>BTCW01000004.1:30185000-35185000 GCA_033239725.1 Echinochloa phyllopogon
TTGGACTGGGACCTCAACACGGCCACACACTACTCACAACAACGACAGAGGGGTCAAAGCACAACCGCAACTCCCACCTACAACCGCACACCTGCGGGTATCGATACCTCTGAAGCGATTCAGCGCCGATAAAAGGAGCCTAAGGGAAGACAACACTACACCTATAGGGCCACCGCCGTGCAGGACCTACCGCCGCCGTGCTGCTGCACCCCAGACCAACCACCCGACAGCATGAAAACCACCAAGTCCGAAGCTACTCAACGCACGGGGGCCTCGCCACATCCGACGTCTCTCGCGTTCGCGGGGACCTCCAACCCGCCACTCAGCACGCCTCCTCGTGCGCGGGGGCCTCAACCCCGCCACACGGCTCCACGCTCTGGACTCGTTTCAAGAATTGTCGTCAATGGTAGCAAGAAGAGATGCCTCACTCCCCGGGAACTGTCTCAGGCCTCCAAACCACCGCTGAGGTTCGAATCATCACGTTGCTTTCCCCCTCGCACAAGACACCGCCATCAGATAGAAGACTGAAAATGTCGCCTGCGCCGTCTTCCGACGTTGTACCGCACTAGGAGAGTTCAGCTAGCTGTGCTGAACACCCCGCCGCGATCCGCTGCAGGCCAAGTCATCCCCGGTTGTCGTTGCCACGAGCGCCGTCCTGCAATGATGCCTCGCACCGCACTTGAGGTTGCCAAGCAACTCCAGGCTCCGCGGAACGCTGCACGGAGCCGAACAACACCCGGGTGAAGACCGTCGGCCACCAACCGGAGAGCAGGTGTCTTGGCGCGAAGTAGACAACCCCCTGTTCGCATGCCCTCCGCTAGATTTGTCCCCGCCGGCCGGAGCAATCGCGAGTGGTGGCCGGCCGCGCCGCTGATCGAACGTGTCTCTAGAGACGACGCCTCCAAGGAGGTTACGACGCCCACAGGCGCCGCCGTCGCTCGTCCAGGAGCTGGACCGGGTTTTCACCCAGAGACGTCGTGCAGCAGGGTTGCAACTCCCAAATGACGCCCTCAACAGGGAGAGCGACGCCCAAAGACGCCGCCGTCATTCCACCAGAAGGGTCTGGCAAGGGCTTTCGCCCGGAGTGTCGAACCACCACTGCACGCGTTCACCGCGGTAAGCCTGCACCACTACTGCGACTGTCCAAACTGGGGGGTCGTCACTGACGCAGCACCACTTCACCCCGTCGCCGAAACCCCATGACCCTGTCGCCATCCTCGCTCCCTGGCGATGCGTCATCGCCGTACCATGCTTGCACGCTCCTCCACTGCCGTCACCGCGCGCTGCAACTCCTGAGCTGCCGTCGTGGGCTGGCGCCAGCGTCCTCCACTACCGTCACCGCCCTTTGGCCGCAGGGTTACCCCTCGTTCTGGCCGCAGACGCCCCGGCCGCTGCGGGCCCTCATCACGCGCCTCCGGCCGCCGCGCGGGACCTGGCCTCGCCGGCCACAGCCCGGCCGCCGCCGGCCCTGGCCGCGCGCCTTCGGCCCAGGCCAACGCCGCTCCTTCCACAGGCCGGCCGCTGCTGCTGTCATGTGATCGCCGGCCGGAGCCGCCGCCGGCCCTAGTCGCCGCCGCCTCCGCCGCTTCTCCGTGTCTTGCGGTCGGCCACACCATAACGCATTGGCCCACCATTGGATCTCCCCGGGCGTCGCAGATCCAGCCAAGGGAGGCCCGGATCCGCGACCACCTTGCCTCGCCGCCGCCGGGGAGGCCCCTGCCAGCGAGGAAGCTCGACCGGTCATGGCGGCCGTGCCCGCCGAAGAGCCGCCCGAGGAAGAGCAGGGAGCCTCGCCGCCGCCGTCATGGCGTGCCGCGCGGGCTTCCAGCGGCGCGCTCAGGCGACGGGGCGGCAGAGGGATGCGGAGGGGAGGGAGGTGGTCGGCGGCGGCGGCTTGGCCGGTGTCGCCCACGCGGGGGCGACGCAGGGGCTGGGCTTGCGGCCGTATCTGAGATTTTCATGTATATATTCCGCACAAACTATTGGTAGATCAAGAAATGGCAATTCAACAATATCAAAAATTAAATACTACTGCCAACAGGAGCTTTTCACACTGTTCCTTGCTAAAAAGAACGTCTAGAAACACGAAAAGAAAGGCCTGCAGAATAGCAATGCGTCCCTATATAGTCCCGACTTCGTCGTCATCACAAGATCAACCTATTAATTTCGTTTCAAACAAAAAAGAACATCAGCACATTAATCATGTGACGCTGATGGACCCGATCGAAAGGAAGAAATGGCATTTCCCAACCAGAACCTCACGTGGATGCGTCAGCTCGTCAGTGCGGTGCCAGAGCCGCAGCTTCATCGATGGATCGGTATTCGGATACGGATGCAGATCGATCATATATATAATGTGTCAATAGATTATAGTGTTTTGTATGTGCATGTGCATGTGTGATCGTCATGCCGAGTGTCCACATCTTTGCCGAGTGCCTTTTGTCGGGCACTCGGCAAAAAAATGTCTTTGCCGAGTGTCCCTGTGAAGACACTCGGCTACATTAATCCTTTGCCGAGTGTCAGACATAAATACACTCGGCAAAATTCAAACACTCGGCACATAAATTTCTTTGCCGAGAGCCGAGGCTCTCGGCACTCGGCAAAGTGCTTGCACGTGCACTGCACGTGCCACGTCCGCCGACGGCAGCGGACGTCCGTTTGGCACGTTGGCTCTTTGCCGAGTGTTTGACGCATGACACTCAGCAAAGACGTGACACGTGCCAAACACGTGCCACGGCTGCCAACGGCCGTGGGATGCCGTTTGAACTATCACATCTTTGCCAAGTGTACGACGGAGACACTCGGCAAACAATTTGAAAATATCAAAACGTTCATTAGAAACTTTGAATTCAAACACAAAAGTTTAAAAATTTGAAATACAGAAGTTATTTGGATGACTGGAATGATGCGTTTGCCGAGTGTTGCATCTCCGGCACTCGGCAAAACTACTTTTTGCCGAGTGTTTCTCCAGCAACACTCGGCAAAGAGCACCTTTGCCAAGTATGTCAAGGGAAACACTCGGCAAAGAGTGACCCTTGAAATTTAAACTTATGTTTTTGGCCTCCAAACTTTATATTTTTTCCCGTGATACTTGTCAAAGGCTCTTTATATCTTATGTAAAGAGTGTGGCAAAAAGTTGAGACGATTTTGAAAAGTTTTTATATACGACCCTTGCCAATCGGAGCTTCTCCACATAGAAGTTTCAGAGAGTTGAAAAGGAGGTAGCTAGATTTTGAAACGAAGTGGAGTTGAATTGGAGTTTGAGTTCATAACTTTTTGTATAGGCAATAGACGACGTAGATTGCTTCATTTGAAGTTATCATATTTTTCCGGACCCATTTGAGATTTTTTAAATTATTTTTACGACTACCGCCACCGCCGCCGGCCCGGGCCACTGGCCTCCGCCACGCCCCACGCCGCCGCCGCCCCGGGTCTCTGCCGCCCGGGCCGCCGCCGCCCCGACTCGGCCGCCGGCCCGCGACGCCGCCGCCCCGACTCGGCCGCCGGCCCGCGACGCCACTGCCCCGACCCGGCTGCCCTCCGCCCCGGCCCGCCGCCGCCGCTGCCCGTTCCCGTAGCAGGTATGTCTGGCTGCCTATGTGGTATTGGTGGCTATGGTAGTGGCATTTGTTCATGATTAGGTCATTCGCTCCTGAATTTTGATATGGTAGTTGTTGAATGTATATATATAGGATTGGATGATAGAATTTTGATAGGAATGATTGGAATGCTAGCATATTTCACCTCATTTGCAAAGTGGTCGGCCTCTTGTGTATGTGGTTGTCGGCCTTCGTGCCGTGGATATTCTTGTGTATGTGGTTGTCGGCCTTCGTGCCATGTTTTTTTGCAGGATGGGGTTTCAGAAACCTCCCCGTGCAGGGGAGGTGCTGCCGAATTTTTAATTTGACAAAATTTTGTTTTTTTCAGGGAGAGGCCCTTTGCACCGTCCTCGGCTTGTAGCCCGTAGCCGCGCCCGAAGCTCCGCCGCACGCCGTTCCCCGCCATCTGCACCGACACGAGCGTCACCGACTCGCCCGACGTCGAGCCCGTAGGTGAGCACATGCAAAACCATACCCCCTCAGCATTTAATTCGTAGATCCATGTTTAAGTTGTGCACCTTATTCGTCTCTTGAAATTATCTTTACCGTGTGGCTTCTTTGCCATGTTCTTGCGTTTCCTACAGTAAATAAGATGATATGACATCTTATTTACTATAGGATACGCAAAAACATGACAAAGAATTCATACCGTACAGTTAAATTCAACAGGCCAAGATTGTGCACAACTGTGTCACGTAACCTAGTTAGGCGTCTCCCGTTCGAAAGAGATACGGTTGTGAATATGTGAATCTTTGCATATGTCTAACCGTATCTGTTTCGAATTGTCCACATTTTTGGACAGCTCAAGGATGTGTAGATGGGTAGTTTCCATGCTCTACTCGTACCGAGGCTGAGTTTCGGCATCATCTCCCTGTTGTTCTCCAAATACACAATCTCCGTAATTGGACGTGTATTTGGAGAACAGCGGGGAGGTGCTGCCGAAATTCCGTCTTGGATACGAGTAGAGCATGGAAACTACCCGTCTACACATTCTCGGGTGGGATTAGGACCTATCTTTACCTATTATACATAAAGCTAGCATCAGGTAGATGCATTTATTATTATAAATTTGGTATGGAAGAAATTTATTTCTCGGTGATATGTAAAGGGATGGATGACTGTGAGTGGATGTACACTGGCTGCTCAATTAAAGGTGAATGTACAGATGAATGGATTGCCAAGACTTAGGCGTTCTTGAAGCAAGCTTTTGCCAATGCGAAAGGGGTGCCAACTACTTTCTGTCCATGCGCGGTTTGCGACAACCGTAAACGCCAAACAGAAGGAGTGATGGGTAAACATCTCGTTAAGTATGGATTTACGGAGAACTATACTCGGTGGACACGCCATGGTGAAGCCGTTGATCGTGTGAGAGACGAGGCCGTGAGGCAGCGGATCCAGGAGTTTGATGATGAGGCAGGGGTAGGGGACATGTTGCATGACTATGGCGAAGCACACTTCAATGATGGACCTAGGGAGGAGGAGCCGGAGGCCACTGCAAAGGCTTATTATGACATGTTGGCAGCGGCACAACAACCCCTTCACTCACACACTAAGGTTTCTCAATTGGATGCCGTTGCACGTCTGTTGGCCGTCAAGTCCCAGTTTAGCTTGGGTCGAGACGCATTTGACCACATCCTGACAGTTTTTGGTGGCCTCCTTCCGGAAGGTCACATTCTGCCAAAGAACATGTACGCAGCACAGAAACTTCTAAATGCACTTAAGATGCCGTATCAGAAGATACATGCTTGTCCGAATGGATGCATCTTATTTAGGAAAGAATATGCGGACGCAAAGCAATGTCCAAAGTGCCAAGCTTCTAGATTCGTGGAGATAGTCGGTGCTGATGGTAAGAAGAAGCAAAGCAAAATACCCGTGAATATCCTACGGTACCTTCCACCTATACCGAGGATCCAGCGGCTTTACATGACCGAGGACTCCGCGAAACAGATGACATGGCACAAAAGTGGAGTGCGATACAATCCTGATAAGCTCGTACATCCATCCGATGGTGAAGCATGGAAGCACTTTGATGGGATTCATCGTGACAAGGCTAGAGAGGCTCGGAATGTGCGTGTTGCGTTGGCAACAGATGGGTTCAACCCGTATGGAATGACGGCTGCCCCATACTCTTGTTGGCCAATGTTCGTGATCCCACTCAATCTCCCCCCCCCCGGCGTCCTCTTTCAACGACAGAACATATTTTTGTCGTTAATTATTCCTAATTACCCAAGGAAAAATATGAGTGTGTATATGGAGCCTCTTTTTGATGATTTGGACCGTGCTTGGGAGGAAGGTGTATGGACATACGATCGAGCTACAAAAACAAACTTTAAAATGCATGTCTTCTACCAGTACTCCCTGCATGACCATCCGGCGTATGGGATATTCTGCGGCTGGTGTGTCCACGGGAAGTTCCCATGTCCAATATGCAAGGCATCTCTGAAGTTCATCTGGCTGACCAAGGGTGGAAAATATTCATGCTTCGACAAACATCGTCAATTTCTCCCTCTTGAACACGAATTTAGACAAGATATCAAGAACTTCACGAAAGGTTTCAGGGTTCAAGACCCTGCACCACAGATGATGACAGGTGCGGATGTTCGTGCAGAGTTAGACGCTCTCGTGGTCGGGGAGGATGGCCGTTTTGTGGGTTATGGCGAGCAACATGCCTGGACTCATAAGTTAGGCCTGTGGAAGCTCCCGTACATGCAAGACCTTCTGCTTCCACATAATATTGATATGATGCACACTGAAAAGAATCTTGCCGAGGCACTTTGGGGTACAATCATGAACATTCCTGATAAAACCAAAGACAATACCAAGGCAAGAGTGGATCAGCAGCGGTTATGCAATAGACCGAAGCTAAATATACCACCTCCCAGGGACGGCAAAACATGGAAAAAACCTAAGGCCGATTTCGTTCTCGATAATGACCAAAAGAAGGAAGTTCTAAGTTGGTTCCAAACATTAAAATTTCCTGATGGGTACGCAGCAAATTTGAAGAGGGGAGTGAACTTAACTACTTTACGAATCAACGGGCTCAAGAGTCATGACTACCACATATGGCTTGAGCGGCTTCTTCTGGTAATGGTTCGAGGCTATGTCCCCGAGCATGTCTGGCTAGTGCTGGCAGAGTTGAGCAATTTCTTCCGCCAACTGTGTGCTAAGGAAGTATCGAAGAGCATGCTTGCAGAAATGGAAAAGCTTGCTCCCGTGTTGCTATGCAAGTTGGAGAAGATATTTCCACCGGGTTTCTTCAACCCGATGCAGCATATGATTCTGCACCTTCCGTATGAGGCACGAATGAGAGGGACTGTGCAGAACCACTGGTGCTATCCAATTGAGAGATGCCAAAAGGTTCTTCGAACTAAATGCAAAAATAAATGCAAGATTGAAGCTTCTATTGCAGAGGCTTACATTTTGGAGGAGGTGTCAAACTTCACAACGAAGTATTATGCTGACAACCTCCCTAGCGTGCACAATCCACCGCCTCGTTACAATGTTGGCGAAGTTGAATCGAACCTCAGCCTTTTCCGAGGGCAACTGGGAAGTGCAAGTGAAGGCACCAACAAAAACTTGACAAATGCAGAGTGGCGCGCTATCATGCTTTATGTGCTCACCAATCTATTCGAAGTTGAGCCATACATGTGGTAAGTTCAGAACAATCTTGTTTTCGAGTACCTAGCCACTATTCTGCATCCAACACTCTTGTTTCTCGTTCATACAGGGAATTTCTTGATCAATTCTGGCATAATAGGAGGGCTCCTATTGCGCACGAAGTTGATGACCTTCTTAAACATGGAAACCCAGATTTTATTTCTTGGTTCAAACAGAAGGTACACTTAATTTCAGTCTTGTCCTAAATTTGATGTTACTGAAGTCATGTCATTAATATAACAAACTATCCTGGTCGAACTCGCAGGGCCAATCCGATGGGTCTATGAGTCCCGAGTTGAGACAGATCGCCGATGGTTGTGCGTATAAGGTCAAGTCATTTACCGGATATGATGTGAATGGTTATCGTTTTCGCACAACAAGTCATGAGGCGAGGATGCCCAATCGAAGGACTACAAATACCAGAGTTTATACTCCAGGCTCTGATGGGTTCGATTACTATGGGAGACTTGAAGAAATATACAAGCTTAATTTCGGTGGAAGCAAACCTCTTTCTCCTGTTATCTTCAAATGTCATTGGTTTGATCCTTCAGCGGTGAGACAGACCCCTAGTCTTGGGCTAGTCGAAATTCAACAGTCATCTGTCTTACCTGGAGACGATGTCTATATAGTGGCTCAAGAGGCCACCCAGGTGTATTATTTGTCATACCCATGCAAAAAGGACAAAAGGCTTGAGGGTTGGGACGTTGTATACAAAGTGTCGTCACGCGGTAAACTACCAGTCCCAAACAATGAAGATTATAACATAGATCCAAACACCTATGATGGAGAGTTCTTCCAAGAAAATAGGCTAGAAGGTTCTTTTGAGATAGACTTAACCCAAGCGGTCGGAATGGATTTAGACAGAAATGTTGGTTGACGAGGACACTGGAGATGTGGTTCATAATGCTAAGGAGGTAGAGTTACTAGAGCGATTACAATTAGGCAATGATGAAGCCGACGACATTCCTCCGCCTTTGGAGGACGACCATGAACATCTCGAAATGTACGATAGTGATGATGCGACCGTTGATCCAGATAATCCTGATCCGGATGATTATTTCTAATAAAAGTACGTTTATATATTGCATCATCTCTTTCTAATAGTTTATGTCGGTTCATATTTCTTATATATTACATGTCTTTCTAATAATTTATGTTTATATGTGAAATCTAATAAATGCATGTCTTTGTTGATTGCAGGTGATTGAACCAAGATGGTTGGTCGGGGCGGTGCAATGAGGAACGTCATGTCGTTGTACCGGAAGTTCAAAGATGGAGGGTCCGATGCAGCTGGGTCGTCTGGTGCCAAGGGCAAGGGGCGAAAGAAGAAGGCCAAAGGCGGGGGGCGAGGCAAAGGCAAGAGGCGAGAGCGGACCCCCGTACCTTCGTCGTCTTCGTCCGACGAGGACTTTGTTCCTTCGGCGGCGGACACTCGGGCCGCGGAGCACGAGGACCGCGAGGACGAGGAGCACGAGGCAGCGGAGCACGTGGCCGAGGAGCACGGGGCCAAGGACCACGGGGCCGAGGACCCCGAGGGCGAGGACGTAGAGGGGTCCACCTCCTCTGAGAACTCGGCCCTTTGGCAGCGAGGCCCCTCGCAACTCCCGAAGCGCCCGATACTCATGGAGCGTCGCCCCGTGATCGCACCCAGCCCTCCAAGGTAAGTAATTTTAGATGTTACAAGTACCTTTTCGTTTCATATTCATATGTTGGAAATCACAATATGGACTAACAATTTATCTTAATCACTTGGGCAGGAATTAGGTGAGTGTCACCCCGGGCGCTGCTCACGACCGCAAAGTCAACGACATCCTGGGTCTTCTTTGCAGGGAGTTGTTTCCGGATCTGGTGACCATTGGCGGCAGGGAGGAGCCGGCCTACACCTTTGACAACTACGTTGCCGCTCGCGATCAGGAGGACCGGGACCACAGGATCTTCAACAACAAGGCCGAGCGGGTAAAGAGCGAGTTGTGGGTAAGTATTCGTTGCACTACATTGCTCAACATAGCACATTCATTAACAATCTACAAATAATGCAACATCCATTGTGTATATATGCGCAGGACTTTTACAGATGCGTCCCGAGACAGGAGGCTTTGGCGGATGCTGTGGCACATGCAGCCTGTTGGAAGCTCGTCAAGGACCTGCACTACGAGGCGCGCGTGCAGACCGTAATTGATTATTACGCTGCACTCAAGATCTCCGTGAAGAAACCCGAGGCAAGAAAGATAAAGTTGACCAAGGAGCAATACATGGCGGTATGAAAATTGATAATGTTTTATTCTAAGATTAAGCACTTTAAATTCAATCTTGTTATATGTCGTACACTTGATGTCTTGTAGGCGATTCCGTGGTGGTGCGCCCCGCATCCCAGATGCTGGGAGGTGATAGTCGATAAGTGGTGCAGCGATGAGTGGGCGGCTCAGCACGACCTTTGCCGGGAGCGGCGTTTGCTTATGCCCGTATAGCACACCATCAGGGCAGCCTTAGCCTCGAGGAGTACAGGGCCAAATAGGTACGCCGAGTCATTTCTATCTTCGCTCACTCAATTCTGTATAATTGCTAATTCTTATTGTTTATTTTTTCAGTCGGCGTCACATGGTGGTGCGTCTTGCTCACAGCTCGAGGCATTTGCTATGGCCCACAAGGGCAAGGCGACCTTCGACGTCCAGTACAACCCGGAGGACGGGCCCGCGGCATACAGCAACGCCAGCGTCCACACTCGCCTCGCAGCATATACAGAGGTCGCGAGGGAGGTCCACGGGCCAGACTGGGATCCGACCGCCCATGACATTGATGGAGAAGTGGTCATGAGGGCGGGAGGAGGCAAGAAGCACGGGCGGTACTTGATCGCCAACAGCACCATTGACACGGCCGCTACCCCCACACTCTCCCGGATTCGAGCCAGGAGCACGAGCTCTTCAGCGGCTATCCGCCAGCCTCTTCCCGGTTCACACTTCGGGATGCAGGCACTCCAGGTTATTTCTGTTTTGTTCTTCGTACGTGAAGTTTACTTACGTTTGCAATGTATTGTAACTTTGTGATTGAATATTGCAGACCCGGTTGGAGGAAGAGATGCAGAGGCGGGAGTTCCTGGAGGCGGAGGTGCAGCGGATGAAGGACACGGAGGCCGAGAAAGAGAGGCAAAAGGAGGAGGCCGAGCAGATGAACCGAGCGTGGCAGGAGCAGGTAATGGCCTACCTGACGAGTATTGGCCAGCGGGTGGTTGAAGGTCCGTCGCCGACGGCGGTGATGCCACCATTGCCTCCACTGCCTCCACCACGTGTTCCTATTTCTCCCGTGAGTCACTTGAGAACCCTATAATTTCATTTCACAACTCATTTCTGTCGAAAATCTTGTAACACACATCACTAATCTCTTTTGGGCAGGCTCCTGGCTCGGCGGCGTCGAATGACGGCCCTCAAGACGAAGACGTTGCGGCGCGGGCGGCTAGATCCTTGTTCGGACCCCCTCTTCCGTGAGTGATGGATGTTGGACTGTGTAAACTAGTGAATGATGGAGTTTGGATGTTTGGATGTTGAATTTGTGACATTTCTGTGATGTTGGATGGTTTAGTGACTTATATGTATTTGTTTACAGTTGTGTGATGGTTTAGTGCCTATATATATATGTGAATTGCCTGTGATGCCTATTATAAACTGCCTGTGATGTTTTTGTTGAGGGGCCCTTTTAACGCAATAAATAAAAATAGGGGTCAAATTGATGCTTTGCCGAGCGTAACACTCGGCAAAGGGCCTGTTTGCCGAGTGTATTGGCCATAACACTCGGCAAACAGGCTGTTTCTGTCATTTTTGGAATTTCCTTTGCCGAGTGTGCGGGCTTTGCCGAGTGTTTGTGCCCTAACACTCAGCAAAGGCTACCTCTTTTGCCGAGTGTTAAAGCCATAGCACTCGGCAAAGTGCTATCCAGGGGCCTGCCCCAGCCAAGCCTTGCCGAGGCTTGGCTGGGGCAGGCCCCTGGACAGCACTTTGCCGAGTGCTACACTCGGCAAAGGATGGAGTCTTTGCCGAGTGCGACACTCGGCAAAGACCCCGTTAGCACTAACAGCCGGCCGCGAACGGCGCCGTGCCGTTCGCGGCCGTCTGTTAGTGCTAACGGGGTCTTTGCCGAGTGTCGGCTTCTGCCCTCGGTAAAGCCTTTGCCGAGTGCCCGATAAAAGACACTTGGCAAAGGGGCTGTTTGCCGATACGGGCTATGCCGAGTCCCCTTTGCTGAGTGTAACACTCGGCAAAGCCTTTGCCTAGTGTATATTGGGGTTTGCCGTAGTATGTTGTACGTCCAGTCCCGGCCGGCCCAGCGCGACGAATAAATTCCCATGCTCTGGACTCTGGTTGGGGAGCGGATGTTGCAGATGTCGCGCAGTCACCTAACACATGACCGTCGCGCAACGGTAGTGATGGAGTGTACTGCCCATCTGATGAGGACATCACCACGTTGGACATATAAGAGACAAACTCTTCCCCGGGGTATAAGTCGTCACCACGTCGGACAACAACTTCGGTTCGGATTCAGCCGACACGTTTGCGCTTCAACTGCGATATCTCTCTCATACGACGTCCAATCAAGGTGTTCTTGGATGCGTTGGAACCGTGACGACGAGACGCTTCTTTTGGTTCTGGTTTTAGCTCCAGAAGATTCGTGGATCATTCTGTGTGACCATGAAAGGTGCTGCGTCACCTGTTTTGGGCCTTTTCAGGCTTTGTATCGTGTCGGGCCTTCGGCCCATGTCATGGGCGCGGCGCCCCAACCCTAGCTCGCCCCACGACATTAAATTCAGTAGCCGCCGTCGTTGAGACTCGGGTTTTGCTTAGATTATTCTGTCAAGAACAGTTTCGCCGTCTATCGGTTTGTAGAACCCCAACTTTCGATCTTAATCATACATCTGCAGAGTCACTTCAGATTGAGCTGCGTTCTTTCGAGTTCTTGCTTGTGTTCTTCGTTTCGCAGGCAGGGATTAGCCTTGTCGGCGAGGTCAACCGGGTTGTGACACGATTGATAACCAGAGGAGTCGTGGTGCTAAGATTGCGGGGTTCGAGTCGCTGACTTGAAGCCGAATCGGTGTGTTACGCTCCGCCCGAAACGAATTATTCTTCACCTGACGGAAGATCGGCGATCCCGTCCCCATCACCATCCACTCGATCGAGATCCCTGAACCATGGGAACGACAATTTCCGAATAACTTCGCCCCCAACTTCCTGTGCATAGAAAATTACAGGATTTAATTACTGTACCTCATTATTTTTAGGAAAAAACAATTTCCTTTTTTTTGCGGGTGATTAAAACAACAATTTCCTTCTCCTACAGTTTGTCTACTTTTGGCACCAACTCCGATACCATCTAAATTAGATACCTCAAATTTCAATACCATCCATTTTAGCCCTTCTGCCCAGTCTAAGTATTTTAGGCCTGACGTGACAGCGTTTTATCGTGAAATTTTGATGAGACGAAAAATATTTCAATGAGGAAAAAGTTCAAACACCACCTTCAAAAATTTTAGAAAAGACCTGGAGATACTTTGGGACATATCAAATACGAAAAAATAACTACAACTCAGAAACAACTCAGAAACACCACATTCAAATAGAAGATTCCACTAAGCTAAAATAAAGTTGAAGATTTATTATTATTTAGAGAATTTATAATTTGTTTCATAAGATCTAGTTATTTTGTGGAACTAATTGTGCCAAAGATTATCTCTAGAAGTTTTTCTGAAATTTTTGGAGGTATTGGAACTTTTCCCCCATTTAAATACTTTTGACATCTAAATTAATAAAAAAACACCGCCATGTCAACCCTAAACCACCTTGACTTGTGTTTAAGGGGCAAAATTAGACAGGATTAAAAGTTTGGTTTTCCAAGTTGAAAGGTATTGGAGTTGGGGTCAAAAGTAGAGAAACTAAAGAGTTAATGTGTTAAAATGGACTTTTTCTTTACTTTTATAGGTTTTTTCTATATCTTTATTTTTATGGATTTCTATATATATGGTACATGCGTGTGTCTCGAGATACATTTTTTTGGCCCAGTTGATGGGTCTCATCTGATGGCCCTCTCTTCCAACGGACCCTATTGACACCTTCATAGTTGTGTAGCCAATGCCACCTACCACCTGCATGCTGTCGTCCTTCCGCCATCTTAAGTGGCTTCCTCCCATCAACAAGGAACTGGGCCAGCACAATCCAGCGGACTACGTGGCTGAAGAAAATGAAGGTCCACAACCCAAGCAACAACCACTACAATACTAGCCGTGACGATCGGCGCCCTGACTCGGATCTACGCGACCGCATCCAGAGGCGAGAGCACAATGTCCGCACCGACATCGACAACTGCCACCGTGAGCGGGATGTGGCTGAGCTTGAACGTTGTTGTTGTTACGACTGCAACTACGGCTGACTAGATTGGAGGGCCCCGCGTCCCAAAGTTAGCGGCAACAACGAAGATGAAGATGAGAGTTGTGCCATGCCTGCAAGAGTTGGAGGAGCGCGAGTGGTACGACACCTCTATGATGCCCCTCGCGACAATAGGAACCCACACGCCCCGCCTCAACCACGATGCCATGAGGATGCTCGACCCCACCTTGAAACCTGCCGGCTCCCCCACTACCAAAGGGATGCTGCCGGCGATGAAGACTGAGTTTGATGGCTTCAAAGCCTTCATTGCCGAGTGGACAAGTTCGACGATCGCTCCAACCTAAAGCTCTGGCTCTCAAGACCTACTTCAATGTGGTCAAGGCCGCTCACGGCACCACCGACTAAGCCGTAGCCGGCCTACTTCCATGTGATACTAGGCAAAGCAACCCTGCAAACTCCATTGCTATATGGGACGACCTATGCAAAGCCTTCGGAGAGAACTACTAGGCAACCTACACCAGACCCCGGATCTAGATTCGAAAGTCTGCGGGAGTACACCAATCGTTTCTTCTATAATCGTAACAAGCTTGCAGACATCGTGGAATGTGATGTCATCGACGCGTTTCGGCATGGCTTCTACAACACAGCTTTGTTCCGTACCATCTTCAAAGTCGACCCCAAAACAATCGGGGTGATGATGGACGTTGTTGACCTGGAAGCGATGATCGACGCAACTGAATAGGCCTAGTTCAGATCCAATAATAGGCACCATGATGATGATGACCAACTTGGCGTTGATGAGTCAAAGCATGTTGAGCTGCCTTAGATACGCAGAAGAGGGTCTAAACCCTTGGTGGCAGACAATGAAGGAGAAAATAGGGTCGAGTCAAGATTCCTCCGAGAGGAGCTAGCCTATCTCGGCGAATACTACCCCCTCCACAAGGATGCAAAACACACTTTCAGGGAGTGTCCTATGCAGGTAGTTAGGGGGGCTAACCACGCCCAAGAAGTACCTCTTCAACAACAACAATCATAACAACGACGGCCATCGCAATGACCAGTATTTGCGCGTGATGACGACTACCGTCGGAACGACCGGCCTTTACGCAATGATGATCGCAACAGAGCAGGACAAAGAAGCCATGTAAAACAATGACAACGGCAAGTTCCAACCCGTGGACCGCTAGGTCAACGTCATCATTGGGGGGGGGGGGGGGGGGCGGGGGTTCGCCAACTGGAGGAAGAAGAGCAAAGCTAAAACAAGCGCGCATTAAACACTTTGATAAAGGTGAAGCTGAAACAAGCTGGCATTTCAACATTGATAGTGTTGAGGAACACTGACTCACCGCCTTGATGCAACACACTCACCATAAGCAGCAAATCAGGCACTACCATGACATAAACGCTCGAGAAAGCTCTCTTAATGTAGGTGACTTGGCGTTTCGACGTGTCATATAAACAAAGGAACAACACAAGCTGTCTGTCATGTGGGAGAGGCCCTTCATCGTTAAAGATGTGATATTACAAGGAACATGCCGACTCGGGCGGGGGGCAAACAGTGTCCCAGTCCCAAACGTGTGGAACATCCAACACCTCATCAAGTTCTACCCTTAATTAAAAGTAAAACAAACATCATCGATATCTTTCATTAGTACGTTAAAAATATAATTAATCATTATTCATAGGGATGATGATGATGTACTATCATTATTAATATTAAGTTATTATTATTTGTCATTAGTTATATATATGGAGATTTTTTATAGTCTCACATGGTACTTTATTCTTCATACGAGTAATGTTGTATATATATAGTCGAATATGAATCTGAAGCCGAGTAGAGAAAAATAGTGAAAAAGAAAACGGATGTATCAACTTTAGTACCACGATACAATCCAATATGAATACATGTATACCTTTGTGTTTTAGCATTTACGGATATTGTATAATTCGAAAATCTATTTCACATTTCTATACAGACTTTGAACTCACATCAGGGGCGCGGATCCAGTGTGGAGCCTCCCTGCCCCCATGAACTCCATCGAGCCCCCCTAAGCCCCATACCTATTTCAGCCATGAATAAATAGGAAGGAAAGGGGGGAGAAGAAGAATAGAAAGGGAAGAAAAAGAACAAGAAAGAAATAAGATAAGCTCCCCAAAGGCCCAAACCTTAAGCTCTGAATTGGGCATTGACTGACATATATATCATCATTGTAAGAGGTGGTTCCCACGCTATAACTAGTTTCTAGTTAGTAACTCTACAAACAAAATTCTGCTCGAGTGCCCAATAGTCCCAAAACTGCAGAACTTAGCCGCAACTCTCCTAGAATCCAAACACCCATCCATAAGAACCTCTGCTGGTTTCTTATTTTCGAAAAATTCCCTAGAAATTCCAGTCCCCCAGCCTGACCCGGCCCCGCGTGCCTGACACTATCATCAATTATAGGACCTACATATACAGTGGGGAACTGGGGATTATTGCTCTTGCTCGATCAGTTACAAGATCGAGAAAGCTACTGATGATGAGTGAACGTCAGAGCTTCTGATGCCTCATTTAACCAAAAAACACAGCATGTTTTAGTCCCTCGCCACCTAATTTATTCCCTCCACCAGTGCCCTGATGACCAAGGTCCTAGCACACGATTAGCGCGCTCTCAAGCGCTAGCCACCATGGTGACTATCCACCACCCAGTTTGAAAACTTGCAAGCATCCGCGTGGAACTAGCTATAGCAACTCAATTATAAGTATATGATAAGAGTGTGTACCTGACGCTGAAATTCGAGATGTAGACACGGGAACACAGCCAAACTCCCAAGTCAATCGTGGGGCATGGTTTGTTGGAGGAATGGTCCGCGTCGCGGGGCCTGCGCGCGGCTGCCGCTGCTGCGCGAGAGGCCTCGGCTCGGCGTTGGAATTTCTGGCGCCGGCCGCGCAGGTCGGAGGCGACCTTATCACCCGTTCTTGTACAACACCGAATAATAAACCGGAAGACCTGGGCCTGTGGTCTCAGCACGAGCTGGAAAACGTCAAGCGAGGAGCAGAGCTAGTGGTGACACGACGGCAACATTCTGTAGTGCTTCATGGACGCCAATGTATTGGTCAGAGGCTGTCATATCTCGCTGTGCCCCTCCGGGCCGGTGGTTTAATGCGTCTCTTGTCTTCGGTCTCTTGGTCTGAATTCTTCTCAAATGCGTGGGGCAGATGGCTACTGGCTATATATAGCCTACATACGCAAATGGCTATGAAGTATGCATGGAGAGATGCATGTTGGATATGACTGCACATTCATGTAGCTGCTGAAGGCTAACAGTCTCCTCCTTTTTGTGTTCTTCTCAAGCTCACCAGGTATCGTGTCAGTAGCTGTTAATGCTGAACAGTACATATATTTTCAGAGAAAACCTATAGGACTGAATTGGAACCTCCTGAGATGCCCTTCTATGATTGTATAAGGGAAAGTACAACCGTGTAGACAACTTGCTGTCTTTTTAGCCAAACAGACAGCTTAAACAGACAGCTTGTACAATGGGTTATCTGTTTGGTTGTCTGCAGAGTGTTTAATTCAATCTTTGACACGCAAATCATGATGATCTAGTGCATACTTGATCTTTGTAGCCATTTTGTTACGTACATGTGACACGCAAATCAGTTCACAAGGCTCTAGTTCTCACGGCAAAACAAAATCTGACCCATCAGGCCACTTGATCAGCACACGAGTTCACATGATATTTCACTACCAGATAGCACAACAGCTCTGGTTCTCACGGCATTTTACAAAAAATAAAACAAAGACTTGGTGTAGCCACTTCACTGTAACTGAACTCACCACTTTGATCAACCACTTGATCAGCAAAATTCATGGGTGATCACTCCACCTGCAAAAATGAATTGGAAAGAGACAGAGACATAGATCAGCAGCCACTACATTCATCTATATGTACACACACTATAGCCATTAGCAAGTATTGGACAGAGACATAGATCATCAGCAGCAAAAGTTAATTGGCAGACAGAGACAGAGATAGAGAGCAGCAGCTGACAGATTCACATAGTATATAGATTGACAGGCATACAGATTCAGATAGCTGCTAACTTTCACATGTGAACAACAACAGTTTAAACTGACAGCTAACTTGATAGATGTGAGCAGCAAATAATTATCAGCATAACTTAATGCACAGATAACTTTCAGATGTGCCACAACAACATGTTTAAGCCACATTCAGAGACCAACATGTAAACAACAGATTATCATAGCATAGAGAAGTAAAAATGGAACTCACCTTGATTATCAGCAAATAATTTTTTTTCAAAAAATTCAATGTATTTCCATGGTCAACCTTTTCTTCATCGGACATTAGAGTTGAGTCAACTGAAAGAAGGCGGTTATATGTCTCTCATACATCCTAGCTTCAACTTCTAATTTTCTTGCCTCTCTTTGTACCTTTGCTGCCTCCATTTGCTCCTTTGCTGCAAGATGGGCTGAATATAATTTGTGAAGCCTCCAGGAGGTGTTGCAGTGTTTCCCCTGCAATCAGGATGTGCAAATAACATTTAATCATTGTCTAATCAGCAGATTTTTAGCAAACTCGGGATATACTTGTGTATATGTTCATGGTAGCCTGAAATTCAATCAAAGTGCTCCAGCATAAAGGATATTGTGAAATTTACATCACATATCTGAATTTTACCAAGTGCAGACCACAATCTGTTTGTTCTGCAAAATACATCTATTTATGCAGACTAAGTGCATACCACAGTGCAAAATACATCTATTTGTCACATATCTGGATATCTGAATTTTACCAAGTACATATCACAGGCTATTGCTACAACATGTTAAATGGAGAACACAAGCAATTCAGATCACATCTCAAAATAGAGCACACTGTACTGGCTTTGATAAGGCACACAAAATTCCATTTTACATGAAAAAATTGGCTGATACTGATCACAAGCAATTTGATATGTCTAATAACTGGATCAGCTGTGCTATTGCAAACAAATGGCTGACAAACCTGACTACGTCTACTACAGCGAACTACTGGATCATCAGTAAAGCAAAATTGAGAGTGAGTACCATGTGGCCGGATCTGAAGAATGATAATCCCATTGTCCGGCGTTGCTGAAGAAGGCGTCGCCGTTCCCGTTGAAGAAGCAGCTGCCGTCGATAAAGGACCTTGGTGGTGGACTTGCCACCCAGCCTGAACTGCTCTGCTCCGACCCAATCGGCACCCGAGCTCCATCCTGGGCCTTCCGCATCGGCGCCGCCGTACCTGTCCGCATCGGCGCCGCCGCTGCAGCTGCCTTGCGCTTCCAAGCCGCATCCAACTTCAGCAGATCTTGCATCGTCGTCGCCGCCGCCGCCGCCTCCTTCCGTGGCTTCCGCGACATGGTGATGGTGGAGATCACCTAGGATTGGAGGGCCGACGCAAGATGAGGATTTAAGAAGAGCGGGAGAGATTGCGCGAGCGAGGAAGGCGCGTACCTTTGGCGCGAAATGAATCCCCCGCGGGCGCGCAGTGGATCCGGCGCCGCCGTCGACTCCCCGCAACAAGGTGTACAACGGGCTTCGTCGCCGACGAGTCGCCTTGGAGCACGAGCGGAGGTCGTAGTCACACGAGACGCCGAGTACGCTGTCGCGGAGGCCGTGCGGGGGTGTTTTCGCAAAAACAGCAGTGCATGTCGACGACAGTCGACGGGCGTTGTACGTGCCCTAAGGGTGGTCTTGAGAAAGCTCTAAAATTTTCTTTTTGACGACTTACTGGAAGATTCCAAATCCTATATTATGGAGAACCCAGTGAAGCCTCAACATTTCTCTATCTCCAACCATCTACCAAAATTCAGGGAATATATATATTTTCATTTGAAATTCAGACTTATCATCGTTTCTTTAGCTGGTACCATCGTTTCTTTAGAAAAAAAACTTATAAATTTATTTTTTACCATGACCTAAATGATATTCTTTGAGCCTTGCGATTAACTAGATAAACTTATCATTCACAGAAAAATCCTAATTTCCATAGGAAAAAAGCTCAGCGATTGTGTTTCTGTTAGGTTAGGCCGGCAGGCATGTATGTCACGTTTCCATCCCCCAAACCTAGCTATGCCTCTAGCCCTCTACGTGTGGATATTTTCATCAAGTCGCTAAAATCTCTCACCAGCATCAAGCACAGCCGAAGTTATTTCCATGCAATGCAACCACTAGCTTAATTATTAACATCTAACGACCACACCGTCGCCCTGATCTAACTAGAGAAAAAAAAAACTACTTCCACAGTCGCACTAGCTACCCAAGCTATACAGAGCACAAGGGCACCTTAAAATAATAGATTATTTTGACTGCTTTTAATCCCTCCAAAACAGAAACTTGAGTGTATGTACTACTCAGCAAGTCATTTAGTCCTTTATTTAGTTATAAAATACATAATATATTCAGTTCAGCTTACACATGTATGTACAGAGCTGCTAGGAGACCCCATATACCAGTATGCATGGCATAGATGGATAGTCAAAGTCTGCGGTCTACGTACATGACGTTTTGTATCTATGTTTTAAAGCCTAGCATTGGCGCACAAGCTTAGAATAACTTTAACCTACACAGTTGGCCAATAGGTAGCTGAACATGCATGAAATTACTTTCTAGCTAGGTCCCTATACAACTTATTACCCGTTTTAGTCAACTTAATGAATCATTTTCATCGCTAAGTGTAGCCATTGACTAACACAATATGTATCCACTAAAAAAAAAGACTAACACTGTATGATGCACAAGGGCCTCAAAACTGAACATATTCTTTGTGTAATGTATGTCCCAAAGAATATATCCTTATTTACTCAAATTGAGTCTGTTCAATTGACTAAACTCGGATAGCATAAAAAGCTTTAGCTAGGTAGCTTGGTATATTATTACCAGTTTCAATGTTGAGACAAATATGAATGTTACTAGGACAACCAAACACAACATAAAAGTTTTATAATATTTTATTGCTTGTCTTTTGTATGTTGCTGCTATGGAAATTGGAAACACACATTATATTGTATCTTGTTATTACGTACCAAAAAAGAAACATATATTATTTGCATATCCTACACATACCAAGGCACATTCTCAGAAAACCATTAATGATTTAATGAAAACAATATTTTCATATACAAGTTCTATTCATTTTGTACAGTACACAGTTTTTCTAAATAATATGTATCTATAACTTATAGCATGTTTATTAATTCGAGTATATTCTATTGCTGGAATACATATACAAATGAATAAATGAATACACATTGGTCAATTGTTCCTGTTTCATAGGAAATATTGTTTTTGCTAATATATTAAGTTTCTTGGCTCTTATTATATGCCTAAGCAATATGGTATACTAACAACATGAATTGCACGTCAAGTCCACTATTGGCACACATAGTTAAAAGTCATTCCTGTTATATATTAGACTATAGCATAAATTCTTATTATCAAATTAACTCTTGTGTGTATACTCCAGCTTTTTCCAAAAAAAATATAATACTCCATCGTTTCATTACATAACTAGTTAAAATTATGTTTCTTATTAGAATTTTCTGTTAATGTAGTCGCCCCTTTTGAAAGTACACAATTTAGACAAGGCTCAGACAAAGTCTTAGAATATTTGACGACAAATAACTTTTAGAATATTAAGTTTCAGAAAACAAGTGTAGATTTGTCTCAAAAAGTACTTCCGGCAAGTATTGTGACATGGCGAAGTACATTTTAATATGTATGAATTGTAGAGGGCGCTTCTAATCCTATACACTTTGCTATTATGAAATGAGCAGAATAACTCTAATTTTTACATGACTGAGAGTATGAGTTATTTGAACAAATTTTAGAACAATAATATTTGAACAAATTTTAGAACTAATTATTGACGAGGGAATAAGAATTTAACTACTGCTGATGACAGTGAAGGTGATTTTTGTAACTTTTTGCATTCTATATGCCTTTACTCTGACAGCGTGACGAAAAAAAATGAACGTACTGATCGTGCATGTTAGTATGGATACTAGAGAGAAAAAACAGCCTAGCTAAGTGCATGTCACTGAACATAATATATGTATTTGTATATGGTCTGGAAGCACGGTTAACTTAAATTAACAATCTTATTACTTAATCTCTCATGGTGAAGTGTGCAAGTTTTGGAAGGCCTTGGGACAAGTACTTGAAAGATCTCACTCCAATGCCTTTATCGACATGGTCAGATCCAAAGTACTCAGCCCCAGAGCGGCCTTCTTGCTGCTGCTGCTGCTGCTGCTACTACCTGTCGCTGCCTCTAACCTCCCGGCATCCCCGCCGCTCCCCTCGCCGCCGTTGTCGCCACCCCGGAGTGACAGCCAGAGCGAGACCGTCGGCATCTTCTCCTTATCGCTATCCACCTCCTCCTCCTCACTTAACGCCATGCTTAGGATCTTCCTCTTCTTCGCTTGCTTGTCGGCATCTCCTCCTCCCACGTTCGGGCTCAAGCTTAGCTGCAAGTCCGGCGCCCCACCACCGTTGTTCTCCTCTATCGACGTCTTCGTCCTCTTCGCCGTCCGCATCTCGCCGCCGATCACTTTGGTCGGATTCTTGGGCTCTAGGTGCGTCTCCAACTACATGACAGCACAAGCAAGCAGTACAGTGTCAGGAGTGGTGACTCATGATCGTGTCAATGCTTTAGAGAATGATCGATATGTATGTACCTCGAACCGGGAGCCTAGGGCATCACTTCTCACAACGGGATCGGACGACGTCGTGCTGGCATCGCCGTTGTGGTGGTAGCCGTTGCTACCCTCGGCGGCGGCGGCGGCGGCGGCTCTTCCCCTAGAGAGGAGATGGAGATGACTGCCCAGCGCAAAGCCCGTGGACGCATCAGCTGCCGACATTGTCCTTGACAGTGGCCGGGATGAGCTGCTGCTGCCGATCCAATCAGAGCTCCCAATCCCGACCCTTCCGCCATGATCGGCGGCACCCGAGGACGTCCGGTTGGAGGCGATGGCATCCCGCACGTCGAACAGATGCGACGTCGGCTTGCCGTCCTTTCTGAAGATCATGTCGTGGATGAGCCCTTTCACCGGGCCGTGGTCATTGATGGCGCCGGCCCTCGCCGCCGCCGCCCCATTCTGGCTGAACGTCCACTCCTGGTTCCTATATAGGTGAGACGAGAAAGAACAATGATTAGGGTTTCCCATGATCACAGGACGATTGGAAGCCGAGATGACATGGTGGTGTTGTGTTCTTTTGATCTTGTTTTGAGTACCTGAGGGTACTGTAGTTCTTGAAGTCGAACGTTTGCATGGGGGGCTGCCGGCGGTGGAGGAGACCTAATAGCCTGCTGGCCTCCGGCGAGACGGCGGCGTTTCTGCTCGACCCGAAGAAGCCGCCGTTGTGGAGCAGCCTGGAGGAGATGGCGGAGCCGGCAGCTCGCTGGAAGAAAATGTCATGGAAGCGATGGTCCCCTCTCCTCATGTGGAAGTCCATGGGCGAGAAAACTGCCAAAATCGAGCAGCGAAGGTTAAGGAAATGATCAGGCCCATGGCGTTTTCGATGTATGCTACTGTCGACGAGATTAATAAACTAGCTAAAATGGAGAGAGGGGATTGTGATGAGCACCGGAGGAGATGGCTGCTCTCTCGTGTCCAGACTCGTGGTCCAATTTCTTGCTTCTGTACATCTGAAAAGTACAGAAAATGGGTAAACAGAAAAAAGGTTAGGCGCAACACTTGTTCTGTGAAGAAAACAGCTAGCACAGCAACTAACTAGTCATGACTCATGAGATGTAGGCTTGTCCCTGATGTGCTTTACCTGCAAGTGACTTTTTACATGAGCAATGCTGAGCCCCCTCACGTTCATCATCTGAAGCACCAGCTTTGGGGTCGCTCCTATCCATCAGTTGAAACAAAAATTTTAGCATACCGAAGGGAAATTAATTAATTTGGAAGAAAAAAATTGAATACACAAGAACAGCGTAATCCATGAGACTACTTACTCTCTTGGCCGCCCAGCCTCTCCACGGCGTGGACGAAAGCCATATGGAGGTCCGGCGTCCACCGGAGCCGGGGGAGCTTCGACCGGTTGTACTGCCTCACCGTCGGCGCACGCTCGCCGCCGCTGCCCTCACCCTTGCTGCTGCTATTCATGTCATGATCCTTGTTGCTCCCGGAATTGTGGTTGGTGCTGCTGCTGTTGCTTGAAGTCCTGCCGGTTCCTGCAACTTCACTTGTGCTACCGCCTTCGTCGTCTTCATCCTCCTCCTCATCGTCATCGTCAGCATCCTCGCCGACTTCCAGTCCATCGCTCCCCTCGCCGAAGCCCTCGTTGAGGTCCAGAACTGCAGGTGGTACAGAGTTTTCCGAAGATCTCTTCTCACGATCTTCCAGGATCTCCATCACAAGCTTCTCTTTCACCTCTCCCATGCCTTCTTCCACCTCTCAGAGGTAGCTGCTACCTCCTCTGAGTCTCGCTACACCACCATGATAAGATTGGAATGAGGTGTCTGGTGGGAGTAGGAACTGGGAAGGAAGAAGAGGGGAATGTGATGGGAATAATAGGGAGGGGAACAGGCTTAAGCAAGAGCTTGATGTAGGAATAAAATATAAGGACGGGGAAATGGACAACTATTCCACTACATTGACTAGTTTTCAACAGTGATATTCCATTTCATACATTTTTCTATAGGATGAGGGAATTGGGGAGTATGCTATTGTAGTGTTGTTATTTTGGGCTTGTGTAGAGGGTAGTGGCTACGCTGGGGGCCGGGATCTATATAATTGGATGTGGGGTGGGGTGCTGATTATCAATTGACAACTAGTTGTGGGAAAGCATGCAAAAGAGTTGACACCTGCTTCTCCATTAAAAACTATGGTTTGGTCTCCAGGTTTTATCATACTAAATGAATGCCCAGTTCATGCAGGCCGTAAGAGTTGATAATTGTGATACCGCTATACAGTTATTTTGGCTTTCAGAAAATATATAAAAATCAGAATAGAACAAAAGTGAAAAAAACTGATAAAATAAACTATCAGGTAACATGAAATAGTAATAATTGCATAACCTCACTTTATTTTTATCCGGAGAATAGAATATCAATGAGTTGAAATGCTAAATAATCATATTCACGAGGAAAGTGTGAATATGCATCATTTCCAGCAGATCATCAGGGTTTTATATATGGGCCTAAGCTGTTTCTCATTGTTTTAAAAGAATCTTTTAGTAGGAAGCTATAGAACTTTTTATTGAGCACTACATAATTGTTTATACGGGATTTAGTTCAATCAAAACTTTTGAATCGTTTATAAACCAATAAAAATTAAAGCACTATAGCAGTCTAGCACTTAGTTCAATAGTAAATATAAAATACAACTATAAAACTCATATAGTAGTTTATACTAGTCAAGAATCAGCGTTTTAGGCTTCGTACTAATGAAAATCAAATTGGTTGAGGGGGAGTAATAATAAGCAACTTCTTTTAAGAGTCTAGCACCATCTACTATATGATTAAAGGTTCTTACAACCAAAAGGAGAAGCAAAGATGAAAAAATAGTTTATTTGAGCATGCATGTACGCACACCTAATTTTATTTGGCTATCTAGAACATTATTACACACTTTTGAATTTAGATGTACAAGCTGAGGTCGTCATCACAGGCATTCGCAAGTCAAACGACCACCTTCACACGCATTCTTGAGCTCATGAAAGAGTAAATTAACTACGACCTATTCAGCAAAAAAGATCTCGATCGATCGGCTCGAATGAAATGGCAGTTGACTCGGGTCTTGAGGCATTACATGGTCAGAGAAGCAGCTTAATATATATGCCAATACTATTGCTCAGATGGATTACCCGATGATGTTGAGCTGATAGATCGGTCGTCTGCCAATTGACGTTGAAACTTGCAAATTTTCTTTTAACGCTCATCTTGTCTGTCGATCATTTGTGGGACACACACCTCAGACTTGGCCATGGATGGCTGTCGCTGACGTGTGTGATTCCATTGGCTATTTTTCATTAATACCCGGCAACTGGAAGCTCCTCCTTTTCTAGCTGTAACTTATATTATGTGTATAAAATCTTACTATTTCTATATTAGCTGATGATAGTTACGTTGTCAATTCCAATGGTAAGTTTCTGTAATACCACTATCAAATCGCACTACAGCTAAAGTATATCAGTTGCTGAAACTTATTTACATGTACAAGCTCTAGCCCTTTTTATTACAGTAACATGCCAAGTCTACCGTGAGTATATATCTCTGTTCCACCCACTTGTTTGCCTAATTCTAACGTTTTACTTTGTGTGCAGGTAATAAAATACTCTTACATCTATCTAGATCCTTTACCAATATCATGTTTTCAAACATTTAGACTGAACATTTCAAAATTGTAGTTAGATATATTGAATTGCAATTTTATAGAGTTCCCTTCTTTCCATGTGTCTATATTTATACATACTAAGATCAAAATTATACAATTATATTTGTTTGCGAGTTTAGAACTTTTTACATTATTCAATGTGTTGTCAAGTAAGAATTGGTGGATTTATTCGAGAATTTAACCGACACTTTTTTCTTAGTTGTAGGCGATGTGCCTGTCGACAACAAGACGTTTATGATCTGCTAACCAAGTCACTCGGAGATGCTCATTGTTGTAGGGTTTTGTGTGTGCGTGCATTTATAGAGGTGAGTGCGAATGCGTGTGAGTAAGGGTGGTAAAGGGCCCTCCATTTTATACTAGAAATTTTAAGGGCCGGGTCCTATTAGGACCGGGCCAAAAAAATCCTAGTTTTTGACCTAAATTTAACTAGGGCCAAATTGGATTGTGAAGAAACAAACGGGCCACGATCCATTACCACCCCTACGTGTGTGTGTCTGCATATTTGGTGTCTGGCAAAAAAAAGCAAGCATTGGTGGGGACCATGATATATATAAAGCTGTATCAGCGATCTAAGCTAGCTAGATGACCAACTTGCAATGCATTTAACACTTGGGGTCCATCTTAACAAGACTTCCAATATATATCTAGCACATTGATTTAAATGGATTATATGGTTTTTGTTTGGTTAACCACTTTGAAATTTTCCATGATTTCATCGAATCAAAACTATCATCCGCACAGGGCAGGAATCAACCCTATTCGTCTAGATGTGCTGATTTGCATATCTGCTTTCATATATTGTCATCATGGGAAGACGCCCCTATTTGGTAATTTATTTCCTCACCTGAAACTGTACGAGATATGACTTGCTTTTAATTTGTAGATATCATCACATCATATGCCAGTTTTAGTTGAGCTATTTTGGGGAAACTTTTATAACGATACTAGCCGGGATGGTACAACAGTGTGCTCAGCGCGTGTAATAGAATAGCCACCAGCTTGTACGCAACAAATCACTGAGCTGAACTACCAAAAATACAGATCCAATGAAAAAATGAATGGAAAGATAAATAGAGCTACATGGTATTACCTTCGAGCTTCGATCATTCTAGATAATTTTTCAGAGAATGCAGCTCCGAGAATTTTCATCAGATCAATTATTGTACATGAAACAGTGTCAAAATTTTGACACTATTTCCATACAAAACTGTCCATATAATTTTCTGTTATATCTGCAACTCTTCTACAAAAGTAAGTTCATCGGAAGAAGAGTGAGGGGTACGTTCATCTAGCCATTTTCTTTGCAAAAAAGGTAACTGCTCGTTTTCTGTATCTGTAGATATATGTGTACTCTCAACAACTGTATTGGAAACTGGTGACTGATGCAATTTTTCTAGGGTGTGGCCGTGTGGGGACGATAACGTACGTATTGCCTGGCCAAGACTTAATTGTTTTGCCCGTCCTGCTGCTGTGTGCTGTCCATCCGTGTTACGTAGCGCACCAGCATGCATGCACAGTACGTGCTAGAAAGGTAGGAAGCTATAGATATCCATCAATCAAATCCTTCAATCTTTATCTTTTTAATTTGAAACAGTCGATAGTTATTTGCAACATCCTTAGCACGCAGAATATATGAAGATCTTCACACAGTTCGACCTTGTCATCAGCAACATGCAAAGAAATTAGCCACACTTTGTGATAATTTACAAGGATCGCTGAAAAATTCATATGTCCACCGTACCACCACTTAGTACGTCGTCCAGGATAGATTACTTAGCTAGTGATTAGATTCCTACAGGCGTCGTCAGGGGTGTGAGCGCTTGCGATGTGATGCCAGCTTCTAGCTACTCATCTTGAAGGGCTCAACTTCGTGGAAGCTGCAGCTTGTTCTTTCAGAAAGCGACACCGGCCGTGCTCACGGGCCAGGATTGGGTTCCGCTCCTTTTGGGCCACCCATTGCACCCGTCCGGCCGGCCAATAACCAGACGCAAGGCGCAATTCAGATCTGACTGGGTTAATTTGCCTGACAAAAGATGAAAAAAGAGCAAAAGATAATAAAATACACATTCGCCTCATGACATTTCACAACCATATGATGATCTTTTGTTAGTTGAGGCGAATGTGCAATACAGTGCTTTACACAGCACTAAGATCTTTTTTATTTTCTAGTCTGCATGCACGAGATGGAGCTTAGCGAGCTCATGTGACCCAAACGGCCAATCTGGCTCGAATCCAAAGGCAAATCGTTTTTCTAAGCTGTTTCGTTTGGGTGGCTGGCGCCCTTGTCGTGTGGATCTGAGCACCCTCTCCGTGACACCCCACCATAAAACTAGGCTCTGTTAGTTGACCTCTGCCTGCAGCCTGCGTATACCTTGGTCCCCTATTGTATGCATTATGGTCCCTCTTATATGGATGAAAGCCTTCGTCTTCAAGCACCCACTTGCTCACAAGTCACAAAGAAAAGAAATATATTTGATTTTATAAGGTTGTTGGTCATTAATTCATGATATTATACGCAAGACCAAATGAATATAATGTTTCGAAAAATGTATGCTTCTTGTCCACGTCGCTGACATACTCTTTTGCTTGTAGAGAATGAGCCCGTTTGGACATTCTGAGGATTTCAACAGGAGGGACCCAGCCAGAAGATGAAGTGTCAATATGCTTGGAACGTTTCGGTGAGGCTAATTCTAAATCTTAATGTTCAGATTCGCATCCAGATATCCTCTAGGTAGACTTTTGATGTTAGATTTGAACATTGGAGATGGACTGGACTTTGTATTATGCACTAAAACTTGCCATGATATATATATATATATATATATATCCTATCAAAGAACAATGAAGTATTTTTTTTTTCTTTGATCGATCCATAATTTATATATATATATTGGTCCATCTAGTTCACTGCCACTAATTGCTTATTTTTCCGACTGATTATAAAACGTTGGAGAAGTTTGTCTGCATCTGCAATATATACGACACATACTGGACCTACATTAACTGATTGGGCATGCCATGAAAGGGAAGAGAAATGTAGGTTTCATGGTCTCATGATCTGCGCTGCATATGCTTCCAGAAAGGGAGATGCTAACACGAACGCTGGGTCATGCATGGCCTGCGTCCTCACCGCTTCCATGCTCCCTCTCAACTACACGATCGCTGGAAAGAAATAAAGGAATTAACACCGGTGGCCGGCCGCCCGTGTGTGCGCATGAGCGTGACAACGACGAGATAGCTAGCTTCATATGAGGCCCTATCCTGTGAGCTTAACCAGCTAGCTAAAGTTGTCTACAGTAGGTTCCAAGAGGTTGGTATTGTTAGAGAACTGTGCTTTTAGTTTTGCTTTTTTGTTCTTCTTTTCGTGATCGTGCGGAGAAACGTACTGTTCAGTATGGTTATGATGAGGTTCCGTACGAATATCTATATACGTTTTTGGTACCCATATATATCTCCGAAGGAAATGTTAAAGGTTATGTGCACCCATTTTTGTTTTTTAAAATGCAATTGCGCATAGGTATATATTTTTACCAAGAAAGTATTTCTGTTGATTTAAAACTGAACGTGCGATTGTACCCACCTTTACAAGCTTTTATACTTCTATGAATTTGGAGTTCTTTTAAAAAAAACGAATTATTGACACTGAACTTGCATGAAAAACCTCAGAAACTGCATATATAGAAGCGAGGAGTACAACGCCCATTTTCATGAAATAATTTAATTGTTAATCCTTATTATCTGTTTGGTGTTAATTTTTAGTTACAATCAGATAGAAAAGTGTGATGGTCAAGAAAAGGCACCATTTTCTATTCACTGTCAGTATTTGATAGTAGAAGTTGTTAGAACAAGTTAGAGCTGCCCATCGAATATATGGTCTGCTCGTTTGACAATGCAAGTGAGTTCACTACACCTGTAGTCTAGTAGGTCCATCACCATATCCATACGGTTCTTTAGTTGTGTGATTTCCAAGTTTTTTAGTAATGTACCCTGATTTGATAGCAGAAAACAAGAAAGAAAATTTCATGGATGGGTTAAAATTTGGACAGTAAATTTTGTGATATTAGCAAAGAGTATGAATATGTATTATAAGCTTTCACCTCATTATTATGAGAGATGGGATAGGAAAAATATAGAGAAGCCTGTGTGTCGTTGTACATTAGGATTTTCCATCCTTATATCATCGGCCAAAGAAAGAAAAGGAAGTGAAAGGCTTCCATGAATCTTAAAGAGTACGTGATGATAACCTTAAATTTTTGAGTTGTTACAATGCTAGTGATTTTTGGGCAGATTCTGTGATCTATCCCAAATTATGTAATACAATAAAAATAAAATTTGTATATATTATATATAATTAATCATCAACTAGCTATATATAGTTTGCAGGGGCACTGGTAAAAAAAACATAGTAAATTATCTACATAGTAAATTATCTAAGAATAATAATCAACTTGTGGGGTCAATACACATCTGTCCATATGACAACATAACTAAACCACTTGCTCATAGGTTTTGCTCTAACGTATTCTATATTAGTCTAAAACTGAAACAAGGAATGTGGCTAGCTATCACTTGCTTGTGAAGTGTAAGAACTTATTTTGTCTGTATAGCTTATAAGCCTTTTCATTTTTTTTCAGAAACTAGATTGCTCAATTGGTATCTGGCATTTGCATATCTAGTGTTGATGTACTGCTCTTAAGCAATTGCAGGAGGATACAAATTTAAGAAAAATCAACATTGCTAAATAGATGAAGAAAACCTAACCATGCATAAAACTAAGTATCTCTTTCACAGACATGCTTTTAATTAGCATTTTTAATTCATATACATGTTGTACTGCATCTGTATTGTAAATAGCCGATCGTCACTCACCAGACATCTCAAATAATTAATTTCACATTAATCAACTGAGCATGTTGCAGTACTCTAATCTTTCAAATGGATCGGCAAGGGACAGAGCAGCAGGTGTTAGTTGAGAGCAAACTACTAGTTTACTCAGCAAAGCGTATCATTAAGTTGAGATGCAAATTAAAGCTGGAATAATTCCAAGAATCCTAGTGAGCCCCAACTCATTCCAAAGCTGATCAATGATTCAAATAAATTAGTAATTTATTTGAGAAAGGGGTGAGAATTGTTACGTGATTATACTACTTCCACAGTCTCAGAATATAGCTGTTTTTATTTTAGCGTTAAAACAAGAATATTAGCTATTTCTGAGTTTTTAAGGATGTTTCTAGCGGTGTACTGTAAAAAATGTTTCGTTTGGTTCACTTAGGCATTCCCCAGCTTTGCTTATCTCTTCTTTTAGAAAGAGAGGCATTCTTCCTCATCTCTTTGCACTCGGCAACATCCCCAATGTTAGCTGCTCATCCCTGAAATCTCCAATCTTCCTCCTGCATTCAACGCTCACCAAGTCCATGGAATAGGCACACACATGCATCAAGCATCTTCTATTCTAGAAAGGTTTAACGCGGAACAATTTAAAATTTCAATTGGATTTCTTAATCTGTCTAAAAAAAGTCCAAACTTTTAGCTATATTTTGGGGTAGAGGGAGTAACTTGTCAGAATCCATTGTCATAATGGACTCAGCTGTCATTGATATTCTGCTTTTAGCTAGGGACAACATCATAATCGTTCCATATGTACTGAAGATTGAAATGTGAATATGCTCAGAAGTCACAACATAGTTACAAGTTTACAACTTCACGGTACAGATTTGGAGCTAGAACCACATTATGGGCCAGACAATTCATGCTTCAATAGGACAATGCAGTGTAATTAATTGCCTCTAGCCACCGTACCCCCACCCAGAAACAAGTGTCCATGTCTCCCACCCGTTTTCCCACAGTCCAAGGCATTACTTTCCGGAACTACTAGCTCTGAGCTACATTTGCTCAAAGGCAAAAGGGAATTTTGGACAGTATGTCGTGCTCGTGGCATGGGACAAAACGACAACTTATTGCACATGTAGGAGGCATCACTGATGCAGTTGTTTAACGACAGAGTGTGCGTAGGCACCAAATTGTGTCATTTGTGTGACGAACACTGATCTGGATTATTCTCATTTCTAGATTAGAATATCAATGCTCAGTTGGATAGCCTTGGGGATAGAGAAGGTCAACCGTGCGATATATGGAATCATTTCACAGGGATGTCAGGATTAGGTGATAGGCTACTGTATGATGTAGCAGGTTTGGGGATTTGAGGCTGATGAATTATTTTTACTCTAGCAAAATTCCAACCTTGTCGGCATGGTACATGGTAGTCCTGCAAAAGACTAATAGTGGAATTAGCATTACATTTATATATTTGTGCCCCATTCGGGTAGTAAAAAAAATAGCGTAACTTTGTCCATGGACCATGTGTTACGATAATATATTTGTGAGTTTAGTACATTTTAATATGAGACAAATGCATGAGATAGATCTATTAATTTAACGCACTTATTATAAATATTCACAGTAAATTATTAGACAAAAATAGGTTAATTGTTGGCTGTAGATGTTCCTCTAAACCAATACTGACTTTACTTGAGACAGTAAGGGTGCCTTTGGTTGGATTTTAGAGCTGCTTTTACTTTGGGAAAATCCAAAAGCCAACCGAGGAGATAGGAGTCAATAGGTGATTTTGGGCAAAAGCTGCTTTTCTCTATGGTGCAAAACTCACATGTGCTCTCCCCCTACTTCCTCCGGTTGTGGGAACGGTAACTTTGAAGAATTACCTACCTGTCACCTATGATGAAAGTAACGATTTATTTTACTCTTCTTTTTACCGTCCACGGTGACCGAACACGCCAACCCACAGGTGGGAGCGGTGAGCTCGGCCCCATGGGCGGTAGTGGCTATGTACTCAAAAGTTGCTAGAAGAAACTAATTATGTACTCGACTTGTTGATGACCTGTATGGAGGAGATATCGTGGCTGAGATATGAAAAGGATCTTAAAACTTGGGATAATAATGTTTTGCCTTAAAATATATATATGCAAGATTTTAGTATTTAGTGTCACATGAACACACGTGGATAATGTATAAGGATAGTATTCTCACGATATTAAACAAATTAATTGAATGTCACATAGACAAGGCCGGCCGCCACTGATAAACTTCAAAATTGAATCAAGCTAGTCAGTTATGGGATCAAGTATTGTACATGTGGACGCAACAGAGCGGTACCACCATCACCAAGCATATGCTCCCCCGCACGACATGGGTTTAGGGATTCCAAATGTAGTAGATGACAAACATCCCAAGGCTACTACTATATATATAGTAATAAACAAATCACCCGGCCCGTGATCAAGCCATATATTACCAGATGCTAAGTTTTCTAGTAGCCTGCCCCTGTTGCCGAAGCCGATAGTAACAGTGTGGTTAATCAAGTTCAGGGAAACCTCCACAAGGACGATCAGCTTTTGCGCTGTGAAGAAGCTGAAGGATCCAGGTCAGTGTAGTAACTTCTAATGGATAACTACTTTTACATGTCTTCACAGTGAGACTGTGGACTGATACTTGAGCATTGTTAGGGGCCCATGCAGGCCGCCAACTAGAGTTTACATGGCACAGCTTAATTAACTGAAGTGCAACCGGCCTATAGCCCAAGCAAATACGTAACACTTTTGGTTGAGAAAATGAATGCATCCTGCCCATTGATGTGTTAAGGAACTATTAGTCATAAATACCATTATCTGTCGTTCTCACCAGTCTATTTTTCTAGTTCTTTTTCCGACAATATATAGTATGTATATGAATCTTACATACAAAATTTTCAAGGCAAGAGAGGTTGACACTTTTTATGCCTTCTAATTAAGGTTGCGAGTTTCTTGTAGTCCACAATTGATTTTTGTCAATGTGGTTAATGTTGATTTTATTTGGCATGCTAATATATCAGCAAACGTTCGAAGTTTTGACTAGTATAAGTGCAAAACATAGAATTCAATCTTACACCGAAGTTCGTATACATAGGTGGCCCATTTCTTTCAACAGAATTATATTTCGTATCCTAGGCTTTATAGCATACGTGTCACCACTAAATCATTATTATTGTACTACATCAATCATCTTTACCCTGGATACTTGATGATCCATGGTTATATAGATTTCAAGTAATATATCAACGTGAACCATTAGTTTAGACTCAGCTTTGCCTTTAGACGTATTAAAACAACAAAACAACTAGACCCTTGTAGTTTTACTCAAATTAGGGTAGCTTAGAGAGATAAATGAAAGCCCATGAAAAAAATACAAATTGTGAATTAAATTACATTCTAAAGCATCCGTGTGCCACACGTCCTGTGGCCTGGAAACTATTACTACTACATAATATCTGACTAGAATAATAGCGTGAAATAATAAAGAACAGTAGGCTAAATTAGTAGAACAGGGACGAACATCCCTATCATAGAGTATAGAGGACAACGATTGATAAACTATCCAAAGAGGTTTTCGCGAACATTTGAACAAATAAAATATATAGTAGGTGGACTCAGTGATCTAGTTCAGAGACCCTTGTCTCCATCTTAATATACTAAGCCCCGCTCAGTGCTTGAAGCATCTGTCAGCAGGAGTTGCTCAGCTCTAGTAGTTTCCTTGTGGATCGGACTTCGGTGTGCCCTCATGTGTGGTACTTTATCTGATTCTTTTTTGAGATTTTAATCTGTGCATCATCACTGTTTAGCTGAAGACCCGCCGCAAACGAAGGCGTTATATTCTGCTAGATGCAGATCTTCTGCAGGGATGAGTGGAGGGTCATATTGTGTATTTGTGTTGTTTTAGCACTACCAAAATGAGAGCTTTAATTAGTTGTTCTTCTAAAATATAATGAGGGGTTGTCCAGGACTCTATTCTTATTTATTTTGTGAGTTGAGCACTACAAAAACAAACTTGGCATGCAATTACTAATATGTACAAGTATACATATCTTTAAAAATAATTGTGGAGGAGGTGAGCTATGAAATGAAACAATGTTTCAGTGTGATGCTAATATTGAGCTAGCTTTACATAATTTGAACGTTTTTTTATTATTACCCCCAATGAATTCTTAGTTGAAAAATGGCATTCCCTGTTATTTGAATTATTCGCCACACGACAAGGTGCCACGGAGCAAGCTAATCACCTTGCTAAGATGAATGAACTCTGGGGAATCTCACTACTACAAAAAAAACATCTGTAGGGGCTCCCTCTTTTTATAGAAACAGCTCAAGATGTCATTGGCTCTGTCACGCCCGGATTTACACAAAACCCGAATGTGGCCATATGTGTGCCCAGGAAGTCCACAGACACATATAGCGAACAAATATGGTAAAAATCAGAGTACAATGCTTTATTCTCATCATATCGTAGCGTTTACATCAGAGTGCTTCAGAAATAAAATCATGGACAGCGGAAGACTAATACATCTCTCTAGCGTAGCCGCAATCTCACAGGGACTCTGACTGGGAGAACGCGAGCTCAGAAGTAAGGCAAGTCCTCGGGAAACTCCACAGCATAATCAGTCTGACTCCAATCTGTTACCCGTTCGGGATTTTGCCCAAAAATAATAATAACAACAAGTGTAAGTAACAGAATTACTTAGCAAGTATAGCACGGGTGATGAGGCAAAAGAGGCTTGACACTGGCTTAACTGCATTAGCACTTTTAGTTAGTTCATTTTAATCATAACTACTACATTAGATGAATCCCAGTTGTATCCTAACTTAATTAATGTAAGTCAACATTAAGCAGTAATAAATATCATCTTCTAATCATAAAAGGATCTAGGCCGCTCGTGACCCTGAGCCGGGCTATCATGATAGATCGTACACTCTGCAGAGGTTTCGCCCTTTTCCCACCAGTCGCGTAAAAGTTCAGAAGAACTTTGCACCCAACCACGCACATCGACACTTCCGAGGTGTGACTGCATAGGGACGCTACGAGGCTTTCACAAGACACCCTAGCAAGACAGTAGCCGCTGGAGTACTACAAGGTGGTGAGAACCTAGGCACCGAGATTGACTGACCCTCAGGGCGCAACGTGAGGGGGTCAATGGCGTCCACGCGCCGGCAAATCATGCCAACAAGTAAATGGCGCAACGTGCGGAGCTCCCGCACTCACGGGGGCTCTCAACACGGGACTGGGTCTAACGGGACCTAGCCGACGGGGCTATCGTCCTCGGTGGAATCCCAAAACACCTCGCGCCTTGCCTCCTACAACGTCGTAGGCCACTCGGTAACCACTGCCAAGCTAGAGACGTACAAGCTACTCAACCAAGACCAGAGCCATTATAGTTCTGGCGGCGGCGACAGGCTCCCAGGTTGCCGCTTTTACGAACCGGTCCTTAGGGAGAGACACTGGGGCCAGGCAAAACACACAAGCCCCAGCTCCCTGATCCAAGTTGCTAAAAAGCAAGTTTTATCGTTAAGGTTGAAGTGGACCATTAATACAAGTTTAACAGTTAAGCAAAGGTGACAGTAGTTGCGCCTAGCAAAATACTACCCATATGCAAAAACCCATAGGAATACAAGGACAGGGAAATAAATGCTAGGTGCGTCCTTAAAGGTAAACAGTATTAGACACATGCGTATGTAATGAACAGTGTATTAAAGAGTGAGTAGGTAGCAAGGATTGTCCGTGCTATAACTTGCCTTCCTCGGAGTACGGCTGCTGCTGCGAGTCCTGCTCCGGCACGTCCTCAACGTACTCGAAGTCCAAGGCTACGGGCTCACCGACTGGACACGATCAACACGCACGCATCCAAAGCAATCATTACATGCAAACAAAATTAATTCTATTAGAACAGTACACCAAACAGTGAAAACAGTACAAAAACAGGAGCTAGAAATATTCTACGCTTCGCTACGAACACATGAGCGCGAAAATCACACTAATCGGAGCTAAAACGTGAAAGTTATAGCGTTTCTAAGGTTCAGGGACTTGCTGGCAAGTTTCTGAAACTTCCAGGGGCTCATTTGTGAAAAACCGAGGACCTATATGTAATTTCGTATTAAAACAGGAGGGCTAACGTGCAAAAACACAAGGGCTGGACCGCGGGTTCAATTTTTAAAAAGGTCAGGGGCTTAAACGAATAAAACAGGACCTATCTGCAATTATTTTTGAACTGGAAAGGACCGTGGGTTGATTTGCGAAAAGGACAGGGGCTCTTTAACAAAAGTGCCTCGGCGAACCGGTACGCGCCCGTCGGATCTGATTCGGACGGCTGGGATTAGAAACACGAAGGGGTATGGCTGATCTAATCTGGGCGGTCGATCTCGGATCGGACGGCTCTGATCGCCCGGCTCGCCGGGGACGAAGAAGATGCGGCGGCGCCGCTCGGCCGAGACCGGGGCTCGCCGGAGTTGGGGATATCTCGAGCTAGAGTGCTTGGTTCTCAACGGGATCTGGCCCTATGGCTTCAGGACACTAAGGCGAGTCGACCTAGGGTGATCATGACGAGCTTTGGCCGACGAGGGGGTCGGACGGCGTCGGGCGGCGGAGTTGAACTCCGGTGTACTGCGGGGGAGGTGTTTCGGGTGGTTGCTGGGTCGGATTAATCGGTTCTGGAGCTGCATGGTGAGGTGGAGAGTGGATCTGGGTGGTTCTAGTGGTGCTTCGTGTAGTGGACAGGGGTGGACGACGGCGACAGGCGGACGGCCATCGTCGGCGATCGAGGGAGTGCATGCTAGGGTGCCCAAGAGCTAAAATTGGAGGGGGAAGAGGCTTCGGTACCTCCTGGCGGTGCTCCTGACGCGAGGAATTGGCCGGAGGAGTGGCGGTGCGGCGAGTCGACGGTGAGCAGCGGTCGGCGGCGTCGGTGCGTGCCGGCGAGGGGGTTCCGGTGCGCGGGAAGGGGCTCGGAGCAGCTTGGTGGGGTGCTCGTGGAGCGGCGAAGCGGCTCCAAGGATGGGCCGGGGCGAAGATGCACCGGAGCGGCGACGACGACGACGAGCGGCGGAGCACGTGCTCGGCGGCTCGGGAGGCTCGGGTGGCGTGCGGCGGCGCTGCTAGGGTTGTGGACGGTGGGTGAGGGGCAGCAGCACTGGGCAATTAAGTAGGGCGAGGCGAGCATCTCGGCGTGCGGGCCGGCCGCGGCTGGCAGCGCCATCAGCGGGCGCCGGGGAAGGAAAGGGGGAGGAGGGAGGAAGAAGGAAGGTGGCGTCACGCTGGCGTCAGCACCTGACGTGCGGGGCCGGGCTGTCAGTGACACAGGGGGGGGCGGAGCGAGCGGCTGCGGCTGGGCCGGCTTGGCTGCGTTGGGCCGAGTGGGGAGAAGGGGGAGGAGGAGTTGGGCCGCGGGGTTTGGCGCGGGCCGGGGAAAAGAAAAGAGAGGGGGAGTTGGGCCGGACTGGAGTGAAAGAGGAGGGGGCAAAAGTGAACCGGGAATAAGTTTAGGGAGCAAAACCGAACTATGGGCCTAACAACTTTTCTAGAGCTCCAAACAAAGTGATTCAAATTTGAATTTAAATATATTTAAATTCTTGTTTGAATCACAAGCAATACAAAAATAAATGCAGCAGCATGAATGCAACAATTATTGTTTCTATCACTTATATTTGATTTTAAATTTTAGAAAATTATTATTTAGCCTATAATAAATAGGAGCAAGCTCTAAATAATCATTTAAATGCCAACAATTTTAAATTGAGTATTTTTGGGTGTTACAGGCTCCAACAAAAAAGAGTAGGTATGTTACTATAGCTTTCAGTTCGCCCTTGAAAAAGCATTTAAAGGGCTAGGTCATAGGATGACCCACCCCTGGAATTGGGTCATTTCCAGGGGCAGACGGTAAGTGACCCGCCCCTGAAATGGCCCTGAAAATAGGAATCATTTCTAAGAGTGGGTGATGCTATCACCCATACCTAGAAATGATTGCTATGGACCGGTATTGGTATGGCACACCCTTGAATAAATTTATAGAATTTTCATATAATCTCTGATGAAGACATGCATAGCTCAACGAACCTAAAACTTTGTAGTTAACATTTTTTCATTTAAGATCATTTAGTAGCCCAAAAAATTATTATAATGTACCTAGTTTTGAAATCTAGTATTTTTGAGTTTTTTTAAACACTCAGATGTAGAGCAGCTTTATATCAAAGTTGTACCGTTAATGAGATCTTAAATTTTATAGTTCATACATTTTTCATTTAAGATGGTTTCAAATCACAAGATTGTTTAGACATTAGTTGTTCCATTAAGACTATGGATATTTATAGTGCATTTGTATATGCACTAGACTACATAGTTAGATTTGATCTCTCCACTGAAGTAATATACTCAAGATTAGGGGTGAAAATGGTACGGATATTATTCGTTCGTATTCGATTTCGAATTCGATTGGAGGGGTTTATATCCGTTCGAATCCGAATCTGGATAGTTAGTATCCGCTACCGATCCGAATCCGAATAGCAAAAGTTGGATATTTAGAATATCGATATCCATTCCTATATTATCCGTCACAAGTTGACACTATTTGTATCTGATCCGAATCCGAGAGAAAAAAACTATCTGTATTCGTATCCGGCGGTATCCATCCGTATCCGATCCGTTTTCATCCCTACTCGAGATTATAGATAGATTTATATATACACTATCTATCGTATCAATCATATGAGTTTATATAATCATTATTGAAGTGTTGTATTCTGTAATATGAATGTAGTGTATGTGAATGTGAATGCAATTTGAACATATGTATTATAGTTGTGATATTTTGACCACTTATGTCTTGCATGAGTATATATAGATATATGTCTATATTTTAAAATAAAAAAATAAATAAATGAAGAAAAAATTGTAAAGAGGGTGATGGAGTCACCCGCCCTGATTTTAATTTAAAAAATCGATTTCCATGTGAAGGTCAAATTAATTTATAGGGGTGGGTGAAGGCATGACCCACCCCTATAAATGCCAACCGCAAGGGCGGGTCCGAGTCCACTCGTGTAAAGAACTATTTCTAGTTGCAAAATTCAGAAGCGGGTGCCAGAGCCCCCCGGCCTGTAAATTCTTTTTAACACGTCCCTAAAAACTATTTCTATAATAGTGGCTGTTTCTGCTTACCATCATTTTCGTACAGAACCCATCCCACGTAATTCAATTTCAGCCCCAGAAGAAAGCAAAAGGGGATGGATCTCTCTGTCTAGTTACGTGCAATTTTGTTGCTTCCCTCTCATGCTACCTTTGCCTTGCTTTTTTTTAAACTATGGCTTCATCCGTCCTAAATTGCTGGTCGTTTTCATTTTCTATATACATAGTTTTCCATACGTATCCAGAGATGTCAAAATGGTATACAATTTGGGACAGATAGAGTACTAGTTATTACTATAGCCTCAATTTCATAATATTCTGAATCTAGAATCAGGTATGTACCTTCTTGGTTCAAATATATTTGGTAAATTTGTGGATTTCGCTCTATTACTAGTGATAACTATATAACAAGGTTGGCCAACTCACAGTGGTACTCTCTCTCGAGGAGCTAGTGGAGTCCATTGACTATATCTTCTTCAATTGTCTCCACCGAGTAATATAAGTGTTTTGTTTAATCAATGGGCTAATTAAACATGAGGGATACAGATCGAACCTTTATTTGTTGATGGGGAGTGCAACTTTTTATTTGGCGGTATGGTTGATTAGAAATAAGGTGGTTTTCAAAGAAATATCAACCAAAAATATTTTTGTAGGTACCATTCACGAACATACTGGCTCCGCTTCTTGGTAAGTTTCAGACAAATAAGAGTAGCCAATAAGTCGTGGTTTGGGCATGTCGTTTATTGGAGATGGTAGTGCTACACTTCTTTAGTTCCCATGGGTCTTTTAATGTAAGTATGGTTTTTGAGTGGTTTACATTTGTAACTTGTGGTGTTAAGTAGCAATGTGCTAATAATTTTGGATTGAAGCTTCTCTCCAGAGAGGACAGAAGCTGAAACTATTCCCATTTATTTAAAAAGGGACGACCTTTGCTTTCATGTTCAATGACCCTGCCTAGTTCCCGTCTCTTTGAGGGGAACAAACATAGGCTAGATTTTGGAATCTACGAGAAGGAAGAAATAAGGCCCAGTTTCACTGGGCCGTCTCTTGAGAAAGAACCATGCGGTCCACTGGTGGAGGCATGGAAGAAAATGCATATCTGTATGATGAAGTCAGAAGCCCAAAATGCAAAGGAGGGTTGTGGGAGCATGGGCCCTCATCTAAAAATGAAAATGAACTATATTAAGAAAGGATCTAATTGTTGACTACTGTATAGCAAATGATGTGTGTAGTATGCAAGGCACATTGGCCCAAGTGCTGCCTATTTCACCATGTGCATCGTTTGTGTAGTACTAGTGTGAACAATAATCAACTTGCTAGTTAACCAGCTCACAGATCTAGTATAATTTGGAATCTTCTTTTCTTAGTAATTCCTATGTAATACTTTCTGTGATCAAGTCCATGTTAATTTATTCTAATTTCTAAGCCAAACTTACTTAAATTTGGATGACAATGTCTATATTTTAGTATAGATTGATAGAACAAGTTGGCATTACTAGATTTGTTATGAAAATTATTTTTATAATATAAATCTCTCATTTATAATAATATATTTTATTTCCTTTATCCATTAAAATAATACATATTAAAAACAAAACGACCTATAATTTAGGACGGACGAGGTAATACTCCACCTGAAATGCGACTCAGTAAAGAAAACTTGGTTACGCAGCTCAAGTATTGTAGTCCATACCACATTATTAGAACTATTGTACTTGTTACATTATATTATAGAAGCATACTAGGAATTCGGTATCGTGATAAATTTATTAATAAAGTGCCCCATGGATGAAGGCAGCCGATGAACTGTGATCCATAATAGACTTGTGCACTTGTGCTCATCAAATATTCTCTACGGTACAATCATATAGTCAGTTTTACATACTCAATCAGACACTTGCCTAGGCCAAGTTATTTAGGCAATAATTTTTTGTGCCACATCTTTCTTGACTAAAACCGTGTCGCGGTATTTGTAAAAGGGCGTCATTCTCCGCGTGTGAGCCGTCGGATGAAACTGCTCAGCCGCGGAGATTTTTATCTAGGTCCTTCGCAAAGTGTCAAATTATAATATCTTATAATCAAGTCACCCTTCCCGTCGTCTCCCTCAACTCATCCCACGAAAAAAGCGGCGGCAGCCTAGTGCTCCGACTCTTCCCCTCCACTGGCGCCCAGCCGGACAACAGAGAAGCGTCGTATACCTACGACTGCATAACCCGTGCCTGCAAGCATGGTTCTCCCTTGGCGTTGCCGTTACCTCACGGAGCAGCCGCTGCCATACCGCCCATACAATCCTGCAGTCGATCACTCATTCACTCGGTGGCGGTTTGCCTGAATGGGGTGATCGAATTGAGTCTTCAGCATCTCGAATCATGCTTTGACGGCATCTCCTTGGTAGATTTGGTCTGAGAACCGCTGATTCTGAGTTCGTCATCGCCTCATCTTTCTGTTACCTATCACCTATTATGACGGCAGATTACGCTGCCTTTGCACCGTCATTCTTGCCGGCCCACTGTTGTGGCAGCAGCTCACCAACTGGTGCGGCAACGGCTACCTTATTCTTTTTCACTGGAAGTCACTATGAGATAGTGGTGGCACGGCCTCCTCAACTCATCGCCCGTTTGTTTGGCTGGTGGCTGGTGCTGATTTGTGCTGAGAGAAAAATACTGCTAGCTGATTGGTGGCTGATAAGCCAAGCGAACAGGGCGAGTTGAGACTTCAGGTATTACTTTTTGGTTTCCCTACTCTCTAGCGCTGATGCCAGTATGTTTGGCGATGAGTGATAATGAAGCATATATGTGCACACACGCAGTAGACTCAAAGTTACTGTCATGAGAATATTTTGCAGATGGTCTACTTAAAGTTAACTTGGTGATGCATATCTGATATAGCAAATTCCCCCATCCTAATAGCATGCTTCATAAATCAGACTTTACTTTGACGTAGACCTTTTCACTTTGGATTTATGATAATGTGTCTAAGAGCAAGCTGTTCATGCTAATAACAACAACTGCTATGCTTAATCCAGACATAATATATTTGCAGCTAGCCTGATAATGACTAGCATGAACAAAAGCACATGATTAAATAAAATACAAACTTCTGGACACATGGGAATTTTATAAAACTTACTATTCAGTTTGCATTGTACAGTACACCACTGGAAGCTGTAAAGAAAGTACACTATCAGTAATCTAAGTTCGGTTTGATGATCAGCTATCTCTAATATCCTAAAGACTCAATTTTTGTATTTTGTTACAATATATAATTTGATTTTTGGCACGAATTTGCCCTGTTTTGGTTTGTAAAAATAATTCACTGGTTCACTATTGTATATTCCGTACAACAGTTAAGGTGCTAAACACTCCTCTTTTTGAGGAAACAACTAAACACTCCTCTTGCTGATAATTGAATATCTTAATTAAAGCATTCTCTTTTACTGACTATCAACTTGTATTATTTGATTGTTTGTGCTGGACAAGTATTAATTAGCAGCGCTCCAGAACAAATTGCTAGGAAGCATTATGTACATTTTCTGCCATTATATGCAAGTTTACAGTTCATAGCTTAAACCTACGAAGGAGCATATTCCCCTTTCCTTGCATGCAAAATTATATGTATACAGGTACTCTGCATTACCATGATAATGTGTTTAGGGTGTCTTTCAGCTAACCAATCCGTGTAAAAAAGTCATTAATGCATCCAAATTTGGACTACTGTTCTTTTTTAATTAACTTGTTACTATACTGGCATCACTTCCATCAGTGAAGATCACTGCCTTGATGCCTAGCCCCAGGTTCAGGAAGATGGTTGTAATCACAGAGAAGAGATAAATGATGGCATCTGCTCTGTTTTGTTCATTCTCTTTACTTGCCATGTAGGGAACATCAAATAATTAGGCTGTCGTCTTTGTGCATTTGTGTTTACAACTTCAGTTGAGAAGGTGAAGATCTGTTTGTATAGTAATTTAAGTACATTATGATTTTTAATCCACATTGAGCCCACTGGTGCTTAATGAATATTAGTGCAACTATAGTGTAGAGCCGATGGTTTCTGCTCTGCATTGTGAAGCTTCAGCCCATCCTTACCATCAACAATCTCTTTCCTGCATTATTGGTCTTCGCTAAGATGAATTGCCAGTTTCGGTGACATTAAGAATGTAAGCACTTATATATCTGAGGATCATGTGTGTCCGAGGACCGGTGGATGGTCGCTTCTTAGTGTGATGAGTGATTGACAACGTTGTGTGGACTGACTCTTGGCTTAGTACCGCAGGTGTTGGTGCGACTTGGTTTGCGTTGGTGCAGGTGAAGAACAAGCGTGAAAGGTCTTAGCCAGAGTGGCCTCCGAGGAGTGGAGAGACAAGTAGGCTTGGTTCGAGGGACCCGGTGGCTAGACGGGATCAAGTGCAGTCAACATGGTGCAAGAAGAGCAAGACGAGGTCCTGGACTTGGAGCCGATGCAAGGTGGCGGCTAACGACCGAAGCTTGTATGCGGGGTTTGATGGTTGGGCCACAAAACCATCGGAGGAGGGTTTCTCGGTTTCGGCCTCAAAACCGAGCCCGAAGGCCCAACGTGACGGAGACGGTGATCCGGGCGCGTTCGGGAAGCTTCGAAGCGGTGAACGCGTGGCGCGATCCGGGAGCTTGTGTCGGATGGAAGCAAGGCCGGATGGACGGCGTGCTCAGCCGGAGGAGTTATCTGCAACTTTATTGTTTTGCCCTTGAGGGCGTGTATCGTAGAGTTAAGTTGTAGGGGTAGTATGGTCAGTTCCCTTCACCAGGACACTTAATATAAATAGGAGGTGGAGGGGATGGCAAGTCATCTCTCTGGAACCCTAGTTCATTTCTTTCTTGCTTCTCTAGGCTAGCCGTGCTTCATGTCAATCTTAGCGGGAGGATGTTTGGGAGGTTGCTAGCCTTGTATAGAATCTGACCATTATTTGTTGGAATGAAATCAAGTGCTAGTTGAATCTCTTTGTTTCTCTTCGAGTTCCTTTTTGTGCTATTTTCGTTCTTGGCTCGATTCTTCGTTTCTAGACCGTTTGGCTCCGGATTTGTTTGAGGAGATCATGGGTGAGTGCCTTGCGCCTCTTTGTGTGTGATCTTGCCCTCTCAAACGCCGGGAATCGGTCTCGATTCGTAGTTTTTGGGATGAACTCGTGAGAAGGTGTTCTTCCGTGTGATCCGCAATTTCTCGAGTTGTAGGGAGTTAGAGGCCGAGATTTTTGGGGCATAACATCCTCTTAGGGTGCTAATCATCTCCCCAAAGTTTCGTCTCAAGAGCTCTAGCCGTTTGGGAGATCCGATGATGGATTTGGGAGGAGAGATCCGCGGGTTACTGTAGCTGTTCGTTCTGTTCGTCCGTCGTGTTTCTCGGACGGTCCGCACGAAGTTGGCGGACGGTCTGCGAGGTTGCCGGACGGTCCGTGCAGAAGAGTTCGACGGCGTTGTCTTGGATTTGGCTAAGTTTTTTCACGGACGGTCCGCGTGACCTTCTCTGACAGTCCGCGACACTGGCGGATGGTCCGCGGTAGGAGCTCGGACAGTCCGAAAAAGGGCCTGGAGCTACTGGAGATTTGAGGTGATTTTACGGACGGTCCGCCCTGTCTAGACGGACGGTCCGCCACGACCACGGACAGTCCGCGACCTCTGTGCGGACGGTCCGCCCTGACCCAGGCAGATTGCTAGTCGTTTTGTTTCCTGAGTGGAGCTTCCGCTTGATACTTCCTTCTAGCTTGTTCCTAGGGTTGGTAGGTCCGCTATGACTACGCTACCTTGGCAAGCTTGTGAGGAATCATTGGTGGGTGACTTTGGGATATAGACCGAGTTTCGAGAAGAAATTTTCATCGGCTCCCATTCACTCCCCCCCTCTCTGGTCGCCATTTCGATCCTTCAATTGGTATCAGAGCGGGTTACGAATCTTCGTGATTCTAACCAATCTTAAGATCCAAGGATGGCATACGCCGGAAAGGGTTCGGGTCCTCCTCTCTTCGATGGGAAGAATTACCGGATGTGGTCGGTTCGCATGGGAGCTTTCCTCCGAAGCAAGGGACAATTGCTATGGGATATCACCCTTGATACTACCCATACCACCCCTGCTTCGAGAGAAACACAAATTGCTAAGGACAAGTTTGAGGCAAATGCAAAAGCCATTGATTTTTTGTTCAAAGCGCTTGACGAGCATGAATTCAATCGTGTGATCGAAGAGCATCTTGCTTGCAAGATCTGGCAAAAGTTGGAGATCGCCCATGGTGGTGATAGTGGAGTTAAGGCTCGGCTCTTTTCGACTTACCGGAGGGAATATGAGAACTTCTCTCATTTGCCCGGCGAGTCAATTGATGCCATGTTCCAGAGGTTCACCGTGATAGTGAACAACATGAGAACCAACATTAACAACCTCCCGTATACAGACCATGATATGGCTTTGAAGCTCTTACACTGCTTGGATATGTCTGTATGGGGCACTAAGGTTGAGGCGATTATGGAGTCGGCTAGCTATCTGACACTCACAGTCGATGGGTTGTTCTCAAAGCTCAAGTCCTCAGAGGTTGATAGGATAGCTAGAGCCAAGCTTGAGAACCCGACCGATTCCCATAGTCTGGCTCTTATGAGTGGTTCTAGTTCTAGATCTGGTGCTAACTCTTCATGGCAGTTTGCCTTGTCTTTGCTTGTGTCTTTGCCAGATTAGGAGTTCGAGGTGCTGAGCGAGGAGGATCTCGCGTTGCTCACCAAGAGGTTCGGGCGCATGTACGAGAACCGCAAGAGTACAAGGCGCTTTGGGAGTACGTGCTACAGGTGCGGCAAGATGGGACACTTCATCGCCGAGTGTCCGGAGCTAGCAGAGCCAGACCGCAAGCACAAGCACCGCTCGAGGGATGATCACAAGAACCACAAGTACAAGTACAAGGACAAGAAGAAGCATGGTGACCGCAAGCACAAGCACAAGTACAAGCGCAAGGAACGAGCCATGGTGGCCGGGGCGAGCGACGTCGACACAAGTTCAAGCAATTCTTCATCAAGCTCAAGCAGCGAGGATGAAGATCAAGGTCGACGCCGGAGGAACGAGAACTTCAATGGCTTGGCATGCATGGCATCCTGAGGCTTTTGTACCATGGCGCACAACTCCGACAACAAGAAGAGTACAAGAGAAGACTCCGAGTCAGAGTCTGAGGATGAGGTAAATCGAGATCCCAACTTCTTGTTAAAGGAGAATGCTAGGTTGAATGAATTGCTTGATAATCGTGATGATGTGTTGCGTAAGACCAACAAGGAGAAGAGGGAGTTTAGATCGTTGTTTGGTGAGTCTAAGGAGAAAGTTGTTGAACTTGAGTCTTTGCTTGTTGCCTCTAAAGATCAAATTGCTCAACTTGAACTATCACTTGCTAAATCTCAATCTTAAATTGATGCTTTGAAAAGTGCTCCTATTGTCTCTGATGAGCATACTTGCAATGATTGTGATGTTGTGATGAATGAATTGGTTGAGCTTAAGAACAAGCATATGTCTAAAATTGAAGAATGTGACTTGCTTAAGTCAAATCTTGAAGAATTGAAATCTAGATCTGCTTTGCTAAGAGCTTGTACCTCTTGCCCTGTCTTGCATGCAAAACTTGATGATGCTCTTGCTAAAATCAAATGTCTCGAATGTTCTGCTAAATCACCTGCATGTGCTGTGTGTGATAAAAATGCTTTGAAGAACAGTGAAATTGAGGATGCAATGAATCGTGTGCAAAAAGAAAATGACGAGTTGAGACAGTGCTTGGGTTGGATGTCAAGTCGAGAGCCTCAGTTGAAAATGATGATGGCTGAGCTCAGAAGAGGTGATTCTTGTGGGCTTGGCTGGGAGACGGTGGTTAAGAATGAGGGAATGATTTGTGAGGGTGTGCCATTTCCTCCACAAAAAACCCCAGCCAAAAACACCTTTGATCCTAAACCCAACCACCTGAGAAACAAACTCGATACTATTCTTGATCCACCAGCTTCTACCACACCAGCCAACAACTTCCAAAAGCGAGTGATCTTTGTGGGAGAGTCGAGTGGTCTCAAACCTAGTGAGAAGCCAGGGCCGAAAGAAGATCCAAAGCTCAAACCTAGTGAGAAGCCTAAGCCGAGTGGAGATGGTGATCCTCCAATGGCGACTGTACCTACTACTTCCACTACGACGACTACGGTTGATGATGGTCCATCCACTACTTTGACATCAACACAAGTACATGGAGATCAAGTGGAAGCAGCGGTTGAGGGGGAGGCGATTTCAACACGTGAGGCACCAAGACACATTCAAGCTCGTCATCCACCCTCAGGAATGATTGGAGACATCGATGAACGTACTACACGGTCAAGGTCAAGGAACAATTCTAACTTTGCTCATTCTGCATTTGTTGTCTCCTTTGAGCACAAAGATATTGGACATGCTTTATCTGATGCGAATTGGGTCAATGCCATGCACGAAGAGCTTGAGAACTTTGAGAGGAATGAGGTGTGGGAACTTGTCGAGCCTCCACCAAATTGCCACCCTATTGGAACAAAATGGGTTTGGAAGAACAAACAAGGTGAGAGTGGTGAGGTTGTGAGAAACAAAGCGAGGTTGGTTGCCCAGGGCTTTTCACAAAAAGTGGGAATTGATTATGAGGAGACATTTGCTCCTGTTGCCCGTTTGGAGGCAATTCGAATCCTTCTAGCATTTGCTGTTGCTAAAGGGTTCAAGTTGCACCAAATGGATGTGAAGAGTGCCTTTTTGAATGGGGTGATAGAGGAAGAAGTGTATGTGAGACAACCACCTGGGTTCGAGAGTGAGAGATATCCCCACCGAGTGTACAAACTCCACCGAGCACTATATGGCCTCAAGCAAGCACCTAGAGCGTGGTATGGAAGGCTGAGAGGGTTCTTGCCGAGTAAGGGGTTTGTGATGGGCACCGTTGATAAGACCCTATTCCTACTTCGTGTTGGCAAAGATATCTTGATCGTTCAGATTTACGTGGATGATATAATCTTTGGTGGCTCTTCTAATGTGCTTGTTGCCAAGTTTTCTGAAGATATGAGCACGGAATTTGAGATGTCGATGATGGGAGAACTACAATACTTCCTCGGGCTACAGATTAAGCAAGTCAAGGACGGGACGTTTGTCCATCAAGCCAAGTACACGAAAGATTTGTTGAAGAAGTTCGAGATGGTAGATGCAAAGCCGTTGTCCACTCCCATGTCGACGACAACAGCTTTGGTTGCGGATGAAGATGGAGAACCAGTGGACCAGAAGACGTACCGGAGCATGATTGGCTCACTCTTGTACCTGACTGCGACGAGGCCGGACATACACTTCGCCGTGTGTCTGTGCGCTCGCTTTCAAGCTTCGCCAAGGACGTCTCATCGCCAGACTGTGAAGAGAATCATGAGGTACCTTCGTTTCACCCCTGAGCTTGGTTTGTGGTACTCTGCCTCCTCCACACTCACACTCCGCGGATATTCCGATGCGGATTTTGCTGGGTGTAGGATGGATCGCAAGTCCACTTCTGGGACTTGTCAGTTTCTGGGTTCATCTTTGGTTTCTTGGTCCTCTCGCAAACAGTCAAGTGTTGCTCAGTCTACAACCGAAGTCGAATATGTAGCCGCAACCAGTTGTTGCTCTCAACTTCTTTGGATGGTTTCTACCCTGAGTGACTTTGGTTTGAGTTATACACATGTTCCACTTCTATGTGATAGCACCAGTGCCATTAGTGTAGCCAAAAACCCGGTGCTTCACTCAAAATTTGTATATCCATAATGTGCTTGCTAATGATTTTTAAAATGCTAAACTTGATCTCACCCATGAGCAAATTAGTTAAATGTTTGAGTTCAAGCCTAAATGATTTTTCATGCTTAGGTTGTGCTTGGGTATCTATTTCTTGCCATTTGGGTCAAAGATCATTTTATCATTGCAAATGTTTAGCCCATTGTCTATGTTGTGGAGAGGCATAAGCTTCTTTTTGCCGCAAAGGCATTTCATGTACCATGTTTAAAATCTGAAAAAGAAGTGTTAAAAATTCAAATATATGCTCTCCAATTGGTTGATCATGTCATTTGTGTTTAAATGTGAAAATTGGGTGCTAAACCGTTGCATGTGTCTACCAAAGAGAAGTCTCTTGTTGGAAGTAGACACATGGCTCGGTAGCTTTAACATGACATGAACTAGATTGTGGGTGTTTGCAATGATCTCTTGCTAAGAACAGGTAACCGGGGACAACTTTTGCATGATATAGCTCATTTTGGCTTGAAAATGACTTTTTGCTCATAAGGTGGTGAACTTTTGAAAGGTTAAATTGGAAACTACTTGGCCATATGCTTATACAATCATGAAATTTTGTTGGCAATGCTTATACAACACCTAGGAATATCTTACTTGCTCATTTGACCATGCGTAGCATTTTATATTGTTCATTGTATATTTGAGAAGCTTTAGGTTGAATCTTTTGCATTTGTGCCTTGATTCATGCATTGGCAATAAGGGGGAGAATTTGTTCCAATTCAGCATATATGCATTGCTTTGCATTAAGAGGGATACTCAGTTCAGGGGGAGAACTTGAGTTTGTATGCACTTGTTCAGGGGGAGTATGCATTTCTGCAGGGGGAGCTCTTTGTGTTCCTGATTTTTTTGTGCTTTCCTCTTTTGCCGATGGTGTTGAGCCCTTTCTGCCTCTTCTTGAGGGGTCAGCATTTCGAGCTCGTTGTCTCAGTTGTGTTGAGCTGTTGCCCTTGTCTTAGGGGACCGAGACTTTCTCTTTCGAGTGACTTTGTTTTCGGCTTGTTCTTCGCTTTGGTCACTTGATTGAGTCTTCTTTTCTTTTCTTTTTCTGTTTTCCTTTTTCATATCCTGAATTATGTATATGTTGTCAATGCACTCATCAAGGGGGATATTGAGGACCATGTGTGTCCGAGGACCGGTGGATGGTCGCTTCTCAGTGTGATGAGTGATTGACAATGTTGTGTGGACTGACTCTTGGCTTAGTACTGTAGGTGTTGGTGCGACTTGGTTTGCGTTGGTGCAGGTGAAGAACAAGCGCGAAAGGTCTTAGCCAGAGTGGCCTCCGAGGAGTGGAGAGACAAGTAGGCTTGGTTCGAGGGACCCGGTGGCCAGACGGGATCAAGTGCAGTCAACATGGTGCAAGAAGAGCAAGACGAGGTCGTGGACTTGGAGCCGGTGCAAGGTGGCGGCTAACGACCGAAGCTTGTACGCGGGGTTTGATGGTTGGGCCACAAAACCATCGGAGGAGGGTTTCTCGGTTTCGGCCTCAAAACCGAGCCCGAAGGCCCAACGTGACGGAGACGGTGATCCGGGCGCGTTCGGGAAGCTTCGAAGCGGTGAACGCGTGGCGCGATCCGGGAGCTTGTGTCGGATGGAAGCAAGGCCGGATGGACGGCGTGCTCAGCCGGAGGAGTTATCTGCAACTTTATTGTTTTGCCCTTGAGGGCGTGTATCGTAGAGTTAAGTTGTAGGGGTAGTATGGTCAGTTCCCTTCACCAGGACACTTAATATAAATAGGAGGTGGAGGGGATGGCAAGTCATCTCTCTGGAACCCTAGTTCATTTCTTTCTTGCTTCTCTAGGCTAGCCGTGCTTCATGTCAATCTTAGCGGGAGGATGTTTGGGAGGTTGCTAGCCTTGTATAGAATCTGACCATTATTTGTTGGAATGAAATCAAGTGCTAGTTGAATCTCTTTGTTTCTCCTCGAGTTCCTTTTTGTGCTATTTTCGTTCTTGGCTCGATTCTTCGTTTCTAGACCGTTTGGCTCCGGATTTGTTTGAGGGGATCATGGGTGAGTTCCTTGCGCCTCTTTGTGTGTGATCTTGCCCTCTCAAACGCCGGGAATCGGTCTCGATTCGTAGTTTTTGGGATGAACTCGTGAGAAAGTGTTCTTCCGTGTGATCCGCAATTTCTCGAGTTGTAGGGAGTTAGAGGCCGAGATTTTTGGGGCATAACATCCTCTTAGGGTGCTAATCATCTCCCCAAAGTTTCGTCTCAAGAGCTCTAGCCGTTTGGGAGATCCGGTGATGGATTTGGGAGGAGAGATCCGCGCGTTACTGTAGCTGTTCGTTCTATTCGTCCGTCGTGTTTCTCGGACGGTCCGCACGAAGTTGGCGGACGGTCCGCGAGGTTGCCGGACGGTCCGCATGTGATTGACGGACGGTCCGTGCAGAAGAGTTCGACAGTGTTGTCTTGGATTTGGTTAAGTGTTTTCACGGACGGTCCACGTGACCTTCTCGGACAGTCCGCGACACTGGCGGACGGTCCGCGGTAGGAGCTCGGACAGTCCGAAAAAGGGCCTGGAGCTACTGGAGATTTGAGGTGATTTTACGGACGGTCCGCCCTGTCTAGACGGACGGTCCGCCACGACCACGGACAGTCCGCGACCTCTGTGCGGACGGTCCACCCTGAGTTGAGCTTCCGCTTGATACTTCGTTCTAGCTTGTTCCTAGGGTTGGTAGGTCCGCTGTGACTACACTACCTTGGCAAGCTTGTGAGGAATCATTGGTGGGTGACTTTGGGATATAGGCCGAGTTTCGAGAAAAAATTTTCATCGGCTCCCATTCACTCCCCCCCTCTCAGGTCGCCATTTCGATCCTTCGATATCTGCTTGATGTTACTCCTAGGTGTATTTAAGATAAATAATCAAAGTGCTGAAATTATGGAATATTCTAGAATAAACACTTTTTATATCCCGGGTACCTTCTATCAGTTCGTGAACACTTTTTATATCTCGAGTACCTTTTATCAGTTCATAATATCTTAAACACTGTAGGGTTCCATTATCAAAAGCACATCCTGGAGGGCCATTTCGCGGCGTCAATGGTGCTCATTGTTCTAGTCGTTCCAGATGGACGAATATCCACAATGCCTGAAAAATGTAGTCAACAGGTACTGTTTTCTTGCTACGAACAAAATGAATGCAGAGATGTAGTACATATGACGTGTAGCCTACTGCTACGTACCCTGCCCAATCAAATCCTGAATTGATTACTCTTCTATCCAGAAACTAAAAATGCATTGAGGTTTCACTACTTAATACGAGCTGTGTCAATTGCATGCGCTGTACCAAAGGCAAACACGCATGTCCTTAGCAAAATTGGAATGATTAACAAGTTGATTTGGCGCCAGATAGCGATGGAATTCTGCACTGTCATCAACCTGCGTGCTTTGATAGCTTCAACTACCAAATCATGCAGGAGCAGGCGAATAGAACTCTTATGATTGTATCTTCAAGCACTCAGCATGGTATAATCTGGTTGCGTAAGAGGCTACAATAGCTTACTATTATTTGAGCTCTGCATGTACTGATGTACTGAATTAATATTAAGAACGATAATGTATTTGTACTAATAACTTATTATGAATTGAGAAGAATATAATGGGAGATAACTGTTAATTTCTTTCTGAACAATTCCTATATCATCCTGACCGAAGCTGCAAACCTGAACCATTTGGTTGCGCGATCTGTTTCAGAGCCAGAACAATTATTGCACTACCTTCATATTCTTTCCGTGAATTATTTGCTTATGGAGTTAAGGGGACCAATTTGTAGGAACAGAATCCTGTGAAATGTCTTCTCTTGTATTCTTAACTTGTAATGTTGAATAATTTAGTAACTCATAATTTATCCATATATTCGGAAGGAACGGAGGAAATGCCATTGCTATCGATCTTAATTCCGACAAAATCGTTGCCAACCTGATAAATCGCTCATCCTTGCATTTCTGCTGTTGGCATGGCAGTGAGCCAGTGACACCTTGATAGCTCAACATGGTCGACACTACCATGGTAGACCTTGATAGATCAACATGGATGGCAACTTTAGTAACAGCATACAAAGTTGTAACTTCGAACCAAAATTGAAGGAAACAGGTTTTGTTCTTAGACACCACAGAATGAGCTTATTACTCAAGCAGTTCTTGTAACATCATCACTATAGTACATTGTAATAAGAAACTGGGCATGGGACGGGAACAAATTTGTCAACAATATGCATGCCCTGTGCATCAAGGCATCCAATGAATATGCTTCGTCGTTGACACAGTTACGTTTCAGTATATTCGCTCTGGTAAAATCAAGGAACGTTCAGGTACTGCATTCTTCTCTATCTTTTCTGTCATGGAAGATCTGCATTCATTTTGATTAAGATAAAACAAATTTTGGTATTATCCTTAATAAAAACAGAAGTTACTAATCAAATAAAATAAATGCAGAGACTAGTTATTAATCAAATAGAATAAATGCAGAGACTATCCACAAAGGACGTGTACTGCTACTCTACTTTTTATCCAGAACCTGAACGCACTGAAACTTCACCACCTAATGCGAGTTGTGGATTGCTCTGTACCAAAAGCCATGTTAGTATGATTAACAGGTTTGATTTCGTTCCAGATAGCGTTGCAATTCTGAATTGTCATCAAGATGCATGTCATTGCTTCGACTACCAAATTATGCAGGGACAAGAGAACAGATCAATATAACTCTTAGAATTAAATTTTAGAATGGGAATGGACTTTCTTTTTACAGAAGAATGATAATATTAGTATGATTAACATGTTGATTTGGCTCCAAATAGCGTTGCAAGTCTGCATTGTCATCAAGCTGCATGCGTTTGATTCAAATACCAAATTATCAATTATGCAGGGTTTAAGAGAATACGGAGTAGATCAATAGAATTCTTAGAATTGTATGTCAGATTGCTTGTTTGGCATACTTTGGCTGGTAGAGGCAAGTTTTGAGAACGAAAACGGATCTTCTTTTTTTGGTTGACGGAAGGAGAATGGAATTTTCTTTTATGGATGAAAGAACGAAGTATGAAGAAGCTCGCAAACACAATTGATTCATTAATTTTTTTAAACATATTATTATATCACTATATCCTCCCTACTGATATATGTTGTGAAACTGATATATCACAGTATCTTTTCGTTTTAAAAAAAATATTGATCGCTTCAAAAATGCAATACTTTCATATTCTTTTCCTGAATTATTTGACTAGGGTTTATTTGTACAAATGGAATTATCTAAATTGTCTTAAGCTATTTCTAGCTTGATATTAGGTAAACTGTAGCCATCAAAAAAAAAGAAGAAACATGCGAGAAAATTTATATGTACTCACAGAATGTCTCTCCCACAGTCCCACTAGTACCAGTGTGATGTTTCCTGTCAACCGCATATTTTCAGAGTTATACTTTCCATGGGTGAACGTCGTTGTTGATCACGTGGGGTTCTTTACTTCTTTTCCCTTCATTATTCCAATTTTATAAGTACCCCACTAATTAAAGTGAAGCCAAAAATAAGTGAAAGAATTGATGTCTCGACATATGCTTCTAAATCCAAAAAGGTGATGACAAATGAGTTTAGTCCTTTTGACTAGAAACCTTAAAACAAATGCATTTGATCATTTCAGCTATAAGAAAATTTTCAGGAAATACAATGTGAATTTTTGTTATAGCTGCAGCAGCGGCACATTACCTTCTCAAAATATGTCGTGAGAAGCTTCTCCTTCTTTTTGTTAAGCTTAAGTGGTACATGGATTGGCTATAGTTTAATTGTTGGAATAGTTGTTTTGGATATGTGGCTCAGCGCTCAACTGAAGCGAAGAACAATTGGTTGGTGGACCTGCTGAATAATACGTGGCAGAGCTGTGCTGGCGTTTCTAGTAATGTCCATGAGTCATTAAAATATGCGAATCAGCAGCTACCAATTCCGTAACTAGAGAATGAGTAGTTTAGCAAACATAGGTCCAAGGTACTTGTACTTCGAAGAGGGTAGCAGTGAGGAAATTTATGTTATTGCTTTCTTCGTAGAAAAAAAAGCTAGCATATCGCTGTTTTACTCGATCATCTTCAACGAAGAACCAGCCAATTTGGGGATGTTTCAAAGAGAGCAGATTGTGGTTCAGGTTGAAAGTTGAAAGGATACTCGTATCCTATATGGAGGAAATCAGGGCTACAAAAAAAAGATTTGGTTTTATATGAGGAACTAGCATACTCCATTCTTGGCAGCATATTGGAAAACACAACCAGTCACTTCCAGCAAGTTTTAGAGAGATCATGTGCAGGTATATTTGCATGCTTACTGATTTGGTCACTTAAGATAATAACACCAGAGGACGATAGGGACCACAAATTAGATAAGATTCACTGAAAGAGTTATAATATATACTGTATCTGATGGTAATAAAAAGCAAAAATCGATAGCAACAAAACTTGCAAAAGCTGAAAATGGCACATACTGCCATCACATCTCCATTTGCTTAAATTGGTGCCCTCAATGCCTTCTATGATGGCTTTTCTGACTAGTCTATTTATATTCGGTAAACAGAAATAAAATGACGTTGTCCTTGGCCAAAAAATGTTCTTTCCGCAACATTTTTTCGTCATAAAGGGGTACTAGCCACCATGAACTATTGTTAGATATAAATTGAACCACAAAATTTCATATATCGCCATAATAACTCTCAAACAATAATTCTCCTATGCTTGATATAATATGTACGTCGTATATGCTTGTATTAACAGCACAACGAATGTGTTGCGAGGACACCATCTTCCTGTAAACTAAGACTCGATGTTTCTATTTGTACTACCATGAAGAGAGAACTGCATATATAGGGAGACATTGCCACTACCAAATCAATCTTTAAAACAACAAGTGCACTAAACAATAGATTATCTTTTGGAATGCACAATGATGAGAAGTGTACACCATGATACACACTACTAGATGAGAAGGGGCATATACCTAATTTAGCTACCTAACAACAACAGTGCCATGATACACCCGTGATATACAGCAATAAGGCATTAACACTGTCAAAACTCCTAAAACTTGCTATCAAGCTGTTGAAATAAAATTAAAGGTAATTGAGCCACGCCCACATGTTGGAGTTCACCGATCATCCAGATGAGTTGTTCGAGGCGATTGGCTCACCACCCACCTCCGGCAGTCCGTCGACGAGGCCACGCAGGCCGGGCTTGAGCTCATTGTCGCAGAACTGCCGGTACTCGGCGGCGTCGCCGGCCTTCTTGCACACCTTGACCATGACGAGCTCCGGCGTGAGCTCGAAGATCCTGGTGGAGATCTGCAGCGCGCCCCTGCTCCCGTTCCCCTCGATGCTCACCTGGTACTCCTTGCTGCGCGCCGTGAGGCTGACGTGCCCGGCGATCTCCTCCAGCTTGGAGATGATCCTGGACACGGGCGCCGCGGACACGAACCGCATCTGCTCGCCGGGCTCCTCGAAAAGCCCGGTCAGGTTGAGGCTCGGCGAGGACGCGATGATGTCGAACGCGTTCAGGCTCTTCGGCCGGCGTATGCGCGGGGAGGCCTCGGCGGCGGCGCCGCCGCTGCCGGCGCTATCGAGCGTGGTCAGCGACGGCGCCGACACCGAGGTGTGCATGCGGCAGCCGCGGAGGTCCCCGCGCGCCACCGGCGAGGACGGATCCTCCGACGACGCGAGTGACACGGTGGAGTCGTCGCCGTCGGAGTCGGAGTCGGAGTCGTCGGAGCCGCGCCGCTCGGGCTCGCCGGGGCCCCGCGGGATCTCCTTGAACCCCTTCTTGAACCACGCGTTCTCCTTGATCTGCGGTATGGCGATCCGGCGCGCCGGGTCGGGGCACAAGAGGCGGCGGATGAGGCGGACGAGGCCGGCGCTGAACCACGGCGGGCAGTGGTAGTCGCAGCGGCGGATCATGTGGTACAGGCTGGTGTCCCTCTGGTTGAAGGGGAACCTGCCGGCGGCGAGCGCGAAGAGCACGACGCCGCAGGCCCAGACGTCGGCCTTGGCGCCGTCGTAGCCGCGGCGGAGGAAGACCTCGGGCGCGATGAACATGGGCGTGCCGCAGACGGTGTGGAGCAGCGCGCCGCGGCGCCCCGCGTCGGCCAGCGCCGAGAGCCCGAAGTCGGCGACCTTGATGTTGCCGGCGCCGTCGACGAGGATGTTGTCGGGCTTGATGTCGCGGTGGTAGACCCCGAGCGAGTGGCAGTAGTCGAGCGCGGAGACGAGCTGGTGGAGCACGCGGCGCGCGGCGGCCTCGCCGACGCCGCGGCCGGCACGGTGGGCGATGTGGGCGTCGAGGGAGCCGCCGCCGACGAACTCCATGACGACGAAGATGCTGCGCCTGGTGGCCATCACTTCGTGGATGCGGACGACGTTGGGGTGGCGGACGCGGCGCATGATGTCGATCTCGCGCATGACCTGCTGCTGCACGGCGCCGGACTTGGCGAGGTGGTCCTTGTCCATGATCTTGATGGCCACCTCGTCGCCAGTGTCCACGCTCCGGGCGTGGTACACCTTGGCGAAGCTGCCCCTGCCGAGGAGCTTGCCCAGCTCGTACCGGCCCATGAGGAGGCGGGGGACTTTCCCCATGGCGAGCGAGCGCGGCGCCGTCGCCCTGGCCGCCGGCGGCGGCGGGAGCGCTGTGTGCGTGTCAGGGCTTTTTGGTCTGTTGGGGGGCAGGCTAAGATGGCATCGGGGAAGGAATGGCGTTAAATATAGGTGGACGAGAGGAGGCTAGGGCGAACGGGATTCGGTGAAGGCGTTCGCCGTCACGGTGCGCCCTCGCGTAGAGTTCGTCCGTTCCACGGCGGCCGTGTTGTTTGGATCCGGGGTGGGACGGTTGGGTAATTCGATGGTTGGATTTCGGAATTCTAATCGTGTTCGCAGTTCGCACTGGAAATCTAGTTTGCGTGGGCTCTATTAATGTGCAATCACAATTAGACCTAATAACCAATTTATATGTATATTGATATTGATTGAACCGGTGTTTACACAGGATTTTTAAAAAATAATTTTAATTAAATATAAATGTCTGTATGGTCTGATCATACATCCACCGTCGAATGGCCAAGAACTGAAAAATAGTTGTACTAATTCTACGGAAGGCTCTATGAACCTACTTGAAATAATAATTCATCCATCTGAAATTACAAAGCTTATTTTCTTTTGATAGATTTGACCGGCGATTACTCCAATTTTTAGGGCAGCAATTACTCCATTATTATATCATTATGTGATAAAAATATAACTATAGGAAAATATTTTTCAATATAAATGAACTCAATAACATGATTTTTGATGGCTGATGGGGCCCGCCGCATCGGGGCTGTCGAGTGTTGTCTCGTCTCGGCCGTTGGGGGAGGGGGGCAAGGCCACCGTTGTCCGACTGTCAGCGGGTGCAACGAATGAAGCATTCCGGCAGTTCGAGGGCACAGCGGCAACCATGTCCTGGCCGTCGGGGGCGGCACGGCTGTCGTGTCCCGACCATCAAGGGGCGTCGCGGACTATATAGCTGACCGACGATTACTAACGATTCCTGCTTCATGCAGTCGAGTTACAGGGTGCAATCTGAACTGGGGATGGATTTTTGGAGTTATCTCACCGTCCGAGATCGCGACCCTTTGTCGCGCCAATTCAAACACGTGTGTTGCCCAGGGCATAAGGGGCAAGATGACTAGGCCTCATCCTCTCCATCCTCCAGCTTAACACCGGAGGTCTATTCAGGGTTCCAAAGTCATAGTGGCAACTAAACACGACGGTTGTATTCGTTGCGACACTTAACCTAACACCTTACGACACGAGCTGATGATAGCCATGCACCACCTGTCTCCGCGTTCCCGGGGGCACCCCTCTCTTTCAAGAGAATTCGCAGCATGTCAAACCCTGGTAAGGTTTTTCACTTTGCATCGAATTAAACCACATGCTCCACCGCTTGTGCAGGCCCCGTCAATTCCTTTGAGTTTCATTCTTGCGAAGGTACTCCCCAAGCGGGGTACTTAACGCGTTAGCTATAGCACTGCACGTGTAGAGTCGCATAGCACCTAGTATCCATCATTTACGGTTAGGACTACTGGGATCTCTAATCCCATTTGATCCCCTATATTTTGTCTCTCGGTATCAGTGTCGGCCCAGTAGAGTGCTTTGGTTGTTGGTGTTCTTTCCGATCTCAATGCATTTCACCGCTCCACCGGAAATTCCCTCTGCCCCTACCATACTCCAGCTTGGTAGTTTCCACTGCTTGTCCAGGGTTGAGCCCTGGGATTTGACGGCGGACTTGAAAAGCCACCTACAGGCGATTTACGCCCAATCATTCCGGATAATGCTTGGATCCTCTCTCTTACCGCGACAGCTGGCATAGAGTTAGCTGATGCTGATTCCTCAAATACCGTCATTATTTCTTCTCCGACAAGAGAAGTTGATGACCCATTGGCCTTCCACCTCCACGCGACATTGCTCCGTCAGGCTTTCGCCCATTGCGGAAAATTGTCCACTGCTGCCTCTCGTAGGAGTCTGGTCGCGTCTCAGTCCTAGTGTGGTTGATCATCCTCTTGGACCAGCTACTGATCATCGCCTTGGTAAGCTATTGCCTCACCAAGTAGCTAATCATACGCGAGCCCCTCCTAGGGCGGATTTCATTCTCCTTTTGCTCCTCAGCCTATGGGGTATTAGCAATCGTTTAAAGTTGTTGTTCCCCTCCCAAGGGTAGGTTCTTATGCTTTACTCACCTGTTCGCCACTAGTAACACCACTTCTCGTTCGACTTGCATGTGTTAAGCATGCCGCCAGCGTTAATCCTTAGCCAGGATCGAACTCTCCATGAGATTCATAGTTACATTACTTATAGCTTCCTCATTCGTAGACAAAGCGGATTCGGAATTGCCTTTCCTTCCAAGGATAACTTGTATACATGCGCTTCAGATTACTAGCCTAGGGAGATTGTCCATTATCACAATCCGATATGGTTCAGTCCTTAGACGAAATCATATGGCAGTGCGATGAACTCATTGCCACTTACCACGAGAATTGTGAGGGAAGACACCCTGGCGATGAACTTCAAAGAAATGTCACTAGTTAACTTATTTCCACCAAGCTCCGAGGTCTCGAGTGCACTGAGGGAGGACGTGTAAACGCCCCTTGTAGGCCACCACAGTAGTGATAAGGTGAAGGAAAAATAATCATTTCCTAATACCATGGTTAGACCTCGAGCTACTTTATCAATTTCATTCAATCAACAATGGTTCCTTTGAAGTTCCTCTTGCTTATCAGCAGCATTGTAAAATGAGGCAGAGAAGTATACATGGGAAATGTATACATCTGAGGTGTGAATGTATCACATAAGTTTTATTTCACCGAGGATCTTGAGAGATTAATATATCATATTGTCATATTTGGATTCGTATCCATCCAATGTTCTATAAGAATACACATCAACCTTGGTGTTGACTTTTGCATAGGTGTAAGCATATGAATGGCCTTACATCACTTCTAATGCGTCAAAAATATCAAATGGCAGAGTGCAAAAATATAATGATTCAATGTAATTTTGTTCGGAGAAAGTAGTGATGAATTCTAAACGCTTGGAGAACTCAGGTATCGATAATGTTGTTCAAAGATCCTTTATTAGTCTAGATTCTTGTGATGACAACTTTCTTGAAGATTTAATAGTTAATTATAACATTAAGCTAGAAATTAGTATGGAGGAATATTTATATATACTAAGTGAAACAAAATTAGAGGAGAAACTTAGAGTTGCAGTGGCCCTAACAGTTTGGATGGTGATGTACAAAGACTTTAATATGCTTTCTATTTGCAAGGTATCCTCTTCCGTAAACAAAGTATTGATTAGCAAATGAGAATAAAATATTTAGAGAAGTGAGAATTATACATACTAGCATATTCAGATGCCATATATCCAAAGGTACCAACAGCCTTCGTTGATGTATTATAGGTTACAGCCTTGACCAAGACAAAACAAGAAATGGTGGGCCTTAAGTCTAGGTGCAGCATGATATTGGAAGGCTTAAAGTCTCTATGGATGAACGATGGCCGGGTAATGTCATGTAGATACCCTATCCCTCTTGCAACATCCAGAAATATCTTAATTCATTGCACCCATGTGAGGGGATTATGACCACTCTGTTGCCACAGGTGGTCACGCACTGTACAAACTGACATATACTCATAGACCAACACCCTCTTAATGTTGTGTATGCAGTAACCAAGTTGTATAACCAAATCACACCAAGACCCTCTCATTGTTGTGTGTATAGTGACCAAGTAGTTTAACTAAATTACGGTGATTTAGTTTCCCAATATCTATTTCAAATAACACCTCTTTTACGTGTTCATAGCCCACAGTGTCACTATTGAATCTCTTAACAATAATTGGCTCCTCACTTAGAGTCCATTTGAAGCCGGCCACATAGCACCCTTTACCTATGTTAGTCACCCAATAATAATAGAGCAAGGTATACCTGTTACTAGTACAACTTGGGCTTAATGTGTGCAACGATCTTTTATCGGTGTGGCACCTGAGCAGAGATTTGCATAGCGTTCATTGTTAGTTGAGAGAGATGAGGCGGCTAGGTAGGGGTAGGTGAGGTCCATTTCTCAGCACGACACTTGTTGTTCCATTGTGCAGGACCAACGGAAGTGGACGTTCGTGCTTTGGCGAAGGGGCTTCAACTGACAGCTTAATTGATAAAAAACATATGGTGCTTGAATCCGATTGTGCTAGGATATATAGCATAGACTTTGAAGAAAAAATAAGGTTGATCATCTGATATTGGTTTTATTATTTAAAATACTAATGCAATGATGCAACTTATCTTGGAGAGTGAGATCATACCAGTAAAGTTATAGCATAGCAACTTACCACACTTGTTAGTGCAACTAGCAAAGAGAAATGTCCATACTACAATTTGGTTGGGACAAGCATGTACTTGTACTGATCACCATGTTAGACTCGTGTTTACTATTTCTCTTTATTAAGCAATAAAACTCTTATTTATCAAAAAAAATAGCAATGGTGGAGAAGAGAAGAGACAACGAACCATACATGGGAAATTGATACATCCGAGTTGTGGAGAGTGTGTAAATATGTTCAAAATTAGACATCTATCACATAAGTTTTATTTTTTATTTTTTTGCCGGGGGGGCATGTGTCCCCCTCCTGAAAACGCACATGCAGTATATTATCATATTTGGATTTGTGTTCGTCGTAATATATATATATATATATATATATATATATATATATATATATACTATCACTCTAGTTTGGAACACTGGTCCAGGCCCTTTCAAAAAATTGTCTAATAGCCCAACACTCTAAAGACTTTGAAATCAGACATCTGGTTGTCCAAATCTAGTATGTTCAAGGAACTCATCTACCGGAGCGAAGCAGGAAAACTACCTATGAGGTAATTGTATGAATGCCATAACATAGTAAGCGAGTTCATTTTGGTAAAAAGCTACATCGAATGCAATTGTGATGGAAACATTTGAGGCAGAAAATATTTGTAGTGTAGCGAAATTACCAATGGCTTTGTGGATGATGTCACGCCCGGTTTTAAGGACAAACCGAACGCACCCTTTATGCATGCCCAGGATCAATTTTCATGCATAAAGTGACATCATCAGTGTATACCACAACATATATCATTTATAAGCGTGTATTATTTACAAAATGACCAGAGGGTCTTAAAGAAAATTACACAGTGGAAAATACTAATCGCAGTGGAGGGCTCCATCTTCCACAGGAACGTCGACCGGGGGCACGCCAGCCTAGATCTCCACGTCTTTAGAGCAACTTTGTCATGCCAAGTCTTCACGCAGTAGCTCCTTCTCATGGTACTATCTGAGCAGCAGTAGGGGGAGACACAGCAGGGGGTTCAAAGGAAAAGGGTGAGTACACCTGGAGGCGTGTACTCTGCAAGTGGGGGAGAAATATGACATGACGGGCTTATGACAAGGAAGGCTTTATTTAGTGGACTGTAAAGCTCATATTTTAATTAAGCACCTAGGATTATATTGTGAATAAAGCTTCCCATAACCCAAACAAGGCACAGGTCACCCACCTGTCCTGATCCTAAGGTTAATATCTCATCATCCAGTCCAACTCCCAAACCACAGTCACCCTTCTGTGATTCATCCAACCCAACTATCCATTGTAGGGTCCAGGCCGCTCTTGACCGCGAGCACAACTGTTATAACAGTTTTACACTCTGCAGAGGTTGTACACTTTCACCATGAGTCGTGTCAACACCATTCGCTGGGGGCCGCTAAACCCCCCTCACATTTCCAAGATGTGAGTGCTACGCGGTGCACTACGAGGCCTTTACATATGTTCTCCAGCGCGGACTAACCGGGTTACAGCATGCCCTGGCGAACCAGCGACACCCGAGGTTCCTTGCCGAACTCTTGGGAACGCAGCCCTCATTCAGCCCAGACAGCTTAGCCCCATCCACTGGATTACCCTATTAGCCAAGACCGTTGCCCATACGGTTCTCATGGCTGCACTGTAAGTCCTGGGTGGTCACTCCATAGACCGGTCCTTTAAAACTAACTCAGGCAAGACTACCATCAAACAATCACAAAACAATCCATCATTCCACTTGCCTGAGTCACCTAGGGGTTCCATGTTTCTAACCAAACCCACATTAACAAGTTGCATATATCATTAGTCAAGATTAAATTATCAACCAACCCTGTTGAGCAAGCTAAGCATATACTACCCATAACAAAGGTACCACTAGAGGCTTCAAGGAATGATCATGAAAATCTAGTAAACAACCTATATAGGATTCCCATCAAATTGACATCTAAATGCAGAAAGCATAAATAAAAAAATAGTGATGATGTAAAATTAATAAAGGCGCAAGACTCAAGATGATCAAGACACTTGCCTCTTTTCCAGTGTCCCACTGCTCAGAAGCGTTCCTCAACGTGAAACAATCAACTGAAACACAAACAATTTACAACTAAGACAATACAACATACTGAAGTAAAATAGTTTTGAAAAGCGCTCTATTAGCTAACACTAGCTACAACGAACATCGGGCACAAGGAAACGCTACGAACGTAACTAAGGTTAACAGGACACAACTATCAGAACTTTAGAATAATAACGGCAAGAAAGAGGCTATAAGCTGCATTTATTTTATTTATAAAGAAACATATACAAAGATTATTTCAGAGAAATAATCCCAGTTCAAATTAATTCAGATTATGTTTCAATTACAAAACACGAGATTAAAGCTAGTCATATTTATTTATAATTGTTGCTTAGATATTACTCAATTTAAACATTTAATATTGGAAAAATAGGTTATGTGAGAGCAACTAATCGATTTATATCATATCGTGTTGATCTAACAAATTACAATTAAAAATAGATTCAAGTTGATATTATTCATATTAATCATTTGCTTAAGAAAACACGGAGTATAAACCTATGTTTCATTTTATTTAAGAAAAGGTTAAATTGAGCATTAATCAAATTAATATTATAATTAAATTCAGAAACATATAACAGGGTGAACGTTGCTGCCAAGACATAGCTAACGCCAGCACGAACCTTAACGCAACTTGGACGGGTCGAATCCGAACTAAAACGATCAAAGAGTGGCAAACATTCCTCGGTCGCCCGACGGTTGCCGATGGATGGCATGGATGGGTGGATGCATACTACAAGGAGATTTTGATAGGAGAAAAATGCACTCTGATTGTGGAACACGGTGAGGCAGGAACAATTTCGGTGATACGAACTGCAGGAGCTTGCTGAGGGCAAGGCAGTTGGCGAAACTACGCCGGCGGAGATGCTGAACTTGATTTTCACGTGCTGGTTGTTCCTTTACAGATATGATGGATTCCTTTCGTGGACATGTACAGGGTACATGGGAACACATTATCAGTAAAGGGTGCACTGAGAAAGTCAAGGAATGAACCGGAAACACAGATACAATTTTAGGCGTTCATGACCGACGAGAGGGACAGCAGGGCGACGACACGAGGAGCATCAAAAGGTGGGTCTATACTGATCGTATGGGCGGGAACCTTTGTAGGATCATGTGCAACTATGAGATACACAATGTGGTGAAAGGGTTTTCCGATTCTTAATCTGGATCAACGGGGAACGCGAGCCCACTGCAGCACCAGTAAAACTGGCACGACGAGAGAATGGCAGTACTGTGACTGCCATAAATTTATTTAGGTTGCATAAATTGAGGATCTGTTTTGTGGAGATGCTAATAAATAGGAGGGCTATATGATCACCAAAAATCATATCATTTGGACTTATGGTTCAACGGGGAACGCGAAAGCAAAACACTGCAGTTTGACTGCCTTTCAGCAGGAACAGCAAGCATGACGAAATTAATATCTCACAAACGGTGCAAGATATGACCAATCCCTCTTGTAAAGACGTGTGCAGGTACATGATACACAATCTGGTAAAAGGATTTGACAATCCAATGAGTGAATCACCGGGGAACGCAATGCCAACAGAGGGCAGCGCTGCTGGCCGCGAGGAACAGCAACGTGCTTATGGAGAAACTACGCCGGGGATCATTGAGATCCGACTTATGGTGCATAATTTGTGATACTGAACAGATAAAAGGGAAGAGACCAAGGGTAAGTCTCACTTTGGGCATGTTGCAGGGGTTGGAGACGAGAGCGATGATGAGAGGCAGCAGCGGCAGGGTGGCAACGACGACCGTGCGGCGGCAGCGACAACGACGAGGGGGCACCACTTGGGCAGAGGGTGACTCCACAAGGACGTGGGCAGTCTTCACATGACTTCTCCATGGAGGTGACAGCGGCGATCTCCTCCAACAACAATTCAAGTGCACGGGACGAGGAGTATAGCGGCAGAACGGATTCGCGATGGCGACGGCTCTCCGTTTTGGTGGATATGGAAGAGAGGGGAGGAAGGAATGGCAGGGGCAGCCATGGCCAAGGGGAGGGAGGGGGCTGGCCATCAGTTTCTTGGTGAAATTAGGGAGAGTAAAGGAGATTAATTGGGAGGGGGTTATACAAGGAAGGGGAGGGGGAGGGGCGTGAGAGAGGGAGAGGAGGGGGCGCCTGTTTTTTGTCGAGGCAGAGGGGGCAGCGTGAGGGGGCAGGGAGGGGTGCACTCTCTTTTTTTCACGTGAAAGGGGGAGAGCTGCTGTGAGGGAGAAATGAAGAGAGAAAAGATGGGCTTGGGCTTGGACCATGTTGGATTTGAGTTGCTGTGCAAAAGAAGAAAGATCAGGCCTGTCAATAGAGAAATGAGAGACGAACTGAGCAAGATTTTGGCCCAAAGATATTTTAGCAATATTTGATCAAGGTTTTAAAGATTTGATTTAGGATTTTCCGGAGATTAAACTTGAGGTCGGATCGAACCTAATCGTGTTTTATAAAATACTTTATAAATTATTTTACACTCAAAACACTATGCAAGCGGCATGAATGCAACACTCACATATTTTATAACCTATGATTATTTAATTTGCTTTAGAAAATAATTTTATTTCGAATAATTGCACACGCTCCTACTTAATTCTAACAAATTTAGAATTTTTTTAAAAATCCTAGCAAAATTAAAACTAGGGTGTTACAGATGAGCTATGGCTCCATAGTGAGATTGTCCGTTCTATTGATCTTGATATAGTTCGCTCCTTAAAGAAATCATATGGTAATATGGTAAACTCATTGCAACTTAGCATGAGGCGTGTGAGGGAAGTCATCCCGATGAGTAAAGCAATGTCACCAATTGACCTATTTCTACTCCACTCCAAGGTCTCGAGTGCACTAAGGGAGGAAAGTAAGGTGTCAACATCCCTTGTTGGCCCTTGTCAATGAGGTTAATGCCAGTGACCCACCCTGAGTAGCAAGAGATGTCGACGAAGGTGGTGTTGTAGATGTCGCTCTATGGACTCAAGATGACACCGAGTTGGATATTCCTTTAGTAAAGTCTTTGATGGCAATTGTGTCACTAGATTTGGATGGTGTTGTGCCAACAACTATGGAGGGATAGGCCACCACGGTAGTAATGAGATGAAGGGAAAAAATCATTTACTTACCATGGTTAGACCTTGAGCTAATTCATCGATTTTATATTAATCAGCAATAGTTTCTGTAAAGTTCCTCTTCCTTATCAGCAGCAGTGTAAAATGAAGTTGAGAATTATACATGGGAATATGAATAAATATGAGGTGTGGAGTGTATGCATACATGATCAAAATGATGCATCTATCACATAAGTTTTATTTTTTTTGCGCTGATGGGGGCATGTGCCCCCTCCTGAGAGATACACGTACCATATTGTCAGATTTGGATTAATGTCATCTTGTGTGATATAAACTAAATTATTTTTTGTTGTTTGCATTATATTAATACAAAGTAAGACCCTAAGGAAAGATCACATTTTTTCAAAAATAATCAATAAATGAGTTTGATTGGATCAACAATAGCCTCTTCCTTAAGTGTTTCGTATCGTACATTTTGTTGTCAAAGCCCAGGATATCTAGGGAACTCATCTCATGTTGCCAAGCAGGTATATTGTCTTTGAGTTAGATGTATGAAATTCATAACATAGTAAGTGAGTTTCGATTGACAACAGCTATATATAATGCACCAAATATGGAAACATTAAAGGCAGAAAATATTTGGAGTGCAGTGCAATCGTCAAAAGTCTTGCGAATGAGCCTAGGCTGCATAATGAGATTGTTCATTATCATGATTTCGATATGGTTCAATCCTTAGAAAAATTATATAACAATGCGATGAACTCATTGACACTTAGTACGAGACTTGTGAGGGAAGTCACCCTAGCGAGTGAAGGGATGTATCAGTTAACTTATTTCCACTAAGCTCCAAGGTATCGAATGCACTGAGGGAGGACTAGGTGTCAACGCCCCTTGTAGCCCACCGCGGTAGTGATAAGATAAGGAAAAATAATCATTTTCGTACCATGGTTAGACCTCAGACTACTTTATTGATTTTATTCAATCAGTAATGGTTCTGTTGAAGTTCCCCTTTCTTATCAGCAGTATCGTAAAATGAGGCAGAAGAGCATACATGAAAAATAGATACATCCGAGGTGTGAAGGAATCACATCAGTTTTATTTCCTCGGGGTGGGGAGCATATGCCCCCTCTTGAGAGATTCATGTACCATATTGTCAGATATGGATTCGTATCCATCCAATATTTTATAATAATACACATCAACCTTGGTGTTGACTTTCCCGTAGGTGTAGGCATATAAATGGCCTTACATCACTTCTAATGCATGAAAAAAATCAAATGGCAGAATGCAAAATCATAATGATTCGATGTAAATAATATAAGAAAAACTTTTTTTCAAGGAATGTAGTCATTAATTCTAAACGCTTGGAGAACTCAGGTATGGATAATGTTATTGAAAAATCCTTTACTTCTCTACATTCTTTTGATGACAACATTTTTGAAGATTTAATAGTTAATTGTAACATTAAGCTAGGAATTAGTATGGAGGAATACTTATATACCCTAAGTGAAACAGAAATAGAGGATAAAATTAGAGTTGTAGTGGCCCTAGTAGTTTAGATGGTGATGTACAAACACTTTATATGCTTTCTACTTTCGAGGTATCCTCTTTCGTAAACAAATTATTGATTAGCAAATAAAGATAAAATATTTAGAGATGTGAGAATTATACATACTAGCATATTATGGTGTCATATATCCAAAGGTACCAACAACCTACATGGATGTTTTATCCGTTATAGTCTTGACCAAGCCAAAACATGAAATGATGTGTCTTATGTCATGGTGCAGCAAGATATGGGAAGGCTTCAAGTCTCTATGGATGAATGCTGGATTGATTAGGCCATATAGATACTTTACCCCTCTTTCAATATCTAGACATATCTTCATTCATTGCACTGGTGTGAGGGGATTATGACCACTCTACTGCTACAGGTCACGCACTGTACCAGCTGACATATACTCATAGACCAATGCAAGACCCTCTCAATGTTGTGTGTGCAGTAGCCAATTAGTTTAACCAAATCACACCAAGACCCTCTCAGTGTTGTTTATAACCAAGTAGTTTAACCAAATTATGGTGATTGAGTTTCCCGATATCTATTTCAAATAAAACCACGTTTACGTGTTCATAGCCCTTAGTGTCACTACTGAATCTCTTGAAAACAATTGGTTCCTCACTTAGAATACCTTTGAAGACGACGCATAGCCCGCTTTACCTATGTTAGTCACCTGACAATAATTGAGGAAGATATACCTGTTACTAGTACAATTTGGGCTTAATGTGTACGATGATCTTTATCGGGGTGGCATCTGATGGGTTGGAAGAGCAGAGGTTTGCAGAGTGTTCGTTGTGAGTTGAGAGAGATGAGGCGGCTATGTAGGGGTAGGTGAGGTCTGCTTCTCGGCATGACACGTTTTGTTCCATAGTGTAGGACCAACGAAAGCGAACGTTCGTGCTTGGACTAAGGGGCTTCGGCTAGCAACTTAATAGATAAAAAACCTGTGGTGCTTGAATCGGATTGTGCTAGAATATATAGCATGAGCATTCAAGAAACAATGAGGTTGATCATCATATATTGGTTTTGTTATTCAAGAAGCTGACGCGATGATGCAACTCATCTTGGAAAGGAGATCATACTAGTAAAGTTAGAACAAAGCAACTTGCCGCATTTGTTAGCGCAACTAGAAAGGAGGAATGTCCATGCTACATTTTGGTTAGGACAAGCAAGTACTTGTATTGATCACCATGTTGAACTAGTGTGTAATATTTCTTCTTACTAAACAACAAACTCTTGTTTACTCAAAAAATATCAATGGTTGAAAAGAGAAGAGGCAATGATCATACATGGGAAAATTGATACATCTGAGTTGTGGAGAGTGTGAAAAATATGCTCAAAATTAGACATCCATCACATAAGTTTTATTTTGTGCATGTGTCCCCCTCCAGAAAGGTACATGTATATTTTTCAGATTTGGATTCATGTTGGTCCAGTGTACTATAAACTAAATGTTATGTTGTTTACATGGCATTAAGATAAAGTAAGACCCTAGGGATTATATTTAAAAAAGATGCACCATGAAGCATTAATTATATTGGAGCATATCTATTATCACTCATATTTGGAACACTGGCCAGGGCCCTTACAAAAAAATTGTCTGAGAGCCCAACACTCTGAAGGCTTTCACATTAGACATCTGGTTGTCCAAGCATAGGATGTCCCAGGAAATCATCTCATATAGCTAAGCAGGCAAACTACCTATGAGGTAATTATATGAATGTCATAACATAGTAAGCGGGTTCATATTGGCAACAGCTATATAGAATACACTAGTAATGGAAACATTGGAAGCAGAAAATATTTGGAGTGCAGTGAAATCACCAATAGGCTTTGTGGATGAGCTATGGCTCCATAGTGAGATTGTTCGTTCTCTTGATCTTGATATAGTTCGCTCCTTAGAGAAATGATATGGTAATATGGTGAACTCATTGAAATTAATTTAGCATGGGTCTTGTGAGGGATGCCACCCCGACGAGTAAAGAAATGTCATTAATTTACTTATTTTATTTTGAGATTAATGAAATCATCTAGACGACTCCTCGTTGTCGACGTTGTCTACCACTGAAAGAATAGCACCATTAATAGATAAATCTAGAAAAATATAAACACTCAAACCAAGTCAAGAACTCCAATCTGGGTGAAATCTATTTCGTATGAGAATATCTACCGACTTCATTCATGTGACAACTTTAGATTGTCTCTCTATTTATAGGGTGGGTAGTGACCCACTTACACAAACTACATTGTTGCTAATAATAACAACTAAAAACATCCTTTCAATATGTAAGGGGAAACATATCATTGCAAAACACAATGGTGGTCTCAGATTTCCTATCCATCCCCAAGATTTTTGGCCTCTTTATCTCCCAAGCCTTCATCATACGGACAATGTATATCCAGCAAAGCACCTCAAAACTTTATCTTCGCCAATTAATCTTCATGACTCTTTCTGCTTTCTAGGCCTCATAAGGGTGGATCGAGTCTCAAGTATTCAATGATGCTTTCCTCAAATTTTGCCAACATTCACCAAAGGGTGTAGTCATTAGTAAGACTTCCCTAATAAGACACTAAACGTTTAAACCCAAAGCTAGGAAATAAACAGGGAAGTGGAAGCAAGATGAAACCCAACAAAAAAAAGTCTGAATAAAACATACAAAAAAGGGGGAAATCCAAAACTTTGTTTGAATACTGGAATGTCTGATATGTTCAAAGTTCCAAGCATTGAATCAACTAAATTTGTTTAGCTTGTAACATACATTTACAATTTTAACACACACATCCACATTAAAGGCAAATCTTCGCCTCGTCATGCCCATTTTTTATAATTGTTTTAAGCATAGTAAATGATCTGTATAGACTTCGAAGTCCGAACCCATTCGGCTATATATGCAACATATTATCACCGTTATCATCATCATCACAAGATGATTCACAATTATCAATTAGAATTATCATTGACTTTTTGTGAACTTTTAGTTTCTTTGGCTCGATTTTTTCATTAGGAATAGCTTTTTGCAGGTCTCGACTAACATAAAAAAGAAACTCATGCACTTCTAACTTCTATTTATGAGAGTTAAGTAAACCGTAAATGAAAAATCAGTAAGACGATCTTGATCTGAAAACAAATGTTAAACTATAATACTGGTTTCTAGTATATCTAGATCTTCTAATATATTCAGAAATAGCTATTTAGTTATGCATGACGTCTGTTTGTCACTAATAAATTTCATATTGCTACTTACCATTTTTGACGTAGTGACTTCTATCCTTAGCATGTTGTTACATTATAACTTATTATTTGCTTGGCCATTGGTTGTATTCAAACACACAAGAAACAAATCAGCGTTTGGTGTAGTTAGTTGCTTAATGCTTTGTTGTTTGGTAGCCCGTTAGTTGCTTAATTACTTTTGATGCCATATATGTTGAATTTTTTCTAAATAACTAGCAAGAACGCACTGCGACACGTACGTTTAATAGAAACACAAGTTTAATACAAAATAAGATTATATAACAGATAGTTGGCTAGAGACCGTATTGGTTACGAATTCGATGTTTCCAGGCAAGCGCGTGTTTTTTCCATGGACTGTTTAGTCAAACTCTTCAAGATAGGAGGGGTAATGTTTTAATGATTTGTGGGCCCGTCGACCCTTGAAAGTTTTGGATCTTTATAGTATATAGATATTATTTTCTTTCAAAATTCCAAATAAAGTACTCTAGATAAAAAAATTATAAAAATATGATATTATCGTCTACTGGATAGACAAAATAACTATTTTCGTCTCCCTAGTAGACGAAATAAGTGTTTTTGTCTACCCAAAAGACGAAAACCTAATTTCGTCCACTCGTTGGACGATAATGGGCCGCCAGTGCGTAATTTCGTCGGCCCATTAGATAAAAACAAGACTTCGTCCACCCATTGGACTAAATCTAGCAACTAGAATTTTCTCCTCTTTCTCCGGTTTGGATCTGAGGAGGGGCGGCGGCCCGGATGGCAGGGCTTGCAGTGGCTACCAGACGGCGACTTGGTGGGTTGGTGGGTGGGCGAGCATGCGGTGAATGGGGCGAGCGTGCGGTGGCCGGGGCGCGCGCGGCGGCAAGCAGGTCGGACGTGTGTGCAGTGCAGGGTAGGTGGTCGTGCATGCGATGGGAAGGCGAGCGGTCGTCGGCGGCTGTCCGGGAAGCCGGGCGGGAGCGGGGGCTACGCGCGACGGCTCTAGAGGGCGGCGACGGCGGCGCTAGGTGGTCCAGTCACCGGTGCTGCGGTTGGCAGTGGCAGCAAGCGGCTGGCAGTCGTAGAAGCCACCGGCAGCAAGCACGCAGTGGGAGGGCGAGCGGTCGGCGACAGTTGTGTGGGCGCGCGGTGGCCGAGCGGGGGCTGCGGTCCGGGTGGGCGGGGGCGGGGGCGGGGCCTACTCGTGGGGCACACGAAATTTAGGTTTTTATCTACCGAGTAGACAAAAAATTTAATTTCATCCAACCATTGGACAATAGTATCACATTTTTGTAATTTCATCATCTAGAGTATTTTATTTGCAATTTCGAAATAAAAGAATATTATTTTAAAAATTCCATATATGTTTGATTTAATTTACAGCACCACTCCTAGTCATGGCAATGTACCAAACGGGTAGCCCATCAATACTCATATGAATTATTGTGATTCGGTCCAAAAAAATATTGAGATTGGGTACTCAAAACAGAAGAATTATTGAGATTCTAAGCGATAGTGATTGGATTAATTCATACAAGTAAAATAATCTTCCAAGGAAGAACCAACAAAGCTAACAAATGCTCCCTCTATTATTGTGGTTGTAAGACACACACACGTATCGAAATCTAAAGTTTATAATTTTTAACCAATAATTTAGTCAATAACTTCTAACTTTTATGATGTATAAGCCTGTGATTGCAGGATTTTTCTAACTTTTATGTTGCATAAGCTTGTGATTGCAGGATTTATAGTCCAATGTATTATCCAGTAATCATATGTTTATAATATAAGTAAATTGTCAAAGGATAATTCTATTTAGAATACCCTATTAAATCTGATTGCGCCATATAAATCGGAAAAGGTGAAACAAGTAACAATGTCATAGACTACCTTCATGCTGGACTCAGGAACTTCTTTAGCCCTATTTAGAACCGGTTGATAGCGTTGCAGTTGCTGATCCATCCCACCTTTGCCAGTGCCCCAACCTCCATCACCTCGGCCCCATGCAGAACCTCTGCCTCGGCCATGATAGAAGCCATCGTGTCCAAGGTACTGCCCCTCTCGGCCATGAATATATCCATCATCCCGGCCGTGCGTGGGCATAGCCATCACCACGGCTGTGAGATCTATCACCGCGCCTCCGGCCACCATGTCCCTCTCCTCTGCCCTGACTAGTGCTTCGCCCTCGCCCTCGATCCTTGCCCCGGGGGGCTCAAGGGAAAGGTGGAATTCGTGCCTCTACAGAAGTGTACGACGAAGCGCCGTCTGCTAGGCACGACAAAGGAGCTGCTGTTGCGTGTGGGAACGGAACGAACGGCGGCGTGATGAGGATGCTGGTACCAACAACCTACGTGTATGTGGATGTCTTATCTGTTACAGTCTTGACCAAGCCAAGACATCAAATGATGTGTCTTAAGTCTTGGTGCAGCAAGATATGGGAAGGCTTCAAGTCTCTATGGACGAATGCTGGCTTGATTAGGCCATGTAGATACTCTACCCCTCTTGAAACATCTAGACATATCTTCATTCATTGCACCGAGGTGAGGGGATTATGACCACTCTTCTGCAATAGGTGGTCACGCACGGTACTAACTGATATACTCATAGACCAAGACCCTCTCAATGTTGAGTGTGTAGTAACCAATTAGTTTAACCAAATCAAATCAAGACCCTCTCAGTATTGTTTGTGTACTAACCAAGTAGTTTAACCAAATTACGGTGATTGAGTTTCCCAATATCTATTTCAAATAAAACCTCTTTTATGTGTTAATGGCGCATGCATAGTGGCACTATTGAAACTCTTGACAACAATTGGTTCCTCACTTAGAATCCTTTGAAGACGGTGCATAGCCCCCCTTACCTATGTTAGTAACCCGACAATAATTGAGAAAGATATACCTATTACTAGTACAATTTGGGCTTAATGTGTATGATGATCTTTATTGGGGTGGCATCTGATGGGTTGGAAGAGCAGAGGTTTGCACAATGTTCGTTGTGAGTTGAGTGTGATATGAGGTGGCTACCTAGGGGTAGGTGAGGTCTGCTTCTCAGCATGACACGTGTCGTACATTGTGCAAGACCAACGGAAGTGAACGTTCGTGCTTGGGCGAAGGGGATTCGGGTGGCAACTTAATAGATAAAAAACATGTGGTGCTTGAATCTGATTGTGCTAGGATATATAGCGCGGGCTTTCAAGAAAAAATGAGGTGGATCATCAGATATTGGTCTTATTATTCAATAAGCTGACGCGATGATGCAACTCATCTTGGAAAGGAGATCATACTAGTAAAGTTAGAGCAGAGCAACTTGCCGCATTTGTTAGCACAACTAGAAAGGAGAATTGTCCATGCTGTAGTTTGGTTAGGACAAACAAGTACTTGTATTGATAACCATGTTGAACTAGTGTGTAATATTTCTCCTTACTAAACAACAAAACTCTTGTTTACTCAAAAAATATCAATGGTTGAGAAGAGAAGACGCAATAATCATACATGAGAAAATTGATACATTCGAGGTGGAGAGTGTGCAAATATGCTCAAAATTACACATCTATCACATAAGTTTTATTTGGGGGGGGGGGCATGTGTCCCCTTCCCGAAAGGTACTTGTATATTTTCAGATTTCGATTCATGTTGGTCCAGGGCCCTTCCAAAAAACTGTGTGAGAGCCCAACACTCTAAAGGTTTTCACATCAGACATCTGGTTGTCCAAGCATATAATGTCCCAGAAACTCATCTCATCTAGCTAAGCAGGCAAATTACCTCTGAGGTAATTATATGAATGTCATATCATAGTAAGCGAGATCATATTGGCAAGAGCTATATAGAATACACTAGTAATGAAAACTTTGGAGGCAGAAAATATTTGAAGTGCAGTCAAATCACCAATATCTTTGTGGATGAGCAAAGGCCCCATAAGGAGATTGTTCGTTCTCTTGATCTTGATATAGTTCACTCCTTAGAGAAATCATATGGTAATATGGTGAACTCATTGAAACTAATTTAGCATGGGGCTTGTGAGGGATGCCACCCCGACGAGTAAAGGAATGTCATCAATTTACTTATTTCCTTTTGGGATTAATGAAATCATCTAGACGACGCCTCGTTGTCGACGCCATCTACCACTGAAAGAATAACACCATTAATACATAAATCTAGAAAAATATAAACAATCAAACCAAGTCAAGAACTCAAATCTAGGTGAAATCAATTCGTATGAGAATATCTACCCACTTCATTCCTGTGACAACTTTAGATTGTTATTCTACTTATAGGGTGGGTAGCGACCCACTTACACAAACTACATCGTTGCTAATAATAACAACTAAAACATCATTTCAATATGTAAGGGGAAACATATCATTGCAAAACACAATGGTGGTATCAGATTTCGTATATCCAACCCCGAGATCTCCCAAGCCTTCATCATACGGACCACGTATATCCAGCAAAGCACCTCACAACTTTATATTTGCCAATTGATCTTCATGATTCTTTCTGCTTTCTAGGCCTCATAAGGGTAGATGAGGTCTCAAGTCTTCAATGATGCTTTCCTCAAATTTTGTCGACATTGACCAAAGGGTGTAGTCGTTAGTAAGACTTCCCTAGTAAGACACTAAACGTTTAAACCTAAATCTAGGAAATAAAAAGGGAAGTTGGGGAACCAAGATGAAAGACAATAAAAAAGTCTGAATAAAACATACAAAAAGGGAAAAAATCCAAAACTTTGTTTGAATACCGGAATGTATGATATGTTCAAACTTCCAAGCATTGAATCATCTAAATTTGTTTAGCTTGTAACAATACATTAACAGTTTCAACACACATAGCCACATTAAAGGCAATCATCATCTCTTCATGCCTACTTTTTATAATGGCTTTAAGCATAGTAAACGATTTGTATAGACTTCGAAGTCCAAACCCATTCGGCTATATATATATATATATATATATATATATATATATATATATATATATATATATATATATATATATATATATATATATATATATATGCAACACCTGATCACCGTTATCATCATCACAAGATGATTCACATTGACTTTTTGGAACTTTTAGTTTCTTTGGCTCAAATTTTTCATTAGGCATAGCTTTTTGCAGGACTCGACTAACATAAAAAAGAAACTCATGAACTTCTAACTTCTCTTTATGAAAGTTAAGTAAACCGTGTAAATGCCAAATTAGCAAGACGATCTTGATCTGAAAACAAATGTTAAACTATATATAATACCGGTTTCTAGTATATCGAAATCTTCTAATATATTTAGAAATAGTTATTTAGTGATGCATGATGTCTGTTTGTCACTAATAAATTTCATATTGCTACTTACCATTTTTTATGTAGTGACTACTATCCTTAGTGTTTTGTTGCATTATAACTTATTACTAGTTTCTTGGACATTCGCTGTATTCAAACACACAAGAAACAAATCAGCGCTTGGTGTAGTTAGTTGCTTAATAATGCGTCATTAGTTGGTAGTCCATTAGGCCAGTCTCAGTGCAGGATTTCATCACACGGTTACCTAGACTAAAAACTAGGTAATTGTGCTAGATGAGTTTCATGGTGATGAAACTCCTCTCACATCCCATGAAACTCTTCACTCTCTCTCCTCTGCCATATCAGCACATTTAATGCCATAAAATTCCCATGAAACCTCCACTGAGATTGGCCTTAGTTGCTTAATTACTTTATTAGTAAATTGTCAAAGGATAATTCTATTTAGAATACCCTATTAAATATGATTGCGCCATATAAATCGGAAAAGGTGAAACAAGTAACAATGTCAATATGTCATAGACTACCTTCGCTACGCTACAATTACAAGCACGTACGAACGACCTTGGTCACCCGCCCCCTGCGCCTGACCAGCGCGCAGCAGCTGGGAGAGTGCCAAGTGGTGATTGATTGAGTGAGCTAGGAAAACCAAACCAATTGATCCAATTAGAAAACCATACCACTAAAACCAAACCGAATCAAACCATTACATATCTTAACCCATTATACACCAAACTAATTGATCCAATTAGAAAACCAAACCACTAAAACCGGTTTCAACTCAAACCATTTCCAGCTTGGGCTAGGAAGAAGGCGCGTGGAATCTTCTCCCGTAGGAACCAGGTGTCCTCCCAGAGGCCATGCCTCGTCGTTTTCTCTTGAATCTGAGAGCGAAGCCAGGTAGTAGGCCCTTGGCTAGCGGATCGACTGGGCTAACTCGCTGCCTCGCTGGTCATCACTGACCACACACCTGGCGTTTTGGGAGCCAGCGGCTGGCTGCCTGCCTATCTATCTACTGCTTTGCTTCGAGTAAAACACGCGGCCGAGGAACATGCAAAGCTCAAAACGACTGTCTTTCTAAAAAAAGAAAACCCTGAAAACGACTGTACGCGCGGTTCCCCTTTGCGTCCGGAGAGCACGGGATGCAGTACAGATACGCTCTGGTAGTTCCGATCCCTTCCCGGCCGGGCCCGTTTGGCGCGCAGGTTTTTTCAGCTGTATACCGCGTAAACAAACAAGCAATCGCATTCCTCGAAAGCCTCTCATCGTATATAGCTCCACGTACGCTACGCGTTTGGGATACGGGCCGCTCGCTTGGTCCGGCGGGAGCCGAACTGAACCGGGCGTGCAGTGTGTGGCTATGGTCAGAGGCCTGCGTGCATGCGGCGGCAGTTGCTGTCGAGATGGACGTGTGTTGCATTGGCTAGTAGCCGCCTAGCTTAATTGCGAGTAAAATGCACCGGCGGTACAACAACTTGGCAACGAGTGTCATCTGGATCCCTATACTTAAAAAATGCACATCTAGCTACACGAATTAGGCTCAAGCTTCGACACGAGTCCTAACGGGTCTCCTCCAGACCCGCGTATGTACGTGGCGACCCACGCCAGACAAAGACGGGTCCCACGCGCTGACGTGGCCTCTATATTTACACAAAACCCCCTCCTTTGCGTATCTCCTTCCCCTTTTCCCCCCTCTGTTCTCCTCTCCCCATGCTGATGGATCCGCCGACGGTTGGATTGGGCGGCATGGCACGAACTTCATCTTGGCGAGCTTGTCGGGGTCGCCGGTACTAGTGGGAAGCTTCTCGAGGTCGACCTCCATGTGGTCCTCCTCGCCGTCTTCATCCTCCTGCTGCTCCCTCTGGACCCGGCCCTTGGCCTTGGCCGCGGCGGCGGGGACCGGCGGCGCAGCGGCCAGCGTGATTCAGCAGACGGGCGGCGGCGGGCGTCCTACAGGCGACGCGCGGCGGCGGAGGGCAGGGGCAGGCGGCGGCCGCGGGCGGGCGGCGTGTGGCGGCGGCTCCCCGTGCGGCGGGCGGCGTGCGGCCGCAGGCGACCAGCGGGCGGCGACGGCACGGCAGCTCGTGACGGCGGCGGCAGGACTGCTCGCGAAGGCGGCGGCTGCGCACAACTCGCGGCCGGCGGAAGGGCGGTTCGCGGCGGCGGCAGCGTTCGTGGAGCTCGCGTCCGCGCAGCGGCAGCTGGAGGCCGACCTGGCCCGCATCGCGCGGCTCGCGGACACGGCAGAGGTCGAGCTCTGGGCGGCGCTGGAGCGACGCGACGAGGTGGCGTCCGCGGCGGCCGAGCTCTCCGTCGAGGCGGCGTGGCTGTGGCGGGACGCGGACCGTTTGCCAGCCACGGCTCCGTCGCGGCGCCGCCGCCGCCGGCGTTGGAGGCGACCCACTTGAGCACCTCCCACGAGTCGTCGTAGGCCGCCGGGAGCGGGTGCTCTGGCGCGAGGCGATACTCGGGGGCGACCGCGAGGACGCCGGCCTTCGCGACGAGCACGTTGAGGTAGTTGTGGATGATGCTTCACCGTGAAGGGGTCGGCGGCAGAGCCGATCACGTAGGTGCCGCCGTGGTAGTGGATGACGACGGTGAGCTTCTTGCCCTGGGTGACGCCGGGCGAGAGGAAGAGGCGCGCCCAGAGGCCCATGGCCGGGTTGACGACGACGTCGCCGCTTGCCGCAGCTACTCCCGCGCCGCCGCCTCCTTCGCCGTTGCCGCGACCAGCGCCTCGACGCCGCCACCGGACCCGCCGCCGCAGACGCCGATGGACAGCTGCATGGCGGGTGCGGCCAGCCGTGTCCCCGGCCTCCAGGAGCTCCCCTCGCGCGGCTCCGGCGTCGGCTGCCTCTGCACGAGCGGGAAGGAGAGGACGACGCGCGGGACGTTGGTGTCGGGAGGGACGACGGCGACGCCGTCCGCACGGCGTGGAGGATCTCGGCGCCCTGCCCGGCACAGTCGATGGAGACCGAGCAGCCGACGACGCCGTCCGCACGGCGTGGAGGATCTCGGCGCCCTGTCGCAGCATCGGCGGCGAGGAGGCGGGCATCGGCGGTGAGGCTCCCGCCGGCGGATCCGCCATGATGTGGGGAGAGGTATAGAGGATGAAAGGGGAAGCATAGGAGGCAAATGAGGGGGTTTTGTGTAAATATAGAGGCCACGTGTGCATCGTGGGTCGCCACGTACGCACTTGGGTCTGGGTGAGGCCCGTTAGGATGCGTGTCGAAGCTTGAGCCTAGCTCGTGTAGCTGGATGTGCATTTTCTAAGTATAGGGACCTAAATGACACTCGCTGCCAAGTTGTTGTACCGCCGGTACATTTTACTCGCTTATCCACTCGGGGCTGTCCGCCGTTTGGGTCATGCATTGCTTCGTCAACGATTGAAAAATAGGCTGACCGTCACGGCGCCATTTATTAAGACGCCATGCCAGCCCTCTCCTGCTGATCAGAGCTAGTAGTCTGCCGCGCGGTGCGTGTCGTGTTTCAATCAAGAAAAGAAATAGGCTGACGGTGCATGCAGTCATTCGGCGGTGCGTACTTGTGGAGAAAGATGCTGAAAAACTGGAACGGTCCATCAGCTGCATGCGGGTGATCTACAACAAAAGAAATATAGCAAGATAAGCTAAAATATATATAAACTCTTATGTCTAATTTGTTTCTTACGGAGTATATTATAGACTATTCCTGGTCCACTCTCGCGAAGCAGATTTTCTGGCGTGAGATGGGACGACGACTGTGTGCGTGTGCTGCGCTGGGTCGATCGTGCCGCAACAAACTCCCGCGCGAGCTCCTCGCTGGCCGTGTTCGACCACATACAGCATACCGCAAGAGCCCCGTGACATGATAAGATCTGGAGCGTTTTTACGGCGTACAGCCGCCTCCTGCCCTGCCAGGTGCCAGCCACTTGTTTGGCTGCACGTCCACCGCGCTGGGTGGGTTTACACGGTTGCGTCGCGTCACGTCACGTGCCCTCTCCGCTCCACCGCCTCCGCGTCGCATCAACCGCAACCGCGCGGGCCACCAAACGTTGTGTAGCCCAGCCCAAGCAGATGCGCCCTTACACAGCCCGTGCCGAGTCGGTCTAGTTGGGCGGCGGGCCTTTGGATAGTGGCCCAGACCCCAGTTTCAAAAGGGCCCAGACGCCCAGTCTAAACTTTCTCCCTTGTTCTCTCTGGACATGAGAGTTCTCGCTTCTCGGCGGCCCTGCAGCAGAAGGGGGGAAAAACATGACGCCGAGGTCTCTGAACACGTACACTAAGACCGTGAGACACATGAGACGGGGAAGGCTTAATCATAGATGCTTAGCGTCAGGGCTAAGCAACAATAATTCGGCCAGCATGCTGTTCATTCACAGGTGAAAAAGTGGGTTCAGTATATAGTGGGGAGATGTCTGAAAAGGCGATCCTTGTCACCTCTAATGGCATCATAATTTTACATGCTAGGGGGTAAACTTTTTCAATCTCTCCATAACGAAATCCGAGCCAAGCTCGGGCACCCGATAGCGCCACGTCGTCCGTTAGCTCTAAAGCCGTTGGATCCAACGGAAAAAAAAACAACGTGAACCGTGCACGTGGCACGGCTGTAGCAGCGCTAGCCGCTAGCTATCAGGTAATCGATCGTAGCTTCAACGGTCAGGCTCGTCGAGTTCTTGTCTTTTACTCCAAACTGTAGTGCCTGTGGCACTCGATTCAGGTCAATTTTGCATCAATTCATCTACGTCATTCTGCTTCCAAGTGAAAGGAATCCATTTGCTGAGTGCTATGCTTCAGTAATTGCTTTTATCCACAAGGAAAAATATATATATATATATTAGTTATTGACACCAGAGTGCCCAATCCTTTTTTAGCACCACTAGAGTTTGGCCTTGTGTAGTTCCTAACTTTGGGTGTCCAAAGTTGGGACTTTTCCAATGTAGTGCTACTGTAGCATTTCGTTTCTATTTGTGAATAATTATCCAAACATTGATTAATTAGGCTTAAAATGTTCGTCTCGCAAAGTACAACAAAACTGTGCAATTAGTTTTTGATTTCATCTATATTTAGTACTCCATGCATGTGCCAATATTTTGATGTGATGGGAATCTTTTTTTGCATAGTGGAATTTGGGGGTGAAATTTGGGAACTAAACAACGGCTTTGACGGCATTTTCCTGTTCAATTTGTACTGTTCAATGCTATGTATATAATCAGCTAATACAAAGTAAGGCAGACAGAGCCAATTATACTGCACACAACTTGGCTCAGCTACCAAAGAACATTCCACAGTAAGCTAATGAGTAGCTAAAGCCACAGAATGATATGATGCAGCCATTTGTCATAAGTGGCAAAGATAGCCGTTTGTGTAAAGAGAAACATCATTACACACACTTTAGATCGAAAAAGGGAACAAGATGAGCCCGTATGATCTACTTGTGTGTAAATTCAGGGTCCGATTGGTGGATTGATTATATTAAGAACACGCCACGCCGAGTTTCTAGCTTTTTAGCGAAATGACACTAGACTTTTGAAGACCTACAGCGCCCAAAATGATCTATCCAACTAGCGAAGCCTGAGCAAGGTGTTGCACGCCACAGCTCTGATCATGAAGCAAACACTGGCTAAGCTTAGGCCTGGCGACCTGTGCCATGTTCTGATAATAAACCAATTAATAGAGCCTTATTCATCTTATTCTCAACAATTATTATAAGACAAAGAAGAAACAGTCTTTATAAAATATGCTTCGTCATCTTGAAAAACTCTTTTTTTATTCTAGATGCATATCCATGAACACACACATTTTGAATTTTGGGTTGCTCCAACAAAAGTGTAATAGAGTCTCTTTCTCCTTCCGTTGCCTCATGTGTCTACTACCACCGACAAGGATCACCTAAGGACTGTTTAGAGTACTTATTAAATTCACATGTTTTATGTAAACCGAAGTACTATAGCACGAAATCATTTTGCAAAAAGGAGACAAAAATAAACTAGAAGCTCACAAATTGTGTGATAAGACTATCTACTAAAAGCTATTCATTTTGTTGTGAAAATTAATCTCGCTAATGAGGTGGTCTCTCTGATAATTCATAGAGAGCCTCTCAGTTTAGTGAGGGTGCATGTGAATTTCACCATCTGGGAGCACCGATACCGATTCTATTTCATAATCGGGCACACAAACAAGTACTACCTCCGTTTGCAAATAGATGACGTTTAGGACAAGAAATACTACTAGAAATGAGCTAAAATCATTGGTCCTAACGTCAAGTAAAAAAGGATGGAGGTAGTACATACTTACTGGTTACCCCGTGTTATTACTATACGAATTTTAGAGATTTTCGTTAGTGATGCCGGTAAACCGAAAGGAAATCCCAGGCAAGTAGGAACACCGGAACCATCTATCCCCTGTCTACTCCCCTAGAATGGCAAAAAACCAACAAGTCCTCAGCTCCATGTTCCAAGCACGTACACAAAACAATTCAATGCGCAATGTGAGCAGCTAGTATTAAACCATCATCTCACCCTTCCTCACTTTGCGTAGCTCCACTATTCCATTTCCATCCCCCGGCCTCTTCCATCCGTACTCCAACCAGCTTCCCCCCTTCAATGCCACCCCACCTCGAATCACCTCCCTGACGTGCAGCTCCCACACGTCGCGCTTCTCCGATGCCACTCCACGTCCACCCCATCCTCCTCCTGCTCCTCCTCTTCGCCGCCTCGCTTCCCGCCTCCGTCACTTCCACGAACTCCTCCTCTTGCCCCGGCCGCGACGACGCGGCCACCATCGCCGCCGCGTTCCGGTACGTGCGCAACTTCCGGCCGCCCCGCCCCAGCGCGGAGCCATGCCAGCCGGTCCGGGAGCTCCGCCTCCCGTCGCGGAACCTCACGGGCGCCGTGTCGTGGGCGGCGCTCGCCAACCTCACCGCGCTCGCCGCGCTCGACCTCTCCGGGAACGCGCTCCAGGGCGCCATCCCGGGCGGGTTCTGGCGCGCGCCCTCGCTCCGCGCCGTCGACGTCTCCCGCAACCAGCTCGGCGGCGCGCTCCGGGTGGCGCCGAGCCCGCGCCTCCGGTCGCTCAACGTGTCCGGCAACCGCTTCACCGGCGTCGAGGGCGTCGAGGGGCTCCCGGGGCTCGTCGCGCTCGACGCGTCGGCGAACAGGATCCGCGCCGTGCCGCGGGAGCTGCGGCGGCTGGCGCGGCTGCAGCGGCTCGACCTGTCACGGAACGCGATGCAGGGGAGGTTCCCCGGCGACCTGCCGCCGCTCGCCGGGGTGCGCTCGTTGAACGTCTCGTACAACAGGTTCTCCGGCGTGGTCGATTCCGGCGCCGTCGAGAAGTTCGGCCACTCGGCGTTCGTCCACGCCGGGAACGCGTCGCTGGTGTTCTCGGAGAACTCGACAGCGCCGCCGCGGCGTCCATCGCCGCCGCCGTCGCCGCCGCCTCATGAGAAAAGTAAAAAGGAAGGTTCCGGCAGGACGACGACGACGGAGAAGAAGAAGACGAAGAGGAGGCATCTGAGCGTCGTGGCAGTGGCGGTGATGTGCGGGGTGGTGTCCCTGGCCATGCTGCTCTGCTTGGTCGGGTGCGTGGCGTGCGGCGTGCTGAGAAGCAGGAAGAACAGGGGACGAAAAGACGACGAGGAGAGGAAGAAGAAGCCGCAGTGGGGCGAGAAGGGCGACGGGGAGGAGGAGGAGGAGGAGGACGCGGTGGTGGCGGCGGCCAGGGGCGCGGCGGCGGCGCCGGTGGTGCTGTTCGAGCGGCCGCTGATGCAGCTCACGCTGGCGGACCTGGCCGCGGCCACGTCCGGGTTCGGCCGGGAGTCGCAGCTCGCGGAGCGCGGCGGCCGCAGCGGCGCCGCGTACCGCGCCGTGCTCCCCGGCGACCTGCACGTCGTCGTGCGCGTCGTGGAGGGCGCCGTCGGCGAGGACGACGACAACCCGGCGGCCGCGGTCACCGCGTTCCGGGAGCTCGCGCGGCTCCGGCACCCCAACATTCTTCCACTCCTTGGCTACTGCATTGCAGGTGAGCTAGCGCAATTCGATTTTTGCGAATAAAATCGTTTGAACTTTTTTTGGAACGTGAACAGTTTTCTTCTGTTTGACAAAAGAACTTTTACTGATCTTGGTTGAAGTATTTTTGGTGATTTGTTTTTCTCAAAGTATAATCTCATCATACAAGTTGATAGAAACCAACTGCTCCTTGCATGAATTGCTAGTGCCAATGTAGACACTGCCAAAGTAAGTGTGGAAAAGTGTAGGCTAGTGTCACACTTTAGCACACATTTTAGCCGCCATGCAATCCAATCCGATCTTGCACTCTTGCAAAAGGGCACTGTTGACTTGGGCCTGGGCATTGTATAGTTGGAGCAGTTAGGTTAGGTGCACAGATGAGCTAGCTTAGCTAGCTTAGCTTATATGGAATTTATGGAGAACACTGTACTGGAGGCAAAGAAAGCATCAGCTTGGTCAGCGAGAAAATACGATTTGTATTTCGAAATAATTAACGACCTCATTGATTGAATGCAGGCAAGGAGAAGCTGCTCCTGTACGAGTACATGGAGAAGGGCGACCTGCACCGGTGGCTGCACGAGCTGCCAGCGGGGCGTCCTGACATGGAGGACGCCGGCGGCGGCGACATCTGGGAGGCGGCGGAGGACAAGCGGTCCATCTCCGACTGGCCGACGCGGCACCGCATCGCGCTCGGCGTCGCCCGCGGCCTCGCGTTCCTCCACCAGGGGTGGGCCGGCGGCGGCGGCGGGTCGGCGGTGGTGCACGGCCACCTGGTCCCCACCAACGTCCTGCTCGGCGACGACCTGGAGCCCCGGATCTCGGACTTCTGGAGCGGCGGCGGCGGTGGGTCGACGGCGGCGGCGACGCCCGAGGGCGACGTGTACGCGTTCGGCGCGGTGGTGCTGGAGCTTGTGACGGGGCAGGCCGGGTGGGACGAGGCGTCGGTGAGCTGGGCGCGCGGCATCATCCGCGACGGCAAGGGGTTCGACATCGTGGACCCCAGGGTCCGCGACGAGGCGGCGGCGGAGGCGGAGCGGGAGATGGTGGAGTGCCTGCGGGTGGGGTACCTGTGCACGGCGCACGCGCCGGACAAGCGGCCGACGATGCAGCAGGTCGTCGGGGTGCTCAAGGACATCCGCGCCGCGCCCGCCACGCCCGTCGCCCACCGCGACTGAACGAAGCAAGCAGCCACCAGCCAGTCATTCATTTCAGACGACGGCGGAGTCGGTCATGTCATCCATGGATCGGGAGCAGCTTTCTGCCGGGTGGTGGTGCGTGCGTGTGTGATTGTGTGAGTGTGGGCCAGAAGAACGAGAGCTTGTGCCAGACCTCGTAGTTTGTACGATGTGCATGTAACAGTTTTCCTCGCCGGTAAACAGTCAGAGCTTTTCCTCGCCATGTTGCGAGTGTTTGCAACACGAACAGCGACAGTCGTGGAATTGAATTGCAAGGCGCCATACAATGGGGCACACAGTCGCGCAAGCTGCTGCAGAAGCGCTGAGTGAGTGGATGACTGCGCCGCTAGCTGCTGAAGTGCTGAGCAGAGTGCGTCCACAGTAATGAGTAAGCGCAGGCTTTGCCCAGCAAGGCGCCAGGATCTGCTGGACAAACCACACAGAACCAACTGATTTGGGCGTTAGCTATGAGCAGGGAATCCAAGGTTTTCAATTTGTTTTGATCTACTGGAGCTTACCCGGTAACCTTCATTAGAGGAACCTCTGCTTCTGATTATTAGCTCTTCTATCAATGCGAGTTCCAGAAGAAGGTAGGGCCTGATGAAGCCGTTAAGCAAATTGTAAAGATTGAGTTGCCAACCCAAAACATGTGAAAACTTCTACGCACATCTTTCAATCTGCTTGAATTCGACAACTCCGGCATCATGAGGTGCAAGCGTGCACGGTCGCTGAACCACTACATTCACAACATGAGCTAGTGGTGTTCATCTCATGAGATTCAGAAAGAGGTGGGGAAGCAGCAGCTGCCCAGTGGCGTTCATTCAGACTTGCATTGCTTTGCAAGTATGGAGCTCCAGTAGAAGGAGAGGAAGATATTGCTAAAGTAATAAAAAGAGCAAGGAAACAGGGGTTAGTGGAGGGGAATGTGAGGTTGTTGCACAAGGCTGTGTGAGTCAGTCAAAGAGAGATCTCATCTCATTTCATTCTCATCCCCTCTCGACCTTGCTGGGGTGAGTTGGTTGGCTATGGCCGGGGTCACCTTTTGGCGTCTTTTAGGTTAGTTGCGGGACTAGGAAGGAGGCCACACGCAAGAGTCAAAAAAGGCCCCTTGTCCTCTTGCGGCAAAGGAAGCGTCTCGTCTCGTGGGGAAGAAGGGGAAAAGGACAGTTGGGGTCAGCCAACAAGCCCGCTTGGTGCGTAGCTTGCAGCACCATGCAAAGATGCAACGCTGCCCTGCTGGTACCGGCGGCCAGAGTGGCAGCTCCGGCCCTCTCAGTGTGTGCAGCAGCCACTGTTCAGCTCAGTTCAGTTGAGCGACTACTGATTAATGAAGTTGGCTGGGTTATCCTACTTCTCAATGTGTTGAGAAATTCATATTTTCTATGAGGGGTCAATAGTGGCGGCATTTTTGTTGTGTACTGATAGTAGGAGCTAGATAGCTTTATTGCATAGAAATAGGGCTACAGTCTTTGATAATTACTGTATATCTCCATTAACCACTTTGAGTGTAACTGGCTGCTGAAACTGACTGTAAGCTGTTAGAAATTAAATAGGGGTTAAAAATGCAAAGCCCAAGCCATTTTATTGTAAATTCCACCCCTACTCAATTATGTGGCAAAAAACCAACTTACTGCTCACATGCTTATTATTAAGCGACTCAACACGTCGTGGTCTTAACCGAAATTTGATAGTTTCAGAAGTATATATAATAAATCTCAACATTCTTTGGAGATTCCACAAAAACAATGGCCTATGAGAGCTCAAATGTTGTCGCACCGGGTTTCATTATTTGTAATAATTTCGATGCAGCATGATAAATAAGCCTAATGCAAACACTTGGACAAACTTAAGTTAGCTAGCTTGAACGGTACTAGCTCCACATCGGCGAAAACGAGTTGATTCAGTTAAGCATTTGTATGCGCAGCACTTGAGTGGTTTTGTCAATGGAGTTGACTAGGAGGCGGATTTGCGACAAAATAACTTATCTTGGAAGAATGTCAAACTTCAAGTGCAACTTTAAAAAAAGTAAGTTGAATGCGGATCCGTGAAACTTACTCAGGTATATTTGTAATTGCAGGGCTATATATTAATTACACGGAGTGGAGCAGTCAACCTAGTAGACATTTTGAATCCTACTAGGGTCCAGATGACGTAACTCAGAATTTGGACCACGATAGATGTTCTTTTTTTTTTGAAAAACTGGCAGGAGCACTGCCTGTTCATTTAAGGAGGAGAAGCAAGCGGGTACATGCATGGTTGTTATTATATAAAAGGATGAACTCAGGACACGGGGGACTAATCATTGCTAAACGAAGGGGCTCTCTTGGCCGCAAGCGGCAAAGTGCAGATGCAGTTCGCCTTTGATCATGTCTAGCAGCCGGTGTGGTAGCACTGCTTGGCCCTCAAAGATTCTGCGGTTTCTTTCGTTCCATAAGTTCCAAACGGTGTATAGCAACAGGGCTGCCTTTAGTCTTCGAAGCTTCATGGACAGGCCTTGAAATGCACCATTCCACCACTCATCAATCGAGGTTGAGCGTGAAGGCACCTCCACCATCCCGTTGGTTTTTGCTGCTACCAAAGACCACGCCTCCTGGGCATAAACACATTGCAAGCAGAGATGAGCCGCCGACTCGGACACCTGATCACACATACAACAAATTGGATCGCATGGCCAATGCTGAGCCACCAGTTTATCAGCAGTCAGTATCTTGTTTTGAATTAGGATCCATCCAAACACACGATGCTTCCCTTCAGCCTTCGCCCGCCAGAGCTCCTGCCATCTCAAATCACAGAATGAGCCCTGAAGCACACTGCCGTCTGCCGCCGCCTCCCTCCTGACCTCCACCGCCGTCCCTCCCTCTTCCTCCCCTCCCCTTCTCATGGCTGCTTCCACGCTCCCCTCCCCTCCTACTCAGATCCGCAATGCCACTGCTCCCCTCCCCCTCAGACCACGATAGATGTTCGACTTGGTTAAAAATTTTGTGTATGATGGGTCAACGCCACCCGCTCCTGTGGGCAGAAAGAAGGTTGTCACGAGAAGCACGCGACAAAACCCCAGTTCGGTGCGTGACTGGCACTTCGCGCATTTCCAAAACTGGCATGCACCTTCTTTTTTTTTCGAAAATGGGCATGCACCTTCTTTCCACAGGTTCGGCAGTTGCTTCGAAAATGGGCAGTTGCTAGCGGCCGGCCGGGCCCCGGGGGCCACAGGCCAGCCACAGCCCCACACGTACGAGTACACACACGTCACACGCATCACTCGCGCTGGTAGCTGCCCGGTAGAATCCAACGTGCGCGCAACCAAAGCTTGTGGCAGGCATCCGGCCACGGCCAGCGCTTGGATGCATGCTTTGCAGCTAGTCTTGCCCGCCTCTCCACTTTCGATTGCGGCCATATACGATGATGCGATGGTGTAGGCCTGATTAGTCTACGGCTTCCCAACCCTCGATCTTCCGACTGTGCCGGGTTTTCATTTTGGGTAACTTTTTCTCCGCGTGCATCCACATTATTCTCTTTTAATTTAGAAATTTGAGGTACCGCTACCTTTTTATTATCAAATAAAGAATCGTATTATGTTGAATAGATCATCAAAATAATAGAGTTACATTTGAGAACAATCAAGTACTTCATTTTTATCGTACTTACGCGTTGTGCAGATCTAAATCTCGATTCCAAAACTATATAAAGATTCATATAAAAATCCGCACAGACATATGCTCAGCAAGCATGCTAAGAACAAGCGCCTAATAAACAATGATGAATATTCGGAACGAGATCCTCTGCAGTTTTTTCTTTCTACCTCTGAGGGACGTTGATCTGACAGGGCCCTATATCCGGCAACCAACAGGGAACAGCTAGCAGTAAACGAGACTCTCACAGCAGCACTTAAGCCCACAAAATCAATACGTCCTGGTACACTGCAAAAAAAAGAAATTTTTTATCATAAAAAACTAACACGTCCGAGTACACCGGAGGAAAGATGAGAGTTAATAACGGCCTATGTAAATGAGGCGCTGAAGCACTCATATACTAGCAAAAAACCAATCAACAGTATGTGAGTTAAATAAAAGTAACAACCAGAATCATCATATTAATCGACTATGCCCCTCAATTAACAAGTGCAACCGCGGGACATTCTCACTCACTCTGAATGAAAAATAAATCATTTTACTTTATTCTAAATCAAAATTTATCATATTTGATTAAATGTATATAAAAATATCAATATTTTTTATTACCAAATAAGTACAATTACATTCATCATGAAATATATCTTTTGATGTCATATATGTTAATACATTTTGCTATGAACTTGGTAAAACTTGAAAATTTTGACTTAGAATAAAACTAGAAAAATTGTTTTTTAGACGAAGGGAGTAAGCTGAAAAAATGATGTTCCAACTGTGAAGCAATTGTGCTTTTGCGGTGCTACTTGTAGAAACATTTACACACGAATCTATAAATTATCCTATTCACGATTGAGAAACTAGAACATATATTGAAATAAAATATAAAATAGACCATTGTTTTTTATAATGAAATAAGCTATTGTTGAGCCATTTTTCTTTGCAATGTACTCGGTCGTGTTGATTTTCTGGGCTCTAAGTGCTTGTTGTGAGCATGTTTCCTTTACTGCCGTTGGTTGTGGGATGAAGGGCCCTGGCTGCTCTATGTCCCTCGGAGGTATATGAAAGAATTGCAGAGGATCTCGTTCCGAATATTCATGTCGGAAGGAATGGGCATAATCTTGTTCTTCCTTTTCACATCTTTCTTCTTCTTCTTCTTCATCTTCTTCTTCTCCTTCTTCTTCTTCTTCTTCTTCTTCTTCTTCTTTCTGCCACTGATAAAGAAGAGAGACTAGTCCCAGTTTACCCAATCCAAGACTAGCCTAAGGGGCAGCTAGAGTTATTCTCACAAGCCTTTTGTCGTGGCTGTAGAAACAAAAGAGAGTCCATAGACACTTATTCAATGGCGGTAATGGTGCCTTGTTCTCACCATCGCCGTCAGGAGACCTAAGTCTCCATGTCCTCTTTTTGAAGGGAGTTGTTGGTGTTGTCGCCAACCCATCGTAAACTCTATTGAAGCCGCCATAGAGAAGATAAATCTACCCAACATCCTCAATATCTCCATAGGGAACAAGGAGGATCGAAATCTTCGAAACTAACAAGTAACACGAAGAAGACCAAACGCTAAAACTAAGACTAGATCTTATCAGAGATCACCAGATCACCAGAGATGAAAAAAGAAAAGGAATAGAGCGGTGGAACCGAATAGGACCAAGCTGAAGGTCCTTGTTTGGTTTTGGTAATTGAGTGACAACTTAGGTGGACTAATATGTGTTTAAGTGAAATACACAGGTGATTAGTCCATAGGTGATTATGTGATGAAGGAGCTCATTGCATATGAGACATGACATGGAGTCATGTGACTAGAGTGGAGAAGATCAAGACAAGACTGTGTTTGATGGACCGGTTGCATGTGTGAAGGGCAAGTTAGAGGCTAAGCGCTGGACCGCGTGGCGGGATGCTTGAGCAATGACTTGGCGCCAATGGACCGATGCAACGGTGAAGAGCAAGTGAAGTCAAGATCGATGGAGCAATATGTCACATGATGATATGAAGTGGATCATATCATTTGTGATGATGTTGGTACATGTGTTGCATCAACATTGGAGAAGGTGGAATGGAATGCGCAAGGCAAAGGTATAACCAATAGGCATTTCATTTAACCGGTCATAGGTGAGTAGAGAAGTTTATGACCGGGTTTAGGATAGATGGCCGTACTATCAAGAGGGGCAAACTTGTTTGCATATCGGACATCTAGTGCCACTTGAGCGATCTAACATGGTTAGAAAGTGGACTGAATGGATACATGTCTTGTGAAATTATTAAATTAAGTTGATATCAAGGTTGATTCAATTTGAAGAAATTTAGCTCAAGTTTAGAAATATGTCCTATATTGCAAAAACTGAGCTAGCTGTGATGATAGCCATATTTGAGTGACCAAATCTATTTGGATTGGCCTGAAATTTGGTATACATGCTCTAAACTTATGATATTAGTTACTGCAAAAATCTCATGAGTTTTGGATAAAATATACATCGGTTTTAGAGTGGATCTTATCAACACATGTGCTGCAGCAATTTTCAGCATGTAGCAGTTTGAGAAATCTAAAATCTGATAGCAATTGAGATGTCAAATGAAGCTCAAATTTTTATAGCTGCAAGATGACTTAGTGAAGCACATCTCCACTAAATTTTGTGGTCATTGGAGCTGTACATTAGGAGTTATGGATTACGCTTTAGAGTGTACAGAATCTGCCGTAAAAGTGACAATTATTGGATTAATCAAAAGTCACTTCGATTGAAAGGTCCTCAAGTTGGAATCATGTTTTTAAGAAATTGAGGCACCTAAGTTTGGTTTTGGATTAAGCGATAAGCTTGACAAGGAAAGTGTACAAGTCCATTTGATTGTGGAAGTGTGCTCAACACACATTTGGTACTAAAGCTAGAGATCAAGACCAAGCTCAAGATGAAAATGGAGTTTTTGATTCTAGTGATTATTGAAAAGTGCTCAACGAAATAGTCAAAGCTATCCATTAAGATAAGTCAATCATATGGATCAATCAAACAAAGATATTTCAAAGATATTTCAAGTGAGTATCAAGAATGGTTCTTGGAGTAGTCACTTCTCCCTTGATAGGGGCGAGCCGCCCAATGGTGGGATTGACAAGCACGGTGCTTGGAAGGCCAACATGGAAGTGGTGATCTAAGGGCTTCCAAGATGTTTATTTGAAGCAATCAAAAGGGTTGATCAAGAAAGCAAGCAACACCCAAAAGAGAGCTAGTAATGGGATTTCAAGTGATATTCTAAATAGTTCTCTCATGCAAGCATTGATCAAATGAAGAAGCAAGCCAACCACAACATGAAGAGTACACTTAATCATAAGTGGTTCTCAATTCATATGGGTGAAGGATGGAATTCAAATTGGTATTCATTAATCTTCACCAAGCTATTAATTGGATTTCACATTGCTATTGCGGAATTTGAATCTTATTGACTATCCTCTACTCCAATATAGCAAAGGTATTATTGTAATGTGCATTGATCATTTTCATCCCTTACTAGTATGCGGTTAGTGCATATAGTACATGGTTATAGGATCATGCATTACAAATAAAGTTTTGAAATTCATAGCCTACCACTATTGCTTGAATGATTATTTGATCTAGTGGTTAGCATATGAGTTTGTTCATGAGCTAGTAAATCCAATTACTTATTTGATTGCCTATAAGTGACAAGCACTATCTTGATAAGATAATCACTTCATGCTTGTGAAGAAGCTTAGAAAGGGTTTGAACCAAACTTGGAAAGCTTAGGCAAATCAATTTGTTCAAGTCAAAATTAAGAAGCTCATGGAAACAATCTAGTTCAAGAACAAGACAACAATGCAATGGTCATCAAGTTTTATCCTACTAGTGGTTTCATGATGCAAAGAAAATGCTCTCCTTGGTCACTTGGTTGATTGCACTATCTTTCCCTACAAGAGAATTGGTGTTCCTTATCTTGCATCTAAGGAAATGTTAGTGGGAGTGGTAATTAAGCTTGAAAATCTTAGACTTAGACCTCTCCTAGAACTATGAGATTGATCATGAGGAACCAAAGATGGATTGGACTTGCTTGAAAATCCTCAAATGCACTTTCATGCCAAATAATGAAAATAGGGATGCTATTTGTGAGCATTGTTGGAATGTCATCAAATATCATGTCCTTGATCAAGTCAAAAAGAGGGTTCAATGGTCCTTGTAAGGTTCATCATGAACTTTATCAATCATTCTTCAAGTGGTATTTCTTCAAGTGATATAAATTGGTATTTCGTCAAGTGGTATATTTTCAATGGTTATATCAAGATTGCAAGTGATATCATACAAGATTACAAGTGATCCTTAACTTTAAGTGATCATCAAGAGAAGAATGCATTCCCCACATATAAGAGCTCAAGTTCATCAAGTTGAATGACCAAATCTTTGACATAAGACAAGATGCCCCACATTCCGGTATCAAGGTCAAATGATCCTTCATGAGGCATTCCAAGTAACCTATAAGTGGTATCTTTCTTTTGGCATCCCACAAATGAATGAATTTCTACATATGTGATAGTGTCCATCAAAAATTAATATTCAAGTATCACATAAAGGGGAGAGAGTATCACCTAACCCTTAGTATCAAATGAGCATACCTTTATGGAAATTGATGACAAAGGGGGAGAGAGTGGTACAAAGATATGAAATATTGCAGAAAATGGAATGAGAATGAGAGTGGTACAAAGAAATGAGAGTGGAAGATATGAAATATTGGAGCCACTATGATATGGAAGAAAAGAAAAGTGAATTTGGACATGGACATGGACATAATCAAGAAAAAAAAAGGTCACAATACTTGGACAAAGAGAAGCACACAAGTAGGGGAGCAAGCTCATGAACTTGATTGATTGCATTTGATATGTGCATATTCATGTGCTTGCTTGCATATTTGCATAAGTTTTAAAATTCAATATGCATGCTTGTATGGTGTATGCTAGTTATAGGATTTGAATGATGAAATGTTAACTAGCATGCTTATGTTGGTAGCTAGATATGTTTTATTTTTTCATGTACACCTAGAACCTTGCCTATAGTGTTGATGACATGAGGTATCTAGTGTGTTTCTTATGATATCTAGCTAACCATGATGCTAAGGATGGACTTCAATGTGCAAGCTTAATTGGTATCACGCTACAAAGGTTTATCCTATATACCTTAGCATCACCTTGTAGTGTTATCACTCCCAAAATTTCATATCTATGCATATGTGCAAGCTTGAAAACAAAACTTTTGAGCACATATGTAGGGGGAGTTATCACTACATATTCGGATTTTATGATGCTTATCCAAATTCTAACATAGAGCTAAAATTTTGGATAAGGAGCATAAAATCCTAACAAACTTAACTTCCATATCTTTGTAGAGTTGTCATCAATTACCAAAAAAGGGGAGATCGAAGGTCCTTGTTTGGTTTTGGTAATTGAGTGACAACTTAGGTGGACTAATATGTGTTTAAGTGAAATACACAGGTGATTAGTCCACAGGTGATTATGTGATGAAGGAGCTCATTGCATATGAGACATGACATGGAGTCATGTGACTAGAGTGGAGAAGATCAAGACAAGACTGTGTTTGATGGACCGGTTGCATGTGTGAAGGGCAAGTTAGAGGCTAAGCGCTGGACCGCGTGGCGGGATGCTTGAGCAATGACTTGGCGCCGATGGACCGATGCAACGGTGAAGAGCAAGTGAAGTCAAGATCGATGGAGCAATATGTCACATGATGATATGAAGTGGATCATATCATTTGTGATGATGTTGGTACATGTGTTGCATCAACATTGGAGGTGGAATGGAATGCGCAAGGCAAAGGTATAACCAATAGGCATTTCATTTAACCGGTCATAGGTGAGTAGAGAAGTTTATGACCGGGTTTAGGATAGATGGCCGTACTATCAAGAGGGGCAAACTTGTTTGCATATCGGACATTTAGTGTCACTTGAGCGATCTAACATTGCGATGTTGCTAGGATCGAGTGGCGTGGTAAAGTGAGTGAATGGTTTCGTTGAAAATCTTGTGAAAACAAAGTTCTGACGGAGGGTCGGACCGTCCGTGATAGAGCTCGGACAGTCCATGCCTCAGGGGTTAACTTGAGTGCCGACTCGAGATCTTTGAGCCAAGTGTCGGACCGTCCGCGGGGTATAGTCAGACAGTCCGTGTCTTAAGGGATGCAGATCGGACCAAGTCGGAACTTGGATTGGACAGTCTGTAGCATGAGCTCGGACAGTCCGTGGCATAGTAAAAAGAGCGAAAAACCCTTTGAGAAATGTTTGTGAAAATGCTAACTCACTCACACATAAGATGGTACACTTATGGAGTTGGCACATTTGAAAATGGGTTGAAGTTTGGTTGTTGGTTATGGCTTAGTGTGATCTTGGTTTGCATTTCTTCTTTGATCCAAAGTGTTTTGGGTCAAGTATTCAGTTGGGTTGGATAGCCCTCTGAATGAGCTTTCCATAGAGTCTAAGATCATCTAATTTGGACATCGGAGCTAAAAGTTATGGGCGTTTTACCGAGTGTCTGTTGTGCTGAAAATAGAGTGGCGGACGGTCCACGGATACTGCGGACGGTCCGCAAAACAGTCCGTAAAATCGCCCGGTTTTACCAGAAGGTTCGGGGGTTCGAGATCTAGGGGGTCGGACGGTCCGCGGGTGACTGCGGACGGTCCGCAGATGACGAGTTTTTGACCGTTTGGATCTCAACGGCTAGTTTTTTGAATGGCGGACGGTCCGGGAATGGACCGCGGACGGTCCGAGGTAGTCGTTAGAGCTCGGGAAAAGTGTGTAACGGCTAGTTTTCCCCTCCCCTCTATAAATAGAAGGGTGCCCGGGCCTTGGAGAAGGTTGAGCACCTTGGGAATGTGTTTCCCTTGGTTGTGCTTGTCTTGGGAGTCCACTAACTCACTTGTTCATGCTAGATTGCGAATCCATTGCGAGTGAGTGCAAATCTAGTGCATTGCTTTGAGAGATTGCATCGAGTGGCACTAGGTGTTCGTGTTGCAAGTCGGTTTGCTTGTTACTCTTGGAGGTTGCCACCTCCTAGACGGCTTGGTCGATTGAGGCTCCGTTGAAGCACGCAAGGAGATTGTGCGGTGCTCCGGAGGAAGGATTTGTGAGGGGGATTGTGCTCATCCCGTGGGGATCACGAAGAGCAACTCTAGTGGAGCGTGTCATTGAGTTACCTCACTTGCGAGTGGTGTCTTGGTGTGCCCGGGAGTGGCCAGCGGCTTGCGAGCTTTGCCCAAGAACCATCGAGGTGTTGGTCGACACAACGAGGACTAGCTTGGTGGCAAACAAGTGAACCTCGGGATAAAAATCACCGTGTCAACTTTTCTACTCTTCTCGGTGGTTTGCACTTCTTTATCACAAGCATTGTATTTACATCTTATATATCTCGTGCTTGTGTGGTTGCTCTTACAATTAGTTGGCATGTGTAGCTTGCTAGTTGTCTTCTTGCTTGTGTAGCTAGAAGTAGTGATCTTGTGACTAATTAGCTTGTGTAGCTTAATTAGTATCCTTGCTTAGTTTGTGTAGCTAAGTAATTTGAGCATTTGGATTGAACTTGTGTAGTCTTATCCATTGTGCATTTCTAGTGAGCTTAGGAGCTTTGTGCTTTTGCTTACTAGTTGTGTAGGAGCTCCCCGGTGTGCGCGAAGTACTAGTGGCATAGGTTTGTGTGACCTTGCTCCTAGAATTGATTAGGTGAGCTCATGCTAGCTTGGCACCTTCTTGCTTATTTAGGATCTTTTATAAGGTGCTAGTGAACATAGATAGAGGGGTGTAGTCTTGGCTAGACCGATAGTTTTAATTCCGCTGTTGATTCGGTTAGCCGGTGAGTTAAGTTTTTAGAAAAGACTATTCACCCCCCCTCTAGTCCGCCATCTCGACCCTACAAGTGGTACCAGAGCTGAGGTCTCTCTTTTGTGGTCGGCACGTCGTCGGCAATCGAGCGCTACTCCTTGACGACATGTTGTGTGTCCGATGTCCCTAGCATACCACCGAGCGGTGGTGACCCATCGGGTGGCGCATCCCTAGCCATTAATGCGGCATTCTGTCGGACCACATGTCCCTACCTGCCATGAGAGCTCCTCATCGTAGAGCAGTTTAGCCCTCGCCAAGCCACGTTTCTTGCCTGCCACGAAGATCCCTGCCAACACTCTCTCCGTCGAATTCGAGATAGATAGAGGGATATGGGGGAAGAGAAATGAAGCTGGAGAACATGAAATGAAGGGGTGAAAGGTGAGAAAAGAGAGGAAACAGAGATGGAGAAATTGAGGAAGGTGAATGTGTGGGTGTGGGAGCCGGTGACACGTTGGCTTTGATCCCTGCGTGGTCAGATTAACCGTGACTTTCAAAACCTCTGGTGAACGGTAGACTCAGCATTGCCACACCACGCCTATCTAACCGATGAGGACATCACTACTCACACTCTATACCTCCAGTGGTTCTATATATGGACTCATCATTATAGCCCGTGCATGGCAATTGAATCAATATTTGAGCTCATTTTTAAGTCAATCTATAACTATTATTGAGAATAATTTTCAACCTGACGATGTTATTGCACTTAGGACAAGGTTTGGGCCAGCTAGGGGTGGCCAAGCCAAGTAGAGGCCCAAACAACAAGTTTGAAATCGCCTTGGAGTTCATGAGTAGGTTGGGTTAAATTTGATGCCCAGATCACATGCGTACTCCATTTTTGACGTTCTAAAAATGCAAGGATAACTAAGAATATAGCCCTTCCAATGACACCAGTACCATGTTATGATCTGTTCTAAGTCACCAGGAATCAACAAATCAAGAGAGCATACAGAATCTGTGAGGGTACTGCACTATCGTTTTTTGCTGTTGGCCATGTGTCATTTTTGGTCCATTAGGGACACGTCCATGGATATTTTTGGTCCATTAGGGACACGTCCATGGTTTCGGTTTTGTTTTTATACAATCTATCATTAAGAGTTGCCATTCATCGGTTTGTGAGACCTCAACTTCGTGTGCTTATTTCAAGGTCCTTTGCAAAATGAATTGTGTTCTACCTTGCTCTTGCTTGTGTTTTTGTTTCACTTGCAAGAGATCCTTCATTGCAAGGTCAATCTGCAGTGCATGGTTGATAACTAGAGGAGAATTGTTGCTATGTTTGCACGGTTTGGTTCTTGCTGAAAGGAAACAGGATCATTTGTCTCTCGTCTCCATCACATTGAGAGTTATCCTCACCAGATGGAAAATCAGACACCCCTAGTTCCCATCACTATCTATCAATTGTGGGAAAATGACTTTGATATGCAAATGCAAAGGAATTATTTTTGCAGATGCCTACTCCATGAAAGTAATGAGAAATGAATTTTTTCCCTAGTGGAATGGGGTATGAAGTTGAAAAAGACTTTTAGAAGAATAAGGTCTAGTAGGTTGATGGATATGTGGCTTCAACTTGTTAATGTCTATAAATCTGTTGCTTTCATGGTAGATTTTGATGCTATTATTTGGAACATATCACATTATAAATATTTTTCAAAATGAGAACTGCATTTAGAACATATATTAATTATTAAGTCATGAAACAATGTGATCATTAAGATGAGATTATAGTGAAATGTCTTGACCATTCAATAGTTGTCTTACAGATAACAATCTCTCGACCATGCATGCATAGGAGCCGCGCAAAATTTAGAGAAACTTAAAAGAACACAAATATTCAGCCGACCTCCTCATGACACCAACGCATGTTAAGGGAAAATGGACTGTATAGTCCACGGAAGCACCAAAGGTGCCATGCCTATTGGAGGATTACAGGTGATTACTACTATCTAGTAATTAAGCTATTGAAGGGTGTATTGGCTGATGATCCACGAACCGATGGAGAACTTCATTTTTGAAGAAAAGGGTAGGTGGAGAAATATTGGCTGGAAGTGGATCAATCAGAAGCAAGCCAGCTCCTTGAGGCAGCCTGTGGCAGTTCCCTTGGCATTGTTGCAAACCGCCATGGTCTTGTTGTTAGTTCCCTTGTACTCAACCTTGATGTTGTCCATGGTGACACCGGTGCACGGAAGCTTATCGGAGCAGAGCAGGCTGACGGCCTCCGGCGTGGAGGAGGTGCCGGTGATGTTCTTGAAGGTGACGTCCTTGATGGTGACCTTAGAGGCGCCGTTCTTGGAGCAGATCTTGTTGGGGCAATACTTCATATCGATGATGATAGGGTTGGCCACGTCCTCCATGGCGATGTTCTCATAGTGAAGCTTGGAGCAGGTGAGCGTCGACGCGGCATCCTCGTAGGACTTGATCCTGACGCCGTTGGTGCTCTTCTTGAGCGTGCAGTCCTTCACGTTGATGTCGGTCACGTCCTTCTCATCCTTGTACCTGCCCAGGCTGCCAACGCTGATGCCGTGGCCGGGACCGCATGTGACTCCGGTGATGTTGATCCCGGTGCTTCCCGGGCCGATGGAAATGCAGTCGTCGCCGGTGCCAATGGTGGTGCCGGAGATGGTGACCTTGGACGAGTCACCGATGTGGATGCCATCTGTGTTGGGACTGTCCCCAGGAGCCGTGATGGTCACGTCCTTGATCTTGAAGTCCTTGCACTGGAACACATTCATATGGAAGAACTTGGCGTTCAACAGCGTGATCCCAGAGACGGTGCCGTTGTTCACGTAGTCAAACACCAACGACTGCAAATGTGGCATCATGTAATGAATATCAATATATATAATACATTGCCGTCCCTAGATGGCAAAGAAAGGATGCAAGATTATTACTCACGTTAGGTAGGATCTTACAGTCGTATTTCTGGGCACATTTGTTGTTGTCCCAGACTTGTTTTCCTTGGCCGTCCAAGGTGCCCTTCCCAGTGATGACAAGGTTGTCGACATGCTGGATCTCGATCCAGTTGCCCTTGTACTGGCTGAGATCGGTGGAGCCCAGCAAGTTGCCATCAAGCTGGATGGTGACGGAGCCCTTGCAGGGCCCGCTGAAGTTGAGGGGGCCCGTTAGGTAGTCTCCCTTGGGAATCGTGAGCGTCTGCGCCCCTTCCTTACCGCACACTGCCGCCCATGCCTCCGTTATCGCCTTGGTGCTATCTGTCTTGCCGTCGCCCTTGGCTCCCCCCTTGGATATGTCGGAGGATCCTCCGCCGGCCGCAGGGCCGGGCGCCGCGGCGGAGTCACCTGACTTTTCTTCCTTCCCCTTTGGGGCAGGCTTCCCCGCGTGCACACCACACACTAGCATCGCGAGGAAGAATACCACCCTCATTGTATTGCTGCTCAAAGCCATTTTCGTTTGTGTCCTAAGTTTCTTTGAATTGGCCGTTGCATGATCTATGAGCTTGCGACGGGGAACTTATATATGGGGGAGAGGAGCTTCGTTTCCTATGTTGAGACAACAGCCAACTTTGGCACTTGCCGTGTTTAAACCATGGCTGTAAGTGAACCCCACCATTTGTTTCTACATGTCCCGCGGTTGACGCAAATGCCATTGACCACTTAAACAAGTTTCCCCGGGCTTCTACATGCACTCATTTCGACCAACAATCTGTCATTTCTAAATAAAGTATGGTTTGTTGTGACCTATTAATTAGGAGGAGTTCGCGTGCAGTATATAAGAGCTAGGAAGATGGCCCATGCAAATAATACCGGAATGTAGCTATTTTTGTGCTAACATTAGAGCTCCTCCTTGTAGTATATGTGCAGCACGCGGCATAAAAAAAATTTACCCAATAAAAAATATAATTATAAATATAGACAAAAACAATCGATACCCTTGTCACTAGGGTCAGCGCACAGCTACACTTATTCATCGTAGGCACATACATGGCGATGCCAACAACATCGATAATGGAGTACATGCATAAAACCATATGGATAAGGAAGCTAATCAAACCTATGAATTATACCCATAGAGGCTGATTGGTTGGTTGCACTAGTTTCTAGCCAGGTTAGGATGAAACCATGCCAGCATTAACCAGGCTAAAGCAATACAAGGTAGTCATGTTTGGTTGGAGTGGCTTAAGATAGCCTGCACTTCTAAGATCTTGTTTGGTTGGATGCATTGAGTGATAGAGTCACCTTACACTAATTGGAGGTGAAGTTACCATTTTATTGTCTCTTTCCTTCCTACCGGTCTCCTTCCTATTTTGCTCGCCTCCCCCCTCGATCTCCACCATCACCGCCTATGTGCAGGTACCAGGCATTGTGGTGAAGTCGGCGCCAGCATGGCACGTACTCAGGGGAAGGTGCTGGCGCGGCACGTGCCAGTAAAGATCAGCGTGGAGGTGGACGTCACCAACCTGCTCCTTCGCGCCATGCTGGGGCCGCCGTGCATCCCCTGCCCTGCGGCTATGCATGCGACCTCCTTCAGACCACCGCTCTTTCTCTCCCCATTGGTCTTTGTTGTAGCAGCTCAATCATCTCTCTCTCTCTCTCGATCCAATCAAGCATCAGCCACCCGCCATGCCACTTCCGTACCAAAATCAAGCTCCCAAATCTTCCATTTGAGTAGCTACGGGAAGAAAAAAATCCACCTTACTAAGCAAGAAAGTAGCAGTAGCACATCAATTCTCTCCACCGTTGAAGCTTTGAAATCCAACCAGAGAATGAAAAGTAAGGCGGAGAAAATGAAAAGAAAATAAAAGGAAAGAAAAAGATCGATTTCCCATATCTGCACCCTTCGATCTGAGATGTGATACTTTGATTTGGCATTGATTACCCCTTATTTGTGGCAAAGACCGATTTCTCCATCGTGTCTATGGTTGCATGCTTGATGAGGTCACCGCCACCAGCAAGGAATAGGGATTGGCTTCTTCTTCGGAGGGCATCGAGCGAGATGTGCTAGTATGCAGCATCGTCAAGACGTCAACACGGAGATGCATATGAACTCGAATGCTGATGGGGGCGGAGGTGTGGTGGCGCTGCGTGCAGCGGATGACCGCGGTGAAGCAACAAGAGGTATGAGTCGATTTGGAGCTATATGGGCTGGTTTGTACTGTAGATTAATGAAGTTTCATGGGCCAGACAAACAACAATGGCGGTGCCGTGCACTGTGACTCTGTGACCATGACTTCAACAGGTGCAGTTTTGCAGAGATGAGTTAAATATAGTTTGTGGAAACCGCTGCACACAATGTATATACCATGACTTAAACATCCAAGATATATCTATCTATTTTGGACTAGAGTCAACATATTGGACATGTATTTAGGCCTGGCACGTTTTACTTCTGTACAACTCTGATACCCTGTGTAATGATGTGTTACATACTACAGAACTCAAAATCTCATCACCTTTCCTGCCACGTATCCTGCCGAGCTGCTACCAAAGCTATGAAATAAATAACTTTATTCACAAACTACAAAAGAATCAATGGAACAAGCATGATCCCCACCACCAACGTTGCGAACTGGGCTGCCATCAGAAGTCGACGCTGCCGTCGCCGGCGGCCCTGCACATGCACCCCGGCGTCCTCGGCTGCCGGTACACGCTCCGGCCCCTCGGCCGCGGGCTCACCCGCTTGTACTCCTCCACCATCTGCCTCACCCTCTTCTGGAACCCGCCCCACGCGATGCTCCCTTCCTCCGACAGCACCTGCGCGTAGCGCTTCCGGTTCGGGTGCAGCGTCGGCGCGCGGCCCCTCCCGTGGTAGATCCGGAACCCGGACACCAGCGACGACAGCTGGCTGCCGGAGTCCGTCACCGCGAACACGTCCGCCGACGCGCAAGCGATGAAGTCCAGCGCCGCAAGCTGCGACAACAATGCCAGGTTAATGACCGTGCTAATAGTTCAAATCAAGAAGTGGTCGATGCTATGCTGGTTAGGAGTAGGACATATTTAATCTTTGTTACCCGTGAAGAGGAATTCTTGAACGGAGCGAGCTCGCCGGCGGTGAGGATGTCCTCCTTGGTGACCAGGTTCGGGTACAGCCGCGTCAGTGGCCGCAGCCGTGGTGCGCCGCCGTATATCTGCGACCCGGCGACGTAGATGAACGTCCGGCGGTCGTAGCCGAGCGCGGAGAGGATGAGCCCCGACTCCTCCGGCGTCAGCGGGCACCTCCCCAGGCTGCGCTGCTCCTCCGGCGAGACCGTGCTGCGCGCCACACACCACAACGACGGCGTCAGATGATCGAACCAATGCGGCAGGAAAGAAGAGTCGCTCATGGCAATGGCGCACGTACGCGTTCCGGAGGCGCATCGCGAGCGTCGGGAAGTGGGTCTCCCTGTACGCCTGGAGCTCCCTCCTCTCCTCGTCACCGCCGCCGAACTCGCAGAGGGAATAGGCCACCATGTCCTCCTCGAACCTCATGTGCAGGGCGAGGTACCTGTTCGGCCCGCCGGCGGCGGCGTGGTCCTCGGCGAGGGCCGGGTCGAGCATGTTGTTCCCGAACAGCTGCTTGTCCATCTCGGTCTGCATCGCGCCTACCTTGCGCAGCCGCTGGACTAGCAGGGAGCCTGCTCGCTGGAGCTCAGGGACGAATTTGAGGGCGTGGAAGTTGCATCTGCACCTCAGCCTCTGCGCAGTGAAAGTTTGCCGCGATTAGGAAACAGACTAACAGAGTGTGGAGATGTTCATGTGAAATACTCCTAAAGAGAGGCGAATTATTGTTACATGCAGATGGACAGGTACTGAATCGAAGCCCAGGCGGTTTCCGAATCCGAGGAAATGAACAACGCCATTTTGCTGGAGAATTGGAAGAACGGATTTGACGAATTCAGATGGTTCAGCCTCTTTCGAAATGTCCATATCAGTGACCTGAGACGACGGCAAGAGTGGGATATGAGCAAAGTGTGTCTGATAAACTGACATTTCTCTGAGCTGAGAAATAAGCGTCTGAAGTTTCAGAACATGGCTGAGACTCCCCAACCTGGCTGCCAATTGCTTCGAGGTCTAGTGACTGGAGGTGTGGTGGTAATTCTTTCACAATTCGCACATCATTCTTCATGTAGTTCATGAAGTAGTCTTCTTGATAGATGTCACCGAACTGACTGGTTGAAAGAGAAGGTATGTCAAGCCCAGCAAACCAAAACTTATCAGATATCATAACGAGATCAATTCAAATATAGAATCTACATTTTTGTCATGCCAAGGAAAAACTTTCAGGTTAGTGCTTCCTCTTTCTGTAAAGCAATCTTGACAACCATGACAACGATGGCAGCCAAAGAAACAAAAAGTACTTCAGATTCCAGAACGTGCAAAAGCTTTGAACATTTTTTTACATCATTTAAGAATTAGAAGAAAAAATGATGCAACGCGGGTACAAGAAGAAGAAACAAAAAAGTTCAGCGCATTCAGTACCTTGTGTCCTTCCACACGCTGCTGTACAGGAATCGGGGGAGGACTAGTGTAGCATTGAGAAGAGCAGCAACGACAACAGCATTGCATACCTGCATGATGAAGAGTCATTTAGCTACTGATGAATTTTAAGGAGCAGCATTCAGGTTGTGAGCATTTTTAGCACAAAATCCTTACGGCGACACGCTGTTGGTTCAGACCACCATTTGCGCTGATCAGTATGAAACCGTTGTTGATCTCTGCAGGCTCTGTGAGGACAAGTCTAATGTCAGAACACAGAAGACCCAGTAGTTCTCACAATGTGAAAAAAATTATGAAATAAGGATGACCCACCAAATCAATTTAACATTCAACTAGCATAATAGTTCTTACTTCTTGGGAATATCTGATCTTGCTGGCTATGAATTTAAATTACATAATATATTCGTCACTACAGATGGGATAAAAGCTCGCCAGGATTACATGCATTAGTGTTTGGTATAACTAGTTATGTTGTTTGAACAAAGTATATTTATTACCTTCATCAGCCAAACTGTGCTTAGCAGCACAGGGCGTCCATTTCCGCGCTTGCTTGTAGGGCTCCTCCCACAGCGCGAAAGCTTGAGATTCAGAGACGTTCTGCACTGGCGGGAAGGGAAACTTGCAACATGAGTTTTAAAAGGTAATGCCCAAACTGCACACTGTTTTCTTGAAGTGGTGACGAGTTGCAGAAAGTGGTTTGTGACGACTAGTCATGACACCTTTGTGACAGCTGAAGTTGCCATCTGCAGGAGCCTCCCGTGCATTATCTTCTCGGCTTGTTCCCTCCTCACAATGTTTTGCTTGAGCTCCTTCATTGCCAAAGCCAATTCGTCAATCAGAGTGATGACGCGACGCAGTAAAATGTCAATATCTAGGAACTCTATCAAGAATGAAACAGACACTTGTTTTATACTAGTAATATGCTCGTCGTGAGTTTGAAGGATGGGATCAGACGAGAAAGAAGGAAAGGTACAGCTGCGGCGGAAAGCAGGAACCAGAACAGAGTGCAGACGTGACGCGAAACCAACGCGATGAGATGAGATGCATAAACCATGGCCACACAAATCCAATGGGGGGAGTCGGGAAGAAGGATCCGAATGATTAATCTGCCACAAGCAAAGTGAAACGTACCTGGAGGCCCCTGACGTTCCTGGAGACGGCGGCGTTGGCGTTCCTGAAGTGCACCTGGTGCAGCGCGGACATGGCGAGGGAGGCGGCGAGCAGGACGCAGCCCATGACCCCGACGACGGCCGCGAACACCCTGAGGTGCCAGGATGTGACGCCGGCGCCGCCCCTCCCGGCGTGCTTCTGTTGGCGCGCCGCCGCCGGCCCCGCGGCGCCGCGCAGCCTCCCGATGTTGGTGGCGCCGACGACCCTGATCCCCACCTCCCCGCCGCGGCCTCCCTGCACCGCCGCCATCGCCGCCGACGACGACGAAGAACACGCGCCCTCCATTTCCGCCGCGGCGTTGGTTGCTGGATGTCGATCAGGGCAGCAGCATGACACAACCCCGGCTGGTGGCTCCGGGCCGGGCGGCACGGAAGAACACGGTGGCTGGCGTGGCGTGGCGTCGAGGGAAGGGAATGAAGCCTCAGCTGTCAGCCGGTCAGCCCTGAGCTCACGCAACACGGCAACAGGCCCATCCTAGCTGTTGAACGATTCCCTTCTCTTCTCTTCTCTTCACCCAGCAGCCTGTGCTTGACGAGTTCGTGGGGCAACGTGGCCGCGGGGCAGGTCAAACGAGGCAGATGGAGACGATCTGCAGCAGCAGGCCTGCAGAAGCAGCAGCTTCCATCCCGATCCCGGCCCGTCTCGATCGGTGTAACCACCGGTGGCGGCCGGCCTCGGCGCGATAAAACAAGTCTCGCTCGCGTCCCGGGCGGGAGGACTAAACAAAACTTGGGGATCAGGAGCAGGTGCGGGTAGGAGAGGAGAGATCCATCACCTAACGTGAGAGGGACTCGCCGACTCGGGAAGGGGATCCGCACGCACGAGTTGGCCGATCCTTATTCATTCATTCGTTGCTTGTCACGTAGCCGCGGCTGAGTTGGATTATTGCGGCTTTGGCGAGAGGCGTTTTGCGGAAGCGAAGGGAAAAGGGTGGAGGAGGAGGAGGTGTCGTGCGGCGGCGGCCGGCAGGGTGGGATGGGTCCGTTCGGTTGGGCGGTTTACTGATTGGAGATTTGTTGGGTGAGGAAGCGATGGCAGAAGCGGCAAACCAGTTGGTGGCTACAACCTGGGATTTGCTGTGCAGCGCGCGTACAGTTTATTTTCCCCCTTCTCTTGGTCTTGGACTCTTGGGGGATGGTTGCTTCGACTCTTGGTTACTTTACCTGTGTTGCTCGATCGACTCTTTGCAAGACGCAGGGGTTTTCTACGGTGCCCAGAACGGATGTCGCCAAATGAAATGGCCCCAGTATTTTTATTTCCGGACTCCGTTTGTTAGCATCGATGATCAAGAACAGGTGATTCGGGAGCCCAACACATCTGAAGCAGAAGCTGGGCCTCGTCGTACTACTCGGACCAGGATGGCAAGCGTTCGCATATCCGGCCCAGAATGGAGCAGGCCCAAGACCAGAGTGGCGTGAGCTGCGAGCGGGTGTGCATGTGTGCGCAAGCTGTATAAAGGAGAGAACAAGAGATGAGAGAAGTATCATGTAACAAACAATATTGAAAAACGGAATCAATCATGTCCTCGCCGTGAACCTCTTGCTAGCCTACCCCTGTTCTCTTCTTCTTCTTCTTCTTCCCCAAGTTCTACTCCAGATTATTCCGTGTGTTAACATTCTGGTACCAGAGACACGATCTGGATCGCGACCCGCCTCATCCTCACTTCACCAGGCTCCAACGTCGCGCCGGCGCCATGGATCCGAACGCGAAGCTCATCATCGATGAGCTCACCAAGCGCCACACCGAGAGCGACGCCAAGTGGGAGAAGCGCTTCCAAGACCTCGACCGCAGCATCCACGACCTCGACCACACCCTCGGCGACCGCGTCGATCGCCTGGAAGCCGCCACCAAGCTGCTCGACGAATGGCGTCCCCAAGTCGAAGCATCCGTTGAGGACGTCCGCTTGGAGGTCCGCAAGCTCTCGCGCCACTGGGATCGCTCCGTGCGCGACGCTGCGGCGACCGATCGAGGCCTCATCCCCGTCCCCAAGTCGGCGACCGAGCGCCCATCTGCTTCGGGCCACTCCGCCGACGGCCCCGCTGGGCACCGCGTCGAATTACCAGTCCGGGAAGATGGATTTGGGTCGGTGTTCACCCAAACTCATCTCCCGATCAAGGGTACGTGTTCCCACTCCTCCCCTCCTTCCCCTCGCCATCAGAATCACTCGCGTTCCTTTGGGGAGGCTCGGATTTCATGGGGAAATTGCCTCGGTTGGATTTTCCGGTGTTCGAGGGCGATAATCCAAAGCTCTGGTTGTCCCGGGCAGAGGATTTCTTTGAGATGTACCATGTAGATCCCTCTCGCTGGATTATGATTGCCACTATGTTGTTCAAGGGGGCTGCGGGTTATGGTGGCAATCGGTTCAGAAAACTCTAAAGCATGCTAGCTGGCACAAATTTTCCGCATGTTTGCTTGAGCATTTTGAGCGCGATCAGCTTGAGCTTTTGATGCGTCAGCTTTACCACATTAGGCAGACGGGTTCGGTTGTTGAATATGTTCAGCAATTTTCCGAACTCGTTGACCAGCTTACCGCATATGATCATGCCTCCTACCCACGCTACTATATTGTTCGCTTTACTGATGGTTTACGCCCTGATGTTCGATCTGTGGTGATCATGCAAAGACCTTCGTCCTTGGATACTGCTTGTTCCCTTGCTATGTTGCAGGAAGAGGCGTCGGTGCCAGTTCGTCGGGATTTCAGGCGAACTGATGGTGGGTTTTCTAGAAAATTTTCCGGAGACAAGTTCGGGCATCGGAGTCCATTGCCGTTGCCGCCCCCACCTCAGACTGATAAGCAGGAGGCTTATTCTCATCACCAAGACAAGAAGCCCCCCGACATCAAGTTCGCTGGTGATAAATTCTCTGCTCTCAAGGCTTATCGTCAATCTCGAGGCCTTTGTGATCGTTGTGCAGAGAAGTGGAGTCCCGGGCATTCTTGTCAGCCCATAGTGCAACTTCATGCCCTGTAGGAAGTCTGGGACATCTTTGATGGTGAGCAGTCTGACCCAGCAGTGGATATTGGTCACTCTTCTGAAGAACAGCTATTCTGTGCAATTTCTGAAAATGCTATGAAAGGTTATGTTGGTCCTCGTACCATGAAGCTTGTGGGTTCCATCCAATCTCACTCAATTGTTGTGCTGGTTGATTCGGGTAGTTCACACACATTCATCAGCCAAGCTTTGGCCTCTCACTTATCTGGTGTTGCTCCTTTTGCAAAGTGCTGTTTCAGTTCAGGTGGCTAATGGCAGTTATTTACAGTGTGTGTCCTACATTCCCCAGGGAGAATGGTTCATTGACCAGTACAACTTTGTGTCTGATTTGAAGGTCATTCCCTTGCAGCACTTTGATATAATCCTGGGTATGGACTGGTTGGAGTCATTCAGCCCATTCCTTATCAAGGTTCCACTGTAGTGTTACGTGGTCTGGTTCCTGAGAATATTGATGAGGTTCTGCTTCAGGTCTGTACTGTTGAGCCTCCAACGCTGCTGTCTGAAGTTGACAAGTTGTTCTGCCCAGAAATTGCAACAATCCTCCATGAATTTGCTTCTGTGTTTCAGCCTGTCAGTGGCTTGCCCCAGTCAGATCGTGTGACCATGTCATTCCTCTTGTTCCTGGTGCCAAGCCTGTCTATATTCGGCCATATCGTTATCCTCCGGCTCTCAAGGACGAAATCGAAAAGCAAATTCAGGATATGTTGGCCAAAGATCTCATCCAGCCTAGCAGTAGCCCGTTTTCTTCTCCCTTGCTGCTGGTAAAGAAAAAAGATGGGTCATGGCGTCCCTGTGTGGACTATCGTTATCTGAACGCCCTCACCATCAGGGGAAAATTCCCTATCCCTATTTTCGATGAGTTGACTGATGAGTTGGCTGGAGCTAGCTGGTTCTCTTCTTTGGACTTGAACTCGGGCTTTCACCAGATTAGAATGAAAGCAGGAGAGGAATTCAAAACAGCCTTTCAAACACATTTCGGCCACTATGAGTTTAAAGTTATGTCCTTCGGTTTATGTGGTGCCCCTGGTACATTTCAAGGCGCCATGAATACCACGTTACAACCTCTTCTTCGCAAGTGTGTTTTGGTCTTCTTCGACGACATTTTGGTTTACAGCAAGTCTTGGGAAGACCATCTTCTTCACCTGCGTGTAGTTTTGTAGCTCTTGTGGGAAGATCAATGGCAAGTTAAACTCTCCAAGTGTACGTTCACCCAATGCCAAATTTCATACTTGGGCCACATTATTAGTGTCGAGGGGGTGTCTACCGACAGCAACAAGATTTCTGCTATCACTTCGTGGCCTCCACTTGCATGTGTTAAAGAGCTTCGCAGTTTCCTGGGCTTAGCAGGTTATTATAGGAAGTTTGTCAAATATTTTGCTGTCATTGCCCGACCCCTGACGTCCCTTCTGAAGAAGAATGTGTTGTTTGTGTGGACTTCTGAACACCAAGCCTCCTTTGATGCTCTGAAAACTGCTCTCAGCTCTGCTCCTGTCCTAGCTTTACCCAACTTTTCCAAGCCATTTTCTATTTTGACAGATGCATGTGCTCTAGGTGTAGGAGCTGTTCTAATGCAATGTGGCCATCCTTTGGCCTTTATCAGCAAACCTTTGGGCCCCAAGTCAGCTGGCTTGTCCACCTACGAGAAGGAGTACCTTGCTATACTTTTGGCAGTGGAACATTGGCGCACATATCTCATTCATGCTGAGTTCACTATCTTCACTGACCAAAGAAGCTTGATTCACTTAACTGATCAGAGGCTCAACACTCTGTGGCAGCAAAAGGTCTTCACTAAGCTGCTGGGTCTTCAATATCGTATTGTTTACAAGCAGGGTTCTGATAATCGGGTGGCAGATGCCTTGTCTCGTCGGCCTCATGATCCTCCTTCTCTTATGGCAGTATCTTCAGCTGTGCCATCTTGGACAGTGGCAATTATTCAAGGTTATTCTGCTGATTCACATGCCCAAGAAGTGCTGGCTAAACTTGCTGTTCAGCCAGGGGCTGTCCCTCACTTCACATTGTCAGAGGGCATTCTGCGTTTCAAGAACCGTATTTGGTTGGGTACTAATGCTAGTCTCCATACTCAAGTTATCTCTGCTTTGCATGACTCTCCAGCTGGGGGACATTCAGGGTTTCCAGTGACCTACAGACGCCTCAAGCAACTCTTTGCATGGAAAAATATGAAGGCTGATGTGCAGCAGTTTGTAGCTCATTGTTCTATTTGCCTGCAAGCTAAACCAGATAGAACCAAGTATGCTGGACTTCTTCAACCCCTCCCTGTCCCATCTTCTGCCTGGCAATTGATATCTATGGATTTTATCGAGGGCCTTCCTAGATCCAAGGGCAAGAATTGTATCTTAGTGGTGGTTGACAAATTTACTAAGTACAGTCACTTTCTGCCATTGTCCCACCCCTTTTCAGCTGCTGGTGTTGCTAAGCTCTTCTTTGACAACATTTACAAACTCCATGGGCTTCCAGATTCTATTGTGTCAGATAGAGATAAGGTGTTCACCAGCTCATTTTGGTAGGAGTTGTTTAAGCTGGTCCAAGTTTCTTTATGCATGAGCTCCAGCTACCATCCCTAGACTGATGGTCAGACTGAGAGAGTCAACCAATGCTTGGAAACATTTCTCAGGTGCTTTGTGCATGCTTGCCCTGCCAAATGGATGGAGTGGCTCAGCCTGGCAGAATTTTGGTATAATTCTTCTCCCCATTCTGCTATTGGCTGCTCCCCCTTTGAAGCTTTGTATGGTTATGCGCCCAAGTTAGTGGGTTTAACAGCACCTGATGCTTTCTCCAATCCGGACCTCTTTGCTTGGATACAAGATAAGAAGCTAATGTCTCGATTGATTCAGCAACATCTGCTTAGGGCTCAGCAACATCTGCTTAGGGCTCAGCAACGGATGAAAAAGCAAGCCGACAAAAATCGCGTTGAACGCTCCTTTGAAGTGGGTGATGATGTTTACCTGAAGCTTCAGCCTTACGTTCAAACCTCCATTGCTCCACGCTCCAATCAAAAGCTTTCGTTCAAGTTCTTCGGTCCCTTCAAGGTCCTCAACAAGATTGGCTCCGTGACATACAAATTACAGTTGCCAGCTTCTTCTGCTGTGCATCCGATTTTTCACGTATCCCAATTGAAGAAAGCTCCTCCGTCTTCTGAACCAGTCTCCCGTTCTATACCTGACACTGATTCGGAGCTCCAGTTTCCTGAGAAGATTTTGTCCAAAAGGGTGGTCTCCAGAGGCTCTTCTTCTATTCATCAAGTGTTGGTTCAATGGTCCGGTTGGCCTCCAGTGTTGGCAACCTGGGAAGATCAGGAAGCTCTGATGCAGCGCTTCCCAGCTGCACCTGCTTGGGGTCAAGCAGGTTCTTCTCGGGGGAGGGATGTTAGCATCGATGATCAAGAACAGGTGATTCGGGAGCCCAACACATCTGAAGCAGAAGCTGGGCCTCGTCGTACTACTCGGCCCAGGATGGCAAGCGTTCGCATATCCGGCCCAGAATGGAGCAGGCCCAAGACCAGGGTGGCGTGAGCTGCGAGCGGGTGTGCGTGTGTGCGCAAGCTGTATAAAGGAGAGAACGAGAGATGAGAGAAGTATCATGTAACAAACAATATTGAAAAACAGAATCAATCATGTCCTCGCCGTGAACCTCTTGCTAGCCTACCCCTGTTCTCTTCTTCTTCCCCAAGTTCTACTCCAGATTATTCCGTGTGTTAACACCGTTCTACTACAGTTTCAATCTTTGATGACTAAAGATCTGCACAGCAAATGCTCCAGAAAGTTCGCACCCTGTAAATTTCCGTTTAAACTTTGCAGTTGTACAAATACAGAAGCAGGGGCCGGCCTCCATTGATTCCACTTCAATACGTCATCATCGTCTCGTCTGTGTGATCCAGCGCTCGATGGCCGTATCTGCGTCATTTCCTGTACTCCACTACTAGACCCATAACTAATTGTTATCTTTACATACTGATACATACTCCATATCCTAGTGCACGTGTCAGGCTTAGACTCTGTTTGTGACCCTGTTCTCCTCGATCTACCAGAAGTTGTAACGAACATGGACAGCTCATAAAACGACGGGCGACAAGTCTGCCTGCACCAAAAAAGTCGTCCTCATCACGAGCCGGCCGGTTGTGTTCGTAGCCCGTGGCCGTGGGGGCGCAAAAAGGTCTCGTGCCATGATAGCGCGGGGCAGCGACTTGCGAACAAACCGCATCCAGAGAATCGCACGACCGGCGAGCCCGTCACCGAGCGAGCGGCCGATTCACTTCACTTGCATAATTAAAGGCTAGCACACAGTCCGTCGCTCCCCTCTTCACTTGCACAAAAAAAAATCGAGCTCGAGAGACCTCAAATTTTAGTAACATGTAATAGTAGGAATCTACGAATTAAGACAACTGATGCAACATGATTTGCATGTATACCGAGTATTTTACATGTACAAGAGTCGAAAGGCCATGCTAACCAACAAACAAACTACTAGGACCTAGATCATCAAAATACAAGGGCCGATATTGCTACGCACACAACCAAACACTAACGTCAATCAGGAAATCACCGTGCCAAAACTCATGCCGTTTCCTTACTTTTATTTTCTATCTTTCGGATTGAAAATTGCGGAGAACGAGATTGGTACTGGTCCTCTCGTCGAGGCGGAGATCGGAAGCTTCGATCCGGTTGCCCGGTTGGGCAACGGCGTTTGCATTTCCCTCCCAAGGGCGTTGTCTGCAGAATCTCGTTCGGCGGCGGTTCGTGAAAACTCTCCGTGGTGAAAACCAAACACTGGTGCCGTCGCGCCTTTGCCTTCCTGAAGGCGTTGTTTGGAGGTCTTCCTGTAGTCGTTGGTGGTGGAGTCTTAGGTTCCGCGGAGGGTCGGGTCCGATCGATGATGTAATGTTTCTTGGCCCTTTAGTTTGTTCGCCGCGAGTAGTCTATGCCTATCTCTGGCCCGTGGCCTAGAGGGTTATGTTTTGAATCGGGGCTGCTCCTCTAGCGGCTTGTGCGTTATTGTAAACTGATAATCTCAGTATTTCCTTTATGATTTATCTATAAAGCTGGCTTCGGTCTTTGGAGGAAAAATTGCAGAGAAACTCATGCTGTTTCGCTCAAGAAAGAAAGAAAGAAATCAAATCACCACTCCGGACGGGGAAAGCAAGAAGTCAGGGATCATTTCATCCCATGAATGAATGTTCGGCCCAATGAGCGGCGGATCCAGCCCAGTCTTCTTCGTTGCCACCTCTGCCGTGCGTTTCTCACAGTGCTGCGCCACGCGGCCCACGCCGCTACCACACAGCACGATGCCTCGTGCTCGCTCGACCGGTGACGCGCAGCGGTTAGTTTAGTGGGCCATATGCACGTCAGATCAGAAAAGGGCCGAGGGGAAGAGTAAATAAGAAACTGGCCCAAGCTATCAGTTCATCATGAACGGGTAACAGAAGCCGAGGCGGCCCGGCCCATGTACCAACACGAAGAAGAACCCTCCCCATTTTCCTCCTCTCCGAGTAAAACCCCAGGGCCTCGCCAGTCGCCGCCGGCCCCCGCAACCCACTCCGCCTCCCCGCGATGGCTCACCTCCGGCTCCTCCTCTCCCACTCGCGGCGCCACCCGCAGCCCCACCGCCTGCTCCCTCTCTTCCACTTCTCCTCCGATGCCAACTCCAACTCCAGCTCCGCCCCGCGCCCGCCGCCGCCGCCGCCCATCAAGCCCGTCTCCTACGCCCCGAAGCCGCAGCAGCAGGCCCCGCCCGAGGAGCCCGCCGCCCCGCCGGCCCCGGAGGGTGGATGGGGGGACCAGTCCCCGCTGCCGCGGCGGCCGCAGCAGCCGGTGCCGCCGCGGGAGTGGACGCGGCAGGATATGCGGTACGTGAAGGACGCGGCGCCCGTGATCTCGCCCGTCTCGTACCCTTCCAGGGTTGCGCCGCTGCCGGAGGACCGCCCGGCCGGCGCGGAGGCGGACGGGGTGCCGGATGAGGGGCTTCAGGGGGAGGCGCAGCGGATCCAGATGGACGGGGCGTGGGCCACGAGGAGCATCTTCGGGATGCCGGTCGAGGAGGAGCAGGTGCCGTACCCGACGATCATACCCGTCGAGAAGCGGCCTCAGAAGGTCGCCATTGATCTCGTTGACGCCATCCGCCTAGTCAAGGTCTGTTATGCTCTTGATTTTTTTGTCTCCACAATCCACAGTCTTCCCAATGTTGGCAATGAGAACAGTATACCCTCTAAGGTTGTTTTATTTTATAATGTTTAGAGCTGGAACTGGATAATGATGGATTGGGCTATTGCTAGAATAACTCATGCTGTGGTAGTGTGGATGCATATGCTAGCCTCTAATATCATATAAATTGCATATTTTGTTCAAGTAGATATGGTGTAATGTTTTGCCGTTACAGTAAAATAGTGAAAACTCAACTATAATGTGTGGAGTCCTATGATATATGCCGCGGAACAACCACAAGCAGTTGGATCGCACTGTTTCATAATCAAGTACAGTGTTGTGCAGATGTATGGAAGCGTTTTGGTTTTAAGATAATGTCCTGCAGCCCAAACACCTGCCAAGTTCTTTTGGATGAAGTACAAAATGAAGTTTAACAGCCCAAACCCTGAGTTGGAGATGATCCGGAAATGTTGAAAGTCAAGTGCTCTTAAGTGCGGGATCATGTTTATTGCCACCATATCTTGTGATGTACTGGAGTTTGAACTTTTCTATTTTGGATCACTTCACACCTGCAACAAGTTGGGCATCTTGCATCATGCAATGGGAAGGCTTGTGATGGGATCACGGAAGCAAGGAATTCTTAGTTTTATTTTGCGAAGCTAATTTGCAGTTAGCGTTATGTGAGAATGATGCCTTTTCCAAATTCCAGAATACAATGTCTATAGTTCTTGTGATGATAGTGACATTTTTGGTTACTTAAAACATGAGTCCAAATGCCAGACTTAATCACCTCTTGCCTTAAATATTGCAACCTCTCCAACCTTCCATATCTTCTCATTTCTAATTAGTGGATGCTAAGAAAAGCGTGGGTTCAATGCATAGGTTGCGGTAAATAATTGATCGTGGTAAGTTTACTCAGTAGCTTGAGGCCATCTTTTCCATTTTGTTCTTGCTTTATTGTGATGCTGGACTTGAGTGTACCGTGGAATCATTCAAAGTTTCTTCCTTTTAAGTTAAAGATCAAACTGTAATTTGTTGCCCATCTGCCTTCCAGACCAGTGCAAACGAGAAGAAGAGGAATTTTGTTGAAACAATTGAAGCTCATGTGATGTTAGGTGTTGATCCACGTCGTGGTGACCAAGTATGTGTCCTTTGTAAAATACCTAGATGCATTTATTATCCTTCTGAGTTCTATTGCATTCTACACTCTCTGTTATCTTTTACTTGATGTTGTTCACATTTTTGCTCTCTCCAAGATCTAACTTTGGCTGTCACTTTTTATAACATTGTATTAACTACTAAGGAAACTACATAATTACAAAATGTACTTTTAAAGATATATCTAGTGATATTTTTGTTACATGCCCAACCTTGGTGTAATTGTCAACATGTAGATGTTTTGTAATTTAATAAAGTTTGACTGCATACAAGCATCGCAGCAGGAAATTCTTGAAGTTGTTATTGCCCTTGAACTGCTTAGAGTGTGAGATCCTTGGGTTTTAGTTTGGTATGTCTCGAAAGTTGATTAATTTTCTTGTTAGGTTCAAATACAAGCTATTTGACAGGTACAAATGGTGATGTGTCTATAAGCCAATGGGCTTGGCATGTGCAGAGATTCAACAATGCTCTGTAATGCTCCTACTTTGTTACTTAATTGAAATACATTGCACAATTGAGGTAGCCTCAAATACTGATAAACCAAATTTAGAAGTGACGTCCGAACAATTATGCCGAACAAAACCAAATTTAAGCTTTGTTTCAACTGCAGCTGCTGTTCTATCAGTTATATTCAGTCATGCTCATCTACTTACAATATCTTGAGCAATTTGTTCTATTACTTAGTTCATGCATGGAGAACTTTTGTTTGAGATAATTCATGAGCTGCAAATCTACTCACAAAATCTTGAGAAATTTGTTCTATTACTTAGTTCATGCATGGAGAACTATTGTTTGAGGTAATTTATGACTTGCAATAAGCCAATAACAAAATGGACAATACACTTTTCTGCGAATTGTGAGTCCTTGAAAGAAGGTGCCACGTGCAGAGATCCGATTGGCCCTGAACCCTAGCAGCCCGACCTCGCCAATAGGCGGCAGCCGGACCACAAGGGCAGGGATAGAAGGGGCTAACCCTAATAGACTGATATTCTCATTGCTTGCCTTCAACTAACACCTCTCCCCTCTTTATATAGAGAGAGGCTAATTAAACCCTAACCTAACCCTAATGGGCCTGGCACAATAGACCCAGTCGGCCCAGCCGACTGCCCATGACAGAAGGTTAGAAACCACTTAAGTGAACAAGAATATTGCTAACATGATTTTGTGAACTTATAGATTTTCAATTTACGTTGTGGGCCATCTAGACAAATGCTCAATAAATGTTGTTACCACTGGTACGGAAGTCCGGAAGCTTTATGAAATGCTATGCAATTACGCTTAACTAGTGCCTCATGTACTGACCACATGGTCTGGTTGTGAGTGGTTGGTTGTTGGGAACATATCATCTGACCATACTTCTGCCTGGGCTACAGATGGTTCGTGGTGCCTTAACACTACCTCATGGCACTGGCAAGGTATGATGGTATATTTTTTTAATGTTAGGTAGTTTCTTATAGGTATTTTGACTGAGTGTTTTTTGTTTATTTTACTTTTGAAGACTGTTAGGGTAGCGGTATTTGCTGAAGGTCCTGCAGCGGACGAAGCAAGAGCTGCTGGAGCAGATGTTGTAGGTGGTGATGAGTTGATTGAGGAGATCCGCAAAGGTACTTTGATTCCTTCTGTTGCTGTTTCAGATCCTTCACGTTCCATCTACATGCATGTTTTCTTCTGTATGGTGTTGTATACCTGTATATTTGAGGAACTATTCCAAGAAGTTGAAGGTTACATTTTCTTCAGTTATCACTCATTCACTTGTCACTACCTTGTTCATATTACACATTTTTCCTTCACCTTTTCATCCGGTGACCCTTTAGTTTCTGTCATAAATATTTGATACTATTTGGATTTTACCGCCTATGATCATGTGTATAGGAGGCGGCAAACTAAGCTTTGACAAGTGCATAGCAACCCCGATGTTCATGCCACGTCTTTCAAAGGTAACATCATAGCAGTATGAATTTATTAACATGAGCCTATGATCTCTGATGTATATGAACATCCTGATTGCCTTGCCTTATCAGGTTGCTAGGATATTGGGTCCACGTGGTTTAATGCCTAATCCAAAGGTATGAATGTTCTCTAGTTTTATTGAAGGATCATGCTCAACATTCTGCTGAACAGGTGACACTTATTGCTTCGTAGCTAGGGTCTGTGACAAATGATGTTTCTGGTGCGGTCAAAGCTGCAAAATCAGGCCGTGTTGATTTTAAAATAGACAAAACTGCTATAGTGCATGTTGGCCTTGGAAAGGTATGGAAGATCAGCACTAATCTCAATAGCCCTAGTGAAACTACCAAGAAATTGGATAGCCCAGCATTTGAACATTTTTTTCGTTTACTGTCTCATCTTATTATTGTTTGTGTTATTTGCAGGTGAACTTTTCTGATGAGAGTTTACGTGAAAATATAGGTGCTTTTGTGCATGCACTTTTACTTGCTAAGCCAGTGGGTCTGAAGAAAAGTAAGTGATGTCCTACTTATACCAGTATTCTGTTGTACATTTGACCTTACAACTTACATGCAAAACATTATCAATAATTTGTCAACTACTGACATGATTGCTAAACAGTTCTCCCATGCTGTGTTCAGTGTAATCTGACAATTTCCAATGTTCTTTTGATCCTCTGTCAGCTGCTGTCTTGTTTCCTTAAAGTTCTCCCTTTTAGCTCAAGACAAGATATAGTCTTGAATATTCATGTATATACATTTTTTTCAGTACGAATGCTATTAGCATGGTGCCAGTATCTTTTCAATGCCATTTCTCATTTTGATTTTATGAACAACTATGCGATTATGTGATATGGATAGTAAACATGTCGCCTTTTTCTATAAGTGTATATTTACATATTTTAGCAATTCACAGTTCCCTGATAATTGTGATGAAGCTATCAGGTCCAAGCTGTTGACATTTCCCCTTTCTTGCAGCTTCAAAATATGTAGGATATGTGAAGAAGTTCACACTGAGTAGCACAGTAAGTTATCTTCTTTTGACTCTGATAATTCCTGCTGAATTCATTTGTTGGACTTCATAGGGTCACCATGAAATACTTGGCAGAAACTAATAAATTGTTAAAATAAACTATAATTTTTATTCACATGGAGCAGAACCAGAAATTATACCTGGTAGTTGCTGTGCATTTGCTAAACAATCATGTTTTTTCGTACTTCTCTTTAGGGAGAACATTTTCCATTCTAAATTCACTAGTAGTGAACTAGTGATGCTTATTTCTTGATTGTCTGTTCAGTGGGATTTTGTTATGAATTTGTGGTGGAATGTGCATGGGCAATGGAGGTTAGTTTGGGAGTTGGAACAGTCCATGGACTAATAGGCCCTGTCAAGTACCATAAAGACTGGAGATGCATATACCATAAAGTACCATAATAGGTTCAGACTGGAGAGGCATATTTTTAAGCTACTTCAGAAAGTTGGATAAAATGGTGCTGTATCACTGAATAGAGTGTTGCTAATGGTTAAGATTTGGATAACAATTGCAACCTAAGTTGTCTTGAGAAACACCTTTACTCTGTACTGTACAGAGGGATGTCTTCTTAATGTTTGCAACCAAATTACAACAGCTAATTTCTACCAAGTGGTCTTTTGGATTCTGGAGCTCTTTTCATCACTAGGGAATAGTGGCAAAGTGTTTCTTGGGCTACACAGTCTGGGAGCAAAACTAAAAGCTGAGCAACTTGTGATTTTTGCATGTAAGCATGCCCAAGAGTAGTCATAGGCTGATAGCAGTCATAATTTGTGATATTCCAAGTTATCCGATTTGTACTTTTACTGCAATGCATACTCTTTTGTGTGATAAACTTCATGGCCTGCTTGATGCATTTTCTCTGGAACTTGTTCTTCTATTTTACTTTTCTTACTGGAGTATATCTTCCATGCAGATGGGACCTGGATTTCCAGTTACCATACCATCACTATCGGTGGCCGCTGATCATTATAACAAGGTGCAAGTCAGCTGAGTCAATACAATAAAACAGTGATTCGAGCTTTCTTTCTCTGCTAGCGTGCAGTGGTGGCTTGTTTGGCAGTGGAGCATAACTGATAACCAGGTTGGAAACATTTGGATGGTTGGCTGTTTTTGCTACTGGGAATGATAATTTTGTGGATGATAACATTCAACAAACATTATCCTGTTAGATCACCTGGCATTTCAAAGGGGACGTTTAGTCTGTCCTTGGGTCACTGCAATTTTGTGATTGGTGTTGGTGTTGCTGGTCCACTTTCGTCATCCAAGGTTTTCACCCTTGTTGTATGAAATGTAATCTCAAATTCATTACTAGGATAATCGTAGTTTTAGGGCATTCTTATATTTTATAATAAGAAATGAAGTATTGAACTATGCTTGATGCTTCTGAATACTTGTACTTGAGTCAGAATCTGGAATGTACACCCACAAGTGAGAATGAGCTAACATGCACAATGCCCTTGGGAGTAGCTATATTTTTTGTTGTCGACTTGTATCACCACATAATATCTGCTGGAGCTGATACTGTTCATCTCGTTATCTCATCCTGCCATTGAACGATGCTAAAAATAACAAATTTGCATCTCATGTCGTCCTGACTCTTCTGGAGTCAGACCGTTCTGTTGGATAGTGGGGCTGCCTTTTCAAAGCAGATGGCTACAGGTCTGTCTGCGTGTCTGGTGCGCCAACATCAGATGGCTACGTCGATTTGTCGGCAACCAATGAAATTAACACCACATTTTCTTTGTGGCAATCGATTGAGATTTTGCTTACCCATCGTTCATCGGAATTTCAAGAAGTTCAATAGGGATGATATTGGGCTAGTGTCCTAGGGATTTGGGATTCGGGGCTTATATGTGGTCGGGAGAAGTCTACATACCCCCCAACAATGGACATTGGAACACTTACCCCCCCCCCCCCCCCCACAACAACTAAACCGGGTAAAGAATCCCCTAATCAATCTAAATCCGGACACTTAACCCCATATAGTGGTTTTCCTGGGCTGTTTTGCCACGGTGGAAGCCAACGTGGATGCCTGACGAGCGGGTCCGACCTGTACGCGAGAAACGATGCGGGGATTAAAAAGACCGTGGTTTCCTGTTCGCTTTCTTGGTGGCTCCGGCTCCTGTTCGCTTTCTTGGTGACTCTGGCCCCTCCCTCCGGTGAAGCGGACGACGAGGTGATGATCGGGAAGAGGTCCGGGTGATCGTCACGCAGCACGAGTCGAGGTTAGTGGTTGCAACTCCCTCTCCGTGGTGTGCGTCTTTTGATGTGGATGAACCCTAGGTCATTCGTTTTCTCAGAACGGGGGTTTTGGTTTTGGATGCGGGCGGAAAGATTGTCAATCTGTGTGGTGAAGTTATTGGGAAAAGATAGTGGTTTTCGATTGATTACAGTAGGAAGCCACGGTTTTTTTAATCCCCGCGTCGTTTCTCACGTACAGGTCGGGCCCGCTCGTCAGGCATCCACGTTGGCTTCCACCGTGGCAAAACAGCCCAGGAAAACCACTATATGGGGTTAAGTGTTCGGATTTGGATTGATTAGGGGATTCTTTACCCGATTTAGTTGTTGGGGGGGGGGGGGGGGTAAGTGTTCCAATGCCCATAGTGGGGGGGGGGGTATGTAGACTTCTCCCTATGTGGTTTGCGAGGGAGTGGAGGTAGCGAGGACGTTATCGGAGCCAGGCGGCGGGGAGCTCGGTTCTCGTTTTTCGGTCAAATCGCCAGTAACAAGGCTCGGCGGTGCATCGGAAGAGATGCTGGGGGAATGGAGGCAGCGACTCGGTGGTGGAGACGGAAGAAATGCTGGGGGAATGGAGGCAGGGAGGGTGCCATCGGAGCCGGACGATTGAGGCGGTAGGGCTTTTGGGCAGTGAATGCCACAACCCACTGGTATCGAGTGAGAGGCCGTAGGCAGAGTTGTGTTTCATCGCGCGGGGATGATGGAGTGGGAGGAACAAGATGAAGAAACAAGTGAAAAGGGAGAGAGAATAGGTAAACTGGGCTGTTGTATCTAGATCTAATGGTTATGAATGGTGATCGATGGAAAAGTAAATTTTAGTGGAGCGGTAGAGAGACAAATCCATTAACATCGGGAGTTGCAAAGAGAATGAACATGTGACTATGGAAGTTTGATTGTTGCTGCCATACATTGTTCATTGAAGAAATCAAGATCCTATTTAGATCCATAGAAATTGTTAAAGATAAATAGTAAATCTGAATTTCCTAAAAGTTAGATTGTAAAAGTTAGCATATTTGAATCATGCATCGTTGCTTTTCAAAATTAATTGTCAATAATGCCATCTTTGATTGCAGGGACATTTGGAGGGTGATTTCTACTAAAAAATCAATAGATATCTTGATCTTGCAGTTCACATGCCGTTAAAAGTTACTAGGAGACAGTTCGTGGGATTGATACCATCTAACTCATGTAAAAGTCAGACTATTTGAATCATGGATCATTGCCTTTCAAAGTTCATTGTCAATAATGTCATCTTTGAATGCAGTGACATTTGGAGGGTGTTTTCCACTAAAAGATCAATGTATATCTTGGTCTCACAGTTCACATGCCGTTAAAATTTACTAGGAGACAGTCCGTGGGATTGTTACCATCTAACTCATGTATTGTAAAAGATAGACTAAAAGCTGGGGGTGTTTGGATAAGGTAGTGATTATATCCTTCATTTGGTACGTGGGTTTAGAAGTGGTAAACTGATGAATGGTGGGAATGTGTTCATATTCCAAATAAAGTACAATGCCCATCCCTACTATTAAGAGAGTGGAAGTTGGCACCCTAATCTTCTTATCCAACCACAACTCATATTTGCACTGAACAAACTTGAGATCTTTAAACACATATTCTCAACTTGTATTCCTTCTATCGTTTTACCTGAAAGGAGTCATCTTTATCTGAAGACATGACAAATGATAATGTAATGAGCTGATACAAAATGTGTCCAACTTTACTGGGTTTGTCACGCCTTGGATTGACTTTTGCTTAAAACTTTTACGGTCCTTGAGATACTAAATTTCTCACATACATTTGTTATACTCCCCAATAACAAATAATTGGTATTTTTGTTACAAATTTTCATTTATGTGTTGACTTTGGATATCTAAAATTCACATGGCATATTTTCTTAAAATATAGTTTCACAAAAATGTACTTAGTTATGTTTTCTAAATTTTCTTTAACAAATATACTAGTGAAAGTGATGTTTTCAATACTGCTATGATATCCACAATGCCAATTATTTGTCTGGAATGGGTAATCTAGTGGTACCTCTTGTACCTCTTGGGTACCATAACAAGGCTATTTCTCAATGCATAAGGGTGATGACGGTGGTATCTTTGGATAGATAGGGTGGCAGTAGTTCCTACTTGAAACATCGGGCGTTATGGTTAGTCTCTATTTCACCTGTTGTGCCCTGAGAAATTTCTATTTGAAGGCATCGCGACATTATTGGGTGGAGTACCTCATGATATGATTAGAGCCTACATTTATATATATATATATATATATATATATATATATATATATATAGGAAAATTCCTTTCTACCATCGCTGGTAGCTACCATCACCTGTGTATCTCATGTTAGAAGACGTGTATGACCCAACAAAGAGTATGTACATGTAGTATATGATGATACTAGACTATCTAGATGGTATGTAGGTTGAGTATGTAACGATACTTTGAGTATGTGGACGTACTAATTTCTATATATTAGTATAGTGGTATTATCATAATAAATTTTAAAAATAGGGTTGCTTCTGAATTTTTTTGTGCAACTCGCTTTGGAGTATCTTAGAATTAGTATATGGACATACTCAAACTGATAAATGAGTATGTGAACATACACACAATGGTATATATATATATATATATATATATATATATATATATATATATATATATATATATATATATATATATATATATATATATATATATATGACGAGTTTTATCTACCATCGCTTGTAGCTACCATCACCGTCAATATACCATTGTATGTATGTCCACATACTCATTTATCAGTTTGAGTATGTTCATATACTAATCATAAGATATTTCAAAGAAAATTGTATGAAAAAATTCAGAAGCAACCCTATTTTTTTATGCTCTATATCCTCTAATTTCATGAGGAATTTTGCATATAAAAATATGCTAATGATACAATCATAATGATAGATGGATAAAAAATATGAGTTTTGAATTTATAATTAATCCTTTATATTTTTTATGCTTATCTGAACTAAAGATAAACTTCAATAAAAGTGGTATATATGGATTTGGGATGGAGCAAAAGTAAAAGGAAAGATTGGCTAATATGTTGAATTGTAAAAATATATTGAGATATTTGAGAATTTCTATTTCTAACAACAAATTGGTCTTTAATGGAATTGTTAAGAAGCTGGAGCTATGGAGGGAAAAACACATGTTTTCTGGAGGAAAATTGATACTGACTTATGTTTATCTAGTTTACCAATTTATACTGAGGAAGCTCATGTCAATATGGATTCTGTGAGAGAAAGGTTTTGTTGGCAAGGAGTCAAAGAGGTGTTCATTTACCATATAGCTATATGGGAAACAATTAGCAGAATCAAAGGCTTAGAAACAAAAAGAAATACCAAAATTATGAATAAGTGCTTGTTGTTAAGTGGATACGAAAAACTATGAAAGGTTCTGATGCTCTTTGGTATAAAGCTCAATTCTGGAAGGGTCTGCATAAGGTTAAGCTATTCAATTGGGGAGTCAAATTCATGGTGAAAGATGGCTATAAAACTTTCTTTAAGCGGGCTATATGGTTGATTAAGCAGGAAAAGCTGACCCATGTGTGCAACATTTAAGCGAACAATGGATACCTTTTCAAAGACGGTAAGAAAAATCTTAGAGATATTATCGATGTCCATTTTAGTCAGATTTGTTTCAGAAGCAGAAGAATCAATATTTTATTTACAAACGGAATAGCAGACGTACATATTGAGAAGTTCACATCAATATATTCTATCACTCCTTGAATGTCCTAAAAATGAACGGATTGTGACACACTCACACAGCTAGCATGACAAGTACCTGAAGATGTAAATCGCCAAACGGTGAGAAAACTACACACAGAAACTAGAAAAGTCCTCTCATTAAACAGGATAGGAATATGAACTGCAGCTCGTTGCGTGTGGTCAAGCGTGCACGAAATACGTAGTTTGGATGAGAGGGCATTGGGGGAACAGGACGAACTGTAATTACACAGGGTCCCTATACAACTAAACTACTAGATAGCTGTAGATCTCTCGCCGGAGACGAGCTTAGCTCTTGCAGTGGCCGGCTCAAAATCTGGAAGAGAGATGGAAGCCAATGATGACATCCATTGTTCCGGCCGCACTTTCCACATTTTTCGTAAAAGCAAAATCAGCTATCAGACACACCACACCTATGTGATGCTTTGGTCCTGGCTAGAATTTACAGCGTTTTCCTTATCATAATTAGCAGCTAATTAAACACTGTGAACGCTGCGAGGTTTTTATATACATGTATGGGATACCTAACTTGATGAATTTGGCTGCGGGTTTTTTTTATTTGGTCGGCAATGGCGTGTGGTTTCCTTACTCCCGGTTCGTTACAGTCGCCATGCATGCTCATGCCTACATGGAATGGAAGGCAGCAACATCGATCACTCTCCGGCCGGTGGCCTGCTGTCTTTGTTGACGCCGGCGCTGTTGGCACACTACCAGCTAACACGGACGAATGCATCATCCTCCATGATGGGATAGGGTTGCGTCTACTAGCTGATTGAGCTACACCATTCTCTGACGACGACGACGACGACGACGACTGAAGAGAAACATGTCCAACGAACCAAACACGACTGCAGCTAGCTGTAGACCTATTGTATACTACTGCGCACCAAGCCGCTAACATGTATTGCAAAGTGGAGGAGCTAGCCAATGAAGATAAGCTTAGGGAGGGCATGTGGTTTGGACGAAAGTCCACACATCGAGACAGGGCCTCGCTTAAATGGGTGATGTGATGCGTAGGGCCGGGGGAGACTGATCGAGCTTGCACCTTGCAGGCGGCGCACAAGCGAAGGTACGTATGGGACAAGGAACTAGTGGATCGAGTGCCCACATTCCCTCGTGTGTCAGCAAATTGACTCCAGCGACCTGCTACGAGTCAATCAAGGTACATGTGGTGGTGGAAAAAATATCATATCTGAATATTATCAATGAGAATTATACATAGTTAACTTCAAAACAATCCAGTAACCGATCGTGTGATGGTGGAAATTAAAAGAAATATTTTCATGAGGATTTCTCCAATCCCTATGTCTGTGTGACCAACTTATTGAGCACTTGTTCACTCGTGTCCATCACGTTGAAGAATTTTAGACGACCCGCATACAAATGATTGTTCAAAAATATAGTCTAGTCATGTGGTGGTGGAAGTGTGGAACAAAATTTCTCCCATCTCTAATGTCTGACATCATGATCAGTGTTCACGCCGATCATGTTGAAGAAATTTGGATCCACATAGTCTGCTGGTTCATCTAAGTTTCTGAGACAAGCTTAGCTTATCTCAGAATTTCATTTGTTTACTGCACAGCAAAATCTCCCCAATGGCTGTCTAATGCATGGTATGCAGGAAAGGATGCAAATGCGTAGCCAATAGTGTTTTTTTGAGTTTACTAATTAGTTACGTTGTTTATTAGTTCATTTTTCTCTCCTAAATTAATTAAGTGGTATGACATTTTAATTTGGACATTCAGTGTTCTTGCCACTACTTTGAAGTGCAATTGTGATTTTGCCTTCAGTTTTTCAACTTTGTAAATATGCCCTCTATTATTCACAAATCAATGATTTTTCCCTTGATTTTTGCGTATTTGCCCCTGTTTTAGCCGTTGACCAAGGGCAAAATCGCTTTGATTTGTAAATAGTAGAGGGCAAAATCAGAGAGATAAAAAAATGAAGGCAAAATCACAATTGCACTTCAAAATATGGGGCAAGAACACAAATGCCCCTTCTAATTTATGTTACCAAATTTTAGGTAGACACACCCAAATGAAATGGAACTTGCAACCCTATGTGCAGGCCAAGAACAATGTACATTTGGAGTAGTGCAGACTGCAGAGCTGCAGGACTACAAGTTAAGCACGCTGATTGTGGGCTTTGTGGCCAATGATTTCTCTATAGTGACACACGGGGTGCATGTGCATGCAATTAATCCGAAAGAAACAGGGCAAACATGTTTCGAGTAGGCCAAATTTGCAACTCAATTCGGATCACAAATTCACAAGATGATGCCACAACCGCTCCCAATTTTCCACTTCCCGGCAGCCATGATTGACTTCAAAAGCAGGGCGCAGATTGTCATGCATGCAAACTCTACCTCGAAGCACTATAAATAGGGCCATGTGTGTGTATGCCCTTCTCAAATCGTAGCTGCAGAGACCCTACTGCTTAAGTATACGTAGCTTCACTGAACCTGAACTTTGCCATGGCGGCTCCTACCTTGATGCAATGCTTGCTCGCCATCTCCCTCCTCTCATGCGCCGCCCACGCGCAGCTCTCTCCATCGTTCTACGCATCCTCCTGCCCCAACCTACAGAACATCGTGCGGGCGGCCATGGCCCAGGCCGTCAGGAATGAGCCAAGGATGGGCGCCTCCCTGCTCAGGCTCTTCTTCCACGACTGCTTCGTGCAGGTCCGAGCTAGAATTCTCGTACACTATCTTCAATCAAGTTCTGAAAAATCACAACGTTTAACGACACACTATTTCACCTCTCTGAACAATTCGATTCGACAGCATGGTGTACAGATTTGTTATTGCTTCATTAACCGTAACATGCATCCTAAAAAGTGACTTTGACAATTATTGGCAGGGCTGCGACGGCTCGATTCTTCTCGACGCCGGAGGCGAGAAGACCGCCGGCCCGAACCTGAACTCGGTGCGCGGGTTCGAGGTCATCGACACGATCAAGAAGAACGTCGAGGCCGCGTGCCCCGGCGTCGTGTCGTGCGCCGACATCCTCGCGCTCGCCGCGCGTGACGGGACCAATCTTGTACGTAGCTCTACGTTCCCGTCAGTGGATTCATCAGTCAGTATAAGGCTAATAAGGAGCGAGCATGTATCTGATGTTTTCTTCGTGTGGCGCGCAGCTCGGCGGGCCGACCTGGAACGTGCCGCTGGGCCGGCGCGACTCGACGACGGCGAGCGCGTCGCTCGCCAACCAGAACCTGCCGCCGCCGACGGCGAGCCTCGCGACGCTCATCTCCCTGTTCGGGCGGCAGGGCCTGTCGGCGCGGGACATGACGGCGCTCTCCGGCGCGCACACCATCGGGCAGGCGCGGTGCACCACCTTCCGCGGCCGCATCTACGGCGACACCGACATCAACGCCTCCTTCGCGGCGCTCCGCCAGCAGACGTGCCCGCGGTCCGGCGGCGACGGCAACCTGGCGCCCATCGACGTGCAGACCCCGACGCGGTTCGACACGGCCTACTACACCAACCTGATGTCGCAGCGGGGCCTGTTCCACTCGGACCAGGAGCTCTTCAACGGCGGGTCGCAGGACGCGCTGGTCAGGCAGTACAGCGCCAGCCCTTCGCTCTTCAACGGCGACTTCGTGGCGGCCATGATCAAGATGGGCAACATCGGGGCCGGCAACGCAGGGCAGATCAGGCGCAACTGCCGTGTCGTCAACAGCTAGTTGATCGATCGACGGCTCACTTCTGATGAGCTAGATACTCTCTACTCTCTAGTATAGCTATAGAACTCGGAAGAATAAGTGGTTATTAACGACCACGCACGAAGGAATCGAAGCAACGTCACTTGTATGCTGTGGGCAGGTTACGAAACTATTCAGCGCAGCTGACCATTTTGGTCGGATTGTACAAGTTGGTTGTGTGCGCCAAAGGACGGCACACAAAAATTCTGCTCATACCAGACTATCTTTTGTCCACTAGCTTTGCGCCCTTGCCTCCATATTTGTCTTATTTTCCCAAGTTGTGAACAAAATATCATATCTTTGCAGCACCACTTTTTCAAAGTTTATTGGAGACGTGAGGGTATAACGACCTTCATTCATCAGCTAGGGTTCAAATTTCAGTGTCCGCCGGTCGCGCACAAAATGGTTTTAGCGATTTTTCATCCAGTTTAATAGAGAAGAGAAGAATCATGGTAGTTATTGGCCCAAAGGCGTCAGGTCCGGTCCACATCCAGGCACTTGAGCCAATTCATAGGCCCGGCCCATGATAATATATTTTCAGCCGACCTCAATGGAAGATATGGTGAGTTGGTGACCAAGCGGTACACAGGATCTGGAATTCTCGACATTAGCACGCAATCGCCAATCTATTTTTTTATAAGAAAAAAATCTAAATTACCCCTTCAAGTATAATCAGTAGTCCGGCTAATCATCTATCTTTTTTGGTCAATTCAATCCTGCAGCTCAGACAATTGGTCAATTTTACTATTAATTGTTTTATTTCCCATCGCACAAGTGGAGTGTAAAGTTTAAATTTCGATGAAAATGAACATAATAACTTATGTAAAAAATATATTAAAAACTTTTCATCATTGTTTTTTGATAAATTTTGTATTCTAAGGATTATTTTTATGAAATGTCCTAGCCTATCAAAATAATTATGAAATTTTATAATACATTTTAACATAAATTATGATGTTTGCTATCACTTTGAAAATATTTTTACATAAAACTCTACTTTCATTTAACGAAACAAAAAAGATGAATTTATTAAGAGATAAATTGAATAAATTGGCATAGTTACAAAAATAAATCAATCAAAAATATAGTTTATGGGGTTATCCAAATATTGGCATACTTAAGGGATCAATTTTGACCCTTTTATTTTTAACAAAGGAATTGTAAATATCCTGGCCTCTTCATCACACTATATATCTGGTCATTATTACAAGAATAAAAGGCACACTTGTTTAACTGAACCAACCAAGGTGAACAATACTAAATAGCCATCTGTTCGTAGTCGTACATTCCAAAGCTTGACAAGCCCCCAACATACTGTTTTTTATCTTCGTCTTCCAAAGTGGACCCTAGAACATGATCCAGTACATGGCCCTAAAAATAATATGTAGACAAGTTTGTATGTTTGCCTTGTTGAAAACAATAACATAATTTGCAAGACCAAGATAATGTTATGAACTGAGTCCATGTTGTGTTGAGTCTTAACTGCATACGAGAAGAGCCGATTTTATGACTTTTTGAACTTAAAGCATTACTAAGAAATGCAAAAAGCATGTGCCTTATGATTTTATCCATGACCCTTATCCATCCTTGTGGGCACAATAGAGGTTTAATAGTATCTAGGGTCACTCGACTTTGAAAATCTGATAGTACTCTTGACCTAGTGTAGAATACATATTTTAATGATAATGTAGAGGCAACAACTACCAATATATCTCTTGTCATATGACTTAATATAGCGTATTGCGCTGATCGTATCTATCGTTATCATATGATATTGAATTGATCACTTCAACGAATAGGTACCTTTGACAAATATGTCTCAAATTTTTTAAAAAATATCATTTACAAATAAAACGCTAAGGGTAACACGTTTCAAACTTGTCAAAGCATCATGTTCACATACAACAAATTCAACATCGCCTTCTTGTGCCATGAGATCTCAATCATTAACGTTCAATTTGAGGTGTTCTTTGAATAATAGTTATTTAATACATTTCTTATTTATTAATAATTGCTATAACATTATGTCCAAATTTTAGGCCAAATCAAAACTAAAGTAATTTCAATTTGAAGTTTGGATTGGGGAGGTTATAAAATGATAGTAATATAGAGATGCACCCATTGTAGCTTCCAATAGTTGTCAAATTTTTCTTTAGGTGTATGACTATATCTAAGAGTCTTTTTGAAAAAATATTTTGATTAAAGGTTATCTTCACTTCTAGCATTTTATGAAGGTAAATATTATAGGTTATTTTGTGCCTAATATCACATTAGTGGCTTCATGGAATACCTTTAATAGTTCGCAAACAATATCAACATTTTCCCATTCCGCAAATGATGACTTGAAGATGTAGTTTGGATCTTGAATTTATAATGAATCAAACATTAGGATCACTTTAATTTTATGTAAAGGAGCAAAATGAAGACTTTAATCTTAAGAAGACATTTTAGAGCATGTTTGGTTGCTAACTAATGTTGTTACGCATTTTTTGTCTAAGATGATTAAGGTTATTCTTACAACACTAGATAAACTAACTAGACTTAGGCAAAGTTCGACAATAAACTGGAATCTATGACATGTGGTCCAAGATACTAAGAAGTTAGACAGACTAAGTTGTGGCAAGAATCAAACACTGTCTAACTAAAACTATGATTGACCAAGGTTAAGCATGTCCACTTCATTAGATAATCAAACATGCCCTTCATTTTCATAAAGATGTTTCTATCGACAAGATCCATTCATTAAGAAGTTTTGCGTACATTGACTACAATAAAAATTGTGTACTTATCTTATATGCTATATATTATCTATTGCCAAATTAAAAATCTAAGATTATGCCATCCAACTTTTATCGTAGTATTTATTCAACATTGATTTAACATGTTGAAGGAACATATAAAATCTATAGCAATTGCAAAAGAATGCGTAGTGTTTCAACCATGACCAATGTAGTAGTTAAAGAAGATGAAGTAATAATAATAATAATAATAATAATAATAATAATAATAATAATAATAATAATAATAATAATAATGATGATATTTTGGCTTCCATGTAAATAAACATTGTTAGTTATAGTCAACTTTTACCACTATTTCACAACATCCGATGTCATCTCATCTGGCAGTCATATGAAAATTTCAAATTAATGCTTCAAATTCAATTTTAACTCTTAGAGACCCTTGCTTCAAACTGTCCCTTTGAACATTTAAAATTCATGAATTATGATGTCATGCCAAATCAAAAGATATAACCACAAGACAAAGAATTAATTTAAAATTACCCACAAATCCAATCAGCTCCTGCCCATCCCAAATTATAGTTCATTTTAGTTTTGTTCTAAATTTAATTTTCTAACTATGAATATGTGTATATGAAAACATATTAATTTCTATAATATTAGATAAATGCCATATTAAGACATATTTCATGCTGGATTTAATGAAAGTAATTTGATGTTGTAGATGTTGGTGTCTTTTTCTATAGACTTGGTCAAACTAAGACACGTTTATCTAAGTACAAAGCTAAATTGATACAGTTTCGTGAAGATAAATGTGCTTTAGATAATGCACGAATTGATGTATATATGGATGGATCAATGAATATGCTATGTTTAGATAAATGTCCTTTGGATAAATGCATGGATTGATAGATACATGGATAGATGGTTATATGGCTTATTCTAGTATCTTTTTTTGAGGTATTACTTCATGGTGATTTCAAAAAGCTGAGGTTATTGTCTTAGAAATCTTCAAGGTGTAATACTTCAAAGAAGTGTTGCTTATGTGTTTACTTATTGATGATTATTTATGTCATTGAAAAGCATTGTTTATATAGTTATGCTAGTTATGTTTATACTCGTGTAACTGCTGAAATTTCTTATAAAAGAGACGAGTTCTTTGTTGAGGAGTAGCCCTAATCATGATAAAGAGACTTGCAATCTAAGTCCAATAGTTAATCTCTAAATGTTTGTTTTTCCGTAATGTATAGTTATAATGGAATTAACATATGGAACTTAACTAAGAGTTCGATATTTCCAGGCTCACCATCAAAATCACATCTACTTCTTTACCATCTTCTTTGCATGCAATGTAATATGCAGTATCTCCTCGGTGCATTTGCTAGTTATGAGTTCATACTAGTTATGTGTTTTTTCCATGCAAGCTAATATTGTAGGTTTAGTTAAACGTATGAACCTTTCGTCTTTAAATTTGAATTGAACTTATTGATAAACTTTTAACTTAAATGCTCTCCTAGGTAGCGACAACTTATATCTTCACCACAGACTGGAAAATCTACCATTACAACTTATTTAATATCTACTGGATGCCCTAGACTTGCTAGATAAGAGCAACTAAAAATATGGAGGCTCTCATCTACTGGGGTGCCCTATTTTGCTGGAGTTGCTCTTATCCAGTAGATGAACTAAACTTTAATATGCCCTAATAATTGTTTGGTTATCGGGATCCACGAACATGACAATCTGACGTACACAAGATCTAAGCTCGAGTTAGGTATCATCTCGAGAAACTCTGGTTTAATGTTCGAAGAGTCTATCTAGAACCATCCAGATGTTCTTTTCTTGTTTTTTCTTGGTATGTCGACCTTTTCTTGCAAACCTTATTTATTTCTGACATTGTGACCCAGCTCGCAGCTGGGTATAACTGTTACCCCGGAATTCTAACCTATATTTTTTAAGCTAGTGATGTCAATTTTGGAGAATAAGAAGTTTTGCAAGGAACGGACAAGAAAAAAAGAGAAAAACATATGGATGGATCGAGACTGACGCTATGCTTGTTAAACTGGGTAACTCAAGATTTTACGCTTTGCTTGTCCGTTATCAATCTTTGATTTTTACATAGTAATTGGAAAGTAGCCTAAGGGCCATAAGATTGCCACTTTGCGCCACCATTTATAGAAAAGGGATGACGTGTATGCACGCAGGGGCCGGATTCTGCGCGGGGACAGGGGCTGGCACTATGCGGATGCACGTTGGGGCAAGCTGGGCAGTTGCCCCAGCTAAAAATCGAAGAGTACAGTTGCCAAAAAGCCCTAGACGCCGCCCTAAAGCTAGAGGTTCTTAAAACTTTGCTAGTGGTATGTATATTCTTATCATGTTAAGTTGTTAACCACTACTTGAGTTTAATCATGTGATCACTTTACTATTACTTGCTATTTGCTAATTGATGTTTTTATCCAATTTACATGTTCATCTATCTATTACTTTTTTTTTGCATTTTACCATGTATTGGTGCAAGAACCATCAATTTTTCTACAAATTTGAGGTAATATTTCAACTTTGCTTTAAAATTGTACGATTGCAATGTATGGATGTATTAATGCGATGTGAATTACAATGTGCTTGATTTCGGTTCAGTCGATCATTAAAAGTTCGCCCCAGCTAGTTTTTTTTTCTTGGCTACGCCACTGGGGGCTGGAGTCGCCCTACGCTCGTAAACTCCATGGCCTTTTTTTATATATTTTAGTCATAAATGACGAGAAGAAAGAAGAAAAGGAGGAAGAAGAAGAGAAGGAGAAGAAAAAAGAAGAAGAGAAAGATGAGCTATCAATCTTTATTAGCTCTAGATCTGCCACTGCCTGCACGCAGGTGCACGAATGCAACAAAAACTCGTGATCACTGGCCGCAAGCAACACATTCACAAGGGCTACAGACCCCTCTACGGGCAGCTTGATCGCCCAAGGTTTTGCTCGTGGGCATCGTGGCGCCGGCAGAACAGCAGATGCAGCACACTGGCTCCGGATGAACACGCGTGGACCAGGCGGATGACTGGATCCATGGCGACGAACCCGTGAGGCGGCGGGCATCTCCCAACAGGCATTCCCAGCAAGTGGACGCGTGATCTGCTCGCAAAACTAGGAGGCAGGTATGTCCCCTACGAACCCTTCCATGCTCCATGCATCAACTTGCATGAAAATTATTCAGGTTCATGCCCCATGTTCTGGCCTATCTTGTTCGTGGCCGCGGATATTTTGTTCAAGGTTCAGTCAGATCTGCCCTGTCAGATTTTGTTTCAGATTGGCACCATGCTGCACCGTTCAGAGTTTTAACTTCAGATTTTGCCAACAAAAATGATTCTTGATTCCGAGGGTGTACTCTACATATAAAACTTATAGTTTCCAACAATAAAGAACAGCAGGATTATCCCAACAGTAGATCACGCAAGCCACCAGCAGCCATTTTGACTGTTAGTATGGACTAACTTGTACAGCAATACTAACACACAGTACTTCATTAATTGTCTTATTGCGAAATCCTCCATCAGTTGACGTTAGTTGACCTTCCTGCAGTTGAGCCTGACCTCGCCCTGCGGCCCCGTGAGCGGGCTGATGGCGCCCATCCTCACCATCGCCTTGGCGAAGTCGGCGGCGAACATCCCGGCGTTGCCACTGTACTTCTTCACCAGCGCGTCCTGCGACCCGCCGTTGAAGAGCTCCTGGTCCGAGTGGAACAGGCCCCGCTGCGACATCAGGTTGGTGTAGTAGGCGTTGTCGAACGCCTCGGGGGTCTCCGCGTCGATGGGCGCCAGCGCGGCGTCGCCGCCGGCCTGCGGGCACGTCTGCTGCCGGAGCGACGCGAATGTCGCGTTGATGTTGGCGTCGCCGTAGATCCGGCCGCGGAACGTCGCGCACCGCGCCTGCCCGACGGTGTGCGCGCCGGAGAGCGCCGTCATGTCCCGCGCCGAGAGGCCCTTGTTGGCGAACATGGTGACAAGCGTCGCGAGGCTGGAGCCCGGGCCTGGGAGGTTGGCGTTCGCGTCGCTCTGGCTCGCCGTCAGGGCGTCGCGCCGGCCGAGGTACACCGTCCATGTCGGCCCGCCGAGCTGCACGCATTATTATTGTAGATGTCAATAAAGTCAGTAACATCCAAAGCCTTGCATTGTACATTGACAGCTACAATAATTAAGGTGATGATGTGGTTGGTGAAGTGAGACGGCGTACGAGGTTGACGGCGTCGCGGGCGGCGAGGGCGAGGATGTCGGCGCAGGAGACGGTGGCGTTGCAGGAGGCCTCGACCTGGGCCTTGATGGCGTCGATGACCTCGTACCCGCGCACCGAGTTGGCGTTGGGCCCGGCGTTCTTCTCGCCGGTGAAGGTCGCGGTGTCGTCGAGCAAGATGGACGCGTCACAGCCCTGCACCATGCTCCGATCCGATCAGCACAGCACTCTGATAAGGTATAGTAGCAGATACATGCATCCGAATTGAAACTGATGACGACAGAACGCAATCAATGTAATGAATGCCCCCACATTGACGAAGCAGTCGTGGAAGAACATGCGGAGGATGGAGGCGCCCATGCGCTTCTCCGCCGCCACGGCCGACGCCATCCCCGCCCGCACGATGCCCTGCACGTTCGGGCACGCCTTGCTGTAGAAGCTCGTCGACAGCGGCCCGCCCGCAGCGGCGACGGCGAGGAGGGGAGCCAGCACCACCGCAACCGTGAGCAAGCACCTCACTGCTGCACCCGCCATGTCTTGCAAACTTGCAAGCACACCACGACGGAATGCAATTATGCAAGCTTGGTAGCTAACTACTGAGCGAGGACTGATGCTACCAGAAGATTCTACCAGTGGTTGATGAGAAGGGAGTAGGGTACGGCCGCGTATATATAGTGTGTCTGGGTCTGAAGCTCCGGGCTCCGATGTGAGGTTGTTGCTCCGGGCTCCGGCCTCAACTCGCGCTGGATTGGTTGACTAATGCGCCCGGCGTAGCCTGGCGAGAAGGTGACGGTGGGCAGATTAGGGTGGACTCTAGTGCTGGTCCGGAGCATAAAACAAAACAAAAATTTGCAGGATCGGATCAAGGTAGAGGACGATGGTTTGGCGCGCGCATGTGTTCGTTCAATTCAATCACGTTTGTATATTGCAACTTGTTGCTGCGTGCAGTCGATGAGCCGACGGTGTGCATAGTTGACTCTCGGGGATGCAGGGTCCATGTATTGGAAAAGGTGGTTAATGTTCGAATGATTCATATATATAGTCATATGTATCCATGCATGTTCGACAGTTCGAGTGTAGAATCAAATTTAGAGGAGTTTTTCTTGCATATATATAGCACATAGTACTGCAATATAAATCACATAGCAATGCAGTTTCAGGTTTAGATTTTTGTTGAGATAAAGGTCAACTAAAAATTAGCAAAACCGTATAAAATGATCGAAATCTGGCTCATCAATTACATAAGATCAAGGGAGGAAAGTTATAAATATCTAGTCAGTCCATTTCGCTGAGTTGTACTACACCCAACAATGCAATATTATACAGTTATCTTGAGCCTTCTAAGTTAGGCACGAAACGGAAGGGGCCAAAAAATAATAACATGTAGGAGAGTCCAAGCTGAGCGAGGCCAACCATGCACTTGTTCCGAGACAAACGCATCTTTTGTAAGTCCAGCTCCAGCCTATCATAGGCTTTGCATCTGATTTTCTTGAAATCCCAATCACAATTATGCTTCCTCGCCTAATCGCAATCTGTTAGTAATACATTTTGCTGCAGCTGAGTGCTGGAATTTGGGATTGGCCCATGTAACAAATTCAAAATTCCTAGTAAATCTCAAAGGCCCATGTATGCATAAAGAAGTGGTGCAAGTCTTTAGTCCAACATTGTTAAGTTGAGAGGGAGGATGAAAAACATAAATATGGAGGTCGTCTCCACTTTTTAAATCTATGTGTGTGGGGAGAGAAGGAGAGCTCCACACGCACTTGCTCACTCGTTGGGCGCAGTTTCCTTTTGCCGTTTTATTTTTTAGTTACCGTCGCTGACTGACTTGGTTAATTCAATGTTAGACACTTCTAGTTTATCCAAGGCCTGGTGGAGGAGGCTTTATTGACTCCATATCATGTCCTAAATAGAGTTTCGAACAAGTATAAAGATCAAACTCCATATGAGATGTAGATTTGGAGAAAACCATCGATTTCATATTTGCGCACATGGGGATGTTTGGCAACAATCAATCTACCTATTTCAAAGAAGCGCAAGTTAGGGCCTAAGACAATGGATTGTGTCTTTCTAGGATATGCTTAGAGGAGGCTTATAGATTTTTAAATCTGAGGTACCTGATATGTATGTTGATACTATTATGGAATCTCGTGATGAAACATGTTTTGAGAACATATTTCCTTTAAAAGATATGCATATCATTTCTAGATTTCCTACCGAGATAATTCTTGAACCTTCTGCACCTATTGAGACTTATGAACTACATGATAACCTCGAGCATGAGGATGTCCTAGAGATGGATGACAATGAAGCTCCTAGAAAGAGCAAGAGACAGAGGGTTGCAAAATCCTTTGGTGATGATTTCAATGTGTACCTTGTGAACGATACTCCCACATCCATTTCTGAGGCATGTGCATGCAGATGATTGGAAAGATGCTGTCCAAAGTGAGATGGACTCGATTCTTTCTAATGGAACATGGTAGCTCACTGAACGACCCTATGGTTGCAAACTAGTGGGTTATAAATGGGTGTTCAAGATGAAGCTTAGGCCTGATGGTACTGTTTAGAAGTACAGGGCTCAGCTTGTGGCTCATGGCTACGCACATAAGGATGACTGAGATTTCTTTGATACTTATTCACTTGTCGCTAGAATGATCACTATTCGAGCACTGCTTTCATTGGCTGCCTCATATGGTCTTATCATTCATCAGATGAATGTAAAAACATCTTTCCTAAATGGAGAGTTAGATGAGGAGATCTACATGGATCAGCCTGACAGATTTGCAGTGAAGGGTCAAGAGAGCAAGGTGTTGCTGAAATCTTTGTATGGCCTGAAACAAGGACCTAAGCAATGGCATGAGAAGTTTGACAAAACTTTAACTTCTACGGGCTTTGTCATTAACGAGGCTGATAAATGTGTGTACTATCGCGATGGTGGGGTCAAGGTGTTATATTATGCCTTTATGTGGATGACATATTGTCGGTGCTTCTCACACCGACTGTCTAATTTGTTGTGGCTGGGGTGGCGCCTCTCCCCGGATCGCGATGGTAGGCAATGCAAACACAAGGGATTATACTGATTCGGGCAGAATGTCGCTACGTCCTGTTTGGGGGTATCGCGTTCCTTGAGCTTGGATGCCTCGCGACTTACAAGAGGGGGTGGCCTGCAAGCCAGATGTGCGATCGGGGGATCGATCTGCACAATATCGTGTTTGTGAGCTGCACATGTGCTTGTGGGCTGCGTATGCTTGATTCTGTCTTTCGTCTTCGTCCCGTCCCTCTCCCCTCTTCCTCCTCCCCCCTTTATATATGTCCGGGGTCTGCTACATAAGGGGGAAAGAGAAAATGAAGGAAGAAAGGAAGTGCTCGGAGGTTTCCGGCTTCCTTGGAGTGTGTTGGCACTCCTTACGGCCTACAGATAAATCCGCAAGTGGACGGATACCGATGTAGCTTTCACCCGGGAGTATTCCAAGATATCAATTTCCACGGAGAACGAGAAGTGGACTGATTCTGAACTAAGTTGTCCTAGGTAGATGGAATGGAGTGAATGGTATGGATGAGGTGGGTGACAACAACAAAGAGAGAAGAGGAGCGATAGGAGGGTAGAGAGGGTACGAGTCTGATAGAGGTATTCTACTGATTGATCGAGCAGATCAGAGGATACAGATAGATACTTGCTTCGGGACAACGGAACCTATGACACGCAGAAAGGGCAGAGAAGGGGTGTCACCAGATCCGAACTGGGGAATCCTACAGACCGGAACTAACGTGATGGACTACAAAGACCGGAAGGGCTGTCACCACCTTACGGCTACCACCTCCATTGCGACGGGAATAAACTAAGTTAGTCTCAAGTATAGGCACCACGCCTACACTAGTCAACTAATACTTATCTCCTATAGAAAGATAAGCACCCAAGCTAAGCAACCAGTATAAAGTTATACCAATCAACTAAGCATTGAACGAAGAACCAGCAAGCATATAAAAGTAAGAATTGAATGCTCAATTAATCAGAGAGAGATACAAGAGTTACCAGACAAGACCCGGATGTTACTCGAAGCAGAGCCGCATCCGTAGAGGTACAGCTTGAAGAGGGGCCGACACTCCGGCTCCTCTCCGGGACGCTCACCTCTCCTCTCTCCCTATTTCTACTGATATGAGTGGCGGAACCTAGCGACGCCTACTCTTCTTCTTCTTCTTCTTCTTGTATTGTGTGTTTGCAGGTGCTAGAGGCCTCCTTTTATAGCAAAGAAGGGCGGTGGAAGGAGTAGCGCCCACGGGACCTCAGGGGCGGTTCCCGGCTCTTCGGCCGAAGTGAGTCGGTTCGGCCGAACCACTCATTTCCACCGCCTCGGCCTCCAACACTCAGGATTGCACCCCAGAGGCGGTTGTAGGTCGGTTGGGGTTCTGCCGAATCCTGGAAGTTCGACCGAACGGGTCCGGGTGTCCGTTTGCCCTTTGATCCACCGCCTTTGTGCTGGGTTTGATCCTAATGGTCCACTCATGCCCGGGGTCTTGGTGTTTTGTACGTTTTCATGTCGTGTCATACTCCGGGTATGAGGGTGGAGTTCGGTCGATCCATGGGACTTGGCCGAATCCACCATTTTGGGTGGTTTTACCCCAACTTTGGTAACCTGCCTCCTGGAATCACATAACCACCAAAACTAGTGGAAATGGTTAGCAATAAGTCCTATAGCTATGGTGCATGGTTCCATTGTGTTCATTTTATACTCGGTTGGAGGTCGGAAATCGGTCCGTAACGACCGCCAACAAGCTCCCCCAAACTTAGATCTTTGCTCGTCTAGAGTAAAGAATTGAAATAAGAGCAAGACTAAGATAAGGGTTTTTTCATGAAATGAATGAATGCATATTGTTTACCTCAAACCTTTCTCCATACATGTGGATTTGAAGTGGCTACTCCCTGGATCTTGGGCGGTTGATGAACGGAACAGCTCTTACAACAAAGTCCATCTTGATCATCCTGCATTCGGGGTTTTCTAATTTTCACAAATAAATGAACCTTGTCCTTTCATCCCTGATACTCTCATGCTCTCTGGAGTCACTCATTCTTTTCACTCACTCTCTTTTGTATGTCTTCTTTGGTCTCTCAGGTGGTGATCTTGTCAAGACACATATTTCTGTCAAGTCAAAGATTGGTTCCTAGAGATTATGTTGGTCACCTTGATCAGATTGCAAGTTTGGAATGAAGAGGTCATTGTTGGTCCTCAGCCTCATGACCCCTTTCTTTTTCTTTCTCTTTTTTTCTTTCCCTTTTGGGAAACTTGTTTTTTGCATACTTGGACTTTCATGAGTCCTTTATTTTTCTCATCATTTTTTTTCAGGGAATCACCAAGGCATGAGGACTTCTAATGTGGCTCTGATGATAAATATTCTTGCAACTGATCTGGGCAACATGACTATCTCTAGGGACTCAAAATTCGACAAGACATTATACTAGTCATGACAAGCTTTTCATAAGTGGTCTCTCAAGCAAATATGTCAAGTGGATGTAGAGGTATGTGGAAAGGATGAAAGAATAGGGTATAATTTTATATTTTCAAAATAAATTCACCCGAATGGTAGAACGAACAATAGGGTTGTTTTATCAAGTCATATCACATTCATCGACAACTTAGACCAGGGGGGTCCTAATATGAAAGATTTCACAGGCCGGTGGGTACTAAGTTTGAAATAAGCAGCATGCATAATTCATGGCATGAAGGAAAACCGAGAATGTTTCAATAAAGTGGTTTGTGCAAGGTTCAGGCATTGAAACATGGAAACACAGAGAAACCAAAAGTGAACAGGAGTAAGGAGTGCAAACCAGCGTGCGTGCACGCGAAGTGGTTGAGTCGGGCTAGTTCGGCTGAACCAACCAGCTCGCCCGAACAGGCCAGCTCACCTGAACCAAATGGTTCCACCGAACGGGTCGTCCTGCGTGTTCTCATCTTGTTCCTCCACTGTGTCATCCCTGTACTCATGTATCATCTGTTAAATTGGGCATTCTCTGACTGGCTCAACTGCACCAGTCAGAGCATTATTTTTGACAATTCAAACTAAGTTTTTATTTTGTTTTATTCACCAAGCAAAACTTTGGGAAAACAAACATTGGAAGGGAAATAAAGAGAGCACCTCCTAAACAATGATTTAAGCAAAGGGAAATTGAAATGGGAAATAAATTTAAACTAATGGTGCTCTACAGGATACAACCACATGACATCTACTCTACAGATGGATCGTAAAGGTCTAGATGTTATGTGGTTTTGGCGAGCCTCTTAAATTTGGCTATGGGTGCTTGGCAGAGGACATTTATCTTGCCATCCTTATCCATCTGCCAAGGCTCGCCTTCGGCGACCTTCTCATCCAGGTTGTTCAATTTTTGGCACGTTTGTGCCAGTTCTTCTTTCAGGCTCTTCAACCATGGGTTCCTCTTCTTCCTCATCCTCAGGATGTTCCGTCACCTAGCTTTCTCCGTTGGTAGAGTTTGAGAATTTTGCTTGTGGTACTCTTGAGGAGAGGGAACCCTTGGGTGAGTAAAGGTCTTTGGACAAGGATTGGGTGGTCATGGTGGCTAGGAAATGTAAGCACTTGGTCATGCTCGGGAAAGTGATGGAGGAAGATGATGGTCTCCGATTGAAAAACAATTTTCCCGATGTTTTCTTAGCGACTCTGGGATAAGATGGGATAGAGATAGGATCTAGGATTCAAATGGATGTACATGGGGCAAAAGAGGGGTCCTTTGGTCGAATCAACGTGGTTTGGCCGAATTGTCCTAGTTTGCCCAAACCAAAGTGGTTTAGCATGCCCATAGTGCTTCAAAGAGTCTATCTCTCTAGTGCCTACTCATCTCATTAATGATGTTTGCAGAGTGTTCTTGATCTTCATGCTAGTTGTTCTGCTTGACCACTAGTTTGGGGGTGATAAGGTGTGGCTATCATATGCGGCTCCCCCAAACTTAGATATTTCCGGGAGGTGGAGTCAATGAGATGAGAGCCTCTACGACTAGCCCAGGACGCCAAAGCGAGGAAAAATGTTTTCATGGGACATTTGCTTAGCATGCCTAGTGGCTGCGGATCGATATGGCATGGCTTCTACCCACTTAGAGACGGGATCTGTGGCTACCAGAATAAACTCGTAGTTCTCTGAGTTAGGGAAAGGACCCATGGGGTCTATTCCCCATACATCAAAGATTTCTACTTGACGATTACTGGTGAACGGCTTTGCGTCTCTTATGTTCCCGTGTTTCTGACAGTGTGGGCATCTCTTGCTAAATTTCTTAGCATCTCCATATTGCCAGACCTTTGTTCTAAACGCTCCATAATGTCCTTCACAAGGTGCTGCATGATATCTCTCCCAAGTTTTATGTGCCTTAGGTGCAGGTATGCATCGTCTGAGTCTATCTTATATCCAGAAGAGATATGGGTTATCCCATAGGTGATGTCTGCTCTCATAAACCAATCTTTTCCTATTTTCACCTGATGGGACGTACCCTAACACCATGAAGTCAACTATGGTGGCGTACCACGACTCTAGTGTTGTGACCTTGAGGAGCGTATCACTCCGTAAGAAAATCGTTGATGGAAATATCAAACGGGATTTGTACCCGAGACAGACCCATCGGATGAGTCTTGGGTTCGCATCCTTTTTGGTCAAAAGATACTTCAAAACAGCATGGTCTGAATAGACTATGACCTTTGCCCCAACTTGGTAGGACCAAAATTTGTCTATAACAAACACAACTGCTAAGAGTTCCTTTCCCGTGGTTGCGTAGTTGAGCTGGGGCCAGTGAGCATAATGCTTCTTGTCCTTGGTTTGGCCCAAAACAGCTCCTACGGCAAAGTCGCTCGCATCACGCAAGATTTCTAATGAGATGCTTCAGTCGGGAGGCTGGATGATGGGAGCGAAAGCGAGTGCTTTCTCAAGAGTGTGAAAGGAAGCATAACACTCTTGATCAGCGACGAGAGGGGTTTCCTTGGCTAAGATATTGGTGAACGACCGGGCTATTGGAGAGAAATTTTCGATGAGACACCTATAAAGCCCGGTGTGGCTAAAAAACTACGAATCCCCTTTACTCGTGGGAGGTGTGGACGTGGGGTCATGTTCAGGAGCATGATAGGGGAAGATGATGGCTTCTAACTTTGAATCTAGTCTTTCCCCGATCAAAGACAAACCTCCAGGACAACTTCCTTGCGACCCCAGGAAAAGATGAGATAGAGATATGATGTGTATGATGGTTACGAGCAATCCCTTCTAAATCTTGGACAGAGTGATCTTTCTCCAGGACAATGAGAATATGTTGAGTTTCAACATCAGAGGGCATGTTACTAATGGTCACTGGAGTTTGTTCGTCCTTAAAGAGGAAGGCATCCTTTAGTCCAGGGGGAAGAGGCTTAGGCTCGATTGGAGGATGAACTTCTTCCTCCATAAAGAATTGGGCATCTTCTTCTAGGATAGGTTGCACTAAGTCTGCCAGAATTGTTGACATGACTTCCTTTATTGGATCAGGATCGTGGTCTGTCTCTATTGGGGTATTCAAGGAATAAAAATAAGAGACTGGGACAAGTTCTTCTACGATCCTATGCTCTAGCTGGTTTATTGGTGAATTTTCTAGGATTTTCATGATTGGCCTACCAATAAAGATGGAATGAGTGGAATTTTCAGGTAGGTCAAAGATATGGAAATCCAGAAAAAGTTCAGGATCACTAATCTTAACGGGTATGACCCGCAAGATCCCTAAACAGTTGAGGATCCTTCCCGATGTGAACCTTAGATGTTTCTGAGATGATGACCATGGTTCATCGGGGAGTTGAGCTCGCACCAAAGAGCTAGAGATTATGTTGATTCCGAGGCTCGGGTCATAACCGATTTCCTTGTCTATGCCCATTACTTCACAAAAGATTGTTCGGATTCTCTTGGGCATTTTAACGACCTCGGTCGAGGCTTCAGCCTCGTCTAGCCATTCCCGACTCATAATAGCAGAGAGACGTCCTAAGTACTCTCTCTGGTATTCTAGTGCTTCCTTGTTGGGTGGTGGATCCTTTTGCTCTACACATTGTTCCAATGGGTAACTTCTTGCACTCCCTACGTTATTGAATAGATCGTCGTCAAAATCGTAGGGAGCGGTGTAGAGTGGATAATGGTAGTCCAGGCTAGAATAAGGTTGTGGTTCGAAATGAGCTTCGGGTTCTGATGGAATGGAAGAGCTGATAGTTTTTGATTGTGGGTGTACAGGCTCTTCAGGTTTAGGCTGCTTTTCTTCTTCATCGGGGAGTTTCGTCATAGACTCCAGTGTAGGGAGTGTCATCCAAGATACGCTATAGGACTATCCTCGCTTCACTAGGAGTCAAATGAAAAAACGACCCCTTTGAAGCAGAGTCCAAGAAAGTGGTGGCTACGGGACAGAGGCCAAGGCTGAAGTGTTGTAAAACAACAGGTTCTGGTAGACTTAGGTCCAGTCCTGAGGCCAGTATTTGCTTGAAACGAGCCCAGGCAGCTCCTAATGATTCTCCTTCTAATTGTTTAAAGGTGAGAATTTCGATTCGGAGGCTGGCTACCTTAGAAGTTGGGAAGAAATTTAAGCAGAATTTCTCTCTGAGAGTCTCCCAACTCCCTTCCACATTTCTGACAGCTAGAGAGTACCATTTCTTTGCTCCTCCCGTCAATGAGAATGGGAATATCTTCCATTTAAGCGTCTCTTGTGTCATGCCCGCAATGACGAGACACGAACAGAGTTGCTCAAACTCACGCAAATGCGCGTATGTGCTCTCAGCATTCGTTCCTGAGAACGTTTGCTCTCGAACCATGGCTATATATGAAGCCGGGACGTAGCTCATAGCCGAGTGTGGATATGGGATGTGATGAAGGTGGTGGCTCCAAACAATCACCCGTTGGAGCCGAGTGTTGACGTAAGGTGAGAGTGGAATCCATATGGATGGTGGATGGTGGTGGGATACACAGACAACTTGGGTTCGGAATCAAAACAGCTACCGTTCCCCGGCAATGGCGCCAGAAAGCTTGTTGGCACTCCTTACGGCCTACAGATAAATCCGCAAGCGGACGGATACCGATGTAGCTTTCACCCGGGAGTATTCCAAGGTATCGATTTCCACGGAGAACGAGAAGTGGACTGATTCTAAACTAAGTTGTCCTAGGTAGATGGAATGGAGTGAATGGTATCCATGAGGTGGGTGACAACAACAAAGAGAGAAGAGGAGCGATAGGAGGATAGAGAGGGTACGAGTCTGATAGAGGTATTCTACTGATTGATCGAGCAGATAAGAGGATATAGATAGATACTTGCTTCGGGACAACGGAACCTATGACACGCAGAAAGGGATGAGAAGGGGTGTCACCAGATCCGAACTGGGGAATCCTACGAACCGGAACTAACGTGATTGACTACAAAGACCGGAAGGGCTGTCACCACCTTACGGCTACCACCTCCATTGCGACAGGAATAAACTAAGTTAGTGTCAAGTATAGGCACCACGCCTACACTTGTCAACTAATACTTATCTCCTATAGAAAGATAAGCACCCAAGCTAAGCAACCAGTATAAAGTTATACCAATCAACTAAGCATTGAACGAAGAACCAGCAAGCATATAAAAGTAAGAACTGAATGCTCAATTAATCAGAGAGAGATACAAGAGTTACCAGACAAGACCCGGACGTTACTCGAAGCAGAGCCGCATCCGTAGAGGTACAGCTTGAAGAGGGGTCGACACTCTGGCTTCTCTCCGGGATGCTCACCTCTCCTCTCTCACTATTTCTACTGATATGAGTGGCGGAACCTAGCGACACCTACTCTTCTTCTTCTTCTTCTTGTATTGTGTGTTTGTAGGTGCTGGAGGCCTCCTTTTATAGCAAAGAAGGGCGGTGGAAGAAGGAGTAGCGCCCACGGGACCTCAGGGGCGGTTCCGGGCTCTTCGGCCGAACCAGGCGGGTTCGGCCGAAGTGAGTCGGTTCGGCCGAACTCCCCAGTTCGGCCGAACCACTCATTTCCACCGCCTCGGCCTCCAACGCTCAGGATTGCACCCCATAGGCGGTTGTAGGTCAGTTGGGGTTCGGCCGAATCCTGGAAGTTCGGCCGAATGGGTTCGGGTGCCCGTTTGCCCTTGGATCCACCGCCTTTGTGCTGGGTTTGTTCCTGATGGTCCACTCATGCCCGGGGTCTTGGTGTTTTGTACGTTTTCATGTCGTGTCATACTCCGGGTATGAGGGTGGAGTTCGGTCGATCCATGGGACTCGGCCGAATCCACCATTTTGGGTGGTTTTACCCCAACTTTGGTAACCTGCCTACTGGAATCACATAACCACCAAAACTAGTGGAAATGGTTAGCAATAAGTCCTATAGCTATGGTGCATGGTTCCGTTGTGTTCATTTTATACTCGGTTGGAGGTCGGAAATCGGTCTGTAACGACCGCCAACAGAGCGCCCTCCGATTGCTTGTTGTGGGACCCTCTATAGGGCCCGCCTTCCTCCATTTCCTTGGCCCTAGCTGCTTCCAGGTGGCTATGGTTTGGCCCTTGCATTGTTGCTTCCTGTTCATGTCAGAGCCAGCCGGAGGTTTCATCATTATGGTGTGTTAACGTGTGGGAGGGGGATTACCGCCACCACATTGCATTGATGTGACGGGGTGCCACCTGTTCTTCCCCCGAGCCCTTTCGATGGCTTGGTGGTCAAGCCCACGCCAGGTTTGAGGTATGTACCTCTAGTAGTAGCTTATTCGTAGGCCTGTGTTGGCACTTCTTACGATCCAATATTAGGATTGTGAATCCCGGCACTGGATGCAAGGAGTGTTTCAGTGGTTTTCCTTATGGCTAGTAAAATATAGAAATATTCTGCAAGCGCACAGAATCACCGCTATAGCACTTCACCTGGGAGTATCCCGAGGTATCGTAATTTATATTTCCGCAAGGAAGCTTTGGCAAGATTACTGACAAATAGATATTCGAGACTATCAGAGAGGGGTACACGACTAGAGAAGACGGGGATAATGGTATTTGATAGGAGTGGATATATCGTGACACACAACACAAGGGATGCTCAGGTAAGGGAGAGAAGGAATAGATAGCTGGGAGGACAACGAGAAGATATAGAGGACTCCTGGATACTTTATCTATCTATATCACTCAGGCTCAGAGATACAACGGCTAAAGAGTCAGTACTAGAAGGTCTGGGTTAACTCTAATGTCTTAGCATCGGGACAAAGGAACCTATGACACGCAGAAAGGATTGAGAAGGGGTGTCACCAACTCCTAACTGGGGAATCCTATAGGCCGAGCCGGACGTGATGGGCTACGAAGACCAGAAGGGGTGTCATCACCTAACGGCTACAACCTCCGTGGACTCGGGGACAAACTAAGGCCACTGGCTAGTTTTGGAATCACTCCTACACTAGTCAACAACTACTTACTCCGCTAGCAAGAGCAAGAAACCTTGTCAATACTCTTGGTGATAATTCACCTCTAGTATCAAGCAAGATCGAAGAACCAGCTAAGACATAGTCTTAAACAAGAACTAGAAGCACTAGAACTACAACTGACTATAGTCTAAACACGATATAGATGCAACTAGAATAAAGTAGAAGCAAGCTATAAATGACAGAGGCAAAGTGATAAAGATAACTATATTGAATCTATATAATACCCAGTTTGGGTTACTGTGCGCTACAGTGTGGCGGCGCATCGTATTCTATTTTCCCGCCTATTTTTTCGGGATAACATTCCTCAAACAACGCCGGTGAAATTTTCGGAGATTCTGGACCGCAACAGATTCAAGGAGATTTTTTCTGATCTAAACCAAAGATATTTGTTTTAAAGCTCGGGGGCTGCTAGCGGATAATCCGGGATTTGATTTTCCGACATTTATGGAACAACTACTCGAAGACCTTCGACTGGTTTCAGATAAACTACTCGAAGCTCGGGGGCTACACCCAATGGGTGCACCTATTCGGTGCACACCATTGAACTACTCGTGATGAAGATAGAAGACTGCTTTTGAACCTTCGACAACTTAGGAGGCTCGTTGGCTACACCCATTGGGTGCATCTACAGATGCACTCCAATGAGGACTACTCTACAGAGAAGGCTTGAGAATCTTGGGCTTAGCTCTAACTACTCGAAGATGTTAAAGCTGATTCAAGACTTGAAGCAAATCCGCAAGATGCTCGGGGGCTTGTGGACCAGGATCCCTAGGGCCATTCATGTAAAGGATTAAACTACTCGTTAGGGAATATTTGATCCGACTATCTTAAACTAGTCGGCTATGGTGCAAGACGGCGTAGCTGACTAAGTAGACTAGTTGTATACTGATAGGAGACTCCCCAAAGTACCCTGTTGTAGTACTCCATGTTGTATACGACTAGGACATTGTAACTGACTTATAACTCTACTCCCCGGACTATATAAGGCGGAGCAAGAACCCCCTCGAAACAACTAACCACACGTGCAATACAATCAAGCACACATGACGTAGGGTATTACGCTACTCGCGGCCCGAACCTATCTAAATCTTTGTGTTGTTCATGTACTGACGCTCCTAGAACTCGCCGAGACCCACGAATCTACTCTCTGGGGTACCCCCAGGCAGACGTGCTCGACATAATTCGTCGACAGTACCCCTGGTATAGGTATCCCACACATACTGATTTTTGGCACAAACATTGATGTGATCAATGAGGTCATGTCTTTTCTATTGAAGATTTTATATATGAAAGATTTGGAAGAAGATGATGTTATTCTGAACCTCAAGCTGATTAGGAATGAGAATGAGATTACTATGTTGTAATCCGATTATGTAGAGAATGTCTTGAGTCGGTTTGGCTATTTGGACATCAAACCTTCTCCAACAAGACCAATTGAGATACTCTAAGATTATTGATACACTCATGTACTTGCTAGTGCAACAAGACCCGACATATCTTTTGCTGTGAGCAAGTTGAGCAGGTTCATGTCAAACCCAGATTCTGATCATTGGCATGCACTTGATAGGGTTAAGCGCTACTTGGTGGGGACTAAGTTATGCGATTCACTATTCCGGGCATCCCGTTGTGCTTGAGGGATATAGTGATTCAAATTGAATTTCGGATGCTGATGAGTTGTATGCCATGAGTGGGTTTGTGTTTACCCTCGGAGGTGGTGCTATATCATGGAGGTCTTGCAAATAGACCATTCTAACGAGGTCAACCATGGAGGCAAAACTTACTGCTTTGGACACAACCACAGTTGAGGCAGAGTGGCCGCGTGAGCTCTTGATGGGCTTGTGATGGTTGACAAACCAATGCCGGCTATCCTTATGAACTGTGACAATCAAATGGTAATAGTCATCAAGACACGTCAAGAGATGACTGAAGTCTGTCAGGAAGTTGAGAAACTCCGGAGTAATAAGTGTGACTTATATTCAAACAGATAAAAACCTGACAGATCCCTTTACCAAAGGACTATCACACGGAATGTGATAGAAAGTGCATCGAGGGAGATGGGTATGAGACCCATTTAAGTTGCCAAAGTGGTAACCCAACCTATGTGATCGGAGGTCCCTTGTATTAGTATTTGGGAAGAACAAGCTGTCGGTTGACTGAGGTGTGTAATTATTTGAAACCGTCTCTAAGTGAAGATGCAATACACACAAATGCTGTAAGGCAGGTTAGCTGTATGCTCTAATGTGTTTCTATTGGCTTGGTTAAGCAAAGATGCTGTTCTATAGAGCATTCTTGAAATAACACACCTATATGAGCCTGACTGTAGGATATCGCAGTCTATGGGATTTTGGTGATCTCTAGTAAACTCATGAAGAGACCAGGGAGTACGACGATATGCTCCACCCACGGGGTAGGCTACTGGCAGCCAAGTACTGGTTCTGAACTTTGAGTGAAAATTGTTCGCACAAAACTTGCAATTCAAGGCTTAGTCCATTGTCAAGTTGTGGATGAGTGTAGCTTGAAGCTCTAGGCGAGAGTTCAACTTAACAGTTCATGCTGAAACACTGGTATATAAATAGTGGCGAGAAACAAGTAAAATCTCTGACGGACATTTTAGATTTGGTGGGGGATTGCTAGAATTTTGGCTTGGCCCATGTAAGAAATTCATAATTCATAGTAATCTCAAAGGCCCATGTGTGCATGAGAAGTGGTGGAAGTGGTGCAACTCTTGTGTCCCATATTGCTAGTTGAGAGGGAGGATGACCAACATAAATATGGAGGTTGTCTCCACTACTTCAAGCTATATGTGTCGGGAGAGAAGGAGAGCTCCACACGCGCGCATTTGCTCGCCTCGTCGGGTGCGGGCGCGCGACGCCTACGTGAATGGTCCGCCGAAATCTGGCCTCTCGGCTTCCTTTCACCGTTTTATTTTTTGGTTACTTGGCCTTCAAGTCTACGAGATATGCGGAGTGCTTATCGGTTTAGATTATGATCGCAATGTGAGATCGTGAGCTTCCCTATATATGCGACTTATTGGCCTCTACCAAAAACACATCTATTCTAGTTAGTGTTTTTGCCTCTTCTCGCTGTTGCACTGCCTTCATAGTCTACTCCATCCCGAGCGCCGCTGTGCACCGGTGCACGGGAGAGCAGGTCTCCGGAACCTGTCGCTCTTGTGATCCTGCACTGGAAGAGGGCGAACAAATTTTATGGAAAGCGCTCCGTGCGACTGCTCGAGGTCTTCTGTCCCGGTCCGGCGCTGTGAAAGCCCGTCGTCTACAACGCCAATTGCTGCGCCCTGTCCGCAACATCGCCATCGACATCACTCCGATAGTCATCATCACCATGCCACGGCTCCGCTTGCGCCTACTAAGTACATACACCATGAACAAATCTGTTTTTACCGTCTCCAGCGGCCGCCGTCGCTTGCGCCACCACCGGCGCCTCCGGGCCTCCCTTTCCCCTTCCCTGTCTCCTCCATGGCGCGCTCAATCCCAGCAATGGAAGCCGGTTTGCAAGGAGTCCGCCGTCCCCGGTGAGCTCCGGTCCAAGGGACCGTAGCTGCGAGCTGGGACGCGGCGGATCTGCCCCCTGCCGGCCGTTGGCGGGGCGTTCAGAGGCGGGCGGCCGCCTCCCCAAGTGTCGGGGACAAGGCGAAACCGGCGCCAAGGACGCTCGCATGCGGAAGAAGACTTCGGTGCTAGCGGTCGACCGCTGCGTCGGCGTAGGAGCGCTAGTAAGGTGTTCGAGGTGGTGGCGGGAGGGCGATGTTGAGGTCGTATGCAAAGCCGGGCGGCCAATCCCCTGTCTCGGCGCTGCGCTCGTCCCCGTTCCACGGCTTTGCGAGAGGGGATAGGAGGGACAACAACGATGGTGGCAGCGTCGTTGCAGTGGGGGATGGCTCCAGCAGCATCATCGCCGGCATCACCGACGAGGCGCCAATGCGCTTGACACCAATGCCAGGGGCATGTTGCGGCGATTGGGGCAGGCATGATGGCGTCCGACGGCCACCGCTGCCTCCGGCGCCTACGCCGTTGAAGCGGCGGGGAGCGATGAGGTGGTCGGCGATGTCCCGGAGGACACGGCGAACGACTCCCTACACCATGTGGCGGCGAAGACCTCCGGCGATGTGGCCACAGTGGACGGCGAACTCCATAGCATCGGTAATGGCGTCAACCATTGCATTCATTGATGGTGTGTTAGGAGTAGCCACTGTTAGTACCGTGCAAGAACTTGGTTTCAGCGAGTATCTGCTTCTCTCGACGAGTTTCGAGTTCCTCTCTCTCGACAAGTTTCTGGTTCTCGGCGAGTTCTTGTGTCTCAGTGGTTGTGGCATTGTAGCTTCAGGGCAAAGTGCAGTGCGTGATAACGTGTTGAATGTAAAAGTGAATAGTGAAAATGATTGATTGATACTGTGAACAGAGTTACAGGTATAACCCAAAATGGTGCATTCCCACGGTGGACGGCGAACTCCATAGCATCGGTAATGGCATCAACCATTGCATTCATTGATGGTGTGTTAGGAGTAGCCATTGTTCATACCGTGCAAGAACTTGGTTTCAGCGAGTATCTACTTCTCTCGACGAGTTTTGAGTTCCTCTCTCTCGACGAGTTTCTGGTTCTCGGCGAGTTCTTGTGTCTCAGTGGTTGTGGCATTGTAGCTTCAGGGCAAAGTGCAGTGCGTGATAACGTGTTGAATGTAAAAGTGAACAGTGAAAATGATTGATTGATACTGTGAACAGAGTTACAGGTATAACCCAAAATGGTGCATTCCCACGGCGGACGGCGAACTCCATAGCATCGGTAATGGCATCAACCATTGCATTCATTGATGGTGTGTTAGGAGTAGCCATTGTTCGTACCGTGCAAGAACTTGGTTCTAGCGAGTATCTGCTTCTCTCGATGAGTTTCGAGTTCCTCTCTCTCGACGAGTTCTTGTGTCTCAGTGGTTGTGGCATTGTAGCTTCAGGGAAAAGTAGAGTGCGTGAGAACGTGTTGAATGTAAAAGTGAACAGTGAAAACGATTGATTGATACTGTGAACAGAGTTACAGGTATATATACAACCCCAAATGGTGCATGCCCACGGTGGACGGTGAACTCCATGGCATCGGTAATGGCATCAACCATTGCATTCATTGATGCTGTGTCAGGAGTAGCCACCGTTCATACCATGCAAGAACTTGGTTTCAGCGAGTATCTGCTTCTCTCGACGAGTTTTGAGTTCCTCTCTCTCGACGAGTTTCTGGTTCTCGGCGAGTTCTTGTGTCTCAGTGGTTGTGGCATTGTAGCTTCAGGGAAAAGTAGAGTGCGTGATAACGTGTTGAATGTAAAAGTGAACAGTGAAAATGATTGATTGATACCGTGAACACAGTTACAGGTATATATACAACCCCAAATGGTGCATACCCACGGTGGACGGCGAACTCCATAGCATCGGAAATGGCATCAACCATTGCATTCATTGATGGTGTGTTAGGAGTAGCCATTGTTCGTACCGTGCAAGAACGTGGTTTCAGCGAGTATCTCCTTCTCTCGGCGAGTTCCTCTCTCTCAACGAGTTTCTGGTTCTCGGCGAGTTCTTGTGGCTCGGTGGTTGTGGCATTGTAGCGTTAGGGAAAAGCATACTGAGTGATAACATGTTGAATGTAAAAGAGAACAGTGAAAATGATTCATTGATACTATGAACAGAGTTACAGGTATATATACAACCCCCAAGGGGTGCATGCCGAAAGGGCATGTCTCTACGGGAACTGCTAGAAGCAGTTATGCTAAGTATCCTAATTATCCTAATTGATTACTAATTATTAACTAATCTTAGTACTGTGAACTTGCTAGCGCCCAGTCCCGACACTGAGATAATAGAAATAGGAAAGAACCATATATGTCATTCTTCATTCTAGCTATAGTCTTTGCTGGAGATGACTCGAATTACATTAGAATCTTTCCCTGTCTCATTGTCCTCCCACTAGCTAGACCGCTCTTCTATCTATACCATTTATGTTGGATTTCTCCTTGTGTTTGTCAAATGCATATCACTCCTATCATACCCTTTACCTCCGTCTAGTTGCATCCTTGTTGATTATCAATACTCTTTATCCATTGCTTCCGTGAAGAAATAAATATGATACCTTAGAATACTCTCGGGTGAAATGTTACATCGGTATCCCTGCGCTTGCGGATTTATATCTGTGCCGTAAGAAATAACAACAAGGAAGGAGTTCCTCAATTTGAAGCAAGGGTCTATGTTAGTGCATGAGTATATCACCAAGTTTACATAGTTGTCCTGCTATGCCCCTATAGACATTAACTCAGATGAGAAGAAGCAGGATTGCTTCCAAGAGGGTTTAAACTCGGGTAGTTGGTAAGCTTTGTCTTCCAATAAAGAGAATAATTTTCAGCTAGACGAGTCTCAGACTGATGATATTCCCTAGGTTTCTGCAATTGTGAATGAGATTCTGGTGTCCAGTTTCTCAGAAAAGGAAGTAAAGAAGGCCATTTTTCAGATGGAACATAACAAAGCTACAGGGCCTGACGGTTTGCCAATAGGGTTCTATCAGGCCTTTTGGGACTTTATAAAAGGAGATCTAATGCTTCTGTTTCAAGAGTTCCATGAGAGAAATTTGCCTTTATATAGCTTAAATTCTGGTACAATTATTTTATTACCAAAATGTAAAGAGGCGGTCAAAATTCAACAACACACGCCTATTTGTTTGCTAAAGTAAGTTTTAAGATTTTCACGAAGGTGGCAACAAATAGAATCACACAGGTGGCTCAAAAGGTCATTAGCCCGACTCAGACATCCTTCCTGCCTGGAGGGAATATTATGGAAGGTGTAGTAGTGTTACACGAAACAATTCATGAACTCCACAGAAAGAACCGAGACGGAGTAATTTTTAAGATTGATTATGAGAAAGCTTACGATAAAATGAGATGGCCGTTTGTACAACAAACTTTGAGGATGAAGGGCTTATCACAAAAATGGCGCCAATGGACTGAGGCATTTACTCAGCAGGGTCATGTAGGTATTAAGATAAATGATCAAGTAGGCTAGAATTTCTAGACATGGGAAGGGCTTAGGCAGGGGGATCCTCTATCACCTATCCTTTTCAACATTGTTGTTGATATGCTTGCCATATCATCAATAGAGCAAAGGAGGAAGGAATGATTTCAGGGGTTGTGCCGCATTTAGTGGATGGAGGTTTTTCCATTCTACAATATGTGGATGATACAATTCTGTTCAGGATCACGATATGACAAAAGCTGCAAATATGAAGCTTCTGTTGTGTGCCTTTGAGCAGTTATCCGGTCTTAAAATAATTTTTCATAAGAGTGAATTATTTTGTTTTGGTCGGGCCAAAGATTGTGAACAACAATATGCTGACCTATTCGGTTGCCACTCTGGGCTTATCCCTTTAGGTACCTTGGCATTGTTATGCACTATAAGAAGCTTAGCAATTCTGATTGGAAGGGGATAGAGGAAAATTTTGAAAGAAAGATGTGTAGTTGGAAAGGAAAGCATATGTCCGTAGGTGTTTATGCTATCTTTCTTCGAGGTCCCAAAAGGGGTTCTGGAAAGATTAGATTATTATAGATCGAGATTATTTTGTCAATCTGACGACCATAAGAGGCAGTACAAACTAGCCAGATGGCACATTCTATGCCAGCCTAAAGAAATTGGAGGGCTAGGGATTAAAAATTTAGAAGTGCATAATCAATGTTTGTTGAGTAAATGATTATTTAAGCTTGTCAATGAGGATGGTATATGGCAGCAACTTTTAAGGAATAAATATTTGCATACCCAAACTATCACACAGATAGATAGAAAACCAGGTGATTCTCACTTCTGGTCGGGGCTGATGAAGGTGAAACAATCTTTTACTAATTTTGACACTTTCCAGTAAATGACGGTAAACAAGTCAGGTTCTGGGAAGACAAATGGTTGGGTAACTTCACTCTGAAACAACAATATCCATCCTTATATTAGATTGCTAGGAAAAAACACGACAGAGTACCTATGGTTTTTTCTAGGATTCCTCATAATGTGTCTTTTAGAAGATCATTAGTTGGTCCGATTTTGAACTCATGGCCTGATCTAGTGAGTCATACTAGCCATATTCAATTGAATAACAGTAGCGATAAGTTTCAAGTTAAGTCAATGTATATGGCTCTTATCATCAATGGAAATGTGCAACGGGACAATAAGATTTTGAAATTGAAACTCCCTCTAAAGATTAAGATCTTCCTGTAGTACTTAAAAAAAGGGTGATCCTGACAAGGGATAATCTAGCTAAGAGGAATTGGAATGGGAGCAAACGCTGTGTTTTCTGTTCTAATGAAGAAACAATACAACACCTCTTTTTTTATTGTCATATGGCTAAATTCCTTTAGAGAGTCGTACAATTTGCTTTTAACTTTCAGACACCTTATAGCTTTAATTATTTATTTAATACTTGGCTTGTAGGGATGGATGGAAAGTTAAGGAGTCAATTGTTAGTTGGGGACTCTGCTTTATGTCGGACTCTATGGCTTAGTAGGAATGATTTAGTTTTTGACAAATCACCCATAAAAACTTACTTGCAGGTACTGTTCAGAGGGATATACCGGCTCCGGTTCTGGGTACAACTACAACGGCATGAGGAAGACAATCAAGCAATAAATGACGCATGTCAAACGTTGGAGACTTTGGCAATGCGCATTTTCGCCTACCATGGATGGAGATTTAGCGATAGGATTGGAAGCTAATTTATCTTCAAGCTTTATGGTGTGGTTTCTTTTGATTTCTTTGTGAGATAGCAGACGGAAGTGCTGCAAATTTGTAAACTTTGACCGTAGCCCCTCGGGGTCAAGGCTGGATTAATTTCTATTATCTAAAAAAACTTAGGCTCTAGCAGCTAAGTACGCTAATTGGCCCTTTAACTCTTTCTGAGCCGCACCCAGGCAACCTGCTAAACTTTCTGACCTGTTAAATCCCTGAGCGCTCTGAAAATTAATTACATAAATTATGACTATTTTCGACTATTTGAATTAATTCCATCCTAATTGATTCGATTTCGGAAAAATAGTCTAATTCATTTGTATTAAATTTCTATGGGCTTCATTTGAATTACGACTCTATTTTTTTAGCTTCTCAAATTAATTCTTTTCTAATTAATTGGTTCCCGAAAAATTAGTCTAATTCATTTGTATCAAGTTTACGAAATAAATTGTTATCTTGGCCCAAACAAAGAGACCTATCTTGATCCCACCTAGACTTAGCCCTAGCCCTAACGACCTCCTATAAATATCTCACCCATCACCCCACACCCCCTCTCTTTCCTCATTTTTCCCACCGCAGCTGGCTTCCTTCTCCATGTGCAGCAAAACAGGTTATTTGCACGGTTTTGAATAGTTTAGGGGTAGAATATCCGGTTTTGTAGGTTAGGAAGTGAAGTAGATTGACGTCAATAGTTCAATGTGTTATATAGACTTTTTTCCCGCAAGAACAACAAGCAAACTGCCTCTCTCACTTTCTCCCTCCACTCGAGATCTCCCTCTGTTCTTCCACCGAGCAACACAGCAGACAGCACACTGCTCGTCCGCGGGAAAGCAAACACCAGCATGCCTCCCTTCTCTCTCCGCTGGATTTCCTCTCTGCTCTGCTAATTCAGGATGCCCAGCAAACCTGCAGCTCTACTCCTCTCCACTGAACAAATCCAAGCAGAGAAGGAGCTAGACCTGCACCTGGATCTTCTCCTGGCTGCCACCTTCAATTTGCTGCACGCCTACTGTTTCCTCTCCATGTTCTCTCTTGTCGGAGTTCACCGGAGTTAAGAACGCCGGCGAGCTCTCGGGAACGCACACAAGAACATGAATGAACGCGATTGTTTTGGTGTTGCAAATGGCGGCAGCTTTTCTGGTGTTCTTTCATTGCTATATAAAGAAACTCCTAAGCTAAACTTGGCAGCGATCCTGCCTACATGCGTGGCACGCACGACACTACTCGTCGTGCCATCCCACAACGCACGCATAGTCGCGCAGTTCTCCTATGACGCGAAACAGACGCTGAAGAAAATGAAAGAAACTTGCCTTCGCATGGACATAGCAAGTGTCAGGCTCAACTCGCACAAGTCTAGAACATGTGCTTGACACGCTAACAGACTTTGTACACAAAGAGCCGCGACACTTTGTAGCCAATTTGACTCTGATGGACGACAGACAGGCACCACTCCTGACAGCTGTGGAGCACTATTGTACGAGGGCTACCGAGTTCAACGTGACGAGCACACCGAGGAGTGGCTTGTTTGCATTAGGATGTACAACATGCATGCTGAGGAGGACGGATCACACGAGGTGGGTCATATTCACGACGCCAAGATTGTGCACAACTTCCACAATAACACCAAGTAAATCATGAAAGATTAAATTCATAGCTCTTTGATAAGTTGCACCGGCATTCTTTAATCCAAAGGTCATAACTACCCACTCAAATAAACCAATAAATCCCGGACACTGAAAGGCCGTTTTGTGCATATCCTCTTCGGCCATGAAGATTTGATTATATCCGGCATTACCATCAAGAAAACTAACAACACGATGTCCAGAAGCTTCATTGATTAAGACATCGGCTATAGGCATAGGATATGAATCTTTTGGAGTGGCTTTATTAAGATCTCTAAAATCAATGCAAACTCTAAGTTTTCCCGAATCCTTCTTTTCAACGGGAACAATATTAGAAATCCACTCCGCATAACGACAAGTCCGAATAAAACCAGCATCTAATAAACGATTAATCTCTTCTTTTATTCGGTCATAAATAGCGGGATTAAAACGTCTAGCCGATTGTTTAAAAGGTCTAAAACCGGCTTTTATTGGTAAACGATGCTCAACTAAGTCACGACTTAAACCAGGCATCTCACGGTACTCCCAAGCAAAACAATCGACATACTCTTTCAACAAAATCAACAATCGACATTCTGGACCGCAACAGTTGTGCACAATCTTGGCCATGTTCTTGCGTTTCCTACAGTAAATAAGATATCATCTTATTTACTGTAGGATACGCAAAGACATGACAAAGAATTCATACCGTACAGTTAAATACAGCAGGCCAAGATTGTGCACAACTGTGTCACGTAACCTATTTTATTTTTTCGGGAGAAACGCCCTGCGCTGCTGCCCGGCGTCGACGGGCATCGGAGTTGCCCACACTGTGCACGAGGCATTGGTCCTCGATGACTTCGCCATGGAAGAGCTCCGATTCTACGAGGAAGGGGACCACTACAACCAAGGCCTCAAGCTCCATGAGGACGAGAGTTACTTTCAGAAGTAGCTCTCGTCGTCATGGAGCTTGAGGCCATGTTTGTAGTAGTCCCCTTCCTCGTAGAATCGGAGCTCTTCCATGGCGAAGTCGTCGAGGACCAATGCCTCGTGCACCGTGTGGGCGACTCCGATGCCCGTCGACGCCGGGCAGCAGCGCAGGGCGTTTCTCCCGAAAAAACAAAATAGTGATTTGCAAGATAAAGATAATTCCAAGAGACAAAATAGTGATTTGCAAGATAAAGATAATTCCAAGAGACAAACATGTTCTTTGGCAGAATGTGACGCCTAACTAGGTTACGTGACACAGTTGTGCACAATCTTGGCCTGCAGTATTTAACTGTACGGTATGAATTCTTTGTCATGTCTTTGCGTATCCTACAGTAAATAAGATGTCATATCATCTTATTTACTGTAGGAAACGCAAGAACATGGCAAAGAAGCCACACGGTAAAGATAAATACAAGAGACGAAGAAGGTACACAACTTAAATATGAATCTACGAATTAAATGTTGTCAAATTAAAAATTCGGCAGCACCTCCCCTGCACGGGGAGGTTTCTGAAACCCCATCCTGCAAAAAAACACGGCACGAAGGCCGACAACGACATATACAAAGATAACCATGGCACGAAGGCCGACATATACATCCACATTGTTCAATATTTGGAATAATTCAAACATTAAATATTGTTGGTCCCATGTTCACAATCCGCATTCACAATCACATACCACATACACATTCACAACTATAAATCGTCCATTCCTATAACAATTTGCATTTATTTATGTCGGATTCAAGAAATTGAAAATATCTATATGAAAACAATCATCGATTTGCATTGGAGACAGATCAAGGAAGAAGAGGAGCAGCGCACTCACCAACAGAAGATGAACGGGGCGGCGTCGGCGTCGCTCGTCGGGGCCGGAGAAGCGTCGTCGGAGGCCGGGGTAGGACGGGCGGAGAGGCGCCGGCGGCCGGGGCGGCGTGCCTGCGTGCCCGCCGGGGCAGGACGGGCGGAGGGGCGCCGACGGCCGGGGCGGAGAGGCGCCGGCGGCCGGTGCGACAGGCCCGGGCGAAGGCCGGGGCGGAGAGGCGCCGGCGGTCGGCCCTGCGAGGAGGCCGGCGGCGTCGGGGTGGAGAGGCGCCGGCGGTTGGGGCGGCCGGCCCTGCGAGGAGGCCGGCGGCGTCGGGGTGGAGCGGCGCCGGCGGTTGGGGGCGGCCGGCCCTGCGAGGAGGCCTGCGGTGTCGGGTTGGAGCGGCGGCCGGGGCAGCAGTGGCGGCGCGGCACGGGTGGTGAGCGGCCGCGGGGCGCCGGGCGGACGGGGCGGGGAGCGGCGGCGGGCGGCGCGGCGGCGGGCGGCGTGCGTGTGTGCGGGTTGTGTAGGGTTGGGGCCGCGCGTGGGCGGTTAAGTATCCCGGCGCACACCCTGTTTGCCGAGTGTCTTGGATCTGACACTCGGCAAACAGATCCAGCACTCGGCAAACATGCCACGTCGGCAAACATGCCACGTCCGGCCAGCCCTCGTGGCCTCTTTGCCGAGTGCCCCCGAGCAGGCACTCGGCAAAGGTCCTCTTTGCCGAGTGTCCCCGACCTGACACTCGGCAAAGGTGCTTTTTGCCGAGTGTAGCACTCGGCAAACATTTCCCAGAATAATTCTTGCATACCAAATTTTTCAAATTCGATCGAATACACATCAAAATATCTTGTCAAATACATTCAACAATGCACATTTTATGCTTAGATGCAATGTTTTCATTATTTGAAGCATATATATCTCATAATTCCTTCATATATTTCATTATTTCATGTGGAGATTGTTGTAAAAATAATTTAAAAAATATCAAATGGGTCCGGAAAAATATGATAACTTCAAATGAAGCAATCTACGTCGTCTATTGCCTATACAAAAAGTTATGAACTCAAACTCTAATTCAACTTCACTTGGTTTCGAAATCCAGCTGTCTCCTTCTCAACTCTCCGAATCTTCTATGGGGATATGCTCCGATTGGAAAGGACCGTATATATAAACTTTTCGAAATCATCCCAACTTTTTGCCACAGGCTCCACATAAGATATAAAGAGCCTTTGACAAGTATTGTTAGAAAAAAAATAAACTTTGGATCCCAAAAACATAAGTTTAAATAAACAGGGCCAAACTTTGCCGAGTGTTTTTTAGAAAACACTCGGCAAACATAAGCTTTGCCGAGTGTCTCCTAGGAAACACTCGGCAAAGAGGTGGTTTGCCGAGTGCCCCGCCGAAGCACTCGGCAAAACTACCAATCCAGCTGGCCAAAAACTCTTATATTTAAAATGTTCAAATTTTTTGAGTTTGAATTTCAAGTTTTGTAAAAATATTTTTCAAATTTTCAAACTCTTCGCCGAGTATCTGACCCAGACACTCGGCAAAGGGCCAACACGTCAACGGGCCTGGCACGTGTCAAGCACGTGCCACATGTTTACCGAGTGTCTGGACTGTGACACTCGGCAAAGAACTGACAGGCCAAACGGCCGTCCCGCGCGTACGGCTTTGCCGAGTGTCTGCCGTGTGACACTCGGCAAAGCTACTGGAGCCCAAACGGCCGTCCGTGGCGTGGCACGCGCCCGGCACGTGCGTCAGCTTTGCCGAGTGTCTCTGTCTTGACACTCGGCAAAGATCCTGTTTGCCGAGTGTCTCTTTTCTGACACTCGGCAAAGATCCTGTTTGCCGAGTGTCGGCTCTTTGCCGAGTGCCGTTGTCTGGGCACTCGGCACAGCCAGTCTTTGCCGAGTGCCCGACAGAAAGCACTCGGCAAAGAGGGAAGCACTCGGCATACGTCGGGTTTCCCGTAGTGTGAGGACCCTTAGGAGATTAATTGGCAGGAGTTCAGGCGTTGTCGATGCTTTTGTCACCGGTTGTTTACTAAGTCGCAGCGCTTCTCCGCTGATAGCAATGGTAGGCACTGCAAACGCGGACGAATTATACTGGTTCGGGCGGAATGTCCCTACATCCAGTGCATTGGAAAATAGGTGTCTTTTGCTTCCTTAGTCAGTTGTCGTTTAGCATCGTTTTATTTCCTTCATATATTGAACCTTTGTGGATTGATTAGTTTAATTAGGGTGTGGTGTGAACTTGTAATGATTCGGAAGCCTCAGAGTGCTACCGGGCGCACTCCGTGGACATGCCTTCTTCTGTCGTCATTCCCAACCCCGTTTTCAGTAGGTCGGGAGCCTGGCCTCGAGCGCTGGTCTTCTCTGCCACTGTTAGAGCCACTTGCGCGTGCTCATGATGATGGCGTGTCTGCCACGGTGTTAACTGTGCAGGGGTAGCTTATCAGGAGGATAAGGCGTTGATTTGACTGTGCGTTTGGCCTTCTCCCGAGCTCTGCCGAGTGCTCGGAGTCAATCTTGCAATCGATTTCAGCATGCGCCTCTGCTGCCGGGTCTCCCTAGGCCTGCTCCTATGCAAGGGAGTAGGGAGCTAGCCCTCTCTTGTCACTTCATATAGTATGGACCTTGTGCGCGGCCCAATACATGGAGGGGAGTGCACGTCCCCTGGTTTTGAGATAAGGAAGAAACACTATGGCCTCGCTTGATCCCTCGGAGGGTCAAGGGCCAGCTTCTTACCCTTGGCTCGTACCGTGGTGGCCCAAAACAGGTCCTGAGGACACCACACCTTCAAGGTGAGCGTCGTGTTTAGGTGGAGTAGCATGCTCCCAACTCGGTCGGGAGCATGCCATCTGTCCAGCTTCTTTGCGCCTCCCTAATCATTCGGGGAGGCGACACGTGCCCTGGCGGGTCATGTCTTCCCAATCAGTCGGAGATTGGGGGTTTTGCCCTCATCTCTACTTTGAGATTTGCGCTAAAGTTGGTGGGAAGAGTAACCCGGGTACACATATCCCACAAGCGTAATTTTTGTTCCCACTATGTGCCAGCTGGGGAGATCAAGGTGAAGAGTAAGGAGTTCCTCAATTTGAAGCATGGCTCTATATTAGTGCGTAAGTATGTCACCAAGTTTACATAGTTTTTCTGCTATGCCCCTGGAGACATTAACTCAGATGCGAAGAAGCAGGATTGCTTCCAAGAGGGTTTAAACTCGGGTCTTTGGTATGCTCTTTCTTCCAATGATTACCCCACTTTCCAGAGGATAAAGAGAGAGGTTGGCTATGGATGAAGATCGCTTTAATCATGCCCCGTCTGGACCACTGTACGGTCAGGGAGACCAATTCCAACAGCATCAGAAGAACCCCATCCAGTTTCAGCAGCCGCAGAGGAATGCTAACCAGGGTACAGGGTCTTACAGGCAGCCAGTGCAGCAGCCCCAGCAGCCGTAGCAGCGCCCCAGCTACCAGGCTCCATGTTGTGCCATCAAGAATCAGCCACAACATGTTTGCACCAGTCAGGGGTCTAGCAGCATTGGTCCATGCTTTCACTGTAAGGAGATGTGACACCTTGCCTACACGTTTGGCCGCCGCCTCCGGAGATCGAAATCCAATTGAGGAGTGAGCAGAGGCTAGAGTTTGCGCAAGCATTATCGTCATTGAAGAGCCCTGGCAACAGTATTTCTTGATTTTGCATCTTGCACATCCTTCTCATTGAAAGCATTATCTTTAAGGATGACTCCCTGATTGACTATTTCTGTATTATATCTGATAAATAATCCCTTTTTGTCCCTACCCAGTCTGCATAAGACTCTTGGTTAATATTTCCTAATATGTCCTGAGAAGATCGGTCACTCTGCAAGTAGAAGAAATGGTCAGGCGTGTTCAACAGGTGCATATTGAATACAATCGTCCACTGATGTTCTCTAGATGAATACAAAGGCACAAAAATACCTTGCACGACCCATAAGTTTGACCATCTTCAGAAATGTAAGTGTCACTCATTGAAGAGCTAGAAGATTTCTCGGCATTGCTAAATCTTTACCTATACCTATTTCTAAAGTGCGGACCATTTCTGCAGTAGTTTGACTTTTGTATGTCTTCACCCTCCTGAACCTACTTGGCAGAGTCATTTTTGGCAGTCTGAGTGGGCCACTTGTTCATAGTCCAATCTAGGTCTGTACCAAAAGCTCGAAACTCACGACCTGGCTTGGTTTGGTTCGGATCGATGTATTTTTTTAACGAGCCAATGAGCTATTTTTGCCTGTTTCGTTAATGAGCTAGCTCCAGCCAGCTCGCGAGCTACTTACAAGCCAAACCAGCTAGAAGGCCTAGTAGGTTAATAAGCAAATTATTAATTAGTTATAACTTGTGTAACTATATATATGTGATTTTAGAAGATTTTACGGTTATATTATATTACTACCTCGGTTTATGGAGCCCATGCGAAGGCCTAGCAGCCATGGGTAATTGTTTGCGCACAAATTTGTTCCCTATTTTATGAGTATAAGTGATGATATTGGATTGTAAATAAAATTACCGCCTAAGTTTTAGCTATCTTAATTGAGTTGGAGACCTATATAGAATATTTCTCTCCCGTTACAATGCATGATCATATTTACACACAGTGAAAAGGTGCCAATTCGTTGAAAGCGTTAGCATGTGAACGACGAAAACCATGTTGTTCTATCTAAGTATCAAAATGCATCTATTTCATAGTTTGGTGTCATCAAATTTTTGAACAGTACAAAAACAGGGGAATCATTTCCTGCGTATTTTGATTGTTTTTCAGTCGAATTTGAATAGTTTTGAGCATAAATTTGCATATATAGTTTTTTTAATAGAACTTAACTATGTTAAATTTGAACCAAAGGGATAATTTTTTAGAGAGTAATAGAAGTATTTTGCTACTGTTCATATGTATTTATTATAGTTTCCACTGCATAGATAATTACTTTTGACTTGTATTTAAATTTGAACCAAAGGTATAATTTAATTTCAAGTCACAGATTAATTGTAATATTGTTATTTTCTTAGCAAAGTTGATAGTAACAATATTATAATTTTAATAGATGTTTTGTCATTGCATTATTACTTTTTTTGCCCAAAGGTGTTGATGTTTTAATGTAAAAAGGCATTGTATGTTTTTGCCATAATGTTCTCACTTGATCTGATTTAATTTTAGCTAGAAATGCCATGATGGTCTCCATCAAGGATATCCCGATACTGAAAGGAGACAACTACAATGAGTGGTACAAGAAGTTGGATTTCTTCTTCACCATGACTGAGCTAGACTGGGTTCTCTCTGCACCGGTTCCCATAGAGCCTGAGAGGCCGGTGAGAGGGGATGATGTGGCGCATGCTGCTTGGAAGCAAATAGAGCTTTCCTATATGGAGAGCAAATAGAGGTATGACGCCAACCATGCCAAATGGTTCCCAGCCAACAAGAAATGCTTGGCAGTGGTAAAGAATATAATAGAGCCTGTCATTTTGGGGGGCAATCATAGAGTGTCACACTGTCATTGAGTACCTTGAGAAACTAAAGAGTCAGTATGCTGGCTCTTCAAAGACTTATGCTACCCAGTTGATCAAGCAACTGGTCACAAAAAAGTACTCAGGCGGTGGGATCAGAGAGCACTTACATCGTATGGTTCATATAAACAATAAGCTTAAGACGATGGATGAAGACTTGAAAGAGAGTACTATTATCCATTTGGTTTTTGCTTCATTGCCAAACGAGTTTGAGAATTTCGTTGTTAACTAAAACGTCAATCCCGAGAAATGGGATACAGAAAAGACTATTGCGATGTTGGCTCAAGAGGAGGAAAGGATTAAGATAGCATGTGGTGGCTCTATCAACTATGTGCAAAAGAAAAAGAATAACAATGCGTCTAACAACGCAAAAGGAAATCCCTCCTCCTCTAAGGGAAAAGGAATTCACAGGCATAAGGATTGGAAATTCACAGTGGAGAAAGACCAGTGTCTACTGCAAAGAGAAGGGACACTACAAGAAAGATTGTCCCACATACTTAAAGATGATAATGGAGAGGAAAGGTGAGAACATTATCTCATTTGTAAATGAATCTTTGTATATAGACTATTCGAAATCTACTTGGTGGATTGACTTAGCAGCAACAATTCATGTTGCAAATTCTTTACAGGGATTCCGTTCGACGAGAACCACTCAAAGAAACGAAAAGGCACATTAGAGTCGCGAAAGGAGTCAAGGCAGAAGTGAAGCGGTGGGCGACCTTCTCTTGGAGCTCAAAACTGGATTTGTTTTATTTCTTAGCGATGTTTTCTATGTTCCAACTTTAAAGAGAAACTCAATAAGTGTGTCTTGTCTATGTTCATACTTTATAGAGAAACCTAACAACCAAAGGAGATCATACCTTGCAGAAGATGCTAACCTAAAAAGGTAGGTCATAATTTTGTTAGCCTCTAGGAAGGACTTGGCACGGTCACTCGGCCGGCATTGAATAAAAGTCAAAGCTGCACTTTGACAGTTAAGAAGCCATTGACACCATAGTGGTATCTGTTGAGGATAGCATGTTCTCTAATGCTGAGATCCTAGAACTTCTAACACGAGGCGATATATAAGTTTAGCAAAATCACTATGGAAATAAAAATTAGTAAAGCATTAATTTAGATACTGAATCAGATATCAAATTAACACACATAAAAAAGGTAAATCATCCAACCTCATCTTGGTCTTTTATTCCTCCTTAGTTTGGCTATTTCCTTGGATATGGCTGCTCTATTTCAAGGAAAAAAAAGGCATTGTAAAAAAGGCGTAATTGTGCAAACATAATAACATATACACAAGACACCTATTTTATAAAACTATATTTGAATGACAGGTCATATATTTCGCAGCTAGATGTAGAATGGAAAACGGGTGAATCATTAATATGTGATATATCAAGTCATAAGGTATTTTGGAGACAGTTAATAATGCCAGATTTGGTCAGGAATTGAACAGATATTAGGTCAGTGCAAATCTTTGGTTGTAGCACATAATCTTAACAACTTGGGAGAACAAAATGAAGCAACTCAGTGTTTATATGCATTTTCCAATGAATTGATCCATAGCTGATTCTCTAGAGGTCTAGCCACCAGCGAGTACAAGTTTACGGCAGCAGAAAATTTCCACTGCATGTTTACATTAAGGAACTACAAATCTATCTGTCTCATCATAAACAAAAATGCTGCATGTAACACACCACAAAACAACAGAAGCATTAGATAATTATTATATACAAGCTATTAACAATGTCAAACGACTTCCTACCAGATGTTTCATGAGTAGACAACTTCTTTGCTTCCAGAAACTCCAATCTTTTTGATGCAACTGCAGCTTCCTCAGTTTTCCGATGTAAGACCTATAGTTTCAAATAGAACGTTGTAGACAATCATTTTATATTAATGCAGTAAGGAGGGAAAAAGAAACTGACCATTTTCTACTTATTTAAGGCCAAGAGCTTACTCATCTCATATTCATTTCGTCTCCCTTCCTTCTTTAGCTAATCAATAGAAATAGAGCACTATCACAACTAGTTCTTCAAGAAAAGAGTTTATAAGAAACAAGTACCTGCAAGAACATTTACCTGAATTACTTCCTTTCCACAAGCAGCTTTCCAAAATCTAAATTGCTCGGTTTCCTGCTTGAATTTTTGTTGAAGTTGAACCTACAAGGAATGAAAGATATATATGTTAAAAGAAAAAAGAAAACTTAATTGCATTTAGGAGAATTGGTAGGAGAAAACACCTTCTGAGATTCTATGCGCTGAATATCTTCTTGTAAACGTTTGGCTGCCTTGTCACTTTTCTGTTTGTCTTAGGAGCTGTTGTTGAGCTTCCTGATTTTTCTTGAGCTCAGAAACCTGCAAATATTGTGCAGTAAGTATATGAAGAATGGGACAAGCATTCAGCTGAATCTACAAACCTGATTCAATCACCTTGGGAAAAGAAAAAATTAGCTCCTACTAGCACTAGCTTTTTAGTTCTTCTTTACATGTACATATGCCATTATCTATCCTCAATCAGCAAGCCCATTACATTGTATCTTGATTCATATTGAACGGTATAAATGTACCTCATTTTCATATTCAAACGGCAGAGATTAAACATTTGCCAAGAGCGATGGCTCTGTACTCAAGAAACATTATGACAAGAAGTTAAATGAGTTGGAGTATTTAACTTCTTATCATATTGTTGGTTGAGTACAAAGGAATGGCGCTTGGCAAATTGTTTCATCTGTCTTTTAAAATATGAAAATGAGGTATAAATGTATAATTATACCGTTCAATGCGAATCAAAATACAATGTAATTAGTAGATTGAGGATATATAATGACATCTGTACATGTAAAGAAGTAAAAAGCTAGTGCTAGTAGGGGTCAACAAACAAAATGTCAAGAATGTGTAAAATTAAGAAACCACAAATAGTTGAGACAGGAGAATAGTACCTCATTTTGCTGAAGTCATTTATCTAGTTCCTCTTTATCCAGATGGTCTTGCATGCATGGATGAATGTTCTCTCTCCTTTTCTTCTTCATCAACTTCACCTGAAGATAGTACAGTTATTGATAAGACTTTGGGATGGACACATGGTCTTGCGGTATTAATGGATGGACACATGGTCTTGCTGAAGAAAGTAAGCTACCGGATCTAAGGATGGCGCGAGTGCTTACACCAGGGGACGCCGAGGGAGCCAAAGTCGGAGGCGGCGGCGGCGGCGTCGACGAGGGCGAGGAAGCGCGAATCGAGCCGCGGCGTCGAGCACTCGATGCTGGGGCGAGCACGGCCCACCAGGAATGCAGCGACGGCGCGACGCGACGGCGAGGAGGAGGAGCAGGGAGACGACGGCGCGATGGGAGGAGTACTGGAGGCGTGCGTAGGCGGCGGCAACAAAGGCGGGTTGCGCTTTCTGGGTCTTGGACTCGTCAGCGTCGTCCCCCGCGGCGGAAGGGTAGGAGGAAGAGGACGCGCCGGCGGCGCGGGCGGAGAGACGGATCATTTTGCACCCTGGGCCAAGTAATACATCTGCTCGTTTAAATAGATCAGAGTTTATCTCCAACGCCACAGCACGTGCGTAAATCTCTTGTTGGCAACGTGATCAAATCTCGGGTATCCAAAACAACCCGGCGCCTTTTATAAGCTAGCCCCGTGAAGCTAGCACCGGCAATCGGGCGCCAACAACTGATGCGCACACGGCACATACTCCCCAGGTCCCACGGCTCATCCTGCAAGGGCTCGCGTGCAGCTGGACTCACGTACTCAAGATGCATCACGGCCGGACTCACGTTTTTTTTTTTTACATTTTTCCATCTGCACCGAAGTTTCTTCCGCCATGCCCTAGCCGCCGCAGCTGTTATCAAGCCTGCACGGAGGGCTGCGTTGCTGCTGCTTCAAGGACAGGACTCTGCTGCGGCTAGAGAATTGAAGGTGCAATTTTTTGATACTTCCACTACCGGCGATCATGATGCACCAAATAACAAGAATATACAATCTTATTGGGGACCAGACATTGTTTCAGTTTCAGTGCACTTTGCGAAAAATGTATAGCTCCTGCCATTTTCGGATAATAATTTCTACCTGTCATCATTTCCTTAGCAAAATCAGAGAAACATGTCTTTTCTTTTCTTATCGTGAACTTGTCATTCTTGTGTATACCTCACTTCCAGATAACACATCGATTTTCGAGACATCACAGTTTTGACAACAAGCATCCATCGTATATATTGCAACTCTCAGAACACCCAACAGGCCAACTGTAAGGTAAATTGGATTACATAGGCCCATAGGGTAAGCGTGCCGTTACGTTCGGCATGCAGCTTTTTAGGAGTTCATAGCTAATGATACTTGGGCCAGATTAATTAAGGAACAGTCGGACTCTGTATCTGTTTGTTGATAGAAAAAGAGGCAAAGAGCTACACAACCATATTTAAACGGTAATGCTTTCTTTTGGGATCGGACCCAGCATTTTTTCCGTCTTCCGTCTCCCCATTTAACTACTCATTTCAAAAAAAATGCCGAATCTGACTCCGCTAGAAGTCGCCCATTTAACTCCTCATTAAAAAAAAAGTTTTGCTATTTATCTGTCGACAGATTTTTTGGAAGAAAATCGTCCAATTTTTGACGTTGCACATGTTGTACCTAAATGTTGCAAATATTGTTATATGATGTTTCAAAATATTTCATGACTTTAGAGGAAAAAAAACGTATGCCATATTTTGTTATGTTGCACATGCTATCTTTGGAGGTTTCAAATATTTGTTCTCACATGTTTCATAGTACTTCATGTTCGAGCCATATGAAACATGGTAGAATAAATTCTACAACATTTAAGAACAATACCTGCAACATCATAAAAATTCAACAGATTTTACTTTTAAAAATCTGTGGACTGTCCAAAAACAATCCCAAATCTGACTCCGCGCGCCGACGCGGAGCCGCAAACGCCGCCGCCCCGCCCGCCGTCGCCCGAGCGTCGCCCGCCTGCTTCCATCCGTGCGTCGCCGCGGGTGCCGCCGTCCCACCCGTCGTTGTCCGTGCGCTGTCTCGTGTGGCACTGTTGGCGCCGTCATGGCTGCTGCGACGGAGTTCCATACACGTCATCCTCTTCATCCTTTTCCTTATCCGCGTCACCTGTGTATTTTCTCCTCTTTTTGCTAGGTTTTGTTGTAGTTGCAACGGTATATTTCACGTGTTTCAGTTATTTCATAAGAATGCTGCAACTGTTTAATGTGAATGTTGTAAAAGAAGATCTGGATGTTGCGATGTTGCATATATTTCACATGCATGTTGCAATTGTTTTGTCCAGATGTTGCATTCTTATTGAGAGGTTTTGACTGCTGTCATGCGTAGCTGAGTTAGGAACGCGCCCTTTTTAGTATTACAAACGATGACCATTCATATTGCGGATACTATTGTTTGATGTTGCATATTCTATTTTTGAATGTTGCAAAAAATTTACATGTTCCATGCAACATCATACCCATGTTGCGGCAGGATTTTTTTTGCTACATTACCTTTGATTTTTTAACTCTCGATGGACGTCCGGGCGCTAGTAAAACCGTTGTTTAAATCAGTTTAGGTTTATCTCTACCGGCATACTCAGCTTTATCTCCCAAATCGTATTTGGTTTTATCCCTATGCAATATATAACACCAAAACCGTATTCGACGAAATCAGCCGGCGCATATCCCCAGTATCCAAGTTACCTTGCTGTTGAAACCAATCATGAGAGGTCAAGGCTTCATGCTAATAATGGATGTGTTTAGTTTCAAAAACCCACCCAAAATTCCACTATATAAAAAGTCCTATCACATCACATCAAATCTCTCTTCTCGTACGTGGAGCATTAAATGTAGGTAAATAAAAAAACTATTACATAGTTTTAATGTACACGACGAGACGAATCTTTTGAGCCTATTTAGGTCATGATAGGACAACAATTACCACAAACAAACGAAAAGTGTTACAGCGCGTTACGGTATCCAATTTGACCCGATGTGACTTTTCTACTACACTTTTCCGGGGAAATAAACACAGCCATTGTCAAATGGGCCAGGCCAGCAACTAGCATGGGATCAACAACATGCATGTATGTGGTATACATATATGATTTCATAATCTCGGGTAAAAGCTCAGCCCAATGACGTGAAGCTTTCACTGTAGTGTTCGTTCAGTACTTCAGTGTGACGGGGCTAAAGCCACTGGCATGTGAATGCCTTCTCTCTTTTCCTTTTCTTTCATTTTCTAAGGCAAGGCAACCAGTGCCAATTGCATCCTTATGGCCTGCTCTATATGATTGTGCCGCTATGCCGAGCAAGCGCCAAATTTCAGCAGCCTGCAGCTCTTCGCTGATCACGTAGGAGGACAATATAAACGAAGAAAAATAAAATGGTGTCAAGCACACAGGTAGGCACTCCGCACTCACAAATCCATTCCATAAAAACAACTTATATTTTGACTCTTGGCAACAAATCAAATTTTACCAACGCAGCCACTCTTAGTTGACCTTCCGGCAGTTCAACCTGACCTCCGTCGGCGTCCCGGCCGCCGGCGCAAGGCCACCCATCTTCACCATGGCCTTGGCGAAGTCGTTGGCGAACATGCGGGCGTTGCCGCTGTACTTCCTCACCAGCGCGTCCGTCGGCCCGCCGTTGAATAGCTCCTGGTCGGAGTGCAGCAGGCCGCGCTGCGCCATGAGATTGCCGTAGTAGGCGTTGTCGAACGCGTCCGGCGTCTGGTCGTCGAACGGCGCGAGGTTGCCGTCGCCGCCGCTCTGCGGGCACGTCTGCTGCCGCGCCGCCGCGAAGGTGGCGTTGATGTTGGGCTCGCCGTAGATGCGGCCGCGGAAGAAGAGGCACCGCGCCCGCCCCACGGTGTGCGCGCCCGAGAGCGCCGCCATGTCGCGCGCCGAGAGGCCCTTCGCCGCGAACGCCGAGACGAGGGACGCGGCGCTGGAGCCCGGGCCTGGGAGGTTCGCGTTGGCGGCGCTCGGGCTCGCCGTGCGCGAGTCCTGCCGGCCGAGCTGCACGTTCCACGTCGGGCCTCCGAGCTGCAGCGCATGCAGAATTGCAGATCAGAGTTGATCAGAATTGCTGGACATTTGGATCATCGAACGTGCAGTGTTCTCTTTTGGCATTAGACGGACTGACCAAGTTCACGGCGTCGCGAGATGCCAAGGCGACGATGTCGGCGCACGACACGGTACCCTTGCAGGCCGCTTCGACCTGTGTCTTGATGGCGTCGATCACCTCGTACCCGCGGACGGAGTTGGCGTTGGCGCCGGCGTTCTTCTCGCCGGTGAACGTCGCCGTGTCGTCCAGAAGGATAGACGCGTCACACCCCTGTGCAAACACACACGCATACTTACACTGCAGTCCGATAAACCGATCACAGAGAATCAAGGCAGCCACAAACAGGATAGTAAATGTGACCGACATTGACGAAGCAGTCGTGGAAGAAGAGCCGGATGATGGACGCGCCCATCCGGGGCTCCTTGGCGACGGCCTGCGCCATCACCGTCCTCACGATGGTGGCCACGCTGGGGCACGACTTGGCGTAGAACTTGGTCGACAGCTTCCCCTTCCCATGGCACGGAAGAAGCAGGCAGAGGAGAGCAAAAAGAACAAAGCACCTAGCGAACGAGGTGCCCATTTCTGGCCCAGCCACCGCCGAAACAGAGAACACGTCGCCGCAAGAAGTGACACTGGCCATGCTTGTGTATTTATAGAGCTCGACCGCTGGTGATGGCCACCATGCCCCAATCTGGTCTGCGCGTACAAAATGCGGGGTGCACTTGGTGCCGGTGATTGGGCGACGCGAGTGGTGGTGGCCTCGGCTGCGGTTGTGCGCGGCGCACCAGCTAGAGCGCCTGGCATCCAACACCGGCGAACGAGCAGCGCATCGGGATGGGTCGCCGGTCCTGGATTTTGGGGAACAAAGGGGGAGGCTGGTCGGGGCCATCATGGTTGCTTTGCGCTCTTTTTCTTGCCGTCTTTGCGTGGGGTGGGAAAGTTCGGAACATGGTAGAAAGGTACCTAAAACCATGAATTTTAGCTGCTTTTTGCTTGCAGTAGTACGGGAGTGGCATAGTGCGTGGGTGCCTCTGCCTCGGTTCGGTTCGGTTGATCGCTCAATACGGTGTTTATTAGCTAGAGTGATACCTGAAGGGTCAATTAGTTCTGGCCGTTGGTGTCGTAAAATAATATGTTAGGCTCTGTGTTTGTATTTTTATTGTCCTTTTTAAAATGCTTATTTGTTCCTAGATTTGGGTGTAGCTGTCAATTGGAGACATCTTTATTAATTTATTTATAAACATAGATATTCATATATACACATATATGCATATCTTATTCCTATAAGCACCTCTTACAAGCTGTCTCGGCAGATCTTAAAATTAACGAAGCCATGCATGCTAAGCTGAGCACATCACCACAATTTTTAGGTCAGAAGAGGAGTCCCCTACCATTTGTACGTAAAAAAAAGAAATGAATCTATATTATAAAGATCTAAAATTCTGGACAACCGACAGGCCCACAAATTATTGAAACATTACCTCTTCTATGACCTCACCTGTCAGACCTTTTTCCGTCAAACTTTTGACAGCCGACGGAGCCACCGGTCATTGAAACATTATCCCTTCTAACGACCCCACATGTCATGTCTTTTTCCGTCAAGCTCTCCGCCGTAGTATAGAATCTCGAGTTCGTAACCAATACGGTTCCCGACCAATTATCGGTTATACGATCTTGTTTTCTATTATAAACATGCATGTCGCACGTGCGTTCTTGCTAGTATGTATAAAGAAAGGGACAAAGAGCATTGTGCTCAAAAGGGAAAAATAAAATTACAATCAGAAACTACTCAGTCGCAACTTGATCTTCTCACTAATGGTCAGTTCAGCTCTAAGAATCACTAGCTTCAACAGTCCTCAACAAAAGGAACATTCCATTGCCATAGCGAGAGGGAGCCATTATCAAAGATAATACCGTTTCTACGGCACCATATAGACCTAACAGGCGACTATCACTATCTCTTTAAAGGTACAGGAACCGAATGCCTCATAAGTTTGTATGATATTGTCCAGTGTCTCTAGAGAGATGTCCCAATTGATATAAAGAAGTCTCTAGTATGCCTGACTGAAAGTGCATTCGTAAAACAAGTGGACGGACAAGAGTTTATTCGGAACCAACTATGCAATGAACAGGGTCACAGCTATCTAGGAACATATGCTTCCTCCAAAGAATATTCCTCTTGTTTAGTGGGTCCATAAGTACAGGCCAAAAGAAAAACTTGTGATTGTTTAGCGCACTTGATTTCCACATCCACTTGTAGAGGGGTGAGGCAGGTTGAGAGCCAAAGAGAGGGAAACATAAGATTTATTGTACATGAATTTGAAATAACCCTAAATGCATACCCGCCGATCATGAGCAAACATAAGATTTATTCCACCAAGCCTCCAAGCCTACATCCCGTGCAGGGATGTGCGTTACCCCATCTGTCCATTGAGTCACTAGTACCCCAAACTTCTTGCGCAAAGGCACACTGCAAACACAAAAGATCTACCGATTCAAGTACTTAATCACACAGTGGGCACAGAGGGTCGCAGGGCCAATTCCTTACAATGAGTTTGTCAACGGTTAGGATCTTGTGTTGCACCAGTAGCCAGGCAAAGAACCTATATGCTTTCCTTCCATCTTAGTTGTCCAGATTGCCATACTGTCAAAGGTGTAGAACGAACCAACAAGTTGAGCATTATAAGCTGACTTTGCCGTGTACAAACCATTGGCTGTCCACTTCCATCTGATGTCATCTTTTTTTTCGAGGAATCTACGGTAGGCGATCGCCGACCTGAACTTCTCATTGAAATGGTGTGGGCGCCAAAGCGCCAAACCACAAGTTACATAAGAAAGTTGCGAGCACAATGCAACATGTACAATAAAGAAGAAGAAGAAGAACGCAGAAGGAAACACAAGACTCAGGACCAGACTGAAGCTTGCACAATCCCAAAGGCGAGCTGCCATTCTCCATAGAGGACCACAACCAAGCGACGTACTTGCCAGCTTCCCAAAGACCAAAGAGCCACCCACACCCCTCGTGACTACGCCTCCCCGCTGCCGCCCTCCATTCCCACTCATATGCTCATTCTGCACCTCCACGTCAAGGAATGAGGGACCGCCACAACGAGAAGGGGACTAAAGGCTGGGGGAGCTCGCCGAGCAAAGGTACACCGGAAACATCGATCCCCCTTAGAGCAAGTGGCAACACCTTTCGCGGCACATCCAGGCGGCTATCAGGAGCGCACCCGGCATAAGATTTGATGACACCACAAGCAAGGAGCGCAATGACGAAGCAGAGGTACTAGAAGTGGCCACATATCAAATCACAACGGAAAAGGCCAAGTCAAGCCAAGTCCAGGGGATGACCTTAACCAACGGAAGAGGGCAATGCAGCGCTGGATCTCTTGCTTGCTTGATAGGAGGCCATGCGAAGGTCAGGGACCTCCCCGCGCACCGAGCGCGATGCTTTCGCTGCAGGCCACAACAATCACAAGACAGAGCAGCAGTGCACCACCGGAAACAGCCACATCGAGCAACCAGAATCTTGGCAAGACTGTGCGGAGGTAGGGGCACCTCCCCAAGCAGAGGTGGGGCACCTCCCCACGCACCGGGCGTGGCACTTTCGTTGCACAACATCAAGCACACAAGAATGGAGCTCCCGCTATTGAGCATTAACCACAGAGACAAAGTACTCACAGAGTTGAGAGCACTCGTGCTGCCACCACGGTCATCTGCAACTGCAAGAATGCTCAAACAGGAACCTCGATGAGGTGCCAATGAACGACCTGTGCTGCCACCACCAGGTCGCCCTCAGACGCGGCCGATGCAAAGGAAGCACCGAGGCATCCCAGCAAGGAGCCAGCCAACGGAGCCCAGGAGGAGCCGGAGGCCTCCGCCGGAGCGGGGACGAGGAGGAACGTAAGGGGAAGCGTACATCGAGGGACAATGAGGGATGCGAGCGGGCGGGTTTGACGTGTGGAGGAGCGGTGGCTGCGCAGGGCGAGCAGTGAGATCTACTTTGACTCGATGGGGAGGGGATGGGAGTTGGGGCGAGGGGCAGAGCAGCGGGGAGGAGGGACGGACTCGGTGGAGAGCGGTGACGGCGGGAGCGGACTCGGTGAGAGGGTCGTACTCGGTGGGGAGGGATGGAGGCGAGGGGCGGAGCAGCGGTGACGCGGCAGCGGGCGGGGAGTGAGATCCACTTAGCTCGGCGGGAGGAGGGGAACAGGGGAAGAGATGTGGGGGGATCGGTGCGAGGTCGCTGCTCTCGCCGGATCCCCGAGGACGGCAGATCGAGCCACGACCCCGCCGGATCCGGTGCATCGTCGCCATGGGAGCTTCCGCGCCGCCCGCACGAGGGAAGCCCCAGCCTCGGTCGGAGCACCTCGCCGCCACCTTCCTTGCGGTAGCCGGGCTTCCGGCCGTCCGCTTGGGCGGCGGCGAGGGGAGCAAGGGGATGGGTGGAGGCTCGAGCGGTGTCGCCCCCCGCCGTCGCTCCGGTGGGGGTGGGGGGGGGGGGCTTCCATCTGATGTCATCTTCAACGTTTGAGAGCTGCACCTTGCTAACCAAAGCCCAGAGGGACACTAGTTCAGCCATTTCAGTTGCCAATGTCATTCTCCAGAGGCTCCTTGTCCAATTGTTGTTTTGCGTATCATCCCTAACGAGGATTCCCAGAACTTGGCACGTTTCCCATTACCTAAAGTAACTATGGTGCTTACACTAAAAGGTTGCTTGTCCACCTCGCTGCATAGTCATGTGAAACTCGCTCTCGGTTCTATTTTTGTTTACCTGAAAACTTAGATGGATAAATATCTCGACTGCTGTCGCCACACAGCTTTCAGAGCGAGGAACGGCCAATCCGCCATAAAAGCTGTGGCGCAGACCGATGCCGCCGCCGCCGCATGCAGCACCCGCACCGATGCCGCTCGGGCTGTTCGGCGCACGTCGCGCCGTCGATGGGATGTGTCGTGCGACGGTGCGAGTACGCATGGGACGCAGACGACGCGCACCTCAGCTCCGCGAGTCCGCGCGCGCGCGTCGCTGGCCCGCACTCGCCGGCCGCCGACGACCACACACGCACCCTGCGGCCCTGCCCCTGCCCCGCATGTGCCGTGCCGGGACTGCTGCGGCCGCACGAGCGCATGTGCGCGTTTCTGCGCCGCAACTCGGTACCGCACCGGCCAGTCCAGCGAACGGCAAAAAGGGTGGCAGACGCCGGCCGGCCCACTGAGGTGATGTAGTGTACCTGCTGGCCGGAGTGGTCGTCGTCGGAGTCCAACCTCGGTGATTGGATCGCGCAAGCAGGTTTTGCTGATTTAATTTACTGCATGTGTTCTGTTTGTGGTACTGGACGTCGTCGCACAGCTGCGGCACTGCATGTGTCGGCTCGGCCGGGGCTTGTAATTTGGACTGGCCGGTTGCATGCAGAAACTGCGCAAACAGGTGCGGCCAGCAGTACGCCTTCGCTCTCTTCGAGTGTAGCCGCCGTCGGCGTCGAAGCTCTATAGGTTGACCGTTGACATTGGCGGGACACTGAGAACGACACGAGTTGGCAACTGGCATCTACTCGTACCATTCTACCAAGGATACAGTCATACACAGAAGCCATGGAAGTTGACCTGGTGTCGAGCTATATATATATATATATATATATATGTATGTATCCATGCGGCCATGTGGGATGGTGCGTGCAGGATCAATACATCTCATGTATAAACATATATATATATAAGTACTGATGCATACATGCATGCATTATTTTGCATCGCCTAAATCTTCTTTTCTTTTTCGCATCCTAAATATTTGCATGTGTGGTTACGTGTGTGGTCAGCATGTTTGTGACGTACATGCTGCAAAATATCCGATGTACAATACGTTTGCGTTCGTGTGAACCACCGCTTTGGAATGTTTGATACTTTGACGCATGCATTGCCGCATATATTGTGTCATGAGCGGCCGACTGATTGCCGCTGTAGCCTATAGAGCTTTGGAACGTACACGAAATAAATGTGACGTTGTAGACTAGTTCGTACCGTACATCTGAGGACGTGAAGAGTGCATGCGCGCATTGCCTACGTCTACGTTATATTTCGTTCCCCTTATTCCGGTTTTCTTTTCAAAGACAAACACATACAAGGTATGACTTAAAGAGCAACGTGGACAATGAGATTGGAATAGAAGCTAATTAGTTTGCTAAGATAGAAAATAACCTTTTCATATTGTCAAGGTACGTAGCACATGGAAAATCACATTGGAGAAGTTACTCAGATGGATAATAGTCCTTTAGTCCTTTTACCACAAAAGTAACCGAGAGCGAGGTGTTATGGATGTCGTATTTGAGGTCGACGTTGGCCCAAAGCACCGACAAAGAGTACAAGCTCGTGCACAATTAGTTTGATCCTACTAAATGCCTTAACTAGCGGTGGCATGCAGGATGGGTTATGAGTGGGGGATGGTACTTACTCAAATCGATATAGCCCACATGCATGATAAAGAGGACGACTAGCATGCATGAGATAGAGACATATAGAACCACCGCTTGGTTGGTAGAGGTCTGCATTCAGTTTTATTAGAGCATCTCTATCAATTTCTAATATTTTTCTCTTTTTCCAATAATTATCGGAACAATAAATTAAATAATCCGTTCTAACTCTTCTCAAATAAAAGGGAGTTGGGCTCTCCCAGTAGGTTAGTTGGATTGGAATGAGATTATTGGAGAACTGCAAAAGCAACTCTCCCATAACTATGAAATAAATATTTGGACATCCACATTAACTTGTTATTGGAGATGTTCTTGAATTGCATCATGTTCTCATGAATTCCCCATTGCTTGCACTTGTGAGTATCTATGTTATGCCCAAACTATTTTTACAGTTTGTCCATATCGAGCTATCCAGCTAATGTGGCTGGCTACAGTGCCTCACAAGATAGATCGTTAAGGGAAAACAAGTCATTAAAAAAGGGCTTGGCTTGTTTAGAAATAAAGGTAACACGAGTCGAGCGCGCCAAACTTGAATAGAGCCATGAGTTGACGCTGTTACTTGTAATGGAGGGCAGGTTTTTTGAAAAGGAAGGAGCTTTTGGGATGGCTCAAGCTCCGGCTTGTTGAAGCCCTACCAAACGCCTCGGCCAAAAATGGTTCTGGAGGAGGAGCCCTGGCTCCGAAATCGCGGTATGTCACACCCCAAAATTTTCGAATTTTGGGATGTGAATTTTCAACATAAATAATACAATATTTTCTCAATTTTCTAAAATTTTCCAAGCTTTATTTAATTTACAGGAAATTTTATAATTAAAAAATATATAATAAAATATTTACAAAACATAAATAAAAATACTTTGAATGTTGCATTCATGCTGCTACATTTATTTTTGTATTGCTTGTGGTTCAAACACGAATTTAAATTTATTAAAATTCAAATTTGAATTGCGTTTGGTTGAGCTCTAGAAAAGTTGTTTTGGACCGAGTTCATTTTCGCCCCCTGAACTTTTCCCTTCATCCGCTTTTGCCCCCTCCACCTTTTCCTTCCCGAGCCAGCTCGGCCCAGTTCGCCCCGCGCTCGGCCCACCGCTCCCACCTCCCCCAGTCCGGCCCAACTTGGCAGCTCGCTTCCCCGGCCCAAGCCGCTCCGGCCCAGCCGACCGCGTCGCGCCCCGCTCCCGCCCGCGACACGCAGCGCCGCCGCCGCCGTGATTCCCGCCGACGCGCCGCTGCCTTCCTTTCTCCTCGACGTCCGCGCCCCTATAAGCCGCGCGCAGCCGAGCCTGTGTTGTAGCCACCGACGTCCTCTCCTCCTCGCCTCACGCGATGCCGCCGCCTCCAGGAGCGCCGCCAGGAGCAGAGCACCGCCGCCGGCGGCATTGGCGCCGATTCGCCGCCGTCGAGCTCCCTCAGGAGGAGCCGTGACCGCCCCGAGGTTCTCCGCGCCGAACCGCACCTGCGCCACGGGCTCTCGTCGCCAATCCGCCGCGGGAGCACCATCGCCCGCGTGATTCGCCGCCGCCATGGCAGAGCGCCGCCGCCCCGCCATTACCGGTCAATCCGCCGCCTCGGTCGACGCCGGACGAAGCCGAGACCACCTGGAGCTTCCCCATGCCACGCCAAAGCCTTCGCGCCCCTTCTCGTCGTGGTCCTGTCACCCGACCACGCCGTCCACGGGAAGGCCGAGCCGCCATCGGCCGTCGTCGTCGACTCGCCGCCTCCGTTGCCGGTTCGAGCACCCGTCCCCACCTCGAGCTTCCCAGCGTCGAGCCACGTCTACTCCGCCACCTCTCATCGCCGAATCGACGCCGGAGCTCCTCCCCCGCGAACGCCCCTCGCCGCCGACCCACTGCCTCCACCGGACTCCAAATTCCAGCCACCCCCGCCGATGTCCCGCGCTGGTGAGCACATCCGCGCGATCCCCTTTCCCTCCTCTCCCCCTGGTGCGCCTCGCCCGAGTCCCCGTCCCCTGAATCGCCGGCGAGCTGGAGAACCCGAGCCGCCGGTGAGCCCCTGTTCTGTTCAAAGGGAGAAGATGGCCTTCTCGCGTTTTAGCCCCTGAAGAAATCCTAATTCCCTTAGATGCAATTCTGTGTCTTGGCAAACTTTCAGAAAACCCTCTGCAATCTTGTTTAGCCCATAAAATCCACGTTTTAACTCCGATTTAATCCGTTTTCGTTGCGTTAGGTTCATACCAACTTAAACTAGACGTTAGCACTGTTATTTAACATGCAACTTGTTTCTGAATTTTTATTTAATATTAAGTTGATTAAATGCTATATAACGTCTTTTCTTAATTAAAATCTAATTAAGGTTATTCGGTTTTTCATATTAATGTTAACATGATTAATATTTATTTAATTAGTTTTCTAAATAAAATATAATTAAGTTCCATCTCGGTTTTTATAAAGTGATATTAATTTGATTAATGATTATTTAACTAGCTCTTTCTAAATTAAAATCAATTTAGAGTTAAACTTCGGATTTCATAAATAAATGTTAACATTGATTAATATTAATATAAATGTGTTTTTATTATAATATTGATTTAAGCAACTCGGTTCATAGAGTTAAACGATTAGATGTTCTCACATATTTTATTTCAAATTAATATTTATTTTGGAGTAAGTAATTGATGCATAAACAATTATAAATAAAATGTGATTAAGTTTCACCTCGACTTTACAAATTCAAATAGAATTATTAAAATAATCTCTACTTATGATTTTCTTTACTTAAAATCAATCAAGCATATAGTTGTGTCATTTAATAATTCAAATCTTCCGATAGTTGTATCTTTTCAACCGTTGCTCCGTTTTCAGCGATTCTTGCGCTCACGTGACCATCGAACCAAGCCCTACCCTTTAGCGCGCTCTTTTAAAGTCTTTCCTTTGATTGGTGTACTGTTCTTAGTTGTATTGTCTGTTTGCTTGGTTAGCTACATGTTGTGCTCGATGTTGCTGCGACTAGAGAGAACACGCTGCGAGTGCGATCAAGGAGAAGAGTTTCAAGATCAAGAGTTGAAGACTATGAGCATAATTATACTGGATTTGAGGCAAGTTATAGCACGGACAATCCTTGCTACCTACTCACTCTTTTAATACACTGTTCATTACATACGCATGTGTCAATTAATGTTTACCTTTAAGGTTGTACCTAGCATTTATTTCCCTGTCCTTGTATTCCTATGGGTTTATGCATATGGGTAGTATTTTGCTAGGCGTAGCTACTGTCACCATTATTTAACTGTTAAACTTGTATTAATGGTCCACTTCAACTTTAATGTTAAAACTTGCTTTTTTAGCAACATGGATCAGGGAGCTAGAGCATGTGCTGTGTGCTTTGCTCTAGTGCCTCCCTCTAAGGACCGGTTCTTAAAGCGGCAACCCAGGAGCCTGTCGCCACCGCCGGAACTATAATGGCTCTGGTCTTGGTCAAGTAGCTTGTACGGCTCTAGCTTGATAGTGGTTACCGAGGGGCCAGCGGCGTTGTGGGAGGCAAGGCACGGGGTGTTTTCCCGATTCCACCGAGGACGGTAGCCCCGTCGGCTAGGTCTCGTTAGACCCAGTCCCGTGTTGGGAGTCTCAGCGATTGAGAACTCCGCGCGTTGCGCATTGTTGGGGTGGATACCCGCGCTCTGGACGCCATCGACCCCCTCATGGTGTGACTCCGTGGGCGTACGTCGATCCCGGTGCCTAAGGACTCACCACCTTGTATTACTGCAGCGGCTACTATCTTGTTAGGGTGTCTTGTGAAAGCCTCGTAGCGTCCCTATGCAATCACACCTCGGAAGTGTTGATGTGCGTGGTTGGGTGCAAAGTTCCTTTGAACTTTTACGCGACTGGTGGGTAAAGGGCGAAACCTCTGCAGAGTGTACGATCTATCATGATAGTCTTGCTCAAGGTCACGAGCGGCCTGGATCCTTTTTTATTAGAATATGGTATTTATTCATGCTTAATGATACTTACACTTTATTAATTGGGTTACAACTGGGTTCTCAGTCACTTGTAGTAACTTGGATAAAGTTAAAACGAACCAACTAAAAGTGCTAATGCAGTTAAGCCAGTGTCTAGCCTTTTTGAGCCTTCATAACCCGTGCTATCCTTGCTAAGTAATTTCCATTACTTACACTTGCTGTTATTACTATTTTTGGGCAAAATCCCGGACGGGTAACAGATTGGAGTCAGGCTGATTATGCTGTGGAGTTTCCAGAGGATTTGCCGTACTTCTGAGTTGGCGTTCTCCCAGTCAGAGTCCCTGTGGGATTGCGGCTACGCTTAGAGAGATGTTTTAGTCTTCCGCTGTCCATGTTTTCGTTTATGAAGCACTCTGGTGTAATCGCTACTTTATGTTGAATAATGAAGCATTGTACTCTGAATTTTTACCATATTTGTTCGCTATATGTGTCTGTGGACTTCCTGGGCACACATATGGCCGCATTCGGGTTTTGTGTAAATTCGGGTGTGACACGGTAAGAGGAGTCGTTGGACGCAGCGGGAGCCCAAAAGCCTAGCTCCCCACATTCACAGCTCCGCCTCCTCCTTTTTACCATCTTATCCTCGGTTGGAGTGGGGCACAACGGCGGTGAAGGGTCGGATAAGGTAGAAAGATAACTAGAAAGGAAGGGATGAGAAAAGAGAATGGTAAGATGAGCCGGGAAAAAAAAGAAAAGAGTAAAAAATTAAGGAGAAAGGAGAAAAAGGATATAACAAAAATAAATAGAAAGAGTCGTAGCTGAAGCCATTTGCAGGGGAGGTGGAGCCCTGCCAAAGAGACCAGAACTCTACAACATGTCGACATGTAACATTGAACCAAGTTGGGTGGGGCGAGTGCGCGCTGCCAATAAGGGACAGTGTATAATAATATGACAATAAAGCTTATGTATTATTATGTAAAATAACCCTCTTGTAATTTGGCATATACATATACCCTGTCTTATTACACTTTGTTGCTGCCACCCCCAACAACTGAAGCAGACAAGTGTGTACATATAGTGCATTTGCAATCCCCTTACTTTCACATAAATCTGATCATATATATCAACCTTGGTTCCCAAGGCCGGCCTCGATGATGATGACCAGCAATATATGCCAGCAAGTACATGTCGTTCGTTCTTCACCGTACTCCCGTCAATCATTAGTTGACCTTCCTGCAGTTGAGCCTGACCTCCGTCTTGGTCCCGGACGACGGCAGCAGGCCACCCATCTTGATCATGGCCGTCACGAAGTCCGCGGAGAACTGCGAGGGGTTGCTGCTGTACTGCCTGACCAGCGCGTCCTGCGACCCGCCGTTGAAGAGCTCCTGGTCCGAGTGCAGGAGCCCCTTCTGCACCAGCAGGTTCTGGTAGTAGGCGTTGTCGAAGCCGTCGGGGGTCTGCACGTCGAACGGCGCGAGGGTGGCGTCGCCGCCGGAGCGCGGGCACGTCTGCTGCCGCAGCGCCGCGAAGGAGGCGTTGACGTTGGAGTCGGTGTAGATGTGGCTGCGGAAGAACTGGCACTGCGCCCGCCCGATGGTGTGCGCGCCCGAGAGCGCCGTCATGTCCCGCGCCGACAGGCCCTGGTTGCCGAACTTGGAGATGAGCGTCGCGAGGCTGGACCCCGGGCCGGGGAGGTTGGTGTTTGCCAGGCTCTGGCTCGCCGTGCGCGAGTCCTTGCGCCCCAGCGGCACGCTCCACGTCGGGCCGCCCAGCTGATGCAACACGCACGCGCATTTTGATCTCGGTTAGCTACGTGTGTTCGACGTGTAAAGCAGTGGATCGGAGTCGGAGTATATATGTAAGCGGTGGGTTGTTGGCGCCTGGTAGTGCTGGTGCTTACCAGGTTGACGCCGTCGCGGGCGGCGAGGGCGAGGATGTCGGCGCAGGAGACGGTGGCCTTGCAGGAGGCCTCGACCTGGGTCTTGATGGCGTCGATGACCTCGAAGCCGCGCACCGAGTTGGCGTTGGGCCCGGCGCCCTTCTCGCCGGTGAAGGTGGAGGTGTCGTCCAGCAGGACGGAGCCGTCGCATCCCTGGCGACAAATTAAAACAGAGCAAAACGAACGTCAGCAACCCGGCCGGCCGCCCACATTCCCGATTCGGTGCACGGCACATGGCACACACGCTCCAATCAATGAAAGAAACAGTCTTACATTGACGAAGCAGTCGTGGAAGAACATCCGGAGGATGGAGGCGCCCATGCGCTTCTCCTTCTGCACGGCGGACGCCATCCCCTGCCGCACGATGGTGGCCAGGTTCGGGCACGACTTGGAGTAGAAGCTGGGCGACAGCTGCTGCGCGTCCGCCGCGCCGGCGCCGAGGACGACAGCGAGGGCGATGAAACAGGCCGTCGTCATCGACTTTGTCCTTGTGAACGTGGCCATGGCTTATCTATTAGTTAGAGTGAGCAGATGAGGGCAATATAATGCAACTGCGAGAGCTCAACCGATGAGGTGAGACGCAGGAGGTAGCCTCCAATTTATAGTGCTTCAGCTCGTGCTCGTGCTCGTGCGTGCATGGCGGTTGTGACTGCATGCGCCGGCAGGTACAAAATTCCCAGCCAAACTCTCTGCACCACGCGAGCCGGATTTGGTTGACCGGTAGTCTGGCCCGGCGTCGCTTCACCCCTGCCGGCCAGGCTGGCGGGCACGTCGCTAACGACGTACGCATGGGTCCCCGCCGCTCATGTATCACTCGAATCTTTTTCAATTTTGTTCGTTTCTCCTCGGAAATCATATTTAAAAGGGGAAGGCATTTGGCTGTTCATCGCGTCACGCGGAATTGTTCGTGCTTGGACCAGTCCACGCACGCTCATCGGATACTGATACTTCTCTCTGTCCTCAAGTTTCTTTTTTTGAAAAGCTAAGGGAGGAAGTTTCGCCGACCCAAGTCGTCACAAGTAGACGGGCTGCAGCATGTCGGCTCCATGCATGCTATATGACTGGAGTGGTGAACATTTAAGTGGATATATATGGCATGCAAAATCCGTGGTTTGCAGAAGCGATTAGCCACCGATCTTTTACGTGGTACCTTTTTGCATGCATCAACAGTGACCATAACTGTGTGACAATTACTTGCTGACGACAAATAAAGAATCATTTCCGGATAAAATTTGGGATATTATGACGAAATTTCAAACTATTTCGCATTAGTGGTCACACCAGAAGCGTAAAAATCGGTCGCTTTCGTCCACCAGTAGGAAACTGGATGGAAGCGTTGCATCTCACTATCACCGGGCCACATCAGGCCACTTGATGCAGATTTCAATCCTGTAACGACCGAGATGGGTCAGAGCCGATTTCTTTTCTGATAAGTACTTCTTAACCGAAATCAAATGGCGATTTTATATGATTTAAAACATGCACAACGGGAAGAATATTATTGGCTAATGTAGCTAGCTTTCCGGCCCGGTGAAGTATTTAGATGAGGATAAGGCATGGCCTCATCATTTATGGGCATGAATAATGGGAGCAGCGAACCGATATCAGTTTCGTTATATACTCCACACTCATATACCTCCGAGTTGAAAAAAAAATATTGATGGAAACCTATGGAAGTACAATAGAAATATACTTCCTCTGTTTTTTAAATATACGACGACGTTAGCTCGTGAAGGAAACCGTGATGGGGGGAATAGTAGTAATCCTAAGCTCAAGCATTTAACTTGGAGATGTTTGAAAGTTTTCAAGCACCCATAACATCGTTTGATTCTCTCTCATTGGATATATGTTTCGTTTTCTGTAAAACCACTGAGAATCGCCTAGCAGTACGCCTGTAATTGACAAATTAATAACCGATTCTATGATGACACAAATATGATTTCTAAAATGTCAAACTCACAATTCAACTGGTAAAGCGATGTTTTTGAATTTTAAAGTTGCCACTATCCATGTGCATTTAGCCAAATTGTAGCTATCCTCGCTTACTGGACGTATTCTTTTCTCCAAAATTGTAGCTAGCCAATCCGGATGCAGATGCTAAAGAATCAAAGCTGACATGATGATCCAACTAGCAAAAGAGACTTGGATTTAAAATTGTCAGCATCCAACAGCATTTGTCTTTGTTAGGCCGATGCAAATTTCAACGATATGATGGATAAGCTCATAAGCTGGCTAGCTGTCACATGCATGGCCTTTATTTGGCGATAACGAATGAGTGCCAAACTAGCATATAAGAAACTGTTTCGCTCATCACGTAAGTGCAGATAGTGGCAACCAACCCGTGTTTGCTCACGTACGTATCTTCTTTGCAATAGATTATAAACATTCATTCATCGGGGCAGGGATGATCATATCATCGATGTACATTTGTAAAAATACCCACCTGGGAAGGCATTCGAACATACTCGTTTGCAGGTTCAATCATCATATGCATGTTATCCCAGATAATTAAGCAACCAATATATATCAATTGTACGTACGGAACTTGATTATACTAAGGACCTCTTGGAATGAATGGGAGCATATACCATGGAGTAGGCCATGCTAATCGTCTTGTTTGTCATTTCGAATGGCGATTATGTTGTCACGTTTGTCATTTCGAACCATACTTTTTATCCTCCGGTGAAAAATAATTAAACAAATGGTTCTCTAATTATGTGATCGATGCTTTAAGATGCGTGTAGTTTTCTAATGGAAACGTATCGAAGCAGTTTTCTGAAAGGGAATATCCTCACCGGTCTAAATTTAAACCGTGGCAGGTACCTGATCACTTCAATCATTATGCACTGGCAGCAGCTGCTGCAGTCCCACACTACGTGGATGATGAAACTTCTGGGGTGCAAATGAAAACTCAACCATGAAAGACCACATACATATCGAACGTTTCTACCAAATCATTATATTCTGGCATCTATATATGTTACTAACATATATATCCTAATAATAAAGTTTCTGTCATCGATGAAATGGAAAACTCAACCATGCATGAAAGAGCACACATATGTCAAAAGTTTCGTTCTACTATCATATCGTCGTCTTCTGGCACGTACATATGTTGTTTTATTGTATCCTAATAAAGTTTAGAGTCGACTTTGCAAGACTACATCGATATAGGCAACCAGTGGTGGAGCCAGCTTTTGCTCATGACTAGGGCCAAATTTAGCCGTCAAAATGGTCGTGTATATGACATGATATAAAGTAATAATAAAATGTACAGCAAATGGTTTAGATTGGCAAAGAAACTAATAATTGTTTACTAATGTGATACAATAATTGAGAATTGTATGGATTACAGGATTAGAGAACGTACACAAATAAGTTTCTAGTGATAAATTCCTCATAGACATGATTTTTGGGTCAAAAATTATTGGGGGTATGTGGGCTTTCATGGGCCACGACTAGGGCCCCGGCCTAGGTGGCCCTAGGTGCAGCTCCGCCACTGTAGGCAACTGAACAATTGACTGTGATAACAGTATCACATCACGAATGTCAAGTGACGGCTACTACTAGTAGAATGAACCAACAATATGATCTTTGAAAGTATGACTATCGGTTTGTTTTGTGAATGAACTTGATATATCACAATGTTTATAATTAACAGCAACTGAAACAGGTAGTAGTGAGGATCGAAAGAGGAACAAAACGGTGTGATGATTAAGTTGACAGCTCGTTTTAGGTACCCTCTTGTTTCCCTCTGTGCTAGGAGGTGAACGAATTTTTCTGCCACTGGTTGTTAAAGGCGATTTGGTGATTGGAGGATTCAAAATTTTGGGGAATCCACATGAATGCTTTAGACACTCAGCAAGTTATTCCAACTTTCTTGCAACTCTATTTATTTGCTAACTTGCTCTTGGTTTTCAAACTTTGGGTCAAGATTTTAAAAAATTAAAGTAGGTGATAATTGGTGATGCATATTTATAATTTTATAGTGGAGCTACAAGTGAGCTCTCATTCTAAAAGTTACTCCCTTAGTTCATCCTTAATCATACTCTTGCCATATATGTGTGTCTTTAAAGTTTACTTACCTCTGTTCTTACATGAGGCTTAGACAAATTAGTTCAGAATGAACTAAATTGTTTGTCCTAAACGTCATATACTCGAGAATAGGGAATCGACAATGATATGGACTAATTTGTAAAGCGAAGGGATGGTGATATTTGAAAGTATGACTACCAGTTTGTTTTACTGATCAACATGATATATCACATTGTTTATAATTAATGACAACTGAAATAAATAGTAGTAGGATCAAAAGAGGAACAAAATTGGTGTGATGATCAAGTTAATAGCTCATTTCAGGTACCTTCTTGTTCCCGTTTGTACTGGGAGGTGATCAAGTTCCCCTTCCACTGGTTGTTTAAGGCAATTTGGTAATTGGAGGATTCAAAATTTTGGGAAATCCACATGCATGCTCTAGATGCTCTAAGTTCAGTGAGTTGTTCTACCTTTGATTTAATATATACCTAAATATTTGCAAACTTGATCTTGATTTTGAAAGTAGGTGACAATCGGCAATGCATGTTTATAGTGGAACAACGATCTCTCTTAAAAGAAATGTCAAGATTTATCACTTTTGCCTGGAGTTTTAAACAAGGACGACAGGGTAACTAGTTATTCTAACCACTAGCAACTAGTCCGTCATCCATTCTTGATCGGCAACTACCCCTGTCGTCGATTCTAGCTTCCTCTCGACAGTGGTTGATGAGATACTTCCTCCATTCCAAATTATACATCGTTTTGATTTTTCTAGATTCATAGTTTTTGCTAACTTATACCTAGATGCATAAGAGAAGTTATGTATCTAGAAAAGGCAAAAGAACTATAATTTAAAACAGAGAAAGTACCAAATTACCCTCGATCATTAGACCAAAACTGTGTTGCCATCGGCCACTTACTGAGAAATCTCAGTAAAGGTTGGAATTTTTGTTGAGTTACTCCCTTAGATCGTCATTTATCATACTTTTGCTTTTTATGGGTCTTTAAGATATACTACATATGTTCTCAAATATAGGCATTTAATATAAATAAATTAGTTTAAAATAAACTAAATTGTTTATTTTAAACATCATATATCTGAGACCGAAGGGAGTATTATATGTAGAATTTTGTAATTATTACATGCGCCAAGCTCATCAACATTCTAACATATTTATGTTGGAGCTACTTCTGCTATCTCATTCTTAAAAAAAATGTAATTGGGAGGAGGGTGCAACTCAGGAAGTACTTAGTTATTTATCTTAAGCATCATATATTTGAGAATGAAGGGAGTACTATATGTAGAATTTTGGGATTGTTACATGCGCCAAGCTCATCGACATTCTAACATATTTATGATGGAGGTACATCTGTGATCTAGTTCTTAAAAAATACTCCCTCCGTATCAAAATATTTGTCGCCGTTGACTTTTTCTTACAACTTTGACCATTCGTCTTATTCAAAAAATTTCCTGATTTCTGCTGCCTCCAGATATTTCGATACGGAGGGAGTATGTAATTGGAAAGAGAGTGCAACTCAGAAGTGGCGGAACCTGATTTCTCATACGAAATGGGACAAAACTCGCAAAAAACTAGACAAGGATAGGCGAGCAAAGGCAAAGCGGCTTCCTTCCAATAACCACCAGCCATCCGGCCGTCAGGTGAGAGGCCGAGGTCAAAATCAGTCTCCGACCGACGTCTGCAGTCTGCTGCCTCCATTGAGCCGTTGACCAGTCAGCTTTGCGGCGGGTAGGGGCAGCCACGCCAGCGCCACGGCCACGCAGGCAGCCAGGCACGCCCCATCATTTGACCTCCGTCTTTGACTCCTACCTTGGGACTCGGATGTTCGCTTTGCTTGGTCTCACTTGTTTGAACAAAGGCGCGCGCTCCGGTTTGGTTTTGGACTAGGAATGTTTCTGGTGATGGTCTCCACGAGCTTTCCCGGTGGAGCTAGCCGACCGTTGACAACCTCGAGTAACGTTGTCCGATCGGCCGATCCAGCTTAAGAATGCATAAAGGTTGGGTTTCAAACTTGTTGGAGTTTGTATTGTACTGTGGTACCACTACTATTTAAGCTCAATTATAGTAGGAAAATGGAATATGGAGCTTGACTTGACACATATTTTTACCTACACCCTCCGTTCCAAATTACTATTTGATGTCGATTTTTTCTCGTAACGTTTGACCATTCGTCATACTATTTGTTGTTGATTTTTTCGCACAACGTTTGACCATTCGTCCTATTCAAAAAATTATGACGAATGGTCAAACGTTACGAGAAAAAATCAACATCAAATAGTAATTTGAACGGATGTAGTATATATTTAGTTTTATGTCTAAGATTTTGCAGCCAATACTTAGTTACTTTCACCAAATTTGGCTAGGCGCTTATCTTGTATGTCCACCGTGTACGGATATAATTTTTAAAGTGAAAGTTGTTCAAAATTCAGAATGGCAAACAAGTTATCCTGATTTTGGGTATGCTGAATTAAGTTTGGGCTTTGCTTCCGCATGACTTTCTTTCTTTTGTATTCCTTTTGTTTGTGTTTTAGATGTCGTGTTTAGTTTTTGAAGAAAGTTGGAAAAGGATGTGATATCTTTCTCTTGGTACAATGAGCGGGAGTGCATGCACGGAAAAGCAGGGGCTGGAGGAAAAGCGGAAGCGCAGGTTTGCATGTTGCATATGGCCAAGAATCAAGGTAGATTAAATACGAGAGCCTCGCAAAGCAAAAGAAAAACTGATTTTCAGTCCATTCATGATATGTATGTTGGAGTCTACTACGATATGTTAAAAAAACCGGAGGGAATATGTCACAAATTGGCTTGGCCTGATGAGAAGAATCAACCCACCATGTCAAATTCGATCCTTGAACTGCATAGAAAGGCCCTATCCGGAATATAGGCTTTCTAAAAATCCATGATATCAACGGTTTCTATTGTTAGGCTATAGAAATTAAATGGTAAATTGAGTTTAGTTTACTCTAGAACAGTACAGTCTACATTAAACGGATTTGTTTGGTCGCAAAAAAAACATTAAACGGATTTGTTCCTGAACTTTTTTAATTATAGGCTGTATTAGTAACGCGTTGATTCAATTTATGTTTAAATAAATAGACAATTTGGGCCGCTAGCCAGACAAAATGATTCTATCCTGAAAAGTAGGTGCTAATGCATATCGGCCTCATTCGTCCGTGGGCGGGCTGTTGCAGACAGAGAGACCCAGTAGCATTCCATCCTTGCGTGGGCCACATATCTCCACTCCAAGTCAGGCATAGACGCATAGTGGGCTGGCGGCCCAGACCTACCAAACTCCAATCGTTGCCAGCGCCCCCGCTCGGGCATCTCGAAACCTAAAAAAGCAGAGGAGCTCCCTCTCCCTGCTCTTGGGTGCTCTCTGCTTTGCCCAACGGGCGGAAGGAAGAAGACCCAAGGCCAAGGGCAGGGAATAAAAAAGCGGCGTGGTGGTGGGCAGTGTGCAGACAGGGACAGTGCCCACACCCCCCCATGGCCCCCTCCTCTCGGTCACGCTAGCGGGCAGCGGCAGCACCCCCGAAGCAGCAGCCAGCTAGCCAGCAGCCTCTCTCTCCCCTCCCCCTCCATCACCGAGGAGAGAGAAGCCAGCCACCGCCCCACATGGCCACCGCGCCAGGTGGTGGGCCCCACCCCGCCGCCGACGCGATGGAGGTCGACCCGCCGCCCGCCTCCGCCGACGAGAAGGTGAGCGCGCGCGTCCCCGTCACCTCCACGCTCGCCTCCCAAGTGGATGGGTCCTCCGCTGTCTAGCTAGGAAGCTAGCCAGGGTCGCTTACTCGCTTGGCTTGGCTTCCTCCTGCCTGGATCTGCTTGTGCGGCGCGGATCTGTTAGTCGCGGCATTCTCTACGCATCGGGAGGCGGTCCTGGTTCTGGCCTGCCTGCGCGATCTGTGCTGCCGCTTGTCTGGATTGGGGCTGCTCGCTTCATCCCCCATTGCTACCAGTGGCTTGCTGCGCCTTACTTTTGTGTTGATTTGGAGGCCGATGGGCGGTCCTCTCTCGTTGGAGACCGTTTGAGCTCTGGTAGCTTAGCTTTCCGGGGAGGGAACCTGCCGTTCCGTGCTCTCCGTGCAACTTTGCGTGCTGGCCATGCAAGCATTTCCACTCCCGTGCTGCTTTGAACTCTGGCTAAAGCCGCCCGAAATGTGTTCTAGAAGTCGTCTTGTAGCAACGATTTTCAGTTAGCTGTTTTGATGTTTGACTTTAGTTGGGCCTCATGTGAAGTGGCAGTTGGCTTAGCTGTCACACATCTGTCCGATGTTTTCCATGGCCTACTCGGCAGTTCTGATCCCGTAGGTTTCTGTGGATTGTAAGCAACTTGTAACTTGGATATGTGGCATACATTGGATATGGATTCCATACATTGGAAATACTCGATGGCTTTAAGTGTGTTTTATGCTTACTTTTGGAAATGTGGCATCAATAATGCATACATGTGGTAGTATTGTTGTTTGTTCACTTAGGGCAATGTTAGCCTGCTGCGCTGGTGCTAGCTAATGTTGCTGCGACAAACCAAGTGAAGCAACCAAAATACCAAATGCTAATGCCAATGTAGTCCTAAGTGAACAAACAAATGTGCTAGCCAAATGTTGCTGCATACATCTGACTCCTTTTTTTTTCTTATTGATTTGGTGCTGCCTTTTTTCTTATATCTTGCCTGTTGTTTGTGTTACATGACAGCATGTCGCCACTGTTATGGGGGGAAATGATGCTGTTACAGGACATATAATCTCAACCACTATCGGGGGCAAGAATGGTGAACCAAAAAGGGTAGGTTTTGGAGAAAGAAATTCACTTGATTTTGCCGAATTACATGATGAGGGTAATACCATTCTAACTTAGCTTGTGATTTTATGTACTTTAGACCATTAGCTACATGGCTGAACGAGTTGTGGGAACTGGATCATTTGGGGTTGTCTTCCAGGTCAGAGATAGCTTTATCATCATATCATTTTTCCAACCCGGCATAGTTTTTTTTCCTCACTTTGGCTCGTATTTTGTTGATCGTGTGTGCATATATTCAGGCAAAATGCATTGAGACTGGCGAAACTGTTGCCATCAAGAAGGTTTTACAGGATAAAAGATACAAGAACAGGGAGCTGCAGATAATGCGATCAATTGACCATTGCAATGTCATTTCCCTAAAGCATTGTTTCTTCTCTACCACAAATAGAGATGAACTTTTCCTTAACTTAGTCATGGAGTTTGTTCCAGAGTCACTTTATCGTGTTCTGAAACACTACAAAGATATGAAGCAGAGGATGCCCCTTATATATGTTAAGCTGTACATGTATCAGGTGGGTGGTGGTAGAGTTGTATGATACCTTGACATGCATGTACTAGAAGTGGTGCTTTAATATATTTTCATCTTTTTAATATCTTGTGCAGATATTCCGGGGATTAGCTTATATTCATAATGCACCAGGAGTTTGTCACCGAGATATTAAGCCTCAGAATATTTTGGTATGCTGGTTTTTATCCTAACCTATTCCTGACTTCCTGTCTTGATGTTTCAGTGGAAAATAGCTGACCTTTATTCTTAATATTTGGTAGGTGGATCCTCTTTCCCACCAAGTCAAGGTTTGTGACTTTGGGAGTGCTAAAATCTTGGTATGTACATGCTCTAATGATAACAGCTAGGAACACCATCATATTTTTATTTCAATTTCTTTTATATAATTTTTCATAATTGTTGCATCCTAAATTGTTAAGACAAATGTAGAAAAAAAATACTAATTTTTGTGCGATGCCGTGAGTTGATACGAGGTACTAATTAGCGCATTTAGGTACTAATTAGCGCATTTGCTAATTTGTATGCCATCAAATGATTAACATGACTCTAGCAGGGATAGCATGCTAAATCATATTCTTGTAAGCTAGAACGTTTCTATTTTTTTTAAAGTCAGCTCTAGTGGAAACAGTAGGCTTCTTTTCTTAATGTATTTCTTGCTGCATAATGGATGCCACTAATAAGCAGTTTTGAATCATGGACTCAGACCTTGTTGGACTGAATTATAAACATTAAGGATGTGTGGATTGAATTTTGAATTTTGGATCTCTTATATTTGAAAACCTTCAGTGTTAGCACTAGATTCAGCTAACCTTAGACCCAACTTAGTATGAATTTTTCAAGTTCACCCAATGACAATATGATAACATTTGGGAACTAAAGATTAAAGTTTACAGAATACTGTGGTGAGGTGTATGAATAGGAAGTAGTATTTGTGTTGTGGTTGGCTGGTTTCTTTTTCCAAAAGTAACAACGAAAACCTTTTTTTATCCTTCCATTGATAAACTCTGTTCTAGATAAAATTCCAAACCCATCTTTGAATACTCTCCAAACATTTTGTATCCCACTAATTATGTGAGTTTGTTTTCTTCAAACCTTTGATCTTAACTTTGAAACCAACTTATTAGGTTAAAGGTGAAGCAAATATATCGTATATATGCTCGCGTTACTATCGTGCTCCTGAGCTTATATTTGGTGCAACTGAATACACAACATCTATTGATATATGGTCTGCTGGATGTGTTCTTGCTGAGCTGCTTCTTGGTCAAGTAAGTGGTTTAGATAGTCTCCCCTTTTGGTTTACATCTCTTTGCATCTTTATGCTGTCACAATGCCGTTTCAGCATTGAAGTTACACCAAATGACTTGTTTTTCCTTTTTGCAATTTATTAGCCGTTGTTTCCCGGTGAAAGTGCTGTGGACCAGCTTGTTGAGATTATCAAGGTAGTTAATGGGTTTGCATGCATTCTAGAATTAATTGTTTTGAGGAAGATATTTTCTATTGACTTTGGGACTTTCGAGAATTGAACAAAGATTAACTCCTTGCAGGTTTTGGGTACTCCAACACGAGAGGAAATCAGGTGTATGAACCCCAATTACACAGAATTCAAGTTTCCTCAGATAAAAGCATGTCCATGGCACAAGGTGTGTGCACTAGACAGTGGAAACTCCTCTAAATAAGATATATTGATATGGTCTTTCAAGTGGAGTTTATTCCTACTAAACTACATGTATCTGCAAATTTCTCAGCAAAGTGATTACTGTTAAATTTCAGTAGAGGGTCCTTTGACCCCATAAAATCATGCTTCCACTAATTAAAGTCAAATGTCAGCCCCATTCAATTTTCTATGTTGGATATCTCAATAAGTTGTAATACCTGGAAAACATTAATTTGTATATTACTGTCATGTGTAATATATAATTGGTGAGCCCTCGTTCTTTAAATGTTCCTAATGGAGTTCTTATTACAATGGTTATGCTGCAGATCTTCCACAAGCGAATGCCTCCGGAAGCAATTGATCTTGTTTCCCGCCTTCTTCAGTATTCACCAAATCTGCGATGTAGCGCTGTAAGTTTACATCTCTGGTTATCTCATTAAAAGTCTGTTTACATTGAATTTTTTGAGTATTGCCCATGTTTACAGAGTTCTAGTAAAGCCTGATAGTTGTTGGTGATCATCTCACTTAATATTCGATTCTTTGAAATAAAAGGTCCCATTTCTCATCCCTTGTGTGACTCAGATCCAGTATTCCAAATGCTGGCGGATAGCAGACTTTGTAGTGCCAAATTATTCTGAACAACTTGCATGCGAATTCAAACAAATGCAAGAACTTCTGTTCCTTCAAGGTTGAGGAAACATCAAAATTGAGAGAATAAAAAGAGGGGTTGAAACAATTTGTTGGCAACCATTGGGATTTGGGACATCAAATTCTTACCAACTTTATAGGGATGGTGCAGGATTAGCCTGGAATACAAAAACCAACTATCTTCTTACCAGTTATTGTATTTTCATGTGATCTTTTGATGAACTAATAGTAGTAGGGAGTTGAAAACATTCCAATGAATGCCTGCATGTTCCACAATATGCCATGTGGCCAGGGCTACATGCCAGTGGGACGACGTCATATTTTGAAAATAGCATGTTTTTCAGTGGCATATATAGTTAAGATTTGTACTACTACTTCAGTCCTGATTTTTGGTATTGGTATTGTGGACTTGTGGTCAAAGGTTGTCAAATAAGACTGCTGGATCTATTTTTTGTGCTTCTCAAAATTTCCAAATATAGAGTTGACTGTTTGAATTGTGCATAGTTATACATAGATTTCATCTTCTGTTTTTCATACACATTCTCATGACAGTACTTAACAGAAGAAACATTCAACCTGAAGCTTTCATGACTTTATATTTTGTTCTAGTAGTAGTGTGCATGCTTTGTAATAAATTTTGAAATAAAGTATACCAAAACCACTAAAAAAAACTACACCGCAACTTTGAAATTAAAAAAAAGGTATGGAAGTCCCAATTTATACATGATTTATCGATTGTGCTTGGTAACAGAAATTAAAAACCAACTAAATAAAGTGATGGTAAGAAATCCATCACCCGCAGTTTGTTATCAGCGTGCTAACATAGAACCATTTTACCAACCTACTCATGTTGCCTTTGCATCTCATGGTACATGCGTAAAGTTTTAAATACATAAAACATTTATGTATATGGTGATATACATGTATAGTAATGGAATCTCTATCATCTTCACTGAGTTACTTTCTGGTTTAATTAAATGTTCCAGCTTGAGGCATGTGCTCATTCATTCTTTGATGAGTTACGAGAGCCAAATGCAAGACTCCCGAATGGCCGTCCATTTCCTCCACTGTTCAACTTTAAGCAGGAAGTAAGTGATTTCAAGGCAGTTTTGTTTTGTCATTATATTCCTAAATATAAGTCCTTTCTGAAAGCTTGACGATATATGAAAAAGTGCCAATTGGCTACAGGAAAATGGCGTTAGTAGATTCATTGTATATTCTTTCTGCGTTAGTGGCTAAAATCAATTGCACCGAACATGACTCCTTGACAATTCAGCAGAGCTACGTTCTATGTTGCCATACATGACTGGTATCAGCATTATGGTTTAGAATTCATGGGGCCTGCATTGCGAAATTTGGGTACATGGTAGGTGGTTGATAGTGAGGCCACACGGTGGACGTGAGGACTCTTGGTCACATGCCTATCTGAAAGGGAAGCTTCAGTGTTTGAGGGTGCTGGGATAGTGGTTGGAGGGTAGAGGACTCAGTGGTGAGGAGGCAGTAGTGAACAGTGTAGTGTGACTTTAGATGCGCTACAAGAAGTGAAAATGTTGTTGGGTATAATTGTGGTGGGGCCAGAGTTGTGACAAAGTTGAAGAGGCAGTTTAACTCAGGCAGTCACACGATCCTTGCATCATGTATCCTTGATGTATAATCATTTTTCAGCAAAGGTTACTGAGCTGTAAATCATTTTTCAAATTTTTTCCCCTTTGCAGCTAGCAAATGCACCACCGGAGCTCATCAGCAAGCTGTTACCAGAGCATGCTCGACGGCATTCAGGATTTAGTTCTTTATTTGGAACCGGACCATAGGAGCAGGATGTATGGAAGCGATGCTGCTGGTACTACTGCCGAAGGGCAATCTGCATTTCCCGCATTTAATTTTTAGAACCTGACCATCTTGCTAAAAGTTCAGCCAGCTTTAAAAAAATGTAATATTGCAGCCCGAGGTGGCTGTTGTGCCTAAGTTCTGGCAGGAATGGCACATATTGCTGGAGGGAATGGCTGGTGTATTGTTAAGCGCGGAGGGTAACTTAATTAGCTTATGTTTATTCATGTTTCATCTCTGTAGCGCAACTGTACGTGTTTACCCTGTACTATTCGCAACTGATGTAACCATGTAAATGTGTCTTAACCATTTCATGTTATGATGATGGTCAGTTCGCATCTGGTTCTGCCTCTGAGCACAAGTACACCAATCATTGTTGAAGGGTTTATGTGATAGATCATAGTATACAATACGTATTTGCAAGCGACTGTCCTTTACTTTTTGTTCCATTGGATTGTTGCAGTATCTAACCTAGGTGAAGCATTGGATTGACTAAGAATACGAGTAATGCAAATGTAGAGCAAAATAAATGTTATGCGGCTCAATGAAGGCTCCTTTTTGTATTTCATTATTAAGATGTTGCAGATGAGGACAATTCCCGGTTATCTTGCTGCAGGCCTGCGGCCAAACAAACACGACCACGATCTCCATTCACCGAGATTGAAATTTAGGGTGTGTAAAATATCAAGGGGAATAGTTTCGTCCTGAATGAGTTAGTACGGTTCCATCGAGAATGAGTTAGTACGGTTCATCCAACCAAACAAAAAGGGTCACCATCTAGCTTGAACCATTCCGGTCGAGAATGAGGTAGTACGGTTCACCCAACCAAACAAAATAATTACTCCTATGGTGATATTTTCACATGGTTATGTAGATTAACCAAACAAAAGGATCACTCCTATGGTGATATTTTACAGGTTTGAATGAACAAAAACTTTCAAAATGCTTATGTAGATGGTGTTATGGTGATGTAGAATAATAGGTACACTTGTACACATAAAGTGGTGTTGAAACGGTGTAGATTCTTAATTCACAGATGACTTGTATTTGGTAGTTATAATACTCCCGTATCTACCGTAGCATAACAAAGTGCCCTGACTCATTAGAAGGAGAGCAAACTTCATTAAGTTTAAAACATAACAGCAGGCGGTATCTCAAATTCATCTTACATTCTTTCATGAATCCTTTTCGTATGTATATATTTCAGTTTATATTAGAATTCTACCAATATCTTCTGTTATAGTTATATAATCATTACATATTTTCTCGCTACTGTTATTTGATTTGATGCTGCTACAGAATTTATGAACAGAAAAATAGAACAGTGTACAACAATGTCGAAAACACTTGAATATCATTTTTTTTGCAAACAATGAAATCAAATTTTACTAGTCTTAACTTCAAATGCATATGAAAAATTAAAATAGACATGTGAAACACAAAGAGGGCTGCTTTTCTTATAAAATATTCTTAATACTGTATTTATTTTTATTGTATTATTGAAAATTGATGCAAAAGTTATACAAAAAAATATATGTTTCCAGAACATCTATTTGTATTTAGTTAATTTCTATAATAGATATTGTTAAAAATAGCGTAAGGTTAAATAGATATTCCACATGTGAAACATATATTGTGAAAAAAAAATATTTGAACTTGTACTCCACTTCCAAAATAGCGTAAGGTTAAATAGATATTGCACTGTGTTTTGCTGCATGTCAAAAATAATGCAATAGTATGTGTATTTTCAATACCAACAGTGTTACCTGAACCATGCTCCCTTTTTTGGCTGAGTCAAACATCCCGAATCCATACAGTAATATTATTTTTCATATATGCCATGTAAAATCTGCAATCATTGAACATCAAACTGTACTTTTATCCAAAAATTCAGGCCACAAAACTGGTGTAGATTTTTTTTGCCACAAGTCGCCTTTATTTAATGATTTGCACACCAAGGCAGGGCAGTACTGCAGCGGGGAGTGTAGAAGACAACGATACCCACATCACCCACCTTGCTGAAGAATGAAGACCAAGATGGCATGTCGGTCATGTACATGGCAGGTGCCGATGCTCTTTCTTCTCACTCATTTCTTCAAAAAAAAGGAGTTGAATGCCATAAATAATGCATGTGCAGGTGTTATGCGTGTTCATGAAGTGAGAATGGACACAAATCTGGGCAAGCAACGAAAAATTATAATAACCGAGGAAAGCTGTGAAAAAACAAACCTCTAAAATTCATGTAAAGGCTTGATGTTTTTTTTAATGCCATGAAGATGATGTAAAACTTCAGTGACTGCAAAACAACTACGTGCTATGCAAGCAGCAATGAGAGCCATAAATCCTAATGGAAAAGGTTCAATTACTACCCTCAAGTATCAACAAAGTTCGAATAACACCTGAAAGTATGTTTTCGTTCATTTTACACTGACAACCATCTCAATCAGTCCAATCTACCCCTTCGCAAGATTTTTTATTTTTGTTTCTCCATATACAAGTGGTGTTTTAAGTTCAAATTTTGTGGGATGATAGAGAGTAACATAAAGTATTTTTCAAAAAATATAATTATGAATATTTTATCATTATTTCTTATAAAATTTTATATCAATATGGTTAATTTATTATTACATATCATAGCCTTTCAAAATAATGATGATAAAATAATATTATATTTTAAAAAAAAATACTTTATGTGGTTATCTATCATCCCACAAAATCTGAACTTAAAACACTTCTTGTGCATAGACAAACAAAAAAGAAAAATCCTACGAATGGGTAGATTGGACCAATTGAGATAGTTGTGGGTGTAAAATGAACCAAAACATAATTTTTTTTTGAAGAAACAGGAGGGTTGCCCCTACTGGTTATATATTTAAATAAGTTACAGGTTAAAGGTCCAACAGCATATCTCACGAAACAAAGAAAGAAACAAAAAAGATAAGCAAAACTACAGCCATGCTTCTAACCATAAAGTTAAAGACAGATTTATTTCTGGTCTTGCACGATGGATAACCATTGCAATTTCCTTCCTGAGATGGTGTTTGCAGTTTTGAAAATCTGATCATTTCTCACCATCCATAAAGACCAACATATGCATATTAGCAACTCCATTGAACATAAAACCAAAAGTTGATCTTTCACTGCTAGAAGCTTGTCCCACCAGTCCAAATTCAGCTGGGCATCAACACCTACCGACGACCAAAGTTCTGTGCAAAATCACAGGAGAAGAAAAGGTGTGCAGCTGTTTCTACACAATCTGGAGCACAGAGAATGCAGTTATAAGACTGAAGGATCATGTTTCGCCTTTGTAATCTTTCTCTCGTGCTGAGCTTGTCCCATAACAGAAGCCAAAAGAAGACTTTGTGCTTGGGCTGGCAACTTGATTTCCACATCTTTTTGAAAATAGCATGGGTTTGTGCGTGACCCGTCAAATGCTTATATGCTTTTGCGGGTGCAAAGATTGGAGATCCCCAAATATATCCCCAAATATCATGCTCTGGACTTAGATCAATGTCATCCAGGCACTGCAGCAATTCCATTAACTGTTCATGGGCCTGTGCAGAAATTGGCAGTTGAAATAATTGATCCAAATCTGTCACCTGAAGTGTTCGAGCAACTGTTATTTGCGGTTGTGTGGTGAAAGATGCTAACTGAGGCCATTGTAAATTTGGCGGATGGCTATTCCAAAGGTCAGCCCAAAGAAAACAAGTTGAACCATCTCTAACTGTAACTGATGCTAGGCCTTTGAAAGCGTCCAAAAGACTAACAATGTCCCTCCACCAGAAGGAGCCCAATTTTCTTACCCCAGGCAAACTTCCATCACTGTAGTACTTTTCCCATATCAGCTGAACCCATGGTAAATCAACTCTGTTGAAGAACTTATGTAGGTGCTTCAGTAATAGTGCCTCATTATGGGTCTTGAGGTTGATGACCCCCAAGCCTCCCTCCTGTTTAGGTTTGCTAACTAGTTCCCATGCTGCTTTTGATGGCTTTCTAAAATTGGCTTCTGCACCTCTCCAAAGACAATGCTTTCGGTATTTGTCCACTTGCTTAATTACTGTTTTGTGAAGCTTGTATGTGCACATGTAGAAAGTAGGCAAAGCTGAGAAAACTGAATTCGTGAGCTCCAGTCTGCCAGCCTGGGAGAGAAAAGGAGAAGTCATGCCCAACCTTTTTTCACATCTGGACACCATAGGCCAAAAATCTGCAACATTTGGTTTTGATAACCCAAGGGGTAATCCTAAATATGTGAAGGGCAATGATCCCAATTGGCAGCCAAAACTTTGTGCCAAAACAGATACTCTCTCCTCATGGACATTAACAGGAACCATCATTGTTTTAGAGAAATTGACCTTTAGTCCAGTAATGAGCTCAAAGGTGGAGAGAATGTCTTTCAGACTTTGTAACTGATTCAGGCAACCTTCCATAATTACAAGTGTGTCATCAGCATACTGGAGTATGGAGAAGTCTTGGGTGTAATTAAGTGGGATGGGCAGAGAGAGCAGACCCTGACTTACAGCCTGATTGACCATGGACTGTAATAGATCAACAGCTAGCACAAATAATAGTGGGGACAGAGGATCTCCTTGTCTAACTCCCCTTCTACAGTGAAAGGTTTTCCCTGGAACATTGTTCAGAAGCACTGTGAGGTGCCTGATGAAAAGATGAGTCTCATCCATCTTAGCCATACATCCCCAAACCCATTTGCCTGCATGATTTTGATCATTGCTTCATGCTCCACCTTGTCAAAAGCTTTATCAAAATCTAATTTGAGAATGACAATTTCCTTGGTCGATTTATGACATAAGTGAAGATATTCTAGTGACCATGCTAAACAATCTTGAATAGATCTACTCTTGATGAAACCATATTGGTTCTGGTGAACCAGAGTTGTAATGACCTTTTGTAATCTATTTGCCAGCAACTTAGTTATGATTTTGACAGAGATATTAAGCAGTGAGATTGGTCTGTAGTCTGATGGTTTTCTGGGGCCTTCAATCTTTGGGATCAACGTGATGTAGGAACCATTTATACTCTGGAGGCAAATGTTTCCCTCTTGGAAAGCCCAGATCAGTTCGTAGAAATCTTCTTTTATTACTGACCAGCATCTCTTCACAAAGTCTGTATTAAATCCATCAGATCCTGGAGATTTGTCAGCTGGAAGGTGCTTGATCATATTATAAATTTCTTCTATGGTGAAAGGTTGTTCTAACAGGTGTAGATCCATTACAGGTTCAATCAAAAGTTGCAGATTTGTGGGTGAATTCTGATATTCACTGATCCCAAGTCTCTCCTTGTAAGCTTCCCATAGGATATGTGCCTTAGCAAGATGGCTGTAGCGTGCTGTCCCATTAGAATCATCTAAGACCGGAATGTGGTTTGCTCTATGTCTTATTGTTGCTGATGCATGAAAAAGTTTGGTTCCTGCATCCCCAAATTTGGCCCATTTAATTGTGCCTCTCTGCTTCCAATAGGTCCTCTGTTGCTTGAGCAGATTTCTTAGTTTGTCCTCCAGGATGTCCTTGAAATTCCATTCTTGCAAGGTTAAGTCCCTCATTTCCTCCAGTATTTCCAAGAAATGCAAGACAGTCTTTACATTGGAAATATTTTTATGAAGACCAACTTGCTGTGACTTCCAAGCTTTCAAGACTCTTCTCAAGTTTTTGAATTTCTGAGTTAAAACTTTGGCCTTATCGGTTTCTGAGACTAGTACATTCCATCCATGCTGGACTATACTCATGAAGTTGGGATGATCCATCCAGTAATTCTCAAACCGAAATAAAGATGCTTTTGGGATATCTGTGCCAATTGAAATGATACAAGGGGCATGATCTGAAGTTTCGCGTACCAGGGGATAAGCTTTTGTGTTGGGGTATTTCACTGTCCATGATGCAGATGTAAAGAACCAGTCTAAACGCTCCAAAAGGGGTTGAAATTGTTTGTTTGTCCATGTGTAAGCCCGTCCATGCAGTGGAATTTCTACCAAGCCAAGATTATTTATAGCTTCATTGAACATGAACATCTCTGAGAAATTCCCCCCTGGCCTACTTCTATTTTCGGGTCCTCTGATAAGATTAAAGTCGCCCAAGACTAGCCAGTCAAAGTTTTCTGGCATCTGGATATTCCTTAGCCAATTCACAAATTCTCTTTTCCCAGTGTCAGAACAAGGACCATAAACATTTGTCAATATAAATTCAGCCCCATTGTGCTTAGATTCAAGCCTTACAGATAGTGCAAAGTTGTTAGCAAAGATCATCTCCCCTTCAAAAGCTGAGGATTTCCATAAAGTAATTATTCCACCAGAGGCCCCTTGAGAAGGGAGGAAGGCAAATTGGTCGAAGCCAATTGGGCAAAATTACGAATGAATGAGATATCAAAGGATGCCCTCTTAGTTTCCTGTAGACAAACAATATCACATTTGCCTTCCACAATTTTGTCTCTAACTGAGTTCCATTTTCTATCTGAGTTCAGGCCCCTAACATTCCAACACATAACATGCCACTCTTTGTTGCTTATGTTGTTAGCCATGGGAAAACTATGCCAAAAGGATTTAAGTATGTCATGGACACCATGCATACAAAGCATCTCAGAAACATCAAGAACAGAAAGCCCCAAATATACCCCCAAAATGGAACAGGGTACATGACAGCCAAAGAGTAACTGGTAAAGTACCAATCCAAATATTGTTCTTAAACAAGCTGTTCACACAAAATAAGAAGCAAAAGAGATAGACCAGGAGCCAGACACTAGAGGCACTCTCACTTCTTGGGTTTCTTAGATGGTGGCTTTTTTCATCATTCTTGTTAGTTGGCTTTTCCTTACTGATCTCCTTCTTTCCACCAGGGATAGAGGTCTTGATCTTCTTTTTCACCAAGGCTTCAGATGTCAGCTTCTCTAGTTCAATATTGCAGAAGGTTGTGCCCAGATTTTTAATAACTGAAGGGGAGATAGAAGGCACTTCAGCCTTGCACCCAATGCAACCAAGATTAGTACATGGGGAGTCCTTAAAACCCTTTTTTATGTCCTTCATACGCACACTTCTTCTCAGAGATAAATCATCTTCACAGATGGGGATCTTGCCTGCCTTTGCAAGAAGGGATTTGGACCACGGGCCTGTACTGGGGGAAATCCTTGGTGTAGAGGTAGAATCCTGTTTGTTGATACCACTGTCATGCTTAGGAGTAATTGGAGAATCAGGAGCTGGTTCTATTAAAGTTGCCTTCCCTTTGTGACAAACCTCAGATTGCCTTTCAGTGTCTAGATCTTCTGTCTGCTCGAGGTGTTCAAAGGAAATGGGCCCCATCATGCAAGGGAGTGGTGTGGTTGTGGGACATTTGATTGGCAGCACAAATGGAACATGGCCAGTGCTTTCAGCTCTAAGGATTGCAAGAGCAGCAGAGGACAAAAATTGTTTGGCCCAGGAAAAATGGGCTAGGTTCATAAGCATTGATGTGAAGAAGCTGGCCCAACAAGATGGAATGTCAACAGTATCAGACCCCAAAATTGGAGAGAAGTGTTTGGCCCAGTGTCTGGTGGCTTCTGTTGCTGCTGGGGAAACAAAGGGTGACTTTCTGGTAGAAAATTCAGAGAATACAGGATCCTTCTCGGGTGAGCTGTCTAAAAGAACAAAGCCCAGGTGCTGATGCTCTTGCACATCCTGAAGTAACTGCTCTGCATCCTGATGCTCTTGGTGCTCATCTTGATCCATCAGATCAGCCTCTTGAATCTCTTCTAGCATCAATTGAAGAGGTGCACCATTTTCCATTGGAATGAAGACATCAACCTCTATGGGTTCATTCAGGTCAGGCAGAACAGGCTCTTCATCAGATTCAGAGCTTCCTTCAATCACCTGTACATCTGCTGCAACTGGCTCAACATCCATTTGATCAATACCATCAGCCTGCATGAGATCCCCATCATCATTGCCATCAAAGACAGGCAGAGCCAAAACGAGCTGTACATTATCAGGGCCTGCTGGCATGATAACAGGTTGTGGCTGTACCGGCAGAAGTGGAAAATTTAAATTTTGCTGCATGTTGCCATTGTGTGCACCACCATCAGGTCCCACTGGCCAGAGGGCCCAGTCACCATGATCTCCCCAATGAGGATCAGGAGGAGGTTGCGCAGGACCATTACCATGTTGGCCAAAACCAAAGAAATAAAAAATCTGGGGATGCACATCATCAAGGCCATGGGGTGGCAGATCTTCATCCTCAGGTGCAGCACCTAGCATTCGGGACTGTATAATCTCACATTGAGCAGACCATGATTCACTATTGAAATCATCTCCTTCTGAGCATACCATGAACCAAGGAATTTCTTCTAAAGTAGTGACTCTAGCTTTAACTGTAATTCTAGCTAAATGGGCTGGATCCTCTTCCCAGGAAATCACTTCCCCAAAGTCAGCAAGGGCTTTATCAACATGTTTCTGTGTCCAATAGTCTACATTGAAACCAATCAACAAAATCCAGACCTCATGATTCATAGTGACTGCTCGATTATTCCACCCCTTGTTATGTTCAACAAAAGAGATACTGTAATCCCCAAAAACATGTGGACTACTATGTATTAAGTGATCCCTGTCATACAACAGATTGAAACGAACGTATGCTTGACCATAGGGACATGGTTGTATTGATCTAAACTGCACACGCTGCTCATCCCTGAGAAAATCTTCAATCAGATTACGAATTGCTGCAAATGATACCTGGAACTGTGGCAGTGGATGGATTGTGGCAATGGCAAGGTCTTCATTGTGTCTCTGAGCACGGCCAAGAAGCACTCTGGACATGGGCCTTCTGTTCTCTACCATCACGCGCTGGAAACCACGCGGGATGAAGGGTGTCGGATCAACAAATCTGTACGCCATTTCTTCCCCCTTCTACACTGTAGCACTTGGGGTTTTCGCTGCCTCGGGTGGCACGCCGCCAGAGAAGATCGTCGGAGCAACAACTAACGGCGAGGAAGGGGATTGTTGAGAGCCCCGGGGTGGAGTGCTACAAACGGCTGAAGGTGTATGCTGGAAAGGTGAGTGCTCCGCGAGCAATGTCTCCGGCGCGGCGGATTGCGGTGGGGGCTCCGCCGGCCAGGGGACGGTGATTGTGGAAGGAGACTGAGAGATGCCCAAAATAAACTGTGCTAGTTGCCCAAAAGAGTTGTAAACTCGTGGCCCACCCCTTGCGGTCCCAGGCGTCAGTTGCTGCAGATTTGGGAACCATTGGGAAAAATGGAACCGCTACCACCTCTCAAGGAACCGAATCGGCAGAAAGTTTCCTACCTTTACCAGGCCCGGGAAACGAGGCCGAAACCTGCAAGTCGTGGAAATATGCCCAAGGCGAAAACAGGAAACACACCGGATTTTCCTAGAGCACATGGGCCTTTTGTGATCAAAGGCCAAGCACCGGGAGCATTGATTTCGGCCCAGGAAATTAAACATACCAGGCGTCCTGGAGATGGGCCGAGAGGGCGGGACAGAGTTTCCATTCTCAGTGCTCCCTTTTGAAATTCCAATTGGCACTGAATTGGCCCCCGTTAGGGGAGGCATCTTAACTACCTCCGCGTATGTTGCGCGATGGTTTGAAAATTGATCATGAGAGCCATTAATGTCTGGCGTGTAAAATTTGCTGCTTTCTTCAATCTTGAATCAGGAACATTGCGAAAATCCAATCGAGAGAAAACCGATGAAGACTTTGAACGATCTGTCTGAAGAACAGCTGGAGATTGATCTCTTCGGTGTTTCTTCGAAGTTTTAACAGTCCATTGGTAAATCGGACCACTATCAGACAGAGACGAAGCTCTAGCTGCAGAGATACCAGAAACATTCCACAGATGGAAGAACAGCTTGAAATCTTTACAAGGGAAGGATTTCAAATTGTACACTGAAAGCCCCACATCTTTAGAGGAAACAGAGAACTTAAACATCCTCGGCTCAAGTTCAACCACAGCAAATTCCTCTGGAGAACCGCCCAGAACAGCATGAAGGACACAGCCCACCGAATCAACAGAGAGACGAAACCTTGCACGACTGAAAGCAACAACGAGCCAAAAGCTGGAATGTCCATCCGGAGACCGAGAGGTAACCGGAACACCAAAGCGAGAGCAAACCTTGTGGGAGAAAAGCTGACCATGCTGTTGATCAAAAGGAGAGAGATCCAACTCCATGAGAGAAACTTACTGAGAACCGAGGGCAGAGTGCCTAATTCATTTTGTTTTCGCCGATGCTGGTTGCCGTGGATAGATGGCCCCTGCAGCCGATCAATGGATCGCCGAGTCCCGTAGCCATCGGAGATCAAGTTCTCGCTTTGGGCTCTCGATCCGGTAACGATCCTCGATGCACCGGCAGCACACCCTTGGGGTTATTCAGGCTTTGTCCATACTTGAGGGGAGTAATTTGGACTTTTTCTAGTCCTAATCATACTGGAGATAATCACTGATAACCACACTTGTTAACACATCCAAAACCAGTGCGAAAATGTGTATTACTATTACAGCAAGGGCATGCCTCATATAAAGGTTTTCCTTTGAAAACAGCAAGGGCAAAGGAAATGCCCTTCCCTTTGCTTTCTCCGCAGAATCCAACCTCACTGCAGCTAAGCACTTGTTGGCTTTCAAGCACCATCTTGCCAAATAGAAAACTTCTCAATGGGCTTTGAAATAATTCCTTTGTCCCAAAAAGAATGAACTTCTAGATTAATCCTAAGTTAGACTAATATAAATTTGACCAATTTTTTAGAGAAAAAATATCAATATTTATAACACCAAATACATATACTATAAAATATATTCTTATATACTTATTTGATATAATAAATATTGCTACTTTTTATATAAATTTGGTCAAACTTTGACTTAAAACAAATTTAGAAGTGTACTTTTCTTGAGACCAACATAGTAAGCACTAACAACTTGTCAGATTGTATGGGGAGCAAATGTTCCACAGAGGCTGTACTGCACCAGCTTCTCGCGAAGATGCTGCTACGTTCGACCAGCTTCCAACTTCTTTGAATAGTTAGGGACAAAGAGCGGACTCATCAAATAGATAGTGGTTGCTGCAACTGTGGCATTAGGCACCTGCTACTTTTTTTCCTTCAAGTCATTTGTACCTATCACTGGCTTCGTTACCAATATTAACTGAACATATCCTTTGAATTCAGGTACTTGAGCTATTTCCAAAAAAGGGTAAAATAAGTAGGCCATGTCGAAGGCCAAACCACAGCAACATGCTTTCGTAGCTCCAACCCATTCGACCCCAAAATACTTGGACGCACAGAAAGTTGAAGGAGATGGAGATTGACCCATTGAGAAATTGAGCCGTATGCACTAACAGGCATTGAGCAAAAATACTGAATTACAGGGTTCCTTTTCTTCTGTCTTACGAACAAAAATGACTTAAAGCTAGATTTGACAAGAGGACCACACTATGCTTTCAAACTACTCAGGTGAAATACTGGATACATGTAATGCTGCTAGATTTAGCTCATCCGTTGCGCAGCCTCCTTTGCAAGCAGCTTCTCCCTGGCCTTGGTTTTCGCCTGTGATTTGGAGCCCATTACACCACCACCCCACTTCTTCCTGACCTCATCAAACTTGTCGTTGAAGTTTGCCTGGGAAACAATCACTTTCCAGTCAGTCAACAAATCAATAGCATTTAGTTGGATACTAAGAAACAGGCAAATTTGTGACTTCCCACCTTAATAGCCTCCAGAACCTTGCTGAACTCAAGTTTGTCCTCGTTCTTGACAGTGGTTAGGCACAGAACCGATGCAGTCTTCTTGTGAACAATCTACAGACAAATTATTCGCTAGCTTGATTATCTTTGCCAGACTTTTATAACATAAAAAAGAAAATAGAGGCTGTAAAATAGAAATTATACCGATCCAAGGCGTGCTTTTCCCTTGACAATGCAGTATGGAACCTCCATTTTCCTGCAAAGGGCTGGAAGCCACACAACAAGCTCGATCGGATCAACATCATGAGCAATAACAACAAGCTGGGCCTTGTTCTGCAAGAAAAAGGTGCAAGAAAAAGGAATATCAATATGTTTGTAAACGTATGCTTAAAAACAACTGGCCATTATCATTAAGGGAAGTAAAATACAAAAATGAAAGATGTGGATACTCATACCTGCTCAATGAGGTAAGTCACATGGTTAAGGCCATACTTCACAACTATTGGCTTCTTTGCCTCAACAGTTTTCCCTTCAGCTTCAGCCTGGGCCCTCTTCAAAAGCCTCTCCTTCTTGGCAGCTTTGTCTTCAGGGCGGTACTTAAGAAGCATCTTGAACAAGTTTGTTGCTGAAATAAAAAGATCAAATATGTGTGACAATATGAAAAGGATTATTGACAATTTTTTACAGCTTCAAACCATATATACACCAATAACATGATCCAATCTATAGCCTCCCTTACACCACCTTACACCACTTCCTCCAAAGCATCTGATAAAAACAAATGAGCAGACAAGCAACCAAACACCAAAGCCTAGCCAGCTAGATAAGCCTTGGCAGTGCTACTCCATAACTGATACAGTGTGTATAAACCAGGTCAACCATTCTCAAGCATAAATGGCCAACCTCTACTACTGTCCTTCCCACCAATGCCTAAAGCAATGATATTAGGTGCATGATACCTAGTAACCAGGAAAGTATGAGCAAACATGGAGGTTGTTGTGTACACAAAAGGAAACTATTTTAGCACATACTAGATTTTTCAGTAAAGAACCATACAATTTACATTTGTGTGACAGATGATCCAGTTAGGTCTGCAACTAAGAATTTCACACTTCTGCCAGTTCTATTGCCCACAACTCCTCCCCACAACATCAATGGAAGTATGGAACTTAATGCAGCTCAAACAATAAACTTATCACATACACCAACCAGTCCCCAACTGTCAAGGATTCACTAAAATCAGCAAGTAGTCGGGCATAACATGGCAATGCAAAACAATGTAACTTAAAAACAATATTCTAGTGTTTGAGAAGCTGTGAATGGCTGAGAGGTATACCAAGGTTCTTGTCAAGGGTACGGGTAAATTGGTTGAGTGCCGGGGGCACCTTGAGCCGCTGCTTGAGGATGCGGCGCTGGCGCTGGATGCGCACGACCTTGGGCCACTTCACGAAGCGGTGGAGATCCTTCTTCGGCGGCAATGCGCCCCCGATTCCAAACTGCTTCGGCCTCTTCTCGAACAGCGGATTCGTCACCTTTACCTGCACGCACCAACCAAAAGCACCATGAACTCTTGAAACAAAATAAGAAAGGCATTGGTAGGCTCTGCAAAGATGGCAAGAATCCGTGGCGTACCGGCTTCTTCTTCGCCGGAACCGGCGCCTTGCCGCCTCGCTTCGGAGCCTGCAAACATCGATTCACACAGCATAATTAGGATCACTACATCAAACAGCAGTCAAACCTAACATAGTGCACAAAGAGATCCATGTCCACTGGCTCAAAATTTCACAAAGAAATAGATCAGGAAGTGTTGATCACGGTGACCCGGTCGCAACAAACGGAGCAAGAGGAGGCGCGTACCATTTTGCCGGCGGCTGCTTGGAGCGAGCGAGCGACGAGACGGCCGGCGAGGAGGAAGAAGGGAGTGGGGGCGGCGGCGACTGCGAGTTGTTTTTTGTTTAGAAGCCGCGCAGCAGATTTCGGAGGTGGGAACTAGGGTTTTTGGCGGTGGCATTCGGGCCTAACGACCCAGTATCATTAGATCCATACGGCCCAGCTGGAAAGGAAGTGTTGAAGGATTGAGCTCTATTGGGCCGGGCTGTAGTGAGTTGTATCAAATATAGTGAAGAAATTTTGTCAAAATATATCATTGATGAGTAAAAATATAGCGACGGTCCTTAAAATGCAACATTTTTACTTACTAAAGTATCACTCCTACAAAAGTGGTATAGTATAAAAAACTGTAAGGTTAGGGCCCGTCACCTCCCATACATTATGATGGGAACTAGGTGCCCGATCTTCCGTCAGGTGAAGGATAACTCGTTTTGGACGGAGCGCAACACACCGATCCGGCTTCAAGTCAGCAAACTCGAACCCCACAATCTTAGCACCACGACTCCTCTGGTTATCAACCGTGTCACAACCCGATTGACCTCGCCAAGAAGGTTAATCCCTGCCTGCGAAATGAAGAACACAAGCAAGAACTCAAAAGAATGTAGCTCTCAATATGAAGTGACACTGCAGATGAATGATTAAGCACGATAGTTGGTGTTCTACAAACCGATAACGGCGAAACTGTTCTTGATAGATTAATCTAAGCAAAACCGAGTCTAAATGACTGCGGCTACTGAGTTTATATAGCCTAAAGGGGTGTGCTGGGGTTGGAGGGGGCGCCCCCCTATGGGCTTCCACACGATACACGGCCCAAAGGCCAAAATACGGCGACGCAGCACCGAGACAGATTCTGGACGTCAACTTGTTTCGTCGATTTCCAATGACTCAGAACGAATTTTGATGCGGGACCGGTGCCATTGGAAAGCTTATCTCCTTAGCTTTCCAAGCATATGTAGAACGTCAACCGAGCCCGTATGCGACCAAGGCGACCAATTTAGTGTGGGCTGCTCCTGGACTCCGAGATGGACTCGAACTTGAGTTTCTTTGGGCCTCCATCTTGGGGACTCGAATCGGATTAATCTTGGTCCTTCTTGTTGACATGGAAAACATTGTTGGTCTCCTTCTTCTCCACCCCATGCACCATTCATTTACATATGCATGTGTGTCATGTCCTCATCACATTGGACGACTTTACAAATCAAACTTGTCATGTGGTGTTATCTAAGTCTCTGAACTCACAAAATGCACGTTCGAGTTCCTAAACTTACTGAATTGTATCATCTAGATCCAAAATATAGAAAGTACAGCTATGTGTGACGGCATGGTTGCTAAAGCATGGTGTTTCATATTACTTATCTCAACAAATAAGTTATTGTCATCATAATACTTAGAGGATTTTATTATAATATGGTTATAGATTACGAGATGGACAAAGCCAGTAATATAAGGATATTTTTAGAATTTTAGGCCTAAATGACAAACTTGAGAAATCATACTGTCTACTTCTTCAAAACTTGCCGTTTCTCATCTTGATGATGGCATAATATATACACGACCAAACATTTTTCATGACTGCTATTTTGAAGGTTAAGAGCACTGGGACGCAAATGTTTTGTTGAATTTTGGATTAAACTTCCCAATAAAAAGTGGTCTTATTTTTTATGGAAAAATCTCAATCATCCTATAATGGGTATATTTAACTTTCCCATAATGTGATAAAACAATGGAAGTCCTAATTTCTTAAACAAATCAAATATCCACCTAGTTTTCTAATTTTATAATCTTCTATACTATAAAGAGAATTAGATTTGAAAACACTTCTCAACAACAAAAAACCCACACCCACCTCACATAGGACCCACCTGTCGGGAAAATTGGTTGATGAATGATCAAAAAAGAGGGGGGGGGCATTCCTATGTTGATTTCCCCCTCTAAACCCAAAACTTTTTTCACCAAAAAAGGGCCCACCTAAATATACCCACATTTGTACCCACGTCTATACACAATTATCCCATATTGCTAAAAAACAATAAATTAGAGAGTTTTCTCCATATAAATAAATGCCAACTATCATGAGTTTTGAGAATACCTAAAGCTCTCCATACATGAGAGAGCGAATATAAAGTATTTTTAAAAGCGCTTTGCACTAAAGTGAAGTGATATTATTTTAGTACCTATATGTCATCAATAAACGTGCGTGCCGCACGTGCGTTCTTGCTAGTATACATAAAAGAAATGAGTTCTTTTAAAAACTTTTCCTGCCAACGAAAGCCCCCTATATCCCTCACAATGGACCACTTGGACCCACGATGTAGAGAAAAAAGAAAATATTGCGGAAGTTTTTTTGGTAGAGTCAAAAACTCCATGTGAGTTCACCTCTAACCCTCTTTTTTTTCACCCATGTTTTTGTACCCATCTATGTTTTTTTGGAAAGGAAAATCTCTATTATCTCTGTATCGGTTAATTGCGTATGAGGATTTCTGGAAAAAAAACCCCACCAACCGTACCTTCTTTCCTGCACACAGAGGTAGACCATGCATGGCTGCGGCTTCCCTGTCCCATTTGCGTGTCTCCATCGGTGTCTCCAAATACGTGGACGGCATCCGTCGCTTCCCCACGCTGATGGGCCTTCTATTTTCTCCGTCACACTCCCACGCTACGAGAAAAAAGAGCCACCGTTAGTCCTTTGACCCCGTTCCGTGACGTCGTGCTTGCATGCCGGATCAGTAACGTTCCTTCGTGTTGACAACTCACAAACGTCCCGAAGCCATATTATCGAAATCCGAATTACTATTTATTAGTAATTTTTTGGAAAACCGAAATATATTTAAAAAATTCATGGAGTATCCCGAATTCCACGAAATCTGAAATATTGTTTTAGACTTTAAGTCTATGTTTTAAATTGTTGTATGTGACTTGATTTTATTGTGTGCTATGTTGATATATGAATCAAATTTGTAGATTGTGAAAGTGATTGCAATGTGTAATATATAATTGTGTTTACATGAACTTTAAGTTAGATTTATACACCGCTCTTACTCTATTATTTTCGACAACTGAGTATATGTGGTATCAATTCAAAAAATTCGGATTGCCTAAATCCGAACATGAAATTTATGTTCGCGTACCCGAAAATTCTGGTTTCTCTTTTATTGGAAGGACTTCGGATAGCAATTTTAATTAGCCGAATTAACCAACCCAATTTTCCCAAATTACCCTAATGCCCACCCCTAGCTAGAAGTGGAAGAATTAACATCGATGCATGGAAACTTAATGAAGAACATAGACAAGCAAAGAGTTCTAGATTAGCGTGCTCGATCGAGATGATTCGGGCATTCGGCAATGCCCTGCTCTTCAGATTGCTAATGCAGTAGTCTAGTATCTACACAACTCGAATGGTATTATAGCAAGCAAACGGACTTGAACACATCGCCATTTACCAATCGTGTTCACGGCTGCGAGTACACAATCTATATTGAGCTTCACTACCAGAATGCTTCACATCCGCCCGCCTCCTCCGCCTCGGCCATTTTTGGACCCGGTGCTGATGGGGCTTCAGCACCGGGTCCAACGGCTAGGAGCGGGGGCGGCGCTGCGGGGTGTCAGGGCGGACACATTAGCACCGGGTCGTGGCGAGACCCGGTGCTAATGCTCCCCCTTTAGCACCGGGTGCAGCAAGCAACCGGTGCTAATGTGCCCGAGGCCATTTAGCATCGGTTGCTGGCTGCAACCGGTGCTAATTGGTGCACATTAGCACCGGGTCTTGCCACGACCCGGTGCTAATGTCTTTTGTATATAGCACCTTCTTCCTCCCCCGGCCGAGCCAGCTGAACACTTAGGCGCTGTGTTCATGCTGCTCGGCCGTGGGAGGGGAGGTTCTGCCCAAATTTTTTTCAAAATTTGTGAAGATTCTACTCATCTAAGGAGCACTACAAGGTACACTCTTTCATTCTCTAATGTTTTATTTAGCTTGTAATCCTTCTATGATATAGAAATAGAGGGATTTGTGAATCAAAGTAAAGCTAGCTAGAGAGAGCTTGTGTTCTTGGAGGAGAGAGAGGAGAGAGCTTGAGTTCATGGTGGAGAGAGTGTTCATGTTGTGTTTTAAATGGAGAGAGAAGGCAAGCTAGTTAGTATTTTGTTTTGTATGACTTGTGAATAGTTATAAGGCTTATAGTAATGTAGTTTTAGAAATTACTAGAAAATCAATATAAAATGCTAGAAATTTTATAAATTAATAGAAAATCTTATAAATTACTAGAAAATCTTATAAATTACTAGAAAATCTTATAAATTACTAGAAAATCAATATAAAATGCTAGAAAATCTTATAAACTAATAGAAAATCTTATAAATTACTAGAAAATCAATATAAAATGCTAGAAAATCTTATAAATTAATAGAAAATCTTATAAATCTTATAAATCTTATAAGGCTTATAGTAATGTTATATTTAATGAATATAGTAATGTAGTTTTAGAAATTTATTTATATAATGGAATATATATTATAATTTGTATTTATTTATATATTAAATTGTTTTATCTTTAAATTGTATTGTATATTTGTTATTGGTTAATAATGCAGATGAATAGACAATGGATGTACGGGGACCCCCACGCTCAGGCGTTCCGTGATGGCCTTAGGACGTTTCTCGATGCCGCCGAGGCTAACAGGACGTCGTCCAGTTTCATGTTCTGCCCATGCACCCATTGTAAAAATATACAATCGTACAAACAAAGAGGTTGTCTTCAGGTGCATTTGATGAGGCACGATTTCATGAGGAATTATTCTGTTTGGATGAAGCACGGTGAAAGAGGAATTCTAATGGATGAAGATGAAGAAGACGAGGCCGATGACGACATTCCGTTATTGGCTCAATACTACGGTTCCTTTGCATATGCTGCAATGGGTGATGCTGACGAGGAAGATGTTGCTCGGGAAGGCGATACTCAGGAAGATGTTGCTCAGGAAAATGAACCTACTGATGGACTCGGGCAAATGTTGCGTGATGCCGAGAAAGACTGCGGCAATGATAAGGAACTGAAAAAGATACAACGCATGTTGCAGGACCACAAGACTGACCTATACCCAGATTGCAAAGAGGGGCTAAAGAAGTTGGGTAGCACACTTGAACTTCTGCAGTGGAAGGCAGCAAATGGTGTTACTGATAAGGGTTTCGAGGAGCTACTGAAACTTGTAAAGAAGATTCTTCCAGAGGGTAACACATTGCCATCGACGACGTATCAAGCAAAACGTGTTGTTTGCCCTCTCGGTTTGGAGGTGCAGAAGATACATGCGTGTCCTAATGACTGTATCCTCTATCGCGGACAGTACGAACACTTGGATCGTTGTCCGGTTTGCACCTGCGCACGATACAAGATCAGGCGGGACGACCCTGGTGATGTTGGGGGAGAGCGTTCTAAGAAAAAAATCCCTGCGAAGGTGATGTGGTATTTCCCTCTGATACCCCATCTAAAGCGTTTGTTCAGGAACAAAGACCATGCCAAACTGATGCGCTGGCACAAAGAAAAATGTAAGCAGGATGGCATGTTGAGACACCCCGCCGATGGATCCCAGTGGAGGAACATCGACAGAGCATTCCCAGAGTTTGATGCTGATGCGAGGAATGTTAGGCTTGGTTTAAGTACCGATGGCATGAACCCTTTTGGTGAAATGAGCAGTAGTCATAGCACTTGGCTCGTGACTGTTTGTATCTACAACCTACCCCCCTGGCTCTGCATGAAGCGGAAGTTCATTATGATGCCAGTGCTCATCGAAGGCCCAAAGCAACCTGGCAACGACATTGATGTGTACCTAAGACCATTGGTTGACGAACTTTTGCAGCTGTGGAAGAATGAAGATGTTAGCATGTGGGATGAGGACAAGCAGGAGCAGTTTGACCTTCGAGCACTGCTTTTCATAAGCATCAACGACTGGCCTGCACTAAGTAACCTATCAGGACAATCAAACAAAGGATATAAAGCATGCACTCACTGTTTAGAGGAAACCGAAAGCATGTATTTGAAACATTGTCGTAAAGTTGTGTACATGGGTCACCGTCGATTCCTTCCGGTGAAGCATGAGCTACGAAAGAAATGTGCGCATTTTGGCGGGAATGCTGACCGCCGTACAAAGCCGAGACACCGGAGTGGAGAAGAACTATTTGATATGGTGAAGGACCTACACGTGGTGTTTGGCAAGGGAGACGGAAGCCAGGCTGCTCCGACGGGCGAGGATGGTCGTGCCGCGATGTGGAAGAAGAAGTCTATCTTTTGGGAGCTACCTTATTGGCAACGTTTAGAGGTCCGTAACGCGATTGATGTGATGCATCTGACGAAGAATCTTTGCGTGAACTTGATAAGCTTCCTGGGTACTTATGGGAAGCCAAAAGATACACTGGAAGCACATCAGGATCTGAAACGATTGAAGCAACGGACTGATCTACATCCAGAAAAGAGAGACAAAGGACGCCAGTACTTGCGTCCTTCGAGCTTCACTCTCAGCAAAGAAGAGAAGGCATGCATGTTTGAATGCTTGAACAGTATCAAGGTTCCGTCTGGCTACTCCTCCAATATTAAGAGAATAATAAATATGATAGAGAAGAAGTTCACAAACCTGAAGTCTCACGACTGCCATGTGTTGATGACACAGCTGCTTCCCGTCATACTCAGGGGTGTGCTACCAGTTAATGTGCGGAAAGCCATTGTGAAGCTATGTGCATTCCTCAATGCAATTTCTCAGAAGGTGATCAATCCAGACCATTTAGATCAGCTACAGAACGACGTGGTGCAATGTCTTGTCAGCTTTGAGATGATATTTCCACCATCCTTCTTCAATATCATGACACATCTATTGGTTCACCTCGTCAAAGAGATTCGTATATTTGGCCCAGTATTTCTACACAACATGTTCCCATTTGAGAGGTTCTTCGCTGTCTTAAAGAAGTATGTCCGTAATCGTTCTCGTCCAGAAGGATGCATTGCTAAGGGATACGAAACAGAAGAGGTCATTGAATTCTGTGTTGACTTTGTCGACGATCTTATGCCGATTGGTGTGCCTGAATCACATCACGAGGGGAGACTTGGTGGAAAGGGCACACTAGGGAGAAGATCGATGGTCATCAAGGACGTTGAGACATTTCGTAAAGCGCACCTCACAGTTTTGCAACAATCAACCTTAGTTGCTCCGTACATCGAGGAGCACATGCAGATTCTCAGGGACGAAAACTCAACAAAGTCTGCGGCCTTCATTCAGCGTCTGCACAATAGTACTTTCGCCGATTGGTTGCGAAGACGTCTTATGGGCGTCGAGGGCATTGATGCGCAGCTAGCTTTTGTAGCTAGAGGTCCATCGAGCACGATCTTGACATTCCAAGGATACGACATCAATGGGTATACATTTTACACAAGAGCCCAGGACAAGAAAAGCACCAACCAAAACAGTGGTGTCCAGATCGACGCGACAGACACCAATGGCAATACAAACTCATACTATGGAATCATAGAGGAGATATGGGAACTAGAGTACGGACCTTTGAAGATCCCACTGTTCAAGTGCCAATGGGTGAAGCTGACTGGAGGTGTTAAAGTTGAAGCGGACTATGGAATGACGTTAGTGGACCTAAACAAGATTGGCTTTCTAGACGAACCGTTCGTCCTGGCCAAAGCCGTCACACAAGTTTTTTATGTGAAGGACATGGCTAGCAGACCGAAGAAAGGGGCGGATAAGAAAGGTGGGGGTAAGCAATTGGACCCATCACAAGACGAGCCAAAGTGTCATATAGTTCTTCCTGGAAAGAGAAAAATCGTAGGAGTTGAGGACAAGACGGATGAAGATTATGATATGCTCGATGGCCGGCCTCCATTCTCAGTGGCTGATGACCCAAGCATCCTGTTAGCGGCGGAGGAGACACCGTTTCTACGGCGTGATCACAATCAAGGAACATTTGTAAAGAGGAAGTTTATTAGTGTCCGAGTAAACGATGATGCCATGTAATTTAATTGCACTATGTTCCACCCAATTTGTAATGACTATATTTGCATTTATGTTCCACCTATGTTCTAAGATTTTCTATTGATTTATAAGATTGTTTTTATTAATTCTAGCATTTTATATTGATTTTCTAGTAATTTATAAGATTTTCTAGTAATTTATAAGATTTTCTAGTAATTTATAAGATTTTCTAGTAATTTATAAGATTTTCTATTAATTTATAAGATTTTCTATTAATTTATAAGATTTTCAAGCATTTTATATTGATTTTCTAGTAATTTATAAGATTTTCTTATTTAATATATATTTTTAATAGGTATTAATAACTGAATTAAAACAAGTATTAATAACTATATATTAAAAATTATATTTATAAGATTCCCAAATAGTAGTCACCGGTGCTAAAGGCCGGTTTGGAAACTGGCGCCAAACGAAAATTTGGGGCCTTTAGCACCGGGTTGATCTAAAATCCAGTGCTAAAGGCCCCCAATTTTCGTTTGGCGCCAGTTACGGCCTTTAGCACCGGGTGTAGAAGACCCGGTGCTAAAGGGCCTTTAGCACCGGGTGGTGGGAAGACCCGGTGCTAAAGGGGGGGGCCTTTAGCACCGGGTCGTGGCTGCACCCGGTGCTAAAGGCCCCCACCAATTTTCGTCTGGCGCACAGTTACGAGCCACATCACCAGGCGCACAGGCGCCACGTCACCGGGCGCACACGAGCCACGTCACTGGATGAACAAGAAAATTTTTTCTTTTTAATCTCTGTATAAAAGTTGTAACTAGTCGTTCTCCCTCGTACAAACTTCAAAAAAGATCATTTTTCTTCTAAAAATTCCTAAAATCATACTCTATCAAGTTATGAAACTTATTAATGTCATTATTTTGAACAATCTTCTCGTGTGAGACTGTTTGAACAATCCAAATTTTGAATTAAAAATGACAACTACAACCAAGGTTTTTTTCACACTAGGTGATGTCAAATGAAAAAGTGATGAATACCAAAGTTTCATATTTCATCATGATCTACAATCTTTATTTAGGTCATTTTGTCATTTTCAAAAGTGGTAATAACATGTAGTACAAATTTGACAAGTCTCTAACAAAGTTTTAGAAACTATGCGAGTGAATCTAGGATTAATGAACAATGTATACTACCACTTTCTCAAATGCAAAAATGACTTAAATAAAGATTGTAGACCTTGATGAGATATGAAATTTTGGTATTCATGACTTTTTCATCTGAGACCATTTAATGTTCCAAAATCTTTCTTTTAGTTATCAATTTTTGAAATTCAAAATTTGAATTATTCAAACTTTGTCACATAGATTAATGACTTAATTAAAATTTGTAGATCTCGATAAGTTCTACTACTATTGTAGTGACAACTTTCTCATTTGAAATAATTTTTGATGTCTTAGAATTTAATACATTTCTACTATCAAAAGAAAATAAATGTTAAATTTGCTTAAATGGGCCCAAATCTATTCATGGGCTGTTTCTGGGCTCGATTGCCAAATAGCCTAATTATTTTTAGCCGTCCATCACCGATTCAACGACTCTGATCGCGTTCACATGGTATATATTCCACTTCAAACCCTAACTCAAGCTCTCTGTCTAGTAATTTATAAGATTTTCTAGTAATTTATAAGATTTTCTAGTAATTTATAAGATTTTCTATTAATTTATAAGATTTTCTATTAATTTATAAGATTTTCTATTAATTATAAGATTTTCTAGCATTTTATATTGATTTTCTAGTAATTTATAAGATTTTCTTATTTAATATATATTTTTAATAGGTATTAATAACAGAATTAAAACAAGTATTAATAACTATATATTAAAAACTATATTTATAAGATTCCCAAATAGTAGCCACCGGTGGTAAAGGCCGGTTTGGAAACTGGCGCCAAACGAAAATTTGGGGCCTTTAGCACTGGGTTGATCTAAAATCCGGTGCTAAAGGCCCCCAATTTTCGTTTGGCGCCAGTTACGGCCTTTAGCACCTGCTGTAGAAGACCCGGTGCTAAAGGGCCTTTAGCACCGGGTGGTGGGCAGGCCCGGTGCTAAAGGGGGGGCCTTTAGCACCGGGTGCTGTACAGACCCGGTGCTAAAGGGCCTTTAGCACCGGGTCGTGGCTGCACCCGGTGCTAAAGGCCCCCACCAATTTTCGTCCGGCGCACAGTTACGGCCTTTAGCACCGGGTGTAGAAGACCCGGTGCTAAAGGGCCTTTAGCACCGGGTGGTGGGAAGACCCGGTGCTAAAGGGGGGGCCTTTAGCATCGGGTCGTGGCTGCACCCGGTGCTAAATGCCCCGGACCTATATAGGCCGGGGACTTCTCTCCCCTCCCTCACTTCGCCCTCATCTCCTCACAGATCGAAACCGCCGTCGGCGCCCCCTCGTCTCCTCAGCCGCCGCCGCCCGTCGCCGCCGCCACCCGTGGTCCCCGCGCCCACGCCGCCGCCGCCTGTCGTCCCCACGCCCACGCCGCGCCGTCGCCCTCGTCCCGGGCCGCGCCGCCGTCCCCGCGCCCGTCGTCGTCCCCGCGCCCGTCGTCCCCGCCGCCGTCGTCGTCCCCGCGCCGCCCGTCGTCCCCGCGCCGCCCGTCGTCCCCGCGCCGGCGCCGCTCCTCGTCCCCTCGCCGCCGCTCGTCCCCTCGCCGCCGTCGCCCGCCGCCCATCACGGTGAGCCTCTGTGAAGCCGGCCTTCATGCCGTGCGTGCATGTTTGTGAGCCGGCCTTCGTGCCGTGTACGTGTTTGTGTGTGCAGGTACCCGTCGCCATGCACATTTGCTTAGCGAACGTGTTCGGCCAAGTTCGCTAACCAAATGCGCTTGGCCGAACGCGTTCGCTAAGCACATACATTGAAAATATTAGAAATTACATTGAAATGTATATTGGAAATGTTATATTGGAAATGTATATTGGAAATGTTATATGTTTGAAATGTATATTGGAAAATGCTTCATTTAAATGTATTGGAGATATTTACATTGAAATGTATATTGGAAATGTTATATGTTTGAAATGTATATTGGAAAATGCTTCATTTAAATGTATATTGGAAATTCTATGTATATTAGAAATATATGTGCTTCATTTAAATGTATATATTTCTTATCAATTATTTTTAATTCTATGTATATTAGAAATATATGTGCTTCATTTAAATGTATATTGGAAATGTTATATGTTTGAAATGTATATTGGAAAATGCTTCATTTAAATGTATTGGAGATATTTACATTGAAATGTATATTGGAAATGTTATATGTTTGAAATGTATATTGGAAAATGCTTCATTTAAATGTATATTGGAAATTCTATGTATATTAGAAATATATGTGCTTCATTTAAATGTATATATTTCTTATCATTTATTTTTAATTCTATGTATATTAGAAATATATGTGCTTCATTTAAATGTATTATCGGAAATGTTATATGTTTGAAATGTATATTGAAAAATGCTTCATTTAAATGTATATTGGAAATTCTATGTATATTAGAAATATATGTGCTTCATTTAAATGTATATATTTCTTATCAATTATTTTTAATTCTATGTATATTAGAAATATATGTGCTTCATTTAAATGTATTATCGGAAATTCTATGGCGTACCCGAACCCACCGCGCACCCGAACCCCTTAGCGAATCCGTTTTTCGCGCACCGACCCCCTTAGCGAACCCGTTCGCGTCACGTACCCGAACCCTTAGCGAATCAATTCACACCGCGCACCCGAACCCCTTGGCGAATCCGTTTTTCACGCACCGACCCCCTTAGCGAAAATGTTAGAAATATTGGGAATATGTATCCTTTGTATATATTTCTATAGATGGCGGACAACAACAACCCTGTCCCACCCATGCAAGAGGAAAACAACACCCCTGTCCCACCCATGCAAGAGGACAACGACACGTTCTTTGCGAATCAACTTTTCAATATTGTAACCCAACCAATGTCCATGGATGATGTGTCGGGGATCATTGGAAGGGCCGAAAATGTTGAAGGGGCCGAAAATGTTGAAGGGGCCGCCAATGTCCAGGGCGAACGTGTCCAGGGCAGCACTATTGAAGGCGCCGATAACGAGCCCTCGTCTAGTCAGGTGTGTATATAGATAACATAAATTTGTACTGTACATGTCAATTATGTATACCATCTCTATATCATCTCGTATATATGTAATTTGTGTAGGCCGCCTCTGCTTCTACAAGTCGAGCTAAGAAATCAAAACGATCGACCACGAAGAAGCTGAAGGATGTCAAGTTACACATCACCCGAGTGGAGGATGACGGGGAGCCAGTTGAGCCCCCAAAAGTGGCCAAGAAATTTGTATCTCAGTGCGGGGTAATTGTACGGGACAATGTGCCCATTAGTATCAGAAAATGGAAGTCCACGGACCCGTACAACATCGAGTGAGTACATACACAAGCTTCTTCTTATACTGTCTGCGTACTATTTCATTTCTGATTATAATGTATACATGTATACAGATTCCACTGGTTCCTAATAATATTGTGTCCTGACCGGGGTGTCGTGAACGTCTTTGATTCATTGCACACTCCAAAAGAAAAACTACAGAACATCATGGACATGATGACAAGGTGATGTATATTTTCCCCTACTTAATTCACCCCTTACACTCGCAATGACTTAACTCATTTTTTTTGTTCGCAGGGCCTGGAATTAATTTTGTCAAGAACACCCGGGTATTCAACATGAAACACTAAAATGGAACATTGGCTTTCCGGTAAGCAAGTAATTTGTATATGTAGGCCTCGGCTAATATATTATATGAATTTTACTTAATTTCTTTTGGTCGACAGTGTGCCAAACAGGGGAAGGGAAATAATTTATATGCATACTATGTTTGCGATTACATGTGGAATTGGGGACATAAAAAGCTTACACAACACGATATTATGGTACGTAATAATATTACTATTAATAAACACATTTCCATTATTATTAAGTGCACAATTATTGTCTCCAACTCGGCGGATTAAATATCTTTCAATTATTTGTAAATTATAGATGTTCAACCTGAAGTAAGAGTCCCTAGAGCTAGAAAGAATTGACGCAATTGCAGAACAGCTCGTCGGATGGATCTGGGACGAGGTCGTCAATCCCCGAGGAGAATTCCACTCGCCAGTACTGGAGGACGTGTCGGACAGTCCAACAAGTCGTCAATCTTAATTAAGTAGAAAATACAGTTTAAATATATATAACTCGAGTTGACATGCATGAATATCTACTTTTGTAATATATATGTCTTCTATTTTGATGAAATGTCAGCTAATACGAATATAGAGTCGGCCGAATACGCATTAGAATACACGTATTAGAATATATACGTATAAACACGTATATAGACGTGCATGCATGGCTACTGAAAAAAGCAAAAAAAAAAGAAATCCGGGGCCTTTAGCACCGGTTGCAGACAGCAACCGGTGCTAAAGGCAGGCCCTTTAGCACCGGGTGCAGCCACGACCCGGTGCTAAAGGCCCTGCTAAAGGCGCTGCGGGACAGGCCCTTTAGCACCGGGTCGTGGCTGCACCCGGTGCTAAAGGGGTACCCCTTTAGCCTCGGATTAGTTGCACCGGGTGGGAAACCCGGTGCTAAAGGGCTTTTCCATCCGGTGTAGATGTTGATCATTCTGGTAGTGCTTCCTGCCAGAGCTTCCATTCGCATAGCGATCGAGAAACTTTTATACGCAAGCGAGCAGCTTCGAACAAAGGGAGAAGAGGATAGATTTACAGATTAGAACAGGGAACGGGGGGCTGACGGACGGCACCGTTAACTTGTGCCGCGACCGCGTGGGAGAGGCAGAAGGAAAAACACAGAAGGGGCCCAGCTCCTGGAGCGCAGCGAATGAAGGACCTCCACGTGCTAGGGACACAAACGGAGACACCTAAAGGAGACACGCAAGCTCCAGCCGACCATGCATATGCGGCGTCGGCAGACACCAACCCACCAGGCCACCACGTTCAACAAAAAAATGGTGAAGACCAGTCACGCCTCTAGCTATGTTTTAATAAAAAGTTAAAAAAAAGTTACACTAAATATCAAGTACGCATCATTTATGCACGGATCAAGGTTAAAGAAAGTTACACATGTTTGCACATTAAGACCTTTCACGTTTTTTAATGATCCTCCGTCACTTTCAACAAAAAAATGTTACACTAATGTCATGAACAATCACATCCTAGAAAAAACAATTCTTCTACTATGAAACCTCCTCTGAGCCTTTTTTTTTGAAGGAATCAACCTCCGATTCTTCTACCGTGAAACCTCCTCTGGCCATTTTTTAACCACGTCTATATATACAATTATCTCGTATTGCTAATAGACATAGATTGGAGAGTTTTTCACGATATAAAAAAAACCAACTATCTCAAAAATAATATGCCTCTAGATTTAAGAATATATCTAAAGCTGTCAATACATGAGAGAGCGAATATAAAGTATTTTTAAAAGCATTTCACACGACTGGTCTGTTTACCATGGCGCACTCAAGTGACGTTGTTTTAGTACCTACGTATCATTAATAAACGTGCGTGCCGCACGTGAGTTCTTGCTAGTAATATACAAAACTTTCGAGGGTCGACGGGCCCACAAATCATTGAAAACATTACCCCTCTTGTCTTGAAGAGTTTGACTAAACAGTCCGTGGAAAAAAACACGCGCTTGCGTAGAATCGTCGAGTTCGTAACCAATACGGTCTCTAGCCAACTACTACCAGGACTCTCATCGTTAATAAAAAAGTCGTTTTTATTAAACGTGCATGTCGCACGCGCGTTCTTACTAGTTTTAATAAATATAAATACTTCAAGTGTTCCAAAATCTAAGAGATTTTTGTCTTTCCTAAGTCCAACTTATATAACTTTTGTCAAGTTTATAGAAAACCACACTAATAAGATATATACTACTAAAATAAATACACCATGACTTATTTATGGTGGATTTATTGAACAAATTTGATGTTGCAGTTGGTGGTGTTTTTTTATATAACTTTGTTGAAATTACATAGTTTGGTTTAGGATAAAACCAAGACCTTGTGCATTTTGGAATGAAGAAAGTGCATGCGAAAAATTCTTTAGGGAAGGACATTGTGGGAAGGACTCTCACGGTTCCAAAGCTGGCATGAACGAGCTTATGGTTAATTTATTATTATATATTATAGTATTTCAAAATAATGATAAAAAATTATATTATATTTTTAAAAATACTTTATGTGGTCCTCTATCATCCCACAAAATGTTAACTTAAAATGCCACTTGTTCATGGAGAAACCAAAAAGACAAATCTGATGAAGGGGTAGATTGGACCCATTGAGATACTTGTGGGTGTAAAATGAACTAAAACATACTTACGGGGTTATCCGGACCTTTTCCATACTTGAGGGTAGTAATTTGGAAGATGTGTAATAGATTATATAGATTGAAGCCTATAATATTGATTTTGATTAATTTAATTGAGTTTTTGCAAGTTTAAATGGGTTTATTGATATTATATTCAATGCATCTTAACTTGAATGATCAAGTTTTTTATATTTTATTATATTCAATACAGTTTAACTTACATAATCCGTATCATTTTGTCTAGGTAGGATCATAGTACCGTTAGATTCTATGATATGTGCTGAAAACCTTGTTCAACATTACCCTGTCATCCACTCATCCAGGCCACCCAAAAAATAGGGGTCTTCTGTGTTTCAGAAAAAAAAAAGAGAGATCCTCTAGTTGTTGCTAATTTTGTTTCCCTAATCCTAATGGTGACTTGGCACATAGGCCCTGTGATATCGACATTTTGCACAAGGCAACATGTGGCATCGTGGCGATGATAGAACCAAAAAGAGTAATATTTTGGTGGCTATATCTTAGTTGTAATTACAATGCCATAGGAAGATCTAGGTGATTATGGAATCCCATATAATAATGATTCACAGAAGCATGAGCTGTGCAAAAACGGAGCTGCCTTTCAGCTTGCACATATTTCTCACTCCGTATGTGGTTGCTTGAAAGTTCCTTCTGGCTACTTTATTCAGATTTCTGAAACAATTGTCATGCCTAGAATATTTGATGCAACTTCAGGATAAGATCAGCGTCTGTTTTTATTCTTTCTGGCTCCAGCCAAATAAATCAAAATTTGGACCAGCTCACATGTCCAAGATGAAGTTCTTTATTGGACCAATTGGCCATCAGTAACAGAAAAAACAAAAAAGTCAATAAGAAAGCATCAATTCCTTTTCCTATCATGAAAGATAGGTCGAAGAGGCCTCAGTTTGGCTTGGTAACCTCATGAATAGCGTTGGCCAAATAGGCGACATTCCCTGTAGTTACACCAGCCATACTATAGAAGGAAACATAACAAATTTGTGTCAAAGTCATTCATCCAATGCATTTAAATATATTAAAAGAATCAAAGTTACAAATATATGTCAAATGTTTTCCCTACCTTATCCTGCCGTTGCGAGTCATGTAGATATGGAATTCATTTGTCAACCGATCAACTTGTTCAGGGGTCATGCCACTGTAGCAGAACATTCCAATCTGTCGATGAACAACAAAAAGGCCTTGTTTAGATCCAAATTTGGGGAAGGCAAAGTTGGGACTTTGCCATTAATACGTCACTGTAACATTTTATTTGTATTTGTGAATAATCGCAATGTACAACAAAACCGTGTAATTAGTTTTTGATTTCATCTATATTTAGTACTACATGCGTGTGCCGACATTTTGATGTGATGGAAATCTTCTTTTTGCATAGTGAAATTTGGGAACTAAAGAAGGGCTAAGAAGAGTATTTTTACATCATGTGCGACAAGTAGGGATGCAAGTGGGTACGCAATGATGTTTGTTTTAACTCAGCTAATTAATTACATTGACTTTCATTTCCCTCTAAATTAAGTGGGTTTGACTCAATGACCGAAAAGAAATAGAACTTGCATCCCTAACAAGAAACTAGATACCATCATATCACATAAATAGCGTAAAATAAAAGAAAACCGAGATTAGTTTCTAATATCTTGAAGACAAAGTTATGTATCAATATACTAATTTTATATTTCCAATGATATGGACTATATAAGTTCCGAGAGTTCCCATAAATAAATGGTGCCTCCAGTTACCCTTTTTATTATATGGATTGACATGTTTTATTATAATCTAAGACTTGAAGTCTGTGCCTCTGTGGTGATGGGATAGCAACTATCAAGTCTAGTGTATGGGTACCACCAGTGGGAGAGTGGGTTCCCAGCCTCCCACAGATACACTAAAATGTTTACTGCTATGCACTAAAGCAATGGCACACCATACCAAGGATAATAGCTATATATAGCTAAACTCATGATGATTATTAATGAGTGCAATATGGTTTTCTGTATGTAAATGTGTAATATTGTTTTTCGCACATGTGTGCTGGTTATTACACTAGGACTAGGTCGTAGGATTCTATTGAGTAATGACATAAAGGTCTTATTGGCCATTTACCTGATTAGTGATATGTTCCCATGACAATGGTGAACCCAACCTTTCAAGGTTCTCCTTCAGTGCTTTCCTCATTCCAATGATGCGATCAGCCATACCCTGACGAATGTTTAAAATATTCCCACCAGTTTTTATAATTTTTTTAAAAAATCTAGGAATTTCCTACTTCAAAGCTCAAACACAAGGAGGGACCATATTTTACCTTGACCTCTTTAAGCCATAAGGTTTTCAATTCCGGATCAGACAGGATCGTTGAAACAATTAGTGCACCATGAAGTGGCGGGTTGCTGTACATAGGTCTGGCAAGTTGTTGCAATTGGCTCTTCACAGCGATTGCTTGCATCTCATCATCACAGAGAATACTGCAGAAATGTTCCAATGGTTAGATCAAGGAAGGAATGTTCAGGACCCTCGGTAGATCATGGTAGATGCTATATTATTAGGTCATGGCCTAGAGAAAGGATAAAGAGCTATAACTTCCAGTTACTGTCATAAATACATTTCAATGGAAGCCATGGAGAAAATATATACTTCAATGAATGTCTTCAGAGACCCAGCAACTAAAATTGGATCTTCAAGAATTAAAGCCTATTATTCCTTTCTAGAGAACGTTTAATGCTTACACTCTACCTATAGAAGTGTAACTTATTTTTTTTAATAGAAGAAGTGTAACTTATGGGTGGTACAAAGTTCCAACTGTAAGAAAAATAGATATGGCATCATCAATGCAGTGAATGATAAAGCGCAGTTTGGTCTCCAAGCACAGCGCAAAATTTGTATACCGACAACTAGCCGGAGAAAGTAGAAGAGTAAAAGCAAACAGTAAGACAGAAATAAAAGGAAAATTAACATGGCAAAATAAGTACCTAAGGCATCCTGCTCTTTGTCCATAAAGTCCCATGTTTTTTGCATATGACTGTGCGCATCCAATTTTGTGCCCATCCTCAAGAAAGATGCGAATAGCCTTGGCATCTCTTTCTGGGTCACCACTGGCAAATCCTTGATATGCCATGTCAAAAAATGGAAAATGTTTCTTCACCTGAAAGGTATCAATTAAAGATATATGGCCTGACCTTAGCAAATGGAATTACAGGGGAAAATCAGTCCCTTTAAGTTCTTTCTGTACCTTGAATTGATGAGATATCTCTCTCCATTGTTCCTCTGAAGGATCAACACCACTGGGATTATGAGCACAAGCATGAAGCAAAAAGAATGAACCATCTGGAGCATTCTGGGATTCCCAAGAAGAACAAAATTGAAAGGCGTCAACAAGATATCATTCTTTAGAAAAAAAGGACTGGAGATGCAATTGTGTCAATATTATCCGAAATTGTTGTTCAAGAAAATTGTTACACACTGAGATAGAATCTAGAAGGGTTGAGATTTGGCTATAAAAAAGATGGATCAGCCCAAAATAAGTAATTTATTTTGTAAAGATATTCATGAACTGATAATATTTAGTCTGGTGAGGATAACCAAACAGAATCACCTTTATATCATCCATTAGGCCTGAAAAGTCAAGTCCTCTTGACTCTTGATGGTAATAGGTAAATGTCCTTTGTGGTACATGGGCATCCCTCCAAATATTGTGATGGCTGAGAAAGTACAATAGGTTAGGTATTTTTACAGGTTGCAAACTGGAAGAACAGCTATTTGCAGAAACTTTGAACCATTTTATGAATATAAGCACACCACACCCGTGAATGCATTTTTTTGGTGCAATGCAACATCATGAATGAAAGTGGTTTATTTAGTAATAGTCCAACTCACTTGGCCCATGTCGGTGTTGGTATGTAGATCTGTGTGTCAGGCATGAAACGCTTCTGGAAATCTGCAAAGAGACGACATGCCCCAGTCCCTGAAAGAGCTTGCACTGCTGCAATTCTCTTGTCCTTGATGAACTCTGAGTCTTCCCCATATGCCAGCTTCAGTGATTCATCAATCATCTTCACACTTCCTCCCATAGGTAGGTACTCCCTGTTTTGGATACATGCAGCTAGTGAGCTTCCGGAAATTAGAAGTAACATAGGTTGAAATCGGAACCTTTTTCCATTATCTAACAATATACATTTTTAACTGCACCACCTAAATCGGAGTCTTTTCTTACATGACGGAATACGAAAACTCTGTGGGCAAAAGAAACTCAAGTTTTCACTGAGTATACCAAAACATGTTTGCAAAAATTTAGCATCCATGAAATTTCCCTCGTCAATGAAAATCCTATTGAGACGCCCCAAAATAGTTGGTGGATTTTACGCATAATTCGCCATGAAGTTGCACACTCCAACCACAACATATCTCTCGTGTCATCCACAGATTCCTCTGAACCATGAGAACAACCACCACAAACAAACCAACGGAAAGGGAGAACAGAGGAACCCCTGTGTAGTAGATTATTAAGTGAACTGAAATCATCTAATAATGCAAAGTGCTCACAAATAGACTCATCAGTGCACTCCATTTTGCCATCATCAGATATCACGTTATACTATTTTATTACACCCCACATGCCACACTCGGAAGTTCCTTGTCAATTTGAATTGTTGAATGGCCCCTGTTTCATTTCATCTTGAGAACACTGTCAAATGAGACAGCGACCCTGAGAAATGAGTCCCGTCTTGCTCTATTTTAAGACTGTGAAGCTGACACGTCTTTTTTTTTTGAGAGAGTATAAGCTGATACATATACATCTGATGGACTGATTGTTAAAGAAAACCGATCCAGTGACGTCCAACAATATAAAAGGAAATGGACACACGATCATGACTGCATGCATACTACTCCTGATGCAGCCAGCACCCAGCAAGGGCTTGCGTCCACATCAAGTCACCGACAGGTTCCTCATAACCAAGAGTTGAGGTACCCCACGAGACTACGAGAGCGTCGAAGGAAAAAAAGCAGAACAGGGGTGAGGAAAAGCGAGCCAAGGCTGACGTTTTATCTCACATGTTCATGCTCCCGGCGATGCGCCGCTCCGCCTCGCGCACGCACTCCAGCACCACCGGCCGGCCGCTGTCGTCTCGGTACGCGCCCTGCGGCGGAGGAACTCGATGTCATGGCTCGTGATCGGACGGCGATAAGCAGAGAGGAGAAGAGACTGCAGAGTAAGTGAGGTGGAGAGGGAGAGAGACGTACGACGCCGACGTTCACTTTGTCCGGGGAAGGGTCGGCGAGGAAGGCCTCGGTGACGCCGAGGATGGGGTCCTTGGCCGCGGGCTTCACATGCCCGAACCACGATGCCATCGTCCTGCTGGCCGTCGCCGCGGACGCGAGGGCAGGGCACCACCGGCGGTGCCGCCCGGCGCGGGACATCATTGCCATGTGGGCGCTCGGTCGGAGAGGGGAGGCCGGTGAGGTGACGCGCGGCGTTGTTGGCGCACGGAGCTTTTTCGTCGTGGGTTGAGCGGCCCTGTGGTGCTTTGCTTCCGTGGGGAGAAAAAGAGAAGGTGGCTTGGGTTTTTTCGGGCAGCGGGGACGATGACGAACGGCACGGCTCCTTGCGGCGTGGGCGCGCTCCTTGCTTGATTCAGCGGAACACTTGTGGAGTGCGGGGCTAGTGGGCTGGCTCACTCGAGTCTCAACGGACACGGGTGTGGCTAACCTAGCCCTTGTCTAGATGCCAAGTTTGGCACCCTGTAATCATTGTGTCACTGTAGCATTTCATTTGTATATGTAAAAAATTGTCCAAAAATTGATTAATTAGGCTCAAAATATTCGTCTCGCAGAGTACAACAAAACTATGCAATTAGTTTTTAATTTTATCTATATTTAGTACTCCATACATATGTCGATATTTTGATGTGATGGAATTTTTTTTGCATAGTGAAATTTAGGGTAGAATTTAGGATCTAAACATGGCCCTAGTTTTGGCGGGGACTCCTGTGGTCACCCTGTACTCTGTAGGCGATGGGCGTGCGCTGCTTGCTTGATTCGGCGGAAGAGGTGAGCTGTGGAGTGGACTGGACAGTGGAGTGCTGGGCTAGCTCTCTCTCAAGTCCCCGTGGACACGGGTGCGCCTCCTGGAGTTTTGTCATCTGCTCTTAAGTGACGTCATGTGTGGCGGGCCCTAGTTTTGGTGGGGACTCTTTGTTCCTTGAATCCTCGAGAAGCCGCGTTTGATCGTCCATTGTTTCCACTTTTCTATGTATTAAGGATAGCTTATTTTTAAGGAGATATTCAGTTGAGGCGCGTGAACATGTTCTCCCTGCTCTTCATTCGTGGCGATATAATATATAGAGATAAACTAATTTTATGTATATAAGCATATATTATATTTAACAAGGTAAAATGCATAAATGAACGCTAAACTTTTTTCGGGTATCATATAAATCCCTAAATTTTAAAGTGTATTTTTAAATCATTAAGATGTCTTCATTTGTTGTTTGGGTCCATAAACTCTCAAATACACATTTAGGCCATGAACTTATCCTCATGTGTCATCCGAGTCTATAGACTCTCAAAATACATCCCAGTCTCATTATGGATGTCATCACTATCCTTCCCGCATCACAGCCACCTGCCAGCAACAAAGAAGCAGTGCCATTGGTGGCATATGATAAGGTTGAGGTCCTTAAATTATATCATAAGAGTTCAATGATCCGATTGACATATTGGAACAAATTTGGGAATGAATCGTGATGTCGTGTTTCTGATCCTATGTTAGCTGTCCACTCCAACGCAAAACCAGCAAGGAACTACGGGGGGTTTTAAGAGCCACTGGGGTGGCAGTGAATCGTGATGTCGCAGAATTCGTTATGTGAATAATAACAGGGCATATTTTTGGGGGATATGAAGAGGACCTCCGATCTGGCTCCTTCCTGGTTTAGAGCGTCGTCGAATTAGAGTTTCCAATGCTCAGTGGATCCGTCCGGGTCGGGGCTTGGACCTCCATCCACTCAGTGACGAAGTCGGCCGACACCTAGGATTTAATGGATTTCCTTGACCTAAAGACAATGTTGAACACTCCCAGTTCTACCGCCCATTTGACCGCTCTACCATTGATGTCGCGGTTGTGGAGGATTTTGCTGAGTGTGAAGTTGGATACCACTTGTATCGTGTGAGCCTGGAAGTAGTGCTGGTAGTGTATCTTGGAGTCGGTGAGGACTTAACTGATGTAGTACATGGGACACTGTACTGGGTAGGCGTGGTCGTGTTCCTGTCACTCGACGACTAGGACTCCGTTGAGTACATAAGTCGTGGCAGCTATGTACAGTAGGAGGGGTTCTTCCTTCCTGGGTCTTGTGAGCATAGCTGGTGATGCTAGGAACTCCTTGAGGTCGACCAACGCTTGGTTGGCTTCAGGCGTCCATTCGAAGTTGTCAGTTTTTCAGGAGCTTAAAGAAGAGTGTGACTCATTTCCTAAGTTTGTTGATGAACCTGCTCAGGGCCGCCATCACCCCTAACAGTTTCATGACCTCTTTCTTGATGGGATGCGACAAATTGGGTATTGAAGCGATCTTGGTTGGGTTCACCTCGATTCCACGCTAACTTACAAGGAAACCTAGGAGTTTGCCTGATGGAACATCGAAGACACACTTTGTTGGGTTAATTATGCTTCGATCTGAAGCGCCATAGGTTGTTGAATATTTTTTGTAGGTCGGCGATTAGGTTTTCCGGGTCGTAGGTCTTGACCACGACATCGTCAACATAGGCCTCGGTGTTGCGCCCAATCTGGCCTTCGAGACAACTCTGGATTGCCTTTTGATAGGTGGCCCCGACATTCTTGAGGCCGAAGGTCATCGCATTGTAGCAGTATATACCATGCGGCGTGATGAACACCGTCTTATCCTGGTCGTCCGGATTCAGGGCTATTTGATGATAGGCTAAGTAGCAATCGAGGAAACAGAGGAGGATGCATCCTGCTGTAGAGTCGACAACTTGGTTGATGCACGGAAGAGGGAAGGGGTCTTTAGGACAATGCCCGTTGAAATATGTGTAGTCGATACACATTCTCCATTCACCGGTTTTCTTTCTTACAAGTCTATTTAGCTGTCTGTGCGTATCAAATAGACAACAAATCTCTAAAGTTTTGTAAATGCCCCAAGGGTCACTATATTTATTGACCACTAACTCGAGCGGTCTTACCTTGCTTTGTTTTGGTTTGTGGAATCAACTTAGTAGTACATGTAAGAATGGAACCGGATCGAATACACATGAAATCGGATTCGGATAGCACCTTTTATCTCAATTTATTTTAAATACGGATACGGATTCGAATTTTCTCGGATATGAATACAAAACAGATGTCTCGGATTCGGATACATTAGGATATTTCATTGTCTTTTATGATAACAATTAACAAGTATTAATTTGTTTTATACATAGTTTTAGAAAACAATATCATCATGAAACATATAAATAAAGATTTAATATAGTATATGTAGACAAGAATCACTTGTTAAAAATATGTTTTAATAAAACTAATAATAAATAAATCATATAAAATAATTTATATTAAGAAAATAAGTAAAATAAAGCATTTCAATGTAATTTATATAGATAATATATTAGTTTGAAACGAATTTAAAATAATATATTTATAGCATGGTTTGAATATGTGTTTATTCTACCGCCACTCGCTACGTTTCCAGTACCTGAGGTTGGCAAAACTTGTAGTGTGCAGGTTGCAGCGACCAAAAAGCCTTCTTCGAGCCTTTTACCGAGTGGTTCGTCGATCATTGTGTGCCAACGCTACAATGGCATGGACCGTGTCATGGCATGGGCCGTGTCATGCATGATTGCCCCAGTAAATGCGTCTACATAGTTACAACTGACTGTGGATATAAAAGTGCTAGTGATTTTGAAGTTGAATGTATAATTATAGCTAACCTTCTTGTAGAAGACCAAGTTATGGAGAGTAAATGTAAAAGTGTGGTGATTGGTAGCATTGAGGCCACCACAAGTTATCCATCTCTTATCGTTCCGTATGTATTAAGTACATAATTGGAGCCACTTGAGAAGCATTAATGTCAACATTTGTTCAATATTTTTCTCGTTGTCAACAATATTGTGTTCATACAATAATTAATTGTGAAAACTGCAATAATTCGGTTATAGTCGAGAAGGTTGGCTTGGACACACATGCGCTTGATCGCAACAGCGAGAGTACTTTTTTTTATTGGCTTGGATCATGATTACATTATATTAATTTCAATGTGGTGCCTATGTAAGTTTGTTTTGGTTAGGCCACCCTTGAAAATGTGATATAAATGCTGAACAATAAAGGATAACTTAGTCAAAATAAATTGATCCATGAACCAAAAATGTTGCTTCTATAATGGAATGAAACAATTAAGCATCTCTTTTTTGAGTGTCAATATGCTAAAATCATTTGCGAGTTGTCGAGATAGCTACTGGTTAACCCCGCCAAATTCAGTTACCCATATACTAGGGAACTGGTTAACAGGCATAAACAAAAAAGATAGAAGAGTAATTTTTGTTGGGGGTTGCAGCTCTCTTATGGGTGATTTGGTGCACATGCAATGATTTAGTGTTTAAGAAATAAAATTATCTCTTTTATGTAGGCGATATTCAGCGGAGCGTATTGACTGAGGTTTTGGTCTCTGTTGCGGCATGAGGATAGGAGGGAGAAGGTCCATCTGACGAGCAAGGCTTTGGAGGTCGTAGCCTTAGATATTTTTTTGCTAGGAATGGATCCAGAAACAATTATAGACACTGCAGGGGCAATCTTATTTTGCGGTCGACCGCACGGGACCCTTCTGTGCGGTCACCGCCTACCTCCCGCCCTGCCTCGCCTTGCCCACACCCCCGCCCGCCGCCCGCAGCCCGCGGCGACCGCCGCCGGCCGTCCACCCACCTCTCGCCCAGCTGCCCATCGCCCCGCCTCCCCTCGCCCGCGCCCAGCCTCCTCCTTCCCCGCCACCTCTGCCACGGCCGGCGGCGTCCGCCACCGGCAGTCCGTTCACCTCCCGCCGGCCCCGCCCTTCCGAACCTCTCCGGCCGTCGCCGTGCCCAGCTTCGCCCTGCCCCGCCGTGTCGTCCGCCCTCCTCCCGCCCACCGCTGCCGGCCCCGCCCTTCCTAACCTCTCCGGCTATCGCCATCCCTGCCGGCCATCGCCTACGCCGCCGACCCTGCCCGCCGGATGTCCTCCGCCGCCCGGTCGGCGGCGTCCCCGCCGCCTCTCCTCCGCCCCGCGGCCCGCAACTGCCGCCGGGCCTCTACAGCCCAGTGCTCCTCCCCAACCCCGGCAACCTCAACCCCGAACTCTAACCCGAGCCCGAGCTACTCTCTTTTTCCTCCTCTCCTCTTCTTCCTCCTCTCTTCTGCACGAGCCCGTCGACCGCACGGAAGGGTCCCATGCGGTCGACCTCAAAACCAACTTTGCAACGTGCATTTGATTTCTCTCTTTTATTTGAGTATACCTAGTTCAGCTTATAAGCTGAGGATACGGTAAAACTTGTTGGGTCATGTGTGGCTGCAGAGGGCAGGAGACTTTTCTTTTTCAAAAAACTATATTTGCTTTTATTGGTTCCTGCTGTGTTCTGACAGGTACCTTAGAAAATCTCAGGCACTGATTGTTGGCCTCGTCATTTCCAAACACCCTGGCAAGCTCTTTGGCCTTGTTCCCCAGCTCCTCGCCGTCGTCCTCCACCATCACCCTCCTCAGGGCAGCCGCAATGTCCCTGGGCGCGAACGAGCCGTCCTCCTCGTCTCGCGCCACCTCGACACCCACCTTCTTCTCCACGAGATGCCTGGCGTTGAGGCCCTGGTCGAACATCAGCGGCAGCAGCACGAGCTTGACGGCGTTCGCGAGGCCCTCGGTGATGGAGTTCCAGCCGGCGTGCGTCAGGAATGCCCCGACGGATCCATGAACCAAGAAGCTCACCTGAGGCACCCAGCCCCGGCAGACGACGCCGCGGCCGTTGACCCGCTCCTCGAAGCCGGCCGGCAAGCCGCCGTCTCCGACTCCGGTATCGGCGCCGTCGCCGGGAGCCCTGAATGCCCAGAGGAACGGCAGGCCGGAAGCCTCCAAGCCGAGCGCGATCGTCTCCAGCTGCGCGCTTGTCAGCTTCGCCTCGCTGCCGAAGGCCGCGTACACGACGGAGCCCGGCGCCTGCCCGTCCAGCCACCGCAGCGTCGCCTCGTGGCCGGCGACGGCGACGTCTTGTGCTGGCGCCGGCGGTTGAGGGAACAGCCCCACCGGGATCACCGGCTTCTGGTACAGCTCGGTGAGCAGCCGCAGTCACTCCGGCTCGAACTCCCTGCTGCTCCTGATGCCCACGACCTGGCTCCCGTTGATGGACATGCCGGAGCGGTAGAGCTCCGCCACGCTGGACACGTCCGGGACCGCCACCGGCGCGAACATCCCGCGCGCCTCGAAGCCGTGGTACGCGACGGCGGTCGGGAAGGGCACGAAGTCGGGGACCTCGGTGAGGTGCTCCGGCGCCGCCTTGGCGTACCTCCCGCGGCCCATGAGCGCCTCCGGGGGCCCGAAGAAGCCGAGCGCCGCCGCGGCGTACAGGCTCACGTACGCGCACGGCACGCCGCGGCCTCGGGCGCCCAGTGCGCCGCGTAGTCGGTGAGCACCCAGTCCGGCGGCGACGTCTCCGGCGCCGGCGCCCGCAGGATGTCCGATAGCGCGGGGGCGAAGGCGGCGTCGTAGGCCAGGCGCAGGTACGGGCGGAGGTCGTCGGAGGGGAGGTCGATGCTCGCCTCGGCGCCCTCCGGCAGGCGCTCGACGCGCGGCAGCGGGACGTCCACGACGCGGATGAGGCCGGCGAGGTCGGGAGGGATGTCGATGAGCCGGCGGGTGTTCCTCGGCGTGGAGAGGAGGGTGACACGGTGGCCATGCCGAGCTATGCGCTTCGCGAGCTCCGTGAAGGGGATGATGTGGCCGAAGGCCAGCCATGGCAGCATCACGACGTGCATGCTGCCGAGTGCCGCCGATGAGGCTTTGGCAATGGAAGCTAGAGCTTTTTTCAAGGAGATGTATGGATATGCTTGTTGCTTTCGTTGACAGCATGTGCGCATATAAAGATTCTTCAGTTTGAGATCACCTAGTTCCACCAATCAAATAGTGAATTGGGGAACCAGCCAAGCAGAAGGTACAGACTCGCACCAATCAAACCAATCACCGTCCCACGCAGATGTGAACTTTTTAAACATGGACTGCAATTCATCAAAACTGAAATAACTACTATTATTTTCACCATACAAGAAATGGATGGTGGATGCTGCTACACGACGAACTAGGCAGTGACAGTGAGGTGCAACTGCAAAGCGACATGTCTCTTTAAATGGATTCGGTTCCTACTTTTACCGTATGAGCAGCTAAATTTGCTCTATCAAAAGATGTTCAGAACAGGTGGAATGCAAATCAAAATCAGAATCAGTAAACTGCACGTTATCAGATAAGGGAGAAGAATGAGGAGAACTACAACAGGCAGTTTTATCAATCTCTTGTTATGCGAGCAAGTAAACCAGTAGGCGTCTGAACTGTTTTTATTTGACCAGATCCGATCAAATCCCGAAGGAGGAACCGTGTATCAAGAGGTGATAACCATAACTTTGTCTTCTCCAGTGAAGCGAGTAGCATCTCCTTGTACTTTCTACGGTTCAACAGCGAAAGAATTTCCTTCCTCCCCTGCTCAACATAACCAAATTAAACGGTAACAAATGTACGCATTGACAACTTTTCAAGCAGGAACTGAAATATTTGTCGAGGTGCACAAACCTGGGATAGGCCTTTCAGTATGGGGCCGATTCTTGGAATAGCAAACCAGTAAATGTTTGGATCTATAAGTTGGCGAGTCTGGAAGGAAAAAGGACCAGCATAAACAGTAATATACTGTTGTACTTAGCAAGAAATTTGTCACCAGAATCTAATCATTTTATTATCAAACCAGGTGTTATCCATCGATTAGTAACTTATAATAACGACAGAAACGAACCATACCAGTACTACATACAGCCACATGTATTATTTTGGTATTTGCAACGGGAAATTGAACATAATTTTCTTGAATTTATGGCCACACTGCCTACGATAATAATCTTAAAACAAAAGGAGGAAAATACTTACTAAGAGACCAGCATTCATCAATAGTGTGATATGTTTGTCTGTAACGTCACCACCACATGATAACAGTGAACACTGCAATGAGAGATATTAGACTATTATTATATTTTAGCATTTGTGTGGAAAGTGTTACTCTACAGTGCAATACTATATATTGGTCCATCACCTATTTATATTTAAGAAACCATAGACTAAAAAAATCCCATTTAAAGAATAGCAATGCAAAATTCCTACCGAAATCCATCGACATTCTCAATAAAAGCTCAAGATCTGATCCTACACAGAAGTAACTAACACCTAATTCTTGATACTTACCAGTTCTAATTGATTTATGCTAACGTCGAGTTTTGAAGGGATAACATATCTCTCAAACCACTCAAACACTTCGCTACCATCTTGGTCTTCAGCCCCTGACCGCTTAATAGCAAAAGCGACCTGCATATGTTCAATGCAACAAAGAAACAGATAAATAGTTTAATATGAAAAACGTAAAGCAAATATGATAGGTATTTGAACATATTATATAAAATTATAGTTATAGTATGAAAAGGAGTGAATACGATGTGCATCTATTTATCAATTAAATGTCTCTCTCATATAATCCCATGAAAACCAAAGCCTTACAGAATTCATCATAAAAACATACACCACCTTTTTTTAATTAAAAGACATTCACCACTTAAGCATTTAAGGATTAAAGTACAATTGAATATTGAAACAATCAATCAAATATGAAATTTACATGCATACATATACACATAAGGTCATCTCTTCTTTTATACCTCCTTAACCATTTCATAGGTGGAATCAACCTGGTAAACTATAGTGTTTTCATATGTTCAAGCATCTAAAAAAATGCTTAAATATAGTATAGGGCAACAATCAGATCAAACCATACAAGTAACAGCTGGAACCAAATTCACATGGTAACAATACCAGGTCAAAACTTTTAATGAACCAAGGTTGTCTGGTGCATACAGCTATTAGGTGTAGTTACCTAAAATACAACAAATCGCTCTAAAAAAAACTATTGTGCCAATATTGCGCAGACAACTGCAAAGGGAAATGTCTGCCTCTTCCCTTTTTAACACAGAAGGTTCAACACGCAGTTGTTCACATATCTACTACGGTAGGTGTTTGTAGTACAATTACTGTCATCTAGTTAACCAATGAATGCCAGGACATAGAGGTACCTGTTTCAAATAATCATCCATGAGCATGATTGCATGATCATCCTGCCCAGAACTAAGTTTGAATATACGCAACACTTTGTCTTTCTTGAATGACTGCAAAACAACAAGCCTTTCATTTTTAATGTTATGGTGATAACAGAGAGAGTCTCTTCAGAAATTCAGTTTTTTTTCTTTTGTGTTTGTTGTTATATCAAATCTATTTTATATCAATGTGCCTGAACCGTGATCTTTGCTTCCTTTTCTGTTCTCCCCTAACTCTATTTTCTGTTTTTTGCCTTTTTGGGTTTCACCTCTAGCCTACCCCAACTTGCTTGGGACAAAAGGCTATGTAGTAGTAGTAGTAGTAGTTGTTGTTGTTATATCAAATCTCTGAATCTAGTGAGTGGTAAGAATTAACATGTTAACATGATAATTCTAGAAACCAACCCAAAAACAGAGACAAGAAATGTATCATTCCATAAAACATAGTGATGTACTGATGTCCCAGTAAAGAATAATGCATGGGTTAAAAATAAAACCTCCAAGTCTCTGTCAACTTGTGTTCTGTCCTTTACGCTGCTATACAATTGTGACTGCAAAATGAATGGCTGCACCACAATCTGCAAGTGACGGCAAAATAGGATGTAACTTAATGCCAAATAAAAGAGGAAGAAAACAATGAAACAACTACATATGATAGACAATGTTCTCAATAGATTTTCATGATGAAATATTTCTGCAGTTTCATAGTGCAACCTCCTCTTATTGGTATGCGGCCAATTTTGGAATATCTGCCTTACAAGTTACAAGTAATCAAGAGTTCTTAGTGCATTTTTTCTATGCATCAATGGCACTAAGATGCCAAATTTTTTGCTACTGAACCAATCAGGGTTCAACTGTTCAGCACAACTTTCTTCTAAATTTAATTTGAACGTGCCCATAAAAATTAGCTGCAAAGACATCTAGAGGGATAATCTTGAGCGTGCATTTTTTTGGCACCTTGTGCTTTAAGAAATTGGTAGAGCTAGAGCCAGCAACTTACAACGAATTCCTTGTGTTCAACTTATTGATTTATGTCTTGCCTTTATCCTTCCTTGGTCTAAGCACATGCATAGTTGGATAGGTGCTATGTTTATCAATTCATTAATAAGAAAATCAAGTCTAGAAATATGTGAAACCAAACATATTCTTTACCAGGTTATGTTCACACCATATATTGTTTATATCATACTCAATATAGTCCACATGGATTGCAGAAAATAAAGCAACGAACTGAAACATGTTTCTGTTGGATTGTATTCTCAATGATCTTAACAGGATTGGAAAGATGAAACCATATTTCCAAGAAAGGAAAAGTACCTTTTCCAGCTTAGGAAACTGGGTGCGCATCAATTGAAGAGCTATCATGGTATCGTTGAATATAAGATTGTCCTCTGCATCATCAGAACTGTTAAATACAGTAATAGTTTCAGTTTTCAATAACCAAAGACATACAGCAGAGGGAATCAAACTAGAGAAAGAGTAGCACGCACCAAGGCTTGAGGAGATCTGAACTCTATCCAGAGCATTCTCATTATTATCATTAGGAGAGCGTGGTCGCTTTTTGGAGGACGATGAATACGATGATGATGGTTCTGTCATCTTAATATGTTCTCTCTCCTTTTAGTTCAGACAGAAATCGGTCTACCATGCCAGGATCTGTTTTGCATGACTGAAATTCATCATCAATTTTAAATAATCAGAGAACTTGACTGCTTGTATGTTCCAACAGATCTTGCAAGAACTGGGCACAAACAAAAGAATGGAATTTCAAACTTGAATGGGAAAAAAGAAAATAATCATACATTCAGGATGGTAAACATGGTTGATGAATTGCCGATGTTTGTTACATGTCATTATTCAAGGAGAAGCAACTGAATTCATATACTAAAATTTCTTATGACAGATAAAAATTAACAACTAATACCAACCACATCCCATTTCTTGTCCTTTGATATGCTAATCACACTAATCTTATTGTCCCTTCGAGAACCTCCTGACTAGACCCAAGTTCTAAGCAAAAACCAAGCACTAACCAAACTAAAAGACTAGATGCATAGACTAAGCAGATGCCAACAGCAAGTCCACGTGGCGCTGCACGTTGTCCCTGAGCCGGCGGAGTGACCTGGTGAACTCCGGGAGCTCCGCTTCGCCGAGCTCTTCCACGTCCGCCTGCCACCAGAACTTGCCCCCGGCCTTGGCCATGGCCTGGCGCACCTTCTCCCCGACGGCGTCCATCCGCTCCTTCTCCGCCGCCACGCGTGCCTTGGTCTCCTCCGTCCGCCGCACAATGGCCTCCACGGCACCGCGGTCCGCGGTGGCGCTCACGCTGTCACTGTCGTGGACCAGCGCGAGGAGGTCCCCGTCGTCCTCGTCGCCGGGGAGCGGGTCGAAGCGGCGGAGGACGTGATCGACGGAGGGGCTGCCCAGCGCGAACGCCCTGCCGCCGGGGGAGAAGACGACGAAGGCGACGTGCGCGCCGCAGAGGAGGGAGAGCTCGGAGGCCTTCTTGAGCAGCCCGGACTTGCGCTTGGAGAAGGTGACCTCGAGCCGGTCGGCGTCCTTGATGAGGCGGATCTCGATGCGCTGCCGCCCCTTGCTTGGCCTCCCCATCGTCGCAGCTGTTCGTCTCTTTCTTCTGCTTCTTGAACTTCCTTCCTCTACTTCTGGCCCCAAGGGCTCTCTCCTCTACTCAGCAAGATGCGTTGATGAGAGGAAGGAAGGAGGCAGGAGGGGGTATAAATAGAAGAAAAACTGCCAAAAATGGCGACGGATCCCATTGGCGATTTCCTTCCTCCCTTTCTTTCTTCCTTGCGTGGTACGGTGTTGGGGAGCGGCGGTGCAGGTCGAGTCCGATTTAAGGAAGGGAGGGAATCAATCGAGGTCCTCAATTAATGGAGGAAACCAATCTCCTCCGCGCGCTCGCGGTGATTGAGCGCCGGTAATTGAGCGAATAGAGAAAGGGGAATTCGGATTGGATTGCACACACAGCAAATCGGGGGGGAAGATCCAGCGCAAGAAAGCTCGCTATTGCAATTTTAAACAGCAATCAGCTAGGGCTTTTGACTTACAGCCAGAGAAGAAATCGCTCCAGGGATCTCCGCTCCGCTTCCCGCCAGCATAGGAGAGAAGGATGAGCAGGAAGACGGCGGCGGCGAGAAGAGACCTCCGTCGACGTGGAAGACAGGAGACCTGTAGCCGGGATGGATGGACGGGAAAGAAACTAGGTGGGCCGTGGGCCATGGTCCATGGGCCGGATGGAGCACTTTGTCATAAATTTGGGCTTTTGTGTTCCTAGATGCTGCTGTTCAAGATCCGTTATAGAAAGTACGCATGGATAAACCAGGAAAGTCTTTAATCAGGGTTTACTACTTTACTTTGATCAATCCGTTATGGACCGGATTGATTATTATCATTGATCAATACGCAGGGTTTACTTTGATTGAACATGAGGAAATAACTTGTTCGAGTGAGACAATTAGCTCCATCTGCTTCAAAGATCAAAAACTCTAGTAGTAAAATTTCTTAGTGAGAAATTTGATTAAACCACAAATTATGCTATATTTAGTTTTGTGGATACACACATTCTGGAAGGGATGAACCATCATCCATTATTAATTATAGCAGTAGATTGACCTATTCTACTATGTTTGGTTGTCAATATTAATTATAACTAAACAAATGTGAGGAATGAGTTGGTAATGGATCGATCTATTCAATTTCTAAGAAAACATGCAACGCGAGCATTGAGATAGATGTAGAGCACTTCATTCATCAAACTAAACACTCTTGAAAAGATTAGTCGATTCCCTACCAGTACCTAGTTATTGAATAGTGAGCATAGTCATTTGACATCAAATATATATAAAAAAATCTATAATTGCAATCTTCATGAGACCGATGAAGTATATGATACCTAAAGAGTTCCTCGACAAAAAGACAGATTATGCAATTCATCGGTACTCCCTTCACATCATTCTAATCCAAATTTTCCTCTTGCTATGATCTAAACAAGATACTCTTGCTATCTTCTCTTAAAATGGACCCCACAACTTAAATATTGAGTTGAGCCCAAAGTTTTAAATAGCTAGAGGAGAGATGCATGACTATCGCCAGGAAGCCTGCAACGTACCCACAAGGGTTGTATTTAACCTAAAATCTGTCATATTTTGTTCATTTTGAATTATGGTTTACTTTATCGTAAGTTAAAATTATCTAATCGAATTTAATAAAGTTTATACCAAAAAGCACCAATGCCTTCAAGATCAAAACAATATTATTGATTTTACCATAAATTATATGGAGTATCTTACCCATGCGTTTATTAATTCTATCATAAATTATATCTTGCCCGTGCATTTATTTGGTGCTAAAGGTACAACTATAGGCCATGTTCGCTTGACTTATGCTTATCAGCTAACAATATTTTTCCCACACAACGAATCAGCATAGCCATTAACCAACAGTATTTCTCTCTCACAACGAATTAGCATAAGCCATCAGTATAAGTCAAACGAACAAGGCCCGTGAACTTATTAAAGTCTAAGTAGTTTGATTTAAATGTATCAACCAACGCTCCCGGTAGCTGGCCATGGTCATGAAAACTTGTTGGTAGGCCAGTCACCATTAACATAAAGGTCTAGCACCACCATGGAGGGAGCTCATGGCCGGCCGGCTCATGGCACCATGGTTGTCAGAAGGAGCTCGCCACACAATGATTGCGTCATGCCTGATGGACAAAAGAATCGTTCCATGCCCCATGAGCAGTCCTATTATAATTTTATAATTTTAAATCCTTTTAAATTTATTAAAGTACTCCCTCCGTTTCTATTTATAGGTCGTTTTGGCTTTTCTAAATTCATAAATATTATTATGCACCTAGACATACACTATATCTAAATACATAGAAAAACTATGTACCTAAAAAAGTCAAAACGACCTATGAACGGAGGGAGTAACAGAGAAGGGTAAAACCAACTTCAACTTCATCCTTCGCAAATAAATAATCATCCTCTATCACACCAGCATCCAACTAGTTGTTTCGCCGATACAATTTCTCAACCATGATGATCACAAATTCACAATCAACAACCATAGAGAGGAAATCTCCTATCTTCACCAAGCAGTGTACATTCCTAAAGAGAAGACCTCCAATCAAATGGAGCTCCATCCCTTGGCAGCTGGCAGAGGAGGGATGCTCTGCTCATTCCTGAAGAAATCATCAGGATCCACCATGGCCTTCACAGCTGCCAACCTCTCAAAATTGCCTCTGAAATACTTCTCTCCCCAAATCCTCGCCTTCGCGTAGCTTGTCACATTCCCCTCCAACTCATTCGTCCCAAGATCCAGGTCCCTGTAGTTCACATAACCAGTTCTTGGATTCTTGGACACATACGGCTCCATCTCCTTGTACAGCCCTCTGACCCAGCTCATCCGCTTCTCCAATTCCGCCGTGCCTTTCTCGAACCAAAACGAATAGTACTGGAGGTTGTACAGGTTCCCCTTCCGGTGCGGGAACGGCGTCTCCGACGGCGAGATGCTGCTCATCCGGCCGCCGTACGGGTCCAGGATGAGCAGCCCGGCCTCCGGCTTCTCCAGCCACGACCATGTGCTCTCCCAGACGTGTTTTGGGATGGGTTCTTGCACGTAGTCCGATTTGGCCTTGACATACCTGCCCGTCTCGCCTCTCCTGTCCAGGAGCAGCTCCAGCGGCTTGGAGCTGGAGTAGAAGGCGAAGTACACGGTGGATTGGATCCAGCTTATCTCCTCGCAGTCCGCTCGCGTCACGCCAAGGTCGGGGAAGTGAGCTCGCATGTGGTCGAGGAGGCGGCTACAGCGGCCGAGGAACAGGGCTTCGAACTGCGCCTGATTGTTCTGCACCACGACGCGGAGGATGAGGTCCCGCGGCAGCGCCGGCGCGATTTCTTGCCATTTGGTGATGAGATCGGACGCCGACTGGTTTCTTGACCGGCGGACGGTGAAGACGGTGACCGTCTCCGGCACGGGGACGAGGCGGAGTTTCCAAGATAAGACGACGCCGAAGCTCTCGCCGCCGCCGCCGCGGATGGCCCAGAAGAGGTCCTCCCCCATGGTGGTCCGGTTCAGCAGCCTCCCGTCGGCGTCCACGAGGACGGCGTCGAGGACGTTGTCCGCGGCGAGGCCGTACCTGCGCATCAGCGTGCCGAACCCGCCGCCGCTGAGGTGCCCGCCGACGCCGACGGTGGGGCAGATCCCGGCGGGGAAGGCGAGCGCGCGGCTGGCGGCGCCGACGGCGTAGTAGACCTCGCCGAGCGTGGCGCCCGACCCGGCCCAGGCCTCGGCGCGCGCGGCGTCGACGCGGACGTCCCGGAACGCGGCGAGGTCGAGCACGGCGAAGCGCTCGCGGGCGTCGAGGGAGGCGTAGGAGAGGCCCTCGTAGTCGTGGCCGCCGCTGCGGGCGCGGACGCGGACGCCGTGGCGGCGGCCGCAGCGCACGGCGGCCTACGCGTGGGCGGGCTCGGCGGCGGCCACGATGGCGAGCGGCCGCGGGGTGCCCGGCGCGACGTAGCGGAGGTTGCGGACGGAGGAGAGCAGGAGCGCGGCGTAGGACGGGGACGCCGGGGTCTGGAGGAGGCGCGGCGGGACGCCGGCGGCGGCAAGGCAGCCGAGGAACGCGTCGGCGGCGCCGGAAGCCGAGACGACGGGGACGACGATGCTGCTGCTGGAGAGGACGGCGAGGGCGAGGAGCAGGTGCAAGATTCTTGGTGTTCTCGCCATGATTGCGGGGAAAGGACTGGAGCTCGGGTGGGGATTCGATCAGTTTCCTGCTGTGCACTTTGATAGAGCGGTATTATTTTTTTTCTGTCGTTGATAAAGGGTGTTTTTAGTTCCGCGTCAAATAATCAAATTTGTCAAAATTCTCTCAGCAAACTTCACTATTCACCTATCACATCAAATCTCTCTCCTCGTGCATGGAACACTAAACGTGGGTAAATAAAAAAACTAATTACATGATTTTGATGTACACGATGAGACGAATCTTTTGAGCCTAATTAGGTCATGGTAGGACAATGTTTACCACAAACAAACGAAAAGTGTGATAGCCATTTTCACCAAACTTTTCTTTCTTCTCTTTGGAACTAAACACATCCAAAAAGAAAAATGTAATTTAGATATTCCAAGCGTTGTGTTTCACAATTTTTTTTATTTCTAACATCGTCTTCGTAAGAATTAAAAATAGGCTTCGAAACATTATCAGCTTATTTTTCATACTATTAGATGTATTTCTCCTATTTTCTAATTAAAGTATACTCCGTACGTATTTTGTAGACAACATTTCGAGCTCGAGGATCGCTGTGTTCCTGCGGCGTAGCTCAGTCACCCTTGCTCTGTACTCCTTAACTGAAACACCATTTGATTCCGTCGTCAAAAATCAAGTTGGTTCGAACAGATGGATTAGTTGAGCGATGCAGAGATCTGGGGAGCGCCGGAGAACTTACAAGGGTCGTCAAAGTAATTTGGGTGTTCTTTCCTGATTCCTGAAGAAATCCGGGGTGAAGAGGAAGGGCCCCTCGAGGACGGTGGGGGTCAGCCCGGTGAAGGCCCACCAACACATGAGCGAGCGGTTGCGGTCGGTGTTGGGCAATCTGCCGCCGCCGCATCTCCCTGCAGGCGTTGGTAATCACTGGTGAATTTGTGCAGAGGAATTGCAAGAGGGGATGAGAATATGTGATGGAGTGCACGGTAGCGGTGGGGTGTTACTGTTACTGGAGATGAGCCAGACGGCGAGGACGACGAGGGTCGAGGAGGGAGGAAAAGGTATTTTTCACTTAGTTTAAATTGTTGAATTAATAATTTTTTTGAATAGTATCTGTTTTGCTACATTAACAGATTAGTATTATGAATGTTTTGTAATTATTTTTGTATATGTATTTTTGTCCTTGTAGAATGAAGATGACAGTGATAATGATTCACTTATACTGACACATTCAGTAAGTATCAATTCTATATATTAATTTGTTCATATTTATTTACATTATAATAATATAATTAGTTAAAAATTTTATATTTTAATCATTATTTGTTTTATATTGATTCAGGAGAATCGAGCTAGAGTTACACCTAAACTGTCTAAAAAGCCTAAGGGCTTATCAGCAAATCGAAATGTTAGTTTTGCTCCTGTCCAAAACATTGATGTTCCAAATGTATGTATTTTCTCAATTTACCATTTTTCTGACATTTATTAGTTAAACTAGTTAACTTACAATTCTGGTATACAGTTTTGATAGTTACTTATTAGTTGGCATTTCTGTTTTTTAAGCTGTGATGTTGCAAATTTCATAATTTGTATTTATTTTCATTTTTAAAAAATCTGACTGATTATACTTTTGTGTATAAACATAGAAGTCACCTGAGATACAGATTATTGGTTAGAAAAGTTTTTCTCAGAATGTAAGTGATATGACAAGGAAATCTGATGAGTTATATAACTCGAAGTTTCTCCATTCTTCTTCTAGCACTCGTACATTGGATGTTGCATTTGGCGAAGGCACATCTGGTTGTAAATCTACAAACACAAGTTCACCTCAGCAGCCGACCTTTGTTTCTAGAGATTCTTCTACCGGTGGAAAGTTACCTGTTCATGGCCTAGAAGAAATGTTAAGGCTGGTATTCTATTTTGTGGTGAATATGAAACTAACAAGAACAAGATTTCTGTTTCCAATTCTGAGTTGAGAAATTACAAAGCTATTTGTCACTTGGCATCTTCCCAATTCAGCAAGTAAGTATTTTGGTTTTCTTTTAATTAATTTGTTCACTAATTTATTTCATGATATAAAATTTCTGTTTGAATATAGTTTGTTTTATTTAATTTCCTGATTCCTTGTCTTAATGTTAATTAGTGAGGATGTTGTTGTGTTGCGTAAAGTTCGATGCACGTTTTGGTCTCTTGGTGAATCACTGAAGCATAGAGGTTCTGTAAATCCATTTATACTATCTGCCTTATGCTTTAAACTAAATTGTAGTTCTTTTCAAATTTTCTATTATTATTTTAGGACAATCTGTCGAAGGAATCTGATCAAGTAAATGATGATGTTCTAGCACGTGTTTTCAAGAGAGCATCACGAACTAGGCCTTTCCATCATTGCAATTGTGTATGTGTTTAACATCTTTTATTTCTTGTCTTTTTCTGTATGTATATTTTTTTTCTATATCCTCATTTTCTTAACTTTTTTCTATATGTTCATTATATTGTAGCTTTATTTCCCCATACTCTTCAAGGACCATTGGTCTGTTTTTGTTGTGGACATAAAAGATCATAAGTGGGTGTTTCTTAACTCTTTATATCACAAGGACCATGAGTATCAAGAAGAGCTCAGAGACAAAATAGTGAGTTCATAAACAATTTCGTTATGTTCTATCTAATATTCTTTCTGTATCATCAAATATTCTTTAGGTCAACTGTATATGTTTTGTAGTGTACCTCTTTTATCCAGAAGATCAAGTTTTGTAACTACTTTTTTTGTTATTTCTTTTCTCTAGGTTCCTTCTTTCCAGGAAAATTGGGATAGGTACATACAATGTGATATCACCTAGGACTGTTTTGCACAAGATATTTGATTCAAAGGATGTTCCAAGTATCAGAGTTAAAATAGCTGTTGACACTTCTTACGATCCAATATCAGAATTGAGAATCCTGGTAATGGGGTAAGGAGTGTTTCAGTGGTTTTCCTTATGGCTTAGTAAAATATATAAATATTCTGCAAGCGCACAGAATCACCGCTGTAGCACTTCACCTGGGAGTATCCCGAGGTATCGTAATTTATATTTCCGCAGGGAAGCTTTGGCAAGACTACTAGTGAATAGATATTCGAGACTATCAAAGAAGGGTACACGACTAGACAAGACAGGGGATAACGGTACGTATTGGATAGGAGTGGATATACCGGACACACAGCTCAAGGGATACTCAGGTAAGGGAGAGAAGAGATAGATAGCTGGGAGGACAACGAGAAGAGATAGAGGACTCGTGGATACTTTATCTACCTATGTCACTCTAGCTTAGAGATACAACGGCTACAGAGCCAGCACTAGGAGATCTGGGATAACTCTATTGTCTTAGCTTCGGGACAAGGGAGCCGGTGGACACACAGAAAGGGATGAGAAGGGGTGCCACTATTTCCCGGGCTGGGGGATCCTACGGACCGGAACTAACGTGATGGGCTACGAAGGCCGAAAGGGTTGTCACCACCTCACGGCTACCACCTCCGTTGCGACGGGAATACTCTAAGGCCCCACTGGCTAGGCTAGGAACCACTCCTACACTAGTCAACGACTACTTACTCCGCTAGCAAGAGCAAGCAACCTTGTTAATACTCCATGTGACAATTCACCTCCAGTATTAAGCAATATCGAAGAACCAGCCAAGACAAAGACTTAAACAAGACTCCAAGCACTAGAACTATAACTGACTATAGTCTAAACAAGATATATTTGCAACTAGAATAAAGTAGAAGTAAGATATAAATGACAAAGGGAATAAGATAAAGATGACTATATTGATAACTGAAAGTCTTGCAAAAGGTAAAGTAAAAGATACAAGAGCTTATACCAGAGCTTCTGAAGACGACTCCGGAACCTCCGAGGCAAAGCTCGACTCAACTCTAACTCCCAACTAAACTATCCTAACTCTACCAGAACAAGTGGAATGAAAGAGCTCCTTGGCTTGGTGTGTGTACAAGTGAAGTGACCCTCTCTATTTATAGCTTGTAATGACGGTTGGAGGTGGAGTAACCGCGACGGGAGCCAGGGGGCTCGCCCTGCTGATTCGGGCGAATTCAGGGGTTCGGCCGAACTGCCCAGTTCGGCCGAACCGTGGGATGCACCGCCTTGTGCACCCACGGCCTGGATTCAGCCCTGGGGTCGGTTCCAGGTGCTGGGGGTGGTTCGGCCGAAGGCAAGGGTTCGGCCGAACTGGGCCTGGCCCCTGGCCGGCCTGCCCAGCACCGCCTCTGGTCCTAGACCCCCCTGGGCTGCCTTCTGGTGTTTGGACTTCGCGTTGTTCAGGCCCAGGGTGACTTGGCTTCGGTCCGGGATGAATTGGCGGTCGTCCACGTGGCATGTGGTTGCTCGGTCGTGGTTGACGTGGACGGCTCTCGGTGACTCGTACGGCTAAGGGAGGTAACCGGCCGAACGGAGTCGTTCGACCGATTCGGTCATTTTCGGCCCCAATAGCGCGTATTTGTCGTAGTTGTACCTGCACAAGTGGCACTCACCAAAACTCGTGGAACTTTATTAGAAATAAAACCTAAGTACATGGAATGTTGCATAAAACCTCATTTATTCCCGAGTATTGGTGGTCGGATTTGGGTTGTAACGACCGCCAACAATAGCCAATGATCTGTTGTTCTTGCCTGGAAATTCTGGTAACAAACATCGTGTTATTGAATATGACATTTGAGGTTAGTCACATTCGAATTTAGTACATGATTCAGTATGTTGATGTGTTTTTATTTGATCATGCATACCAATATTATCTTTTTCTAGTTTTGCAGGTTATCACTGAACAGTTGAAGCTTCTCTGAGTTGATGTCACTCCTGCTATGATGCTTAGCATGTACTGATGCAGTAGTAACATAGTTATATATTACATAAAAATGTCTCCTTTGTCGATAGACTGCTGTAGCCGACTATGAACCCATGCTGTAATGTTTCAACTGGATAATACGTTCTAAATATATATTTCACTACATAAGGCTTCTAGTTATTACAATATATGATTTCATTTTCCTTCTGTTTTTTTTCTTTTTGCCTGCATCTTCAGTAATCTTGAGCAGCATCAACAGTTCCTGCTCCTTTCTTCATCTTTTTATTGGATTTGCCTTTTGGACATGTTTTCCATTTCAAAATATGCAATAATGAGTAATAATTTATTTGTCCAATATCATTCATATTTATTAACACATGATTTTTTTTAACTTACTTGCTGATGTTGTATTCTTGTTTTTCTTCTTCTTGTCCTCTTTTGAAATTTTCTGTCTTATTTCCTCTATGACACCATTGTCATATGTCTTGAATCCAAACCATGTTCAGCCAGTAAGTCCTTTACCCTTTGTCAACCACATGGACTTCCTCGGCAATCCTTCACTAATATCAAATGAGTCACAACAACCTGAGCCTTAACGACTTAAGATTCGACCTTGGGTCGGCTGGGTGCTACTCAGGTTTTCTAACCACTAGACTAGAGGCCCTTTCACTTGGACAAGTTGGTTGATTGGTTTATATCAAGTCTTTGTATATGAAGCATAAAATGTTTGGTTTCAAAATACAAACATCACCAAATAATATTTTGGACAAGTTGGGCGATTAGTTCATCTCCAAGTTTTTTTATACGAAGCACAAACTGTTTGGCTTCAAAATGCAAACATCCCCAAATAATATGTTGGACAAATTGGCTGACTAGTTTATGTCCTATCTTTAGTATATCAAGCACAAATTGTTTTGTTTAAACATGCAGTATATGCTGGATTTTACTAAACACAATATTGTATTCACTCATGTTATTGATGGTTATTTAATGTTTAAGAGGAAGATTAACAACAAAGACATGATTATTATTCTTCTTTCTTCGCTGTCAAGGTCTCATGTGGTTGTGGCATATGTCAATGCGAATGGCAAAGCTTAGTACATTTTTGGTAAATTGCTTACTCATGAGTGAAGAAGAAAGAAAATATAAAATAAGGAGTTATTTTTTATGAAACTTTACATGTGAGAATTGTTAAAATCTAAGAGGATAACAATATTAATAAAGAAGGTCCAAACAATGCTATTGTAAGTGAAATGATATAACATATGAAAAAGTATTGTAAAAAACTAAGGGAGGGTGGAGAAATGAAAAATATTATGATTGCAAATAGTAATGAATCAGATAGCAAATGTTGGACTTATCTTACTTATTACATGTGGTGCTAAAGATGTAAAGATTCTCGTTATACAATTATGAGAATAATGGTTTTGTTTACTTGGCAGATGAACTAGGTTAATAATTAGTTTAAGATACATAACATAAAATATCTGTCAAGACCGAGTTATTAAAATTTGTATCGAATGTGTATAATTTTTTTGCTATAAAGCAGGACATGAGTTATGTAAACAGTGATTAGAGATGAAGTTTGGAGATACTCTACGACGAATAAGTATTTGGTTAGCACCGTTGTGATTAACAAGCAGACTTTTTATTGAGGACAAGTGTTCATACTTAATGCTCTAATAATATACATGGTCGTTTTTATATAGTTTCTTTGAGCCATGATATTTGTGGATTTTTATGGTTCCACATTCATCGATTTGAGGATGTGGACGTACCCAAATTATCGATGATTTTCTGATTTCTATTGGTTTTTAAATATGTGACGAGCCTCTCCGTCGGGATGGAAGGAGCGGAATGCTCTGCTCGTTCCTGAAGAAGTCATAGGGATCCACCTTGGCCTTCACCGTGGCAAGCCTCTCAAAGTTCGCCTTGAAGTAGGTCTCGCCCCAAATTCTGGCCTTCTCATAGCTGGTCACGCCATCGTCTTCGTCATCATTGACGCCGAGGTCCAGGTCCCTGTAGTTCACGTAGGCACCCCTGGGATTCTTGCTCACGTACGGCTCCATCTCCCGGTAAAGCCCCCTGATCCAGGCCATATGCTTCTCCGACACCTCTGTCCCGTTCTTGAACCAGAACCCGTAGTACTGGAGGTTGTAGAGCTCCTGCCGGTGCGGGAATGGCGTCGCCGACGGCGCGACGCTGCCCATCCTGCCGCCGTAAGGGTCCAGGATGAGCAACCCAGCTCCATCTTTCAGGAGCCAACTCCACATACTCTCCCATACGTGGCTTGGGATGGGCTCGCTCACGTAGTCCGACTTGGCCTTGAAATACCGGTCCGGCTTGGTGCCCCTGTCCAGGAGCAGCTCCATCGGCTTCCCCGTGCCGTAGAACGCGAAGTACAGCACCGATTCGATCCATGTCATCTCGACGCAGTCCTGATGCCTCACGCCGAGCTCCGGGAACCTCTCGTCCATCGTCGCGACGAGGCCGCCGCATTTGCCGAGGTAGAGGGACTCGAACTGCGCCTCCTGCTTCTGCAGGACGACGCGGAGGAAGACGTCCCGGGGCAGTGTTGGCGCCACGTGCTGCCACTTGGTGACGAGGGCGGTGGCGGACTGGTTCCTTGGCCGGTGGATGGTGAACACGGTGACCGTCGCCGGCACGCGCACCAGCCGGAGCTTCCAGAACAGCACCACGCCGAAGGTCCCGCCCCCGCCGCCTCGGATGGCCCAGAACAGATCCTCACCCATGGAGGCCCTGTCGAGGATCCTCCCCTTGGCGTCCACGACGACGGCGTCGACGACGTGGTCCGCGGCGAGGCCGTGCTTCCGCAGCAGCAGCCCGAAGCCGCCGCCGCTGAGGTGGCCGCCGACGCCCACCGTCGGGCCGACACCGCCGGGGAACCCGAGGCGGCGCGCGCTGTGGTTGGCGATGGCGTAGTACAGCTCGCCGAGCGTCGCGCCGGAGCCGGCCCACGCCGTCCGGCGCCCGGCGTCGACGCGGACGCCGCGGAGCGCGGCCAGGTCCACGACGGCGAAGGGGCGCGCCGCGGTTAGGGAGCGGTAGGACAGGCCCTCGTAGTCGTGGCCGCCGCTGCGCGGGCGCACGTGGACGCCGTGGCGCGCGCCGCAGCGCACGGCGGCCTGGACGTGGGGGGCGGTGGCAGCCGCGACGATGGCGACCGGCGTCGGGGTCGCCGGCGTCACGAACAGCAGGTTCCTGATGGAGGACTCGAGGACGGACGTGTACGACGGGGACGTGCTCGTGAAGACGACTTGCGGTGGCAGGTGGACGGCGAGGCAGTGAAGGAAGGACGCAGTGTCGGATGGTGGAGCAGCCGTGGCGGCTGCCGGGGTAACGGAGGCCACATGGTGCGTGATGGCGAAGAAAGCGGCGAGGAGTGGTGGCGTAAAGCTCCAGATAATGGCCATCTTCTTGTTTGGATTGAGGTTGGTGAGGCGTGTTCACCAATGCTAGCTACTTAAAAGCAATTTGGCAATGGATATTAGCAGCTGGTAAGCTGATCGATCGCAAGCTGGAACCAGCAGGAGGACATTGATAATACCGTATGTTTCTTTCCAAACCCGAAAAAAATTTACAAAAAGAATCTTGCATGCATGGAGTATTAAATGAAATATATTTGCAAAACCCATTTAGGGGTGAGTCTAACTTTGCGCGACGAATCTAACGAGCCTAATTAATCTATGTTTTGCTATAGTAATACTACCGTAACCATTCTCTAATCGTGCGGTCAAAGGCCTCATTAGATAGGTCTCGCGAACTAGTTTAATGTTGCGAAGATAATTTTATAAACTGACTTTATTTAATATTCTTAATTATTGGTCAAAAAGTTGGAAAAATATTTTCGCCTCAAGGAAACGCGACATTTCGTGACGGTGCTTGATATGACTGCAAGGATCCATCGCTTTAATTTGGCAGGTCTGCATGCAGCTTGCATTTGTGTCTTGGCATGAGAGCTGCCTTGATCAGTTGACCGAGTCTAAACTCTAGCGGAGAAAACGAGAGTGTTTCTCAAATCTGATGCGACAATTGGATCTTTCATCCATTTGTTCCGGGAAAGACAGCAGGCGGAGCCTCTTTGTTCCATTTATTTATCATGCTAGTCTCAGATTTTTTAGAGAGTTTCATAGTATTAAATTTGCTCATATAATAGGAAAGAGGAAAGAAAGAGTTTAGTTTCATCTTCATAAAACTTATTTCACACCGTTACCTAAGTTTTAGTTTGAATAAGTGTGCAATGACACTGTTTAGAGCAAGGCTAATAATTTAGCCAGCAGCAGGCTGTAAGAATCTTTACACCCACCTCTCAGCCCACTTGTATAGTGATTCAGCTCTTCATCATTAGGGCAGGTACATTGGTGTCGTCTAATAGGCGGTCTTATGCAGGAACACGTAATCTTGAGACAACTTATCAGACAACCTATACAATAGGCTGTTGTTTTAGTTGTCTCGTAGTAACACAAAATCCCTTAATTGGTGGGAAAATAGAGAGATATTATTGGTTGCATGGAAACAAAACTCGTACAATGGTTGTAGAGTTGTCTCATAGTCCTAAAATTTAGCTCATGAGTCGGTTGTTTCGCGAAGCAACGACCTCATTCTCTCACCTCGCTCTCTCTCCTCAACATCAGCAAAAATCCTACGTGGCTCTCCATGAGACGACCTATAAGACCACCGACGTGTAGCAATGTACATGCCCTTAATACATGACCCACTTGTCTCTCTCACAAAGTTTATTGGTTCTTATGCCCAAGCTGGCTGTAAACTTACGGCCCACCTCCCCTCTCTCTCATCTTCTCTCTCCTCCACCTCACCATATAGCCTCCTTGTAGCCTTCTATAATACTTGCTGTTACTGAGACTTGCCTGCCTCGGTGGGGTGGTTTAAAGAAAAGTTTCATAACATTAAATATGCTATTAAATATGCTGACGTGACATAGGAGATAATAAACAATTTCATGGCACATATAGCTCGGTTATCTAGTTTTTAATCTTGGTAAATGTGCAATGAAACTATACACTGAGACTGTTGTGCAACTTAAGCTCGAGTAATTTTCTAATATATCTTTTCAACAATGGATTTTTGGATGTCATGCAGGAGTACTTCTCATCCCCTGTATCTGCCTCATCTCTCCCTCTGCCCTGAGGTGGATGCTCTCTAGATCCGTGGGATTAGAAGAGGAACGATAAAAGATTTGGAGGCGCGCTTCTAAACAATTCCCATAGCCAGCCATGTAAGCAAGATCCTACATATACTAGGTGATTCCCCGCGCGTTGCTGCGGAATTTAAGAGAGTATTTTGTAAACTATGAACCAATATGCTTGTTGATTGAGATGGTACGATTTCATGACAATTATGCTACATATGGAAATGGTTTAAACCTTAGTTTTAAGTGTTTGTTAATTATAAAAAAAATAAGAAAACAAAGAAATAATATCCGATATGGTTTAGTAATTTTGATCTGTTGAGACTAGCAAGCTTTCCCTTGGAGCAATATCAAGTTCATTCACCCATAAATAAACAGACAAAAAAACGCTAAAGACAAATCTAAACAGCAAGCCATCTTTGGCATAAGGTGTGCACTCATATATCAGGACAACACTGAATCTATATCGATGGTATGTTGATGGAGGATCACCAGCTGAAGTTTCCATGAGCTTTGAGTTTACCCAGAAAAACCTGAACTCGGCAGTGCAATCATACAGTGAATAGCCTCGCCAACAAATCATATCAATGATACAGTATGTCTGATCAGGCTGCACCACAAGCATTATAGAACATTAGAATTAAGAATTAGACCTAAAAGCAAGAGGCATGTAAAAGATCAACCAGCTGGTACCTCGTGAAAAATGCAATCGAGTATGGAGTAGGAGCTCACTGGGCCGGAGATGTCTCTTTTTGATCCATTGGGTAAAGCAGAAGGGAACCGGTGAAGGATGGATCCGTTATCTATATAACCTATATAATTGGTACCCACTAACATCCCACTCAAGAATTCTCTCAAACCTCATGTAGCCATGTCACCCACTAACATCCACTCAAGAATTCTCTCAAACCTCATGTAGCCACGTCATCACCTAAACTCCCCTTCTTTACTATGCCTTCTTTACTATGACCAGTATAGCAGCACACGCGCAGCTCAAGCAGCTCCACACTCACTTATAGTTTTACAATTAATTGTTATGTATACATTCTTATTTTGAACAATGCATCAAACAATAATAATATAAATTTATGTAAAATATCCCGCAGCAACGCGCGGGGAATTCACCTAGTGGACCCTGCTAATTGTCATGCCATTGGAAGACAGAACCAAACATCGTTTGCCAGAAGGATCAGTCACAACAATTCTAATACTTAGTAACATAATGCTAAGACTGAAAGCATACTTTGTGTGATGCTAGCTGTTGCTGTTTTGGATTCACAGGAGACAACAGCAAGCATCACAGTACTGTTCTGCATCTTGGGATGTGCCTTCTAAATCTAGCAAGCATCAAAGTACTATTCTGCTGCATGGATGTGCCTTATATATGGATGTAAAAACTATTTGATAACCAATGCTCTCTAATAATCTTTCGTTGTATTAATCTATCCGCACCCCCTCCTTGGATAAATATTAAAACTATCAGATAACTAAGCCTCCCCAATAATCTTCTCTTATCTTGTCGCACTAATTTTTATTTGAGATATTTTTAGCTTCTAAGAGGATAAATAAACTGAACCAATGCTCCCGGCCGAACAATCAAGACGCAGACTTCAATGCCAAGCACAACAAAAAAAATGGTGTATGATGAATTCACATAACCTCTACTCAAATCATCCCATTGCATTCTTATTAATCTTGATGAGCTTGTGCACAACACCTTTTCTTTCACCAATCAGCAGCAGCACTGAGCAAGCATGGCGAAGCACTGAAGCCGAACTTGCAGCAAGTAGATTAATAGAGAAAAATTTGAGTGACCATGTAGAAGTGTCATGTGCTTCAAAAATGAAATTCATGTCTGAACATTCCTACAGTAGGCAAGGATAGTAATCTGAATTTCCCTGATTCCTATTTGCTTCTTTCAGATATATGGCCACTTCCTTTCTTGTTTATCTGCAAATCATAACTTAGTTATTTGGTCAGTAATTGAAACAGCTGCAGAGGGAAATCATCAAACACATGTTGTGTATCCTCCGTGAATGAGGCATTCGTGGGCAGCAGAAGATGGAATTGGAGCCGGAGGCCGGGAGAACCTAGTCTGTGTTGTACTGCACACTGCAGCACATTTCACTCCATGGGGCCAACGTTTTATCACTTGCTCCCCAACTTGCCACTACAGTCCTACAGAGAAGCTTGGCTGGATGTCATCTATTCGCGCGTTTGCTTCTACTCCACACTTCGTCTTCCTACAGCTTATCCACTACGTCAATTTCTTTCTTGAGTCTACTGTGGATCTCTGTCTCTCCACGAAATTGGTAGCACAGGGTGAACCCGAGCCGAATCTCTTCTAGCTCAAGCTTTAACTTATTCTTCGAATAAATTAGAACGGAATCAGATAGCTAGATTTGGCAGCAGGAGATGTGGGGGAAGGAGGGGGCGGACCAGTCGCTGGTGAGTTGGGGCGGGCGTCGACCATCCACTCGGGGAGCATGATCTGACGGGCGAACCACCAGCGCGCGTCGGAGCCGCGGATCTTTGAGGCCGCGGCAACGTCGGCGACGGTGGCTCGTGCTCCTCCTCATGCTCCTCCTCCTCTTCGTGGAGATGGGTGTCCGCGGGAGGGGTCGGCGCGCTGGACGGACTGCGCCTGGAGGGCGAGCTCGCGGCGGCACTGCTGATCCGAGATGGCCGGGCGCTTGTACGGGCGGCGGCGCCTTCCCTCACCGCGGACCTCGGGGGTGTAAGGCGCTGAGTCGGTGGAGGAGGCCCCAGCCGGGGCAGTTTTATGGGGACGCGGCGGTGGGAAGGAGAGGCGGTGTGGAGGCGAGGGGGCAAAGAAGGTTAGGCGACGTGGAGGCGAGGGGGCGGCGGCGGCGCGGGTAGAGAAGGCAGGGAGGCCGGGGGCGCGGTGGGGCCGAGTTGATGACGCAAGGATGACGTGGCAAGTTAAGAGAATTCCCTACTGGGGAGTTAAAACATAGTTTTGTATGATTAGAACATTTCATCCAACATACTGGTCCTTCACATAATCAGATTATACAAATCTTCCCTACAGATATGCATTGCCACAGTCAGTCTAAATTATGATATTCCTTGTCAATCATTTTCAGTAAGTTCTTGAAACTTCGTGTAGAAGGAAGAACCAAATTGTTGTTAATTATTTCTCAGAGATATTTCCCGAAACATGGAATGCATATGTAGCTAACCAAAAAATGTAAAAAAGGTTATACTTTCAAAAAATGTAGATTGATCTTCTTTCAGTGACATGCCTTAGCCTTTCATACACATGGTGCTGTTTAGGGGGCCTGCAATAGTCCTGTTATGTTGATGCATGTATGCCATATATATTTTTGTTGCTTAGAGGAAAACTTATAGAATGATTGCACTAGAGTAGAAAAAATGGTTTATTTCACATTCCATATGTTCCTATGCTGAAATTAATGAGCTAGGCCGAATAAAAAAAATCCGAAATTCCAAATAGCCTATGTGGACATGAAGAAGTGGTGGAACTTTAGCCCACGACACCAGGCATCTTGAAGTTTAGAGGTAGAGAGGATTTGAATTTTCCGCCACACATTAATGGCCTCTCCATCTGATCGCTTGAGCAGGAAGTAGGAAGATTAGATTTTTTTTGTTGGTAGCTTAGTAAAGTTCAATCTTACTATTACTAATTGGCGTTAATTCTCCCCAGACGCGCTAGAAAAAAAGATAAATTCAAGAAATTCTCACAAAAATCAGAAACATCTAGCCAATGATTTGTAGATTATAATTAAAACTAATAATAATAGCTGTTGGATCTATTTTATCTTTAAAAAAATTACCCACCATTGCTATTATAAAGATAGCCTAAAGTACCCCCAGGATGTGTATCTAAATTACCCACTTTTGTCATTAAAAAATAATCTAACGGGATTCTAAAATTTAGCACACCAACCATTATCAAAATTAATCTGTAAGTATATCTCCTAACTAAATTCAAGTATATATTGTGGAAGCCAAAAGTCTCGAAGGTATAGGGTTTCGATTTGACCAGGATGCACTAGATCGCTAACATGGATGTTTCTTGCACTGACGTCCGGCAAGTACTGCAGAGTCGCAGACCGAGCACATCGGCTAGCTTCCCATGTCCACGTCAAGTATCATGAATGGTATTATTCACGAGTTGCGGCCGTATCATGATCATCAGCTTGAGCTAGGGCAGATGGCAGATGATGCTTGCTGGCTTTCTGTAGAACGTGTTGATCGAGCGATGTCGAGCAGGCAATGCAGAACTTTTTCTGCTGCATTTTAGAGTGCACCATGAGGATAGCAGCAAGGTGGCCACGGTTAACCCGTGCAGCAGAGGTGGAATCGGCAATAAACTTATTTCGTACGAAGATGCAAGATGGACTCGACTCTCTCCTTGATGGCACAATCATTTATGAAAAGCGTTGGATCTCCTAGCAAATAGTGGTACCAGATTTTTATAGCTTACAGTTCCCCCCCAAAAAATATTTTATAGCTTACTTTCATGAAAGAAGGCACTTCCTTATATATTGATCAATCACATTGAGTCAATATTTCTAGACAGTGCGCATTTGCATAAATTGTGTGAGTACTAGATATATGTTGCATTCTTGCATCCATTTTACAAGCGTGGTCTGAATTAATTAACACTGAATAAAGCATGAGTCATGTAAATAAACATGCACGCGTGCACGCAGACAACCAGTAGTAATGTCATGATGGTAGCATTAAAAAAACAGTAATCCAAGGCACTGATTGGATGCACGCTTTCACTGCTACTTGCTTGCACTACCACAATGATTCACACCCGCCCGTCCCCTCCGCCTCGGCCATTTTTGGACCCGGTGCTGATGGGGCTTCAGCACCAGGTCCAACGGCTAGGAGCGGGGGCGGCGCTGCGGGGTGTCAGGGCGGACACATTAGCACCGGGTCGTGGCGAGACCCGGTGCTAATGCTCCCCCTTTAGCACCGGTTGCAGCCATCAACCGGTGCTAATGTGCCCGAGGCCATTTAGCACCGCTTGCTGGCTGCAACCGGTGCTAATTGGTGAACATTAGCACCGGGTCTTACCACGACCCGGTGTTAATGTCTTCTATATATAGCACCTTCTTCCTCCCCCGGCCGAGGCAGCTGAACACTTGGCGCTGTGTTCACGCTGCTCGGCCGTGGGAGGGGAGGTGCTGCCCAAATTTTTTTCAAAATTTGTGAAGATTTCACTCATCTAAGGAGCACTACAAGGTACGCTTTTTCATTCTCTAATGTTTTCTTTAGCTTGTAATCCTTCTATGATTTAGAAATAGAGGGATTTGTGAATCAAAGTAAAGCTAGCTAGAGAGAGCTTGTGTTCATGGAGGAGAGAGAGGAGAGAGCTTTAGTTCATGGTGGAGAGAGAGTGTTCATGTTGTGTTTTAAATGGAGAGAGAAGGCAAGCTAGTCAGTATTTTATTTTGTATGTCTTGTGAATAGTTATAAGGCTTATGTATTTTATTTATTAGTTATTTATTAAAGTTGGAATATTTATTTATTAATTTAATAAAAGGTATATTTGTTTTTAGAAAATGAATATAGTAATTACATGGAATATATATATTATTACGAGGAAGGTATATTTATTATTTAATGAATATAGTAATGTAGTTTTTGAAATGTGTTTCTATAATGGAATATATACTAAAATTTGTATTTATTTATATCTTAAATTTGTATTAACTTCATAATATATTATATATTTGTTATTGGTTAATAATGCAGATGAATAGACAATGGATGTACGGGGACAACCACGCTCAGGAGTTCCGTGATGGCCTCAGGGCGTTTCTCGATGCCGCCGAGGCTAACAGGACGCCAGAGGGAAGGATGTTCTGCCCATGCACTAATTGTGAAAATATGCAATCGCACCAAAAAAGAGGAGTTCTTCAGGTGCATTTGATGAGGCACGGTTTCATGAGGAATTATTCTGTGTGGACGAAGCATGGTGAAAGAGGAATTCTAATGGATGAAGATGAAGAAGACCGGGCCGATGACGACATTCCGGTATTGGCTCAATACTACGGTTCCTTTGCAGATGCTGCGATGGGTGATGCCGATGAGGAAGATGTTGCTCAGGAAAATGACCCTACTGATGGACTCGAGCAAATGTTGCGTGATGTTGAGAAAGACTGCGGCAATGATAAGGAACTGAAAAAGATACAACGCATGTTGCAGGACCACAAGACTGACCTGTACCCAGATTGCAAAGAGGGGCTTAAGAAGTTGGGTAGCACACTTGAACTTCTGCAGTGGAAGGAAGCAAATGGCGTTACTGATAAGGGTTTTGACGAGCTACTGAAACTCGTGAAGAAGATTCTGCCAGAGGGTAACGAATTGCCATCGACGATGTATCAAGCAAAACGTGATGTTTGCCCTCTCGGTTTGGAGGTGCAGAAGATACATGCGTGTCCTAATGACTGTATCCTCTATCGCGGACAGTACGAACACTTGGATCGTTGTCCGGTTTGCACCTGCGCACGATACAAGATCAGGCGGGACGACCCTGGCGAGGTTGGGGGGGAGCGTTCTAAGAAAAAAAATCCCTGCGAAGGCGATGTGGTATTTCCCTCTGATACCCCGTCTGAAGCGTTTGTTCAGGAACAAGGACCATGCCAAACTGATGCGCTGGCACAAAGAAGAACGTAAGCAGGATGGCATGTTGAGACACCCCGCCGATGGATCCCAGTGGAGGAACATCGACAGAGCATTCCCAGAGTTTGATGCTGATGCGAGGAATGTTAGGCTTGGTTTAAGTACCGATGGCATGAACCCTTTTGGTGAAATGAGCAGTAGTCATAGCACTTGGCCCGTGACTATTTCTATCTACAACCTACCCCCCTGGCTCTGCATGAAGCGGAAGTTCATTATGATGCCAGTGCTCATCGAAGGCCCAAAGCAACCTGGCAACGACATTGATGTGTACCTAAGACCATTGGTTGACGAACTTTTGCAGCTATGGAAGGTTGAAGGTGTTAGCATGTGGGATGAGGACAAGCAGGAGCAGTTTGACCTTCGACACTGCTTTTCATAAGCATCAACGACTGGCCTGCACTAAGTAACCTATCAGGACAATCAAACAAAGGATATAAAGCATGCACTCACTGTTTAGAGGAAACCGAAAGCATGTATTTGAAATATTGTCGTAAGGTTGTGTACATGGGTCACCGTCGATTCCTTTCAGCGAAGCATAAGCTACGAAAGAAATGTGCGCATTTTGGCGGGAATGCTGACCGCCGTACAAAGCCGAGACACCGGAGTGGAGAAGAGCTATTTGATATGGTGAAGGACCTACACGTGGTGTTTGGCAAGGGAGACGGAAGCCAGGCTGCTTCGACGGGCGAGGATGGTCGTGCCGCGATATGGAAGAAGAAGTCTATCTTTTTGGAGCTACCTTATTGGCAACTTTTAGAGGTCCGTAACGTGATTGATGTGATGCATCTGACGAAGAATCTTTGTGTGAACTTGATAAGCTTCCTGGGTACTTATGGGAAGCCAAAAGACACACTGGAAGCACGTCAGGAGCTGAAACGATTGAAGCAACGGACTGATCTACATCCAGAAAAGAGAGACAAAGGACGCCAGTACTTGCGTCCTGCCAGCTTCACTCTCAGCAAAGAAGAGAAGGCAAGCATGTTTGAATGCTTGAACAGTATCAAGGTCCCGTCTGGCTACTCCTCCAATATTAAGGGAATAATAAATATGACAGAGAAGAAGTTCACAAACCTGAAGTCTCACGACTGCCATGTGTTGATGACACAGCTGCTTCCCATCATACTCAGGGGTGTGCTACCAGTTAACGTGCGGAAAGCCATTGTCAAGCTATGTGCATTCCTCAATGCAATTTCTCAGAAGGTGATCAATCCAGACCATTTAGATCAGCTACAGAACGACGTGGTGCAATGTCTTGTCAGCTTTGAAATGATATTTCCACCATCCTTCTTTAATATCATGACACATCTATTGGTTCACCTCGTCAAAGAGATTCGTATACTGGGGCCAGTATTTCTACACAACATGTTCCCTTTTGAGAGGTTCTTCACTGTCCTAAAGAAGTATGTCCGTAATCGTTCTCGTCCAGAAGGATGCATTGCTAAGGGATACGAAACAGAGGAGGTCATTGAATTCTGTGTTGACTTTGTCGACGATCTTATGCCGATTGGTGTGCCCGAATCACATCACGAGGGGAGACTTGGTGGAAAGGGCACACTAGGGAGAAGATCGATGGTGATCAAGGACGTTGAGACATTTCGTAAAGCACACATCACAGTTTTGCAACAATCAACCTTAGTTGCTCCGTACATCGAGGAGCACATGCAGATTCTCTGGGACGAAAACTCAACAAAGTTTGTGGCCTTCATTCAGCGTCTGCACAATAGTACTTTCGCCGATTGGTTGCGAAGACGTCTTATGGGTGTCGAGGGCATTGATGCGCAGCTAGCTTTTGTAGCTAGGGGTCCATCGAGCACGATCTTGACATTCCAAGGATACGACATCAATAGGTATACATTTTACACAAGAGCCCAGGACAAGAAAAACACCAACCAAAACAGTGGTGTCCAGATCGACGCGACAGACACCAATGGCAATACAAACTCATACTATGGAGTCATCGAAACAGTGGTGTCCGGATCGACGCGACCGTCGCCCTCGAGCTCGCCGTCGCCGCCGTCCCCCTCGCCTCGCTGTCACAGTCGTCGTCCACCGTCGCGGTGAGGCCCCTCTGCTGCCGGGCTTCGTCCCGTGCGTGGTTGTGTGTGAGCCGGCCTTCGTGCCGTGCGTGCAGGTACCCGCTGCGTGGCCGAACACGTTCGGCCATGTACATTTGCTTAGCGAACGTGTTCGGCCATGCGTATTTGGTTAGCGAACGTGCCAAATGCGCATGGCCGAACGCGTTCGCTAACCCCGAATGCGTTCATATGTATTGGAAATATTAGAAATATATATTAGAAATATATATGCTTCATATGTATTTAAAATATTAGAAAATATTAGAAATTTATTTTATTGGAAATGCGTTGTATTGGAAAAATTAGAAATATTAGAAATGCGTTGTATTGGAAATGTATATTGAAAATTTTATATCGGAAATTCTATGCTTCATTTAAATGTATATATGCTTCATTTAAATGTATATTGGAAATTCTATGTATATTAGAAATATATGTGCTTCATTTAAATGTATATTGGAAATGTTATATGTTTGTATAATGTATAATATCGAAAATGTTTAATATCAGAAATTCTATTGCGAACCCGAATCCCTTAGCGAACCACTTCGTGTCGTGCAACCCCCTTAGCGAACCCGTTCGCGTCACGCACCCGAACCCTTAACGAACCACTTCGCGTCGCGTACCTAAACCCACCGCGCACCCGAACCCCTTAGCAAATCCGTTTTTCGCGCACCGACCCCCTTAGCGAACCCATTCGCGTCACGCACCCAGACCCTTAACAAACCACTTCGTGTCGCGTACCCGAACCCTTACCGAATCAATTCACACCGCGCACCCGAACCCCTTAGCGAATCCGTTTTTCGCGCACCGACCCCCCTTAGCAAAAATGTTAGAAATATTGGGAATATGTATGCTTTGTATATATTTCTTATCAATTATTTTTAATTCTATAGATGGCGGACAACAACAGCCCTGTCCCACCCATGCAAGAGGACAATAATCAGCCCTGTCCCAACCATGCAAGAGGACAACGACACGTTCTTTGCGAATCAACTTTTTGATATTGTAACCCAACCAATGTCCATGGATGAAGTGTTGGGGATCATTGGAAGGGACGACAATATCCAGGGCGACAATGTTGCAAGGCCCGAAAATGTTGAAGGGGCCGCCAATGTCCAGGGCGAACGTGTCCATGGCAGCACTATTGAAGGGGCCGGTAACGAGCCCTCGTCTAGTCAGGTGTGTATATATAACATAAATTTGTACTGTATATGTCAATTATCTATATCATCTCTATATCTAACATAAATATGTATCGTATATATGTAATTTGTGTAGGCTGCCTCTGTTTCTACAAGTCGAGCTAAGAAATCAAAACGATCGACCACGAAAAAGCTAAAGGATGTCAAGTTTCACATCACTAGAGTGGAGGATGACGGGGAGCCAGTTGAGCCCCCAAAAGTGGACAAGAAATTTGTATCTCAGTGCGGGGTAATTGTACGGGACAATGTGTCCATTAGCATCAGAAAATGGAAGTCCATGGACCCCTCTGAGGAGTACGTGCTCCCCGATACAGAGAAGAAGATGCTATGGAGGGAATTAAAGGCAATATTCGACTGGCCTAGCACTCATGAAGCGGAACTGAGAGATTGGACAATGAAGAAGATGACAGTTCTGTTTCAAGATTTCAAGAAGAAGTTGTACTCGCATTTTCTCAAAACCGGAGAGGCCCCGGATCCTGAGAAGTATCAGAAGATCACTGCTGACGAGTGGGAAGCATTCCTGGAGTACAAAACCTCCGAAGAGGGTGCAACGGCTAGCGCTAGAAACGCTGGAAACACCGCAAATAAGAAGTACTCCCATAAGATGGGTTCGGGAGGTTACAAGGGAAGCATCCCTAAATGGAAGAAGATGGAAGAAGACATATATGCTAGAGGCATCACTCCAGCGACACATGACTGGCCCACAAGGACCAAGCATTGGTACTATGGTCATGGAGGCACCCTAAGCCCAATCGACGGCTCCTTAGTTTTTCCCGAGGACTTGCGAGAACTAGCTCAGCGTCTCCTCGATATCCTCAGGGCATCTGAGAGGGGAGAATTTGTTGCTAATAGAGACAGAGATGAGCTAACCTATGCCTTAGGGAACAAGGAGCATCCATGACGGACGTGTGGCGTAGGCACAAGCATCTCATGGAAGAAAGGTTTCCAAGAGCACGCCGCCACCTATAGGAGCCGTTCGAGGAAGAAGGCCGAATATGAGCAGAGGGTGAGGGACCTAGAGCAAACGGTTGCCGCCCAGGGCTCAAAGCTCCAAGAAATGTAGTCAGAGATGGAGCGGCGGATGAAGGTAGCATGGCTGCAGATACAACAAGCCACAGGCGGGACCGGTTCCACAGAGCATGCACCTCTCCAACAAGCCGCAGGCGGGACCGGTTCCACAGAGCAGACACCTCTCCAAGAGCCTAATGATGCGGCCCTTATTAGCCCTCCACAACAACATCAAAGCAGTCACGCTTCCACACATGCCGTTGAACCGGTCCGTTACCCCGTGGATGAAATAGCTCAACGGACCGCGTGCGAGCTTGTCGTCAGGCAGAAGAACTTAGCTGTGGTGGTACGTGTGCAACTTTAGTTCGTACTCAATACATTTCACCGTAAATACCATTCATTTACTAACTTTCTCTGTGACTACTAAATTATCTCGCATACGGTATGACCAAGCGTGTTGAAAAAAGGGCAAAAATTGCATTGCAATGACATTCCACATGGTTACGTACCGGTTGAGTTGGAGCAAGTCGTTGCCAAGTGGGAAGACTTGGAACTTGACATCCCCGGAGGTGACGGAGAAACAAAACTCGGTCAGTGTTCTCACCGCATCATTCTATGGAGCAAGGCAGACGTCGTCATAACAGGTACACCTGCGGCCACCAACAAGCCTCCGACCCCTCCCCCGTCTCCAAGAGATCCACCGGATCATGACGATTCTCCAGGAGCTCCTGATGCAAGTCCGCCGCGGAGGTCTCCGCACCCTCCGCCGAAGAGGCAGCGCCGCACTAAAGTCTCCGCCCCCACTCCACCAGGGAAGAAGGTGCGGAAAGCCAAAGAGAAGCCTGGACCAGAGAAAAAAGCGGCTGAGAAGACCCCAGAAGAGCTCGAAGCCTGGGTGAAAGCAGACGTGAAGAGGCAAATGGCCGGGTGGAGGAAAAAACCGGAGCCGGAGCCGAAGCTTGACCCCAGTGTAGTCAAGTCATTCCTCGGTAATTTGAGCAAGGGTCAACATAAGGAAGTACCGATAACAGATTATGACCGCTCATTACTGAAATCTCGCCGTAAGCGGAAGACAGCAGATAACGAGGAGGTGGGCCCATCCAAAAAGGTTCCTCAGCTCGGCAAGCAACCTCAGCGGCCCTTGGCTCCATTGCCATCTCCGCACGAGCTACGGATCCAAGAATTTGAGGACGAGACTGGACTATCAAGAGCGCAACTCCTGGGGGAAGAAGATGTCCTTGTAAGCACAACGTTAAAGTGGCCATTTAAGCTTGGCGAGCCTATGGTCCCTCCTGAAATGGAGAGCAAGCTACAGACGAAGATGCGCCGATTCCATGAGTGGTACTTGGAAGAATCAAGAAGGAATAAACGGCGCATGATCAAAGTAGGCGTGAAGGACCATGATTTCTACAATGGCAATCTGGATTGGGTCTGGATGAGGTTTAAGGATATATATGAGCGGTACCACCACGACGCCATGGACGTGGATTTGATCACCTGTTGGACACTGTAAGTACTTTGTTGTTGTTTACAATTCACAGTTTGAAAACAATAATTCCAATCGATGCTGACGCGGGCTTTATTTATTGCTTAACATATGCAGAATGGAGATTCAAAAATGTCAGAGAGACAATATATATGACGTTGGTTTCGTTTATCCTCGAAGGATAAGTGAAGCAATGATACTGCACAATCCTGAGGAAACATATGGAAACCTATACAAGTTTATTGACAAACAACATTATTGCGAGTCCATACTAATACCGTACAACATCGAGTGAGTACATACACACGCTTATTCTTATATTGTATGTGTACTAATTCATTTCTGATTATAATGTATACATGTGCACAGATTCCACTGGTTCCTACTCGTATTGTGTCCTGACCGGGGTGTCGTCAACGTCTTTGATTCGTTGAACACTCCAAGACATAAACTACAGAACATCATTGACATGATGACAAGGTGATGTATATTTTCCCCTAATTAATTCACCCCTTACACTCGCAATGACTTAACTCAATTTTTTTGTTCGCAGGGCGTGGGTTCAATTTCGTAAAGACCACCCGGGTATTGAACATGAAACACTGACATAGAAGATTGGCTTTCCGGTAAGCAAGTAATTTATACATGTAGGCCTCGGCTAATATATTATATGCATTTTACTTAATTTCTTTTGGTCGACAGTGTGCCAAACAGGGGAAGGGAAATAATTTATGTGCATACTATGTTTACGATTACATGTGGAATTGGGGGCATAAAAAGATAACACAACATGATATTATGGTACGTACACATTTCCATTATTATTAAGTGCACAATTATTGTCTCCAATTCGGCGGATGAAATATCTTTCAGTTATTTGTAAATTATAGATGATGAAGCTGAAGGAACAGTGTCTAGAGAAAGAAAGAATCGACGCAATTTCCGAACAGCTCGTCGGATGGATTTGGGACGAGGTCGTCAATCCCCGAGGAGAATACCACGTCTCAGTATTGGAGGACGTGCCAAGCTCACCAAGTCATGCAACATCCTAAGTTGTAAATACAGTTTAAACAATAACTCGAGTGCGATATATATTTTATAAGATATATGTCTTATATTTGTAATATATATGTCTTCTATTTGATATACAACTAATATGAATATAGAGTCGGCCGAATACGTATTAGAATACACGTATTAGAATATATACGTATATACACGTATATAAACGTGCATGCATGGCTACTGAAAAAAGCAAAAAAAAAAAGAAATTCGGGGCCTTTAGCACCGGTTGAAGACAACAACCGGTGCTAAAGGCCCTGCTAAAGGCGCTGTGGGGGCAGGCCCTTTAGCACCGGTTTGTGTCTGCAACCGGTGCTAAAGGGACCCTTTAGCACCGGTTATTCAACCCGGTGCTAAAGGGGCACCCCTTTAGCCTCGAAAGATCTGCACCTGTTGGGATACCTGGTGCTAAAGCCGGTTCCCAACCGGTGCAGATGTTGATCATTCTGGTAGTGTTGCATTGCCAGCTGGATGCTTCAAGCTCTGCCAAGTTAGTAGTAATAGTGATTACAGGATATTGTAGGATGAATGGATGATTCCCCTAAACTTTGACACTGCAATGAGGATACAGAGTTGTGATAGACACTAGGTTTCTTTTCTACTCAAAATTCTAGAATAAGTACTTTCAGAACTATATAGATTTGTTAGATGAGAATTATTCTATCAAATTTATCATCAAAATACACACAGCTAGCGTTGCATATTTAAGTCCACTGGATTAAAAAATGTAAAATAGAAAATAATGGTTCATCATATTATATGTTTTATCCTATATTATCACCTGATCGGTCCGTGTATATGGATTCAGAATTACATGACAGGATGGAGTGATAATAAAATACTTCTCCTCAAGTTGCAGCAAATATGCGGATGAACTCTTATGATCTTACCTATGAAACACTAATAAATAATACAATGAAACAACTGGCATCCAGTTTTTTTGAAATTTTATATGAAATAGACACAGTATGGACTACAAGTCACATTCTGAACTGAAATCAAGTTTTGAATATGTTATTTCCATTCAAATATTGAACTCATAGTTACTATATGTGCCCATATATGATGAGGGTATATTGTAGGATTATTTTAAATAATTAATGTTTCGTCATTCTTGGCATAAAAGGAAACAATGTCTACCTTATACTTTACATGTGGACAGTTGTTGATGCATACATAATGAGTGGGTTTTTTCTTAAAAAAATAAATTTACATTTCTACTTGCAAACAACGATAGTTGAAGTACTTTTTTTATTTATTACTTTTTCTAAAGAGGAGAGATGAGAAAGTTAACTATAATCTCACATATATGTTTGCCTGCAATTTTCCCCCATAGGGTAATGCAATTTTCTGGTGTTTTGTGTTACTTTTCCTGTGGCCTTTATCCTTCACACAAGGAAATGTATAATTTTCATATGTGTTTTCGTGTTTTCCTGTGAATTCAATTATTGGCGCATTTTTTTGAAAAAAAAGGACAAGGAAATTAAAATTTCCCTGTGCATTTTGAAAAACAAACACTCAGGAAAAGTGGACATGCCCAAGGAAATTCCGGTTTCAAGAAGTGTTTAGTTGTGATATGTTTATAAGCCCTGCTAAAGCTTTATCATTTTTGTATATCTATCTAATATTGAAAGCATATGTAGCTGCTATTATTAAACGAGGTATGTTTCCTCTTACAAGTATATTCACCAATATGCACAATTTCTAATATAATTGTAGGTCCTAAAACTATGACATTCTAAAATAATGTTATATACTTTATCCATTTTATATATATCTGACAAATTTCTACCGTCTCTTCTCAAATAAGTAGCATGTGCGCCCGTGCAGGTGCACGGGTTGATTGACCGGTTCTTATGTAATGTGAAATAAAAAGAGAAATCAGACAAGCAACAGCCTCGCCACATTGTTGACAAAAACATCACCATTCACCAGACATATATATATATATATATATGAACCGGATGCAATACGTACAAGGAAAAGCAAAAGGCCGGTTTCCTAGCTACTTACAACTCAAAAAAACAAAACTTTATTAGCACGCACTGTAGTATGTCGCAGCATACCCTTATTTACTTGGAGAGCACAAGCAAAATAACTCCCCATGCAATGCAAACTTAATCTCAGCGCGTGCAATGCAGGATCTCGATCAAATCTAATTATCAACGTACTGATGAATCAGCACGTACACGTACGTACGACTCGTCGTCCCTTCCCTTGGCGCGGTCGGATGGATGATCTAGCAGCAGTGGCTGTGTATATCATGCATCTCGGCTCACTTGAACAATGGCGGGATGCTCTGCTCGTTCCTGAAGTAGTCCTGAGGATCCACCTTGGCCTTGATCCTGGCGAGCCTCTCGAAGTTCTCGCACTTGAAGTACTTCTCCCCCCACACCTTGCCGCTGGCGTAGGTGGAGACGTCGCCGACCACCTGGTTCACTCCCAGGTCCAGGTCCCTGTAGTTGACGTACGCCTGCCTCGGCTTCTTGGTCACGTACGGCTCCATGAACGCGTACATGTCCCTGCTCCACTGGTTGGGCAGCGCGCCGGCGCCCTCCCCGAACCAGTAGTTGACGTACTGGATGTTGAACAGCATCCCCTGCCTGTGCGGGAACGGCGTCGCGCCCTCCGGGATGGAGCTGATCTTGCCGCCGTAGGGGTCCATGATCATCACCCCGGCGCCGGGCTTCACCAGCCACCCGAAGATCTTCTCCCACACGCCCCTCGGGATGGGGTCCCTCACGTAGTCCGACTTGTACTTGCCGAACGCCCTGATGTTGGAGGTCCGGTTGAGGAGGTCCTTGACGGCGGCCGACTTGCCCATGGGGATGTAGGGCACGGACTGGATCCACGACATCTCGCTGCAGTGCGACGCGTTCATGCCCAGCTCCGGGAACCGGGCCTTCATCAGCGGCACCAGGTCCTTGCACGTGCCCAGGAACAGGGCCTCGAACATGGCGTCCTGCCCCATGGCCATGATCCGGATCATCAGATCCTCGGGGAGCGACGGCGCCACCTGCTGCCACTTCGCGACGAGGTCGATGGCGCCGTCCCTGACGCCCCTGTGGATCTGGAACACGGTCACCGTCGGGGGAACGGGGACCAGCTTGATCTGCCACGACACCACGATGCCGAAGCTGGAGCCGCCGCCGCCGCGGATGGCCCAGAAGTAGTCCTCGCCCATGGCTTTCCTGTCGAGGAGCTTGCCGTTGGCGTCGACCACCTTGGCGTCGATGACGTTGTCGGCGGCGGTGCCGTACTTGCGCAGCATCATGCCGAAGCCGCCGCCGCTGAAGTGGCCGCCGACGCCGATGGTGGCGCACACGCCGGCGGGGAACCCGAGCTTGGGGGTCTCCTTGGCGACGGCGTAGTAGATCTCGCCGAGCTGCGCGCCAGAGTCCACCCACGCGGTGGCCTGCTTGCCGTCGATGCGCACCTGCCGCATCATGGACAGGTCCACGACGGCGAACTGCTCCGGCTTGTCGGACCGGTACGACAGGCCCTCGTAGTCGTGCCCGCCGCTGCGCACGCGGAGCCGCATGCCGTAGCGGCGGCCGCACACCACGGTGTTCTGGATGTGGGTGGCGTCGGTGGGGGTGATGATGTACTGCGGCTTCACCATCTTGTCGGACAGGAACTTGAGGTTCCGGGCGGTGGAAGACCAGATGGAGCCGTACGCCGGCGAGCTCTTGGCGTAGAGGATACGAGGGGGGACGCTCCGGGTGAGGCACGAGAGGAAGTCATCCTTGCCGGGCGCCGGCGCCGGCGGGCCGGAAATGGCGACGTGGCAGGAGGCCGACAGGGCGCAGAAGAGGAGCGCCAAGGCAGAGGCCCTTGATATCGCCATTGTAATAAGCTTGGAGTGTTAGTTGGGTCGCCTGTCGCTACAAGGACAGGGCATGAGATTTATGTAGGGGCTTCGAATGGGCAAAAATTTGCTTCGTTCTCCGGCTCCTACTCACGCGGATCGATCTGCTGGTGGTGGTGGAGTTACCACTTGCATCGGAGACTATATCTGGGAAGGTGACTGGTCAAAGCCTGCGTTTTTACGGGGCCTGTGCTCGGATGCATGGATTTCTTTGCAGGTTGTACGTGCTTGGGAAAGCCGGTGATACTGCCATGTAATCGCATTGCGAGGCTTGGTCAAAATACAAAACGATTGAGGAATCAAGTACTAACCGTGGAGGTAAAAAAGCGGCAGCATTGAAAATAGAAATCAATAGGCCCTGATGAATGAGCTAAAGAAATGGAAAGCATAGCAAAAATGGTTACTCTTTAATTTCAACTTGAATTTACAGTTCTTTAACTTGAATTTACAGTTCTTTAATTTATATAAGTTGAACACACTATTTCCGGCGCTGATTCCAATGTGTGAAAAGTTTAGTTTTTTTTTGAGGGAATGAAAAGTTTAGTTGTGATACATCCAATTGAGTTGTTTAAAAGGGCCAATCTCTTTGGACTACTTATGTATCCACAAACACTACTAGAATCGTAAAACTCACCGACTACCTGTCGGTAAATACTCGTATGGCCGATGGTTTTCTGATTCCCAACTGTATATCTACTACCCTCGGCTATTGTACAGAATAGGCGACGGTTATCTTGGATGCCTAACGGTTCAGTTTACCACCGTAGGCTATTGCTTGTAGTGACCGACAGTTTGTTGAATTCCCTACGGTACGGACGTACGGTCAGTGATTCTCCATGATGTTCCCGTAGGCTGTAGCACCCACGTTCAGAGAATAAACCTTCCCGTATTAATCCTGGTGGTTATTTAAGGACGGACTGGAAGGTCCCCCCAAAACCATCACCGCAAATTCTGAACCAGATTGCAAGTTTTCCATCGTCTAGATCCGCGCCGCCGCTAAGGACTGATCGCCGCCACTGCCAGAGCATTGCCGAACTACATCGTCGCCGCCCCTGTTTGGTGCTGCGCCCAACATCGTGAGTTCGTGACCAAGCTCCCCGGCGGTGAGTTTGAGGCGAGACAGTTGCCATCGCTGCAGGCAGTCGCGCGCGCCGGCCGTGTGTCCCTGATTCGATGAGCGGTGCCTCCACTACTACGACGGGTCGACGGCCGGTAGGTACTCCCTGTAAACCAGATCCCGTTTCTTGTTTACGGATCGTACTGGGCTGCTTGCCATCACAGCATTTTGCATCAACAAGATCTGGCCATATGTTAATTATCGTGACTTTCTCCATGTTTGTCTTTTCAGAAGACTTGTTAGGTCTGTACTTTGATTAGTCCTCTGCATTGATGCAAAGGTATTCTTGAATCTATCATATCTTCTATATTTCTGTTACCTTCGTTCTACATCCATTTGTCTAGCTAATTCATATTTTTTTCTTGTTTGTAGCCAGATTAACTTTGGCATCAATGGTCATGCGTAAGGTCCAAAGGATTTAGCAATCCACGAAGACGTGAAGCCGTGAAGGGAGAAGCAAAACAAGGATTGCCTACTATAATATTTTCTGTTCACTTTTGCAAACTGGCTTTGTGCTAGCTTTTTCGTGTATTTCTTTCCTCGGAAGGAGGCCACTTTGTAATTGTATAAAATATTTGGATTTTATCAATTATAAAGTAGATTTGTATCCAGTATGATTGTACAATTCCTTTTTTCTATTTTACAGAAAGCATTCGTGAACTTTCCCAGAAATGAACGTAACAAATATATAAGGTATGTTGAATTTTAATTGAGAAGAGAATCCAAATAACCAAATAGATTAAATAAAATAATGGATTAGAATATTTTATTTCTACAAGAATGGCCGAGAGTGATTAAACGGTAGGTAAATAGCTAGGACACGTGTTTGTTCTCATCAACGTTGGCGTGGCACAAAATAGCTGAGCATGGACTGTTGGCCATTTCCTGTTGGCAATTTAGTAGCCGACCGCCCCTGCCCGACCATCACTGGCCGACGGGAAGTCACCGACTGTATACAGTTGGTCATTAGTATTACCAAGCGTTAAGTTGTAGTATATGGCCAACGGTTTAACAACACTCGGGCAAAGTTACAATTCTAGTAGTGAAATCACAGTCCAAATTATCGTGTTCATTATCTACATAGACGTAACCACAATATTTAAAACATTCTTTTGCAAATGTTTCCTTTTTCATATGGCTGATGGTTATTGTTAGTCTTGTTTAGGATTCCTTTTTCCCTGAGAGTTATTTATCAAGGGGCCAATGGTTTTTCCTTTTTGGTACATGTTGGTTGGGGATTTGTTTCCTCCATTGGGGATTGCTGAAATTATCTACTAGATCATATGCTGTTTAGAAAAAAAAGTTAAGAAAATTCGACCATGGGATAGGATGGCAAAAGGGGGTGAATTCACCTTTTCTGAGTGTGTGTTGTTCATGAGATGGTCCTCTGGATTAATCCACATCCATTTGATTCATACCAACACATCATTGAAATCAGGACGAGCTCATCCAACCTGTGATGGGTGCAGATTGAGAGGCTGACACATAGGCCCTACATTAAGTTATCTCGCCATGTCATCCATATCCCTCCAAGGCTCCAACCCAACAAAAGGGTGAGATATGATCCCATCTTTCAACCAAATGCAAGTCGGGACCATCTTCAATTCCCCCTAAAAACCTATGTACGAAACCATCTCATCTGATGCCCCCGAACCTGACGCTCAAATGGAGTGTAGAGTGTATTGTGCTTAATTATGTTTTTCTCCGAGTTCTAGTTCCTAGCACTTAGATTTTCCAGAACACAGTTCCGAACCTCCAATCCCTCGCTGGCATTCTGCCTTTCTACCTTAGGGCAAGTACATTGGCGCCGTCTGATAGGTGGTCTTTGACACGTAATCTTGAGACGACTTATGAGAACAACTTATTGTATAGGTTGTTGTTTTAGTTGTCTCATAATAATACAAAATCTCTTGATTTATGGGAATAAAAAAATACTATTGGTTGTATGACAACAAAACTCGTACAATGATGGAGGAGTTGTCTTATAGTCCTAGAATTTAGCTCATGAGGCTTCGCGAAACAATAGCCTTATTCTCTCACCTCGCTATCTCTCCTCCATATCAGCAAAAATCCCCTTGAGCACTACATGAAACGACCTATCTATGTAGTAATGTAGTGCCTTTAATGGTTGGTGTGTAGAAGTATATTCTTCTCGTGATGCTGGTGACCATTCTGGCCGTCCTTTGCAGTGCTAGTACTCCGTATGTCTCGATTTCTTAACCTACATAGTATGTTTTGATTTACTACATTACTTAGAACCCTCTAGCTAGTTCGTAAACTCTAATTCATTTTTACCTTCTGCTACATACGTACCTGATTTTTCCTATGTGTCCAATTTTGAAGCTTAGAAACATTTGTGCTACTAATATTCTTAAACGTTTACTTGATTGAATAAGCGACCTAGTGGTGTGGCTCGGGTCCTAAGGTAACTTATAGGCATATACAACGATTAGACAACAACTGTCTATTTAGTGACACATCAGCAAAACTATCCTAGGTGTACCTTATTAAATGACGAGACGCGGCACCGACGGGGAGTGGAACGAGCAGCTTCGTCCGCATGGGACGGAACTGCACAGCGGTGACGACGCCGCAGCGGGGCCTGCCTCCGAGACTGAATCCTACGGCGGCGGCAGTCCCCTATTTGACGCGGCAGCTTTCCCCCATCGATGAGATCGGAGGCTACACCAGCACCGCATCCTCCATCCGCGCTTATCAAATGTGCAGTCTGTAGGCCAATTTGTGAATTGTGGTCCATTTCCATTCTGAAGTTTCATATCCGACAACCTGGTAACAATCTCTTGCTATTTTACTCTTGTGAATTTTAGCCCATACAAACAAATCTTTGGTCACTCACAATCGAGATCTTGGGTTCCTTATAGATATAGGTCATGTTTGGAAAATTCCAAAGTCGAGAAATTCCTCAATGATAATGTTTGATGGCAAATTCCGACGCGGAGTTTGTATGTTTGTACTAGTGATCACGCTATTAGATTATGTTGTCAAGTTTCAGTAAACCAACTGAAAGTATGCATGGTAGAATTGCAGAAATAGTAAATAAATATTGAATGATTCTAATTTCTAATAACTTTATTCAGTACTTCACCGTACATGCGTATGGCTCTTTCGAATATTGCAGACGCAATCTGATTACCGTAGGTAAATATTACAAAGTCAGCGGTGAACAGGGGTGCAGGCACGATTGCCCCCTAGGGGGGCTGATCCTGATGTTTTAACCGAAGTCGGGAGGGGAAGCCCAGATCTATTTTTTATATATTTTTTATTTCAAACCTAATTATTCGCTCAACAGGGAGTCGAACTTGGGTCTACTGGGTGCTACTTAAGTTCTCTGAGCATTAAGCTAGAGGCCCTTTTACGCGGTGAATGGTGATGTTATTGAACAAAACATTTGACGCCTCTGGAACTCGAGGTAGCGAAGCCATCAGCAGTTGAGTCTCAATGAAGGAGTTATGATCGTCTATGGGGAAACAAATGTAAATGATCTTTGGTACTTCGACAGTGGCGAAAACTTGAGACTTCTTTGGTGTCTTCGGAAACTAGTACTATTGATTACTTTTCTGTTGATCCCTCTGGTTTCTTTGCATTGAGCTGTTATGATCTTTAGATTGTAGTGGTGAGTAGTTGAATTATGAATTAGCACTTGCTCACTGATCTTCAGAGATGGAGCGTGAATATTTTGGTGACGAGTACCTCCGTCCTCTGACAAATGATGAACTAGAAATAATTCCTCATGAACAATCGAGTTGTGATTTATTATATCATATCATGTATTCCTATAGTGCTTATTGATATAAATATATTTTATTTTTAATGCTTTCTCTATGTGATTTATTTGAATACCTTATATTCTCTCATGCAAGTACCAAATAGGCTACAAAGATCAATTTAAACTTGATCGCCATGGTTTACGTGTACGTGGATGAAATAAATAGTTTGCAGACTGTCAAATAGACAACTCACTGTACAAGCTGTCTATTTAGTTGTCTATGTATGACATGACAAATCAAATAGACAACAGTTGTCTAAACTGTTGTACATGGCCTTACCTTGTCGGACAAAATTCGCAAAATCCCGGTGGTGTGCTTGGCTGGATTCGCCTCTGGTGCGCCTGGAGCCTATGATTAACATCGAGGGCCACCACAACTACTAACAAGTATGAAGCAATTAGTCTTTTTTTTATTTTGAGAAGATGACCTTGCTTACAAAGTACAAGTTGTAGTACCTTGCACTCTAGGATGAGCATGCTTGAGCGTACAAGAAACGGGTTAGATACAAAATGTTGGAGGGATGCAGCATTAGAAGTGGACGTGAAACAACAGTAACAGTGGAAATTGAAATTAAGGATTTAATGGACGAGACAAAGCAGCGGAGAAAGCATAAGCCCAATACTAGTTTTACAAGTTTAGGAAGAATTCAGTTTAACTAATTTATTGGTAAAACTGTTCTTCTAATCTTCAGCATGAATATGTCTAAAGCCCAAACTTTCAAATATAAATTTTAAGTTAAAATCCACTAAAAATTACTGAATTTCAATAAATTCTAAAAACGTTCAAACATTTAGTTGTGAATTGTGATACCTTGAACTAGTATGTGGTATTTCAGCCGAAAATTGCCCATTTTCGTTGAAAATTGGCCTTACCTATAGTGACCGTTAAATGTTCTTACCGGTACTACTAGCTATTTTTTTGCTAGAATTTATCAAATTTACAAATAACAGTGAAAATTTTGGCCAAATTTCAAAAATCATAGTATTTGGCAGCCAACAACGAGTCCTTTGGAGCAACCGGGCAACAAGTGACTCGGTACACCAATGGTGGAACGAACTTGGCCAGTACGACGGGTGCAGAGAAGCGCGATTTGCGTTTCCTCAGCCATGTTTGTTGGGAAATTCGGAGGAGCGTAGTGCAATAGTCCGCAAATTACCGCTGCTAGACAAAATCAAGGGAAAACTTGTACTTATAGCCGCAGGATCGGAGCAAATCAGCTAGCCACTCTCACTTTTCTTTTAGCTCTTGTTTGCTGCAGTGAGTTTTTTGTCCTCTACGCAGTTGTCAGTTTGTAAAGGCTTGCCGCAGTTTGCTTGGGCTTTGGCTCGCGCCACTGCCACCCTTGCTCCTCCTTTTTTTTTAATAGTCACAGGCAGCCGTTTTTTGAAAAATAAAAGAACTTGGCCTTATTCTTTCAGAAACAGTCAGGTACTCAGGTTCTACTCCGGCTCATATGCCCGGAAGACATGATACAGAAGACGTACATCATCACATCAAGATTCATTCAAGAATCTGACGTACTAACTCGGATCAGTCCGAGTTAATGCTTGCCGAAGCGATTGCCTTGCTGGATCAATGGCGGGATGCTCTGTTCGTGCATGAAGAAGTCGGTCGGATCCACCGCCCCCTTCACCATGGCGAGCCTCCGGAAGTTGCCGGCGAAGTACTTCTCGCCCCAGACCTCGCCGCCGTCGAACGTGCTGACGTCATCCACCACCGCGTTCACGCCGATGTCCAGGTCCCGGTAGTTCACGTACGCCTCCCTCGGGTTCGTGCTCACGTACTGCCCCATGAACTCGTAGAAGTTGCTGATCCAGCTCACCGCCGCCGAGCCGTCGCTGCCGGAGGGCCAGAAGGCGATGTACTGGACGTTGTACAGCACCCCGCTCCGGTGCGGGTACGGCGTCGCCGACGCCGGGATGGTGCCGATGAACCCGCCGTGCGGCTCCAGGATGACCATCCCGGCGCCGTTCATGGCGAGCCAGGGGAAGATGTTCTTCCAGTCGTCCTTGGCGATGGCGCGGCGGACGTAGTCGGACTTGTTCTTGGTGAAGGTGCTCAGGCCGGTGCGGCGGTCGAGCAGCGACTCCACCGGCGCGGCGGGGTTCCAGGTGTTGAAGAACGCCGCCGACTGCAGCCAGGTCATCTCCATGCAGTCGGCGCTCGTCATCCCGAGCTCCGGGAACAAGGTGCCCAGCGTCTGCACGAGGTCGCCGCATGACCCGAGGTACAGGGACTGGAACGTCGTCCGCTGGCCCTGGATGATCACCCGGATGTTGATGTCGAAGGGGAGCGTCGGCGCGACCTCCTGCCATCGGGTGAGCACGTCGATGGCGCCCTGGGCCACCGTCCTCCCGATGTTGAACGCCGTGACTTTGGACGGGACCTTCACAAGGCTCACCTTCCACGACACGACGATGCCGAAGCTCCCGCCGCCGCCGCCCCGGATGGCCCAGAAGAGGTCCTCCCCCATGGCCACCCTGTCGACGAGGTCGCCGGTGGCGTTCACGAGCTTGGCGTCGAGGACGTTGTCGATGGAGAGCCCGTACCTGCGCATCATCATGCCGATCCCGCCGCCGCTGAGGTGGCCGCCGACGCCGATGGTCGGGCAGATGCCGGCCGGGAACGCGAGCTCGGGGTTGTTCTTGGCGACGGTGTAGTAGAGCTCCCCGAGCGTCGCGCCGGAGTCGACCCACGCGGTGGGGCTCGGCCAGGTGACGTCGTCGGAGCTGACGGCGATGGCGCGGAGGCCGGCGAGGTCCACCACGGCGAAGACCTCGTCGGCGCGCACGGACCGGTACGAGAGGCCCTCGTAGTCGTGGCCGCCGCTGCGGACGCGGAGGCGCACGCCGTGCGCGCGGCCGCAGCGCACGGCGGACTGCGCGTGGGAGGCGTCGGTGGGGGTGACGATGCAGAGCGGCCGCACCGTGTCGCCGGTGAAGAGCCGGGGGTTCCGGACGGAGGAGGCCAGCACGTCGGTGAAGTTGCTGGCGCCCTGCGTGTAGATGAGGCCGCTGGGGATGTTCCCCGACAGGCACTGCAGGAAGCCATCGGAGTCGGTGGTGGTGGCTGTTGATGGGGTGATGAGGTAGAAGAAAGAAGAGGATATGCCAAGGATGAGAGCTAGCGCTAAGCCTCTGGCGGACATTGCCATCTTGGCTTGATCTTGCAGTGTCAAGACAGCAGTGCTTGTTGGTTGCTAGTGTAGTAGGATGCTGCTGCTTTATATATAGTACGAGTAGTGGAGTGTAGTGATGGGTAGTACGTGACATGGAACGAAGCTGCGTGTATGAGCGGGTTATGACCACTGACTCTTGGATTCGTGTGCCAATTAGTTTGAGCCCTAGGTGGATGGAGGAGCTATCTGCGGTCAACTATTCCGACGGTCGCAAGGGATCGACCTGGCCGGAGGCGATGGAATGGCCGTCGATGTAGTTCATAATCATCTGATCGTCGTCGATGAGCTAGATGGTGAGCACATGAGTATCTGCGTCTCATGGCGCCTCGGTTACATCAAAGGCCGGTATTAATGAGGTCTGAGCTGCAGATCTGTTTCAGAAAACCGCATAGGACTCAGATTGGCATCGTTCGCTGCTACTACGCATGTACTACTGTCAACAAACAGTCAACCACTCTGTGATCCTGCAGGCCAGGTTAATGTAGTTTTTGTGCCTCATCTCCCAAGGAATCATATATGGCTGCTAGCTGCTGCATGTAGATGTTTATATGCCCGTTCAACAGCGTAGTAACATGAGACTAGAGGACGCGGTGTAGCATGCGCAGATCAGTGATGGGAGTACCGATGATAATTTAAACTAGGAATTCCATTGGCGACAAAGTAATGGTAGTTGGTGTATGTATTATAGACGCTTGGACTGAAACAGCCAAAGGAATCAAATTGGTTGAAAATATAAGAGGGTTGCCGCGTAATAATGTTGCAGTTGGCGCAATGGCAGAATTTGGCTCTTCTGGAGCCGCAGATACACGCCCCGGTGCTTAATATTCGATCCGAACAAAAGAGGCCTGGCTGGACAAGACAAACCGTGGCACGGATGGCACCACGAAATGGAGATGTGTGTTCACGGATATATATTGGAAGAAGGCTGCTTGCTGAATTGATATTAGATGATGGAGAACGTGGGAGGAATTCCTTTCCAGGCAATATGGCCGTAAAGAAATGCTTCCACATGCTGTTTGTGGCACGAAGTCCATGCTAGTTAGCTAGGTCACCGCTTTCACTTGCTGAAAAATTTCTCAAATTACTGCTTGCTCCAAATTACTATTTACATTCTAAATTATTATTCATTGGTAACTTCTATTTATAATGTTTGAACACTCATCTTATTTAAAAAATCAAATAAACATATTTTATTTAGTTTGTGGCTTACTTTATCACTAAAGGTATTTTGAGCCTAATTTATTTTCTATATGTTCACACTATTTTTATTGTCTATAGAAATCGACAATAAACACTAACTTAAAATAGAGATATTATTTTGCTAGTAAAGTTACGGAGATTATTGCAAAATCAAAGTGTGCTGTTGGCATGGTACGTACGTGTAGGGCAGTGCACCGGCTGCTCCCCGAGCGTTTTTTGGGCAAGCCGAAGGAAGCAAAGAACCTATCCCCTTCGAGCAGAGAGACAGACAGAGGGACGGACATACTCCCTCTAGTTTGCTAAAACGAGTCGTTTAGGAGTTAGGATATGATTGCGCTTACCAAGAAGTGATTAATTAGAGATTAGTTTTCCACGTTTGCCCTTATTAAATAAGCAGCGGATCCAACCCTGACATTAATACGAACGCGGGGTGATTGGTTAGTGCGGCTGCTCCCAAAGCGCTAGGGGTCTCAGGTTCGATCCTGTGGAAGATTTTGCATGGTGGGCTGCATGCGTTACATGGCGCGCAAATTGCCGCGCGCTCCGACCGCAATTTTCATCTTTCTTTTTGGAGCGTGCGTTGCATATTCCTTCGGCCGTTGGAGTTGGCCGCAGTCCATGGCGAGCGGAGAACAGGAGTGCGGCGAGGCCTGGGGCTTGCAGCGCGCGGCGTGCGAGGAGGCGAGGCGTGGGGCATGCAACGAGTGGCGTGCGAGGAAGGCGAGGCGCGCATGCGGCGTTAAAACGCGCAGCGTCTGACGTGAGGGAAACGAAGCGCTCGGATCGTATTAATTAGGGGCAACGTCGTCCAAACCCAGCGCCCAGGTCACGAATGACTTGCTTTTGTGCAACTCCGGCCGCGCGCAGGACGACTAGTTTTAGCAAAACAGAGGAAGTACTCCGTATGGTCAGTGGTTAAGTGGTGGGCCGTGAGTGTAAGATTGACTCGCCCGGCCGTTTTGTTGGGCCTGAAATGGTGGGGAGATAAGAGCACGTGGAGAAAACCGTGGGCTGCATAAAGCTAAAAAGAAAAAAGAGTAAATAGCAAAAAATTATTTAGGTAAGTTGCAAAAGGTGCAAACAAGTGCACGAACTTGCCAAGTTTATGCATGTACGGTCACATATACATTATGGAGTGTAGTTTGCTAAGGTGAGGCTACATAGACTGCAGCTTGTGTCACAAATATTAATTTGTGGTGATAGGGAGCCAAAACGAATAATAGATATCCTAAGCCCTTTTCCAACAAGTCATATCTCTGTTATTCGCACAGTGAGCCAGACAACAAATTGGGCATGGTACTTGGTGCAACTAACCTTTTGTTCCCCCTCCCAGTCATCTTGATGCAAAGGTTCATGTTAACCTCCACTCCCTCGTGATGGAGAAATTGCAGGGTCCATGTTAATAATGTATAACACGAGTATCTTAAACCATGACGTGATAAGCTGGAAACATAGTGGAGCTGATGAAACCTAAGCCTATTTCGTTCATTATGACTGATTAAATCTCTCCTCAAGGTTCTAGATGAATATAACTGAGGCCATGAATAAATATTTTGATTGTATATTAGTATTGCTAGGGAGACACTAGGAAAGGGCTTTGGACATCAATTTTGCATTTTGGCTTTCTAGTTTCCACCATCTTAAAATTAATAGTTGTGGCTCAAACCACAATCCCCGGGGTCTGACACATAAAAACAAATACTCTCTATAACGTCTATATCATGTATCTATATGCTCGATTTGCAACTTATTGAACCAAAGTGATACAACCATTCATGTTGTTGTGTGGTGGATGTAATTTACTCTAGAAAAAATATCCCTCTCGATACATGGTCCGAAGGGTCAAGAAACATACCAAAACGTTGGGCTGCATTGGTTTTATGTGTTCTAGACCGAGTAAAACCACTAGCATGATTGTGCACTGATTGTAAATCAGTTGTTAATATTCTTTTAGCAGAACCTGTGCATCCATGATTTAAGTTCTTATCTAAGTATGTTTGTATTTTACTAGATTTATTCTATGATTTATCATGCACTATTCTTCCTAGTAGACGATGTGTCCGTCCACAATAATGCGCCAGTGATGTCTTTGTCAATCTTGATAAGTGTCAACCCAATCTCTCCAAAGTATTTATAGGGATAGAATTTACGTGTAAGTGTGAGTGTGATAATACGTGTGAGTGTCTGTGTCTATACTAATATTTCAAAAAACAACTAGGAGTAGTGTGATTAATAAGAATATGCATAATTAGACCAATTAATAAGAATATCATGTCTGTTTGCCACCATTGCTAATTTTTGTCACCAATTAATTTAGAGTTACATCCATAAGATGGACGAAATATTTATTGTACAATTTTTTAGTAGAATGTCATCCTCTGGGCAGTCCCTATAGTCTATCTAGAATAACTTCTATAGTATTAATTATATTGTGATATAGTACTTTTAGAAGTATGTGATATTATATATTAAATAAGAGAGAGCATAGAGAAGAAGAATGTGAATCTCATGCAAGAGTGAAAGTTCCAATTTCAACATGATAACCTGTACACTACATTATCCAATTTCGCATTAGGAGAATATAAGGAAAAAGTCCAATTTTAACCATCCAACTTTTGCTCCAGTTTGGTTTTGATCATCGAACTCCAAAACCGGGTATCTTTGACCATCCAACTATCAAAACCGTTCAAATTTGGCCATTAGGACGGTTTTGATGGGTGGTTTTAATTTTATTATTTATAATTTAGTCCTTAGATCTTCAAATGATTGTTACTTTTTGCTGGTACCTCCGATTTAGGTTATTCTTGTGGTCACGCGTTCATAACAGTGAGCTTCATCTTTTAAAATAGTTTTATACTATTTTATCACTATTTAATATATTATTTTTACGTTGTTTTATAAAAACACAAATATAAGAAAAGTAAAACAAACGGTTAGAAAATAATATGTCCCTGACTTTAAAAGATAAAGCTCATCATTACGAACGCATGACCATAAGAATCACTTAAATCGGATATACGAGACAAAATAATAATCATTTTAAGATCTAAGGACTATTTAAGTGTAAAAACATAAATGCTTCGTGGTAGATGAAGAACAAACATAAATGGAAGAGAGATGAGAGCTAAAAATTCATGAATTGTAGAGTGTAGTTTTTTAAAGGGGTATTTTATTGATATGAAAGTATACACATTACCCATTAAAATTATTGGTTGGAACTTGGAACTGTTCTTATATTATCCTCTATTTTTATATTTACGTAAAAATATCATTTGAGTTCCAATTGTATACCTTTATTAAAATATATTATATAGATAGTCTTTCTTCTAGAATGCATGTGGCTTTATAATGATAGAGGTCGCTAATGGAGAAGTAAATGTAGTGATATTTTCCTTTACATTTTCTGCAATGATAATGCTTGCTAAAATGTGAACTGATCTCATGTCAGTTGGTATAGTTTTTCATGGTGGAACCTGTCCATCGGAGCTCGAATTCTCAACTCAACACCGGTGTCGTATTTTTCTGAATTTATTTCAGAATTTAACCGGTAGGCGACGTAATCTTCGACAACAAGGTGCCTAGAATGATTTCGTCAATATCGACATCTATCGATTCAGTCTTTCGGATATGCTTATAGATAGTGCTTGCGTACGCGTGTTCATATATAGGAGTGAGTGTCTACACATTGTAAGCGTTTGTGTCTCTACTTATCTTTTGCAAAACAAAATACTAGCTAAATTAATGTGGCAGTGGTCATGAGTGATTTATATAATATAGATGTGGAAATAGCATTATAGTGTTGTGAAAGACGTCATTAACGGTTGGATCTTCTCCCTCTCACGCCTCTCATGATAAGAACAAGAACATAAGTAGAAAGTAGACAAGACACAAGAGCTTCTCGTTATTTCTCAAATCAATATCTTACAATAGGGGTGCTCCTCTGTATATTACTTTGAAGTAAGGATAGTGTTTGATAAGAGCCAACAACATAACTGGACTAGGACTAGGAATACTTTGTCTCTCTTGCCTTCTATGGCCAGTAGATCCGGTTAGGACTCTCCAAGAGTCCTTGTTTTACAGCACCCCCCTGGGCAATTACCACGAATGCATATACCTCATCAAAAACTCCATTCGAAAACCCAGTGGGAATAAAGGTACTTGGAGAAAAGAGTACATATCAACCTCTATTGTATTGCACATGTTGCCTCATCAAAAACCTTATGTGAGAAACCTTCAAGTAAAAACTCACAAAGGAAAAGAGTACAACATTAAACCTTTTATATTTGTTATTCTTCATGCATAGCTATCAATCTTCAAGATTTATGCATAAACTTCCATATTCTTACAATAATGATCTTCTTGATCTCAAATAGAGAAGTGGTAAAACTTTTAGGTTCATTTAGTAATTAATCATCAAATTGATTCCTTTTAGGTTCATTTAGTAAAGATTTCAAATCTAGAATATATGAATACATGCTCCCCTCACAATGACATCATTTAGTAAGAAATGATATTCAGTTATCATAATACTTAGTCTTCCATAGACTTAATCTTCTAGATTATGATTGAGTAATTAGAAGTAGTATGCTTCATGCATTTGTTACTACTTTTGTTTGTGCAACACAAATAAATTTTAAACCTTTCATAGGATTATGGGGAATAATCAATCTTCTTTAGGCTTAAAAGGGGATAATTTAATATGACAATCACCAATATACCTTTTATGGTATTTGAGGATACTTGCAATCCAATGCTAGCTAGCTGTATATGCACTTAGAAGTGCTTATATAGCACATTCAAGGTTGTATGGTTCCTCGCTTCTTTTAATTCAAAAACCTGGGTCTATATGAGTTGTCATTCATATCTTCAGGATTATTGACATTCATTCACGAATTGACTGATAGGTCATTCATTGACAATTTACTTCATGGATTTCTAATTCTTTGAGAATAATATTTCTTTTCTCTATGAAATTCTCTCATGCAACAGAGAAATGATTTGCACAATCATTTTCACATTAACTTGAGCTCTTTACTTGGAAAGTGTTATTCACAACAAGTGATGCTATGACTTAATTTCCTTCTAGGATTTGCTCTTCTAGAGACTTTTAATATTGTTCAAAAATATTATCTATCTTAGACATTTAATACTTGGTATGAGACGTCATTTCTATCTAGTTTATTCCTTCGAGGAAATTATAAGTCTTTAAAGGATCTCTTCTCATGGATTTTCAAAACCCACAAATTAACTAATAAAATATATTTTATTCATCCATGTCATTTGCCAGATATGTACTAGAATATTCATTCATAAATAGTGGAAGTTTACTAGCCTTTTTTAAAAGACTTATGAACCATTTCATTTCACCATATCATTATTTTACAATGACTCATCTAGTTTGAACTTCTAGGTCCAAATATTTATTTTTTGACCGAAGTCTACATAACAAGACCGACAACTCGGGTCGCCTATCCTCAGGTGTTTCCAAATCTGGCCATGCGAAACTTCGTGGAGGTTACGAGCGACAGAATAAGCTAACAAAAACTCTTATCTGTTCATTATTCAACGCCACAGCTCTCGGCATTTCCGTTTGTTTTTTTAAAGAGCATTTCACCTTACCTGATGTTTGTTCAAAGATATGGCTGATTGGTGAATGATTCGTAGTATTGATTTATATAATAAGAGTCAAAGAAAACAAATAAATTACACATTGAAACCCGACACGCATCAACCTTCAAAACAAAAACCCCAAAGATAGACCCATATTGGAATTGTCTATCAAGAAGCAATCATAGTGGTGGCAGAAAAATGAGTGTTGGAAAGGTAAAGTTTAAATATAATTGATAATAAAGTGGCATGGACATACGGAGTATATACATCTACATAACCATGCAATTAGGCGGACCAGACCGCTAGTTAGGCTCTTAAATATATTATTATGTGGTCAAGTCATATATAATGATAGATGTGGCTAATGGAGAAGTAGATGCAGTGATATTTTGGGTTACATTTTCCGCAATGGCACTCTTTCCTAAATTAAAGTAAGTATAGGTGTATGTTGAGGGAAGAATTATTGTGGCAGAGTCGAGTGATTTATGTATAGTGACCACTGTGGCAATAGCGCTATATATAGCAATGGATAAGAAGAAATGAAAATAGCTCTGGTGCTGCCTCGCTATACAGAACAAGATGACAATAACTTCGGGTCGCCTATCCTCGGATGTTGCCTAATCTGGCCACTGCGAAACTTCCCGGAGGTTACGAGCGATAGAATAAGCTTTGCAATCGAAACTCTTTCTCGTCTGTTCATTGTTCAACGCCACGGCTCTCGGCATTTCCTTTTATTTTATTTAAAGAGCATTTCGCCTTATCCTGATGTGTATTCAAAGATATGGATGATTCATGAATGATTCATAGTATTGATTTATATAAACAGAGTCCAAGAATTAAAACAAATGAATTACACATTCAAACACGGCACGCATCAACCTTCAAAAAAAAATACCAAGAATATATAGTCTGCGGAGACCAGCTAGATTGGTCACTCCACGTACGTGTGGCTCATTTCCCTGCGACAAGTGGCGGGACGCTCTGTTCGTTGCGGAAGTAGTCGCCCGGATCGGCCTTGCCCTTGGTGATCGCCAACCTCCTGAAGTTGGCCGCCCCGAAGTACTTGTCGCCCCACACCCTGCCGCTGTCGAAGCTCGAGACGCCGTTCACCACCGCGTTCTGCCCGATGTCCAGGTCCCGGTAGTTCACGTACGCCGCCCTGGGATTCTTGGTCACGAACTGGCCCATGAAGTTGTAGACGCTGCTGATCCAGTTCGTCGCCGCCGTGCCGTCGCCCTGCCAGAACGCGATGTGCTGGATGTTGTACAGGACGCCGCTCCGGTACGGGTACGGCGTGTCGCCGGCGGCGACCCGGCTGACCTGCCCGCCGTGGGGCTCGAGGATCATTAGCCCGGCGCCAGGACCGCTGAACCGCGGGAAGATCTTCTGCCAGGACTCCTTGGTGATGGCCTGCTTCACGTAGTCGGACTTGTTCTTGGTGAAGGTGCTCAGGCTGGTGGTCCGGTTGAGGAGGGTCTCCAATGGCTGGCCGGTGGTGCCGGAGTTGATGTACAGCGTGGACTGCAGCCATGTCATCTCCAGGCAGTCGGCGCGCGTCACGCCGAGCTCCGGGAACCGCGAGCTCATCACCGGGAGGAGCTGGTCGCAGGTGCCGAGGTACAGGGACTGGAACCGGGCCTGCTGGTTCTGGATCACCACCCGTATGGCGAGCTCGTCGGGGAGCGCCGGCGCGAGCGTCTGCCACTTGGTGACGGCGTCGATGGCGCCCTGGGCGATGGTCCTCTGGACGGTGAAGGCCGTCACCTTCGGCGGGACCCTGACGAGCCTCACCTTCCAGGACAGCACGATGCCGAAGCTCTCGCCGCCGCCGCCGCGGATTGCCCAGGAGACGTCGGGGCCCATGGCGTTCCTGTCGAGCACCCTCCCGGCGGCGTCCACCAGCGTGGCGTCGAGGACGTTGTCGGCGGCGAGGCCGTGCTTGCGCATCATCATGCCGATGCCGCCGCCGCTGAGGTGCCCGCCGACGCCGATGGTCGGGCACACGCCGGCGGGGAACGCCAGCTGCGGGTCCGCCTTGGCCACGGCGTAGTAGAGCTCCCCGACGGTGGCGCCGGAGTCCACCCACGCGGTGGCCGCGGCGCGGTCGACGCGCACGGCGCGGAGGCTCGCCAGGTCCACCACGGCGAACTCCTCGGGGCGCACGGAGCGGTAAGAGAGGCCCTCGTAGTCGTGGCCGCCGCTGCGCACGCGGAGGCGCACGCCGTGGCGGCGGCCGCAGAGGACGGCGGCCTGGACGTGGGAGGCGTTGGTGGCCGTGACGATGCAGAGCGGCCGCGCCGTGGCCGGGGTGAAGAACCTCGGGTTCCGGATGGAGGACACCAGGACGGAGGTGAAGGAGGGCGAGCTGGGCGTGAACAGGAGCTGGCTCGGCACGGCCGCCGAGAGGCATTGGAGGAAATTGGCGGCGGCGGCCGAGGAAGGGGCGGGGGCGTGGCAGAAGAGGATGCAGGCGAGCAGCACTAGTGTTCTGCCGGACACGGCGGCGGCCATCTTCGCGGTGAGCTGAGGGCTTGGCACTTGCAGGCTGTGCTTGACTGCTTGTGTTGTGAGCTGTGTGCCTGTGTGGCTTGAGCTGGGCATAAACGTGTATAAATAGACGCTGCGACGCGTGAGGCGCGGAAAGGACAAACGAGCTGCTGTATTTTGTGATATATAATATACTGGACCAGAATACTACGAGGCGCGGCGACATGCAGGGGAGTTCTCGCACGACATGCCCGCGAAAAGTCAGTCAGGGTCGACGGTCAACAACGAGTTGGCCCAAATTGCCTGTGCCGAAGCTACTTGCGGCCTTCTATTCAAGCTGGCCCGTGAACCTGTGATGCAGTGGGTGTGTGTGCAAAGGCTGCATGCGGTTTTTGAACGGTTTGATACGTGAAACCAAACACTAAACAGATACTGTGTGGGTGTTGTGCCCTCTCCAGTAATCAGCAGGTTTCGTCAAAATGGGTAAGATTAAACACTAAACAGTAGAGCTAGGTCCTTAACAAGATATGGATCAACTGAACAGTGATGTATTGTTATTTGTTAATATTATTCCGGTCGACCATTTATTTGCAGATCTAGCCTGAGCGGTGGTTTCTGGCTAGTAATTTCTCGTTAGGGCCAACCGCTCAAGTGTGCAAGCAGGTATACTTAAGAGATAAAAGTTGCAATTGAAATGATATTCTTTTATATAAAATACAAACAGAAACATATATGGAGTAAAGTGAAAAAGGAAAAAAAACTGACTACACACGGTATAAGAGGATGTATGGCCCCTTCTGATCATGAATAAGAAAGATAAGAGCATCTCCAAGAGTCTTTCTAAATCTCACTCTCTAAATTCTCATTTAGAGAGTCATTTGTATAAAAATCGTTTTCTATATGTTTCCGTTTTCCAACAGCTTTTCTATATCCTGTGTGCACTCTGAAAAGCTATTCTCTTTTCTATATTTAAAGAGCGAGAAATCCGGAATAGAGAGTGACTATGTTTACATAACCAAATAAAGAAGCTGTTGGAAGGTACCTTTTCAATCAAAATCTCTAAAACTAGCAATTATGATGAATTTAGAGAGTCTCTTGGAGTTGCTCTAAGTATATGCTTTTTTTAACCAACCGCACAAGACAATGCGTGTTTAATTCATATAACAGAAAAATATAAGCTTACAACCCTGGGAGGCCCTAGGCAGGGAAACAGAAAAGAAAGAAAAAACAACTGTACTCCTCGGTTGGATTGGGACATCAACGCGGGGTACCACTCACAACCACTCAACACGGCTGGCGGAGAAAACCAACCGTAGCTCCCACCCACATGCAGCACCCTTGCATTCATCAAAACTCCGGCGTGATCCGGCGTTGGTAAGGAAACAAAGGAGGCAGACGCCTTCGTTGGACGTTGCAACAATGCAGGACCCATCCAACGGGATGAAAAACACCGAGTCCGAGCAAAAACAACGCGCGGGGGCCTCGCCTCATCCGTCGTTGGACGTTGTCTGCCACAAACTGCATGCTCCGGACTCGTTCCTTGTGTTGGCGTCGATATAGCGAGCATGGCCGCCTCGCCTCCCAGGAACTCACCAAGACAGCCAGACCATTGCCGTGGTTTGACATCACTATGTTGCTGCCTTCCGCACGAAGCCTCTGCCTTCAAACCAGTGGACCAAGGTTGTCGCCAGTGCCGTCTTCCGACGATGTATCGCACCAGGGAAGTTCAGCCATGCTGAACAGCCCGCCACGATCCGCTACAAGCCGAGTCGTCACCCATTATCGTTGCCGCCAGCGCCGTCCTCCGACGAAGTCCCACACAGCACCGACGTTGCTCGGTTGCTAAGAAACGTCGGCCACCGTGGTCCACTGTGAGCAGACGAGCGCCAGCTAAGAGACGACCCATGGCCACCAACAAGGAGAGAAGATGCCTCGGCGCGAGGAAACCAACACCCATATGCATGCCTCACGACGGGATTGCCACCACAGTCGGGGCCGCCATGGACAGTGAACGGCCATGTTACCAACCGCGCGGGATCTGTCGAGACGATGCCTCCAAGGAGGGTATGATGCAAATGGCTCCACGGTCGCTAGTCTAGAAGCTGGACCGGGTTTTCACCTAGAGATCTCGTACAACAGGGTTGTAGCTCTATGATGGCACCCCCAAGAGGGACTACGACGTCCAAGGACGCCGCTGCCATCCACCAGCAAAAGCTAGCAAGGGCTTTCACCCAAAGCATCCAATCCTCACTGTCACATTGGCACCACTGCCACGGTGACCCCATCCGAGTGACGCCTCCGCCGCAAACCCATGAGCCCCGCTGCAGCCGCATCCCTCCGCCATCGCTCCGCATAGCCGGCGCCCGTCACACTGACGAGCTCGCTTAGCCTCTCACACCGCCGGCCAGCTCCACCTCGTGCCACTCTGCGCGCCCCTCGCGGCCCATGCTGGCCAGGTCCGCCGGTGCTGAGCCCTTGCTGTCGCGTCGTATCCCCGCGGCCCGCATCGGGCCACCCCCGCCTGGCCGGCCGTGCCTTGCAGGTCGCTGCTGCTGCCGCCGGACCCACGGGCCGCATGGACTTCCGGGGGCCGGCTCCAGCAGCGGTGCGGCGAGGGGGAGAAAGGAGGGGTGGCGGCGGTGGTCGGGGGAGGGCCCGCCCGAGTCACCCTACGCGGGGGTTGACAAGGTCCAGCTAACAGTACACAATACATAATGTAACTTGTTATCTCATAGTCCCAGACTGAGAAGAATTAAGGTTTCGATTCGCCAATACCATTTTTGCATTCTGCAATAGTGCAATGTGACCACGTAGTTAATAGAGTATGACCTCTCAATCCAAATGAAAGATCTTTTCTTTCTGGCATAGTGAAGAAAATGGGGACAAGAAGTGCACGCAGAGCACATTCTATATGAACAAAGGAGCGAAGCGTGATGATTCATGCCAGGGATGGTCCTAAACTAATGAAATTCTCCCATGGTAGGCCTATGCGAATCGTCTATCAAGAAACAATCATAGTGCTGGTAGAAACAACTAATTGATTATAGGTCAGTTGGAGACATTATTTTTATGGTACCTATCCATCTGGATTCGAGTCATCGACTCAGTGTGAGTACGTGTTCGCATTTTCTGAATTTATTATAGGCATTATTCTTTTAGTCTACCACTACATACACGTCCACAGCAAGGGGTAGCGTAGTGGTGTCAGAAAAAAAACAGCGTTGGAAAGGTAAAGTATAAATATCAATTTGACAATATAGCTAGAATAATAAAATGTCACATACATACGGAATATACATTTAGATAACCATGCAATTAGGCGGATCAGATCACTAGTGAGGCTCTTATATTACGTGGTCAAGTCAAACATGGATAATTATTAGCAGCTTCCAAATGCAATGCCAGTGCGGTACCGTACACAATATATTTTGTTATAAGATTAGTGTGAATCCTTTTACATATAAGTTTCGTACACTAGCATGGGCATAATTTGATTAATTAATGACAAAAATGAATCTTGACCTTCTAATGCATCCTATAAAACTAAATAAGGGACTAGTTCCTGATGACTACATCTCTACGCTGGATATATATATTATTGGTTCGTTTCGGAATCAGTGGACAACCCTTCACCAAAAGGTCATAGCTTCTTCATAAGACATCCAAATAAGGTGTTCTTTGATACGATGAAAAGTCAAGGACGAGAGCTTTGTTTTGGTTCTGGTTCAAGCACCAAAAGCGTAGTGGATCATTATGTGTGGATGACACCAGTGTTGTATCACCAGATTTGGGCTAACTTGGCCCTTGTAATTTTGTTGGGCTTAGCCCACGCTGTGGGCACCCCTTGGTCGCCCCAACCCTAGCACGTCCCCTGCTTTAGGCTATAAACTTAGTAGCCGCCATCTTAAAAACTCATGTTTTGTTTAGTTCTAGTTTTCCTTTAAGAAACATATTCGATTCGTTGTAACTGTGACAACACGTCCTTTTAATGTGATCCTGGGCCTCCGTTCTTGTTCTTCTTGATTGTGTTGATTATTAGTCCTTTCGTGCTAAGATCTTGAACTTCATATTTGATTTCGCCTTAATTCATACTTGCAATTTCAGATTGCATTTTACCCGTTTTTGCTTGTGTTCTCGATTCACATGTAGGGAAAGCCTTCATGACGAGGTCAATCGTGTTGAACAGTTGATAACCAACAGCGCAGTGGTGTAGCGGTTCCAGGGATTCAGATTTGAGTGATTAGAAACCCGGATTGTCAACGTCGAGATCTCCACCAATCGATTTATCTGTTCCTTATGGAAGATGGGGCCAACTCCTCCATCAAGTGGTATTAGATTACAGGTGACCAGGAACCAAACATTTACGGCACGGGTGAAAGGGACCATAAACTCCATTTGAAATACCTTGAGGTGCATTTAGTTTTCCATGTTTCTTGTGCTCCTCCGGGATCTCCGATGAGGGATGAATGTCCCATGCTTTGTGCTTGGCCGACTCGGGACGTTCCCACTACCTTGTGTAGATCCTGGTTCCATCTGCGAAAAACTTTGGAGGTTGGCACACAAGAGGTTGGTTTGGGCGAACTGAATTGCCAAGTGAAAGATTTGTTAGAGTCGAGGAATCCAGATGGAGACGAACTTCAAAAGCACCAAAACGAATTGTTTGTTGAGGCTTATGCTTTGGTTGAGGGGAATCTTGCACCAATTTATCAGCAAAAGACACTTTTTCTGTTTGAAAATGGGCAAATTCTTCTTCTTCTCTTCACGCCTCTGCCTTTTGGACATGTATCTGGTCCATTCTTTCTCTTGTTCAAGCTACCAGAGACGCTTTTCATGCTCCCAATGGAAATACACATCAAAAGAGGGCCAATAAAATGCCCAAGATTGTAAACATGAAAACCCACTTTCTTGCATGAAACATAGAATCTGAAGTGCCTATAACTCATGTATTGCACATGAAAACCAGCTGGAGAACCACCCAGACAGGAAGCAAGAGCGAGACTAACTGAAGCTTCAGTCAAGCGAAATGTAAAATGCTGAAAAGTTGCAAGCAGAAAGAATGAGCCATCTGGCAGGAGCTTGGGTGATGAACAGAAGCACCATAGAGCACCAGGACCTCGTCTTGGAACTTTTTGCCATGGACAATGTCGAGTTTGCCTGCTAGTTCTTGCGGAACATCCATCGCATGGGAGACCAGAGAAAACCAATAGAAGCAGGGGGGCGAACATGAGGGATGAACCTGACGATGGAGACCAGGGAGGGGGAGGAATCACCATGGCTGGCGCCGGCCGGCGAAAGCTAGGAGAGCCGAGGCGGTTGGAGAGGGGAGTGCTGGGGGAGAGCCATTGTGGGATATGGGTACCCTAGGGTCCATCACCGAGAGGTGGCGGCGACCGGTCCAACCTCCTAGATATATAAGGGAGGGCAGGGGTCCCTAGATAGACGAACCGGAACAGATCTCATCCTACAACCATACGCTCGCCCTTGCTTCCTGAAGCTTGGCCGAGTTCTAGCAATACAAACACAACCACCAACACAGGACGTAGGGTATTATACCTCCGGTAGCCCGAACCTGTCTAAATTAGTGCCTCTTGTGTACCATCAAGCTACTCGCTCAATGATCCCTCACCTACAAATCAACCACTCGGGTACCCCAGGTGGATTGCCGGTCCTAAGGTCCGACAACCATCAATTTAGCAAAAGCAACATCAGGAGACTATCTTCCACCTTTCTTATATTACAAGTCAACCCCCCCCCCCCCCCCCCACATTACTTGACTTGCCCCGCTAGCCGCCTCGCGTGAATTCTCAATGTGCATGCCCTAGTTTGGTCGGGAGCCGTCGTGTGTTCATCGCCTTGCATTGCAGCCCCTCTTGTTTCATCTTGCAAGCCTATTACTGAAGTTCTCTTGCTGAGAAGCTTTTCTCAACCGTCATCAGTGTTTGGGAATGGGGAAGTTTTGCCCTAGTCGCCACCGACTCGTTTTGGTCTGTTTGTGCCATCAAAAACCCTAAATCAGAAGCCCTTCCTTCAAACGAGCATAACTTTCGCTTATGAGCTCAAAATCGAGCAAATTGTTTTATGAAATTGGGTAGAAAAATTTCCCATCCACCAAAATTGGGTTGTGCCCTCATATTTGTGAAATTTGGCTTGGAAGTTGGAGTACATGGGGCCAAAAGTTCCTACACGCTTTTCAGAGAACGTGCTTGATTTTCTGTAGATCACATATTGTCTCTGTTTGAGCTAAATTTTTTGTGGTTCCTACTGGTATGCTCCTTGTTTAGAGAAAACTAAAAAATAGTTGAAAAATTAAAAATTGCAAAAAACAATAGGGGCAATTAGAGGAAAGAACGATTGCATAAAACAGTGGTTGCTGGTTCTTTGAGTTCTATTCCTTGATTCTTGTTTCAGCTCGTTGTGCTACATCTATGGATACGTTTTAGCCAGCGATCGTGACTAGTACCTTGGATACTTATTGAACTTTGCTAATCAATTTTCTAATTTTGTTAATCTTTGCTACAATATTGTTCCTGTCCAAACTCCATATCCTTCTGATCATATAGGCTTACCTTGCAATTTTTTTCGCGACCGTGCCTTGGCACGTATTTCATTAAGAGGAAAGCATGGTAAAGTTACACCCGAGACCATGCAGAGGATGGTTCGGTTTAGCAGAAATTATATAAGCGATTTACATAGATGAAATAAAAGTGTCACACCCCAAAATTTTTGAATTTTGGGATGTGAATTTTTAATGTAATTAATACAATATTTTTCTCAATTTTCTAAAATTTTCTAAGCTTTATAAAATTTACAGGCAATTTAGTATAGGAAAATTTGTTTTTCAAATTAAATTAAAACAATATAGGATTAATATTGAGTGCCTTGCATTCATGCTGGCTGCATTGAGTTTTGTTTGATTGTGGTTCAAATTGGAATTTTAATCTAATTTAAATTCAAGTTTGAATTGCTTTGTTTGGAGCCCTAGAAAAGTTGCTGCGGAAGGAGTCCACTTTTGCCCCCTGAACTTTTCCTCCCGGCCTACTTCCCTCCCTCTTCTTTTTCCCTCACAGCCCAGTTTTCTCCCGCGGCCCACTTCGGCCCCTCACCTCCTCCACCTCACCCAGCCCAGCAGCAACGCGGCCCACCGCTCCCTTTCCCCCTCTCCCTGCCCAGACTCTCTCCCCCCCTTCTCTCACTGCCACGCCGGCCCCGCTGGTCAGGATTGCTGACGCCAGGCCGACGTCACCTTCCTTCTTCCCCCTCCCCGCTAATGGCGCGGCTCGCCGCGGCAGGGCCCGCACGCCGAGGCCCGGCGCCCCCGCCCCTACTTAATCACCAGCGCCGCCGCCTCCCTCACCCTCTCATCCCTCGCCCGAAACCCTAGCGCCGCCGCACTCCTCGTTGCGCCAGCGCCGTACAACCCGAGCCCGCGCCGCCGCCGAACTCCGCCGGCGACGCCGCTCCGCTCCCCTCAACGCCTCGGTTTGACTCGCCGTGAGGTAAGGAGGCTTTCCCCTCACGCGATTGCTTCACCTCGGTCCAGCATCCGTCTGATTTGCTCTCCAGCCAATTGCAGCTCCGCCGGCCGCCGGCAACCACCCCTCTCCGGCGCCGCTTCGACCAGTTTGACTGCACCGGGACCTTCGCCACGTGGTGAGCAACCTCCTGAGCCCCGTCTCGTTCCTCTCCGTGCTCTGTATCCTCCCCGCCTCTGCTCGCCGGCGCAACCCGCCGCCGGTCGCCGTCGAATTGATGCCCGTGCAGCCTTCCCTTCAACCAGGACCCTCTAGCTGTTTTCGTCGTGTTTCCCTGAACCCTTAGCACCAAGTCCCATCCCTAACCGACCCCCGACGAGCGCGTTCCGCCTCGCCGGAGTTGGCTGCCCGCCGGCCGCCGCCGCACGCCACCCACACCACCTACCCGTCGTCGCGGACCACTCCGGTGGACTCGCCGCTCCGCCACGAATCCGTAGCACCAACCTGTGTTCGAATTGGTAACTCCTAGCGCCATCCCGGCCTCGCTCCGGTGAAGCGCCGCCGCCCTGCGAGCAGCGCCGCCGCGTTCCTCGCCGCCGCCGCCGACCTCCCCTCCCCGAAGAACCCCAGCCGTCCGATCGAGATCCAGTGGCCCAGATCCATCCCGAGCCGAGTCAAATATGACTCATACCGGTCAGCGCCGGTATACTTTGCTAAAGAGCCCCTCGACTTTTCCCTAATTAACTCGCAGTCCACCGCAGTTATAAAAGTAATTACAACCAGGTCATTTCTTCGCGTTTAAGCCCCTGCCCTTTTGAAAAATGCAACCCGCTGTCCTGCCCTGCTGTTTTTACGCGTTAGCCCTCGTAGTTTTATGTATAATTACGTATAGGCCCTCTGTTTTTCACAAATAAGCCCCTCGAAGTTTTTGAAACTTGCCAGCAAGTCCCTATACCTCAGAAAAGCCATATCTTTCTTGTTTTAGCTCCGATTAAAGTGATTCTCGCGTTCACCTGTTCGTAGCGACGCGTAGATTATTTCCAAATCCTTCCTTTGTATTGTTTCTACTGTTTGGTGTATTGTTCTTAGTTATTCTTGTTTATTTGCTTGTATGTTTGTGCCGATGATTGCTGCGACTAGGAGGAACGCGTTTCGAGTGCTATCGAGGAGAAGAGCTTGAAGATCAAGAGCTGAAGACTATGAGTGATTATACTACGGATTTGAGGCAAGTATAGCACGGACAATCCTTGCTACCTACACACCCTTAATACATTATTTACTGCATATGCATGTGTCTAAATTGTTTCCCTTTAAGGTTGTACCTAGCTTTGTTTATCCTGTACCTTGTTTACCCTGGGTTCATGCATATGGGTAGATCTTTGCTATGCGCAGCTACGGTCATCAATTGTTTAATTGTTAATCTTGACTTAATGGTTCACTACAAAGATGATGTTAAAACTTGCTTTTTAGCAACATGGTTCAGGGAGCTATGACATTTGCTTCGTGCTTTGTCCTAGTGTCTCTCCGTAAGGACTGGTTCTTAAAGCGGCAACCCAAGAGCCTGTCGCCACCGCTAGAACTATAATGGCTCTGGTCTTGGACAAGTAGCTTGTACGGCTCTAGCTTAACAGTAGTTACCGACGGGCCGACGGCGGTATGGGAAGCACTCGTGAGAGTATGGTTTGATCCACCGAGGACGGAAGATCCGTCGGCAATGTCTCGTTAGGCCCAGTCCCGTGTTGGGAGCGCTCATGTGTTGGGAGCTCCGCACGTTGCGCTCTTTATTTTGTTGTTGCATGTGTTGCCGCGCTTTGGACGCCATTGACCCCCTCAGGTAGCACCCTGAGCGTCAGTCAATCTTGGTGCCTTGGATCATGCTGCCTGTGTTGAACCATAACGGCTACTGTTGGGTTAGGGTGTCTTGTGAAAAGCCTCGTAGCGTCCCTATGCAGTCACACCTCGGTAGTGTTGACGTGCGTGGTTGGGTTCAAAGTTCCGTGAACTTTTACGCGACTGGTGGGTAAAGGGCGAAACCTCTGCAGAGTGTACAATCTATCATGATAGCCTTGCTCAGGGTCACGAGCGGCTTGGATCCTTTTTTATTAGAAGTTGATGCTTATTACTGTTTAATGTTCACTTCTACTTTATTAGTTGGGTTTGCAACTGGGATTCACTTAATTGTAGTAACTTGGTTTATGGTAAAATGAATCAACTAAAATTGCTAATGTAGTTCAGCCGTGTCAAGCCTTTCTTTTAAGCCTTCATATACCCGTGTTACACTTGCTAAGTAAGACATTTACTTACGCTTGCCATTATTCAACAAAATCCCGGATGGGTAACAAATGGAGTGAATGAGACAGCTACTGAGTTTCCTGAGGATCGTCTGTGCTTCTGAGCTGTGGTCAACCAGTCGGTGTCCCTGTGGACTTGAGGCTCTACCTGTCGAAAGAGTTAGACTTCCGCTGTGTTTTAGGTAAACTCTGATGTAAAACTATTTTTATTCGAGCATATGTACTCTGTTTATCATATTTGTTAACTATATGTGTTCTGTGGACTTCCTGGGCACACATATAGTAGCATTCGGGTTTCTGTGTAAATCCGGGTGCGACGACCGTGTTTGGCGTGGTTCTAGTCCACTGTAGGGCATCCGACAACGGCTTGTACCCGGTCGATACCCAAGCCCATCCTTCCTCGACAATCAGCCACATGAGTTCCATGTTAGTTCGCTCTTCTAGATCAAAGACTCGTCGGTTTCTCTCCTTCCAAAGCATCCACGAGATGAGGAAAACTAGGGAATCGAAGGTCTTCCGCGAATATTTGGCAATTCTCTTCCTAGCTGATATCCACCAATCGGCAAAGTCATTATCATGGTTGTCTGGAGATAGTCTTCCCAAGCCTAGTTTCTGGAGGAAAGAGAACCAGGTTACCCTGCTATATGAGCAGCCAATGATCAGGTGTGAGATTGTCTCGGATTCTTGTAAACAGAAGGAGCAGAGGTCTGAGCTTTGGAGTCCATGTTTCCTTCTTCTCCAGGCCGTCCAGCATCTATCATGAAGCACCTCCCAAACAAAAAAAATCTGCATTTCGGTGGTGCTTTAGTCTTGCACAGTTGTTTGGCTCCTCTGATCTCTTGCTGACCGGGGAAGAAGGCATTATATGCTGACGATGTGGTGAATTGACCATCCACCGACCATTACCTTGCAATTTGTTACACTTAAACTCTATAGGTATCACAACTAGCTACTGATTGTACCACCCTTCTTACCTTGGTAAGAACCTTGTAAGATCGTGGTAAGACACTTGAGAAATTGTACAGTTCCACCACCTAGTAGTTGATAGGTATATACTTTTGTGTTATCTTTCTCTTTCTACTAACAATGTTAGGCAAGGACGCTAAAGCTGAGAGTTCTCCTTCTGATTTCAATGAGTGTGTGTCCAAGGAAAAACTTTTTCACCTTGTTCAGAAAACAAAGACTACTTAGAGGAGAAGTTCAAGGACATGATGACCTCCATCAATAATCTAGTTACTCACATAACACATCTTGAGCAACCAGCTACTGAAGAGTTGGATGATGATGTTGTCCACGAAGATGATGCTGATGCTAGTAGACGTCGTCGTGATGCGCGGTTGCATGAATATCTACATCATAATCATTGTGGTGTGGGAGATAATCGTGAACATGGTAACGATGATTGCTTTGCTAAATCTAAGTTTATCATGCTTCATTTTGCTGGTACGACTGATTTTGAGGCATATTTAGATTGAGAGCTTGCTGTTGAGCAAAAGTTTAGTTCTTATTTAGTTCATGGTAGGCATAGAGTTAGGCTTGATAAAAGTGAAATTACTATCTTTGCTTTGTTCTGATGGAATCATCTTTGTACTGATGCTCACAATGCTCATGCTATACCTCAGAATTGGAGTGCTTTGAAACTACGAAGAAATATCGTTTTGTTCCTCCTTACAATCAGCGTGATTTGCAGTTAAAATTGCAAACTTTCACTACGTGAAAACCTCAAATAGGTAACGCGGGATTGGTAACGGACTCACGAAGCCCGTTACAAGGTGCGGCATCAGTAACGGGCGGAAACAACGACCGTTACCAATAAGCGTGTCAGGACCGGGCCCAGCCCCTGCACAACAACGCCCGTTACTAATAATGATTTCTGGTAACGGTCGTTGTTCGTGACCGTTACTAGTATTCCTTGTAACGGACATTACACACAACTGTTACCAATAATACTACCATCCGTAACGGTCGCTTAATGTCCGTTACAGGCTGGGACTAGTAGTAACGGTAGTTGTATTAGGCACTTCAAGCCCGTTACGTATCTTTGACTAGTGGTAACGATGTTAGGTTTGGCCAGTTAACGCCTGTTACTAGTGTCGGAGCTCAATTATTATTTGCATAAGCTACAGTAGCTACAGTGTGTCGTCTTCCACCCCGCTGCTGCTGTCGGCGCAGAGCAGCAGCCGGCGGCGGGCGACGTCCACTCCGCCGCCGTCCTAGCGCCCGCCCGTTATCTCTCCCGCTCTTCGACTCGTCGTCGCCACGCGGGCGACCGCGCCTGCTTGCCGCCCGGCCGGCCGCGCCACACATGCATGTTCAAATATATAAAAGGACACACATTACATATATAACAGGCATGTTCACAGACATTACATCCTAGTTAATTAGTTATTAAGTACTGCATACATAGTGCCAGAAGGGACAAAAGAACAGAACATGTTCATCTCTTTTTATCTAACTCCGACCGCGCATCGATAAGTGCATTTTTAAGAACTCTTTTCTTCTCTTCTGCTTCTTTGAGTTTTGCTTTGAGTTCTTTCTTCTTTGATTTCTTGCGCTCGAGTTCGGAGGTCAGATAATCCACTTCTGCTTTGAGATTTGCTGCCTTTTCCTTTTCTTCCCAGAGAGAAAATTTCAATTGTTCTTGCTTCTTTCCTGCCTCACTTAGCCTCATTTCCAATTCCTTGTTTGCCTCCCTAGCTTCATCGAGGTCTTGCAAGGCCTTGTTGTACTTCTGTGGTGCCTCCTTCTTCAGCTAACAAAGAAGACAAGGATGGATGGATCGTATCTGAAAATAAAATAGATAGTCAAATGAGGCAGTGCCTTAACATGTGGCTAGATTCACACACTCAATTATTTCACACACAAACAGCAATGATCTGCCAAACAACAAGATATGTTGTTCACACAGCCAGTCCTGATACTATATGAACTGCATAGCACAATTTTCAAATTTTATAGACATAAACACACAACCTATTATTTCACACACATGAACTGCATAGCATAATTGTTTCACGTAGCCTGACAGTCTTACAAGGATGTTATAGAATCTATATGAATCACACTGCCTATTATTTCACACACATGAATTTGCATTTCCAGCTCACAATCAAAGGCATTCCCAGATCATAATCAGAGGCATTTCTAGTTTATCAAACATTAATCCCTAATTAAATAGAGCAGATTCTTCAGCATTTAGATACACAATTCAGCCTCCAGACGAGGAACGCCAGAGTCATTGTTTGATAAACTCATTGCTCACCTCGTCGCCGGAGTCATGGTCGGAGGAAGAAACTAGGTCGATTTCCACCCGAGGGGGAGCCGGAGCCGGAGCCGGAACGACCGACGAAGAAGGACCACCCTCTCCCAAAGGGACGATTCCTCGCCCCAGCCTCCAGACGCCCCCCGCTCTCGCGCGGGGAGGACTCCTCCTCGCCGGAGCCGGAGCCTCCTCTTCGCCGCTCGCGGCCGCCGCGGCTTCCCTTGCAGCAGCGGTGGCGGCCTTCGGAGGGCGAGGGTGCTCCCTCCCCCTAGCGCGAATGAAGCGGCGGCAGCGGCCCTCCTCGCCGCTCTCGTGAGCCCCGGCGGCTGCCTTCGCAGCAGCGGCGCGCGTGTAGGGATGCCGGCCCACCGCGGCGGCGGCGGTCTTCGTCGTGCAAGAAACCCTCTCCTTGTGAGGGGAGGGCTTCTTGGCGCTTCCGCTTGCCCGCATCCACCGGCCGGTGCGGGGATCCCGCAGCTGGGCGGGATTGAAGCCGGACATCTCCGCCGCTCGCCGCTTGCGCTTCTTGGATGGGGAGAGAGAGTGAGAGCGAGTGAGCGAGAGAGAGGGAGAGAGAGACCCTTCCTGCCAGCTGCGCTTATTATCTTGTTCCCTGCGAAGGAAAAAAACTGTAAAAACTTACCAGTAACGGTCTTTATCAAAGGTCCCGTTACGAAAAAACTGATGCCGCCTTCAACTTTTCAGTCGCTTCATGTAACGGGCTTGACCAAAGTGCCCGTTACGAAAAAGTGGATGCCGCCTTCAACTTCCTTCAACTTCCCAGTCGCTTCATTTAGAGGGTTTTCCAACCAAATTAAATCTAATCTTCAACAAGAATTTGCAAAGATCGAACGATTCAACCAAGATCCTCCTCCTTGGCAATCAACCAGTCAAATTTATTCAAGCAGTCAATCCAATCACAGGCATTCAAGCAGTTAATCAGACCACGTACTATGAACAAAAAAAACACACATAATGCAGTCATAATATTCAGAACGAAGAAGAAGATGCAAAATGCACACATAACATTAATTAAAATAGTTCAGGCGAAACCACGTATGCCGCAAAATAATATTTACAAATAGTGCAAAATAATAAAATACTATCATCTACTCCTCCACCTCATCCTCGTCGTCGTCCTCCTCCTCCTCGTCCTCCGCCGCCGCCGGGGGATACGCCGGCGCGATCGCCGGATAATGAATCCTCATCACCTCGGCGACCTGCCACAGACCGAAGACGTAGTGCTGGACGGTCTGGTCCACCGGCTCGTTCACACTCAGCAGACCAAGAAGAGGCAGATATGCGTTCATCCTGGTCCAGGTGTCACGCAGGACGTTGAGCGTCCACTGGGGGTCGATGCCTGGGAGCACCGCCGGCGCCGGCGGTGGAGGCTGCGGCACCGGGTTGGCGGCGGAGGAGGACTCACCTTTGGTCCTGCGACGCTTGGAAGAACTTCCCTCGCCGGCGGAGGCCATGGCGGTTGCTAAATGGCAGCGAACGAGAATGGAGATTGGGGAGAGGAGAGCAAATGGCAGCGAATGGAGATTGGGGAACGAGAATGGAGATTGGGGAGAGGAGATTGGGGCGGTTGATATACTGGGCGAACGAGGAATGGGGAACGGTTGCTGTACTGCGCGCGGTTGCGAATTCGAGGCGTTAACAGAGTCCGTCTGCAAATGCCGTGAACGCTTCGTCTTCATCCCTATCTGTAACGGGCTTTGTTGAAGTAACCGTTACAAATGTGAGGCGTTCCTCCGTCAGCCATCCCCATCGGTAACGGTCGTTGTGTCAGTGACCGTTACAAATTGATATAAGTAACAGACATTGGGAAAGTGCCCGTTACAGATGTGAGAGCAGAGTCCGTCAAATGTCGTTACGAATTCTATTTCAGTAACGGGCTTTAGAAATGTGCCCGTTATGAATATGTGTGAAACAGAGTTAGTCAAAACCGAGTGACGACCTTTCCTTTGGTTGTTACCTCGTTTCCCGTGCTCATTTACTTCTTCCTCCACTATCTCCTTCCATTCTCGTTTCCCGTGCTCATTTTTCTCTCGCCGGAGGACTCGAGGTAAAAAACCCCTCTTCTCATCTGACGCCGGCGAGGACTCCCCATTTGATTCTTCTTCTCATTTGATTTTTTTTCTTCTTCTTCTTCTGATTGATCTCTCGGAGGATAGTTATTTTGTTCTTTAATAAATCTTGGATTCTTTTTGTTCAGATCTCATCTCTTGGAAAGATCCCAACACTGTCCATCGCCTAGGTAGCTTCGAGCTCGATCTGCTCCTTCTTGCAACTGGTAGATTGCTGCTTAATATCTATATTTTGGACTATATATGCTGGTAAAATTTAGTTATGATATTTGTGATATGCTGATAAATCTCATTTGGTTATATTGGACATAGCTACTATTAATTTTGGTAATATAAATCTCTTAGTATTTGGTTATATAAATCTCATATAGTATTGGGTTATATAAACCTCATAGTATTTGTGATATTTGATTTTTTAGATCTAATTGGTTATATAAGTCTCATAGTATTTGTGATATTTGTTGCTAGTAACATTTAGTAAAATTCTGTTCATCTTTTCTTTCTTGCTATATACAACAATGATTTGGTTATTTTCTTTTCATTTGTTTTTTTTTCAGATGGCGTCGTTGCGTCTTAAGGATGATTCAGCTTTTGTTAAGGAGATGGTTCCCATCTACCGTGATCAGAAGATCTATCTTGGAATAGAAGATGGTCCACAGGAACGTCTTGTGTTAGCTTGGTCTTCGCACAATACGGCCAACGATATGTTCATGGCAACCGTTCGGGCTTTGGAGTGTATCGTCACTGATACGAAGAGTGTTTCTGGGTACCGCATTGCTCCTGATGCTGCACGGAACCGTGCATTTGTTCTTTGTCCGGATGCTGCAATGGCTCAGGAGCTTCGTGGTCGGTTTGTGAAGGTTGTCAAGGAGACGATATTCTTTGACTTCGTGGCAAGTGTTGTGCCGTTGTATGAAGAAGTCAACCAACACAAGCGAGTCCGTAGGTGCAACTGATCCATGACGACTGACGATGGAGTTATCAAGCTTGCATTGGTCTTCTGTTATCATCATATGCACTTTTATCATCTTTGTGTCAAGCTTTGTGTCAAGCTTCGACTTTGTGATATATGAACTTCATGTGTGTTTGTGTTATGAGGTGGCTGAACATTTATGTATTTGTATTATTGTGCAAGAAGTTTAATTGCACTTTCATCATTGTTCAATGTCTAATGAATGGTTGCATCTCAATAATTTGGATGAAACTTATTCATATATAAGATGTAGGCAGTTTGACTTTTTTGACCCCACGTTGACCGCTCGTCTTATTCAAAAAATTTGTGAAAATATGGTCAAATTGAAGTCATTTCTGTAGATTTTATATTAATAAAGCAAGTCACCACAAAAAATATGATAACTTGCGCACAACTTTGAATAGTACGAGCGGTCAACTTTGGGTCAAAAAAGTCAAACGGCCTACACTTTAGAACGGAGGGAGTATGAACTTTATGAATTGTATGAAACTTTATGAGTAAAGTGCACCCACCATACATAGAGTTGCATTATTGTGTCACTTTGGTCCAACAAGTTACAAATGTAGCAATAATACTATACATTAAGTTACATAATGCGGTTTGTATGGTCTAAAATTACACAACAGTACGTTGTATTTTGTGTCATAATATGTACTAAGATGGAGTTCCCCATTTTGCGATGTGTGGATCTCAAAAAGTTGGATGACAATTTTCAAAAAATATATGAACTTTATGAAAGTTCATGCTCCCTCCGTTGTAACATGTATGGAGTTTGACTTTTTTGACCCAACGTTGACCGCTCGTCTTATTCAAAAAATTTGTGAAAATATGATCAAATTTAAGTCATTTATGTAGACTTTGTATTAATAAAGCAAGTCACCACAAAAAATATGATAACTTGCGCACAACTTTGAATAGTACGAGCCGTCAACTTTGGGGTAAAATAAAGTCAAACGGCCTAAATAGTTGCCTTGATTTGCATCACTTTCAGTAACGGGCTTTACAAAGTGCCCGTTACGAATGAAGTTTTGTTTCGTTAGATGCAGATCCAATGGTTAAAATTTCATCCGCGCCTCATTCCCGCGCCCAAAATTTGCATATTTCCCCCGACCCCGCGGCATTCCCCCCTGACCCCGCGCCATTCCCCCCTGACCCCGCGTCATTTCCACCAAACCCTAGCGGCGGCGCGGCGGCATCCACCCCGGCGCGCGCGGCTTCCCCAACCACCAAACCCTAGCGGCAGCGCGGCGCGGCTGCATCCACCCCGGTGGCGCGGCATCCCCGCCCAAGAACCCGGGACCCGGCCCTGCGACGGCGACGCGGACCCGGCCACCTCAAGCAACGCGGCGATGCGGATCCACCCCTCCGGCAACGACGACGGCGAGCAGGACTGCTTCCTCTGCGGCGCAGGTCAGTGCTCCTCCAACCCAATACTGTTGTGCGCTGCTGCATCTGATGCTGCTGTGCCTACTACGCTGGGTGCACCAATCTTCCTGTTACTTTGCTGTTGTTTAGGCTCCGTTCACATTGACCAGATTTGGCTCGATCTATATGTCATGGATACAGATCCTGCTCTGGCTGTTGTTCATTTCTAATTTTTATTTGTTCAAAGGAAACTCGATCTGTATGTCATGGACACAGATCCTGATGTGGCTGCTGCCAAGTTATCTTTTTCTTTCTGCATTTTTTCCATTAGTTCTGCATGTTCATCTTGTGTAGAATCATATAATCCTAGTGCTTGCTCTTAGTGCTTGTTCATCAACCAATCAGGCATTTAATCTGCCTTGTTAATCTGCCTTTATCATGTTTAAATTGCAAATTATCTATCAATTGTTCTGGACTATGTACTGCTACAATTGTTAGTTCTTCTTAGTATGTTAATCTTGTGTAGAATCATATAATCCTAGTGCATTTTACAAACTGTTGCTTTGTCCTCTTCTTTCTTGTACCTGCCTAATGTAATGTACACTTTAATGATGCTTTGGTATATAAGCATCGCACAAGGAAGCAGTTGAAGGAACAACAAAGCTGCTTTGATATAGGATCTCATTTCTTCGGCCTGTCTAAATATGGTTAGTACCTATCCCCAGCCAGTATGCTAAGTAAACTATCAATTCTATGTGTATATGTTGTACATGCTGATTTTATTTAGGACCTGTATTGATTTCTAGTCTAATAGTAGCTAATAATAATTTTGTTCACATTTCCATCCCTGCTTATATTTCTGTACTGACAAACTGATATATCATCTATGCAGGCTAACTCATCAGGAAGCTCCTCTGGTGACAACGGTGCACATAATGTAGAGGAGGAGTATGCACCTGCTTCACAGGGTAATTCGGCACACACTGCTGGGAGTACTAATCGAGGACGGCGGTCACGGACACAGACCAAATGGCCAGAAGACAAGGTGATTGCAACTGGACTTGACGACCAATGGATCCCTACCCCAAAGGTGGCGAGGGACCGATTCATATTGGTCTGTGGCCTCATTGCTCGGGAGGGGGTGTCAATCAACGCAAAGCTTGAGGATTTCACACTGGAGCAGAAGCAAGCCCTGTTCCCTGCTCTAGAGGAAAAGCTAGAGTACCCACCCATGTCCGAAGGTGTCCGCGATAAGGCAATCAAGGCAGCTGTGAGCAAGATTGGGGAGTTACAGCGGCGATTCAAGAGCCATTTAAGATCAGAATTTGTGAACCAAGACGAGCTTCCCTATTAGAAGCATCAGTTTTTGAATCCAGAAGACTGGCAGCAGTTTGTGGAGACATCCAAATCTCCAAGTTTTGAGAAGGTGAGCCAGGATATGAAAGAAACGAGAGCAAAGCACGATAAGCCGCACAGGACGGGCAGAAAAGGTTATGCTGGTAAACAGCTAGAGTGGGAGGAGGAGGATGAAAAGCTAGCTGCAGAAGGAAAAGAGAACCCTTGGGACCAATTTCCCGGCCGTACGAGGCCATATCTGCGGCAAGGGCATCGAAGCAGGCCACTAATGAAAGCGGGGGAGGGGGAAATAACATTCAGCTCCCCTCTGGTGTCGGATGTAGCAGAAAAGGTGAAAAGAATTGCAGCTGAAGCTAGCGAAGGTTCTTTCCCTGGGGTTAGGGAGGATGATATTCTGACCCAGGCACTTGAGAATCCAGAGCATCGAGGTCGGGTCCGAGCCGTGTCTAGCTCAATAGGTTTGGGTAAAGGGTTTGGCCCAGAGTTTGCTGGGATGTACCGGAAGAAGAAGAGGAAGAGGTCTGTTGCCGTCGACAAGGAAGAACTATTTGATGAAACACTCGCTAGAGTTGTGAAGGTGCTAAGAGTTGCAGGCGTGCAAATACCGAATGATATTCCTCTGGGGTTACACAAGGGTGATATCTGCGACAAAGAAGCACTTGTCAATGAGGATGACAACAGGCAGACACCTATCAATGCGGATTACAGACCGTGTCCATCACCTGAACCAGACACAATAGATCTGCTGACAGAGCCAACCAAGTGTAGTCTTGTGATGGATGCCAGCGATATGCTCATGGAGCTTGCATTGGCAACTGTCCAACCAAATCAAGAGGTTTGCCATACAGTACCGGTAGAGTCTGGGTATGCTGTGGTGAAAGTTACTTATGTGTGGCCCAATGCGAAGCACATTCGTCTGCCTATTCCAGTAGAGGATGAGTACACAACCCTAGGTGGTGCTCAATTTCAATGGGTACAGTGGCCAAGGAACCGGATCCGTATACCACCCTTGTCGAAACCTCCCGCCTCTGCAGCCACATCTCAGGGGACAGTCAAAAGCCAGCCGCCGAGACCTCCGCCTCAGGATCAGCCACACCAGCAACAGAACAGCCAAACACCTCCGCTTCAGGACCAGCAGAACAGCCAAACACCTCCGCTTCAGGAGCAGCCACAGCCGAAGCAAACCCTGCAGCACACACAGAAGCGGCCACAGCAGACAGTAAGCAGAAGCAGCAGCAGACTGCGGCAGGAGAAGATCATCGAACCTCCAACTCTGGAGCAGCAACAGCTGTAGCAGAACACACAACAGACAGATCAGCAGGAACTGAAGAAGAAGCCGCTCCCCAAAGCACAAGTCCTTGCTGCTGTTTCTCAATTTTGGACCATGGCTGATCCAAAATACAAGCCTGGTGGCCCTATGTTGTCAGAACAGGGTTTAAACACTGCTGGACCAAGCTGTAAAGCGTTGCATGATCAAATCATGACACACAGTGTCAAAGGTGTTACTGGCATTCCGGCAAAGTTAGCTGCATCCTACTTCCATGGTGAAGGTGATACAGAAATCACAGTTCAATTTCAGGACTTGTATGACCTTTTCAACCTCGAAAGTCTGGACGTGAGTTTGTTGAGGTGTTGGATATTGTAAGTCCCTTCACAGTTCAATTCAACGACCTGTAGTATGACCTTACCACAAATTTCATGCTAACAAATGTAGGCTAATGAGAAAACGAGTACATGAGATGGGATTGAGTGTTGGGTTTGTGGACCCACAGGTATTCTGTCTCGCAATGGTTGTGTCCCAACCCCAAGTGATAATACAAACACTAAAAAATGTTATGCATCACGACTTTGTGGTGCATCCCTACAACACCGGTGGCCACTGGGTACTGCTAGTCATTTCTATGAAGTGGAGTTGGGTTTGGATTTTAGATTCTGCAAAAAAATTTCCAAAGCGGACGTTCACCGAAGTCCTAGCTCTTGTCGACGGGTAAGTATATATATTGTAGGTTTTGTTCAGAAAAATTCAATCTCATAATGTTTCTAATCGATATTGCTGATCATGCAGGGCCTATGCAGACCACATGAATCAGAAACAGAAACAGAGAAAAAATGCAAAAGCCAAACCACCTACACTCACGCACAAGGCAGATTTTCAGGTAAGATGGAAAATCAAGTTTGTTTTATCTTGTTCACTTCATACATATTTGGTACCGGTCATAACTTGTGTCATTTTGGTACATTCATTCAGTGCCCTCAACAACCATCGGGGTCCCTTCTCTGTGGATTCTATGTTGCGGTGTATGTTATGGATGTAATCTATGAAATGACCGCATTGAAAAGGCCTTCTGTAAGTATACTGCTCATCCTTCTCCATTTGTTTTTAGAAACTGATCGACTTTTACCCTGTATTCTCCTAAAAATTGTATTATGCAGGAATTCAAGCTTAGCAAAGCACCGATCCATACAAAAAGACTAAGGTTGGTCCAGGAGATGATGTGCGATTTCATTCGTAACGAGATCATCGACCCAGAGGGCGAATTCCATGATAATCGACAACCAGTACGTGTTCAAGGTCCAGAAGGTGATCAAGTTCCAACAGGTGGTACTACTTGAAACTTGTAGACCTGAATGAAACTTGATGATGTTTATGGTCTTTCCTCTCATTCTTAAACTTGTAGTTTACATGATCAGTCTGCCTATCCCAGTAGGGGATAAGATTCATCCAACTTAAAACTTGTTGCATGTGTATGATAAGATACAAACTTGATGTGTACTTGTGTATATATGTGATGTGTATCTCAATCTGTATGTGATGTGAATAACCTGGGGGCTGCCAAATCCTGGCTGGTTCCAGGATGCAACCAGAACCAGGCCAGATTCTGAGGTGGTGGAACAACAAAAGGTAACGGGGACATTTATAGAACGTTACAATTGAACACAAAGGTAACGGGCATCAAGTAAGAACCGTTACCTACACAAAGTATCAGTAACGGTTGTTACGTAATGCCTGTTACAGGGTCTGACCGATGGGTCCAGAGAGGAGACTGCTCAATGCACCTCCGTAACGGTTGTTAAGTAAAGCCCGTTACAAGTACTGACCGGTGGGACCGGAGAGAAGACTGGTCAATGCACCGCCGTAACGGTTCTTGAGTCAAGCCCGTTACAAGGTTTGCGTTTTAGTAACGGTTGTTATGTAAAGACCGTTACAAGTGGTGTGGTTTCGTTACGGTTCTTAAGTAAAGCCCGTTACAAGTGTATTGTTTTGGTAACGGTCGTTTGTCCGTGCGCGTTACGACATTGATCTGTGGGCCCACAAAAATCGCAAGTTTGGGTTACTGGTTGCTTATATTGGTAACGGTCGTTGTGAAGTGCGGGTTACAGGTTTTGGTCGTTCGTAACGGGCGGATTGTCCGTTACCTTTGACCGACTATTAGTAACGGAGTAAGGGTAACGGGCGCATTGCCCGTTACCTATGGCCATCTACGCCCGTTACAAATCTCGGTTTTTCACGCAGTGTTTAAAACAAGTTAGCAAATCTATAGAGGAATATTATTAAGAATTGCTTACTGGTTTAGCATGTTGTAATATACATGAAGATGATGAAGATACATGTGCTAGATTCTTTGGTGGTTTCCATCATGATACATGGGATATTCTTGATTACAAAGAATGGAATAGGTTCACCCAATTGTACCATCTTGCTCTTAAAGTTGAACGGAAGTACAGGGAAGACAATAGGAGTTCCATGGCAACAGGTCCTTTACTCCATGGACTACACCCACCCAGACAAGTCTTCAACACCAGTTGCTACACCTACAGCTACCGAGGTGAGCAAATATTCTAGCGCAATAATGAACCAGAAACATATTAGATTAGGGCACGTTTGGTTGCATGCCACACTTTGCCACCGCCTAAAGTGCGGCTGCCATGAAAACATGTGCTGCTGCTTGGTTCAGCCTTTGGCTGCGGCAGCCACAAGCCTTCCCAGCACAAAATCCCGCCACAGTTGTGGCATCAATTTGTGCCGCCGAAGGTTAGGCGGCGCCACAGCTGGGTGTGGCAGGCTGTGGCTGCCAGCCAAACGTGCACTAAGAAGTACTTCCGAAGCTGATGTAATAATGAACCAGAAACGTATGCCAGGGGAGCGCAAATTATTAGATCAAGTAGTACTTCCGAAGCTGATATAATTATGAACCAGGAACGTATGCCACGGGGCGCGCAAAAGACTGGAAGCGCTTTATCTTTTTTTTTTGTTTTCCAAAAGAAGCATGTGTGTCTGTTTCTGGGGCATGATATTTTTTTGCATCTGGGATCATAGTTAATTTTATATATTAATGTTATATGAATCGTGCTTATGATCTATCTACAGTATTTTGTTTTCTCTATCTTGTATACACGAACGTATTTTCTTTACATTCCCTTTTAAGCTTCTCCATGGGATTTGGATTACTGTGTTGCCTAGCATATTCTATTATTCTTCCTCACCTGCCAGAAAGTGGCACCTAGAAATGCAGATGGTTAGATGAGCCATCTTGAAGATCTGATTAAGATTGTGCTTTTCTAGTGAGCTGGTTGTTGTAAATCTGGCGCTTCTTGAGCTGCTGCACTATTCTGCCTCTGGCTACATATGTTGGTGACTGCTGGAACAGAGAAGCATATAGCTAGGCAGCCTGGACAGACCACCGGGGATCCAAGTTTTAGTCTGGCAGTTGTGCAATATCTTCACTTCAGTTAGAGTAAAGCAGCTACATGTTTTGCCAATGAAAAATAGAGGCCAAGTATGATACTCCATAGTATGTATATAGTACTTGCACCAGTTACGTACTATTAGTTGGCACTCTCACACAACTTAAATATGTTAGGTTTAGTCCCACATCGGAAATTGATGGGGGTGGAGCACGACATATAAGGCGGGGGCAGTCCTCACCTATCAGACTAGTCTTTCGGGTTGAGTTAGGCCTGGGCCTTGGTTGGTTGTTGCTCCGGTGGACCTGGGCTCGATGGGGCGTTGGCCCGTGGGTATAGCGGGCCGGGCCGGATTCCGCTGCGCCCTAACCTCAATTGTTGGAACTAGTCCTAAGATCACTCGCACTCACGCACTCACGCAAGGAGGAAGATGAACAGAACTTTCCGGCGACGAACGCCCCGGCCGCCAAACGGCCTGTATGTTGGCTCCTATTCCACTCAAAGGACTTGAACAACACAGAACACACGGGTTACATCTGGCTTTATAGCCATGACAGCACACCACGCACGCAACCACTCAGCTAATCACCATGCGCACGAACGCGAAATCCTCGCCGAGCCGCTGCTCTCCACGGGACTCAGTCCAGCTTGCTGACTGCGCCCCCCTATGCATGCTGCATCCCGTCTTCATCGCCACACGCATGAAGACTCGGCCTTCCCTGCAACTGCATGCCGCACTAACAGCACACACCGCATGCCATGATGCTCGACCGATCTGAACGCACACGACGCGAGCGCACACGCCATGCCGCAAGCATCGCACGGACACGAGCACGAACCCGTACGTGCATCTACTACTCTACATACTCGACTAATACATGCTAACAAACTATAAGCCTAAACCATGCACGCACACACGCGCAACTAACAAGCTAACAGACTCATCTTGAACGCACGCACACACGCGCAACACAGACTCGCCACGCCAAGAACACACACCGGCGTGGTTTATTCCTAACAAACTCCCCCTAAACCACGACACCGCCGCATGTCCTGCCCTACAGGAGCGTCGTCTCATAGTTAGCGCCGGCGAACAGCGCCTCCTCCTTCCTTGGCTTAGGGCACTCCCTCGAGAAGTGGCCGCGGACGCCACAGTTGAAGCACTTTCCCTTTCCGGAGCTCCGACGACGCCCGCTTGCGCCCGAACGCACGCTGCTCGCCCCGTCGTCGTCGTCGCTGCTGTCTTCACGGCCGCCGCTACGGCCTTCCTTCTTCTTGCACCCGCCGGCACCGCGCGCGTGCTCCACCTCGAGATCCTTCTTGCGACGTTCCCGCCGGCGCGCGTCCCACTGCTCCATCGTGAGCAGCAGCTTGCCGTCGGTGCCTGGACTCGGAGCATCGCCGTCTTCAGCCTCTGCTTCTTGCGCTGCACGCAGCCGCCCGCTTGCATCCTCCAGAGACAACGTGGCCAGATCCGCCGTCACTTGAATCGCCACGGCCACCTGCCGGAGCGATCTGGGCACGACGCGCAGGAGCTTCTCCACCACCCTCCGTGGCGGAATCGTCTCCCCCACCGTCTCCAACGCCGCGACGATGTTCTGCAGCCGGAGCGTGAAGTCATCCACGCCCTCGCCATCGTTGAAGCGGACGTTCTCGAATTGCCGAAGAAGCCGCTGCGCCTCCGTCTTCTGCACTTGCTCGCTGCCGACGCGCCGATTCTTCACCGCGTTCCACGCCTCCAACGCGGTCTCCTTCGATGCCAGCGACGCCACCATCTCCGACGGCACGCCGCTCGTGATGGCGTCGAGCGCCATGCGATCCTCCTGCAGCGACACACCGCCTGGATCGATTGCGCCCCACAGATTTCGGGCCTGCATTTTTACCTTCATGACCAGCGCCCACTGCGTGTAGTTGCTCTTGGTCAACATGGGCCAATTCGGCGCACCGACGCCGAACTCTCGAACCACGCGCACGATCTCCCCCTTCCTGCTGCTCTCGGCGTCTTCTCCGCCCTTGCCGCCGAACGGCTTCTTCGGAGAGCCTGGAGGAGTCTTCTCGTCGCCGCCCGCCATGGCCGTCGCCTTCGTAGCTCGCCGCGGAATCACGCGCTTCTTGTTCGCCGGCTGCCGCGGTGGACTCACCGAGCCGTCGTAGAACATACACCAGGGCAACGCCCTAACCTGGCTCTGATACCAATTGTTGGAACTAGTCCTAAGATCACTCGCACTCACGCACTGACGCAAGGAGGAAGATGAACAGAACTTTCCGGCGACGAACGCCCCGGCCGCCAAACGGCCTGTATGTTGGCTCCTATTCCACTCAAAGGACTTGAACAACACAGAACACACGAATTACATCTGGCTTTATAGCCATGACAGCACACCACGCACGCAACCACTCAGCTAATCACCATGCGCACGAACGCGAAATCCTCGCCGAGCCGCTGCTCTCCACGGGACTCAGTCCAGCTTGCTGACTGCGCCCCCCTATGCATGCTGCATCCCGTCTTCATCGCCACACGCATGAAGACTCGGCCTTCCCTGCAACTGCATGCCGCACTAACAGCACACACCGCATGCCATGATGCTCGACCGATCTGAACGCACACGACGCGAGCGCACACGCCATGCCGCAAGCATCGCACAGACACGAGCACGAACCCGTACGTGCATCTACTACTCTACATACTCGACTAATACATGCTAACAAACTATAAGCCTAAACCATGCACGCACACACGCGCAACTAACAAGCTAACAGACTCATCTTGAACGCACGCACACACACGCAACACAGACTCGCCACGCCAAGAACACACACCGGCGTGGTTTATTCCTAACAAAATATATGTGTGCCGGGCTGCCGGCCCATTAATACTCCCAAAAATGTCGGTTTGTTATCCAGTGAGACTACTAATTTTGCCCATGTTCCGTGCCAGACAAAGTGGAAGAAGGAAATCGAGTGTAGAGGTGACAAAATGTGACAGATGTCAGCCTCTCCTGGCCTCACCCATCCACGTCTCTGCATACGTCCTTCATTGCTTGACTCACCCATGGCAGTAATGGGGTAGACTCTCAACTCCTCCAGATCCAAAGAGATGGTGATGGATCGGGTAGCCATGGCGCATAGGAAGCCTTGGCATGTGCTTCGCCGCTGCCCTTCACCCTGTTCCCACATCACACAACAATGCAGTATGTGACAATAATTTGATCATGGGAGGAGATGATAAGGACAAATCGAGAAGTAATTCATGGCAAGGTTGATCGACAATGAGGAGTCGAAATTGAAGCATCCCCTCTATGCCCATGGAGGATTCACATGTTTGTCAATCGTGAGCCCATCCAATCGATCTTGGACTCGTATGATTGAGCTTTCTTCCCCATCTAGTACTTCTCGATATGTATGTTTTGGAACAAATACATATGATTTGTTCAGAAATATGAAAAAAAATCGGTTCTGCTGGAATCTTACTCCTCTATGGTGTCGGTACTAGAAACTTGTTGACGGCACCACCAAACCTGCACTCAAAGCTAAATCATTGGTAGCATAAAAAATAAATGTATTGTGTTTTGTGCTTCATCAATCATCTCCCTTCAACCCAAAACTGAGCACTGAAAATGAACTTTTGCGCTCAAATTAAGTGCTGATATGAAATTTATTCATTTTGGGTCCCCAATTCAATAATTTCATCGTATTGTATTACTTGTGCTTATTTTGACGACGCAACAGTAAATAAATACCCTGTGTTAGGCAAATACCTGCTAGTTTCTACTCACCAAACAACAACTCTCCATGGTAAAATTAATACCCTATATTTCATATATTTTTCTTATGCACAAATGTGAGTGGAAAAATTACAAGACTCCAAATAGGCCTAAAGCTCCAATTATTTCCTACAATATGATTATGATTTTGGTGATGTCATGATTTAACTATGAATATTTATTGCATCCAAACACTTAGAAATTGTTTGAAATTACAACTAAAATAATAGTAAAGTCTAGTGTTGGAAAATACTTTGCGTCCTAACATATTTCCCAAATGACACATATTCTCCAAATGACACGACTCGACACAACTGATCAAATTTATCATTAGTTAAATGTCAAAAAATGCATAATAGAAAAAATAATCATAAAAATTGAACGACACTAATATCAAATGTATGACAATTGTTTTAATTGGGTTGTCCTAAAATTTGGTGTTTTTCACTAGTAATCAATAATTCATTATAACAACATCCAACTTGTTAGTGTTTCATTTTTTTAATAAATCAACAATATGTCAATTCAACATTCTCAACATGACCTCTGTTACATTCAAAATTTTCAAACAAACCAACAACAAGTTAGACTCATAAATATTCATATTCTTAATAAATTTGTGTTTGTTTTAGTGAATCAAATGCATTAGTATAATCTACGGCTTGTTCACAAGTAATTTTTTTAGAATTTCATAGATCTACTTAGTGAGAAATTAACATATAGTTATTGATATCTAGTTTGATTTTAATTGATACAATGGTAATAACAATTTATAGTACTTATGAAAAAAAACTTAGAGAATGTAGCGACTTTATTGAATGTGTGAAACAACTTGAATTTATTGAAATTAATATGTACTATCAATATTTATGTTAATATTTTGCTAAATTCCAGCTGCAAAGATATAGTGCAACAATTTTACTGAGTGTGATATCAAATTTAGATAGTAACTTCAAAGAGTATTTTGCTGCATCTTATCCGGATACTACATAATAACTTTGTTGCATGTTCCATATCAAATCTTACGAGTATTGTGATAGTAACTTATGTGAAGATTATATAGATATCTCAACAAGTGTTTGATATGAAATTATGAATGACTAGCTATGACTTCCAACAAGATTTGCAATAACTTATGTGGAGATTCAATAACAATTTATATGGGGGCTTGATAAGAAAGTTTACATGTAACTAGCCCACAAACATATATAAATATCTTTTAAACATATGAATATGTCTATAATATAATAATATGTTTATAAATATCTCTTAAACAATTTTTATGTTCTTACTCACTTAACATACAAATGGATTTGGATTTTCGGCCTGCTGTTGCAATCAATTACTACTCGTCTTTTCCGTCGTCACTATTGCTGGCGACAACTGATTTAAACATTGAAAACAAACAGAAATCAACTTGAAAGCGTCAAATCAAATTATTAACACATTGATGAACCAGAAAGCAGAAGGCCCGCCTGTCCATGATGCCGTTCTCAGCTGTTCGCCGTACTCGACAAGGACGACAACTATGTCTGCCACACCTCGCCGGAAATATCTCCAGCAATCTCAGCTCTATTCTCTGGAAAGGAGGAGATATACCTTCTTGGATTCCCCCCATTAATCATTAAATCCTAACTTCTCTTAAACCTAATACAGCAATGGAAAGGATCAGATACCTTCTTGGATTCACCTTTTGATTTCATTCTCAGGCATGATCTAAGGGCAGTCCCAACCCAATTACTAGGATGGTGTCCATATAATTAAATGAGCTGCCACATAGGATAAAAGATGATGATATGACAAGTGATTAAATGAAGAAAGAGAAGGAAACTAGGTCTTGCATGAGACATGGTTCCTACATAACATCTAAAACAAGATGTGAGATGAATAGTGTTAAATTGAAATATGGAAGAGTGGTGTTTGCATTGGGAGTGTAGTGTCTACTATTTGTTCTATGGAAACTATGTCTAGTGTTTTGGGTTGGGACTGCCCTAAAGGGAACGCCGTGTGATTATGTGAGCTGTCAGGCATGATCGCGGCTCGGAGTAGTGAGAGGAAATGGAGGAGTAAGGCTGCCTGCACCGGGGTCCGGTAACGATCACTGCAGGGACGTTTAGCGCAGCGAAGCGCTGCACCGGCCCATGATATAGCCCACGGTAAAATGCCGGGGGCTCCGCATTCCGCCATTTGTAGCGCGATGGCGGAGCTACGCTACGCGCCGACGTGGCATGGGGCCCCCGCGGTCCCAACCGCCCACCGCGCCTCGCACTCCCCACCGTCGCGCTTGCCGTCAGTCGTCGCGAGGAGCCGCTGCCGCCGACCGTCATCGCGCGCGGAAGCCGCCCGGCGCCACGGCCGGGTCCTTCACGCCGCCGTCGCGCGTCGCCCGTGCTGGCCGCCGCCTTGTCGTCATCGCCCAGGGAAGCGGCAGGGAGGAAGCGGCGGAAGGGGCCGATGGAGGGGCGGGGAGTGAGCGACGCCGTCGACCGAGGCGTCCACGACGACCCGCCATGTGGCGTCGAACTGGTGCGCACGGTCGAAGATGTCGTCGTAAGCATCCGCGGTGGGCCGCGAGGAGGAGGGGTGGAGGCGTGCGGCGTGGAGGAGCGAGAGTGCGAGGTTGGACGCGCCGTGGAGGCGGAGAGGAGCGGGTGCGGCGAGGAGGAGGCGCGCGAGCTTGTCGGCGGCGTCGAACAGCCCTGTCGCGCCGCTGGGGCGCCGCCCCGCCTAGCCGCCTCGTCCCCCCAGCCGCCGCCCAGCCCGACCCCCGCGTCGCCCGCCCGCCGCTGCCGCTGCCGCCACCGCCGCCCCCGCAGCCGCTACCGCCCCGCGCTATGCACCGCCGCCCCGGAGGGAGGGAGGGAGGGAGGGAGGGGAGGGGGCGGCGCAGGAGGGAGAGAGGGAGAGGGTCGGCGGAGGTGCCGGCGACGATGGGCGGCAGGGAGGGAGGGTACGGGAGGGAGGGGCGGCCCAGCTCAGTGTGGGAGGGAGGCGAGGCGGCGCAGGGAGGGGAGTTGGCGGGGCGGCGAGGCGGCACGGGGAGAGGAGGAGGCGATACGGCGGGCGGGGCGAGAGGGCGCAGGGAGGGGAGGCGGCAGGCGGGGCGGCGCGGGAGCGGAGAAGAGAAAGAGAGGTGAGGGTGTGAGTAAGAAAAGAATAAAATATGTGATAGTTTGGATAGAGGAACGGTATAGAGAGAGATGGGTGCGGGAAAGATCGGGATAGGTAAATATCTTGATGACTAAGATGAAATTTTTTTTTTAGAAAAAGTGAATAGAGGAATATGAGGCGGACAGCCTAAACGGGAGAGCCAGGGCGCATGTTTGTGCCCTCCCTGTTTGTGCTGCAGTCACAAATCACAACAAATATCGTGTGACCGCTGGTCCTGGTCGTATGACATTGCCGTAACTCCACCTATCTATCCACACGTTGTTAGTGCCAATTGGAAACTGTGTAGTGCACCATTCGCTACCTACCTTGGTGGCTCAGTCACACCAATGCAAGTGGCAGGCTGAGTAGAGAAGTCACACAGCTTCATTGGATGTCACAAAAATGTTTACTTCTTCAAAAATGGTTGAAAATGGGTTCAAAAATATATTGCCTGCAACTTAATAACCATCTCATCCTCATCATATATATAAATATAAGGGAAAAGTCTGGTTTACATCCTTCAATAATCATAAAAGTCTGATTTTCAACCCTTCATTACAAAAAAAATTACCTCATCAAATTAAAATTCATAGGATGAAGTTACGATGGACCACCGTATTTAGGATGAGGTGATTCATCAAAACTAACACTCTAATAGCAGAAAGCTGATGAACATGCGTGCGCGCGGTACCGCTATTAGTACAAACACAGACTTCATATATTCAAGTCAGTTCCTGCACGTAAAAAATCCTGGTTTATTTATGAAAAACTTTGAAGCGTAATAAATACATATCGATGCAGTGAACACAATAACGATTTTAGTTTATTACAGATTAGCTTCACTACTTGGTCGGCACAAATGGCGGGATGCTCTGCTCATTCCTGAAGTAGTCCTCGGTCAATCTTACCCTTCGCCAAAGCAAGCTTGTGGTAGTTGCCCTTGAAGTACTTCTCGCCCCAGACCTTCCCGGCCTCATAGCTGCTGACATTGTCCTCAACGACGTTCTCGCCGAGGTCAAGGTCCCTGTAGTAGAGCATGTATATATTGTCCAAACATAAGGAATATTAATGAAGTTACCTCATCAAAATTCATAGGATGAAGTTATTATGGACAACCCTATTTAGGATGAGGCGATTCATCAAAACAAACACTCTAACTGTAGAAAGCCGAAAATGAACATGCATGCATGTGGTACCACTATTATATTAGTACAAACAGAGAGACTTTCATATATTCAGTTACTGCACGTCAAAATTCCTGGTTTATTTGTGAGAATAGAGATGCCGATCAAGAACTTTGAAGCGATAACAAATACATATCGATGCAGTAAACACCATGACGATTTTAGCTTATTACAGATTAGCTACACTACTTGCTCGGCACAAATGGTGGGATGCTCTGCTCATTCCTGAAATAGTCCTCGTGGTCAATCTTACCCTTTGCCAGAGCAAGCCTGTGGTAGTTGCCCTTGAAGTACTTCTCACCCCAGACCTTCCCGGCCTCATAGCTGCTGACGTTGCCCACAACGACGTTCTTCCCTAGCCCAAGGTCCCTGTAGTTGAAGTAGGCCTCCCTCGGGTCCTTGCTCACGTGCGGCTCCATGAACGCGTAGAAGTCCCTGATCCACTTCATGTGCGATGCTCCGTCTTCATCAGCCGTCCAGAAGTTCATGTACTGGATGTTGTACAGCACGCCGCCTCGGTGCGGGAACGGCGTCGCCGACTCCGGCAAGCTGCTGATCTTGCCGCCGTAGGGGTCCAGGATCATGAGCCCCCGGTCAGGCTTCGCGAGCCAGGTGAATATCTCCTCCCACACGTCCATGGCGATCGGCTCCCGTACGTAGTCGGACGTCGCCTTGTAGAAGGTGTTCAACGGGATGGTTCGGTTCAGCATGTCCGTCACCGGAACAGGCTTGCCGCTGCCCACGTATATGTACAGCACGGACTCGACCCAGCTCATCGATCTCCCTGCAATGCGTGCGGTTCATCCCGAGCTCCGGGAAGCGGCGGTGCATCACCGGGAGGAGCGCGTCGCACGAGCCGAGGTACATGGACTGGAAGCTGGCCTTCTGGTTAATGACCATCACCCTGATGAACAGGTCGTCAGGGAGGGCCGGGCCGACCTCCTGCCATTTGGTCAGGACGTCGACGGCGCCCTCGTCGACGGACACCGGGACGATGAACGCCGCGACCTTGGGTGGCACGGGCACGAGCTTCACCCGCCACGACAGCACGATGCCGAAGCTCTCGCCCCCGCCACCGCGGATGGCCCAGAAGACGTTGCGCCCCATGGCCTTCTTGTCCAGGAGCCTCCCCTCGGCGTCCACCAGCACGGCGTCGATGACGTTGCCGGCGGCGACGCCGTACTTCCGCTGCAGCAGGCCAAATCCGCCGCCGCTGAAATGGCCGCCCACGCCGATGGTTGGGCACAGCCCGGCCGGGAAGGCCAGCCGATCGTTGCTCGCCTTGGCGACGGCGTAGTACAGCTCGCCGATGGTCGCGCAGGAGTCCACCCACGCGGTGGCGCTGGCCCGGTTCAGGCGCACGGAGCGGAGGCCGGCGAGGTCGACGACGGCGAACACCTCGGGGCGCACGGACCGGTACGATAGGCCCTCGTAGTCGTGGCCGCCGCTGCGCACGCGGAGGCGCACGCCGTGGCGGCGGCCGCAGAGGACGGAGGCCTGGACGTGGGAGGCGTTGGCGGGTGTGACGATGCAGAGCGGACGCACGGTGGTGGGTGTGAAGAACCTGGGGTTCTTGATGGAGGACACCAGGACGGAGGTGAAGGAAGGCGAGCTCTGCGTCACGAAGAGGTTGCTCGGAATGCTGGCCGAGAGACAGTGGAGGAAGGAGGTGGTGGAGGAGGCTGAGGAAGATGGGGCGGGGGCGTAGAAACAAAGGAGGCAAACGGCGAGCACCCGTGCTCGGAGCACAGCCATTTCTGCTCGGAGCACCAGTGCACCAGTACTTGGGTTGCACGATGTGCGATGTTGTAGACATTGGACTCTATAGATCGAGTCTGTTGTCCATTTAAAGCAAAAATGTTCAGCTAGAGCTAGGAGAGCAGTATAATATTGTTTCCTGAATGGCTGTCTGGGGAATACGGAAATCACGTCGCAAAAGAATCTCAGCATGTAAAAGAAATTGAGAAGTCGCCGTCTGAAGGTCAGCCATTTCAGCTGGAGGTCTTAGAGAATGGTACGTTCGCAGCCTCGAAAGAAGAATGGTACGTTCGCAGCCTGGAGGTTACCAAAGCACGGTGGATCGTGGATGTGTGATTACGTGTGTTGTATTGATTAGGATCAAAGAGTCTATCGTACACTTTTTTAAAGAAAAATAGGACGAGAAACCCTTACTGATTACTTGGATGCATCCAAGGACTTGTATTGTGCCATATACATCGCTGCTGAAGACATGAACATAGACTTAGAGGAAGAAGGATCCAGGAGCGGATCCAGCGTGGGGGCAGGCGGCCTCCAGCCCCCTACCCTATGCAGCCATTGGTGAAAAAGAAGGAAGAAAAAAACAAGGAGAAAGAAGAAGAAAAGGACAGAAAGGAGGAAGAAGAAAAGAAGATGAGCACCCTTTAGTTTCTGTATATAAGCTCAGGGGTTAGACGGCAGAAAACAATCATCCATAAGAAAACCCCGTTGCTGGTGTGAGGTGAAAATGAATTGAAGGAGCAGCGACGCGTACACAATCACACTTGAGATCACCAGATTGTTCACGTCTAGATCCTTTGGGGTTACACAGATGGGCGAGCTAGCTTAGCGAGCAATAAGCGTGTGTTCTTCCTTTGATTTGCTTCGTCATAGCCGTGTCAGATAAAAGGTAAATTCATAGCTCAATAGGATTACACTGACCGTCATGTTGTCCTTGGACAGTAGTACACTTGTCAAAAGTGTGCTAACAGCTGATTTGCCACCTGACGAGCTTCGTGGCACATTGCAGAAAATAGTTTTTGGAAACAAGAGCCAGAGAAAGTGAGTGGAGGCCACTGCCTCATCAACTCGCCAACCGTCTGTTCTCCAAATAAAGGAGCTTGACGGACTAGGGATCCTAGATTTTGGGAAACTCGCGCGAGCCATAAGGCTACATTCACGGGCAGACAGAAATCGGCCCAGCGCCTAGGGCCAGCCAAAGAAGATAATGGGCCATCTGCACTGGACCTTAACTAGCTACAGTAGCTACAGTATGGAGAATTTAGGTGGAAGCATACAGAATTACAGATCACAGACAGTGGGCATTGGGCAAGGGCAAGTATGGACATTCCTTTCGATCGACAGCAGAGATCGGGACCTTTTCAGCAACGCAGCGGTTGTTCAGGTTAGTAAGAGCGACAAGGCAAAGCTTTTTTTTAGCGACCGTGCCTTAGCACGTATTTTATTAAAAAGAAATCATTTTACAGCCATTACTTGTCCCAGGCCAAACAGGAGTTGACCTAACAAGAGCACAAAGGACTAAAAGTAGAGAAAAAACTGAAAAAGGCCAAGAAACAAGCGGCCGGCTGAGCAACTAGAAGCGAACGACCAAGGCTTCAGCACACCCAAACCTAACAACCTAGAAACGACCACACTCCTGAACCTGCAAACAAATGGCCTCGTCAAGGGCGCCAAAGGTCACAATGGTGGCAAAGCATCCATCGAGCAGCACGAACATGGCGGCAAAGCATCCGCCCAAACCGATGAAGCAAAGCAGGGGGGTGGCAAAGCATCCACCCAATCCGAAACGACCACGACGGCAAAGCATCCGCCAGAGCAACCGCAGGGGTGGCAAAGCATCCACCCGACCAAGACCACGACCACGACGGCAAAGCATCCGTCAGAACCACGACGGCAAAGCATCCGCCAGAGCAAAGGATAGCCGATACGACCATGACGGCAAAGCATCCGCCAAAGCAACCAGGGGGCGGCAAAACAATTGCCAGACGAAGACGACAACCTAAACAACCCAGACGAGGTGAACGAATGAACCACAAACAGGTGCAGGAGCAGAACCACCACGATCCGTCGGGGGGGGGGGGCAGTAGAACTTCCAGAACAACACCTCAAGGGAGGGGAACGACGCCAGAGGCGCCGCCGTTGTTCGACCAAGGGTCAGGGCTTTCGCCCGGAAGTTCTCCGGAAAGGAGGGAGGAGGGGCAACCATGATGCCTCCAGCAAGGTACACGGCGCCCAGAGGCATCGCCATCGATGGCTTTCGCCAAACGCACCCTCCACCCCCACACCCACGAGACGGCTACCAGGACAACGATGAGGTGCCCGAACGGGGAAGACCAAAGAAGCGCATCAGGGCGTCGCCCCTCCCCGCCCAAGGATCAGCCACCAAGGCCATCCATACGCCGGAACGGCCAGCGAGCGGCCCCACAGGAAGGCTGCAGGCCCCCGCGCGGGATGGGGGCGGGGTGCACAAAAACACGCGACCGACCGCCGGCGAGGGTGGGGAGCGGCCGGAGGAGAAGCGGAGGCCGCCGGATCCGGCCGGACACGGCCGGCAGCCGCTGGATCTGGAGGGTGCGCGACCGGATGGCCGGCGGCAACGGGGACCGCCCGAACGGACGGGGAGTGGCCGGCGGAGGCCGGGGCCACCGGATCCAGGCGAGGAGCCGCCTGATCCGGGCCAGAGCGTGGCCGGCAGCGACAGCAGAGGGTCGAAGCGGGTGGCGGCGGAGGTGGAACAGGGGGGAAGAAGGGAGCACGGGAGGAGGCAGAGAGACGGCGGGCGAACCGGCTTCAGTATGCACCGCGGGCTGCCGCCGCCGCGGAGCCACCGGCGGCAGCGACGGCCGGGGATGGGTGGGTGAGGGGGGTTCGGCGGCGGAGGGTCGGGGGCCCTCGAGTCACCCCCGGTGGAGACGACGCGAGGGAGCGGGCTCTCCTCTCTCGGGAGATGGGCTCCGCAGGTCAACGAGTTTCAAGGCAAAGCTTCTACAGTAATATTCAAGCCCCTCTACCATTTTACCTAGCACAATAAACATATATTGAACTGAACTGACGGATCATATTTGTGATCTTCTACATATTTTTGTTGACCTTACCCTACTGAGGTATCCAAATAATTAAATTGTAAATCCATATAGAATGAGGAAATGACGACCGTTCAGGCATTCTGAATCAAGGACTCATTCCAGTATGAACAGTCATATGCGGAAGGGAAATTAAATGTCGAGTCCTGAGGTGTTTCTGGGTTGTGCATGCGACTTCTGTTGCCAGGCCCTCCTGTTCACATTGTGTCTGTCGTTCTCAATTTCGCAATGCAACTGCATATATAATCTGATTCGTGATGTTAGTGCGGTGACTTTACTGGAACCATGCACAAACTTGACTCTTGGATCGCAATACGAGCATTTTCTGGTCCTTAACATCTGCTAGAACAGTTTGCAGACGACATCATTGTGGTCCACCCCTTCCATGACCAAGTGCCAAATGAGCAACCACATTTCGATTTTTGCACCATTTTCGTTTTTTCAGGCATGGTGGAACTTATTAGGGTAAAATTTACTTATTTGGACTATGTTCTCATAAAAACTTGTGATCAGGCCCCCTTTTTGTGGTCACCTAGTTTAGGCCACATGTCAGCAATATGTACATGGCCAGCTTTGGGGCTGACACCGTCGCACATGTACTATCGCTGACCGATCGCTTGTCCACCAGCCTCACCATCTGTCCATCCCAGTATCGCTGCTGTCCTGTGGCTCCGCCGCTCTGGTAAGCACCCAAACGACCAGCTACCAACAATGTGGGCTCGATATTCGACGGCAGCTGGCCAGCTGCGAACTAGGTAACTTCTTTTTTTACTGCAGCAGTAACAACAATTTTGGTACTTTCTCTGTTCCAAAATATAAATCATTTTAGTCTTTCTTTGCTCCAAATTATATATTAGTTTAGTCTTTTTTAATACATAACTTTTTCTATGTATGTAGATATATACTATGTTTAGCTACATTGAAAAATCTGTGTATCTAGAAATATCAAAACCACCTCAATTTGAAATGGAGGTAGTACAACTTAAGTACAACTCGGGATCTAATTATTGAAATTACCGAGATGGAAAATTAAATGGTGTATGCATTGTATGCATGCTTGTATTTGAGTTGTATGTGGTGCAATTCCTTTCTTTTTTTTTGTTTATTTTTCTAATTATTAGAAATTAAGGATCTTGTTAATATCATTATCCGTATGATTTAGATTCATATTTTGTTTGCTTTTATCAATCCACACTGTTAAATGATTCAACAAATTAGTGCATCGGCAGATGGCCGAAAGAAACCCGCAACCTTGTTAGTATGAGTATTTGGTAAAACATAATGGTGATCAATCCGTTGAAACTAACAATATATATCTACATATTGTCATTCAAAATCGAGGATATCACTCTTTTGAATACACAGACTACTCCTCCAATTATTATAAAACCATCAATAACTAGAGCTCGACCAAGATAATTTAATCAATATATGAGCTCGTTCCTAAATATATTTTTACATGATTTTGAGAATCTATTGCTATCTAATGATATTTTTATACTTAGGAACAATGGAGACAATTTGTTAGTACTTGACAAGAAATTGCAGATGGAGAGCAAGGGACGTGCAACGCAAAGTGGAGACCCAAATTATATGTTCGAGTCTATCTCGCAGTGCAGGAGCAATTCTGACTAAAATTGATGTCCTGATCTATTATGTTTCCCACGCTCTGCATATGCATAGAAAACTAAGAACATAACTTTTCAGTTAGACTAAAATTCAAACTAAAATTGATGTCCTGATAGATCATTGTGTCACCATATTTCAGGCTTGATCGTGTTCTGATTAGATTTTTTTATCGAACAGTTTTGTCCTTCATAAGTTCATGGGACCCCAACTTCGAGTACTCAAACAATCTTTCATTAGTAGTTTAGTTGTATTCTTTCTTGTTTTATATTATGTTTTTTCAATTTGTAGATAATATAAGGATTAGTCTTCGTGCCGATATCAACTAGTAGTGCATGATTGATAACTTGAGGAGACATGGTGCTATGGTTGTGGGTTTTGGATAATGTTGATCAGGAGCTGAATTGCTTGTGTAAAGTTTGCACCAATCAGTACCTTTACTTGATAGAAGATTCGGAACCAACGTTTCCATCATAGTCATACTTTAAACTACAAAATTTCTCTGAGCTTTCACATTAATCCTACAAGACATGATAGGAAAAACATAAATCCTAAAAATACAAAGAAAAACAAAAGCAAAGCATCCAACAATGATTTTTGTAGGTTTGATCATATATTATTAAAAACAATAATCATCGGTTTGATTTGCAGCCCATCTCTTTGCATTAAAAGGTAACAAAAAGTAACCGATTAATATGCATATAACTTACTCACCCAGTGAGAAATAACATAGGGTCAGCTCCTAGTTATGCATATAAATTAAACATATTTTCTAAAATGAAGAATAATTTAAAATAACCCCTAGATCTACGTCTAAACTATGAGCATCTACCATGCATTATGAAAAAATGACCGACCAAAATCTACATACTCTAATCTTCCATCATATTAAAAATAACCAAAACTGCGGCATGTGCCTAACTACCCATCTATGCTATATATTATGAATAAATAACCAACATTTCTACAATTGTTAATATATGAGAAAAATAACTAAATTACGCGCAAGCCACTTGTAATGCATACAAGGAGTGATAAACATATCAATTTGTATGGTTTAGCCAACATAAAAAATCCTTAATAAAATATGTGTACATAGTAATGGATATCGAAGTTTATAACAACCATATGAACAATAGAGTGAAAAGATAAGCAGTAATTTTGATTAGCTGCAGGCCTCAAATTTATTTGCGAACTTATAATATTTATCTTAATGGGTATACGTATAGGGTTAAAGGCTAGCTAGTACATCCAAATTTCTACCTAATTATAAAGTAAGGATTGCTTCTACGGTACGCCCCTTGCTTGTGCGGTAACACGTAAGTTTGCGAAATAGATCCTGAGATTTCTGTTAATTAACCCGCGGTCCACTTTGTTTTTCAAAAAAAAACCCAAAGAGCCCTGCCACCGCAAGGCCGCAACGCCCGCGGCGCCCATCGGTTCCCTTCCTTCCCCGTGACCCAGCGCCGCCCGCACCTCGCGTGGCATCGTGGCGCTACCCTCCTTCCCATCACACATCGTCGCCGGCGCCCCCATCGTTGCCATACCTGCACCTCCAGATCCCAGCCTCCGTGGCGGCTTTCCACCAACTGCCGCCGGATCCCGTGCTCCTCCCCCGAATCCCATGCTCGTCCGCCTCCGTCCATGGGTGGGTCTCCGTGGCGTTTATCTAGGGGCTGACGGCGCGAGCTACTATGGGGAGGTTGATGGAGCTTGGTGCCCGGCCCCTCAGCATCCAAGCGTGAACGGCAAAGTGGATCGCACTCGCCTTGCGCTGGCGCGGAATCTGGAGCAGCGTGCCCCTCGCCGTCGTCGACGCCCACATCCTCCCGGCCTGGATTCGGGCCGAGCGGATGGCTCCCGGAGGCGACGACCCCTCGTCCTGGTTCGTCGTCGCCGCGGCGTCGCGCGTCCTGGCCGCGCACCCGGGCCCCTTCTGTTGTGGTCCACCTCACCAGGAGCCACATGGTGTCTCACCGGGACGAGGCCACGCGCTGGCTGCAGCTTACCGACAAGCTTTCAAGGATCAAGATTGGACATGCACCTAACCTGCGCATGCTGGGACATTGGCAGCCCGCAGATCACGAACTGGAGATCGGCAGCACAGTCATCAAGGTTGTAGCAGTTTCTATTCTGTTCCCTCATGTATTTGTGCCAACAATACATGCCATTAATTGATCCAATTAGTTTATCTTGTTCATTGCATTTGCACATTTGCGTTTCAGGTGGATACTAAGGTGAGCCCAAGCACCATTGCTCCAAGCGTCAAGATCTTGGCTTTGGAAGTGCAATTTGAGGTCCCCAATGATGTGAAGATGGTGCCTTGCTTCCTGAAATGCTTCCCCAACGTCGAGATACTCCATGTTTATGTAAGATTTGTCACTATGTACTGTTTTATTTGGCATTTCTGCATCATACGTGATAATGTCCAATAGCTTACTAGCTTGACTGTTGTTGTATGACTCATCACCATAGCCTATCTTATCTGAATTATGCATAGCTTTGTCTGATTTGATTTAATTTGCAGTCACAGGATGCGGATAAGTCCACTGGAAAGCTTAATCTCAAGTTCTGGCAGGAGGTTGGCCATATTGAATGTGTCCAGTCGCATGTGGAGAAATTTGTTTTTGAAGAGTTCCGTGGCAAGAGAAGTGAACTATCTCTCCTCAACTTCGTCGCCGAGACAGCTCAAGTCCCGGAGAAGATGGTGGTTATGGTGGTCTCTGAATGTTTCTCTTCAGCGCATGATGTGAATGCCAAGTTGAAGCCTCTGACTTCAGCAAAATGGCCCAGTGAAAACTGTAAGCTCAGTGTCTTCATGGATCCAGTTTCTAATAGGGGGCCTCCTACTTGGCATTTTCGTGTAGGATCTGGCTTTTCATGGAGCGACCCCTTTGACCTCATGGCAGCTGACGCTCAACGCAGGGGCATTGCCTCTGTGCTTCATCATTCCAGTCGTGCTCTCTGAGTTGGCACTTAGCCGTCATCTACAACCAAGTTAAGCCATGATTTTCTTATCGTTTTCATTTGCTTTCAAAAATTGGGCAGGTTCCCACTAGCATGAACTGTTGTAAGTGGTTAAGTTAATTAGTGGCAAGCATGGTTCAGATGCTGGAGTTCTCATCTTAGCACTGCAGTGCAATTCCGAACGGAAACATGAGCTTGTGAGGCTATTGCGACTGAGAGGCACTCTTCAACTAGGCCTTTGAGCTAATGTTTATCTCAGGGACATTCTTCAACTAGGACATTCACCAAATGTGGAAGAGGTGGAGCTGAACAGAGGAGTGTCAGAAACTTAGTGTTTACACACATACTCATATACTCTGCGAGGATTGACAATAATGTCTGATGTTGGTATGCTTAAATTGTAATGTTTTCCTGTGCAAGCTGAGAAAACAGAGATTTTTAACTGTGTGCCATTAAGTTAATGCCCTCATACCCGTGTGCCATAAAAATTTCACTTGATACCTGTGTGCCCTCCACCTTTAATTTCTTTACCCATGTGCCATGTTGGATGGACGGTGAGTAACGGTGTGAAGTAGGAGGTGTCAAATGTCGTTTTTGCCCTTCTCCTCTAATAACGTGTAAAATAATTAGAAAAATTGAAAATAAAATATAAAAATGGAAAGAAATCAGAAAACGTGTACACTTTTTTAAAAATCGGTAAAAAATCAAAAATTATTTTAAAAAATGTAAAAAATTGAAAATATTTTTAAAAATCGTAAAAAAATTCAGTAAACTTGCAGAAAATTTTTAAAAAAATCAGAAAAACTGTAAATAATTTTTAAAAAGCATAGAAATTTGTAAATAATTGGAAAACAAATCTGAAAAAATAGGTACAAGGTTGACAAAATTAAGAAAACACATGGACCATTGCATACCAACATTTAACTAGTTCATAAACCACAAATGTCACAAGACAAGACCATCACATACACTCTCACTTAGTTCACATAAACCACAAATGTCACAAGACATCACCATCACATAAGTTCACACTTGGTTCACATAAGTTGCATCACCATTACATCAAAAGATAGTTTCTCCACACAATTTATTGAAGTTGGAGTTTCTTCTTGCTTCTGGTATTTGAAGCTGGGCTTGATGAATTGGTTGTTGCAATTGGAACCCTCCTTGGTGTACACTTCTTCGCGATTGTAGTGGTTGTTGGAGAGCCTTCTTCCACCACAACAGGAGGGTGCTCAATTTGGAGAGGGAAAGGGTCATTAGATCCAGATGCAGATCTTGTGTCAAAGCAAGAAGTAGCCATTAGTGAGGTTTAAATTGACAAAGTATAGAAAAATGAAAACAACAAAAAGACCATACCTGTTAGACACTGTAATTTTGATCGGAAAATCAAATTCCTATGGGACACTGCAGACTATGGACCAAACTGCACAAGCTAGATACGGAAAAAAAGATAGCAGAAACTGAAAAATGAAAACAAAGCAAAAATGTGACGGTCAACACAACCTGTATCACAACAGGCACACATTAATGCACCTGAGATCAAGTTCATGCACTTTTATGCTTGGTGAGAACATTAAAGGCTTGGTCTGCAATCTGAACAATTTTTTGTAGTTCTATCTTCCCGTTCGTGTAGCTCTATCGTAATCTTACATTAGGATAAAAACAGGCAGCAAACTTGGTTTGGTCTGCAATCTGAACAATTTTTTGTCTTGCAAGCCAAGAATGTAACTATTGAGTCATAAAGCTGCTAGCATTGACCTTTGCAGTGTGCTTGTTAGATAGACACTATGATTTTCTTCATTTGCCATTGGTTCACCTATCTGAAATGGCATACAAGAAGAACTAATCAAGTAGGTATAGGGGTTGGTGAAAAAGCTAAATGAGTTACACAGTTTATTCTTGGCTTCATATGCTGCAAGGATGAATGCCCTGTATATAGTTCAGGACCAGGTATAAATAACTAAAAGAAACCAATGCCATATGTTGATATGAAGTATGCTGCATCAGTACCTTGGCACTGCAGGAGGATTCTACAGCGGCGCAGCGGGCCCCCGGGCGGCGGCGCTGCGGGCCCCCGGGCCGCGGCGCGCAAGGCCCCCGGCGGCGCGCAGGGCCCGGCCGGCGGTGCCTGGCCGGCGGCGGCGCTAGCTAGGGTTCCGGTCGGGAACAGAGAGAGAGAGAGACAGGAGAGCACGAGAGGGAGAGAGGGAGAAAGAGAGATGGACTCAGGGGCAAAATGGTCATTTCACTTTGTGGGTCCCACATGTCAGGACTATAGTTCTGTGAAGTTCTAACAGATGGTGGACAGAATGGCACATGGGTAAACAAATTAAAGGTGGAGGGCACACAGGTATCAAGTGAAAATTTTGTGGCACACGGATATGAGGTGCTGATCTTAACGGCACACAGGTAAAAATCTCGAGAAAACACCCCTGGCTCTTTGTGGAAAATTCTGGTTGGTGCGTTACAAATAGGTGCCACCAATTTTGTACTATTCCTTTCTTTCTTTTTTTCATGCTTGGCATGTGTACACAAGCACCTGGTTTTGGTATGTATGATAGATTACCTATATTAATTTATATTTAGAAAATGGAGGAATATTTATGGAGTGTCTTCAAATTGTTGCATTAAAGGTGGTGTAATTTTTGCTAATTGGTGTAGAAGTCTTAAGTTTGCACCAAGAGATGTGAATGAAAACAAAGCATTGTTGACATTTATTTGGAGGATAAGTTCCGTAGCAACGCACGGGCATATTTGCTAGTACAGAAAAAACGTGTAGCTATACACTATGTGCGAAAGGAAAATAATAATGATTATATATAGCTAACTAAATTTATTCTCGAATGTGTTTGACCGGAGGCGCGCGCCATTTTACTAGTCCCTACTTGCCCTGCCCGAGCGGCGGGACGCTCTGCTCGTTCCTGAAATAGTCGTCAGGGTCAATCTCATCCTTCACAGCAGCAAGCCTCCGGTAATTGTCCCTGAAGTACTTCTCGCCCCAGACTTTTCCGGCCTCGTAGCTGCTCACGTTGCCCACCACAACGTTCTCGCCGAGGTCCAGGTCCCTGTAGTTGAAGTAGGCCTCCCTCGGGCTCGAGCTCACGTATGGCTCCATGAACGCGTACAAGTCCCTGATCCACTTCATCTGCGCCGCGCCGCCGTCGCCGCCGGTGAACCAAAGGTTCACGTACTGGATGTTGTAGAGCACGCCGGCGCGGTGCGGGAACGGCGTCGCCGCCTCCGGCACGGCGCTGATCGCCGCGCCGTAGGGGTCCAGGATCATGATCCCGGCGTCGGGCCTCGCGAGCCAGCTTGTGAAGATGTTCTGCCACGCGTCGCGGTGGATCGCCTGCCGGACGTAGTCGGAGGTCATCTTGGTGTAGGTGGTCAGGGCGGTGGTCCTGTTCAGGATGTCCTCCACGGTGGCGCCGCTGGGCAGGTAGAAGTACGGCACCGTCTGGATCCATGTCATCTCCTGGCAGTGGCTGCGGTTCATGTTCATCCCGAGCTCACGGAATCGGCACCTCATCACCGGCAGGAGCGCGTCGCAGGTGCCGAGGTACAGGGCCTCGAAGGTCGCCGTCTGGTTCTGGAGGAGCACCCGTATGAACAGGTCGTCGGGGAGCGCCGGCGCGACCTCCTGCCACCTCGTGACGACGTCCACGGCGCCGTCGTCGACGGACACCGGGATCCTGAACGCCGTGACCGTTGGCGGGACCGGGACCAGCCTCACCTGCCACGACAGCACGACGCCGAAGCTCTCGCCGCCGCCGCCGCGGATGGCCCAGAACACGTCGGGCCCCATAGCGTTCCTGTCCAGGAGCCTCCCCTTGGCGTCCACCATCACGGCGTCCAGGACGTTGTCGGCGGCGAGGCCGTGCTTGCGCAGCAGCGTGCCGAAGCCGCCGCCGCTGAGGTGCCCACCGACGCCGATGGTCGGGCACAAGCCGGCCGGGAACGCCAGCTGGTTGCTCGCCTGCGCGACGGGGTAGTAGAGCTCGCCGAGCGTCGCGCCGGAGTCCACCCACGCGGTGGCGTTCTGCCCGTCGACGTGGACGACGCGGAGGCGCGACAGGTCGAGCACGGCGAACACCTCCGGGCGCTTGGAGCTGTAGGAGAGGCCCTCGTAGTCGTGCCCGCCGCTGCGCACGCGGAGGCGGACGCCGTGCCGGCGGCCGCAGACCACGGCGGCCTGGACGTGGGAGGCGTTCGTGGGCGTGATGATCCAGAGCGGCCTCACCGTCGTGTTGGTGGAGAACCTTGGGTTCCTGATTGAGGACACGAGCACCGAAGTGAACGACGGCGAGCTCTGCGCGTACACGAGCGGGCAGGGGATGCTCGCCGAGAGGCATTGGGGGAAGTCATCAGAGGAGTTCGAAGCGAGGGAAGGGATGAAGAAGGCGTAGCAACAGAAGGTGGAGAAGATGAGCGCCGGCGCTAAGCTTTTGGATGTGGCCATCGTTGCTTCTTGCAGAGTTGAATAGCACGCTCTGATCGAGCTCCTGGATCATGTATCCACATATACAACCCCAACGAGCTGCGACTTGGAAACACGTGCAGGCTTGTTCTGTTCTCCATTGCTCCTGGAAACATCCGTGTGCCTGGTGCTCTAACACATTACGCAATCGCTGGAGGGAACGTAGAAAAGTAATGGTCAAGCTGTTGGAAACGTTGAAAAGTAATGGTGCTCTAGCACATCACGAGCGTGGCGAAGTGGCGATGGTTAATTGTGCTGGTTGAAATCAAGGTGTACCACTCTTTTAAGTTGGATCGGCCTAAAGAGACGAGTAACCCTATCTTCTTTCTACCAAAAAACCTATACTTACTAGTACTATGTAAGCTCAAGACCACTATTGTTATTAGTATATTCTTTTTGCATAAGCCCACGCCATTAAGCTAAAATTGATGGTGATCAAGATGGTAGGGAAACTACTGGTATATATATATATATATCTGTGGGTGTACCTAGAGAACAGAACACTACCCAATGATGGGCGTATGTTCACCCTGATCAGGACCTGAATTGTGCAGATCATATGGGTAACGTTGTACAACCCCGCACAGAATTTTTTTAAATCTATCTTGATAGACACAGATTTGTGATTGTGAACTCATTTTGTTAAACTCTCTATTATTAATCTTTAATTTCCTGGTTCTAAATGTGTTGAAGTGGGCATGACTAGGGATGTAATCAGATCGGATACGGACGGATATCACTAATATTATATTTATTTTCATATTTTCTTTTGGAGTCGGTATCGGACACGGATATTTGTCGGATATAAATATGAATACAGATGGTCTACGAATATGAATAAATACATATTAAATACGGAATAAGTCGGATGCGGATAACATCGGTCATGAATATTTTCTCGGATATTGAATAAAAATAATAACCATATATATCTCATTTTTTGTAATTATTTGTTCAATCCACAAGCCTAAATTCTAACTAGTTTATGTTGATACAATCAAATTAACAATAGATGACATGTCACTTACCAAGTCCAACCACATAGATACATAGCAAAGATTTATGGACAAGCAAAGAGAGTCTTTTGGGTGATTATACGACATGCTACCGTATATACGATAAATAAAGCACTTATTAACATATGTCTAACATATATTTGGTAATTGAATGATACACCAATTGGCATGGAAGGGATACAAATCAACAAATAATCTACCCCGCTCAACTATATTAAAGGATATTTAACTAAAAATGGTGAATCTAAATATTAGATTAGATAGAAAAGTGCTTTGGAATAAAACACAACTCACATCACTTACGAATCTGAAAAAATATTTTCTGGTCTTATTAAAATAATATAAATAAATAAAATTCAAATAACTCCAAATGGAACACCAATATATAGATTATATTTTTAGAAAATTATGGAGCTAGTTTCATACTTTTCTGATTTTAATAAGAATTAGTTATCAATTTTAAGATTAAATCTGATTTCTATTAATATATAACTATCTGAGTCAAATATCCGGCTAGACTATAGGATGGCACTGAGACCCAACACAATGGATAGGGGCTATAAGAGACAAGCCCTTATAGTTCAACAATTGGTAATGTCAGAGGTGTGTGTGCCATCTTCCTACTGGTGGCGTGGTTCAAGGCAGTTGGCGTGCCACCCCCCATCTTCATGATGACATTGGACACTTCTCCTAGGTTGAACTTCTTGATCTTGGCTTATCCTATCTTTTGGCTTGTTCCTTGTATAATAATTTGGCGTTGTGATAGGCCTTTTTCCCCATTCATCCAATTTGGAAAGATGTATTTGTCTTTTTACTTCAGCTGATTGGATATCTGTATTCCATTTTGTGGTTGCCCAAAGGGACTTCAATCCACTTCAATTAGGAGGTAACAAGTTCTACCATAAAAATAGTTGGTGTGTGTAGTCATTCATATGGGAGGTCTTGTAAGCTCTGAGATGGGGCTCAAAGTGTACCAGATAGCTTTTGTTTCCAATTATATTATTCCCTATCGCATGAACTATCTTTGTAGATTACTCTTCATTTGCCTATTATTGATGTCTTTTTCTGGCCACTTGTACTAACCCAATGGTCTAATCCTAGATTGAAGATGTAGTTCTTGAAGCGTTTATCAGTAAATTGAGATCCTCCATCATTGATTACTAGTCTTAGGATTCCAAAGCAAGAAAGATGTGACTTTTCAAAACATCTTTCTTTGCATTTTCTTTGAATCAGCACCTTAACGAGCCAATACATCCATCCATTTGCACACATACATGCAAAAGACAAGCTGGCTAGATTCAAAATAGTGCACATATGATTTCACTACTTTCGTGCCATCACTACAAGAATAACTCACATCCGCACCCCTCATATGCCTTGGTGCACTCAAGATCCGGTGCTAATGTAACGTTAGCACCGGGTGCGAAATTGGGGCGCCCTCGGAACCCTTTAGCACCGGGTGGTATTACGACCCGGTGCTAAAAGTCCCCTTTAGCACCGGTTGGTGTTACAACCCGGTGCTAAAGGGTCCCCCTCCTTTAGCACCGGGTGGTATTACGACCCGGTGCTAAAGGGTCACCCTTTAGCACCGGTTGTGTTACGACCCGGTGCTAAAGGCCCTTTAGCACCGGTGTAAATACGATCCGGTGCTAATGTAGGTGTCACATGCTACTTCAAAAGGAGCGCATCTTTAATCCTATCACATGTGCTGCGTAGGTGAGATGGTTAGGTGGGTGCGCGCGAGCCAAGAGGTCTCGAGTTCGAATCCCGCAACACGCAAATATGCAAAATATTTTTGGCTAGTGCCCCCACCTTTAGCACCGGTTATTTGACCCGGTGCTAAAGGTGGCACCCTTTAGCACCGGGTGGGAAACCCGGTGCTAAAGGGCTTTCCCACCCGGTGCCAAAGTGCATTATTCTGGTAGTGCATGTCATAAAAAAGGTTGACATGGCACCTTGTCTAGTAAGAATGAATACCCCATTATGATCCAAAGGCCACAATAGGATAGGTGTGGTGCCAGTTTACGGCATGTATATGCACCTGGCCAAGTAGGTTTCAGCACAACATGGACTTTCTTTTGGTAAGAAGTTAAGAACCATTGCATTAAACACCTAGCAACATATTATAGACATGAGCTAGAAGTTCCTCTCGAGAGAATTTTGGAGTGTTGAAAGCACACAACAAGGACCAAGATGTACATGTAACCGGGTTTCACAAGTGAAATTACATATATAGAATACGAACATTCCAATGAGCTTTATTGTGTTGCCTTGCAACTCACAGAGAAGTTAGGGCATTAATGTGTAGAATCTGAGATGATTTTAGCAACTAATGGTTCGAGGCGCCAGTGGGCAGGTCATTGATCTCATTGGTCCTGATGCTTTCAGCATGTCCAACATAAGTCAAAATAGGAAAAGTATCTGCATTGTTAGTTTTTAAGAGAGCTTACATCACCGTGTTGCGATACGGGAGTCCAACCTGCCCTTCCGCTCCACCCCATGCCCTCTCCTACTTAATTGATATTGACTGTGGTGGAAGCATGTCGTACCTACTCGCCATCATCCCGGGAGTCCAACCTGCCCTTCCGCTCCACCCTATGCCCTCTCCTACTTAATTGATATTGACTATGGTGGAAGCATGTCGTACCTACTCGCCATCATCCTCTCCTCCCTATCCCTTATCCTCTCTCACCACCTCTATCAGTCCTAGTGGGTGGCCAAGTCTAGCAGAACATTGCGAGGCGGAGGCCTTGATAAAGATTGAAACGAACCGGATTCCCACTTACGAGAATCTGACTCCCTGTACCCTTGTGATAGTCCCAGGAATAGCAGCTATCATGTACAGAACTCATTTCAGCAGAATATCACATCCATACATCGATTAAGACCATCAAACATGATATAGATACATAACGGTATGGTACAGGCCCTCTGAGCTAAACGACAGAAGGGAAACAACTACGCAGCGGATAGCTATAGGATTCTGGTGCTTCGTGCCTTCACCTCCACAGGCATCCTTGAGCGCAGCGCACAGCCCTCATTTGCATCATCCGTCGTGGTCGATCTTGTACTCGGAGTCTTCTCCTGTGTACCCAAAGTCTGTCCCCAAGGAAATGGGATAGGTCCATGTCACCAACCATAATATGCAGCAATGCTTTATAGTGGCCTAAACTAGAAGTAAAAGTATCCAAGGGATTTAAGCTGGGGTTTCCTATGCGCAAGCAGCAGCATTATAACCAAGTTCATCTCAGCTCCAAACACCTTTCCTCACAAACACATCCACTCCCCAAATCCAACCATCATTCTCACATCCACATCGGGCTCGTCCTGCCGCAACAGGTTCCCGCGTAATCATCCGCCAACTCTTTTCTCTCAGTAGTCGACACGGTGAGCTCCCTCCCCACTTGTCTCAACAGCAAACGCTGGTCCAACCTCTCAAGTCCCAGATCAAGGTGAAGGTAAGAAAGCAGAATCCCAAGCTAGTCTCAAGCGATATCAGAAAGGGTCGTCCAAGACTGTGGACACGGCTATACGTATAGTTTTCACTCTGCAGAGGTTGTACTCCAGGAACCACCCGGGCTGCGAGCTGGTGCCCCAGCTCAAGACGCAGCCCACAGCAAAGACCCTATAAAGCAACGGTACCATCCTGCTTCCCTGGGCTCGGGAAACATCTGCACGCTAACATCTGCCCCAGGGATGTGAAACCTTCCCACCGGGGCCAGTCGGGGGCAGTGGTAAATCAGGGAGAGTACGCCGCAACGAGTCCCCCTTACACATATCAAGCTCGATCCTCCTACAGTCCTGGCACCGCACTGGATAGGCTTGCTAGAACCCTCCTCATTCTGGGTAGATGGTGAGCACTGTAAGTCCCAATTCTGACGGCCGGTCTCGACTCGGTCCTTAATTGTCGGCAAGGCGAGTATCAGCATCAAGAGCGATCCGCCGCAACGGTCCGCAATCGGCACCCATTACAGGTATGGCCGCCCAAACTCCTCAAAAGTATCCAAGTAACCATGTACCCACAATAGGTACTCCGTAGGAACTGTCCGAGTTCAGTTCCAAAGCACCCCGATCAAACGACCGGGTTGTTATCACTCGTCTCCACCGCCTAGCTGCACTACTCCTCCCAAACCACCCACAACTCACGCCAAGAATAACAGATCACACCCATCCCAACACATGCATAGCATAACATATTCCATATAGTGAGTAGTAGGTAGCAAGGGAACAGGATAATAACAAAGGCAGTGCAGGTTTATCATGCGAGTAAAGTAAAGCGCTAGCATACTAGTTGCATGTCTAATAGGTATTTCAGAGAATGGTTGGGCATGAACCTGGGTATTGCTCATCCTCTTCACCAAAGCAGTTGTCGTAGTGGTTGTCTTCCTCTTGGTCCTCCGGAACTCCTAGATTCGCGGAAATAAAATAAAGACGGGGACTACTAGCAATGAAACACCAAAACAGTGAAGCAAGAAGACCCAAACAACACCAAACTCTACACTAACGCGTAGGTCATGATTTTAGAAAAATATAGAAACTAGTTTCATATTTTTCTGAGCTACGGGTGATTTATTATGAATTTTCTAAGTTTAAATCATTTTCTGAAAATATTAAAATAATTCCGAAAAAGAAAAACAATCACTCAGGGACACGTGGCAGCCTCTGGTGGCGCCATGTCATCACTGCTGATGTCAGCATGACGTCATCAGTGGGGCCGGGGTTTGCTGACGTCATCGTGGGCCCTGATGACGTTAGTGTTGACTTGGTCGACGTTGACCAGTCAATGGTCAACATGGTCAGCAAGGTCAACTTGGGCCCACTGGTCAGTGTCTAACCATTCTATGGCAGGTGGGGCCCGGATGTCAGCGGTTTAAAAGAAAAAGAAAAAGGGTTTAAGTTAGATGGGCCGGCTCTGGGCCCAAAAGGATTGGGCCGGCCCAACAAGGCTGGGAAATCAGCCCACGAAGGCCGAGAGAGGGGCAGCGGCGCGGTGGACTCGGTCCACCGTGCACCCTGAGTTGGGTCCACATGCGCCGGGCTCATGGGATCAGCTGTGGCTCGGCTGGGATCTTCTGTGGCGGCTGTGCGGCGACTCGGTGTGGCCAACGACGGCGAGGGTCAAAGGATGGTCGGCGAGGCTCAGGAAGCGGGGGAAAAGCTGGAGCTAGGTTTTGCGAAGGTGATCGGCAAGAACAAGGGAAGGCTCGGCCGTCGGGGCGGGCTCCCGACGCGAGCGCACGGCGGCGCGGCCATGGCTTCATGGCGGCCGGTGGCGCACGGATCAGATGGAAAGGTTCAAGGCTCGGACCCGGCTGCGCAGATTGCTGAAGCTCGCGGACTCGAGGTTACTCCTCGGCCACGGCTTGGGCTCACGCACGCGCGGGGAGAGCTCAAGACTCACCCGCGGCGCGGCCATGGCGCCCGCGCGTTCCGGGTACTCCCGGTGCGCGACGGCGACACGACGGCCCTGGGATGGCAAAACGGCGACGGCGGTTTGCAGGCTGGGTTTTGCGGCGTCGATGGGGTCCTGCAGGAAAAGCGCGGCTCGAAGGCCGGTACACAGACGAGGCTCGGCGGCGGACATGGAGAGAAACAGGGGAACGGCGGCGACATGACCGGAAAGGGGAAAGATCGGGGGAACGACCATGATGTCTCACAGAGGGCCTAGTCGTCGATCGCAGCAGGTCGGGGACGACTCGCGGTTCCCTGACGATGCCTTGGCTCCTCCTCGTGATGCTGCTCCGGTCCGGCTCCTCCTCGGCGACGGCCCCACGAGCGATGGCTTCGGCTTCGGCTTCGTTGGCGTCGCGGCGACGAAGTGCTCCGGCTTCACCTCTGATTCCACCTCGCGGTGCTCCCTCCTTCTCTTCTCCCTCATGGCTCCTCCTCTCTCCCTTCTCAACTTAGCGGCGAAGGAATCCCCAAAGGGGAGAGCGGCGGCGACTGGACAGGGGTGCGGCTGCTGCGGGGATTAAATACGACGGTGCGGCTAGGGTTCCGTGGGCGCGGACGGCGGGAGATGGTGGCGTCCGTGCCACCTTTCCACGCGTCGACATCCGGACGGGCCGCCAGGGCTGCTAGCTGGGGCGGTGCTTTCTGCCGGGCGTGGGAGAGAAGAAAGAAAGGGAAAGAAGAAGAACAGTGCGGTGCGGGTCCCGCTCGGCAGGGAGAGAAGAAGGAGGAAGAGTGCGGGGCGAAGCTGGGCCGAAAGATGGGCCGGATGGCCGGCTGGGCTGGATCGGCTCGCGTGCGAAGGAAAAAGATCAGGGGGGTTTAGCAGACTTCAAGATGGCTGCGGGATAGTTAGTGGGTTAGGCTTGGGTAAGTTAGCGGGCTGGGCTGCTGGTTGGGCCAGGGAGTGTTAGCAGGCTTAGGTTAGATTGGTTATTTTAGGTTAGCTTCAATTTGAATTCAAATACCAGATTTGAATTCAAATTCAAACAAAGAACAAAAAGCCCAAAGAAAACCAAATCAAGCCTATTTAATCCTTAGCACTTCAATTAAATTTTAATTTTAAATTTAAATCGCCTAGGAATAAAGGGAACAAAATAGAAGACAACCTTATATGTTTGTTGGCATGCACAACAATTCACCCAAAAAAAATTTAAACTCGGATTTTTGCATTCAACATTCTCCTACGGAATTTTCGGGATGTTACAAAGATCATGGTGGGGAGGTAGCCTCCTCCTCCACTTGTTTTTCCATTCTTCAGTGAGGAGAAAGTTAGTCATCACGGGCATGCTGGTTGATTTCAACCAATCTAGGGTGGCATATTGTGCAAGGACCTTGCCTCATGGAAAAGAGCTTAAAAAAGGAACGCAAATACACGCGTGCGTGCATTATGTAAACCAGACCCATTCTCTGTTTTATGTGGTATTCAGTAGTAAGAGAGAGCTCTTCTATTTAAGTTGGCTTGCAGCAATCTAAACTAGTAGTATGGGACTATATGTGTCATGTACACTTGCTTTGAGATTCTTTAAATGGGCCTCTATATGGGCCATTTTTCCTGCACGTATGATCTAAAATACAATGGGATGGACTATAAAATAGAGCCTACTTCAATTCTTTTAGTTTGGTTACATGTAACCGGCATTTTGTTTCATGTTTATGTTGAGTGAGAGGTGAGTCAATCGACATGCAAGGCTGTTGGCAATTTAAAGCAAAGAGCTCTTGCTGACCGGCCATATAAGATGGTTGAAACGCACAAATGGACAGGAGTGTCGTCTTTCGAGCTTCCATATGTATTTTCCTTACTGAAAGAAAATTTTATATGTATACAACTACACATAGCACACTGATTCCATAGTCTTTTTGGTGTGTGTTATGGACACAGAAAGAGCAGGCCAAGGCCATGCCTATTCTAGTTCTCACATCATATCTATTTTATAACTCAAATAAACATGCATATAATAGATATAGAAACATGTAAATAAGCGCACAACCTTACAAGCGCGGCGTTAGCACGCCAACGTTCCTAGTAGTTATCCCTAGTAGTTATCCATAGATCGAGCAAAGAAAAGGCATTCTCCAAAGATCCAACACTGGCGAATTTCCTGTTGTAATCAATTTCTTTTTTTATCTCCTCTTGTGAACTTATTTTGATTTAATAGATAACCACAATAGACGGCATGTCCCTCCTGCTCTAAACAAAAACCTTGGAGAGATCAGAATTAAATATTTTTGGCCTCCCAACCTATCTATTCATCTGGTCAAATGATGAAGCCATCTTGGAGGGAAATATATTAATGCAGAGTATATATTGTGCCAAACTTGCGCACATATTCATGTTCTGTAATTTTATGAAATTGCCCAAGATACAAATATATGTGGATATACAGTTAAATGTGTAGCTACCATATACACACATAGGAAAGCGGCCAGCAGTCCAGCACAAACTAATTAATTTCGTTTTAACCATGGGCGCACAATTTTGCTGACCAATAATCACTTGCTCTTGGCGAGTGGCGGGATGCTCTGCTCGTTCCTGAAGTAGTCGTCCGGGTCAATCTGACCCTTGGCCATCGCCAGCCTCTGGTAGTTACCCTTGAAGTACTTCTGTCCCCACACCATTCCAGCCTGGTAGCTGCTGACGTTGCCCACAACGACGTTCTCGCCAAGGTCAAGGTCCCTGTAGTTGAAGTAGGCCTCCCTCGGGTTGGAGCTCACGTACGGCGCCATGAACGCGTAGAAGTCCCTGATCCACTTGGTCTGCACGGCCCCGTCCCCCGTGGCCATGGACCAGAAGTTCATGTACTGGATGTTGTACAGCACGCCGGCGCGGTGCGGGAACGGCGTCGCCGCCTCCGGCACGGCGCCGGCCTGCGCGCCGTAGGGGTCCAGGATCATGAGCCCCGCGTTGGGCTGCGCGAGCTTTGTGAAGATGCTGGCCCAGACGTCACGCGGGATGGCCTGCCGGACGTAGTCCGACGTGGCCTTGTAGCCGCTGGCGAAGACGGAGGCGGCGGTGGTCCGGTTCAGGAGGTCCTCCACGGTGGATCCGCTGCCGAGGTAGATGTAGGGCACCGACTGGATCCACGTCATCTCCTTGCAGTAGGTGCGGTTGAACCTGAGCTCCGGGAAGCGGCTGCTCATCACCGGCAGGAGCGCGTCGCAGGTGCCGAGGAACAGGGACTGGAAGTTGGCCGTGCGTTGCTGGACGAGCACCCGGATGAAGAGGTCGTCGGGGAGCGCCGGCGCCACCTGCTGCCACCTCGTGACGACGTCGACGGCGCCCTGGCTGGCGGAGACGGGGAGGTTGAACACGGTGACCGTGGGCGGGACGGGCACCAGCCGCACCTGCCACGACAGCACGACGCCGAAGCTCTCGCCGCCGCCGCCGCGGAGGGCCCAGAACACGTCGGGCCCCATGGTGTTCTTGTTCAGCAGCCTCCCCTTGGCGTCCACCAGCACGGCGTCGACGACGTTGTCGATGGCCAGGCCGTACTTGCGCAGCAGCATGCCGAAGCCGCCGCCGCTGAAGTGGCCCCCTACGCCGACGGTCGGGCACAGGCCGGCCGGGAAGCCCAGCACGTTGCTCGCCTTCCCGACGGCGTAGTAGAGCTCGCCGAGCGTCGCGCCGGAGTCCACCCACGCCGTCGCCGCCTGCGCGTCGACCCTCACGGAGCGGATGCTCGAGAGGTCGAGCACGGCGAACGCCTCGGGGCGCTCGGCGCGGTACGAGAGGCCCTCGTAGTCGTGGCCGCCGCTGCGGACGCGGATGCGCATGCCGCTCCGGCGGCCGCAGAGCACGGCGGCCTGGACGTGGGAGGCGTTGGTGGGGGTGACGATGTAGAGCGGCCGCACCGTGCTGGGCGTGAAGAACTTGGGGTTCCGGATGGAGGACTTGAGCAGCGGCGTGAACGACGGGGAGCTCTGCGTGAACACGAGCTGGCTGGGGATGCTCGCCGACAGGCATTGGAGGAAGGCATCGGACGAGGAAGCTTGGGAAGAGACAGTGGTGGAGGTATAGCAGCAGAACAAGGCAAAGAACAGCACCGGCGCTAAGCTTTTGGCCATGGCCATTTTTGCTGCTTCTTGCAAACTTTGCAGTTGTAGTGTTTGCATGGCACCGTTCTCGATCGACGTATATATAGCCTGCAAATTGCTGCTTCAGCACACGTGCGGCAAAAACTATTGAGTTTATCATTAGAAACCGCCGCCGGCTACTCGAGCACGCCACGCCAGCTGGAAGCAGAGAAAATTCATGGTCAACTGTCTAGATGGCTGTCCATCTGGCGACGGTTAATTGGGCGGGTAAAAAGTCCTGACGGCTTATAAATACCCGTCGTACGATTCTACGTTTGTCACATCGCCGCGACTCCATCCGAAGACCAGATGATCGAGGTTTCATTTTGAACGTATGTGAATACGAGACGATTCTGATGGTTGTTATTGGATTCCTAGGAGTAAATCTGAAATGTTAAACGATAACTGACGCCAAGTCTACCCTCTGTGGAAGATAAAAATGGCAGCAGTGTCACTGGGCTGCAGCAACCGTGGGCGATCTTACATGGCGTACGTCGTCAGACTTGATGAATGGTTGCCGACTGCCGTGCAAGGAGAATACGGAGAAGGAAAATTGGATGCAGGATGGTCGCACAAATCTGCCGGAGCATGGAAAAAATGTAGAGTTGGAATAATGGGCGATCATCCAAAGGTCAGAGCATCAGGAACTGTTTGCAATGACATATCCATCACAGTCGTATCCGATCCCGCGAGGCCGAAAGGTTGATTACAACGCGTTGGTATGGAGAGGATCCAATAAGCCAGTCAAATACCAGCATCCCGATCATATCTACCTGTCATATGCTGACGTGTCATGTTGTGTTAGGCCGGTCTCAATGAGAGTTTCATGAGAAAATTCGTAACATTAAATCTGCTAATATGACATATTTTTTTATGAAGAGTAAAAAAGGGAGTTTTATGGGCCGTGAGAAATTTTAGGGCATGATACAAAAAAGTAAAATGACATTTATTGCTCCTATTTATTAGTCATACTAGACAGAATGCATGTGTGACACACACATTCTATAGGAATTAGGAAGATCAATGTTCGTATATCAAATCAGATTAGGAAGGTTATAGCGTGGGCAGGCAGGGGCATGGGTACGCAAGGCGAATAAGTCTTTTGGCTGGGGAAAAATAGCCTCCAAATGGTGGAAACCTTTTAGAAAGTGCTCGTTTTTATTTAGGAAAGTCAATTTTTGACGATCGAACTATTGCTGAAGTCTGATTTTGGCCATCAAACTTGAAAACCTGGTATCTTTGACTATCAAACTATTAAAACCTTACAACTTTGGTCCTCTAGCTGGTTTCAAATGTGGTTTTGGCAATATATGTATTTTCTAAAATAATATAATTTGGTTTAATATCTAAAAATGCATAACTAATTCGTTTTAAATCAGAAAAATATGAAAGTGGCACCAATGTTTTTCTATAAATATAGCCAATCTATTGGTACTCTCTTTAGAATTATTTAGATCTTATTTATTCATTTTCTAGTATTTTATTGCTTATAGTTGTGACCTTTAATTATTTAAATATCATTTGTGTTTTACTCTATGTTTATTGCATAATTAATAAATTGCATAATGCTTGAAAACGTCCTTGTCTGAAACATATTGACTAGTTACACAATCAAAATAAAGGGCTAGCCATGCAATATCTAAACAGAATCTATATATGGTGGAACATGGTATTTGTGATTTGTTGTTGCCTTTTGAGTTGTTCTATGTAACCTAAGTTTGTTGGATCAATTTGGCCAATATTTTGGTCTAATATAACATAAAAAGATAATTTTAATAAATAATGTGCATGCCCACAAGCATTAAAACGCTACCAAAAAAGAAGATGCTAAAAATACGTGGTTTTTAAGTTCGATGGTCAAAATCAAACTTCGGCAATAGTTTGATGGTCAAAAATGGACTTCTTCCTTTTATTTAACGTCGTAAATTTATCAATGCAGTTACCCCCATGGTCCCGACATATGAGTCCTCTGTGAGGGGTGGATAGGAAAATTTTGGGTGGGCTGGATTCTTTTCTTATAGTATAAATTTGGTGGTAATTGACTGACATGTACATATACATACTAAATAGAGTAAAACAACTTATTCTTTGGTACAAAATTTAAATTCAAAAATAATTTTTTAGAGTGGAGAGGGTATTCTTTAGGATAGATTCCATGAAGGAAGTGAATCAAGAGAAGACGTTTTTTTCAGGTAAACACGACTCCCTACAAACTACCGTTTAGTAGAGCTCTCATATGGAATCGCTCTAGGATTTGCTCCACGAACTCTGTCAAATAAGTTCTAAGAAAGACAATAGTTTTTCTTTTTTTCTTTACAAAGGAGAATGTTAAACGTTAACTGATTTTTTTTAGATTAGGAAATGTTAACTGCTGCCCAGTCTTTCATCTGTGGAAGATAAATACACCAGTATCACTGACCTGCAGCAAGCATGCTGAGTGGGGTGACGTTATCACGTTAACTTCCTAGAAGCACATTTTTTTTTCTATTATGGAGTGGTGTTTATAGACACACATCATTCAACCATTAGGGTAGGTGTCACTTGAACTGTATAGATATAGTGGCTTACGGAGTACAGTATGTATTATACTATCTATAAATCATGATATGAAATCGTATTACATACAGACACCTTTCGTTGGACTTTTTGCATGGGTGCCGACGGCCGCAAGGAGAACATTAGAGTTTTCCGTGCAAGAAACACTGAGAAGGAAGCTTGGGTGCAGGATGGTTGATTGCACACGAAACTCCTATAGGTTTAAAAAATATGTATTCTATTCTAGTTACAGCGCGTGCTTTTGAGGATCCGGCGTCTAAAGGACCGTGTTCCGAACTTCCGAACGAATTGAAATTGCCCCTTGTGGTAGCTCCACGTCGTCGTGACGTCATCACCATCCGTTTTGTGCCCCAATGATACTCAGTCGCCTGATCTCATACGGACGGCAGGGGTCCTTCCCGATTTAACCCAAGGTGTTGGCGGGCCTCTAGAACGATCGGCTTGGGCCTTGGGGTGCGGACCGGGTCTGGGCGCCGGAGCCGGAGCACCTGGCAGCAAGCCAGCAACGAAAAGTTGTGCGCGGCGTCTGGCCGCCTCCCAGCTCCGGCCACTTTGCTGCCTCGTCTTCCCCCGCCCCTAGGTGGCGTTGGCCATCTCCGCCACCACCGATGTGAGCTTCACGGGGAGGAGTGCTAGAAGAGGCGATGCAAGATACCGGGCAAAGCATGGAACGATAACGCCAATGAAAGCCAGGCAAAGCTCAGCTTAGATTCGTCATCATGAACCGCGCTAGAATCTGAGGGTGTTTGGATCAGACTAAAAAATTGTAGTCAGTCACCCCTGTTTGGAAGCGAGAGCTAAAAGTGTATTAAAGTCCAGATTTCTCTCTCCTCTCCCCTTCTCTCTCCTCTCCCTCCCCCTTCTCTCTCTCCTCTCCCGCGCGGCCGCGCTCTCCTTTCCGCCCCGTCCGGCCACGGCCCCTCCCCTCCCCCTCGTCCTCGTCCGCCCGCCCGAGCAGGCGGCACCGCCGGAGCGCGGCGATCCCGGCCGCCCTTCCCCGCGGCGCTCAGGAGGCTCGTCGCGGGACTCCCGCGCCTACCGCGCGCCGGCAAGGTCGCCACCGAGCAGGAGTCCGTCGTCGGGGAGGCCGTCGTCGACGCCGTCTCCACCGTCATCGACCGCTGCGACGTGCCGCGGAGGGAGACCCCGCTCGACCTCGTCGTCCGCCTCACCGTCCATGGTTGCCGACGCCGGATCTAGGTGCGCGGCGCGGCGGAGTGCGGTGGCCGGTGGCCGGGGAGGCGGAGTCCGCGCCGCCGAGGTCGATGACGTGCACGATCTTCTCGGACTCCATCGTCTCCAGGACGCACTGGTTGGCGGCGGCGCCGGCGAGGCGGAGGAACGAGTAGAGGTCGAGGAAGTGGCGGCGCGCGGCGGCGAGCTCGGCGGCGGCGGGCGCGGCGCGGGGCAGGAGCAACGAGGTGAGGAGGCGTGGGCGCTGTGAGGATGAGGATGAAAATTAACGAGGAGAGAGAAGAGGGGATTTTAGTGTCTTTTAGCTCCCCACCCCCTACTAGCAAATTTTAGCCTCAAGACTAATTTTAGCCCCTGTTTAGCCTCGTCTGTTTAGAAGTTTAGCTCTTGCAAGAGGCCAGGCTAATTTTAGTCACCCTGGTCCAAACACTCTCTCTACATATATTCCATGCGTCTCAATATTGACCGGTTAGAATATGTTTGGCTATATACATATATGGGCCGACCCGACCGGTCAACCATAACTCTTAGCACCCGGAGCAGTGCAAAAGGGATAAAAATATCCTGTGCTTACAGACAAGCTGTCCGGCTGGGGAAAAGAGTTGCATGCAGACACGATGGTTTGGGACTAGGGGGGAGCTGGTGAAGGGAGTATGTTGGAGAAGTTTTTGTTAGATTGGGATTTAATGATATGGCTTCCTTTGCGAGTAGATCGAATAAACAATGAAGTTGCCCTGATAGCAATGTGACGTGGAGCTAGGCCCATGCTTAGATGAAGAGATGGTACGTTGACAATAGAGAGGAAATAAAGATGCCGAGTGCACAGCAAATCATTTATCTCAAGGGCTACATTATATAAAGTCTACCACAATCATGTAATAGTATGTGTTGGAATAATGATAACCCTACAAAAGTCATTTTTAAAATAATCCTACGGAACTCATGGCATCGTTGTTATTGAATATCATAGAACGACATGTACGAAAAAATATGTTTTGCTACACAAACTCTACCCCCATATATAATCACATCTGAAAGACTGGACCAGTAGATGTCGAGATTGACCAAATCACGAGAGACGCCTTCCTACTGACAGGTACGTCACTACCACTGAAAGAATAGCGTCAAGAAATCTTACCAACTAATCTACGATCAGTTCATGAAAGATATTTTCACTTAATAAGAAGAATAAAATGGATATCAACGGTTTTTGGAATAACAATTCAGTTATAGTTAATCATCATGTATCTATTTGTGAAAGCAATTTAAAACGTACAATTCTTAAACAATACATTGGTGCACAACCCGATGCTAGCCGCTCTATAAGCACATGTCATCTTGCTAGTTTAATTTATATGTAATGCAACGGTTTTCATTTTCGTTTCCCAAAGAAAAGTCGTTCAAAATGTCTGCTCAAATTTGGAACCTTAAATATTTGGAATGTTCATTAAGATTTATATGGAATTAGTATTCACAATTTGGTCTATATCACAGTTGTTGAGTTATTATCCTGCAAGGGGAAAGGTCCCTGCTGATTCAAAAGCCAATGCATCAAACTTACTCCTCCCCTCAAAAAAAAAATCAAACTTATTCCTCGTCTGCAGAAAATGTGGGCAGAAATATTGTTCCAACCAAGAATCGATCCTAGAACATCTAGCTAGTTGTTTATTTCTGCTCATACATATATAATAATGTTTTGATTAGGATCTCCCGAAATTATTTTTCCTTCACCAACGGTATGATAACCTTAAAATTCTTCAAAATTTTGAACCATAGAGGACTATATGACAAAGGCTATGCCAACCCAATCAAATTAAAGCAACCAAAACTCCAAAAGCACACGCATGCGGATAGGCGGGTTCGCGCTTTCAGTGTCAGGCGAGCGTAACGTCCGACGTACTACCGGTTCGGAGATGCCGTGGAGGGCTCCTCGTGTGCCTTTCTTGGGGAGTCAGCGGCGTGCGTGCATGCCCCGCGCGCAGGTGGCGTGTTCTCGCCGCCGCCGCCGCCGCCGCCTGGGATGGGTTATATATGGCCTTATGGGTAGCAGCTAGCAGGCTTCGATGCAGAGGGCGAAGTGTGGATGTGTGATTAGGATATGGGGCCTGGGAATCGCTGGTCAATTTGCTTGGTCAGTGGTCAAGTCGCATCATCCCATTTGTATTATTGCTATCAAAGTATCAATCAAACATGCTAACGGCAGGACGAACGTTCAGTGTTCTCGCAAGTCGCATCATCCACACCCGTGCAAACCAACTTAGGGACGCAAGTTTGTTATTTTTCTAAAGGGTTAAAGTACATAACCAGTTCTTTTTCTTTGCTTCACTAGAGATAAGAATGAGCTAATGTTGTTATCCAAAATTGATGCTACCACTTTTTTTAGAGAGAAAACCAAGAAAGGGCAAAGTTAAATGATGATGGAAACCCACGCCTTCCTTCATCATAGATAAATTCCTCTTTTTTTGCGTATATCTGGCTTACTAGCCTCCATATACTTTTAAAATATAAATCTGACTCCTTAAACTTAACTTTAGCTGTCGTATAGGTCTTTATACTCTTAAAATACAATGAGATCTCATAAATAAAATAAGATAGGATTAAATATTTATACTTTCAAGCACACTATTACTTCCGTTGAAGTGGCGGAACTAACCTAACAAGTAGGAGGGAGGGTGGTCATCCAGTAGGGGGGAGGGGGGGGGGGGGGTATTTTCTTCTTCCTCTCCTTCTTCCTTGACAAGAAATTACATGGAGGCTTAAGTGACTCTATGGGCGCACCAGTAGGGGAGCTAGAGCCACCTAGCCCCCCTGCTGCCTCAACCCTTGTTTCGTTGGCTCGTTCTTTTTTACTAGTTTTGTTTTCCCTTCAGATTCTCTCCATAAAACAATTTTCCAAGAATGGAGCACGGCTATCATGCACTTCTAGCAATATGAGATATTGCCTCCAAAGTGAAACATTATCGCCTGAATTTATAGTCATCAATATTCTAGACACGTTGAGCTGAAATTCACTTTATTTGACTATAATTAACTTATATTTACAGAAAATATTGTTATCAATATAATTGGGACGCCATTGTATTTTAGTAATATAAGGACCTAGATTTTATCTGAAGCAAAGTTTAGATCGCTAGATATGCATTTTGAAAGTACAGACCTAAATGACTTCCAATAGGGAACTAGATCTGCGTTGTGACAGTATAAGAAAATAAATGGCATATTAAGACAAGTTTAAAGATTTGCCATATATATTTAGTCTTACTAATCATATAATCATACTAGCAAAGACACATGTGCGCACGCACATGTATAAATAAAATAAATCAAACATAACATATAAAATATAGTTGCAATGCCCGTGCGGCACACGCGTGCTAAACTCTCTTCTATACATTTGTCTTAACTCATGTGCCACACACGTTTATTTAAAATTTAAAAATATTTTATATTTGGTCTCTCATGTATAGAGAGTTTTATGTATATTCTTAAAACTCAATAGTTGGCATTTTTTATATGAAGGAAAACTCTCCGATTTATTGTCTATTAGCAATACGGGATAGACGTGGGTACAAATGTGGGTATATTTAGGTGGGTCCTTTTTCGGGTGAAAAAAGTTGAGCGGGGAAACAACTAAAAGAGCTTGGAACAGTCAATTTTTTGTTGCATTTTTTTGTTCTTCCCTCCTACCAAAGCCCGACAGGTGGGTCCTCTGTGAAAGGGTGAGGGTGGATTTTTTGGTGGAACGATGTTTTCTTCTCTTCCGCTCACGTGGACCCACGTATTGATCTTTATCATAGCAAATTAATGCTCCAAAAATAAGGCGCCAAATAATATTTTTTTAGCACCAACACCCTTTCATCTACATCATTAACTAGTATGTCGCTCCTGAAAACGAGGCGTTGGCCACCAAAATTGATAAACCAACCAGCTCAAGTTAATGTAATCTTTCAATTATCAAGAAATGCTATGATTATTTGTCACTTCCACTAATTTATCAGAGAACATGTAGGAGTAGAATCTTAATAGGACGAAGGGAGTACACCATGATCACTAAAACACTACTCCCTCCTTCCTCGTTTATAAGGTGCACACGCAAAACGAGATTCAAACTTTACGATCTTTGACCAATAATTTACCCATCAATTTTTTCATTTTGTCATATAAATTTGACATGGTTGGATTTGTAATCAAACGTACTTTTCAATGAGTATAAATTCATAACCATAACTAATATAATATAAAAGAAATAAATAGTCAAAGTATGATTTAGGAGACCATGTCATGTTATCTCATGCCTTATAAACAAGGAAGGAGGGAGTAGTAGAGAATGCTTTATTAATCCCAATTCCAAAACCCAATAATGCACCTGGGAAAAGGTCCCGCATGCGTGTGTCACATGAATTTTTGCGCAGAAATATGCGTGCTCGGTGCATAGGACTCGAACCTGGGACCTCTCACCTCGCACATAACTTCCTTAACATATCATCTACAGAGCGCATATGACATAGTATTGGGTGCTTTCATTTTAAATTAACACGTGGAGAACTTTTAATGTCGGTAGGTAACACCATCTAGGATTAGAACTCACCCTTTAGTCCCGGTTAGTATTACCACCTGAAACTAAAGCCTACGAGACCTTTAGTCCTGGTTGGTAATATCAATAAGGACGGCTCCCCTAAAAATTACAACGGGACCCAAATCTATCCGGGACAAATATAGTGCATAGAAAATAATCTCTACTAGTGAAAGGACGCTCAGTCAATTTTCACTTAATGGATTTGTCCTTCCTTACCACAATCTTTTCGCTCTAGTAGGCACATCCCATCTACATGAACATGTTTGTATAAATAGGTTGGTATATCTGGAAATTCGTCTGATAGATACATCAACTACCATTGATAGAATAACTAATTATATTTCTAAATCAAAAAGAGTAAAATACATGAGCGATCTCTAAACTTGTCTTACGGTGTCATCTAGGTCTCCAAACTCTCATGCATATTTGGGTCCCTAAACTTGCTAAATTGTGTCATCTAGATCCAAAGTTCTGAAAATACCCCTATATTGCTGATGTTTGTCTGTTTCTTGATCTATAATTACGGTATGATACAATCAAATAAAGTTCTTCAAGTATTATGATGTAAACAACTGATTTAGTGAGAGAAATAGTATAAAATATCATGCTTAATTAGTAGTCATGTCAGTATGCATAGGGGTATTTTCGGAACTTTAGATCTAGATGACACAGTTTAGCAAGTTTGAGGACTCAAATATGCATTTTGAGAGTTCGGGGACTTAGATAACGTCCCGGGACAAGTCTGAGAAATCTAAAATCTAAATTTGAGTGGATAAGTTTCACTCACGAGAAAACCAACGCACCACTTGCATCCTAATCCCAAGAGGCCAACACGCGGCGATGGTGTGGCAGCAACATCTTGTCTGTTATACTTCAAGACTGAATGAGGTTTATTCAAACATGACTCTCTTTTTTGGCATGTAAACGTCAACTGGTCACAATCTTCACTTTGTTCATTAACAGGGAAACATGGCACTGTCATAAGACACTGCTATACAGTGACTAGATATCGTTGGACTTTTTGTGCATAACGGCCTGCCATGCGAGAATACTGAGACCAAAACTTAATGGTATCGCACGAAGGATGGTAGCATAAAACTTCCCGAGCTTTGGACCAGAATAGTATAATTGTTGAAACAACGGATAATTTTGTTAAAGTCAGTGCAGCTACAACACTGTCAACAATTAATGCCAGTTTTTGTGTTTTTTCTTTTGATCGAGACTCACGACATCATATCCATCAAGCAGAAGCCAAACAGCCAAATACTACAAAGTATAAAAAAAATACAACTCTTTACTATGGACCACCACAATAGAGTCAAGCTCTCCAGCAAGGTAAATGCTCCACACATGTCCACGTGTTGGTGACAATACCCAACTTCTAAGTTCTGACTACACAAGCAATCAACTGCAACAAGCATAGGTCGTCAACGTACAGAAACAAGCACCTCATCTCCAGATCGAGGTCAAGCACTTCGCAGGTAAAAACAAGCGTGCTAAGCTATTTCAAAGAGTTCATGCCAATATACCGGTGACGATGATCATCACATGCAAATTGCAAACCAAACAAAAACAGTGTATCCATGAGTTCAGCTTTGAAAATATTCGAGTGATCCTAAGCTCCTCAGACCAAAACTGATTGTCTTGGTAAATAACAAGATCCGACATTGCACAAAAAGTAGACAGCAAACTTCCATAGAGGTGAACATGTTTTTGAGATGATAGCATGTCTAACGGCTGAGCCTACACATCACAGGTTCTAAGAAGCGTTAGCCTGGGCCTTGTTGAGGATGACACCTTCGTATTTCACCTGGAACCACTTCATGGCGTCCTCCTTGGTGACCCTGTGCTGGATCCCAACACGGGACTTGCACCTACGGCGGCGAGCAACACGGTACCCAGCACGCTCAAGGACGACATAGAAGTCCATTCCATAAATACCAGTGGAAGGATCATACCTGACAGCACACAGAAATGCATTCATGAATTACAAGGACAGTTCGTAGCAGAAAAGGAGCATGGCAATATCACTTAAATCTCCCCTAAATTACAGGGTGCAACCTCGACACACAAGAACAGAAATATTGGTAACAGACAAGAAAGTCTTGATTTTTCATGCATATTCTTTGTAGTCATCTGCAAACTGCAACAGCAGCCATGCAAAAGATCAACTTAGAAGTAAATGATACATAATTATTAAACACAGTGATGAGCATTTTGACCAGTCAAACACTGCCCTGAGACAAGTAATACAACTCAAACAAGAAACTCATAGATGTCAATGTCCTGACTTCAAAGATAATCAGTAGCAAAAGAAAGCAATCCCAATGAAATCAGTTCTCATATTGTTCAACAGTGTGATGCTGACCAGACCAGAACTAATGTGTAGTACAAAAAATTGAAAAAATAAACATTAGATACTATCAGTACGGTTATAGTGTGGATTTTGTTATCAGTACATACCAAAGAGAATTCCAACATAAATTCTATTTTTTTTTAAAAAAAGACAGAATTCCAACAAAGTAAGCTCCAGAAACCAATAAAAAGTAATCAGTCATTGGCCCAGCAGTGGACAAGTGGACCAGCAGTTGCTAGGCTTCAGCTGGTACGGACAATTTATTCAAGTCATTGGCCCATCACAATCAGGAAAAGGATGTTGTATTTAGGTTAGAACTATATAGGTTCATATGTAGCAGAGTTTTGCAAAATAATAAACGATTGAGCATTTAGAACTTATCCACTTCCCAAAAATTTACAAGAAATAGTATTACGCAAAAAAAACATGGTTATGAGTTAGTTAAAAAATGCTATCTAGAAACAGAACGTGTTAAGCATCTTACTTGATGCCAAGATCAATGTGCTCCTGGATTCCAAAACCAAAGCACCCTGTCTCACTGAAGTTCCTCCTTAGCAATTCATATTCCTTGACCTTGAGTCCACTCTCCAGAAGCTGCATTGCCTTCTCACCCCTTACAGTAACATAGCAGGCAATCTTCTCATTACGCCTGATACCAAAGGAACGGACAGTGTACCTAGCTGAAGATGGACAACAGAAAAATGTTAAAGGGGGAAAAATCAATGATGATAGGGTAAACATACACAACTAATAGGAAAAGCAAATATACCCTTAGAGAACACTGGTGACTGGCCACTCAGTTGCTCCAAGACCTGCACGCATGGAAGCAAACAAAACTGATCAAAATCTGTAATGCTGTGGAATAAAATTAGGCTTCAGAATTACAGAATTTAGGATAGACAACAAGTATAAGGACTTGCTACAAGGTCCACAAAACCGATTTCTATTTTCCATTTTTGGCCAGTCTATCAAATATAATGCTGTTTGGTTGGGAACAAAAAAAATAAAGGATAGTCAAGCTGAAGGAAAAAATGAAGTTGCAAAGATAGAACAAAAACACCCAAGCATGTTGACAGAACCTAGTAAGTAATCGAGTGTACAATTTATGCTACTTAAGAAACACTTGTAAGGTATCATTTTGATAATAAAACATCAAAACATGAATGCAGATGGCCTGATGTACAGGCTTAGCTGAAATAAATTCAAACATAAACAAAGAAAAAAAAAGAACTGGTATAAAATTCTACCAATCATGTGCTAACAGAGACTACATACAAGAACTATGCTTGCGCACTAACAGGGAGGCTGCACAGCATGTATTTTATCAAACTACGGCTACAAATCATTCAGCTTTGAAGTATCATTCAGATGTCAATGTTTGACATTCTAACCTAAAGAATGTTATCCTGCAACGTACAATACGTCAGGGTGCTTATATGAACAGGCAGCTGACGATAAATAGCTAGGCATGTTAAACCGTTAAGCTATTGTTGCCCAATATGAAAAGCAAACTGAATTTAAAATCCCCTTCCCTCGTTTCCATTCTCCCACCAAAAATCTTCACTGATTACAAACAACTACGAGCTGACATTTATATATGTTATCACAAAACCGTAGAATAACGAACATCAGAAGCAACCTATGAGCGCATCAGATTCCGTAGAATAACGAACATCAGAAGCAACCTACTCGGACGTCCATGACCAAAAAAAAATAAATGTTTGTCACAAAGATCTAGCAAGCAAGAACTGGAACTGATCCAACCTTGGCGGCACGGGTGAGGCGATCTCCACTCTCTCCGACGGAGATGTTGAGCACCAGCTTCTGCACCTTGATCTCCCGCATCGGATTCGACTGCTTCTTCTCCGACGCCTGCATAACAAACGCGACACGCAGAGGCGCGCATGCTGGTTAGCTCCGCACACAGGAGCAGAGCAGCGAAGCTCGACGGTGGGAAAGGAGGGAGGGAGGTGGGGAGGCTCACCATGGGTGTCGTGGGGATTGGTCCCTTCGTCGTCGGCGGCGCGGCGGCGGAGTGAGGAGATATGGGAGGGTCGGGTGGCGGCGGCAGGGGGGTTAAAAGAGAGAGGAAACCCTAGCGAGGCGCTTGCGGGTTGGGCCTAGGTGGGGAGGAAGAGAAGGGCTTTTACTGGGCCGGGTCACTTAAGAGAATTTATGGGCTTTGTGTGTGAGCCTTTTGAGAAAAATAATTGGGCTGTAACGCCTGGCTTCCTCCTCCTGGATAATAACAAGTTGAACAGTGAGTTACCTTGTCCACGAAGTCAAGATGGCAATGGGTGCCCGAAACCCGGAACCCGATGGGTTTTTGCTCTATTAGGGCACGGGCGTGGGTCAAACTCTAAACCCATGGGTTTGTTAATGGGTCAAAAGCTGAACCCAGCGGGTTTGCGGGCGTGGGTCTAGGAACATAGAACCCAAACCCGCAAACCCATGGGTTTCATAGACCCAGTCCAACAAGTGAATTGGCCCATATACAACTCAACTAATCTGGCCCAATAACTCCAGTATATAAGGGAAATCAGCCCTCAAAACCCTAACCTGCCTCATTCCCCCCACCCCAGCCGCAAGGAGTGGCGGCGCATCTGGATCGCGATTCGCGAGCGGCGAGCCCCTCTCTGCCTCCCTCTCGTAGTCTCGTCGCCGGCGCTCGCTCCACTTCCAGCCCTCCGCCACGCCCCAGCCCCACACAGCCACAGCTTCCCTCTCGTTGTCACCGCCCTTTCCCAACCTGACGCGCAGCATGGCGGTGATCTCCGGCTGCAACGAAGATGGCCGGTGAACTTCTTCCTCCTCTCCATTAACTTGTTTTTGCAGCTAGCAATCTAGCATCTAGCACCTACTGCTACTGACCCCCACCCCCTCCGCCGTCCCGAAGGGACGCTGCTGCCCCTGACCGCCGCGCGGAGCTGGAGGTCACGGACAAGGAAGCCGGCAAAGGAGACTCACCGCCGCCGGCTACCGCTCCGTCCCTTCCGCTTCCGCAGCCTGCAACCTCCTCACAAGTTGCTGTCATCGTCGCCCCCTCTGAGCCGAATCAGTGCGTCCGCGTGGAGCAACCCAAGTTGAAGCCTGGCACGAACAAGAGCAACAAGCCTGCAGCGCCTGCATCGGCCAAGAACCGTCGTCCTCCGGTGTCTCCAACCTCTCCCACACCAATTGCCCGCCCCATCGTGCATTCCCTTGGGTAAGAAAAGAAATGTCTTGTGATGTTGACTTGTTGTGCTTGTGCTAAGTCGATTTATGTTCCAAATGAGTGCTGACTAATTCTTTCGTGCTACTCCATGTATGTCTATGTACTACTTTTAGTTCTGCTACTTTCTATATGAAGAACAAATGTGTTCTTTTCTTTTGTTGTACTGAATATTTGAGATGTGTTATACTGCTATTAGATGCATGTACTCATTGCTAGTCTGGATCTGTTTAGTTTATGTTGTTCTCTTAATTTGCAAGAATGTACTGAAAAAGATACCATGTCTAGATCTGCTTAGTTCTTTCTTTTTTTCTATCCTAGGTCATGCTATGTGTAGTTGTTATCACCATGACTAGTTTCTGTCTGGTTAGCATAACTCATGCAGTCATGCTATGTGCAGTAGCTATCACCATATATAGTTTCAGTCTGTTTCATACATATTTAGTTTATCTGCAGTTTTTTTGTCTAGCCTAGTTCATGCCATATGTCCATCTAAACTGTTGTCTTTTTGTACAGGATCAGAAAGATGTCTACACCCAGTGGTAGCCAATCTCCACTGTCACAATCATCACAAGCACAGTCAGATGCACTTGCTGTTTCTGGATCTCCTCAGCTTGAGTCTGATAACGAGTCAGTTCCAGTTGACCCCAATGGTCATGAGGTCATTGATGTAGAAGACGATGAAGAGGATGCTGAAGCTGGTTCCAAGAGAAAGCTCACCTCTGTTGTTTGGAAGGAGTTTAAGAGAGTGAAGATCAATGGAGAAACCGGGGCAAAGTGCATGTATTGTTTAAAGGAACTTTCAGCAACAAGTACAAATGGGACCAAGCACCTGCACACTCATTTGAATGGTTGTGTGCTGAGAAAGTTAAAGCTGAAGGGAAAAAACTTAGCTCAAACTTCTTTGAGAATTGGTAACACTGATACAGGGGCTGTCTCAGTGGAGAATTACATGTTTGATCAGGCGACAGCAAGAAAAGAACTTGGTAACATGATAGTGCTGCATGCATATCCCTTGAGCATGGTTGATCATGTTGGATTTCGAAGATTTTGTGCTGCAGTTCAGCCCTTATTCAATATTGGAACAAGAAACACAATAAGATATAAGAGCTTGCAAACATGAAATGCATCTCCTAGTGTCAAATTTAATCCATTTTCTACTGTCAAATGCACTACCTAACCTTTTTTACCTTTCATTTCAGATCTGATATTGTGGCACAATATGAGGTGGAGAAGAAAAAAGCAATTGAATACATGGCTGGTATTCAATCAAGGGTGGCCATCACATCTGACATGTGGACTTCTGACAACCAAAAGAGAGGCTACATGGCGATCACAGCTCATTTCATTGATGAGTCTTGGACTCTTAGGAATATTATCATGAGGTAATTACTTGTGACAACCAACTTGTCCATTGATCTAATAATTTTGTTGTTCACTTCAGATCTGAATACTTATATATTTTATATATTTATGTTCAAATGTAGGTTTATTTATGTTCCTGCTCCTCATACTTCTGATGTCATTGGTGAACAACTTTATCAGTCATTGGTTGATTGGAATCTTGATGAGAAGGTATCCTCCATCACCCTAGACAATTGCACTACAAATGATGCTGTGATTCCATATCTTGTGAGGAATCTTGGTAAGCACAAGCTTCTAAATGATGGAAATTTGTTGCACATGCGTTGTTCTGCCCATATCCTTAATTTGATAGTAAAAGATGGCTTAGAAGTGTTGAAAGATGCTATTGAGAACATTCGTGATAGTGTAGCATATTGGACAGCCACTCCTAAAAGGATTGAAAAGTTTGAGGAGATAGCCAAGTTTGTTAAAGTAGATATAACTGTGAAGATATCATTTGACTGTAGAACTAGGTGGAACTCAACATTTGTAATGCTTAACACTTGTTTGCCATACAAGGCTGTTTTCATTAGAGCTAGTCGTGTAGACAGGCAGTACACATGTTTACCATCTAAGGAAGAGTGGAAATTTGCTGAGGAAATTGTGCAGAGGCTTAAACTGTTCTTTGACATCACTAAACTGTTTTCTGGAACTGATTATGTGACTGCAAATATCTACTTCACTAGAATTGCTAAGATTAGGAAGCAAATCAGACAATGGGAAACTTGTGGCAATCCTTTAGTTGAAGAAATGTCAGCTAACATGGTCACTAAGTTTGATAAGTATTGGACTGACATTCAAGGGCTCATGGGCATTGCAACCATTCTTGATCCTCGATTCAAAACTGATGTCCTGCGCATTTGTTATGAGGACTTGCTTGGTGTGCCTGCTAGAGAGTGTGAGGATAAGGTCATTGCTGTGAAGAATCTGCTTGCTGAATTGATGTGTGAGTACCATGTGGTCGAGGATGTAGAGGATGGTGAACCATCAGGACCTTCACCTGGTAGCTCTGATGATTTCTTGGCTGATATTGCTGCACGTATTGCAAGTCAAAGGCCAGCAAGTATGGGGTTCAAGTCTGAGCTAGACCGCTACTTAGATGAAGAAGGAGTGAGCATACATACAAATAACTTTGATGTTTTGGATTGGTGGAAAGTGGCAGGAACTAGATATCCTACTTTGAGGAGGATTGCAAGAGACATTTATGCTATTCTTGTTACCACTGTTGCTTCAGAGTCCGCTTTTAGCACTAGTGGCAGAGTGCTTAGTGAGCACCGCAGCAGACTCACCTCCAAGATGTCAGAGGCTCTCATGTGTTCCCAAGATTGGATTAGAAACAAATACAAAGGTATGCCACTGACTTGTTGAACTATTCTTCTGACTTGTCCATTGATCTAATAATTTTGTTGTTATTGTTGCAACTAATTCAATTTTTCTATAGTTGATGAGAAGAACAAGAAGCCTGCTACCTTTTGGTCTTGTCTCCAGGATATTCAAGAGGGCCTTCAGGTGATCTGTTATTCTGTTAATGTGGTAGCTATGTTTTCTTTCCTTCTTTGCACTGTCTTGTACTCTTGTGAGATAGCTAACTAGTGTATGTGCTCATGTAGGAACTTGCTGTTTAAGAGGTTCATGGATTCCAATGGTGTTGTGCTGTTGATCTTTTGGTGCGACCTGCAAGGAACAAGTCAAGCGGAAAAAACAATTGATTCCTCTCATTTGTGAACTTGTAATGACTTGTAATGTGTTGTTTTATTTTGTTGGGTTTGGCCACTTGAGACTGATCTGTATTGGTGGCTTCCTGCTACTTCTGGGCTGTTTGGTTGATCAACTACTCAGTCAGCTGTCAACTTGAGTCAGCTGTGATGTTTCTGACGTTTCTGACGTGTGACGTCCTATAACTCTGTTGGTGTAATATGAAGTTGAAGACTGGCCACTAGGAAGTTATGTTTATGCCATGGAATCTTGTTATTTTAGTGAAGTATTGAACTGTGTGTTGTGCTGTACATGTACATAATTTTTGTGTGTTGGCTGCTTTGTCGGGCACGGGTGACCCGTGGGTGCCCGTTAACCCAGCAGGCGTGGGTCTGGGCACGAAATTGAACCCGTGACGGGTCATGGGTTTCTTAGCGGGCAGAATTTTTGTTCGCGGGCATGGGTTTGGGACGTCTAAACCCAGCGGGTTCACGCCCGTTGCCATCTTGACCACGAAGGGAGGAGAGGGACCGAGGGAGGCCGACGGTGCAGGAGTTGTACCGCGTCGGGACCGTCGCCAATATAGTTGGTCATCGTGTCGTGCCGGCACGACACGCGGCACGGCACTGCGACATGCCGCGGCGTGCCGCCGTGCTGACGTGTCCTGCTTGACCGTGTTATGGGCCAGGTCTTCGGCCCATGACACGGCACATGGGCCGTTTACCCGTGCCGTGCCGTCCATGGGTCACGGTGCACGCGTGCAAGCTCGGCGGACGGTCGTGGAAGGAGAAGGAGCCGCGCCGCTGGTGCTACTGGCCGCCGCCGGCTCCACCATCCCCGCGCCGTGCAGTCGCCCTCCCGAGCGTCGGCGGCCATGGCTTCTCGTCGACTTCCTCCAACTCCTCCCATTCTGACGGATCCACCTCTCCACCGGCGTGATCTTTGCCTCCCCGCCGACGGCGCCGCCGAGTTAGGAGCGGGAGGAGGACGTGGATGACGAGGCCGGCCCCTCCTTAATAAGCCCATGTTCAACAGGAAGCAGCCAGCCGAAGATATTTGGGCCTAGCGGTAAATCTAATGTGGGCTCTCTAGGCCTAACCTGGCATGAAGAAAATGACGGCCTTCCACGTTCCTCTTACTTTGGACACGAGACACGTTGCGGATAAATATCCACGTCGGTTGTCACCCGTCCTCGTCAGGGAAAGCGCCCGTCCACGATGGAGGATGGCCCTCTATAAGCTCGCACGTCAGAATCACACAAACACCAAAAGTAGCTTCAATATCCTTGCACCAACCGCATATGGTGCTCCATGCCGACGAGCACGAACTCAATCAATCATACACCATGATCTCCCTCATCTTTCTTTCGAGTTGACCTAATTTCTATGACAGGGATCCACGTATTACGCAAGTCGGGGCCCATGCATCATTTCAAACCCACACACAAGCCAGAAGCCACAACCATTTCTTACTCGAAAGAACCATGGCGGCAGCTGGTGCAGGTCGTAAACAAATGCCCATGCCTCGCTCGTCACCACAAGTTGTGGCAGTGCTTTGTGCTAATAAATGGCGAGGGGGTCATGATTGCAATAACTTGATCACCTGGAAACAAAAAGCAGGTGCAGGAAAATGGCAAGTCGCCTTGTCGCATCCAAAAACTATATATGCTGACAAGGGAGGGCGCACAGCTCCATTTTTCACGGCCACCCGATGCGAATAATGGCCTTGCTTTTGTTTAGTTTCAATAAGTTACTCCCAAATTTACTATGAAAAAGAAGATTCTCCGTCACATCAAAATGTCATAACATGTATGGAGTATTAAATGTAGATAAAATCAAAAACTAATTGCACAGTTCTATTGTACTCTGCGAGACGAACATTTTGAGCCTAATTAATCAATTTTTGGATAATTTTTCGCACATACAAACGAAATGCTACAGTACACGGGACTGTACGACGTGACCCGCACAGTCCCAATTCGGGGTTCCAGATTCTGAACTAAACACGGCCACTATCTTTTGTCTAAGTCCCGTTTTGCTCTGGCACCAGCAAAATGTCCTACGGTGCGCGGGTGACCAAATTAGATGTGTGAGCATGAAGCCATGAGCCCATGAGGATGAGCTTAATTAACTTTCCACATCATTTGGTACGGGTATTAATGTGTCCATTAGGTCAGCTGAGTCCGTCTTTGGATGTCTGCTTATTGGGATAGGATTTGTGTGTGAGCTTCTTAGATAAGTGTGTGTTCGTGTGAACGTCTATGTTTATACTAGTGTTGCAGAAAAAATAAAGGAAAAATGAAGCAATTATATATAATTTGAATCCATGTAGGAAATTTCCTACAAAGCACTTGAGAATTTCCTATGGATTGAGTGGAAATTCCTATGAAATGAGTGGAGTTAGGAAATTTCTAGGTGAGTGGATTTACGTTAGTCCCAATCTTCTGTATGTTGCCGTACTCGCACTCTCTAAAACTGACATATCACATAAAACTATGAAAGATACAACTACACAAATGCATAATGTCATAAGGTATGGGTAAAAGCAAGTTGATTCAAGGCACAATGGAGTAGCATATCGTTTGTACCTCTAACACTCAAATGATGCCAACTAGCTGCAAGGTTTCCCACACTAGCAGTAATGATGTTCTAGAGCTGGCGAACAATCAATCTAAAACGGGCTACACTAATTTGACCAGTGATGCTCTTGGCACGGCAAGCAATCATCACCGATGGGGATGTGTCACAACAAAATTTTCCTTACAGCTTTGGCTATGGATGGTTTACTTCAACTAAAATAAGCAAAGGTAGACTGAAGTCTGACTAATAAAGAAAAAATAAAATAAAACTACTTCCCGTCAACGGAAGAAGATGGGCGTCTGCACGATACGACATGATAATTAGTTACAAGGAACCGTGTGGTTTTTCATTAAAAAGGAAAATTAGGCAACCAAATTCAGGTGATTAAAAAAAGAAAAATAGGCAACCAAATTTGAGTAACGAAAAAAGTAGAAGGCAAAAGAGGCAATGCACATGAACATCTAACTAAAAAAAAGTAAAAATTGCGGTATAACGTGGAAATTTTTGCTAGCTTATATGTAAGTGATGATAAATCAGGAAATGGTAAATTTTTAGGAGCGACAAGTCTAAATGCTCATAGTAGGACCGTGCATGCAGCTGCTTAGTATAGGCTGTGTTTAGTTCCCTATCAAATCACCAAACTTTCCAAAATTCTCTCTTCAAACTTTACTATTCATCTATCACATCAAATCTCTCTCCTCATGAATGGAACACTAAACGTGGGTAAATAAAAAATCTAATTACATGGTTTTGATGTACACGACCAGAAGAATCTTTTGAGCATAGTTAGTCATGATAGGACAATGTTTACCACAAACAAATGAAAAGTGTTACAGTGTGCTACAGTATCGGATGTGACATTTTTACCGAACCTTTTCTATCTCTTTTTGGAACTAAAAACAGCCATAAGGAAGTACATGTTATCTGCCATTTGCACAGAAGATTTCAGAAGGGAGCACAGGTGCAACCACTCCCTCTTAAAAAAAGAATTAATACAACAGAATGCTCACACAACTACTGGGTTATCTCTTATCTTAATATAATCTCATTGATCCAAGCTCTAAAAATCTACTCCTTTTTGCTAGATTAGGAATGCAGCAGTTTGTTACAGGCTCACCCTTGCCGAACACCAGCCTATTTTTCTATCTAAGACTTGAGCGCTCAACCACACTATTCTATTGGAGACTTTGAGAGCCCAACCAACAGCAGCTAAACGGAATATCCGTGGCGTGCAGCCGTGTGTTGCAGTTCACGTGCAGAAAATAAAAACTGTGCACTGAATAGTTTGGAGCTGCTCCAACACGTGCTGACCACTCTCAAATAAAAGAAGCGGATCAAATCGGTCGTCAACCTCTATTGGTGTAGTGGAATCTCGTGGAGGATGTGGAAAAGCATCTATGATCTATCGGGGTTAATTAGTGGAACGATGAGCTTGATTTTGAGTGGGGGAAAGGCATCAGCAGCTGGTGATGAGGATTGAGGATAAGCTACAGTTTTCCTGTCACCATACCTGATTTTGACAAATCAGCTGCTGGGAAACCTAGATCATTCCAAAGACATCATGTCGCCATGATATCATGACCTGTTGGAATTATGGAACCCTTAGCTTCAAAGCAAGCCAAAATACTTTCTTGGCAATCGTACGAAAGACTATGATAGGACGAATTCAGATCGGATCTCTCATTCCCCAGATGAAATAAATCACCTTCTTTCATTCTCCTTTTTCACGTGTTCATTCTTTTTTCTTTTTTGCTTCTTGCAAAAGAATTCCACTTTCATGTGGTTCTAGTACATGCTACATACATACAAGCTCAAAACTTGGAGAGACGATGTGCTTGCACATCGCTGAAATATTTACACTTGATTTTGTCACCACCAACCTGGCAACTAATTAACCTCTCTCTAATGGTGTCTGTGGATCAATCAATCAAAAAAAGGGAAGACCTGAGACGGGTCTTGGGTCGTCGTCTTCATCGTGGTGAAGGGCTGGCTTCACCGGACGGCCGAGGCGACGGTGTGCGCCCACATCCGGAGGTGCACCTTGAGCTCGTCGCCGTCGCCGGGCGGCGGGATCCGCCAGTTCCGGAGCGCCCTCCTGACCTCCTCTTCCTCGTCGTCCCACGCCTCCGAGAGGTACGGCCTCCTCGGCGCCGGGTCGGCGGGAGCGGATTCCTCCTCCGGCAGGCGCAGGGCGGAGGACGACGGCGCGGCCCGCGGCGCAGCCGCGGGGGGAGCCGACGCCGTGGCCCGGTGGTCCTCCTCCTCGGATGAGCGCGGCGGCTTCCGGCGCAGGCCCGGCACGATGGACGCGAGCTCGGCGTCCACCTCGGCGTCGGAGAAGGTGAAGCCGAGGTCCTGCAGGCCCTTGACCTCCTCGAACTCGAGCTCCGACATGCTCCGCCCGCGCCGCCGCCGCCGCGGCCTGGCGGCCCCGCCACCGGCCGGGCGCCGCGCGTCGGGCCGTCTCCGTTCCGGCTGCGGCGCGGCCACGGCGAGGCCGTCCTTGCCCGACAGGATGGTCTCGAGGCGCGCGCGGTTGCCGCTGCTGGGGAGCCTGAGCGGCTCCAGGCCCTGGAACGCGGCCGCGGTGGCCTCGTCGCTCCGCGTCCGCCGGTGCCGCAGCCCGCCGCCGGCCGTGGGATGACTACTTATTGAAGGAAGGACCGGCCGCGCCGAACGGTCGACGACGACGTCGCGCTCCGGCGCCGGCGCGGCGGCGGGGGACGGAAGCAGCACGAGGCGGCGGAACCAGAAGGCGTCGTACAGCGCCATGGTCCGCTCTGCCGCCGCCGCAGCAGCATCAGCAGCCGTAGCAGCCGCTTGGTGCGGCCGCTCCATTTGGGGAGGGGCGAGGGCGAGGGAGGGGAGAGGAGGGGGAGTAGCGCGCGCGCGTGCGTTGGCCGTTGGGTCTCGCGGCACGATTGGGTTGTGGGGCGCTGGGCGCGGTGGCGGCTGGGTTTTATACACTGCTCGTTGTCGTGTCGTCGTAGCCCGGCCAGCGCGGTCTCCGCTCCGTTCCGGCTCGGCGCGCGTCGGTCGGGGCGGGTCGTGGCGGGGGTGGTGTCGCACGGGTTAACAACGCGTCGGGGGAAGGGAATTAGTGGACGCCGGACGGGCGGGGTCGGGTCAGCGGCTCGGGCGCGGGGGGCAGGAAGGTTCTACTTACTGCTCGCGTGGTGCGAGCGTCACGTCGCTTAATGCTTAATGCTCGCGTTTAACGTGAAACTACTACTCCCCATGGGCCATGGCGGCTCCGTACGTGTATTGGTGTATTATATTCTGCTTTGCTTGCTTAATGCTGATGTATGATTATGTGCCGGGTACGAAATGTTGGCGTGGCAATCACGTCGAGGACGGATTTCGATGGGAATCGTGCGTGTGTTGTGAACATTAAATATATAATAGAGTTAAATGCATCATTAGTACATAAACTTGACGGATAGGTGCGTTTAGGTACATCATCTTTTTAATTGCTCATTTAGGAGCAACAACTTGGCATGTATGTGCAAATAGGTCACAAAAACACACAGGCAAAATGATGCCACGTAGGCAGATGATGTGTTAGCTGATTTTTTTTTTGGAAAAGACTTTACTCATTGGGCAATTTAATTGAGTTGATTAACATTCTGTTTTGGGTTTTTTAGGATGTTGTATCGAAAAAATATTATAAATGTTTCAAAATCATATATTTTATAAAAATAATTATTTTTGGCTAGATTAAATAAAATAATAAAAAGCACGATATATTCATGTTTGTCTATATCTCATCAAATCTTTTCCGTTTCACTACTCACTTATTGTTTTGAAACTCATACCGTGAAGGGATGAGTACCGGGAAGGACTATTGGCGTGCGGCATGGAAAGACTGGCCGGGCGGCATTGGACATGGAAAAGACCTGCCGACGGCATGCCGAATTGATCGGCCCAAAAACTTGATCTCCGTATAAACTTGTAGACGTAAAAAATAGTCCTAACAAACAATAGAAAAATAAATGGGGGGTAATTTGCAATAGTTTTGCCCGTATGTCCGGTGACCTATTTGCACCCACATGTCAAGTTGGTGCTCATAAATGAGCAATCAGAGAGATGATGTACCTAAACGCACCCACTCGCCAAGTTGTTGCTCATAAATGAGCAATCAGATAGATGATGTACCTAAACGCACCCACAAGCCAAGTTTACGTACTAATAATGCATTTAACTCTATATAACAAAGAGTAGCCCATCACCGCGCTATATACAATATTAGAAAATACATTGTCTTATTTTAGCCTTGTTTATTTCAAAAATCAACTCCCAAATTCACTATACAAAAAGAAGATTCTCCACCACATCAAAATGTCATAAAATGCATGGAGTACTAAATGTACATGAAATCAAAAACTAATTGCATAGTTTTGTTGTACTCTGCGAGACGAACATTTTGAGCCTAATTAATTAATTTTTGGACAATTTTTCGCACATACAAACGAAATGCTACAGTGGCGCAATAATTACAAAGAGACACCAAACTCCCAAATTTGGTACACCAAATTCCAAATTTGGGAACTAAACAAGGCCTTTCTCCAAAGCTTTTATGATCAGTGACACTTCACTACTTCAGGAATCAACATCACAAACGGTTCTCAAAGCCCGTCACAAACGGTTTTGGGAATCGTTTGTGATGCTCGGGGCATCACAAACGGTTCAAGAACCGGTTCGTAACTTCTGAAGATCTACAACTTTGGTATTGACCGTTTCTCCATCCGAGGTCATTTATAAAATTTGAATTTCAAATTTGAGAACATTCAAACTTAGTTTCCGTTGACCAGATGATTTCAAATCAAAAAGTGTTGAACTACAAAGTTTCATAACTTATGAAGATCTACAACTTTGATATTGACCGTTTTTCCATACGATGTAGTGAGAGTAAATTGTTCACAAATCTTTTAGGTCTCTCTTATAGTTTTAGTAAACTCTATGAGAGATATCCATTTTATGAACAATATTCACATAAATTTGTCGAATGAAGAAATGACCAAAGTAAAAGTTCTACATCTTGAGAAGCTATAAAACTTTGTAGTTCAACACTTTTTGATTTGAATTGATTTACTACTTCAAAATGTGGTTTGAACGTGTACCATACACATCATCACAAACGGTTTTCATTAAAAACCAAAAACCATTTGTGATGTGGTCATCACAAACGGTTTATATTAATAAGAAAAATCGTTTGTGATGATGTGTTTGTGATGGCCTCACATCACAAACGTTTGTGATGGCCCACATCACAAACGATTTTCAAAACCGTTTGTGGTTGGCCGTTTGTGATGTCGCTTTCTGCAGTAGTGCTTGACACGTAGCCAACAAGGTTAGTGACGGGGATTCGTCCCTAGCATCGATTTCTTTGAATCTTTGTTCTTAGATGGATATCTTCACGTCATTGTTGGTAGAATTGGCGGGTCATTGTTGGTAGAATTGGCGGTGGCGGAAGGTGAGACGATAAGAGGGTGGGATCACTGTCTACATGAACAACGAAAGATGGTCAGATGAAGCAATGAGGTTAATGGAGAATCTAGTGATAGAACTAACACTAGAGACGATTTTTGGCGAGAGGGGATGAGGGACTAGGGCGACCTTCATGTGTTGAGAATGAGAACACAATTGTGATCTAGAAGAATTACAAGATGAACATATAGTTTCCGTTTCCAATTAAACGACTGAGTATGTCATGGACGAAAACAATGAAATCAGGTGCATGTGTAGTATGGTCCCTCCATTTCTTTCTTTCTTTCTTTTTCGGTCAAACTCAAATCTATTGACAAAAACTAGGTGATCATACAAACTGACATAAAGTTTTCGAATTGAAGTTTGTCATGGATCTCAAGGTTACCTTCCATGCTGGATCTAGTAAAAAACCGGCTAGGCATTTTTAGACACCCAATTCCTCTAAAGAAAAAGAATCAAGGAAAAAAATGCAATAGACAGACTCCTATTTTTGGGCTCGTGATATGTTATTGTCTTCCAATGCTCTAAAATCAAGCATGAACACAGTATAAGATTGGCACTATAAGATTTTCAACACATGGACAGTGCGCATAATCACACAAGCTTGGTTGTGCAGGAGTACCTTCTCAATTATGATGTACCTGATTCCTGTAAGATCGTCCCCACGTATTGCGCGCACCTGCATCCAAAGGCATATGAGAGATCCAGTCAGCCGCCCAAGGCGTCGCTGTATATAATCCTTGTCCTAGGAGACACGCATCCTCAAAACCGGGCCATCCATGTCATTTTGCCCGTACGTATAGTATCCTGGTGAGCTGAGCTGGCGGAGGACAGGGACCCCAAGGCGAGGGCCAGTGACTCGGGAGGTTGCTTTCGTGCTGAGTCACCCATGTTTCAACCCTAGTGCCGCACATGGTACGCGCCGGACCCCAGCTGCCCATGGAGTGTAGTGTAGCGCTCGCAACGTTGCTATCTCGTTTCGAGCAGCTGATAGCGACGATGTTCCGGCCTGCGTGAGGCGAGCTAGCTGCGCCACGGGAGGTGATGTTGGGGTAGTTGTCGTCCGAATTATGTTGCGCCATGGGGGCAAAAAAAAACCCGTTGTTCACTGTATCCTGGTGTAAGACTGATTCGAATCTGTAGGTTTCATTTCATCAAAAAGGAAAAAAAACTGCTATAGATTCCATTCATACAGGGAGACCGCAAAGCGGGAGTAGTGTGACTAGTGAGTGGCGTCAGTGCCTTCCAACTTCCGATCACGCGCCAGGCGAGAGGATCGGCCAGGCGGCGGCCACGTACACGTTTCGTGGTGCGCACGTACTCTTCAACGCGGAGCTAGTATGCTAGGAGCTGAGCGAGGTCATGCCAATTTGTCATGTGCGCAACGTGTTCCTTGTGACGCAGGGCAGGGAAAAGCCGAAGCCGAAGCCTCGCGGTCGGGCGGTCACGGGCAGCATGCCGCCGTAAGTATATTGGTCGCGGGCGACCGTGGCCGCGGCCGTGACCGCGGGAGCGAGAGAGCCGCCGGTTAAGAATTCGCAAGGTGGTTACGTTGCGCGCGCCCGCGAAAGCGACGTGAGACCATTCATTAGTTGCTCCGTCGGCTGCCTATTAGCTAGGGGTCAATTAGTTAAACAGCAATACTGCAAGAGGATGGATGGAGCCCCATATTCTAAAATGCCATCATCATCATCATATCCATAATACTCATTAATATATCCCTCGTCAGAACCATGCGCGCTAAAAGGACAAGAATTAAGTGTTCGGAATTGACTCGTCAGTAGGGTTGAAAACGAAAACGGTAATTTTCGGTTACCGGGAATCGTTTTCGAGATTTTACCGAAAATCAGAGCTAAACGAAAAAATATCAATTATCGAAAATACGAAAACGAAAATGATTTAAGCCTCTTCCGACCGTTTTCGAAAAATACCGGATTTCAGCCGGTAATTACCGCGATAATTATCGAGTTAAGTATGACTCTCAGGCTCCTGTACATCTTTCATGTGTCTGAAACACGGAATCACACAGCCCACCATGGCCCATCGATAAAACCTGCCATGACCCAATCACATCCAGACAACGAGGCAGCAGCAGGACAGTTAATTTCATTCGTCCACCGTGCATGCCTGCCCTCGACGGCATGTAAATGGAACGGAGCTCCGAAGATACGATCCCGTCAAACCAGCGTCGATGATATTTTGCAGTCACGACAACTTAACGATGCGGTTGCTCCACAGCTCTAGCAGTACGACTGACACCCTGTCTTATTTTATCCGGCGACGATGTCAACTTGAGGAACTTGGCAATGGGCGATGATTGTATATAATTGACAAAAAGGCCGGGGCGATCTGGTCGATGATCAGAGGCCAATCGTGCTCGATCCAACTTGGTGCTGGTGCTTACTAATACAGCAAGTTGCGAAGCGTGCCCTGCCGTTTCAGACATGGATGGAACATGGACGTTGCTGCAGTCTGCAGAGAGGATGCACGCGATTGATCCAAAGGGCAACCGCAGTCGTAGACGGGAGCTTACTAATTCAGTGCACGAGGAAAAGGGGCTTCGATCGTCACACGCACCGTCTGTCGGATAGATGCAAATGCAATTCAACTTACACTGCCGTGTGTACTTAGCGCCCAAGGGCGTAAAGAATAAAAAACAATTGTCAAGGTTCACAAAAAAAATTTGCCAAGAGTTTTTTTTTTCGCGGCTGAAGGGAAAACGGAATGCACTTCATTGCCATTTCATTCATCTTAAAACAGGTGAAAGGGCATCTAGTCTCTAGTAGTTAGAGCGCATGAGTAGCAAAGACCTAGGTTTGACTCTCTATTGGAGCGAATTAATTAGGTTTGGAATAAAAAATATAAAAGATAGGTAGGGCTTCCCCTGCTAACTTCGGTAAAAAAATGGCTGACAGTATACACTTACGCAAACTCTATCTCTATGAACACCCCTAAGAAATTAGGCCGGCAAATGTCAAGTTTGACACAGTTACTACATGCTATCAACAGGCATGTAAAAATGTTGATTAATATATATTTCTAAAATACATCGAGAAAAATACAGCACTCGTGCTAAGTCGAGGACTCGAACTTGGGTGAACAGATTCCACAAAGAACTATACCAACTGACTGGGATGAGTATGAGTATGTGTAAACGACTACATTGATATTTTACAAAGAAATACACTGCAATGTTTAAGTGTAAATTGATATTTTACAAAGAAATACACTGCAATGTTTAAGTGTAAATTTGACCGTTTGTTGTAAGTGAAGATGAATTGCCTACCAACTATCACCAACTAACGTGATTTGATCATAGATCAGTTGGTAAGGTTCCTTGTGGTGGAACCTACCCACCAGAGTTCGAGTCATCGACTAAGCACTGATGTCACATTTTTCCTGGATTTATTCCAGGATTTAACTGACGTGTATTCTTTCATTCTTTCAGTGTTTCTCAGAAAAAAATCACCGACTAACAAAACCCGACGAGTGCACAAATAAACACAAGGTCTCATCACCAACTTGCTAGTATCTCTCAGTCCAATTAAATTTCAATAACTCAAATGACTGACCTACTATTTTCTAAAAAACAAATTAATACTCCGTTCCTTCAGAATACAAAGAGTGATTTAGTTTTGTTCTAAATTACGTAAACTTCTCTAGCATCTTAAGCATTAAAGTATTTTTTATTAAGTCCACCATGTAATATATTTCCATAGTGTATTTGTTTGATATCACATTTGTTAACACATTTTTCCATAAGCCTGGTCAAAATAAGAAAAAGTCCGACTCAAAACAAAAATAAAACACATTTACTATCTTATTTGTCACACCTCTCTTTCTCTACAAGTCGGAGCTTAGTCGAGACCAGTAGGGCAATTGCCCCTCCCCCTCCAACTAATCTCCAATAATTAAACAATACGGAGTAGTTTTGATACTGTTTATAGGATTTTAGAGCTTAACTTCATAAATTGGCCCCCTCTAATTGTTTGGTCAATCTCTGCCTCTAGCCATGGTTATTGGGCTTGACCTAATCCAAGCGCCAAAATTAAATCCCCATGTTCGCGTATAAGGAGATCGTTCTTTCTCTCCATGTACACAAAAATGGTAATAATGTTTTGGCATCTATGGTCCCCTCCTCTTCCTGAGTAGTCCCCTCAGCAAACCTTCTATTGTGTAGTTGTGACATTGTGATCCAATGCATGAAAAGGGAATTGGTGTAATCGTCCTAATCGACATTCATGGCGGGGGTGTTATGTTTTTTTTCCTACCAATACATATCTCACACTATTATCACTGTGTTGTTTGGCTTAGTGAAGCCATTCAATCCACTTATATGATGAATAAGCTTCAGAAAAAAGACTTGGGATCCTCGTCAAATTATTGTAGGCCTTGATGGATCAACCTCGTCAATAGGAAATTAGTATTTTTATAGTTTCTTTACTTGCTCAATCTTAACCATTATGTCAATTGCCTCATTAGCAATGAAAAACTTTGTAATTGTGTGCTTATTTGATAAGACACATAGCTTATTAAAAGTGTGAAATTTTAGCATTGGGTGCTCCTTTGATGCGCATTAGTGATATATCCTTCTTCCTGTAAAGTATGTTATGATTAGGGACAGATGCAAAAGAGGGTCTAGTGCGAAAGAGGCTACCGCGTTCTAGCAGACGACGTTTCGACCCACTGGTCCTGCTCACGGTGTGGCTTATATGGAAGGAGCACAACTCGCGAACTTTCAATGGTACATTGAGAACAATGGGGCAGCTGGGCATGATTCTGGAGGAGGCGCAGTGTTGGTGTAAGGCCGGTTGTGCTGAATTGTCGGATTTTGTACAGGCAGTGTCTGACCGTAGTGAAAGTAGCAGTAATGGTCGCTAAATTATGGTGATGTAATAGCGCAGCTCTCGCTCTTGTATTTCTCTGGAACCCTGTTTCTGGGGGTGATGACGTTGTAATTCCTTCTTTCCTCTTAATCAAACACGTGTTCAGGCACGGTCGTGAAAAAAAGAGGGTCTAGTATTCCAATGGACTCAATCCACACATAAAAAATTGTAATATTCACAATCTTTCTCTTCTTTTTTCTCTTTATATTCCTTGCAAGTATAAGGAGATTGAGCGGTATAGCCATGTGGATCGTGGGGAAAGCCACGTGATAACCGATGTGTGTAAGTGGAGAGGGCATGCGGCGATGTGGATAAGGGATCAAAGTGGAGCAAACTATTATGCATTATGTTTGTATTGGCATAGTGGGTATATATTTGTGCTACAATCAGGTGAAACTAGTGTGAGATATTGATTAAAGGATTGTTGACTCTAGAGTAGTATGTTGTTAAATTTGACAAAAAAAACTAACTATTTATTTGAACTTTAGATTGTTTTAGATCCGTGGTCCACAAATGAAACAAAAGGCCTTACCACTAAGAAGAATAAAAACTGACTATTATCAAACTTAATGCCCATACATAAGAACGGCACTAGAAAGTTTTCTAATATTTCTAATATGAGCCATTCTCTTTAGTACGGGCCATTTTACGACTCCTCCTAGCTTTGAAGATGAAACCGTTTTAAAGCCGCCTCTTTAGCCTCAAAACTTTGCCAAGAAGCCAGTGAAGAAGTTCTACCAAAGGAGCCATGCATATCTTGTGGATCTAGCAATCCTTCTCTTTGAGATGAATTAAGAAGAGAGCTATCTATTATTAAAAAGCAATAGTATGGTCTAAATTGGCTAATTTAAGTAAGAAAAAAAGAAACAGGACACTGAATCCATATCAGCAAGTTCAGGCATCAGTGACAGGTAGGTGGGGACACAAGCTCAAAACTAAGACATCTTTGTCATTGTGCACACGCTCGAGTGTGTCGATGACATGGAGGTGAACATGCAAGGACAAGCTCGAGGTCCAGGAGGTTGCCTTTGTGCTGAGTCACCTGTGCCTTGGACCTCCCAGGTGGGGCCCGTACTATATATAAAGTGACATTCCACATTTTCACACATAACAGATGGGCTGTTTTTAAGAATTGGACATTAAAAATACTTAAAATTAGGTGATACCCCGCGCGCTGCTGCAAGAATTTTTGAACAAAATTTTAAGGTAAAATTTCAAAATAGAAACTAAGGTGATTACATGGTAATATTCTTTTGCAAACGACATTAATATATTCATTTTGTTGACAGATAACAATTGTTAAATGATTGATCTTTTATGTATATCTGATGTGGGAATTTTGTAGCCTGATACTCGCAAAGATGTACCTATGCCATTAGTCATAGTAAATCGGTGAGAGACATAAACTGATGCTCTAGTGGATGATGACTTGTCGAGGTGATAGCTTGCATGCTTCGTAGTGGGTTGCTCCTTGAGTAAATGACTCATGAGTGGATGATGTAAGCGGATGACGTGGCACGCTGAGGGTTGAGAAAAATTCAACCATGATTTGTAGTGAGTACCAATTATATAGGTTATATAGATTCCATCTGTGACGAACCGGATTCTCACCGACGAGAACCCGACTCCCTGTACCCTCGAGATAGTCCCAGGAATAGCAGCTATCTCGTACAGAACTCATCTCAGTCGAATATCACATCCATACAACGATAAAAGATTCATTACATGACATATATAAAAACATAGCGTCTGGTACAAGCCCTCTGGGCTAAATCGACAATAAGAAACATCTGCGCAGCGGTAGCTAGAACATCAGGGACCACTCCTCCACAGGCATCCTTGAGCATAGCGCGCACCCTTCAGTCGTACCACCCGACCTGGTTGAACTCGTGGTCGGGGTCTTCACCTGAGAACCCAAAGTCTGTCCCCAAGGAAATGGGACAGGTCCACGTCACCAACCATAATATGATGCAAGCTTTAAAGTGGCCTATTCTAAGGTATAGAAATAATCAAGGTTTGAGCCAGGGTTTTCTTATGCAAACAGCAGCAATAACCCAAATTCATCTCATCACCAACTCCTTCTCTCACACACACATCCACTCCCAAAACCACCCGTCAGCCTCACATTTTCCCATCGGGCTCGTCTTGCCACAGCAGGTTCCCGCAAATATTATTCACCAAGACCTTTCTCTCTCTAGTCGACTCGGTGAGCTCCCTCCCCACCTTGTCTCAACAGCCTTAGCTGGACCAATCTCTCATAACCCAAATCAACGATGAGGTAAGAAAGCAGATTCCCATGCTAGTCGGAACTTATCAGAAATGGGTCGTCAGTAACCGTGGACACGGCTATACGTATAGTTTACACTCTGCAGAGGTGGCACTCCAGGAATCCATCCGGGCTGCAAGACTAGTCCGCAACCAACCTGAGCCACAGCCCACAGCAAAGACCCTAAACAGTAACGGCGCCAATCCTGTCTCCCCGGGCTCGGGAAACATCCGATCTAACATCTGCCCCAGGGTCGTGAAACCTTCCCACCGGGGCCAGTCGGGGGCCGTGGTAAATCAGGGAGATTACGCCGCAACGAATCCCCCCTACACATATCAAGCTCGATTCTCCTACAGTCTCGGCGCCGCACTAGAGTAGGCTTGCTGGAACCCTCCCCATACTGGGTAGATGGTGAGCACGGTATTCCCACGTCCAAAGTTGGAACTCGACTCGGTCCTTAATTGTCGGTAAAGCGAGTATCTGCGTCATAAGCGATCCGCCGCAACGGTCCGCAATCGGCACCCATAACAGGTATAGCCGCCCAAACTCCTCAAGTATTCCTCAAGTACCAATATCCAAGAACCATGTACTCGCAACAGGTACTCCGTAGGGACTGCCCGAGTGCAGTCCCCAAGCACCTCGACCAAACGATCGAATTGTTATTACTCGCTTACACCGCCTAGCTGCACTACTCCTCCCATACCACCCACAACTCACGCCAAGAGGATCAAATCACAACCATCCCAACACATGCATAGCATAGCATATTCATAATGTGAGTAGTAGGTAGCAAGGTAACAGGATAATAACAAAGATAGTGCAGGTTTATCATGCGAGTAAAGTAAAGCGCTAGCATACTAGTTTGCATGTCTAATAGGTATTTCAGAGAATGGTCGGGCATAAACCTGGGCAAAGGTCTTCGTCCTCGTCAAAGCAGTTGTCGCAGTGGTCCGGCTCCTCCAGACTCTCCGGAGCTCCTAAGGTTGCGTAAAAATAAAATAAGGCGCGACTACTAGCAAAGAAACTCCAAAACAGCAATGAAAGAAGTCCCAAATAACACCAAACTCTACACTAACGCGTGGGTCATGATTTTAGAAAAATATAGAAACTGGTTTCATATTTTTCTGAGCTACGGTTGATTTATTATTAATTTTTGAAGTTTAAATCATTTTCTAAAAATATTAAATTATTTCCGAGAAAGAAAAACAGACAAAAATTAGCCTGTTGACGTCAGCAGTGGGGTCCGCCTAGGATGACGTCAGCAGTGGGCCCTGCTGACGTCAGCGTTGAACGGTCAACGTTCAACGGTCAACGGTCAACGGGTCAACCCTGGTCAGTGGGCCCCAGCGGTCAGTGACACGCAGTGTATGACATGTGGGCCCCATACGTCAGCGCGGTTAAAAGAAAAGAAAAAGATTAAACGCTGGCTGGGCTGGAATTGGGCCGAAAGTGACTGGGCCGGAAAAGTTCAACGGTGCAAACCAGACTTAAAGTTCAACTTTAGGCCCACGAAGGGGCGCTGCTGGATCTGGCTCTGGTGGACTCGGTCCACCGTGAACCGTGAGTGCGGTTCACGTGAGCCGGGTGCACGGGATCACGTGTGGCCAAATCGGGATTGTTTGTGAGTGCTCGTGCGTGGTGCTGGTGTGGTCGTTCGTGTGGCTCGGCCACGGCGCGAACTTGCCGTAAACGGCCCGGCTCGGGTCAATGGTGGCCGGATTAGCTCGGCTAGGGTTTGGTGAACGCGGATGGCAAGAAAAAGGGCTCAGCTTGGCTTCGGTTTGGGCTTCCCGATGCGGACGGCAGCGACGTGGCCATGGCGCCACGGCGGCCGCGATGCGCGGGCAGAGACTCGGCTCGGACGGCTCGGCTACGGGCGGTTCGCGCGCGCGCAGTCCTCAGCAACTACTGGGATGCATCTTGGTGCATCCTGGGTGTATCGAGTACTTGGACTCACGAGCCTCTGAGAGAATTGTTCTCCTGATTTCCTTGTCCTGCGGTACACAAATACGGTCCTTCAGCCATACTGTCCCTGCTTCATCTATTCGGAAGTCAGGTGCCACTCCTCGCTGGATATCCTCTTTTACTTCTTGGATTTTTGGACACTTCCCTTGAGCTTCTTTGATTCGGTCTTCCAGGTTGTACTTCACCCTCATTTCCTGGGGTTTTCCTTCTTCTACTAGCTCGAGTTTCAGCATGTACAATTCCTTTGCTAGTTCTGGCTGACTTTCTTCTATCATCAAGTTGTTGCAATAACTCTTTCGGCTCAAGGCATCTGCCACTACGTTAGCTTTGCCAGGATGGTAGTGTATCTCCAAGTCGTAATCCTTGATCAGTTCTAACCACCTTCTCTGCCTCATGTTCAGTTCGGATTGGGTAAAGAAATACTTCAAACTTTTGTGATCCGTGTAGATATCGCACTTGTTGCCAATCAGGTAGTGCCTCCAGATCTTCAATGCATGTACCACTGCTGCCAGTTCTAAATCATGTGTGGGGTAGTTTTCCTCATGTTTCCTCAGCTGCCTTGATGCATAAGCAACAACCTTGCCCTCTTGCATCAGAACACATCCCAAACCTTGTCTCGAAGCATCGCAATAGACTACGAAATCCTTGCGAATATCTGGCAGTGTCAATACTGGCGTTGTAGTGAGTTTGTGTTTGAGTTCTTGGAAACTTCTTTCACACTTGTCTGTCCACTCAAACGGGACATTGTTCTTGAGTAGTTCGGTCATTGTCTTGGCAATCTTGGAGAAGTTCTCAATGAACCTTCTGTAGTAACCTGCCAAACCCAGAAAACTTCGGATTTCCGTGACACTCTTCGGCTGCTTCCATTCTGCTACTGCCTCAATCTTTTCTGGGTCTACTGCTACGCCCTCGGCTGTCAGCACGTGACCCAAAAGGCTACTTTCTCCAACCAAAATTCACACTTGCTGAACTTTCCGTAGAGTTAATGCTGCCTCAGCTTCTCTAGTACAATCCTTAGATGCTCCTCATGTTCCTCGGCTGTTTCTGAGTAGACTAGTATGTCGTCAATGAACACCTCTACAAAATTGTCTAATTCCTCCATGAATACCTTGTTCATCATGTTCATGAAGTAAGCGGGCACGTTGGTCAAACCGAAGGACACAACGGTGAACTCGTACTGCCCGTACCGGGTCACAAAGGCTGTCTTTGGGATGTCGCCTTCTCTAATATTCATCTGGTGGTATCCCGATCTCAGATCAATCTTACTGAAGTACTTGGCTTTCTTCAACTGGTCTAGCAAGTCATCAATCTGTGGTAATGGGTACTTGTTCTTGATCGTCACTGCGTTCAGGGATCGATAGTCTACGCACATGCGCATTGACCCATCTTTCTTCTTCACAAACAACACTGGCGATCCCTATGGGGATGCACTGGGTCGAATCACCCCGCTTTCTAGCATCTCTTTCAGCTGCTTCTTGAGTTCGTCTAGCTCTTCCACTGACATTCTGTACGGTCTCTTGGCAATGGGCCCTATGCCTGGTTGCAGCTCGATTATGAACTCTACGTCTCGGTCAGGTGGTAATCCTGGTAGTTCTTCGGGAAACACGTCAGGGTACTCACACACAACAGGTACTTCTTCGATCGTCTTTTCCTCGATAGAGTATACCAACTGTCTCAGAATACATGTTCTGGATCTCTTCCCTGTTCTTCTTCTTTGTGGTTCTACTGTTATTTTGACTCCGCTAGGGTGTGTCAACTCAACTGTTCTGGGTGAGCAACTGATTACTCCTTTGTGCTCTGTAAGCCAATCCATTCCTAATATCACGTCAATTCCGTCTGACTTCAGGACTGTCAGGTCTCCTACGAACTCCTGCCCACCTATCATCAGACTAACTGCTGGGCACTCTAAGGTGCACCTAAGCTCTCCTAAGGGAGAAGTAGTGACTATAGGTCTAGCCTTAGGTATTGTCGGGAGTGACTGCTCTTTCACAAACTTTGTCGAGATATAAGATCCAGTTGCTCCAGAGTCAAACAATATCAAAGCTGGAATGTCATTTACTAAAAACTCACCGAGCACAACGTCGGGAGTGTCCTCGGCTTCTTCCTCTGTCAGGTGGTTGAGACGTCCCCTCTGCGCTGTTGCTGGCTGCCTGTCCTGTCCTCCAGGTGCCGGTGCCTTGGCTGGGGTTTGTTTGTTCTTCTTCTCTGGACAGTCAAAGGACTTGTGACCGGGCTTTCCACAAGCAAAACAGACAACTGAGGTCCCTCCACCAATTCTGGGCGTGTTGTTTGGCTTCCAGTTGGGGTTTCCCTGACCTGAGTAGCTGTTGTTTCTGTTACCAAAGCTGCTATAGTTGTTACCTCTGCTGCCAAAACTGTTGCTGTTACTGCCTCTGTTACCGTGGTAACTGTTTCTGTTGAACCCTGAGCTTCCTTGGCTATTGCTCTGCTGAAAGCTTCTCCTGAGCATGTTGCTCTGGCCACTCCTCGGCCTCTGACTTAGTCTATGGTTGTGCAACTGTTCAGCCTTTGTTTTCTTCTCTCTCCAAGTATCTTCGAGTCCCACTCTTTCCTTCTCAACTGCGATAGCCCTGTCGATCAGCTCTCTGAGTGTCTTGTGTGAACTCGTTGCGAGTGCTGTCCTCAAACCTCTATGCAAACCACGCTGGAACCAAAACTGCTTCTTCTTTTCAGTGTTGACGTCTTCAAGAGCGTACCTTGACATCTTAGCAAAGTGTCGAGCGTATTCAGCTACAGACAAACTTCCTTGGTTCATTGTCCTGAACTCCATTGCTTTATGCCCCATGACTTGTTCTGGGATGTGGTACTCTTTGAAAGCTTCACAAAACTCTAGCCAGGTGATCTGAGCTGGGTTCACGTGAGAGTCACAGTAGCTCTCCCACCACGCTTTCGCTGCGCCTTCAAGCTGGTGTGCCGCAAGGGCCACACATTCCTCTTCAGTGTAGTCTATCAGGTCCAGCTTCGTCTCGATGGTACGTAACCAGTCGTGTGCGTCGAGTGGCTCGTCCGAGTAGTCGAAGGTGGGTGCTTTCAGCCTGATGAACCTTTCAATCTTCCTTTGTAGGTCTTCCTCACGGTGTCCCTGTCGGTTCTGGTTCTGGTTTCCCTGTATCTGTTGCATAGCTTGCATCATCTGTGTGTTGGCATGTGCCATCTGTTGCATCAGCTGTGTTTGAGTAGTCATCACTTCTACCAAGTTAGGCGGTGGCGGTGGTTGCTGTTCGTTCTGCTGGTTCTGCTGAGGTTCCACTGCTGGTTCTTCCATTTCCACTTCCTGTTCTCCACCTGGTGCGTTGTTCTCGGGCTGGAGCACGCCTGCTGCGCGTCCGCGGCCCCTGCCTCTAACTGCAACTGCTGCTCTTCCACGACCATGACCTCTGCCACGACCTCTGCCCCTAGCTGCTACTGCTGTCTCTTCTTGCTCAGCTTCCTCAAAATGTGCAAGCAGTCGGTTGGATCTTCTGATCGACATCTTGCTGTATTTTTCATAGAGCAGATTTAGTGGCGGTCGGTAAGGGTTAGGTTAGCGTAACTAGAGTCGGAGCTGCACACAAGAAATAGACTCAACACTAAAGTACACTCAAGATGAACATCAATAAAACTGCAAGAACAGCCACAAAGATCGATCACTCATTACAGCATTACACCCTAGACATGAGTACTATCCCGAGGCCAGCTCCTGGAACCTTGAGGATTAGTACATCTAAGCGGATGCTACATCGTGGCTGAGCCAAAAGGTGGTCATGATCTACTAAGTCTAAACATCTTCTCATGAAGATAGATACAATTCTCGTCACCACTGCTGACATCTGCTGATACTGCCTACTGCATCTGTCTCATGCTACTGAAAGTGCCTGTGAGGGGCGCTGCCAACCTCACAGCCTCAGTCTCTGTCTGCTGCTTGATCACTGCCTGTCGTCGTGGAGAGTGTCCGTGAGGCGCGATGCCAACCTCTAGGTGTGCCAGTTCTTGTCTCAGTCTTGTCATCTCGGGGGTAAGGGTTCGAGCCTCAGGTAGTGGTATCGGCTCAACTTGGCTTGGTGAGACCCTGTAGTTCTCTGTCCTGGGTTCAACTCTGTGTTCGTCTGGAAGTCCTTGGTTCACAGTGATCACCTCTGCTACCCTCTTTCTGTCTGACCTTACCCAACTACTAAGGGTCCTTCGAGCTTCATCCTTTGCCATAATCTGTTGAAGACTCAAGTACCTCATCAGCTGGTAGTTTCGCCCACTCTTCTCCTTGTAGCTATCCACCTCTTCCTGAAGTTCTGAGTTGTGACTGTCCAACCAATATACTTCTTCCTTCAGTTCTTCTATCTCTTCTTCCTTGGCTGCCAGTGCTTTGTCTTTTTCTGTGAGTTGATCTTCTAGACGGACATCTCGAGCATGGTGAGTTGCTCGGATCAGTCCTGCCAACTGCCTGTTGTTGCGAGCTTCGTATTCCAGGACTCTGACTTCCCTTGCTTTAGCTTTGAGTTGCTCCTCAAGTAAGGCGATCCTGTTGTCCTTCTCCAGTAGCTAGATGTCTTGCTTCCATACTCTCTCTTTCAGCTTGGCAACTTTCTCTTCTAGGCCAATGTTTAAGTACTCCTGCTCAATCATGCACTGAACTGAGGTCCGCAGGGTCACGTTCCGCTCTCGGTCTGCTGCGTGAGCCTGCAAGCTGACTGCGTTTCTGTCTGTTGGATCTTCAAGAGCCCGTGGCAAGTACCGGAAGCGAGTGTGGCTGAGCTGGTTCCGGTACACAAGTGTGGCAAGACGGAGTATCCTCATGGCAATAGTCTGCACTGCCCAACTGAAGGTGCTCTCATTGGTCGCTGCCCGTAGCATCAGTGACCTTGGCTGTCCAGGGATACTGGGTACTATCATCTGCAACCGGGTGTGTACTCCCTCGCCAGGGCCGTAGGTCCATCCCTCATAGAAGACATTGTCCACGTCTATCCCCACTGTACGCAGCACCTCCCTCAGTAGCACTGCCAAACCTCCACAGTCTGCTCCTGTGGTCCTGATCTCCCGTCGTTCATCTGCTGATCCTTTTCCTTCCATCTGCCAGGCAGTTAGTGGGTTGTTAGTAAGTTAGCAAGTTAGTAAGGTAAGGTAAGGGTAAAAGTTTTGTAAATAGTTGAGATGTACATATATATAGTTTTCAAATAGTCCAAGGGGTTTCATATACAATAGAGGACTCAGTTAGAGCTTCTGTCCTAAGTTTCCGATCTAAGGGTTACGCGCTACGGTCAAGTATGGCTCTGATACCAACTGTGACGAACCGGATTCTCACCGACGAGAACCCGACTCCCTGTACCCTTGAGATAGTCCCAGGAATAGCAGCTATCTCGTACAGAACTCATCTCAGTCGAATATCACATCCATACAACGATAAAAGATTCACTACATGACATATATAAAAACATAGCGTCTGGTACAAGCCCTCTGGCTAAATAGACAATAAGAAACATCTGCGCAGCGGTAGCTAGAACATCAGGGACCACTCCTCCACAGGCATCCTTGAGCATAGCGCGCACCCTTCAGTCGTACCACCCGTCCTGGTTGAACTCGTGGTTGGGGTCTTCACCTGAGAACCCAAAGTCTGTCCCCAAGGAAATGGGACAGGTCCATGTCACCAACCATAATATGATGCAAGCTTTAAAGTGGCCTATTCTAAGGTATAGAAATAATCAAGGTTTGAGCCAGGGTTTTCTTATGCAAACAGCAGCAATAACCCAAATTCATCTCATCACCAACTCCTTCTCTCACACACACATCCACTCCCAAAACCACCCGTCAGCCTCACATTTTCCCATCGGGCTCGTCCTGCCACAGCAGGTTCCCGCAAACATTATTCACCAACACCTTTCTCTCTCTAGTCGACTCGGTGAGCTCCCTCCCCACCTTGTCTCAACAGCCTCAGCTGGACCAATCTCTCATAACCCAAATCAAGGATGAGGTAAGAAAGCAGATTCCCATGCTAGTCAGAACTTATCAGAAATGGGTCGTCAGTAACCGTGGACACGGCTATACGTATAGTTTACACTCTGCAGAGGTGGCACTCCAGGAATCCATCCGGGCTGCAAGGTTAGTCCGCAACCAACCTGAGACACAGCCCACAACAAAGACCCTAAACAGTAACGGCGCCAATCCTGTCTCCCTGGGCTCGGGAAACATCCGATCTAACATCTGCCCCAGGGTCGTGAAACCTTCCCACCGGGGCCAGTCGGGGGCCGTGGTAAATCAGGGAGATTACGCCGCAACGAATCCCCCCTACACATATCAAGCTCGATTCTCCTACAGTCTCGGCGCTGCACTAGAGTAGGCTTGCTGGAACCCTCCCCATACTGGGTAGATGGTGAGCACGGTATTCCCACGTCCAAAGTTGGAACTCGACTCGGTCCTTAATTGTCGGTAAAGCGAGTATCTGCGTCATAAGCGATCCGCCGCAACGGTCCGCAATCGGCACCCATAACAGGTATAGCCGCCCAAACTCCTCAAGTACTCCTCAAGTACCAATATCCAAGAACCATGTACCCGCAACAGGTACTCCGTAGGGACTGCCCGAGTGCAGTCCCCAAGCACCTCGACCAAACGATCGAGTTGTTATTACTCGCTTACACCGCCTAGCTGCACTACTCCTCCCATACCACCCACAACTCACGCCAAGAGGATCAAATCACAACCATCCCAACACATGCATAGCATAGCATATTCATAATGTGAGTAGTAGGTAGCAAGGTAACAGGATAATAACAAAGGCAGTGCAGGTTTATTATGCGAGTAAAGTAAAGCGCTAGCATACTAGTTTGCATGTCTAATAGGTATTTCAGAGAATGGTCGGGCGTAAACCTGGGCAAAGGTCTTCGTCCTCGTCAAAGCAGTTGTCGCAGTGGTCTGGCTCCTCCAGACTCTCCGGAGCTCCTAAGGTTGCGTAAAAATAAAATAAGGAGCGACTACTAGCAAAGAAACTCCAAAACAACGACGAAAGAAGTCCCAAATAACACCAAACTCTACACTAACACGTAGGTCATGATTTTAGAAAAATATAGAAACTGGTTTCATATTTTTCTAAGCTACGGTTGATTTATTATTAATTTTTAAAGTTTCAATCATTTTCTAAAAATATTAAATTATTTCCGAAAAAGAAAAACAGACAAAAATTAGCCTGCTGACGTCAGCATGACGTCAGCTGCTGACGTCAGCAGTGGGGTCTGCCTAGGATGACGTCAGCAGGGCCCGCCTAGGTGGGGTCCGCCTAGGATGTCTCCTGGTGAACGCGGATGGCAAGAAAAATGGCTCGACTTGGCTTCGGTTTGGGCTTCCCGACGCGGACGGCGGCGACATGGCCATGGCGCCATGGCGGCCGGTGATGCGCGGGCAGAGACTCGGCTCGGACGGCTCGGATACGGGCGGTTCGCGCGCGCGCAGTCCTCAGCAACTGCTGGGACACGGCTAGGTGCGCGTGCACGGGCACGTGGTCACCCACGGCCGCGACACGGCCTCGGCGTTCGCGCGCGGCGAGCGGAGCTCGGCCGCGGCGGCCTCGGCTGCGAGCAAGAAGGCGACGGCGGGCTGCGCAAGGTTCAGCGGCGACGAGTTCCTGCACAAGAGACGCGGCCACGACTCGAAGGTCGGGTCCCAGGGGGCTAGCAACGGCGGCGGCGGCGGAACTCGCCGGTGACAGGGGAGAAGAAGGGGAAAACGACGGCGCTCACCTAGGGGCTAGTAGTGGTTCGCTGCAGCTCGGGGTAGTGCTCGACGTGGCTCGGCGAAGCTCATGCTCCTCCTCTCTTCCCAGGTCCGGCTCCTCCTCGGCGTCTCCACGGACGGCGGCGTCGGCTTCAGCGGTGGCGACGCGGGGAAAGCGATTGGCTTCCCCACTCCTTGCTCCGGCTGCTCCTCAACCTTTCCCACCCTTCTCCTACTCCTCTCCTCCCACGAATTGGATCGGGAAACCCCAATGGGGCTGCGGCGGCGCTGGAAGGGAAGAAGGGCCGGCGACGGCTTTTATAGGCGATGGCGCTAGGGTTCTGCGGCACGGACGACGAGATGGATGCGGTGGGCGGCTTCGGACACGCGTCCGCATCACATCGGGCCGCACAGGGTTGATGGGACCGGCTGGGTGGTTGGAGGTCACGGGCGCACGCGCGAGGGAGAGAGAGAGGAGCGGCGCGCGGGAGAAGATGACGAGAGGAGGGAGAGAAAGCTGGCAGGCGGGACCCGCCTGTCAGTGGGAGAGAGAGAGGGACGCGGCGGGGGTGAAGGCTGGGCCGCAGCTGGGCCGAAAGGCCGGCTGGGCCGCTCGGTCGGTTGGCTCGGGAAAGAAAAGATCAGGGTGGTTTAACGGACTTGGCTCGGAGATTTGGCCCACGAACAGTTAGAAAGATTTGAATTAGTTTAAATAGTTAGAGTTTGAATTCAAATCTAGAATTTGAATTCAAACCAACCAAAAATCCAATTAAATCCAAATAACTCCAAATCACACTATTTCATCCTTAGCACTTCAAATTGATTTTTAAATTTCAAATTTAAATTGCTTAAGAATTTGGGAAGCAATAGAATCAATTTTAAATAATGGTTTGCATGCACAACAATTCACCAAAATTTTTAAATTCACATTTTTCACATTCAACAAGTCCTAGAGGAATTTTAGGGTTGTTACACCATCAAACTATCATCATCGTGTTTTTCCCTACCCAACATTGCAAGTCGTGTGGTGACTGCAGCCTTGATCTTCCTACGAAGCAAAAGCTAAGATTTTTAATTCCAATATCCTAAAGTCAGAACAAGAATAATGCTTCCATGTGCGAGCCTCTCTGGTATATATGTGCACATTCATGGACTGGAATAGCAATATGTAATCAGATGCCTTTATTTCCTTAATGTAAACTTGCATTATTGTCTCCGTCCCGAGGTCTCATTGACAATTCATTCATGACTACCTCCGAGGGTGACGGGCACGAAATCCTGGTATCATTTCTTCTGGCTATCTATCTGCATTATTAGATAGTTTGATAGTGCACTATTCTGCGGTGTTGAATCCATTTTCAAATAGTATACTACGCATCTTTCACAAAAAGAATAGTATAGTACGCGTACAATATACCCACGAAGCTGCTGTCAGGGGCGAGAGGAATATTGGAGCGGTACGGTGGCGGTCACATGTAGGTGGGGTTTCGTGGCGTGCACTCTAGAGAGGGCATGGAAAAATTGCACGGAAATGGAAAGGCGGCGGTGTTAGCGTGAGCCGGTCGTGTGTCACGTGTGACATGTGTTCCTTGCGACGCGAGGGAAAAGCCGGAGCCGGAGGGGGAAGAGGAGGTTCGTGGACGGCGCACGGTCACGGGGATCAGAGAGCACTGCATTGCCTATTTGCCTCGCCGGACCCTGCGGGAGTTGCACACCGATCATCATGAGGAATTTCATTTCGTCGATGGTTGCCCCACATGGGTCCTGCCGACCCCGAGTGTTTTACCCCTATAAATCCTGATGACCCTGCGGCCCGACGAACCATCGAGTCTATTATATTAGTATATATATACATGGCAAACACGGAAGTACTTGTGCGCCTAGCAAGTGCGACTGGTGACCAGGGCGGTGAATGTGAATTTAGGTGAAAATGTCACATTGAACAATGCAGCGCACTGTATCACTTTTCGTTTGTTTGTGGTAATCATTGTCCTACCGTGACCTAACTAGGCTCAAAAGATTCGTCTCGTCGTGTACATCAAAACCATGTATTTAGTTTTTTTATTTACCTACATTTAATGCTCCATGCATGAGGAGAGAGATTTGATGTGATAGTGAATAGTGAAGTTTAGAGAGAGAAAGTCTTGGAGAAGTTTTGGATTTGAAGGGAAGTGAACACCGCCCAAGGCGTAATCACTGACAAAAGCAGAATTCCATATGGAAATGTCAGTCGGTGTACAGGCCGCGGAGTCTCTCCGTTGCCGGCCGGATAATGTGAAGTTAGTATAATCCACTTGCCGTCTTTCGTGACGTGAGTGTGTGCTTGAAAATTCAAATGATTGTCGAATTGTTCCAACGAATCTTCGATCACAGATCCGAATTAATAATTGTGCACGTGAGTCCATGTGGCACGCCAGAGAACTCTTTCTATTTTTACTCCAAAAAAAATTCAGTGAAGTCACCTTCCAAATTAAAAAAAAGTTGCACTAAAATTCTGTATTTGGGGTAGTTGAGTTTGCTATGAAATCTGAATCATACACATTCTCAGCAATTGCAAAAGTTAGCGGTTAGGTATGCCGGCTGGGGTAGTTATCATCGTAATCAGTCTACACGTACTTGTATGTGTATTGTATACCTTATGCCACTAGTAGAGAAATGACATTTCATCAATCTATATTTGTCCCGGGTAGATTTGGACCCAAGACTAATACCTATAGTCCCGGTTGGAGGCTTCAACCGGGACTAAAAGTTACCCTTTAATCTCGATTGGAGGCTCAACCTTTAGTCCCGGGTGGTGGTTTATAGTCCCAGGTGAAACCACCAACCGAGACTAAATGGTGCTTCACGGGTTATAATAAAGATAAACATCCCACCGTTCATCATATGTACTATATAGGTGGAGTGGTTAGGTGGCTGTACGTGAGACCTAAGCGTGTGGACGGGACTAAAGCCCGTTTCTCCGCTAGTGTGTGTTCTTACTTATTGGTAGGAAGGCGCTGTCACCAACGTAAGCATGCAGATATATAAAATCTGGATCCTGATATTTACAAATGACCAATGTGCAGACTCTCAATTATATATTATTTTTTGAAAGATTGACTCTCAATTATATTAGAGAGAGAGAGATAGAGAGAGAGAGAGAGTTGCCAGTTAATCGCTGAGTTATGATTATCACCCACTCGCGGGTACAGATAAATTGACAATTCTTACATAGGAATCTTCAGTTATTTCCTAGAAAATCAACTAATGCTCACGTCACTTAACGTGACGTGCAAGACATCTTATCTTATTCACCAAGACATTAGAGCTGCCACAAGTGTCAGTTTCTTTGTTTTTTTGGTAGAATAAAAACAATACCACTATGGAGTCAATCAAATAAATATTTTGCTGAGTTTGCTGAGTTTCCTCAACACAGGAGTTTGCTGAGTTTATAAATCTTTGGGGCCAGCTGCAAGAGGTGCAATTAAACAATCAAGAGGATTCCATTCCCTGGAGATGGACACCGGATGGCTCATACACAGCAAAATCAGCATACAAGATTCAATTCCACGGCTCTTACCGCACTTTCAAATGGCAGGACATTTGGCAAGCGAAGACCGAAGGGAAACATAAATTTTTTGGCTGGTTACTAGTGCAGAATAGAATTCTAACTGCTGAGGTTGATGATCAGGCATTGGCAGTGTGATCCCATTTGCTCGCTATGTGATCAGATGAGTGAGACGGCTGAACATCTATGCTTACATTGCGTCTATGCACAAGAAGTCTGGTTGCTGGTATCCCTAGCGACTGATGGACTGGTCCAGGTGCCTTTGCGCACAATATCAACGGAGGATTGGTGGAATCAATCGCTTCTGGGACTATCCAAGGTTCCCCCACCCCCAACAAGAATTCTAGCTTTGATTAAAGAGGAGATGCAACTCCGCTTCATTGCCTGCGGGCATGGGGAGTCGCCGTTTGTTTAATTAGATTTAATCATGTGTATTGTCATCCCGAGTCTTGTGATCATCCCGTTTTGTAATAACGACCATGTAAAACTCCGCATTCTTCTTCTTCTTCTTATATGAACCGGCAGTGCTCCTGCCTATGCTTCAAAAAAAAATATTTTGCACTTTTGTTTCGGGCTAGTGATGGCAAAAACTGAAATTCAATTAAGGATAAACGAACCACGAGGAATCACATTCACCAACTCAATATTTTCTTTTTTTGGCTCGCTGCTACGATTCGTTTGCTACGGATGTGTCGAACATGGAACAAAAATAAAGGAACATGGAGTATTGGGCTGAGAGCTGATATGATTTTGGGGCCCTTTTTGTTTTTGGAGGCCCGGAGCTGTCGGCATTTCGCTCATGGCCATCGACGGGTCTGCAACAGGACATGTTTCTTCGTCCTTTGTTGGTCAGGCCCAGGTGCCAACTAGATTCAGAAATAGTAGCTTGCAAGTTATCAGAGTCACCGCTTGATCTTCAGATATCCTGATATTTTTCTTTTCTCTGATGATGTTATAATTCAGGCTCGCGCTCAGTACAGACTATGTTGGAAAACTAGAACAACGAGCAAAGAAAGAAAAGGAAAGGAGGATTGGCTAGCTAATTAAGGGGTACAACTAGGGGTGGATATCGAGCAAGCTCGGCTCGTTCGAGCTCGTTAGCTAAACGAGCCAGCTCGGCTCGTTAAGGAAACAAGCAAAAATCATGGCTTGGCTCGGCTCATTAAGCTCGCGAGCTGGCTCGTTAAGCTCACATGCTAGAATTAAAATTAGAATTGCCATAATAAATATATAATATAAAAAATTATAGTATTTATATGATCTTAATACCTTCAAAATCTACTCTATCATACTACAATAATAGAATATAATCATAGCATCATTTAGAACTACGCATATAGTATACATATATTATTATTAATTAATAATTTGCTCATTAGTCTATTGAACCTTCTAACTCGTTTGGCTCGCGAGCAGCTCGCGAGCCGGCTCGAACTCGCTCGTTATACTAACGAGCAAAAACTCTTGCTCGGCTCATTAGGAATATGCACCGAGCCGAGCCGGCTGCGATCCGAGCAAGCTAACGAGATTCGAGCATTTTGTCCAGCCTTAGATACAACCGTGATGCTGGAGCTGCAGTGAAGCTGAGTTTACTGACCTTTCCGGAAAGCAGAGGTGATTAGATATGCTAAAATGTTATGCAGACATTGAAACCCGCAGCAGCTCAACTTGCAGGAGGTGCATCCTTTCTACAAAGCTACATATTGGATTTTTCAACCGAGCCAGCTTTGAACAACACTAAATGAGGATCCATGGGGATGTTTCATGACAAAGCATATCAATGCACCTTCATGGCATAAACAAACATAATACAATCTGACTTTGTGCATTCAATGGATGTAGAACTGGGGGTTTAGGGTAGCAGATGTTGAATTGGTAGAAGAAGAAGGTGAAGCATTGGTTAACTCTTTCCATTAGTATGCAACTCCGAGTCTTTTCCAGACAGAATGACCACAGTTTGGTGCTACATCAAGTCTCATTTTTCAATGGGCATGAAGTTATTTCTGGTTAGCACCATAGCCACTTCTACTCAAGATCAAACAATGTAAATATGTCCCAGCACACTCTCATAGTCGCAATTTTTGCATCCATCAGAAATATACAGTACAGTGAATTACTTTATATAGACTTAAAACGTTTCATCCATAATAAATAAATAAAGTCAATAGCAATCAGTAATTTATTGGAAATCTAACCATCCTAATAGAGATCAGTAACCAGCTTGTACAAAATAACCGTGTGCGCGTGCGTGCTACGGTCAAACCACCTAAAGCCGGTTGCCAAGATCAGATCACCCACTTGACACGTTTTTATTCCTAACAACTTTAGATAAGGTGGTTAGATCTAATTAATAAGAAGATATTTTGCCAATTTTCCAAAATAAAAATAGCTAATTATATATTTTTCTCGTATTACCTACTAGGATGTAATATCCATCCAGATCTATAGTCTATATTCACTTCGGAGTACCTTAGCAAAATCCTTTCCAAACACCCCCGGTATCTTCCTCACTTTGAAAGTATGCACTTTTGCAATAGTAAACATAATGACTGACTTCCAACTGCTGTAATGGCCACCAGTTTGTAGCACTTGCCATCATGAGACTCTCAGTGTCTACAAAGGGTGGATCCTTTCCTCTTCTCCTGTACTTAAGGAAGAAAAATTGTTGTATTCTACTCTGCATAACGTGCGATGCTATTGTGCCATTTTCTTGTCTACAATGTTGATTTTCACTTGCCTGAAATCAGCAACATTTTCAATCTATTCTCCTCACCATGGGATCTCCTGGCAACTCATTGTCTGATGATGTTACAATTCAGGCTCACACTAGTCGGTACATGAGGCCTAATATTTGTGAAATGGACATTGCACAATGATGGTTTGACGATTCCTGCTGCATGCCATTTTCTTGTTGCTTCCAGAAACTTTTAGTAGATACCACATAATTGTATTATAACTTAGTCAATGGTACTTCCTGAGGGAAAAAATGAAAAAAATTAGCCAATGATAATTGTTGGTTAGGACTTTTAATGAACAAGAAAAAGAATCAACATAAATAGGCTATATATTTATGAATCAAAATTTTAATAAAAGAGATAAAATCCAGGAATAGTATGAAAAGAATCATCTCCGTGTAGCAACACATTATAGTATGTAAAATGACCATTTTGTTCCGGTTGACTCACATGTGTTGTATAAGTTGGGTGTTTAGTGGGGTACACGCAAGGCACGGCAAGGCAAGAGGTTGTGGGTTGTGCTAGGAAAATACAGCATATTTTATCTTGCACATAGACCAAGGAGTCATTCAAAATGACAAGGATACCCCTTATGTAAGGGCCATATCAAACACATGCAAGTGAGCAATAAAAAATAAAAAAACTAGATATTTAAAGGGTGTAGTAGGAAACATTGCCCTGGAATATGAAATGTGCCCTATATTTATGGACAAGACCATTCAAAATGCATGCCCCGTTCAAAATGCATGCCCCATATTTTTAGGACGGATAGCATACCATAATATGTTAGTTAAACTTAAAGATAACAAAAGAATAACTGTAAATAAAATAAAAAGAAACAGATGTGAAATTGAAGAAAGATATCTTGAAACCTGAGAAATATGTTAAAAGTCTAATATCTTCAAATCTTAGGTTCAAACTGACATATTTTTATTCTAATCAAAACCTTCCACCTTTTTCCGGCCTTGGGACCGGCTATGTTAACAACATAGGCCTAACCTAATATAAACTAATGAAAAACTAGAATAAAAAACAAAATTATGATAATAAGTAATTAAACAAAATAATGCAAGTAGAAATTATAATTTTTAAGAAGCAAGTGAATAAAATTTCCTAACATTGTTACTGCATACTAACATTGTTAGTACATACTATGAATGGAAAACTATTTAAGTTGAGTTAAATGTAAATATTTAATTACTGCACATTAATAATTCAAATCACTTATTAATAAAGCAGTAATTTGAAACTTTGTGAACTAGAGATCCAAAATTGCTGCTAAACAAAGAATCGCACAATAGTAGTAAGACAATAATTTGAAACGTATTAGCAAGTAACACTGCTACTTCATACTATTACTAATGCATACTATGAATGCAAATCTATTTAAGCAAAGAAAAATGCTGTTATTGCACACCAAGAATTCAAATATACTTAACTAAAACAGTAATCTAAAAATTTGAGAACTCATGCTGCTAAGCAATGATCTAAAATTTTGAAAACTCGGGCAATAATAAAAAATTGCTGGTATATGGGAAACATACTAGCGCGTCATAAGAAAATACAGAAAACCAATGACGCTGCAGAGATTCGTTCAGCTCGAGATCCTAAATCGCACAGGGTGTGTTTCAATCTCAAAGGCATTTGGATCTACGCATACAGGTATATGGTGTCTTATATACGTATTATATTGCCGATGGTACCCGTATACGTGGGAGCTACACAAGTTGGCTTGGGGAGGAAAGATTGGGCCGATGTGGAGTTAATACGGCACAACTGTTTGGGTTTCGAAAGAGCTCACACGGGCCCACTATCTGTTTCATATTGGATTCTTCAACTGAGGCAACTTTGAACATCACGAAATGAGGATCCATGGGGATGTTCCACGAAAAAACATATCAATGCACCTTCATGGCATAAACAAACAAAATAAAATTTGACTTTGTGCATTCAATGCATGTATAATTGGGGGTTTAGGGGAGCAGATGTTGAATTGGTAGAAGAAGGTGCTGATGCATTGGTTAATTCTTTCCGTTAAGTATGTAACGAGCCTTTTCCAGACAGGATGATCAATAGTTTGGCGCTACATCAAGTCTCATTTTTGTAATGGGCACGAAGTTATTTCTGGTTAGCACTATAGCCACTTCTATTCAATATGACAGAATGTAAATATGTCCCAGCACACACTTAGTAGGTCACAAGTTTTGCATTCAACAGAAATATACAGTACAATGAATTACGTTATATATATTAAAAATGTTTCATCAATAATAAATAAATAAAGTCAATAGCAATCAGAAATGCATTGCTAGTTGCTACAATGAGAACTTTAAGTATCACCAATTGTATTCCAGATTTCCAGTAACCAAATTACAAGAAATGACCTAGAAACTGTAATAAATAAATCTAACCATCCTAATAGAGATGGTAACCAGTTTGTACAAAATAAAATGGTAGAGGATTTAGTCTCTGTTAGTAATAGACAAAGGTTGGTGTCTAGTACAAAATGTATCATCAGTGGGACGGGACATGCTTATTTCGGCATCAAAATTCTTTTCCAACAACAGTTTAGGGAATAAAATGGCAAAAGCAACCTATGTTGGCAACAGGCCAAGAGAAACAAGGGGCATTCTCTTTCTGTGGTTTAACTCAAAGGGAGAGTTAAATTAAAAAGGTAGGGGTAGTGGAATACCTCTTAAAGCATTATCCTGATTTGGGAATATCTTCAGCAGCATATCCAGATTTTGCTTGCCTGTCTCAGGCCTATATATTTACCATGGCAACATACGGTGTAAGGCAAGAAACAGAGTGAGCACAAAGGAAGAATACGAAGGGCAAGTTACAACAGAGTGATAGACTTTTTGATAAAATAAGAAATGAGAGAGATCAAGGCTGGCAGCGAGAGTTCTGGGTGACAATTACAGTGCGGTTCTCCTCTAGCATGGAGGACAATGTAGCAGGCATTGGACAATGCACAGTGCTATCACCATCCCTGCCAAAGGAGAATTGCCCTGCTATTTGGTATAACCTATGTTGCACAGTACGGGGATACGGATACGAGGATACGGATACGGAGATACGGCGATACGGTATTTTTAAAAAACAGTAATACGGGGATACGACAAACAAAAAATTTCATAGTAAGAACTAATACACTAATCCGTGACTAGTAAGAACTAGTAGCTAATCTGTAATCACTAGTGCACCCGGCGCATCTCGTGCGGGTCGTTGATGAGCTCCGCCATGGCCCATACCAACGTCGTGTAGGTCGCAGCGGCAAACATGTCCTGGATCGAGATGTAGATGATAGATCGATCGAGCCTCATGTTGCATGCTGTTCATCCTCAAATAATCTAGCAGCTAATATGAGCAAATTTCGTATGCGTACCAGGACAATGGCCTTGATGACTACGTCGTCAAACTTGACTACACCGGCGGCGTTCTCCTCGGCCTCCTCGTTCACGTCCAGCATGACATCCACGAAGTCCCGGTACGGTGGCCGCCGTCGTAGTCCCGTCGGCCGTCGCGGCGCGTCCGGCGGTGGTCGGCGATGACTCGCTCGAGCATGGCGTCCAGCTCCGCGGACGTGCGCGCGGCCTTGGCGTCTAGCCCCATGAGCTTGTCGACCCACGCCAGCCATGGCACGAAGTCCCTGACGGTGACCGTCCCGAGCAGCCCCTCGAAGTCGGCGAACAGCTCGGTGAGCTTCTCGCCGCCGTCGAGCCCGAACCTCCCTTGGTCACCGAACGCGGCGCGGGAGATGATGCCGTTGGTGTAGGAGAAGATGAGGGCGGTGACGTTCACGACGGCGGCATCGGCGTCGCTAGCCGAGGCGCTGGGATACGCGGGGATACGCGTATCCCTGCCGTATCTCGCGTATCCCCGTGTCCCCGCGTGTCCATACGGCGATACGGCACCATGCCGCCGTATCGGTGCAATGTAGGGTATAACCCTACTTCCGTTTCACTCTCACTTCATAATGCCATTTGCAAACAATGATACGGTTGATGCAACAAAGATAGCGCCATATCGATCCTATTAAAGTTTCTTTATAAATGTTTGTTGTAGTGCTTCTAATAGTATCATTTTGTACAATGCGTGCCTAAAATGTCATAATGGGAATATTTTCTTACTCGATACTGCATAAATAGCACATCACATCATGCGGCCGTCCGCCGCCACCGCTAGCCTCGACGCCCTTGCTGCCGCCACCGCTCGCTCACATTCCTCTGCCACGGCGAACTCGGCCTCCTACCGGCGTGACACGCTCGAGGCGACCGAGTGCTGAGAATACCCTGCTGACATGGCGCGTTGCGGGGGGCTGCTGCGCCGGGGGGATTCTCCATCTGACGAGCTGCTGCTCAACTGCATAGATGGAGAGGAGTGAACAGATGGAGCAGGTGTTGCTACCACCGAGGGAGGGAGTTGAACAGGAGATATTTAGGCTACAAGATAGAATGGCTCTGATACTAATTTCTTCCCCTAAGTCTTGTGTGTTGTCCTGTGGGATGGTTGAACCATCCTGGTCCTGGAACAGAGCTCAAGGAACCTGATCCTCCCAAAGGGCTTGGTGAGCAGGTCCGCAAGCTGATCCTTGGTGTTAATGTAGTTTCACCTTGATGCTCCCTTCCTCCAAGCAGCCTCAGATGAAGTGGTACCCCACTCGGATGTGCTTGTTCCGTTCATGGAAAATGTGATTCTTCGCCAGGGCCAGAGCGGATTTGCTGTCCACCCTGAGCTCCACCGCTCCAGTGTCTCTGCTGAGGAGATCACCAAGCAGTCGAGCGAGCCAGAGCGCCTGTGTCGAAGCGGTGGAGGCCGTTATGTACTCGGCCTCACAGCTAGACAAGGCCAACACCTGCTGCTTGACCAATTGCCAGCTAACAAGGCACTTGTCGAGGAAGAAAAGAATCCCGCTCGTGCGTTGCTGTTGTCGATGTCACCGGCGTGGTCGTTGTTGTTGTACCCGACGAAGTGTGCCTCCACAGGGCACCTCGGGTAGTAGAGACCATGGTCGAGAGTCCCCGCAACATAGCGGATGATCCTCTTCACAGCCAGCTGGTGCTCCGATGTCGGTCGTTGCATGAAATGACTAACGTAGCCGACGGAGAATGCCAAGTCCGGTCGTGTGTGGGCGAGGTAGCGAAGGCTCCCCACAAGATGTTGGTACTGCATAGCATACACCTCCTCCATCATGCTGTCGCGGCTTAGCCTTAGCCTCTCCTCCATCGAAGTGAGAGCCGGGTTGCAGTCGGTAAGCCCGGCCAGCTCAACGACGTGCTTAGCGTATGCGGTCTGTCGAAGCGTGATCCCAAGTCATCCTGGTGCACCTCGATGCCCAGGTAGGAGAGAGGCCCTAGGTCACTCAGCTGGAAAGTGGAGTTCATCTCTTCCTTGAACGCCGCCACTCTGCATCCTTGGTGCCGGTGATCACCATACGCATCAACATAGACGCCCACCAGCAGGGCATTTCCTCCATTGCCTCGCTGTTAGATGGCCGCCTCATGCAGGCTTTGCTTGAAGCCCATCCGCTTGAGTGTGGAATCCAACTTGGCATTCCACGCCCTCGCCGCTTGCCGCAAGCCATAGAGGGCCTTAGGCAGGCGTAGCACCTTGCCCTCCTTGCCGGGGAATGCAAACCCCGGCGGCTGGTGCACGTAGACCTCCTTCAAGTCGTCGTTAAGAAACGCCGATTTGACGTCCATGTGATGGACACGCCAGCCCTACTGGGCAGCCAGCGCAAGTAGGAGTCACACTATCGGTGCCGGGAATGGTTGCTCTACACCGGTCAGAAATGCGCTGCATCCTGACTCCCGATGGTTGGTGCAAGAGCTAACACAATGACACAGGGTTTATCCTGGTTCTAGCCATATGGTTGTACGTCCAACAGGATGTGCTCATAGAGGGGGGCTAAAAGCTAGGCAGGAGAGGAGAAGAAGTCTCCAAGTCCCTGATGGCTAAGTGATTGAGGCGAGTGCCAATATCGTGAATGGAAAGTGATCGTGCGCGTGTTCGTGTTCTATATAAACTTGTCCCCTAGGAAGGGCGCCTGCCTCCTTCTTTTATAGGCCAAGGAATGGCGGTTACAGGCGTGCATTATAGTAGATATCTACAGTTATGATGTACGGCTGGTTGTGGCGTTGGGCGTGCCTTCGTCCTTGCGAATCCTTGCGCCTGGTACGAATCGTGGACATGCTCCGGCTTCGGCGGGCGGCGTGGTAGTTCTTGTGCTTGTCCTGGAGTGGCCTCGAGGGGTGGCTTTGACCGTGGTTCGTGTCCGGTCGTCGCCCGTGCACCCGTTCGATTGTGCTCCCGTGCCCTTTCGAGGGCCTCGTCGTGGGAGGAGGACAGGAGTTGACAGCACAGTGTCGCGGAGTGGCGCTCCCTGTTTGCACAGCGTGTCGCAGGCCTGCTTGTTGTGGGAATGGAGGTACAGTGGCCGGAGTTGGTGGACAAGACTCGGCTTGCGTCATCCGTGCGGCAGCGCAGACCGGCGCTCACGCCCAGTTGCTGCCCGTACACCCGTTCGAGGGTGTTCCCATGCCTGTTCGAGGGGTTCGTAGTGGGGGAGAGACGAGAGAAGGTGGCACAGTGTCACAGAGTGACATCCGCCTGTCCGCACAGGGCTCTGCATGCTCCCACAGTAGCGGGATGTCCACATAGTGACGAGGGTTGGCGTATGGTGGGCCTAACCGTGTCAGCCGCGCGACGTGGGAGACGATTCAGCTCTTGACTTTGGTGTCCCGTGGCAGAGTCGGGCATTTAATGCCATTGTCGAGCGTGCGTGTCGTAGGTCGAGGGGTGGCCTCGAGCAAGGCGGAACCCGGGGCTTGCTCGAGGGGGGTCATGACCCTCGTGCATGGCGGAGGTTGTAAAACATTTAGGTCGAGGGGGCCGAGACCCTCAAGCGAGGTGGAAGTGGAGTCCGCGCGTTGAGACCCTCGATCGGGGGGGGGGGGGGGGTTCGAGTGATTGCTAGGCTATGGTGGGTCATGGGCCTCGCGCGTGTTTTTAGCTTTTTTTGGTCCGTGGGTTTTGCGTTTGTGAGGGTGATTATCTCCATGGTTAGCGGACCCCTTATGGCCATCCCCGACTCGCACAGACTACATCCGTGCCACAGGGGCGAAGGCATCGTCGAAGTCGATCTCCTCCTATTGCACGAACCCGTGTGCTACCAGGCGAGCCTTGTGCATGACGATGACGATGCTGGTTTCATCCTTCTTCAGCTTGAACACCCACTTGAGGGTGATCGCGCGGTGGCCACGAGGGAAATCAGCACCTCCCAAGTGTGGTTCTTCTCAACCGCGTCCATCTTCGTATGCATCACGGCGCGCCATGCCGCATGTCCCTCGGCCTCTGCGAAAGACCGAGGCTCACCATCGTCGCATGCAATGTGCAATTATGCCTCCAAGTCGTGAGGCACCAGTCCAACACTGGCTGGTCACCGAGAAGGTCCTTCATCATACGGTACCGCAGCGGCTCGCCATCGTTGTACGCGTCAATGTCCTCTTCATCGTGGGAGAGAGGGGTAGCGAACTCCACCAGGCTGTGCTCGAGAGGAGCCGGTGCTGATGTAGACGTGCCCGACGGGATGGTTGTCGATGATGGAGTACATGGTGTTGCCGGCTGTGGTGGAGTCGGCGAAGGGCTCGCCATAGCTCGAGTCGTGGCTGGGGAGCACGGTGTTGCCGGAGTTGCAGGCGCTAGAATCAGTGAAGAACTCGTCGCAGCTGGAGACATGGTTGTGGAGCGTGGTGCTGCCGGAGTCGGTGGAGGCTCGGGGGCTGGGGTACGCACGCTCGGCGGAGAAGAGCTGCCTACTCCCCCAGCTCCCTCGAAGTGGACGTACTCGGCAGTGAAGTCGTCGTCCGTCAGAGTCAAGTCATCGTCCAGCGTCTTGTCCCACACCCATCCTCGTCCTTCGTTGAACACAACATCACGCGCCGTGCACACACGCCGTGTCGTTGGGTCGAGGATGCGGTAGGCCTTCGAGCCCTCCACGTAACTGATGAACACTCCCGGAGTGCTCCTGACGTCGAGCTTGCCAAAGACCCGCCGGTGGGAGACCGCCGGCTTGTGCTCATGCCAAGCATCGTATCGTGTCCTGCCGTCGAGTGCCTTGGTAGGCGATCAGTTGAGGATGTACACTACAAGGTTTTGTGTCTAATGTAACACCGGAAAAGTGTTGCAAAATGGCCAAAATGGTTGCAATAGACACAATGGCTACGGAATTTTAGCGTTGCAAGGCGTTGCCATTGTAAATGTGGTCCAAAGTTTGGACCACGGTTTATTGTGGGCGTTGCTATTGTGTTCCCCCTATTGCAACAACAAGAATCTTTTTGCAACTCAAAAGTAGCGTTGTAAGTCTCCTTATCAGCAACCATCATGGGTGTTGCACTCGTTACTATTGCAACGCACCAGGCATTGGAAGAGGTATGTATTACCACATAAAGGAAATGTAGCAATAGTAGAAGTGGCAACGATACTATGTGTTGTAACAGACCCTATTGCTACGTGTTTGTAGCGTTGCAAAATATATGCCCTATTGCAACATTACACTTATGGTTGCTATACGAGGGACCCTTTTTTGCAACATTAAACATTTTGGTTGCTATAGATGAACTCTCTATTACCACGCTACTATAGTGGTTGCTATATGTGGCACCTCTATTGCCACTACAAAAACTTGGTTGCTACAAGCTTACAAGCTTCTTCCCTATTGCAATACTAAACATTGTGGTTGCTATAGGGTGTCCCTCTATTGCCACGACCATTAAATGTGGTTGCTATACTTGGATATGTTGCCATGCCTACCGCTGCATTGCTATAATTTAGGAACCCTATTGCCACGCCTTATGTTTCTTTGCATGCATGTTTTTTTGTTGCTATAGCACATAATTGCAACACCATGCTTATGCCACGATAGTGCATATTACAATGATTCATTTGGTAGCTTCAAACAATGATTTCAAATTAAACAATACATGATCAATGAAGCATTTAGACATCCATTAACCCAAAAATACAATTTATTGTGCACATCTGTAAATAATCCATCCAATGTATCCGACACAACATCTAGTTCAAACACACGCACAAGTGGAACACACAATGGTGTCCAATACGCTTAACTATTTTAAAAACAATAAAATATAATATAATGAGCTATGCAACACTAAATCCAAGGTTGTCTTCATGTTGATCATCCCATGAATCATGCGCTCCACTCAAACCTCAAGATCATGCTCCTGAAAATGATCATTAACATTGTGCAAATATACATTAGTGCAAATATACATCGGTTGAATCCATATTTATGTCAAGCAAAAACATGTCGCAGATTTGCATCCACATTTAAATTTTTGTCATAAAAATCATTAGTGGACTATGAATAAAAAAAGGATGTGTACACAAAAAGAACGCATATACAACATGTAATAAATGAAGTGCTTCCATGCATGGTTGGTTGCCAAGTACCTAAGCACATGATTTCAGTTGAATAAACTAAATGTTTCAGTCAAGTTAAGAATTGACACTATTATTACCTGTTGAAATGAGTACAACACACGGTGGTTTCAACTCTGGACAATGTCACCTCCATAGCAATGCAATGATAGAACATAGTGGATAAAATGGAAAAAACAGTAATACCAATACCAATGTGGCATAAATCAAACATAACATTTGTACAATAGCAGCATTAGTGGATCTTATCTCATATTGCTTTTATAATTTACATCTTAAACAAATTCCAAACATGGATATTATCAGCTAATCGTTATATGTACCTACTTAACCCTCATGCAAACATGAAGTTAGAAGTGAAGTTAAAACAGATTTAATTTCCTTTCACAAGATTTTTTATGGAGAAACATATCATTTCAAATTTACAGTACAGGGTAATCAGAAAATAAGTCCATGGAGCACAATAACACAAGAAAAAGATGTGAATAGATACAAAGGGTAGGGAGCAGCAAATACCTCGAGCTTGCAAATTTGGCCCTTATCCTCATATAAGTTTTTCATGAATGCAATCAGCTGCAAAATTTCTTAGAAAGGCAGTGACACAGAAGGTGACACGTTTATATATACTCATACCGAAGGCCCAGAAAAATGACTATATACTGTCAATGATCTTTATTTACCAATAAGTTTGAGTATTCAAATTTCAGAAGCAATTATATTAGAAAAGACAATGCACTAGTGTATGTGTATGTGTATGTAAATAATATACCACACCGATGGAAGCTGAGCTATCTTCTATACATTTCAGAATAGACTCACACCTTAAATTAAGCCTCCAGGCTGCTAGTCCTGTTTCAGCAAGGCAATGATTATACTTTACTAAGGTATTTCGAGCATGCATACTCACAGTGCGACTTACCAAGTTTGGATGCTAATACAGGGGTTGCCGTATGGTGCAAAAAATTGAACAAATAACCACAAGTATCAGCAGTCCGTGACAAATGAATTAGCAACAAGCAATAGCAGCTACTGAAATTTTGGACAATAACATCGCAAACATCCACTGAGATTAGGAGACCAACCGGTCAGCACTGTCCATCACAAAAACCTCTAACGTGAAAGTCATAGCTTGATGTGGAGGAGAAGCCATACCTTGATGTGGGTCTCCGGCGCTGTCGCGGCTGCGGTCCCATGGGATTTTGGTCCGGCGAAGGAAGATCAAGTAGATCTGACGATGTAGGTCTCCGGCGCTCTGACAAATGGACGGGATGACGTCAGTTGTGGCGCTGCACCTTTCTTCGTGGGATACGGTGGCGGCGGCGGCTCGTGATGAAATCGGGGGAGACGGCGGCGTCCTGGAGCGGCGGTGAGCCAGCCGTGTGCCCAGCCTCGAGGTGAGGGAGACGGCGGCGGTTCCCTGTCGGTGTTGAAATCGAGGGAGACGGCGGCGTCCTGGAGCAGCGAGGACGGCGTCTGTCATGGCGACATGGCGAGGGACGGCGGAATGGGGGCCAGGTGGTCGGCGTGGTGCAGCGGAGGCGGCAGCGGGTTGGTGAGAACTCCGATCCCACAAAGGGTTTTGCCTCCGATCCCGCGAAGGACGTCGGCCTCGCAAGGTTTGCCTCCGATCCCGCGAAGGGCGGCGGCGGCGGCTTTGGGCGAGAAAGATGGGAACTGGGACGTGGGTTTAGGCGGACGGGGTGGGGAGGTGAGATGGGAACCGGGGCGGAGGATGCGGACGGGTGGACGAATGAGCGGGCGGACGGACGCTGGCGTGTGGGGGAGAGGTGCGATCGAGCAGGAGGGCTTCGCGCGGGCTAGAAGGATTTGATCGCAAGCGTCAAAGAAAAAAATGACGGAGGAAAATTCCTAGGAGGGGCGACGTGGGGAAGGCCGAAGGGTGGACCGACGTGGTCGCGGTTCGCCCGGAAGCGTTTAACGTGGTTGTGCTCTGGGTGCCATGCCGTTCGCTGTATCGTATGTGAAGTTGAGGGATGATGGGATCCACCGTTTGCAGCTGCTGTGTATATGGTGTACCGTGTGCATGTGCGTGCGTACCGGATCGAGTGTGATGCTGCACTGTATTCTGTAACGCGTTCCAAATGTATCAGCCAAACATTAGACCGAGCTTGGAAATAAGTACAGGTTTGCTAATAAACACCCAAGTGGTTCCACCTATCGTCCTTCCCACGTTTGATATGGGCAGCAAAGGTTGCCAGTGAAATCGGTTTCTTTCAACTGTAACGATGTTTTCTTCTTGGATATGGAGAAATATGACAATTAAATACATTTACCAAGTGTTTGGTTTGAAAATTTGGTGGAATGAGTCGGTCCTAATATCCAATACTTGTTTTACTTTTATCTTCACTTTTTATGCCAACATTTTATACTATGATATTTGAATGTGTTATGAAGGGGATAGAGTCTCTAAAATAATAAAAATCTTATAATAATTTAGCCGGATGCAAACTCTTCTCCTCTCCCGCTTTGCTTGTAGCCCCCCCCCCACTACAAGCATCCTGGTGCAAGATAATACATTGCCGCGAGCACACCCTGCTGGACGTACGCCCCGTGGCCGGAACCAGGATAAAACTCGCGTCTCTGTGTTAGCTCTTGCATCGACCATCAGGGGACAGGACACAGCGCATTCTGATTGGTGTAAGGGTTGGGCGACCAATCTTGACACAGACAGTTTTGTTGTTTGGTTAAAGAGAAATAAAATGAAATGTAAGGGGGAGATGATTCTTGGGAGTACTTTTCGTTGTTTGGTTAAAGAGATAAATAAACTGAAATGTAAGGGATAAAGACCCAACGAAACACATGTTCAAATTTTAGACTACGTACGGGAATATGTTTTGGAACGAAACAATCGTATGACGAGCAACAGTGGACGATGTTGTAAATATAGTGTTTGCTTCTGAGTTTCAGTTTTGGGCCAATTTTGAATGCTCGATTTTGAAGAATCAAAAAGTCAAATGACATCGAGAAATTTACCTGGATTCTGAATTTTCGATTATGAGAGTCATGACTTTTAAATTTCTCATAATTGAGACTTCAAAATTGACCCGAAGCTGAAACAAACTGGGTCGAAATGATATTCATTTAAACTGAGTTTCATCTCAATAAAACTTATTTCTTATTTTTTATCATAATTTTCAATATACTATGCCACTATATTTATTTACATAGTACAATCAAATGCTAATCCTAATGTATAAGGGAAAATTTTCTACAGGACATGCGAAATGGCGCTTATTTGCTGAGACACACTGCAGTTTTGTGTCAATTTGCTGGAACACACCGCTTCGATTAAAATAATATTTTTTGGTTGGGAAAGAGAGATAACGGTGAGGAAATATCATTTTTGCCCTTGGTCCCACTTGTTGTTTCTTTCTCCTTCCTTCAGTGTCACGCTGCTCTTTTCTTTCTCCTTGCTCCCCAGCAGTCTCTTCCGTCGGCACGGCTGAGCGGGCAACGGCACGTGGCCGAGCTTGCATTCGAGGACGACGTCAAGATCGTGGAGGTCGACAATGGCGGCCGCGCGCCGGCGAAGGCCGAGCTGTGCCAGAAGGTGTCGCCGACACCGTCGGCGCTGACGGACGCGAGCGCGCGGATGCTCAGCGGCCGGCTCGACGACGCGTCCTTCGTCTCCGCGTGCGAGCCGGGCGTCCGAGTCTGCGGCCGCGGTGGCCTCGCCGTCCCCATTGTGCTGCGAGGCGCGGCCGCCGGGCATGGGCGGCGCGCGACGCAGGGCGTCGATGGACCCGATGGACCTGCTGCCCGGCGCGCCCCCGGAGCTCCGCTGAGCGCATGGAGCGGTGCGCGTCGCGGGCGGTGGCGGCGCCGGCGCCGGCGCTTCGCTCCCCGGCAGTGAGTGCGGGTCGTGGAGCACCGCCGGCCACCGCGGCAGCGCGCACGGGCCATGGCATGGGTGATTATGGCTAACCGAGGAGAACAGGCCAATTATTGCTCGCGCGTACGGAGAAGATCAGCAGCTGGGCAAATCGCGGAGCTGACTACGAGAAAATGTTGACTGTGAACAATACACTTCAAGATCCACCGATATGAGTGGCTTGTGGAGAACATGAGTAAATGGAGCAGCTTGGACACGGAGGAAAATCAAGTGAGGCTCGCTGTGCCTGCACGAATTTGACAGGCTGACGAAGGAGGAGACTGCTCGGGAGCAAGGAGAAAGAAAAGAGGAGCAGCGTGACACTCAAGGAAGGAGAAAGAAATGACAAGTGGGACCATGGCAAAAGTGACATTTCCTCACCGTTATCTCTCCTTCCCAGTCAAAAAATGTTATTTTAATCGAAGCGGTGTGTGTAACAACCCCAAAATTCCCTATAGGTTTGGTTGAGTGCAAAAATGTGAATTTAAAAATTTTTGGTGAATTGTTGTGCGTGCAAATCAATATTTAAAATTATTTCTAAATGCTTTCCAAAATTCGTAAGCAAATTAAATTTAAAAATTTAAAATCAATTTGAAGTGCTAAGGATGAAATAGTGTGATTTGGAGTTATTTGGATTTAATTGGATTTTTGGTTGGTTTGAATTCAAATTCTAGATTTGAATTCAAACTCTAACTATTTAAACTAATTGTCAAACTCTTCTAACTGTTCGTGGGCCGAAACCCGAAGTCAAGTCCATCAAACCCCCTCGAATTCTTTTCCCCCGAGCCAGCCGACCGAGCGGCCCAGCCGGCCTTTCGGCCCAGCTGCGGCCCAGCCTTCACCCCCGCCGCGTCCCCGCCGCGTCGCACCTTCTCTCTCTAACGCGCGGACCCCACCTGGCAGCCTTCTTCTTCCCCCTCGTCATCTTCCCGGCGTCGCTCTGCTCTCTCTCCCGAGCGCGCACCCGTGAGCTCCAACCACCCCGCCGGTCCCATCGCCCCCTGTGCGGCCCGATGCGATGCGGACGCGTGTCCGTGAGCGCCCACGACCCCCATCTCGCCGTCCGTGCCCGGGAACCCTAGCGCCATCGCCTATAAAAGCCGCCGCCGGCCGCCTCTCCCTGTTCAAGCCGCCGCCGCCCCCTTTGGGTTTCCCGATCCAATTCGTGGGAAGAGAGGAGAGGGAGAGGGGTGGGGAAGGTTAAGGAGCAGCCGGGGCAAGGAGAGGTGGAGCCGGAGCACCTCCACGACGCCACCGCCGAAGACCGTAGCGCCGCCGCCCGCGGAGTCGCCGACGAGGAGCCGGACCTGGGACGGGAGGAGGAGCACGAGCTCCGCCAGGCCACGACGAGTCTTCCCCGAGCTGCAGCGAACCCCTATTGGCCCCTAGGTGAGCGCCGACGCTTCTACCCTTTCTTCCCCAACTCCGGCAGAGCGCCGCCGCCTTGCTAGCCCCTCTTCTGGGACCCGACCATCGAGTCGTGGCCGTGAACGTGTGCAGGAACCCGTCACCGCTAACCCCTCTTGCAACCCGCCGTCGACCAAGCCCCGCAGCCGAGGCCGCCGCGGCCGAGCTCTTCTCGCCCCGCGCGAACGCCGAGGCCATGTGCGGCCGTGGGCAACTACAGACCCGCGCATGCGCACCTAGCTGCGTTCTAGCGGTCTCTAGAGCCGCACGCTCGCACGCCTAACCCAAACCGTGCGCCTTTGCACTTGGATCCCGTGTCGCCGTCGATGCTCGCCGGCACCATGGCCGCATCGCCGCCGTTCGCGTCGGGAGGGCCAAACCGCACCCAAGCCGACCCCTTTTTCACCCCGCGCGAGTCAACCGAGCCCTAGCCAAACCGTTCCGGCCGTCCTTGACCCGAGCCGAACCCGTTTCCGGCGAGTTCGCCGTCGACCGACGCCGCCGGCGTGTTCTGGTGCGCGCCGCGCGCGCGTACGCGTCGCGCCGTGGCGTGGCCACACGCTGGACCACACCCGCACGCCACACAGCCACCCGCAGACGATCCCGAGTCGGCCACACCTGGATCCCTTACACCCGGCTCACGTGAACCGTACTCTCGGTTCACGGTGGACCTAGTCCACCAGAGCAGCACCAGCAGCGCCCCCTTCGTGGGCCGAATCTCGCGATTAAGTCTGTTTCACACCCCTAAACTATCTTGGCCCTTTCACCTTTCGGCCCAATTCCAGCCCAACCTTCGTTTAATCTTTTTCTTTTTCTTTTAACTGTGCTGACGTATGGGCCCCACTTGTCATATTTTGCGAGTCACTGACACATGGGGCCCATTGACCAGAGCTGACCGCTGACCGCTGACCCGTTGACCGTTGACCAGTCAACGCTGACGTCAGCAGGGCCCACTGCTGACGTCAACCTAGGCGGACCCCACTGCTGACATCAGCATGGCGTCACGCTGACGTCAGCAGGCTAATTTTGATTTGTTTTTCTTTTTCGGAAATTAATTAATATTTTCAGAAAATGATTTAAACTTCAAAAATTAATAATAAATCAACCGTAGCTCAGAAAAATATGAATCCTGTTTCTATATTTTTCTAAAATCATGACCTACGCGTTAGTGTAGAGTTTGGTGTTCTTTAGGACTTCTTTCATCACTGTTTTGGAGTTTCTTTGCTAGTAGTCACGCCTTATTTTATTTTTCCGCGACCCTAGGAGTTCCGGAGAGTCAGGAGGAGCCTGACCACTACGACAACTGCTTTGACGAAGACGAAGACCTTTGCCCAGGTTCACGCCCGACCATTCTCTGAAATACCTATTAGACATGCAACTAGAATGCTAGCGCTTTACTTTACTCGCATGTTAAACCTGCACTGCCTTTGTTATTATCCTGTTACCTTGCTACCTACTACTCACTTTATGAAATATGATATGCTATGCATGTGTTGGGATGGTTGTGATTTGATCCTCTTGGCGTGAGTTGTGGGTGGTATGGGAGGAGTAGTGCAGCTAGGCGGTGTAAGCGAGTAATAACAACTCGATCGTTTGATTGAGGTGCTTGGGGACTGCACTCGGGCAGTCCCTACGGAGTCCCTGTTGCAGGTACATGGTTCTTGGATATTGGTACTTGAGGAGTACTTGAGGAGTTTGGGCGGATATACCTGTTATGGGTGCCGATTGCGGACCGTTGCGGTGGAGCGCTTTTGACGCAGATACTCGCCTTACCGATAATTAAGGACCGAGTCGTGCCCCAACTTTGGACGTGGGATTACCGTGCTCACCATCTACCCAGTATGGGGAGGGTTCCAGCAAGCCTACTCTAGTGCGGCGCTGAGACTGTAGGAGAATCGAGCTTGATATGTGTAGGGGGGATTCGTTGCGGCGTAATCTCCCTGATTTACCACGGCCCCCGACTAGCCCCGGAGGGAAGGTTTCACGACCCTGGGGCAGATGTTAGATCAGATGTTTCCCGAGCCCAGGGAGACAGGATTGGCGTCGTTACTGTTTAGGGTCTTTGCTGTGGGTTGTGTCTCAGGTTGGTTGCGGACTAGCCTTGCAGCTCGGATGGATTCCTGGAGTGCCACATCTGCAGAGTGTAAACTATACGTATAGCCGTGTCCACGGTTATGGGCGACCCATTTCTGATAAGCCCCGACTAGCATGGGAATCTGCTTTCTTACCTCATCCTTGATTTGGGTTATGAGAGATTGGTCCAGCTGAGGCTGATGAGACAAGGTGGGGAGGGAGCTGACCGAGTCGAATAGAGAGAGAAAGGTGTTGGTGGATGATGTTTTACGGGAACCTGCTGTGGCAGGACGAGCCCGATGGGAATATGTGAGGCTGATGGGTGGTTTTGGGAGTGAATATGTGTGTGTGAGAAGGAGTTGGTGATGAGATGAATTTGGGTTATTGCTGCTGCTTGCATAAGAAAAACCCTGGCTCAAACCTTGATTATTTCTATATCCTTAGAGTAGGCCACTTTAAAGCTTGCATCATATTATGGTTAGTGACGTGGACCTGTCCCATTTCCTTGGGGACAGACTTTGGGTTCTCAGGTGAAGACCCCGACCACGAGTTCAACCAGGACGGGTGGTACGACTGAAGGGAGCGCGCTACGCTCAAGGATGCCTGTGGAGGAGTGGACCCTGATGATCTAGCTACCGCTGCGCAGATGCTTCTTATTGTCGATTTAGCCCAGAGGGCTTGTATCAGACGCTATGTTTTATATATGTCATGTAATGAATCTTTTATCATTGGATGGATGTGATTAACAACTGAGATGAGTTCTGTACGAGATAGCTGCTATTCCTGGGACTATCTCAAGGGTACAGGGAGTCGGGTTCTCGTCGGTGAGAATCCGGTTCATCACAGTTGGTATCAGAGCCATACTTGACCGTAGCGCGTAACCCTTAGAACGGAAACTTAGGACAGAAGCTCTAACTGAGTCCTCTACTGTATATGAAACCCCTTGGACTATTTGAAAACTATATATACGTATATCTCAACTATTTACAAAACTTTTTACCCTTACCTTACCTTACTAACTTGCTAACTTACTAACAACCCACTAACTGTCTGGCAGATGGAAGGAAGAGAATCAACAGATGAACGACGGGAGATCAGGACCACAGGAGCAGACTGTGGAGGTTTGGCAGTGCTACTGAGGGAGGTGCTGCGTACAGTGGGGATAGACGTGGACAACGTCTTCTACGAGGGCTGGACCTACGGCCCTGGTGAGGGAGTACACACCCGGTTACAGATGATAGTACCCAATATCCCTGGACGACCAAGGTCACTGATGTTACGAGCAGCTACCAGCGAGAGCACCTTCAGTCGGGCAGTGCAGACTATAGCCATTTGGATACTCCGACTAGCCACACTTGTGTACCAGAACCAGCTCAGCCACACTCGTTTCCAGTACCTACCGAGGGCTCTTGAAGATCCAACAGATAGAGACGCAGTCAGCTTGCAAGCTCACGCAGCAGACCGAGAGCGGAACGTGACCCTGCGGACCTCAGTTCAGTGCATGATTGAGCAGGAGTACTTAAACATTGGCCTAGAAGAGAAAGTTGCCAAGCTGAAAGAGAGGGTATGGAAGCAGGACATCCAGCTGATGGAGAAGGACAACAGGATCGCCTTACTTGAGGAGCGACTCAAAGCTAAAGCAAGGGAAGTCAAAGCCCTGGAATACGAAGCTCGCAACAACAGACAGTTGGCAGGACTGATCCGAGCAACTCACCATGCTCGAGATATCCGTCTGGAAGATCAACTCGCAGAGAAGGACAAAGCACTGGCAGCCAAGGAAGAAGAGATAGAAGGACTGAAAGAAGAAGTATATTGGTTGGACAGTTACAACTCAGAACTTCAGGAAGAGGTGGATAGCTACAAGGAGAAGAGTGGACGGAACTACCAGCTGATGAAGTACTTGAGTCTTCAACAGATTATGGCAAAGGATGAAGCACGAAGGACCCTTAGTAGTTGGGTAAGGTCAGACAGGAAGAGGGTAGCAGAGGTGATCACAGTGAACCAAGGACTTCCAGAGGAACGCAGAGTTGAACCCAGAACAGAGAACTACAGGGTTTCACCAAGCCGGGTTGAGCCGATACCACTACCTGAGGCTCGAACCCATACTCCCGAGATGACAAGACTGAGACAAGAACCGGCACACCTAGAGAAGCAGATGACAGGACCTGAGATGGACACAGTGAGGTTGGCAGCGCGCCTCACGGACACTCTCCACGATGACAGGCAGTGATCGAGCAGCAGACAGAGGCTGAGGCAGTGAGGTTGGCAGTGCGCCTCACAGGCACTTTCAGTAGTATGAGACAGATGCAGTAGGCAGTATCAGCAGATGTCAGCAGTAGTGATGAGACTTGTATCTATTTTTTTGGGCAGATGTTTAGACTTAGTAGATCATGACCACCTTTTGGCTCAGCCACGATGTAGCATTCGCTTAGATGTACTAATCCTCAAGGTTCCAGGAGCTGGCCTCGGGATAGTACTCATGTCTAGGGTGTAATGCTGTAATGAATGATCGATCTTTGTGGCTGTTCTTGCAGTTTTATTGATGTTCACCTTGAGTGTACTTTAGTGTTGAGTCTATTTCATGTGTGCAGCTCCTACTCTAGTTACGCTAACCTAACCCTTACCGACCGCCACTAAATCTGCTCTATGAAAAATACAGCAAGATGTCGATCCGAAGATCCAACCGACTGCTTGCACGTTTTGAGGAAGCTGAGCAAGAAGAGGCAGCAATGGCAGCTAGAGGCAGAGGACGTGTCAGAGGTCGTGGTCGTGGAAGAGCGACAGCTGCAGTTAGAGGCAGGGGCCGTGGACGCGCAGCAGGCGTGCTCCAGCCCGAGAACAACGCACCAGGTGGAGAACAGGAAGTGGAAATGGAAGAACCCGCAGTGGAACCTCAGCAGAACCAGCAGAACGAACAGCAACCTCCACCACTGCCTAACTTGGTAGAAGTGATGACTACTCAAACACAGCTGATGCAACAGATGGCACAGGCCAACACACAGATGATGCAAGCTATGCAACAGATACAGGGAAACCAGAACCAGAACCGTCAGGGACACCGTGAGGAAGACCTACAAAGGAAGATTGAAAGGTTCATCAGGCTGAAAGCACCCACCTTCGACTACTCGGACGAACCACTCGATGCACACGACTGGTTGCGTACCATCGAGACGAAGCTGGACCTGACAGACTACACTGAAGAGGAATGTGTGGCCCTTGCGGCACACCAGCTTGAAGGCGCAGCGAAAGCGTGGTGGGAGAGCTACTGTGACTCTCACGCGAACCCAGCCCAGATCACCTGGCTAGACTTTTGTGAAGCTTTCAAAGAGTACCACATTCCAGAACAAGTCATGGTGCATAAAGCAATGGAGTTCAGGACAATGACCCAAGGAAGTTTGTCTGTAGCTGAGTACGCTCGACACTTTGCTAAGATGTCAAGGTACGCTCCTGAAGACGTTAACACTGAAAAGAAGAAGCAGTTTTGGTTCCAGCGTGGTTTGCACAGAGGTTTGAGGACAGCACTCGCAGCGAGTTCACACAGAACACTCAGAGAGCTGATCGACAGGGCTATCGCAGTTGAGAAGGAAAGGGTGGGTCTCGAAGATACTTGGCGAGAGAAGAAAAGAAAGGCTAAACAGTTGCACAACCACAGACTAAGTCAGAGGCCGAGGAGTGGCCAGAGCAACATGCTCAGGAGAAGCTTTCAGCAGAGCAACAGCCAAGGAAGCTCAGGGTTTAACAGAAACAGCTATCAGGGTAACAGAGGCAGTAACAGCAACAGTTTTGGCAGCAGAGGTAACAACTACAGCAGCTTTGGTAACAGAAACAACAGCTACTCAGGTCAGGGAAACCCCAATTGGAAGCCAAACAACACGCCCAGAATTGGTGGAGGGACCTCAGTGGTCTGTTTTGCTTGTGGGAAGCCCGGTCACAAGTCCTTTGACTGTCCGGAGAAGAAGAACAAACAAACCTCAGCCAAGGCACCGGTACCTGGAGGACAGGACAGGCAGCCAGCAACAGCGCAGAGGGGACGCCTCAACCACCTGACAGAGGAAGAAGCCGAGGACGCTCCCGACGTTGTGCTCGGTGAGTTTTTAGTAAATGGCATTCCAGCTTTGATATTGTTTGACTCTGGGGCAACTGGATCTTATATCTCGACAAAGTTTGTGAAAGAGCAGTCACCCCCGACAATACCTAAGGCTAGACCTATAGTCACTACTTCTCCCCTAGGAGAGCTTAGGTGCACCTTAGAGTGCCCAACAGTTAGTCTGATGATAGGTGGGCAGGAGTTCGTAGGAGACCTGACAGTCCTGAAGTCAGACGGAATTGATGTGATACTAGGAATGGATTGGCTTACAGAGCACAAAGGAGTAATTAGTTGCTTACCCAGAACAGTTGAGTTGACACACCCTAGCGGAGTCAGAGTAACAGTAGAACCACAAAGAAGAAGAACAGGGAAGAGATCCAGAACATGTATTCTGAGACAGTTGGTATACTCTATCGAGAAAAAGACGATCGAAGAAGTGCCTGTTGTGTGTGAGTATCCTGACGTGTTTCCCGAAGAACTACCAGGATTACCACCTGACCGAGATGTAGAGTTCATAATCGAACTGCAACCAGGCACAAGGCCCATTGCCAAGAGACCGTACAGAATGTCAGTGGAAGAGCTAGAGGAACTCAAGAAGCAGCTGAAAGAGATGCTAGAAAGCGGGGTGATTCGACCCAGTGCATCCCCATAGGGATCGCCAGTGTTGTTTGTGAAGAAGAAAGATGGGTCAATGCGCATGTGCGTAGACTATCGATCCCTGAACGCAGTGACGATCAAGAACAAGTACCCATTACCTCAGATTGATGACTTGCTAGATCAGTTGAAGAAAGCCAAATACTTCAGTAAGATTGATCTGAGATCGGGATACCACCAGATGAAGATTAGAGAAGGCGACATTCCCAAGACAGCCTTTGTGACTCGGTATGGGTAGTACGAGTTCACCGTTGTGTCCTTCGGTTTGACCAATGCACCGGCTTACTTTATGAACATGATGAACAAGGTATTCATGGAGGAACTAGACAAGTTCGTAGTGGTGTTCATTGACGACATACTAGTGTACTCAGAAACAGCCGAAGAACATGAGGAGCATCTAAGGATTGTACTAGAGAAGCTGAGGCAGCATCAACTCTACGGGAAGTTCAGCAAGTGTGAATTTTGGCTGGAGAAAGTAGCCTTTTTGGGTCACGTGCTGACCGCAGAGGGCGTAGCAGTCGACCCAGAAAAGATTGAGGCAGTAGCAGAATGGAAGCAACCGAAGAGTGTCACAGAAATCCGAAGCTTTCTGGGATTGGCCGGTTACTACAGAAGGTTCATCGAGAATTTCTCCAAGATTGCCAAGCCAATGACCGAACTACTCAAGAACAATGTCCCATTCGAGTGGACGGACAAGTGTGAAAGAAGTTTCCAAGAACTCAAGCACAAACTCACTACAACGCCAGTATTGACACTACCAGATATTCGCAAAGATTTCGTGGTCTATTGCGATGCTTCGAGACAAGGTTTGAGATGTGTTCTAATGCAAGAAGGCAAGGTTGTTGCTTATGCATCAAGGCAGCTGAGGAAACATGAGGAGAACTACCCCACACATGATTTAGAACTGGCAGCAGTGGTACATGCATAGAAGATTTGGAGGCACTACCTGATTGGCAACAAGTGCGATATCTACACGGATCACAAAAGTTTGAAGTATTTCTTTACCCAATCCGAACTGAACATGAGGCAGAGAAGGTGGTTAGAACTAATCAAAGATTACGACTTGGAGATACACTACCATCCTGGCAAAGCCAACGTAGTGGCAGATGCCTTGAGCCGAAAAAGTTATTGCAACAACTTGATGATAGAAGAAAGTCAGCCAGAACTAGCAAAGGAATTGTACATGCTGAAACTCGAGCTAGTAGAATAAGGAAAACCCCAGGAAATGAGGGTGAAGTACAATCTAGAAGACCGTATCAACGAAGCACAAGGGAAGTGTCCAGAAATCCAAGAAGTAAAAGAGGATATCCAACGAGGAGTAGCACCTGACTTCCGGATAGATGAAGCAGGGACAGTATGGCTGAAAGACCGTATTTGTGTACCGCAGGACAAAGAAATCAGGAGAACAATTCTCTCAGAGGCTCACGAGTCCAAGTACTCGATACACCCCGGATGCACCAAGATGTATCGGGATCTAAAGGATAAGTTCTGGTGGAAGAAAATGAGAGAGGACATAGCAGAGTATGTAGTCAAGTGCGACTCTTGTCGAAGAATCAAGGCAGAACATCAAAGACCAACAGGACTGCTGAAACCACTGGAAATTCCAATGTGGAAGTGGGAAGATATCAGCATGGATTTCGTGGTTGGCCTACCTCGCACTCAGAAAGGGAATGATGCCATTTGGGTCATAGTTGATCGACTGACAAAAGTAGCTCACTTCATACCAGTCAAAAGCACATATCCAGTGAGCAGACTAGCAGAACTATACACAGACAACATTCTTAAGCTGCATGCGGCACCAAAAAGTATTGTGTCAGACAGAGGACCCCAATTCGCAGCTCAGTTCTGGAAAAGCCTACATCAAGCCATCGGGACAACCTTGGAGTATAGCACAGCTTACCACCCTCAGACAGATGGGCAGACCGAAAGAGTGAACCAGGTTCTTGAAGACTTGTTGAGGGCATGTGTTCTAGCTTACAACACAGACTAGGAGAAGAGTCTATCTTATGCAGAATTTTCCTACAACAACAGCTACCAGGCCAGCCTACAGATGTCACCCTTTGAGGCACTATATGGCAGAAAATGCAGAACGCCTCTAATGTGGTCAGAGGTGGGAGAACGAACATTCTTTGGACCTGACATGATTGTAGAGGCAGAAGAAAATGTGGCCAAGATCCGAGAGCACCTGAAGACAGCTCAGAGCCGACAAAAGAGCTATGCGGATAAAAGGAGACAAGATCTAGAGTTCGAAGTAGGGGACTTCGTCTACCTAAAGGTGTCACCCCTCAGAGAGCATAAGAGATTCCAAGTGAAAGGGAAGCTAGCACCTCGTTTTGTTGGACTGTATCAGATACTGGAGAGAATAGGGAAGCTAGCCTACAAGCTAGACCTACCAGAGGACTTAGCGGGAGTACATCGAGTGTTCCATGTATCCCAGCTGAGGAAGTGTCTAAGAGTACCAGAACATGAGATCAAAACAGAAGCGCTAGACCTATAGGACACCTTGGAGTACCCAGAGAGGATACTAGACAGAGCAGTCAAAGAGACCAGAAGCACAGCTATTCCATTTTGTAAGGTGCAGTGGAGCAATCACTCAGAAAGAGAAGCTACTTGGGAGAAGGAGTCAGTACTAAAGGAGAAATACCCCCACTTATTTAAACCATAGGTAATCACAATCTCGAGGACGAGATTCTTGTGAGGGGGGGAGACTGTAACAACCCCAAAATTCCCTATAGGATTGGTTGAGTGCAAAAATGTGAATTTAAAAATTTTTGGTGAATTGTTGTGCGTGCAAATCAATATTTAAAATTATTTCTAAATGCTTTCCAAAATTCGTAAGCAAATTAAATTTAAAAATTTAAAATCAATTTGAAGTGCTAAGGATGAAATAGTGTGATTTGGAGTTATTTGGATTTAATTGGATTTTTGGTTGGTTTGAATTCAAATTCTAGGTTTGAATTCAAACTCTAACTATTTAAACTAATTGTCAAACTCTTCTAACTGTTCGTGGGCCGAAACCCGAAGTCAAGTCCATCAAACCCCCTCGAATTCTTTTCCCCCGAGCCAGCCGACCGAGCGGCCGAGCCGGCCTTTCGGCCCAGCTGCGGCCCAGACTTCACCCCCGCCGCGTCCCCGCCGCGTCACACCTTCTCTCTCTGACACGCGGACCCCACCTGGCAGCCTTCTTCTTCCCCCTCGTCATCTTCCCCGCCTCGCTCTGCTCTCACTCCCGAGCGCGCACCCGTGAGCTCCAACCACCCCGCCGGTCCCATCGCCCCCTGTGCGGCCCGATGCGATGCGGACGCGTGTCCGCGAGCGCCCACGACCCCCATCTCGCCGTCCGTGCCCGGGAACCCTAGCGCCATCGCCTATAAAAGCCGCCGCCTGCCGCCTCTCCCTGTTCAAGCCGCCGCCGCCCCCTTGGGGTTTCCCGATCCAATTCGTGGGAAGAGAGGAGAGGGAGAGGGTTGGGGAAGGTTAAGGAGCAGCCGGGGCAAGGAGAGGTGGAGCCAGAGCACCTCCACGACGCCACCGCCGAAGACCATAGCGCCGCCGCCCGTGGAGTCGCCGACGAGGAGCCGGACCTGGGACGGGAGGAGGAGCATGAGCTCCGCCAGGCCACGACGAGTCTTCCCCGAGCTGTAGCGAACCCCTACTGGCCCCAAGGTGAGCGCCGACGCTTCTCCCCTTTCTTCCCCAACTCCGGCAGAGCGCCGCCGCCTTGCTAGCCCCTCTTCTGGGACCCGACCATCGAGTCGTGGCCGTGAACGTGTGCAGGAACCCGTCGCCGCTAACCCCTCTTGCAACCCGCCGTCGACCAAGCCCCGCAGCCGAGGCCGCCGCGGCCGAGCTCTGCTCACCGCGCGCGAACGCCGAGGCCATGCGCGGCCGTGGGCAACCACAGGCCCGCACATGCGCACCTAGCTGCGTTCTAGCTGTCGTTAGAGCCGCACGCTCGCATGCCTAACCCAAACTGTGCGCCTTTGCACTTGGATCCCGTGTCGCCGTCGATGCTCGCCGGCGCCATGGCCGCGTCGCCGCCGTTCGCGTCGGGAGGGCCAAACCGCACCCAAGCCGACCCCTTTTTCACCCCGCGCGAGTCCACCGAGCCCTAGCCAAACCGTTCCGGCCGTCCTTGACCCGAGCCGAACCCGTTTCCGGCGAGTTCGCCGTCGACCGACGCCGCCGGCGTGTTCTGGTGCGCGCCGCGCGCGCGTACGCGTCGCGCCGTGGCGTGGCCACACGCTGGACAACACCCGCACGCCACACAGCCACCCGCAGACGATCCCGAGTCGGCCACACCTGGATCCCTTACACCCGGCTCACGTGAACCGCACTCTCGGTTCACGGTGGACCTAGTCCACCAGAGCAGCACCAGCAGCGCCCCCTTCGTGGGCCGAATCTCGCGATTAAGTCTGTTTCACACCCCTAAACTATCTTGGCCCTTTCACCTTTCGGCCCAATTCCAGCCCAGCCTTCGTTTAATCTTTTTCTTTTAACTGCGCTGACGTATGGGGCCCACTTGTCATACTCTGCGAGTCACTGACACATGGGGCCCACTGACCAGAGCTGACCGTTGACCCCTGACCCGTTGACCGTTGACCAGTCAACGCTGACGTCAGCAGGGCCCACTGCTGACGTCAACCTAGGCGGACCCCACTGCTGACATCAGCATGGCGTCACGCTGACGTCAGCAGGCTAATTTTGATATGTTTTTCTTTTTCGGAAATTAATTAATATTTTCAGAAAATTATTTAAACTTCAAAAATTAATAATAAATCAACCGTAGCTCAGAAAAATATGAAACCAGTTTCTATATTTTTCTAAAATCATGACCTACGCATTAGTGTAGAGTTTGGTGTTCTTTGGGACTTCTTTCATCACTGTTTTGGAGTTTCTTTGCTAGTAGTCGCGCCTTATTTTATTTTTCTGCGACCCTAGGAGTTCCGGAGAGTCAGGAGGAGCCGGACCACTACGACAACTGCTTTGACGAAGACGAAGACCTTTGCCCAGGTTCACGCCTGACCATTCTCTGAAATACCTATTAGACATGCAACTAGAATGCTAGCGCTTTACTTTACTCGCATGTTAAACCTGCACTGCCTTTGTTATTATCCTGTTACCTTGCTACCTACTACTCACTTTATGAAATATGCTATGCTATGCATGTGTTGGGATGGTTGTGATTTGATCCTCTTGGCGTGAGTTGTGGGTGGTATGGGAGGAGTAGTGCAGCTAGGCGGTGTAAGCGAGTAATAACAACTCGATCGTTTGATTGAGGTGCTTGGGGACTGCACTCGGGCAGTCCCTACGGAGTACCTGTTGCGGGTACATGGTTCTTGGATATTGGTACTTGAGGAGTACTTGAGGAGTTTGGGCGGATATACCTGTTATGGGTGCCGATTGCGGACCGTTGCGGCGGAGGCGATGTGGCTGAGGCTGATGAGACAAGGTGGGGAGGGAGCTCACCGAGTCGAATAGAGAGAGAAAGGTGTTGGTGGATGATGTTTTGCAGGAACCTGCTGTGGCAGGACGAGCCCGATGGGAATATGTGAGGCTGATGGGTGGTTTTGGGAGTGAATATGTGTGTGTGAGAAGGAGTTGGTGATGAGATGAATTTGGGTTATTGCTGCTGCTTGCATAAGAAAACCCTGGCTCAAACCTTGATTATTTCTATATCCTTAGAGTAGGCCACTTTAAAGCTTGCATCATATTATGGTTGGTGACGTGGACCTGTCCCATTTCCTTGGGGACAGACTTTGGGTTCTCAGGTGAAGACCCCGACCACGAGTTCAACCAGGACGGGTGGTACAACTGAAGGGAGCGCGCTACGCTCAAGGATGCCTATGGGGGAGTGGACCCTGATGATCTAGCTACCGCTGCGCAGATGCTTCTTATTGTCGATTTAGCCCAGAGGGCTTGTATCAGACGCTATGTTTTATATATGTCATGTAGTGAATCTTTTATCGTTGTATGGATGTGATTAACAACTGAGATGAGTTCTGTACGAGATAGCTGCTATTCCTGGGACTATCTCAAGGGTACAGGGAGTCGGGTTCTCGTCGGTGATAATCCGGTTCGTCACAGTGTGTTTCAGCAAATCGACACAAAACTGCAGTGTGTCTCAGCCTATTATGCGGTCAACGGTGTCTCAGCAAATGAGCGTCATTTCGCGTGTCCTGTAGCAAATTTCCCCAATGTATAATGCCCAAATAGACATAGCCAGTACAATTTAGGCTTGGTGATGACATTGACAGAGCAAGCAAGCTGCTATGCTTTGGGCTCGACGTTGAGTGGCAGAACCAGTGACATGCTTGATCACAAGAAGAAAACGACTTAGCAAGGATTAGGAGGATGGTTTCCACAGTGCAAATCGGACGATCGGCATAATAAAATTACCAAACAATATGGGCCACGATTTCTCGGATGGTAAAGGCTCTAAAATTTAGCCTAGCATACTTAGTGGTCTCTCAAACTTTGTATCATGAGAAAACATAAAAGTAAATTTTTCAAATTTAATTGAGAAAATATATAAAGATTGAGAAAAAAATATAATCCAAGGAAACTTAAAAGATTGGGAATAAAAGATGAATAAAAATGGAAAATTGGAAAAAAATTGTGCACTCCCAGAAAGATTGCTAATAAAACATTAAACCCCATTGGCTTCCACAAATGAATTTGTGGTTTGCTGGTAGGGCACTAGCCTTTGAAGCTTGCGGTTGGGAGTTCCATTCCAATGTCTCCCACCTTTTTTTTACTAATATTCTAGCCGACGGCGGCCGGGTGGCGTGGCAATGTGGCTGGGTGACGTGGCCGACGGCGGCCGGGTGACGTGGTGTAGGTGGCCGACAGCGGCTGGGTGGCGTGGCAATGGTGGCCGGTGACGTGACCGACGACGGCCGGGTGGCGTGGCAATGCAGCCGGGTGACGTGGCCGACAACGGCCATGTAGCGTGGCAATGGTGGTCGGTGACGTGGCCGACGGCGGCTGGGTGACATGGTGTTTGTCGCCGACAGCGGCCGGGTGGCGTGGCAATGGTGGCCGCTGAAAAAGATAAAAAATTATAATAATTAACATAGAACAAATGCAATTATATGAAAAAAAATGTGATTTTAGAAAAAGTTGAAAAAACAACCATCAAATTTGGATTTGATACGGGTGAGAAATATCAATTACAAAATTTAATTTAAGAAAAAAAAAGAGAAATGTGAATGGGATATGTGTTCTTCATTATGGGCATATATGATACAATTAAATCTGTTACCTTATCTGGCTACGCATGGTTGCATAGTTCAGTGGCGAAGAGGCGATGTGGTCGGTTGCCATGCGGTCGCGTTTTTTTACATGAACAACTACAAAACAAATAAAAATGTGCAGACTAACCCAACTAGTCTAGAAGAAAGCTGGCATCCCCCTTTGCTTAAGGACGGCCCGAGCCATCCCCACAACCATCTGGTTGCGCTGCTCAACGACACCGTTTTGCTGTGGGTTGTACGTAGCGGAGTAGTGGTGCAGGATGCCGTCGTCGGCACAGTACGTCGCGAACTCGGCCGCTGTGAACTTGCCGTCGTTGTCTGTGCGCAGCACAAGGGGCTGGTGACCACACTCTTTCTCTGTAGCGGCTTGGTGACGCCTGATAGCGTCTGCAACAGCCGCCTTGGTGTCGCCCACATGTAGCTGGAGGCGTCGTCGATGAGTAGAAGGAAGTAGTGCCGGCCTCCAAGAGTAGCCGGTGGGACCGCACAGTTCGCCGTGCACCAGCTCCAGCTTCTCCTTGGTGTGGCAGCTGGCCTAGTGCGGGAAGGGCAGTCGTCGCTGCTTCGTCAGCACACATGTATCGCAGAGCAGCTCCACGTGGTCGATGTGTGGCATGCCCCGTACCATCTCCTTGGCACCGAGCTACCTCAGGGCCTCAAAGTTGAGTTGCCCAAAGCGCCCGTGCCACCGCCACGCGTCATCGTCCCATCGAGCTGCAAGGTAGAAGGGCTGCACCACCTGTGCATGAAGCACGTAGAGGCTATTGCTCCCCATGCTCACCTTGGCAAGAAGTCAACAACGAGGATCCCATATCCGCATCACTCGTACTCAATCTCCATGTGCGACCCGTTCTCATCCAGTTGTCCCAAGCTGATGATCGAGTTGCACAGACCTGTGATGTACTATACACCGTGAGCACACGGTGCTCGCCGATCTTCATCTCGAAGATGACGGTTCTGGCACCCTCAATCTCCACGGCAGAGGTGTCCCCAAACTTGACGGAGCCCCTCACGGTGGTGTCGATGTTGGAGAAGTACTCGCGCCGCCCGGTCATATGGTGGGTGGCGCCGGTGTCAAGGTACCATCTGTCGGTCTTCTCCTTGCTCACGTCCTTCCCGAGAAGAACGTGAGCACGTGACTCGTCGAGGTGGAGGAGTGCGATGACGTCTGACATAGGAGAGGAGTGTAGCTCGACACTCCCATGACTCAGGGCCGGCTCATCCTTGGCATGAGCCAACGCGACGTGGACCTGGCTGCTTGCAGTCCTTGGCCCAGTGACAGTTCTACCATAGTTGTGGCAGGTGTCGTAGCGAGAGTCCTTGCACTTGCCGGCGCCACCGCCTTGGGCGCCTCAGCGGACCTTGCACGGCTTGTCGCGCTTGTGTCCATCTATCGAGGAGGAAGACTCCCCCTTCCTCCTGTCACCTTGGCAGGCCTCCCACTGTTCCCGGGTGAGGTGAAGCTTCCCGCCAATGGTGACAGGCCCCGAGTGAGGCTGTGGCTCGTCGCTGTCGACGGCCTTGAGGCGACCTATCGACTCCACAATCGACATGGTGGAGAGGTCCAACAGAGACTCAATCGAGCGAGCGATCTGCCTGTACTTCTCGGGGACGCAGCGCAAGAGCTTCTCGACAGTCTCTCTCCTCGTCGTAGTTGTCGTCGCCGTACTTCACCATCTTCTACAACAAAGAGTCGAGAAGGAGAGCAAAGTCATCAATGTGCTCACCGGACTTGAAGGCCAGGTTCTCCCACTCCTTGCGAAGTGCCTGCAGAGTGGACTTGCGGGCGCGATCGCTGCCGATGCATGCCGCCACGATGGCGTCCCAAACCTCCTTGGCAGTTCGCTTCTAGGAACGCGAGAACTACATCTCGGGCGAGACTGCAGTGATGAGAGCATCCAGCGCCCGTCGATCTTCATCGTAGTCCACGTTGTCGGACTAGACTGCCTCCCACATGTGCCGCACTTGGATCTTGATCCTCATGATCGCGGCCCACTCGACGTAGTTGGTCTTGGTGAGGGTAGGCCACCCAGCACCGAGACCGTTGTCCCTGACCAACGCCCGGACCCCTTAAGGGCTGCCACCTCCGGGAGCACCGCCGCCGGGCATGGCTACCCACTGCGCAGCCCACTCTCCCGTTGTGCCCCTTGCCAGCTGCTCGAGGTCTATGTCGACGCTGCCATCAGCCGAGATGGAGTTATTGGCGTTGCCGCGCAAGAACTCGACCTCCGCTGCCGCCGTACACGTTGCATCCGCCGCCACCGCCACTTCCACCTCCGCCCTGGCTGCTGCCAACTCCACCGCTGCCAGCCTCGACGCCCTTGCCGCCGCCACAGCGGCCTCCGCCGCCGCTCGCTCGCGTTCCTCTGCCGCAGCGAGCTTGGCCTCCTACCGGCGCTACACGCTCGAGGTGACCGAGTGTTGAGAATGCCCTGCGGACATGGCGCGCTGCGGGGGCTGCTGATGCGTCGGTGGGATTCTCCATCTGACGGGCTGCTGCTCGCTTGCACAGATGGAGATGAGTGAACAGGGGTAGCAGGTGTTGCTGCCACCGGCTGGGGCTGCTGTTGGACTAGGGAGGGAGTTAAACAGGAGATATTTAGGCTACAAGATAGAACAGTTTTGATATCAGTTGTTAGTGGCTGAACTCTTACTCTCGTTAAGAGGATGACACTAGGAGAGTTGGGGCAATTTTCTGGTTTTCGTCTCACACAATGTCGTGCCAACCCGAGGAGTTGGGGATACATATTTATAGGCTACTAACCAGCCTAGCATATGCTAAGATGCTAGTCTAAAATGCTGTCCTAGGGGCAGCAAGACCACCACCATGCAGCAGGGCCACAAGGACCATGTGCTGCAGCCCCACTATGACCAGCAGTACAGAGAATCTACAGCCTACAAAGACCGCAGTACAGAGATGCCTAACTGTTGTCCTGAAAAGGGACAAGCAGTGCAAAGCAAGACTGACAGTACAAGACTTAGACTAGCATCTTAGCATATGCTGGACTGGTTAGCAGCCTATAAATATGTATCTTAGCATATGACATTGTGTGAGGAAAAAATCAAAAAATTGCCCCAACTCTCCTAGTGTCATGCTCTCAACGAGAGTAAAAGTTCACCTACTAACAAAGCTAAGCGCATTGTCTGACGATAAGAGCTTATGTGCATTTTGGATAAACCAGTCATAGCTTGTACTGCCCAAGTCAAAGTCCATTGTGTAATACTCAATAGTTGGTATGACTGATGCTATGAATTTAAAAAATATGAAAAAGTGGTAGAAGTTAGAAACTGGTAAAAGAGGAGGGTGATGCTTTCATTAATTGTGCCTTAACAAATGGTTATCAAATATCAACATAAAGAGTATACTACTTGTCAACTTCTGGTTCAACTCCTCGAGACATAAGAACGCAAACTATCTTTTTCATCACAGCTGCGTGTTTGCATGGGTGAGCTGAAGCATGCTTTCCCGCTAATAAGTGAGGATATCTTCATTATCACCTGTGTCAATACACTGTGTTATGTTATATATCATCTAGACAATTGGTACTGCAATCCAATAGAAGACAACTTCATTGTTTCACTGAGAAAAGAAGCTGGTGGATAGGCAGGACTCGAGAAGTTGGATGCGATAGTTCAGGTATAATAATTGTTTTTTTGTAAAAAAAATTGCATTGTCTTTTGATAATTCACTAACGTTTTTGGAAATATCTTGAAGCTATCAGAAGTTGTCGGTCCAAGCATCCAGTCATCACAAACTAAAGTAGCTAAAAGGAGCGGTACCTTTTCAAGATTGAGATCTTATATTCTGTTTCTGTCCAACATTGGAACACCCAGCGGCTCTTCAGCCAGCGTTCAGACACATGATGCTCTTCAAACATATCAGCCGAACAGGGCCAAAGGCAGGCTCCCTAGGAAGTACGGAGTAGCAGGCAGCCAAGATCCGCCACCAAACACAACTGATTTCATATCGATAAATCGCATATCTTCCTCCTATCTATTGTTGACTACAAGCCAAGTGTGTTGACACCCCGTGGAATCTACTACCTTCAGATTTAGACTCCGACAGGTTGGGACCACTACCAGAATGCTTCACATCCGCCCGCCTCCTCCGCCTCGGCCATTTTTGGACCCGGTGCTGATGGGGCTTCAGCACCGGGTCCAACGGCTAGGAGCGGGGGCGGCGCTGCGGGGTGTCAGGGCGGACACATTAGCACCGGGTCGTGGCGAGACCCGGTGCTAATGCTCCCCCTTTAGCACCGGTTGCAGCCAGCAACCGGTGCTAATGTGCCCGAGGCCATTTAGCATCGGTTGCTGGCTGCAACCGGTGCTAATTGGTGCACATTAGCACCGGGTCTTGCCACGACCCGGTGCTAATGTCTTTTGTATATAGCACCTTCTTCCTCCCCCGGCCGAGCCAGCTGAACACTTAGGCGCTGTGTTCATGCTGCTCGGCCGTGGGAGGGGAGGTGCTGCCCAAATTTTTTTCAAAATTTGTGAAGATTCTACTCATCTAAGGAGCACTACAAGGTACACTCTTTCATTCTCTAATGTTTTATTTAGCTTGTAATCCTTCTATGATTTAGAAATAGAGGGATTTGTGAATCAAAGTAAAGCTAGCTAGAGAAAGCTTGTGTTCTTGGAGGAGAGAGAGGAGAGAGCTTGAGTTCATGGTGGAGAGAGTGTTCATGTTGTGTTTTAAATGGAGAGAGAAGGCAAGCTAGTTAGTATTTTGTTTTGTATGACTTGTGAATAGTTATAAGGCTTATGTATTTTATTTATTAGAGAGGTTTATTTATTAAAAGTTGGAATAGTTATTTATTAATTTAATGAAATATATATTATTAGTTATTTATTAAAAGGTAGAATAGTTATTTATTTATTTAACGGAAGGTATATTTATTTATTTAATGAATATAGTAATGTAGTTTTAGAAATTTATTTATATAATGGAATATATATTGTAATTTGTATTTATTTATATATTAAATTTTTTTATCTTTAAATTGTATTGTATATTTGTTATTGGTTCATAATGCAGATGAATAGACAATGGATGTACGGGGACCCCCACGCTCAGGCGTTCCGTGATGGCCTTAGGACATTTCTCGATGCCGCCGAGGCTAATAGGACGCCGTCTGGTTTCATGTTCTGCCCATGCACCCATTGTAAAAATATACAATCGTACAAACAAAGAGGTTGTCTTCAGGTGCATTTGATGAGACACGGTTTCATGAGGAATTATTCTGTTTGGACGAAGCACGGTGAAAGAGGAATTCTAATGGATGAAGATGAAGAAGACGAGGCTGATGACGATATTCCGTTATTGGCTCAATACTACGGTTCCTTTGCATATGCTGCAATGGGTGATGCCGATGAGGAAGATGTTGCTCGGGAAGGCGATGCTCAGGAAGATGTTGCTCAGGAAAATGAACCTACTGATGGACTCGGGCAAATGTTGCGTGATGCCGAGAAAGACTGCAGCAATGATAAGGAACTGAAAAAGATATAGCGCATGTTGCAGGACCACAAGACTGACCTGTACCCAGATTGCAAAGAGGGGCTAAAGAAGTTGGGTAGCACACTTGAACTTCTGCAGTGGAAGGCAGCAAATGGTGTTACTGATAAGGGTTTCGAGGAGCTACTGAAACTCGTAAAGAAGATTCTTCCAGAGGGTAACAAATTGCCATCGACGACGTATCAAGCAAAATGTGTTGTTTGCCCTCTCGGTTTGGAGGTGCAGAAGATACATGCGTGTCCTAATGACTGTATCCTCTATCGCGGACAGTACGAACACTTGGATCGTTGTCCGGTTTGCACCTGCGCACGATACAAGATCAGGCGGGACGACCCTGGTGATGTTGGGGGAGAGCGTTCTAAGAAAAAAATCCCTGCGAAGGTGATGTGGTATTTCCCTCTGATACCCCGTCTGAAGCGTTTTTTCAGGAACAAAGACCATGCCAAACTGATGCGCTGGCACAAAGAAGAACGTAAGCAGGATGGCATGTTGAGACACCCCGCCGATGGATCCCAGTGGAGGAACATCAACAGAGCATTCCAGAGTTTGATGCTGATGCGAGGAATGTTAGGCTTGGTTTATGTACCGATGGCTTGAACCCTTTTGGTGAAATGAGCAGTAGTCATAGCACTTGGCCCGTGACTGTTTGTATCTACAACCTACCCCCCTGGCTCTGCATGAAGCGGAAGTTCATTATGATGCCAGTGCTCATCGAAGGCCCAGAGCAACCTGGCAACGATATTGATGTGTACCTAAGACCATTGGTTGACGAACTTTTGCAGCTGTGGAAGAATGAAGGTGTTAGCATGTGGGATGAGGACAAGCAGGAGCAGTTTGACCTTCGAGCACTGCTTTTCATAAGCATCAACGACTGGCCTGCACTAAGTAACCTATCAGGACAATCAAACAAAGGATATAAAGCATGCACTCACTGTTTAGAGGAAACCGAAAGCATGTATTTGAAACATTGTCGTAAAGTTGTGTACATGGGTCACCGTCGATTCCTTCCGGCGAAGCATGAGCTACGAAAGAAATGTGCGCATTTTGGCGGGAATGCTGACCGCCATACAAAGCCGAGACACCGGAGTGGAGAAGAGCTATTTGATATGGTGAAGGACCTCACGTGGTGTTTGGCAAGGGAGACGGAAGCCATGCTGCTCCGACGGGCGAGGATGGTCGTGCCGCGATGTGGAAGAAGAAGTCTATCTTTTGGGAGCTACCTTATTGGCAACTTTTAGAGGTCCGTAACGCGATTGATGTGATGCATCTAACGAAGAATCTTTGCATGAACTTGACAAGCTTCCTGGGTACTTATGGGAAGCCAAAAGATACACTGGAAGCACGTCAGGAGCTGAAACGATTGAAGCAACGGACTGATCTACATCCAGAAAAGAGAGACAAAGGACGCCAGTACTTGCGTCCTGTCAGCTTCACTCTCAGCAAAGAAGAGAAGGCAAGCATGTTTGAATGCTTGAACAGTATCAAGGTTCCGTCTGGCTACTCCTCCAATATTAAGGGAATAATAAATATGAAAGAGAAGAAGTTCACAAACCTGAAGTCTCACGACTGCCATGTGTTGATGACACAGCTGCTTCCCGTCATACTCAGGGGTGTGCTACCAGTTAACGTGCGGAAAGCCATTGTGAAGCTATGTGCATTCCTCAATCCAATTTCTCAGAAGGTGATCAATCCAAACCATTTAGATCAGCTACAGAACAACGTGGTGCAATGTCTTGTCAGCTTTGAGATGATATTTCCACCATCCTTCTTCAATATCATGACACATCTATTGGTTCACCTCGTCAAAGAGATTCGTATATTGGGCCCAGTATTTCTACACAACATGTTCCCATTTGAGAGGTTCTTCGCTGTCCTAAAGAAGTATGTCCGTAATCGTTCTCGTCCAGAAGGATGCATTGCTAAGGGAACGAAACAGAAGAGGTCATTGTTTTCTGTGTTGACTTTGTTGACGATCTTATGCCGATTGGTGTGCCCGAATCATATCACGAGGGGAGACTTGGTGGAAAGGGCACACTAGGGAGAAGATCGATGGTGATCAAGGACATTGAGACATTTCGTAAAGCGCACCTCACAGTCTTGCAACAATCAACCTTAGTTGCTCCGTACATCGAGGAGCACATGCAGATTCTCAGGGACGAAAACTCAACAAAGTCATGCAGATCCCATTGTTCAAGTGCCAATGGGTGAAGCTGACTGGAGGAGGTGTTAAAGTTGAAGCGGACTATGGAATGACGTTAGTGGACCTAAACAAGATTGGCTTTCTAGACGAACCGTTCGTCCTGGCCAAAGCTGTCACACAAGTTTTTTATGTGAAGGACATGGCTAGCAGACCGAAGAAAGGGGCGGATAAGAAAGGTGTGGGTAAGCAATTGGACCCATCACAAGACGAGCCAAAGGGTCATATAGTTCTTCCTGGAAAGAGAAAAATCGTAGGAGTTGAGGACAAGACGGATGAAGATTATGATATGCTCGATGGCCGGCCTCCATTCTCAGTGGCTCATGACCCAAACATCCTGTTAGCAGCGGAGGAGACACCGTATCTACGGCGTGATCACAATCAAGGAACATTTGTAAAGCGGAAGTTTATTAGTGTTCGAGTAAACGATGATGCAATGTAATTTTCTAGTAATTTATAAGATTTTCTAGTATTTTATAAGATTTTCTATTAATTTATAAGATTTTCTATTAATTTATAAGATTTTCTAGCATTTTATATTGATTTTCTAGTAATTTATAAGATTTTCTAGTATTTTATAAGATTTTCTAGTAATTTATAAGATTTTCTATTAATTTATAAGATTTTCTAGCATTTTATATTGATTTTCTAGTAATTTATAAGATTTTCTATTAATTTATAAGATTTTCTTATTTAATATATATTTTTAATAGGTATTAATAACTGAATTAAAACAAGTATTAATAACTATATATTAAAAACTATATTTATAAGATTCCCAAATAGTAGCCACCGGTGCTAAAGGCCGGTTTGGAAACTGGCGCCAAACGAAAATTGGGGGCCTTTAGCACCGGGTTGATCTAAAATCCGGTGCTAAAGGCCCCCAATTTTCGTTTGGCGCCAGTTACGGCCTTTAGCACCGGCTGTAGAAGACCCGGTGCTAAAGGGCCTTTAGCAACGGGTGGTGGGAAGACCCGGTGTTAAAGGGGGGCCTTTAGCACCGGGTGCTGTATAGACCCGGTGCATGTTTGTGAGCCGGCCTTCATGCCGTGTGTACGTGTTTGTGTGTGCAGGTACCCGTTGCATGGCCGAACGTTCGGCCATGCACATTTGCTTAGCGAACGTGTTCGGCCATGCGCATTTGGTTAGCGAACGCGTTCGCTAACCCATACATTGGAAATGCATTGTATTGGAAATATTAGAAATATATATGCTTCATATGTATTGAAAATATTAGAAAATATTAGAAATTTATTTTATTGGAAATGCGTTGTATTGAAAATATTAGAAATATATATGCTTTATATGTATTAGAAATTTATTTTATTGAAATGCATTGTATTGAAATATTTACATTTAAATGTATATTGGAAATTTTATATCGGAAATTCTATGCTTCATTTAAATGTATATATGCTTCATTTAAATGTATATTGGAAATTCTATTTATATTAGAAATATATGTGCTTCATTTAAATGTATATTGGAAATGTTATATGTTTGTATAATGTATACTATCGAAAATGTTTATTATCGGAAATTCTATCGCGTACCCGAACCCACCGCGCACCCGAACCCCTTAGCCAATCCGTTTTTCGCGCACCGACCCCCTTAGCGAACCCGTTCGCGTCACGCACCCGAACCCTTAACAAACCACTTCGCGTCGCGTACCCCGAACCCTTAGCGAATCAATTCACACCGCGCACCCGAACCCCTTGGCGAATCCATTTTTCACGCACCGACCCCCTTAGCGAAAATGTTAGAAATATTGGGAATATGTATGCTTTCTATATATTTCTTATCAATTATTTTTAATTCTATAGATGGCAGACAACAACAACCTCGTCCCACCCATGCAAGAGGACAACAACAGCCCTGTCCCACCCATGCAAGAGGACAACGACACGTTCTTTGCGAATCAATTTTTTAATATTGTAACACAAGCAATGTCCATGGATGAAGTGTTGGGGATCATTGGAAGGGACGGAAATGTTGAAGGGGCCGCCAATGTCCAGGGCGAACGTGTCCAGGGCAGCACTATTGAAGGGGCCGGTAACGAGCCCTCGTCTAGTCAGGTGTGTATATATAACATAAATTTGTACTGTATATGTCAATTATCTATATCATCTCTATATCATAAATATGTATCGTATATATGTAATTTGTGTAGGCCGCCTCTACTTCTACAAGTCGAGCTAAGAAATCAAAACGATCGACCACGAAGAAGCTGAAGGATGTCAAGTTTCACATCACTAGAGTGGAGGATGACAGGGAGCTTGTTGAGCCCCCAAAAGTGGCCAAGAAATTTGTATCTCAGTGCGGGGTAATTGTACGGGACAATGTGCCCGTTAGCATCAGAAAATGGAAGTCCACGGACCCCTCTGAGGAGTACGTGCTCCCCGATACAGAGAAGGAGATGCTATGGAGGGAATTAAAGGCAATATTCGACTGGCCTAGCACTCATGAAGCAGAACTGAGGGATTGGACAATGAAGAAGATGGCAGTTCTGTTTCAGGATTTCAAGAAGAAGTTGTACTCGCATTTTCTCAAAACCGGAGACGCCCCGGATCCTGAGAAGTATAAGAAGATCACTGATGACGAGTGGGAGGCATTCCTTGAGTACAAAACCTCCGAAGAGGGTGCAATGGCTAGCGCTAGAAACGCTGGAAACGCCGCAAATAAGAAGTACTCTCATAAGATGGGTTCGGGAGGTTACAAGGCAAGCATCGCTAAATGGGAGAAGATGGAAGAAGATCTATATGCTAGAGGCATCACTCCAGCGACACATGACTGGCCCACAAGGACCAAGCATTGGTACTATGGTCATGGAGGCACCCTAAGCCCAATCGACGGCTCCTTAGTTTTTCCCGAGGACTTGCGAGAACTAGCTCAGCGTCTCCTCGATATCCTCAGGGCATCTGAGAGGGGAGAATTTGTTGCTGATAGAGACAGAGATGAGCTAACCTATGCCTTAGGGAACAAGGAGCATCCTGGACGGACGCGCGTCGTAGGCATAAGCATCTCATGGAAGAAAGGTTTCCAAGAGCATGCCGCCACCTATAGGAGCCGTTCGAGGAAGAAGGCCGAATATGAGCAGAGGGTGAGGGACCTAGAGCAAACGGTTGCCACCCAGGGATCAAAGCTCCAAGAAATGGAGTCAGAGATGGAGCGACGGATGAAGGTAGCATGGCTGCAGATACAACAAGCCACAGGCGGGACCGCGTGCGAGCTTGTCGTCAGGCCGCCAAACCGGTCCGTTACCCTGTGGATGAAATAACTCAACGGACCGCGTGCGAGCTTGTCGTCAGGCAGAAGAACTTAGCTGTGGTGGTACGTATGCGACCTTAGTTCGTACTGCATACATTTCACCGTAAATACCATTCATTTACTAACTTTCTTTGTGACTACTAAATTATCAGGTCGCATACGGTATGACCAAACGTGTGGAAGAAGGGCAAAAATGGCACTGCAATGACATTCCACATGGTTACGTACCTGTTGAGGTGGAGCAAGTCGTCACCAACTGGGAAGACTTGGAACTTGACATCCCCGGAGGTGACGGAGAAACAAAACTCGGTCAGTGTTCTCACTGCATCATTCTATGGAGCAAGGTAGACGTCGTCATACCCGGTACACCTGCGGCTACCAACAAGCCTCCGTCACCTCCACCGGATCTTGACGATTCTCCGGGAGCTCCTGATGCAAGCCCGTCTCCTCCGCCGCGGAGGTCTCCGCCCCCTCCGCCGAAGAGGGGACGCCGCACTAAAGCCTCTGCCCCCACTCCACCAGGGAAGAAGGCGCGGAAAACCAGAGAGAAGCCCGCACCAGAGAAAAGAGCGGGTGAGAAGACTCTAGAGGAGCTCGAAGCCTCGGTCAAAGCAGACACAAAGAGGCAAATGGCCGAGTGGAGGAAAAAACCGGAGCCGGAGCCGAAGCTTGATCCCACTGTCGTCAAGTCATTCCTCGGTAATTTGAGCAAGGGTCAACAGAAGGAAGTAATAGTAACAGACTATGACCGCTCATTACTGAAATCTCGCCGGAAGCGGAAGGCTGCAGATAAGGAGGCGGGCCCATCCAAAAAGGTTCCTCAGCTCGGCGAGCAACCTCAACGGCCCTTGGGTCCATTGCCATCTCTGGACGAGATTAACGTGCAACGAGTAATGGCCGAGACTGGACTATCCAGAGCGCAAGTCCTGGGGGAAGAAGAGGTGCCTGTAAACACAACATTGAAGTAGCCGTTTAAGCTTGGCGAGCCTATGGTCCCTCCTGAAATGGAGAGCAAGCTACAGACGAAGATGCGCCGATTCCATGAGTGGTACTTGGAAGAATCAAGAAGGAATAAACGGCGCATGATCAAAGTAGGCGTGAAGGACCATGATTTCTACAATGGTGACGAGGATTGGGTCTGGCTGAGGTTTCAGGATATATATGAGTTGTACCACCGCGACGCCATGGACGTGGATTTGATCACCTGTTGGACAATGTAAGTACTTTGTTGTTGCTTATAATTCACAGTTTGAAAACAATAATTCCAATCTATGCTGACGCGGGCTTTATTTATTGCTTAACATATGCAGAATGGAGATTCAAAAATGTCGGAGATCCTCAATATATGACGTTGGTTTCGTGGATCCTCGAAGGATAAGTGAACAAATGATATTGATGAATCCTGAGGAAACATATGGAAACCTATACAAGTATATTAAGAAACAAAATTAATGCGACTCCATACTAATCCCGTACAACATCGAGTGAGTACATACACAGGCTTCTTCTTATACTGTCTGTGTACTATTTCATTTCTGATTATAATGTATACATGTATACAGATTCCACTGGTTCCTAATAATATTGTGTCCTGACCGGGGTGTCGTGAACGTCTTTGATTCATTGCACACTCCAATAGAAAAACTACAGAACATCATGGACATGATGACAAGGTGATGTATATTTTCCCCTACTTAATTCACCCCTTACACTCGCAATGACTTAACTCAATTTTTTTGTTCGCAGGGCCTGGAATCAATTTCGTCAAGAACACCCGGGTATTCAACATGAAACACTAAAATGGAACATTGGCTTTCCGTTAAGCAAGTAATTTGTACATGTAGGCCTCGGCTAATATATTATATGAATTTTACTTAATTTCTTTTGGTCGACAGTGTGCCAAACAGGGGAAGGGAAATAATTTATGTGCATACTATGTTTGCGATTACATGTGGAATTGGGGACATAAAAAGCTTACACAACACGATATTATGGTACGTAATAATAAACACATTTCCATTATTATTAAGTGCACAATTATTGTCTCCAACTCGGCGGATTAAATATCTTTCAATTATTTGTAAATTATAGATGTTGAGCCTGAAGGAAGAGTCTCTAGAGCTAGAAAGAATTGACGCAATTGCAGAACAGCTCGTCGGATGGATCTGGGACGAGGTCGTCAATCCCCGAGGAGAATTCCACATGCCACTGGAGGACGTGCCGGACAGTTCAACAAGTCGTCAATCTTAATTAAGTAGAAAATACAGTTTAAATATATATAACTCGAGTTGACATGCATGAATATCTACTTTTGTAATATATATGTCTTCTATTTTGATGAAATGTCAGCTAATATGAATATAGAGTCGGCCAAATACGCATTAGAATACACGTATTAGAATATATACGTATATACACGTATATAGACGTGCATGCATTGCTACTGAAAAAGCAAAAAAAAAAGAAATCCGGGGCCTTTAGCACCGGTTGCAGACAGCAACCGGTGCTAAAGGCCCTGCTAAAGGCGCTGTGGGGCAGGCCCTTTAGCACCGGGTTGTTTCTGGAACCGGTGCTAAAGGGACCCTTTAGCACCGGTTATTCAACCCGGTGCTAAAGGAGTACCCCTTTAGCCTCGGTTTAGTTGCACCGGGTGGGAAACCCGGTGCTAAAGGGCTTTCCCACCCGGTGCAGATATCAACTATTCTGGTAGTGGACGTACTGTATCAAATCTATACTATAAGGATCCCAGTAGAATTGAAAACGCTTTTCACCCAAAAAATTCCTACCCACCCCTCACGGAGGACCCACATGTCATGTCCAACGGTGCAACGACGTGGAAAGTTTTTAAAAAACGATGTTTCTAGAGAGTTTTTGCTGTTTTGGACATTATTTTTCTCACCATAAAATTTCTTTACCCACCCCGTATACCCACCAATCAACCAGCGCTACTAGGTAACCTAACCCTGCGCCTGGACTTTCTTAGTTTCGTCCGTCAACACAAAACCAAAGTTGAAAAACCAATTAGCATTTCCATCGTTCGTTATGTTTCCTGTCCGAGCACGTACACAGCCGTTTCATATATAGGACTCACGTCCAGTACTTTCCAAACTGCACACGGTAGAGCCACACCGGGCTCCATGGCAATATCATCTTGGAGATCATTGGACTCCATGGCAGTAGGCATATTGGAGATCATGTCTCGGCGATCGAATTTCGGTACATGAACTTCTTTGGATAAATATTGTTGTTTTGTGATTGGTTGAAATTATTAAAGGTGCAACTTTCCTGGTCGATCGGTCACGTTTAGTTTAGATTATTATTTATCTGTGGTTGGTGAATCATCAGTCCTAATAAATTCTACCACGTCCTCAATTATAACTCGGTCATTGATTCCAAACTGCACACGATACACACGATACAACATAGATATATCTTCTACTACTCCAGCAACCTCTCCGCGATGCCGTAGTCGTCGCACTCCTGCCACAGCCGTTTCACGTCCAGGAACCTCCAGAAACCTCGTCTTGACATCGTAGCCCTGAATCCTGATCCCATTGCCGTTCTCCCAGGATTTGGTGCAGGGTGGGTTTTCCAGTGGCTGTCTGTCAACCTCGTCACCTCCTGCAGGATTCGTTCAGGTTATTATGGATGCACAGCAGCCACTAAGTGATGTGGTAATGACCATCGATCGTGGAGGCACCCGTGGCCGTAAGAGGTCGCAGCCAGAAACAGATGGGATCAACACCATTGATGTTGCAAAACAGAATCGACAGCGTAGAAGGGAAAAATATGCAAGTTTGACACACTTTCTTTAGCGTGATGGAGCGGTACAGCTTCCAGCCTGTGGCGATTCGGCTGCACAATCCCTTCTGGTCCAAAGATCGATGATCGCTGACCCACCGCACAGCAGCAGCATATCGACGAGATCGATTGATCGACGGCCATCGCGTAGTGGTTTATTGATGTCGCCACCCCATATCCGGCCAATTATTAGTGCGTTGCCCTTGTTGTGTTAGCTTCAATCTCGATCAAGGGCGTCGACAAGGTTTGTCTATCAGGAAGCATGCATCAACAATACTTCCCCATGCGTCTTGTGCCGCGGCAATCAAGGTCGTCACCGCCGGAGAGGTTTGCCCGCGGTGGCAGCATCATCATCATAGGGCACGAGTTGGGTGGCCGAGATGCGGCGTCTGGGCTCCAGGGGCACTACGTCATCAGTCTCTGGGCTCTAGCTTGATCAAGGTCAGGATGGGTCGATCCTGTTGGACGACACGCCCTTCTTCACCGGTGAGAAGATGACCTCGACCAACGCCAGCTCCGTCCGCGGCTTCGACCTCATCGGCCACCGTCAACACCGCCTACTAAGGGGCAACGTGGTCTCTTGCGCCGACATCGTCGCCGTCGCAGCACGTGACTCCATCGTCGCGGTCCGTTCTCTCCCCTCCTATCTCCATTAAATACAGCTAATAATATAGTTAGTCGCACATGCATCCGTCGTAAATTATTCTTTGCATGCATGCAGCTGGGAGGCCTGTCATACGACGTGCCGTTGGGTCACTGTGAGTTTGTGACGCGTGCACGGCGAGCCAGGCGGCAGCGAACAACAGCATCCCAACGCCGACATTTGACCTCGACCACCTCGCTCGAGTGCTCAGAGGTCCAGTTATAGCTGTAGATGACATTCTGCTTCCGCGCAGTCGACTCGGTGCTGTCAGATTGCCAACCAAACAACACTTCCACAAGCTTTGCTCACCGCGCTTCAAAAGCCGTGCCTACGGGGGGCGACACTAGCAGCAATGGGAAGCAGCAAGGCAGCGGGGAAGGAGGAGGATGTGCACCAGCTGAGGATTCTGGACAACTGCTATATGCACTACATGTTCTTGAATGCCCAGGCGGAGGTGATGACGATGGCAAAGAGTGCAACAGCTGAGGCGATGAATGTTTAAGTTGCAGCCCGGCCTTTTGTCACCACTGTTTTTTCGATTGAATAATTGTTGTCTTCTTAGTTCTTGATTATATTTTTTGATCAGTTTACGAGGCAAACTGAGCTTGTAGATCTCCGCCACGAAACTACGATAGATCGATTAGTTTTATCGAAGTTACTGTATTTACATACCTAGAACTTATAGATGCATGAAATCATTAGAAAATTAGTGTGGTGCGGTTTTCTTGGCCAATAAAATTGTGAAAGTAGATTATATTATATGTATTAACAATTTTAATGTTTACGCTTTACACTATGCTATATCTATCTTTTTATTTTTTCTGCCGGACCAAGGATGTTAGCCTCGGTTCTAACCAAGGTGGTATTTTTTTCATTGCTTGAAGTCGATGGATTTGAAGATATTACATAAAAAATAAGCTTAAATTATTTTGACCTCAGTTTACTCTTTACCCGGCTACCAGTTAATTTATCAAAAATTAACTTAACCTCACCCTTAAATTAATTCTTGTTTGCTATGCTTTCTAATACACGGGCGTGTCGCGCGTGCACTCTACTAGTAGTGATCAAATTATCTTATAAAACAACACAACAGGACCTGTGATTGAACCGGAGAAGTCTGAACGAAAAAAAAAACAACAGGGCCTTCTACAGCCGACCGGAAACTCTCCATGAAAAATAAATCTAATGTATATTTAATTGCTGCAAGTTTCCTAGGGATTTTTTTTAATTTATCTACTTTATTAATATTCTCTAGGATGTAATACTTCTCAAAATAAAAAAGGCTTTGTTTAGGATACATCTATAAAATTGAGCATACTATAATGTCAAATATAAAGGAGTATTCTATAAAATTAAGCATACTATGATGTCAAATATAAAGGAGTATTATTAATCAAATAATGATTATCTATCATTATTGCATTTCCGCTCCACATAGCTGAAAGTATATATTGGAGAGTTACATTGATAATCCAACAAATTCAATTATATACTTGGTGCAGCAGCATCAATTATTTAATAGTCCAAAGTCCAATGTATTACATCTAAAAAAATCAGAAGTAAGAAAGCTAATAGTTTACCACTTTTTGAAACTAGAAGAAATATTAATCCCGCTCATAAGAGCTAATATAAATTCTAGACTAAACTGGATAATATTTGAAGTATTGGCATTATTTTGAAGCGCATACGTGCAAACCCAAAAAGGTGAACAGTATTGTACAAGCAGTGGCGGATCCACCACCCGGCAAGCATGGGCAACTGCCCAGGCTCATCGACGAAAAACAAAGTATTGTATCTTTTTTTTTCCACCCAAACGCTTGAGTATGGTGAGGATTGCCCAGGCTTCAAAAAAGTTCTAGGTCCTCCACTGTGTACCAGCACACATAACTAATACATTCTACCAACAAGAACCATCCTTTTACTAAAGAGATTGCAAATGTGGATTGCTGGGCAAATCTCCTTTGGCGGAGCAAACCAGATCCAGCAAAGTGAGGTTTAATCGCTCTGCCCAAGGAGAAATGGCCCAGTAATCTTCGACTCGCATCCATGCACACAGCACTATACTATTGCACTGTTTTGAATTGGCTTACCTGATGACTGGCTTGCTGCATCCTAGGTTCGACCAACCCAGTATTTATATGCCTTGCCTTGTTGCTCAATTTGAGCTCGTGGAATGGAAGCAGGCATCAGCATATCCACTTGATCTTCTCTTCTCTCTTTGCTTGGCAGGTATGGTACCGAGCATATTTTCCAGATACAAAGAAGCATATTTTCCAAGCACCCCCGGTATCTTCCTCAGTTTGAAAGTATGCATTTTTGCAATAGTAAACATAATGACTGACTTGCAACTGCTGTAATGACCACCAGTTTGTAGTACTTGCCATGTTGAGATTCTCAGTGTGTTCAAAGGGTGGATCCTTTCCTCTTCTCCTCCAGGACTTAAGGGAGAAATATTGTTATCTTCTACTCTGCATAAGGTGTGATTCTATTGTGCCATTTTCTTGTCTACAATGTTGATTTTCACTTGCCTCATATTAGCAACATTTCAATCTATTCCACTCACAATGGGATCTCCTCGCAACTCATTGTCTGATGATGTTTAAATTCAGGCTCACGCTAGTTGGTACCTGAGGCCTAATATTTGTGACAGGGGACATGGCGCAATGATGATTTGACGATTCCTGCTGCATGCCATTTTCTTGTTGCTTCCTGCAATTTTTAGTAGATACCACATAACTGTACTATAACTTAGTCAATGGTACTTCCTGAGGAGAAAAACTGGAAAAAAAAATAGTCAATGATAACTGTTGGTTAGAACTTTTAATGAACAAGAAAAAGAATCTGCAGAAACAGGTGGCATATTTATGAATCAAAGTTTTAATAAAAGAGATAAAGATCCAGGAATAGTATGTAAACAATCATCTCGGTGTAGGACCGAAGATTAGATATATTAAAATGTTACGCGGCCTTTCGACGCCTACAGCAGCTCAACTTGCAGGAGGTGTATCCTTTCTACAAAGCTCATGGAATCAGATACCTACTGGATTCTTCAACTGAGGCAGCTTTGAACAGCACCAAATGAGAAGATCCATGGGGATGTTCCGCGACAAAGCATAATATCTATGGACCTCCGTGGAAAAAACAAATAGAATACAATCTGTTGTGCACATTCAATGCATGTATAGGTAATTAGGGAAGTAGATATTTGAACTGATAGAAGAAGATGGTGAATCATTGCATATATTCTCCCATTAAGTATGCAATTAGGGATCTTCAGGTTTGAATTATCATTGCATATATTCTCCCATGTGTTCTTCTCCCATTAAGTATGAAATTAGGGATCTTCAGGTTTGAATTGACAGAATGAGGACTAGTTCATTGGCACAACATCAAGTCTCATTGCAATGGTCACAAAATTATTTCAGTTTACCATGGCGTAGCCACTTCTATTCAAGCTCAAGCAATGTAATTATCTCCGCACACACTCATAGTCGCAAGTTTTGTAGATTCTAGAATTTTAATACATAAATAGATATATGAAGTCAATATCAGTCAGCAACACATTGCTAAGATGAGAACTTTAGGTAACTCCAATTGTATTCCAGTTACCAGATTACAAGAAATCGACTAGAAACTATTATTATTCAACTTGAACAACCTAATAGAGATGGTAACCATTTTGTACAAAATAACATAGTAGAGGTTTAAGTTTAGGTTAGTAGTAGACGACGGTTGGTCACTAATGCAAAATGAATCATCTGTGGAGCATGCTTAGTTTGGCATCAAAGTTCTTCTCCAACAACAATGACAGGGAATAAAATTGCAAAAGAGACATATGCCTTTTAAATGAGATGGCAAGAGGTCAAGACAACAAGGGCCATTCTCTTTCTACCATTTAACTCAAAGGGAGAGTAGAAATGAAAAAGGGTAGGGTAGAGGAATACCTCCTGAAAGCATTGTCCTGATTTGGAAGTATATCCAGCAGCATATCCAGATTTTGCTTGCTGTCTCAGCCCTATATATTTGCCATGGCAACATGCGGTGCGAGGCAAGAAACAGAGTAAGCACAAAATAAGATGGTGAAGGGCAAGTTACAGCAGAGTGATGGACTTTCTGGGAAAATAAGAAAACAAGAGAGATCAATGATGGCTTGGGAGCGTTCAGGGTGAGAATCACAGTGCGGTTCTCCTCTGGCATGAAGGCCAATGTAGCAGGCATTAAACAATGCACACCGCTATCGCCATCCCTGCCAAAGGAGAATTGCCCTGCCATTCGGTATAACCCTGCTTCAGTTTCGCTCCTGCATTGGAATGTTATTTGCAAACAAACAATGGAAATGGATGATGCAACAAAGGTATACCACATGATCTTATTCAAGCTTCTCTGTAAATGATTGTTGTAGAGAGAATGTTTTTAATAGTATCATTTTAAAAAGCCAAAATCATAACATCATTTCCTACTTGACACTGTATTAAAAAGCGTACCATGTCAAACAAGTCAAGGATAAAGTTAATGTTAAAAAACAATTGCTTAAATAGAAGAAACAAATGTCGTTAGTGACCTTAAACATTTTTTAGTACTCTAGATGTTTGTTCATCAACTCATCTAGCTATCCAACTTCTGAATAATTGAAGGTATAAACTAATTTTCTCTTTCCAAATATAGAAGGGCGACTATCATGCATCAGGGTTCCTTCATTGTAGGGCCAGGCTATCAAGATGCAGAAGAGTACTCCCTCCCTTTTTAAATATATGAGTATGCCATCTAGGCAAGGGTGGAGCTTAGTGTGGACTATGGCCTAAGGGCCTGTTTGACACAGCTCCAATTCCAAACTCCAAACCAGATTTGCATTTTCTATGCAAAATTAAAGTACTTTAAATATTAATATTTAGTTCAAACTATAAAAAAATGATTCATCAAAATACTCTCTATATACCTCCAGCTCCAACTCTAGAATTTCTTGGAGCTCCTAATATCCAGCTTCAAGAACTCTATAGATTTTATGGAGTTAGAGCCGTGTCAAACAGGACCTAAAAGCGCCCCCTATGTGTGCATCTGGTTACCTCGACAGCAGAACACTGAAACACATGGAAACTGAAAGAGTTCATCTGCGGACTGCGGTCCAGACCTGGTATTGCAAACATCATAAACCTTTTGAATGGAAGGATTGTCATAAGAAAATAGACAGAGGACCCAATAGTCCTGGGTTGTATAATGTATACCTGATAGCTTCATGAAACTTTCTCGTGCAGGATTGTCATAGCAGACGGATCGTACAAAACATGAGTGTTGGGGTTGCATCTGCAATCAGATCAAACAAGCAGACACCTGTCGCCTATGGAGAGACGACAAAGAACCTACTATTTTCTTCCCGAATTCCCCGCCCACCGCCGGAGCGCGAAAGAGGAGAACAGGGGGCGGGGGCGTCTCCGGAGAAGGGGAAAATAGGATAGCCGCCAGCGTGCTGGTTGAGCGAATCGCCGGCCGAGCCCTATAAAGGCGGCTCCCTCGCCGGGCAGGCGCCGGCGCTACCGTGGCAGTCCGAGAGATGGGCACAATTTTCATTCGGAGTTCTTGCGCCACACAAGAGGGTGTTGTTACCTGACCATAAGGGACCACAAATCAGCTGCTGCTAAAACATTGTGCACGTGCAACAAAAGTATGCATAAGTATCCACAGCAACAAAATTCTGTTAATTTTTCATGAGTATGCATGCATACTTCGTGGTTTTGAATACTTATGGATGCATCTGAGTATGCATAGTTATGAACATGATTTGAATACTCAGAGCTACAAGTATGCATCATGATTTGAATACTCATGGATGATACTTTTGAATCATTAAGATGCGGTTCCCAAAAGTATGCATAGTTTCACAATCAAAACATAAACCAATGCAGCTTGTATTAATTTTCAAAGCCAGTTAGTAAATACCCATGACGCCAATTCTGTTAAATTTTCTCATAGAAGCTCTGTATTGTCAAAATCAAGTAAATACCCATGACGCCAAATCGAGAAGCGTAACTTTTAATGGTCGACGGAGAGACAGATGATGTTGCTAAACGCACATTCCATGTACAGAATTTTCCCCCATTCTGATTGAGAATGTGGCAAACATGAAGCATATTTCTATTTGAACATTCATATGTTTAAACATGGCAGCATTGGATTCACAGCAAAAACAATGCCATGCCTATTGCGGGATACACAATACAATAACAGAAAGACCTAAACTGATCTAACCTTCAGTATTTCAGTTTGGCAATAAACTCTCTAGGTAACATAGAAGTTGCTAATGCCACTAACAATCATGGGTCGCTGGGAAAATGCCATAACATAAGCTACATCACACAACTCCAAAAAATACACCACAGCTGCTCAGCTAGAGCAGCAGCCACCCTTCTTCACCGCTGAAACGTCATCCTTTATATTGATCTTCTCACCCTTGCCAGGCCCAGAGGCTTCGCCATCACCTGCTTCCACTGCTCTCTTACTCTGTTACTCACAATGCGGTAGATCTGGGTCAACACCTCTGCGAATGCGTTCTCGGCATTGGTGGACTCGAGCGCAGAGGTCTCCATGAAGTAGAGTAATTCTCACTCTGCGAATGCCTTGCCTTCATTGGTTTGAACTGCTACAAGATGGCGGAGATCGGACTTGTTGCCCATCAGCATGACAACTATGTTGGGATCTGTATGGTCCCTCAATTCCTTCAGCCAGCGCTCAACGTTATCAAGGGTTGAGTGACGAGTGACATCATAGACAAGCAACGCTCCAACAGCACCTCGGTAATATGCACTAGTGATAGCACGATACCTGCAGTAAGATTTGGACCCAAAATGCAGTGAGATAAGTAAATCAAAAGGACAGCACTGTTGCAAGAAAATTCAGTACCATGAACACCAAATGAAGAACCTAATCAAATTTACCCAATAGAAGTCACAATAAAAGTCTGAAACAAATATTCACTATGTTTCGTTTCATTTGACACTTCAGTCACTTCTGCATCCCACATTGATTATTCAACAGAATTAACCAGATTTGACAGAATTGATTATCTACAAGCTCCGGCATCCTTGTACCCTTTATTTTGACCGCATGGTGGACAGGGCATCCATGCCCTGTGTCAGTCAACTGTTGATGAAACTAATTCATAGGAGCTCAAAATCATATATTTAAATATCAATGTAAGGAAGACAACGACTCTACTTGAGATGGTTAGAGTAGAACTGTTTCCTAGTAGAGGCAAAGAGTGATTCCCTGGAACCATATCAAATTTGGTACAGAATTTTATGGCAGGAAACCAATAAGACAACTCAATGACAACAGATGTAACACTACACATTCACCATTCACCCAGGTAACAGGAGTTCCTCTCTTTAAAATTGCTCATTAATTGATACTGTAGAGTATATTACAAGCACATATTTCAGGTTATGAGAAATTATTATTCGCAGTTATCAGGGAGAACTCGAAAAAATAAAACAAGATAGTATTAATTTGGTATTGAATTTTATTGAACAGTGTTGACTCGATGGACGCGTATTAATATGTTATTGACTTTTATTGAACAGTGTTGACTTGATGGACCCCTATTTTTTCTTTCCCTGGATGCAGAGCTGCAAACATATTTCTGTGTGCACCTTTCAGAACCTGGCATTCTGCATCATTCCAGTTCAGACCCCAGTACCCCAACTTTTAACAAGAGAAAATAACCACATTCTGACATGATCAGTTCACCCCCAACAAGAAAAATTAAGACACTATACAGAAATGATAACTAGATCATCACCCAGGAAATAGGAATTCATTGCCTAAGTTCCTCGTTAAGTGGTGCATTTGAGTAAATTACACGCATGCTATTTCAAGACACGAGAGGCCCTGAGTGTCGGATGAACTCAAAACATAAAGCATATTAACTCAAAGATAAAGCACAACAAAGTTATTAACATTGGCTGGATACAATTGATTCAATGGACATGGACCCTCCATTTCTTCTCTCTTGCTACATGCAAAAAGCAAACCTATTTTGGTATGCATCTGTCAGATACTGGCATCCTGCAGCATCAATTCATGTTCCAGAGCAGCAACGTCAAAAGGTTCCATGAAGCTATGCACAATATTAATTGAAGCTACCAACAGAAACCATATCATATAACTCTTTGACTACTTCAAATGTAACAAGAGGTCAAGACCTGTCTAAGGGCGGAGCCAGGGTCATTCCGTGATGTCCCAGGACATCAATGGAATTTAGTAACTTCTATAGAAAATGAGTGCTTATTGATGTTAATCACACAGATGACACCATGTATGTATCTATAGAGGGGACATCAATGGCAAGTTTTTCTATATCCACCCCTGAGAGCTGTGGTTATTTCCAACAAAAAAAATTGCATTCCTCCCAAAAAAAAAAACAATAACTCCTGTGTCACCACGGCTCATGCAATCAGATACCTGCATTCTTCAACTGAGGCAGCTTTCAACAGCACCAAATGAGAAGATCCATGGGGATGTTCCGTGATAAAGCATAATATCAATGGACCTCCGTGGTATAAATAGAATACAATCTGTTGTGCACATTTAATGCATGTAGGGAAGTAGATATTTGAACTGATAGAAGATGGTGAATTATTGCATATATTCTCCCATTAAGTATGCAATTAGGGATCTTCAAGTTTGAATTGACAGAATGAGGACTAGTTCTTTGGCACAACATCAAGTCTCATTGCAATGGTCACGAAATTATTACAGTTTAGCACGCCGTAGACACTTCTATTAAAGCTCAAGCAATGTAAATATCTCCGCACACGATCATATTCACAAGTTTTATAGATTTTAAATTTTTAATCCATAAATAGATAGAAATCAGCAACACATTGTTAAGATGAGAACTTTAGGTAACTCCAACTGTTTTCCAGTAACCAGATTACAAGAAATGGCCTAAAAACTATAATTAGTCAACTTGACCAACCTAATAGAGATGGTAACCAGTATGTATAAAATAACATGGTAGAGGTTTTAGTTTTGGTTAGTAATAGACGAAGGTTGGTCTCTAATGCAAACTGAATCATCTGTGGAACATGCTTATTTTGGCATCAAAGTTCTCCAACAATAATTTTTTTTTGAAAAGGGAAGCTTTATTGATCTTAGACAGTTACATCGAGATGATACAATTATATAAGATCCAACCCGACCTCTGCATAACTAAGATGCACACAGCCCATAAAAAAACAAAAAAAATGAAAGCACCATGACCAAAAGATCATGTCGCACCAAACTACCACAAGCGATTTCACCCTCATCCGCTTCACAAACCAAAGCAACTCTTGGACTATGACGTAGGCTCCCGAGACAACGCCTCCAACGAGGAAACGACACGCGCACGTGTCGACATTTCAGTGACCCAACAACAATGACAGGGAATAAAAATGCAAAAGAGATATATGCCTTTTAAATGAGATGGCAAGAGGTCAAGAGAACAAGGGCCATTCTCTTTCTACCATTTAACTCAAAGGGAGAGTAGAAACGAGCATGTTGGCTCTCTCTGTTGATAAAATTGGGGAGGACAAAAGGTACAACTCTTAGAGAAAAAGGAAAGAGTGTGGTAACATTCTCTACAATTGATGCTTGCTTTGGTGCTCACAGCCGGTGCTCAGCAATCTTCCAGATTTTTAAGGCAAAACTTATGTAAACAATGGAACGAATAAATAATTTGTGTGCTGAACTGTGGCCTGTAACATTTAATGTTTTGATGAAAGATTTGTGTTGACACCCAAAATTGGCACAGGTGCAAACCGGTCTGACCGGTGTGCACAAGCCGATCAGACCGGTTTGGATAATATCAAAATGCAATTTGGACTTCACCATTGAGTAGCTCTCGTCAAGGCGATCAAGATGCATATGTGGAATGTTTAATTTGGACTCCGGATGAGAGAGTTACGACTTCGACAAGATTTGTTCTCGAGGCAGACCGGTTTGCCCAACCGGTCAGACCGGTTTGGGTCTGTAATTCGAGTAGGTTTAGGACTCTATGTTTTATCCCGTATTGTAACTGAATTTGAAGGGGTACGACTTCCCCGGCCTATAAATATAAAGGCTCAAGGCCGATTGAGGTGTTCCCAATCGAACCAACATACTTGTACCTTACTTTTTATCCCTCAAACCCTAATCTCTTCCAAACTCTATCCTCTATTCTTTGCTCGTCTCTACGGCATACAAAGGCATTCTAGGTGGCCTGCCGACCCTAGAGCAACCCTAGCTTGCTTGAGCTCCGACGGGGTCCCTCCCGAGCTCGAGTTTCTAGGTCTTCACGATCTCCCGCCTGAAAGCGGTCTGACCGGTTTGCTAAACCGGTCTGACCGGTTTGTCCCGGGGAGGTCGGGGTGTTGGCCGTGGTGACGGCCGTGCTGCGCGTTCGTGCGTTCTTGAGTGTGTTGGCGCGTTTTCGTGTCAACAATTTGCTTATTACTTCATCAACCATGTAACAGTACAGTATAACATTATTTGTGTGAAACAAAGGACATCATCAATGTATTTTGATTAACAACAAATTCTTGGAGCAGATGTTGGAGTTGGACACCTTAATGACTTTAGTGAGAACAAAAGGACAGGGACAGGCTTTGGTGATCCATGATCCCATCATATTCTCCTGAAATCAGTATAACCGGAGATAAACTACCCAGCAGAGTTAGCAACTTAGACTTCATTAATTTCCTACCAAAATCACATAGCCACTGCCCGGGATACAGAGTCCTGCATCTGCCCACAGTGTCGAAATACAAGGAACAAAGATACCCAGGATACAGAAGATGTAAACATCTACAGCTAAAGTGAAATGTACTTGCATGTCACCAAGTGTTGGTCAAGAATTTGCAACCAGTACTGTTATTTTCTCAATTGGTAGTAGTATATTTGACTAACAGCATGTTATCTGCGGTACTGTGTGTGCATCTGGTTACCTCAACAGCAGAAAACTTAAACACATGAAAACTGCAAGAGTTCATCTGTGGACTGCGGTCCAGAGATTTGATAATGGATTTCCTCTACCTGGTATTGCAAACATCATAAACCTTTTGAATGGAAGGATTGTCAAAGGAAAATAGACAGAGGACCAAATAGTGCTGGATTGTATACCTGATAACTTCATGAAACTTTCTCGTGCAGGATTGTGGTAACAGACGGATCGTACAAAACACAGGTGTTGGGGTTGCATCTGCATTCTGCAATCAGATCAAACAAGGAGACACCCGTCGCCTGTGGAGAGAGAGAGACTGATAGAGAACCTACAATAAAAAAGAAAATGACAAATGGACCAAACACAAGTATTTCTTAGAATAACACAGGTATTTCTGGAAAATGCAAGTATTTATTGAGAAAAACACATGTATTTCTTGAACAACCAATGGTTATAAATTATAAAACAATTTGTATACAGTGTTTATAAATTATATTAAAACCTAGAAAAATAAAAATCATTTGTGATTTAAACAAACACACGCACATGTAGAGATTGACAAACACAAGCATGTTTATTATCACTAAGACACAGAGACAGATCATATTTTATCATGAAAACAAATAACACATGTGACACGCGCGCGCGCACATTGATCTAGGATTGAATATACTCGAAGCCTGAATACTAACTGTGGCAGAAGCCTTATAATTCACGAGTAAAAGGCACCTAAGTGCTGCATACAATAAAAAAACACAAGCATCTCTGAACTTGTCCTTTGGGGAGTATTCATGATACAAAGCAGCAAATGCATACAAAACACCAATAAAGAATGAAATCAAAATTGAATCAAGAAATTCAGCCAATAATGGAGCATCTAGTGCATTGAAAAATCAGAGTTTTATTACCTTATTGCCAAAGAACCAGAAATTGTACCACTGCAGTTGAGAGTAATAGTAGCACTTTTTTTTCTGGAATACGCAGGAGAGCTGCGTATCTTTGTATTAATAGAGAGAAAATGGTCCCTTCTACACTTCACCACCTCCCTCCGGACCGAGCTGCGAGTGGCTGACAACTACATTGGGTGCACCTTAAGAAAGAAACCAAAAACACACTAGACCAGAATACACACACACCCACACAAGGGGAGCTCTAATTAGCCCCTCCAACCTGACCAATGCTCAAGGAAAGCAATTTCCGAGCCCCTGCAAGACCCCAAAGATGGTGTTCATCACGGAAGGATCTCAGCAACACCTCCAAACATGGGCGAGCTCCGTCGAAAACACACGCATTGCGGTGCTTCCAAAGAAGCCAGGCACCTAAAACACCTAAAATAGTAGCACTTTCAGCCTGAAAGTTAAGAAGGCACATTGTACTGGCACATTAAGCACGCATACAGAGTTCACATTTATTACATGCTATTAACATCATCCCTGCAAATAAGAAGGGCCTAAATATATCAAAGAGGCAATTTATTTCCAATTTCTTTTATCCACCATAGAGATTCAAGCCAATTTCAGTTGGGTTCCATCACTAACAGAAGAAAACTGTAGCACTACATCACTGTGTAATTCTAGTATAAGGTACTGTACTTGTGATTTAAAAATACAAACCGATGCACGTTTGCATATTCACAGTTCTAAAAACAGGAAATAAGATATGTTAACCACAATAATATGAACACTACCAGCAAGTCATACACAGGAAGTCTAACACAAAAATGTCATTCTACAGATCTCTAGAGAAGTCATTCTAGACTGAATTTATTTCCATTACTAATAAAATGTTAGCCATACAGAGAGGGTTTGCAACTAACAGCCACAAATGTCAGTAACTGACTACCATATTGACCTCACCAAGTCAAGGACAGAATGTATGAAGTAAGAAAATTGCGGACCTTTAAATCGGGTCAGCTTTATGAATCCAAAAGGAAACTGGGTGGAGTTTAGGTTCTGCAGACATTAGATAAAACAAGACAAGAAATTAGAAGAATAGAAAACATGAAAAATTAATAATAGCAATAGACAGGGAAGAAAAGGAGTGAATGAACAGAGAAAGGGGAAATAGGATAGAGAATAGAATATAAATTCTTTCCAGTATGAACTAGGCAAAATAGACCAAGTGTTAACAGTTCCTTTTACAGACAGAACTAGGTAGCATAAAATGCTTAAAATGCAATGCATTACATGTATTACATATAGAAGGAAAATGGATAAATTATGCAAAAAGCCTGTTTAATCTCCTACTAGGCTATAGCTACCATATAGTGCTTAAGGAATCCAACAGCTGCAAATACTAAGACACACAGACACAGACATAATGATAGCATACAGAATGAAAAAAATTCTTTCAAAACACAAGTATTCCTTTAAAAAAAAGTGGTACAAAAGAAATTCTAATGAAGGAAAAAGATAAACTTAGTCTAGGTAAACCCTCTCAATGACATAGATTTCAGTTACTGGTTATAGCAGTGTAAAGGAATCCAATAGCAACAAATAACAAGACACACATACAAAAACAGAATGAAAGTAGATGTTTATTGAAGAAACACAAGTATTTATATAAAAAACACAGGTATTTCTTTAAAAAAAATAGGTTTATTGAAGAAACACAGGTATTTATTAAAAAACACAGGTATTTCTTGAAAAAAAACACACAAAGTATTTCTTGAAACAACACATGTACAACGCAAAAGGCATCTAAACTAGTAATAGGTAAAACAGAATGAAGATTGCAAGGGATTGCACTGCAAGAGAAAAGAATACACCTAAACCAGTAGGTGAAAAAGAAAGAGGGCTTTCAAAAAGGAGATGAATAAACCATTGCTTGCTTAACATGGGGAACAAAGATGGTGCATTCACCAATCACCACTATTAAAAAAAATCATGTTATCGGTTTAAATAGGCATAAGCCACCTGGCCAACAATGGCAAAAATGGAAAAATCGAACATGAATGAACCACCAACTGAGAACGGCATTCCATGAATAACATAGGTGTGTGAAAATTTGGTTAAACGAATTGTAAGCTAGCATAAGTAAACATGGTATATTTATACCATAACTAAAGCCACAATCTGTCAAGAAAAAATAGCTCCATCAAGTCATCAAATGCACTTGCATAGTGATGGAACATTGGAACATCTCCACTGCCTTCTCAGCCTCCTGGACATTACTTAGCCTTCCCAGCCTCCTTAACATCCTCCTCTCATGAATAGAAACATATCAGACAGATCAAATTTAAAAGATTCAAAGATCACCTAACAAATGCAAATATGCAGGGAGCAGCATAGATAGCAGGATGGATAGGTACACATGGAAGAGAGAAAATAATTTCAACATCAATCAGAAATTAGAAGCTAACAATCGCATCCATGCAAGTCTAATTTTCTCTAAATTAACAAGTCCACAAGGACACAAAACCATGCTTGTATTAACATCTGAACACTTAGAGTAGTGATGCCTTAAGTTTGCAAGCTAAAACCAGAGGAATTTATCCAGGACATGCTTAGTTAAAAAAAAGTATAACAAAACAACAAAAGCATTACACTTGTAAGCCTGGAATATAATTTTAGTACAAATGTTCATGATTTTCAATTTAAACTTGGTAATGCATATAGATGCTAATATATGGAACATAATGCCAAACTAATTTTCTATAAACAACAAATTAGCACATGAAGTTGGCTATTTGTATAAACCATGCAGAGATAAGACAGAAAAAAAATCACTGCTCAAATGGGTATTGGATTTATTTATAGTTGCAGAACAGGCACATTATACTCTTTATGTCCACTGTAAAATCAGACCTAGAAATGAAAGTATGATTCACATACAGAGAGAATGCAACTATGCTATTTCAAAGATTTTATCCCAAAGCAGGAAGAATTGTCCATGACACGAGGAAATGAACTTTTAGAATAGCAATAGATCTAAGCTGCTCTAGCTGATGAGCAAGCTAAACGATTATGTGCTGGACATAATGCGCGAGCTACACTGTAACTATCTATCACTCTCCCTTCCTCCACACATCCCTCACTCCCTTCTCGCCACGCCTACTGAAATACGGCAACTTAACACAAATTGACGAAATCGAAACCCTAATAGACCACAAGTTAGGCACAATCAACGAATCGAACCACAAAATCAACCCAAATAACCCACGGACCGGACAAAAACAAGAACAAATCAACATTTCGAAACCCTAGGGCAGCACAAATCGGAAACTGTGGAGAATCTCTATGCATTGGGCAACTATATGTGCTGTAGCAACATGGGAGGAACTACCTTGATGTGGGGCGAGGTCGTCATTTCGCTACGGCTCCGACTCCCTCCATCCTCCATAGCCCGTGTTCGCGTTATTGTGCGCAACGCAGTCATCCGCTGCTGCTCGCACTTCCATCGACATGCTAGCTCCTCCATTCCCCTTCTCTAGCCGCCACATCTCCTCTAACAGCTTGTACATGTGGCAGCGACATGGGAGCTCGCAAGACCTTGAGAGGATGGGGAATAGAACATGAAAAGGAATGAACAGAAGAGAAGTGGCTGTCTTGCGAGCGCTGTGAGGAGATAAGCCTGAGCGCCAACCATGTGAGGACCCGCAACAGCTAACGGGTGCCAAAAAAAGGGCCATCTGGACCCAGAACAGCACATCCATGCTGACTAAATCGCAGCCTTCAGCCACAGATCTGACGACAGGAAAAGTGCAAAATTTCAGTCGACTTACGTAGAGTAAATCGCTAGATTTTTATACTAATCAAAACCCTCCTCCTTTTTCCGGGCTTGGGACCGGCTATGTTAAAAACATAGGCGGAGTTACCTAACCTAATCTAAACTAATAAAAAACTGAATAAAAAACAAAATTAAGATACAAAGTAACTAAACAAAATAATGCAAGTAGAAATTACAATTTATAAGAAACAAGTGGGTAACGCTTAAACATTCAATTGTTATGCTGTTTATGGAGTATATGGAGTTATTATTGCACATTAAGAGTTTAAATTACATACTAATAAGGCGGTAATTTAAAACTTTAAGAACTAGAAATCCAAAATTAACGCTAAACTAGAAATCCTAAATTACTGCTATATGGGAAACAAACTTACGCGCCAGAAGAAAATACGGAATAGGGAGCGCACTCGCTGGTGGGGCGTTGAGAAAGGCCGGCCCAGCATAGAACTCAGACTCTGAATCATTGTCCGAGTCCTCTGAGGAAGGGGGTGGCGATACGCACCTTTGCTTCTTACCTGTAGCAGCCAAGGGCGTCAGGATCAAGCTCCGCTTGCCGCAACAGCTGTTTGTCGGCGCATCTAAGGGTGCTGCGCCGGCGAGCTTATCCTCCACCCAGCTTTCGCTGAGGGAGGCGCGGCCGGGGGACTTGAACCCCTTGGTCCCCTCCAAAGAGGACGGCGGCGAGAGACCGGCGCGGACCGCCTTGTCGCGGACCCAGCTTTCGCTGGCGGACGCGCGACCCGGCGGCGCGGGGATGGCGGGGGAGCAAGCGATGCGGCGGATTGGCGGCGGGACGTACTTGGACGAGGGGACGAAGGGGCGGATGGGCGACGCGGGGAAAGCCGGCGAGGGGGCGAGGCGGCAAAACGACGGAGGGGTGGGGAGCAAAGCGGGGAGGCCACTCTCGGGCGGGGTCGGAAGGAGCGGCGGAGCAGCCGCGGCGGATATGGCCGAGCCGGCCATGGCGGCGAACAGGAGATCGAAACCCTAACTAGACGAGAACCAAAAGCGCGGGAAAGGAGAAAAGATGCTAACCCGGAACCGAAAAGCCGATGGCGCTGAGGTCTCAGAGTTTCGCCTCGAGATCGCACGGGTGTTTCAATCTCGAAAGCGTTGGATGGATCTACGCATACGGTATACGGTTAGTTATATACGGTACCCGTACGCAACGCCAGCCGGACGGCCGGTTGTGGCTGGGGAGGAAAGATTGGGCCGCTGATGGGTTTGGGCCAGGATTTTATGTCGCGGCCTGGAGTGACGTCTCCCACCAGGTCATGCAATTCATGGAGACTAATGTCATTAAAACGGACTTCTAATTTACGGCCGGCCGTAATTTAGCCCTTCTGTACGGCCACCCTATTTTAAGAAAGCCAAAACCCAACCGCAACCGATCCTTCCCCTTTTGGCAAAAGCTGCTGCCACCTGCTTTTTCCCCACGCGTGGACCGCAGGACGCAGCAGCGATATACTGCCACCTCACTGCCCAACCCCTAATTCCAATTAAAAGCAACTTTTGAGGTCTCATAAGCAAAACTTTGAAAAACTGGAAGCAAATTAGTACATATACAAAGGCATTTTCATCTTTCTAAATTCTAAACATTCAGTCTAAAAAATATCAGCATACAAATCGTCACTCCTCCAGTGTTGTACGGACTAAAAAAAGATTGGATCTAAACTACTACTGAGCTGTGAACGAATCAAATCGAGATTGAGCTGCAATTTCACCGCTATCCACTGAGAATCTGAAGAACAAAACAAAGAAAAGTCAGGGCATCTAAGAGAATTTGCACTAAGGAAAAACATGCTACACATAACACACATAATAAACACCATGTCATGGTAACATGCAGTAAGGTGTTTACATAGTTTCTATATGTAAAAATGCATGATGTTACAGAAATGCTTGGGCATATGACATAAGATGCTTGGACTACACACAAGCTTGGATATATTACACAAAAAATGCTTCAAGTATACACAAAAGAATTGCAAGTAACATAATACTCGGTTCATATTTTAGTGAAGTACAGCATGAAATGCTCACTGCTATTGCTTAATGAAGTACATTGGTTTGCCTAATTCAAAACCATGCAAAGGACAAAAAAAGAAAAAAAAATGGTATATCATCAAAATGCCTGAGTGGATACCGGTGGCATGGCATGTGAGGATGTAATGGTTTGATCCTTTTAAGCTGAACACACAAAAGTCAACAAAACAACAACACCTCGAAAAATCAAGGCTGGCCTTTGTGTGCGGGAAGCTCCTGCTCCTCCTCACCTTGGATCTGGTAGTGAAAAAGAAAAATGACATGAACATGAACAACAATCAGTGAGAGAATATGAATTAAATTATTAGCTAGTAGTTTGAACTCGTATACTATAAATAAGAAGGGTAACCTAAACAACACAGGGACAAACCGCTGCCAAGGAATAATACTTGAAGAGTAGTCTAACTAAAATTAATTATTTGCCTCACTAATAGCATTACTTTGCCTAACTAATAACACTATTTGTCCTATCTAAGTACACTATATTGCCTAAAGGAGAACAATACATTGCCTAGCCGAGAGTGATGAAATCAAAGCAAACAAAAAGCAGTCACTGCTTGACAAAGGTAAAGCAGTCATGATCTCTGCACATAAGATTAGCAAAGATATATAGACATGGCAAGAAAACTCTTTCTAGTGGATCGAACTTATATATGGTAAAAAAAGGTTATATCATCTAGACAAATCGGGCCCAACTTCTGCTATTGAAGAATAGTAATTGGTTTAACTAAAAAAATACTTAGCCTAACTAATAAAATACATTTCCTAACTAACTGTATGTGCCTAAATAATAACAGTACTTTTCCTAACTAATTGTATTAATTTGCCTATCTAAGTACAATACTTTGCCTAACTGAGAACATACCTTTGCCTACCTAAGAATAACAATATGCCTAAACCAAAACGCAGTCACAGCTTGAAGTGGTAATCAACTTGTCAAGGGTAAATTTTAACCAAACTAAAATCAATGTCAACCAGTGGGAAAGCTTGAGCTAAAAATTGTGTGTGTGTGTGTGTGTGGGGGGGGGGGGGGGGGGGGGGGGGGACAGTATGTAGTAGGTAAGCGGATTGACTAATCTAGACATAATATAAACCTACAATCAAAGAAAAACATGGGAGGCACCAATTCCACTAATTAGCGGCTAAAACTTGTGACTAGCAGTTCTGAATTGTCTAGTTATATTAGTCGCTTTGGAAATATGGAAGCACAGAAACTCCTATGTGTTTGAAAAGGTCAGGCCTAGCATTCCAGACCTGCTCCTGAGTCCTGACAATAGGTGATCAATGCAGTTTGTGGGGGATGGGCAGGATGGCATGAGCTTCTAAACTCTAAGAATTCCTCACCTGGTCGCTATCCATAGCTAGTTAGGCTATGGTTTAGGTCGTCTGTGGCAAGCCTGTAAGCTAGTGTTTCTTTTCTGTGTGGGGTGTGGAGTGAGTTGCATACTCAGGTCCGGCTATTGTCGGACCCGTTGTTCCTTTTCCATCTTAATAAAATGACACTCTCCTACGTTGTTCAACAAGAAAATGCCCATAACATGATTTAAACTGCTTTGATAATATATCCCAAGTTGCTAGATAATGTAATTTAAAATGTTAAAATTAACTATTTCTGGATACAAAATTTTGTCTAATGGTGAAACTGTATGCTGAAACTAACTATTTCCTAATGCAGACTTCTAATACTCTAGCTTGTTATCAGAATATTGCCTCAAAAAATGCTAAACTATATTATGCGTAATATACTAGTTGCCTAACAGTACATTGTTACTACGTGCCTGCAAGCAAATTAACAATCTTGATAGTCACAATAGAAAACTGAAATGAGTGATTTTCGTATAAACATTTTCCGCCAAGTTCTAATGTCACTAGGAGGATCTATTGCAAGTGCATGGCAAGCATATGGAGCGTAATAGAAAAGGTACATTTCAGATAATAGCATATAGTAGAACTAGGCGAGAAGCTACATTTGAAATGTACACAGCAATGAGATATACAATGGACTAGTCTACCAAAAATGCTGAAAGCTCGATATGCGATACCTAGAGAAACTGGAGTGTCTTTAAATCTTCCTCATGGGCCCAATCATTGTGCTGCAAAACAGTACAAAAATTGAAATGATCTACTATGGAAGGCAAACAGTAAAATAAACAGGAAAAAATAAATGGAATTTCAAGTTCTCAATAACATTGCCTAAAAAGAACTAAAGTATTTTGCCAAATTTAGAATTATACTATTGCCCAATGCATACCATTATTGTTACCTACTAACTCAGTGTTATTGCCTAAACGAATAAGTAGTATTGCCTACTGAAGTACAATATTATTGCCTAATGAAGTACAGTATTATTGCCGAATAAAATACAATATTATTGCCTGATGAAGTACTTATTAATTATTAGTGCCTCATCAAGTATAGTATTGTTGCCTAATTATAAATAAAAGTACCATATAAGAATTTTTCCCTACATCAGGAAATGAACTATTACCTAGTTGAAAATTACCACCAACCTAAGATGTTTACCTGCGGAGAGAAAATGTGAATATGCTGCTATCACTTCACTAAGAGAAATCAATCCAAGCTGAACAACACTGAACTGAAACTCAGAGATAAAGTGTTACATACTGTTGTCGCAGGAGAACAAGAAATCAAGGGCAAAACTAGTGTACATCTGCACCCTAACAAAGCATCCAGAGCAAGGAAAAGACCAGCACAGACCTTACCTTCATCTTCTGCTTCTCCTCTTAATATGCATCCCCAATGGATCAAACACAAAATCAAAATAGATCAATAGATTTCTGGTCATGGATATGAATCACAAAAATCATGTGTTTTGTGCAGTGCAAACACAAGCAATGGTTTACTACAGTGATAAGTAACAGAACTAACCAGAATTTATGTTGAGGTTAATGGATTTGCTTCAAATCTCATGTGACAATGTGACATGCTCTTAACCAGAATAGTAAAAAGTGTAATTCGAGAACAGAATCGATGGGATGAGTTCATAGGCACTCGATGACACGTAGTTCTGCAAAAATCAAGGGGTTGAACTCCTCACACCCCGTCACTGCTGAAAACCCCAAAACCAACATCAGATTCCAGAGGCAGTTGGCAGGAGAATTAGAACACGGAACTGGCTTTTTAGGGGAAATGGGACAGAAAAATGGCTGACAAATACTTGCACACCTGGTGAAAAAAATCCCTCAAATTCTCCCCATCCGCGAACTAGACAACGTGTCCACCAAATTTGTGTAGGCTTTGGTCCGCTCCTCATCGTCCCTTGGTATTTCACGGCAGAGAGAAGTCATGAGAGGGAGAGTGGGGATTTCTGATTGAGGGAGGAGGAGGACGACCTACCTCGTCGCCGACCATTCGGCCACCGGAGAACGAGCGTCCATGGCGTCGACCATCTAGCGCAGTCACCACGCTCCTTCTCCGCTAGCCTCCTCCGCGGCTCCTCGTATGCACTCGCTCCATAGCCGCAGGCCCAAACCCTAGCCATTGGAGAGGGGAGAGGGGAGGGGAATGCACGGATAAGATGCGGGGGTGAACGGTTGAGACTTGAGAGCCTGATATTCTCGGGAGACAGACAGAGAGGATAAGGGCGTGTTTGCTTGTCTTCCCTGATGAGCCAGGTTGCACCAGATGAACCAGGCTGGCCATAGCCAGGCTGTGTAGAACAGGTGTTGGTTGCTTGCATGAAGCACGTCGTATGAGAAAAAAATTAATAAATAACTATCATTATAATATTTAATATGTGTAAATATATTAGTATAACTCTATTTCATCTCATTACTTCTTAATATCATTTAAAATATATCAATATCATTTAATATATACTAATCATACATTATTAACATCATTAACCGATTAATCACTCGCATCTGGCGAGACTGGCTCCGGAGAAACGGCCACCATTCTTGTTTCTCCAGAGCCTGGCTGGGCAAGGAATTTTGCATCTGGTGAGCCAGGCTCAAACTGCGACGCAAGCAACCAAACACAAAGATGTTGCACGCGGTCAACCTGGCTCGGCCAGATGCAGGCAAGCAAACAGACCCTAAGGCAGTGGCTAAGCCAAAAAAACAATTGACCGATGCTGATCGGGTGGCTGCCGAGGCGTGCGTGCGTGAAAACAAACACACGGCCGGCTGTATTAAAGTCTTTACCTACTTAAAACTATCTCAAAAAAAACTAATGCCATTAAAAAGTGCCTCGACTTCAACATGTACTATTTCCAAAAAAAATCTTCAACATTTTCTATTTCTTTGAATCGACAACGTTGCAATGCTTGAAAATGCCATTAAGAGTTTGTATATTTTACATTACTAGCAAACGTGTCCATGGGTTACTACAGCCTATAAGTGAAGCTAGGAGACTTCACGAGAAAGTGCACGAGAGCCATAAACGCTGTAGATTCCGTATCTGATGAGAAGTACGATAAAGGAGAGATCGTCAACAGATGTTGCGTCTGAGAACGATGTCGAGTCGAGAACGGGGATGCAAGCGATGTGAGAAAAAGAAGGGGTGCGAGAAGGCGAGAGAAGGTGAGGTATTGTAGGTTCATTAATCCATGTGCATTGACCAAACGGTTGTGGCCGAGCTTTATAGATAAAGCAAGTACAATACTAGGATTACCAGTTTACAACGAAGCACAACCCGCTAGGGGAACAACACCAGCCCCTCTGTAACGGGGCCCTCTAGGCCACCCGTCAGAGACAGCGAGAAACTACTCTAAATGATGAGACTAAAAAGCCATGGAACCATTACGGAAAGGGATTGCCCGGCCTACCAACGGGGCCTACAGGCCTATCACTACAACCACGGTGTGGGACCAGGATCCCTAGGGCCACTTATCCAGAGGATTAAACTACTCGGCAGAGAGAGTCTGATCCGACTACTCCAAACGAGTCGGCTATGGTGCAAGACGGCGTAGTAGATTGGAATAACTAGTCGTATACTAATAGGAAACTTCCCAAAGTATTCTGTTGTAGTTATCCATGTTGTATACGACTAGGACTGTACAAACCGACTTATAACCCTGCCTCCCGGACTATATAAGGTGGGGCAGGGACCCCCTCAAAACATACAACCACACGTGCAATACATTCAAGCACACAGGACATAGGGTATTACGCTATTTGCGGCCCGAACCTGTCTAAATTGTGTTGTTCGTGTACTTTCCTTCCTAGAACTCGGCGAGACCCACACAAAACTACTCCCTGGGGTATCCCCGGTTAGACGTGCTCGGTGTAATTCGTCGACACTTGGCGCCCACCGTGGGGCTCTCTCACCGAAGCTCGACATTAGGCGCGATGAGATCAACTTTCAGAGCAAGCGGCATCAAGGAAGGCGCGACGTTCGTCATCGGCTCATGGACTTTCGTCTCCGATGGCAAGCTCGGTTTCGAGTCGTTCCTAGCAGATCGACCGGGGCCCTACTCGATGCCGGCGTCTCCACTGGAGCCGCGTCAAGACCTCGTCAAGAATCAGATCTCGACGAGTTCATCAACCTCTACTTCAACATCAAGTTCGACTTCGACAACGACTTGGACTCCGATCGGGACTCCCCAAGTCAAGACTGGGTACAACTCTTTTCCAAACATGGAAAGAGTCGGTGAAAGTGCATCTAGGCACTTATATGTTTTGGTGATTTTGGATGACAACATGATTTGTATTTAACTTGTTTGCTTAAGCATATGAGCAGGGTTTTATTCTTATGGATATTCATATAATATGGTTGTTGAAGAATATAAGCTCATTATTGGTATAAAAGACATAAGAGCAAACAAGTGAATGTGATCCCATGCAACTAAGTAATACAATGACAAGTAATTGGAAATGACAAAAGAGACAAGGACTTAAGCATATTAGTTGGTCTCATTTGATAAGATACTTGTCAAAGGTTTTGGGATAAATTATTTGAAGAAATTAGGATTTCTTTGGGCTTGATCCATGGCTATGGTTACATTCAAATTGAGACATGACCCTATGGAAATATTGAAGTCTCAAGTGCATGAAGCATATGGACAAGTTATTCGCCAAAAACAATATTGAAGATATCTCAAGTTAATAGAAGACATGGATTTCAATGTGGTATTCACGATGATGCAATGCAAAGCGTAGCTTAATTTGGCAAGAGAGGACGGAAGAGATCAAGCTAGATGGAAGTGACATTCCTAACAAAGTGAAGGGCAAGTTGGTCTTGTAGCCGAGGGACTTTGTTTGTGGAAAGGTCTAACATTATAGCTTGGTTTCTATACGTCGATCAAGTCATATCAAGTGAAGCAATGCGAAGCATCTAATCTTTATTGATCATATAGTGGAATGACTTATGAATTGTTTCATACAATGGAAATTCTAAGCCATTGGCTCAAGTTGGATTTGCTCAGCAAAGACATGAAATGTTGAAGCCCTCAAGTTGAAGATGATCAAGTATGGCATCAATGAAGATATAAAGGCTCAAGTGGTAGATTCTATCTATTGTTTTTATCTTGAGTTTAGGAATGCCGTACTATCAAGAGGGATGCAACATTAGTTGTTTTGATTACACCAAAAAGTGCTCATAGTTCAACCCATGTGAGATAGCCTTGAGAGTGGTGTCCTTTAGGGACTTAGTGTGCTGAGTCCACCCAAACCGGTCTGACCGGTTTGGGAAACCGGTCTGACCGGTTTAGGACAGGTGTGCTAACTCGACCCAAACCGGTCTGACCGGTTTGGGAAACCGGTTTGACCGGTTTGGGGCTCTGACAGGGGTAACGACTATATTGGTTTGAAAACCGGTCTGACCGGTTTGGGAAACCGGTCTGACCGGTTTCCAACGGCTATAACGGCTAGTTTGTGTTGTGTGGGGTATTTATACCCCATACCCCTCTCTTGTGAGGGGTGCTGGTTCATTTGCCTTTGTGGCTCGTCTCTAGCCTTTCCAAGCACCAGCAAGCTCTCCCCAAACCTCTCTTTGTGAGAGTTGATTGATTTTGATCATATCTTTGGATTTGGGTTGAGGGATGTATGTGTTGTGAGCTATAGATAGCAAGTGAGAGCTAATTGTAACAGTGAGAGCATATCCATAGTCTTGAGCACTTCCGGTGAAGTCTAGCAACCATTGAAGCATTTGTTACTCTTGGAGGTGATCCTCCTAGACGGTTAAGCGTCGCCGGTGAGCTACCTCGTGTGTGGTAAGCCACGTATTGGTTGTAAAGGCTGGCCTTGCCTCCTTCGTGGAAAAGGGTCAAAAGCTAGTGGAACCGAGGAAAGTGGCTTGGAGTGGATAAGCCCGCCTTTCGTAGGCCCTCAACGGAGACTAGGATTCATCGTGTCTTTGTGACAGCCTTAGTGGCAGCGGTGAACTCCGAACTTCGGGAAAACAAATCCTTGTCTCTTGTTTTTCTTCACAAGTTCAATTCTAGCATTTATATTCGCTTCCGCATCGTTCTACTTGGGTGTGCTCTACTTGTGTGCAGGGACTAAGCGGACCTGCTAGTTATCATCTACAGGAGCCCATCAACAAGTTTGGTTTGTGCTAGAACTCGTAGAGGGGGTTAATTTACATAGTTGGTTTTCACCGTGGAAAACCGGTTTGACCGCTTTGGCGAAGCGGTCTGACCGCTTTCAGGAAAGCGGTCTGACCGGTTTTAGAAACCGGTCTGACCGGTTTCTGCACTGACTATGTGAAAAAGTTTGTAATTTGCAGATTCACCTATTCACCCCCCCTCTAGGTGACATCAAGGTCCTTTCAGTCGGGGATTCCAAGCCGGCTATGCCATCGGAAAACCACCCAGATCGATTCTCGTTCGTCCTATCCAACTCCGCGGTTATATATCAACAGAGGTATACCGCGGAGCAAGGAGGCAAGACAAGCTCATCAGCCGAACAGATCGTGGCTCGCAGTAAGGACTCTAAGTCGGTCTCTAGACCATCAGAGTACGAAGACGAAGACGATTTCACGGTCTTACTAAGCGACTCGCCGGACAACATTGCCCGGTTCAATTGCAGCACTTACTTTAGATCCGACGTTACCCTCGAGCAACCACTCCTTCGACTCCCTTCAGGACTGATCGTGACCAACTCGCCTGGAGGACTCCTTGTTCACTGGCCTGGTGCGGTTCCCACTGATTCCTGTTGGAGCAACGAGTCGAGGCTGAGTGCTGCAATATTGGATGAACTACCCTATCAAGACGGCAGGACTGCCTCGATCACTTCTTCTTCCGACTCGACGGGGGATAATTTCTCCAGTGCTCCAAGCCTACAACTAGCTGATCCCAGCAGGCAAGTTTACATGGCAGGCGCAACGGGACAAGGCGGCCAATATGATCGGGAGCTCATGGGCGATATCTCTGATGAAGAGCCGACGGTAGCCAATGAGACTGATCAGCAGAGGATGGCAAGGCGGTCGAGGAACGTGAAGCGTAGGCAAAGGCGCGTCAATGCAGCTAGGCGCGCCGCTGCTACACGAAACCTTGATAAGGACTTCCAGATGGTTGGGGACCAACCCGTTCTGCATGATGCCCCAACCAATCTGACCGTGGCTGCTGAAATTGTCAAAGCTATGCCTAGCACGCCGCAGCTACAACAAGTACTCACCTTGCTAGCCGCGGCCCAGCCCCAACTCAATGGTGGGCCAGGGATGACCCAGAGGACTCCAGACCAAAGAACTCAAGGCAGCCACTCCGTATCATCCCCTTACCCAAGCCGGGCTCAACAGGGAAACACAGGGCAACCCGCGATCCGCGACACAGCAGCGGCGCCCCAAGGGGGAAACAGATCCAACCCTCCGGCTGGTGATATTCGCAACATGATCAACGCCAACCGAGACGCCCGCTCCCAAATCGACGCCAGCAGAGCCAATCGCATGGCTTCTGAGATTCGTCAACGAGCTGAATTTGAACAACTCTACGGCCCAATCCCAGCTGATCAAGAGCAGCCTTCGCATGGTTGGGAACAAGACCCGCCACGCGACACCAATCGTGGACGCGATCACAGATCACACGGCCGTGACAGAGACAATCAGCCGGACAATGACCCCCCGGGCGATGATGGCAATGGCGATCGCCCCCCACGTGGTCGTGACCGCAACTATCGAGGCGGTCGAGGTCGCCAAGACCCCGAACCGAGTGGTTCCCCAAGCCACCACTCGAACCGCCGAAATGACGAGGAGGACGACGGCTACCGCGAAAGAAGACAACGGTCTCCATCCGACAAATATGATGGATTTCCAGCTTTCTCCAGCCGCATCAAGAAGGTCATGTTACCTCAGAAGTTCAAGACGACTGGAATAGAGAAATTCACAGGCAAACAAGACCCAGAACAATGGTTGCGTGTCTACTCGATGGCAATCACCATGGCGAGTGGTAGCAACGACGTCAAAGTCAGATACTTTCCAATTATGATGGATACCGCTCCACTGACATGGCTCGAAGGCCTCCGCCCTGGATCCATTGACACCTGGGCACAACTCACGCGCAAGTTCACTGCTAACTTCCAGGGAACCTGGGCACGGCCCGGAACCCGGTTTGAATTAGCATCTTGCAAACAGGAGAAGGGTGAAACCCTGCGCAAGTACATCAAGAGGTTCTTTGAAAAGAGAGCCACAATTGTGGATATATCAGATAGAGAGATCATCGACTGCTTTCACGACGGCTTATGGGCATGAGAGTTGCATCGCGAGTTCGGAAGGCGATGCCCGGAAACCATAGCAGAACTCAGAAGCATGGCTGCTGACTGGGCGGATCAAGACGATCGTGAACGCGAACGATTCGACAGGCGCATGGACAACAACCCCAGTAACAATGGCGACAACAACCAAGACAAGAGAAGCCCTGATCGCCGCAACAACAACAACAGGCGTGATTTCAACCGCAGCAATAAGCGCAAGCCAGACAACACGGCCGCGGCAGTCGAGCGCCCTGCGCGGAAGAAAAGCACTCCTGATCTGGATAAAGTCATGAACATCCCCTGCCCGTATCATCCGCACGGCAAGCACACGATGGCCCAATGCATCCACATCAAGAAGGAGTTCGACAAGCGGGAGTTGCCTGAGAAAAGGAAGCCGGCGAACAAGAAGAAGGACGACGACAACGATGATCAGGACAACGGTTTCCCTCAAGCCGGCGAGCAGTATTGTTCAGCGGTGAAAGCCTTACTCAGTCAAAGCGCTCCAAGAAGCTATCTCTTCGTGAGATCATGGCGATGGAACCGGCTACCCCCACGTATCTCAAGTGGTCTGAGGTCCCCATTACTTTCTCCAGGGCGGACCAGTGGACCAATTTCGCCAATCCGGGCAAATATCCCCTAGTACTGGATCCAGTCGTGGCACAAGCCAGACTGACCAAAGTACTTATTGATGGAGGCTGCGGGCTCAATATTATCTTTGCTAAGACCTTCACAAAGATGGGACTTGACATCACCAAGTACCTGAAGCCCATGGAATCTCCGTTCTACGGCATTGTCCCAGGCAAAGCGGCAATCCCCCTAGGACAAGTCACGTTACCAGTCACCTTCGGCACGGCAGCCAACTTCAGGACGGAGTACATCAAATTTGAGGTGGCAGACTTCGAGACTTCGTACCATGCGATTCTCGGGCGACCAGCTCTCGCAAAGTTCATGGTGATCCCACATTATGTCTACCTTGTCCTCAAGATGCCAGCTCCCAATGGCGTCCTTTCCCTCAGGGAAGACCTCAAGATTTCCCATGACTGCGATGTAGAGGCGGTAGAATTCGCTGCTGCTGCACAAGTCCCAACTCAGATGATGGAAGTACTCGCCCTGGCCAAGAAATCCGCGGAGCAAGGAGCAGAAGTTCCCACCAAGAAGCCGGCGCATACGAGTTTCAAGCCCTCTGAAGAAGTGCAGCTCAAGACTGTGGACCTTGAGACGGACGACTCGTCCAAAACTGCCCTCATAGGGGCAGGCTTAGATTGTAAATAGGAAGACGCGCTCGTCAAGTTCCTTCGTGCTAATAAAGATATATTTGCTTGGAAACCATCTGATATGCCTGGTGTTCCTAGGGAGCTTGCCGAGCACAATCTTAACGTTCAAAAAGACGCAAAGCCTAAGAGACAGCGACTACGACGCTTCGATCAAGAACGACGCAATGCAATCAAGGCTGAGATAGCCAAACTACTCGCGGCTGGCTTCATCAAAGAAGTCTTTCATCAAGAGTGGTTGGCCAATCCAGTCCTGGTTATAAAAAAGAACAATAACGGGTGGCGCATGTGTGTTGATTACACAGATCTCAACAAGCATTGCCCTCTAGACCCCATGGGTTTAGCACGCATTGATCAAGTCGTGGACTCTACAGCTGGATGCGCGCTACTCTGTTTCCTCGATTGCTATTCAGGCTATCACCAGATAGCACTGAACGAAGATGATCAGATCAAGACTTCTTTCATTACCCCCTTTGGCGCTTTTTGCTACACCACCATGTCCTTTGGATTGAAGAATGCCGGAGCCACGTACCAACGAGCCATACAGAATTGCCTCTCCTCCTAGATTGGCAAAAAAGTAGAGGCATATGTTGATGATGTGGTTGTCAAGACACGGGAACCGGAGAATTTCATTGCTGATCTGCAGGAGACATTCGACAATCTTAGGACGTATCGATGGAAGCTCAATCCAACTAAATGCGTTTTCGGTGTCCCCGCTGGCAAACTACTCGGATTCATTGTGAGCCGCCGAGGCATCGAAGCAAATCCCTCCAAGATCACCACCATCCTCAATATGGAAGCCCTATCAAGCATCAAAGAAGTTCAAAAGCTCACCGGATTCATCGCGGCGCTCAACAGATTTATTTCAAGACTTGGAGAGAAGGGCCTCCCTTTCTTCAAGCTACTCAAGAAACAAGACAAGTTTATCTGGACTGACGAAGCAAATCAAGTCTTTGAGCAACTCAAGACATACTTGACTACTCCTCCGGTACTTGTCGCTCCTCTCAAAAATGATCATTTACTTTTGTATATTGCGGCTACTACACACGTAGTCAGTACAGTCATCGTGGTCGAACGAGAGGAAGAAGGCTATGTATTCCCAGTATAGAGGCCGGTTTATTACATCCGCGAAGTACTTTCGGAATCCAAGATCCGCTACCCTCAAGTCCAGAAGCTCCTCTACGCAATCTTCATCACCTCCAGAAAGCTAAGGCATTATTTTCAAGCTTTTCCTATTACTGTTGTGACCAAATTTCCTCTAGGCGAGATTTTTCACAATCCTGATACAATTGGGCGAATCAGCAAATGGGAAGCGGAGATAACTGCATATGATCTCACTTTTACCTCACAAAAGGCAATCAAGTCTCAAGCCTTGGTTGATTTCACGGTTGAGTGGTTAGAAACCCAGTACTCCAGAACAACTACTCGCCCAGAGCATTGGGTCATGTACTTTGATGGATCGTTGAAGCTGGAAGGAGGCGGAGCAGGAGTTCTTTTGATCTCTCCTAAAGGGGAACAACTCAAGTATGTCCTGCAGATCCTTTTTCAAGTCACCAACAATGAAGCTAAATATGAGGCCATGTTACACGGCCTCCGCCTCGCTTATCACTCGGCATCAAACGCCTCTGCGTATATGGAGACTCTGCAGTAGCTATCAATCAAGTTAACAAGGATTGAGATGCCACGAAGGAAACAATGGACGCATATGTCAAGGAGGTCCGCAAACTTGAAATCCACTTCCTTGGACTGGAATTTCATCATGTCGTTCGTGATTACAACGTTGCTGGTGATGCCTTATCCAAGATGGGATCGTAAAGATCGGAGGTTCCTGCAGAGATTTTTGTTCACGAGTTACATCATCCATCTATTAAAGAACCAGTCTTTGCAGATTCTGCCTCGGTCCCACCATGACCTAACCTACAGGTCATGATTATTGATACTGATTGGATGACTCCATTCATCGAGTACTTGCGGGATCGCAAAGATCGGAGGTTCCAGCAGAGATTTTTGTTCACGAGTTACATCATCCATCTATTAAAGAACCAGTCCTTGCAGATTCTGCCTCGGTCCCACCACGACCTGACCTACAGGTCATGATTATTGATACTGATTGGATGACTCCATTCATCGAGTACTTGCGAGATCATAAATTACCAAGTCTCGAGAGCGAACAAGTCCGCATCAGGCGCAGGGCTGCAAACTATGTAGTAATCAACAATACACTTTATCGACGCGGCGCATCCGTCAACGTGTTAATGAAGTGTATTCCACCTGATCAAGGTAAAGCTTTGCTGGCGGAAATCCATAGTGGTATTTGCGGCAATCATGCTGCCTCACGCACACTAGTCGGGAAGGCCTACAGAGCTAAGTTTTTCTGGCCAACGGTGAAGCAAGATGCTGAAGATATCGTCAAGAGATGTCAGGGCTGCCAATTTTTTGCTCGTCAAGCCCATGTACCAGCACATGAACTTCGTATGATCCCATTGTCTTGGCCTTTCGCTTGTTGGGGTCTTGATTTGGTTGGTCCTCTTGCTAAAGCTCCTAGTGGTTTCGAGTGGCTCATTGTTTCCATCGACAAGTTCACCAAGTGGATCGAAGCGCAGCCTTTAGTCAATCCAAGGGCTGAGAATCTAATCAAATTTTTCGATGGAATCATTCGGTGGTTCGGTATACCTCATGAAATCATTAAAGACTTGGGCTCTGTTTTCACAAGTGAAGCATTTCAAGAATATTGTGAAAAGTACTCGATCGAGACACACTACGCTTCGGTTGCTCATCCACGAGCTAACGGACAAGTCGAGAAAGCCAACGGATTGCTACTGTAGGGTTTGAAGCCTAGACTTTATGAACCACTCAAGAAATATGGTGGAAAATGGGCTCAAGAATTACCAGCAGTACTCTGGGGGCTCCGCACGCAGCCAAGTTGTGCAACAGGGCAAACTCCTTATTTTCTAGTCTACGGATCTGAAGCAGTCTTACCTGCTGACCTTCTTTGGAATGCCCCACGACTAGAGAATTATGACAAACAAGTCGCTCAACAGGAACGCTTTCAAGATGTTGACGACATTGAAGAAGCTCGGGTAGCGGCTCTCATCCAGAACACTCGCTACCTCGAGGGCCTACGGCGTTATCATCAACGCTCTGTTCAGCCTCGTTCATTTGTCATAGGAGACTTGGTATTACGGCGCATACAGAAGACTGATGGCTTGCATAAGCTCATGTCTCGTTGGGAAAGTCCATTCCTTGTAAAACAAGTCATTGGGGTTGGAACATATCGCCTACAAACTCAAGAAGGCGAAGATTTGCCAAATGTATGGAACATTGAGCATCTAAGAAAGTTCTATCCATAGCAGTGGATTACAGAACCATATTGTGTACTTTTATTATTATTGAGATATCAATAAAGTTATATTTCTACTTGCGCATAACCCTGTATTCAATCTTTCATTTTATTTCATTCAAGTATCAGGGATAGTTGTGTTCACAACCACTCAAAAGATGTCATGACTGCTTTTATCAAAAAGTGGCTCCAAGCCTCACAAGTCCTGGTTGAACTACACCTGCCTATACATGGTGGTCGTTGTTAGTATCAAATCTTTTGTTTTTTATTGAAGTCCTGCTCTGAGTCTCGTGCCGACTACATCTGGCTTCAGTATCGCGCATAACAGGAAATCAACAGGTTCACCTTACAACAATGCATCATGCAAATTATAAGTACAGACTACCTTTGTAGTATTACGGCTCTGCATCAGCAACCACTCTATATATCTATTTAAGCAATGATCTTTCCATATAAGCATTTTGCTTTTATAGGTTTTCACCTTGGGTCTAGGCGCATTATGTACTTTTGCATGACTTCATCAAGATCATCAGGTCTACAAAATAATCATTTTCTAGTTTACATTAGTACACAAGTCGACATTCAACATACGACTACTTTTCATTCAAATATCATTAAGTATTTCTGTTTCACACATTCATATATCGCAAAAAGTTTCACCAACTCTTATCACAATGACATCACAAGCAAAAGTATTGTTATTATTATAAGACTTTGTTGAATTGTTTTGTCTATTGCAGCGAATTTACAACATCTTCTGCTAAAGGCTCTGTCTCCGCCACCAGTGCTTCATACTGCTCATCTGTTAGCCCAACTGGCATATACTTCACGTCTAGCTTGGCAGTTGGTTTGTGCGCTTTGAAGAGCGCCAGAATCCTGTTTGTGCAGTCTTTAAAAGTGGCCTTGCAGAACTCTCCCACTAGCTCTGGCACTTGACGGAGGCGCTCGACTAGATACAAGTTGCCCGTCTCCGCACCTTCAAGGATCAGCATCTCCATGATCGGCTCTACGGCTTCTTCAACTTTCTTCCTTTCAAGAATAGTAACATTATATTGGGGAGTTTCACTTACTCTTTGGGTGGTTCTGGAGCTTTCAGCGGCTGGAATTGCAACTTGAAGATGGGCTTGGTTCGCTTTGAGCTCGTCGTGCTCCCAGATGTTGTGCTTGCTAAAGCACTCGACGAGGATGAACCTTGTACTGTGGTGATCTTGTGTGATAGCTTGATGCGCTTGGTTGGATCTTCACTTGGCACGGTGTCATCCCCCTTGGATTGGCTTCTGCTAGACCTCTTCCTCCTGGCTGATGCCGGCACATCTGGCGCTGCTACATAAAGTAGACAAATGGTTGACAATTGTCAAATCTAATACAATTAATTGTGAGTGATCAAGACACTTACTTGCGGTCAGCACTTGGGGCGGTGCACTGATTTCAGAGTCCTCGACGATTTCTTCGTCATCAGTTGTTTCTTGGTTCTTGTCAGTGATTGTTCTCTCTGAGGAACTCCGGGCCAGCTCCTCCCATTCACCCTGAGTAAAAAGTTCTTTGGGTTCTGAGGCTGTTGCCTATCCACAGCAAAATAATTCTTGATTATGACTTGTTATATTACTTTATCAATCATTTCAAAGCAAGAGTACTTACTGCTGCGGGAGGATTCTCCTTCGACAACTCGTCAACGATGATTGGCTTCTCGTTTACATTAGTAAACATTTGGCTCAGTTGAGCCAGCACTCCTTCATCAGAAATGGCTTCAGACGCAGTGCAGGTGCGATCCGAGTCGCCTTCATATTCAAAACCCAGGTGGAAGCTCTCTTGGAGTGGCTGAATCCTTCGCTTCATGAAGCTGAACGCGATCCCCACCCCTGTGAGTCCCTTCTCCTTCAAGAATTGTACCCGCTTCAGCAGAGCGGGCACATCTTTGGCTTCCTCGGCAGTTGGACGAGAATTCCAGTTTGACTGGTCTCGGGGGAACTACCCATCCTTTGGCGGACAGCTCAACGAGTGGTTTCCTGCTGTATTCCAATCAAGAGGTTACAATGCTATATTCAACAAGGGACTAGTTATTTGAATAAACATGATATTCGAATTTACTTACCGATAGTAAACCACTTGTTCCTCCAGTCTCCACATGAATCCATGATGGGCATCTCAAACCATCTGGCTTTCATGTTCTGGCGAAATTGAATCCCTGCACAACCAACTACTTCTGTTCGGATATTATTGGGTTGTGGCTTTATGTGGTACAGGGTGCGGAAAAGGGCAAGATTGGGTTTGATACCCAAGAACGCTTCACAGGCGTGGACAAAGACAGAGATGTTAAGCACCCCATTCGGGTTGAGATGATGCAGTTGCAGGCTATAGAATGCAAGGAGTTCTTTGAAAAAAAAGAAGAAATAGGAAATCCTACTCCTCGCTCACAGAAAGAAATGAACAAAGGAATTTCCTGATTGTTTTCAGTGGGAAATGGCTGCTTCCAGCACGACTTCCACTCAAGAGACACGGAATCTAAAGGCAAACCTTGCTCCACCAGCTCAGTGAGGTCGTCGGTGTTCGCCGTGCATTTCTTCCAAGCGGCAGCTGGCGATGGCGGATCCGCAAAGGCAGGCTTTGCTGATGACTCCGTGATGAGGGCCTTCTTCTTCCCGCCCCTCTTCGACACAGCACTTCGCTTTGAACCAGACATATCTGCTCGGATTGTGGCCTTGGATTTCTCTCGCATTCACTAACTCCTGAAGCTCGGGGGCTACTCCAACTAAATCTTGAGCTTGGGGGCTGCGGGTTTTGTGATTCGCAAAGGATTCAAGGTGGCAGTGCGCTTTGATGGTAGCGACTATGAAAGGGCTCAGTAATTCATACAAGTATGCTGGCCAGATCTATATAACCCTTCGTTTGGGTTACTGTACACTACAGTGCGGCGGCGCATGGCATTCTACATTCCCGCCTATTTTTTCGGGATAACCTTCCGTAACAGATGCCAGCGAAAATTTCGGATATTCAAGATAAGCAACGGATCAAGAAAGATTTACTCTGACCTTTAAATCAAAAAGTTTCTTTTGTTTTAAATCTCGGGGCCGTCACCGGATATTCTGGGATTTGATTTTCCGATATTTATGGGACAGCTACTCGAGGACCTTCGACTAGTTTTTTCATGCAAACTACTCGAAGCTCGGGGACTATACCCAATGGGTGCACCTGCTCGGTGCACTCCATTGAATTTCTCAAGACAAAGATAGAAGACTGCTTTTGACCCTTCGACTACTTTAAAAAGTATTCGGAGGCTCGGGGGCTACACCCATTGGGTGCATCAGTAGATGCACTCCAATGGAACTACTCGTCAGGAGAAGATGTGAGCGTCTTGAGCTTGGCTCCAATTATTCAAGACTTGAAGCAAAGGCGCAAGATGCTCGGGGGCTTGTGGGACCAGGATCCCTAGGGCCACTTTTCCAGAGGATTAAACTACTCAGCAGAGAGAGTCTGATCCGACTACTCCAAACCAGTCGGCTATGGTGCCAGGGACTATATAAGGCGGGGCAGGGACCCCCCTCAAAACATATACAACCACACGTGCAATACATTCAAGCACACAGGACGTAGGGTATTACGCTATTCGCGGCCTGAACCTGTCTAAATTGTGTTGTTCGTGTACTTTCGTTCCTAGAACTCGGCGAGACCCACACAAAACTACTCCCTGGGGTATCCCCGGTTAGACGTGCTCGGCGTAATTCGTCGACACACGGGCAGACCTCTGTCGACGAATTACGCCGAGCACGTCTAACCGGGGATACCCCAGGGAGTAGTTTTGTGTGGGTCTCGCCGAGTTCTAGGAACGAAAGTACACGAACAACACAATTTAGACAGGTTCAGGCCGCGAATAGCGTAATACCCTACGTCCTGTGTGCTTGAATGTATTGCACGTGTGGTTGTATCTCTGTTGTATTCTCTTGTCTAATCTACCGAACTAGGACCCCTGCCCTCCTTTGTATATCCAGGGGGCAAGGTTTACATGGTAAGTATCCTAGTCGGTTTACAATTGGGAGTCCTAGTCCTAGTAGGAGTACACGAGTAGTTGTCCGAGTAGTTCTACTAGGACTCGGTCTTCTATCTTGAGGGTACCCGGGGATGCATATTCCACAAGCCCCCGAGCATCTTGCACCTTCGCTTCAAGTCTTGAATCTGCTTTAACATCTTTGAGTACTTGGAGCTAAGTCCAAGACGCTCTGATCTTCTCTGACGAGTAGTTTTATTGGTGTGCATCTGATGATGCACCCAATGGGTGTAGCCCCCGAGCCTCCGAGTACTTTATAAGTAGTCGGAGGTTCAAAAGCAGTCTTCATCTTGAGTAGTTCAATGGCGTGCACCTAGTAGGTGCACCCATTGGGTGTAGCCCCCGAGCTTCGAGTAGTTTCATGAAAACTAGTCGAAGGTCTTGAATTGATCAACAATAGGCACAAAAAATGTGTACCCCTTGAGTGTAGCCCCCGAGCCTCGAAGCGAATGGTTTGCATTCGATCTGAGGGTCAAGAACATAATCTTCAAAAGTACCGACTTGTTTAAAGTATTCGGCTGGCACTGTAGCGCCTCGCCGTATGAGTACCGACTGGTGCCAGTACTCGTCTCCATGTCTTAGCTTGCGATGTGTAGCCCCCGAGCTTCAAGTGACTAGTTAAAGTACTCGGCATGTGAGCACCGAGTAGTATAAGTACTCGATCGGCTCCGCAGCGTCATGAAGAGGTGAAGTGGTGCCAAGTCTCACTGGTGTGAGTACCCAGCTGTGAACCCTGCAATTTAAATATATAGGATGAGTAGTATCTGATCAAGAAAAAGTGAATAATAGTATTTGTAATGCTTGCAAAGCAAATAATAGCACTTGTAATGCATGTAAAGGTTTTCGCTCGTGCTCTTGTTAGACTTTTAACCACTCGAGTAGTAGCCCTCTTACGTTTAAACACTTGGTCCCGTTTAACCATAGCCCGTAATGCGAGACTGGTGTCTTCTTTGACATGTAGGTGCGTAGCTGTTGCAAAGGAGCCGAAGCTTCACGAATTAAGGTACATGCTACCGAGCGGGTTTGGTCATTAAGAGATGACAACAAGCATAAAGTAGTCGACATGCGACAAAAATATGCGCAGTGCACAAAAAAGTAGTCGGTTAGGACTGTCTCCAGTAGGAGAGGTCGCGCGAGAAATTGTAACCCATCGGCGAAAATTATTATTGTTGAGGGATGTACTCTTTTAGAGTAGTCGGCTCATGGCCAAGTATGTTTTTAAACAAACTGATAAAATTAATATGAAGAAAAATAAAATAATTATTAAATAAGACTTAGCTTTGTTTGCGGACGATTGTCGACGAAGCCGTGGCGGTTGGTGATGAAGCCGACTAGTCGGAGTCGAATCCGACTAGTTGTTGATGAATCCGTAGCCGCTCTTGACAAGTTTTAACTGGTCGAGAGTAGTCGAAGTAGTCGTATGCCGAGTCGATGATGCCGCTCTCGACTAGTTTTAACTAGTCGAGTAGTCGAAGCAGTTGTCGTCGAGTCGATGTAGCCGAACGCCGATGTAGTCGTACCCGCGTACATCTCCTTGTGTGCGGCAAGCGACGATCTTGAAGCCATGTGTTGACACGAAAACGCGCCAACAGACTTGAGATCGATCAAACGCGCAGCGCGGCCATCACGACGGCCAACTCCTGAGCTCCTCGGGCAAACTGGTCAGACCGGTTCCTGAAACCGGTCAGACCGCTTTCAGGCAGGAACTCGTGAAGACCTAGAAACTCGAGCTCGGTAGGGACCCCGTCGGAGCTCAAGCAATCTAGGGTTGCTCTAGGGTCGGCAGGCCACCTAGAACGCCCTTGAACGCCGTAGAGATGAGCAAAGAACAGAATATGGAGGTTGGAAAAGATTAGGGTTTGAGAGATAAAAAAGTAAAGGATAAACGTGTTTGATTCGATTGGAATACATCTCAATCAGCCTTAGCCTTTATATTTATAGGCCGGGGAAGTCTTACCCCTTTCGAATAGGTTACAATATGGGATTAAACTCGGAATCCTAATCCTACTCGAATTACAGAACCAAACCGGTCTGACCAGTTTGGCAAACCGGTCAGACCGGTTTGGCCGGGCCAAAGCCAATTTTGACTGTCAACACATGCCCCCTGCGTTTTTAGTGAACTTGAGAACTAAAAAGCAAGTAATTACAATTCAGGAGCTAAAATTTATACTAAGGGCGATATCAACAATATATCGGCCATTGGTCTTCATGCGTCTTGCCAAACACTTGGATAGAATTTCTTCAAATATCTTCCGTTGATAGCTTTAGGCAAATGATCTCCCTTCAGTGTCTCTAGCATGTAAGAATTCCCAAAAATGACTTTGACAACTCTATAGGGTCCTTCCCAACTTGGTGACCATTTACCAAACTTGTTGCTTTTCGTCCCAATAGGCAAGATCGTCTTCCAAACAAGCTCACCAATCTGAAAATATTTTCCTCGTACTTTCTTATTGTAAGCTTTAGCAACCCGAAGCTTATCTTTCTCAATCTCCTTCAAAGCTTTCAATCGTTTATCGGTTACCTCATCAATATTGTCCAACATCAAATTGTGATAATCAACAGCATCAAGGTCATTTTGTTTAGCCAATCTATAAGCGTCCAGATTTACCTCAACGGGTAAAACGACCTCTTGACCATACACAAGCTCAAAAGGAGTAACTTTAGTAGCACCATGTCTAGATATACGATGAGCCCATAATGCTTCGGATAAAACTTCATGCCATCTCTTAGGATTTTCTTCTATCTTTTTCTTGATTAATTTGATCAAAATTTTATTACTTGACTCGGCTTGTCCATTAGCCTGAGCGTAATATGGAGATGAATTGAGCAACTTAATTCTATAGGATTCGGCGAACTCACGTACCTCTTTAGACATAAACGAAGTACCTTGATCCGTAGTCAAAGTTTGAGGAATACCGAATCTATGAATAATATTTTGCGTAACAAACTCAATCACCTCTCTATGTGTCATATTCTTCAATGGAATCGCTTTGGTCCACTTAGTAAAATAATCTGTAGCAACTAACACAAAACGATGTCCTTTCGATGATGGAGGATTAATTTGTCCAATAAAATCCAATCCTCAACCTCGGAACGGCCATGGTTTAATAATAGGATGCATCAATGCAGCAGGAACAAGTTGCAAATTTCCAAACTTCTGACATTCCTCACATCCTTTGTAATATTTGAAACAATCTGTCATCATAGTAGGCCAAAAGAAACCGGCTCGTCTAAGTAACCACTTCATCTTTGGAGCCGATTGATGTGTACCACAAATACCTTCATGGACCTCACCCATGGCAACTTTGGTCTGATCCAAATTAAGACATTTCAACAGCAAATCTTTGGCGTTTCGACGATAGAGTTCATCGTCAAGTAAAACGTATTTAAACGATATTCGCCGAATATTTCTTTCTGCACCACGACCAGGATCTCTTAAATAAGTAATAATAGGCACCCTCCAATCCTGATCTTCAACTTTGGATTGATTAGCATCATCCAAAGGATTTTTTCTTCTGTTAGGGGACGAAGCGGTCAGACCGGTTTCAGAACCGGTCAGACCGGTTCTGGCAGTCAGACTGGTCTGACCGGTTTCTGAAACCGGTGTGACCGGTTCGTCCAGAACCAGAACCTCGACTTTCGTTTGCATCGGTTTTTGGAGATAGAAATACTTCTTTGCAACCATATAACCAGATGCTTTCTGAGCCAGAGTATTTGCCTTGTCATTCTCTTCTCTTGGAATATGTTTGATAGTAAATTCATCAAAAGAAGCAATGATATCAAGACATCTATCAAGATATACATTTAATGAACCATTATAACATTGGCATACCTTTGACACTTGTTGTACCACCAGGAGCGAATCAGCAAAAACTTCAACATGCTTTATTCCCATGTCTTGCAAAAATTCCAAGCCAAATAAAAGAGCTTCTTATTCAATTTGATTATTGGTACGCTTTTCTTCCAATCGGTTTGAAAACTCAAAGACGACACCACTTGGAGAGATCAAAACAGCACCAATTCCTTGCCCATCATTGCAAACCGATCCATCAAAATATAACTTCCATGGGGTACAAATAATATATCCGACGTCGAAGTTGTTTGTATCATTTATCTGATGTTCAACAATAAAATCAGCTACAATTTGGCCTTTCACTGATTTTAAAGGTTCACAAGCCAAATCATACTCAACTAAAGCATAAGCCCATTTACCAACTCTTCCACTAGAAATCGGTTTTTGCAACATATGTTTAATTACATCGGTTTGACATAACACGATGCAAGTGCTAGATAATAAATAATGTCTCAATTGAGTACAAGCATGGTACAAGGATAAACACAACTTCTCAATGAAAGTATACCTTGTTTCTGCATCGATGAGCCGTCGGCTTACATAAGCAATCACATACTCCTTGTTGCCGATTTCTTGAGTCAAAACAGCCCCAATAGTTCTATCTTCAGCCGCTACATAAAGTCTAAATGGTACTCCTCGCTTAGGCGCCCTAAGCACCGGTGGTGAAGACAAGTACTCTTTGATCTTTTCAAAAGCTTCTTGCTGTTTTGCCCCCCAGGTAAAATCGGCTTCATCTTTCAACCGAAGTAAAGGAGTAAAAGCATCAACCTTTTCAAACAAGTTAATTATAAATCTTCTCAAGAAATTTACCTTACCTAGAAACTTTTGCAAATCTTTCTTGCAAGTAGGAGCTTCGACTTTCTTCATAGCTTCAATTCTCTTGGGATCAATTTCTATGCCGTTCTCATGAATAACAAACCCAAGAAACTTCTCAGCCGAAACACCAAAAGCACATTTGAGTGGATTCATTTTCAATCCATACCGTCGCATCCTCTCAAGAGCAAGTTTTAAATCGGCTAAATGAGAATCCAAGCCATCCGATTTAACCACAATATCATCAATATACACTTCCACAATAACACCAAGTAAATCATGAAAGATTAAATTCATAGCCCTTTGATAAGTTGCGCCAGCATTCTTCAATCCAAAAGTCAAAACCACCCACTCAAACAAACCAATAAATCCTGGACATTGAAAGGCCGTTTTGTGCATATCCTCTTCCACCATGAAAATTTGATTATATCCAGCATTACCATCAAGGAAACTAACAACACGATGCCCAGAAGCTTCATTGATTAAGACATCGGCTATAGGCATAGGATATGCATCTTTCGGAGTAGCTTTATTAAGATCTCTAAAATCAATGCAAACTCTAAGTTTTCCCAAATCTTTCTTTTCAATGGGAACAATATTAGAAATCCACTCCGCATAACGACAAGTCCGAATAAAACCAGCATCTAGTAAACGATTAACTTCTTCTTTTATTCGGTCATAAATAGCGGGATTAAAACGTCTAGCCGATTGTTTAAAAGGTCTAAAACCGGCCTTTATTGGTAAGCGATGCTCAACTAAATCATGACTCAAACCCGGCATCTCACGGTACTCCCAAGCAAAACAATCGACATACTGTTTCAACAAATTTATTAACTCGGCTTTAAACTCAGCCGATAAATTTTTGTTTACAAAAGTTGGCCTAGGAATAGTACCATCACCAATATCTATCTGTTCTAAAGGGTCGGCTGACGTGAAACCCTGACCCAACTTATCCATATCACCGAGATCTTCAATGGCTTCAAACATACCGGCCGAATGAGCTCGATGATGATCAATTCGGTCTTGAAGCCACTGTCCAGACGTAAACCGGTCTGACCGGTTCCCAGAAGCGGTCTGACCGGTTTGGCTTGATCGGCGCTGTTCAAGTCTAAACCGGTCTGACCGGTTTCCAGAAGCGGTCTGACCGGTTTGTCTCTGTTGATTTGTTTGCTCCATTAATTACAGCAAGTAATTCAATCGATTCTCCATCGGCTTTAATGTCGCAGCAACAAAACCATCCTTGGTGCAACTGATCAGCTCATAATCGGTCAAATCCATGCCCGACAAACATTTGACCTTCTCATTTGCACTAAGAGAATCGGAATCGGCCATTGCAACAAAGGAAGAAGTGTCACCATGGACAACTTCAACTTCATCGCCGATCCACTGAATAAGATATTGATGCAAGGTAGATGGAATACATTTATTTGCATGAATCCAATCTCGACCAAGGATTAAACTGAAGTTACCTTGCACCTCGGAGATGAAGAAAGCCGTAGCAATAGTCTTGCTCCCGACGGTCAACTCCATAGAAGCCACCCCCTTGGCACCAATGGGATCGCCTCCACCAACTCCACTGACCATCATGTTTGTCTTGATCAATTCTTCGTCTTTTCCGCCAATCTTCTTGTAGAGAGAGTATGGCATAAGATTTACAATAGCTCCACCATCAACCAACATACGAGAAATTGGCTTCCCGTTGATGTGCCCTCTCATATATAAAGCCTTGAGATGATTCTCTGATTCACTAGGCTTCTGAAAAACGGCATCTTGAGGCCCAAGTTGAAGGTGAGAGACCTCCTCCTCCGGTATCACATAATAATCAGAAGACAAATATACAACATTGATTTCCATGTTGCCATGTTCTGGAGAAGGCTCAAAATCAACCAATTCTTCATCTTCAACCACTGGAGGAATTGGCGGAGTAGTATCGATGGTTGAAGTAATCTCAGTTCCCGCTTCTGTCGTCAAACCGGTCTGACCGGTTCCAGAAACCGGTCTGACCGCTTCTGCAGCGGTGGGCTGATCAAAACCGGTCTGACCGGATTCAGAAACCGGTCTGACCGGTTGTGCTGCTGATTGCACAACGGGCTTAGCTTGCTAGATCTTGGTCTGAGGGATCATAGGCCTGTAATTGTTGAAGTATTCATCCCTTAGCTTCTCAGCTTCATGTTCCCTTTTTTCTTTGTTCCGCAGGCGTTGTAACTTCCGCTTCTGCGTATGAGTCAAACCAGAAGGACACCACCTTGGTTGGAAGACCTTCTTTACGCCCTTGCTATTGCTAGCCTCATGATCATTAGCCATGACCGGCTTTTTGACTGGAACAGGAGCCGAATCTCCAATGACTATCGACTTTCTGCCCAAATCTTGCATAGCCACTGGAATACTGCCAATTGTTACAATCCCACTGATTTTGGCTTGCACGTCCTCCTTTTTCTCCTTGACACGGTATTCTTGCTTAGGAGGAGCTTGGAACCTCTGCTCATACCGAAACCGGTCTGACCGGTTTACAAAACCGGTCTGACCGCTTTTGGGAGCAGCCGAAGGACCTGATCGGTATGAGCCCAATCGGTCATATACCGAAGTCCCAGTAACATCACCACGGCGCTTATAAGCTGTAGAATTGATCCAACGCTGCGGTGACCTCTGTCTCTTTTTTGTTGGCCGATCAACTTGAACGGCCTTTGTGTACTTGTTCATGAGCTGAAAGAAAGTAGGTCCTTGCTTCAGAACCCTTCCTTGAACCTTTGGCTCATTAAACTTCCAAGTACCCACTTCCGGGCGCTTGGGCTTGAAAGTCCTTGGACGGTCTGGAGACAAACCGGTCTGACCAGTTTGGGAAACCGGTCCGACCGGTTTCGCCTGACTAGCGAACCGATTCTCTTCCAAGGAACTTCCTTGCCCCCCGGGCCTTGATGTGTTAATTGTAATCTTCAGAGACTCTTCACCATCAAGAGTTCTCCCAATCATCACTGTTCTCACCGGAACTTTGTCATTAACTTTTTCCGGCCTTGGGTCTCCAATCACCACGTTCTTTCCCTTAGCTCCATCGGCTTGTGACGGCCGAATCAACACCTTAGTATTCAAATCCAAGGTATGAACAGGGAAAGGAGCCTTATCGACTTGCATTTCAGCTAGTATTAATCGACCTTCATTAAGGGCCGATTGTACCTGTCGCCGAAAAACATTGCAATCGTTGGTCGCATGAGAAAAAGAATTATGCCACTTACAATATGCACGATTTTTCAATTGATCGGCTCGTGGAATTGCATGAGAAAGTTTAATAAAGCCATTCTTAAGCAATTCATCAAAAACACGATCACATTTGGCTACATCAAAAGTAAACTTAATTTCTTCTTGCTGATTTTTCTGAATCGGCTTCAACGAGGGACAAGAACCAGGTTTACTCTTTGATGACCAAACAAATTCAACAGCATAAATTTCTTTCTCATCGTCCGAACTATCAGAATCATTATCAACAATATGCACATTCGAACGATGAGATTTAGCAGATTCTTTTGAATTTTTAAACTTAAGCTCTAGACTCATAACCTTCATTTGCAAGTGATTAATAGTAAGGAAATCAGAACCCTCTAGCTTTTCCTTGAAATGAGACCGTAAGCCCGCAAAAGCTAAATCTGCTAAATCCTTTTCAGAAACAGTTATGTTAAAACATCGGTTCTTAACATCTTTAAATCTTTTGAAGTAATCAAGAACCGATTCCTCTCGGCTTTGCCTAACCGATGTTAAATCAGACAATTTAGCTTCATTTTCTCCGCTAAAGAAATGATCATGAAATTTGCGCTCCAATTGAGTCCAATTTTGAATAGAATTAGGAGCAAGCGAAGAAAACCATGAAAAAGCAGTTCCAGTTAAAGATAATGAGAACAACCGTACACGCAATGGTTCATAATATGATGCTTCTCCTAATTGCAAGACATATTGACTAATATGTTCCCAAGGAGTTCTATTATCTTCGCCACTGAATTTAATAAAATCAGGAACACGCCAACCATTAGGATAAGCAACTAAATCCAATTCAGGCGGATACGGTTTTTGATACAAGCGTGAATTACCCAAATCAAGCCCGAGTCTTGTTCTAAGTGTATTAGCTATATCTTCTTTAAACTTATCTAACTCAGCTTGATAGTTCTCATCGCCTCTATTTTGTGGAAAACGGGGAACATTATACATCGCACTTTGAGAAGTATTCGGAATCGGCCCGTGAGATGCGCCAGATCCGTGGGGTATACTTCCCACAACCGTAGTGCGTGGAATAGTGTAAACAGGACCAGAAGCAACCGTACTAGATAAAACCATCGCACCCGGTGCCCCTGCACCCATGGAATCGGTCTGACCGCCAGAGGAGGCCAAACCGGTCTGACCGGTTGTGAAAACTGGTCTGACCGGTTCGTGGACCGAACCATGGTGAGGTGGTTGTCCCGCATATAAATTCATCGGCATGCCTAAATTAGGATCTAAAACATGTCCTGGCACGCATGATGAGCTAGGATTTGGGTTAGGTAATTCATTAGATTCTACGTTATTTTTACCTTTATCAGAATTACCCGACATACTAGCAATCAACTCACTAGTAACAGTTTGTGCAGCAAGCAATTTATCATCCATCATGCGAGTAATTTGCTGCATCAAATCAGAGGATTCGCCAGTTACCTTTGGAAGTTCTTCAACTTGGTTGTTTGCCAGCTTGAAAGCCGGCATGACGAATTCCTCCACTCTCTTGACAAGACCACCGCGATCTTTTTTGAAGCCCTTCAAGAATTGTGCCCTGATGTTGTCTTTGTCAAGGTCGCACGTTGATCCAGACATTATTGGAGTAGATTGAATCGGTCTTGAAACTAGATTAATCTTTCCCCAGCGGAGTCGCCAAAAAGTATGTTGACACGAAAACGCGCCAACAGACTTGAGATCGATCAAACGCGCAGCGCGGCCGTCACGACGGCCAACTCCTGAGCTCCTCGGGCAAACCGGTCAGACCGGTTCCTGAAACCGGTCAGACCGCTTTCAGGCAGGAACTCGTGAAGACCTAGAAACTCGAGCTCGGGAGGGACCCCGTCGGAGCTCAAGCAATCTAGGGTTGCTCTAGGGTCGGCAGGCCACCTAGAACACCCTTGAACGCCGTAGAGACGAGCAAAGAACAAAATATGGAGGTTGGAAAAGATTAGGGTTTGAGAGATAAAAAAGTAAAGGATAAACGTGTTTGATTCGATTGGAATACATCTCAATCGGCCTTAGCCTTTATATTTATAGGCCGGGGAAGTCTTACCCCTTTCGTATAGGTTACAATATGGGATTAAACTCGGAATCCTAATCCTACTCGAATTACAGAACCAGACCGGTTTGGCCGGGCCAAAGCCAATTTTGACTATCAACACCATGTTTGATAGTCTCCGGTGTGCGTTTAGCAGAATTCCACCGGCAAGCCTTGATCATGTAGAATATGCGATCAGCTCTGTAACTAGCCATGCATGTATATCGCGAGGGCACTTGCTGCAGCTTTTTAGGAAAAAACGTGGATGGCTTGGTCTCTGTCTTCTAGTCGATCTGATTCGGAATAGGTGCATGGAACCGAATTGAAAGTGGAACCAGATGATCTGCGGTCCTATCCCGTGTCAGAATCGGAAAGTAACCGGACAACACTTCTCGTCGGACGGTACAGACGTTGAATCAACTTCTCTCGTCGAGTAGCCGCCCTGGAACTTGATCAACAATCGATGTTGAGTTCGACAGCAGCGCCATGAACCCGGCTATTGATGTAGATGCAACAAATCATTGAATCCATTGATATGGAACAACAATCACATTGCACTGTATAGATTGATCTTGTATCTTAAAAGTTGAAGTTTGATCTCATTGCGCCTAATGTTGAACTTCGACGAGAGAGCCCCACGGTGGGCGCCAAGTGTCGACGAATTACGCCGAGCACATCTAACTGGGGATACCCCAGGGAGTAGATTCGTGTGGGTCTCGCCGAGTTCTAGGAACGAAAGTACACGAACAACACAATTTAGACAGGTTCAGGCCGCGAATAGCGTAATACCCTACGTCCTGTGTGCTTGAATGTATTGCACGTGTGGTTGTATATGTTTTGAGGGGGGTCCCTGCCCCGCCTTATATAGTCCGGGAGGCAGGGTTACAAGTCGGTTTGTACAGTCCTAGTCGTATACAACATGGATAACTACAACAAAGTATTTTGGGGAGTTTCCTATTAATACACGACTAGTTATTCCAATCTACCACGCCGTCTTGCACCATAGCCGACTAGTTTGGAGTAGTCGGATCAGGCACACGGGCAGACCTCTGTCGACGAATTACGCCGAGCACGTCTAACCGGGGATACCCCAGGGAGTAGTTTTGTGTGGGTCTCGCCGAGTTCTAGGAACGAAAGTACACGAACAACACAATTTAGACAGGTTCAGGCCGCGAATAGCGTAATACCCTACGTCCTGTGTGCTTGAATGTATTGCACGTGTGGTTGTATCTCTGTTGTATTCTCTTGTCTAATCTACCGAACTAGGACCCCTGCCCTCCTTTGTATATCCAGGGGGCAAGGTTTACATGGTAAGTATCCTAGTCGGTTTAGAATTGGGAGTCCTAGTCCTAGTAGGAGTACACGAGTAGTTGTCCGAGTAGTTCTACTAGGACTCGGTCTTCTATCTTGAGGGTACCCAGGGATGCATATCCCACAACCTCCAACAACGCCTTCAGGTAGGCAAAAGCGTACTAGCGTCAACATAAGGTTTTCACCTTGAAGAGCTTCCACAGGTCGCTGCCGAACGATATCCCAAAGGCAACGCCATCAAGAGGGGAGTGCAACCACCGTTGCCCGACCCAAAGCGGGATCTGGGCTTACGGCCGAAGATCACATCGATGAACCGAGAGCGTTTGTTCCAACGACACTCGCGACCATCCACAACCCGCACCTCGCAGACACCAAGGCTTCCACTAGGCTCCATATGCAGCCGACAGCACCGCCCAACACCTCAGGGAGATTTGGTTCTCTCTCTGATACGCCAAATCTCCTGTCGCCCCTCAATGGACGCCACCGGGCTAACCAAATTGAGAAGGAAATCATGAACCTAATGGAGGAACTTAGTACCGCAACGGGAGCAGCTTCAATGGCGAGATACAGATCGGAGGCAGCACCGCTCACATGACAAGGCCGCAGGCAGGAGCTCCTCCCACCCCGATCCCCTCCGCCCAATTGGACAAAGCAGAAACGGGGGAACAAGGCAGGGCCAGAGGTAGACCCGGGCCACCATGCGGCGCCACCACCGGGTGCAGCAGAGGCACAACCCCCGCCAAGATCCGAACCTCCAGGGCCCAGCCACGCCGGCGCAGGATCACTGAGCCGCCGTCGGAGGCACGCCACCGCCGCCAACCCCCAGCCGCCCACCGAACTCCCACACCGACGGGGAGGGTCGAGGAGCGCAGCCAACGGTCGGATCCGGGGGATAGAACCACCCAGAAGCCGGCCACCCACAACGAGGAGGGCGCCGCCGCACGGCGGCCGCCATCCCCAACAACATGCCTTCGAGCATCGTGGACCCCGCGAGAGAAGAGGAGGAGAGCCCTGCCGCTGCTGTCCTTGCGGCCACGCGGCACCGCTGGCGGCCCGCTCGAGCGGCGGCGGGGCGAGGAGGGGGCAGGGAGGCGACAGTGGGGTGGCGGCGCGGCGGAACTACGGTTCCGCACGTCGCCCTGGGGGGCGCGGGCTTTCCATACGGAAGAGTCAATCCTCCCATTAATCCACGTGTATTGCTATGGGTAAAGGGGATTTTGAAGACGTGCATGAGTCATAGATGTCGCCGATTCCGCATCCAATGAGAAGTACGACAAAGAAGGGATCTTTAGCAGATGTTGCGCCTGAGAATAGCGGTGGGTCGACGTTGGGGGAAAGCGACGTGAGAAGATGAAGGGGGTATGTGAGGCGGTGCGAAACAGCAAGAGAACACGAGGTACTATGAATAGATAAATGCCATGTTGGAACAATAGCCGCCATCTAAGAAGAGAAGGTGAAGATGAACAAACATATTCTAGGTATTTACCTAGCTTAAACAGACACATTGCAGGTATTTTGGTCTCAAGTATTTACCTATGGTGAAAACTTATCATGTTGGAGAGGTTAAGGACCCACAAGATAAATGGTCAATTAAACAGATCATTACAGCCTTTCAGGTAAGATTTGATGAATAAGAATCATGAAACCATACATCATTGTGTTTCCCTAATCATAGTGTTGAAAATTTCGTATAATTTGAAGCATCCAACTTCAAGCTGCAGGGAATAATGATACACATGTAGACATATATTGCTTAGGAAAAACAGCATAACAATTGAATGTGCTTTCTATGGCACGGAATATCATTTGACATTACTCTAATTGTTTGACAATTTGACTATGCTACCTATGAGCAATACAATGAATAACCACTTTTCAGATGGCAATCATGGGGTGTGTTTAGTTGTAAAAAGGGATGGGTAAAATTTGATCAAAAAGTCACATCGGACACTGTAGCGCATTGTAGCACTTTTCGTTTGTTTGTGGTAATCATTTTCCTACCATGACCTAACTAGGCTTAAAAGATTCGCCTCGTCGTGTACATCAAAACCATGTACTTAGTTTTTTTATTTACCTACATTTAATGCTTCATGCATGAGGAAAGAGATTTGATGTGATAGGTGAATAGTGAAGTTTGGAGAGAGAATTTTAGGAAGTTTGTGGGAACTAAACAGGGCCATGCAAACAAATATGCAGATGCAATCAGGACTGTAATCAAAGCAACAATTGAGCAGCCAATCTCCAAACTCTTAACAGTATTCATGAATTCTGTTTTTGCAGAAACTGCCCATCATTTGTTTGGAGGGAACACCATTGCAAGCATAGTTGAGCAGCCTTCCACTTGTTCCTCATTTATTTTCAAGAAAATAACTCCTCTATATCTCCTCATCTCGACAGGTGAATAACTGTGATGAGGTTTAAGTTTTTTTTCTCAAACCACGCAGGAGAATTGCGTGTCATTTCATTAAGGTAGAAGAACAAAAGTGGGGATCCCATAAAAAGTACAAAAACACACACACAACCTCTATCTATGAACAGAACACCACACACGCACGCCGCACAAGGAAGGCAGCACCATGACCAGAGAAAGGGTCCTAGCAATCAGCCCTTCATCTCCTAAAATCAAACCCCTGACCATCAGTTCCTGGAGCTTCCTTGCTCCAGCACTGCACCAATTGATCCCTTCGTTCCTGACTGCCTCAATCACTTCCTGAACATTGGCCTAGCACTTTCAAATACACAGGAGTTTCTATGTTTACAAACCTCCCACGCCACTAGAATGATCAGGGAATTGAGGCCCTTTCGCATGTCCTTGGGGACTGCTGAGATGGATGTCCACCACCATTTGGAGAAACGACCTGACCCTGTGTTTGGCGCCAAGAAGAGGAGGTCCACTTGATGAAGGACCCCACACTACTACAGATACTATTTTTTGTGACGCCACTGAAAGGTTATTAGTGCCGGGTCGTAAGTAGGTGGGAGCTGCAGCTATTGAACCCGGCACTGAAAATGGGTATCAATGCCGGTTTGTATTAGAAACCGGCACTGAAACCCGGCCCCACTTTCAGTGCCGGTTTGTATTAGAAACCGGCAATACAAACCGGCACTGATGCCCATTTTCAGTGCCGGATTTAAAAACCAGCACTGATAAGTTTGATAGATACAAAAATTTATAACTTTTGTATTTTAAGTCTAATGAAGATAAACTTTATATCAAAATTGTAGAGCTTAAAAAGATCTACAACTTTGTAGTTGACAACATTTTCATTTAAAATAACTTAGATACTGAAATATTTGAAATAATATCTCACACTCAGTAAACGATCTTAAATGCAAACAAAGTCAAGATCAAAGTTGCAGTACTCACCAATATTTACAACTTTTTAGGTGCCGATGCCATGACCCGTCCATTATTCATATTTATATTCTTTCAAAATATGGACAAATATATACTCTTGTTCATCCCAGCAAAACTATATGCAGGAGCAGGCCGATTGCTACATTAGCCATTGCTGTTTTCAAGTGTGGCTGAACTTCTCGTCCGCTGCTAAAGAAAAACTTAGACGTATCCAGAAATCATTTCTATAGTAATGACGATCGTATAAGTTGCAGGCATGAACGGCAACACAAAAGGAACCGCATCTCACCTGGCAATGCTTGTATCGAAATGGAACACCACCACATGAAAGAAATCCGGTGGGCTCTTTGTGGTGGCGTAATATAATGAAGTTGTAGAACAGTTCATGATGATTGCTACCTGTTCTGTACAAAGAGGTGACACAGTTGTTTTTTGAGAAGATTTATGGGACATTGGTGTGCTGCAATGGCGATTACCACAATTACACAACTTTGCCAAGAATACGAAAATCTTTGTATTTAAATCTCTTGATAGGCCAGCACAAGAAAACTTTCACATGCCACTATCTGTCCAGGCAAATGAGAAGCTCTTAGAACTATCACAATTTCTGCAGGGTATAAATCGTGATGAGGGTCTTCATGACAGATGGAGTTACATTTGGGGGTCCGACAAGTTCACTTGTAAACAAGCCTATCTTCAGTTGTCAGGTTCTTCACCTGCCTCGCCCTTGTTCAAATGAATGTGGAAGTCATGTGCTATGCCAAGGCACAAATTCGTTTTTTGGCTATTGCTAAGAGACAGACTGAACATCAGAAACATTCTACGAAGGAAGCATATGATGATTGACAGCTACAACTGTGTGCAGTGCGTGGAGCAGCAAGAGGAGTCTCTCATGCACCTTTTCTTTGAATGCTCATTTAGTCAAGCATGCTGGATCTTCATGGGCATTGACTGGGATCCCGCCTTACCCATGCTTGACATGTGCATTCAGGCGCGTCAGGCTTTTGAGTCCAACATATTCAGAGAGCTGGTACTAGTGGCATATTGGGCAATATGGAATCATAGGAACAACATCATCTTTGATGGTGGGGTTGTATCCTTTACATAGGAGGAAAAACAGGGAGCCGTCAAAACATGAACAGGCCCAAACAACAATGGCTTCCAGACCAACAATGGAACATAAGCTTATTCTTAATCAAGAAATATCTACTATTAATTAGACAATAAACTTATTTACATTTTTAAATAGTAGATAAATCATAGTTATGACATAATAATAACTTAAATTTAATCAAAATTTAACTCATATAGAACCAATACACAGAAATGAAAACATGAAACGCATTAAATAGGCGAAACCTCAAAACGGCCCGTAAAAGAACTGAGCCCAACATATGGCCCATTATGCGCGCAGGCAACTCATTCATCCAGCGCAGCCCACGCGTGCTCAGCTCTTGCACAGTAGCGCGGCCCAGCCGGCCCATTCGCGCGCAGCGTATAAATCCGGCAGCCGCACAAACCCTACCCACGCCCTCACTCCCTCAGCCGCACCCCCTCTCTCGTCTTTTGCCCCGACTCAGCGCCGCCGCTGCCGCGCTTTCCTCAAGCGCTAGCGCCGCCGCCACCTCCTCGCCGTGCGAGCTCCGGGCACCGCCGCCGGCCGTCGCCCGCTCGGCCCGTGGCGCGCCCCGCCCCGGCCGCGCCGCCGCCCCGCCCCGGTCTCTCCCCTCCCGTTCCTCACATTGCGGCGGCAGAGAGAGATGGTGACGGCGCCCCGTCTCGTCTTGCCGGCGTCATACTCCTTCCCCGTCTCCCCTTCTCCCCGTCTTCCGCTCGGATCTGAGCACAGCGGGCGTAGCTGCGGGCGAGCGCCGGTGGCCGCAGCAGTGTGCGTGTGGGGCTCGCATCCGCTGCCGATGTCGTCAGCTCCACTGGTATGACATACTGCCGAAGCTCTCTCTCTCTCTCTCAATTAATCAATCAACATAAAGCAATCTCTGAATTTCTGATTGAAAGGGTCGAAGAAACATATGTATGTGCGAGCAATCCCAGCCTGCGTCATAGTAGTATTTGTGGTAACTACAAGAACTACAAGAAGCTGCTGAATGTCAGTGCTAATAAATTCCATTTGATGGCATCATGTATATGCTGTTACTAATAGAGATAGCTATCATAGAAACGTCTGCTAAATTTCATGATTTCTCTGAACAACGAATACTCGCTGCTCAAAAAATTATTGCTTGCTAGGTAGTTTCTGAATGCTTTGCGATATCTCTGATTGATATTGCTTTTGAAAAACTGTTGCAGTAACAAAAACCTACTATGTTTGCGTTTTCTTGTCTGGCCAGCTGACATTTATAGGGAGTTCTAAAATGTTTTGCTTTTCAGTTTGATCAGCCTTGTAGTAGACATTGGATAAATTCTGAATCTTTTATTTTTGTTGATGGCAGCGGGATCCATGCCCTCTTTTCCACTCTATGTTTTATATATGCACCTACTGCTACATACACGTCATCTTAGATAAAAGCTTGTAGGCGGCACACAGGTTTTATTTAATTGCTTTCAAGTGATCAATCACTGAATATACTTACTACTGCTTATTTTATGTAGTTACTAGTTGTGAAGAAATTCATGCTATATGTAACAAATTTTCCTTTTACTTTTGCAGAGAGATGCAAAAGTAAACAATGGTTAGTGTTGGTGCATCTTACAATGGAACAAATGTCAGACTGAGGTAAACAAATGCTATGATTCAGAGCAGTGTTCTTATTATGTTTTATTTTACATTTTTACTGCCATTGTTTTTACAAATTTCTCTTTTAAGACTCCTGGGGCATGGTTAGTGTTGGTTCATCTTCACAGGCAATTGGAAATGTCAAATTTAATTGTAATTTCGAATTTGCCTGGTTATTAAATATTGTTAAGTACTTATTCAATTTTGTAAATCTAGATTTGAATATTCGAATGCCAAGATTTAGTTTACCAGTACCCACTGGAAAACTTTGTGTGTCACAATGTGTGATCTTTTGACTAATTGATGATTTCTGCCTCTCTATGATAAGGATGCATGATTGACTCACTATTTTATCACATATAGCTTACCTTGTCACAACAGATTCTAGAAACAGGTGAAGTCTAGTATTTTTTTGGGGCCTGGCAGGCTTTGCCATGAAGTCAAGTCTTTTTGCTGGGAGCTGTCCATCGAAGTTATAGGGACAATGAAGTTATAAGCACAAGTTGGATGACTTGGGCAAGGAAGAAGTCGATCACCATGATTTGTAGTGACATGAGGTAAATCTTAGTCTATGGGTAGTCTAGGTAATTGATACTGACTTGTGTATTGTGATGTATGGGTCATAGGGTAATCGGATTTGATATGTGGCTTACGAACATGAGATGGAACTGTGTTTGTACAGATGGATCATAATGTGTATAATGAATATCTTTTGTACTGCTACTGTATTCCAATACATAGAATAATGTGTATTATTTTGTGACAATTGGATGTGGCTGATTAGTGCTGGCCAAAATGTGCCTGGCCAAGAATTATTTTTTTTAATCTTGAATGCACTTTCAGTGCCGGTTTGAACCGACACTGATAGATTCACTTTCAGTGCCGGTTTGAACCGACACTGTTAGTGGCACTATCAGTGCCGGGTCAAGCCTTCAACTGGCACTGATGTACATGTTATCAGTGCCGGGTTGACCCGGCATTGAAAACCTCATTTTCAGTGCCGGGTTCAAAAACCGTCACTGAAAATGATATTATGAGTGACCTTTCAGCAACGCCTCTCAAAACCGGCACTGATGGGGGTTTAAAAACCGGCCAGCACTGATGAGCATCCTGTAGTAGTGCCAGTCCATACTTGCCGGGCGAATACAAAGCCAACTAGAATATGACGGATAGTCTCCTCAGCTTGATCACACAGGGGTCATGCCTCGGGATGGGCAGTCCTCGCTTTGCAAGCCGATCAGCCGTCCAACATTGATTGTGAAAGACCAACCAAATAAAGAACTCGCAGCGGGGTGGAGCCCAGCTTTTCCATGTTCTGATGAAAGATTTGCTTATTACTTCATCAACCATGTAAACAGTACAGTATAACATTATTTGTGTGAAACAAAGGACAGCATCAATGTATTTTGATTAACAACAAATTCTTGGATTAGATGTTGGAGTTGGACACCCTAATGAATTTAGTGAGAGCAAAAGGACTGGGACAGGCTTTGGTGATCCATGATCCCATCATATTCTCCTCAAATCAGTGTAACCGGAGATAAACTACCCAGCAGAGTTAGCGACTTAGCCTTCATTAATTTCCTACCAAAATCACATAGCCACAGCCCGGGATACAGAGTCCTGCATCTGCCCACAGTGACGAAATACAAGGAACAAAGATACCCAGGATACAGAAGCTGTAAACATCTACAGCTAAAGTGAAATGTATTTGCATGTCACCAAAGTGCTTGTCAAGAATTTCCAATCAGTACTGTTATTTTCTCAATACCAACAAACATAAAGTTTATGTAAGCTACTACTAGTAGTAGCATATTTGACTAACAGCATGTTATCTGCGGTACTGTGTGTGCATCTGGTTACCTCAACAGCAGAAAACTTAAACACGTGAAAACTACAAGAGTTCATATGTGGACTGCGGTCCAGAGATTTGATATTGGATTTCCTCTACCTGGTATTGCAAACATCATAAACCTTTTGAATGGAAGCATTGCCATAGGAAAATAGACAGAGGATCAAATAGTACTGGATTGTATACCTGATAACTTCATGAGAGAGACCCTACTGTTTCTTCCCGAATTCCCCGCCCACCGCCGGAGCGCGAAAGAGCAGTGGCAGCTCCGGAGAAGGGGAAAATAGGATAGCCGCCATCGTAGAATCGCCGGCCGAGCCCTATAAAGGCGGCGCCCTCGCCGGGAAGGCAGTCCGAGAGATGGACCCAATTTTCATTCCGAATTCAGGACCACAAATCAGCTGCTGCAAAAACATTGTGCATGTGCAACAAAAAACTACCGTAGTTTTCTAAATCCATGTAAAGTACTGAATGCCAGCGCTCGCGCATGACCCGTTTGCGCCGCCGCCGCAGCCCCGTGTATTGTCGCCGCCGTCCGTTTATGGTTTGGGGTCATGGATTAGGCCGGGACGGCTATAGAAGGGTGGCTGATGGCAACTGGGGTGCCCGAACTTCCGTCAGGTGATGGATAAATTCGTTTTGGGCGGAGCGCAACACACCGATCCGGCTTCAAGTCAGCAACTCGAACCCCGCAATCTTAGCACCACGACTTCTCTGGTTATCAACCGTGTCACAACCCGGTTGACCTTGCCGAGAAGGCTAATCCCTACCTGCGAAACGAAGAACACAAGCAAGAACTCGAAAGAACGCAGCTCAATATGAAGTGACTCTGCAGATGTATGATTAAAATCGAAAGTTCGGGTTCTACAAACCGATAGACGGCGAAACTGTTCTCGACAGAATAATCTAAGCAAAACCCAAGTCTAAACGACGGCGGCTACTGAATTTAATGTCGTAGGGGCGAGCTAGGGTTCGGGGCGCCGCACCCACGGCATAGGCCGAAGGCCCAACACGATACAAAGCCTGAAAAGGGCAAAATAAAAACAGGTGTCGCAACACCTTTTCGTGGTCACACAGCATGATCCATGAATCTTCTGGAGCTAGGACCAGAACCAAAAGAAGCGTCTCGTCGTCACGGTTCCAACGCATCCAAGAACTCCTCGATTTGACGCCGTATGAAGGAGATATCGCAGTTTGACCGCAGACGTGTCGGCTAAAATCATGGCGATGACTTGTAGCTTGGAGATGAGTCCGGCTCGTGCATGTCCATCATGATGATGTCCTCATCAGTGGCCGTGTAGCTGCGGCCAGCCCGACGGCAGCACCGACGGTGGGGGACCTCTGGTGAGCTGTGCTGGCGGTGAGGGTGACGAGTATGATGGAAGCTTGGTGGTGGCTCGTCGGCCGGCGGTGGTGCGGGCAACAGGCGGGGGAGCGGAGGCCGCGGGAGCTTCGGCGCTCAACTGGTTATAGTGTGGGACCAGTTCCTTTCAAAAAAAAATAGTGTGGGACCAGTCGCGCATTAGCCCCGTCCAAATGCCAGTATACGCAGAATCATAAACTCATTTGACATGCTCAAACATGCACGCACCTATGTATTAACTTTCTATGATATTTGGATGATGATGAATCATTAAGATGCGGTTCCCAAAAGTATTCATAGTTTTACAATCAAAACATAAACCAATGCAATTTGTATTAATTTTTCAAAGCCAATTATTAAAATCCTGTTAAATTTTCTCGTAGAACTTTTATGTCGTCAAAATCAAGTAAATTCCCATGACGCCAAGAAGGTAACTTTAAATGGTCGATGGAGACAGATGAAGTTGCTAAGTGCACATCCCATGTACAGAATTTTCCACCATTCTGATTGAGAATGTGGCAGACATAAAGCATATTTCTATTTGAACATTCATATGTTTAAACATGGCAGCATTGGATTCACAGCAAAAGCAATGCCATGCCTATTGCCGGATACACAATACAATAACAGAAAGATCTAAACTGATCTAACCTTCAGTATTTCAGTTTGGCAATAAACTCTCTAGGTAACATAGTTGCTAATGCCACTAACAATCATCGGTCGATGGGAAAATGCCATAACATAAGCTACATCACATAACTCCAAAAAATACACGGCTGCTCAGCTAGAGCAGCAGCCACCCTTCTTCACCGCTGAAACATCATCCTTTATATTGATCTTCTCACCCTTGCCAGGCCCAGAGGCTGCGTCTTCACCTGCTTCCACTGCTCTCTTACTCACAATGCGGTAGATCTGGGTTAACACCTCTGCGAATGCGTTCTCGACGTTGGTGGACTCGAGCGCAGAGGTCTCCATGAAGTAGAGCGATTCTCTCTCTGCGAATGCCTTGCCTTCATCGGTTTGAACTGCTACAAGATGGCGGAGATCGGACTTGTTGCCGACCAGCATGACAACTATGTTGGGATCTGTATGGTCCCTCAATTCCTTCAGCCAGCGCTCAACGTTCTCAAAAGTTGAGTGACGAGTGACATCATAGACAAGCAACGCTCCAACAGCACCTCGGTAATATGCACTAGTGATAGCACGATACCTGCAGTAAGATTTGGACCCAAAATGCAGTGAGATAAGTAAAACAAAAGGACAGCACTGTTGCAAGAAAATTCAGTACCATGAACACCAAATGAAGAACCTAATCAAATTTACCCAATAGAAGTCACAATAAAAGTCTGAAACAAATATTCACTATCTTTGATTTCATTTGACAATTCAGTCACTTTCTTCTGCATCCCACATTGATTATTCAACAAAGTTTACCAGATTTGACAGAATTGATTATCTACAAGCTCCGGCATCCTTGTACCATTTATTTTGACCGCATGGTGGACAGGGCATTCATGCCCTGTGTCAGTCAAATGTTGACGAAATTAATTGATACAAGCTCAAAATCATATTTAAATATTAATGCAAGGAAGACAATGACTCCACTTGAGATGGTTAAAGTAGAACTGTTTCCTAGTAGAGGCAAGGAGTGATTCCCTGGAACCATATCAAATTTCGTACAGAATTCTATGGCAGGAAACCAATAACACAACTCGATGACAACAGATATAACACTACACATTCACCATCCACCCAGGTAACAGGAGTTCCTCGCCTTAAAATTGCTCGTTAATTGATATGGTAGAGTATATTACATGCACCTATTTCAGGTTATGAGAAATTATTATTCGCATATAAACTCCAGTTATCAGGGAGAAATCGAAAAATAAAACAAGATAGTATTAATATGTTATTGACTTTTATTGAAAAGTGTCGACTCGATGGACACCTATTTTTTTTCTCCCTGCATGCAGAGCTGCAAACATATTTCTGTGTGCACCTTTCAGAACCTGGCATTCTGCATCATTCCAATTCAGACCCCAGTACCCCAACTTTTAACAAGAAAAAATAACCACATTCTGAAATGATCAATTCACCCCCAACAAGAAAAATTAAGACACTATACAGAAATCATAACCAGATAATCACCCAGGAAACAGGAATTCATTGCCTCAAAGTTCCTCGTTAAGTGGTGCATTTGAGTAAATTACACGCATGTTATTTCAAGCCGACAGGCCCGTGTGTCGGATAAACTCAAAACATAAAGCGTATTAACTCAAAGATAAAGCACAACAAAGTTATTAACATTGGTTGGATACTATTGATTCGATGGACATGGACCCTTCATTTCTTCTCTCTTGCTACATGCAAAATGCAAACATATTTTGGTATGCATCTGTCAGATACTGGCATCCAGCAGCATCAATTCATGTTCCAGCGCAGCAACTTCAAAAGGTTCCATGAAGCCATGCACAATATTAATTGCAGCTACCAACATAAACCATATCATACAACTCTTTGACTACTTTAAATGTAACAAGAGGTCAAGAGCTGTGGTTATTACCAACAAAAAAACTGCATTCCTCCCACTTAAAAAAACAATACACTCCTGTGTCACCACGGCTACCTATCAATATGGAACCTTCAAATGTGATTTGCATGGATTCCTAGCTTAATATTTGTGTGAAAATTGCAAGCCTTTTTTAGTCTAATTACTTTAAATTGCTAAATAATGAACACATATCAACTAAGATTTTCATATGCAGTGACCTCGATTGGCTCTCAGCATTACAACTCACCATAACATTTCCTAGGGTGCACAAGTAGCACAACCTACAAACACAACGTCTAGATATGAAGAACTGGGCAACTGACAAAACAAGGTAACAAGAAGTCTATAAAATGATGAATGAACTGCGAAAAGAAGATGAAATCAACATTCTTGACTCCAGCAATGCGGCGCAGAGATTTTGTATCAAATGTAAGAATGCAAAATATTATAACATCCATCATCTTTTCTTTGAATGGATGCACTATGTATTTTCTATTTCAATTTTAACACAGCAGAATGAGAGTTCAGGCTATGTTCTTAGAAAAGGCAGGCATCAGTACCAATTTTGTGTGACAATGTTCAGAAAATCTGTTTAACTTGGCATTGTGTACATTTTACTGTTTGTAACTAGGACTACCCAAGGCGTCTGAACAGTAAAAGGAGCATCAAGCGTGAAAAATGGTATCCAGGAGCCATCTATTTTTGGCATTGTGTGCATTTTACTGTTTTGACCAATTCAACAGGAGTGGCTGCATGCCTAGAAAGGAAAATTGACCGATCTGCTTCTCTGCTTCTAGTAGGGCAAACGGCCATCCTAAGACATGCGTCCATGACTTCCTAATTTTCAGACAGTCCTCTCAAGTCCACGCTATCTGCCAACCTACGAGGGAACCAGGTTCCAAATAGCAACATAGATCCGTTCTGGGAATGGAAGAACATCCCAGCAACCTACAACTCTAGTTACAATAGGCTAGGATCCAAACATGCCGATCCGCGTGTAGCTTACTAGTCCCATTCCAGGGTCGGATCCAACCACACAAAAGCACCAAACCCTACAAATGGTTACCAACACCAGCACGCAACGGAATTGGGCAGCGAGATCCAAATCACCACAGCAAGCACGCATCGCATCGGGAACGCGAGCAGCATCCGAACCGCGGCGATCGGGATCTAGCGCGCCAGCTACCGCGGCGGCGCACGGAGAAGGGGAGGAGACCGAGGGCTAGCGAGCGCTGAGCTGGGCCAAGAGAGCCGGAATGGAATGAAGCTTAGCTTACCGTTCCTGGCCGGCGGTGTCCCAAATCTGGGCCTTGACGACCTTGCCGTCGACCTGGAGGGAGCGCGTGGCGAACTCGACGCCGATGGTGGACTTGGACTCGAGGCTGAACTCGTTGCGCGTGAAGCGGGAGAGCAGGTTGGACTTGCCGACGCCGGAGTCGCCGATCAGGACCACCTTGAAGAGGTAGTCGTAGTCGTCCTCCGCGCGGTACCCCGCCGCCATTGCTCCGGTGCGCTCCTACGCCGGGCCGCCTCTGCTCGCTCTCCGCGCCGATCTGGTTTCGGGGCGAGCGCGAGGGGGAAAGAGAGAGGCAGAGAGTGGTGGGCGCGTGGGGAAAGAAAGGGGAGAGGAGGTGGTGGGAAAGGAAAGGAAAGGAAGGGGGCACGGGCACGGCAGCGGGCGCGGCGGGCGGTGCGGTGGGGTGCTGCGGCGCGTGGAGTGCGGCGGGTGGGGGGTTTTGGTCGGGTGGGGCGCTGGATTTCTGGGCCGCGTGTGGGTTTTTGTTTTCCGTTTCCTTACGCCAGGGATAAAAAAAAGGGCGGAAAACTGGACGGGAAAACGCGTTAAAGTTTCGAAGCTTTTGCTTTGAACTATCTGAGTTTTCGGGCGCGCACAGGTTTGAAAACTTCTTCGGTTCATCATGTTAGAATCTAGTAGTTTTGTTTTATTTCACATGAAGCTGAAGGGAAAAATCATATACATTGTAAAAACAAACCTAGGATCTTTCTTAATGACGAAGAAACTTGAAATGGTCAGAGCATCAACGAGTTGAATAGTACTCCCCTCATCTGAAAACAACATACCGAAGAGTCAAATAATTTCAAGTTCAACCAAATTTGTACAAAAAAAATTACTAACACTTATGTCTCTAAATAAATTTAGTATGAAAATATATTTTATGGTTAATCTAATGATACTTATTTTATATTATACATGTTAACTATTTGTATAAATTTTGTCAAATTTGTAGTTGTTTCACTCACTGGTACAGTACATGATAGTTGCATTCATTCTAAAACGGATGAAGTATATTTCAAACGTGGAACCTTGAGATCCATTATATCCAAAATTATAGTAAGTTTTGAACAAGTGACATGTAAGCTTTGAAAACTTACCCTCTCAAAAAAAGGAAAAAGTCTATTTTCGACCATCCAACTTTTTTACCTCAGTTTGGTTCTGACCATCGAACATCAAAATTGGGTATTTTTGACCATCCAACTATCAAAATCGTTCAAATTTGGCCATCAGGGCTATTTTGATGGGTGGTATTAGGGGTGGACGCCAGCCAGCTCGGCTCGTTCTGGCTCGTTAGTCAAACGAGCCAGCTCGGCTCGGCTCGTTAAGGAAACGAGCAAGAATGTTGGCTCGGCTCGTTAAGCTCGCGAGCTAGAGATAAATTTAAATTGGCCACAATAATATTATATAAAATAAAAAATTATAGTAATTATATGATCTTAAAAAATTTAAAATCTACTTTACAATACTATAATAATAAAATATAATCATAACATCGTTTAGAACAACATAAATAGTATATACATGTTATAATTATTTACTAATTTACTCACTAGTTTATTAAGACTTCTAGCTCGTTTGGCTCGCGAGCAGCTCGCGAGCTGGCTCGAGCCACCTCGTTAACGAAACGAGCAAAAACAGCTGCTCGGCTCGTTAAAAAATACATCGAGCCGAGCCGAGTCGAGCCGAGCTAGGACCAAGCCGAGCCAGCTCACGAGTTTCGAGCTTTTGGTCCAGCCCTAGGTGGTATTAATTTTTTTATTTACAATTTAGTCCTTAAATCTTAAAATGAATATTACTTTTTACTCGTACCTCCGATTTAAATGATTCTTGCGTCACACGTTCATAAAAGTGAGATTTATCTTTTAAAATAGTTTTTATAATATTTTATCACTATTTAATATATTATTTTTATGTTGTTGTGTAAAAATACTAATATAATAAAAGTAAAACAAACGGTTAGAAAATAATATGTCTATGACTTTAAAACCGTTTGTTTTTTAACCTTTTTACGTTAGAAAATATTTTATCACTATTTTATTTTTTACGTTAGAAAATATTATCTTTTAAAGTACATATTATTTTCTAGTTGTTTATCACTATTTTATTTTTTTACGTTAGAAAATATTATCTTTAAACTCATGGACATATTATTTTCTAACCTTTTGTTTTACTTTTCTTATATTGGTGTCTTTACAAAATAATATAAAAATAACAATATTGCAAATTGCGGGCTATAGAATTTAGCGGAGTACTTCTAAAAAAGCTATATGCAGCTATAGCGGTATGAGAAAAACTATAAAAATTTAGCCCTAAACATTGCCAATTTTATGATTTCCAGCTCCTATTTCGTAAGTACATGCAAACACTAGTGAATATATAACAAAATGAGCCACAATTCACAAGATATATCATAAATCATACTTTGTTGTTCGTAAATCACAAGTATATAAGTTCATAAGTCAAACATAGCGGTAGCGGTGTTAGCGGAGCTAAGATATTGAATTTAGCGGGGCTATTTCATGATCTAGTGGAGTTAGCGGTATTAGCGGTAATATTTGTAATATCGTAGCGGCATTTGTCTCAAAAAGCTATAGTGGGCTATTGGCAACATTGAAAAATAATATATTAAATAGTGATAAAATAGTATAAATACTATTGTAAAAGATAAAGCTCACTTGTATGGACGCGTGACCGCAAGAATCACCTAAATCGGATGTACGAGCAAAAAGTAATAACCATTTTAAGATCTAAGGAGTAAATTATAAATAAAAAATAAAAACCACCCATCAAAACCGTCCCGATGGCCAAATTTAAACGGCTTTGATAGTTGGATGGCTAAAGATATCTGGTTTTAGAGTTCGATAGACAAAAATGGACTTTTAACAAAAAAAAAAGCTTTGAAAACTTACTCATGTTATGCATATTGTCCAAAATCCGGGAGAACGTGTCTCTTTTTAAAAAGAAGAAACATGCTAATGGTGCCAATTGAAAGGCATAGCTAAAGATGTTCAAAAGAACATGAAACTTTGCACTACATATATGAAAAGAATATAGTTCACATTCAATTTCAAATTTGTGTTTTTACTTGATCTCACATAGAGCTATATACAAAGTTGCCATTTTTTGGAACCTTATAATATGTTGTTTTCACATTTTTTTCACCCTACCGTTTTCAAGATCTGTGCCACTTAGACAGTTTCACGGAGATGACATGACCTATTTTAAGCACACCTCTGGACACCTTATGATATATGTAGAGGATGAAAACTCTTAGACCCTTAGACCCTGTGATCACAGAGTTCCTTGAGATAATTATATGATAGATCTAGTAGGAGTTTTGTTAAATAGTTTTCCGGAGTGAACTGATTCTCTATTGATTCTATGAAGTGATTTTCTGAAATAAATTAAGAGGCTAGAAGCTTCTGATTTTATGAACTGATTCTCCACTCTAGTTTTGAGAGTCCATGTTAGTGAATCAAAGAGAACCACCTTCAGACACAGATCACTTGTATCAGATAATCAACTCTCCATAGAGAATCAGATAGAGTTATACCAAAAAGGCCCTAACCTAGAGGACATGGATGTAAGCAGCAATCAATCAACTTAAGGCATGTTCAGATCCATCCAAGTAAGGATCTGTTTGGATCACCAACTAATTGCTGGCTAGCTAATTTTAGCTGAGGTAAATACCAATAGATCCAGCTAAAGACCTTCTGTCTAGTAATTGTCCAATTAGCTAGTCTATTCCAGCTAATTTCAACTAATTGATTAGCTTAGCTAACTAATTGACAAAGGATTTTATTGACTAATTAAAGATTAGCTATGCAAAATCTAGCTGGAGTGTTTGGATCGTCTAACTAATTACCAACGATTGAAAACAAATGACCGTTTAGTTGCTTCCTCGTTTCCTCTCTCATCATCCAAGGTTGGGATCAAGGGGAGTATTTTTGTCTTTTATGTATCTTGTTGTATCTATTAGGTCATTTTAGCTACTCTTGGCCAGCTAATATACTAATGCTTTTTTGACATGTAGCTAAAGTTTAACTCGGTATTAGATCTCTAACATCTAATAGGTAAAGTTTAGCTGGTGGATCAGGGTCTAAAGTTAGATGCATCGCGTTGAACAATTATTAACCTACTATTGTAGTATTGCTCTACGGCAAAGCTTTTCTTGCTATGGTGAGGCTGCCTCACATTGATCATATAACGGTGCCTACCTGCTAGGACTCTTATAAGCACCTCGTGAAGATTTAACTGAGACACGTTGGCCTCCATACACTACTTTATTTTGAGTAGCCAATACTTGACACTACCAGAAAACTCGACTTTTGCACCGGTTGGGAAAGCCCTTTAGCACCGAGTATCCCAACCGGTGCTAAACATTCAAGGCTAAAGGGGGTGTCCTTTAGCACCGGGTAGAACAAAGTAGTGTAGAATAAAGGAGATCTTTAGCACCGGTTCCAAGCATCGCCCGGTGCTAAATATTTTTCCGTGAAAAAAATAAATATTTGTTTTACTCCTCATCTCTTTCCTCTCTCTTTTCTTACCGCCATGGCATTCTCTCCCACAGTTGTTCTTCAAGAACAAGAACGAATCGAAGAAGAACAAATTTATTACAAAATTAAGATCCCATAACTTTAGGTTACAACATCAAGATCCAAACATTACAAAATCCAAGATAGAAAAAATTACATTCAAGATTCAACAACCAAACTGGAAAGATTACATCCAAGATTCACAACCAAACCAAAAATCACATCCAATATTCAACAACCTCACGTCGCCCGACGCCCGCCCGCGCGCCGCCCGCTGCGCTGCCCGCCCACCGCGCCATCCGCCCGCGCCCGCGCTGCCTGCGAGAGGAAGAGGAAGAGAGAGTGAGAGAAGGAAGAGAGAAGAAAGGAAGAAGAGATAAGGTTGAAGGGGATGGGAGAGAAGAGATAAAAAAGAGAAGGGAGAAGTGGTGTTGCACGGTGTGGGCTTTAGCACCGGTGCCAGTCTACAACCGGTGCTAAATGCGCTGGGGCAGATTAGCACCGGTTGGTAGCTGCCACCGGTGCTAATGGGGGGCCTTTAGCACCGGGTCTTGCTACGACCCGGTGCTAATGTATTCCTTTCTCTCATTCCTACGCTTTCCGTCCCGCTCCTAACCGCTGGACCCGGTGCTAATACACATTTAGTACCGGGTCCAAAATATGCCGCGACATATGAGGGGTGTGGATGTGAAGTTTTCTGGTAGCGTGACCTCACTTTTGCTCACGCATATAGGAAGACCTCATGCCAAATCGAGAGTAGCGTACGTACTAGATGACGGCAAGGCATGCATTTAACACCAATCGCATCTCCCTCCCGGCCCCGTTTGCAAAAAGCTGCATTTAATTAATTCTCTTCGTAACTTAACTGAAAGTGTGCAAACGTAGGTAACATGATTTCCCACAGACCACGAGAGTCGTTTAGAGCCATAATCAGCTGTGCTCATAGCCGTGACAGTCAGTCGAACCTCACTAAAAGTGCGATAATGTCGATGATTATCATCGATCACGGACGATTTTTGGGAGGGGTAGGTTTTCTGTAGCAATGCCCGTTTATATGGCCCAAAACTTGGCGCATCTTCACTCCAACGCTGACAGCGTCGACGCGAACTAGCTTGGGTTCAGTGTGAAGGGGAACGCATATAGTAATAGTATCTTTCTTCTGCCTTGGTTCATTCGTTGTGTGTTCTTCACCGTACTCTGTTCATCCGATTGGATCTGGGATCTAACGAGTCCCATCAGGCGTCAGCCCAATCTCTCCCCTGTGCAGAGTGTTCGGCTCGGAAAAGGATGTGAGATCATCTCCGATTAGCCTGTCCGCCCTGAATGGTTTGGTGGCTCATGACCCACGTCCCTACCCGGCCGGCCTGTCGTCGTCCCGGCCAGGGCCCGGCCACAGCTGATCGACACAGAAAGGCTTCAGGCTTGAGCTCGATCGTTGCTATCCTGGTGAGGTGAACCCTGCCTATCTATAACCCAGCCGGATCGAGATCCGTCCTTATTAAAGGATGCTCGTAATTGCCGAGGAAGCCAGTTTGTTTAGTGCAAGAACATGGCAGCGCACGTCGCTAGCGTAGGCGTAGCTCGATCGTCCGGCAACGGATGAAATAAAGGACGCACTGGAATCAAACCTTGTGCTCTCACCATACCGATTGTAATTTGTTGCCATTAAAGTGGCGGCATTCAGTGTGTAGATAGTGCCCACGCTATCTCTATCAGATCGATGAGACAGAGCATCATCACTCACGGCTATCCTTGATTCCTTGCGTTAATGCACTCTCCTGGCTGTTGCTGGCTAGCTGAGGCTGAGACTTCATCATCGTCGTCATCTCCTAGCTGCCTATGAGCCGCCGTCTTTAGAGGCGTCACATGCCGGGGACGTCCGTGTGGTTGGTCGCTGGAGAGAAAAGGGATCGTCCGCCGCATGCATGCGTATCACCTGTTGCGAGGAGAGGTGAGCGGCGGGATCGATCAGAGAGGACGGACACTGGAACGTGAGACAGCAATAAAGAAAGCAAGAGGTGGAGTCGGAGTGGCCCCCCAACACCATCCATGAGATGAGCGACACCGATCAATCATTCTTCATGCGGCACAGATTCAGCAGGCAGGCAGGCTCCACAGCTGCTTCCGGATCGAAGGGAGGGAGGCGTCTCCCGACGGAGCAGCTAGCCTCCAGAGCGCGCAGCAGGCCCGGCCGGGTCCTTTTCCCTTCAACCACCGCAGGATCCGCCGCGAATCCCCACCGCTTTCTCCTCCAGCAGAAAAGGAGAGGCGGATTGGTAGATATATTATTATCCTGCAGCTAGACTACTAGTCTACTACTACCGCAACAGCTCACCGGCCGGTGGTCGTGGTGCAAGGTGATCGATTCTTTAATTTGCCGATTATATATTGGTTCGCGCAATCGCAATCGCAATGCCGCCGTCGCCGGAGATCGTGAGCTGCCGCTCGTCCGTCTCGGAGGAGGACCCGTCGTCGTCGTCGTCGCCGCCGATGATCGCCGGCGACGAGCTCCTGGTGCAGCTGGTGCCGAGGGCCGTCTCGGACGGGCTCCTCGGCAAGTTCGCCGACACCAGCGCGTTCGACTTCGACTACGACCGCAGCGGGCTCTGGTCGCCGCTGGTGCTGCGCCACGAGCTCCTGCTGCTCGCGCAGTCGTCCCCGGCGCCGGCCCCGGCCCGGCGGCGCGGGCGGCCGCGGCGGCGGTGGCGCCGGAAGCGGCGGAAGGTGCGTGCCTATACCTACGGCTCATCAGCCGAATCCTCCTGATTTTGCTCGTGGTGGTGGTGCTCACTTGGGGTCTTCTCATGCAGATGCTCTACTGCTGCTGGCGATGGTGGTGATGTGCAGCGTGGGGTGTGGCCTACAGGATGATTCTTTCCTCTGAAATCGGAACGCTAGCTGCAGATGTTCTGCTACTGAATCATCTTCGCATTTGTTCTGCAATATACAGGAGCATGTATAGTGGCCGATGACGAGCTTATGTATGTATGCATGCTGTGTTTCAGAGTCCAAAATGCAAGATGACATGTGCCGTACAATGTAGTGGCAGTATGTACGTTAGTACGTACATTGCCTTTTTGCGATTGGTCATGATTCTTGGAGGCATCTGGCATTCTGATGCACCCTGCAAATGTAATTACCTTTTTTTGTTTTTTTTCTGTAGCAATTACTTTTGTTCCGTGTGGTGGAATTCACCGCGGCTGTATCCTTGGATCTAGCAAAGGATAGAACTAGCCGATACGGATAGATAATAATAGGTTGCATTGCATATGTAGTTCTTGCGATACCGGTGTTCTTGTAAAGAAAAAAAAGAAAGAGAAAAATCGTGGAGCAGATGTTGCCATCATGCAGCTTAATTTAGCGAAAAGGGGCCATTAGATAATTACATATGTGTAGTGATTGCTATATGATGTTCTTGTAAATAAAGAAAAACCGTGGAGCAGATGTTGCCATGCTGTAGCGCAAGGAGCCGTTTTTCCGCCGGATGATTGCCCAACTGAACGACATCAAGAAACAATTACAGGAGAATCTGAGGTCACAAAAACATGTTGTACAACTGCTACCCAGATGTGATTGTAGAAACTCCTGAAATAACTTGCGTCTAATGGGCTGAAAGAACAAAAAAAAAAAGATGTATAAATAAACTCCTGAAATGAGAATCTGAGGTCACGAATATATGTTGTACAGAAGAAAAAAGAATTAAAAATAAGGTCCCACCGAGATTTGAACTCGGGTTACTAGATTCAGAGTCTAATGTCCTAACCGCTAGACCATGGGACCTTTGATGCCTTCCGTGGATTATTTATTATTATATACAATGATCCCCTCTCAGGTTGCAGCAGTGACGGCTTTGGAGTCGTTGACGTGCAAAGAGCCTGTGAGGTCGTGACCCTGCCCGGAGGCGGAGAGGAGCGGGGGCGTACATATCTGTACTACAACGGCGTGCGCTTCTCAATGGCCTTCTTGCGGCCGGGGCCCAACAGCCCAATCTGCTGCGACTTCCGTCAGCGGCGACGCTGCCCGCCACCTGTTCGACGGAATGCGCTAGTTAGGATGCTGCGGTCTCGTTGCTAAGCTCCATGACGGTATGCTTTATTTCTGCCCGTTCCCTTTCCTCTGTGCTAACTTTCTACATGCAAAGTCTGATCTCCTAGTTACAGCCCTACTGTCAGTGTGTCACGTCGTGCTCATGAATCCTGGCGGGCCATTGCAATGCTGGACACGGATGTCAGGATGTGCTAGACACAGCTTGCATGGCAAGCTGGATCCGTAGAATTAGACCAAGGCTCTGTGAGCATTGAGCTGTAGTGCAATGACAGATGTGGCTTTCTGGTCATTGAGCTGTACGGTGGAGAAGTCCAAGGGATAGGAATTGAATAATAGTCACCTCCTTTGAACGAATCAAAAGTAAATTTGTCTCTCCGCGTTTAATTTCTGAGGAATAGTTGCATGAGCATAATCACAGCTGTTTCATAGCATGCCCCATTCACGAGTTGCACATAGCATCTGCATCTGCTTGAAGTAGTCAAACGGTGGGTGTGGAAAGGGCATGCTCCCTAGCCTCGTCTTTTTAACCAATTACGGAGTAGCTAGTAATATCGTCTGCCCATAATAAAAGAACCCCCATTATGTCACTATATACATGGGCAGTGTAGCAAATATGTCCGGATTAAAGTTGAGATCAATACAAGGTACAAGGGAGTACCTCACTCATCACTTTCTTTCCTTTATATTTTTCGCTGTCACCAGTTTTAGTCAATACAGCACAAACCAGTCAATGTTAGAACTTAGACTTGCTGAAGATAAGACTAACGATCACCATACAATATGAAATATAAGGGTGGGTAGTCTTCTGATCATTCCATCTTTCTCTCCACTCCATGCAAACGGGTAGTCTTCTGATTATTCCATCTTTCTCTCCACTCCATGCAAACAGACTTTCTGAAACTCCAATCCTTTCACCCTTCTTTCCTGATGCCAAAGAACAACTGACCACTTTGAGATATATTCTGTAGCCATGTATCACTCAAAGCTCTTATTGCTCCTCTTGTCCCTCCATGTTTCTTCTGAACTAGCTAATCCTGTTTTGGACAAATTCTTTGTTGTGGATGCTGAGCTTGGCAAGACATGGAGAAACAACCCATCTCTAGTCCACAATGAACATCCAGATGAGGACTTCTCCGTGCGTTTCATCTTCCCTCGTCCTTTTGAAACCACCAGGATAAGTGTGGGTCTATATGTTGACAGTGTTCGTTTATTTGCCTGCGGCTTCTTCTGTGCAGGGCTTGCAGCCACTTGTGATGCCTACATCTTTTCCATATTTATTGTCAATGCCTTCAGCGATGGTACTGTTTTGCATTTGGAATCACCCCAGGTAATCTGGTCCGCCAACCACAACAGGCCAGTCAGTGAGAATGCAACTGTTCAACTTACTGAACTTGGTGACTTGGTGCTCTATGACGCAGATGGAACACTGGTATGGTCCACGAATACCACCAACAGGTCAGTGGTTGGCATGAATCTTACTGAGTCAGGCAATCTGGTGCTTTTAGACCATACAAATATGGAAGTATGGGGGTCCTTCGATCACCCAACTGACACCCTTGTAACTGGGCAGATGCTGCAATTGGGGCAGAAACTCATGGCAAGAACATCAGAGACAAATTGGGCCAAAGGAAAATTCTGTCTCACAGTACTCGCCAATGGCATGTATGCATTTGCAGGAGTTGGCACTCCTCTAGCATACTATCGAAGCCCTACTGCGGGTGGAAATATCAAAGCAAACACTTCAGCATACATCGCACTCAAGAATGGCAGCCTGGATGTTTTTACTTCATTCCGGCAGACAGAGGCACCAGATTATCAGATTCGGCTTCCCACAGATGCCTACGGTATGGAGTTTGTGAGGCTAGACTGGGATGGGCACTTGAGGTTATACCAGTGGGGAGGTAGCAGTGGGAAATGGGTGAGCTCAGATGTTCTTGATATAGCTGATCCTTGTTCATACCCTCTAGCCTGTGGGGAATATGGTATCTGTTCGAATGGACAGTGTAACTGCCCTGATGCAGCCCTCAGGCAATCTGGACTATTTGAACTGATTGATCCTAGGGAGCTTAACCATGGCTGCTTCTTAACAAACTCACTATCATGTGGGTCTCTTCAGAAGGCAAGGTTTCTTGCCCTTCCCAACACCACTCGCTTCAATATTATCTACAATTGGACAACAAATGAAGGTCACTGCAAGTTATCATGCTTGAATGATTGTTCTTGCAAGGTTGCATTTTTCCTTCACACGAACAGTTCTTCAGGTTTCTGTTTCCTTGCATCTGACATCTTCTCAATGATAAGCGTTAATGCACAAGATTATTCAAGAAATTTTAGTTCTTATGCATTTGTTAAAGTTCAGGATCACAAACCTGTGCTATCTAAAGAAAAAATAGCCATTGCCTTGGTTGTTGGTTCTTTAACTTTTTTTGCTACAGCTGTTGTCTCTGTGCTGATAATTATAAGAAAGAGGAGTGGAAAACCAGTAAGTAGTGGAGACATTATTGATCAGTTACCAGGGCTGCCCACAAGATTTTCTTTTGAGAGATTGAAATTGGCTACTGGAGATTTCTCAAGGAAAATTGGGGCAGGAGGATCAGGTTCAGTTTTCAAGGGACATATCAGTGATAAGCAGGTTGCTGTGAAGAGATTAGATGGCATAAATCAGGGGGAAATGGAATTCTTAATGGAGGTTCAAACTGTTGGAAGTATCAACCACATACATCTGGTGAATCTAATTGGATTTTGTGCTGAGAAATCACATAGGCTTCTTGTCTATGAGTACATGCCTAATGGATCTTTGGATAAGTGGATCTTTGCAAAGCACCATTCGGCTCCACAGCCTTCACTTGACTGGGAAACCAGATTTAAGATTATCACTGATGTAGCAAAAGGATTAGCTTATCTTCACAGTGATTGCCGGCAAACAATAGCTCATTTGGACATTAAGCCACAAAACATCCTATTGGATGAGATGTTTTCTGCTAAGGTGTCGGACTTTGGGCTTGCCAAGCTAATTGATCCCGAACAGAGCACTATAATGACTAGATTAAGAGGGACACCGGGTTATTTAGCCCCCGAGTGGCTAACATCTGTAATCACTGAAAAGGTTGACGTGTATAGCTTTGGCATTGTAATCATGGAAATTTTGTGCGGAAGAAAAAATTTGGACTACTCGGAACCTGAAGAAAGCCGGCATCTCGTCAGCATGGTGCAAGGGAAAGCCAAAGATGACCAGCTGCTGGATCTGATTGATCCACGCTCCACCGACATGGAATTACATTTGGACGAAGTGTTCAGGGTGATGAACCTGGCTCTGTGGTGCTTGCAAGTCGATACCGATAGAAGGCCTTCCATGTCTATGGTGGTCAAGGTCCTTGAAGGTACAATGAGCGTCGAAACCGACCTTGATTTGGACCTTGTAAACATAGACTTGATGGTGGCGAATCGAGCAGCTCGTTGGAATGGTGCGACTCTGCAAATCGAATCTATTCTTTCAGGGCCTAGGTGAGGTTGCATTATATACGCAATGAAATAGCAGCTGCAGTCCTGTAACCCTGTGCTGTTATGTAACTCTGTTTAGATGCTTTGATGTTATGCACTGATATTATAAGTTTGTGTTGTCCATGTGCAATCAAGCATCTTAATCTCTTATGGTACCCATATCTGTAAATTCGAATTGCATTATTTTTACTCGACATGGAAGAATCTGAACTGTGAAGTGTTTGTTCCTTTATTTTTAGGAAGCTGAACTCTGAAGTTCTCTCTCTTTATGTCGATCATCACGAGTTTGAAATTGTTTCTCTGTATACCCTTGGTTTATTGAGGTATCTATTCGAAGCACGTTTCCTCGTGATAACCAACTTGGTTTGGCAAAACAGTGATGTCATGTGGCAAGTTCTCCTGACGTGGAGCCGGAAGGGGAACATGCTCTCCGCCGGTGGCTTTTCTGGAAAAGAACTCCGGCTTGCAGGTACGACATGGGCTTAGTCGCCGCCAGCCCACTAGCACTAGGCCAGCAAAACGGCCCATTGAGACATTCACGATTCAGAAGCGAGCGCAGTCACAGACACCCTGCTTTCAAAACCGTTCACTATACCTCCTTGCCGTGGTTTTAAGCGGTTTTCAAGGTAGTTTTGTCTTTTTCAATTGAAAATAAATCTCGTAAATATTTATTAAACCATAAAAAATATTCCTAAGCTTCTAAAAATTATGAGAAAAATCCTAGAGATGGACTGAGATGCAAAAAATCTAAATAAAATATTTAAGACAAGTGAAAATGACTACAAAATTTTCTAAAATTTAAATTTAATTCTAGCAAAATGAAAATATATCCAAAAACTTAAACACACATAAAATTTTCTAAATATATCTTGAATACTTTTCTCAATAAAAACATGAAATGAAGCCAGTATGAATACATTCATCGTAAATGCATTCAACCATCATAAATGTAACATATATTAATGTTGAATGCATTTATACATTTACGATAAGTGTATTCATGTCGGTTTTATCTTATGTTTTTATTGTGAAAAGTATTCAAGATGCAATTAGATATAGATTTAAATATTTTAATATATATATTAATTTTTTTATATTTTCTATTTTGCTGGAGCTAAATCTAAATTTTAGAAAATTTTATTGATATTTTCTCTAGTTTAAATATTTTATTTAGATTTATTGCGTCACATTCCATTTCTAAAAATTTAATTTTCTCAAAATTTTTAGAAGCTTAGGAATATTTTTTGTGGTTTAATAAATATTCACGAGATTTATTTTCAATTGAAAAAGACAAAACCACCTTGAAAATCGCTTAAAACCACGGTAAGAGGTTGTTGACGTAAAATCTGCACCTCACGCCAAGCACACAGCAAGCCGAATTAGCTGGCTTCACACGTGGCCCGGGCTTTTGAATCCGGAAGCGTGCCAGTCAGTTTGCCTGAAAACTAACAAAGGGACCAAAAAGTTTAGATCAAAACCTGGAACGTGCCGGGTGAGACCAGACAGTTCCATATTTGCGGCGTTGAAGCCAATCTCAAGAGACATATAGCTACGGACAAGCTATCTGTCGGCAGTTAAAGCCACATTCGGCAATCGGCAAGGCACACAAGGAGCGCACTGCCGAATGCGTGACGTAAGCATGACGAAAGATCGGCTTTCAACCGAATGAACATTGTAACACATACTCATAGCCGATTAACGAGAAACAGAGCATGATAGATAAATAAAAGGGTGAAACATGATCATAAATTCGCAGTAAACAAGGAATGCATAGGCCGAAAGCAGCACCCGTCGAGCATGATAACAAAACAAGTTAATCCACCGCATGATACGACTTGTTTGAGACCACACCACTAATCAGATTAGACCAATCCACCGCATGATACAGTCTAATCATGAAAAGCTAAAAGCATTCAATGTTTAGTTACGAACCCACAACACAGTCACGAATTTACATTGAAAACAAGAATGCATAGGCCGAAAGCAGCACCCGTCAAGCATGGCAACGAACGAGTTAATCCACCGCATGATACAACTCGTTTGAGGCCACACCACCAATCAGATTAAATCAATCCACCGCATGATACAATCTAATCGTGAAAGGCTAAAAGCATTCACTGTCCAATGCAAACCCACGAACACACGTTCACTCGTGAGAGCACTACCGAATGCGGCTATTTAGCCGAATCGGGGTCCATGGCGAAGGAACAAGCCTAATCGGTAAAGATAAATCTGTCAGATCGAATCGAATTCTAATCCACCGGATGATTAGCTCTAAGACGACCCAAAAAACCTGCATCTACCGCATGATACCCGGTTCTGTCAAGATCTACACGATGCCGACAAGCTCGAACCCGCGACACGTAGCAACTTAGATCGGTTTTCGGACTCGGCTGTGAGGGGATAAGTCGTCACATCGTGAAGTAGAGCCGATTCTAGCCGATCTAGATTGGGCAAAGGTGTGTTGCATGAATTAAGCACATAGTAAAAACGAAGCAACACGGGGTAACTTAATGAATCTGTTAGATCTTGCCGAAATCTAACAGAGCCGATAACTTGGTCCATACAAGATCTTAGCCCACCGCATGGCTCATGACCTAACAGAGGAACCTTCTTGAGACCACAACTTAAATCCACCGGATGATACTAAGCATGGTAACAAGACTACTTGCATCAAAGCTTAAATCCACCGCATGATACTAAGCATGATACAAGGTTGCCGGTACTTACGGAGGTCGACGGATCGATGACTCCTCTCGAAGAACTCGACGACTCGACTAAAGGACTCGATGTTGGCACGGGGCCGGTTTGTTGTATGATTGATTGTGTTTCTCTACAGATGCCATGGGTTTATATTTATACCCAGGTCTTGATACAACTCCTAGTCGGACACGACTACAATACTTGTTTCTAAAAATAAATGACGGATCTTCGTGCCCATATTGCATTCCTTGTTCGAACCGGCCTTTTCCTTATGTTTTTCCACGTCATCGCGCTTTCCCGAATGCTACTGCTTTTACCTGCGGAACCATGTCTCTGCCGAATGACGACGCATTCCCGACCGCAGAACGTCTTTGCCGAATGCCTCTGGGGAAAAACTCCTTTGCCGAATGATATCTCCTTGACGACTCCGGCCCACATGTCAGCCTCTTCCTGGTGCCAATTTTTGGTGTTAACACATGCCCCTTCAATTTCGGGATAAAAGGTAACTTTTATCTCGGAATTGACCAGAAGCACTTAACATTTCCAAGTTAGTTCTGCTCGGCACCCACTTCTCCTTTTGAATCTTCAGAGTTCTCATCCGGATCCGAACCCTAAGTCATCGACTTCCAAGATCCAACCTTCAAATGGCGGACCAAGATCTTGCTCTCCAGGTAAACTTCAATCCCCTCAAGCATGTTCAACACTCTTCTTTCGATTTGCATTTTAAATTTCTTCTTATCCCCTTTCATTCTTGATAGGCCCTAGCTACCGAAATCCTCATCCCTGTTGAGAAAAAATCTCCATCCTACTTCCTCGGTCCCGTAGGAGATTCAGATCCTTCTGAAATCATCGCGGCCGAATCTCAGCGGATTCCTTTTAAGATTTCACTGACAAAACCTCATGAGTGGCAAGACGCCTTCAAGAACTGTCCTTTGCCCCCAATTGCCGGATGGAGAAATTGGTACAAAAGGATTTCTGACGATAAAAGCCCCCAGACGCAGAATTGGGACAGTCTTCGCATTTCTCATTGCTTGGAGCTATCTCTAGCCGAAACACCAAAGAATGAGAACCTTTTGATCGCAGCTTGCCACTTCTGGTCCAATGGTGCAAATGCTTTTCTTTTCGGCCATGGCCCAATGTCCCCTACCTTAGCCGATGTCTACATGATGACCGGCCTGAATGTTACAGGAACCGTGTACCCATATGACCATAAAGGTTCCTCCAAGCAGACAGGAGTAAGAACAGGGGTTGGATACAAGAGATATATCCAGAATCATATGTCTGATGGTCCTCTGACTGATGTCGAATACAGAGCTTTCCTGAACATGTGGCTATGCAGATCAGTCTTTTGTGGCAAAGCCAATGAGCCAACCTTGAATCATATCGTGATGGCCGAAGAGCTGGCTGCCGGAAAAGTCATCCCACTTGGGAAATACCTCCTGGGAAGTGTTTACCATATGCTCAACCAAACCACCCACCTGATGCACACTAGCAAGAAGATCCCCTGTGTCAATGGTCCCTGGTGGTTTGTCCAAATGTGGCTGCAATTATACATGCACCAAATCGTTGCTATTGATCTTAACAGCCGAGACTTCCCTTCAATCAATTATAAAGAAGGAGAAACCCGGAGAACCAAAGGTTGTCAAACCTATGGAGAAGCTGCCTCCACTGTACCTATCAACAAGAACATTGGTGAACTGTTTGAGCTCTTCTTCAGAGGTTTTGCCAATCCTCTTTGGTTCCCTTATTTGGACAATGACAATCTTACTCTCCCTTGCGAATTCAGCTTTGAGACTGGATGCACTGATGTACAATCTGTAGCAATTTTTAATGCCTTCATCCAGCCCTGCATCCTGCCAGCCGAATTCTGTGGAGGGAGGCTAGTCCAAAGCACTTATGAATATTATCAGCCAAACATGATGGCTAGACAGTTGGGATGTGGCCAAGTGCCCCCTAGGCTATTTCTCCATGAATTCCTCAGGCCTAGGGAGATAGTCAAGGATTCCACAGAAACAAGAAGGATTTTCACCTATAAATGCTGTGGAACTATTTATGCACCTGATCCTTTTGTGCCAACAATATCTGCCCATCCTTCCTTCACTCTCTGGTGGCAAGAATTCCATGATCATATCTTCAATATGCCAATCTATCCCTTCTGCCTTGAGTTAATGCCTGATTATCAGCCAACTGCAGAGGTAATATGCTTATTCCTTTATCTGTCTTCATAACATTAACTCCAATCGATTCTGACTCTATTATTTTGCAGGACATAACACCTGCCCCTCTTGCCAGGGTAATTTTATACAAAACTGCAGGCCCAATCTCTGCTTTGGGGCACCAATCTCCTACCTTGGCTCAGCTGATGGCTAGACAAGCTTCTTCAGATCCAATACTTACTAGACCATCATCTGTCAAGAGGAAAACTCTTTCTTTAACTGCCCCTTCAGTTGTAAAGAAGAAAAGAACAAGCAGCAAAATAATTGCACAGGTCAAATTTCTCCTTCCTCGAGTAAAAAATGCTAATTTCATTCTGCTCATTTTCTACTCCTTTATGGTTTCAGGCCAAATCACAGCAATTGGCCTTTAGCACAGAACCTACCGATGCTTCAGTGATTAGTAAAATTTCTCACCATCTTGTCTTTTAAAAAACTCTTGTCGTCGGCACTAACTTTCTTTCAGTCACAGAGCAAACTTCAATGGATCCAATTTCGGAGAGCTCCTCTTTTCACCAAGAACCAGCTTCATCTCTACCTGATGAACCTCAGCTAGAAGCCTCATCTCCACCAAAGAACCTTCCAAGCTCTCCTCAGCATGACACACAAGAACCTTTGCCTGAGCTTGAGCCGCCCTCTCTCTCCATCCAAGAGATCAGAAATGAGGTAGAGATAATTTCCCAGTCTCCCCAGTTCTTTATTCAATGGATAATCATTAATTCGGCAATATCTTTTTCCAGGAGAAAATAACTTCATCACCCAGTTACTCATTTCCCTTGGATGATCTTGTTGCCGAACAAGCAGAGGAAATTTCTTCTAGTCAGACTTTATCAGAAGAAACCCAGGCAAAACTAAAGGAAATCCTCTCCTTTCTGCACAAAGACATCCAGGATCAAGTCAAGGATGCTGATCTTCTGAGAGATATGCTTGAGCCCATTGAACAAAACCTTCCTGTTGATATTCAAGCTTCTTTGGAACCAATCTCTCAATTGGATCAAAAATTTGCTGCAGTCAGACAGGTTCTGAAAAGTCAATCTTTACAACCAGCTTTAGAACAAAGAAGAGCCATAGCTAAGCAATCCTTGAAAGATCTGTATATCCAAGCTCAGAGCAATAAAGAATTGTCAGCTAGACTGCAGCCAGCACTTGATCTGAAGAAAATTAGAAAAGCTGAACTAGAAGCCGAATTGAGGACTCTGTCAACTGAAATCGAAGCTGACGAGAAGAAGTTAGCCGAACTTCCTGATCTGACAGAGAGGATACGAAAGGAAGCATCGGCAATTCTATCTGAAGATAAACAGCTCAAAACGAAGCTCTCTGCTCTGATAAAAACCCAAGAAGCAGGCAAAAATCTTTTGGAGACCATTAACAGAATGATATCTGATGCTAAAGATGTAATCTCCAAGTACTTGGGTGTGTAGTTGTATTGAATATTTAATTAGCCGAATGTCTTACCAACTTTGTAGTTTCACCAATCTCTGCTTTCTCTCCATTGTGGATAACTCATTCGGCAAAGCTGGTTTTAATAGCGTCAGACCCGAAAACGCTTCAACTATGACATAGCCGAATCTCATCCAGTCAAAGCCGAATACGACTCGATAAGAATCCCAAACGACATGAGAACCGATCGGCTGGAAAATCCTTTCCACCTTCCGAACTCTTCGGAATATGCGCCACGATCTTTGGCCACGATTTCCTCTGCGGGTTCTATAAATAACACCCAGGCAGCCCACAGTTTTTTCACCAAGTTCTTCGTCTTCCAAGTTCTTGCCGACTCAAGTCATTCTTTTCCCCATCCACAGTAACTCCGAGGAACTTCCAATGGCCGACAACAACAGGAGGCGCCCGGCCGTCGATGAGGCCGAAGGAAGTCGCGCCGGCGCTCGCCGCAGGTGATTGGCTGCTTGCTTCTCTCTGTTCTTCTCGAGATTTCCTTTCTCTTTCTTGACGAATCTTCTTTGTTCTTTCAGGGTAATCCAATGGATTGCCGGCGCTGGTGCGCCAGTTGCGGCTCTAGCCGCTGCTCCTGCGGCGTCCAACTCCTCGAGTTCGTCCAATCGGACTCGTTCATCGGACGACTCCCGCTACTCAGACGGCGATGCTCGCCGATTCAAGGCGGAGCGCGACGACTCTCGTCGCGAACTGGAGATCATCCCCAAACAAGCCGGGATTGCGGACCTCGAATGGCAGGCCGAGCGCAAGCAGCTGCTTGAAGTCATTGATGGTGAGTCCTGCAATCTGCTCCATCTCAATTCTCGTCCTCCAAATGATTCTAATCTGTCATCCCCTTGTGACTTTGCAGCGCGTGATGCTGAACTCGATCGACTGAAGGCGCTGGTGGAGGAGTTGGCGGACAAGGTGAACGCCCACGGGGACACACCCGAGGCACGCCTTGGTGCGGTGGCAGGTCGTGTCGACGAAGTGGCTTCCCACGGCATTCGTCTGGGCGTCGCTACGGGTCTCGTCGCTATGTCGACGCACACCGGCACTGACTATTCCAGGATGCCGGTTGGTTTTGCCAACAGCAGCCCAGAAGACATCGATGATATTGACGTCTCCATTGATCGTCTTGATGGCCATGGTGCTGCCATTGCCGATTCCATTCATCCCCAGTCTGTTTTGAACAGGCTCTTTCAGTAGTTTATACTAGGGATTTATGGAATTTCGGCAATAAAACTTATCTTTTGCATGAACTCTTGATGTAACATATTTTATGCTAAGGGCAATACATTCAGTACTGGCCATTTTCTTTTTTCTCCAATGTCTCTGTCAATTTCCTTCTAAAGACGATTTCTTCCCAAATATCGGCTGTTCGGCAATTTAATATATCAATCACCGATCGATCTCAATACTGGGATAATACCTCTTCAAATATCTTCCATTTATAGCAGAAGCAAATTCTTCTCCCAATAATGTCTTCAAAACATATGCATTTCCAGGCACGCATCTAACCACTCTGAAAGGACCTTCCCAATTTGGAGACCATTTGCCGAATGCTGCATATTTGGTTCCAATCGGCAATATCGCTTTCCAAACTAGATCACCTTCTGTAAATTGCTTAACCTTCACCTTCTTGTTGTAATACTTAGCAACTCGCATTTTGTTCTTCTCAATATTCTCCAAGGCCCTGAGACGAATCATATGCAAATCTTCTAATTCGTCCATCATTAAATCTTTATAATCTTTAGAACTTAAATCCTTTTGCAACTTTATTCTTCTTGAGTCTAATTGTATCTCCCATGGCAAGATAGCATGATGCCCATACACCAACTCATAAGGAGACGTCTGTGTAGCCCCATGTGAAGCCATTCGGTAAGCCCATAAAGCCTCATTGAGTACCGAATGCCACTTTCTTGGCTTCTGATCAATCTTTTTCTGTATAATTTTAATCATAATCTTGTTAGAAGCCTCTGCCTGACCATTAGCTTGGGCATAATAAGGAGAAGAATTTAACAATTTGATGCCCATACTTTCAGCAAAATCTTTGAACTCTGAAGATGTAAACTGAGCCCCTTGATCTGTGGTGATTGTTTGAGGAATCCCAAATCTGTAAATGATATGTTCTTTAACAAATTCAACCATATTCTCCGACGTCACCTTCTTTAATGGAATTGCCTCAACCCACTTGGTAAAATAATCGGTTGCCAAAAGCACAAACTTATGCCCCTTGCTAGATGGAGGATTTATTTGGCCAATCAAATCTATTCCCCATCCTCTGAATGGCCATGGCTTGATAATGGGATTCAAAGCCGATGCCGGAACTCTCTGAATGTTTCCAAATCTCTGACAGTCTTGACATCTCTTATAATATTCAAAACAATCTTCCAACATTGTCGGCCAGTAATATCCAGTTCTTCTAATAATTCACTTCATTCGATAGGCCGATTGATGTGCTCCACACAACCCATCATGTAGTTCACTCATCAGCCTTTTTGCTTCTTCATGATTTAAGCAATGTAACAGCACCCCATCCAAGGATTTATAATACAAATTATCATCAAGAAGAACAAACTTTAAAGCTTTATACCTGAGCTTTCTAGAAACCTTTCGGGATGGATTCTCCAGATAATCGGCAATCTCTTTTCTCCAATCATCCTCTGCCAGATTATTCCCGAATGCATATACATCATTAGCAAAAACTTCTCGAAGCTCTTTATAACCTGATGCACTTTGGGCCAATCTATTTGCCTCTCCATTATCCCCTCTAGGAATGTGTTGTAGAATTACTGACCGAAAGCTCTTCAATATTTCTTTGCATTCTTCATAGTAATCCCTCAAGGTATCACTTTTGCACTCATATTCACCATTCAATTGTTTTATGACCAATTCTGAATCTCCAAAAATTTCAACTGCAATGGCCTTTGCTTCTTTCAAATATTGGAGCCCTTTGAGCAATGCTTCATACTCAGCTTGATTGTTAGTAACAGCAGATTGAATGGGAACAGCAAACTCAAACGTTTCTCCTTTGGGTGAAATTAATAAGATACCTGCTCCACCACCTTTGTTGCATGAAGATCCATCGAAGAATAACACCCAAGGAACAATGTTAAGCAAATTTATCGATGTATCATGATGTTCAGTAATGAAGTCGGCAATGATCTGTCCCTTAACAGCCTTTGCCGATTCAAACCTTAACTCAAATTCAGACAAAGCTAAAATCCATTTGCCAATCCTTCCGTTCAAAATTGGCATAGACAACATGTGTTTTATCACATCAAACTTTGAATACACAATGCATTCGGCATGTAGTAAGTAGTGCCGAAATTTTGTACAGGAGTAGTAAACACATAAGCAAAGCTTCTCTATAGCCGAATACCTTGTCTCTGGATCTAGTAACTTTCGGCTAAGGTATGCAACTACTCTTTCTTTCCCTTCAAATTCTTGAATGAGGGCCGATCCAATAGTTTGGGCATCGGCCGCCACGTACAACTTGAAAGGCTTGTTCAATTGTGGAGGTACCAATACTGGTGGCTTCTTCATGTACTCCTTTATTTCATTAAAAGCCTTCTGTTGTTCGTCACCCCATACAAACTTTTGATCTTTTTTTATTTTCAACAGTGAGGAAAAGGGCAACACCTTTTGTGACAAGTTTGATATGAATCTTCTCACAAAATTTATCTTGCCAAGCAGCGATTGTAGCTCTTTAAGATTAGTTGGAGGAACAATTTCATCAATTGCCTTCATGCTTTTCTTACCAACTCCTATTCCTCCTTCATGTATCAAAAATCCCAGAAACTCTCCAGCCGAAACTCCAAAAGCACACTTGTTCGGGTTCATCTTAAGCCCATGTTTCCTGGTGCATTCTAGAGTTTTCCTTATGTCGGCCAAATGAGACTCATGATCCAATGACTTGATCACCACATCATCAATATATATTTCCACAATCTTACCGATCAACTCATGAAAAATATAATTCATAGCCCTTTGATAAGTTGCACCGGCATTTTTCAATCCAAAGGTCATGACAACCCACTCAAACAACCCTATGTGTCCAGGACACCTGAAAGCTGTCTTTACTATATCTTCCAGTGCCATATAAATCTGATTGTATCCTGCGTTACCATCCATGAAACTGAGCACTTTGTATCCAGCAGCAGCATCAACCAATGAATCAGCAATAGGCATTGGATATCCATCCATGGGTGTAGCCTTGTTTAGGTCTCTAAAATCTATGCAAACCCTCATCTTTCCATTTTTCTTATAGACAGGAACAATATTAGAGATCCAATCCGCGTATTTACATGGCCGAATGAAATTTGCATCTAGTAATCTTTCAATCTCCTTTTTCACATCGGCCAACACTTCTTCCTTGTAGATTTTTCGGGGTGGTTGCTTGTAAGGCCTGTATCCAGGTTTGATTGGCAACCAATGCTCAACAATAGAACGGTCTAGACCGGGCATCTCCGAATAATCCCAAGCAAAGCAGTCCTTGTATTCTTTTAACAATGTCACCAACTTTTCTTTGAAAACTGAATCCAAGTTAGCACTGATAAATGTCGGCCTTGGCTTGTCACCATCTCCAATGTCCACTTCTTCTAATTTATCGGCCGACACAAATCCACGTCCTAATTTTCCATCAGTTCCATCAATTGGATTTTCCATCAAAAATTACTATGAGAGCCGACTGCTTCGATCGGCTGCTGATCACTGCTGGCTGGTGCCACAGGACCTTCTCCCCAGTCTTTGCCTGAGAAACAATCTATGCCTTGATATTCCCAGAAAGCTGGTTCCATATTTGCCACGCTTATTGAATCATCTGCTTGGACAATCTCCACCTCATCATCTATCCACTGAATAAGCTGTTGATGCATAGTAGATGGAATACAACAATTTGCGTGAATCCAATCTCTTCCAAGCAGCAAGCTATATGCCCCTTTGCCCTCAATGACAAAGAAAGTCGTAAGCAGAGTCTTGGACCCAATCATCAGATCAACGTGCACGCATCCCTTGGTGTCCGAAGGATTTCCAGCAAAATCATTCAGAATTATGTTCGTTGGTGTCAAATCTCTAGGGCCCATACCAAGCTTCCTGAATGTGGTATATGGCATTACATTGACAGCAGCTCCCCCATCGACAAACATCTTGGTCAATGGTTTGCCATTAACATATCCCTTCAAGTATAGTGGCTTCATGTGCCGATTCTGGGCTGGCTTCTCAAAAATAGCTTGTTTGTTCAACATCAATTGTGCCATTAACCCAAATCGTTCGGCATCATCTATATCGGGCAATATCTCTTCCTGTACAATTTGGTTAGCTGGAGCCATGAATTCATTCGGCAGAAAACATACCATACATGTAGGAGCCGAATGACCATGTTCGTCAGGCCTGTCTTTTGGGAGCCATATTGATTTCACCTTGACCTTTGCTTGCTTCAATTCCCGATTCCTCAGGCGCTGTACTCTTCTCTTCTGGCTCTTCCTCAAACCAGGTGGGCACCATTGTCCTTCTTGCCACACATAAGCATGATCTTCTTCTTTTTCACGATCAACCCACCTGTAATCAGTATGTCTCTTTCTTGGTTGATCATCAAAACGCCGATCATCACTAGGATGCACCCTGTCAATTCTTTCATGGACAGATCGGCGATTGACAGTTCCCTGCCTATATTCATCATACCTATTATTGCATTCAGGACAACTATTCCATGTGGGAAGCTTCAAACCTTCGTTCCAACAGTGTCTGAAGAATGCACACCCCCAATGCGCACGTTCCTGCTCTCGAGCATACTCTCCTTGTTCTTCCTCAAACCTTTCTTCTTCGCGCCTTCTTTTCTCCTCCTCGTATTCACGCCTTTGAAAACGCTCTTTTTCTTGCTGACGCTGCCATTTGTTGAGGAGAATACGTGTAGTAACTCTAGGTTTAAAGGATTCTCCCACTTCAAATCGGCTATTCGGGAACCGAAGATCTTTCTGGCGAATCTGTTCAATTGTGATCTGTCGAGTGGGATCAACTGAACCATCCTGTTTTGCCTTCTTTGAGGTTAAAACTTTCAATCTTCCCTTTTCTCCAGATGGAACAGCATTCACCATATTAACCGAGAACCCGATCATATTCTGAGGGAAAGGGTTACTGTCCAGTTTCATCTTGTTGTCGAATTTCAGATGTCCTTCTTGGATAGCTTTCTGAATCCTCATCCTAAAGACTCTGCATTCATTAATGGAATGAGAATTTCTATCATGAAACCCACAGTACCTCTTATCTTTCACTCCATCGGGCCGAAGCATAGAATGCCCCTCAGGCAATTTGATTCGGCCTTCTTTCACCAGGAACTCAAACAATTTATCCGCCTTAGTCACATCAAAATCATATGTTCCCTTCATCTGTTTGATCCATCTTTGAGTCATTGTAACTGGTTCTTTGCTCCACACTATCTCCGCTGCGGCTATCTCCTCGCTATCTTCATACCCATCTTCTTGATCTGCTCTTTCAAGGAATTGGTTATAGATGTCAGCTACATCATTATTTTTAGCAAATCTGGCATCTTTCTTGAAACCATATGCCTGGTTACTCATCAAGGCCAATCTGTGCGACAACTGGCCCAGATCATCAAACTCCATCCCGAATAGCTTCTCCCGAATGGCAGGCAACATGCCAGCTACAGCCATACCAGCCAGTTGATCATCAGGTATGTTCAGAGAAAAGCACATACTCTTTGTTTCCCTAAATCTCCTGAGGAACTCCGTAGGTGTTTCATTATTCCTCTGCCTTAAGCTGGTCAAATCAACCAACTTTTTCTCGGTACTGCCAATGTAGTAATGAGCATGGAATTTCTGCTCCAGGTCTTTCCAAGTACAAATCGACTGAGCAGGCAAAGAAGCAAACCATGTAAAAGCTGGACCCGTCAGTGACAAAGGAAAATATCTGATTCTGAAAGCCTCATCTGCCGAAGCCTCTCCAAGCTGCATCAGATATCGAGCTATATGTTCCACAGTGCCAGTATCATCTTGTCCTGAGAATTTAGTAAACTCTGTAGGCACCTTGACTCTATTCGGCAATGATACCCTTTGGTACCATTCCGGGAAAGGAGACGAGTACATGTACCCCTGATTTTTAGGCTTCAGACCGAATTGATTTTGCAATACATCGGTCATTTTTCGCACCATGAGGTCAATACTGGTATCTTGATTCCCTGGTCTCCCAGCAAGCATGCCTGCAGTACCAACATATCCAGGATTCGGGAGAGCGTCGATAGCATTGTAATCCATAAACTCTGAATATCCGTTTCCATATAAATCCCTCTGCAGTCTGTTGTTCAAGGGAGATATCTTGTAAGCAGAAGCAGGCGGATTCTCTGTGGTGCCGAATGCCATATCACCGTACGTGTGAGTTTTCGGCAGTGCAGGCTGAGGATCTTGCCGAATCGGTTGTCCATTTGTATCTTTAGCACCAGAACCTCCAGTTTCATCAGCATTTCCTTTACCATGTGGTTTCTGAACTGGTGCTTGAACATTGAAGTATGTCGGACCACCCAATTGCCCATGTATCTGCTCGAAGGGTTTATCCACATGCTGACCAAAAATGCTTACCATTATATGCCGAAAACTGTTCAAGAACGCAGCATTGTGATTGGTCATTGCTTCCCCCAAAGCTTTGTATAACAAGCCCGAGAATCTCTCCCTTTCTTCTTCTTCAGTAAAATCAGACTGCCCAGGAAGGAGAACTCTTGGCAAGTCGGACTTGAGAAACGGTGTACCACTCCTGTTCTTGGCGAAAGACAGTAAACATTTGTTAATGAATTGGCCAGCAGCAGCCTTTACCATCTGTTGATGCTCTTCAGACAATTCTTCCAAAGTGACATCCATGATGTCGCTGTTGACACCAAAAATTAGCACCAGGAAGAGGCTGACATGTGAGCCGGATTTGGTGGAAGGATGCCATTCGGCTAAAGGGTTTTCTCTGAAGCATTCGGCAAAGATGCTCTGCGGTCGGGAACGCGTCGTCATTCGGCTAAGAGGTGTTCTCTGAAGCATTCGGCAGAGATACTCTGCGGTCGGGAATGCGTCATTATTCGGCAGAGGCATTGTTCCGCAGGCAAAGAGTGGTAGCATTCGGGAAGACATAATGACGTGGATCAACATAAGGAAAAGGCCGGTTCGAACAAGGAATGCAATATGGGCACGAAGATTCGTCATTTATTTTTAGAAACAAGTGTTATAGTCGTGTCCGACTAGGAGTTGTATCAAGACCTGGGTATAAATATAAACCCATGGCAGCTGTAAAAGGAGAATCGAATCAATCATACAACAAACCGGCCCCGTGCCAACATCGAGTCCTTTAGTCGAGTCGTCGAGTTCTTCGAGAGGAGTCATCGATCCGTCGACCTCCGTAAGTACCGACAACCTTGTATCATGCTTAGTATCATGCGATGGATTTAAGCTTTGATGCAAGTAGTCTTGTTACCATGCTTAGTATCATCCGGTGGATTTAAGTTATGGTCTCAAGAAGGTTCCTCTGTTAGGTCATGAGCCATGCGGTGGGCTAAGATCTAGTATGGACCAAGTTATCGGCTCTGTTAGATTTCGGCAAGATCTAACAGATTCATTAAGTTATCCCGTGTTGCTTCGTTTTTACTATGTGCTTAATTCATGCAACACACCTTTGCCCAATCTAGATCGGCTAGAATCGGCTTTGCTTTACGGTGCGACGACTCATCCCCTCATAGCCGAATCCGAAACCGATCTAGGTTGCCACATGTCGCGGGTTCAAGCTTGTCGGTATCGTGTAGGTCTTGACAGAACCGGGTATCACGCGGTAGATGCAGGTTTTTGGGTCGTCTTAGAGCTAATCATTCGGTGGATTAGAATTCGATTCGATCTGATAGATTTATCTTTACCGATTAGGCTTGTTCCTTCGCCATGGACCCCGATTCGGCTAAGTAGCCGTATTCGGCAGTGCTTTTACGAGTGAACGTGTGTTCGTGGGTTTGCATTGGACAATGAATGCTTTTAGCCTTTCATGATTAGATTGTATCATGCGGTGGATTGATCTAATCTGATTGGTGGTGTGGCATCAAACGAGTTGTATCATGCGGTGGATTAACTCGTTTGTTGTCATGCTTGACGGGTGCTGCTTTCGGCCTATGCATTCTTGTTTCAATGTAAATTCGTGACTGTGTTGTGGGTTCGTAACTAAACATTGAATGCTTTTAGCTTTTCATGGTTAGATTGTATCATGCGGTGGATTGGTCTAATCTGATTAGTGGTGTGGTCACAAACGAGTCGTATCATGCGGTGGATTAACTTGTTTGTTATCATGCTTGACGGGTGCTGCTTTCGGCCTATGCATTCTTCGTTTACTGCGAATTTATGATCATGTTTCACCCTTTTATTTATCTATCATGCTCTGTTTCTCGTTAATCGGCTATGAGTTTGTTTTACAATGTTCATTCGGTTGAAAGCCGATCTTTCGTCATGCTTACGTCATGCATTCGGCAGTACGCTCCTTGTGTGCTTTACCGATTGCCGAATGTGGTTTTAACTGCCGACAGATAGCTTGTTCATAGCTATATGTCTCTTGAGATTGGCTTCAACGCCGCAAATATGGAACTGTCTGGTCTCACCCGGCACGTTCCAGGTTTTGATCTAAACGTTTTTATCCCTTTGTTAGTTTTCAGGCAAACTGACTGGCACGCTTCCGGATTCAAAAGCCCGGGCCACGTTTGAAGCCAGCTAATTCGGCTTGCTGTGTGCTTGGCGTGAGGTGCGGATTTTACGTCAACACACTTTTTGGCACGCCCGGCGGGACACACACAAGTTTTCAAGATGCCTGAGTTGAGCGACATCATGGATGTCACTTTGGAAGAGTTGTCTGAAGAACATCAACAGATGGTAAAGGTTGCTGCCAACCAATTCATTAACAAATGTTTACTGTCTTTCGCCAAGAACAGAAGTGGTGCACCTTTTCTCAAGTCTGATCTGCCAAGAGTTCTCCTTCCTGGGCAATCTGATCTTACTGAAGAAGAAGAGAGGGAGAGATTCTCGGGCTTGTTATACAAAGCTTTGGGAGAGACAATGACCAATCACAATGCTGCGTTCTTAAACAGTTTTCGGCATATAATGATAAGCATTTTTGGTCAGCATGTGGATAAACCCTTTGAGCAGATACATGGGCAATTGGGTGGCCCGACATACTTCAATGTTCAAGCACCAGTTCAGAAACCACATGGTAAAGGAAATGCTGATGAAACTGGAGGTTCTGGTGCTAAAGATATAAATGGACAACCGATTCGGCAAGATCCTCAGCTTGCACTGCCGAAAACTCGCACATACGGTGATATGGCATTCGGCACCACAGGGAATCCGCCTGCTTCTGCTTACAAGATATCTCCCTTGAACAACAGACTGCAGAGGGATTTGTATGGAAACGGATATTCAGAGTTTATGGATTACAATGCTATCGACGCTCTCCCGAATCCTGGATATGTTGGTACTGCAGGTATGCTTGCTGGAAGACCAGGGAATCAAGATACCAATATTGACCTCATGGTGCAAAAAATGACCGATGTATTGCAAAATCAATTCGGTCTGAAGCCTAAAAGTCAGGGGTACATGTATTCGTCTCCTTTCCCGGAATGGTACCAAAGGGTATCATTGCCGAATAGAGTCAAGGTGCCTACAGAATTTACTAAATTCTCAGGACAAGATAATACAAGTACTGTGGAACATATAGCTCGATATTTGATGCAGCTTGGAGAGGCTTCGGCAGATGAGGCTTTCAGAATCAGATACTTTCCTTTGTCACTGACGGGTCCAGCTTTTACATGGTTTGCTTCTTTGCCTGCTCAGTCGATTTGTACTTGGAAAGACCTGGAACAGAAATTCCATGCTCATTACTACATTGGCAGTACCGAGAAAAAGTTGGTTGATTTGACCAGCTTAAGGCAGAGGAATAATGAAACACCTACAGAGTTCCTCAGGAGATTTAGGGAAACTAAGAGTATGTGCTTTTCTCTGAACATACCTGATGATCAACTGGCTGGTATGGCTGTAGCTGGAATGCTGCCTGCCATTCGGGAGAAGCTGTTCGGGATGGAGTTTGATGATTTGGGCCAATTGTCGCACAGATTGGCCTTGATGAGTAACCAGGCATATGGTTTCAAGAAAGATGTCAGATTTGCTAAAAATAATGATGTAGCTGACATCTATAACCAATTCCTTGAAAGAGCAGATCAAGAAGATGAGTATGAAGATGGCGAGGAGATAGCTGCAGCAGAGATAGTGTGGAGCAAAGAACCAGTTACAATGACTCAAAGATGGATCAAACAGGTGAAGGGAGCGTATGATTTTGATGTAACTAAGGCGGACAAATTGTTTGAGTTCCTGGTGAAAGAAGGCCGAATCAAATTGCTAGAGGGGCATTCTATGCTTCGGCCCGATGGAGTGAAAGATAAGAGATACTGTGGGTTTCATGATAGAAATTCTCATTCCATCAATGAATGCAGAGTCTTTAGGATGAAGATTCAAAAAGCTATCCAGGAAGGACATCTGAAATTCGACAACAAGATGAAACTGGACAGTAACCCTTTCCCTCAGAATATGATCGGGTTTTCGGTTAATATGGTGAATGTTGTTCCATCTGGAGAAAAGGGAAGATTGAAAGTTTTAACCTCAAAGAAGGCAAGACAGGATGGTTCAGTTGATCCCAATCGGCAGATCACGATGGAACAGATTCGCCAGAAAAATCTTCGGTTCCCGAATAGCCGATTTGAAGCGGGCGAATCCTTTAAACCTAGAGTTACTACACGTATTCTCCTCAACAAATGGCAGCGTCAGCAAGAAAAAGAGCGTTTTCAAAGGCGTGAATACGAGGAGGAGGAAAGAAGGCGCGAAGAAGAAAGGTTTGAAGAAGAACAAGAAGAATATGCTCGAGAGCAGGAACGTGCGCATTGGGGGTGCGCATTCTTCAGACACTGTTGGGACGAAGGTTTGAAGCTTCCCACATGGAATAATTGTCCTGAATGCAATAATAGGTATGATGAATATAGGCAGGGAACTGTCAATCGCCGATCTGTCCATGAAAGAATTGGCAGGGTACATCCTAGTGATGATCGGCGTTTTAATGATCAACCAAGAAAGAGACATGCTGATTACGAGTGGGTTGATCGTGAAGAAGAAAAAGATCATGCTTATGTTTGGCAAGAAGGACAATGGTGCCCACCTGGTTTAAGAAGGAGTCAGAAGAGAAGAGTCCAACGCCTGAGGAATCAAGAATTAAAGCAAGCAAGGCCTAGGATGAAATCGATATGGCTCCCAAAAGACAGGCCTGACGAACATAGTCATTCGGCTCCTACATGCATGGTATGTTTCTTGCCGAATGAATTCATGGCTCCAGCTAATCAAATTGTACAGGAAGAAATATTGCCCGATATAGATGATGCCGAACAATTTGGGTTAATGGCACAATTGATGTTGAACAAACAAGCTGTTTTTGAGAAGCCAACCCAGAATCGGCACATGAAGCCACTGTACTTGAAGGGATATGTTAATGGCAAACCATTGACCAAGATGTTTGTCGATGGAGGAGCTGCTGTCAATGTAATGCCATATACCACATTCAGGAAGCTTGGTATGGGCCCTAGAGATTTGACACCAAAAGCATAATTCTAAATGATTTTGCTGGAAATCCTTCGGACACCAAGGGATGCGTGCATGTTGATCTGATGATTGGGTCCAAGACTCTGCTTACGACTTTCTTTGTCATTGAGGGCAAAGGGGCATATAGCTTGCTGCTTGGAAGAGATTGGATTCATGCAAATTGTTGTATTCCATCTACTATGCATCAACAGCTTATTCAGTGGATAGATGATGAGGTGGAGATTGTCCAAGCAGATGATTCAATAAGCGTGGCAAATATGGAACCAGCTTTCTGGGAGTATCAAGGCATAGATTGTTTCTCAGGTAAAGACTGGGGAGAAGGTCCTGTGGCACCAGCCAGCAGTGATCAGCAGCCGATCGAAGCAGTCGGCTCTCATAGTAATTTTTGATGGAAAATCCAATTGATGGAACTGATGGAAAATTAGGACATGGATTTGTGTCGGCCGATAAATTAGAAGAAGTGGACATTGGAGATGGTGACAAGCCAAGGCCGACATTTATCAGTGCTAACTTGGATTCGGTTTTCAAAGAAAAGTTGGTGACATTGTTAAAGGAATACAAGGACTGCTTTGCTTGGGATTATTCGGAGATGCCCGGTCTAGACCGTTCTATTGTTGAGCATCGGTTGCCAATCAAACCTGGATACAGACCTTACAAGCAACCACCCCGAAAAATCTACAAGGAAGAAGTGTTGGCCGATGTGAAAAAAGAGATTGAAAGATTACTAGATGCAAATTTCATTCGGCCATGTAAATACGCGGATTGGATCTCTAATATTGTTCCTGTCTATAAGAAAAATGGAAAAATGAGGGTTTGCATAGATTTTAGAGATCTGAACAAGGCTACACCCATGGATGGATATCCAATGCCTGTTGCTGATTCATTGGTTGATGCTGCTGCTGGATACAAAGTGCTCAGTTTCATGGATGGTAACGCAGGATACAATCAGATTTATATGGCATTGGAAGATATAGTAAAGACAGCTTTCAGGTGTCCTGGACACATAGGATTGTTTGAATGGGTTGTCATGACCTTTGGATTGAAAAATGCCGGTGCAACTTATTAAAGGGCTATGAATTATATTTTTCATGAGTTGATCGGCAAGATTGTGGAAATATATATTGATGATGTGGTGATCAAGTCATTGGATCATGAGTCTCATTTGGCCGACATAAGGAAAACTCTAGAATGCACCAGGAAACATGGGCTTAAGATGAACCCGAACAAGTGTGCTTTTGGAGTTTCGGCTGGAGAGTTTCTGGGATTTTTGATACATGAAGGAGGAATAGGAGTTGGTAAGAAAAGCATGAAGGCAATTGATGAGATTGTTCCTCCAACTAATCTTAAAGAGCTACAATCGCTGCTTGGCAAGATAAACTTTGTGAGAAGATTCATATCAAACTTGTCACAAAAGGTGTTGCCCTTTTCCTCACTGTTGAAAATAAAAAAGGATCAAAAGTTTGTATGGGGTGACGAACAACAGAAGGCTTTTAATGAAATAAAAGAGTACATGAAGAAGCCACCAGTATTGGTGCCTCCACAATTGAACAAGCCTTTCAAGTTGTACGTGGCGGCCGATGCCCAAACTATTGGATCGGCCCTCATTCAAGAATTTGAAGGGAAGGAAAGAGTAGTTGCATACCTTAGCCGAAAGTTACTAGATCCAGAGACAAGGTATTCGGCTATAGAGAAGCTTTGCTTATGTGTTTACTACTCCTGTACAAAATTTCGGCACTACTTACTACATGCCGAATGCATTGTGTATTCAAAGTTTGATGTGATAAAACACATGTTGTCTATGCCAATTTTGAACGGAAGGATTGGCAAATGGATTTTAGCTTTGTCTGAATTTGAATTAAGATTTGAATCGGCAAAGGCTGTTAAGGGACAGATTATTGCCGATTTCATTACTGAACATCATGATACATCGATAAATTTGCTTAACATTGTTCCTTGGGTGTTATTCTTCGATGGATCTTCATGCAACAAAGGTGGTGGAGCAGGTATCTTATTAATTTCACCCAAAGGAGAAACATTTGAGTTTGCTGTTCCTATTCAATCTGCTGTTACTAACAATCAAGCTGAGTATGAGGCATTGCTCAAAGGGCTCCAATATTTGAAAGAAGCAGAGGCCATTGCGGTTGAAATTTTTGGAGATTCAGAATTGGTTATAAAACAATTGAATGGTGAATATGAGTGCAAAAGTGATACCTTGAGGAATTACTATGAAGAATGCAAAGAAATATTGAAGAGCTTTCAGTCAGTAATTCTACAACACATTCCTAGAGGGGATAATGGAGAGGCAAATAGATTGGCCCAAAGTGCATCAGGTTATAAAGAGCTTCGAGAAGTTTTTGCTAATGATGTATATGCATTCGGGAGTAATCTGGCAGAAGATGATTGGAGAAAAGAGATTGCCGATTATCTGGAGAATCCATCCCGAAAGGTTTCTAGAAAGCTCAGGTATAAAGCTTTAAAATTTGTTCTTCTTGATGATAATTTGTATTATAAATCCCTGGATGGAGTGCTGTTACATTGCTTAAGTCATGGAGAAGCAAAAAGGCTGATGAGAGAAGTACATGATGGGTTGTGTGGAGCACATCAATCGGCCTACCGAATGAAGTGGGTTATTAGAAGAACTGGATATTACTGGCCGACAATGCTGGAAGATTGTTTTGAATATTATAAGGGATGTCAAGACTGTCAGAGATTTGGAAATATTCAGAGAGTTCCAGCATCGGCTTTGAATCCCATTATCAAGCCATGGCCATTCAGAGGATGGGGAATAGATTTGATTGGCCAAATAAATCCTCCATCTAGCAAGGGGCATAAGTTTGTGCTTTTGGCAACCGATTATTTTACCAAGTGGGTTGAGGCAATTCCATTAAAGAAGGTGACATCGGAGAATATGGTTGAATTTGTTAAAGAACACATCATTTACAGATTTGGGATTCCTCAGACAATCACCACTGATCAAGGGACTCAATTTACATCTTTAGAATTCAGAGATTTTGCTGAAAGTATGGGCATCAGATTGTTAAATTCTTCTCCTTATTATGCCCAAGCTAATGGTCAGGCAGAGGCTTCTAATAAGATTATGATTAAAATTATACAGAAGAAGATTGATCAGAAGCCGAGAAAGTGGCATTCGGTACTCAGTGAGGCTTTATGGGCTTACCGAATGGCTCCACATGGAGCTACACAGACGTCTCCCTATGAGTTGGTGTATGGGCATCATGCTATCTTACCATGGGAAATACAATTAGACTCAAGGAGAATAAAGTTGCAAAAGGATTTAAGTTCTAAAGATTATAATGATTTAATGATGGACGAATTAGAAGATTTGCATATGATTCGTCTCAGGGCCTTGGAGAATATTGAGAAGAACAAAATGCGAGTTGCTAAGTATTACAATAAGAAGGTGAAAGTTAAGCAATTTACAGAAGGTGATCTAGTTTGGAAAGCGATATTGCCGATTGGAACCAAATATGCAGCATTCGGCAAATGGTCTCCAAATTGGGAAGGTCCTTTCAGAGTGGTTAGATGCGTGCCTGGAAATGCATATATTTTGAAGACATTATTGGGAGAAGAATTTGCTTCTGCTATAAATGGAAGATATTTGAAGAGATATTATCCTAGTATTGAGATCGATCGATGATTGATATATCGAATTGCCGAACAGCCGATTTTCGGGAAGAAATCGCCTTCAGAACAAATGTTGACAGAAAAGGAAAATGGCCAGTACTGAATGTATTGCCCTTAGCACAAGATATACTACATCAGATGTTCATGCAAGATCACAAAAGATAAGTTTTATTGCCGAAATTCCATAAATCCCTAGTACAAACTAATGGAATAGCTTGTTCAAAACGGACTGGGGATGAATGGAATCGGCAATGGCGGCGCCATGAGCATCAAGACGATCTATGGAGGCCTCGATGTCGTCGATCTCCTCTGGGTTACCATTAGCGAAGCCGGTCGGTAGCCTGGAGTAGTCGGTATTGGTGTGCGTCGACATGGCAACTAGGCCTGCGGCAGTGCCCAGACGGATGCCGTGCGAGGCCACCTCATCGATGCGGCCCGCCACTGCACCGAGGCGAGCTTCTGGTGTGTCCCCAGGAGCATTCACCTTGTCCGCTAACTCCTCCACCAGCGCCTTCAATCGATCGAGTTCAGCATCACGCGCTGCAAAAGTTACAAGGGGATGACAGATTAGTATCATTTGGGGGACAAGATTGAGATTGAGCAGATTGCAGGACTCACCATCAATGACTTCGAGCAGTTGCTTGCGCTCGTGCTGCCATTCGAGGTCAGCAATCCCGGCTTGCTTGGAGATAGCCTCCAGTTCGCGACGAGAGTCGTCGCGCTCCGCCTTGAATCGGCGGGCATCGCCGTCCGTGTAGCGGTAGTCGTCCGATTCGAGAGATCGATTGGACGAACTCGAAGATGCCGCAGGAGCAGCGGCTGGAGCCGCAACTGGCGCACCAGCGCCGGCAATCCATTGGATTACCCTGAAAGAATAAAGAAGATTCGTCAAGAAAGAAAGAGGAAATCTCGAGAAAAACAGAGAGAAGCAAACAGCTACTCACCTGCGGCGAGCGCCGGCACGACTTCCTTCGGCCTCATCGGCGGCCGGGCGCCTCCTGTTGTTGTCGGCCATTGGAAGTTCCTCGGAATTACTGTGGATGGGGAAAAGAATGGCTTGGGCCGGCAAGAACTTGGAAGGCGAAGAACTTGGTGAAGAAACTGTGAGCTGCCTGGGTGTTTATTTATAGAACCCGCAGAGGAAATCGTGGCCAAAAATCGTGGCGCATATTCCGAAGAGTTCGGGAGGTGGAAAGGATTCTCCAGCCGATCGGTTCTCATGTCGTTTGGGATTCTTATCGAGTCGTGTTCGGCTTTGACTGGATGAGATTCGGCTATGTCATAGTTGAAGCGTTTTCGGGTCTGATGCTATTAAAATCAGCTTTGCCGAATGAGTTACCCACAATGGAGAGAAAGCAAAGATTGATGAAACTACAAAGTTGATATCATTCTACTAATGGTCTCCAAAAGATTTTTGCCTGCTTCTTGAGATTTTGTCAGAGCAGAGAGTTTTGTTTTGAGCTGTTTATCTTCAATTAGAATTGCCGATGCTTCCTTTCGTATCCTCTCTGTCAGATCAGGGAGTTCGGCTAATTTCTTCTCGTCAGCTTCGATTTCGGCTGACAGGACCCTCAGTTCGGCTTCTAGTTCGGCTTTTCTGGTCTTCTTCAGATCAAGTGTTGACTGCAGTCTAGCTGACAATTCTTTGTTACTCTGAGCTTGAGTATGCAGATTTTTCAAGGATTGCTTAGCTATGGCTCTTCTTTGCTCTAAAGCTGGTTGTAAAGATTGACCTTTCAGAGCCTGTTTGACTGCAGCAAATTGTTGATCTAATTTAGAGATTGGTTCCAAAGAAGCTTGAATGTCAACAGGGAGGTTGTGTTCAATGGGCTCGAGCATATCTCTCAGAAGATCAGCATCTTTGACTTGATCCTGGATGTCTTTATGCAGAAAGGAGAAGATTTCCTTTAATTTTGCCTGGATTTCTTCTGATAAAGCTTGATTAGAAGAAATTTCCTCTACTTGTTCGGCAATAAGATCATCCAGAGGAAATGAGTAGCTGGGTGATGAAGTTGTTTTCTCCTGGAGAAAGATATTGCCGAATTAGTGATTATCCATTGAATAAAGAATTAGGGAGACTGGGAAATTATCTTTACCTCATTTCTGATCTCTTGGATGGAGAGAGAGGGTGGCTCAAGCTCAGGTAAAAGTTCTTGTGTATCATGCTGAGGAGAGCTTGGAAGGTTCTTTGATGGAGATGAGGCTTCTAGCTGAGATACGTCAGGTAAAGCTGAAGCTGGTTCTTGATGAAAAGAGGAGCTCTCCGAGATTGGATACATTGAAGTTTGCTCTGTGACTGAAAGAAAGTTAGTGCCGATGAAAAAGAATTTTAAAAGACAAGATGGTGAAAATTTTACTAATCACTGAAGCATCGGCAGGTCCTGTGCTAATGGCCAATTGCTGTGATTTGGCCTGAAATCATAAAGGAGTAGAAAATGAGCAGAATGAAATTAGCATTTTTTACTCGAGGAAGGAGAAATTTGACCTGTGCAATTGTTTTGCTGCTTGTTCTTTTCTTCTTTATAGATGAAGGGGCAGTTAGAGAAGAAATTTTTCTCTTGGCAGCAGGTGGTGCAGCAAGAGTTGGATCCAGGTTGGCAGGCCTAGACATTATTTGAGCCAAAGAAGGAGAGTGATGCCCCAGAATAGATATTGGGCCTGCAGTGTTATATGCAATTGCTCTGGCCAGAGGGGCAGGGACTATGTCCTGCAAGGTAACAGAGTTAAAAGTCGATGAAAGGGGATGTCAGTAGAAAAACGAATGGATTATAAGCATGTTTACCTCTGAATTCGGCTGATAGTCAGGCATCAGATCAAGGCAAAGAGGGTGAACTGGCACATTGAAAATATGATCATGGAGTTCTTGCCACCAAAGAATAAAAGAAGGATGAGCAAGTGCTGTCGGCACAAAAGGTTCGATCTGGTAGATGGCTGTACAACACTTGTAATCAAAAATTCTTCTTGTTTCTGTGGAGTCTTTGGTGGTCTGCCTGGGCTTGAGGAATTCATGGAAGAATAGTCTTGGGGGCACTTGGCCACATCCTAATTGCCTGGCTACTGTATTCGGCTGGTAATATTCATATGAACTTTGAACCAGCCTTCCTCCACAAAATTCAGCTGGTAAGATGCAAGGCCGAATAAAAGTATTAAAAATTGCTGTGGACTCTACATCTATGCATCCAGTTTCGAAGCTGAATTCACAAGGAAAAGTGAGGCTGTCATTGTCCATGTATGGGAACCAGAGGGGATTAGCAAAGCCTTTGAAGAAAAGTTCAAACAGTTCCCCAATGTTCTTGTTGATAGCAATAGTGGAGGCTGCTTCCCCATAGGTTTGACAGCCTTTGGTGCTCTGGGCTTCTGCTTCCTGGTAATTGACCGAGGGGAAGTGTCGGCTGTTGAGGTCAATGGAGACAATTTGGTGCATGTACAATTGCAGCCACATCTGGACGAACCACCAGGGACCATTGACGCAGGAAATTTTCTTGTTGGTGTGCATCTGATAAATGGTTTGATGGAGCATGTGATAAACACTTCCCAAGAGATATTTCCCGAGAGGGATAAGTGTGCCTGCAGCCAAGTCTTCAGCCATTACTATGTGATTCAGAGTTGGCTCATTGGCTTTACCACAGAAGACAAATCTGCACAACCACATATTCAGGAAGGCCCTGTATTCAACATCAGACAGAGGACCATCGTGCATGTAAGTCTGGATGTATTTCTTATATCCGACTCCAGTTTTCACCCCTGTCTGTTTGGAAGAACCCTTGTATCTGTATGGGTGTGTTATCCCTGTGATGTTCAGGCCGGTTATCATGTAGACATCGGCCAGGGTTGGGGTCATTGGTCCGTGACCAAAGAGAAAAGCATTCATGCCATTGGACCAGAAGTGACAAGCTGCAATCAGGAGATTTTCATTCTTGGGTGTTTCAGCTAGAGATAGCTCCAAGCAATGAGAGATACGAAGACTGTCCCAATTCTGCGTCTGGGGGCTTTTATCTTCAAGAATCCTTTTGTACCAGTTTCTCCAGCCGGCGATTGGGGGGAGAGGCCAGTTCTTGAATGAGTCCTGCCATTCGTGAGGTTCCGACAGTGAAGTTTTGAAAGGGATCCTTTGAGACTCGGCCGCAATAATTTCGGAGGGATCTGGATTCCCTGAAGGGCCGAGGAAGAAAGATGCGGATTGCTCCTCCGTAGGGGTCAGGATTTCAGTGGTCAGAGCCTATTGAGGACGGAAGAAGAGCGATTCGGGGATTCAAAATGCAGCTTGAAAAGAGTAATGCCGAATATGATTGAAGAAAACGGAACTTACTTGAAGAATTTGGTCTTGGTTCGCCATTTGGAGATCGGAGCTTGAAAGATTCGACGAACTAGGGTTTGAGTTTGAGGACGCGCTCTGAGGATTTGGGAGCAGAAGACGGATGTCGAACGGGCTCAGGCTGGAAATGTTGGGGATTCCTGGTCAATTCCGAGATAAAAGTATCCTTTATCCCGAAATTGAAGGGGCATGTGTTGACACCAAAAATTAGCACCAGGAAGAGGCTGACATGTGAGCCGGATTTGGTGGAAGGATGCCATTCGGCTAAAGGGTTTTCTCTGAAGCATTCGGCAAAGATGCTCTGCGGTCGGGAACGCGTCGTCATTCGGCTAAGAGGTGTTCTCTGAAGCATTCGGCAGAGATACTCTGCGGTCGGGAATGCGTCATTATTCGGCAGAGGCATTGTTCCGCAGGCAAAGAGTGGTAGCATTCGGGAAGACATAATGACGTGGATCAACATAAGGAAAAGGCCGGTTCGAACAAGGAATGCAATATGGGCACGAAGATTCGTCATTTATTTTTAGAAACAAGTGTTATAGTCGTGTCCGACTAGGAGTTGTATCAAGACCTGGGTATAAATATAAACCCATGGCAGCTGTAAAAGGAGAATCGAATCAATCATACAACAAACCGGCCCCGTGCCAACATCGAGTCCTTTAGTCGAGTCGTCGAGTTCTTCGAGAGGAGTCATCGATCCGTCGACCTCCGTAAGTACCGACAACCTTGTATCATGCTTAGTATCATGCGGTGGATTTAAGCTTTGATGCAAGTAGTCTTGTTACCATGCTTAGTATCATCCGGTGGATTTAAGTTATGGTCTCAAGAAGGTTCCTCTGTTAGGTCATGAGCCATGCGGTGGGCTAAGATCTAGTATGGACCAAGTTATCGGCTCTGTTAGATTTCGGCAAGATCTAACAGATTCACTAAGTTATCCCGTGTTGCTTCGTTTTTACTATGTGCTTAATTCATGCAACACACCTTTGCCCAATCTAGATCGGCTAGAATCGGCTTTGCTTTACGGTGCGACGACTCATCCCCTCATAGCCGAATCCGAAACCGATCTAGGTTGCCACATGTCGCGGGTTCAAGCTTGTCGGTATCGTGTAGGTCTTGACAGAACCGGGTATCACGCGGTAGATGCAGGTTTTTGGGTCGTCTTAGAGCTAATCATCCGGTGGATTAGAATTCGATTCGATCTGATAGATTTATCTTTACCGATTAGGCTTGTTCCTTCGCCATGGACCCCGATTCGGCTAAGTAGCCGTATTCGGCAGTGCTTTTACGAGTGAACGTGTGTTCGTGGGTTTGCATTGGACAATGAATGCTTTTAGCCTTTCATGATTAGATTGTATCATGCGGTGGATTGATCTAATCTGATTGGTGGTGTGGCATCAAACGAGTTGTATCATGCGGTGGATTAACTCGTTTGTTGTCATGCTTGACGGGTGCTGCTTTCGGCCTATGCATTCTTGTTTCAATGTAAATTCGTGACTGTGTTGTGGGTTCGTAACTAAACATTGAATGTTTTTAGCTTTTCATGGTTAGATTGTATCATGCGGTGGATTGGTCTAATCTGATTAGTGGTGTGGTCACAAACGAGTCGTATCATGCGGTGGATTAACTTGTTTGTTATCATGCTTGACGGGTGCTGCTTTCGGCCTATGCATTCTTCGTTTACTGCGAATTTATGATCATGTTTCACCCTTTTATTTATCTATCATGCTCTGTTTCTCGTTAATCGGCTATGAGTTTGTTTTACAATGTTCATTCGGTTGAAAGCCGATCTTTCGTCATGCTTACGTCATGCATTCGGCAGTACGCTCCTTGTGTGCTTTACCGATTGCCGAATGTGGTTTTAACTGCCGACAGATAGCTTGTTCATAGCTATATGTCTCTTGAGATTGGCTTCAACGCCGCAAATATGGAACTGTCTGGTCTCACCCGGCACGTTCCAGGTTTTGATCTAAACGTTTTTATCCCTTTGTTAGTTTTCAGGCAAACTGACTGGCACGCTTCCGGATTCAAAAGCCCGGGCCACGTTTGAAGCCAGCTAATTCGGCTTGCTGTGTGCTTGGCGTGAGGTGCGGATTTTACGTCAACAGTCGCTCAACTCAGGAATCTTGAAAACTTGTGTGTGTCCCACCGGGCGTGCCAAAAAGTGTGTTGACGTAAAATCTGCACCTCACGCCAAGCACACAGCAAGCCGAATTAGCTGGCTTCACACGTGGCCCGGGCTTTTGAATCCCGAAGCGTGCCAGTCAGTTTGCCTGAAAACTAACAAAGGGACCAAAAAGTTTAGATCAAAACCTGGAACGTGCCGGGTGAGACCAGACAGTTCCATATTTGCGGCGTTGAAGCCAATCTCAAGAGACATATAGCTACGGACAAGCTATCTGTCGGCAGTTAAAGCCACATTCGGCAATCGGCAAGGCACACAAGGAGCGCACTGCCGAATGCGTGACGTAAGCATGACGAAAGATCGGCTTTCAACCGAATGAACATTGTAACACATACTCATAGCCGATTAACGAGAAACAGAGCATGATAGATAAATAAAAGGGTGAAACATGATCATAAATTCGCAGTAAACAAGGAATGCATAGGCCGAAAGCAGCACCCGTCAAGCATGATAACAAAACAAGTTAATCCACCGCATGATACGACTTGTTTGAGACCACACCACTAATCAGATTAGACCAATCCACCGCATGATACAGTCTAATCATGAAAAGCTAAAAGCATTCAATGTTTAGTTACGAACCCACAACACAGTCACGAATTTACATTGAAAACAAGAATGCATAGGCCGAAAGCAGCACCCGTCAAGCATGGCAACGAACGAGTTAATCCACCGCATGATACAACTCGTTTGAGGCCACACCACCAATCAGATTAAATCAATCCACCGCATGATACAATCTAATCGTGAAAGGCTAAAAGCATTCACTGTCCAATGCAAACCCACGAACACACGTTCACTCGTGAGAGCACTACCGAATGCGGCTATTTAGCCGAATCGGGGTCCATGGCGAAGGAACAAGCCTAATCGGTAAAGATAAATCTGTCAGATCGAATCGAATTCTAATCCACCGGATGATTAGCTCTAAGACGACCCAAAAAACCTGCATCTACCGCATGATACCCGGTTCTGTCAAGATCTACACGATGCCGACAAGCTCGAACCCGCGACACGTAGCAACTTAGATCGGTTTTCGGACTCGGCTGTGAGGGGATAAGTCGTCACATCGTGAAGTAGAGCCGATTCTAGCCGATCTAGATTGGGCAAAGGTGTGTTGCATGAATTAAGCACATAGTAAAAACGAAGCAACACGGGGTAACTTAATGAATCTGTTAGATCTTGCCGAAATCTAACAGAGCCGATAACTTGGTCCATACAAGATCTTAGCCCACCGCATGGCTCATGACCTAACAGAGGAACCTTCTTGAGACCACAACTTAAATCCACCGGATGATACTAAGCATGGTAACAAGACTACTTGCATCAAAGCTTAAATCCACCGCATGATACTAAGCATGATACAAGGTTGCCGGTACTTACGGAGGTCGACGGATCGATGACTCCTCTCGAAGAACTCGACGACTCGACTAAAGGACTCGATGTTGGCACGGGGCCGGTTTGTTGTATGATTGATTGTGTTTCTCTACAGATGCCATGGGTTTATATTTATACCCAGGTCTTGATACAACTCCTAGTCGGACACGACTACAATACTTGTTTCTAAAAATAAATGACGGATTTTCGTGCCCATATTGCATTCCTTGTTCGAACCGGCCTTTTTCTTATGTTTTTCCACGTCATCGCGCTTTCCCGAATGCTACTGCTTTTACCTGCGGAACCATGTCTCTGCCGAATGACGACGCATTCCCGACCGCAGAACGTCTTTGCCGAATGCCTCTGGGGAAAAACTCCTTTGCCGAATGATATCTCCTCGACGACTCCGGCCCACATGTCAGCCTCTTCCTGATGCCAATTTTTGGTGTTAACAGAGGTAAAGTGAACGGTTTTGAAAGTTGAGGGAGGTAGTTCACCCGTTTTTCATGTCTAGGGTGGTTTCGCGAACTCGGTCTTGTATTCAGGGAGGTGAATAGGACTTGTTCCTTCTTTCTTTCCAGTTTCGCTCCGTGCCCGTGAACTCAATCCAAAGGTGAGTTCCCCTCCCCTGCGCGTCAGTTCCGACCCTCCTCTTTCCACCGCACTCACAAAAGGGAAACGATGGCCATGCCGGTCACCTGCCCATGTCTTCGTACTGTACGAACGCCCAAAAAGTTACCACCACTGACCACTCCACTCCACAAGTTTACCGTTCCCGGCCGCTTTGGCAGCGAAAGCAGGACGCCACACACCGCCGTGGTGATTCCCAAGGCGAAGCACGGTCACGGCCTCACGCTGCCGTTGCCCAGGCAGCCCCGGTCGTCGTCGTCGTCGTCCAAAAACGACGTTTCAGAGGCCACAGGCTATAGAGGCAACCACCTCCACAGATGCCAGACCACAGTGACAGTGGTGGTGGCGCCGGCCGGCATGAAAAGACGTTCGGCCAACATGCGGCGAGCCGGGCGGCAGTCACAAGGCGAATAAGACAGGCAGTAAACGCGACGCACAGGCGCACAGGGCCTCCCCCGAGACCGAGACAGATCCTTCCTTCCCCGACGCAAATCCCGAGGAGCGACGGCAACATGCCTGCGGCGGCCGGCCACCAGCGCTTTGGCCTCTGCCTTTGGCTACGCTAGCTAGCCGTGGCATGCACAGTGACAGTACGTGACCCCGGCCGGGTCACGCAGCTCGCCTCGCGCGATTCGCGCTTTTTGCCGTGGCCCGTCGCCTCGCCGCCAAAGTCCGTGCCCGCGCGCCCCGGCCTCTGTGCATGCGCTGCGCTGGTGGGAGTACTCGTATCGTATCCACCGTGCTTTCCTTTCCCGCGTGCCGCGCCGCGTGTGGTGTGCGCGCCCGCCCGCCCGAGATGCCCGCACGCGGCCGGGGGCGGCGCGAGCGGATCCGAGGACGGCCCGGGCGGTGTGTGTTCAATTCGAGTGGTGCGCGTACGTTTCGGAGCTCTCGCTCCCTCCCATCGGCATGGGGGGAAAAGGTTTTGTTGCTGTGGTGCGTGGAGCTGGCCGGCCGGCCGCCGGGTGCGCAAAAGCGCAAAGCGCAAAGGCGCCGCAGGGTCCCCCGCGGTCGGTGTGGCCAAGGACGGCGGCTCGTCTCCACCTCCCTAGCTCCCTCCCTCTACGCGGCGCCGCGCATCGCATGTGACCACTCACTCACTCCTGCGCCGCACGGCTAGGTACGTACGCGATGCAGATGTGATCGATCCATCGGGTGTGCATGCATGCGCGCCCACGAGAAAACATGAGCTCTCTCTCTCTCTGCATCAGTGTGTCTCTGAAGCATGGGCCCCGGCCTGAGCTAATCAACATACATGTAGCCCAGCCGTTAATTTAATCAATTTAATTTGGGATCCCGGCCTGGCCTGGTCCTACCGTTGTTGTCAAAGATGGATCGAGGAGAGAGAGAGAGAGAGGAAAGCAACACCCCTCCCTCTCCTCTAGTCCTCCCTCCCGTGGAAATGGAACAAATATTGCGTCGCCACGAACACCCACATGGGCTTGCCACCTTTTAATTTTCCGCACACCCACCCAACCCGATCGAAGAAAAGACACGGCCGGCAGTGGGGATTCCATATATGCAGTATCTGTACTTCTTCTAGTAGCTAGCTACGACCGTCCCCGGCCGTATGCATCGCCACAGTCGGGCGTCAGGGGAACACTTGCTCTCCACAAAACTATTCCTGCCTGCCGCGTCCACCGCTGGCTTAAACTAGCCACCACACCACCCACCCCGCGCCTTCGGGCAAGGGCCAACGACGGCCTCTCTCCAAACACGTACTGTAGAGACAAAGACAAGACGCACAAGAGGCCGGCCATCGCCCGATCGGTCGAGACCGAGACGGCGCGTGCCAGCCACGACCACGAAGCGCGCGACGCGCCCTGGCTGGAAATGAATCACAGAGCGAGACGGAGCAGCAGCCAGCAGGGTTGGTGCAGGCTGCGCTGGTCGCCCGACCGGCATGGCATCGCACATCCACTGTCGATCATGTCGACGCATATGTATATGTATCCTCATCATGTCCAAGTTTAGTATGGTTTTACCTGCAGCTTCGCATGCGCTTGCGTATCTTCTTGCACTGGCCACTGGGCTTCAATTTCGTGGCCCCGGGCGGGCGTATGTTTGACCGGCATCATATCGTGGCCGTGCTATCGCCCGGCATGTGCGCGCGCTCATCTACTCTCGGTCGCCCACTATGCATGTGGAGGCAAATGATGGCGAGCTGCCCGGCCCGGCCGGCCCTCGCGTCGCGATGGCCACTGGTTAATTAGCAGCAGGTTATGATTGGGGTGTCAATAGAATCCATGGATGATGACGCCGTCCATGTCCATCCATCGAGGCATCATGTCACGCTGCACTGGAGATTGGAGAACAACTGCTGTAGAAATTAACCCAGCGCTAATCCGCCTACCTTTGGACGATACGATGGAATATATTATGTGTAGCATGCACTTTCCGAAATATTTGACTCCCTTTATTTTCTCTGAAGCCCGATCTGCGGTTGGAATAATGTAAAGGTAATTTGAACGAAGATGATTTCTTCATTTTTTTCTTTTGACCAAAGAATAAGCCGACCAAATCAAACAGAGCATGCAGCTAGAGGGAACGGACGGTGCGCATGCGTGATGAAGTGAAGTCTGATGAGAGCAAGGATATGCATTACACAGCGAAATTCCCTCTCATGAGTCAGCTCACGAGTGCTGCCAGACATATACCGTACGCACTGCGCCACTGCTCTCTCTCTCTCTTCTGCTCCATCCATGGCCCTCGTGATCTGTTCCTGATCGACCTGCCTCTGCCCGGCTAGCTCGTCACTGCTGCCAGATGAAGCCGACGGCAGCAGTCAGCAACAGAAAAAAGAGAGGAGTGGTCACGGCACATCCCAGGTCAGTGGACCTGAGAGAGAGAGAGACGAGCGGCATAGCGATGTTCATTGTTCCATTGGCTTGGGATCCGAAGGAGCACACTGGACCATTGTGGTCGCCGCCGGCAGGAAAACGATGTTTCCATGCGCAGTTAATCCGTGACGAGACGTCCTGATCGATCGAGCTCGCCGAGCATCGCGACCAAATCCTATGAACCTGCTGCTTCAATTCGACAATTCATAGCTAGCTTGTAAATGGTGGTGATGCTCAATAATGTTGTGCAAGCATGGCAGGTAGGCCTAGTTAAATGTGGGATGCATGCTATATATATGCCACTTGTCAGTGAAGAGCTTCTTCTAGCAGTATCAGCTAAACGCCATTAGTACGTAAAGAGTTTTTATATATGTGCTTTTGGAGAGTATTAGGTGTTTATATTATTTATAGTATGTGGTTGTTGACTGTCGTATTCTACGTACTTGTGGGTCTCTAAGGCTTTTGACAAATGGATGTACATTGAGCTAGGCGGCGGATAGGCGAGTAGGATACCCATTGCTCCGACCATCCGTTTAATTATTTGCAAGAGGCTATATATGGTGCAAGGAAGTGCGGTGTGCTTGTGGAAAGCCGATAGCATAACAAGGATATAGGGCCGGTTATAGGAATAGTTCATTCTCACGTCATCGAGACGTGAGAATGAACTTGGGCCTCGTTTAGTTCCAAAATTTCACTCCTAAATTTACTATGCAAAAAGAAGATTCCCCATCATATCAAAATGTCATAACATGCATGGAGTATTAAATGTAGATGAAATCAAAAACTAATTGCACAGTTTTGTTGTGCTCTGCGAGACGAACATTTTGAGCATAATTAATTAATTTTTGGACAATTTTTTACAAATACAAACGAAATGCTACAGTGACGCAATGATTACGAAGTGACATCATACTCCCAAATTCACCCTCCCAAATTCAACATCTAAACACCACCTTGGTGTTTGATGTTCAAAAACATGGTTTTGTGCAGGGGGTCCATGTCCGATTGTTCATATGTGTATATGGTTGGTAATGGGTTAACACCAATCGACGACATTTGATAAGAACAAGCAATCTGCAAACTAGCTAAAGGCGATATTGCAGGATTAGCGTATCTCCAATATTTTTCATAAAGACAATTATAGGTTTATTCACGGTAACTAAAATGTAGTCTTTTCGTGTCAAATTGTAGATTTTTTTGACTTTTCTAAATATATAGATTTTGCTACATATGTAGACACAATGTATATCTAGATGTATAATAAAATCTATATATTAAAGAAAGGATTAAAATGATTTCTAATTTAGGACGGAGGAAGTATCGTTTTGCAATCAGCTACAACAATATTTCAAAGATAGTTCTATGTCTGTGTAATTGACGCTACGAGGTATGAGCCGTAGTTTTCTGCGCATATGTCGAAATAGTTGAAATCTATCTACTCAAAAGAACAGAGAAACTCCAAAGATCCAGAATAATTCTCAGATGTGTTTAGTTCCCAAAATTCCACTATGTAAAAAGTCCCATCACATCACATCAAAATATCGGCACGTGTATAGAGTATTAAATGTAGATAAATAAAAAACTAATTGCATAGTTTTGATGTGCACGACGAGACGAATCTGTTAAGCCTAGTTAGTTCATGGTAGGACAACAATTACCATAAATAAATGAAAAGTGTTACAGTGCGCTACAATGTTCGATGCAATTTTTTTTACCATTATTTTCGCCGGATTTAAATATAGCCAGAGCAAACTAAAAACGCTCCACAATTCATCAAGGAAGATGTTCTAGTAGTAAAGCAGTGGAAGTGTGGAACCCATACCAGTTACTAACTGTGCCCCCGCACGTCATCTCCTTCCGCATCAATCAACAAAAAACATCGCGTACAAGTCTTGGTTTCTCTTGCCCACCCGCGCAATCCGCTACTCTTTATCTCAGAAAAACGCCCGTCACTACAGGAAAAAGATAGAGGCACGTAGCTCGGACGAAATAGCAAGAAAGCACGGAGATAAAAAAGGATCCGAGAACGTCATCCACTGCACAGAGGCACCCGGCAGCCAGCACAGACCCCCGTCACGTACGATCGCGCTCACGCGCCACCTCAAAAAGTCAATGGCCATGCGCGGAGCATCCCATCCGCCCGTTCGAGCCACAGCTCCTTTTTTTTTTCCTTCTCTTTTTGACAACACGATGTCACGATCCCGGGAGGGGAGGAAAAAAAACTGTACTCCTACGAGATTACGAGTACCGATACCGATGCGCTAGGCAGCACTACTGGTGCGGTGCAGCACAGGCAGGCATCATCGAGCTGGGCGCTGCCGCTGCCGCCGCCCGGATTCACGCACGAAACCGGCCCCCCTGCAAAGCCGGGCCAACGGACGCAGCCACCCAAAGACGGTGCGATGCAAACAAGGCAAGCAAGCGGCCGTAGCAGCGTGACTTGGGCGCCCGCCACCGCAGGACGCAGGCGACGCCGAGCACAGCCGCACAGGCAACGTGGCGTAGGGCCTCCCCTCGCCGCGGATCCCGAAGCCGTTTCCCACCCTTTCGCCGCGCGGTCCCCACACCCGCCCACGCGCCCGACCCACACCCACCACCCCGGAACCGAGACGAAACCGCCAGGCAAAACAAAACCCGCAAGCAAGCCAAGCGAACCGTCCCGGCCGGCCCGGCCGCGTTCACGTCTTTTTTTTCCCCGCTGGATCGCCGCCCCGCGTCGCGTGACGCGTCCCCCGCTCTTTTCCTTCCTTCCTCGCGCGCCCGGCCCGGTTCGGCTCGGTTCAGCCGCGACCCGGCCCGCCCCGGTGCTTGCTCCTGCCTCCGTGCTCGGCATGATGATTGCGCCCTGACGAGACGGCGGCTGCCGCGGGCCCCACCGGCCATCTCCCCGTTTGACCGCGAACACAGCCGGAAGGGAGGGCCCCGCGCGTCAGCCCCAGGAGCAGCGGCTGGGCCCCTTGGCCCGTCACGTTTAACCGTCTTCCCGCCCCGGGCAGCGGAAATGCCGTCCCTGCCCCTGGCCCTCGCCACCGGCGCGGGGGCAGAGCTGGAAAATGCCCGAGCGGCGAGCCGGTAACTGGCATCACCGTCACCTCCTCCCCCCAGCTGGGTTTACAATAGGAAGGGAGGAGGCAGCAGAGCAGAGCAGAGCAGCCAGCCACAGCAGCGGCTGCGTTCAGACTACTCCTACTTCCTTCCTCTCCTCTCCTCCGGCTCGCTCCTCCAGTCCTCCCCCAAATTCCTCCCCAGAAATAATAAACAAAGCCAGCCAGCCAGCGAGCGAGCGGCGGCCGCGGGGGAGAGGAGCAGCGCAGCGCGCGGGGGCCGGCAGATCCGCGAGATCCGGCGTGCGGGCGGGCGATGACGAACGGCACCGGGGGCGGCGCCGGCGGCGGCGGGCTCGGGGGCACCCGGGTCCCCACGTGGAGGGAGCGCGAGAACAACCGCCGCAGGGAGCGCCGCCGCCGCGCGATCGCCGCCAAGATCTTCGCCGGCCTCAGGGCCTACGGCAACTACAACCTCCCCAAGCACTGCGACAACAACGAGGTGCTCAAGGCGCTCTGCAACGAGGCCGGATGGACCGTCGAGCCCGACGGCACAACCTACCGCAAGGTAATAATCCATTAACCCCTCCCTTCTCCCATGAGTCCCTTGGCTTGCTCCGCGCCGGCTGCTGGCGCCTCCACGGCTTCGATTCCCATTTCAAGCTTTGCGCCACGCCATGAGTAGAGTTGCTTCGTTTTTTGTCTTGCTTTGGTTTGCTGCGATGTGGCCAATCGTCGCTGCGGCTACTGCGATCTGAGTTCTAGCAGCTCTACCTACAGCGTGTTTGCTTGCTTGGTTCTCTCGAGTAGCACGTAGCTTCGCTGGAGATGCTTGCTCCGTTCTGGTGGGACTTTTTGCTTGCATGGAGGCCCTCTGTTCTGGGATTGGGAATGGGAACGCAATGCGGATCCATCTCTTGATGCGCCTGCTGTGCTGTGCACATCCATGGATCCTGTCGGATTTAGGCCGGCTTTACTTGCTTTGAGCTCTGTTTGTTTCTAGGGGATGATGCATTGTTTTTTAGGCTGCACTGTTGTCGGGTCAGGGAAATGGGAGCTTGATTTGCAACCAACGGGGCATACAATGCGGCTCGATAAGTTAGGCAAGCTCCATAGTTGGGATTTTCAATTTTTTTCATATGACAAAGGAATACTGCTTCAGTTTTTGAAGCACTGAAGGCAATTTTCGGGAATGGCCTGCTTTCTTTGCCACTGCGGTCTTGTAGTTCATAGTATGGTCAAAATCTGAGAGCTAAACTCAAGTTATATTTCGTTTCATTTTCAACATTTCCTTGGTCCCAGAAGTGGTGGTTCGATTCAGTTTAGGAGTCAGTTATGATGAAGTCACAGGCTAGCTAGTATGAGCATGATAGAGTGCTGAGAATTGCATCTGGGTTGATGCTGTAAAAGAAGGGGTTACTGGTTACCATCACAAAAGCACAAAGCATAGTCCAAAATGATTCTCTTGCTACAATCTTTTTGCCATGTGCAAATGCTGCCATTGCTTTTAGAAACCAAAAGCAGTGTTTTTTACTTTGCTTTCGAGGCTTGTTCCAAATTAATGGTAGATAAGAAGAATTTTGACTTACCCAAGAAATACCAACAGAAATGAGAGGCCTTGAAATTGCCACACCGTGGGTTGGTTGGTTGCCTTTGGTCATTTGTGTTTACTCACATGTGACTGCCTTGATTTTTTTAATGGGGAGGCAGGCTTTGCTCTAATAAGTATATTATAATAACTTTTGATATTACCAAATTTGAAGCTGGTTTTACAAGCTCTTGTGTTGCTTCTGTCAATTTATTACTGATAATTGAAAATTTGGAGGATTTTACTTGATTTACATATTGGAAAAGGCAATATTTTTTGGTAAGTTAGTAGCCACTAGCCAAGAAATTTGAATTGCAGAGTGTCGCAACTGATTCATTCAAATCTTCTGTATAATTGTTTGAACTTGCTTCTGTATAGCATGATGATTAAAAAAGTGTGAATAAGTAAGTAGTTGATTTCATGGGCAATTATCATGTTATTATGGTTTAAACATGGCATGCTTCACGACAATTTCCTTTCGATAAAAGCAATTCATTTCTGTTTCGCAATTATTCTTTGCTGCACTTAAATTTATTTTTGGATGGAACCAGTTCAAAGTTAACTGGATATTGTTAAGTGATGAATTTCTCCATGTTTCAGGGATGTAAACCAACAGCAGCAGAGCGTCATGATCCAATTGGAAGGTCTGCATCACCAAGCCCTTGCTCTTCATATCAACCTAGTCCAAGGGCTTCATACAATCCAAGCCCTCAATCCCCCTCCTTTCCAAGCTCTGGATCCTCCTCTCACATCACCCTTGGTGGGAACAACTTCATTGGTGGTGTTGAAGGCAGCTCTCTCATCCCATGGCTCAAGAATCTTTCCTCGAGCTCCTCAATTGCCTCATCCTCCAAGTTTCCACAGCTTAATCATCTCTACTTCAATGGTGGCTCCATCAGTGCCCCAGTGACACCTCCATCCAGCTCCCCAACTCGCACACCTCGCATCAAGACCGACTGGGAGAACCCAAGTGTTCAGCCTCCATGGGCTGCATCATACTACGCGTCTCTTCCCAACTCCCAACCACCAAGCCCTGGGCACCAGGTTGCTCCAGACCCAGCATGGCTAGCAGGGTTTCAAATTTCATCTGCTGGCCCTTCGTCTCCAACTTACAGCCTTGTGGCACCAAATCCTTTCGGTATTTTCAAGGAGACTGTCGCCAGCACCTCAAGAATGTGCACCCCTGGACAGAGCGGAACATGTTCTCCGGTGATGGGTGGTGTGCCTATCCATCATGATGTCCAGATGGTTGACGGCGCCCCAGAAGACTTTGCCTTTGGGAGCAGCAGCAATGGCAACAATCAATCACCTGGCCTGGTGAAGGCATGGGAGGGGGAACGGATTCATGAGGAGTGCGCCTCAGATGAGCACGAGCTGGAGCTCACCCTTGGGAGCTCAAAGACCCGTGCTGATCCCTCCTGATCATGTTGCAAGAGTTGGTGCCTCATATTTGCCTAGGAACTACATTTCATATTTATTTGGACGGTGCTCCTCTATTTTATGGGTTCAGTGTTTGTAGAAAGAGAGAAGGGATTCAGAGATCGTACCATGGTCCTCTGGAGACTATATCCATCCTCTTTCAGGGATCTGAACCCGTTTTAGCCTAAGCAAATCGTTAACTTATTTATTTCATTTTTTCTTCATTTCTTTTTTCTCTTTCTCAAGAAATGAAAAGAAAAAAAAATGCAAGGGGACAATGGTGCTTGCAGGAAACATTAGACAAATTGAAGAAATGGTGTCATCGTTCAGCAGTAGCTGAGATTCCGGTGGCATTCATGTGCCCTTGTAAATTAGCTCCTGTTGTCCTTGGTATGACTATTGTCGTTGTACTTTGCGTCGAAAGTGTGTACATTTTATGGGTCATTCATTGCTTCTGTCGTGCCTCTGCTGGTTGATGTGTTTACAAGTGTTGGTTCCAATTATTAGGATATCATTATCCCAGGTTTTCAGCATCAGGTTAACACATGGTGCTGCCATGTTCTACCATTGCATTGATTTTCTTGTCGTACAAAAATTCCTGGGGAGGCAACTGTATGTGATAGCCATGTGTCTAAAAGAGCAGGTCTATCTGATTTCTACTGCAGTGGGTTGGTTTTATCTTAGTCAGGCCATGTTATCTACTTAGTTTTTCTTTCTCGAGTGGTGTTATTGTTATAGCGATGAAGGAACATGCCAGCTTTTGTTGTTGAGGAAAAAAAAGAAAAGGTAGGCTATAAATTTAGGGAAAAACTAAAATATGTGGGGTTTTTTATATTAAAATATGTGGGGTTGATATTCTGGTTTTTGCCTATTTTTTAATACAAGGCATGTCATCTGCTTCAGTCCTTTGTTATGATTTATATGGGTATATACCTTGCTCATACAATCACATTGTACTTCATGTTGGTACATGTTTGTTGCCCCCAAAAATTAGCGCGATATCTTTGCCTGCTGGATTGTACGCAAGGAACATTGCCGAAGACAACCCGAACCCCGAACCAAAAAGCCTTTACGCTGTTCAGCGCAATGGTTATCCTCATATGAAATTTCAGATTGGCAATCAGTTAACAGCTGTAGTTTAAATTACTGATCATCATTACGTGCGGTGTTTCTGTGGTGATTAGCTTGTTCTCACTATACAAAACCAGAAACTGAATAACATGGCATCAATGACGGGCAGAAGCAGCCGTCCTTGCAGGGCTGTCCAGCACGAATTGACAACGCCGTGCAGCTGAATCTGCATCACGAGACTGAACGGGTGGTCATGTGCAGTGTACACAAAAAGGCTTTGCTACGGCCATTAAAATCAGGCTTCACGAACTGTACGTACATAATGGTCATCTTCATACAGGACTGCCCGCAGTACTACGATACATGGCCTTTGTACGCTACTGCCAGATCCAGACGAGCTTCAGGTTCTTGCGACATATGGTCCCCCACCCCGTCTCCTCGGTAGGCACTTTAACAGGACTCGAGGAAGATATTTGCGCATCAGTGATAAACTAATATACTCCCTCCGATTTGGTAAATAAAATCATTTAGGACAGCGACACGGTCACCAAAATTGTACTTCTCTTTTCTATAAAAATATTTCTTGAAAAGTTATATATGTATATTTTTATGAAAGTAATTTTCAAGACCGATCTATTTATATAATTTTTAAATTTCAAAACTCAACGACTTAAATGTTATTCATGATTTATATTCTTAATGTTTGACTCAAACCTTGTCCAAAACTGACTTTTTTTACCAAACCGGAGGGAGTATGCACCCGAGGCCTTGTGCATCTGAAAGAAGATTACAAAGGAAGATAGCACAAGGCGACAATTCATGCAAGTATGCAACATCTCATCCCCAGACATGTCGGAACAATATAATGGCAGCAGAGGATTCAGAGTTAAACTTTGGCACCAGCTGAACAAATGGATTCCCTTTCTTTTCTCACGAAATGTAGCCATATTTACAACATTTACAGAATCTAGGAATTATGGCAACGAGGGCAAGGCGAATAAACACAGAAACAATTCACCAGGTGGGGTATATTGTGTGTCAGAAACTAAAGACCAGAGGTTTGCTTTTCAATCTTATCAAATAATACGGATAAAACTTTGTATAGAGTGGCTGCAGCAGGTGGCCTGGGCAGTGAGCCAAGAAGGATTTCTGATGCCTTAATGGGGCCACCATAAAATCGGGCATTTATTGAGTCTCGAGTGGATACCACACTTCCATTCAGCGCGCAGCCCACAAAGGCACCTGCCACAGAAACGAAGAACAGATAGCGACAAAAAAGTAAAGTTTTTGCAGTAAGTACATCAACAGTAAAGTTAAACAGATAACTGACATCAATAGTACAAATTTAGCAATAAAAAATAAAAAACTGAAAATTTGCGTCCCTCTGAGCGTGAGTAACCGCAAACTGTTTCTGTTCGGATCAACGGCTTTCTTCTTTTCTATCAATGAAATAGGCACCATCTCGTGCCCATTCGTTCAAAAACATAAAAATAAAAAAACAAAATTGAAAACACTTGTGTTGCGTTCAGCAATAATTAACGAAACCATATGAACTGTATAATGCTGCAACAATGAAGATAGCAAATGATTCTCAATTTTGCTCCACTGTACCACTCACTATATATGCCTATACTAACAGAGTGATTCAATGTTGCTACAGCAACATATGTTGATTTATTAGATTATCTAAGTGTCTTACTTTGAAGCAACTAGCTAGACACCTAACTATCATGTTTACTCTGCAGAATCTGTTACTCATAAGCAATATCCAATGTGGTCACCAGTCACCACAGTGACCACATGGCTAAAGGTCTATGAACAATATTTTTTCCAAAAATAAGAATCTTGGTCTACGCTATGCATGCTATCGAAAGCTGGACTCTTCAGGAAGGTTAGAAATATGTGCTCAAGAACAATCACAAACTACTTTCCACAACAGAAGAAATTAATGGCTGAGATCCAATTATAATCTTCAAATTCTGTCAGTACACAGAACTTGGCAGTATAGTTTTTGATTGTTTGTCAGAAAAGTGATGGTTGAACAAAAACTCACCAGTAAACAAATAGAGTTGATTGGAAGTTACAAAATTAGTACAATTAGTAATTCTTAACTTTTTCTTTAATTCCACTGAAATGAGGAGGCCACAATCAAGAAATACAAGATTAATGTGAGTAAATCAAGGAATTGACAACTTGTCACTAATGACTGAACTAGCTGTATCCTATAAGCTTTATTCTGTCTTGTAAATTACCGACTGGTAGTGGCCAGTATCAGGAACATTAGAGAGTACTATCCCTGGAACAATGTGGTCAAATGGTAAAATTGAAAAGAGGAAAATTCATTAAGACATACCCTTGCTACAACTGTAAGTGTAACAGGCAGCATAACCACCATCACCAGCACGGAAATCAGCCTCTGCTGCTCGTCCAAGATGACCAGCAGAAGCGCTAATACCAGCTCCAATTGCCATATGTGCATTTCCACTGAAAGTTTTGATGGCATCTGTGTTCCTAAGAACAACAATGTAGTCAGCTAACTCGCCTCCAGCCTGAAAGGTAAAAAGTACAGACAAATGTTTCAAGTGTTAGAAGGCCAAAGTTATATAAAAACATAACCTTATTTGATGAAAAGGTCACCTGAACTCCATATCCAAGACCGTAAGTAGAGATGGCAGAAGGAGGGGACCAAGAACCATCAGCTCTGCGAGCCACCACTAGTCCAGTGCCAAGTTTGTATGTGAGCATCATTCCAACCTTTACCTCAGTGATTATTGCAAGCCCTTTTGCTTCTCTAAGAATTGAATCAGGGATAGACTTCTCAGCTTTCAGCTGTCCCACCTGAATATTGCAAGCAAAGAACATTTCATGATTGCATCCTTATTAACTGCAAAACAAACAAGCAGCATGTGGCCAAAACTGAAAAAGGAAAGAAAGAGCGAGCTTTATTGCAATCCCGAGATTCAGAGAAGCATTAGACTAGCTTATAAATGGAATCAACAAAACAGTTAAGACAACACTGAAAATATCTATGTAATGCTTCAGCCTTGCACCACTGCACCAGTAGCGAATAAAGGGAAAATTGGATTTTAGATGGTCTAGTTATGGTGTTAACAAATGAAGAAAAACAATATGTTCATTTCTGAGGCCGTTTCCATTTTCCAAGATATATTACAGGTTAGATCACTCTGTGTCCTAACTCCTAAGATGGAGCAAAGCTTATGTCTGTCTAAAGATTAACTGTTGAACCATAATAATGTTTGAGATTTGGCCCACCAAGCCTTTCTGAAAACTAGGATAAACATTCCTGGTAATAACTCATCACATTTATACAAGGTGCCTTGAGAAGCTCTGTGCTACAAGTTTGTAGAGAAAAATGGTCTGCCAAATACTTGGGAAGCATGAAAACCACAACCCAAATTTCTGGTTTGGGAAACATGAATGCCACAATCTTTGCATATACCTATTGCAATGGATTACCTTGGATATTATCAATCAACCATAATTCACAAGGGGGCAATTTTTTGTTTCGATCCGGTACAGTTGCAAATTATTTAGAGTTTCAGCCGGGCTGGAGATATAGAACTGTCTAAAAGATTTATAACTGACAGTTAATGAATGCTTATAGCATTGGATAGCCACTGGTTGAGCAGGAAATGTGTTTGAAGAATCAAAAGGCACATGAACATTTTAGGGAAAAAAACAGTTAAATAATTAAGAGAAGGATTACGAAAAGTGTAGGATATGCATACCTTACAATAGCCATATATGGAATTTGCAGCCTTGTAGATTTCATACTCCATTTTGATTGACCATGGGATGTTTATCCATGACCTTAAGGTGCTCAGGTCTGTCAAGTCTTGAGTTGGAGGTTGACAAGCACGACTGAATCGATTCATCAAATAAGGTTGAATACACTCCAGGCGCACACCACAAACATCACAGACTCTTTGAGGATCTGAAGTCATGAATTTTGGGGGCATCAAACTTCTACCCTTTGAACAGCCACTACAAAATATCCCACCACAAAATCGGCAATGATGGCGAGTGCAAATTATTGGATGAAAACGCGCTCCGCAAAACATGCAAGAAGGGGCAACACTATCAGGCAACCACTTTGTTGGTTCTGTCTCAAGGAGAGCATGTTCAGATCCAGCACTGATATCTTCAAGTGTTTGAGCCTTATCCTTCAAAGCCTCCTCAAGGAAAAAATCTGACACCATAGACATGCCATACCTCCCAAAATCAAATGACGCAATAGATAATATTTTATCTTTTCCTGCAACCACCATCTCAGAAAGCACATCCCACATTGTCATCTCCAAATTTTCTTCATCAATATCCCACTGATATTCTTCTTCTGGGAAGCACTCACTATTATAACCAAACCCCTTTTGCCAGTCCTCGTGATCACGTTTTGTCATTGGTGGAACAGAAGCAGGCACCCATATGCCTGTTTGCTCACAAAGTGGGAGACCGTTGTAGTTGTTTTCTCCGGATTCCTCCATGGTTGTCATCTCATCGCTGGATTTAAAAGCATTGACAACACCAAGGCTTCCTTCCTTGAAATGTCTTGAAGGATGATCCTTTGCTCCTGGCTCAAATATGTGGGGGGCCTGGTTTTTGCAAGAAACCATAACCATAAATAATCTGGGTGTCAAAACATACATGCATATAGCCTTTTGGAGGCATAATCAGGAAATACAATCTCAGCAATTGAGCAGTCACTTTATTCATACTTGACAATTAATAAGTGTGCAAACTAAGAAAAAGTGTAGGACGGCCAAATCGTCTTATTGGAGTTATCTCTTGCCACGCCATCAAATATTTTGGTGTCCTAAATCCTGATTTTGAACTTCTGATTGATGAAAAAAAATGTTGAGTTTTACACAAAGTAAATGAGGTAGGGGGCACTTCTGGAATATCAAGAGAGTCCAGACACTGATCATGGGTTAGGACATAGGAATGCATCTGTAAGCACACACATCCCATGCTTCTAAACATAGGAAAAACTTTGTGCGCTTGTTCGCTCGTTTCTAATGTGTTGGAGCCTTGGTCGCTCGTTTCTAGTTGTTCTGCCGGCCGTATGTTTTTCTGGCCATTTTTAGTTTTTTCTCTATTCTTTAGTCCTTTGTGCGCTTGTTAGGTCAACTCCTGTTTGGCCGGGGACAAGTAATGTCTATAAAATGCTATCTTCTTAATCAAATACGTGCTAAGGCACGGTCGCGAAAAAATGAACATAGGAAAAAGACCTATACAGTATATACACCACTAACGTTCTGAACACATATAAAACAGTAAAAAAAGCAGTAAAAAAACAGTAAAAAGCAACAACTTGGCAAACATGCATTTTGTGTATCAAGCCTCTTCCACCTGCTCGACAACACGTTAACTAGCAGAGCACACAACAGGAATTTAACAAGCAGAAGCCGAAAGCTCCCACCTTTTGCAGCACGTGAACCAACTACCGCCTACGTAACCAGAACCGCACTTGACCAATCTAGCAAGAAATCATACTGCAGCAATTCGAATCTACCGCGCAGGCGAACTCAAACTCATTATCAGATGAATCGAAGAGGGAGTGCTCGATTACCGCTTCAGGGGCGGGCGACGCATCGGTCTCCTCGTCCCACATCACCGACCAGTCGCAAGCCCTAGCCTCCTCCCCGCCGTCGCCGGAGACGGGGGCGGTGGCGGCTGGGACCTGCGGGGGCTCCAGGTCGTACGGCTCGAAGTGAGGGTAGAGGCGATCGGCTTCCGCCATGCCGGAAGTGCTCGCCTGCTCGGTGGCGGCTCGAATCGTGCGGGGAGGAGTTCGGGAGGATTGGCAATCGGGACTTGGGATTGCGAAATTGGAATACTGTTTCGTGAAAGAAGGGGGTGGGATGATTAAGGAAGAAACCGGGGAGGAGAGGGAGACGGGATGAACAAGTTTTTTTTAGGGGAGGAACAAATTAAAATTTCGGGATATATCCTGTAGAAGTTACCTTCAAAAAAAAAAAGCAGCCGGAAGGAAGGGAATGGCCCCTGTTGGGCCTTCATTTTGGTTCATGAGAATTCGGCCCATCGTATTTCTAGATATAGCCAGCCAAATCCGCGAAAAGCGAACGGACCTTTTCTGGGCGATGAGAAGATCACGCACACCAAAAGATGACTCCTTAAGGCTGCCCACACCGGTCTCCTGAAGACGATTCTGCAGGAACGTTTTAGCAAAGAACGAGCTGCACCGGTCTCCTGGACGCTCTCCTGTAAAATCCCGGAGGCTCGGCTCTCCCCCATCTGTGGGGGAATGGCGGAGCTGCGCCATGCGCCGACGTGGCGCGGGGCCCGCACCTCGGGATTTGCTCGCGCCCATGGCCGTTGCTCCCGCGCTCGCCGCCGGCCGCCGCCGCCTCCCGCTGGTTGTCTCCAGCGTCTGCCCCCCCCCCCCCCCGCGCCGCCGCGCTTGGGCGTCGCCCCGCCTGGCCGCCTCCTCCCCGCACCCGTTGCTGCCGCTGCGGCGGCGGCCGCCCGCTCCACCGCGCGCCGCCGCGAGCGCGAGCATGGGCGCAGCCGACGCCGGCGAGCTCCGCCAGGACCTGCGCCGCGGCCGCGGCATGGGCGCCCGTGCGCAGCCGACACCGGCGTGGGCCAGAGGAGGAGGAGAGGGGGTCGGCGGCGGTGTGGCCGCTGGAGTCCCCGACGAGGCGTTGCTGGTGGCCGCGCTCCTCCTCGGCGCATGCGCTCTGGCCTCCACACGCCGCGCCGTCCACAGGCACACGCCGGCAGCAGCCGCCCACGCGCGCGGCGCCCGCATGGATCCGGGGCCCTCGGAGACACAGCGGCCGGGGGAGACGAACGACGCCGGCGAGAGCACGAGGCTCTGCGACGGCCGCTGAGCGCGTCGAGGGGGGAGGACGAAGACGGTGCCGCCACCGCCGTGCAGATCTTGCCCGCGCGCGCAGGGAGGCGGCGGCGGCACTCGGCGTGGAGGCGGACCAGAGTGCGGAGGCGCAAGGCGGCGGCGCCGCAGAGCTCGTCGCCGCGGCGGGCCCGCGCAGGCTCACTCGAACACGGCGGAGGGGGCGGCGCGGAGCTCGGGGATGAGGTGGCGGCCCTGCTCACCGCCCGGCCACCGCGAGCCGCCGCATCCGTGCGGCCCGTCGCCGCCGCGCAGGCCCCCGTCGCCGCCGCGGCTATCTCCTCTGCCTTCGCGCCGGAGGGGAAGGAGGGAGGGGCTGGCGGCGAGGGGAGGCGCGGACGTCGGGCGGGAGCAGGCTGAGCCGGTGGTAGCGGCGGTCGATCGGGCTGTATAAGGCGGGCGCCTCGGTGCTGGGGAAGATGAGCTCGACGACGACCGGCGCCGGAGCTCTTGCGTCGACGACCGGGTGCTGTTGCCATCGGCGTCGCAGAAGGAGAGGCACTCGTGGAGTGCCGCCGGCGCCGGGGCCAGGCGCGCGGGAGGACGAGGAGTCGTTGGCGCCGAGGAGGGCAAGGAAGCTAGGGCGGCGGCCTTGTCGCCCGCCACGGCGTGGGATGCGGTCGAGCGCGCCAAGCACATGGCCAGGTGACCGGCGGCGGGGGAAAGAGGAGGGGAGGGGGCGGCGGCGCGGGCGAGAGGGGAGGAGGCGGCGGCGCCGGCGCGAGTGGAGATTGGAGGGGAGGGGCCGGCGGGAAGTAGAGAGAGAAAGAGGAGGGGAGGTATAAAAAAATCTGATGTGTGGGGCCGCAACATGGTAGTTGGGATAGAAAAAGAGTATAGAGGAGAGATGGGTGCGGAGGAATTTGGTATAGAAGAAAGAATTTCGATGACTGAAACAGAATATTCCTTTTAGAGGAAGGAAATAGAGGAAAACAGTGCGGACAACCTAATCCGCTACTGAACTTTTGTTTCCGGTACACGATTAATCCGTTGGGTAGTTGAACAAATTCGACTCCTAATCTTATATCTAATAACATGATGAAAATTGGCGATACTTTGAGGTTGGTTTGGGCTTTGAAAATTTCCTTCAACTTTTTATGCCACTTTACTTTTGGAACATAATTAGAACTTTCTTATTCTTGCTATATTACTTCACCTATATAATTTAAAATAAAATTGAAGGCTGGCTCTTTACTTTTGGAACATGATTAGAGCTTTCTTATTCTTATTATGTCACTTCACTTTATAATTTAAAATAAAATTAAATGTTGGATGATGCTGATGTTTTATGCCAACTGATATAAAAACACTCACAAAACACCTAGATTCTCTCGTTACCCCTTTCAGCCGCACTGTGGCGTCGCCTCACACGCCATGGCGGAAGAAGACAGAGGCGTCCGATCACCACTGGGGGTAAGTGATACGCGCTGCTCAGCTGAAGCCCTTACTCTATTGTGATAAGATGTGTCACTAGGTAGTAATTTATGTGCCCTCGGTAGCAGTGATGGACCTATACATGGTTTATAAAAATATATTTTATACTTCATCTTTTTTAAATAAATGTCGTCGCAATATGCTTGAACTATACATTACTAGCAAATATATCTATGTGTTGCTACAGATGAAAAAACTTTGTGAACTCGTAGGCGGTAGCCTTGCACGCCACCGATTCCACATCCAATGAGGAGCACGACAAAGTAAAGATCCTCGATGAATAGCATGTCCAGGAACGTCAGCAGGTCGACGACCATGATACAAGCAATGTGAGAAAACAAAGGGGTGTATGGTGCTGCGGGATGACTAGAGGATATGAGATACTATGGGTGATTAGATGAAACATCATGTTTTTTTAAAAAATATTATAACATACCAATGACTTTAGATCGATGACGAGTACAACAGAGAAGAGATCCTCGGTGGACGACATGCTTAGAAATAAGGGCGGTCGACGACGGGCATGCGAGCGACGTGGGATGACGTAGGGGTGCGTGCGGTGGTGTGGAACGGTGATAGGAGACGAGGTACTAAGGGTTGATTAGATGAAACGTTATATTTTTTTAAAAAAATCATAAATGTATCAAACGATTATAGGTCGATGACGAGCACAACAAAGGAGAGATCCTTGGTGGAAGCCATGCCCAGGAACGATGGCGGGATGCAAGCAACATAAGAAAACGAATGTGTGTGTGCAGCGGTGCGAGACAATGTACTATAGGTTGATTAGATGAAAAGTCATGAGTTCTTTATAAAATTGCAATGTATCAAAAGAGTGTGGGTCGATGAGGAGAACAACAAAGGAGAGATCCCCTATAGACATGGTGCCCGAGAAAGACGGCGGATCGATGACGGGTATGTAAGCGACACAGAAGAACAAGAGGTGCATGGGGCAGCGTGGGGCGGTGCGAAGGACACACTGCGAGATTGATTAGATAAAACATCATGGATTCTTTAAAAAAATTATAATGTACCAAATGACTGTAGGTTGATTCCCATTAATATTGGGGAGCTTTTTATAAAACTATAAGATACCATTTAATCAATCTTGCTTTATTATTAGACTAGTAAATATATCCATGCGTTTCTATGGGTGAAGTAGATTTCGTGAGCGAAGACACGCGGAGCTATGGACGTTGTCCTTACTAGACGCCATGCCCAGAAACGACATCAGGTCACTGATGGGGATGCACGCGGTGTCATAAGACGAAGAAGTGTGTGTGGCGGGGCGGGACAGCGAAAGAAGACGAGATACTACGGGCTGATTAGATAAAACATCACGGATTCGTTAAAAGAATATTACATCATACTAAAAGAATGTGGGTCGATGATGAGAAGGACAAAAGAAAGATAAACTTGGCGATAAATTTTGAGATACAAACAACCCTAGTTACTAGCCTATCACGTGGGCTAGTAAATTTGAAGAGTCATATATGTTAAAAATTAATGGATAAATGGGGGGCACGAAGCTAACTAAAGTTTCATATTTTTTGCACATTCTCTGTCATTTATTTATTGTATATATGATTTTTCATCCGGTTTCACATCGCATGACACGTGTTTAGTTGAAATATTAGCACGAGTTATGTGTTTGGCATGAAAATAGATATGCTCATCACTTCATACATAAATATATATGTGGAATGTGGTGTGCATGGTGAGAGATACGTTATAAATTTATACTTAATAGTTAATAATGATAGTGGTTGGTAATTTAATTCATAGGGGTTATTTTCAATTGTTTTCCACAATGACATAGATAGGTAACTTAGTTGAAGATTAAGGGGTTATTTTAGATTATTTTTTTTTCTAATGATAGAGGTGGGTAATTTAGAGAGTTATTTTAGACTACCTTGAAATTGGAGGTGATGGATAATATTTTTTAGAAAATAAAAGAGATATAATGTTTGTTTCTGATTTTTTGAGAAATTTTAGAATTCATTATTTTCTTTTTTGGCGCGTGTTACTGTGGAGGCTCCAAAATTCTCCAAATAGCAATAGGATAAGACTGTTCTAGGATACACATAGGTACATGAGTTTGCACCACTAACTTACATACACACAACTCATATACAACCTTACAATAACCTACCATGCACCCACACTACTAGAGAATGGACTTCCCATCTTCTACATTTGTCTCGGACAACTCATGGGACTAATGCTAGCATTAGCCCCGGGTGTAATTTCTAGGAGAGCCAGAGGCCCTTTAGTCCTATTTGGTGTTATCACTCGGGATTAAAAGTTCTCAATAGGTTAATTTAAAAGGAGAGCATACAAAATTATGTCACATGTGCTTTATAGATGAGATGATAAGAAAGCTACGTCCGGGATGAGAGGTATCGGGTTTGAGTCCTATGCACCGCACGCATGAGAGAAATATTGGCAAGTAATTGTGAATCACTCAATCGCTGCGCTGATTCGACATCTGCCGCCTTCTTCCCTTCGATCTTTCTCGCATAAAGGAAATGCTGGCTTTGCGGAAGTACGAGGTTTATCGGCTTGAGTGGAATCTTTCTCAACTGTGCATATTTTCACGTAGAAATTCGTGTGACTTGTGACTTCGCGACGTGAAAATTCGAGACTAAAGTTGGTTTCTCTGCCGGTGCCATTTGCGTTTGAAATTACTAGACTTGATCTACACTGGCCACGCATGATTACTATCGCTGTCTACATGATGCATTTTCTCACACACAATGGGACGGGGAGCCTGGTTTTGTAACCTTCCTTGACGTTGCACCCTTTGTCGGCACGTCGTACTCTGGCTCGTGGGAGTTCACGGTTCAAATTTTGTCCAGTTCAGCACCTTTGTTTGTTGCCAACTACGTCTGCTAATCCTCTACTAGCTTGAATCATGTACCAAGCTATTGTTTTACACCGGATTCCCAGTGATTAGTTAAGTAGCGCAGGTCACCGAAACCACGTACTGTCGGAGAAACCGAAGGACACTGAAGGAAGCGACAGGGCATGGTGAGCAAACCAAGCTGAGGCTGAATTGGTGGTTACTCCTCTGAGGCATGCCAGACAGGGTACTCTCGGCAAGTCTTATGGAACAGCGACAGCCGTCACGTCTATTGCATTCTCATAATATATGTATAAGTGTCTCGCTCGAGCGATTCGCTGCGTCTCTCCTCCATCTGCGTGCATCTCCCCTTCTGATCAGTTCGTAGATCTTATAGCGAGTCACTTGCATTCTCTGTTATTACCTCCGAGTACAGGTAGTGCAGCAGAACGATGGCGAGGCGAGACGACGACTCCTACACCAACGGGTCGGTGTTCGAGGCGTCCGTGGAGGAAGGGGGGAAGGACAAGTCGGAAGACTACGCTGACGGCGACGCCGGCGAGCAGCCTGTGGAGGCCGATGACGATGCGATCTGCGGCTTGCCGGCGTCGGTTTCTTTCATTCAGCAGGTGATATAATAACCTCCTTGCAGTAGTTCTGTACGTATGTAGCTAGGGCGCCTGCGTGGGGGCGTGTCCCGTGTTGCTAGCTTTCTCTGATATATATTTTGTGCCGCTTGCCGGCGTGCACTGCGTGTAGCTCATTGCGGAGTTCTTGGCGACGTTCTTCCTCATCTTCGCCGGCTGCGGGGTCATCACGGTGAACGCCAAGAACGGCATGGCCACGTTCCCTGGCGTCGCCGTGGTGTGGGGGATGGCCGTCATGGCCATGATCCACGCCGTCGGCCACGTCTCCGGCGCGCACATCAACCCCGCCGTCACCCTCGGCTTCGCCATCTCCGGCCGCTTCCCCTGGAGGAAGGCAAGCAGCAACTAATAATAACCATTCATATGGCGTTTGCGTTGGCGTTGGCGTCGGCATTAAAAATCATCTAGTTAGTCCTCGATCGATCTTATACGACGAATGCACGCATCGATCAGGTGCCGGGGTACATGGTGGTGCAGATGGTGGCGGCGACGATGGCGAGCCTGATGCTGCGGCTGATGTTCGGCGGGCGGCACGAGCCCGCGCCGGTGACGGTGCCGGGCGGCTCCAGCATGCAGTCGCTCGTCCTCGAGTTCATCATCACCTTCTACCTCATGTTCGTCATCATGGCCGTCGCCACCGACGACCGGGCGGTCGGGCAGATGGCCGGGCTCGCCGTCGGCGGAACCATCATGCTCAACGCGCTCTTTGCCGGGTAATAACGTAATAACAACCGTTTAATTTGTTGCCTATAGCTAGGTTTTCGTTTCTGCTGTTTGCGAAAGAAAGCATCTATATATACATATATATATAAATCCATGGCCGGCCGCGCGTGGTTGTTTAATTTGTTTGATCGACGACGACGACTACAGGCCGGTGTCGGGGGCGTCGATGAACCCGGCGAGGAGCATCGGGCCGGCGCTGGTGGGGAGCAAGTACAAGGCGCTGTGGGTGTACATCTTCGGGCCGTTCGTCGGCGCGGCGGCCGGAGCGTGGGCGTACAACCTCATCCGCCACACCGACAGGACGCTCGGCGAGATCACCAAGAGCACCAACGGCCGGACGACCAACTGATGAACGATGACGTACAGCCTATACAAGAGTATATGCACGTGTGCGTAGGATCGGAGGAGCCGTGTTCATGTTTATTTTGGATCGACGATGCACGCACGTCCATCCGAGGAGAAAATTGTGATTATAGGACTTGAAACGTTGTACTTTGTCATTCACTGAGAGTGTCAAAATCACAAAGTTCACATGTTTCGAATCTTATAATCACAATTTTCTCCCATCCGAGTGAGTGAATAATACAATCTATTACATGTGCATAGCATGGTCAGCAGCATAAGTAGTACGGAGTATCAGATGAAGCGATAATCGATATGAATGCGGATGGTCAAGACCACAACCCGTAGTGGGCACACACCTTATCTGCAGCCGCACACGTGTGCTTTAAGGTTCGCGCCACTGTCTTCTCTTCTCCTTCCTCGCTCTCTTCTCCGCCCGTCCTCGGCCGCTCTGCCCGCGCTCTCCTCTACCCACGCACGCTCTCTCTCTGCTCCGTCCGCGCCGCTCGACATGTGCCGCACGAGCTCCGCCGCGCCGCCAAGATGCCCTCCCGCGCCACGAGATCCGCCCCGCCGCTCGACGAGCTCCGGGGGAGCCGCCGAGATGCCCTCCCGCTCCCGGCATGACCGCCGCCATGAGAGCTCCAACTCGCTGCGGAGCGGCATGTTCGACATGCCCGCCCGCTCCGACTTTCTTCTCTCCCCTCCGCCGCGACGTGTTGGAACATGTGGCGGCGGCGTGCGCGGCACATGAGACGGCGGCGTGTTGGAACATGCGGCGGCACGCGTGTGCGGCATGCGGCGGAGGCACGTCGGCTGGTTGGCGCGGCACGGCGGCGGGTCGGCATCGGCGCGGCTCGGCAGCGGGTCAGCGACGGCGCCCGGGCGCGGGTGGGAACGTGGGGAGGATGGGCGCGAATCTCCAGGCGATTCTCCACCCTCGGATAACGCGAGTGACCACGGGTTATGGTAAAACCGCCTTGGTATGAATGGCACGATATGCTTTGGAGTATATTCCAAAAATCCTACACGGAATACTTTGTTTCTTTGTCTCTTATTTGCTCACACTGTCAGATATGCTTTTGGCTTAGTGTGCTTTCTCCATGCATGATACGCTACACAGTTTCGTCTACGACAGTACACAACTAGGGTGGATTTTGTTTCATTAGGATAAACCTTTGACCAATAAGGATTACTCAAGTAACATTTCATTAATTATGTGATACAAACTTGTAATAAGAACTAAACATTTTTTAATACCAGTCCAACAACACCAAATTTGCATCGTAAAAGTTGTATATTTTTATAAGGAAAAAAATATTAATATAATATTTAAAGTTATTATATCGAGTTGATACAAAATTTTGAAAAAAGTTCCCGTGCTATGTGTTATGCGTTACTAGGATACACACAATCGATAAAAACAAAGAGAAGTATAAAAAGACTAATGACTATCAGTCCATAAACATTTATTTGTATATGTATTACTAGAGTATTTTTTGGTCAAAAGCTTGTCCTAACAAAATATAATACACACCCTACGTTCTTATATTAGACAAAGGGAGTATGATGGTATGACATGCAAACCATTTAGCCAAAGTATTTATAACCTCAAAGTCAATAACCCCTAAACTACTTTGGTTCATTTTACACCACATCTATGTCAATCGGTTCAATCCACCCTTTCGTAGGATTTTTCTTTTTTGTTTCTCATGCACAAGGAATGTTTTCAACTGAAATTTTGTGGGATAGTAGTTGGTATCACAAAAGTATTTTTAAAAACAATATTATGATTTTTCCATCAGTATTTTCATAATTTTTTGTATCAATATGATATACTTATTATTAGATCTCATATTCTATCAAAATAATGATGGAAAATCATAATATCATTTTTAAAAATATTTTATGATGTCATCTATCATTCCACAAAATTTCAACCTAAAGAACTACATTTGCATGGAGAAAAAATCCTATGAAGGGGTAGACTGAACCAACTGACATAGTTAAGGTTGTGCAATGAACAAAAAAATAGTTTAGAGGGTTACCGGTCTTTCTTTGTACTTGAGGGGATTAATTTAGACTTTTTTCATTTTATTAGGGAGAATCCTTCATTTTGTCTTTCATCAATCTAAGTCTCAATACATATTTTTTTTCTTCACCTCCCCTCCATAGCAGTAGATAATCCACAATTCCACACCCAATGAATCCCATTTCCTGTCTTCCGCAAGGTTTCTAGCTAACTAGATTAGGAGTTTGTTATGTGATTGAGGTTTATGGTTTGGAGTGGGGTTGCTGACGTCCGACGGACTTTAAGGGAGCGCCACGAGCATCAGGCTAACTCTGATGTCGTTGGTGGGGGTGGTGGTGGACAAGTGGTTAGGCATGAGTGTGAAGGCATGCTAAGTTAGCACAACCACTGCGTATGGTAAGGAAGATGGCATGAGGATGTCATGTTATGGATGATCTCAAGACGACATCGAGGCGTATGGTAACGAAGATGGCATGAGGATGTCACGTTGCAGAGAAGGTCGGGGTAAAAGGCATACGATGGAGGTTGAAGATGACTTGAGGCTGTTTGGTCTTCATCCTATGTCTGAACAATCGAATGTCCAGTAAGCAACTTTTTATTAGTCGAGATCCCATCACCAAAGGAAAAAGTTCAAATCTTTAGGCTCACATGATTGCTACCATGTTTGGTTTAATTTAATAACCCCATAATTTTTTTCTCATACGCCCATACACTTTCATATGGAAGAAGTTTACTCTCGTCCCTCCAACTATCATTTGACTTTGGTTTTGGCCATCCAACTATGAAACCTACGTGCTTAGATCAAATATGAATAATAATTCGAGATTTCCAAATCCATCTGTAGCCATCAAACTCTTAATATCGGATAGCTTTAGTCATCAAGCTGGTTTGGAAGGTGGCTTTGCTTACTTGGATAACAAGTGTTGGTGGGGCCCGCCATCAACCTCCTTGTTGGCAAGGCTTGGTTGGGTCATATCTCTCCTTTCTCTTTCTTACCATAGACCCGCACCACAACAACATCGCCCACTTGCGCCAAGTAGATGCCCACGATAGGATGATGACTACGGCAAATACAGACTATAGCGGCATGGAGTTGTAGTTCTGTCTCTTTGTCTCTGTCCCCCACATGTCGGATTTGAACGGTTGCAGCGGCGGCGGTTCCTCCACAAGCACATCGGAGATCATTGTCATCATGAGCTCTATCAGCGTCCACCCTCCTCGGCAACCATGATAGGAGCACTGCTGTAGAGAGAGAGAGAGAGAGGCTATCCTGGCCGCTCGAGTGGCACATCCACTGCAAGCTACACGATGGCGCCACTTTGGGGCCACACCTATGCGCCCATGCATTGTCGCCCCTGTCCCTCCATTGGCTATGGAGGTTGCCCCCATCCGGTGCCCTACTTGTCATATTGGCCAGGGAGGAGCCTCCCCGACCTTGCCAGGAGCTTATGCAAAGCATGGGCCAACAAACTAGTAGGCGGAGAAAGGATGACTGGCGGATCAGACATTGGTGACAGTGGATTTAGCCATGCAACGGCCGTTGGCCCAGCCGGCCGTTTCAATTCAAATCTTCGCCGTGCGCCTTCATATTGGCTCACGGCGAAGATTCAAATCTTCGCCGTGTGCCTCAACAATGGCTCACGGTGAAGGTTCAAATCGTCGCCGTGTGCCACAAGTCGGGCGGACGACGAAGTTTTAAAAAAAATACAATTTCCACCGGCCGGTTCCCTCAATGTGCCGTCGGCCACGTCCAAGGCACATGGCGAAGTTTTGGTCGCTTTGCCGTGGGCCGTGGCCCTGGCGCATGGCGAAGCGACCAAAACACGCTGATAGAAATGGTCACTTCGCCGTGTGCCGGGGTCTTGGCACACGGCGAAGTGACCTTTCAATATCTATTTTTTTTGTTTTTTGACGTATACAGGACCCAAAAAACACACAAACATCTCAGGCATCATCATATATATCATAACAAGCATCCCAGACATATATTGATCACCACTAGCACATCATGTAGAACAGTAGTCCAAAAGTACATGAATTCACAAATACGTTTATTACAAGTCCACAAACACAAAGCATCAAGTTCAGAATCGTAACGCAACAAGGTTCACACATGCAGAGTTCACTGAGGAAGCGCGGGCGGTGGTAGAGCTTGGTTCATCGGCGCTCCCGGTGACAAACCTGGCGAACATGCCGCCGCCGATTGATTCTACAAAAAATTTAATAGATTGTGTGTGAGGCATAAATGAAGTTCTTTGAAGTTGGAATTTAGACATTGAAAATTTCAGCTAGCTCTCTAAGCTATAATCTAAACCATTCTCAATTTTATCGAACTCTCTACGTGACTCTATGTCTCTATGTTCTCTAAGTCTCTAATAATTGAATGGAATGTAAAAGGTTGTGTTGTGGCTTACAAGAGGAGTTGAAGGAGCCGAAGACTGAGGGTGCACTACCAACGGTTGCAGCGGTGGCAGCGTATGACCCATCTGAGCGAATTGAGCAGCGAAAACGGCATACATATCTTGCATCCGCTAGTCAATAGTCGCCTGCATTCTCACTGCATCTTCCTCTCGTAGCTTCTTCTCTTCAGCCAACGCCGCCTCGTATGCCTCCTTTTGTGCCGCCATCTGGGCCTACAATTTGTCATTTGAATGTTACAAAGCAACGCAAAGCAAGCATATGCTGAAATTGACTGAAGATGAATAAAGCCAAATTTACCTGAAGTTCCTGCACTTGGAGCTGTGTCATGGTTTGCCGTGGGCGTATGGCGGGGCTACTGCTCGTGCTCGTTGCTCGAACCTGGGCGAGAGTAGGAGTGGTGGCCGTGTCTAGAATGTTGTCGCCTATATAGTATCGGCCATGCTTCTTGCCTCCTTCCACCCTCATGATGACTTCCACCCTCATGATGACCTCTCCATCAAGGTTATGACGGCTCAGATCCCACTCTGGCCCATGGACTTGCCTGCCCACCTCTGTGTACGCAGCGATGCGGGGTTGGATGGAAGGATTGGTGTACGCCGAGGCCGGGTTCTCCGGGTTGTAGGTGACCTCCGACGCCTTGCCCTGGTGGGGCAAAACCCATCCCATGAACTCCTCGCACTCAGCGCCTCCATGTGTCTCGGACTGCGTAAAAACAACAAGTTCATTAAACACTATCCAGAATTTAGGGTTACAATAAAGAAATGAATCTACATACCCATTTCTCCCTGTATTGGTCGTTGGTACGGCTGCCTTGATGGTGTGTTGGACTTGGCATCAGCAAACGCCGTTCTCGACTAGCATTGTGCGGTGCCTCCCACTCGGGTGTGAACCACTTGTCCACTATGTGTTCCCAGCACTCCAAATCTTTACGACACCAAGGCGCGGGCTCCTACACATTATCAAGTGAATCACAAGTAAGAATATAAAAATAAGTAATGTACGAAATCTAAGAATAGATAGACCTAAATATACCTCCAAGTATTGCTCCCTGGTCAGCTTCAAACCTCTAGCTTCAGTTTTTCCTATCCTCCGTTTCAGGAAGTTAGCGCCATAGTCTATGACACACTGGACTTTGGCCTCGTAATGCATGTCCTTCACTAGCTTCACACATCGGCGGTGAGCCACAGCCTTAGCCTCTTCCTCGCATCCTTCAACACACCTGTAAAAATCCTGCAAGATGTATACACTCATTATTTATATAAATTATCAACGAAAACGATTTATTAACAAGTGTAGTGCGAATGAAGACTTACCCACATCTCGCCCACCACTAGGGATGGCAGCGGGTCTTGTACGTGCGGGTAAGGCATTTACCCGCCCGCGAGCATACCCGCGCTGTCAACCTTTACCCGCCCGCGAGGATGCCCACGGGCGGAAAACCTTGCCCGCGCCCGCACCCGACGGATATCCGCGGGTTTTGGGTTTACCCGCACCCGCAGAGAGATAACATATCAATATGCTGATTTCAGCAAGAACAACAATAATTTGAGATATTTCAACGAGAATAACCAACAATTTGATAGCCATAATGCAAATAAAGGTCAGGAACCACCACAATTTGACAAACATAACGCATTGTATCAATTTGTCACACACGACACGTCGACATCTAATTATTACAACACAATTTGTGTTAATGGGCTTTGGTTATATTTATGGGCCTTCTATTTTAAGCGGGTAGTGGATATATCCGCGGGTGAAACTTGCCGCCCGCTAGCTGCCCGCGGGCGGATTTTACTACCCGTATCCGCGCCCGCGGGCGGATTTTGCTGCCCGTACCCTTACCCGTCGGGTCGGGTATCCGCGGATACCTGCGCCCGCGGGCAAAACTGCCATCCACACCCACCATCCGCTCCGCCCTGTTATCGAAGGTCCTGCGTTGCAAATCTTCAAAATCAAGGGCAGCAATGTAGTGGCTCCACATCCAGGCTGGCTCGTGCCTCCCAGTAAAGTGGACCAGGCCTGGGACGTGCTTCCTGACCAAAGCACCCAGGATGCAGTTGACCTTGCGTTTGTGAGCACCTCCACTGAGCTTCTTCCAACCCCTGCCAAAAGTGATAAAGATAAAATATTAGTTTGTATTGTGATTTTGAGGTAATGAAATGCAATAATACTGATAACATGTAAATACAAAGTCACTTACCTGGGCCCACTAGAACGAATCAGAGGTCGTTGCGCTAGAGGTATCGGCCTGTTCGGGAGACGCGTGGCACCTCGCTGGTAGATCTTCACCGTGCCCCCAGAAGAGACATCCTGCGACGCCTCTGCCTCCTCCTCCTCCGACTCCCCCTCCCCATCCCCCTCCCCATCCCCGTCCTTCTCCTCCTCCTCCCCGTCCTCCTCCTCCTCCTCCACCTCCTCCTCCTCATAGTCCTCGTCCTCCTGCTCCTCCTGCAGCTCTTCAATCCTAGTCGGACGACTCTTCCGCACTGGGCCCTTGGACCCACCCTTCCCTCGAACGTTGCGTCGAGTCGCCTTAGTGCCCGAGCTCCCAGGTTCATCGGCACGTGGCCTCCAGAAGGTCGATGCGCATGCACGTTGAAGTCCACCGCCCACCATCTTCAATCACCTGCAATTAAAAAGAGTAAACCAATTAGGAAGTATAAGAAAAAGTAATTACAATGATAAGCAAAATAAACAAGACATGCATATTACAAATAATAAATCGTACATGTATTAGAAATAATCATCTTGATCAGGAATAATTGGATCATAAGTCTCATTATCGCTATCGTACATGTCGAGATAATCAGGCCCGTGCTCAAATGGAGGCTCATCGTCATCATCAATCCCTAATTGTAATCGTTCGAGTAATAGTATGTCTTTAGCATTGTCAACCTCATCTCCATCCTCATCTTCCTCAATCGTTTCATGAACGTCTACTTCCATTTCCATCGCTCCAGTTAAGTTTATCTCAAAACACCCTTGCAGTCCCTCTTCTTGGATGAACTCTCCGTCATATGTGTTTGGGTCTATATTGTAATCTTCATTGTTTGGAACAGGTAATCTACCGTGCGGTGATACCTTGTAGACAACATCCCAACCCAGAAGACGTTTGTTGGTTTTGCATGGGTATGATAGATAGTAGACTTGTGTAGCTTGTTGAGCCATAATGTAGACATCATCTCCTGGACAGACGGATGAGCGCCGAATTTCGACTAGTCCAAGATTAGGAGTCCATCGCACTTCATTAGGATCAAACCAATGGCATTTGAAAACGACGGGTTTAAGAAAGGGGAACCCATCAAACGTGAGTTCGTATATTTCTTCAATTTTTCCATAATACTCGACCCCATCGAGGGATGTCGTACAAACTCCGCTATTCGTGGTTCTTCGATTGGGCCGACTCTCCTCGTGGCTTATTGTGTGAAAGCGATATCCATTCACATCATAGCCGGAAAATGACATGACCCTATTGTCACAACCATTGGCAAGTTGTCTCAACTCGGGAGTCATTGAGCCATCGCTTTGGCCCTGCAAGTCGAAGCATGAAATTATTTTTTACGTACGAGGACTTCTGAGATATCCAACAAAATGTACGAGATTAAGAAAGACTGTACCTTTTGATTAAACCAAGAAATGAAATCGGGCTTGCCCCATCCCGCACCCTTTTTAAGAAGGGTATCGACTTGTTGCGGGGTGGGTGGCCTATTTCCCCGCCAGAATTGAAGAGTAAATTCCCTGTACAAAACATTGCGAGAGGGTTGGGTGCAGAATGCGACATAGCGATAGCAACAATGGAGAACTAGTTATTTTTTGCACTTACTCAATGTACGGCTCTAATTCGGTAAGGTTGGTCAACACATACATCATGATTGTGCGCCACTGTTCATGTCGCAAAGTCTTAGGAGTCGCACCACTTGCACTTCCGAGTGGCCCTCTGAAGAGGCTGAGGTTCGATTCATCTTCGATGGCATTGTAACGGGAGGGTGGATTGTGCACATTACGAAGGGTATCGGCGTAGTATTTTGTTGTGAAGTTTGATACCTCTTCACTATAGTATGCCTCTGCAATGGAATCTTCAATCTTGCACTTGTTTTTACATTTTGTTTGAAGGAACTTTTGTTGTCTCTCGATTGAATAGCACCAACGTCCGTAAACAGGCCCCCCCATTCGTGCCTCATACGGAAGGTGCAAGATCATATGCTGCATCGGATTAAAAAAGCCGGGTGGAATGATCTTCTCTAACTTACAAAGCAACACAGGTGCACATTTCTCCATTTCTTCAACCACTGCACGTGATAACCCCTTCGCACAAAGGACGCGGAAGAAATTGCTTAACTCTGCCAGCACTAGCGACACATGTTCAGGAAGATAGCCTCGAACCATTACCGGAAGAAGCTGCTCAATCCATATGTGGTAGTCATGACTCTTCAGCCCATTTATTCGCATAGTACTTAAGTTCACCCCCTCCTCAGATTCATAGCATAGCCATCGGGGAACATTAAAGTCTGGAACCATATTCTAGTACTTCTATCCGATGGTCTTTCTCCAGAACGAAATCGGCTTTGGGCCTTTTCCATCTCTTGCCGTCTCTGGGAGGCGGAATGACGAGCTTTGGTCTATCGCATAACCGGGCTTGATCCACTCTAGCTTTAATGCTGTCTTTTGTCTTATCAGGGATAGCCATGATTGTACCCCAGAGTGCCTCGGCCATATTCTTCTCGGTGTGCATCATATCAATGTTATGTGGAAGAAGAAGGTCATTGCATGTAGGGGAGCCTCCACAAACCTGACTTCTGAGTCCAGGCATGTTCCTCACCATATCCCACAAAACCACTACCTTCTTCATTTTCCAGCAGCGCGTCTAACTGCGCACGAACCTCGGCACCTGTCAACATCTGCGGTGGAGGGTTTTCAACCACGACACCCTTTGTAAAGTTCTTGATGTCTCGTCTGAATTCATGGTCCATAGGGAGGAATTGTCGGTGTAAGTCAAAACAAGAATACTTGCCACCCTTCTTCAACCAGATGAACCTGGGAGCTGCCTTGCATATTGGGCCTGGAAACTTTCCGTGGACACACCAGCCACAAAATAGCCCATACGCTGGATGGTCATGCAGAGAGAACATGTACCACACTCGCATTCTGAAGTTTGTCTTTGTAGCTCAGTCTTATGTCCATACCCCTTCCTCCCAAGCACGGAGCAGATCGTCAATCAAAGGCTCCATGAACACACTCATTTTATTCCTCGGGAATCTAGGAATTGTCAACGACAACAAGATGGTCTGCCATTGAAACATAACGCCGGGGGGAAGATTGAGTGGAATAACGAACATAGTCCAACAAGTGTACGGGGCAGCCACCATTCCATAAGAATTGAACCCATCTGTTGCCAGGGCAACACGTACATTACGAGAATCCGCCGCAGCCTCAGGATAACACCCGTCAAAATGTCTCCATGCTTCAGCATCGGCTGGATGTACCATATTCTCAGGACGATATCGTTTCCCATGTTTGTGCCAGGTCATTTGTTTGGCGGATTCCTCGGTCATATAAAGCCGTTGGATTCTTGATATGGGGGAAAGGTACCGTAGAATCTTCACGGGCAGATCGAGCTGTCTCTCTTTTGACCATCACACCCGTCAACCTCTAGGTACCTAGAGGATTCACATTTAGGACAGTATTTTGCTTCCGCAAGGTCTTTCCTAAACAAGACGCATCCATTCGTGCAAGCATGTATCTGCTCATATGGCATCTTAAGCGCACTAAGGAGTTTTTGTGCCGCATACAAGTTGCGTGGTAGATTGTGGCCACCCGGAAGCAGGCTGCCAAAAACTGTCATCATATTATCAAAGCCATCTCGACTAATGCCAAGCTGAGACTTGAGGGCCATAATGCATCCGACGGCATCCAACTGAGAAACATTGGTGTGCTCATGAAATGGTTTCTGTGCCGCAGACAACATGTCGTAATAGGCCTTTGCGGTTGCCTCTGGTGGTTCGTCCCTAATAGGCCACAGACAACATGGTGAAAGTCATCTAGCATGTCTCCGCACCCGGCATCACCATCATAATCGCCGATGTGTTGTCTCACGACCTCGTCCCTCGCACGATGACCTTCACCATGGCAGATCCACCGAGTATAATTTGCCACAAACCCATTGTTCATGATATGTTTACCCATATTCAACTGTGTTTGAAATATGTCGTTTGAACATCTACTGCAGGGACACGGCACTTTACTCTGCCCTTTCTCAAATGCCACTTTCAAGAAATCGTTGACCTTCACCACAAATTCTTTGGTCCATTCACGTTTACCCTTCCAGCCCGTGTACATCCACTCACGGTCATCCATCCTTGATCATATAAGTCAGTTATATAGAAATAAATGGCATCTACATGATGTCTCGTGCTCTAATAGGTAAAGATAGGTCCTAATCCCACCCGATAATGTGTAGACGGGTTAGTTTCCACGCTCTACTCGTATCCGAGATAGAATTTCGGCAGCACCTCCCCGCAGTTCTCCAAATACACATCCAATTGCGGAGATTGTGTATTCGGAGAACAACAGGGAAGTGATGCCGAAACTCAGCCTCAGATCCAAGTCGAGCATGGAAACTAACCCATCTACACATCCTCGAGCTATCCAAAGAACGTGGACAATTCGAAACAGATACGGTTACACATATGCAAAGATTCGCATATTCACAACCGTATCTCTTTCGAACGGGACACAACTTAAATATGGAGGGCGAGTGGTTTTGCACATGCTCACCTACGGGCTAGACGACGGGCGAGTCGGTGACGCTCGTGTCGATGCAGACGGCGGGCAACGGCGTGCGGCGGAGCTACAAGCCGAGGACGGTGCAAAGGGCCTCTCCCTGAAGAAAAACAAAATTTTGTCAAATAAAAATTTCGGCAGCACCTCCCCTACACGGGGAGGTTTCTGAAGCCCCATCCTGCAAAAAGAACACGGCTCGAAGGACGACAACCACATTGACAACGCCAATGTTTGAAAACCACATTGACAACCACATTTCTACAACGGGAGTATGTAAGTACATACAAGATTACTAGCTTTTTCTGTATTCTTTCATGGAAATTTTAACTAATATGACATATAAAAATATAGAAACACATTCAAACATATAGCCGGGACAAAGGGAATGGAGCACCACACTCACCAACAGAAGATGAACGGTGGACTTGCCGCCGGTGCGAGGGCATTGGCAGCAGCGGCCGCGGACAGGGGTGGCCCTCCTCCTTCTCCTCCCCTCGTCCTTCTTCTCCGCGGGCGGGCGGCGTGGCCGCCGGGCGCAGGGCGGGCGGCCGGGGCATGCGGGGTCGGCGGGTGGCGGCGCGGCCCACGCGGGTGCTCCCCAAGTCCCTCCTCCATCTCCGCGGGCGGGCGGCCGAGGCACGCGGGGCCGGCGGGTGGCGGCGCGACTCGCGCGGGTGCTCCTCCCCTACTCCTTCTCCGCGGGCGTGCGGCGTGGACGCGGGCCGTAGGGCGGGCGGCCGGGGCACGTGGGGTCGGCCGGCGCACGCGGGCGGAGCGGGCCGCGCGGGGTGGACGGGTGGCGGCGCGGGGCGGCGACAGAGTGTGTCGACGGGGGTGGTGGCGTGTGTGTAAATGTGTGTGTGGGGGGGTGTGGGCGGCTGGGGCGCGCGGTTATTAGAAATTTTAGGGTTCCCTTCGCCGTAAGCCCAGATTTGAAGCACACGACGAAGAATCACTTCGTCGTGTGCCACATAGGGCCCACGGCAAAATACAAAAAAAATCTTTTCCCTACCTTTACATATTTTTCAGTGTTCATATATTCTTCTAAATATCATATTTGATTTTCGTAAATTTTTTAATTTGTTTGGTATATTTAATAATTATATTTGATTATTAGGATTTTTTCGTCTAATTCGAATTTGAACTGCAAGTGCATGAAATAATAGAGTAAAAAAAACTGAAAAATGATATTCAGAATATTGAGTGTAGTGTAAGGAGTTATCCAGATGTTGAAACAAAAAACTTGAAAATTGTGGTCTTAACACATTACCATGTTCTACGCGGGAAAACTATTTAAATTTTATAAAATTCATTGAAGTCTGAAAGTCACGAGATTTGTCAATTTGTCGTGGTACCATACATGGAGCATGTGGAAAGTCATCTAAGTTGGATACGCACGTTTTTCACGTTCGCTGCTTATAAACCGAAGTATTCCCATAAACTTCCAAAGAGAAGAAAGTGATGTGGTTAGAATTGTATCTATAATGAGATTCAAATTCGAATTTGTGTTCAAATCATTTCATATAGCAACCAAATCATAACAAATTCATATGCAATATCTGTCCACATGAAAATTGTATAATTTGTATCGAATTTACATCGAATTTGAACCAAATACAGCACACACACGTAATTGTGTAGGGGTCTTTGCCGTGTGCCACTGGGCCTGGCCCACAGTGAAGTGCTTCTACGCCATGGGCCGTTTGGCCTAGCTCACTACGAAGTGCTTCTTCGCCGTGTGCCGCATAAGGGCACACGGCAAAATTCAAAAAAAAACTCTTTTCCCTACCTTTACATATTTTTTTCAGTGTTTTTTCATATATTCTTCTAAATATCATATTTGATTTTCGTAAATTGTTTAATTTGTTTGGTATATTTAATAATTATATTTGATTATTAGGATTTTTAACTCCGCCTATGTTGTCTCAACATAGCAGGTCCCAAGCCCTGGTAAAGGAGGAGGGTTGTGATAGGCTCGGCGAGCCAATGTAAAACCTAGCCACTCATATGGAGATGAAACCCAAGAGAATCCCATTGGGGCGTAACCCTCTTAGCGACGCGCCATATCGGAACCCGGGTATGGTGTTAAATGAGCAAGGGCCGGGTCGTCTCCCCCGAGACGCGCCGTGTCGTGGTCTGGGCACGGTGTCAAGTGAGCAAGGACCGGGTCGTCATTTCCTTAGTGGCGCGCTACATCGGCGCCCGGGTGTAGTGAAAAATGAGCAAGGGTCTTTGCACTTCCCTCGACGGGTGCGAAGGGCAAGGAAGCTAGCCGAGCCAACTAGGTTTCGGGTGGGTAGTTGGAACGTAGGGTCTCTAACGGGTAAGTTACGAGAGATAGCCGAGGTAGCAATTAGGAGACGTGTAAATATTCTATGCGTTCAGGAGACTAAATGGAAGGGCCAGAAGGCGAGGGAAGTAGAGGGTACTGGCTCCAAGCTTTGGTATACGGGGGCAACTTCGGGAAGGAATGGTGTAGGCATCTTGATCGATAAGAGCCTTAAGAATGGAGTTGTTGATGTTAGGAGGCAAGGCGATCGAATTATCCTAGTTCGGTTGGTAGTTGGAGATTTGGCTCTGAATGTGATTAGTGCCTATGCCCCTCAGGTAGGCCTTAGTGAGAGCACCAAGATGCAGTTTTGGGAGGATTTAGATAGCATGGTTAGTACCGTGCCTATCAGCGAGAAACTCTTCATAGGAGGAGATCTCAACGGCCATGTAGGTGCGTCTAATGTAGGTTTCGAGCAAGTGCACGGGGGGTTCGGGTATGGAAATAGGAATCAAGAGGGGGAGGATGTTTTGAGCTTCGCGTTGGCCTACGACTTGTTGTTAGCAAATACCCTATTTAGGAAGAGGGAATCTCATCTGGTGACCTTTCAGAGTGGACAACACTCGAGCCAGATTGACTTTAGCCTTGCAAGGCGGGAGGATAGACGTGCGTGCTTAGACTGTAAGGTGATACCTGGGGAGTGTGTTGTCCCTCAACACAAGTTGATGGTGGCGGACTTCAGATTTCGGGTACGTGTCCAGCGGGACAAACGTGCCAAGATAGCGAGAACGAAGTGGTGGAAGCTTAGAGGGGAAGCAGCGCAAACTTTTAAGGACATGATGTTAAGCGAGGGGCCTTGGGAGGACGGAGAAGATGCAGACGACATGTGGCTAAAGATGGCAACATGTGTTCGGAAGGTGGCTTCAGAAGTGTTTGGCGTGAGTAGGGGAGGAAAACAAGAAGCGAAAGACACTTGGTGGTGGAATGACGAGGTGCAAATGGCTATTAAGGAGAAAAAGGAATGTTTCAAGCGCCTTCACCTTGATCGGAGTGCAGCCAATATCGAGGGCTATAAATTAGCAAAGAGGGCTGCAAAGAGAGCTGTGAGTGTAGCAAAGGGTCGTGCATATGATAACCTTTATCAGCGGCTAAGCACGAAGGAAGGGGAGAAGGATATTTATAGGATGGCGAGGATCCGCGAGAGGAAGACAAGGGACATCAACCAAATCAAATGCATCAAGGATGGGACAGATCGACTTCTGGTGAAGGATGAGGAGATCAAGAACAGATGGCGAGAGTACTTCGATAAGTTATTTAATGAGGAGAATGGTTCGACGCTTGAGTTGGATGACTCATTTGACGACGCCAACAGACGTTTTGTGAGGAGAATTCATGAGGCAGAGATTGCGGAGGCTTTGAAGAGGATGAAGGGAGGTAAAGCGATGGGTCCTGATGGTATCCCCATTGAGGTGTGGAGATGCCTGGGTGACAGAGCAATAGTATGGCTGACTAAGCTTTTTAACCTCATTTTTAGGTCAAACAAGATGCCTGAAGAATGGAGAAGAAGTATATTAGTACCGATCTTCAAGAACAAGGGAGATGTTCAAAGTTGTACTAACTACCGTGGGATTAAGCTGATGAGCCATACGATGAAGCTTTGGGAGAGGGTTATCGAGCATCGCCTTAGGAGAGTGACAAGTGTGACCCAAAACCAGTTTGGGTTCATGCCTGGAAGGTCGACCATGGAGGCGATTTTTATAATACGACAACTCATGGAGAGACATAGGGAGCAAAAGAAGGACTTGCACATGGTCTTTATTGACCTCGAGAAGGCATATGATAAAGTACCAAGAAATGTCATGTGGTGGGCTTTGGAGAAGCACAAAGTCCCAACTAAGTACATTACCCTTATCAAGGATATGTACAAGGATGCGATGACGGTTGTCCGCACTTATGGTGGAGACAGTAGTGATTTTCCAAATAAAATAGGTCTGCATCAGGGGTCAGCATTGAGTCCTTATTTATTTGCTCTGGTGATGGATGAGGTCACAAGGGATATACAAAGTGATATCCCTTGGTGTATGCTCTTTGCTGATGATGTGGTGCTAGTTGATGAGAGTAGAGCAGGTGTTAATAGGAAGTTAGAGTTGTGGAGGCATACGTTAGAGTCCAAAGGTTTCAGACTTAGCAGGACTAAGACCGAGTACATGATGTGCGATTTCAGTGGGACTAGATATGAAGATGGAGATGTCAGGCTTGATGGGCAAGTGGTGGCCGAGAAAGATACCTTTAGGTATTTAGGATCGATGCTGCAAAAGGATGGTGACATTGATGAAGATGTTAGGCATAGAATTTCAACCGGTTGGTTGAAATGGCGTCAAGCTTCTGGTGTCCTCTGTGACAAGAGGGTACCACAAAAGCTAAAAGGTAAGTTCTATAGGACGGCGATTCGCCCGGCAATGCTATACGGTGCTGAATGTTGGCCTACTAAAAGGCGACATATACAACAACTGAGTGTAGAAGAGATGCGTATGTTGCGTTGGTTTTGTGGTCACACAAGAAGGGATAGGATACGGAATGAAGATATTCGAGATAGAGTCGGAGTGGCACCAATTGAGGAGAAATTGACGCAACATCGGTTGAGATGGTTCGGACATGTCCAACGGAGGCCTCCTAAGGCGCCGGTGCGTAGTGAGGTTCTACAGCGGGCCAATAATGTTAAGAGAGGTAGAGGGCGACCCAAACTAACTTGGGACGAGTCGGTTATTAGAGACCTTAAAGAGTGGAATATCTCTAAGGATTTAGCTATGGATAGGAGCGCTTGGAGACTAGCAATTAATGTGCCTGAGCCGTGATCTTTGCTTTCTTTTCTGCTTTCCCCTAATTTTTTTTTTGGGTTTCACCTCTAGCCTACCCCAACTAGCTTGGGACAAAAGGCTATGTTGTTGTTGATTATTAGGATTTTTTTCGTCTAATTCGAATTTGAACTGCAAGTGCATGAAATAATAGAGTAAAAAAACTAAAAAAAATGATATTCATAATATTGAGTGTAGTGTAAGGCCTTATCCAGATATTGAAACAAAAAACTTGAAAATTGTGGTCTTAACACATTACCATGTTCTACGCGGGAATACTGTTTAAATTTTATAAAATTCAAATGAAGTCTGAAAATCACGAGATTTGTCAATTTGTCGTTGTACCATACATGGAGCATGTGGAAAGTCATCTAAGTTGGATACGCACGTTTTTCACGTTCGCTGCTTATAAACCGAAGTATTCCCATAAACTTCCAAAGAGAAGAAAGTGACGTGGTTAGAATTGTATCTATAATGATGAGATTCAAATTCGAATATGTGTTCAAATCATTTCATATAGCAACCAAATCATATGGACTCAAACAAATGCTGCATACAATATCTGTCCACCTGAAAATTGTATAATTTGAATCGAATTACATCGAACTTGAACCAAAAAAACATTTTTCTTACCTTTGCCGTGTGCCACTAGGCCCGGCTCACGGCGAAGAGGGGCAGGCCCACATGTAGGCTCACGGCGAAGAAGCTCATTGCCGTGTGCCTTGATCTAGGTTCACGGTGCCTTGGATCTAGCCTCACGATGAAGGGCCTGTGCCTTATCCAAAAGTGTTGCGCCCCGGCCTCTGTCTCCCTCCCGGCCAGACACACTCGCGCGCGCCTCGCTCTCCCCTTCCGCCGCGCCTCGCCCTGCGCCACCGCCCGGCCGCGCCCCGCCCTTCGCCACCGCCCGGCCGCGCCTCCGTCGGCCTGCCGCCGTGCACCCTACCCGACGCGCCTCCGTCGCCCTGCCGCCGTCCACCCTCCCCGACGCGCCTCCACCTCGCCCCACCGCCGCGCCCCGGCACCGCGCCTCCACCTCACCTCGTCGCCGCGCCACCGGCCTGCCGTCGTCCACCCGGCCCGCCGCGCCCCGTCACTGCGCCGTCCTGACGCCCCTGCCGGCCCCTGTACCACCCGCCGTGCGCCTGCCCCGCCGACGCCTGCCCTCCCGCGTCGTCCCTAGCCCCGGCCGGGAAGGAGCAGGAAGGGAAGGAGGGGGAGAAGGACATGGAGAAGGCCGGAGGGGTAGCGGCGGAGAGGGGAAAAGGAGGGAGGGACGGCGGGGGAGAAGAAGTAGGAGAGGGAGGACACCGAGGCAGCCGCATCCGGAGGAGAAGGACGAGGAGCCACCCATTGTCGCAGCCGCATCGGGCGCCGTTGCTTCACACCTCGTGAGTGCTCTCTCGATCTCCTCTTGATTTTATGAAATTAGTATATAGAATTAGTGATGTTAGATGAAATTTAGAGTAGTGATGAATTAGTATGTATGTATAGAACTTTAGCTATAGAATTCTAACTTGTTATAGTTATAAAATTTTGATATAGTTACAAAATTATTGTTGTTAGCTGCTGAAATTTTAATTGACACCATTAAGTTCATTTTTTCCAGGAGTTGAGCAGCAACTGATGGCTCACTTCAACCGCAGAAACCTCGTGCTCTTTGATGACACCGAGGTGCAGTATTACAATAGTGCACCTGCTAACGGCTACGTGGTACTTGTGTCGCTGGAAGGACCACAAGTTCACATTGGTGTCGGTCACAAAGAAATAGAGGAAGCATTAAGGCAGCAGGCAGGTGTGCACATTTCGTCAAGCTCTATCTCGAGGTATCGACATGATTATATGGTGTACACCGGCAGAACCGAGGTAACCAATAAGATCTTGACAAAAGAAGCCCTTCACATTGAGCCACATTCCCTTGCAGTCTATCCATTGTTGCCGGATCATGGGTCCTCCGAACATGACATTGATGCCACATTACCCAACCAAACGATAGAAGCTACAGCCCCACAACATACCGCAAATATTCCCGAAGCCCCAGTAGCACTGAAGCTTGTCATAACTAGAGTGCCACCTGTCTTTTGGTTCAATTCGGATCAGCTAGTACCTAGAATCTTCAGAAAATGGTGTGACATTACCGGCGGTGCCAAAATGAACACCAGAGATCTCTCATGTGAAGCGTTGACATATGCAGCCCCATCAGGTATACCTACGATGGCACATGTAGGCATTCGCAGATCAGACACCAGTGGTTCAAAAATGAACATATGGCCAATTTGGATTCGTGTAAAACATGCTGATCCGGATGATATACAATCACTTAACGCCATCTTAGGTAACTACAATTACAACAGAACATTGCTCTGGTATTGTTACATTGTTTCCTATAACAATTGTCACTCTTACTGTAGGACGCTCCCACCAACGAGTCCGCTACACAATGTTTGAGCATCAAATTGATGGCGATGATGGGGCTGCCGAGGCAGCAGGTACACTTCTACCAAGTCGTACACAAGCAGGTATGCTACAACCAGTCTAAACATCGCCCCCCCCCCCCCCCCCCTACCCCCTAACTACAAACTTGAGCACATAGACAGTCCAAAAGCTGCATGCACTACCTCGTGATGATGTCCTGATGCATCAGGTTACTTCATTGAAGCACCTCCATCGGAGAATTCGGAGCCCGAAGATTCCGACGAAGAATTATTAATATTGAATGCCAGTAGTCCCCTCGCATGGTATATTTAGTTGAACTTGAATCCTTATGTAAACAACTGTTGTATTAATTAAAACATTATTCCAGCTGTCTATTTGCTAACACATCTCATTTCCAGCTAAATCAAAGATGAGGAGACGCGGGAAGGGACAGATCGTCAAGAAAAGTACGCCGGCGACGCTGCGAGCTTGGTTGTCAACTTGTGTTGTGAACTTAGAGATGTGGACTTCGGTCCCTTTCCATTTGTGAACTTTGAAATGTGGACTTCGGTTGTGATATTTGTGAACTTATGATGTATTTGAACTTATGTACCCTTTAAATTCTATGAATTCGAACTTATTGTACGTCTAATTGTCTAATTGCCTGTGATGACTACTATATGCCTGTGATAATTGCCAGCCAGGCACACGGCGAGCTGACCAAATATTTGCCGTGAGCAAAAGCGTAGGCCCACGACGAATCATTGGGAAAAAACTTTTCCCCGCGCAAAGTGTTTAGGGCGGGAGGGTGAGCAATTTTGCCGTGTGTCTCAGCATTGGAACACGGCCGGTAGTGGATGGAAAAAACAAACTAGGACGATAGTTCATAGTTGGATGACCAAAAATAGACTTGTTTTTTTTATTATTTTAGCTTTTTAAATGGGTATAAACCCTACCACGTTGTGTAAAAAGCTTATGCTTTTGCATCTCTGGTTGTCCACGCTTTGGCCCAATAAATTCGAATTTACTTGGGCCGGGCAGTTGCCAAGATCTAGCTACAGCTGAATTATCAGGAAAGCATTATTTCTCCTTTCCAGGAAAAAAAAGGGAGAATGATCTCAAAAAAAGGAAAAAAGGGAGACACTATTTCCACTCAATCAAAATAGAGAAAAAAGGGAGACCACTATTTAAGAATCAACTATTTATGAGAATGCAAGGATGAATCAGGCTGGTACATTTGTGCAAAGATACTATCCGTTTGTCGTTTGACGGTTTTTGTCGGGCCCGCATTACCTATGAGACTCAGAAGCGAAGTAGATTTTGATAAAGAAAAAAATGTACTATTCTTGGTCTCATTTAATATACGAGCTATTGGTCTATCCATCGATTACAAAATTGAACTAGCTATATTTATTTAGAGAAATTTTAATCTCTCGGGCAATATACCACCTGGAGCTAGTTATGCGGACCTGACAAATAAATATTGTGAAACGGAGAATACGTAGTACCAGAATTTTTTTTAATCACATTCCCGCTAACAGATCCAAAGAATTGCCTAACCGCGGTGAATTCCAGCTAATTATAAATCCATGTGGAATATCTACTTCTCTACCAGGCCCGAAGGATGAAGGAATCCCGGTACAGAGATATCTATCAAGAACAACAGTTTGCTTGGTTCATCGCCCATGATATGCTATCTCGACAGCTGCCAGATGCATGAATCGACCGGCAGTATATGAGCCCCATGCGACTTGCTGGCTTGCAGCACAATATAATTATTCTCCAATCTCCATGGCAAGTTCCAAGTGCCATAGAGTAGTTTCAGCTTCAGCGCCTCCCACTACTGACCATCAGTAACCATCATATATCGCATAGCATCGGATATATGTTGTGAACAAACAACCAGGACCACATTAAGGGCTCCTGTGTTAAGGTTCTTGTTCAATGACAACACTGTCCATTCAGAACTGGCAACTTGTCAGTCGGGAATTCCACAAAGTGCTAGTAGCATCGAAAACAAGTTGTCAGATCATTATAGGTAGTTGCTTGCCAACCAGTAATGTGAGGATTCCGAAATAGACCCGGAGGAGAAATCCGAATGGAAATTCTGTTATCCCGTTCTTTTAGTTTTGATGGAGAACAGTCAAACATTCAGACAATGCAGGCTGCAGCGAAGGAAAGGAAGCGCATTTAGGACCAAGGAAAGAAGGCCACTATACTAGAAGAGTGATGCCTTCGGCAAACTTCTCGATATGATTCACGACATAAGGAACAATTTCATTTCCATCACGCATACCTGTTCAGCAGAATATGCCATTTGTCAACTCTTCAATCGCAATTGCAATGGTGAAAGCAGAGAGAAGGTCTTTCCATGACACCATCTATAGGCCATAGCAGCGTGCATATAGTTCACCTATTTTTCTGAGGAAATGTAATAAGGTTCAGTATTGGAAACAATCAACCAATGAAATTCTTCATCCATGATTTTGCTATTAATTTGAAATAAAATTATCAAGCTCCTGTTTTAGTCAAAGTTTTCAAAAAGCAATAGAGATGTCCAAATTTTAGTAGCTCCTCAAATCCTTTGCTGTTATATACATGCCGTACTAAGCTGTGTATGGAATACTCTAGACACAAACTAACATTGTACATGCAAAATACAAACCAGTTGACTTTTGTGGCTGTTTGAGGCTATTACAAATTACTTTTATCAATGCTTTTCTTTCTATTGAATGTGTTCCCCTACTGAATAAATGCGATTACAAGATAATTTCTGGATTAACTTTAAACTGGTGTGTGCCATTGTGGAGATAGAAATGTATATACACCAAATATCCCTTTCAAATAAGGATATTTTTCTCTACAATATTTAGCTCTTTTTCAAGTTTTTGCACAAACGCATCAACTCTATATTGCAGTGAATCAATAATGACGCAAGGAAAAACTGGACTAAAAATAGGAATGAAATAAGGTTCTCCTTCAGTAGATCCTTGTTTCAAATATTTGTCAGAACACTGGTAATAACGAAATGTGTATTACCTTTTGAACGTTCTGACTAAGATAAAGATATTTATTTATTTGTCAATAGTATTATATATCCTTCTGGAATTGGTGAATAAAACAGATTGTTATGAGCTCCAGCCAATGGATACAGCTTTTGCAAATATGATGGTTTCTTCACAAAATTTGAGATAAATGATAATGAAATATTCGATTGTTGTAGAGTTTTGTATAATAAAAAATGCCATGAAGAATGAATAATAAACTGCAATAGAATTCAAAGGACGAAGGATCAACATGGCATTATCAAGAATCAGCAATATAAATGTAGTAGAATGTGTTTCAAGAAAAATATGCCCAAGTGCTCCCTGTTACATATTGTTAACAAAGTGCAATAAAATCTAACCATGTGCAAAGTCGTAATCCAACAAAATGTTATAGAGTCCTTATTTCCTGTGCTTGTTAAAAACTAAATTGTTATTACCAGTCACTCAGCCAAACACATTTGATTCTAATTACTTGATAAATGAATGTCTCTCTGACCATATAGTTGCTCGACATTTACCTCATTTTTGTATTTAATTTAAAATATATAATGGCATTTTTGCCAATGATAAACTGGCAAAATAGTTCATTTTATGCATCTAGAAGACAGGTCCTATTGCAACCTTGACAAAATCCAAGCACATGATAGTCATATATAGATAATTCATAATTATATTTATGTTTCCTATTTGAATATATCGTTCGTTATGGTTTCTGTGTTCAACAGAAACCAAAGGAACTGAATTATAACCATTATCATCCAAAGCTGGCTTTCATGAACTCACATCCAAAATTGAGAGCCATATACTGTTTATTGCCAAGGTGTGGCAAAAATGTCACATCATTACACTCAGTATACTAACCTATTTTGTCATGCAATAGAAACCAAAGGAACTGAATTCTAGCAGTTGTCATCCAAAGCTGGCTTTCGTAAACTCACATCCAAAATTTTGCTAAGATTCACGATCAAAAGAGAGCCATATACTGTTTATTGCCAAAGGCGTGACCACATCAGTACACTCAGTAGTACACTAACCTCTTTTGTCATGAGATTATTCAAAAGCTAACATACATCATACCCTCATGGAGGAACACTTAATAGCATACAGGCACAATAAATACATCTTATTTCTAGCTTTTGTGCCAGGTGCCGTATGATAATGCGGCTATATGTAGGCAAGCACGCAGATAGATGTAACTAGTAGGCTCAAGCTTGGATACGGTACTCAGGTGAACCTTCTGCCACCTGTGCCTGTTTGTCGCTGACAGTTGAAGTACATTGCAGCGACAGGCTTGCCGAGGTTGAAACGGCGTGCAAAATTGCGCAAGTTGAAGTTTTGACGCACTTGCGGTGCAAACACCGTGCCCCGCCCCAATTGTTGGTACAACACCAAGACGATACGGTGGATGCCCATGGTGGGGCTTGGGCTCTCATATGTTATCAGCTCTCGGCCTGCCATTTAATTCAAAAGAATGGTCAGAAATATAAGCTTTGTGGTGTTTTTCCCTTCTAAATTTCTTATTTTTATTTTTAGATAACTTTGATCTACGCTAAACTACTACAATAACAACTGTCCATGACCATTTAACCACATGATAAATTCCCACATAATTTTAACCACATGATGAGTTCTCTATGAATATTGAAAACTTTCACTTTACATATAATATGGCACAATCATTAACTTATTCCTTTAATGGATCAGTATGTATAAATTTTCCTTAAAACAAATCTTCTATGAAGGAAGAATTAAATTTCAAAAGTAAACTCAGAATTCTGGGAAACTGGAAAAGTCCTCAATATGCAACATGAAGATGACAATGTAATAACATAATATTCTGAAATAGTTGTATTTGTCCCCCAATCAATGTATTACATTTAGTTGTGTACATATAACTAAGAACATGTATGGTACTCTATTTTCTTCAGAAAAAATATGTTATATTTGGTTAAATAATTAATGTCCTTGTAAATACTCTACTTAATTCTTTTTTTGAACAAAATGTGACAAGAATAATAAAAATACAGTTTAAACGTTTTTAAGAAACTGAAAGACTGTGTAACGAAAAGTTAGATCTTGATCTGTAATAGGAAAACAAAGAAATAAGTGTGCTATAAGTTAACATATGAAAGACCATTTCCTTTTCAATATTTATCATTTAATAAATTAAACATGTTACTATATGATTGAAGTATGGTTATATTGCATATGGAATTCTACATTATCCTACAATGTTTCACTTCCTTTTGTTATTTTTTTCAGTATAAATAGTGAAGTTTCAAGCATATTATTAAAGCCAAAAAAGGTAAAGGTCTACTGATCAATTTTGAACTGAACACAATGAAAACTGTGAATAGAGAGTAAGTTCTAAGAGAATTTTAGGATGCAAGATAAAAAGAAAGGAGGAGGGAGTTTTATATGAATGCAAGGTCTTCTATCTATGTTTCGCCTATGAAACTGTGAATATGCATGCTCACCAAAGCTATCATCTGTTGATGCTGGGATGTCAGTCACCATCCTGTCAAAAGTTAAAAGCAGTGAGATATTAGTCCATCTGAGTTGCTGAAGAATTGTACATTTATTTGATTGAATATTAAGTGAAAGAACTATAACTTACCAATGCAAGTATTCCCGCAGGGTTGGGTTGCTGGGATTAGGAGCATCAGGATCCACCATAACCTAATGTATTTACATTAACACAAGCACATGGTCAACATGTTAGGGAATTAAAAATAAACCTGAGTATTTTTGGGGTGGGCTGAGAAATCCTGCATTTTTTTTGTTAGTGTCTCGCTCACTGTTAAATACTATTTATCAGCAAGAGCCAATCAATATCAGCCCTAACTGGTCAGGGCACCAGGAGGCTACTTTAGCCTTCACAACGATCTAAGCCATCAATTTCAAACTTTGGCGGGAGTTTGGAATGTTGCTCCTTAGCACCATTTGGTGTAAACCCTGGATTAAGAAAAAAACAAAGTAGTCGACACGCCTTGGCCATACATATGGCCACCACCAATGGACTCGATCTGCGAAGTGATGGCTTACTAGGGTATAGGCCACTCGAAAATCATCACCTCCAATCTCAACTCTAGGTTTCACCGATACCGCCGACGCCCGAAACTCCATCCCATCAAACACAGGTCTGCCATCATACATGACAGTTAGAGGCACTGAACTAGTAAACGGGTCTAAGACATCCCCGATTATATGTCCCCTTGTCAAGGAGTCGTTTGACATGCTATATTTGAGTGTGGAAGTGTCTGGTGGTAGTAGCAGTAGCTAACACCTACTAAAGCTATCAGGCCTTCCAATGGCTTGAGTAAATCACAAAGTCTTTGGGCTATTTATAGTGTCCTAGAAGATGCTCGATTAGAGCACACATGTTATTCTCGTTTTGAGATACAACTTCAGCACATTCTTATCTCAGCCCACTTTCCAAATGATGCTCTTCATCTACTTGTTTGACAGGATATATTTGAAACTTTTTTCTCATTGGCTGTACTAAGTGTCAAAGAGGATGGTAGGAATCAACATAGCTATGTCATATTAGTCACATCCCATATGGGGACGCATGGCCTTTTTTCTGACTTAACTTAGAATCTTCTAGTGTTTTGCAAGTTGCTCCTTGTCTTCCAGGGGGCAATACACTTTTACAGCTGGCTCTCATGTCGATCGGTTAGCTCCGATCCTTTGCCTTGATATATACACACCACATTTATGTATACCTTTTTCCTCGAAGTAATTATTGATTGTCCGTTTATTCATCTTTGAGGTCCACTAACAGATTGTTATTTAAAAAGAAAATATAAAGCACACAGCCAAGACTTCTTGCATGAAAAAAGTATGCTGCTTCTTGACAAACTGTACAGATGTAGCAAATATATTTTTTTATGTGGCCGTATATCCTAAAACCCAGCTACTGTTGTGGAGAATAGATTCCACAGGGTATGTGCACATGAGCATATCTGTGTAAGTGGCACATGTATATCTGCCCATTTGCGGCTCAAGTACTTTCCTAGATATGTCCTTGGAATAATTCTCTTAATGCATGAATAATTGCTCAAAACATCTATCAAGAAAGCAGAATTGTAAGAAGGGGGAGGGGGATGGATGCATACTCACTTGACTAACTCAAGCCAAAAACAGAGATGGATGCATACTCTACTTCCTATACACTAATGATGTATTTAATCTTGAATTAAGGAACTCCAAGATCACTTCTAGTGCAATGCTTTCTATTGACCTCACAATATAGCTATGGACTTCACCAGGTGGCAAGAGAGCTAATATGGAGCCAATGAGAAGAGGGGTAGCTTTATTTTGAACCAGCCCAACTAGACTGTTTGTTTGGTTGGGTTAGCTGGTTCAATTCATTGGCTCTCACAAAGGTTCTATTTTATTGTACCATCCCTTTCTAGAATTTATGGGCATGGCCCAATGAGAATTCAAAAATTTCTAGTAAAATCTCAAAAGCCCATGAGAGCATAAGGAAGTTTGCTCAGGAGCTACTGTTCTTTAGTCCCATACTACTTAAATATAGAAGCTGTCCTCACTCCATCAAGTGATGGTATGGGAGGAGAAAGAAAGCCCACACATGTGCGCTCGCTTGCCTCGCCGGGCGGGGCGTGGCAAAGGGCGCGGGTGCCATGGTTCGCTGAAATCCGGCTACGTTTACTAGTATGTTAGATGTTTATATGTGCCATGCTTTACTTGATTCAGAATTTAGTAAATCGATTACCTAATAATCCAACATTCCGTTTGCTCGAGGATTGGTAACTAAAAGAAAAGCGGGATTCTGTGAAATACTTCTATCGTTTATTATGTAGGTTATGTTTCTACTTTTTTAACTGCCAAAATGATAATAAAATATTACCTTTTGTTTTATGCTTTTCCTGTCATTGTTGAAAAGGACATGACCTCACTAAAAGGGAACTAATGCACCTCGATGCATGATTGGCTCCTTTTGCTCACGTTTTGTATTTTGGTTGGTCCCCTTCCCCCTAGTTGCTAAAGAATGTCTTGGGTACCCCACAACTATATAGACCAACCAGTGCAAGTGCACCCTGCTCCCTGCATATCTCTTCATATCTTACTGTCCAACCAGAATTGAATTGCAGCCCCATGTTCTCATTCCGCCAATTGAAAGAGAAAAAAACAAGCATAGTCAACTAATCTGCATTGCATTTCTTGACTAATATTAACGTCATGTAGCTAGGGAAGTTATTCTTATGTAAACCATGGTGCATGTCATTCCATAAAGGCTTCGCACAACCTGTAAATTTCCGCATCTCTTCATTATCTGTTTGCATCCTAATTCCAATTCTGTTTATCGTAAAGGAATAATCTCACCTCCACTACTAACTTCCATTTCTATTCTCCCATCATAGGCCATATTATATGGCCTGCCACTTAACTAAGCTCTAATAAATCATCATATATTTTTGGCGGCTTCTATTAGGCAGCCTTCTTTGACTTTTGATTTTCCTCCTCGCTGAGGAATAACTTGCGGACAAAATGAAAGATTTCAAATAAACTCCAAATATGTACGATGAAACTCGAAATGTGTACATCCAAATTAAAATTTTAAACTTTCAAATTTGATGGTGGGCTCCCAACCTGATACTTCATGTTACTTTAGAAATCCCACAATTTGTCTACCTACATTTTATTACAAAGAAAAGCAAGGATTGAGAGCAAGGCTGGTAAAGTTTCACATAACAAAGTTTCAGCGGCCACGGAGATCTTTGCTACGCATGGCTGGAGCTTTCGAAATAGAATTGCTTCTTAATGTGTTTCATTTCGATGATGAGATCAAAACTTTTTATTTATAGCTCGAACCTTCAGAATTTTGTTTTCGTGATTCCTTGGCTTGTGGGAGTTATAATCTTGTAATAATAAACAGCTTTATGCATTGATTAATGCAGCGGCTGGATTATTAAAGAATATTCCCTTTTCTAAACAGGGCATATGCAGTTTCAAATCTAATTGCCAAAGTTTGGAATTGAAATATTCCTTTTTACACATTTTTTCGAATTTTGAAACATTAAAAATTTGCTTAGTCACTAATTAGTAGATATCGAGCTTGATATAACATTTATGATTGGATGATCTTCCCTTCTGTTAATCTCATTGGTCGATCTAACCGAGCGAGCTAATTGAGCAACAAAAAGAATAGATTCCAGTCCATATTATCGCTTGACATAACACATATCATTTATGCTATTCCTTTATCTTAAAGCCTGACTGAGCTTTCTGCTACCCCCAAAAGAAAAAGACTGATGGAGACAGCATCATGAATAGAAAGAACAATTTCCTATAGCCTCACCATCATGTATTACAGCTTCGTCTATTTATTCATATAGAACTATATATATTATATAAAATATCACAATCGTTTTAGTTACTCCAAAATGCTACAGTGTGTGCATCTCTCCATAGCCTCTGATTTTTTATATATATAATCTTGCAGCTTACTGAAACAGAAAATGTTGGAATCTTTTGCCCACTCTAAAGGCCAATGATCAAAAGAATCAAGCCAGAGAAGAGAAGACCATGTAGCTCGGTGCATTGATTAGGTCCCTTCAGTTATCATCGATTCTTCTGGAATTACATCTTGTCATGACAACCACGTAGTCAAGCATTTCTTTCAAAACGGCTGCAGAAAAAAAGAAACTCAGGTTTGATGTGGGCTGCCCAGGTTACTAAGGCTGGTTTTGGACGGCAAATTGGGAATGCGAACAAAGTGAAATTCTAGGAAGATAACTGGTCAGGATTCTCTAGCCTAGCACTTATGTTATGGGAGGTGTACACTTTTGTGAATGAGCAAACTGCCACGTGCCAGAACTCATGATAGCGTCTTCTATGGAAGACTCATGATATGGCAATACAACTTTTTTTTAAGATAATGGAGAGAAATCCGGCCTCCATATCCACATGTGGATATATACAGCCAAAAGTTACATGAGTTCTTATACCCAAAATCTTAACACTGGGGAACAACAATCAACAAGATAAAAAGCAAAAAGACTAAGGAGAAATCTAGAAAAACTAAGCTTCAAATTTTTCCTATGACCTTGCTTCAAACTGATTGTTTTGTCCTCGCATAACAACACTCCTTCACATCACTTGTTTTCTTAGAAACGGTTGATGTCGAAACCATGCTATTTCACATATTGCCTGACGATCCATCTCATGTAGAACCGCTCTTAGTCGATCTCCCTCATGACCTCAATCCATACCCTCAGCACACATGAACAACAACTACTGCCTCATCAGTCACCACCTTCCAGCCGGCCTAATGTGGTTCTATAAGAACAACGCCTTCAAGAAGGAAATGACGATCGTGTCCCCGTCGTCACTCATCCAATAGTTGGACAGAGTTTTCACCCAAGAAACCACAAAATGAAGATGAAGGCCACACGAAAACACCCCCAGCAGGGATACGACGCCTCTAGGCGTCGCTGCCATCATCACCAACAAGGGCACAACTTTCGCCTGAGGCACGTCATCCTAAACCAGCTGCAGAGGCCACACCGCCACCCCTCAATGCGCACCAAGGTGGTGTTTAGATGTTGAATTTGGGAGGGTGAATTTGGGAGTATGATGTCACTTCGTAATCATTGCGTCACTGTAGCATTTCGTTTGTATTTGTGAAAAATTGTCCAAAAATTGATTAATTAGGCTCAAAATGTTCGTCTCGCAGCGCACAACAAAACTGTGCAATTAATTTTTGATTTCATCCACATTTAGTACTACATGCATGTTATGACATTTTGATGTGATGGAGAATCTTCTTTTTGCATAGTAAATTTGGGAGTGGGATTTTGGAACTAAACAAGGCCCAAATCGGCCGCCGAAGAGCACAACACAGTAGCACCGAAGGACCGAACACCATGGCACCGCAGATAGGCATCCAAGCCAACCGTCGTCGACTGCGTCACCGTCCTCCACCACATCCATGGTCTACCAGCCCCCACGTCCACCTGGCGCCGCGGAAGTCCTCCAAGCAGCGCCGCTCCACCACATGCGGCCTTTCCATGCAACGCGGCCACCTACCGCCACACCGCTGCTCCACGCACGGCCACCACTCGCTGCCGCACTGCATCTCCGCGCGGAGCCAAGCAAGGCCTCGCCATTGCCGCCGCACGCCGGCATCACGTGGATCCGGACGTCGCGGAGGAGCACCACCGTGGACACGCCGGATTCGGTCAGGGGTTCGTCCGATCCAGTCATGGGCCACACGGATCTGGCCAAGGAGTGCCCAGATCCGAGCTCACCGGAAAGGACCGCCGCCGGCCACCGGGGGAGCCTTCTTCGTGGCACATGAGGAGAAACTCGAAGGGGGAAGCGCCCCCCCCCCACCACCGCCGCCTTCCTCGCGGCTACATGGTCTTCCAACAGCCCGCTTCGGCGGCGGCGAGGTGCTCGGGAGGGGGAGAAAGGGGACTGGCGGCTGGGTCGGCTGCCGCCCGAGCTGCCCAGACGAGGCGATGCGGGGGCGACGCGAAGTGTCTTTTGTGGTTTACAACTCTAGTGGTGTATATATCTTGTATAAAGGAAAACTCGACGAGTGCCTAAACCTATGTTTTGGCGTGGGACTTGAAAAGTGCTATTATAACCACGTAACCAACTCAACTAGATACATGTCCGCGTATATTTCATGTACAATCATTGTATAAGTAAGTAACTTGTAGAGGAATGGTGTTTGTACCTCAAGGGTGCATGTTTTCCTGTCTAGTATTCCATCAGTTCCAAATTACTATTTGAAGTTGAAAAATAAGTCATACTTAAAGTATCTATGATGATAAAGTAAAGGCAAATTTTGCTCTTGGACATCCATTTTTCTTCGAATTGGCCAGAACACACCATAATCTATTAAATTGGTTAAATATCATTATAAAACCGATTCATTTACTCTAGGACACCTAAACCATTGAAGTAAGAATTTCTCCGGCCCGAGAGAGAGGAGGGTGAAAGGACTTTTTTGCCCCTAACTTATGGTACGTGGTTGGTCTTCTCCATGGCACTGTCCCTTGCCATCCTGCGCTTCGGCATTGTTTCCTCATCGGCGCTGTCTGGGAAGTCGGCACATCGCGATGGTTCCAGGACCAATGTGGACCATCCGCTTGGCCGGTTAGTCCTGCTAATGGGCCGGGGTTAAGTGGATCTTATGGGGCGAGTTTTGAGATGGGGTGTGTTTCGATGGGTTAAAATGGGTTGTATCAACTAGTGGGTTGGAGCGGGGCGGGTTTAGTGAAAATTGCGGGATGGTGCAAGTTGGAATGGGTTATATCCTTGATAAAATTGACCAAAATTTGTTGAAGATGTCTCAGTATGATAAGCAGCAACTTTGTGCAAACAGGTGGGGCCCTACATCACGAGTCAGACCCTAAAACTAAAATCTTGTGTTCACACTATAAAAATTTTAGTGCAATTGATTGAAATTTATTGCAGATGGCTTAGTATGATAAGTAACAACTTTGTGCAAAGTAGTGTGGCTGGACCTATAGGTGGGCCCCGTTTCAAGAGTCGATCAAAACTAAAACTTATGGATATCCGTTGCGGGTTGGCATTTATGTGGAAATACTCCCTCCATATTGGTAAAGAATGACGTTTAGGACAATGATACAGTCTTCAAAACGGTAACTTTGACTTCTTATTTTTTAAAAATATTTATTAAAAAATAATATATGTATACTTTTATAAAAGTATTTTTAAGACAAATCTATTCATATGATTTTCACATTTCCAAACTCAACGATTTAAAAGTTATTCATGATTTATATTCTCAATGTTTGACTAAAATCTTATTTAAAACGTTATTCTTTATCAATATGGAGGGAGTAGAACTAACGAGATAGTATGAGACGGCTTTATTGGCTAGATTTCTACGTAGGATTGAGTTGACACACAACTAACTAGAGATGATGGTGCCGATGTGGAGGATGATCGCGTCCTATATCTTCGAGTTCTTGAATCTCCAGGAATCTCCGTCCTTGGCACCTCCTTCTCAGCGCCCGCAACAGCTAGGGCTGACGATTCAGGTAGGCCGAGGCTACTGGAGAGGAGGGAGCGGAAGGGAGTTGCTAGGCGCGGAGGCAGGTGGTTGTGATGGAAGGGATTCGCTGATTGTGGTCGTTCAAGGAAGAAGATAAGAATTAAAGCTGACGTGCGGACCCCACTTCAATAGAGGGAAAAATAGACTTTTCTATGCTGTGTCTCCTCAAATCCAAAAAATTTCTTATCTATAACAACTATTATAACCCAAAATCTACCCCGAGAAGGCTCTCCGTTTAGTGTTATCCGGAGACCCCTTTTAATCGCCGTCCTTCCTCCATCCAACGTACGCCCGCAGTCCTGCACTAACCCTTTCTGTTCCACCCCGAGGACCCACTTGTCGGCGAATTGAATCTTAATCGTTGCAACTTGCAAGTAGTGGACGTTGGGGGCTCGCATCTCCGTTCCCCATTCCCGTCGTGCTTCTCGATCTGGGGGAGGCGACGTGACTGGCACTCCGCGGGCGAGCAGAGGTGCCTGTACGAGGGGAGCGGCGCGCCATGACGAGCGGAGGCGCCACAGCACTCCGCCGGCGAATGAAGACGGCGAGCGGACGCGATGCGCCACCTCGTGTCGCCAAGCGGGCTCTAGGTCAGGTACGTCACCTCGTGGCTCATCTCGACGGCGGCGTCGACCACCCGACGTGGAGACATCTGCTTCAACGGCGTGCCGGCGATTTCAGCGAGGATCCGTGCGGGAGTTCTCAGATTGAGGTAGGTGAAAGGCCCACTCATAGCTTTGTTCCTTATTGTATTAGATCTAGTTGCATCGATTTCATCTGCTATTTAGATCATGTTTGACAAGATGGAATAGGGCTCGATTTTGGTTTCTATGCTATTTGTTGCTGTAGATTTTGGATTATTCTAGGGTTTGCAGCTCATGTTATCGAGTAGTCTATGTTTTGCTAATTTCTCTGAGTTTAATCACTGTCAAGACTAATTGAGTAGTTCAACAACTAGGCTATTCATTCGACAATATTGCTGTAATGGATTTGAGTAAATTTTCCATGCCTGATGTAGTGATGCTTCTACCGTGAATGCCCATTTTGCTGTAGATTTAGAGCATCTTAAATTGCTGATGTGTTCATCTATGCAATCAGGTTCCCCTATGGCGTTGTGACAATGTAGGTCAATACTTTGTGTGATTATCTAAGAAAGATAATTGTATTAGTTTTACGGAGGGAACAGGCCAATTGTAGAATCTACCTAACCTACCCAACATTGTATTGAAAAGAAAGAAAGGTGAGGCTGTTTCCTTTGCATCACTTGTGTACTTCATGTAATACATACTGATAGTGATATCTTACATTTGAACTTTTCAGGTTTCTTGTGTATGAATACATGGCGAACGGAAGCCTAAAAGATCACCTGCACTGTAATGATTTCATTTATTTCCGATCATGTCTATGCACAAAGCATATATTGAACTGCTCTTATGTGTTCTAATTTGAATTTATACAACATCGGGAAGGAAGCCATTGAGCTGGCAGACTAGGCTACAGATTGCAATGGATGTGGCCAATGCTCTCCTTTGTTCTCATGTGTCAGCAACATGGGGTGAATAATTTTTCATGCACAAAGAAATATACCGGTCCTTTAAGAAAAGTGTCATCATCATTGTTCGGGATATGTGGGGTGTATTTTTCTGAATTGTGATTTGTGCCTGATAGCTAAGTTAAACATCTAGTAACTAGCAAGGATGCAACGTTTGTGAATGTTTAGATACGATTGCTATGTGATTGTGTGGCAGTTTTCTAGCCTTTGGCCTTCATCACAATATCTACTATTTTAAGCAGTGTTCCATCATAGGGATAACTCTATAGACAGTACTACTCAAATTTGTAATGTAATTTTTTTGATTCGTCAAATAGCCAGCATAACTACAAGATAGACAGCTCACCAGTAAAAATGTAAATCACATATGTTATTTCACAGTTTGTATGCATCCTGCTAGTCACTTAATGTATATGCAATATCAAATGCTATATGTTTTCTCCTATTAGATTCTATTTCTTCTATGAACCAATGCACTCTTTTTCAAGAACCATAACTTAAATAATGTGCTAATCATAGTTTAAAGATGATGTAGCTCATTCCTTTCTCGATCCGTTAGGAATTAGGAAGTAACTTGTCACTACTTATGTGACTTAGAAAGTAACTTATTAGTATTTTATATAAGGTAGCGAGTAACTTTTCTCTGATCTGAACAATAAAGAAAATAATTTACCTTTTGCTGTGCTCCCACGGGGTAACTTATGTCTATGATTTTTCTTTGTGTTTAGGATAACTTAAGTCCATGATTTTTCCTGCATTTAATACAACTTGAATATGTCTTCCTTCTTACTGACAAAAAATATTAAAGATAGATATTTTGGATACTCCAATCATATTAGCCTTGTAAATTGTCATTTTTAGATTTTTTCCCTCTTTGTGTCTTTTTCATATTACATCATTGTCAGGTTGAGGTATATTGGGTGCCCAAGATGTACAAACATTAAACTGGTATATTCCTTACTCGTACCTCTCACATATGTTTCTTTGCTGATTTTTTTCCTTTCACAATCTAGAGCATGTTGATGGGTTTTGTTAGGTCTATTTGTTGAATAAGAGACTGAACAAAACCCCATCAGAGTTGGTAGGTGGTCATACGGGGTCGTCAAACCACAAGTTTATCATTTCGTATTCTGACCCTGTAATCCCCTGTGTGGTGGCCTTGACGCATCATTTAGATGAACTGTTTTGACATCATAGTGTAGTTCAAGTGATTGATGAACCGTTCTAAGTTTTTATATATTTTCATGGTTTAGGAAGCCAGGGAGTTCAACTGCTTTTCTTTTTCGCTACTATGTGCCGGGCTTTCCGATTGACTGGTGAAGTTTTTAAAGAATCAAAGGTAACATCTCATTAAAATATCAGGTTATTATATTCATATAGAGAAGCAACCTACAAATGATTTGATACATATTGTTAGTAATGCACAATAAATAAAGTAACTTCTAAAATATCTATTTTAGTAACTCAACAGAAGTAACTTGTTATAGAATTGTATGAAGCATATAGTAACTGGCTCCTAGTTGCAAATACATAGGAAGTACCTTATTATGATAAAGCCACACCATGTTAAATTTTCTTTCCAGTGATGGAATCATAAAATAGGAACTTGGGGGTCGATGTGGCTATTTACAATTTTTCTATTTTTCTAGTATTTTGGAGTTGATGCTGTATTTTTTCATTAGTGTTACCATCGCTTGCGTTGTCTTTCCGGTGTGTTTGTGAAAAGGTAGATTCCTGCCTCCCCTTATGTTATTTGTTTGAATATAGTAGTAAAATAACTTGTCTGTGTAACATGAAATGCTTTGGTTATATGTGGTTACACACTTCTATGTTATTGTCCTTTGCTGTTATGTTGCTATCTCAAATTTTTGGTGTTGATTGAGCTTTTATTATGTGCCTGCTAGTTCAACAATGCATCTTAACATAAGCTTAGGCAAGCATGTTCTTTTAGTTTTCTGTATGGTAGTAAATTGCAGAACCAAGTCACTTTTATATGATTTCTTTTCTTTGTTCCCAGGGTTAGACATGTGGGAGACACATATTTTATATGGTTGAGTAAAATGACTTGATTTACGTAAGATAGAAAGTAACCTAACATTGATTTCAGACACGTAGGAAGTAACTTATGTTAATATCTGGTTATGTAAGAAGTAACTTATCTATTAATTTATAATAGCAGGAAGTAACTTATCCCTGGTTTTGTCTCATATTTGCTTTACTTACTTTTTTAGTCTGTAATATAGAAGCCGTCGATGAAGATTGGAAGTTACATGGCTGTATAAGTGTTGATTTAGTTTGCTGACTAGTCTAGGATTTTCTGAATTGTGTAGTTGATCTCATATGTGATATCACACCACAACATCTTCTTGTTGTTGTACTGTTTGCATAGATTTTGAGTCTCACTTCAATGCTATGCATATGCAAATCTACATTTTTTTTGCTGCGTGATCTATGTGGGAATCTGTTGAGTAAAACATGAAGTAGCAGCTTTGATGATGAGTTGTTTTTTAAATGTTGAGAGCAATGCTCTTTTGTCTGATGTTGCGTGGCAATGTCTCTTGTCAAATTGTGATCGCTCAGCCATGCTCGTCGCAAGTCTACTATGTTGGTACTTCCACCTATTCATTAGATGAGTTAAAAAGTAATGTAACAATTCCTTATCTCTTAGAGAAATTCCATTGCGCTGTATTCAGCCATGCTCGTCGCAAGTCTACTATGTTGGTACTTCCATATATTCATTAGGTGTGACTTAACAAGTCTACTATGTTGGTACTTCCACCTATTCACCGAGGTCTGGACTAATTTCTATGTTTCTTTGTTTAAGAAATGATTTTATCAAAGTTTACCTCTATATTTTCTACATTGCACTGTATTTCTCGCCAGTGTGTACATAATTGCAGTTGACCTGGTAGACAGTGTTGGCAGTAGTTTTCTTGTGACTTTAGATTTAGGCTTATGTATATTGAATTATCCTTCAATTAATTTCTTATTAAAAAATGGTTTAGCTCATTTGCCCTTTCTAATGTGAATTAAGAATTAACCTTTTCAGTATTTATGTGAACTAGGAAGTAACCTTTTACTATTTATGTTATTTAGAAAGTAACTTATCAATAGTTTATATGAGATACAAAGTAACTTCTACAAGTTTGAAACATAGAGAAAGTAACTTCTCAATACTTTAGTGAACATATGGTAGTAACAATTCTAACTAGAACAATTTAAATTCCAGGTATCCAACCAACATTACGATGTGTTCATCTACCTAACTTTGTTCTAATTCTATCATATAATGAAGCACTTTGTACACAATTTAGTATTACCGGATGCAGAAGGATATCATGTTTATCATGCTTGTGCTCTCTGCAGGTGCAGGTAGAGCAGGGTCACCCCAAAAAATCTTCAGCAACTCTTTTTGTTCAGGTGCGTATTGGATGGACTGTGATTGGCACATTTATATCAATATGTGTGTACTGAAAAGAAACCATTGAGCCATGATAATTGCTAGTGTACTACACGGTGATACTTTGTAGCTGTTTGGTGTTGCGAGTAATGCAACAACTGTTTAGCTATTAGAAAAATAACGTGATTTGTTGTTGATGGAACATTAGGATTACTTGAAATCAAATATGATGTACTCATGCACATGATCTTGTGTATATATTGTTACAAAATGGCAAAAGCTGAATAGATACTGCATGATAGTACCTTTTGCTATGATGTTTTTGTCCTCTATGAATTAGCACTTTCATAGTAAGTGACTTCTTTCTGGTTGAGATGACCTCCATTGTGCATACATTTCCTATTTTTTATAGTTATTGATAACATAAAAGTAACTTATAAATTATTTAAAAATACAGGAAGTAACTTGAGATTAATTTACATCATATAGGAAGTAACTGACTCATAATACATTTCATAGTAAGTAATTTTTCTGAGCTATCTCTTCAAACATAGGAAATGACTTGTAAACATGTGATTTTAATAGGTAACTTTTACACTATTTACATGGTAAAACAAAGTAACTTTAACCTGAATTGCACAGCAAAGAAAATAACTCAGAAATGTACACATTTGATTTTAGAATGTAACTTTTAAATAGTTTACATGCTAAAGAAAGTAACTTGCCCATAACATTCTCAGAAGAGGAGATAACTTTTCTCTACCTACTGACAGTGCATGTATGTTATGACATGGTTAAATATGTTCTAATGTTTATATTTTTAAATTTTAACATACCATCCGGAGTGAAGAACTTGATAGGAATTAAATGAAGAGGCAGATTATGGACCTAGTGCTTGAAAACAATACATCTAAGGAAGGTAGCCACCGGTTCCTATTGGATCATAATGAGAGGGCTTGACTCGGTTAGGGGAGAAAATGAAGGATCTATTAGAAACCTTTGATGTGTTGGAAGCTATAACAAACATGTACAACGTGTGTTGCAAAGATATGTCTAGAAAATGGTATACTTATCCTGAATGTACTAGTTAACCCTCACTAGATCTGAAATCACAACTGCTGAATTTCTGCAAGGGAAAAGGATCTGCACTTAAACGTGCCTATTGTCGAGTGCTGATTGTTGGATCCCCGTGTTGTTCTCCATTGTATTGGCACTTTTTCTCCAGTTTCTGTTTTCATTCATGGCTGAATATTGGCTCTACAGCAGAGTGTAGAGTATTTTTTTCTGTCTCTATCTACCTTTATCTAGGCCATTTCTTAATTACTTTTATCTGTTGTATCATTTTCATGGGTTGCTTTATCTAGTTGACAACTTTTTTCCTGTATTTTTTCTGGGCCACGTTTCCCGTGAATATTCCTCGATTTGCTCGGTTGATCCATGTGCAGCACGCCACCCTACCAGGCACCCGCGAATTGAGTCAACCATGTGCAGCGCGCCACCCAGCCAGGCACAAGCCAGCCAATCAGACGTCTTTCCTTTTTTGGATACAAACCATACACTTACTATATATGGAGGGCTCTCCGGTTAGCACTTGTCGGGGACAGACCCAGGGGGTCCCCTAACCATCGGGGTAACCACCCTCAAAAAACGTTAACCACAGAGGGCCGAATCACCAGCAGCCCGAAAGGGCCACCAAGGCAGCGCAACCCGTCACAGCTTATCACGGCCCAAAACAACCGTCCGAGCTCGCCTGTCGAGGGGACCCAAGTGGCGACCCCCGTCTCTGCCTCGCTCGAGGGACCCAGACCCCCCAGGTCAGGGGCAACGCAAACTCCGCCTTGCTCGAGGGCCGCACACCCCCTCAAGCAGGCGAGCCAACTCCGCCTCGCTCGAGGGCCGCGCACCCCCTCAAGCAGGCGAGCCAACTCCGCCTTGCTCGAGGCCACCCCTCTACTCGGCGCGGCGCGCCCCGGCGCCCCGCCCGACAACAGCATTTAATGCCTGCCCCATCGGGCAGGCGCCGAAGTCAAAGGGCGATCTCTCCCCACGCCGCGCCGCTGACACCGCAGAGCTCGCTGTTCTACCTGCTCCGGTCACTATGCGTCCTCACCGCTACTGTGCGGGCGCATGCGGCGCTGCGCAAGGCCCTGTGCAGACTTGCAGGCATCATTCCGCACCACTATTCTACCTGCTCCCGTCCTCCCCCCCCTCCCCGGTGCAGCCCTCGAATGGGCGTGAAGAACCCTCGAACGAATATATGTGCAGCGACCGAGCGCGGACTCCAGTCAGGCGCGGCCCGGTGATGACGAACGCCAGGTCAAATCCACCAACTCTCGGCCATTCCCCGGTAAACCGGGCACACCGCGCACTGTGGTCAACAGCAACCGTCATGCCGACCCCTGTGCCGCCAACTCTCGTCCTTCCCCACCTGCCACGCCCTCGAACCAACCAGCGGCGGGCGGCTGGGCGCAGATTACGGCGGCGCCTCCCCTCGAAACCACTCCTGGACAAGCACAGGGACGGCCGTGACACCTGCAGAACCCGGAGCTCGCCATAAATCCCCTGCCAGGGTCAAGGACGACCGCACGCCCGTCGCCATGGTCTCCAGTGCGCGCCCCTGTAGCACACATTGAACTTGTACTTGTAGCTCTCCCCCCTCTCTCTCCCTGGCATATAAAAGGAGGAAGAGGGCGAGAGAGAAGAGAACACGCACACGATCACCGCCTCCCACGATATTGGCACTCTCCTCAATCACTTTCACACCCATTTTCAGGGACTTGGAGACTTCCTCTCCTCTCCCGCCGTGCTTGTAGCCCCCCACTGCAGGCACCTCGGTGCAAGATAGTATAGTGCCGCGAGCATAGTCTGCTGGACGTACGGCCCCGCGGCCGGAACCAGGATAAACTCTTGTGTCATCGTGCTAGCTCTTGCATCAACCGTCAGGGGACGGGACACAGCGCATTCTATGTGGCACTGAGGTTGGGCGGCCAATCTCAGCACCGACAGTGGCACGCCAGGTAGGGGGCTGCGTTGTGATCAACCCACTTCACCCGATCAGTTCCCTTGACGGCAAGCCACGCCAAGGCCATGCCGCCACGATTCGCCACGGGGTCCCCCGGCCCGCTTCCGCGCGGGTACCGGATCATGTTTGGGAGCCTGGAGTTCGAAGCGACCGGTGAGGGCCTCCTCATGCGGCTCGCCTCCAGGACGCCCGACATGATGGCCATTACCCCGGCACCGGCGACGCCGCCCCAGCTCAAGAGACGTCGAAGACTGCACGAGCTGCAGATTCGCGTGGAACGGCGCGTTGCCCCACGCGTCGTCCTCCCTGATTGGGACGCGCACCTGTTGCTCCGGCCCGCGGCCGCATTACAGGGGGGCGCACCGCCACCAGCTTCTCCCGCGGAGGGAGCACGCCGGGAAAATGCGGCCGGGCCGGCGCAGCTCCCTCACGGAATGAGTAACGCGGTCGCAAGCTACTCCGTGACAATCAGCGCCAACCTGAATGCGCAAGAGGATTCGCCGGGTCACCAGCTGGGTTCGATCCGCAACCTCAACATTTCCTCGCCCGGCGGGTCCCAGCCCGAGTCGGACGACGGGGAAAGTGTGCGCGGCCAGGAGCACCCAGGCCTGGACTACTCCGGGCTACGCGACCGCGAAGGTCTTACCTCCTTCACGGCCGCTGCGGACTTCTGCCTCACCTGTTCCAACGATTCCAGCGAAGGGGAATATGACCCCACGCGGGAATGCTTCGTCCTCGACGGCGAAGTAGAGTCTGTGGGAGAGGATGAAGAAACGCGCAACGGGGCCGGACACAACGCACCGCCACCAGCGCCCGCCGAGCCATCGGGCGAAGCCGCACTCGCACAGGCACAGTTCATGCAGGTACAATAGCTGGAAGCCAGGCTCCGACAGGAGCGCCAGCAAGTACAGCAGCTACGCGCAGCCCTGGAAGCCCGACAGCCTGAGCGTGGCGAACGTGCGCAAGCCGCCAGGCGCATCGTTCAAGCGCGCATCATGAATGATGGCAACGACGCCAGCCCCGCCATGCCGCCGCGGGCAAGCCAGAAGCTCGTCACCGCAGTAACTCTGATTCAGGCCATGCCCGAACCATCGACACCAGAGGCGCGTGACATGCGGCGCCAGGTGCAGGCCCTTGTCGAAGAAGCGGCCGTTCAACAAGCGAAAAGTCCCGTCTCCCGTATGCGCCATCAGGCCAGTTCGAGAGCCGGAGGAAGCAAGCGGGATAAAGAACAGTCTATCCATACCCCGCCTAGGGGCGCATGGACGCCTCACCGACCGACGAACGATGGGAAGGTGCTCATGACCGGCGACCGCGAAACGAGGAGGTCCGCGAAGGACCGACTCATGGACACACGAGGCGCCATTAACGATGGTGACGCGCGCAACGTCCTGAACAAGAAGAGGCAGGACGCGGCACCCCCCCCCCCCCCGCAGTAGGCACCCCCGACGAGGGGGTCGCTACGACAGCGAGGAGGACAAAAGCCTGACGCCGGAACCCCCGGGAACCCCCGGGAACCCCTTTGTTCAGCCGGAAGATCCGTTCGGCCGCCATCCCGCCGCGCTTTCGTCAGCCGACCACCATTACCAAGTATTTGGGCGAGACGAAACCAGAGACGTGGCTCAATGACTACCGCCTGGCTTGCCAGTTGGGTGGGGCCACCGACGATGCTATGATCATCCGCAACCTTCCGCTTCATCTCGCGGACTCGGCGCGGACATGGCTCAAACACCTACCCGCGAACCAGATCCACGACTGGGACGATCTGGTCAAGATGTTTGTGGGTAACTTCCAGGGCACGTACGTGCGCCCCGGAAACTCCTGGGACCTGCGCGGGTGCCGGCACGCGGCCAACGAACCGCTGAGAGACTTCATCCGCCGCTTCTCCAAGCGCTGCACCAAGCTCCCGAGCGTGGGTGACTCCGAAATCATCCACGCCTTCCTTGAAGGCACGACTTGTTGGGAGCTGGTGCGCGAGCTGGGGCGAAACCATCCCACCAGTGTCAACGCGCTATTCGACATCGCTACCAACTTCGCCTCTGGAGAGGAGGCTGTTGGGGCGATTTTCGATGGCAAGACCAAGGGGAAGCGCGCGGAGGAGCTGCCCGCGGAGGGTAGCAAGTCCAAGGGAAAGGCTAAAAAGCAGAAACGAGGTGGCAAAGGAAAGAAGCCTTGGCAAGCCGCGCAGCAGCAGCAGCAAGGCGAGGACTCTGATGAGGCCCTTGCGGTCAAGCGAGGCCGCAAAGGCCCTCGAGGCCCTCCTCAGGGGGGAGGCCTGTTTGATGAGATGCTGAAGAAGCCATGCCCGTACCATAAGGGCCCTGTCAGCCACACCCTTGAACAGTGCGAAATGATCTAGGGTTACTACAAGCGCACCTCCGCGAAGGAGGATGGCCCGAAGAAGGGTACGGGTGATGGCGGCAACGACGAGTTCCCCCATGTGGAGAATGTCTTCTTCATCGTAGGGGGGCCCACAATGAACGCGACGTCCCGGGAGCAAAGACGTGAACGCCGAGAGGTCTTCTCCATTCACCCCGCGACGCCAACTTACCTCGCCTGGTCAGACGAGACCAACTCCTTCGGCCGCAAGGACCACCCGGACTATGTCCCGAGTCCGGGGCGCTACCCACTTGTCGTCGACCCCGTCATCGGCAACACACGATTCTCCAAGGTGCTGATGGATGGGGGCAGCAGCCTCAACATCCTCTACGTCCGCACCTTAGAGCTCATGGGCATCGGCATGAACCAGCTGAGGCCAAGCAAGGCGCCGTTCCACGGCATCGCACCGGGAAAACGGGTCCAACCCCTCGGGAAAATCGACCTACCCGTTTGCTTTGGCACTCTCGACAACTCTCGGAGGGAGACCCTCACCTTTGAGGTGGTGGGATTCCCAGGAGCGTACCACGCCATTCTCGGGCGTCCGTGCTACGCCAAGTTCATGGCGGTCCCCAACTACGCCTACCTCAAGATGAAGATGCCGGGGCCAAAGGGCGTCATCACCGTGGGATCGTCGTACGAGCATGCTTACGCATGTGACGTCGAGTGCGTCGAGGGCGCGGAGGCGCTCGCCTATAGCGAGACCCTGGTGGCGGACTTGGAAAAGATGGCGAACGAGGTCGTCGACTCCGCCAAAAGGCACGTGGGCACCTTCGAGGCTGCAGAGCACACCAAGGCGGTGCCCCTCGACCCCAATGCCCCCGAGGGCAAGGCGTTGAGGGTCAGCACCACCCTCGACCCCAAATAGGAAGCAGTGCTCATCGACTTTCTCCGCGCCAACGCCGACATCTTCGCGTGGAGACCCTCGGACATGCCGGGTATCCCGAGGAAGGTCGCCGAGCACTGCCTCGACATCCAGCCTCACTCCAAGCCGGTGGTGCAGCGACTGCGGCGGTTCAACGAGGAAAAGCACCACGCCATCGGGGAGGAGGTGCACAAGCTTCTGCATGCCGGGTTCATCAAAGAGGTATTTCACCCAACCTGGCTTGCTAATCCTGTTCTAGTTAGGAAGAAAAACGGAAAATTGCGTATGTGCGTAGATTATACCGGTTTAAACAAAGCATGCCCTAAGGTTCCATTCCCTTTGCCTCGAATAGATCAGATAGTAGACTCCACTGCTGTGTGCGAATTGCTATGCTTTCTTGATGCTTATTCCGGTTATCATCAGATTAAGATGAAAGAGTCCGACCAGCTCGTGACTTCTTTCATCACCCCGTTTGGCATGTTTTGCTACGTCACTATGTCGTTCGGCCTCCGAAACGCTGGAGCTACATACCAGCGATGTATGCAACACGTTTTCGGAAGCCACATCGGGCGGACCGTTGAGGCATATGTAGACGATATCGTTGTGAAGACCAGAAAGGCGGACGATCTGGTAAACAATTTGCAAATCGCATTCGGTTGCCTCCGGGCAAACGGGGTAAAGTTAAATCCAGAGAAATGCGTATTCGGGGTGCCGCGGGGCATGCTGTTGGGATTCATTGTCTCCCAACGAGGCATCGAACCCAACCCCGAAAAAGTCTCGGCCTGGAGCGGATGGGGCCAATTCGGGACCTCAAGGGGGTGCCAAAGGTATTGGGCTGCCTCGCGGCTCTCAGCCGTTTCATCTCTCGACTTGGTGAAAAAGGCTTACCTTTGTACCGGCTCCTAAAAAAGCACGAACACTTTTCATGGACCCCCGAAGCCCAATAAGCCCTCGACGGGCTAAAAGCGTCGCTCGTACGCGCACTGATCCTCACGCCGCCACAGAACGGCGAGCCCCTCTACCTATACGTGGCTGCGACAACGCAAGTTGTCAGCGCCGTCATCGTCGTGGAAAGGATAGAGGAGGGACACGCTCTGCCGGTCCAGAGGCCGGTGTACTACATCAGTGATGTGCTGACCGAGACCAAGGCGCGGTACCCACAGATTCAGAAGCTAATCTACGTTGTAGTGCTCGCGCGGCGAAAGCTACGTCTCATCTTTCCCTTTGGGGGAGATAGTCCGCAACCCGGACGTCTCGGGTAGGATAGCGAAGTGGTCGATGGAGCTTGTGGGAGAAACTCTCTCCTACGCGCCATGAAAAGCGATAAAATCGCAAACCTTAGCGGATTTCGTCGCTGAGTGGACCGACGTCCAACTTCCACCACCACAGATCCGAGCCGAGTGCTGGACCATGTACTTCGACGGGTCAGTGATGAAAACTGGGGCAGGCGCGGGCCTCCTCTTCGTTTCACCTCTCGGGGAGCACATCCGATACGTGGTTCGCTTGCACTTCCCGGCGTCGAACAACATGGCGGAGTATGAAGCCCTCCTCGCCGGGCTCCGCATCGCCGTTGACCTCGGCGTCAAACGCCTCGACGTCCGGGAAGATTCTTAGTTGGACATCGACCAAGTCATGAAGAACGCAAGCTGCCGCGACGAAAAGATGGAGGCGTACTGCAACGAGGTTCGCCGCCTTGAGGACAAATTCTATGGCCTCGAGCTGAACCATATCGTGCGCAAATACAACGAGGAAGCGGATCAGCTGGCCAAGATCGCGTCAGAGCGAGTCACCGTTCCTCCGCACGTCTTCGCCCGCGACCTCGACCAACCCTCTGTCAACTTCGAACAAAGGGTCGGAGCCCTCAGGGGCTGAGGGGGTCGAGCCCAAGGAAGAGGACCCCTCGAAAGAGGGGCTCGAAGCCCTCGACGTTGGAAATTCTTCGGCCGAGGCCATGGAAATCGACGTGGACACACGACCGCAAGACTGGTGCAGCCCATACCTCGCGTGGATCGACCGCGGGGAGCTGCCCTCGGACGGGACCGAGGGGCGCCGCATCGCCAGAAGGGCCAAGACCTTTGTCTCGGTTGGCGACGAACTGTATAAACGCAGCGCCTCAGGAATTCTGCAGCGATGCATCCCCGTCCCCGAGGGAAAGCAGTTGATCCGCGACATCCACGACGGGGTGTGCGGACACCACGCGGCGCCACGTACCCTCGTGGGTAACGCGTTCCGACAAGGCTTTTACTGGCCTACCGCCGTAGCCGACGCGAACGAAGTCGTGCGCACCTGCGAAGGGTGCCAATTTTACGCACGAAAGACGCACCTCCCGGCGCACGCCCTATAGACCATCCCTGTAACATGGCCTTTTGCGGTCTGGGGGTTGGATCTCGTGGGGCCTTTCCGCCCAGCGCCCAGGGGCTTCACCCACTTGTTGGTGGCATCGACAAGTTCTCGAAGTGGATCGAGGTCCGGGCCATCACCAGCATCAGATCTGAGCACGCCGTGTTGTTTTCCACCGACATCATCCACCGATTCGGGGTACCCAACTCGATCATCACCGACAACGGCACCCAGTTCACCGGCAAGAAATTCTTGGAGTTCTGCGACGACCATCACATTCGCGTAGATTGGTCGGCCGTAGCACATCCACAAACGAACGGCCAAGTAGAACGTGCCAACGGCATGATACTACAAGGCCTAAAGCCAAGAATCTTCAACAAGCTAAACAAGTTTGGCCGGAAATGGGTAGCCGAGCTGCCATCGGTGATTTGGAGTCTCAGGACAACCCCAAGCAGGGCCACACGCTTCAGCCTGTTCTTTCTCGTCTACGGTGCCGAGGCCGTCCTCCCAACAGACTTGGAGTACGGGTCTCCAAGGCTCAAGGCCTACCAAGAAGAACAAAACCAGCGGAACCACGAGAATTCGCTGGACCAGGTGGATGAGGCTCGAGACGTAGCATTGCTTCACTCGGCACGCTACCAGCAATCACTCCGGCGGTATCAAGCTCAGAAGGTACGGCGTCGAGACCTTCACGAAGGGGACCTGGTACTAAGGTTGCGCCAGGACAATCGAGAGTGCCACAAGCTCACTCCACCATGGGAAGGACCATTCATCATCGCCAAGGTCCTCAAGCCTGGCACTTACAAGCTGGCAAACGAGAAGGGAGAGATCTTCACCAACGCCTGGAACATCCAACAGCTACGTCGCTTCTATCCTTAAAACTCTCAGCATTCCTTGTAAATACTTCATGTTCTTAGCCAACAACGATGAAAAGTTTGTGAAAAACATGGAAACATTGTTACTAACAGCATGTACAAGGGGGACTTGGTCCTATCCTCGACCTAGTCTCGATAGAGCCAAGCCCCCCTCGGGGGCTGCAGGGGGGGACCCCCCCTCCCCTAATCGTCTAAATTTTTAAAATTGTGCTAAAACTCAGAACGCTTAGAAAGATGCGGGGCGCGAGCTAACTAAAGCCGGAGCCGGCTGAGCCGTGAGACCTCCTACGCCCTCGAAGGGATACGGCATCTCCCTCTCCACTCCACGCCTTAACTACTCGCAGATTCAAAATACCCGGCCAAAATCTCTCCAAGCCAAGAATAGCACAATATAACAATCAAACAAGTTCGAAGCGCACAATCGAAATTCAAACTTAGTTTATGTACAGAGTCAGTCTCCTAAAAACTAAGATACATCTGGATCTTTAAGCCTGAACCTTTCAGGCTTCACCTTCCTGCGGGGGCGCGGCGGCAGTGTCAAGACCCCCCAGGGCGGCGGCCTCGGCGGCGACAGTCGAAGGAACCGACGCGAGGGCCCCAGGACCATCGTCATCACGGTGCACCGAGGTGATGGCCTCCTCAAGGGACGCCACGGCGTCGGCTTCAGGATCAGCCTCGGCTTCGGGGGCAGCCACGGCCTTGGGCCCGATGTCAGCGCGCGCATCTTCATCTTCATCCTCGCCAGGAAAAAGCTCACGCCCGAACTTGGCGGCAAGCGCTGTGGCGGTGTCCTCGGCACTGTCATCGGCCTCGTCGAGAGCAGCAAGGGCGGCGGCGTCATCCAGGTCTGCGTCGATAAAATAACCGCGCGCCACCGCCGCAAGATCGATGTCGTAGTGGGTCGACACCACGCCGAGTGTCTTCTTCACACCAAGGTGAAGAGCATTCTCGAGGCGCTCCGTCACGCAGCCTCTCAAAGACCTCAGGCGGCTGGGCAATGATGACCCCGACTGCAACCCCGACGGGATGTCGACGCACTGGATGTCCTGGCACGCGGCGGCGGCGGCGGCCCTCAGAGTTTCGAGCTCCCCCTGAGCCTCGGAGTAGGCAGCTTGAACAGCCACCACCTCGTCCGTCTTCTCGGCCTCGGCCTTCCGCTGCCCTTGACAAGGATCGAGCACGTCAAAACGAACTCCAACACAGAAACAGCCAAGGAAGCTAAGAAAACATAGAACCATACCATCTACCAAGGCCGTGGCCTCGGTAAGCGTCGTGCGCTCCTGCTGGAGCAGGTCCTCCGCGGTGGCCAGCGCACCCTCCTTCTCCTGAAGCAAGCGGCCCAGCCGTTCGGCCTCCTGGGCCTTCTGCTCTGCCCGGGCTGTCGCCTCCGCGAGCTGAGACTGCGCGGCCTCGCGCGCCTTGCGCTCCTGCTCGAGCAGCGTCCGCTCCACCGTGAGCGCCTCGCGCTCCCGCTGGAGCCGGCCCTGTGCCTCCAGCAGCTTGGCCCCGGCCTCCTCGCGCGCCTTGCGCTCGAGCTCGAGCCGCTCCAACGCTGCGGCCAATGACCAGGCCCCCTGCTCCGCCGCGCCTCTCTCGGCGTCGCGTTGCTGCTCCGCGAGAACCTTGGCGCCCTCGTGTGCACGGGCGGCCGTCTCCGTCTCCCTCACCCGGGCGGTGAGCTGGGTCACCTCCGTGCCCGGGTCCAGGTTCGCCTGACGGTACTAACGAAGATCGGCGTACAGGCCCACGATGCACGCGGTCTTGTCTGCCGCCTCCTTCCACAGAAGCTGCACGAAGAACCATCAAGTATAAGGCACGAACTAAAAATGGTGACGAATTACCAAGCAGTATGGATAAGCACGGGGTTACCTCGAAAAGTTCCAGCGCCTGCCTGGAATGGAGATCGGCGGCGGCAGCGATGGTCCGCTCCAGGTCCGTCCCGACCCGTTCTGCTCGAGCCCAAAGCTCTTCTCCTCTGCCATGCCCCGCCAGACTCGGGCAGAGATGCCGGGCTGCTCCGGCCATGCGCTCGGGCCGCGCCGACCCTGACGCAGCGCCACCTCGGCCGTATCCCACTCAGCCGCTCCCCCAGCCATTGGCGCCTGCGGGAGCCCCCGGGCCAAGGAAAACGCCGCCGGCGCCTCGGCCACAGCCGCCCCCGCAGGGGGAGCACGTCCGCCATCGTCATCTTGGGCCACGCCTTTTGCGCAACCCGAAGTCGGCAGGATGACCGCGCTACCGATCGGCGCGGCCGCCTCTTGCCTCTTTCCAGTAGGGGCCACGGCGGTGGCACGGCCCCCCCGCTCGCCCACCTCAGCCAGAACGTCGCGCCCCGACTCCACCTCTATCACCGGGGCGCCGTGACCCGGCTCCACATCCACCACCGGGGCGTCTTGCCCCGGCTCCGTAACCACCATTGGGGGCGTCCCCCCCCCCCCCTCGAGCCCTTGGCATCCGATCTGCTGCGGCGCAACGCACCCGCGGCGGGGGTAGAAGTCACATGCGCCCGCGGCGCCGCGGGTCGGGCGGGCGCGACCACCGTCCGCGCCGCCACCGGCGCGACATCGTCAAGGCTCGCCGCGCCTGCCCTAGGCGGCGGCATGGCCATCTCCTCCTCCTCATCGGCGGGCAGAGCCCCACCGGCATCGATCTCCTCCTCCTCGCTGGGAGGGTCCGGGGAGTCCTCCGGGGACGCCGGCGGCGTCCCGCCGTCCCTCCTCCACCGGCGGAGCGTCGCCGAGTGCGCGTCCCGCCGGGCCTGCCTCCTCTGGCTGCTGGCCTTCCTCGCCGCCTTCGCATCCCTCTCGCGGTCACGGCGGGCGCGGTTCGAAGCGCGCACCTCCGGAGTCGGCGCGAGGGAGCGGTAGAGGAGGCAGTTCACCTCTTGAAACCACAATGAATCGAGAAAGAAAATCCTAAGTTATCAATCCGACAGCTCGGGAGGGAAAATGGCGACTTACCGACAAAACGTGGCCCTCGTCGGGGCGCAGCCGGAACGACCAGAGGTTACTCGGCATAGTGTCGGGATGCACCGCCGTTCGCACCCTCGTGACGACGTACTCCTCAAGGGGTGGCTCCGGCAACATACGCGAAGCCGCCAATGCCGCCGGGTCGGCTTCCTCTGGCTGCTGGCCTTCCTCGCCGCCTTCGCATCCCTCTCGCGGTCACGGCGGGCGCGGTTCGAAGCGCGCACCTCCGGAGTCGGCGCGAGGGAGCGGTAGAGGAGGCAGTTCACCTCTTGAAACCACAATGAATCGAGAAAGAAAATCCTAAGTTATCAATCCGACAGCTCGGGAGGGAAAATGGCGACTTACTGACAAAACGTGGCCCTCGTCGGGGCGCAGCCGGAACGACCAGAGGTTACTCGGCATAGTGTCGGGATGCACCGCCGTTCGCACCCTCATGACGACGTACTCCTCAAGGGGTGGCTCCGGAAACATACGCGAAGCCGCCAATGCCGCCGGGTCGGCTTCCTCTGTCATCCAGAACAGAGGGAGCTGTCTCTCCATGAGGGGAACCACCCAGCGACGATGGCAGTGCGCAAGCACGTGCGCCACGGTCAAACCCGACTCCTCCAGAATACGAAGGGCGTCGATGGCGCGGCGGAGCCTCTTCCGCTGACCGTCGCCGGAAACACCGTAGCTCCAGGAGTCGGTCTTCTCCGTCAAGACCTTGCCAGTGTACTCCGGCAACCCCAGGCCATCGTTGCGCAGATAGAACCACCCCTTGGCCCAGCCACTGTTGTTGGTGGTCATCCTGCAGGCCGGATACATATGCTTCCGGGGCTCGAACGGCGCGAGCGTAAGACCGCCGGCGCACGAAGAACGGCGCACCCCCTTCCCCGCGCCGGACGTGCTGAGCTCGGCACGGAAAAGGTGGCGTCGGAAGAGGCCGGACGAAGGTCGCCACCTGAGAGATGGCGTTGGGGGCGAAGTTGTGGAGCTCCACGCCGTAGTAGTAGCAGAGGCCCCGCATGAACTGACTGGCAAGCGCGTTGAAGCCCCGCTCATGGAAGCGGATGAAGCTCACCACGTACCCCGCCGGCGGGTTTGGCACCCTGGCCGCCAGCGCCGGGACAATCCACGCCGGCCGCGCCGGATCGCCCCGGGACGAGAGCTGCCCGCCGGTCACCAGGCCCTCCAGGAGGTGATCGTTGGCGGTGGACGGAGTCCACTCGGTGACGCCCTCAATGACAACCATGGCAGACGGCGGAGCGGGGAGCAAAGGCGACGAAGGCGGGCAGGATGAGCAGAGAGCAACAAGCGGACTCGGAAGCGAGAGAAAGGCGGAGGCGCGAGCTGGTGAGGGGAATGGCGAAGGTAAGTAATCCCCTCCCCCCCCCCACTTTCCTTTTTATAAGGGAGCGAGCGAGTTCATCCCCGCCGAGGCACACAAAACCATCGGCGACAGGCCCGGCGCGCATGGCGCATCGATGACAACCGGGGGCCCCCTCCCCTTTCCACGGAGAACGGCACGCGTGAGCGGCGGCATTTACTGCGGCACAGTAAAACGAAACGACGCGGCAGCGGCGCCTGACCACCCGTCGCCTCGCCTCCCCCCGGCGCACGCCAACTCCACCTAAAAAGGTGCTCCCACCTCGCCCACTCCGTGCCACGTCAGCCACGACCACGCCCGCCAGCGGTTGCGCGTAGGCCCTCAAACCGAAACGTCAACAACCGAACGGAAGGGTTCCTTCCAAGGTAAGACAACGACCCCCCCCCCCTCGAGGCGCGAGGTGCTACTAATCAGGGGCTCGAAGCCCAGACCTCGAAAGGGTTCGACGGGCACCCCAGATTAAGCGATGGGAAGGCTGCAGGTTACGCTCGACCAACCCACTCTCGAGCCCGCGGCTCGAGGGCGACCCGCACCTTTCGCAAGGCCCCACTGATCAGGAGTACGAAGCCTGGCCCGCGAAAGGGTTCGACAGGCGCTCCGGATCAACAGAGCCAGGGACGATTCAGGCGTGCTCAACGGACTTTACCCTGAACGCGAAGATTGGGGACGCCCCTGTTGTGTTCAAGGCCAGACATGGGCAGCTAGACGAGGGATCCCATCGAGGGAGAGCTTCCGCGCCCTCGGCATCCATCAAAGGGGGCCGAGCCCTACCTATCAAACCTTTGCAAGTGCTCTTATGGACGAGTCTCCGGACCATGAGCCGACCCCTAGCGAACGGGGCACGGGCGACCACTTGAACTACCCGCTAGCAGCTCACCGAGGCATCCGTGTACGCGGCCCAATTTGAGGGTTACACGATGACCTCACCCCTCTCCCCCGCGAAGGGGAAGCGAGGGTCGCAACTCAAAGACAAGAGCCCCCCTGATCCCCTCCGCTCGGGCCAGGGGCTTGGGGGTGTTGACACTTCTTACGGTCCACTATCAGGATTGTGAATCCCGGTAATGGTGCAAGGAGTGTTCATTAGTATTCTTACGATACAGATATAAATCCGCAAGCGCACGGATACCGATATAGCATTTCACCCAGGAGTATTCCTAGGTATCGTATTTATTTCCACAGGGAAGCATTGGATAAAGAGTATTGACTATTGACAAGGATGTAACTACTAACTAAAGTACCGGCTAACAAGGCGGGGGTAAAGGATGGGATAGGAGTGATATGCAAGCGACACACACAAGGAGAAGTCCAGGATAGAGATAGAAGAGCAGTCTAGCTAGTGGGAGGACAACGAGTCAGGAAAGGATTCCTATATACTTATACTGACCTTGAGATATCTCTAGCAAAGGTTACGGCTAGCATGGAGAATGACATCTGTGGTTCTTTTCCTAGTTATATTATCTCAACATCGGGGACGGAGCCCGTGACACACAGAAAGGGATGAGAAGGGGTGCCACAAACTCCGTGCTCTTACGGGGTGCCTGCAGAGCGGAACTAACATGATGGACTACGAAGACCGAAAGGGCTGTCACCACCTCACGGCTACCACCTCCGTTGCGACGGGGACAAACCAAGGTTACCATCTAGACTAGGTACCACACCTATGCTAGGCAGTAACTACTCACTCTTCTAGAAAGAGCAAGCAATCATGTCAATACCCTAGTGACAATTCACCGCAAGTATTGAGCAGAAACGAGGAACCAGCTAAGACAAAGGACTAAGAGAGAACTTATAGAACCAGACTACAACAGCTTATAACCAAGGCTAGAGATTCCACAATTACTCGCGAAATAAATGCAGAACAAATAGCTCAAGTAAATGCAGAGGAAATATATTGATTACTCAGAGTCAAACATAAAGAAAAGGAAAAGATACAAGAGCTTTACCAGAACTCCAGAAGACGACTCCGGAACCCCGAACGAAGCTCGACCCTGGCTCTAACTCCCAACAGGACAAGCCTACTCTACATCTTGAAAGTGGAGAATGGAGACTTGCTCCCAAGTGGTGTGTGTTACAAGTCAAGTGGACGCCTCTATTTATAGTGGTACATGGCGGTTGAGATTGGGTAACCGCCAAGGAAGCCAGGGAGCATCTCCGGCTGATTCAGCCGAATATCCTGGTTCGGCCGAACCGTGGATCTCCACCGCCTTTGCTCCCACGGCCTGGATTGCTCCCCTGGAGGCGGTATCTAGCTTGGGGGCGGTTCGGCCGAACTGAGGCGTTCGGCCGAACTGGGCTTTCGGCCCAGCACGCCTCCCATGCACCGCCTTAGGTCCTGGGCCATCCTGGATGACTTGTTCATGGTGGACTTCTTCTGATTTGGCCCAGAAGTGATGTGGCAGTGATCTACATGGCTTGCACGGTCGTCTGCTTAGTCATCGCTGACGTGGATGGCCTCCGGTTGTGCGTCTCGTCATGTTCGGCTAAGGGGGTAACCGGCCGAACGGAGTCGTTCGGCCGAATCGGTCAATTCCGACCCCTATAGCACGTATTTGTTGTAGTTGTACCTGCACAAGCGACACTCACCAAAACTCGTGGAACTTTATTAGAAATGAAACCTAGGTACATGGATTGTCACATATGTCCTCAATTATTCCCGAGTATTGGTGGTCGGATTTGGGTTGTAACGACCGCCAACAGGGGGCTCCTTGCAGCATATCCTCCTCCTCCTATGCGTGAAACACGTCGAAGCCATGCAGGACCCGCCCCCCCGAGTTCCGCATAAATCGGTATCATCCCCGCAATCCACCACGTCGAATGGGGAGCAACTAACACAACTCTCGGGAGTCAAAGCCCTTGCACGAGTGGACTCACTCCTCCAAAGGCTCGGGGGCTACACCCGCGAGTGCGCTCGCGCGCCCCCACGGAAGAACATGCGTAATCAAGAAGGAGTAACCCCCGCAGAATGCCTGGGAACGATCCCGCAAACCATCAGCCTCTACCCGACTGACCCTTAGTCCGGCGGAGGCTCGGGGGCTACTGTCGGGGACAGACCCAGGGGGTCCCCTAACCATCGGGGTAAGCACCCTCAAAAAATGTTAACCACAGAGGGTCGAATCACCAGCAGCCCGAAAGGGCCACCAAGGCAGCGCAGCCCGTCACATCTTGTCACGGCCCAAAACAGCCGTCCGAGCTCGCCTGTCGAGGGGACCCAATTGGCGACCCCGTCTCCGCCTCGCTCGAGGGACCCACACCCCCCGGGTCAGGGGCAACGCAAACTCCGCCTCGCTCGAGGGCCGCGCACCCCCTCAAGCAGGCGAGCCAACTCCGCCTCGCTCGAGGCCACCCCTCTACTCGGCGCGGCGCGCCCCGGCGCCCCGCCCGACAACGGCATTTAATGCCCGCCCCATCAGGCAGGCGCCGAAGTCAAAGGGCGATCTCTCCCCACGTCGCGCCGCTGACACCGCAGAGCTCGCTGTTCTACCTGCTCCGGTCACTATGCGTCCTCACCGCTACTGTGCGGGCGCATGCGGCGCTGCGCAAGGCCCTGTGCAGACTTGCAGGCATCATTCCGCACCACTATTCTACCTGCTCCCGTCCTCCCCCCCCCTCCCCGGTGCAGCCCTCGAATGGGCGTGAAGAACCCTCGAACGAATATATGTGCAGCGACCGAGCGCGGACTCCAGTCAGGCGCGGCCCGGTGATGACGAACGCCAGGTCAAATCAACCAACTCTCGGCCATTCCCCGGTAAACCGGGCACACCGCGCACTGTGGTCAACAGCAACCGTCATGCCGACCCCTGTGCCGCCAACTCTCGTCCTTCCCCACCTGCCACGCCCTCGAACCAACCAGCGGCGGGCGGCTGGGCGCAGATTACGGCGGCGCCTCCCCTCGAAACCACTCCTGGACAAGCACAGGGACGGCCGTGACACCTGCAGAACCCAGAGCTCGCCATAAATCCCCTGCCAGGGTCAAGGACGACCGCACGCCCGTCGCCATGGTCTCCAGTGCGCGCCCCTGTAGCACACATTGAACTTGTACTTGTAGCTCTCCCCCCTCTCTCTCCCTGGCATATAAAAGGAGGAAGAGGGCGAGAGAGAAGAGAACACGCACACGATCACCGCCTCCCACGATATTGGCACTCTCCTCAATCACTTTCACACCCATTTTCAGGGACTTGGAGACTTCCTCTCCTCTCCCGCCGTGCTTGTAGCCCCCCACTGCAGGCACCTCGGTGCAAGATAGTATAGTGCCGCGAGCATAGTCTGCTGGACGTACGGCCCCGCGGCCGGAACCAGGATAAACTCTTGTGTTATCGTGCTAGCTCTTGCATCAACCATCACGGGACGGGACACAGCGCATTCTGTGTGGCACTGAGGTTGGGCGGTCAATCTCAGCACCGACAGCACTAAATGGAGAGGGCTCTCCATGTAGTCGCATCCCTGTTATAATCAGTACCTACTAACAATCCACCCAGCAATTCTCTGAACTCTCGACTAGCCACGTCATCCTCTACCGTCCTGCCCCGCGCCGCCGCCGCCGCGATTGAATCCCCCGACGCCCCTCGCCTGCCCACCACGGCACCCTCGCCTCCCACCCACCGGCCGCCTTCCCACTGCGCCACACCGCCGACGCCCCCTCGCATCCCACCCGCCCCGCCGCCTCCCACCGCGCCACCCCTATAAATACCGTCCGCCTGGCTGGGGAGCCGGAGATCTCGCGGCGACGGCTGCGCGAAGAAGAGACGCGGCGGTAGGCAGGGTGCGGCCGCCCGCGGCAGCGTGAGGCCGGAGGAGGCGATCATGGCGCGGGCTGCCGGAGAGCTCGCAGCGACGGCGGCGATGACTGCGTGGGGTCCACACTACGCCGCACTGCGCTGAGCAGAGAAGAGATGGGGCAGGAGAAGGACCACCCGCGAATGCCGAGCTGAGGGAGGCACGGCTGGGAGGGGCGGTCGCCGCACGTGCTCCTCCGCCTTGAGCTCCTCCGCGTCATACTAATGGGCGACGTGACGGGGCGCGTCGCGGGCGGCTCCGCTCTCGCCGCCGTCGTCGTCCGGATCAGCATCTCAGCCGCGCTTGTGGCCTCCGCGCGGCGTCTTCGGCGCCGGCTCGTGGGCGACGCCGAAGAGGCGGTCGGCTGCCGCATCGGCGAGACGGGCGAGGTGCGCACCTCCTCGCGCGGCCGTACGCCGGCGAGGTCCAACCGGAGGTCCTCCTCGCGTGGCCACGCGCCGGGCACATCCTCGAGTCGAGCTGCGCCTCTATGCTACGCACGGCACGCGCCGCCCGTGCGAGCTTACCGGAACCCGCACCTGCCGCTTCCTGCACGCTGTTGGCTACGCGAGCTCGCCGGAGCTGCATCCGAAGCAGCACCGCTCCCCTTCGCTCGGCACACCGCCGCTCATGCCAGCTTGCCGGAGCCGCACGCGCCGCAGATGGGATGCGCTTCGCCCGGCAGGCCTCCGCCCGCACGAGCTACCTGACTACCTCGCTTCCTAAATTTGAGAGGTGAGAGGTGAAAGGGAAAAGAAACAGACACCAGAGATTGAGGTATACGAGATTGTGAGGAGAAGAGCGGTGTCGTCCGTGTCATGGACTGGGATTGGATGGATTCACAGGCTCACAGGCACAGCCCACGGCCCACCCGTCCAACTCCCACGACATCTCTTGGCCTGATAGCTTGGTATGAGCCTGATTAAACAAACACGTTATCTTTTTTTTCACGGCTCTTTTCCCATCTTTACTGTATTTTCTTATCTTTACCGTCTCATGTACACCGATAGCATTATGATGGCTGAAGTATATGTCACAGAAAAATGTAAAACATACTTGGTTTGAAGTAATGCCGGAGCTTGGTGTGGGGGATGCAGCAGCAGCAGTCGGGGGATTTGGTTGGGGCGCCGCGGCTAAACGCAACTCGCAGGATGGATTTTATATCCGTGGTTGATGTCGTATTTTTTAGGCATTTTCATTAAGATTGAATATAATAATAGATACAGTGTCTCACAGTAAATTTAGCCTTTTGATTTTGGTCATTAACAAGTTCTCCGACTGATCAGTTTGCACTGACGTAAGAAAAAAGATAGTCCGTTCATCAATAAACTGCATATCTATGGTCCTCTATTATCTGTTAAATAAAATAAAATAAAATTCATAGAATAATTTACCTTCACGTCAAAAGGCTGAAAACTTTGTAAATACATCAAATAATCATATAAATTTATGCAAAATATCCCGCAGCAACGCGCGGGGAATTCACCTAGTTTTAATGGTTGTGGTGTCCTATGAACATGTTTTATGGTACCTAACTAATTTAGTAGATTGTGGTATGTTCTGGCCAATTTGAAGAAAGATCGATATCCTTAATCAAAATTTCTCTAAAATTAACCACAAATAAAATAAATAATATTTATATAACTTTTTTAAATAAGACGAATGATCAAACCTTGCGAGAAAAACAAATGGTAATTTAGAACGGTAACCAATTACTTGTTGGAGATAATAACCTAGGGAAAAGGAAGAAAACTAGACAAAATAGCCTCAGTACTATGAAAACTAGTAGAGTGCACGTGCGACACGCACGTGGTTAAAAAATTATATTAATAAATTAGGGAGGACCCCATCCTCCCAAGCTCCCATACATGACTGATTGATGAAGAAAACCCTAACTCATGGCTAGGACAAAAACCGTAACGTGAGGCTAAAACAGCACACGCTTGGACAACCATTCCATAGCCGATAACGGCCAGTGAACGGCCGGGCACAGCCAGGCGCGGCCACGCTAGAGGCGGCCGCGACCATCCGTGAATGGGAAACACACATTCAAGGAAATAAAAACATTCATATAAATTATTTACATAAATTTTCTAAAATACATGGGATATGAAATATAAAATTTGATAACTAATAGTTTTAACCAGCAATAATATATTATTTTTTATAATTATATTTTATTATAATTATGGTCTTATAATTAGCTTTTCAGATAACAATTTTTAATTAAGAACGTAATAGGTTAATGCATACCTTGATCATGAGTATTATTTTAATCTCACCACGCTACATGGACCGTATATATGGATGACGCAAGAAGGCATGGTGTCACTGGCATGATTCCTTCATATAACCTGAGAAAGCCATGTATTTCTGCATCATGAATGAAATTACATACATGTGAAGTTTAAGATTAGAAAGAAAAGTAGCTTGTCACGAAGAAAGAGATTAGTCGGCGTAGAGGGCTATCATTTTTAGTTGGCCATCAGAACCAGATGCAACTGGGATGCTATATAAGATTTTTGATAATAAATTGAACGAAATAACACAGATTGTCGATTGCACTATGACCGCTTGGATAACTTACTTCTGTGTCTGCAACGGAGAGGATGGTTTCGAAATTCTTTGACACGGCGTCATAGGCGTGCACAGTGTGGTCAGATATTGCCATAACGATCTTCTTCACTGATCTGTCATCACCAACAGCACCAAGGACTCTGATAATTCGTGGCGCAACAATATCTGTTCCGGCATAATTAATGTGACAGGTCAATTTTTTTGTACTTTGTGACAGATCAATTTGAGTGTCCAACGACCAAACACCAGTGCCGTAGTCTTGCAGCTTCCAAATCTCCAATGCGCTACGTACTGCAATCAGGTGTACGTACTAATGCACTGCAATGTGTCTCTGACCATGCACAAGCAGCCGTCAAGAGCTCCACCAAGTGTGCTCCTATTAATGTACGTACTGCAAGGTGGTGACTGAACCTACCCAAAGGTCTCCTCGGTGACTGAATATGTGATGATCGAGGCCGCTAGATGAATGCCTGAACTCTAGCCATCGATCATCCAGTGAACCATTCACGAGCACTGGCGGGAGATTCCTCCAGGCAACATCTAGAATAATGGCACAATAAGCCGTGACGAAGAAGCTTGACGGGATTATCCCTGTGGCCGGCCTCCAACGATCCCCATATGCTTGCCACCGAGAGTGTAGACTTCACACGATACGTCTGGATCGCCGGCCGTCGGGCTTCTTGAACAACCTCATGACCTTGTACTCCTGGGCACGGGCATCGAACCCGAGGCCGGCGGTGGAGTACAGCACGTCCTGGCAAGGCGGCAGCCGCATGACCACCCTAGTGGCCGCGTTGAGGACGTAGTACGCCGGCGTCACCGCGTCGTGCAGGAGGGTGGGGCCGCGGCACTGCGCGGCCACGCCGTCCACGAAGTCGCCCCTCACGTCGTCGAGCATGAACAGTAGGTTTGCGCCGGCGCCGCGCGGCGAGCAGGAGTACACGGCCGTGGCGTCGCACGCCGTGGTGGGCGCGACGAGGAGCAGGGGCTGGGCCGCGTGCCGCTGAGGCCGCGTGGGCGTCGGCGTCGGCCTGACCATCTCACATGAAGCCGCATGTTGCCGCGCGCGCCGTGCTGTACTGAATTCCTTCCAGCTGGTTCCCACCGTTGGCCTCCATGCTGCCGCTGCTGCTGGGTACCGTAAGACTGAGGTCGGTTTCGACGATGACGATGCCGGTCGATTAATCGATAGATTTTGTTGATTTTTTACAAGGGCTACGGTGTGAGACACACGGTGTCCCAGATTAGAACAAGTACGGAGGAGATGAGAAGATAGTCGGTGGTCAGTTGTAGTACAATACGGGGACGAACGGATCTAGATAGACATGGAAACTTTTTTGTCGGCCGTTGTTGAGTCCATGTTGGCTGGGTACGCCGGGACGGGACGTCGGCAGAACAAATAAAAAAAGGCAACATCAATTCCGAAAGGTTGAAAGGTATTATTTAATTATTTAATTGGTGGGTAAAGTAATTTCATGGTGAGAAAGTAACACCTGAAACAACAAAAACTCTTTAGAAACATCGTTTTTTAAAAACTTTCCACTTCGTTTCCACCGTTGGACCTGACATGCGGGTCCTCTGTGAGAGGTGGGTAGGATTTCTTTTGGGTGAGAAGTGTTTTCAATTGTACTAGATTCTTATAATATATAAATAATAGAGAGAGATAGATAAATAGATAGATAGATAGATAAAAGCACTCACCATGGGTTTTTTCTATTGTGGTGTTGGTAGAAGGGTATAGATAACAAAATAGCTAGAATCTATAGTCAGCATGTGTATCAGCAACAAGAAACATATTTTCCCTAAATTGTTAGTTCAGATCCAACGGGAAAAAAAACAAGGAGGCACATATTCATATTCAAAGGTACTAAGAGTACGTTCGGCTGGTAGATCGAATAGTAAGTAAATAAGCCGAAACAGGTGAAGATAGCGCGCAAGTCGGCCCGATCAGACTCCCGGCGGCCCGGCCCATTCACATGCTTCACGCCGGACTCTGGCACACTGGCTTCCTCTCCCCACCAGAGACACTCAGAGAGAAGAGGCCAAAATTTTCCAAACACCGCGCGGTGCCGCCATTCCCCACCACCGCCACCCGAAATCCCCCAATCCTCTCTCCCTTTCCGCCTCCCAGCCGTCGCCGCCCGCCCTCCACGACGCTGGAGCCCTAGCTCCGGGGACCCCAGAGGCTCTCGGCGGCGTCCTCCGCTGGACGCCCACCCGCGGCCGCCGACGCTCGCGAGCCCAGCGCGCCGCTCCTTTCGGGACCCGCACACGTCTTCCCAGCCTCGAGCGCCCGCGCGCGCCAGGTAACGCCCCTCACCCGATCGCTCTCGGTGGCGCCGCAACGAGTGCGGGGTCTCGCGCGCTGTAGCGGCTGTATTGATTAGCACCCTTTGAATGGACATGTTTCTGCGGACTTCCGTTGCGATCGTAGCCTTTCCTGAGCACGATTGGATAGTGTATGAGGTGGTTAGGGTTTCGAGATTACATGGCATATGCTGATCAGGGCTTCCGTTTGATCTTACCATAGAGAAATTGAACTGGATTTATTATGATTGCTGAAGCTGTTTCTGCCTATTTCGGCAGTTTTTTATGTCAATTTCCTGGTGGATATGCCATTTAGTGTAGAAATGCTTGCTTCCTAGTGTTTCGTGTGCTTAATTATTTGCGGTGGGACAATGTGGGAAGTTTAAAGGCAAGTTACTGTATTACTGATATAGCTTTGGTATTTTTCCAAGATGAGCATTGAAGGTGGTGGAATTTGTCTGTGTGCAGTTTTAATAAATTAGTCTGTGTCATTCTGCGTACCCTCGATTCCTGCATACATGTGGTATCTGATTAGTTGTTCCCAACTAGTAATTTATGCTGGTGAGACTGCTTGGACCTGCATTTTCTGTTATGTTGATGATTTGTGTCCTGCTTTTCTTTGGCCAAAGGTGTGGTGTTTAGCTTTTTTTAGTTTTTGGTAATTTGGTTCTCGGTAGTGGGAGAGGAAAAGGATCTGTGATGTTTCCAGTTTTTGGAGCAAGTAGTCTTGTAAGTTATAACTCCATGTGTCATAGGGCCAATGCCTGTTGTGCACTGGTATCCCTAGCTGGAACTTACTGTAAGCTTCCAATAGAAGTTGGACAATATGCCGATATGGTCTTTGGTCTACAAGCAGTTTATGTTGGATGCAGCATGCACATTCTATTGGCTTTCCTGTATGTATAACTTAACCCCCAACAAGAAAATTTGTACCTATTTGAACTATTATACTATTCCTTTTCTTGCTCCTTTTGCTGCTATGGGTTTTGTTGGGGTTATGCCGTGTGTCCATCTGAACAAATGGTTCATGCGATTTAAATCTGATTGATCTATTGATCAGTTCAATTTTATTCCGACATGACGTCTTTTTCTTTTACTGATGTTAACCAAGTCTCCTGCAACAGTTAATTATATATTGATGTAATGCGACTTCCAATTAGCACCTAATAATATTTATGAGGTTTCCAGTATCATCTCTATTTTTCGTAATGGTTGTTGCTATTCTAGCAGCCGATAACATTCTTACGAGCACAATCAGTTTGACAAATCAACTCAATTGTGCGTCTTGGTGGTTTGTACAAAATTTAGCAAACTTATATTTAGGGCAATATTTTAAGGAGCGAAATTGATGATTGAGTGGCAATCCCTTCTTGTAGCTCTACTGTAATATGTAGCCTTGGAAGTTGTTTGACAATAAAATATAGATGTATATAACTGTAGATGTTGTGAACTATTGTAGGCAATTAGGCATTAATTGAATTTGGCAGCGGAGAACAATAGAAAGTGTATCTTGTTGTCCAACATAAAGTAGAAGCTTCACATATTAGCGTATTAGTACTGAGATCTCTTTAATATGGTACAATGACCAAAATATGCTCACAAGAAACAAAAAGAATGCAAAGCAGCTACTCAACATTATATTTGCCATTTGACAACAGTAAAGTTGTCTTGTGACAAAATCTGTGGTGCAGATAAAAATATTGTGGAGTAACATATCAAATGGATCTCACCTAGCATGCACTTGTTTCCGTGCCTTTTGGGCTGCATAATATAATCATTAGTATGCCTTTTCAATAAAACTGGTGAGGTATGTGCAATTGTGGACGAACTTGTGCTTTGCTGAACATATATTTTAATTACAGTTTGTATGCTGTGGTAGGTTTATTGATATACAAAATACAACGGCTTTGCAATGCAACAGTTATTGTTTTCATTTTTAGTTGGTGAGCTGAGTTGGATTGATGCTTGTTAGTACTACCAACATCAACTGTTTGGAGCTCCTTTTTGTTTGGAGCAGAAACCTTCATAAGTTGTCTGTTGACTTGTCAAGTGCCAAGTATCAATTACACGTTCCTAGGATGTAAGAAACAATTTTGATGGTTGTTATCAACTTCAGTGGAATTGAACCTTTTTTCATGTGCAATTTGAAATTCTGTTCCTTGTTCGCTTTACTGAAATGCATATATGTTCATCTTTAGGATTATACAGTTCTGTGTTATCATCTTAACTAAGCAAAATTAATGCGGTCATCATCCATTGTAGCTGTTTTAGTTCTTTTATGTGTCCTTTTATGTTCATGTATGTATGAGTTATACTCCACTGACATGTGTTTCACCTTTAATGACTGTAGGTTTGGGTAAATCTGTATCCTCATCTGTAACTTGCCAAAATGAAGTGCAATGCTTGCTGGCGGGAACTGGAAGGGCAAGCCATATCAACCACTTGTGGTCATCTTTTATGTAACCTTCAGCACCTTGCACTCTTATTTATGTTGAGCAAGAATGTGTCATCTGCAGCTTTGCAGGGAATGAATACCTTACTTCAATTTGATTGGTCACTGTCAACCTGTTGCGCAGGTACTGAGGATGCCAAGAGAATATTGAGTAATGATGGTGCATGTCCAATATGTGATCAAGTTCTGTCGAAAAGGTCGGTTGTGTGCGCTAGGGTCAATATTTATCAGTTTACACTTAATATAGTATTATAGTGATTGTTGTTTTGAACTATAGTACTTGTATCATACACCTCTTTGATATTCCTGTTAATGAAAAAAGGCGATTTAGTTCTAAGTATGTTCTATATAGGCCTAGTCCTGTCTGTGTCTCTACTGATTGACAAGATAATCTGAATATTGTTAACCTGTTTTTGCTCAGCCTTATGAAACCAGTGGATGTGGATCCAAGTGATGATTGGACAAATGTAAGTGGGTTTTTGACATACTAGATTTAAAATGAAACTGATTCTATCATGTGATCCATGCTTCTGACTGTTGGGCCCCATTTCAGATGGCGATGGCTGGGGTGTCGCCACAAATACGTATCCTTAAAACTGGGACTATCACAGATTTAGTCTGGTATCTATCTTGTTTTGTCTTTTCTGCATAATAACGCTCCAGGTGACCCACTAATTTGGGATTAAGAAAGCTATTAAGTTATTTAACATGTTATGGTAAGTGAAGTTCTAGTGTTCTACTACTGAAAAATACATAGCAGAAATGGTCTGAAGCAACAAATTAGGCTTATATGAAAAAGTGGCACAGTTAAAACGTTGTATTTTGTGAATGCTATGATAATCATCAGACTTTTTCCTTAACATGATGTTAACCAGTCATGAAAAGTGCATACAGAAGTGTCATGTTTTATATTGGACAAAAGGAACTGGAGATGCAGTACAAGATGAACCATGTTGTTGGTCAATGCAGACAGAAGATTGAACTTATGCAAGGAAAGTTTACAGAGAAGCTAGAAGAACTGCACTCTGCATACCAAAAGATGGGGAAAAAGTGCCAGTTGATGGAACAGGAAATTGAAAACCTCACCAAGGATAAGCAAGAGCTTCAAGAGAAATTCGCAGAGAAATCCAGGTCGGTGCAATACAGCTGAATCTTTTTTTAGCTCACATGGGTGCAGTAACAGAATATTCCTTCTTTTCCAGGCAGAAGAGGAAGCTCGATGAGATGTACGATAAACTAAGGACTGAGTATGACTCTCTGAAACGTTCAGCCATCCAACCTGCCAATAACCTCTTCCCAAGGGCTCAGCAAGACCTGTTCACGGGAATGCCAAATATGATGGATAACAGTAATCCTCTCAGGCAAGGTAATCTAAGCAAACTACTTCGCAATCTTTCTTGATTTATTGTTTGGCTATCTGGTATGCAGTCAGTAATATTTTAACTGCATGTCTTTCTCGTGCTGGAAGCTAATAGAAGCTTCCCTAGTTCTCCACAAATACAGCAGATTTACTTATTGCAGGTTTGGTTTATACCCCTGACACTCCAGGGCGGAGAGAGGAGATGTGGGCTCCCGCACCACGGCAGCGACACTCTAACCCTGATACATTTGAAATTTCTGGAGGATCTGCTCACATGGGAGCTCCTCCTGTTGATGCTAGACCCCGCAAACAAGCTGGGCCTGTCTTTGGAGCTGGCATGAACAATCCTTCTGCAGCCTTGCGGAATATGCTCATCTCACCGGTGAAGCGCCCTCAGCAGTCACGAAACCGTCCACAGATGTTCACGTAATAATCTAATCTGCTCATGTCTAATGCACTTATTGGCATTCATGATCGAATTGCTAGACTTTAGCGTACTGCATTTGACCTTAGAATTTATCTGCCGATTGATCAAACTGATGTTTTCAGGCTGTAGAATTGGACTGCCAGACCTCAGCGGGCACCTGTACATGGTGTAAATCTCTCCCCGGGACACGGTTTCCTCATTTCTCAGAAGTTCGATGGCAAACAGATCTGCACATTATTTCCTCGCCTGATCACAGTGATATGTACAGTATCCATGAGATCCTCATCCAACATCTCTGACCATGCTCTAGATCCTGTAGGAAGGTTGATCTGATCAATATAGCCATGTGCATGACAAAGTATAGTAATGGACTGTAGTTATACTAGTTTACACTTTTTTTCTCAGTTAAGTTTTATGCTGGTTAAACCATGGTATCTTGTCAACTGGTTTAGCCTCTGAAAATCTGCCTGATTGTTGGGTTGGACACTGCTTGACTGATTTATGTACCTGAGCGACTTAAATAGATTCCGTGAAGCAGTCTTGCTCTTGTGTAATCTAGTTGATGTTCATGCCAACGTTTGTTATTCGAACCTGGAGCTTGCAGAAGATGTGTGATGTGTATGGGCTACACCGCTACATAGCGCTCCTGCAATGAGTCGAAGAATTCTGAGAGACGTGAACGAACAATGCTGCAAAGTGGCCGTACCAGATTTGGCTTTCAGCTATACAGGTGAAGTCAACTCTTTTCGAAAGATCATACAACTAGCTATTGGCGTGTTAAGTCTAATATTAGTGATCACCCCCAGTACAGCTTGAGGACAAAGGAACGTTGGAGACATCGCAGCAGAAACACCAATTGTTTTTCCATTGATCACATGGCGGCAGCTGCTATTGGTATCGGCGTAAGGATAAAAAAAACAGGTATCATGACGGTGTAGGGACCAAGATATGGATACAGAGCACTTTCCGGAGAAGATGCGATTTTCACGTGTCCATGCTATCGTGGTCAATCTGCCTAGTAGCACGCGTATTGAAAATTTGGAGAACTGACCATGTCGAGTGAGTTCAATATGCTCCAATGAACAATTGGAAAGGGAGCAGAGAGCTCGGACAATTTCCAAGTGTGAGCTAAGCACCTTCTCCAAAACCCTCAGTGTACATGCAATTCTGGGGAATTCGCCAATTTTTATTCTATTTACTCTTCCTTCCTGGATTTACGTATCATTCCTCTTTTAGCTCGATCTTTGTGTGCATCTCTGCTACTGATTTCTAGTGGTCGCTAACAAGACACTTGTGTTGCACAAACAATCTTAGGAAAACTTCAATTTTCCAGCTGCAAATCTACAAGAGATCGAAATATCTAGTGCTGCTACAACAACACAAGCATGTACAACATCAAACTACCCTTTCAGGTAACTTTTACGGTCACACTCCCATCACAGTAGTAACTTATTTAGCATGGATGATCTCGACACCGCAGTCACCCCAGCCCATAATAATCAGATCCACCAAAAGCTAGTTCAAATAGACATCCATGGAACACATGGTCGAATTGAAATATTTATCATCATCCGCGCCATCGGTTGACTGGCTTCCCTTCCCTTCCATCTGCTGCCGGCTGCCGCCGCCGCTCTCCGTCGTTCCAAGAAACGGCAGCCAAGCAATGTCAAGAAACCGGCAGAAGCAGCCGCGCCCGCAAGAGGAGGAGGTCGTCAAGCGGCTCGCACGGGCGGCGCACGCATGTCGGCATGACACTCAGTACCCCGTGTCGATGCCGAACGCGAACGAGCCGCCGGACCCGGCGGCCGCGTCCACGGCTACGTCGCCGAACGCGCCGCCGCCGCTGTAGAACCCGGCGAAGTCGACGGCGTCGGGGCCGAACGCGCCCACGCCCACGCCCACGCCCACGCCGTCGCCGTCGAGCAGCAGCCTGGCCCGCTTCTCGGCGCCGCCCTCCGGTGCGGCCTGCTCGCCGCCGGCGCCGCCGCTGTCCGGCGCGGGGCCGTCGCCGACGAGGCGGTGCAGCCTGTCGCGGTCGCCGACGACCTTGAGGAGGAAGGCGAGCATCTGCTTGGGGCGGCGCTCCGTCTCCTGCACGCGGCGCCACATGGAGGCCACCCGGTCGTCGATGGCGCGCTGCTCCTGCTTGAGGCGCACCACCTCCGTGGCCACCATGGCCATGTCCTCCGCGGTGGGCTCCACGGGCGCGGCGGCGTCCTTGTTCATCCTCTTGCCGCCGCCGCCCGCGGCGCTGCTGCCGCGGCGCACGATGTTGCGCAGGAGGTGCGTCTGGCCGCGCAGGAACGACGCGTGCGCGAACTCCCACCGGTCCGGATCAACCTTGCGGAAGCCCTGTCGTGTTGAGCGAAAGTATTGTCAAAATCAGGGCAGAGGAAACCAACACAGTTCTTTTCTTACGGCTTATCGATATCAGACGCTACCGATTCTCACGGCGTGTATCTACTGTGTACGCTTTTTGATTCTTGCAGAAAAGCGGAGGAAAAAAAGGCACACCAAATTATTTCTGGGCGCAACTTCTCAGCGCAACTAAACTAAAATAAGGAACAAGAACTTCAGTCATGAATCTCCACGGCCGAACACCCGCAGTAGCGGAACTAAAAACGTTTGAAAATTTCGTTGCGGCAGCTAGGCAGTTAGTGAGGTGAGAGCGAGATGCAGTGCGTTGCAATTTGCTTTTTCCTCCATCAGAAGAACATTTACAGATTTCTGCTGGTACAGTACAGAACCAAAATTGGGCACTCCAACCTCACTCACTACAGAGTTTCCATTTTTCCTAAAAAAAGAAGAAAAATCCCACATACACATACACCAAAAGGTTGTATGTATGTACAGATCCAATCCAATCCAACCCTCTCCCACGGAAACGAACGGAGGGTCCAACTTGATCCAAGAACAGATCGAGACGGTATGCAATCAATCAATTTAGCTGGAGTGATATATTCACCGACTGACATAGGTGTTGAGCTGGCGCACGAAGCTGGAGAAGTTGTTGTGCTTGAAGTGCGCGGGGAGCAGCGTCTGCGAGAAGACGAAGGGGTCGGCGACGACGAAGCTGTTGTTCCCCTTGCCCCAGCCGATGACCCCGTCCGTCCCGGGGTCCTCCACCATCATGTACGTCTTCCACACGAACGGCGCCGCCGCGCCGCCGCTCGCCGCCATCGTCGGTCCCCTCACTCCCTGTCTCCCTCCCGCTATATTTAGTTTACCTAATATCTACTCCACTAATATCTTTCTTGGGCAGTAAAGCGGAAACTATCTCTGGGGGGAGAGCAACAAAGAAAACAGGGGGAGTCGAGCTTTCTAAATGTGGAAATGGCGGAGGCGAAGCGGCGCACGGCACGGGAAGGTCGTGCGTGGCCGAAGAAGGTACTCGTTGTGGGCTGCGGTGGCGGCGTGGAGCGTGAGCGTGGTCGCTGGCTCGCTGCCGGTGACGCGCGGGTGGGGGGAGCAGGTTATAGTGTTGGCGCGGCCAGTGGCAGCGCGACGCGTGCCGGGGGCTCGGGAGGGTTCGGCGCCCTGGCCTCACACGTGCCCCCGCGGGGGTGGGTCCCCAGCCGGCCCCACACCCGGCGAGACGACGACGACTGCGACGGGGTGGGTGGGGAAAAAGCGCGCTGCACCGGGAGCGCTTTTGCTGAGACGGACCCCGTGCTTTTGCGCTTTTTCGCTCGGCTGGGTGCGCCGGAGATCGATCCCCTGTCGGGGAGGCGAGGCGCGGCTGCCACTTGCTTCTACGGCCTTCGCCGGCGAGGGAGGAAAAACGACGAGAACAGCAGAAAGCTTCGTTGTCGATGACGCACTCACACACTGTTGGGATTTTGTTTAGCCGATCAACACTTGCTTTTTTGCCCCCCCGGCAGGAGTGTACGTACGTGGAGGAACGGAGAGCGCACGTTCCGCGGCGCCGCTGGGCTGGGCACGCGGCGCCTGCGAGTTGCTGCCTGCAACGCAACGGGTGTGGGTGCTGTGCTCCACTGCCATAGTTGCCAGATGGCAACCACCGCTCAGCTCGACCACCGGAGAGAGAGAAAAGGACTTCGTCTCGTCGATCCCAGCGGCCGCTTCGCTTTGGGCAAGTACACCCCCCACGCAAGCAAGTGGGCATCCGCTGCGTCTGTAGCGAGTAGCGACGGGACATCCCGGACAGCGCACGGGCGTGGTGCCCCGGCGTTGGTCCACGCGCGGGGGGCGGGGGCGTACAGTGACAGGCACGGGCGCCACTCGCGGCCCGCGACGTGGACGTGCGGCTGCCGGCGAGCATGGTCCGGACAGGGTCCCCGGCGCGGCGTGCGGTCGACAGGTGGGCTTTGGCGCTCGCGCTGCGCCCCGACGCGTCGCAGGCGCCACCTGTCGTGTCGTGTGGTGCCGCCCTGCCCTTGGGCCGTCGCTTTCGTTTCTTGCTTCCCCACGCCCACGCCCACGCCCGTGCCCGTCCGTCCGGCATTATTGACCGCGGTGGGCCGGGCCGGGCCCCGAGTACGTTATCTTATCGCGCGCGACGCTATCCATCCGTGTATCAGAATCCTGCCCATAAAACCTGCGCGAAACGTTCCAATCTCCAGCGGCGGCATGGCGTACACTTTCCTCCCTTGTTTCTCTCTCTATATCGTATACACCCAAGTAAAACTCAACAACGCTTGCTCAAGGAGTAGGGAATTGCTACTATGTACTCTGTATATTGCAAGTGACTAAAGTTTAAAGATCTTCAAGCGACAAAACGTTATTGACAAAGACAAAATCAGTAGAGGCCTAAAACCCTCCGCACCTTTAGTTCAAAAAAAAAACCTCCACACCGTGGAGTGGTGCCTACGAAAAAGAAAGATCCACCATGAGTAAGTGGCACCCTCTCAGAATGCTACAGCGTTGGGAATAACTCCTGGAAAAAAACGAAGCTAGAACTTATCTGGTCTTGCACAGTTGCTCAATCTCTCTTCACAAGCACACGGAAACAAACAACACGTTTGCTTTTCTCTGTTTTTTTATCAGCAGGCAGCAAAGCTAGATCGTGCGCTGCTCAAAAGAAATCCTGGCACGGGCATCGTCTCACAACTCTTCAAGCGCCACTACAGCTGCACAATGTAGAGGGTCTAAGGCCAATCTTAGTGTAGGATTTTATCGTACAATTATTAAAATTGAAAGCTTGGTAACCGAGCTACATGGATTTTATAGATGAAGCTACTCTATCATTCCATAAAACTATATATTTATTTTCTCTTCTCTGCTACATTAGACAATCAACAATCGGCTGATATAACCTATTCTTCTCACCGTGTAGAAACCATATGAGGGAAAACAGTGGCAGGCTTTTGCAAGGACCAACAAAAAAATTGTCTTCTTGAAACTGAATCCCTGTTACCATGACCAATATCAGCCAGCTCTCTGAAAATTAGAAAAGATAGCAACAATTAGATGCTTATTCCTATATAAGCTATGTATATAATTATCAGGAGCTTATTCATAAAAAAATGTTGGTTAACGTGACACCATGCAAATAGTGACATGTCCCAAACAACATGTATTTCAAATTATATATAGTGCACGTAATACTAGCAGTATACGTGCTATCTAACCTCTGATACTCAGGTCACTTCATTCGTGCGCGGTGTTCTTACCTTTACTTATTTTTAAGGCATGTTTGGATCCAAATGCTAATATGCATACGTGTTAAACTTAGCGTGATCCAAACAGGAATGCTAATGGGTGGGGCTAAACTTTAGCCAAAACTTAAAAAGTTGAAAAGCCATTACCACTTTAGTTAGAGAAAAAGTGCTAATGGGTGCTAAATTTTAGCATTACCACTTTAGCCAATCCAAACACGCCCTTATTCTATCTTAGAGGGTTGTCCGCTCCAGTGGCGGACAAAAATCATTTTGACGCCTAGGGCCACTTGCCAAAGCGACTAGACCATACCAAAACCCTCCCACCACATGACAATATAATGGTAATACGGTACGATAGCGCCAAAGACAATTAAAACCATGATTTTGAGTATATCCCAATTCAAAGTTAAAGCATACAATGAAATTTATAAAAAATTGTAGAAAAGTAATGCATTACCTACCTAAAGAACACAACAATATTGGAAATTCTTGGTAACAGTAATAGGCAAGTAACAACAATAAACACCATCAATCATGGGTTTTACACATCCATCTATGATCCTACTACAATACCATGCCTGCAAACATACTAAGAGTTGCACAAATGAAAGTATGAACAACAACACTTGAATCCATGATGGTCTGTTTTTCTTTTCCCTGATGATATGCATTAACTCGCGATCAAGAGTGGAATGATTACAGTGATACAAACCACTAATTATGATAATTTTGACAGCAGAAATTAAGCTACTAGCCACACGAATCAGTAAAATGAAATAAGTTTGGCATATCTTATCTGAGTAAATGGCACATAGTACGATAGTACAAACTGAGCATATGGAGTTTGAATTGAACGCTAAAGATCTGTCGCAACAGAACGAATACAAGGGGACAGGAGGCAATATTGCATACCATAAGATAGCAAAAGCTAAGCATATTATGATTAAATTATGAACACTAAGCATTCTTAGGGTTTTGCCACAGGACGAGCACAAAAGGGATAAAACAGGGATCTGGAGACGCGAGGAGCAGACCCGAGAGCGCGCGGCGGGTTGGTGCCGTCGCCGTGGGCAAGGCTCCACTTGAGCAGGCCGTTCCAGTCGGGCCCCCCATCCTTCGCCATGTGACTACTTCTCCTTCCGAGTTCCGACCTTCCGGGCTCCAGCGAGCGGCGACCGCCGACCGCGGCGCAGGTGCGGGCGTGCAGGGAGCCCGGCGGGCGGCGGTGCAGACCGCAGGCGCGCAGGTGCCGCGCTAGGGTTAGGCTAGGCGGCGGCGGGCGGCGGCCCTAGGGCGGGAGCTCGGGGAGTCGGGGTCGGGGGAACGGGCGACTCGGCAGTCGGCAGGAAAGAGCGAGGAAATTTGGGCTGGCGCTGGGAGAGCCGGAGAGATGGCGCTGGCGCTGGGCCGCTGGCCAGTCTTCTTGGCCGAGCGAGCGCATTTGGGCCGAGGAGGTAGGGCCAATTCAGATAAAACATGGTTGGGTCAAGGAAAATTGAAGGTACTATAAAGGAATTTTTGGGCCACACCTAGGGCCATGGCCCTAGTGGCCCTAGACCCATATCCGCCCCTGGTCCGCTCTTATGTTATTGTCAATTCATTTAATAGATTACATAAGGGATAACAGTCCAATTAATTTTAGTAAGCTAATATGGTTTTTTTTCTAAAAAGAAGTGGTTGGAGAGGATAAGATGTATGTTTGAGACTATTAACAAGAGCCTCTCTCTCTCTCCCTCCCTCCCTCCCTCTCCCTCTTCTCTATATAGAATAATTGATTATATTATATGTACGTACTACTACATTACTAGCTAAAATCTTGCTGACATGTTAACCTGTTCGTCTAGTTGGTGGCTGGTGCGGATTTGTGCTGAGAGAAAAAATATTGTTGTCTAGCTGGTGACAAGTGGCTGGTGCTGATTCGTTGTGAGAGAAAAATACTGCTGGCTGGTGATGATAAGCCAGACGAACAGGTTGCATCTTTCCACGGTCAGGAGTGGCTGAACAATGTTCGCTCATCTTTTTTCTGGCGATCAGCACATGCAAGAGGATTTTCGCCATGACATGGTCCCTTTTGGTGCGCTGTTATCTATCGGTAGTAGTATCGGGCACAACCATTGCAAGCGCCCGGCTGCCGCCACCAGAACGAGAACATTATTCGCGAGGCACGTATAATATTATAAAATCATAGAAATCATACCGCCAAGGAAAAGGAGGTTAAAATCACAGAAAAAGAGAAAAGTAATGAAAATATAACCCTAAAAAAACATGGTACTTTTCTTCAAGCATTGCATTGCTCAAGGTCTTTTTTTGCAAAGACAACCTCCAGATTATGCAACTCGCTCTATTTTGTCCCTCACTTCTTATTCATTGTTTATTCTAGACTCCAAGGTTCTACTGTTTTACACGACGGAGCATGAGTTTGGATTCTCATCGCTAAAGATTTGCGGTGCCACTGTCTGGTAGCGCGGTGTGTACGCCGCGTATGATGGTGGCGGGTACGCCGACTGGTAGACGTACCCAGATGGCGGTGGAGGCGGGTAGTATCCGCTGGGAAATGCAAGCTGTGGGTAGTCCAAGTACATGTTGGCTGCAGTGATGGCGGACATGTCCTCTTTGTCCACCTTACCATCAGTGTTGCCGCTACCATCCTTCTTCTCCTCACCACCTTCTGCCTTCTTCTTCTCCTTGGTCTTGCCATCACCGCCGACACTCTCCGATGGGACACTCGGCTCTGACTTAATGATAGTCACGTGTTTGCCGGTGCACTTGTACACATACTGAGGCAGCTTAGCCTCTTCAAATACACCCTTCACTATCACTTTTGATGTAGCTATGTCTGGTTCTGCGGATTGCACCCTTGTACAACCATGATCAAAAATTACTTTGCTATAAATCAGAGCAAGCATCACTTGATTGTATTATTAATTAGTAAAATGTAAGCTAAACAAATTCGTTGATTTTAGTTGGTCAAATAGGTGAGGGGAGCTGTTCATCTCATAATTTATTTTATTCCTTGAAGGACCCTTCCCAACTCATTTCATCCAAAAATAACTAGATTCAGCCATGCTGGTACAACAAAGTTAATCACATCTATAAAGATTATTAAACTAGATAGGACATGAAAATTATATAGATAGGCATGAAAAGGATCAAAAATCAGATTGAATAGTAATTAAGCACCTTTCATCTTGAGGATCCTCTTCATGATCCACTGAGCGCAGACCTTGCAATGAATGTGCACCTTCAGCACCACCATCATCACCAGCGGCTTCAAGAGGAAATAGAACATATAAGAAAATTGTCTTATACCAGCATATGACACAAGAAAATTAGTATAGAAATACTGATGTGGTGCGACAAGGGACAATGAAGGAAGAATTTAGCAAGATGTTCAATGAGAGTTATCTCATTCACCTCCTTGTTCTCCTCAGGCTTGGGCGGCTCGGGCTCCTCCTTCTTCTTCTCTCCTTTCTTCTCCTCCGGTGGAGATGGTATGGGCGAGACTAACTCCACCCTTGTCACACCCCAAAATTTTTGGATTTTGGGATGTGATTTGTTAGCATAATTAATATAATGATTTTCTCAATTTCCTAAAATTTTCCAAGCTTTATATAATTAACAGGGAATTTAGTATAGGAAAATTTTGTTTTCTAAAATAATATAGGATTAATATTGAGTGCCTTGCATTTGCATTTAGTGGTTTTATGTGTGTAGAATTTTCAAAAATGTGTTTAGAAGCCTAATGGGAATTTTTCTAGATTTATCTGAAATTTATTCTCATTTTCCTAGAGCATATTCTAATTTTTAGAATAATCAAAAATTATTTTCATGAGTTCCAAATACATTATTTGGGTTCCTCATGTCCAAATCTATCTCTAGGATTTTTCCTAGGATTTTTGGAATTTTTGGAGTATTTTTCTTGGTTCAAATATGAATTCTAGACTTATCTAGAATTATTTTATAACCAGGAAATTAATTATTCCGAAAATTAAATCACCTTAAATCTTAGTAGACCAGCCCTGGCCCAGAGTTGACCCAATTTTAGCCCAAATCCATCCCATCACTTTGTTGGGCCGAATTTCAAAGCCCATTAGTGTCTCTAAAAGCCTATTAGCATTGAAAGAGGCTAAACCATGTTTTCGTCCCATATTGCTAATGGACGTGGAGGTGAGAGGTTTTCTCGCTATATATACAAACCACCTCTTCTCCAGAAAAGGCACACCACCATCGACTCCTTTACAGGGAGGCCCCTTGAATGGGAATCCCTAAGGTAGTCTTCTTCCACCATATCTTCCACAGGTGCCTATTCTTCATCTCGTCATTGCGCCGAACATTCCGTCGTCTCTGGCTTTATGGATTTTCAGTAAGACCCTCAGCGAATCTTGTAATTTTCTATCATATTCGTTTAGTATATACTCTTTCGTAGAAAAGTCCTTGCTAGCTTTAAGTGCCGGAAATCTTGTTTAGTCCATAGTTTCCAACATTTTCTGAAAATTCGACTAGATTCCTGAGCTGCTTACTGTTTTGACCATAACTTTTGATCCCTTTAACCAAATCTAGCAAATAAATACATTTTGGATATCTAAAGAAACTTTCCTACAACTTTCATTGAAGACGTCGGGTCAAAATCTGGCTGTAACTAAGTCGAAAATATTTAAACAGATTTCTGCACAGATTTTCACCCTCAAAAACAGATTCTTAAAGGTCCACTAAATCATATGTCGTTTCTGTACAGTAGCTCCTAAAATCGTGATATTTTTTCAGAAGATAGGTTATCAAATTATGAAGCTAACCCAATTGGAATCACGTTAATCGGATGTCTAGAACTCGAGATATAAAATAAACAAGCAGACTGTGTCAGATGGTGACGAGAATTGATCAAGCCATATCTTCCTTGTTTTAGCTCCGATTAGAGTGATTCTTGCGCTCACGTGACCATAGAACCGAGCACTATCCTTTAGCGCGCTCTTTTAAAGCTTTTTCTTTGATTGGTGTATTGTTCTTAGTTGTAGATTGTTTGTTTGCTTGTTTAGCTACTTGTGTGCTCGATGATTTCTGCGAGTAGAGGAAGGTCATTCGAGAGATTCAAGATCAAGAATTGAAGAGTCTGAGCAGCTGTATAATGGATTTGAGGCAAGTTATAGCACGGACAATCCTTGCTACCTATCTCACTTTTAATACACTGTTCATTACATACGCATGTGTCTAATATTGTTTACCATTAAGGTTATTCCTAGCATTTATTTCCCTGTCCTTGTATTCCTATGGGTTTTTGCATATGGGTAGTATCTTGCTAGGCGCAACTACTGTCACCTTTACTTAATTGTTAATATTGACTTAATGGTCCACTTCAACATTAATGATAAAACTTGCTTTTTAGCAACTTGGACTAGGGGGCTAGAGCATGTGCTGTGTGCTTTGCTCTAGTGTCTCCCTCTAAGGACCGGTTCTTAAAGCGGCAACCCAGGAGCCTTTCGCCACCGCCGGAACTATAATGGCTCTGGTCTTGGTCAAATAGCTTGTACGGCTCTAGCTTGATAGTGGTTACCGAGGGGCCAGCGGCGTTGTGGGAGGCAAGGCACGGGGTGTTTTCCCGATTCCACCGAGGACGGTAGCCCCGTCGGCTAGGTCTCGTTAGACCCAGTCCCGTGTTGGGAGTCTCAGCGAGTGAGAACTCCGCACGTTGCGCATTGTTGGGGTGGATACCCGCGCTCTGGACGCCATCGACCCCCTCATGGTGTGACTCCGTGGGCGTACGTCGATCTCGGTGCCTAAGGACTCACCACCTTGTAGTACTCCAGCGGCTACTATCTTGTTAGGGTGTCTTGTGAAAGCCTCGTAGCGTCCCTATGCAGTCACACCTCGGAAGTGTTGATGTGCGTGGTTGGGTGCAAAGTTCTTTTGAACTTTTACGCGACTGGTGGGTAAAGGGCGAAACCTCTGCAGAGTGTACGATCTATCATGATAGCCTTGCTCAGGGTCACGAGCGGCCTGGATCCTTTTTGATTAGAATATGGTATTTATTCATGCTTAATGTCACTTACACTATTAATTGGGTTACAACCTGGTTCTCATTCACTTGTAGTAACTTGGATAAAGTTAAAACGAACCAACTAAAAGGGCTAATGCAGTTAAGCCAGTGTCTAGCCTTTTTGAGCCTTCATAACCCGTGCTATACTTGCTAAGTAATTTCCATTACTTACACTTGCTGTTATTACTATTTTTGGGCAAAATCCCGGACGGGTAACAGATTGGAGTCAGGCTGATTATGCTGTGGAGTTTCCAGAGGATTTGCCGTACTTCTGAGTTGGCGTTCTCCCAGTCAGAGTCCCTGTGGGATTGCGGCTACACTTAGAGAGAGTTTATTAGTCTTCCGCTATCCATGTATTTCATTTATGCAAAACTCTGATGTAATCGCTACCTTATGATGAGAATAAAGCATTGTACTCTGATTTTTACCATATTTGTTCGCTATATGTGTCTGTGGACTTCCTGGGCACACATATGGCCACATTTGGGTTTTGTGTAAATCCGGGTGTGACAACCCTATGTCTAGTCTTCTTGTGGACGTGTGCCACCACCTTCATTTGATTGGCGGCCACCTTCTTTCCCTTCACCACCACCTTGCGTGTCTCGAAGTTGACAATCGTATCCTCCACTCCTGAAGGACCAAAACAAATTTTTTATCTATGATGTCACAATCTCTGAGCTAAAGAATCTTATGTTTCCTTTGATAGCAGCTATAAGTACATGAAAAATACGCATCATGCTCGAAATATTTAAAAATTTAACGGCGGTTAAGGAACCAGCTTTAATTTTGAGCTCCAAATGATATATGCCCAAGGCTATAATTCTCTCACTTAGATCTCTAAGTTTGACTAAGGGAAAAATTAAAATAATATATATTTTAAAATAGTAGAAGTAATTGATTACGTAAACCTGATTAATTGTATTAATGTATAGGCCACCTACCCCTTTAAACCGTGCAATAAACCTTCTAAAAATAACCTTTGAAATATCCCAAATCTAAGGGGTTCTTTTTCTTAAAAAGAGATAATATTCTAAAATCTCAATAAGATCACGTCTATTAGAACCCAAGGAGCGAACAAATTGGTCATGTTTAACCTCCTTTCCATATTCAATATATAGTAAGTAACAAAAGCTTGAGAAACACTATAAAATTTAAAGAAATATATAGTAAACAAAGACCCAATGATCCAACAAAGGGACGAGAGGTAGAGATTAGGCCTTCACGGGCCATGGCAGCATTACCATCAAAGTTCCTGAGGATCTTCTTAACCTTCTTGGCACATCCCTCACAGTGCATGTAGACCCGCATCTCAAACTCCTCTGGCGGCGGGGGCAGTGGTAGCAGTGCCTTCTCCTTCTTCCCCTTGCCATCTTCCTTGGGCTTCTTTTCCATCCCCGTGGACTTTGGCTTCTCTGCCGCTGCCTCAGCGTTGGACTTCTTGGTCTCCGCCTTCTTCGTCTCTTGAAAAGAAATACAAAACCATCCAGATGTTGCCTTTCTTTATGGCGACAGAGAGCGCATGAGAGATTAGCATCACCGATGTGACTCACCTTGCCTATGGTTTCCTTTACCCCTGCTGCACCACGCTCCTCCGCTCCTCAATGAGCGGGAGAGCAAGTGACAGATGGATCTATGCGAGTGTGTCTATGGCGTCGGTGAGGGTGGGAGTGGGAGGGTTGTCTCACCTTATATAGCAAGTGGGTACCTTCAAGGTCTGCAAGAGCCACATGGAAATGATTTCGGCGTGGCATCTTTGTCTCTCCCCTCTTCGGTTGGCTCTCGCTCTATCTCTTAGAACCTACTATTTGGATTTTTCTTAGATTTTTTCTTCCGCTCCTTTCTTGTGCACCGAAAGTGAAAAACAATCTAGAGCAATAAAGACATAATTTTTTAGTGAGATATAGTTTGTTTATATTTGTAAATAATGTTCTGATATGGTCTGCAGATTTAGCACTGACGACAACAAATACACACACAACGTATCGGGTCGGGAAGTTTTCGGTCATCAGAGACCAACGATTCAGATATACCTCCATTTATTGAACCCATCAAAACTAGCAACAAAGATGGCCTGGATTTCCCTACCAAGGTCGGGATTTTCGTTCTCTTTATTTTCCCGAATTTTGATTAGGTAGTACTACTATGCTTGTAGGATGCGCTGAAAATTAAAACTTGGATTTACACCATGGCCAGTGGATACACATATGCATCTGGAAATTCGAGTTTGGATTTGCACCATGGCCAGTGGATACATATGCATCCATTAGGAACCAAAAGAATTCAAAAAAGATTTTAAGGGCTCGAGATAGAGACTCATGTTGGCTTCCGGCCGTGTTCGTGTGGTCGTCTTCCTAACAAGATGCCTTTGCGTTTCCTTTTCCTTAAGAGGTTTCATGAAGCGGCTACAGAGCTTCAGTTTCTTTCTGGTGCCAGACCAGGATACATATCATGCAACAAAGAAAGGAGATAGCACACATGTATCGATCTTTGCGACTACAGACGCAGCCCCTCCTGCAGTCCTGCTTACTGGCCTACCGTGGCGATGGAGCTAGAGTCACCCTTCTTGTTGCCCCCAGAGGCCCCAAAACAGCATTTTGGGTACAGATTGATGTTGAGTTGATGACACATTGACAGCCGTGATGGATTCAAATGGTGCGCCCAAGCTCTTTTCAATTCTCATGCATATCATGCATGCATGCATGCATGCATGCATGGTGCTGTCCCAAAATAAAATAGACGTTGTCTCGTGCCTGTGTTCGCTAAAAGTGAGTAAATTCATCCGTATAGTAATGTTTGCTCACACCACTTCAATGGTGCCACTAGTACACATCTGGTTTGAATAACCATGCCACGAATTTTTGATGAGACGGTGCGTTGGGTTCACATGGACCATTCATCCGGACCCACTTAGCAGGCCAAGGGGTTCCCAAACCGGTGGTTAACCTACCCAGGCATCCAGCCATCCACCTCCCTCGCCGCACACCTCCCTCACGGCGTCATACGGAGTCGTCGTCGGCGGCTCGCGACGGCGTGGCTCCCGGAGTTCCTCAGGTAGCCGGGACTTGTGCTCATAGCCTGCGTTTGTTGTGTGTTGGGAAGGATAAGTTTAGAGTAATAAGCCTTTTTTCAGCTTGGTTGTTGGCTGTATTGAGGGCATCGGCCAATTTGAACAGTTCGGTTTCGTCTAATAAAGCAAGCACTATTCCCTCAGAAAAAGGAAAAGGGTCCTTTCAGCATCCCTCAACTATTGTCAAAGTCTAATTCCCGTCCCTCATCTCCAAAGCCGGATGCTCGTGATCCCTGAACTCTGGAAACCAGTTGTTTTTCATTATTGGTGATTTTGATGGTAGTTTGGGAGGGGGTAAATTGGATTTTGGTTGACAGTTCGAGGATGTAAAATGGTCCTTTTGAAAAAAATGGTTTGCAAAATATTTTTTCTTAGAAAAATTATAAAAATCATATAATCTAGTTTAATCTTAAAATTTCATATAAAATTCGTTTTAAATTGGAAAAATATAAGCTCAGTTTCACACTTCCCCTAAAATTATATTTTTTCTTTTACTGCGTGATTTGGAGCAATACTAGTTTCTAGGCAAATCTGACTAATTATAATAAATAATGGGATCAACTACTTAGTAAAAACTATCAAAGTTTTTCGATATAAAACAAATTTTCTATTAATTTCATACTAATTTGCTTTGATAGTTTTTATTATTCATTTTTTATTAATTCACTTTGATAACGTTTACTAAATAGTTGCTCCCATTATTTATTACAACTGGTCTGAGTAGTCATAAAAAACATGATTTTAAAGAAAATATGAAAGTAGTTTCATATTTTTTTTATCTAAAACAATTTTTCTATATTTTTAAAATTAAACTAGATTTTAAGATTTTTTTAATCAGATTTCTAAGAAAAAATATTTGCAAACCTTTTTTCAGAAATACTATTTTATGTCCTCGAACTCCCAACTAGATTCTAATTTACCCCATCTGAAACCACTCTTGAAACTATCGAGGATGAATAACAACCGGTTTTCAGAGTTCAGCGATCACAAACATCTGATTTTGGAGATGAGGGACGAGAGTCAAACTTAGGCAATAGTCGAGGGATGTCAAAAGAACTTTTTTTCCAGAAAAAGGGTGCTGATCCGATGATGCCGAGTGGAAGGGTGCTGGCTCAACATTCACCGTTGCAAGTGTTCATCTTTTGAGTATAAAGACATTGTTCTATCCTATTATAAATTTAACTATTACAATATATATCAACATATTATTATTATTGAATGTTAGTTAAACGTACGATGTTTACCGCCATATCTTCATGGCTGATTTATGAATTTTTTTTTCAAATTACATACCACACGTGCGTGGTTCCTAGTAAAAAAATAATATAGATGACCTAGCGACGTCAAACTGTGGACAACGAGAGACCTCTTAGGGCAGTCTCACTGGGAGTTTCATAGGAAGTTTCATGGTATTAAATACGCTCATATGACATAGGAGATAGAAGGAAAGTTTCAAGGTATGTGAAAGAAGTTTGATCACCATAAAACTCTTTTGGCTCAGTTACTTAGTTTCTGGTCTAGAAAACCGTATAGTGAAATTGTGCACTAAGGCTGACCTTAGTCGAATGATTTCCATTTGACCAGCAAGAGTTTTATCTTCAATTTATGTTATCAAACCTTTTCTTTTTGCAGAACATGAACTTGTCTTCAATTTATGTAATCAGACCCCTTTTTTCCAGAACATGAACTCGTTTCTCCTACTCAAATGATATATATGACAGTGCTCCTGCTACTTTAAAAAATAAAGTAAGGGGAAAAAAGATTGCATGTCATGTATTTAAAAGGTAGCGCATGTTTTTTTTCAGGAAGGAGGTAGCGCATGTTATACTAGCAGTATACGTGCTCTCTGACCTCTATTGCTCAGGTCACCTCTTATGCTATTGTCAATTAGTTTAACAGAGTTTATAAGAGTTGACTTCTCCAACAGTCCAATTTTAACAAGCTATTGAAACGTAATACGGAGTATGGGGTTTAATAAAACAGAAAAAATATGGTTGGAGAAGATAATGTATGTTTGAGACTATCTGTAAAGAATAATTGATGATATGTGGTAAGGAAAAATCTTGCTGGCGTGGTCGTTGGAGAATGCCTTAAACCTTCGGCGGTATCGGACTTCGGAACTTTTTGGGTCCATCTTGATGTGCCGCGCTTGAGCTCGTGGGCCTCAGCTGTTGGGTCAGACCTTGTGCTCAGGAGTTCAGAAGCCTGTCTGCTGACAGCTTGGTTGTGGGCTGTATTGAGGGCATCGGCGAATTTGAACAGTTTGGGCTCGTCTAATAGAACAGCGCAGTTCCGTCAAAAAAAGAGGGGTTTGATGGCAGGGCCGTGGGCTCAACTTTCACCGTTGCATGTGTTCATATTTTGAGTATAAAAAACATTGTTCTAACTATTTTTTGGCAAATATTTTTTTCGAAAGACTAGTACGGAGTCAGAAGTTGCGTTGTGTACTCACCAATATAAATACATGCACGTAAACCACGGCCCACCTATGAGCAACCATAAGAGACTAGATCGGCCCTATGACGAAGTCATCGTAGACACCTCACTGCCAATGTGCACATCAAATACCACTGAACACTAGCACGGTTAAATCTTGAAATAAATCCAAGAAAATCCAACACCAACACTGAGTCGAGGACTCGAACTCTAGTAGACAAGTTCCACTACCAACCAACTGACCTACGATCAGTTCGCTTTTGGGCAAACATTGTTCTAACTATTATAATTTAACTATTATAGATATCAACACATAATAATAATATTATTATTAAATTTTAATTAAACTTGTGATGTTTGCCGTATCTTAATGGCTGATTTATGGTTTTCTTCTGTCAAACGTGCATACCACACGTTCGCCGGTTCTAGTCAAATAAAAAAAATATAGATGACCCTGCGACGTCAAGCTGTGGATAGCGAGAGACCCATAGTCAAATGATTTACATTTTGAGAGGAAGATCGACTTGTACCTTAAATTTATTTAATCACACCTTCTGTAGAGTCTGAACTTGTTTCTCCTACTCAAATGATATGATAGTGCTCATACTATTGTAACACCCAAAATACTCAAATTTAAAATTTTTGGCATTTAATAATTATTTAGAGCTTGCTCATATTTATTATAGCCTAAATAATAATTTTCAAAAATTTAAAATCAAATATAAGTGATAGAAACATTTATTGTTGCATTCATGCTGCTGCATTTATTTTTGTATTGCTTGTGATTCAAACAAGAATTTAAGTATATTTAAATTTAAATTTGAATCACTTTGTTTGGAGCTCTAGAAAAGTTGTTAGGCCCATAGTTCACTTTTGGTCCCTGAACTCTTCCCTGGTCCACTTTTGCTCCCTCTACTTTCTTCCCGGACCGGCCCGACACCCCGTGGCCCAGCCCCTCCTTCCCCCCTCTCCCCGAGCCGGCCCAGCAGCCGCGGCCCAATTCTCCCGCACCCCGGCCCAACTCGCAGCCGCGCCCTTCCCCCCCTCTTCTCTCACTGACCTCCGGGCCCCGCATGTCAGACGCTGACGTCGTGCCGACGCCACCTTCCCTTCTTCCTCCTCCTCCCCTTTCCTTCCCGAGCGCCGGTGATGGCGCGCTTGCCGCGGCCGGGCCCGCACGCCGAGACCTCATCCCCCCGCGCCTACTTAATTCGGCCGCGACGCGGCCCCTGCCCCTCACCCACCGCCCACAACCCTAGCAGCGCCGCCGCACGCCACCAGAGCCTCCCGAGCCGCCGAGCACGCGCTCCGCCGCTCGCCGCCGTCGTCGTCGTCGTCGCTCCGGTGCATCTTCGCCCCGGCCCGTCCTTGGAGCCGCTTCGCCACTCCACGAGGACCCCGCCAAGCTGCCCCGAGCCCCTTCCCGCGCACCGGAACCCCCTCGCCGGCACGCACCGACGCCGCCGACCGCGGCTCACCGTCGACTCGCCGCACCGCCACTCCTCCGGCCGATTCCTCGCGTCAGGAGCACCGCCACGAGGTACTGAAGCTCCCCCTCCCCTCAATTTGAGCTCCTGAGCACCGTGGCACACTTCCCCTCGGCCGCCGACGGCGATCCACCGCCGGACACCGCCGTCTAGCCGACACACTACCTCACGCTGCACTTGATCCCCACGGTTGTACTTGTGACCCTCCCCAGCAGCTCTAGAGCCAGAAAACCGACCCAAAACCGAGCCAAAACCCCCTCCCCGCGGTTCACCGGAGTGCAGCTCCGCCGCCCGTCGTCGTTGGCCTGATTCACCGGCCGATGCTCAACTTGAACCCCCTAGGTCGATTCGCCATCTCCTGCTGAAGCCATAGGGCCAAACCCCGTCGAAAACCGAGCACTCTAGCTCGAGATATCCCCAACTTCGGCGAGCCCCGGCCTCGGCCGAGCAGCGCCGCCGTGCGGGCTTCGTCCCCGGCGAGCCCCGCGCTCCGGGCCGTTCGATCAGAGCGCAACGGCCCAGATTAGAACCCGAGGATACCCCTTCGCGTTTTAAATCCAGGGCGTCCGATTCTAGATCGACGGTCACGATTAGATCGGCCGATACCCGTTCGCGTTTGAAATCTCAGCCATCCGGATCCGATCCAACGGCTGCCACGCGTCCTGACCGAGTCAATACCGGTCAGCGCGGGCCGATTTGCTAAAGAGCCCCTGAGTTTTATCGAAATCAACCCGCGGTCCATTCCAGTTCAAAAGTAATTGCAAATAGGTCCTATTTTATTCGTTTAGGCCCCTGATCTTTTTAAAATTTGAACCCGCGGTCCAGCCTTTGCGTTTTTGCTCGTTAGCCTTCCTGTTTTATTACGAAATTACGTATAGGTCCTCGGTTTTTCACAAATAAGCCCCTGGAAGTTTCAGAAACTTGCCTGCAAGTCCCTGAACCTTAGAAACACAATAACTTCCACGTTTTAGCTCCGAATAGCGTGATTTTCATGCTCATGTATTCGTAGCGAAGCGTAGATTATTTCTAACTCCTGTTTTTGTACTGTTTTTACTATTGGTGTACTGTTTCTAATAGAATTAATTTTGCCTGCATGTAATGATTGCTATGGTTGCGTGCGTGATGATCGTGTCCAGTCGGCGAGCCCGTAGCTTTGGACTTCGAGTACGTTGAGGACGTGCCGGAGCAGGACTCGCAGCAGCAGCCGTACTCCGAGGAAGGCAAGTTATAGCACGGACAATCCTTGCTACCTACTCACCCTTTTAATACACTGTTCATTACATACGCATGTGTCTAATACTGTTTACCATTAAGGTTGTACCTAGCATTTATTTCCCTGTCCTTGTATTCCTATGGGTTTTTGCATATGGGTAGAACTTTGCTAGGCGCAACTACTGTCACCTTTATTTAACTGATAAACTTGTATTAACGGTCCACTTTAACTTTAATGTTAAAACTTGCTTTTTAGCAACATGGATTAGGGAGTTAGAGCATGTGCTGTGTGCTTTGCTCTAATGTCTCCCTCTAAGGACCGGTTCTTAAAGCGGCAACCCAGGAGCCTGTCGCCACCGCCGGAACTATAATGGCTCTGGTCTTGGACAAGTAGCTTGTACGGCTCTAGCTTGATAGTGGTTACCGAGGGGCCAACGGCGTTGTGGGAGGCAAGGCACGGGGTGTTTTCCCGATTCCACCGAGGACGGTAGCCCCGTCGGCTAGGTCTCGTTAGACCCAGTCCCGTGTCGGGAGTCTCAGCGATTGAGAACTTCGCGCGTTGCGCATTGTTGGGGTGGATACCCGAGCTCTGGACGCCATCGACCCCCTCATGGTGTGACTCCGTGGGCGTACGTCGATCTCGGTGCCTAAGGACTCACCACCTTGTAGTACTCCAGCGGCTACTATCTTGTTAGGGTGTCTTGTGAAAGCCTCGTAGCGTCCCTATGCAGTCACACCTCGGAAGTGTTGATGTGCGTGGTTGGGTGCAAAGTTCCTTTGAACTTTTACGCGACTGGTGGGTAAAGGGCGAAACCTCTGCAGAGTGTACGATCTATCATGATAGCCTTGCTCAGGGTCACGAGCGGCCTGTATCCTTTTTGATTAGAATATGGTATTTATTCTTGCTTAATGTCACTTACACTTTATTAATTGGGTTGCAACCGGGTATTCATTCACATGTAGTAACTTGGACAATGATAAAACGAACCAACTAAAAGTGCTAATGCAGTTAAGCCGAGTCTAGCCTTTTTGAGCCTTCATAACCCGTGCTATACTTGCTAAGTAATTTCCATTACTTACACTTGCTGTTATTACTATTTTTTTGGGCAAAATCCCGGGCGGGTAACAGATTGGAGTCAGGCTGATTATGCTGCGGAGTTTCCAGAGGATTTGCCGTACTTCTGAGTTCGCGTTCTCCCAGTCAGAGTCCCTGTGGGATTGCGGCTACGCTAGAGAGATGTATTAGTCTTCCGCTGTCCATGTTTTTATTTTCTGAAGCACTCTGATGTAAACGCTACGATATGATGAGAATAAAGCATTGTACTCTGATTTTTACCATATTTGTTCGCTATATGTGTCTGTGGACTTCCTGGGCGCACATATGGCCACGTTCGGGTTTTGTGTAAATCCGGGTGTGACAGATTGGTATCAGAGCCGTGCTGACTGTAGGAACGCAGCCTAGATAGTACGAATGACAAATTACTAGGAGACCCCCAGGTTTTAAATTTAAAAACCTAACAGTCGAGTCTTGTGTGAGTTTATGTCTTTAAATGCTTGTACTTATTGTTATTATGCATATGTTTGATTTGGTTCTTTGTAATGATTGCGATGGGCGTAGACACCTGTCTACAACCATCTAGATGTTGGAATAAGGCTTAAGGACTTTATTGTTTAGATAGCAGGGGGTTATATATATTTTTCTTGTACTAATCAACTGACCTCTGAACTTTGTGATTATAGATGGTTAACCCTGGGGGCAATGCGGGTGGTCAGCCTCCGAACCAGAACCCGCCCCCGAACCTGAATCCGAATCATCAGATCCCCACCATTGAGCAGCTGATGTATGCTCAAGTTCAGATGATGCAGCAGATGGCTGAGACTATGAGGCTGATCCAGCAGAACCAACATCACCCCCAGGCAGCTGCACCGCCCAGAGACAAGAGGGGCGAGTTTCTGAAGGGACGCCCGCCGACCTTCAGCAAGGCCAGCGACCCCCTTGAGGCAGATGACTGGCTCAAGGCAGTGGAGAGACAGTTGGACATCGCCCAGTGCGATGACAGAGAGAAGGTGCTATACGCCGGAGGGCAGCTTCAGGGGCCGGCGTTGGATTGGTGGGATTCATACCAGTCTTCACGCCCGGCCGGTACTCAGATCACCTGGCAGCAGTTCTGCAGCAGCTTTCGTGCGCACCATGTACCGGAGGCTTTGATGGTTCTGAAGAAGAAGGAGTTCCTGGCACTGAAGCAGGAAGGGATGAGTGTCACGGCGTATCGTGACAGGTTCGTCGCGTTGGCCCGTTATGCTCCAGAAGACGTGGCCACCGACCAAAAGAAGCAGGCCAGGTTCCGTGACGGTCTGCAGGATGCTCTCCAGTACCAGCTCATGTGCACCAAGTTCCCGACCTTTCACGAGCTGGTGGACGACGCTCTGATGTTGGAGCACAAGCGCCGTGAGATGGAGGACAAGAAGAGGAAGCTCCAGGGACAGCAGGTGGGCAGTAGCAGTCGTCCACGCTTCGCACCTCCACAGAGTCAGCAGGTGGGAGGCCAGCAGCGCTTCCAGGGCCAGTCCGGCATGCTCAGTCGTGGCCAGTACCAGCAGCAGCGTCCTCAGTTTCCTCGGGCGCCACAACAGCAGCGTCCTCAGGGTCAGCCACAGATGGGTCCAGTTCAGCGCAGCCAGGTGCAGCCAAGTCCAGTTCAGCGCATCAGACCAGCCAACACTACACCGGTGGGTCCGAGGGTGTGCTACCACTGTGGCGAGCAGGGACACTTCGCCAATGCCTGCCCCAAGAAGATCCAGAACGCCGCCGGACAGAACCAGCAGGGCAGCACTCAAAGAGTTGGGCAGCCGCAGGGTCAGCAGCAGGGAGGTCGTGCTCCACAGACTCCGGTTCGAGGCAAGCTCAACCACACCGGTGCAGAGACAGCAGAGACAGCCACTGATGTTGTCGTGGGTACGTTCCTCGTCAATTCGACCCCGCCACTGTTTTATTTGATTCTGGAGCTTCGCATGCTTTCATATCCGCTGCTTTTGTAAAAAAGAACCTAGTGTCATTGCTGCCCATGAGGAGTGCTATGCTAGTAAGCTCACCAGGGGGGAGCAACGCGCCACTTTATGCTGCCCCAATATCACCCTCACCATAAGGGGGGTAGATTTTGAGGCACGCCCGATAGTCTTGGAGACCCTTGGATTTGATATGATCCTGGGTATGAGCTGGATGACCAGATATGATGCAGTGATCAGGTGTGCTACGAGGACCATCCAGCTGACGGCAGAGTCCGGTGACAAGGTGGAGTATCAGGCAGCCAGTTCCTCAGAGCAAGGCCAAGCCAATCAAGCTGAAGGGACGACAACCGAAGATATCAGGGTGGTGAGCCAGTTCCCGGATGTGTTCCCTGACGAGTTGCCAGGTATGCCTCCGGAACGAGATGTTGAATTCATTATTGAACTAAAACCTGGCACTGCACCTATAGCCAAGAGGCCGTATAGGATGGGAGCGAAGGAGCTGGAAAAGCTCAAGAAGGAGTTGGACGAGTTGCTGGCCAAGGGATACATTCGTCCGAGTGCTTCGCCATGGGGAGCACCGGTATTGTTCGTCGACAAGAAGGATGGTACGCAGAGGTTGTGCGTGGACTATCGAGCCCTCAACGAAGTGACCATCAAGAACAAGTACCCGCTGCCAAGGATTGATGATCTGTTCGATCAGCTGAGAGGAGCTTGTGTGTTCTCCAAGATAGACCTTCGGTCGGGTTATTACCAGATGAGGATCTGAGAGTCGGATATTCCCAAGACCGCTTTCACTACTCGGTACGGGTTGTATGAGTTCTTGGTCATGTCTTTTGGATTGACCAACGCTCCTGCATACTTCATGTACCTAATGAACAGCGTGTTCATGGACTATCTGGACAAGTTTGTGGTGGTATTCATTGATGACATTCTGGTCTTCTCCAAGAATGAGGAAGAACATGAGGAACACTTGAGATTGGTGCTGCAGAGACTTCGGGAACATCAGTTGTACGCCAAGTTGAGCAAGTGTGAGTTCTGGCTGAAGGAAGTGGCATTTCTGGGACACGTGTTGTCCAATGGAGGAGTGGCAGTTGATCCGAAGAAAGTCAGCGTTGTATTGAGCTGGAATCCACCACGGGATGTGAGCGAGATCAGGAGTTTCCTTGGGATGGCCGGATACTACAGACGGTTCATTGAAGGATTCTCCAAGATTGCTAAGCCGCTGACTGCTTTGCTAGAGAAGAATGCCGCGTTTGTGTGGACAGAGGCGTGTCAGGTCAGCTTCGAAGAGTTGAAGAAGAGGTTGACTACAGCCCCAGTGCTAGTATTGCTAGATTTGGCTAAGAGTTTATCCATCTACTGCGATGCATCCCGTCTAGGACTGGGTTGCGTCCTTATGCAGGAGGGCAGAGTCGTGTGTTGTGCGTCGCGGCAGCTGAGGAAGCATGAGCAGAACTATCCGACGCACGACTTGGAGTTGGCAGCTGTGGTACATGCCCTAAAGATCTGGAGACATTACTTGATTGGGCACAGGTGTGACATCTACACTGATCATAAGAGCCTCAAGTATGTCTTCACTCAGACAGATCTGAACATGAGACAACGCAGATGGTTAGAACTGATCAAGGATTATGATCTGGAGATCCACTACCACCCAGGGAAGGCCAACTTGGTGGCAGATGCTCTGAGCAGGAGAAGTTATGTGAACAGGATCACTGGTCACTACTTGCCTGAAGAACTCAGCCGAGAGCTTGAGAAGATAAGTCTGGGATTTGTCACCAACATCACAGAGATGGCAGTGGAGCCCACACTCGAGCAGGAGATCCGGAGAGGTTAGCTGCAGGATGAGAAGATCAGAGAGATTGTGGGGAATGTTGCTCTGGGAAAGGCCCCTGGATTCCGAGTCGATGATCAGGGAACTCTATGGCATGGAAAGAGGATATGTGTGCCAGACATAGCGCAGATCAGAGATATGATTCTGAGAGAGGCACATGACTCAGCTTATTCGATCCACCCAGGCAGCACTAAGATGTATCAGGACATCAAGGAGAGATTCTGGTGGTACGGTTTGAAACGTGATGTGGCGACTCACGTGGCATTGTGCGACACTTGTCAGCGAGTCAAGGCAGAACATCAGAGGCCCGCTGGATTGCTTCAGCCGTTGAAGATCCCGGAGTGGAAATGGGAAGAAGTTGGCATGGACTTCATCACTGGTCTGCCCCGCACTCAGAGAGGATTTGACTCCATTTGGGTGATTGTTGATCGCCTGACCAAGGTGGCCCACTTTCTGCCGGTGAAGACCACCTACACAGGCGCCAAACTTGCAGAGTTGTACATGGAGCGGATTGTGTGCTTACACGGAGTGCCGAAGAAGATTGTGTCAGATCGTGGTACTCAGTTCACCTCACACTTCTGGCGGAAATTGCATGAGTCTATGGATACGAAGTTGCACTTCAGCTCAGCTTATTACCCACAGACAGATGGTCAGACGGAGCGGACCAATCAGATACTAGAGGATATGTTGAGGGCTTGTGCATTGCAGTACGGTATCAGCTGGGATAAGAGTTTGCCGTATGCAGAGTTCTCCTACAATAACAGCTACCAGAAGAGTCTGCAGATGGCACCGTTCGAGGCATTGTATGGCAGGAAGTGCCGGACCCCATTGTTCTGGAATCAGACTGGAGAGAGTCAGGTTTTTGGTCCGGAGATACTCAGAGATGCAGAGCGGCAGGTGCAGGTGATCAGAGAGAATCTGAAGGTGGCCCAGTCCCGACAGAAGAGTTATGCCGATGTCAGACGGAGGGACCTCAGCTTCAGAGTTGATGACTTTGTGTACCTCAAGGTGTCACCCATGAGAGGTGTAAAGCGGTTCAATGTCAAAGGCAAGTTGGCACCTCGTTACATTGGACCATTCAGGATACAGGAACGAATGGGTGAAGTGGCATATCGGCTAGATCTGCCTGAGAGACTATCCGGAGTACACGATGTGTTCCATGTGTCCCAGTTGAAGAAGTGCTTGCGGGTGCCAGAAGAGCAGATCCCGATTGATGAGTTGAATGTTCAGGAGGACCTCACGTACGAGGAGTATCCGATCAGGATCCTGGAGGTGTCAGAGAGAGTGCTGAGGAACAAGACCATTCGGATGTGCAAGGTGCAGTGGAGCCGGCATTCAGCAGATGAAGCGACTTGGGAGCGGGAAGAAGATCTCAAGTCCGAGTACCCACAGCTCTTCGCTTCTACATCCGAATCTCGAGGACGAGATTCACCTTAAGGGGGGTAGGTTTGTAACACCCAAAATACTCAAATTTAAAATTTTTGGCATTTAATAATTATTTAGAGCTCGCTCATATTTATTATAGCCTAAATAATAATTTTCAAAAATTTAAAATCAAATATAAGTGATAGAAACATTTATTGTTGCATTCATGCTCCTGCATTTATTTTTGTATTGCTTGTGATTCAAATAAGAATTTAAATATATTTAAATTCAAATTAGAATCACTTTGTTTGGAGCTCTAGAAAAGTTGTTAGGCCCAAAGTTCACTTTTGGTCCCTGAACTCTTCCCTGGTCCACTTTTGCTCCCTCTACTTTCTTCCCGGACCGGCCCGACACCCCGTGGCCCAGCCCCTCCTTCCCCCCTCTCCCCGAGCCGGCCCAGCAGCCGCGGCCCAATTCTCCCGCACACCGGCCCAACTCGCAGCCGCGCCCTTCCCCCCCTCTTCTCTCACTGACCTCCGGGCCCCGCATGTCAGACGCTGACGTCGTGCCGACACCACCTTCCCTTCTTCCTCCTCCTCCCCTTTCCTTCCCGAGCGCCGGTGATGGCGCGCTTGCCGCGGCCGGGCCTGCACGCCGAGGCCTCATCCCGCCGCGCCTACTTAATTCGGCCGCGACGCGGCCCCTGCCCCTCACCCACCGCCCACAACCCTAGCAGCGCCGCCGCACGCCACCAGAGCCTCCCGAGCCGCCGAGCACGCGCTCCGCCGCTCGCCGTCGTCGTCGTCGTCGCCGCTCCGGTGCATCTTCGCCACTCCACGAGGACCCCGCCAAGCTGCCCCGAGCCCCTTCCCGCGCACCGGAACCCCCTCGCCGGCACGCACCGACGCCGCCGACCGCGGCTCACCGTCGACTCGCCGCACCGCCACTCCTCCGGCCGATTCCTCGCGTCAGGAGCATCGCCACGAGGTACTGAAGCTCCCCCTCCCCTCAATTTGAGCTCCTGAGCACCGTGGCACACTTCCCCTCGGCCGCCGACGGCGATCCACCGCCGGACACCGCCGTCTAGCCGACACACTACCTCACGCTGCACTTGATCCCCACGGTTGCACTTGTGACCCTCCCCAGCAGCTCCAGAGCCAGAAAACCGACCCAAAACCGAGCCAAAACCCCCTCCCCGCGGTTCATCAGAGTGCAGCTCCGCCGCCCGTCGTCGTTGGCCTGATTCGCCGGCCGATGCTCGACTTGAACCCCCTAGGTCGATTCGCCATCTCCTGCTGAAGCCATAGGGCCAAACCCCGTCGAAAACCGAGCACTCTAGCTCGAGATATCCCCAACTCCGGCGAGCCCCGGCCTCGGCCGAGCAGCGCCGCCGTGCGGGCTTCGTCCCCGGCGAGCCCCGCGCTCCGGGCCGTTCGATCAGAGCGCAACGGCCCAGATTAGAACCCGAGGATACCCCTTCGCGTTTTAAATCCAAGGCGTCCGATTCTAGATCGACGGTCACGATTACATCGGCCGATACCCCTTCGCGTTTTAAATCTCAGCCGTTCGGATCCGATCCAACGGCTGCCACGCGTCCTGACCGAGTCAATACCGGTCAGCGTGGGACAATTTGCTAAAGAGCCCCTGAGTTTTATCGAAATCAACCCGCGGTCCATTCCAGTTCAAAAGTAATTGCAAATAGGTCCTATTTTATTCGTTTAGGCCCCTGATCTTTTTAAAATTTGAACCCGCGGTCCAGCCTTTGCATTTTTGCTCGTTAGCCCTCTTGTTTTATTACGAAATTACGTATAGGTCCTCGGTTTTTCACAAATAAGCCCCTGGAAGTTTCAGAAACTTGCCAGCAAGTCCCTGAACCTTAGAAACGCTATAACTTTCACGTTTTAGCTCCGAATAGTGTGATTTTTGCGCTCATGTGTTCGTAGCAAAGCGTAGATTATTTCTAACTCCTGTTTTTGTACTGTTTTTACTGTTGGTGTACTGTTTCTAATAGAATTAATTTTGCCTGCATGTAATGATTGCTATGGTTGCGTGCGTGATGATCGTGTCCAGTCGGCGAGCCCGTAGCTTTGGACTTCGAGTACGTTGAGGACGTGCCGGAGCAGGACTCGCAGCAGCAGCCGTACTCCGAGGAAGGCAAGTTATAGCACGGACAATCCTTGCTACCTACTCACCCTTTTAATACACTGTTCATTACATACGCATGTGTCTAATACTGTTTACCATTAAGGTTGTACCTAGCATTTATTTCCCTGTCCTTGTATTCCTATGGGTTTTTGCATATGGCTAGAACTTTGCTAGGCGCAGCTACTGTCACCTTTATTTAACTGATAAACTTGTATTAACGGTCCACTTTAACTTTAATGTTAAAACTTGCTTTTTAGCAACATGGATTAGGGAGTTAGAGTATGTGCTGTATGCTTTGCTCTAATGTCTCCCTCTAAGGACCGGTTCTTAAAGCGGCAACCCAGGAGTATGTGCTGTGTGCTTTGCGCATTGTTGGGGTGGATACCCGCGCTCTGGACGCCATCGACCCCCTCATGGTGTGACTCCGTGGGCGTACGTCGATCTCGGTGCCTAAGGACTCACCACCTTGTAGTACTCCAGCGGCTACTATCTTGTTAGGGTGTCTTGTGAAAGCCTCGTAGCGTCCCTATGCAGTCACACCTCGGAAGTGTTGATGTGCGTGGTTGGGTGCAAAGTTCCTTTGAACTTTTACGCGACTGGTGGGTAAAGGGCGAAACCTCTGCAGAGTGTACGATCTATCATGATAGCCTTGCTCAGGGCCACGAGCGGCCTGGATCCTTTTTAATTAGAATATGGTATTTATTCTTGCTTAATGTCACTGTCACACCCCAAAATTTTCGAATTTTGGGATGTGAATTTTCAACATAAATAATACAATATTTTTTCTCAATTTTCTAAAAATTTTCAAGCTTTATAAAATTTACAGGAAATTTAGTAAAGGAAAAATTGTTTTTCTAAATTAAATTAAATCAATATAGGTTTAATGTTGTGTGTTGCATTCATGCTGGCTGCATCGAGTTTTGCTTGTGTGTAGTTCAAATCAGAATTTAAACCTAATTTAAATTCGTGTTTGAACTGCGTTTGTTTGGGCCATATAAAAGTTGTTTTTGGAAGAGTCCGGTTTTGCTCCCCGAACTTCCCTTTGATCCACTCCAGCCCCTCCTTCCTTTCTTCCCTACCGAGCCAGCCCAACCCGTCCCCCCGGCCCATTTCTTCCTCTCCCTCGGGCCGAGCCTGCGAGGCCCGGCGTGGGCCCAACGCGCCACCCATCTGGCCCAGCTCCCGCTTCCGCCCCTGGCCCAACCCAGCTTTCGGCCGCTCCGGCCCAGCCGACCGCGTCCGCGCCCTCCCCTCTTCCCTCCACTGACAGCCGGCCCCGCTTGTCGTCTTCCACCCCCCCACCTTCTTTTTCCTCCCGACGCCGTGCAGCAGTGCAGGTCACCCCCGCCGGTGTGCGCCGCCGACGACCCCGCCGTCGCACCAGCACGACCTCACCGAGACACCAGCTCGGCCGGGCCCTTTTTCCCTCGCGCCGAACGCGCCAACACCGTAGCCAACGCGCGCCCCGCACTCGCCGCCCGAGACCGCCGCGCCATTCCCGCGCGCGCTTTCCATACCAAGCACCCCAAGGCCCAGGCAGCTTCCACGAAGCTTCGCGCGCCTTCCCCTTCCTTTTTCACCCGTCCCCGGTAAGGAAACCGAGCTCGCCCGATTTGGAAAGTACCCGCCGCCGCCGCGGACCTTCCATAAACGCCGGCGAATGCGTTCCCGTCGCCCTAGACCTTCCCAAGCTCTTTCTTAAGGCGCCTGCGCACCACCGAGCCGTGCCTGACCTCGCCATCGCACCACAAGACCACCCGAGCCACTCCATCGCCCTGTCCACGCGCCGCCGAGCTTGCGCAGCGCCGCCGCCCGCCGTCAGGCTGCTCCGGCGTGTCTCCCGGCCGGCCATCACCGCCAAGCTGTCCGCCAGGAGGTACTGAAGCTCCCCAAATACCTCTCGTCCTCTCTTACGCCTTGACTGTGGCTAATTGCTTCCGACGTCCGCAGCGCCGCCGTGGAGGATTCGCCGCCGTTCCCGTCGACCGAGCCGTCTCCGGTCGATTCCTTGCGTCCAACTCTTCCTCGGAAGGTAACAAGTCCACCAGCCCTCTCAATTCGAGCTGTAGTGCGCCGTAGCAGCACCCCCGCGATCACCGTCGTCGGCCGGTCGCCGGTCGTCGTCGTCTGGTCGGTTCACTGCACGGAGTTTCACTTGAGCACCTCAGCAGCACTCACCATCGTTCTCTGACGCTCCAGAGCAAGAAACCCGACCTCGAAACCCCCCCCCCAAAACCCCTACCCCGCGCTCCTCGGAGCGCAGCTCCGCCGCCCATCGTCGTTGGCACGATTCGCCGGCCGATGCTCGTCATGAACCCCCTAGATCGACTCGCCATCTTCTCCTGAAGCCGTAGGACCAAACCCCGTCGAAAGCCGAGCACCCTAGCCCGAGTCGCTACCCAGCTCCGCCTCGCTCGAGGGTCGTGAACCCCCTCGAACAGGCACAGCAACTCCGCCTCGCTCGAGGGTCGTGAACCCCCTCGAACAGGCACAGCAACTCCGCCTCGCTCGAGGGTCGCGAACCCCCCTCGAACGGACGAGCCGTCTCCGCCTCGCTTACGGGCGCCTTCCCTGGTGGCTACTGTATTTCACGTATAAGTCCCTGGTTTTTCGCAGTTTAGCCCCTGGAAGTTTCAGAGACCTTGCCAGCAAGCCCCCGAATCTTAGAAACGCTATAACTTTCGCGTTTTAGCTCCGATTTGCGTGATTTTCGCGCTCATGTGTTCGTAGCGAAGCGTAGAACATTTCTAGCTCCTGTTTTTGTACTGTTTTTACTGTTTTGTGTACTGTTCTAATAGATTAATTTTGTTTGCATGTAATGATTGTTTTGGATGCGTGCGTGATGATCGTGTCCAGTCGGTGAGCCCGTAGCTTTGGACTACGAGTACGTTGAGGACGTGCCGGAGCAGGAGTTTCAGCAGCAGCCTTACCCCGAGGAAGGCAAGTTATAGCACGGACAATCCTTGCTACCTATCTCACATTTAATACACTGTTCATTACATACGCATGTGTCTAATATTGTTTACCATTAAGGTTATTTCCTAGCATTTATTTCCCTGTCCTTGTATTCCTATGGGTTTATGCATATGGGTAGTATTTTGCTAGGCGCAATTACTGTCACCTTTACTTAATTGTTAATATTGACTTAATGGTCCACTTCAACGTTTATGATAAAACTTGCTTTTTAGCAACATGGATTAGGGGGCTAGAGCATGTGCTGTGTGCTTTGCTCTAGTGTCTCCCTATAAGGACCGGTTCTTAAAGCGGCAACCCAGGAGCCTGTCGCCACTGCCGGAACTATATGGGCTCTGGTCTTGGTCAAGTAGCTTGTACGTCTCTAGCTTGGCAGTAGTTACCGAGGGGCCAACGGCGTTGTGGGAGGTACGGCGCTGGGTGATCTCCGATTCCACCGAGGACGGTAGCCCCGTCGGCTAGGTCACGTTAGACCCAGTCCCGTGTTGTAGTCTCAGCGATTGAGAACTCTGCACGTTGCGCAGCATGGGTGGGATACCCGCGCTCTGGACGCCATCGACCCCCTCACGGTGGACTCCGTGGGCGTACGTCGATCTCGGTGCCTAAGTTTTCACCACCGTATAGTACTCCAGCGGCTACTGACTTGTTAGGGTGTCTTGTGAAAGCCTCGTAGCGTCCCTATGCAGTCACACCTCGGAAGTGTTGATGTGCGTGGTTGGGTGCAAAGTTCCTTTGAACTTTTACGCGACTGGTGGGTAAAGGGCGAAACCTCTGCAGAGTGTACGATCTATCATGATAGCCTTGCTCAGGGTCACGAGCGGCCTGGATCCTTTTTGATTAGAATATGGTATTTATTCCTGTTTAATGTCACTTACACTATTTAATTGGGTTACAACTGGGATCTCATTCACTTGTAGTAACTTGGATAAAGTTAAAAACGAACCAACTAAAAGTGCTAATGCAGTTAAGCCAGTGTCTAGCCTTTTTGAGCCTTCATAACCCGTGCTATACTTGCTAAGTAATTTCCATTACTTACACTTGCTGTTATTACTATTTTTGGGCAAAATCCCGGACGGGTAACAGATTGGAGTCAGGCTGATTATGCTGTGGAGTTTCCGGAGGATTTGCCGTACTTCTGAGTTGGCGTTCTCCCAGTCAGAGTCCCTGTGGGATTGCGGCTACACCTAGAGAGAGTTTATTAGTCTTCCGCTGTCCATGAATTTCATTTATGCAAAACTCTGATGTAATCGCTACTTTATGATGAGAATAAAGCATTGTACTCTGATTTTTACCATATTTGTTTGCTATATGTGTCGGTGGACTTCCTGGGCACACATATGGCAACATTCGGGTTTTGCGTAAATCCGGGTGTGACAGTCACTTACACTTTATTAATTGGGTTGCAACCGGGTATTCATTCACATGTAGTAACTTGGACAATGATAAAACGAACCAACTAAAAGTGCTAATGCAGTTAAGCCGAGTCTAGCCTTTTTGAGCCTTCATAACCCGTGCTATACTTGCTAAGTAATTTTCATTACTTACACTTGCTGTTATTACTATTTTTTTGGGCAAAATCCCGGGCGGGTAACAGATTGGAGTCAGGCTGATTATGCTGCGGAGTTTCCAGAGGATTTGTCGTACTTCTGAGTTCGCGTTCTCCCAGTCAGAGTCCCTGTGGGATTGCGGCTACGCTAGAGAGATGTATTAATCTTCCGCTGTCCATGTTTTTAATTTCTGAAGCACTCTGATGTAAACGCTACGATATGATGAGAATAAAGCATTGTACTCTGATTTTTACCATATTTGTTCGCTATATGTGTCTGTGGACTTCCTGGGCGCACATATGGCCACGTTCGGGTTTTGTGTAAATCCAGGTGTGACAACTATGTTTAAAAATAAAAAGAAAACAAAAAAGAAAAAGAAAAAGAAAGAGTAGAACGGGTGTGCCATATCCTCGTCAAATTGTTTTGGAAGTGCACGAAAAAGGTGCTACAAGCTTAAAAATGTATCACTATATATTTGCTTCAAGTACTATGAAATAATTTTAATGGTGGGTCTACTAACACCGATGTTTTTGTTGTCAATCCGTCCGTTTATTTATATGCATGTACTTTGTATTGTTTGTCATGTTAAAAATAACTTGATATATGCAAGAATCCAAAAGCTAATGTTTTCCAATGAAAAGGGTGAATAGTGCACGCCGAAATCTGTGAATCGTGGTAGTAACTTCTCATCATCATGCAAAAAGACCTACAAGGACAGGAAATCCTGACGTTGATATATAGTTGTAGCCATGTACATGATTACTACATCTCAACCACCCGTGCTGATAGAAACAAGCGTGAGTACGCATGCATTTCGTAAGAACAATTAAAACCACCGTTTCACTCACAACCACCTCATCTTATTTCTCACATCAGCAAGAACGACAAGAAAGCAAGCATCATATATCACTACGTACTGGAGCAGACAACGAGACGGCATGGCATCATGCCCCACCATATGCATCATGGTCATGTAAAGAGCGAGGACGACGGAGAAACTAATATTAGGCGACGCTGGGGACACACACACACACACACTGACATCTATCTTTCTGGATCGACCTGCATCCATCATGCATGCATGGACTAGCTTATTTAACAGCAATGCAAGCACTATATATATTGCTGATGGATTGGAAGCTTCGTTGGATTCGTTCAGCTGTAGTGGCATGCGTAGTTGGCCTTCTTGAACATGGCGGCCTGCGCGACGGCGGCGGCTTTGGAGGTAAGGCCGATGGCGATGCAGTCCTTGACCTGCTGCGTGGAGTAGGCGTACTTGTGGGAGGCTGCGACGGAGTTGAGGTAGGCGGCGGCGCCCTCGCGGAGGAGGTCGCCGTAGCAGTCGGTGCGGGTGTTGCACAGCGCGTCCTTGAGCGTCTGCACCTTGCTCCCGAAGAAGGCGCTGCACACGTCGCCGAATGACCCCAGGATGCTGCCCAGCGACCCGATGCACGAGATGATCGCGTCCGGGTGGCTCTTCCAGTAGCTGCATATATGCCGTAGTTCGTCGTGTCAAATATTAACGGGAGAAATATATATATGTCTCGATGCATGCATGCATGCATATGGCTTCTGCTTACTCGCAGGTTCCGGTGCCGGAGTAGCCGGGCGTGTAGCCGCCGCCTCCGTACCCGCCGCCACCGCCGCCTCCGTACCCACCGCCACCACCTCCGCCGCCGCCGCCTCCGTACCCACCGCCGCCGCCACCGTCTGTTGGGACAAACAACATGATCAAGCTCATCAGCAGATCGAGTACATGCGTGCACACGTTTAATTTGTTACACTACCGAGCTAGGCAGATTACGAGACATGGCACGTACACTTCTGTTCAGCGACGTGGTCTCCCTGCGGGCCCCTGCTGGCAGAGCACCGGGAGGCGACGCCCACCAGGAGCACGGCGACAAGGAGAGCCTTGCCGCTCATCTTGCTCGATGCTGAAACGGGGAGGGAGGAGAAGCACCACCGGCAGAAGAGATGGATGCTTGTGCTCGAGTGAGTGTGCTCTGGGACACTGCACCTGCAGGGTTTATATACAGGCGCCGGGCGCGGCACCTGTCGCATGGACCGTGTGGCGCCCTGCCACGGCTTGCAGAGTGGTTGCCTGCCATTGAATGCCCGCTACCATCCGGCCAGCGCAATGCTACAGTCCTAGTAATCATCGATCCCTGGATCCACGGTCGAATGATTTGGTTGCACCTGTGTTAAATTGAAGGAAACCCGGTTCTGTAGCTACGCGTCTGGAATTGTCAGTGTTCCGTTTCAGACGTACGTCCAGTAACATTGCACCATGTTTTGACAAATTGACGAGGCATATATATGCTGAGTTTTTCAGATGCTTGGAAAAGTGCATAGAAAATTCAGGTAGTAACTTGAGCACCTAGTACTACTGGATTGCAAGCTGTGGTGCCTGAACCCTGCAGATACTCACATGCTGCTAGATACTCCAAGGGCTTGTGCATATGTTAACTTGAGCACCATAAACGGGTGGTGCGCCATTCCAACGCAGATTGCTTTCATGGCAAGAGACGACAGGCCTCCATCAGCACTAAAACTGGGTGTCCCTCCAATCGATTAAATTGCATTCGGTGCTTGCCACCTACTCGGTTGTGATCAGTTTGTGCACTTCATATATTAGATGCACCGGAGCACGGCCGCGACTCGCTGGTCTCTGTTAGCTGCTCCTTCGCCAAGGTGTGTTTCTTGTCCCAGAATATATATGCCGTGCTGGAATGGAATGTAACGGTTGCGTATGCATGCCTAGAAACCCTAATCAGCGTGATCACACGGCACCTACTATTTTTGAAACAAAACAAGGAACCCAAAAGTCATCTGAAAAAGAAGGGACACGGAAGAAATAGCATATACACAGCCAAGTTCAAGCAGAACCATCATAACAGAGCATTGAAAATGCTATACCACATTGCTCTCACTGTCGCGTGATCACGTACTCCACACCGGCCGGCCGGCGCGTCGATCCAAATCAGGCCTGCAATGCAAGGCGATCCTGCTGCCTGCAACCGATTCTCCGAGGTCGTCGTCGTACAGAGTGTTTGGACAGAAAAATCGCCAAGGGATTTCTCTACACGCGGGGGAAAAATAAAAACGGGAGTCAGACAACAAATATACAAGTTCCTAATATGGTGCGCTCCATGGCCTGCTGACGGCGATCTTGACTTGGGCGATGTGGTCTTCTGGTTCCCGAGGCCTCGGAAAGCGCCCGGTTAATTACCTCCGCAAGACTAGCTTGCCGGAGCACCTCCGATTAGGCTGCCGTGGTCGTCGTCTTTGGTCTTCGCTTCACGTTCTCCACGCATGTGCTGATGATGGTGATGTAGGTGTGTGTATGGGCGTCGGCATCGTCATGGCCTCGTCGGTGTCCATGTGCCGGTGTAATGCCAGTGTACAGAGTACACAAAGTAAAAAGAAAGGGAACAAGTATTTCATTAATCTTTTCAGACAACAAATATACAAGTTCCTAATATGGTGCGCTCCATGGCCTGCTGACGGCGATCTTGACTTGGGCGATGTGGTCTTCTGGTTCCCGGGGCCTCGGAAAGCGCCCGGTTAATTACCTCCGCAAGACTAGCTTGCCGGAGCACCTCCGATTAGGCTGCCGTGGTCGTCGTCTTTGGTCTTCGCTTCACGTTCTCCATGCATGTGCTGATGATGGTGATGTAGGTGTGTGTATGGGCGTCGGCATCGTCATGGCCTCGTCGGTGTCCATGTGCCGGTGTAGCGCAGCTGGGACATCAGCTCCGCCCGCCCCGCGTCGTTCGCCTCGTCGGTGTCGAACAACGCGCAGTGGTTGTTGTAGGGGTAGCAGATGCTTGGAGAAGACGTGCAGCTTGACCGAGTAGCCGACATCGTGGCAGCTTGATCGTCGGGGTCTTGAATCTTCAAATCTTGATGTGTGGAGCACGACAGCAGGAAAACCCATCTACAGAGCCTCCGGCCTCTTGATGGTGGTTGTCGCCGTCTTGCATGTGCATGTGCATGCATTGCATGCGTACGTACGTGCATTCATCAGCTCCTGGCTTCTTCATTGGGCTCAAATACATGCAAGGGACACGCACATAGTGCATGCATGCCTTCCTGTGCATGTACGTACGTGACGCACGCTCATGCGTGTGCATCACTGGCCGTATAGGGCGCATCGCCGGCCGTAGTTCGGACGGCGCAGCTCCACAGCCTCTTGATCGTCGCGTCATTCTCGGCTGTCGCCATCTGGCCGCCGTGATCTTGTGTGTTTCAGCGCCATCTTCAGCACCGTCGTCTCGTCGCCTTCGGCGCCGTCTCCGGCAGCCTCGTCGCGGTTGCGCCGTCCTCATAGGCACTGGTCTTCGACAGACCGGCGGCCTGGTGACCCTTGTCGCTGACGGTCGACTTCATCGCCTCGGGTCCAGGCTCCTCTCATCCGGGCAATGTACGTGGTCGTGCATGCAGATGATGGATGGGATCTGTAAAACAGAGAAGGAGTGAAGCATCAACCTGCGCCACCGACGGTGTACGGGGGGTTCATGGCGCTTGACCCGGCTCCGACGTAGTCGCCGGCTCCCAACCGGTGATGGAGGTGAGAGCTAGGCTTGGAGAAGACAGCCGCGGTGGACGTCGCCGGCTTGCCGTAGTCACGAGCGCGTCGCTGGGTTGAAGCTGACTCGGGCGGCAGCGGCAGACGCAAAGAGCAGGCGCTCTCCCTGGCGGCGGCTTGCGTCGATGGAAAAGGAAGCCTCCTCCCTCGTGGTGTGAGGGGTCAGGGCCTTTTATAGACAGCAGGCGGCTAGGGTAACAGGCTCCAGGAGTCCATTCGAGCGCCGCCGAGGTCTGTTGCATCGGGAGATATTCCCGGCTGATCCCTCTCCTTGCTAATCAAGATAAGGCCTCTCGTCTTTATCTCTACAGCTCAAAGTCCGGATAATTAATCGCGCGTGTTGGTGGCCTTTTTCCCCAGCTCACTGCCATATGGACCTAGCTAGGTGGAGTCCCGGTGCATGGGTGAGAAGCCATCACGTATAAGTGTATCCGATCCGTTCCTTCCCACCCAATTCTTGGGGATATTTCTTATCTGGTCAGGATACTCATCAACGACCTCGTGCCCATGAAGGTCTTCTAGCACCTTCCGCTGCTTCTATTTCTAGAACTTTCCGGATCGTACCGGCCGCCGAGCGAGCCGGGCGTATCCTAGTATATCGAAACGTATTTCTAATGCATACATGTATGGGCCTTGCATAGTATAGGCGCCAAGCACGTATAGCGGACGTCGTTCATCAATCATCAATGATTATTTAGGCGTTAGTTAATCAGCAGCCATGTAGTGTCGAGCACACGCATAAGCTTTACGTGCATGCAGCCATGCACGTTCATGCATTCCTTCCGTTTCTAGCTTGTCAACTTGTTCATCACAAATGAAAGCGTCCTGGGGCACCTGAGCAGCTAGCTAGCCCAGCATCAGGCCGGCTGACTGGTGGATCAAAACTCCACATGTCGTTCACTACGGCGTGCGTACGTACCTCAGACGTATTCAGCATTAGCAAGTATATGGAACGTATCCCGTCTGGACTTCGTCCTCGGACGCCATTGTTGACGGCTGTCCTACGAACTCCTGCCGCTTTATCTGTATTCAAGCTGCTTTAAATATTTGAACCAAAATACGGTCCAACAAGTGCCCCTCACCGAGTTGGGGTCGGACGCGAAGCTGATCCGGACTCAACTTGGTGAAAAACGATATGGTGCATTAACGAACTGCAGCCGGACTCTCCATCGATCTCCACAATTATCTAAACCTCTTTTGCGTCGTATCCCGCCGTATCTTAACCGCCCAGGATACTGTGACCTCCGGGTGTATATATACAGCCCCCAGGGTCAATTGTTTTACCCCAACAACTTTCCTTGCCTACCAGCCTCCTGCCTACGCCGACCAGGAGCCCTCTGTTTCCTGAGGCAGACTGAATCTCACCGAGCTAGTAAGCTTCTCTAATTAGTACATGCCTGTCCCGGTCGAGCAGTTATCTTCTCTTTGTTGATCAACTTCTCCTTTTCTGTGTGCAGGTTTTCAGCGATGACTCGCGATGGCGCCAACAGGTAGGACTTCGATTGGCCCTCCAGGAGGGCTCGATCGGAGAGAGGCCGTACAGAGCGCAACGGACGAGGTTCCACCGGCAAGCGTGACCGTGATGCTGGGTTGTGCATTGGTCGTGGCAGCACTGCTGACGGCGAATCTTCCAGGCGTCGTGGCGCCGCGGAGGCTCCTCCTAAGAGGAGCCTACGCATGATGCTTAGTAGCGACGACAGCGACTCGTCGTCCGAGCGCTCGCCTGAGCCACCGAAGGCGAGGAAGCGGAACAAGACAGGCAGCAGCAAGGCGCCCACGGAAACTTTCGTGGTGAGGCGCCATGATGCCAACCTTGATGATGACGAGTCCGAGGAGACTCCCCCGAAGAAGAAGACAGAGAAGGACCGGGGCGGCGAAAGCTCCCGGCAAGGCAAGCCGGGCGAGAAGTCGTCGACCAGAGGCCATCAGTCGCATGGCATCGACTTGAAGCCGCGTGCTAGCTCCATCACGATTCCTGAGGCAACCGGCTCTGCTCCAGCTGCTACTCTCAAGGTGAGCCGAGCACACCTTCTATCCTCTCCTTTTCTTTCTTTCCCTTTTTTTTTAAGAGGCGTGTGTACACATCTGCCTCTTTTACTAACCACATTCACCCAGGGGAAAGGTGTTTCGTCGATGGAGATATGTGGGCTGGAAATCCCAGATGACTTGCTCGATGATCTTAAGAACCCTTACGACCCTGACGTGAGTGTACTTCTTGTTCTCCTTTTCTTTTGGCACAACATGTAGCGTTGATATCCATATATTTTCTTTAAGTGGCCGAATAACATAACTGGAGAAAGTGCTTGGAGAGATTTTAATAACCTCTCGATGGATGATATCGATATCCTACTGGAGCAGGACGTTGAAGACTCACACGTGCAAGGCGACGGACACTCCGCTGGCGCGGCGTCCCAGCTCAAGGCCTCGACTCCACCTCCGGCGGTCGTCGTGACGCCAGCAGCTGTAGCGGGCAGCACCTTGGCGCCTCCAGCTCAGGATTCTTCACCTCCAACACTGCAACAGCCTCCCCTAAAGGACAGGGCTGCTGAGAAGATGACCGACGCATCACCAAGTAGTGCGGCCGAGCACGACGCAGGTCAGCACCTGGGCCTATCGTTTCATCTCTGTGTTTGTTTTTCTTGCGTTAAAAGAACATAATTTTCTCACACATCCCTTATTGATCTCGCAGCTAGCAAAGGTGTCGGTAGCTGGCCGACCTCCCTCTCAGAGATCGAAGGACAAACCCAGGAGCACGCGCGGGCACTCCAAATCCTCAAGCAAGTGGAGGACTCCAAAGACAAGGCAGAAGAGCTCGTGTCAAGCCTGAAGCTCAAAGGATCCAAGTACGTTGAAGATCTCGCTCATGCACGGGATGGGTCTGAGAACCACCCAGCCCTGGATCTTCCGGTGGCTTCGGATGCTGAACGCGGGAAAGCTATGGGGGTCTACGCTGACCTTGCAAACATTCAACGCCTGCTTCGAGCTGCCCCCGCCAACAAGGCCCTTGTTGCTCTCCAGATCCGAAAAGACATAAAGTATTGGGCAGGCGAGTACAAGACTTCACGCCCTGCCAGTTTGGACGGATTGATCTCTTGTCTGGAGGCCTTGGCGGGACGCCTGGAGGGTGGAATTCCTGCTGAAGGAACCGCTGCCGACCCGGCCGAGAAACAGGTGCACCTGTTCCTGGAGAAGCTGGACGCCTCTTTCATGGAGGAGCAGGGCAAGCTGAAGCGTGGGATGGAGGAACGTAAGACCATGGACTCCAGGCGCCTGAAGTTCGCTTCTGAGATACAAGAAGCGGAGACTAAGGCGGCCGAATATGAAAAACAAGCCGCAGAGCAGAGGAAGCGAGCAGCCAAGTTCCTGGAGCATGAGGAGGCGTTTATTGAGTACATCGCCTCCTTTGACAAATCCTTCGGCTCCCTACAGGCCAGCGTCGACCAACTGGAGAAGTACTAAGGCGAGGCGAAGGCTGAGGTAGAACAAGCGATGCAGAGGAAGAGAGACCTGGAGTTCCGGGGTCCGTAGGACATCGCCATCATCCTGGCATATCCCGTCAAGGAGTTTCTCGACGTGGATCAGCCTTGAAAGAGAAGCCTCACGGAAGCAGGTCGCACGGAGTTCTCCCTTTTGTTAGCTTCAGTTTGGGCTCAGCTTGGTGTGAGAGCCTTTTATCTTAGGTACGGGGCACTGTTTGCACCCATAATAATTAGCGTTTCGTGAGCAAATCATGTGTTGCTCTTCTTTTTTTTGTTAGTTAGGCTTAGTTCGAGCTCAGTTTGGTGTGAGGGCCTTTTAGCTTAGGTACGGGGCACTATTTGCACCCGTGATCATTTTGTGAGCAAGTCATGTGTTGCTCTATTTGCTGAATAAACTTCGTAGTCGTCGTTCCACTTGTGTGTTCTCTCAACACAAATTTGTGTACATCGACTTTTTCGATTTCTTTCAGCGCAAACTTGCCAGAGTGCCTCGCCGCGCCGCTTTCTGGCCAATAATATATCGCCTCTGAGATTTGTCGTATGCGCCATGATGACGATTATACTCCTGTCGTATGCTCATACATACTGGACCCAAGGCAGGGCGCCCAATGAGCGCTTGGCCCAGCAGTCGGGCGCCGCGGACCGGTCCGTATTTCAGCGTATCCAAAACGTATACCAAAACGTATTCCGAGCTGTACATGACGCATGGGCCTCTTATGTTACAGGCACCAAGCACGTATATATTTTTGAACTTCTCGACAGGAGGCTGCTCTGCACCAGGCTGCCATGCACCGTCGATCATTTTAATTAGGCGCTAAATAATCAGCGACCATGTATTCACGTTAAGCACACACATATGTTTTACATGTACACAGACATGCATGCGTTCACGTGAGTTCAATCTTGCAACTGCCGGTTCGTACTTTTTCCTTATTTTTAGCTTCTTAATTTATTCACCAGGAGACATGCCGCGACAACCCTGAGTCGCTAGCTGCCCGGGCATCACGACTTCACGCCATTCGCTACGGCGAGCGTTCGCATCGCGAAAGCGTCCAGCACAGACAAGTATATGGGACGTACACGTACATCGGCTGGGCTTCGTCCCCTGGACGCCGCTCTTGACGGCTGTCAAGCACCTGCCGTTTTCCCTGTGCTCAACTTGTTTTTCCCTGAGAACGTAGCAGCGAAGCTATACACGCAGATAGCTTCAACTACGGACTTGACGGTGTGCATACACGACTCACCCATGGAGCTGGTTAGCTTCTGTCTTTCACGTAATTCTTCTCCTTTGGTTTGTTTGGAAACAACGCCTGCTAACCTTCACGCTCGTACGTGAAATGGATGCATGCTGCCTAGAGTTATCTAACTCTAATAATTCTCGGTCCTGCCCACCAGCGTTGCAGTTGCGTGAGAGCATGCAGAGGGCTGCTGACGGAGAAGGTATGCGCGCGCGGCCCCTATTCGAGGCGCAGTACGTCGAACTGCTATCTGTTCAACGACGAGTTCAGACCTGTCGCCTGCCTGGCGTACTCTGTCCACGAGGGCCAACACAGGTGCACCTCAGATATCACATACATATACGCGGCTGCTATAAATTAGACAGGGGCTCCAGATCCTTTATTATTTTTCTTTTCATGGTTAAGCACACACACAGGTTCACACGGTTAATGTACGTGCTTCCTGGTCTGCTATGTGCCCATGAATTGTTTGAGCGCCACTATTAAGGGCTCTCTAGCTCGAGCGCCTAGGAATTGAGGTTTCGCTCTTTTTCCTTTGAAGTTAACAATTCCTGATAGATACAATGCACGGGGCAGCATATATGCACACATACACCCTTTCATTATCTTGTTTTGTGGACAAAAGTTACAGTCACTTGAGCGTATTTCTACTGCTCACTTTCATGCACATACTTCTACCTAGATGTTTTTACACATCTATTTCAGTACAAGGGCACAGCGTGGCTTATCACCACAGTTGCATGCAATGTCTTATTGACATACACAACATGCTACTCTACATGTCGTGACCGCCGTGCTCGCGCCGGTGAGGCCGCCGAGTCACCTCTTCGCCTGGAGACGCTGTTGAGTTGTTGGAGCAGCCGCAATGGCGCTGCGCTTGCCGGGCCTACGACGTCGAGACTCGAGCTTGCTCATCTGTCTCCATCAGGGACGCGGGGCAGCTGGCAGCATGCCCCCGCCGTGCTCCATTGTTGACGTTTCCGCAGGTTCAACGCACAAAACAGGAAAAAAGGAATAGTAAAATTAGATAAAAGAGAAGTTCAGCTACCAGGACAGTTTAACAGATGCTCCTAATGGCTTCTCGAAGAGTGCAGGGACATGTTGGGGCCGCTTAGCTGCTACGGCATTAGCCAACTGAGATCCTTGCCGCCGGTGCATGGTGGATATGCCACACCACTTGACGGAGAAGTTTTTATCAACCCAATCGCGACCAATGGCGGTGCCAGTCGACTGGATTGAAGGGTTTCACAGCTTGACGCTATCCCGCGTTGGTGCGCCGCACTGCTCCCGTTGAAGAGGTGTTTATCAACTCAGTCGCGACCTATGGAGGTGCCAGCCGACTGGGTTGAAGGGTTTCACAGTTTGACGCTACCCCGCGTTGGTGCGCCGCACTGCTCCCGTTTGAAGTGAAATCCTGCAACACTGATAGTAACAAGTGTTCTGCTTGCACATGTTTGTTAGCATAAAACATAGCAAACAGATGAGGAACATCAAAGAAAAAGGAGAAACATGGTTTTGTGTTGGTTTTTGAAAAATGTTGGCTTTCCCATCTAGTGTTAGCTATAAGAGCAGCTTAGAATAGGACTGCCAGGGGACTAAGTCATCAGGTGTCGCCGAATGACCATGGCGATGATGAGTGACCAGCCTTGCCGCCTTGGTGTGTGTGAGTATGGACTACATGCTTCCACGACTCTGCCGAGCGGTGATGGAAATAATCACTTGATGAGACTCCTTCGCATTGAGTAGCACCACAATCTACTCGCCCTTCCTAGCATAGAAGCGTAGGTGTGGCTGAGTTGGTAAAGGGGTTCTGGGGTAAAGACTTATGGAATTTTGCCATTACTTTTGCCGAGGATGGTGAACAGCTGCCCTCCGCCTTCCAACTGAGGTTGGGCTTGCTTGAAACTTGAATCGGGGTCATCTTCTTTGGAGACCCGTTGAGACTTTGACCTGATAACTTTCTTCTTTGATTTTTTCTTCGACTCGGGCTGTCTTCTCTGGACACCCGTTGAGACTTGAGGCTTGCATCTTGAATCTTTCCACGTCATGAAATTTGGGAAGCAGTTGTCCACCTTTGTGTAACTAGATGAATCCTCGCAGGCATGTTTCTTTTGGTCCCTTGTTGTCACCTTCCAGGGATGGCAAGTGGCTGCACACTGTATGAAACTTGTGTTGCACCAGGTAGCCCTTCCTTGCTCTTCTTCCTATAGTCTTCCCTGGACGGTGTTGCCCCATATCAAGAAGCGCGAGGGATATGGTCACTTCGCTGCTTAGGAGTAACACCAGTCGTCTTCCCACTGCCCCGGCAGAGCACGCTTGGCACGCGCCGTGTATAGTGCATGAAGGGGCGTCAGCTGTCGACACCTCAACTCCTTCCAGACAGACTCCCAAGGCAGCAAAATCCCTCGCTGCAGCTGAACAATTTTGAGGGGAAAGCCATTTTTTGTAGGACTCGGGTGGTCCATTTTTGGTAAAAAGAAAAGGGAAAAGGCAGCCGAGTAGTGCAACGGTGAATGCACCCTGACCACCTGAGAAAGAAAGAAAAAAGAAAAAAAAGCTTTATGCAAAATATTTTTTCAAGAACCTGCCATTGATCGGTGGCATTGGTCGAGCTCCTTGTTGATCGACCAACTGGTAGGCTCCTCCGTCGTAGGCTTGCTCGATGACGTACGGCCCTTCCCATTTGGGCTCAAACTTGCCCTTCATCTTGTGCGTGACGACGATGGGGCGCCGAAGTACGAGCACCAGTTCGCCTTTCCTGAAGACCCGCTGCTTGACGAGCTTGTCGTAGGCCCTCACCATATTTTGGCGATACAACTCCAGGTTTTGCACCGCTTGAAGTCGTCCTTCCTCCAGGGCATCGAGCTCTTGGAATCGCAGACGGATCTGCTCATCTTGGGTGAGTCTTTCTTGAAGAGCCACACGTAATGACGGCAGCTGGACTTCCAAGGGTAGGACAGCTTCACACCCATACACGAGAGAGTACGGGGTGGCTTGAGTTGGGGTACGGACTGTGACGCGGTACGCCCAAAGAGCTTCAAAGAGACGGTCATGCCAATCCCTTCTATGCTTGTGCACCGTCTTCTTGAGTATCTTCCCGAGGGTCTTGTTGAACGCCTCGATCGCTCCGTTTGCTTGAGGATAGTACCCAGTGGAATAGTTCCACTTGATCTTGTATTTCTCCATGAATCGGTACATCTTTCCCGACTTGAAGGCTTTAGCATTGTCGGAGGTGATGCGGTGCGAAATCCCGAAGCAGTATATGATGTGCCGCTCCAGGAAGTTGATGGCGTTGTCGCTTTTCACTTCGCGCAGTGGCACGGCTTCCGCCCACTTGGAGAAGTAGTCCGTTGCAGCAAGGATGAAGCGATGGCCTGATGATGAAGGAGGGTCGATGGGGCCGATGACGTCGATGCCCCAGGCGTCGAATGGCCACGAAGGGACCGTCGGGTGTAGAACCGCCGGGGTTGGTGCTTGAAATTGCCATGAATTTGGCAACCATGGCAACTCCTAGCCACCTGGAGGCAGTCCGTCATGATGCCGGGCCAATAGTATCCAGCTAAGCGGACACTGTGATACATCTTCGGCCCACTTTGGTGACCGCCGCAGACTCCATGGTGCACCTCCTTCAGGACTTGATCAACTTCACGTCGATTGATGCATCGAAGAAGGACCTCCTGTCCATAGGAGCGCTTGTATAGCACTCCCGCCTTATAGACATAGGAGGGAAACCGTCATTGCAGTTGACGCCTCTTGACCGGGTCGTCGGGGAGGCTGCCGTGCTTGAAGTAGTCGAGGAAGGGTGTGAGCCAGTCATCCTCTTCAACGGCGTTCGTCGTGACGGTTTTGACTTCATACTCCTCTGGTACAAGCTCTAGAACGGCAGGGAGGAGCCACCTTTCTTCGACAGCAACTTGTGTAGGCTCGCCCTCAGGGAGGACAAGTGCTGAAGCCAACTTCGCCAGGGCGTCAGCTAGCGCGTTCCTGCTTCGAGGTACATGGACGATTTCAATATACTTGAACTTATCCATGAGCTTCCGGGCTGCTTGGCAATAAGGCACCAGCTCCGGCTTACGAACTTCATAAATCCCATTGATCTGTCGAACAATGAGTTGGGAGTCCCCGTGAACTCGCAGGGAACATACCTCCATAGAGAGGGCTAAGAGCAGCCCGAAGATGAGCGCCTCATACTCTACTTCATTGTTGGAGCACTCCTCCTTCAGCAGGGAGAACGAGTGGTACATCACTCCCCCTTGCGGAGTCTTGAACACCAGTCCGGCTCCGGCTCTTCGTTTGAGGGTGCCGTCGGGGTTGGAATCCGTACGCGAAGCGCCATCGAAGTAGAGCTCCCAAGGGGCTTCAAGCTCGGTGGAGAAGACTTCCTCATCCGGCAAGTCGGCGATGAGCGGCGAGTTGTCAGGCACTGGATGTGCTGCCAGAAACTCAGCCAAGGCTTGCCCCTTCACTGCTTTCTGCGGGACGAAGGTGATGTCGAACTCCATGATAAGTAGTGCCCATTTTCCAAGCCGTCCCATGAGCACAGGCTGGCTTAGCACATACCTTATAGGGTCCGCTCTTGCAATGAGCTGAACTTGGTGTGCCAGCATGTAGTGCCTCAACTTCTTTAGCGCGAAGATTAGCGCCAGGCACAACTTCTCTATGGGTGAGTAGTTGCGTTCAGCGCCCACCATGGTGCGGCTTAAGTAGTAGCACGCCACCTCTTTGCCTTCATCATTGTGTTGTGCAAGCAAAGCGCCTATCGACGAGGGCTGCGCTGCAATATAGAGGATGAGTGGGCACCCTTTTACAGGGGCTGCCAGGACAGGAGGGTTGAGAAGGTACCTCTTAATGCTGTCGAGTCCTTCTTGGCATTCCTCGTCCCAAACAAACGGTGCACCCTTCTTCATCAGCTTGGAGAAGGGTTGGACGCGCCCGGAGAGGTTGGAGATGAAACGCCGGATGTACGCCAGCTTTCCTTGTAAGGACTTCAAATCCTTCAACTCCTTCGGTGGCGGCATGTTCATGATCGCCTTGATCTTCTTTGGCTCGATCTCGATCCCTCGATGTTGGACGACGAACCCGAGGAAGACGCCTGACTGGACGGCGAAGGCGCACTTGAGGGGGTTCATCTTGAGTTGATGTCGACGCAGGCGCTCGAAGACCACTCGCAGGTCCGCTTGATGGTCCTTCCGGTCTTTAGTCTTCACCACCATGTCGTCGACGTAGCACTCCACCGAGTGATGGATCAAATCGTCGAGGATGTACATCATGGCGCGCTGATATGTAGCACCAGCGTTCTTCAACCCGAACGGCATCACCGTGTAGTAGAAGTTCCTCTTGGGCGTCCTAAACGCGGTGTCGAATGCGTCAACGGGGTCCATCTTGATCTGGTTGTAACCCGATGACCCATCCATGAAGGACAGGGCAGCAAATCCAGTGGTAGCGTCCACCACCAACTCCGTGATTGGCAGCGGGAAATCGTCTTTCGGGCAGGCTCGGTTTAAGTCACGAAAGTCAACGCAGACCCGAACTTGTCCGTTCTTCTTCTCCACCGGAACGATGTTGGCGAGCCACAAAGGGTATTGTATCTCCTTGATGAAGCCTACCTTGATGAGCTTATCGACCTCTGCGATAACTTGATCTTCAAACTCCGGCCGGAGGCGCCGCGGTGGTTGCTTGACAGGACAAAACTGTGGGTCAATCGCCAGCTTGTGTGTGGCGACACGACGATCAAGCCCCGGCATTTCCTTGTAGCTCCAGGCAAAGCAGTCTCGGTACTCCATCAGGAAGTTCCGATAGTCTTCTCGCTCGTCTTCTGTGAGCGTGGCACTAACGAAGATGGGTCATGGATCATCTTCTGTCCCGAGGTTTATTTCCACGAGCTCGTCGACGGTGGGTAGTCTTCCATCTTCGAGTTCTTGAGGTGCCGATGTAGCTTCCAGCTCCTCGTCTACCTCGCCAGCTCCTTCCTCCGAAGGCGGTTGCTGGTGCCGAACGTGGTATGAGCAGCCAACGTCATCTCCGGCGGTAGCTTCTATGGTGAAGCAGTGCGCCCGGTTCATGTCGGGGTAGTCATCTTCATCATCGGAAGCGTCTACATCGCGGTAGCCAAGTCCAAACTTGGGCTGAACCTTGCGCTTGTTCTTGATGAAGCTCTTCGCCTGCCCCCACCATTCCTCACATATGGCCGGCGGTGGCGGCATCTTGTTGTTTCGCCGGAGTGTGATTCCAGCCTTCTTCAGTAGGCGAGCCATCCGAGGCTCAGCCTTCATTGTCGTCAGTACCTCTTCTGCATCAGGGTTAGGACTTGGTAATTCAATAATAGAATCACAGTGCTGCACCTGCGGTACTTTATAGAAGATGGTTTGAGGAGTAGTACTAGAAGGATCTGGAATGACCCAGACTTCTAGTGGAGTGGTTACTGATACATACATGGATGGGGGCTGCACGCAGTGAGCACCCTTCATGACTTCCTCTATTTCAGCAACTCTCTTCTTCACGACCCCTTCCGGCACCGACATGGCTTCCTTGCTAGGACTCCGATGCGCCTGTAGAGTGGTGGATGATGGCGCATTACTGCTCTGGTTGAGCGTGTTGCCGCCTTCTTGGACACCTGCAGAGCTCCCAAGTGTTAGACAAGTGGGTCTCGAATGCCCAATACTCGCCGAGTTCCCTCTAGGCGAGGAAACAAGGGTCAACAGAGGTTTCGCCGCAGACCTCAGCGTGATAGGCGTAGATGTGGTGACCCTCGCTTTCAGCAATAGAGGGGTGGATGTTGATGTAGACGTGCTTCCCGCCTCTTGTGAAGTAGAGGCAAAGGAGATCCCCGATCCTCCCGGCGATGAAGACCTCGAGTCGTGCGGGGTAGCTGGAGACGCATACTACCGTCTTCCATTCTTGAAACTTGGAGAAGCGGCCTTCTTCAAAGAGGGAGAGTATGGCATACACAGGCTTCTCACCTCTAATGCTGATGATGCGCCGGGCTTCAACATTACGTCTGCTGCAGGCGCAACCCGGCCGAGTTGTAGCTTGTTTTCCTCCACCGGGAAGTAATACTTTGCGTCGACGTGGTACGCCTCCTGGACGGTGTAAGGCGTGAGGTTGCCGATGATGCGCTGCTGAGTGCCGAAGCTGTCAAGGAACTTCAAGCATTGGTGTAGCGTGGATGGTACCACCCGGTACTTGTGGATCCACGGCCTTCCTAGTAACGCCGAGTAGGAGGTGTTGGCTTCGATGACGAAGAAGCGCACCTTGAAGCTGAACGTGGACATCTGGATTTTGACGGTGATTGCCCCCAAGGTCGTCTTCCCCGTGTTGTCGAAGCCACAGATGATGACGTCTGTAGGCTCCAAGTCGTCTACTGCGAAGCCGGCCCGAGTCAAGCTCCGGACGGGTAGGATGTTCACAGCAGACCCCGGGTCGATGAGGATTCGACGAAGGTGTGCATCTCCGATGTTTCCCTCGATGTAGAGTGGACGGTTGTGGTCACCGTCCTCCACGACCTTGTCTTCTTCGTCAAACGTGATCTCATTCACGTACAGTGGGTTGGTGATGAGCCGGTGCTTGGCCATGTCCACCTCGTAGAGTTCCGGTTCTAGGAGCGCTTTCACGAGCGCTTCCCGAAGATCCGGCACAAGCATTAGAGCATCATAGACGCTCAGCAACGCAGGGATCCTCTTCAGGTGGGCGATGATGTTGTAGTCGATGTTTTGGAACTTGTCACCCTTCTTCTTGGAGGACTCAGGGGTCGCTTCTGGTAGGGTGACTCCTATCGCCTTATCTCCTTTAGGAGGTTTAGGCTTTGGGAGGTCCGGCAACATCTTCCCTCCGCGCAGGTTCATGTTGACTTCGGCTTGTGCTTGCTCTTTCTCGTCATCAGCGAAGAATGCTTCCTGCTCCTTGGCGGTGAACACTTCATCGGGATCCGAGTTTGAGGATTCTTCGTCGACGAGGATGGCGTTGCATGTCGCCACATTCGAAGACGGGGTAGTATCAGCTTTCTCCCGCGTATCTGCGCTCTTGCTTGATGATGTTTGCCCCCAGTTCTTGGGCAAGAACTCCTCCAAGGTGGGCAATATGCGACCTTGCCGGGGAAAAGGTGCATCTCCTTCTGACTTGGGGACGAACCGAGGTTGCGGGCACCTCTGACTTGGGTTCGGCGGCCTTCTTGTTGGTGTAGCGCATGGTGGCGCGGCCATACGAGGACGTCGTGGAGGTGGTCCACTCAGACGTGGTCGTCGCTGCACCACGGTCCATCTTTGATCTTGGTCGACACGTGGCGCTTCTGCCGGAGCTGGGGAAGCCGCCAGGACCATCATGGCTGCCAGCTTGTGTTCCACTTGAGCAAGCGGCACCCACGATTCCTCGTGCTCATCTCCTTCTTGTCTTGATGGGGAACGCGTCCTCACGGTCACCACGTTGACTGTGTGGTAGTCGGGGTTGACGGCATCAGCGTCCAGGTTCACCCTCTTCTCGTTGATGGACCTTTGAAGCCACTCCTTGAAGGCGACGCAGTCCTCGATGGCATGACCAACATACCTGTGGTACAGGCAGTACAGAGGATTGTTGGTCATGTTCACCTGATCGGGCCTCCGTGGGTCAGGTAAGTTGAGCGCTTTGTGTTCCATGAGCTGCTCGAACATCCCTTTCACCAACTCCCGCTTGAAGACGTACTGCTTCTTGAGGAGTTCTTGGATGTTGTAGCGTGGCCTCCCTCCGCCTTGTTCATTCCGGGCGCCTACAACGGGCACTTGACCTTGAGGGGTGGTGGAGAAGACTCTTGCCGCATTCGCCTCCACCGTCGCCTTCCCTTTGCCCGCGCTGCTACTTGGCTTCGCCGTCGCACCAAAACGCTTGGTTGGGTCGAAGGCACTCGCATTCTTGTAAAGCTCCATGATCTGAGGGGACTTGTTGAACTCGATCTTTGTGGTGGCCACTGCTGAGCTCAGAGCACTGAACGTCTTGGGCTCCCGCCTGGACACTTCAAGCGACCAATGTTGCAGCATTCCGTTAATGCACATCTCGATTGCGTCTTCAAGGTGCATCTCTCTAGCGAGTAGCTGTTGCGGAAGCGGATGACATAGTCGTCGATGGCTTCCTCACGCTTTTGCTTCACTTGGGACAACTCAACGATAGAGAAGTCCTTCTTCATGGCGACGAAGTGCTTCCTAAAGACATCCTTCATGGCTCCCCAGCTACCAATGGATCCTACTGGCAGGCGGCTATACCAATGGAAAGCTGCGCCGGTTAAGGACCCAGAGAACTGACGGAGCAGCAGTGACGAGTTGTTAGCGGTGTCACCGCACGCCGCTTCAAAGTACGCGAGGTGCTCCCTCGCATCACCAGTCCCATCGAACTGACGGAACTTGGGTGGATGCCACCCTGACGGGAAGGGCACAAGGTCGTGCCAAGCTTCGTACGGCTTCTCCAGTTCGCTCTCCGCGGACCGGGGTGCTTGCTCGCTTGTCATTCGCCTTAGCTTCTTGTTCACCATGTCTTCAACTAGGTCGTGGTAGTCCTTCAACGTCATCGGCAGCGGTGCCACGTTGGCAGAGGCACTGCCGAAGTGGATCGGTTGATGGCGAACGCTTCCGGTGCCGTCTAGCCCTTCAAATTGTGGATCTTCCGCAGCTTTGTACACACCAACAAGTGGAGCGTTCTGGGTCGATGCCGTGACCAGTTCGACCAGGTGATCAAACTTCTCAGAGAGCTCGGTCATCATACGACCTTGCTCCTGCACCTTTTCCTCTAGAGTAAGCACTCGAGGTTCCTTTGGTACCTCCTGGCGCCGACTCTCGGGGTGATCATCCACTGCCTTGTGAGCTGGCGCGGAGTTGAAGTCTTCAAAGCGCCCGTCTCCATCCGAAGGAATGGACGGGACGAAGTTGCCATAGCAAGGTGAATGGGCATGCCTTTCCAGCGACGAGGATGAGTCGGTGTCGCTTGCAGTCTCGCCATCTCGGGGATCTCCTATCTCCCCTTTGCCCTCGGTTGTTAGCCCTTTGATCTTCTCGGTTGCGATGGACTTGAGCCGTGTGCTAGCTCCACTCCGTTCTGCAATGTACTGCAGGTCTTCAGGGTGTTGGGGAAGTCGGTCTGCTATGTTGATGTAGCACCGCGGTGATGTATCTGATGCCAACGCCTTGTCACCATCCGACAGAGAGCCTTTCCCCGTAGTGATGGGAAGGCAAGGCGCTGAAGTCCTCGCCTGCTCCCGGGTTGTAGACATACTTGAATTCGTCGGGTCCTTCGAACTCCTGAACCACGAGTGCACGTGGCCTAGCCGGGGCAGGAACGTCCTCCTGAAATCCGCCTTCGGATTGGGCGCGATCTCCTCATCAGATGGGTAGGTGAATTCATGAGTCACCTCGGGAGGGACCCACTCCATCTCTGCTTCGCCTCTGGAGCGTGCAGCCAATGTGCTGCACGTAGCGACATTCTTTTGGCCTTCTCCTGGCGTCATCTCCAACTTGGGTGGAGAAACTTCGACCGCCTCCTTTGATCCTTGGGATGCAACGACGGCTTCAGCTTGGGGATGTGCACCACCGTCTTGCATCAACGATGACTGCTCGACTCCCTCCATGGGCGTAGGTGTGTGGGACGGCTCTCCATCACTTGACGAGGAGACCGTGCTTGGTGTAGCTTGTCGTAGATCTTCACCGCGCTTGAGGATGATCGGGGAGCGATCCGTAGTTGGCGCCTCCTTCTTCGCGTCATCATCGCCAGCTTGGTTCCGTCGTGGCTTTGGAGTTAGCCGGTTAAGGAGGTAGTGGTACCTCTCTTCAACCTCCAAGTCAGGAGACACAAGGAATGTGATCCGGTTGTTCTCCTGGTGAACTTCTCCATCGGGTCGCAGACGGACCTGAGTGTGCTTCAACACTAAGTCCTCGAGCTCCCGGTATAATGCCTGGCGATTCCTCCGGCGCCTCTCCCTCTTGCGCTGGTTCTCGGTAGGTCCAGGCTGGACTTGCTGAGGAACTTGAGGTGATGGCGCAGCCTGGCGTGCAGCCATAGTAGGCGTGTTCCCTGATCGCCGCCTTTGGTCTTGTACTTCTCGCCTTGGTGGGGAAGACATCCTCGGGAGGTCGCGTCTCTGTAAAGAATCACGAGCCTGCCATTGTTGGGGACGTGAGGCGTGGTCATCATGCCTTGAATGGTGGTGGAGACCTCCGACGCGGTGCCAATGTCTGGCGGTCGTGTTGAGGACGGCGGTTGCTAGCGAATCGCTCCGTCCTTCCTCCAGCTCGCGCCGATAAAGACTCGGGCGCGTCTCGATCTTGAAGCCTTCTCCCGAGTTGAGCTACTTGGTCTTGGAGTTGACGCAACTCCCGTCGCATGCCTTCGTCCCTGGGTGCCGCCTCCTCGGGCTGCAGGGCTGCAAACCTGTTAGCGTCAACTGCAGCAGGGTCGTCGGTTGCCGTCACGTGACAGCAGGGCACCCATCCGATTGGACGGATTGGGGTGTTGTTGTCAATGGCGATCGTCGCCCCCGCGAGGTGTGGCCTCTTGTTCGAGCATCTCCTCTTCCAGTACTCCCGCATGATCGCGCGTCGCACCAGGCTCTTGACTTTGGCTGGTTCGTGCGCCCATTCATCGGGGAACACGTCGTACGGCGGTTCCAGGATGCTGGGGTAGGTGAAGACATTGTCGAGGAGGACGCCGGTGTCGAGGGACCAGTCCTCCTCTGGGACTGTGATCTGGGCGATGCGAGAGCTCACTTGTTGGTGTAGCCGCTGTACCTTGCGGTACTTCCTCCGGTAGTTGCGTAGCAGATGCGGGCTTGAGGAATGGCGAGCGAAGGACATGTGTCGTCGCAAGTTGCTAGACACAGCCTCCAAGGCCTCCAGTAGCTCGACCTCCGTGCGCTCCACAGCTGGAGCAGCCACCTCTTGAATAGGTGCTGGGGTAGGAACGTGGAGAGTTGCAGTCGTCGCGCGCCTGTTGGCCGCCTTGACGCGTAGTTGCTGCGCGGCCTGGATGTCTCCCTTGAGCTCGGCCGTCACCGACTTCTTCAGAAGCGCGCGGGCCTCCAGCATGAGACCGTGACGCTCCTTCTTCGCCTTAGAAGAAGCTCGCTTTTGAGCTTTCTTGGACTGGGCTCTCTGGAACTGTGCCGGGTCTTGCGTCCCGTGCACGTAGGTCTTGTTGCGGTACTCGAAGATCGCCACGCGCGGAAGCTGTCCGAAGTTGAGCAGGAACGGCTCCTGAGTGTTGGCGGCGATGACAGTCACCACAGCAGGGACCTTCACGGGCTTCGCGGCGGCCGGAGCTTGGGTCTTGGTGGCTTCGGATGCCCCTCCTTGCTTGGACATCAGCGCAGCGGTGAACGTCCCGAACTTGATCTGTCCCGAATTTGGTTGCACCTGTGTTAAATTGAAGGAAACCCGGTTCTGTAGCTACGCGTCTGGAATTGTCAGTGTTCCGTTTCAGACGTACGTCCAGTAACATTGCACCATGTTTTGACAAATTGACGAGGCATATATATGCTGAGTTTTTCAGATGCTTGGAAAAGTGCATAGAAAATTCAGGTAGTAACTTGAGCACCTAGTACTACTGGATTGCAAGCTGTGGTGCCTGAACCCTGCAGATACTCACATGCTGCTAGATACTCCAAGGGCTTGTGCATATGTTAACTTGAGCACCATAAACGGGTGGTGCGCCATTCCAACGCAGATTGCTTTCATGGCAAGAGACGACAGGCCTCCATCAGCACTAAAACTGGGTGTCCCTCCAATCGATTAAATTGCATTCGGTGCTTGCCACCTACTCGGTTGTGATCAGTTTGTGCACTTCATATATTAGATGCACCGGAGCACGGCCGCGACTCGCTGGTCTCTGTTAGCTGCTCCTTCGCCAAGGTGTGTTTCTTGTCCCAGAATATATATGCCGTGCTGGAATGGAATGTAACGGTTGCGTATGCATGCCTAGAAACCCTAATCAGCGTGATCACACGGCACCTACTATTTTTGAAACAAAACAAGGAACCCAAAAGTCATCTGAAAAAGAAGGGACACGGAAGAAATAGCATATACACAGCCAAGTTCAAGCAGAACCATCATAACAGAGCATTGAAAATGCTATACCACATTGCTCTCACTGTCGCGTGATCACGTACTCCACACCGGCCGGCCGGCGCGTCGATCCAAATCAGGCCTGCAATGCAAGGCGATCCTGCTGCCTGCAACCGATTCTCCGAGGTCGTCGTCGTACAGAGTGTTTGGACAGAAAAATCGCCAAGAGATTTCTCTACACGCGGGGGGAAAATAAAAACGGGAGTCAGACAACAAATATACAAGTTCCTAATATGGTGCGCTCCATGGCCTGCTGACGGCGATCTTGACTTGGGCGATGTGGTCTTCTGGTTCCCGAGGCCTCGGAAAGCGCCCGGTTAATTACCTCCGCAAGACTAGCTTGCCGGAGCACCTCCGATTAGGCTGCCGTGGTCGTCGTCTTTGGTCTTCGCTTCACGTTCTCCACGCATGTGCTGATGATGGTGATGTAGGTGTGTGTATGGGCGTCGGCATCGTCATGGCCTCGTCGGTGTCCATGTGCCGGTGTAATGCCAGTGTACAGAGTACACAAAGTAAAAAGAAAGGGAACAAGTATTTCATTAATCTTTTCAGACAACAAATATACAAGTTCCTAATATGGTGCGCTCCATGGCCTGCTGACGGCGATCTTGACTTGGGCGATGTGGTCTTCTGGTTCCCGGGGCCTCGGAAAGTGCCCGGTTAATTACCTCCCCAAGACTAGCTTGCCGGAGCACCTCCGATTAGGCTGCCGTGGTCGTCGTCTTTGGTCTTCGCTTCACGTTCTCCACGCATGTGCTGATGATGGTGATGTAGGTGTGTGTATGGGCGTCGGCATCGTCATGGCCTCGTCGGTGTCCATGTGCCGGTGTAATGCCAGTGTACAGAGTACATAAAGTAAAAAGAAAGGGAACAAGTATTTCATTAATCTTTTCAGACAACAAATATACAAGTTCCTAATATGGTGCGCTCCATGGCCTGCTGACGGCGATCTTGACTTGGGCGATGTGGTCTTCTGGTTCCCGGGGCCTCGGAAAGCGCCCGGTTAATTACCTCCCCAAGACTAGCTTGCCGGAGCACCTCCGATTAGGCTGCCGTGGTCGTCGTCTTTGGTCTTCGCTTCACGTTCTCCACGCATGTGCTGATGATGGTGATGTAGGTGTGTGTATGGGCGTCGGCATCGTCATGGCCTCGTCGGTGTCCATGTGCCGGTGTAGCGCAGCTGGGACATCAGCTCCGCCCGCCCCGCGTCGTTCGCCTCGTCGGTGTCGAACAACGCGCAGTGGTTGTTGTAGGGGTAGCAGATGCTTGGAGAAGACGTGCAGCTTGACCGAGTAGCCGACATCGTGGCAGCTTGATCGTCGGGGTCTTGAATCTTCAAATCTTGATGTGTGGAGCACGACAGCAGGAAAACCCATCTACAGAGCCTCCGGCCTCTTGATGGTGGTTGTCGCCGTCTTGCATGTGCATGTGCATGCATTGCATGCGTACGTACGTGCATTCATCAGCTCCTGGCTTCTTCATTGGGCTCAAATACATGCAAGGGACACGCACATAGTGCATGCATGCCTTCCTGTGCATGTACGTACGTGACGCACGCTCATGCGTGTGCATCACTGGCCGTATAGGGCGCATCGCCGGCCGTAGTTCGGACGGCGCAGCTCCACAGCCTCTTGATCGTCGCGTCATTCTCGGTTGTCGCCATCTGGCCGCTGTGATCTTGTGTGTTTCAGCGCCATCTTCAGCACCGTCGTCTCGTCGCCTTCGGCGCCGTCTCCGGCAGCCTCGTCGCGGTTGCGCCGTCCTCATAGGCACTGGTCTTCGACAGACCGGCGGCCTGGTGACCCTTGTCGCTGACGGTCGACTTCATCGCCTCGGGTCCAGGCTCCTCTCATCCGGGCAATGTACGTGGTCGTGCATGCAGATGATGGATGGGATCTGTAAAACAGAGAAGGAGTGAAGCATCAACCTGCGCCACCGACGGTGTACGGGGGGTTCATGGCGCTTGACCCGGCTCCGACGTAGTCGCCGGCTCCCAACCGGTGATGGAGGTGAGAGCTAGGCTTGGAAAAGACAGCCGCGGTGGACGTTGCCGGCTTGCCGTAGTCACGAGCGCGTCGCTGGGTTGAAGCAGACTCGGGCGGCGGCGGCAGACGCAAAGAGCAGGCGCTCTCCCTGGCGGCGGCTTGCGTCGATGGAAAAGGAAGCCTCCTCCCTCGTGGTGTGAGGGGTCAGGTCCTTTTATAGACAGCAGGCGGCTAGGGTAACAGGCTCCAGGAGTCCCTTCGAGCGCCGCCGAGGTCTGTTGCATCGGGAGATATTCCCGGCTGATCTCTCTCCTTGCTAATCAAGATAAGGCCTCTCGTCTTTATCTCTACAGCTCAAAGTCCGGATAATTAATCGCGCGTGTTGGTGGCCTTTTTCCCCAGCTCACTGCCATATGGACCTAGCTAGGTGGAGTCCCGGTGCATGGGTGAGAAGCCATCACGTATATGTGTATCCGATCCGTTCCTTCCCACCCAATTCTTGGGGATATTTCTTATCTGGTCAGGATACTCATCACCGACCTCGTGCCCATGAAGGTCTTCTAGCACCTTCCGCTGCTTCTATTTCTAGAACTTTCCGGACCGTGCCGGCCGCTGAGCGAGCCGGGCCGTATCCTAGTATATCGAAACGTATTTCTAATGCATACATGTATGGGCCTTGCATAGTATAGGCGCCAAGCACGTATAGCGGACGTCGTTCATCAATCATCAATGATTATTTAGGCGTTAGTTAATCAGCAGCCATGTAGTGTCGAGCACACGCATAAGCTTTACGTGCATGCAGCCATGCACGTTCATGCATTCCTTCCGTTTCTAGCTTGTCAACTTGTTCATCACAAATGAAAGCGTCCTGGGGCACCTGAGCAGCTAGCTAGCCCAGCATCAGGCCGGCTGACTGGTGGATCAAAACTCCACATGCCGTTCACTACGGCGTGCGTACGTACCTCAGACGTATTCAGCATTAGCAAGTATATGAAACGTATCCCGTCTGGACTTCGTCCTCGGACGCCATTGTTGACGGCTGTCCTACGAACTCCTGCTGCTTTATCTCTGCTTTAAATATTTGAACCAAAATACGGTCCAACACAGAGTTTTGACGGCAAGACAGGAGCAGCCATCATCACCGTCACCGAGCTAGCGACTGCTAACAGCAAGCCAATCAGGGCGGCGAAGCATAAATACCAGCGTTTATATTAATGGCTTGGAATAAATACACATGACAAGAAAGAAACGTGGCGATCTGGCCCGTTGACGCTGACTTGCAATCTACTCCGGTCCGATCTAGGTCGGTCAAAAGGAGGGTCTCAAATTCTCAATCTTGGTTTATACTGTATATATAGGGAATAGATCAGTGGAGTGTTGCCACCAGTAACACTAGTTCAGTAACGCAGAGCGTTTGATAACAGATGAACTCATCATGCCAGGTGTGTGAGATGTATAGACGCAGAAGAGAATAGTAGAGCGATCACGTGACACGTCTGATGGACATGGGGACTAGAATGCATGGAAGATTGTGTGCAGGTTTGTACTTGCGTGCGCAGGCAGCAGATTCGCTTGGGACAGGCGCCATGTGAGCTCCCAGGCATTGGTAGAGCAAACAGTTCGGAAGGCCAGCTAGATAGCGACCAGGAGATGCTCTGCGGCTACAGTTATCACGATAAGTCGATAATGCTGCCCCCACGGGTAGGGTTGGGAATCCGGTTCATACAGATACTTTAATTAGTGCATTATCTCTCATACTACTAGCAAATATGTTCCTGTGCTGTATCGGGAGAAAAAAAATCCTTACATCACCCTAACCTAATAAACATGGAGAAAGACAAACTTGTTAACTTTAGAAAAAATCACAATTGTTACGTTACTAGCTTATTGGACCACAACCTTTATCAAAACATAATTTTAAGCATATTATGTTGGGTCAATTGCTGAGATCCGAAACTTGCAGATGTTAGACATAGCTCTCCTAATAAACACATATATGCGAAAGATAAGAACTCAAGCAATAATGAAAACATATTGGTTAGAGCATTTTGTCATTAATAATAATAAAAAAGGCTAAAGTATTTGAGCATATTATCCCTAACTCATCAAAGAATCTAAGGGTCTGCTTGGTAGAGCTCTATTTGATTATGATTCTTTAAGGGAACTAATTCTGTAAAAGAAGCGATTGCGTGACTGAAAATGATTATTTTTATTCTCTAACATAAACTCTCAAAATCATGACGGAGAATCACTTCATAGAATCAGGAGAAGCTACTTTTTCTAGCTCCCAACGTCTTAGTTCATTTCAGAGAATCACTTCACAGAATCAACAGAGAATCACTTCTCTCTAGAAAAATATTTGGTAGAGTTCTCGTAGATTCACCAAAGAATCAGCTCTAGGAGCCCTGCAAAACGGAGCCTAAGAGCATCTCTGGCAATAGTCCATAATCAAACCCCTACTTTTAAAAGTAGAGATTGTCCCTACTTCTTGGGGCTCTCAAATTTTATCCATATCTAAAACAATAACCCCTACTTCTTAGTTGTTACTTTATTCATGACATATAGGACCCGTTCATGAGTGAGTCAACTTTATTTTTGTTTGTTTATTTTTATTTGTTCCCTTCGCCTTGTCTTCTCTCTCCCTTCTGACCCTCTTCTCTTTCGCCTAGGAGTATGCCTAGGAATGGGCCATGAAAATCCAAGGGCCTTGCGGGTCGTGGGACTCAAGGGCCAATAATTTCGAGTTCATTATGGGCTCTCCAAACAAAAGGCCGGATCGGATCATGCCTTGCTTCAAAAGGACTGGCACGGGTCGGATATAGAAATAGCCCAAATCAGCCCGTGGATCAAGGAGTACGCACTCGATCCGTGGATAAGGAAAGGGCTACCTCGATGCCTCTTTGCCGCTGTGTCCGTGAGTTCGTCCGCGACATAGAGAACATATGATTGAGAGGGGCACCGCCGCCGCTGCCTGTTGTCTCCAAGATCCGGCGAGGAGAGGCAGGAGATCAATCATGGGGGCTCTAGCGCACGAGTGGTGCTCCAACTCTTCGGCGCTGCGAGGGGATGGTGTGACGCTGATCTCTGAATCCTTCTTCAATCCCCGACGTCTTCCTCAATAGCCACTTCTTGCAAGCACCGCCGCCACCCCACGTCCCCTACCCTAGCAAGGTAATAGCCCCGTCTCCGAGCAGTTCGCGCCAGTGAGCAGTTTGTGCCGGTAAGCAGTTCTTGGTTTGTGGGAGTTGGGGAAGCTTCGTTCTTGGTGATTATCTTGGGTGTGCAACTAGTTGTGCTCAGATTATCACACTAGTATGTTGTATGCAATAACTACTAGTCTGACACTCTGACATGGTTTTAGTTAATCGTTGCTCAGTTTATTGCTTACAATATTAGATGTTTTGTGCGATTTCCTCATGTAAGCTCTGAAATCTGACGAATCCTATGAAGCAAGACAATTAGAGCTCTAAATTTAGAACAGTACAGCAGAGGATAGTACATGTATGACTATTATATTGATCCGCACATACACTTATATGAATCCTATGAAACAAAACTTGCTTTTATTTTCAGTTAATTTTTTTTGTTCAAGTTTAGTATTACTATTGTAAATCTTACAGCTACATTATAGAAATATCTTAGCAATACTGTTCTGACTTGCATTAATTTTTGTATGACTCCAATATAAATTGTATTCAATATCATTGCCATGAAGGGGATCTCATCATTTTCCGAACTAGTTGGAGATAGACGCAAGGCTATTGCAACTGATCAAAAGTCGATCAGCTAGGAAAAGGGCAAAGGTCTGGGAGTTTGTTGATTCAGAGGTGGTGGATGGAATAGAAAAGGAAACATGCACATACTGTGATTTACTTATCTTCTGTAGCTGGGAAAGGGACATCCCACCTAAACAGGCATATTGGATATCATTGACATGCAATTCCACAAGATGACAGGGACAAGTTCTTAGCAACTATGAAAGGAAAGTCCAACGACAGAGATCGGCTTCTCTTTCAAGACTGTTGCCAAGTACTTCATTAGCGCTGAGATTGCATTAACAAGGCTGAAGACCTTTGCTGGAAAGAGATGATAAATTATTACCAGCCGGAATTCAGAGTAGTAGGTTGATAGACTGTACGTACAGATTGCCTTGTGTTGTACGAGGAGGAGAAGCTATCCTTGTCTGACAAGTTTACAAAGTTGGCATCCCATGTTAAATTGACATCTGACCTTTGGTCTTCAAACCAAAACCTGGGTTATCTTGGTGTTACTGCACATTTCATCAGTGAAGAGTTTGAGCTGCAGAAGAAGATCATTGCATTCAAGCAAATTTCATTTCCTCATACATCGTATGTTGTGCAAGATGGCATTATTTCTTGCTTGATGGAGTGGGAATTGGTTGGTCAGCTGTTCACCGTAACACTGGACAATGCAAGTGTGAACAACAAAGCAACAAGAGACATGCGTGATGCTCTAGGGGCGTGATTGGTTCGAGGATCACGTCAGCCTAGATCGCACCACGCATGCAGGTCCATGGTATCCAGGCCTGCCATATGCTACAACCTTTTGTTTGGTTCATCTATACATCTATCCAGGCCAAGTTGAGACCGTGATTGGTTGGCCACACAGCAGCAACCAACTTGGCTTTTCTCATTGCGAACTCGCTCACGAGCTCACACGCGCTCGTAGCGCACAGCTCGAGCCTGGCCGCGGCGAAACACATAATTTTCTTGCATCGCGTTAGCCAGGACGGACGACACCTTTTTCGTCGAGCGGGCTAGGCCGAACCCCTAATGCAGGCATCCAATCAAGAGCATGCTACATCCGCAGGGCTTGGATGGCCGATGATCCAGGGAACCAATCAGCCCCTGGGTGTTCAGATGTTCTTCAAAGGTGAACACCTCCATGTTATGTGTGCTGCTTATGTGCTCAACATAATGGTTCAAGCAGGCTTTGAAGGTGATTCCAAATGCAGTTGGGAGAGTGCGGGACATTGTCAAAGTTGTCACGTCTTCTATATAGTTCAATTCTATAGTTCAATCACTCGGCCTCAGAAGCAAGTCCGAACTGATACTTGACGTTCCACACTGTTGGAATTCAATATTTGACATGTTACATGAAGTTCAAGGTTGCTTTGAATAGATTTGTAGTAGAACAACACCATGAATCTAGTGAAGATGAGTGGAGAAGAGCTGAAGCTCTACATGGGTTTTTGCAAGAATTCAGTGAGGTAACCAAGGCATTTTCTGCGGATAGACATCCCACAGCTCACCTCATTTTGAAGATGGTGTTGGCTATTCGAATTGTCTTGCTAGATGAGACTGGGAACTCAAATGAATTGTTGAATGAGTTAGCTAATGCTATGCATGCCAAATTTGAGAAGTACTGTTCAAAGCCAAGAGTTGTTCTTATAGTAGCTGTGCTAGATCCATCTATGAGAACAGACTTCATCGAGTTCTATTATTATATTGCTAATGAGAATGTTGATATGAAGATGAGAGATTTGAAACGATACTTGAGGAAGTACTACCTAGAGTATGAGAAAATTGTGAGGAGCAACAATTTGCCTGTGTTCATTCCAACCAATGAGCAAACAACAAGTGAGTCTGGTGAGTTTGGTACAACTTCTTTAGGGCTAGTTTGTTCTGGTAAAAAATGAATCAAGTATGCATTTGCTCAATTTGCATCACACAATTCAAATGCTCGTATGGAATGAACAGAGCTGGGCGTTTTTTTGGATGACCCTAGAATACTTGTGAGGCTAGATGAGATCTTTCAATGTCATAGCATGGTGGAAGAAAAACTCAGATGCCTACCCAATCCTTTGTTTGATGGCCAGAGTATTTCTTGCTATTCCGGTGACATTTGTATCATCAGAATCAACCTTTAGTGCAGCTGGAAGGATTCTGGGTAAAAATAGAACATCACTATCTCCTGAAACCCTTGAACCTTTGATCTGTGCCTAAGATTGGCTCATTGGGTTCAATGATGAAGGAGAAGGTGAACTCATGAGTGGACAAAGGATGCTTGCTTCATATGATGAAGATGATGATGACAATTTAGCTTGGTATTGAGGAACAGAATGAATTTTTGAGTTGTATGCAGGAAACTTGATGGATGTAATTTTTCAAAGTTTATTATGTACATATTATTAGTGTCTGGAAATATGCGTAGCTAGTGTCTAGAACCTATGCATGCTTGCATGTTGAACCATCGATGGCTGCTTGCTAGCTTTGATAATGGTAGCTCATGGTATTATTGCTTGCTAGCTTGTACTAATGAGAGCCCACGGGTTGTTTTCTTTTAGTATAAATGGATTGGCCTGTGGGTTTATGACTGGATAAGGGTGTTGCTTCCAAAAGGATCGGATCATATTTGATGCTAATAATTATCGAAGGGGCGGATAAGGATTGAGTTGACTATATTAACTATACAGGGCTGGAGTGGGGTTGGGGCTGGATCCCAATCCATTCCCACGCATACCTAGTAGGCGGCGGTAGCGCCGTAGCACCATCTCCTAGCGAGGAGGCTGATGCTCCTCCTCTACGCGCCACAACGACTGCAAGATGTGGCCACTGCATTCCTTCCTCTGCTCAAAGCAGCAGCCCATGCCTTTCTTCACTCCTCCGTCCATTGTCTTGTCGCTACAAGATATGGCCGCTGCATTCCTTCCTCTACTCACAACAGCAGCCCATGCGTTGCTTCGCTCTCCCGTCCATTGTCTTATCACCACGACATAGAATGGATCAACGTGCGCTCAGTGCGGTGAAGCCAAGGCTCAAGGCTGTTGCGCCGAATTCTCCTGAGCTTCGCACGGTGGAGCTAGGGCTCGGGGCGATGGTGGCTGGTCAGCCCGAGCTCGGGGCGGTGGCTACCAAGCCTGTTCTTGGGGGTGGCGGTGGTGGATCCCAGGTGGTAGTGGTTGCATAGACATGTAGTTGGAGCATGAGAGGGTAGAGCAGTGGTGAGGGAAAAAGGACCAGCGCCAGAGCTTGGCCATGCTGTGGTAGGCATGCAACTGGAGCGCTGTTGGGAGTAGTGGTGCGTGAGAAGGAAGAGAGGTTGAGCGGGAACAGAGAAAAAGTGAGCAAGGGCTATGGATGAAAGCAGTCGGGAACACGGTCGGGAAAACACATTAACCACTTTCGGGTTGCTGTATTTTTTATCCGGAAATGGGAATGGAAATGGGAACATCGGACGGGAAAATGAAATCAGAAATACGGGATGTCGGAAACGAATCTATTTGATCGGGAACATGTCAATAACGATCGGGAACCGGTATTTTAATTTGGGAAGATCATTGGATTGAGCCATATAATAATAATTTATTTGTGCATTGTGATATACTTAAAGTTCAATAAAATAGGAAATATTATATTTTTAGTTATCATTAAATACGTAGAAACAGAAACAAACAAACTACATAGAAAAAAAACGAAATGGCCAAACCTGTACCTTACTGGATTTTGGCTTGCATGCATGCCTAGGCTAGCAGCTAGGAGGCTGTGGCCCAAGTGCATGCGTGCGGGCATGCGCGTAGGACAGCCGCAGTGCAGCGCTACAGTTTAGTCCCACCTCGCCAAGCGCACAAGTATTGCATGCGCAGTGAGCTATAAAGCAGACCGAGCACCGGAAAGCTTGCCAGTGTTGTGTGATACAGGAAAATCCGGGAATTCCCAAGTAAAATGCAGAAACCATAAAAACGGTCAGGAAAACTGTGCAACTAATTCCATTCCTGTTCCCGCCAATGTTTCCTATATTTTTCCTGTCCTATTTTCATGCCTACCCACTCCACTCGTGAGAAAAGGGTCCGGAGGGGAAGAAGTAGGTGCCTTCCACCCATGAGAAAAGGGTCCGGAGGATTCCTGTCCTGTTTTCATCCCTACCCATCCCCACCCGTGAGAAAAGGGTCCGGAGGGGAAGAAGTAGGTGCATTCCACCCGTGAGAAAAGGGCCCGAAGGGGAAGAAGTAGGTGCCTTCCTAGAGTAGGGTAGGGTCCATATTAGAATGCATTTTTTGGTGCTAGGTTTCTACTTTTTGAGCAGAGGTCTTGCTGGAGTTGCTCTGCCTCACTATTCTTGAGCAAGGGTGACTGTCAATAAAGTGGACTTGTGAACCTACAGATGACAACTTCCATGGGCTAACTACGTGCGTGCACCAACGAGGTTGAACTATGCACGGGATGAACATTATTGGGGCACATTTTTAGAGAAATTTAATTACTGCTCTTTGTCTCCCTGTACAGTTGAATTGTGTCACCATGTACCCTAATGACCCATGCATGTTGTGCCGATGCAGTTATGTATTCAACTCACATTTGCTCGACATGCTTGCTGTGAGTCTGAACGTTGGACAAGGAGGAGGGTTGGGATAGGAGGTAATAGATCATATGCATGTTTGGTTCTATGCCAGACTCCGCCACGCCGCAATGTTTGGCGTGGCCACAAACACATGCAGTGCTGCTTGGTTGCTACTTTGACGAACATGTGAGTGGAACATGGCTGAGGGCTTTGTCATTATGTGCACATAATGGAAACATGAGAAATACTCGAGCGTGGCTCCATCTGATTCTTCTTTCGATTGAGAAGTGCGGGGAGCGGAGCAACAAAGGAAGGAAAGTCCATGTACAGCAAGACCCACTCATCAGTAAAAAACTAAAAGGATAAAAAACACGAAGAATTGGTTCTATGCTTTAGAATCAGACATATATTCGTTTTAAAAAATTACACAAAGTAAGATATTTAAAAAATAAATAATTAACATAGTTTGGTTATTTCATATTTTAACTAGTCTATAATTAAGATCTTGAAGCGGAGGGTGGATTGTTGGCCATGGCCGCTCCAACAAGGAGTGAGAGAAAGTGACCTCAGTAGCAGATCCAGGGCTGCGGCTGGGCCCAGCTCCCCCTCCCCCGCCCCGCTGCAACCGACATTGGAATTTTGGGGATATGAGGGGGGGGGGGGGAGAGAGAGAGAGACGAGCGGCATAGCGATGTTCATTGCTCCTTTGGCTTTGTGGCTTGTGGGATTGGGATCCGAAGGAGCACCGTGCCTGAGCAACCTTGTATGCGAGAGGCATGCAAAGGGCAAAGGAAATACGCTAAGAATAAGATTGTTGTGGGACTGTGAACAAATAAGTGAATTTAAAGGGATTGTATGGCATAGTTCTTAAGAAAAATAAGGGAATTCCTTTATTTGGGAGTGCGTCTGGAGAACTCCCTGCTAGTTTGTTACTAGGGAAGGGAATATGCCTTTCCTGTCTTTATTTTGCACAAAACCCTTGCGATGCACTTATTTTGGTTAGAGGAACATTTTCAATCATTATTGAAAATGGCCATGATAACTATCATCACCTTGGATATGTGCATCTCTAAAGTTTAACCGTTGATGAATTATTCAATGTGTTTAATTTCCCATCACATTTCCATGTAACCATCTTGGTAGAAAAAAGTTCTCCTTGACATGCAGGCGCTCTTATGTTTGCATTGTATCAAAACTTATGCAGCCCCCTTATGCAGCATGCATCTTAGTGTACCCTCAATTTCACCAATAGATTAGTGAAAAAATAGGCTTAATTTCTTTTTAATGAATGCATTAGTTAAAAGTTACCCCCCTTGAAATATGTGTCCATTATTCATATATATGTTCATATCGAACATAACTTTATTGCTTGTTCAAATGTAAAATGTCCGATTGTAAAATTCATATATATGTTGGTACCAAACATACCTGGAGTACAAGGGTGTAATTTAAGCAATGATCAGGACACAGAAGAACAATAGCAAAGTAAGCGCAATTGCCACCGCCGAAGCACCATTTCTTGGACATCTCAACTTGTGGCGCCGCGCACTACAAGACATCTTTTCATGTAGAGACACTATTTTGGCCTTCTAGAGGCATTATATGTTATCTCTAAATAGTTTTTGAGGCATTTTTGAAAGTGCCACAGACCTGCCACTATGTACAGTGTCGCTATAACTGTATTGTCACATCGTAAGATGTCTCTACAAACTATAAAGTCATTCCATAGAGACATATCAATGTGTAGCAACAGGTATTGTGGCATTTCAGGTGGACATAAAGAATGTGCCTGTACACGTATACTGACAGTTTAGAGTGACACCACATCTTGTCTCAAGAAATGTACCAGCACTTTGTAGAGGCATACCATAGTGTATAAACAAGTATTGTGGCATTTTGTAGTAACATCATACCTTATCTCAAGATATGTAGCGGCACTTCGTAAAGACGTAGCATTATGTACCAAGTAGCATTGAGACATTATAAAAGGACACAAAGAAAGTCTCTACATATATGCAGACATTTTATATTGACATCATATCTTGTCTCAAGAAATGTACTGACACTTTGTAAATGCATTATATTGTATTGATAAAGGCACTTTACATGAACATTTTCATCCCATCTTTGAAAGGTACACACGTTGTTTTGTGGCACCTCAGAATGTCTTTAGGGACATAAAGACATCATCAGAAGTTAATGCTGCTTTCGGGAGAACATTATGGGGTGCATTTATTCAATAATACTAGCATTCTGATATGCTTTTGAGATTTAGAGGGAATCTTTCAAGAAATTCACACGGGAGCCATGTTTGCACTAATACGACTGATAACACAGAATAAGGTTCAACATTCTTTCATAAAAGGAATATATTACATTGAGAGTCCACGACACTGGTTACTAAGGGAAATAGAAATGTCAAAAAATACTAGAGATAGTGGTAATCCTTTACATCAACAAAAGACAAGTAGAAAAGGTATAATGCTTCATATTTTTGGAGTCACATTCTTGCATAAACGGCATTTCAGTACTAACTATAGCTATTCCAAGATGATAGCCTCTTCAGATGTTTCATGGCATTGTCATCCTGCAACATATTTACTCTTAGGTAATAGTTCATAACTATTACTGTAAAACACAATTCAAATTATATGCATACCTGATTTCTATGCACGCACAGAACTGGCCTTAACTCTCTTAACCTGTAAACACAATAGGTGTTGTGAAAACCAATATTCAGATCTTCAATTACTTTATAATAATAAAATCTTTCTGAAACCAAGTATACAATGCAATAGTCCAAACTTACATGAGTAGAAGGCCAGGCAATACAATGGCCAATAGCATCCTCAACGGTCTGAATGTTTCCATATGGTCGAGGTAACCTTTCATTTCCAAGTTCAGAAACATTTTCAATGGTAACTCCATAGAACTCCTTACCAAGCATAATTCCCCCAACCACATATGTGCTGTCCCTGCTTACTAAACTTCCCTGAGCAACCACCAGGCCATGGGATCTTATGTTTGTCGAGAGGAGTACCACTGCTCTCTGCTTAGAAAATATATATAGCACACTTCAATATAAGGAGATGGGACAAATAACTAGACACAGTACATACATACCTTATCAGAATTTTGTGTTTTTGCCACTTTCTTTATTTTAGATACCTATAGAATACATAACGTAGTGAGTATAACTGATGCAAGTTATTAACATTGTACATGGATGTTACAGACCTATTCAAGACCAAAAATGGAAACAGAGGAAGACATGCATGTCAAGAACACCTTCAAATTTCTTTGTTCATTTGCTGAAGATGAAGTCACTCTATGCTCCTTAGATTTAGTACGGGGTGCAGCAAAAGCTTTCTGTTGTTTAGACGAAACCGAATTAGATGGTACAAGAACCTATAAAATGCATAGCAGAAAGTAAACTACTGGTAATGCACACTTATTCAGGGATAAAGAATAATTTATTATGTAGTTCATACTAGAATCTAGATTCAGTCAAGAATAAGAAGTGGATGAAACATACATTTACTTGGAATTTAAGTAGCAAAAAGACAGCGAAAAAATCAAACCTTAAAATTGTTCCCAACAGTTTCACTGACCCCAATGTTGTTAACCTGATCATGGATGGCACTATTACCAACTGATTCTGCAATATGGACCTATGAAAGCACCACAAGAACAAAAAAGTTATTTAAAGAGCAGAATGATGATTAATTCATTTTATGAGGAAAAACAACATAATTTTGCTTGAATGGGCATTTAGAATCTCCAGACTGTAACAAGTACCTCTTGTATGGTTGGCTGTTTTGGCAGTTCATTTCTTTTAGATACATATATTAGGTAAACAGAAGTAATCAAAACAGTATTAGAAGACAGATTAGGTCCCTTGCACATAATAAGTTACAATAGTCATGACCCCAAAAGCAAAATAAAAGCAATTTGTATGAAATTTAAGAACAAACCTTCTGGATTCTTTGTTCATGAGCTGAAGATGAGTCCACAAGCTGCCCCTTAGATTTAGCATGGTATGCAACACATGCTCGCTGTAGTTTAATTTAATATATCAAACATCTTAGGCTGTGACAAAGCTGAACTTTGAAAACTATGAAATTGAACTAAACCTGCTTCATGTCATGCATGCTGAGGGGCCAAGAAAAATTTGCTACAGAAGAAAAGGCTTGGCCTATCAGGAGACAAATATATAGATGCTATAGCCAGCATGTGAGGTGCAGTAGAACAACAATATAATTGGCTTCTAAGATCGACACATTTATCTATATGTAAATAGGGAAAAGAGAATCTGTGATCATTCCTTAATGTTTGAAAATTGCTCATGGATTCTTCTATGTCGTCAACCTCCTGGCCACCATCATTTCCACCTTTATCTAAGATGTTGGCCTGCAAAAGAAAAAAAAACTCAGGAGACAGATTGAATGAAATTAACCTAAACGTGAGGATACTAAACCCATTTTGATCCACTACCATTTCGTTTGTCCAATCTTCCCTGGGATATTTTTGTGCTATGAATGAATGCATTCTGTTGGCAAGTTCCGTGACAATTTTCAAGTCACGTCTCATGGCTTCCAGTTCATTTTGCACCCTTACTTCACTTGCTGATTGTCGAACAGAAGATGGTCCTTGATAAAACTTTCCAGTGGTCCAATACTTCTCATCATAATATCCACCAGCTGTTGACTCTTTTCCAATAACTTCTTCAAACACTTCATCATAATCTTCAGATGACAGGTTTCCATTTTTCTTTCTCTTTAGATCTGCTAACTTATCATAGGCTTTGTCCTTCAAAATAAATGAAAATATGAGAACATGTTGAATTGCTAGCTAAGAAGCAATGACAAATAGAATAGTACCATGAGTTGGAGCACACTCTGATTTGAATAATTTCCATCTTTTTTCTTATGAGCCTCATCCCATAGTTCAATTTTGTGAACAGGGCCTTTATTTTTATCTTCCTGTAAAGGATCATACAAATTGCAGGTGAAAAGAATATCAAAATGATGGAAAGTAGTAAGGAAGTATACGTAACCATTTCTCTTTTAAGTCTAGCGTGGCTTTTTCTCCCTGTAGTATGTGGATGCCTCTGTTTCTTTGCAGCCTCAGAATTCCTCTGGCAAGATCTCTGGGTAATGCAACTTCAGTTAGTATCTACGTAATTAAATAAACATGCAAATTGAATAACAAGCAAACCTTGTGGTGATCCTGGCACCAAATACCCAGTAGGGCAACCCATTGATGTTCATTTACACCAGGCGGGGCATTTTTCATGATCTGATCCATGGACCTCTCATTTGGATTATAATATGTCTTCTTCAAGTAAGATTTGTAATCCCTCCACCTTTTGTTCACAACCTTCAATATCCAGTCCCGTGTAAAGTCTCTTGTCCCCACACGGTACACAAATTTGGCCTTATAACAATAGTAAGAGTTAGTACCATATAATGCATTGACATTCAGAGCAACCATTTTTCTTATCTTAACATTATTAGTACCTCAACATAATCAATGAGATCTTGCTTCGGTTGATTAAACAACTTGTTATCCCATCTCTGAATGTGCAATGGAGCATATGAAGAATTCTTTGCTACAACCCCAAGAAATGAGCCAAGAAGGCCTGCCGACCTTTGATTCGGAACCCCGTTTTCATCAGTCTCCACAAGTACCTTACCAGAATTCAGGTTCATCAATTTTGTCAAACTAAAGCGCCCCGTAACCTCACAGACATTTCCATTAGGCCCTGCATTGATTATTACAAAAAAATATCATATTTATGCATGTGAATGAAATATTTTACCAAACAGAGAAACTTACAAACTACTTTAATTGAGCCAGGTTGCTGAAGAATGTCAAGATCTGTAGCATCAATATCTGGATTATCTGGAAAAGTGTTATCAGGGTTTTCTCCATTTTCGGTGTTTTCTGGAGCAACTTGTAGATTCTCATCAATTTGGTCCTCATATTGCCTATATTGCTCCTCATCCTCTATGTCTTGCAGTTCAAATCTCAAGTTCTGCAGTCTCCTAGGTCTCTTCAGCATTTTCTCCTGAAATAAAGTTACAATATACTTAAATAAGGAAAGTAATCATGTGAGATGACATGCATCCATAAGCTTTCAGTTATGTCATAGGTCTGAGCATTCAGTAAACTAGAAGCAGAATTTCAGAACCTATGGACTATGGTCACATGCTGTACACCTTGGGTGGCATGGTTTGTACTTAAGCCAAACATTCCGAAACCGGGTGAATATCTTACTGTTGACTTTTCTAATACACAGCTTGGTTTGGACTGGGACTGGTGGCCAGAAATTCTTCTTTACCATCCAAATCCCATCCTCCTTGTACTACCAGGTGATGTGTTTTTAAGCTGAAATTGGCAACTCTATGGTATCTTGTAGGATTTGAATAATGAAAATATAGCACTTCATAATTAGTTCAATTTTATCTATAGTGGTTGAAAAACTAAATGCAAGAATTTTGGGAAAAGAATATTTACTCACATTAATTTGCTGAACTTTGAAATTCTGTGTAGTGATAACTGAAAGTTTAGGCTTTCTAATTGTACCATATACACAACTACCAAATATAAAATCTGAAATTAATCTAGAATTGAGAACCAAAAAGAAAGGTGCATGATCAGCCATCTCCAACAGCAGTTGATGTAATAAATTAATAGTAGATTACACGAAGGCAGCAACCATAGTCTACATTAATTTTGTTTATCGAACACTAACCTAATCTAATTGAATGAGCCGGCAGGGAGCTTATGTTCTGTTAACCCTGGGCACAATCTTCTCTCATGCGCAGCCAAATAGTTTGGGGGTAGATCACATTACCTGAGGTGTTGACTGCCGATGCAGTTTGTAAGGGAAGGAGAAGATCCAGAACCTGACGTCGCCTAACAAGATGAGCGGAAATTAAAATCGGGTAAGTTATTTGGCCACCAAGTCAAAGATTCTGAAGAAGCTGTAGGAATAAATCTAATAGACAGGAGGAGATATGCCACGAGATGAACCTTCCTGCAATCAGATTAGAAGGAACCGTCGTCGATGGATGCAGGAACGGCGAGGAGGGGCATCCCCGAGTTATTCTGTTCTGTTATTTGCGGAGGAAGATAAGAACTGGATGGGGAATATGGAATCGGGCTTCCCAGCTTTGTATGTATATCACCAGTTGCAGTTAGAGTCGGAGACTGGAGCGAATTGCGCGCGAGAGTGGGGCGTGGCGCGCTGCACCAGCGAGGGAAACAAAAAGTAATTCATCACTTTTAGCACCATCTCTAAATATTGACCTGGAATTAGCGCCTAAATGCTTAGTTATTTCTCCTCCACCTACAAAATACGTACGTACTTTGATTAATATTGGTAATAAATATTAGGGAAAATTTGCTACAGGACATGCAAAGTGAAGCCTATTTACTGAGACACACCGTTGACCACGCTATATGCTCGCGGACACTCTAGTTTTGTGTCAATTTGCTGGAACACACTCTCTTGATTAAAATAATAATTTTAGGGTGAAGGGGTGAGAGAAACCGGATGAAATGTCATGTTTGCCCTTGGACCCACTTGTCAGATTCTTCTTCTTCCTTCATTCCCCTTCATCACCGGCCTGAGCTCCATGAACAGCTCCCTGCTCCTCTCGCACAGCATCTCCTTGGGCACGGCGAAGTACAGCTCCTTCTGCGGTTCAGGTGGACAAGGCCAGGCTCTACTGCTCGCTCTGCGGCTGCACGCTGACGCCTCCCATGTACAAGGTCGGGTTCTTGATTTCTCCGTGCGAGCTTGCCCCCATCTCTACATCTGCAATTCCGATTTGTAAAGAAATGGCCGTCGTCTCCGGTTGCCGTGCAGTGCCCGGTGGGGCACCTGGCGTGCTGCAGCTGCCGCGTGAAGCTCCCGGGCCGCCGCTGCCGGACCTGCCGCGACCGCGGCGCCGCCGCCTCCGCGTGCCGTGCGACTTCGACGAGCACGGCTGCGGCGCCGTCGTCCCCTACTTCCTCAGCGCCAACCACAAGAGCACCTGCGAGCACGCGTCGTGCCACTGCCCGGAGCCCGGCTGCGTCCCCCTCTTCTCGCCGCGCGGGCTCGCCGCCCACCTCGACGCCGACCACCACTGGCCCGTCTACGACGTCGCCTACGGCACGCCGCTCCCGCTCGCCGTCCCGGTGACCGCAGCGCCGGCGGCGGCGTCGGCGTCGGAGGGCCCGGCGCGGGACGTCGGGGTCCAGCTGCTGCGCGGGGACGACGGCTCGCTGTTCGTGATGGCCGTGGGCCCGCTGGGCGACGGCACGGCGGTGTCGGTGGTGCTCGTCCGGGCCCCGACGAAGCCCCCGCCGTTCCCGCGGTTCACGTGCACGTTCTACGCGAACCCGCCCCCGGGCGCGGCGGCGGACCTCGCCGGCGGGTACTTCTTCGCGACCGTGCCGGTGAGGAGCAACGCGTTGGCCGGCGGCGACGGCGTCGCGCCGCAGAAGGAGCTGTACTTCGCCGTGCCCAAGGAGATGCTGTGCGAGAGGAGCAGGGAGCTGTTCATGGAGCTCAGGCCGGTGATGAAGGGGAACGAAGGATGAAGAAGAATCTGACAAGTGGGTCCAAGGGCAAACATGACATTTCATCCGGTTTCTCTCACCCCTTCAGCGTAAAATTATTATTTTAATCAAGAGAGTGTGTTCCAGCAAATTGACACAAAACTGGAGTGTCCGCGAGCATATAGCGTGGTCAACGGTGTGTCTCAGCAAATAGGCTTCACTTTGCACGTCCTGTAGCAAATTTTCCCTAAATATTATAATCTTACCAAGATGCTTGGTAATTTTCATTACATGTATACTTGTTTTGTTTAATTTTTTTAATTGGAGTACAGTTGATGCATTGGCCCATGTGCCAGCTGCTAAAAGAGATGGAATTTTTGAGCATGCGTCAATACAAAATAACAAATTAAAAGATAATTTAATTTATAGAATAATTTACATTGTGTTATGCACTCAAATTGAATTGCTTTTCTTTCATACATATATATAAAATACTTTTGAGCCCAATTGCAGAAAAAATAATAATATTGTAGCGGGTTTGTACATTATCGCAGTTCAGTACTTTGTTTATGTCCAAAACATGCTATACGACATCTCCTAGCCAAGACAACCTCTATCTATCTCATAGTATGCATTGAGCGTTATAATACTTTACAACTTCTGCCAAACACTTGGCTCTAAAACACATGTGCACACGCGAAAGGTCGAGTGGGGGCGGAGCTATGTTGAAAAACTAAGGTGGGTCAAGTCGAGACGGGTGGAGCACGGAGGAGGTGTCGACAAGCTTGGACCGGTAGAAATCAAGATGAGGCTACGTATGAGGCGCTCGAGAGTCTAGATGAGGTTGGGCAGGGGAGGAGTTTGGTGGAGGGTGAGAAAAGGAATAGGAGATCAGAGACTACTATAACGGACTCGTCCCACATCAACCAAATATTGAGATGGATCATCCCATTCGGGTTTGTCTCATACCAAAATCTACCTTAATAGCGAAAATAATCAACATGGTTTCATCTTTTGGTCGAATTATGTAAAAAAATTGCGAATTCTTGTGGGTGGTAGATGAAATAATCCTTTTAGAAAATTTTTATGTCCATTTTTGAATATCTATGTGCATGTATCATTATGGCAAACTGCTGCGCTTGGTGTGAGGGAGGTCACGAGGTCTAATCCCCAACCTATTTCATTTTTTTCTCTATTTTTTCATGTTTTGTTACAAGTGGGAACTATAGAGAAAAATAAGAGCATAACAATTTTTTTGTAAACTATATCCTATTTTATTTTCTGTAGCCGGGAATTATAGAGAAAAATAAGGGCATAGCAATTTTTTTTCTAATCTCTGTCCTATTTTATTTTATTTTCTGTAGCTGCTGACAGCAGCAGTTTTTTTCCCTATAGGTGAGTCCAAAAATATAGAATGACAAATAATTTTCTGTAGCTACTGACCGCAGCAGTTTTTTTTCCCTATAGGTGAGTCCAAAAATATAGAACGACAAATAAGGAGCACAGGAGGGACTCGAACTCAGGATGGCAATATTGATCGCAGTCCATTCAACAATCGGACAACACCAATCAATGGCATGACTCCTTTTGATTTATTTCCAAAACAACAAACTAAATAAAAGCGTCGGTATAAACTAAAATTGGATTTATTACCATTCATCGTCTGTATAGTAAATATATAATATTATCCACAAAAGAATTTTGATATAGTGCAAGCAATCAGTTTATTCCAATCTTACTTTAAACTAGACAAATGTAGGAATAAAACTTCAAGGTCAACATCAATCTACTGGGACTCGGTTGAATAATACTTCTAATCGACATATCTAGTGGAGATGATCAGAAGGTGCCTCAGCACCCATATCAAATACATCTCTTGGCATAACTCGCACAACCACATTCCATCCTTCATTTTTTCGGTCTTCAACGTAGAACACTTTTTCAACTTGAGAAGAGAAAACAAAGGGATCATGCTCTATTTCTTCTCCTGTGTGTATAACACGAGAAAAATTCACAAGAGTAAATCCAAATTCATCCTCTTTCTTGCCCGCCCGATGGTAAACATCGTACCAGTCACATTTGAATAGCACCACCTTGTAATCATTTCCATAAGATAGCTCTATAATGTCAGACAGACTACCATAGTAGTTAACCCCATCCTCAGCTATGTTTACCACCCCACTATTTTGTGTCTTGCGTCTTTTCTCACGTCCAATAGTGTGAAATCTGACACCATTGATAATGAAACCACTGTAACGCTTCCCAAATTTGTCTGGCTTTCTAGCTAGTGCTCTTATCTTTTTGCTGAAATTTCTTCCTTCATCCAGTAGTACCTATAAATAAACATAAGATATTTTACTTGTACAATAGAAAAATAATAGATCATTTGAACTATGTTGTACCTTTTGTTCAAGACAATCAGAAAAGTGCCTATTAATCAATTGCTCTATGGTTTGAGGCATGAGATGCTCTTGTAGACCTTGTCTAGTTTTCTCCTCATCCAAAATTCTCTACATGCATAAGATCAATTATTTTATGAAAACTCAAGTTGCAGGCATGAAAAAAATATATTGTTACGATTTGTCACCTCCGAAGGTCCTCTAGCTCATCACAATGTCGCAAAATGTAGCGATGTGCTTGAATGAGTAAGGTATTATCAAACTGGTTAACATTGATAAATTTTCCAATAGGTTCACCAGCAGTTTGAAACATGTATGATTCCTTTATATTGTCCGAAGGATCAGGATTTCTAGATGGTCTGTTAAACCGTGTGATTCCATCTAGAAATCTTGAACAAAATGTTAGACATTCTTCAGCAAGATACCCTTCAGCAATTGATCCTTCAGGATGAGCCCGGTTGCGCACAAACTCCTTTAATCGAACAAAGTATCTGAACAAAGTATGATAGAAAGAGTTACTGGAACAATAGTTAACAACTAGAAGCAATGAAACTTCTCAGATCATACCTTTCCATTGGATACATCCACCTATAATGTATAGGGCCACCAAGCTTAACTTCATCCACTAAGTGCACTAATAAATGCACCATAATAGTGAAAAATGATGGAAGGAAGATTCTTTCCATATCACAGAGTGTTAGCACAATGCTTTCTTGGAGTTGGTCAAGCTCAGCAGTACTCAATACTTTAGAGCATAACTTCTTGAAGAAACCAGATAACTCTATAACAATTTTCATTACTTCTTTGCTTGGATAACAGGAGCGTAGAGTAACTGGAAGAATATCCTCAATCAGAACATGGCAGTCATGACTTTTCGTGCCACTTAGTGTGCAATCTTTCATGTTGACACATCTTGATATATTTGATGCATAGCCATCAGGGGTTTTCATGTTTTGGATGATGGAGCAAAGAATCTCCTTTTGATCCTTTGACATGGTAAAGGGTGCATCTGGCAATTTTGGTTTACCTTTATCATCTGTCGTGGGATGGAGATCAGGTCGAATTCCCATGTCTACCAAATCAAGCCGTGCATTCAAATCATCATTTGTTTTAGAAACCATGTTTAACAGTGTACGTATTAATTTCTCACAAACATTTTTCTCAATATGCATCAAATCAAGATTGTGCCGCAACAAATTATGCTCCCAATAGGGTAACTCAAAGAATATTGATCTTTTCTTTAACCAATCCTCTGCCCTTTTCTCCTTTGACAGGTTTTTGGTCGATTGTTTCTTGCGTGCTGCTCTTTTTCTTTTACATCCCACCTGTTTGCCCTTCCCTTTACTATTAAAATTTCCTTTCTTCCCTTTCTTTGGTTCCTTTGGCACATCCTTTTTTCCATACACGAACACTTTCCCTTCCAACATTTTCAATACTGAACTCCCATCCAATGATTTTGGTGCAAGTTCATCCTCTTTTTCATAAAAGTTCTTCTTTCCATGTCGATAAGGATGACCTTCTGGCAACCATCGACGGTGACCCATGTAAGACATTTTCTTTGATTTTTTCAATGACATTGAATTTGTCGAACCAGCACAAGATGGACATGCATATGTTCCCCTTGTGCTCCATCCATACAAGTATGCTAGTGCTGGGAAATCGTTCAGTGTCCACAAAAGAGCAGCACAGAGAGGGAAACTTTTCTTTGAGGTAGCATCGAATGTTTCCACACCTTCCCATAGTTGTTTTAGCTCCTCAATCAGTGGCTGCAGATAGACATCTACATTGTTCCCTGGACAATCTGGGCCAGGTATGATCATTGATAACATGAAAGATGTATGCTTCATGCAAATCCATGGAGGTAGGTTGTATGGAATAAGCATTACAGGCCATGTACTATGCTTTGAACTCATGTATCCAAACGGGTTAAATCCATCACTTGCAAGACCAAGCCGTGCATTACGGGAATCATCAGCAAAATCTGGATATCGAGCATCCAAGTCTTTCCATGCCTCCCCATCAGCTGGATGACGCAGTAATCCATCTTTTGTTCGCCCCTCATCATGCCACCTCATATCAGTTGAGGTTTTTTCAGTTGCAAAAAACCTTTGGAGCCTTGGTATCAATGGAAAGTAGCGCAAAATCTTTGCAGGCTTTTTCTTGCGTCCTGCCTCAATCGACGTACCATTGCTCTCATCCCAACGAGAGGAACCACACACATGGCAAGACTCTTGTTTAGCCCTATCACCCCAAAAAAGCATGCAATCTTTAGGACATGCATGTATCTTCTTGTAATTCAGACCCAAGCCTCGTATGATTTTTTTAGCTTCATGGTAGTTCTTTGGCAGCTGTGCATCTTGAGGTAATGTATCAGAGAATAGACCAAGTAATGCTGTAAATGATTCTTGAGTCCATCTATGTAAGCACTTCAAGTGATATAATGTGACTAAGAAGGATAGCTTTGAATATGTTTCACAACCAATATACAACTTGGTGTCTGCATCTTTCAAGAATCTTGAATATGAATCATCATTACTTCCATTTCTATGTTTATTAGCAATATTCTCAGATTCATCAGGGCTGCGGGTATCATGGATATCATCATATTCAGGTGGGCTGCTCATATCATGAATATTATCATATTCAGGTGGGCTGCCTGTATCACGAATTCCATGTTGTGTTTGTTCTGATCCACCTTCTGATGCACTGGACAATGATTCATAACCATCAGGCGTAACAAAAACAGCATTCAATAGCCCTTGCATGTCATCAGATCTTCTATTATCATCTTGTCTTAGAGTGATTATTGGAATATTATTACAACTTGGGACACCACCTGTGGTTCGTGACGTATGAGCAAAGACTGACGGTGCTGAATGATTTTTCTCCCCATGGCAGAACCATGTTGTATATCCTTGCATGATACCATGACATCTCAAATGGGTCTTTACTCCATCATAATTTTCTGTCTTCTTATTTTCACAGTGTATACAAGGACAACGGATCTCCCCACCATCTCTTACATCATGGAATGCAAAAGAAAGAAATTGTTTGACTCCATTTTTGTATTCTTGACTGGTTCTTACTTTACTCATCCAGCTCTTGTCCATTGTTGAGTGGAACAGCTGAAACAAAAAGGTACAAACATAACTACCAAATACCTAAATTTCTACTACAAAACATGGTGCCAGCTAGGTACATCAAACTTAGGTAGAACTAAAATGTGGTAGCCGTACAATAAAAATGTACATGTGTAACAGAGTCTAATATAGTACGCCCAAATAAAATCTACATGTGTCTTATGACATTTTTCCTGACACTACTAGCTAGTTTAATTGTTTCATTGCTACCTGTGCTCAGCACATATCTGCAGCATTTCATAGGTCTACAAATGGTACTACAAAAATCTGATCCTGGGTGCACTTTTGTTTATCAAGTTTTCTCGACAATACAGGCAATGGAGTGTCCAAATGTCCAATCTTCATATTCAGTACTAAAAGTAGATAGAACAACATTTGCAGAGAACTAGTGAATAATTATATTTACCAATTGTCTGAGAGGCCTTCCACTTAAATTGGTTACTGGATGTCAGATGGTCTGCAACTCTGAATCCACAGGGATCTTGTCCATCTTACTGACTGTAATGAAGGATCTCCGCTGTCTTGGTTGTGTTTAGGATCTTCTCTACCTTCTGAACCACCTGGGCCACCTGACTGAAGATTTTAACAATTTTAGATGCTAGCAAAATCAACCCTGAGGTAAATAAATTAAATATAAATTACCTCAATGGCCTTCCTCAATGTTTATACTACAGGCGCCAGTTTAATATGCGGTGGAATTGAAGGGGAGATCATGCCCAGATGGCCAGATCAATGGCTTGGTGGTGGGCAGAGAGACCGCTAGCATCACCTTCTGTTGATTTGGGGCCTACTAATTTTCTGATCTGAACTGGAGACTGAGGAAGGAAAAGTTAAGGATAAGAATGGGCCCACCCCGCAAGTGTAGAGGAGAAGAGACGCAGCTGTCCACATGTTTTGTGCAACGGAATAACAGAAGCAAGAGATGGGGATCAGGATCGCTCACCTCGTCAAGGTCATCCGCCAGAAGCGGCGTCGCCCGTTCGGCCTCAAACACCATCGTGGCAATGGAGCTTGCTGGAGGATGAGTAGTGCGGCGTGGCCAGAGGCATAGAGAACAAGCCTGCAACTCCGCTTGCCTGCCCTGGGCCCATGGCCACACACGCAATAGATGGCCTGAGAGTCGCCTCCTTTCCTCTTCCTCTGCGGCGGCGCGGCGGCAAGTGCGGAAGGCAGAGATAAAAAAAAGGAAAGTGGCATTTTCTGTTGAACGGGTCAGGCCCAGGGGATACGGAGAGAGTATTTGTTCCACCGAAACGAACCGGTAAGCAGGACTATCTCCTCCGCCGCCGTCTTCTCCCTCGCGACCGCGTCCTCTCTGCACCTTCCTCCGCCGCCGTCCTCTCCCCAGCGACCGCTTCCTCTCCACACCTTCCTCCGCCGCCGTCTTCTCCCCCGAGACCGCGTCCTCTCCGCACTGTGCGCATTGTCAGCGTCTCCCAAAAATTCACCAAGCCCAGAGCTCGTTCTATCGCTCCAAATCAGCTCTCTGTTCGCGGTCTCTCTCATGCCTCTGCGACGAATTGGCGCGAGATCCGCTCCTAGCAGAAACCCAATCCACCATATATACTGCATCCATGAGGCAATCCATGGTAACCTACAATGGATGGTGAGCGTCGAGGATGGGGCCTTGGGGGAGGAGGCAGCCAACGACGACGTGGACGGCGAGTACCAGTTGGGCGTCGTGGTTTTTGGGTGAGCCTCCGCGGCAAGAGCCAAGGTACTGTGGTTAAAGAAGGGATTGATTTTGCTCAAGATTCGGAGGACGGTGGTGGCGACGACTACCTCTTTGTCTCTGATTCAGAGGATGAACTCAGCGATGAGTTCACGATGGCGCCCCGCTCAGGTGGGCCAGGTGGGTCATTCGTCCCTGACACCAAGGAGCCGCCGGTGGATGGCATTCAGGAGCAGCTGCTCCTCGCGGTGGCACCTCACTCGGCAGAATCCTTCGTCCCCGACACCGAAGAACAACCAGTGGGTGGCGATGAGGACATCAGCAGGCATGCTCAAGCATTGGAAGAACGAGTACATGTTGACCTTTCTCATCCGCAGGAAGAAGACGAGGATGCCTCTGATGAGCTTCGTGAGGTTAGAGACAGTATGCTGAAGCTTTTAGTGCCATTGTACTTCCAGAATGGTGTCAATTAGATCAGTACTAGTATGTTATGAATAATAATTGCAAAGTTTGAATTTTGTTCATGAATATTCTTACAAGTACCGTAGGCAAATAATGGTCATTTATGTAATACTATAATACTCTGTATCTAATTTTGTTGAGACACTTTGGGAAGGCGATGGATGACATGACTGTCTCTAGCATCACAAATAATGCACGGTCCTTTGAGTTGCTTAATAGTAAATTTTTGTGGCACTTTCTGTATGTCTCAAAGATTGTCTCTTTTGGTTAAGCGGTGGGGTTGTAACTAGAGTAAGTAAGACACCTTGCAGAATGCCTCTCCCAATGTCTCAATCTACTAGTATATTTGTGGCTACAGAGACATATCCACAAATGACTCTACATAAACAGGCATGTTGTAGTGGCGACAGGGGCACCTCCGTTGTCGCCAGCTGTAGCCTTTGCTATCGTGGTACCAAGGGCGGATCCAATGTGGGTGTTGAGGGGGCATGTAGCCCATAGAGCCGGCCATACTTCGGTTGTGTATATCAGCTTGGTACCCTAGCATACTATGATAAATGCCTACTGTGGCCCATATGTATACCCAAGCAATCTATAATTTAAAATCTAGAGCGTACCATGAGACTACGTACTGCTTTGTTGTAGATCTTCATTATTCGCAAGACATATTAAAGATATCTGTTGTTAAGATGAATAAATTAATACTTAAGTGCGAGAGACAAGTCTTGTTTATCTTAAGTGATTATGTAATTTCCATGTCTCATCTGCATTTTAAAACTTCAAGGCAGCTTTAGATACTACCTCCGTTCCAAATTACTATTCGTTGTTGACTTTTTCGTTTCAAGTTTGACCATTCGTCTCATTCAAAAAATTTCAGAAGTATCATTTATTTTGTATGTGACTTGATTTATCATCGTATATACTTCAAGTATAACTTATTGGTTTGTATATTTGAATAATTTTTTTAAATAAGACGAATGGTCAAAGATCATAGAAAAAAGTCAATAACGAATAGTAATTTGGAACAGAGGTAGTAGCAAATTAGGGTCCTGTTTGGCAAAAGGCTTATGTCAGCTTCAGCTTTGCTATAGTAACACTACACTATCGAAGCCAAAGTCGGCATGAGCTGTGCCAAATGGGAGATTGGGAGATATCACATTACCTGTTTTTTTTACGAATAACAAATGCAAAATTTTCTAAAGTAAAAGAATATTTGCAGGAGAACTATTCAGAGTAATATTGCTTACAGATTTGATGCATGATGCACTCTCATCTTGGCAAGGATAAATTGATCACTAGTAAGAAAAGATCATCGTTATGATTCTCATTCCGCTGAACGATGAGCAGGCGTCAGGGGCCCCCAAAAAGACCAACGCGTTGATCTCCGTCTTCCTGCTTTCTCAAAGAAAAATGGCCTTGCCACAGGGATGCGAAGGCCCATATATATTACGTTGGCGGGGTAGTGTGATCTATTAGGCTTTAGGCCCTCCTTAAAGTCTGATAGTTTGGGTTGGGCTGCTTCTGCTTAGCGTTGTTGAGGCTACTGCGCGCAACAGGTTCTGTGTCGGAAAAAAAGGGGCTTTTCTGTGCTAAAAAAAGAAAAAAAAGGGCTTTTCGAGATCGATTCGGGACTTGAATTCACCACGAGTACATGATGCAAACTCAAATACGTTCTATTGCTTTATTAAAGAAAAGATAAGTAGGTGCTTTGGTTTTGATTAGCAGTGTTTTGAAATGCAGCGTTTCTCAATTTTCTTTTGAATCAATGGCACAAGACAATTCCAATTTCATTGGATAATAAAGCAAGTTTTTTTTCTAAAAAAATAAAGAATAAAGCAAGAAATAGTTTCTTTTTTTTTTCTTTCATGTATACAAAGTGATCAGGCTTGCTTTCATGGAACAACTGCTTTGTACCATGGTGACTGTCCGATCGAGTCACGCTTAATTGTGGCTAGCTGCTGGCTGTGGCTGTACGTACTGCAAACAATAACTTGCCTATAGTTCGATCAGGATCTCCGCTGTTGAGATGGCCACTATTACTGATACCTGGTACTATTAACATATCTCTGTTACTACGAAACCATATCAGATCCACAACATTTTTGCACGCATATATATAATTGGAGCCATATATATAGAGTTGAGCGACAAGGAAAAATTCGATCAGGCAGCAGGGGCACGACACGAACGCGATGAACGGCACCGTCCAAGTTCTTTAATTTGCCTTCGCTGTCCCGGCGCAGTGCCAGGCGGCCCTGGCTGACCAGCTTTTGCCGTGCCGGCACAGCAAAAGATGGGGTTTTGTTGTTACGTTGCCCGCAACTCATCCGTGTCGTCGTTCTCGATCGACCCGGCCTGTTGGCTGTTGTATTATATTGACCTGCTGGGCCAAGGGATAGAAAAGGCCTTGGCCAGCCTAGCTCTCCTCAGTTTTGACTGGCTGCTGGTGCCTGCCGTCAGTACGGCGCCTGTCCCATGACGATTGGTCGATGGATCGAGGCCGGCTCATCACCGAACTGTGTTCATGCTTTCTGCAAGCCACTCGAGTGCCTAGTTATTTGAACCGGACCGATGATCGAACCGCTCAAGCCCTCGGTTCGATGGTTCACTGGTCCAAATCGGTTAGACCGCCGGTTCAACACGGTTCAATTAAAATATAGGTTTCCTAATATTCACCAACGCGGGTTCGATCCCCACCCACCCCGTATTTTGGAGAGTTTAGCACCCGCGCCCTTTTTTTTCCGCCCAGCCACCCCACACCTCCGGTCTGAAGCGGTTCAGGTTCCGGTTTTATGTTCGGTTTAAGAAAAAAACCGGCGGTTCAACCGAATATTCCCGGTCCAATTACACGGACGGTCTTTTACTCGAACCAGACCGGCAGGACCTCCGGTTTTCGGTTTTTCCGGTGGGACCACCGGTCCGGTCTGGTTCAAATAACTAGGCTCGAGTGGATGATATGCATGATCGATTGTGGTGGGCTTGTGTGTCAGTGAGTGTCGCCTGCCCGGTCGACGCCCTAGCTTGTCAAGACGCGGATTGGTTGCTGCATGCTTCCATTGCATTGCAACTACACGCGCATTCCACACGCGGTCGATCGGAACCAAAGCTAAGCCATGCATGCACACGGCTCGATCTCTACCAGACGATCTGCAGAGATTGTCTCCTTTTGTCGCGTTGTCGATGCTTGCGCGGTGTGATTTATGCGGTGATCATGCATGCGAAATTGTGATCAACCACGTACTCATCAGACACCGGCCAGCATGAAAGATCGATTATTAGCTAGGTCTTTTTAATGAGCTGGGTGACCTCTGGTGTCGTGATGCGTCATGGATGCGTCCAAATGCATGCATGCAAAGTAAACCGTGCGCGCGACAGCACTGATCTTTCTCTATTTCTTGATCTGACATGCATGTCTGACCTATTGCCCAGCCGGACTAGGTTTAGGGCTTGTCGACAGCGTGCTGCTTATTTTCTCAATCCAAGAACAAAAATTCACATAGTGTATGTGTTGACATGAAAACAATCGCGCGCCAAATACTCAAACACGCAAAAGAGTCCCTAGCCCTTATATTTATATAGAGCGAGGAGGTCTTACCCCAACCTGATGATCATTTACAAATCAAACTCTGCACATGAATCTCCAAATTCAACTAGAACCACCTAGAAATTAAACCGGCCTAGCCTCTTTCCAAACCGTTCTAGCCATTTTTCCTTGGGTGCAAATCTTCATTAGGTCATAACTCTCTCATCTAACTTCATATTGGACGTCCTTCATTTGTATTTTGATCACCTCAACAAAACTATGCAATGATGAAGTCTATTTTGCATTTCAATGTTATTATGACCAAAATCGGATTGTCCGCTTTAGTAAACCGGCCTGGCTGGTTTCACCCGGTGATACCTGAATATGCTAATTTTGGTCGTCAATGTACAATATGTTCTATGTAAACAAGCACCAAAACGTATATATGTCTAGTACTGCTACTGTCCATGGATGACTAGTGTTCTCTATGATTGTTAATTTGTACTGTACACAAAACCTTTGAGGTTTCTTTGCACCACGCCCTTGTCTACACATGTGAGATCTTCTCCAAATTTAGGCCGAGTCGGTAGTTTCATCTCGCACGATGGAAATAGCTTCGTTAAAATAGCGTGGCACTAGACACTAACATATCATGCATATATACAGTGACCTAGCCAAGCCCTCCAAAGGTGAAAAAGAGACAAACGTTTATGGAGACAGTTCAGGACGGTCAACACTGTGCCGAGGTCGATAATAGATCCCATGCATGTCCCTTAGTCCTTGGTCCCTACGTGCGTGAAGTCACGTCCAAATCAAATAAAAAGCTACCCTATAGCTCCGATCAAATAAAGCATCCATGCCATGGACGCAATGCAATGATCACCTCGAGGTGTTGATGATCCATATATATATAGTCCATAGATAGACAGAGCCATCGATCTGCACGTCGTCTTGCGATGAGAAGCCTCTCGTAGGACAGCCAGGGCTGCCGCCGGCTGTTCCTGTTTATTTCTGTCCCTGCACAGGGTTCCTGACACACCCCATGCATCAACGTACAGCCCCCACAGCCACAGTGATCTCGATCGATCGAGCTGGCCGGCAACAGCTTAGCTTATTACACGGTTACATCTGGATGCAGTCAAGGAAAGAAATGCAGTGGCGTGAGACTGCATGCAGAAGCTGCTAGGAGATAACAGGCGAGATCAATCATGCATATGCTGTGCACTTTATTAGTCGATTTCCTCGGATTAATCATAGCGATCGGAATCTCAAGGACTGCCAATATCTTTGATATAGACGTGCACAAAGTACTCTTGATCCCCGGCCAGCTCTCTAGTAGCTAGATGAGCCATTTACTAGTTCTGATTATTGATCCTGTTCATGTCACACGCAGAAGGGACCCGGCCGCTTTATCGATCGATGACAGGCCTCGATCGGTCGATCAGGGCTAACATGAGGTTAACGCATGGGAAGTCGTACGTGTGATGTTCTTGTGCCAAGAGCGAGTGCAGTACTATGGTGGCGATGGCGATGTGCTACCGAGGTGCCGACAGAGAGCTACTGCGTTTAGACCGAGCTGTCTGAACGTGGGGATCATTGCAATGGCACAAAAAGGCATGTGCTTGTGTAGCTACCTCGTCTAATAACTTAGGACACAGTGTTTCCAATAGTGACCTTAGCTTCGTTGGTAGATATTGTCTGTCGACGTGACGAGTTACCAGCAGTGATACATTTTAGGGGTGTATACAAAATTAAACGTGTCAGCATTTATATGCATTAGGGTACAGATGTTGTTAGGGGTGATCTAGATGGAGTGTTGTAGATTGATGATCGAGATTTTGGTTATTATCTAAAGATACATTAATTAGCACATTTGAATGCTCTGTAGATCGACATCGCTGAAACAAACACTGCATTTGATTCTGAAGCCTATATATGTGTAGCCAGGAGGGGGCATTTCTCATAAGCTTATTAGAACCATATAGTTTCGAGTAAAGGTTGATATGTTTTTTTTTGACAAGTCACCGGGGGGGGGGGGGGGGGGGATGAGGGTCCCCATCTGAATATTTTCCACTAATGCCGGCAAGACCGGGAATGGAGAGCTCCAAGCGTCGTACATAGTCGGGGCACAACCCCAGAGATACAAAGTAGAGAAGAGAAGAGACTACAACCGCGTACAATTACAACATAGAAGAGATAGAGGAGATACAACTCGAGAACAAATCATAGACAAGACATAACACTAATCGAAAAACAACTACAGATCGCCGACTTGTGCCAGAGCAACATACTTGCCTGTAATCTTGAGACCATTGCACACTGCACCACCTCTCGTAGCTGCTCCGCTTTGCTCCCACCCTCCAACAGAGGGACCGCACGACAAAGTGGGGACTAAAGGTGGTGAGAGAATGCCGAAGCCAAAGCTCACCGGACACGACGACCTCCCTTGGAGCTGATGGCGACATCCGACAGTACATCCGGGCTCCATTACCACCACCCAACGCCGTCCAAGGGGAGGAAGCCTTGGAGGGGAGTGGCAGAAGCGGTGAACCACCTGGCATTTGATTTGATGTCACCAACAACAAGGAGAGCGCCGACGAAGCAGAGGCGCCAGTGGCAGACACCCATTGAACCTCGATAGCTGCTAACAGTCAATGTCGAGCTAACCCATGAATAGGGAGAAGGCACTAGGTACCCCCAACCGATAACCAAGTAGGCTTTCACCCGGATGTCTCCAAGGTTGTGGGGAGGAGAGGAGCATGACGGCGCCTTCAAGAAGGTGCACGGCGCCAAAGGCATCATCGCCGTCAACCTGAACAATCGAGCATAGCTTTCGCTGAGCCCCTCTATGCTCTCCGCAACCACCCGACGAAGAAGCGGCCATGTTGAGAGCCGGCATCAGCAGGCCATTGGCGAGCATGACCTCGGCGGGCCATCAATGACTGCGGCCCCGCCAGGCCACTCCTCGCTGGCACCCAGGAGGCCGCGGAGGGGATAGCGTGTGGATCCGGACGCCTGCCCACGAGAACCACCCCACCCGATGGGGTAGAGCCATTTCCGGATGGGAAGGGGCGGATTCGGACACCGCTGCTCTATGGCCATGGCTGGGAGCTGCCACCGCAGCCTCCCAAAGTGATGAGCCCGGGCTGCCGCAAAGCCGTCATGGTCCCCCACCTGACCCGGAAGCGTGGAGCCCCGAGGCACCGGATCCGGTGGAGGAGGGGCTGGACCCGGACCAGGAAGCCTTGCATCCACGCGCTTCAATGGCAGCCATGGCCATGAACGCTACAGAACACCAAATGAGATGGGGTAGGAGGGGGAGGGGGAGAGGGCACGGCAGATCCGGCGGGGCTTGGAGTGGATCTGGCTGCCGACGCACAACAGGGACAGCAATTCGCCGGAGCTGACCCAAGGGGGCGCCAGCTTGCCTCCGAATTGGAGAAGAGGGAGGATGTGTAGGAGAGGATATTTGGGGGAGGAAGCCCCGCCGCCGCTGTCCTTACGCCCGGACAGACTTCCGGCAGGACATTCCGGCGGCGACGAGGTCGAGGGAGCGCTGTGGTGGGCCTTTTTGGCGGCGGCGGCGGCGGCCGTGCGCTCGGTCGCCCTCGGGGCGACACGAGCGGAGTGGGTAATCAAAAGGTTGATATGTAGATTATGGTAGTAACAAAAAACTTTGGATGGAGATTCTGCTTTTGTTGTGGTTCAGATAGGCGTGATGTCTTGCATTTCTAGATTCCGTAGTTCATTTCTTCCGAAAGAAATACTTCATTTGATTCTGATGAAGCCTACAAATTTGTGGCCAGGAGAGGCCATCTTTATTTCATAAGCTTAAAAATCATAGTTTCGAATATAAGGTTGACATGGAATAGATTGTTCCCAAAAACATTGGAGGTTCCGCCTTTGTTGTGGATCAGATAGCTACTTATTCTCTTGTGTTTTTACCCTTGCATCATTGGAAGATTGTTGGTGATGTGCCAGGAGGCAATCATAAATAATTGGGTTTAAAGGTCCAAAGTTGATGCATGGTTAGAGTTCTAATAGGTCTACAACATGGAACCCTTTAGGGCACTCTATAAATATGTGGGGTGGGGCTAGGGTATGAGTCATTCCAGCACGCCATAACCCCTAGTCACCGCCGCCGCCAGCACCGAAACCCTAGCCGGGTGCGCGGTGCTAATACACCGACGCACGGCGTTTCATCCCCATACGGTGGACTCTGGCGCTATTACTGCTACTATGCTGATCAGCTGCGACGGCACGCGAGGCTGTTGTTGGGATGAGGACGTGTGATAGATCGTCTACTTTTCTTCTACACCGATGCACATCTACATTAGGCCACTGCTACAACTCGTCATTCACTGTACTGCACGTCTAGTTGTAACGATCCATAACCCTTACTCGCAAGTTATCTGGATGAACGAGGTAGAGTTATAATTGCTAAAGCTATTGTATTCTACCCGTTTCCCTTCATGCACTTGGTAGCAAGGCTTCTGTTGTAGATGGTTTAATGAAACACATTGAGCATCTCCAGTAGATCCACACTGCCGATCGGTAAAAAATATAACGCTCTAGCAGAAGCCCAATATATTTCTCTTTTTCAAATAATTATTGGGACAAACCAATAATTCACCCCAAATAAAAAGGGAGTTGGATCTCTCCCAATGGAATAATTGGATTATGAAGAGATTATTTGGGACCCCAACAACTATGAAAGAAATATTAGGACATCCTTGTTAGCCAGTTATTACAAAATATTTATTGTGGAACTGCTGAAGATGCTTAAACACCAATCTTATTACTAAATATACATCCATGATTGACACACTTGCAGGACCGTTACCTTCAAAGAGCAACTGCAGCCCGTATTTTTTATTGTCCTCAGAATAAGTTACTGCAATACTAGCGCCTAAAAACTGAAGCCAACATGTTTCCCCAAAAGATGTCCTGCGTACAAGGTTTTGAGCTTTTGTCAAACTAAATCATTCCTAACTACTAGGCCATAAAGAACAGCGTGTAACTTGTTTATTCTTTCTAATGCAAGAAGATATATATTTCTAGGAAAAAAAGCCCACCAGCGTGAATTATTGTTTCATTTTGGGGGTCCTTTTTAGTTGTCTTTTTGGGATTTTAAGTAGCCATAGTGCAGAATGCATGCATGGGCATATCAATTGGACTACATATTCAAAGTAGCTAGCTATAATCTTCAACTTTCATGAAAGTCATCCGTTACATCAACTGTTTAGGGACTTAGGGTTAGCTAGGGATCTTCATTATTCGCAGCACCCACACCAGAGCTATCATAAGCCGGCCTACAAATTTCCAGTTATTATATATCGATGCCTTAATTGCTTGGCAATTCTCCGGGATACTAGCAAAGATTCACAACCTTTAGGAGCCCTGCTAGTTCCTTAGCCATATAAGTCAATTGATCATCTAGCAACCCATTTCCTAAATCCCTTCCAGTACCTTGGTGCCAATTCCATGGTACTTTGTCAGATCAAATCTTCAAAAAACTTCTCGATGAAAAAACAGTGATGGAATCATTCCCATTAATTTTGCATGTGGACCACTTGTGTGGGTACTAAGATGGCTATGGGGAATTTTAAATTTAGACACGGCACTAAAATGGCTTCATGCCACCCTCTTTAGTGCCCGGTACTAATCTACACGGACGAATTGAATGTGAGTTTTTTCTACTTATCACGTATATACGATGGCAATCAAATTAAACTTGTAGCACTGATGATGAGCCCTCCATATGGAATGTGGGGATTCCATAGCATAACGGAAGCGCCACTTGTTTCACGTGGAAATTCTATATAATATAATTTATTAAACTTAAAAATGACCCGGGCCTAACTGGACGCCCACTGCTGGTCGGTCTACTCTGTGTGACCATGGCAGAGCCCAGATGTACGTTCAGGTACATTATTTCGACCCAATTATTCTCAGAGTACCTATATGGGCAGTTCTAGAATAGTAGAGATGTCCAATCAGATCACTGGATTTATTTACCATGCACATTGATCCAAGGTGGATAATAGTTGAATGTGCTATTGTATTTATTACTGCACTATACCATCTTATTCTGTTTATGGACTGTGAGTACTGTAGGGTTTATAAATGGTCTGTTCTTTCGATGTTTTTTAGCATGATGCTGGCAACAAGCTAGCTGTCGGTCACATCTGGTGGTATTTCGTAAGCAATTTTATCCTATGTACTGCAACGGTCTGCTTGAAATTTTATCCGTTGCACCGCACCGGCAGAAATTGACTGATCCATATGGATGAAATGAAACACCCTATAGCAACGGAAAAGAGAGCGCCATTGACAGAGAAATCTAGAGAGAGAAATAGAGGAGCTAGAGAGAGAGAGAGCTTGCTGACGACGATGGGCGCGACAGGGACGTCGCTAGAGTAGAAGAGAGCATCCCGTTCGTTGAGCTGTCGGTGTCGTCGCGCTTCCCACCAACCACTACTAAAACCCCCTTCGCTTCGCATTCAAACCAAGGTTTTAAATCTCCCGCTATAACCGGGCTATAGCCTTTTGAGACAGAAAGCCGCTATTTGAAATGATGTACAATTTAGCCGCTATAAACCGTTATAGCCTCATTTAGCCCGCTATTAGCTGATTTTTTATCCCAACCGCTAAACCCTTAGCCCGCTATTTAAAACCATGATTCAAACATCCATCCCCGATCAGACCCAGTCGTCTAGCTCGCAGAGCACCGCGTGGCCGCGTTGCCCTTGCTTACACCATTGCTCGTGCACGCCGCACTAGCTAGCCACTGGCAATGCCGGACTCCGATGTCACCAGCCCAGCGTTGTCGTCGCCGCCGGGCGGCGTAGAGAAGAGGGGCGGCGCCAGGGGCGGGAAAACCGGCGGCGGCGGGCGGCGCCCGGCGTACCGCGGCGTGCGGATGCGGGCGTGGGGTAAGTGGGTGTCGGAGATCCGCGAGCCGCGCAAGAAGTCCCGCATCTGGCTCGGCACCTTCCCGACGGCGGAGATGGCGGCCCGCGCGCACGACGCCGCGGCGCTGGTCGTCAAGGGCCCCGCCGCGGTGCTCAACTTCCCGGAGATGGCCGCGTCCCTGCCGCGTCCGGCCTCCGCGGCGCCGCGAGACGTGCAGGCCGCGGCCGCGCGCGCCGCCGCCATGGACATGGACATGCCCGCCGTCGCCGCGGGCGCGGCAGCGACGACGACGGTGCCCGCGGCGCCGCCTCCGGAGCCGCCGTCGTCGCCGCCCCAACAGCTGCAGCTGGTGCCGGCGGCGGGACAGGCGCTGGCGGCTGACCCGGACGAGGAGCTGGAGGAGATCGTGGAGCTGCCGGCGATCGGCGAGGACGTCTTCCTGGCGGCGGACGACGACATGTTCTGGACGACGGCGGCGGCGGCGGCGTCCTCGTTCCACGATTTCGGCGCCGACGACGACCTGCCGTGGTACGAGCCGGCGGCCGCGTGGATGCACGCCGCCGGCATTGCGGCGGCGCACGTCGACGACATGCTGGTGGTGCCGGGGCTCGCCACGGCGGACCAGCAGCTCTGGACGCCGCAGCCGGACGGCATCATGTCGTCGGGGTTCGGTGCGCTCTTGTGGAACCTGTAGCTCCTAAGTCCTGCTCAATCGATCTCGATCTCTCTCCCTCGATTATCTCTTCTTCTAGAACGCTTGTGACTAGCCAGAGAAAGCATTTGCCTCAACGACCGCTGGCTCCTATAATTCGTAGCTACCATTGGTACACATGCATGTGACTCATGAGACTCAACTGATATGATGCACGACGCATCATGGCGCCTTTATTTCTCCGGGCGTAGAGCTAGCCGGCCTGAAGACGTCCATGACAAGTGCAGCCTCAGAGAGACAGGTAGGTGGTTGTGGGAGAACGACGTACGCATGGTTGCCCCGGAGGAGAGCCATTCGTTCCGGGTCGTGTCTACTCTATAGACACCGGCCACATGCATGGACGTACGGGCCGGAGAAACCAACAACAAATCGCATTGATGTATACTAGGTTTCATTTTTCGTGTTATCTTATCTTACATGTGATGTTTCCTTGACGATGCAGCTGTATGATTGTTAAGATTTTAAGATGATTGATTATTGATGCCAAGACAATGCTGTGATCAATTTATTGTCTCTAACAGAGTTAACGATACACGTGTGCTAATTGAGAATATTCGAGATCTGTTTGTTCTTTTTTGCTACTCCCTCCGTTCCAAAATGTAGGTCGTTTGATTTTTTTTCACAAGTTTGACCGCTTGTTTATTTAAAATTTTTGTAAAAGTATAGTCAAATTTAAGACATTTTAAAGATTTTATATTAATAAAGCAAGCTGTTATAAAAAATATGATAATTTATACAAAATTTTGAATAAAATGAACGGTCAAACTTGAGGTGAAAAAAGTTAAACGACTTACATTTTGACATGTAGATAGTAGTATATATAAGTAGATGCAGCTTGTTTTAGGAATTAATATTGCTGCATGCTATACATGGGCGGGGCACAGACGACGTCTCACTGGTGCGTCGCTCTCGAACAGGGTGCGATGCATTGCGTTCAACATCAGCTGCAGTACTGACACGATTTCTCAGGGTGCCGTTTATATATCTTTAATTATATGACATGCCGTATATACGCCTCTCTCACATCGATCGGATCGGTCACTAGCTAGCTTGCTTGGCGTTTGCGATGCCCTGTTTGTCACTCGAAGACAGAGGCCTTGTGTTGACACCCAAAAATGGCACAGCAGTGCAAACCGGTCTGACCGGTGTGCATAAACCGGTCAGACCAGTTTTGGTAAAAGTGTCAAAATGCCAATTGGACTTTACCATTGCGTAGCTCTCGTCGAGACGATCAGGATGCATATGTAGAACGCCTAATTTGGAATCCGGATGAGAGAGATATGACTTCAGCAAGATCTACACCGTCTGACCGGTTTGTCAAACCGGTCAGACCGGTTTGAGTCTTTAATTCGAGTAGGTTTAGGATTTCGAGTTTGATCTCATATTGTAACCGACTTGGAAGGGGGTAAGACTTCCCCGGCCTATAAATATAAAGGCTAGAAGGCCGATTGAGATATATCCAATCGAATCAAACATTACTTTACCTTTTTACCTCTCAAACCCTAATCTCTTCCAACCTCTATGCTTCTCATCCGCTGATCTCCACGACCAGAGATGACGTCCTAAGGCTCGCTGGTCGACCTAGGGCACGCCGGCGACGTCCACGCCCTGACGGGGTCCCTCCCGGGCGAGAGCTTCGACGGCCTTTGCTAGTTTGCTTGTAAACTAGTTGTCCTTCGCCACGTAAGTGCGTTGGTTATCTCTTTACTGGTTTGCTCGTAAACCTAGTCGTTCTCCAGCACGTAAGCTCGGTAGTTACCCTCACGAACAACCGATTCCAGCGAAACCCTAGAAACCGGTCTGACCGCGTCTCTAAACCGGTCTGACCGCTGTGTACTTTGAAACCGGTCTGACCGCTTCTCTGAACCGGTCTGACCGCTTTGAGCGGTTTTGCTGCTATTCAGCCTGTTCGCGACCCGCGCGTCAAGCGCTCTCTCGTGTGTTGACCGAGATTTGCGTCAACACATTTTGGCGACTCCGCTGGGGAAAGATAATTCTGGTTATTACAACCGAATTTTTCTACCCTAGCCTTATACTTAATTGATCTATTATTTTGATTCACCACTATAGTTGCATCTGGTCTTTTTGGACCGATTGCACCTATACCTGTGACTTTGCATCAGGTTGCTCAAACCGATTGCATTATGTTTTGCTTGCTACTTCGTATTGAAAATTAAATTAGAAGCAAAGTCTTGGTCATTGATTGCTTGGATTATCTTGAATATCTGGATTTATCACAAGACTGGAAGCATCAAGACCTATTATGGCGGGTTATTCATACGCACCACAACAATATTACTACGCCACGCCTGAGGTACAGCATGCAAGTACATCATATGTTTCTAAGGATTATTTTGCTAGTACCACAAATTCTCATGTTGATGTTGCTAGATATGATACTAGTAGGCATATTGCATTGGCTAGTAATTGTTCAGATGGAGTTTCTTATGTACACTATAAGCCTGAATTTTATAAGCTAGAACCATTACCAAATAGTATGCATGCTTTAAATTTTAATGCTACTAGCAACATACAACATTATCCTAACACATCGGCTGCAGAACAAGTTCACATGCCGATGAACAATTATCAAGGCCAAACTAACATGAGTTGGGCCAATCTTTATGAGACACCATGTGATAATGATTTTAATACTGTTCAACAAGGTGTTTCATATACTTATTCATCGGCAGCAAATTCAGAATATTTCACTCAAAGTACGCCGATGAATGAGAAAATTGGCCATACTGATTTCAGATATCCGGCCAATTATTCTCAACCATTATATGCTAGAGTGGAAGATGAATGTATAAATTCAGTATCATATACGAATGCTAATACTCATATTTCGGTTCCAGATGTTTCCAATACTTATAGCCGAATTAATGAGAATTCAACAAGATCATATTCATCTCCACAAATTAATCATTCATGTGTTTCATCTCATGCATCATCACATATTTTCAGTACTACTCATTCTTCGTTACCGAAAGTTCATGCTAGTAATTTTGCACAAAAGGCTACACCAAACAGTGTTTCTACTAAATTGCAAAAGCCAAATACTTTGTGGGGATGCAAAATGTGCTGAGCTTAAGAATGACGTGATTAAGAGGTTCAACAATGGTAAACAATTTGAGGGTGAGCTCAGCAAATTTGTAGAAACACAAATAAGATTGTATAAATCTTGTTTCCAAGAAACAGAACAAGGATTGGTTCAAGTAATGAAACTACCATCCATTGATGATATATTCAAGGAAATGAGATTTGCAGCTACAAAGCCGGTTACATCATCGGTTGATAGTGGAAGAAAGAACGATCAAGATTTGATTAAAATTTCGGTAATTACAATAACTGGACAATCTCGATCTGTTTGTAATAAGAAAATAGCTGGGCTTGAATTCCCACATGGAGTTGTGCATTTGTCTAGCGATTATTTTGTTATCAATAAATGCCAACTCTCGACTGGAAAAAAATCATCCAACCAAAATGTTGAAGTCCATGGCGTTGGAGGCAAAGAGGACACATTAACATGTCGCGACTTGGTAATTTCCAGCGAACCTGGAAAAACCGGTCTGACCGATTTTACAATCCGGTCAGACCGGTTACAAAGCGGTCAGACCGGTTGTTTAACCCGGTCAGACCGGTTTCTTCGGACAGTAGCGGTTGTGGGCTGCCATCGGGAGAAATACGACACCATCTACATCAAGGTTCCACGCCTCTCCAAAAATTTCAGCAAGGTATGCTTTGCAAGTAACTCCCAATCAGATCATGCATTGTTAATTAATTCATCTACTAGTGGTGATACTATGAATATTTCTAGAAGATCGATTGAGGATGGTAATTTACTTGCTAGCAGTGTCATACCTTCAGATTATGTCGGCCATTGTAATATAAAAATTAGGAAGGCCGATAAGAGCAAGATTTTGACATTTAAAATTTCTCCATCATCATTGCCAAAGTTTTTCTCTACATGGTTTACTTATGGTCATCCTGGGATTAAAAATAAGAAACCAAAACCGAAAAGCATTGTGAAATCCGATGATGATATAGTGATGAACTCTAAAGCATCGGATGTGAGAAGGGCACAAAAAAGTTTAGCCGAATGGATTAATGAAAAATTTCAACCATTCGTTTGCTTGGCTTTAAAACCTTCTCCACAAAAGCATCGGTTAGAGAGAATAAAATATACCTTTGATTTAACTTTGTGTGATGATTTATTTGATATTTTGCTAGAGAACAATCTTATTAAGCTATCTGATCACAAAGTTATTCCACCACCTCTTGAATTAGAACAGCGGAAGTATTGCAAGTGGCATAATTCTTTTGATCATAATATAAGTGATTGCAATATGTTTCGCCAATTTATCCAATCGGCCATTAATATCGGACGATTGAGATTTTCTCAAACACAAGAGGATAACCAATTGCCTACAATTGGTTTTGATGCCAAAGGATCATTAAATCGGTTAGCATTGACCGATTTGTCTAAAGATCCAAATTTAATTGCCAAAGTGGAAGATTGTAAGCCCTCAAGTGGTATAGAAGACATCGTCCAAATTAAAGATGTGTCAGAGGACGATGAGCTTAATAAAAATCAGGAAAATACTGGGGGGCAAATAGGTTCTTCACAATCGGAACAAGAACCAGTTACTCCTGCTGTGCTGGCAAAACCGTTCACACCGGTTTGCTTAACTGGTCAGACCGGTTCCAAAGCGGTCAGACCGGTTGTGCAAACCGGTCAGACCGGTTCTGACCAAGGACGCCCAAAAATATTAAAATCAGAGCGTCTTAAGATGGATGGAGGTAAAGACCGTGTTAAGCACAATAGTAAAAGGCCGAAGCTCACTTTTGATGAACTTCTGGCTAAATATCAAAAAGAAAATGAGGCCAAGCGTGCTAATCGGTCGAATGGTGCTAAAATATCAAGATTACCTCCTGAACATGATTCTGGGAATTGGAATTGGCAAAGAAAGGATTTTAATTCAGCAGCACCATATTCTTCTTTTGGTTCATCAATGCCAGTTCCATGTGCTCCACATCCTACTAATTTTTATCCTTACTCATCACGGGGGTGGAATGATTTATGGCCACATACTCCTTCATATTTTAGGCCATATTATGTAGAGTATGCAGCTCCAAAAGAATCATCATATGCAAGGCAACCTTATGTTAAAAATGACCGTTTTGAGTATAAAGATCGGTCTAGAGTTAAAGAGAAGAAAGAGGTTGTCAAGCAGATTTATGTAGTGAAAAAGGATGGCCGCAAAGGTAAAAGTTTAGATCTGAATTCATCTACTGAACAGCCGATTCATATGGAAACCACTTCGGTTACTAAAGGCAAAGGAGAAGAGAAATCAAGCATTGATCCTCCAAGTGTCAGATTTGAACAAAATGAGTTGAAGGCGCCTAAAATCAAGAAGAAAGCATTGTTGTCCAAAACTGAAGCAAAGCCAAGTCATCCACTTGGTTTATCAAATTGGAAGATGAAGAATTTGCAAAAACTTAATGCTCAAGAGCTGAGAAAGAGAGGCATGGCATGGGTTGCTAAAATAAGCGTTGAGATTCAAAATAAGGGTGATGTTCAAGCAAAAGGTGCTGCACAATTGAAGAAGAAGAAAATCTACAAAAGACGATCTCCAAAATTGAGGTTTGCACCAAAACATCAAAATTATTGGTCAGTACATCATCCATTTGATTCACGAATGCCATATACGCCTGTGTATTGGAATTCATCCATGAATATGTTTGGTTATCCTTCATACTCTTATTTTGATCCTTGGATGCCATGTGGGTCTTTATATGAAGGAGGGTTATCACCAAATTATTATGCTTATTGATTAAATTCAAAAGCCGAAATATTTAGTTTCTCGAGATGGTTTTTATTCTGGATTTTATAAATCTATCAACACTATTTCGGTTATACATATTCTTATGGATGAATTTACTGAAGACAATAATTTGTATCATCCTTGGCAATACATCGTCCTAAAGTGTTAAATTTCCTGATCAGATATCACTTGATTATTTTAATGCCCGGGGGGCAAGAAAATTCATCAAGAGAGAGTCGATCAGCTGATCAGGCGAAACCGGTCTGACCGGTTTCCCAAACCGGTCAGACCGGTTTGTACCAGGATTATTAGTACAATGAACATTTTTCCTTATGGATTTGGTACTTTATTTGGATCGGCTTGAGAGAGTGCTGAAGGTACTAGTGCTGATTTTTGTTACATCAAATAATGCTATTTTGAGACATAGCCGGTTCAAATATTTTACATCAATATTTAAGCCGAATATGAAGTTTTATATTCGAGTTAGAATTTTGTGATCCATAGGAGTGAAATAGGCAAAAGCATTTGGTGATTCAATATTGATAGGTGCAGCAAATACTTGATCTGAATTTGGTGCATAGATGATTTGCATTGTGTTAGTGCAAGTTAACTCTTGACAACAATCTAATCTTGGCCATTTGCATCGTGATTGTGGCATATTCATTTATGAGGCCGGTTAGAATATTTTGCACTAATAAACAAGCTGGATATAGTTTTTCTACTTCGGCTAGGGGTTTATGATCCAAAGATATGAGGCTGGTGGATGTTTATTACACACTCTCAGTTTGATTATAAAAGATAAAAGACCAATTGCTATTCATTGTAATTGGGTCAATTGTGCATCCATGGTCAATTAAAGTGTGATATTAGCTTTGAACTAAATTCCAGACAATCATAGCCGAAGTGGTGTATATTCAGGTTCATATCTCATGGAGATGCAGGAATATGAGCAGCACAGTGAATCCATCGTCTTGAAGACTAAGATATGTGGACAATTGGGTTTCTTCATCATTAGAGACAAGATGTGACTGATGTACGGGTGCTTATCATTGTTTCAGTGCAGTTTTTGGCTTGGAGAAATGTTTCTTGCTACGCAAGCTTTACCAAGAAACAGGGGGGCATGTGTTGACACCCAAAAGTGGCACAGCAGTGCAAACCGGTCTGACCGGTGTGCACAAACTGGTCAGACCGGTTTTGGTAAAAGTGTCAAAATGCCAATTGGACTTCACCATTGCGTAGCTCTTGTCGAGACGATCAGGATGCATATGTAGAACACCTAATTTGGAATCCGGATGAGAGAGATATGACTTCAGCAAGATCTACACCCGGACAAACCGGTCAGACCGGTTTGAGTCTGTAATTCGAGTATATTTAGGATTTCGAGTTTGATCCCATATTGTAACCGACTTGGAAGGGGTAAGACTTCCCCGGCCTATAAATATAAAGGCTAGAAGGCCGATTGAGATATATCCAATCGAATCAAACATTACTTTACCTTTTTACCTCTCAAACCCTAATCTCTTCCAACCTCTATGCTTCTCATCCGCTGATCTCCACGATCAGAGATGACGTCCTAAGGCTCGCTGGTCCACCTAGGGCACGCCGGCGACGTCCACGCCCTGACGGGGTCCCTCCCGGGCGAGAGCTTCGACGGCCTTTGCTAGTTTGCTTGTAAACTAGTCGTCCTTCGCCACGTAAGTGCGTTGATTATCTCTTTACTGGTTTGCTCGTAAACCTAGTCGTTCTCCAGCACGTAAGCTCGGTAGTTACCCTCACGAACAACCGATTCCAGCGAAACCCTAGAAACCGGTCTGACCGCTTCTCTAAACCGGTCTGACCGCTGTGTACTTTGAAACCGGTCTGACCACTTCTCTGAACCGGTCTGACCGCTTTGAGCGGTTTTGTTGCTATTCAGCCTGTTCGCGACCCGCGTGTCAAGCGCTATCTCGTGTGTTGACCGAGATTTGCGTCAACACCTTGTTTAGTTTAAAAAGCCACTCCCAAATTCACTATGTAAAAAGAAGATTCTCTATCACATTAAAATGTCATAACATGCATGAAGTACGTACTAAATGTGTATGAAATCAAAAACTAATTGCACAGTTTTGTTGTACTCTGCGAGACGAACATTTTGAGCCTAATTAATCAATTTTGGACAATTTTTTACAAATACAAACGAAATGTTATAGTGGCGCAATGATTACGAAAAGACAAGTTTGCATCTAAACAAGGCTAAAGCATCACATGAATGACAGCTTTTAGAAGCTAGCTAGCTAGGTCTCATCTGCCTGGGGTAACATTATTGTTCCTTCCAAAACATCATTCTGGGATCAACTGTGACAGCTCCTGATTAGCGAACAAATCTTACAACTTATCCAACAGAAACCTGCGAATGAAATATCAAGACAAATCTGGGTATGGATACCATTATACCAATCAGCAGCCGTACGCACTCGCAAAACACCGTACATTTGTACGTTCGTACATGTACGTAATCGTACTGACTGTATGAATGATTACCCATATGGAAGCGATCGACACCCACAATGAAATTGTTGGCACTGTGCACGTACACATCCATGCATATGCGCGCGAGCAGAACTCGGAAATGATCGAGGAGTGGAGAGCGGCAGGGCCACGTGTGCTAGTACGGAGTACACGTGCAAACCAATGTGCGTGGAACAATTCTCTACATACGTCATCGTCCTTCGTACTGCACAGCAGGGTGATGGCACATTGCTATTCACTTGACCAGCTCAACAGTACGGATAGTACACCTGGCAACAAACAGTAGTGTCATGTTCAATGAGAACGCATCGGTCGGTCGTACACTCGTACCGTACGTGTCTCTGTATAGTGGCGTTCAAAAATAATCCGACACATATGGGCACTACACTGTACAACGAGCGAGTAAGCTGGAATATGACCGACTCACCTGTATATTCATGACAGCTCCAAGAAGCAGATGCTGTTACCTGTGAGATGATTTTAGTGCTTTGTTCAAATCATCAACTCAGCATACATGTTTGCATTTTTTAGATTTATTTCAAGATTAACCTGTAGTAGGCAACTTGTCTGTTGAGAGCAAAGAGGTCTACCATGACTTCGTCAATTTAAACATACGTCGGCCAGTCTCTCGCAAGTAATCATAAGGGCAAGGTTTTTCAAGCGTGTATAGTGTGGTGGGTATGTATGCGTGTGAGCCTACGCGTCTGGTGTTTCACAAAAAAAAATTAATGTTTAAATTATCATTTCTTGAGGCTATCAGAAGTAGTTGTTATACCATTTTAGGGTATATGTGGTTCAAAATACGGGATGGGATAGTGTCATCTCTATTTTTTTTAGATAGACGGGATAGGACGGCATCAACAACGACAAAGGACGCAATGATTCCTTATAAATTGTCGGACCAGGCCGTCCCTCGTCAAAGCCGTTGGGCTAAGTATTCCTAACCTTGTGGCCTTTTTTTGGCCACAGCGCGAGTGGCGATGAAGCAGCAGGTCGTGATGAGTGAGTTGCAGCGCAACGGAGCTGGCAGGTTGCGGGTGAGCAGCGGTGCACCATGGGTGGATCTGTGGGCGAGGAGGGATGGGTGAGCCACAAGCGCATGGCGGAGCTAGCTAGCGGAGAGCAAGTAGCACGGGACGAGGTGGCCGGCGGCGATTAGGACCTGAGCGGGGCGGGATGCGGTGGGAAGGGCCAAGCGCTGGTGGCTTAGGGCCATGGTGAGGACAGCTTGAAGTTGTGGCTGGGATAGCTTGAGATGGCGTAGTGCGGAGGCGGGTGGCAGTACATGGGACGATGCATACTAGCTCGGACCTCTTCTCTACTCTTGGCAACTGGGAAACGGGTCCCCTAGATCTGTGCGTCATATAGGTAGGGCTAACAGGGCAAGAGTCTTCCATCTCATACATTCTCCAATTCGTCCAACCAAACATTAAATTAGGATCATCCAATCCCTCCAACCAAACGCTATGTGAGATCATTCTATCCCTAAATGAGAGGTGAGTCTATCCTATTCCACCATAACTCCCAAACCAAACATAACCTTAGCGATTTGTGAGCAATGCCTTTCTCTGTTGACTGGCTAATACTATGATGTTGAGCTATGTGTCCAACCCTAGTGCTGCATCATTCTCTGCAGATCAATGGCTTCATTTGTGTTCTTCATTGCCATCAAAGGCTGCGATTTCTGCCATTAATTGTCAAAATTCTATCATACTCTATTGTTACCTTTGTTGATGCCACCACCTTGAGCTTATACGGCCCTGGACCCAATGTAATAGCTAATGTGTTAGGTTTAGTGCCCATCGCTGAAAATTGATAGTGGGGAAACACAATATATAAGATAGGCGCAGCCTCACCTACCAGTCTGCTCTTTTTGAGTTGAGTAAGGCCCAAGACCTTAATTAGTTGGGCTCCAGTAGAGCTAGGCTTGGTGGTGCACCAGCTTGTCGGTATAGCAGCTGTGGGCCAGAATCCGCTACACAGATTAACAATGAGGATCTAACATAGTGTATTCTTCCATTAACGGATTGTTGTTTGCATCATTGTCGGTAGCTCATATGGATCACAATGCTTTCTTTTGCTGCGTCCTTCTTGGTATTTTCCTACCGGAGATGCATAGTGTGAGCTCGCCTCTCACTTAACGCCACAATAAGCATGTAAAACCTCATTGTACTTGTACGTTAACCTCATCTTGGTATTTTGTTGTTTGAGAAAGCCTTGTGATCCATATGAGCCACCGACAATGATGTATCACTACCGGAGAAACAGACATTAGCACCGGTTGGGAAAGCCCTTTAGCACCAGGTTTTCCAACCGGTGCTATGTTTCCGAGGCTAAAGGTACCCACCTTTAGCACCGGGTTAAATAACCGGTGCTGAAGGTGTGTCCATTTGCCAAAAAATATATGTGTTGCTGCGGGGATTCGAACTCTTGACCTCTTGGCTCGCGCGTACCCACCTAACCATCTCATCTACAAAGCACATGTGATGAGATAGAAGATTCTTTTGTTTTGTAGTAGCATGTGACACCCCCTTTAGCACCGGGTTGGTGTTACGACCCGGTGCTAAAAGACCTTTAGCACCGGATCGTAACACCAACCGGTGCTAAAAGGTGACCCTTTAGCACCGGTTGATGTTACGACCCGGTGCTAAAGGGTCGGGGCCTTTAGCACCGGTTGGTAACACCAACCGGTGCTAAAGGGTTCCCGAGGGCGCCCCAATTTCGCACCCGGTGCTAACGTTACATTAGCACCGGATCTTGAGTGCACCGAGGCATATGATGGGTGCGGATGTGAGTTATTCTTGTAGTGTATGCAAACAACAAACCGTACATGGAAGTATGTTAGATGCGCAGCAGATTCGTACCTTTCTCTATGTTTGTATTTATTGAACCTCTCGTCATATTTGCATCATCAAAAGATCATTTGATAACCACTCAAAGGATCTTCTTTAAACATGTTAAATGAAACATCGAATCCATTTTTCTCCAATTAACATGTCGTTTTTTACATGCTTAATTATGATAGATGGGACAACTATCTGTTATAATATATTTTCTCTTCTTTTCGAGTGTGCATATATACCGGACAGAATCTAAAATGGAGCTTTCTAAAAAAATAAATATCTAATATGAAGTACAACATATCGAAATGGTCATGTTCGCGGACCACAACAAAGAGAGGAAAGGTTGTCTGACCCCTGAATCGGATTTTCTACTGCAGACCATATATGATGGATCCTGACATGAATCTGGCCGCTGCAGACCGTATCAATAGAGCCGGGCCCCGGGGCAGCGCGGGTGGCGCGCTCTGTAGCTGCTGCTATCCCGCGGCAGTGGCGGCGGGGCAACCTAGCTACGCGGGTGTACAAAGATTAATCCCGTTGTTGTCCTGGAACACCAAGAAACAGTGCTCTGGTTAGATTATTCATATATATGGCAGTATCAAACAGCTAATACTGATGGATGCACCGTACTCACTCCGTATATGATTTAGATGTCTTTTTGAACAACAATACGGTCTCCAAAACGTAACTTTTACTTCTTATTTTTACAAAAATATTTATTAAAATATATATATATGCTTTATAAAAATATAAAATATTTTTAATTAAATCTATTTATATGATTTTCACGTTTTCAAACTCAATGACAAAGTTATTTGTGATTTATATTTCTAATGTTTGACTAAAATTTTGTTCAAAATAACATCTAAATTCTATAAGGAGGGAGTACTTATTTTATTCCACTAGCAGGATCCTGCCGGTAACTGTTGCTCGATCGGCAGATGTTGGTCGTTGATGCATCTTTATGCTCAGGAAAGGTCCATTTTATGAGGTGGAATCCATGGTGGCGGAGTACCATCCCCCCCTCGCCCCCGCGTCGCCCTCCTAGGGCGGCTCGGGCGGCTACCCCGCCGGCCGCCGCCACCTTCCTCCCTCCCTCTCTCCTCCTCGTCGCCGCCGGAAGGCCTCACCGGAAGTCCGGTGGACCTTGTGAGGGCAGCGGCGGGGCACTCCTTCGGCGGCTCGGGCGGATCGGGCCGCTCGTCGCCCTAGGCGCGTGGACGGCGGCGGCGGCGCGGTGGCGGCGCGTAGCTCGTCGGCGGCCGGGCGTCGGGCGGAGAAGGCCGGATCTGCAGGAGTGGCGACCGACGGTGGCGTCGGCGGGGCACGCGCAGCCGTGGTGGCCATGCCTCAAACTTGTGAATAAATGTCAAAATAATCCTTTCCTTCCTTTTGTGTATAGCATTTAGCAACTAGCCTTGCCTTATATTTCTCAACAGTACCATCAGGCCTCATTTTCTTTTTGAACACCCATTTACAACCCACAGATTTACATCCATAAGGACGATCAACCACTTCCCAAGTTCCATTAGACATAATAGAATCCATCTCACTTTGCACTGCTTCCTTCCATAAGTCAGCATCAATGGATGAATATGCCTCAGCAATAGTTGTGGGGGTATCTTCCGTAAGGTATATAATAAAGTCCTCACCAAAGGATTTTGCAACCCTTTGTCTCTTGCTTTTTCGAGTGACTATATTATTATCCTCCTCAGGAGTTACATGAGTTTCAAAATCATCATTATTTATCGGTTCATGGACATCCTCAGAAGAAATAGAATCATGACTAGAAATGCTAGGTGTAATTTTCATGGGAAATTCATCTTCAAAGAATGTTGCGTCTCTTGATTCCATGATAGTACCCTCATACATACCTGGTACTTTGGAATTTACTATCAAAAATCTATAACCCACGTTGTGTATAGCATAACCAAGAAAAACACAGTCAACGGTTTTGGGTCCAAGCTTTCGCTTTTATTAATTGGCACATGCACTTTTGCCAAACAACCCCATGTTCGCAGGTAGGAGAGATTTAATCTCTTTTTCTCCCATTCCTCGAATGGTGTAATTTCTTTGTTCTTTGTGGGCACTCTATTCAGGACATGACATGCTGTCAAAATCGCCTCACCCCACCATTCCTTAAGTAGTCCCTTTCTAACATGGCGTTAACCAAATCAGTTAGAGTATGGTTCTTCCTCTCAGCAACCCCATTGGATTGAGGTGATTATGCCGGTGTCCTCTCATGAATAATTCCATGCTCCGCACAAAACTCAGAAAACTCATTTGAGAAATATTCTCCACCGTGATCAGAACACACTCGTTTAATTTTCTTTTCAAGTTGGTTTTCAACCTCAGCCTTATAGATTTTAAAATAATGCAACGCTTCATCCTTTGTTTTTAATAGATATACGTAGCAAAATCTAGTACAATCATCTATAAGCATCATGAAATATTTCTTGCCACCTTTGGTCAATATTCCATTCATCTCACAAATATTTGCATGGATTAAATCAAGATGTGCCAACTCTGTCGCCGCAGCAGCCTTCTGAGGCTTGCGAGGTTGTTTTGCTTCCACACGCACATGGCACTTTGAATTTTTGACCACATCAAATTTAGGAATTAAATTCAAACTAACTAAGCGAGACATGCAACCAATATTAACATGACATAATCTCGAATGCCAAATATTAGTCTCAACATTATTAACCATATTGTTCACAGATTTAAAGCAAGTATCAACCAAAGACAAGCGGAACAAGCCTGCGCTCTCATAGCCTTTTCCAACAAAAGTTCCATACTTAGAGACACCACATTTATTGGATTCAAATACTACCTTATAACCTTCACGACAAAGTAATGAGCCACTAATCAAGTTCTTCTTTATTGAGGGGACATGATGCACGGTCTTGAGCTGCACGGTCTTTCCCGAAGTAAGCTTTAGATCGACCGTACCAACACCATTAACAGCTGCGCGCTCCATTCCCCATCAGCAAGGAGGCAGCCCGCCCGGCCTGATAAGAGGAAAACAAGGAAAAATCCACACACATATGAATATTTGCACCGGTATCAACCCACCAATCTGGTGAATAAAAACAGAAAATGCAAAAGGTAAAAATTTACCATACCCAAAAGTTGCAGCTTCAGTCTCAACGGCGTTGACTGTTTTCTGTGTAGGAGGCTTCCACTTAGCATGAGGACACTCTCTCGCAAAGTGCCTCTTGGCGGTCGTTACAACCCAATTTCGACCACCAATACTCGGGAATAAATGTGGCTTTATGCAACATTCCATGTACTTAGGTTTTATTTCTAATAAAGTTCCACGAGTTTTGGTGAGTGTCACTTGTGTAGGTACATTAATAGGAAAAGCGTGCTATAGGGGTCGGAATTGACCGAATCGGCCGAACGACTCCGTTCGGCCAGTTACCCCCCTTAACCGAACAAGACGAGAAGCACAACCGGAGGCCGTCCACGTCAACGATGACCAAACGACACAAGCAGATGACACATCGACGACCACCACCTCATCTTGGGCCAACGCCACGTCACTCTGGGCCGGTACAACACAAACTACATCAAGAGAAGACAACCCAGGGGGGCCAGGACCAGAGGCGGTGCAGTTGAGGCCGACCAAGGGCCAGGCCCAGTTCGGCCGAAGCCAGGCCTTCGGTCGAACCAACCCCAGATGCCAAACCGCCTCCCAGGGGCGCATTAGAGACGTAGGAGGCAGAGGCTGTTACCTTTGTTGATGCCACCACCTTGAGCTTATACGGCCCTGGACCCAATGTAATAGCTAATGTGTTAGGTTTAGTGCCCATCGCTGAAAATTGATAGTGGGGAAACACAATATATAAGGCTGTGTTTGGATCCTAAGGACTAAAGTTTAGTCCCTCAAATAAGTGACAATTAGTAGCACTAAACATAAATTAATTATAAAACTAATTACATAAGTCATATCTACTTCGCGAGACGAACCTAATAAGTCAAATTAACCTATAATTAGTACATAATTATCAAATTATTACTGTAGCATTATTTTGTCTAATCATGGACTAATTAGGCTTAATAGATTTATATCGTAAATTAGTCCTGACTTATGTAATGCATTTTGTAATTAATCTATATTTAATACTTCTAATTAGCATTCTTTTATTCGATGTGACGGGACTGAAACTTTAGTAAGGGGAACCAAACACCCACTAAGATAGGTGCAGCCTCACCTACCAGTCTGCTCTTTTTGAGTTGAGTAAGGCCCAAGACCTTAATTAGTTGGGCTCCAGTAGAGCTAGGCTTGGTGGTGCACCAGCTTGTCGGTATAGCAGCTGTGGGCCAGAATCCGCTACACAGATTAACAATGAGGATCTAACATAGTGTATTCTTCCATTAACGGATTGTTGTTTGCATCATTGTCGGTAGCTCATATGGATCACAATGCTTTCTTTTGCTGCGTCCTTCTTGGTATTTTCCTACCGGAGATGCATAGTGTGAGCTCGCCTCTCACTTAACGCCACAATAAGCATGTCAAACCTCATTATACTTGTACGTTAACCTCATCTTGGTATTTTGTTGTTTGAGAAAGCCTTGTGATCCATATGAGCCACCGACAATGATGTATGCAAACAACAAACCGTACATGGAAGTATGTTAGATGCGCAGCAGATTCGTACCTTTCTCTATATTTGTATTTATTGAACCTCTCGTCATATTTGCATCATCAAAAGATCATTTGATAACCACTCAAAGGATCTTCTTTAAACATGTTAAATGAAACATCGAATCCATTTTTCTCCAATTAACATGTCGTTTTTTACATGCTTAATTATGATAGATGGGACAACTATCTGTTATAATATATTTTCTCTTCTTTTCGAGTGTGCATATATACCGGACAGAATCTAAAATGGAGCTTTCTAAAAAAATAAATATCTAATATGAAGTACAACATATCGAAATGGTCATGTTCGCGGACCACAACAAAGAGAGAGGAAAGGTTGTCTGACCCCTGAATCGGATTTTCTACTGCAGACCATATATGATGGATCCTGACATGAATCTGGCCGCTGCAGACCGTATCAATAGAGCCGGGCCCCGGGGCAGCGCGGGTGGCGCGCTCTGTAGCTGCTGCTATCCCGCGGCAGTGGCGGCGGGGCAACCTAGCTACGCGGGTGTACAAAGATTAATCCCGTTGTTGTCCTGGAACACCAAGAAACAGTGCTCTGGTTAGATTATTCATATATATGGCAGTATCAAACAGCTAATACTGATGGATGCACCGTACTCACTCCGTATATGATTTAGATGTCTTTTTGAACAACAATACGGTCTCCAAAACGTAACTTTTACTTCTTATTTTTACAAAAATATTTATTAAAATATATATATGCTTTATAAAAATATAAAATATTTTTAATTAAATCTATTTATATGATTTTCACGTTTTCAAACTCAATGACAAAGTTATTTGTGATTTATATTTCTAATGTTTGACTAAAATTTTGTTCAAAACAACATCTAAATTCTATAAGGAGGGAGTACTTATTTTATTCCACTAGCAGGATCCTGCCGGTAACTGTTGCTCGATCGGCAGATGTTGGTCGTTGATGCATCTTTATGCTCAGGAAAGGTTCATTTTATGAGGTGGAATTCATGGTGGCGGAGTACCATCCCTGCTCGCCCCCGCGTCGCCCTCCTAGGGCGGCTCGGGCTGCTACCCCGCCGGCCGCCGCCACCTTCCTCCCTCCCTCTCTCCTCCTCATCGCCGCCGGAAGGCCTCACCGGAAGTCCGGTGGACCTTGTGAGGGCAGCGGCGGGGCGCTCCTTCGGCGGATCGGGCCGCGCGTCGCCCTAGGCGCGTGGACGGCGGCGGCGGCGCGGTGGCGGCGCGTAGCTCGTCGGCGGCCGGGCGTCGGGCAGGGAAGGCCGGATCTGCTGGAGTGGCGACCGACGGTGGCGTCGGCGGGGCACGCGCAGCCGTGGTGGCCATGCCTCAAACTTGTGAATAAATGTCAAAATAATCCTTTCCTTCCTTTTGTGTATAGCATTTAGCAACTAGCCTTGCCTTATATTTCTCAACAGTACCATCAGGCCTCATTTTTTTTTGAACACCCATTTACAACCCACAGATTTACATCCATAAGGACGATCAACCACTTCCCAAGTTCCATTAGACATAATAGAATCCATCTCACTTTGCACTGCTTCCTTCCATAAGTCAGCATCAATGGATGAATATGCCTCAGCAATAGTTGTGGGGGTATCTTCCGTAAGGTATATAATAAAGTCCTCATCAAAGGATTTTGCAACCCTTTGTCTCTTGCTTTTTCGAGTGACTATATTATTATCCTCCTCAGGAGTTACATGAGTTTCAAAATCATCATTATTTATCGATTCATGGACATCCTCAGAAGAAATAGAATCATGACTAGAAATGCTAGGTGTAATTTTCATGGGAAATTCATCTTCAAAGAATGTTGCGTCTCTTGATTCCATGATAGTACCCTCATACATACCTGGTACTTTGGAATTTACTATCAAAAATCTATAACCCACGCTGTGTATAGCATAACCAAGAAAAACACAGTCAACGGTTTTGGGTCCAAGCTTTCGCTTTTGTTAATTGGCACATGCACTTTTGCCAAACAACCCCATGTTCGCAAGTAGGAGAGATTTAATCTCCTTTTCTCCCATTCCTCGAATGGTGTAATTTCTTTGTTCTTTGTGGGCACTCTATTCAGGACATGACATGCTGTCAAAATCGCCTCACCCCACCATTCCTTAGGTAGTCCCTTTCTAACATGGCGTTAACCAAATCAGTTAGAGTATGGTTCTTCCTCTCAGCAAACCCATTGGATTGAGGTGATTATGCCGGTGTCCTCTCATGAATAATTCCATGCTCCGCACAAAACTCAGAAAACTCATTTGAGAAATATTCTCCACCGTGATCAGAACACACTCGTTTAATTTTCTTTTCAACCGTCTCCCTGCCGCCTCTGGCTACCTTGGCGGTTACTCTGCCTACAACCGTCATTGCAGGCTATAAATACAGTGGTCCAGGCCCCCGTTCAACACACACCAAGCCAAGGAGCTCATTTCCACTTTCATTCTAGTAGAGTTATGATAGTTTAGTTGGGAGTTAGAGTTGAGTCGAGCTGTTCCTCGGAGGTTCTGGAGTCGTCTTCAGAAGCTCTGGTATAAGCTCTTGTATCTTTTCCTTTTCTGGTATAAGCTCTGGTACAAGAACTTGAGTTATCAATATAGTTATCTTTATCACTTTGCTTTTGTCATTTATAGCTTGCCTCTACTTTATTCTAGTTGCATCTATATCGTGTTTAGACTATAGTCGGTTCTAGTTCTAGTACTTCTAGTTCTTGTTTAAGTTTTTGTCTTAGCTGGTTCTTCGATCTTGCTTGATACTGGAGGTGAATTGTCACTGAGAGTATTGACAAGGTTGCTTTCTCTTGCTAGCGGAGTAAGTAGTTATTGACTAGTGTAGGAGTGGTTCCTAGACTAGCCAGTTGTCGGACCTTAGGACCGACAATCCACCTGGGGGTACTATTGGCACTTCTTACGATCCAATATCAGAATTGAGAATCCTGGTACTGGGGTAAGGAGTGTTTCAGTGGTTTTCCTTATGGCTTAGTAAAATATAGAAATATTCTGCAAGCGCACAGAATCATCGCTGTAGCACTTCACCTGGGAGTATCCCGAGGTATCGTAATTTATATTTCCGCAGGGAAGCTTTGGCAAGATTACTAGTGAACAGATATTCGAGACTATCAGAGAAGGGTACACGACTAGACAAGACAGGGGATAACGGTATTGGATAGGAGTGGATATACCGGACACACAGCTCAAGGGATACTCAGGTAAGGGAGAGAAGAGATAGATAGCTGGGAGGACAACGAGAAGAGATAGAGGACTCTTGGATACTTTATCTACCTATGTCACTCTAGCTTAGAGATACAGCGGCTACAGAGCCAGCACTAGGAGATCTGGGATAACTCTAATGTCTTAGCATCGGGACAAGGGAACCAGTGGACACGCAGAAAGGGATGAGAAGGGGTGCCACTATTTCCCCACTGGGGGATCCTACGGACCGGAACTAACGTGATGGGCTACGAAGACCGAAAGGGCTGTCACCACCTCCCGGCTACCACCTCCGTTGCGACGGGAATAAACTAAGGCCACCGACTAGTCTAGGAACCACTCCTACACTAGGCAACGACTACTTACTCTGCTAGCAAGAGCAAGCAACCTTGTCAATACTCTTGGTGACAATTCACCTCCAGTATCAAGCAAGATCGAAGAACCAGCCAAGACAAAGAATTAAACAAGACTACAAGCACTAGAACTATAACTGACTATAGTCTAAGCAAGATATAGTTGCAACTAGGATAAAGTAGAAGCAAGATATAAATGACAAAGGCAAAGTGATAAAGATAACTATATTGATACTCAAAGTCTTACAAAAGGAAAAGTAAAAGATACAAGAGCTATTACCAGAGCTTCTGAAGACGACTCCGGAACCTCCGAGGCAAAGCTCGACTCAACTCTAACTCCAAACTAAACTATCCTAACTCTACTAGCATGAAAGTGGAAATGAGCTCCTTGGCTTGGTGTGTGTTTACAAGTGAAGTGCGACCCTCTATTTATAGCTCCAAAGGTTGGTTGAGGTAGGGTAGCAGCCAAGGCAACCAGGGAGGCGGTGCTGGGCCTTCGGCCGAATTCCCCGGTTCGGCCGAACTGGCCAGTTCGGCCGAACCGTGGGATGCACCGCCCTTTGCTCCCACGACCTGGATGCGCTCCTAGAAGGCGGTGCTGGTTTAGGGGTGGTTCGGCCGAAGGCCTCAGTTCGGCCGAACTGGGCCCGGCAGCCCCCCTGCACCGCCTCTCCTCCTGGGCCTTCCTGGGCTGCTCTAGATTGATGTAATCCGTGTGCTTCTGTTGTTTTAGCCCAGAGGTGACGTGGCAGTAGCCCAGGATGAGTTGGCGGTCGCCCACGTGTCATGTGATGTGTTTGCTCGGTCATTGTTGACGTGGACGACTCCCGGTGGTCTGCTCGGCTAAGGGGGGTAACCGGCCGAACGTAGTCGTTCGGCCGATTTGGTCATTTCTGGCCCCAATAGCACATATTTGTCGTAGTTGTACCTGCACAAGTGACACTCACCAATACTCGTGGAACTTTATTAGAAATAAAACCTAAGTACATGGAATGTTGCATATAACCTCATTTATTCCCGAGTATTGGTGGTCAGATTTGGGCTGTAACGACCGCCAACAAGCTCCCCCAAGCTTAGCTCTTTGCTCGTCCTCGAGCAAAGATATAAACTTAGGCTCGGTGGATCAGGAGTTGCTACAATGTCAGTTCTTTTGCAGGTAACTTTATAAACAACTAGTGCTCAAAAATACTTGAATCATAGGCAAAGTTTCAAATCACCTTTTTACCTATGGGGCTTATAGCAATCTCCTTATCTTGGGCGGTTGAAAGGATGAACAGTTTAAACTCAGTTTTATTCCACTCTACTCTTTTCAGGATCCCATCTCGGAGTTTTTCATAAGTTTTGAAAACTACAAATTGTTCCTCATTGGCACACTTAATCACTCAAGTGTATTTGAATCCTCACCAAAGGCTTGTGCCTTCTTTTCATCCTAACATCTAATATGGCTTTTTGTGTGGCTCAGGGACAAGGGATGAAAGCATGCATGCATCTTATATTTTGCTAAGTCAAAGACCGGATCTCTGAGGAGACAAATCATATCTTAAGATCGAGACGTGCAAGTGTGTGGGTATGAGTGGAGTGGCATATGATGGAATGGTGGAATGGAATGGGATATGGTGGAATGGTGGAATGGTGGAACTCCTTGAATGAATTTCCCTCTCCTTGATTTATTTTCGAGAACATGGGCTATCTTTTATTCTTATATTTTTGCCATGCCACTTGGCATGCTTTTCTTTTTCTCTTTCTTTTTGCCATGCCCTTTGACATGCTTTTCTTTTTCTCTTATTTTTGCCATGCTTCTTTGGCATGCTTTTCTTTTTGTATAGCCCATGTCTCTATCAAGAATATTTGTAGAGGGAAATCATAGAACATGGAGCATTTATTTTTGTGGATGGATGATGGAAAATGTTTGCTAACTCCCAGTGTAGGAATTGCAAGTGAGAGGTGGTGTGTGTACATGGGTCTCGATCTTTAAGAATATGAAAGCTTCACTCAAAGGTCACAACAATTTGACAAAGCTCACTAAGATAACAAGCAGCATATGAGTAGAAATTTTCAACTAAGCTTATCATATGGCTCTGGTAGGTGTTTTGACCAATGAGGAACTTGTTTTATTTTGAAAGCATAAATCTCCGAGATTTTCCCCGTACTAAAAGCAGAATAGAACTTAACCAAATTCTCACTATATCAATCCCCACAACAACATAGACTTGGAATAAAGCATGTGCTCCCACAAGGTTTTCAGGATCATTTTTACTCATGCCATATAACTCAAGCACAATCTAGCAACTAGTTGAAACAAGGTACTTGCAAAATTAGTGACAGAGCAACTATTCATCATTTCCAAGGTGAGAGGCATATGATTCATTCCATGCATAGTTGGGAGTTATTTAATTCAAGGGAAATTTTGTTTAAGGGAAATATTTTTGGTATTTTCATTTTTTTGAATGCAACCTATCATGAAGGGAAATGTCACACCCCAAAATTTTTGAATTTTGGGATGTGATTTGTTAGCATAATTAATATAATGATTTTCTCAATTTTCTACAATTTCCAAGCTTTATATAATTAACAGGGAATTTAGTATAGGAAAATTTTATTTTCTAAAATAATATAGGATTAATATTGAGTGCCTTGCATTTGCATTTAGTGGTTTTATGTGTGTAGAGTTTTCAAAAATGTGTTTAGAAGCCTAATGGGAATTTTTTCTAGATTTATCTGAAAATTATTCTCATTTTCCTAGAGCATATTCTAATTTTTAGAATAATCAAAAATTATTTTCATGAGTTCCAAATTCATTATTTGGGTTCCTCATGTCCAAATCTATCTCTAGGATTTTTCCTAGGATTTTTGGAATTTTTGGAGTACTTTTCTTGGTTCAAATATGAATTCTAGACTTATCTAGAATTATTTTATAACCAGGAAATTAATTATTCCGAAAATTAAAATCACCTTAAATCTTAGTAGACCAGCCCTGGCCTAGAGTTGACCCAATTTTAGCCCAAATCCATCCCATCACTTTATTGGGCCGAATTTCAAAGCCCATTAGTGTCTCTAAAAGCCTATTAGCATTGAAAGAGGCTAAACCATGTTTTAGTCCCATATTGCTAATGGACGTGGAGGTGAGAGGTTTTCTCGCTATATATACAAACCACCTCTTCTCCAGAAAAGGCACACCACCATCGACTCCTTTACAGGGAGCCCCCTTGAATGGGAATCCCTAAGGTAGTCTTTTTCCACTATATCTTCTGCTAGTGCCCGTCTTCACATCGATGCCGTCGCTCTCATGCCAACGCCGTCGTTGGTCTCCGCATCACCGTCGTTCGTCCGCGTCCTGCCAAGATCGCCGTCGTCGAGCTTCAGCAGGAGGAACGCAAGCCCACACACAAGCGTTCATCCACTGCCCCACTGCCGTACCGGTGAGCACCCGGCCATCACGTTCCCTGACTTTCTAATCCTGGTGCCATGGCCTGACGCGTATATATCTTTCGCATGCACACGCTGTAGGCTGTAACTACAGAGATGGGACATGAACGTTGCCTCTTGCTGTGTTCTATTCGAAGCCGCTATCCCTGCCATCGCCAGTCATCCAAGAACAAACCACCGGCCATGAAGGCGCGAGCAAGGTGACAGCAAAAGGAAGAGATCACGTATGTATGGAAAGCTACGTACATGCACGGGGACACTAGCTGCACAACAACAAACAAGCAACCGGCCATACAGGTTCATTGAGCATTAATTTATTTACTCTCGTCGTTATCTTAGACCCAGCCGAGCCGCTTATACCATTCGCTGCAACTGTGATACTGTGTGTTTCTGCTGCTGCTGCGTACGTGCAGTGCTGATGAGTTGCCATCGCCGGTCATGCAGAAGATGGACCCCCGAGGCCTGAACAAGATGGACATAGCCATATACGTGTGTAGAAACAAGCAAGACTTTGTGCATGCAAGTGTTGGCATCATGGATTCATGGTGACGTCTTGCCTATGTGCAATAAATAATGTTTTCCTGTAGTAGCATAACTACGTTCTGTAGCGGCACTCCTTTTCAGTTTGTCCAACAAATCTTTTGATCATCTATATTTCAGATACAATAATCCTTGTCCCCGTCAAAACATTGTTGATCTGATCAATTCTTTTTCTTAATTATTGTGTATCACTCCTGTGCAATAATTTTTAGTTCCTTTATTTTCTTTTCTAATCTAGAAATCCATCTATGTTCCAGAAGTGCCTGCATCATCTCGTGTTGGCATGTATTCTGCTGAACGCCAACAAGGTCGTAGCCCTATACGCGCTTCCATCACCCAGAGTCTGTTCGTCAGCATGCATGGTCAAGATAAATTTTCCTCTCCGTGATCAACACAGGACGGCCATGACGGAGGGTGAGCTGCTGCCTAATCCTTCTTGCCACATTATTCTATTACCAAATCATTCTGTTGATGTCATAGATGGATCATGCCTTAGCAACTATTCACTTTTCCTTTCACGTCACTTCTGATCACTTCCGCTCCATAAGTACCTAAATGCCCTTATGACCTTGTTTAGCATATATATTTCTCATTTTAAATTCGATTTCAGTGATTCTTACTCTCCTGCGACCGTATTAAAGTATACAATAATTTAGGGCGTTCTATTTGAATTGTTTGTTATGATTGGTGTATTGTTCTTAGTCTATATTGTTTGTTTGCTTGTTTAGCTGCTTGTTGTGCTCGATGATTGCTGCGAGTAGAGGAAGGTCATTTGAGAGATTCAAGATCAAGAATTGAAGAGTCTGAGCAGCTGTATAATGGATGTGAGGCAAGTACAGCACGGACAATCCTTGCTACCTAAACACACCTTTATATTATTTACTGCATATGCATGTGTCTAAATTGTTACCCTTTTTAAGGTTGTACCTAGCTTTGTTAATCCTATACCTTGATTACCTGGGGTTATTGCATTTGGGTAGAACTTTGCTAGGCGGAGCTACTGTCACCTTAGCTTAACTGTTAATCTTGACCCAATGGTTCACGTCAACATTAATGGTAAAACTTGCTTTTTAGCAACATGGATCAGGGAGCTAGGGCGTATGCTTCGTGCCTGGCCCTAGTGTCTCTCCGTAAGGACTGGTTCTTAAAGCGGCCACCCAGGAACCTGTCACCACCGCTGGAACTATAATGGCTCTGGTCTTGGACAAGTAACATGTACGGCTCTATCTTAACAGTAGTTACCGACAGGCCGACGGCGTTATGGGAAGCATGGGTGAGAGTATGGTTTGATCCACCGAGGACGGGTTTTCCGTCGGCTATGCCTCGTCAGGCAAAGTCCCGTGCTCTGCACGTTTCGCTATTTAATTTTGTTGCTGGCCTTCGTGCCGCGCTCCGGACGCCATTGACCCTCCTATTCGGAGCGCCCTGGGAGTCAGTCAATCTCGGTGCCTTGGGTCATGCTGCCTAGGTTGTACCATAACGGCTACTGTTATTTTAGGGTGTCTTGTGAAAAGCCTCGTAGCGTCCCTATGCAATCACACCTCGGAAGTGTGGTTTGAGAGGTCTGGTCCACCTCGGCATGACTGGGTTTAAAGTTCTATGAACTTTTACGCGACCGATGGGTAAAGGGCGAAACCTCTGCAGAGTGTACAATCTATCATGATAGCCTTGCTCAGGGTCACGAGCGGCCTGGATCCTTTTTGATTAGAAGATGCTATTATTTATTACTGTTTAATGTTTATTTCTACTTTACTAATTGGGGAATTCAACTGGGATTCATATACCTGTAGTAACTTTGGTTTATGCTAAAATGAATCAACTAAAAATGCTAATGCAGTACAGCCGTGTCAAAGCCTTTCTTTTAAGCCTTCATATACCCGTGTTGTGTTTGCTAAGTAAGACAATTACTTACACTTGCCAATATTCAACAAAATCCCGGATGGGTAGCAGATGGAGTGAAAGAGACAACTACTGAGATTCCTGAGGATCGTCTGAATTCTGAGTTGTGGTCAACCAGTCGGTGTCCCCGTGGACTTGAGGCTCTACCTGTGAAGATAGTTGATAGATAGTCTTCCGCTGTGTTTTAGGTAAACTCTGATGCAAAACTAGTTTATTCGAGCATATGTACTCTGTTTTACCACATTTGTAAGCTGTATGTGTTTTGTGGACTTCCTGGGCACACATACAGTAGCATTCGGGTTTCTGTGTAAATCCGGGTGTGACAGGAAATGAAAGGGAAATTAAATGATCAAAGTGCTGGATAAATCGGGACATACCTGGTGGGGGTCCTCCCCCAAGCTTGGACTTTTACTGGTAGGGGTTGAGCCTTGAGAGGTACTGGCTCAGCTGTTCCGCTTGTTCGTGGACGTCGTGTTGGATAGACGACACCATCCCGCTATTCTCTTGATGGTACTGAGAATGACGAGCTAGTGTGTCCTGAATCTCTCGGGTACGGTCGTCGATGAGCTTGACTCGGTCGGAGATGTAGGACAACTCCCGGCCGTAGTCGAAGCATGCGGACTGTGAGTATTCGGGGTAGTATTGCTGGGAGGCACTGTCGTATCCCCATCCATACCGACTCCCGGACCACTCAGAGTCCGTGTCCTGGCCGTAGTCCCAGCGTCCTGAGGTGAAGTAGTTCGGCTCCTGGTGTTGCCCGGAGCCTCCTGCTCCGGACGTCCCAGCGCCGGTGTACATGTCGTAGGTGGCCTCAAAAGCGGAAGTGTGTCGATGCGGCATTTGTGGTGCATCTTCCGGCTCCTGTGAGGTGGCGAGCCCAGCATCACGCCTGGCTCGTCCCCTCGTGACGGGTCCGTCACCTGCAACGCTGTGCCGAGCGGGCTCTCTCCAAGGTGGAGAGTCGTCTGACTCGGTCCTCAACTGAAGAGTTAGTTTCGGCGTGGTATACAACCTTAGTGCTGCACAAGGCAAAGGCACTTCAGTTGTATAGCCACGGTAAATCATTGCCAGCGTTGCATCAGGCGTCCGCCGTATCATGTGGGCTTGCACGAAGTGCTCGGCATCCACGACGGAACGCGCTGTCTCGATGTACGTGAGCCGGGCGCCTTGAAGGACGCCCAGGTGGTTAGCGAGGCGAGTGACTAGAGAAGTCATCGCCATGCTACCCGCACGAGAAATATGAGACAGCCAGTGACCAACCATGTCTTTCACAGGTGAATAGGGAATCTGCTTGACCATGGCAAAAAGAACCCGCAACTCGATGGTGTTGACAGGGCGCAAATCTGCCCGGGGGAATACCGTCATAGACACCCAACGATGCATGAAACGCAAAGTGGGGTTATGAATGTTGTTCGTGCGTGGCGCATGACAGTTGGTATCCCCCAAAATCTTTTTCCAAAATGCCACCCGGTCAAATCTTTTAAGTGCTTTGTTCGGGTCTAATGAACAACGACTTGAAAATCCGAGACCCGAACTAAAATCCCTCCAAGAGCAGAAGAACTCTTGGTTGAAGAACCGAAAACGAATCCCCCCAGTTTCAGAAACCAAAGTCGAGAGGAATTCAAGGGTAAGCAGGTACGAACCTTCTTCGTTGATGTGCCAGAAATTCTCCCAGCCAATGGCCCGGAAAATTTCCGTGAACTCTACGTCCATCCCCGTGTCCCTAAGCAAATCTTGCTCAAACACACGGGTGTGCTCGAACTCCTTCAGTCGAAGCTCGTTGAAGGTGTTCCGCTCCCTTTCTGTTCTGAGATTGATGTCACTCTCTCTTAGGAGCTGCCTGGCCGGGGGCGTGGCATGGCTCCATCCCGAGCCGGCTGCTCCGTGCTCGTCTGTGTCCATCCGGCTTGAGCCTCGGGACGGAGCTGGGGAACTCCCAACATCGTCCGATCGTCGGCCTAGCCGGGCGGAACGACGGAGCGAAGTGAAGAACTTCGACATGATTCCTGCAAAAGGTTAGTGCAACAACTACCCGAAGGACTGAATAAATATGGTTAGCACAAGAAAATCAAGTCAGTCGTTCGAGATAGTTAGTCGTTCTCGCGGGGATGAAAACCACCACAAAAGGTTAGTCGTTCTTGTGGGTGTCTGTGACCACCACAAAATCGTCCAGAAATTCAGCACAAAGATCACAACAAGAGCAAAATATTTTTGGGATTTTCTAGTGATGCAAGTGAACCAAAACTTGAGCAAGGACTTGATGAGAACTTGAGCAAGCACTAGAGCAAAGAACTTGAGAGGGAGAGAGAGCTTCCTAGCAGAAATTTCAGAATGTATGAGTGTGTGAATGGTGCAAGGAAGCAAGGAGGCTTGGCCAGCAATTTATAGGCCGAGGGGAGGCAGGTCCCTGGTTCGGCCGAACTGGGGGGTTCGGGCGAACCAGGCCCTGGTGGCTAGGCCACTCCTCCCTGAGTGGAGCACTTCCCCTTGCTTTGATTCCACGAAATTTTGTGTGGCCAACAATTTCCAAGGACATTTTTAGTGGATTTTAGTGGTAGGTGAGATGGAAATGTGACATGACCAAAGTGGAAATTAGTGGAGTCATCCCCATGCTGCCATGTTTGTGATAATTGGTGAGTGTGCAGCCATTTTTAGTGGGGTAGACATGTTTGTTGCTGGTTGGTGGTGATGGTAAATAATTGGAGATGTTCTAGAAGGGATGAAAATGATAAAAGTTACCAATTACATCCACCCTAGTTAAAATTTTCAGCATGTGTCCAATTATTTAAACCAAGCTTGCAAAATTTTCTACTCTTTCTCAAATTAATTACTCAAGTGGTTCAGTATTTTGAAAAGGGAAACATGCAAATGCAATTGGAAATTTAAAAATTGGAAGGGAAATATGGGATACATACCGGTTTTCCTCGCGGCGAGAGCTCAGCTTTTAAGTCCGCGAGCGGGACTTCTCCTGTCTTCAGTTGCTTTTGTCATCGTCCGGTCCCGGAGTGGACGACTCGGATGATGCAACCTTCTTCCGCCACATCTTCTTGTTCTTCTTCTTCGGTGTCGGTGGCGGTGGGATCGGCGTCTCTGGAGAATTCCAGAGGGCTTGTTCTTCCTCGTATTTCTTTACGAGGAAATCCATTTCTTCTGCACTTGTCGGTTTTGTCGGCTCGTTCCACTTGAACTGCTCACCACCGAGTATTTCCAGCTCTCCATTAATGAGGGCCTTAAGGAAACACTCGACGCTTCTCTGCTCCGGTGTGAGTGGCTCTGCCTTCTTCTCTTCCCGGGGTTGAAACTTGAAGTATGTCAACCTTCCGTCGATACAGAACGAGACCTCTCTCACATCCATATCGATCCTAGCCCGGGTGGTGTTCAAGAATGGTCGGCCCAACACAAGGGGAAACGAATGCTCGTTCCCCGTGTCGAGGACAACAAAGTCCACAGGGACATATCGTCCCCAGATCCGGACCGGTACATTCTCGATCACCCCCTCGGGGTAGCGGATGGTTGAGTCCGCAAGCTGTACCTGGGCAGTAGTAGGTGACAAAGTAGGGTAGCGTAATTTCTTAAATAATACCTTAGACATGATGTTGACGCTTGCCCCTAGATCGCAGAGTGCATCATCAATGCGACGATTCCAGATCGAGCACTGAATGATGGGCACTCCGGGATCTTCCTTCCTGTCCGGAGAGGTCTTGATGATTGCCCTTTTTGCAGCTCTCGGCAGGTAGGTCCATCTTGGTGTCAGCACTTGGATGCGTGCGGCCTTCCCTGCGTGGTTAGTGCGGAATACACTACAAGACATCTTACCCTGCCTGGTAGTGATGAAATTCACTATCTCGATGGAAGACTCGGGTTGCCCCGGAATCTTCCCCGATTCAGTAACAGGAACAGCAGCAGCTAACTGAGCGACTTGAGTTTCTATCATTTTATTAAAGCTCAGTTGACTTTTCATAGCAGAAGAAAGTGATTCCATCCTAGAGTCTATGCTTTCCAGAGTTTTATCATTAGCAACAAGCTTTTTATTGATGTTTTCAGTTATTTTCATCTGGCCAAACACAAGATCTCTAAGAGACGGTTGATTATTGAAATTGCTGGAATTGAAATTGTTACCTTGTTGAGGCCTCTCAAAAGGGAGGTTTGGGCGCGGATTCCAGCCTTGGTTGCCGTAGTTGTTCGGTTGGTACCCGTTGTTGTTGGAGTTGTTGACGTAGTGGGCATCTTCTCGCGTTTCGGGGCAGTCATTCCCCGAATGGCCAGTGTTGCCACAGACTTCGCAGGTCATGCGAGCGTCCATGGCTCGCACCGTTTCTTGAGCAGGGGCCTCGAGTTTCTTCATCAGGAGGTCCATCTTTGCAGCGAGCATGTCCAGAGCTTCAACTTGGTGAACTCCTCGGGTCTTTGGTTGAGTCCGGTCGTCGGACCAACCTTGGTTCTCGACCATATTCTCTATGAGGGCCTTCGCACGACTCTCCTCAAGAGAGAAGAACGAGCCTCCAGCAGCAGCATCCAGGTATTCACGGGCAGAATTTCTCAGCCCGTGATAGAAGGTTTGGATTATGAACCAACTCTGCATACCATGGTGAGGACAAGCAGAAATATAGTCCTAGAGGCGATCCCATGCCTCCGGGACTGTTTCATCTTTTAACTGCTGGAAACTAGCTATTTTATTCCGGAGGGCGTTGGTTTTCCCAACCGGAAAGAACTTTAGCAAGAAAGCGCTAGTGCATTTATCCCAGGTTTCTATTGCTTCGCGGTTAGCATAAAACCATTGTTTCGCCTTGCCTAATAATGAGAATGTAAATAAACGAAGGCGAATGGCATCGATACTTACTCCGCGGATGGTGAAGGTGTTGCAAATCTCCAGGAAATGCTGGAGATGAGCATTGGCATCTTCGTGTGGCTTGCCGCAGAATGGGCTAGCCTGTACCATGTTGATGAGGGCTGGCTTCAGCTCGAAGCTACCATCTCCGACTGGCGGAGCTGGTCCGACACGTACGTTCTCGCTCGATGGAGCGGAGAACTCACGGATCGTCTTGGTTGCCATCCTCGATGTAGCCTGGTCAATGACGGGAAGGACTGGGTTCGTCGGAAGGAGTTGCTTCTGAGGAGGTACAACATGGGGTCGTACTGTCCTCACAAGTGACTCCGGATTTTCTTGGAAGTTTGACGGTAGTTGGAAACCAGTCATGCACTGCTCTGTTCCACAAGGACCAACGAACAGAGCAAGGATAAACCCGCTTGAGTAGCGGTACTCAACTAAGATAGCTCAAGATAAAAGTTCAAAAATAATCTAGCCAAAGACTTCCCCGGCAACGGCGCCAGAAATGCTTGTTGGCACTTCTTACGATCCAATATCAGAATTGAGAATCCTGGTACTGGGGTAAGGAGTGTTTCAGTGGTTTTCCTTATGGCTTAGTAAAATATAGAAATATTCTACAAGCGCACAGAATCACCGATGTAGCACTTCACCTGGGAGTATCCCGAGGTATCGTAATTTATATTTCCGCAGGGAAGCTTTGGCAAGATTACTAGTGAACAGATATTCGAGACTATCAGAGAAGGGTACACGACTAGACAAGACAGGGGATAACGGTATTGGATAGGAGTGGATATACCGGACACACAGCTCAAGGGATACTCAGGTAAGGGAGAGAAGAGATAGATAGCTGGGAGGACAACGAGAAGAGATAGAGGACTCCTGGATACTTTATCTACCTATGTCACTCTAGCTTAGAGATACAGCGGCTACAGAGCCAGCACTAGGAGATCTGGGATAACTCTAATGTCTTAGCATCGGGACAAGGGAACCGGTGGACACGCAGAAAGGGATGAGAAGGGATGCCACTATTTCCCCACTGGGGGATCCTACGGACCGGAACTAACGTGATGGGCTATGAAGACCGAAAGGGCTGTCACCACCTCCCGGCTACCACCTCCGTTGCGACGAGAATAAACTAAGGCCACCGACTAGTCTAGGAACCACTCCTACACTAGGCAACGACTACTTACTCTGCTAGCAAGAGCAAGCAACCTTGTCAATACTCTTGGTGACAATTCACCTCCAGTATCAAGCAAGATCGAAGAACCAGCCAAGACAAAGAATTAAACAAGACTACAAGCACTAGAACTATAACTGATTATAGTCTAAGCAAGATATAGTTGCAACTAGGATAAAGTAGAAGCAAGATATAAATGACAAAGGCAAAGTGATAAAGATAACTATATTGATACTCAAAGTCTTACAAAAGGAAAAGTAAAAGATACAAGAGCTATTACCAGAGCTTCTGAAGACGACTCCGGAACCTCCGAGGCAAAGCTCGACTCAACTCTAACTCCAAACTAAACTATCCTAACTCTACTAGCATGAAAGTGGAAATGAGCTCCTTGGCTTGGTGTGTGTTTACAAGTGAAGTGCGACCCTCTATTTATAGCTCCAAAGGTTGGTTGAGGTAGGGTAGCAGCCAAGGCAACCAAGGAGGCGGTGCCGGGCCTTCGGCCGAATTCCCCGGTTCAGCCGAACTGGCCAGTTCGGCCGAACCGTGGGATGCACTGCCCTTTGCTCCCACGGCCTGGATGCGCTCCTAGAAGGCGGTGCTGGTTTGGGGGCGGTTCGGCCGAAGGCCTCAGTTCGGCCGAACTGGGCCCGGCAGCCCCCCTGCACCGCCTCTCCTCCTGGGCCTTCCTGGGCTGCTCTGGATTGATGTAATCCGTGTGCTTCTGTTGTTTTAGCCCAGAGGTGACGTGGCAGTAGCCCAGGATGAGTTGGCGGTCGCCCACGTGTCATGTGGTGTGTTTGCTTGGTCATTGTTGACGTGGACGACTCCCGGTGGTCTGCTCGGCTAAGGGGGGTAACCGGCTGAACGTAGTCGTTCGGCCGATTTGGTCATTTCTGGCCCCAATAGCACATATTTGTCGTAGTTGTACCTGCACAAGTGACACTCACAAAAACTCGTGGAACTTTATTAGAAATAAAACCTAAGTACATGGAATGTTGCATATAACCTCATTTATTCCCGAGTATTGGTGGTCAGATTTGGGCTGTAACGACCGCCAACAGGTACCCGAGTGGTTGATTTGTAAGAAGGGCGATTGATGAACTAGTAACTTGATGGTACACATGAGGCTACCCGGAGGTATAATACCCTACGTCCTGTGTCGGTGGCGTCGCTTATATTGCTGGTACTCGGCCGAGCTTCAGGAAGCCGGTACGAGCATATGGTTTACAGGATGTGATTGGATATGATGTGGGATACCCTCGTGGGGGTGCCCTAGGCTGCTTTATATAGGGTAGAGGGCTAGGGTTTACAAGTCGGTTTCCATCTAAACCTACTTAGTTTCGACCAGGACTCTAGTCCGGGTCGGTTACAACCGAATATCCCTGGATATCCGGACGAGCCGCCCGCCGGGTCTTCATCAAACTTGTCCGTCAAGTCGGGGTGCCCGTGTGGGCCGCCTAGGGGTCGGCCCACAAGCCTGTCAGATGTGGGCCCTGGCCGCCGTAGTCTGGTCTGACAGTGGGCCCAGGGGTACCCATATCCCACAAGCCCCCGAGCAACGTGCAGGCGCGTGTTGAACTGCTTGATGAAGGAACGAGGCCAATGTAGTCGGCTGAAGATGCTTCAACATGTAGTCGGCACAAGGGTGGGCGGTGCTCAAAAAGAGAGAACACCCAACACGACGTCGAGTCCTTCGAGGTAGTCGGTCGGTCCTCATGAGGGCCGATTACAGGGCGACGATTAGGAGCACTGTATACAGTAGCCCCCGAGCGTTGGGTTGTTTAGAATAAGCGAGCCGAGGCTCAAAAATTAGCTAGACAACATGTTGCCCAAGAGTTGGTGAAGGCTTGCTACCACCAAGGAGACTTTCCGAGTTGTAGGGCTTGCTCGGTCAAATTGGCTAATGTATGAGTAGGTGAGAGCATGCTGCCACCAAGGAAGGGGCCAAAATTTATCAGCACCCGTGACTCAACAGTGCGTTGATACCGATGATCTGAGCCTGCTCGGTCAAAAGCTGTTATAGCGGTCATGCGGGAATCCCGCCTCTGAGCATGCTCAATCAGGGCATTGATGGCCACCTGCCTGGGGAAAAGGCGAAACGCATGCGCAGCCATTCCCAGGCGTCTTAATGGCTCACGGGCCAACAGTTCTTGCGACCCAGGGCGCCTATAAATAGGCGCATCGGCGAGGTTCACTGCCGTAGTGTGTTGAGAGGGATAGCCACCATGTGGATCTTGAAAATCCTTCTTCCTGAGAGGATTGTGGGTTAAAGTAGAGTAGCCCAAGATACATGCCTGGGTGTGAGCCGTTGATGCCAGAAGAAAATCGTCGAAGGGTGGTGCAAATGCTGCGGGAAAGGAGCTGGGCATCATGCTCCTCATAGGTGGGGGAGGTGCCCACTTCTTGGTGGATCCGGGCGAGGAGGCTATGGTGAGTGTACTCTTCGCCAGAAAGCTAGCGAATGACACCGAGTTGATGGCTGATTTCGCAAGGGAGCCCATTGTCACACCCCAAAATTTTCGAATTTTGGGATGTGAATTTTTAACGTAATTAATACAATATTTTCTCAATTTTCTAAAATTTTTCAAGCTTTATAAAATTTATAGGGAATTTAGTATAGGAAAAATTGTTTTCTAAATTAAATTAAAGCAACATAGGTTTAAATTTTGAGTGCTTGCATTCATGTTGGCTGCATTGAGTTTTGGTTGTGCGTGGATCAAATAAGAATTTAAATCCAATTTAAATTCACTTTTAAATTGCATTCGTTTGAGCCTTGGAAAAGTTCTTTCGGCCTGAGTTCGTTTTCGCCCCTCCAACTCTTTCCCCGGCTCGCTTCCACTCCCTTCACTCTTCTCCAGCGCTCGGCCAGCCCTGCTCCTTCACCTGGGCCAATACCAGCCGGCCCACTCCCGCCCCGGCCCTGCTGCAGCTCTCCCAGCCCAGCTCCCGCTCCATCCGGCCTGGCCTGCCCCGCCTCTGCACGGCCCAGCTGGCTCAGCCCAACCGCGCCATCCCACAGCTCCACTCGGCCCAACCGCCACTCCCCCTCCTTCCAACCTCTGGTGCATGGACCCCGCCCACCAGGCCCGTCTTCCTCCTCCCGCCCGCGCCCAAGTCCGGCTCGATGCCGCACCGGACGCGCCCGACCCCGCCCGGCCTCCCTGGCCCATCCCCAGCTCGGCCCTGCGCTCTCGCGAACATTCCCCGAAGGTTCCGCTCGGCCCTCCTTCCTTCTGCGCCTCGCTCCCCGCAAGGAAAGCTCACCCCGGCATGGAAGGGGATCGCCGTCGGTCGCCGCTGTTTCACTTGGCCCGCACGCCAAGAAGCCTCACCGGGGCTATAAAAGCCGCCACCGAGACCCCCAGTCCTCATCCCTCCCTTGCCTCCGAGCACCCAAGTCCGCAGCGCTCACTCCTCTCTCCGCCGCCGCCGCCTCCCGAGCTCCGCGCGCCGCCGTCGACCTCCTCCTCCGGCGCCGCTCCGTCCTGTTCGACTATACCAAGATCTTCCCCGCATGGTGAGGAAACTTCCGAGCCCCTTCCCGCCCTCTCTTTCATCCCGTAGCCCGCGCCCCACCTCGCCGTCGATGGGCGGCCGCCGATCCACTTCGTCCGACCGATGCGTCATCTTTTCCTCGTTGAGAAGCCCCTAGGTGGTCTCTACGTGTCCCGAGCTCTCTCTCCGACCAACTTATGTCGCGAATCACGTCACATAGCATCACCACCGTCGTAGACCGCCTCCGCCAAAGCTCCGCTGCCCGCCTCTCGCCGCCACTCGCTGCTTCCATCGCGAAATCGGCGATGAGAACCCCGCAGCCGTGTTCGCCTCGACGACCCGCAGCTATAGGACCCAACCGCGCCAAAATCCGAGGCTTGTAGCGCGTTTTCGCTACTACGACGGCAATGCGCCGCCACAGCCCGAGCGGCGCCGCCGCACCCTCGTCCGCCGCCGGCGACTCCTTCCCCTGATCTGTTATGGGCCATCGGATCAGCATCCAATGGCCCGGATTCAGTTCCTGCCCAAGTCAACGCAGCAGTGACCGGTCAGCCTTGGCGGTTTTGCAAAAGAGACCCCGAGTTTTCGCAAAATAAACCCGCCGTCCAGCCCTTTTTCAAAAATAATTACCGATATGCCCCTAGTTTAGTCTTTAGCCCCTGATCTCTCCTATTTTTACACCCCGAGGTCCAGCCTTGCCTTTTTGCATATAAATCCTCCTATTCTATTACAAAATTACATTTAGGTCCCTGAGTTTTTCATAAATAAGCCCCTGTAAGTTTCTTAAACTTGCCAGCAAGTCCCTGAATCTTAGAAAAGTCATATCTTTCTCGTTTTAGCTCCGATTAGAGTGATTCTCGCGCTCACGTATTCGTAGCGAAGCGTTGATTAGTTTTAAAGCCTTCTTTTGTTCTGTTTCTACTGCTTGGTGCATTATTCTTAGTTATTCTTGTTTGTTTGCTTGTATGTTTGTGCCAATGATTGCTGCGAGTAGAGTGCCATCAAGAGATGTCAAGGAGAAGAGTCTGAAGATCAAGAGCTGAAGACTATGACTAATTATACTGGATTTGAGGCAAGTTATAGCACGGACAATCCTTGCTACCTACCCACTTGTAATACATTATTTCATACATGCATGTGTCTAATATGATGTATCCTTTAAGGTTGTACCTAGTTTTTCATTATCCTATCCTTGTTTACCGTGGGTTTATTACATTTGGGTAGAATTTTGCTAGGCGCGGCTACTATCACCTTTGTTTAATTGTTAAACTCGTAATAATGGTCCATTTCAACTTTAATGTTAAAACTTGCTTTTTAGCAACATGGAACATGGAGCTAGGGCGTGTGCTTAACAGTAGTTACCGACGGGCCGACGGCGTTATGGGAATCACTCGTGAGAGTATGGTTTGATCCACCAAGGATGGGGGTACCGTCGGCTATGCCTCGTTAGGCACAGTCCCGTGTTGGGAGCCACCGTGAGTGCGGGAGCTCCACACGTTGCGCTCTTTATTTTGTTGTTAGCATGCGTTGCCGCGCTCTGGACGCCATTGACCCTCCTATCGCTGCGCCCTGGGAGTCAGTCGATCTTGGTGCCTTGGATCATGCTGCCTGTGTTGTACCATAACGGCTACTGTTTTGTTAGGGTGTCTTGTGAAAAGCCTCGTAGCGTCCCTATGCGATCACACCTCGGAAGTATAGTTTAAGAGGTTTGGCCACCTCGGCATGGTTGGGTTTGAAGTTCTTTTGAGCTTTTACGCGACTGGTGGGTAAGGGGTGAAACCTCTGCAGAGTGAAAATCTATCATGATAGCCTTGCTCAGGGTCACGAGCGGCCTGGATCCTTTTTGATTAGAAGATGGTATTTATTTATGCTTAATGTCACTTACACATTATTAATTGGGTTACAACTGAGATTTATACACTTGTAGTAATTTGGATAATGTTAAAATGAACCAACTAAAAGTGCTAATGCAGTTAAGCCGTGTCTAGCCTTTTTGAGCCTTCATACACCCATGCTATACTTGCTAAGTAAGGCATTTACTTACGCTTGCTATTATTCAACAAAATCCCGGATGGGTAACAGATGAAGTTTCTTGAGGATCTTCCGTACTACTGAGCTGTGGTCAATCAGTCGGTGTCCCTGTGGACTTGAGGCTCTACCTGCCGAGAGGGTTAGTCTTTCGCTGTGTTTTAGGTAAACTCTGATGTAAAACTATTTTTATTCCAGCATATGTACTCTGTTTATCATATTTGTTAGCTGTATGTGTTATGTGGACTTCCTGGGCACACATATAGCAGCATCCGGGTTTCTGTGTAAATCCGGGTGTGACAGATTGGTATCAGAGCTATGCTGACTGTAGGATCGCAGCTTAGTTAGAATGGTTGATAAAACCTTAGGAGACCACCATGATTGTGATACGCATCATTTAGTTACGCTTTTCAAAACCCAGTGATGTCAAGTCTTGTGTGAATCTTGTCTGTAGGTGCTTGATTTGTTTGCCATTATGCCAATGCGTGATTTGGATATTTGTAATGATTATATAGTAGGGATCCCTCTATTTCCCCATATAGTAGGAGGAAACCAGAATACAATCCCAACAACAAAAGATTCGAAGTAGGAGACTTTGCAACTACATCGACGAAGAAGCATGGTGATCCTAACACCACATCTCTGTTTTCAGAATCTTGTTGTTTTGTCTCCTCCGCATTATAAATACACGACCGGGGACGCCGTCGATGTCACCCCACCGTTGCGCCGCACCCTTCGTCTTCCTCGCCTCGCTTTTCGCTCAGCTTGCCGTTGCGCCCGAGCGAGTTTCCCAAGGCTGTGTAGAGCTTGTAGATTGATCTTCGCTGAGGTGCGCGCGTATTCCAGCCTTCATCCACCCCTTTGCTCAGCCTGCACCCCGGGAGAGTCATGGCTGAGGAAGCCACCGAGCGTGAAGCTCATCTTAATCCCAATGGGATTTTCGACATTTCCTTTTTCATCTATCTGTGTGAAGCTTTCTTGGGTATCGCCCCCCATTTTCATCTGTGGCGGTACTTGTACCGTGTTAAACGCATTGGTTCTGGGAACCGGGGTGATGGCCCTACTCGGATTACCGGTGGGGCAGGCATCTGCTTGCACGCTGAATGACTGCCATAAGGACTGGTGCCAGGAGTGGTTCTTGATGACGGACCAGCCACCCTTGCTTCCGGGCAGGACTGGTATGGCGCCCAAGGAGCTGGACTCCTGGCGCGATCTTCCGGTTGGGGACGAGTGCAAGGACATCCCCGATCTTCTAGCGATGATTGCAGACTTGAAGCAACGAGGTCTGACCGCCACCACAGTGGCGGTGTCATTCCTGGCCTGCGCCATCCAGCCCATCAAGGACCGGGTTCACCCGGCATACGATTTCTCGGGTCGCCGTGACCCGACCCGGGAGACTTCACGCGGGCTCGACTCGGACGATGTCATCCAGCGGGTGAGTAGCATGATGAAGGGGGAGGTGAACAACCTTGGCGCTCCGTCCCCTTTTGCACTGAAGAATCCTCCACCTGCGGCAATACTTCTGTTCTGAGCTCTTTTTTACTTTCTAGGATGCGCTTGCCTTGTAAATTGTTTGAGTTTGTTTTTGTCATTGTTTGGACTAGGAGGTGACCAGCCGCTTCTTCTGTCCGGCGCCGCTGCCTGACACAGAGCCGGCGCCACGACGGAAAGTGATGAGGCTGGAGGAGGCAAGGGACGACCAGCTCTCAGTTATTGACGATCTTGAGGATTGGGAGTCTGAAGAATTTGGGTCCCCTCCGAGTACTGGTGATGCTGTTAGGGCGGAATCTTCGGCTGCCGCGGGGACGACCCGCGCGGGTACTCGGAAGGTGTTGGCGTCGCAGGTGCTGACGGCAGCGGCCGAGTCGCGGAAGAGGTAGGCATTGGTGCAGGCATCGGCGTCGGATGCGCTTCGCGTGGAGAGGCGCCGGGCTGCGCTCACGCCCGCGGTCAGTGAGGACGCAGCTGCTTCTCCCGGCAAGAGGGATGAGGGTCGGGACCCTGATGCCCCAACGAAGGTGACGGTAGTTCGGTTACCTACACCATTGCCATCGTCTGGGGATGGTCGGCCACCGCGCCCCGCGGGCTTGATCTTAAAGCGGCCGAGCAGGAGTAACAGGTTAGAGTCCGTACTCGGTTAAGTTGCTCGTGCTCGGGTTTCGTATCTTGACTTTATCTATGTCTTTCTCGCTGTGGTGTCTTCAGGGATGTGGCCATTTTATCGGATACGTCATGTACTCGATCGGATGGGGCCGGCGACCAGGGGGACTCCGTGTCTCAGGGCCCACCTACAACGGAGCTGGCACCGCCAGAGATGGGGCCGCCAGCTGCCGCGGCGACTGGCACAGCTGGGGGGTTGGGCTCTTCGGCCATGGTAACCGTAACCATCGCACCGGAAGTCACCCCAAGTGCCGGGTTTGAAGAGGAGGACCCGGACATGCGGAGCTTGAGGACGACGCACTCCCAGAACAGCATGCTGAGCCGAAAGGCGAGGCAGAGGAGGAGCTTAGCCATCACGAGCGCTTCGAGCACCTTGCCAAAGCAAATAAGGCAGCGCTGGAGCGGATTCGTGGTTCTTCGAGCTCAATGCTAGAAGATATGGAGGTAACATTTGTAGATCTTTGCTTGATATTTGTGAGCTTGGTGTTGAGCCTTGTATAATGCAGGTGTTGATGTCCGGGACCATGGAGTGCACGCAAATGATGCGCGTGGCGGAGGATGAGTACCTGGAGTTGCAGGAGCTGAGGACCCGGGTCCGAACCATTGCTAGTGAGGCGCGAGGAGTCGCTATCCAGAAGGACACGGATGCGGAGGGCCTGGCGCAACTCAACCAAGATCTCGTCGCTCAGCTGGAGGCGGCCAATGCAGGTAAGCATTCCCTTGTTGCAATTCTGTTGCTTTTGGGATTGGTGAAGTACTCGGATGTTGGCGGCGTCGCAACTACCCTATTTGCTTCGTGTCCTTAGGTCATGCTAGGGAGATGGAGCTTGTCCAGGGCCATCTTGCGACGATGGACGGGAAGTTCAAGGAAGTGACGGCCGTGCTACGGGAGAGGGATGCCGAACTGAAGCGTGCCCTTGAAAGTGAGCGGAAGCCTGTGCGACGCCGGCTTGAATTTCCGACTTGTACTAACCATGAGGCCATAACACTTGGTTATGGGTGGTTCTGCTGCGCAGGTCATGCCCGCGAGAAAAAGATTCTGGAGGAGAAGGTCGCGAAGATGGAGCGAGAGATGCAGGACCTTGTCGGTGCGCATAGCCGAGCCATGGGCGCACACACTATTGCGATGAACAGTATATGCTTCTTCCGAGCTCTTTTCTCTTGTCCAGCGGTCATGCCACTGGAGCTTATTATAACCTGTGCATGTGTGCAGAGGTTTTGGATTGCTACGAGACTCTGGCGCAGGCAGCTTTGTTTGCCTGTGACGGCATTCAAGCATCGGAAGGTCGGTCAGCGGAGCCCCATGTCGATCGGCTGCGCCTTCTGCTGGGCTTCGCGAGGGACATGGCTACAGACACCGCGCAGTATGCGGTCAAGAGCACATTAGCCCTTGTACGCTCCTACAACTCCGACCTCGACTTGGAGGATATCCGTGACGGGTACCATCCGAGTCTGTTAGAGCAGCAGTTTAAAGATTTGGCGGAGTCTTTCTCCAGCTTGGCGATCGACGTAGTCCGCAGCATAGTTGATGTGACGGGTTCGGGCCCTGCTTAGAGAGAAGAGGAAACATGTAGTATTTTTCAAACTCATATGTAATGAATGGTACATTTAAGCTTTTAGCTTTTTTTTTTGTTTGGATGATTTTTGCCGAATAGACGATCTTGGGCACTTCACCATTATCATGACACGTGCTAAGGACTGAGGTGGTGAACTGGCTGGAGCTCTCATGGAGGCAGCTCTCTTACATGCTACGATGCTCTGCATGGAGGCTTAGTCGTAGGTAGGGTCCCGACCGAGTACGCGTGCCGAGTTTATTTGCTTGTATGAGCAATTTTGTTTGTGGATGAGCTCATGGCTGTCGTTGGAATATTAATGCATTAGCATTGTACGCGGAGCATAAAATTTGTTTGTGTAATGAAGAATTTGTACTCAGTATCGAAATAAAGGGGTAAAAGTACATAGCTGTATTCTTGACTATGGGTAGAACTTGGCGAGGTGCTGGATATTCCAGATATTCGGAACTGGGTCGCCATTAGCCCATTCTAGGCGGTAGGTTCAAGGAGATACAACTTCTTTGACGATGAAGGGTCCTTCCCAAGGCGCTGACAACTTGTGTTGGCCTGCCGAGCTCATGACTCGGCGTAGGGCGAGGTCGCCCACGTTTAGAGAACGTTCCTTGACGTTCCTATCGTGGTATCAGCGAATTTGCTGCTCATGGCGAGCATGCCGTGTTAAAGCACAGAGTTCGTGCTCTTCTAGAGCGTCGATGTCGACTTGTCGACTCGACTCAGCTTCTCCCTCCTCGTAGTTCTTGATTCGCGCGGCGCCGAACGCTAGGTCGGCGGGGAGTACAGCGTCCGACCCGTAGACCATGAAGAAGGGTGAGTACCCAATTGCTCTGCTTCACTGGGTACGAAGGCCCCATACCACGTGTGGTACTTCTCTAGCCCAGCGGCATACGCGTGGGTTGAGTGCATCGTAGATCTCCTTCTTGAGGGCGTCCAGGACCATGCCGTTTGCCCGTTCGACCTGCCCATTGCACCAGGGGTGGGCAGAGGACGAGTAGTAGACATCGATCTGGCTTCCCTGGCAAAAGTCCCAGAACTCGTGCCCTGTGAACTGGGAGCCGAGGTCGGTGATGATCCGATTTGGGACTCCAAAACGGTGTGTGAGTTCTTCGATGCAGGCTGCTGCCGTAGCTGACTTGGTGTCGGTGACGACCTTATACTCGATCCATTTGGTGAACTTGTCTACCGCAATGAGCATGTGTTTGAGCCCGCCTGGAGCTGGCTTGAATGGTCCCACGTTGTCCAGCCCCCAGACTGCAAAGGGCCAGGACGGTGGGATGGTACGGAGCGCCTGAGCTGGTAGGTGCTTTTGCTTCTGTAAGAATTGGCACCCGGCACAATGCTGGACGAGTTCCCTTGCGTCAGAGATCGCTGTGGGCCAGAAGAACCCGGATTTGTAGACTTTTCCGACCAGCATTTTAGCTGTCGCGTGGTTACTGCATGTGCCCAAATGTACCTCGTGTAGCAATGCCAATCCTTCACTGCGTAGGATGCACTTCATGAGTACTCCTGAGGATGCTGCTTTCTTGTAGAGTTCGGAGCCGATGACCACATAATTGGCACTTCACCGACTAATCTGCTCGAGGGCGACCTTGTCTTCCTCGAGGTCACTTTTCACGGTCAAGCGGCCGTGCTTGACGAACGCGATGAATGGCTCGCGCCAGTCTTCTTCTGCTTCTGGAGTTGTTACTGCCGTGACAACCTGATCGGTAGTGGCTGTAGATTGGCTTTCGTCCAGAATTTTGATGGACGGTTTTCGTAAATCTTGGACGAATACACCGGCGGGAACTTGGGAGCGCTTGGATCCAAGCTTGGACAGCACATCGGCGGCCACGTTCTCCTCGCGTGGTACGTGGCGACATTCTAGCCCGTAGAAGTGAGCTTCCAGCTTGCGGACCTCCGCACAGTAGGCGTCCATGGTTTCTTTTGAGCACTCCCAATTTTTGTTGACTTGCTCGACTACGACTTTTGAATCTCCATAACATAGTAGGCGCTTGATGCCCAAGGTAGCAGCTATCCTGAGCCCGTGGATGAGTGCTTCGTACTCGGCGCCATTGTTGGTCGCCTTGTAATGAATTTGTAGCACATACTTTAGGTGTTTGCCTTCTGGTGATATGAAGAGTACTCCTGCGCCAGCTCCTTCGAGGTTTAAGGCGCCGTCGAAAGTACATCGTCCAATGCTCGGGTGGTTCCGTTGGTGTAGGTGCTTGAATTTCTTTCCACTCGGCCAGGAAGTCAACCAGTACTTGAGATTTGATGGATTGCCTTGATCGGAAGGTAATATCGAAGCCGCCGAGCTCGACCGCCCATTTGACGACTCGGTCGTTGATGTCGCGGTTGTGGAGAATCTCGCCGAGTGGAAAATTGGATACCACGTGTATTGGGTGCGCTTGGAAGTAATGGCATAGTTTTCTTGAACAGATCAGGAGGGTGTAGAGTAGCTTCTGGGGATGCTGATACCAGAGTTTTGATTTGGCTAAAACTTCGCTGATGTAGTAGACCGGCCTTTGTACTGGGTATGAATGTCCATCTTCTTGGCGTTCCACGACCAGGGCCGCGCTTACCACGTTAGTGGTTGCTGCTATGTATAGCAGGAGGGGTTCGTCTCTTTGAGGTCCGGTGAGCACCGGCGGGGTGGCCAGGAATGCTTTCTGGTTGGCCAACGCTTGGTCGGCCTCTAGCGTCCATTCGAACTTGTCGGCCTTCTTCAAGAGCTTGAAGAAGGGAGCACCGCGTTCACCTAGCTTGCTGATGAACTGGCTTAGGGCTGCCATCATACCTGGTAGCTTCATTACTTCCTTCTTGTTTTTTGGCGGCGGCAGATTCTGGATCGCCGCAATTTTCGTCGGATTCGCCTCAATGACCCGCTGGCTCACCAGGAACCCTAGGAGCTTGCCTGAGGGTATCCCGAAGAGTCACTTGGTCAGGTTTAGCTTCCATCTGAAGCGCCGGAGATTGTTGAACGTCTCTTGGAGGTCGGCGATCAATGTATCTGGGTCGTAGGTCTTGACAACGACATCGTCGACGTAAGCTTCTGCATTACGCCCGATCTGGGTGTCCAAGCAACTCTGGATTGCTTTTTGGTACGTCGCTCTGGCATTCTTGAGGCCGAAGGTCATCGTTTTGTAGCAGTATATGCCATGGGGTGTGATGAACATCGTCTTGTCTTGATCGGCCGAGTTGAGGGCTATCTGATGGTAGCTGGAGTAGCAATCGAGGAAAGAGAAGAGTAGGCATCCGGCCGTCGAGTCGACTACCTGGTCGATACGAGGGAGAGGGAAGGAGTCCTTAGGGTAGTGCCTGTTGAGATCAGTATAATCAATGCACATTCTCCATTCACCGGTTTTCTTCTTTACATGAACAGGATTTGCAAGCCATTCGGGGTGCATGCACTCCCGAATGAAACCAGCTGCTAGGAGCTTATTCAATTCTACCCTAATGGCCTCCTTGCGATCTTGCGTGAACCGACGAAGCTTCTGCTTGACTGGCTTGGCGGTCTTTACCAAATGCAAGGAGTGCTCAGCCTTCTCCCTTGGAACTCCAGGCATATCCGAGGGTTTCCATGCGAATATGTCCCAATTGTCCCGCAGGAAGGAGGTGAGCGCGCTTTCCTATTTGGGGACAGGCCTTGGCCCATCAGCCCCGTTTTGGTGCGGTCGTCGCTAAAGAGGGAGATCACCTTGGTCTCTGAGTCTGGCTCGAGCGCTGTCATCGTGGCGTCCTGCTCCGGCACCTTGGAGTCAGCAGGTGGACTGGCCTTGGCTTCGGTGGCGAGGAGTACGCTATTGCCGAGTTGTCGTGAGAGCTCGGCAAGGCGTACGGCTTCTCCATCACATTCATACGACGTCTTGACGTCGCCCCTAACGCTGATGACCCCGTTCGGGGCCGGCATCTTCATCACCAAGTAGGTGTGATTCGGGATGGCCATGAAGCGTGCCAGCATGGGCCGCCCAAAGATGGCGTGATAGGAGCTGCTGAAGTCGGTGACCTCGAAGTGTAGTAACTCCGTGCGGTAGTTGTCAAGCGTGCTGAAGGTGACCGGCAGGGTGACTCGCCCTATGGGGTAGGCCGCCTTTCTTGGGATGACACCGTAGAATGGGTGGTCGGAGTCTCGGAGCCTGTTGTAGTCGAACCCCATGTCGTTCAGGGTCCTGGTGAAGATGATGTTGAGGGCGCAGCCCCCGTCGATTAGTACTTTGGTCAGGAGGACTCTGTCAACAACCGGGCTGATAATCAACGGGTAGGAGCCTGGCTCAGGCAAGTAAACCCAGTGATCCTTCTTGCTGAAGGTGATCGGAGTTTCCGACCACCTAAGGTACTCGACACCCTTGGTGCCAATGAGATTTATGTCGTGGCGGTGGAGCTTCTTCTTTCTCTTGTCGCAGAATGCGTCGGGACCTCCCAGGATCACGTTAACCTAGCGGTCGGCGCGCTGAAAGTTGTCGTGATGGTCGTCAGCCGGAGCGACATTCTGGTACGGGCGGCGGTCGTCACCGTCCTGTGCCCGGTTATCCTGGCGGCGATCGCGATCCTCGCGGCGGTCATCGCGACGGTCGTTGCGGCGGTCATTGCGACGGTCACCGTCCCTTCTGTCGCCGCGGTTGTTATTGTAGCGTGGCTTCTTTTGTGCTGGGGCGGCACCGATTTGTATTTTCAGGGTCCAGCAATTCCTGAATGAGTGCTTTGCGTCTTTGTGGAGAGGGCACTGCTCGTTGAGACGGGCCAGCTCCTCCGCTAGAGTCTTGACTCCACCCGGCCTTCTCCTTCTGCAACGGTGGCGACGTCAGGCCTGCTGCGTCTGTTGCGGGCTAGTTCAGCTTTCTTCTGTTCGGCCGGCGGGCGGTCGTGATTCTTGTCCCTCCGATCTCTTGTCCTGAACTGAGCTAGCTCGGCTGCGTCGGCTTTAGCTTCTTCCTCGACCACCTTCATCATCTCCCCCACCGTCTTGGGGTCTTTTTTGAACAGGTTGCGGAATACGTCCTTGTCATACAGTCCGCGCCGGAAGGCGTCAATGACGTCTCTCTCTTCGACGTTTGTAAGCTTGTTATGGTTGTCGAAGAAGCGGTTGGTGTAGTCTCGGAGACTTTCACCCCTGTTTTGGCAAAATAGGTCCAGATCGAACCTAGTGCCAGGACGAGTATAGGTGGCCTGATAGTTCTCGGTGAAAACCTTGCAGAGCTGCGCCCAGCTGTCGATGGAGTTCTCCGGGAGTCCCGAGAGCCACAGGAGCGCCGCCTTCCCTAGCATGACCAGGAAGTAGGTGCCACCTGGTCCGTGTTGCCGCGTGCGGCCCAGACCGCTGTGATGTACGTCTGGATCCAGAGCTTGGGATCGGAGCGGCCGTCGAACTTCTCGACCATGGCCGGTTTGAAGGTGTCCGGCCACTGGACCTTGCGGAGGCGCTTGGTGAAGGCCTGGAAGCCTTCGATCTCGAAGTCATCTTCGCTGAAGCTATCATTGCTGCCATCGTGACGGCGGTTGCGGGCTCTGGGTGAGCCATATCGGCGATCGTAGCGGTCGCGTTCATCAAGCTCGTGGCGTGCGCGATGGTTGTCGTCGTCGGAGTACTCGGAGTGATTAGCTCGATGTTCAGGCCGACCGTAATCTTAGTCGTACCGCTCGCTGCGTTCCAGTTTGGCTGCGTCACGTTCGCGATGTCGGTTGTTGAGCTCTGCTCGTACGTGAAGCCGATCGCGGAGGTCTCCGTCCTTGCTCGTACGGTCTGGCCTGTGAAGCCGATCGCGGAGGTCTCCGTCGTTGCGGCGATAGTCACGCCGCCTGTGGCCACCACCGCCGCGATTCTGAGGGTGCCTGCCTTCGGACTCATCTGGTTGATTGTCCATCGTGCGCTCCTGATCTACCTCTTCTGGGATGGGTTCTAGGGTTGGTGATCTAGGTCGGCGCCATTCTCGATCAGATCTACTGTACTCGGTCCTGCGGGAACTCGATCTGCTTGAGCGTGATCGGCTAGATCTTGATCTAGCCTGTTTGTCTTGCCAATGGAGGTTTTGTGCGACAGCCAGCCAGGCTCTGACTTGGGCCGCTTCTGGGGTGGCCGCCATATGCGCCAGCTCGGCGACGCATGCTGCGATCGCCACCGAAGGGGTGAGGAAGTCAGCTTGCGCTTTCTCAAACTCGCGTGCCAGGTTTCGCGGGTCCAATGGGTCCAGCTCTTCGTCGCGTGCTCCGCCGCCTGCGGCCGCATCCGCCGCCTCGGCCTGACGGCACTGAGCTCTATTGGTGTTTGCATCTACTCGGCGTTGCCGTGCGGACGCAGTCTCGTTTTCTTGAGTTTCTTGATCTTCAGATATGAGTACCTCGCGATCATGTCGCGAGGTGTGGCTTGATGCCTCGTCTGCCGAGTTCTCGGGAGACGCAAGTACAGTCGTGGCGACCTGGAACTCGCCACAATCCGGAAACTGGGTGGGTTCGGGCGGGTTTCCAGATCGGCGGCCGCGTTCTTCAGTCCGTGGGGGAACATGTTCCCGGAGCGATCTAGCGCTTGCTCGGACATGGCGATGCATTCAGCGAGCGTGTCGTTGATGCGGTTCAGCCCGTCGACGATTTCGTCGGGGTATGGGACTCGGCGCCATGGAAGTAGATCTGGGATCCGGTCCCGGACGCTGAGTTGCTCGATCTGCTGCATGAGCCGATCTGGCACGTCGGGGGGAGTCCCCGGAGTCGTCGAGGTCGAGTCTACCGGCGTCAAGTTGACGTTGGTGGAGCTTGAGTCATTGGAGTCGGCGAAGAAGCTGCAACCCGGGAGGTGCTTGGGGCTGCCGGGAAGACGACGTCGAATCGATCTGCCATCAAGCCAACGGTGTTTTCGAATCGAAAAAGCTCAACAATCTACCCCTACCTGGCGCGCCAACTGTCGAACCTTAGGACCGGCAATCCACCTAGGGGTACCCGAGTGGTTGATTTGTAGGAGGGGCGATTGATGAACTAGTGACTTGATGGTACACAGGAGGCACTGATTTAGACAGGTTCGGGCTACCCGGAGGTATAATACCCTACGTCCTGTGTCGGTGGCGTCGCTTGTATTGCTGGTACTCGGCCGAGCTTCAGGAAGCCGGGACGAGCGTATGGTTTACAGGATGTGATTGGATATGATGTGGGCTACCCTCGTGGGGGTGCCCTAGGCCGCTTTATATAGGGTAGCGGGCTAGGGTTTACAAGTCGGTTTCCATCTAAGCCTACTTGGTTCCGACCAGGACTCTAGTCCGGGTCGGTTACAACCGAATATCCCTGGATATCCGGACGAGCCGCCCGCCGGGTCTTCATCAAACTTGTCCGTCAAGTCGGGGTGCCCGTGGGGGCCGCCTAGGGGTCGGTCCACAAGCCTGTCAGATGTAGGCTTAGTTTGCCCCCGTTGCAATGGAGGTGGTAGCCGTAAGGTGGTGACAGCCCTTCCGGTCTTTGTAGCCCATCACGTTAGTTCCGGCCTGTAGGATCCCCCAGTGTGGAGTTGGTGGCACCCCTTCTCATCACTTTCTGCGTGCCATAGGTTCCATTGTCCCGACGCTAAGGCATTAGAGTTAACCCAGACCTTCTAGTGCTGGCTCTCTAGTCGCTGTATCTCTAACCCGAGTGACTTAGACAGATAAAGTACCCAGGAATCCTATATTTCTTCTCGTTGTCCTCCTAGCTATCTACTCCTTCTCTATCTTATCCGAGCCTCCGTTGAGCTGTGTGTCACGGTATATCCACTCCTATCCAATACCGTTATCCCCTGTCTTGTCTAGTTGTGTACCCCTCTCTGATAGTCTCGAATATCTATTTGTCAGTAATCTTGTCAAAGCTTACTGTTGGCATCGAGAATGGCCGGCACTCCCTTAGCCGCATAGAAAGTGCGTTGTGTCTCGTCCCTGATGGTCGATGCGAGAAGCCAACACAAGAACACGGGTTTATCCTGGTTCCGGCCGCGGGGCCGTACGTCCAGCAAGAGGCGCTCGCGCGCTCGTGTTAGTTTCGCACCCTAGTGCTTGCAGTGGGGGGCTACAAGTGAAGGTGGGAGAGGAGAGTCGTTCTCCAAGTCCCGGAACGGAGGAAGAAGATGATTGAGGCGAATGCCAATATCGTGTGTGTGTGTGTTCGTGTCTGGGCGGGTGCCTGGACGTGTGAACTTGTCCCTTTCGGGACCCCCTGACTTTCCCTTTTATATCTCATGGGATAGAGGGGTTACAATCGTGGCTACAGTAGATATCGTGGGATGCCTCCCACATGGAGTGATCTTGATCCTTGGTGAATCCGTGCCATGAAGGCGAGATGGGCTGCCTTTCGGCGCTGGTCGGCAATGTGGCGAGTCCCGTACTTGTTCTGACAGGTCTTCGAGGGGTCGAACGGTCGTGGTGGTGGTCTAGTCGTTGTCTGCGGCTTCCTTCGAGGGGTCTCCTGCCCTGCCCCGAGGGGTCGGTTACCCGTAAATTACGGGGGCGAGTGGACAGGAGCTGGCATGCCATACGCAGCTGTCATGTCATCGTAACACCGTGGTCAGAGGCATAGTGGCCCGGCCTGACGGACCGATACGACCGGCTTTCGCCCCGTCGGTTGCGTCAGGGTTGGCGCGTACGGGGCGGCTGGCTTCCTGCTGGCCTGGCGGCCCCAGTACGCATCCCGAGTGCTCTACTGCCCTAGGGGGCGGGAGTAGGCAGCATTGGGGTGCTACAACGCTCACTGTTGTCACAGTGCAGGGCGTGGCCGCCCGTTGGCGTAGCGAGCAAGGGCTAAGGAGGTCGTACTCCGTCCCGTCGGCCACATGATGACGCTTGACCAAGGTTCGCCCCCGGTCGTCGTTCGTACTCCCGTTCGAGGGTCTCCAAGCCCATCCGAGGGTGTTCCGAATGGAGTTGGTGGAGTAGCGCTGCGGAGTGACCGGGGCCAGATGCGTCGGAGGTGCAGTGCCGGGCACGCCCTGCACAGTGACTGCCTGTCTGTGTCATGGTGGTACGGCGCGGTCAGGTTTTGGGCGTGAGGGCGGCGCATCCCCGTGGGTTGTTATTGGGCCGTGTTGGGCTGTTGGCCGGGCTGCGTGATTTTGTATGTCCAGGTCCAAAGGTTCCTGGAGGCAGCCTTTTTGCGCTTTTTTGGGTGATTACCCCGATGATCAAGGGACCCCTAATTACGGTCCCCGACAGTAGCCCCCGAGCCTTTACGGGAGTGGTTTTTCTCATGTAAAGGCTCATGATCGGGTTGTTCTTTCGCAGGTGTTCGGTGTAGGGGTTTGCTTTCGGTCGTGCGAGATCTCTGCGGGGGCGCGCTAGCGCACCCGCGGGTGTAGCCCCCGATCCTTTGTGGGAGTGTTTGTACTCATACAAAGGCTATATCCTTTGTGCATTTTAGGCTTAAATCGGGGGAGAACATCACACATGAATTTGGGGTTGCGTTCGGGGGGTATCGCGTTGCTTGTGCGAGGAGCCCCCGAGCCCTCGGCCTCGAAAGGGCGATCGGGGAGAGTTCCTCGTCTTTTCGTGTTACGACCCTCGCTTCCCCTCCGCGGGGCTGAGGGGCGAGACACTCCACGCTACCCTCGAGCGGGTTCGCGAACGCGGTCGTCTCGGTGAGCTGTTAGCGGGTAGTTCAAGTGGGCGTCCGTGCCCCGTTCGTTGGGGGTCGGCTCGTGGTCCGAAGACACGTCCATCAGCGAGCACTCGCAAAGGTTTGCTAGGCAGGGTCTTGGTCCCATCTGACAGGGACCAAGGGCGCGGAAGCTCTCCCTCGGTGGGATCCCTCAACTGGCTACCTTTGTCCGGCCTTGAACACAACAGGGGCATCCCTGGACTTCGCGTCCGGGGTAAAGTCATGATGAGCACGCCCGAATCGTCCCTGACTCTGTTGATCTGAAGCGTCTGTCGAACCCGTTCGAGGGCCAAGCTCGAGCTTCTGATCAGTAGGGCCACGGAGGAGGCGTGCGAGCCTCTCCACTCGAGGGTCGGGCCAGTCGCCTTTCCCTTGTTTGTTTCCGACTTGTCCGGGGCGTCCGTTTGAACCTGTTCGAGGGTCGGACTTCGAACCCCAGCCTCCGTGGAACGCCTCGAGGTGATTTGGCTTACCTTGGAAGCTGTCGTCTTTCATTGTCCATTTTGACCGGGGGCGGTCGTCCACGTTTTGCATGAGTCGTGGTTAACGTGGCGGTGCATCGGCCCGTCGACCGGAACTAGCCATTCTTATCCACATGATCTCGGCTGACGTGGCGTGGTGCTCCGCGTGGGAGTAGTGGGCGCGCCTTTTTAGGCGGGGTGGCGTGCGCGGACGGTGGTTGAGGTGACGGGGTGCCCAGAGTTACTGCGGCGTCGGTTTGTTTTACCGTGCCGCAGTTAATGCGGCCACCCACGCCGGGGCGGTTTTCCGCTGATGGGGCCCACGCGTTATTGGATCAGCTCACCGCCGCGTTTTGACGCGTGTGCTCCCCGGTCCAGGTGGCCAAGCCGTTCCTGATGGCGCGGTTTGAACGGACGCGCCTTTTAAGCCACAGCGGCGTCTTGCGGTTTGAACGGATGGTTCCCTCGATCGAGATGAATGATTTGGCCCTCCTCGAGATGCGGCGGGCCTCAGTACGGTCCGAGGGTAACTCGCCTTGATCGAGCCATGCGAGGTATGGGGTGCGCCAATCTTACAGCGGCGGCGGATCGGCGTCGATCTCCATTGCTTCGGCTTCATCCATCGAGGATGTCTCGAAGTCGGGGGCCTCGGGATCGCTTCCCGAGGGATCCTTGTCCATCGGGTCGTCAGCCCCCGAGGGTTTCGGAGCTTTTCTAGGGGGGTGTTCGGCACCCCCGAGGTCGACTGAGGGTTTGTCGAGGTCGCGGGCGAAAACGTTCGGCGGGACGATCAGCCGCTCGGACGCGATTTTCGCTAGCTGGTCTGCCTCTTCGTTGTACTTGCGCGGGACGTGATTGAGCTCTATACCATAGAACTTGTCCTCGGGCTTGCGTACTGCGTTGCCGTACGCCTCCATCTTATCGTCGCGACAGTTCGAGGTTTTCATGACCTGGTCTACGACCAGTCGGGAGTCGCCTCGAACGTCGAGACGCTTGACCCTGAGTTCAATGGCGATGCGGAGCCCCGCGAGAAGGGCTTCGTACTCTGCCATGTTGTTGGACGCTGGGAAGTGTAGCGGCACTACGTAGCGAATGTGCTCCCCCTGGGGTGAGACGAAGAGGAGGCCCGCGCCTGCCCCGGCTTTCATCACCGACCCATCGAGGTACAAAGTCCAGCATTCGGCCTGGATCTTTGGTGGGGCAAGCTGTGTGTCCGTCCATTCGGCCACGAAATCCGCCAAGATTTGCGATTTTATTGCCTTCCGAGGGGCATAGGTGAGGGTCTCACCCATTAGTTCCATCGACCACTTAGCTATTCTGCCAGCGACATCGGGATTGCGGACTATCTCGCCCAGAGGGAAAGACGAGACCACGGTCACCGGATGTGCTTCAAAGTAGTGTCACAACTTTCGCCGCATGAGAACTATAGCATAGAGCAGTTTCTAGACATGGGGATACCTCATTTTGGTGTCGGACAACACCTCGCTGATGTAGTACACTGGCCTCTGCACCGGCAGGGCGTGGCCCTCCTCCATTCTTTCGACGACGATGACCGCGCTGACTACTTGAGTAGTCGCAGCCACATAGAGGTGGAGAGGCTCATTGTCCCGCGGTGGTGTCAGGATGGGCGCGCGCGCGAGCGCCGCTTTCAGCTCATCAAGGGCTTTCTGTGCCTCGAGGGTCCATGTGAAACATTCGTGTTTCTTTAGGAGTCGGTACAAGGGCAAGCCTCTCTCACCGAGTCACGAGATGAAGCGGCTCAGCGCCGCGAGGCAGCCTAGTACCCTCTGCACCCCTTTAAGATCTCGGATCGGCCCCATTCGTTCCAGGGCTGTCACCTTCTCGGGGTTGGGCTCGATGCCTCGCTGGGAGACGATGAAACCCAAGAGCATGCCACGCGGTACCCCGAAACCCAAGGTGATTCGGAGATCGTTGACTAGGTCGTCCGCCTTCCTAGATTTCACAACGATATCATCAACGTATGCCTCAACGGTCCGCCCGATGTGATCTCCGAAAACGTGCTGCATACATCGCTGGTATGTAGCCCCGGCGTTTTGGAGACCGAACGGCATAGTGACGTAGCAAAACATGCCAAACGGGGTGATGAAAGAAGTCGCGAGCTGGTCGGACTCTTTCATCTTGATTTGGTGGTAACCCGAATAAGCATCAAGAAAGCATAAAAGTTCACACCCAGCAGTGGAATCGACTATTTGATCAATACGTGGCAAAGGGAAAGGAACTTTGGGACATGCTTTATTTAAACTAGTATAGTCTACCCACATGCGCCATTTTCCATTCTTTTTCTTAACTAAAACAGGATTAGCTAGCCACGTAGGGTGAAATACCTCCTTGATGAATCCGGCTTCCAAAAGCTTGCGCAACTCCTCACCGATCGCCCGGCGCTTTTCCTCGTCGAAGCGTCGCAGGCGCTGCATCACTAGTCTGGCTTGGGGTCGGATATCAAGGGAGTGCTCGACGACCTCCCTCGGAATGCCCAGCATGTCCGAGGGGCTCCACGCAAAGATGTCGGCGTTGGCGCGGAGGAAGTCGACGAGCACCGCCTCCTATTTGGGGTCGAGGATGGAGCTGACCTTGGCCGCCCTACCCTCGAGATCGTTTGGATCGAGGGGTACGGCCTTGGTCTGCTCCGCGGGCTCGAAGCTGCCCGCATGTTTGCTATGGGAGTGGGCAGCCTCATTGAGCATCTTCGCGAGGTCAGCCACCTGGGCCTCGAAGCAAGCATGGGCCTCGGCTTGCTCGACGCACTCTACGTCGCATTCGTAGGCGTGCTCGAACGACGGCCCGATCGTGATGACGCCCTTCGGTCCCGGCATCTTCAGTTTGAGGTAGGTGTAATTGGGGACCGCCGTGAACTTGATGTAGGCTGGCCGTCCAAGTATGGCATGGTAGGCCCCTCGAAACCCCACTACCTCGAAGGAGATGACCTCCTTGCGGAAGTTGCCCGGCGTGCCGAAACAGACGGGCAGGTCGATCTGCCCGAGGGGCTGGACCTTTTTTCTCGGTGCGATGCCGTGGAATGCAGACAAACTGGGCCGCAACTTGTCTGCGCCGATCCCCATCAGCTCCAGGGTGTTGGAGAACATGATGTTGAGGCTGCTGCCTCCGTCCATCAACACCTTGGAGAATCGGGTGTTGCCGATCACAGGGTCGACGACGAGTGGATAATGTCCCGGGTTGGGGATGTAATCCGGGTGGTCTTCGCGACCGAAAGATATGGTCTCCGTCGACCAGTCGAGGTACGATGGCGTAGCGGGGCGTGCGGCGTAGACCTCTTGACGTTCGCGTCGTCGCCGACGCGCGGACATGTTCGTCGTGGGACCTCCGGTGATGAAGAAGACGTTCTCCACGACCGGGAAACCACCACCGATGGCACCGCCGCCACCATCTGCGTCCTTCCTCGTGTCCTCCTCCTTCGCGACGAGGCGTCGGTAGTGCATCTTGATCATCTCGCACTGCTCGAGGGTGTGCGAGATGGCGGTGTTGTGGTACGGGCACGACTTCTTGAGCATGTCGTCGAACCGGCCTCCTGGAGGTGGCCGGGGTCGAGGTCCCCGTCGGGTTTGGTCCGCGGTGAAGGCTTCGTTGGGGTCGTCTTGGGCTTCTTTGCTTGCTCTGTGGGTTGGCCGCCTTCCGCAGGCGCCTCCTCCACGCGCTTCCCCTTCTTGCCGTCCCAGATGGCTCGAACCGCTTCCTCCCCGGACGCGAAACTGGACGCGATGTCAAACAGCTCGCTGACGCTGGTGGGGTGGTTGCGGCCGAGCTCGTGCACCAGCTCGCAGCACATCGTGCCCTCTAGAAAGGCGTTGATGACTTCGGCGTCACCGACGTTGGGGAGCTCGGTGCAGCGCTTGGAGAAGCGACGAATGTAGTCCCTCATGGGCTCGCTCGGCCTTTGACGGCACCCCCGCAGGTCCCAGGAATTACCCGGGCGCACGTAGGTGCCCTAGAAATTCCCCACGAACAGCTTGACTAGGTCGCCCCAGTCGTGGATCTGGTTCGCGGGCAGGTGCTCGAGCCACTGATGAGCCGAGTCCGCGAGGTGAAGCAGCAGGTTGCGAATGATCATGTAGTCGTCCGTGGCGCTGCCCAACTGACAAGCCAAATGGTAATCATTGAGCCAAACCTCGGGGTTGGTCTCACCTGAGTACTTGGTGATGGTTGCCGGCTGTCGGAAACGAGGGGGAATGGCCGCCGTGTGGATGGCGGGGCTGAACACCCGGGTCCCCGCGGGCTCAGGCGTCGGGCTCTTGTCCTCGTCCTCGTCGAAGCGCCCCCCGCGACGTGGATGGTACCCTCGGCTCGTCGCGGTGTCGTACCTCTTCCTGTTCAGGGTGTTGCGGGCGTCACCATCATCGGCGGTGCCCCGCATGTCCTGAAGCCGGTCTGATGAGGACATCACTGGCTTTGATACGACCATATTAATGGCTTGCAAACCAAAGGTGAATCAATCCTATATCACAATTATTGTTGGTATATTCGATGAATTGATGCTGCGTCATGATGTATGTTTATTGTCATTTTCAGAAATACATACATGGATTAAAAAGAGTGCTAGACACATACAGAAGGCATGGAGGACCAAAGAAGTTGATTGAGGACCAATTCTAAGTATTCCCACGTCCCCCGTCAGGTTACCACGTCACATTGGCCCAAGGAAGGAAAGAGACCAAATCCAACACGTTTTGTAAAGTCTGGATTCGGACTGCTAGAAAGTGCTGACTTGCGACGGCTGCCACGATTTCATCCGGACTCCGTTTTGGGCATTTAAGTACTTGATGGAAAGCTTATCAAGTCTACTTTCAGATGGATCTAGACTCACCTTCATATCTCTTCGGATGCGGCCGCAATCGTCGATTTACTACAGACACCTTTTCTGCCCACGGTGCTGCGTCACCTTATTTTGGGCCAATGGGACATGTGTCAAGTTGGGTCCATTAGTGTCACGTCCGGTTTTAAGGACAAAACCGAACGAACCCTTTATGCATGCCCAGGATCAAAATTCATGCATAAAGTGACATCATAAGTGAATAACAGAACAATATCAATTACAAGCGTATATTATTTACAAAATGACCAAAGGGTCTTAAAGAAAAATTACACATTCGTAAATCCAATCATGACTGAGGGCTCCATAATCCACAGGAACGTCGACCAGGGGCACGCCAGCCTAGGACTCCAAGTCTTCACGAATGCGTCCTTCTTCAAGTCCTCTCAACCAAGCTCCTTTGTGACACTATCTGAGCAACAGCAGGGGGGAGACACAGCAGGGGGTTCAAAGGAGAAGGGTGAGTACACCTAGAGGCGTGTACTCTGCAAGTGGGGGAAAATAAATTACATGTACGGCTTATGAACAAGGAAGGCTATTTAGGTGGACTGCAAAGCTCATATTTTAGTTGGTCAAATTTTTAATTAAGCACCTATAGTATTTTGGCTTCCCAAAACCAAACCCAACTTAAGGCTAGACACACTTGTAACCAACCAAACAACAGTTAACCACCACTGTGATCCTCCCAACCAACTAACCATGTGAGGGTCCAGGTCGCTCTTGACCGCGAGCACGGCTGTTATAACAGTTTCACACTCTGCAGAGGTTGTACACTTTCACCATGAGTCGTGTCAACACCATTCGCTAGGGGCAGCTAACCCCCCTCACATTTCCGAGATGTGAGTGCTACGCGGTGCACTACGAGGCCTTTACATAGGTTCTCCAGCGCGGACTAACCGGGTTACGGCATGCCCTGGCAAACCAGCGACACCCGAGGTTCCTTGCCGAACTCTTGGGAACGCAGCCCTCATTCAGTCCAGACAGCTTAGCCCCGTCCACTGGATTACCCTACTTAATTAGCCAAGACCAGCGCCCATCTAGTCCTCATGGTTGTACTGTAAGTCCTGGGTGGTCACTCCACAGATCAATCCTTACAAAAGACATTGGCTCAGGCAACAACCAATCTCTTCACAACCTCGCATCAAACCCAACTTGCCTGAGCCACCTAAGGTTCCAGGTTGCTAAAACGATTACCAACCCATAGTTGCATAATTCATTAATCAAAATTAATTATAATCCATCCCTCGTTGAGCAAGCTAAGCATATGCTACCCATAGAAATGTACCTCTAAAGGCTTCAAGGAATGTCATGAAAAATCTAGTAAACAACCTATATTGGATTCCCAGCAAATTGACATCTAATGCAAGAAAGCATAAATGAAAGATGATAACATGTAGAAATAATAAAGGTGCAAGAGTCAAGATGATCAAGACACTTGCCTCTTTCCAAAGTCTCCCTGCTCAGAAGAGTTCCTCAGCGTAAACAAATCAACTGAAAATAACATACATGTCCAACTAAGAACAATACACCAAGCAATAACAAAATAGTTTTGAAAAGCGTACTATAAGGGAACATTAGCTACAACAAACGCAAGGACACGAGAAACGCTTCAAACGGAGCTACGGTTCAAAAGATAAAACTAGCGAACATTTGAATTATATACAAAAGGAACAACTACGTGTTGCATTCATTTTATTTTAAGAAATCATGTGTAAAGGATATTTCAAAGAAATAGCCATGTTTAAATTACACAAATTATTTTAATTCAATAGCGAAGTAAATCCTAGTCATATTTTATTTACAAATATTTGCATATAGATTAAGCCATTTAACATTTAACTTGAAATAAATTAAAGCACATGAGGGTCTAATCGAATTATTTCATGTGTCGTTTTGAACAAGTTATAAATTAAAAATGCATTTATGTTGGCATTATTCAAATTAGCATGAATTTATCAAAAATCGGTGTATAAACCTAAACAAGTTTTATTTACAAAGTTGGTTGAACGGAAATTAACCAATTTAATATTTAATTTAATTTTATGAAACATAATCATCGTGCAACTACACTTGTAAACAATAGCCCACGCTAAAAGAGGACCATCGCAACAAGAACGGACTAAAACGAAGCTAGGACGCAAAAGCTATGAGCCAAACGTGATTTAACTATTTTCTGGAATTTTATTAACACCTAAAAGAATTTTATTTAAGCTAAAACTAATTTTTATAGCATTGTCAAGGATTAAAATATTTCAAAATAAAATAAATTAATTTATGACATCATATTAGCAATATATGACATCAACAAGGCATTTTAAACAAAGATTAAATAGGTTTTACATTTTTATTAAATTACCAAGGGCATTTATATAATTTTTAAAAAGTTGCAAGGTCTATAATGTGAAATATACAAGGTTCAGTAAACAAATGTTGCAAAACAGTGAAATTACAAGGTCTTATATGCTATTTACACAGTTTAGGGGCCTATATGTAATTTGTTATATACTCCAGGGGCTAGCAAGGAATTTATCTATGACTCAGTGAACAGCGCGTGCAAAAACAGGCTTGTGCAGGGGCTCAAGTGCAAAAAGGGCAGGCCGGCTGGTTGACTTGGGCCAGCGGCCGATCACAGCCATCGGATCCGTGACGTGCGGCGTTGATTTAAAACGCGAAGGGGTATGGGTGCTTCTAATTTGGGCCGCTGGCGCGCGATCTAGCGGCCAGGGACGCGCCGCCGGTCAATGGTCACCGGCGAGGGAGCTGGGCGGCGCTGGCTTGTAGGCGGCGGCGGCTCGCCGGAGACAAGCGACCCCAGAGCTACGGTGCTACGTTTTCGACGCGGTTTGATCCTAGAGCATTAGGAGAAGATGGCGAGCTCACCAAGGGGTACTTTGGCGGCAATTTCGCGGCGGAGGAGGCTCGCGACGGTGAGGGGTGGACGGCGACCACGAGCGCTCGTGGGGGACACGCTCGGGGCCTTGCATATGCGCGACGGAGAAGCTGGGCGGGGTCCTCGGGTTCCTGCGCGGGTGAGGGAAGAAAAGAAGGAGTGAGAGGAGGCTCGGACAAGGAGATCGGCGGCGGCAGAAATTCTCACCGTGGCGGGCGGAGGGCGGCCGATTCGGCGGCGGCTGCGGTTCTGTGGTTCGGGTGGCTGTGCGGGGATGCAAACGGGAGGGCTAGGGCCCTTTGCCGGCCATTTGTAGGCGGAGGAGAGCTTGGGTGGCCTGGGATTTAAGAGGCGGAGTTCATGGTCTTCATGGCCGGTGAGTGGCCATTAGTGACATTGATGCACGAGGGAGGGGAAGGGAAAACAGGCGGGTAGTAAAGGGAGGCAGAGGCATTTGCGATTGGGGCCAGGGGAGCGTTAGCGCGAGCGGAGGTGGGAGAGGAAGCGCGCGGGGGAGAGCTTTGGCGGCGGCGCTCGGCTTGTGATGCAGAGGGGAAGGAGATGATGTCGACAGGTGGGGCCCGTTGTGTAGAGAGGGGAGGGGGAAGAGGCGATGGCGCCTGGGCGCGGTGCGCTTTTGGGTTGTGCGGGGAGAGAGGAGAGGGAGCTGGGCTGGGTGGGTTGGTGGGCCAAAATGGCCTGGTGCGGTTTTTGCTAGAGAGAAAAGAGAGAGAGAGAGGAAGAGAAGTAAAGAGAAAGGCAATGCCCTATATAAATAATATTTGGCCCATATGTAATATAATATTAATTCCAGAAATATATAGTTCTTTAAACTTAAACACACTAACGAAACTACTCAAATTTTTAAAAAGGTTTTAAAATTCACAGTTTTTTTTCAGACAACAAAAACAATGCAAGAGCATGAATGCAACAAACACCTTATATTTATAACCTATATTAATTGGATTTAAATTATAGAAAATTTTGTTTTATTCTAAATAATTATGTACACTCTTTATTAAATTCTAATAAATTTCAAAAAAAATTAAAAACCTAGTAAATTAAAAACTAGGGTGTTACAATTAGGGACGCGTCCTAGGGTTATGGGAGGACCCCACCAGGTCCTGGTCGTCCTCCACCCTCTCATATACCCCCATAGCTGCCACAAACAGATTGGGTTTTATTTAGATGAAAGTTTAGCCATTGCTACTTGCTTGTAAGCGCGCGTGCTGGTACAGCCGCCCGTCTTCGAGTCTACGGAACCCCACCTTCGTGAGTTTATGTTGGTAGATATTTGCAATTGAGTTGCTTGTTCTACTTGTTCTTGCTTGTTCTTCAATTGCTTGCAGGAATTACCCTAGTGGTTTGGTTGATCGTGTTCCACAAGATCGCGGCAACCGCTGGAGTTGGTGTATTGGTTGCTAAGGTGCAGCGCATGCCCTTGTGGTGTTGTAGTCGGGCCGTGAACGTCTCTCCAGTCTAAATCGAAGTTATCCCCCTCTCATCAAAAGATCGGGCACAAACCCTAGCGGGTTCACATCACGGTCCTTCGCAGGCCTTCGCTCGTTGGGGTGATGGGCTATGAGCGCCTTACCGTCGTCTGTTGGACGGTTCGGCGTCCACTTCACCCGGCGAGGGGTGTGAATGGACTCCTCCTTGTCCTGCCCACCGCCTTCGGCCCTCGAGTTGGCCTGATGTCGAATGCGGGAGGCAGAGCTCTCGGCCTGTAGGACGGCCGCCTGCTCGACGAGGCTCCGCGCCTCGTGATGCAGGAGTCGAGCCGATGGTGTGGACGGCTCGGGGATGGCCCGCAGCAGCGTTACTGCGGTGACGAGCTTTTGGCTCACGCGCGGCAAGTCGGTGTCATCGTCGTTTTCGATGCGGGCGCGGGCAAGGCGTCCCGCGGCTCTGGCACGATTGTCGCGCTGAGGCTGCTGCGCTTCCAGTGTTGCCCGCAGCTGTTGCACCTGGCGGCGCTCCTCCTGGAGTTTGTTCTCCAGCTCTTTGACTTGCGCCAGCTGGGCCTGTGTCAATGCCTCATCGCCTGGAGGTGTCGAGACGTCAGCGTTGGCGGGCACCGTGGTGCCTGCGTCCGCCAGAGGTCGGTCGCGGCCAGTCGCCGATGCCTCCGGAGTCTTATCGTGACCGGCGTCGTCGTCGGGCCATCTTCGCTTCCGGACCCGACATCGCCGTCGATGACAAAACACTCCGGCATGGGATCGCTTTCTCCCTCGCTGGAGATGTCGAAGCAGTAATCGACGGAGCTTAGGAACTGCCGGAGCGCTTCAGCGACCTGAGGCCCGACGTAGTCCCACTCCTCACCGCTCGGGCCTGGTGGGTACCACTCGTCAGGCGAGGTGGCGTGGTGGTGAGTCGTGTCGTCTGACGAGGATGAACGGCGGTCGTGGTGGCAGGTACGCCGGTACGTAGGCAGGTAGCCACACCGCGGAGGGGCAGGCTGGCGGGTTCCCCCGCTACCGCGCTGGGCAGTGGGGAGAGATGCTCAGGTTGGCTCCGGCCGCACGCGTCGCGGCCGCCGGCCCCAACGTCCCTGGTGAGTTGGAGGCAGCCCGGCGCGCACCGGGTCGGCGGCATCGCGGTTCGCGCTTATGCTGGCGCTGACCGATGATGAGATCGTCGCGGCAGCGTCGCGCAATCCCATCGGGAACTGGGCTGGCGCGACGCCCACCGCCTGGCGGTTCCCTTCCGCTGGGTTTGCCGAAGATGGTGCAATTCCACCCGACTGTGCGTCAGGTGGTGGTATCCGCGGATCGTCCCAGTCTGGGAGCCTTATCCATGGGGGTTGACGCTGCTCCACCTGCACCTGTAGGCCTTGCAGTCGTCGGCGATTCCACAGTCCGCCCGCCGGGGGCGATGGCGACGTGGCCTCTTCCTCATCGGTGCGGCGAAGCTGCATGAGGTAGTCGGACCCATCGGACTCGAACGTCAGACTCCCGAACTGGATGATGAATCCAGGCGGGAACCCGTTGGGAACCTCGTCGGAGGGTCCCGGCGTCGGATGGTCGTCGTGAGCAGCCATCAAGGGAACTGGCGAGAAAAGTGAATCGCACAGCGCTCCACCTACCTAGCGCGCCACTGTCAGCGTCGAGAATGGCCGGCACTCCCTCAGCCGCACATAAAGTGCGTTGTGTCTCGTCCCTGATGGTCGATGCGAGGAGCCAACACAAGAACACGGGTTTATCCTGGTTCCGGCCGCGGGGCCGTACGTCCAGCAAGAGGCGCTCGCACGCTCGTGTTAGTTTCGCACCCTGGTGCTTGCAGTCGCGGCGCTGGTCGGCAATGTGGCGAGTCCCGTACCTGTTCCGACAGGTCTTCGAGGGGTCGCAATGTCCACGTGGTGGTCGAGTCGTCCGCGGCTTCCTTTGAGGGGTCTCCTGCCCTGCCCCGAAGGGTCGGTTACCCGTAAATTACGGGGGCGGGTGGACAGGAGCTGGCGTGTCGTACGCAGCTGTCATGTCGTCGTAACACCGTGGTCAGAGGCGTAGTGGCCCAGCCTGACGGACTGGTACGACCGGCTTTCGCCCCGTCGGTTGCGTCAGGCTTGGCGCGTACAGGGCGGCTGGCTTCCTGCTGGCCTGACAGCCCCAGTACGCGTCCCGAGTGCTCTACTGCCCTAGGGGGCGGGAGTAGGCAGCATTGGGGTGCTACAACGCTCACTGTTGTAACAGTGCAGGGCGTGGCCGCCCGTTGGCGTAGCGAGCAAGGGTTAAGGAGGTCGTACTTCGTCCCATCGGCCACATGATGACGCTTGACCAAGGTTCGCCCCCGGTTGTCGTTCGTACTCCCGTTCGAGGGTCTCCACACCCATCCGAGGGTGTTCTGACAGGAGTTGGTGGAATAGCGCCGCGGAGTGACCGGGGCCAGATGCGTCGGAGGTGTAGTGCCGGGCACGCCCTGCATAGTGGCTGCCTGTCCGTGTCATGGTGGTACGGCGCGGTCAGGTTTTGTCAGGGGCGACGTGCGGCCGAAGTTTTGCCTTTTGACTCTGGTGCCCATCATGGGGGATGGTAATGAGTGACTGTACCGCGTCGTAGCGGTCTTTCGAGGGGTCGAGGCGTCCCCTGGCGAGGCGGAGATTTGCGTCTCGCCGCTCGAGGGGTAGGGTTCCCTCGAGCGAGGTGGAGTTTGGGCGTGAGGGCGGCGCATCCCCGTGGGTTGTTGTTGGGCCGTGTTGGGCCGTTGGGCTGCGTGATTTTGTATGTCCAGGTCCAAAGGTTCCTGGAGGCAGCCTTTTTGCGCTTTTTTGGGTGATTACCCCGATGATCAAGGGACCCCTAATTACGGTCCCCGACACTTACCTACGGAAATATAAATTACGATACCTCGGGATACTCCCAGGTGAAGTGCTACAGCGGTGATTCGGTGCGCTTGCAGAATATTTCTATATTTTACTAAGCCATAAGGAAAACCACTGAAACACTCCTTACACCAGTACCGGGATTCTCAATTCCGATATTGGACCGTAAGAAGTGTCCAAGGTTGCCACAGGTGAAATAGTTCATCTTTTCCTTATCCTTTTCCTTCTTTTTTCCCTTCTTGAAAGAAGTGGTTGGCTTCTGCTTAAGCTCTTGCTGAAATTTCTTTTTATGTGGTTTGGGACGACCCTTTTGCACCATATGTGCACTAGAACTCCCCTCAATGACTTTCTTGCCTTTAACATCTTTTGCTCTAGCCTTATCCTCAACATCAAGAGTCCCAACAAGCTCAGTAATGCTAAACTCTTGCCTCTTATGTTTAAGTAAAGTTACAAAGTCAGTCCAAGATTATGGCAGCTTTGCAATCATGCAGCCTGCCACAAACTTATCAGGAAGCACACACCCAAACAGCTCAAGTTCCTTCTTCACCAGCGCCTGTATCTCATGAGCCTATTCGACCACCAGACGATTCTCAACCATCCGATAGTCATGAAACTGCTCCATGACGTACAACTCAGAACCGGCATCAGAAACACCATAACGGGCCTCAAGAGCATCCCAAATAGCCTTGCCATTAGGGAGCTAAATGTATGCATCAATAAGAGAGTCTCCAATGACGCTCAGCAAGCCACCCCTACAATTGGTGTCATCATGATCGAACTGACGTTGCTCATCAACGGTTCGAACAGTGGCAGGCAAATCAGTCACCACATAAGAACAACGCATAGAGGTCAACCACAAAATAGTTTTCTGGCGCCATCTCTTATAATGAGTGCCCTCAAACGGTGGTGGTTTTAACATACTCGCAAAGCCAACAGTTGAAAATTGCCTATAATCACGTTTTTTGATTGCTAGAAATATAGGCAGTTTCATGTTTAATTTATTCCATAAATATGATGCAAACAAGAAAAACATGAACATGATATCTAATATGTGCTTATCAATGGAATTCATCATCAGAGTCATCATGAACATGAAACTAGCGCTAACCAACAAGACATGACATGTGGAATCTCTCAAATAAAACATGTCGATCATAGTGTTTGTGCTAATCACCAAGATTGCAGCTTTGAGAATGCAATTAGTGTACCCAAAGGCAGAGCCGGAAGCACCCGACATGGTACTTTGTTGATGTAGTCGTCCCGCTCGATGCCATGCAGATTTGTTGCAGTGCGGATCGCCCTCTCGATGCCGTCACCAACCCCGTGAACAGCAAGCGAGTAGTCGTGCCCCCGCTGACACTCCCAAAAACGTGATTGCCGACCTTCACCCAAGCAGGTGAACTCACGGACAGCAGCGTTTCAGAGGCCTACTCTTCCAGTACTCGTGCGCGCAAGAACCGGAACGGAGAAGCCTAGAATGCAGCAGAAGTGTGGAGACTCATGTGTTTTTAGTACTAGCCAGACCTTGCTATTTATCACGTAGCTCAAGAAAATGAAAAGACCAGCTAGGAGCGGAAGAGTCTCAAGACTACAGAGTTAATACAATTCCAGTAACCTTCCTCATAAGTTTCCATGCAAAACTTACGAAACTCCCATTACTTGCCTCATTAACCGGCCACGTTAGGGACAAAGCACCCGTACGTTGCTCCTGCCCATAACTAGCTAGTGGTAAAAAAGGGCTATTTTTTCCCATACCATTACAATTTTCACACTTTGGAAATAAGCCATCGGTGTGTCACTGACACATGGGGGCCACCACAGTCACTTTCAATGGCATTTTTCAAACTTTTGAAAATTGTAATGGCACATTTGAAATTTTTTCTAAAAACAATACATGCATGCGTACGTTGCTCCTCCCCGTAACTAGCACCAATACATGCATGCACTAAATAATTAATACGAATCTTAGAATTTATTTGATTTAATTAAATAAAATATGGGCCAAGCCCACATTAAATCTAACAGTTTGTTGGATGTTGTTCTTCAAGCGGTGTGTGCGTTATTGTAAACTGGTAATCCCAGTATCTTTTGGAGAATGCTTTATATTTAAAGCTGGCTACGGCCTTTCCTGTAAAGGTCCATTTCATTTCGTAGTGCAACACCATTGCTCGTCCTGTTCGCTTGGATTATCATGTAGGGGCTAACATATATGCGGGTTAACATATATGCGGGTTAACTGTTAGTTAATCCCATATATTGCATTTCTATTGAATCAGAGAAAACACATCTCAGTTTATCATCAAATGATATATGACACATAATGCAACATTATCGAACACTGTCGTATAATTTTTTTCGCTCCCTTTTCACTACAAGGAACTATTTAATCTGCGACGGAACCCTGGCGACAGTTTCAGAAAACATCACTATTTTACCTTGAGCCCAGATAAGCCCAGAAAATTGTGACGTTTTCTCAATTCTGTCACGGTTCGGCCCAAAACACTGTGACGTTTATACGAATCCGTCACGAACATAAATTAAAAAAATTTCATTTCCCATATGACCCAAATAAAATATGAGGTTCAAACCGTGTTGTTGAGTTCCATGAATAAAATGTCCGCAATCAAAAAATAAAATATAGTCATATTTATAAATGGAGAAAAATGATAAATTGAAAAAAATCTCAAAAAACAAAAAAATGAGCAAAGTGTGACTCAAATCGAAGACCTCATCTTTAGATGCACAATGCCTTACCACTAGGCTACCTCACAATTGTTGTCTTGTTAAGCATTTGGTTTGTTTTTATCAATTCTAAAACGCTCGCTGGGCCTCCGCCAGGCCTGCTCGCCGCGCATTGGGCCGCGAAGCACCTTCGCCAGCCCAGCTCGCGCCAGCAGCCCACTCACACATGCGGCCCACTTGTGAGGGAGAGAGAAGGAAGAGAGTTGACCATGCATCAAACATGTTTGACTGAGGTTTCCAAAGATTTTTATGTTGAAACTCAAATTTTGGTCAAAACAAAAGTTTTTTATAATTTAAAACCCTACAACTTTTATATTGTGCGATTTTTGAATTGAGCTGTGGTTTATGTAGTAAAATAAATTTAGGAGAGTTGACCCGGGGTCAAACGATGTTTGACCGAGATTTGAAGAGAAAAACATATTGAAACTCGAAGATCAGCCAAAACAAAAGTTTCTAAAAATTAAATGTTCTACAACTTTCATATTTAAAGATTTATTATTTGAGCTCTATATTTAGAAGAAAAGGTGAGTTTCCTTTAAACTTCTCTAAATTTAGTTTGAACTTGATTTTCAAATTGGAGTTCAACCAACTTTTTTGAAGAACAAATGGTAATGTAACTTCATATTTGCTAATATTATACTAAATGTGAGGTTGTGTCCAATTTGTAAGTGTATATGAGCAATATAAGAGTTGAGTTGTATGGAGTTTCAAAGTTTGAGTTGAATTGTATGAAACAATGTGAGAGATCAATCTAGTTTATGAACAATGTTTACTTCTTTTTCATGGGACCCAATGAAAATTTTATGTCAAGTGTAAACATCCATAAAATGATTCCATGACAATTTTCAGAATTTTTGGAGAAGTTTTTGGTATTATTATCATTATTTTATAATAAGATGACTAGTATAAGTTTGAACTTTCCCTATAAGTCAATTGAATTTTTCATCAATATCCCAGATGTTGGCTAGAATGGACCAAAGGTGCCTAAATATAGTTTTTTAGAATTTTTTTGAATCGTATTAGAGGTACATATTGGTCAGTTTCGAATTACTTTGGGTAAACACGCAGAAATTCATTTAAATGATAGAAAATAGCAAATCTACTTGAAAATTCTTGAAATTCCTACATGACAACTTATATGTTGTTTGTTACGTGTAAAAAATATATTCGTTAATTTAAGATAGTTATTTTTGTGTGCTACTTCACAATGGTACAATAAAATAAAAAAGAAAAAGAAAAACATTAAGAAGAGAAGGAATAACCGAATGTTCATTCTGGCCCAAACGGCCCAAACAATTCTGGCCATCCGTCTCTGATCCAACGACCACCATCGCTCCCCCCACGGTATAAAACAACCTGAACCCTAGCTCCTTCTAGCGTTTCCCTCTCTCCTCTCACTCTCCTTACCCGCGCCGCCGCTAGTGCTCCTCGCCAGCGCCCCCTCCCGCTCGCTCCTCCCTTCCCCATCCACCTCCACGCCGGCCGCTCCCTTCCCACCCCCCTCCGCTGCAACGCCCTCCTCCGCTCCCTCCCCCTCCCCAGCGCCGCTCCTACCCTCTCCCGCACCTGCGTACCCATCGGCTACGCTCAGATGCGGCGCGCTCGGTCGGGGCTGCTCAAATCCGATGGCTCCCCCATATCAGGCGCGGTGGCGTTGGCATGAGGGGCGAAGGGGCGAGCTCCGCGGTGGAGCTTGCTGGCGTTGTGTGGGGACGAGTCGTGTCCAAGCCCCAGCCGCCCCGGCTCCGCCTCGCCTCGCACCGGCGCCCGCACCACTCTGTCGCCCAGCCCCGGCCGCGCCGCCAAGGTAAGCAGCCACAGCATGAACCCTAGCATCGCCGCAGCCGCAGCCATGGTGAGCGCCCTCTCCTTCCTTCCCCTCTCCAAAGGCTTGGCCCCCCTCTGTTTCTCACCCTGATGTGCTATGTCTTAGGGTATTGACCTCATCGCCGGCGGGAGGAACAAGAAGACGACCATGGTTTGGGAATGTAAGTACACCAACACACCTCCCTCCCGTCTAGTAATGGTTGCCCTGTGTGCAGCGAGCATCTTGATTTGTGTACATTATTTGGAAACTGATGATTTATGCTGATTTATGATGTCCCTGATATAAATATGATTAGGGAGGAGATACCATGAATTGGAAACATAAACGGCACCATGGTTTGGGAATGTAAACACCATCATTTGTAATTAAACATGCCACCGTTTGGAAATATATACACCATGGTTTGGTACTGGGGCACAGCGTGGTGCTCTAGATGTCTGCTTGGTAGGTTAGCTTGTAGTTCTTAGTAGGTTTGTTTCCTGGTTCTAGATTAATGTTGATTCTTGTGAGTTGTATACACTTTTCTGAATAATTGATCTGCAGCAAGTTGTCTAGCGTGATTTCCTCTCCCTCCCCAATCTAATTTAGTGCTAAGTTGTCTAGTGTTGATTGTCCAACTCGTATGGCATCTCCTCCTTTGAGTAGTGGCATGAAAATGGGGTAGGCTGTTTGATATGGTCTATTGGCTGGTGTGCTTCGTGGTGCTTGCAGGGTGTTTGGTGAAATGCACCTGAGAAGATGCCTTTTGTGTTTGCAATGCAGGGAGGCTAGTTTTTGTAACATTTATACATACACAGGAAGCCACATCACCCATCTATTTTCATAATCACTTCATCTATTATGGAGTGGGGTTCTTGATATGCTTATTTGTTGGTGCAGTCACGACCATTTGGAGTGTCTCTTCTAATTGCTGGACATGATGAGAATGGACCTAGCCTGTAAGTATTGGTCCGTTTAGCTCACCGAATTTGGTTTACTTTAACTGCTGGCTGTAGAATCCATGTTTGTTTAAATAGGGTTGTATTACTTTTTTTGTTATATAATATCATTGTATTATCATGTATTGTAGATTCTTTTTATTGGCTTTTTTATATTGTCCTAGTAAAGTGGACTGCTTTACTTCTTTTTTCTGAATGGTACTATCATGTATTGCAATTGCTTTCTGTTGGCACTTTTTAGATTATCATGATAAATACTATGTTGTATTGAATGGTCTACGTCTCTTTGCTGTAGAGAGTAGACTTGTCGTTTGTTTGGCTCCCATTAACTATGGTTGTTTGCTAGGCAGTTTTGTTCTAGGTCCTTATGATCCGAATGGTTATGTTAATCATGCATTGACTATAGAGTTACATTCTGTATGTGGACAAGGTTTTAGCTAAAAGGCATGAAGTATAAACAAGCGTCAACTTTGACGCTCAATTGATTCTATGCGGTTTTATGTGCTAATGCTTTATATTTGATTCCACGTGTATATGGTTTCTAGACTAAAAGTATTTATTTCTCAGCTTCCCAATAACTGTTGGAAAAAAATCTTTATTTACCACTACAGGTTTAGCCAAGTCCTAGATGTACTATTTAGTTTATTCGGTATACATGTTAACCGAGCCATATAATTTGGTTAATGCACTATTGATCAGACACTTTGAACAACCCCTTTTTTATGATTTGCTCATTCTTCAATCATATGGTATCTTTATCCCTCAATTATCAATTTACTGTCAATTGTACTTCTACGAATTCATCAGTTTACCTTCTGTGTGCTGCAGGTACTACACTGACCCATCTGGGACCTTTTGGCAATGCAACACAAAGGCAATTGGATTAGGCTCTGAAGGAGCTAGTAGTTCCTGTACATCACTTATGTTGTTCTTCTGATGTTTCTGATGTTGATGTCTGTTTTAACTTGTCGAAACTTGAGATTGTATTTTTTTTGAATATGATGTTAGGTTGTTTTGAAATGGTGGAATGTGATGTTATTTTGATGGGCTGAAATGAATATGGGTGTTGTTTATGGGCTGAAATGATCATCTGTACAAATCATTGGGCTGAAATGTTTGAGCTGAAATTTTGGGCTAAAATATCATCTGTATTAATTATTAGGCTAAAATATTTATGAGTAAACTTTTGGGCCAAAAAGTGATTCACTTTTGAAATCGGCCCATCAATAAATAGTTCATTAATTAATAAATCGGTCCATTAATAAATCTAAATCGGCCCATTAATAAATCAGCCCATTAATAAATTGGTCGTCCACGTCATCGTCCACGTTGGCAGCCACGTCATCATCCACGTAGGCAGCCACGTTAGCGTCCATGTCAGCAGCAATTCGTGACGGTCATTTTCGTCACCCACACTAGGCTTTGGGCTGGGCTGAGTGGGCTTCGGGCTGTTTTGCGACGGTCAAAAAACGTCACAGATCGCGTCAATCCGTGACGTTTTGTAAGATCCGTCGGCGGATTTAATCCACCACGCTCATTCAACCACGGAATCTGAAACCGTCACAGACACTGAATTGCAACGGATTTTCAACGATTTGCGACGTAATGATTCCGTTGCAGATTAAATAGTTTCTTGTAGTGTTTACATCCAATTAGTTTACGTTTGTACTAATTATAATAGCTAATTGGCTGAATATCTGATTGAAGGGAGTTACTTTGAGTTGAAAGGAACTAATAGTTGCTAAAAGTCGTTTTTTGCCATTTTACCTGCCCATAGCAAAAGAGAGAAGGAAATGTAAAATACATTTTTTCAGAAAATTAACTCTTATCCATTGATTGGATAAACAGAGGAGGAGGATGTTAGCAAATAGCGCTCCGTGCAGACAGGATTTTAGTGGCACCTGTACGTTGTACCACTATCTCTAGTGAAGCAGCGAGCCAGCGATTGATTAACATTTGGATCCTCGGCAAAAATAACTCTAGCCTCGCCAGACTAGTTAGGCATTTGGATCTATCAAAAAAATCTCGCTTACAGGGACAACCTTGCCTTGCAGGGCCAGAAAAAACTCGCTCTCGAGGGAGAGCCGATTCCGCTCACCTCCGACGGCAAAATCGACTGCGTACAGAAAAAGTGCGCGCGAAACCAGGTCCATCCGCAACGAACTTCTTCCCTTCTGTGGCAAAGCAAGCGGGCAAAGGTATCAAACGTGCTGCTGGGCTAGATGGAATCGGCAAGCTTGCCCAGCTGAGCTATCGCTCCGCTCGGTAAGACTACCAAACGTTCCCTACGTCAGTCACTACATCAGCACGCTCCCCTGTGGGCCGTCCTATACTGTCTGGCGTGTGGCAGCCACACAAACAGGCCGCAGCCCGCAAGCCTCCACATTTGCATGGGCGGCGGAACAAGGCGCGGTAGCCGTGACCTTGCCGACGGCCCATAATAGATTAATAGGCAACAAATGCATCCGAACCGGCCTAACTCCTCTCTTCTTCTATCGGACTAACCGGCCCATATTAGAAATAAGGCCCGCAGAAACAAGCTTCAAAATGCAGGCACAAAATACAAAATCGAAGCCTCGATGATAAGTTGATAACGCAGGTCCGCTGCACACGCATGTTTCTACTTTATTTTGTTTAATTACATAGTACAACGCAGACGCTCACACACGCACGCACATTCACCCCTATAAATACACGTACGCAAACCCTACCCCTATGAGCACCTTCGAAGGACTGAGCAGAGCACCGACGGGTCTGGAGATTCCCGAAGTCACCATTGGCAGGTCTGGAGATTCCCGAAATCACCATTGGCGCCTCGTTGTCGACGGGAACGCCGCTTACCACTTAACGCATAACGCCGGTAAATCCTGGTAAATCCCAGGAAAAGGTGCAAGCACCAGGATTTGAACCCTGGTGGGTAGCGTCCCACTGGACCGTCCTACCATTTGACTACAAGCCAATTCGCCATGTTTCTACTTTCTTCTCTGCTCTCTACACAAAGTTAAAAATTTGACATATTTAATCCACCCCAATTCGAAATAAACACATTCATTCCTGAACTTTCAGCAGTTTGGTCAAACTGGGCAACTTCAGGTACCATCCTGTTGCAAGATGACCGTCTCAATCAGCACAACTCTACTCTGTTTCTGGCCAAATGAAGCAGTTAACCCATGATTTGGTATACCAGAGGCCATAGGAGTTGAGACTTGGAAGGATTGTCCGTGGTGCTTTTCCCAAACCTGAACTCAAAGCTAACTTGCCCGACACCTGTTTCCTCTTCCGCGGTTGCAGGTTGCTTCACTCCGCCGCCATTCTCGCCCTCTCTGCAGTCTTCGCCTACGGCACTCAACGCATCCGGGCTTTTGGTGTCCCCCCGCCATTACAAAGCCGATAGCTCCGGACACTTGCCGTGCCCTGCCAGACACCACCGCCACCGATGGAGCCGGTGCCGATGAACACCAACCCGTTCGCGGCGGCGGCGGCGGCGCCGCCCACCGCGGCCGAGGAGGCCTCCACGCGGCGCGTGGCGAACCGCATCATCCGCGCCCTGCAGCACCAGCTCCGGCTGCTGCACCGCGCCGGCGCCGAGTTCTTCGTGCTGGGCGCCACGGGGAACGTGTACACGGTGACGCTGTCCACCGCGCCGGCGTGCACCTGCCCGGACCCCGCCGAGCCCTGCAAGCACATCCTCTTCGTGCTCCTCCGCGTCCTCGGCCTCTCCCTCGACGAGGCCTGCGTCTGGAGGCAGTCGCTGCGCCCGTGCCAGGTCGCGCGGCTCGTCGGCACGCCCACGCACCCGGACGTGCTCGCCGGCGCGCGCGCCAGGGAGAGGTTCCACCAGCTCTGGGCGGCCCGGCCGGCCAAGGCCGCCGCCGACGGCCGGCAGGAGGCGGCGGCGGCGGCGGGAAGGCCGCTCGACGGCGCGGCGTGCCCGGTGTGCCTCGAGGAGATGGCGCCGGCGCCGGCGACAGCGCAGCAGGCGGCGGTCCTGACGTGCAGGACGTGCCGGAACGCGGTGCACGCCGAGTGCTTCGCGCGGTGGAAGCGCAGCCGCTCGCGGCGGGCGGCGACGTGCGTCGTGTGCCGGTCGCGGTGGAGGCAGCCCAGCCGGGTGCGGGAGCGGGAGCGGGAGCAGCAGTACATGAACCTCGCCGCCTTCATGAACGACGACGGCGACGTGGCGATGCAGAGCGCCGACGACGGCGGGCTGTGCGCCGGGTAGCTATAGTGGGCGGTCTCTTATTCGTGGGGCTAATCGTGACATGATGGCTCTGAAGCTGTACATAATAGCATCTCGATTTATTAATGGTTTCTAATCTTCTTTGATTTGTTTTCCTTAGGGAGCTAACTTGTACCGTTGTACGACATACATCATGTACAACTACAAACCTGATGTGTTTATGTTAATAAAACGATTCTTTACTAAGCAAAGCTCAAGAGAACTGTGTTATGGAGAGAACATGACGAATTGACGATGCATCAAACCTGAAGGGTTTAACTAACCATGATACTATATGCCAATTGCATGAAAACAAGCTTACTTTCGGTTTCGATAATCTCCACCATGAGATCGCCATCCAAGCAACCAAACTGATCGAATGTTCAACCTCTGGCTTTCCTCCCCGCTCCCAGAATTCAACAATTTTCGTGTTTCTACAACCTAGCAAAGTAGCCCGCGCAATTTACATGGTACCTAGATTCTTTCTATTTATGGTTATTTTTATATATCTTAATAAATGGAAATATTTTTAAATAAATGCATATGTTTTTCTAAATAACCTACGTCAAGATATATGTTGTCTATATATCTTTCATATGTTTTTCTAGATAGCCTAAATCAAGGTATATGTTGTCTATGTTTTTTTCATCATCATAGTTTATAAATTTGGAAGAAAAAAGAATATGTTATATAAAGCTATAATTTTAAAATTAATAACTATTTATATTATTTGCATGAATATATTTTTGTAAAAAAATTGACTGGTGATATATAGTTTAGAGAAAGATCTAGTGAGTGGTTCAATGTATATAATCTCTTTTCTTTTGTTCACAATGCTACATAGCAATACATCATCATCTTGCTACTTCTTATTGTTGTCGGTGATAATTACCATTATTTAGTGGCCACATTAGACGGATACTTGGCCTTATGACTGGGGTGGGATTATGTTATGGATATGACATTATTGTACCATCGCGCTATCATTGTTGTGCTTCTAATCTTTGTACAATAGTTATTATCATTTTACTTTTAAGTGTGGCAATGCTTGTTGCTTTTTAGACTCAAACCCCATGTTGCTATCTTACTATGACGGTGTTTGGTTGAGGAATGGTAATGTAAAGGTAAACGAAATCAGATCACGCCGTATTTGGTGGCGCAAACGACGATTACGTTCTTTGTTTGGTTCTGTCAGGTAACGCTATCATATATCGGCGCGGCGTTGCTGTCGTGTTCTCACGGTGGCAAGCAGGATGCCATCACGCTAGCGATTCGCCTCCTTCACCAGGATAGCCACGTTCGTCAACCACAACAGCACGTTGATGAACAAGGAAAGGTTACAGATCTGAATGGAAGCAATGATCCAATTTCAAGCGAGAAATCACATATATTTAGAAGAAAATCAATCTGCACTTACGAACACACAGAAAAGACTCCGAATCTCTAATCTCTTCATCCCAGTAACACCTAGCTAGAGCAAGATCAACAAAATCTGAAGAATTACATCCGAAACCAGATAAAATGAGGGAGCCACTGCAACGATCAAGAGCACGGCTCCATCATAGTCTTCGTGCTTCACACAACCTCCTGCTCATCTTACTCAAATCCATGGATATTTGGATAGGAAGAAGATTTGCTTGGATAAGGATCAGTGAGGATGAAGGCAAAAGAGTTTATCGGGACGTAGAGCATCAAGCTGGTCAACGATGGACAGACAGAGTTCCGCCACCGCCGTTGCGAAAGGTATGGCATCCGATTGCGCTGGGGTGGGAGCGGTATCAACTTTGTATAGGCCGGTATCTGATTACGGTGTAATCCGATTACGAGAGTGCCGAAACAAACAATGAGTAAAGGTATATGTTACCGTATGTAAATGAGTCCCGTTACATCTACTCGAAACAAACGCTACCTATAGCTCTTAGTGGCCAACCCACTATTTTTCTCCATGGTCGTATCCTCTCAAAATCTAACCAGCGCGTTGACATTTTTCTATACTTCAATTTAATCATAGTTGTTCCATGTAAGATACTATCATTAAGTTGTTCTTCATGATCACCCCAATCATTTTCTTTGTTGTAGTTATCACGCTCTCTAAATTGTGTACTATCTCATTATTTTTTAGTTTGAAATAACGTGAAAGCAAAGCCACACTGCTACACAAACTAACAATCTTCACTCTACTTGTGCCATATCAACAAAACTGGTGTTTGATATTTTGACAATGCAACGAAAGACATGTTAAGGCTCGATGAACGTCATTGTCCAGCCACTAATTAGATACCAATCCGTAATGATTGGTTTGTAATATTCAATCTTTGTTTATTTGCGTGCAACTTTAATGGAAGCAAAGGTATGGATCTTTGTAATTTTTTCAACCTAACAATGGAAGGTTAGAACGAGGCAATTGACATAGTAGTTGGTGGCCTTTTCAAGCGAAATGTGCGTGTACATAATCGAGATATATTAGTTAATTGGTTAGCAAAGATGGAAGGAATATGTAACAGTAGTGAATGTGGCATGAAAACAAATGGTTAGCACGAAAAAAGCTAGGTACACAGTCTTTTTATTTAAGTAATTTGATTCCTAACATCAATAGAAACTTAAACATGATTTCTTATTTGTTGACGGTCCTTAAGTATCAAACCCGACCATCAACTCTTGTAAAGAACAGTGACAAAACAAACACGAAACTAGAGACAAGGGGCTTAATCCTAACCATTTCCACAAGTTTTGGTGATCACTGTTTACAAGAGACCGTTTATGCATACGGGGAAAAACATGGTCAAACAAAGGAAAAAAGTACACTTCAAAGAATTATATATGAGCAAGAGAATTCGAGGGCCCACATCCCAAAGAAAATTATACCTAACCTAAGAGAAAACACACCCTTGATGAATCAAATGGAAGCGCATGGATCCAATGGACCATGAATAGGAGAAAACCGCCTAAAATTACCGCCAAACACCATATATCCACATGAGGACCCAGTGTCACGGATGAAAGGCGGTGTGGGAGGTGGCCCCGAGGGTTCGGCCGAACCCCAAGTTTGCTCGAAACGGGACAACCACTCGACATGCCCAGTTTTGGTTGAATGGCCTCCCGCTCTCTCCCTAAGGTGGTTTCCAAGGTTCCCATGCTTAGAGACGCCAGGAACCGCCATATCCCACCTATAAAAGGAGGCGGAGAGCACTCATATAAACACGCAACAAGATGATAGAGGAGCTCCACTCCAAGGCAAACTCCTACCTCTGTAGTGCTTAGATCAACTCTAGCAGAGCCTCTAAACAAGCCCTAACTCAAATTTAGATGGTCAAACAAAAAAGTTGCACTCCAGCAGGCCCTCTACTTGACCCTGTATTTTAGGGAGGCCTCCAAATTAATCCCTCCACCCTCCGTTCCCGGGGGGGAGGGGGGTCTCTAGGGAGGCCTCCATTCTTAGGGGCTATTGTTGGAGTTGGAACAAATTATGAGGCCCTCAAAGAATAGAGACAACCCCCATTTAGTATTTGTAGGGCCTGATTTGAGGGCTATTGCTGGATTTGCTCTTAGAAAACATGGAGAGAGTGATAGATAATTCGGAGAATTGCTGGCCTGTAGGCACTCTTCCCCAGCCTCATACCTCGACGAATGCTTCCTTTCTTAAGTGAGTATTTGTGATCCCCTATGGTGGTGACTTTCTTGGTTAAGTAAGTTTTATTCTTTACTTGCTTGCAGGATCATCGTCCGTCCTTATGGCGGATGCTCTAATAGAGCGCCTGTGATAGAAACTGGTAACCCTGATCGATGCTAGAGTAGTAATCGACAATATAGATGTGGTGTCTAGGCTTTAGATTACCTTTGTTTGCCTTAACCCCATGGTGCTGAGGGGTAGGTGGCAGGTGATGATAGCCATGTCTATCCCTTGAACTCTCCCGTGTTTAGGTTTGATGTAGAGTTATAGGTCAAAGACCACGTGTGACCCGGTGCCTGAAGCAAGCAAGTAAGTACAGTTTAAACCTATCTTTACCACTCATAAGCCATATACATCCTCTCTATCCTCGTCTACTTTATTCTTATTTGTCTTTGGATGAACCAGCTAGAAGGCTAGTACACCTCCTTTCCCTTTGAAAATACAATACCCTGGATACTCTTTTGTATTTGGGTGAACTAGCTAGAAGGTTAGTACACCTTCTTTCCCTTTGAAAATACAATACCCTGGATACTCTCTGGTGTAGTGCTACAACGGTATATCCATGTGCTTGCAGATTTATTCATGAACATTAAGAAATACCAACATTATTCTTACTCAAAATTTATGTATTTTTATTTTACATGGACTTTTATATTTTTAGTCTTAATTAATATAGAATACTATTAATTTCTCATTATTTTATTTTTTTAACAAAAAAGAAAAGTGGAACCTGTGCATAACTTCTTAAATGGGAAAGGAGGTCCGATGTATGTTGAGATCTGCTATGGCAGACGCAAGTGTATAAGGATCTGACACTTACGAAGCTTCATTTCCTCATTTTTAAAATTCACTAAACTTAAATCATGTCTACACATATATCTTTACCATTCAAGCTAATTTTTTTTCTCTGGTCGTTGCTTATTTACTGGATTTTGTATACTTGTTATGTTTATACATTAGATATATAAACACCTGATTTAGAGTGCTTTAGCCTCTTGTTTGTATTTTTAGTTTCTTTTCTTTGTATCCATTTCTCTCCACTTCTGATTGATAATATACATTTAGTGGTTTGTTACATGTTAACAAGGTTAATTCTTGAATCTGTTGATACACTGCTATTTGATTCTAATACAATATTCTTACTATCCATATGAGAATTTATATTATTAACAGTATTATTTGAACGATTATATTCTCTTCCTTAGTCCAATTCATACACTCATATTTCCTTATTCTCATCATCATCATTGCCATTATTACTTGATTTGTCCATGATATTTTCTGGTGACATCTTCATTGTATTTTCTAGTGCAATAGACAATTCATGATTGTGAAGTTGAACTAGAACCAAAGGGCACGGACTCAACTCGAAGACTAAACACCTTCAACCATAGATCCACTTTCAAGCATTCCCCTAGGAGATGGGTTGAGGTTGGATTCATATGGAATGCCAAGATGAAATCCTCTAGAGATTTGGTAGTTTGAGGCATACCGTAAGGGTTGAAAGGATTGAGATTTTGAGGGAGTTGAGATTAGGATTGCTCATTAAATTGAGGTGGAATCGATATTAACGAGCTATCACATAGGGTCTTGTGATGGATTAGTGTCTTTTTTCTGTAAGTTCTTTTGGATTGTTGGCTGAAAGTCAGAAATATGAATATGCACATTATAGTCAAGTATTAAATGTTGGTTGTTGAGAATATTTGATTATTGGTAGAACCGGGTGCTGAAATAAAAGTACCAATTAATTTCCAAGCTTTTTCTTTTGCTGGCGCCTCACCATCCCCATGTTTCGCAAGGGTACTAGGCTATAAAAATTCCCTTAGCACACACTAGAAACACAGGCGCCTTACAACGTCTCCATTCACTAAGAAGTTCTATACTAGCACCCTAAAACACAATTCAAAATATCACCATGCTAAAAATCTTTCTACAACAAACACTAAGCATCTAATAAAATAGAATAGTTATTTAATTATGGTTTATGCAAGCTTGAGTGACATATGCTTTGAAAGAGGACATGACTGTCTTAGTAGAAATGTAAGTTTTGGCTTTCTAAGTTATTTAAATATGTTTTATGCATGCTTGAGCGACATATGCTTTGAAAGAGAACATGACGTGTCTTGGTAGAAATGTAAGTTTTGGCTTTCTAAGTTATTTTATGTGCTCATGCAGTGCATACAAACTATTATGTAAAGATTAGCTTGTGAAACACTTGAGCACTATGTTTGACTTTGTCAAAATTCCACGCATACCTAAGTTATAATGTAAAATTTGAACAACCAAAAATACTAGTTGATGTAGCAATTTTTCTTATAGTATTGGAAAATCACCACAAATTATAACATGCTTGGGATTTGGTAACTAGTTACAAAAACTTAGTTCCTTAATTAGGTATCAAATTTTGGTATATTTATATCATAACTTATATTTGGAAATACCTCTTGATACTCCTCCAAGGATGCTAAAAAACTGTTCTCCCATTTACTAATTTCATAATCAATGTTTTGTTAGGCAGAAAAGGTCAATAGTACTAGTGAGATGGTCTTCCAACCACCATGAATTTTTCTCTCCTGGTACTTAGCATGGATGTTGTTCCTTTTAGGTATTTAGGGGTTTAAGACCTGATTTTTGTTACACCATAAATACATAGAAATTTCACAAAACAGAGTGGTACTCTAATATAAATTAACTAGAAATCTAGTATGAATTGATTGTACCGCAGATATATGAAAGAAAATTAGGTGCTACAAGCCTAAAAACACTAGGATTTATTTCCCCTCCCTTCCATGGATGTTACTCAGGAAGAAGAAAGCGAAAGGAAACTGAAATTAGGTGTGGCTAGTAGAAGCCATTAACCAGGTTTCATATTTCTCACCTAATTCCAATTGACATCAATAGCCATTAATCTTGGTCACCTAGGTAATTTTGTTTCTTTGAATAGTACTGCTTCCTTCATCTGTAATTTTAATTTAGTGTTTTGAGCTTGGGTTGTCAAAGAAGATTGCGTGTGTCTTCCAAAGAAAGGGAAAAAAGAATTACACGAGAGATGCCAGGTTGGTAGTGAAACATTTAGAACAAATTCAAACTAGAACACAATAACTAAGCACACAATAATTCAAATCCAAATATCTTTACATTTATTTATGGATTATTAGAAGGTCAGGACTACTAACCTTCATTACATCATGCCCAAGAAAATTGGGGCTGGAATCGACCAAAGACAGGGCTTATCCATCAACGCTCCAGGTTGTGATTCAAAAACACCACAAGCTAGAGTGCAAAGCAAAGCCCCATCCAAAAACAAACTGCTAAATCAACCAAGACCTCAACTACCATAGGATTTCCATCCACTGAGAAATCAGCTGGACTGCACCCTGAAACACCCTTGATATATAATCTCCATGCAACCGAGGTCGCATGAACAAACCAGACTAAGCATGACTATACTACTACAACGCTGCTCAAGATTCTAATCTCTAAGCTAGAAGTGCAGCAAAAAAACAGCCGCAATGGCATGTAAACATGCATGCACCATCTAGCACTACGGGAAATCGGGTGTTTGCCGAGTGCCCCAGGCACTCGGCAAAAGCCCTTTTACACTCGGCAAAGACTTTGCCGAGGGTAACACTCGGCAAAGCCCACTCGGCATAGCTAGTGTCGGCAAAGCCTGAAATACACTCGGCGAAATATCCAACACTCGGCAAACATAGAGTCATTGCCGAGTGTCAAAATCAACACTCGGCAAACATTTTTCAAGAAATAAAAAAAAATCCGCGGCACGGGCCAGCCGGCCGCCTGCCCGCCCGCGCGCGCCGCTCCCTGTGGCCGCCCGACGCCCAGCCACCCGTCGCCCGGCCGCCGGCGCCAGACGCGCTAGCAGCACCGCAGCGCCCATGCCGGCCGCGCAGCCCCAAACGCCCCGGACGCTCCGGCCGCCGCACCCTGCCAGGGCCGCCGCGCTGCGCCCAGGCCGCCCAGCCCTGCCGCGCCGGGGCCGGCCGCGCCGGGGCCGGGCCGGCCGCCGCGCCGCGCCAAGCCGAGGCCGGCCGCCGGCCGCGCACCCGCCCGCCCCGCGCCACCGGCCGCGCACCCGCCCTGCCTCCCGCTCCGGGGCCGGGCCGGCCGCACCGGGACCGGCCGCGCCGCCCGCGCTGGAGCCAGCCGCGCCGGGGCCGGGCCGGCCGCCGCGCCGCGCCAAGCCGAGGCCGGCCGCGCCACCCGCGCTGGAGCCGGCCGCGCCGGGGCCGGGCCAGCCGCCGCGCCGCGCTGGAGCCGGCCGCGCCGGGGCCGGGCCGGCCGCCGCGCCGCGCCAAGCCGAGGCCGGCCGCAGGCCGCGCACCGGCCCGCCCCGCGCCGCCGGCCGCGCACCCGCCCTGCTTCCCGCTCCTGGGCCGGCCGCGCCGCCGCGCAGCTCCGAGCCGAGGCCGGCCGCCCTGCCGCCGCGCCGCTCCGAGCCGAGGCCGGCCGCCCTGCCGCCGCGCCGCTTCGAGCCGAGGCCGGCCGCCGTCGCCGGCCTCCCTGCCGCCCACCGGCAGAGAGAGAGAAAAGGTTGAGGGAGATGAGAGAGGGGTCGGGTGGGGAGCTCGAGGGGTGGAGAACCTTATCTGTACAGGCATGCGGATGTGAGAGAGGGTGGGAGAGAGAAAGAAAGGAATCCGGGGGAGGGTGGGGAACCAATAGGAACGCAGCGTTTTGGAGGGGCGAATTGATGACGTGTAGCGTTTGCCGAGTGTCCGGAAAAACACTCGGCAAAGACTTCTTTGCCGAGTGTTTTTTCTAGACACTCGGCAAATATTTTTTCCAGCATTCTTTAAAAAAAATTAAAATTATCAAACAAATTTTAAAAATAACGTAATTTTGGATGGCTAAATAATTTCAAATGAAAAAGTTGTAAACTACAAACTTTTACATATTTTTGAGATCTACAACTTTGATATACAACATATTTACGTTTGAGATCATTTGAAAATTTTAAAAAATCAAGATTTCAAATTAGATACATTATAAAGACATTTTAAAGTATTAAATGATCTCAAATTAAAAAGTGGTAAACTAGAAACTTTTAAGTCTTTTAGAGACCTAAAATTTTGATATATAACTTATTTACATGCGAGTTATTTAAAAAGTTTAAAATTTCAAATTTCAAATTAGATAACTTATAATAATATTTTGAAATGTTAAATAATCTCAAATACAAAAGTTGTGAACTACAAAGTTTTATATTTCATTGAGGTCTACGACTTTCGTGTAAAGAGTTTTTTCATATGAGATCATATAAAAAAGGTTGTATTCAAAAAATACATCTACTAACTCTCTCATATAGAATCACACATATACTTCTTGTTAGATGTTTCGATTTTGTAAATATCGTTATGAAAAATGTGCAAAATGTTCTCAACTTTTTATTACAACCTCTATGTGTGGTACCATTACATCAAGACAAATCTCATGATTTTTGGACTTAATTTGCTTTTTTAGAATTTAAAAATCATTTGAACTCGTATCTTTGCCGAGTGTCAAAGAAAATACACTCGGCAAAGATCATGTTTGCCGAGTGTCTAAAAAAACACTCGGCAAACAAGCTCTTTGCCGAGTGTATTTTTTGGCACTCGGCAAATGACATCAATATATTTTTTCTACTCGTTGTATTTTATTATTTGACTTGATCCAAAAAATTGTTTCACTCTGAAAATTTTTTGATGCTAACTCTTTGCCGAGTGTCAAAAAAAATACACTCGGCGAACAACTTCTTTGCCGAGTGTCAAAGAAAATACACTCGGCGAACAACTTCTTTGCCGAGTGCTTTTTTTTACACTCGGCAAAGAAGTACTTCGCCGAGTGTTTTTTGTTTGCCGAGTGTTTTATTTTTTGCACTCGGCGAAGTGCTTGTTTGCCGAGTGTCCGAAAAAATACACTCGGCAAAGACTCAAACACTCGGCATACGTCGGGTTTCCCGTAGTGTAGCCTAAAAAGAAGGCTACTAATGAAGCATCATTAAGCTACTAAAACATATAACAACAACACATGATAGATTGTCATGCTCAAAACTACTCATCGACCAACCGAATCAGTTCTTGTTGATCGATACCCGGTCCTTGAACTCGTCGGTGACGAAGGGCATGCAGCTGGTGCTGCGGGCGATGCCGCCGGTGCCGGCGGCGGCGACACCCCTGACCTCCCTGGGGTTGATGCTGGACCTGGACCTGGGGCCGAGCTTGGACCGGCGCCTGAGGATCTCCCTCATGGCCTCCGCCTGGAACAGCACGGGGTGCGTCCGGCCGAAGCCGTTGAAGCGCTTGCACACGCCCATGTGCGCCTTGAGCGCCTCCTCCATGGTCCCGCCGCTCTTCTCGGCCTCCTCGGTGACGGCCTCGGCACAGAGCCCGCAGACCCACCGCCCGGAGAACCGGCGGCGCACGCCGCGGATGTACTCCGGCGTGCACTCCTCCGACATGCCGCAGCACTCGCACCTGGCGTCCTCCACCTCGGGGACGGCGGGCAGCTGCGGCGCCTCGGCCTCCTTGTTCGCCTTCTCCCTGGCGCCGTGCTGGTGGTGGTGGAGCTCGTAGGAGACGTCGGACACGGTGCGCTGGAGGGCCTCGGACGAGGTCCGGCGCCGCTTCTCACCGTTGTTGTTGCCGGTGGCGGCGGCGGTGGCGGTGGCGCTGCCGATGTTGCTCGCCATCGCAATGAACGGCGCCGCCATGGCCATGGCGACCGCGCACGCCTCTCTGCTGGGAGCCATATGGATCAAGTCTATCTCTCTCTCACTAGCTGCTAGCTCAAGCTCCCGGGTGATTTAGGCAAGATGTGTTATGCGCTTACAGTGGAGATATGATGGAACTGTTTGCTTTGTATGCATGAGCAGACATGCATGGGGAGCTATTTATAGAGGTTTGAGGTCTGGCACGCGTGGCAATAGCCACATAATTTGTCAAAAAGTTGGCGCGCAACTTGATGCGTGTAACGTGTGGTGTTACGGCGGTGCACCACTGCACAAATTGTGACCTCGAGATTTTGGTAGAAAAGTGCTAGCTGATCGAGAGACCTTTTCGCCAAGTTGGCCGGGAGGCAGCGTGACGGGTTAAGTTGTTTTTGATCCTACTATATGCACGTGATATGGTGTGGCAAAACCAGCATCAAACCATCAAGTCGGCTTGGAGATAATGTGGTCGGAGTATACAAAAGGCGATCGTGAAATCCAGCCAATTGCGTCGCGGTTATGTTTTGGTCATGCTTGTTACTATTGAAGGCGTGATAATAAGATTTTGTTCACAGTTGTTTGATTTCCCGTGATTAAATAATTCATTTAGAGTTGATTGTTTAGCTGCAATTTGCTGATTCTGAGCTATTGCAAATGTCACATGTTGTGTCAAAATTTTCCGATAACGAACATTGAAGAATTTATGGTGGTCACATAATTAAAACTCTCTTTTTACTATTATTGCCTTTATTTATCTCTACAATATGTATTTCATTTTTGTCAAAACACGTGCGGGATCGACTTCCACGATTATCTATATATATTAATACTTATACTTATGATTAGGATTTGTATTATGTAAAAAAGACAGTGTAATTGTTGGTCACAAGTATGTCCTAATGAAACGAAATTTGGCTTGCACTAGTTTCAAGGACGACAGAGTAAAAGCGAAAATGATTCGACTGAAATTCATGCGTGTCGTGTCGTCATCTAGCTTTGTCCTCTCCACAATCCACATCACAGATGTTGGCATATCCAAGGCCATGATTCCATCTCATGCATGGACACTACAGGCTGGAAAGTGTAGTGGTTCACGAGCAGCTCGCCACGGCCGCCGGAGAGACGTCTCGAAGGGGGCTTTCTAGACTTTGACATCGCAGTTCTGAGCAACTAAAAATGGAGTTAGAGATTTGCGAATCAATGTCGTCCAGGCTCCTGGCAGATATTGTTTGTCTGGCCTCGGTTCAACCACGCACATACTGTTTTTTTTTAAAGATGATCGGTGAAATACATAAAAATATCCTAGCTAACCACCCATGTACTGATTCAGGAAGTCACCACGAGATCTCTTATCCTCCGATAGTCTTTTCCTATTGTTAGTGTCCTCGAACTCCAGGAAACCTTAGAGGTCGGTTCGCAATTTGCTAGTAGAAAAAACACCAGCCGATCAGGAACGCTAAAGACCTGTAAATTAGAAGTCATAAAATGGAATACAAGGTCGAAAGCTCGGCACTACTGCTACTCCGGCCGTATATACTACATTACATTATATTGATGTGATGTCGATGCATGAACGATGTTATAATTTATTTACATATCTAGAACTAACTCTCATTTAGATGCAAAAAAGAAGTGAGGAGCTTCTAGAGAAAAACAACAAAAGGGAAATGGGATCGAGCGATAAGTGAGTGATCAGCTCTCAGCACAGCTCCTTTTGACAAAAGCTATCAGCTTATCATACCATACATGCATGACTTATCAGCTAGCCTTTCCTCCAGTCATTTTCTCGCTATCAGGAAATAAAGCTGGTCTAGCTTATTATCAACTTGTCGGAGCAGTAAGTGCGTAAAGTTTGTAGGTCACATGCGAAGCTGATTAGCCTCTCCCTCCGCATCAGAAACTGACGCCGCGGCGTCGCGGCAGCCATGGACTTTTCTTCTTTTCCCCGCCCCGTTACCTTCAGCAGCAGGTGACTGTAGATATTATGCGCGACATGGACGTGGGTAGGTTGTATTCTTGTTAATTATGTCATCAGTGACATATGTCGAGCCGGCGAACGCGATAACGTAGTGTCATTATCACTTGCTAATTGACACGCTTTGTCTTTCTCCTTTTCTAAATCGATGGTCTGCATTGCAACGAGGCGAACTCAAAATTTGGGCATCCATCATGCATGACTTACCTTGACACTTGAATCATAGAGTTACGTTGTTCATCCGTGCCGTCCGTGCATTATATGTAAGCTAATTTGTACGTCGTAGCGTTGTTTCCAAAAAAATAAACCATGGAAAATATGTATGAGAGAGAGAGAGAGAGCACGCAAAGGTCCCTTGCGATACAACGAAAAAAACATGGAAATATGTATGAGAGAGAGAGAGAGAGACAGAGAGAGAGAGAGGTACGGCCTGTTGGGCTGCAAGATTCGGCCCAAATATGTATTCGTTATAACGGAGGCGGAGGCTTTAGAAACAACCGACCGTGTGTAGTACCACATCGAGAAGCATTGCGGGGAAAGAGACCTACAAAAGAAGGTGTAGTTCTCCATTGCAATTCATACCTTTCTCGGGCTTTTGGCTAAGATCAAGTGTAGTATCTGTTCTTATCAGTTTAATATCTCATATGTGGGCCATATGTTTACTTTGATATTAAATTTATTTGTTGTGGGGAAGGGTTCAACAAAATGGCTTGCCATTGGACCCTTATATGTCTCCTAGGCGTAGCACTATAGCCTTGGCCTGGCACACCCCAACCAAAACTAAATTCAAAATTAGTGAGAAGTTGAGATTAAGAAGTACTAAAAAGAAATTTAAGATGCCCTAATTGTAAAAATTAGTGGAAAGTTGAGATTGATAAGTTCTAACAATAAATTTAAGATGTCCTAATCATTAAAATTAGTGGGGAATTGAGATTAGGAGGTAAGATGTCCTAATCATTAAAATTAGTGGGGAATTGAGATTAGGAGGTAAGATGCCCTAATCGTTAAAATTTCAAGAGCAATCCAGTTGATGAACTGGAATTTGCAGCTGAAGCAAAAGTTGACAATTGCTATTTTTGTCTCGTTTATCTTAGCAAGAACATGGCCTTTGCTTATAAAGAAAGGTTAGCATGAGACAACAATTCAGGTCGTGCGCTTCAGTTGAAAAGGAACCAGCGGAAGGGTAGCTACTGTCACTTTCAGATGCTGCACAATTAGATTTGCGAGTGGTCAAATTATCTCACTATCAGATTTCCAATTAAAAAAAAGGAAAAAGTCTACTTCACCCCCAAACTATGAGGGATGGAACACATCACCCCCCAACCTAAGAAAATAAATTTTTTACCCCATGAACTTTTTAAAACCGGACAAATCACCCCCTTAAGCGAAAAATCATAATAAATCACAGAACAATCATAAAATGGAAAATCAAATTGTGTTGGACTCCAAATGAGTAGATCTACGCAGTGAACATATAATATGGTATGCTTTAGTACATTTTTTTACAGCTATGAAGAAAAGCATAGATCTAAAGTTACAAGAAAAAAAATTTACTAAAGCATTCTGTATTATATGTTCACTGCATAGAACTACTAATTTGAAGTCCAACACAATTTGATTTCTCATTTTACAATTTTATGTGATTTATTATGATTTTTCAGAACTGCTTCAGTGGATGATTTGTCCGGTTTTAGAAAGTTTAGGGCTAAAAAATCCATTTTCATAGGTTGGGGTGATGTGTTCCACCCCTCATAGGTTGGGGGTGAAGTAGACTTTTTCCTTAAAAGAATAGGCCTCCCAATTATCTCACTATCAGATTTGCGAGTGGTGTTCTAAGAAGAAAGTGCTTGAAAACTAAAAAAATATAGAGCAGAAAAGTAGCTGTTGAGATGTATGTTGATATAGTTCCCACCATACTGAAGTGAGGCTGAAGAACTCTCTAAGTTCTGAAATACGCGAAGCAGAGAGAGAGAGAGCCGCAAAGTTCGCTTGGTCCAAAACGATCAGACATAAGAAACTTTTCTATAGGTTTGGAATACTAATTCTATTGATTTTCCTTTTGGTCCAAAGGGAACACAAACTTCCGAAGGTCTCTAATTTATACCACCACTAATAAGTCGTAGAGTACCGTTATAAAACAAAATTGGAATTAATATGCATCCTAAGAGTTTCATCTTCTCTTAACAAATCTCTTATGGCTCACAATAGACTCATATCTTTGGAGCGGTCTAGAGACGTTACATTACGTTATTAACGAACCAGTTCTACCGTGACGTTGTATTACGTTGTTATAACGGGCCCGTAACCTATGCCACATAATCCAGCCCGTCAACTAACCCGGCCTCCGCACGGCCGAACCAAGCGGCACGTCGTGCGGCCTACCGACAAGGCCTACCAACCATCGGTGGGCTGGTTTTTGGTCACGGACAGGCCCAAACGTGCGGGTCTCTCGCCTTTTATCCATTTTCACAGAGCAAAGCAGCAACTACAGCAGTGCTCGAGGAGCTACCGCGCCAGCCATTCGTGTGCGTTCGTTTGCTCTTGCCGAAGTTACAGGCAGCATCATCACTGAATCTGGTAGCCCGTGTACCCTTGTGCTAGGATGCTATGCAGCTGCAGGATTTCCTTTTCCCCCCTGAACTGGTCTCATTATTGGCCCTGTTTAGTTCCAAAATTGGGAGGCCAGATTTGGGAGAGGAATGTCACTTTGTAATCATTAGGTATGTGTGAAAAATTATTCAAAAATTGATTAATTATGCTCAAAATGTTCGTCTCGTAGAGTACAACAAAACTGTACAATTAGTTTTTGATTTCATCTATATTTAATACTTCATACATGTTATGACATTTTGATGTGATGGGGAATCTTATTTTTGCATAGTAAATTTAGAAGTAACTTTTTGAAAGGCCATTGTGAGTTTGATACTGCGAAATGATGTCGGCTTTCAGTAGCGAAACGGATTTGGTACCAAATCTGGAGTTTGCCCCTTTCGAGTTGGCAGGACTCATATAGTCATCACAGCAGTACATAACCAGGCAAGCCTCTACTTACCTCAATGGATTATCACCAAATATGGAACTGCCTGCACTGTATATACAAGTTCATGATTTCATTCATATATGAGCGCATGACAATAACATAGTTATCCACTTATGGACAGGCGAAAGGGTTTTAGCCAAAAAAAAGAATTGAGAAACATGAGCAGACGAACCCGGATATCGAATCCCCTAATTCATCAGGTTTCATCTTAACCCAGGCCAGCAGATGTAGCAACAAAAGGGAAAACAATGGCAGTACATTATCAGCAGTAATCAGAACAGGTAAAGGACGTTTTGCCCCCGATTACATTCACAATTTCTTTTGACTTTTCATAATATCCAACAAATGAACAGAGTACCACATAGAGATTAATAATCAGGCAAAGGACACACTTGAGTACAACCTGACAAGAAATAAGCAACAGCATCACAGATTACCCATGACGCAATCTGCACAATTGCCACAATTGTTCTTCGGCAGTATCAACTAAAATCGCGATAAGCCACAATCTGAACAGTTTTTCTATGTGCACTACCTCCTCTTCATTCTCCAGGAGCAAATCTGTATACTAAACCAATGTTCCGTGTCTGAATGGTGGTATCACTGGCTTTCAGTTTTACCGGTTTGTTCAGGGTCGCTGCCATTTGAGTGGTTGGATCCAGAGCCACCATCACCGCCTTGAGATTCATTGTGCTCGCCATTGGTAGATGTGTTGGTTTCGATCTTGGGATCCACCTGCCCACCATTGCTAGATGTTTCAGTAGCTCCATCGGTTTTATTAGACGTCTCTTCTGAGGAACCATTCACTCCGTCACCAGAAGAATCTCCTTGGGAGTTCTCCGCCTCAGCATTTGACGCCTGGTCAGTTACAGCACTGTTGTTCTCAGAATTTGACACCTCAGTGGATATACCTGTTTCTGCACCCTTCTCATCATCATCAGAAGCAGTCCCAGTCTTTTCTTCTGTAGAGGTGCTATCAGCTGAGTTGCCCGTATCATCACCAGATCCAGTCCCAGATGATGCTGTTGCACTTTCATCTTTTAACCCAGTATCAACGTGAACAGCCTCACCAGTGCCATGCTCAGAAGAACCGGAGGTAGTGGAAGCTGTGTCACCTTGGTTTTCACTGGCATCATTTTGTGAATCATCAGTATGAACGGATGGTATATTCCCTGTTTCATCAGGAAGACTGCCAGTACCATGGTCACCACTTGTTTCGGTCTTTGCATCATCAGGAAGGGATTCAGAGCCAGTTTGAGTACCCACTTCCTCCTTTTTCTCACCCTCTTCCCCATCTGATCCATTGCCGCTTGCACTGGTGGATTCATCATCTTGCGCCACTTCATTATGAGATGTTCGGCTTGTCTCACCAGTGCTTTCCTCTTGTGCCTGATTGTTTTGGGACATATCATCTCCAGTTGAATGGACTTCACTTTTACTCTCAGCATCAGAGTTGGATTCAGTGTCATGCTTATTTTCTTCTGCGTGACCGGTGGTTTCATTTACGCTGTTATTACTATGAGCTTCTGTATTACCATCTGCACTGTTGGTTTGTCCTTCAGCTTCTGACCTCTCAGTGTTTCTCTTGTCATCTTCATGCAAGTCGGTACTATCTTTATCAAATACAGTTTCTCCACTCTTCTCCTCATTATGATCAGAAGTATCTGAATGATGATCTATGGAATTTTCCTCTGGTTTAGTTATAACATCAGAATTATCACCAGCCGTTTCCATGTTGCTATCACTGTAACCACCTGCCTCTTCCTTCCTTCCCTGGAACATGCTTCTATCGTTTCCGGCAAGCTGGTCCTCAGCATCATCCAAGTACTCATTTTTCTTATCATAGGAATGCTTCACCTGATACAGAAGCCAAAAAATAACACCTACAAGTAAGGTAGCTTGGAGTAGTGTTTTGATTCTTGATCCCCTGTTCCTTTGGTTCCGGCTATTTGAATGGTGAAGCATGTTTACACCTGCTGAAATAATGCATAATGAATGCCAGGTAGCCAGTTAGTTCCAGTCAGCAAAAGACACAAAATAACATGATAATCTGAGCAGAATTCCATGCATAGCACAATAATAGCAGTAGGTTCAGTAATTGTATTCCATAAATACCAGTAATACTTTCACACTCTATTGCTAGAAAAGTAGCAAAGTACACACAAATATTGAAGTTACTTTTAGGGCATGTGTGAAATGGTGCAAATTAAACAATACAACGCCTTTGTTAAATTACCCTCTTTAGCCAGAGTCTGACTCATGCATGGCAGAGCCTGGGAAATGCTTCTCAGCACTGACTAAATGTTAGAGTATATGTTAGGATAAATCCCGTACTGCTAGTATGCATCCACGGAGGTGCCTTGTACTCTCATATATACCGGCTGAGGCCTCAATGTAATACAATCCAATCCATTATACCAATTCCATCTCTCTACACTAAATAAGTTTTCTTTAGATAATGATCTGGACTAGGAATGGCAAACATTTCGCAAGTCAGAAAGTGGTCTGCATCCATATGCAAACGAAGTAGAGAACATGATCATGATTCAATATTAGAAAATATAATTAGAAAGATCGGCAGCATTAAATAAAATGCAGGTTAGGTAATAGAATCACAGCTTAATATTCAATTCAAAAGAGTGCAATCTATCATCCTACACCATGTTTACTGGTGTGGTACATCATATTTTCCTAGAGGTGGAGGCAGAGTGCAGAAGCGCTGTACAGTTTCTGAGTGTGGGGCCAACCACAAATGAAATATAGATGCTAAGATACTAAAATTTAAGAAAACAAACTTGGCTTCAAACAGGAAGACTCTATGTCCTAGTGAAAGGATGTCCAACTCCACACACAATCACTAAGCAAGCATAATAAGAGCAATCGAAACGATTGGCATAGTGATGCGCTAGTGTGTGCAAAACAAGAGAAAATTTAGAACACAGTGCATGGTGACAGTGATATGATGAGCATTCGAAGGACATAAGCGTAACTGAAAACAGTGCCAGTGCCAATTTTTGCCCTGCAATAATGCAGGGGCATTAAATGCAGTTCTCTGCTTTCCTTTTTCTTTAAACAAGCACAAACATTAATAAAGCACACATGGTAGCGATTTCTGCTCTCAGATCCTGGAAGCAAGTCCCAATTTCACGGGAAGCCATTTCCAAATCAGTATATGTTGAACAGAATTCAGAAATGAGCTGGGAAACAGGATGCAAACTGAATTGGTGAGGTTCAAAATTGTAGCATCCGAAACATTCTAGTCCAACCACTGCATCTACCGGGAAGATGGGATCCACACGCTGGTATCATGCCAGATACGGACGAACACTAGCTAGTACTTCCAGTGTATAATATGCAGAATTTCCAGAGTGGTCAGACAGACAACCGGTGAATTCCGAAAATAGGCAGCTACTTGGTCGTATGGATTTCAGTCAGAATGGAAGTAGAAATGTCACTTTCGTGCTCGTTTTTTTTTTAATTCGTGTTCCGTTTATGGCTGGATTTGCAGCCTTGAACGTGCCCGGTCACCCCACCCAAACGTACTACTGCTTGAACCCCCAGAATAGAAACCCAAACTTCCTGATCCAGTTCTGTGGAAGCAAATCCAGCACAGGAACACAGGGGAATTCAGAGAGACAGAGAGAGGGGGCAGCCCAACCCTTGTCCACGTAAACCTACACCAAACTCCCCCGGCAAAACTCCCCCGGACGGAGACAGGGGAGATCAAACGCGGCGCGGGAGCGACTTGGCAAGCCACATTGCTTGGCAGCAAGAGCGGCAGGCAAACGGCGCATGGGAAGATACAGAAAATCATCCTCGGGAGAGCCCCGCAATTAGTTCATACCCCGATTTCGACCCGCCGAACCCGAGCGCATTCACGAGCGGTGCGGCGCCGCAGCACAGACGCAGAGGGAGGAGGGGACGGCGTACCTGGTTGGGTTCCGGGCTGGTGGGTGGTTGGAGCGAGCCGAGCCGCCAATGGCGCCGACCCTCCCGAGGCCGGCGGAGGACGCGATGCGTTGCGGGAGAGCCGCAGCGGAGCGGAGGGGTGGAGGTCTGGAGGATGAGCGAGCGCGACTGCAGCGTGACCCGGGAGGACCCCTGCGTTGATGGATGGATTAGCTGGTGGGTGGGGGGTGGGTTAGATCTGCGACGTGATCGTCGTGGGGCGTGGGGGGAGTACGAGGCCGGTGGTGGATTTTTGCCTGCGCCCTGCCTTTTTTTTCTTTTCTTTATTTCTTACTTTTTCCCCGCGGCGGCGGCGGCGCTGTCGCCGGGGGTTTTGGTTCTCCGCCGGGGTTGGGCTGCCGCGCCCGCTCGTGATGTGTTCACCGCCCGGATCGCGGGGTGCGGCCTTGGATTCCTCGCTCGTGGTGGCCTCGTGCCGTCGTCGTGCGTTCGTGCGCGGCTGGTGCCTCGGGCAGTTGGGCACTTGGCTCGTGACCTGACCTGGCCGGGCGGGCCCGCGTCGTGCGTGCGCGACAGGCGTCGCTGCCGCTTGTCGCGGGCATCGTACGGCGGAGATTCCTCCGGTCTTTGATTACTGTATGTACGTCACATGTATACTGTACAGTGTAGTGTACACCGGAGATCCAGCTGCGCGCCAGCGCTCTGACAAGGACGGTACACCGCGTCGGCGTAATTACGGGCACGCCTGTTGCCATCGTATCGTACGTGCACTCATCGTTTCGCCGCGAGCTGGGATCGATGCATTCGTTCCGGCGTCCGTGTAAAGGACACAACCGCCATTGCTACCGCGGTAAACTTTTATACGGCCACGCATAAGTGATGTTTTAGGGTTGCTCAAGTAAAAAAAGGCCTATTTCGAATTTGTTTGAAGAAAACTTTTTTAGTTTTTTATGAAATATCAGAGATTTTTTTTGAAAAAGTAGTATGAGGGGTTTTAGTTTTAGACCCCTACCGCTACTAGCTATAAGACACTCAAACAAAGAGCTACAACAAGAAAAACAAACCACTCAAACAAGAAGATAGCTTTTCGCGTGTTTAATTTTTATAGGAAGACGGTGTCTATTCAAATGAACTCCCATAAATGTACATCCAGCTCGTGTTTGCAATACTTTTAAAACATATTTTGGATAAACAAGAGAAGTTACAGACAAATTACTTCATAAAAACTTCTGAAACAACGTGGAAGAACCATAGCATCTCATGACTCATTCGTAAAGTTACTTTGATACATTTACTATATTTAACAAATTGTTTGTAACAAAATAGCAAGTATCAAGTATCGTTTTCGATAATGTTCAAAACAGGTAGTTTATTTGGACTCAGGGGAGCAGGGCCTTATGCACGTGTCCGCGTGTATTATGCCATCGTATTGCGAAAAAAAAAGATACTAGGTGGCATGGCATGCTAAATAAAGAGTAGCATCAAATATTCAGCGTAAAAGCATTTTTTGAATGGAAAAGGTCTTTGAAAGTAGATTATGGCTTTCCATTCTTTTATAGTATATTATCAATTTTTACAAGATGAACGTTATCTCTTTTTTTGCAAAAAAAAACGTTATCTAAAAATTAATTCAAATATGAATCTATACTCATAGAACTGTTGTATATGAAACATCCATTTTTTTAGGAATAGAATATCCATTTTTTTTGAGAATGACACAGTACAACGCAGACGCTCACACACGCACGCGCTGTAACATCCCGTATTTTTATGCGGAATGTTATTGTGCAAAAATGTGGATTTTTCAAAAACTTTTTGTGGAATGTGTGCTAGTTAGAAAATCATAAGAGTGTCTTCTTAATTCCCTCCTGAATTCCTAGAATTAAAATACACATTAATTTGGAATTAAGTTGTATTTTTGCCTTAGTGTGATTTTGGGTCTTATCTGGTTTTTCTGGAGTTCAATTGTTTGAGCATTTGAATTTGAATCCAATTCAAATTCAAATTAAAACCCTAACTCTAAACCCCCCACTAATTGAAAACCCTCTAACTTGGTCTGGGCCGAAACCCACTAACAAAACTAACACAGCCCGACCTACTAACTAAACCGTCGGCCCAGCATGCTAACCTACCCCGCGGGCCAGCCTTCCTAAGCCGGCCCAGCAATCCCGTCGGCCCAGCGCCGACCGAGCCGGCCCAGCCTTCACCCCGCGCCGCGCCCCCTTCCCTTCTCTCTCGCTGACAGGCCGGCCCCGCCTGTCAGCTTTACCCTCAACCTCGCGTCACCCCTTCTCCCCCACACGGCCGAGCACGCAGCCGCACCCCGCGCCGGTGCTCCGCGCCAAATGCGCCGCACACCCGCGCGATGGGCGCCGCGTGGACTAGGGCACGGACGCCGAGGATTCGTAGACGTCCGCACCCGCCCTCGCGTCCGCTAACCCTAGCCCGGCCGCCTATTTAAGGCCCCCGCCGGCACCATTCCCCGTTCGAGCCGCCTCTACCCCCGTTGGGGATTTCCACACCACACCGTCGCCGTCTGGAGTGAGGGGAAGGAGGAGGAGGAGGAGTGAGGGAAGCCGAGGAGGACCCCGAGCTTCGCCGCCGCCGTCCGCGCCATCGACTCCGAGCCGCCGCCGCCGCACGCGAGGGGAGAAGGCGCCGTCCCTGAGCACCGCGAGCCGACGTCCGCCGCCGTTCTGCGAGCACTTCACCGAGCTGCAGCGTACAACTACCCCCGTCGCGGTGAGTCGCCGCCGGCGTTTTCCCCTTCCCCTGTTCCGGTCGTCGTGCCATGGTCACCGTCGTCGCCGCCGCGAAAGCCATCTGTGGAGCCGGCCTTCGCGTCGTGCCATCTCCATGTGCAGGTTCCTTGCCGCGTACCGAGCCCGCTGCCGCCGTCACCTTTCCGCCGTCCCATGCCGCCATGGTCGCCGCGCACCGGGAGCACCCGGCCCGCGCGAGCTCCATCATGGCCGTGCCGCGCGCAAGCTCACGGCTTGCCGCGCGCGCATGTGCCCAGCACCGCAAGGCCGTGCCTTGTCACCCGCTGAACCCTCCTTTCTCGCCAGCAAGCCAAGCCGTGGCCTCCCGTAGTCGCCGCCGGCGCTCGCTCCGCCACCACGGCCGCGCCGCCGCCCTTCACGTCGGGAAGCCGCCTCGCCAGCCAAGCTCCCCCTTCCCGGCCAAACACCTCCGCGAAACCCGGCCGAAGCTTTTCCCCTATCCCCGAGCCACGTCGGCCGCTCCTGACCCTCGTCATCGCCGGCCGCCGCCGCCCGCCGGCGTGCCAGAGCGCGCGCGTCGCGCACCAGAGCGCGCGCCGCTGCCGCCGCACCGCGGACCACACCAAGCCGCCACAGCAACAGCCGCAGACGATCCCGTCCGGCCGCACCCAGATCCCGTACTCTCGGTCCATGTGGACCGCAGACCTGGTGCACAGTGGACTTGGTCCACCGCACCCAAGGCCAGTCAGGCCGAAACCCAGCCCTTCGTGGGCCAAATTCTAGCGCCTGTTGGGCCGAGCCAAGTGCTTTCAGCCCAACTCGCCCCCTTCCTTTTTCTTTTTCTTTTTAACTCTGCTGACCGCCGGGCCCCACCTGTCACTGACTGACCGAGATTGACATGTGGGCCCACTGACCTTGACCGTTGACTGGTCAACGTTGACCGAGTCAACGCTGACGTCATCCGGGCCCACGATGACGTCAGCATACCCGGACCCACTGATGACGTCAGCATGACGTCCTGCTGACGTCAGCAGTGATGACGTGGCGCCACCAGGGGCTGCCACGTGTCCCTGTCCGTTATTTTATTTTTCGGAATTAATTAAATAATTTTAGAAAATGATTTAAACTTCAAAATTTAATAATAAATCAACCGTAGCTCAGAAAAATATGAAACCAGTTTCATTATTTTTCTAAAATCATGACCTACGCGTTAGAATAGAGTTTGGTGTTGTTTGGCTCTTCCTTGGTTCTCGTTTGGAGTTATTTGCTAGTAGTCTCGGTAATTGAATTACGGATCGGTATTTAGGAGGACCAGAGACTCACGTCGGGACTGAGGAGGAGGAGTTCGTTGAGTACTACGACGAGGAGAAGTCACCGGGTTCACGCCCATCCATTCTCTGAATGCCTATGAGACATGCTCATAGAAATGCTATGCTTTATTTACTCGCATGAACTGTCTGAGATGATAAACCGTGCATAGCCTGTTTAATTACCTTTTTCCTTGTTGTCCTACTACTATATTTATATCCATGCCGATGAGAATGCTTCGCTTGCATGCGTGTGAGGAAAATGAATATTTTAAACTGTTTTTGGTGTGAGTGTGAAAACCGAGGAGTTGGAGGATTCGAAAACCCCTTTTTGTTGAAGTGAGCGCATCATAACCCAATCCTCGGATTGGGGGCTGGGGAAGTACACTTGGGTACTTCCTACGGAGTGCCTGTTGTAGGCACAAGATTGGTTTGACCCGATGTTGAGGAGTTGGCGGCGATACCTGTAATGGGTGCGACTAGCGGACCACCGTTGTGGGTACGCATTTCGAGAGAAGAGCTCACTTCGACAGTTTGAGGACCGGTCGGACTAGCTGCTTCATTGGGACTTATCGTGCACTCTGTGTGTCCATTATGAGGGTGGGCCCGATCCGAGCCTAGCAAGTGCGGTGCCAAGCCTGCAGGAGGATAGTGTTTCAGTGTAAGGGGGACTGGTGTTGACCTTTGCTCCCTGATTTGCTTTGGCCCCCGACTGGCCCCGGGGGAGTGCTTCACAGTTCCGGGGTGACCTCTTGCGGGAGGATGCGCCCAAGCCCGGAAAAGCAGGATGGTGACGTAACTACTAGACCTCCGTTCGGTGTTGTTTGGCTCAGTTGGCTTGCTACCTCCTGGGTGCACTTCGCATAGATTCCAGGTGTACACACTCTGCAGAGTTAAAACTATACGTATAGCCGCATCCTCGGTCATGGACAACCCCTTTGAACTGCTCATTCTGTTAGTGTTTTGGTGACTAAAACTTGTACCTCTCCCCTTTTTAAACTAAGGACCCGGCATGGCCGATGAGGTGGGAGGAGCGGGAGTTCTCCCATCGAATAGATGTTGGAGACGGGAGCCTGTTCTGTCAGGATTGCCTGTGGAGGTGTGTGTTGGTGTTGGAAATTGTTTTACCAACTTCTATATGCTGCTGCATAGGAAATCCCTGGCTTTCCTTGTCTATTTGTATACTAGATTCGTCCACCTTAAAGCTTGCACATCTATGGATGGTGACGTGGAACTGTTCCAATCCTTGGGAACAGTTCAAGGTCTTGCAGGTTACGAGTCCGACTTCGACAACAACGCTGATGGATGGTACGACTGAGGTGCGGCGCTACGCTCGAGTAGTTGCCTGTGGAGGAGATGAAGATGAAGCCCTGATGACTTAGCTACCGCTGCGTTGGCTTTCCTTTCTGTCGATTTAGCCCAAGTGGCTTGTACCCGTACTTCCTATGTTGGGAGATGTAATAACCTAAACAATGCACTGTTTTATTCGACGTATGGATGTGATAACTTCTGGAATGAGTTCTGTATGTGATAGCAGTTGATTCTGGGACTACCGCGGTGATACAGGGAGTCAGATTTTCGGTAAAGAAAATCCGGTTCGTTTCACGCACAATCACCCCTATGACTACACGCACGCAAACCCTACCCCTATAGCACCTTCGAAGGACTGAGCAGCCGGCAGATATGGAGATTCCCGAAGTCACCATTGGCATCTCATTGCCGACGGAAACACAGCTTACCACTTAACGCATAGCGCCGGTAAATCCTGGAAAAATCCCAGAAAAAGGTGCGAGTACCAGGATTTGAACTCTGGTGGGTAGCGTCCCACTGGACCATCCTACCATTGGACTACAAGCCAATTCGCAATAGAACATCCATTTAAACTTCTACAAATCGGGGGCTCCTATCTAACTTCCACAAGCTAGATAAGCCATCTAGTGCACGGCCCATCACAACCCATCATTATAGTAGCACACGGTCCACCAACTACGAACCATACAACAACAGCACACATCCGCGATGCGGCACTGTGCAGTGAGAAACAATCAATTAAGCTGCTTGTTACCGCTCCGTCGCAAGTAGAGAAGGAGAATTAATCACCGAGCATGATTTATTTTTATGTTCCTTATATTTTTTATTTTTCTATTATAATTCTCATAATCCTAGTGATATCATATTCAACATTTTTATTAAATAGATTCAACATTTGAAAAAAGTCAATTCAACATTTTACGTAAATGTTGAAACAATATATTACAAGTGTTGAACTGATAAATCAAAAACGTTGAATTACTATATTAAAATGTTGAAATGCAAAAAAATAAAATTTATAATAACATATTGGATCTCATTTGGTTACATTAATTTCAACAAATATCACAGTTAAAACGGATCTTAAATCGGATGCATAGTTTAAAAGAAAAGAGCGATTGAAGTTTGTAGCTAGTTCAAGTTTCTTCCGTCTCCCACTCGTGTCATAACGCGTGTCCGCCGAGTCCTCTTGCATGTTGGCACTGCACCGTCTCCCTTCCGCGCACGTGCCTTCTCTTCCGTCCAAACATAAGCGCACGGATCTTAAACAGTGGAAGCTAGCTTAGTAAAAAAACTTCCGGAAGCTATATAGGATTGCCGCAATAGAACGGTAGTCCATGCTTGTCGCTGAGGATTTTTAAGGGCCTAATGTCTCCAACAGAAAACGGGCCAATTAGCCCAGCTACGCGCTGCATGACAAGCTCGGCCCACTAGTTTTCCTCTTTAGATGAAGCCCATTGTTCCTATCGTGGTAGTTGATCGTGGGTCACGCCCATGGGCCTGATACTCCAACGCTTATATAAGCAAACCGAAGTAAATGTTCTTCTTAAGCTTAATGAGCCCAAAACATCGAAAAGTTCGAACCATATCTTCGAAACAAAAAAAAACTACTCTCCCTCTCTGTCTTGATTTCATTTTGATTGGATCATATCTGTGCAAAATCTGGGAAATCAGGAACCACTTCGACGGCACGTATGCTTGTTTAACACCGTTGTGCGTACGTGCCCTCGACTCCGGCCATCAAATATCTTGGAAATCATCATCAGTGATTTAACACGCGCGTGCAGGATGTGCCACACTTGAAGCAGAGGATCGCCTCCACTGGTGATGAAGAAAGCCTATGTTTCAGCATTGATTAGCAATGATATATAGCTGCTTATTAACAATGATGCATCACGTACTACTACACGATGGTGTGGTCATTGAGCCCGACACTAATATTTTGGCCTGGTGCGTGGTACGGTCTCCGTCACATTTTTTTTGGCGCTGCCTTTGTTGACAGCGACAAGCATGGACGGATGACGCGCTAGGCAGCTAGCTGCCTTACTTCTCTGATCGAAATAAAGCTCCAGCGATTAGACGCCACAACTTTTATTATCACAGATCGAACTTTGTGTGGGTATGCACCGGACGGGGCTCGCCCCGGCTGGCCTCCGACCGATCTCAGTCCAAATGCATGATGGAGCTCTCCAAAATTTAAGCGAATGAACGTAATATGTACGTCTGTGGTGGTGCTTGTGTACGTGATCGAACAGGGCAAATAAAGGGCTCCTTCCTTTCCCTAATCTTTGGCCGTACGTACCCTGTCGATCGATCGATAGATAGATACCGGTTAGCTGCAGCAGCCTGCAGGCTGGACCACGCGAGGTGTGTGCTCGCGATTGGCCGCCCATCCATGATCCATGATACGGCGTTCCTGTGTGCTTCGAGCGATCCTTTGTTGGTTCGTTCCCGAAGCCAGGAGGGGGCACCGGACAAGGTACACGTACGTCCAGTGTCCCATGCATGCATGTACCTGCAGCCAGACAGACAGCGCGAGCGAGTGCCTTTGCAGCAGATCGATCACCCTTCATTATTTGCCTTTGGTTCCTGATCGAATGCAGTGTGTGATTATTGTTCCGGATGCGTCTGCATGCAGCTAGGCGGCGTGGTGTGGCTCGCATGATCCTGGCCGGGGGTCCCGACCGGCCGGCCGGACGGCATAGGATCGGCGGCCCCTGCCCGGCTGGCTGCCCGCATCATCAGGACGGTAACGAACCTTTTGCAGCCTTTGCTGCTGCTTTGGCGATTGGTGGGTGACTGGTCGCCATCCTACGCGCGAGCACGGAGTGAGGCCGCGCCCGCGGGACGCAATCATGCATGTAACAATGACCGAGGGAGAAAGGAAAGGCGGAGGCGGCTGCTGGAGCACAAGGTCCCGCAGGAGGCCACGTATAGTACTCCGTCGCTAGCGCTCTACTACTCGATCCGTACTACTCACCTCGATCCCTAGCCTTCGCTTTGCCTTTGCCCGAGGTGAGGATCGGAGGATCGCCCTCGGGTTGCGACCCGACCGGCCGGCGGCCCAGCCTTACTCGCCAAGGAATAGACCGGCCGGTAGGGGATATGATCGAGCTAGCGCACGTACGCGCGCAGCCGCCGTCTCTCCTCCTGTCTCCATATATCTATCGTCTTCACGCGCGCGATTACATACTTGGGTTGGGTCCTGCCTCCGGCAAAGGTGGCCAACGGTTGGCGTGGCTAGCTCACGCTGCTGAAGAGCTCTCATCTCTTGCTTGTGGTTGTTGCCGCGGCAGGCAAGGCCATGATTGATTCGTGCAGTTGCTTAGGCGTACTGGGCGCTCGAAATTGGCAACAACAACAACGCAAAATGTGTGACGTCGTCTATATATCCCCTAGCTTCCCTGTCCAAGTCGGACTCCCAGAAATAATGAAATGGACTCTAGAGCTCTGCTCGTTCCTCCCGTCGTCATCATAATCCCGTGCATCGCTCTCCCCACTGAATTTTGAAAAAAAAAGACGATGCTTGATTTAGTTCATCTCTGAACATTTCCTCTAGTGGACAGATTTCAATTAACATGAATTGCAGCAGTAGTAGCCCATGGGCCATGGTAAAAAAAGGGAAACGGTACGGTCGATTGTTTACAACAAAACATGATCATATCACTTGGTGTGTGTGTGTGTGTACGTGTGTTTTTTTTTTTGCAGCACAAACTTCCTAATTTTCATGGTAAATTTAATTCATGGCTACTATTTCGGAATGGGAAATCAACATCAACTAGAGAGGCTTCCGGGCTTGAACTGTTTCCGGAACTAATTAAATAAGGGGTCTGCTTAGAAAACAAGACATTTCAATGGGTTCACACTGAGAGCAATTCAACAATGAATTGCATAAGTACAATCATTTCCGGAGACAACTAGTTCTTAACTCAATTGCGTCGTCTCTTTCAAGATAATTGTGGTTTCACATAACCATCACTCAGCTTTATTTCTACTACGTTAGCATGGAAGGAAACCAACCAAATTAACCATACTAATCACGTGTGTTTGACCTATTTTTTTGCAGCATCCACACTACTTTATTCATTTCATACATACTCTCCCAAGTCACAACTAATTTTTAAGCCTAGTTAATAATTCAACCACGAATCTGGTCCAGGTGTCCTCGTGGAGATTCGATATTCACTAGATATAAAGGACACTGACGGCTTATATTAATCGCTAAGTTTATGGAGCGATGGGTCGCGCGGACGCGCTTGCGCGCGACCCACTCGCGCCGCCGCGCGGCGCTGCCGGAGGCGGAGAAGAAGGCTAGGGCGGTGCCGGGGTTAGGGTTCCGGGGTTACCTGGAGGGGCTCCAGTCGCCGGCGGACATAGAAAGGGTGGCTGGGGCGGCGGCCGGCCTGGCGGGGGCGACGGGCGGAGGGCCGGGCGGCGATGGCGCCGCCGGCCGGGCGGTGGGGGACCCCCGGTGGGCGGTGCGGGCGGCGGGGGCGGAGAAGGCGGAGGAGAAACGGCGCCGACGATGTTAGCGCGGGGCCGCGGCAGTGGGCGGCGGCGAAGGCGGCGGAGGCCGCCGGAGCCGGGGGAGGAGATGGCGGCGGGGGCGAAGGAGGCGGCGGCGAACGCGGCCGACGGGTTAGCGTCGGCCGCGGTGGTGGGCGGCGGCGGAGGCGGCGGATGCCGCCGGAGCCGGGGGAGGAGACGGCGGCGGGGGCGAAGGGGCCGCCGGCGGCGGGTCGCGCGGTGCGCTAACGCGCGACCCGTCGCGCATTAGCGCGGTCTATATTAATTTCCTAGCAGGCCGACTATCGCTTCTAGTGTCAATATTAGGTTTACTACTACAACATCATGAATAGTCCAAGCGAGAATTAATTAGGGGTTATGATATCAACATGATCAAGAATTGAACATATCAACTCTGTCTTTCCAAACAATATGTAGACATGTCTACTCATAGCACAAAAATTAGTAGTAAAAAATGCTACTCCTTTCTCAAAAGGAAAATTTTTACTCCGCCATTCTAGTATGTCATAACGCAAACCACACCGATGGTGTAAACAAGTGCGCTACATCGTCGGAGCTCGATTCGCACAAGTCCTTTTGGATTTCATTACATATAACTAGCTAGAAATGACGAGCTGTCAACATCAAAGACAAGGCTCAGCAGAAGTATTGCTTCATAACTTATGGTATTTAGAAGAAAAGATGTACATTTGATGTTTACATGCACATCTTTTCTCCGAAATATCATAAAGTTCATTTCGTACAAGGGGGCTACTATTTCAGGTACAATTGGAAATCAACATCAACAAGAAGACATGAATGGTATAACTTACGTATGTATATACACTTAAAGAGTCTGTGAAAGGACCTTGATGTCACCTAGAGGGGGGGGTGAATAGGTGAATCTGCAAATTACAAACTTTTTCACACAATTAGTACAACAGAAACCGGTCTGACCGGTTTCCAAAACCGGTCAGACCGCTTAAAGCGGTCAGACCGGTTTTCAACAGAGAAAACCGACTATGTAAATTAACCCCCTCTACGAGTTCTAGCACAAACCAAACTTGATGATGGGCTCTTGTAGATGATATCAAGCAGGTTCACTAAGTCCCTGCACACAATTAGAGCACACCCAAGTAGATCGAAGCGGAAGCGAATTCAAATGCTAGAATTGAACTTGTGAAGGTAAACAAGGAGACAAAGATATGTTTTCCCGAAGTTCGGACTTCACCGCTGCCACTAAGGCTGTCACAAAGACACGATGAATCCTAGTCTCCGTTGAGGGCCTACGAAAGGCGGGCTTATCCACTCCAAGCCACTTTCCTCGGTATCACTAGCTTTTGACCCTTTTCCACGAAGGAGGCAAGGCCAGCCTTTACAACCAATCCGTGGCTTACCACAACCAAGGTAGCTCACCGGCGACGCCTAGCCGTCTAGGAGGATCACCTCCAAGAGTAACAAATGCTCCAATGGATGCTTGGCTTCACCAGAAGTGCTCAACACTAAGGATATGCTCACTATAGCTGATATGAACTATCAATTGCTATCTATTGCTCACAACCCATACATCCCTCAACCCAAATCCAATGATATGATCAAAATCAATCAACTCTCACAAAGAGAGGCTTGGGGAGAGCTTGCTGGTGCTTGGAATAGCTTTGGACGACCCACAAAGGATATGCAACCAGCACCCCTCAAAGGAGAGGGGTATGGGGTATAAATACCCCACACAACCAAAACTAGCCGTTATAGCCGTTGGAAACCGGTCAGACCGGATTCCCAAACCGGTCAGACCGGTTTACGAACTATACTAGCCGTTACACCTGTCAGAGCCCCAAACCGGTCAGACCGGTTTCCCAAACCGGTCAGACCGGTTTGGGTGGGCCGAGCCCCCAAAACCCAAAAGCGGTCAGACCGCTTTCCCAAACCGGTCAGACCGGTTTGGGTGGGCAAAGCACCCTAAGTCCCTAAAGGACTTCTCTCCAAAGGTTATTTTATTTGGGTTGAACTAATGAGCACTTTTTGGTGTATGCCAAGACAACTAATGTTGCATCCCTCTTGATAGTACGGCATTCCTAAACTCAAGATTAAAATAGTAAAAGGAGTCTACCACTTGAGCTTGTAGATCTTCCTTGATGCCATACTTGATCATTCTTCAACTTGAGGGCTTCAACATTTCATGTCTTGTTTGAGCTAATCCAATGTTGAGCTTCATGACTTAGAATTTTCATTGCATGAACAATTCATAAGCCATTCCATCATATGATCAACAAAAGATTAGATGCTTCGCATTGCTTCACTTGATATGACTTGATTGACGTATAGAACCCAAACTAAGATGCTAGACCTTTCCACTAATAAAGTACCTCGGCTACAAGACCAACTTGCCCTTCACCTTGTAAGGAACGTCACTCCCATCTAGCTTGATCCTTTCCGTCCTCTCTTGTCAATTTAAGCTTCGCTTTGCATTGCATCATCAATGAATAACACATTGAAATCCATGTCTTTGATTTGCTTAAATATCTTCTTTGGTAGATAATCTTGTCCATAAGCATCAATGTACTTGAGACCATATACTAATCAATAGAATCATGTCTCACTTTGAATGTAACCATTGCTATGGAACAAGCCCAAAGAAATCCTAATTCTTCAAATGATTTATCCCAAAATCTTTGACAAGTATTTTATCTATGAGACCAACCAATTTACTTAAGTCCATGTCTCATTTGTTACTATGACACACTTGTCATTTGTATTGCTTGCATGGGATGAATACCACTTGTTTGCTTTCTTGTTATTTCCTGCTCATACACTTTAGACAAACAAGTTAAAAGACTAATCATGTTGTCATCCAAAATCACCAAAACATATAAGTGCCTAGATGCACTTTCAATCTCCCCCTTTTTGGTGATTGATGACAACATGATTAAAGCTTACAAAAAGATATGAAATTTAAGCTCTAGATGACTAAGATATATGATGAGCTCCCCCTCAATATGTGCATTGAATAGAATTTCAAAAATTCGGCCTCAAATGCCAAATTCACATATAATCAACAAAATTGAGAGCACCCCCTATATCTTAGCATCCATCATGTGCAACAAGTGTGTGTGACATTATAAAACAATGTGTGATGCATATGACATGTATAGCACTCAATAAAACAAGAGAATCACATTCTTGCTGTCACGGGCCAAACCGGTCAGACCGGTTTGGGAAACCGGTCAGACCGGTTTCACCCCGCTGCCATGGGCCAAACTGGTCAGACCGGTTTGGGAAACCGGTCAGACCGGTTTCACCCAGACAGAAGCATATGAGAAACAATATTGCATCAAACAATACATGAATATCATACTAGCAAATGGTCACTTAGAATATAAAACAAGGTTCAACACACAGTAGCACACATTACAAGTTCTCAAGTCCACAAAGAGATAAAGTGCGAAATTATTACAATCAGATGACTACAAGATCAACTAGATAAGCTTTAATCCATTCTTCTCCCCCTTTGTCATCAATCATCCATAAAGGGCCTGGAGAAGCTTGTAGTCATGCTCCCATCATGCATCCACTCCTCGCCGCTAGAAAGTCGGGCTGTGATCATCTGACGAAGAAGATGTGGTCCAATGAAAACCTTCACTCAAGTGAATGTGTATGTGTGATAAAATAGAGTGATTCGGATGAGCTGGCCATGGAAGGAAGATAAAGATGTGCTAAAACTCACCATGACTAGGAGCGGAAGAAGGTCCAAATAGAGAAGCTGCTGCCTGAGAGGCAAAATCTCCAGGAGATGGAGATGGTGCACTCGAAAACTGTACTCCCGCCATAGAAGAACCGGTGCCACCATATGCATATGACGAGGATGGAAGAGTAGCTGCAGCATATGATGGACCAGGCGGTGCAAATCCAAAAGAAGAACCAAATAAATCACCCTCTGAAGTGGGCATGTATGGCACGGTCCCTGGAGCACCAACTGACTGTGAAGGAGGTGGTGGAGGCTGCGAGCTCGATCCAACATGTCCATATCCAAAAATATCACCGTACTCCTCAAAATATCCCGCACTCATGTGATCGGTCATGATGTCTCGAAGTGGGGGAATCTCAGGCAACTCAAGTGGTGGTGAAATGGGAGATGGAGGATCATTTGGACTCAAGGCGGCACGCAGTTTCTTGAACTCATCACGAGTCTTCTTGTTTTCTATCCTCTGCTGCCTTATGTCAACTTGAACATCTCTTTGGCCTTTGCAAATGCCTGTGAACATAGAAATGAATTTCTTGATGGGAGAGGTCTGTCCTGCTGGCCGAGTCCCGCTGCCAGACCCAAACCGGTCAGACCAGTTTGCAGAACCGGTCAGACCGGTTCTGGCCTGCAGCGGAGCCTGCTGCTGTGGCTGCTGCTCTTGATCACCGCCGGCTGTCGCATCTGCATCTGCTGGTGGAGGAGAGGGCATTCTGAACTTGTGTGGCACAGGAGGATGTATTGGCTTGTGTTGGGTGTCCTTTTGAATCTTCAAACTTGTAACCCTCTCAATAATAAACATGATGAACGGGCTATAGGCACAAATTTTCTGAGGACTCTCAGAAATAGACTTGATCTCATGCCAAATGAAGTCAGCAACACTGAATTGAGGTGTCTCCTCTCCAATCCTCAGATAGTACATCAAATTTCTCATAAAAAGCGAAATATCCGAAGTGTTGCCATCTCTAGGTGTGAGTGTCTTTCTTAGCAATCTATAAAGTGTCCCATAATATGTGTAAAGACCACTCACCTTTCCCCAACTGCCATTTTGATCTCTTGGATACATGAATTTGATTTCAGATGGTTCCATAACTCCTCGATCATGTATCCGGACAGTGTCATCACATTCATGTCCAACTCTAAGAATGGAAGCAAAATCAGAATAAGTGACATGATAGCGCTGACCCTCTGTCATCCAGTGCATGGCTCTTTCTTGTGTACCATCCTCTTGCTCATAGTAACTGAAAAACACAGTAGCATAGAACTGAGCAATGACTTCCTTGTTCCAACTATGCTTGAAGCCCATGAGATGCTTTATCCTCTTTTCTGAACATACTCTGATGATCTCATTAAAGACGGGGTTGTCATGCTTTCTCATATAATCCCAATCCACGTACTGTGCATCTGATGTGATTTTGGTCTTTTTCATGATAGCTGTGGCATAGAAATCCTGCTGAAAAAGAGTCCAAAACCGGTAGTCGGTCGCTGTCCTATCCACACCAAGTGGACTAGTCCTCCTCAACCTCCTAACCACATCAGTCATCCCACTGGCAAGATAATCAGTAACTCTCCTGCTAGCTGGGCCAGTGGGTCGGCAAATCTCAAGCACAAGAGGTGCATTTTCATCAATATCATCATCAGCCACCTCATCCTCATAATCATCTGCTGCCATCTCCTCATCAACATCAGCGTCTGCCGGCTGACCATGGCGGTACTCAACCCTGAAACTCTCATCCTCAACTTCATCATCAGTGGAATTTCCCACAACATCCTCCTCTTCTATCTCCTGATCTGCTGCGGCTGCCCTCTTTGGCCTCCTAGGCCTCAAATCTCTTCCCGAGCTACTTCCTCCGGGTGCATCAGACTTGCTCTTCTTAATTCTCTCGGCATGTGATCCTTTAGGCATCTTCACTGTCCTTCCTGGGTCCACAAAGTGACACACAAAGTATCAAAACCCAGGAGATAATTGATCAAAAGATTTGAATGGATAGAGCACTTTCAACAAGATTTGATCCAACTCAGCACAAAACCGGTCAGACAGGTTACCCAAACCGGTCAGACCGCTTTTGGTCTGAGCTGGGCCAACTCGAGTTGATGATCAAAAAGGACAGATAAGAGTGATATAATTGCCCAGAAACAGATTAGATAAAGTATGGAATTGATAGAGAGCACCAAACAAGTTTTGGGTCAGCCCTGGGCCAAACCGGTCAGACCGGTTCTGGGAACCGGTCAGACCGCTTTTGCTTGGGCTGAACCAAAACAAGTTTGGGATCAATCTGGACAGCTTATGATCAGGAATTTGAACAAATATTGCAATTCAAGCTATCCCTAGTCCATACGTGAGCCAGCATGGTGCAGAACAGGGACTTGGGCCCTCACTGCCCAAACCGGTCAGACCGGTTTTCCAAACCGGTCAGACCGCTTTGCGCAGTGAGGGTGCAAATCCTTGTTGCGCAAAATGCAGCCAACCAAATTGATTCATCTCTCATGGATAGGTTCCTAGACATGCCAGAAGATGTTCTACCGAAGGATTTTGACAGATATGCATTGAGCTCATAGATCGGGCGATGGGAAGATTTGAATACCTTGAGAGTCAAGAACTCGAGGGAAAATGGGGATTTGGGTGCACAACTTGATGGGGAATCCAATCAACAGCCTTGGGGCACACCAAATCCGAAGAGAGATCAACTTTTCCTTGGTTGAAACTCCAAATCGCCAAAGAGGGGCCTTCTCACGGTGAAGAACAGGAGAGAGAGAGGATATGAGATGAATGGGTATGGTAGGAGAGAGGGAATCACAGGTAGGCAGTAAAAACGAGTGGCCCACCTCCCTGGGCCAAACCGGTCAGACCGGTTTGGGAAACCGGTCAGACCGGTTTCTCCCAGGGAGTTGGGTTCTGCCAGAAACATCGGATCTTCCGGGAATTTGTCGTATCTTCAGATGAGTTTCGGATCTTCCGGTAATTTGTCGGATCTTCTGATGAACTTCGGATCTTCTGGACCAGAACCAACTCAAGACAGAGCTACTCGGAACTTCCTGTCGGATCATCCGTCACAAGGTCGGATCTTGCTTTAAAACTGTTCCAAGACAAGCTCCTTTGAACTTAGAAACCATTATGGTGAAATTTGGTCTTTAAAAATCCAAAAATTTCCACAGAAAGCTTCACTCAGCTGCTTGGGCCCAAACCGGTCAGACCGGTTTGGGGAACCGGTCAGACCGGTTTGCCCCAGGCAGCTAAGCCTAGTCCAAAATGGTGGAAATGAGATCCAAAACTTGTTTACTTGATCTGAGAGTGTTTGTGATAAGAATGTTCTTCAACTTCTCAAGACTGTCCATAGAAATGATAAGATTTCCAATAAATCAAATTTCTTTCGTTTCTTCCGAAAGAAATGGGAGACAAAAGATAAATAAAGGATTTTATGGACTTGAGAGAATCTCACTATTTGTGACTAGCCATCAATCAAGCAAGTTTAACAATAGTCACAAATAGATCGACAAAGGTCAAAAGACCAAAGACACAAGGATTTTCAAAATCACGCAACCTAGCAAGCTAGTAGGATTTTTCAAAAACTATCCTATGTCACACAAGCACATGCACGTGTATTAAGCACACAACGACATTAACATATTTAGCTTACATCGATCACCAAGAAAGAGTTAACTAAATATATAATGGACGCATGTGAGCTTGATACATTTGCATGTACATGCACACTCTAGCATGACAAGGGCCTAGATGCACAAGGTAAAAACTAGTTCATAGAAAACATACCTTGGCCTCTAGTAGAATGTGTTGTGCAATATTATCGATTTTGTCATATGAATTCTCTCATGATATAAACCAATTGATCAACATAGAGAGAAAATGTTAATGTGCACAACACATGATTTCATAATCAATGACTTTGAAATAAAGCATGGAAGACATAGGTCATTAACCATGAAGTTACACAATATAGATCAAATTCCTTATTTTAGTGCTTTCGAGATTAGCAAGGATTCATATGCACTAGTATTGAAAGATTAAACTATTTTAAGGAATTTAAAGCTATACTATGTTGAGTTGACAAAACACAAATAGAGATCAAGATTCATGAAGAGAATGACTATCGTGTTACCGTCATGAATCACAAGATGATTTGACAACTCCAATTGAGAGAAGTATTCTCTCACCATTGAGACTACAAGTTCACTAAAAGAAAATGTTAGTCTCAAGGACACAAATATTGAAATAATCTCCCCCTAGATATGTGCATCATATGTAGTCAATATGAGACATGCACTTTGCCTTGTGAATGACATGGAGGGGATTAATTCAATAAATGGTCAAGTCACACAAAAATTAATTATGCCAAGTAATTACACAAAATGAAGTATTAATATGGATAGCATATGCCAAGAATGAGAAATTTATGAAATGAAATACTTGAATCTTTATTTCTCACTCAAATGGTCAAGTTCCAACACCCTGAGCCAAACCGGTCAGACCGGTTTGGGAAACCGGTCGGACCGGTTTCACTCAGGCAGAGGCAGCCAAACCGGTCAGACCGGTTTGGCAAACCGGTCAGACCGGTTGTGCCTCGGATCTTCCGATAGATCATCCGGCCTGAAGGAGTGCAGCACAGAGCCACCCGGATCATCTGGTTGGATCTTCCGGCCTCAGTGTCGGATCTTGTGTGGTATGCCCTGAAAATGATACAAATTTGCTCCACAGAAGAGCAATTAAACATACCACATTTCATATTCTTTAAAAAATTAATCAACCACTTCATTTAACAGGAATGTGCTAAAGTTGCAGTTGCCTGGGCCAAACCGGTCAGACCGGTTTGGAAAACCGGTCAGACCGGTTTTGCCAGGCTTGTACCAATTGGCGTGGATTTCCGATGTTGATTCAAATTTCGTCGGAACTTGATCCACTGCAACTAAACACAATATTGCTCTACTAGAGAGCCATTAAAAACATCACATGGCATATATGAATTGAATTCAAGAAATTTAGTCTAAGTCACTATCAAGTGTCACAAGTTAAACACTTGGAAACACTTGATCCTACAAAAGGTACTAGTGACTTAAATTTTATCAATTTAAGCACAAAGTGACCGAGATGACATTGGGTGTAGAGTATCGAGCGGAAGCAACTTTTCTTGACTTGCTAGTTGATCATTGAAGATTGTCATTCAAGCCAAGCTACCAATGCATCTCATTGTCCCTACAATCTCATCAAGCATAGTTTGGTACCCAACTCGTGTTGGGTCCGATGTTGTTAGTCCCAATATGCTTAGGAACCCAAATTCCTCTTGTGTCACTCTTTGGAGAACAAATCACCTTGGAGGCATAAGAGTCATTTGGGGAATTCCCAAGCTTCACATGTATAGAATGGACGATGTCGGGATTAGTAGTTTTACCATTTGGACAATCATTACCAAAATGTCCCTTTTCCCGACATGTGTAGCATGTCTTATGCTTGATGTTGGAGGATTTCTTCTTTTGTTGCTCTTTAGCCAATTCTTCATTGAATCTTGCTTGGGCTTTGAGAAATCCTTTGTTAAGCTTGATAAATTGCTTCTCTTGATTTAGTTGCTCCTTGTTTGGACAAGAAGCAACTTGATGCCCTTTCTCAAAGCATCCAAAGCATCTTCTTTTCTCCAAATTTCTTTGTCTTTTGGAGAGAATTGACTTGTCTTCTTTTTTCTTGGCTTGCTCTTGACTTGTGTTGTACTTGACTTGATGATTGCAAGAGCTTTGCACGGTTGATCCCTTCTCAACCTTCTTCACCATGGATTCACGGTTATCTTGAGAAGGTTGTGCATTGCTCTCACTTTCAAGAATTGTCAAGTTCTTGGTGAGTCTTTCTACCTCTTGCTTGAGTTCTTCATTTTCTTGAGCAATGAGGTCTTCACATGACTCTACACACACTTTATCATACCAAGATTGTTTTGCTTGAGAGCAACAAGGGTTAGCACATGATAGGTTATATTGAATTGGAAGACATGTGCATATGTGGGTTTGAGATTCAATAGATTTTAATGAAGCAACCATAATCTCATGAGCAATATCTAAAGAAGCATATGACTCTACAAGTTCTTCATGAGAACACAAGAGTTCATCATGCTTCACTTGTAGCATCTCATGCTTGCTAGCAATTAATTCCAATTTTTGTTTGAGCAATTTGTTTTCCTTTTTTATGGAAGCCATATGAATAGTATCACAAGCATAATCATCAACAATAACCTCATACTTACAAACCAAAGCGGCGTTGGAGAATTTGACTTCCTCAAGCTCTTTGATGAGAGCTTGAATAGTCTCATCCTTTGAGTTTTCCGCCCTTTCTTCTTCTTTGGACTTGTTGAGCATGAGTACCTCATCTTTGGAGGATGATACAGCTTGTGAGCTTGAAACTTTGCTTGCGCGGCGTCGGCCTCCCTTCTTGTGGCCAATTGTGCCCTTCCTGCCCAAACCGGTCAGACCGGTTTGGGAAACCGGTCGGACCGGTTTCTGCAGGGAGGCGCCAATTGAGCCATCTTGCTCTTGTGGCTCCACGGTGGTTGTCACATGAGGCTTGGTGCATGTGTTTGTTGTTGTAGTGCACTCCTCATGTGTCTTGGCTCTTGTTTGGTCTTGTGTGTCGCTTTTGATGTTGGAGTATAGCTTCTCAATTCGAGCCCAAATGAGATGAGCATCGAATAGAGTTGCTTCATCTTCTAGAATCTTTTCTCTAACTTCATCACTCACAACATCAAATAAGAAGTTAGCGACACGAGCATTGAGTTGAAAGCAATTCATTTCGTCTTCGGTTGGCTTGGACACACTCCAATCAACACGAGGACGATCAATGCCTTCAACTACAATCCTCACTAAAGTAGGACTCATAGCCCTAAGATCATTAATCACATTACAAGACCATATTGAATAATTTGAGCCGTCACTAGCTAGTGGCTCATATGTTACCTCACAAGTGGTCGACATATTTCCTCACGGCGGTTAAGCTTTGATGTGAGGCCAAGCTCTGATACCAATTGAAAGGACCTTGATGTCACCTAGAGGGGGGGTGAATAGGTGAATCTGCAAATTACAAACTTTTTCACACAATTAGTACAACAGAAACCGGTCTGACCGGTTTCCAAAACCGGTCAGACCGCTTAAAGCGGTCAGACCGCTTTGGAGAAGCGGTCAGACCGGTTTTCAACAGAGAAAACCGACTATGTAAATTAACCCCCTCTACGAGTTCTAGCACAAACCAAACTTGATGATGGGCTCTTGTAGATGATATCAAGCAGGTTCACTAAGTCCCTGCACACAATTAGAGCACACCCAAGTAGATCGAAGCGGAAGCGAATTCAAATGCTAGAATTGAACTTGTGAAGGTAAACAAGGAGACAAAGATATGTTTTCCCGAAGTTCGGACTTCACCGCTGCCACTAAGGCTGTCACAAAGACACGATGAATCCTAGTCTCCGTTGAGGGCCTACGAAAGGCGGGCTTATCCACTCCAAGCCACTTTCCTCGGTATCACTAGCTTTTGACCCTTTTCCACGAAGGAGGCAAGGCCAGCCTTTACAACCAATCCGTGGCTTACCACAACCAAGGTAGCTCACCGGCGACGCCTAGCCGTCTAGGAGGATCACCTCCAAGAGTAACAAATGCTCCAATGGATGCTTGGCTTCACCAGAAGTGCTCAACACTAAGGATATGCTCACTATAGCTGATATGAACTATCAATTGCTATCTATTGCTCACAACCCATACATCCCTCAACCCAAATCCAATGATATGATCAAAATCAATCAACTCTCACAAAGAGAGGCTTGGGGAGAGCTTGCTGGTGCTTGGAATAGCTTTGGACGACCCACAAAGGATATGCAACCAGCACCCCTCAAAGGAGAGGGGTATGGGGTATAAATACCCCACACAACCAAAACTAGCCGTTATAGCCGTTGGAAACCGGTCAGACCGGATTCCCAAACCGGTCAGACCGGTTTACGAACTATACTAGCCGTTACACCTGTCAGAGCCCCAAACCGGTCAGACCGGTTTCCCAAACCGGTCAGACCGGTTTGGGTGGGCCGAGCCCCCAAAACCCAAAAGCGGACAGACCGCTTTCCCAAACCGGTCAGACCGGTTTGGGTGGGCAAAGCACCCTAAGTCCCTAAAGGACTTCTCTCCAAAGGTTATTTTATTTGGGTTGAACTAATGAGCACTTTTTGGTGTATGCCAAGACAACTAATGTTGCATCCCTCTTGATAGTACGGCATTCCTAAACTCAAGATTAAAATAGTAAAAGGAGTCTACCACTTGAGCTTGTAGATCTTCCTTGATGCCATACTTGATCATTCTTCAACTTGAGGGCTTCAACATTTCATGTCTTGTTTGAGCTAATCCAATGTTGAGCTTCATGACTTAGAATTTTCATTGCATGAACAATTCATAAGCCATTCCATCATATGATCAACAAAAGATTAGATGCTTCGCATTGCTTCACTTGATATGACTTGATTGACGTATAGAACCCAAACTAAGATGCTAGACCTTTCCACTAATAAAGTACCTCGGCTACAAGACCAACTTGCCCTTCACCTTGTAAGGAACGTCACTCCCATCTAGCTTGATCCTTTCCGTCCTCTCTTGTCAATTTAAGCTTCGCTTTGCATTGCATCATCAATGAATAACACATTGAAATCCATGTCTTTGATTTGCTTAAATATCTTCTTTGGTAGATAATCTTGTCCATAAGCATCAATGTACTTGAGACCATATACTAATCAATAGAATCATGTCTCACTTTGAATGTAACCATTGCTATGGAACAAGCCCAAAGAAATCCTAATTCTTCAAATGATTTATCCCAAAATCTTTGACAAGTATTTTATCTATGAGACCAACCAATTTACTTAAGTCCATGTCTCATTTGTTACTATGACACACTTGTCATTTGTATTGCTTGCATGGGATGAATACCACTTGTTTGCTTTCTTGTTATTTCCTGCTCATACACTTTAGACAAACAAGTTAAAAGACTAATCATGTTGTCATCCAAAATCACCAAAACATATAAGTGCCTAGATGCACTTTCAGTCTGATCATTAATGGACAAAATTCAGGCCAATGTGCCAGTTCAAAAATATAGTAAAAATCCCAAGAATGGGTTTTACTGGAGCAATCGTCGAGAATAATTCAACAAGGAATGGCATCATGAAGTACAATCATTTGCAGAGATAATTGTGGTTGGACAAATCGTTTCTCAATCTTATAAGCCAGATTATTAATGACATGCAAGACAACCAAACAAATTAACTACACTAATCGCATGTGTGTTGACCTGATTTTTCACAGCATCTATGCTAACTTTATTCATTTCATACAAGCTCCCAAGTACAACCACATAATGTTAAGCCTAGTTAACTTAACCATGCGTCCGGTCCAGGCCTCCTCGTGGAGATTGGATAATCACTTGATATAAAGATGCTGATGGCTGACATCAATCTCTCCTAGAAGGCCGACTACTGCTTGTAGTGTCAAGGTTAGGTTTACTACAACATCATGAATGGTCCAAGCGAGAATTAATTGGGATTGTGATACCAACTTGATCAAGAATTGCACATATCAAGTCTGGTTCTCAAAAAAACATGTGGACACATGTCTACTTATTTAATGAGCACAGAAATTAGTGGTGAAAATTGCTACATACTCCTTTCTCAAAAAGAAATTTCTACTCCTCCGCTCTAGTAGCCTAGCATAACCCAAACCACACTGATGGTGTAAACAAGCGCGCTACATGGGAGAATTTCGATTCATTATACCAAGGAATATACCGGGATCAACAAATTGTATTGGACAATTTAGAAGGAAAAAACGAAACTTAGATGCTAGCTATCGGACAGAAACCCTCTTTCTAGATTCATGATTAGACGATTTTCTGATGTAAGAGCTTGATTGATCCGGCGACAGCAAAGATTGTCTGAAAATCACATATGTCGTACGTAGAGGTTTCTAGAACAATCCAATAGGACAAGAGGAATTGAGGAACCGCGCGCGCACACACACATGAGTAATTTTACGATTGAGTATCACTAGCCTGCTTGTTCTTGTGTGCTAATTGCCTTTCGTTCCAACATGTACCTTAACGGCAACAAAGTACATGCCACCAACAAAATATACACATATAGTGTGTACAGCATACTATTACTACATGGATCTAGCTTGCAAACATGATGTGTCCTGCAAAATCTCTCCCTCGCCAAGCTCTAGAGCAGCTAGCTATCTCTATAAACACGCCTGATCCATGCACAAACATCATGTACTATATATACTATATAGCACATACACACTTAACACTTGAAGAAAAATTTATACATGTGGTGTGGATGGCTTCTTAGGCGATGCCGGAGACCGGCCGCGCGTACCCGCCGTACGAGCCGTGGCCGTAGTCCGGCGTGGCGGCGGCGAGGCTCTGCTGCGTGCGCAGCTGCTCGTAGAACTTCTTGATGAACTCCTCGGCCTCCCGGTCCACCTGGCCGGCGTCCCCGGCGGCGGCGGCGTCGTCCCTCACCGGGAACGGCGAGTCGGTGATCCTCAGCTGCCTGACGTGCGCCGGCGTGCGGCCGAAGCTCGCCCACAGCGCGGGCGACGGCGACGGCTGCTGCTGATCCGGGGTGTCGCCGCCGCCGTGTAGCTGGTCGTTGTTGTTGAGGATCTCGAAGACCCTGGCAATGTCGGCGGCGTCGTAGTTGTACCAGCCGGGCTCCGCGCCGTTGGCGCCGCGGTGGGTGCGGCGGCGGCGGCGCTTGCCGGTGGGGATGAGGTTGAGGTGGAGGCGGGACGGGTAGGAGGAGGCGGGGGTGTTGCTGCAGCTGAACTCCACCTCGCGGGCGCCGCCGCGCGGGTCGTAGACGGCGAGGGCCGGGTCGAGGGCGCGGCAGGAGAACTGCTGCGGCGGCGTCGCCGCCGCCGCCTCGGCCGTGGACATGTCGTAGTGGTGGTGGTGGTGGCCGTGGGCGGTCATGAGGTTGCCGAGGGCCTTGCCGGCGATCTTGCCGCGCTGGAGGAGGAGGTGGAGGTCCATGGCCAGCTTCCGCTTGGACACGCCCTTGCGGAGCATGAACAGCACGGCGCGCACCACGTGCCACAGCCGCCGCGCCATGTTCGGCTCCACCGCCATCTCCTCGATTGCTTGACGAGGCTGCTCGGCTCGATTTCTTGCACTGGTTTTTTTTTGGAGGTTGTGTTGCTGGATCGTGGTGAGAGAGTTTCTTTGTGGGGTTGCTTTGGGGGTTTGCGTTTTGGCACGAGGAGGAGGAGGGTGGAGGTGCGGGGGTATTTAAAGGGAAGGTAATAAAGGAGGGAGATGGGTGTCCAAAGTGGCTAAGCAACTGGTGGTGTTTTTTAAGGGTTTTTGTCCAGTGGTGGGAGCAGCCTGGGAGGTACAGGTGTTAACAAAACGGTGGAGTTGATCGAGTACTCCTCTATGGTTAGGATAAAACCTTAATTATTTATATATGTATAATCGTGAAAAAATAGTATGTGGGCCTCTAAGTAAAGGTGCACTGTTGTTAAGTTTGAGAAATAATGTAATTGTGTCCAAACAACTTATTTATTATATGAGCGAATTGAAACCTTTAGCAACAGTAGATGCTCGATCAATCGTAATTCCTAGTCTAGAACGAGTAGCAAATATAATGCAAGCCACTGTATGATTCTATTCATTTTGTCTCTGTTTACGCTGGTCCTGAATGATTCCCAATTGTGGAGCCTAGCACTAACAAGAAGGCGACAAGGCGTACATATATAGTTACTAAATCCAACCACGTCATTCATCCTTCCTAGAACCTTGGATTGGAGCTTGAGAAGAAATATCGTAGCTTGACAAGAGGCATGATATGGCAGCTCACTGGCACGTGTATTGCCACAAATAAATCTATATATCATTGGAGGCATTGTAGAGTTCTTCCCGAGAAATCACCATGCCACAAGGGTTGAGTGTGGGGGTGAATGTCGAGCCAGCTCGGCTCGTTCGAGCTCGTTAGCCAAACAAGCCAGCTCGGCTCGGCTCGTTAAGAAAACGAGCAAAAATCCTGACTCGTCTCGGCTCATTAAGCTCGCGAGCTGCCCCGATAAGCTCGTGAGCTAGAGACAAATTTAAAATTACCACAACAATATATATAAAATAAAAAATTATAATATTTATATGGTCTTAATTTTTCCTGAATCTACTCTATCATACTATAATAATATAATATAACCATAACATCATCTAGAGCTACGCATATAATATACATATATTATTATTAATTAATAATTTGCTCATTAGTCTATTAAACCTTCTAGCTCGTTTGGCTCGCGAGCAGCCGCGAGTCGGCTCGAACTCGCTCGTTATACTAACAAGCAAAAACTCTTGCTCGGCTCGTTAGGAATATGTACTGAACCGAGCCGGCTGCAATCTGAGTAAGCTAACGAGCTTCGAGCATTTTTGTAACAACCGTAAATTTTCCCATAGGATTTGATGAATGCAAAAATGAGGATTTAAAATTTTTTGGTGAATTGTTGTGCATGCAAACCAACACATAAGATTGCTTCTATTTGCTCCCTTTGATCTTAGGAAAAATTTAAATTAATTAAAAATAATTTGAAGTGCTAATGATCAAATAGTGTGATTTGGAGTTCATTTGGTTTTTATTGGATTTTTGGTTGTGTTTGAATTCAAATCCTAAATTTGAATTCAAACAAATACTAACTAAACTAATTCAAACCCTACTAACCTTCTTGGGCCGAATCACCTTTCGTAAAGTCCAGAAAACCTCCCTTAACTCCTTCCCGAGCCAGCCGACCCAACCAGCCCGGCCGGCCTCGCGGCCCAGCAACGGCCCAGCCGCGCCACTGCGTCGACCCCGTGCTCCCCTTCCTTTTTCTGTCGCCGACAGGCGGGCCCCGCCTGTCAGCTTTCTCTTCCTCCCCTTTCTTCCCCGAGCGCGGCCGCTCTGCTCTCTCTACCGCCGCGTCCGTGACCGAGCCGGTCCCATCACCACATCTCGCGGCCCGTTGCGATGGCGATGCGTGTCCGCGGAAGCCTGGGCTTCCCATCTCGCCGTCCGTGCCATCAAAACCCTAGAGCCGAGCTCCTATAAAACCCCCGCCGGGAGGCCTCTTCCCCTTTGAGCCGCCGCTGCCCCTTGGGGTTTCCGATCCAGGGTTTCGTGGGGGAAGGAGAGGGAGGTGGAGTTGGGGTTGGAGGGAAGGAGGAGAGGAGGACGGGGGAAGCAGAGGTGCTGCCTCCCCACGACGGAGCCGAGAGCCGCGGACGTCACCGCCGCGGAGGACGCCGGAGAAGCGCCAAGCAGGAGCCGTTCGAGGGGGCACGAGCATCGCCGGAGCTCCGCACACCTTCCTCGAGCTGCTGCGTACGACGACTTGCCCCTCGGTGAGCCGCCGTCGTTGATCCCCTCTTTCTTCCTCTGTTCCGGCCGATCGCCGCCGCCGCCGCTTGCTAGCCCATCTTCTGGGACCCAGCCTTCGAGCTGTGGCCGATCTTTTTGCAGGACCTCGTCGCCGAGCCGCTAAACCTTGCCGCAATCCCGCCGTCGCCGCTCTTGCAGCCAACGCTGCCGCGAACCGGGATGCCGGTCACCGCGGCCGTGTCGCAGCCATGGGCAACTGTGTGCCCGCGCACGCGCACCCAACCATGGTCGCGACGTCGCGTTCCAGCCAAGGTTTAAAATAGCGGGCTAAGCCCCTTAGCGGCGGCCTCTCCCAAAGGCTAAGAAAGGCTATAGCGGGCTAAATAGCGGGCTAAGCCATTTAGCGGCTAAGCAAAAAATATGTCAAACATCAAGTAATTTTGCACATAATAATAGACATAAAAGATAAGACATTATTACAATATAAAGTAACAAGGGACAAATAGACCACAACTTCATAGTTCATACATGATACATCATACACCGCGTAGACACATACACACATGAGTTCAAAGTTCATACAAATTCTACCGACATAACACTGCATATCAACTAAAGAGTGACAGACAAACAAACATAAGGCATGGAGCCATAGGCCATAGTCTGATACATCAGTACAACACACATGCATTTCAGCATCTGAATAGTTTCTTGTACTCACCTAATCATCTTCAGGATCAGTAGATACCATAGCATCTTCCTCTGATTCAGAAGTAGAGGCTGCAGACTGAGGCTTCATCAGAGAAGCCACGGTCCTGAATTTCTTCCTAGGGCGCGGGCGCACAGGCCGTTTCCTTTTGGAATTTGCTTGAGATGTTGATGCTCCCTGTGATGCTCCTTGCGCTCTTGCTGATGTTTCTACACACCCCTGATCTTCTGGACTTTGATTTGCATTTGGTTCTAATCCAGTAATGAACTCATTGTTCTCATCCTCCAGCACATCATTAAATTCCTTCTCTATGGGATCTCTACTCTTGTTCTCTTTCTTAAGCCTTAGTTGAGAGTTAAATTTGACAAATACAAGGTCACTCATCCTGTCATGAAGCAATTTGTTGCGCCTCTTTGTGTGCACCTAGTTTCATTTAGATGAATAAAATTATAAGTAATGAACAAAGTTGCGAAATATATTCATGTGGGTGAGTTGTGGAGGTAGAGTTATTTTTAGTACCTGTTCAAATGCTGACCAATTCCTCTCACAACCAGAGGAGCTACATGTCAAACTTAGAATCTTTATTGCTAGCAGCCTCAAATTAGGTGTAGTTGTGCCATGATTCAGCCACCATGTTGCTGCATGAACAAGCAAAGAGTTAAACCCTTACGATAGCAAAAAGGATTATATTGGATAATTCATCAATCACATTAGTTTCACAATTTTCACCTGGGATGAAATCCTTATTTCTCCTCTGCCTTGTGGCAATGTCATGTCCAAATGACCCTTCCTGTTCCTTATACGTGTTGAGGTCTAAAATAATTTTATCTTGAATTTCTTCGTCATCAATCAGCGTCGTAACACATTCAATTACAGCAGCTCTAAATGATACATCATTCTCAATCGTTGTCTTGTTTGGGTAGTAATAATAAGGGTTCAAATAGTACCCAGCCAAGTGTAGTGGACTCTTCAACTTGCTGTCCCACCTTTTGTCAATTATTTCAAAAACATCCTTGTATCTTGTCTCATCATTGTCAAACCTCAAAGCAATTTGTTTCTTTGCCTCAAGCATATATCCATGCAAAAATCCCATTGCAGGCACATCGCTATCCATTCTTCTCAGCACAGTAGCCAATGGCTCAAAAAAATTAACAGCAGTGTCAACATTTTTCCAAAAGGCTTCAGACTTCACAATCTTTTCTGCCTTCTTCCCCTTAGCACTCTTCAAGTAACCCATCTCATTGAGATCATTATCTCTAAAGAGTCTTTCGAGCTCTTTCTTGTTGTCTTGCAAACTCTTTAGATTCAAATAAGCAGTGGCAAATCGAGTAACTCCAGATCGAACCAAGTCCTTACCAAGATATTTTCTCATCAAATCCAACACCCTTGTATGAGCATAGAGAAATGCAGTCACTTGTCTTGCACTTGCAATTGTTTCCTGAACTACCTCAAGCCTTCCAATGTCCTCCAACATGAGATCTAGAGTGTGAGCTGCACATCCATTCCAAAATATTTTGGGTCTCTTTACTGCTAGAAGACTGGCTGCTGCTACATTAACACTAGCATTGTCAGTGACCACTTGGATAACATTTTCCTCTCCTATGTCTTCAATGTATTTGTCCACAAGTTCAAAGATGTATTGACCATTTTTCTTGACAGCAGAACAGTCCACAGAATCCAAAAAAAGGACCCCATGAGCACTATGCACGACTAAATTCATTACTCCCCTGCCCTTCTTATCTGTCCACGCATCTGTCATAAGTGTACAACCTGAGGTTTTCCATGATTCCTCGTGGCTCTTGAATCCATCCAACACCTTTTGTTTCCTTTTCTGCAAAAATGGGCCACTCATCTCATAGGGACTAGGCCCTCTCAAACCCCTACCAAAGGCTCCAATGGCCTCCAGCATATTGGCAAAGCTAGGAAGAAGGACTGTATTGTGTGCAATGCTAGCTTCATAAAAGAACTGACATATATACTCACAAGCTCTATCCCTCCTCTCTTCTTTTTTCTGAGTTGTTATCTTTGTTTGAACCTTGTTCTTCTGAACAGCTTCTTCTACAGAAACTGGTTTGTAGAACTTCTCAATAGAGCCACTACCTGATGGAGCAACAACACTAATACTAGGTCCTTTTCTTGACTTTAGCACAATAATTTCGTTCCCATGGTCAGAGGCTTCACTGCACATTTCACCATCTGAGTGATCCAGATCAATTTCATCTCTGGCCCTTTGCTTCTCCTTTTTCTTTTGTTCCTTCTCACCAGTTTTCTTGTTGATCAAAGCTAGCATCTCTTCCTTCACATCGGTCGGAACCTTGTCACACTTACTAACATTGTTGCCACCGAGACGAGCAAGATGGTACTTCACTCTTGTAATTCCAGCATTTATCGTCTTCTTACAGTAGTTGCACACTATTGAATGCTTCTTCTTCAGATCTGGGCAATAACAATGCCTCCATGCAGGGTCATCTGAGTTGATAGCAACTTTGGTTGAAGCAGATTGTTCTACTGATTCAGATGCAACACTTGATGGGGCACCTAAGCAACAAAAATAATGAGATTGACAAATGTCAAGCTTACTGCACCAAACTAGAACAAATCTGAAACTCTACTTGCTGCATGACATATATGCTAATTTATTTACAGTAAATTGTAGATCAATCAACAGTAGAAAATCATAAGCAAATTTATTTACAGTAGTAGCACGCTTAATACACAACGGATCTGAAACTCTACTTTCTTCATGGGATAAATGCCAATTTATTTTCAGTAAAGAGTACCAATCAATAGCACTAACAAGCTTAATGCACTAGTACAAAAACTCCTAAGCCAATCAGTTATTCCATTCACCACTAGAATGAGTCAGCACTATGTCACTCACTAGTCACTCTAGTCACTAACTCACTACTCATCACCATTCACGCAAAGAATAGAGGAAAAATGAAAAAAGTTTGAGGAAACTTGCCTTCTGGCTGGGAACGAGACATGGCCGTAACAGCAACAGCAGCAGCAGGTGCCGCCGTGCGCTCGCCGCTGCCCTCTGCAGTTGCTGCAACAACTAGCTGCCGTCGCCGCACTTCCGGCCAACTTCCCTCACTGGTCTCTTGCACCTCGTCGCTCACCGGTGATAGCAGGAACAGGATCCGGCGCCGCCGCCGCCGGCACAGACGCGAGCTCGGGAGGGGAAATCGAATGGCTAGGGTTCTGTGTGTGTCTCTTCCATCGATATATACTGCATAGGATGATTTGGGCCGAATGATTTGGGCTGGCGCAATTGAAGGCCCACGCTGGGATAGCGGCGAAATTCACATCGATTTAGCGGCATTAGCGGGCTATTAGCCGCTAATTAGCGGGAAACGCATATAGCGTCAAACCCATCGTATCTTAGCGTCTGAGTCCGGCAAACGCTAAATAGCGCTATAGCGGCCGCTATAGCCCGCTATTTGTTACCATGGTTCCAGCACTCGCTGGTTCCGCACGTACGCGAGCCTCTAACCGCAGAGCCGAAATCTGAGCCTCGCCGCTCGAGCGTCGCCGGCCGCCGTGGCGCCATAGCCGCGCCTCCGCCGCTCGCGTCAGGAAACCGAAACCTCAGCCAAGCTCCTACCTTCATCTTGCCGAACATGTTCGCCTAACCCTTACCGAGCCTTCCCCATCGACCCCGAGCCTCGCCGACCTTTTTTTTTCAGTCGATCGCTGTCGTGGGTGTCGCCGCCGGCCGCGCTCCCGAGCGCGCCGACTCGCGCGCGTCGCGCCGTGGCCAGGCCACACGCGTGGCCACACCAAGCCGGCCACACCACAACCACAAAAGATCCCGTGGCGGCCACAAAGCGATCCCGTGCACCCGGTGCACGTGAACCACCCACACGGCGCACGGTGGACCAAGTCCACAGCGCCGGATCCAGCCGCGTCCCCTTCATGGGCCTAAAGTTCGCGCTAAAGTCCAGTTTACCCCCCTGGACTTTTCTTTCGGCCCAACTCCGGCCCAGTAGCGCCTTTCGTCCTTTTCTTTTTCTTTTAAATAGCGCTGACGCTTGGGGCCCACCTGTCATACTCTGGCAGTCACTGACATGCGGGACCCACTGACTGACCTGACCGTTGACCCCGTTGACCGTTGACCAGTCAACGCTGACGACAGCAGGGCCCACTGCTGACGTCACCCTAGGCGACCCCACTGCTGACGTCAGCATGGCGTCATGATGACATCAGCAGGCTGATTTTCTGCTGTTTTTCTTTTTCGGAAATTATTTAATATTTTCAGAAAATGATTTAAACTTTGAAAATTAATAATAAATCAACCGTAGCTCAGAAAAATATGAAACCAGTTTCTATATTTTTCTAAAAACATGACCTACGCGTTAGTGTAGAGTTTGTGTTTCTTGGGTCTTCTTTCCTCGTTGTTTTGGTGTTTCTTTGCTTGTAGCCGCGTCTTATTTTCTTTCCCGCGACTCTAGGAGCCCCGGAGAACCTGGAGGAGCCAGACTACCCCGACAACTGCTTTGAAGAGGAGGAAGAAGCTTACCCAGGTTCACGCTCGACCAATCTCTGAAATACCTATTAGACATGCAAACTAGTATGCTAGCGCTTTACTTTACTCGCATGATAAACCTGCACTGCCTTTGTTAATATCCTGTTACCTTGCTACCTACTACTCACTTAATGAAATATGCTATGCTATGCATGTGTTGGGATGGTTGTGATTTGAACCTCTTGGCATGAGTTGTGGGTGGTATGGGAGGTGTAGTGCAGCTAGGCGGTGTAAGCGAGTAATAACAACTTGATCGTTTGATCGGGTGCTTGGGGACTGCACTCGGGCAGTCCCTACGGAGTACCTGTTGCGGATACATGGTTCTTGTATATTGGTTACTTGAGGAGTTTGGGCGGTTATACCTGTTATGGGTGCCGATTGCGGACCGTTGCGGCGGATCGCTTATGACGCTGATACTTGCTTTACCGACAATTAAGGACTGAGTCGAGTTCCACCTTTGGACGTGGGGTTACCGTGCTCACCATCTACCCAGTATGGGGAGGGTTCCAGCAAGCCTACTCTAGTGCGGCGCCGAGACTGTAGGAGATTCGAGCTTGATATGTGTAAGGGGGACTCGTTGCGGCGTACTCTCCCTGATTTACCACGGCCCCTGACTGGCCCCGGTGGGAAGGTTTCACATCCCTGGGGCAAATGTTAGATCGGATGTTTCCCGAGCCCAGGGAGACAGGATTGGCGCCGTTACTGTTTAGGGTCTTTGCTGTGGGCTGTGTCTCAGGTTGGTTGCGGACTAGCCCTGCAGCCCGGATGGATTCCTGGAGTGCCACCTCTGTAGAGTGTAAACTATACGTATAGCCGTGTCCACGGTTATGGACGACCCGCTTCCGATAAGTTCCGACTAGCATGGGAATCTGCTTTCTTACCTCATCCTTGATTTGGGTTATGAGAGTTTGGTCTAGCGTTGCTGATGAGACAAGGTGGGGAGGGAGCTCACCGAGTCGACTAGTGAGTGAAAGGTGTTGGTGGATGATGCTTGCGGGAACCTGCTGTGGCAGGACGAGCCCGATGTGAATGTGAGGCTGATGGGTAGATCTGGGAAGTGACTGTGCTTGTGAGGAAATGAGTTGGTGATGAGATGAATTTGGGTTATTGCTGCTGCTCGCATAGGAAAACCCTGGCTTAAACCTTGATTACTTCTATACCTTAGAATAGGCCACTTTAAAGCTTGCTTCATATTATGGTTGGTGACATGAACCTGTCCCATTTCCTTGGGGACAGACTTTGGGTTCTCAGGTGAAGACCCCGACCACGAGTTCAACCAGGACGGGTGGTACGATTGAAGGGTGCGCGCTATGCCCAAGGATGCCTGCGGGAAGTGGACCCAGAAGATTTAGCTACCGCTTCGTAGCTGTTTCTTATTGTCGATTTAGCCCAGAGGGCTTGTACCAGACTGCTATGTTCTATATATGTCATGTATTGGATCTTTTATCGATGTATGGATGTGATATTCGACTGAGATGAGTTCTGTACGAGATAGCTGCTATTCCTGGGACTATCTCGAGGGTACAGGGAGTCAGATTCTTGTCGTCGAGAATCCGGTTCGTTTCAATTTTGTCCAGCCCTAGTTGAGTGCCTGATGTTTTGCGACTTCTCTCTAAAAATACTCAAAAGTCTAACAGAAAATAGTCTAATTGACCATTTTCTTAGTATGTGTTGATTTATACAATTGAAAATTGATTTGTTCATGTTTTAGTTGATTTTTTCTATTATAGAGGGAAAGGTTAAAAATAGCTTCAATCGCTAGTTAAAAGTAAGACAAAATACATCAACATTTTTTTGCCAGTTGAAAATTTTAATTTTCTTGTTCAAGCTTCAAAAATTAGTTTTCTTGCGGGTGCTTCAAAAATTAGTTGGTTGACCTATTTGGACAAGAATTAATGAGAGACACTTAAGTTACATAATGTTTTTTAGATAATGGAAATAATATCCGGCCTTGACCAAGATAGCTACAACCAAAAAATAAAGGAAAAACATCCCAACAAGGAATGCTAGGAAAAATTACATCCTCAACAAGAGGCTCGAGTCCTACGCGACAAACAAGCTTCCTCCGTGATGTCAACTCTTCCTAAATTCGATCACCAACATGAAGACAAAGTCGCTATAACACGTTTGTCAGACCTTAGAAAAGGTGTTGAAACATCGGACGACTACCATCGAAGATTGGATGCTTCTTCCAAGGCAACAACACAAAGACTTGGTGCAGACACAACCTACCAACCAACATCCGAGCTATTACGCCATTAAATGCCACCTCCGCTTTGAGCTGAATACTGAACAAAGTGACCACACGGGAGAATTGTCCGGCCTTGGCGAACAAGAACTTCGACGACGCGCCTACACTGTAGTTGTCGGCCTGAAGAAACCAGGCTAGGTTTTTACCCAGTTATTGAACACCCATAGGCGCAGTAGACGGAATGGCCAACAACTTCAGCAGCGCCTTCAACAAGGCATGTGTCACGGACAGTTCCACCGTCGCCGGCCCGGCAAAACACTCCAGGCAAGGTTTTCACCCAAACCGCTGCCACCGCTGTCAACCCTACGCCCGGCCAACGAGAGGGTTGCCTTCACCGGAAGGACACGCACAGCTTTGGTCGGAAGGCAAGGGGCCCAAATCCGACCCGACGCCGCCACCGCCAGACGCACAGCACGCCGGCCGCCGTTGATGTACCACCACCACCTGAGGCTCCCTCCGCCGCCGGCCAGATTGAGCGCCCCCAACGGACACCCACCGGCCACCACTAGCACCACGAGGCCGTAGAACCACCCATGGGGACAAAGGATGCACCCAAGGTGTCAGCCTCTTCCACGTAGCATGGAGCCTTCACAACGCCCGGCCGGAGAACGACCAGCCATCAGCCGAGCATCCAACGCCCACTCAATCACGACAACGAGGAGAGCCGGATCCATCGACGGCCGCGACACGCGCCCCGCCGTGCCCACACGACCTGCCGGCCCTCAGGCCGAGCCGCATCGCCAGCCGTCCAGCTCCACCGCCTCGCACCAAGCCGCGTCGGTGCCTACCACCAGCTCATCGCTGCAGATCCGCCATAGGTGGTGATGGATCCGCCCTCAGGGAGAGTGGATCCGGCCACCAGCTCGCTGGAGCCGCTTCCGCCACAGCAAGACTACCGCCCGCACGGTGTCTACGCCGCCGACCCTGCGACGCCGCCCCGCCATCGCCCTCCTCGCGAGGTACCGGACTTCCGGTCCCTTGCTCAGGCGACGGCGAGGGGAGGGAAGGGAGAGAGGTAGGGGCGGCCTGCGGCGGCGCGATGAAGGCCCCCCGTGTCGCCTACGGGAGCGACGCGGGGGCAGATCCCAGTTACATAATGTTAAGTCACTCATCCTTTAGGATGGCTTATAGATGGACAGATTGTATGTCAAAATTCCCATAGCGTGGTCTCTTGTATACGATTAGATTAAGCCATTTATTGGTTGGTTATGTAGAGTTCATATAATAGAAAAAAAACCAAAGTAAATATACAACAGTTACAATACTTGAGAAGATGTTATGCTGAGACTGTTGATAGTTATAATAAGGAAGTATAAGTATCACAACTGTGATAGAATTGAAATAGCAAAAAAAATCTAAATATCATATAATTATTTATGAAGAGGGTTGTTGTAACAAATCAGTTATATCCACGCAATCCCCGTGAACTCATTTCAGATGGGAGGCCATCCTGCAGACATGTTGTTCATTCTTTATGAATGACATGGAAACAGATCGCCCATTCTAGTGTACTCAGGGGTGTCAAATGTTAGCCCAATACTATGGCCCAGCCTTTGGTATTGTAATGATTGATCGATGGATAATAATGAAAATGGAAATTGACTTTCCTACCATCCCCAGCCTTCATCTCTGTATCTGCTATGTACCCTATTCCCACCCCACAAGGTACCACTTGGCATAACCAGTCCCAATGCAATCAACATATCTAGTACAAAAATAAACCAAGGGACACTTGTTGCAAAAATGCTCATTGACAGCAATCATTTGCACAATTTGCTTCCTTTTTCCGGTAGAGACTTGGAGGTTGGAGCTAGGCAGCTAGTAAACGAACTGACTGTTTTGAACATGGAGGTGTTAATAGGCATGACCAGGAAATTATCAGACGAACCATGATAAAAGCAAGCATAAAACGTCCTGCTCCTTCAAACGAACTGACTGTTTTTAACATGAATCCTAGAAAATGCACTGTAAATCTGCTGTAGTGCATTATTCTTAACTGCAAGCTCATACTGTGTGAAAAAATCTAACCTTTTGATATGCCAATTCTGTTTCTCTTCTCTATGCAGGAGGTCTGTTACTGGTCAGCTCCACTCTATGCTCCAAAAGCCAATTACAAAGTGATAGCACCATAGTTTAAACCTTTTCCACGCTTGTTAGCTACGTGGCACCAACCCATGCACAGCGAAGAAAAATGCTCTAAAGCAAATCAACTAACTAGTGCAATTATTGGACATCTCCATTTACTTTGGAAGGGACACTTGTTGTAAAAGCCTGCAAAGATTAATTGCATGGCATTTGCCCAAGGAGGACAAAAAAAAACTTCAAACTAATTTATAAGGTATCCGTAGCTTTTTGTTATATAGGATAGTGGATTTATCCATACTTGAGTATTAGCACTATCATTTATTTAGATATTTTCTTTCTTTAAAGAAGTTATCGAGATATTTTTATGTTATGGGATGGAAAAACGTAATAATCATTAACCTAGTTGCAGCTAAGCTTATTAGTTCTTTTTTTCCTTCTGTTTCAACTAAGTTAATACAATTATATGTTACTATGAATTTCTTATTTTCTTTAATGGAGAAAACTCCCATAATTAATAAATGTACATGTTCTTTAACTTAGATATATCTATAGTTTTTTCTCAATTGTGTATGAGTGCACATCTTTGTATCAAGAGAAGAGATTGAAATTTCAGTTTGGCAACTCCACCAGCCGGCAAGGATTTCACAAGTAGATGGTTACATGCGCATATTGTACGTAATGACTATGATAACCACGAGATTTGCACTTCTCACTTTTCTATTCTCCATCTTCTTTTCCTTCTTCATTCGTGAAAATCATGCATTTGGTTGCTTTTCATATGGGGTTCTTATGGTTACACGGATTCAAACCCTCCCAGACCGCTTCCTTAGTGTTATAACTTTGTTGGACCGCAAGCCCTTTTTAGGTAAAGCTAGAAGAGTCACTTCCCTAGCTTTAGCTAGCCGGCCCACTCAGATCAACAAGCAAAAAGATAATATGACTAAACCCATGGTCAATTCTGTTATGGACATGATCACTTCAACCAGTGATTACTGTATACCAGTTGATAATATACTGTGTGCTTTAGAACTCATGCAATTTAACTTCTCAAAGAGTACAACAAAATTAGCACTCTTTAAATTAAAGCCTCTTTTGCTCAGCTCGATCATATTTAGGGAACTGAGTAAGTATATACATGACATGCACATGGGTGAATATCAGAATATGTATATTAAAATGAAACAAAAAAAGAACAACAAAAATATATATGTACAAGTCTACTCTATAGAAAGTTTCATAACTACTGTAAAACACTCACCATATGCCCTTTCCCTCTGTTCCAAAATGTAGGTCGTTTAACTTTTTCAACCATAAGTTTGACCGCTTGTCTTATTTAAAAAAAATTGTGAAAATATGATTAAATTTAAGGTATTTTTGAAGATTTTATATCAATAAAGCAAGCCACCACAAAAAATATGATAATTTGCACAAAATTTTGAATAAGACGAGAGTCAAACTTGTGGTTGAAAAAGTCAAACGACCTACATTTTGGAACGGAGGGAGTACATGTCTTCCAATCCAGGAATTATTCAGCCTTCTACAATAAGCCATGCATGCAAAAGGAAAATATTCTTAGGGTTGAATGTAGGAACTAGAATTATGAATACGAACACTTAATCTGAAAACTTGATGCCATTAGCCATTGTTCACTGACTGCAACCACAGACTGAACCCCCAGCAAGCGCTGGAATGCCTAGAAAATGACCTGCTGTGAGACCACCCTGGTCTGCAAACTGCATGATTGGCACGAGGGGTCGCTTTTTTGCAGTGGAGAAGAAAACAAACCCATCATGTACTGGCCCCGGCTGTCGAGTGTCGACGTTCTTAATCATCAAATTAACCAATCAAACCAACAGTATTTGAGAAGCAAAGCGCTCGCTCTCCCAGCGTGCTCCACATGTACATGTTGGGCGAAATTTGAATATCGTAGTTGCCGTCTAGATCTCAGTGGAAGACGACTCACTGACTCTGAGCTGGTGGTGTTGATGCAGATCTTGTTTGTGGCAACAAGCTACCACGCACGCGGTCGATTTGATAGCGAACTTCTTCAATTTCAATCATGGTTAAGGTACCAGTGGTGGAGTTTAAGCCAGATCACCAACACTAATGAGAATGATCGCATTTGGCATGTAGTTCTGCTGGCATGCTGCAGACCTGCAGTCAGAGCTTCCACTATTAAAACGTGCAGAACATTCAGGCAGATTCCGATCCGACGATTGTCTTGCCTAACAACCATACGTGTTACATGTAAAGAAGTAAAGAACAGCTTACTATTTCATAAAATCACACAGCTCAAATCAAATATAATGCCATCCTAATGCAGTGTGATTTGAGAAATCAATGACTGAATTATTGTTGTTGAATTTTTGTCCTAGAAATCCACCCTACGTGTTCCTTGTAGTATACTCGTCGAACAATGCAATTATTGTGCTTCAGACAAATCACCTTTTTCTTCTTTGGAGCGATATGTGTGATTGTGTTCTTGCTTTGGTGCAGCCGTGGAATGCAGCAAGCTTGTGCACTCTTAAAGGAGGAGGAGGACAAAGGAGACGGGCCCCTTTTATTCTGTCGATAAGAGAGTGTTCACTGCTTTGTTATCTGATCCATAGAGCATTGTTGATGCATGGAACGCTCTAGAAAAGAGGACCTGTGATTCAATCGAGTAGCTAGCATTTCTTTTTTCGCAAAAGATCTGCGTGTCATCTATCTATTATATTAATACAACAGTGTTAAAAAAAGCCACCACGTTCGTCGAGAGGGTCAAGAAATTCCCACGTTAATCTAAAAAAGAAAAGGATATGCACCGTCGGATTTTATGAAGATCTAACGGTCTAAACAAATCTAGAAATTAAAATGAAAATCTAAAAAAGAGAAGAATATGGACCATCGGATTTTATAAAGATCTAACGGTCTAGATAAATCTAGAAATTTACACCGTCGGATTTTATGAAGATCTAATGGTCTAAACAAATCTAGAAATTACCATGAAAATCTAAAAACGAGAAGAATATGGACCATCGGATTTTATAAAGATCTAACGGTCTAGATAAATCTAGAAATACCACGTTTACTGAAAAAAGAGAAAAATATGTGGACCATTGAATTTTATGAAGATCTAAAAGTCTAGGTAATTTTTTAGAAAAATCCATACATCAGCATTTTACATGTGCTTACATCATCATGGCCTCTTACCACACGATGGTTCCCTTCCTCTTCTCTTCGTGCGAATCAGGAGCTACACTCCGGAGGCGCCCAAGACCTCCTCTCGCAGTACAAGAGTAGCACTCCGGTTACACTATATGTGGCGGGCTCCAAAGGAATGCTATGGCCTTCTCGCGACCCTCCACCCCAACTGTCGTCGGCCCGCGCCGCCCTCGCCTGGCTTGCCCGCGGCCGCCCCGCCCCCGCCGTCGCCACACCACCCAACCTACCACCGCGAAGCCTGCTCGCAAACCTCCTCGGCCGCGGGGGCCGTCTGCACGCTCACAGTGGAAGCCCTCCACCGTCACACGGTGGCTACACTTCGCTGGGCGGTCGCCTCCTACGACGACGACGACCGGAGCGAGCGGAGCCCGAGAGTCTCTCGCCGGATGGTCACCACCAGCCGTCTGCCCGGCCGTCCACCGTCGCGAGGTTGTCGCCCGCGCTTGCTGCTCACGCGCTCGCAGACGCTGAGGAGGAGGTCACGCGTGGAGGCTGGCCGTCGCCGCTCCCGCTGTCACCGTCGCCGCAGGGGCTGCAGGCGCGGGCACGGGAAGAAGTCGAGGAGTCGGGGCACACGCTTCTTCTCCTCTGCTGCCGCCCACGCGTCCACGCCGCCGCCGCTGTGGGGAGTCGCCGGCCGCCGCCCGTGTCGTCCCCTCCTGCGCGGGTAAAGCGGGGGAGTGCAGAGGAGACAGGGGCAGGCGCCGCTGTGGGGAGCTACCGGCCGCCGCCTGTGGTCATCCCGCATGGGTAGAGCGGGAGAGGGAGGGCCCGGCGGAGGGCACGGGAGGGCCGGCGGAGCGGGCGAGGCCGGGAGTGGCCGGGGGAGATCAAAGAAAGATAAATAGAGAGAGAGAGGAGAGGAGGCTAGGAGAAAAAAAAGAAAATATTTCGGTGACGCAGGAGAGGACGAACGTGTGGACAGGAATATCTTGGTCAGATATGGATGACGCTCATGGTACATGTATGTTTCTGTTTGTGCGTCTGCCAGACTGCCACATGCGACAGCTGGATACGGTGCCAGCGTCTGCCGAGACCACACATCGCATTCTGAGGCACACAAGAGCTGGATGGCCCCAAAATCCTTAAGGGACAAGAGGTTAGATATAAGGAACATGGTAAAAAATTATTTTGGAATAATTTATTTTCAAACAAAAAAGTCCAAATGTAAAGATGATAAAAGCCTAGCTACCCGCGCTGTTTGCGCGGGCCACCTTGCTAGTTTAGTTAAAGGAGCAAAGTTAAGTACATGGTAAGATTAATGCTGGAACTCAAAAATACTGTAGCAGGTCCGACAAAAATAGGAAATGAAGAGCGATTCTGATATTTTTAACTACACAGCAGTATCAACTCAAGATGGCAATGGGTACCCGAAACCCGCGTACCCGATGGGTTTTACCCGATTAGAGCGCGGGTATGGAAACATATCTCTACCCGCGGGTATATTAATGGGCAACATCTTCTACCCATCGGGTAAGCGGGTGCGGGTACATACTACCCATACCCGCGTACCCGCGGGTAAAATATACCCGCCTATAATGTGTGATAAACTTACACATTGTTAATAAATGGTGACTTAATATTGGTAACTAACTAATAATTTTATGATTTGTTATACTATTGGTGGGTTAAGAATTATCAATTATTATTTTTATTTACTCAAATTTATTGGTGTATGAACTTTCTCATATGTCACATTTACAATTCTAGTAATTTATAGAGGGTATGATAGCGGGTACGGGTTACCCGACGGGTAAAAAAACCCGCGCGGGTGCGGGTATGGGTGCGGGTATGGGCAAGAACTTATACCCGCATGCAGGTATGGGTTTTTTCGCGGGTACGAGTATAGTTCGCGGGTGCGGGTATGGAATAGCACTACCCGACGGGTACGTACCCGTTGCCATCTTGAGTATCAACGGAGTAACATAGCAGCATAGTCGTCTTTCGGTCCATCATACCTGCTTTTAACCGTCTAATCATTCAAGATAAAACTAATTAATGATCAGGCACCATCGAGCAGCCATGTTTCTAAAGCTGCTTTTCTTAGTTGCCGAGTAGTTTCACCAGCTCGAGACCCTGTACCTGAATGATCAGTGAGTTCCCAAAAGAAGCATTAGGTACATGCCTGTAACTTTTCCAGCCTCGCCATCACAAATGGCCATCCCCACTACCACCACCCTGAACCCCAATTTCCTCCCTCATTCAGTGTAATTAACTCACATCGCAAAGGTGAAAGCACACAAAACACTAATTAATCCAGCCACTAATTAGCACTTATTGCCTAAGTACAGAACCTGTGATCCATGAGTAGGAGATATATATTTGTTAAGTTGATCCGTCGGTGTCCTTTAACCAGTGTTGGTCTACACATAAGTACACTAGAGTGCGCTTACCAGAGACGTGATCCGGTGCGGTTTCTGCTGGTTTGGAGGCAATTGGGCAGACAGGGCACGCATAGCGTTGGGAGTATTAATATTTAATCTAGTGCTTTTTTGAGCTTTGAATCTTGGTATATCCTACTTTAATCAGCTTTGGAGAGCATGCTTGCTTGTGGCCTAATTGGGGGACGGATAGGTCTGAATGCATGCTCATGCGCGCTCTTTGTAACTGGTGTCCTTCTCGTCGTTTCTCTTTCCTCTGTTCTTTGTGTATTCAAGTTGCGAGTTGATGGATGAAGTAACTGAAGATTGGCTATGGAGTACCGTGTAGGGACTAGGAAGATCATCGGATATGCGTCTAGCGCTTTTGCAATGATATATTTGTGCACTTTCTGCAAAGCATTATTGCAACAATGTTCAGCAAGTCGCTGCTCTTTTACACTAACTGAAGCATTGGCTTTGTGCAGCAAGAAGCATCTTCTAGGGGCTCTTATATACACTGAAATATCTGTGCATGTAGTATCTTGTTTTTTTACATCCTGTGGGCCTTTTGCACAGAAAAGTCACCGCAGTTCCACACAGCTTCCACGAGGTGTTTGCGCAATATATAATGCTTCGTTCTGCAAGCTGCAGATGGCTGTATACCTACCAACAGAGAAGTTTCCTAGTTAGTGTGGAAGAAAGCATAGGCCTTTCTTCAGACTTTGCTAGGAATGTGTTACTGTTCGCTCCGCAAGATTCAGTGAAGCACAACTCTGTCTCTAGCCATATTTCCAAGAGGTATCATATGACATTGATATGTTCCTGATGAAATCTTGCCAAAAAAGAAAAAGGTGCCCATATCGGGCCACGCAAAGGCAGGAAAGGCCCGGAATGGCTGATTTGTTCGAACTTTATGGGCTTAGACAAACACGAACTGCTCAGCGAGTCTCCTCAACAATGATGTGGGCCACGCAAAGGCCGGAAAGCCCGGATGGCTGATTTGTTTGCCAAATTCAGACTACTGGGCCTCGCGTGGGCCCAAACGAAAGAAGCCCACAGCATTCCGGTTTCCTTTCGGTAGATCGCAGACTTGGCTTTGGCTTACCGCCCGCAAGAGTTTTTTTATTCTCTTCATCCATAATAAAATAACAAAACACGGGTGATGGGCGTGCTCGACTGCAATTAAGGGGAGAGATCAGCGGAGCTGGTGGTGACCATCACGCACGTATACGTACGGTGCCGGCTGATGACTTTCGTTAAACAATGGATGGTCATGCGTGCGCGTACCGTAGACCAGCGGTGGCTTCCCGGCGACGGAATTACGAGTGCCCCCAGTTCTGTATCCATACACATATTAGTCAATTGATGGCGAGATTAGAAAAAGTCATGCCCGCCTTCGTGGCGTGCTAATCCTGCACGTGATGAGCTGCCATCAAGGATACAAGTACGCATCATTTCATTTCAGCTGGAAGCGATTGATTGCAGACTACGCTGGTTCTTTAATCGACAATACTCTTAGACTGCGAGAGCTGGTGCTTAAATTTCAGGTTTGAAGTCTGTCCGGATTCACCCCCAAACACAGAAAAAGGGCTGGTTCTTTTTTTTTCCTTTTTCTGATGGAAAAAAGAAATCCATTCCATTTCGATGGTGACTCCATCTTCCATGGCCTCCCGTCTCCGCGCACCACGCTTCGGCCACCTTCCCAAGTACTACTAGTAGTGTACTAGTAGCCAGCTCAAGAGCGAGCACGCCAAATTTGGCGCGTAGAGGAACAGGGCTGCGTGCTCCCTCGCTCGCCTGCTCCACCTCCATCCCAATTCCCATTCCCTCCGCACGTCGCCCACGTCTTCTCCCCTCCCCCGCGGGCCGCGGCGCTCCTGCTCCCTGTCCGCCTCCTCTCGGGTGGGTCAAACCTCAGCCGCCTCAATTCGCATAATCCCCCCACGTCTCGGCGGCCGCCTCCTCCCTTCGGCTCGCTCGATTCGCCCCCATGTCCGCCGCCGCCGCCGAGTCACGTAAACCCCTCTAACCCCTCAGCTCGCTTCCTGCTGGGATACTCTCTCTCGCCCTCACCAAATTTGCCGTCACGCGGCGGTGGCGCAGCGCTTACTACTGCGGATTGTTTGTTTGTTCGCAGCGGAGAGCCTGGAGCGGCGATCGGAGGCGGTCGCTTGGCTGCGGGCGCTGCTGGCGGGCTCGGGGCTGCCGCTGCCCCCACCGCGCGCGTCCGACGACGACCTCCGGGCCGCGCTCGCCGGCGGCGCGCTCCTCGCCGCGGCGCTCCGCAGGCTCGGCCCCGCTGCTTCTGCTCCCGACGAGGTAGGTCGCCGATCGCACCGCGCCGCTCCAGTACATGTTCCCGCGGTCGTGATCGTCGCCGGTGCTTTGACGCAGGGCGGAGCCTCCGCGGGCTCGGCGGCGGAGGCGGCGAGCGACGATGTCGGGAGGTTCCTCGCGGCCGTGGAGCGGATGGGCCTGCCCACCTTCGCCGCCTCCGACCTGGACAGGGTACGGCGTTCGATTCTCCCTTGGATGATGACCCTCAACTGCTTGCGTTCATCGGTAGTAAATTTTCCAAAAAAAAAACAGTTGGGTTTAGGCTGCTCGCACTGGCCTCCGGTAGCGGCTCCTTCAGGAAGGAAATGCAGGAACAACTGCCGCAGCGGTGTCCTGTAAGCCCTTTGCTAAAATGGCGAAGCCCCCCCCATTCCCCCATATGTGGCTGAGTGGCGAAGCGCCGCTACCGGCCGACGTGGCATAGGGCCCACACGTCCCAACCACCCCGCAGCTCCCCTCCCGCCCCCGCAGTCGACTGTCGCCCGCCCACGCCGCCGCCGCGCTCCACCGCACGGCGTGCCGCCCGGCCGCCCGCCGCGCTCCACCGCCCGGCACGCCACCGGCCCCGGCCGGGCCCCTGCGGGCCGCCGCGGGAGGAGGGCGTGGATGAGGAGGCCGGCCGCTCCTTGCCTCGGACGCCGCCTGGGGAGCTCCCACGCCCAGCAGCGCCACCGCGCCCTCAGGGAGGCCTTCTCGGAGACGAAGGCGACGCCGGCCGCCGTCCGTGCTGGCCTCCCGCCGCCGTGCCACCGTCGCGCCCGGAGAAGGCGGCGCGCGAGCTGGAGAAGGCCGCGCGCAGGGGAAGGAGAGGGGGAAGGCGTTGGGCAGCGGCGGAAGTCGACGCAGGCGGCCACGAACGCCCGGAGCTCCGGCGACGCCGCGCCGTCCGGCAGGAGAGGCAGCTCGCCGAAGCAGGTGGAGCGCCAGGCCGGCGAGAGGGCCGCCGTCGTCCCCCACCCGTGCTTTCCGTCGCCCGCGCTTGGCCGCCGCCGCCGCTCCTCGCACTGGCCGCCGCCGCCGGTGTCGCACCGCCATCCACGGCCGGCCGCCCACCACGGCGGAGGGGCGGGGAGCGCGGTGGGAGGCGTGCGACGCCGTCCGCGAGGAGCCCCTGCCCGCCGCAGCGTGTCCCGGCGAGTACCGCGTCCGCGTCGCCGCCTCGGCGTCGTCCCTCTCCAGGCGCCGCGGAAAGGGAGGGAGGTGCGGGCCGCCGCCGCCGCGCTGGCCGCCGCGCCCGCCGTTCGCGGCCGGAGGGAGGGATGGGAGGGAGGTGGCGGCGCGGGAGGGAGAAAGGTGGCCGCCGCCGCGCCTGGATTGGCCGCGCGCAGGTGGAGAGGAGGGGGACGGCGGGCGGCGGAGGTGGGGAGGAGGCGGGGAGAGAGAGAGGCGGGGAGGAGAAGCGGTGAGAGAGAGGGGGTAGTGCGGTAAATAAAAATAAGAGTAAAATAATATAGTAGTTGGTGTTGTTGGAATAAAATATGTGGTAGTTGGGATAGGGGAAGATGATAGAGGAGAGATGGGTGCGGGAGAAATTGAGATAGAGGAAGGAATCTCGATGACCAGGATAGAATATTTCGTTTAGGGGAGGAAAATAGAGGAACACTGAGTGCGAACAGCCTTACTAGCTACCTGCGTGTCTGGCAACATTTTGGAACTCTGAGTCCCTGAATGATGTGTGGTAGCGTTTCAAATCGGAGAAGCTTCGACTCTGCTTTCGCTGCAGGTGGTCGATGCTTGTCATTGTTCTTCGGTTTGTTGATTGGCCCCAGATGACACCTTAATCCCGTCCTTTTCTGCTTAAACCGGTAATGAATGCAGGACGCGGCATACGCTAGCATCCAATTCAGAAACATACAAATTCATTTCTCAAACTTATCGGATGTGACTCCACTAGCACCCTAGCAAGCACGGTGCATGTTATCCAAATGACATAGATCATATATGAAAATATTGGAACGGGGTATATACATTCCAATATCATCTGTTTTATGACGTTAACTGTTGCGACGTTTGGTAAGTTTTATTCAAGCTCATTTCGTTCGACGGTAAGTCCGTAGTCAGTAGCAATTGCTTCTTGGGCTAAAAAATGTATCAAAGATGTAAGCGAATCAGTTGTTCAATAATGGGGTTTTATAATGTCCGGATACATACTCTAGCCATGTTCCAATGTGATGCATATTCGATTAATATGGTGATGTTCTGGCAATAATTGTCAGTTTTGCAACATTGCCACCTCCCTGAAATATAAAAAATTATCTACCTGCCCTCATTCGTTCACATTATTGGCATTCATGTAGGGCCCAATGTCAGCTGTGGTTGTCTGTCTTCTTGCACTAAGGGATCGGTTTGGCTCCCATGTTGGGGAAGTGTTGCATTGTACCCTTGAAGAAATAGGTAGGATGCCAAGCATGGAGTTTGCCATAAGGGAGAATGGTCATGGTACACAGAACTCTGGGTTCATAAAAGAGAGCAAAGAAGTGAAAAGGAACCTACAAAAAGTCTCCAAAAGTCCAGGTCCATCAGGTGAGATTTTCTGTACATGTCAATTCTCTTTGTCTAATAATATCACAGCAAAGCAAAAGCTTTCACCATCCTTTTGGGGAAAAAAAAAGGCTTTCGGCAGTAACACTGTGAGGGCTACAGACAAAACTAAACAGGCTTATCTGATTAGTTCTGCAATTTTGAAATGTTTAATTGATCATATGTTGTAGTCAAAAGTGTAGTAATGTGCACATAATTAAACCCATACAGTTCTTAAGACTTGGCCCTTGCAATGGGAGCCTTAAGATGCGAAGGTCGCTTATCAGTTGAAAAATATTTATCTTTTTTATTGTAGAACCATCATCTCCAATGTCACGGCCTGAACTATGTTCTATCTCAAGGCATGCTGGGCACAATTTTCATGAAGTCTTCCATCTGAGGCAAGGAGTTTATTCTGATATGCCTACTTCTAAAATTTTGGAGATGATGAAATCCACCAACTTGGATGTAAGGGCAATATATATACATATTTTTTCAATGTACTTGAGATAATTCAACAAAATTTTATCTTTTATTCTTTGCATCATGGAATCAATCTTGCAGAACGCTCCTACTCAGTCACTTCTGAGTTTTGTGAATGGCATCCTTGATGAGATCATTGAGAATAAGAATGGAGAAATTCCTTATGTAGGCTACTCAAAAGCAATGCAGTTAGTTGTTTCTGTTCATACTTGAAACCTTTGGTACATTTTGTTTTATACTTCTTTCACCCTCTTGAACAAAAACATATGATTCTTTGCGCAGCACATCGCTTGCTTGTTGAGGAAGGTAATACTGGAGATTGAACGGCGCATTTCTACTCAAGCAGAACACATAAGAAATGTAAGGGGTACTATTTTATACTTATTTTTCAGATTATTCCTGCTGAAGTAACTGTTACTTGTATTCAGCAAAATAACCTTATGAGAGCACGTGAAGAGAAATATAAATCAAGGATAAGAGTACTAGAGGCACTTGCAAGTGGGATAAGTGGACAAGCACAAATAAACACAAGTGCGGCAAATGGAAAAACAAATGTATGTTTCAACATAAGTTCCAGTTTATGTTTGAAACCTTCTAACATGAATGACGCATATCTTTCTTATATAGTTTCTTAAATTAATTTTCAGTTTGCTGCGGAACATGTGATCCAAATGAAGGTTTGTTTCTTGTCCAAAAACTGGTTACCTGTTCATGTTGATATCCTCTGCATATATTTAAATCCAGCTTTTGCTACTGGTTTCTTTAGAATTTTTAATTATCTAAATTCTGTAAAAGGGCATGTATAACCAAATAAGCATTGATAGTTCAGAAGCATGTAGGGAGATTCAGCATAATGGACCACAGGATTAAGCTTTCCCAAACATGGCTTAACTCAAGCCTCCTTTGTGTGAATGATTGAATTGATTTTATTTGTTTCCATTCTTTAGATGGAAAAAAGCAAAACTGAAGAACGAAGATTAGTTGACAAAGATATGTCAAACTTTATAAAGGACAAGGAAGATGTAACTAGACTAACAAAGGATAAGGAAGATATGGCTAGGCTGTTGAAAGATAAGGAAGATATAATTAGATTGATGAAAGAGAAGGAAGAAATGGTTGCACTGATTAAGGAGAAGGAAGATCTTGGTACCTTGAAGAAGGGTAAGGTTGATGACAGAGAGCAATCGGCAGATGTACATCCAAGTAAATCATTTAAATATAATGATGAAATATTTAGGATGATGAAGGAGAAAGAAGAAAGTAAACATACAATTATGAAACTGAAGTTGAAATTAGAAACGGTTAAATCATCATATGAAGAGAGCCAGAGCCTGTTAAGATCTACAAAGGAAGACATGCATAAGCTTCACAAGGACAAGGAGAATAGTGATATTACAATATCAAAACTCAGGCAAGAGCTTGCAGTAGCAGGAAGATCTCACAAGAGAAATATTCAAGAACTGGAGAGTAGAGCTTTGCAGGCAAATGAAGAGTTTGAACAGAGAATAAAAGAAGTAGAGATCATGCTTGAAGACTCTAGAAAGAAAGGAAGAGATCTTGAGGAATCATTAAAATCAAGAATCGAGACTTGGAAGCAGAAGGAAACCATGGTGAACCAATTTGTAGGTCTGCAAATACAGAATGTCCAGGTAGTGATTTGTTACATTAGTTGTTCTCAGTGTTTCTTGCAAGACATCATCAATACGTCAATTGAATTAAAACTTCTCCCCTATCAGGATTTGAGGTTGTCTTCTATTTCCATTAGGCATGAAATCCAAAACTGCCAGAAAAGATGGTCTGAAGAACTCAGTGGCTTTGGTATGAATGAGTGCCACTATTGATTTTATTCCACATTTCATATACTTAATGTAATTGGCATTTTATAACTTGCATATCCATATCAACTCTGCAGGAAAAAGTCTTAACATACTGGTACATGATGCTGAAAGTTATCATGCTGCTCTTGAAGAAAATAGAAAATTGTTCAATGAGATTCAGGAGCTAAAAGGTGAGTGTTCAAACAAAGATATATTTTATTATATATCCATCTTCTTAACTATATCAGTTTTTGAGGATGCTTGTTTTTTACCAGGAAACATAAGAGTCTATTGCCGGATAAGACCTTTTCTTCCTGGGGAGGATAAAAAATCTACTACAATTGAATATGTTGGTGATGATGGCAATCTAGTTATTGCAAATCCGACACAACAAAGAAATGAAGGGAGCAAGTCATTCAAATTCAACAAAGTTCTTGGCCCCACTGCTTCTCAAGGTAAAAATGAGAATGTGGCCTATGCGGTATTCCTTTGCTTTTGATGTTGATAACTTTATTGTATTAGGTAACAATCATATTTTTGGAGTGCTAACATAAAAAAAAATTGCCTTATTTTTCCGTTTTCAAGATGAGGTATTCAAGGACATTCAACCACTTATCAGATCAGTTCTTGATGGCTATAATGTTTGCATTTTTGCATATGGTCAAACTGGATCAGGAAAAACATACACAATGGTACGAAAGCACTACATATAAAAATCTTAATATGATTAGCTTATTTGAGAGAATTACCATTTTCTATTCAGTTATAACATAACGTATTCATCGTACTATTGTCTTTCTTCAACTATCTCAGACGGGACCTGAAAATGCAACGGAGAAGGAATGGGGTGTCAACTACAGAGCTTTGAATGACCTGTTCCGTATTTCACATAATCGTGGGGATACAATCATGTATGAAATAAGTGTTCAAATGATTGAGATATACAATGAACAAATCCGTGATCTCCTTGGCAGCAATGGTCCGGAGAAGAAATATCCTTTTTTTCCCATCTGAGCAATCACATTTATAGTTTTAAAGGCGCCGCCTAGGCGTCCAGGTGCACCCAGCTCGCCTTGGGGAACAGTGACACCTTGTCGCCTAGGCAATAAGGCATTCCCAGAATTCTTGGGACGCCTTATCTCCTTTGAAACCATGCTCCCATTTATTTGTTATATGTCTTAATTTTCTCTTCCAATGTGATAAGTATTTATATAACTGGATCCTAGGCCTAGCTATGAACTAGTTTAGTTGATTCAGTTCAAGTGAACATATATAGAAACTTGCAAATTAGTAAGGATGGAACTGTTTGCTATATTCCTTGTAATAAAATATCCCCCCAAATCATTTGCATGTTTACAAATGAATGTGACGCTAAGAACACTGTACTTTTCCTTTAACTAGCATACACTAGGGATTTCGAATGCCAGCCAACCCAATGGGCTTGCTGTTCCTGATGCAACGTTGCATCCTGTTAACTCAATATCCGACGTCATTCAGCTAATGAGAATAGGACTTGCAAACAGAGCTGTGGGTTCAACGGCATTGAATGAAAGAAGCAGCAGATCTCACAGGTTAATTTTCATTCATATAGTCCAGTTCTGTTTCCTTATGGTTATTTTAAAATGAGGACTAATTTGATTAATTCTGCAGTGTTGTTACCATACACATTCGAGGTGTAGATTTGAAAACTGGAGCTACTTTGCGCGGTGCACTACATCTCGTTGATCTTGCTGGGAGCGAGAGAGTGGACCGTTCTGCTGTTACAGGAGATAGACTCAAAGAAGCGCAGCACATCAACAAGTCTTTGTCTGCACTTGGAGATGTCATATTTTCTTTATCACAGAAGAATGCCCATGTGCCATATCGGAACAGCAAACTTACACAAGTCCTGCAAAGTTCTTTGGGTGATTACTGCTACTGATTGCTCTATATACCATTGTCTTACATGTTACATTGTTACTTATCTAAAATTTCATCTGTAGGTGGACATGCAAAAACCTTGATGTTTGTGCAGATCAACCCAGATGTCTTATCTTATTCTGAGACTGTAAGTACTTTAAACTTTGCTGAAAGGGTCTCTGGAGTGGAACTAGGTGCTGCAAAGGTGAATAAAGAGGGCAAAGATATCAGAGAATTTAAGGAACAGGTGAGAAAGCCTTGTTTTCCGTTTGCCCATCTCTTTTTCATTCATAGCAGGGCAGTAGATATGGATAGTAAATGTTTGTTCGCTACTAGTTTACTATCCTTGATCTGTATGCAATGATCGTTTAGCAATAGGATTTACCTCCGGATGAGACACAATTAGAGTTTTTCTTCTTCTGAATTGAAAGCAGAATTGCAATTACCATTTCTCTCACCAGCACTGTCAGACGTCATTTTTTTCGAACATTCTTTCCATCCTGCAGATCTCACTTCTCAAGCATAAAATTGCAAAGAAAGATGAGGAAATAAACAGATTACAACTGCTCAAGACACAAACTCCAAGGGCCAGGACAGTGAAACGTGCTGATTCCCCATTGAAACATTCCTCCTCCTCCCCAGGCATATCTTCTTTAGGAAGCAGAATCCAACACCGAAAAATGGCATCTGGTGGGAAAGCAATGAGCATTGGCAGTAGGGCCGGCTCTGATGCTGATAACTTCTCCGACATCAGCGACAGGCACTCTGAATCTGGTTCTATGCAGTCTGTTGATGACATTCTACCACAGAGGGGGACTAGGGAACTTCCTAAGCTCTCTCTTAGTGAGATGGGTCAGAATTCTGATGATCCTGAGCTTGCTTCCTTTGGCTATGCTGATTCAGAGGAGAGGTTAAGTGATATATCAGATAGTGGTCTTTCCATGGGTACAGAGACTGATGTTTCAGTAAGCAGTATAGTTGAATTGACGCTCTTCCCGGAACAGGAAAAAGCATCTTGCACCCAGAAAGGACAAGAGAAGGCACCAAAAACTCCAAATGATCGGTTGTAAGTGCTCTCCATTTATCTACACTGAAAGTTCATATGATTATGGTTTCATGATTATGTTTCCTTGTGACTATCATTTCTTTTCGATCTACATATAATTAACATTTAGTGGGAGCATTGGGTGCTGACAGTGTCTAGCACTATCTGTTTGATGGCTTATTTCTCTTAAGCTATTTTTGTGATTTATAAGCACATATTCTTCCTCACGCAGGTCTAAGGTGGCCACTCGAGTCCAGAAGACAACAGCACCAAAGCCAGCTCAAACTTCATTATGGCCTAAACTAGGAGATCCTCCAGCTCCTAGATCTCCGAGTAAGCTCAAGTGCCAATCATGTTTCCTTTGTTTTAACGGATCTGGATTTCTGCTTCTGCATAAGCATCCTTAAGGCAGTGATTGTGACACAGTTCATATGGCTGTACTGCAGCTGGTGAAAAATTGCCATATGCCTTGTGTTCAACAAAACCTTATCCTCTACCTGAGTATAATCTAGACTGTCTATAACATGAACTGAAAATATCTGAGACCACTGAATAATGTCAGAGGCTATACTATCCAACCGTATTATTTGTATAACACTGAATATCCCCCCCCCCCCATACGATTAAAAATTAAACAAGTGTATGTTTGCCCAAGTAAAAGGAGGATGTCAAGGAGTTGTTAGTATTTTTTTTATGATTTCCCAACAAGTTTCACTTCCACCTTGCAAACAGAACACCAATTCACAATATTGTTTTATAAAAGTGAAAACTAGATAAAGTTAGTGTAACTAACAAAGTTGCACAGGTAGTGAGCTAAATCAGGTAATTGCTTGGTAAGTCATAGTATTCCCTTGACCTTTGCTTACTAGGTAATCCAAAACCTGATGATTACCCATGCAAACCTATAGTAGCATCTACTGTAGCAACTCAGTCAGTTCTGAAAATGTTTGATCTGATTAAATAAAACGAATCTAGGTTTAATTGTGGAAAGGAAGTTAAATGCATCTAACAAGGTAATGTGCTAAAGGCAGTTTACTAATCATTGGCTTTGCTCAATGGCTTAGTTTCGGATGAACTGGCTGTTCTGGAGCAATTTTTTTCAGTGATGTAAATTAAATGGAATCTATATCTGTTCTGCGTTAGATAGGACCTGTTATGCATTATTAAAAATATAAAGTATTGTGAAATGTTTTTGGTGCAGTGTCAGCTAGGCGAACCTCATCGACGCAAGCAATATCTGCACCAAGAACATCGAGTACTTCAAAGCGTTGGACATAGCTCAACAAGTTTGATCAATTTATTCCAGCACTAGATTTATATTTTGTACAGCACTCAGTGTTTGTTATTTATGGCTGGTCATTGATGATGCCCTCTGATTTTCCTAACAGTTGATGGAATTTATACATCAGTTGGATTGATTCAGAAAAAAATCGGCTGGATAGTTTCCCCCTTTTTTTGAAGAAATAGATAGATTTCTTCTCTGTGCAGTGATAATGCAAAATTTTCTTGTACATATGTACGGTTAGGATATGACATAGCTTTGTTGATTTGTTCAATGCAGCAATAAATTTTTGTTGATTGTTGAAGTGTTGAACAGAAGCAATTCTCCTTTTTGTTTTTAACAAATGGTGCTCCACGTGCCAAGATTGTGATGTTATGAGAAATTTAGCACAATAAAGTACCCCTCCATTCAATTTTCAATTAATTTGACCATTAGTGTTAGCAAACATAAAAATTGTATCACTAAATTCACTGTTATTTTTAATATGTCATAATAGTACTTCTATCCGGATGCTTGCCAGAATGCAAACGAAAACAAAGTTGATCCATTACTGCTCAACACCTATAAACAATAGATGCATATTAACCGTCTTCATTAACAAACAAACTATATTATTGCTCAACACCTATAAATTTTTCTTGCTGCAGCACAGCGGAGAAAGACAAGGAGATGATGGTTTTAGCGTGTCATGTACTTTAGAAACAACATTCATGCAGATTTTTGCCTCTCATGGATGTAGATTCTCTTATACAATTTTGAATTTTCTAATAATAATGTTTCTCATTCAACTATGGAGGTTTTATGCATTTGCTTTTATCATAGTTCCTCGTCATGGATGCATGATGCCAGCAGCTTTGATGGCTATTACCTCTCTATAGAGGCTAAAGCCAGATATTTTATATATCTAAAGAAGTACTAAAATCCCTGCCTTCGTTCTTGCCCTTGACTTTAGAGTAACGAAATACAAAAACTTTCACCATTTACGAAGCTTTATCATCCTTGCCCTTGAGACTTTGCTTGATCTCAGTGAATAAATAGAGCATGAACAAATTCTACTATAATAACGCTCTTTAATGTCCCACAGTTAAATGGCTAGAATGCCGTATAGGACCTCGCCACATTTGGCGATCCGTGGAATACCAAAACTAAACCCTATGTACATTGACTATACGCAAGTAACCAAAAATGGAAGGCGAAACCAGATATGTTTTTGCAAAAAAGAATCTAGAGCTTTGCCGCCAGATCTTGCTCCTATCGTTGCTGGAAGTTCAACTTCTTGATACAGACTGCATACATGAACGCGAAGAATGCTGGAAAGAGCACGAGGACCGGCGCAACAACTGGCATAAAATCCCTGTGGTATCCAAAATGATGTGTTACGTAGTAACTAATTGTCTGGTTGGATTCACCGGGGACTGAGATGACCTCTTCCAGGTCTCCGTATTGTGTCACTATGAGCCCATACACAGTCCATGCCAATGGGCAAATCCAGTAGTACCAGATCCACCATCCAGGAATTCTCTGAAACAAAAATGGAGGGAAAATCAGCTTTTCTAATCCTACGGAGAAGGATAACGGGAACTGTTTGATTGAAGAGACAACTAACCGGTCTTGGAATGAAGAAGCCCGAGAAGAGGTTGAAGAGCGAATAGAAAGCTGCAGCAAAGATGGCTGCAACCTCATGGTTCGGTGAGATTGAGACAGTCATCATGCCGTAGAAAGTGAAGTAGAGGAAGGAGAAGTAGGAAATGAAGAAGAACCAGAAGAACTTGGCAGCTGTCCATTGGAAGCTCATCATGGCATATATGATGAGGGTGTAGTAAGTTGTTTGGACAAACACATAGGGGAGCTCCATGACAACCTGCAAAAGCAAAATTTGAGTATCCCCAGAGAGCAAATAGCACTTAGTTATCACTATGTTTTGCAATAGTCCTATGATATTTCTTTACCTGAGCAATGGCATAGGGCATTGCAGAGTACATCCCAGCAGCCCTCTCTCGGTAGAAAACCGTCCTCTCAATTGAAACAATTGGCTGTACAGTTGAGCAATTGTTGATACCAACAAACATCACAGCTGTGTACATTCCTCCCATAACAATCCTGAGAGTGTTTGCATCTCCCCTGAAATAGAAAGCATCAACACTTTCAGATGATAGTAAATTAGGAACTAACTATCAAGGATGAAGAGAGTTCGAAAATTTACATTTTGGTGCCTATCCTCCAAAATATGGAGCCAAGCAGTAAGGCAACGAACAAAGTGAAGAAAAATCTAACAAGATTGTAATCCGGGCTGCGCCAATAGGTCAGCCATTGCTTCCAGAGGCAGGCTTTGAACTGTCCTGTTATGGATTGCGAGTACTGTGTAGGGAAATAAAGATCTGATGTCCCTGGCTCTGGTTGACTCAGCTGGTTCACCAGTACCTTGTTTTGCCTGGAAATAATACCATCGAATTCCACAAGGAATCAGTTAATGAACTTGAAAACATATTGTACACAGTCTAGCTGAGAATAAAATCAAAGTTTTTTTGTTCTCAAACACGCAAGAGAGCTGCATGTCATTTCATTTAAAAGAGTTTTTGTTCTAAAGAAGCATATCACTTACTTGTACAGATCCGATGTTTTGTAGTACTCAGCAAAATCCATCTTTAGTCGCACTTCGGCTGAAATCGAACTGACTTCGAGCATCCAAGTGGCAGGATTGTACTTATCTTTGATTTTGGGCACTCCCGGAATTGCCTAGTTGCATAATTGAATCGCAGATTAGATATTTCACTCTACTTTTTATTTTTCACCCTTGTTTTAAATTTATTGATACAAATATTTAAGTGTGACATGGAGCTTTATGTACCTCAAAATAATCAACCATTTTCTGGGAGTTGCGACCCAATTGTCCAGAGTAGATCACCTGGCCTCCTCTTTTCAGCAATAGCAACTGCACATAAGAACCCAGGTTAATATTTAATAGTTCAAAAGGTGGAACAACTTGTAAAAGTTACTCATACCCACCTCATCAAAAGCCTCAAAGATGTCAATGCTTGGCTGATGGATTGTGCAAACTACTGTCCGTCCAGTGTCAACTGTGTTTCGCACTGTTCTCATGACGATTGCTGCAGCTCTTGCATCAAGGCCTGATGTTGGTTCATCCATGAAGATGATTGATGGGTTGGCGACGAGCTCCACAGCTATTGTTAACCTTTTCCTTTGCTCTGTTGAAAGCCCAGTGATCCCCGGTAGACCAACTAAAGCATCCTTCAGATTGTCGAGCTCCACTAGTTCCATAACTTCATCCACAAATTGCTGCAACCATTGAGATATGTTGCATGTGAGTTTGGTAAATGTGACGTGTTATTTACTTTCAAATCTCAACATCTAACGGATTTGCACCTAGAGCTAACAGGTCCTAGTGACAACAAACAAGACAAACTTCTTAGCCTATTGTGTCTTACTAGCAGACACTTTATCTTCCAAGCAAAGATATCAAGCAACTAAGGATAGTGTCAGAGACAGGAAAAAAAGACATGACTTACAATCTTGATATCATCAGTGATTTCTTGATCTCCAATCATTTCAGGAAGGCGCAAGAAGGCAGAGTATATCAAAGACTCCCTAACTGTGACCTGAGGAGAATGAATATCATTTTGCTCGCAGTAACCAGAAATCCTTGCAAATGTGGCTTGGTTCTTGGGATAGCCAGCAATTCTGATATCCCCTTCAATATAACCCCCAGTCTTTCTTCCAGCCAAGACATCCATAAGAGTAGTTTTTCCAGCTCCACTGACACCCATAAGAGCTGTCAGCACTCCAGGCCTGAATGACCCTGTAACCTCACGCAATAATTGGAGCCTGTTATCCTGCACTCCTTGTTGTTTCATTTCCTGGGCAAACAATAGAATTTCTCCATCAATGTTCCATGCTCAAACATACAAGCGCACTGAGGACGATTAGAAATGGGACAGGAAAAACCGCTGAGAATAGTTGAAGGTAAACTCACCGCAGGCATGTCAACATAGTAGTTCACATTATCAAAAGACATGGGAAGAGGGTTAAATGGAAGAACCATTCCTCTTCTCGGAGCAGCTTCATTGCTGCCAATGGACATAACTCGTGAAACCCCATTTGATGAACAGTTGCTCAAACGCGCACTCAATCTCATCTCCTTCATTTCCCCTGTAATAGACAAACCTCAGCTTAGAAACTGTCACTTGTTATTCAGATTCACTTTTGAGCTATGACTCTTGTCAGAGTTGCTTACTGTTATGATCACCATCCTTTGATTTTGTGCTTCCATTTCTTACTGCCCGTCTTGCATGTCCATTACCTTCCGCTTCCTGTGCAGTTTCTTCTGATATAACAGCTTGTGGCTTGCCGAGAGCTGACAATTAAAGAACAGGTGAATTGGATATCGAGTTATCGACACAAAAACTATCATCGTCAAGTTTTTATTTTATGGATCATCAGCAAGAAAAGATTATAGTTTAGGCACTTACGGTTCAGATACATCAGTGACAGCGTGAAAAGTATATTGAAGAAGATGGTAAAACCCAATAGCCCTACTGCTCCAATCCAGTACCAGTTTTTGTCAACAAAGACGTTGGCACTTTCAAGCAAAGATACCCCTAGTCTTTTCGGAACACCATTTTGGTCCTATAAACATGAGCACAAAGACCTTGTCAACAAAAATATATATTTGTAAACTCGTGAAAAATCAGTGTGGTAGTGAGCATACCATTACGAACTTGTTCATCCACCGAGGAGCATAGAATTCATTTACTGCGAGAGCATTGAATCCATACATCAAAGGTGAAATCCAATAGCCCCAGATCCACCATTTAGGGATGAAACCTGCAGAAAGAACTAGTCAGCTAGGCTAAAATATTGATCTACAGAAGTGTGAATAAAAAGGGGAAAGACAAGTAATGAACCTTTTGGCAGGAGAAAGCCTCCAAGAACAAAGAAGATCAGAAGAGATAATGCTCCACCAGTGTGAGCAATGATCATGGATCTGCAAAGTCCGGCAATTGCTCTGAAAAGTCCACCTGCCATCTGCTGGACCAAGAACACGAGTAACAAGTGCTTGAAAAACCTGCACGCAAATACCAAATCAGCAGTTATAAACTGTTGGTTCCTGAAACAGAAAATAGTAAAGGGAAGTATTTTATGTACCTGTCGGCCTCTGGAGCAAACCCTATGGTGTAGTATGTGACAAGAACCCAGACTATAGATTCAATTATGGAGAACGGGATTCTGAGAATAACATTTGGTAGTGTGAAGATCCAAGCAGGGTAAAACAGGAGGTCCCTGTGCTTGTAGAACACCGGTAACCTTGTTATGGCCAAAGAGAGCTCAGCAAAGCCATTGAACATATTGACTATCAGAGTAAAAATCAGTGCTCCAATGTAGAGAAAGGCATCATCTACATTCCTTGTATGCATGTGGGTCCTTAGAAACACCGTTGACGCAATGAGGGCTACAATGATGAGCTTCAGAGTTCACACAGACAGATAATAAATGTCAGTCAACAGCATTGGGACTTTTGAGTAATGGCGTGAGTGAGATTTCCAAAAAAAGTTATGCTACCTGTATGGTCTTGAAAATGTACACAAATGAATTGCGCTTGATTAGGAGCCACTCCTTATCAAAGGATGCCTTGAGGAGCTCTGTGGTTGACACTGAGTGCTTTGAGAATACAAGAGCAGCCTGATGGCAACGGCTCTTGTCAAATGGCAGTGAGAGGTGGTTCTCCAGCTGGAGTCCGACATGGAACCGTTTAAACCTCTGAGCAAATTCTGGGACCGAGATGTATCTGTAAGGCCTCTGCTTGTCAGCCCAGTACTGCTCCTGATCCTTCCTTGATGTCACCTGAAAAGTAGACAAAGAAAAGGTCCTTGTGCGATTCATAAACTAGAACTTTCAGAGACATAGCAAGCAATTACTACACAAGTGTCAAATGCTACCTCCTGAAGAAAGTCTGCAGTACCCTTGCGCTCAGGGCAGCGGAATCCACAGATTTCGAAGAACTCGAGAACGCATTCGCGGGGTCCCTGGTAAACAATTTGACCTTCTGACAGTAAGATGATGTCATCAAATAGGTCGAAGGTCTCAGGGGCAGGCTGAAGGAGGGACATAAGGATGGTGGCCTCGCCCAAGTGCACAATCTGCTGGAGACATTTGACGATTTGGAATGTGGTGGAACTGTCCAATCCCGTCGATATCTCGTCCATGAATAGCACCTTGGTTGGGCCAACAATCATCTCTCCTGCATTCCAAAATAGCAAGTATTTTTTTAAAAAAAATGTTCAGAAAAAATTTATCACTCAGCACAGCTACTGTATCCACCAACAACATTAGGGCTCCTCTGTAATCAGTGTACCCTACAGTAACTTTCTGTCAGGCTTTGTCCTGCTCACTTTTAGTAATTTTAGAACAATCACATTCACTCATATAATCTAAAATGCAGAAATTTCCACAGAATAGGCTGCCAACAGAAAGGCTAGAAGCATTAGGGCAAAGTTCTTTTAAGAAAAATGTCTTGGACAAAATTTATCACTGAGCATAGCTACTGCTTACATCAGCATTAGGGCTCCTCCATAATCAGTGGCCCCTACAGTATTTCTTTTTTTGGGGTCAAATTTTGTCATGTTCAGTTTTATTCATTGTAGAACTATCAAATTCACTCATGTAACCCTAAAATGCAGTAATTCCAATAGAATAGGCTGCCAACAGAAAGGCTAGAAGCTCTTATCACGTCACTATGCCAGAATCATGACAAGTACACTGGAATTGTATTTGATTTATAGTATGCGTTCCCTTGTACCCTTGAAGAGAAAGGAGTGGTTACTGTTTGGATAAGTGACCATCCAACAGCCATGGAGTCCCTGAACCACAAGATGCAATGCTACAAACTGCTGCACTCCAATCTATGCGTGTGGACCTCAAAGGCACAGCACAACAGCACAGGATACACTAGAATAGAATTTTCAGCAAGATTTTAGTCTTCTAGAAATGACACATGCTTGTGAGTGGTTTCTTTCAGGAAAATTACATTATTAAACTCCCAACAACTTCTGGTTTTCGCATAAATCCAAATACGATGAGGATGCCGGCATCTGTGCTACGCCCACCACACTATAAAGCCTAAACCAGAAAGAAAGAGACACGGCCGTACCAGGTCCACATCTTCTTCTCAGCATCAATGTGCGGTGAGCATGACATAACGCTGAGCAAAGCAGTTTACATATATTTACCTGTGGTTACACGCTTCTTCTGGCCGCCGGAGATCCCCCGCTGCATCTGGTCGCCAACGATGGTGTCGGCGCAGATGTCCAAACCCAGTATCTGCTCCAAGAACAATTACAACCCGGTCAAAAACCCCATCACAATCAAGACAATTACATTTCTGACACTGGCAGAGCGGCATTAGAGCCGGTGTCAAACTACTACTCTGTTAATGTCTCGAAAGCGACAGTTACCCGCGAAAACCGCCTTTTCAAACCTCACCAACCGTTCATCCTCCCTGACCATGCAAACTGTGCTGATGGCAAAGCTAGGAAAAGTGGTAACCTTTGGCTTGGCATTTCGACGAACACGTCGCGGGCGTGCGCACCGGCGGGACAATCCCGTGACGCCAGCGCGCCATCGCCGTGAGGTCAGGTTGGTGCACCAACCCCCTACACGCAGAGGCAGCGCTGCGTGCAGCGAGACCCCACCAAGAGTCCAGGAGTGGAGATGCCCCCAAAGCAGGTGAAGAAGATGTCTTGGGTTCAGTGGTCAACAGAGGAAGGAGTGAGCGAACAAACCAACCCACCGGCTACTGCTAAACTCTCCGGTAGTTATCCTGTTTCAGACTCAGCCTCAACTACTCGATGGTGTGTCAAAGTAGTGGACTTGGTGATGGATTCTTCCTGGAAAAAAATTCTCCTCGTTCCAATCTTCTCGTTCACCTAATCATGGCACCACGATCCACAAGATCCATACCCAATCCTGGTGTTTGCGCGTGGGGCGTATGCGGCCATGCCTGACGTCTCTACCGCCTTTTGCCCGTGATTGGTTACTGCTGTGGAAAAAGAGGGTTTTTGGGAAAATGTTGTTGCTGGAATCTTGTGTCAATGGCTCAATGGTTCTGTCAATTTCTCACTTTCTTTGAAAGAAAGTGATTCTTTTATCTTCTGTATAAAATATTGACCCAGAAAGCTATCTTCTTGATATTGAAGCGCTCAAACCAGAGGTCCTTGCACATTGTCAAAAGAAAATCTTCCATTGTGGACTTTTTTCTCCTTCGGTAACTTTCATTGTGCATTTGGGTTAACCTTTGTACCCCGACGAAAATAGAAGCTCAAGGGAGTAAAGTAATGCGAGATAGAAAAAAGTGTTATTACCCTGAGAGTATAATCCGTTTGGAGACTGCTCTGCACTCCTTCCATTGAAGTGGCCTGCAGGTAACAGTAAAAAGAGCATGATGAACAATCAGTACATGCGCACAAAAGAAAGCGTAAAGTTCAAAACAAACGCCTAGTTTAGTTCCAAAAAGTTACTCCCAAATTTAACAACATGTATGGAGTACTAAATGTAAATGAAATCAAAAACTAATTGCACAGTTTTGTTGTACTCTGTGAGACGAACATTTTAAGCCAAATTAATAAAATTTTGAACAATTTTTCGCACATACAAACGAAATGCTACAGTGGCGCATTTATTACCACTATCGCTTGTCAGACCCAATTCGGCTGCCCCTATTCGGGATCTAAACGCGGCCAAAGCAGGGCTGGGTACTATTGCACATGATGTACTTTGACATTAATTAGATTTCCTGGCACTAGAGCAGCTAGCACTTCCTATGGAGTCCCACTTACTGGGACCAGATGATGCTGACAATTTCATCTTAGTTGGAACAACATGTTCTCGTCGTTTACTGAAGGAACGGGTTCCGTGGTTTGAAACAGGAGATGCCAACCACTTGCTGATCGATCGAGAACTTGGGACCATGATTTGAACGCCGCAACTAATTAAGTTTCCTAGCTTCCTCATGTGGATTCTTAATTGATTGATGTACGTTTTGCCTCGACAAGCTTATTGTGCATGCTGATAAAACCACGATCGAACCATATTCTCTTTTTTTTTTCTGTGTCCGGTCCCTACCTTCATGAAGAGGTCGACTTCAGGCTCCGGCCGGATGCCGGCCTCCTTCTCCCTCCTCGTCAGCTCCGTCATAAGATCTGCTCCATAGATTGGTTATTACATACTAGTTAATAATTCTTCCCAAGTCATTATGTGTTGCTCACAATTCATTGAAAAATGCTGATGAAGCCAATAGGAAGCAATGCAATGTAATGGATGATCAAGCAGGGGTGTGTCTGCATGCAAATTGCAATGCATATATATATATACCGTATTTGGTGCCGACGCCCTGGCACCTGGCGGAGAAGTCGAGCGTCTCCTTGACAGTCATCTCGCCGACGTGGACGTCGGTCTGGCTGATGTACGCCGCCGTCTTCTGGGGCACGAACTCGTCCAGCGCGAACCCGTTGTAGGAGACCTCGCCGGAGCACCGGAGCGCGGGGTCCAGCTTGCCGGCGAGCGCGAGCAGCAGCGTCGTCTTCCCCGACGACGGCGGGCCCAGCAGCAGCGTCATCCGGGACGGCCGGACCACGCCGGAGACGTCCTTGAGGATGGTCAGCGTCGCCTGCCGGCCCAGCCGGAGCCCGCAGAGGCCCAGGGCGCCCTCGGCGACGTTGCGGGCCGTGTTGAGCAGCGTCGGCAGCGCGCGGCTGCCCACGTGGCACTTGGCCTGCACAGTCAGCTGCTCGAAACGCACCTCCACCGTCGGCAGCTCGATGCCCACCCTGCAGCAAATTACATATTGTTTTTTTTCAGAGGAATTGAGGGAAAATGTCTTTCATTGGTTCGTAAAATGAATCAAATGTGAATTTCATATTAGATATGTCGAAACGGGAATGATTGGGGTCATGTTAGTTGTTGCCTTTGTTGGGGTAAGCTAGCTGCTGCTCTGTAGTAGAGGTTTGGGTGACATTTTTTTAAGCAAACTTTATTGGGGTCTTGGGGACCAGAAGCAGACTGAACCTATATATTGTTTTGGAATCATCCAATCCAAAGTGCACGCTTTATAATTATTTTTTTATAAATATAAAACTAGCAGTGTACTGGCCCTACTTCCATACAAAATGGCATATTTTGTCCTAAAAAAATCAACAGTATGAATTGCGGTATGAAACATACAATCAATAGTCCTTCAATTAGCCTGCGAGAAACCTCGTCATGTACATGTGTTTGATGACATCATAATAAATAAAATAAGGCCCACACTATTTGGTTTTGTTCAACTGCAATGGCCTTGTGACACAAGCAGCCATCAGCAGCTAGCCTTATTTAATTTGCCTCTGGAAGCCAAGCAATTGCAAGGGAAATTGAAGAGCAGAAAGGGAGGGTCATCTGAAGGTTGTAGTGATACCCCATCAATCAACCGGTCAATTTCATGGTGGGTGCTGGTTACGTACCTGAAGCACAATGTTCTAGTCTTCTAGAAGCATATAAGATAAGATAAAGGGCAAGGAACCATATTCTACGGAGTACTACCCAACACATGAGGACTGATAAAAGGCAGTTTCTTCCTTTCTGAAAACAGGGTGAAACTAAAGTTGTTTGAACCGAGTTAATAAAGATTGTTTTCATATATATTTCTCGGTATCTGAGAAAGGTACGGGATATATGTATGTACGTGTGTCGATCTCTGGCCACCATTCGTAGCAACGACGGACCCAACCCTAGCGCCGCCGCCAACCTTCCCAACCTCCACCGCGCCTCGCCGCCGCCGGAGCTCACCGCCGGAAGCCCGTGCGACGGCTATGATGGCGGCGGCCAGGCCACTTTCCCGGTTACAGGTCTCCCGCGCGCGGATCTAGAGCCGCAATGGACCGGAGGACGGCGGCACGCGGGAGTCGGGGCCGGCGGCGCGAAGACCTGCGGAGGCCGACGCGCGGAAGGGGAGATCGACGACCCGTCCAGGCGTGCGCCGACGGCGGCCGCACTTGCGCCAGCGGCCCGCGGCCAGGTGGCGGCGGCGGCCGGCTAGGGCGCTTCTAGGGAAGGCCAGGCTAGAGGCCAGGCGCAGTGACGGTCCGCGGCATGGCGGCGGCGCTTGGTCGTCGGTGCGGCCGGTGGCGGATCTGGCGCGACGGATTCAGCCTGGTTTTGGAAGGGCTAGCTCCGGACTTTGCAACTACATCTGGTGATGACATCTTCAATTTTGTCTTTCCTTTTCATATAGACCATGAGACATGAGTCACCTTGGCTTCATTCGCGGATTCTCCTACTCAAAGACGGATTTCATCTGCAATTTATTCCTGGTAGATTATGCACGGGTACCCAGCGGTTACTTTGTAGCATGGTATCTCAGGTTACGAATTCAGATGGTCTGCCGGATTTGGAGTTCGTGGCCGTTTAAAGTGGGTTAGGGCTGGTCTATATGGAAGCATTGGCCTGGTAAGAAGGGGGAAGCAACACGGTTTGACTTGGTCGTGGTGGTAATTGCTACTAATTCATCGGTTCCGGGAAGAAATTCCTAGGTCTGACCTTAATTGGTTGAACCTGGCAGTGACCTTGTTGAAGGCATTGCTTGGATTAAGATGAATTACTCCCTCGTGAAAACATTTGATCTGGTCTTAATTGGTTGGGTCATTACAACGTCGGCACGTGCGCGTGTCGTTTCCTCGTTGGAGGCGTTGTATCGGGAGCCTACTTCATAGTCCAAGAGTTGCTTTGGTTTGTGTAGCGGATGAAGATGAAGGCGCTTGTGGTAGTTTGCTAGGTCATGGTGCTCTCATTTTTTGTTTCTTTTTCATTGGCTGTGTGCATCTTAGTTATGCAGAGGCTGGGTTGGATCTTATATAATTGTATCATCTCGATGTAATTGTCTAAGATCAATAAAGCTTCCCTTTTCCAAAAAAAAGTGTGTCGATCTCTTGATCCTTTTTCCTTTTTGCAAACGTGCTGTTTTGTGTGTGACGCTCTTTCAAGTTTCAAGGAAGGAGGACGTACAGACAGAAGGAAGGTCCCTCTCCGATGATTGTACGTTTGACTAGCTACTGAAGAAGATGAAGAGAGAAGAGATAGACAATACTTGTACTATTTCCATTCGGCCATAGAAAATTGTCCTTTTTTTTGGTGGTGCGTGGTGAGTGGTGGCAGCCTGTACAGCAAGCAAGTGAACTGTCGTGCTGTCGATTATTTTTCGTGGGAGTCGGAGATAGATGAATGAATGAATGAATGAAGCAGAATTGAAGGAAAGCAACAAGACAACAAGCAGGTTGTGTTGTAGATAGACAGAGAGATAGACGAGAAGAAACAGACCTGTCGATGCGGTTGCGTAGCTTCTGCAGGAGTCGCTGGTTGTCCTCGTCGGCGACGCGGAAGACGCGCTCGATGAACTCCTGGCGCTCGCCGTCGCCGAGCTTGCGCACGTCCACCTCCTTGAACTGCTGCTGCTGCTGATTGCCGTCGGCGGCGCCGCCGTCGGCCTCGGCGGAGGAGGAGAGGATGGCGGTGCGGACGCGGTTGTAGGTGGGGAGTCGCTCGATGGCGGCCCAGCGCAGCGCCTCCTCGTCGTCGTCGACGCGGCCGCTCCGGCGGGCGCCCCGGCTGCCGCCCCGGGAGCCCCACTGATGCTGCGGCAGGAACGCCTCGTCGACGCCCCACGCCTCCATGCCCATCCCGCGGCTGATGCTCCGGCTCATCCGCCGCCCCGACTCCCACACCTTCTCCATCATCGACGATGAGCTCTCCATGGTGGTCGTCGGCCCGTGATCGACCACCTTGCTTGCTTCAATTCGGTCGCCGGCCGGCCGGCCCGGTGCTCACGCCTCGCTCGAGCGGCGGCGGCGGTTAGAGACTTAGAGAGAGAGAGAGAGAGAGAGGGAGAGACGGGTTATGCTTGAGAGGTTGGAAGGAGTAGCTAGCTAGGTGGTGGTGCGCGGGTGATGGTGGTGCGCATGCACGTCAGTGCGGCAGTTGGTGGCGCGCGAGTTCCATGGGAGGGAGGGTGGGAGGGGAGGGGAGGGCGGGCGGGAGAGACGTGAGACTTGAGAGGGAGGAGCGGGCTCTCTCTGGTTTATATGCGGCTGGCGCGGGCGGGGAAGCTAGCTTGGCTTGACGTGGTTTTGGGTGGCAAGTGGGAGTTTTAGCAGGTTTCCGAGCTAGAGCTTTTGGGTTAAAAGATGGTAAGTGGCATATGTGTGTGATTCATATGCGTGCTATTGTATGGCGTGGTGTGGGGTGGGTTGGTGGGGGAAGGGAAGCCGGAAGGGAGGCGTGGACTGTTGACCCTAGTGGACCGAGCCCGCGCCGCGCGGTGGGTGGGAGCAAGAGACCAGGACCAGGGGGGTAGGCATCCGCAAGGAAACCGGCCGGCCGGCGCGCGGTAGGTGGCCACGCGGGGGCCGGAGCAGCAGGGTGTGGCCACCAGCCAGCCGGCTCGGGATGATCTCTCTCGCCTGAGGCGCGGAGGCCGGCCGGGGCAGGCCATCGTGCGGGATTCCGGCCGGCCGGCTAGCCGTGCGTCGAACGTACACGCCGCAGCTGCTGCCACTTTCCCCGGCACCAGCGAACTGAATCGGGCTCGCGCGATCATCTATCTGACTGATCGAGCAAAATGTGCATCAGACATTCAGACCACATATCTATCTATCTATCTATCTATCTCGGTGCCTGGATTTGTTTGTATTCGCAACAGTTCAGTGATTACGTACGGGTCGTAATTTGCTGCCTGCCTGCCGGCCGCCTGCCTGTACGCAGGAATCTAGCTACCTGAGGCACAGACGGACAGACCCATTGACAATTCCCGTATCGACATGCATGGCGGCTTGTATCCGATCCGATCCAGACACAAAAAGGGAATCACGACTCGGCTCCGATCCTTAGTTGTCTTTTATTTCTTCCTGCTATATATGCATGTGTATACGCCTATAAACTTTTTTTTCTTCCCATGATGAAAAAGTACGAAAGTACTATAGTCAGAGTCACCAGGGCTAGCATTATTGGACACCGTTCAACTTATACCATGGTGACTTCAATTTGGTCAGCTATCTACACATGGGATTCACTTCACCTGCTCGTTTGAGTACGAAAGTACGGAGTAGTAGTGTAGTACACTAGCAGTACGTACGTAGTTCCTTCAAACATGACTACCACATACACCAAAGCGATACATCATGGTGTAGAATTCTCCGCATCAACAACAATTTCCGGCCTATATATATATATATGTTTTAACGTTCTACATATATCATTAGGAGGAGGGCCCAAATTAAAGGTCTCTCTTAAGTAGTTTCTGAAAATTTTCCAAGCATCATGGAAGGCCATAAACTGAATCAGATCCCCGGCTTTTTTCATTCTCAAATGCGCGACTTAGCATTGACCAACGCACTGGTCAATAATAAGTAGCACGTGCTACGTACAGTACTGCTCTATAATATGTATTGCCACATGAATAGTATGATCGACATGCATCGTTCAAATCAAGGACCAAGGGATTAATAAAAGGGCATCGATATCAACAGCACAACGGCACAACGCGTTAGTTAAACACTTGATTCGTTTACTATTTTGATTGACGGAGAACTGGGCAACAAGTTGCTCGATCGCCGTACTACACTTGGGACTATACAGTACTAAAATCTCCGAGAGAAGAAAACGTGGTCAAGGACTCCAAAGTGCAGTGTGTGCTTTCAAACCAAAAAGAAAAGCGCGCCTGAGAAATCAAAAGTTGGTAGGTCAAAATTTGTGCTCCAACTATTTGGCGCGCAACACCCTTGCGGGGCTGTCTGGCTCTTACCCGAGTGTTTCTTGGGTGCTCAAGACTTAAATTTCGTAACCATTACAGCAATATTAATAATTTAGCTAGCTGCTAGCTACATCATGTTGTTATATCATATTTAGTCAATAAATAGCCAACATATCTAATAGTTGGCTGTAGAAGTGGGTTGCCCGCTAATATCTGGTTTACCTCTCCCTCTCTCGTTCTCTCATCAAATTTGTTGGAGTCTATGTTGCAACTGGCTTTTCTTCTCTCTCCTCATATCTCTCATCCAACTTAGCACAAAATCTGATGTGGGGCTTCATTAAGCTCGCCTTAATCACCTTATTATACTTGCTCTTAAATATCTTCTTCAAACTCCCTTAGTTCAAAGCAAGCTTCTTCTTTAAGATATGTGAATAGGCCACTAATTATTGTTTTGGTACTTAATGACAACATTTGTGGACTAATAATTTTATTTGATATATGTGAATAGGTTAATCCCGAAGATGATTTGGTCTTCCAAGGATGCTATGATGATAGCTTGATTGATATGTTCAAAGGGAGTTCAATGCAAAAGTATATGGATAGGGATTTTCTATTTTACAAATCAAGAGGTGATTAGACCATGGAAATTGGTCTAATCAATGGTCGTACTATCAAGAGGGTCCATGTTTATTTACTTGACGATTTTGAAGTGCCACTCTGCTAAAACAATTGTATTGCATGCATATAGGTATTTTCATTTGAAAATGTGGAAAGAATGGGTTACGAATTTTGAAAAAGGCTAACTGAATATGAATGATGGATGGTCCGGCCATGAGTGGCGAAAAGTCCACCAACTTTGTTTGTGGTTTCTAGGGACTTTTTGTCTAATAGGCTTGACTGGATGGATGGGGACGATCCAGCCCTAATGGGCGGATGGTCGTCTCCTTTGTCTCGAGCGTAGACAGAAACTTTCATGTTTTTAATGGGATGTCATTTGTGAACCGACGAACGGTCCGCCAGCTTGGTCGGACGGTCTATATGTCTTTCCTTCCGCACGAACCAGACTGCAGAGTCTCTGAGTAGATTTATTTTTGTAATGTGGGATGTTTGGGCCTTGTGAGGCAGACAGTTCACGAAGTTAAAATAGGACGACTCTGACACACATTTATTGATATTATAGCCATTGGGATTGAATGGAAGATTGTCCCGCCTTGTAGTTTCGACGAGTTTTTGTGAGCTCTCTTGACACTTTGTAAAGCTTTCTTGACATACTTGAGCCAACCTTCTCCTCTCACTCACTCACTTAGCTTTTGAGGTTGCATTCTTGTGAGATTGAAAGCATCCTACTGAATTGCATCAAGAGTTTGAGCTTTGTGGCACTAGGGAGTCTTCAAGCAAGCATCATTAACTTGTTACTCTTAGAGGTTGCCACCTTATAGACATCTTACAGGCTGTGGAACCGTTGGGCCCTTCAAAAGATTGTAAAGGTGTATTGGTTATTCTTATGAGAGGTTCTTCTACTCAATCACCGGAGTTGTGAAGATCAACTCTAGTGGAACCAAGGTGTGGAGAGGTTGTTTGATTCAAGCCAACTCAATCATAAATCGAAGTCATGATAGAGGAGCGGTTGAAACATTGAATCCACCTCAACATAGATTTAGGGTGACTGGTAAGTCATTGAGACCACATGATAAACTCGTCTCTTGTCATCGGTTATTTTTTGCTCAGTTTCTTTCTTGCAATTTACTTTGAGCAATTTACATTCCTAGAGTTGAATTGTATCCTGTCACCTTAGGTTGCAAACCCACACTAGAACAGAAAGACTAGAAATAGGTTCTCCTGTGTTACTAATTAAATTTTGTAGTGTTGTGATTTTTAGTTGTAACCACCTGTTGAGCCCCCTCCTATCCTAGGACCAACCCACGGATCTTCGCCATGCCATGGTAGCTAGGGTCTCACTGCCCGCCTGCAGCATCTGTCTTTCTGCCTCTCCTGCCACTACCTTCCACCATCGCTGTTGTTCTTTTGTCCTCCCCACCCCAACACCGCCCAACCAGCCTCATTCACCTCCCAACTCTTGCCACATTCTTTGGCCGACCTGCCACCACTAGCCTTCGCTTTGGGGCCACCATATTCCAGGATAGAAACCCCACCTCTTAACCCAAAATTCCTCAACCCAAAATCCTAGCATTTGCTAGAGAGATGTTGAGTGTATGGAAAAACACTCAGTTGGGTTTAACAATTCTGAAAACATTCTCTTCGTCTAATTAAAAATAATAACTCTGTGACTTGAAATCTAGAATGGGGGTGACTTTGGGTGGTCATATACGTAGGATCCGCCGTGAATAATTAGAGATCATGCTGTCGTTTGTGAATATGCTATATACTCCCTCCGTATCGAAATATTTGTAGCCGTTGACTTTTTCTTACAACTTTGACCATTCGTTTTATTTAAAAAAATATCGCAATTATGCAAAAGGGTAAGTCAAGCTTAAAATACCTACAATAGTAAAGCATGTGACAAACAAAATGGATGATACTTGCATAATATTTTGAATAAGACGAATGGTTAAAGTTGTAGAAAAAAGTCAACGGCGATAAATATTTTGATACGAGGGAGTATATCTTACCTCACGTAAAGCTACCTGCTACCTATAGCTAGCCAAGCTATGAGGAACGTTCACATGGTAAATCGGGAACTAGTACCTGTCCCTGGTCCCTTGCGAATAATTTCCATCATACAAGGTTTATTCTTCTTTCCACACCTTATCAAAAGAAACTTTGAGACTATCTGCATGCTTACAGATCGAAGAACCAAGAATGACCGTAGTAATAAAGACGTAAAGTGTCTAATGAAACAATTTAATAAAATACAATGAGACATCCGGCCTTGTGCGTGTGTATGCGAGACCAGAAAACTTTTCCACGAGTCCACAAAGCAACCTAACTAACCGAGCAACTTGGTCAACAAAGAGAGGAGGTGAACTGAAACTAATTTTATTCAGGAAAAAAAAGAGAAAGAAATGAAACTGACAAACAGGTGACGTAGTCCTACCATCCTCCTGGTCGGCAGAGGTCCCGGGTCCGGGAGCTTATTTTTACACCTGACAACATCAGAAGGCGACCTGGTTTGCCTTGAGCTCCTGGACAACAGCAGAAAGACAACCAAGACACTTACAAAAAAATGCACCAATCAAAACAAATCACCCGTGCTTAAAGTTAAAAACGATCGATCAAAGAATGCCCAAGTCCTGTGTCCTCACCTTTTTGCCAGTACCTGAAGAACCTGTGCTCCACAGTGCCACAGAGATATGCATGCGAGTATGCGACCCAGTCCCAGTCTCACAGGCAGGCCGGCGTCTTTTTGTCGTAGCCATGGATAAGGACGAAGACGATATTGCCGGCCGGCTCACCTCAGCTTCTTTTGCATAGCCACACGGGCTCTAAAGCGTAATCCGAACATCCGATTGCATTGCCGAACAAACATGTAATGCCCGTTTAGTAAGTACGGCCATCTCAATCAAGATGCTTAAACTAATCGATCTTAAGATCACACAGAGCTCGATCTCAAGCGTGCATATACGTACGAGATGCTTAGCTTGATTCTGACTGATGGTCTTCTAGAAGCCGGATTAGCTTACACTTGCATTGCATTGCATCCACTGACGTGTACGTGTGCTCATTCTTCGTGTACCCGGCCGTCGCTCTCGGCGGCAGGCAGGGCGCAGTGTGCATGGAGAATATTGGATCCACCCGGCGGGATACGTACATGTGTCACGGGTTGTATAGTATACGCCGAGCAGTTGAGCTGTACATACAGACACATCACTCTCGTACGCGGTCGGTTAAAAATCTCCGGCCAATTAAACTGCAGATTAGTTAAGGCTTGCCGGCAGGTGCACGTATGATTGGGGTGTACGTTTTTCCTGTTCAGTGTTCACGGTGAGTAGTAGTAGTTATTGACCAGGCAACGGTCTGATGAGACGAGACGACCGTGACAAAATTGAATTTGGAAGGAGCTGAGTTTGCCCGCTCGCAGTGGTTGCACGTATGTAAATTATGAGCACGGGAAGAAATTTCGTTCCGTTTCCGTTTGCATCATGCAGCTGTCAGTCACTGTTCGGCCTTCGGCATAGGATAAGATAGTAGTAAAGAAGCCAGCGTCCATGGACCGAGTACTAATGCAGCCTCTGCTGCTTTATCGTCTCCTGGTCCGTCCTGCAGTGAGTGCAATGCCGGCGATATGATCAGATACTGTACGACACGGTGGAGTATCGGTCAGATCATCAGGGCCGCGTTTAGTTGCAGATTTCGGCCACCCGAATTGGGACTGTGCGGGTCACATCGCACAGTCCCGCGCACTGTAGCGTTTCGTTCGTATGTGCGAAAAATTGTCTAAAAATTTATTAATTAGGCTCAAAATGTTCGTCTCGCAGAGTACAACAAAACTGTGCAATTAGTTTTTGATTTCATCTATATTTAGTACTCTATGCATGCTATGACATTTTGATGTGATGGGAATCTTCTTTTTGCATAGTAAATTTGGGCGTGGGAATTCTGGAACTAAACAAGGCCCAGTATATCTGGGAAAATCGGACCAGTATTGCCGTCAACGCTGTCAGGCCGTCATAGTCGCGTGCTCTCTTTCTTCATGTGTTGAATATTGAAGCGTTCCGAAGGATCATGGAAGTACAGTATGTACGGGGCCCAGATAGAGACGACATATATGCTCCGTAGTATACTAGTATACGCTGGCTACTTTGCCACTGGGCAAGTAACGTAGGTTGCCTAGCTGGCTACCTGGTTGTTGGCACTTGGCACGGTCAAAGGCAGACCACTGTGATCGAACTCCATCGATTGTGATTGTCTTTTGATCCGCACCGTGATTATTTTACACTAAGCTTTAAATTATTGGCGCGTATGCTTGGAGTTTAATCGGCAGATTAGTCCGTGCCTATATATTTGTGTAAATTTTACACATTTGACACCGAAATAAAACTCGGTTTCTTTCTTGGTTCTGACTTTTTTTTCTTTTTTATTTGACATTAACTTTTAACTTCCTTATTTGGCATATAGTCACTTCTATAAGTTAAGTGAGATGAAACGACATCCAAATCACCTCCAAAAATCATAGAACTTTTTCTAGCAATGTAACAAAAGAGCATGGTCATATTTTATTTTAAACAACACATGTATGTTTATAGTTTTAAAACATAAAATTCACGAAATTAGGCTACTTTTAAAACAATTCTAAATTTTATGCACTAAAATTCTTTTAAAAAATTATGAAAAAATAACTAGTATTCATCACAGATGATACAATAGTTTATAAAATTATTTCTTATCATAAGTTAAATGTAGAATTATAAGTTCCATCTAATAATACTATGTTCTTCCCAATTTTATATGTAACTTATAATGGAACATAATTTATTAACTACCACATTTCATATGACAAATAATAGATATTTTTTTTCATATTCTTTTTATAGTACTTTGGTGCCATATACTCCGTAATTCATATTAGTTTCAAAGATAGTCTAATTTGATTAATTTTACTCTAAAACCCATAAAGGTACATGTGTCCTTTTAAAGAAAATATGTTCATATCCATTTTTTATATCATAAGAAAAGGTTCCATGAATTTTGAAGGTGATTTGGAGGTTGTTTCATCTGATTTAAGTAATGAGGTGAAGAAAATGTCAAATAAGGAATGAAAGTTAGAAGTTAGAGTCAAATAGAGGAGGAATAACTTTTCAAGGCTAAGAAAGAAATTAGGATTTGTTTTGGTGTCAAATAAGGAATTTCCCCTATATATTTTTACCATTGAAGTATTGAACTCTATTACTGGATTCTGATTTTGGTCAATTAACTAAAAAAACAGGTATATTTGGCCATCAAACTAGTTAGGCAAAATTTAGCCAAATGTTGTTTTGTGAAATGGTAATTTAAATAAAAACTAACAGTAAATACTAGAGAAATAAAGCAGCGGGGGCAATTAAGATCCAAATAATCTAGAGCACTAATGGATAGATTGAATTTTTCAAGGGTAAAATTAGACTTTGACAATAGTTTGGTAGTCAAATTAAAACATGCTTCTTCCTAACTAAAAAGGCCTAGAAGCCAAAAATTCCTGGTTTTAAAAATGGGTTTAGGAAGAAATATGTATGTCTCTCTAGGAACACAAAATATTTTGCAAATGGTTAATAACAAAAGATTAACAAATAAATCTTCAATATATGAAATATGTAATGACAAGAATAATACATCTGAGTCTGAGGTGCCGAGCTGTTTTCTCATATGTTTTTTTAATAAAATATGAATATCTTTTACTCTCCCATCATAAGTAAGTGGCACGTTGGACGATGACACGGTCTCCAAAATACAAATTTCACTAGTACTTTTTGTTACAAAATTATTGTGATATGTTGTGTTGGTCTAGGTAGTTACTGGTATAAGTACATAGTATTCCACTAAGAAAGATTACATTGTTAAGGTTTGAAAAGGTACTCCCCCCCCCACCACCACCACCAACACACACATATGTTTGAAATAAAGTATAGAAATACAGATAATTTCGAAGGCCTAGAGAAACCAAACAAATCCTAGAGATGGAAAGGGTTTACGAATAAAATTAATGTATATATGTTTCTCTAGGAAACTAAAAATATTTTGCAAATGGTTGCAGGTATGATATTAGAATTCTACATATGGATATGTATTGATAACAGCAATAAAACTGAGGTTATATATGTAGGGACTTCAATTCCAGCTTTACATTTTTTTCATTCATTTCCCTAATTCGAATCGTATATAATTGTTGTTTTGGGCATTTGCATGGTTTCCAAAAGACAACTTTAGTTAATAATTTTTTTGTTACAAAATATTTATGAACCTATCAATATTGTGTTTAAACAAAACTACATTCCAAAAATCTACTCTGTGATTTCCAAATATTCTTACTCACCACATAAATATTATTTTGATACAAAAAATTAGAATAATTGAATTAAATACAATCTTAAAATGTCACTTACTTACTATTGCGGGAATTGGGGGGGTACTAAATGGGGGTAAACAACCAACTAAATGGTAACAACGGGCTACCGTGGAGCATCTAAACAGTGATTAAATGAGTTCAGTTGTTTAGACCCTGTTTGGATACTAGGGACTACAATTAGTCCCTAAGGGACTAAAACAACTGTTTGGATCCTAGTACTAAAACAGCTTTAACTCCACAAGCAAAGATGTTTTTACCCTTCCTCACTACCCCTCTTTTCCCGAGCGCATGTGCTGCCCCCGTCCACCCCACCGGCGACCCCGCCCACGCCCACCGCACCGTCCCCGCCGGCCCCCTCCGCGCCGTTGCTGTCCATCTCGTCCGTCCCGATGCCCACGACCTCCGCCTCCTGCGCCGACGACAAGGCCCCCGGCGCGTCGACGTCTTTTCCGGTGTCCGCGCGCCGCCGCCCCTGGCGCGAGCTCGCGGACCCCACCAGCGCGCTCTCCGTCCCGCGGGGCCTCACCGATGCCCGCCGTCGTGCGCGCCAACCTCGCGTGCTTTGCCGCCAACTACGAGCTCGCCTTTGTCATCGTCATCTCGGTCTCCATGCATGGGAGGGCTGCGGCGGCGAAGGAGCGGGGCGACGATGGAGCGGGAGGGAGGTGGCCACCGTCGCCCGCGACCGCCCGCCGCCGACACGGACGGAGGAAGGCGACGCCGCGCTGAATCCGCTGCCGTCCTCGAGGAGAGGGGAGGGGCCTGCGCCGCCGCGGGACCTGCGGGGACGGCGGAGGAGGTGGGCGGCGGCTACGCGGGGAGGCGGGAGCAGCGCCGGCGGGCGGAGGCAGCGCTGGCCGAGGGGCGACGCGGCTGGAGGCGGGAGCAGCGCGGCGCGCGCGGAGGTGGCCTGGCAAAGGGGCAAGGGCTGGAGAGAGAGATAGAGAGAGAGAGGGGTGTGGGGCCGGTGGGGGGAGGGGCATCTACTGGAAAAATGGTTGTTTTAGTCCCTATTAACACCTCTTTTGACACTTCTAGTGCTAAAGATTTTTAGTTCTTTTTAATCCATAGTGTTTGGATCTTTAGTCTTTTTTGAGACTAAATTTAGTCCCAAACCATTTTAGCACTTGGAACAAACAGGACCTTAGACGAACGAACTAAGCACATCTAGCAATAGAATAATCAACAGTAGACTTATTCTTGTGTTGTTTCTTGAAATAGAATCTTCAATGATAGCAAATCAATCTTCTCCAACATGTCACTCTTAAGTGTTATCTTGGCTGAATCATTAAATCTTGTATGTGTCATTGTGGAACGCTGATAGTACTTTAGTAGTCTAAATTTAGAAAATCTTTGACGGTGTTTGGTTCGTGACTCTGTAACGTAATCAGATTACAACGTAAAGTGATTTCTATACTTTTTTTTTGGTTCCTATGCTCTGTAATCGGTTATCGTGTAAACGGATACCGCTCCTGTACAAATTTGATTACGCCGGATCGCAAGGGGATCGGATCCCGTCGCTTCCTCGAAGCACGCTTGGCCACCACCGCTGCTGCTCTTTGCAACTGGCGCTGTGCTGCTCTCCCGCTGTTATTATGGACAGGTGCAGTTCCGTTTCCATTTACGTTACAGCCTACAAGCCAAACAAAGTCTGCTTTTTGTTACTTTGTTAACGTTAACGCTGCTATCTATTTACGTTTGCATTTTCGTTACAACTTTAGAACCAAACAGCACCTTTGTTCCGCTAAGGTAACAGTCACATGAGTGATCAATGAAACTTATATACAAAAAAATTATTATTGGATCGATGGTGATGGCAGACGCGGGACGCGTGGTGGGACGGCAGCACCCGCCGATGTGGTCGAGATTTTTTGTGTGGAGAGGGTCACTTTCCGAGCCGAGAGGTGCGGTGAAAGGATCTCTGTACTGAATGTAGTGGGCGCCTAGGAGGAGAGAGGGGAGAAGGGCGTGGGCAGACCGCAGTAGAGGAAGACGAAGCCACACGAGCAAGAGGCTAAGGTTTATTTCTCTTTCTTTTTTTGTGCGAGCAGTGGGCAAAACGTGATGGTTGTTCAGACAGCTCTCCGTGCTTATCTGCCTCGTATTTTCCGTAATCTGAAACACTGATGACCACAGCCACTCGTCGATAGAGTGATATGGTCAGACAGGAGCCCAAAGAAGTTAATCCTCTGTTTCTTTACAGCCCATCCAACTGCTGGTGGCGAAACGTGCTTGACTTTCAAAATTCCTCCGAAGTTAATCCTGATCTTTTCTTTCAAAAAGGATGGTGGTAAGCATATATACGTATCGGGTATCGTAGGATCTAGTGGAGGAAATCCTCCAAAGCTACTTAGATTCGTAGCACATTTCGTTTCGCGTTCGCAAGTCGCACCGCGAAAGAGACTCGCACGACCAACTCTTGGGGCAGCTAAGCTAATGACCCAGAGCGCCAAGAAAAACAACGCCGGGAGGAAACATATAATTGTTTCCTCTGGTTCTGTCCCTCCTGCCGCCGTTGAAATCGCCACCCGGCCGGGCGGTGGGCTAGCTTCCATTCCATGCAAGATTGCAAGTCAAGGCGCGTGCAAGCGCGCGTGATCTCCCTCGGTCGCTCGCTCGTCTCAGTTCGATCAGGGCACGAACGGTGATTCGCCGCGAGTGACCGATGATGCGGCTCGAGGGTGATGATCGAGAAAGTGACACGGCGCGCGGTGATTTGCTCGTCTCGGTGGTGGGCGCGCGCTTAGCTCAGGTGCAAGTGCAAGCGGTTGACGTGCGCGTGGAATAATTCGCTCTCGATCGCGGTCTCTGTCGACGAATTATGTCGAGCACGTCTAACTGGGGATACCCCAGAGAGTAGATTTGTGTGGGTCTCGCCGACTTATAGGAGCGAAAGTACACGAACAACACAATTTAGACAGGTTCGGGCCGCGAATAGCGTAATACCCTACGTCCTGTGTGCTTTAATGTATTGCACGTGTAGTTGTTTGACTGTTGACGTAAAATCCGCACTTGACGCCAAGCACACAGCAAGCCGAATTAGCTAGCTTCACACGTGGTCCGAGCGTTTGAATCCGAAAGCGTGCCAGTCAATTTTCCTGAAACTGACAAAGGGAGAGCAGATGTTTAAATAACACCTGGAACGTACCGGGTGATACCAGTCAGTTCCATATTTGTGGCTACGGAGCCAGTTTCGAACGACATATAGCTACAGAGAAGCTATCTGTCAGCAGTTAAAGCATCATTCGGCAATCGGCAAAGCACGCAGGAAGCGCACTGCCGAATGCGTGACGTAAGCATGACGAAAGATCGGTATTTGACCGAATAAACATTGTAACGCATATTCATAACCGATTAACGAGGAACATAGCATGATGAATAAATAAAAGGGCGAAATCATGACCATAATTTCATAATAAACAAGAATGCATAGATCAAAAAGCACTAGTCCACCGCATGTCTAGGTACTTTTCAACCCGTCGAGCATGAAACAAGCAAGTTAATCCACCGCATGATACGACTTGCTTAGGATCACACCACCAACCAAGAATAGATCAATCCACCGCATGATACGACTCTAAACGTAGAAGGCTAAAAGCATTCTTTATTTAAAACGAAACCTTGAACATGTTTCGCTCGTGACGATACTGCCGAATACAGCTATTTAGCCGAATCGGGTTCCATGAAGAAGGAACAAGCTTCGTTGATGATGATAAGTCTATCAGATCGAATCGAATTCTAATCCACCGGATGATTAGCTCTAAGACGACCCAAAAACCTGCATCTACCGCATGATACCCGGTTCTGTCAAGATCTACACAAGACCAACGAGCTTGAACCCGCAACACGTGGCAATCTAGATTGACTTCGAATTCGGCTATGGAAACGCAGTGCATTATGAGCTAGAACCGAATCTAATCAACCTAGACTGGGCAAAAGAGTGTTGTAATGAATTAAACATAAAGGTGAAATCCAGAGCAACACATGGTAACTTAATGGATCTATCAGATCTTGCCAAAATCCAATAGAACCGATAACTTGTTCCAAGCTAAAACTTAGCCCACCGCATGGCTCATGATCTAACAATGGAACCTTACTGAACCAAAGCCTAAATCCACCGCATGATACTAGGCATGGTGCAGGGTTGCCGGTACTTACGGAGGTCGACGGATCGATGATTCATCTCGAAGAACTCGACGACTCGACTAAAGGACTCGATGTTGGCACGGGGCCGGTTTGTTGTATGATTGATTGTACGATGCTTTTACAATTACCATGGGTTTATATTTATACCCAGGTTTCGACACGACTCCTAATCGATTACGATTACATTATTTATTTCCTAAAAAAGATAAACGCCGGGGCACCGTATCCGTCTTGCATTCCAAGTTAAACCAGCCTTTTCCTTATACTTGATCCACGTCATCACGCGCTCCCGAATGCCTTTTGCGAAACAGTTCTCTTGCCGAATGACGATGCATTCCCGACCGCAGAACGTTTTTACCGAATGCTCTGGGGAAAAACTTCTTTGCCGAATGATACCTTTTCGACGAATCCGGCCCACATGTCGGCCTCTTCCTGGTGCCATTTTTTGGTGTCAACACATGCCCCTTCAATTTCGGGATAAAAGATAATTTTATCTCGGAATTGACCAGAAGCACTCAACATTCCCAAGTTAGTTCTGCTCGACACCCGCTTCTCCTTTTGAATCTTTAGAGCTCTCATCCAGATCCGAACCCTAGGTTATCGACTCCCAAGATTCAATCTTCAAATGGCGGATCAAGATTTTGCCCTCCAGGTAAACTTCAATCCCCTCAAGCACATTCGGTATTCTTCTTTCGATTTTGCATTTTAAATTTCCTCTCATCCCTTTCCATTCTTGATAGGCACTAGCTGCCGAAATCCTTATCCCTGTTGAGGAAAAAGCTCCATCCTACTTCCTCGGCCCTGTAGGGAATTCAGATCCTTCCGAACTCATTGCGGCCGAATCTCAGAGGGTTCCTTTCAAGATTTCATTGACAAAACCTCATGAGTGGCAAGACGCCTTCAAGAACTGGCCTTTGCCCCCAATTGCCGGCTGGAGAAATTGGTACAAAAGGATATCTGATGACAAAAGCCCCCAAACACAGAACTGGGACCATCTGCGTATTTCTCATTGCCTGGAGCTGTCACTAGCCGAGACACCCAAGAACGAGAACCTTCTGATTGCAGCTTGCCATTTTTGGTCCAATGGTGCAAATGCCTTTCTCTTCGGTCATGGCCCAATGTCTCCCACTTTGGCCGATGTCTACATGATGACCGGCTTGAACGTTACAGGAACTGTATATCCATATGACCACAAAGGTTCCTCCAAGCAGACAGGAGTAAAAACAGGGGTTGGATACAAGAGATACATCCAGAACCATATGTCTGATGGCCCTCTGACCGATGTCGAATATAGAGCCTTCTTGAACATGTGGCTATGCAGATCAGTCTTCTGTGGCAAAGCCAATGAGCCAACCCTGAACCATATCGTGATGGCTGAAGAGCTGGCTGCCGGAAAACTCATTCCACTTGGGAAATACCTCCTGGGAAGTGTCTATCATATGCTCAATCAAACCACCCACCTGATGCACACCAGCAAGAAAATCCCCTGTGTCAATGGTCCTTGGTGGTTTGTCCAAATGTGGCTACAGTTGTACATGCATCAAATCGTTGCCATTGATCTCAACAGCCGAGATTTTCCTTCAATCAATTACAAAGGAGAAACCCGGAGAACCAAAGGTTGTCAAACCTATGGAGAAGCTGCCTCCACTGTATCTATCAACAAGAACATCGGTGAACTGTTTGAGCTCTTCTTCAAAGGTTTTGCTCATCCTCTTTGGTTCCCATATCTGGATAACGACAACCTCACTCTCCCTTGCGAATTCAGCTTTGAAACTGGATGCACTGATGTACAATCTATAGCGATCTTCAATGCCTTCATCCAGCCCTGCATCCTGCCAGCCGAATTCTGTGGAGGAAGGCTGGTTCAAAGCACTTATGAATACTACCAGCCAAACATGATGGCTAGACAGTTGGGATGTGGCCAAGTGCCCCCCAGGCTATTTCTTCACGAATTTCTCAAACCTAGGGAGATTGTCAAGGATTCCACAGAGACAAGAAGGATTTTTACTTATAAATGCTGCGGAACTATCTATGCACCTGATCCTTTTGTGCCAATAACATCTGCCCATCCTTCTTTCACTCTCTGGTGGCAAGAATTCCATGATCATATCTTCAACATGCCAATCCATCCCTTCTGCTTCGAGTTAATGCCCGATTATCAGCCAACTTCAGAGGTAATATGCTCATCCCTCATTTGTCTCAATAATATTAACCCCAATTGATTCTGATTCTGTCATCTTGCAGGATATAACACCTGCCCCTCTTGCCAGGGCGATCTCATACAAAGCTGCAGGCCCAATATCTGCCTTGGGGCACCAATCTCCCACCTTGGCTCAATTGATGGCTAGACAGGCTTCTCTAGATCCAATACTTACTAGACCATCATCTGTCAAGAGGAAAACCCTTCCTTTAACTGCTCCCTTAGTTGTAAAGAAGAAAAGAACAAGCAGTAAAAAAGTTATCAAGGTCAGAGACTTCTTCCTTTGACCATAAAGCCATTGGTATTTTGCTCAGCTTTATCTCTTCTTGATTTCAGGCCAGAACACAGCAACTAGCAATCAGTGCAGATCTTGCCGATGCTTCATTGACTGGTAAAATTCTACCACTTTATCCTCTTAACTTCTTTTTCATCGGCACTCATTCTTTGTTAACTGCAGAACAATCCTCAATGGATCCAATCTTGGAGAGCTCTTCTTCTCATCACGATTCATCTTTAGCTTTGCAACTTCTTCCTCAATCAGAAGCATTATCTTCACCAAGAAATCTTCCAGCTTCTCCTCAGCAAGATACACAAAATCTTTCCATTGAGCCTGAGAGGCTTCCTTCCCCCATTCAGGAAGTCAGGAACGAGGTAAACAAAATCATTCAACTTTCTCTACCCTTTTACTCAGCGGATTATTACTAATTCGGCAATACTTTCTTTCAGGAGAAATCCATTTCATCATCCAGCTATTCTTTCGCTGTGGACGACTTGGTTGCCGAACAAGGGGAAGAAACATCTTCTGGCCAAACTCTGTCAGAAGAAAATCAAACAAAACTGAAAGATATCCTTGCTTTGCTGCACAAGAGTATTCAAGATCAAGTCAAAGATGCTGATCTCTTAAGGGATGTACTGGAATCCGTTGACCAAGAACTCCCTGATGATATCAAAACTTCTTTGGAACCAGTTTCTCATTTGGATCAACAATACGCCGCAGTAAAGCAGGTTCTAAAAAACCAATCTTCTCAACCAGCTCTGGAACAGAGAAGATCCACAGCCAAACAATCTGTGAAAGACCTGCATACTCAAGCTCAGAACAGCAAAGAATTACTGACCAAATTGGAATCTGAACTTGAAAAGAAGAAGGTCAGAAAAGCTGCACTTGAAGCCGAATTGAGAGATCTATCGGCTGAAATTGAAGCTGATGAGAAGAAGATAACTGAGCTTCCCAAATTAACAGAGAAGATGCGAAAGGAAGCTTCAGCAGCTCTGAATGAAGAAAAGCAACTCAAGGCAAAGCTTGCTGCTCTGGCTAGAACCCAAGAAGCTGACAAAAACTTATTAGAGAGCATTAGCAATATGATATCAGATGCTAAAAATGTAATTTCAAAGTACTTGGGCTTGTAATTGTAACAAACAGTCGATAGTCGAATGCTTTATCAATCCTGCAATCTTGCCATTTCTTATCTCTGTTTTTCTCCATTGTGGATAACTCATTCGGCAAAGCTGGCTATAACAGTGCCAGACCCGAAAACGCTTCAAACACGACATAGACGAATCTCATTCAGTCAAAACTGAATACGACTCGGCAAGAATCCCAAACGACATGGAAATCGATCGGTTGGAAAATCCTTTCCACCTTCCGAACTCCTTGGGATATGCACCACAATCTTCGGCCACGATCTCTTCGTTAGTTCCATAAATAAGAACCTTGAGCGCTCCTAATCTTTTATCAAATCCTCCGTCTTCCAAGTTTTCTGCTAGCCTGAGCCCCCTCTTCTTCAAGCACAGTAATCTCCAGAAAACCCCAATGACCAACAACAACGGAAGACGCCCGGCCACCGACGAAGCTGAAGGGAGCCGCGCCGGTGCTCGTCGGAGGTGATGACTGTCTGCCTTTCCTTATCCTTTCCTCCAGACTTTGCCTTATTCTCAACTTTCTTTGTGTTTTCAGGCTCATCCAATGGAACCCCGTTACTGCCTTGGCTGCGGCTCCGGCTGCAGCGGGTGATTCTTCGGAGTCATCTAGCCGATCCCCCAGGCCCAACTGGGACCTGCCCTACTCAGACAGCGATGCCCGCCGATTCAAGCAAGAACGTGACAACACTCGGCGTGAGCTGGAGGTCATCTCCAAACAAGCCGGGATCGCAGATCTGGAGTGGCAACACCAGCGCAAGCAGCTACTCGAGACCATCGACGGTAATTTCTGCGGTTCGCTTAACTTCAATCTGACCTTGGACTAACCCGCCGTTGCTTCGTAATCCTACAGCTCGCGACGCCGAACTCGATCAGCTGAAGACATTGGTTGAGTCTTTGGCAAACAAGGTGAATGCTTCTGGGGACACGCCAGAAGCTCGCCTCGGAGCAGTGGCAGGCCGCATCGATGAGGTAGCCTCACACGGCATCCGTCTGGGCACTGCCGCAGGTCTAGTCGCCATGTCGACGCACACTGGCGCTGACTATTCCAGGCTACCGCCCGGCTTTGCCAATGGCAATCCGGAGGAGATCGACGACATTGAGGCCTCCATAGATCGCCTTGATGCTCATGGCGCCGCTATTGCCGATTCCATTCATCCCCAGTCTGTTCTGAACAAGTTGTTCCATTAGTTTGTACTAGGGATTATGGAATTTCGGCAATAAAACTCATCTTTTGCAGTCTTTATGTGATGACTCTGTCAAACTCATTTTTTTTATATTTGCACTAAGGGCAATACGCTCTGGTATTGGCCATTTCTTCTTCTGTCAATATTTTTGTTCTGAAGACGGCTCCTTCCCGAATGCCGGCTGTTTCAGTCATTCTGACATTGAATATTTCAATCAGCGATCAATCTCAATACTAGGATAATATTTCTTCAAGTATCTCCCATTGATGGCAGCAGTAAACTCCTCTCCTAGTAAAGTTTTCAGGATATATGCATTTCCAGGCACGCATCTGACCACTCTGAAAGGACCTTCCCAGTTTGGAGACCACTTGCCGAATGCACTGTATTTAGTTCCAATCGGCAATATTGCTTTCCAAACCAAATCTCCTTCTGCAAATTGCTTGACCTTCACCTTCTTGTTGTAATATCTAGCAACTCGTATTTTATTTTTCTCAACATTTTCCAAGGCCCTAAGACGAATCATATGCAAATCTTCTAATTCGTCCATCATTAAATCATTATAATCTTTAGAACTTAAATCTTTTTGCAACTTTATTCTCCTCGAGTCTGACTGCATCTCCCATGGCAAGATAGCATGATGTCCATATACCAATTCATAAGGAGATGTCTGTGTAGCCCCATGTGGAGCCATTCGGTAAGCCCATAAAGCTTCATTTAATACCGAATGCCACTTTCTTGGCTTCTGATCAATCTTCTTTTGTATAATTTTAATCATAATCTTGTTAGAAGCCTCTGCCTGACCATTAGCTTGGGCATAATAAGGAGAAGAATTTAACAATTTGATGCCCATACTTTCAGCAAAATTTCTGAACTCTGAAGATGTAAACTGAGTTCCCTGATCTGTGGTGATTGTTTGAGGAATTCCAAATCTGTAAATGATATGTTCTTTAACAAATTCAACCATATTCTCTGATGTCACCTTCTTTAATGGAATCGCCTCAACCCACTTAGTAAAATAATCGGTTGCTAAAAGCACAAACTTATGCCCCTTGCTAGATGGAGGATTTATTTGGCCAATCAAATCTATTCCCCATCCTCTGAATGGCCATGGCTTGATAATAGGATTCAGGACCGATGCTGGAACTCTTTGAATGTTTCCAAATCTCTGGCAATCTTGGCATCCTTTGTAATATTCAAAGCAGTCTTCTAACATTGTGGGCCAATAGTACCCAGTTCTCCTAATAACACATTTCATTCGGTAAGCCGATTGATGTGCTCCACACAGCCCATCATGCACTTCGCTTATCAGCCTTTTTGCTTCTTCTTGACTTAAGCAATGTAACAGCACCCCATCCAAGGATTTATAATATAAATTATCATCAAGAAGAACAAACTTTAAAGCTTTATACCTGAGCTTTCTAGAAACCTTTCGGGATGAATTCTCCAGATAATCAACAATTTCTTTTCTCCAATCATCTTCTGCTAGATTACTCCCGAAAGCATATACATCATTAGCAAAAACTTCTTGAAGCTCTCTATAACCCGAAGCACTTTGAGCTAATCTGTTCGCCTCTTCATTGTCTTTCCTAGGAATATGCCGCAGAATTACTGACTGAAATTCCTTTAAGATTTGCTTGCATTCCTCATAGTAATTCCTTAAGATATCGTTTCTGCACTCATATTCGCCATTTAGTTGCCTTATGACTAATTCTGAATCTCCAAAGATTTCAACTGCAATGGCCTTTGCTTCTCTCAAGTATTGAAGTCCTCTGAGCAACGCTTCATACTCGGCTTGATTATTAGTGACAGTAGGTTGAATAGGAATAGCAAATTCAAATACGTCTCCTTTTGGCGAAATTAACAAAATACCTACTCCACCACCTTTGTCACATGAAGATCCATCGAAGAATAATGCCCAAGGAGTAATTTCAAGCAAATTAGCTGATGAATCGCGATGTTCAGTAATGAAGTCAGCAATAATCTGTCCTTTAACAGCTTTTGCCAATTCGAACTTTAACTCAAATTCAGACAAAGCTAAAATCCATTTGCCAATCCTTCCGTTCAAAATTGGCATAGACAACATGTGCTTTATCACATCAAATTTTGAATACACAATGCATTCGGCATGTAGCAAGTAGTGCCGAAATTTTGTATAGGAGTAGTAAACACATAAACAAAGTTTCTCGGTAGCCGAATACCTCGTTTCGGGATCAAGCAATTTCCGGCTAAGGTATGCAACTACCCTTTCCTTTCCTTCAAATTCTTGTATGAGGGCCGATCCAATAGTCTGGGCATCGGCCGCCACGTACAACTTAAAAGGCTTGTTTAGCTGTGGAGGTACCAATACTGGTGGCTCTTTCATGTATTCCTTGATCTCATCGAAAGCCTTTTGTTGTTCGTCACCCCATACAAACTTCTGATCCTCCTTGACTTTTAGCAGTGAAGAGAAAGGCAACACCTTTTGCGATAAGTTTGATATGAATCTTCTTACGAAATTGATCTTGCCAAGTAATGACTGTAATTCCTTAAGATTAGTTGGAGGAACAACTTCATCAATGGTTTTCATACTTTTCTTGCCAACTCCTATTCCTCCTTCATGCACCAAAAATCCCAGAAATTCTCCTGCCGAAACTCCAAAAGCACATTTATTTGGGTTCATCTTGAGCCCCTGTTTTCTAGTGCACTCTAGAGTTTTCCTTATATCGGCCAAATGTGCTTCATGATCCAATGACTTAATCACAACATCATCAATATATATCTCCACAATCTTGCCGATCAACTCATGAAAAATATAATTCATGGCTCTCTGATAAGTTGCACCAGCATTTTTCAAACCAAACGTCATGACAACCCATTCAAACAACCCTATATGTCCTGGACATCTGAAAGCTGTTTTCGCTATATCTTCCAATGCCATAAAAATTTGATTGTACCCTGCATTACCATCCATGAAACTAATCACTTTATATCCAGCAGGAGCATCAACCAACGAGTCAGCAATAGGCATTGGATATCCATCCATGGGTGTAGCTCTGTTCAGATCTCTAAAGTCTATGCAAACCCTCATCTTTCCATTTTTCTTGTACACAGGAACAATATTAGAAATCCATTCTGCATATCTGCATGGCCGAATAAAATTTGCTGCTATTAATCTTTCCACTTCTTTCTTTACATCGGTCAACACTTCATCTTTGTAGATTTTCCGGGGTGGTTGCTTGTAAGGTTTATAACCAGGCTTGATCGGCAATCGATGCTCAACAATGGAACGATCTAAACCAGGCATCTCCGAATAATCCCAAGCAAAGCAATCTTTGTATGCTTTTAACAACTCAATCAACTTTTCTCTGAAAACTGAATCCAAGCTAGCACTGATGAATATCGGCCTTGGTTTGTCACCATCCCCAATGTCTACTTCTTCTAATTTATCAGCCGACACAAATCCATGTCCTAGCTTCCCGTCAGTCCCATCGATTGGATTATCCATTAAAAATTACTAAAAGAGCCGACTGCTTCAATCGGCTGTTGATCACTGCTGACTGGCTCAACAGGACCTTCTCCCCAGTCCTTACCTGAGAAACAATCTATGCCTTGATATTCCCAGAAGGCTGGTTCCACATTAGCCACGCTAATTGAATCATCTGCTGGGACAATTTCCACTTCATCATCTATCCACTGAATAAGTTGCTGATGCATAGTAGATGGAATACAACAATTCGCATGGATCCAATCCCTTCCAAGTAGCAAGCTGTATGCCCCTTTGCCTTCAATAACAAAGAAGGTTGTAAGCAGAATCTTAGATCCAATCATCAGATCTACATGTACACATCCTTTGGTGTCCGACGGATTTCCAGCGAAATCATTCAAAACTATGCTTGTTGGCGTTAAATCTCCAGGGCTCATGCCAAGTTTCCTGAATGTATTGTATGGCATCACATTAACAGCAGCTCCACCATCAACAAACATCTTCGTCAGTGGCTTTTCGTTGACATATCCTTTTAAGTACAGTGGCTTCATGTGCCGATTCTGGACTGGCTTCTCGAAAATAGCTTGCTTATTCAATACCAATTGTGCCATTAACCCACATTGCTCGGCTTCATCCACTTCTGACAATATCTCTTCCTGTACAATTTGATTAGCTGGAGCCATGAATTCATTCGGCAAGAAACATACCATGCATGTAGGAGCCGAATGACCCGATTCGTCGGGTTTGTCTTTTGGACGCCATATCGATTTCAACCTGGTTCCTGCTCGCTTCAACTCTTGATTCCTCAGGCGTTGGACTCTTCTCTTCTGGCTCTTTCTTAAACCAGGTGGACACCACTGTCCTTTTTGCCAGACATACTCACGATCTTCTTCTTCATGATCAATCCATCTATGATCAGCATGTCTTTTCTTTGGTTGATCATCATTCTTATATGTTTTTAGACGCCGATCATCACTAGGATGTATCCTTCCAATTCTTTCGTGGACGGATCGGCGACTGGCACCATTTTGCCTATGTTCGACATATCCATTACTGCACTCAGGACAGTTATTCCATGTAGGCAGCTTTAAACCCTCGTTCCAACAGTGTCTGAAGAAGATACAATCCCAATGTGCACGTTCTCGTTCTCGGACATATTCCTCTTGTTCTTCCTCATACCTTTTTTCTTCGCACCTCCTCTTCTTCTCCTCGTACTCACGTCTCTGGTAGCGTTCTTTTTCTTGCTGACGCTGCCACTTATTGAGGAGAATGCGCGATGTGATTCTGGGTCTAGAAGATTCCCCAATCTCACATCGGCTATTCGGGAAGCGAGGCTTTTCCTCGCGAATCTGTTCGATCGTGATTTGCCGATTAGGATCGACTGAGCCATTCTGCTTCGCTTCCTTCGACGTCAGGACTCTCATCTTTCCCTTTTCTCCAGACTCGGCAACACTCACCATATTGATTGAGAACCCAATCATGTTCTGAGGAAACGGGTTATTGTCCAACTTCATCTTATTGTCGAATTTCAGATGCCCTTCTTGGATAGCTTTCTGAATCCTCACTCTAAAAACCCTGCATTCATTGATGGAATGAGAATTTCTATCATGGAATCCACAGTACCTTTTATCATTTACTCCATCAGGCCGAAGCATAGAATGCCCCTCTGATAGCTTGATCCGGCCTTCTTTTACAAGATAGTCAAACAATTTATCTGCCTTAGTTACATCAAAATCATAGGTGCCCTTATTCTGTTTAATCCACCTCTGATTCACCATGACTGGTTCTTTGCCCCACACTATCTCTGCTGCAGCTATCTCCTCACTATCTTCATACTCATCTTCTTGATCTGCTCTTTCAAGGAATTGGTTATAGATGTGTTGACACCAAAAATTGGCACCAGGAAGAGGCTGACATGTGGGCCGGATTTGGTAGAAGGATGCCATTCGGCTAAAAGGGTTTTTTCTGAAGCATTCGGCAAAGATGCTCTGCGGTCGGGAACGCGTCGCCATTCGGCTGAAACGTTCGGCAGAGATACTCTGTGGTCGGGGATGCGTCATCATTCGGCAGAGGCATTGTTCCGCAGGCGAAGAGTGGTAGTATTCGGGAAGACATGATGACGTGGATCAACATAAGGAAAAGGCCGGTTCGAAACAAGGAAAGCAATATGGGCACGAAGATTCGTCATTTATTTTTAGAAACAAGTGTTGTAGTCGTGTCCGACTAGGAGTTGTATCAAGACCTGGGTATAAATATAAACCCATGGCAGCTGTAAAAGAAATCACAATCAATCATACAACAAACCGGCCCCGTGCCAACATCGAGTCTTTTAGTCGAGTCGTCGAGTTCTTCGAGAGGAGTCATCGATCCGTCGACCTCCGTAAGTACCGGCAACCTTGTATCATGCTTAGTATCATGCGGTGGATTTAAGCTTTGATGCAAGTAGTCTTGTTACCATGCTTAGTATCATCCGGTGGATTTAAGTTGTGGTTTCAAGAAGGTTCCTCTGTTAGGTCATGAGCCATGCGGTGGGCTAAGATCTAGTATGGACCAAGTTATCGGCTCTGTTAGATTTCGGCAAGATCTAACAGATTCATTAAGTTACCCCGTGTTGCTTCGTTTTTACTATGTGCTTAATTCATGCAACACACCTTTGCCCAATCTAGATCGGCTAGAATCGGCTTTGCTTTACGGTGCAGCGACTTATCTCCTCATAGCCGAATCCGAAACTGATCTAGGTTGCTACGTGTCGCGGGTTCGAACTTGTCGGCATCGTGTAGATCTTGACAGAACTGGGTATCATGCGGTAGATGCAGGTTTTTGGATCGTCTTAGAGCTAATCATCCGGTGGATTAGAATTCGATTCGATCTGATAGATTTATCTTTACCGATTGGGCTTGTTCCTTCGCCATGGACCCCGATTCGGCTAAATAGCCGCATTCGGCAGCGCTCTCACGAGTGAACGTGTGTTCGTGGGTTTGCATTGGACAATGAATGCTTTTAGCCTTTCACGATTAGATCGTATCATGCGGTGGATAGATCTAATCTGATTGGTGGTGTGGCATCAAACGAGTCGTATCATGCGGTGGATTAACTCGTTTGCTGCCATGCTTGACGGGTGCTGCTTTCGGCCTATGCATTCTTGTTTCAATGTAAATTCGTGACTGTGTTATGGGTTCGTAACTAAACATTGAGTGCTTTTAGCTTTTCATGGTTAGATTGTATCATGCGGTGGATTAATCTAATCTGATTAGTGGCGTGGTTACAAACAAGTCGTATCATGCGGTGGATTAACTTGTTTGTTATCATGCTTGACGGGTGCTGCTTTCGGCCTATGCATTCTTTGTTTACTGCGAATTTATGATCATGTTTCACCCTTTTATTTATCCATCATGCTCTGTTTCTCGTTAATCGGCTATGATAATGTGTCACAATGTTCATTCGGTTGAAAGCCGATCTCTCGTCATGCTTACGTCACGCATTCGGCAGTGCGTTCCTTGCATGCTTTGCCGATTGCCGAATGAGGTTTTAACTGCCGACAGATAGCTTCTCTGTAGCTATATGTCTCTCAAGATTGGCTTCAACGCCGTAAATATGGAACTGTCTGGTCTCAACCGGCACGTTCCAGGTTTTGATCTAAACTTTTTTATCCCTTTGTTAGTTTTCAGGCAAACTGACTGGCACGCTTCCGGATTCAAAAGCCCGGGCCACGTTTGAAGCCAGCTTGTTCGGCTTGCTGTGTGCTTGGCGTGAGGTGCGGATTTTACGTCAACACACTTTTTGGCACGCCCGGTGGGACACACACAAGTTTTCAAGATGCCTGAGTTGAGCGACATCATGGATGTCACTTTGGAAGAATTGTCTGAAGAACATCAACAGATGGTAAAGGTTGCTGCCAACCAATTCATTAACAAATGTTTACTATCTTTCGCCAAGAACAGGAGTGGTGCACCTTTTCTCAAGTCTGATCTGCCAAGAGTTCTCCTTCCTGGGCAATCTGATCTTACTGAAGAAGAAGAAAGGGAGAGATTCTCGGGCTTGTTATATAAAGCTTTGGGAGAAGCAATGACCAATCACAATGCTGCGTTCTTGAACAGTTTTCGGCATATAATGATAAGCATTTTTGGTCAGCATGTGGATAAACCCTTTGAACAGGTACATGGGCAATTGGGTGGCCCAACATACTTCAATGTTCAAGCACCAGTTCAGAAACCACATGGTAAAGGAAATGCTGATGAAACTGGAGGTTCTGGTGCTAAAGATATAAATGGACAACCGATTCGGCAAGATCCTCAGCTTGCGCTGCCGAAAACTCGCACATACGGTGATATGGCATTCGGCACCACAGGGAATCCGCCTGCTTCTGCTTACAAGATATCTCCCTTGAACAACAGACTGCAGAGGGATTTGTATGGAAACGGATATTCAGAGTTTATGGATTACAATGCTATCGACGCTCTCCCGAATCCTGGATATGTTGGTACTGCAGGTATGCTTGCTGGAAGACCAGGGAATCAAGATACCAGTATTGACCTCATGGTGCAAAAAATGACCGATGTATTGCAAAATCAATTTGGTCTGAAGCCTAAGAATCAGGGATACATGTACTCGTCTCCTTTCCCGGAATGGTACCAAAGGGTATCATTGCCGAATAGAGTCAAGGTGCCTACAGAATTTACTAAATTCTCAGGACAAGATGATACAAGTACTGTGGAACATATAGCTCGATATCTGATGCAGCTTGGAGAGGCTTCGGCAGATGAGGCTTTCAGAATCAGATATTTTCCTTTGTCACTGACGGGTCCAGCATTTACATGGTTTGCTTCTTTGCCTGCTCAGTCGATTTGCACCTGGAAAGACCTGGAACAGAAATTTCATGCTCATTACTACATTGGCAGTACCGAGAAAAAGTTGGTTGATTTGACCAGCTTAAGGCAGAGGAATAATGAAACACCTACAGAGTTCCTCAGGAGATTTAGGGAAACTAAGAGTATGTGCTTTTCTCTGAACATACCTGATGATCAACTGGCTGGTATGGCTGTAGCCGGAATGCTGCCTGCCATTCGGGAGAAGCTGTTCGGGATGGAGTTTGATGACTTGGGCCAATTGTCGCACAGATTGGCCTTGATGAGTAACCAGGCATATGGTTTCAAGAAAGATGTCAGATTTGCTAAAAATAATGATGTGGCTGACATCTATAACCAATTCCTTGAAAGAGCAGATCAAGAAGATGAATATGAAGATAGCGAGGAGATAGCTGCAGCAGAGATAGTGTGGAGCAAAGAACCAGTTACAATGACTCAAAGATGGATCAAACAGATGAAGGGAACATATGATTTTGATGTGACTAAGGCAGACAAATTATTTGAGTTCCTGGTGAAAGAAGGCCGAATCAAATTGCCAGAGGGGCATTCTATGCTTCGGGCCGATGGAGTGAAAGATAAGAGGTACTGTGGGTTTCATGATAGAAATTCTCATTCCATTAATGAATGCAGAGTCTTTAGGATGAAGATTCAGAAAGCTATTCAGGAAGGACATCTGAAATTCGACAACAAGATGAAACTGGACAGTAACCCTTTCCCTCAGAATATGATCGGGTTCTCGGTTAATATGGTAAATGCTGTTCCATCTGGAGAAAAGGGAAGATTGAAAGTTTTAACCTCAAAGAAGGCAAAACAGGATGGTTCAGTTGATCCCACTCGGCAGATCACAATTGAGCAGGTTCGCCAGAAAAATCTTCGGTTCCCGAATAGCCGATTAGAAGTGGGAGAATCCTTTAAACCTAGAGTTACTACACGTATTCTCCTCAACAAATGGCAGCGTCAGCAAGAAAAAGAGCGTTTTCAAAGGCGTGAATACGAGGAGGAGAAAAGAAGACGCGAAGAAGAAAGGTTTGAGGAAGAACAAGAAGAGTATGCTCGAGAACAGGAACGTGCGCATTGGGGGTGTGCATTCTTCAGACACTGTTGGAACGAAGGTTTGAAGCTTCCCACATGGAATAATTGTCCTGAATGCAATAGTAGCTATGATGAATATAGGCAGGGAACTGTCAATCGCCGATCTGTCCATGAAAGAATTGGCAGGGTACATCCTAGTGATGATCGGCGTTTTAATGATCAACCAAGAAAGAGACATGCTGATTACGAGTGGGTTGATCGTGGAGAAGAAAAAGATCATGCTTATGTTTGGCAAGAAGGACAGTGGTGTCCACCTGGTTTAAGAAGGAGTCAGAAGAGAAGAGTCCAACGCCTGAGGAATCAAGAATTAAAGCAAGCAAGGCCTAGGATGAAATCGATATGGCTCCCAAAAGACAGGCCTGACGAACATGGTCATTCGGCTCCTACATGTATGGTATGTTTTCTGCCGAATGAATTCATGGCTCCAGCTAACCAAATTGTACAGGAAGAGGTATTGCCCGATATAGATGATGCCGAACAATTTGGGTTAATGGCACAATTGATGTTGAACAAACAAGCTGTTTTTGAGAAGCCAACCCAGAATCGGCACATGAAGCCACTGTACTTGAAGGGATATGTTAATGGCAAACCATTGACCAAGATGTTTGTCGATGGAGGAGCTGCTGTCAATGTAATGCCATATACCACATTCAGGAAGCTTGGCCTGGGCCTTAGAGATTTAACACCAACAAGCATAATTCTAAATGATTTTGCTGGAAATCCTTCGGACACCAAGGGATGCGTGCACGTTGATCTGATGATTGGTTCCAAGACTCTGCTTACGACTTTCTTTGTCATTGAGGGCAAAGGGGCATATAGTTTGCTGCTTGGAAGAGATTGGATTCATGCAAATTGTTGTATTCCATCTACTATGCATCAACAGCTTATTCAGTGGATAGATGATGAGGTGGAGATTGTCCAAGCAGATGATTCAATAAGCGTGGCAAATATGGAACCAGCTTTCTGGGAGTATCAAGGCATAGATTGTTTCTCAGGTAAAGACTGGGGAGAAGGTCCTGTGGCACCAGCCAGCAGTGATCAGCAGCCGATCGAAGCAGTCGGCTCTCATAGTAATTTTTGATGGAAAATCCAATTGATGGAACTGATGGAAAATTAGGACGTGGATTTGTGTCGGCCGATAAATTAGAAGAAGTGGACATTGGAGATGGTGACAAGCCAAGGCCGACATTTATCAGTGCTAACTTGGATTCGGTTTTCAAAGAAAAGTTGGTGACATTGTTAAAAGAATACAAGGACTGCTTTGCTTGGGATTATTCGGAGATGCCCGGTCTAGACCGTTCTATTGTTGAGCATCGGTTGCCAATCAAACCTGGATACAGGCCTTACAAGCAACCACCCCGAAAAATCTACAAGGAAGAAGTGTTGGCCGATGTGAAAAAGGAGATTGAAAGATTACTGGATGCAAATTTCATTCGGCCATGTAAATACGCGGATTGGATCTCTAATATCGTTCCTGTTTATAAGAAAAATGGAAAGATGAGGGTTTGTATAGATTTTAGAGACCTAAACAAGGCTACACCCATGGATGGATATCCAATGCCTATTGCTGATTCATTGGTTGATGCTGCTGCTGGATACAAAGTACTCAGTTTCATGGATGGTAACGCAGGATACAATCAGATTTATATGGCATTGGAAGATATAGTAAAGACAGCTTTCAGGTGTCCTGGACACATAGGGTTGTTTGAGTGGGTCGTCATGACCTTTGGATTAAAGAATGCCGGTGCAACTTATCAAAGGGCTATGAATTATATTTTTCATGAGTTAATCGGCAAGATTGTGGAAATATATATTGATGATGTAGTGATCAAGTCATTGGATCATGAGTCTCATTTGGCCGACATAAGGAAAACTCTAGAATGCACCAGGAAGCATGGGCTTAAGATGAACCCGAATAAGTGTGCTTTTGGAGTTTCGGCTGGAGAGTTTCTGGGATTTTTGATACATGAAGGAGGAATAGGAGTTGGTAAGAAAAGCATGAAGGCAATTGATGAAATTGTTCCTCCAACTAATCTTAAAGAGCTACAATCACTGCTTGGCAAGATAAATTTTGTGAGAAGGTTCATATCAAACTTATCACAAAAGGTGTTGCCCTTTTCCTCACTGTTGAAAATAAAAAAGGATCAAAAGTTTGTATGGGGTGACGAACAACAGAAGGCTTTTGATGAAATAAAGGAGTACATGAAGAAGCCACCAGTATTGGTGCCTCCACAATTGAACAAGCCTTTCAAGTTGTACGTGGCGGCCGATGCCCAAACTATTGGATCGGCCCTCATTCAAGAATTTGAAGGGAAGGAAAGAGTGGTTGCATACCTTAGCCGAAAGTTACTAGATCCAGAGACAAGGTATTCGGCTATAGAGAGACTTTGCTTATGTGTTTACTACTCCTGTACGAAATTTCGGCACTACTTACTACATGCCGAATGCATTGTGTATTCAAAGTTTGATGTGATAAAACACATGTTGTCTATGCCAATTTTGAACGGAAGGATTGGCAAATGGATTTTAGCTTTGTCTGAATTTGAGTTAAGGTTCGAATCGGCAAAGGCTGTTAAGGGACAGATTATTGCCGACTTCATTACTGAACATCATGATACATCGATAAATTTGCTTAACATTGTTCCTTGGGTGTTATTCTTCGATGGATCTTCATGTAACAAAGGTGGTGGAGCAGGTATCTTGTTAATTTCACCCAAAGGAGAAACATTTGAGTTTGCTGTTCCCATTCAATCTGCTGTTACTAACAATCAAGCTGAGTATGAAGCATTGCTCAAAGGGCTCCAATATTTGAAAGGAACAGAGGCCATTGCAGTTGAAATTTTTGGAGATTCAGAATTGGTCATAAAACAATTGAATGGTGAATATGAGTGCAAAAGTGATACCTTGAGGAATTACTATGAAGAATGCAAAGAAATATTGAAGAGCTTCCGGTCAGTAATTCTACAACACATTCCTAGAGGGGATAATGGAGAGGCAAATAGATTGGCCCAAAGTGCATCAGGTTATAAAGAGCTTCAAGGAGTTTTTGCTAATGATGTATATGCATTCGGGAGTAATCTGGCAGAAGATGATTGGAGAAAAGAGATTGCCGATTATCTGGAGAATCCATCCCGAAAGGTTTCTAGAAAGCTCAGGTATAAAGCTTTAAAATTTGTTCTTCTTGATGATAATTTGTATTATAAATCCCTGGATGGAGTGCTGTTACATTGCTTAAGTCATGGAGAAGCAAAAAGGCTGATGAGTGAAGTACATGATGGGTTGTGTGGAGCGCATCAATCGGCCTACCGAATGAAGTGGGTTATTAGAAGAACTGGATATTACTGGCCAACAATGCTGGAAGATTGTTTTGAATATTATAAGGGATGTCAAGATTGTCAGAAATTTGGAAATATTCAGAGAGTTCCGGCATCGGTTTTGAATCCCATTGTCAAGCCATGGCCATTCAGAGGATGGGGAATAGATTTGATTGGCCAAATAAATCCTCCATCTAGCAAGGGGCATAAGTTTGTGCTTTTGGCAACTGATTATTTTACCAAGTGGGTTGAGGCAATTCCATTAAAGAAGGTGACGTCGGAGAATATGGTTGAATTTGTTAAAGAACACATCATTTACAGATTTGGGATTCCTCAGACAATCACCACTGATCAAGGGACTCAATTTACATCTTCAGAATTCAGAGATTTTGCTGAGAGTATGGGCATCAAATTGTTAAATTCTTCTCCTTATTATGCCCAAGCTAATGGTCAGGCAGAGGCTTCTAACAAGATTATGATTAAAATTATACAGAAGAAGATTGATCAGAAGCCGAGAAAGTGGCATTCGGTACTCAATGAGGCTTTATGGGCTTACCGAATGGCTCCACATGGGGCTACACAGACGTCTCCTTATGAGTTGGTATATGGGCATCATGCTATCTTGCCATGGGAAATACAATTAGACTCAAGGAGAATAAAGTTGCAAAAGGATTTGAGTTCTAAAGATTATAATGATTTAATGATGGACGAATTAGAAGATTTGCATATGATTCGTCTCAGGGCCTTGGAGAATATTGAGAAGAACAAAATGCGAGTTGCTAAGTATTACAATAAGAAGGTGAAAGTTAAGCAATTTACAGAAGGTGATTTAGTCTGGAAAGCAATATTGCCGATTGGAACCAAATATGCAGCATTCGGCAAGTGGTCTCCAAATTGGGAAGGTCCTTTCAGAGTGGTTAGATGCGTGCCTGGAAATGCATATATTTTGAAGACATTATTGGGAGAAGAATTTGCTTCTGCTATAAATGGAAGATATTTGAAGAGATATTATCCCAGTATTGAGATCGATCGATGATTGATATATTAATTTGCCGAACAGCCGATTTTCGGGAAGAAATCGCCTTCAGAACAAATGTTGACAGAAAAGGAAAATGGCCAGTACTGAATGTATTGCCCTTAGCACAAAAATATACTACATCAGATGTTCATGCAAGATCACAAAAGATAAGTTTTATTGCCGAAATTCCATAAATCCCTAGTACAAACTAATGGAATAGCTTGTTCAAAACGGACTGAGGATGAATGGAATCGGCAATGGCGGCGCCATGAGCATCAAGGCGATCTATGGAGGCCTCGATGTCGTCGATCTCCTCCGGGTTACCATTAGCAAAGCCAGTTGGTAGCCTGGAGTAGTCGGTGTTGGTGTGCGTCGACATGGCAACTAGACCTGCGGCAGTGCCCAGACGGATGCCGTGCGAGGCCACCTCATCGATGCGGCCCGCCACCGCACCGAGGCGAGCTTCTGGTGTGTCCCCAGGAGCATTCACCTTGTTCGCCAGCTCATTCACCAGCGCCTTCAGTCGGTCGAGTTCAGCATCACGCGCTGCAAGTTTACAAAAGGGGCAGCAGAGTAATATCAGTTGGGGGACAAGATTGAGATTGAGCAGATTGCAGGACTCACCATCAATGACTTCGAGCAGTTGCTTGCGCTCATGCTGCCATTCGAGGTCAGCAATCCCGGCTTGCTTGGAGATAGCCTCCAGTTCGCGACGAGAGTCGTCGCGCTCCGCCTTGAATCGGCGAGCATCGCCGTCTGTATAGCGGTAGTCGTCCGATTCGAGAGATCGATTGGACGAACTCGAAGATGCCGCAGGAGCGGCGGCTGGAGCTGCGACTGGCGCACCAGCGCCGGCAATCCATTGGATTACCCTGAAAGAACAAAGAGATTCGTCAAGAAAGGGGGAGGAAATCTCGAGAAGAACAGAGAGAAGCAAGCAGCTACTCACCTGCGGCGAGCGCCGGCACGACTTCCTTCGGCCTCATCGGCGGCCGGGCGCCTCCTGTTGTTGTCGGCCATTGGAAGTTCCTCGGAATTACTGTGGATGGGGAAAAGAATGGCTTGGGCCGGCAAGAACTTGGAAGGCGAAGGACTTGATGAAGAAACTGTGGGCTGCCTGGGTGTTTATTTATAGAACCCGCAGAGGAAATCATGGCCAAAGATCGTGGCACGTATTCCGAAGAGTTCGGAAGGTGGAAAGGATTTTCCAGCCGATCGGTTCTCATGTCGTTTGGGGTTCTTATCGAGTCGTATTCGGCTTTGACTGGATGGGCTATGTCATAGTTGAAGCGTTTTCGGGTCTAAATACTATTATGGCCAACTTTGCCGAATGAGTCATCCACAATGAAGGAAAACAGAGTTAAAAGGATGACAAGATTACAGGGTTAATAAAACATTCGGCTATCTGACATAATTCACACACCCAAGAACTTTGAGATTACATTTTTGGCATTTGATATCATGTTGTTAATATTCTCTAATAAGTTTTTATCAGCCTCTTGGGTTCTGGTCAAGGCAGCAAGCTTCGCCTTGAGTTGTTTGTCTTCGTTTAGAGCTGCTAAGGCTTCCTTTCGCCTCTTCTCTGTTAGCTTGGGAAGCTCCACTATTTTCTTCTTGTCAGCTTCAATTTCGGCCGATAGATTTTTCAATTCGGCTTCGAGTGCAGCTTTTCTGATCTCCTTCATTTCAAGTTCAGATTCCAGTTTGATCAATGATTCCTTGTCATTCTGAACTTGAGTATGCAGGTCTTTTACAGATTGCTTGACCAAAGTTCTCCTTTGCTCCAAAGCTGGTTGAGCCGATTGATTCTTCAGAGCTTGCTTCACTGCGATAAACTGATCATCCAATCTGGAAATTGGATCTAAAGAAGTCTTGATATCGGCAGGAAGATCTTGGTCAAATGATTCAAGCAAATCTCTTAAAAGATCAGCATTGGTAACTTGTTCCCGAGTGTCTTTATGCAGAAAAGAGAGGATCTCTTTCAGTTTTGCTTGGTTCTCCTCTGATAAAGTTTGACCAGAAGAGGTCTCTTCTCCTTGTTCGGCAACTAGATCATCCACAGCAAATGAATAGCTGGGTGAAGAAGTGGTTTTCTCCTAAAAAAAAAGATATTGCCGAATTATTGATGATCCATTGAATAAAGAACTGGAAGACTGGGTAATTATCTCTACCTCATTCATGGTCTCTTGGATGGAAAGAGATGGCAGCTCGAGCTCAGGCAAAGATTCTTGTATATCATGCTGAGGAGAGCTTGGAAGATCTGTTGGTGGAGAAGAGGCTTCTAGTTGAGGAACATCAGGAGAAGCTGAAGCTAGTTCTTGATGAGAAGGAGGACTCTCCAAAATTGGGTCTAATGAGATTTGCTCTGAAACTGAAAAGGAGTAAATGCCGATGGAGAGGAACTTTAAAGACAAAAATGTGAGAAAATTTTACCAATCATTGAAGCATCGGCAGGACCTGTACTGATTGCTAGCTGTTGTTCTTTGGACTGAAATCAAAAAGAAATAAAGCTGAGCAAAAAACACCAAAAGCATTATAGTCAAAGAAAAAGGACTCTGACCTTGATTTTGCTACTTGTTCTTTTCTTCTTTACAACCGAAGGAGCAGCTATAAGGAGGGTTTTCCTCTTGACAGATGATGGTCTAGTGAGTATTGGATCTGAAGAAGCTTGTCTAGCCATCAGCTGAGCCAAGGTAGGGGATTGGTGCCCCAAAGCAGAGATTGGGCCTGCAGTTTTGTATAAAATTACCCTGGCAAGAGGGGCAGGTGTTATGTCCTGCAAAATGATAGAGTCAGAATCAATTGGGGCTAATGTTGTTAAGACAGATAAAGGAATGAGCATATTACCTCTGCAGTTGGCTGATAATCAGGCATTAATTCGAGACAGAAGGGATGAATTGGCATGTTGAAGATATGATCATGGAATTCTTGCCACCAGAGAGTGAAGGAAGGATGAGCAGATATTATTAGCACAAAAGGATCAGGTGCATAAATAGTTCCACAGCATTTATAATTGAAAATCCTTCTTGTTTCTGTGAAATCCTTGATTATCTCCCTAGGCCTGAGGAATTCATGGAGGAATAGCCTAGGGGGCACTTGGCCACATCCCAACTGTCTAGCCATCATGTTTGGCTGATAATACTCATAAGTGCTTTGGACTAGCCTCCCTCCACAGAATTCGGCTGGCAGGATGCAGGGCTGGATGAAGGCATTAAAAATTGCTACAGATTGTACATCAGTGCATCCAGTCTCAAAGCTGAATTCGCAAGGGAGAGTAAGGTTGTCATTGTCCAAATAAGGAAACCAAAGAGGATTGGCAAAACCCCTGAAGAAGAGCTCAAACAGTTCACCAATGTTTTTGTTGATAGGTACAGTGGAGGCAGCTTCTCCATAAGTTTGACAACCTTTGGTTCTCCGGGTTTCTCCTTCTTTATAATTGATTGAAGGGAAGTCTCGGCTGTTGAGATCAATAGCAACAATTTGATGCATGTATAGTTGCAGCCACATTTGGACAAACCACCAGGGACCATTGACACAGGGGATCTTCTTGCTAGTGTGCATCAGGTGGGTGGTTTGGTTGAGCATATGGTAAACACTTCCCAGGAGATATTTCCCAAGTGGGATGACTTTTCCAGCAGCCAGCTCTTCAGCCATCACAATGTGATTCAAGGTTGGCTCATTGGCTTTGCCACAAAAGACTGATCTGCATAGCCACATATTCAGGAAGGCCCTGTATTCAACATCGGTCAGAGGGCCATCAGACATATGATTCTGGATGTATCTCTTATATCCGACCCCTGTTTTCACTCCTGTCTGCTTGGAGGAACCTTTATGATCATATGGGTGTACAGTTCCTGTAACATTCAGGCCGGTCATCATGTAGACATCGGCCAAAGTAGGAGACATTGGGCCATGACCAAAAAGAAAGGTATTTGTACCATTAGACCAAAAGTGGCAAGCTGCAATCAGGAGGTTCTCATTCTTTGGTGTTTCAGCTAATGACAGCTCCAGACAATGAGAAATACGCAAATGATCCCAATTCTGTGTTTGAGGGCTTTTGTCATCAGACATCCTTTTATACCAGTTTCTCCATCCGGCGATTGGGGGCAAAGGCCAGTTCTTGAAAGCGTCTTGCCATTCATGAGGTTTTGTCAGTGAAATCTTAAAAGGAATCCGCTGAGATTCGGCCGCAATGATTTCAGAAGGATCTGAATCTCCTACGGGACCGAGGAAATAGGATGGAGATTTTTCCTCAACAGGGATGAGGATTTCGGCAGCTAGGGCCTATCAAGAATGAAAGAGGATAAGAAGAAATTTAAAATGCAAATCGAAAGAAGACTGCCGAACATGCTTGAGGGGATTGAAGTTTACCTGGAGAGCAAGATCTTGGTCCGCCATTTGAAGGTTGGATCTTGGAAGACGACGACTTAGGGTTCGGATCCGGATGAGAGCTCTGAAGATTCGGAAGGAGAAGCGGGTGCCGAACAGAACCAACTTGGAAATGTTAAGTGCTTTTGGTCAATTCCGAGATAAAAGTTACCTCTTATCCCGAAATTGAAGGGGCATGTGTTGACACCAAAAATTGGCACCAGGAAGAGGCTGACATGTGGGCCGGATTTGGTAGAAGGATGCCATTCGGCTAAAAGGGTTTTTTCTGAAGCATTCGGCAAAGATGCTCTGCGGTCGGGAACGCGTCGCCATTCGGCTGAAACGTTCGGCAGAGATACTCTGTGGTCGGGGATGCGTCATCATTCGGCAGAGGCATTGTTCCGCAGGCGAAGAGTGGTAGTATTCGGGAAGACATGATGACGTGGATCAACATAAGGAAAAGGCCGGTTCGAAACAAGGAAAGCAATATGGGCACGAAGATTCGTCATTTATTTTTAGAAACAAGTGTTGTAGTCGTGTCCGACTAGGAGTTGTATCAAGACCTGGGTATAAATATAAACCCATGGCAGCTATAAAAGAAATCACAATCAATCATACAACAAACCGGCCCCGTGCCAACATCGAGTCTTTTAGTCGAGTCGTCGAGTTCTTCGAGAGGAGTCATCGATCCGTCGACCTCCGTAAGTACCGGCAACCTTGTATCATGCTTAGTATCATGCGGTGGATTTAAGCTTTGATGCAAGTAGTCTTGTTACCATGCTTAGTATCATCCGGTGGATTTAAGTTGTGGTTTCAAGAAGGTTCCTCTGTTAGGTCATGAGCCATGCGGTGGGCTAAGATCTAGTATGGACCAAGTTATCGGCTCTGTTAGATTTCGGCAAGATCTAACAGATTCATTAAGTTACCCCGTGTTGCTTCGTTTTTACTATGTGCTTAATTCATGCAACACACCTTTGCCCAATCTAGATCGGCTAGAATCGGCTTTGCTTTACGGTGCAGCGACTTATCTCCTCATAGCCGAATCCGAAACTGATCTAGGTTGCTACGTGTCGCGGGTTCGAACTTGTCGGCATCGTGTAGATCTTGACAGAACTGGGTATCATGCGGTAGATGCAGGTTTTTGGATCGTCTTAGAGCTAATCATCCGGTGGATTAGAATTCGATTCGATCTGATAGATTTATCTTTACCGATTGGGCTTGTTCCTTCGCCATGGACCCCGATTCGGCTAAATAGCCGCATTCGGCAGCGCTCTCACGAGTGAACGTGTGTTCGTGGGTTTGCATTGGACAATGAATGCTTTTAGCCTTTCACGATTAGATCGTATCATGCGGTGGATAGATCTAATCTGATTGGTGGTGTGGCATCAAACGAGTCGTATCATGCGGTGGATTAACTCGTTTGCTGCCATGCTTGACGGGTGCTGCTTTCGGCCTATGCATTCTTGTTTCAATGTAAATTCGTGACTGTGTTATGGGTTCGTAACTAAACATTGAGTGCTTTTAGCTTTTCATGGTTAGATTGTATCATGCGGTGGATTAATCTAATCTGATTAGTGGCGTGGTTACAAACAAGTCGTATCATGCGGTGGATTAACTTGTTTGTTATCATGCTTGACGGGTGCTGCTTTCGGCCTATGCATTCTTTGTTTACTGCGAATTTATGATCATGTTTCACCCTTTTATTTATCCATCATGCTCTGTTTCTCGTTAATCGGCTATGATAATGTGTCACAATGTTCATTCGGTTGAAAGCCGATCTCTCGTCATGCTTACGTCACGCATTCGGCAGTGCGTTCCTTGCATGCTTTGCCGATTGCCGAATGAGGTTTTAACTGCCGACAGATAGCTTCTCTGTAGCTATATGTCTCTCAAGATTGGCTTCAACGCCGTAAATATGGAACTGTCTGGTCTCAACCGGCACGTTCCAGGTTTTGATCTAAACTTTTTTATCCCTTTGTTAGTTTTCAGGCAAACTGACTGGCACGCTTCCGGATTCAAAAGCCCGGGCCACGTTTGAAGCCAGCTTGTTCGGCTTGCTGTGTGCTTGGCGTGAGGTGCGGATTTTACGTCAACAAGATGTCAGCTACATCATTATGTTTAGCCACATCATTATTTTTAGCAAATCTGACATCTTTCTTGAAACCATATGCCTGGTTACTCATCAAGGCCAATCTGTGCGACAATTGGCCCAAGTCATCAAACTCCATCCCGAACAGCTTCTCCCGAATGGCAGGCAGCATTCCGGCTACAGCCATACCAGCCAGTTGATCATCAGGTATGTTCAGAGAAAAGCACATACTCTTAGTTTCCCTAAATCTCCTGAGGAACTCTGTAGGTGTTTCATTATTCCTCTGCCTTAAGCTGGTCAAATCAACCAACTTTTTCTCGGTACTGCCAATGTAGTAATGAGCATGAAATTTCTGTTCCAGGTCTTTCCAGGTGCAAATCGACTGAGCAGGCAAAGAAGCAAACCATGTAAAAGCTGGACCCGTTAGCGACAAAGGAAAGTATCTGATTCTGAAAGCCTCATCTGCTGAAGCTTCTCCAAGCTGCATCAGATATCGAGCTATATGTTCCACAGTGCTAGTATCGTCTTGTCCTGAGAACTTAGTAAACTCTGTAGGCACCTTGACTCTATTCGGCAATGATACCCTTTGGTACCATTCTGGGAAAGGAGACGAGTACATGTACCCCTGATTTTTAGGCTTCAGACCGAATTGATTTTGCAATACATCGGTCATTTTTTGCACCATGAGGTCAATATTGGTATCTTGATTCCCCGGTCTCCCAGCAGGCATCCCTGTAGTACCAACATACCCGGGATTCGGGAGAGCATCAATAGTATTGTAATCCATGAACTCTGAATATCCGTTTCCATACATATCCCTTTGCAGCCTGTTGTTCAGAGGGGATATCTTGTAAGCAGAAGCAGGTAAATCTCCTGTGGTGCCGAATGCCATATCACCATATGTACGAGGTTTCGGCAATGCATGCTGAAGCTCTTGTTGAATCGGCTGTCCACTCGCGTCTTTGGTTCCAGAAACTTCAGTTTCTTCAATACCTTTACCATGGCGTTTTGGGACCGATGCTTGAATATTGAAATATGTTGGTCCACCAAGTTGTCCATGCGCTTGCTCAAAAGGTTTATCCACGTGTTGACCAAAGATGTTGACCAGTATGAGCCGAAAACTGTTCAGGAATGCAGCATTATGATTGGTCATTGTTTCTCCTAAAGCCTTGTACAACAAGCTAGAGAACTTCTCCCTTTCTTCATCTTCAGTAAGATCAGATTGTCCCGGCAAAAGAACTCTTGGCAGATCTGACTTGAGAAACGGTGCACCACTCCTGTTCTTAGCAAAAGACAGCAAGCATTTCTTGATGAACTGATCTGCAGCAGTCTTCACCATTTGTTGATGTTCATCAGACAATTCTTCAAAAGTGACATCCAGAATGTCTTTTAATTCAGGCATCTTCAAAGCTTGTGGTCCCACCGGGCGTGCCAAAAAGTGTGTTGACGTAAAATCCGCACTTCACGCCAAGCACACAGCAAGCCGAATTAGCTAGCTTCACACGTGGTCCGAGCGTTTGAATCCGAAAGCGTGCCAGTCAATTTTCTTGAAACTGACAAAGGGAGAGCAGATGTTTAAATAACACCTGGAACGTACCGGGTGATACCAGTCAGTTCCATATTTGTGGCTACGGAGCCAGTTTCGAACGACATATAGCTACAGAGAAGCTATCTGTCAGCAGTTAAAGTATCATTCGGCAATCGGCAAAGCACGCAGGAAGCGCACTGCCGAATGCGTGACGTAAGCATGACGAAAGATCGATATTTGACCGAATAAACATTGTAACGCATATTCATAACCGATTAACGAGGAACATAGCGTGATGAATAAATAAAAGGGCGAAATCATGACCATAATTTCATAATAAACAAGAATGCATAGATCAAAAAGCACTAGTCCACCGCATGTCTAGGTACTTTTCAACCCGTCGAGCATGAAACAAGCAAGTTAATCCACCGCATGATACGACTTGCTTAGGATCACACCACCAACCAAGAATAGATCAATCCACCGCATGATACGACTCTAAACGTAGAAGGCTAAAAGCATTCTTTATTTAAAACGAAACCTTGAACATGTTTCGCTCGTGACGATACTGCCGAATACAGCTATTTAGCCGAATCGGGTTCCATGAAGAAGGAACAAGCTTCGTTGATGATGATAAGTCTATCAGATCGAATCGAATTCTAATCCACCGGATGATTAGCTCTAAGACGACCCAAAAACCTGCATCTACCGCATGATACCCGGTTCTGTCAAGATCTACACAAGACCAACGAGCTTGAACCCGCAACACGTGGCAATCTAGATTGACTTCGAATTCGGCTATGGAAACGCAGTGCATTATGAGCTAGAACCGAATCTAATCAACCTAGACTGGGCAAAAGAGTGTTGTAATGAATTAAACATAAAGGTGAAATCCAGAGCAACACATGGTAACTTAATGGATCTATCAGATCTTGCCAAAATCCAATAGAACCGATAACTTGTTCCAAGCTAAAACTTAGCCCACCGCATGGCTCATGATCTAACAATGGAACCTTACTGAACCAAAGCCTAAATCCACCGCATGATACTAGGCATGGTGCAGGGTTGCCGGTACTTACGGAGGTCGACGGATCGATGATTCCTCTCGAAGAACTCGACGACTCGACTAAAGGACTCGATGTTGGCACGGGGCCGGTTTGTTGTATGATTGATTGTACGATGCTTTTACAATTACCATGGGTTTATATTTATACCCAGGTTTCGACACGACTCCTAATCGATTACGATTACATTATTTATTTCCTAAAAAAGATAAACGCCGGGGCACCGTATCCGTCTTGCATTCCAAGTTAAACCAGCCTTTTCCTTATACTTGATCCACGTCATCACGCGCTCCCGAATGCCTTTTGCGAAACAGTTCTCTTGCCGAATGACGATGCATTCCCGACCGCAGAACGTTTTTACCGAATGCTCTGGGGAAAAACTTCTTTGCCGAATGATACCTTTTCGACGAATCCGGCCCACATGTCGGCCTCTTCCTGGTGCCATTTTTTGGTGTCAACACTGACGTCTTATGAGTTGTGTCCTCGTCTGATCTAATCTACCGAACTAGGACCCCTGCCCTCCTTTATATATCCAGGAGCAAGGTTTACATGGTAAGTATCCTAGTCGGTTTACAATTGGGAGTTCTAGTCCTAGTAGGAGTACACGAGTAGTTGTCCGAGTAGTTCTACTAGGACTCGGTCTTCTGTCTTGAGGGTACCCGGGGATGCATATCCCACAAGCCCCCAAGCATCTTGCACCTTTGCTTCAAGTCTTGAATCCGCTTTAACATCTTCGAGTACTTGGAGCTAAGTCCAAGACGCTCTGATCTTCTCCGACGAGTAGTTTTATTGGTGTGCATCTGATGATGCACCCAATGGGTGTAGCCTCCGAGTACTTTTGAAGTAGTCGGAGGTTCAAAAGTAGTCTTCTGTCTTTATCTTGAATAGTTCAATGGCGTGCACCTAGTAGGTGCACCCATTGGGTGTAACCCCCGAGCTTCGAGTAGTTTCATGAAAACTAATCGAAGGTCTTAAAGGTCTTGAATTGATCAACAATAGGCACAAAAAATGTATACCCCTTTAGTGTAGCCCCCGAGCCTCGAAGCGAATGGTTTGCATTCGGTCCGAGGGTCAAGAACATAATCTTCAAAAGCACTGACTTGTTTAAAGTACTCGGCTAGCACTGTAGCGCCTCGCCGTTTGAGTACCGACTGGTGCCAGTACTCGTCTACATGTCTTAGCTTGCGATGTGTAGCCCCCGAGCTTCATGCGACTAGTTAAAGTACTCAGCATGTGAGCACCGACTAGTATAAGTACTCGATCGGCTCCGCAGCGTCATGAAGAGGTGAAGTGGTGCCAAGTCCACGGTGGGCGCCAAGTGTCGACGAATTATGTCGAGCACGTCTAACTGGGGATACCCCAGGGAGTAGATTTGCGTGGGTCTCGCCGAGTTCTAGGAGCGAAAGTACACGAACAACACAATTTAGACAGGTTCGGGCCGCGAATAGCGTAATACCCTACGTCCTGTGTGCTTGAATGTATTGCACGTGTGGTTGTCTGATGTCTTATGAGTTGTGTCCTCATCTGATCTAATCTACCGAACCAGGACCCCTGCCCTCCTTTATATATCCAGGGGGCAAGGTTTACATGGTAAGTATCCTAGTCGGTTTACAATTGGGAGTCCTAGTCCTAGTAGGAGTAAACGAGTAGTTGTCCGAGCAGTTCTACTAGGACTCGGTCTTCTGTCCTGAGGGTACCCGGGGATGCATATCCCACAAGCTCCCGAGCATCTTGCACCTTTGCTTCAAGTCTTGAATCTGCTTTAACATCTTCGATTACTTGGAGCTAAGTCCAAGACGCTCTGATCTTCTCTAACGAGTAGTTTTATTAGTGTGCATCTGATGATGCACCCAATGGGTGTAGCCCCCGAGCCTCCGAGTACTTTTGAAGTAGTCGGAGGTTCAAATACAGTCTTCTGTCTTTATCTTGAATAGTTCAATGGCGTGCACCTAGTAGGTGCACCCATTGGGTGTAGCCCCCGAGCTTCGAGTAGTTTCATGAAAACTAGTCGAAGGTCTTGAAGGTCTTGAATTGATAAAAAATAGGCACAAAAAATGTGTACCCCTTGAGTGTAGCCCCCGAGCCTCGAAGCGAATGGTTTGCATTCGGTCCGAGGGTCAAGAACATAATCTTCAAAAGCACCGACTTGTTTAAAGTACTCGGCTAGCACTGTAGCGCCTCGCCATTTGAGTACCGACTGGTGTCAGTACTCGTCTACATGTCTTAGCTTGCGATGTGTAGCCCCCGAGCTTCATGCGACTAGTTAAATTACTCAGCATGTGAGCACCGACTAGTATAAGTACTCGATCGGCTCAGCAGCGTCATGAAGAGGTGAAGTGGTGCCAAGTCCACGGTGGGCGCCAAGTGTCGACGAATTATGTCGAGCACGTCTAACTGGGGATACCCCAGGGAGTAGATTTGTGTGGGTCTCGCCGAGTTCTAGGAGCGAAAGTACACGAACAACACAATTTAGACAGGTTCGGGCCGCGAATAGCGTAATACCCTACGTCCTGTGTGCTTGAATGTATTGCACGTGTGGTTGTCTGATGTCTTATGAGTTGTGTCCTCATCTGATCTAATCTACCGAACCAGGACCCCTGCCCTCCTTTATATATCCAGGGGGCAAGGTTTACATGGTAAGTATCCTAGTCGGTTTACAATTGGGAGTCCTAGTCCTAGTAGGAGTACACGAGTAGTTGTCCGAGTAGTTCTATTAGAACTCGGCCTTCTGTCTTGAGGGTACCCGGAGATGCATGTCCCACGGTCTCTCCGGTGCATATATGCGAGATTGTGGATCGGAGGTGGAAGCTCAACAGGATCTTACAAAAAAAAAAAAGGTGATCCCACGGTTTTTATATATTTTTTTTCTCGGGCAGGCCATCTTCTAGTGAACGAAGAATATGCAATAACGACCTTGGTAGGTGGTACCGAAGGTTCTAATATGGAAAATATATCATATATGTTCTCGATTTGCACTGAACTTCCGAACGACCTTGGGTTTAATTTCTTCTCCTGGTTTCAGGATCACAACATTCGTTCCCGGGTGAAGATTGATCAGAGACAATGACTACTCTTTCTCTATCAACAGCCTGTAGTTGACTTTTTTTTTAGAAACACAGTAGTTTTTATTCTTAAAAAAGGGTTGCATTTTGTTGATATAGATAAAAGATTACATAGATAACTTTACAAAGACACCCCTGAGTAACCTACTCAAACCAAACCGGGGTGTATGTACGCCGGATGGCCAAACTGCAGATTCCTCCATCCTCCGGCACCAGCGAGGACGTCAGAGGCGAGAAAAAACTATCAATTGGCTGTTTTTTTTAGCACAATCAATTGGCTGTTAAGGCACACCGTAGTTGATCTGTTGAGGTAGATGAAAGACACTGGGCCGAAAAGGCATACAAAAATGGCCCAAACAAAGCTATTCGACAGAGAGCACCCCATAGCTGCACAATGTAGCCGTCCAAATCTGAGTGATAACGTAGCAAATATTTAGCCAGTGATTTATTGAGAAATTGCATTTATATTAATTTATTTCCATCTGGCCATATGCTTTTTTTTAGCACAGTCTGGTCATCTGCTGATACACACGATTTTTTTTGAAACACACGATTAATTCTTGGCATCCAGTGATGTCGGTTTTCCTAACATATACTACCTCTGTTCTGATTTATATGACGTTGACTAGTATACATTTGAGCTAAGCAACGTCAAATAAAATAGAATGGAGGGAGTAATTGGGCCAAACCCATAGAATTGGGCCGTCGGAATTCAGTCCGGCCCCATTATAGCAAAACATAGCAAATATTTAGCCAGTGATTTATTGATAAATTGAATTTATACTAATTTATTTCTTTCTGGTCATCTGCTGATACACACGATTGATTTTTTTTTTGCGAAACACGCGATTAATTCTTGGCATCGAGGGATGTCGGTTTTCCTGGTTATAGCCACATATAATTGGGCTGATAAGTATATATGGGCCTTTCCTAACATCTGAAATGACCACTGTCGGGCCAAACCCACAGAATTGGGCCGTCTGAAATCAGTTCGGCCCCATTAGCAAAACAAAACGAACCTAGGGTTTCACTACATATAGCCCTCTCCACGCAAACACCCATCTCTCCCAGCGCCGCCTCCCTCCGCCCTCCCGCGCCGCCGCCGCCGCCGCCGCTACCGCCACTGCCTCCGCAGCAAGCAGCCGGCCGACAGCAACCATGGCAGACACGAAGGCCGCCACGGCGGTGACCCTCCGCACGCGCAAGTTCATGACCAACCGCCTCCTCTCTCGCAAGCAGTTCGTGCTCGAGGTCATCCACCCCGGCCGCGCCAACGTCTCCAAGGTCAGGGATCTCCTCGACTCCTCGTGAGTCGCTCCATTCTCGGTTCCCTGGATCTTGATGGTTTGAGGTTCGTGGCGCAGGCGGAGCTGAAGGAGAGGCTGGCGAAGGTGTACGAGGTGAAGGACCCCAACTGCATCTTCGTCTTCAAGTTCCGCACCCACTTCGGAGGCGGCAAGTCCACCGGATTTGGTCTCATCTACGACAACCTCGACGCCGCCAAGAAGTTCGAGCCCAAGTATCGGCTCATCCGGGTATGTGCAATTACTCTCTTCTCTTGCGCGCTGCGTTGCTTTGCTATGCCATTGTGTAATCGAGTTGCGCTTGAGATAGTTGCTTATGTGTCGTGATGTAGTGGTTTTTAGTTGCCCCCTTTTAGTGTTACATGGCACATGTACCAAGACTTTGTTTGCCCACCTGTAATTTTTGTAATTTATTTACGGAATGAGGATGCATACCAAACTGGATATCAGGATGCATACCTCAGTGGGCTTTACCTAGATTAGCCTTTCTGCTGATAAAATTAAAATTGCTATATATGGTACTAATGTGTAGTTTTTAGCTGAGTTTTGGGAATGTCAGCCCATTTGCTTCATTGTTATCCCAACATGTAGTAGAGTTTCCACGAAATGTCTTTGTGGAAAACATTCTGAACTAACTGGTTCTACACATCGATGCAAATCCACAAAATGTGTCACCCAATTCTTTGCTATCACAGAAGAATTGTCTTCAGATGAGAAGCTTCTAATAAAGCCCAATATCACCAATGTGGTGTTAGTGTGCTGTGCATCTTACATTGCCCTTTTCATTCAAGCTGTGGGACTTTATTCTATCTGGCAATCTGCCTTACTGTCTTTTACCAAATAATTTTTTGGAGTTAGGGTTTTATAAGTGAACACCTAAGTACAACTTGATGGTTGGGTTTAGCATCTCACCAGTTTCATTTTTGTTACACTCATGATCTATCAAGCTCAAATGACTACATCTACCTATAGAAGCAAATGTTTTTGACCCTTAGAAAAAAATGCTCACTCACTATTATAGTAACATGGTAGCAAGTAAATTATGATGACAGGTTTTTAGAGCCACTGTTTGACTATGTATGCCTTCTAGCAAGTCATGTACGTAGTTGCTGATAACCTGTTTTCTCTCTACAGAATGGTCTCGCTACCAAGGTTGAGAAGTCACGAAAGCAGATGAAGGAACGGAAGAACAGGGCAAAGAAGATCCGTGGTGTGAAGAAGGTTAGTACAAGTCAGCATTAGATAATTGTTCCTGACAATTCTTGTCTTGTTTGTAGTGCTCTGGTAGTTGACCATGCAACTTATCATGTTTACTGTGCTAATTTTGCAGACAAAGGCTGGAGATGCCAAGAAGAAGTAAGGGAAAAGATTCTCGCCTTGCCTCGTCTTCATCTTATCTGCCTCTGGTTTGTTTGGGATGGTCTCCTTGTGGCAATGCTGAATGTTTAAGTAGACCTAGAAAGGATTTTGTCAGAATTATGAATGTTGAGGATCTCGTAGCACTTTGTGGTCAGTTTTGAGGAACGTCATCAGACACTAGCACATATACTTGTTCGTCTTGCCATTTATCTTTGTTTGTTGTGATAATCCTGTTTGGTGCATGTCAGCCTCTAAAAAGAGCAGAAGCGCTGTCAAATCCTACACTTCTGCTGCAAAAGCAGGCCTAGACGTTTGCATAAGGGGGTGTTTGGTTCCACGGACTAAAATTAGTTCCAAAACGGACTAAAATCCAAACCCTTGGGACTAAAACCTCAAAAAGGGACTATAACTCTTTAGCTCCACAAAAGGAGCTTACAGGGACTAAAGCCACTACTTTTCCACTGGATGCCCCTCCCCCACCCGCTGGCCCACTTGTTCCCTTTTAAGTCCATGGACAAAGTAGTCTTTGCGTAAGCCATTAAAGCAACTTTAGTCCTTTTTAGTCCAGGGATCCAAACAGCAATTTTAGTCCCTAAGAGACTAATTTTAGTCCCTTGATTTTAGTCCCTATAAACCAAACGGGCCCTAAGCTAGGCATGCTGCTGCAGAGCCATTGCTCTATGGATAGCGAAGAACTCAGTGAGAACGTAGAGAATGCAATGTTAGATTGTCAGTATGTTTTTAGCTCAATTTAAACAACAAACTGGAGTCCTGCTACGGATCCAGCGGAGCCAAAGAATTGCGGTCACGAGATTATTGGGACGAAAGAATTGTGGTCTTAAGAATTCAGTGTTGTCGGTAATGGGCATTGTTTGTCTCTTTTATGTGCTGTAGCCTTCATTGGAGGTTTCAGAAGCCGTCATTCAATGTGTATTATCCTCGCATTGTTCCGTGATAGTGACAAACGGTTGTTGGGTATGGAAGATGGCCTTGGCAACTATGGGTCTGTTTGGTTGCCTGGCTAAGGGCTAGCCAGGCTTCCTAAAGCCAGCTTGGTGATGTTTGGTTTGGGTTGCCTGGAACTTCATACTACACAGCCTTCCAAAAAAAAATAACAGAAAAATGAAGAGCCTAAAAAAACAGAAAGCGCAGAGTTTGGCATATTACTCCTCGAGGACCATCAAAATAAACAAGCTCAGGAAGAATTTGGAATATTACTCCTCGAGGACCATCAAAATAAACAAGCTCAGGAAGAAACTGGCTACTTATTCCAGTATTATGCCACAGTTTTCGGCCCGGATCTTGTGTGTTTGCCTGTTTGGACGCCGGCTTACTCTTCCGAGCCGCAAGACGAGCAGCGGCAGCAAAAATGAACTAGATTCCTGCAGCAACCAAACGCTCGAGCTCTAATACGATCTGAAGCAAGACTACGGCGAATGAGCAGGGATGATTACGAGGTGCTTGCCGGTGTTTAATTACCAGAACCTTGAAGGAGATGATATACCTGCACCCAGAGTTATTCCTCCTTCACAAAACTTACCCCACGTCGCCTGCAGATCCTAGAGCTAACGGGGAGAACTTCACACCAAATGATGTGGGGAGAAGCAATACACATTGCCGAACCGTTTACAGAATCTGCAAACATGTCTCGTTCTATAAAAACTCAAACAACATCTGTGTGATATTACAGTTACAACAAGGAGAGCAGTGTAATTGACTAATGAAACGACTATTACATACAAGTACGACACCCTCTAAATGAACGCTACTTTGATGTTCCAACTCTGCCGTAAGTTAGTCCCTTCTATCTTGTCTCCAAATATCAATGCTCTAACCATCTTGAAGCTATGCTATTAGCACTGTCAGCATCTATCTGCCATTGGTTACTTGAATTGATAACAATCAGCCTCAAATGATGATCCCAGCATGAGATCAGTTGTCATAGTATTTGTAAGGCTTAGAGTAATCCCTGGAAAAAAAACTGTTACTATTCATTTCCACTCTAGCCGCAGACCATAAAAAATGACACAAAAGACCATCTCGACCATCTCTGAAGCTCAAGCCACCTGATACTCCACGCAGGAAATGAATCATAACCAATACCTCATCTGATGCACCTTGCAAGGGATGGAAACATCAGTTTATGACAAGAAGACCAAGCTATGTCAAACATAACTGCCGTTCCTTTTCACTGCTGAGGAAAGCATAGACTTGTTTCAAGTTTCCTCTAGATGCCCGTGCATTTACTGCAAATTTGCAAATGAATACCAGCCTCTTCCTCATCTCCAACTTTGTGATGTCTCTTTTCACAAAAGAATTGCCATAGTCAAAGCATCCTTGAAAGAAACAATCAGCTATTAATTCATTATGTAACCATGCTTGACATACTTAAAGTGCAGGGGAAAGAAGTCGGACCTGCGGGCACAACTAGTCAACAAAATTTAGTAGCATGCATCATTATGTTTTTTTTATGACATGGCATGTCAAAAGTGCATATGAAGGAATTAATAACATCATGCACGAATTCAAATTAGAAGAGATTAAGATCCCTATGTACCATTTTTCAAAGAGAAGCAAAATTGTATTTGTTGTAATATTTGTACTTGAGATTATGCTTACCATTATCATCAAATAATAATGTCACTATTGCCAAGGCCACACAAATACTTATATCTTCTCCTGAAGGGAATCAAAACACCAGAACAGAGCTCAGTTAACCACATAAACAAATGGAACAAGGCACATGGCATCCTAATTTGTAGTGCAAGAAGGGCAGACGAAACAACCTATTCCTTTTGGGGGTGGTGAACTTTGTTAACTTACCATTTTCACAGCATACTAATATTTTCCTCCCAGCAATCAAATTCCTCTTTGCAAAGTCAACTGCTTTTGAAAGGTTTTTCATCAATGAAAATCGGTCATCCTTCGAGCCCTACCAACATTACCAGCATGAAACGAACAAATCTTAGAAAATCGTATCTAAAGGGAGAAAACACATAAAAGGCCATAGAAAGGTCAAAGGTGCGATTACCACAATAGACAGCTCAAGGTAAGAATTCTCTGATGAATTAGAAGGTAACTTTGATGTGCTGTCACAGTTCAGTATGCAGTCCACACCAACTAAGGCATCCGCAACTAAATAAAAGTGCATAATGAAATATATCATAAAGAGCGTGATGAATTAAATATCAAATTAAATATCAAGGATCTTTGCCAGCAAAATACTAAGGTTAGTTCTCATATAACTAACTGAAATACAGAATGATTATAAGAAAGTAGCTGCTTGCCACACAATGACAAGAATTGCAAATAAAAAAAATGATCATCTAGACATATATTTGCAGCTCGATACAAGGGAAATAATTGACAAAAGTTTACTATAAGGTGTCTTCCAAGACTCCAATTAATCATCGTACCTTGGAGAGTAGATGATACTGCAAGGTTCGATGTTCCAATCCAAAAGAGAAGAGGACCATTATTGGAACATTGTGCGTTGGTTGTGCTGGTACGTAAGTCCGAGTTGCTAGGCCACGAAGCACTTGTACAATCATCATTACATTTGGGATCATCATGGATCTTCAGAGGCTTAGATGTAATTTGAGGAGAATGTTCACCTCTCTGTGCACGATAAACCCTATCCTTTTCAACTATATCTGCAACTAGCTGATTACAATGATCTGGTCCAGCATCAAGAAGGTCATATGAATGTTTCCAGAATAAGGTAGGAGTTAGACCACGTGCCCAACTCTCCTCATCATCTCCTGCTCCTGGAATATATTGCCAGCTGAATTCTGAAGACATCCTTTGTGTAGCAACTGCATCAGATGCTGATGCGGAAATTAGTATGATAGGAGTGAAATCCCATGAGTCAAGCTCTGGCACTTCATTTAACCATATGCGTGTCCTTTGTGATATCCATAGAGGTCGTAGTGGCTTTTTCAAATTTGTTGCAAGCGAATGAATGTCTGCACCACATGATTCAAATTGGTCTGTCCATTCCTCAATACGCCCCTCTATAGCATTTTTCTCAGTGCCTAGAATCCATACAGGAACATGCACTGAGCTATCCCAGTTAGATGAACAGCAGTCATTTTCAGTGCCTCCATTCAGCATACCAGATGACTAACACGAAAAAAAGGTTTATAAGAACAGGTGAACATACAGATCCTATATTATCTACTTCAGACAAAAATTAACTACCAAATATTAGCAACAAGGCCAGAGGATAAAAAATAAAATATAAAAGGCAATGTATCACGGAAATCAGATGATCCAAGCATCAAAGTACTGTGATTTTAGCTCGAATGATAGTATTGGTTTTTATAATGAATAAAGTGAATCATACGCTGAACTAGTGTAAGTACCATTCTTTACATGTCAAATCTTCTAAAGTGATCATTCCCTCCTAAAGTTGAGCTTAACCTAAGATAATAGTTAACAGGACGGGCTTCAACTAACATGTTCACTGCAAAGAATTATAGAAGAATATAAAATAAGAAGCAATACACCAACCACTTCATCATTCACTTCGCCACCTTTGTTCATAGCCCGCAGCCGATGTCTCTCAATCGCCCGGTTCAGGACACAGCACCATATGGGTATGGTCTTTGACATACTATCAGGGAATCGTTTCCCTCTCCTTGTTGAATCAACTATTATGCACCCTCCTCTGTCCCCTGCTCAAAGGAAAAAAAAATGAGGGCAATTCAAGTTACCCATTGGAAGTTCAGGTCTTCTGCATTCTCTAGGCATCATATTCACACCCACAACACATTCGATATGGTCATCAGCATCTCAACTCAAACATCTGAATACCTTACTGGTGGAAATTTGTACTTCAGTTCACCCCCAAGCTTTCAAGATTTGAGCATGGAGAAACCAATGAAGCATACTTTTCTCCGCTTTATTGGACGGGAAAAGGGATTACAATGCTAAACCCTAAATTCTGGTTCAGATTCCTGAAATGCCTGAACATGTACTAAACCCTTGAACACTAGTTTGTTATACAATTTAGCATATAGCATATCGTAGCAAAATTAGAAACGTCCCCTAATTTTCTATTTCAATCGATCTAAAAGGGAAAGCCTCCCCGACTGGCACATTGATTTGTGAAACCATACCAATATCTTCCAATAGATGGTGGCAAGAGCTACAAAACTGACCTGAATTTAGACGCCTCCCGTGATCAAATTGTACGCGAGGAAAACAAGCCGAGAGAAGAAGCGTACCAGCGAGCAGGGCGAGGTGGAGGTTGAGGCGCGCGGTGGAGAAAGACCAGTTCCCGCCGTGGCCGTCGGTGGACTTGAAGTAGCATGTGGCATCGAAGGCCCGGGGCGGCGCGTACCAGAGGCCGCAGCGGAGGTTGGCGACCAGCGGCAGCGCCGGCCACAGCGCCGCGACCTCCGCCACGAAGGTCGCATCCTCCGCCACGCTCCGCAGCGCGTTGTACAGCGTGCTCGCCCGCCTCTTGATGCGCCGCGCCGCCTTGTAGATGCTCATCGTCGCCGACGGCTCAGCCGCGGGCTCCGGCGCCGGCGCCGCCATGGAGAGAGATGCAAGCTGCGGGGTCGCGGAAGTGGCAGCTGGTCCGAAACACCAAACCCAACAATCACGTGCAATTATGAATGGGCCACGAGTTCAGTTCAAATTGCCAGCCCACTAATCCACGCGAATAGGCCGGGATTGCGGCCCAGAAAACAGGGCTTAGAAAAAGAGTACTTGTTCGGTTCTTCGTCTCCGTCGTCAAGCGCATTTTATTTTGAAAAAAAAAATCAAACTTTGCGTATTTTTGCCAACAATAAGTTAAATATTACTCCTGCATTACAAAAAAATGAAAATCTTGATTTCCAAGAAGTTAACTAAATTCAAATTTGACCATGCTTAAATAGAATAATATCAATATTTATACCTCCAAATAGGTTGACTATGAAATATATTTCATGATCAATTTAATAACTTATTTTTAATTTTAAATGATAGTAATTTTCTGTATATATTTGGTAAAAATTAAAATTGGTTGACTTCTTAAAAAAGATAATATTTTTTGGACGGATGGAGCATGAGTATTTAGTGTATACAAGTCGTTACAATATATTCAATATTTGGATTATTTCAAGCCTAATTTGTACCAAATGTCAATATGTAATAGGAATAAATATTCAAATATACTTTTGGAGTTTTTTTTTCATCTCATATAGTATGCTTTACATCGGTGGATGGAGACAATACTACCCCAAGAGGTGTCCTGAAATTTCATCTCATATATGCTTTACCTCGTCCTTCAACTTTTTTAAATCAATTAACAGTCCTGAAAAAATGTCACAGGTGTTATATTTTATCACCAGCAGAGAGGTGCCATTGTGCCACTAACTTTCTATCCTGGCTGCAGCTAATTGTTTTCAGCAGAAAACGCCATGCCCTGAGGTTGCTGGGCAGTCTATTTCGCGATCGACATTGAACGCGATTTGTGTTTGTTAAAGGATGGTGTTCCCTCTTCTCTATGGTTGTGTCAATTTGAATTCTCACCTATTTCTTTTCGTCACATCTATCTGAATTCAAGGACACAGTTGAGAATGATATTGTGCACGTACTATTCAAAATTCAAATGTGACATTGACCATCAAGCTCCTCTTTCTTTCTCCTACTTGGTTGTTGTATAATAGTTCATCAGAAATTATAATGAACGTTTTCTTCTACAACTCCTCTAAGAAAAGTTTTCTGTGAAACTTGTTCTGATTCTAAATCCAACTTTACCTACTCCACGTGACGGATCTGATCAATTAGTTTGCCTCACAAAAGAAAAAACTTAATAGTTTGGCTTTCTTATATATCTATAAAATGTTTGACTACAGACATTAGCAAAACCTGTTTCAATTCATAAACAGCAAACACGGTCCTAAATTCCATCCGGTCTTCTTGGCAATTTTCTTTTCACCTCATTTGCGTTTATATTAAATATCATGGCTAGACAAAACAAGTAGCACCGGCCTACTCAATAAAATTAGTACGTAGCGGGACAAAAAAAAAGTTCTAATGAGATATCCTACGATAAAGTGCGTTTTATGGACCGTTGGGTTGGAAATTAAAAGAACTAGTGCTTCGATAAAATAGCACAAACAAATTGTCCAAAGAGGCCAGACGCGTCTGATGCCAATAAAGGTAAGAACACGCGCAGCAAAACAAACACAACAGCAGCGCAGTAGTATGTAGCACTCGAAAAGGCTGCAGGATAACATTTGTTTGAGGCTCTCTCTCTATATATATATCCGCATGCACACCACGACGACGTGTGCCAGGGCATGCCCACATGTGCATCTCCAAGAGAGTAGCCAAAAGGAGACTCAAACCCAAAATGGGTCTCCGGTGAAACTATTTCAGTCTCCAACAGAGTACCCATACCCAAACTCAAAATGGGTTTTCAGGAGAGAGATGACCTAAATCTGGGTATCCTCTCTCTTCGTGACCCATTCGCAGAAAGGACTCTCTTTTGGGTCTTCTGTTGGAGAAATGAGTTTATGGGTCACGGACCTTTTTACTGTAGGTGACCTAAAGTGCTAAATGGATATTCGATTTGGGTGTCTATTGTTGGAGACAGTCTCATGTGTATGAATGCCTGGCCGTTCTTTTGTTGCATTGCCGTTGCCACCTACTGACCTTGTTAATAAGTTAATCGCTAAGTTATTTAGACCGTCGAATACTTAATGCACGTCTGAACGCCGCATGCTAGGAGCATTATTAGGTACATCAATCAACGAGAGGCTTGTGCTCCACGACGTATAGGAGTATTTGTTTATGAAGTCTCGATCGATCTCCTTCGTTCCAGCAAATGTCTTCTTGTAATAATCATAGAGGTTGCTTGGATGGAGGCCCTGCATCAATTGTAGCACTCGCTTCACCGGCCTGCTGGTATAACGTGGTAAGTGGACTCCTCATCTTGTTGTATCCGGCGTCCTGTATTGTATCTACCATGCATCAATAACTCCAATTCTCGCCTTCCTGGAAGGACTGCGCGCACAAGAGCAGAGTGCAAGGCGCTCGCTGATTCAGCGAAGCCGTTGAGTTTCATCATGTGCATATGTGGGCACGTGTGAAACGACTCCGGCTACCGACAAGTCGCTGACAAGATGGACTCCCATGTCTGGGTCAGCTTGCCCACTGCTTCCATCCTTTCATTCCTTGCCGGCACATATGCACATGCTCTCGTGTAAAATCATACACACACAGTGAGAGAGCCTGAGAGACTACTCCGTACATACAGATAAAGTTTAGTATATATTTGTATAGACAGCGGAATCAACGGAATGTCTCAATGTGATGTTGAAGTGTTGCAAGCGTGCGGGGTTCTCCGGAATATTTTGACGGCATAAATCCCCTGTCGCTCTTAGGAGGTCCGTGTCCGTCACACATGATGATTATTCCCGTAAACCTGACGACGAAGCTGCCAGCGACGTGCTCGTTAATTCGTATCATATTATCTGTGCCTATGTGTCGACGCGGCCGGAGGGTGCGTTCGTCCCGCTCGGGCAACCGCGGCCTTCGTCCACACCGGCGGCGGCCGCCGCAGTGGTGCTTCAGCACGCCGGCGATGTACTATAGCGTACTACGTGCCGGCGCTAGCTGAGCACGATGAGTGGCGATTATACGCTGTCAACCCAACGCAATCATACCGCCCGAGGATCAAATACTTGGACCAACTCCGGCTGGTCTGGGTGTTTTATTCATTACCCTCATCATCAGGATAATCCAAGAGTGCTAATCAAGGCACAGGTCAATGATGCCACCAGCCCTCTTTGTGCTGTAACCCAGGCTATGCAGTTGGCTGCTACAATATGCAGGCTACTGAACCTTGAGGATGTCACACACCTTTCTGAATTCTGATAACCAGTCTTTGGTCACCACTCTCCAATCGCTGGAGATCCAATGAACAAGCCCCTGGCCACAGGAGTCTACGCCCACAGATTGCGGCAAGGCAATCCTCTCTTCCAACATGGGAATAAGGTGCCAAGCATTAACCACCCTGCAGGAACGGATGGTTCAGGACAAGACTACTAGCTGGAGCGCTCCACTAGCTCCAGCGGTCACGACCGCACCTGCCGGACCCACGCGCGCGCTTTTCCTGCGCTGGGCGCCGCCGGCCGCCGGACAAAGTGCTCTGTCCGGCCGCCAGCCCAGCCGGATCGGATACGATGCCAATGCAATAATGCCCTCATCCTCGTGGCCAAGTTGTACGTACTCGGTACTCCCATCTATCCCCTCCTGCACGGCTGCACGACAGTGAATATGTGCGGCAAACTGCTGAACAACAAAGGATGGTGGATAATCCGAAGGGGTGGGCGTATAGATATCCTTGGATATCACAGCAAGTCAAAGACCCACGGAGCCGCAGAAACTAGATAATACGGGATTTCAAAAGATCTGATGCGGTTCTCTATCACCTAGTACTTCTTCTGATCACAAATATACTCGTCTTGCTTTAGATATAAGATTTGGCTCAACTTTGATACTCTCGTTCTCAATGATTTTTATAATGTGTTTAGTTTAAAATCATAAAAAAACGCGTGAATTGATTGTAGCTCAATAGTTAAGGTTCCATATGGTGAATTGGAACCTGTCCACCCAAGTTAATTTGAGTCTTCCATATATTTTTAGAATTTAACCGATGCTATTCTTTCAGTGGTCGGTGACGTGTCCCTAAACAATAAGACATGTGTGGTGACTTCGTTAGTCTCGACATAAGTACCCGAGGGTCGTTTATACTTCTAATCTAAGGATGAAGCACCCGAAGCATGGCCACCATCCTCGTTTCACAACTGTTTGGTTGTTTTAGGGTTTTCAGTGTTAACGGGAAGTCAACGGCAAACCCTTATTAATCCTTGAGTAAAATGCACTTTTGAAGTTTATGGACCTAGGTGACACCTCTTTACAAGTTGATGGATTGCTGGTGCATTTTATTCTTAATCCTTTACAAGTTGATGGATTGCTGGTGCATTTTATTCTTAATCCTTCGAGAGGAGAAGGGAGGGTCACTAACTAGTTGAACCATAACCATGTGTTTGGATTGCCGTATCCTCTCTTTTGTTTGGGATCAATTCGTCTGTCATGGGACTAACCCGCGAAGGACAGAGTCATCCGAGGTTTTGTTGCGGAATCTAGTACAGCAATATATGCTCAGGGAGAGAACAAGAAAGGATGGGCCAACGACAGACCGGTTTGATCGCGAGACAAATCAAACATATTGATTAGGATAGGACTTAGGTTCGGATAACTTCGGATTAGTTCATCCATCAGTCCAATGGGCCATAACTAGGCCACGCTGTTACCCACTTTCGACTTTATTTCTGTAATTTCTCTCTCTCTCTCTCTCAACATTGTACTTTGGAAACTTTTGTGCATATAGTTTTTATGTTAATTTCTTTCGCAAAAAAACTCTAAAATAAGTTTCAAGAAATTTAGTTTAAATTAGACAGGTTTAGATAAATTTTAATTTTTATCTTGTATAAATTTACTGTAACACCCTAAAATTCATCACATTTAAATTGTAGCAACCATTTTAATTTTTCTAGGAATTATTAAGGCTTAAATAAATTTTCTAGGAATTAATTAGAATTTCTATCCTTTTTATCAATTTAAATATCACATTAAATAATTATTTTAGTCAAAATAAGTTTTTGTTGCATTCATGCTGTTGCATATATTTTTGGTTGCTAGTAAATCAAGTTGAAATTTAAATTCTGTTTAAATTCGAATTTGATTTGCTTTTGTTTGAGTTTTAGAAAAGTTTAAAATAGCCGAGTTCGGTTTCGCCCCTCGAACTCTTGGCCCAGTCCAAGTTTGCCCCCTGGACTTCTTTCCTCGCTCGCTTTTCCTCCCCGCACTCTTTTCTTTTTCCTCGGCCCGTTCCACTTTCGGCCCAACACCGGCCCGTCCCGATTCTCCCCGCTCTCTCTCTCTTTGTGTCGCTGACGGGTGGGACCCCCATGTCAGTTCCTTCCTCCTCCCGTCGCCGACCCGGACACCGAGTCGAGTCCGAGCGCCGCCCGCCTCCGACGTTGAATCCCGCCGCCGCACGCCTTTCCAAGGCCTTGATCCCTGGCCTACTTAAAGAGCGCACCGCCCGCAGTTGTTCTCATCGAAAATCGGAGCCGCGAGCCTCAAACCCTAGTGCGTCGCCGCTGCCTTTGACCGAGTTCGAGCCGCCGCCGTTGTCAGTCGCCGTCCTGAACCTATCCTCGCCGAGATTGGCCCTGGTGAGTTCGCCATCGCCTTCTCATCCCTCCTGTCTTGTTCTTGTCGCGAATTGCAGACCCTATCCTCGCGTTCGCGTCGCGCCCGAGAGCTCCGCCGCCGCCCATGGCGCCGCCGTCATGGTTCGTCGTCGGTGCGCCATCCCAGCCACCCAATCCACCCTAGATGTACTCGTCGTGGCCCTAGGAACCCGTAGAGCTTGATCTCGTCGTGTTTGGAGCACCGTAGCCGAAGATCGAGGTTAAGCCGGCGAAGCTCCGCCGCGGGATCACGCAGCGCCGCCGTCCCGGCCGTCGCCGGCGATACCCCCTCGGCCGATCTGTTTCTGGCCGTCGGATTGAGATCCAACGGTCCACAATAGATCCAGCCCCGAGTCAAATAAACCAGATAACGGTCAGCGTGGCAAATTTGCAAAGAAGCCCTTAAAGTTTTTAAAAATCAACCCGCAGTCCATCCTAGTTCAAAAATAATTCCAAATAGGTCATTTTTCTTCTGTTTTAGCCCCTGCAAGTTTTAAAATTATGCCCGAGGTCCAAGGTTTGTCTTTTTACATGAAAACCCTCGAGTTTTTATGCAAAATTATGTTTTAGTCCCTGGTTTTTCGCAGTTAAGCCCCTGGAACTTTTAAAACTTTGCCAGCAAGTCCCTGAACCTTAGAAAAGCCATATCTTTTGCGTTTTAACTCCGATTTTAGTGATTCTTGCGCTCACGCGTCCGTTGTAACGCGTAGATTAGTTTTGTGCTGTTGTTTTCTTCTGTTGGAATTGTTTGGTGTACTGTTTCTTATTTGTTGTATTGTTTCCTTGCATGTGAATGTGTGTTGCGATTAGGAAACGACCAGTTCGAGGATTTCTCTGAAGAACCAACTGTTGGAGAAGGATTTGAGCAGCAACCGAGTTGGGAAGAAGGCAAATGTATTATGTCATGCAAATGTCCTAATAATTATTAATTTCACCACCCATGCATGTGTCTTAATTTGATGGGTTCCTATTTAAGGATTTACCTAGCCACTATATTTTCCTGTCCCTGAAACTGGGTTATTTAATTAACTTTGATGGTAGATGATGCTTAGCTTGCTCAACTGGGATTGGTTAAATGAACCCCTACTCTATGTTCCATTACTACCTTTTTAATCAATTAATGGACAAGATCATATCTTTTTAATTGGAACATGGAGAACCACCCAGGAAAACAGTACAACCATGAGTGCCATGTGGCTCTGGCTTTGACTGACTAATTAGGTGCTCTAGTTTATGGTAGCTTTACTCGAAAGGGGCATGGGGGGCGGCGGTTGACGGGGAATAGCTCGGTCCTTTTGAGCTGTGGGCTTTGGTAAGAGACAGACCTCATTAGGGAGGGTTATGCTTTGCTTCTGAACCGGAAACCTTAGCGGGCTATCATTTATTAGAGTGCTTTTGTAAAGGTCTCATAGTGAAACCCAGTATTCGGTCCACGTGGTGTGGGAAGGGTACAATGCTTCGGCAATGGGAATCACGGCTTATGGTGAAAGTGTACAACCTCTGCAGAGTGTAAAACTGTTATAACAACCGTGCTCACGGTCAAGAGCGGCCTGGACCCTTACATGATAATCATACTTGAACATGATCTAAATCGTGGTTACTTGAATATGTTGGGAATATGACATTCATTAATTTGTGGGTGGTATATACTTTCATTTGCTAGTAAATAGTTGCTTAATAAAATTTGACCAACTAAAAGTGCTTACTGCAGTATGGTCAGCCAACCTTTTACATTTGCTGAGTACGTCATGTGCTCATACTTGTTGCTTTTCTTTCTTTCTTTTATTGCATCTACTACACCCGGAATGCTGCTCAGATTGGGAGAATTTTGAGAATTTCACTACTGATTTTGAGGAGTTCTAGGCGAGTCTCCCCCAGTCAATGCCTGTGGAGTTGGAGTCACTTTTGCTTCGTTAGATGAACGTTTATTTAAGTCTTCCGCTATGACATTTGAGTCAACTCTGATATTGTAATAATTGCACTATAATACTCTTTCGTTATGCATGGTTATGGATATTCACTTGTGACGTCTACCATATGTGTGTAAACTGATCCTGGCGCACATATGAGATGCACCTGGTTTTGCCTTTAAAAACCGGGTGTGACAGAGGTGGTATCAGAGCTATGTTGACTGTAGGACGCAAGCCTGGATAGCAATGGTCATTCTTTAAGGATTAGTTTTGCTTAACTACCCTTGGTCTATCTATTCTTGGTTTAATTTGCTATTATTCCAAGTCATTGTTAATTGTCTCCTCCTTGATTTTTCTGGTCTATCTTTTTCACCATCTCACCTGGTTCTGATATCTTTAGAACTGTGCTCACCCCTTTCTTGCTTAAACCATAGATGGTGCTGACAAGGCAAGGTGCTCGTAGATTGGCAAGCACTCTTTCCTCTTTTTCGTCGCATTCGGTGCAAGAAGAGGAACCGGAACCTGAAGAGATGGAAGTGATGGACGAAGAAGTCAACTCAGTAGGGAATGCTCCAGCTGGATCTAAAGGAAGTGTAGGACCCTCTCCGCCGCCTGACATGTGGGTAGTGACTATTCACCACCACGACGGAGGCAACAGTGGGTTTCCGATGATGCTTCGAATGCTCTTCGAGCGTCTGAACTACCCAGTGGAGATAGAATATTGTGGAAGGAGGAGGACACATCCAGATCACCCAGAGGACTGGAAAGTCGCTGTATACATCAGGGAGCCTGATTACGAGTTTAGAGGAACCAAAGAGGCTGCAGTGCATCATGCCATCGCCATCAGATCAACTTTCGAAGCTGGAATCCAGGATGCAGCCAGGAGGGCACTTTCTGTGCTTTGTCATGAAGAGGCTGCTGAAGTACGTCACACTGCTTGGGCATATCTTCCTCGAAGGCAGCAAGGCACTCCAACTGGGGTTGTACCACACCCGCCAGGTGTGAACTCTACACTCAACGTCCAAGTGGCGTTCACCCAGATGCTCGACGTGCACGCCGATGACACCACAAGGGAGCTACAAGAAGTGCGTGAGGAACTCGCTGCTGAACGAAGAAAGAACAAAAGGCTGATAGCTGAACTCAAGGGAGAAGCACTTCCGCCATTGGATGAAGATGTAGAAGGGTTATTGGGACATTCACCGCCCCGCTAGCCAGTGCTTGGTGGATCGTCTAGTTGCTTCACCCATACCTATTAAGATAGGATACCCTCTCTTTTGTTAGTTCAGTACGTTTAGAATCGTTGAGACTCGTGCGTAGTGTGTGTTTTAGTTTGGTTTAAAAAGTGTGGTAGAGATGTTTGCTTTTGTGCTAAGTGTGTGATTTGGATCTTTGTAATGATTGAACTTAATTGTGGAGTGATGACCACAATTGAGTAATTATTAAATAAATAAATTTAGTTAGTTTGGGTTTATCTTGGTCTCTGATCTTAGCCCTTAACCATCACTTTATCCATATATTTGTACCCCTCAGAGAAATCATGCAATGCGACAATCTGTTCTCGCTGCTGCATGATATCCTGGTACTATCCGAATTGTTTCTGGAGCTTCAGAACTCCGTTTGACATAAATCCAGTTGGGTTGGATTAAGGACTTGATAACCTAGGTTCTGGGAATTTTTCGTGATTTTGGGAGGTTCTGGCGGAGAGATATAATGGTTTTATTGGAGCAACCAGAATCTGTCCCGTGGTCCTGACACAGCTGTCTTGTTTATTTTATACCTCGAGCCACAAAATTCCGATTGAGGTGATTCAAGTTGGGTTAGTTTCAGAATTTTATGGTCTACGTTCAGACAAAAGATCATGATTTTTGGATACACAGAATGAGAGTTACAACTGTTTAATTAGGACGAACAGAATCTGTTTCAGGATTTGATTTGCCCGTCATTGGCAACTAGTTCTACACTAAACTCTTATCTGTTCATGATTTGAGTTATATCTTTTTACCACCCTCTGAACCTCATGTTCTAACCACCAGATGGTAAACACCAGGTCTGGAAGTGGAGTGGATCAACCACCGGTGAATCGTCAGGGACGTGCCAACCCCAATCCAAATCCTCCGCCGAATCAAGCATCCGTAGCAATGGACCAGATCCTCGCCAACCAGACTCAGATTCTACAGGGCATGGCTAATACCTTGGCAGCCATGCAAGCACAGAACAACAACAACAACAACAACAACAACAACAACCAGCAGAGAGACAAGCACCGGGAGTTTATGAGTCACAAACCTCCTACCTACTCCCACTCTGCGGATCCACTCGATGCTGATGATTGGCTGAAGACTGTTGAGAAGAAGCTGGATATGGGTCAGTGCAATGACAGGGAGAAGGTCTTGTATGCCTCAGGTCGCTTGGAAGGATCAACTTCAGATTGGTGGGATGCTTATCTTGCTGCTCATGCCACCCCTGATGCTATCACCTGGCAGGAGTTTAGGACCAACTTCAGGAGCCACCATATTCCTGCTGGTGTCATGAAGCTGAAGAAGAAGGAGTTCCTCTCACTCAAGCAAGGTGGGATGACCGTCAGTGAGTACCGGGATAAGTTCATTCAGTTGTTCCGTTACGCCCCAGATGAGGTGAAGGATGATGAGCAGAAGCAGGAGCGATTTCTGGAAGGATTGATTCCGCCGCTCCAATATCAACTCATGTCTCACACCTTCCCAACATTTCAGAAGCTGCTGGATAAGGCTATTGGCTTGGAGAGCAAGCGCCGTGAGTTGGGAGAGCAGAAGAGGAAGTTCATGTCCTCAGGACAGTCAAGCAGCAACACCCGCCCTCGTTTCCAGCAACCTCAGCAGAACATGCCCGCTCGTTTTAGTGGGCAAGGGAGTAACTTTGTGCAGAGTCAGGGTCAGCGGTCAGCACCTCCACCTCAGCGTCCAGCATTTCAGCAGAACCGCCAGACCACCCCGGCTCAGACTCCAGTGAAGACCCCTGCACCAGGCAGTGCTCCTACTCCCCGTACCTGCTACATTTGTGGAGATCCCAGCCACTTTGCCCACAATTGTCCTAAGAGGAATGCTCAGACCCCACAACACCAGAGTGGCAGTGCACCTAGGCAGAATACCCCTCAGCAGCAGAACAGGAGTGTGAACCCGACGCCCCAGAGCAACAAGAGCCAGCAGAATCAGATGCGGGGCAAGGTGAACCATGTTGCTGCAGAGTCCGCGCAGGAGGCCCAGGATGTGGTACTTGGTATGTTCCTCGTCAACTCAGCCCCTGCATCAGTTTTATTCGACTCTGGAGCATCTCATTCTTTTAGTACTGCTCAGTACGTAGCTAAGTATAATATATCTATGGTCCCTATGAGAAATTCCATGCTAGTTAGCTCTCCCGGTGGAAACATGAAAGCTAATTTTATCTGTCCCCGAGTTAACCTGAAAATAGTTGGAGTAGACTTTCCTGCTGATCTGATAGTCCTGAACTCTGAGGGAATTGATGTCATACTTGGAATGGGATGGTTAGCTGCTTTCGATGCGGTGATTCAGTGTGCCAAGAGGTCCGTGTTGTTGACTAGCCCTCAGGGAGAGAAGATTGAATTCGGAGCCACACAACCCTCAGCTTCGACCTACTCAGTGAATCAGGCCAGCGGTGTTCCTTTGGAGGATATCAGAGTTGTTTGTGAGTTTCCAGATGTCTTCCCAGATGATTTGCCAGGTATGCCACCCGAACGAGACATTGAGTTTATTATCGAGCTTTTACCTGGTACTGCTCCTATTTCTAAAAGACCCTATAGAATGACTGTTAATGAACTAGAAGAACTTAAGAAACAACTTAAGGAATTGTTGGATAAAGGTTACATTCGTCCTAGTTCTTCACCTTGGGGAGCACCTGTAATTTTTGTGGGTAAAAAGGATGGTACTCTGAGGATGTGTGTGGATTATCGTTCATTGAATGAGGTAACCATCAAGAATAAGTATCCATTGCCCAGAATTGAAGACTTATTTGATCAGTTGAGAGGAGCTAAGGTTTTCTCCAAGATTGACTTGAGATCTGGCTATCATCAATTGAGGATCAGACGTTCCGACATTCCTAAAACAGCATTCACCACCAGATATGGGTTGTATGAGTATACTGTGATGTCGTTTGGATTGACAAATGCACCCGCCTACTTTATGTACCTGATGAATAAGGTGTTCATGGAGTACTTGGATAAGTTTGTGGTGGTGTTTATTGATGACATTCTGGTTTACTCTAAGAATGAGGAGGAGCATGAGGAGCATTTGAGGTTGGTGTTGCAGACTCTTAGAGAGAACCAGTTGTATGCCAAGTTTAGTAAATGTGAATTCTGGTTGACTCAAGTGTCTTTTCTTGGTCATGTGGTTACTGAAGGAGGTATTGCAGTGGATCCAAGTAAAGTCAAGGATGTGTTGGAATGGAAACCTCCTACCACAGTCTCTGAGATCAGAAGCTTTCTGGGATTGGCTGGATATTATAGGAGATTCATTGAAGGCTTTTCTAAAATAGCGAAACCCCTTACTTCGCTATTAGAGAAGGGCAAGGAGTTTGTTTGGTCAGAAGCGTGTCAGACCAGTTTTGAAGAGTTGAGAAGGAAGTTGACTACAGCCCCAGTGCTTGCTATGCCAGATATTCACAAGAATTTTGATATCTATTGTGATGCTTCTCGCAGAGGTCTTGGGTGTGTGCTTATGCAGGAAGGCAGAGTTATAGCCTATGCATCCAGGCAGTTGAGGAAACACGAGTTGAACTATCCTACTCATGATCTGGAACTTGCAGCTGTTGTCCATGCCTTGAAGATCTGGAGGCACTATATTCTAGGTAACCGATGTGAGCTGTATACTGATCACAAAAGTCTGAAGTACATATTTACTCAGAAGGATCTGAATTTGAGGCAGAGAAGATGGTTGGAGTTGATCAAGGATTATGATCTGGGAATCAACTATCATCCTAGCAAGGCTAATTTGGTTGCTGATGCGTTGAGTAGGAAGTCACAAGCAAATGCAATGTTTGGTCGCCAGTTACCAGCTAAGTTGCTTGCAGAGATGGAAAAGCTGAACTTGGGATTCCTGAATCAGACAGAAGGTGTGACAATGGAAGTTGAGTCTACACTGGAACAGGAAATTCGGAAGGGTCAGCTTACTGATGAGAAGATAAAGGAAATCAAGGAAACCATGTTAGCAGGGAAAGCTCCCGATTTCACCGAAGATGATCAAGGTATAATTTGGTTTAGAAAGAGGATATGTGTACCGGATATCGAGTCTCTCAGAGAGCAGATATTGAGGGAAGCTCATGATTCCGCATATTCTATTCATCCTGGAAGCACCAAGATGTACCAGGATCTGAAGCAAAGGTATTGGTGGTATGGACTAAAAAGGGATGTGGCTGCCCATGTGGCATTGTGCGATGTTTGTCAGAAAGTTAAGGCTGAACACCAGAGACCAGCCGATTTGCTTCAGCCACTCAAGGTACCTGAATGAAAGTGGGAAGAAATCAGTATGGATTTCATTGTTGGATTACCTCGCACTTGAGGAGGATATGACTCCATATGGGTTATTGTGGACAGATTAACTAAGGTAGCTCACTTTATACCCGTTAATACTACTTATACCAGTGCTAAGTTAGCAGAGTTATACATGTCCAGAATTGTTTGTCTCCATGGTGTGCCTAAAAAGATAGTGTCTGATAGAGGTACTCAGTTTACATCTAGATTCTGGCAGAAGTTGCATGAGTCTATGGATACAAAGTTGAATTTCAGTTCTGCATATCACCCTCAGACAGATGGTCAGACAGAGAGGACTAACCAGATTTTGGAGGATATGTTGAGAGCTTGTGCTTTGAAGCATGGAGGTAGTTGGGACAAGAGTCTTCCATATGCAGAGTTTTCATACAATAACAGTTATCACGCTAGTTTGAAGATGGCACCGTTCGAAGCACTTTATGGTAGAAAGTGCAGAACACCTTTGTATTGGAGTGAAACAGGTGAAAGTCAGTTGTTTGGTCCAAAGATATTGCAGGAAGCAGAAAGACAGGTTCAGATTATCAGAGAGAATTTAAGAACGGCTCAGTCCAGGCAGAAGAGCTATGCAGATACAAGAAGGAGAGAATTAACTTTCGAAGTAGGTGACTATGTGTATCTGAAAGTATCTCCTATTCGAGGTTTGAGAAGGTTTAAGGTGAAAGGAAAATTATCTCCTCGTTTCATTGGACCTTTCAAGATTGTTGAGAGAAAATGTGAGGTTGCTTATCAATTGGAATTGCCAGCCAGACTGTCAGATGTGCATGATGTGTTCCATATCTCTCAGTTGAAAAAGTGTCTTCGAGTTCCTGAGGAAGAATTACCATTGGATGAGTTGGATGTGCAAGATGATTTGACTTATAAGGAACATCCAGCTAAGATTTTGGAAACTGCTGAAAGAATTACTCGGAGTAAAGTGATTAAGATGTGTAAAGTTCAGTGGAGTCATCACGCGGAAAGTGAGGCAACTTGGGAAAGAGAGGATGAGTTGATGGCAGAGTTCCCTCAGATTTTCTCTAATCCGTCCGAATCTCGAGGACGAGATTCTCTTTAAGGGGGGTAGGTTTGTAACACCCTAAAATTCATCACATTTAAATTGTAGCAACCATTTTAATTTTTCTAGGAATTATTAAGGCTTAAATAAATTTTCTAGGAATTAATTGGAATTTCTATCCTTTTTATCAATTTAAATATCACATTAAATAATTATTTTAGTCAAAATAAGTTTTTGTTGCATTCATGCTGTTGCATATATTTTTGGTTGCTAGTAAATCAAGTTGGAATTTAAATTCTGTTTAAATTCGAATTTGATTTGCTTTTGTTTGAGTTTTAGAAAAGTTTAAAATAGTCGAGTTCGGTTTCGCCCCTCGAACTCTTGGCCCAGTCCAAGTTTGCCCCCTGGACTTCTTTCCTCGCTCGCTTTTCCTCCCCGCACTCTTTTCTTTTTCCTCGGCCCGTTCCACTTTCGGCCCAACACCGGCCCGTCCCGATTCTCCCCGCTCTCTCTCTCTTTGTGTCGCTGACGGGTGGGACCCCCGTGTCAGTTCCTTCCTCCTCCCGTCGCCGACCCGGACACCGAGCCGAGTCCGAGCGCCGCCCGCCTCCGACGTTGAATCCCGCCGCCGCACGCCTTTCCAAGGCCCTGATCCCTGGCCTACTTAAAGAGCGCACCGCCCGCAGTTGTTCTCATCGAAAATCGGAGCCGCGAGGCTCAAACCCTAGTGCGTCGCCGCCGCCTTTGACCGAGTTCGAGCCGCCGCCGTCGTCAGTCGCCGTCCTGAACCTATCCTCGCCGAGATTGGCCCTGGTGAGTTCGCCATCGCCTTCTCATTCCTCCTGTCTTGTTCTTGTCGCAAATTGCAGCCCCTATCCTCGCGTTCGCGTCGCGCCCGAGAGCTCCACCGCCGCCCATGGCGCCGCCGTCGTGGTTCGTCGTCGGTGCGCCATCCCAGCCACCCAATCCACCCTAGATGTACTCGTCGTGGCCCTAGGAACCCGTAGAGCTTGATCTCGTCGTGTTTGGAGCACCGTAGCCGAAGATCGAGGTTAAGCCGGCGAAGCTCCGCCGCGGGATCACGCAGCGCCGCCGTCCCGGCCGTCGCCGGCGATACCCCCTCGGCCGATCTGTTTCTGGCCGTCGGATTGAGATCCAACGGTCCACAATAGATCCAGCCCCGAGTCAAATAAACCAGATAAAGGTCAGCGTGGTAAATTTGCAAAGAAGCCCTTAAAGTTTTTAAAAATCAACCCGCAGTCCATCCTAGTTCAAAAATAATTCCAAATAGGTCATTTTTCTTCTGTTTTAGCCCCTGCAAGTTTTAAAATTATGCCCGAGGTCCAAGGTTTGTCTTTTTACATGAAAACCCTCGAGTTTTTATGCAAAATTATGTTTTAGTCCCTGGTTTTTCGCAGTTAAGCACCTGGAGTTGGAGTCACTTTTGCTTCGTTAGATGAACGTTTATTTAAGTCTTCCGCTATGACATTTGAGTCAACTCTGATATTGTAATAATTGCACTATAATACTCTTTCGTTATGCATGGTTATGGATATTCACTTGTGACGTCTACCATATGTGTGTAAACTGATCCTGGCGCACATATGAGATGCACCTGGTTTTGCCTTTAAAAACCGGTGTGACATTTACTTATGTAATTGCATATATTATTTTGTGATTTTTGTATTCTCTTTATCATGCTCAAGGGACTATTTGTAATTTAGAATTTTTGTAAGAGCTTTTGTGCTGAAATGATATAAATAGCATATCCAGAGTAAGAGCATCTGAAAGAGCCTATCTAAAATATACTATCTAAATCATAATTTGGAGAGTCTTTTGAGAAAAAAATATTTTTAATATCTTTATACTTTTCAACAACATTTCTATATCTTGTGCACAGTCTAGAGAGTCATCTCGCTCTCCATCTTTGGCTGGCGAGAAATCGGAATACAGGATATCTATGTTTGGATGTCCAATTGAAGAGGCCGTTGGAGGGTGTTTTTTCACCAAAATCTCTATTTCTGTAAGTTAGAAAAGATATAAAGAGTCTTTTAGAGATGATCTAACGGAGGAGTGTCTAGTCACTAGGATAGCTAAGACTTCTCCAAAAGTCTATCTAAAATATACTCTCTAAATCATTATTCGGAGAGTCATTTGAGTAAAAAATTATTATTTTTTATATCTTTATACTTTTCAACAGCTTTTCAATATCTTATGCGCAGTCTAAAGAGTGATCTCACTCCCCATCTTTAGCTAGAGAGAAATTCAGAATAAAGGATATCTATATTTTAGATATCCAATTGAATTGGGTGTTGGAGGGTAGTTTTTCACCAAAATCTTTCTATAAGTTAGAAAATATATAAAGAATCTATTGAAGATACTCTAATGGCCGGTCTTAAAAAGAAACAAAGATTGAAATCTTTGGGGGGCTTCAATTGCGTATACAAAAAATGAACCGTAACTGCCTGCCCAGTCGAATAAAGCATTACTTCCAATTAACCGCATTCACGAGATTCAAAATTTTGCCAAAGGGCGTACGATTTGAAGTACTACACAGGTGTTCATTGCTTTTTCGTCTAAGCCCTTGTTTAGATGCAAAATTAGCATATTAAATTTGGCCCCTTTTAGTGTACTAGTAGAGTGCACGTGCAGCACGCGAGTGTATTAGAAAAATATAGTAAACAAGAATTTCAAGTCATCGATGTGTCGCCACCGCCGGCGTCATTGCATAGTAAACAAGAATTTCAAGTCATCGATGTGTCGCCACCGTCGGCGTCATTGCAGAGCTCCAACTGCCGAAGGAGAGAATAGGTCTCCCCGCTCCTCATGTCGTAAGAGCTGAATTGGTGAGGGAACGTGTCATCGTCCAAGAAAGTAGATCTGGTTCTCCGGGAGCTTTTGATGGCACGAGCGTCAAAGGAGGCGCCGGGAAAGAGTGCACCACCGACCGACGGAGAGCACTGTGCCGCCGGTGATCCTCTTCACCTCCGACCACCATGACTTGGCCAGGACGGCCTTGAACACGGTAAACTTGGCGGTGCCGTAGCTCATGACCGACCTTTGGACCATTTGCTATATATTGGATAATTTAAATTTTAATATAAGAGAAAATATTTTTATAATATGCATTAATACAAAAATCAATGAATCAATAAACCTGGGAGTTCTAAGAAGCAAGCCCGACAACTAAGCTACGGGATTAACTTTTAAGCATGGAGGGCAGTATCAAAACAACAAATCTTTGAAACATATGATAGGCATGGCTATATGCCTATACTCAGCTTCTAGTTACACCTTCAGGATATTTGCCAATGGCCATAGTAGCTGCAACCACGAAAGACTGAATGCCCTCCTATACTACACTGCACCTCATGGTCTTGGCATTCAAATTACAATCTGATTCAATGGTTCTCGTAGATCAGTGTAGTGTTGCCAATCATCCTGAAAAAGACCACTGTCCACAAATAAATTAGCAAGATTGTTGGACCTAAACAAGAGAACGAATGAGCAGTATCGTTGGACCTGAACAAAAGAACCAGCTAGTAGTATTGTTGGACGTGAAACAAGAGAACCTTTAACCATTGATCTATATTTATACCCAAATTAGATAAATGAAGGATGGTGATAAGAGAATATAAAAATTGGTGAATTTGAAAATTAATCAGACTGCCGCGAGGCTACACGTACCACTTGTGCCAAGAAACCACCTATTGATGATTGAAAGAAGCACGACTCTTTCCAATGTAGTTTGCCCTGTAGATGCCAATCAAATATCACAACTACCTTGCCAAGCAGGTAAAAAAGAGCTAGGTGACAAAATAAAATTAGAGGAGGTGTACTCACCCGATTCTCAATATAAATTTTTGGTTATGTAATTTCTGAGTCCACAGAAGGGGTGGGGACTTTGCGAGGGGTGAGAGTTTTTTCAGGTAACAAAAGTTTCAATTTTACTGAATCCTTACAATATCATATAAATAACCTAACATTTCTCCCCTGTTTTTATTTATTAAAAAAATCTATAATTTGGCAATCTGCGTAGCTATGTCCTTACCGTTGTCTCCAGCTGGAGCAGTGTGAAAAATCATACTCCTCGCCGGCCGCCAGTATCTGATCATCTCGATGCTCCAGTTCGTCGACTTCATGTAGTAGAGTGTAGAGCCCAGTGTTGAGCTCGTTGTTTAGGGGAGCAAATGTATCCCTGTAGTAATCCATGGACAGGCTCATGTCGGCGTACATGGAGATGTGTCTGAACGGATTGCGAAACCATATCATATCCGCGTCATGCAAACGATGAAGTCAGGTCGAATTAAACGATTCATATATATTTTAAATTTGGTCAAATTAACTAATCGATCGATCTTTCCGTAAAGAGGATGTTGTAGCCGAGCTCCAGGATACGCTGCTGGAAGGAGGCTTGAGCCAGATCAGCTCCAGGAATCCCTTGGTCATGAACTTTGTTGGCCGAGGTCAGGCTGTTTGACCTGTTCACCTCCATGTGGTAGCAGTGACGGTGAACAGCCTTCCACCGGTCGAACCCGCCGTCGTCGACAGCGATGACGAGGACGTGGTAGACGTCACGATCACCGTCGTGTCCTCCATGGCCACTCTCGGGAGCAGCTCAGCTAGGCCCGCGAATCCGGTGACCTGCGACATATACATGAACACAGGTTAATTAAAATCGATGGTATATGCATACATATATATACTACTTGTAATAAGCTACGGAGTAGATTATTACCTCTTGAATCTTGATCATGAGCAGTGTCACCGTCGTGAGGCGGCGAGCGAGCTGGCTGCCGGGTTCCTCTGCTCCCCAGGCTCATGGAGATGCTGGACATGCCCTCGCCGAGGCGGTCGGACGACAGGAAAAAGAGCAACGCCGTGGGCAGAGCGGCGCCCTCGATTCAGGTCCTTGCCTCCAAACCCCATGTCGTCGAATGTTTCCGATGTAATTGGAAACCGCACGGTAGTACAAGATATATTGTATCGTATGCAGTTTGGAGTAGTATTGTACCGTGTGCAATTTTTATTTGGAAAGGTTATTCGTGTGCAGTTTGAAAAGGGTGGGCGTGTATATTGATTGGTGGGACGTGGGTGGGTAAAGAAATTTTACGGTGAGAAAAGTAAGGCCCAAACCAGCAAAAACTCTCTAGAAACGTCATTTTTTAAAAACTTTTCACGTCGTTTCCACCATCGTATGACATGTGGGTCCTCTATGAGGGGTGTGTATGATTTTTTGGGTGAGAAGTATTTTCAATTCTACTGGATATAGTATAGATAGATATGCGTCACCGTAGCATTTCGTTTATATTTATGAAAAATTGTCTTAAAATTGATTAATTAGGCTCAAAATGTTCGTCTCGCAGAGTACAACAAAACTGTACAATTAGTTTTTTTATTTAATCTACATTTATTACTCTATGCATGTGTCGATATTTTGATGTGATGAGAATTTTTTTTATAGTGAACTTTGGAGGTATAATTTGAGATTTAAACGAGGCCTAATATTCCTTTCATCAGTATACGTGGGTCCCATTTTATTAGAAAAAATATTTAGATATGGAGTAGGTTTTTATTTTTTCCTGTGGCCGTACCAGGCGCGCTTTGTATATAAACCTGCCGCGGCTCCCTCGGCGTGGCGGCACCAGCGGAACGGGTTTCCAAACTCCAACCAATCTCCAGATTCTCCAAACGAATTCGCCCCAAACCGCACGGTGCCCACCAGTAACAGCCGGCGGCGGCGGCAGCGGAGGAGGAGATGAAGCAGGACCTGGAGATGGCGGCGCGCCACGGCAACGGCGGCGCGGCCGACGGGGCGTACTACTACCCTCCGCCGCGGACCGGCGCCGGCGGCGAGGACCTCGACGACGACGGCAGGAAGAAGCGCACAGGTAAGCCGACATACTCAAACCCAACCAACCCTGCCGCCGCGTCCTCTTCTACCATCTCTCGGACTCTCGGTCGGTCGGTGGAAAACAAGCAAAAAATATCTCGGGCAGTCCCGGTGGTTGCTTGCGGTTCCTGGGATCGAAACTTCTCCGCCGCTGATCGGAGGCAGTTGTAGCAAGCACCGCCGCCCGTTGCAGGCGGGGGTAGTTCGAGACTCCGAGCCCTTGTTCCCACGATGCAGTTCGGGTGAAGATTTGCTTCCTCTTCGGGGGAAGTACGGCGAGGGCCCACACATTGTTGTCTCCTATCTCCCCCCTTCATGTTGATCTTGCTTGTTAGTTCAACACCATCTCACCTAGAACCGATCGACAAGTGCAGAGTCTATTCATCTTTATTCACCGTAAATTAGCAGCAATTTAGTGGCTCAAAAATTTCGTGTGGGAGCAGCAGCAGCCGCCCCTGGATTTTACGGCTGCTGATTCTGATTTCTGAACGCGCTGTTGGTGGACGGGGGTGCTTGTTTTGCGCGCCGCGAGGGAGGAGTCGGAGGAGGAGGACGACGACGCGGACGCGCTTGCGGCCGTGGGCCTGGGGACTGACCAGTCACCACTGGCCAGCATGGGTCGCGTGTTGGTCCAACCCTCCTCAGGCACAGGTCAAATGCCACGGCGCGGCCGCCCAGTGGGGCCTGCAGCCTGATGTTTCCCTGTATGCTCACGCCGATCAACAGCTACTTTCTTTGGATCTTCAAAATTTTGACCATAAATAATTTTAAAAGGATTGCTCCGGACATTCGGAATCCTTTTGGGTGCAGAGAAAGTCTTGGAAACACTTTAGTAATCCGTAATTTTGTTGAACTTTGTAAATTATATACCGTGGTAGATAGAAATAGTAAGGGAACATACATGTCCAACACATAAAGAGGGAGTACTGCGAGTAGCATATCTTAATATCTGATCTTGGAGCTATAATAGCTTGCTAGTTCTCTACGTTAATGAAATGACACACAGCTCTTTTGCGTGGGTTGAGAAAAAAATAGCTCGCTAGTTCTAAGGGAGTTGTGTTTGGTTAGAAGCCCCCGCAGTTTATTAAGTAGCAGCTAATTGGCCTGCAGGGTATACACATTTCAGCAGTGTGCTATTATGTTTTTTTTGAAACAAAAGCTGTGTGCTATTATGTGAATACGGAACTACAAGCATTCAACTCTCTGGTTGAGTTTTTTTACTTTATAGATTAATTCTCCGCACGTGTTTGAAAAAAGTTACCCTGCTTTTTGATATGCAGTATCAGGCGCTTTTACACTATCTATGAGCCTGCATTTCCATACCAGTGGTCCTACTTCTGGGGCTTAATTTCCACAAGATCATTCCGACGTGAAAGCCCCCTTTTGTCTGGTCTTCCTGGTGGTTTCCTCTTCAAGTACAATCTGTGTCCTTGACGAAAAACCAAACTAACATCTGAATGATAGGATCCTTGGTTTCTTTTTTCTCTCTCCACTTTAATAATTGTAGAGAATCAAACAAATGTTAGTTCAAGGGATATGGTCAGGCGAGTTACTCTGACCATGATACTAAATATCACACTGATCGATTATTCGATTCTTTGAGTGGGAGCAGTACTCTGAAAGAATACAGCGTGACCAGTTTCAGTGAGAGGGCTGTACCTGCTACCCAGAAGAAAACAGCCATGCCTTTCGACCAGATCAACCAAGCTGATCGGCCAGGAGATATCACAAGCAATGAGTCTGCCGCGATGAGCTCACCAATGCAAGAATAGACACACCATAGGCTGCAGTGTCTGACCTATTGGCACACATCCCTATGAAGACCATTGCTCCCTCCCTCTTTTTGACAGATACTGCCGTATAGCAATATTTCCCCTTTTATCCCGTTCCATCACTAAAGAGGTTATAAATGGTATATGAGGTCATTTGATCTTGTTAATTTTTTCCTTGTATTAGAATTCACATGTTTGTCTGAAAAACGAGGGAAAGGGATGCATGGTATTTTTTATTTCTGTACTTTAGGTCTTTATTCAAATGCTAGGAGTAGTAGGATGACCAACTATACATGCAGATAGGATAACATTTAGTCAGAGATTTTATTTTGCATACCCAAACGCAAATCAAGGGGCCTTTGTTTGTTGACTAGGGGGCGTGCACGGCGCCTTTTTGTTGTTGACTTTCTGTGAGGGTGACTGTACGTATCTCCGGGGTTCAATGATTCGTTTGGACTTTCCATGCCTCTTTCTGACCATGTGAGACAGGGGCATGAGTCTTCTTCTCCGGAGGTAGGCATGTGTCAATGGATTTTCTTTTAGGTTAACATAACTTGCCAAACCATTGGTTAACCAATAAAGTGGCGATGCAGTATGTGTTTGTGTACTCTGACCAGAGACTGCAGTCAACTGTTCATGCATAGAAATACAATCGTTTTCCCTTTCTAAACAAAAACCAACTTTGCAATTGCATTTCAATCTGATAGAACTAATGACCAACAAAGGCAAGGCCTTAACTCCATCATCATCCTAGGAGCTTGGTCCATTTGGAACCATTGAAACAGATGCCTTTTTGATGGGATCTTGCCAAATATAGCAAGTCTTCTTGCTGAAACCTTTGAGGGAATGAAGCTTTGGGGGACAGCTGGTGCCAAAGGCATTAAGCTGCTGACAAGCCCAGTGTTGGACACGGGTTAAGCACCAGGTATTTTGGCAAGGTAGTGTGCGTTTGTGTTTTGGGTGCGTGAAGTGGTTATGTACAAGGGGCTTCTGTACCCCTTTCTTTTCATCTTTTTAATATAATATACGCAGCTCTCCCCCGTGTTTGAGAAAAATTTCAATCTGGTTAAGATGCTCTTGTCATTTTTATCTTAGGCACTGATTTTACCTGTGCTAAAACATTCAAAGATTCAGAATGGTTAGAATGGTTTATTTACTGCAACTTACAGCCTATTCAATTTCTTGATTTATTTCAGGAACGGTGTGGACAGCGAGTGCGCACATCATCACGGCGGTCATCGGCTCTGGTGTGCTGTCCCTGGGCTGGTCGATGGCGCAGCTCGGCTGGGTTGTTGGGCCAGTGACCCTGATGATCTTTTCCTTCATCACGTACTACACCTCCAGCCTCCTCGCTGATTGCTACCGTAGTGGCGATCAGGCCACTGGGAAGAGGAACCCCACCTACATGGATGCTGTCGCCGCATACCTGGGTACTTGGCTTCTTCTGCTCTCACCTCAAGTAGACCACAGCATCATTTTGTAAATTTCCACATGGAAGATGCATATCGTTTGATGTACACATAATGATGCAGGTCGATGGCAAGTCTGGTCCTGCGGTATTTTCCAGTATGTCAACTTGGTTGGAACCGCAGTTGGGTACACCATTACAGCATCCATCAGCGCAGCGTGAGTAATTCTTGCAATAACTAGGCTCATGTATATATTTTGATAATCTTCTAGATCTAATCTCATCGTGAACTGATATGTCTCTTGGCTGAATTGATGATGTGCAGGGCCGTGCAAAAGGCTAACTGTTTTCACAGGAAGGGCCACGCGGCTGACTGCAGCCAATACGACACCATGTACATGGTTGTCTTTGGGATTGTGCAGATCTTCTTCTCGCAGCTCCCAAATTTCAGCGACTTGTCGTGGCTGTCCATTCTTGCCGCCATCATGTCCTTCACCTACTCGTCCATTGCCGTTGGCCTCTCATTGGCGCGGACCATTTCAGGTGAACTATCTACAAGCCTATAAATTTGATCTAAGAAGGTATGTCTCTATTATAGGCTTTCTGATAATCTTCTGATGCCACATTGTGTGGCATGACGTGTTCTCACAGGTCGTACTGGTAAGACTACTCTGACTGGCACTGAGATCGGTGTAGACGTTGATTCAGCCGAGAAGATCTGGATGGCACTCCAAGCTCTTGGCAACATCGCGTTCGCATACTCCTACTCCATGATTCTCATAGAAATCCAGGTACGCATTTGTACTTCATAATAATGTTCAGAGTTTAGTAATACGAAAACTCCAGTCAGTCACTAACTCTGAACATAAATTGAAACTTCAGGACACGGTGAAGTCCCCTCCGGCCGAGAATAAGACGATGAAGAAGGCGACCCTGCTGGGCGTGTCGACCACCACTGCATTCTACATGCTTGCAGGCTGCCTTGGCTATTCTGCATTTGGGAACGATGCACCGGGCAACATCCTGACCGGTTTTGGCTTCTACGAGCCCTACTGGCTGATCGACTTCGCCAACGTCTGCATCGTGGTGCACTTGGTGGGTGCCTACCAGGTGTTCTCCCAGCCCATCTTTGCGTTTGTGGAGACCGAGGTCGCCTCGCGCTGGCCAAACTCCAAGTTCGTTACCCACGAGTACCCCCTCGTCGCCGGCAGGTTCAACGTCAACATGCTCAGGCTGACGTGGCGGACGGTGTTCGTGGTGGTGAGCACGGTGCTCGCCATCTTGATGCCCTTCTTCAACGACATCATGGGCTTCCTCGGCGCCGTCGGGTTCTGGCCGCTCACTGTGTACTACCCGGTGGAGATGTACATCCGGCAGAAGCGGATACAGAAGTACACCACCAAGTGGTTGGCGCTGGAGACGCTCAGCTTTCTGTGCTTCCTGGTGTCGCTCGCCTCGGCGGTCGCGTGCGTCGAGGGTGTCACCGAGTCATTGAAACACTACGTCCCCTTCAAGACCAAATCATGATGAATAAGCTTCGCCATGTTACAAAATGGGTAGGAATGGTGCAGGGGCATGCGATGCTCGCTCAGCGTTTAACAGTTAGCTTTTGTTGTGCAAGCCGTGCCCGTAATGCAAGAAGTTGTTCCGGACTTCCGGAGAGAACTCTCTCCGGGTCTGTAGCTCAAAAATCCGAGAGGTTTCAATAGTGTCTTAATGCAAATTGTATAGAAGCTTGAGTTGGTGATACAAGAATTAAAGTGTTAGCGAACCTTGTTCAACCTTTTTTTTGAATGAACCAGCACGAGATTGTGCCTATTTCATTGATAAAGAGGAGAGCAAACCTTGTTCAACCTGATGAATTCAAAAGGCAATGCAATCAACACAAACTAAATTATTGTTTTCTCTCTCTCTTCCCCCTGCACCGCTAAAATGTGTTGAGCACAATAGAAATTCCGCTTGGTTGCAAATGCATGCTTTTTAGACTTAAGCATATGGATTAGGGAAGTAGATAGAATTTCATTGTTGTCCATTTTATAAAATGTGGAAAAGATGGCCTATGGAAAAGTGGGCTCATTTATTTGTGAGTGGCAACATTTACTAAGTGCAAACAAGGAGGAAAATAGAAATAAATGACAAGAAATCCTAGTATGACTTATATTTAGTAGAAATATCTAAAATGGACTACATTTGTAACTAGATAGAGTATCTTATTAAAACATTTGGAAATTATAAATTTCCGATATGCCTTGACAGTGAGCCTGTTTGGCTGATAGAATGAATAGTGCTCGGTTGGTAGAATGTATAGTATTGTATGAGAGGAAGTAAGTCGAAATAAGCCAAGCCTAGATCAGCCGAACAGGCTGAGTGTCTTATAATGATTGAGGCTGCCGGAATTTCCTTACACTTAGAACTGTGATATACTGATACAAATTGTAAAACCAAGTATTATTCTACATTAGAAAAAAAACATTTTTACTAACATTGAACTAAAATATTTTGCTAGAATCTGAAGCCATATTTCAAGCAGAAGACGTATATTTCATAAGAGAGGGATGCGACCTTTATTTATGTTATAAGACATATATAATTGGATCCATATAATAAATGGAATCAAGTTGAATTTGAATTAAAATCGAGCAAAAAGTTACTACGAAAAATAATTTTTTTTGTTATTCATATTTGTGAATCAACGCTCTTTAAATAGTTAGGTGTTATCTAAATATTTATTTTACTTATTTGATATTGCATTTTCGCAAGATATCACAAGGACTTATATTGGAAATATTATTGAATAATTGTTTGTAATTTTTTTGATACTTATAATTATTTGTAGTTGAGTGAACATGTAGAGTACATATAGTTATGATCACTGAAGCCTTATTTATAGTCTCTTGGCCCCTTTCATGCCTTCTCACAGAATAGATTCTACAATATTAGTTTGGCTTTCCTTGGATTGAATATCTTTATGTAAAAGAAAAAGGAGAACTATGAGATCCAATCGCATCCTGAAAAAAAATATGAGATGTGTATAGGATGCGATGAATATAAGTGAATCTAATAATAATATGATCAGTATACTATATATATTGCTGATGATCCAAAGTGATGAATCGACATGATCTTGCAGATGTTTTCTATGAAACTATTCAATGGATCCATCGACAAAGTGGATCATCTATGAGGACAGAGGACTATGCATCTTGGGACGTGTATGTTGCAGCTATTATATTTTCTTGAACAATCATATATATATACTCCTACTAAAATAGTACCCTATACGAAACCAGACACACCATGGAACATCAGAGATCGAGTGAGATACAAATTTGAAATCAAGCTTCACAATTCACATTATTCTTTTGTCTCATCTCAATTGCTTGTGTTGTGCCACTCTACGACCTTTTTCACACACACATTTAGTTGTTTTTCCCCCCGAAAGGGTACACATATATGTTCTTTTTCACACACATTTAGTTGCTCTCTCCACGTGCATCTCATTTGCTCGGCCTCTCGGGCCTCCCGGCCGCGCAGCACGTCTTTCTTCTCCATATATCTCCGGCTCCGCGACCGCGAAAGACGGGGAAAGAAAGCAACAAAGCATGGCATGCGTCAACCTGTGGTCGCTCCAGGCACGCCCAAATTCTATATCACTTCCCCATCCGGCGTCGCTGCGCTCATTTCCATCGATAGCGTGGCGCTCGTTCGCTCGCCGGCGCTCCGCTTGCCTATATATAGCTTCCCCTGGCCTATTCCGTCTCCCGTCCACTGGCCGGCCGGCACCGCCCGCGGAGCACACACGTCGATCTTGCTGTGTCCTGCATGCCACCACCGGAGGAGTACGTGCGTATTATTCTGCTGTGGGCACGGGGAGTGCGTAGTGGAAGGCGGGGAAGAAGAGCGGCGGAGCCATGGACATCGACATGCAAACCCACACCAGCCAGGGCGAGGTTGACGACGACGGCAAGGAGAGGAGGACAGGTAATTGTATGAACCCTCTAGCCACGCCGGTGTTGATCGAATCCGGGTTTGTGTCTTCCTAGCTACATGTTTGGTGTGGTGGCAACGGGACATGCTGGGGCCAATTGGATCAGTTTTGTCTTATAGTACGGATTATGATGTAATGCTGGAGATTGGCTATATGTACGTGGAGACTAATTTTTTTCACTAGGATGCTTGCGTGATGCGTCAAGTCTTCAGGACATACATAAGTTTATTTGTGATGCGCAAAGTCAGGCAATAGTGAAAAAAATGATACATAGGAACTAAATGTTTTCCATTCTAGTTGATACTAACTAATTTTGAAGAACTTTCTGGTATAGAGATAATCAATAATTGCATTATTTGTGAACTCAATTACAATACCCTTCTCAACATGGGTTATAAACAAAATTTCTCATAAACCCAACTTCCGTGTTTGTTTCAATGCCGTGTCTTTAATTATCTTAGCAGCACGCCTAGAGAAAGCCACACTTAGTTCTGGTTGTTAGGCGTTTAAAATGTTGGGTACGTATGTGGAGTGGAGGAGGATGAAGTACCAATGTGGCGGAACAGGCAGTGAGCTAGGCCGAGAACGCGCAAAAGGCTCACATGTCAATACAAATTCTTGGATATAGGAGGGTGCAAGGAAAAGTATTTGCAAAGTGCTGTGTGCTTAATAATTGTTGTATATCAGAAATCCAATCAGTATTACTACTGTGCTTTTCTAGAAGATGAGTCAGAACAAATGTGCTAAAGATTCAATAGTTCCAGTAGATTTTGTACCGAAGAAGATGTTGAGAAAAATCTTATCAAGTCTAGTAAAATTCAGAAGTAGAATAGGAAGCAGCAAACTATAAACCTCTATATGTCACAAGTTCTCATGTTTCGCAGTTGTCCTTAAATTTCCACAGAAAGACACATGCATGTTTGCTTATATTCTGCACTGAAACAAAAGGAGAGAACAGAAATAGCACTTGCGTGATTTGCCTTTGCAAATTCTACAACTTTGTTCTGCATGTGTACGATGGCACAGGCACGGTATGGACGGCGGCGGCGCACATCATCACGGCAGTGATCGGTTCCGGCGTGCTGTCGCTGGCGTGGGCGATGGCGCAGCTGGGCTGGGTGGCCGGGCCGGTGATCCTGCTGCTCTTCGCGGCCATCACCTACTACACCTGCTGCCTCCTCTCCGACTGCTACCGCGTTGGTGACCCTGAAACCGGCAAGCGCAACTACACCTACACTGAGGCCGTCGAGTCCTACCTAGGTACTACTACTACTCCTTGACAAGGATCAGCGCTTACAAACTCAAGATGACTAAGAGAGGCATCAACATCATGAAAATGATAACTTGGCATATATGCAGAGATGGATGCAACTGACACTTGAAGAACTCTCTGTCTTCTCTTGTGTGCATATGTGTGCAGGAGGGTGGTATGTCTTTTTCTGCGGCTTCTGCCAGTATGCCAACATGTTCGGCACCGGCATCGGCTACACCATCACGGCGTCCGCCAGTGCGGCGTAGGTCCCTGAACTTGTACTGGTTGATTTGATCAACTAAACCAGATGATGTGTATGATCTACATATGACTTGATGGATCGATGTATCGACTGGCCGGTTGATGCCAGGGCTATCCTCAAGTCGAACTGCTTCCACTGGCACGGGCACGACGCTGACTGCTCCCAGAACACTAGCGCCTACATTGTCGCATTCGGAGTGGTGCAGGCCATCTTCAGCCAGCTCCCCAACTTCCACGAGCTCTGGTGGCTCTCTGTCATCGCTGCCGTCATGTCCTTCTCCTACGCCACCATCGCCGTCGGCCTCGCTCTCGGGCAGACCATATCAGGTAGCATACATGATATATCATCTATCTCTATTCTCAAATTTGTTAACTAACAAAGTAACAATACATACCACTCATCTGAATGTGTTCAATCTGCCAGGGCCTACGGGGAAGACGACGATGTATGGCACGCAGGTCGGAGTGGATGTTGCCGACGCAACGCAGAAGACATGGCTGACGTTCCAGGCTCTCGGCAACATCGCGTTCGCCTACTCTTACACCATAATCCTAATCGAAATCCAGGTGAGGAAAGCTGCTACTCCTACTCTATTGGCCACCGCAAAGAAACTCTGTTGTACATAATAAACAACAGCAACACCGGCCGACCGGGTAACTGTGCGTGCAGGACACGCTGCGATCTCCACCGGCCGAGAACAAGACGATGCGCCAGGCGTCGATCCTGGGCGTGGTGACGACGACGGCGTTCTACATGCTGTGCGGGTGCCTGGGCTACTCGGCGTTCGGCAACGCGGCGCCGGGGAACATCCTGGCCGGCTTCTACGAGCCCTACTGGCTGGTGGACTTCGCCAACGTGTGCATCGTGCTCCACCTGGTGGGCGGGTTCCAGGTGTTCCTGCAGCCGCTGTTCGCGGCGGTGGAGGCCGCCGTGGCGGACCAGTGGCCGGCGTGCTCGGCGCGGGGGCGCGGCGGCGGCGGCGTCAACAGCGTGTTCCGCCTGGTGTGGCGCACGGCGTTCGTGGCGCTCATCACCCTCGGCGCCGTGCTGCTGCCCTTCTTCAACAGCATCCTCGGCATCCTCGGGAGCGTCGCCTTCTGGCCGCTCACCGTCTTCTTCCCCGTCGAGATGTACATCCGGCAGCGGGAGATCCCGCGGTTCAGCGGGCTGTGGCTGGCGCTCGAGACACTCAGCTTCTTCTGCTTCATCATCACCATCGCCGCCGGCGCCGCGTCGGTGCAGGGCGTGCGCGACTCGCTCAAAACATACGTGCCTTTCCACACCAGGTCGTGATGCAGTGCGCCGCCGTGCGTGCTCGTGCTCGTGCTCATCAAAGGGAGCTAGTGCTGGTCTAACGCTCTGGTTAAAGAACATCGTCACGTGCTGGTCGAGCCTGTTCGGGTGTGTAGGAAGTCACTCTTTCTTTTTCTAGAATATGCAGGAGAGTCGCATATTTTTGTATTATAGAAGAAAATAGTTTGTTACATGGCGTGGGATATTATTGTAGTGAGTGGACAAAGACTTTGCTCTCAAAGGACACTACATGAGACAACCTGAACAAGCAAAAATCGGTAAGAGAGTAAAGTACTACTTTTGGTATAGACAACCTTGGTGATCGATAGAGAAAAAATACTGTATCTGCGGTGGTGCCGCATCGTGCCCCTGCTGCAACAAAAATCAGTCTGTATCAATAACCCTAAACCTTAAACCTTAACTACAACTGTCATTCATGATGCCGATGCCTGAGTGAACAAGCGTCGTAATTGTGCAAACCCAAGGCCGTCCATTGAAAACAGATCGAGAGGGTGCTTGATCCAAGGGACTAAAATTAGTCTCTTTAATAGGCTAAAGTTCTAAGCACCCCTGACTAAAGAGGGGCTAAAACTAGTCTCGAGACTAAAATTCTTTAATCATGGGAACCCCTACTAAAATGTGGATTAGTCAAATTCTTTAGTCAGGGAACCCCTACTAAAATATGGATTAGTCCTCTCTCTCCTCATTTAACTCCCCTCATTTAATACAGACCATCCCCTCCTATTCGCTGGCGCGTGTGGGAATGCGACGTGGGCCATAGAGGATTAGGGGAGATGGAGGATAATAAATGCTCATTTAGTCTCTTTAGTATTTGGATCCAAGCATGGAGTTTTAGTCCCACTATTTTTAGTCATGGGACTAAAACGAATCCAAGCACCCTCTGAGTAGCCCGACTCCTTGTGGGTGCCCTAGTTTTCCATTGTGCCCATAGAGACGAAGAATTCTGTTGCAAGGCAATCAAGTTTGGGAGCATGATATATACGTACAGACTCTTATGCAATTATTGTCCATGTCTGAGCTGGATGTCATTGCCATTATTGCATCCACCCTCACTGTGGGATATGGGTACCCCTGGGCCCATTGTCAGACTAGACTACGGCGGCCAGGGCCCACATCTGACAGGCTTGTGGGCCGATCCCTAGGCGGCCCACACGGGCACCCTGACTTGGAGAACAAGTTCGATGAAGACCCGGTGGGCGACTCGTCCGGATATCCAGGGGTATTCTGTAACCGACCCGGCTTAGAGTCCTAGTCGGAGCCAAGTAGGTTTAGAGGGAAACCGACTTGTAAACCCTAGTCCGTCAACCCTATATAAGGCGGCCTAGGGCACCCCCACGAAGGACACTGAACCTCAGATCGCATCCAGCATTGCATTAAACCATACAAGCAATACAAACACCACCACCGACACAGGACGTAGGGTATTATACCTCCGGGTAGCCCGAACCTGTCTAAATCTGTGCCTCCTGTGTACCATCAAGTCACTAGTTCATCGATCGCCCCTCCTACAAATCAACCACTCGGGTACCCCCAGGTGGATTGCCGGTCCTAAGGTCCGACAGTTGGCGCGCCAGGTAGGGGTGGATTGGTGAGCTTTTTCAATTCGAAAACACCGTTGGCTTGATGGCAGATCGATCCGACATCATCTTCCCAGCGGATGTAAGCGGCAGCCCCAAGCACCTTCCGGGATGCAGCTTCTTCGCCGGCTCCAGCAGCTCGAGTTCCACCAGCGTCGACTCGACATCGGTGGATTTAGCCTCAACAAACCCGGGGGCTTCCCCCGACGTGCCAGATCAGCTCACGCAACAGATCGAGCAGCTCAGCGTCCGGGACCAGATTCTAGATCTGCTTCCCCGACATCGGGCCCCTTATCCCGACGAGATCATCGACGGGCTGAACCGCATCAATGACACGCTCGCTGAGTGCATCGCCATGTCCGAGCGGGCGCTAGGCCGCTCCGGGAACACGTTCCCCCATGGACTAAAGAACGCGGCCGCCGACTACTCCGGTCGGCTCCCGCACGGCGAAACCCAGATCCAATCTGGAAACCCGCCCGAACCCACCCAGTTTCCGGACTACGGTGAATTCCAGGTCGCCACGACCATACTCGGATCCCCCGAGAACTCGGCAGATGAGGCAGCAAACCGCACCTCACGACATGATCGCGAGGTACTCGCATCTGAAGACCAAGACACCCCAGAGCGCGAGACCGCGTCTGCACGGCAACGCCGTATAGATGCAAACAACAACAGAGCTCAGTGCCGCCAGGCCGAAGCAGCCAACGCGGATGGCGACCCACGCGACAAAGAGCTGGACCACTTGGACCCACGTAACCTAGAGCGTGAGTTCAAACGGGCACGCGCCGACTTCGTCACCCCGTCCGCTGCTATTGCAGCATGTGTTGCCGAGCTGGCGCACATGGCGGTCACCCCAGAGGCGGCCCGAGTCAGAGCCCGGCTAGCTGTTGCGCAAGATCTCCATCAGCAAAACAAGCAGGCTAGATCAAGATCTAGCCGATCGCGCCCAAGCAGAACGAGTTCCCGCAGGTCCGGGTATAGCAGATCCGACCGTGACAGGCGCCGACGTAGATCTCCGACTCTGGAACCTATCCAAGAAGAAGTAGATCAAGAGCGCACGGCGGACCACCAACCCGACGAGTCCGAGGGCAGGAATCCTCAGAATCGTCGGGGCGAAGGGAACCGGCGACGCAACTATCGCCGCCATGACGAAGACCTTCGTGATCGACTTCGCAGGTCGGACCGTGACGAACGAGCAGACCTCAACAACCGGCATTGTGAGCGCGACGCAGCCGAGCTAGAACTCCGCGAGCGGTACGACCGAGAATACGGTCGACCTGAGCGCCGAGCTAATCGCTCCGAGTACTCCGACGTCGACGATCATCGCGCACGCCGCGAGCTGGATGAGCGCGATCGCTATGATCGCCACTACGGCTCACCTAGAGCCCGCGATCGCCGTCATGATGGCGGCAGCGACAACTTCCAGCGCGCCGACCGCCAGGTTAACGTGATCTTGGGAGGTCCCGACGCGTTCCGCGACAAGAGGAAGAAGAAGCTCTACAATCGCGAGATAAATCTCGTCGGCACCAAGGGCATCGAGTACCTCAGGTGGTCGGAAACCCCGATCACCTTCACTAGAAAGGATCACTGGGTTTACTTGCCTGAGCCAGGCTCCTACCCACTAATTGTCAGCCCAGTCGTTGACAGAGCCCTCCTAACAAAAGTACTCATCGACGGAGGCAGCGCCCTGAACATCATCTTCACCAGGACCCTGAACGACATGGGGTTCGACTACAGCCGGCTCTGAGGCTCCGACCACCCGTTCTACGGCGTCATCCCAGGGAAGGCGGCCTACCCAGTAGGCCGAGTTACCCTGCCGGTTACCTTCAGCACACCCGATAACTACCGCACAGAGTTCCTCCACTTCGAGGTCGCCGACTTCAGCAGCTCCTATCACGCCATCTTCGGGCGGCCCATGCTGGCGTGCTTCATGGCAATCGCAATCCCGAATCACACCTACTTGGTGATGAAGATGCCGGCCCCGGACGGGGTCATCAGCATCAGGGGCGACGTCAGGACGTCGTACGAGTGCGACGGAGAAGCAGTACGCCTCGCCGAGCTCTCACGACAGCTCGGCAACAGCGTGCTCCTCGCAAGCAAGGCCAAGGCCAACCCACCCGCCGACTCCAAGGTGCCGGAGCAGGACGCCACGATGACAGCACTCGAGGCGGACGCAGAGACCAAGGCAATCTCCCTCTTCAGCGACGACCCCACCAAAACGGTGCTGATAGGCCAAGGCTTATCCCCCAAATAGGAAAGCGCGCTCACCTCCTTCGTGCGGGAACTGGGACATATTCGCGTGGAAGCCCTCGGATATGCCCGGAGTCCCAAGGGAAAAGGCTGAGAACTCCTTGCATTTGGCGAAGACCGCCAAGCCAGTCAAGTAGAAGCTTCGTCGGTTCGCGCAAGATCGTAAGGAGGCCATTAGGGTAGAATTGAATAACTCCTAGCAGCCGGTTTTATTCGGGAGTGCATGCACCCCGAATGGCTTGCAAATCCTGTACTTGTAAAGAAGAAAACCGGTGAATGGAGAATGTGCATTGATTATACCGATCTCAATCAGCATTGCCTTAAGGACCCCTTCCCTCTTCCTCGCATCAACCAAGTAGTCGATTCTACAGCCAGATGTTTACTCCTCTCCTTCCTTGATTGCTACTCCGGCTACCATCAGATAGCCCTTAACCCGGCCGACCAAGACAAAATGGCGTTCATCACGCCCCACGGCATATATTGCTACAAAACGATGACCTTCGGCCTCAAGAACGCCGGAATGACGTACCAGAAGGCAATCTAGAGTTGCTTGGACACTCAAATAGGGCGTAATGCAGAAGCTTACGTTGACAATGTCGTGGTCAAGACCTACGACCCAGATACCCTAATCGCCGACCTCCAAGAAACGTTCAACAATCTTCGACGCTTCAGATTGAAGCTCAACCTGACCAAATGCGTCTTTGGGGTACCCTCAGGCAGGCTCCTAGGGTTCCTGGTGAGCCACCGGGGCATTGAGGCTAACCCCATGAAGATTACGGCAATCCAGAATCTACCGCCGCCCAAAAATAAGAAGGAAGTAATGAGGCTAACAGGCATGATGGCAGCCCTAAGCCAGTTCATCAGCAAGCTATGTGAACGCGGAGCCCCCTTCTTCAAGCTCTTGAAGAAGGTCGACAAGTTCGAATGGACGCCCGAGGCCGATCTAGCGCTGGCCGACCTGAAAGCATTTCTAGTTACCCCACCGGTGCTCACCGGACCCCGTAAAGAAGAACCCCTCCTGCTATACATAGCAGCAACCACCAATGTGGTGAGCACAGCCCTTGTCATGGAACGCCAAGAATATGGACACTCCTACCCCGTTCAAAGACCGGTGTACTACGTCATCGAAGTCTTGGCTGACTCGAAAATCTGGTACCAACATCCCCAGAAGCTACTGTACACCCTCCTGATCTGTTCAAGAAAACTTCGCCACTACTTCCAAGCACACCCGATACATGTGGTATCCAATTTTCCACTTGGCGAGATCCTCCACAACCGCGACATCAACGGCCGAGTCGTCAAATGGGCGGTTGAGCTCGGCAGCTTCGACATCACCTTCAAGTCAAGGCAATCTATCAAATCCCAGGTTCCGGTTGACTTCCTGGCCGAGTGGATAGAGATTCAAGCACCCACGCCAGCAGAACCACCCGAGCACTGGACGATGTACTTTGACAGAGCTCTAAACCTCGAAGGAGCTGGCGCAGGAGTGCTATTCATATCGCCAGAAGGCAAGCACCTCAAATACATGCTACAAATTCACTACCAAGCGACCAATAATGGCGCCGAATACGAGGCGCTCATCCACGGGGTCAGGATAGCAGCTACTTTAGGCATTAAACGTCTACTATGCTACGGAGATTCAAAGGTGGTAGTGGAACAAGTCAACAAAAATTGGGAATGCTCCAAAGAAACTATGGACGCCTACTGTGTGGAAGTCCGCAAGCTAGAAGCTCACTTCTACGGGCTAGAATGCCACCATGTACCGCGCGAAGAAAACGTGTCTGCTGATGTCTTATCTAAGCTTGGGTCCAAACGCTCCCAAGTACCTGCCGGCGTATTTGTACAAGACCTGCGAAAACCGTCCATCAAACTTCTGGACGAAGGCGAACCTACAGCCGCTGCCGACCATGTTGTCGCAACAATATCAGCCTCACAGGAAGCGGAGGAAGACTGACGAGAGCCATTCATCGTATTTATCAAAAACGGTCGCCTCACCGTCAACGGTGACCTCGAGGAAGACAAGGTCGCCCTCGAGCAGATTAGTCGGCGAAGTGCCAACTATGTCGTCATCGATTCCGAACTCTACAAAAAAGCAGCATCCTCGGGAGTACTCATGAAGTGCATCCTACGCAGTGAAGGGCTGGCATTACTGCACGAGGTACACTCGGGCACATGCAGCAACCACGCGGCTGCCAAAACGCTGGTTGGAAAGGTCTACAGATCCGGGTTCTTCTGGCCCACGGCGGTCTCCGACACAAGGGTACTCGTCCAGCGTTGCGCCGGGTGCCAATTCTTTTAGAAACAAAAGCATCTGCTGGCCCAGGCGCTCCGCACCATCCCACCATCTTGGCCCTTCGCAGTCTGGGGGCTAGACAACGTAGGACCATTCAAGCCAGTCCCAGGTGGGCTCAAGCACATGCTCGTTGCGGTGGACAAGTTCACCAAATGGATCGAGTATAAGGTCGTCACCGACACCAAGTCGGCCACGGCGGCAGCCTTCGTGGAAGAGCTCACGCATCGCTTCTGTAACATCCCAGATTTTCTGGAATGTTAAAAATGTGGATTTCAAAAAATTTTCGTGCTTGATGTGTTTTGCTCATAATCATAAGGTTGTCTTCTTGTGATCTCTCCAAATTCCTAGTAATTAACCTAATCAAATTGCTTGTATGCTAAGGACAATTTAATTGTTAGTGTGATTTGGCTCTTAGTGGTTTCTTGGTTCTTTGTGTGTGCTTTAATTTGAATTCTAAATTCAAATTAAATCTAAAGCTAACAACTAATTTCCTAAACTAATTTGGGCCCTAACCGGCTAATTGTCCTATCTAACCTCGCTCGGCCCTCTGACTCTTCCTGCTAACTGAAGCCTGCTAATTAACCAACTGACTTGCCCCGCTAACTCTTCAGCCATCTCAATCTCTCAGTGCTCTGGAATTCGATTAAATGAATTATGGCATAATTTTCTAACTCTTCGAATTAATTCCATGTTAATTGATTTGATTTCGGAAAGTGGTCTAATTCATTTGTATCAAATCTCTGTGGTCTCCATTTGAATTGTGGCTCTATTTTCCGGCTTCTCGAATTAATCTTTTGCTAATTAATTTGTTCCCGGAAAATTAGTCTAATTCATTTGTACCGGGTTTACGAAATAATTAATTTGCTTTTTTGTAGAGTTGGCTAAATATTATTTTGGCCCAAACTTGAGGCCCATTTATGAGCCCATCTAATCTACCCCTAACCGTAACCACCTACCATACCATAGATATCTAACTCTCCGATCTGTTTTTCCCCTCTCCCAAGCCGCCGCCGCCAGCTCTCCCTCTCTGCTCATTTCTTTCACCCGAAGCAATCACCAGCGCCCCCTCTCCATCTCTCTGTCCCCTTCTTCTTCCACTGCAAGAAAGAAGAGCCACCGCACAAGCAAACCTGCAGCTCTCTCTCTCTGAATTTCTTCTCTCGAGATCTCCCTCTGTTTTCTCCACCGAAGCAAATCAGCAGCTGCCTTTCCAATCTCCCAGCGAGCAAAGCCCAGCAGCGCCGCTTGAATTGTTCTGCTCTGCTCTAAATTCAAGCACACAACCAGCAGTTCTCTCTCAGATTTTTCCTCTCCCTCTGAAATTCTGCACCGAGCAAAGCAGCAGCGCCGCTAGCCATCCTGCACGCTGCCACTTCTTGCCTTCTGCTGTCCACGCAAGAGGCAAATCAGGAGCCGCCCGTGGAGGAGACCGAGCGTGGACGAGTCGTCGCCATCCGCAAGCACGAAGCGCCGCACCAGAGCTACATCAACCTCGCCGGAGCTGCGTCCAAGGCGCCAGGGGGTCTGCTGCAACTCCGTCAGGCCGCAGCAGCTGGGGCGCCAGCACTCATCCTCGACCTGGCCATCGTTGCGCCCACAACCTTCCTGCCCTCCACGCCTACCACGTGTTCGACGGTATGTCTGACCCAGAACCCACCCTTCCTGCTCCACGTTGCCACTGCTACCCTGTCCTCTGTGTTCACAAACTGTTCGGTGAAATGCATGAACGCCGCCGCTGATGTGGAGGAGTACCACAAGCTGCTGTTCCGGCCTCGCCTCCAAGGTGTTCGATGAAAAGCCCAAGCAGGACCGCGAGCTGTTGTCTTCGTCTACCTTGCACGCGATCTGTTCGACAAAATGCCCAGCTGACCCTAGGTGAGCCGTGCTGCCCGACCTTCTCCAAACCCCTTGCTGTCCAGCCATGTGCCGATGGAACCTCTCATGTCTTGCCTTCGAGCCATTTGTGCTCGTGTGCCGTTCGCTTCGCCGCAGCCCGTCGTCTCTTGTGTGCCGGTCTTCAAGCCGTGCCTCTTGTTTGCAGGTGCCGCTGCCTTCGTCACCGCTGCCAAGCCCCTGTCATAGCCTCGCCGTTGCCGTGACCCTTCCCAAGCCGACCACATGCCGCCGCGGACGAGGAACACCTCAGTCCCGCGCGCACTAACTGCCATCGCCGTGGCCTTTGTGTGCGTGCCTTCGTGCCACCTTGCAGGTAACGCCGCTAGCTCCTCGCAGCCATGCCGTCAATGGCCTTCTCCCATCCTTGTTGTTCACCGATGATCCTCGTTGTTGTATCCATATCCACTAACCATCGGACCCACTAACTTGACATGAATCAAGGGTCCACTATCCACATGCTGACATGTGGGGCCCTCTGACTCTTCTTTCGGTAACGAGTTGTTGACTGTCTTTCGGTCAACGGTGACGTACGCAGAGCCCGCTGCTAGCGTCAGAAGAACTAACCTAGAGACGACATGTGGCATGCTTTGGTGATGCCACATGTCCTTATTGTTTTCTTTTTTTCGTAATTAATTAAACCCAAAACATCTTTCGATATTTGAAAATTCATAATAAATTGATCCTAGCTTAGAAAAATATGAAACCAGTTTCACTACTTTTCTAAAATCATGATCTATGCGTTAGACTAGAGCTTGGTGTTATTTGGTTCTTCTTGTTTCTTCTTTTGGAGTTTATTTGCTTAGCTTATCGTTGTTATTTGTTATCCATTTATTAGGATCCTCGGAAGACTCGCACGACTTCGTCGACCTCGTCTTGGACTACGTGAAGAAAGAAGAGACTTTGCTCCAGGTTCACGCCCGACCAATCTCTGAAATACCTATTAGACATGCAACTAGTATGCTAGCGCTTTACTTTACTCGCATGATAAACCTGCACTGCATTTGTTATTATCCTGTTACCTTGCTAGCTACTACTCACTTTATGGAATATGCTATGCTATGCATGTGTTGGGATGGTTGTGATTTGAACCTCTTGGCGTGAGTTGTGGGTGGTATGGGAGGAGTAGTGCAGCTAGGCGGTGTAAGCGAGTAATAACAACTCGATCGTTTGATCGGGGTGCTTGGGGACTGCACTCGGGCAGTCCCTACGGAGTACCTGTTGCGGGTACATGATTCTTGGATATTGGTACTTGAGGAGTGTGGGCGGCTATACCTGTTATGGGTGCCGATTGCGGACCGTTGCGGCGGATTGCTTATGATGCAGATACTCGCTTTACCGACAATTAAGGACCAAGTCGAGTTCCACCTTTGGACGTGGGAATACCGTGCTCACCATCTACCCAGTATGGGGAGGGTTCCAGCAAGCCTACTCTAGTGCGGCGCTGAGACTGTAGGAGATTCGAGCTTGATATGTGTAGGGGGGAATCGTTGCGGCGTATTCTCCCTGATTTACCACGGCCCCCGACTGGCCCCGGTGGGAAGGTTTCACATCCCTGGGGCAGATGTTAGATCGGATGTTTCCCGAGCCCAGGGAGACAGGATTGGCGCCGTTACTGTTTAGGGTCTTTGCTGTGGACTGTGTCTCAGGTTGGTTGCGGACTAGCCTTGCAGCCCGGATGGATTCCTGGAGTGCCACCTCTGCAGAGTGTAAACTATACGTATAGCCGTGTCCACGGTTACGAACGACCCGCTTCTGATAAGTTCCGACTAGCATGGGAATCTGTTTTCTTACCTCATCCTTGATTTGGGAAATGAGAGATTGGTCCAGCGCTGCTGATGAGACAAGGTGGGGAGGGAGCTCACCGAGTCGACTAGTGAGCGAAAGGAGTTGGTGGTTGATGTTTGCGGGAACCTCGTGTGGCAGGACGAGCCCGATGTGAATGTGAGGCTGATGGGTGGATATGGGGAGTGTATGTGCTTGTGAGGAAAGGTGTTTGGAGATGAGATGAACTTGGGTTTATCACTGCTGCTCGCATAGGAAACCCCGGCTTATTTTCCTTGAATACTTTTATCACTAGTTTAGGCCACTTTAAAGCTTCCGCATATATGGTTGGTGACGTGGACCTGTCCCATTTCCTTGGGGACAGTTCTGGAGCTTTCAGGTGATAACTACAACTCTGATGGATGCTGCTTTGGAAGGTTACGTGCTTCGCTCAAGGATGCCTGTGGTGGAGATTGAAGATGAAGACTTGAAGGCCTAGCTACCGCTGCGTAGATGTTTCATCTTGTCAATGTAGCCCAAGTGGCATGTACTAATCTCGTACTCTGATATGTAAATAATGATTGAAGTCATGTTTATCGTTGTATGGATGTGATATTTGGCTGAAATGAGTTCTGTACGTGATAGCTGTTGATTCTGGGACTATCACAATGGTACAGGGAATCTGATTCTCAGTTTCGAGAATCCGGTTCGTTTCAGCTTCGGAATTCCAAATCGGATCATCACTGACCTTGGCTCCCAGTTCACAGGGCACGAGTTCTGGGACTTGTGTCAAGACAACCAGATCGATGTCTACTAATCGTCCACCACCCACCCACGGTGCAACGGGTAGGTGGAACGAGCAAACGGCATGGTCCTGGATGCCCTCAAGAAGGAAATCTACGATGCACTCAACCCACGTGCAGGTCTCTGGGCTAAAGAGGTACCTCACGTGGTATGGGGCCTTCGCACCCAGAGGAGCAGGGCAACCGGGTACTCGCCTTTCTTCATGGTCTACGGATCGGAGGCAGTACTGCCCGTCGACCTAGCTTTCGGCACCCCGTGAATCAAGAATTACGAGGAGGGAGAGGCCGAGTCAAGTCGGCAGGTTGACGTCGACGCTCTAGAAGAACACAGACTCTGTGCCTTAACTCGGCACACGCGCCACGAGCAGCAAATCCGCCGATACCACGACAGGAACGTCAAGGAACGCTCTCTAAACGTGAGCGACCTTGCCTTACGCCGAGTCATGAGCTCGGCAGGACAACACAAGCTATCTGCACCTTGGGAAGGACCTTTCATCATCAAGGAAGTCATATCCCCCGGAACCTACCGTCTAGAATGGGCCAACGGCGAACCAGTTCCAAATGTTTGGAACATCCAGCACCTCGCCAAATTCTATCCATAGTACAAGAATACAGCTATGTACCTTTTACCTTTTCTTCAACGTTAAATACAAACTCTCAGTTTCTCAAATAAATTTTGTGCCCCATGAACATTGCTAAGGCATTAACATCTCACCGACAGCCATGAGCTCGTCCACAAACAAAATTGCTCATGCAAAGCAAATAAACTCGGCATGCCCGATGCGCTATATCCAAAGTCTAAACACACGCGAGTGTACTCGGCCGGGACCCTACCTACGACTAAGCCTCCACGCAGAGCATCATAGCACGTAGGAGAGCTGTCTCCACGAGAGCTCCAGCCAGTTTACCGCCACAGTCCTCAGTGCGTGTCACGATAATGGTGAAGTGCCCAATAATCGTCAAAAATCATCCAAACAAAAGCTACAAGCTTAAAAGTGCCACTTATTTCATATGAGTTTCCATATTACTACATACCCTTCTCTTTCCCTAAACAGGACTGGAGCCCATCACCTCAACAATAATACGGACTACATCGATCGCCAAGCTGGCAAAGGACTCCGTCAATTCTCCAAACTGCTCCTCTGACAGCTCGGGATGGTATCCGTGCCGGACTTCCTCTAGGTTGAGGTCGGGGTGGTATGAACGCACGAGGGCGAATGTGCTCTTAACTGCGTAATGCGCGGTCTCCGTAGTCATGCCCCTCGTGAAACCCGGCAGAAGGTGCAGTCGATCAACAAGGGGCTCCGCCGGTCGACCTCCAGGCGCTTGAATTCCATCACAGGCAAACAGAGCTGCCTGCACTAGGGTCTCGTAGCAATCCTTGGCCTCTGCACATGTGCATGGGTTAGAACAGAACCCAGCATTTTGAACACTGTACAAGGACAGAAAACTCGGAAGGCAATACACACCATTCATGGCGACCTTGTGAGCACCCAGGGCGCGACTGTGCGCACTGACAAGGTCCTGCATCTCCTGCTCCATCTTCGCGACCTTCTCCTCCAAGACTTTCTTCTCGCGAGCATGACCTGCGCAGGAGACCCACCCATAACTAAGAGTTATGGCTTCATGATCAGTACAAACTAGAAATTCAAGCCGGCGTCGCACAGGCTTCTGCTCACTTTCAAGGGCACGCTTCAACTCGGCGTCCCTCTCTTGTAGCATGCCCGTCGCGTCCTTGAACTTTTTGTCCACAGCCTCCAGACGGCGTTGGATGCGTTCCATCTCCTGGGCATGACCTAAGAGCACAGGACAAAAAAAGATAAGCACGCCGTTACTAATAGCCGAGTACTCTACCCATAAAAGAACCGGAGCGGTAGAGAAGAAGAACTCACTAGTATTGGCCGCCTCCAGCTGTGCGACGAGATCCTGGTTGAGCTGCGCCACACTCTTCGTGTCCGTGTCCTTCTGATTGGCGAGTCCCCGTGCCTCGCCTGCAATGGTTCGGACCCGGGTCCTGAGCTCTTGCAGCTCCTGGTACTCATCTTCGTCCATGCGCATCATCCGCGTGCACTCCACGGTCCCAGCCATCAACACCTGCATCACATGAAGCTTAGTACTGGATCATGAATTATAGGCCAAGACTGGTCGAAGTTACCTCCATGTCCTCCAGCATCGCGCCAGAGGAATTGCGAATCCGCTCCAGCGCCGCCTGATTCTTCTTGGCCAAGTGCTCGTAGCGCTCAGGCCGACTCAACTCCTCTTCCTCCACCACCACGTCCTCCGGATCAGCACGCTGATCTGGGAGCACGTCATCTTCAAGCCCCGGCATATCCAAGTCTTCTTCGGCACTCGGTACGACCTCCAGCGCGACGGTCACAGCAACCGCGGCTGCTGAATTCGATCCCCCAGCAGTATCAGCAGCTGTGGTTGCCGGTGGCCCCTTCTGCGCTGTCACCACCTCCGCCGAAGGAGGCTCCTGGGATACGGAATCCCCCTGATCACCGGCGCCGTCTGATCGGGTACGGGAGGTATCTGATAAAATGGTCACATCCCTGGGAGATAACACAGCAAGAACAGCACAGTAAATAAGCCACGACGAAAAGTTCTGAGCATGAGCAACTTAACCGAGTTTAGACTCTAACCTGTTACTCCTGCTCGGCCTCTTGAAAATCAAGCCTAGTGGGTGCGGTAGCCGACCACCCCCTTACGACTGCAAAGGTGTCGAAGACTGCACCGCCGTCACCTCAGCTGTGGCACCCGGGTCCCGACCCTCGTCCTGCAGGTCAGGAGAAGCAGTTGCGTCGTCACTAGCCGATGGCGCACGCTTGGCCCGGCGCCTCTTCAAATGCGGTGCATTGGACGCTGACGCCTGTGCCACCGCCGACCTCTTGCGTGACTCTGCGGCCACGGGCTGCACTCGCGACGCGTACATCTTCCGATTAGCAGCCCGGGTTCGCGCCGTGGCAGCCGGGGACTCCGCACCCGCAGCATCATCAGTACCCGGTGAAGAACCAAACTCCTCAGATTCCCAGTCCTCCAGATCGTCAATGACTGGAAGCTGGTCGTCCCTCGCCTCGTCCGGCCTCATCACTTTCTGCCGTGACACTGGGTCCGTGTTGGGTAGTGGCGCCGGACAGAAGAAGCGCTTGGTCACCTCCTAAACTCAAACAACCTACAAGACAGAGAAAAATTCTTGACAGATGAAAAGAACTCGGAGCAGAAGCATTATCTCGGGTGGAGGATTCTTCAGCGCAAATGGGGATGGGGCGCCAAGATTGTTCACCTCCCCCTTCATCATGCCGCTCACTCACCGGATAACTTCGTCCGAGTCCAAGCCCCGAGTGGTCTCCCGGGTCGGATCAAGGCGGCCCGAGAAGTCGAACGCCGGATGAACCCGATCCTTGATCGGCTGGATCGACCAGGCCACGAATGAGATCGCCACCGCTGTAGCGGTCAATCCCCGCCGCTTCAGGTCGGCGACTCGCTCCAACAGTTTGGGGATACCATCGCACTCGTCCCCAACCGGAAGATCACGCCAGGAGTCCTGCTCCCTAGGCGCCATCCCAGTCCTACTCGGAAGCAAGGGCGGCTGGTCCGTCATCAGGAACCAGTCACAGCGCCAATCCTTATGACAATCATTCAGCTGCAAATCAAAATAATCCTTCTGCCTTCCAGCGCGAAGACAGATGCCTGCCCCTCCAGTAATCCGAGTAGGGCCGTCACCCTTGCTCCCGGAACCGATACGCTTGACGCGGTACAAGTACCGCTACAGATGAAAATGGGGTGCGATACCCAAGAAAGCTTTGCACAAGTAGATGAAAAACGTAATGTCGAAAATCCCATCGGGATTGAGATGGGAAAGCTCCAGACCATAGTAATGAAGTAGCCCGTGGAAGAAGTCGCCGGTCGGCGTGCTGAAGCCCCGCTCAACAAAGTGCGCGAAGACGGCGACCTCATTGGTGTTCTTGAAGGGCCTCTTCTCCTTCCACGGCAACCTCCACGCCATGGTGCTCTTCGGGGGAAGCACACCACGGTTCGCCATATCCTCCAGGCGCTCCGCCGTCATCTTGGTATTGCCCCAGCTTGCATCCTGCTCGGCTTCCGATGGCATTCCAGCCGCCCCCAGGGCCTCCATGGCGGCACGCTCAGCAGCTTCCTCGACCATGAGTCTCTCCTCACAAGAAAGGTGGGGCGAAGGGCGGATGAAGGCGGGAGTGCGAGCGCACAGCAATGGGGATCAATCTACGAGCTTCGCGTGGCCTTGGGAATCTCGCTTGGGCGCAATGGCGGGCTAAGCGAAAAGCAAGGCGAGGAAGACGAAGGGTGCGACGCAACGGTGGGATGACGTCGACGGCACCCCCGGTCGCGTATTTATAATGCGGCGTCCCCCTGACGTAACGGCTCCGAAACTAACGGACGGAATCCGCGGGATTGGCGATACGCGATCCGTTGGATCCGAAATCGACGGATGGGATATGTTTCCATTTCAAACGACTCGGCGCGTCCCAAGAGAACCCTGCCAAGTCCCTCGCATGCTCGGGGGCTGGGCGCCGCACTACGACTCGCCGCGTCCCAAGAGAACCATGCCAAGTCCCTCGCATGCTCGGGGGCTGGGTGCCGCACTACGACTCGGCGCGTTCCAAGAGAACCATGCCAAGTCCCTCGCATGCTCGGGGGCTGGGCGCCGCACTACGACTCGGCGCGTCCCAAGAGAACCCTGCCAAGTCCCTCGCATGCTCGGGGGCTGGGCGCCGCACTACGACTCGCCGCGTCCCAAGAGAACCATGCCAAGTCCCTCGCATGCTCGGGGGCTGGGTGCCGCACTACGACTCGGCGCGTTCCAAGAGAACCATGCCAAGTCCCTCGCATGCTCGGGGGCTGGGCGCCGCACTACGACTCGACGCGTTCCAAGAGAACCATGCCAAGTCCCTCGCATGCTCGGGGGCTGGGTGCCGCACTACGACTCGGCGCGTCCCAAGAGAACCATGCCAAGTCCCTCGCATGCTCTGGGGCTCGGCGCCGCACTACGACTCGGCGCGTTCCAAGAGAACCATGCCAAATCCCTCGCATGCTCGGGGGCTGGGCGCCGCACTACGACTCGGCGCGTTCCAAGAGAACCATGCCAAGTCCCTCGCATGCTCGGGGGCTGGGTGCCGCACTATGACTCGTCACGTTCTACACGAACCATGCCAAGTCCCTCGCATGCTCGGGGGTTGGGCGCTGGGTAGGGCCTGGTAGATTTCTATAACTATCACTAACCATTTCACGCGGTCGGACACAGTTCACCACCACAACAAATGAACATGTTCATATTCTATAGTTCGCAAATCGCGAGTTTACAAGGAAAAAGTACATCTGACCAAAGGCCATTCAGAGATACAAAGATATAAACCGCATATTATGCGGCTCTTGGACCACTTCAGTTCGGTGGCTTGCACACAATCTCCAGAACAAGTCTCCACAGCTTTCTCGACGATTTTCTTGTGGCATCCCACCAACTGAAGGACCTCGTGGCTGCACTACTGGAAGAGGGTAAGGACTAGGCGTCACCGCCAACGGCGCCCAGGCTCAGATCGCGCCACTCGTCCTCGATGGGCTCCCTAGCGAAGTCAGCCACTCAACATCATTCGCTAGCTTTCTGACGAAGAGTACACTTACCACAGCCTCCTCGCCCGGATCCACCAAGAAGTAGGCAACTCCCCCGCCTATGAGGAGTGCGATGCCCTGCTCCTTTCCCGCAGCATTTGCACCACTATTCGACGATTTTCTTCTGGCATCAACAGCACGCACCAAGGCATGTACCTTGGACTCTTCTACTCTCACAAGCTATCTTCTCAAGAAGAAGGATCCTCAAGATCCACATGGTGGCTATAACCTTCAACACACTATGGCGATGAACCACGCCGATGCATCTATTTATAGGCGTCCCAGGTCGCAGCAATGTTGGCCCGTGAACCACTAACGCCCGGCTGCGAATACGCATGCGTTTCGTTTTTTCCCGGGCGGGTGGCCATCAATGCCCTTGACTGCGCATGCTCAGATGCGGGAACCCCGCAGGGCCAGCTGTAACAGCTTTTTGATCGAGCAGGCTCGGCTTGTAGTTATCAACACACTGTTGCATCACGGGTGCTAAAAATTTTGGCCCCTTCCTTGGTGGCAGCATGCTCTCACCTACCTACACCTCAGCCAGGTTAACCGAGTATGTCCTATAACTCGGGAAAGTACTCTTTGTGGTATCAAGACTTCACCAACTCCTGGGCAACACATTGTCTATTTACTTTTTGAGCCTTGGCTCGCTTATTCTAACCAACCCAATGCTCGGGGGCTACTGTAATACAATGCTCCTAATCGTCGCCCTGTGCTCGGCCCTCATGAGGACCGATTGACTACCTCGAAGGACACGGCGTCGTGTTGGGTGTTCTCTCTCTTTTGAGCACTGCCCACCCTTATGCCGACTACATGTTGAAGCACCTTCAGCCGACTACATTGGCCTCGTTCCTTCATCAAGCAGTTCGACACGCACATGCACGTTGCTCGGGGGCTTGTGGGATATGGGTACCCCTGGGCCCATTGTCAGACTAGACTACGGTGGCCAGGGCCCACATCTGACAGGCTTGTGGGCTGACCCCTAGGAGGCCCACACGGGCACCCTGACTTGGAGAACAAGTTCGATGAAGACCTGGTGGGCGACTCGTCCGGATATCCAGGGGTATTCTGTATCCGACCCGGCTTAGAGTCCTGGTCGGAGCCAAGTAGGTTTAGAGGGAAATCGACTTGTAAACCCTAGTCCATCAACCCTATATAAGGCGGCCTAGGGCACCCCCATGAGGGACACCGAACCTCAGATCGCATCCAGCATTGCATCAAACCATACGAGCAATACAAACACCACCACCGACACAGGACGTAGGGTATTATACCTCCGGGTAGCCCGAACCTGTCTAAATCTGTGCCTCATGTGTACCATCAAGTCACTAGTTCATCGATCGCCTCTCCTACAAATCAACCACTTGGGTACCCCCAGGTGGATTGCCGGTCCTAAGGTCTGACACTCACTATTAAGGAAGCAACAATGGTTGAGATCACAGTTTATTGTGCTTCACAGTCAAGATCATCTTTGACTCCCACCATTAAGCTAGTCAACATTCCGATGCTTCCTCCGATGATCATCACCATTAAATGAGGATCATTTGCTGGAATATAGAGGAAACACATCGGACTTGAGTAGCTCCATGATCTCAACAGTGATGGTGATGCCACCAAATTCAACCATGTCGACTTTAGGGACACCCACAACCCTCTGGATCTTCCAACAATAATTAAAAATTAATAGAATACATATTTTTCTATGCAGGTCCTTCTGAAGCAAGCATTGACATTGATATTGCACTGAATTTTCGACCATAGTTGCGCCTTCAATCCAAGAAGGAACAATGGTTACTCCTTCAATCCAAGGAGGATATACATGTCTTTTAGTTGGTCTTTATCAAGATGCATAAACTGTCCACAAATTACACTCTGATGAAGTATGAAATCATGTAACATTTGAGTAGTAGTTATGCTTTGATAATTTTTAATTGAACCATAGGACTATAATGTTCATGTGCACCTGCCAGCAGCTACAAGTCTGCCTCATTATTGATCTTATGCAAATCAGCAGTGCTCGATGAATCTGGTTAAGTTCCCCATGGCATACCCTTATGTTGTGTTCCTTCCATATTTGCTAGTTGTTGAACACAAAAGGAGTGCCGATGCTTTTCCTCTATATTCCAGCAAATGATCCTCATTTAAGTACATCGATCCTACTCCTGACGTTTTCTATTTTTGTGGAAGAGAAGAAACTATAGAGAATGCCATTTTGGTGTGGCAATATGCCTATTAGGTATGGGGTCAGGTAATAAGGTGCTATGGTATAGATTGTAAGACTCAAGCTTTTGTCCATATTCGATAGTGGTTTTTCAATTTCTTAGAGGGAGCAAAGGATGATGAATCCATAGCTTTTACAATCATTGTGTGGAACATTTGGGAGGCAAGAAGTGCAGTCAGAATGGCGAAAACATGTTTCACATCCTCACTCCATTGCTGACCGGACAAAAGCTTATGTAGATATGGTTTTCATGCACATCAATGTAGATGCGAAATTTTGGCGGAATACCCGAAAATTAGTTTTTATCGGTAGGGTCCGAAATTTTACTTTGACTGAAATTTCGCTATCTAGCGAGTTAAACTAACTTGTGATGTATTGTCGTATTTCTTTGTTGTTATATACAGAATGATGATATATATGATCATTTAGAGATCATTTCTATGTCTGATATTTCGTATAAGGCCCCCTCACATTGGAGTAGTAGGTGTGATGATTTGGCTCGTTATGACTCGTTTGGTAAGGAGCTAGCTCGGCTCGGTTCACTAAGGTTAACGAGTTAAAAATTAAGTTTGGCTCAGTTCGTTTGTAAACTTCGACCTGGCTCGTTTGGCTCACAAGCTGAACATTCTTCAACATTAATGCTAAGATTAGAAGTGATTTTAACCAATATGATATTTTAAGTATGCAAACAACATTTAAAACAATAGCTCATGATAACATTATTGAAGCAATAATATAAATCAATCAATTATGATGGTATAGATGTTTAGAGACTGAAATAGACTCAATTAGTATCCATTTTACTTTACAAGTTGAATACCAAGTTTGTCTTAGCCAACTAATAATAATATCATTATACTAGTAAATATCAAGGTAGCAATTGCCATATTTATTAAGCTTAATGAGCCAAACGAACAGCCATGGGCGGTTCACAAGCTAAAATCAAGGCTTGGCTCGATTTGTTTATAAGGTTGAGCTGAGTTGAACTGGGTCAAACCTAGGGACAAGCTGAATTGGGCCGAATCTACGAACGCCAGCTCACAAGCTTTGAGCTTTTCTACCAACCCGATACACGATCATACTATACTAGGAATTTCATAATGGCTTTTTGTAAGAAGACACATAGAATTGAAGATTCCAAGTTCGTTGAAGCACTGACAATTTGATGTGTTGTTGCTTTTACAAAAGACATGATTTTTAGCATATCATAGTCGCTTCTGACAGAATGTTATGAAAAATTACAATCCCCGTATCTATATTAATTTTAAGTTGGAGACATTTTGTATGTGACGTTTTGGCTCAGCTCAATCGTAGTGCGGATGTTTCTTGTACTAGAACCCTGATGAGCACAGTTGTCATGCGTTCCAGTTGGGTCATCATGTTAGACTTCCTTTTTCTTCTCCTTCTTCTCATGCGACTCATGCATTTGATCTTGTTCACTGTGATACGTGGACATCTCCTATACTCAGCATTTCTGGCTATAAATGCTATCTTGTGGTGGTTGATGATTTCTCTTATTACTCTTGGACTTTTCCATTGCACACTAAGTATGAGACATTTTCCACACTCCTTCACTTCTTTGCCTGGGTGTCCACTCAGTTCGGCCTCACCATTAAGACCGTCCAGTGTAACAATGGCCGTGAGTTTGATAACAACATATGTGAGTTGATGTAAAAAACTTAGTGAGTTAAACTACTATCTATTTCATTTATATTTATAGAAAATGCAATGAGGTAACTTATGTAATGGCTCTCTGATTCAGTTTGGTGTAATGATTCTCCGGATGCAATCTGAGTCATCCTCTACCAGAATTAAAATAAATTCTAGTGAATTTGGTGTAATTCGATCAAAATAAAGTGCAAACATAAAAAACTAGAATATGCATGCGGGAGTGCTCCCACTAATCATGTAACATAAATAAATCCTAGTGACTCATCCTATGTCATTCTGTTTCCACTAATCATGTAGTTCAGTTTTTATGTCTTCCCAACAAATGACTAGTGCAATCGAAGACATCCTCTGTAATGATTCAGTTTGTTGTAATGATTTTAGAGAGTACTCAATATAGGATTTTTTTCATGAATGGACAATGTGTTAGAATTAAAATAAAGTGGTAGCAAAATGATTAGTGTAATATATAAATAAAAATAAAATGTAGTGCACACCACCACAAAAGCTACTCCTTATGTCCGTCACATACATAAAGAAACAAAAAGGACTACAATATGCACCTAGAATTTCTTGCGTCATGAGTATTTAGTTTATTAACTTTATTTACATTGCAACAAAAAAGTGTGCGATTAACAAACATAGTATAAAAGCAAATTGTCGAATATTTTTTTAGCAACCTCAAATTAATCCCTAAAATATTGAAACTTGACTACCGTAATCTTTTAATCACTTAATGTTTGATTGCAATATCTTAATCAAATTAAAGCACATAATTGAATATTCTTATATGGAAAGTGTAGTAATAAAACAACAAAAACACACAAAAGTTATTCACATTAGGCTATTTGTATAAGAAAGATACATTAGAAAAATTCATCATACTACCACAACCTAGATTCGGATAAGATATCATGAGTTTGTGCAATTCATCCTCAAGAAAAAGGGGACCCTAGATAGGCACCCGGGGTGCTACTAAGAGTTTGATGTATTGGAACAAGCTAGGTATTAAGAGAGTTAACATGAGATTGAGTAGTGTCCTCCATCCATCCCCTTTGGTCACATATATAGAGAGAGATGGGACGAACATGTTTCTTTTCCACCCTTGGTGGGGAATGAAATTACAATTAGGTCCTTAGCTTGAATTCCTATATGGGCCAGAAATGAGGTTGTCTAGGCCCATCAGAAGGATTTGTTTCCCGTTTGCCTCAATGACACTGATATGCAAACTCTAAGTTAAGGAGAGGTGCATATATACAATGACACAACCAGATGCTTCCATACTTTTACATAGCTTTGGAAGCCAAAGCTTTGGAGGTCCATTAAGCTCTGGAAGGCTATTCGAAAGTATTAGTGTTGGAAAGTTGAAAAACCATTCTGGAACCTTAGTTTGGAAGCATTAGCTCAGTATGGTAACATTAGAAGGCCTATCTTAAACCTGAATTACATGGGAAAATTTGCTACGGGACATCCAAAGTGACATCGATTTGCTGGAACACACCGTTGACCACGTTATTGGCTGGTGGACACTCACATTTTGAGTCAATTTGCTGGAAGACACTGCGTCGATTAGAATAATATTTTCCGGCCGAAGAGGAGAGAGAAAGGGAAGGAAATGTCATTTTTACCCATGGTCCCACCAGTCAGTTCCTTCTTCCTCCTCAGGCGCCCAGGGCTGTGGGCAGCGCGCGCGGGTGCCGGAGCGGGAGTGGAGGAGGAGAAGCTTCAGCGACCTGGCGGTGGGGGAGTTGGACGCCGCGGGGGACGCCGACGGCGACGCGGGCAGGGACGGCTTCTGCGGCATCTGGACCTTCTTGAGTCGAGCTTCCCGAGGTCAGGCGCGGCGGCGGCTCGCCGGCGTTGAGTGGCCCGGATGCTACAGAGCCCCATTTCCCATGTGGTTTGGACTAGGAGAGAGAGAGGAGGTAACAGCAAAGCTCATAGTGGGGCCCCCGCCGAGGTCCACGTGCCGGAGGTGGCGCACGGCGGTGTGGGGCAGGTGGCGGATCGGGTGCTTGCTGTGGGCATTGCAGCGGCTTCGAGCGTGGGCTCCTGGGTGTCGAGGAGGGTTCAGGGTCATCCTACGATGCCGAGGAAAAGAGGAGAGGGTGAGGAGCGGCCTTACCGTGGAGAACGACAACGACGGCCATGGATTCCCGAGCTTCGACAATGGCGGCGAGGCGGATCAAATTGGCACCAGGAGAGGCGAGTACGAGCGGTGTTGGTGTGCTGGGATGGCAAAGGGGATGCGGTGGGAGCTCGGGGTGGTTTTTGTAGGGGAAGTGGAGCTCGGAGGGGAGAGGAATTGGAAGGGATGGCCGGCGGGGTATCGCGTGGTGGCGCCTAAGGAGGAAGAAGGAACTGACTGGTGGGACCAATGGTAAAAATGACATTTCCTTACCTTTCTCTCTCCTCTTCAGCCGAAAAATATTATTCTAATCGACACAGTGTCTTCCAGCAAATTGACACAAAATGCGAGTGTCCACCAGCCAATAACGTGGTCAACGGTGTGTTCCGACAAATCGATGTCACTTTGGATGTCCTGTAGCAAATTTTCCCTAATTACATTAGGCTATACTTTTACATAGTTTCATCACGCAATTTCAAACCATCAATTTTGAAAGGTGGTTTGGAATTCTTAGTTCCAGAAGGACATTTGAAAGCCTTAACTTAAAAGTACTAGAAGGTCGTTTGAAATATTTAGTATCAAAAGATTGTATGTTTGGAAGCATTGGCTTCGGAAGGCCATTAATAAATCTTTTTCAAAAGGAAGTTCATGAACCATTTTTAAGAACGCTGCTCGGAAGCCTTAGCTTTGAAAGGTTGAATGGCCATTCGAAAACCCTAATTTTAGAAGGTAGTGTGTTTGGAGGTATTGGCTTCAGAAGTCCATTTTGAAATCCTAGGTTTGTAATGTAGTTCCGGAGCCTTATCTCTGGAAGATTGTTCCTAAGCCTTAGCTTTAGAAGGCTAGAAGAAGGGTGTTTAGAAAATCTTAGTTTTGGAAGATAGTACAAGATCCAGATGGATTTTCCAAGCCCTATCTTTCGAATGCTGGAAGGATGTTTTGAAGCCTTAATTTTGCTCTGTGCTTTGATGATTGGAAGCCTTAATTTTGAAAGGCTTTCAAAGGCTTAGCTTTAGAAGGACGGAAGGCCATTTGTCCAACCCTCGAAAGCCTTCATTGTGGAAAGACTCCTCTGCCACCATCGTAAGACATTCTTTTAGAGAGACTTCCTCCTATCAAAAAAAGATTTCATGAAGGACGTCGATGTTCTATAATGACATCTTTTTACCCCTATTTATCTTCAATATTGGTATGTAAATTGCATCAAAACTATTGATAACACCTAATAATATATCGGGCTATATTCGTATATGTGTTTTGTTTTAGATAAAACTCTATTTTTTTAGAAATTAGGTCCAACTTGGTCTACAAAACCAAGGACTAGCCCATGGAAGGTAACGACCATGTGAGCCCATGGGGGCCAGGCCGATTGGTTGGGGGCCCACATGCCACTTGGCATGGCCTGTTATGAAGCCCAGTGAAGTTAAGAAAGAAAGCTAAGGCCTTTTGGAGGTAGGATTTTCTCCCACCATTGGAAGGGGTTGTGGAGGAAAGACTTTCTCTTGTTGTTGAAATCAGTTGCGCACGAAGAGCCTCCTCCCAACATTGTAATAAGGATTCATATACGGAGAGATTTCTTCCAGTCTCCCACTACTAGGAGTAAGAGAGGAAGGGCTTCCTCCCAGTGCTAGGAGTCATGGAGAAAGGGTTTCCTCACTATATGTAGTGGTGGCAGACTAAAGAAAGCTGAGGTGTGGCATAGCTTGACTGACGAGGCAATAGGCTGGTGGAGCACTTATGCTAATGCATTGAAAGGATAGCCGGTGTGATAGATTGTGTCTAAATCTCTACTACTAAAAATCACGCCCAAAGGAATCGCGACCGCACTCCGTCTTCCGTCAGCCGCCCGCGCCTCCGTCGTGCGACCCCACACACCCCCGCGATCCGATCTGCATTAGCCGCCTCCCCACCTCGTCTGCATAAACCCACGCACGGTTCCCATCTCTGTCGCCCAAAAACGTTGCCGCCGCCGCTGCAAAACCTGCCGCTGCCGCCGCCGCAGCTCCAAAACCTGCCTAATCATCTCGTCTCTCATCTCATCTACGTCCCGGTCTCATTCACGTCGCAGGAACCCGAGGAGGAGCGCCACCACTCATCGTTGCCATTTTTCACCAGTAGCTTCACGTCTCCTTGCGGCTAGATCTTGAGTCGCGCCGTCGCAACTCGTCGAAGTGCCCTAGGTGAGATCCCTGTCCCGTGAGCTTTCCGTTTTGCCGCTTCCCGTTGAAATCCGTGCGATGTAGGTCGATCTGGAGATTCATCAGTGGGTGTAGGACACGAACGGGAAGCTCGTGCATGGCCTCCATGAGCTGCTAACGTTTCCTGCATTGCATGCTGAAGAAAGAAGATGAAGTGTTGGCCCTTAGATCCAAAACCGACGGTGTAGATTAGATCCACTTGATACCCCTTCATGTGGACTTGGTCTACCATAGACCCAAGTTCAAACCCCCTGGTCCATTGATCCCACAGACCGAGTCCATGAAACAGTGGCTGCCAACTCACCGCATTTTTCAGTTTCAGCCCCTATCCTTGTTGGTAATCGCGGCATAAATTTTCTGTGTCATGTGAAATAAGCAATCTAGGGCCTGAATTTTGTTTTGACAATTATTATTCCAGCCTTAACTCTTGTACTATTACACATAAATCCTTCATCTTTCACTAATTTCGGATCACTGTTCACTGCACGGTAGGTACTTTACTGTTCAGCCCCTGCGTTTTACATATGTATTATTGTCACATACTAATATTGCTAGACTACAACTTGTACTGTATTTTTGTATACCAGAGAGATAAACATCACGAATTGAAAGGGCCGTAGATGAGAGGTGTCTTTTTTATTGATTTATTGTTTCTCCATCACCTCACTTTGTAATTGTTTGCTATTTCTATTTGTTTTTCTGGTTTCAAATATGGTATTGTGATTATATGTATTTCCTTCTTTTTTGTTGTCTACCCAGGACCAAATAAATGGCAACGGTGAAGGGTACTGTGGACAATAAAATTCTTGGTGATGCCGCAAACACCAGCAACATAGGTACTACATTCTCTATAAACAATCAACAAAGTCACCTTGCGTTACTATACGCTCATATATGTTTTGTTGATTTTAAATAGTGGATTCCGCCAACGAAGTTCTTGACCCTAAAGTATTTTACACGGTAAGTATTTTGGTATGTTCATAGGTACTTTCAACTCAAATCAAATGCCATATAATAATATATTTATGTACACACTGCTTATACGTAGGATGAGAAGACACTGCACCAAAACTTTTTAATTGACATATTATGGTGGAGAAAGAATGCGTATCGAGAGAGACTTCCTAAACACGTACAAGACTATCTTGCTCGCATCACAGGCAACCAGATTTGAAATATAGCTGTGGAGAAAAACTATACTATTCTGAATCTTTGCGTGTCCTATTACTTATTGATACCTTAGTGTGAGGTCATTTTGTAGGATTATTTACTATTCGTGTTTCTATGAAGTTTTCATATCGGTGGGACCTTACAACCGTCAAAATACAATTTTTTGTGCGATCTATTTATCTTGCTTCATGCATCGTACCCGTAGCAAAATGCCGATGCACCCACACCCACCCGCCTTAGCAAATCGTCGCAAGGCACCACGTCACTGTACGTGGACCGTATCAGATGATCGTTTGGTCCGTATAGGATTTGGCTAGATAATAAGTACAGTGGATATACATATTCTCTTCCCTCCGTCGACGGCGAGATAAATTGCAGTCGCAAACGAGTTTAATCAGGGGGATTTCACTTTCACACACCGTACTCTGGTTCTCAGTTTTTTTTAATGAATCAGTACGAGATTGCGCTAATTTCATTGATAAAGAAGAAGATATCGTTTACAGGCGCTGGTTCTCAGTTTCTCACCGTCGTCGGGTGGTCGGCGAGGCGGCCTCCTCCTCACTCAGCTATATATAGCGGCATTCAGTGATCAGTGGCTCCCCGGCCCTAACCTATTCCCTCTCACACCCTCACACCCACCACCGGCGGCGGACGGACTCTTGCTGCCACCGCCATCGAGCATTCCGGGCAGCGAGCGAGCTGAGAGCGAGCACGGCTCATCGATCGTGTCGTCCGCGTTCGCGCGTGCTTGCTTGCATAGTAGAGAGAGGTAGGAGGAAGGAGAGGGGTGAGGGATGGGCGGAGGGATGCGCGGCGGCGGCGCCATGGAGTTGGAGGACCGCCTGGCCACTCTTCCCCGCGTCCACGGCGACCGCGACGACGACGGCAAGGAGCGGAGATCAGGTACATACGCAGAGAATCACCAACCCCCTCGCTCCTTAACTTGTGGATTTTCGCGGAAAATCCTGATGTATTCGGCTATTCGCCCCCGTCCCGAGATAATTTCCTCGTAAAGAAAACAAAAATACGGGGGATAATTTGAACATGCATGCCTAGTACTATGGCCGGAAACTCAACTGAATTTTTCGTTGGGTACCGAGGCCGGCCGTGACGTTTCGTGATTCGGCCGTGAAAATGAAGATAAACCTCTGCACGGCATTAAAAGGCCGAGCCGAATCCCGACGCGGGATTAAAGCGAGTGCTGTCCATCTTCTTCCCTGCCATGGTTGGAGTATCTGATCACCACCAACAGTGGTGTTAACTGTTAACCAAGCATTTACTGTCACCTGATGATCTGTGCAACAGCTAAAACACACTCCTACTAGCTGGATGCATGAGATGCCTGCTGTCTGTTTGTTGAGAGTACTGTAGCTTGGATTCCTCTAATAAACCACTAAATTTGCCAGCCAGTGTATTATGATTCTTGTTGTGGGAAAACAAAGGATGGATGCTGAGACGTGGTTCAAAATATTTTTGGACGCATTCATTTTGTAGAAAATCCACTGGATCAGTCCTGATTCTGTTATGTAAAGAGGGAAAATAATAATCGTGTGCCTCTGGCTCACTGGCGCCTTGCGTAGCAGGAGAAGGGTGTGTTCAGTTCCCGAAAAGAGAATGTGAAGTTTGGTGAAAATGTCACATCGGATACTATAGCGCAATGTACCACTTTTCGTTTGTTTGTGGTAATCGTTGTCCTATCATGACCTAACTAGGCTCAAAAGATTCGTCTTGTCGTGTACATCAAAACCATGTACTTAGTTTTTTTATTTACTCACGTTTAGTGTTCCATGCATGAGGAGAGAGATTTAATCTGATTTGATGTGATAGGTGAATAGTGAAGTTTGGAGAGAGAATTTTTGGCTTTTTAAGGGAACTAAACAGGGCCCAAGAACCAGCACATCACTACTGTGGTCATTTAAAGCTACCAAAAATAGTAGTAGTACTGAATACTGTGGTTGCTGTATTTCACTTGTGCTCCTTATCTTATAGTAAAAATAGGAGTATGTTCTTGCATGAACAGAGTTATCTGTTGCCTTATATATGTAACAATATTCCCTTTCACATGAATGCACGATCCTTACTACTAAATGTGCTACATATGCTGAATTTAGTTTGTAAGGAAAATCCTTCAGCTTAGTAAAAAAAGAAACCTAAACTGTCACTGTATGAATGACCTTATGAGAAATTTTCATTAGTATTAAAATTTTTCTTTCGCCATTAATCCTATATATATGTTTACAGAAGTTCCTTCCGGTCCTTCGTGATGTTTGCCACACCATCCTGTTTAATAATGAGACTCAGCAGTCAGCTCCAACACTTGGGACGATTTAGAAGTACCGTCAAATTATAACCGGATTGCACATTTGCACGTCTTTGGCCGTGTTTCTTTGGGTTGGCAAAATATTGATAGCCCCTTTGACCAATAATTAAGAGTATTAAATAAAGTCTGTTTACAAAACAACCTTTACAACATTGAACTATTTCGCGAGAACTATTTAATGAGGCCTTTGACCGCACGATTAGAGGATAGTTACTATAGCATTACTGTAGCAAAATATAGGTTAATTAGGGTCGTTAGATTCGTCGCGTAAAGTTACACTCATCTCTAAAAATGTTTTGCAAATAGACTTCATTTTGCACTCCATGTATGCAAGATTCCTTTGAGCAAAAGTTTGCCAGGAACTTGTGAAACACGCCCTTTAATTTGAAAACATAAAGTGTAGTACTAGAGTTATCTCAAACGCTAAACGGTCCTTACTAGACGACCACCTATCATTTAGCCAATTATTAGACTAAATAAGCATTTAAAAAGATGATTAAGAGATTTAAACGATCGTTTTGGTAAACAGCAGGCCGGATTTTTCTCAGTACATTTTAGGCTATTTTGGCATCATTAATACTCTACTCTACCGGAGTAGCATCGTTTCCCAGCCATGAAGCAGGCACAGTTTTCTAGACTTCACCCATGCGAAGAAGTAGTAGGCTCTCCTAGCAGCTATACCAACTAGGCGGAGAAGCAAAAGAACGGCGGATATGCATGATGCAGAAGCTGCACAGGCGGCCGACCTCTCTCTCTCGATTCTCTGCTTTGAATGAATGCCGCCAATTCAACCCAGCGGCGCGGCGGCGCTAATCGTTGACTCGCCGCGATCGTGTAACCCCATCGTCGTCGTAGCTTAGCCGCTACCCTGTGAATCTCTGATGACCTCCGGCGATGGTTTCCCGTAGCTTTCTTGCCGATCCTCGCCTACGGCTCACGCTGGTCGGCTGGTCCTGTATCTCTGCATGCATAGTTGCATATGCCATCTCTGCTTTTTGCATGGCACACGCCGAAAGGGAAAGCGGGGTGAGAAGGTTCCATATTTCCTCCGTTACATTTGTCCTTTGCCCATTCTGATCGTTCTGTTATAAGGCGGTTCGATGCGTGCGTCGACGACGACGACTGTTTTGTTTGGATGTGTGGTCCTTCTAGGCAGAGGCATCTTCATCAAGAAGAGAAGAATAATATGCTCATCTACGCCTATGTTTTGTTTGTATAGGGTGGAGATGTAATTTAGAAATGGAACTGCTATATGACACATCCGGGTGTTTTTCTAATTTACACATAACTAATTTTGCCCGGATGTGGCATAACTAATTTAGAGGGGGCAAAAATTAGTTGCCCTTCTCTCTAACTTTTATGAGATTTTGCCCCCTCTTTCTTCACCATCTTTTGCAAGATTGGGTAAGAAATCTGGGGTTTTGAAAGTTAAAGTTAGAGAAGAGAGAAAAGAAATTGGTGACTAAGGGTTTTAGCGGTTTGAAGGGTAGGTCCGGCGGGGAATGTTGACCGGTGATGAAGTCGGTTAGTTGGCCGGGCTTCGAGGCGGTGGGAGTACCGCCAGCTAAGACAGTGGAGGATGGCCTATTGAGAAGATTCTCGCTCCAATGAGTTAGCATAGTGTTGTCGCATCCGGTGAAGGGAGACCAGAGATGGAGGAGTGTGTGGGGGACGCGATGCGCTAGCGCCGGATTAAATAATGTTTAGATGAATTATTTTATTTATAGTTTGTACTAAATATGAATATTTTAATTATTTTAATTTAGTATAGAAAATGAAAATCTAATCTCGATCGGACCTGGACTTGTGCCAAATATACCCAAATTCTACAAGTAGCAAAGGAAGGGAGCCGTTGGATAAAATGTTCATAAAAATCCAAGGGTGCAAAATTGAGGTAGGGAGGGGGGCTAAAATTCCCGGGTACAGATAAGACTTTAGGGGTACTCAAAATGCCATTTTATTATTTTTTCTCTGTTAATACATTATCAATGATTTCAAAATCAATAATCGATATTGAAAGATTTGTGGAATACAAATCTAGTAATATATTTATGTGATCTTGTTATAGTTAGACTATTAGAAAGATTTGCCATATTGTACTTATACAAGAATTTGAACCGTTCAAATTTTTCCTTAGTGCGATGGATTTTGGGCCATTATTTGTGCATTCTTTAGTTTTGTATCGTAGTTACAATTGTGTCCCGTGCCCAAGCTTTCAACATTTTTAATTTTCCTCCCCCATTCTCCCTTGGATGAATTTTACCACATCACTGTATTCCTCTGCTCCAGGGACGGTATGGACGGCAACGGCGCACATCATCACTGCGGTGATCGGCTCCGGCGTGCTATCGCTGGCGTGGGCGATGGCGCAGCTGGGGTGGGTGACAGGGCCGGTGACCCTGGTGCTCTTCGCCGTCATCACCCTCTACACCTGCGGCCTCCTCGCCGACTGCTACCGCGTCGGCGACCCCGTCACCGGCAAGCGCAACTATACCTACACCGAGGCCGTCAAGTCCAACCTAGGTGTGTGACACTACTACGAACTGTTCATCAGTGTCGTCACTGATCTGATGATTCTGACGATCACACGACATATGCAAATGCAGGCGGATGGTACGTCTGGTTCTGCGGCTTCTGCCAGTACGCCAACATGTTCGGCACCGGCATCGGCTACACCATCACAGCCTCCATCAGTGCTGCGTGCGTGCCTTGCTGCGATTGATCATGCAGCTGACATTGTTGCATGCCTTAGGTAACTTGATGGACATGATGATCAATTGAATGATGGATCTTGGGTTGGAATTGCTGGATGCAGGGCGATCAACAAGTCCAACTGCTTCCACCGGCACGGGCACGACGCGGACTGCAGCCAGAACACGAGCGCCTACATCGTCGGCTTCGGCGTGGTGCAGGTGATCTTCAGCCAGCTCCCCAACTTCCACAAGCTCTGGTGGCTCTCCATCGTCGCCGCCATCATGTCCTTCTGCTACTCCGCCATCGCCGTGGGCCTCTCCCTGGCGCAGACCATCTCCGCCCCCCTGGGGAAGACGATGCTGACCGGAACGCAGGTCGGCGTGGACGTGGACTCGGCGCACAAGGTCTGGATGACGTTCCAGGCCCTCGGCAACGTCGCCTTCGCCTACTCCTACGCCATCATCCTCATCGAGATCCAGGACACGCTCCGGTCGCCGCCGCCGTCCGAGAGCGCGGCGATGCGGCGTGCCACGGCGATGGGCGTCTCCGTCACCACGGCGTTCTACATGCTCTGCGGCTGCCTGGGCTACTCGGCGTTCGGCAACGCCGCGCCGGGGAACATCCTCACCGGGTTCGGCTTCTACGAGCCCTCCTGGCTCGTCGACCTCGCCAACGCCTGCATCGTCGTGCACCTCGTCGGCGGGTTCCAGGTGTTCTGCCAGCCGCTGTTCGCGGCCGTGGAGGGCGCCGCGGAGGCGCGGTGGCCCGGCGCCGCCGCCGCGCGCAGCAGGGGCGGCGTGCTCGGCCGGGTGGCGTGGCGCACGGCGTACGTGGCCGTGGTCACGCTGCTGGCCGTGCTGATGCCCTTCTTCAACAGCATCCTCGGCATCCTCGGCAGCATCGCCTTCTGGCCGCTCACCGTCTTCTTCCCCGTGGAGATGTACATCAGGCAGCGGCAGGTGCCGCGGTTCAGCGCCAAGTGGGCGGCGCTGCAGAGCCTCAGCTTCGTCTGCTTCCTCGTCAGCGTCGCCGCCTGCGCCGCGTCGGTGCAGGGCGTGCTCGACTCGCTCAAGACCTATGTGCCGTTCAAGACGAGGTCGTGATCGAGAGTCTGTTCGTTGAGCGCGCCGTGTGACACAGCATGATGCATACTCGTGCCTCTTTTTAGTGGTGATGAAGTAGTGTACGTTCTGCCCATGGTTGTCGATCAGTGGCCTGGAACCAGAGTTAGTTCTCTTTCGGTCACCGAAGCAGGGGACATCGGAAGAACTCAGCGAAATTAGCTAAGAATGCAGTCAGATTATGGGGGTTCGTCAGATCAGTATCGGAGTATCGTCTAGACCAATTATTAATTTTCATAGTTGTTTCAATATTGGAATAAAACATACTATTTCGGTTGGACTGTACGTTTATGCACATAGCCATCCATTATTTCGAGCATGTATGTCGCTCCTAACTTTTTTTTTGCAAAAGCCTCCATAAAGAGCTAAAGACATTTTTTAAGTAGCTGAACATCATTTAATTTTCTTTCTTCTAATTATATATTTCATTCACCTTTTTTACTAGACATCGGTACTTCAAAGTACGTTCAATTATGAGATGAAATGGACCATGCGGGTTTGGAGCCATGCGCTTCCGAGGGCAACCAGCCAAGCGGGAAAGCACGAAAATACCCAACGCTTTCGCTGTCCATGGGCCTTACCTGCGGCTGCCCGGCACCCAGTTGCCAGTTATTGGCCTGCTTTCTGTTGCTTGCGACTGCCGGCTGGTACCACTTCACATGTTTTTTTGAAACTGAGACCACTTCACATGTACATGGACTGTTTATGAGTTGTAGGTGTACCGTGCCCTTCAATGTCCCGACAAATGAAAGTTCTTAAAATATTTTTTTAGCATAGGATGATGTCTCTTACCTTGTACAGAATTTGGACCTAATGTGTAACTTACATAGTGCGAGGAGAAACGAAAAACATACAGATCTTCTTATGAGTTGAAGCGAACCGGGTTTTGGATAGTTAAAAGGAAAAAAATGGATTAGAAAATTGTTCAAATGAGTTTAGAAGTATAATAATGATATAATGGCTCAAGGGACTAAAGACCATGTTTTTTCAAGTAGTTTAGCTATATATTCTCCTTTCCATTACATACGTTATCCTTGTGGGTGCTTAGAAAAAAAATAGCTATCTAAGGCTAGTCTCAGTGGGGATTTTATAAATAGTTTTATGACATTAAATTTGATGATGTTGCAGAGAAGATAGAGCTTCATGGTATGCGAGAGAAGTTTTGTCCTCATAAAACTCATCTAGTTCGGTTACCTAGTTTTTACTCTGGGCAACAATAAAATTGTACACTAAGACTGTCCTAATGTAATGCTCTATCCATCAATCAGTTATTTATGAGTTTGTCTTTATAAACATAGACGTATCAACTATAACCATGTTAGTATTAGTAGTGTGAAAGTGAGCATGACCTAGTTGATTTGATTTCTTGTGATGTAATTTATCCACTTGAGTTTGCATCATGAGCAAGTGGATTTCATGAACAAATATAGTTATGATCCAAAGAAACACCTTCTATATCATCTGCCGCTAAACTGCCTTATTTTACAATTAGAGAGACCATCATGACGTACTGAGTATTTTTCGTATTTATACTCCCGGAATTCTCGTCAAGGTTTTCCTTAGAATGACACCCAATTGATGGCACAATCTCGATTCCATTATCTTTTTCCATAAAATTCTTTTAAATCTATTATCCTATTACAATAGAAGCAAAAGGAGCCACCAGATTCGCCGAGAGGGCCAAAAAATTCCCACGTTAATCTAAAAAAAGAAGAATATATGCCGTCGGATTTTATGAAGATCTAACGGTCCATATTATTTTGTAAATCTAAAAAAAGAAAAGAATATAGGCCGTCGGATTTTACGAAGATCTAACGGTATATATTATTCTGTTAATATAAAAAGGAGAAGAACATATGTGGTAGGATTTGATGAAGATCTAATCGTCTATATTATTTCGTCCACCGCCACCCCTCCATGGTCACCGCGCAGCCGTTCGTGACAGCCACTGCACAACCGTTCGTGGCCGCCACTGCACAGCCGTCCCTAGCCGCCATAGAAGGCTTCCACCGTCGCCGAGAGGTCGTCCTTGGCCGCCGCAAGAGCCCTCCACCGCCACGCCCGGGGGTCCATGGCCGTCGTGGGAATCCTTGGTCATCGCGGCGCAACCGTCCGCCGCCGCGAGGTCATCCACCGCCGCGGGATAGAAGCAAAAGGAGCCACCAGATTCGCCGAAAGGGCCAAGAAATACCTACGTTAATCTAAAAAAGAGAAGAATATATACCATCGGATTTTATGAAGATATAACGGTCCATATTATTTTGTTAATCTAAAAAAGAAGGAAAGAATATAGACCGTCGGATTTTACGAAGATCTAACGGTCTATATTATTTCGTTAATATAAAAAAGAGAAGAACATATGTCGTAGGATCTGATGAAGATCTAATGGTCTATATTATTCCATCCGCCGCCACCCCTCCATGGTGACCGCGCAGCCGTCCGTGACCGCCACTGCACAGCCGCCCGTGGCCACCACTGCACAGCCGTTCGTAGCCGCTGTAGGAGGCTTCCGCCGTCGCCGCGAGGTCGTCCTCAACCTCCGCGAGAGCCCTCCATCGCCGCGCCGGGGCGTCCGTGGCCGCCGTTGGAATCCTTCGTCGTCGCGGCGCGACCGTCCGTCGCCATGAGCTCATCCACCGCCGCGGGAACCGCCCGTGCGCCTTCGGTGCTCGGAGTCCGTCCGCTCCGCGCGCCGATGGAGGATGGCGATGCTGAAGGCTGCCAGTCGGGGAGACCGGCACCCCTCACCGTGTCGCCGCCACTAGAGTGTGGGGGGGATAGAGGGAGAGAGATAGAGTGGGGGAGTGGTGGCGTCGGTGAAAGAAAAAGAGAAAAACAAATGGGTAGGCTCAGGTATTGGTAGTTGGTATTATAATATAAGATATAGAGAATAACGGGTGTAGAAGAAATTGATATAAAGGAGGGAATCTTAATGACTAGGCAGGAATATTTCTTTTAGAGGATGAGAATAGAGTACGAAGAATGCGGATAGTCTGAAGCCACATGTGCCCTTCCGCGTTCCCCTATATAGGAGGCAACGTTCAACAATGAGCGGAGGACAACATGTTGATCTTCACGTGTACCTGATGGGAGGTGCTCGGATTTAGGGCGTTCAACAAGGTTATAAGTACAACAGGAGAGAACGATTCTCCCTGTCTGAAGGGAGCGAATCGCTGTAGGGATTGAGCACCATGGCCGCGCTCAGCATTCAATGTCTTTGCCAACGCAAGTGGAAAATCATGAAACGGTTTACCCGCGCTCAAACCCTTTTAATGGTGTTTGTTAACGAGTTAGTGCAAGAAGTTGCAGAGAGAGAAAAAACAAAAAAAAGAATATATGTCGTTCGCGGCCGCCACTGTGCACCCGTCTGTGGCCGCCATATGAGGCTTCCACCGTCGCCACAAGGCCGTTCGCTACTTCCGTGGGAGCCCTCCACCAATGCCACCCGGCCGTCCGTGGCTGCCGCGGGAGTCCTTCGTCGTCGTCGTGCGACCGTCCGCCGTCGGGATGTTGTCCACCGCCTTGGGAGCCGTCTGGGCGCCTTTGAAGTTCAGACTCTGGTCGCTCCGCGCGCTGCCAGAGGATGACGGTGCTGAAGGCTGCCAGCCGGGGAGACCAGCACCCCTCACCGTCGTCGCCGCCACTAGAGGGGGGGAGATAGAGGGAGAGAGATATAGTGGGGGGAGTGGTGGCGTCGGTGAAAGAAAAGGAGAAAACGAGATTGGTGGGCTCATGTGTTGGTAGTTGGTATAGAATATGAGATATAGAGAATAACGAGTGCAGAAGAAATTGATATAGAGGAGAGAATCTCAATGATTAGTAGAAATATTTTTTAAGAGGAAGAGAATAGAGCACGACGAGTGCGGACAACTTGAAGCTCCCTATCCCAAATTTAGAAAGTCCATGAAAAAAATTACACTCCAGCAGGCCCTCTACTTGCCCCCCCACCCCGTCTATTTGGGTGGCTTCCAAATCCACCCTCCACTCTCTCAGGGGTCTATAGAAAAGCCCTATATTTATTAGGGCTATTGCTAGAGTTATAATATTTTTGTGGCCCTTATAAAATAGAGGTGACCTACATTTAGTATTTAGAGAGTTTGGTTTAAAAGTCATTGGTGGAGTTAATCTTAATAATATAATGTTATTACCATATTAATTAAAATAAAAATAATACACAATGTTGGTTTTTAAAAATCTATATTAACCCTTAAAGTCCACTGATTAGATTAAATAAATAGTTAAATTCTAAATTAAATGAATAAAGAAATTATAAGTTGATCAAAGAATCAAAGCTTGCATCATTAATTCATATGCCACATAAATGATAATAAAAAAATAATAAGTTTAGACATAATTATATTGACAATAGAACAACGAATATTTAAATGATATTATATTTAAATTAAAGGAACCTAAATATTAGTATAAAAAACTAGCTACCCGCGCAAAATTGCGCGGGCCACCTTGCTAGTTTTTACTTATTTAAATTAGAATGTACTCCCTTTTTAAAAAAAGAATAATCTTTTAGAGTTGTTTATACATATTAAAGATGCATGAAAGATCCACATGACTTTAGTTATTTGAGTTTGTATAGAAAATAAAGATAATTTATTTCTATTTAATCATACATGGATATCATAACATTAATTTTTCATCAAACAAATTTTAAATGCTGAAATATTATTTTGTTTGAACGGAGAGAGCAGAGTATTAAAAGCTCTTTTTGAATAAAAACGACGGCGGTGTCCCTATCGGATTTGTTCCATGAAAGTTAGAGATGAAAGCGGATGAGCCCTCGCGCTGTCAACAACCCATCGCCAGCCGCCAGCTCTGCACGCGAAGGAAGAGTGAGTGGGTTTTGGGGAAGCCGCCAGGCGCCACCCTGCCCGCAGCAAAAACAAGAGATTCCACTCCACCACCTCACCTCACCTGCGAACAAACCCCAAAACCTCTCCCCCCTCTCGGCCGCCGCCCCGCCCGCGCCGATTCCTCCCCCCAAATCCCCCGTCCTCAAGCTGCCGATCCCGCTCTGCTGTGTGGCGTGGCGCCGAATCGAACTGGTTGCGCCCGGCGGGAGTAGCAATCGCTCCTGGTGAGTGCAATCTTCGCCGCCCCCATTTTTTTTTTCGGACTCTCGTGGCGGAGTGCCTGCTGCTTGTTCGGGGTGGTCGGGGGGAGGGCTCCATGGTCGGCGGGCTCAGAAGAGCGTCTGGCGGCGGCTGTGGCGAATCGAGGGTGGCAAGGTGAGGTGGCGTGAGCGCCGCTGGCCGGGCGGCGGACAACAACCGACGGGAAAGGGCGGCGGCGGGGTCGAGCGGCTTCTCAGTCAGCGAATGGCGGTGTGGAGGGCGGCTTGTGGGTGGCGCCTTTGTCGGCGTCCGGGGGCAGCTGGGGACGCCGGCGGTGGCAGGGGCAGTCCGGGGGTTATTAAACCCGGGCTGTGCATGCCGTCGCCCCAAATCTTCATGTGCAGGTGTTAGTAAAGTCCTGCATTATTAGTAGCGCAAAATGGTAGCGGTAGTGCTTCTTTCGAGGATCTCACTGGGGCCACTGTGTGCAAGGGGACATCAAATTTCTGTCCTTGATTTATGATTCATTTGTGTCAATCTGTGAAATGCCCTTTGGAATTATTGCCTGTAATGGACGAAAATTGACCTACAAATTTCTAAACTTGCACAACTCTCTGATTTAGCTACCCTTGATTGTTTATTAATAAAATGCCTTTGGAATTATTGCCTGTAATGGAAATATTGTTTATTTAGGATCGAGTGCTGGACTATTAGGATTGTGAAATTTTACTTTTGATGCTTGAGTAGTTGGCTATGTTGAAGCCATATGTTGGGGCTTGGGGGCTTTGCAAACTTGTATTAGCCATGTCCCTTGAGCACCTTCTTCATATTACTTATATCTATGTCACAGGGTGAGTCTCATGTTCCTGCATATATCCGGGCTGTGTTGTTGTTGTGTAAATCACCCCGTTTTTCTCTGTTGTTATTATATTAATCTCCCTACTTGCAAGATTTGATCTTAGATTGATTGCATTTATTTCTTGGTTTTTGGTTCCCTTTTTCGAGGTTTTATATTGGCCTAATTATTCTTCCCAATTGACTGTAGATATGAGCAGCTGTCTAGTCGAATTTTGAGGCCATTGGATACCTTCAAGAGAAGTACATTGATAGCCTGGCCATTGACTTCTTGAGATGGCTACACAGTTACCATGCTTCACACAGGTCAGTCCGCCATTGTCTAGTTGGGGAAATGAAGTTGCAAGCTCCAAGGCCGCATCTGTTAGGGCATTGGTCAGAAGTACTCGAGCTTTGGGTCACTGTCACTTCCGCTGCTGTGCAAGCCCCCGCAGAGCCAACTCTTTCCAGAAGAAAGACTCGTTCCTTGACCTCCATCCAGAGGTGTCTCTGCTCCGTGGTGAGAAGAATGTTGAGGTTGTGGAACCATTGAATGGTGCTTCTAATGGAAGCCCATTAGAGGGGCCGGGAGTGCCACCAGACCGGAGTGATTATAGTGAGGCCAAGATCAAGGTTGTTGGAGTTGGAGGTGGGGGTTCAAATGCTGTCAACAGGATGATTGAGAGCTCTATGAATGGTGTTGAGTTTTGGATTGTGAACACTGATGTGCAGGCGATAAGAATGTCTCCTGTGCTTCCCCACAACAGGTTGCAGATTGGGCTGGAGCTGACTCGGGGTTTGGGTGCGGGAGGAAACCCTGATATTGGGATGAATGCAGCGAAGGAGAGCAGTGAATCTATACATGAAGCACTTTATGGTGCTGACATGGTTTTTGTGACGGTAAGTTCTAATCCATAGCTGGTTGGCATGTGAAATGGCACTGAGATTTGATTATACTCTTTTCGTCCCCGAATTGCAGGCTGGAATGGGTGGAGGGACTGGAACTGGAGGCGCTCCTGTCATTGCTGGAATTGCCAAGTCCATGGGTATACTTACTGTAGGTATTGTCACTACGCCTTTCTCATTCGAGGGGAGGCGGCGGGCAGTTCAAGCTCAGGAAGGAATAGCAGCTTTGCGAGATAGTGTGGACACCCTAATTGTCATCCCAAATGATAAGCTGTTGTCAGCTGTTTCTCCAAATACTCCTGTAACAGAAGCATTTAATTTGGCTGATGATATCCTTCGACAAGGCATTCGTGGCATATCTGATATCATTACGGTAATTTGATGTGGTGTGAATGTTCAATTTATCACCAAGTTACTGGTTACATTACTTAAAGTCAAAATAATGCATTTGAACAATTTAAAATATCTAGTTTACAAAAAGAAAATTGGCTCTTCTCCTTTTCAGGTTCCTGGATTGGTTAATGTTGATTTTGCTGATGTGCGTGCCATCATGCAAAATGCAGGGTCGTCTTTGATGGGTATAGGGACTGCTACAGGTATTACATTGGACATATTTTTTCTTCTACAGAAATGCATTCCTTAGCTTGTACTGTGGTAGTGTATGATCCAGCTCCATTCTTTCTGCAAATTGAACTGACCTTTTTTGCACCCAATTTTTTGCCAAATTCGCTACAATAAATAAATACTGTTACAGAAAAAAAGAGACTGCTTGGTATTATGGTGATAATGAGATAAACTTAGAGCTTGTACATGCTGTCATATCTGCTGGTTTTGTATAGCTTCAGAATTGTTATAAATGGGACTAGCGGTTTTCTTCCACTGAAAGATTGTTATTATGAGTTAATACAAAAAAAACTGCGCATACCTGTCGTCTTAGTTGTCTGATATAGAAGAATAAAATGGGATGCTAAACTAACTGGATTGATATATTTATGAGAGCCGATATTTTTATGATATATCATATATGCCATGTAGAAAGTGTTGAGTTGAGTTTGGTTTGTTGGTGCCATAGTTCGAAATTTTCTGCTTTCATACAAAAAGTATAAGTAATTTAATTGAATTTTACTTTGTATTTTTACCTCACTCTGAATTTTCAGGAAAGTCAAGAGCAAGAGATGCCGCTCTTAATGCCATTCAGTCGCCACTGCTAGATATTGGAATTGAAAGAGCCACTGGCATCGTATGGAATATAACTGGGGGAATGGACCTGACTTTGTTTGAGGTTTGTCCCATTTTTTTACTAGTTCCTTTGCTGACAACATGGATTATTTTCTGGCCATGGTTTTTCTTGGTCGCTGTTCTGTACGGCTTATCATATGACCATCACACATCTTACATAACAGGAATAAAATTTAACTAGAAAATTGGTACTAGGAGGCAGGGAGGTTTTATTTTGGGGGTATGCAAATATAACAAGACTGATGGAATTGGGTGTTGAGTGAAGGGATAGCATGCAGACAACTGATTTGTCTGGTTGAGCAGTTGGTTCTTCATTAAAATTCAACTGTTCTGTTTTATTGTGGATGCATCTTTGGAGACCATGTTGATCAATTTTGAGATATCCCAGTGGACTGATTGAAACACTGTTTCCACATTGCACCATACTTTGCGTATACTGAACTTCTTTTAGATTCATGTCATATATTTGAACTGCATTATACTTGAATTTCAGCACTTGGGTTGACCTACTTTTGTATGTTTGTAGGTGACATGATAAAAGGAACTTCATGTGTTAGATTTTTACACCATAAATATTTTGTCTTAGCTGTGTTAAAAATTTGTCACCTTATTTTTACTGAGAGTCTGAGACAGTAGCATATGCCTCTAACAATAGCTTTATGAAACTGAAGTCAGTATAAACAGATATCCACTAGGTAAGAAAGGTAAGTTGTGCACAAAGTGGCAAGCCTTGCAAGTGTTGACAACTTGACATTAAGACCCATCTTCAGTTGCCCTTAAAATTTAAGTTACAAAACCCAATGCCATGGATTTGCCATTTGTTTTCAAGGAAGAGATTTGACATTTGTTTCCAAGAAAGAAAAATAAACTTGATATGTACTTGGAAGTTTTGACGCCATATGCAGTGACTGTATGTGTTGCCAACAGGGCTTCCTGCTTCATAAAATTACACATCAAGCTCCTGGAACCAATACAATCAGAATTTTGTTTAGATGTGGAGCATAGCTCCATGCTTCATTGTCTTGATGAATTTCCTAACAAGAGTTGTGCTTCACTTCAAAATATCAGTAGCACTATTACAGGACCTGCATTTACCTTTACATGTTCCCATTGTACTGATGTTACTAGCTTGTTTCAAGTGACAATATAATGCTTTCATGACCAACTTATTTAGGCACTGTTTTGTTCTATCAGGCAGGCTACGCATAACATCTTTAACTATTTGGTTGTTTCAGGTTAATGCGGCTGCTGAAATAATCTATGACCTTGTTGATCCAAATGCTAATATGATATTTGGAGCTGTCATAGATCCGTCACTTAGTGGTCAAGTAAGTGTTAAGTTTGTTTTGCTATATCTAATGTACACAGGGCAGCTCATTTATCATGATTCTCTTGCAGTTTGGCCAGCTTGGGAATGTCATTTGCTTCATTATGTCTGATTTTCTTGAAAAATGCTTATGCCCATAGTTTTTGCTCGCAGGTGAGCATAACCTTGATCGCTACTGGATTCAAACGGCAGGATGAACCAGAAGGTCGCCCCTCAAAGGTAATTCTTGTCGAACAACTAGTGATCTTTTAGTTCCATGAGGAATTTCTGATCCAGTCTCACATTTGCTTGCAACTAAAAGGGTGGCCAGCAGATCCAAGGCGAGGATGGCCGACGCCAGTCCTCCGCAGAAGGCAGCATGGTGGAGATCCCCGAGTTCCTTCGACGAAGAGGCCCTTCTCGCTTCCCGCGAGTTTGACTGTCCTGGCTTCTCCTCCCGCCCTGTATGATATACCTCCGTTAGGTCAGATGGCTCCTGTAATGCACCGAAACCTTGCAGGCTAGGCGTTCTTGGTAGTGGTTCTTGTTCAGTTTTGTTTGCTCCTTTGTGCGCGATATTTCTTGAATCTTTATGTCAATATAATGTGTAGAAGTGAGCTTGATATATAGTTCTATAATAAATGTGCTTCCTTTTACTCCGATCTGCTTATCGTTCTGTCGCGCTGGATGGTACTTTCTGGTGCCCTGATCCCTGTGATTTGCCGGCGGGTGGGTTAAGGTCCATTTTGGGGTTCTTATGCTGTGCTGCGACGAGGAGCCTATCTTGCTCCGTTATGGCTCCACGACATGCGAGGGAAGACGATGGAGACGAGAAAGACGGGAGCAGGAGATGCAAGAGATATGCATGAGTAAAGCAGGAACATCGACATAAAGGTAATCCAGAAGCTCACATTACAGAAAAATGGCCGGAAAAGTGGGGGGAGATTAGGATGGACGCTAAGGGCTGGTTTGGCAGGCTTAGACCCGGGGTAGCCGTCCCGGGGAAGGACGCCCGGCCAACACAGACCGGCTGAACTTCCCGGGGAAGGGGGCGGGATCCCCGCGGGATTACCAACTCCCAAAGGAGCCCTAAGCATCAACGTATTCATAGTTCAACCGACGGCAAGGAAGCGAATAGATTCGGTGCGTTGCTACTCCGTACTTGCTAGCGCTCTACTAGCTCATCTGAACCCATCGTGAATGAGAAGCTGCTACTGCTGATCAGGATCTCGAGACACAGAATGAGAAAACTCTTCCCTCCGAACGCAATGATGGAAGTTGGATGAAAAGAGAAGATAAACACAGGCATATGATGGACTGGAAGTGAAAAGTACTAAACAAAGAATGAAAAAAAAAAGAGTTGTCTGGATCATAGAAACTCTTCCCAGTTTTTCAGGAGGTAACTTCTAACCCTTAGGTCAGAATATTAACAGGAATACGTTAGGATGAACAGTCCAATCAATCATCGGTCAGAATAAAATTCCAAGCGTGTTACATGATTCTTTCTACAAAGCTAAAGCCTAGGCCCGTGTTTAGTTCCCAAAAAGCAATCCCAAAGTTCGCTATGTAAAAAGAAGATTCACATCACCTCAAAATGTTATAGCATGAATGGAGTACTAAACTTAGATGAAATCAAAAACTAAGTGCACAGTTTTGTTGTACTCTGTGAGACGAACATTTTGAGTCTAATTAATCAATTTTTGGACAATTTTTCACACAAACAAACGAAATGCTACAGTAGCACAATGATTGCGACATGACCCCAAACCCCCAATTCTCCACCCCCTGTTAGGTCATCCCATGCGGTGTCACATCAGATAATTACCTATGTTGAGATGAGAGAACGGGGTGAGGGAAGAAAAATCCTTTCGCAAAAAAGGTCTCATAACCTAAATTTTAGAACTATGAGACAACACCCGATTATTGTATGGTTGTTGCCATACAACTCATAATATTTCTTTTTTTCACTCACAAATTAAGGTATATGATACTACGAGACAATCAAAATTGTTATATGGGTGTTGTTTGATAAGTCGTTTCAAGATTACCTATAAATGATGACCTTAGTGATATACTGTCCCTCGTAATTAAATGATGACCTTAGTGAACGAGCACCTTGAAGAAAATTTACATTGTGATTTCTGCTGCCAATTATGTCTAGACATATATATTCCTTAAAGTTTTTCTATTGTCACATTGTTCCCGCACAAAAAAAGAAGAGTAAAGTGTACGGCCGGTCCCTAAACTATCGCGGGTGTGTCATTCCGGTCCCTAAACTCTCAAATTGACCGTTTAGATCCTCAAACTTGTTCGGTTGTGTCATTTCGGTCTCTAAACTTGCAAATCATCCATTCAAGTTTTCAAACTTGTTCGGTTGTATCATATCGGTCCTCAAACTTGATTTTGAGTCTCGTCTAGGCCAACACAGGTTGATCTAAAAACTTTATATCAATAATTCATACTTTTTTCATACAAACTCGAATGAAGACAAATTTTATATCAAAATTATAGTCCTCAATGCGATTTACAACTTTGTAGTTGAAAAGTTTTTTATTTGAAGTCGTTTAATGTCCCAAAATTTAATTTTAAATTTTAAATTTCAAATGATATAAATATACAACAATATTTTGGCACCTAAACAGTTTACATTCAAAAACTTTTCAACTACAAAGTTGTAGATCGCGTTGAGGGCTACAATTTTGATATAAAGTTCGTCTTCATTCGAGTTCGTATGAAAAAAGTATGAATTATTTTTTGATATAAAGTTTTTAGATCAGCCCGTGTTGGCCCAGATGAGATTCAAAACCAAGTTTGAGGACCGATGTGATACAACCGAACAAGTTTGAGAACTTAAACGGATGATTTGCAAGTTTAGGAACCGAAATGACACAACCGAACAAGTTTGAGGACCTAAACGGTCAATTTGAGATTTAGGGACCGGGATGACACACTCGCGATTGTTTAGGGACCGGCCATTCACTTTACTCAAAAAAGAAATTGCATTGTCATTTCTGCTGCATATGTGGCCTTTGTTACCCCCCCTCTCTCTCATTAGTACACCAGCCTTGGTTTATTGTATTTTGTTTCTTTTCTTTATGGTACGCAACACATAATGCTTATGTAACATTTTGTTTCTTACTCCCTTTATTTTAAATTACTATTCATTTAACTTATATATTTACAAAATTTAAAATGAATACTAATTTAAAATGAATGGAACAGTTATATTTCCATTAGTAGAAACTAGAAAGTTACGTGCAAATGTGCTTTATGTATTTACCTAGGCAAGTTGGGTAAAATTTGCAGAAACCTTTTTATAAGTCATGCACCGCTGTTTAATACGAACTAGAAACCTGGAGCGCGGCGTTGCCACGCCATCTTTGTCCTTGCCAGTGGTGATTATGGGTGAGAGTAGGCAGCTTTAGAATTGACCGATAAACCAGTATATACATCAATGAATACAATCATCTTCGCCATCTCAGTTTGGTCACATCTGTGCTAACGGTAAGTATTACGGAGCCTTAATCAATACAATATCTAAATCTTACAGCAAACATTGAAGATCAAATGAGGAACTACAGCTTACTTGCTGAATCTCATCTCAGCGATTGCTTTTCAAGTTGTTAGTCCAAAAGAATACTAGATAGCAAATGAATGCTTGTAGTGCAGTTTTCAAATATTCTGTATCAGGGGTGCTATGCGGGATCTATGTTCTTTTCTATGTTTTCAAAGTACAATTACGAAAAAAAGGAAAAATGAATTGAGCCCATATAGATGAAGATATTATTATGAGTACTAATTTTTGTCAACTTCAGTTTTCAGAAAACTATCCTACTCAGAGAAGAAAAAGAAATTGCAAATTTTAGTATTAGGCTGCATCTCAGATGTTGATATGCCTAGATGTTTATTGTGAGATTAACCAGCTGCTCATCAAGCTAAAGAGCTGATTAGACTGAAGTTTGCACTTCAGATCTGATTACCATCTTTTAAAAAGCAAACTCTTCCTAAAGTTGCAATAGTTTGACTAATATTCTATTGTCATACTTCACAAATATGAATCAGACCTTTCCCGGCAATATATAAGACAATTAGAACTCAATAATCATTGATGGCATAAACCATGCTGACTTATTGGATATAGAAATTGCAACGAATGAAAGTTGCAATGCCCAAAAATTCGACCGTGCCAAATAAAACCAACTAAGAGAATATTTCTTGCCAGTGCACATCCAAGAAATACCTTGTGGACTTTATGATATATTGTGATCTCAAGAACCTGAAACTCTAAAAGCTAGCCCTCCTTTTCTATCCAGGATGAGAATAACAACAGGGGCTCTCCACAGTCATAGTGCAACAGAAAGGTAAGTTATCTCAAACTCATGCCAGGAATCTTGAGTCGTGCTCCTAAGAGCAGAGAAAGATTAGCATAAACATCTTTGCATGGAACGCGCAATGTAAAAGAGGTTATGAATGCTAGAATACCAAATCAGCTGCAGTACTAGCAGCAGGAGTCAATACATTTTTTTTATCTACATATATAACAGTAAAAAGATGCATTTGCCAAGGGATTTTTCCTTTGTCACCTGCAATAGAATTATGTTTCCGATGTGAAAATGAAATAATAGGGTAAACATGAATATAAGAAATATATTATAACATTGCAGATTTGCAGATAATGCGTTGTACGTAGAAAGTTCAATTCAATTTTATATATGCAAATGCGCACCTCACATCCATTCAGTACTTGCAGTTTAACAACACAATTCTTAAATGGATTACATAATGAGATCTTTAGTCAAATAAGTCAATAATGTGATGCAATTATGTTTGGAAAATAAAAGATGGATGAGAAACAATTCAAATCAGAGATTCTTTTTACAGACTAACACCATACTACCATAGGACTATGTCTGGGAATTTGTCAAGCATAGCAGTGGCACAAGCGTTTATTAATTATTAATCTTAGAGCATTCTCATCATTTAGTTTCTAAAAGGAAATGACTCCAAATATACAAAGATTTTGGGCAATGACGATTGTCATGTATCACGCAAAGTTAGACGCTTGGCATGAGCACATGGCGTCATGGCCAATGCTGTTGTTCAACCATAGCAACTCCACAAAATAGTGCACGGCTTGTGGGGGGCCGAACTACAAACTATCCAACAAGTCAACAACGCTGCATAAGCAACAGTCTTGGATTAATCTGATCGCTACAGAAACGTAATGATATTCATAGCTACCAATTTTGTGATGCTTACAGGGAAGAGAAGTGTACCTGTGGGAGTGACATTCCATCGAACACCGTGGGGGCATCCGAGGAGCGGCTGTACGAGCAAGAGGTCCTCCTGACGCCGACCATCCGAGAAATGCGCTGAGATAGAGTGACCACGGACTGGAGGAAGTCGCGGTGGCGGTCTCAAAGGGGGTGGGCAGGCAGTGGGGAATTCATCCCTTGCGGTTTCCTCATCCTCCTGTAGCCGTGGCGCTGCTAACGGGAAGGACCGAAGGAGGTGCCCCGCCGTGTGCAGCTTGGGCTACGGAGATGACGACGTGCGGATCTCCGCTGCCGTGGCCCCTTCGCATCTCACAGGCGCCGCGCTGTCCGGAACTTGGCGGTGGTTGAGGAGTCGGGGCTGGCCCGGCTGTGGCATGCCCGAGCGAGGTCGCCGCTGAGGAACGCAGCCGCGGCCGGTGAGCTAGCTTCGACGAGCATGTTTCCTCGAGCCCAAGCTCAGCAGTTGACTCCTCGAGAAGACGTCGGGGAGCTGGCGGCGGCCGTCGCGGCTGCAAGCGAGAACGGCGCGGCCAGCCTGACAGGCGAAGGGGAGCGGGTCAGCAGGGAAGGCGCAGGCGGGTGCGCGACGATTCGCGATTGATCCGGTTCGTGGTTTAACGGGCGAGAAACCAGCGTAACCCAGAATCGGACGGCTGACCTCGCTTGCTTGTCCGATCCGACGGTTCGCGGGTTAACGGGCGACGTGGCCCCGCTAACCGCCCGGGGAATTCGTCTTTTAGAGATTCCCTATAAGCCCATTCGTTGCAAGAGCCCACGCCAGCCATCCTGGGTTGCAGCCCGCCCCCATGCAATTGGCAGCTGGCAGAAAAACTAAGGCAGCAATTGGGCCTAAAGCTTTGCGGGCTGCCTATAAGTTCTTGGGTTGGGCTGTTTTTCTATCTCCTCCAACATTTCTACCTTTCTCTTTTGGATGTTTTGTTTCTCGCAATGGAAGGAATGGGGCGGTTCACAACTTCACATCACAAAATCTAAAACAAATGAGACCTCAGATTAACTTGCTACGGAGTATTTGCTAATTGCTTGAACCCTGATGATCGTTGCCATGTCTATACAAAGCAATTTCACCATCTGGCGTTTGATGTGCACGCATCATACTCAACTCGCACCTCACGAGTCATGATGGACCTTTGTAGAGCAGATGACGTGATGTGAACTCAAAGTACGGAGTGTATGATAATTACTAATTGGAGGACACCACGTACTCAACCTTGCATAAGCCTAAGTCACAGAATTAACCCATATGTAACCGATAGCCTGGATGATTAGGGAATACATTTTTGTGTCTTACTCATCAGGAATTAAACCAACACCGTCTTATGCATAGGCGAGTACGTGCTTGCTGATCTTACTCTGACCACGGTCGATATAAGACGCGGCCGGTCGGGTGCGTAAATCATCAGTCACACAAGCAACTGCATGCAATTGGCCTAAATCCCGGAATTCATAATCCTGCAGAGAAACTCATTACACGGTGCTCTCTGAAGCAACTTGCCGTACGCATGCGCCCCGCGCACACACAAGCTGCCCACGCGCGGAGACTGATCGTTACTCGAGCACTATCTCAATGGTGGTTTCTACCCACCTATGACGAAATCTTTCCGTTTCCGGCGCAGTCATCGACCATCATCACCACCTAGTGGCTAGTGCGTTCTTGGACTTGGGCACTGACGACTGCGCCTAAACCACCAGCTAGCTGATCCGAGACAAAAGTGCTGTCTTGTCGGCTTCACCGGCTGGAAACTTTCTGATTGCGACACGCATGTTCAGATCAGAGGGCCATGGTTTATATGATTCTGATCCAATCCAGCAGTCTTCGACGCCGTTTCTTCGACTTTGGAACTGGGAGTTGGTGGTGGTCATTTACCTTTGGAAAGAGGGGTGAAAACTGAAAAGGGTTTCCCAGGTCTCAACATTCTCTTTTGACTGAAGAAACTGACTGGTTTTTTGTTCAACAACTCGAGGAAGCCGCCAGTGGTAATCACTGAACTGTATTTCAGATAGGAATTCTGCTGTCACCTCATGGGGTAGGGTAACGCTTTATTTGGTAATGTTTCTTCTTTTCCCCCCGATAAAATCAGCGCTGATGTCATTTCTCATGATCTGGGGCATTGGCGTTTGATAATGAAATACAAACACAAGTCACAGATTCCGATGAACAGAGTGCTGAAAGGTACTACTTGAGTTCAAGAAATTGCAGGTAACTAACGGTTTTGCAGAACAAACGGGGAAGGCTCTTAGCGGTGATTCATGCTTGTAACGCGGCATAATCTTGCAATATTTATATATGTGAGGATTTCATGTTACTGGCAAAAATGTTGAGAAGTCTTTTGTGTCTCAAACTGAGCCACAGAAATGAAAATTTTGTGTTAGAAGTTTGCTTAACCAAGAAGCTAGAGAAAAAATTAGGGAACACAAAAGAATTTTTTTTTTGGCAGAACACAAAAGAAGTTTAGGAAACCCCCCTAATCCACGCAACCTGAAGATGCTCACCCACTCACGAGTCAGTTCAGGTCCAGTCCAGTCCTCAAACTATTCCTCACGTGCACCAAACAAAATGCATTCGTTGATTCTTTGCATGGGAACTTTCTCTCTCTTTTTTTCTAATATAAACTTTACTCAGTACTAGCTTGTCATTCTTGTTTTCTAAAAAAGGAATTTGCTTGCTACTTTGATTTTCATTAATTTCTCCTGCAGCCACACCATTGAGGATCGATGTTGATTCGTTGGATCGCTCGCTACATGCACCAAACGCAAGCTCCGAGGATTTATGAAACTAAACCATTTTCTCATGTTGGTTAAACCATACTCACTCCGTCCCGGAAAATAAGACACTTTAGATATGTTCTAAGTCAATTATTTTAAATTTGACTAAATTTATGGTAAAATTTATCAATATTTGCAATATCAAATAAGTATATTAAAAATATATTTAATGATGAATCTATTGATACTTATTTGTTATTGTAAATATTAACAATTTTTTTACATAAATTTGGTCAAATTTGAATTTGCGGTTATTAGGACTAGACCGGTGAACCTCTTATTTTACGGTTTGATTGGTCCAAGTGGTCAGACCACCGGTCCGAAATGGTTTAATTAGAATATAGATTTTCTACAAATCACCAAATGTGTGGTCTGGTGGTAGTTCAGCAAGGTGGGGGGGTGGGGGGGGGACCATAGACACAAAGTTTCCGGATCTATGGGATCGTGGAATAGTGTTGAGGGACAAGGTATGGTACTTGTAAGGGGTTTTAACAAGGCGAGGACGAAAATGACCCTACGTTCCCTGGACGGGATCGGTGTTTCCGGGTCGAGGAACATGCCTTCGACCACGTTTTCTGTGACTATGGTGGGGACCTTCGAGTCTCAAGTTCAAACCCCTCCTAGTCCACATTTTGGACAATTTAAGCCGCGCTCCCTTGTTTTTCCGCCAGATGCCGTGACACCGAGATCTCCTTGAATCGGACCAGCGGAGGTTTCGGTCTAATTTTTCCGGTCGGGGCGACGGTATGGTCCTAATAACTGGGGGTTAAACTTGAATTCACTCCATACAAATTGATTTCATGAATCACACACACAAAAAGTATCTCAGGACCTAAATTCTAGAGTTGATTCCATTTATTGATATACAAAATTTAGAAACTCTTGATTTTAGTAATTGTGCAAGTTTTCTACCAGTTGTTTGAAACTCCCAATTTTAATAATTGTGCAAGTTTTTATGGGAGAAATTACTCCATCTCTAGCAACCTCTCAAATGAAGTTAGAGTTGGCAATTTTGTGTCTTTTAAGCTAAAAGGGAATGCAAGACGAGGTTACTTTGCAGGCTGTAATGTAACTTGCATCACAAGAAATCCATAAAAAAATGAGAGCACATGTGCATGCTGAGTAAGGGTCCTGGATACTTAGGCTCCACCTGAATTTGCAATCTGCAACATTACTTGTCCGTAATTCTTTTTATAAAAAAGGTATTAATACAAATCAAAATTGAAACAAATCAAGAAAAAGATGTGGTGGGACAACTACATATACGAGGGTTGATAATGGCCAATTGTAGCATCTTCAGCGAATCCCTATTTCCCAAACCAACACTAGCGTACTGGGAGAGTTGGTGGAAAAATAGTGCTCCAACATAACCTCAATATCTTTCCCTTTTTCTAATAATTATTGAGATAAACTAATAATGGTTTCGGGTGACTTATTTTAAATGACTTAACTTAACTCCTAAAACTGCCAAACATGGTGACTTATTGGGACTTAAATTGAGTCCCCATCCATAAGTCCATAAGTGCCCAAATACTTGCTTATAGGAGCTCAAAGGTAACTTTTCCAGTGGTACCCCTCCCTCCCCTCCCCCGCATGGACATTATGAGCTCATAGTGGGGTAGTTTTGGTATTTGTTCATCTCATTTTATGACCTTTAGTCCCTTTAAGTGCCTAAAACCAAACATGATAGGGACTTAGTTTAGTCCCTAGAAGTGACTAAACTTAAGTCACTAGGAAACCAAACAGGGCCTAATATATCCACCCAACTCTCCTCAAATAAAGGGGTTGGAGCTGGTTAGTTAGATTGGGATGTGATTGTTGGGTAGTTAGATTGGGATGTAATTGTTGGGGAACTGCAAAAGTAACTTCCCTAATAACTATAAAATAAATATTAAGACATCCATATTAGTATGTTATTGAGAAAGATTTATTGAAAAACTGCTGTTCCCATTTAGATCGAACGACTCCTCAAAATTCAATACTCCTATTTATTATATGAATATATTCGCCACAGGCAAATGAGCAAACTCTATTAATGCTATTCCCGGCTTTATCTATGCACCACAGCTTGGAACACTGATGTTAATTTCACAGGATTTCGATGGAAAAGTGGACAGGGATTGTTACTCTCAAAAGTACTCTGATATTTCTTGATAGTAGCATACTTAGCATGTTTCGAATGAGACTTCGGTGTTTCCCCCGTGATTTGCTTCTAGAACACAAATCGGTGCGTATATAGTATAAGCCAGTAGTATGTTACGTATCCTCGAGGACACGTACAGCTCTGCAGGTCACGGCCATGGCCGCCATCGTTGACTGACAGCCGCCGATAGAAACAACACAAACACATGCGCGAGTCCAAAAAAATCGGCATCGGCTTCACCCTCGTCTCGTCTCTGCCTGCAGGTATCTGATTGGCTCCCTGTTTCGATCAGCCCCATCTCGCAAGCCTTAATTTTGTCCACGCCTGGCTGTCCCGTCCCGTCGTGCGTTTGGTGGTCTCCATCTCCCTTGCCGATGAACAGCAGCTCGTGCATGCGGTCGCCCTTGTGCCCTCGGTCAGCAAACACAGAGACGACTGAGGCCGGCGTACCGACGCACATGAACCATTGGGGCCGTCGCCTTCGTCTCTCCTCGTGTGGCAAGCATGGGGTGTGAGCTTTGAAGACTTTGCAGTCAGTCACCCAGCGACTCTGATTCGCAATCTAGCTGATATATACCTTCAAAAAGTTGAAAAAAGAAAAAAGAGAACAGCTGAACAGGGGAATATATGCAACTCTGGCTTGTTAACTAACACCTTCCGGGGGAGACATTAAAGAAAATTAAAGGGGAAATGCGTCGATCATTCCATACAATCTTTTCACTTTCTTTTGCAGATTAGGTAACAATAAAGCAATTGTATGGAAGCACCACTCGCTCTGTTTTAAAATCAGCATTGGTAAACAGTAGTTTTTTTAGGACAATTGGTGAACAGTAGGTGATGATTCCATCAATTGCATGGGCCGGCCCAACATCTTTTTGATATTTTGTATATCCAAGGAAGAGGACAGGGAAAGCTCTGGCAGCATGCATAGTTCGTTCAACGTGCCTTGACCATCGACTGGTCAAATTAGTCAATCACTGCTACTAGTGGCTAATCTATGCTGTGCACCGTAGACCGTATCGGTGGCAAATCTTTTCGCAAATGAGTTTGTATCGGTATTAGAAAAAAACATATATTAATTAGTAGTGCTAATTGGAATCAGATAATAAGCTCGGTATTTGAAAATGGCCAAATGGGCAAGTGCTGGTGAACGATAGGATGAACGCTAAGCATCAATCAATCCGAGTTAATCTTGTGGTCTTGGTGGACCCACAATAATAGATCTCTACAGACCGATTGAGAATTCTTTGCATACATTCCAGTCAACATTTGGTGAGCCTCACTGTAAGATAGATCAAGAATGATACAACCAAACTGAACCTTCTTTCAGGTCATGTGCTGACAAGGAGTAGACCGAAAGTACACTTAACATTAGTTCGGTGTGAATTGTTTTGACTCTGTGCCAAACTTCCAAAAGCCACATGCCAGTGTGGAACTAGTACAAGCTTCATTATTAGTTAAACATACAAAATGATTTTAACCCGTGTTATTATTTCAGTGATAGGCGTTGTCTCCGTCGACAACAAGGTGTATGTAGTGACTTCGTGAATCTTAAGATCGGATCTGATGATCCAGTATTGATGTTTCGCAAAATAAATTGTCAATATACATGGAGAAATGCCAAAATGCATACAGTTGGCATAACATCGTCTGATCAAAGGACAGTCATCCTTGGTGCATGGATCTTATGGAAACACCGCAATGCGTGTGTTTTCGAAGGATCTACTCCTAATGTCCAAGTAGCCCTCTAGGATTTCAAGGATGAATCCGACCTTTGGCAGATGGCTGGAGCCAAAGGACTCGCGGCTCTTGGCCAGGGTGGCGTTAGATTTTGGTCAGGTCCTTTATTGTTTTGTTCCTTTGTAAGAGTCAGTTTAGGTGAGATTGGTCAGGTCTTATATCCCCCATTCTAGCCCAAAGTGGGGTGATGTTGCGTTGTAACCAGGCCTTTTCCTCTCTTAATATAAAGATACGCAACTCTCCTGCGTATTCGAGAAAAAAAGGACAGTCATCCTATGTGCTTTGACAAGGCAGCAAAGTTTGTTTCTACAAATGAATCTATAGTTCGGTTAGTTCAATGGTTTTTTCGCTTGAATAATTGTCTGATAATGGAACTATGCTTCTATGAAGCATCAAGCATACATCCGAAATATTGGCTAGAGTCGGCATGACTCATTGCAAACCGGTTAATACACCTATGTGCTCAGTACTGAAATATTGTCACGACATGTATCAAGATTGGCGTGCATTTCTCTTACCACAGGTTTATGAGTTTATCTATGATTTTTTTCTTAATATTACTGATGTTTGCATATGTATGAATAATGTAGTGACAATTACCACGTTTTCTGCTATATATAGGCCAGATATCTCTTCAAAAAGAGCTAGCCGTGCTCTCTTAGCTTCTTATTAACTATCATCCATACAGGATTAACAATAATGGAGATGTATATAGTATTACTCCGTCCGTGAAGAAATGTAAGGCATATTTTGACCATAGAAAAGCCAAACAATAAAAAATTTGACCAATAATTAGTTAAATCACATGTGCATTTACTGCCTAAACTTCGCATCGATATAATTGTATTCAAAGTGGTTTTGAGATTATGTTGAGTCTTTAGCAATTGACATTATATTGTAAGAGAAATTAAGGATCAAAATCTACTTTGAAGGACTTCTTTGATCAAAATACGTTAAACATTTCTGGAATTAATGGAGGGAGTAGCTTATAAGTAGCTGACATATCCTTATTGGAGATGCTCTTAGCTAGTGTTGTGGCGGGTTGGGTTTGGGGAAGGTAGTCTCTCTTAATAATGACCTATTTCCCTCATAATGGATTCCTTACTTTTGCATTTCACAATATTTTAAATTTCTGCCTTTGTCAACATAGCACAGGAATCAGGTGCCACCCCAATATCCTAGTCATGAGCCAAAGCAACAAAAGAGAATTCCCATCCCCTTTTGTACTTTCATCCCTCCCTTCATTATGTATACTTTGAGAACCTAATGCGTACCCGATGGCCGCCTCACCATGATTAATGGGACGAGCACTGTGGAAGAGACTGCAATTGGTGAAAAGAGGGCACCAATTTTATTTTTTCTGTTTTGGATCAGTGATAAGACGTCGTCAGACCATGATTAATGGGATCGTTGATTATATATAGGTCAGGAGAATTATGTGATCTTGCATCTTTGTCCTGATAACTCATTGTTGGGGGCATTACTCCAGAAAGCTAATAGCATGGTTGGTTTCACGCATGGGTCAGTCCAGGACGTTGTCGTCCCTCGTCCGACTTGACCTCAACGCTAAGCAGAGCACACCAATGACAGAGCACACTCAAACCAAACAGGAGATAGGCTCGGACGTAGGTTCGGATCATCCTTTGAAGCACTTTCATGACACAAACCAAACGCCACATTATAAGTCTCTAACATATCATTGTGAAACGACCGTACTTTTTACATTTTAGCCCTTTTTCGAAAGAATCTCACGTTTAAACCCCTGGAGAAACGAATTGCGTTTTTGGACCCCATGGGTCGGCGCCACGATCCACGGCTCCGAGGTATAACGTCTCGGTGCCACAAATCATGGCTCCGAGGTGCCAGCGAGGAAGGATGATGTGGCGCCTACGTGGCACAGGGCTCGGCGCCATGAGTCATGGCTCCGAGTTCGGAGCCACAGATCTTGGCGCCGAGCTCCAATTCAAAACGACTGCCCTAATTTTCCTACCCGAGGCTCGCTGGATTCGTTGTTTCCTCCCTGTCGGCTTTTGTCCCTCCCAACCCACCCAATCGACATATTGGACCGGTAACTTAGATTTGTTCCATAGATCTTCAAGAGTGTTGGACTATTGTGGTAGTTCCCATGTAATGGACATTTTATTCTCGCGTGGTTAATTCATGAACAATGTTGCACTATTAATTGTGGTTGGTTGTGAAGCGGTGAATTTTTCGTTTTGGTCTCAAGAAATACAAATTAAGAACTTATGACATAGTGCATTAGATAATCGAAATGCAGAACACATATAGTGGCATGTGAGGACATGTACCAAACAACGGTAAACATGTCCTCTACTAAACCTAACATGCCTTAGGTAATTGAAACCAACAACAAGAACATGGATGTAGCACGTGACTACGATATGCTACTCCTAGTAGTGTCCCCACATAGCAAACTGTGTTGCACCTTCTCCATAGTATCCGCCCATTGTAGGCGGCGGAGGAGGAGACTCTGGCGGAGGAGATCCATCCTTGTTGTGACATGCGCAGCTGCAATCTGGGTCCGTGCACAATGCCTCCTGGGAACCGTCATCCTTGTTACCACTGCTCATGTTCATTTCTAGATCGAAGATACGATTCTGCAGGTACTCGATGTACTCCTGATGTGGATGAATAGGAGGAGGATCGACCCACCTAACAAAACCATAGTTTTCTAGGGCGTTGGAGGACTATAAAAACAGTTTTTGTAAGTTGTTGATAGGAAGCAATATGAAAATATATATATAAAAAAGAAGAGCAATAATATTTACCCATGCTCGTGGGCATTTTAAGAAACGACGACCCCCATCTGGCCCCTTGGCCATCATTTGCAATAAGCAATCCTCCCCATGCATGCATTTGGGCCAGTTTTCACTACGTTTATCATATCCTCTCAGAGGGCACTCTTTGAAAAAATCACTTTTGCTCTCAACTGGAAACCCATACACTGCCTCCCCAAACTCTTCTGGACCAAGAGACACCTCGCACACAATGGGAGGTCCCTTCCTGCCCCCCTTTCCTCTCCCAGCCAAAACCCTTCCCGCTAGACGACCCTCCAGACATTGCTACTGCTGTGAATGTGTGGCTCTTGAGTGTGTGTATATAAAGACCGAGCCACGTGAATTAGTCATGGTGTCTAGTGGTTAATGCATCTGAAAAGTCTATGGTAGTTGACTGAAAAGGCTACTCAGAAGGATGCTGAAAAGGCTACGTCGAAGGACGCTGAAAAGGCTATTCTGTAAAGGCTATGTTGCAGGACGCTGAAAAGGCTATTCTGAGAAGGCTGGTTAATGCATCTGAACTTTAAGTGACTTGTCATTTAATTATTTGTAGCATTACTATATTACCAGTGAAAAGACAAGACCCTGAACACGTTGTGCATTGGAAGCTCTGGCAGATAATATTAAAAAATATATATTATGGTAGAAATGGTAAGACGTCATCAGTAACGACTAGACATAATTTCCCATGTTACTCCCCATACAGAGCTACTCATAATCACAAAATCACCTACAACATGACCATCCAAAACTCCACAAATTATGTAAAGAATTCACGGATAAAATCCGGCAGAGTTTCCCTTGTTTTTTGAGCATCAAGTACTCCACAAACAATCACATAAGCACAGTGCAGATTCATAATATCCACACAAGCAACAAATAAACAAAGTCATCCGAAACCACCACATCATAGTCCAGATAGTCCATAACATTCATAATATCCATACAAAGTCATCACAATCCACCACATCATAGTCCAGACAGTCCATAATGTCCATATACATACCAAGCGTTGTCGAAACGCTCAATTAACCAATCTTCACTGCTTCCTAGTCTTACCCTTACCACCGAGGGCGTCGGTGCCTAGAGTGTACGGCTCAGGTCGACGGCGAATCCGGCGTGGTGAACGCTGTGAATGCTGAGTCGTAGGAGCGTCGGGCAGCTGAGAGGGACCTATCTCCATGGCTGTGTCATGGTGGGCACCAAAGCTTTCAAAAGTATCCCTTGTTGACCGGGACGAGCTCTGTCCCCCGGAGGCTGCAGCGGCGTCACCTAGGTGTGTGTGTGTGGCTCGTGCACGTCCGTCCTCAAGTTCGACCTGCAACCACAACGACCTGCAGCACGACGTAGCCGACGAGCCAGTCTCTGCAGATGAACATATAGTCAATGCAACTAGTTCAATGAGATGTTACCCACAAGCCAAAATGGTAATGACATGTTTACAAATCAGCCTACATAAATCTTCCTACTTACTACCCTTACAAATTGAAAACTTACTCCAAGAAAGTTGTCGAGTGTCGTCTCATCCACTCCTGTTCGTGGAAAACGTTCGATGTCAACCACAAACTGCCTCAGCGCGTTGCCCTGCGAACATTTAGGAGAATTTGTTCATCAAATTTGATATCCAAGAACTGCCATGGACTTATTAGCCATAAAGTTTGATGCCATTACCACACGGTCCAATATTGGAGCTGCCTCCACGAGAGTCCCTTCACGGGTCGCAATGTCGTAGGACGTGTCTTCATCGTCCGAAGACACAATGTCGGCGTAGTCCGTAGGTGTCCATTGCCTCTTCAGCTTGGTCTGTGTCACCGCTAAGTAGGAAGGCCTCCTGAGGTGCGGTCACCTGGTGCCGCTGGAGGAAGGCCTCTCCCGAGGAAGGCTTCAACTCGTGCCCTCCAACCATCGGACCTGCACTAGCCGGTAACTGGAATACCTCTAACAGAAAGACCAAGAAACTTCTAAGTGTCCTCAAGTGTCACTGTCATCTCACCACAAGGTAGGTGGAAACTATGAGTTTCCGGCCTCCACCTACAAAAAACATGTACAATTTGCATGTTGAAGTAACCAATCGACTAAGAAAACTGAATGGAGAAGTGGATAAATCGATGTTCATTGTAGCTGTCAACCAAAGCTGTAATCGCTGCGGGGTTTATACCAGGCAACCCGCGGCGAACCTGGTACGATACGACGTCCAAGCTGGCCCTCTGCAAGAGAGGAGTGTACCTGTCGTCGTACCGCATGTCCCCGAACTTATCATGGGTTCAAGGACGAAGAAGGGGCAGCTCCTGGAAAGATTGATTTTTGCAAATTAGTACATAAAGAAACACAAATTCAATAGAGTGACCAAAAGATGAGGTAATTACCTGCCCCTCCGCAGTGAGTCGTCCTCGGTGCTTCGCATCGTAGAAAGGATCGAGAAGATGAGGTGTTCCCATCCTTCAAAAATAAGAAGCAACAATTTAGTACACAAAAATATAACTTTTATGACATAGAACAACTTATGAATGAAATGTTGAAAACATGTACAAGATCATAATTAAATATTGAACTACTACAACATGTATAATTTGCACCTGACTAAGCGGCCAATGGCATGTGCGTCTATTGTGGCCAAGTCTGCCGCAGCGACCACAATTATTTTCCTTAGGTTCAGCAAGAAAGGGTGCTGCTCTACCCCGCCTAGTTCTACCAGAAACCGTGTCCATGACCATCTTGTGTCTCGTCCTCTTCCCGCTTCCACGCTTGTCCCAACGGCAACTTTTATCGGCAATGTATATGGAGGTGGTATCCTGTTGTCGATGCCTCTCTTCTAGATCTTTCTCGGCACAAGTGTGTGGACCAACAATTTTGGTGATCTTGAACTTTCCCGAGGCCTTCTGTTTCCTAGCACATACCCTCCAATTGCAGTCTGCCTTCTCACACACCACTGTGTAACGGCGGGCCACATATGAATGCCTAACCTTGAAAGGTCTCTTACGTTTCACAGAATACTCTTGTAACCACCTTCTCAATGTAGGCAAGTCCTTGAATACAAGGCCCTTCTGAATTTCGATCCCATCTGCATATTCATGCTGCTCTAGTACCTCGTCCTCTCTGCCGACTGCATATGCACTATGACAATGTCTCAGATCACTAAATTCATCAACAAGTGGATCACGATCAGGACAACACTGTCTGATGAGCTCAATATCTTCTTGACTCAATGCTGGAACGGGGCAATCATCATCAGAAGCAACAGCTCTACCTGTCCCATAAGGCTCCTCATCATCATCAATTTCAACATCAACACTATTGCAAGCCCGTCCAGTATAGGATGATGGATGTACATGAGGAACATGGACACTGTTGGAAGCCCCTCCGGTATTGGATGATGGAGGCACAATAGGAACATTGACACCAATATTATTTGGATTCTCTCCTGAAACCACAAAACAAGAACACATATCGGTACCCATGAATAGATTGAAGGGTGAATATGATAAGAGTGCCGAGGGCATTTACCATTTGGGGCAGACCCAGCATCAGGGACGCCAACAACCACATCTTCCACAAACACCTCACGATTGGTGACGGAGGGAGAGTAGGTGCCGGATTACCATGTTGTGGCGAGAACTCACGAGGGGGTGAATGCCCATTTAGGGGTGACAACCCATGACGGGGTGTCGGATCAATTGACAACTTCCGCACCACCAAATCCAAACACTGGAAGACACTCTTCGTGACAGTGTTCACATACTTCTCCCACCCACTCTCACATGTTATTGGGATAAGCCGCCTACCAAAAATTTGCCCTGATGTACCATAGTGAAGTACCCCTTCAATTGAGATGACATCCTCATTTGAATTGCAATGAAGGCATTCACGAGCCCTGCCTCACATCTCACTAAACAAAGGGCGATCATCGAACATCAGAGGGACTCTATGCATTGCAACAAAAGTGACATTCCCAAACTCATCTTCTTCCACACGTCCTCCATGATACACTATGACTACATTATCCATCTAAATATTTTGAACGTTAGTGAACTAGCTTGATCCTCAACAATAACTAGGTTTATATACTGTGACTACCTATATTGAACTATATAACTATATTGCATATCTAAACTAATTAACTATATCTAACTATATTGCATAAATAAACTAGCTAACTATATCTAAACTACATAGTTGTCACCCTATTATGTGCATGCTAATCAATATTATCAGAAAGAACATACCGAAGGGGAAGGGGAGGAGCGGCGGGAGGAGCGGCGGGACGAAGGGGCAGGGGAGGAGCAGCGGCGTGCCGGCCCAAGCGCCGGCGGGAGGCTCCGCGCGCCCGGGAGGCCGACCAGAGCCGCGGCGCGCGGGCGGCTACCGGAGCCCCAACCTGCGTAGCTCCGGCGGGAGGCGGGGCCCCGATGAGACGGGCGCGGCGTGAATCTGGCGGCTGGGCGCCGGCCCACGGTTGTGGCGGGGGCGACGCAAGGGGAGAGCGCGCGGGCGGCGCAAGACGACACGGAGAGAGAGAGAGCGCGAGCGAGCGAGCGACAGAGAGAGATAGAGGGCGGCGGCGCAGACCTGTTTTGAATCCGGCCTCGGCGCCAAGATCTGCAGCTCCGAGCTCGGCGCCAAGATCTGCGGCTCCGACCCTTGTGCCACGTAAGCGCCACCTCATCCTTCCTCGCTGGCAGCTCGGAGCCGTGATTCGTGGCGCCGAGACGTTATACCTCGGAGCCGTGAATCGTGGCGCCGATCCGTTGGGTCCAAAAACGCAATTCGTTTCTCCAGTGGTCTAAACGTGAGATTTTTTAAAAAAACGGCTAAAATGTAAAAAGTACGGGTGAAACGACCATTATATTTACTTTACCGGAGTCCGGAGACGACGGACTGGGACAGGTGTATTTCTGCTTGCCTTCGTCCGTCCAGTTCATGGGGCGCTGATTATCTAGCTAGACGGGCGCAGAACACCGCGAGAAAGTCTTGTGACTTTGTGAGCCCTCTGTCACGTTTACGTGTAGTTCCGGATCAGATGCGGTGCGTTGCACTTGCATCTGCATTGGTCGCTTTTAGCCCGGAAAGGAAGGCACACGCTACATCGGCATGGCAACCCGTGCACTCATGACTCACCTGTAATACGTACTGTAACGGGGCGGCCAGATCAACTAGTGGTCTTTATGCGCATCATGAGTTAGAAGCTTCTGCTGCCGCTGATAAAGATCGGTACAGATGCTTAGATCTTTCTTTTAGTTTGGTAATATACACAGCTTTGAGGGGCTTTCTTTTGAGATTATACGAACATTTGTTTGTCTTCGGAAAAGAAGTTAAACAAATATTTTTGGAAGATCATACAAGAGAAAAAAAAACATGATACTATTTCTCCTACAATTAAGGAAAAACAAAGCTCAAGTACCAAAGAGAACATAAACGGCATTTTCTGCGCAAGTGCAAGTGCAGTGAACTAGTATAAAGCACTAATGTGAACTGATGCATTGCAACCGCCCTGCGAGGGGAGAACAACCCACGGACCTTATACTTTCTGGTTCTGCAGGTTGCATTTCCCAGTGACCGGGCAGGAGTCTTCGCCAAAAAAGCTGCTCCCAACTACTTGATGGACAAAAAGATCGATCTCCTTTGAAGGATCAAGGATGACATAGTAAAGCACACTATAAAGTAGTATGACGTAGTACTGGGCTAAGGTTGGTATGCAACGGCGAGCAGGTAGGAAACCTTTTTGGGACGATCAACCTGCTCCAACAGTAGGTAGTAGCCAGGTGCTGGCCTTATTCGTCGTGCTGCACAGCACTTCATCAGTATTGGAAAGCCTGAAGTCTAGGCAGGACCAGACAATTGTGAACTGAGACAGCACTCCATAAATAAAATCGATTTTGATGTGCAGAGTTAAAACATAAACTTATTTTCGACTCCCACATTCTACTAACCTAATAAACTTGCAAAAGTAAATATTCATGAGTAAACTGCTGGTCGAACTTCAGAGACGTATTCATGAATAATGACTACCCGATTGAACTTTAGAGACGTAATCATGAATAACCATCATATAAAAACTTCTCATATTTTTTATATAAAGGATATAATTCCAAACTTTATTATTCAACGCACACGGTCAAAAAGTTTGCAGACTCCATAACTGAAATTTGTGTTGCCTAAAAATTATTATCTGGCACCTGAATTATATATCCTCTGCCTCACTCAGTCTAAACTTTCAAGTCACAGGCCCACATCTGGCATACCTTGCTTTTTTTTTTTGAGAAAGACGAGGATAGACGATGCCCGAAAGAATAATGCCGCATATCATCAAAAGAATAATACCGGTTAATTTTTGAAATAAATTTTAAAAAATATGACACATGTGCTGAGTTGATGACTCGAACTCAGATGGACAGGTTACACCAAGAACCCACTAACGTCCACGTCCACCGGTGCCCGGTGCGGTGCTTATTCACGGGTCAGTTGATCTAATGTCCAGTCGTCAAATTGTTCCTCCTCGCTTGCCCCAAACGCGACGCGTGCCTGATTTTTCCATGGAAACATCCAAATATAACGAGCTAACTTTGGTATAGCATTGCAACTTGGAAAACGATCCATCAACGTCGCGCTCTCAGAGGATATGCATGCGCTCCGTTAAATTAATTCCTCAGCAATACCTTCACGCAACCGTGCACAGATTCCCGCCAGTCGTCTTCACTGATTGTTGGCAGCTGTCCGGCTGCTCGTAGCCAATTTATTTCTTCACCTGGAGATGCTCACAAGGCTCAAATCCCCTGTCAAAAGGATACGCATGAGCTCAGAGATATTTGTGCCCTTTGCGCTACGTATTCGATCTGTTCATGTAGGAGTAGTGTTTAGGTGGCAGCTTGACCAAGCGTGAGATTAATGGCTCAAAAGCCCCAAGGCCAGTCTCAATGGAGGGGTCATCAGTCATTAATTAGATGTCATATAGACAAATTTGATGACATGGCATCAATTTAATGAAGCAAGATAAGTTCACAGGGTCATCACCATGACCCGAGCTGGGCATGGTTGCCAATATCGAGCTGAGATTTAAATGCTGTATTCTATCTATGAAACTGTGTCCATGACCCTGTGCATTGAGAGAGACAGGGTCATCATTCTGAAAAGCTGACATGTCAGACTTGATAACTGTGTCCATGACCCTGCCACTGAGACTGGCCTAAGAGCTGTGGTGAAACTGCTTATTACTGTTCTTGGGCACCTTTGCGGACACTTAAGCTTGCACGTCAGCAGGTTGCTTTACAACGGCTTGTTTTTAAAAGGAGACCAAACAATATCTTTTAATTTCCTTTTGAAGATTATCGCTACGAAAAGATAAAGTAATGGCGCTGCACACAAGTAATCATTTTTATCATCAGCACGAACAGTAGGTGATTCCATCAATTGCACGGTGGACGGAGATGAAGTTTGTCAAACATCTTTCTGCTATTTTATTTATCCAAAAAAAGAATTGCCACCCCTAGACCAGGGCGGCTTGTTCCACGAGTAATGACTCTGATTAGTCAAAATAATCGCTGCTACTAGAAGCTAATCTATGCAATACCCGTAGACCGTATCGACCGAGATGCACACCTTTGTTGCAAATGCGTTGGTATCCATGTTAAAAATTGAAAACAATAATCGGTTACAGTTAGTGGCTTAGTGCTAAGTCGAATCAGACAAGCTCGTTGTTTGGAGATGGAAAAGTACATGGTGTGGAAGATTAGAATTGACGCTAAGCATCAATCAGTCCTAGTTAATCTTATGGTGGTGGGCTCGATCGACAACTGATGATGATCACGGATCATCTCTGCCGATCGATCCAGAATTCGTTGACTTCATTCATAATAGTCCAGTTATACCACTGTTTAGCTCTGGTCAATTAATGTTTGGTGAGTGCCACTGTGAAGAGACTCACGTCAAGAGAGGGTAGAACAAATTTGACCAAACCGTACATTACTTTAGAACAGTCCCATGTGAAGAGAGTAGATGGAGTGAAGGCATACACTACTTAGTTCATCAGTTTGGCAACATAAAAATTAATTAGCAATATTTATAAAAATGTACTCCGTATTACCTTGAATAGTTAAAAAGAGCTATATATTATGGAACTATTTTTAATAATGGATATACAAATATCAATGTCGTGTTGTTATAATCATGTAAACTTTAAAATTATCAATGGTCAAAGTTAAGACAATCATCATATTTTCAATTATACAATTTCTTTAATATAATTCTGGTACAAGATTTTTTTCACTAGAAATTTTAATTTGTCGACAGAGAATTATACAAATCCTTTCTTAATGATGTTTCAGTAATCTGCTTAGCCTGGTAATGCCATCTTATAGCTATGAACCAGGCCGGGATCCGATTTTAGCTTCACAGGATTGTTTCTCTGTCATTTCCTGATACTATTGCTTACTGCATGTTCCAAACGAGGCCGATGCTTGCTTCTAGTAGAACATAGCGGCATCCCTCTCCTCACCCTCGTACTCTCCCGTGCATATACGCCAGCAGTACGTACTTCAGGACGTGTACAGCTCTGCAGATCATGTCAAGGGCCGTCATTGTTGACTGACAGCAGCCTGATAGTAATACCAGCGCTCCAGGACAATACAATACAATACAATATTTAATATAATATAATATTTAGAGATCAGAGCCCTTCTTGTCTTCGCCCATATCCATATAGGAGTACTCCGTATGTCAGTATGTCACTGCATCCGGTGGCACACAGGCACAGTCCATTGCTATGGGCCTATATGGCTAGTGCTGGGCCGTTCGTCACCCAGTCACCCTCCTCTCGGTCTCTCTCCATCTTCGTCTCGCAGGTATTTTGCACTGTCTAGACGACTACAGCTTGCTGTGCTGTCCAGTCGTGCCCTCGGTCAGCACAAACAGAGACGGCTGATCGAGACGTACTGACGCAAATGCACTTTGCATTGCAATCGCCGAAGGACTCTGTATTTTTTGGCTCAAAAAGAGCTGGGGGCATATATGCAACCATAGCTAGTGAATCGAAGATAACAAAAGATAACAAGCAAAATGGGAAGCAACCACACTGGGTTATCATATAGGAATTGATGCTTATATCGTCCGTACAATCGTTTTTCACTTCCTTTTGCAGATTAGCCAAAGTTAAAGCAACTGTATGACAACACATACTAGTCACTTCATTTGCATAGGGGGTGAACACTGAAAGTGGGCGATTCCATCAGTTGCACGGAGGACACGGGCTGACAAAATTTGCCCAATATCTTTTCTCCTATAATGGCCCTGTTTAGTTCCAAAATTTCTCTCTCCAAACTTCACTATTCACCTATCATATCAAATCACATCAAATCTCTCTCCTCATACATAGATCACTAAACGTGGGTAAATTAAAAAAAACTAAGTGCATAGTTTTGATGTACACGACGAGACAAATATTTTGAGCCTAGTTAGGTCATGGTAGGACAACGATTACCACAAACAAACGATAAGTGATACATTGTGCTACAGTGTCCGAGGATGTGACTTTTCTACCAACTTTTCGCAGGAACTAAACAGACCCTATATATATTATATATATATATATATATATATATATATATATATATATATATATATATATATCCAAAGACAGAGGAAACTTTGGTCAACTAATTAATCCATCGCTGCTAGGGGCTAATCTATGCGATAAGCGTGCAGTATACCCGTAGACTATATCGGTAGCAAATCTTTCTCGCAAATGGGGTTGGTATCGCTGTTAAAAAAACTCATCAGTTAGAGCTCACAGCAATCAGATAATAATCTTAGTGTAGTATTCCAAAATGGAAAAGCACTTGGTGGAAGATTAGGATGGACGCTAAGCATCAATCAATTCTAGTTAATCTAGTGGCCTCGGTCGACGACTGATCGGGAATCATTTGGCTTCGTCTATGCACTCCAGTCAAACGTTTTGGTGAGACCCACTGTGAAAGATATCAAGAATGATACGACCAAACTGTGCCTTCTTCCGGGTCATGTGATTAGGAGTAAAACAAAAGCATGCTTCATAGTTCGGTGTGAATTATTTTGACTCTCTGCGTGCTAAACTTCCACCAGGCACATGCGGACTAGCTAGTCACTAGTATAGATTTTACTTTTTATTTTGGGAAACAACGGTTACAGGTAGTATAGACCACTCACATGCATATACTCACCAATATAAATATACGTACGTAAACCTCACTCTAGAGCAAACACATAGTCGAATATACACATCCAAAATATTTTGATGTAGTGACTAAGCACTGGTACAAATTTTACGTTTTCTTTTTGCGAAACACTAGCACGGACACAGACACTCACTCTTACACCCACACAAATTCTACTCCTAAGAGCAAACACACACTCACCCTATAAGTACACACTTAAAATGATTTTACTAGCAATGTGATTTTGACGTAGTGACTATCGAAACAAATAAAACCTCAATCGTCAAGGAGAACTATACCATGAGGGTTAGGATTAATTGAAATCCAATCGCTTTATCCAATCGCCGAAGGAGACTGTATTTTTTTTATTTAATATGAATCAGTTATCAATTTCTGATTTAATATGAATTAGTTATCAATTTTAGGGATTAAATCTGATTTCTATTAATATACAACTATCCGAATCAAATATCGGACTATCCGGATTATCCGACTGGATATCCGTTATTCGACGGATAATGCCCTTCCTATATCCGAATAAACTATCCGAATTCGTATCCGATATCCGAGAAAACATCCGGATATCCGAAAAATATATCTGAATCACTATCTGAATTTGTTCGTTCGGTCGGTCGGGAAATATCCGTATCATTTTCACCCCTATAGTGTAGTATTGTGCACGATGAAAAAGGTGCCACACCCAAATAGGGCCTCTCGATGTGCAAATAGCATTCCTATTTTCACGTTGACCCATACATAATATATAAACTTCATCGCAAAACTGCCAAACTGGACATAACACACCGTGCCATCTAGCTAGGGCATGTTTGAATACTAGGCATATGGAGACAAGGAGTGGAGTTAGCAATATTATTATTTCGAAACCACAATTTTGAGATTCCAAACACCCACTAGTGTAAAGCTTCTCGTTTGCGCCGGTGCAAAAACTCAAGGTCGTGCATCTAAGGCACGACTCGTGTGCTTTTCAAGTGAAGTACGCACACGTGCGGAATCCATCCTTTGAACTCACGGCCTGCCCCTGGCGCGGTATCTACTTACATAAATGACTATTTGCACACATGACAAAGTTCTATTCCTTTTGTCCTTATTGTATATAAAAGCTTTGATCCACTATTTGGGCATCTAAATAATTTTAATTAAAAAATATTCAACACAAAATCGTAGATCTTGTTGAAACATACAATTTTAATATAAAGTTTATATATATGTAAAAATTATGAACTTCCAAATACATACTAAAATCCAAATTATAAGGACTGAAATACAAGTTACAGATCTAGTCGAAACCAACCATTTTCCGCGGAACCAACTCGTCCATCGAACCAAAGGCCTCCTAAGTTCCCAATGGTGGAGGCCCTCACCTACGTGTTGGTTTCCACAAGCAAGATCGAATGAAGCACATGAGACGTCGAACGATTCTATTCAGTATTCACCATACGCGGAGCCCGGACGGAGAGGCCGAAGCCGAACAGCCAGATATATATACCCACCATACGGGGTCGGAGTATCCATGCTCTGCTTTTATCCGTCGAGTTCACGGGGCACGTAGTACAGAGAGAAACACGCGCACCGCAACTGCCGTTGGCTGTCGTCTCTCGTGAGTCCTCGTCACGTTTACGTGTTGTTCTTCGGAGCTGCGGATCATCTACATACTTCTCTACCGATCCTGTATGAGAAACATGATACTATATATTTCTCCTACTACGTACGTACTCAAGGAAAACTTTTTCCCCACCGCTCGCGTTGTCCTCGGGCGGAAACCCCCGCCTCCACCCACCCCGACTCCACCTGCCTCGCCGCCGCCTAAGCTCGGCACCGGATGCCCGCCCAACTGCAAGGACGGCGGCGGCGAGGTCTCCCTCTTCCCCTTTTCTTTTTTCTTCCTTCTCTCTTCAGCTTTCTTGCCCCCTCGACCTCATGGCAGTCATGGCCGCGGAGGCTGCTGGCGGCGGTCTCTCAGCATCTGGGCTTGGGGGACGGACGGATCCGGCACCTCCTTGCCCGGATCCGATGTCCCTGCCCAGCCTCAAGGTCCCCTCTCGCAGATCCGCGGGGGGGGGGGGGGGGGGGGCTTTTTGGTGGAGCAGCTGGCGTCTGGGGATGCGGCGGCGTGCGTCCTTGCGCAGCTGCGTCCGCGGCCTTGCTCGGCTGCGGCGGCGCCTCCTTGGTGGCACGGCTGTTTTGCCGCCCACTCGGTGGCGGGGCTGGTTCCGGCGGTGGAGCGGCGGCCGCGGACGGGCTCCTCCACGACGGAGGCGCTCGGCTTATCCTCGCCGCGGCGGCGACCGGCGCCTCGGCCCGGGCGGTGCGGCGGCGGCGTCGCGGTCCGGCCTCGGCCGTGCCCGCGGTGACGGCGTTATTGGAGGAAGGCTTGTGGAGGTGTGATTTGGTGGCGTCTTGGTGACGCGGCCAGCGGTGGCTTGCTTGGGCTGTGCTTGCGGCGCCATGGTGGTGTGGCTGGCAGCAGTCAAGTGACGGTGCACCAGAGACGCTATGGTGGCGTATCTGGTTGCCCCGGCCCACCTTCCTCCTGCGATGGTTGTGTCGGTGGTGCTGTGGTGGAATGACCGACGACGGTTCGCACGGTTGTTTGCCGGCGGCATCGTGGTGGTGCCGTTGACAGCGGTCGTGCATCGGCTCCCCAGCAGCGTCATGGTGGTGAGGCTGGTGGTGCCAGCCGTCTCGTCGCTTCGCGGTGAAGATGCAAGTGAAAACTTATCCCCTTTTGGGACGACGTTGATGGCGCTTCAAGTGTCATGTCCTTTCTGAAGGCGACATCGAGTATCTCCAGCGCGGACTTTGCCGGACTTCTCCGTCTTGCTGCTTTGACATTGGTTACTTATGTGAGGGCGATCTCTTTCTTGTCCTTTCTCTTAGTTTTCCTTTCTTTTCTTAAATGCCAAAAAAGAGTAGAGTATAGAAGAAGAGAGGTTTTATTCTTGACGGTGGTGGCTCGTATCGACGTCTCAATCCGACCGAGCGAATTTTAGTGGAGATCCGGGTTGATGTCCCAATCCAACCCGGCACATTCTTTGAAGTTGTTTGAGTTGTTTAGAGTGGTGCGTGTTGATGTCCCAATCCAACCCACCGAGTTTCTTCTTAGTTGCACGGACCGAGGTGGTTCGGGAGTTGTGTGGTCGATGGACCGAAGTTGTGTGAGATGGTGTGATACCTCTCTAGTTGTACGGTCTTCGGACCGAAGTTGTATGGTTTTCGGACCCGGTTTTCCTTATAAACAGGGTCAACTCTCTTCTTCTAATAAAAATTCGGGAAAACGTAAGCTTTCACCGTCGGTTAAAAAAAAACGTACGTACTCAAGTACCAAGAATACAGATGCCATTTTCTGCGCAAGTACGTGTAATGAACTACCGTGAACTTTCCGGTCGTGCAGGTGCCAGTGCCATTACCCGTGTGCCCAGGTTAGCTTTGCCCAAAAAGCTCCTAGCTTTGAGTTTTGCATTTAGAAGTAGCGGTGGCATGCAATAGAGTCGCAACGAGCTAACTCCCAATTTATTTTTAAGCTGATCTGGGCTGAAATTTCAGAAATGCTGAACATATATGCTGAACCTTGTATCAAAAAAAAAAGTATTGGAGATGTTGGATTAGTAAAAAGAAACATGCATGTGGTGATTAACATGTGACGTGTAGCCACTTTGTTGACGACGACGATCGTTTTATTTCCTAGAAACTAGAAATAATATATATGGGATCCTTTTTTTTTAAAAAAAAAGATAAGACCGACCTCCTTTGAATATACAGCATCGACCGAAGCGTCGAAACCTCATGTCAATGCTATGGTAAACTACACAAGGATGGGTGGCAGCAATTGATAATAAAGCAGACTCCTATAAATATGACGTACTGGACTAAGGTTGGTATGGCAACGAGGCGAGTTCAGGGAAACCACACATATACATGCTGCCAATCAATTGTGTGACCTGAAATGGAAAGCCTGAAATCTGGGTAGTAGGATCAATCAGACCATTGTGTACAGAGATAGTACTGATCGAACTGTAGGGTTAAAACTCTAATAAATTTCTGCTGGACTCGCATGTTCCAAAAACTAAACTCGCACACAGGTCATTATTGATGATCACGTCTGTAAACTGTACTCCGACAGGAATATGAGAGCTTTGATCAATGTTATATATATGTGCCTCTCGGTGCACCGATTGTGCAATACCCAATTACTCCCCCAATTGTTAAAATAAAGAAATTTATATTGCTCCTCAACTTGCAGTGGTCACATCTTTCAAAAATGAACAAATTTGTAGTCGTTTCAAACGTCATTTACACTTTAGTCAAACTTCAAGTTAACGATGGAGAGAGTGACACATGCTTTCTCCAAGAATATAAGAAACTATTGACAATAGAATAATCTTGATTGGCCAGCTACATGACCTAACAACTAATCGATTATTTGGGATAGAGCCACATATAATCTGTCAGGCACAAGATGCTCTCTTTTACAAAACATGGAGTTAACTAATTGGCCGCATGACGTGGACACTTTTGTTTTTCAAAAAAAGAAAAACAAAAGCTCAAGATAAGGTGGTGACATTGGGAGCTGTTCCATTGCTTACGAATGCAGTGTATGGAATGGACAGATATGTCATGCCGTCATGCTCATGCAGTCATGCGTAGTACGAAGATCATGTTTTAGAAGGCAAGGATGTCACCATATTTCTTTCGAAATCAAACTAGAGCATGCGGGGATGCTATCTCCTCTGTTTGGGTCAAAAGAAAAACGATATTTATGAAGAGTTCCTCAAATTAGACAATGCCTTGTGAAATGGAAATAGAAAAAAAATACGTTTGAAGACAAATATAAGCCACTCCTTCCGGTCCCAAATATAAATCCTTCAGAACATCAATATGGTATTATCATTGCACTTTGAATAATAATATTTGTAAAATTTGTTGTTTTAAATTGAAAGAAAGAGTTCTCTATTACGAAAGTATTTTTTTATAATGGATTTAATCATATATATATAACATGTTATCAATCCCAATTAGTTTTAGATATTGGAAGCTAAAGTTTGATTCAGACTATAGCAAAGTTTTATTTGGATTCTGGATTCACTGTGCTAATTGCTACTCAATCCAATACTATCTCCGTCCAAATTATAGTTTGGTTGACTTTTTTACCACAAGTTTAACCGCTCATCTTTTTTTAAAAAAAATTTATAAAAATATAGTCAAATTTAAGGCATTTTTGAAAATTTTTTATTAATAAAGCAATGCACCACAAAAAATATAATATTTGCACAAAGTTTTGAATAAGATGAGCGGTCAAACTTAGAGTCAAAAAAGTAAAACGAACTATAATTTAAAACGAGAGAGTAGCTTTCAAGCATTGAAACGGGTGATAGACTTGCAATTATCCTGTTAGCTGGCTCAATCCGGTTAAATTCAACTAATGTCCTTTTCTTGTTTGCATACAACTTGAATAATGCTAAGGACATTCTAGACATTTAATATAGCTTGAACTTTGTATTAACCAATATATCAGACCCTATAGCTAATAGTTAGCTGCATGTTAAATGTTAATAGATGTAAATGGGGACTAAATGTACTAGTATTAGGTTAGGATGTAAGTTTTTTTTTGAACGGAACTACGGCAGGCGAAATGCCGGCCTGAACTTTTCATTAACGAGTGTGGCAAACCACAAATTACATCAGCAACTGCAAGAGCAGTGCAGTACAAGCAAGGAGGTCACAAATACACTACGGAAAGACAGAAAACAGCACTGCCGATCGTCGAGGAAGTCCAATACCAAACAACATACTTGCCAGAACGCCGGTCCAGGCATACTGAAAACAACGACCTCCCTTCAAGCTGATGGCAACACCATTAGGCGCATCCGAGCTCCATGTACCGGCATCCAACGCCCAACAGAGGGGGAATGACGATAGGGATGGATAGAAGGTACCCGGCATAAGATTGATGACGCCACCAACAGGAGTTCGACGACGAAGCAGAGGTGCCGGTAGAGGACAAGCCAAATCACAGCATGAGGCAAAGATCAGTGGAAGCTGAGCCAGAAGAACACCGAGGAAGGAGCACTGAAAGGGGGAAGAGGGGTGGCCGGTGCTGGAAATCGTGACAGAACAGGCAAGGGACCTCCAAGGCGACGTCCACAGGAAGAATAATGACGTCGAGGACGCCATCGTCGCCCTTCCTTGTGAAACAAAGACTGGGTTTTCACCCGGAGCACCCAAGGTTGTGAGAAAGGGGAGCTTTACAACGATGCCTCCAAGAAGGTCTGCGGCGCCGGAAGACATGGCCATCGTCAGCTCGAGGGAGGTCGAGACGGCTTTCACCAATAGCTCCCCAAAACTCGCAACAGCCCACACCAAGCCAACTGCTGCACAGCAACGGCTGCGGCGACACCCTGCCGTTTGAGCCCTTGACGGCTCGCGCAACCAGCAGGGTGAAGCACCTACTCCAGGCACACGAGAGAAGCACCGGAAGACCCCACAAGAGCTCGAATGAGCAACGGGAATCCACCATGCTCTCACCACCGAGGACACATGCCAGCCGCAGCAGCCCGTCCCAAGAATGGGAAGGACACGCCATCGTAGAAGGCGGCCATGCCCTGTGCAGCCCCAAACCTCCCCCAAGCAGGAGCGGCCGGATCGAGGCCCAAGCGCCTGGATCTGAAGGGGATGCAGACATTGCCACCAATCTGCAGGGGGACGGCGACGAGGACGCCGAGGAGAGAGCAGCCCGCGGTTTTCCAAGCAGCAGGCACAGGATCCAGACCCCAAGTGACTGGATCTGTCGCGGGAAGACCAACAGAGCCTCTCCGGCGACGTACGGCGGCATGACGCCGACAGCCAAGAAGAGAAGAGACCGAGGGGAAGGAGAGGAAGGAGGGAGGGGAGAGGTGGTGGTGGAGCTGCAGCCTTGCCGCCGCCGTCCTTGCAGGCCGGCTGCGCCCCTAGCCCTTGCGCCCTCCCTGATCCGCGCTAGGGGAGGCCTCCGGCGAGGAAACGGCCCCGCCGCCGCCGTCCTTGCAGGTGCCCGGGCTTCCGAGGCCCTGCTCAGGCGGCGGCGAGGCTTGGACGGAGGGGGGGGCGGCTCGGTGCCCCTGGGAGGAGGGCGACGTTTTTGTTACTGTCGTTAGGATGTAAGTAACAAAATAGAATGTTTGCTGAATTAGCGTGGGCCTGCAGTAGCTGCGTTAGTGACTCACCGTGGTAGCACTACTGGCCTACTGCAGAGGATCGGTGTGTTCCGAGGAACAGCCTGAATGCGTGATATACGAAGTACTACCAAGTTGTCACGTGACTAGCTCCGTTATCGATGTCAGTGGACACTCAAGTCATCGGCACTGTCCGACGAACTCCGCAGCCTCATCTAAAAGAGGAACAGTCATCGTCATCGAGACACAAGCAAACAAAAAGGAGAGCATGCTAGGAGCTCCATGTCCTACATTTTCCTTGACAACGAGCTATGGAATTTTAATTAAGTACAGCTCGATTCTAACAGAACAGACACAGAGAACAAACTTGATTACCACCATCAGTGCGCCACCAACCCATCAGCCCCACTACGGAGTACAAGGCGAAGACCGTTGACGCTGACCAGGCTCTGTAGCCCCCTTTTCACACGTATAACAGCCGCGCGCACACCCCGTCACTGCCACGGCTTCACTCCCTTCCCTTCCCCGTCTCCCCCTCCCCACCTCAGCAGCAGCTCGGCTGCTCTGCTCACCTCACCTCACCGCCTACGAAGCTTCCGCCGCGAAAAATAATGTCAGGCCCCACCGCTTGCTGCCGCTTCCCGATACTCCTGGTCTTGCTCCTCTTCCTCCTCCTCGCCGGCGCGGGCCGCTCCCAGCCTGCCACCTTCGCCGGCGACCGCGACACGCTGCTCGCCGTCAAGAAGGATTGGGGCAATCCCCCGGCGCTCAATTCATGGGACCCCGCCGTCGCCGCCGACCACTGCAACTGGACCGGCGTCACCTGCGCCGCCGCCGCCGCCGGCGGCGGCGGCGGCGGGGTCGTCACGGCGCTGACCCTCTCCCACCTCAACCTCACCGGCTCCGTCCCGGCGTCGGTGTGCGCGCTGCAGAGCCTCGCCCGCCTCGACCTCTCCTACAACAATCTCACCGGCGCCTTCCCCGCCGCCGCGCTCCGCCCCTGCGCGGGGCTCACCTTCCTCGACCTCTCCAACAACCAGCTCTCCGGCCCGCTCCCGCGCGGCATCGACGGCCTCTCGCTCTCGCCGGCCATGGAGCACCTCAACCTCTCCTCCAACGCCTTCGCCGGCGAGGTGCCGCCCGCGGTGGCGCGGCTCCCGGCGCTCAGGTCCCTGCTCCTCGACACCAACCTCTTCACCGGCGCGTACCCGGCGGCCGAGATAGGCAAGCTCGCCGGGCTCGAGACCCTCACGCTGGCCAACAACCTGTTCGCGCCGGCGCCCGTGCCGACGGCGTTCGCCGAGCTCACCAACCTCACCTACCTCTGGATGGACAAGATGAACCTCACCGGCGAGATCCCGCCGGAGTTCGCCAGCCTCACGGAGCTCACGATATTCTCCATGGCGTCGAACATGCTCACCGGCTCAATCCCGGCGTGGGTGTGGCAGCATCAGAAGCTCCAGCAACTCTACCTGTTCGACAACCGCCTCTCCGGCGAGCTGACGCGGAACGTCACGGCGGTGAACTTGGTCGAGCTCGACCTCTCCAACAACCAGCTCACCGGAGAGATGCCCGAGGACTTCGGCAAGCTCAGCAACCTCGCCTTGCTGTTCCTCTACAGGAACCAGCTCACCGGCACAATCCCGGCGAGCATCGGGCTGCTGCCGCGGCTCAAGGACATCCGGCTATTCGACAACCGGCTCTCCGGCGAGCTCCCGCCGGAGCTCGGCAAGCACTCGCCGCTGGGAAACATCGAGGTCTCCATCAACAACCTCTCCGGTCCACTGCGGGAGACGCTCTGCGCCAACGGGAAGCTCTACGACATCGTCTTCTTCAACAACAGCTTCTCCGGCGAGGTCCCGGCCAAGCTCGGCGACTGCGTCACGTTGAACAACCTGATGCTGCACAACAACCGCTTCTCCGGCGACTTCCCGGCAAAGATATGGTCGTTCCCCCTGCTGACCTTGGTGATGATCCAGAACAACAGCTTCACCGGCACTCTGCCCCCGCAGATCTCCTCCAACATCACACGGATTGAGATGGGGAACAACATGTTCTCCGGCTCCTTCCCGACATCGGCGCCGGGGCTCAAGGTGTTCCACGCGGAGAACAACATGATCGGCGGCGAATTGCCGCCCGACATGAGCAAGCTCGCCAACCTCACTGATTTGTCAGTGCCCGGCAACCGGATCACCGGCTCCATTCCGACATCGATCAAGCTTCTGCAGAAGCTCAATTCACTCGACCTGAGCAGCAACAGGATATCAGGCGCTATACCGCCGGGGAGCATTGGGCTTCTCCCGGCACTGACGATGCTTGATTTGTCCGACAACGAGCTCACCGGACCCATCCCGTCGGACTTGAGCAACGTCTTCAACGTGCTTAACCTGTCGTCAAACAAGCTCACCGGCGAGGTGCCGGCGCAGCTGCAGAGCGCGGCCTACGACCAGAGCTTCGTCGGCAACCGGCTCTGCGCCAGGGCTGGCTCGGGCACGAACCTCCCGGCGTGCTCCGGCGGTGGCGGCGGCGGCCGTGACGAGCTCTCCAAGGGCCTGATCGCTCTGTTCGCCATGCTCGCCGGCATTGTGCTCGTGGGCAGCGTCGGCATCGCCTGGCTGCTGTTCCGGCGCCGGAGGGAGAGCCGTGACGTCACGGACTGGAAGATGACGGCGTTCACCCAGCTGGGCTTCACCGAGTCCGACGTGCTCACCAACATCCGCGAGGAGAACGTGATCGGCAGCGGCGGCTCCGGGAAGGTGTACCGCATCCACCTCCCCGGCGGCGCCCGCGCCGACGAGGAGGAGGGCGGCGCCGGCGCCGGCGGCAGGATGGTGGCCGTGAAGAGGATATGGAACTCGAGGAAGGTTGACGAGAAGCTGGACAAGGAGTTCGAGTCGGAGGTGAAGGTGCTGGGCAGCATCCGGCACAACAACATCGTGAAGCTGCTCTGCTGCATCTCCAGCCAGGAGGCCAAGCTGCTGGTCTACGAGTACATGGAGCACGGCAGCCTCGACCGGTGGCTCCACCGCCGCGACCGCGACGGCGCGCCGGCGCCGCTCGACTGGCCGACTAGGCTCGCCATCGCCGTCGACGCCGCCAGGGGCCTCAGCTACATGCACCACGACTGCGCCCAGCCCATCGTGCACCGCGACGTCAAGTCCAGCAACATCCTGCTCGACCCGGACTTCCAGGCCAAGATCGCCGACTTCGGCCTTGCCCGGATCCTCGTCAAGTCCGGCGAGCCCGAGTCCGTGTCCGCCATCGGCGGGACATTCGGATACATGGCGCCAGGTAAAAAAACAAGCCCAAAATTCAGCCGCCAATCATTTCAATTGGTGAGAATTTGCAGCTGCAATAGTGCTAATCGATGTTGTGTGACGACATGATTCTGCAGAGTATGGGTACAGGCCGAAGGTGAACGAGAAGGTTGACGTGTACAGCTTCGGCGTCGTCCTGCTGGAGCTGACGACGGGCAAGGTGGCCAACGACAGCGGCGCCGAGCTGTGCCTGGCGGAATGGGCGTGGCGGCGGTACCAGAAGGGCGCCCCGTTCGACGACGTCGTGGACGAGGCCATCCGGGAGCCGGCGTTCATGCAGGACATCCTGTCGGTGTTCACCATGGGCGTCATCTGCACGGGGGAGAACCCGCTGACGCGGCCGTCCATGAAGGAGGTCCTGCACCAGCTCAAACGGTGCGAGCAGATCGCCGCCGAGGCGGAGGCGTGCCGGGTGGACTATGGGGCCGGCGGCGGTGGCGGTGGCGGCACGCCGCTGCTAGAGTCGAGGAAGAAAGGCAGCCGGCGACGGAGCATGTCGGACTCCGGCCGGTGGAACGACGACGACGATGAGGACAGTGGCAACTTCGTCGTGCACGCGGTGTAGTCAGTGTCAGACACAAGAGACAGATCAGGTGCGCTGGGAGTGCACGTGACTGCTGCAAGCTCATCCATGGAGGAATTTTGCAGAGATGCGGATCAGGCAGCTGAAGAAGCCCCGGGCGTCAGCTGCACTGGACCCAGGGCGTCAGCCTGCTTCAAGCCCGATCCCCCATGGCGCAAGGACGAACAATGAAGTACAGTGCATATGAATCATCGAGGAGGCTGTAATTAGCAACAAAAGCATAAGCCGAGATCCAATCACACAAGGACAAAGTTCGTGGAGGTGTTGGATCGGCAGGAAGGGTTGGATTGGTTCTTATTAACCACACCTAACAAACGCCAATAGCGCCTTGTAATAATAACCCAATGTATCGACTGGGCAGTAAGCCAGTTTTGAGCCTGAATTGATAGCGCCTTGAACTGATGATAGTTCTGAAGAAGCAAACGGGATGATGCAGATTGCAGATACAGGATCCTGAGTTGCCTTTTCAGTTCTCTGAAACTTTGGGCACTTTTTGGATGTTTCAGAAAACTGGCGACCACACAAATCTGAAAAAGGCCAATCAGTGGGCGTCTTATCTGCAACTGGACTGCATGCTGAACCAAAGCCAGCCTGACATAGGAAGCGAATTTGCCTTGGTCTGTGAGGATTGTGACGTGACACACTTTTTTTCAAAGTGGGGAAGGTTGTGACGCAGAAAGAACAAACCCGGAGTCTGGCATGAACTGGGGAAAATTGAACAAGGGACAAGAAACAATGGGCATGAGCTGGAAATGCAACAGCGACATTTGGAGATTTTGGTGTAATGCAGGCAGAATTATTTGGATCATCCAGGTGCCAAACATTATTACAGAACGTGGTCCAGGATGTGATATAGATTTCTGTGCATTGACTGTTTGGAAGCATTTGTGCTCACTCAAAAATATGCTGATTTGAAATATAATGTAATAAGGAGGTGTTTCAGCTCAAATACAAACTGAGCAGTACCAAATATCAATAATACAAATGCACTGTAGTGAATTTGGTTCGATTTAAATTTCTGAATTTCTTGGAGTACTTTGATTTGTTGTGCATACCATATGACCAAATTCAATGTCAATATTACAGGGTTTACAATCATATTCTGTAAAGGAGGAAAAAAAAAGAAAGATGAAAAGGGTTGTGGGCACTCACTAGTCAGTGATAAAATCCCAGACAGAGGCATCCAAAGCACAGTGACTGCAAATCAATTGAGGTGTCTCTGCTTTATGCTTGAGCCATAGTCCATTAAATTTCCCTAAAACCAACAGATATACAACTATTAATATACAGTTATTTCCAGAGTTGATAACTGAAAGGATCTGTTAGGCGTCCTAAAACCTTTATCTTCCTTTGTGTGATTGGACACATTGAAGGATTTAACAGTAAAAAATTGGAAGGGAAAAGTAAACCATGTTCCTTTTGGATGTCTGAAACAAGCAGCATTTCAAGAATTCCAAACTGTCCAACAAAATGCAGCGTAGCCAACAATCAGGACTTTCATCTGTTGTTTAGGAAATTGCTGTAACCAACCACTGAATAGTACACATAGTCAGGAGTACTGCTCAGCCCACAAGCACCACGAATAAAAGAACTAAACAAACTTTGCCCTGGGGATATAGAACAACTGCTTAATAGTTTCTACCCCTCCATAGAATCGATATCGGATACTACCATACAATTCTTCAGAACAAATAAGACCTGTTACAATGCTACACCAACCAAAGCAAAACATTGAATTTTTTAAGGCAATTTAGTTTTCCTAACGAACTTATAGGTAACATACATTCCGAGTCTACAGAGGAATGTATAAGGATATGCAGAAAAGAAAATTTCTTGTGGAACCCAACATCCATCTTTGGAACATGATCCTCTGCAAGCAACTGCCCAGATTACCATCTTCCCCCATAGCACCCGTGAACCAAATGTGACCCCAACCTTTTCTTCAAAACAAGAATTGTGATTATAGTCTTTGAAGGAGTTTAAATGAGGTCCTAGTTTCGTTTAGAGATGAACTTCACCTGTGGAGTTTGGCTGGAGCACGGGGAATTTCTAATCTCCTTGCGCTAATGGGTGAGCTCTTATCCAGTGGTCTAGGGTCAAGTTTTTATTCTTGAGAGAGAGACTTATTGCTAATGTAAAAGGATGTGGGTATGTGTATGTAAGGATGTACGGGGTTTCTAAACCCACCGCTTTATTCTTCTTAATATAATGATGCGCAGTTCTCCTGCGCGTTCGAGAAAAAAAAATTATAGTCTTTGAAGATGGGACTTTATACAGCCTATGGTTTCAGTATCTTATGTGATCTACTCCAGCCACACATGACATATTGCCAAAACCTACAAGATTTCCTGTTACATTTCTTATATGTAATCTACAGACAATATCCTTACTATCCTGCAAGAAAAAATGAGAAATGCCTGATCTCTGCTACCAATATAAATATTGAAACTGTAAAATATATCTCTGCTACCCTGCAAAGCTACTGATCTTTGAGTACATGGGAAATGGTAACCTAGGCACAACTAGTTGCATCAAAAATATCTCATAGTGCTAAAATATTGCTGAACTGGCCAACAAGAACATTGATCACCATTGATGCAGGGAAAGGACTCTGCTACATGAACCATGATTGCTCTCAACCAATATCACACTGAGATCTTAAGTACAGCAACATTCTTTTAGATATTGAGTTCAAAGCAAAGATTGCAGGCTTTGGGTTAGCCTGTGAACTTAATAAAGCTGGTGAGCCAGAGTCTGTCAGCCATGCTTATCCTTCAATTAAAAGAATCAAGGTAAGAATTACTGATATACAATTATTTTCAGTTAGCGTTGAAGCACTATGACTAATAACTTCCCTTTTTTGCTTAAGAGAGCTCGAGATAAATCAATGAGAAATATGATGTGTAAAGCTCTGGGATTGTTCTCGAGCTGATAGCATGGAAGTATGCAAAGGGTGAGGGCAAATATTTCTAGAGGACCTCCAGTTTACTTGGATGAGATACAACTTGTGTTCGAGTTAGGACATATTTGCAATGGAACAACACCATCATCAAGGCCACAAATGAAGGTGGTCTTGAAGGTCCTACAACGCGAATAAAGACGACTGTGCAGGCCACAAGTCATGGAATTAGGAAATTGTCAAAATTCTAGAGACCAAGACGAATGAGAAGGAAAACAGGGCCAGAATTTTTTTTGTTTTGCACATCCTTGCAATATGTTAAATAAAAATAGAAGGAAGCGATCTTTTGATATTGTTCAGAGGTGGACCCCTGGCACTTGTTAACTAGAACTCTTCTGTGGCTGTTCCAATTTCCAAATAAATTTTTCCAACTAGTAATTGGAAATACCATGTCTATGTCTATATTATACCTTTATTGGTAAATACGTAATTTAACCTTGGCCCACCTTCTTCTTATTCTACTGACATTATCACAATTGGGATTTGGGATATTAATTGTTCAAACATAAGTCAGAACCTGTGGAGAAATTCAGAGAAATCATAGGAACAGGACATGTCTTTGTATATGACTGATATTCAGGTGTATAAACAACATACCTAGTTTACACTAGGATCAGTTAAACCTAAAGGAAACACAGTCAATATCACAAATCATGGGGGAAAAAATGATCACATGGAAGCAAGAAGGTTGCTTATGGAAAGACACATGATTTACCAGAGTGCATTTTCAGGATAAACAAATATTGACCATCAACCCACTAAGTCATCAACATATCAGAATCTAGCTAAATCCCCACCTGCAAATAACAGTACTTTCTTAATGGATGACAATGGTTTGTCAGAACAAGAAATCAGAGGACCTTACAACAATTTTAATAATTTGATGAAGCATGATGAAAATGAAGACAAACAGGCCATCTATCGTTGAGCCTCTTGGATAAATCACCACCGGTTCAAAATGAACCCACACTGCCACAGACTATTTGTAATTAGCTCATCAAGCGAAGAGGCTATCAATATATTTCAGCATGAAAACTATAACATCAATCAGATCAGCAAATGCAGACCGAACATTCTCAACCAAAACGGTACAGGGACTAAACATTTCAATGTCTATCAATCACAATCCACATTTCTTTTGGGCAAACTAATCATTATCCACGTGACCACATTGCTACTAGAAATCCAATTCCGTACGATCTTCCCCACCCAAGTACACTGATATTCCGATTACTAAGCATTCGGAAGTCTTGCCATGGCTTGAAAATGCGCATTTGGATTTCTGGGCAGGCTGATGGGAACTAGGGTGCCCGATCTTCCGTCAGGTGAAAGATAGCTCGTTTTGGGCGAAGCGCAACACACCGATCCGGCTTCAAGTCAGCAAACTCGAACCCCGCAATCTTAGCACCACGACTCCTCTGGTTATCAACCGTGTCACAACCCGATTGACCTCGCCAAGAAGGCTAATCCCTGCCTGCGAAACAAAGAACACAAGCAAGAACTCGAAAGAACGCAGCTCTCAATATGAAGTGACACTGCAGATGAATGATTAAGCACGATAGTTGGGGTTCTACAAACCGATGACGGCGAAACTGTTTTCAACAGATTAATCTAAGCAAAACCCAAGTCTCAATGACGGCGGCTACTGAATTTAATGTCGTGGGGCGAGCTAGGGTTGGGGCGCCGCGCCACGACCTGGGCCGAAGGCCCGACACGATACAAAGCCTGAAAAGGCCCAAAACAGGTGACGCAGCACCTTTCGTGGTCACACAGAATGATCCACGAATCTTCTAGAGCTAAAACCAGAACCAAAAGAAGCGTCTCATCGTCACGGTTCCAACGCATCGAATAACACATTGATTGGACGCCGTATGAGGGAGATATCGCATTTGAAGCGCAGACGTGTCGGCTGACTCCGAACCGAAGTTGTTGTCCGACGTGGTGACGACTTGTACCCCGAGAAAGAGTCCGTCTCTTGTATGTCCAACGTGGTGATGTCCTCATCATCCACCCCTTCTTGAACTGGAGTCGTCCTCGACTCCATCTCATCATTATCAAGCTCCTGCAAAAGGTCAGTAACAGGAACATGCAAAGAGGAAGGCAAAAGATCATTTGTTATAAAGCACATAGCTCGACTAAGCATAGTATAACAAGGAGCATCAGGGTTATCACATAATGCAGTAGCAGCGAATGTAGTAGCAATAAAAGCACCTCCTTTTAATTTAATCCCTGTTGGGTTATCATCAGAAGACCCAACACTATCAATTTTAGCTTTATCTCGTGCAGCAAGCTCTTGAAAATGTTTCCTAATATCAGCAGGCGATAAAGGAAGCAAAGTAATTTTCTTGTTCTTATGCATGAAAGTATATGTATTAGTTCTACCATGGTGTGCAACATCATTATCAAATTCCCATGGTCTCCCCAACAAAAGAGAGGATGCGTGCATCGGAACAACATCAAAATCAGCAGAATCATGATAAGAACCAACAGAAAAATGTATACGTGCCGATTGTGTTACCTTAGCTTGACCACTACTGTTCAACCATTCTAAATGGTAAGGATGTTCAAGTCGACGTGTCGGCAAGTGAAGCTTCTCTACCAAATCTGAACTCACCAAGTTGTTGCAACTCCCACTATCAATTATGGTGAGCACACGATAATCTTTGACTATGAGAAACATGTGGAATAAATTCTTGCGCTGAATCTTCTCCTTCTCACGTTCCACCTGTGAACTCAATGCGCGTTGAACAAGAGCCAAATTTTGGAACCCCGCGGATGCAGCCTCGGAGTCAATTGCTATAGCCTCATTGTCGTCCTCCGAATCTGCAACAAAATTAGTCGCAACAACTAATGCATCTTCAACATCACTAGCACTTACATATCCATTACCATCTGGCGAAGCGATGAAAGCACGAGTACTTGGACAATCCTTCATGACATGGCCCATGCGCTTGCAGCGGTGGCACACGATGCTAGCAGATTTACTTGACGAGCCCTTGTCAGTAGAGGTAGAAAGTGGCTTCTTGTGTTGTGGAACCTGCATATTACGTACTTCCACAGGTGGCGTCGGCGTTGTCGAACGTGCACTCGCTGGCGGCGTCGGACGAGCACTTGCGACTGGCGACGGTGTGAAGGTCTTGGTTCGTCCCTGTAATTCTTTTTCTGCAAGCATAGCAAGCTGGAACAACTGGTTGGTGGTAGAAAACTCTCCCGCTTGGGAGCTGTCCCGCTTGCTTCGTCGGCGGCAATACGCCGCCGCGCCGGGTGCCCGGGTTGCGCTTTTCCGATGCGATTTTGGAAGCGTTGTGCCTGTACCATACGCTCTTAGACATGGCCACATGGGCCGTCTAAACGGGCCTGGGCTGTAGGCCCACAAGATATCATGTGTTACAGCCGGGGTTTTTGGGTCAGCAGGATTGATCTACATGGAGGAATGAACTGGATGGAAACCCACATTTTGGTTCTTTGACTGAGATGCTGGGAATTTTCCAGCTGATGCAATCCAAGTTTTGTCGAATTTGATACGGAGTATTTATATTTTATGATGATATATTCTATTTTAATCTTTCTCATGCTTTTCTTAACGTAAATAAGATATAACATGCCATATGGCTTTAAAAAAGAATTAATTTGGTTGGGGTGACTTTGCAGAATCAGTACAGGTAAGGATTCTTGTGCATATTTGAGGTTTGTCGCTCTTTATTCTTTCTGTCGTATCTCCATCTCTTTTTTGAAGACGCGATTTCTTAAGTTAACGGTTGGATTTAATAAGTGCTAGGCTCTATATTTCTAATTAAATCTAAATACTCAAGACCTACAAGTAAATGCAAAAGAGCTAAAGGTAGTTACTGCTAAATTGATAATTGAGATAATTCTAACCAACTTATATTAGTAAAAGAATGTTGCATACACCGCCAGTGAAGTTAGTAAAAGAAATCGGAGCTGCTAGCGCCCGGACGTCCGATCCGGGCGCTAGCGTCGGATGGGCAAAACTTCCACGTAACATCCATTTACCTGTAATATTTTGATGATTTTTTTCTCTTCCTCTTTTACTTCAGAGATAAATTAGATCTACCGACAGACAAATAGAGATATTACTAGAAAAAAATATGTATTATTAAAAATATCAATTCATGACGGTAACATCACAAAAATATACATGCAACATAACAAAATCACATTTGCAACATTTCTAGCTGATAATAGAATCTCATATCACGAAAATCACTGTTGCAACATCTCATATTGATATAAGTATCAAATCATAGTTTGCAACATGGATAAAATACATTTGCAACATCACAGAATCAGTGTTGCAACATCTCCCATTGATAAAAGAACAAATCACTGTCAAAAAGTCACAAAAATCATCATTGCAAAATCTCTCATTGGACGTTGCATTGCAACATCAAAACAAAACATTTGCAATATCGAAATTTTATATTTGCAACATGAAAAATTATATAAGAAAAATACCTTGATCTATTCTTAGAGAAAAATCCTACTGCAACATCAGCACTTGTTTCATGCAATATTTTCGAGCAAAATCATGGGACAGACAGTCGAATTTGAACTTATGTAGGCGAAACACTACAAATAAATATTGCAACATCAAAATTTAATTCCTGAAACATCGAAAGCCAGGTATTGCAACATTTAAAAAATGCAAAAGCTCACAAAGATTGACATTTGAAATTTCTTAAACTCTATATGCAACATCTGAGATCCCCGGATTGAAACATCGCAACATCTCATATTGGCAACATCAAAAAACAATAAATGTAACTTTGTAAATCAACTGGTGAAACGTCCAAAATCCATCATCCACAAAATCACATGTTCCAAAAACATAGGGAAGGATGTTGCAGCTGGAGGAGCGACGCCTGGAGGAGCATAGATGGGGAGCGTGCGACGGCGTGGAGGAGGAGGCAGCGCCACGGAGAAGCGTGGGGTCGGCGGCGGCGTGGAGGAGCCGCGACCAAGGAGGCGGCGACGACGACGAGAGGCTGCGGCGGCGCGGAGGAGCGTCGATGAGGGAGGCGATGGCGACGCAGCAGAGGAGCGCGGCGGCGCGGAGGAGCCATGACGAGATGCGGAGGAGGGACAGCAGCGGAGGAGCTCGACGCGGCGGCAGCACCCGCGACGGCGCTCGGGTCGGCGGCGGCGGCACGGAGAAGCGCGGGGTCGGCGGCGGCCGCGTCGGCGGCGGCTCGCGGGGCGGCGGAGGCGGCGTGGAGGAGCACGTCGTTATTGAGGAGGAGCAGACGCGGAGCGGCGGCGGCGACGCGGGGAGGAGAAATCGGCGGCGGCGACGCGAGGATGAGAAATCGGCGGCGGAGCAAGCGAGGAGGAAACCCATGGGTTTTTTTTTGGAATGCGATGCGGTGGGTGCGGGAGGTTTCTTTTTTTATTTGGAAAACAGCATACGCGGCCGCGGAATGGATGGGACGCCTGACCTGAAGCATTAACGAAAAGAAATTGGCCTGACGTGCGGGGCGGTGCAGAATAACGTGATGTGTTGCGATGCAATGTTTGGTTTTAGAACTTGTCAATGGATTGACGAATTTTGTGGTAGAATCAATACATTAGTAGAATGGACTTTATATCCCCTATATTTGTACAGGTAACTTTTGGTCTGATAGTAATGTCACTTTTAGTCCTGATTGGTATATCCCGGGGTTCCGAAGGCCACACAATCAGGACTAAAGGTCCTCCACTGGTTAATTTAAAGAAAAAAGCATCCAGAATTGTGTCAGATATGCTCTGTAGGTGAGATGGTAAAGAATCTGAGCGTGAGGTGAGAGATCCTGGGTTTGAGTCCCACGTGCCGCACGTGCGTATTTCCTCGCGAAGACTTATGCGACTTGTCATTTGTGGGCCTCCTCTTCCTCGTTCATACACAGCTCTCACACCTCCAATACTCATGTTTAGAAGATCTCTCTGTTAATTCTCAAAACAAAGAAGATCTCTCTGTTCTTCCTCCAATGCATTCTGTTGCAATGTTGCATTCCCATCGCCAGCTTTTGCGCGCATGGTTCTAGCAAGACCAGATATCTCTATTGGTATTTTTCAAAGTTCGCACATAATCCGCAAGTACATGGGTATACCATTGTAGCATTTCACCTGAGAGTATTCGATCAGGTTATCGTTATTTATATTTTTTTTCCAAAAGATGATAGAGGTGTAAAAGAGTTTAGTTGGTACATGTTCATGAATATATGATTAAGCTATAGACATATTTCATACAGGGGCAAGTCATGACGTTGTATATAAGGGTAATACATACATATGAGAGCCAATCTCAATAATAAAAAATAACGAATAAGCTTAAGGTTAGCGGGAACAAGACATATAATGAATGTCGTAAAACGGAATTATCCATGCTAGCAAGAGTTACACAAACAGATAAATAGGGCGACTTGCAACACAGATGATGGTGCATGATTCATGGAGTTTCTGTCATTTTTTTTCAAGAGCATCTGTGCCTAAATTAGGGAGTGCATAATTCTTAGGTTAATTGGATATATGTCATTGTAACTTTTCTACTTCGGAGAAATGCCATTACAATTAGTCTATTTGGAAACATGTCATTACAACTCATGGTTAGCTTAAGATATACTCCCTCCATACTCATATTAGATGACGTTTAGGACAGCAACACGGTCTCCAAAGCATAACTTTGACTCATATTTTCTATAAAAAATATTTATTAGAAAGTTATATATGTATACTTTTATGAAAGTAATTTTCAAGACAAATCTATTCATATGATTTTCACATTTCTAAACTCAATGGCTTAAAAGTTATTCATGATTTATATTCCCAAGGTTTGACCCAAACCTTGTCCAAAACGTCATCTAATATGAGTATGGAGGGAGTATCATTTTATACGCATTTGATGCTCTCGGACCCGCATGCAGGCTATAATATATTCGTATAGACAAAGAATGCCCCTTCCTCAGTTCGTCTTTTCTTCCCCAATCCAGCCCGGCCACCCCTGCCGCCGCACTCCGCCATCGCCGCACCGGCGCCCATCCACACGTTCGGCTTCGGCACGGACCATGACGCAGCGGTGATGTACACCATTGCCGAGGCTACGAGTGGGACGTTCTCCTTTATCGAGGACAAGGCAGCCACCCAGGACGCGTTCGCGCAGTGCATCGGCGGGCTCCTCTCTGTCGCCGTCAGGAGCTCCGCGTTGACATCACCTACGCGCACCACTGTCGGGTCGGTTCTTGCCGCATCCAATCCTTATCTGGAAGCTTGGTGTCTCGTGATCTGAGAGCATCCGGGGCCATGGGGACCGGAGCGGTGGCGGCGCCGGACCGAGCCAAGCATCGCCGCGGTGGCCACCTCTAGAAGATGGCGCTGCTCCACTTCTCGCTCTGCTTCATCATGGGCTTCTTCATGGGGTTCGCGCCCTCCTCCTCCTCGTCCTGGAAGGCCGCCACCCAGCACCTGCCGCATCGGGCCGGGACCACATTGCCGCCTTCCGCGTCGCCGTCAACGCGCGCGACAACCTGTTGCCGTCACCGCCGGACACGGCTAGCGAGGTGGGGCTCGACGGGGCGGGCTGACGGGGCGACGGTGGATGTGGGCGACGACGAGGAGGAGGCCGGCCCGCAGCGTCTGCTGATTGCGGTCACCACCACACGGTCTGGCGCCGGGGAGCGGCGGTGCCGCCGCCTCGAGCTGCTGTGCTTACCACGACACGGCCACTAGGCGGGGCAAGAGCGTCGCCGGTGAGGACGCGGTGGTGCTAAGGCCCTGGGGCGCGGTGGGCGCAGAGCGCTCCGTGGAGGTTGAGCACGAGCGCGTCCGGGTGGAGGCTATGGACGGCATCGCGCCGGCCCGGGCGGCGGCAGAGAGGGGCGCGCACGCGGAGAAAGAAAGGAGAGAGACGAAAGGGATGGCATTGGGGTCCCACTTGTCAGCGAGGGGGAGAACATGATGTAACAAGGGTAATTTGGTCCATACAGAAATATCATAACCTTTACGTAATGATGGCACGTATTTGGTTCAAAGCATCAAATACATCTCAAGCTAACCGTGAATTGTAATGATATATTTACAAATAGACAAATTGTAATAGTATTTCTCTAGAGTAGAAAAGTTACAGTGGCATATATCCAATTAAACCATTCTTGGAGAGATGCTTTGCTTATCTGTGACGGTATGTGCGGTAAGCCAATAAATGAGCAGTCGAATTGTTATGCTCCTTTCCTTGTTCATTCATCTGATGACCATCAGTGTGCCAGTTGGTTATTTCCTTCTTTGCATATAGATGGCACCAAAATTAGTGGAGATATATGTCAGTAGGGAATTTCCGGCAAGCCCCTCCTAGAAGTCAAAGACCGTCCTGATTTAATTCATATTTTGATATCAGGTTTAAGGAAATCAATCATAAAATATTTTGTTCCCTTATCAATGGCGTGATATATATCTTACAAAAGGCGTAAATTATAAAATATTTTCCATTCGATGGTTTCACGCGGCATTTGATGAATAATTATGAAATATACTATTTAACTCTTTGAATTAAACATTTGGTTTATCAGACTCTTTGAATTAAACATTTTGTTTGTCAGACTCTTTTCAAACACTGCGGCACGTGCACGTCTACTGGTTAGTAAAGCCCAGGTAGAATTATTGGGTTTGTGTCGCGACGAACAATTCCAGTCCAAATCCAATCAAGCAAAAAGATATATCATGTTCCATCACTCTTCAACTTGAGGGAGCCCGTGCGAATTGGCTTGTAGTCCAATGGTAGGATGGTCCAGTGGGACGCTACCCACCAGTGTTCAAATCCTGGTGCTCGCACCTTTTCCTTGGATTTACCAGGATTTACCGGCGCTATGCGTTAAGTGGTAAGCGGCGTTCCCGTCGACAACGAGGCGCCAATGGAAAAGAATCTTCAGATCTGCCGGTGCTGTTTGCGTACGTGTATTTATATGGGTGAGTGAGTGTGCGTGCATGTGTGAGCGTCTGTGCTGTATTGTGTAAATTAAAACCTGTTGTCTGCTAAAGAAAGGATCGACATGTGCGCTTGATTGAGGCGAGAGGATGAGAGGGCGACGTTGGCGACAACGAACGGAGATGCAAGGAGGGCCGAGAGAAGCACTGTCCCGGGCCGTGGCATCTGCTGCGGATGCATTCGTCCGCCCGAAGCCGATCCATGGAGTCGAGGTAAGACAATCCAGATTTTGGGCAACTGGAGACTCGAAATCATCTGCAGACGAGGAGATCGACGTATCCACTCCAGAATTCATCGCAGAAGCTAAAGCTGCCGGTTTCTCGATGGTGGACATGCATCTTGCTGAACAGGAATTATCCACGGTATCCTCTGAACAATTCATGGCAAAGAAGATCGTTTCTGCGCTTGTGCAAAGGAAGATGGAGATATCAAACAGCAAGAGGCAAGAGGGTGTGCGTTGGCCATGGAAACAGAAAGCCTGGAAGAAGGGTCCCCTACTTAAGCCACGGATATCCAAGGTCACCATCGGAGATTACATTGCGCCAGTGCTGGATCGGTGGACAACAACTGCAGTCCATCCTCCACCCACCGGCGAGTCACCGACGGCAGCGATCATGGCAGGAATCGCCGGATTTGCCGCTAACCCAGGATCCGCAATCTTCGGCTGTTCAATTTTCGAACAAGCCTGGGCCAAAAACTGGGCTGGGGTAGGCAATGAATGGAGAGCCCGAAATCCTAGGCTGTCCCATCTTCGGCAAAAGCTCCTTCGATACAGATCGACTCCAGGTCACAAATTTTCAGCTTCTTACCCTAGCGCCGCCACCACCGATCAACGTGCGTATGCTGCCGTGGTCATGGCAGGCAGTAGAGGGAGAGGAGAGGGATCAGGAGCAAGTGAAGGAGTAAATGGCGATTGTAGCCGCAACCTAGGCTTACGGCTGTTCAACAACCGGAGCCGAGGCGCAAGCCGGTATCGTGGCCGTGGGCGTGGTCGCAGCCTGGAAGCTCGCGAACAGGGCGCTGCAACCGGAGGCGACGCGAGTAATCGTACAGAACTATATTTCGGCTCCCCACTGCTGATTTCTTTGAGCTATCAGCCATGCCACGTCATCATCCGGCCCCACCACTCCATCGCGCGGGCGCGCCTCAGATCCGCCGCCGCCCACGACGCCTTCAATCGGTCCGCCGCCCTCTCGCCTCCCCGCTACCTCCTTTCCCTGCCGCAGCCCCCTCGCCTCCCTGCCGCAGCCCCCTCGCCTCGCTGCCGCAGCCACCGTGCCTGTCGCCTCCCCACCTCAGGCGCCCGCAGCACCTCAAACGGCAGGATGGCAGCCGAAGAGCCTCAGGATGGCAGCCGAAGAGCCTCCCGTGTTATTTATGGCCAATCACCTCCGCAGTTCAAAGGCCGACCGCCTCCCTTGCCATCGCGTCGAAAACCTCGCCGTCCAGACAACACGGCCGAACTGCCTCCCTCCTCATGCTGCGACAGGTGCGAACAGGTGCGAGAGGTTCACATTCTGTCTCCTCTTTCTCATCGTTGTGTGCTCCAATCATGTGCTTCTGTGTTCAATGGTTGCGGATAATTGTTGTTCAGTGATTTTGCTTCCCAGTTGTCCAGCTACAACCCTCAGAGTTTGATTGAGTTTCATGCAGTCAATGTGTTCGATTTATTGCCCCTTCCAAACATCCTTAATCTTACACACCTCATTTTTTCAGGTTCTTATGAATTGATTTAGCCTCTCTGAAAATCCCAATCGCATTGCAGACTTCCCAATGTTAACTGCAAAGCACAAACTAATACAGCTTAGTCGCCAACAGAATGCTATCATCCATAATTCCAGTAGTTCTCTTGCAAAATGTCAGCAACGCAATTTTGCACTATCATTCTGACTGTTAAGACTATAAGACTGAATGAAAAGTGAATTTTAGACGTGCCTGACTGTTCAATAATTTCGCATTGCAGGTTCCTACGATTTGATTTATCCTCTCTGAAAATTGCAAGCGCATTAGCCTACTCCAGCCAACCAGGTAACATCCTCTGCTCCAACTTTATTAGCTTCTCTAGGTGTGTCCTTTTAGTTTTGATGATTAATTGTTCTGCGCAAATGCTTAGTTTGGGCAACCAATCAGTTTTCGTTCCAGTTTTATGTGATCTTGGTGTCCTACATTTGCTATTGTAAGAATATATACAATGGATCCTGGGGAGAGTTCAAGCAATGAATAAGCTCGAGGATGATACAATGCCAAAACTTTATGTTCATCTCAAAGGCGATTCTCTGACTGACGACGTAACCAAGCAACGCAATAATTGTTCAATACATACGCAACGGCCAACCACACATCGAAGCTATTTTCACCAAAGAGAACTCGAAGCAAAAAACACAAAAGTAGTCCCTTTCACTGCAAATATATCTTACTTTATCAATAAACCCCATATGTATCGTAATCAGCTATTTATTGAATCAAATAAATATGAACAATAATTTACATTCATGTCAAGAAGACTCAAAACTTCACAAATGTATCAAATAATCTTACAAATTTAGGCAAGATACCTCACAGCAACGCGCGGGGTTTCACCTAGTGAAGCAAATGGTCGTATCACAGGCCGTGCAGATCAGGCGAACAACAATCGTGAGTCTGCTGATGCCAAGAATTTGGGTAAGGCTGGAAGTGGTCCTTTGGAGCAGCAAAAACACAAGGCACCGACGCCCTCTGGTGAACCAGTGCCAAAGAAGAAAAAAAGGATTCTCTGCTGTGAAATTTGTCAAGAGGATCACTTCACAAATCACTGCCACTTGCTGCGCGGCCCCAAACCTACGGCCATGTTCTGTGGGCTTGCTGGTGAGGGACTGGGTTTCTTCCAAATTCCATCTACAAAAGGCGAGATAATGAAGATGCCAGAGAAGGTCACATCCACTGCTCTCATCACCATTGAGCGGGGTGACGTCCCAGCCGATCTTCTCAAGGCCGAGCTAGTCCGTATTCTCCCATGTAAATGGGATTGGGCTGTGACTCCCATGGTCCAAAATCATATATTGTACCATTCCCAAGCAAAGTGGAGCTGCAGCGTCTGGTTGCAATTAAAAGGATCCCGACGGACAACAATGAGGGCACAATGTTATTTGAGGAATGGAACAGCGAGATTAAGCCAAAGAGGAAGCTTCATTAAGTCTGGGTGCAGGTTTATGGTGTGCGTTATGAGATTAGATCATTTTTACCGCTTTGGGCTGTTGGGACAATCCTAGGTGCCACACAGAGAGTGGACATTAGGCATTTGAGGAAAACGGGTGTGGTTAGGCTGCTAGTGGCGGTACTTGATGCAAAGTCCATTCCAAATGGTGCAGACATTGTTGTGGATGACTCCATGTATGAAATATTTTTCAAAGTGGAAGAGGTGGCTCGAGATGATGATGATCTCAACTTCGATGACCCCGATGATCTAGACTATGATGGCATCAATGATCATGTCATGGAAGATGTGGAACCACAGAAACCGGATGACCCAAAAACTACCTCGCCATCCAAGAAACAAGATAAAGACGATGCCTCATGAAAGGAAAACCCCGAAAATGGGACTGCACCATCAGATGAAGCCACCATAGTGGAAAAGCCAATTGACGCAGCAGTGGAACGATTGCTAGAAGAAATCGTTCACAAGGTAATGGCGGAGGATAACGACGATGGTATATTTGCCAATGCAGGGGAGTCTCCTGCACCTGGAGAGACAGGAACTCCACTAGTGGTAATTAATCGAGGATTCGCATGACTTCGATCATGATCACATATTAAGTGATCTTAGTCGAGTTCCTCATCAGAAAAAGTTCAACTCTACCAAAAATAAAATAGGTAGACCTTCTAAAAAATTAAAACCCCCTTCCAAAATGTGTCTCTAATGAAAGGAGTTTTCTGGAATAGCAGAGGTCTAGGAGACTTGGCTAAACACAGATATGTGACGAAAATGGTTAAAGAAGAGCAAATTAATTTTATTGCTCTTTCTGAAACAGAGCGTGATGATTTTCCAGACACGACCCTTAAAAACTTTTGTGGTGGTAATGAATTTATTTGGCACAGCATGGCCCCACACTGTCGTTCTGGTGGTATCCTTTTGGGAGTAGATTTAACCACCTACAACATAGGTTCCATAGATGAAGGAGATTTTTATGTTAAATTTTTCCTTCGTAATAAATCTGATGGTTTCAAATTTGCACTATACACAGTATATGGACCAGCACAAGTGCACAATAAAGAAGCCTTTCTTACTGAAAATGGCTAACACGTGCTCTCGAGAATCTCTTCCTTATATCATTGGTGGGGATTTTAATATTATGAGGCACCCGGAGGATAAGAGCCAAGGCCACTTTGATACTAAATGGCCAACCCTGTTCAATGCCATCAATGAAGCTCTTGACCTTAAAGAGATCGTCATGTCTAATCGCCAATATACATGGGCAGGCCCAGGAGACGATCCAACATATGAGAAACTGGATAGAGTACTAGTAAGCACCAAATGGGAGGATAAATTCCCATTATAAGCACCAAATGGGAGGATAAATTCCCATTATAAGCACCAAATGGGAGGATAAATTCTCATTATGCAGAGTCCAGGCGAGAGATAGGAGTCAATCTGACCACACACCTCTTGTCTTAAACACTGGATCCTCTCCACATCATACAAAGCTTAGTTTTGCCTCCCCACTGCAGATTTCTCTGAGGTCTCGGCTATGCCACGTCACCCCCTGGCCTCCTGCCTTCTCCACCCGCGCCGTCGCTGCCCCCTCGCCTCCACACCGCTGCCTCCTCGCCTCCTTCTCCACCCGCGCCGCCGACGCGTCCACGCCGCCTCACCTTCTCGCCTCCCACCCACCGCCGCCTCGGCTTCTCACCTCCCACCCACCGCCGCATCCCCACCGCGCCAGCCGCCTCGCCACCCCCTGCTCTGCAAGCTCACCTCCTCCCGCCTCCAGAAATCGCCCCGTTCTGTGCCGAGCTCCTCCGCATCGCGGGGCGCACGGACGGCGGCCTCGACACCGGCGGGAGGTCGCCAGCTGCTGCTTGGATCGAATCGAATCGATCGACGAAGAGGATCTCGCGGCCACGGCGGTCGAGGCGGAAGTGGTGCCGCCCGCCTGGATTGGACCCGTCACCAGCCGCCGGCCCATGCCTCCCCTCCGCTGCCCCACCACCGCCTCGCGCCGTCGGTCAGAAGCCGCTGCTGGAGGAGGTAGTGGTGCCGCCCGCCGTGATTCGGCCCGTCACCAGCCACCGGCCGCATGGCCTGCTCCTCCGGCGAGGGCTCAGACGCCAGATCCGGTCCGGCCGCGTCCACCTCCGCCGCCGTGGACAACGCCGGACGAGGAAAGGAGCGGCGCCGCTCAAACGGAAGCAGGCGAGCCAGCTCTCCCCATCTGCGTCGGCCTCTGCTTCAGCGTCGCGGGCAGCGAGGAAGCCGGCGCTGCCCCGAACTGGAGCCTCACGCGGAAGCAGGCGAGCCGGCCTCGGCCCCGGCTTCGGCGTCCCGGGCAGCGAGGAAGAGGACAAGCGCCTCACAGGCGGCCTCGCTTCGTCTTGGCTTCGTCTTCAAACATCCCTCCCGGTGGGCCGCGATCTCACTTCCTCCGGCCGGAGCCGCGGCCAAGGAGGAGGGGCCGGCGTGGGTTGAGCTGGAGGCTGGAGCCCATCGCCAGCGAGAAGCAGCTGGACCGGGCCCTCGCGGAGGCGCAGCAGCTTGACCTCTCCATCGTCCTGCTCTGGTAACTCCACTTCTTGGTAGGCGCAGTAAGAGCAACTCCAACCGCCTCTGTAAAACTTACATGCTAGCTAAAATTTAGAAAAGAAAGAAAAAGTTGGGTTCCAACAGACTCGGCATCTGCTCAGATCGGTATCCCGCTCGGGAAAACTCGGGCGCGGCTCGGAATCTATACCGAGCGGTAAGCCGCTCGCAATCCTCCCGCAGTCCCGCGTCTCCCTCCAGCGACGAGCTCGAGGTCCAGGAAGGAGAGTGGCGTCCGGCAGAGGTCCCGGGCGGCGCGTCCCGGCGGAGCTTGTGGCGCCCGGCGGCGCTCGTGGCGTCCCGGCGGAGGTCCCGGGCGGCGCGTTCCGGCGGAGCTTGTGGCGCCCGGCGGAGCTCGCAGCGTCCCGGGCGGAGCGGACCGGCAGAGGTGGCGAGCGGCGCGGGGCGGCGGAGCTCGTGGCGTCCCGGCGGAGGTCCCGGGGCCGGAGGAGGCAAGGCAGGGGCCTGGGCGGGCGAAGACACCGACGTCATGATCGGCAGTGGAGTCGCCGACGAGGTCGCCACGGGGGCGGGCGTCGGCGTGGCGGCCGGGGCCGACCTGGAGCTCGGGGGTGACCTGGAGCCGAACGAGGGCCCGGTTTGGCCGCGGAGGAGCTCGGCCTGGAGGGCAACCGGATCCATCGACGACAGTTCTGGCGGCGGCCCATCGTCGCGGCCCGAACCCTGCGAATGGCTCGCGCCACAGCTGCGCCACTCGTCCTCCTCGTCGTCCACCACGTCGCGCAGGTCGTCCGGGATGGGCACCCGCTTCGCCCCCAGCGCCACCCCCGCGGCGGCGCACAGGAGGATGGCGGCGGCGAGCGCGCCTGGCCACGGCACTCTCGCCATGTGGGGTCGCCGGCGAGGTCGCCACGGGGACGGGCGTCGGAGTGGTGGCCGGGGCCTGGGTCGTAGCGGCGGTACCGACCGGGAGCTCGGGGGCGGGCGTGCTGATGAAGGACTGCTCGGTATGCCGGGGACGCCGGCTCGGCCTCGGCTAGTCCGGCAGCGGCGGCGGGAGCTTCACGCGCGGCGCAGCCGCAGAGGAAAGGAGACGAGAGAGACGAGACGTGGGGAGAACAAACAGAGGAAGGGGAAAGGAAGGAGGGAGGGGATGACGCGTGGGACCCATACGTCAGTGGGTGTGGAGAGGATGAGTAGGAGGAGCTGTTTGGATTTGGAGAGTAGATAATAAAGAATCTGTTGGAGTGAACAACTTAATATGGAGAGAAATTTTTTTGCTAACTCAAATAGAGAGTCAAATAGAGAGTTAAAAATAAAGAGACCGTAGGAGATGCTCTAACCTTTTTTTTTCAATTTCTCCGATAAAGCCATCACTGCTGTAGGTTAGCAGGACCTGTTTGTTGATATTCATCCGTATAACATACAGGTGAAATCTCCTGTCTTTATTTGCTTTCGTTATTGCCTCATGAAAAGAATTTATGGTACAATAACTACAACAATACTATTATTACTTTATTTACTGACATAGTAGCTGTAATATTAATACTAATTTAATACTAATAATATTACTTTATTATGCCATCGCCCGAACAATTACTGCATTAAATTTCTCCTTTCATTGATGTACTATAAAATTCACAAGCATAATTCTGTATTTCCAACACTTCATCCCCTCTATCCAGTGTTTGTATAGTGTTCATCTCCTCATACCCAAAACCAATGGCGCACCAGCAAAAATGCAAAAGGTTAGGTTCTATTACTGCGACTTACCAAGTTTCTATCTTTCTTATGTAGTCATCTCCGTGCATTGCTTTCTATTTTTTTTAACATCGCATCAATGTCTTTGTTTCAATTTTGTTACATCATATCTCCTCTACTAACAACTAAAATAGTATTTTCGATTACAATGGCATATAAACCCTTATATGCACTTTTTATTTACTCTTCAATTAGATCAACTAAGAACATGCAAGATAGATATGTCCAAGCAATCAATAAGCTCAAGGATGATACAAGCGCAAAAGTTTGTGTTACTCTCTCTGGCAATTCTCAGAGTGAAGACATAACTACACACCTACCAACTAACGACCACACGATCATTGTTCACTACGTACAAAAGGGACAACCATGCCTGCATGCTATTTTCATTGAAGAGACCTCCAAGCACACAAATGGGAAGTAGTTCATTTATTGCAAATATATATATGTTATTTTTTCAATAATTTCAATTACATACCATCCTCATATGTATCGTCCTTAGTTATATATTAAATAAAATTAAATTTGTAGAATAATTAACATCATGTTGTCTTACAATCATTTTAATTTTTTACTTTCAAAGTTCATCTTAAAGCATTGGTTATAAATTCCCGCAACAACGCGTGGGGTATCACCTAGTAATAACAAACAACCGTCCTTTAAATTTGAAAGGGGATGGCTGATTAGAGATGGATTCTTTGATATGGTGGCCAATTTATGGCGATCAGAAAATAGAGGTGATACGACAATAGAAAGATGGCAAAAATAAAATTAGACATCTTCGGCAGTATCTAAGAGGATGGGCCAAACATATAGCTGGCACATACAAAAAAGAAAAGAAACAACTCATCTCAATGTTGGATGCCATTGATAAAAAGGTGGGAAACAATGATCTCTCAGATAACAAGATAAATATGAAACACTGTATCAAAGAAAGGTTAGTGCTACTATTACGGGAAGAGGAGATGAAATGGTATGAAAGGGCAAAGGTTAAAAGCCTTCTCCAGGGTGATGACAATACATATTTTTTCCATTTAGTGGCCAATGGCAAACATCGCAACTACTATAAAAGCCTTTTCGGACAACCAGAAGACAATAACTTCACACTAGTGAAGAGTCAAATTTATGACATCCCACAAGTCAGTAATATTGAAAATGAATTATTAATTTCAACATTCACCGAATCAGAAGCAGGGCCGGCTCTGGGGCCACGCAGCGGAGGCGACCGCCGGGGGCCCAGAGCCGAGGGGGGCCCAACATCAATTACTCAGTTAGAGGCCCAGCAGGCCAGCCATGCAAGAGGCAAAAGCCCAGCCGGCCAGGTCCTAGCGCTTCCATTCTGTCGCATGCCGCCGCAGGAATAGGAAGAGTGTGATCTGCCTGTGTTGTCCCTGAGGCGCTGAATCGCTGATTGCCAGTTCCATCTGCGCCTGCGGCCTGCCTTGCCTCTCTCTGGTCTCCGCGCGTCGCCGTCCTGCTGCTGCGCCATACCGTTGGCGTTGTGCACTTCTGCTCCTCCCGTGCTGCACGGCTACTGCAGTACTACTGGTCCAAAGTGCAATTAAATGGTTTGACTATGTGTAGCATTAAGAAGGATATTTTGGACAACATTGATCTTGATATTGTTCTTTGCATTAAGAAATGTTCGAATGGGTTTTTTTAAGGACTGAAGCAATTATAGATGAAATCTTGAGGTGATTTATTATTTGAGATAATCATACTTATTTTTATTTTGCTGCTCTTTTAGTTTGTATTATTGGCGTAGTTCTTCAAGAATTATATACATATATAATCTTTAGTACTATTATCTTTTTATTAGATTACTACAGAGGGCCCATTGTGTTGAGTTCGCTCAGGGGCCTTCAAAATCATAGAGACGGTCCTGATCAGAAGTAAAGGAGGCAGTGTTCCAAATGAAGCATAATAAAGCCCCAGGTCCAGATGGTTTCCCAGCAGAATTCTTTCAAGTGTTTTGGGAAGTGATCAAAGAGGATTTGATAGCACTCTTAAAGATTTCCATGAAGAAAACCTACCGCTATTTAGTCTAAATTTTGGGGTAATTACTTTACTACCTAAGACTAAAGATGCAACAAAAATCCAACAATATAGATCGATCTGTCCACTCAATGTCAGCTTTAAAATTTTTACAAAAGTTGGCACAAATAGAATAAGTAGAGTGGCACAGACAGTGGTCAATCCATCACAAACAGCCTTCATGCCAGGCAGAAATATAATGGAGGGTGTAGTCATTCTACATGAAACCATTCACGAATTACATACAAAGAAACTTAACGGGATTATTTTCAGAATTGATTTTGAAAAGGCCTATGATAAAGTTAGTGGTCCTTCTTACAACAAACATTGCGCATGAAAGGTTTCTCACCAAAATGGTGTAGATGGATAGAAAACTTTGTTAGTGGGGGAAGTGTCGGCATTAAGGTTAATGATGACATCGGACACTTCTTCCAAACAAAAAAAGGACTCCGTCAAGGGGATCCAGTGTCACCCATTTTATTCAACATTGTGGCAGATACTCGCTCTCTTGATTAAAAGAGCAAAAGATGATGGGCAGATAAGTGGTGTCATCCCACATTTAATAGATGACGGGCTGTCGATTTTGTAATATGCCGATGATACTATTATTTTTATGGATCACGACCTGGAACAAGCGAAAAACATGAAACTATTATTGAGTATTTTTGAGCAATTATCAGGCCTGAAGATCAACTTCCATAAGGGTGAAATCTTTTTCTATGGCGAAGCAAAAGAATTCGAGGATCAATATACCGATCTCTTTGGATGTAGTGCGGGTGAATAACCTTTTCGCTATCTGGGTATACCAATGCATCATAATAAACTCCATAATATTGACTAGAGATGCATCGAAGAGAGATTCGAAAAGAAGTTGACGTGTTGGAAAGCAAAGCATTTATCCTATGTAGGCAGATTAGTCCTCCTAAATTCGGTGCTTAGCAGCCTACCCATGTTTATGATGTCCTTTTTCGAAATACCGAAAGGTGTAATTAAAAAACTAGATTATTATAGGTCTAGATTCTACTGGCAGGGTGACAATGATAAAAAGAAATATCGCCTAGCCAAGTGGGACATCATGTGTCGGCCTAAAGATCAGGGTGGACTTGGAATAATTGACTTCCAAGTTCAGAATCAATGTTTGTTGAGCAAATGGATTATAAAACTGCTCAGCGAAGATGGGAATTGGCAAACTCTGATTAGAAATAAATATCTAAGCTCTAAAACCTTATCACAAGTGAGGATCAAACCCAATGACTCTCATTTCTGGAAGGGTCTAATGAATATAAAGGATTTGATTCTAAATTGTGGTTCATTCAATATAAATGATGGAACTGAAACAAGGTTTTGGAAGACACATGGGTTGGTAATAGACCTTTCAAAGACTTATACCCCACAATTTTTAACATTACGAATGATCCGCATGATACAGTAGCGAAGATTATGTCCTCAACGCCACTAAATATCTCTTTTAGGAGAGCACTAGTGGGAGATAAGTTGGATGAATAGGAAGAGTTGGTTGCTAAGATCACACATATCACTCTAAATAATGAAAGAGACATTTTTGTGTGGGGCCAACATAAGACGGGACAATTTTCAGTCTGGTCCATGTATCTACATGTGATTAACCAGAATACTCCTTTCTCTCATAAAGTGATTTGGAAATTAAAAATTCCTCTTAAGATCAAGATATTCATTTGGTACCTCCAAAGGGGTGTTATTTTGACAAAGAATAACTTGGCAAAGAGAAATTGGAAAGGCAGTCAGAAGTGTTGTTTCTGTAATTATAACAAAACTATCAAACATCTTCTCTATGAATGTCATCATGCTAGGACAATTTGGAGAACTGTCTATATAGCTATTGGGCTAACTTGACCCAGATCAGTAGCCCATATGTTAGGGGGTTGGCTCTCTAATTATAAAATACAAGAGAGAAATCGTATTCTGGTTGGAATGTCTGCATTATGTTGGGCAATTTGGAGATGTCGTAATGATCTAACATTCAAATATTTCAAAAATACATCTTTTATGCAGGCTATATTCAGGGGAGCATATTGTCTGCGGTTTTGGTCACTGCTGTAGCATGATGAGGAGACAAAGAAGACATTCAAGAAAGTGAGCAGAGCATTAGAGACTACGGCGTTAGAGCCGTTCGCTTCTCATGGATGAAAACATAATAATAGACTTTGTCATACTTCATAATTTTTCTGTTTGTTTCCTTGATTGGCAATATATCCAAAACTATGTAATAATTTTAAACGCTTTGTGCGGTAACGCAGAGGCGGGAAAAGACTTCCTTTTTCTAAAAAACACTCTTCAACTTCTGCTCGCGACAGTCAGTGGCTGCGGTTGCACATTTTGCGTCGTCGGTGGTGTGCAGCTCCGGCCGCGTGCCGTCTTGGAGAGAGATTAAGGCCGTGTTTATTTGAGCTTTTGAGCCTCCGTTTTTCAACCTTTCAAAAGCCAAAAAAGCTCCCGGAAGCCAAAAACAAAAAAAAAAGCTTTCGAAAGCCAAAAGCTAGAAGCTCATCAAAACGTGTTTTTGGCTTTTTGGCTTCCGGAAGCTTTTTGGCTTTTGGAAGATTGAAAAGCCGAGGGCCAAAAGCTCTCCAAAAGCTAAATAAATACGCCCTAAGTGAAAGAAGACAACGAAAAGCAAGGAGGAAGAAACATGATCGATATGCATCTGAGTTGGAGGATGAGCTAGCTGACTGAGCCTACAGGACCCACCTCACATGCCTGCTTCTCCGGATGGGCGCAAAGATCAATCCCACTGTACGTGTGTCTGTAGCAATATTTATTTCTATCACGTGGGTTAGGCTTTACTTGAGTTGAAATTTCAGTGGTGTTTGGTTCACGTTTTAAAGTTACTCCCTCCATTCTAAATAATGTTATTCTAAATAATATTATTCGTTTTTGATTTTTTCTCGTAATATCTGACTATTCATATTATTCAAAATTTAATTCACATATATGAAATGGTTAATGTCACAATGCACCAATCCAATTCAAATTCAATCAAGCAAAAAGATATATCATGTTCCATCACTCTTTAACTTCTGCTCGCGACAGTCAGTGGCTGTGGTTAGGCATTTTGCGCTGTTGGTGGTGTGCATCTCCTGGCCGCGTGCCGTCTTGGAGTGAGATCAAGTGGAAGAAGACAACGAAAATCAAGGAGGAAGAAACATGACTGATATGGCATCAGGGATCTGCGATGGAGGATGAGCTAAGCTGACTGAGCCTACAGGACCCGACCCCCTCACATGCCTGCTTTATCCGGATCGGCGCAAAGATAATCCCACTGTACTTGTGCCTGTCGCAATGCTTGTTTCTTTTTTGAAAAGATAGCAATGCTTGTTTCTATCCTTTGGGTTTGGCTCTACTTGCATTGAAATTATGGTGCTGAGAATGTTACTTCGTGCATTCTAAATTACTATATTCGTTGTTGGTTTTTTCTCGCAACATTTCACTATTCATTTATTAAAAAAATTAATCCAAATATATGAAATAATAAGCATTGTTAAAGCACATTTGATGATAATATAAGCCATAAACAAAATAAATAATACTTGTATAATTTTTTGAATAAGACGAATAACAGTTTTGAATATTACTGAAATACCGATCTGTTTCATATCCTCTCGATCTGCCTAGCATCCATATCTGTTCATATTTGTTGGATTCACTGCATAATCTATCTCTGTACATTATTTCCAAACACCCAACTCCATTCGCAGCTTCGATTGTCGATGCCGTCGGTGCAACGTCCAATAATTGATGCTGGCAAATATCCATTATCGCTTTATTCCAAGTGCCACCTACTGCGCCCTCCACTCAGTCACTCACTATACACGCTCTGTTGGCAACGATGGATTCTCCTGTCTAGAGGCTAGGACAGCACTGAAATTACTGACAGACCAGACGTGTCGATGGAGCCCTTCAAGCTGAGAAATAGAAATATTTTATGATATAATAATACACCCTTATTATACATAGTATCGCGGATGCAAAATAGAAATATTTTAGATTATTGGGGTCGATCTAAAAACTTAGTAAAATGCACTACAATGACATTCTATTTAATTCATTCAGAAGGAGAAATAAACTGAAGTGCCATGCCATCAAAATTAATGAAGTGATGTAAAAACACCATTTGGTGCTCACTTATATCCCTAATCATGGTGTTGCTTTCTTAGAAATGACAAGTCGATTAATTAGTGTATGGCAAAATACGTGTGCTGTTTCCAAAAGTTAATTTTTGCACTCAAGCTGTAGCTCCTTTCATCTCTGTTTCTTTCATTAATTGCTAGCTGTGTTTAGTTCCCAAAAACTCCCCAAAATTCTCTCTCCAAACTTCACTATTTATCTATCACATCAAATCACGTCAAATCTCTCTCCTCTTGCATGCAGCACTAAATGTGGGTAAATAAAAAAACTAGTTGCATAGTTTTGATGTACACGACGAGATGAATCTTTTGAGCCTAGTTAGGTCATGGTAGGACAATGTTTACCACAAACAAACGAAAAGTGCTACAGTTCGATACAGTGCCGATGTGACTTTTTACCAAACTTTCACTTTCTCTTTTTGGAACTAAACACATCCAATTTAGTAGATTGTACTATTGTCTTCATTCTAAATTACTATTTATTTCAGTCTTTTAGATACATATATTTTGCTATAAATCTAGACATAGCCTATGTCTATATACATAATACATTAACACAAAGTATATATTTAGAAATTTTAAAAATAGTAATTTGAAATGTAGAGAGTACGTGATATCCAGTTAATGTCTACAGTACGATACTAGGGCCTTGTTTAGATGCAAATTTAGGAGACCTAACTTAGAAAGAATATGTCACTTCATAGTCATTACGCCACTGTAGCGTTTCGTTTGTATTTATGAAAAATTATCTAAAAATTGATTAATTAGGCTCAAAATGTTCGTCTTGCAGAGCACAACAAAACTATGCAATTAGTTTTTGATTTCATCTACATTTAGTACTTCATAAATGTTATGCCATTTTAATGTGATTGGGAATGAATTTTTTTTATAGTAAATTTAGGAGTTGCTTCTGTGGTCTAAACAAAGGTCCCGGACGGACTGATGTCGGTAGACACAGACTGACAGAAATACAGTACTTTTGCTGCAATTATTGATGTGCCTGAAGTACTGGACAGAATATATATGTCTAGGCAGACCACGCTCATGCCGCACACATATATTGACGTCTCAAGAAGAAAAGGCGGCTCCTTTTCTTTTTGGAAAATTCTGCAAGTACACTAGTAATTATTGGTACTCCTTCCATCTAGATGTGTGCTGCCGTGCTCCATCTTGACGATCTCTAATTGTTTTGCTCTGGCAGTTTAAGAGGACAACGGAGTGCCGGAGCAAGAGTCAAGACTCGAGATCGATATATATATACTTCTTCGGGCTTGATCCATGAGCATCACTGGTGTACCACCAGGTAAGCCACTCATTGTCGAGTTAGATTTCCTTCCGTCTTTGACCCTTCTTCAATTTTCTGCAAGACGTTCCCAGTTGTTGATTGGCGACGTACCGCTAGGTGTGCATGTAACTAAAGTTGAAGCCCTTCTCGTTTCTCATTAAAAAGGTTTATAAAACATTTTTAACTCTTAACAAGTGAAAGGGGTAGCGGGCCGGGTGGGGCTAATATCCAGATCTAATAAAAAAGTAACAAGTTGTTGTACATCAGTGAACAACGGAGTTCGCCTGTCGAGGGGACCCAAGTAGCGACCCCCGTCTCCGCCTCGCTCGAGAGACCCGGACACCCCGGATCAGGCGCAACGCAAACTACGCCTCGCTCGAGGGCCGCGCACCCCCTCAAGCAGGCGAGCCAACTCCGCCTCGCTCGAGGGCCGCGCACCCCCTCGAGCAGGCGAGCCAACTCCGCCTCGCTCGAGGCCACCCCTCTACTCAACGCGGCGCGCCCCGGCGCCCCGCCCGACAACGGCATTTAATGCCCGCCCCATCGGGCGGGCGCCGAAGTCAAAAGGCGATCTTTCCCCACGCCGCGCCGCTGACACCGTAGAGCTCGCTGTTCTACCTACTCCGGTCACTATGCGTCCTCACCGCCACTGTGTGGACGCATGCGGCGCTGCGCAAGGCCCTGTGCGGACTTGCAGGCGTCATTCCGCACCACTATTCCACCCGCTCCCGTCCTTCCCCCCCCCCGGTGCAGCCTTCGAATGAGCGTGAAGAACCCTCGAACGAATATCTGAGCAGCGACCGAGCACGGACTCCGGTCAGGCGCGGCCCGGTGATGACGAACGCCGGGTCAAATCCACCAACTCTCGGCCATTCCCCGGTAAACCGGGCACGCCGCGCACTGTGGTCAACAGTAACCGCCATGCCGACCCCTGTGCCGCCAACTCTCGTCCTTCCCCACCTGCCACGCCCTCAAACCAACCAGCGGCGGGCGGCTGGGCGCAGATTACGGCGGCGCCACCCCTCGAAACCACTCCAGGACAAGCACAGGGACGGCCGTGACACCCGCAGAAGCCGGAGCTCGCCATAAATCCCCTGCCAGGGTCAAGGACGACCGCACGCCCGGCGCCATGCTCTCCAGTGCGCGCCTCTGTAGCACACACTGTACTTGTACTTGTAAGCCCCTCCCCCCTCTCTCCTTGGCCTATAAAAGGAGGAAGGGAGCGAGAGAGAAGGGGACAGACAAACACACGATCACCGCCTCACACGATATTGGCACTCGCCTCAATCACTTTCACACTCATTTTCAGGGACTTGGAGACTCCTTCTCCTCTCCCACCTCGCTTGTAGCCCCCCACTGCAAGCACTCCGGTGCAAGATAGTACAGCGCCACGAGCGCACTCTGCTGGACGTACGACCTCGCGGTCGGAACCAGGATAAACCCTTGTCTCCCCGTGCTAGCTCTTGCATCAACCGTCAGGGGACGGGACACAGCGCATTCTGTGTGGCGCTGAGGATTGGGCGGCCAATCTCAGCACCGACAATGGCGCGCCGGGTAGGGGGTTTGCGCTGTGATCAACCCACTTCACCCGATCAAGTTCCCTTGACGGCAAGCCATGCCAAGGCCATGTCGCCACGATCCGCCACGGGGTCCCCCGGCCCGCTTCCGCGCGGATACCTGATCATGTTTGGGAGCCTGGAGTTCGAAGCGACCGGTGAGGGCCTCCTCATGCAGCTCGCCTCCAGGACGCCCGACATTATAGCCATTACCCCGGCGCCGTAAACGCCGCTCCGGCTCAGGAGACGTCGAAGACTGCACGAGCTGCAGATTCGCGTGGAACGGCGCGTTGCCCCGCGCGTCGTCCTCTCTGATTGGGACGCACACCTTTTGCTCCGGCCCGCTGCCGCATTACAGGGGGGCGCACCCCCACCAGCGGCTCCCGCGGAGGGAGCGCGCTGGGAAAATGCGGCCGGGCCGGTGCAGCTCCCGCACGGAATGAGCAACGCAGCCGCAAGCTACTCCGTGGCAATCAGCACCAACCTGAACGCGCAAGAGGATTCGCCGGGTCACCAGCTGGGTTCGATCCGCGAACTCAACATTTCCTTGCCCGGCGGGTCCCAGCCCGAGTCAGACGACGGGGAAAGTGTGCGCGGCCAAGAGCACCCAGGCCTGGACTACTCCGGGCTACGCGACCGCGAAGGCCTTACCTCCTTCCAGGCCGTTGCGGACTTCTGCCTCACCTGTTCTGACGATTCCAGCGAAGGGGAATACGACCCCACGCGGGAATGCTTCGTCCTCGACGGCGAAGTAGAGTCCGTGGGAGAGGATGAAGAAACGCGCGACGGGGCCGGGCACGACGAACCGCCACTAGCGCCCGTCGAGCCATCGGGCGAAGCCGCACTCGCACAGGCACAGCTCGTGCAGGAACAAGAGCTGGAAGCCAGGCTCCGACAGGAGCGCCAGCAGGTACAGGAGCTACGTGCAGCTCTGGAAGCCCGGCAGCCCGAGCGCGGCGAATGTGCGCGAGCCGCCGGGCGCATCGCTCAAGCGCGCATCATGAATGATGGCAACGACGCCAGCCCTGCCATGCCGCCGCGGGCAAACGAGAAGGGCGAGATCTTCACCAACGCCTGAAACATCCAACAGCTACGTCGCTTCTATCCTTAAAACTCTCAGCGTTCCTTGTAAATACTTCATGTTCTTAGCTAACAACGATGAAAAATTTGCGAAAAACATGGAAACATTGTTACTAACAGCATGAACAAGGGGGATTTGGTCCTACTCTCGACCTAGTCTCGATAGAGCCAAGCCCCCCTCGGGGGCTGTAGGGGGGTTTACCCCCCTAATCGTCCCAATTTTAAAATTGTGCTAAAACTCAGAGAGCTTAGAAAGATGCGGGGCGCGAGCTAACTAAAGCCGGAGCCGGCTGAGCCGTGAGACCGCCTACGCCCTCGAAGGGATACGACATCTCCCTCTCCACTCCACGCCTTAATTACTCGCGGATTCAAAATACCCGGCCAAAATCTCTCCAAGCCAAGAATAGCACAATAGAACAATCAAACGAGTTCGAAGCGCACAATCGAAATTCAAACTTAGTTTATGTACAGAGCCAGTCTCCTAAAAAACTAAGATACATCTAGACCTCTAAGCCTGAACCTTTCAGGCTTCACCTTCCTGCGGGGGCGCGGGGGCCTCGGCGGCGACAGTCGAAGGAACCGACGCGAGGGCCCCAGGACCATCGTCATCACGGCGCACTGAGGCGATGGCCTCCTCAAGGGACGCCACGGCGTCGGCTTCAAGATCAGCCTCGGCTTCGAGGGCAGCCATGGCCTCGGGCCCGATATCGGCGCGCGCATCTTCATCATCGCCAGGAAAAAGCTCACGCCCGAACTTGGCGGCAACCGCTGTGGCGGCGTCCTCGGCACCGTCATCGGCCTCGTCGAGAGTAGCAAGGGCGGTGTCGTCATCCAGGTCTGCGTCGATAAAGTAGCCGCGCGCCACCGCCGCAAGGTCGATGTCGTAGTGGGTCGACACCACGCCGAGTGCTTTCTTCACACCAAGGTGAAGAGCGTTCTCGAGGCGCTCCGCCACGCGGCCTCTCAAAGACCTCAGGCGGAAGGGCAATGATGACCCCGACTGCAACCCCGACGGGATGTCGACGCACTGGATGTCCCGGCACGCGGCGTCGGCGGCAACCCTCAGAGTCTCGAGCTCCCCCTGAGCCTCGGAGTAGGCGGCTTGAACAGCCACCACCTCGTCCGCCTTCTCGGCCTCGGCCTTCCGCATCCCTGACAAGGATCGAGCACGTCAAAACGAACTCCAACACAGAAACAGCCAAGGAAGTTAAGAAAACATAGAACCATACCATCTACCAAGGCCCTGGCCTCGGTAAGCGTCGTGCGCTCCTGCTGGAGCAAGTTCTCCGCGGTGGCCAGCGCACCCTCCTTCTCCCGAAGCGAGCGGCCCAGCTTTTCGGCCTCCTGGGCCTTCTGCTCTGCCCGGGCCGTCGCCTCCGCGAGCTGAGACTGCGCGGCCTCGCGCGCCTTGCGCTCCTGCTCGAGCCGCGTCCGCTCCGCCGTGTGCGCCTCGCGCTCCCGCTGGAGCTGGCCCTGTGCCTCCAGCAGCCTGGTCTCGGCCTCCTCGCGCGCCTTGCGCTCGAGCTCGAGCCGCTCCAACGCCGCGGCCAATGCCCGGGCCCCCCTGAAAGTGCATCTAGGCACTTATATGTTTTGGTGATTGTGCATGACAACATGATTAGTCATTTAACTTGTTTGCTTAAGTATATGAGCAGGAAATAATGAAGAAAGCAAACAAGTGGTAATCATCCCATGCAATCAATACAATGACAAGTGTGTGAAAGTGACAAATGAGACATGGACATAAGTGAATTGAGTGGTCTCATAAATAAGGTACTTGTCAAAGTTTTGGGATAGATTAGTTGAAGAATTTATAGTTTCTTTGGGATTGTTCCATAGCAATGGATACATTCAAAATGAGACATGATTCTATGGATAGTATATGGTCTCAAGTACGTGAATGCTTATGGACAAGACAATTACCAAAGAAGACAATCAAGTCATTTGAAGAATTGGATTTCAATGTGTTATTCATTGATGATGCAATGCAAAGCAAAGCTTAATTTGGCAAGAGAGGACGGAAAGGATCAAGCTAGATGGGAGTGACGTTCCTTGCAAGGTGAAGGGCAAATTGGTTTTGTAGCCGAGGTACTTTGTTAGTGGAAAGGTCTAGCATCTTAGCTTGGGTTCTACACGTCAATCAAGTCATATCAAGTGAAGCAATGCGAAGCATCTAATCTTTTATTGATCATATGATGGAATGGCTTATGAATTGTTCATGCAAAGAAAATTCTAAGTCATGAAGCTCAACATTGGATTTGCTCATCAAGACATGAAATATTGAAGCCCTCAAGTTAAAGAATGATCAAGTATGGCATCAAGGAAGATCTACAAGCTCAAGTGGTAGACTCTATTTGTTGTTTTAATCTTGAGTTTAGGAAAGCCGTACTATCAAGAGGGATGCAACATTAGTTGTCTTGACATACATCAAAAAGTGCTCATTAGATCAACCCATGTGAGATAGCCTTGAGAGAAATACACTTGGGAATTTAGTGTGCTGAAAGACCCCAAACCGGTCTGACCGGTTTGGGAAAGCGGTCTGACCGCTTTTGGGGTTGTGGTGCTGAGTAGACCCAAACCGGTCTGACCGGTTTGGGAAACCGGTCTGACCGGTTTGGGCTCTGACATGTGTAACGGCTAGTATAGTTCGTAAACCGGTCTGACCGGTTTGGGGATCCGGTCTGACCGGTTTCCAACGGCTATAACGGCTAGTTTTGGTTGTGTGGGGTATTTATACCCCATACCCCTCTCCTTTGAGGGGTGCTGGTTGCCATTCCATTCTAACACGCCTAGGGCTGTTCCAAGCACCAGCAAGCTCTCCCCAAGCCTCTCTTTGTGAGAGTTGATTGATTTTGATCATATCATTGGATTTGGGTAGAGGGATGTATGGGTTGTGAGCAATAGATAGCAATTGATAGTCCATATCAGCTATAGTGAGCATATCCTTAGTGTTGAGCACTTCCGGTGAAGCCAAGCATCCATTGGAGCATTTGTTACTCTTGGAGGTGATTCTCCTAGACGGCTAGGCGTCGCCGGTGAGCTACCTTGGTTGTGGTAAGCCACGGATTGGTTGTAAAGGCTGGTCTTGCCTCCTTCGTGGAAAAGGACCAAAAGCTAGTGATACCGAGGAAAGTGGCTTGGAGTGGATAAGCCCGCCTTTCGTAGGCCCTCAACGGAGACTAGGACTCATCGTGTCTTTGTGACAGCCTTAGTGGCAGCGGTGAAGTCCGAACTTCGGGAAAACACATCTTTGTCTCTTGTTTACCTTCACAAGTTCATTTCTAGCATATACATTTGCTTCCGCTTCGATCTACTTGGGTGTGCTCTAATTGTGTGCAGGGACTTAGTGGACCTGCTTGAAATCATCTACAAGAGCCCATCATCAAGTTTGGTTTGTGCTAGAACTCGTAGAGGGGGTTAATTTCACATAGTCGGTTTTCTCTGTTGAAAACCGATCTGACCGCTTTGTCAAAGCGGTCTGACCGCTTTCCTCTGGGAAAAGCGGTCTGACCGGTTTTGAGAACCGGTCTGACCGGTTTAGCCACTAATTGTGTGAAAAAGTTTGTAATTTACAGATTCACCTATTCACCCCCCCCTCTAGGTGACATCAAGGTCCTTTCAATTGGTATCAGAGCTTGGCCTCACATCCAAGCTTAACCGCCGTGAGGAAAGATGTCGACCACTTGTGAGGTAACATATGAGCCACTAGCTAGTGACGGCTCAAATTATTCAATATGGTCTTGTAATGTGCTTAATGATCTTAGAGCTATGAGTCCTATACTTGAGAGAATTGTAGTTGAAGGCACCGATCGTCCGAATGTTGATTGGAGCGTTTCCAATCCAACCGAGGACGAAATGAATTGCTTTCAACTCAATTCTCATGTCGCTAACTTCTTATTTGATGTTGTGAGTGATGAAGTTAGAGAAAGAATTTCAGAAGATGAAGCGACTCTATTCGATGCTCATCTCGTTTGGGCTAGAATTGAGAAGCTCTACTCCAACATCAAAAGCGACACGCAAGACCAAACAAGAGCCGAGTCACATAAGGAGTGCTCTACAACACCAAACACATGCACCAAGCCTCATGTGACGGACCCCGTGGAGCCACAAGAGCAAGAAGGCCAAATTGCCGCTTCTCTGCAGAAACCGGTCCGACCGGTTTCCCAAACCGGTCTGACCGGTTTGGGCAAGAAGCGTGCAATTAGCCACAAGAAGGGAGGCCGACGCCGCGCAAGCCAAGTATCAAGCTCACAAGCTACATCATCATCCAAAGATGAGGTATTCATGCTCAACAAGTCCAAAGAAGAAGAGAAGGCGGAAAATTCAAAGGATGAGACTATTCGAGCTCTTATCAAAGAGCTTGAGGAAGTCAAATTCTCCAACGCCACTTTGGTTTGTAAGTATGAAGCTATTGTTGATGATTATACTTGTGATGTACTTAAGTTGGCTTCCATGGAAAAAGAAAATAAAATGCTCAAACAAAATTTGGAATTAATTGCTAGCAAGCATGAGATGCTACAAGTGAAGCATGATGAACTTTCGTGTTCCCATGAAGAACTTGTAGAATCATATACTTCTTTAGATATTGCTCATGAGATTACAATCACTTATTTGAAATCTATTGAATCTCAAACACATATTTGCACATGCTCTTCAATTCAATACAATTTATCATGTGCTAATCCATGTTGCTCTCAAGCAAAACGATCTTGGTATGATGAAGTGTGTGTAGAGTCTTGTGAAGACCTTATTGCTCAAGAAAATGAAGAACTCAAGCAAGAGGTGGAAAGACTCTCCAAAAACTTGACAACTCTTGAAAGTAAGAGCTGTGCACAACCTTCTCAAGATAACCGTGAATTCATGGTGAAGAAGCTTGAGAAGGGATCAACCGTGCAAAGCTCTTCTATTCAACATGTCAAGCTCAACACAAGCCAAGATCAAAGAAAAGAAGACAAGCCAACTCTCTCCAAAAGACAAAAAAATTTGGAGAAGAGAAGATGCTTTGGTTGTCTTGAGAAAGGGCATCAAATTGCTTCATGTCCAAGCAAAGTGGGACCACACCAAGAGAAGCAATTCATCAAGCTCAACAAAGGCTTTCTCAAGGCCAAAGCTAAATTCAATAAAGAATTGACTAAAGAGCAACAAGAGAAGAAGACAAACAACATCAAGCACAAGACATGCTACACATGTCGGGAAAAAGGACATCTTGGTAATGATTGTCCAAATGGTAAAACTACTAATCCCGACATTGTCCATTCTATAAATGTGAAGCTTGGGGATTCTACAAATGTCCCTTGTGCCTCCAAGTTGATTTGTTCTCCTAGGAGTGGCACAAGAACATTTTGGGTTCCTAAGCATATTTGGACTAACAACAATGGACCCAACATGAGTTGGGGACCAAATTGTGCTTGATGAGATTGTAGGAAAAATGAGATGCATTGGTGGCTTGGCTTGAATGATAATCTTCAATGATCAACTAGCAAGTCAAGAAAAGTTGCTTCCGCTACGTACTCTATACCCAATGTCATCTCGGTAACTTTGTGCTTAATGGATCAAGTTTAAGTCACTAGTGCCTTTTGTAGGATCAAGTGTTTCCAAGTGTTGAACTTGTGACACTTGATAGTGACTTAGACTAAAATTCTTAAAATTCTCAAATTCCACTCATATATGCCATGTGATGCTTTTAATGGCTCTCTAGTAGAGCAATATTGTGTTGAAATTGCAGCGGATCAAGTTCCGACGAAATTCGAATCAAGCATCGGAAATCCACGCCACTTGGTACAAGCCTGGCAAAACCGGTCTGACCGGTTTGCCAAACCGGTCTGACCGGTTTGGCCCAGGCAGTTGCAAATTCAGCACAATCGTGTTAAATGAAGTGTTTAATTAATGTTTTAAGCATATGAAATGTGGTATGTTTAATTGCTTCTCTGTGGAGCAGATTTGTATCATTTTCAGGGCATACCACACAAGATCCGACACTAAGGCCGGAAGATCCGACCAGATGATCCGGGCAGCTCTGTGCTGCACTCCAACAGGCCGGATGATCCATCGGAAGATCCGAGGCAAAAGCGGTCTGACCGCTTTGCCAAACCGGTCTGACCGGTTTGGCCGCCTCTGCCTGAGTGAAACCGGTCTGACCGGTTTCCCAAACCGGTCTGACCGGTTTGGCTCTGGGTTTTGGAACTTACCCATTTGAGTGAGAAATAAAGATTCAAGTACTACATTTCATAAATTTCTCATTCTTGGCATATGCTATCCATATTAATACTTCATTTGCTAAATTGCTTGGCATAATTGATTTTAAGTGATTTTTGTGTGACTTGACCATTTATTGAATTGATCCCCTCCATGTCATTCACAAGGCAAAGTGCATGTCTCATATCGTCTACATATGATGCACATATCTAGGGGGAGATTATTTCAATACTTGTGTCCTTGGGACTAACATTTTGTTTTAGTGAACTTGTAGTCTCAATGGTGAGAGAATACTTCTCTCAATTGGAGTTGTCAAATCATCTTGTGATTCATGACGGTAACACGATAGTCATTCTCTTCATGAATCTTGATCTCAATTCATGTTTTGTCAACTCAACATAACATAGCATTGAATTCCTTAAAATGGTTTAATTTTTCGATATTAGTGCACTTGAACTTTTTCTATCTACAAATGCACTAAAATAAGGAATTTTGATCTATATTGTGTAACCACATGATTAATGACCTATGCTTTAATGTTTTATCTAAAGTCATTGATTATGAAATCATGTGTTGTGCACATTAACGTTTTCTCTATGTTGATCAACTGGCTTATATCTTGAGAGAATTCAAAATTGACAAATATTGCACAACACATTCCACTAGAGGCCAAGGTATGTTTTCTATGAACTAGTTTTTACCTTGTGCATCTAGGCCCTTGTCATGCTAGTGTGTGCATGTACATGCAAATGTATTAAGCTCTCATGCGTTCATTATATATTTAGTTAACATCTTCTTGGTGATTGTGTAAGCTAAATATGTTAATGTCGCTGTGTGCTCAATATACGTGCATGTGCTTGTGTGATATAGGATAGTCTTTGAAAAATCCTACTAGCATGCTAGGTTGTGTGTGATTTTGAAAATCCTTGTGTCTTTGGTCTTTTGACCTTTGTCGATCTATTTGTGACTATTTTTAAACTTGCTTGATTGATGGCTAGTCACAAATAGTGAGATTTCTCTCAAGTCCATAACATCCTTTATCTATCCTTTGTCTCCCAATTCTTTCGGAAGAAACGAAGGAAATTTGATTAATTGGAAATCTTATCATTTCTATGGACAAATCTTGAGAAGTTGAAGAACATTCTTATCACAAACACTCTCAGATCAAGTAAACAAGTTTTGGATCTCATTTCCACCATTTTGGACTAGGCTTAGCTGCCTGGGGCAAATCGGTCTGACCGGTTTCCCAAACCGGTCTGACCGGTTTGGGCCCAAGCAGCTAAGTGAAGCTTTCTGTGGAAATTTTTGGATTTTTGAAGGCCAATTTTCACCACAATGGATTCTAAGCTCATAGGAGCTTGTCTTGGAACAGTTTTAAAGCAAGATCCGACTTTGTGACGGATGATCCGACAGGAAGTTCCGAGTGGCTCTGTCTTGAGTTGGTTCTGGACCGGAAGATCCGAAGTTCATCGGAAGATCCGACAATATTTCCGGAAGATCCGAGAATCATCAGAAGATCCGAGAATCATCAGAAGATCCGAGAAAATTCATCAGAAGATCCGAAGTTTCTGGCTGACCCTGCACCTGGGGGCAAACCGGTCTGACCGGTTTTACAAACCGGTCTGACCGGTTTGGCCCAGGAAGGTGGGACCATGCGTTTTATGGCAGCCCGTGATTCTCTCTCTCTCCTACCATACTCATTCACATCCTATCCTCTCTCTCTCCTGTTCTTCACCGTGAGAAGGCGCCTCTTTGGCGATTTGGAGTTTTAACCAAGGAAAAGTTGATCTCTCTTCGGATTTGGAGTGCCCCAAAGCTGTTGATTGGATTCCCCATCAAGTTGTGCACTCAAATCATCTTCTCTCTTGAGTTCTTGGTTATCAAGGTATTCAAATCTTCCCATCGCCCGATCTATGAGCTCAATGCATATCTATCAAAACCCTTCGGTGAAACATCTTCTAGCATGTCTAGGAACATATCCCTAAGAGATGGATTGATTTGGTTGGCTACATTTTGCGCAACAAGGATTTGCACCCTCACTGCGCAAAGCGGTCTGACCGGTTTGGCAAACCGGTCTGACCGGTTTGGGCAGTGAGGGCCCAAGTCCCTGTTCTGCACCGTGTTGGCTCACATATGGACTAGGGATAGCTTGAATTGCAATATTTGTTCAAATTCCTGATCATAAGCTGTCCAGATTGATCCCAAACTTGTTTTGGTTCAGCCCAGGCAAAAGCGGTCTGACCGGTTCCTAGAACCGGTCTGACCGGTTTGGCCCAGGGCTGTCCCAAAACTTGTTTGGTGCTCCTATCAATTCCATACTTTATCTAATCTGTCTCTGGGCAATTATATATCTTTTATCTGTCCAAATTGATCTTCAACTCGAGTTGGGTCTGCTCAGACCAAAAGCGGTCTGACCGGTTCCTAGAACCGGTCTGACCGGTGTTGTGCTGAGTTGATTCAAATCTTGTTGATTGTTCTCTATCATTCTAAATTTTTTTGATCAATTATTTCCTGGGTAATGATACTTTGTGTGTCACCTTTATGGACCTAGGAAGGACAGTGCAAGATGCCGAAGGGATCACATGCCGAAAGAGTTAAAAAGAGCAAATTTGATGCGGCAGGTGGAAGCAGCTCGGGTGCAGCTACTGAGAGAGCTTTGAGGCCTAGGAGGCCAAAGAGGGCAGCAGCAGCAGATGATGAGATTGAAGAGGTGGATGTTGTGGGAAACTCAACTGATGATGAAGTTGAGGATGTGAGTTTCAGGGTTGAGTACCGCCATGGTCAGCAGGCTGATGCAGATGTTGATGAGGAAATGGCTGCAGGTGAGGATGAGGTGGCTGATGATGATATTGATGAGAATGCCCCTCTTGTGCTTGAGATTTGCCGACCCACTGGCCCAGCTAGCAGGAGAGTTACTGATTATCTTGCCAGTGGGATGACTGATGTGGTTAGGAGGTTGAGGAGGACTAGTCCACTTGGTGTGGATAGGACAGCGACCGACTACCGGTTTTGGACTCTTTTTCAGCAGGACTTTTATGCCACAGCCATCATGAAGAAGACCAAAATCACATCAGATGCACAGTACGTGGATTGGGATTACATGAGAAAGCATGACAACCCAGTGTTCAATGAGATCATCAGAGTTTGTTCTGAGAAGAGAATCAAGCATCTCATGGGCTTCAAGCATAGTTGGAACAAGGAAGTCATTGCTCAGTTTTATGCCACAGTGTTTTTCGGTTACTATGAGCAAGAGGATGGCACACAAGAAAGAGCCATGCATTGGATGACAGAAGGTCAGCGCTATCATGTCACTTATTCTGATTTTGCTTCCATTCTTCGAGTTGGACATGAGAGTGATGACACTGTCAGGATACATGATCGTGGAGTTATGGAACCATCTGAAATTAAGTTCATGTATCCCCATGATCAAAATGGCAGTTGGGGAAAGGTGAGCGGTCTTTACACCTACTATGGTACACTTTATAGATTGCTAAGAAAGACCCTCACACCTAGAGATGGCAACACTTCGGATATATCACTTTATATGAGAAATTTGATGTACTATCTGAGGATTGGAGAGGAGACTCCTCCATTTAGTGTTGCTGACTTCATTTGGCATGAGATCAAGTCGATTTCTGAGAGTCCTCAGAAAATTTGTGCCTATAGTCCTTTTGTCATGTTTATCATTGAGAGAGTTACAAGTTTGAAGATTCAAAAGGACACCCAACACAAGCCAATTCATCCTCCAGTGCCCCACAAGTTTAGGATGCCATCTCCATCACATGAAGACCAAGAGCAGCATCAACAGCAGCCACAGCAGCAGAGTTCTCCACTGCAGGCCAGAACCGGTCTGACCGGTTCTGCAAACCGGTCTGACCGGTTTGGGCCTGGCAGCGGTACACAGCCAGAAGGAAGGACATCGCCTATCAAGAAGTTCATATCCATGTTTACTGGCATTTGCAAAGGCCAAAGAGATGTCCAAGTGAGTATAAGGCAGCAGAGGATTGAAAACAAGAAGACTCGTGATGAGTTCAAGAAACTGCGTGCCGCTTTGAGTCCGAATGATCCTCCATCTCCTATTTCACCACCACTTGAGTTGCCTGAGATTCCCCCACTTCGAGACATCATGAGCGATCACATGAGTGCGGGTTATTTTGAGGAGTACGGTGATATTTTTGGATATGGACATGTTGGATCGAGCTCGCAGCCTCCGCCACCCCCTTCACAGTCAGTTGGTGCTCCAGGAACCATGCCTTACATGCCCACTTCAGAGGGTGATTTATTTGGTTCTTCCTTTGGATTTGCACCGCCTGGTCCATCGTATGCAGCAGCTACTTTTCCATCTTCGTCATATGCATATGGTGGCACCGGTTCGTCTATGGCGGGAGTACAGTTTTCTAGTGCACCATCTCCATCTCCTGGAGATTTTGCATCACAGGCAGCAGCTTCTCTTTTTGGACCTACTTCTGCTCCTAGTCATGATGATCACAGCCCGACCTTCTAGCGGCGAAAGAGATTGGATGCATGATGGGAGCGTGACTACAAGCTTCTCCAGGCCCTTTTATGGATGATTGATGACAAAGGGGGAGAAGAATGGATTAAAGCTTATCTAGTAGATCTTGTAGTCATTTGATTGTAATAATTTCGATCTTTATCTCTTTGAGGACTTGAGAAACTTGTAATGTGTGCTACTCTGTGTGTTGAACTTATTTATGTATTCTAAGTGACCATTTGATAGTGTGTTGCATGTATTGGTTGATGAAATGTTGTTTCACATGTTTACTGTCTGGGGTGAAACCGGTCTGACCGGTTTCCCAAACCGGTCTGACCGGTTTGGCCCATGGCAGCGGGGTGAAACCGGTCTGACCGGTTTCCCAACCCGGTCTGACCGGTTTGGCCCGTGACAGCAAGCATGTAATTCTCTTGATTTACTGAGTGCTATACATGACATATGCATCACACATTGTTTTATTATGACACACACACTTGTTGCACATGGTGGATGCTAAGATATAGGGGGAGCTCTCATTTTTGTTGATTATATGTGAATTTGGCATTTGAGGCCGAATTTTTGAAATTCTATTCAATGCACATGTTGAGGGGGAGCTTATCATATATCTTAGTCATCTAGAGCTTAAATTCCATATCTTTTTGTAAGCTTTAATCATGTTGTCATCAATCACCAAAAAGGGGGAGATTGAAAGTGCATCTAGGCACTTATATGTTTTGGTGATTGTGCATGACAACATGATTAGTCATTTAACTTGTTTGCTTAAGTATATGAGCAGGAAATAATGAAGAAAGCAAACAAGTGGTAATCATCCCATGCAATCAATACAATGACAAGTGTGTGAAAGTGACAAATGAGACATGGACATAAGTGAATTGAGTGGTCTCATAAATAAGGTACTTGTCAAAGTTTTGGGATAGATTAGTTGAAGAATTTATAGTTTCTTTGGGATTGTTCCATAGCAATGGATACATTCAAAATGAGACATGATTCTATGGATAGTATATGGTCTCAAGTACGTGAATGCTTATGGACAAGACAATTACCAAAGAAGACAATCAAGTCATTTGAAGAATTGGATTTCAATGTGTTATTCATTGATGATGCAATGCAAAGCAAAGCTTAATTTGGCAAGAGAGGACGGAAAGGATCAAGCTAGATGGGAGTGACGTTCCTTGCAAGGTGAAGGGCAAATTGGTTTTGTAGCCGAGGTACTTTGTTAGTGGAAAGGTCTAGCATCTTAGCTTGGGTTCTACACGTCAATCAAGTCATATCAAGTGAAGCAATGCGAAGCATCTAATCTTTTATTGATCATATGATGGAATGGCTTATGAATTGTTCATGCAAAGAAAATTCTAAGTCATGAAGCTCAACATTGGATTTGCTCATCAAGACATGAAATATTGAAGCCCTCAAGTTAAAGAATGATCAAGTATGGCATCAAGGAAGATCTACAAGCTCAAGTGGTAGACTCTATTTGTTGTTTTAATCTTGAGTTTAGGAAAGCCGTACTATCAAGAGGGATGCAACATTAGTTGTCTTGACATACATCAAAAAGTGCTCATTAGATCAACCCATGTGAGATAGCCTTGAGAGAAATACACTTGGGAATTTAGTGTGCTGAAAGACCCCAAACCGGTCTGACCGGTTTGGGAAAGCGGTCTGACCGCTTTTGGGGTTGTGGTGCTGAGTAGACCCAAACCGGTCTGACCGGTTTGGGAAACCGGTCTGACCGGTTTGGGCTCTGACATGTGTAACGGCTAGTATAGTTCGTAAACCGGTCTGACCGGTTTGGGGATCCGGTCTGACCGGTTTCCAACGGCTATAACGGCTAGTTTTGGTTGTGTGGGGTATTTATACCCCATACCCCTCTCCTTTGAGGGGTGCTGGTTGCCATTCCATTCTAACACGCCTAGGGCTGTTCCAAGCACCAGCAAGCTCTCCCCAAGCCTCTCTTTGTGAGAGTTGATTGATTTTGATCATATCATTGGATTTGGGTAGAGGGATGTATGGGTTGTGAGCAATAGATAGCAATTGATAGTCCATATCAGCTATAGTGAGCATATCCTTAGTGTTGAGCACTTCCGGTGAAGCCAAGCATCCATTGGAGCATTTGTTACTCTTGGAGGTGATTCTCCTAGACGGCTAGGCGTCGCCGGTGAGCTACCTTGGTTGTGGTAAGCCACGGATTGGTTGTAAAGGCTGGTCTTGCCTCCTTCGTGGAAAAGGACCAAAAGCTAGTGATACCGAGGAAAGTGGCTTGGAGTGGATAAGCCCGCCTTTCGTAGGCCCTCAACGGAGACTAGGACTCATCGTGTCTTTGTGACAGCCTTAGTGGCAGCGGTGAAGTCCGAACTTCGGGAAAACACATCTTTGTCTCTTGTTTACCTTCACAAGTTCATTTCTAGCATATACATTTGCTTCCGCTTCGATCTACTTGGGTGTGCTCTAATTGTGTGCAGGGACTTAGTGGACCTGCTTGAAATCATCTACAAGAGCCCATCATCAAGTTTGGTTTGTGCTAGAACTCGTAGAGGGGGTTAATTTCACATAGTCGGTTTTCTCTGTTGAAAACCGATCTGACCGCTTTGTCAAAGCGGTCTGACCGCTTTCCTCTGGGAAAAGCGGTCTGACCGGTTTTGAGAACCGGTCTGACCGGTTTAGCCACTAATTGTGTGAAAAAGTTTGTAATTTACAGATTCACCTATTCACCCCCCCCTCTAGGTGACATCAAGGTCCTTTCACCCCCGCTCCGCCGCGCCTCTCTCGGCGTCGCGTTCCTGCTCCGCGCGAGCCTTGGCGCCCTCGTGTGCGCGGGCGGCCGTCTCCGTCTCCCTCACCCGGGCGGTGAGCTGGGTCACCTCCGTGCCCAGGTCCAGGTTCGCTTGACGGTACCGACGAAGATCGGCGTACAAGTCCACGATGCACGCGGTCTTGTCTGCCGCCTCCTACCGCAGAAGCTGCACGAAGAACCATCAAGGATAAGGCACGAACTAAAAACGGTGACGAATTACCAAGCAGTATGGATAAGCACGGGGTTACCTCGAAGAGTTCCAGCGCCTGCCTGGAATGAAGATCGGCGGCGGCAGAGATGGCCCGCTCCAGGTCCGTCCCGACCCGTTCGGCTCGAGCCCACAGCTCGTTCTCCTCCGCAATGCCCCGCCAGACTCGGGCAGAGACGCCGGGCTCCTCCGGCCATGCGCTCGGGCCGCGCCGACCCAGAAGCAGCGCCGCTTCGGCCGTATCCCACTCCGCCGCTCCCCCAGCCACTGGCGCCTGCGGCGGCCCCCGGGCCAAGGAAAGCACCGCCGGCACCTCGGCCGCAGCCACACCCGCAGGGGGAGCACGCTCGCCATCGTCATCTTGGGCCACGCCTTGTGCGCAACCCAAAGCCGGCAGGATGACCGTGCTGCCGATCAGCGCGACCGCCTCCCGCCTCCTTCCAGTAGAGGCCGCGGCGGTGGCACGGCCCCCCTGCTCGCCCACCTCTATCACCGGGGCGCCGTGCCCCGGCTCCACGTCCACCACCGGGGCGTCTTGCCCCGGCTCCGTAACCGCCATCGGGGGCTTACCCTCCCGCTCCGTCTCCATCGGCCGGGAGTCTCGTAGCCCCGGCGCCGGCTCCTCCGGCATCACTGCGGGCGTCGCTGCTGGACGCGGAGTCCCGCGCGAACGCGATCCCCCGGCGTGAGGGGAATCCAACGCTCCGACCTTCAACGCTTTCTTAGGCGCGAGGTTGGGGTTGGCCTTGGCAGCACCCCGAGCGCTGAATCAAAAAGGAAAAAACAGAAATTACGAAGTAAAAAACCAAACGGGAATGGAAATCACAAGAAAAGCTCAAAGCGAGACCTACCGGACGCAGTCCTGCAAGGCCTGCAATTTCCGCTTCGAGCCGCCCGATGATGGACCCCTCCTCGAACTCGAGGACCCCCTCAACCCGCTCGGGGGCTGCGAACCCCTCGAGCCCTCGGCATCCGATCTGCTGCGGCGCAACGCGCCCGCAGCAGGGGTAGAAGTCACTTGCACCCCGCGGCGCCGGTGGCAGTGCGCAAGCACGTGCGCCACGGTCAAACCCGACCCCTCCAGAGTACGAAGGGCGTCGATGGCGGGGCGGAGCCTCTTCCGCTGACCGTCGCCGGAAACCCCGTAGCTCCAGGAGTCGGCCTTCTCCGTCAAGACCTTGCCGGTGTACTCCGGCCATCCTAGGCCGTCGTTGCACAGATAGAACCACCCCTTGGCCCAGCCGCTGTTGTTGGTGGTCATCTTGCAGGCCGGATACAGATGCTTCCGGGGCTCGAACGACGCGAGCGTAAGACCGCCGGCACACGAAGAACGGCGCACCCCGCTCCCCGTGCCGGACGTGCTGAGCTCGGCGCGGAAGAGGTGGACCCACAGGTCCCAGTGCGCCTCGATCCCCAGCACGCCCTCACAGACGCCGACGAAGGCCGCCGCCTGAGAGATGGCGTTGGGGGCGAAGTTGTGGAGCTCTACGCCGTAGTAGTGGCAGAGGCCCCGCATGAACTGGCTGGCGGGTGCGTTGAAGACCCGCTCGTGGAAGCGGATGAAGCTCACCACGTACCCCGCCGGCGGGTTCGGCACCCTGGCCGCCAGCGGCGGGACAATCCACGCCGGCCGCGCCGGATCGCCCCGGGGCGAGAGCTGCCCGCCGGCCACCAGGCCCTCTAGGAGGTGATCGGTAGCGGTGGACGGAGTCCACTCGGTGACGCCCTCAATGACCACCATGGCAGACGGCGGAGTGGGGAGCAAAGGCGACGAAGGAGGGATTAATGAGCAGAGAGCAGCAAGCGGACTCGGAAGCGAGAGAGGCGGAGGCGCGAGCTGGTGCGGGGAATGGCGAAGGTAAGTAATCCCCTCCCCCAGCTTTCCTTTTTATAAGAGAGTGAGCGAGTTCATCCCCGCCACAGCACACAAAACCGTTGGCGACGGGCCCGGCGCGCGTGGCACATCGATGACAAGCGGGGGCCCCCTCCCCTTTTCCCGGGGAACGGCACGCGAGAGCGGCGGCATTTACTGCGGCACAGTAAAACGAAACGACGCGGCAGCGGCGCCTGACCGCCCGTCGCCTCGCCTCTCCTCGGCGCACGCCAACTCCGCCTAAAAAGGTGCGCCCACTACGCCCACCTCGCCCACTCCGTGCCACGTCAGCCACGACCACGCCCGCCAACGGTCGCGCGTAGGCCCGCAAACCGAAACGTCAACAACCGAACGGAAGGGTTCCTTCCAAGGTAAGACAACGACGCACCTCCCCCCCCCCCCGAGGCGCAGGGTGCTACTAATCAGGGGCTCGAAGTCCAGGCCTCGAAGGGGTTCGACGGGCGCCCCAGATTAAGCGATGCGAAGGCTACCGGTCACGCTCGACCAACCCTTGAGCCCGCTACTCGAGGGCGACCTGCACCTTTCGCAAGGCCCCACTGATCAGGAGTACGAAGCCTGGCCCGCGAAAGGGTTCGACAGGCCCTCCGGATCAACAGAGTCAGGGACGATTCGGGCGTGCTCAACGGACTTTACCCCGAACGCGAAGTTTGGGGACGCCCCTGTTGTGTTCAAGGCTAGACATGGGCAGCTAGACGAGGGATCCCATCGAGGGAGAGCTTCCGCGCCCTCGGCCCCCATCGAAGGGGGCCGAGCCTTACCTAGAAAACCTTTGCAGGCGCTCTTATGGACGAGTCTCCGGACCACGAGCCGACCCCTAGCGAACGGGGCACAGGCGTCCACTTGAACTACCCGCTAGCAGCTCACCGAGGCATCCGTGTACGCGGCCCAATTCGAGGGTTACATGAAGGACCTCACCCCTCTCCCCCGCGAAGGGGAAGCGAGGGTCGCAACTCAAAGACAAGAAGCCCCTCTGACCGCCTCCGCTCGGGCCAGAGGCTTGGGGGCTCCTTGCAGCATATCCTCCTCCTCCTATGCGCAAAACTCGTCGAAGCCGTGCAGGACCCGCCCCCGCCCCCCCCCCCCCCCCCGAGTTCCGTATAAATCGGTATCATCCCCGCAATCCACCACGTCGAATGGGGAGCAACTAACACAATCCTCGGGAGTCAAAGCCCTTGCACGAGTGAACTCACTCCTCGAAGGGCTCGGGGGCTACACCCGCGGGTGCGCTCGCGCGCCCCCACGGAAGAACATGCGTAATCAAGAAGGAGTAATCCCCGCAGAAAGCCCGGGAACGATCCCACGAACCATCAGCCTCTGCCCGACTGACCCTTAGTCCGGCAGAGACTAGGGGGCTACTGTCGGGGACAGACCCAGGGGGTCCCCTAACCATCGGGGTAATCACCCTCAAAAAACGTTAACCACGGAAGGCCGAATCACCAGCAGCCCGGAAGGGCCACCAAGGCAGCGCGGCCCGTCACAGCTTATCACGGCCCAAATACAACCGTCCGAGCTCGCCTGTCGAGGGGACCCAAGTAGCGACCCCCGTCTCCGCCTCGCTCGAGGGACCCGGACACCCCGGATCAGGCGCAACGCAAACTCCGCCTCGCTCGAGGGCCGCGCACCCCCTCAAGCAGGCGAGCCAACTCCGCCTCGCTCGAGGGCCGCGCACCCCCTCGAGCAGGCGAGCCAACTCCGCCTCGCTCGAGGCCACCCCTCTACTCAACGCGGCGCGCCCCGGCGCCCCGCCCGACAACGGCATTTAATGCCCGCCCCATCGGGCGGGCGCCGAAGTCAAAAGGCGATCTCTCCCTACGCCGCGCCGCTGACACCGTAGAGCTCACTGTTCTACCTACTCCGGTCACTATGCGTCCTCACCGCCACTGTGCAGACGCATGCGGCGCTGCGCAAGGCCCTGTGCGGACTTGCAGGCGTCATTCCGCACCACTATTCCACCCGCTCCCGTCCTTCCCCCCCCCCCCCCGGTGCAGCCTTCGAATGAGCGTGAAGAACCCTTGAACGAATATCTGAGCAGCGACCGAGCACGGACTCAGGTCAGGCGCGGCCCGGTGATGACAAACGCCGGGTCAAATCCACCAACTCTCGGCCATTCCCCGGTAAACCGGGCACGCCGCGCACTGTGGTCAACAGTAACCGCCATGCCGACCCCTGTGCCGCCAACTCTCGTCCTTCCCCACCTGCCACGCCCTCGAACCAACCAGCAGCGGGCGGCTGGGCGCGGATTACGGCGGCGCCACCCCTCGAAACCACTCCAGGACAAGCACAGGGACGGCCGTGACACCCGCAGAAGCCGGAGCTCGCCATAAATCCCCTGCCAGGGTCAAGGACGACCGCACGCCCGACGCCATGCTCTCCAGTGCGCGCCTCTGTAGCACACACTGTACTTGTACTTGTAAGCCCCTCCCCCCTCTCTCCTTGGCCTATAAAAGGAGGAAGGGAGCGAAAGAGAAGGGGACATACAAACACACGATCACCGCCTCACACGATATTGGCACTCGCCTCAACCACTTTCACACTCATTTTCAGGGACTTGGAGACTCCTTCTCCTCTCCCACCTCGCTTGTAGCCCCCCACTGCAAGCACTCCGGTGCAAGATAGTACAGCGCCACGAGCGCACTCTGCTGGACGTACGACCTCGCGGTCGGAACCAGGATAAACCCTTGTCTCCCCGTGCTAGCTCTTGCATCAACCGTCAGGGGACAGGACACAACACATTCTGTGTGGCGCTGAGGATTGGGCGGCCAATCTCAGCACCGACACAACTAAACTTGCACCAGTGAAAAAAGAGTTTTAAGTCCCTGTGCTCAACCCCTTTAATCCCAATTTTGTTTGGGGACCCGGACCACCCCCTTTAATCCCAGTTTGGGGACCCGGACTAGGGACTAAAAGTATCCAAAAATATCCAGAAAATACTTTGTGGGATTCGAACCCCACAATCTCAGCTCGCACGTAACCTATTAACCATCCCACCTGTATAGTACATGTGATTTTTAGTGGGATGTTTTCCTTTTTTATAATGAGACGTAGAGGACCCTTTAGTCCGGGTTGGTAGCTTCAACCGGGACTAAAGACACTTTAGTTTGCGTTGGTGGCTCCAACCGAGACTAAGGTACTGTTTGGTTCAACTATTTTAGTCCGTAATCCGTTTACAGCGTAATCTGTTACCCTTACTCCATATCTGGTTAGGCTGGCCTGTAGTCAGGTCGTGGCGGTATCCGATACGGCTTATAGGAAATCGTTACCGCTCCCTTGGTGAGTTTATCGGTTACAGGCGTATCCGCCGCCGCTCTCCACTCGTGCTCGCCTCCACCACGGCCACTGCCCCATGCCCGCCTCTACCGTTGTCTGCCGCCGCCGTTCCCCACCCCGGCCGCCACCCTGTGCACACCTCGAACCCCACCCGCGCTTCCCCTGTCGTCCGCCGGCGCCCGGCCAGCCCGCCGCTGCGATATGCCCGGTTTTTGTGCTTTCCCGCCGCCACCGCCGCTTCCCTGGCCTTGGGATTCTTGTCGGTGAGGCGAGGGCGCGGTGTCCAGCCGGACGGCGCCGGATCCTTGGCGTGCGTCGGCGGCGTCGCGCGGAGCACGTCGACGTCGCAGAGCTACGCGGTGGTCTCCGACCACCAGATCCAGAATGCCACCGTGGAGCAATTCCTCTGGGAGATCCGCAATGAGAAGCCCTTTCGATTCACGCCGCGGCAGGTGGCCGGGTTCGCGCGCAACTACTCCACCCGCCTCGGCACCGGCGGCTTCGGCACCGTGTTCCGAGGCGCGCTCCCCAACGGCCTCCCCGTCGCCGTCAAGGTCTTCGGCGCCGGCCTCGGCGCGAGGTCCGAGCAGGAGCCATTCATGGCGGAGGTCGGCACCATCGGCCGCACCCACCACATCAACCTCGTCAGGCTCTTCAGCTTCTGCTTCGACGACGACGGCTTCTGCTGGCGATGGCTTGGCTGGAGGATGCGGCACAAGACACAGATCCCGTCGCCCGTCGGCGTGCGTGCTCGGCCGGCCTGCGCGACAGAGATGCCTGCGGCCTGCCTGGGCAGAGCAAGGAAGGAAGTGCCGTATTTGTTATCGTTACTGGAACCAAACCATTTCTGGAATCCGTTGCTTTGTAATGATTACCTGTGCTTTCTAATCACGTTTGCGTTACCGCTGCAAATTCTAAACCAAACAGTTCATAAAAGCCACCCTTTCAGGGCAAGTACAATGGTGGAGACAGCTGATGTCCTTTTGATACAAATAGACAGCTTGTACAATGGGCTGTCTGCATGGTAATTAATTCATCATGTGACACATAAACTCATGTTGATCTAGTGTTTAATTGATCTTTGTAGCCATGGTTGTGTTCACTTTTACCAAACTTTTCAAGATACTCTCTCCGAACTTCAGTATTCACCTATCACATTTAATCTCTCTCCCCATGCATGAAACACTAAACGTGGGTAAATAAAAAAACTAAGTACATAGTTTTGATGTACACGACTAGACGAATCTTTTGAGCCTAGTTTGATCCTGGTAGGACAACGATTGCCACAAACAAACAACAAATGTTACAGTGTGCTGCAATGTCCGATGGGATATTTTTGCTAAATTTTGTCAACTTTTTTTTGAAACAACACATCCCATGAGAGAAAAAGAGCCATGAGAGAAAAAAGCACATGCAAAAGCTGCTGCTGCTTGCAGGCGCGCTGCTGCTGCAAAAGGTGCGCGGCTACAAGGCACATGCAAGCTACTGCCGCCGAAAGAATCTGCACCTGCGCGGCTGCGTGTGCGCAAGGGATCCTGCTGCCATCGACCGGAATTGTACAACGCGTGCCTGACGTCGGCGATTTGCATTGGAGCACGCAGCCATGCCGTAGACGAACGAGGCGACGACCCTCGCCGGCTGCAGCTCTCGGAGGGGCTTTTTGCAAAAAAATTATTGCATGGCGACGGCTCGCAGCGGGCGTTGTACGTGCCCTTAGTTCCAGTTAGAGCCACGAACGGAATGAATGCTGAAGACCCTTCAATCCAAGTTGAGCCTCCAACCGAGACTGATACTAAATCTATTTTGAGTCTAAATCCCGAGACAAATGTAAGGGATAAAAAGTCATTTTTTTAAAAGCATAAATTAATGCGATAAAGGTACAAAAATCGGACACGGATCTGGTGTAGTTGTAGTAGCGACTGCAACTTAAGCAGTCACCAAATGAGAGGCGAATTACTGGTCACCACTGTTGGTCACTGTAGCGGTTCTATTCATCGGGGTACTGTTCATTACTGTAGCGATCGATCTGACCCATTCATCCGAGAAATCAACGGTCCAAGTTGCGTGCAGTCCTTACAACTGCACTGGATCTGCGTCCACAAAAATCACTTTATATTCCAACACTCCCACATCCTTTGCCTCGTTCCTCCTCCACCTCCACCTCCTGCACACTCACTTCCTTGTTTTTTTTTCTTTTTCTGCTCCCATTTGCCCCTGTTAACAAGATGTGAATGTCACCAAATTCGTGAAACCAAGTCTAAAAGTTATTTCCACTGAAATTGCCAAAGTAATCATAGAGGCTGGTCTGGTTGTTACCAAACTTTGCCGTGCATGCAAACAAGTGATGTTACATGCAAGATATATTGCAGCTCAACCGCACAGGTTCGCCAAGGAACAGGTGTCTGCCCATAGAGTGTAGGATTGAAGCACTCTAGTATAAGTTATCAGAAGGAGGTGAATGAAATGTGTGTCGTTTATAGACAGTAAAACCTAAAATCATGAAACTTTGTCAAGAACTAGCTTATCAAATTATGAAGCTAACCTAACTGAAATAATGTCTAGAAGCAGACTCTTTCGGATGCATGGTGACGTGAAAAGAAGACTAATCACGTTGATCAACAAATCAATCTAAAACCAAAACCGTAAACAAGAACGAGAGCAGAGCCGAGGAACGAGATTACTGAAGCACATGCATGTATGCAAACACATACACGCACATGTACACGTTGGCATAAGGGCAGTCTCAACCCAATGTCTAGGATGGTGTCCATAAAATTAAATGAGTTGCCACTTAGGATAAAAGATGATGTGGCAAGTAATTAAATGAAGAAAGAGAAGGAAACGAAGTCTTACATGAGACATGGTTTAATTTCTATCAATAACCAAGATAAGATGTGAGATGAATAGCATTAAATTCAAGTATGAGATAATAGTGTTTGCATTGAGAAAATACTATCTACGGGCGAAGAGGAAAGCGTCGAGGGGAAGCCCACGTGCGGAACCTCGCCCCCAGCACCGCCACCCACCGCGCCCCAGGCCTTGACGCCCCTCGCCTTGCCATCTCCCGAGCGGGCTCCGGGCTTAGCAGTGCACCCGTAAGGAAGGCGGCGGCGGGGCTCATCCTCCCCCCTTGGTGTGGCCTCCTGGTGCATCAGAGAGCTACGACGGCGGCAGCGCGGCCCCGGCGGCCTTGGCGCATAGCTGCCGGGTTGGAGTCACCTCGGGTGGCTTGGGCAGCGGCAGATCTACAGCGGGGCCGCCGCCGGCTTCGGTTTTCCGAAAGGGCGGGGGCGCGGCGTTGCCCCCCTCTCGGGCCTTGCCCTGGCTCTCTCGCTTGCCTCCGACCTAGCTGGTGAGGTGAGTGGGAGGGGAGGGAGCTTGGCACTCGACCACGTCGTCCCCGAGGGTTCGACTTGTGTTGCGTCACCTGTTGGTTGTCCCCGTTTGGCCATTGCCCTCCTCTACCAGATCCAAGTTTTAATTTCCGATTGGAATCACTCAGTGTCGCCTCCAATCAATGGGAGGCGGCAAGGGCTTGGGCGCGTGGCTCGTGTGGCGTTTCTAGTCTCAAATGGGGTCTCGTGGAGTGGGTCAGCGGTTACGAGGTGTGGCTGCTGGATGGCAGCACGCTTTTTAGGCTTGATTTCTTTGGTTCTTTCTGGCGGTGATGCGCAGGCAAAAGCTTTGATCCGACCCTGTATCGGGCAGTGGTGAGGTTTCAGACTTTACTTCCCTGTTGAGGGCACTGCTCTGCAATCACTTCCATTGGCGGTGGCTTGGGGGTCTCCGAGGTAAAAACCTAACGTTGACGCTGGTGCATCTTAGCCTTCCTGAAGGCGTTGTTAATGGAGTTCTCTAGCTTCCGCGGCGACGATGTCGAGGGCTCCGCTGGAGGTTCAGGTCCTATAGGCGCTTCAAGAGATCCATGCCCTCATGATCCACTGTTTGGAGTAGCGTTGTTCTGTCTCTAATGGTTGTTAGGGGGGAGCCTTTGTGGGGTCTGTAGATTGCCCGGACCGTCCAGCGGTGTGTGTGCTAAATTGTATAAGTGGTAACCCTAGTGCGCTTTATTGTAAACTGGTATCCCAGTATTTTGCTATATACATAAAGCTCGACCAAGGTCTTCTTGGATAAAATAGTGTCTACTACTAGTTTCTTAATGATGATGAGACTATGAAACCTACAAGCAGTGTCTTGGGTGGGTTGGAACTGGCCTAATGCAACGCATTCTCCGGTTGCTCACGCTTCCACACACAACCCACGTGCTCACATGCCGCCACTAACCAACACACCACGAACGCCGCGTCCAATACAATTTGCGCTTTTGTCTAGACATCCTTGACTAATAGCATCTCAGTTTCTCCCTGAACTAAGTCCCGAAACATCAGTTCCTCTTGAATCTCGTTTCAGTCCATCACCGACCACTTCCCGCCTCGAACAACACATACAAAATTGTGGACGAGCACAAGTTCACGACTTGACTCAAGATCAACCCCTCACCTACGAGGGTTGGACTACGTGACCCCCAACCTTTAAAACGGTTCATATTACCCCCTGAACTTTCCAAAACTGATCAAATTACCCCCTAAAGCAGTTTAAAAAAATTATAGTAAATCACAGAAAAATCATAAAATGAAAAATTAGTTGTGTTGAACTCCAAATGAGTATATCTACATATTGAACATATAATATGATATGCTTTAGTATATTTTTTTACATCTACGAAGAAAAACATAGATTTAAAGCTACAACAAAAAAAATATACTAAAGCATACCATATTATATATTCACTGTGTAGATATACTCATTTGAATTTCAACCCAGTTGAATTTTCCATTTTATGATTTTTTTGTGATTTACTATGATTTTTTAAATTTTCTTTAGGAGATAATTTGATCGGTTTTGGAAAGTTCAGGGGGTGATATAGACCATTTCATAGGTTAGGAGATTATGTAGTCCAACCCCATAGGTGAGGGGGTGATCTAGACTTTTTCCTGCAACATTACTCCACGAGTGTGTCACATCCATCTCAAAATTATCTACGCTACCACGAGTGTATCCAAAACAACATGCTACCACGAGACCAAGCAAACACGCTACTACGAAATTTCAATATGAACCTTTTTTTTCATCACACATGATTTCACAGAAAAGGGTGCCTAGCTCGTGATAGTCCGGTGATGAATTCTCTGGCTTTTCAATTACTATTCCTTAAGCATAGTTTTGTCACACTTTTGTAGTGAGAAAAATTGTTATAAAACTAAAACGCTATGCAGTGCGAGATTAATATTATAGCATCGACGTAGCAATTGACAGAGAAGATTAGATTAAAGAAGGATGATTATGAAGTAAATTGGAGCCAAATACTCCCTCTGATGATTAGCTCCAAATTATAGTTCGTTTTAACTTTGTTCTAAGTCAAAATATCTAACTTTAACAGAGTTTATAGAAAAAAATATATTAACATATGCACTATGAAAATATATAATTCACGTTCTATATCTAGTGGAATTAATTTGATCTTGTATATCTTTATGCATTTTTCTACAAACTCGATCAAAACTAAATAAGTTTGACTGAACGGAGAGGATAGATTAGATTGGCACCCAACCGGGTGAGACGAGCTAGCACTCACTTCCCACGTACGGTATGCTGAACGTACCGAGAAAACACCACTCTTCTCGTAATGCCATGCCCAGAAGTCCTGTTGTCTCCTGGTACTCAGAGGTATGTTGCTAATTGCCTCCACATCCATAGGATGGAAGAACACCAGTAGCTTCCGTCGATCCCAGCACCCCCGTGTCGGATCAATTATCTCAGATACTAGTTTCGGAGGACCCGATCACGTGCTTGCCATAGGACGCAGCATGCCGTGGCGAGGGATCCAATTCATGGTCCAGATGTTGTGGTATAGAGCTGATAACTGGGAGACGGGCAACTGTTGAGGGTGGAGGGCATGAGAATTTGGCACAATGGGCTTGGCGGAAATTTCATGAAGAGGGCTTTCAGTTAATGGATGTAGTTGATGAAAATATATGAGATGCATGTTCCTTCCATGAGGTGCAACTGGTATTCAAGCTAGTACTAATTTGCACAGGAACAAAACCATCATTAAGGCCGACAATGAAGGAGGTCTTGCAGGTGCTACAATGGTGAATGGCGCGTGCCAGTCATATATGATCAGAACTTATCAAAACTGGAATGTTATGAATCCAACAGACCAAGACATGCAGGGAAAGGAAAATGAACGGTCCCAACTCCCAAGTATCTCAAACTTCTATCCTGCAGTTTACTGTGTTTGATAACCATATATCACCAGACTTTGATATGTCCTTTGTTAAGTTGCAAGCCCAGGACATCCAGAAACCACTGTCTGATACAGAGATTCTGCATAACTGGTAGGTCATTTGGACGCGGCTTCCTGACAAGTTCCAGCCAGGTAGGCAACAGCAGACTAGGTTATTACATTCTATTCAGCAGTTCCTCAACGAATTGGTTTCAACTGGCAGCACAGTAAAAAAATAAATAAATGGCATAAAACGATGCCATGCGAACTAGTAGTCTAGTACCAAGAGCGGGGAGAAGCACCCCGATGATCTGCACTGCACAACCAAGTCGCAGAAAAAGGAGTGGTCAATTGGGCCTTGCGGAGTTGGACAGATCTGATTTACTGCCGCTGCTAGCGTTGCTCCAATTTGGCTGCAACAATTCCTCGCAAGCACTAGAAATTCGATCCGGCAATCTCTTCCTAAGCGCATTCGACGCCGGATCCGGATCCTAACCAACGAACTCTTACAGCAACGGCAGCGCGCTCATCGAGCAATGTATCTCTCCAGGATTGGAGTTGAGGTCTGAATTAAACCAGAGGCGATGGGCGTGTAATTACCTTTGAGTTATCTTCAGGAACGGAGGCGAGGAGATTGGCAGCGACTAGCGGAGCCTCCCGGCTCCCGCGACGGCCCCGGTGCAGGAGCACAGCGGTCGCTGGCGGGAAGGCGCTTCGACCGTCCGACGAGGGAAGGCGTCGTGGATGGAACCAAAGCACCTCGGGCGCACGGCGCGGGGCTGAGGACCGACGGGCGAGGGGAGCATCGGATACTTGGTAGCACGCCGCCGCCGCCGCCGCCGCCCGCCGCGCCATCGCTTCGGCGGCCTTCTTCGGCCGAGAGGCAGCGATGCGCCACCGATGCGATTTCGGATTGTAGTAATGGGCCTATGGTCCACCTGGTAGATATGGTCATCTGTTTGGCGGTTGGCCCAATGTGCTTGCTGTATTTTCGGCGGCCCAGCGTCATCGTTGAGAATAGCAGGCCCAAGAAATGTTGCTTGTATGCGCAGCCGCTCTATACGGGCCTTTGTAAAAACAGGAACGCGGTGTAAATCAACGCCTGGGCCAAGCAAAGTTCAAAGCCACACACAGCACCTGGACACCGCGGATCCTATACAGCTTCCGGAAAACTTTTTCGATGGTTGGCTTCCGGTGTACAGTACAAGATTCGTGCTGGACTTGGTACAACAAACCAATACTAGTATATGAGGATCTGTCGTTAGGTGTGTGGGGAGAACGTAAGTAAGTTTTAATATTCAAACGTATTTATCTCCTAAACCGTTATTTATTTTTGAAACCTTTTGAACCATGGTGCTCCATAAAATTAATTCGATAAAATAAGATCTCATATGTATATATTATTTTTTTTCTTTTTATTTTTTTTAAATCAACATTTAGAGTGTATTGACTTGACATTTTGGTATGCATGTCCAACATGCATGGTATAGTGTTTCAACTTCTTTACCTAAAATGTTGAACTAGTTTATTATAATTGTTCAACTAAATTGGAAAAACTATTGAATATAGTATTTCAAAATGTTGATTTACTAGTTTGCCCGTCTTGATCTCTTAGGTAACAACTATATACGACAATGTTGAAATTGTTGAAGCGGTTTATTAGGAATGTTGAACAAAGTTTAGACAAACGTTGAATCTAGTATTTTGGAAAAATAAAAAAGTCAGAGACGCATAAATTTTAGTGCGCGAGAAAGATTCTCACATCAATATATAGACAGAATCAGCTAGAACAGAGATATGAGAAAGACACGGATGTTATTGGGCTTAATGGGCTTTAAAACTAACTTACTTATCTAGCTTCCCTTTGCTATATATATAGGAGCCCCCCTAGACACCGGTCGCAATTCAGCAGAGAACACTGAAGAAACAGGACATTGAACTGCTAACTCCTTTAGTCCCGTAAAAAATAAATGCAATTCTGAGGATGAATCTAAGCAATTTTTCTGGGACAGAGGGAGTACTAGCAATCGGTTTCTCCATTGGTAAGGCATAAGAATGAGTCATGGATCAATTATGCAAGCAATATCACTCTAAATAGTTTCCTCCTACAAGTATATAGTTTGGGGGGGGGGGTGTTTATATTTGACCAACTTTGGAATTAAGGTGAGACATAGGGCGTGATTGGTTCTTACAGGACCTTCATGTTTGGTTGGTAGCTTCGTTGTAGCCAGACTCCCAAGATCAGGTGATTGGTTGAATGCATGTCAGGGTCTCACAAGCAAATTTTGCTGCACCGACGCGCTTCCTGTGCTCGCATGAGCCTGGCTCGGTGGAAACGCCGATTTTTCTTGTATCTGCGGAGCCAGGTCAGAAGAAGCCATTTGCATCATGCAGGCCCGAAGACTGGTTCAGTCAACCAAACATGCGGAGCCTGCATGCTGGGAGCCTCCTCCAGGCAACCAATCAGCCCCATAGATTGTGCACACAAACATTCTTTTCACTTCAGAAAATTTTACGTTTGTGTTATTCTTCAAAAACCAGGTAACATGATATCTCCCATTTGGCACCGCTTATGCCGTCTTTGGCTTCACTAGTGTAGCATTACCTTTCAACACCACAAATTTTGCATATTGTAACTTCCAATCTATAGTGACATATCAGGGACCAAAGATAAAAATCAATCAAAATGGTTTCTATTTCTCAAAAATTGTATCATTAAGTCTGTAAACACCGCAATGGCTATGGCATATATAGCAGCTGAACAGAACAAACCATAAAGATTTCCTATATCACTATACTACAGAAGAACCAGAAAACATCCTTGTTAGTCAGCAAGAACATCCATGTTACACAGGTACTGTACATTTCTCACACACAAAAGTATAGTATGATATGTTTCAGCTAATTCACAGACAAAGAACATTGTTTGCTGTGATTATACAAAACCATTTTCTGAATTTATACCGCTAAAAATATACAAAACCATTGTCTGAATTTATGCCGCTGTAAATATACAAAACCATGACTGATGTTCAACAAAACATCATTATATCTAATTAAAAGACATATACTGCTTGGATATGCATGTAACTTTTAGTGCACATTAAAAAAGTTGTTCACAGAATCACAGTTGAGATTACACATTAAATTAAAACATAGAAAATCAACACTTTAACACGATTACACATGAAGGGGTTCACATTATCACCAGTTGAGATAACACATTAATTTAAAAGATAGAAAAGCACGCACACCAGAGTGAAAACATAGCAGCTAGGTGTCCACGGGATTGATATTACAATAATTTAAATAAAACATAGGAAAGCAACACCTGAGTTAAAACATAGGAGCATGGACGTGAATTTAGCATTTTACAGCCAAAATGCCACAGGACCCTCATGGATCAACTCAGTTGATGTTTTGTTAGGCACCTTGTAGTACTTAACCCGACTGTGTTTAATTCTCAAGACATCCATCGTGTCAATCTTGAGGGAGAAAGTCATCAAACGGTACATGTAGTGACTGAGTTCAGGCACACCTCCTACACCTTCAGGCTCCGTCACCTGATCAGGGTTGTGCTCCTTGACCCTCACCTGATCAGCATTGTCTTCCTTGACGCAGACGCACTCCACAAGGCAGAATTTGCTCCGGTGTCCCATGTAGATGAGGCTAGCGCTTACATGCGTTTCAGCTGGGTTCTTGCCGAACACCTTCTCCTTGCTGCGCTTCCAAGCAGGAACCCATCCGTCAGATCTGGGCACATTGCAGGCGTAGATGTACCCAAGGTCCCCCTGACCTTTGGATAACCCAACCAAGGCTCTGAGGTCAGGGCAAGGTTTAAAATAGCGGGCTAAGCCCCTTAGCGGCGGCCTCTCCCAAAGGCTAAGAAAGGCTATAGCGGGCTAAATAGCGGGCTAAGCCATTTAGCGGCTAAGCAAAAAATATGTCAAACATCAAGTAATTTTGCACATAATAATAGACATAAAAGATAAGACATTATTACAATATAAAGTAACAAGGGACAAATAGACCACAACTTCATAGTTCATACATGATACATCATACACCGCGTAGACACATACACACATGAGTTCAAAGTTCATACAAATTCTACCGACATAACACTGCATATCAACTAAAGAGTGACATACAAACAAACATAAGGCATGGAGCCATAGGCCATAGTCTGATACATCAGTACAACACACATGCATTTCAGCATCTGAATAGTTTCTTGTACTCACCTAATCATCTTCAGGATCAGTAGATACCATAGCATCTTCCTCTGATTCAGAAGTAGAGGCTGCAGACTGAGGCTTCATCAGAGAAGCCACGGTCCTGAATTTCTTCCTAGGGTGCGGGCGCACAGGCTGTTTCCTTTTGGAATTTGCTTGAGATGTTGATGCTCCCTGTGATGCTCCTTGCGCTCTTGCTGATGTTTCTACACACCCCTGATCTTCTGGACTTTGATTTGCATTTGGTTCTAATCCAGTAATGAACTCATTGTTCTCATCCTCCAGCACATCATTAAATTCCTTCTCTATGGGATCTCTACTCTTGTTCTCTTTCTTAAGCCTTAGTTGAGAGTTAAATTTGACAAATACAAGGTCACTCATCCTGTCATGAAGCAATTTGTTGCGCCTCTTTGTGTGCACCTAGTTTCATTTAGATGAATAAAATTATAAGTAATGAACAAAGTTGCGAAATATATTCATGTGGGTGAGTTGTGGAGGTAGAGTTATTTTTAGTACCTGTTCAAATGCTGACCAATTCCTCTCACAACCAGAGGAGCTACATGTCAAACATAGAATCTTTATTGCTAGCAGCCTCAAATTAGGTGTAGTTGTGCCATGATTCAGCCACCATGTTGCTGCATGAACAAGCAAAGAGTTAAACCCTTACGATAGCAAAAAGGATTATATTGGATAATTCATCAATCACATTAGTTTCACAATTTTCACCTGGGATGAAATCCTTATTTCTCCTCTGCCTTGTGGCAATGTCATGTCCAAATGACCCTTCCTGTTCCTTATACGTGTTGAGGTCTAAAATAATTTTATCTTGAATTTCTTCGTCATCAATCAGCGTCGTAACACATTCAATTACAGCAGCTCTAAATGATACATCATTCTCAATCGTTGTCTTGTTTGGGTAGTAATAATAAGGGTTCAAATAGTACCCAGCCAAGTGTAGTGGACTCTTCAACTTGCTGTCCCACCTTTTGTCAATTATTTCAAAAACATCCTTGTATCTTGTCTCATCATTGTCAAACCTCAAAGCAATTTGTTTCTTTGCCTCAAGCATATATCCATGCAAAAATCCCATTGCAGGCACATCGCTATCCATTCTTCTCAGCACAGTAGCCAATGGCTCAAAAAAAATTAACAGCAGTGTCAACATTTTTCCAAAAGGCTTCAGACTTCATAATCTTTTCTGCCTTCTTCCCCTTAGCACTCTTCAAGTAACCCATCTCATTGAGATCATTATCTCTAAAGAGTCTTTCGAGCTCTTTCTTGTTGTCTTGCAAACTCTTTAGATTCAAATAAGCAGTGGCAAATCGAGTAACTCCAGATCGAACCAAGTCCTTACCAAGATATTTTCTCATCAAATCCAACACCCTTGTATGAGCATAGAGAAATGCAGTCACTTGTCTTGCACTTGCAATTGTTTCCTGAACTACCTCAAGCCTTCCAATGTCCTCCAACATGAGATCTAGAATGTGAGCTGCACATCCATTCCAAAATATTTTGGGTCTCTTTACTGCTAGAAGACTGGCTGCTGCTACATTAACACTAGCATTGTCAGTGACCACTTGGATAACATTTTCCTCTCCTATGTCTTCAATGCATTTGTCCACAAGTTCAAAGATGTATTGACCATTTTTCTTGACAGCAGAACAGTCCACAGAATCCAAAAAAAGGACCCCATGAGCACTATGCACGACTAAATTCATTACTCCCCTGCCCTTCTTATCTGTCCACGCATCTGTCATAAGTGTACAACCTGAGGTTTTCCATGATTCCTCATGGCTCTTGAATCCATCCAACACCTTTTGTTTCCTTTTCTGCAAAAATGGGCCACTCATCTCATAGGGACTAGGCCCTCTCAAACCCCTACCAAAGGCTCCAATGGCCTCCAGCATATTGGCAAAGCTAGGAAGAAGGACTGTATTGTGTGCAATGCTAGCTTCATAAAAGAACTGACATATATACTCACAAGCTCTATCCCTCCTCTCTTCTTTTTTCTGAGTTGTTATCTTTGTTTGAACCTTGTTCTTCTGAACAGCTTCTTCTACAGAAACTGGTTTGTAGAACTTCTCAATAGAGCCAGTACCTGATGAAGCAACAACACTAATACTAGGTCCTTTTCTTGACTTTAGCACAATAATTTCGTTCCCATGGTCAGAGGCTTCACTGCACATTTCACCATCTGAGTGATCCAGATCAATTTCATCTCTGGCCCTTTGCTTCTCCTTTTTCTTTTGTTCCTTCTCACCAGTTTTCTTGTTGATCAAAGCTAGCATCTCTTCCTTCACATCGGTCGGAACCTTGTCACACTTACTAACATTGTTGCCACCGAGACGAGCAAGATGGTACTTCACTCTTGTAATTCCAGCATTTATCGTCTTCTTACAGTAGTTGCACACTATTGAATGCTTCTTCTTCAGATCTGGGCAGTAACAATGCCTCCATGCAGGGTCATCTGAGTTGATAGCAACTTTGGTTGAAGCAGATTGTTCTACTGATTCAGATGCAACACTTGATGGGGCACCTAAGCAACAAAAATAATGAGATTGACAAATGTCAAGCTTACTGCACCAAACTAGAACAAATCTGAAACTCTACTTGCTGCATGACATATATGCTAATTTATTTACAGTAAATTGTAGATCAATCAGCAGTAGAAAATCATAAGCAAATTTATTTACAGTAGTAGCACGCTTAATACACAACGGATCTGAAACTCTACTTTCTTCATGGGATAAATGCCAATTTATTTTCAGTAAAGAGTACCAATCAATAGCACTAACAAGCTTAATGCACTAGTACAAAAACTCCTAAGCCAATCAGTTATTCCATTCACCACTAGAATGAGTCAGCACTATGTCACTCACTAGTCACTCTAGTCACTAACTCACTACTCATCACCATTCACGCAAAGAACAGAGGAAAAATGAAAAAAGTTTGAGGAAACTTGCCTTCTGGCTGGGAACGAGACATGGCCGTAACAGCAACAGCAGCAGCAGGTGCCGCCGTGCGCTCGCCGCTGCCCTCTGCAGTTGCTGCAACAACTAGCCGCCGTCGCCGCACTTCCGGCCAACTTCCCTCACTGGTCTCTTGCACCTCGTCGCTCACCGGTGATAGCAGGAACAGGATCCGGCGCCGCCGCCGCCGGCACAGACGCGAGCTCGGGAGGGGAAATCGAATGGCTAGGGTTCTGTGTGTGTCTCTTCCATCGATATATACTGCATAGGATGATTTGGGCCGAATGATTTGGGCTGGCGCAATTGAAGGCCCACGCTGGGATAGCGGCGAAATTCACATCGATTTAGCGGCATTAGCGGGCTATTAGCCGCTAATTAGCGGGAAACGCATATAGCGTCAAACCCATCGTATCTTAGCGTCTGAGTCCGGCAAACGCTAAATAGCGCTATAGCGGCCGCTATAGCCCGCTATTTGTTACCATGGGTCAGGGTCAAAGCATCCACGACCGGTGAAGGGCAGTGCCCACTCACCGAGACGATTCCACGCAGCCTTCCCCGTGTCGAAGGTGAATGTGGCCGCAGGGGGGTGGCCGGGGTAATCACTATTGGTGCAGATGAGGATGGTCTGTCCATCATGTAGCATGGCGTAGGAACTGATGTCCATCATAGAAAATGGTGTCACTGCGAGCTGCTGCCAGCGCCACTTGCCCTTGCTATTGCTAGCATAATCAGATTCAGAAACATATTCAGCGTAAGATTCATCCATCAGCGAGTCATCATCACCATCAGATTCAGAGTCATTTTGTTTAGGCGGCAACAAACAGCAAACCTCAATGACACGAGCGTCCAGAGCGAATAGCTTATCACTGCCGACGGGGAAGTAGATGGGATTGACTGGACAGTTCTACCTAGGGCCTGGGAGAATGCTCCGCGCGTGGACATCAATCATCTGGACAGCGCTGGAACCATCAGTGTAATGCAGCGGCACGATCATGGCGCCAAAGGCGGACGTGAAGTATTGGGGAAGCTCACGTGGCGCCACCAAGCGCCACCAAGCGACCGGCAAGCGCTGAGCAACCGGCGGCAAGAGCTGCTCACCGCGCTGCTCATCAACGCCTTCGCCTGAGTCGTCGGACGACAACGGGAACTTTATCTTGCGGATGCTGTATCCAGATTCCCAGTCATCAAAGAGAAGGTAGAGGTGGTGCTTCTGACGAGGCTTTGCCTTTTTGCCGCCGCCGTCACGTTCACCGCACCGCCGCTTTGGCATCCTCGTTCCTCGCTCGTCGCCTTCGATCTTGTTCCCTACTACCGGCCGGGCTTGTATGGATCTGATCCCTGCGAATATGCAATATCAATTCGACGAAGGACTGATATTAAAATAGAAGCAAATCGCAGGTGGAGAAAGCGGCAGCGGCGGCGGGATGAGGCCGAAGCGGAGAACGGGCGGCGCAGCTATGTATCAGGCGCGTGATATATTTACTTCTGTCACGCACGAATTTTGGCCTGATGGATACGGCCGGCCCGGGCCTGGATTATTCCCTCCATATGCCTGTTGGATGGGGTCCGGCTGTTGGTTACGGCCCACATTGGTTCATTTTCCTTTTTATATTTTCCAAAACAAACGATAGGGAACAACATTTAGCAACATATTGCGGATAAAGCACACTAAGTGTAGATACATGTGCCTGCATTTTTAGAAATCTAATAATTTTTCTTACATGATCAACATTAATTTTATATTTGTAACGAAAGAGTATATGATGCATGTGTTTTCATGTAATCTATATTATTAAAAAAATATAAAAATAATTGCTAGATGCACCCTTCTTCGGGCACGTTCGGTTCCCATGCTAGCCTAGCTTCACCTCTCCTTGACAGGCTAGGCTTGCCTTGCTGGCCGCGGAGAGCCGATTTGGCTCGCTCACTGCACACTACCAGAATCATCAATATCTGCACCGGGTGGGAAAGCCCTTTAGCACCGGGTTTCCCACCCGGTGCAACTAAATCGAGGCTAAAGGGTACCCCTTTAGCACCGGGTTGAATAACCGGTGCTAAAGGGTCCCTTTAGCACCGGGTGCAGCCACGACCCGGTGCTAAAGGGCCTGCCCTGCAGCGCCTTTAGCAGGGCCTTTAGCACCGGGTCGTGGCTGCACCCGGTGCTAAAGGGCTTAGATTTTTTTTTATTTTTTTCCAGACGCCATGAATGTACTTTTGTTTTTGTTCTTGTTCTTCAAGAACAGAAAAGGAAAGAAGATGATGACCGATAAATAAGAGGAGAAAGAAAGAGATGAGTAGATAGCTCAAATTATATTACAATATCCAAGATCTAATAGGGATTGGATTACAACATTAGAGATCCAACAGAGAAATTTAATTACAAGACTCAAGATTCAACACTCAGCATTTCAATTTCAACCACGAGCACCTTCATTACAAGACTCAAGATTCAACACTCAGCATTTCAATTTCAACCACGAGCACCTTCATTACAAGACTCAAGATTCAACACTCAGCATTTCAATTTCAACCACGAGCACAAGACCCACCAGCACGAGCGCGGCTTCTTGCGCCGCCCAGCAGCCAGCGCGCCAACCAGCCTGCCTTCTTGCGTGCCTGCAGGGAACCAAGAAACGAAGTGAGAAGAGGAAGGGAGAAGAAAAGAAGAGAAGGGGGCGAGGCGAGGAGGAGGGCCGGCGGTTTGGGGGAAGACGAAGTGCTGCGGGAGCGGGGGCCGGCGCGAGGCTATATAGAGCCGGGGCATTTAGCACCGGGTGCAGCCACGACCCGGTGCTAAAGGCCCTTTAGCACCGGGCCTTCCCACCACCCGGTGCTAAAGGCCCTTTAGCACCGGGTCTGGCACACCCGGTGCTAAAAGGCCGTAACTGGCGCCAAATGAAAATTGGGGGCCTTTAGCACCGGATTTTAGATCAACCCGGTGCTAAAGGCCCCAAATTTTCGTTTGGCGCCAGTTTCCAAACCGGCCTTTAGCACCGGTGGCTACTATTTGGGAATCTTATAAATATAGTTTTTAATATATAGTTATTAATACTTGTTTTAATTCAGTTATTAATACCTATTAAAAATATATATTAAATAAGAAAATCTTATAAATTACTAGAAAATCTTATAACTTACTAGAAAATCTTATAACTTACTAGAAAATCTTATAAATTAATAGAAAATCTTATAAATTACTAGAAAATCTTATAAATTAATAGAAAATCTTATAACTTACTAGCAATCTTATAACTTACTAGAAAATCTTATAACTTATTAGAAAATCTTATAAATTACTAGAAAATCTTATAAATTACAAAAATTGATAACTAAATCAAAGATTTTGGAACATTAAATGGTCTCAGATGAAAAAGTCATGAATAGTAAAATTTCATATCTCATCAAGATCTACAATCTTTATTTAAGTCATTTTTGCATTTGAGAAAGTGGTAGTATACATTGTTCATTAATCCTAGATTCACTCACATAGTTTCTAAAACTTTGTTAGAGACTTGTCAAATTTGTACTACATGTTATGACCCATTTTGAAAATGACAAAATGACCTAAATAAAGATTGTAGATCATGATGAAATATGAAACTTTGGTATTCATCACTTTTTCATTTGACATCACCTAGTGTGAAAAAAACCTTGGTTGTAGTTCTCATTTTTAATTCAAAATTTGGATTGTTCAAACACGAGAAGATTTTTCAAAATAATAACATTAATAAGTTTCATAACTTGATAGAGTATGATTTTAGGAATTTTTAGGAAGAAAAATGATCTTCTTTGAAGTTTGTACGAGGGAGAACGACTAGTTACAACTTTTATACAGAGATTAAAAAGAAAAATTGTTCTTGTTCATCCAGTGACGTGGCTCGTGTGCGCCCGGTGACGGCCGAGCAGCATGAACACAGCGCCTAAGTGTTCAGCTGGCTCGGCCGGGGGAGACATTAGCACCGGGCCGTGGCAAGACCCGGTGCTAATGTGCACACTTTAGCACCGGGTGCAGCCAGCAACCGGTGCGAAATGGCCTCGGCACATTAGCACCGGTTGCTGGCTGCACCCGGTGCTAAAGGGGGCGCATTAGCACCGGGTCTTGCCACGACCCGGTGCTAATGTGTCCGCCATGACACCCCGCAGCGCCGCCCCCGCTCCTAGCCGTTAGACCCGGTGCTGAAGCCCCATCAGCACCGGGTCCAAAAATGGCCGAGGCGGAGGAGGCGGGCGGATGTGAAGGATTCTGGTAGTGGCAGCGCTTGCGCAAGACCCGGGGCAGTGTGGCAAGAAAGCCAAACGCTTGTTTCCTTGCTCAGCCTGGCAAAGCAAGGGGTAGAGGACACATCCGTCACATCAAAAAGTTGAGACCGGGATTGAGTGGCGTTTCTTAAAGTCACATCCATTAGCCATCCAACGGCTCCAATCATCAGCACACAAAACATTTATAGTGATGTGGGTTTTGCCCCTTGGTTATGAGAATTAATAATGGGCCCACCAATTATAGCACATTACTTTCCTTAATCACATTTATGTGGTAAACATATCATTAACTTTCTTAACTATGCAAATCACCTTCTAAATATATTTGAACCGGCCTTCCAAATATATTGTTACAAGACTTTTTTACGCCACGAACCTTAAGATTTTTACATCAGGACTTACACTAGAGTGAAGCAAATCTCTCAGGTCTTTCATATGTTTAAGTGGTAAACACATCATTAACTTTATTAACTATGAGATTACCTTCTAAATATATTCGAATTGCCCTTCCAAATATATTTCCAACCGGTCATAACCCCCGGCACACAATCATCACATGAACATGTTCCGCATGAGTCGTCCATCCATAGAAGCAGAACCATAATATCTCAGACACCCTCCAGTGTGCATCCATGGATCCATCGACACGTAACCTCAATCATCAGGCGGTCCTGAGAAACGGAGAAATCCGTGCGCCCCCATATGCGCGCACGTACGAGCACCGGCATGCCGCACGCGTGCATGGGGCCGCCCCCGCCAGCCCGTCACTGTAATAATAACGTGTAATGCACCAATCATCGATCGTTACTCTCTTATCTCTATCTCTCTCTACACAGACGAGAGAGAGAGAGAGAGAGACAATTGTCCAATGAGGACGCATGCATGGCAGTGGGAGGATATGTGTGCTTCTCGTACGTGAAATGAAAGGCTGCAAGCAACTGCATGCGTCGTACTACTGTACGTCCACTGAGATGGGTACGTGTTGCGCCAGGTCGATGGCGTCCTGCATTGTCTCCTATTAGCCGTCACAGTAAAATCCTTTATCCTATCCGACCCGGCGGACCGTACGTAACCAAAAGCTAGCTGTTTCCGGCGGCGCGTCCATCTATGTCTGTACGTGCCACGTACACACTGATCGATCCATGTTCCTGGCCGATCGTGCTGCCGTGCACCGGGGAGCTGAGGCCGGCCACGCGCATTATCGTCTCTCTGTACGTGTGCCGGCGTGGGGCGTCATCGTCGCCGTAGTAATAAGTCCCCAGCTAGCTGCTAGCCGGTCGAGCTAGCATGCCAGCCGCGGGACCGGCCGGTGCTCAATTGATCATGCTGCAACATCTTACAATCTACTCCGTATGTCAGAGAGCCAATCATCTTTGCTGCAACTGCAACATCTTACATCCATGTCAGAGCCAATCATCTTTGCAGGGGAGCTGCGCGCGACACACCACTGTTCGTGCCGCGCGGTGATCCAGTGGGTACGTACAGTACGGTGTGGCGTGGCGCATATAATTGCTGCAATTGGGTCGGGCATGCATGTATGATGAGCGACAACTAACAAACTCTGTTGTAAACATGTGCTATATAAATGGCCATGTAAGTAAATAAACATGCTTGGGGTGGATGTCTTCGGTTTACAATATGAAGATTGAAGAATATATATAGAGCACCAAGTGATCAACGACAACAACAATGCTGGCTCTTTGTTTTTCTTTTGCATCAATGTTAAGTTTGGCGACAAAAAACTTCAGATGGAGGTTTAGGAGTGTGACTGTGTGAGCATGGGGCTTACATCTTGAAAATGTAACGTCCTTTTGGACCTAAACTTTAAAGCTCGTGTTGTCTCCAACTAATTACTTCCTCCATATTGGTATTAGATGACGTTTTGGATAACGACACGGTCTTCAAAACGTAATTTTGACTTCCTATTTTTACAAAAATATTTATTAAAAAATAATGTATGTATACTTTTATAAAATAAATCTATTCATATGGTTTTCACATTTTCAAACTTAACAACTTAAAAATAATTCATGATTTATATTCCTAATGTTTGACTAAAATCTTGTCCAAAACGTCATCTAATACCAATATGTAGAGAGTATTATTTATATAAAAAGCAGGGCCAAATGGTCCTTTAATTTGGTCTAAAATATGTCTTCGATTTAATTTATATATCTGCATCTACAATGCCATGACGAGAGCTATATATGCAGTAATGCAAGTTGGAGCTCTAGTAACCACTCGATGATCGGTGTAGCGCTGCTATAGCTGCTAATATATAGCTAGTCTGCAGGCAAGACGGGGCGTCGTTTATTTTGTCGATAATCGATCGATTTTAGGCTGGGCACGCTTTGATGAATTATTGGTGCACTGTGCCACTGTAGTGCCCCTGCAACCGACGACACCTGCAGACACACACGCACGAAGAAGTTACATGTCAATCATCGATATAGGATCCATCAGGGCATATGCATATGCATGGTCCGACACGGTTGGTTGTTCGACCGTTCGCTCTCGATCGATGCGTGATGGATCATGGATGAGCTATCGTTCGTGCGCGTACGACGCCTGGATATAGCTGTGAGCCTGCTGTGACCATGAATGCGTGCAACAGACACTGCTCGAGATCTCAGATCTTTTCCATGCATGTTTCCTCCCGTCGTGCCCCTCCCGGCAAGAAAAACATGTAGGTCTGTAGCCTTTCGTGGTATTCCTTTTGAGCTACAGTGATACTCACCGGTCGAGCTAGAAATACATCTAGAATGGGCCACTAGATAGTACACATGCATCTATCTAGTACTATAATAACAAAATTACCCAGATGGAGGCCAGCTAGAGGTTTTATTTTCTTGCATTTTTCCCGTAGGTTTTTTCACCTAAACATTTATTCTCACGTCTCTCTCAATTATTGTGTGGCACAGTCCTGAGACTGAACCTAAAAATAAAGAAAATCTATTCCATGGATGGCCACACCACACATAAACAAATAATTATCGCAAAGGTGAGGAAAAATAATAAAGAAAAAATATACATATTTTTCTAAAAAATGTATGGTTGAGAAATTAATATATTGCCATCTATTTTCTACGCATTATTTTTAATGTAATCATTTGCAATGAGATGCCATTTATTTGTTTTTGGTTGGATATCCACCATTTTATATGGATATACTTTGGTCATTAAAATATCTCTTCAGCATACTTGCCATCACATCTTGGGGGAGAGGAAAAGGATGCATGCATGTGATGAAACAAAACAAACTAAAATTGACCAGTCTGTTGAGCAGAGCCAGGACGACGACAGACTATCACCTACTGATCAATTGGTTAGCACTGAGATGATGAGACACGAGCACTTTTGTTATCTGCTGCTGCAGTGCAAGATGATCAAGGTGAGCAGGGGCAGTGGCGGGGGCAGGTGACGATCAGGTAGATGGATGAGGTGAGATGGATGTAGGGTATAGGAGGTGACTGGCTGGCTTATTGCTAACAAAGATCGCGTCCCTTTTAATTTGAGGGGCTTTTTCCGGTAGGAAGGGGAAGCCATCACGTGCACCCATCGCCTTCTTCCCGTTCAAAAGGGCCACACGCATCACGAACCTCCCCTCCCTCTCCAGTGAAACGAACCGGATTCCAAATTACGAGAATCCGACTCCCTGTACCCTTGTGATAGTCCCAGGAACAACAGCTATCACATACAAAACTCATTTCAACGGAAAATCACATCCATACATTGATTAAGGTCCTCAAACATGACATGAATACATAGTGGTATGGTACAAGCCCTCTGGGCTAAACGACAGAAGGAATACAGCTACGCAGCGGATAGCTATAAGCTTCTGGTGCTTCGGGCTTCACCTCCACAGGCATCCTTGAGCGCAGCGCACAACCCTCAATTGCATCATCCGTCGAGGTTGATCTTGTACTCGGAGTCTTCTCCTATGTACCCAAAGACTGTCCCCAAGGAATTGGGACAGGTCCACGTCACCAACCATAATATGTAGCAAAGCTTTATAGTGGCCTAAACTAGTAATAAAATATTCAAGGGAAGTAAGCTGGGGTATTCCCTATGCGCGCAGCAGCATTATAACCAAGTTCACCTCATCTCCAAACACCTTTCCTCACAAGCACATACTCTCCCCGAACCATCCATCAATCTCACAACCGCATCGGGCTCGTCCTGCCTCAGCAGGTTCCCGCAATAAACATCCGCCAACTCCTTTCACTCGCTAGTCGACTCGGTGAGCTCCCTCCCCACCTTGTCTCAACAGCCTCAGCCGGTCCAACCTCTCATAACCCAACTCAAGGATGAGGTAAGAAAGCAGAATCCCATGCTAATTAGAATAAGCCAGATGAAGGATCGTCCGTGACCGTGGACACGGCTATACGTATAGTTTTCACTCTGCAGAGGTTGCGCTCCAGGAACCACCCGGGCTGCAGACGGTAGCATGCCGTCTTGAGACACAGCCCACAGCAAAGACCCTAAACAGTAACGGTGCCATACTGTCTCCCCGGGCTCGGGAAACAATCTGAGCTAACAGCTGCCCCAGGGTCGTGAAACCTTCCCACCGGGGCCAGTCGGGGGCCGTGGTAAATCAGGGAGAGTACGCCGCAACGAGTCCCCCTTACACATATCAAACTCGAATCTCCTATAGGTCTGGCACTGCACTAAGTACGCTTGCTGGAACCCTCCCCATTCTGGGTAGCTGGTGAGCACTGTAAATTCCAATGTCCGGGTCATCCCGATACGGCCCTTAATTGTCGGTAAGGCGAGTATCAGCGTCAAAGCGATCCACCGCAACGGTTCGCAATCGGCACCCATTACAGGTATGGCCGCCCAAACTCCTCAAAAGTATCAAAAGTAACCATGTACCCGCAACAGGTACTCCGCAGGAACTGTCCGAGTGCAGTTCCCAAGCACCCCGATCAAACGACCGGGTTGTTATCACTCGCCTCCACCGCCTAGCTGCACTACTCCTCCCAAGCCACCCAACTCACGCCAAGAAGATCAATCACAACCCAGGTTTTAAATAGCGCGCTATAGCGGCGCTATAGAGGCGCTATAGCGTGCTAATTGAAACGCCGCGGCACAATTGCACTTTTTTGCGCTATTCGCGCTATAGCGCGCTATAGCACCGCTATCCTGGAATAGCACCATAGCGCGCTATTCTGGTGCTATTGTCATTTGATTAGGTCGGCCCATGTGTTGATCAAAAAAAAAGAAAACAACCTGGCCCAAACTGTACCCTATCTGGTGCTTTTATGCCTTCATGGATGTATGGCTATATGCTTTTATGGCTATGGATTGTATTTGTATGCACTATGAACTCATGGATATATCATATATATATATATATATATATATATGAATATAACATGTTTTTATGTTTCCTGTATTTCTGAAACAAATAGCGCGCTATAGCGGCACTATAGCGGCGCTATAGCGACAGCAGCAGCATGGTGCTACGGTGCATAGCTGCCGCTATAGCGCGGCCATAGCGGCGCTATAGCGTCCAATAGCGCCCAGAAATGGCTGACGCTATTTTTCATAGCGCGCTATTTAAAACGTGGATCACAACCATCCCAACACATGCAAGCATAGCATTCTCAATAAGTGGATAATATGTAGCAAGGAAACAGGGAAGATAAATGGCAGTGCAGGCATATCATCATCATGCGAAAAAAGTAAAGCGCTAGCATACTAGTTGCATGTCTACTAGGTATTTCAAAGAATGGCTGGGCGTGAACCTGGGTATTGCTTGTCTCTTCGTTCCGGCAGTTGGTATAGTCGTCAGCTTCCTTCTGCGACTCCGGAGCTCCTATTTACGCGGAAATAAAATAAAGACGGGAGCTACAAGCAAAGAAACACCAAAACAGTGAAGCAAGAAGACCCAAACAACACCAAACTCTACTCTAACGCGTAGGTCATGATTTTAGAAAAATATAGAAACTGGTTTCATATTTTTCTGAGCTACGGTTGATTTATTATGAATTTTCTAAGTTTAAATCATTTTCTAAAAATATTAAATTATTCCAAAAAAGAAAATCAATCAGGCTGGGACACGTGGCAGCACCAGGGCGTGCCACGTCATCACTGCTGACGTCAGCATGACGTCATCGGTGGGCCGGCTTTGCTGACGTCATCGTGGGCCCTGATGATGTCAGCGTTGACTTGTCAGCGTTGACCGGTCAACGGTCAAAGTCAGCATGGTCAGCGGGGGTCAGCGGGCCCACAGGTCAGTCTCTATCCAGACTATGGCAGGCGGGGCCAGCTTGTCAGCGTTTAAAGGGAAAAAGAAAAAGGTTAAAGATATCGGGCCTGGAATGGGCCGAAAGTTATTGGGCTGGTCCACGAAGCTGGGCTCTCGGCCCACGAAGGCCGAGCGACTGGACCAGGGTTAGTGGTCACGGTTCACCATGGACCGTGAGACGAGCTCACGTGCTCCGGGTCCATGGGATCTGGGTGCGGCCGCCACAAGATTCTCTGCGGCCGGCCGTGTGGCGTGTTCACGTGGTCGGCTGTGTGGCTGCTCTCGGCTCTCAGACGCGCGCGTGGCGGCGCGGCGTGCTACGCGGCTTGGCGCGCGACGACGACACAACGGCGGCACGGCGGCAAGGTTAGCGGCGAGAAGGTTCGGCGGTGGCTCGCGCGGGCTTGTTCGCAGCAGAGGCGGTCGGCTCGGATGAAGTTAGCGCACATGGGCGCGTGGGCGGTGCGACACGCACGGCTCGACGGGCGGCGGCGCGGCGCGGGGCTCCGGTGCTCCGGCCCGCGGCAGCGCTGCGGAGCTATTAGCGCGCGTGCGCGCAGGTTCCAGCTTGTGCTGGGCTGCGCCACGGCGTGGCTGCGACTGGGTGCGCGTGCGCGGGCACACGGAAATCCGTGGCCGCGAAACGACCTTGGCATGGACGCAGCGGCCGGTGTCCCGGTCCGCGGCGGCCTCGGCTGCGGCGAAGGGCGACGGCGGTTGCAGGCTGGGGTCAGCGGCGCGAAGGGTTCCTGTAGGAGAAGTACGGCTCGAAGGCCGGTTCACAGGTGGCTAGCAGCATGGCAACGGCGGCGACAACGGCGGAACAGAGAGGGGGAAAAACAGGGGATCACGACGGCGCTCACTTTGGGGCGAAGATGTAGCACGTGGCCGGCTTGGTGAAGGCTTGCGGAAACCGGCGGACGTCCTCCTCCGCCCGGCTGCTCCGCTCCTGCTCCCCTCCGGCGGCTCCTCGTGCGGCGGCGCCGCGGCGGCGCGGAGCTCGGCGTCGGCTTCGATGCTTCCCCTTTTCTTCGCTCCAACCCTCCTCCCTCCTTCCCCTCCTCCAAGACAAGGCAACGAGCGAGATTGGGAACCCCGTAGGGCTGTGGCGGCTGCGGCCGGGAGAGCTCCCCACGACGGGGTTTTATAGCCGCGGGCGCTAGGGCACCCCGGGCACGGACGGCGAGATGTTTGGGCATCCACGCCCGTGGACACGCGTCGCGATCGCGACGGGCCGCCAAGGCTGCGCAGGGATTGGTTGGGAGGCGGCTTTGCTCACGGGTGCGCGCGAGAGAGGGCGAGCGGCGCCGTGCGTGAGGGAGAAGAGTGAGGGAGAAGAAACACAGTGCGGTGGCGGGACCCGCACGTCAGCGATGGAGAAGAGGAGAAGGGGCGCGCGGTGGCCGGCTGGGCCGCTACTGGGCCGGAAAGCAAGTGGGCTAGGATGGTTTGCGGAAAAGGGGGAAAGTTCAAGGAGGCGAAGTAGACTTGGAGATGGCCGCGGGTTAGGTTAGCAGGCCGGGCTGAGCTGGATTGGTTAGCGAACTCACGGAGAAGTTAGGCCGGGCTGAGCTGGATTGGTTAGCGAACTCACGGAGAAGTTCAGGGAGGTTTGGCAGACTTGGGAAAGGGATTCGGCCCAAGAACAGTTAGCTGGTTTGGACGGGATTAGGAATTAGTTGGTCAATTGATTTGAATTCAAATTTAAGCTCAAATCCAAACAAGGAACCACAAAGCCCAACAAAAACCAAATCACATCTAAATTAATCCTTAGCACTTCAACTCAAATTTTAAATTTACATTTAAATTGCCTAGGAATAAAGGGAGCAATTTGAATACAACCTTATATGTTTGTTTGCTTACACAACAATTCACCAAAAATTTTGAAATTCACATTTTTGCATTCAACAAATCCTACGCAAATTTTCGGGATGTTACATCCAGCTTTCCCGAAATGGACGTCCTAGCCTCCCCTCGCTCGACACACCCACAACATCTCCCTCACCTGTGTGTTCCTATGCACGTGTCAAAACTAATTACCAATAGACTGGTCAAAAAGCAGCTTACTACGGCAAACAAATATTTTTCTCTGTGATCATCACTATCGTGTATATTTTCCTTTATGACTTCGCAATGCATATGCATCATATTCTTTGATTGATTTGCTTTTGACGTTATTTTAACAAAGATTCAGACAAATTTCAAGCAGTTTGGACCCAGAGTTAAGCAGTAATTGGAAAACCTATCAGTGCCTATAACTAAAGACACTCCCCTTGTGCTACATTACGATTATATAGCTAGCTAGCGTGCTATAGCAGCATAGATATAGATTTAGTAGGCAATTAGAGGTGAATAGCATTATGATTAAATGTGACAGCCGTTGCCTTTCATGAGTCATGACATGTAGGGTTGGTTTAGTTAGGCCAAAGTGGACATTGACACCCAAGCTTGAAAATTAGGTGCCAATCAATTAATTTTCGTTTCATGAACAGTGTCAATGCATGGAGTATTTCTACTTGGCATTTTTATCCGTTCTTTGGTTGCCATTTATTTCGATATTAGGTTTATAATTGAATAGGTCAGCACGCACTAGTAGTAGAACTCACATTCATCCACGTATATTAGTATTGGACACTAAAGACCCCGGTACTAAAAGTCACATTTTAGCACCGGACGGTGTCTTGGTCCGGTACTAAAATGGTGCGACCACCAGTCAATAACACTGGTCAGTACTAAAGTGCGACATTTAGTATCGGCCCGTGTTTGGCCCGGTACTAAATGGCCCTCTACGATTTACTTTAAAAAGAAAACATCTCTCACTCAATCACATGTGATAGGTGGGATGGTAAGGAAGTACCCCCATGGTTGTAGGTTGCAGGTTTGAATCCTCGCGGCCGCGTATGCGCATTTACGTGTGAAAATATTTCGTGTAGGCCTCCTGGCAGTTCAAAAAAGAATTTCTTTATTTTTTTGGATGTAAAACATAAATGGCTTGCACGTTAGTGCCAGCCAGCAGCGGCTGGACTGACCGGGAAAACGTGCCCATATGAGTTTTTCTACTAGTGACGTGGTCACCGTATTCAGAGTACATGCTTTTGCAGGCTTGTTAGTGGTAACAAATTATACATACTCGTGAACCAAAACAAATTACATTAATTTAAATTATCCTAATTACTGATGATATATAGCATGCTAGAGATCGAAAATATTTTTATAATGAAATTTAAGATTCAACCCTGGATTAACGATACTTGAAAGCAGTAGATAATAATAGTCATATACTAAGCCCCGAATTGTCATCATATATGTTTGGAAGCTAGCATCCAAAGATGGAGTCCGTTTAGTGGTTCCATCATCACGTGGGAGGCCCGGCTGTGAAAGTGCAATCTCACTACTTCCTCTCTCTCCCATCTAGCATGCAATTATTCGGTCTCAAACTAAATCCCTTCCTTTTTTCCAAGTTGACAAATCAATGATCTAGAATGAATAAATCATTGCATGCATGTTCCAATTGAAGAATCTATTCTATTAGCCAAACGTGAGTGCCTCCTAAATGCTGGGTTTTGATTTCAGCACAAGTATTGTGTGATGTTGTCTCATACTCCCTCTCTCCCAGAAAAAATACAACTCTCACAAACCGAGGAGTCACATAATTTCCGGTTTAACTAAATTTATACAAAATACTATTAATACCTATAATACAACATAAGTATCATTAGATTAATCGTGGAATGTACTTTCATTTAAATCTATTTTGAAACATAAATATTAGTAATGTTATGTACAAATTTGGTCAAACATGGAATTATTTGACTCCTTGATATACGAGAGCTGTATTTTTTCTTGGACGGAGAGAATAAATTTTAGATGGCTATGATCCCTCGCTCCCTCCATTCCTATTTAACATTTTAGAAATGGAGTCTTTACAGTGTGAATATTGACCATTAATAATGCTTCTAAATATGTGATTTTTTTTAAAAAAATATACTGATACACCAAATAAAGTGTTCTTCTGAAATCTACTAGCATCATTAATCATTACTCCCTCCATCCCAATATGTAAGCATTTGTAGGGTTCAAATTTTGTGCCAAAATAATGTAAGCATGTATAGGGATAGGACAAAACTAAATGGGTTGGTGGGGTGGGTGGAGAGTTGGTGGGTAGTGTAAAATGAGGTGTATAAAGGTCTTTTAGCAGTCCTGCTATTTTTTGCATTTGAATGTTTCATATGCTTATATTGTGGGACGGAGGGAGTATATGATACTATCAATATTTCAATTGATGTATGTAGGCGGTGAACGTTTTGGAGTTCGTTAGAGTCTCCCATAAAGGAGTCTCCAACGGTGCCATATACCAGCTAACTAGCTATAAGGCTTATATCAACATTTTCTTCTATGTATATAGTAGGAAAAGTTAATAAGGAGAGATAAAAGATGATTACGAATTACCGCACAGTACTAGTTAGCGGACAGTCTTCTCCGGTCACCTAACACACAAGCAGTTAATAACCTCTATGACATGTAGACCCACATGTGTTTTGGAGGATATAGTTAATTGGACATGCTGTCTATTGTTACTCTTATATTTAGATTATCTGTAGATTTTTGTCGCTGACTACCATTGGACATGGTCTAAACTGACGTCGATTTGATAATGAAGCGTACATCAATGTTCAAAATTTTGGCCAAAACTGTGGAAACTTTGCTAAATTTCAGTCTTTTCAGTCACGGATGAAATTTTGAAATTTTCATCGAAATCAAGATGCACCTTATATAAGTTTCAGCCAAAATTTCTTGAAATTCGTTGTTTTCATTGGCAATTTTTTTTAAAAAGTCCTAGCCCTTGGTGTACATATCATTACCCCTACTTAACACAAGGCCTAATTTAATTTGGTCCATACTCCAAGAGGTTAAACTTTAACCCCTGGTTTCTCACATACTCCCACCGTGCTGAAATATGAGGCATTCTAGCTTTTTTAAATATAGAGCTTTTGCTGTGTATTTAGAAAAGCTAGTTTGTCTTGTATTGCAGGACCGAGGGAGTAATACATATCATTTCGAGCTACAAACCAATATAATGTGGAAGCATCTTGATATGAATCTAGCGCTATAATTTTTACAACTTGAACATAATTTTATATGCTAAATATATATTCTACATGTTCAATAGAGTTGTAGTTTTAATATTTCTTATAATAAGTTTGACTTTCCAAAACAAAATATGCATCCTAGTTTGAACAAGTGATATATCTATCTTTATTGAATGTGTCAAGTACGTAGAACTCCCATATTGCTCTAGCATCTGCAATGTCATACCACCAACCACCTTAGCCACCAACATCAAACCCTTCACTTCCTAGAGCCTATCACTTGCCCCAATCTACCCAAAGTCTAACTGGTTGCCTATGGTGTCCTAAACCTAAGCTAGTACTACTATGGCCAACTGCATCTTACTACTTGTTAGCTAGCCACTATTATTGTCGTGCTAGGTCGGCCCTATTCCAAGAATCTTATGTGACTAAGCCATTTGGAAACTGATCTGGAGAACTAATGAGGCTGTAAAATTACTTCAACCAACTTGCTTATTCTCAGATTTTGCATTATTCCTTTATCTTTGAAATGAAATAGATGATGGCCAAACAAGGAAAACCTTCTTACCAAATTTTGGCACCGTTTGTCGTCTTTGGCTGTGCACAAGTTTGGGGCGAGACAGCAGCAAGAGCCTGCAGGACAGGTAAAGTCAGTGTGTACGTGTTGTGAACGCATTGCAAGTGAAACATGCATTTACTCGGATCCGATCGAGCATGCATATGCATGTGTGGTGGGGGGGACTCAGCTCAGCTCATGGTCGCAAGCCCAGAGGCCAGAGCACGCAGCAGAGCCCCGGCAGGCTACCAGCCGCTGGTCCCTGCGCACAGTATCCATTTTGTTTGTTGCGTTGTCTCCTTCGTCGAAAAGCTCCCATGGCTCGTGCTCGTGGGGGGTGGAGCACAGCCAGCAACAGTGCAGACAGGCTGCGATGCATATTTGCCATCGGCAGCCGAAAGGTAAAAAATCTGATCGAATCCGGGTGCCTTTTCCCATGCACACACACTGATCGATCGACTGCCCGTGAAATGCCGCATCTGACGCCTTTTTTCTCTCTTCTGTTCTTTTCTATATTGCCCTTCTATGGCCCAACTTGCTTCCCCACTGGGAGGCACGCCTGGTGTGAAAGGAGCCACAGGCCAACAGTGCTCCAATGTGACAATTTACAAATATCATTAATAATATCACTAGTGTGCATGCGGCATGCCTTGTGAATTATGTGATGCTATCATTTTCTCCGCATAATAATATTGACGGAGACCGTTATGTGCATAATAATTGCCTAAAGTTTTAAAATTTGGCTAGATACAAATTTGCCGCTATTATTGTCCAAAGGCAGAAGTGGATAGTAGTCGTTCAAAAAAAAGAAGTTAATATTTTTTTTGTTATAGTTATTATATTATATCCATGAGGTTAAGAGTATATAACCCTACACATCTTTGGAGTGAAAATTCAAATCTCAATATAAATGGTTGCCAAAAGTGATGGAATTAATTATAAGGAAGAAGGGGAGCTACAAAGAATTTACAGAGAATTGGCAAAAATACAATACTTCTCCATTGATGAGATAGTAATTAGAAGGAAAAGGGTGCCAACAGTCTCTTAGGCTCTTGGCGCACCTTGACACCACGCACCAAACTATCAATGATGCAAAAGCCAAGAGAAAAAGAACAACAAAAGAGAAAGTTAAATCCATTACCATTAGCACTGGAGTACTACTAGTAGGAAGCAGTAGTTCCAATTAATTAGGGAGTAAGAATAAAAATTACGGTGGTGTGGTGTGGCTCTTAGGCTTTTTCACCAATCTTGAAGCAGCCTACGCGGTTTCCGGCTCGGCCTCCTCACTGTTGGAGATCAACGGCTCGTAGCACTTGACCTCCACGCCCCCCTCCTGCTCCCCCTTCTCCGGCCTGCCTCCCTCTCCCGCGGCCGTCGCTGACGCGCGGGCCCCCACGTCGGCCGGCGGGCCTGACGTCAGCTCCTGCGCCCGCCGCGCCTGCGCCTCCCAGTCGGTGGAGCCCACGACGCAGAGCATGAGGCCAGCGCAGCACACCTGCGCCGCCAGCAGGCCCATCCACAGCCCGACGAAGCCCACGCCGAGCCCGAACGCGAGGAGCACGGCGACGGGCATCCCCACCAGGTAGAAGGCGCCCAGGTTGACGTGCGCGGCGCGCGCCGGCCGCGCGCTGCCGCGGAGCACGCCGCAGCCGACGGTCTGCGGGCAGTTGCCGAGCTCGCAGAGCCCCACGACCGGGAGCGCCGCCGCCGTCAGCCGGAGGATGTCGGCGTCGGCGGTGAACATGCGCCCCCACGCGTGGCGCACCCCGGCGGCGAACGACATGGCCGCGAGCCCCATCGCCGCCGCGCCGGCCACCGCCACGTGCGCCGCCGCGCGCGCCCGGCCGGGGCGGTTGGCCCCCAGCTCGTTGCCCACCCGCGTGGACACGCCGAAGCCCAGCGACGAGGGGAACACGTACACCAGCGCCGTCGTCTGCATCAGCACGCCCATGGACGCCACCGCCGGCTTCGGGTCCGGCAGGAGGCCGCAGAGCAGGATCATCACCTCGTACCACCACCACTCGAGGCACACCGACACGCAGCTGGGCGCCGCCAGCCGCGCGAGCGGGCCCCAGCCGGCGAGCCACTCCGCCGCCGGCGGCCCCGCCGCGCGCAGCGCCGCGTCGCGCCGGCCGACGACGTACGCGAGCAGCACGCCGAGGAGCACGAAGTTGGACGCGGACGCCGCGGCGGCGACCCCGGGCGCGCCGAGCCCGAGGCGACCCACCAGGACGTGGTTCGCCGGGACGTGGAACAGCACGGCGGCGCCCGCGGCGGCGGCGAGCGGGCGCGTGATCCCCTGGGACCGGAGGTAGACGCGGAGCGGGTGGATGATGGAGAAGGAGAAGAGGTCCGGGAGGGAGAAGAGGATGTACTCCTGCGCCAGCGCCGTGATCTCGGGGTCCTGGCCGAGGAACACGAGGATCTTGGACATGTTGAGCCAGAGCGCGGAGAGCGGCAGCGAGCAGCAGAGGAGGAAGAGGACGGAGCGGTAGAGGGTGAGGCCGAGGAGGCGAGGCTGGTTGGCGCCGAACGCCTGGGAGCAGAGAGGGTCCATGCCGAGGGAGAGCCCGGAGAGCACGGAGTAGCCGGTGATGTTGGCGAAGGCGATGGCGAGGGACCCGGCCGCGAGCGGGAGATCGCCGATGGAGCCCAGGAAGAGCATGGACAGGGCCGTGCGCGAGTAGAGGAGCAGCGCCGTCAGCGCGATCGGGAACGCGAGCCGGCACAGCGCCGCCGCCTCCCGGACGGTCTCCCCCGGCGCCGGCAGGGCCACGGCGCGGGACTTGAGCTGGCGGCCGCAATGGCCGGCCGCCGCGTCGGCGTCGCCTTCGGGGCGCTGGGGCACCGTGACGTAGACGTGGTGGACGCCCTTGCCGCCGGCGACCAGCGCCACCGGCGGCGCCGACGGCATGGGGGTGGTGGTGCACATTGGTGGATCGACCTCGGCCGTGGGCTGCTGCTGCAGCTTTGGGATGGAGAATAGGGAGCAGGGGACTAGAAGCAGAGCAAAGCTTAAAGCAAGCTTCGGTTGGAGGTGTACTTGGCTGTGGGTGGTGGACACTGATGAAGAGTGAGTGAATGCATGGGGTTATATAAGGATGGTGGAAGCTCAGTTTAACTTTTTTAATGTACTACTTAATTGAAATCTCTCCTTAATTGGAGCGTGGTTAACTTTTCTATCAGAACTTTCTGTAGAGTATAGTTCTTTTCTATCAAAACTAGTCTTCAGGATGAATTTATCAGGTTTTCTGATATTCTGATGGTGCATTATGCCATTATGCCATTATGCATATGTAATGATTATAATTCCTATGGACCCAATTGTACTATGGAAAAAGAAATTCCTTCTTAGTCTTGTTAATCACAATGATGGACTTGGTACCATCTGTCACAACTTTACCTCTCTTTTGGGGAACAGGGGAGCTAGCAAAGATTCTTCAACATTTTCACCTGTCTATTGCCCAAGACCAATAAAATAGTCAATGCTGCGAGTTGTTCTAGCACTTTTTCACTTACTGTAAAAAAAACGTGGATTCCTCCAAGGCCCAACCCATCGCCCCAAACACACACCGAACTAATTGACGTATTGTTTATACTCACTACGGGAAACCGGGTGTATGCCGAGTGTCGCCGTCTTTGCCGAGTGTATTATATCGGGCACTCGGCAAAGACTCTATTTGCCGAGTGTCCACAGGGAGGCCCTCGGCAAAGAGTGAACACTCGGCAACCAAACTCTTTGCCGAGTGTCAGGACGCCGACACTCGGCAAAGATGAGCTTTGCCGAGTGTCAGGAAAGGGACACTCGGCAAAGACGCCGCACGTGCTCGGCGCGTGACACGGCCGCCAACGGCCATCGTCGGCCGTTTGGGCTGCATCCTCTTTGCCGAGTGTCAGCCTCCTGACACTCGGCAAAGCTGTGGCACGTGCTCAGCACGTGACACGGCCGGCAACGGTCGTGGGCGGCCGTTTGGGCTGCATCCTCTTTGCCGAGTGTTAGCTTCCTGACACTCGGCAAAGCTGTGGCACGTGTCCAGCACGTGCGGCGCGCGCCAACGGGCGGCTGCGGACGGCTGGACTGGCACAACTTTACCGAGTGTACAAAATAGACACTCGGCAAACATTTCGAAAATTTGAAAATATTTTTGAAAAAACTTGGAATTCAAACAAGAAAGTTTGAAAATTTTCAATACAAGTGTTTTTTGCGCGGATGGAATAGTGGCTTTGCCGAGTGTTGCCAGCTCAGTACTCGGCAAACTTCCTATTTGCCGAGTGCTCAGCTGGTAACACTCGGCAAAGCATTCCTTTGCCGAGTGTTCTACAAGAAACACTCGGCAAAGGCTGGCCTTTTTTATTTAAACTTATGTTTTTGGGCTCCAAACTTTATTTTTTTCCCGTGATACTTGTCAAAGGCTATTTATATCTTATGTGGAGCTTGTGGCAAAAAGTTGAGACGATTTCGAAAAGTTTATATATATGGCCATGTCCAATCGGAGCATATCCCCATAGAAGTTTCGGAGTGTTGAGATGGAGACAACCGGATTTTGAAACGAAGTGAAGTTGAATTAGAGTTTGAGTTCATAACTTTTTCTATAGGCAATAGACGACGTAGATTGGTTCATTTGAAGTTATCATATTTTTTCGGACCCATTTGATATTTTTTAAATTATTTTTACGCCCTTCTCTGCATGAAATAATGAAATATATGAAGGAATTATTAGATATATATGCTTCAAATAATGAAAACATTTCATCTAAGTATAAAATGTGCATTGTTGAATGTATTTGACAAGATATTTTGATGTGTATTTGAACGAATTTGAAAAATTTGGTATGTAAGAATTGGTCTGGGAAATGTTTGCCGAGTGCTACACTCGGGAAAGAGCACCTTTGCCGAGTGCTCTCCTTGGGGCACTCGGCAAAGAGGCCATGTGGGCTGGCCGGCCCGCGACCGCGCGGGCCACGTCATTGGCCGACGTGGCACCTTTGCCGAGTGTAGGCACTCGGCAAAGGCCTGTTTGCCGAGTGCCCTGGGCCAGACACTCGGCAAACATGCCACGTGGCCCACCTCTTCGGCCGCGCACGGCCACGTCAGCGGCCAGATCTGTTTGCCGAGTGTCCTAGATCGGGCACTCGGCAAACAGGCCACGTATCAGATCTGTTTGCCGAGTGCCCGATCCAGTGCACTCGGCAAACAGGGGGTTGGGCCGGGGGACTTAACCGCCCACACGGCCGCCCCAACCCATATGCTCTCCCCGCCCGCCGCCTCTCTCCCCGCCCGCCGCGGCCGCACGCCGCCACCGCCGCCGCCGCACGCTCTGCCGCCACCGCTTCCCGCCGCCGCCACCGCTCCCCGCACGCGACGCCGGCCGCCGCCTCCGCCCGGCCCGGCCGCCGCACCGGCCGCCGCCTCCGCCCGTGCCCACGCCGGCCCCGGCCCCGGCCCCGGCCGGCCGTCCCCGCCCGCGCCCCGGCCGGCCGTCCCCGCCCCGGCCCCGGCCGGCCGTCCCCGCCCGCGCCCCGGCCGACCGTCCCCGCGCCGGCCCCGGCCCCCGCCCCCGCCCCGGCCCCGGCCCCGGCCGTTCCCGCCCCGGCCCCGGCCGTCCCCGCCCCGTCCGCGTCAGCCCCGGCCCGTCCCCGCTCCTTCCCCGGCCGCCGGCTCGTCCTCCTGTCCCCGCGCCCGCCCATCTCGTATAGGTACCCCGCCCGTCCTCTTGTTACCTTTGTTAATTTGTTCATTTTGCTGCAAAACTAGGATGTGGTAGTTGCTATTTTTGTGGTAGGAAGTAGTAATATGAATTTCTTTGTGAAATTATGAAATTGATGTGAAATTGTAGTTGTTAGATTTAGAATTGGTATACTTTGAATTGGTTGATTTTTGGTAGAATTGAGTAATGAATGTGGTTGTCGGCCTTTGTTTTGCTATCAAATGGATTAGGCCATGTCAAACAAGTGCCATGAATATTGTGTATGTGGTTGTCGGCCTTCGTGCCGTGTTTTTTTCAGGATGTGTGGTTTCAGAAACCTCCCCGTGTAGGGGAGGTGCTGCCGAATTTTTTATTTGACAAAAATTTGTTTTTATTTCAGTGAGGCTGTTGCACCATCTTCTACTTGGACCCCGACGCCGCACGTTGTTCCCCGCCGTCTGCACCGACACGAGCGTCACCGACTCGCCCGCTGTCGAGCCCGTAGGTAAGCACATGCAAAACCATACGCGCTCAGTTTTTTAGTTGTGTACCTTCTTCGTCTCTTGTATTTATCTTTACCGTGTGGCTTCTTTGCCATGTTCTTGCGTTTCCTACAGTAAATAAGATGAAGGGTCATCTTCCTCTTGCGTCTTGAGAAAGATGATATGACATCTTATTTACTGTATGATACGCAAAAACATGACAAAGAATTCATACCGTACAGTTAAATACAACAGGCCAAGATTGTGCACAACTGTGTCACGTAACCTAGTTAGGCGTCTCCCGTTCGAAAGAGATACAGTTGTGAATATGTGAATCATTGCATATGTCTAACCGTATCTGTTTCGAATTGTCCACGTTTTTGGACAGCTCGAGGATGTGTAGATGGGTAGTTTCCATGCTCTACTCGTACCGAGGCTGAGTTTCGGCATCATCTCCCTGTTGTTCTCCGAATACACAATCTCCGTAATTGGACGTGTATTTGGAGAACAGCGGGGAGGTGCTGCCGAAATTCCGTCTTGGATACGAGTAGAGCATGGAAACTACCCGTCTACACATCCTCGGGTGGGATTAGGACCTATCTTTACCTATTAGACATAAAGCTAGCATCCGGTAGATGCATTTATTATTATAAATTTGGTATGGAAGAAATTTATTGCTCGGTGATATGTAAAGGGATGGATGACCGTGAGTGGATGTACACTGGCCGCTCAAGTAAAGGTGAATGTCCACTAATCTCTTTTGGGCAGGCTCCTGGCTCGACCGCGTCGAATGAAGGCCCTCAAGACGAAGACCTTGCGGCGCGGGCGGTTAGATCGTTGTTCGGACCCCCTCTTCCGCGAGTGATGGATGTTGGACTTTGTAACATATGAATGATGGATGTTGGATGTTTGGATATTGAATTTGTGACATTTCTGTGATGTTGGATGGTTTAGTGACTTATATGTGTTTGTTTATGGTTGTTTGATGGTTTAGTGGCTATATATATATATATATGAATTGCCTGTGATGCCTATTATAAACTGCCTGTGATGTTTTTGTTGAGGGGTCCTTTTAACGCAAAAAATTAATAAAAACAGGAAAAAATTTGAGCCTTTGCCGAGTGTTACACTCGGCAAAGAGGTGCTTTGCCGAGTGTATTGGCTTTAACACTCGGCAAAGAGGCTGTTTCTGTCATTTCTGGAACAGCCTTTGCCGAGTGTTCCTGCTTTGCCGAGTGTCTTGGCTTTTACACTCGGCAAATATGCAACCTTTGCCGAGTGTTAAAGCCCTTACACTCGGCAAAGGGTTGTCCAGGGCCTGCCCCCTAACCAGGCTTTGCCGAGTGCCGGGGTCCAACACTCGGCAAAGGCTGGTGTCTTTGCCGAGTGTGACACTCGGCAAAGGCTCCGTTAGCCCTAACAGCCGTCCACGGACGGCGCCGGGCCGTCTGTTAGTGCTTTATTTTGCCGAGTGCTGGGCAAAGCCTTTGCCGAGTGCCCGACAGAAGACACTCGGCAAAGGGCCTGTTTGCCGACACGAGCTATGCCGTAACCCCTTTGCCGAGTGTTACACTCGGCAAAGCCTTTGCCGAGTGTATTTCGGGGTTTGCCGAGTGCCCCAGGCACTCGGCAAACTCCGGGTTTCCCGTAGTGACTATTGTTGAATGTTTTCCCCTTTGATTGGTTTATTAGGAGAGCTGTCTAAGTATAAGCACTGGTAATGGGATATTAATTCTATAATTATTGGATAAAGTGGATGCACTGTGTTATGGGCCTGGATGTTTGAGTCGAATACTGTGCTAGAGATTTATTGAGGAAAACATTATCATAGGACCCGGAACGATTTTGTTGAATCCTTTTCAAAGCTCTAATTAATCCAATATGAGGTTCGCCAATGCAACCGGTGGTTTATAATTCTGTTCATCTACAGTAGTATGCCTTTTACTATTAAAGTAATCCCACGTTAGGTATCATCTCTCATGACTCATATGGGGTACATTACATACATCTTTAGTCCCATCATCCGTCCTCAAATATTTGGAATGCCTTGTATTTCAGGAGACTAGATATGTCTATGATTTGCTAATAACATCATTTCCTCATATATATGTCCCCAATCTTAGCATTCTGATCCTCGTATTTTTTTTCTCCTAGTAGGTACACCATCAAACTTGTCATTATAGTCTAATCATCCTTGTCAAGTGCGGCCAAAAACTACATCAACTAGTTTATCAATGCATGCCCTTCAATTCATTGCAAGCGGTTTGAGCCAAGTGCCCGACTCTATGATCAAATTATCGATCGCCGATATGCTCCATCTTAATAAGCCATATCCTTTATGGACAAACTTGTGCCACATTGCATAGTGTAGAACATGCTCATCGTGCCTCAACACGGATTTATCTTCACCACTTGTTATAGAAATGTTAGTGTTAAGATACAAGCAATGGATCTACTAATAATCCCAAGTGTTGCAAAAGCACATCGAGCAGACCGCACAGCCAAAAGATCACAAAAAGATCGAGACACATATGCATGATATTTGTTAACAATGTCCAACCAACATCTGCATCCCCAAAGCAATGACTATGGATAGTCCACCCCAATAACAATATCAATCAACACTAGCATCAAGGCATCATGGTCCTCCCATTAGTACCGGCATCACCCTCACCGGCCACCAAATCATCTCAGCTCTCAGTCTCTCGTACTTATAAGGCCTTGATCGTAAAGTACTTCTAAGGCCTCTAATCACCTTATTACACTCTAGTCTAATTGTCATCTTTCCAAAAAAGAATAAGTGTGACCTAACTTGTACACATATTGAACAATGGCAAAAACTATTTATTGAAATGGTACGATGACATACCAACCGGTGCAACTCAGTATCTAAGTCAGTGTACTTGCGGAAACGGCGGTCATGTGTGGCTTCTTCACAAGTTTGGGCTTGGCCGTACGTGAGGAGGAAAAAATTCATATGAGATCTGGCGCATATGAAGGCTGGACAAGTTTCTGGTTTAAATAATATGGGTGCACACACAAGTAACAAGTTTAATGAAACTTACAATAATAAACTATGCTACTATAATAGGTTTGTATGTGATCTAAATCTGCAGTGATGCAACATTTTCTTTCTAAAGTGGCTACACAGAAATGTAGTTGTGATTTAAGAGGTACTACTGTCCAATGCAGGGTCTAGGCTAGAGGTACTCCTGGCAAATATTATAGGTCGTGATTATTGGGGAACAACTTGTTGGCTGTTCTCTTCCTCCTCTTGCCTTCGCCACATTTAGGGTTCAGTGTTGACGATATTGGCTTTGGGGGTGCACCTCTGCCCTCTGGTGAGTCATTGAGCCCAAGCCAACATGCCCAGCACACTCAATTCATCCGATCTGTCACGAAGCCGACGCGCGCCAAGCCAGGACAACCAGCCAGGTACGTCTTCCTCGTTTTGGGTCATTGCGATGCTTCTGGCATACTGCTTGTGCAGCTGTGTTGCGCAACTAGCAGCCTACTTTTGCTTGCAGCATTAATTCATACCGGATTAGTGTTACAGTGTTCGGCAGCTTGCATGATCCTCGCGGTTATTTATCGGATCAATAATGGATGAATTTCAAGAGACAACGATAGATTGAAGTTGAAATACATGCAAATTTGAGAATAGGGGCTCCAATAGTCAACTCTCATGTTTCTTGCTTTAAATATATGATAGAATATGTCAAAAATATTTATTTATTTATTTAACCCGCCATTGGATACGCCTATGCTTGCTAGATAACATGCCATGTATATACTCCTGCAGTGTTGAAAGTTTTCCGGTTATGATTGGTACGGTGTAGTAGGAGAGCCGTATTTAAGAAAATTTGTTTAGTGATACCCGAGTTGATGAGCGTTAATTTGCTTTTCCTTTGCTTGGGGGTGAGATTCAATCGAACAGTCTGATCCATTTTCTTTCAGATAGAAGTGACCACACATCAATTACTATTGCGATCGAAGAGATAATATATGTAGCTTGTTACACCGTACCTATGCTGTCTAGGCAGCATGCCATGTTACTGCTATATATTGATGTTATCCCTTCTGCAATTTCCCCATAATATGTTCTGTCCATGTCTTATTGGCCGTGTAGATGGACGAACTAACTGACCCTTTCACCTCATCAGGTTTATTTACCGGGGCTGATATTCCTTCTATCCACCGTGATCAAACATCGATAAGGTTTGATGTTTTGCACTTTTATGTGCCTCTGCGATATATCTATTCATTCGGTAGTGCACCATGACTGTACTAGTACCTTTTTTTTCTTGAAAATTAAATCAAGCACAGCGTCAGGATGCGGCCGGGCCAGATCAGAAGCCAGACGCCTGGAGCCACGTGTGCGATATGATGCCACGCCACGTCCTCGCTCCCCCGTCGGCTGTTGGCTCCAGGCTGGACAGATAACAGCGTATAGGAGGTCCCACCACAACGCATCCCCGGCACGAGCGGAGTTCCTTTTTCCCGAAATGGTAAAACCTCCTGGCCTTCTTGCTCACCGCAGAGGGACCCATGCAAGGGCCATGGCTTCAAATGGTGCCATGAGCCCGAAGTGTCTATGGCAAGTGGGTCACTCGGCCGAGCTGGAGTCCTTGCGCACGCTGGCACATCATGGACACAGGACCGTGTGCGAATTGAGCTACAGGTCCCTAAAGACGAATCAGAGAAGGTGGTTCTTTATTGAGTACAATATGTTCCAGCGTGCGTGCATGGATCCGAAAGAAAAGTCAACTACTGATGTAGTTGCTGGGTTTACCAGCAAAGTTACTTAGCTAAGAGGAACCACGATCTTAATTAGTTAGGCAGATTAGTTATGATCAAAAACTTATCTAGATTTGAGTTATTGGACTCGTACAAATATTTGAATACTTATGTATTTACTAGCAAATGTGTCCGTGTGTTGCTACGGATGAAGATGACTTCATTAGCAAAGATGTGTGGGAGCCATCACGGACGCCGTTGATTCTTAGCAAACACTACGTGCGCCTAAAAATGATGGCGGGTCGATGACGAGGATGCGTGAGACGACGAATGCCTACGTGCGTTGGCCACCCCTCACCGCTGCTCGTGTTGGCCATGCACTCGACAGTTCATGTTGGTCCGGACTATGCTCCACCCGCCCCCGCCCAGCTACCGCGGTTGCCCGTCTACTTGTTACGTTGTGCTGGCCGCGCTACATAGGATGCTGGCGGCTGCTCGCGTCGCCCGTGCGCTTGCCATTCGTATGTCGCACCGCACAGCCGGCCGGCCGCTCCAGATGCACGCCGAGCCAAATGTCCGCCCTTGCCCATGCAGCAGCAGCCGACCACCATCCCTGCCCCTCGTTAGGCCCTCAAGCTGCCGTACCGTCGCGGGTGAGGCTACAGCTCGTTGGCCGCGCAATATGTTGCATACAAGATATTTTTTCCATAATCTTGATATCTTCAAGACTTTGCATGATCGGTTAGATTGAAATTGGGATGATGCATAAAATTAACAGCAATTCAGTCGGTCACCGCATGAACAAATTAAAATTTCCCAAGCCCTCGGATTTTGTGTGCATCCCATGTGCCATGAAAAAAATAATCTTAACAATCTTTTATCTTAAGATCATGGTTGAACCACTAGAATTTCTTGAGCGCGTTCAAGGAGATAATTGTGGTCCTATTCATTCATTGACTAGACCATTTAAGTATTCCATGGTACTCCCTCCACTTCAAATTATAGTTTGTTTGCATTTTTTGACTCTAAGTTTGACCGCTCGTCTTATTCAAAAAAATTTTACTCTAAGTTTGACCGCTCGTCTTATTCAAAATTTTATGCAAATTATCATATTTTTTGTGGTGGTTGCTTTATTAATAAAAATTCTATAAAAATAACTTAAACTTGACTATATTTGCACAATTTGAATAATATAAGCCGTCAAACTTGTAGTAAAAAATGTCAAACGAACTATAATTTTGAACGAGAGGTAGTACTTATTTAGGTATAACCAGATGGTTCTATGTGTGTTCATTGTACCAAAATAAACCATGTGTTTGCAAAGTTCTTTGCTCAAATCATGCAATTACACATTATCTAGGGCATCCAATAAGATCTGTGGGGATGGATAATGCTGTTGAGTTTTACTAAAAAGTCTTCAATAACTATTGTATGGCTCTAAACATTAATGTGGAACATTTCGTACCTTGTGTACATACACAAAATAGATTAGTAAAGTTAATAGCTAGATCATTGCTATAAAATTGTAAATCACCAATATTTTATCGGGGTCATTGTAGTCTTACATGTCGTTGATTTGATTCAAATAAGATCTACAGCATATTATATGGCTTCCCCATTCCAGTTAGTATGTGGTAATCAACCAAGTATTTCACATTTGCATAAATTCGGTTGTGATATATACGTATCAATATGACCACCACGGCGAACATCAATCATCAATGGCCCCCAAAGGAAATTAGGGATACATGTCGGGTATAAATCACCGTCAATCCTAAAATATCTTGAGCCCCTTACATGGGGACTTATTCACAGCTCAACACGAATTGCATCCTCGACGAGGACAATTTTCCAACATTAGAGGGATACAGTCTATACCATACAGAATGTCTGAAAATAAATTATAATGTCATAGTTATTTAGTCCTATGATCCACATACTACAGAATCTGAATATGAACTCCAAAAGATTATACATCTCTAACACATTGCAAATAACCTATGAAAGGCATTTACTATCTACAAGAGTGTTAGAAAATCACAAAGTCCTCTTGTTAATGTACCAAAAAGAATAGAGATACCTACTCAAAATCTCCCAAATCAAATAAGAGGGTGAGAAATATGGTTACAAAGTATAAGGCTGCAAAAAAGCCGCCACGAAGACCAAGGAAGTTTGCTTCCAAAATTGTAGATGCAAATAAATATAAAGTTGATATAAACCAATTAGGTATTGAGAATTTAAGTAACATGGATGTTCAACTGATACATTGCATACTTAGCATAAGTGTGTACACACAAATATAGGTTTTGGGACATCAGAATACTGTGACTCTAAAAGTATGAGAAATCTTGAAGAGTCAAAAGGGTTAAATGAAATTTCCACCAATTATATTTATCCTAGATAATCATTCAAAAGAAAGATTATAATTGTCGGCATTCATTTCTTCTCTAAGATTGCAAGTGACCTTCAACCTGATCAATAACCTAAAACCATGGCAGAGTGCATCAAGCACTCCGACTCAATCAAATAGAAGGAAGCAATCGAGGCAAAGTTACACTCGCTCAGGAAATGAGAGGTATTCACCACTATGACATCTACTCCTCATAATAGTTTGGAAACAGTCTAAATTACTACCCTCAAGTATGAACAAAGTCTGCATGGCCCCCCTAAAGTATGTTTTGGTTCATAATACTCCCACAACTATCTCAATTGGTCCAATCTACACCTTTGCAACATTTGCCTTTTTTGTTTCTCCATAGATAGGCTATGTTTTAGGTTAAAATTTTGTGGGAGGATAGAGAGCCCTATAAAAATATTCTTAGAAAATATATTTTTTTTTCATCATTATTTCTCATAAAATTTTATATCAATATGGTTGATTTATATTATATATTATTGCCTTTCAGAATAGTGATGAAAAATATATATTATAATTTTTAAAATACTTTATGTGGTTCTCTATCATCCCACAAAATTTTAGCTTAAAACGCCACTTATACATGGAGGAACAAAAAAGACTAATCTGACAAGGGGTAGATTGAACTGATTCAGGTACTTATGGGTGTAAAATGAACCAAAATATACTTCAGGGGGTTATCCGGGCTTTGTTCATACTTAAGGGTAGTAATTTAAAGTTTTTTCTAATAGTTTTCATGTTGGTTAAAATGGGTTTTGATCCATAAAACGATTGAAAACAATGATGTGGTGATCGGTAAAGCAAGGCTTGTAGCACAAGGTTCACGCAGAGACTCGATAATAATTTTGATGAAACATATTATCTGGTTATGAATGTTATAACATTTCCATATTTAATATGATTGATAGTTCAAAATGGTCTATCCATACATCCCATGGATGTTATGACATTATATCTTTATGGGTCACTAGATTTGAATATATGTATACGAAATTCCTAAAGGACTTGATATTCTGAATAAAAATCAATCTTGTAACATGGATTGTGTAAACCTTCGAAAGTCATTATATAGCTTGAAATAGTCGGAAAGAATGTGATATAATCGACTAAAGAAATTCCTTTTACATTAAGGTTTTTCCAATAATAATGGTTGCTCATGTGTATTCATCACGAAATACTTAACTGGATTTGTATTATATCTATATATGTAGTAATCTCAATACCATTAGAATACACAAAAGTCGAACCAAATTTTGCTTCTGATTGGCCTAGAATTTAATGTCACAAAACTCCCATTGAAACTGGTCTAGTTACTATCACCACATAGAAAAGATAGACCGACACACATAGGTACGGATGGAACGGGTAGATCAAGTACAACGATTTTAATGTATTGTGTACTTGCCAATATTTTCTGGTCGATGAGCATGCAAACGCTGGGCCCGATACTTACTAAATTGCATGTGTTCGTCCTTCAGAACAATTATCTTAGGCTTACATTGTGAAAAAAAAAATGTCCCTCTGACCTTAAATTCGTTCACGATCTCGTTATTGGCTTCTTAATTAACGATAAAATGCCAACCAGTATATTGGTCATCACGAGAGTAGGCTCTCCTAGATGTACATGGAATCTACCAAAATCAAGATTTATATTATTAGACCTCATGACCATAGAACACCACTCGTTGGGGTAAAGCCATTCAAACAAACCCGACTCTGACGGCCCTCTCATCATCTGTTAGGCCAGTCTTAATGTACAGTTACAAAGACTATAAAAACTAGGTAGGTGAGCCAGATCAGTTTCATGGTGATAAAACTCATGTCACATACATGAAACTCTCTCCATAAAACTCTCCATGGAACCCCATTAAGATTAGCCTTATTAAGTTGGGAAACCAAAAGCCATCTACGATATTGTCCTAGACGTTCCCATAGGCCATATGAGCCGATCATAATGATTATATATTAATTCAACCTATCCAGACTATCCATATAACATGAAAAGTTTATATATTTCGGAAGAAAGAACAGAGAATATAGTGGCACTGATTAACAAGTGTATCATGTAAAGAAATCAATAATGCAAATGGCATGTATGGGCTTTCATCAGGCAGTCAACAATACACACTTAACCTTAGCACTAACTAAAGTTCATGAGAGAGTTGAATAAAAGTAGGATCCCTTGTGCATCTGCATGACTTTAATTAGTTCACCATGTTCTCCTTCCTTTCATGAAAGTATGCTTTCTCCCAAGAGGCAAAGTCATTATTAGAAACCATGCATCCATCTTGCTTGACGTTCTCACCGCATGAGCTATGTGTTTCCCTTTGTGAAGCGCGCGCACAATTGCATGGTGGATTGTGGCGCATCGCATCCCACTGAAAATTAAAGCATTAATTACCCTACGAGACAGAATGAAAGTTGTATACTTGAGGTTTATCCACGTGCAAATATATGCGCGCGAAAATAAAGTTTGTTTGACAACGACGCCACACTTTGTGTACCTTTGAGTACGTACTGAGCCAGCGTGCATGTAATATGGTCACCGGCCAAAACAATGAACGTCATACATCAGGTAGCGTTATCTGAGTTTGAATCTCCCTCTCGGATCCAGATCTGCTCAAGTCCTACAATAATACAACGCTATGCAAATCCATTCGTGCTCAATGATGATGGGGTCTTTCTGGTGATGGATTTGGAAGACCACATCACCACTACTGAAGAAAAAAATAAAATAGCTTTACGAGCGTGCAGCAGAAGTCTCCTTTTATGACCAATTCTTTGATCTCTGGTCCTCTGGAGATTCTTAGTCAGGTCGATGGTTCAAAAGATGTGTGCAATTCCTACAAACGTAAGGATTGATCATTCTTTCGTCTTCTTTCAACTCTCTCACCAACTGATGTTATTGCATGCACGCTGGAGTCTTCTTTTTGCACGTGAGCACCTTGGTCCCTGGCCGCTTTTTTGTCGATAGTGAAGTGCTACCCGTGCTACTAAGACTTTAAGTTCATCCATTTCAGGCGTAATTATATTATCAAGTTGCAATGAATGTGTAAAAGCTAGTGAGATTCTAATTTACCAAAATATTTTTTTGAAACAAATTCACAACTACTTATATGGCATTCATTGTTTCGGCAAAGAGGTACCACCAAATTATATAAGGACAGATGAAAAACGCTCGAAACAGTCGGAAGGCCTAAACTGTTTTCATAGTCACTTTTTCTCAAAAAAGAAAGCAAATGAGATATTACTGGGAACGAATGTGTCACCGATAAAAGATGAATGAAAACTATCCGATTGAAAACGCCTGTCCATCAATGAAGGGGGTATTTTAGAACAGACAAGTCTTCAGGCCTAGACTTTGACCATTCATACTGTCAATCGCTAGTTTGCTACAAAATCAAGATTGCCTTAACAGTAGTTTGAATATTAATCAATTTTTTGAACTTTTGTGCACCGATCAATCATAGAATTTGGCTTATGTTTGTCAAAATTTGTGTAGTTTGAATTTTTGAAACAAAATTGTCGGTGTTCGGATCAGTCCCGACACTAACTAGTGATTTGCGCTGAGGCCTATCTCTCGATGGTTGGTGCAAGAGCTAACACAAGACACGGGTTTATCCTGGTTCCGGCCATGGGGCCGTACGTCCAACAGGTTGCGCTCGCGCGTTGTATTATCTTGCACTGGGGGTGCTCGCAGAGGGGGGCTACAAGCAGGCCGGGAGAGTAGAAGTCTCCAAGTCCCTGGCTGGGTTGATTGAGGCAGAATGCCAATCTCGGATGGGTTGGTGATCGATCGTGTGCATGTTCGTGTTCTGTGGAACTTATTGCCCTGAAGGGCGACCGCCTCCTCCCTTTATAGGCCAAGGGGAGGAGGTTACAAGTATGGGTACAGTAGATCGCTACAGTTGGGGTGTACGGGTGATCATGGCGCCCGGCGTGCGTCCGTCCTCGCGAATCCTTGCTCCTGGCGCAAGTTGTGGCCGTGCTCTGGCTTCGGCGGGCGTCGTGGCGGCTCCTGTGTTTGTCCTGATCCGGCATCGAGGGGTGGCTTGACTGTTGTCTTGGCCCGGTCATCGTCCGTGCCCTGGCTCGAGGGTATGCCCATACATGATTCGAGGGTCTCGCCATGGGGGAAGGACAGGAGTTGGCAGCACAGGCACCGGCGTGGCGTTTCCTGTTGGCACAGTGCCGCGCACGCCCGCCCATTACGGGGAATGGCAGTATAGTGACTGGGGTTGGTGGATTAGACCCGGCTTGTGTCATCTACGTGGTCGTGCTGACCGGAGTCTGCTCCCGGTCGCCGCCCGTACACCCTTTCGAGGGTGCCCCCATACCCGTTCGAGGGTGTCGTCGTGGGGGAATGACGGGGGCAGGTAGCACGGCGCCATGGAATGACCCTTGCTCGTCCGCACAGGGCCCCGCATGCCTCAAACAGTGGCAGCATGTCCGCACAGTGAAGGGGTTGGCAGCATAATAGGCTTGACTGTGTCTGCGGCGTGGCGTGGGCGGAGATTCACCTTTTGACTTCGGCGCCTGGTGGTAGAACGTGGCATTAAATGCAGCTGTCGGGCGGGGCGATCGGTTGAGGCGAGGCCTCGAGCGAGGCGGAGATGCCGTGGGGTTCACTCGAGGGGGGCGGGGACCCTTGAGCGAGGCGAAGTTTGCACAGTACCCGCTGGAGGGGACGAGCGACCCTCGAGCAAGGCAGAGATGGGGCGTGCGCTTGGAGTGTGTAACAACCCTAAAATACCCTTAGGATTTGTTGAGTGCAAAAATGTGGTTTTCAAAAATTTTGGTGAATTGTTGTGCATGCAAACCCATATTTAAAATTAATTCTAATTGCTCCCTAAATTCTTAAGCAATTTAAAATTTGAAATTTAAAATCAATTTGAAGTGCTAAGGATGAAATAGTGTGATTTGGAATTATTTGGATTTAATTGGATTTTTGGTTGGTTTGAATTCAAATTCTAGATTTGAATTCAAACTCTAACTATTTAAACTAATTGTCAAACTCTATCTATTTGTCATGGGCCAAAACTCGAAGCCAAGTCCAGTTAACGCCCTTGATCTTTCTTTCCCGAGCCAGCGAACCAAGCGGCCCAGCTGGCCTTTCGGCCCAGCTGCGGCCCAGCCTTCTTTCCCCTCACCGCGTCGCCTCCTTCTCTCTCTGACGCGCGGACCCCACCTGGCAGCCTTCTTCTTCCCCCTCGTCATCTTCCCTGCGCCGCTCCTCTCTCTCTCCCGCGCGCGCGCCCGTGATCTCCAACCACCGAGCCGGTCCCATCGCCCCTGTGCGGCCTGACGCGATGCGGACGCGTGTCCGCGAGCGCCCACGACCTCCAATCTCGCCGTCCGTGCCCCGGGAGCCCTAGCCATCGCCTATAAAACCCGCCGCCGACCTTCTTCTTCCCGATCCAAATCGCGAGGAGTGAGAGGTGCGAGGAGGGGTGGGGAAGAGATTGAGCGGGAGCAGGAGCAAGGAAGGGAAGGCCATCGTCTTCTCCACGCCGCCACCGAAGCTCGGAGCGCCGCCGCGCGTGGACCGCTGACTCCAAGCCGAACCAGGGAGCAAGAGGAGGAGCATGAGCTTCGCCGAGCCACGACGAGTCTAACCCGAGCTGCAGCGATCGATTACTGACCCCTAGGTGAGCGCCGACGCTTTTCCCCCGTTTCTCCCCTGTCTCCGGCGAGTTGCGCCGCCGTCGCTGTGCTAGCCCCCTGGGACCCGACCTTCGAGTCGTGGCCATCTTCGTGTGCAGGAACCCGTCGCCGCTAACCCCTCCGCAACCCGCCGTCGACCAGGCTTCGTAGCCGAGGCCGCCGCGGCCGAGCCCCGCTCGCCGCGCGCGAACACCGAGGCCATGCGCGGCCGTGGGCAACCACAGGCCCGCGCATGCGCACCTAGCTGCGTTCTAGCGGTCGCTAGAGCCGCACGCACGCGCGCTTAACCCAATCCGTGCGCAGTTGAACCAAATACCCGAGCCGCCATCGATGCTCGCCGGCGTCCATGGCCGTGCCGCCGCTGCTTGCGTCGGAGGCCCTCCTAGCCGCCCAATCACCCACCTTTTTCACTCCGTTCGTGTTCGCCGCACCCAAGCCGAGCCGTTCCGGCCGTTCTTGACCCCAGCCGAACCTTTTCCGGCGAGATCCGTCGTCGACCGACGCCGCCGGCGTGCTCTGGTGCGCGCCGCGCGCGCGTTCGCGTCGCGCCGTGGCGTGGCCACATGCTGGACCACACCCGCACGCCACACAGCAACCTGCAGAAGATCACGAGTCGGCCACACCTAGATCCCATACACCCGGCTCACGTGAACCCCTCTCTCGGTTCACGGTGGACCTAGTCCACCAGAGCAGCACCAGCAGCGCCCCCTTCGTGGGCCTAAAGTTCGCGTTTAAGTCTGGTTTGCACCCTTGAACTTTTCCGGCCCATTCATCTTTCGGCCCAATTCCAGCCCAGCCATCGTTTAATCTTTTTCTTTTCCTTTTAACCGCGCTGACGTATGGGGCCCACTTGTCATACACTGTGTGTCACTAACAGCTGGGCCCACTAACCAGAGCTGACCCGTTGACCGTTGACCCGTTGACCGTTGACCAGTCAACGCTGACGTCAGCAGGGCCCACTGCTGACGTCATCCTAGGCGGACCCCACTGCTGACGTCAGCATGACGTCATGCTGACATCAGCAGGCTAATTATTTATCTGTTTTCTTTCTTTTTCGGGAATTATTTAATATTTTTAGAAAATGATTTAAACTTCAAAAATTAATAATAAATCAACCGTAGCTCAGAAAAATATGAAACCAGTTTCTATATTTTTCTAAAAACATGATCTACACGTTAGTATAGAGTTTGGTGTTATTTGGATCTTCTTTCGTCACTGTTTTAGTGTTTCTTTGCTAGTAGTCGCGCCTTATTTTATTTTTACGCAACCCTAGGAGCTCCGGAGAGTCAGGAGGAGCCGGACCACTACAACAACTGCTTTGACGAGGACGAAGACCTTTGCCCAGGTTCACGCCCGACCATTCTCTGAAATACCTATTAGACATGCAAACTAGTATGCTAGCGCTTTACTTTACTCGTATGATAAACCTGCACTGCCTTTGTTATTATCCTGCTACCTACTACTCACTTTACGAAATATGCTATGCTATGCTATGCATGTGTTGGGATGGTTGTGATTTGATCCTCTTGGCGTGAGTTGTGGGTGGTATGGGAGGAGTAGTGCAGCTAGGCGGTGTAAGCGAGTAATAACAACTCGATCGTTTGATCGAGGTGCTGAGGGGCTGCACTCGAGCAGTCCCTACGGAGTACCTGTTGCGGGTACATGGTTCTTGGATATTGGTACTTGAGGAGTACTTGAGGAGTTTGGACGGCTATACCTGTTATGGGTGCCGATTGCGGACCGTTGCGGCGGATCGCTTATGACGCAGATACCCACTTTACCGAAAATTAAGGACCGAGTCGTGCCCCAACTTTGGACTTGGGATTACCGTGCTCACCATCTACCCAGTATGGGGAGGGTTCCAGCAAGCCTACTCTAGTGCGGCGCCGAGACTGTAGGAGAATCGAGCTTGATATGTGTAGGGGGAATCGTTGCGGCGTATTCTCCCTGATTTACCACGGCCCCCGATTGGCCCCGGTGGGAAGGTTTCACGACCCTGGGCAGATGTTAGATCGGATGTTTCCCGAGCCCAGGGAGACAGGATTGGCGCCGTTACTGTTTAGGGTCTTTGCTGTGGGCTGTGTCTCAGGTTGGTTGCGGACTAGCCTTGCAGCCCGGATGGATTCCTGGAGTGCCACCTCTGCAGAGTGTAAACTATACGTATAGCCGTGTCCACGGTTACAGACGACCCATTTCTGATAAGCCCCGACTAGCATGGGAATCTGCTTTCTTACCTCATCCTTGATTTGGGTTATGAGAGATTGGTCCAGCTGAGGCTGTTGAGACAAGGTGGGGAGGGAGCTCACCGAGTCGACTAGTGAGTGAAAGGTGTTGGTGGATGATGTTTTTGCGGGAACCTGCTGTGGCAGGACGAGCCCGATGGGAAAATGTGAGGCTGACGGGTGGATTTGGGGGAGTGGATGTGCGTGTGTGAGAAGGAGTTGGTGATGAGATGAATTTGGGTTATCGCTGCTGCTTGCATAAGAAAACCCTGGCTCAAACCTTGATTATTTCTATACCTTAGAATAGGCCACTTTAAAGCTTGCATCATATTATGGTTTGTGACGTGGACCTGTCCCATTTCCTTGGGGACAGACTTTGGGTTCACAGGTGAAGACCCCGACCACGAGTTCAACCAGGACGGGTGGTACGACTGAAGGGAGCGTGCTACGCTCATGGATGCCTGTGGAGGAGTGGACCCTGATGTTCTAGCTACCGCTGCGCAGTTGTTTCTTATTGTCGATTTAGCCCAGAGGGCTTGTACCAGACGCTAATGTTTTATATATGTCATGTAATGAATCTTTTATCGTTGTATGGATGTGATATTCGACTGAGATGAGTTCTGTACGAGATAGCTGCTATTCCTAGGACTATCTCAAGGGTACAGGGAGTCGGGTTCTCGTCAGTGAGAATCCGGTTCGTCACAGTTGGTATCAGAGCCATACTTGACCGTAGCGCGTAACCCTTAGAACGGAAACTTAGGACAGAAGCTCTAACTGAGTCCTCTACTGTATATGAAACCCCTTGGACTATTTGAAAACTATATATAAGTATATCTCAACTATTTACAAAACTTTTACCCTTACATTACCTTACTAACTTGCTAACTTACTAACAACCCACTAACTGTCTGGCAGATGGAAGGAAGAGGATCAGCAGATGAACAACGGGAGATCAGGACCACAGGAGCAGACTGTGGAGGTTTGGCAGTGCTCTTGAGGGAGGTGCTGCGTAGAGTGGGGATAGATGTGGACAACGTCTTATACGAAGGATGGACCTACGGCCCTGGTGAGGGAGTACACACCCGGTTGCAGATGGTAGTACCCAATATCCCTGGACGACCAAAGTCACTGATGCTACGAGCAGCTACCAGCGAGAGCACCTTCAGTCGTGCAGTGCAGACTATAGCTATGAGGATACTCCGACTTGCCACACTTGTGTACCAGAACCAGCTCAGCCACACTCGTTTCCGGTACCTACCGAGGGCTCTTGAAGATCCAACTGACAGAGACGCAGTCAGCTTGCAGGCTCACGCAGCAGACTGAGAGAGGAACGTGACCCTACGGACCTCAGTTCAGTGTATGATTGAGCAGGAGTACTTAAACATTGGCCTAGAAGAGAAAGTTGCCAAGCTGAAAGAAAGGGTGTGGAAGCAGGACATCCAGTTGATGGAGAAGGACAACAGGATCGCCTTACTTGAGGAGCGACTTAAAGCTAAAGCAAGGGAAGTCAGAGTCCTGGAATACGAAGCTCGCAACAACAGGCAGTTGGCAGGACTGATCCGAGCAACTCACCATGCTCGAGATGTCCGTCTGGAAGATCAACTCACAGAAAAAGACAAAGCACTGGCAGCCAAGGAAGAAGAGATAGAAGGACTGAAGGAAGAAGTATATTGGTTGGACAGTCACAACTCAGAACTTCAGGAAGAGGTGGATAGCTACAAGGAGAAAAGTGGACGAAACTACCAACTGATGAAGTACTTGAGTCTTCAGCAGATTATGGCAAAGGATGAAGCTCGAAGGACCCTTAGTAGCTGGGTAAGGTCAGATAGAAAGAGAGTGGCAGAGATGATCATGTTGAACCAAGGACTTCCAGAAGAACGCAGAGTTGAACCCAGGACAGAGAACTACAGAGTCTCACCAAGCCGAGTTGAGCCGATACCACTACCTGAGGCTCGAACCCTTACTCCCGAGATAACAAGACTGAGACAAGAACTGGCACACCTAGAGAAGCAGATGACAGGACCTGAGAGGGACACAGTGAGGTTGGCAGCGCGCCTCACGGACACTCTCCACGATGACAGACAGTGATCAAGCAGCAGACAGAGACTGAGGCTGTGCGGTTGGCAGTGCGCCTCACAGGCACTTTCAGCAGTATGAGACAGATGCAGTAGGCAGTATCAGCAGATGTCAGCAGTAGTGATGAGACTTGTATCTATCTTCTTGAGCAGATGTTTAGACTTAGTAGATTATGACCACCTTTTGGCTCAGCCACGATGTAGCATTCGCTTAGATGTACTAATCCTCAAGGTTCCTGGAGCTGGCCTCGGGATAGTACTCATGTCTAGGGTGTAATGCTGTAATGAATGATCGACCTTTGTGGCTGTTCTTGCAATTTTATTGATGTTCATCTTGAGTGTACTTTAGTGTTGAGTCTATTTCATGTGTGCAGTTCTTACTCTAGTTACGCTAACCTAACCCTTACCGACCGCCACTAAATCTGCTCTATGAAAAATACAGCAAGATGTCGATCCGAAGATCCAACCGACTGCTTGCACGTTTTGAGGAAGCTGAGCAAGAAGAGGCAGCAATGGCAGCTAGAGGCAGAGGACGTGTCAGAGGTCGTGGTCGCGGAAGAGCGACGGCTGCAGTTGGAGGCAGGGGCCGTGGACGCGCAGCAGGCGTGCTCCAGCCCGAGAACAACGCACCAGGTGGAGAATAGGGAGTGGAAATGGAAGAACCAGCAGTGGAACCTCAGCAGAACCAGCAGAACGAACAGCAACCACCGCCACCGCCTAACTTGGTAGAAGTAATGACTACTCAAACACAGCTGATGCAACAGATGGCACAGGCCAATACTCCGATGATGCAAGCTATGCAACAGATGCAGCGAAACCAGAACCAGAACCGTCAGGGACACCGTGAAGAGGACCTGCAAAGGAAGATTGAAAGGTTCATCAGGCTGAAAGCACCCACCTTCGACTACTCGGACGAACCACTCGACGCACACGACTGGTTGCGTACTATCGAGACGAAGCTGGACCTGACAGACTACACTGAAGAGGAATGTGTGGCCCTTGCGGCGCACCAGCTTGAAGGAGCAGCGAAAGCGTGGTGGGAGAGCTACTGTGACTCTCACACGAACCCAGCTCAGATCACCTGGCTAGAGTTTTGTGAAGCTTTCAAGGAATACCACATCCCAGAACAAGTCATGGTGCATAAAGCAATGGAGTTCAGGACAATGACCCAAGGAGGTTTGACTGTAGCTGAGTACGCTCGACACTTTGCTAAGATGTCAAGGTACGCTCCTGAAGACGTCAACACTGAAAAGAAGAAGCAGTTTTGGTTCCAGCGTGGTTTGCACAGAGGTCTGAGGACAGCACTCGCAGCGAGTTCACACAGGACACTCAGAGAGCTGATCGACAGGGCTATCACAGTTGAGAAGGAAAGAGTGGGTCTTGAAGATACCTGGCGAGAGAAGAAAAGAAAGGCTGAACAGTTGCACAACCACAGACTAAGTCAGAGGCCGAGGAGTGGCCAGAGCAACCTGCTCAGGAGAAGCTTTCAGCAGAGCAACAGCCAGGGAAGCTCAGGGTTCCACAGAAACAGCTATCAGGGTAACAGAGGCAGTAACAGCAACAGTTTTGGCAGCAGAGGTAACAACTATAGCAGCTTTGGTAACAAAAACAACAGCTACTCAGGTCAGGGAAACCCCAACTAGAAGCCAAACAACACGCCCAGAATTGGTGGAGGGACTTCAGTGGTCTGTTTTGCTTGTGGGAAGCCCGGTCACAAGTCCTTTGACTGTCCGGAGAAGAAGAACAAACAAACCCCAGCCAAGGCACCGGCACCTAGAGGACAAGACAGGCAGCCAACTTCAGTGCAGAGGGGACGCCTCAACCACCTGACAGAGGAAGAAGCCGAGGACGCTCCCGACGTTGTGCTCGGTGAGTTTTTAGTCAATGGCATTCCAGCTTTGATATTGTTTGACTCTGGAGCAACGGGATCTTATATCTCGACAAAGTTTGTGAAAGAGCAGACACCCCCGACAATACCTAAGGCTAGACCTATAGTCACTACTTCTCCCTTAGGAGAGCTTAGGTGCACCTTAGAGTGCCCAGCGGTTAGTCTGATGATAGGTGGGCAGGAGTTCACAGGAGACCTGACAGTCCTGAAGTCAGACGGAATTGACAAGATACTGGGAATGGATTGGCTGACAGAACATAAAGGAGTAATCAGTTGCTCACCCAGAACAGTTGAGTTGACACACCCTAGCGGAGTCAAAGTAACAGTGGAACCACAAAGAAGAAGAACAGGGAAGAGATCCAGAACATGTATTCTGAGACAGTTGGTATACTCTATCGAGAAAAAGACGATCGAAGAAGTGCCTGTTGTGTGTGAGTACACTGACGTGTTTCCCGAAGAACTACCAGGATTACCACCTGACCGAGACGTAGAGTTCATAATCGAACTGCAACCAGGCACAGGGCCCATTGCCAAGAGGCCGTACAGAATGTCAGTGGAAGAACTGGAGGAACTCAAGAAGCAGTTGAAAGAGATGCTTGAAAGCGGTGTGATTCGACCCAGTGCATCCCCATGGGGATCGCCAGTGTTGTTTGTGAAGAAGAAAGATGGGTCAATGCGCATGTGCGTAGACTATCGATCCCTGAATGCAGTGACGATCAAGAACAAGTACCCATTACCTCGGATTGATGACTTGCTAGATCAGCTGAAGAAAGCCAAGTACTTCAGTAAGATTGATCTGAGATCGGGATACCACTAGATGAAGATTAGAGAAGGCGACATTCCCAAGACAGCCTTTGTGACTCGGTACGGGCAGTACGAGTTCACCGTTGTGTCCTTTAGATTGACCAACGCACCTGCTTACTTCATGAACATGATGAACAAGGTATTCATGGAGGAACTAGACAAGTTCGTAGTGGTGTTCATTGATGACATATTGGTCTACTCAGAAACAGCCGAAGAACATAAGGAGCATCTAAGGATTGTACTAGAGAAGCTGAGGCAGCATCAACTCTATGGGAAGTTCAGCAAGTGTGAATTTTGGCTTGAGAAAGTAGCCTTTTTGGGTCACGTGCTGACAGCAGAGGGCGTAGCAGTCGACCCAGAAAAGATTGAGGCAGTAGCAGAATGGAAGCAACCGAAGAGTGTCACGGAAATCCGAAGCTTTCTGGGATTGGCCGGTTACTACAGAAGGTTCATCGAGAATTTCTCCAAGATTGCCAAGCCAATGACCGAACTACTCAAGAACAATGTCCCATTCGAGTGGACGGACAAGTGTGAAAGAAGTTTCCAAGAACTCAAGCACAAGCTCACCACAACTCCAGTATTGACCCTGCCAGATATTCGCAAGGATTTCATAGTCTATTGCGATGCTTCGAGACAAGGGTTGGGATGTGTTCTAATGCAAGAGGGCAAGGTTGTTGCTTATGCATCAAGGCAGCTGAGGAAACATGAGGAAAACCACCCCACACATGATTTAGAACTGGCAGCAGTGGTACATGCATTGAAGATCTGGAGGCACTACGTGATTGGCAACAAGTGCGATATCTACACAGATCACAAGAGTTTGAAGTATTTCTTTACCCAATCCGAACTGAACATGAGACAGAGAAGATGGTTAGAACTGATCAAAGATTACGACTTGGAAATACACTACCATCCTGGCAAAGCCAACGTAGTGGCAGATGCCTTGAGCCGAAAGAGTTATTGCAACAACTTGATGATAGAAGAAAGTCAGCCAGAACTAGCAAAGGAATTGTACATGCTGAAACTCGAGCTAGTAGAAGAAGGAAAACCCCAGGAAATGAGGGTGAAGTACAATCTAGAAGACCGTATCAACGAAGCACAAGGGAAGTGTCCAGAAATCCAAGAAGTAAAAGAGGATATCCAACGAGGAGTAGCACCTGACTTCCGGATAGATGAAGCAGGGACAGTATGGCTGAAAGACCGTATTTGTGTACCGCAGGACAAAGAAATCAGGAGAATAATTCTCTCAGAGGCTCACGAGTCCAAGTACTCGATACACCCAGGATGCACCAAGATGTATCAGGATCTGAAGGATAAGTTCTGGTGGAAGAGAATGAGGGAGGACATAGCAGAGTATGTAGCCAAGTGCGACTCTTGTCGAAGAATCAAGGCAGAACATCAAAGACCAGCAGGACTGCTGAAACCACTGGAAATTCCAATGTGGAAGTGGGAAGATATCAGCATGGACTTTGTGGTCGGCCTACCTCGCACTCAGAAAGGGAATTATGCCATTTGGGTCGTAGTTGATCGATTGACAAAAGAAGCTCACTTCATACCAGTCAAAAGCACATATTCAGTGAGCAGACTAGCAGCACTATACATAGACAACATTCTTAAGCTGCATGGGGCACCAAAAAGTATTGTGTCAGACAGAGGACCCCAATTCACAGCTCAGTTCTGGAAAAGCCTACATCAAGCCATCGGGACAACCTTGGAGTATAGCACAACTTACCACCCTCAGACAGATGGGCAGACCGAAAGAGTGAACCAGGTTCTTGAAGACTTGTTGAGGGCATGCGTCCTAGCCTACAGCACAGACTGGGAGAAGAGTCTATCGTATGCAGAATTTTCTTACAACAACAGCTACCAGGCCAGTTTGCAGATGTCACCCTTTGAGGCACTATACGGCAGGAAATGCAGAACACCTCTAATGTGGTCAGAGGTAGGAGAACGGACATTCTTTGGACCCGACATGATCATAGAGGCAGAAGAAAATGTGGCCAAGATCCTAGAGCACCTGAAGGCAGCTCAGAGCCGACAAAAGAGCTATGCGGATAAGAGGAGACGAGATCTAGAGTTCGAAGTAGGGGACTTCGTCTATCTGAAAGTGTCACCCCTCAGAGGGCATAAGAGATTCCAAGTGAAAGGGAAGCTAGCACCCCATTTTGTTGGACCGTATCAGATACTGGAGAGAGTAGGAAAGCTAGCATACAAGCTAGACCTACCAGAGGAACTAGTGGGAGTACACCCAGTGTTCCATGTATCACAGTTGAGGAAGTGTCTAAGAGTACCAGAACATGAGATCAAAACAGAAGCGCTAGACCTACAAGACACCTTGGAGTATCTGGAGTACCCAGAGAGGATACTAGACAGGGCAGTCAAAGAGACCAGAAGCACAGCAATCCCATTTTGTAAGGTGCAGTGGAGCAATCACTCAGAAAGAGAAGCTACTTGGGAGAAGGAGTCAGTACTAAGAGAGAAATACCCCCACTTGTTTAAACCATAGGTAATCACAAATCTCGAGGACGAGATTCTTGTGAGGGGGGGAGACTATAACAACCCTAAAATTCCTATAGGCTTTGTTGAGTGCAAAAATGTGGTTTTCAAAATTTTTGGTGAATTGTTGTGCATGCAAACCCATATTTAAAATTAATTCTAATTGCTCCCTAAATTCTTAAGCAATTTAAAATTTGAAATTTAAAATCAATTTGAAGTGCTAAGGATGAAATACTGTGATTTGGAATTATTTGGATTTAATTGGATTTTTGGTTGGTTTGAATTCAAATTCTAGATTTGAATTCAAACTCTAACTATTTAAACTAATTGTCAAACTCTATCTATCTGTCATGGGCCAAAACTCGAAGCCAAGTCCAGTTAACGCCCCTGATCTTTCTTTCCTGAGCCAGCGAACCAAGCGGCCCAGCCGGCCTTTCGGCCCAGCTGCGGCCCAGCCTTCTTTCCCCTCACCGCGTCGCCTCCGCGTCGCCTCCTTCTCTCTCTGACGCGCGGACCCCACCTGGCAGCCTTCTTCTTCCCCCTCGTCATCTTCCCCACGCCGCTCCTCTCTCTCTCCCGCGCGCGCGCGCCCGCGATCTCCAACCACCGAGCCGGTCCCATCGCCCCTGTGCGGCCCGACGCGATGCGGACGCATGTCCGCGAGCGCCCACGACCTCCAATCTCGTCGTCCGTGCCCCGGGAGCCCTAGCCATCGCCTATAAAACCCGCCGCCGGCCTTCTTCTTCCCCAAGCCGCGCCGCCCCTTTTGGGTTTTCCCAATCCAAATCGCGAGGGGTGAGAGGTGCGAGGAGGGGTGGGGAAGAGATTGAGCGGGAGCAGGAGCAAGGAAGGGAAGGCCATCGTCTTCTCCACGCCGCCACCGAAGCTCGGAGCGCCGCCGCGTGTGGACCGCCGACTCCAAGCCGAACCAGGGAGCAAGAGGAGGAGCACGAGCTTCGCCGAGCCACGACGAGTCTACCCCGAGCTGCAGCGATCGACTACTGACCCCTAGGTGAGCGCCGACGCTTTTCCCCCTTTTCTCCCCTGTCTCCGGCGAGTTGCGCCGCCGCCGCTGTGCTAGCCCCCTGGGACCCGACCTTCGAGTCGTGGCCGTCTTCGTGTGCAGGAACCCGACCTTCGAGTCGTGGCCGTCTTCGTGTGCAGGAACCCGTCGCCGCTAACCCCTCCGCAACCCGCCGTCAACCAGGCTTCGCAGCCGAGGCCGCTGCGGCCGAGCCCCGCTCGCCGCGCGCGAACGCCGAGGCCATGCGCGGCCGTGGGCAACCACAGGCCCGCGCATGCGCACCTAGCTGCATTCTAGCGGTCGCTACAGCCGCACGCACGCGTGCTTAACCCAATCCGTGCGCAGTTGAACCAAATACCCGAGCCGCCGTCGATGCTCGCCGGCGTCCATGGCCGTGCCGCAGCTGCTTGCGTCGGAGGCCCTCCTAGCCGCCCAATCACCCACCTTTTTCACTCCGTTCGTGTTCGCCGCACCCAAGCAGAGCCGTTCCGGCCGTTCTTGACCCCAGCCGAACCTTTTCCGGCGAGATCCGCCGTCGACCGACGCCGCCGGCGTGCTCTGGTGCGCGCCGCGCGCGCGTTCGCGTCACGCCGTGGCGTGGCCACACGCTGGACCACACCCGCACGCCACACAGCAACCCGCAGACGATCCCGAGTCGGCCACACCTGGATCCCATACACCCAGCTCACGTGAACCCCTCTCTCGGTTCACGGTGGACCTAGTCCACCAGAGCAGCACCAGCAGCGCCCCCTTCGTGGGCCTAAAGTTCGCGTTTAAGTCTGGTTTGCACCCTTGAACTTTTCCGGCCCATTCATCTTTCGGCCCAATTGTTAACACCAAAATTTAGCACCAGGAAGAGGCTGACGTGTGGGCCGGATTTGGTGGAAAAATACCATTCGGCTAAGGGGCTTTCTCTGAAGTATTCGGCAATAACGCTCTGCGGTCGGGAACGCGTCGTCATTCGGCAGAGGCATAGTTCCGCAGGCAAAAGCGGTAGCATTCGGCAAAATTTAGCACCAGGAAGAGGCTGACGTGTGGGCCGGATTTGGTGAAAGAATACCATTCGGCTAAGGGGCTTTCTCTGAAGTATTCGGCAATAACGCTCTGCGGTCGGGAACGCGTCGTCATTCGGCAGAGGCATAGTTCCGCAGGCAAAAGCGGTAGCATTCGGGAAGGCGTGATGACGTGGAAAAACATAAGGAAAAGGCCGGTTCGAACAAGGAACGCAATATGGGCACGAAGATTCGTCATTTATTTTTAGAAACAAGTATTGTAGTCGTGTCCGACTAGGAGTTGCATCAAGACCTGGGTATAAATATAAACCCATGGCAGCTGTAATATAGAATCCAATCAATCAACACAACAAACCGGCCATGCGCCACCTATCGAGTCCTTAGTCGAGTCGTCGAGTCCTTCGAGAGGAGCCATCGATCCGTCGACCTCCGTAAGTACCGGCAACCTTGTATCATGCTTAGTATCATGCGGTGGATTTAAGCTTTGATGCAAGTAGTCTTGTTACCATGCTTAGTATCATCCGGTGGATTTAAGTTGTGGTCTTAAGAAGGTTCCTCTGTTAGGTCATGAGCCATGCGGTGGGCTAAGATCTAGTATGGACCAAGTTATCGGCTCTGTTAGATTTCGGCAAGATCTAACAGATTCATTAAGTTACCCCGTGTTGCTTCGTTTTTACTCTGTGCTTAATTCATGCAACACTCCTTTGCCCAATCTAGGTCGGCTAGAATCGGCTCTACTTCACGATGCGATGACTTATCCCCTCATAGCCGAGTCCGAAACCGATCTAGGTTGCCACGCGTCGCGGGTTCGAACTTGTTGGTATCGTGTAGATCTTGACAGAACCGGGTATCATGCGGTAGATGCAGGTTTTTGGGTCGTCTTAGAGCTAATCATCCGGTGGATTAGAATTCGATTCGATCTGATAGATTTATCTTTACCGATTAAGTTTGTTCCTTCGCCGCGGACCCCGATTCGGCTAAGCAGCCGCATTCGGCAGTGCTCTCACGAGTGAACGTGTTCGTGGGTTTGCAGTGGACAATGAATGCTTTTAGCCTTTCACGATTAGATTGTATCATGCGGTGGATTGATCTAATCTGATTGGTGGTGTGGCCTCAAACGAGTTGTATCATGCGGTGGATTAACTTGTTTGTTGCCATGCTTGACGGGTGCTGCTTTCGGCCTATGCATTCTTGTTTCAATGTAAATTCACGATAGCGTCTCACCCTCTATTTATTTGCCACGAACCCTGATTCGGCTGAACAGCCGGATTCGGCAGTACTCTCACGAGTGAACATGATCGTGGGTACGCATTAAACACTGAATGCTTTTAGCCTTTCACGATTAGATTGTATCATGCGGTGGATTAATCTAATCTGATTGGTGGTGTGGTCTCGAACAAGTCGTATCATGCGGTGGATTAACTTGTTCGTTATCATGCTTGACGGGTGCTGCTTTCGGCCTATGCATTCTTGTTTACTGCGGATTTATGATCATGCCTCACCCTTTACTTATTCTCATAACACGTCTGTCCTCGTTAATCGGTCATGGATATACTTTGCTCTCTTTGTTTATTTAAAGACCGATCTTACGTCATGCTGATGTTGTGCGTTCGGCAGTGTGATTCTTACATGCTTCTACCGATTGCCGAATGATATTCTGAGTAACGACAGATAGCTTGTCCGTAGCTATATGTCTCTCGAGATTGGCTTCAATGCCGCAAATATGGAACTGTCTGGTCTCACCCGGCACGTTCCAGGTTTTGATCTAAACGTTTTTGTCCCTTTGTTAGTTTTCAGGCAAACTGACTGGCACGCTTTCGGATTCATATGCACGGGCCACGTGTTGAAGCTAGCTAATTCGGCTTGCTGTGTGCTTGGCGCGAACTGCAGATTTTGCGTCAACACACTTTTTGGCACACCCGGTGGGACACACACAAGTTTTCAAGATGCCTGAGTTGAGCGACATCATGGACGTTACTTTGGAAGAATTGTCTGAAGAGCATCAACAGATGGTAAAGGCTGCTGCTGACCAATTCATTAACAAATGTTTACTGTCTTTCGCCAAGAACAGGAGTGGTGCACCGTTTCTCAAGTCCGATTTGCCAAGAGTTCTCCTTCCTGGGCAGTCTGATTTTACTGAAGAAGAAGAGAGGGAGAGATTCTCGGGCTTGTTATACAAAGCTTTGGGGGAAGCAATGACCAATCACAATGCTGCGTTCTTGAACAGCTTTCGGCATATAATGGTAAGCATTTTTGGTCAGCATGTGGATAAACCCTTCGAGCAGATACATGGGCAATTGGGCGGCCCGACATACTTCAATGTTCAAGCACAAGCTCAGAGGCCACATGGTAAAGGAAATGCTGATGAAACTGGAGGTTCTGGTACTAAAGATACAAATGGACAACCGATTCGGCAAGATCCTCAGCCTGCACTGCCGAAAACTCGCACATACGGTGATATGGCATTCAGCACCACAGGGAATCCGCCTGCTTCTGCTTATAAGATATCTCCCTTGAACAATAGACTGCAGAGGGATTTATATGGGAATGGATACTCGGAGTTCCTGGACTACAATGCTATTAACGCTCTCCCGAATCCCGGGTATGTAGGCGTTGCGGGGATGCCCGCTGGAAGACCGGGGAATCAAGATTCAAATGTCGATCTCATGGTACAGAAAATGACCGAAGTGCTGCAAAATCAATTCGGTCTGAAACCCAAGAATCAAGGATATATGTACTCACCTCCTTTTCCAGAGTGGTACCAAAGGGTGTCGTTGCCGAGTAGAGTCAAGGTTCCTACAGAATTCACCAAATTCTCGGGACAAGATGATACAAGTACTGTGGAACATATAGCTCGATATTTGATGCAGCTTGGAGAAGCTTCGGCAGATGAGGCCTTTAGAATCAGATACTTTCCTTTGTCATTAACAGGTCCAGCTTTCACATGGTTTGCTTCTTTGCCTGCTCAGTCAATTTGCACTTGGAAAAATTTAGAACAGAAATTCCATGCTCATTACTACACCGGTAGTACAGAGAAGAAGTTGGTTAATCTGACCAGCTTGAGGCAAAGAAATAACGAGACACCTACAGAATTTCTCAGGAGATTTAGAGAAACTAAAGGCATGTGCTTTTCCTTGAACATACCTGATGATCAGTTGGCCGGAATGGCTGTGGCTGGTATGCTGCCTACCATTCGGGAGAAGCTATTCGGGATGGAATTTGATGATCTTGGCCAGCTGTCACAGAGATTAGCATTGATGAGCAATCAAGCATATGGCTTTAAGAAAGATGCTAGATTTGCTAAGCACAATGATATAGCCAGTATCTACAACCAGTTCCTCGAAAGGGTAGATCAAGAAGATGAATACGAAAATGATGAAGAAGTGGCTGCAGCAGAAATAGTGTGGAGTAAGGAACCAGTTACAATGACTCAAAGATGGATCAAACAGATGAAAGGAACATATGATTTTGATGTGACTAAGGCAGATAAATTGTTTGAGTTCCTGGTAAAAGAAGGCCGAATCAAATTGCCAGAAGGGCACTCCATGCTTCGGCCTGATGGAGTGAAAGACAAAAGGTATTGTGGGTTTCATGATAGAAATTCTCATTCCATTAATGAATGCAGAGTCTTTAGGATGAGGATTCAGAAAGCTATCCAGGAAGGACATCTGAAATTCGACAACAAGATGAAACTGGACAGTAACCCTTTCCCTCAGAATATGATCGGGTTCTCGGTTAACATGGTGAATGCTGTTCCATCTGGAGAAAAGGGAAAATTGAAAGTTTTAACCTCAAGGAAGGCGAGACAGGATGGCTCAGTTGATCCCACTCGGCAGATCACAATTGAACAGATTCGCCAGAAAGATCTTCGGTTTCCGAATAGCCGATTTGAAGTAGGAGAATCCTCTAAACCTAGGGTTACTACACGCATTCTCCTCAGCAAGTGGCAGCGTCAGCAAGAAAAGGAGCGTTTTCAAAGGCGTAAGTATGAGGAGGAGAAAAGAAGACATGAAGAAGAAAGGCACAGGGAAGAACAAAAGGAATTTATCCGAGAGCAGGAACGTGCGCATTGGGGGTGTGCATTCTTCAGACACTGTTGGAACGAAGGTTTGAAGCTTCCCACATGGAATAATTGTCCTGAATGCAATGATAGGTATGATGAATATAGGCAGGAAACTGTCAATCGCCGATCTGTCCATGAAAGAATTGGCAGGATGCATCCTAGTGATGATCGGCGTTTTGATGATCAACCAAGAAAGAGGCATGCTGATTACAGGTCGGTTGATCATGAGGAAGAAGAAGATCATGCTTATGTCTGGCAAGAAGGACAATGGTGTCCACCTGGCTTGAGGAAAAGCCAAAAGAGAAGAGTACAACGTTTGAGGAATCAAGAATTAAAGCAAGCAAGGCCTAAGATGAAATCAATATGGCGTCGAAAGGACAAGCCTGAAGAAGATGGTCATTCGGCTCCTACATGCATGGTATGCTTTTTGCCGAATGAATTTATGGCTCCCACTGATCAAGTTGTGCAGGAGGAAGCGTTGTCAGAGGTAGATGAAGTCGAACAGCTAATGGCACAATTGATGCTCAATAAGCAAGCTGTCTTTGAAAAGCCAATCCAGAATCGACATATGAAGCCATTATATTTGAAAGGATTTGTCAATGGGAAGCCTTTAACCAAGATGTTCGTCGATGGTGGAGCTGCTGTGAATGTGATGCCATATACTACATTTAGGAAGCTTGGCATGGGCCCTGGAGATTTAACACCAACGAGCATAATTCTAAATGATTTTGCTGGAAATCCTTCAAACACCAAAGGCTGTGTTCATGTAGAACTGATGATTGGATCCAAAGTGCTGCTCACAACTTTCTTTGTCATTGAGGGCAAAGGGGCATATAGTTTGCTGCTTGGAAGAGATTGGATTCATGCAAATTGCTGTATCCCATCAACCATGCATCAACAGCTCATTCAGTGGATAGATGATGAGGTGGAGATTGTCCAAGCAGATGATTCAATAAGCGTGGCAAATATGGAACCAGCTTTTTGGGAATATCAAGGCATAGATTGTTTCTCAGGCAAAGACAGGGGAGAAGGTCCTGTTGCACCAGCCAGCAGTGATCAACAGCCGATCGAAGCAGTCGGCTCTCATAGTAATTTTTGATGAAGAATCCAATTGATGGAACTGATGGAAAATTAGGACGTGGATTTGTATCGGCCGATAAATTGGAAGAAGTGGACATTGGAGATGGTGACAAGCCAAGGCTGACATTTATCAGTGCTAACTTGAGTTCGGTTTTCAAAGAAAAGTTGGTGACATTGTTAAAAGAATACAAGGACTGCTTTGCTTGGGAATATTCGGAGATGCCCGGTCTAGACCGTTCTATTGTTGAACATCGGTTGCCGATCAAACCTGGTTACAGGCCTTACAAGCAACCACCCCGAAAAATCTACAAGGAAGAAGTGTTGGCCGATGTGAAAAAGGAGATTGAAAGATTACTAGATGCAAATTTCATTCGGCCATGTAAATACGCGGATTGGATCTCTAATATCGTTCCTGTCTATAAGAAAAATGGAAAAATGAGGGTTTGCATAGATTTTAGAGATCTAAACAAGGCTACACCCATGGATGGATATCCAATGCCTATTGCTGATTCATTGGTTGATGCTGCTGCTGGATACAAAGTACTCAGTTTCATGGATGGTAATGCAGGATACAATCAGATTTTTATGGTATTAGAAGATATAGTAAAGACAGCTTTCAGATGTCCTGGACACATAGGGTTGTTTGAGTGGGTTGTCATGACCTTTGGATTGAAAAATGCCGGTGCAACTTATCAAAGGGCTATGAATTATATTTTTCATGAGTTGATCGGCAAGATTGTGGAAATATATATTGATGATGTAGTGATCAAGTCATTGGATCATGAGTCCCATTTGGCTGACATAAGGAAAACTCTAGAATGCACCAGGAAGCATGGGCTTAAAATGAACCCGAACAAGTGTGCTTTTGGAGTTTCGGCTGGAGAGTTTCTGGGATTTTTGATACATGAAGGAGGAATAGGAGTTGGCAAGAAAAGCATGAAGGCAATTGATGAAATTGTTCCTCCAACTAATCTTAAAGAGTTACAATCACTGCTTGGCAAGATAAATTTTGTGAGAAGATTCATATCAAACTTGTCACAGAAGGTGTTGCCCTTTTCCTCACTATTGAAAATAAAAAAGGATCAAAAGTTTGTTTGGGGTGACGAACAACAGAAGGCTTTTGATGAAATAAAAGAGTACATGAAGAAGCCACCAGTATTGGTGCCTCCACAATTGAACAAGCCTTTCAAGTTGTACGTGGCGGCCGATGCCCAAATTATTGGATCGGCCCTTATTCAAGAATTTGAAGGGAAGGAAAGAGTAGTTGCATACCTTAGCCGAAAGTTACTAGACCCGGAGACAAGGTATTCGGCTATGGAGAAGCTTTGCTTATGTGTTTATTACTCATGTACAAAATTTCGGCACTATTTGCTAAATGCCGAATGCATTGTACATTCAAAATTTGATGTGATTAAGCACATGTTGTCAATGCCAATTTTGAATGGAAGGATTGGCAAATGGATTTTGGCCTTATCTGAATTCGAATTAAGGTTTGAATCGGCAAAAGCTGTCAAGGGGCAGATTATTGCTGACTTCATTACTGAACATCATGATACATCAATAAATTTGCTTAACATTATTCCTTGGGTATTATTCTTTGATGGATCTTCATGCGATAAAGGTGGTGGAGCAGGTATTTTATTAATTTCACCCAAAGGAGAAACATTTGAGTTTGCTATTCCCATTCAATCTACTGTTACTAACAATCAGGCTGAGTATGAGGCATTACTCAAAGGGCTCCAATATTTGAAAGAAGCAAAAGCCATTGCAGTTGAAATTTTTGGAGATTCAGAATTGGTCATAAAACAATTGAATGGTGAATATGAATGCAAAAGTGATATCTTGAGGAATTACTACGAAGAATGCAAAGAAATATTAAAGAGCTTTCGGTCAGTAATTCTACAACACATTCCTAGAGGGGATAATGGAGAGGCAAATAGATTGGCCCAAAGTGCATCAGGTTACAGAGAAAATCAAGAGGTATTTGCTACTGATGACTGTGCTTTCGGGAGTAGTTTGGCAGAAGGTGATTGGAGGAAAGGAATTGCCGATTATTTGGAGAATCCATCCCAGAAGGTTTCTAGAAGACTCAGGTATAAAGCTATAAAGTTTGTTCTTCTTGATAAAGATTTATATTATAAATCCCTGGACGGAGTATTATTACGTTGCTTAAATCAAGGAGAAGCAAAGAAATTGATGAGTGAAGTGCATGATGGATTATGTGGAGCACATCAGTCAGCTTACCGAATGAAGTGGGTTATTAGAAGAACTGGATATTACTGGCCGACAATGTTGGAAGATTGCTTTGAATATTATAAGGGATGTCAAGACTGTCAGAAATTTGGAAACATTCAGAGAGTTCCAGCATCGGCTTTGAATCCCATTATCAAACCATGGCCATTCAAAGGATGGGGAATAGATTTGATTGGCCAAATAAATCCTCCATCGAGCAAGGGGCATAAGTTTGTACTTTTAGCAACAGATTATTTTACCAAGTGGGTTGAGGCGATTCCATTGAGAAAGGTAGCATCAGAAGATATGATTAAATTTGTCAAAGAGCACATCATTTACAGATTTGGAATTCCTCAGACAATTACCACAGATCAAGGGTCTCAATTTACATCTTCAGAGTTCAGAGATTTTGCTGAAAGTATGGGGATAAAATTACTGAATTCTTCTCCTTATTATGCTCAAGCCAATGGACAGGCAGAAGCTTCCAACAAGATCATGATTAAAATCATACAGAAGAAAATTGATCAAAAGCCAAGGAGGTGGCATTCGGTACTCAATGAAGCATTGTGGGCTTACCGAATGGCTCCTCATGGGGCTACAAAAACGTCTCCTTATGAACTAGTGTATGGACATCATGCCATTTTGCCATGGGAATTACAAACAGAGTCAAGGAGAATACAGTTGCAGAAAGATTTAAGTTCTAAAGATTACAGTAACTTGATGATGGACGAATTGGAAGATTTGCATATGATTCGTCTCAAAGCATTGGAAAATATTGAGAAAAATAAGATGCGAGTTGCCAAATATTACAACAAGAAGGTAAAAGTCAGGCGATTTGCAGAAGGTGATCTAGTTTGGAAAGCAATATTGCCGATTGGTACTAAATACAGTACATTCGGTAAGTGGTCACCAAATTGGGAAGGTCCTTTCAGAGTGGTTAGATGCGTGCCTGGAAATGCATATATTTTGAAGACATTATTGGGAGAAGAATTTGCTTCTGCTATAAATGGAAGATATTTGAAGAGGTATTATCCCAGTATTGAAATCGATCGGTGATTGATATATTAAATTGCCGAACAGCCGATATTCGGGAAGAAATCGTCTTTAGAAGGAAATTGACAGAGACATTGGAGGAAAAGAAAAATGGCCAGTACTGAATGTATTGCCCTTAGCACAAAATATATTGCATCAGGAGTTCATACAAGATCACAAAAGATAAGTTTTATTGCCGAATCCCTAGTATAAACTACTGGAAGAGCCTGTTCAAAACAGACTGGGGATGAATGGAATCGGCAATGGCAGCACCATGGTCGTCGAGACGATCAATGGAGGCGTCAATGTCGTCGATGTCTTCTGGGTTGTTGTTGGCGAAACCAACCGGCATCCTGGAATAGTCAGTGCCGGTGTGTGTCGACATGGCAACGAGACCCACAGCGACGCCTAGGCGAACGCCATGGAGAGCCACCTCGTCGACGCGGCCTGCCACCGCGCCAAGGCGAGCCTCGGGTATGTCTCCTTGGGCGTTCACTTTGTTCGCCAGTTCATCCACCAGCGCCTTCAGCCGATTGAGCTCGTCATCGCGTTCTGCAAGATTACAAAATGGAGGTAGATCAATAATGACTAGAGATGGGATTAGGATTGAACAAGTTATGGAAATTACCATCGATGACTTCGAGCAGTTGCTTGCGCTCGGCCTGCCATTCGAGGTCCGCAATCCCGGCTTGCTTGGAAATGACCTCCAGTTCGCGACGAGAGTCGTCGCACTCCGCCTTGAATCGGCGAGCATCGCCGTCTGAGTAGCGGGAGTCGTCCGATGAGAGAGTCCGATTGGACGAACTCGAAGAGCTGGACGCCGCAGGAGCAGCGGCTGGAGCCGCAACTGGCGCACCAGCGGCGACAATCCATTGGATTACCCTGAAAAAACAAAGAGATTCGTCAAGGAGAGGGCAAATCTCGAGAAGAACAGAGAGAAGCAAGCAGCCAATCACCTGCGGCGAGCGCCGGCGCGACTTCCTTCGGGCTCGTCGGCAGCCGGTCGCCTTCCATTCGTCATTGGGGTTTTCTTGAGTTTACTGTGCTTGGGAAAAAGAAGAGTTCGAGGAAGGCAAAAGACTTGGTGAGGAGATAGCGGCACTCGGTATGTTTATTTATAGAACCCGCAGAGGAAATCGTGGCCAAAGATCGTGGCGCGTATCCCGAAAATTCGGAAGGTGGAAAGGATTCTCAAAACCGAACGGTTTCGGTGTCGTTTGGAATTCATGCTGATGTCACATTCGGCTATACTAAGCTTTTCGAGATTGATACTGCAGAAGCCAACGTTGCCGAATAAGTTATGCACCACGAAACAAAGCCGGAATAAAGATGATGGAAAATGTAGAATTGATCAGGCATTCGGCTATCAAACTATTTGACACAATTTACACACCCAAGTACTTTGAAATTACATTTTTGGCATTCAAGATCATGTTGCTGATATTCTCTAATAGCTGCTTGTCAGCTTCTTGAGTTTTGGCCAGGGCAGAAAGTTTGGCTTTGAGTTGCTTCTCTTCATTCAGAGCTGCTGAAGCCTCCTTGCGCAACTTTTCTGTCAGACCAGGAATTTCGGCTATCTTTTTTTTATCAGCTTCAATTTCAGCCGATAAGTTTTTCAATTCAGCCTCTAATTCGGCTTTTCTGGTCTCTTTTGATTTAAGTGCAGCCTGTAGGCCAGCTAACAGTTCCTTATTGCTCTGAGTTCTAGAGTGCAAATCTTTTACAGATTGCTTGGCCAATGTTCTTCTTTGCTCCAAGGCTGGTTGAGCAGATTGATTCTTCAGAGCTTGCTTCACTGCAATAAAATGATCGTCCAATCTAGAAACTGGATCTAAAGAAATCTTGATATCGGCAGGAAGATCTTGATCAAATGATTCAAGCAAGTCTCTTAAGAGATCAGCATTGTTGACTTGATCTCGAGTGTCCTTATGCAGAAAGGAGAGGATTTCCTTCAGTTTTGCTTGGTTCTTCTCTGATAAGGCTTGACCAGAGGAAGTTTCTTCTCCTTGTTCGGCAACAAGATCGTCCAAAGCAAATGAGTAGCTGGGTGATGAAATTGTTTTATCCTGGAAAAGAATTGTTGCCGAATTAATGATGGTCTATTGGATAAAAGCTGGGAGAACTGGGTAATCATCTCTACCTCATTCCTGACCTCTTGGATGGAGAGAGAGGGCAGCTCAAGCTCAGGCAAAGATTCTTGTATGTCATGCTGAGGAGAGCTTGGAAGGTTCTTTGGTGGAGATGAGGCTTCTGGCTGAGGTACATCAGGTAGAGCTGAAGCTGGTTCTTGATGAAAAGAGGAGCTCTCCGAAATTGGATCCCTTGAAGCTTGCTCTGTGACTGAAAGAAAGTTAGTGCCGATGAAAAAGAGTTTTAAAGGACAAGATGGTGAGAAATTTTACTAATCACTGAAGCATCGGCAGGTTCTGTGCTAATGGCCAATTGCTGTGATTTGGCCTGAAATCATAAAGGAACAGAAATGAGCAGAATGAAATTAGCATTTTTACTCGAGGAAAGATCTAACCTGAGCAATTCTTTTGCTACTTGTTCTTTTCTTCTTTATAGCCGAAGGGGCAGTTAGAGAAGCAATCTTCCTCTTGGCAGAAGGTGGTGCAGCAAGAATTGGATCCAGACTGGCAGGCCTGGACATTATTTGAGCTAAAGAAGGAGAGAGATGCCCCAGAATAGATATTGGGCCGGTTATGTTATATACAATTGCTCTGGCCAGAGGGGCAGGGACCATGTCCTGCGGAGTAACAGAGTCAAAAGTCGATGAAAGAGGGATGTTATTGGAAAAACAGATGGATTATAAGCATATTTACCTCTGAATTCGGCTGATAATCAGGCATTAACTCAAGGCAGAGAGGATGAACCGGCACATTGAAGATATGATCATGGAGTTCTTGCCACCAAAGAATGAAGGGGGGATGAGCAAGTGCTGTTGGCACGAAAGGTTCGATTTGATAAATAGCGGAATAGCACTTATAATCAAAGACCCTTCTTGTTTCTGTGAAGTCTTTGATGATCTGCCTAGGCTTGAGGAATTCATGGAGAAATAATCCTGGGGGCACTTGGCCACATCCTAGTTGCCTGGCGGCTACATTCGGCTGGTAATATTCATATGAACTTTGAACCAGCCTTCCTCCACAAAATTCGGCTGGTAAGATGCAAGGCCGAATGAAAGTGTTAAAAATTGTTGAGGACTCTGTATCTATGCATCCAGTCTCGAAGCTGAATTCACAAGGGAAAGTGAGATTGTCATTGTCCATGTATGGGAACCAGAGGGGATTGGCAAAGCCTTTGAAGAAAAGTTCAAACAGTTCTCCAATGCTCTTGTTGATAGCAATAGTGGAGGCTGCTTCCCCATAGGTTTGACAGCCTTTGGTGCTCTGGGCTTCTGCTTCCTGGTAATTGACCGAGGGGAAATGTCGGCTGTTGAGGTCAATGGAGACAATTTGGTGCATGTACAATTGCAGCCACATCTGGACGAACCACCAGGGACCATTAACGCAGGAAATTTTCTTGTTGGTGTGCATCTGATAAATGGTCTGATGGAGCATGTGATAGACACTTCCCAGGAGATATTTCCCGAGAGGGATAAGTGTGCCTGCAGCCAGGTCTTCGGCCATTACTATGTGATTCAGAGTTGGCTCATTGGCTTTACCACAGAAAACAAATCTGCACAGCCACATATTCAGAAAGGCCCTGTATTCAACGTCAGTCAGAAGACCATCATGCATGTAAGTCTGGATGTATCTCTTATAGCCGACTCCAGTCTTCACCCCTGTCTGTTTGGAAGAACCTTTGTACCTGTATGGGTGTGTAATCCCTGTGATGTTCAGGCCGGTTATCATGTAGACATCGGCCAGGGTTGGAGTCATTGGTCCGTGACCAAAGAGAAAAGCATTCATGCCATCGGACCAGAAGTGACAAGCTGCAATCAGGAGATTTTCATTCTTGGGTGTTTCGGCTAGAGATAGCTCCAAGCAGTGAGAAATACGAAGACTGTCCCAATTCTGTGTCTGAGGACTTTTATCTTCAAGAATCCTTTTGTACCAGTTTCTCCAGCCAGCGATTGGGGGCAGAGGCCAGTTCTTGAATGCATCTTGCCATTCGTGAGGTCTCATCAGAGAAGTTTTGAAAGGAATCCTCTGAGACTCGGCCGCAATAATTTCGGAGGGATCTGGATTCCCTGAGGGGCCGAGGAAGAAAGATGCGGATTGTTCTTCAGTGGGGGTCAAGATTTCGGTGGCCAGAGCCTATCAAGGGCAGAGGAAGAGCAAATCGGAGATTCAAAATGCAGCTCGAAAAGAGTAATGCCGAATGTGATTGAGGGAGACAAAACTTACTTGAAGAATTTGATCCTGGTTCGCCATTTGAAGATTGGAGCTTGAGAGATTCGACGAACTAGGGTTTTGAGTTTGGAAACGCACTCTGAGGATTTGGAAGCGGAAAACGGATATCAAAGCGGATTCAGCCTGGAGATGTTGGGGATTCCTGGTCAATTCCGAGATAAAAGCATCTTTTATCCCGAAATTGAAGGGGCATGTGTTAACACCAAAATTTAGCACCAGGAAGAGGCTGACGTGTGGGCCGGATTTGGTGGAAAAATACCATTCGGCTAAGGGGCTTTCTCTGAAGTATTCGGCAATAACGCTCTGCGGTCGGGAACGCGTCGTCATTCGGCAGAGGCATAGTTCCGCAGGCAAAAGCGGTAGCATTCGGCAAAATTTAGCACCAGGAAGAGGCTGACGTGTGGGCCGGATTTGGTGAAAGAATACCATTCGGCTAAGGGGCTTTCTCTGAAGTATTCGGCAATAACGCTCTGCGGTCGGGAACGCGTCGTCATTCGGCAGAGGCATAGTTCCGCAGGCAAAAGCGGTAGCATTCGGGAAGGCGTGATGACGTGGAAAAACATAAGGAAAAGGCCGGTTCGAACAAGGAACGCAATATGGGCACGAAGATTCGTCATTTATTTTTAGAAACAAGTATTGTAGTCGTGTCCGACTAGGAGTTGCATCAAGACCTGGGTATAAATATAAACCCATGGCAGCTGTAATATAGAATCCAATCAATCAACACAACAAACCGGCCATGCGCCACCTATCGAGTCCTTAGTCGAGTCGTCGAGTCCTTCGAGAGGAGCCATCGATCCGTCGACCTCCGTAAGTACCGGCAACCTTGTATCATGCTTAGTATCATGCGGTGGATTTAAGCTTTGATGCAAGTAGTCTTGTTACCATGCTTAGTATCATCCGGTGGATTTAAGTTGTGGTCTCAAGAAGGTTCCTCTGTTAGGTCATGAGCCATGCGGTGGGCTAAGATCTAGTATGGACCAAGTTATCGGCTCTGTTAGATTTCGGCAAGATCTAACAGATTCATTAAGTTACCCCGTGTTGCTTCGTTTTTACTCTGTGCTTAATTCATGCAACACTCCTTTGCCCAATCTAGGTCGGCTAGAATCGGCTCTACTTCACGATGCGATGACTTATCCCCTCATAGACGAGTCCGAAACCGATCTAGGTTGCCACGCGTCGCGGGTTCGAACTTGTTGGTATCGTGTAGATCTTGACAGAACCGGGTATCATGCGGTAGATGCAGGTTTTTGGGTCGTCTTAGAGCTAATCATCCGGTGGATTAGAATTCGATTCGATCTGATAGATTTATCTTTACCGATTAAGTTTGTTCCTTCGCCGCGGACCCCGATTCGGCTAAGCAGCCGCATTCGGCAGTGCTCTCACGAGTGAACGTGTTCGTGGGTTTGCAGTGGACAATGAATGCTTTTAGCCTTTCACGATTAGATTGTATCATGCGGTGGATTGATCTAATCTGATTGGTGGTGTGGCCTCAAACGAGTTGTATCATGCGGTGGATTAACTTGTTTGTTGCCATGCTTGACGGGTGCTGCTTTCGGCCTATGCATTCTTGTTTCAATGTAAATTCGCGATAGCGTCTCACCCTCTATTTATTTGCCACGAACCCTGATTCGGCTGAACAGCCGGATTCGGCAGTACTCTCACGAGTGAACATGATCGTGGGTACGCATTAAACACTGAATGCTTTTAGCCTTTCACGATTAGATTGTGTCATGCGGTGGATTAATCTAATCTGATTGGTGGTGTGGTCTCGAACAAGTCGTATCATGCGGTGGATTAACTTGTTCGTTATCATGCTTGACGGGTGCTGCTTTCGGCCTATGCATTCTTGTTTACTGCGGATTTATGATCATGCCTCACCCTTTACTTATTCTCATAACACGTCTGTCCTCGTTAATCGGTCATGGATATACTTTGCTCTCTTTGTTTATTTAAAGACCGATCTTACGTCATGCTGATGTTGTGCGTTCGGCAGTGTGATTCTTACATGCTTCTACCGATTGCCGAATGATATTCTGAGTAACGACAGATAGCTTGTCCGTAGCTATATGTCTCTCGAGATTGGCTTCAATGCCGCAAATATGGAACTGTCTGGTCTCACCCGGCACGTTCCAGGTTTTGATCTAAACGTTTTTGTCCCTTTGTTAGTTTTCAGGCAAACTGACTGGCACGCTTTCGGATTCATACGCACGGGCCACGTGTTGAAGCTAGCTAATTCGGCTTGCTGTGTGCTTGGCGCGAACTGCAGATTTTGCGTCAACACCAATTCCAGCCCAGCCATCGTTTAATCTTTTTCTTTTCCTTTTAACCGCGCTGAGGTATGGGGCCCACTTGTCATACACTGCGTGTCACTGACAGCTGGGGCCCACTGACCAGAGCTGACCCGTTGACCCGTCAACGCTGACGTCAGCAGGGCCCACTACTGAAGTCATCCTAGGCGGACCCCACTGCTGACGTCAGCAAGACGTCATCCTAGGCTAATTATTTATCTGTTTTTTCTTTTTCGGGAATTATTTAATATTTTCAGAAAATGATTTAAACTTCAAAAATTAATAATAAATCAACCGTAGCTCAGAAAAATATGAAACCAGTTTCTATATTTTTCTAAAAACATGATCTACGCGTTAGTATAGAGTTTGGTGTTATTTGGATCTTCTTTCATCGCTGTTTTAGTGTTTCTTTGCTAGTAGTCGCGCCTTATTTTATTTTTATGCAACCCTAGGAGCTCCGGAGAGTCAGGAGGAGCCGGACCACTACAACAACTGCTTTGACAAGGACGAAGACCTTTGCCCAGGTTCATGCCCGACCATTCTCTGAAATACCTATTAGACATGCAAACTAGTATGCTAGCGCTTTACTTTACTCGCATGATAAACCTGCACTGCCTTTGTTATTATCCTGCTACCTTGCTACCTACTACTCACTTTACGAAATATGCTATGCTATGCTATGCATGTGTTAGGATGGTTGTGATTTGATCCTCTTGGCGTGAGTTGTGGGTGGTATGGGAGGAGTAGTGCAGCTAGGCGGTGTAAGCGAGTAATAACAACTCGATCGTTTGATCGAGGTGCTGAGGGGCTGCACTCGGGCAGTCCCTACGGAGTACCTGTTGCGGGTACATGGTTCTTGGATATTGGTACTTGAGGAGTACTTGAGGAGTTTGGGCGGCTATACCTGTTATGGGTGCCGATTGCGGACCGTTGCGGCGGATTGCTTATGACGCAGATACTCACTTTACCGAAAATTAAGGACCGAGTCGTGCCCCAACTTTGGACTTGGGATTACCGTGCTCACCATCTACCCAGTATGGGGAGGGTTCCAGCAAGCCTACTCTAGTGCGGCGCCGAGACTGTAGGAGAATCGAGCTTGATATGTGTAGGGGGAATCGTTGCGGCGTATTCTCCCTGATTTACCACGGCCCCCGATTGGCCCCGGTGGGAAGGTTTCACGACCCTGGGCAGATGTTAGATCGGATGTTTCCCGAGCCCAGGGAGACAGGATTGGCGCCGTTGCTGTTTAGGGTCTTTGCTGTGGGCTGTGTCTCAGGTTGGTTGCGGACTAGCCTTGCAGCCCGGATGGATTCCTGGAGTGCCACCTCTGCAAAGTGTAAACTATACGTATAGCCGTGTCCACGGTTACGGACGACCCATTTCTGATAAGCCCCGACTAGCATGGGAATCTGCTTTCTTACCTCATCCTTGATTTGGGTTATGAGAGATTGGTCCAGCTGAGGCTGTTGAGACAAGGTGGGGAGGGAGCTCACCGAGTCGACTAGTGAGTGAAAGGTGTTGGTGGATGATGTTTTTGCGGGAACCTGCTGTGGCCGGACGAGCCCGATGGGAAAATGTGAGGCTGACGGGTGGATTTGGGGGAGTGGATGTGCGTGTGTGAGAAGGAGTTGGTGATGAGATGAATTTGGGTTATCGCTGCTGCTTGCATAAGAAAACCCTGGCTCAAACCTTGATTATTTCTATACCTTAGAATAGGCCACTTTAAAGCTTGCATCATATTATGGTTGGTGACGTGGACCTGTCCCATTTCCTTGGGGACAGACTTTGGGTTCACAGGTGAAGACCCCGACCACGAGTTCAACCAGGACGGGTGGTACGACTGAAGGGAGCGTGCTACGCTCATGGATGCCTGTGGAGGAGTGGACCCTGATGTTCTAGCTACCGCTGCGCAGTTGTTTCTTATTGTCGATTTAGCCCAGAGGGCTTGTACCAGACGCTAATGTTTTATATATGTCATGTAATGAATCTTTTATCGTTGTATGGATGTGATATTCGACTGAGATGAGTTCTGTACGAGATAGCTGCTATTCCTAGGACTATCTCAAGGGTACAGGGAGTCGGGTTCTCGTCAGTGAGAATCCGGTTCGTCACAGTTGGTATCAGAGCCATACTTGACCGTAGCGCGTAACCCTTAGAACGGAAACTTAGGACAGAAGCTCTAACTGAGTCCTCTACTGTATATGAAACCCCTTGGACTATTTGAAAACTATATATAAGTATATCTCAACTATTTACAAAACTTTTACCCTTACATTACCTTACTAACTTGCTAACTTACTAACAACCCACTAACTGTCTGGCAGATGGAAGGAAGAGGATCAGCAGATGAACAACGGGAGATCAGGACCACAGGAGCAGACTGTGGAGGTTTGGCAGTGCTCTTGAGGGAGGTGCTGCGTAGAGTGGGGATAGATGTGGACAACGTCTTATACGAAGGATGGACCTACGGCCCTGGTGAGGGAGTACACACCCGGTTGCAGATGGTAGTACCCAATATCCCTGGACGACCAAAGTCACTGATGCTACGAGCAGCTACCAGCGAGAGCACCTTCAGTCGTGCAGTGCAGACTATAGCTATGAGGATACTCCGACTTGCCACACTTGTGTACCAGAACCAGCTCAGCCACACTCGTTTCCGGTACCTACCGAGGGCTCTTGAAGATCCAACTGACAGAGACGCAGTCAGCTTGCAGGCTCACGCAGCAGACTGAGAGAGGAACGTGACCCTACGGACCTCAGTTCAGTGTATGATTGAGCAGGAGTACTTAAACATTGGCCTAGAAGAGAAAGTTGCCAAGCTGAAAGAAAGGGTGTGGAAGCAGGACATCCAGTTGATGGAGAAGGACAACAGGATCGCCTTACTTGAGGAGCGACTTAAAGCTAAAGCAAGGGAAGTCAGAGTCCTGGAATACGAAGCTCGCAACAACAGGCAGTTGGCAGGACTGATCCGAGCAACTCACCATGCTCGAGATGTCCGTCTGGAAGATCAACTCACAGAAAAAGACAAAGCACTGGCAGCCAAGGAAGAAGAGATAGAAGGACTGAAGGAAGAAGTATATTGGTTGGACAGTCACAACTCAGAACTTCAGGAAGAGGTGGATAGCTACAAGGAGAAAAGTGGACGAAACTACCAACTGATGAAGTACTTGAGTCTTCAGCAGATTATGGCAAAGGATGAAGCTCGAAGGACCCTTAGTAGCTGGGTAAGGTCAGATAGAAAGAGAGTGGCAGAGATGATCATGTTGAACCAAGGACTTCCAGAAGAACGCAGAGTTGAACCCAGGACAGAGAACTACAGAGTCTCACCAAGCCGAGTTGAGCCGATACCACTACCTGAGGCTCGAACCCTTACTCCCGAGATAACAAGACTGAGACAAGAACTGGCACACCTAGAGAAGCAGATGACAGGACCTGAGAGGGACACAGTGAGGTTGGCAGCGCGCCTCACGGACACTCTCCACGATGACAGACAGTGATCAAGCAGCAGACAGAGACTGAGGCTGTGCGGTTGGCAGTGCGCCTCACAGGCACTTTCAGCAGTATGAGACAGATGCAGTAGGCAGTATCAGCAGATGTCAGCAGTAGTGATGAGACTTGTATCTATCTTCTTGAGCAGATGTTTAGACTTAGTAGATTATGACCACCTTTTGGCTCAGCCACGATGTAGCATTCGCTTAGATGTACTAATCCTCAAGGTTCCTGGAGCTGGCCTCGGGATAGTACTCATGTCTAGGGTGTAATGCTGTAATGAATGATCGACCTTTGTGGCTGTTCTTGCAATTTTATTGATGTTCATCTTGAGTGTACTTTAGTGTTGAGTCTATTTCATGTGTGCAGTTCTTACTCTAGTTACGCTAACCTAACCCTTACCGACCGCCACTAAATCTGCTCTATGAAAAATACAGCAAGATGTCGATCCGAAGATCCAACCGACTGCTTGCACGTTTTGAGGAAGCTGAGCAAGAAGAGGCAGCAATGGCAGCTAGAGGCAGAGGACGTGTCAGAGGTACAAAGCGTCTGATACAAGCCCTCTGGGCTAAAGCGACAATAAGAAACATCTGCGCAGCGGTAGCTAGAACAACAGGGACCACTCCTCCACAGGCATCCTTGAGCGTAGCGCACACCCTTCAGTCGTACCACCCATCCTGGTTGAACTCGCGGTCGGGGTCTTCACCTGAGAACCCAAAGTCTGTCCCCAAGGAAATGGGACAGGTCCACGTCACCAACCATAATATGATGCAAGCTTTAAAGGTGGCCTATTCTAAGGATATAGAAATGATCAAGGTTTAAGCCAGGGTTTTCTTATGCAAGCAGCAGCAATAACCCAAATTCAACTCATCACCAACTCCTGCTCACACACATACATCCATCCGCTCCCCAAAACCAACCATCAGCCTCACATATTCCCATCGGGCTCGTCCTGCCACGGCAGGTTCCCGCAATTCATTATCCTCCAACACCTTTCACTCACTAGTCGACTCGGTGAGCTCCCTCCCCACCTTGTCTCAACAGCCTCAGCTGGACCAATCTCTCATAACCCGAATCAAGGATGAGGTAAGAAAGCAGTTTCCCATGCTAGCCGGGGCTTCTCAGAAATGGGTCGTCCGTAACCGTGGACACGGCTATACGTATAGTTTACACTCTGCAGAGGTGGCACTCCAGGAATCCATCCGGGCTGCAAGGCTAGTCCGCAACCAACCTGAGACACAGCCCACAGCAAAGACCCTAAACAGTAGCGGCGCCAATCCTGTCTCCCTGGGCTCGGGAAACATCCGATCTAACATCTGCCCCAGGGTCGTGAAACCTTCCCACCGGGGCCAGTCGGGGGCCGTGGTAAATCAGGGAGATTACGCCGCAACGAATCCCCCCTACACATATCAAACTCGATTCTCCTACAGTCTCGGCGCCGCACTAGAGTAGGCTTGCTGGAACCCTCCCCATACTGGGTAGATGGTGAGCACGGTAAATCCCAAGTCCGAAGTGGGGGCACGACTCGGTCCTTAATTGTTCGGTAAAGCGAGTATCTGCATCACAAGCGATCCGCCGCAACGGTCCGCAATCGGCACCCATAACAGGTATTGCCGCCCAAACTCCTCAGGTACTCACCGAGTACCAACCCCAAGTAACCAGTAACCATGTACCCGCAACAGGTACCCCATAGGGACTGCCCGAGTGCAGTCCCTCAGCACCTCGATCAACGATCGAGTTGTTATTACTCGCTTACACCGCCTAGCTGCACTACTCCTCCCAAACCACCCACAACTCACGCCAAGAGGATCAATCACAACCATCCCAACACATGCATAGCATAGCATATTTATAAAGTGAGTAGTAGGTAGCAAGGTAACAGGATAATAACAAGGCAGTGCAGGTTTATCATGCGAGTAAAGTAAAGCGCTAGCATACTAGTTTGCATGTCTAATAGGTATTTCAGAGATGGTCGGGCGTGAACCTGGGCAAAGGTCTTCGTCCTCGTCAAAGCAGTTGTTGTAGTAGTCCGGCTCCTCCTGACTCTCCGGAGCTCCTAGGGGCGCGGAAAGAAAATAAGACGCGGCTACTAGCAAAGAAACACAAAGACAGCGACGAAAGAAGACTCAAATAACACCAAACTCTACACTAACGCGTAGATCATGATTTTAGAAAAATATAGAAACTGGTTTCATATTTTTCTGAGCTACGGTTGATTTATTATTAATTTTCGAAGTTTAAATCATTTTCTGAAAATATTAAATAATTTCCGAAAAATAAAACAGACAGAAATTAGCCTGATGACGTCAGCATGACGCCATGCTGACGTCAGCAGTGGGGTCCGCCTAGGATGACGTCAGCAGTGGGCCCTGCTGACGTCAGCGTTGACCGGTCAACGGTCAACGGTCAGCGGGTCAACTCTGGTCAGTGGGCCCCATGTGTCAGTGACTCGTGGAGTATGACAGGTGGGTCCCATACGTCAGCGCTGTTAAAAGAAAAAGGAAAAAGAATAAACGATGGCTGGGCTGGAATTGGGCCGAAAGCGAATGGGCCGGAAGAGTTCAAGGGTGGTTAAACGGACTTAAACGCAAGATTCGGCCCACGAAGGGGCGGCTGCGGCGCGACGCGACGCGCGCGCGCGGCGCGCTCTGGAGCACGCCGGCGGCGACGGTCGACGGCGGTTCTGGCCGGAGAAGGTTCGGCTGGGCTCAAGAACGGTCGGGACAGCTTGGCTTGGGTTAGGCGAACACGCTCGAGGGGAAAAAGGCTCGGATTAGGGTTCGGCTTGGGCTCCCGACGTGCGACGGCGATGGCACGGCCATGAACGCCGGCGAGCACGACGGCGGCACGGGATTTGGCTCAACTGCGCTCGATTCGGGTTCGGCTAGCACGCTCGTGGCCTCCAGCGACTGCTGGGGCACGGCTAGGTGCGCACGCGCGGACTCGTGGTCGCCCACGGCCGCGCGTGGCCTCGGCGTTCGCGCGCGGGGCGAGCAGAGCTCGGCCGCGGCGGCCTCGGCTGCGGGGAACAAGCGACGGCGGGTTGCAAAGGGTCTAGCGGCGACGGGAACCTGCACAAGAAGATGCACAGCACGAAGGCTGGCACACAGAAGGCTTGGCTTGGCACGGCGAGCACGAGCGGCGGCGCTCCGCCGGAAACAGAGAAGAAGGGGGCGAACGCGGGCAGCTCACCCAGGGTCTCGTCGTCGTACGCTGCAGCTCGGGGAAGACTCGTCGAGGCTCGGCGATGCTCGTGCGCTTCCTCTCGTCCCTGGTCCGGCTCCTCGTCGGCGAGTCCACGGACGGCGGCGATGGCTTCGGCGGCGGCGATGCGGGGAAGGCGCTCCGGCTCTCCTCCTCTTGCTCCGACTGCTCCAGGACCTTCCCCACCCCTCTCCTACTCCTCCCCTCCCTCGAACTGGATCTGGATGGAACCCCGAAGGGCGGCGCGGCTTGGGGAAGAAGATGGCCGGTGGCGGGTTTTATAGGCGCTAGGGCTAGGGTTCGGCGGGCACGGACGGCGAGATGGGGAGCTCGAGCAGCTGCGGACACGCGGCGCGCATCGGACGGGCCGCACGGAGCTCGGGTGGTTGGGTCACGGGCGCTCGGCCGCGGAAGAGAGAGAGAGCGCGGCGAGGAAGATGGCGCGGGGGAGGAAGAAGATGGCTGACAAGCGGGGCCCGGCGGTCAGCGGGTGAAGGCGGACGCGGAGCGGACGCGGAGAGGAGGTTGGGCCGTGCTGGGCCGAAAGGCCGAGCAGGCCGGCTGGGGTTGCTGGCTCGGGTAGAAGAGTTGAAGGGGGTTAAATGGACTTGGCTGCGGGAATTCGGCCCACGAACAGGAATAGGATTTGGAAATTAGTTTAGTCAATTAGAGTTTGAATTCAAATCTAGAATTTGAATTCAAACCAACCAAAAATCCAAATAAATCCAAATAAATCCAAATCACACTAATTCATCCTTAGCACTTCAAATTGATTTTAAATTTGAATTTAAATTGCCTAAGAATTTAGGGAGCAAATAGAAGACACTCTTATATGTTTGTTTGCATGCACACAATTCCACCAAAATTTTTAAATTCGAATTTTTGCACTCAACAAAGCCTATAGGAATTTTAGGGTTGTTACAAGCTCCATGTTTGTTTTATAACACTTGCCAGTGTGGTTTGGAACCAATCCAAGTATCGTCCTAAAATCTGGTTTACAAGCCATCTTTTATTGTAAATATTTCCCATCTCAGATAATGTTCCTTTTAATAATAAACCTTTCCAGAACTGTGTCTCCAGGTTTCATTTGAACAAAAACACTTTGAGCTTAGATATTTATTTTTTAGTAAGATCTACCAGGTACCTTCTTCATTAAGTAGCCTAAAAATATATTTGGTCAGAAGGAATTTATTTTTTCATCGAGAGGTGTACTATTCCTAAACCCCCTTGATCTTTGGGATGACATAGCTAGGATGGAGATAAGAGGAATTTACCATTGGTAATTATTGACGTATGGGAAAAGTGGGAAATGATTTGAAGAGCCTCATTAAGTGCTTTTCATTTTTTTCATTTTAATATTTTTTTATTTTTACAGTTACCATTTTTATTTCCAATTTACCCCAATATATATGAGCAAAACTCAAAAATCAATGAACCCAGTAAACAGGATTTCCATTTTCACTTTTATCCCCAATTAAGGAGATACTAAATTTTGATCCCTACATATGACTTTGTAGTACCTCCGATCCCGAGGATTAATTGCACTGTGGCTCGCAAAGGCATTGTCTGTCAAAGATAAATTAGTTTGATTATTTTTTTCAACATTCTAGAATGCAACTGAATGGAGTGTATATGTAGGACAGATTCCTAAATAATTGGTAGATTTATGACACGCACTGTCTAATCTATGCCAGTATATATATTTATAAATCATGGAGTGTGCCGAACTTTCACAAAGTACATGCTATCTTTTCTTGGTCGACCGAAGAAAGAACGCTTGATCAGGTGTAGCAGTAGATCGAAAGCACTACTGATACTTGCAACTTTATGTGCGAGAACAAAGGCGCCACTGCGTCGTGTCCAGTCATATGGTGAGGTTTGAAACATCCCCGTTAATGGTTTTCGACTTGCTCTTGGACTCTCTCAGCCGAAATTTTCTTGGCTCTGATGTTCTTGACACAGTCGGCAAGTGTATAATATAGAAACAAAAAGACGCCCGGGAAGAAAGCAGGGAAATTTCGGCTATATGTATGTGCGTCCTCACAGTCACGCGTACGTCAGCCATGAGCTTGCTCAAGATATGGCAACAGTGATGGTGTTGCACAAGGAAAGGAAGGCGACATGTCAGTCAGATGAAAGCCTTCTTTGAGATACATGAGAATTGTAGTGTACATGGATGTGGACTCTTGGCATATATATCAGGATATAGCCACTGTGAATCAATGAATGGATGGATGAAGTAATCAAATTAGGATTTTTCTTGGTCACGTCTCAGTGACCAACTGACGGCCACTTTGGAAACAACATGTATGCTCTATTTCGCAAAAAAAAACATGTATGCTCTATTGCTCTGATGTTAACATCCATATATCAGATACTGGTATACATCCGTGTCGTCCTTTTCACTCCACACGAGACGGCCGTGACCAAATGAAAGACCGAAGAAGGTTAATCTCTTCTCCGGTTTGCGGCTGCCTGTAGACAGGATCGGATGCTTGCTGTCGTCCACGCCTCCATTTCTCCGACAAATCACTGTGCTCGTGTCATCTAGCACCAAAGTGATGTGGATGCTGGACTTGTTCACTCCTACTTTCCTGAAGAGTCCCAGAAATTTCAAGGATGGTTCTTTGATGGATTGGGTCATCTGCTACTGTTCTCTATCTATCCCTCTATATCATCCGCATTATGACGAAAGATTTTGTTCCTGTTCGTAGCCATCTTTTCTTCTTTTTTGTGGTCATAAATTTTAATGAAATACAGGATGGTTGTGAAGCACAAGTGCACAACCAAGATATGGGTGTTAAGAGTTCTGGTACCATTATTGGTAAAGTTTTGCAGTAGTTCTCCTGGCTATGTTTATCTGCTGACGTTCATCCCCGGTTTTTATTCGATTCCATTTGATCCTGCAACGACAGTTACGTTTCAGATAAGGCACAATATCTCACATTCTCACGTCAACGTCGGCAGGATGGATTGCTTGCTTAAACCCATCAGCAAAGTATACTGAAATGCTGCTTTGCCGATGCGGCGCTCACAGCTTGCTCTGAACAACTCGTACTCGTGCCCGTCAATATCCTTCGTTCATGCCCTGTAATTAAAGTAATGTGAAAGGAAATCTACAAATTAACATTAGTTGTCACCGATCTTTAAATGTCCATGATACATTGCAAAAAAAAATCCATGGATTCACAAGATATATATAATGCAAAGTGACTAGGCCGCAGTGGAAAATACAGCAATTGTACTGAGACTCTGTGGCGCACCAAGACACTGGTAGGAAGTCTCAGTGTACGACTGGTAGGAAGTCTCAGTGTACAGTTTCACTACACGGTTATCTAGATTAACTGTGCCAAAGGTGTTTCATGGTGATGAAACTACTCTCACATCCTATAAAACTCTCTCACATCCTATAAAACTCTAGCATCTCTCCTACTCCGTATACCACATCAGCACATTTAATACCATAAAACTCTCCATGAAACCCCACTGGCCACTGAGACTGGCCTTTACAACATACAACATCAATGCAGCGTGTCCTACTAAATTAGGCGATGGAATCTAGGAGGCATGATGGTAATGCGGCTGTTCGTTCCCAGATCGGACATGGCATGATAAAAAGGCCTCGATCCAAAAGAAAGATTAGGCGTGACAATTTGTTTAAAAGCCAAAGCCCTGCGCTGTGGGATCACCATTGGGCCAAGCAAGAAGATAGATCGTCAGAGGGCGGCTGTGTGCGAGCAGTGGCTTGGGCACAGACAGAGACAACAGACATGGGTAGTGCGTGTGCCCCCTCGATCCCCGAAAGCCAAGGATTAGTGCTAACCTTTGGCGAAATTGAGCTAGGCGACGAGCGCAAATCCAGTGGCGATCTAGGTCCTATAGTGACAGGGGTCACGAAACAGGGCGTGCTTCAGTGCACACATGGTTTGCTGAAATTCGTACTGTTCCTCGCACTTTCTCAACAGTTTAAAGCTCTTCGGTGAATCGGCGACAGCGACATGAACACCGACGTGGTGCCGGAACCAAATACCAGGGGTTTGAGACGTGGCTTGTGCTCAAGATGACACAAAGGGGATATGATCAGCGCAGAAGTTCAGCACAGAGGTTCAATTTCCCTGTGGCATGTGTTTTGCTGATGCTAGCTCAGTAGCAAACTGATGAGCATAGGCAGCATCCATTCGTAGCCTGGCCAATCTGTCCGTGCTACTCGCTACGGACAATGCAAGCCCTTGCCCGGCGCCCGGCGAGCTTGCCGGTGGAAGTGCCGCGCCGGCGTATCGGGATCGCCGCCCGGCCGGCCTCTGGTTCCGGGCCCGATGCATGCCGCGGCCATGGGAAGCATGTGCTTGTATAGGGAGCATTGAGCTGGCGCATTGGGCGCTGCAAGAACCCCGGAAGCTTTCGATGGTGGCCATCCTAGCAGGCAGCTAACACAGGGGAGGCTCGGCTGAGGTGGCCTGCTAATAACGACAGAAACAAAGGCGAGCAGCTAGCGCGTGGTTTCAGCACATTTCCGCTTTTGTTTACAGTGGAGTGATATGCTTATGTAATGGATTGAAGTATGATGAGGCCGAAGCTATAGTATATATACTCCTCCGGTTTAGTAAAAGAGGTCGTTTAGAACATCAACACGGTCACCAAAGCAAAACTTTGACTTCTCTTTTCTATAAAAATATTTTTTGAAAAATTATATATGTATACTTTTATGAAAGTAATTTTTAAGACCAATCTATTTATATAATTTTCACATTTACAAACTCAACGACTTAAATGTTATTCATGATTTATATTCCCAATGTTTGACTCAAACCTTGTCCAAAATAACTTTTTTTACCAAACCGGAGGGAGTACGTTACTACTTACTATATCTGCATTGGAGGAATTTTAGGGGTCTATACTATAATTCAGTTTGGCATAAAGGCGCCCTGCTAGCGAGCTCGTAGCTCCACCTGGAGCGACCTGCGTTCTTCCAGGGCGGCAGCTAGTTGCCAGTAGTCAGTGTGCATGAACAGCTTCTGTGGGCATACCAATGAGCAAAAGCCGGGAGAAGGGAGACCTCACCCATCATTGATCTTAAGCTGCCACGCTGAGGTGGTGTTTAGATGTTGAATTTGGGAGGGTGAATTTGAGAGTATGATATCACTTCGTAATCATTGCGTCATTGTAGCATTTCGTTTGTATTTGTGAAAAATTGTCCAAAAATTGATTAATTAGGCTTAAAATGTTCGTCTCGCATAGCACAACAAAACTGTACAATTAGTTTTGATTTCATCTACATTTAGTACTTCATGCATGTTATGACATTTTGATGTGATGGTGAATCTTTTTTGCATAGTAAATTTGGGAGTGGAATTCTAGAACTAAACAGGACCATTTGTTTCGTTGCAGCTGGAATATAATGCGGTAGCGTCTGGGTAGGGGCACTAGAGGTAGCGGCCACTAGGTACACCTGGTGCAACCCAGCCAGGGGTCTCGGCGTTTCAAAGGCTGCCAAGAGTTCTAGAGACCTCCATTACCACACAACTAATCTCCTCGGCTTGAAAGGGTTGCCATCCGTGTTGCTTGAAACCTTTGTTCCTTTTTATCTGAAAGGAGTAAAGAGGTTGAGAGCCTTCTCCTGTAAATCTGATTATATCTCCCATTCTGTGGCCTCTATGATGCCAATGCTAGCATTCTATGGCCTTGGTGATGCATATGCTAACATGAAAGCAAATGTGACCCAATTTTCCGGCTACTATTCACAGTTTTCTAATGGACGATCCGCTGTCTTACCTACCTGTTCCAAAGTACGGGCAGCGGCATCCTAAAGACGAACCTTTTGCACAGCAAAGTAGCGAGTAGCCCAGTAGGTAAGGTTACCAATTTCTTCCTTAAATTAAGTTGCCATTGCAACTAATGTGCTTGACAATCAAGTAATCACTAAATGTAGTTTAGGAAAACTCAAGTGGGGCTGGCTGATGGCTGCTGGTGCAGATTTATACCGAGAGACAAATACCTGACTGCTGAGGTTGAACGTTCGGCCCAGTGCATCTCCGCCAACATCCAAACAGGCCAATTGAGTACGTGACTAAAGAACACAGCAAGCTACCGTGTGGGCTGCACATACCACATTCAAATCTAACCTTCCAAGGCCCAGAGGTATGGAACGACGCATCAATCATAACATGGGACCTAACATCAAACATAAGGCAACAAGCACAAATGAAGCATAACTCATCTCATCACAAGAAAATAAAATGGGCACCAGCAACACATGAGTCAAAATCTTATATTACAGGGGGGGAAGGTACAAAAGAGCCTCAAGGAACTCAAGGAACACAGCATCCCATCTAGTCCTATCCTAGACCTAAAGCATGGGAGGGTGGGCAGCTCCAAGAATCAGACAAGAGTCAACTCAGGGAAGCCCGCTACAGCTCAGTTTCATACACAAGAGCCAGCTGCTCAACAAGTAAAAACTGAAGGTCCATTCAGATCTAGGGTACCAGCAAGCATCTTGTGCCCTTCGATGGAAACTTTTGTTGTTTTTTTGCCATATCGTTGCCCGACATGAACATCCACCATCCACTTAGAAACCCCCACACTTGCAGATCTGTGTCCAGAAGAAAACTTGTGAGTTGAGCAACTTACCATTCCCTCCCAGCAGGGGGGTAGAACTCGTCCATCTCTACATTTTTTTTCCAATCTTATGCAGTTGATGCCACACTAACCCTGCAATAAAGTAACAAACAAATACCAAACAGCCGAGTATAAAGAAAACAGAGCAATGTAGATATTGAACACACAAGGGTTGAGTTAAAGACCATGCCTCAGTGATGACTTCCACGACACATCCGGGTTCATACCTGCATCATCTTAAGAACCCACTTCAATACTACGGTTTGGCTTTTTATAGATAGATAAAAGAAAAGCAAAAAAAGGGTGCAGGTGCACAAGAAGCATCACCTCTAACTCTTCAGGAAGGCCACCTTGAGCAACTCCATTCCCACCAAAATGCACATTTTCAGCAAGGACATCCTTTTCCATGCTCTCTAGTAACTCGGCACTATTGGTGCTTCCCAACCTTTCACTTCCAACTAACTCTGATACAACTTCAGCTACCTGCTTTAAAGTTGTGCAAACTTCTACAGTTGGAGCGGTGCAGTTCTCAACAAGAGGAATACCATGCTTACTAGTTGCATCACCAGAACACACTGCTCCCATTGTCACACACCTGGGGTCAGATGCAACAGTATCTGGGCTTCTCTCAGATGCCTGTGGTGAAGCCTGGTTCCCACCACTCACATCGCTAGAAGCCCTTCTTATTTCATTGTTACATGTCTCATCGCCAACATTGCCAGATTGAGGTGATGATGAAGTTTTTGGATGCACTGGGCTCACCGATGTTCTTTTGGCAGACCTGCCTGGTTCAGCGTCATCAGTTCCAGCAGAATCATGCTTTCTCTTCAGCTGACTGTCCGGAGATCTGGTTGCAGTGCCATCTTCATTGTCATTTTTAGACTGCTGTTGATGGTTCACATGTCTAGCAGGGCGAGGTCTCTTGTAACCCTCTGGAAATACATAAGCTGGGATCTGCTTTCTCCGAACATGAGAAACAGCTAACTCCATCCCAGGCTTCCAGAACATATACAAGTTGATTTCATGCCTAAACTCATCTACTGTTCCACGAATATCAAACTGTTGTCCTTCCTGTATTTTTACACCTTCTTTCCTTGATAAACCCATGAAGAAAGCACAATGAGCACACTGCCTAGAAGGATCTGCATACTCATGCGGGTAAGGATGACACTGAAGCATTCCATATGTATCACGTTCAATCTGTTCACAACCGATAATAAATTATCATAATTCAGAAGACAACACATTAACAGCATCAAGACTCATATTAGACATAAATAAAACATGAAGAAAACACATATAGATTGATTGATGGAAACATAGTCATGCTCCTTTGACAAGGACTATCATGCTAGCAACTGACTTCATCATCAATAAGCAAAATCATGTAACAGTGAACCCCCCCAAAATCAACTTCCCGTAACTACCTATGGTCCCATAAATAATAAGTAGCCCAAAAGCAGCAAGTTTCAGCTTGTCTGATTAAATTAAACAGATAAAACAAATGAGCACATTACCTTCAAAGTTAGTTGCCGCAGTCGAGATTCAACCCGACCCTTCCAAAGTCTAAGGTCTTCATCATCCTCGGCGATGATGTCAACCTGTAGATAATTCTTGTATGCTTCAAAAAACTGAAAAGGCTCAAAAAGAGCACACCAGCTGGCCTTATTCATTTCAATTTCCTATACAACAGAGCATCAAAAACATGGTCAGGATAGATATTTATGAAGACAGTAACATCGATGATGATAAAGGATATTACCTGGCAAATTTTATTACCAAACTGAAATTGTTCGATCATAACCCTCAGCGTGCTTGTCGAAACATTATAGCTCGAGTTCATGCACGGGTATGCAGGGGTTATAATGGGCATATGATGGCATTTATCTCGAGGATTTTTGCGTGGATCCCAAACAGGGAAACCAAGTTCATCCTCCTCTATAGAACAAAGCATAACCGGATTTGGCCACCGCCACTGGGTAAAAACCCTAAAGAATCGCGAGACCAACATACTTGGCACAGCATTAGGATAGAGCTGGCAAACACGTGCAACTAGCAAAGCCCAGTTGACACCACCAAGAAAACCAGTAACCTGGCAGAATGAACAATTGGATCTCATAGAAAGTCAAGAGACAGTTAGCCACGAGTACAGTATGATGGAAGACTTACATTTGAGTAAACACCTCTTCTTTTTGCCCAGTACTTCAAACATCTTAATGCCGTGCGGAAATTCTGCAAGAAAAGATGCATGGATCAGAACATTATGATATTCTAGACAAAACAATAAAACAGTTGAGAAGTCGAAACAAACACAGCTGATTGCTCGAGTCAACCTCAATATTTGGAACAAGCCTAAGAATTTGGTCCGCTACTCTGCACCCATTAAGACTACGCACAGTTGCTTCATCGACATCATAAAGCACTGATCCTTGAGAGATATCCAAGTCCTGCAATAACATGTTAACCAAAGATGTATCTCTTGGAATAGACTGGCATAAGACAGCACAAGGCAGAAACCTTTGTTCCTAATTGAACAACACGAAGCAAAAGAAACTAACAATTTGGTGGATTCGACAGCAGAGGTTATGCGTTGATGCATATAAATTAATCATTTTTACTCCTTTTGATTTTCATTGGTGAAGAATTGATGAATTCCAATAAAAAGAACACATACAAAAGCACCAAAACAGCATTTTAAAAGATAAAGTTCAGAAATAGCTAGGATAACACTTAATGAAGCAAAGAAGACAGATTTTCTATTGAAAGGTGCAGGCACACAAAGAATATATTACCCAACAAAGTGAAGACAATCTAACCCATGCTATAAACCAAATGAAGTGAAAACATCCAAGTGAATATATTACCCAACAACAGGCAGGACACCTCTACACACGACCAAAACTGTCATATCTAATTCAAAGACTGTACTTAGTTATTTAAAGAATAGCTTGAACGAAAATACCTCTATACCTCATAAAATAGGAGACATCTAAGTTGAACAGATAAATAACTGACCATATGCAAAAACATCTCGTAAGAAACTTACGGCAGGTACTACTAAGAGGGAGACACTGGCATAAAGAAGGTCAATTGATATTCCATGGAACTTAAATTTCATAACAGGGACATGTGCATCAGGTACAGGTTGCAGCTCAGTCACATCCTCTGTCTGTGCTAATATCTCGTGCAGTACGATAAAAAAATCTTCCTGCGCACAAATCCTAAGTTAGACATCACTAAAGCTCTGTATATAAGTTAATAGTGTGCTGAGGAAAGAAAACATCACCTCACGATTCACATATGAAGGTCCAACACAAAGAGTATCAATATCAGCCCCAGGTCCATGAACCTACAAAGAACACATGACGTTGACTGACAAGACAAAGATCATCCGAGTGACTTTGTGGTGAAAGTCGGATACTGGTCAGCAAATTTACTTCCAAAGAAAAGACAAAATGTGTGTGGTTCTTAAACTCATTAAATTGTGTTCTCATAACACCCCCGCTCCTACTAGACCTATTCATCAGTAAAGCTAATGCATTTATTGTTCTATATACTGTTTAATAATGTTTATCTGAATCTAGAGTTCCCATGGTTTATAGACTATCCATATCAGTTGCATTTGGCACAAGTTCTGAAGCACAAAAACATTCCATTGCTCTATTTTAATAGTACATACACAACGGTGTAATAGGAGCATCAAAATTATAGCTATCACAGTAAGAAAGGACTATAAACTGCACCCACCATTGTTCCATTATTTGAATAAAAGAATATGGGACAACAACAGTGAGTGTTTTAGTTGTGACACTTAAGTGTATCAACTAATCAAAGTTTTGCTATTGTGCTGGCCTGATAAGCAAAAGAAGAGCAAATAGAATAAGATAAATATAAATTACCCCTAGACGGTATGAGCCAAAGGTGAAAAGTACGGCATTTGCCTCTTCAACCATTTGATCAGTGTATCCTCTCTGACTAGTCAATTGCTTCACCCAATCTTTTACAATCTGCAAATGCCAAAGATTGTGCTTAGGAAAGAATAAGATAACAAGAATAATTCTGCATAGAAGCAATTGGAAACCATGGATTCATCTAGGATACTGCACTGAGACAAAAGTATTCGCTGGTTCCTATCCAAAGACTCGTTGTCCTCAAAGAATGCCACCGCTACTAGTGTGGCACCAGAGAAATTACCTGGTCAAGCTTCCCCAGCACCTCCTCCCGCTTAGCAGACTCATCTGGGCTCTCATATAGGCCCGCCTCAACCAAGAACTGCGATCAGAATGGCCAGCAGAAATATCGCAGTTAGTTACCGCAACCTCAATCAGAAACGAGAATGTGAAACCGTCAAAGGCAAAGAATCCAGACCACACTCCTGATATGAAACTGAAACAATTACTAACCTTCTCTAACTCCGCCGTCCTCTGGAGATCCGCCTCCACCGGCCCAAGCAGCGATAACGGCTTGGTTATTCCGTACTGCTTCGGGGCATCAGAGCCGCCCGCCATGGGACCCCAACCTCACGGGAACACAAAACCCTTCACGCCGGAGAAAGTAACTGGCGCGGATACGCCGCCCGGAACCCCGAAAAATCCCCGGCAACTCACGGCCGCGCCGCCACAAAAATCGCAACTTTTTCCCCGCGGAGATCGAGCGCGGCACGATCTCTCCCTGGCTCAACCTCGCGCGCCCCGCCCCCTTGTATACCTGCTCGGCGACTCCGAGTAGGATTGCGCGGAGGTAACCGCCTGGCACACGGATCCGCACCGGTACCGGAGACCACCGCCCTCCCCGCCCCCCAAGAACTCCACCGCCCGAACCCGAAACCCCCACGGGGAACCCCGCGGATCGCGCCGCCCGGATCAGATCGGAGCGGCGCGGCCGGGGCGGACCATCCAACCCAGATCGGGGCCGGATCCGGCGATCCGCCGCCCGCGGCGGCCGGGAGGGAGGTGGCGCGGCGGCGGCGGGGCTGACCGCCGGGGCGGCGGAACCCTAGACGTGGGCGGCGGCGGCGGCGGGCGGGGAGGTGGAGGGGAGAGAGAGGCGGCGAATAGGTAGGGGGGAGGAGAGAGAGGTGGGCGGGGAGGTGGAGGGTAGGGAGGGAGGTAGAGAGAGAAAGGGAGAGGGGCGCGTGCGTTCTGTGGGCTATCCGTCGGTGTATTTCCTTCCGGGGGGCGGTGGAGGGAGGGAGATCTTTTCCTGTAGGGGGTTAATCGGATATTTCCGGGGGAATTAGCGGGGGTGGTTGCGCGGCTGGTTATTTATTAGGGTAACTAATCGCTTCCGTTTAACGCAGCTGTGTACCTGCTGGCGGGGTTGACGGAGTGGGAGGAACGCGAACGCGGCATGTTCTAGAAGGCGGAGGGCCGTACCACCACTCCACTGGCTAGTGGGAGCGGATACAGGTGGTGTTTAGATGTTGAATTTGGGAGGGTGAATTTGGAAGTACGATGTCACTTCATAATCATTGCGTCACTGTAGCATTTCGTTTGTATTTGTGAAAAATTGTCCAAAAATTGATTAATTAGGCTCAAAATGTTCGTCTCGCAGAGCACAACAAAACTGTGCAACTAGTTTTTGATTTCGTCTATATTTAGTACTCCATGCATGTTATGACATTTTGATGTGATGGAAAATCTTCTTTTTCCATAGTAAATTTGGGAGGAGAATTTTGGAACTAAACAGGGCCCTAGATGGGGCAGCTGATAAATGATCAAATTCCTTTTCAAAAAATAAATGACCAAACATAACGGTATTTGTTCATTCATCTAATAAATTTCTAGGCACAATAAGACCAGCTCAGTGGAGTTTTATGGGCAATAAATTGACTGACATGTCAGCATTTTTGATGATGTAGCACTGTATTAATGAAGAGAGAGGTGAAATGAGTTTTATGGTGATGAAACCTCATCTACACGGTTACCTAGACAGCTTGTGTCTTGCATGTGACCTAGGAAACAACAATTAATGAAATTATGCATTGAGAGGGAGGTGTTTCATCCTAGTTTCAAACACTTTTAGATGATGTGTCACTCTAGGTAACTGTGTCCATGAAACTTTCACTGAGACTGGCCTAAGGAAGTCACAGGTCAGCACGCTCAAGAGTCAAAACACGCACATACTGTACTCCCGTTGTGCTAGTGCATCCGTACAGAGAATTTCAGAGAGTAGCCTCTAAAACGTAAATGGACATTTGTTTTTGTTCTTGAATTAGGGATGAATTTATATTGGTGATCGCCCGTTTCTTTTTTTTCTTTGGAATTGTAGAAGATAAGCTATCACTCAGGTTTCAGCAACAATATTGATTGAGATAGACATTGTGACTCGTTTCAAGTGACTAATTATACTACATGTTGTCTAGGTTGGTTCAAACAAAATGAGATATTGTTGTCATTAATTATGCACTGCATTTACCATTCGTACGTACGTACATACATACATATGTCAATAGTTTAAAATATCGTAAAAATTATCTACATTTTGGTTTTAGTCCGTAGTAGAAAAAAACAGTAAGAATTCATGCCAGGCATGAATCTTCTTTGTTGCCACATGCCCCCCTACCCCTAAGAGCACAGCTAGTGTATTGGAATTGAACTTGACAACTAGGCCCTCTAACGACATTAAGCGCTATAACTTCTAGTGTGGAAATCCATCAATAGCCATATGCGATTTCTCTCTCCCTAACCACTGTATACCCTAGCTCATCTTTGCTCAAACTGATGGGTGATGGGCTGATGGCCATGGCTCCGTGTCGCTGCAAAATAGATAGCTTTGTGTTATCTAATTTGTTTCTATTTCTCAATTGTCGAGCCGATTCAAATCAAGAAATCTTTTCCCTCTTTCAATAGATGTAATGTGTCATATACAAACTATACTCCGCTTTCTCTCTCCACTATTAGATTTGTGAACACACCAGCTATTTTGACAACTCTACTAGATTTGCACCCACGAGCATGCATAGGGAAGTTTGCTCGATGTCCCTGTCTGTAGCAGTTTTGTACGAAAGTTTTCCTCATCTAAGTACTTTATGTAGGTAAATTATTTTTTATCTACCTAAACGTGTATATCACCTCAAGGTGTTGTTATTTTAATTGAGTCGATAGTTACTTAAACATATCATGTGACATATATCTCACTGAGATGTTATTGTCTTTCGATAACCACGTTATATACTATAAATCTCACTATAACATATATTATTACACTACCTTCAGACCTGGCACGTCATATACCATAAATATTACTATAAATATAGTATTACACTACTACCGTCAAACTCGGCACCGTTTAAGTTAACTCAATCATATTATGTATCAATGTTTTACTATATTATTAAATAAATCCAAGAAAATATAAAATATGCGCCAAAGTCAAGACTTGAATTTAAGTGGATAGTTTCTCCACAGTAAATCTACTAACTAAACGCAAACTCGGTTTACATATATCATGTTTATTTTAGCAATAATTTTATGTAAATTATGTGCAAAAGGCTACAGATATGTACTAGCATTTGTAAATACATGATGTTTAACATAAGTTAATCAATTGAACATCGTATATTTGAAGATGCAGAGAATAATATCTCATAATTTTAATTTGATGGTAAAAAATATTCTTCTTGAAATTATTCATATTAGTACCGGTCAAAATTTGAAAAATAAAAATTAAATGATTTGAGGAGTAGGCATGTGTTTCGAGCCGAAGCCATTATTGAGTCCAAATGGGTTCAAATCATTTAATAGTAAAACTCAGTGTGGCAATACCTAAAGATAGTAGATGGTTAGAGCAACTCTAGCAGACTCTTTAAACAAGCCTCCAACCCATATTAGAGGGCCTAACAAAAAAGTTGTATTCCATACTTTAGGGCCATTGTTGGAGTTGAAACAAGTACTGAGATCCTCAGAAAATAGATGCAACCTCCATTTGATATTTTGAGGGCCTGATTTGAAGGTTGGAGTTGCTCTTATTGAAATGGGAAAAATATGATTTTTGAGTCACACTGAGTTTTTTAAAAGAATATTATGCAAACTAATATCCCCTTAATTAATTGTGCTAAACACCCTGCACTCTCTTAATTTGAGGAGTGGACGGGGAAAAGTTTGTTAGGAATGGAACATGGAATTGAATTGACAGTATAGCAGCACTAGCTGGGCGGCATTATTATGCAGAGCCGGCAATTTCCAGCAGAAAGGTCTGAAAAGGAGAAATTGATGATATGACGCGGACAAGAGAAGTCCTACCCCACCAAAACCGAAGAAAGAGAAGTCAAAGCATCACATTTTTTACGTGCATGAAGTGCCAGATGGTGCGTTCTTATAGGACTACTGAGGACGGAAGTACGCGATTAGATAATACCAGAAAGTGCTCCACTGGAGAAAGAAAATAAAATAAAAGAAGGGGCTAGAAAGTGCTGATGCTCACAGCCTAGCATCAACGACTTTGATGCGTAGTTAGGGGAGAGAAAGAAGGGAGATTAATCATCAGAGGTGCTACGCGTCAAGCATGTTGCATAGTGATTTTTTTTTGACATGGTTGCATAGTGAATTAGTGATAGACTGATAGCCTCACTGAATTTCTCAATTTCTCATCATCGTGAAGAAAAGAAGAAACAGATGGATGGGCGAAAAAGGCCCCTAGTTTCTGGTTTTGGGCCTGAATTACGGCCTAATCTTGACCTGTTTTGTAGCACTCGTGGCCTGATTTGTCTTGTTGTTCTGGTGGGTCGGCTTCGAGAGCAGCAGGCTAAAGAGAGGCCCAATTAATCATCAGGACTGTTCAATCAGCGGCCCAATCACCCTTAGCTCAGTCAATCAGTCACGTTTGGAACAAAATTGAAAACATTCACCTTTTTTTTTCTGAACATGAATAATCCATTTACAGTCCACTAATAATAATAATATATTTTTTGAAACAAAGTACTCACGTACACGCAAGCACATGGGCTCATAAAAAAAATCTTCATTTGAAGTGCAAATAACCTCTTCCACAGAGAAAAAGCCACAGTTACGAACTCATTTCCAAATACCTATCCCTACGGTGTTTTCGAATTCTCTGTTTAATTTGCCGCTACAACACGCTGTAGAAATTTTATATGTTCCTTTGCTTTTCTTCTCTCCATTACAAATCCATGCCATTGCCTTCGCTTAATACTCGAGTCACTACATCGCACCCGTCGTCAGTCACTCACGTACGATTGCGTATACATACTGAAGGTAGGAAGAGGTGTGTATGTATAGTATAGGTACAACAAGGCTGCACGTATCGGCAAAGTCAGTAGCTCATCAACCCACCGGCCACCGTACCGCCGCCAACGCTGCCAAGTTGGAAAAATAATCAAATCCCCGCCCACAGAGAAGAAGATCGAGGATGATGCCCACCGTTTTGGTGGCATGCATGGCTTGTCTTCATCGCCGGATGCGTCCGATCACGGCGTAGAAAACCCAAAAAAGCGCGTAGGACGACAGAGATTGACGTCGACATATATGCATGAGGATCGGATCGAGAAATGCATGCAGTGATCTTCTTCTATCTATCACTCTCTCTTTTTGATGGGATGCAGCGCTAGCTCTTCTTTATCCACAAGACCTGTCCCGATCAAGCGCTGGGCTTGGGCTGGTTATTATCGGCATCCAGCCATCCAGGTGTTGCCGCCTCGCTGGTCAAAATATTCACATGCACAAAATGTTGCCAAAAGTGCATGGATATTCACCGGAAGGGCTTTTTGTGCCATCATGGTGAGGTAATACGTTACCGAGGGTTCATTTCGTTTTGTTTCTTTTCCTTTTTGTCAAACTATTTACCATGTTCTTATCCATTAACTGACATATGTAGGATACCAGCCCCGGAGGTGCTTCGAGGGATGTACAAATGGCCAACCGTCATACGAGATCACATGCGCTCTTTATGGCCGACAGAAATGTGTCCAGTCATCATCTTGAGCCTTCTGCAAAAGTATCTCCCTCATAGATGCGATGCTGTACACACCATTTAGATACATAATCAATTAAATTCTATTTATCATTACTATCATCTTTGACTTTTATTCTACTTACAAATTATAAGACAGGTAAATATTATTCTCCCAAATGTATTTACAATGTTTTAATTTTGATTACTTAAAAATATAAACATTATTGCCGTCGCAACATGCGGAAGCAGGAAGACCACGCGCGCTGGAGCCCTATCCGTAGATGAGAGAGACCGGGCGCGGCCACGGAAACGTACATGCAATGCATATCTATCCACTCCCCCTCTCTCTCTTCCTTATTTGCGTCCCGTCACCGGATCGAGCCAATCCAGCCCACGATCTCTTTCTCTTCCTCCCCCGGCGGCGGCTCCTCCTCCTCCTCCTCTCCTCGCGTGTATAAAACGGGCGCGCGCACGCTCCAACCCTGAACCGGGGCCCTTGCGTTGGCGTTCCAATTAAGCTGCTTCGATTCCGTTCGTTCGTGATGGGAGATGATGCCTGCGATGATGAGGGGGTGATGATGGTGCTCCGTGGCCGTCGGCGCCATCAGGGTGTGGTTGCAGCGGAAGGAGACCGCTGTGACGGCGGCGGATGGGTGTCTAGCGGATCGTCGTCGACGTCGAGCCTGACCGACGACGAAGAGGAGGACGGCGACGGCGCGACGTCCTCCTCCTCCAAGCCGGATCGTGACGTCTCGTCTTCGTCGTCTCTGTCCTCCTTGACGTCGTCGGGGTCCGAAACGACGCAGATGGGCGGCGAGAACGCCGCCGGCGGGCCGCTCTACGCGCTGTCGGACATGATGGAGGATCTTCCTGCTCTCAGGTAATTAATTATACAAGAATCTCATTTTGCTAAGCAATGGGGGTACTTACTTAGAACATAGAAGACAACGGAAAGATTGGCTAGATTTTGCATTAGTGCTTTTGTTGATTAAATCATTTTTTTGGAGGATTGAACCGTGAACTTCGTGCAAAAAATGTTTGATAATAAGAAACCTGATCAATGGCAATCAGTATCCGGATCCACTTTCAAAAGTCGGAGACCATATCATTTTTTGTAAAGGCATAATTATAGTAACCGAAAACTAGAGATCAGTGATTCAGATTTCAGATTGTGTGCCCAATTTGAGCAACGATGCATAGATACTATATTTATTTACAAACCAGTAACATCATCTATTCATCTCTAACAGCTGAATTCATTCATTGCAGAACAGGGCTGTCCAAGTACTACCAGGGGAGGTCCCAGTCCTTCACATCGCTGGCCGATGTCAGCTGCGTGGAAGACCTAGCCAAGAAGACTACGCCTTACATCAGAAGAAAGAAGGCGTCGTCCAGGTGCCCAGCTGAAGTGCTGGGCGCAAAGAATCGTCTGTCAAAGACAATCGCCAAAAAGGCGCCGAGGGCCAAACCAACAGTTGCGTACCAGGGCAAGAGAGAGATGTACAGGTGCTAGACCATTGCAAAATGTACGGTCATGGCTAATGAAATGAGATAAGTGCTTATGCACTGAACAAGAATACGTTCAGTCGGCGGCGTCATTATCAGTAGAATTTTCTGCAATTGTTTTATTTACTTCTCATGTCCTGTGACCAGTCCTGTGTCTCCATCCTTGATTGGTATATACAGTGGATGGTGCAAAGGTTAACAACTGGAATGGCTGAACTAAAAGCATAGTAGTTTCTGCCACCGCATTTGCAGTAAATTTACTGAAAACCACACGGAAAGAAGCGCAACATATATCTGAACGCACTCAGATTTAGAAAATTAAATGAAAGTTCATCTCCTTAAACTTTGAAAATAGACGGCTTCACAGATAAAGGCAATTTGAATGGTATCACAATTTGCATAACCATAAATACTTTCCACAATATGGGAAAAATGTGTGTAATTACAAACCACCGTTGCCGCATTGGGCACATTCAATGGCCGCACGACCAAGTGGGAAATCCAACATGCTTGGATAAATCCAAATTTATGTCTGCAATGATGACTAATGAAATCTTTCCAATGGAAGCATTTCAGAGTGGGACCAAAATGGTGGTAGGAATGCCCTGCCAAAGGAAACAGGTATTCCCTCCACTGTTCCAATAACAAAATCAACTGATAAAGTACATTGGATTTGGAAGCTTGAAGGATCTCGTTGCCATTGGTGATCCTATCAGATCACTCCATTGATCCCCTGAATTTCCAAGTATCTTGAATCCTTCAGCCTCCATTGCTGCTCGTCTCTCTGATTTGTACTGCACAGCAGTCTTGCCAATATCAGGAGATTGCCTGCAGAAAAAAAGATAGTTTTATTCTTCGTCGCCCGTGTAAGTAAATACATAACTCCTTTGATTAATGAACACTAAGAATGATGCAATGCATAATGATAACAATACATATTTTGAAATGCTTGCATTCGAAAACTAATCTCCAGATGCAATGCGAGAAGTCTGCAGTATTTAAGTTGCAAAATGGGCATCTATAGCAGAGTTTTTTTAATGTTTGTATTGGTATCTTTTGGCTCTACATCTAACCAGTAAAACAACACAATTAATCTGGGGATAAGTAGCACAACATTGGAGCAACGAATAAATTACATTATATGCAATTGTTTGAGAGAAATGGGAAAGTCTAACTACAGTGTATAATACTCAACCATCACAAGATGAGAACATCAATGATCAGCCCTTACAAAGAAACTTTGAAGCCTTTCACTAGAATTTGTCGGATAAGCCATACGGCATGTGCTTCTAAAAATGCCTCTTCCATCTCTAATACACTACTAAATGCCAACACTGCAGGTATCATTTTGATACAAGAGTTGTAAGAAGTACCTTAGTATTAGTTTTTCCCATGATTTGTATCCAGCAAACAAAAGATTTGCTTCTGTTGAATTGCGCTGGAATTCACTCCGACCAGTCAAGAGGATGACGTGGAAACCAAGTCCCTGAAGCTCATTGTACAGTTTCAGGCTAGATGGTAATGCAGGTGCATTTGCCGCATCTACCCATTCATCAAAGGAGGTCTCGTTGAATTCTTGAGATCTAAAGAATCAGGGAAAAATGTAAATAGGAAGTACTATTTGAACGGGACTCTGAACATTGTCATGCAATCAATTTGAAAGATCTCGATCAAATAAGAGACAACCAATCCAACGGTGCCTACACTTTTTGAAAGAAGCATGTCCAATATCAATTCAGTTGCCCTGGAGGAAACATCTAATACCCTTCTTTTGTTCCACCGAATAAAATTATGGGTTGTCCTCCAAGATACTTGCTCAAATTCACCAGAGCTTAGCATGAGTTGGACAGAGTGTTATTACTAAACAGGATTTTAAGAATAGCCTGTAGACAAGATACAGTTAGGTGGTTCTACTTTCTCCTCAATTTTAATCTCTAGTCACTGTAATCCTATCTGAAAGAAGAAAGCCCCTGAGCTTTGAAACACATATTGCGCTTAGCACACAATATCTAAACTATGTCAAGAAGCAGAATTTGAAAATTGAAACACTCTTTTTTCTTAACATAATTCAGTTTAGAATTCAGGTGACAAGTAATTTCTGTTCTGAACATTGAAATGGTATGTTTTATGCAGCAATGTGATAAGCAAACGAGAAATCTCACCATACCTTAATGCATTATTACCTCAATTTTAATCTCTAGTCACTGTAATCCTATCTGAAAGAAGAAAGCCCCTGAGCTTTGAAACACATATTGCGCTTAGCACACAATATCTAAACTATGTCAAGAAGCAGAATTTGAAAATTGAAACACTCTTTTTTCTTAACATAATTCAGTTTAGAATTCAGGTGACAAGTAATTTCTGTTCTGAACATTGAAATGGTATGTTTTATGCAGCAATGTGATAAGCAAACGAGAAATCTCACCATACCTTAATGCATTATTACCTCAATTTTAATCTCTAGTCACTGTAATCCTATCTGAAAGAAGAAAGCCCCTGAGCTTTGAAACACATATTGCGCTTAGCACACAATATCTAAACTATGTCAAGAAGCAGAATTTGAAAATTGAAACACTCTTTTTTCTTAACATAATTCAGTTTAGAATTCAGGTGACAAGTAATTTCTGTTCTGAACATTGAAATGGTATGTTTTATGCAGCAATGTGATAAGCAAACGAGAAATCTCACCATACCTTAATGCATTATTACCTCAATTTTAATCTCTAGTCACTGTAATCCTATCTGAAAGAAGAAAGCCCCTGAGCTTTGAAACACATATTGCGCTTAGCACACAATATCTAAACTATGTCAAGAAGCAGAATTTGAAAATTGAAACACTCTTTTTTCTTAACATAATTCAGTTTAGAATTCAGGTGACAAGTAATTTCTGTTCTGAACATTGAAATGGTATGTTTTATGCAGCAATGTGATAAGCAAACGAGAAATCTCACCAGTCACCATACCTTAATGCATTATTACTTATTAGGCGAGATTGATACTAGGCATTCATTAGCTGAACAACTAATGCCAACTCCCGTAGTGGAGAACAAGTTTACCACCCAGAGAAATGCTCAAAAATTCTTAAATCGCACCAATCGCATCGAACTCGACGTTTCCCAAACGCAAGCAGGCAACAGAGCATCAACCCTACCCCCATCCGTTGACCGCGTAGTAGGGCGCGTTGGAGAGCAGCGTCTCGTCGACGTCGAACACCCACGCGGGCTTCGCAGCGCCCATCTTGGCGGCGGCCAGTGCGTCGGAGGCGAACGCGAGGGAGTCGGCGGCGGCGACCGCGGAGTCGGACGCGTAGCGGGGCCCCTCCATGTAGTCCCGCACGAACGCCGCGCAGCGCGCGGGGATGGCGCGCCAGGGCCCCGCGTTGCCCGTCTCGACGGACAGCCTCCAGCCGTCGCAGAAGAGTGCATCGGCGTCATCGCCGGAGACCGCCCTTGGGAGGTCAGTGACCGTGCGAAGGACGGACCGGGCACCAGTCGCGCTCGCGGCGGCGGACGCCGCGGCGAGGGAGAGGGCGAGGACGAAGAGAAGAGGACGCATAGCGCCGCCGCCGCCGCCGCCGGGTAGGGTGGGGGCGGGATGGAATATTCCGGCGGTGGCGTGGGGCTCTGTAGACTAGTGTAGCGAGCGAGGAATGTGTCGTGACTGGCCAGTGGGACCCAGCTACCAGAACTTCACGCTTGTCACCCACTCCCCATGACTTCTCCACCGGTAAATTGCCGTGAGATCCTCGGTGCCGCTGCATGTGGGCCCTGCGGTACCTCATCGGAAATCTCCGCGCTAGCGATTAGCCGAGTAGTAGTAATCTGCACGTTACCAATTCTCAGTCAGGCCGAACCCACTGGCTGCTGGGTGCCACCTTTTTTTTTTAAGAGAAGTGCCGCCTAGTAACGGGAAATATTTTTTCCTATCCATTCCCGTGCATAGTTCGCATTGTCGACAATTTTTTTTATTCAAGTCAACGACAATTTGGCACCGATGGGAATGTTAGGGGTTGAAATTAAGAGTGGTCTTAGGATTTCGACTGCCATCGAGAAATGTTTTTACATACCTAATAATGGTTACTTCGCAGAATCGCAGTGCCAGGACCTATAATTCGGCACTAATGGGCAGTGGCAGACTTTGACGAAGAAAATAGGAGGACTAGCCTATGTATTTGAGAATTATATAATAGTGCATAATATCAAATTTACTATTTATTTAGTGAAAAAAATGCACGAGTAGGGGCCATCGCTAAGTTTGGCCTTTACGTAGTACATAGGTTCGGGACCGGGAGTGCCGATGGGAACGTTAGGGGAAGAGATATAAGAGTTTTTTTTCTACCCAATATATACTATGCAGTGTCATTGACAAGTTGATAATAATTTGGCATCGATGGGATGTTAGGGAAAGGGATTTAAGAGTTTTAGGATTTTGTGTGTCATCCAGAATTAAAGATTGGATGGAGGTTTTGAGCGAAGAAGGATCCAAGGAGATGGCCAAGAAAAATGTAATCCATAGATCTTGAGCCGATGGAGTCCCTTTTATTTATAAGTGACCCATACATCTTAATTCTTTATGCCCCTAGCTCCATCTGGGCTACGAGCCTACGACGAGCTCATCTATGGATGCCATTGTGGTAAAAGTGTCGTTGGAGCACAATCGTGGATCCATACAGTGGAAGACACTGGTCCTGGAGCTCGCAGTATCAGAGCGCATTGAAACTCACTGTCGAGCGGCTTCGCCAGCATGCTCGAGCTCTACGGAGATGAGAGAGAATGTCAGCAGGGAGGAGCTCCACCTCGGTTCCTGTGTGGGTCTACTCATTGCATGGCCCCATGAGCTAGCGGAAGATTGTTCTCTTCATGGTCACCCGCACCTTCTGCAAGGGTCACTGACAAGTTTAGGCTTCGTTTGGATGTTGATATTGGAGGGCATGGAATTGAATTAGGTTCAATACCAAATCAGCCATGGTATTGAAATGAGATGCAATTTCAATTCTATTGTTTGGATGTCGTTGCATTGGAGTTTGGAATCATGGTAAAGAACTCAACTCCATTTTCTGTTTGGATGCACACAAGGGTAGAATTGGATCTTACCGGCTTCTTCCACTGGCCGACGAGGGCTGGGCCGCGCCGCCGCGGGGCGAGGAGGGCCGGCACCCGGGCGCGGACGCGGGAGAGGAGGGTTGTAACGCCCGCGTTTTAATCTCTGGGAAAATCACTCAATAAATCACCCGGTGAAAAGTTTTCAAAAGTTTACCGCCCGAGCTCCCGTCTACAACCAAACCCCGTCCGCCTTGTTATCACCCCCCTCTCTTTTTCCTGTCCCGCCTTGTCGTCACCGCCCCTTTTTCCCATCCCATCCCGGGTCACCCGCTCTCGGGTCGACCGCCGGGCCCACCGTCGCTAGCCGACCGCCCGTCGTCTTCCCGCCGCGAATCCCGCCGTTTCTCCCCCTTTTTTCTCCCTCTTTCTTTTCCTTTTCTCTTCCCTTCCCTTTTCTTTCTCCCTTTTTCTTTTTCCTCTATTCTCTTGCCTTCTCCCTCCTCTGTTTCCTCTGCCCCGTGCGCTACCGCCCTGCTTGCCACCGGCCCCACCCCCGCTCACCCTCTGCCCTGCTCACCGCCGGCCATCCCGCTGCCGTGCCACACCGGCCACCCTCGCGCACGACCATCGCCGCCGGTGCTGCCCGCACGCCACCGCCCACTCGGCTCCGTCGCACGCGCCCTGCTCCGCCCCGCCGTGCCGGCACCGCACGCAAGCTGCACCGGCCGCCGGGCCCGGCCACTGAGCTGCCAGCGCCGTCCACTCTCCGCACGCCGCCGACCGCCCGTCTCTCTCCCAACGCTGCACGCCACCGCCCCGGCCCCGAGCTCATCGTCGCCTGTGTCACCCGCCGACCACCACGCCGCACCCGCACGCCACCGCCCGTCCTCGCCGCGGCCCCATCCGCTCGGGTACGCACGCCACGTCGCGACGCAAGCACACGACAAGCACAGTGACGCCCCCGTACACCCCGGAGACCCCCACGACGCCGAGCCGTCCCGTCGCCAGCCGTGGATCACGCCGAACGCCTTTAATTCCCTCACCACCGGCCCGCCGAGCGGCCTCTCGTCAGCCCACCCCCTCGCCGCCTCTCCACGCCTATAAATAGGCCCGCCGGCTCCCTCCTCACCATCTTCCGCTCACACGCCTCTCCAATCGCCTCCACCGCTGCCGTAGCGCCGCCGCCCAACTGCCATTGCCGCCACCGCCGCCGCTCCCGTGGGCAGCACTGCTCAGGCCACCTCTATCCGAGGTAAAGGCCTTGGTGAACTTGCCATACCTCACGCTCCCTTTCCCCCTGGTCCCCGTCCACCGCCGCCGCCCCAATCGCCGGTAATCGCGCCGCCGTCGGCTGCCGGCCCTCCCCTGTCTTCCCCTCTTTCTCTGTTAAAACGAATGAGACGGCTATTTTGCGAAAACCCCCCCTGCTGTCTTCACTATTCTAACCCGTGGTCCAATGAGCATGAGCTTCTCCCTCTCTGGCACGTTTACACATAACCCCCTGGGTTTTGGCCAATTTAACCCGCAGTCCATCCGACACTATTCTCTCTCTCTCTCTCTCTTTCGCCAGGGACCCTCGGAATTAATCCCGTTTGACCCCAAACTCCACCATAATGTTTACCAGTATATTTCCGCCAAGCCAGTCAGTCCATATCCAAAAAAAATAATTATATCACCACCACCACTCTCTCATTCCCTGTTCTTTCTTTCGGAGCTCAGCAAAAGCTTTTTCTTTTATTAATTGGATGTTTGCTTGTGTGCGTCGTAGACTCCGCTGTGAACGAGGAAGGACTCGAGGAGGAGCAGGTTTACAAGCAGGAGCTTGGAGACCAAGACCCCGGGCAGGAATCCCCCGAGGGTTGGGTGAACGGCAAGTGCAACCCCATCCTTTGATGCATACTTTTGTCCCAGTTTTTATAAACACAACCCATGGCCTGATTTATAAAACTTGCATGATTTTACTGCTAAACCCGGTTGGATAGCCATTCCTTGATTGCTATGACTGCTTCCTTGACAACCTAGATTAATGTTTGAATATGACAATGCTCTGTTTGAATGTTAGTCACTGCTAGAAATGCTTAGGAATATTTTACTGTTATACACCCCATTACAATCACTTGGTGTATACAAAAGCAACCGTGTGCGTGCTTTAAAATAAAAGAGATGGATTTTGTGAATAAAATGAGTATCCGTGTGGGATGAGGCAAACGGTATTTCTTGTGTGAAATGCCGAGGTGAGCTCGAACCTGTGTGGTTGAGCATGGTGGGAGCTGCCTATCCTATCACAATTTTTGGGATGATGTTGATGTGTCATCTAGCCTAACCCATTTTATTGTACCACCACTCGACCGTTGTATGTGGCAACGGCCTAGCATAAATCCCACTAGTTAAGCTGTTAGTTAAGTGGTGTGCTGGTGAGCAACAGAGGGCCATGGAGCCGGGGATACGATCTATGTGAGGTATGCCCCTGGGTAGAACCTCGTTGGTAGGTTGCCAACCCCCTGGTCGCGTCTGTGACAACTTGTCAGTTTAGCTATGGTGGGTAATGGCTTTCTTAGGAGCTGCACTGGCACTAAGGTGTTCATGTTGTGGTAGCCTACTTGTGGTTGTGTACACCTCTGCAGAGTTAAGACCTATCCGGATAGCCGTGTCCACGGCATTGGACGAGTTACGGCTTGGTCACTTCACTAGTCCCCTGTTTTGGTGTAAGGAAGTGTTTGGTGTGTGGTCGAGCTGGGAAAAGTTTTGCCATGGGCTACGACAGATGGAAAATCTGGTAGCATTAAAATCTTGTGTGTAAAAGTGATACCTTTATTGTCCCTATTAAAAGAAATATTTGTGAAAACCTATTGCAAAAACTAACCCTCTGCATGTGTAATAAAATTTGCTTTGCTGCTAAATAAACCATGAGCCATCCTTGTTACAATACTTGCATACTTCTGTTATACCCCTCCGTGGCTGTGGATGCACTTGCTGAGTACGTATGTACTCACCCTTGCTTATCTGGTTATAGAGGCAGACTCGGACTTTGTGCCTAAGGATATCGTCTAGTGGGGTTCGTTCTGCACCCCACCTTTGCCTGTGTGTTAGGGTCACCCGTCTGAAGCTGCATGGATTTCCACTCTGATGAAGACCTCTATGCTATCAACCTTTTTATCTGGAGTCTAGCGTTAGTTATGTTTGTCGTGGCCCTGCAGTGCCACCGTCTCTCGTAATGTTGCTTATGTACTGAACTATCTGTTGTAATAATGTGAACCAGCATCCTGGGACTGGTATTTGTATCACATTAAGTTCTCTCTTTCGAGGGGACGCTTCAGGTGGTATCAGAGCCGATAGGTTGGCCGTAGGATGTAACCCCTAGGATCTTGACCCTACCTAGTCTCCTCTCACTAGATTGTTCTTGCCTAATCCTTGTCTCCACTCAAGTACTCACCGACGGCTTTTTGACTTGTTCCAGATGGCCCAGCTGGTTGACGAGGGTTGGGGTGAAGGAGTCTGCCCCGCAGAACCTGGCCTCCCCAAGTTACTGCTGCTCAACCTGGAGCACGTTGGAGTCACAGAGACCCCCGAGTACTTTTGCCGGGAGTTCACCACCAATGGTACCCGTCGGTGCCGGATGTTCATCTTCGTGGGGAAGAGTTCACTTTACAAGGAGGTGGCACCCTGGTTTGTTCACGCCACCGGCTACGACCGCCCCAACGCCTACCGCAAAGCCGCAAGAATAGCCCTGATGTGCCTCCGCGTACTCTACAAGCAGTACCTTGTGGGGACCGCGTTAGGATTTGCCCCACCCCTGGAGAGTGGGGGACGCGAGTGGATTGCTCAGATGAGGAACCTTGGGAGAGATGAAGATATAGAGGACACTGTGTCACACTTGTCCATTTACCTCACGGGCTTGGACAGGCTGTACCGAGAGACATCGGGACAGCTGAGACACCAGATCCGCAGAGCCGTGAAGGCGGAAAAAGAGTTGAAGGAAGTGAAGAGAGAGCTGGAGATACAGAAGGTGACAGCTACTCAGGCTGTCAGCTCCCTAGCCGCCCACCAGGCCAGATGTCAGGCTTACTCTGAGTATATGGATAGGCTGGAAGCCTATAGGAGGGAGAATGGGTTGATGGAAGGAGAACCAGAGATGACCCACATGGATGCAAGCACACAGACCGAAGATGAAGTGCCGGAATATCAGCTTCCCCTGAAGAAACGTCGCGTCGGTCTAGAGTAGAGTCCTTAGATTGGTTTAGCACCTAATCTAGCCTCTCCTTGAGTAGAGTTTGTGGTATCCAGTTAGCACTACCATCTTAGCATCGTTGTATCCATGATCTTTGTACCCCACCATGTTATGCAATAAAGATCACCTTTTATCCTGCATCTGTTCAATCTTTGTTTTTCCCCTGGTTTCAGATGGCGAAAGAAGAATGGACCCAGGGAGTCTGCCCAGTCACACCTGGTTTCGCTAGCCTGTTGATCCCTGCGCTGGAACGCCTCGGTGTACCTGAACGCCCGAGGTACTACAGTAGGGAGTATGAGCACCACGGGACCCAGCGCTGCAGAGTGGTCATAGTTGTCGCCAAGAGTGACCTCCACCCCATCGAAGCATGGCGTACGACCGCCACAGGATTCAGGCACCAGGACACCTATCCCTTGGCTCTCAGGAAAGCCCTCCGCTTCATGTGCAGAATCTTTGAAAGACACCTGGTCCCCACTCCAATGAGGTACTTTCCTCCGGTTGTCAGAAGTGCAGTCTGGCGAGCCCGCATGAGAAACTTGGAGCAACGCCATCAAGAGGAACCCATTTTGTACCAAGTAGTCACCTACCTCAACTCTTTGGACCAACTCTTTGATGAGCAAGCTGAACTCCTGAGGGAACAAACCTCCCGGGCCGAAAAAGTAGAGTTCTCGGTACGCATGCACCAAGTCCAGGTGGCCCAAGCTGAAGCAAGGGCTGCTGCTGCCGTCAGCAGTGAGGCAGTCGCTCAGGAAAGCCTCAGGCAGGCTCGGGACCTGCGCATTCAGGACTGGACCCGAAGTGGAACGCCTGTCCCGGCGATTGGAGAACCCCATGTCCTACTGGGGACGCCAATCATGGCATGGGGAGAAGTTATGGGGAACCCTCAAGCACTGTCGGGAACTCCCGCAGGATCACCGCCCACTGAAGAAGGACCGTCGGAGCCGCCTCGAGAGAACGGGACCTTGACCGAGGCTGAGCAGGCACGACTTGCACCGCCAGAAGAGCGCACCAACCCAGAGGAGAGCTCGCCCCGCGAGTAGATCCAGAGTCAAGCGCTCAGATGAGAATGAAGCCAGCCTGGTCTGAAGTTGGAAGAACCCTTGTATCCCTAGCAGTAGTCTCCTTGCCTTGTCCTATACCCTGCCTTGTAGTGCGAGTCTTGTGGAACCCCCCCCCCCCAAGTGTTGTAGCCCCCAGCTGTTCGAACGAAACCTTGTGTGCTTGTTTGTTAGCTTGTGTGCTGTGTGTGCCTTGGCAGGAGTATCTCTGCCTTTTCAAAAATGCGAACTAATCAACTTAAACATCATCTTAACCCAATCTCACGAAGGCCCTGCTCAACCTGCAGATGGTGAACACGCGTGCAAGCGCCTCTCAGAGACGCGCCCCCCCAGCTGGAGGAGAGCCACTAGAAGGAAGGAGAGAGAACCCTGAGAACCAGGAAGTGGATCAGCAGGACCCTATGGGAGAAAACCAGCCCGAAGGACAAGCGCCTGTAGGGGGCGGACCAGAAGCAAGTCATCCAAGAAGTCAGAATGAAGGATCGTTTGTTGTACCCCCGCTTCCACCAGATTTCAACCTGGCACAAGCTTTCTACCACCACACCCTGTTCATGCAAAATGTGTGGAATGCCAGTCGCTGCCAGGAGACAGCCCGTAGACCTAATGCGGGTGACAAGTTGACCAACTTCCTGAGAACCAAACCGCCCACCTTTGGAGGGTCCAGCAACCCCTTAGAGGTAGATGACTGGCTGAGAACTATCAAGAGAAAGTTGGAACCGTTTGGATGTGGAGACCGTGACAATGTCCTCCTGACCTCCCACCAACTCACTGGAACTGCCTTAGCGTGGTGGGACACCTACTGTGCGGCTTCCCCAAACGAGTCTGCAATCATCTGGAAAGAGTTTGAAGAAGAGTTTCGTCGCTACCACATCCCCGACGCCACCATGAGGCGCAAGGCAGATGAGTTCCGTGCACTGAAGCAAGGAAACAAGACCGTGGAAGAATACACCCATGAGTTCACTGAACTAGCCTGTTATGCACCAGATGAAGTGAAGACAGATCCAAAGAGACAGGACGCTTTCATCAAAGGGCTACACCCAGACCTTCGAGCCCTGTTAGTCTCCCACAGTTTCCCTGACTTCAATACACTGATGAACAAGGCCATTGTCACAGAAAAGGCTAGAATGGATGCAAGGCAAGAGAACAAGCGCAAGTTCCTGGAGAGCAAGAACCGTCAGCTGGATCGCTCGCAGAAGCCCAGGAGCTCCGGTTATGCTGCACCTAGACCCCAGGCCCCCATACAGTATAGGACCCAATTTCAGGCTACAAGCTCCCAGGCTCCTGTTGACGTAAAATCCGCACCTCACGCCAAGCACACAGCAAGCCGAATTAGCTAGCTTCACACGTGGCCCGGGCTTTTGAATCCGGAAGCGTGCCAGTCAGTTTGCCTGAAAACTAACAAAGGGACAAAACGTTTAGATCAAAACCTGGAACGTGTCGGGTGAGACCAGACAGTTCCATATTTGCGGCTATAGAGCCAATTTCGAACGACAAATAGCTACAGAGAAGCTATCTGTCGGCAGTTAAAGCCTCATTCGGCAATCGGCAAGGCACGCAAGGAGCGCACTGCCGAATGCGTGACGTAAGCATGACGAAAGATCGGCTTTCAACCGAATGAACATTGTAGCAGATACTCATAGCCGATTAACGAGAAACAGAGCATGATAGATAAAAAAAAGGGTGAAACATGATCATAAATTCGCAGTAAACAAGGAATGCATAGGCCGAAAGCAGCACCCGTCAAGCATGATAACAAGCAAGTTAATCCACCGCATGATACGACTTGTTTGAGACCACGCCACTAATCAGATTAGATTAATCCACCGCATGATACAATCTAACCGTGAAAAGCTAAAAGCATTCAATGTTTAATTACGAACCCACAACACAGTCATGAATTTACATTGAAACAAGAATGCATAGGCCGAAAGCAGCACCCGTCAAGCATGGCAACAAACAAGTTAATCCACCGCATGATACAACTCGTTTGAGGCCACACCACCAATCAGATTAGATCAATCCACCGCATGATACAATCTAATCGTGAAAGGCTAAAAGCATTCATTGTCCAATGCAAACCCACGAACACACGTTCACTCGTGAGAACACTACCGAATGCGGCTATTTAGCCGAATCGGGGTCCATGGCGAAGGAACAAGCCTAATCGGTAAAGATAAATCTATCAGATCGAATCGAATTCTAATCCACCGGATGATTAGCTCTAAGACGACCCAAAAACCTGCATCTACCGCATGATACCCGGTTCTGTCAAGATCTACACGATACCAACAAGCTCGAACCCGCGACACGTGGCAACCTAGATCGGTTTCGGACTCGGCTATGAGGGGATAAGTCGTCGCATCGTAAATCAAAGCCGATTCTAGCCGATCTAGATTGGGCAAAGGTGTGTTGCATGAATTAAGCACAGAGTAAGAACGAAGCAACACGGGGTAACTTAATGAATCTATTAGATCTTGCCGAAATCTAACAGAGCCGATAACTTGGTCCATACTAGATCTTAGCCCACCGCATGGCTCATGACCTAACAGAGGAACCTTCTTGAAACCACAACTTAAATCCACCGGATGATACTAAGCATGGTAACAAGACTACTTGCATCAAAGCTTAAATCCACCGCATGATACTAAGCATGATACAAGGTTGCCGGTACTTACGGAGGTCGACGGATCGATGACTCCTCTCGAAGAACTCGACGACTCGACTAAAGGACTCGATGTTGGCACGGGGCCGGTTTGTTGTGTTATTGATTCTCTGATACCTCTATACAGCTGCCATGGGTTCATATTTATACCCAGGTCTTGATACAACTCTAGCCGGACACGACTACAATACTTATTTCTAAAAATAAATGACGAATCTTCGTGTCCGTATTGCGTTCCTTGTTCGAACCGGCCTTTCCCTTATGTTTTTCCACGTCATCACGCCTTCCCGAACGCTACCGCTTTTGCCTGCGGGACTATGCCTCTGCCGAATGACGACGTGTTCCCGACCGCGGAACGTCTTTGCCGAATGCTTCTGGGAAAAAACTCCTTTGCCGAATGGTATCTCTCCGACGATTCCGGCCCACATGTCAGCCTCTTCCTGGTGCCAATTTTTTGGTGTCAACACATGCCCCTTCAATTTCGGGATAAAGGATAATTTTATCTCGGAATTGACCAGAAGCACTCAATATTCCCAAGTTTAGCTCTGCTCGGCACCCACTTTATCTTTTGAATCTTCAGAGCTCTCATCCGGATCCGAACCCTAAGTCATCGACTTCAGGATTCAATCTTCAAATGGCGAATCAAGATTTTGCCCTCCAGGTAAGCTTCAATCCCCTCAAGCATATTCGGCATTCTTCTTTCGATTTGCATCTTAAATTTCTTCTCATCCCCTTCCATTCTTGATAGGCCCTGGCTGCCGAAATCCTTATCCCCGTTGAGGAAAAAGCTCCATCCTATTTCCTCGGCCCTGTAGGGGATTCAGACCCTTCCGAAATCATTGCGGCCGAATCTCAGAGGATTCCTTTCAAGACTTCGCTGACAAAACCTCATGAGTGGCAAGACGCCTTCAAGAACTGGCCCTTACCCCCAATTGCCGGCTGGAGAAACTGGTACAAAAGGATTCTTGAAGATAAAAGCCCCCAAACACAGAACTGGGACCATCTGCGTATTTCTCATTGTTTGGAGCTGTCATTAGCCGAAACACCAAAGAATGAGAACCTCCTGATTGCAGCTTGCCACTTTTGGTCCAATGGCACAAATGCCTTTCTTTTTGGTCATGGCCCAATGTCTCCTACCTTGGCTGATGTCTACATGATAACCGGCCTGAATGTTACAGGAACTATATACCCATATGACCATAAAGGTTCCTCCAAGCAGACAGGAGTAAAAACAGGGGTTGGATATAAGAGATACATTCAGAACCATATGTCTGATGGCCCTCTGACTGATGTCGAATACAGGGCCTTCCTGAATATGTGGCTATGTAGATCAGTCTTTTGTGGCAAAGCCAATGAGCCAACCTTGAATCATATCGTGATGGCTGAAGAGCTGGCTGCTGGAAAAGTCATCCCACTTGGGAAATACCTCCTGGGAAGCGTCTATCATATGCTCAATCAAACCACCCACCTGATGCATACTAGTAAGAAAATCCCCTGTGTAAATGGTCCCTGGTGGTTTGTCCAAATGTGGCTGCAATTATACATGCATCAAATCGTTGCTATTGACCTCAATAGCCGAGACTTCCCTTCAATCAATTACAAAGAAGGAGAAGCCCGAAGAACCAAAGGTTGTCAAACCTATGGAGAAGCTGCTTCCACTGTATCCATCAACAAGAACATCGGTGAACTGTTTGAGCTCTTCTTCAGAGGCTTTGCTCATCCTCTTTGGTTCCCATATTTGGATAATGACAATCTTACTCTCCCTTGCGAATTCAGCTTTGAGACCGGATGTACTGATGTACAATCTGTAGCAATTTTCAATGCCTTCATCCAGCCCTGCATCCTGCCAGCCGAATTCTGTGGAGGGAGGCTGGTTCAAAGCACTTATGAATATTATCAGCCAAACATGATGGCTAGACAGTTGGGATGCGGCCAAGTGCCCCCTAGGCTATTTCTCCATGAATTCCTCAGGCCTAGGGAGATTGTCAAGGATTCCACAGAGACAAGAAGGATTTTTACTTATAAATGCTGTGGAACTATTTATGCACCTGATCCTTTTGTGCCAATAATATCTGCCCATCCTTCCTTCACCCTCTGGTGGCAAGAATTCCACGATCATATCTTCAATATGCCAATCCATCCCTTCTGCCTTGAGTTAATGTCTGATTATCAGCCAACTGCAGAGGTAACATACTTATTCCCTCATCTGTCTTAATAACATTAACCCCAATCGATTCTGACTCTATTATTTTGCAGGACATAACACCTGCCCCTCTTGCCAGGGTAATTTTATACAAAACTGCAGGCCCAATATCTGCTTTGGGGCACCAATCTCCTACCTTGGCTCAGCTGATGGCTAGACAAGCTTCTTCAGATCCAATACTTACTAGACCATCATCTGTCAAGAGGAAAACCCTTTCTTTAACTGCCCCCTCAGTTGTAAAGAAGAAAAGAACAAGCAGCAAAATAATTGCACAGGTCAAATTTCTCCTTCCTCGAGTAAAAAATGCTAATTTCATTCTGCTCATTTTCTACTCCTTTATGATTTCAGGCCAAATCACAGCAATTGGCCATTAGCACAGAACCTGCCGATGCTTCAGTGATTGGTAAAATTTCTCACTATTTTGTCTCTAAAGTTCCTCTCCATCGGCATTGATTCTTTTTTCAGTTTCAGAGCAAATCTCAATGGACCCAATCTTGGAGAGTTCTTCTTCTCATCAAGAACCAGCTTCAACTTCACCTGATGTTCCTCAGCCAGAAGCCTCTTCCCCATCAAAAGATCTTCTAAGCTCTCCTCAGCACGACATACAAGAATCTTTGCCTGAGCTTGAACTGCCCTCTCTCTCCATCCAAGAGATCAGGAATGAGGTAGAGATAATTACTCAGTCTTCCCAGTTCTTTATTCAATGGATAATCATTAATTCGGCAATATCTCCTTCCAGGAGAAAATAACTTCATCATCCAGCTACTCATTTCCTTTGGATGATCTTGTTGCCGAACAAGTAGAGGAAATTTCTTCTAATCAGGCTTTGTCAGAAGAAACTCAGGCAAAACTAAAGGAAATCTTCTCCTTTCTGCACAAAGACATCCAGGATCAAGTCAAGGATGCTGATCTTCTGAGAGATATGCTTGAGCCCATTGAACAAAACCTTCCTGTTGATATTCAAGCTTCTTTGGAACCAATCTCTCAATTGGATCAACAATTTGCTGCAGTCAGACAGGTTCTGAAAAGTCAATCTTTACAACCAGCTTTAGAACAAAGAAGAGCCATAGCTAAGCAATCCTTGAAAGATCTGTACATTCAAGCTCAGAGCAATAAAGAATTGTCAGCTAGACTGCAGCCAGCACTTGATCTGAAGAAAATCAGAAAAGCTGAACTAGAAGCCGAATTGAGGACTCTGTCAACCGAAATCGAAGCTGACGAGAAGAAGTTAGCCGAACTCCCTGATCTGACAGAGAGGATACGAAAGGAAGCATCGGCAATTCTAACTGAAGATAAACAGCTCAAAACGAAGCTCTCTGCTCTGATAAAAACCCAAGAAGCAGGCAAAAATCTTTTGGAGACCATTAATAGAGTGATATCTGATGCTAAAGATGTAATCTCCAAGTACTTGGGTGTGTAGTTGTATTGAATATTTAATTAGCCGAATGTCTTATCAACTTTGTAGTTTCACCAATCCTTGCTTTCTTCCTGGCTTTATTGTGAACAACACATTCGGCAAAGCTTAGTCGTAACAGCGTTAGACCCGAAAAACGACCTAACACAACATAGCCGAATCCAATTCAGTAGAACTGAACCCGATTCGGCATGAATCCCAAACGACACCGAAACTGCTCGGTTCGTGGGGCTTTCCACCTTCCGAAATTTTGGGATGTGCGCCACGATCTCCTCTGCGGGTTCTATAAATAAACACCCAGGTAGCCTACAGTTTTCACCAAGTTCTTCGTCTTCCAAGTTCTTGCCGGCTCAAGTCATTCTTTTCCCCATCCACAGTAACTCCGAGGAACTTCCAATGGCCGACAACAACAGGAGGCGCCCGGCCGCCGATGAGGCCGAAGGAAGCCGCGCCGGTGCTCGCCGCAGGTGATTGGCTGCTTACTTCTCTCCATTCTTCTCGAGATTTCCTTTCTTTTTCTTGACGAATCTCTTTGTTCTTTCAGGGTAATCCAATGGATTGCCGGCGCTGGTGCGCCAGTTGCGGCTCCAGCTGCTGCTCCTGCGGCGTCCAGCTCTTCGAGTTCGTCCAATCGATCTCTCGAATCGGATGACTCCCGCTACACGGACGACGACGCCCGCCGATTCAAAGCGGAGCGTGACGATACTCGCCGCGAGTTGGAGGTTATCTCCAAGCAAGCCGGGATTGCTGACCTTGAATGGCAGCACGAGCGCAAGCAGCTGCTTGAAGTCATTGATGGTGAGTCCTGCAATCTGCTCAATCTCAATTCTCGTCCTCCAAATGATATTAATCTGTTATCCCCTTGTAACTTTGCAGCGCGTGATGCTGAACTTGATCGACTGAAGGCGCTGGTGGAGGAGCTGGCGGACAAGGTGAACACCCAAGGGGACACACCCGAGGCACGCCTTGGTGCGGTGGCAGGTCGTGTCGACGAAGTGGCTTCCCATGGCGTTCGCCTGGGCGTCGCTACGGGTCTCGTCGCTATGTCGACGCACACCGGCACTGACTATTCCAGGATGCCGGTTGGTTTTGCCAACAGCAACCCAGAAGACATCGATGATATTGACGCCTCCATTGATCGTCTTGATGGCCATGGTGCTGCCATTGCCGATTCCATTCATCCCCAGTCTGTTTTGTACAGGCTCTTCCAGTAGTCTGTACTAGGGATTCATGGAATTTCGGCAATAAAACTTATCTTTTGTGATCTTACATGAACTCCTGATGTAATATATTTTGTGCTAAGGGCAATACATTCCGTACTGGCCATTTTTCTTTTTCTCCAATGTCTCTGTCAATTTCCTTCTAAAGACGATTTCTTCCCAACTATCGGCTGTTCGGCAATTTAATATATCAATCACCGATCGATTTCAATACTGGGATAATACCTCTTCAAATATCTTCCATTTATAGCAGAAGCAAATTCTTCTCCCAATAATGTCTTCAAAATATATGCATTTCCAGGCACGCATCTAACTACTCTGAAAGGACCTTCCCAATTTGGAGACCTTTTGCCGAATGCTGCATATTTGGTTCCAATCGGCAATATCGCTTTCCAAACTAGATCACCTTCTGTAAATTGCTTAACCTTCACCTTCTTGTTGTAATACTTAGCAACTCGCATTTTGTTCTTCTCAATATTCTCCAAGGCCCTGAGACGAATCATATGTAAATCTTCTAATTCATCCATCATCAGATCATTGTAATCTTTAGAACACAAATCTTTTTGTAATTTAACCCTTCTCGAATCTGATTGCATCTCCCACGGCAAGATAGCATGGTGTCCATACACTAATTCATAAGGAGATGTTTTTGTAGCCCCATGAGGAGCCATTCGGTAAGCCCACAACGCTTCATTGAGTACCGAATGCCACCTTCTTGGCTTTTGATCAATCTTCTTCTGTATGATTTTGATCATAATCTTGTTAGAAGCTTCTGCCTGACCATTAGCTTGGGCATAGTAAGGAGAAGAATTTAACAATTTGATGCCCATACTTTCAGCAAAATCTCTGAACTCTGAAGATGTAAATTGAGTCCCTTGATCTGTGGTGATTGTCTGAGGAATCCCAAATCTGTAAATGATATGTTCTTTAACAAATCCAACCATATTTTCCGATGTCACCTTCTTTAATGGAATTGCCTCAACCCACTTGGTAAAATAATCGGTTGCCAAAAGCACAAACTTATGCCCCTTGCTAGATGGAGGATTTATTTGGCCAATCAAATCTATTCCCCATCCTCTGAATGGCCATGGCTTGATAATGGGATTCAAAGCCGATGCTGGAACTCTCTGAATGTTTCCAAATCTCTGACAGTCTTGACATCCCTTATAATATTCAAAGCAATCTTTCAACATTGTCGGCCAGTAATATCCAGTTCTTCTAATAACCCACTTCATTCGGTAGGCCGATTGATGTGCTCCACATAACCCATCATGTACTTCACTCATCAGCCTTTTTGCTTCTTCACGATTTAAGCAATGTAACAGCACCCCATCCAAGGATTTATAATACAAATTATCATCAAGAAGAACAAACTTTAAAGCTTTATACCTGAGCTTTCTAGAAACCTTTCGGGATGGATTCTCCAGATAATCGGCAATCTCTTTCCTCCAATCATCTTCTGCCAGATTATTCCCGAAAGCATATACATCATTAGCACACACTTCTTGAAGCTCTCTATAACCTGATGCACTTTGGGCCAATCTATTTGCCTCTCCATTATCCCCTCTAGGAATGTGTTGTAGAATTACTGACCGAAAGCTCTTCAATATTTCTTTGCATTCTTCATAGTAATTCCTCAAGGTATCACTTTTGCACTCATATTCACCATTCAATTGTTTTATGACCAATTCTGAATCTCCAAAAATTTCAACTGCAATGGCCTCTGCTTCTTTCAAATATTGGAGCCCTTTGAGCAATGCCTCATACTCAGCCTGATTGTTAGTAACAGCAGATTGAATGGGAACAACAAACTCAAATGTTTCTCCTTTGGGTGAAATTAATAAGATACCTGCTCCACCACCTTTGTTGCATGAAGATCCATCGAAGAATAATACCCAAGGAATAATGTTAAGCAATTTTATCGATGTATCATGATGTTCAGTAATGAAGTCAGCAATAATCTGCCCCTTGACAGCCTTTGCTGACTCAAACCTTAATTCGAATTCAGATAAGGCCAAAATCCATTTGCCAATCCTTCCATTCAAAATTGGTATTGACAACATGTGCTTAATCACATCAAATTTTGAATGTACAACGCATTCGGCATTTAGCAAATAGTGCCGAAATTTTGTACATGAGTAATAAACACATAAGCAAAGCTTCTCTATAGCCGAATACCTTGTCTCTGGATCTAGTAACTTTCGGCTAAGGTATGCAACTACTCTTTCCTTCCCTTCAAATTCTTGAATGAGGGCCGATCCAATAGTTTGGGCATCGGCCGCCACGTACAACTTGAAAGGCTTGTTCAATTGTGGAGGCACCAATACTGGTGGCTTCTTCATGTACTCCTTTATTTCATCAAAAGCCTTCTGTTGTTCGTCACCCCATACAAACTTTTGATCCTTTTTTATTTTCAACAGTGAGGAAAAGGGCAACACCTTTTGTGACAAGTTTGATATGAATCTTCTCACAAAATTTATCTTGCCAAGCAACGATTGCAACTCTTTAAGATTAGTTGGAGGAACAATTTCATCAATTGCCTTCATGCTTTTCTTACCAACTCCTATTCCTCCTTCATGTATCAAAAATCCCAGAAATTCTCCAGCCGAAACTCCAAAAGCACACTTGTTCGGGTTCATCTTAAGCCCATGTTTCCTGGTGCATTCTAGAGTTTTCCTTATGTCGGCCAAATGGGACTCATGATCCAATGACTTGATCACCACATCATCAATATATATTTCCACAATCTTGCCGATCAACTCATGAAAAATATAATTCATAGCCCTTTGATAAGTTGCACCAGCATTTTTCAATCCAAAGGTCATGACAACCCACTCAAACAACCCTATGTGTCCAGGACACCTGAAAGCTGTCTTTACTATATCTTCCAATGCCATAAAAATCTGATTGTATCCTGCATTACCATCCATGAAACTGAGCACTTTGTATCCAGCAGCAGCATCAACCAACGAATCAGCAATAGGCATTGGATATCCATCCATGGGTGTAGCCTTGTTTAGATCTCTAAAATCTATGCAAACCCTCATTTTTCCATTTTTCTTATAGACAGGAACGATATTAGAGATCCAATCCGCGTATTTACATGGCCGAATGAAATTTGCATCTAGTAATCTTTCAATCTCCTTTTTCACATCGGCCAACACTTCTTCCTTGTAGATTTTTCGGGGTGGTTGCTTGTAAGGCCTGTAACCAGGTTTGATTGGCAACCGATGCTCAACAATAGAACGGTCTAGACCGGGCATCTCCGAATAATCCCAAGCAAAGCAGTCCTTGTATTCTTTTAACAATGTCACCAACTTTTCTTTGAAAACTGAATCCAAGTTAGCACTGATAAATGTCGGCCTTGGCTTGTCACCATCTCCAATGTCCACTTCTTCCAATTTATCGGCCGACACAAATCCACGTCCTAATTTTCCATCAGTTCCATCAATTGGATTTTCCATCAAAAATTACTATGAGAGCCGACTGCTTCGATCGGTTGTTGATCACTGCTGGCTGGTGCCACAGGACCTTCTCCCCAGTCTTTGCCTGAGAAACAATCTATGCCTTGATATTCCCAGAAAGCTGGTTCCATATTTGCCACGCTTATTGAATCATCTGCTTGGACAATCTCCACCTCATCATCTATCCACTGAATAAGCTGTTGATGCATAGTAGATGGAATACAACAATTTGCATGAATTCAATCTCTTCCAAGCAGCAAGCTATATGCCCCTTTGCCCTCAATGACAAAGAAAGTCGTAAGCAGAATCTTGGACCCAATCATCAGATCAACGTGCACGCATCCCTTGGTGTCCGAAGGATTTCCAGCAAAATCATTCAGAATTATGCTCGTTGGTGTCAAATCTCTAGGGCCCATACCAAGCTTCCTGAATGTGGTATATGGCATTACATTGACAGCAGCTCCTCCATCGACAAACATCTTGGTCAATGGTTTGCCATTAACATATCCCTTCAAGTACAGTGGCTTCATGTGCCGATTCTGGGCTGGCTTCTCAAAAACAGCTTGTTTGTTCAACATCAATTGTGCCATTAACCCAAATCGTTCGGCATCATCTATATCGGGCAATATCTCTTCCTGTACAATTTGTTTAGCTGGAGCCATGAATTCATTCGGCAGAAAACATACCATACATGTAGGAGCCGAATGACCATGTTCGTCAGGCCTGTCTTTTGGGAGCCATATTGATTTCACCTTGACCTTTGCTTGCTTCAATTCCCGATTCCTCAGGCGCTGTACTCTTCTCTTCTGGCTCTTCCTCAAACCAGGTGGGCACCATTGTCCTTCTTGCCAAACATAAGCATGATCTTCTTCTTCTTCACGATCAACCCACTTGTAATCAGCATGTCTCTTTCTTGGTTGATCATTAAAACGCCGATCATCACTAGGATGCACCCTGCCAATTCTTTCATGGACAGATCGGCGATTGACAGTTCCCTGCCTATATTCATCATACCTATTATTGCATTCAGGACAACTATTCCATGTGGGAAGCTTCAAACCTTCGTTCCAACAGTGTCTGAAGAATGCACACCCCCAATGCGCACGCTCCTGCTCTCGAGCATACTCTTCTTGTTCTTCCTCAAACCTTTCTTCTTCGCGCCTTCTTTTCTCCTCCTCGTATTCACGCCTTTGAAAACGCTCTTTTTCTTGCTGACGCTGCCATTTGTTGAGGAGAATACGTGTAGTAACTCTAGGTTTAAAGGATTCTCCCACTTCAAATCGGCTATTCGGGAACCGAAGATCTTTCTGGCGAATCTGTTCAATTGTGATCTGCCGAGTGGGATCAACTGAACCATCCTGTCTTGCCTTCTTTGAGGTTAAAACTTTCAATCTTCCCTTTTCTCCAGATGGAACAGCATTCACCATATTAACCGAGAACCCGATCATATTCTGAGGGAAAGGGTTACTGTCCAGTTTCATCTTGTTGTCGAATTTCAGATGTCCTTCCTGGATAGCTTTCTGAATCCTCATCCTAAAGACTCTGCATTCATTAATGGAATGAGAATTCCTATCATGAAACCCACAGTACCTCTTATCTTTCACTCCATCGGGCCGAAGCATAGAATGCCCCTCTGGCAATTTGATTCGGCCTTCTTTCACCAGGAACTCAAACAATTTGTCCGCCTTAGTCACATCAAAATCATATGTTCCCTTCACCTGTTTGATCCATCTTTGAGCCATTGTAACTGGTTCTTTGCTCCACACTATCTCTGCTGCGGCTATCTCCTCGCTATCTTCATACTCATCTTCTTGATCTGCTCTTTCAAGGAATTGGTTATAGATGTCAGCTACATCATTATTTTTAGCAAATCTGGCATCTTTCTTGAAACCATATGCCTGGTTACTCATCAAGGCCAATCTGTGCGACAACTGGCCCAGATCATCAAACTCCATCCCGAATAGCTTCTCCCGAATGGCAGGCAACATGCCAGCTACAGCCATACCAGCCAGCTGGTCATCAGGTATGTTCAGAGAAAAGCACATGCTTTTTGTCTCCCTAAATCTCCTGAGGAACTCCGTAGGTGTTTCATTATTCCTCTGCCTCAAGCTGGTCAGATCAACCAACTTTTTCTCGGTACTGCCAATGTAGTAATGAGCATGGAATTTCTGCTCCAGGTCTTTCCAAGTACAAATCGACTGAGCAGGCAAAGAAGCAAACCATGTAAAAGCTGGACCTGTTAATGACAAAGGAAAGTATCTGATTCTAAAGGCCTCATCTGCCGAGGCTTCTCCAAGCTGCATCAAATATCGAGCTATATGTTCCACAGTACTTGTATCATCTTGTCCTGAGAATTTAGTAAACTCTGTAGGCACCTTGACTCTATTCGGCAATGATACCCTTTGGTACCATTCTGGGAAAGGAGACGAGTACATGTACCCCTGATTTTTAGGCTTCAGACCGAATTGATTTTGCAATACATCGGTCATTTTTTGCACCATGAGGTCAATACTGGTATCTTGATTCCCTGGTCTCCCAGCAAGCATGCCTGCAGTACCAACATACCCAGGATTCGGGAGGGCGTCGATAGCATTGTAATCCATAAACTCTGAATATCCGTTTCCATACATGTCCCTTTGCAGCCTATTGTTCAAGGGAGATATCTTGTAAGCAGAAGCAGGCGGATTTCCTGTGGTACCGAATGCCATATCACCGTATGTGCGAGTTTTCGGCAGTGCAGGCTGAGGATCTTGCCGAATCGGTTGTCCATTTGTATCTTTAGTACCAGAACCTCCAGTTTCATCAGCATTCCCTTTACCATGTGGCCTCTGAGCTTGTGCTTGAACATTGAAGTATGTTGGACCACCCAATTGCCCATGTATCTGCTCGAAGGGTTTATCCACATGCTGACCAAAAATGCTTATCATTATATGCCGAAAACTGCTTAAAAACGCAGCATTGTGATTGGTCATTGCTTCCCCCAAAGCTTTATATAACAAGCCCGAGAATCTCTCCCTCTCTTCTTCTTCAGTAAAATCAGACTGCCCAGGAAGGAGAACTCTTGGCAAGTCGGACTTGAGAAACGGTGCACCACTCCTGTTCTTGGCGAAAGACAGTAAACATTTGTTAATGAATTGGCCAGCAGCAGCCTTTACCATCTGTTGATGCTCTTCAGACAATTCTTCCAAAGTAACGTCCATGATGTCGCTCAACTCAGGCATCTTGAAAACTTGTGTGTGTCCCACCGGGCGTGCCAAAAAGTGTGTTGACGTAAAATCCGCACCTCACGCCAAGCACACAGCAAGCCGAATTAGCTAGCTTCACACGTGGCCCGGGCTTTTGAATCCGGAAGCGTGCCAGTCAGTTTGCCTGAAAACTAACAAAGGGACAAAACGTTTAGATCAAAACCTGGAACGTGTCGGGTGAGACCAGACAGTTCCATATTTGCGGCTATAGAGCCAATTTCGAACGACAAATAGCTACAGAGAAGCTATCTGTCGGCAGTTAAAGCCTCATTCGGCAATCGGCAAGGCACGCAAGGAGCGCACTGCCGAATGCGTGACGTAAGCATGACGAAAGATCGGCTTTCAACCGAATGAACATTGTAGCAGATACTCATAGCCGATTAACGAGAAACAGAGCATGATAGATAAAAAAAAGGGTGAAACATGATCATAAATTCGCAGTAAACAAGGAATGCATAGGCCGAAAGCAGCACCCGTCAAGCATGATAACAAGCAAGTTAATCCACCGCATGATACGACTTGTTTGAGACCACGCCACTAATCAGATTAGATTAATCCACCGCATGATACAATCTAACCGTGAAAAGCTAAAAGCATTCAATGTTTAATTACGAACCCACAACACAGTCATGAATTTACATTGAAACAAGAATGCATAGGCCGAAAGCAGCACCCGTCAAGCATGGCAACAAACAAGTTAATCCACCGCATGATACAACTCGTTTGAGGCCACACCACCAATCAGATTAGATCAATCCACCGCATGATACAATCTAATCGTGAAAGGCTAAAAGCATTCATTGTCCAATGCAAACCCACGAACACACGTTCACTCGTGAGAACACTACCGAATGCGGCTATTTAGCCGAATCGGGGTCCATGGCGAAGGAACAAGCCTAATCGGTAAAGATAAATCTATCAGATCGAATCGAATTCTAATCCACCGGATGATTAGCTCTAAGACGACCCAAAAACCTGCATCTACCGCATGATACCCGGTTCTGTCAAGATCTACACGATACCAACAAGCTCGAACCCGCGACACGTGGCAACCTAGATCGGTTTCGGACTCGGCTATGAGGGGATAAGTCGTCGCATCGTAAATCAAAGCCGATTCTAGCCGATCTAGATTGGGCAAAGGTGTGTTGCATGAATTAAGCACAGAGTAAGAACGAAGCAACACGGGGTAACTTAATGAATCTATTAGATCTTGCCGAAATCTAACAGAGCCGATAACTTGGTCCATACTAGATCTTAGCCCACCGCATGGCTCATGACCTAACAGAGGAACCTTCTTGAAACCACAACTTAAATCCACCGGATGATACTAAGCATGGTAACAAGACTACTTGCATCAAAGCTTAAATCCACCGCATGATACTAAGCATGATACAAGGTTGCCGGTACTTACGGAGGTCGACGGATCGATGACTCCTCTCGAAGAACTCGACGACTCGACTAAAGGACTCGATGTTGGCACGGGGCCGGTTTGTTGTGTTATTGATTCTCTGATACCTCTATACAGCTGCCATGGGTTCATATTTATACCCAGGTCTTGATACAACTCTAGCCGGACACGACTACAATACTTATTTCTAAAAATAAATGACGAATCTTCGTGTCCGTATTGCGTTCCTTGTTCGAACCGGCCTTTCCCTTATGTTTTTCCACGTCATCACGCCTTCCCGAACGCTACCGCTTTTGCCTGCGGGACTATGCCTCTGCCGAATGACGACGCGTTCCCGACCGCGGAACGTCTTTGCCGAATGCTTCTGGGAAAAAACTCCTTTGCCGAATGGTATCTCTCCGACGATTCTGGCCCACATGTCAGCCTCTTCCTGGTGCCAATTTTTTGGTGTCAACAGCTCCCAACAACCAGTACAAGAGCCAGAACACCTCAAAGCCACCACAGAGCAAAGTCAGTCAAGTCACAGCCAGCAACAGCAATGCGAGAGCCTGCTTCAACTGCCGTGAGACCGGACATTACATCGCGGATTGCCCATACCCTAGGAGCAAGCCTGCGATATCAGTCTACTCCAACTCGGTGAATGGACCCAAGCCACCTGTGTCTGGAGCCAACCGTGTACCCGTCCGCAGCATCAACACCGGCAGCAACAACAACAGCAACACCCAACAGTCGTATGGACGAGCCCGTGTCAACCACATCGACGCACAGGAAGCTCAAGGAGCACAAGGAGTAGTACTCGGTGAGTACCTAGTCAGTTCAGTTATGGCAACAGTATTATTTGATTCTGGGGCATCGCATTCTTTCATATCATCAAGTTTTATGGAAAAGCACAAAATACCTACAGTACTACTAAAGACACCCCTACTAACCCGAACACCTGGAGGTGATATTAAATGCCAACTAGGGTGTTCACGGGTACGGATTCTTTTAAGTGGGGTAGAGTTTCTAGCAGACCTAGTAGTACTAGAGTCCAAAGGAATTGATGTGATCCTTGGAATGGATTGGCTAGGCAAACACAATGGTCTTATAGGATGTGCGGATAAAATAGTGCACCTAACCAACCCAGATGGAATGCAAGTGACCTGTCACACCAAAGGAAGCGGACCAGACCCTATGATCTTTAGCATAGAGGCAAAAACCATAGAAGAAGTCCCGGTAATCAGGGAATATCCTGATGTTTTCCCTGAAGTTCTACCTGGAATGCCACCGGATAGGGACATAGAGTTTGCTATTGAACTTGTCCCTGGAACCTCTCCTATAGCCAAGAGACCCTATAGGATGGCAGGCTCAGAGTTAGCAGAATTAAAGAAACAACTAGAAGAGTTGCAACAGATGGGATTTATCAGACCCAGCACATCCCCTTGGGGAGCCCCAGTACTCTTTGTAAGAAAGAAAGATGGAAGCATGAGATTGTGCATCGACTATCGTGCACTAAATGATGTCACTATCAAGAATAAATACACACTCCCTAGAATTGACGATCTCTTTGATCAGTTGAAAGGAGCCAATTACTTTTCCAAGATTGACTTAAGGACCGGGTATCACCAACTAAAGATTAAGGGGAGTGACACCTCAAAGACCGCATTTGTCACCCGATACGGGCAGTACGAGTTCACGGTGATGCCATTTGGGCTCACCAATGCACCAGCTTACTTCATGAATCTCATGAACAAAGTATTTATGGACAAATTGGACAAGTTTTTCGTAGTCTTTATTGACGACATACTCATCTACTCCAAGAGTGCCGAGGAGCATGAACAACACCTGCGGGTAGTGCTGGAAAAGTTACGAGCGCACCAGCTCTATGCCAAATTTAGCAAGTGTGAATTTTGGCTGGAAAAAGTAGCCCTCCTTGGTCACATTTTGACCGCAGAAGGGATAGCAGTAGACCCTGAGAAGGTAGAAGCAGTCTCAAACTGGCAACAACCAACCAATGCGAGTGAGATCAGAAGTTTCCTTGGTTTAGCCGGATACTACCGGAGGTTTATTGAGGGATTTTCCAAGATAGCTAGACCCATGACAGAACTGCTCAAAAAAGAGAAGAAGTTTGTTTGGACTGAGCCTTGTGAAAAGAGCTTTTAGGAGTTGAAGAAAAGATTGACTGCTGCCCCGGTTTTAACCCTACCGGATATTCACAGGGATTTTGTCGTTTACTGCGACGCATCCAGCCAAGGATTAGGGTGTGTTCTCATGCAAGATGGGAGGGTTGTGGCATATGCCTCCCGACAACTTAGACCTCATGAGCAGAATTACCCAACGCATGACTTAGAGTTTGCAGCCGTGGTTCACGCACTCAAAATCTGGAGACACTACCTAATTGGGAACAAGTGTGAAATATACACGGATCATAAGAGCTTAAAGTATATTTTCACCCAACCAGATCTGAACCTCAGACAGAGAAGGTGGTTAGAATTGGTTAAAGATTATAATGTGGAAATTCATTACCACCCTGGCAAGGCTAATGTAGTGGCAGATGCCCTGAGCCGGAAATCCTACAGACCAAAGAGTGCCCACCTGCAAGAAGAAATGGCACGACTAAATGTGCACATCGTCCCTCGGAATAATAGCCACCAACTGACGATCCAGTCCACTCTGGAGGATCGGATCAGAGAAGCCCAAGGATCGGACGAGGATTTAGTAAGGATCTGTAAGCATACTAGAGATAATAAGGCACCAGACTTCAGAGTCGACAGTAAGGGAACACTGTGGCATAAAGATAGGATTTGTGTGCCTAAGAAGGGAGACTTTAGACAGGTAATCATGAATGAGGCTCACAATTCACCATATTCCATTCACCCAGTATCCACCAAAATGTATTTGGACTTGAAGCAGAACTATTGGTGGAAAGGAATGAAAGTGGACATAGCTCAATTTGTCGCTCATTGTGACACCTGCCAAAGGATTAAGGCAGAACACCAGAAGCCAGCAGGTTTACTACAACCCTTGCCTATCCCAGTGTGGAAATGGGATGAAATAGGAATGGACTTTGTAGTAGGGTTACCCAGAACACAGAAGGGACATGATTCTATATGGGTAATAGTGGACCGACTCACTAAAGTCGCTCACTTTCTACCTGTACGGACCAATTATGGTGGAGAGAAACTAGCCAAGATCTACGTGGAAAACATAGTAAAGTTGCATGGGGTGCTCAGCAGAATTGTCTCGGACCGAGGGATCCAGTTCACCTCGAGATTTTGGAAAAGTTTGCATAAAGCTATGGGCACCAAGTTGGATTTTAGCTCCGCATATCACCCACAGACCGATGACCAGACAGAAAGAGTTAATCAGATTATGGAAGATATGCTGAGGGCATGTGTCCTTACCTATGGTAAAGATTGGGAACAAAGTTTACCCTATGCAGAGTTCTCCTACAACAATGGTTATCAGGCAAGTTTAGGTATGTCGCCATTTGAAGCCCTCTACGGGAGAAAATGCAGAACTCCTCTAATGTGGTCAGAAGTAGGAGAGCGAACACTAGTGGGACCCGCGCTCATAAAGGAAGCCGAAGAGAAAGTGGCTGAAATCCGAGAAAAGTTGAAAACAGCTCAATCCAGACAGAAGTGTTATGCAGACAAAAAGAGACGCGAATTGGAGTTTAATCCAGGGGATTTTGTCTATCTTAAGGTGTCACCCATCCGGGGAACCCGTAGATTTCAAGTCCATGGGAAGTTGGCCCCTCGGTACATCGGACCATACCCGGTGCAAAAGAAAGTTGGAAAGGTAGCCTACCAATTGGAGTTACCCGAAGCAATGTCAGATATACACCCGGTATTCCATGTCTCACAATTAAGAAAATGCCTGAGAGTACCTGAGGAAGAACACATACCGGAAGAAGAAATAGACCTGCAGACAGATCTACGGTATCAAGAAGTACCCATCAAAATTTTGGACACCGTCACCAAGAGAACTAGAAACTCCGAAGTGCGGATATGCAGAGTGCAGTGGAGCAGACACAGCGTAAAGGAAGCAACATGGGAACGAGAAGATGCTTTAAAGAAGGAGTTCCCCCACCTTTTTAGGAGCCAGCCGAATCTCGAGGACGAGATTCCTTTTAAGTGGGGTAGGTCTGTAACGCCCGCGTTTTAATCTCTGGGAAAATCACTCAATAAATCACCCGGTGAAAAGTTTTCAAAAGTTTACCGCCCGAGCTCCCGTCTACAACCAAACCCCGTCCGCCTTGTTATCACCCCCCTCTCTTTTTCCTATCCCGCCTCATCGTCATCGCCCCTTTTTCCCATCCCATCCCGGGTCACCTGCTCTCGGGTCGACCGCCGGGCCCACCGTCGCTGGCCGACCGCCCGTCGTCTTCCCGCCGCGAATCCCGCCGTTTCTCCCCCTCTTTTCTCCCTCTTTCTTTTCTTTTTCCCTTCCCTTTCCTTTTCTTTCTCCCTTTTTCTTTTTCCTCTTTTCTCTTTCCTTCTCCCTCCTCTATTTCCTCTGCCCCGTGCGCTATCGCCCTGCTTGCCACCGGCCCCACCCCCGCTCACCCTCTGCCCTGCTTACCGCCAGCCATCCCGCTGTCGTGCCACACCGGCCACCCTCGCGCACGACCATCACCGCCGGTGCTGCCCGCACGCCACCGCCCACTCGGCTCTGTCGCACGCGCCCTGCTCCGCCCCGCCGTGCCGGCACCGCACGCAAGCCGCACCGGCCGCCGGGCCCGGCCACTGAGCTGCCAGCGCCGTCCACTCTCCGCACGCCGCCGACCGCCCGTCTCTCTCCCAACGCTGCACGCCACCGCCCCGGCCCCGAGCTCATCGTCGCCTGTGTCACCCGCCGACCACCGCGCCGCACCCGCACGCCACCGCCCGTCCTCTCCGCGGCCCCATCCGCTTGGGTACGCACGCCACGTCGCGACGCACGCACACGACAAGCACAGCGACGCCCCCGTACACCCCGGAGACCCCCACGACGCCGAGCCGTCCCGTCGCCGGCCGTGGATCACGCCGAACGCCTTTAACTCCCTCACCACCGGCCCGCCGAGCGGCCTCTCGTCGGCCCACCCCCTCGCCGCCTCTCCACGCCTATAAATAGGCCCGCCGGCTCCCTCCTCACCATCTTCCGCTCACACGCCTCTCCAATCGCCTCCACCGCTGCCGTAGCGCCGCCGCCCAACTGCCATTGCCGCCACCGCCGCCGCTCCCGTGGGCAGCACTGCTCAGGCCACCTCTATCCGAGGTAAAGGCCTTGGTGAACTTGCCATACCTCACGCTCCCTTTCCCCCTGGTCCCCGTCCACCGCCGCCGCCCCAATCGCCGGTAATCGCGCCGCCGTCGGCTGCCGGCCCTCCCCTGTCTTCCCCTCTTTCTCTGTTAAAACGAATGAGACGGCTATTTTGCGAAAACCCCCCCTGCTGTCTTCACTATTCTAACCCGTGGTCCAATGAGCATGAGCTTCTCCCTCTCTGGCACGTTTACACATAACCCCCTGGGTTTTGGCCAATTTAACCCGCAGTCCATCCGACACTATTCTCTCTCTCTCTCTCTCTTTCGCCAGGGACCCTCGGAATTAATCCCGTTTGACCCCAAACTCCACCATAATGTTTACCAGTATATTTCCGCCAAGCCAGTCAGTCCATATCCAAAAAAAATAATTATATCACCACCACCACTCTCTCATTCCCTGTTCTTTCTTTCGGAGCTCAGCAAAAGCTTTTTCTTTTATTAATTGGATGTTTGCTTGTGTGCGTCGTAGACTCCGCTGTGAACGAGGAAGGACTCGAGGAGGAGCAGGTTTACAAGCAGGAGCTTGGAGACCAAGACCCCGGGCAGGAATCCCCCGAGGGTTGGGTGAACGGCAAGTGCAACCCCATCCTTTGATGCATACTTTTGTCCCAGTTTTTATAAACACAACCCATGGCCTGATTTATAAAACTTGCATGATTTTACTGCTAAACCCGGTTGGATAGCCATTCCTTGATTGCTATGACTGCTTCCTTGACAACCTAGATTAATGTTTGAATATGACAATGCTCTGTTTGAATGTTAGTCACTGCTAGAAATGCTTAGGAATATTTTACTGTTATACACCCCATTACAATCACTTGGTGTATACAAAAGCAACCGTGTGCGTGCTTTAAAATAAAAGAGATGGATTTTGTGAATAAAATGAGTATCCGTGTGGGATGAGGCAAACGGTATTTCTTGTGTGAAATGCCGAGGTGAGCTCGAACCTGTGTGGTTGAGCATGGTGGGAGCTGCCTATCCTATCACAATTTTTGGGATGATGTTGATGTGTCATCTAGCCTAACCCATTTTATTGTACCACCACTCGACCGTTGTATGTGGCAACGGCCTAGCATAAATCCCACTAGTTAAGCTGTTAGTTAAGTGGTGTGCTGGTGAGCAACAGAGGGCCATGGAGCCGGGGATACGATCTATGTGAGGTATGCCCCTGGGTAGAACCTCGTTGGTAGGTTGCCAACCCCCTGGTCGCGTCTGTGACAACTTGTCAGTTTCGCTATGGTGGGTAATGGCTTTCTTAGGAGCTGCACTGGCACTAAGGTGTTCATGTTGTGGTAGCCTACTTGTGGTTGTGTACACCTCTGCAGAGTTAAGACCTATCCGGATAGCCGTGTCCACGGCATTGGACGAGTTACGGCTTGGTCACTTCACTAGTCCCCTGTTTTGGTGTAAGGAAGTGTTTGGTGTGTGGTCGAGCTGGGAAAAGTTTTGCCATGGGCTACGACAGATGGGAAATCTGGTAGCATTAAAATCTTGTGTGTAAAAGTGATACCTTTATTGTCCCTATTAAAAGAAATATTTGTGAAAACCTATTGCGAAAACTAACCCTCTGCATGTGTAATAAAATTTGCTTTGCTGCTAAATAAACCATGAGCCATCCTTGTTACAATACTTGCATACTTCTGTTATACCCCTCCGTGGCTGTGGATGCACTTGCTGAGTACGTATGTACTCACCCTTGCTTATCTTGTTGTAGAGGCAGACCCGGACTTTGTGCCTGAGGATATCGTCTAGTGGGGTTCGTTCTACACCCAATCTTTGCCTGTGTGTTAGGGTCACCCGTCTGAAGCTGCATGGATTTCCACTCTGATGAAGACCTCTATGTTATCAACCTTTTTATCTGGAGTCTAGCGTTAGTTATGTTTGTCGTGGCCCTGCAGTGCCACCGTCTCCCGTAATGTTGCTTATGTACTGAACTATCTGTAGTAATAATGTGAACCAACATCCTGGGACTGGTATTTGTATCACATTAAGATCTCTCTTTCGAGGGGACGCTTCAAGGGCGGGGGCCGCGACGCCGCGGTCGAGGGAGGGGAGGGCCGGGGCTGCGCCGCCGCCGACGAGGGAGAGGAGGGCCGGAGCCGCGCCGCCGCCGACGAGGGAGAGGAGGGCCGGGGCCGCGCTGCCGCGGGCGAGGGAGAGGAGGGCCGGGGCCGCGCCGCCGCTGACGAGGGAGAGGAAGGAGAGGAGGGCCGGGGCCGCGCCGCCGCCGGCGATAGAGAAGGGGAGCTCCACGCCGTCGTCCTCAACTCGCTGCCTTTCTTTTTTTTCGCGAGTGTTACGGGGGCACGGCCGATTCAGAGCAATACGGAGGGGTGGAGCTCTGAATCGTTGGCGGCCTGCTGCCAGTGCTGCCGAATACCTCACGGCATTGGTTGCCAATGCCGTCCGCCAATGCCTAGCTCTACCAAACAGCTGCATTGGAGGCTGGTTAATGCCAATGCCAATTCCTACCCCTCAATATCTACTTCCAAACGGGGGCTCAGAGCTTCCACTTTTTATATTCGAGCCTACGTGTGGACATGAGGCTACTGATCAGGTGGCCACACGTGAGGCTACTAGCCAGTCTCAGTTCACGTCGAATCCCTGGGCGGCGGCGACGATTCGCATGACTTGCGAGTGCGGCATCGAGGAGTTTTCCACTTTTTATGTGTCATTGGATGGGAATTCAGCGGTTGTGGTGTGAGTTTGTATAGTTTGCATACGAAGCTAGTTTGTATAGGATACGTTGCCGACACATAAAAATGAGTTGTTTTTATTTCTCCATATTTTGACATATAGGAGGGTGAAAAGGATTTATTCTAAAATTGAGAAGTTATAATCAATTAGTCATGATAGCATCCCTAGCTCTCAGATTTTAAGGAATTTTGTCATCGTTTCAAACATACCATGTCTTTTTTTTTCAAATTTCGTGACCATGACACCAAGTAGCAAAAGGTAAAAATTACGGATAAATAATGTACCTGCACGAGCCAGTAGACCCGATTTTGATGGAACATTCATTTCGATGGAGCTATGTTTGGGCGAGGCGAGCACGATCAGCGAATTGGAACCAAACTAATATTTAGATAATGGAAAATATATTATCTGGCCTTGACTAAAACGGCTACGGCCAAAAAACAAACAAGAAAATTACATCCCCATTAAGAGACTCTAGTAGTCCTACGTGAAGTTGGACACCGACCACCATTGAAGATTGGATGCTTCTTCTAAGGCAACAGCACGACATCCGACTGTTACGCCATCTAATGCCACCTTCACCTTGAGCTAACTCCTGAACTGGATGTCCACACGGGAGAACTGCCTGGCCTTGGCGAACAAGAACTTCGACGACGCGCCTGCACTGCCGCCGCCGGCCTAGAGAACCAGGCTATGTTTTCACCCAGTTATTGAGCACCCGCAGGCGCATCAGGAGACGGACTGACCAACGACTTCAGCGGCGCCTTCAACGAGGTTTGTGTCACAGACACATCCACCGCCTCCGACCCGGCTAATTAAACATGCCAGGAAAGGATTTCACCCAAATCGCCGTCATCACCATCATCTATGTGCCCGGCCAAAAAGGTCGTCTTCACCGGAAGGAGACCAACAGATTCGCTAAGGACGTCGCTACCGTAAGACGAGACATACGCCGGCCGCCGTCGACGAAAGACCGCCACCCAGAGCAAGGTTCCTCAGATAAAGGGACAGCACCAACTCGGGGAAGGCGGCGGCGCGACTGCTAGCGAATTCCGCCCAAGTTGCCCACATGGGGGCGAAGTGGAGCGACAGAGGCATTAGATTTGCTACACCTCCGTAGCCTCCATGCCGCTAGGGACGGCAAGAGCCGAAGGCAGACCTGCCGGAGGCGGCTAAGATCTGCCGCGGGCCGCGCTGCCGGACGCCGCGCCAGTGTAGGGAAGGGGGCCCGGCCGTCGCCACGCGCCGCAACCGCCCGCCCGCTTGAGCCCAACTCTGGTTGCCACGGCAAAGGCCGCGCACCCGGCCGCCGCCGGCCGGCCCGCCATCATCAGCCACACCCCGTAGCCGCTTGAGCGTCGGGCCGCCGCCGCCGACTTGCGCGTCCTCCACCGCAGCACTGTCCGTCGCCCTCTCACCACGAGCGTCGCCGCGATCCAGATCCGCGCGGAGCCCCGCGATCTGCCGGAGAAGCTCCACGCCGCCACCATCCCAGAGACCACCAGGCTTCCGGTGATGTCCTCCGACGGCGACGAGGACGGTTGGAGTAGACGGAGGAAGGCGGCGGCGGCGGCTTGGGTCTGCCGCCCGAGCCGCCCGAGAGGAGGCGACGCGGGGGCTCCGCGATTAGCGGATCGCGGGCAGCTTCTCGGAACCAAACTAATTAACTTACTATTTAAACATGCCTCACTGACTCACTCTACTGGACGTGAGGGATCGGATTACTAAAGATTTTCACCTTCGCTTCAATTCATCCACTCATGGCTCATGCAGGATTGCAGCAATTTACCTTCGATTTTTTTTTTCAGAAATCAATAATGCGCCAAACACAAGTAGTTCAGTACTTCCGCACTCGGTAGGCGTGTAGCGTGTACATGACTGTGGCGCAGGTCACGAGCGAGAAGGAGAGCAGGATCAGCTTGCTGAAACCCTGTTGAGATCGAGTATGCAGCATGAGACATGAGTGGTCATCGTCGTCGTCATCTTATTCTTCCGGCCATTACTTATTTATTACTCAAAATGATAATACACGCACCCTTGGGTCGGAGATGACGATGCCCGCGACGTAGGTGAGGAGGTCGAACGCGGACTGCAGCGAGCTCTGCACCCCGCCGACCACGCACCGCTCGTGCTCCGGTACGCCGTCCTGCATCAGCTGCATCACGGCGAGGTCGAACATCCAGAGCCCCAGCCGCGACGCCGGCCATCAGCATCCACGCCGACGCCACGCTGCTGCTGGCCCAGACGGAGCCCACGCACACCAGCAGGCAGCGCCACTGCGTCCAGATGGACCAGAGCCCCGTCCGGAGCGTCGACACCCGGGAGTGCACCACCGGGTACAGCAGCGTCGCTCCGATCCCAACAATGGCGCTCAAACCCCGTGCCAAGCTGATCACGTACGCCGGTATGCCTTTCCAGTCAAGAGTCGCCGTCATCAGCGTGCCAAAGCTGCAAAAAAAGAAAAGAAAAAAAAATGCAGGTTGGCAATGGTACTCGGTTATCAGATACAAAGAGCTAGTAGAGCAGAGTGCCATGGTTGCAGTTAACTTGCCTCAGGACGGTGAAGTAGAGGAAGGCGAGTGCGACGCCAGGAAGCGCCACGTCCTGCCTCACGTACACCATCCACGACTCCCAGCAGGATACAACGGAGAGCTTCGCTGCCAGCGTCTTCTTCCATCCCAACCCTTTCGTCGGCGGCGGCGGCGGCACGGTATCTAGCGGGGGCATTGCGTCCGATGCTCTGAGCTGTCCACGGCTCGCGGCGGCGAGGGCGGGCACGCCGTTGTAGACGGAGAGGAAGAGCCAGTACTGGAGCCCAACCGCGGCGGCGGTCGACGACGCCAGCGCCGCCGCGGAGGCCTGCGCCGACGCGAGGCTGATGACGAGGCCGGAGAAGACGGGGGCCAGCAGCGAGCAGCTCAGGTCGATGCGCCGGACCGCCGAGTTGATCCCCGTCAGCACCGCCGGAGGGTGCCCGCTCGAGATCACCACCACCCTGCAGCAAATGCTAAAATTAATTAGCGTTCTGTACTTACGTTCACCTCGATCAATGAAGGACAATGAGTCAACTGTCAAGGAAAGATTACCATTCTCTCTCGATCAGTATGGTGCCGGCAAGAGTTGAGAGGGCAGCAAGAGCGCCAGAGACGTTGGTAACGACGGCGAGAGCAATGAAAGCAGGCAAGTTTGTGGCTTTCAGGTTGTGGTAGATGAGCAGGGCGGTCACCGAGGCTCCGGCGACAATGAAGGATGAGCTTTGCACTAGCAACCAGATGCCCAGGACCTGCAGCATATATTGCAGCGCCACACTTTTGTTCAGAAATTGAAGGATTATTAGTAGTCGTCAGAGTTACTGTTCATATAAACAGTCAGTAATCTTATTGGTGACAGATTGTGACCTGAAGGTAGGTGAGCCTTTCAACGAGTGCCCCGACCATCGGACCAAACACCACGACAGAGGATGACTCGACAACGCCGTAGATGGCCGTGAAGAGGAGTGAGCCAGGCCAGATGCGGATCATGTACAGCCCAACCGAAAACTCCCACATCCTGTGCAAGATACAAAACAGCAAGACAATGCAGCTTGGTACCTCTGTAAGAATTATTTCAGTAAATCAAGATTCATGAGGCCAATCCAAAACAACCAGGGAACTAGCTATCACAAAGTCGCTGAGTATAGTTACTCAGCCTGCGACTTTTGGTGACAGATGGGGGACCAAGAAATCTAGATGCATATGGGTATATATACCAGGAGGAATTGAGGAAATATGGCTCCATTGGGGGTGCTGATTCCCCAATGCCATTTACTAGGAGAAATACATTATATATGTGAAAGCATATGAGCGCTGCTCTAAACTCTGAAGTGTCACAAGAAAGAAGAAAGAAAGGGAGGCGAGCTGATGGGCGATGGCGCGGACGCCCGACGCACCTCGCACCCCATCTGGCAAGGGTTTTGCCGGCGTAGAGGCGGCGGAGCAGCAACGGGTCCGGCGAGCGCAAACCCGAGCTGCCGCCGGCGCTGCTTCCTGAAGGCCGATCATGGCAACCACCAGCCGCCGTGCCCCCATTTTCCTCCAGACACGACTGTGGCTGGGTGACGGCCGCGGATGAAGAGGTATAGGATCCATAGTTGTAAATTCCATTCCGGTACCGGCCGGAATGGCCGGAATGCCCCGTTCCGGTGCCTAAACCGGTATAGAAGGGCTGAAATCCCGTACCGGGTCAAATACCAGTCAATACCGGTCAAATACTGGTCAATACCGGTCAATTCCGGTCAATACCGGGTCAATACCGGTCAATACCGGGTCAAACGCCTGTTCCGCTCATTTCGGTACCGGGCTAAAACCAAATGACGCCTCGTTCAATATGTGAGTTTGGTAAAAAACTAAAAATGTCAGTGTGATGAAGCATAATTATGCCGTAAGTATATATTTATATGAATATTTATATATATACATTCATATATTTTTAATATAATAAAGTCCGGAACGGTACACCGGTATCGACCGGTACCGGAATGTTCCGTTCCAAGAGAAAAACGGAATGACCTCCGGAATGGAATTTACAAGTACGATGGGATCAGGTACCTCGCACGGACCAGCGCTCTGATTGGTTGAAATGGTTGTCAGCCAAGATCATATATGCTCGCTCAGCCACGCACATCGAGGCATATATGTGCTGATCGCCGATTTGACAGATAGTACCACTCCATGACCCGTCCAAAATCATCAGGACCTAATCTGTTTGTCGCGCGGGCAAAGAAATCATTGGGAAGGATTAGGCTAGCCTCGGCAGCTACGAAGAACACATGTGTTTTGTGTGAATCGTGTCGCATGCCGTATATTGTAGGACAAAGGGATTATTATACCCAAAAAGCATTACAGTCACGTGAAGCATTAAAACCCTTCACATGCAATATTTTTATAACAATGTACTTTCACCCTCGGATTTAGATTCATGTACCAATTTTAGATTCAAAATTTGTTTGATTCACGTAACTTGGAATGGTAAGGCGGCGGCGTAAATGGAACAAATTACGTCACAATGATATCAACAACATATTCCTTCTTCATAATTCTTTTATGTATCAGTAGAATACTATAAAAACCTCTTTCTTTTTCGTGACTGGACCAAAAGGTTAGCTGCACCAGTTAACCCACGGCTGCACTGCACTAAATGGTGAAGGCAAATCCAAAAGGAGGGTAGGGGGGCTAATCCACCGCTTCTTCTTACTCTCCCTTGTCCTTTTCTTCTTCCCCTCCTTCCATGGCAAAAAATTACAAGAGGACTTAGGCAGGCTCTATGGTCTATGCACGAGTGGTGAGTGTGTGTGTGGGGGGGGGGGGGGGGGGGGGGGCAGAGCCCCCTGGCTTCGCCACTACTGGCCGCACTGTAGGTTCGCATCCTCACTTGTAGATGATTTTTGTGGGATGGTCTGGGTGGTGGTGTTAGGGGAGCCGCCATTGGAAATGTTGTGATTTTCAGGAGGGGTTGAAACCACAACCAACTAGTCACGCAGCCACCGAACCTTACAAATGACAGCCACCTAGGCTGAGTGAGAGGGAGGTGCTGTCAAAATTTCCCAAAAAAAGAAAACCAAGGGTAGAGTTTGGCACCTCATTTCCTTGGAGTTGGTGGCTAAAAATAAAGAAATAAAGGTAAGTTTATGTAATACTATATCTGTTTTGAAGTTTCCTTTATAGCTTAAGACACAATTAGGGGGTTTGGTTACGATAGCTTCATCCTTGGTATTTAGCCATTTGGAACTCAATTTAACCTTGGATGAAGTTACGCTAGATGAGTGGGGGCTTGAGAAGTAGAAAATTAATTAATGTGTAATTAATTAATGTACAATATCATTGATGATGAATAGGTTCTTAGAATTGTAACTTGTATTAAAACAATGCATGTTTCTCTTATTATTATCTTGTATATCCACGATTATATATTTTACTAAGATTTGATTGTATACTAATTTCATTGGTTGAAATATGGCTGGGAACAATTTGATATTTTGAAAATATGGCATGAAACAATTTTAAAAACTCAAAAAACGATTGGTGGGAAAGTGAATCACATGTGCGGGTGACGAGCTAAACCGCGTCGGCAAAAGCTATTTGCAGGATGGTTCATGCAGTCGACCGCCCTTACAAATGCCATTTGTAGGCGCGAGCCATGTCGTGACCCACCGGTTTATATCCATTTGCAAGTGCCGGTCATAGAACCGCCTCTGCAAATAGTTGTGCAGGGCGGCTCGAGCTCTATTCCTACTATCACGCTATTTTTTGATACGAAAAGCAGTAGTGGGGCTCGAGTCCCCTACATTAAGTGGTTTTCAATATCTTCTAAAAAGTCTTTCTATAGTAATAAATCCCTAAAGATCTGAACTTTTAATGCGGTGCGGTGTATTGGATGAAAAAGGACCTTTTGTATGTACTTCTCGAATATGGCCATGAAACATTACAAAAATTTCGGTACATCCCTGTTGCAAACAAATTCAAATACGACCCCCTTGATTTTTTACTCAGAGTGAGAAAAAAGTGACGGGACAATGCCATCCTTTGGGGTGGAGCTGCACACGGCTTGGATTTTCAGCAGGATGCGCATAATAACAAGTAGTTTCCAAGTTTTACTGTGTCAGTTCAACCCACTGTTAACGGTTTTACTGTTGCTTGGCAGTTTTGTTGTCACAACTGCAAGCCTGCTTTCGTAGCATGTAATTGTGTTGTCAGTTGGGACGATCCGTGCGCTGATGTTATTTTGGGTGATGTGTAGTATCTTTGTAGCTGTGTGATTTTTGGGTCGGCCAACACGTTGTTTTGTTTTCCCTTCTAATAATTTTTTTGGAAAAGCTCTTGCCGCTCTTTTTTGAAAAAAAAAACTGCAATCCTGCAAGGCTGCAGGCTGCAGCTACCATGATCTAATAAAAAAACTACCATGATCTCGCGCGGAATTGTTACTAATGACCGCCTGAGCCAATCCAACAACTCATTATACATTCTAAGTGATTCATAATGGCGATTGTCGAAACCACCACGCATTTACTCTGCGGTTGACGGCAGAGTACAAGCCCCACAAAACTTGCCACGCGTTTGCTTCACTAATTTTCAACACACCGCACAAGTAAACATCACAAGTTTTTACAACCAAACCAGCCAATAACTCCGTACCCCTTTGTCAGATCAGCGGTTTGCAGTAGCCAGCAGCAGGGCAAATTCTGTCTCAACTCTCAACCGCGTCCTGATCCTGATCAACCGGCCGAAATCATCAGCTCAAGAAACTTTGATCCTGCATTGGACAGCAGCCAGAATAATAAAACCAAGTGAAGAGAGAGGCCCACATTAGACAGCATTGATTAGTGGAAGAGGATCTTGGCGTCCAAGTCACTCACAAGCTGATCTTGGCGAGGATCTTGTCGAAGTGGAAGAGGTGCTTCCGCACGCGGTAGACGTGCAGCGTGTACATTGCCGCCGCGCAGGTCACCAGGAAGAACGACAGCACGATCAGCTCGCTGAAATCCTGTTCAAAGCGTGATCGATCGTCAGCATCATCTTCTCTTCTTCTTCGTGGCGCCGCGTTTCAAGTGTACATGTGTGTCTAGTAAACATGGCAGTGGAACTCACCCTGGGGTCGGAGATGATGATGCCCATGATGTAGGTGAGGAGGTCGAACACGGACTGCAGCGAGTTCTGCACCCCGCCCACCACGCACCGCTCGTGCTCCGGCACGCCGTCCTGCATCAGCTGCATCACGGCGAGGTCGAACATCCAGAGCCCCAGCCGCGACGCCGCGACGCCGGCCATCAGCATCCACGCCGACGCCACGCTGCTGCTGGCCCAGATCGAGGCCACGCACACCAGCAGGCAGCACCACTGGCATATACATACAGCAAGCCAGTAAAATTCATCAAATAATTTCTCAAGCTCTACTGGCAGTTTGCCAATAATCATCCATTGCCTGCTTGTGCCAACTCTGCCAATGCAAAGGGCACATGTGTAGGTAGGGTATTACCTGCATCCAGATGGACCAGAGCCCCGTCCGGAGAGTGGACACCCACGAGTGCACCGCCGGGTACAGCAGCGTCGCGCCGATGCCGACGACGGCGCTGAACCCCCGCGCCAGACTGATAACGTACGCAGGGATGCCCTTCCAGTCCAGGGTCGCCGTCATCAGCGTGCCAAAGCTGCAAGATTGTGTGCTGGTCATCTGTGATTTGTTCGGTAATCATAGTTGAGCAGAGTTTCATTCAGAGTCAGCTCACCTCAGGACGGTGAAGTAGAGGAAGGCGAGAGCGACCCCGGGAAGCGCCACGTCCTGCCTCACGTACACCACCCACGACTCCCAGCAGGGTATGATCGAGAGCTGCTCCGTCAGCTTTGTCCTCCAATCCGCCGCTGTCTCAGCCGGCGTGGCGGCGATCTCCGACGACGATGGTAGTGGTAGCACATCCGCCGCTCTCAGCCGGCCGTTCTCCGCGGCGAGGGCGGGCACGCCGTTGTACACGGAAACGAAGAGCCAGTACACGAGCCCCACCGAGGTGACGTTCCACAGTGCCAGCGCCGCGGCCGAGGCCTCCGCGGACACGAAGCTGAAGACCAGGCCGGAGAAGACCGGGGCCAGCAGCTTGCAGCTCAGGTCGATCCGCCGGACCACCGAGTTGATCCCTGTCAGCAATGCTGGAGGGTGACCGGACGAGATCACCACCACCCTGCGGCAATGCCAATTATTTAAGTGTTGCTGATTTGCATTTGCTTTCCCGCTGAATAAGGGAAGAGGCCGAGAGATATTACCATTCTCTCTCGATCAGAATGGTGCCGGCAAGAGTTGAGAGAGCTGCAAGGGCGCCTGACACATTGGTAACGATGACAAGTGCCATGAATACTGGGAAGTTTGTGGCTTTCAGGTCGTCGTAGATGAGCAGGGCCGTCACTGAGACTCCGGCGACGATGAAGGATACACTTTGGACTAACAGCCATAGGCCCAGAACCTGAGGAGTGATATATTTTGTAGCGATTAATAATCATACAAAGTGTAGTATGTTCTTCGTACTCTGCCCCCTCCCGTCATTTTACAACAGCCTTCTTGCAGATTTTTTTTCTTGATTATTTGTTTGTTTTGTTATGTAGAGAACTCTAAATTTTAGTCAATTGAGGAGACATCAGCTAGGGTTGAAATTCTAGTGGCAGTAAAAAGGTCATCTCTTGGCAACACAAAAAAGAGTGGCGGGATGTCAGCCCATGGCACTTGTTGATCTGGTCACCTGGGATAAGTTACACTGATCACCAACCCAGTCGGTCATGGTCAATCGAGGGTTCTGAATCTTCTCGGCTGGCTTGCTGAGGTTTCTGCTTAGTTGTAACAGTGGGGGCAGGCTTTATCCGCTGGTCGAGTTCGGTTTGGTATGCATTCATATCCAGGTGAGTTGCGCTGTTCAGAGACTTCTTTTAGGCTGTGCATAACAGAAACAGACTCCGAACCATACTAGAAATCTCCTAAATCGAAGTCTGCCTCTGTTCTGCGTTTTGTAGAAAAAAGAGAGATTATTTTTTCACCATTTATCTTATAAATGTGTTTCTGTAGACAAGGGACAGAGGAAGGACAAGGACTGTGGTCATCATTTCTCTCTTGCAATGTTGCGCAAAATTGCTGGGATCCCTTTTGCCCAGGGAGCAATAGAGAAATCATGCATGGTTTAAGATGCCATTGTGCAAATGAAAGCTAAGCTCATTGCATTGTGTTACATAAAGGGTATATTATCATTATATTATGGGGGCACGAAGCATTTGGACTACAGGAAACTACTACCAACCTTTGCCGCTGCGTAGGCTAGCAATTTTGAGAGACACGAGTATCAGAAATTCATGAAAAAAATATAGACATACCCAAAATTACTTATCTTGCTCTCTCCCATTGTTAAATACTAGTCTATCAACCCGTGCTCCCGCACGGGCTATTAATTTTGAGAAGCATAAGAAATTTATGAAAAATAAAGTCCATAGCTAACGATAAAAAATGTTTACCTTGACATTATTTTTTCTCTTGTTTGTTAAATATTCTAACATAATACTCATATAGGTGCATACTTATCTTTATCAGGTATTCCGGGTGGAATAGACATCACTCCATATGATTTTTCATCTACATTTCTAGATTTTTTTCATTTTACATTGCACATGTGTATGTATATAATTGAACCATTAGTTTGAGCTATGTGTTTAATATACAAATTGGTATTCTCGTAGCTTCCTCATACATCCTACATATGTAGGATAAGTTAGTATCTTTTCTGCATTAACAATGGTAGACATAGACAATTAGAAACATATACTTTATGTGGGTATTTTAATAATGGGAATCATAAATATTTAGACTCAGATTAGGGGTTATTTAGGTTATTTTTAATAATGTCACATATGGATAACTTAATACAAACTACATAGGTGGGTAATTCTAGATGAAGATTAGGATGTTACTTTAGGGTATTTTTAATATGATAGAGAAGGTAATTTGAATATAAATTTAGAGAGTCATTTTAAACTATTTTCATGATGGTTAGATACCATAATATTTTTTGAAACAAATTATAGTGTTTATGTTTCTTAATTCAAAGGTGGGTAATAGAGGACATATATAAGCATTATAAGTTCATGAATAAATGTGAGGCCTAAAGCCAATAAGTAATTCTTATCTCCACTCATTCGCATTGTTCATTTTCTAATACAGTGATCATATCGATATTCTATAGTTTTAACCCGGTTATAATAGAATTTGGCAACGAATTAGTATGTATAGGTTTTTTCATCACGGAAAATATGTTTGAAGTGTTAAAAATTCTCAACATGCGTTTGAAAAATATAGTCATAGGTTTGCTATATTATCTATATTTGAAATGTTATTGTAGTAATATTTTTTATACCTAGTTTATTTCACATCAACTTAATATCCAGTTTCACCCATGCATTGAGCATGACTTTTTTTCAAAAGTACTGGACGGAGTAGACTGTCCATTGAGCGCAGCCTTATATCCAGCCATAAATTCATGTAGGCTTATTAACGGCAGGATTACTTTATAAATGTAGTCTTTTATGCTAGCTTGCTCAAATAAAATTTCACTACCAGATTATCAATCTATTGATGTCCATCTTATACAAAGTGGAACAAAAGAGGTAGTTTATTAAAAAAACTAAGGCCTAATTGATTCACTGGGAGTCAATGTGAGACATGCATCTTGCTGACATTCTTCTGACGCCTAATTGATTCATAGGTCTAATATTGAATATCGAAAAACTGTCAAACTGATGGCTCCAAAGTTTGTTCAGAGAATATATGTTAGCTAAGGGATAAGGGATATTACTGATACATGTCGGTGGAAAAAGATTAACAAAAAATTCATAAAAATAAAGAAAATAAGATTAACAAAAACTTGCATAACCAAATAAAGAAAATTGTAATTAAGCTCCATTAGGTGGTCAAAGGCCACGAAGGTTTAATCCTCTACTATTTGAATCGTCTAGCTAACAATTGCATGAAATAAACAATCCTGCTTCTAATAAACTAAACGGCAAATCACACTAACTGCAGACGCCCCAGATGTTATCTGCAGAAGCATCCCAACATCAAGATTATGAGAGCCTCTATTTCGTAAATAGGTAAAGGAAATCTTTGAGGATACATACATACTGTCTTCTTACATATGTACGGCAAGGCTATTACTTGTGTTGCTGACTTCGTTGAACTTCTACGGAGGATTTGCTTGCATACATACTCTGGACGTAGTTACGTAGGAACCTGTTGATTAGGCTACAACTACAACCATCTCGTATACATATATATATATACATATATATATATATATATATTACACAGCAAGCTAGGCAACGGCCGACGGACGGCCGCTGATCCATCCCAAGTCCGCCGCATCTTCGAGGCATGTCTGTGGGAGGCCGAGTCATCATCGTCGGAGGAACCTAGCGGCTAACGAAGACGAAGGTTAGGGCATCCTTTAAGCAAAGATATGAATGGATTGATTGTTCTATTGAGGTCCGCGGAGTAGAATAGGTAGGGATCCAATAAACAATCAAGTATGGAAGGTAATTAAGATTATTTTTTTGATGGCACAGTGGGTAATTTCAATGCAACTATTGGGGGTTATTTTAGGCTATTTTTCATAATGGCAAAGGTGGGTAATTTTTTTAGAAAATAGATCTAATGGCTACTATTATCGATTATAATTGGAGTCTTCTAAATTGGTGGCCAGATGTTTCTGATTTTTGTGGGAATTTTTAGCATTTATCTTTTTTTCTAGCGCGTCTCGTGAGGATTAACGTGGAGACTTCAAAAGGAGCCTCCAATTAGTAATAGTAAGATTCTAGAATATACTCATATAAATAATATTTATTATCTTCACCCAGTTGTGATAAACGTTACATAGCAATTATTCCATACACTTTGTTATCCACATTCATAGTTTTTCCACTTTGCATCACACCTCCATATGTATTTGGCATATGTTAAATTGAACCTTTTTTGAGCTATGTGTAAACATAGAAATCAATATTCACATTGCTTTATACTTACATTTATACATGGTCTATATGGTAACACAGTAACACACACATCATGCATGCATGCATACCTTATAACTTAGTATTTCTATAGATTAACAATGACAAAAATTGTTGCAATGATATATTTATGTACTTTGGATTTTTTATGAAAACAAATGTAGGTAAATGAGTACACATTTAGGGGTTATTTTGGGTTATTTTAATAATGATAGACATGGGTAGTTTATTAGATGCAAATATAGGGGTTAGATTATTTTGTTATAATGACATAAGTGGCTAATTTAGATTATGATTACCAAGTTACCTTAGTTTATTTTTTATAATTAGAGGTTTACACATAGATTCAAACACGTTACCTTAGATTATTTTCCCAGTAACAAACATGGATAATTTTTTCGGAAAACATAATAGACCAATGGCTATTATAAATCATTGATAATTACTCCCTCCATCCCATAAAAACTATAATTATGACATTAAAAAAAATCTCACAAAAGAGTACACATGAGAGGGACCCATATTATCATTAATTCCCACCGCCATTGATCTGTTTTTTCTTTTCACGTGGATAGATTTTTAGCATAAAGTTGTGGTGCATAAAGGAGGTCGAGGTACGGAAACGTCCCCGAAGATGGCGCCGCATTTCTCGCTGTCTGTTCCTGGGACGACGTTGCAGGCGATTTCGTGATCCGATCTTAGACCTAGCTGCTCCGGCGAGGTCTACACCGCTTCTGCTGCCGGCTATTCGGCCCCGGCGTCCACGCCCCACTGTCAACACCCCAGTTGTCAGCGGCCACCCCATATCGCCGGTTAGCCGTTCCGGCGCCGGAGACCAATCACTGAAACCCTATCGATCTCCAACCGGGTCCAAGCACCGCTTAGGTACTTAGCTGAGATCGAATTTGTGTGCGTCTTTCGTCTTTGCGATCGAGGCGCGGCACACCTATTTTTCCTCTCTGTATCACGCTACTAATGGCGGCGACCGGAGGTGGACGAGGGGGGAATGCGAGGGATCGCATGACTCGCGATCGGGAGACACCAGACCCTAGTGTTGCTGAACTGCTGCAAAAATTAAGCCTAACGGCGGAGGAGGGAGAGGTAGCAGAGTTCAGTGATGACGAGGGAGGTGAAGGAGTTGGTGTGATCGAGTACGCGCTGGTGGGCAAAGTGCTGGCTCCAATGGCGCTGCACGTGAACACAATTCATAGTGCCATGAAGCCGGCATGGGGTAACCCCGTTGGTCCGAAGATCCGGCCGATTGGAGTAAAGGGAGAGAACCTCTTCGTGGCTGATTTGGGTTGGAGTAAAGGGAGAGAACCTCTTTGTGGCTGGTTTCGGTTCAAAACAGGATATGGATCGAGTGTTCTGAAACTCTGCATCTCTTCTTCCTCTCATCTGGTGCACGGAGGGAAATGTCATATGGCAGCGGGATCTGTTGGCAGTGGAACATCGAGTAGGGCTCAATCGACTCAGGGTACTGCAACCCGATCGGATAAACACAAATCGACCAACACAGGAGATACGGCTGTACCGACGACGGGGGAGGAAGTGCAGTCCCCAGAAAAGCAGAAGGTTGCCAGTGACACCGGGGAGAAGAGGGCAGCTGAAAGTGATGCTAGCAGTCAGCTGTTCCAAGTTAACAAGGATATACCAAATCTTGGGAGGAATCGAAAGTCAAAGGGTTCAGGGTCACGGCGTCACGCTCCTCAAAAGCTCCGGACCTGAACCTGCGATGGATACGTCGGCGATTGTGCCGTCAGGCTTGGTGAGTGCCCGGGTTAATCAATTGGATGGTATTCGGGAGGACCAGGAGGCTGCTTCGGATGAGATGATCAAGAAGCAGAGGATGTCGGTCAACTCTCGTGATGCAGGATCGGCAGCTGCGAGTGGCAGCCTCCGCCGGGCGCAATGAAAATCTTATGTCTGAACTGCCGGGGCCTGGGACAGCTGGAGGCAGTACAAGAACTTTGTAGCTTATGTCAGCTACATGGTCCTCAGGTGGTGTTTCTATCAGAAACAAGGTTCTTCTTTGATAGGGTGGATGGACTCCAACGCTGTCTTGGGTTTCCTAACGGTTTGGGAGTGGGGAGTTTTGGCAGAGGGGGTGGTCTGGCTCTTTTATGGTCCAGGGATGTTGACGTGAAGCTGTTGAGTTGTGACAAACTTCACATGGATGTGGCTGTCATTGATCCGGTTACACAGGAAGAAAGGTGGCGCTTCACTGGTTTTTATGGTGAGTCGAAAAAGGAGCTATGATATAGAAGTTGAGATTGTTTAAATTTGCTAAAAAAACAGATCAAAGCTTCCATGGATTTGTGCTGGTGACTTTAATGAAGTGCTAGAGGCGTCTAAGCAGTTTGGGGGCCTAGTGCGTCCGGAGAGGCAGATGGACGGCTTTCGTGATGTTGTTTCTGCTTGCGGATTCACGGACCTAGGCTTCATTGGACTCACGTACACGTGGGATAATAGACAACAAGGAGATCGCAACATCAAGGTTCGGTTGGATAGGGGACTCGCTATCAGTGAGTTCCTCCGGTTGTTTCATGACGTGAAGGTTTGGCACGTGCAAACGACGGAGTCAGATCATTGTGTATTGGTGATTGAGTGCCTGACTAACCAGCAAAGAAGAAGGGGAAGGAAACAGTTTTGGTATGAGAACATGTGGCGGAGGGATCCGACCTATATGGACGTAGTACGAAGCACATGGCCGAGAGAGAATGGACAGGCTACACTTGGCCATGTTGGAAAACAGTTGGGGTCAGTGCAAACATCACTACAGGCATGGGAGCTATCGACCTTCGGCTCTGTGAGGAAGGAACATACTCGCTTGAGGAGGGAGCTCGAACGGGTCCGGGGTAGCTCCATTGGTACTGGCCCCTCACGGCGTGAGCGACTGCTAATGGCATGCATTTCCGAGTTACTCTCACGCGAGGAATCCATGGAGAAGCAACGGTCACGTCTGGATTGGCTAAAGGACGGCGACCGGAACACAGCTTTGTTCCAGGCTAATGCGCGGGAGAGAGCAAAAGGTAACAAAATCAAGTCTATGAGGAAAACGGATGGATCAGTTGCTACCAGCCAGGAGGAGATTGGGGAGGCTGCAACTGAGTTCTACAAGGAGCTTTTCACGGCCCAAGATTTACTGAATACAGGGGCAGTGCTTCAGCACGTCCCACACAAGGTATCGGTGGAGATGAATGACTCGCTTACTAGAGCATACACAGCAGAGGAGGTCCAACGGGCGGTGTTTATGATGGGGGCAAACAAACTGCGGGTTTCTTTCAGTTGCACTGGGATTTAGTTGGGCCGCGAATCACTGCTGGGGTACTGAACTTTCTAAACGGCGGTGAGATGCCAGCTGATATAAACCGGACCACTATTGTACTGATCCCAAAGTGTAAGTGCCCGCAAGAAATCAAGCAATATCGGCCAATATCTTTATGCAATGTGATTTATAAAATCAGCTCTAAGGTTTTGACCAATAGGCTGTGGTGTTTCTTGGATGAAATTATTTCAGAAGAACAGAGTGCGTTTGTCCCAGGGAAGCTCATTACAGATAATGTGTTGATCGCGTATGAGTGCACCCATTATCTGAAGCGGAAGAAAGGGAAGACTGGGGCGTGTGGTATCAAACTTGACATGACAAAAGCATATGACCGTGAATGGGAGTACTTGGAAGTAGTGGCGGACCATGGCAGTAAATCAGGGGGGGGGGGCAATTCTAGTTGTTGCTACAGTGCTACTGTGTGAGGACTTATGCCGTGTACACAAATCACACGTCAGATGTAAAATACGCATGAACAAAGGTGCTACAGGCTGCTTGTTTTCTTTATTTGGGTCATCGGAGACAAAGCCCACTCATTCAACATATGGACTTTGCGTTGACGCAGACCGGACAGCACAGCCAGCAAGCGCAGCAGCTCCTAAAGCTAGCGAGGGTAAGCGAGCCAAGCGCGAAGCAAGCAGGGGCCGGAGTCCAGTTTCGCCTACACTATGATCCGCCAGTGCTTGGAAGGGATCATGTTAAAGTTGGGCTTTCATGAAGACTTTGTTTTTTTTTATGAAGTGTGTGACTTCAGTCTCTGTTTGTATAAGAATTAATGGGGTGGTATCAGACTCCTTCAGACCTTCGAGAGGAATACGACAAGGAGACCCGATATCACCCTATCTGTTCCTGTTATGCTCGGAAGGCTTATCGTGTCTGTTACGGGGCGATTGGTCCAGTGCTCCCTGGATCTCACACCTTCTCTTTGCGGATGATTGCATAATTTTTTCAGAAGCATCACAAAGGGGGGCTGATCGTTTGAGGAATATTTTGGAAATCTACAGCCAAGGCTCGGGGCAGTTGGTAAATGAGAAGTCAGCAATTTTCTTTTGCACCAATTGCTCAGATGAGGCGAGAGATATTGTTCGGGGTAGGCTATATACATTCATAAAGAGGCCCTTGCAGAACGGTATTTGGGACTACCTACTGCAGTGGGTCGTGCAACAAATGAGAGCTTTGAATACATGCCTACAAGATTGAAAGGTTTGATCGGCTGTTGGAGTGGAAGGGAAACAAGTTGTGCAGGTAGAGAAACTCTACTTAAATCGGTTGCACAAGCAGTACCAACCTTTCCAATGAGCTGCTTCTTACTGCCAGTGGATACGTGCAAAAAGATGAGACAAGCTATAGCCAACTACTGGTGGGGGAGCTCCGCAGATAACCGACACATTCATTGGATGCGATGGGATCGATTAACGTTTCCAAAATGCAAAGGTGGTATGGGTTTCCGGGACCTAAAGCTGTTCAATTTGGCAATGCTCGGCAAACAAGGTTGGTGGCTTATGATGAGGCCGGAATCCTTGTGTGCAAAGGTCCTAAGAGGTAGATACTATCATGATTCAGAGTTCTCGGACTGTACAGAGGAAAAAGGCGACGATGAATTGGTAATGGTGCGGCGACAAGAATCTGGGAGGATCGCTGGATCCCAGAACATTTTGGAGGAAGGCCTCTTACATCGCGCGAGGGCCAGATGGTCACTCGGGTGGAACAGCTTTTGATTGATAGTGGCTGCTGGAATGAGGAGTTGATCCATGCAATTTTTACCAGATCGACGCGGATGCTATTCTTAGAACTCCGGTTAGGGGACGTGGTGAAGATGTGTGGGCGTGGGAACCGGAGAAACATGGTATATATGCAATGAAATCAGCTTATAAAATGCTGGATACGATGAGGCAACAACAGGAGGAGGCTGGAGACCCTGGGATGTCAATGGATGAAACATGGAAACACATTTGGAACCTTGACGTACCACCGAAGGTGAAAGTTTTTTGGTGGAGGGTCATCCATCAGTTCCTGCTTGCAAAGAAAGTACTGCACAGGAGGCATATTGAACCACTTGCAAACTGTGATACTTGTGGAGCGACAGAGGAGTCAATTGGGCATGTGCTCATGGATTGCACAATTGCAAAGATCTTCTGGGAGCAGACGAAGGAGCTGACGGGAATTAAACTACCTAGATTACATCTAGAGTCATGGGCACGTGATTTACTGGTGCTGGGCTCGGAAAAGGATCGTGCTATCATCATATACAGCATGTGGTCTCTATGGACGTTGCGGAATTGTAGAATATTGGGCAAACACCACACACCCAAGATGGGGGGGTGACCTTTCATTATATAGGCCGGATACGGCTTGGAGTACATCTAACACCCAATGTGGTACTATACAAGACCATATACAACTCTATATATCTAACACCCGCCCGCAGTCGCAGGTGGACTAACGCCTAGACTGGACCTAAAATCTGTAAATAACTGTACAGGAAGACCCTTAGTCATAATATCAGCAAACTGGCGCGACGAAGGAACATGAAGAACTCGAACTTCACCCAAAGCCACCTTCTCGCGGACGAAATGAATATCAATCTCAATGTGCTTCGTTCATCGATGATGAACGGGATTGGCAGCCATATACACTGCACTGACATTGTCACAGAAGACGAGCGTCGCCTTTGAGAGAGGAACATGAAGCTCGTGAAGAAGTTGTCGTAGCCAGCAACACTCAGCAACTGCATGAGCAACAGCCCGATATTCTGCCTCTGCACTGGAACGAGAAACTGTAGTCTGACGCTTTGACGACCAAGAGACCAATGTATCGCCAAGAAAGACACAATATCCAGAGGTAGAACGTCGAGAATCAGGGCAGCCTGCCCAATCAGCATCAGAGTATGCCGTAAGAGAGTCAATCGGACCAGTGCCAATCCGAAGACCATAGGACAGGGTACCCTTGACATAGCGCAAGATGCGCTTAAGAAACGCCAGATGAGACTCTCGAGGATCATGCATGAACAAACAGACCTGCTGAACAGCATATGCAAGATCCGGACGCGTCAGAGTGAGATACTGAAGAGCACCAGCTAAACTCCGGTAAGCAGACGCATCAGCAACAGGCGCACCATCTGTAGCAGACAACTTGGCTTTCGTATCAACAGGCGTTGTCGTAGAGTGACAATCACTCATACCAGCACGCCGAAGGATCTCCAAAGCATATTGCTGCTGAGAAAGAAACAACCCATCTGAAGAACGTGTCACGGACATGTGTAAGAAGTCATGAAGATCCCCCAAATCTGTCATAGCAAACTCACTATGCAATCGATCAATAATGTTCTGAAGCAATGTGATAGAAGAAGCAGTCAAGACAATATCATCCACATAGAGAAGAAGATAGGCCATGTCGTCACCATTGCGATAGACGAATAACGAAGTATCCGTAGCTGATGGAACGAATTCCAGAGAACGAAGATATGTCGCAAACCGCTTATTCCAAGCACGAGGGGCCTGCTTCAGCCCATATAAAGACTTCTGAAGGAGACAAACATAATCTGGATGTGCAGGATCAACAAAACCAGGAGGTTGCTCACAATAGACTGTTTCTTCGAGATATCCATGAAGAAACGCATTCTTCACATCCAACTGATGAATAGGCCACTGACGAGAAGCCGCAATGCTCAACACAGTCCGAATTGTACCCTGCTTAACAACTGGACTAAATGTCTCATCATAATCAACTCCAGCCTTCTGATTAAATCCCCTAGCAACCCAGCGAGCTTTATGTTTGGAAAGAGTACCATCAGAATTATACTTAACTTTCCAAAGCCATCGTCCTGTCACAACATTAACATCAGCAGGACGAGGCACCAGGCGCCATGTGCCATTATCCATCAATGCTTGGTACTCATCAGCCATAGCAGCGCGCCAGTTCGGATCAGCAAGGGCACTGCGATAATTACTCGGAACAGGAGAGACAACTGTAGAAGTAGCTGTAAGATTCCGATAATTAACAGGTTGTATTGTACCAGACTGAAGACGTGTCAAACGACGTATAGTAGGACTTGGCTGGGGACCATGAACTTGCTCAGGATTGATCGGCGGGGGAAGTGGACGACGACTGTAGACCTGTCCAAATCGTCCAAACAGAGGGGGAGGCGTAGGTGCAGCAGCTGCTGGCGCAGGTGCCGCTGCTGCTGGCGCAAGTGCTGCTGCAGGTGCTCCTGGCGCGGGTGCTGCTGCATCTGCTGCTGGCACGGGTGCTGCTGCATCTGCTGCTGGCGCGGGTGCTGCTGCAGTTGCTGGCGCAGGTGCTGCAGCAGCTGCTGGCACAGATGGCGTAGGAGCAGCAGGCACAAACACCGGCGAACTCCCGCCCGGAAACGAAGACTCCGAAGATCCTGATGGGGGTACGGAACCACTCCCACCAGGAGAAGAGAGCGGTGGCTCAACATCTATGGAAGATGGAGCAGCCGCAGACGAGGGTCCTGATGGGGGCACGAAACCACACCCACCAGAAGAAGAATACGGTCACTCAACGTCCAAGGAGGACGGAGCAGCCGCAGAAGAGCCACCAGCTGCATGATTAGTAGAACAAGGTGCAATATCCATGTCGACACCTAAGAGGAAATCAAAGGAGCTGGAAGATGGCGAAGGCAAGACACGTGCGAACGGAAAAACTGACTCATCGAAAACGACATGCCTAGATACAATAATCCGTCGCGTAGAGATGTCTAGACAGCGATACCCCTTATGTGAGGAGGGATAACCGACAAATACGGAAGCCGCGGAGCGAGGTGCCAGCTTATGTGGTGAAGTGGCCTGCAAGTTAGGATAACACAAACAGCCGAAAACACGAAGATGATCATAAGCTGGCGGAGAACCATAGAGACGGTGGTAGGGAAGCTCATGGTTGATAGCAGAAGATGGTCGTCGGTTCATCAAGTATGTGGCTGCAGCTAGTGCCTCAGCCCAATAGGCTGGCGGCATGGAGGCTTGAAGAAGAAGAGTGCGCACTGAATTATTGAGCGTACGAAGGATACGTTCAGCCTTGCCGTTTTGTGCCGAAGTGTATGGACAGGAGAGATGAAAAACAATGCCGTGCGCAGCAAGGGTACTATGCATAGCGTGGTTAACAAACTCAGTGCCATTATCAGTCTGAAAGCATTTAACAGGAAGACTAAACTGAGTACGAGCAAAAGCAATAAAATCAACAATATGTTGATGCACCTCAGATTTGCTCTTAAGTGGGTACGTCCAACAATAGTGTGTAAAATCATCCAAAAGCACAAGATAATACTTGCAACCAGAAATACTCGCAATTGGAGAGGTCCAGACATCACAATGAACAATTTCAAAAGGAGAAGCAGTTTTAGATATCGATGCACTAAACGGAAGACGCACATGCTTGCCAAGCTGACAGGCGTGACAAAGCGAGTGATCTAATTTATTACAGGAAATCAAATTGTTTTTCCTAAGTGATGCTATGACTGCTGGACCAGGATGACCGAGACGACGATGCCACAAGGAGGTGGAGACGGCGAGCATGGCATGGGCAGATACTGGGGCGATTAAGGGGATGGTGTAGAGATCGCCGGCACTATTGCAACGAAGAATCACACGACCCGTGCTGAGTTCCTTAATAGAAAAACCAGAGGCGTCAAATTCAATGGAACAACTATTGTCGCGGGTGAACTGACGGACAGATAGAAGGTTATGAACAAGTGATGGAGCGACAAGGACGTTGTTTAACGCAAAATTAGACGTATCGGTTTTAAGGATAGAGGAACCTCTAGATGTGACAGGAATACGTGCACCATTGCCTACAGTAATCGAAGAATAAGCAGCTGGGAGACGGGAGAGAAGTATACCATCCGAGGAGTGCATATGCGTAGAGGCGCCAGTGTCCATCACCCAAGCGTTGCCTTGAAGAGCCATCTGCTGAAGTGCCGCGACCAATCCGGCCGAGTCCCACGAGGGGAGCTGAGCCGGCGCCTGAGGGAAGGAGCCAAAGGCGGCATTGGCCTGCGGACCAAGACCAAGGAGGCCCTGTCCGCCACGCCACTGCCCGCTGTTGCCGCCGCCAAAACCCGGCGTCCCCTGAAGTGCCTGTGGATTGATGCAAATCCACGGGCCAGCAGGGAGGGGGGTGCGAGGCTGCTGTCCGCCGCTGTTGTTCCGCCTGCCGTTGAACTTCTTGCGCCGCTGACCGCCAGTAGAGCTGCCGGCGCCATGCGACTGCTGCTGCTGAGGCTGCTGCTGCGGCTGCTGCTGCTGCTGCGGCTTCGAGGAGCGGCAGTCAGCACTGCTGCAGCCGGAAGAGGAGGTGGCAGCAAGAGCAGTGGTGGCAGCGACCTTCGCTTCGTTCTCCAGGCGCAACTCCTTCAACTTGAGCTGATCAAGAGCGGTGGTGAAAGTCATGCCAGCAGTGGCGGCAATCATATCAGCAGCGGTACTGAACTTGGGGTTGATTCCACGTAGCAGATTGAAGAGGAGAGTAGGTTCCGCCACAGGCTGCCCAACATCACGAAGAGCATCAGCAGCCTTCTTCATCTCGTTCCCGTAGTCCTCGACCGAACGATCTCCCTGAGTCATGGAGTGAAAGGCATGACTCAGGTAGATGGCGCGAGGGGCTTGATTCGCCTGGAAGTGAGCGGCAATGGCCGTCCATAGAGCATGGGTGGTCTGGTTGGGCGTCATGGCGAAGTCGAGGACCGCATCGGCAACGGAGCCGTACAGCCAATTGCGGACGCAGAAATCAGCCCTATTCTAGTCGTCGGTACGTGGATCGGGAGGAGGCGTGCCGTCGATGTGTGCGAGAAGGCCGAACTTCCCACACAACGACTCGAAGAAGGTGCTCCACTTGGTGTAGTTGGGGGAACGCAGCTCCAGCTTGAGAGGAACATGAGTCTGGATGTTGATGGAGGCGTAGTTGGCAGCCATGGCGTCGTCGAGCTCGTCGCCGGAGAAGTAGCCGCCAAACAGAAAGGAGCGGACGACGGAGGAAGCAGAGTCGCTGTCGTCGTCGGAGGAGTCCGCGTGGGTGACGCAGGACATTCACAGAGGCAATCTGTGAAGCGTCGCAACCGGCCAAGGAGGCAAGGCGCGAGGCAGGGACGCGGCCAGGGGGGAGGCGGCGGCGCCGGGTGGTGTGGTGGGGGCAGCGGAGGAGAGGAGGGGCGCACAGCCAGGGGAAGGGGCTGCGCGTGCTAGGGTTAGGGTACTGTTCACGGGCGTGAATAGTACTCGAGTTTGGGGGGAAGAAAAAAAGGCAGGCCTAGGGTTAGGGTTTGGGTACTGTTCACGTTGCGGGTACTGTTCACGTGAACAGTACTCGAGGTGGGGGAGGGGGGAGGGGAGAAAAGGCAGGCCTAGGGTTTAGGCTCTATACCATGTAGAATATTGGGCAAACACCACACACCCAAGATGGGGGGGGTGACCTTTCATTATATAGGCCGGATACGGCTTGGAGTACATCTAACACCCAATGTGGTACTATACAAGACCATATACAACTCTATATATCTAACAGGAATAAACGTCGGCATGGGGAGGCTGTCATGCCAATCAGACAAGCGGTTCTTTGGGTACGAGATATGGCCTTTGACCTATGGGAGATTATACATCCGCAGAAGCTGACTAGAGAATCAAGGGAGCCGCCAAAATGGGCGCCACCACAACCTGGTTGGGTGAAATGTAATGTTGATGCTGCTTTCGGCATGGAGACCAGGACGGGTACGACCGGAGCTGTATTGCGGAACAGCAGCGGTAGGTTCCTTGGTGGCCAAGCAAAATTCTATGAGCACTACATGGATGCTCTGGTGGCAGAGGCATGGGCATGCAGGGATGGTTTAAAACTGGCAGAGGGATGTGGTGTGTCGAAGGTATGCATTGAGACCGACTGCCAAGAGCTAGTTAGATTGTGGGACTCCCGCCATTCGCATCGTTCTGTCATTGCGCCAATTCTCATGGAGTTGCATGAGAGTAGTCTGCACTTTAGTGCTTTCTCACTTGTGTACGCAAATAGAATTTGTAATAGAGTAGCCCATGAGTCGGCCAAGCAGGTTAATGGAGGATCTGAGACGGTGGAGTGGCGCCATCAAGCCCCGTCTAGTATCCATAACCCGCTGGAGTCCGATTGTAATACCTTTTCCAGATAATGAATGGAGCTCCAAGTCAAAAAAAAAAGTTGTGGTGCATAACCCCTTTTTAGCGTCAACAACTCCCTAACCAGGTGGAAAGTTTAATTTGCATTCCATTAATGACTGCATGTGTCGTGATTTTGACGTGGGAAAGAGACGACAGTTGCCGCTAATTAATTGGGCGCAAACAATAAGTGAGGGCATGAAGGTCATTTCACAAAAACATTAATCCATCTGAAAAGTTAGAATTGCATGGAGGGAGTAGAGAATAATAGACTGATGGGATGATGTTTTTGAATTTATGAGATTGTCTATAATTTATCCTTTTCATTCTAGCATATTTTGTGAGCACTATCATAGAGGCTCTAAAAGGAGCATCTAACTAATACAAGTAAGTCTATATATATGCACAGAAAATAACATTTCATAATTCATAACCAATTTTCCATGGTTGTGCCTTAAGAAAAGATGCTATTTGTTCATTAACAAGATCATGAATAGAAAATTTTTTATCCTTTTTATTCTAGCATATTTTTTGAGTATTATCATAGAGGCTCTAAAAGGAGCATCGAACTAATAAAAGCAGGTTTATATATATGCGCAGAAAATAAAATTTCATAACAAATTTGCCATAGTTATGCATTAAGAAAAGATACCATTTGTTCATTAGCAAGATCATGGATAGAAAATTCAGGATAATAGTTCTTTCTTTGTTTATGCGATCTCTCTGTACAATATCTTTTCTTATGTTTATATTTTCAGTAGGATTCTTCCCAATTTTTATTCAAAAATGTACTTTTAGCCATTAAGAAAGCACATATTGAAGGTAAAGAAGACATGAGGACAAGTCAAAAGAGAGAGACCGTATGAACCGTAGGGCTGAAGAAAATACATAAAAAATGATTAATTGGTATGGCACATGTTGAGAAGTAGCAATGGATATGTCATGAAACAAACGGTGGGACGACTACAACTTTGCAAGAAAATATCTTCTTGAGTAAAATACTTAAGTGGTCCTGGAATTTGTCTCGAGGTGCCATTTAGGTCCTGAAACTTTCAAAGTGCATGTAGGTCTCTGAACTTGTCCAGGTATGCCATCTGGGTCCCTAAACATTAAAACCACACTTTTAAGTCCCCGAACTTATCCCAATTTGTCATTCTGATCCCTAAACTTTTAGAATGCGTTTTGATGTCCTCGAATTTATCATATGCGCTAGTCGCACTGCTTCTTTGTTGCTCGCCATCTTCATAGCCACATTGTGGTGTGGTCACCCAGGAGGATAGGGACTGGAGAGCAAGATGAAAAATGATAGAGCAATAGGTGGACAATAACTAAGGATTCATATCCAGTTAGCCCATAAGGGCAAGTGTTGCCAGCAGGTGTAGCCTGATGCGGTGTTGTTTGATATTTTCTTCTGTGAGGGTGAGAGCATCAACGAAGTTAATAGAAAAGAGTGCAAGAGGAACAACTATGTGGTGAGAAGGGGCGAGATATAGTGTGAGAATAAGGAAGAGTCCTTATCCTCGCTCCGTTGTTGGATTAGTGATGATGCCGATGATGATTCGGGGATATGAAGATGCATTTTGAGAGTTTAGGGACTCAAATGACACCTTGGAATAAATTTAAGGACCTACAAATGTGTTTTTAGAGTTTAGGGGCCCAAATATATCAAAACAACTTTGATGACATGAAATTGCATTTTGAGAGTTCAGGGACCTAGATGACACAATGAGACATGTTTAGGGACCACCCATCTATTTACAAAAATATCTTTTTAAAGATGGAAAGTCTGGGGTATGTTTTGAGTTTACATATTTTATATATAGCAAAAGATATGACAATGATCATCCTATGCTTGCAGAACATCAGAAATAAGGCTATTTTCTATCATCTCCACCCGAGTAACCAAATACTGATAATAGACTACACTATTGGCATGGCTTTGGCAAAAACATTATGTAGAACACAATTTCCTCTCTTTTGTTATAGTGAACTGCTTTAATAAACAATGTGTGAATTCTATTTGATTTGTTCAAATAAACAATTGTAAAATTTATACCTGAAACATTATGAATGTGTTTTATATTTTATCAGAATGATGAACACATTTGTTAGTACTAATTTTTAACTTTTGATAACACGCTATAGATTCAAGAAAAATATATGTATATCACTTGTGTCATCTCCGGAACTATCATGAATATCCAATAACATGATTTGGTGTAAGATGTTGGTAGCTATAGTGTAGAATGAGCATAGCTGAGTTCGTGGCTTTACGATTGATATCAAGATCATAATTACATTTATAAAGATAGAGATCATGTTGGTTAACATATTATTTTACATTACTTTTTTTTTACTAAGAAATATTATTTTACATTATTTTTGGTTTACTAATAAATTATTGAATAAGGTCAAATGTAAGAGGCATGCAAACTTAACATATTTGTAAAAAAGAAATTAATGTGAAGTAAACATTTAATCTCTAATTTCATTTACTGTATCTCTGGAGTGCATTGATGTTTCTAATAAGTACTAAAGTTTTTTCCCTCTCTCTCTCATAACTACTCACTACACCACCTTCTAACATCCCTCCTTTATCATATGTTGTAATAAATAATAATTAATTAGAAGAAAGTAATAATTAAAATAGCACTTAGACCTTTGCCTAAAAACTTTAAATGAGTTTATTCAAAATGAATTAATAATCTGACTTAAACCATCTCAATATGTACATGGAGTATATTTAGTTAATTTACATTAGAGATCTAATTTTTTATTTACATTACACTATTATATATATAGTGTTTATGGTCAATCATGTTTCTTTATAGATTACCTTTGCCTTTTTGCGTGTTTAATGTTTTATTTGTTTTTGAGCTAGTTCTTTAATAAAAGCTATCGTATAGAAAATCCTAACTTAAAAAATTATGCCAAATCAATCACCCCCAAAACTGAAGTAAATCTCCTCAGTTTCTTCACTCAAATGTATCTAAGATGTTAAAGAAAAGATGAAATATGTATGATTTCTAACAATGGTTTCTATTATATACAACATGAAGTTAGCCTACCGAAAATATTTCACAAAATGTTTCTTACTAGTTCAGAGGCTAAGGTGCATATGATTCACCTACCTATGTATTACTAGGATTGTTAATTTTTATGTTCTATGGATGATCATGTTATCTTGCATTTTTTTCTTATGAATTTATTAGTAATGCAACAAACCTAAAAATATTGCCCCTAATTTTTGTGTAATTAATTACATAATGATCATCATTAGTAGTTACATGCATGTGTTTTAATAGAAAATTTTGAGTAACATCTTTGTGATGGCATGTGGGTGTTCTTAGCCTTTATTGAGATATTCGTGAAGCACAATAGGGATACATGTGAAGGTGAATCACCACGTAACAACTCTAAGTGCTAAAATGGAGTTGAGATGACACTTCGGATTAGATACGTATTTTTTTTTTCTTTAGCCATACTATGGAGAGGGTTTTAGGATAATTGTCGAGGTGCTCGTGATGAACACATATGGAATATAGCACAAAGTAGGCCAAAGTGGATGAATCAAAGGTTGGTCTTATTCAGCACAAGTCCTGAAATTCTTCCATGGTGGCTTGTAGTTGAGGCTTGCTATGAGGCTCGTGAGGAAGACCTAAAAAGTGGAAAGTGGGCTAGGAGTAAAGGGCAATTGATCCTTGTGTGCATTAAGGGGAACCAAGAACCTTGGTTGTGGGTGCCCTTAAGAGGGTTAGTAAAGAGTGTCGACTCTTTGATACCTCGAGAAAAATCGAGCCATTCAACCACTCTCTTTACATTCTGCAATTTACATTTTATCATTTATTTTTTTACATTTCTACTTTTTGCAATTTAATTTCCCTGACTTTCCATATTTCCTTGAAAATTTCTTAGAATTTTGTGCTATTTATGGTCATGATAAGGTTGCAACACTTGTTTTCTTCTTTTTAGAAACACATCATCTTATTCATAGTCTGCATTTTGTTAAGACTGCTAGATTAATTTTGTTTGAAATTTTTAGGGCTCGATTCACTTCTCTCAGTGTGTATTTTGATAATTCGAGGCCCAATTTATAAAATTTGTATGTGTAAAGTGTGGTTAACAATATCACAATGAAGTTTTATGAAACTTGTCAAGAAAAGTCTGGAAAAAATTGTAACGAAACATGTCCCCATTGCAGCCACTTGGAAGACATGAACTTCTCTTGCTCACTGTCTAAGTATCTCAAGCAAAAAATCATGAAAATAAAGATAAATGACAAGGGGGAAAGATAATAAAATGCCACACATAATGGTATTGTGTTCTCACCTCCGACTTTGGTTTCCATCTTCAATAAAGTAATGCTATTTTTCCTTTTTGGCAATCATGTTTCTTTCTCTAACATTGGAGCTACGTATAGTACAAGTTTGTTGTTCATTGATTTAATTGCACCTAAGATTTTTACCATCCTATGAATCTTACATTTGCATGATAAAGTTGAACTTATTTTTCTTTAGTCACAAGCTATATAACAGATAGACCAGGGTTATTTTAATTCCATTCAATGTGAAGAATGCACATGCATGCTAATGGAAGTAACTCATTTGTTTACATTTGCAATATGTCCCTGCTGTTAAATAGTTCTGTTGTAAGCATCATTTTGCCTTCATGGTGCTCATATATGATCTTAATAAAGGACTGTTAATAGAAACCAACATATTTGCTTAAGAGAGGCCAGAAATAACCATGTTAAGTGGAAAAGGAAAAAGTCTATCTTACTCCCATCACCCATTCACTTTGTCCATTCTACCCATGATCAAAATATTGGCTTAATTTACTCCCTTCCTCTGTTAATATTGGTTAATATATAGCCTAAGTAGAATTCTCACCCTAATTTGCCTATATGGCCCAGTTTTGACAAATTCAATTTGTGTTTAGATTCCACATTAGTTGTGTTGTCAGATCAGAGCATTCTGTGGGCCGAGCCGGGCTCGGGACTGGCCGAATAAAAACCAGTTTTTTCGGTTAAAAATACGTGCCGATTAACATCTCATGGGCGGCATTGAACTTATTTCTCAGGCCGAACTCGGGGTGGGCTCAGGCTTTCCACTCTTTTTTAGTGGGAAAAGAATTCAATGAAATCAACTAGGCGAGCTCGGGTCGGCCCAAATTTTTTAGTGTGGGATACATGTACCCTGGGTACTCACCGCATCAGGCTAAATAGTCTAAATCAACCTCATGCCATAGTCACCATAACCACGAGCAAAATAAAGACGAGCACCAGTCCCCAACCGACTGGGAGAAGGTCCTACTTGCAAGGACACATAGCAACCTCCCGACCACTCGGGGGGCACTGCCAACTAGCACACGTGGCGGTCTCCCGACAGCACGGGGGGCGCAGCCCACCAACACGTGTGACGCCCCCGACCACTCTGGGCACAGTTCGCTGGGACATTTAGCTAAAGGAGATGGAACTCACATTTAGCAGCCTTAAATGAGGTTAGCGACTAATTATGATGCCATACGAGATGAGGTATCATCTTTTACTCTTCTTTAGGCCAAAGAGACAAATGGACCTGATAGTCTACTTCTACGGATCTATTATGTGTAAGAAACATCATGCACATTTGCAAGGCTCGTGAAATAGAAGTCAACATAACCACAAAGATATAGTCTTGGACCATTTCTTTACAGTATTTGAAGACAACATGCAACAAGGTTGAGATTGAAGTAGTGGCAACATTGATGCAAAATTCTTGCGAGGCCTTAGGATGTACCAATGACTCTAAATGATTAGTGGATCGGATATGGTGATGTCAAGCCGAGAGTATGTATTGGTCATTCGAGAGCAAGAAAAGTGTTGGAGCCAATGAAAGACCATGGTTTTTGTGGAATAAATAATGTTGGGAGATGTTTGCTACAAGCTTAAAGACGGCACATTCTATTTTGCACATAGCCAACAAACTTCTTAGTATTGATGAATGTTGATAAAGCCAGGAACACGTCAAGATTTGAGGAAATATGTCAATGGAACTCGATCAAGGCAAAACAAAACGATGGTGGTCACCGGATCCAAATGGATATTGATGATGGTGAAGCTATTTATTGAATTCAAAAGGTTTGTGGTGGTGAATGGATGAGCATCCTCAGAGTCCATTTGTTACATGTGAGTGACGTTGATTAGGCGTGACATACACATGTGGCTTCAGAGTCCATTTGCGCAAAATAGATAATGCGCAAAGTAAGGCACCTGAGAAGACTATTATGCAAAGTATATACTACGGTTACAGGCTAAATATTGCAAAATTCAAGAGGGACAAAGAAATAGACTATGCTAACATAGTAGGTTAATAAAAGAAATATAGTGTAGCAAATCTAGCATGGGCCAACTTGCTAGTTTTTTTTTCCGAAAATTACACAGTACAACGCAGACGCTCACACACGCACGCACACTCACCCCTATGAATACACGTACACTAACCCTACCCCTATGAGCACCTCCGAAAGACTGAGCACACGGCAGATCTGGAGATTCCCGAAGTCGCCATTGACGCCTCATTGTCGACGGGAACACCGCTTACCACTTAACGCATAGCGCCGGTAAATCCTGAGAAAATCTCGGAAAAAGGTGCGAGCACCAGGATTTGAACTCTGGTGGGTAGCGTCCTACTGTACCGTCCTACCATTGGACTACAAGCCCATTCACAACTTGCTAGTTATATATATTATTTCATTGCTACTTTGTCGGCTGGCCATATAAGGACACAGTCCAAGCAATATAATATTAAAATTTAGGGTGTATTTGGATGAACTAAATCTAAAATGTAGCCACAGTGCGCTAAACTTTAGACTTCTATACTTTAGCTGGAGTACCAATAAGTCACTTGTATCTCTGTAATCATCTGAGAGGATAAGGTTTGGAGTGAGATATTTTGATCATTTTCTATCCATTACCAGAAATTATTTGGTTTGAAGGACTAATGTACTAAACTTTAGGGAGGTTGGCTAATTTTTAGCCCATGTTTAGCCCCCATATTTTCGCTGACTAAAAATTAATCGCTGGATCAAAACATGGCCTTATAAAATTATCTGCACCACCCCATGGCAAGTGTATATTCATCTAGTATATTTTTAGAGAAACATGGCTACGATAGCTGACCTGAAGGTACGTGAGCTTGTCGACGAGTGTCCCAACCATTGGACCAAATAAAGCTACCGAGGATGACTCAACAACGCCGTAAATTGCCGTGAAGAGGAGGGAGCCCGGCCAGATGCGGATCATATACAGCCCAACCGAGAACTCCCACATCCTTTGCAACAGAAAAATGAAATGATGATCTTACCTTATTGTATTAGCAGTTAATAAGCATCGGTATTCTTTTTTTAAAAAAACAAACATCAGTATTCATGCATGGGACTGGGAGTGGCTTGATCTGAATCAAGCAGGGGGATTGTATTACTGGTAGCTGCAACAATGATAGTCCAATATCCCAAATATTTGGTTTCTTCTTTATTTTCTCTAATTTTCGTCAGATGTTATCAAAAAGTGAAATTCTGAATTTAGAATAAGAATGATTATAACAAAACAGAGATGAGATGAGGTTGGAGCAGCAACCGGGATCTCCAGGTCAAGATCCGGGGACTCCTGAAGAACGGTTTTAATTCATGAGCCAGCTCCAACCCTTGTGGTGGGATCATATCCATTGATTACACGGACATGACATGGAGTTCTAGTACTTCACCTCTTGACAAACAATCCATTATCTGAGGTACGTAGGCGCGGCAGCTAGAAGAACACGGGCAAACAAAGCAACGCAAGGTACGTTAACTCTGATCATGACGGGAAGTGAACGCACCTGGCGCCCCATCTGGCGAGGGCGTGGCCGGCGTAGAGGCGGCGGAGCAGGGGCGCGTCCGGCGGCGCTGGCGAACCCGAGCCGCTCCTGCTTCCGAGAAGAGGCGCGAGCTGGCCGCCCTCGATCGCCGCATCTCCCTCCATGTCCGCAGCCGCGGGCGGCGCCTCCGCTTTGACCTGATCCGCCTCTCAATTAATTATTGCCTGCTCCCGCGACGACCCGCGCTGGCTATAGCTTGCACTCTGCTGCTTACCCGGGCGAGCAGGCACGCGATCTTCCCCGTTCACAGTCGTATAAAAATAGGAGATAGATTTGTTTTTGGGATCCCATCCTAATTCCTACTACCTACTACCTTGAAGACGAGGTGGCATGAATCATGGAGGAGCGCGACCGCACGATGCGCTTGCAGTTTACAACAAGCGCTAATCCCCAACTCGCAAGATACAAAAGTATTAGCGTGACGTGTGCTGGGACTGTCACGTCGCCTGGGCCGCCGTTGAAACAACAGGAAAGATCCAAGAGCAGCCGATCGCATCACCCTCGCCGCCTGACGTTTTGCGGCGGCGAGCTTGCTCGGCGGAAGAACCAAAAACCACAGGCGGTGGGCGGTGGTTGGCACTGGGATCCGCCGGATCGCGTCGTGTCCAACCTGCTCCGAATGTAAGCGATGTATGGGGCACACAGTATATAGGATGATCTAATTTATTTTTGTTTTGTCTGACTCACTCTTACATGGATCTACTATTTTTTTTGAAACGAACCGGCAGGAGAGCTGCCAATTATATTAAAAAGGAGAACCTCCCTGAGGGGAGTAACTTTACAAATTTACAATTATAAGCGCCACAAAAGGCTTAAGAAAGCATAAAACTCTATATTCCTCCCGTGAGAGTGCACAAATGTTTTGCCCCTGCCATCATCCAGCTGCTTAACTCCTCGCGAATTTTGGAGAAGACTCTCGTGCTTGCTGCCTCCTTTCGGTCAAAGATTCTTGCATTACGCTCCTTCCAGATTGCCCAAGTGGTTAGCATAATCAATGAGTGCAAACCTTTTCTTGTGACACAGTTTGTTTCCGCTAGCTGAGTCCACCATTGGTGCAACGACTCTGATGGAGGCCACTGCCCCGGATGAAGCCCTGGGACATGTATCCAGTCCGCTATGCTTTCCCAAATTTTCCTTGTGAATCTGCATGCCGCAAAGAGGTGTAATGCAGTTTCTGGCTCCCGGTGGCAGAGAGGGCACATTACTTGGTTCGGCCAACCCCTGTTCGTTAATCTGTCTGATGTCCACAGCCTGTTCTGGATTGCGAGCCATGAAAATAACTTGCAGCTTGGCGTTGCCCAAGATCTCCAAATCAGTACATCGAAATTTGTTGGTATTGCACCCAGGAATTGAGCATTATATGCCGATTTGGTTGAGTAGCTCCCATCTATGGTGAGCTTCCATGATAGATCATCTGGCATTCCTTGCCTAAGGGTGATCTCCTGTGTGGCTCTCCATAGGAGGATAAATTCCTCAAAATGTTGTACTGAAAAGCCTGCATCATGAAGGTTCAGGTCCTTTATCCAATTTTGGTTTGTCAGGGCATCTTGTAGCATCCGTTTTTTCTTCTTGGAGATTGCAAATATATTTGGCGCCATGTCTACCGGCCTTCACCCTTGTATCCAGCCACTGTGCCAGAAGGAAATTTTTTTGCCGTTGCCCACGAGGATGCTAGTAGCGGCAGCAAACAGGAGCTTGTCTGTTTTGTTGCATGGGGTGTCCCATCCAAGCCAGAGTTCTTCTTCATCCTTCCATTCTTGCCACAGCCATCTGAGCCTCAGACTCCGCGCAAATTTCTTTAGGTTCAGGATTCCCAGTCCCCCTAACTGAGTTGGCCTCGCTGAACGAGTCCAATTTACCTTGTATTTGCCTCCAGTTATGGCCGACGAACCGGCCCAAAAAAAACGCCTACGCTTGGCATCAATTTCTTCTAATAGTTCTTTGGGAGCATCGAGGGCCGTGAGAAAGTATATGGACTGGGATGTCAATACCGCTTTGGTGAGTGTCAACCGTCCTGCAGGTGTGATATTCCTTGCATTCCATGCCGTTAGCTTGTTAATGGCCTTATCCATGATGGGCTGGAAGTGAACTCTCTTCAATCTGCCTGTTGTGAGTGGCAGGCCTAAGTACTTGACCGGGAATTTTGCTCTTATCGCAGGCAGGTCGCTTAGGACGTAATCCAAATCAATGCCTCTGCAGCGGATGGGGACCACACTTGACTTCTCAAAATTTGTTGTTAACCCAGAAGCTTCCCCAAAACTCCGTAGCAATTCAGTCAGGGCCCCAATGTCTTCTTTAATTGGATTCACGAAGATTGCCGTGTCGTCAGCGTACATGGACACTCTTATGTTCAGGGTCCTCCCCCTTAGCTTACTGATGAGCCCTTGTTCTGTCGCTAGCTGCAGCGGTCCCCGGAGGGGCTCAATGGCAATGACGAAGAGAAGGGGCGACAATGGGTCTCCCTGCCGTAGTCCCCTACCATGCTGGATCGGTCCATTTGGCACCCCATTCAGAAGGACCCGAGAGGAAGAGGTGGAAAAAAGCGCAGCAATCCAATCCCTCCATCTGGTTGGGAAGCCAAGTCGTTGTAATAATGTGAGTAGGTAATCCCATCGCACGGAGTCGAAAGCCTTGGCTATGTCCAATTTTACGAAGAGCGCAGGGATTTTGTTCCTATGGAACCGCCTGGCCATATTGCGGACTATCAGGAAATTATCATGTATACTCCTTGTCTTGATGAAGGCGCTTTGCGTGGGCGAGATTAATTTCTTCATGTGTGGCGCTAGTCTTAGAGCAAGGGCCTTTGTGATGATCTTGATAAAAGAGTGTATCAGGCTGATAGGGCGAAAATCTCCGACGACCTCGGCACCATCTTTTTTTGGTAGAAGGACAATATTTGCAGTGTTGATCAGTGGAAAGCTTGTGGTACACAAGTTATGGAATGCATTTGCAGCCTTCACTACATCCAGTTTGATTATGTCCCAGCAGCTCTTGAAAAAAGCCCCAGTGAAGCCGTCTGGCCCAGGCGCTTTGTCTGACGGCATTTGGAAAATGGCCCTCTTCAGCTCTTCCTCTGTGAACGGCTCATCCAAAGTGAGCAGGTCCATTTCTGGTAGCTGCAGTTTGTTCCAGTCAATGTCTATAGAACGAGGGCCTGGCCGGCTCATGAAATTGTTGAAATGTTCTTGTATAATTGTGGCTTTCTCCTCATGCTTGACTGCCCAGCCAGCTCCCTGCTTTAATCTTTGAATATTGTTCTTGCGCCTTCTGCCATTTATCTTTTGGTGAAAAATTTTTGTGTCGGCTTCTCCCAATTTCATGTTTGTGATTCGTGATGCTTGTCGTTTCCTTGCTCGTTCAATTACTGCTAGCCCCAAAACTCGACGCTTGAGCTTTTGTCGCAAAATAATCTCGTCAGTTGAGAGGGTTCTGTTCTCTTGGGCCATGTCCAGTCTGAGTATGACATCTGAGGCCATTAGTAGCTGCATATTGGCGTCTGGGAAGAAACTTTTGTGCCATTCCTGTAACCGTTTTGCCACTTCTCCTAATTTATGGAAAAGCCGGTGAAAAGGCTCGTGATGGTGGCTGGGTGCTTGCCATGCATTTTGGACCGTTTCTAAAAAACGGGGTAGTCTGACCCAGTAGTTCTCAAATTTGAAGGTGCGCGGTCGCCGTGGGCCACTTTGATTCGCTAGGAGCAATGGACAGTGATCCGAGTGAGATGTTGACAGAGCGTGGAGGGCGTGAGCTCCAAAACAGGCATCCCATTCTGCATTACAGAAAATGCGGTCGAGTTTGACAAGCGTGGGATTTTGTTGTTCATTGCTCCATGTGTACTTTCGGTTTTGAAGATGAACTTCTCTTAATTCACATTCACTTAGTGCATCCCGGAATTGAGCCATTAGGCGCGTGTTCAAGTTGGAGTTATTCTTGTCGCTCGCCTTGTATATGAGGTTGAAATCACCCACAATAATCCATTTGGTCCCAGGGGCTGGTTTAATCGATTTCATCTCCTCTAGGAAAGCTACTTTGCGGTTGTGTCTTGAAGGGCCATATACGTTTGTCAGCCGAAAAGTTGTGCCACATGCTTGCAATGTGATGATGGCCGAGAGGTGGAATTCACCTGTTTGAATTTCAGTTGCTGCGACGTGGTCCTCATTCCACAAGATCAATAGACCCCTCTATTTCTAAGTATCCCAGTCAACATCTGCTCTTGTAATGTATAATATACTCCATTATAGGTTATGGCCCTGTTCGTTTTAGATTATAATCCATCTAGATTATATACTCTAGCTTATATAATCTCATATAGACAACAAACACTATAGATTATAATCCAGATTAAATAATCTACACTCTCAGATTATCATAATCTTATAATCTCCTCAAGATGTGCTTATTTCAGATCATATTATCTACAACATATAATCTGGATAATCTTCCCTGGAAAAGGGCCTATATATAGTTGCAAATGTAAGGATCTCTGTAGTTTCTGAGATTAGCCAGAATAGAATGTTGTGATTCAGTACATGATAATCCTCTGGTTAGCAATCTTGATTACATTTACAGGATGGTGACTATGACATATGGTTCACGGGGAAGAAAGAAAAAGAAAGTAGTATGATTTCTGCTTGTCTGACGGATGAGCGGGGCTGCAACCAATGGACCTTATATTATAAAAGGAGGTTACATTAGATCTTCCTTGACAGACCTCAGCTCTATCCGGTTCCAGCTCGGGTACTGTTGTTCACTGAAGAAGGGCCGAAAGGAACGTCTCAAAACCAGCTCTACCTGCTCTTTTTGTCCCATAGTCAAAAGTATGCGGAGTCGGAATCATTTTTCTCATTCCTATATAATTGCATAGCACTACTATGATGAAACAGTGCCGCGGGAGTCGGAGCCCTTTCTGGCCCTGATCAGTCCCAATCACATCACCAAACTTCCAAAAATTCTCTCTCCAAACTTCACTATTCACCTATCACATCAAATCACTCTCCTCGTACATGGAGTATTAAATGTATGTAAATAAAAAACTAATTACATAGTTTTGATGTACATGACGAGACGAATCTTTTGAGCCTAGTTAGGTCATGGTAGGATAATGTTTACAAAAAACATACAAAATGTGCTACATCGCGCTACAGTGTCCGACGATGTGACATTTTTATCAAAATTTCTTTTCCTCTTTTCGAAACTATAAACACACCCTCTGTCGGTTTCCCAGCCAAAGAGGGGCGAAGATGCATACCCCGATCCATGTCAGATATATCGTTTATTAATCCCTGCAGCTGCTTTCATAATTCCAGGCAGCGACGACTACTCATATTTATTTCATGATGAGTTGATGACTCTTTCCTCTAGCGATCACCGAACTTTCAGCTACAAAGTAGGTAGCTCTTAACGAGTGGGCATGCGTGTGCAATAGATCCGCATCTTTTGCCGTCTGAAAATCAGTTTATATATACATATAAAACATATGCATGTTCAAACTGGCAGATCGCGATCATAGGTAATTGATCCGTGAAAGCAGTGGTCTTTGTTGTAAAGATTCCTCAACAAACATGGGCAGACGCACAACATGGTGAATTCGCTTGTAGTTTAAGTTGCAATGCTTTAGTAGCAGCCTTAGATCGCTGGTTCTCCTCATCGATTTTTTATGAAGATACATGCACTTGGCCCTTTTTTTTAGCCTTCATTTAAGTTGCAGCTGGGCATGGCTTACGCTTCTATTAATCTATTGTCATGTGCAATGTCTCAGCGTAGAATCACTTCAAATGCTACAAGCAGCTGTTCTTTTTGCATAAGAAATCAGCTCATAACTCCACTTCCAAGTTTTTGTGAGTGGTTAGCAACTTATGGTTAAGCATGTGAAGCGGTTTATAGTATTCGAAGCTGTATTGCATGCCTCTATTCAGTTACAATAGATATCCCAAGATATCCGGTCGAATCTATCCTTTGGCGTTCTATTTGCATTCCAAGGTATCTTCTACTTTTTTTATCAAGCACGAGCCATCTTCTACATATCCCCACACGCCTAGATTCATGGGCCAGGCCTCCCTATAGTTGGTCGGGTTCCTGTTTGCTAGGAATATAGCGGGCCGACCTTCGTGGCCCGAAAGTGATGCTGAGATAGAGTGGAGGAGGATCTGGAAATCAATGGCTTAGATCATTTTGAAATTCCCACGTATAAGAAATCCAAGAAATATATGTCATCATTGCTGACTCGACCAAAACAGACAAGAACCATCTAGTATATGAAAACAAAATAATTACTAATTACTAATAGAAACATGCACTACCAGAATCATTCACATCCGTCCGCCTCCTCCGCCTCGGTCATTTTTGGACCCGGTGCTGATGGGGCTTCAGCACCGGGTCCAACGGCTAGGAGCGGGGGCGGCGCTGCGGGGTGCCAGGGCAAAGACATTAGCACCGGGTCGTGGCAAGACCCGGTGCTAATGCGCCCCCTTTAGCACCGGGTGCAGCCAGCAACCGGTGCTAATGTGCCGAGGCCATTTCGCACCGGTTGCTGGCTGCACCCGGTGCTAAAGTGTGCACATTAGCACCGGGTGTTGTATAGACCCGGTGCTAATGTCTCCCTCGGCCGAGCCAGCTGAACACTTAGGCGTTGTGTTCATGCTGCTCGGCCGTCACCCGGCGCACACGAGCCACGTCACTGGATGAACAAGAACAATTTTTCTTTTTAATCTCTGTATAAAAGTTGTAACTAGTCGTTCTCCCTCGTACAAACTTCAAAAAAGATTATTTTTCTTCCTAAAAATTCCTAAAATCATACTCTATCAAATTATGAAACTTATTAATGTTATTATTTTGAAAAATCTTCTCGTGTGAGACTGTTTGAACAATCCAAATTTTGAATTAAAAATGACAACTACAACCAAGGTTTTTTTTCACACTAGGTGATGTCAAATGAAAAAGTGATGAATACCAAAGTTTCATATTTCATCATGATCTACAATCTTTATTTAGGTCATTTTGTCATTTTCAGAAGTGGTAATAACATGTAGTACAAATTTGACAAGTCTCTAACAAAGTTTTAGAAACTATGAGAGTGAATCTAGGATTAATGAACAATGTATACTACCACTTTCTCAAATGCAAAAATGACTTAAATAAAGATTGTAGATCTTGATGAGATATGAAATTTTGGTATTCATGACTTTTTCATCTGAGACCATTTAATGTTCCAAAATCTTTCTTTTAGTTATCAATTTTTGTAATTTATAAGATTTTCTAGTAATTTATAAGATTTTATAGTAATTTATAAGATTTTATAGTAATTTATAAGATTTTCTAGTAATTTATAAGATTTTCTAGTAATTTATAAGATTTTCTAGTAATTTATAAGATTTTCTATTAATTTATAAGATTTTCTATTAATTTATAAGATTTTCTAGCATTTTATATTGATTTTCTAGTAATTTATAAGATTTTCTTATTTAATATATATTTTTAATAGGAATTAATAACTGAATTAAAACAAGTATTAATAACTATATATTTTCCACCGGTGCTAAAGGCTGGTTTGGAAACTGGCGCCAAACGAAAATTGGAGGCCTTTAGCACCGGGTTGATCTAAAATCCGGTGCTAAAGGCCCCCAATTTTCGTTTGGCGCCAGTTACGGCCTTTAGCACCGGGTGTTGTATAGACCCGGTGCGAAAGGGCCTTTAGCACCGGGTCGTGGCTGCACCCGGTGCTAAATGCCCCGGATCAGCACCGGGTCGTGGCTGCACCCGGTGCTAAATGCACCGGATCTATATAGCCTCGCACCGCCCCCCGCCCCGCAGCACTTCGTCTTCCCCCAAACCGCCGGCCCTCCTCCTCGCCTCGCCCCCGCCGCCGTCGTGAGGCGCTGGCCGACAGAGCCCTCCGTCAAGGTACGGTAGCATGCCCACCTCACCTAATTCGGCTTGATGCGAGGGTAATTTGGGATCTGTTGCTGTGGGCGATCGATCCTTCCCCGTGGATTGGTGCTTGTTTGCAGGCCGATGCGTTCGATCTTGTTGGATTACCCATGATCCAGAACACCCTGGCCGGATTCAACACGTCCCTCGTCTGCTACGGTCAGCGGGCCAGGTACTTTGCTAAATGCTAATCCAAAGGAGTCGGTTTCCTGTTCTCTGCTTCTCTATTCCTGTTTTCTGATGCAAATATGTACGTGTTGTTGAATGCTTCTAGTGTGGCACTCGCATGGGGAGCGGAGGCAGCTGGGAGTGGATCGAGGCACACACTTTTCTTTTCTTCTTTTGTTGAACTGGCGGAGGCTTCTCTTTTTCTAATCTCTCCGTAATCTAAATTTCTATGTTGAATCTACGTTGAATCTTGAATGTTGTAATTGTTGGATCTTAAATGTTGTGATGTAAATTAAGATATTTCTACTCTTAATTTCTTTCTTTCTCCTCTTATTTATCTACTCTCACCTTCTTCTTTTTTCTGTTCCTGAAGAATAAGAACAAAAATTTTGTTCTTGTTCTTGAAGGACGGAGAGAAGACGACGGTGAGCTAGAAAAGAGAGGAGAGGGAAAGAGACGAGAGTAGAAAAAATATTTATTTTTTTGCGCGTAAAAATTTTTAGCACCGGGTTGTGTCTGGACCCGGTGCTAAAGGCCCTGCTAAAGGCGCTGCGGGGCAGGCCCTTTAGCACCGGGTCGTGGCTGCACCCGGTGCTAAAGGGACCCTTTAGCACCGGTTATTCAACCCGGTGCTAAAGGGGTACCCCTTTAGCCTCGGATTAGTTGCACCGGGTGGGAAATCCGGTGCTAAAGGGCTTTCCCACCCGGTGCAGATGTCGATCATTCTGGTAGTGATGAGTTGTACGTGTTAGAAGTACACGAGAATGGGTAATAAAAATAGGATGACCATCAACGAATTCTAGTGGTCTATTTTACACCTGGATAGACACGGGGAACAAACCAAGTCTTACTTGTTGACTAGTACAACTGCTTTTTGTTGGAAAAATTAAATAGAATAAAATACATGAGCGGTCCCTAAACTTGTCTCGTGTGTCATCTAGATCCCCAAACTATCAAAATGTATATTTGAAAATTTACTAAACCGTGTCATCTAGGTCCAAATTAGTTTTAAAAATACCCCTGTACATGATGACATGGCCGCTAATTGAGCTAGAGAACTTTATTAATTGTACCATAGTGCAATTATAGATTAAGAGATGGACAAATACCAGGATACTTTTGAAATTTTGGACCTAAATGACACTTTAGCAAGTCTAGGGATGGTAATATGTATTTTGAGAATTTGAGGACCTAGATGACATCCCGAGATAAATTTGAGGACCGCTGGTGTATTTTACTCAATTAAATAATATGAATAAAGTGTTTTTTGATAAATGCTGACCAAAAAAATTTCTGCAAGTTGTATTCGAGGGAATATACTGGCTGTGGGACAAGCAGTAATGAAGTGAGACCAATCAGGACTCCGTCGTCATGGCATGTTGCTCTTTGGAGATGGCGGCCTTGCGTTTCTTCACTTTGCATGGATGGACCTTCAGTTTGCCGACACACATTTGAGTTTCATATGAATTCACTGGCTGAGAATCTCCTATTACTATTGGTTCGAATACCACTTTTAATACCGGTCTTGGAACTGCTAGTCTGCTACTACATAGCCAAGACTAAAAGTCTTCATCTTTAGGTTCCCTACATTCTCACCTACACACAAATTTGATTGGGTAAGAAATTTTTTCCTTTTGAATTGACTCGAGGAAACAATTTAATACTAGGAGATAACAACAACCGGTATTAAAGTCACTTTTTATACTGCTTGGTAGCACCGAAGCACCAACTAGGATTAAATATATTTTGGTTGCACTACCAGGTGGTAACACCATCCAGTATGAAAAGTCATATTTTTATAATGGTTGGTGTTACTGTGGGGCTAGGAACCCTAGGGTCATTCACGTACGGGATTGAACTACTTGGTAGAGTAGTATGGACCGTTTACACAATGAAACAGTCGGCTATGATACAAGACGGCGTAGTTGACTCAGAGAACTAGTCATGTATTGTTAAGAGACTCATCAAAGTACCATGTTGTAGTATTCCTTGTTGTATACGACTAGTTCATGTAACCAATTTGTAACCATGTTCCCCGTACATATAAACGGAGCAGGGACCCCTCCAAAACAACTCAACTCATACGCAAGACAATATAACATACATGACGTAGGGTATTACGCTCATTGCGGCCCGAACCTATCTAAAACATTATGTCTCGTATGTGCACCATCTTTCCTATAACTCGGCAAGACCCACGATACTACTCTCTGAGGTACCCTAGGCAGGTACTCGGTAGTTAAACACTGACATCTGACGCCCACCGTGGGGCAACTCGCTACAAGCTCACCATCATGCGCGATGGGATCAAGCTACAACACCCGCGGCATCGAAGAGGGCGTAACCTTCGTCTTCCGCGCTTGGACCTTCATCGCCCTAGGCAAGGGCAAGTTCGCAGGACACCTTGCGGATAGCCCGGGCTCGTACTCCATGACAGTGGATCCACCAGAGTCGTTTCGCGATCTCATCGAGAAACTGCTCTCGACGACTACTTCGACCTCGACCTCGACCTCGACCTCGACCTCGACTTCCACCATGACCTCGAGCTAGACCTCGACTCCAACTTCGACTCCGATTCGGATTCATCAAGCCGAGTCTGGGTACAACTCTCTTCCAATCATGGAAGGAGTAAGGGACTCCGAGCCGGCCTTGCCATCGGAGGACCACCCGGGCCGGTTTCCGTTCGGACTCAACAACTCTGCGGTTGTATATCAACAGATGTACACCCAGGAGCTCCAATAGATTGCAACTCAAACCTCCAAGCTCTCCATGGAGGAACCCAGGCCCGGTCCTGAGGGGGCGCGAGAGGAGCAGCCGCCCAGGGCCCCCCAAATCTAGGGGGCCCCTCCCAGGTGTACAAAGTACAACAGGTATACTTGTATGTATACGTTCAACGTACAGCTAGGGTGCTTGGCAAACGAAACGATGCGTCGCGCATGCATGACTCGATCGTCCTTGAAATGCCGACTCTTCACGATGCCTCGCGCAGGGCCTCGGACTCTCCTCGTTCGTGATGCAATAAACTGATGTGCTAGTGATTACGCGATTAAAGTCCACGCAAAACCAAACTTGAGAGTTGAGAAGCTCCACGGCTGCGGCGCCACGCGAGGAACGATCTTGCGCCACCGGCTACCGCTGCCACTCCACGTCGACGATTGCGCTCTGCGCTATGCCTGTTCGTGACGACGTGACTCCTCCAACAAGCAGGCCAACACAGGGCACCGGCATCCCATGGGCCACGTCTTGCTAGACGGCGTCGCAGCGAACCGGAGATTCGAAGTCTACTAATGCTAGAAGAAATTTTTTTAAATAATAATAATATATACAAATTGTTCTAAAGAAATATATTTTTGATGCACCAATTTACTGGTAGTATTTTACATATAAATTTATCATTTTTTATTGCTACTTTTTTATTGCTACTAATATTAATAGGGCATCATATTTTTATTTTGCCCCGGGCCCTGAAAATGTCAGGACCGGCCCTGGAGGAACCTTGTCACTCTGAGCCGGCCTTACCGCCATCAGAGGACGACGACGAAGACAACTTCAAGATCTTGCTGGGCGACAACAACCACTCCCTTCATCGGCAATATTGCGCTCAGTTCAGCACCCAGTTCGAGCTTGAAGAACCACTCGTTCAACTCCCCTCGGGTTTGATCGTCAACAGGACTCCAGGTGGACTCATTGTTCATTGGCCTGGGTTGATTCCACTTGACTCCCGCCGGGAAAACGAGTCTCAACTTGCCGCAGTGATCCTTGAAGAACTACCCTACCAAGATGGCAAGACAACATCGCTCACCCCTTCACCTGAAGGCTCGGGTGACAACTTTTCGTGCACCCAGATTATACCAAGCTCTGCAATAACCGATCCTAGCAGACAAGTATTCATGGCTAGCAATGCTAGGCCCTGCAATCACCATGAAAACGAACTCAGCGCTGACATCTCCGACGAAGAGAATTCAGTCATTGGTGAAACACCAGAACAGAAGACTACAAGAAAACAAAGGAATCAAGCGCGCAAGGAATTGAAAGGCATATATATACGAGCCGCCCTACGAGCATCTGCAACTCGCAACCTTGTCGGCGCATTCAACATAGCTGGAGATCAGCCAATCATGGCAGACACACCGCTCAACGTTACTTCAGCAGCAGAGCTCATTAGAACTCTGCCCGACACACCTGCCACCAGGCAGGCCATTGCACTACTTCAGACCGCTCAGAACGCTCTTGGCATATCCAATCCCGTAGCAAGTGGCAACCCCAGCCGAGCATCGGGAAGCAGGCGCAACGCTGGAGCTGACGCAGAAAAAAGACGTGATGCGGGAAGCTGACGCACACGAGGCGATCCAGCCGCACCAGGCGCACCAGCTGTATAGGGCGAACTAGGCGCAGCAGCTGCACCAGAAGCACCAGGCCTACCCCGACCAGGCTGTGGCCGCCCCTCGCTAGGCTGTGTGGCTGCCGCGGTTGGCCGATCGTGGCCAGCACAAGACAGGATTGACCGAGGCTGGCCAGGATGTGGTCGCCGCTGGCCAAGCTACGGTTGGCGCTGTCCAGCCTTAGGTCGTCCCTGCAAAGCCTTTGAATGACTAGGGTTTCCTCGTGGAGAATTAAAATTTTGTTTATTAGCGGATTTTTCGAAAATATGTGCATGTCGGACGAGCGCCCTTGCTAGCCAGCCTCGACCAGGTTAGTACTCAATATGATTGCTTATGTTAAAGTATAACTGTTTCATGAAATGCCTGGAGATTTAAAATTCACTGTTGACGGTCATAAATTGAGTGGAATGTTGTTTTTACACAAATTAGAATTAAAATTTTAGAAAGCCCTTGATAGTGTTATGAAATTCCTAGATAACTTTTTGTTTGGACCGAAGGAGTATATTTGTGGATAAAGGGAGTAGGGGGTTTCTTACGACAAATGCCCTATGGAAAGAATTTCTAGAGGCGCTGTCTATTTTGCCGCAGAAATCATCCATTTGTGAAAACCGTTGTTATGGATAAATACCTCTAAAAATAGGTTACCTCTTGCTTGTGCAAATTAATTTGTAGTAGTGATACCTGCAGTACGAGAGTAGTATGCATGATTTATGCATTCCATCCATGGTTAACATAACTGCTCGCTAGTCATCGTATTTGCCTTCTTTCCCCTCAGCTTAATCAGCTTTATTCGTAATCATTTGACAAAAAAGATGGATAAATTCTCAGAATCACAGGATGGAGGAATGTGAAAACGCTGACGGTATCTCTGCAGGACTGCAGAACATGAGCGCCATGGATGCCGTGCTCATATGCTTCTTCCACCCCACTGCGTAAGGGGAAAAAGAAAAATCTTCGCCACCTGCGATTTTGGACAGAATGCAGAATCCAAATAGACACATGCATGCAGCTGAGGGCTGAGGCGCAGTTCTACCTAGAATGGCCCACCCATGCATGGTCCAATCAAAATCTTTTACAAAAGTTAAAAAGAGAAAAAGAAAATATAGGAGTAAGAGATGAGATCAAGCTTTTTCGATTATTATAGGAAACATGGTGGCAAGCTTTTGTTCTTTTGCATGTGACAATCACAAAAGAATATGATAACATTTATTCCTCATGCACGTCATTGATCGATGAGAAGATTTTGGAGCCTAAGATATTCCCGTGGAAAAGGAAGATTTTGAAACTAAAGCTATCACCTTACCTTGCAATCTTTGTATATATAGTCTCGCTGTTCAGGGAATATTTTCTTGAAAACAAATTTAACAGTGCAAAAGGAAGGATTCAAATAAAAACCGCACAATATGGATTAAAATAATTGAAGCTGCTTTACAATTGCGCCTTGAATTCCATTCTTTTCCCAAAGGTAATTAGCCCCTTATGCTGATCAGTATACAACAAATAGAAAAGAAAACGAAAATTGTGTGCACATTTTGAGCCCATCAATGCAAACAAGTACAATCCCAAAGCAATGAGAATTATATAATGACTCCGGATTATAAAACAGTTTTAGGGGAAAAAGAAAAGCCCAGCCCAGGATGAACTATGATTTTGGTAATGATTCTGCATCGATCACTGTGCGCAACCGACGGTTAACTGACCGTTCTAATGTGACGTCACCTTTGCTTTTATGTCTCTTGCTTTCCTTTTCCGATTCTCCCCTTTGCTTTTTCCTCCAATATCATCTTTGTCTCTTTAGACATGCATGTAAATTTGAGCACTCAAATGAAACTTCCATCCCGTTATCCAGACGCATTGGTTGAAGAGAAAGAAGTATATGAGAGAGAATGAGAGAGTAGAAAGAGACGGGGGAGCCAATAGCTGGGTTTGGATTTTGTTGCTATAACTTTGCCTTTTGTTTGCTTCTTGGAAGCTATGCACTCCTGCTTTTAGTCTTGTTTCCTATATGGCAGTACGGTATAGGGTGTATGTATGCTGATCATACTAGTATAATAGTAGTAATGATGGTGTCTCAGGGCGGTCTTGGTTTGCTTTTGGTTGGCTCTCCAAGGTTGGCTGCAACTCAAGGTGTGGTTGCAGGTTGCTCGTCTACCCATGATGATCCTGGCTGTCAGATGGCCAGAAGGTTGGGTACTGCCAGTCACCGCTATTCTTGTTTCCACCTGAACCTGATGCTTCCTGAACCAAGAAGAGGTGGAAAATTAGGAATAATGGTAGTATATATATAGAAGGTACAACTTATTCTAACAATATAAAAAGGGACCTGAATTGATTTCAGGATTCATTTTATTTTCACGTGACATCTATACATTGCTTTTACCCTCCTCGGATTATATATAAATAAGACTACCTCTTGTAATACTAAATTATTCTTGTTGATGTGTGTGCTCAATCTGTTTTAGTTTTGACTAAACTTTCTTTAGATTAAAAAGTGCCACTTTAGAATTTGAAATCCTCTAAAACGCATCACGGTTGTAGAATATTTTATTTATTAAATGTAATATTGGGTAACTTTTAATTTAATTTTTAAAAGTATGACAATCAATTTTATATGATGATATCAGCTTTTTAGACCAATGCACACAACTTTAAATATGAAATTATAAATCTTAATAAGGTATGGGTTGCTAAAGATTAAAAAGTTCGACTACATGTATCCTTAAAATATTATATTTTCCGCTTGAGAATAGTATCTGAATTTAATTAAGTTACTTTTGAAAAATTGCTTGCTAGTTCATTCCATAGACTTAGCTAGTTTCACATATAGTTTTACAGGTGCTGTTATGAACAGAAATAGCACCAGCAACGAGAAGAAATAAATACTATATACTATGTATGTAGTATATATTACTACATTTCAGAACAATGCTTCCATCATTATTTGACACATTTATGTTTTTGTGTTGATGTATGCTTACCCCTCTTCTTGACCTCCTTGAAGTGCATCCCATAATAACCGCTTCAAGACCAGAAATTGATCGTCCATCAAAATTTCTAGGTCGGTGTGGCTGCTCGTCCTCCTAATTCATTTTGCCAAAAATCAAACCAAACACTAATATATCTATCACGAAAATATTTTGGGACAATTAATTACTACTACCTGCTGATGATGTTGATAAGACGGAGCATGGTCATATTGCTCTGGCTGTTGAAGTATGACTGAGCCATGGTGAACCATCGGTGACGAGGTGATCATCGTGGTGATAGGCTCCGTTGGTGTGCTGAGCTGGAATGCAGCCGCAGCTGCAGCCATGACTTGTTGCTCCTGGTTGGTGTATTGATGCTGACGAAGATCATGCTCCTGGTGAAGATGAAGATGGCTTGTATGAACTTCCTCGTCAGCCCCAGCCGAAACCTGAACTGATGTTCCCGCCACGTCCACCTGTGCATACTCATGATAATTATTTTTACTTACAAAATGGAATCAGTAGTTTTAAAGAAGTGTTTGCAAAGTTATCTCAGACACTGTCAACTAGCTAGGTAACAAAATCAGACAAAATTACCAATCACTAGGAAAGATTAGATGTCAGTATCTCTCTATATATGACGGGTAATAATTAACTGGAGAACGTTGTATGTTTGAGAGATGAACAAAGGATTTTAAAACATTCTTCGAATAAGATGAAAGTGTAGGTATACCGTTTGTGGGAGTGCTTTCACACTGAATTAAGTGCTACTTAGGCCAGTCTCAATGGGTGTTTCATGGGAATTTTATGACATTAAATTTGCTGATGTGGCAGAGGTGAGAGAATGGAAAGCTTCATGGCATGTGAAACTTCTCTCACATTCCATAAAACTCCCCTTCTTTCTTCATAAAAAAAAACATGCCATATCAGCAGATTTAATACCATGAAACTCTCACTGAGGCTCGCCTTGAAAAAATGAAGAATTCTTGGACAGATTGTACTTTCTATGTGGAGCATTTAATTGCTTAGCCATAGTGTTTACCATTGGAACATTAGTTTATGTAAGGCACAACTGTTTATTAAGCATCGGTAGATCGGGAAGGTGACCAGATTAGGAAAGTAGATTACAGGCTGAGCTAATTTGGGAGATGTTCTTGTATGATCATTCGATCTCAGTCAGGGTTGCTTGCTTTTTGAAAAAAAAAATAATGCCACAGTACAGCATTTTTGCCAGATGTCTTCGATCGAAGAGAGCACAGCATTTCATAGTATATAGAGGTGTCTAGTCAACTTTCTTCTTAGGTTACTTCTGCATTGCATGTTGGTCAGAGACACCCATCAATTTTCTCACTCTACATTCATTGATCAGACTATTTGCCTTGGCAACGTGCACCCTCTCAAACAAGAACATCACAATCTATTCCTACCACGATATTTCAGCTATCAGGAAAAAGTAACCCTTCGGGAATAAGAAACTTATTAACATTGAAACGCATTAAATATATGTTTTGACAAGTTGTAACAATTACTCCACAAATATATATAGGGACAAGTTTAAAACATTATCATATTTTTTATATTCAAGATTAATGTGAGCGTCATTTTATGATGTTTTTTTTCTGTTTTCATGAATATAAATCAAATTATTACATGTTTATATTAATGGAAAAATATTGAAGATGTGCTAAATAAGTGCCATGTACTGCGTCATATACCTTTTGTCAACGCATTAAAAGGACCAAAACATTAAACTACTACTAAGATCGACCAGACAAAAACTTAGAACACAAGACAGTATACCGCCATATATGGTTTCCTCGCTCACCCACGTTCAAATCTTAGAACTTCACCGGATGCTCACTAGCTACTCACTTCTCTCTTTTATGAATTGGCAAAGCTAGCTACCCTTGTTACACATGTAAAATCACTAATTAACAACCAAATCGTAAGCTAGGCCGGCCTTGTAAAATGAGATTGATGAAGTATCCAAATCCTCGAGCTAATTAGCTCGAAGAAAAGTTATCAAATAAATTAGACTCACCTCCTCAAAGCTCCTCCTGAACTGCGCGAAGTTGAAGTCGTCAATGCCAGCGCCGTGGAACGCACCCCCGGCGTCTAGTGGGGCGGCGCCTACCACGGCCTCCGCCGCCGCCACTGGTTCAGCAGCCTCGTCCACGGTGGTGTCAGAGGAGGCGGCGGCGGCGGCGGCGGCGGCGGCAGGCTCCGCCGCTACGCCGCACTGCCTCGGCTGCGTCTGGTAGAAGATCTTGGACACGACGAGCTCGCCCTCGCGCTCCTCCTCGTTGTCGCCAAGGTGGTACTGGTGCATCACCCAGTTGGTCTTCTCCGGCCTGCGGTGCTTGCCGAAGTTTGTGTAGAGCACCAGGATCTTCTTGCACCCGCGCTGCCGGCCGGCGACCACCACCGGCCGCGTTTTGCCGGTCTTGTGCCACCGCGTCTCGCTCCGCTGCTGCTGCGCGGCCGCCGGCGCGGAGGAAGACGACGAGGCCTCGGCCGGCGGCGGCTGGATCTTGCGGCGCTTGCGCGTGCCGGTGGTGTAGGCCTTGGACGGCCTGTGGAAGAAGTGCCTGATCAGGCCATCCTTGGTCAAACCTGCATGGCCATGGGTAGATCCTTGTCAGCATGTGTAGGTGCGTATGCGTAGACCTGCAGTGTCAGAGCAGGCCAACGGATGTCTGTTTGGTTGTTCCACTTTGGGACAAGGGGGAGAAGGGGAGATGGCTGATGATGCAAGCAGCCATTGGCTGTTGGAGGATATAACAACCCTGAGAGGATGACAAAACCTAACTTTGGAAGATAGGGGCAGATCTCATGTCACGTTTCATTCTAGAGAGAGATGCGCAATGTCGTACGTGCAAATACAGTGGTAGAAGATTTGGTTGCGCAATGTATCTGTTTCTTTATACAATGCATCACGCCATTAATAGTGCTTTATATAAATATAAGAATTATACACGTATCATGAATAAAAATTATACGCGTATTAAGTACCATTAATTAAATGAAATGCGAAAATACCAAAGAGAAAACAACTTGAATACAGAGGGAGAAAGAGAACTGAAACTACTGCAAATAGAAATGGGAAACGTACACAAGCAGAAAGTGCAAAACTATTGTAGCCCAAGAAAAGGAAGAGGAAAATTCTTTCAAGAAACAGACGGGCCGGGGAACAAGAGAAGAACCCCCTCATTGAAGAGATTGGAAACGCACACACACATCACATATGCCGCTGCCGAGAGAGAGATCACTAATCCATGGAATTCTGCTGATCAGTAACAGTTTAGCTAAATTAATTCACCTGGCAGTTTCTCAGGATGGGTGTAGCAGATGCCGTCCTCCCCCTCAATGGTGGGTATGAACTCGTCGATCAGCGGGTGCGACGGCGCCGCCGTGGAACCAGGCCGGACCTTCGCCTGAAGGTGCTCAATCAGCTCCTGATCCGTCGGGTCGAACTTCACCCCGGCCGGCAGCCCCACCCAGTCCTACATGCATGCATGCATCGTCACACAACAAGAAGCTCATCAATCAACAACTTAACACATCTACATCAAAACCTAACAAAGTTGTCGCCGGCCAGTCGAGCTTGTAAGTGATGATATATATACCAGCGATCTGTCGATCTTATGCCCGCACTGGGGGCAGCAGGTCGAGTCCGACATGTACTTCCCGTACTCCTCGATCCTCAAGCCCATGAGGCGGTGGTCGCCGCCGCTTCTTCCGGTTGCCGCCGCCGCTGTTGCACCATCCATGGCTGCTCCTGCTTGCTGCCAAGAGCCCATGAGCAGTAGCACCACACCCTTACCTTCTCAGCCTGTGCATGATCACATGCAAGAGGATTTCACAGGGCTGGAAGGAGGGAGATGCATGGGGTGCACCGGTGCCGGAGGGAGAGAAGACAAGAGAGAGAGGAAAGGGAAGGGGGGAGGAGGAAGGAGAAGGGGGGTTATGAGAGGAAGAGCAATTAATAAAGATTTGGAGACAGGAATTCCATGTGTTGATAGCTTTAACTGAAGCGATAGAGAGAGGGGAAAGGGAAAAGGTTACCCATGTAGACACGAAACACCTTTGGACACACGCTAGACCAAGCTGGCTGTCCGGCCCTCTCTCCATCCACCTATCTCGGCTGTAGACAGAGAAGAGATCGAGAAAGAGGGCCTCTCAACATTTCTAATACCCATAAGGTTATAAATAGTAGCGATATGATGACGATACAATATTGTTCTAATACTCACAGTAGTCAATCTAGTAGTATATGATGGCCACGATGCGAAAAGTCATGAGATTCTAATAATACTCACAAGGTTTTAAGTGTTTCAAGTGTCAGTGATCGAATAAATAGTAGCACACGGTACCGTGTTATTTATAGCATATTGCGATTTATCATGATATATTAGCATATTATATAGATATAAAAAAATATTGCATGTATGGTGGGTATATCATGATATATCAGCAATCTTAATTGTAGCATTTAAAATATAAATAAATATTGCACATGATGATTATTCTGATTTTTCGTGTGAGATGCCATATACCGCGAATATTATATTTTCATCTCATTGCTGGGTTGCTTTTGCTAAAGATCTTGACCCATTACATTAAGCCCATTGTAAGCCATGCATCACCTTCACTTTACCAGCTCTTGTTCAATTTTTAACCCTAGTCAAGCATGAAACTAATAAATTAATGCTCCAGGTTTTAGTGTTACGACTAAAATGCAAAGTTCATCATTCATGTTCTCTAAGGATAATTATTATACCACAATATTTTGACAAAAGATTATGCTATATTTTGTTGTACCCACCTCCAGACCGGTATATCATTGTGACATTACAGTCGATTCATAATCAGTTAGTAGAGATGTACAGTATAAATTCAGCCGTTACAATCTAACTACACTACAGCATAACATGCTTTGTGATAAGCTAGGAAAGAGTAAAATTTGACAAATATATAGTGCTAGTAATGCATAAATACCAATGTGCAAATTGATAGCTAAGCATAGATCGGTACTCAATAGTTAGATTCCATGCAGGTTTGAGTCTCCGACTTAGTAGAGGTGCTTGTACGTATTTATGACTTAACATTTTTTTGGTGTTTAGATGATATGCCCGTGTCAATAGTGTGTTGTCTTGGTGACTTTATCAATCTTAAATTTGTCAGCTCAGTCTTTCAAGACAATGATAGGGATAGAATGTGCATGCTTGCTTGCGTTTTAATGATAAGAGAGCGAAAAAGACAGAGATGGGACAGCGAGAGGAAAGGAGAAAGAAGTGAGGTAATTTGATGGAATTTATTTGGAGAAACTATCCCTTAGGGATATACTTTCTATACATAGTGCGCGGTATAGAAACACCCAAATCAGCTCTATGCATGCAAGAATAAAAAAAAGGAACGGGAGGGGATAGGGAGAGGAAAGGAGAGAGAACAGAGGCAAGTGGATGTGAATTTATTTTAAAGAAACTATCCCTCAGGGATATCTTTCTATCTGTAGTGTGTATATGACATACAGGTATAAAAGCAACCTAATAATTTCGGGTTGGAATGCCCTTATAGCACAAGTGGATAAGCAATTGGTGTACGGCATTTAATTATAGGCTTGTATAAATACTCTATCCATCTAAAAAGGAAATCACTATGATTTAAAATTTATCCCACAAGATATGACAATGTTGTTTTTGGCCATCTAAATTAGATGAGTGTCTGGTTGCATACATCCAAGTTGCTTAATTATCTTCATGCTCTGTTGAGGTGATCATAGCAGTTTACTATGAATAATTACCAAAGGGAAATTGTTGCATTGCGTTGAGATCAAATATGCCATCTGAATTGGGCAGCCATGGTTGTACATACATGATCAATAAAAGGCAAGGAGATTGTGAGTGTGTTGTAGCTGTGTGTGTCTGTGTGAGTTGTGTGAGTTGGGGTGTGTCTGTGTGAGTCTATTTTAGACTCCTCTTCTCCTATTAATACAAAGATACATAGTTCTCCTGCGTGTTCGATAAAAAATAAAAGGCAAGGAGATGAAACGAATTGCTCTTGAGAAAATTTTATTCCAGATTCAAAGCCCTTGCTAACTGTGTACCAGGTTTTATCTTTATCAAACTTAATTTTTCTCTCCTCGTAAATTCCAAGCCATGTCGCCTACATAGCAATGCCATTTAGTGAGATTGAATCTCTATGAATCTTGCACCGAGAATGCCCTTTTAAATAGGGGTGGTAAGAGAATGCCCTTTTAAATAGGGGTGGTAAGATTTCTAGAGTGACTTATTTTCTCAGGATTGAAGGAGTTTGTCATACGTTACTTTAATGTACGGCGTACAGATGAACAATTATAATTGTTGCCCCCATAGCATACGCTCAACATGTTCATAGTGGTACAAGTGCATATATATATATCCATGCATATTTCAAATGTGAGGCATTTCATAAAGTTTATTCTCATATTTTACCATCACCGTCGATCTTTTGCTCTAAAAAAAATTGACCTGTCTTGCCTGGAACAGTCATCTCTGTCCAGGAATTGTTTGGACAACGAGTGACCCATCAATTAAGTGTATATGTGTTTAGATACCAAGGGGGATAAAAAAATCTTTGGTGCCCCCAACAACATTTTGACCTTTGATAGGTTACAGATTATTAAATGTACATGTGTTTAGATACCAAGGGGGGTAGAAAAAATCTTTGGTGCCCCCAACAACATTTTGACCTTTGAAAGATTACAGATTACAAAATCGTGTGCGCACGTGTTGTTCCAAGAGCTTGACATGTTGCTCTCTTGTGGTATGACAGAGTGGATGATGCAGATAAGTGCAGGGTTGTTGTCATGGTTAGTTTGGGTGGGACGGCAGCTCACCTTCCTGAGACCACCTGATGAATTACAGAGGTGCAAATAGGAGAGTTTGGCCACCATATATAGCAGCTCTCAACTACTATACTACGATTCTACACCTCTCAGCTACATCGACCGTGTGGTTAAACTGAACTGGCATGGTAAACTGCTGGGATGGGCTAAACTGCCAATGCTTGATTCCCAGAAACTCGACTAACACGATAAAAATATCATAGTCGAACAAACCAGGAGGGTTTCACCTTTCAATACAATATGAACAAACTTTTCAACTTAGAACACTGAGGACGTCAAATAAATGGTAATGTAAAATAATAAACAATTAATGAAATCCATTCAAATGAAAGTTAAAAAGTTCCAGAGGATCAACCTATTCAGACTTCAAAGGGTATACCTCAGGAAGATGTCCCTACTGCATGAGAACTGTCCATTAAAAAAACAATAGCCAACCGCCACATCAAAAAAAATACTCACAGGCAACAATGGAATATGATTGTATGAATAGATCCAAACAATATATGTGGAAGTTCCAGCAACCCAATACCCACCCAAGCTGCAAAAACAAATTAAGAATACCATGCAAGCTGCGAATCTTCTAGACATCTAAAGAGGGCATTACAGATTGCTTGTAAATGTTGTACAGGTGGAATGAATGAACTCAATCATGAATATGGACAAGCCACTGAATGTATACAAAATTTCAGAACAGAAACGAAAGAGCCCATTACATTTTTAGAACACAAAAATTACAATGTACAATAATGAATGACAAGCTGCACATTTTTAAAGGAACGACAAGCTGCACATTGAATGATGAAACCCGTTACATTCTAGAATACAGAGAGCGCTCACTTCATGGTTCCAGCAGACGTTCATCTGTGAACTTCTTTTACAATTGCATCTTCACCAACAGAAGATGTTGGAAGAAGGTGTTTCTCTTCCAAGTCATCTTCATCGAAGTTATCGTTGCTGGTTGTGTGGGAATCATCTAGAAGTCAAGGAAAGAGATAAGACGTATATACATGTCATTGGATAGCATTAGGATGTGAAGACACCAGATTGGACAACAGTAAAGCATATATACATAACATATGACAGCATGATAAACTAGCAATTGTAACAAACAGGAAATAGGGAGTATGTACCTGAGAAACGACAGTCCGCAAGATTCTTTGTCTCAGTTGACTCAAGACGCATGCTTTCTGGTAGAAGACAATTGCAAAAGGCCCCTGAAAATAATTTGGATGATATAATTCAAATTTTCATCCCAATATCTGATCTTTCCTTGGAACTAAAAAAACAGTACATGTTTTCATAAAACCCAACATGATATAGCTATGTGTTTGGTTTGTCAGTAACCCGGTTGCATCCAAAGATACTATTCAAACAATGGGAGATATTGGATCAAATTTTCTAGCTTATGGTTAGTTGTTTTCCACATTTTCTCCTGGTGGGACCTCACATGCTCCATGATCATGAGGCAAAATCTAGCACCTGGACACTTGGTCAACATTGATTATTAGATTCTGGTCAGGACTCATAAGCAGTGTACTGCAGAGGCAAAGGGTAAGTAGTTATCAATGATGACAGCTGATCCTGTATGTATTTCACAATATTCTTTTGAAAAACTGGAGCCTTGCCAGCTTCCAAGGAACTGGATCTTTTCTGCTTGCACAGGTGCATTATGTGAATGGTCGTTTGAATACAGAATGGATTCAGAAAGTATGGATTCGATAAATTAAATCAGGTGGATACCGATGAATCAACACGTTGATCATATATTTGCAGAGTGTCTTATACCATAAGTTGGATCAAAAGCAATGGAGGCAGAGATTTCCATACAAATTTAGGAACTCTAATAAGCATTTTTTTTACTATGAGTATTCAATAATACGTGTTTGTGATGCCAATCATTTCCTAGTTATGTGTCTCACCACCACCCTTCGAATAATCCTCCTACTCTGTGTAGTCACCACTCTTTCACTACGTGATGACAAGTTTCTTCCCAAGCCTGAGAACTAAAACAATCCCAAACTTGCTCTTGGCATCTTCATCTACAACTTGCTCCCATCATTACAAGATATCAGATACTACTGCTCCATCCATCTTCATCCGCAGAGAAAGATGGGCACCAAGCACCATCTTCTATAGCTTAGTACAATCATCTTCTCCCATCTTTAGTTTGTTAACTAGAATTATTGATTTATAATCAGGATAATCCCGTAGCTAGAAGTCCAGATACGAACGTGATTCATTGAAGTGATAATGTGATATACTTCTTGGCAGTGATACAATCAATAGAAACTTTCAGAGACAATAATTTACAAGGAGCACATGTTTTATTACCTAGCCTTGCAAGTCGATTAACCCAACCAGGAATTGGTTTTCCTGTCAATCTGGTGCTAAGATCATCTGTAAAGTGGTTACAGTTCTTGGAAATGAGGTGGTAAGTATCTCCATGATATTCTGAGGCCATCCTCTGAATGAATTCTCGAAATTCCATGGGATTCATACTTGTGCGGCCAATGAAAATTGTACATCTGTATATGAACCCTGGGCAGTTCTTTGGTTCCACCTCAAAGACCCCACTTGATGGGTGATCATGTGCTCCAAAACTGTACTCCGATCCATGGACTGTTCAAAATAGAGTAATAAAAGCATCAACAATTTGGACACTTGGGATGGAATTAATGCATAATGATGGACCAAATGTTCGAAATACAGCAAGAAATGGCGTGTCAAGTTATGATCCTCATCCTAAAACGAGGACAATAGCATCACACGATAAATGCATATTCAGGGAAATTTGTATAGTAATCCCTTAAAATGAAGAAAGAGAATTGATCAGGTATCCCTTGGATACACAAAAACAGTAGATAGTACAATATTTACCGATAATTTTACAGATCTATGTTTTTCAAAAAAGAGAGATGTAAACAAGAAACAATTGAGTTGGTTGATAGAGAAAGCAAAAAAACAATATTTTTATGGGCTAAAATTAGCTACCTAAAATAATGTATATCAGATTACAGGTAGTAACGCTGACAGAATGGTAGACTTTTCAAGAACTTGAAGCTTGAAATAATCAAAGTTTAGACTAAAACACTACTGATGGAGCATGTCGGCGGGGAGGTTTTCTTTTAGAAACGGCATGCATGTCATGGATCCTGAAGTTTCAACAGATTCATCATGAATCCTAAAGGGCACTTCCAAGATTATAAAGCTATCTATTGACAACCCAGCAGAGGTAACATACTCCCATTACAACAAAAGTTGGGTAAATTACCATGCTAACCACAAAACAAATCAGTAAATTTCACAGGACCACACTAGAGTTTAAAACTAATCTACACTTTCTGAGAAATGCATTTCTACACAATGTTCTTCAAACTGTACTTCAAGTATTTCCTTCATCGCAAAATTACAATTTAAGCATTTCCTTCAACTCTGGACAGGGTCAGCTCACAAAGGTGAAAAGAGTGCTAAAATGTTTTGTTTTGTGAAAGCAATAAACATAACTGTGGTTCAAATAGAAGTGTGATTCTCTAAAATCTTGACTTCAAAAGTGTGTCTTCCCTTTTATGATAGCTTAGTGCAGCTTGTGAAATCTATTTTTTTTTCCTAATACACAAAGTTTAACTCTAAAAGGACTCACCACACCTCACATTCAAAATAAAGTTGGTGTAACGAATTAACCATATCAGTATCTAACAAAGAAACAGATTTGTTCAAAACAAAGTGATAAAGTGCTAACAAGGTATCTTCCACAATTAAGTGAAAAGCGCTCCTTAATAAAATCAAATGAAATTATCTTGTGCCATGCTGTCTTAAAAGCAGCAATTGATATGTCCAGTCTAAACCTTCATGGATAATCTTAGCTCTATTTGGAAATTACACGTCGCTTACAAAGCATCAGATTCCAAACATCAAACGGGATGGATACCCAATAGGCCAATATTCTTAATCCGATCATTCCATCATGTCATATAGCTTCTGTCTCGATTAGAATCTCAGGATTTGCCAGTTCGAGCAAGTATCAAACGGAATCGAAGATCCACCTTATATTGCTAAAAAGAACTCGCTTTTCCGTGGAACAAAAGCATTACTTCCAACAAAATTGGATCTAATTGTAATGTCAATAGAACATTAAGACATATACGGGCCGATTCACCTCGGAACCGAGCAATCCCCTCCGGAAGAGAAATGGCCATTTCGGACCTGGCGCTCACCTTCGACGGCGGAGTGGAAGATCCCGAGCCCGCACCAGTGGAGGTAGTTGTTGATCGGCGTCAGGTCGTACACGTTGAGCGCCACCGGGTACGACGCCTCCCCCGCCGCATCCCCGACCGCGGCGCCGCCGGAGACCGCCCCGCCCATCGGCCACGGCCGACCCTCTCCGCTTTCGTCCCCTCCTCCCTCCGCTAACCGGGATCTCTCCCGCGCCTCGTCACCCGGGGACCGACCGACCGCGCCCGCAGCCGCCGCCGGCGGCTCCTCGAGGGCGAGATCGCGAGGGGCGCGTGGTTGGAGATGGAGCAAAAGGAAGAGAGGTGGAATGGTGGATGAAGACGACGAGTCGACACGACGACGAACGGAGCGGGTCGGGAGCGTGTCCCGCAATACTTTTCTCACGGTGATGTGGGAAGGGTTACACGGTTGTTTCACTGGATGGTGGGGTCATGATTCCGGGACCACACGGAAGTGGGATGGGTGAGGGATATGCAATTATGCATGAATGGGTCCAGTGGTGCTGTCAGAATTGGACGGTGCGGACAGAACTCACGGGCACGGGGATCTGACTGGTATGTGGGGCCGAGGAGGGATCCGAGGGGATACTTGGGCCGAAGAGCAACCCAGCGGATCCCATTTCTTCTTTTTTTTTCATTTTTAACCATCCAACTCATGCCTCAGTTTGTTTTTGACCATCGAACTTAAAATCGGGTATCTTTGGCCATCCAACTATCAAAACCGTTCAAATTTAACCATCAAGGCGGTTTTGATGGGTGGTTTTAATTTTTTATTTACAATTTAGTCCTTAGATCTTAAAATTGTCTGTACCTCTGATTTAGGTGATTCTTGCGGTCGCACGTTCGTAACAGTGAGGTTTACCTTTTTAAATAGTATTTACACTATTTTATCACTATTTAATATATTATTTTTATGTTGTTGTGTAAAAACACCAATATAAGAAAAGTAAAACAAACGGTTATAAAATAATATGTCCATGATATTAAATGATAATGCTCATTGTTACGAACACATTACCATAAGAATCACTTAAATCGGATATTTGAGAAAAAATAGTAATCATTTTAGTTAAAATAGTTTCCAATGAGTTTTATCTTTTAAAGTCATGGATATATTATTTTCTAACAATTTATTTACTTTTCTTATATTGGTGTTTTTACACAACAACATAAAAATAATATATTAAATAGTGATAATATAGTATAAAAACTATTTTAAAGATAAAGCTCATTGTTACGAACGCGTGACCGCAAGAATCACCTAAATCGGAGGTACGAGCAAAAAGTAATAATCATTTTAAGATCTAAGGACTAAATTGTAATAAAAAAATTCAAACCACCCATCAAAACCGCCCCGATGGCCAAATTTAAACGGTTTTGGTAGTTGAATGGCCAAATATACCCGATTTTGGAGTTCGATGGTCAAAACCAAACTGAGGCAAGAGTTAGATGGTCAAAAAATGGACTTTTTCCTTTTTTGAATTCCTTTCAAATTTTCAAAATATTGTAGGGATGGTCTCCATCCCCTTTTTTTCTCATGATACGTGGATCCCACATGTCAATGAGCAGTATAGCATCCAGCGCACATGTTGTTGGGGGCGGCCACTGTGGCCCGAGGCTCGCCGGTGCGCGGCCAGCACGGCGCACAACGGACAGAGGCGAGCATCATGGAGGCGGTCATCGACGGACGACGCACCGAGGGCAATAACTCGACGCAGCGCGGCTCGTGTGGCTCGTCCGAAAGCTCGTTGCGGCCTTGTCGAAGGGCCGGAGCAAACACATCTCCACGAGCGTCAGAAGCGCGACGTACGATCAGGAAATGCCGGAGTAGGTGCTTGTCTTCTCTATCCAGAAGCTGGTGGCGTGGATGCGCGGCCTGCGAGGCGACCAGTGTGGCGGCCGTGCGGCAGCGCTCGCCTCTGCTTGGCTGGGATGTGATGCTTGGCGGTGCACCCAGGCTTGGTACGGTAGGGACGGTGGTGCTCGACGGGCAGGTGGGCGCGCGTGGGGGCTAGGTGCGGTGGTGCTCAGACTTTTAGCGTATTGCTTTAGAAATTAATCTAAAGTTATTTGAGGTTTACACGCATCTTTATTATTAGTGCTTTGCATGAACTTTATGTTGCAATTTCATGGCTCGTAAGTCTTGCGAGACCCTTCAACCGAATTTATGGATTGACCACCGGTAGTTGTAAGAGAGAGAAAAGGTACTTGGTGTTTTGTTTAAGCTCAACCGAGTGGAAGCGGCAAGGAACATCCGGGAGAGGCAAGGTCGTGACCCGCTTGTGCGTGAGGAGAGCACATCTACTATTCACAGAGTTACTTGACCGGAGAGTAAAAGGCCCTTGCGCAGGTATTACTTTGGGAGGGGCTCCAACAACGAAAATTATGTGGAAAGCGTTTTCTTTTATACCTTCAGATATATTACCGTGCAGAGTTTGCATTCTCTGCACTCTTTACATTTCGGATTATTTTTTCACATTCTTTCCGCATTAGCTTTTCTAAAATTGTCATGTGAAGTTGCTAGAGTTAAAACTAGTGTAAAACTTTTGAGCGTACGATAGAAATATATAAAGACCTAGTACATATCTAGCTAATAATAAAATAAATTTATATATATATTTATAATTTTGAAAATGCCTAATTCATCTATTTTAGAGTATCTCTGTTCCTTGAGACCACTAATCCTGCGGCCTCCAATTCCCCTGCCTCCTTTCCACTTTTTCCTCCCCAAATCTTCTTACCACGCTCGTGCCAGCTGCGGCAATCCCAGCACCAGCCATTGCATGCTAAATTTGATCGTCACATGCGCTTCAATTTGTGCTAACACACTCACAGTAAGGATTTACCTCGACCTCAACTGAGTCAATTCTCAGTCCAACTGCTAGAGGCCCTACTGAAGTTAATCTACTGCAGGTTCACAGGGAACAGACCCAGGGGATTCTATTCCAGAAATTAACGCCCGGTCAAGTGTTCATTGAATGCCAGCAACTCAGCTGTCACCGGCCTACTACCGGCTTCTTCATCACCACCAATAACGATCCCATCAGTCATGGAGCTGCTCGGTACTACAGTACCGCCTCTGCAAAGATCGACGCAGTAAATCCCAGGATCCCAATGCAGTGACACTTCACGTCCGTGTGTCCCTCATCAGATCCCATTCCCTCGTTCGCGCCAACCCTGTACAGACGCAGCGGCAGCAGCTTAAATTTTCTCTGTATGTACGTGCAAAGTAACTGCAGTATATATATATCTCTCTCCCTCCTTCCGTCTAACCTACTCAAACCTACCAGCATTGAATCATCTCATCATCAGTTCATTACAATGCTGGTGGGGTGCCGACGACGATGCTAGAAACTCTTCTTGAACTAACCCTTCCCTCGGCTATAAGTAGCAGTGCCAGATGCCCAGAACGCAGTGCTTTTTGGCAAGCTTCAGACTAGAGCCGCTCGCTGACCGACATACAATACAATACTTAGTAGCTTAGCTTGCCAGTCCATCCATGGCGAAGCTCGCCGTCTCCCTCCTGACCATCGTGTCCTTATCCATGCCGCTTCTACTGCCCCTCCGCGGCCAGTGCGACGCCGCCGCAACAGGCTGCCATTTCGGCGCCGGAGCTACTGCCGGCAAGCAGGCCGGGAAGCAGCGGCGGCGGGCGCAGGTGGAGGGGATGTTCGTGTTCGGGAGCTCGCTGGTGGACAACGGAAACAACAACTTCCTCAACGGCTCCGGCGTGCGCGCCGACTACCTCCCCTACGGCGTGGACTTCCCGCTGGGCCCCTCGGGCCGCTTCTCCAACGGCCGCAACGTCATCGACGCGCTCGGCGAGCTCCTCCGCCTCCCGGCGCTCGTCCCGCCCTTCGCCGACCCGCGCACCCGCGGCCGCGCCGCCCTCCGCGGCGTCAACTTCGCCTCCGGCGGCTCCGGCATCCTCGACCACACCGGCAAGCTCACCGTCAGTAGTCGCCTACACTTGTTAGTTGCATTAATTAATTACTTGATCATTTAGCAGCACTTGACTAGAGTTAGACATTGCAACGTGCGCGCTTCCATTTGTGTTCAGGGCGAGGTGATGAGCCTGCGGCAGCAGATCAGCAACTTCGAGGCGGTCACCCTCCCTGACCTGCGGGCCCAGATGCGCGGAGAATCGGCGACCGCCAGCCCCAGGATCAAGGGCCAGGATTCCTTCCAGCGATGCTACCTGTCCAAGTGTCTCTTCATCATTGGGACAGGTGGCAACGACTACCTGCTCAACTACTTCAACCCCAGGAAGAATGGCACCGAGGGAGGGCCCCACTTGCCAGAGTTCACAAGCTCTCTCATCACCAAGCTCTCAGACCATCTTCAGGTAACCCCTTGCTTGTAACTGGACCCTCTCATCCTTTTGTTCTTTTGAGGGTAACCCGTAACCCTCTCATCCATGGTTGTTCATTCTCATGCTCTTGCACATGGCAACGGGTTGCAGTGCAGACCATTTCATCGATTGTTTAGTAGTTAGTACTACTGGCAGTTTTGCCCCTGTATGCCCATAGTTGCAGGTATTGAATCCACAGATGATCAGGCAGTAGAGTAATTGGTACAGCTGTTGTACTGACTAGAGAATCACAGTTCCTGGGACATGGGAAGATAATGCAAGCAAATAAAGGGCCGGGGCATCTGGCCTGGCCACCATGGACCATTGGTGTCCATTGCTTGATATGTGGATGACAGAGTGGTATGTGGAGATATTAAAAACATGTACACATGATAAGGTAATCGCATACATATACTGATGAGTGAGAGAAAGGAGCACAGTACTTTCCTAGTACATGTACATGTGAGCAATAAAGGCATGGAATTGGCAAAGCACTAAGGCCGTGTTTAGTTGCCGACTGCGCCGGCCCGATTTGGGCCACGGTAGCGTTTCGTTTGTTTGTGTAAAAAATTATCCAAAAATTTATTAATTAGGCTTAAAATGTTCGTATCGTAGAGTACAATAAAATTGTGTAATTAGTTTTTGATTTCATCTACATTTAATACTCAATTCATGTTATGACATTTTGATGTGATGAAGAATCTTCTTTTTGCATAGTAAATTATGGAGTAACTTTTTGGAACTAAACAGACCCTAAATTAAGGAGAGCAACAGTGACAAACCCACTGTTTGGCCAGGAATTTCACATGAATATTTACCCAGGCTAAGCTACACCACACTGCACGCGTCATGCTCCATTGATCTGTTCTTGCTTCGTGCAGAGGCTGTACGCTCTGGGCGCGAGGAAGTTTGTGATCTTCTCAATCCAGCCGACCGGGTGCACCCCCGTGGTGCGTGCGTTCCTCAACATCACCGGCGACGCCTGCATCCAGCCGGTGAACGACGCGGTGGCGCTTTTCAACTCCGAGCTCCGGCGGCTGGTCGGCGGCGGCGCCAGGTCGCGTATGCCCGCCGCCAGGCTCGCTTACATCGACTCGTACAAGATCATCAAGGACATGCTGGACCACCCCGCCAAACACGGTATGAAATCAATGCCCAAAATCTCGCCCTAAATGCAGCTCACTAGTACAGGCACAAACAAAACGAAATGATTAGTTTCTTTCCGCTCTCTGCAGGATTTTTTTTTCGAAACTTATATATAATTCAGACCGAAATAGTTACATACTCTTATATGCAAAATTGGTTTATTAGAACTTTTTTATGGTAATATAAAATCCTCATGGATCAGGTGTGAGGGAGACGGGCAGGTCGTGCTGCGAGATGTCGAGGAGCTCGTCGGGGGTGCTGTGCAAGAAGCAAGGGCCGGTCTGCAGGGACCGGACGGAGTACGTGTTCTTCGACGGGCTGCACCCGACGGACGCCGTGAACGCCAGGATCGCGCGCAAGGGCTACGGCTCCAGGTCGCCGGAGCACGCCTACCCCATCAACGTCAAGAAGCTGGCCATGCTCTAGGCCTGTAGTTTTGTAGTAATATAATCCTTTTGTTAGTAAGAACTCGGAGTCCATGGATCTAGCTAGTAGACAGATTAAGCCTTTTTTTCCGGAAAAGGTGAAGTCATCCAGCAGTCTTTTAGTACTAGTTGAAATCAATGGATGATCTGGTAGCCAAACATCCAAGGCACTGGGCCAGTGCGCTTATATTTGGGCTGCTGGATCCAAACATTGGTTTTAGGCCCAAGGCCTAGCACTTCCGATTTCGTTAACTCTATGGCGCGATTGGTCGCGCTCGCGCGTGACCCACGCGGCCTGCGTACGCCATAGACTGCGGGGCCTCGCACGGCCTGCGTGAGTTATGGGCCGATGGCCTTTACATGCATGTATAGTAGTTATTGTTCAGTACGTCTAGTACCCTATAGACTGGTGGCCTCATGCAACATGTTATTTATCCTCCACGTACCATGCGGATGTGAGTTGATCCATTTATGTGATTGGTCATCACGTGGGCTAAATGAAGTTGATGTATGGTGATAATTAAAGAGGCTAAAAACAAATTAAGTTATGGTATTTATATGAAAAACTTAATTGTTGTACACTCAATTAGCCTATGTGCATTTGACTTCTTGAATACCGATTATGACATAGTAAGTATTCTACGCTATCAACCTTTTTACCTATCAACTTGATTATCAATCTGTATATATTATGACTATAATACCTATTTGTATTCACTTGCATTAGCCACTGTATTCTAACTGCCAGCCTACACATATTATGAAAATCAATGGACATATATTCTAAGTATCAACATGTGTATTCTAACTATCAACCTACGTATATTATCACTATCAATCTATATGTATTATAATTTCTAAATATCAACCTGTGTATTCCCGCGTCAACTTTATATTATGATTACCAACCTACATATATTATGACTATAATCTACATATATTCCAGTAAAATACAAGTTGATAGCTTGTGATCTCTATGTCCAATATATGGTATCAATTGAAGATATGTTTATGGCAACCTCAATAGTCCAATACTATCAACTTAAAATATCTTTTTTCTTGGCAACCTCTGTAGTATAATACTACCAACTTACATGTTTTATGGCATTCTCTACAGTCTATTACTATCGGCTTAAGACATTTTTTGTGCCAATATCTGGTTGCCATTCGAGTCAACACTTTAGACGCACATAGGTTGATAGTTAAAGTCTATATAAATTAATATTAGAATCTACACACAAAATCTATATAAATTGACATTGTAATCTAGATAAATTGATAGATAGGATCTAGCACAAGTTTAATAAAAAAGTTATATCAATTCATAACTATTGTTCTATGTAAATTATAATGTATACACATTGATATTCATTATATATAGAAATTGATAGACATAATTTACTAAAGGTGATATACCCATAACCAACATGTGTTGATAAAGTTTATATAAGTTGATAGTGTAAATCTATACCAGTTGATACATCATCTGAATCTATATAGATTGATACAAATCATCTACATAAGTTGCTAATACTGCTATACAGAGGTTGACAATATAAATAAAATTACTTTGAAACCTATGGAAAGTGGGTCTTGTTTTGTAGAGAAAATTATAAGTAACATAATGGTGAAAACGGATTCGCAAACGGACGCTTGCTGAGAAAGTTATCATCAATAAAAAAATAAAATGGAGTAAGTCTCCCTATCGTGCTCCTCCCGCATGGATTAGTGTATGTTACGACAAAAACCTGCTCCCCTTCCCATACTCTGGTTTGCACGCTATTTGCTTCGGACAGTAGGGTCGTACGCGTTGTTTGCTTTTAGACAGAGGGGTCGCGCGATTGACTGGTGCGCATTAACGCAGTCCATCCGATTTGTGAGTGTTTTGTGGATGTACAAAGGTTTGGTATGTTGTTGTAACCAGTTTCCTTCCGTGGATCGGATTTAGGCCTGCCGTTTTTTTTGTTTTTTTTGCGAAGAAGAGACCCACATACTGCAGAACATGATCCAGAGAAAAAGGAACACTAGGACTTAAATTAAACGCTAGATGCGCTAACATATGCGCAACCTTATTCAGTTGCGGGACTGGAGAGAAAACTACGAGAGGGCCAATTGATAAGACAAAAAATTTGCTAGTTTCAAAATTTAATAATTTACCCTAATTTTTCATCATCTACACAAAAACTAGCTAACTTTTTCTAATTTATTTTCATTTCATCGAGGATTTTGATAAGCCACATCATTGTCATCTTCATTTTCGAATATATCTTCTTGTAGAAAGAATAATGTCTTTTTTTAGGTTTTGCCATGGTTTCCTACAAGGATTTGACCAAATATCATCAAAAAATCCTATGCAAATATGAGACAAGAATTATGTACTACAAGATTTGGGCATTCAAGATCCATATGCCCCATAACAATGACAGTAGAAAGGTAATTTCTCATACTATATCTCAAACCATTCCGGATCATTGGCACGGTCCAGTTTCAGCAGGACTCCCCGTTGCAAGGGTTTTGCAATCTCCAAGGCAACCCTCGCCCTCATAAATGGGCCGCTTGCATTGCCATCTTTATCAACTTCCACCTTTACCACTTCGCCAATCAATCCCGTGGCCTTGGCTCCGTGTTTTGCATTCATCCACCCAAACGACAAATTTAGAATGTGCACCCACATCTCCATCCATGAGAAGGATACATCGATTTTAGGGTAGCGTCATACTCCCGTAATATCACTGCATGTTTGCCCACCAACCAAGGCGGTCCCTCAAGTTCTCCGATCTCGCGGCTACTAATCGCAGTTTGAGGCCGTATGGGTTGCCCTAGGCTAGCCTCATCGCACTTACCGATCAACGCCCACCTCTGAGCATTACCACCATCTTCCCCCTCAATGTCGATGAGGGCAGCAAACTCCCCCTCATCGTGCGTGAGGTTCAGTTTCTCCAAGAGGCTGGCGACCTGTGCCCATAGTTATTAGAACCGGACCGGTCATCGAACCGGTGAGGGCTTCGGTTCACTGGTTGAACCGTTAGAAACCGGTTGAACCGCCGGTCCAATAATTTCGCTCCACTATTTATCCAATTCATAAGCAGCTTAGCAATAACAAATCGATAGTATGGAGTTTGGATACTCACTTATCCACATGTCCTTTAGTTGAGTCGTGGTCACGCCGCCACGAGGAGCCTCTGCGATCTGCCCATAACCTGCCCTGATATTTGTCTTAGGCCTGCTGCTTGTGAAGAACGGGAAGGCAATTAGGGTGTTAAGGACGAGAGGCCTCTGCCGGTGAAGAACGAGCATGTAGCAGACTAGCTGGGAATGAGGTGCCGCGGCCACGGCTGGCAAAGAACAGGCAAGACTGCAGCCTGCTGGAGATGCGGGAGGAGAACGATGGCCGCCTGCTTGCAATGCACCGCTATCCAACTCCTATACTCGCGAGTCAGGATGCGCCGCCGCCCTGTTCCGCGATGCACCGGCGCCGCCGGAACATGTTCTTCTTACGCGGGGTTGTAGGAGCAGAAGAGTTAAATGGGCTGGGCCTTTGGTTGTTGGGCCATCGTAGGAGCAACACAAGCAAATCCAAGGCAAGAAGCAAGAACCGTTCGGTTTGGACAGAACCGTCTGGTTCGCCGGTTTTGTTAAAAACCGGCCGGTTCAAGCGGTTTTTACCAGTCCGATTGTAGGGACGGTCTTTGAAGTGAACCAAACCGCTAGAGGCTCTGGTTCGGTCTTTTACCGGTCGAACCTCCGGTCCGGTCCTAATAACTATGCCTGCGCCTCCTCCTCTGTAGAATTCGGCAATCCCGAATGAGCTGCCCTCCCATCTGCGACCATGGCCATGTTAGGGCAGATATCTAGGACGAAAAACCAATCATGCAGCCTGAGCGAGATATGCTTAGTGCACAAAAACAATCCCAGCTAGGGTTCCTAAGCGGCACTTCTAACCCAAGCGAGAACAAGAGTTTCTGTGGACACCAGCGCGGAACAAGCTAACCAGTGGTTTTGCAGTGGGCGCCGGCGAGTGGCGTTCGCACCGTAGATGAGAAGTCATAGTGGAACGGTGAAGATCATGCCGAACGGCGACAGGATCTAGATCAGCTTCGAGATCGCCTTCGAGGTTCTCGCCGGAACTGCTAAATACGAAGCTGATACATCGAAAAATAGCTAATTTAATACAGTTAACAATAAACATATTCTTCATACTTGGAACTAAAAGGGACTAAAATCAGCTATTTCCCCCGGATGGCCCTCCCCCACCCCGCACCAGCCCCACGTGAGCAGGGACAAAATCGTCTTTGCGCAAGCCATTACAACATCTTTAGTCCCTTTTAGTCATGGAATCCAAACGGTAGTTTTAGTCCTTTAAAAACTAATTTTAGTACCTTAGTTTTAGTCCCTAGTATCCAAACACACCATTTTTCAAAAAAAATAACTTAAATTAAAGATACCCCCAATGAGTCGCAAGAGGAGTAGTGGGGAGTGTGCAACGGTAGGGGGCACTTGCCCCCACCCGCAATCATCCTCCACACCCAATCTAATATACATATTTGTCTCTTTCATCCGCTCATTTTATTTATTATATCACTAACCTGAGCTTAGTTGATGTTATTTTTCATATAATTACCATCTTAAAGTTTAATACTATACCATATGCCAGGCAGATAACTTAATATGGATAAATAAAAGTTTTTCTTGCTTTCGAGCAAAAAAGTTAGTTATATAATTCCCGCAACAGCTTTCAAAATAATTGAATGGACAAACAAAATTTACTGCCTCAAATACACAAATATTTACGATATTATAGAATAAAAAAAGACTCAAATACTTACCTTTTTCTACCGCACCAAATTATTAGCAAGCCAAATTAGCAAATAACTGAAGCACCAAACTTTACACATGTGTAGTGCAGGCTGTGCCCGGGTCTAGACCCATCGAATTGATGGGATTTTTCTTTCATGTCTAAGCAAAGAACGGAATTAGTTCTTGTGAAATTCATGTAGTATTTTGGAACGTATAGCGTTGGCGGAAAAAGCTAGCTAAGAGACGACATAGACCTAGACATTTCCAACGAATTTGTGGGTCAGGCGTAACATTTTGGTAACGTATCCTATGCAAACCGGCTTCGTATGCAAACTATGCAAACTCCTACCATCGCCTCTGGATCCCCATCCGATGGCTCCATAGAGAGGTGGAAAATTTTAACACTTAAACCCTCCCACCGATAACTTTTTTTTAAAAAAAAACCATCGTGATGAATCTGTAACGGAGCAAACGGCGGCACGGCGTTTTCTGGGCGTCGATCGTTCTCTCGGTTCCCGTCAACAGCGTCGCCGGCCATCAGCTCCTTTGCCCGTCGATCGTTCTCAGCGCCGCCGGCCATCAGCTTCTGAGCCCGCCCTCACGTTCAGGTTCAGCAGCACATTGTATAGGGTCCTCACGTTCTCACGTTCAATAGCACATTTAAACCCTATTGCGTCCTCACGTTCAGCAGCCTCACGTTCAGCAGCACGGTGGCCCTGGGATTCGACGCGGCCTAGGACTGGCCGCCGCCGGCGCCCGGAATTCGAATCCGCCGCTGCCATGGATCGCGACGTCGCCGCCGCCATGGATCACTTGAGCCACCACGCCAGTGCAGGTATGGGTACGTCTGTACGGGTGATTCATTCATAATATCATGCATGTCTATACAAACGTACGTACGGACGATTCATTCATGCGTCTAGACGTAGCCATGGACTCCGTCGCCGGCGCCGCCATGGAGATCGATGCCGTCCCCACCACGGATATCACCGCTGATTCTGTCTCCATTGAGGACATCGACGCAGGACTTGGAGCCTACCTTGAACATCCAGGCACACCACGGACAAAATCTTCACCGAGTATAGCAGTAAGTTACAAAGAATATTTGAACACATGCAGTACTAGTTCTGCTTGGTTTGTTTCTCATACAAATTTTACACTTCTATAGGCAAGCAACATAAATTCCAAAGAGCATTTGAAGCCAATGATTGGAATGATCTTTGATAGTCTCACAGATGTGGAGAAATTCTACAAGTCGTATGCACATGAAACAGGTTTCTCTGTTCGTGTGGGTCAACAGAAGAAGGAAAACGAGGAAGTATTATTCAAGAGGTATTATTGTCAAGAGAAGGGTTCACTCAGGAGAAGGTACCTGATACTAGTGATGAATCTAGGAAAAAAAGGAAGGCACCGAAAATGATGGAAACCAGATGTGGTTGTCCGGCACATATTGTTGTCAAGCTTTGCAGTGACAAGAAGTATCAAATAGCTTCAGTGGTTGAGGAGCACAGCCATGGTTTTGTGTCGCCAGATAAGCGGCATTTGCTAAGATCCAATCGTAAAGTCAGTGAGAGGGCTAAGAGTACTTTGTTCAATTGTCATAAGGCTAGCATTGGCACCTCACAGGCATATCGACTTCTCCATGTCAGTGAGGGTGGGTTTGAGAATGTTGGGTGCACAAAGAGGGATTTGCAAAATTATTACCGTGACCTCAGAACCAAAATCAAGGATGCAGATGCACAAATATTCGTGGCACAACTTGAGCGAAAGAAGGAAGTAAATCCTGCCTTCTTTTATGACTTTATGGTGGATGAACAGGGACGACTTGTTCGTGTATTCTGGGCAGATGCTTTATGCAGGAAAAACTATAGTATTTTTGGTGATATGATTTCGGTAGATGCAACATATACCACCAACCATTATAACATGAAATTTGTGCCATTTACAGGAGTCAATCATCACTTGCAAAGTATTTTCCTTGGGGCAACGTTCTTAGCAAATGAAAAGATCGAGTCTTATGTATGGTTGTTTAAAACCTTTCTTAAGGCTATGGGTGGAGTTGCACCTCATCTAATCACAACAGATGAAGATGCGAGCATGAAGGCTGCTATTGCTGAGATTCTACCAGATGCAGCTCATAGATTATGCATGTGGCATATCATGGATAAGGTACCGGAGAAGGTTGGGCCCTCTGTAAGAGAAGATGAAATTTTTTGGAAAAGACTAAACAAGTGTGTTTGGGGGACCGAGAATTCAGATGATTATGTGTCACAATGGAATTCTATCATGACAGATTATGGACTCGTGGGAAATGATTGGTTTTGCAATAGGTTTGCCATTCGTGAATCATGGATTCCGGTATACTTTTTGGACATACCGCTAGCAGGAATGCTTAGGACTACATCACGATCAGAGAGTGCAAATTCTTTTTTTAATCGTTTCATTCATAGAAAGTCAAGCTTTGTTGAGTTTTGGCTAAGATTTGACACAGCTTTGGAGTGCCAGCGTCAAGAGGAGTTGCTAGCCGATAATACAAGTATTCACAGCACTCCTAAATTGATGACACCATGGGGGCATTGAGAGGCAATGCAGTGTGATTTACACACATGAAGTTTTCTTAAAATTTTAGCAACAAATCGTAGCTGCAAGAGACCATTGCATTATTCAAGGTATTTCAGAGTGTGAAGATATAAAATGTTTCACAATTAGTAGCCAATCTGGAAAAGATCGAGTTGTTCAGATGAACAAATCAAACATATTTGCTATGTGCTCCTGTAAATTATACGAGTCTTATGGCATCCCATGTCGCCATATCATACAAGTGCTTAGAGTTGAGAAGAAAAATGAGATACCATCAACTTATATTATGAAGAGATGGGAGAAAAAATGTAAAAGGTGAGTTTGTACCCCTGTTTTTTCTTGTATGATTGTTTCGATTTGTATGGTTATAGTGCTGATCAGATTCAAGGTATTTCGCAGAGAAGTGTTCTTTGATGATGAAGGTAACCTTCTGGACGAAAAGGCTAAAGATCCTATGGAGGTGGCAATGCGAAAAAAAAATTCAGATTCACGCAACAAGTTTGAAGATCTAATCCAAGTGGCCAAGAACTCTGAACCAGCGATTGACTTTTTGTGTTCTAGTTTATCGAACCTAATGGAACCTCTCCAAAAGATCGTTCCTGCTGCTACAGTTAGTAAACAAGATGAGTTTGAAACATTTCTTGGTGGCAAAATTCCAAATGAAGTCCAGATACATCCGCCAACTGATGTTGTGTCCAAAGGGCGATGCAAAAGAATTAGGAAGAGCAAGGAGAAGAAGACGGAGAAGAAGACTAAAAAAGATAGGATGTGTCGAAAATGCAAGCAAATAGGAGATCATGATGCACGCAATTGCCTAAACAAAGTTACCTGATATTTCAAGTTCAACATGGATGATGTGAACACCTTTTTTGTTTTCATTGCTTGAATTGGTGATCATTTTGTAACCTTTTAAGTGAATTTCAGTCTATGAATTTTAGTATATCAATCTCAGTCTATGAACTTCATTCTATCAATTTTTCAATGTCAGTCTATCAGTTTTTCAATTATAGTGTATCAAATGGAACATGGAATTCATATCGTGTTCAGATTGCTATGATTTGTGCAGACATTATTTTCACTTCCAGATCCTGAATTAATAAGGAAGGAAAATTTGGGTGGACAAAATGTTACTCGATCTGTTCTCCTGGGTGTAAGCCCTTACTGAACTTACTCCTAGATCAATGTTTCAGTCAATTTTGAGGCCATCAGATCAACTCATGTTTTCCGAGTCATTCCACCAGAGAAGTCACAATTTCACACACAATCGCAAAAGAGAAACATCAATTTATTCATTTTCATGCTCCACACATTACATCGGAGGCACAATTGCCCATTGCACCCATTACACAAGTTGAGGCATTTTACATAATTTTCACAGCAGCACCGCGAAGGCGCGCCCTTCCTGCAGTTCCCTGACCTCAACTAGGCCTGCGCAGATGTCAAATTTTTTTTCACCTTATACTTGTGGTACCCATCTATGGCTACATCGCCATTGCTTTTTCTCCGAATTCTCGCTGTTACAGAGATGAAAACATGGTCAGTAATACTCTATCAGGTGCAGGGTTAGCTTAAATCTTTGAAATAAACATGAATCGTTGGACATCAGTGTCGAGTTTTCATTTCTTCAGTTTCAGAAATTTAAGCGCCGGGTGACGCACCAACCTGCGTGAGTGAAAGTATCCCAGATGCTTGGGCTCCTACCATCCTCTGCAACAGCACCTTCGTACTGCAGAAAATCATTAAAAAGAGCAAACTGTAGGTGTCAAGATTGTCCACCCCATGAGCCACGGCCACACCAAAGCAATCGAATTCGAGCAGAGCACGCAAGAAAACCCCATGGGCGGAGAGGATCAGCACGAGGGGGATTGCGGCAACGGCGGCAGCCATGTCCATTCTTACGGCTCTGCAGAGAGAGGCCGCGCCTTCTGAGCTCCTCTGTCTGGCGCCCTCACAGCTTGGAAGGGGCGGCGGCGCTATGAAGGGCCCGGCGGCGTTGGTGAGGGAACGGCGACGCTGGGAAGGACCGGCGGCGCTGGCGAGGGGGCGTCGGGGCTGGGAAGGAGGCCGGCCCGGCGAGGGGTCAGCGGGCGACTCGACGACGGAGTTCGTCCCACGTCCGGCGACTCGAGGGCGGCGGTGGATACGACGCCCAGGTCGGCGGCGTTCTATCTCGCAGGGAACGGTGTCTGACGGCAAAACGTCGTTAGGGTGGGGTGGGTTAGCGGGGATTTGTAGGTTAGGAAATCTAACGGTGGGAGGGTCTAAGTGAAAAGATTTCCTACCTGTCATCGGATGGGGATCTAGTGGTGGGAGTTTGCATAGGTCGCATACGAACCTAGTTTGCATAGAATACGTTGCCCAATATTTTTGAAGGAAGAGTTTCCTATTTTTGAAGGAAGAGTTGGAAACTGTATCATTCCTTTCCCGAGTCCATCGTAGCAGTCCATTTCGTGAGCTCAGATTATCACAGATCACGTTATGTATTTTGGAACTTACCCAGCGTCGTCGTCAAACAAAATTACGTTGCCTGCACTGCTCTGTCAGCCTAGGTAAAAAATGTTATCGCCGAGGAATCTGCTTCGAGGTTCAGGGAGCAGGAACCAGCATGCAGTAGGCATCAGCACATCAGACACGTGAGATTAGCATCAGCCTGTTCTTCACACGCACGTTGCCGCCCGATCATCCACCGGCGGTTGGATGAGAATCCAGTGGCGCTCCATCACATGGCGTACGCTGATCACACGATGATCCCGGGGCCAAAAATATCGTGTGCCGACCGGCACTGCTGAACACATGCAGCGTTTGTGTCCCGTACTCTTCCTTGTCATGCTCTAGTCATGACAGAGGTTTTCTCTTCCATTTTTAATAAAAAATCTTTACAGAAGCTTTGCCATGAGAGAGTTGTTGGGTGGCGTCTATCAGGACACCGCTGCACACCCAACATGTCGATTACTTGTAGCCAGCAGCCTTGTTTGTTTGTCTCTGTTTTGCGATCCTGCATACCTCCGTGCAAGGAGTAGTCTGCGTAACATTTGGTAAATTTGCTGAAGGGATGTGTGTAGTGTAAATTTCTCAGGGAAATAAGCATGATTAACCACGAACCTGGCTCCAACACTTACAACATGTTGGAGATTGATCGAGCTGAGCTGAGCAGAGAGGCCCTGTTTTTTTTTTTTTTGAAGACCTTATTGCTTCTTCCAGCTCTACAAAACAGAGCGTTGAATGCAAGTTTCGAGGCGATAGCGCGATCAGTTTGACCCCTGTGTACACACGACAAAGCCAGAGCTATTTCTTATCCATGCATCGTGCCATCCCTCCGGATCAGCAAACGCGGCCATTAGCTGTGCCGCAGGCTAGTTGCCAACTTGGACCTGAACAGCTCTATGATAACTTTATCTGTTGATATCTCATAACCTGTTGTGCATCACATAACCTTGTCACTTTGTGAAACAATCAGTGCTTCTGACAAGGATTCTCTGCACCAGTGAAAAGGATCTGCCACATTACCGCACTTCAGTATATTACACATTCTGAGCTACCCTCTCACAAAATAATACCACAAGATTGACACAAAGAAATGCATTACTTGACAAAACTACCACACAAGATTGACACATAAGCATCAATATTTCAACTATCAGAACATTTTGGACTGTGTGTCCAGCAGTGAGAAAAAACAGTTGCAGCTTATTGTAGTATGGTGTAGTCCTAGAAAATGAGCAATCAAATTTTTCTAACATTGACTTTTGGTCTAAGAATAACTATTTTGATTGGTCATAATTTTGTAATGAATCGGGCATATATTTATATAGCATCCTTGGATCTGCCGTGAAAAATATGAATATTCCCATGGTTTGTAATTTCATAGTTTCATATTTGTAGTTTCGGTCAATGTCGTTGCATGTTGCAAACCGTGCCAATGTCCAAAACACTACGTAGTACATTTAAGAATGGAGGAATATATTTGTTGTTACTGTGACTTATATAGGGCCTCTCCTATAGGGAGCTACACATCGCCAGCATAATTTTCTAATTGATGAACAATGCAAATGCATATCGCCAGCATAACTATCTCAAGGATTCTGAACTTACATGCAAATACAATGCAACCACCAATTACATGGATGCATATTGGCGGCTAGCATCATCTATATGTTGGGGCTGTCTTTGTCTTAATTACTTAGGTTAATTGTACACACTGAAAGATAAGTTCACGGATGCAAATGGGATCCCCGTCCCTATCGGTGGTAAAGAACGGTCAATGTGTGTGCTAGGAGCCAAGGGGGCTGCATCAAACTAGTTCATATATCATCTGTGTTGGCAAATTTAACACATATATAAAGTAATTTTAATCGAAATTTGAAATATGGTTAACTACACAAACACAAAAGCGCCACTTATGTTTTGGTGGAGACGGTTGAAAGAATAATAATGTTTGACAGTACATATAAAAAGTCGCAAACCTATGTTTTTCTTTTCTGATTAAACGCAAAGCTGAGCAACTGCTGGCTTCTCACGCTCCGGGAGCGGTTCCGCACATGGCACTCTTTCGTGTCCGAGCTCGATCTATTCAGTTTTAGTCATGGACGGCCGACAAGTGAGTCACCTCCTACGCGTGTGATGGAGTGAAGCGTCGGTCCCGTGTGCAGGAGACAACCAAGCAAAGCAGATAAGATTCGGTGTGAAACGTAGCAGGTGACACGGCCATGGCCTTGTGCCGCGTCAAAGATTCAAAGTGCTGATGAGGCGAACAAGAGCTTAGGGTCAATTAATCCATATCACTAAGCGTTTGGAGTGGAAAAGAAATCCTCCCTTGACCTCCGAGAAAGAACTGGCCAGCCGAGACCATTCAGCAGTCTCGTGGCGTGGCGTAGTCATTCCGGTGAACAAAAGCCAGAGAATTGAGATATGGCTATGCCAAACAGTATTTCAGAAAGAAGCCATTCTCTGCTGATTCTGTGAAGTGATTCTCTACTGGGAGCTGAAAAAAATAGCTTCTCCCGGTTGTGAGGTGATTCTCCCTCTTGATTTGATTTTGAGAGTTTTTGCTAGAGAATCACTTTCAGTCACAGAATCACTTTTATCAGAGAATTAGCTCTCATACAGAATCAGATTGAGCTCTACCAAACATACCCTCAATAGAGCCAACTCTTAAAACAGCTATAAAATCCTACTATAGAGCAACGTCAAAGATTTCTACTCCCTTATACGATGCTTTGGATTGACTGAAATCAAGTTTTCGATAATTTTTATTATCATTTTTTATATGTAGAGGCTAGAGATTTCAAAGATTTTTTATAGAAAAGTAGTTCTATAATAGTATACTCCAAGTACATAATATTTTAGGAAAATCAAAGTATATATTAGAAAAAAATACTAATGAAAGCTATATTATTTTAGAGCCCGTGTCAATTGTCCAAAACAGGGTTTACGGACTCAATCTATAGATTTTGTAAACAAGCACGCTAAAAAGCAGACTGATCTGTAAACCAATAGGTGCACTGGACATTACTCACATTTGGAATCAGGAAGCAGAAAGTACACTCAATTACTCTCCAAGTCTCCATACGGAAAGCACCGACACATTTCCTCTCTGAAGATAAGCTGACTCCTCACTGAATCCTCGCATAACATACAATGCACATGTTGCCTCAACCCCGTTTCCCCCCCTCTATGCTGACGCGGATTTTGCTATCATCTCTAGCTAACTCCAAGGCTCCAAAAACAGAGAAGCACGATGCCGAAAAGGAGAGAAAGAATCCAAGAAAAGAAAAAGAAAAAACTAGACTACTAACATTCAAGCAAGTGTGCAAGAGAGGACAGAAAGAAGTGGCACGCAGCACCTACCAAGAGCGTGGGAGCAAGCGTGAGGTGTCGCTGTCATCCACAGGCGCAGCTCCACGCCATGGCTGAGTCACCTGGAGCCCTCGCTCAACAAATCCGCCCGGATAACGCGACCGCTAATATCTCTCTCCCCGCGATCGATCCCCCGATGGATGGATCTCTCGCCTCCTACTTTTCCTCTCTCCTGCCCTGCCGCGTCACCCACAGCTGTGTTGCCCGGGCTTCACAAGCTACTGGCTTGTCGCCGGCTGACACCGGGGCCCCGCGCCCCCGACCTCCTGCTATAAATACCGCGCGAGTTCTGCATCCGGAGACAGGCCATCGCCATTGCCGTTGCCGTGTTCTTGTTGTTTGCAAAGACCCTTCGTTTTGTGTGTGTGTGTGTGGCTGATCGAGGAAGGAGATGACGATCACCATTGAACAGCCGCATCTAGGTAATCATCTCGTCGTGGTTTCAGTTCTTGTGCTCTCGATCTTGCCAAGTTCTCCCTGTACTCTGCTCAATCGGTTTTGGCCGTTTGGGGCCATGAGTCGAGCAGCAGGAGTTAATGTTGACGAGTAGGTGGATTCGTGGGTGATTGGGCGGTGTCCTCTCCTGGCTGCAGATGCGGTGGCGGAGAGGAAGGTCCCCGCCGGCGGCGGCGACCCGGCGGAGCTGGTGCTGGACGGCGGCTTCGTCGTGCCGGACGCCAACGCCTTCGGCAACACCTTCAGGTGAAACAACCTGCCAACTCTGGTGTTTTTCCTGGGCCTGGCCGGGGTATATATCGGCGACGTCAAAAGCCAGCAGCAGTAATATTTGTCGATCTGTTCCATCGACGCCGGAGACGAGACGAGATGCGTGACGGTTTTGGTTTTCTAGGTTCTAACAAAAAAAAATCACATTTTTACATGGGCGGAAAACTGAAAATAATCAGGCTTGCATAAACGACACGGCAGCGCAAAATCGTCGGGAACACGGTTCTCCATCGCCGGCTGCACTTGCTTGTCTGACCAGCTTGGCAGAAGGAAGAAGCAAGCAAACCAAAACCAAAGGGTTGTGCTGCTGCTGCTGCCGCCGCCACCCTCCCACTTTGTTTGACCCCCAGCATTTTGGGGGCCAGTCTCAAAACAAAAATTTGTCCTATGCCTAAACTGTTTGTTGGTTAAAGTATATTATCTCGTGTGCAGATATTTTTGCAAATAAAATTTAAATTGTCAGAAGGCAAAGATGGCACAGGGTTTCCGGTATCACCGGAGAGAGAGAACAATTAAACGACACTTGGGCTGCCAAAGAATCCCTGGGTGTCCATGGTTGTGGCCCCACATGCAGTGCACAACCCACACCCCCATGATATTTTTGTGGCTCTGCTAACACAAGGCCAATTTATTCATTTATTATTATCTACTTTTTATTATGCCATGATGATGATGATTGATGATGACTTTTTTCCCCTTCTTTAGCTGTGGCTCTGTAAATGACTAAACGTGGTGGTAACTATGAACGGTGGCGCAGGAACTACGACGCGGAGTCGGAGCGGAAGAAGACGGTGGAGGAGTTCTACCGGGTGAACCACATCAGCCAGACGTACGAGTTCGTGTCGCGGATGCGCGGCGAGTACGGGCGTCTGGAGAAGACGGAGATGGGCATCTGGGAGTGCATCGAGCTGCTCAACGAGTTCATCGACGACAGCGACCCGGACCTGGACATGCCCCAGATCGAGCACCTCCTCCAGACCGCCGAGGCCATCCGCAAGGACTACCCCGACGAGGACTGGCTCCACCTCACCGGCCTCATCCACGGTGCGTTCGTCGTAGCCTTCTCACTCACTGGCTGAAATTGAAATTCCCATTTAATTTGGCCCTGTTTCGTTTTCTGACATGGGAGCTGTGTGCGTACATGCCTCTGTTTTTCAGACCTGGGCAAGGTGCTGCTGCACCCGAGCTTTGGGGAGCTCCCGCAGTGGGCAGTTGTTGGTGAGTGAAAACCTGTCGTCGTCACAGCTCCACTACACTTTCACAGAACCTCAAAACATCGATTGATTGAAACCTGTAAATTTCAGGTGACACCTTCCCTGTCGGCTGCGCATACGACGAGTGCAACGTCCACTTCAAGGTAAGCAATTGGAATGCCCTGCTCAGAAAGTTGAAAATTCAGTAATCTGCTATTTGCGTCCCTAACTCTGAATGCATCAACAAATGAAATGGGTGCAGTACTTCAAGGAGAACCCTGACTACCACAACCCCAAGTTCAACACCAAGTTCGGGGTCTACTCCGAGGGCTGCGGCCTCGACAAAGTGCTCATGTCATGGGGCCATGACGACTACATGTACCTGGTCAGTGTGCGCATTATACAGAGCAATACTTCGATGTACCTGCAGCTGCAATGTTACTGAATGATCATATATCTTTCTATTGATCTCAGGTTGCCAAGGAGAACAAGACCACCCTTCCTTCCGCCGGCTTGTTCATCATCAGATATCACTCCTTCTACCGTAAGCTCCTAATCCTATTTTCTGATGTCAGCCCATTCAGAAGTTGCAAATCAGGCTACTGAATTTTATCATCTTATATCATGGTTCAGCCCTGCACAAGCATGGAGCCTACATGCACCTGATGAACGATGAGGACAAGGAGAACCTCAAGTGGCTGCATGTGTTCAAGTAAGACAAGCACCAAATCCATCAGACCCTTGCAGATTAGATATCAATGAGATGTGGACACTTACAACTTGTGACGTTACTGTCCACCTTCTGCAGCAAGTATGACCTGTACAGCAAGAGCAACGTCAGGATAGATGTGGAGAAGGTGAAGCCCTACTACATGTCCCTAATCGACAAGGTATAGCATACATGCATTGCCCTCGCATCTCTCGCAACCTGTATCTGTCAGAACACCTCTTCAGATCAAATTTTATGCCATCCTGAATTTCTAACGCCATCTTCTTGTATGAATGATTCTTTGCAGTACTTCCCGGAGAAGCTGAGATGGTGAAAAGGGCACCCTGGAGTGGAGAGGAACCAAAGAGTTGTTCCAAGTCTCCATGTACCATAGACTACATCATATATAGCACAATGTGTCGTGTATGAAAATTCTCATACCCAAGTCTGAGTCAGAGAGTACCATTCTGTATCGGTGCAGTCAGAGTTCCATGAGATCCCATAAGATTTCAAATAAAAGTTGCTGCAATTTCTCTTTGCAAGTGCAGGGTATTCCGCGGTGCCATTTAAATCATTTTTCTTTTTCTGGTCTGTCTGAAAGTGCATGATGTTCAACATTCTCAATGGGCACTTTGGAAAGACCCAGGATCCAATCCACTGTCATCGCTCGTGAACAACAGCTTTGTTGGCGAATTGGCGAGCACAGTTTCTAATGCCGTTAAGAAGGATTTTGTACTCATGTCTCGCTCAGAATTCTCCCCACTGCACCAGAGATTGTGACAGTAGGATGCTTTTCACATCTACTCAAAATTACAACGGAATTCCTAACGGCCACTCGTGTAAGGCCCGGGAAAACAACTAGTTTTGTTTGAGAATAGATTTCAGCTTTAACTCTTCATATTTATTGCTAACATCCGTTTCTTAATATTTATCATTTTTACCACTTTATTTGTTTCGGAATATTTGAGACTTTAGGTTTTACCAAAACATATTTTCCTGTTTTTTCATGTACAAATACTAGTAGGACGTCCTACAAGAACTAAAGACAGCTTTATAGAGGTATTTTAGTAATTTCATCTACAAAAATGATTTATTTTCACATTGAAAAATAGTGGGAGGTCCAAGGCAGAGTCCAGCCTGACTTACTCCGAAATAGAGTTGTTGGACGGGCCTGCGCACTTATTTTAGGCCCAAAAACAAATTGGGCTCTTGTCTGCCCACCCCGACCTAAAAAATGACTAGGTCTAAGGTTATGTTTGGATCTCTTGATTAGACTTTATAGGCCTAAACTTTAGTATTAGATGTTTCAAATAGGATGTGAATTGATTATATATCAGTGGGTAAGGTTTCTTGTGGTGCAATTTGCCTATCTGAGTTTGAGTCCTCGACTCGGCACATGTGTCGCATTTTTATGGATTTATTTTAGGAATTAAGCGGCATTATTGTTTCAGTGGTATGCGAGGTCCCCGTCGACAGTGAGGCACCTATGGAGACTTCATGAATTTTAAGATTGGATCTGCCGGTCCAGTCTCTCGAATGTGCTCACAGGGGTAGGGTTAACGTACGTGTATTCATATGGATGAATGTGTGTGTGAGCGTCTGTGCGTCTGTATCGGCCTATCAAAAAAATGTTTCAAATAGGACATTACAAAATTAGTCACACTCCAACTAAAATCTAGTGTATGTTTTTTTATTGGAACTAAAATCTAGTGTGTTAGTCCTGAAGACCGACCTAAATAGAAATAGCATTAATGACCAGACGTCCAGGGTACCTTGCACTTTCGCCATGTTCGCTTGGCTTATCAGCCACCAGCCAACAGTGTTTTTCTCTCAGCAAAAATCAGCACCAGCCACCATCCACCAACCAGCCAATAGTGTTTTTTTTCTCAGCAAAAACCAGCATCAGCCACCAGCCACTGACATGTAAAAGTAAAAGACAAAATTTATTTTTTTATCTTGTAGCTATTAGACTAACTTTAGACAACTAACATTTAGACACGTAAAGATTATTCTGGACTAAACTTTTGCTATGGATAATCCAGATATGGCCTAAGACAAGACAACATGAGGGGTAAATGATGAAAGAAAAATTAAAATTAAGCTCCTCTAATAACTCATATGTTACGATATAAACCCTCTTTAAAAGTCCTACACGTTTACGTCATGCTAGCCAACAAAGTAAATTTTTGTCATTATTCATTTATTGAAGTAGAGTCGAGAAAGAAGTATAATCAACAAATAAAAGAGAGAGAGAATTGGCTCTCTGACCACATGAATCCTAAAGTTGTACCACGTTACAAAATATGTCAAATGATTGAAAGAGCATTAATCCATGTCCGATTGCCTTTTTTTAACTAACTTTTAGACCAATCGTTTTACAGCAGTTGAAGAAAAATTGGATGGCTCACGTCGCTCGATCCGATGGCTGTAAGCGGAGGAAGTACCTAGAGGTACCTAAAAGAGAAGTACCTAGTATGTACCCGGTACCTCTCCTTTGGTGGGCCAGTATGTACCTGGTACCTCTCTTTTGGTGGGGCCCGCACAAAGAAAAAGAGGGTGCGGTACAGCCGTGGTAATAGCCATTCCGGGATTAAGTTTTTGCATCAAGGGTAGAATAGTCAATCAACAAAGATTGGGATAACGTTTTTTAGTATAGTTTAGATTGAAATGGTTGATCTAATATAGTTCGAGCCCATTGATCGGATCGGAAGGTCGGGCCTAGGGTTCGTGGCGGACCTAGGGTTCCTGCCAACGAGGGGGCGTGTGGGAGGGAGGCTGCCGCCATGGCGTCGTCAAGGTCGCGCTCGCCACAGTGGTCCGCATTGTCATCGAAAGGAAGAGGAGTCGGGGAGATTGAGATGTTGACGGCGCCAGTGCCGTACCGAGTATGACTACTCCCCGCCGGTGAAGTCCAATAGGACGGCGCCTCCCTGGACACGAAGGAGCGACGACGACCCGGGCCGGAGGTACTTCAGATGCCCTTGACAATTGGTAAGTGTTTCTTTAGGTTTTCCCTTGGATTTGGTCCGTTCTGCGATCGATGTTCTGATTCGCTGTTCAATTTTAGTGCAGAAGCTCGGGGATTGCGGCTAATATGCGTGGATTGATTGTGAGGCCACCCAGTATGAGCGGATTTTGCTGTGTGATCTTCGTGATGGTGTTTGGCAGATGAAGAGGATGAAAGCATAGGAGCAAAAGCAGTTTCAGATGGCTCAGGAGGGAAATGGACATCTCAAGCAGTGCAACTGGATTCAGAGAGGTAATCAACCATGTTGCTGAGAGATAATGCGGAAGATGAGTCCCGGCAAAAATCCTACATCTGTGAACCTACATGCGGGTGCATCCAACAACCTGTGTCAGTGGACTGACATGTCTGTTGACCAACAGTACGTCCGTGACAAAAGTGATCTGACCGCTGCCGGCCATCGTGCACATGCCGATGTTCATCATAATGAGCACGCAAAATTCTTTCAGCCTCCTGACGATTGCTCCAGTAGTAGTAGCGTATGGTGAGAAGAGCACAAGGGTATGTGCTACTGATGCTAGAAGAAACCTTGCGAGCGGATAAGTAGATGAAGCGCTAGAGCAGCATCAGGATTTTTGGCAGAAGGCCGGGACTGAGATCAACAATGGCAGGACAGAGGTCGATCATTGCGAACCGGGCAAGTGTCGGCGCCGAGGGTAACCTGAATGCTGCTCCTCACCTCCTCTTCATCCGCCTCAGAATCTTCAGTTGGCATGATGGTACAAGAAAACTTGCGACCAGTTCATGTGGACATAGCTGCTAGAACTTGTAGCATACCATGCTGTGGATACCCCCAAACTGCCTTTGTACCTTTGTTCTTGTATACGGCTAATGGCCGACTGTAATTTGTTACTGTAAGCTTTCAAAATACTGTAAGTGTATGAACTGTAATGCATCTTCTACTTAGCCTCGGCTGCTGTGCTTGTTGCTGCACTCCTAGAATTGAGTTGCTGCCACGCTAGTAGTTCATGTTAGCATTCAACGGTGACACCGTGAGATCACCGGATAGAGCATCAGGTCCGTCCCGTGATACACTGTCCGGTGAGACCGTTATGACCACCTGTTAGAGCCTCAGATTCGTCCGTTGATACAATGTCTGGTGACTCCGTCGATACGGGCCCCGACCCGTCCCATCGGCCCAGCTCAAACGGAAGGCCCAGTAGACCTCGCCTCATAAGGCGCCTGACGCTTCGTCGGTCGTGGGCAGGAGACCCCGGGGTCCCGTCTCCACAAAAAAAAGTGACCCCGGGGTCCTAGGCTGCCCCGGAGACAGCCCGGGACGACGCGGAGACATCCCGGGATACATGTGGCATCCCCAGGCGTGCGGGACGTAGAGCGGCGACAGACGCCCGCAGGGCGCCACGTTGTCACCCGAGGCGGCAACCAGCCTATGTCCAAGGAAGGCTATCTCTTGAACCAGCCTTCTCCAATGGTTAAGCCAGCTGCTAGCTTTTATCATGTACGGAGTACAATAGTAAGTATCGTGTCAACAGTCATATCTGGTGATGATCACCGGTGCCATTAACTAACATATCCGGTGAACATTCCGGTGTTGATCAGCGGGCACAAAAGGTGATCCTTCGAGGTGATAGCTTACATACAGGCGCCTGGCAACAGTGAACATGTTCATATTCAAACTCTGAGGAATTACAATGGTAAATTACAATCGGTCATGGGCCGTTTAGAGATACAAAGACATAAACTGCCTATTTGGCAGTACTTAGTCTACAACAGTAAGGTATTCAGCCCAAGAGAAACCAGCATAGTCTGCACAGACCTCTCGCTAGTTTTCTTCTGGCATCGCACCAACTGAAGAACCTTGTGCGGCTGCATGAATGGAAAAGGGCGGCATTCAAGTTACCCTCGGCGCTGAGACTTGACCCTGGCGGGCGTCGTCGATGAGCTCCCTCACGAAATCAGCGCCCATCTCGGCATCATTCGCTAGCTTCCTAGCGAAGTCGACTCCCATCTCAGCGACGTTGAGGTCCATCCTCCACTCCTCTCGCCCAGCGTCCTTATCGCCGCTCGCTAGCTTTCTTCTGGCATCAATACTGCACTCCCCTACGCATTGCTTTTTCTCCCTTATCGAGCCCCCGCCCTGTTGGTTTGGCTGGTGGCTGGTGGCTGGCGCTGGTTTTTGCTGAGAGAAAAACACTGCTGGCTTGTGGCTGATAGTCCAAGCGAACAGGATGGGCACCACATGTTGGTGGCTTGAAGAGTGTTGTCCTGGTACACCAGGCACAGGTGTCTATTTATATGCGCGGCGAGGATAGTTACTGTTGGCTCGTGATTCTTGACAGATGCAGCGCGGATGCGCATGCACATCGTCTTTTTTCTTCGCGCTCCCGCGCCTCACGGAGCCACTGTTGCAGAACGCGCTCTCGCTCCGGCAATGAGTCCAGCTCCCGATCAGTCCATGCCTCCATCACCTCCAAGGCCGCATCCCTGCCGCCCAGGTCAATGGCCACCAGCTGAAGCTGCTCGTCCAGGCGGCGCAGCTCGTCCTCCCAGGCGGTCATGTCGCGGCCCGGCAAGGCCGACGCCCGGAGGGAAGCCATGACCGAATCCAGTGCAGCTTGGATCCGATCCATGGGCACCAAGGAAGGCCGCTGGTCCGTCGCCGCCGCGGGGATATGTACCAGAACCGCCGATGAAGATGACGGCGATATAGCCGCGTGGCCAACAGACCAATCCGCGCCGGCGTCAGGCGACGAGGTGACCATTGGGGTGCTCCAAGCCGCGGCCTCTAGCTCCGGGCCCTCTGCGCCTGAGGGAGCAGTCAGCGCAGGCGACGCCTTCTCTCTTGCCGCATCGGCAAGTTTTGGAGAGGCCGTCACGGTGGAAGAAGATGCCTTGCCCCTTGTTGGACACACAGGGGCGGGGGAACTCCTGCAGAAATAAGACCCCGTCAGGCCGTGACGACTTCAACAGCAATGGAGGTGCCAGGTGGCGTAGCATGAATAGAAAAAGGGTCACTCACTTGGGGCCGGGGCCAGTGAACCGCCACGCCGGTGGCGTGACGTCGACGCGGACGTGCTTCGCCGTGCCGGGCGCGCCCCCTGCGCCAGAGCTCTCTTGTCCAGGGTGTCCGTGCAGAAGCGACGACGCGGTGGGCGGCAAAGCAGAGACGTCCGCCGCTGGTGGGGAGGGCGAGCGCGTGCGCTTCCCCTTCCCCTCCCGCTCGGCGGACACACCAGGGGCGTCGGTCGCCACATGCCCGCCCGAAGCCGAAGGCAGGGGCGGCTGATCGGCCGGGTCGTCGCCCGGCTGCGGACCACCAGCCGCCGGCACTGGTGCCCGAGCCGCCACCAGGCCCTGCTCGTCCGTGTCCGGCATGTGCGCGAGGATTGCGTGGCACGCAGGATCCTCGCACAATGGGACGACCCTTTCCGGCAGCATAGCTGAGTTCACTTCCGTTTCCTTGATCTCCAGCACCTCTCTCAACCACGTCGCCACCGCTTCATAGTCAGGGTTCATGTCAGCACCGGTAACGATGCGACAACTATCATCATTCCCGGTGTAATACCATGCCGGGCTCGGATGGGCTTGTAGCGGGGCGATCCGCCAGAGAAAGAAGTCCAGCGCCACCATCGCGCCTGTCAAGCCCTGGTCCCGGAGTTCGGAGATCCGGTTCAAGACCGGGCCCCACGTCGCATCCATCGCCGGCGCCGGATCCGCCCTCTCTACCGGCGGGCCGCCCGCGAGGCGGAGACAGGGAGCCGTAGAGTCCACCTCCATGTACAGCCATTGCCGCTCCCAGTTCTCTCACTTGCTGCGAACGATCACTGGGATGAAATCGCGCCCCGGTCGCGCCTGATTGAAGCACCCGCCCAAAGTGCGGGGGATGGGAGCCACTCCTTCACCAGGTGACGCCGGCCTTGCCCGACACACCTGGAAGAAGTGGCGGAAGAGGGTCACCGACGGCCGGACCCCGACGAAGGCTTCGCAAAAGTGTGCGAAGATTGCCAGGAACGTAAAGGCATTGGGCTGCAGGTGCGCCAAATTGATGTTGTAGGCCTCGAGCACCGCCATGAAGAAGGGCGAGAACGGGGGCACGAGCCCCACCATCAGGGAGGGGACGAGGACCACGATCTCCCTCGAATTCTGGAAGTCGGGGAAGGCCGTGCCGGCGCGGAGCACGGTGCCGGGGGAGACCAGGGACCTTACTTTGTCCGCCGCCTTTGCAGTCACGGTGGACGGGGTGAAGTCGAGGACCCGGGGGCCGCTATGTTGGACTTTGCGCGTCATGGTGGGAGACAAAGTGGGGTTGCAATCGCGAGGAAGACGAAGGCGAGGAAGGCGATGGAATGTGAGGACGAAGGCAGGGAAGGCGATGGGTAGCGACGCCCGTCACGCACGATCTCCGAAGAGCCCGCGGCAATTAAACCGAGTGAGGCCCACCACCAGTCCAACTTTGGACCAAATTGACCTGGTCCCTCACGCGCGGGATGAGTCTCCTCTGCGGTTGAACTCCTGCAGTTCACTCGCTGACAGGTGGGCCTGATTACAGGGAGGCCCACCTGTCAGTGACCCAACTGCAGGAGCCTTCGAGGTGCCACGCGCGCGGTTGGTATCCTTCGAGGAGAAGGAATCCGCCTTGACTGCCCCTGCTCATTATGACGCCGGCTGGCACGGAGGAGGCGTGCAGCAGGCGGCTGCAGCAGCGCCTCGATACAGGCCCCGACCCGTCCCATCGGCCCGCTCAGGCGCCTCACGCTTCGTCAGCCGTGGGCAGGTGGCCACGGCCCACGGGGTCCTAGCCTGCCTCGGAGACACCCCGGGATACAGGTGGCACCCCGAGATGTCGACGACGATTAAGGCGCGCGGGTCCCACAGGCAGCGCGGCGCGAGACGCCCGCAGGTCGCCACGTCGACACCCGAGGCGGCAAGCAGCCTCCGTCCAAGGAACGCTATCTCTTGAACCAGCCTTCTCCAATGGTTAAGCCAGATGCTAGCTTTCATACATCTACAAGATTAATTATCATGTCAAGAGTCAGATGGTTGCTCTTATATATCTCTATAAAAACCCCACACGTTAGTCTCGCACGATTTAGATTTGCGTGCATTAGACTATCTGAGTATTAATCAACAGATATCCGGTGAGCATACAGCGATCCTATCCGATGATGATAACCCGGTGCCACTAAGTCATCATATCCGGTGATCTCAGGTGCCATATAGTGAACATATCCAGTGATGATCAACGGGGACATAGGGTGATCCTTCTGTCACGGTCAAATGTGCTCATCATGCCACCGCCTGACACGACACAGTGATATCGTCCGTAAATGAACATGATGATGATTACGGAGAGGCGTGCGGCAGGCGGCCGTGGCAGCGCGTCGATACGGGCCCCGACCCCATCGGCCCGCGCAAACGAAAGGCCCAGAAGACCCCGCCTCATAAGGCGCCTGGTGCTTCGTCAGTCGTCTGCAGGTGACCCCGGGGTCTGTCTCCTCACCAAAAAAAAAGTGACCCCGGGTTCTTAGGCTTGCCCTGTAGACCTCCCGGGATACAGGTGGCACGCCCAGGCGCGCGGGTCCCTCAGGCAGAGCAGTGCCAGACGCCCGCCGGGCGCCACGTTGACACCCGAGGTGGCAACCAGCCTCCGTCCAAGGAAGGCTATCTCTTGAACCAGCCAACCCCACGGGTGAGTCTCGCACGATTTAGAGTTGAATGCATGGGACTGTATCAGAGTATTAAACAAGTGATATCTGGTGATCCTTTCCGGTGAGCCATTAAGTGAACATATCCTGTGATCACAGGTGCCATACAGTGATCATATCCGGTGATGATCAGTAAAGTGATCATATCAGGTGATGATCACCGGTGCAATAAGGTGATCACCAGATCGTAACTTAATTTCGTTGTACGAGACTGCCAGTGTGCTCACCGGCACTAGTAGTGCGTTTTTCTTTTGGACACGACACAAGTAGTGCGTTGGCGTCACAATGCCAACGGAATCTTATGTAAAAGGTAAACTAAACGGTAATGTTGTCCCACCAGTCGGACCGATGCATCTCACGATAATCGTTGTCAATGTCTCAAATTGATCCCCACATTTCACAGCATCATATGTTTCACAAATAATTCAGGAGTTCACTGTCATTCTATGCACCATGAAGATGTCTAGCCATACAGCCATGGTAAACAGAGTATAATGAATGTGGTAACAAAAGGAGAGTTAAGAGCTATGAAACCCAGCTCCACTGATATCCACTGCTACCATTGAACCATGCATCTCTTTGATTAGAACCTCATGATATCGCAAATCGCGCGCGAAGAAGATGTAGATCAACAGCCTTGTTCTGTTCAAGCAGAAAAAGAATTGTTAGGTCATCGTATAGAGGAGTTTCTGAGGGAAGAAGAGTTTAAAAATTGTATGATGCACCACCTCACCTACAAATCAGTCATCGAGCACATCTTCAGGGAGCTTTGTTGCCTACAAATGAAGAGGAATATTAGTCATAACTACACATGCCTCACAAAACGACATGTTGTCAGACTTGATGAACTAAGAAATACCTCGTCTCTCTGGGAACATGTTCGCCGATTGTGACCCTCCTCATTACAAAGTGAACATTTAGACTTCGATTTGTTTTCACTCAAACCTGTCTTGAGCCTTTTCTTCGGCGCCCCTCTGCCAGTCACTAGGATGGGATCCGAGATATCTATGATGTCTTCACAATCAGACTCCGGGGCTTGTGGCAGCACCGGTCCATACAGTCTGCCTTGGTTCGCACCAACATTTTGCTGGATCCCAGCAACTTCCTGAGCAAGGACGGCTTTGAAGCGCTCATATCCATCAGTTGAATTAGCTGCTGCGAATGATGCAGCGTGACTCAAATTGCGTAGTTCACGGAACCTCTATAGGGTTTCGGAATACTCGTACATGCTGCTCTTCCTTGTCGGAGGAAATGCACTCTTCGCCCGCATTGTCCACCTATCCAAAACACAGCAGTCTGGAAGCTTGCGTTCGCCCCGATAGCCCAATACAAAGAACATGTGTGAGCAGGGGAGGCCAAGGGATTGCAACTTCAGACAAGAACAAGAAATCCCCTACAAATTGCCCTCTGCGCTCAACTCACATTTCACATAGTAACAGATGTCTCCTTTGTCCTTCTTGCTGACAATATACTCTTCTGTATCATCAAAATCTAGGATCTCAATCAGATCACACTTGTTTGCTGCTGGTATGCTGAACCGCACTTTCTTAAAAACATCAGGTGTGAACCTTTTCTTCGCATCTATCTCAAGAATTGGAGCATCTGGAGCTGTGAATGGCTCAGATGACAAGGCATTTTTATCTTTATCGGCCTCATTTACGCGCGTCCTTCCAAGGCATCTCTCATAGCTCTGTACCATTTTTAATAGTGTCATTTTAGGATTCAGCTTCATCTGAAGCCTAGCGTTGAGGCTCTCACTCCGTTGGTTGCTCCTAATTCCTAAATAGCAATTACCCACATGATACGCAGCACACCATATTTTCCTCTGCTCATACATCGCATAAATCCAGGAGTCTGTTGTAACCTCATGCTCTATCAGGAATGCCAGCCATTTCTTCTCAATCTCTTCTACGGAGCAAGAGTCATACAGAAACTCCCTAAACACATCCTTCACTTTGTCATTGTGAATATTACACACAATGTTAAGCTCAATATGCCATCCACAAAGCCTATGCGTTGAGTTCGGCCACACATTCCGTATTGCTCTCTGCATAGCAAGGTCTCCATCAGTGATCACGGAAATAGGATGCCTCTGAATATTAGCTTGCACAAATGTTCTCAGAACCCATTCATACGAGGCTGTATCCTCATGAGAAATTATTGAACACCCAAAAATAACAGTGTTTCGATGATGATTCACCCCAGCAAAAGGAACTAGGGGCACGTTGTACCGATTTGTTTTGTAGGTGCTATCAAATACAACGACATCACCAAATGCTGCATAATTAAGCAGGCACTGAGTATCGCACCAGAACATTGCCACCAGATGTCCTTTCCCATCAGTCTTGCTCCTGAAAAAAAAATTCAGGGTCTCTGCGTTCACGCTCCCTAAGGTGTCTGAGGACAGTTTGAGCATCACCAACAGCAACTGACTCCACCTTATCACGATGCAAGAAGTTGTACAAGTCCCGTTGTGTGTAGCCAACTTTATCATACCCACCGTACTGCATTTCCTGATTTTCGAATATCGTGCATTTAGGGACACCAACAATCTCCATCTCGAGAATTTCTGCTTTCTGCTCATTGCCGATTGTGCGATGTGAAGGCAGAAGACAACTAAGGTCTCTTGGCACCATAGGATGGTTGTGTCCGTCGATGAAATCCTTCACAAACCACCGCCCCGTGTTCTTATCTCGTGCAATACAAATTCTCGCAGGGCATCCAATACGAGTTATATCTTTTGGCGTGCGCTGCATATCCTCCGTGTTCATGTACTTCTCTGCACGGAAACCCTCACAATTGCAATATAACTTCCTAAGAATCACGTGATTATGGCCATCGTCCCACTCAACATAGCCCTTCCTCACACTGAAGCCTTTCTCAAGAGCATATGCATTGTAAAACTGAAATCCTTCATCTTCACTAGCGAACGTCGTCGTAACAATTTGATTGTACTCCATCAAAGACCCATAATCCGCCATCTCCATCAAGGACTCCTGCAGCCATCAAGAGCGTTACACAAATTAGATATCCACGTAACAATTTTGTCACTGTCTAGCGCAAATTGCCTGCTGATGAACACCGGCATACCAAGAATCGAAATTTGAGACAGCGGCGGAGCCCAACCTGCGTCTTGTGGCCTGATGAATTTCTGCTCAATTGAGTCTGGTGCCGCGGCCGCGAGGGCGCGACGACGTCGTGGAACACAACCGGCAAGTTGTGGGCGGTGGCGGCGGAGCACGGCTGCGCAAACTAGGGCACCCCCGCGTAAAGGCTACGGGCGGCGGAGTACGGCAGGGGCTGGCAATTGTAGGGCTGTCGCCCGGCGACAACGTGCGAGGGCGAGGGCGACGACGAGGGAGACAACGAGCGTAGGGTGCGATGCGTGCTAGATGCGATGTGTGCCGCGTGCGGTTTGCCGGCGCGGGCCGGGGCTGGGCCGGTGGGGAGGGTGTTTTTGGCTGGACAAATGACCATATTACCCTTGAGTGATTAAAATTGTCTAATGAATTTAATTTGGGGAAGTACCTGGAGGTACCTAGAAGTACCTCCCAACCACCGTAAAAGGACTCCTTTTAGACACCTTAAGATTAGTCTGGACTAAACTTTTGTTAGACATGGCCTAAGACAACACAACATGAGGGGCACCGAAGCTTGAAAGGGAACTATGCCCCTCAGAGCAACTCCAGCAATAGCTCTTAAATCAGGCCCTTCAAATATTAAATGGGAGCTTCCTATATCTTTTACGGGTCTTAAAAATTATTTCAACTCCAACAATAGCCCCAGGAATTGAGGCCTCCCTAGAGAGCCCCCAGGAATGGAGGGTGGGGGATAAATTTGGAGGCCTCTCCAAAATACGGTGTCAAGTATGGGCCCTGCTGGAGTTCAACTTTTCTATTTGGCCCTCTGAATTTAGCTTTAGGCTTGTTTAGAGGGTCTGCTGGAATTGCTCTTATGCTACACACCCTATATATGCACATACAAAATCATCATATCAATGAAAGAAAATTAAAATTGAGTTCCTCTAATAACTCATATGTGTTATGACATAAACCCTCTTTAAAAGTCCTACAAGTTTACATCATGCTAACCAACAAAGAAAATTCTGTCATTATTCATTCATTGAAGAAGAAGAGTGAGAAAGAAGTAGACATAAGCAACAAATAAGAGAGAGAGAGAGAGAGAGAATTGGCTCTCTCAACACAGAATCCTAAAGCTACCCAACGTTAGAAATCGTGTCAAATGATTGAAAGAACATGAATACATGTCTATTGCGTTTTTAAAAAAAACTAAATTACTACCCTTAAATATGGACAAAGTCCTAATAACCCCTAAAGTATATATTTAAGTTTATTTTACACCTATAAGTATATCAATCGGTCTAATCTAGCACTTCGTAAGATTTATCTTTTTTTTCTCCATGTACAAGTGATGTTTTAAGTTAAAATTTTATGGGATGATAGATGATAACATAAAGTATTTTTAAAAATATAATATAATTTTTCATCATTATTTTAAAAGACTGTAATATGTAATAATAAATTAATCATATTGATATAAAATTTAATGAAAAAAATCATATTATACTTTCTAAAAATACTTTATACGGCTCTCTATTATCCCACAAAGTTTTAACTTAAAACACAACTTGTGTATGGAGAAACAAAAAAGATAAATCTTGCAAAGGAGTATATTGGACCGATTAAAATATTTGTGGGTATAAAATGAACCCAAACATACTTTAGGGGGTTATCCGGACTTTATTTGAGGGTAGTAATTTGGATTTTTTTTCCTTTTAATTTTCACATGGGTGGTACCCAAGTGAAAAGGTTATTTTAACAAATTGATATACATAACTTAGTGAACGAGTTTCTTTTCAAAATCTTGTCGGAAGAAGTTGCATAAAACTTACTCTTGAGCAAACTATGTGAAAAGTTGCCGTTGTAAATTTTATTAGGATATAAAATACAAAAAAAGAAAGTTACGAATTGAAAAAATAATAAAAGAAAACACAGAAGGTGGGCCTTTGCCCATCAGTCCCATACCAAATGGTGGGTCTCTTTGATGGGCCTGAAGCCTGGTACGTCGAAAAGGCCCTAGATCCGGATCCAGTTCCACGGAAACCGTACGGTACAAACAACAGCAGAAACGCAGAATAAACACAAGTCGTGATCGCTCGTCAGGTCAGCAGTTGGCACCAATTCGTGCAACAATCGTACCCCGTGCGCGAGGGTCGTCGTTCCGTTCGTTTTCGGGGCAGTGTCCTCGCAAGGCTCGCCGGCAGCAGACGTCCGCACGACCAGAAGCCAAAACAAAGCTGCCCCCCGTACGCACCCAGCAGGATCGCGTTCCTGATGCCGACGGCAACGGCACGACGACGGTTTCAAAAAAGAGGCTACTACTACGTACAAAGTATAATATGATTGTGAGTTGTGACGCAATGTAACACACTCGTATTTCTTTCTTTTATTTCCGCCCAGTTGACGGGCAGGGTCTGAAATAGTCTGTCGGCTTTGCGCAGCCGATATGATTCGTCAGGTTGGGCGTCTGACCACGATGGATTGGGGGTGGACCGTGGCCAAACCAGACCACCATCTAGATCTCGCCCGATTTTATTTTTGTAGCAATGCTCAGAGCCTGCCTACCTGGGTGGCCAAGTGAGGTGAGGGGGGAGGCCGGCTCCCACCCGCGATCCAAGTGGCCTCCTGCTTTCCTATCGCGTTCATTCATCACTAGTGACTCACCGGGCCCAATGCAAAAAAAGGCCATTGTTTCCCAGTGAGGAATACAGATACAGTACTTGCCGGCCCGCCCCTTCGGAGTTGAATTCTTTTCTCTGAAATTCGAATCCCCATGTTCCAAATAGGGTGAAGTGTTTTTTTTTTGCTCTGGTGGAAACAGGTAGTACTCCTACTAGTACACTGGAAGAAAGGTCCTTTTGCGCCTCGAAACCAAACCAACAATTCTTCTGGGAGTGCTGCTCTCGCCAACCAACGGCATTACGGCAACGACGGGTCCGCGTCGCGCTCGCGCTCTCCACGCTGGCCGGATAGTTTGGTCCTCTCCCTCCATCCAGCGAAAAAGGCAGTGGCGGTGGCAGTGACGACCACTGCAACTTTGCTGGGGGGCCGATACGATCTCGATCCGTTGACGCATGGATTTTGGATTCTCTATTCTCCAGCACCTGCAGAGTGGAGACGATGATTACTCTACGGCTACGTCATACTTCAAGTCCTCGATGGAGTGAGTGCTCGCGCAACTGCCGGAGAAAGCGCTGCGCGCTAGCTGCAGTGTGGCCGCGGGCGGAGCGCGCGCGTGTGAACCGAGAAAGTGCGCGCTGCGCGTCCGTCTGCGGAGGGGAGGTATGCTCAATAAAATAATGTGAAGCACGTAAATTGGCGCTTAGTAGCCAGTTAGGGGCTGATTGGTTGCCCGCACTAGGTGTGGTCTGGCTCCAACTTATGCATGGCCAGCCCAAGCCAGGCTCCACTAGCCTTTGGGCCCTTGATTGGTTGAGTGCACAATGGGCTTTTGGCCTGATGGAGATGGTGATTGGTAGGCTGCATAATATGATAGGATAACCCTTCTAGTCGTTGGGGTGAATTTACCCCTCCTCTCTCTCTCGTTCTCTCCTGCCTCTTGCTCGCGTCTCCCTCGTCCGCACATCGCCGCCCCTCGCCGCCCCACCTCCTCCGCATGGCGCGCCGCCCCACCTCCTCCGCACGCCGCCTCCCGGCCCACCTCCGCCGCACGCCACTGCCCGGCCCGCCGCCCCCACCTCCTCCGCGTCGCCGCCCCTCGCCCAAGCGGCCCGCAGAGCGCCGTCGACAGCCATTGCCGGTGATTCGCCGTGTTCGGCGGCCGTCGGGCGAAACCGAGGCTGCCATGAGCATCCCCTCGCCAAGACGCATCAAACTCCCCGCTTCTCGTCGCCGTCTCGCCGCCGGAGCGCCCTTGTCCACGTGAAGGCGCCGCCGCCGGCCATCTCCACCGCGGGCCGAAATCCGTCCGTCTCTATGCGCCCGTGCCGATGGTGAGAAGCTTCACAAGATCCTCGCGCGGCCATGGTGCCCACAAACTCCTCCGCGCTGCCCACGTCGGCACCACTGCAGCACTCCTCGGCGGCCTTGCCAAGGCGGGCCCCTGCCGCGGCTCCCCCTCAACCTCATCCACCGCGCCGGCCTCCGTCGCGCCGTTCTCCACCACGCCGGCCTCTGGCGCGCCGTCCTCCACCGCGCCGGCCTCCGTCGCGCCTCCTCCGCCGTCCTCGACCGCGCCGGCCTCCGTCACGCCTGCTCCGCCGTCCTCATGCTCCGCGGTGGAGGAGATGGGGGAGGTGAGCGTAATGCGCTCGTGGCCCTGACGAGCCTTGTGCAGGCTGCACAAGCTGGAAACGCAACTCCCTCGCATTTCCAGCCTATGCAGGCCATACATGCCTTTTGGCCCCCTGGAGCCAGGCTAACAACCCATCCAGGCAACCAATCAGCCCACTCTTGGCTTATGGAAGCCTGGATAGCTCCTAGTGCAGGCAACCAATCAGCCCCTTACTGAATTCAACGTTATCTACGACGGGGCACGCTAAAAAAAATGGAAAGAAGGCTATACATGATCGCACTATTAGATTCCAGGCTTTCTACAAACCAGCTAAAGTTAATACGGAGTAGATCCTAACCCCTATGTCATCCAAGATTCTACTCTCTGCGTTGATCATTTTAGCTCCTCTATAAATTATAATTTTTACTATTCTATATACATAATAAAAATTATGTATCTAGAAAAGTCAAAGCAGCCTAAATTTTATAGCATGTTCGGTCTCCCACAAAAAAGTCAAATGACTGACAAATTTGTCTGTTAATTAGATTGTTAGCGTAGTATAACCACCTTACATATTGCTATTCGAAGTGGCTCTAGTGCTCTACGCTATTTTCTAGGAAACACTATGGATATGGTATATTTGATTGTATATGTCATGTTACGATCATTCTCTCACCAACATTACCGGCAGTAGCCAAGGATAAAGATAATTTAACCCTTTTCTTGTAATTCATTGAGCGAGATATAGATACTTTCGCCTTTTTCATGTCGTCATATAATTTATGCGGATAGTGATGATTGTCCACGGGATCACAACCTAAGTCGAAGACAAAAAGATAGACCATATACACTTTAGGATGAAAAGGGCAAGCATTTCTAGACATCTAAAAAGTTTGGGCATGCTCTACCCTGTACTAGTCACACCACACGACTCATCCTCAAATTCCCTAAACATGCATCCAAGTCACTTTTAGAAAATATCTGTTTATCTTTTTAGTGCTTAGTGTCTGGATCAAAGATGTTGCAAAATTTTGATATTTTAGAGGAGTTCACCACCCAGATTTTTAGTTTCACCAATTCTACCTAGAAATTACCACAAAAGCATTGTAACTCTACTGGTTAGAAACTCATGTTTCAGCGACCTTAAACACATTCAGATTTTGTCGTCTTCCTTTCCGTGCATACTACTCAGGAAGAAGTAGCAAAAAGAAAAAGGAAAAATTCAAGTTTTGGCAGAAGAGGAGCCAACAAGTTGATGTCATATAGCAATCCCAAAATTTTTAGCTACATAACATGGTTACTACAAATGATAAGAAAAGGCTATGATGGTGAAATGGCCCATCAACATATCAATAGATGAATCGCTCAATCATCCTAGCAAAAAGCGTGACCGTAGGTCCAAGAACCTCTCTCCTACTCCTAGTGTATTATAAGACTTCCCATTATATAATGTCACTATATTTAGATTGGCACTTACAAGTATACAGTATAATTTAAAACTAAGCATTAGGTGCGGAAACCACATTAAAAATATATTTAGAACTTCTTAAAAATAACACAAAAAACCTCATATGTAGGGGGTACTGGTGTTTGAGAATCCTAGAAAATCAATATCAAGACATGGTCTTTTAGAACCCATTAAAAACAATATCAAACACGATGCCTTTTGGGACAAAATAAAATTGTCAAACATCCAAAAAAGACAAAAAGTTCGATCTAGGCGCTATTCACAATGAAGTTTGTCCCTTTAAAGTGTCTATACATTTCATACTCTGTTCATAAAGTTGAGATTTGATCTTTAAAACTTGTATGGTTTTGCAATTTGTACACCATCGCTTTTACACCAAATAACATGCTTTCTCTATAGTAAGTTTACAAAACTTCCTGGCACGTCCTCTTAAAAAAAATTCTTTAGCCATTTAGTACAGAATATATCGTTTTCACCACATAATCTCACGTATATCACGTATTCAATAGCATTCATAAATATTCATGCTACTAAGTTAAAAGAAGTTAGCCCAGTTCTTGATTAATTTTCTCCTCACAATTAAGGTACTACAAATGTCCCCTGCACTTGCTATGACAGTCTTTGTTGGCATATTGAGAAATATCCTAATACATGATACAGCTCTATAGATCTCTAACTTATCCACACAGGCTGCAACTAAACAAAACTTATTGCGAAATTGCTGAAGTGAGTACCTAACTAACTCCATAAACAAAATAAGCCTCCTACAAATTGCCAATCTTCCCCGCTTGCCCCAGCACAGGGTCACACAACCCAAGACGCATCACCCCTGGGCTTGGCTTGGCTTTTGGCTCCCTTCGCTTGCTTGCTCACTTGGAGACGAAGTCACCAACAGAGCAAGCGTCTCCCTCCGCCCCTTTCTCTCCCCGCGTCTGCGTTCTCCGGCACGGGCGGCGCACACCGCCACCGCCACGCTCCGCTCCCCTTCCAGAAAATCTAAACCCCAGCGGAGGCGGCGGCCGGGCCAGCCAAGCCAGAGCCCACACCGACCCCGACGCGCCGCCCGCTCCCCAGTCTCCCCCTCGCCGGCGATGCTGCCGCGTCGCCGCAGCAGCAGCCGCCAGGGCTCCTCCCTCCCGCTCCTCGTCCTCTGCGCCGTGCTCCTCGCCGCGGCCGTCTCATTCTCCCCCGCCGCTGCCGCCGAGGCCGCCGCTGGCGCTGGCGCTGGACACGAGGGCGGCGCGGGGAAGCAGGAGGCCGAGGCGGAGGCGGAGGCGCAGGCGCAGGCGCGCGGGGACCGGGTGGCCGTGGCGGAGGCCGGCGGCGAGGTGGTGGCGCAGGGCAATGCGACGGACAACAAGGAGGGCAGCCTCGCCGACATGATCGACCGCGCGCTGGAGAAGGAGTTCCCCGAGTCCGAGGGCGAGCAGGGCGGCGGAGGTGCGTGGATCTGGCCGCAAGCCCCCGGGACGGGATCCCGCGCGGGATCCGCACGGCGGGTCGGCGTGCGCGGGATCTGGTTCCGAGGGCGGGGGTGGGTGGGGCGCTGCGCTGTCGTGTGTCGGTGCCCGTCCTGTTTAGATCTCTGCCTCGGTGGTTGCAGCGTCTGGGGATTCGGGGCGTTGAGAACGAGGTTTGGACTTGCTTGTGCTAATCTGTGCTCTGGTTTTGCAGAGACGGACCCTGGCAGCTTCAACAACACCGTCGCCGAGAAGCAGGTGAGTTCATTGCTGCCATTTTGTTTGCATTAAATACTTATTATCGAACATTTGGGTCTGGCAGAACTTGGTTTGGGCGAATTGCTCATCACTTGCCTGGTCGAATTTTGTGAACGAATCTAGGTGTCATTTTCTCAGAAGAATCTTGATAGCTTGCATGTGTAGATTGGATGGAGTTGGCTTTTGAACTGAGCGGTGGCTGACTCCTACACTTTGAATCTGTTATTATGATGCTTTAACCATGTTGTCAGTGTATCATAATACCCAAGCATTCAATGATCCATCCATATGGCATCATTGTGTTGCTTTTGGGCCCTTTGACCTAGTATATGGCCTTTTGACTTGATGTGCTTTGAATTGACATTTCCTAATGCTGATGAGCAACGGCAATATTTTCGTTGGCATTTATTGTTCTATACACTGTAATAATTAGTATATGGCTATTTAAGAAGGTTACAACTTATTTATGATATACCTAAGCTGCTATAGGAAAATCTAGTTTTGTATACATTGCCAAGCTCTGTCCCAACTGTAATTCTGTTAGACATCTGATGCTTCGAATAGATAACGATAGTTACATTTCAATACTTGCTGAACCCCACTAGTATGCTTGTTACTTTCTCAATTCTCAATATACTCTTATCTTGTAATATGCGTCATACTATATAATCTGCATGATGCATGTTGGCCTCAAGAATAAAGTAGTCGCAACACCTATTTTCTCAGACAATAACATAGTGGTTATTATTTGGATATTGTAGTCCTGTGGAACTTCAAGCACATATATACACTACATTTACATAGCCGCAGTGCAACATTCATGCGTTTTCTAGTATTAAAAAAAATCTTTTGTGCTTGCGTATGGGTATGTAACACAATCTTGTTCCTTGCATTCATCCCAGGGAGTTCTCGAAACTGTGGCTAGAAGAGTAACAAAGAAGAATGAGACCAAAGATAACAAGTATGCCACAAATCCTCGCTTCAATTTGTTTTTTTTTCTCTTAGATGAAATTAATCTTAGATTCAGAATCTGTAATAGAGCTGAAAGCTATTGATTCCATTCCCTCAAGGTCATTTCAGTTTAAGGAGGTTTTCTTGGATCGATCTGAGCAAGAGGATGTTCCAACATTGATTGATCGGAAGGTGCAACCACATAAACTGTCTGAAATTTTCTGCCAAGTTACTGCATGTGAACTAACAGTATTAAGAGTTGAGGACATGATGTTATCTTTTGTTTACTAACAGTTCTGTGTTGCTCCAATCTTCACTCCAGGATAATGTTTTTATCATATCAAATCCAAAGTCAAAATACCCTGTGCTGCAGTTGGACCTTAGGTATGCTACTCAGTATTCAGTCATCTGAGGCGATGCATGAAAATCTCTTTTCTTTTCATGTAAACTTGATTGTTGAATGTATATTATTATATTATGGTAGGTTGATATCAGATCTTGTTGTTGTTATCGTGTCTGCTACATGTGGTGGAATCGCCTTTGCTTGCCTTGGGCAGCCTGTGAGTATCTTGTACTTCTATGTCCACCAATTTCGACTTACATCATTATTAACAACTGGAAACATAGCTTCTCTTTGAAATGATGCATATTTTAAGGTTAAGGTAAACCTACAATTCAAAATATATTGCAGGTGATTACAGGTTATCTACTTGCAGGATCTATAATTGGGCCTGGTGGCTTTAGCTTTGTCAATGAAATGGTGCAAGTAAGGTGCTTTCAGCTTTGTGGGTTGCATTTCTTTTTAACGCTAAGACTCTATGGCTTCCACATTTGAAATAGATATGCATGCCCTTGTTCTCAGTTGCTCATTCATTGACTCGGAAGCAAGGCCCCACTGGATCGAGTGTATATAATCAGTTTTAACAATATAAATAGGAAACCTGCACCATTGATTTACTTCTGCACTTATGGTTTTTTACGCTGTATGGTTGTAGATGAACATCTTGTTTCTTTATCTTTACCTTGAACTATCATTAATTGTACTTGTGAGAAAATAGCTCTATAATTAAAGGTTGAAATTATGGATCTGTTCTGTCTGTAGGCTGGTATAGTATCGTGAAACCTCTTTCTGGTTAAGGCTAAACGATAAAGTAAAACTTGTGTACAAGAGAGCTGGCCAGTCAACTGTTGCTGAAACATATGTATGCTAGTTAATTTCTCCTCATCATGTTTCTTATGACATGCTGACTAAGAAAGTTATTCAAATTTTGTATTTATGTATATACGGTGAGTTCTTATATATTTATATTTCTATAGCATGGTATTCAATTTTCTACTTGGATAATTTTGCTCCAGCTCCACCATTTCATACATCTTAAATCAACTCTTTTTTGAATATCTTGCATATGGGCTCCCACTTCCCAGACCTCCTGGTTGCTTCTGTTCTATGCTGCCTAACCATCAATGCAGTGACAGAGTTGACAAGATGTACACAAGTATTTCATGTTCTTAAGTATGACGTTTTTTATATTCCACTATTTCTTTTCCAGGTTGAAACAGTAGCCCAGTTTGGTGTGATATTTCTCCTATTTGCTTTGGGACTTGAGTTTTCTACGGCAAAAGTATTCTACCTTCGATGCTTCTTGATACATTAAGTTGGTAAAACCATTTGTGACCAGAACTTAACGTATGTGGTGTTTTTACATTGCCTCAGCTTCGAGTTGTCCGTGCTGTTGCTGTCCTCGGAGGATTGCTCCAAATTATGCTGTTCATGTTTCTTTGTGGAATTTTGGCTACAGTACGTCTCATCCCTGTTGTCTACATCATGATTTTTCATTGTTCCTTGCATTGTGTAAAGCTAGTTATTTTACTCTCTTTGAAGGGGACATTGGGATCTAGTATCCTGTACCGTATGTCCAAGCGTCAAATAATTTAATCATATGCAGTAAAATTTGATCAGGATAGCAAGTTCTGTTGCATCCTTAACTCGTTTAAACATACTGCCAGTAAAAGTAACTAGATCAAAAATATGCAGTAGAAGTAGCCAAGTCAAAAGCTCCGTGGAATGCGCTTCCCAGTGTTCTTGTGTAGCAAATTTGTCATTTTTACTTGTAGGATTATATTGCCTTATTTTTTCCCCCATTCTTCATTCTGAAGAGCATAGCTGACAGATCTTTGTGTGGTGTCCAATGCAGCTTTGTGGAGGCAAAACAAAAGAAGGTGTTTTCGTTGGTGTTCTTCTTTCTATGTCTTCGACGGCTGTGGTACGTATCTGGTCAAACATGAAACATCTTGATCTAGACATTTAGTATATGATGTTTGACCCCTGAATATTATTATGTATTGGATGTTATATCACTTGAAATTGCAGTAAGCTCATGCTGCACATGTCATTTGTTGTCATTCTTGGTGCTGCCTTCTGCGCCACTTGGCTATCTGTTTGTTAAATGATGGCAATTTTTTGTATATGAAGGTTTTAAAATTTCTGATGGAGAGAAATAGCATCAACGCTCTTCATGGACAAGTCACAGTCGGGACGCTTATATTACAGGTCTGCCTTACTTTCTTTATCCTCTATGTTTGCAAGATGCGTTTGTAAACATGCTAGTGTATGGCCTTGTTAAGAATTAAATGACTTAAGTAGACTCAAGACTCTTGATTTTTTAAAAAAGTAAAATATGATATCTCAGCTTTGTGACAAGATTCCTTTTCCCTTCTCAGGATTGTGCTGTTGGTCTTCTGTTTGCACTTCTTCCGATTTTGAGTGGCACATCTGGCCTTCTTCATGGAGTTGCATCAATGACAAAGTCGTAAGTGCAGCATTTCAGTCCTCCTTTTGTCCTAAATACTTTGCTTGCCTTTATAGTGTGATTTTCTTTTACAATGAACCTAATGCTTTCTTGGCTTGTCCACTTGAGACAGCAGTGCTTAACTTAATAGTTTATGACCTGTTTGTATCTTGCACTTAAAAATTTTGAACCTGTATTGCCCATCGTATATTGTCCGTGATTCTGTAAAAGTATTCTAGGATATAGTCAGCTGTTGAATTGATGTTTTAAGATACAACACTTCTTCTCAGGCTGGTGGTATTAATATCGTTCCTGGCCATTCTATCTATCCTCTCCCGTACCGGCGTTCCTTGGTTTCTTAAACTGATGATAAGTCTTTCGTCTCAGGTAATGTTAATCGGGGACCAAAGAAGTACATATTTTATTCATTGAGCAATTGTATTAAATTTATCTGTTGTATAACATTCTCTGCTGTAATTGTAATGATCTGGTTACTCTGCATTTCAAACAGACAAATGAACTATACCAGCTGGCAGCAGTTGCATTCTGCTTGTTATTTGCTTGGGTGAGTTTGTACTACTCAGAAACTTTTATGTAGTGAAAACCTGTGCAGTAACATAGAAAAATGATCCTTTTTTTAAACATTGTTACTGCACTTACATGGTATAAAACCTATGTACAAGACATGTTTTGAAATACTCTGCAAATGCTAACTGTACTTTTTTTAAATTTTGATTTAGCTTTATCAATTTTAGTGAATATGTAGTTCATATCCAATTGTTCATCAAGTACCTTTTGTGTTCTATTCAAATTGTAATACTGTTTTTTTCACTATTTAGCCTTCTCAATTCACAGGACGTTTTTTTTTGTTGCCTTGTTGGTTTACTCACATACATGATACATCCTTATCAATTATTTACTTGTAGTCAGAAACTTTATATTTTTAAGAGGATGTAATTTTCAAATTATTTGTTGTTGACAAAGCGACCAACCTTCTATGATGCAGTGTAGTGATAAATTGGGCCTGAGTCTTGAGCTGGGTTCATTCGCTGCTGGTGTAATGATATCAACGACAGACCTTGCACAACATACTCTTGAACAAGTAATTTATTACCTATACATTGGATACTCCTTTTGTTTTGCATATCCTAGTTTTTTTTAACTTATAAAAGAGGAACTACTGTTCAGTGTGATCTTTTTACTGCTTGTGCCATATTCATAGCTAGACTCTTGTAGTTAGTAATTCATTATATGTTCTCTTATTTCAGGTTTGTTCTTTCTGCAGATCGAACCTATCCGCAACTTTTTCGCCGCCCTTTTCCTTGCCAGCATTGGGATGCTAATTAATGTTCATTTCCTGTGGAACCATGTGGATATACTCCTTGCAGCTGTAATTTTGGTGATCACAGTAAAGACATTTATTGTTGCTATTGTTGTAAAAGGGTTTGGCTATAGCAACAAAACATCACTTCTTGTAAGTCTTTCATCTCTGTCCGAATGCACTCACATCTGCCAGTTCTCGTACAGTCAGTTAACTCTGTTTTTTCTATAGGTTGGCATGTCTCTTGCACAAATAGGAGAGTTCGCTTTTGTTCTCCTTAGCCGTGCTTCAAGCATCCATCTGATTGAGGTTATTTCTTGATATTATGTTAAATTTTTGTGTTGTGCTACAGGCAAGCATCATGGTTATCCATTTGTAGTCCAGCAAAATCCCTTAGTTCTGTACTCAGAACTCCCATCTCTAGCTTTTCTCGTAGTCTACATGTTTTGTGCTGAGAACTTGAAATCAGGTGTACCTTACTCTTGCTAGCACTAAGATACCATAAATTAGCTTGTGAAGTCTAAGCTAAACTTCAGCATGCCTATTAAAGCTAGTAAATGTTTTGATGCTATCGATATTAGCAACTTATTATGATCCTGTTTGGTTGCCCCAATGACCTAGGGCTACATTTTTCTTTCAATTTTTAATTTTTAATCGGTTTTAGTGACATCTAATAGCTTAATTGGTTTTCTACAGGGCAAGCTATACCTGCTTCTTCTCGGAACCACTGCACTTAGCTTGGTATTTGCCTTATCTCTCCATTCCTTTTAAGCTATACATTGTATCATGATGAACATTAATATTCACACTTTCAGCACAAATGAGACTTGCACATTTTAAGGAAAATTTCATTCAAGGGAGTATTTCTTTGTTATTCTATTCTGAAGAATCAATTTCATATAATGGCACTCATAATAGTGAAGTTGCCTGAGAAATGCAACACTTGATTTATTTTTCAAACTTTTGCCCCATTTTACTTTGTGAAAAAACCCCATATGCCCATTGGGCCAGTTCTGTTCAGGATCCATACCGGCAGAAACTCAACTAGTATGAACCCCCAGATGGATGGTTTCAAGCATGCCAACTTGGTTCAAGTCACACTATTAAGGCCATAAAAGAAAACTAAGGAAAAATTAAGGGACTTTCTGAGATAATTTCACATTTCTAAATGATGGTTTGTGAATAGCACCATTCTAAGTGGCATTGCCTTAAAAATCTTGAAAACTTATTCATCCTCACCTTTTTGTCATTTTATTCACACCTCATATCTGATTTCCCGGTGATGACGATTCACTGACTCTTGTGTGTACCTCTGCAGGTGACGACACCTCTGTTGTTCAAAATGATCCCAGCGGTGGTTCATCTCGGGGTTCTTTTGAGATGGTTTTCTGTTGATAGCAATCAGGTGGAGGTACATGTTCATATGAATTGAGTTCATCTATCGATTGTTTTACTCTGGAAATGTTTGCCAATCAATTCATCGGTTCTATCTTTTCAGTTGGGTCTGAAAAATGATGGCCTCCGCATCGATAGCGGCAAACGCATAAATTTGATAGTCCAAGGCTCACATGACTCATGACATTTGGCACACCACAAGCTGTTTTTTTTGTATGGCTTAAGTTTACAAGCTCTGTAAAGTATTTTTGCCTGCTCAGAAGAGTTTGTAGCAGATATACAAGGGTGGAGGCGAGAGAAACTCAACTCCGATCTTGCTCCCAGCGCGAGATCTATCCTCCCCCCATCATGGCGACTGCAAGGGCAATTGGGTTTGCCGTTTTTGAGAGCGCAGCGTGTCTGTGGATGATTGGTGCAGTAAGTGGCTGTCGACCCCAAATGAGGGTTACGTGTAACATAAGAATGTATGGTGATTAATTGATTGGATTAGCGTGATAGGATGTAGGCCTGATCGTTATGCCATTGTATTCATTCAGCAGAAGTGTGTGTCATTCACAACACTAAAAGTGTGCACGGCAAATATCCATGATATCACGAATTTTGTTACGTAGCCACAGCTCTCATTTCCGTAACTTGGCCGCTTGAAAATTCTCATCAAGAAAGGCTTTTACATTCCCTGGTCCAGAAATCTATTTATTGGAAAATTTAGAGTGCGGAACTGCAATCATCTGTGCACTAACAACTCCATTCGAGTTAACTTCATTATACGTGTTACAGTTGTATCCCTTGATTTCTAATTCGTGGACTTGAATCGCTCCTTGGATTCGATATAATTCGCTCGTGGCATGACTGTTGAATGAAGTGACCTGCAGTCCTGCACTGTAGGATGATTGTTTCAGACTTTAGTGAGAAGGATAATGAACTCCTGTTGTTAGGCTTTTAGCATCGAAAACCCCCAAGCAGTCATTTTTTTAGGCCACCAAAGTTTGGCCTGGCCTGGAAGATGTTTTTGGATGCAAGTCTAAGAGATGTATAAAGTATTGCCTGAAACTTTCCACATCACTACGTCTACATGGTTATTATATGTTTCGTGTAAACTCTGCAGATTTGATCTGCAGGGTGAACACATGCATCACAGGGTCAGATTGCTATACTAATCTGCTATACTATTCAGATGTTACAATTGTGTGTCGCCTATAAAAACTGTCGTGGATAGGGTACGACAGGATGGCATTACTAGTTATATATCTATGGATAAACTTATTGGTATTACTACTTAATAATTTAATATCCACCAAACTATTTTACCTTTGCTTGTTCCTCTTTAACCCAAGCAGTTAAACTGTTCATTCTACCTTCGCTAGTACTCTCAAAGGTATGCCATCGATGTCTATCAGTCTATGGTGATTGAATCTGGTCCAGGGAAAAAAATCTATGTCTGATGTCGGCAAGTAAAAATATTGCTCCCCCCATGATTGATGTGTGCTTTGCCACATCCTTGTGGCTTATTCATTTTTCTATCAGCACTGGCACTTCCAGTCTCAGACTGTCCTCATCACTTATCAGAGCTTGTCCCCCTTCCAATCTACTTGCAGATCAAGTTTATCTTACGAGTAATCAGTGGTTTGACCGCGATGCCTTTTGGCATCTTGTGCTTATCGTGTTTGCCTTTTTTACTGAAAACAAATGCAGTAGGACACAAGATTAACTTGACAAGTTCTTTTGTACTTGTCAGTTGTCAGCCAGGCAGAGCAGGTAACAAGTGACCACGATACACCAACCCACACCCACCGTTGATGGTTCCGTTTGGGAGTGGAACAAGGAAAGGATTAAAATGCAGAGTTGCAGTCAAAGGATCGTCCAAAAGTGAAAAGGTTCAATTCAAATGCTAGTCTTCGCGAATGGCGCCTTCGTTGTTGTTGCCTCGTATTTGTCCTGCTTTCTTTTTATTTTGTTCTTGTAGGAGTGACCATCCTTGTCATGGTCTACAAAATGTTTGGCACTGAATTGTAACCACAAAATCTCCGATTTGAAGGATAACAGTAATTGACTACCACGTGGATCACGAACTCGTATCATCTAGCCTACACATTAGTGACACAAGACATTATAAAGCTTTCTCCAGCAGAGAGGCGACATCGCCAGAGGACGTGGACGAGAGAGACTAAAGTGAGCTGTGTGCTGCGGTATGCGGGAAACGTAGAGAGAAAGTGAGCTGTGTCAAAAAACGCTTAAGCCTAGCGATTCCTTCCTCGCTATTGTGCTACTTTTAACATCATTCGATGTTTACTGACTATAAAATAATGTTTGAACTAGCGACATCGCTGCCGTTGACGCTAGATTAGTTGTTCGCTTGGGTACTTGAGCTGCCTTCAACTCTGAATGTGCTAGATGGCCAAGAGCCCGAGAGGGTTCAATGGTTATCTTTTATCGTTTTTTTTTCTTTACTGCTCCAGAATTGCAATTGTATTGTTGCCAACCTCGGTCCTCATTGTTCAGTGATGATAATGCATTCATGCATTTTCATGACGACGACAGGTAGTATAGTGTATAGATGCGGTACATCGTGGCACCGAATAAGAGTTTTGGATGCGTGCGAAATTAAAGAAAAATTCGAGACAAATGGGTTGCTGAAACTAGAAACTCCTGACACATGCATTAAGAAGCAAGCTATGCAAAACAAATCTGGATTTCCTCTGATGACAGTGGTTAAGGCTCTTCAATCAAATAGCCAAAACTTATGAAAAGTTAATGGGTTTTTAGTCGAATTTTCCAAGAACTACATGAATGGAGTTCGAAGCCAAGTGACCCAACGCAGTCATGCCCAGTGACCCGTTACCTACCGTTTTATCCAACCATATTGACTGGGTTAATCTTGCATGATTGCAATGAAATTGACCGACAATGTTTTTATATTAGACGAGAACTCTGGCAGATACTTAAAAACATGTGTTTACCCAGCGACCCCTGAATCGGCAGGAAGACATCACACATAACAGGCCAGCCCGACCACATGAAAACATCCATGTGCCATCGTTGGAGATTTTCGATGTACCGAAAAGATGGATATTGATAGACGAGACCTCTTGATGTAGCAGCACCGTGTGGCTGTGTTATTGTTCATTTTGACACAATCTTCCTTTTGGGGTGTGTTTAGTTCAAAAAGGAGAAAGAGAAAGTTTGGTGAAAATGTCACATCGGACACTGTAGCGCACTGTATCACTTTTCGTTTGTTTGTGGTAAACATTGTCCTACCATGACCTAACTAGGCTCAAAAAATTCGTCTCGTCGTGTACATCAAAACTATGTACTTAGTTTTTATTTACCCACGTTTAGTGTTCCATGCATGAGGAAAGAGATTTGATGTGATAAGTGAATAGTGATGTTTATTTACCCCGGTGCCTCTCCTCCCAATCGACTGCGGCGGCGGCGCGCGCGCGAGGCGGCCGGGCGGTGCGGCGCCCGAGCGGCGCGGCGCAGCGTCGAACGGCGCGCGGCGGAGCGACTGCGGGGCGACGACGCGGCGGCGGAGGAGCAGGCTGCGGTGCGGTGGGGCGGCTGCGCGGCCGGCGCGGCCGGCGGCAGCGGTCCGCGCAGGGGCAGCGCGACAGCACTTGTCGGCGGCGGGAGTGGCACACGGGACGACGACGGTGAAGGCGGCTCCGCCCGAGCGGCAGCGGCACGACTGCGTGAAAGTGCATCCAGGCACTTATATGTTTTGGTGATTTTGGATGACAACATGATTTGTATTTAACTTGTTTGCTTAAGTGTATGAGCAGGGTTTTATTCTTATGAATATTCATGTAATATGATTGTTGAAGAATATAAGCTCATTATTGGTATAAATAACATGAGAGCAAACAAGATACTTGTCAAAGGTTTTTGGGACAAAAATAATTGAAGAAATTGAGATTTCTTTGGGCTTGATCCATGGCAATGGTTATATTCAAAATGAGACATGATTCTAGGTTAGTATATGGTCTCAAGTGCATTGATGCTTATGGACAAGTTATCTACCAAAGAAAACATACAAGACAACATACAAAACAATATTGAAGACATTTCAAATCAATTGATGACAAGGATATTCAATGTGGATTTCATTAATGATGCAATGCAAAGCGTAGCTTAATTTGGCAAGAGAGGACGGAAGGGATCAAGCTAGATGCGAGTGACATTCCTAACAAAGTGAAGGGCAAGTTGGTCTTGTAGCCGAGGGACTTTGTTTGTGGAAAAGTCTAACATTATAGTTTGGTTTCTATACATCGATCAAGTCATATCAAGTGAAGCAATGCGAAGCATCTAATCTTTATTGATCATATAGTGGAATGGCTTATGAATTGTTTCATACAATGGAAATTCTAAACCATTGGCTCAAGATTGGATTTGCTCAAGCAAGACATGAAGTTGAAGCCCTCAAGTTGAAAATGATCAAGTATGGCATCAATGAAGATATAAAGGCTCAAGTGGTAGATTCTATCTATTGTTTTTATCTTGAGTTTAGGAATGCCGTACTATCAAGAGGGATGCAACTTTAGTTGTTTTGATTACACCAAAAAGTGCTCATAGTTCAACCCATGTGAGATAGCCTTGAGAGTGGTGTCCTTTAGGGACTTAGTGTGCTGAGTCCACCCAAACCGGTCTGACCGGTTTGGGAAACCGGTCTGACCGGTTTAGGACTCAGGTGTGCTGACTCGACCCAAACCGGTCTGACCGGTTTGGGAAACCGGTCTGACCGGTTTGGGGCTCTGACAGGGGTAACGACTATATTGGTTTGAAAACCGGTCTGACCGGTTTGGGAATCCGGTCTGACCGGTTTCCAACGGCTATAACGGCTAGTTTGTGTTGTGTGGGGTATTTATACCCCATACCCCTCTCTTGTGAGGGGTGCTGGTTCATTTGCCTTTGTGGCTCGTCCCTAGCCTTCCCAAGCACCAGCAAGCTCTCCCCAAACCTCTCTTTGTGAGAGTTGATTGATTTTGATCATATCCTTTGATTTGGGTTGAGGGATGCCTTGTGTATGAGCAATAGATAGCAAGTGAAAGCAAATTGCAGCTATTGAGAGCATATCCATAGTCTTGAGCACTTCCGGTGAAGTCAAGCAACAATTGAAGCATTTGTTACTCTTGGAGGTGAATCCTCCTAGACGGTTAGGCGTCGCCGGTGAGCTACCTCGTGTGTGGTAAGCCACGGATTGGTTGTAAAGGCTGGCCTTGCCTCCTTCATGTAAAAGGGTCAAAAGCTAGTGGAATCGAGGAAAGTGGCTTGGAGTGGATAAGCCCGCCTTTCGTAGGCCCTCAACGGAGACTAGGATTCATCGTGTCTTTGTGACAGCCTTTGTGGCAGCGGTGAACTCCGAACTTCGGGAAAAACAAATCTTTGTCTCTTGTTTTACTTCACAAGTTCAATTCTAGCATCTATATTCGCTTCCGCATCGTTCTACTTGGGTGTGCTCTACTTGTGTGCAGGGACTAAGTGAACCTGCTAGTTATCATCTACAAGAGCCCATCATCAAGTTTGGTTTGTGCTAGAACTCGTAGAGGGGGTTAATTTACATAGTTGGTTTTCTCTGTGGAAAACCGGTCTGACCGCTTTGGCAAAGCGGTCTGACCGCTTTCTGGCAAAAGCGGTCTGACCGGTTTTGGAAACCGGTCTGACCGGTTTCTGTACTGACTGTGTGAAAAAGTTTGTAATTTGCAGATTCACCTATTCACCCCCCCTCTAGGTGACATCAAGGTCCTTTCAATTGGTATCAGAGCTTGGCCTCACATCCAAGCTTAACCGCCGTGAGGAAAGATGTCGACCACTTGTGAGGTAACCTATGAGCCACTAGCTAGTGACGGCTCAAATTATTCCACTTGGTCCGCTCATGTACTTAATGATCTTAGGGCTATGAGTCCTATTCTTGAGCGTGTTGTAGTTGAAGGCATTGATCGTCCTAGTGTTGATTGGAGCGTGTCCAATCCAACCGAAGACGAGATGAATTGCTTTCTACTCAACGCTCGTGTCGCTAACTTCTTATTTGATGTTGTGAGCCATAAAGTTAGAGAATTGATTCTAGAAGATGAAGCAACTCTATTCGATGCTCATCTTATTTGGGCTCGAATTGAGAAGCTATATGGCAACATCAAAAGCGACACGCAAGACCAAACAAGAGCCAAGTCACATGAGGAGTGCTCTACATCAGCAAATACATGCACCAAGCCTCATGTGATGACCACCGTGGACCCACAAGAGCAAGACGGCTCAGCTGCCACCTCCCTGCAGAAACCGGTCCGACCGGTTTCCCAAACCGGTCTGACCGGTTTGGGCAGGAAGAGTGGAGCTGGCTCCAAGAAGGGAGGCCGACGTCGTGCAAGCAAAGTTTCAAGCTCACAAGCTATATCATCCTCCAATGATGAAGCACTCATATATTACAAGTCCAATGAAGACGAGAAGGCGGAAAACTCGAAGGATGAGACTATCCTAGCTCTTCTCAAAGAGCTTGAGGAAGTCAAACTCTCAAACGCCACTTTGGTTTGTAAGTATGATGCAATTATTGATGATTATACTTGTGATGCTCTTCATATGGCTTCTATAGAAAAAGAAAACAAAGTGCTCAAGCAAAAATTAGAATTAATTGCTAGCAAGCATGAGATGCTACAAGCGACGCATGAAGAACTCTTGTGTTCTCATGAAGAACTTGTAGAATCATATGCTTCATTAGAAATTGCTCATGAGGTTATAATCACATCGGTAAAATCTATTGAACCTCAATCTTACACATGCACATGCTCTACAATTCAATATAATCTATCATGTGCTAACCCATGTTGCTCTCAAGCAAAACGATCTTGGTATGATGAAGTGTGTGTAGAGTCTTGTGACGACCTCATTGCAAAAGAAAATGAAGAACTCAAGCAAGAGGTGGAAAGACTCACAAAGAACTTGACAACTCTCAAAGGGAAGAGCAATGCACAACCTTCTCAAGATAACCGTGAATTCATGGTGAAGAAGCTTGAGAAGGGATCAATCGTGCAAAGCTCTTGCATTTATCAAGTCAAGTTCAACACAAGCCAAGATCAAAGCAATGATGAAAAGCTTGCTCACACCAAGTGCTTAACAAGAAAAGAAGGCAAGCCAACTCTCTCCAAAAGGCAAAGAAATATGGAGAAGAGAAGATGCTTTGGTTGCCTTGATAAAGGGCATCAAGTTGCTTCATGTCCAAGCAACGTGGGACTACATCAAGAGAAGCCCCAAATAAAGATTAACAAGGGATTTCTCAAGGCACAAGCAAGAATTGGTTACCAAGCAACACAAGAAGAAGGTAACCAACATCAAGCACAAGACATGCTACACATGTCGGGAGAAAGGACACTTTGGTAAAGATTGTCCTTATGGTAAAACCACTAAACCCGACATTGTCCATTCTATGCATGAAAAGCTTGGGGATTCCCCAAATGCCCCTTGTGCCTCCAAGGTGATTCGTTCTCCAAGGAGCGGCACAAGAGCATTTTGGGTTCCTAAGCATTTTGGGACTAACAACATCGGACCCAACACGAGTTGGGTACCAAAGCGTGCTTGATGAGGTTGTAGGGACTACGAGATGCATTGGTGGCTTGGCTTAAATGACAATCTTCAATGATCTACTAGCAAGCCAAGAAAAATTGCTTCCGCATCATACTCTATACCAAATGACATCTCGGTAACTTTGCGCTCAATTAATTAAATTTGAGTCACTAGTGCCTTTGGTAGGATCAAGTGTCTCTAAGCCTTTGACTCATGAGACGCTTGATAGTGACTTAGATTTCTTTATTGAACTTTTATTCATATATGCCATGTGATGCTTTTAATGGCTCTCAAGTAGAGCAATATAGTGTTAAAGTTGCAGTGGATCAAGTTCCGACGAGATTTGAATCAAACATTGGAAATCCACGACAATCGGTATAAGTCTGGCAAAACCGGTCTGACCGGTTTTCCAAATCGGTCTGACCGGTTTGGCCCAGACACTTGCAACTTTGGCACATTCATAAGAAATGAAGATTTTAATCATTGATTTAAGCATATGCCACGTGGTATGTCTAATTGCTCTCCAGTAGAGCAAAGTTCTATCATTTTCAGGGCATACCACACAAGATCCGACACTGAGGCCGGAAGATCCGACCAGATGATCCGGGGGGCTCTGTGGTGAACTTCCCCCGGCCGGATGATCAATCGGAACATCCGAGCTGAAACCGGTCTGACCGGTTTCCCAAACCGGTCTGACCGGTTTGTCTCAGGAAGTTGGAACTTGGCCATTTGTGTGAGAAATAAAGATGCAAGTAATTCATTTCATGAATTTCTCACTCTTGGCATATGTTATATATATTATCTCTTCATGATGGTATGATTACTTGGCATATTTAATTTTGAGTAAATTATTGTGCAAATTGACCAAATATTGAATTAATCCCTTCCTTGTCCTTTACAAGACAAAGTGCATGTCTCATATTGTCTACATATGATGCACATATTTAGGGGGAGATTATTTCAATATTTGTGTACTTGAGACTAACTTTTCTTTTAGTGAACTTGTAGTCTCAAAGGTGAGAGAGTATTTCTCTCAATTGGAGTTGTCAACTCACCTTGTGATTCATGACGGTAACACTATAGTCATTCTCTTCATGAATCTTGTTCTCAATTTATGTTTTGACAACTCAACATATTATAGCATTAAATTCCTTAAATTGATTTAATCTTTCAAATCTAGTGCATATGAGTTCCTTCTAACCATATCATCACAAGTGCACTAAAATAAGGAATTTGGCCTATATTGTGTGGCTTCATGATTAATGACCTATGTTTTTCATGCATTTATGAAAGTCATTAATTATGAAATCATGTGTTGTGCACATTAATGTTTTCTCTCTATGTTGATCAAATTGATTATATCATGAGAAAACTCATATGGACAAAATTGACAATATTGCACAACACATTCTACTAGAGGCCAAGATATGTTTTCTATGAACTAGTATTTACCTTGTGCATCTAGGCCCTTATCATGCTAGAGTGTGCATTTGCATGCAAATATATCAAGCTCCCATGCGTCCATTAAGTATTTGGTTAACACTTTCTTGGTGAATGGTGTAAGCTAAATATGTCAATGTCGTCATGAGCTCAATATATGTGCATGTCTTTGGGTGACATAGGATAGAGTTTGAAAAACCCAACTAGCATGATATGATTGTGTGATTTTGAAAATATTTGAGATTTGGTCTTTTAACCTTTGTCGTTCTATTTGTGACTATAGTTACCCTTGCTTGATTGATGGCTAGTCACAAATGGTGAGACTTTCTCAAGTCCATAAAACCTTTATCTATCTATCCTCTCCCATTTCTTTCGGAAGAAATGAAAGAAAATAGATTTATTGGAAATCTTATCTTTTCTATGGACAATCTTGAGAAGTTGAAGACTATGCCTATCACATACACTCTCATATCAAGGGAACAAGTTTTGGAACAGTTTTGAAGCAAGATCCGACATTGGGTCGGAAGATCCGACAGGAAGTTCCGAGCAGCTCTGTCTCGAGTTGTTTCTGGCCCGGAAGATCCGAAGCTCATCAGAAGATCCGACAAAATTCCCGGAAGATCCGACATGCATCGGAAGATCCGACAATTCTCGGAAGATCCGAAGTTCCTGACCAGACTCATCCTCCTGGGAGAAACCGGTCTGACCGGTTTGGCCCAGGAAGGTGGCCCACATGGATTTATCTCAGCCCGTGATTCCCTCTCTCCTCCCATATCCATTCACCACCCCAGCCTTTCTCTCTCTCGTTCCTCACCACAAGAAGGTGCTCCCATGGCGATTTGAAGATTCAACCAAGGAAAAGTCATTTTCTCTTCGGTTTTGAAGTGCCACAAGGCTGCTAGATTGATTCCCATCAAGTTGTGCACTCAAATCTTCATCTCCTCTCGAGTTCAAGGTTCTCAAGGTATTCAAATCTTCCCATTGCCCGATCTATGAGCTCAATGCATATCTCTCAAAACCCTTTGGTAGAACATCTTCTGGCATGTCTAGGAACCTATCCCTAAGAGATCATTCAATTTGGTTGGCTACATTTTGCGCAACAAGGATTTGCATCCTCACTGCGCAAAGCGGTCTGACCGATTTGACAAACCGGTCTGACCGGTTTGGGTAGCGAGGGCTCAAGTCCCTGTTTTGCAACGTGTTTGCTCACATATGGACTAGGGATAGCTTGTACTGCAATATCCTTTCAATATCCAGATCATTCGCTATCCAGATTGGCCCCAAACTAGTCTTGGCTCAGCTCAGGCAAAAGCGGTCTGACCGGTTTGGGAAACCGGTCTGACCGGTTTGGCCCTGAGCTGACCCAAAACCTGTTTGATGCTCTCTATTAATTCTACTCTTGAGCCAATATTTTTCTGGGCACTTTATCATGTTTATCTGTCCAAATTGATCTTTCAACTCGAGTTGGCTCAGCTCAGACCAAAAGCGGTCTGACCGGTTCCTGGAACCGGTCTGACCGGTTTTGTTCTGAGTTGATTCAAATCATGTTGAATGCACTCTATCTATTCAAATCTTTGGATCAATTATCTCCTGGGTATTGATACTTTGTGTGTCACCTTGTGAACCCAGGAAGGACAGTAGAAGATGCCGAAGGGATCACATGCCGAGAGAATCAAAAAGGGGAAGTTTGATGCACCCGGGGGCAGTAGCTCGAGTACGACTAGTGGTCGAGCTTTGAGGCCTAGGAGACCAAAGAGAACAGCTGAGCAGGAAATTGAGGAGGTGGATGAAGTTGGGAACACCACTGATGAGGATGAGATTGAGGATGAAACCTTCAGGGTTGAATATAGGCATGATCATTTGGGTGGTGATGATGTTGAGGAGGAGGACATGGCAGCTAGAGATGATGAGGAAGAGGTGGCAGGTGATGATGATTCAGCTGAGGCGAATGCCCCTCTCATTCTTGAGATTTGCCGACCCACTGGCCCAGCTAGCAGAAGAGTGACAGATTACCTTGCTAGTGGGATGACTGATGTTGTCAGGAGGTTGAGGAGGACTAGTCCACTTGATGTGGATAGGACAGCCACCGATTACAGATTTTGGACTCTTTTTCAGCAGGATTTCTATGCCACAGCTATTATGAAGAAGACCAAGATCACATCAGATGCACAGTACATAGATTGGGAGTACATGAGCAAACAAGACAACCCGGTGTTCAATGAGATTATCAGAGTTTGTTCTGAAAAGCGAATCAAACATCTCATGGGCTTCAAGCATAATTGGAACAAGGAGGTGATTGCTCAGTTCTATGCTACTGTGTTCTTCGGTTATCATGAGGAGGATGGCAGGCGAGAGAGAGCTATGCATTGGATGACAGAGGGACAGCGCTTTCATGTCACCTTTTCTGACTTTGCTTCTATTCTCAGAGTTGGACATGAGAGTGATGACACAGTTAGGATACATGACCGGGGTGTGATATGGTTAGAAGGAACTCATATGCTAGAGATCAGAATGGCAGTTGGGGGAAAGTGAGTGGTCTATACACCTACTATGGGACACTTTACAGATTGCTCAGAAAGACACTCACTCCTAGAGATGGCAACACCTCAGATATCTCACTCTACATGAGAAATTTGATGTATTATCTGAGGATTGGTGAGGAAACTCCTCCCTTTAGTGTTGCTGATTTCATTTGGCAAGAAATCAAGACAATTTCTGAGAGTCCTCAGAAGATTTGTGCTTATAGTCCCTTCATCATGCTTATGATAGAGAGGGTGACAAATTTGAAGATCAAAAAGGACACCCCGCACAAGCCACTTCGCCCTCCAGTTCCTCACAAGTTTAGGATGCCTTCTCCACAACAAGATGATCCAACTCAGCAGCATGAGCCTACACAGCAAGGAGGAGCTCAAACTCAGCAGCAGCAGCACCGTCAGCAGCAGCCGGGGCAAACCGGTCTGACCGGTTCCCCAAACCGGTCTGACCGGTTTGGACCTGGCAGCAGCTCCTATCCTAAGCGAAGGACTTCTCCTATTCGAAAATTCATATCTATGTTCACAGGCATTTGCAAAGGCCAGAGGGATGTCCAGGTTGATATGAGGCAGCAGAGAATTGAGAATAAGAAGACTCGAGATGCGATCAAGAGATTACACACAACATTGAGTCCAAATGATCCGCCATCACCTATCTCACCATCTCTTGAGTTGCCCGAGATTCCCCCGCTTCGAGATATCATGACTGATCACATGAATGCGGGCTATTTTGAGGAGTATGGTGACATATTTGGATATGGACACGTCGGGTCGAGCTCACAGCCCCCGCCACCCCCTCCACAGTCAGTTGGTGCTCCGGGGACCATGCCATACATGCCTACTTCAGAGGGTGACTTGTTTGGTTCCTCGTTTGGGTTTGCACCTCCAGGACCTACCCATGCAGCTGCCACACTCCCGTCCTCGTCATATGCATATGGTGGTGCGTCATCTTCTATGGCAGGAGTTCAGTTTTCTAGTGCACCATCTCCATCTCCCGGAGATTTTGCTTCACAGGCAGCAGCTTCTATCTTCGGACCCACTTCTGCTCCTAGTCATGGTATGTCTAGCACATCTTTATCTTAGACCATGACTAGCACATCCGAGTCACTCCATTTTATCACACATACACATTCACTTGAGTGAAGGTTTTCATTGGACTACATCTTCTTCGTCAGATGATCATAGCCCGACCTTCTAGCGACGGAGGAGATTGGATGCATGATGGGAGTGTGACTACAAGCTTCTCCAGGCCCTTTATGGATGATTGATGACAAAGGGGGAGAAGAATGGATTAAAGCCTATTTCTAGTTGATCTTGTAGTCATGTCACTTTGGATAGAATGGATTAAAGCCTATTTCTAGTTGATCTTGTAGTCATGTCACTTTGGATGTAATAAATTCGTACTTTATCTATCTGTGGACTTGAGAATTTGTAATGTGTGCTACTATGTGTGTTGAACCTATTTATGTATTCTAAGTGACAATTTGCTAGTGTGTTACATTTATTGGGTGATGCAATGTTGTTTCATACATACCTGCTGTTGGGGTGAAACCGGTCTGACCGGTTCCCCAAACCGGTCTGACCAGTTTGGCCCCAACAGCAAGCATGTGCTTCTCTTTGTCTTATTGAGTGCTATACATGTCATATGCATCACACCTTGTTTTATTATGTCACACACACATGTTTGCACATGATGGATGCTGAGATATAGGGGGAGCTCTCATTTTTTTTGTTTATATGTGCATTTGGCATTTGAGGCCGAACTTTTGAAATTCCATTCAAAGCACATATTAAGGGGGAGCTCACTATATATCTCAGTCATCTTGAGCTTAAATTTCATATCTTTTGTAAGCTTTAATCATGTTGTCATCAATCACCAAAAAGGGGGAGATTGAAAGTGCATCCAGACACTTATATGTTTTGGTGATTTTGGATGACAACATGATTTGTATTTAACTTGTTTGCTTAAGTGTATGAGCAGGGTTTTATTCTTATGAATATTCATGTAATATGATTGTTGAAGAATATAAGCTCATTATTGGTATAAATAACATGAGAGCAAACAAGATACTTGTCAAAGGTTTTTGGGACAAAAATAATTGAAGAAATTGGGATTTCTTTGGGCTTGATCCATGGCAATGGTTATATTCAAAATGAGACATGATTCTATGGTTAGTATATGGTCTCAAGTGCATTGATGCTTATGGGCAAGTTATCTACCAAAGAAAACATACAAGACAACATACAAAATAATATTGAAGACATTTCAAATCAATTGATGACAAGGATATTCAATGTGGATTTCATTAATGATGCAATGCAAAGCGTAGCTTAATTTGGCAAGAGGGGACGGATGGGATCAAGCTAGATGCGAGTGATATTCCTAACAAAGTGAAGGGCAAGTTGGTCTTGTAGCCGAGGGACTTTGTTTGTGGAAAAGTCTAACATTATAGTTTGGTTTCTATACATCGATCAAGTCATATCAAGTGAAGCAATGTGAAGCATCTAATCTTTATTGATCATATAGTGGAATGGCTTATGAATTGTTTCATACAATGGAAATTCTAAGCCATTGGCTCAAGATTGGATTTGCTCAAGCAAGACATGAAGTTGAAGCCCTCAAGTTGAAAATGATCAAGTATGGCATCAATGAAGATATAAAGGCTCAAGTGGTAGATTCTATCTATTGTTTTTATCTTGAGTTTAGGAATGCCGTACTATCAAGAGGGATGCAACTTTAGTTGTTTTGATTACACCAAAAAGTGCTCATAGTTCAACCAATGTGAGATAGCCTTGAGAGTGGTGTCCTTTAGGGACTTAGTGTGCTGAGTCCACCCAAACCGGTCTGACCGGTTTGGGAAACCGATCTGACCGGTTTAGGACTCAGGTGTGCTGACTCGACCCAAACCGGTCTGACAGGTTTGGGGCTCTAACAGGGGTAACGACTATATTGGTTTGAAAACTGGTCTGACCGGTTTGGGAATCCGGTCTGACCGGTTTCCAACGGCTATAACGGCTAGTTTGTGTTGTGTGGGGTATTTATACCCCATACCCCTCTCTTGTGAGGGGTGCTGGTTCATTTGCCTTTGTGGCTCGTCCCTAGCCTTCCCAAGCACCAGCAAGCTCTCCCCAAACCTCTCTTTGTGAGAGTTGATTGATTTTGATCATATCCTTTGATTTGGGTTGAGGGATGCCTTGTGTATGAGCAATAGATAGCAAGTGAAAGCAAATTGCAGCTATTAAGAGCATATCCATAGTCTTGAGCACTTCCGGTGAAGTCAAGCAACAATTGAAGCATTTGTTACTCTTGGAGGTGAATCCTCCTAGACGGTTAGGCGTCGCCGGTGAGCTACCTCGTGTGTGGTAAGCCACAGATTGGTTGTAAAGGCTGGCCTTGCCTCCTTCGTGGAAAAGGGTCAAAAGCTAGTGGAATCGAGGAAAGTGGCTTGGAGTGGATAAGCCCGCCTTTCGTAGGCCCTCAACGGAGACTAGGATTCATCGTGTCTTTGCGACAGTCTTTGTGGCAGCGGTGAACTCCGAACTTCGGGAAAAACAAATCTTTGTCTCTTGTTTTACTTCACAAGTTCAATTCTAGCATCTATATTCGCTTCCGCATCGTTCTACTTGGGTGTGCTCTACTTGTGTGCAGGGACTAAGTGAACCTGCTAGTTATCATCTACAAGAGCCCATCATCAAGTTTGGTTTGTGCTAGAACTCGTAGAGGGGGTTAATTTATATAGTTGGTTTTCTCTGTTGAAAACCGGTCTGACCGCTTTGGCAAAGCGGTCTGACCGCTTTGGCAAAGCGGTCTGACCGCTTTCTGGCAAAGCGGTCTGACCGGTTTTGGAAACCGGTCTGACCGGTTTCTGTACTGACTGTGTGAAAAAGTTTGTAATTTGCAGATTCACCTATTCACCCCCCTCTAGGTGACATCAAGGTCCTTTCACTGCGACGGGGTCCGGCCTTCAGCGCGGTCCCTCCCCTCCCACCCGCTGGACGCGGAGGCCTCAGACGCACGGGGCGGCGGCAGCAACCGCTTCCTCGAGCTCATCGGCCGCGTCGTGCTCCTCGCCGACGGCGCCGTCCGCCACCACGACTCCCTCGACTTCCTCCAGTGCCGCCTCCTCGCCGCCGGCCACGCCATCCCCGCCCACGTCAACGTCCTCAAGTTCGCCATGGAGACCATCCCTCAAGCCGACATCTCCGTCGCGGCGGTGAGCCGATGTGGGATTGCTGCGGTGGCGAGCGGCGCACAGCGTGGCGGCGGCATCGAGTGCGCGCGGTGGCTTCGAGCTTGGGGGCGCGCGGCACGGGCGTTGCGGCGGCGGGTCGGAGGCGCTGCGGCGGCGGTGGCGGGTCCGCCTCGAGCTCCCTTCCCCTCCCTGGTCCCTTCCCGCCTCGAGCGGCGGCGAAGGCGGCGAACAACGCGGTGGGAGGCGGCGGCGGCCGGGAGGCTATGGCGGGCAGCCCCTTCCCCTCCCCTCCCCTCTCCTGCTCCCTCTCCTCCGTGGCAGGTTCCGTTTCTTCCGTACATGCGCTGTATGTAGCGCACGGCGGCCGAAACGCAATGGTTGCGTTCGCTTTAAAGAACCCCGCTGCAGCGAAATTTTGCCCACGTGGTACGCCAAACGCTATAGCGTTTTGCTTTTGCGCACGCCAGTGCGGTTAGCCTAACTCCTGCGGGCGCCCAAGGAGGCCCCTACTTTTTCTGCGTGCATCGCTCTTCGCTCCACTCAGTGCTCCGCTGGCGGCCGCGCTCCTCTCCCGCGTGAAGCTCTCCGTGCAGCCGGCGGCCGCACCCCCGGCCCCGCCGTCGCGGCTCCGGCTCCGCCGGCCCGGCCTCGCCACCGCGGCTCCAGCTCCGCCGCCCTGGCCTCGACGCCGCAGCTCCGGGCACCGCCGCCCCCGCCCCCGCCGCCGCGTCTCCGGCCTCGCCGCCGCCCCTGGCCCCGCCGCCGGGGCTCCAGCTCCGCCGCCCTGGCCTCGACGCCGCAGCTCCTGGCGCCACCGTCCCCGACCTTGCCGCCGCAGCCGCCCCCGGCCCCACCGCCACCGCGCCCAGACACTGCTTCGCCGCCGCCTGGTTCAAGGAAAGAGAAGACGAGAGGAGAGGAGAGAGGAGGAGAGTGGGCCCACATGTCATTACTAGGAAAAAAGTGAGAGACAGACGTCTGAGTCGCACCTGTCATAGAAAAAGTTAGGGCTACAAGTAGGGGCTATTGCTAGAGTTCAATGCAAAATCGGAGCCCCAGAAAGTTAGGTCCGGCCCCTACTCAACGAAGCAGGGGCTCTAAGTAGGGTCTATTACTGGAGTCACTCTTAGACCCTATTTGGCAGAGTTTTGATAGTTGATTCTGTGTCGAATCTAGCACTATCAAAAAGTTTTTTGAACAGAAGTGATTTTCTCCTGATTCTGTGAAGTGATTCTCTCAAATAAACTAGGAAGACTAAGAGTTGAAAAAAATAACTTTTTTCATAAGGGAAAATTAGTTCTGTAGCATCCAAAGATCACGACTTCCGAAAAATACCATTAAAAGACTTCACCCCCGTAAAATACCATTGAAAAATACAAAGTTACCTAAATATAGCATTCTGTTAGATTTCTCTACCATCTCTGTTATCTTGGACAAAAATACCCCAACCATTGCCGGCGAGGGAGAAGGAGGGGTGCGGCCGGCGAGGGAGAAGGAGGGCGGCGTGGCCGGCGAGGGAAGGGGAAGACGGCTTGGCCTGCGAGGGAAGCGGCCACCAGGTATCTCCTCCATGGCTCCATGCCCGTGAGGCTGCGCAGCACCCGGCATGCCGCGCACACGAGCTCGCCATGGTTCGCGCCGCAGGCATTGAGCAGCGCTGTGACGCCGCGCGGCGATGGCCCACGCGTTGTCCGATTTCTCGGTGAGCCTACAGAGCACCCGCGCCACACGCTCCTTGGACGCCGTGGTGCTCCGGCCGGTGCCTGCGTCGAGAACCCGAACCACGGGCACGATGGCGTCGCCGAGGACCAGGTCGGCACGGTACGCGGCGAAGTCGGCAATCACCGAGACCGCCTCGACGGCATCCTCGTGGACGCGCGTGACGGGGAGGGAGGAGCGGTGGCTTGCGGCTGCGAGGGAGAAGGCGGCGGCGCGAGCGGGCGAGGGAGTAGGAGGGAGGCAAGGCCGGCGGCGCGAGCTGGCAAGGGAGTAGGAGGAGGGCGCGAGCTGGCAAGGGAAGTGGCCGGCGGGGAAGAAGGTCCGACGAGCCAACGCAGAGAAGAAGATAAGATCCCAAGGGCAGGAACGTCATTTCACATTTGTGTTTTGTTTTTTCACATGTGAAAATAGACTCCCAGTTAACGAAATCTAACGGAATGCTATATTCAGGGAACGTCTGTAACTTTCAGTAGTATTTTACAGGGACGAAGTCTTTTAGTGGTATTTTTCGGAAGTCGTGATCTTTGGATGCTACAGAACCAATTTTCCCTTTTCATAAAGAATCAGAATGAGATAGAGATGCCTTGATCATCCCTTCTTAATCTCTTGAGTTACTATTGAGAATGCGCAAATTCCTTAATCACATATTTATTTATTTAGCGTGGGTATCCATCATTGCATAAACAGAAAGTACAAGCCTACAGTCCCCGTGACGTTTGTACTTTAGCAACCACGAACAAATAAAACTGCAATATACTATAGTAGGTCACTTTGGGCAATCACCGTCACCATTAGGACAGTTTTCTTATATCATTTAATAGGTTGTCACGTATATAGGATTTTCTACTGATTTGGCAAGGGCATTGAAGATAAGAGAGAAGGAAAGAAAAAAACTAAGAAATTATATCTCATACAAGAAACAGGTTTCATACATGTGCATAAAAACCATAGTGCAAGAAGTTCATGAAATCTATAGGACTAGATATCACAAACCGAGACGTAAGGAGAGTGGGAAGGGGGAGAGGGTTGTTAGGCCAGTCTCAATGGAGATTCATGAGAGTTTTATGACATTAAATATGCTGATGTGGCTGGTGAGAGAGAATGGAGAGTTTCATGGCATGTGAGAGAAGTTTCATCACTATGAAACTCTTATGGCACGATACCTAGTTTTTAGTCTAGGTAACTGTGTGAGATCTCGCGACGGGCGGAGACCGCCGCAGCTGCCTCCGTCAGCTCGCCCCTCCACGTTCTCTCCTCCTCGTCGCCGCCGGAGTGGCCGTGCAGAAGCCCGTGCGGCCGCCGGGATGGCGGCGGCGAGGCTTCTTCTGATGGCCTATCCAGATTCGCGACCATCGGAGTGAGATCTGGCGTAGAACAGAGACGACAACGACATATGGACCTGCGTGGCCTGCAACTCTTCGGCTCCGGTCGCTGATGGGCACGACAATGGTCGACTCAGTGGCGGTATTTGTGCATCTACATCTTACGACAACATCTTCATTCATAACTAATATCCTCTTTACAATCTCAAAGATTAGTCATCTTGATTTCGACCCACGGATCTTTTACTCCGCTGATGCTTTCCATCAATTGATGGATCTTACGGACGTTGCGCGTGTGCCTATTGGCTACTTCGTGGCAAAGTCACCGTGTGATAGTATGAGTTAATGGCCGATCGTTGTTGGTTAAGATTGGGTACTATTGGGGTATTGGCTCGGTAAGAGGGTGGAAGTAGCATTATGAGCTTCGAATTGGTGATACTTTTTTGGTTCAGATTTCTTGACTCCAGGGAGAAATCCTCAGGTCTGTCCTTAGTTGGATGTACCTGACAATGGTCTTGCTGAAGCATTGTTTGGAGCTCGATGGATTGCTCTCTACGGTGAAAATCAATGATCTAATCTTAACTGGTTGGATCATGGCAACAACGGCTTATGCGTGTGCGCTTGCTGTTTTCTTGTTGGAGGCGTTGTTTTTAGAGAGACTTTCTCGTATTGTCCATATGAAACTGAAGGTTAAGTCGTATGGATTGTCTGCTTTGATATAATTTTTTATGTTTTTTTTTTCTTTTAGGCTGTGTGCATCTTAGCTATGTAGAGGCCAGGAATGATCTTAGTGTAATTGTATCTTCTCAATGTAATTGACTAAGATTAATAAAATTTTCCTTATCGAAAAAATAGTGAAACTGTGCACTGAGACTGATCTTAGAGGTATACTTTTTTTTTGAGGTAGGAAAATAGATGATTGAACTGTTAAATAGCCACAATTTTCTTTTGCTTTTCACGTGGTGCATATATGTGACATGCATGGCACTGCTATATAATTAATGTTCTGATTAGGACCGCTCTAAACAGTCGCATATTGTCATAGGTACCCTTTGGAATTTACGAAAGTTGAGGATCGAGTAGGCTTGAACACAGCTGCCCAGGGTTGGTTGAAGAATAAATTTTCAGGCTTGCAGCGTGATGCAATGGTTGGAGCTTGGATGTAGTAGTACCAGAATTATTATTTACATCTCGAATTTTCAAACGGAATTAGACTTTTGCAAAATTCATTCGTGGTCTGTGCTCCAGATAGTTATGTCGATCTAGAATTCTAGATATATATGACTTGAATGCTTGTACAATTTGATGCCGCTGCTGTTTTCCCACGTGTATATATCTATGTTTGGCAGTGTGACCACATCACGCTATTCACTTGTACAGAATTGAAGCCCTCTAGTACCTTTATGCTTACCACTTTGACTGTAGCTTTCAGTACCAGACTACCAGTAGCCCCTTCAATAATGAGCACTATTAAGTATAGAAAAAACTAATGAGCACTATTCCAAATTCACCATGACCATCTTTGAGTACAAGTAATTTGTAGATCATATACATCGGTCCAAAATTATTTTGGCTTGTAAATGCATAAACTTGGTTGCAAATTGAGCATAACTTTAGGTGGTTTTTTGGTGGATCCCGTCCACTCGAGTTTGACTTCTCGACTTGGCATGGGTGATCGTATTTTCTCAGATTTATTTCAGGACTTGAGCACTATCTTTCAGTGGTAGGTGATATGCTCGTCCATAGCGAGGTGCATCCGGAGGTGAGCCGACTCAGCCTCTTAGAAATGTTTATAGGGATAGATTTACATGAGTTTATTCATACGAATGAGTATGCGTGCGTATATTTAAATGTATGTTTCAATACTTTCTTTAAAAAAAATATAATCTTGGTTTACTGCTAAATGCTAAAAGAGCCGATCTTTTACCATCCTCGTAGAGGTGCCAAGAGATATCAAATTCTAAATTAAGATATTTGTTTGTACCACTTGGAGTAACAATGCAACTCCAAAAACGGTAAAAAAAATATCTGAAAATGCATCTACAATCTACAATTTTCCTTATCAGGAACAACCTAGAGAGAATAATTTGGAGAGAGCAAAATACTTGAACTAAAAAAGAATGAATTCTGCTTTGTCCAAAACCCTAACTTATGAAGAAATTATTTCCTCAAAAAATAAGAGTTATGATTTTATTAGGTTCATCTCTTGTTTTCATGGACATCACGTGGATTGGTAGGAAGTGGAAAAAGGCTTAACCATTGATATTTCAAACATTTCATGATTTTATTCTTCATATTGTTTTACTTTTTCAGCCAAAATGGACACCCTACGAGCCTTAGGTTCCATCAATACATGAACAAGCAAAAAAAAAAGACAACCATAATGCATGAGTTCAAACTGATGGCACCTGCCGAGTGCCGAAAAGGCAAAGAGGATAAAGAAACTCGCGGATCCCTGATGGCAACCAGGATGCCAAATTGCAACTGATGGAAGCTGCACATGCATGGCTCCTGCAGATCATATCGTGCAACAAGGAACAAAGCGGCCAACTTCCTACAATCAGATCAATCAAGTCTCTTCAGGACGGAGTCCCTGTCGCCGGCGTTTTCTCTCCTCCCCGCGTCGCTCCCGCGGGGCGGCACGGGGCCCCCAAACCACCTCGCCGCCGGGCCGCCTCCCTCCTCTGCCCCCTCCTCGCCGTCGCCCTAGTGGCCGGCCGGAAGTCCGGCACCCGCAAGGAGGGCGACGGCGAGGCGTCTCCTTCGACGAGCAAGGTCATCCCGTGCGGGCGGTGCTGCCTCCTTCTCCAGCGAGGACGGTGTGGCTATGGCACTCGATTGGCCGGATCCGTAGTGCCCCATAGTGGATCTGTGGAGGCTCGACGTGGATCTGCGGCTGCGACGAGTCAGGGAGCGGCAGCGGCGAGTACGGCGGCTGGATCTCGGTGCGCGGCGGTGGCGGTCCACGGGCGGCCGGCAGCAGCGGCTGCCGGCTCGCGTGCGGCGGCCTGACCGCGGTCCTATCGGCGTATGGCGGCGGCGACAAACGGACCGCGGTGGCGCCGGCGCGGAGGGCGCATGCACGGCATGCGCGGCCAGCCAAGAGCGAGGGGCAGGCGTGGCCGGCGGGCCGGGGCTGCGGCGTCAACACGTGGGCAAGTTGCGCGCGCGGGCGCCTCGGCCTTGGTGTTGGAAAGGCTAGCTCCGGACAAGGCTAGCTCCGGACTTTGCAACTACTTATGGTGATGACACCTTCAATTTCACCTTTTCTTTTCATATAAACCTAGAGACATGAGTCACCTTGGCTTCATTCGCGGATTCTCTTACTCGAAGACGGATTTCATCTGTAATTTATTCCTGGTGGATTATGCACGGGTACCCAGCGGTTACTTTGCAGCATGGTATCTCATGTTATGAATTCAGATGGTGTCCCGGATTTTGAGTTCGTGGCCGTTTAAAGTGGGTCAGGGCTGGTCTATATGGAAGCATTGGCCCGGTAAGAAGGGGGAAACAACACGGTGTGACTTGGTCGTGGTGGTAATTGCTACTAATTCATCGGTTCCAGGAAGAAATTTCTAGGTCTGACCTTAATTGGTTGAACCTGGCAGTGACCTTGTTGAAGGCATTGTTTGAATTAAGATGAATTACTCCCTCGTAAAAACATTTGATCTGGTCTTAATTGTTTGGGTCATTACAATGTCGTCACGTACGCGTGTCGTTTCCTCATTGGAGTCGTTGTATCGGGAGCCTACTTCATAGTCCAAGAGTTACGGAGTATTGATGATTTATTACGACAATGCCACTGTTGACAATATAAGCTTTTGACCAGTCCCGCAACATTCTACGCTGGAAGTCCTTGCTCCAATTCTTCGTGACTTTGGTTTTCCTAAACATTGTCAAATGCCCTCCCCGCTAAAAAATGACTTTTAGGTTTCTTGATTGTCAAATATTTTTTACTTTGATCATTTATAAAGAATTACATAGATTGGCTAGATATTCACCACTATAAAAAAATAATCTTGAACAGCTTACTTGTCATGATAATCTTGAACGGCTTACTTGTCACGGTTGCTTATGCATGGTTTAGGGTTAGTTATGCCGAATCAGGAGGGATAGTTAGTTTTGCTTAATGGTTTTTGTCCTCGCTTTAGTGAAATAATTAAGTTGGAGCCTATTAGGAATTTTACAGAGTTTTCTAGAATTTATTCATATTTTCCCTAGAGCAAATTCCAATTTTTGGAACAAGCTAAAATCCTTTAGCTACTTGTCATGCTCGATGATTGCTATGAGTAGAGGACTGCCATCAAGAAATTTCAAGGAGAAGAGTTTGAAGATCAAGAGCTAAAGACTATAAGTGATTATACTGGATTTGAGGCAAGTTATAGCAAGGACAATTCTTGCTACCTACCCATCTTGTAATCATTTATTTCATATATGCATGTGTCGAAATTGATGTATCCTTAAGGTTATACCTAGTCTTGATTATCATGTCCTTTGATTACCTCGGGTTTATGCATATGGGTAGAATCTTTGCTATGCGCAGCTACTATCATCATTGTTTAATTGTTAATTTTGACTTAATGGTTCACTTCAACATGATGATAAAACTGGCTTTTTAGCAACTTGGTTTAGGGAGCTAGAGAATGTGCTTTGTGCTTTGCTCTAGTGTCTCTCCGTAAGGTCCGGTTCTTAAAGCGGCAACCCAAGAGCCTGTCGTCACCACTAGAACTATTATGGCTCTTATCTTAGTTAAGTAGCATGTACGGCTCTAGCTTGCCAGTGGTTACCGACGGGCCGATGGCGTTAAGGGAAGCAAGGCACGGGGTGTTTCTTGATTCCACCGAGGACGGATGATCCATTGGCTATGTCTCGTTAGGCACAGTCCCGTGCTAGGAGTCCTCCCGTTGAAACTCCACACGCTGCGCATTGGTTGGCTTGCATAGCCCGCGCTCCGGACGCCATTGGCCCCCCTTACATTGCGCCCTAAGGGTCAAACAATCTCGGTGTCTAGAGTCTCACCATCTTGTTGTACCTTTTTTTTGAAAGCTATACAGCGGGGGAAGCCCTCACTGTTGTAGGATATATATATATAAATAAGAAAGAAAAGAAAAACTGTACAAGGCCAACGCCCAATGGGTACCTCAATACCCCAAAATAAAGAAAACACCATAAGGCTTCAAAGGGGGCTAGAATCTAAAGCTACACCTTGTTGTACCTTAGCACCTATTGTCTTGTTAGGGTGTCTTGTGAAAAGCCTCGTAGCATCCCTATGCAGTCACACCTCGAAAGTGTGATGTTTGCGTGGTTGGGCGCAAAGTTCCTTTGAACTTTTACGCGACTGGTGGGTAAAGGGAGAAACCTCTATAGAGTGTAAATCTATTATCATAGCCTTGCTCAGGGTCATGAGCGGCCTGGATCATTTTTGATTAGAAGTTGAAGTTATTTATTGCTTAATGTCACTTATACTTTATCAATTGGGTTGCAACTGAGATTCGTATACATGTAGTAACTTGGATTATGATAAAATGAATCAACTAAAATTGCTAATGCAGTTCAGCTGTGTCAAGCCTTTCTTTTAAGCCTTAATATACCCGTGTTATACTTGCTAAGTAAAAGATTTACTTACGCTTGCCATTATTCAACAAAATCCCGGATGGGTAACAGATGGAGTAAATGAGTCTGTTGCTACTGAGTTTCCTGAGGATTTTCCAACTTCTAAGCTGTGGTCAACCAGTCGTTGTCCCTGTGGACTTGAGGCTCTACCTGTCGAGAGAGTTAATAAATAGACTTCCGCTGTGTTTTATTAAGGCAAACTCTGATGTAAACTATTTTATTCGAGCATATGTACTCGGATTTCCATATTTGTAAGCTGTACATGTTCTATGGACTTCCTGGGCACACATATGGCAGCATTCGGGTTTATGTGTAAACCTGGGTGTGACAAATTTGTAATTGTTTCTGTGTAATTGTTTCATATTAGTGTTTGGCTGCTAAATTTAGATTTGAATGTTTAGCTAAGTTTTTATTGTCAGTTTTATCTGCCGACGATAGCTACCATATGTGGGCATCAAACTTGAGCTAAGAATTACCCTACACTACAAAGGCTATCCTATGTAGTGCAAAGAAATTCTAGCAAGAGAATAGCCACAGATTTGGACATAGTGAGAGGCAAATGTAACATGATTATGTGCCAATAATTTTGCATTCTGCTGGTAAAATTTATGAGATTATATGGTTTCAAGGTTCTGTGAGAAAGATTAAATGTGTAATGTGACATATCGTCGGTGGTAGGCTGCGACTGACATGAACTCATTTAGCCTAAACCAATGATAATATGAGGAGGATAGGTCCACGGATTTACACACTCTACGTTCTAAATTAGTTTATTTTTTAACTAAATAGTTTGTCCTAAATAACATATATTTGATAATAGAGTGCGGCACTCACGTACCTGTTTCCACCGTGCAACGGCATGATGCCGATAACCTTCAAATGATGGCGTCGGTGACCACCTCTCACATGCGGGATCATGTGGGTTGATTAATGCCTGTGTGTTGCTATATATGGGTGAAGGGGACATTGTTAGTGAAAACATGCATAAGCCATGGACGCTGAAGGTTACATATTTGAAGATGTTGTGCTTAGGACGATGGCGGGTCTACGACGGGTTTCGAGCGTGAGAAGACGAAGGGGTTGGGTTTTTAAGAAAAGTTATAACGTATCAAAATACCATGGGTTAATTTAAAAAATTAGGAGATTTACGTCGACAGTTTGATAGTGTGAAAATTTTAGATTTTTATAATATGATAAAAAGTGACTTTAGTTCATATGTACCAAAACAAATGACTTTTCAATTTTGTTTATGAGTTTTGGATTTTCCACTAGCGCCATTCCCGATGATCTACCTACATGGAGATTTCACAAGATTCCTGACATGCTGAGCAGGTAAGAAACCGTGTTTTATTGTAAAGTAATTTTAGTTATGTAACAAAAGTTGTACATACCTAGTTTTAGAACGGTAATGATTTAATTGTTTGTACACACTATGGACTCCATTTTTCATATATGGATTATGAAAATAATGACCATGTTGTAACCTCAATTTTCCTTGGATTCGCTGCACAACATTGTTGAATTTGTTGTTACTCCATCTTTTTCTTTGGTGTTGCAACACAAGCATCAATTTTATTTATATATTTATCTATCAATAAAGCGATTAATAAATTTATAAAATTTGTATGTGTGTTCACCGAGTTGTATGTGTGCCAAGGTATGACAATAGTAGTTTCCTATATATACACATTTATACCGCTATCCTATGGGCCTGCCAATAAGGTTGCAGTACAAAATGCATAAATGCGTATATAGATCATGCCTACTGTGATGCCCGATCTGCACGGTTCGAAACAAGAGTTGTCTCAAATGAAAGGTTATTGTTTATGGTTCCAAACCACATCACTTTGCACATGGATATCTTTGATGGTTTGAGTCATGATCCATCTATGATATAGCTATGGTCCAAGATTGTCTTTTGTCCACCAGAAATAGTTGCCCTTATCTCCAATTGAAAATCTTGCATGACTAATGAGAAGTTACCAACCATGTGATGACCCCTTTTGTGTAGTAGTGATTGTTAGGTCACCATGAAATTAATTATCATAATATTTAATTATACATTATTTATTTAAAATTACACTTTCCTGCAAATTGCCGGCCAATATCATATTGTCATGGAGCCAATGCCATATATGCCATCTATTTTGAATTGGAGGGAGGGAGTAGATAATATTTGTTTGTAAACTCTAATATTCGTCACCTGTAGATGGCATAGTGGTTGAAAGCATCTAGGGACCAAATTTGAGTTTTGGTAATTAATGACAATATTTGCAGACTATGTTATTTGAGATATGAGAATAGGTAAGTCCTGGAGATGAGTTAAGCTTCGAAGGATGCTATGGTGATTTGCTTGGATGAAATCTTGAAAGGAACCCCACGCAAAGGTATAAGATAGGGCTTTCTATTTTATAATGAAGAGGTGATTAGACGATGAATGCCCATATTAATAGGCTAGACAGTCGTACTATCAAGAGGGATCAATGTTTATTTGCTTGACGATTGTAAACTACTACTTTGGTCAAACAATTGCATTGCATGCATATGGGTAATATCATTTGAAAAAGTGGTTTCAAATTGAGTTTCGAAAAATATTAACTGTGTGTGAACCGTGGACGGTCTCCTTCCTTGTGCAAGGCAGACTGTTTCTTTATCTCAGACAATTTTCATCATTGTTCAGAGATGGACTTTGAGTCAATGGTGGACGGTCCGGCCATTGGAGGCAAACAGACCTTCAACTAATATAAATTAGTAGACATAAACTTGATGTTTCTGGTCGGGGATGAGAAGTGAACAGGGGCAGATGGTCCACTGGCTAACTTTGAGGATGAGACAAAATCATCATAGTTGAGTTGCATGTTTATTTGAACGAAAGTGGACCGTTGATCAACGTTCGATTGGAAACTGTTTTGGAGAGTCTTTGAGTGGATTTAACTTTGTACAACAGATCACCCAAGCATTGTGAGGATAGATAGTCCATGGTACTCGAAACGACTGACTTTGACATTCATTTATTGCAGTTGTAGTTGTTGGGTTGTGGAGCGGACTATCCATGAAAACTCTGTTTCGACGGGAGTTTGTGACTAACTGCAATATTCAAAGGGAGCTCTAGACATACCTCATGCCCGGCCATGGGTGAGGTTTATTGGAACTTTGGAAAATTTGGAAATTTTTCAAAAAATATTGGAGCCATCCTTCCTTTGCTTTGAGGTTGCATTCTTGTGAGATTGAGAGCATCAAGATTTTGAGCTTTTTGGGATGAGGGAATCTTCCAAGCAAGCGTCATCGACTTGTTACTCTTGAAAGTTGCCGCCTCCTAGGCTCCTAGATGGCTTGGAGATTGGGGAACCGTTGAGCCCATCAAGAAGATTGTGAAGGAGTCCCAATTATTCTTGTGAGAGGTCCTTGTGCTCACCTCGCCGAATTGGAGTGGTGAAAAACAACTATTGTGGAATTGAGGTGTGGATCGACTCTTTGATTCAAGTGGGCTCAAACATTTAGCAGAGTCTTGATAGAGCAATCATTGAAATATTGAATCGACCTCAACATGGATTAGGGAAGACAGGAAAGTCATCGAAACACGAGATAAATTCGTCTCTTGTGATCAATTATTTCTTTGTTTAATTCCATTCTTAAAATTTACTTTCCTAGATATTGACTTGTATCTTCTCATCCTAGGCTGCAATTTACTTTCATAGAGATTAGATTGAGTTGAAATATGATTTCCCTTGTGTTACTAAATAATTTTTGAAAAAATTCCAAATTACTCACCTCAAGTATAGCGAAAGTCCGGATAACCCCATAAACTATGTTTTGGTTTAATTTACCCCCTAAACTATGTTATTTGGTCCAACTTACCCCCTAACATAATTTGTCTTTTTTGTTTCTCCATGCACAAGATGAATTTTAATTTGAGACTTACAGGAAGGTAGTGAACATTATAATCTATATTAGAAAATATTTTATGAATTTTTCATCACTACTTTCTATATGATATTGTATTTTAAGGATAACTTTTTTATTAAATATATTACCCTATCAAAACAGTGACAAAAAATTTAGGATATATTTTTTTAACATGTCTTATATTGTCTGCTATAATTTTGCAAAAGTTAAACTTTAAATTTCACTTGTGCATGGAGAAACAAAAAAGACAAATTGTGTTAAGGGGTAAATTGAACCAAATGACATACTTTAGGGGGTAAACTGAACCAAGAATTACTTTATGGGGTTATCCAAACTTGAAAGGAGTAATTTGGATTTTTTCCATAGAAACGAGCAAAAAAGAACCCACAGACCAGCTGGCATTTTAATAACACCAAAAACTTGGCCAGCTTCTAGAAAAACGCATTCATTCCATGGAGATGTAGACCTATATATTCATTGAACGGTGGACCCGCACCTATTAAATGGCTCCGATGTCAGACGATTATGAATGTTCATTATGCCTATATTTTTCCTTTGGAATGACAGGAACATCTAATTGCAGTATCAGTTTTTTTAGAATTAAACGGTACAACGCAGACGCTCACACACACGCACACTCATCTCTATGAATACATGTACACAAACCCTACCTCTGTGAGCACCACAGATCTGGAGATTCTCGCCGCTTACCATTTAACGCATAGCTCCGGTAAATCTTAGAAAAAAGATGCGAGCATCAGGATTTGAACCCTAAATTACCGGGTTTATTATACATTGTTTGGGCCTGACCGCCTGATTCGATCCTGACTACTCAAAGAGCCCATATGCATGCACGCTGATCCAAGCTGAAGCCGATGGTTAACGCCAACTACAGAGAGGCATGGCACGAGCTACTACAATCATGTTTTTCGATAGCATAAAATTTGCATAATTTGTTACGAAAAACGTAGGAGTACAAAATACAAATAAACGTGACCCAGCACGTACCGCGAGCGATTAGCTTCGGCTAACACATGAACCACAAGCTGTTACAACAAAACACGGTCCTACAAGCACATCGATCTCTGGCGGGATCTCGGTGGGACATGCATTCAACCCGTTCGACATGAAAGTGATCGCAAATCCCAAATCATAATGGATACTCCAGGAAAGGGCGTAGCCAGCTTTATATATAAAGCATCCCTCAAAGAATACTGGGATTATCAGTTTACAATAAAGCACACACCGTTCGAAGAATTCTCTAGGCCGCACGCCAGAAATAGCAAGGCACTACTCACGACGAACAAACTTGTCGGCGTCGGGAATGGCCGGCACTCCCTGAGCCACACATAAAGTGCGCTGTGTCTCGTCCCTGATGGTCGATGCGACAAGCCAATCACAAGGACACGGGTTTATCCTGGTTCCGGCCGCGGGGCCGTACGTCCAGCAAGAGGTGCTCGCGCACTCGTGTTAGCTTCGCACCCTGGTGCTTGCAGTGGGGGGCTACAAGTGAAGGTGGGAGAGGAGAGACGTTCTCCAAGTCCCGGATCGGAGGAAGAATATGATTGAGGCGAGTGCCAATGTCGTGTGTGTGCTCGTGTCTGGGCCTGGGCCTGGACGTGTGAACTTTCGTTCCGTGTCCCTTTCGGGATCCCCTGACATTCCCTTTTATATCTCAAGGGATAGAGGGGTTACAATCGTGGCTACAGTACATGTCGTAGGACGCCTCCCGCATGGAGTGCTCTTGATCTTTGGCGAATCCGTGCCTTGAAGGCGAGCTGGGTTGGCTTTCGGTGCTGGTCGGCAATGTGGCGAGTCCTGTACCTGTTCTGACAGGTCTTCGAGGGGTCAAACGGTCGTCGTGGTGGTCGAGTCGTCGTCTGTGGCTTCCTTCGAGGGGTCTCCCGCCCTGCCCCGAGGGGTTGGCTACCCGGAGATGATGGGGGCAGGTGGACAGGAGATGGCATGACGTACGTAGCTATCGTGCTGCCGTCCGCCTCCGTACAGCACAGTGGTCAGAGGCGTAGTGGCCCGGTCTGACGGACCGGTACGTCCGGCTTTCGCCCTGTCGGTCGCGTCAGGCCCAGTACATACGAGGCGGCTGACTCCCTGCTAGCCCGATGGCCCCCGTACGCGTCCCAAGTGCTCCACTCCCCTAGGGGACGGGAGTAGGCAACACAGGGGCACTACGGCGCTCACTGTTGCCACAGTGCGGGGCGTGGCTGCCCGTTGGCGTAGCGAGCAAGGGTCAAGAGGGTCGTACCCTGTCCCGTCGGCCGGATGGTGGTTCTTGACCAAGGTTCGCCCCTGGTCGTCGTCCGTACTCCCGTTCAAGGGTCTCCACGCCCATTCGAGGGCGCTCTGACAAAGGGGGCGACGGGAGTAGGCGAAATAGTGTCATGGAATGACCGGGGCCGGATGTGTCAGCGGTGCAGTGCCGGGCACGCCCTGCACAGTTGCTACCTGCCTGTGCCATGGGGGTACAGCGTGGTCAGGCTTTGTCAGGAGTGACGTGCGGCAGAAGCTTTACCTTTTGACTTTGGTGCCTGGCGTGGCAGGGTGGTAATGAGTGCCCGTACCGTGTCGTGGCAGTCTCTTGAGGGGTCGAAGCGTCCCCCGGCGAGGCGGAGATTTGCGTCCCGCCGCTTGAGGGGACGGTGTTCCCTCGGGCGAGGCGGAGTTTGGGTACGAGGGCGGCGCAACCCTGTGGGCTGTTGTTGGGCCGCGCCAGTCCGCAGGGGCCGTGTGATTTCGCATGTGCAGGCCCAAAGGTCCATGGAGGCAGCCTTTTTTGCGCTTTTTTCGGTGGTTACCCCGATGATTAAGGGACCCCTAATTATGGTCCCCGACAAAACTTAAGGACCATGAGGCCACTACAAATCGACTGGACCCGACCTTCCGCGGAGCCGACTACTCCACCACCAACGGGTATAAGAATCCTCCAAACAACGCCTTCAGGAAGGCAAAGGCGGGACTGCGCCAACATTTGGTTTTCACCACGGAGAGCTTCCACGAACCGCCGTCGAACGAGACCCTGCAGACAACGCCCTCAAGAGGGAAGAGCAACCGCCGTTGCCCGACCCGAACAGGGTCGAAGCTTACGCTTGAGGACCATCGCCCGACGAGCCGAGAGCACCTGGACCGATCCCGCTCGCTTCCAACCCTCGCCCACCATCGCAACTGTTAGAAAATTAGCCCTCACGGCGACGAGCCGCCCGCTAATCTCCTCCAGCGGAAGCGCCGATTGAATCTACCGAGACAAACTTGCAAGATCACAGACGACATCGGAGACACGATCTTTGTTAACGAGGTTCGTCCATGTGCCTACATCCCCGGGGCATGACTACGGGCGCTCCTCCCCAACCGCAACACCGGTCGCTTCGGGGCCCCGGCAACGTGCCGCCTCCCCCCTGCGAGCCTGTCGCTATGTCGTCATGGTTACAACAACAGCCCCCCTCTCATATTTATGAGGAGGCCCAGGTTACAGAGTTTGACACGAACTCTACCCTATACTGCTAAATACAACTCCAAGTCCCGTCGTAACCGGACTCGTACAAATATTCGACACAATATCTAACAAACTCCACCTTGGCGAATATTCCGCCATCTCGAAGCCGTCATGTGCGAGCCTCCATGTACGCTAGACTGGAGTTGTTGCCTTTGCCGCTCAACACGAGCTGCCCGACGAGCTTGACTTCTCAAACTCACCGCCCGAAGAAACACTGCTATCCCTGCAATCTCAATCTCCATGACTCCACCTGCAACTGTGCACTCTTCTCTTCCTATCATCAAATGATACTGAGAACCTCACTGTTGTTATCCGAGTCAAATATTGGAATATGCCATTTCCGCTGCCATACTACGCCCGACGTCTTACACCGTAGTTTCCTGCAGCCCTGACCAACCAGCTTACTCCAATTGCAAGTACATACATCACAATCTATACTTCCTTCCAGTTTAGCCCTTGAAGCTTCTCCGCGCCCTTCGATTCACGCTTCAAAACCCCGTACGTACAACTCGAATCGATTCGCGTCTTTGCTGATTTGGAAGCACACAAGCTCGTCCCATGCAAACCTGCATACTGAGCTTGCGCCGCGTGTCGCCACGCCACAGAGAACAACAACCCAATCAGCCGTCACACTCCTATGTCGTCGTCGCTGATCCTGTCGTCATCTCTAACCTACGGTCTGACTAGCCTGTCGCTGCCAGTCTCTCCGCCGTGCACCACGGTATGTTCACCCTCCAAGAGAACTCTCCGCCAGCCATCTTGAATTGTCCGCCTTGTGCCCCGCGAACTGTTCGGCCCACCAGTGAACTGCTCCACACCTCGACCATGTCAGCCAACCATCTGACTCCGCCGCTCCTGAGCACCCACTGGACCGCCATCGAACTCCTATCAGTTGCCTTGCACGCCGCAACTGAACACTGTCGATAGCCTCCGCTCGTTGCCAACGAGCCCGCAACACCAGCCTGAGGTCTGGTCCGTCGACCACTATCTCTCCTCCTTCGCCTGTTGCAATTTTCCATCAGCTTCCGCAACGCCTTTGCCATGCCCTGTAGCTCTGTTGTGCGCACAACTCTGCTACGCTCCAGCATAACACTCCTCGTCGCTTATACGCTGATCCGACCGACGTGACTCGCCGATCGCCAGACTGTTCACCCTCATCGTAGACTGTCTTTCCGAACCCAGCTGTTACCATCGAAAAGCCGCACTCTCGATCCTCCCTACTGCAACCAATCCCTCTTTTCTGACCACCATGTGTTCATCTCCACTTGAAGAAAATAATAAGAAAACCACGCACCACACATGTATGCCTAACGATATATTAGCATGCATGAAACCCACGTGCATTCCTTTCCTTTTATTTTTCTTCTTGGTCTTGTACACTATCACGGTCCTCCATGGGTCTGATTGCAGCTACCGGATTTTCCTTTGCACGTATACTTGGCCGATCTATTCACACGCATGTACTCTGGACTCCAACACCTGCACGCGCCAGCATGTTTGGGTCTTCCTGGAGCCGGTCTCTCCATGCGTCATGAGTAGTCTGACTCCATCACGGTCCGCCACAAATCACGATATCTACGCCACGCCAAACTACGTGAACGCGGCCTTCTCGTCGCTGCTCCGCAAGCCTCGATCCATGCGTCATAGCTCCCATGACGATTAACGAAACGTCATGCCTGCTGCCAACGCTACTTGGATTGCATGCCCAACAATCAACCTCCGACCGTAGCACCTCCTTGATGATAACATCCAGCTGGAAACCCTCGTATCTCCAGGTGATCTTCCACGTAGCCTCTAGATCCAATCAAACCAAAACTCTTGATACCAATTGTTAGAAAATTAGCCCTCACGGCGACGAGCCGCCCGCTAATCTCCTCCAACGGAAGCGCCGATTGAATCTACCGAGACGAACTTGCAAGATCACGGACGACATCGGAGACACGATCTTTGTTAACGAGGTTCGGCCATGTGCCTACATCCCCGGGGCATGACTACGGGCGCTCCTCCCCAACCGCAACACCGGTCGCTTCGGGGCCCCGGCAACGTGCCGCCTCCCCCCTGCGAGACTGTCGCTATGTCGTCATGGTTACAACAGCAGCCCCCCTCTCATATTTATGAGGAGGCCCAGGTTACAGAGTTTGACACGAACTCTACCCTATACTGCTAAATACAACTCCAAGTCCCGTCGTAACCGGACTCGTACAAATATTCGACACAATATCTAACAGCAACCGCCGAAGCTCACACACTAGGTTCCATATACACTCGATGACAACACCCGACACCTCGGAAAGGTTTGGGGACCTCGATTGTCCCCGAATCTTCTGTCGTCCCCTCTATGGGATGACACCATAATCGATACTCTCTCCATTCTAAATTATATTCTATTTTGACTCTTCTATATACAGAGTTTTTATATATCTAGGCATAGTATATATTTAAATATATAATAAAAACCAAAAGGTACTAGTATTTACTACTGCATCTCTATTCACTCAACGCACTAGTATTTGCATTGTAGTCCCTTCTAAATATCATTTCTCTTTAGGGCTTACTTGACAAATACAATCCTATTAACACAACGTCACCGGCAGCTACATACTTTCTCCGGTTTGGTAAAATAAGTTGTAGGTTTGAGTCAAACAATACGAATATAAATTATGAATAACATTTAAGTCGTTGAGTTAAGAAATGTGAAAAATATATAAATAGATTGGTCTTGAAAATTATTTTCATAAAAGTATACATATATAAGTTTCAAAAACATTTTTATACAAAAAAGAAGTTGAAGTTGTGCTTTGGTGACCGTGTCGCTGTCCTAAACGACTTCCTTTGCTAAACCGGAGGGAGTATAGTCGTGGACAAACTTGTTACGTACCTTAATCACAGTGTTGTAGTTCGTCCATTAAGCGTGATACGCGATCAACCTGCACATTAATCATGAGTATTTATTTTAAGGAATGGACCTAATTAAGTCTCTGTCTTTGCAGACGGCATGCAGGACGAGGATTCAAGCCTTGGCCGGTAGGCTCTCAGCTCTCGAGCACTGCCACCGAGCTACATATATACTCGTCTGCATTAATCAAGAGTAAACAAACCTGCAAATTGAACATGACAAGCCTATACGTGTGAGACAAAAATTTAGTTGGGAAGAACATGCGTACCTTAACCACGACGACCCCAGGCGAGTTAAAGCATAACGTTTTGTATTTAGCGCATGGTCCACGAGTCCTTTGACAAGCGTTATTACACTGTTCCTCCGATCCGGGGATAAGAAGAACACCACATTTGCATCAGCTAGCGCCCAGCCCTCCTATACGTTTTTCAGGGCCTGTGCCGCCAGCCAACCTCTGGCAAAAGCAAAGACGCGGCGGGGCACTGACCGCACATGGCGGCGCCACCACCCTCTACGGTTGTTCGACGTCGTACTCCTGTCAACAGTGTAGCAGGAATAATTAATGGACGTATGCTACTTGATGCGGACCGAGCAAGTAGGAACCCCCGTGCCCTACGGATGGTTAAGGACCTGTTGGGGCTAAATTTTAGTTTGCTCCCTATAGATGAACAAGAAGGCTAAAAGTTATCTAAAGAATAGTCAACCGTTTATCTGAACTTTATTAGTCCATTAGCTATTCAAATCCAACTAATAAGGGCTAATACTATAGTTAAAAATTAGTCCGCGTGTCTAAACAGATCATGTCTAATTTTGGTCCACTAAGGTTTAGCTTTAGTTTTAGCTTATCTAATGATCTAAACAGACCCTAACGCAAGCACCATATATAAGATCGAGGCATTAAATTCTTCTGTTCTGATGCTCTTCGGTACAAAATGAACCAGAGGATGGAGAGAATCTCAGGGCTGAAGTTACCCGTGCTAAAATTTAGCATATATTATATTTTACTCTATCCGTTCTAAATTACTACCTGTTGTTGGCTTTTCTCTACTACGACCATTTGATTTATTAAAAAAATTAGTATAAACATATGAAAGATATAAGTATAAAATATATGTGATGATAGAAATAAATTATACTTACATAATTTATAAATTATACTTACATAATTTATAAACCAAATAATCAAACATTATAAGAAAACTCTAGCAACGAATAGAACAAAATGGAACGTGCATGATATGCCCGGACAAACTCTGCACTGGATCCTACGTAGCTAAGAGTCAGCTAGAGGAAGACAACATAGGTCGCCGCCATACCAGATACCACTTACTACCCGACACGTGATGGGAATGACCGCAAGAACACCCACAACAATGGCCTCTTATTATGCACCCCCAGCTAGCTGCACAAACACGTACGCCTCTCCTCTCAGACGCGTGAGTCTCCCGACAGCTAGCCGCCGTACGCCCCTTGCCACGTCATGCCATACGCCACTGGCTCTGTACCAATTACCACCAGCTGCTGTCCAACTCCAATCCCAGCTCCCCCACACGGAAATCTGGTTCTGAGAGCGACGGCGGACAAGTCCGAGTTTTGCAGAGCATCCCCTGCCGGGCGCCAGACGACGACGAGGCAGGCCGTCCTCTCCATGCATCGATCATAGACTTCGTAGGACAGCGCGCAGCAGGACAAGAGCATAGTGAGAGCACAGACGAGACCGAGCCGGACCAGGCCAACCTTGTGGCTCGGTGCGGTGTCGTCTCGCTCTCCTCCCATCCGCCCGGGAATATTAGGCGACGCCTCGGCCTCTCGGTGCCGGTGCATGAGAGCGGCGGCAATGGCAGATAAGGGCGATCCGGCCATGGCCGTTCTTGGTAAGGACTAAAAGAGGATGGACTTTTTTTCGATTCATTCGTTCGTGTAAACCCGGCCTATTCGATCTGCTTTCTTGTCGCTTCGGCCTTCGGGTTATTATTAGTCGGGCTATGAGCTGATCGTCTTTCCTTGCTTGCGCCCTTGGTGGCAGGCTGGTCGCCGTCGTGGGCTTGCGGGCGGCTCACCGTCGCGTCGCCGTGCGTGCAGAGGGCCCTGATCGACTGCGTCAATGGCGCGCTCCTCGTCGCGTACGCCGCCGCGCTGGTCGCCGCCGCCTGCGTCAGACGGCGGCGGCAGCGGGTGGCCAGCGCCGCCGGCCAGAGCAGCGGCGGCGCTCGCTGGTGGCGGTGGGGGCTGGCCTTGGTCTCCGCGTGCTGCGTCTTGGCTGCCGTGGGTTACGGCGTCGACGGCTTCCGGCACGCCTCGGACGACGCCGCCGCGGCGGCTCCTTGCTTCTTCAGGGCGCTGGTCTGGATCGCGCTGGCGACCTCGCTCCACGTCCAGCCCAGCCGGCCGGCGGCGGCAGTAGCCGTGCTCTGGTGGGCGCTCTTCTCGCTGCTCGCCACCGCCTACAATGCCGTGATCCTAATCGGCGGCGGCGCGCTCGACGTCGCGGAGATGGTCGCGTGGCCGGTGAACCTCCTCCTGCTGCTTTGCGCAATCGGCTCGGTGCTGCGCCGCCGGAGCCACGGGCAGCACCACGGCGCCTCCGGTGACAACCACAACGGCGGCCTGTCGGAGCCTCTGGTCGGCAAGGACAACGACGAATCCGCCGTGCCCACCTCGGAGCTCTACCCCTCCGGCCTGTTCCGCCAGCTGGCCTTCTCGTGGCTGAACCCTCTGCTCCGCCTCGGCCGCTCCAAGGCGCTGGACCTCGCCGACATCCCGCTCATCGCCGGCGAGGACACCGCGGAGCACACCTCGCACAAGTTCGCCGAGGCCTGGAGCCGCCACGTCCACGGCAAGGCCAGGACCCGCCGGAGCGTGGGCAGGAACAGCCTCGCCCTCGTCTTGGGCAAGTGCTTCCTCGGCGAGATCCTGCTCACCGGCTTCTACGCCTTCCTCAGAACGCTGTCCATAGCCGTGGCGCCCCTGCTGCTCTTCGCGTTCGTGTGGTACAGCAACCAGGAGGTGAGGGACCTCCGGGTCGGCCTGGCCCTCGTCGGCTGCCTGCTGCTCATGAAGCTCGTCGAGTCGCTGTCGCAGCGGCACTGGTTCTTCGACTCCAGGAGAACCGGGATGCGCATCAGGTCGGCGCTGATGGCGGTCATCTTCCAGAAGCAGCTCAGGCTGTCCAGTCAGGGGAGGAAGAACCACTCCACCGGCGAGATCGTCAACTACATCGCCGTTGACGCGTACCGGCTTGGCGACGCCATCAGCTGGCTGCACATGGGTTGGAGTTCACCACTTCAGCTGGTGTTCGCAGTCGCCACGCTCTTCTGGGCACTGAAGCTTGGAGCTCTTCCGGGTCTGGTGCCCCTAATCATCTTCGGCTTTCTCAACGTGCCGTTCGCGAGGATCTTGCAAGGGTACCAGGCCAAATTCATGGTTGCACAGGACGAGAGGCTCCGGTCGACGTCCGAGATACTGAACAGCATGAAGATCATCAAGCTGCAGTCATGGGAGGAGAAGTTCCGGAACATGGTCGAGTCACTCAGGGATGGTGAGTTCAAATGGCTGAGGGAGACCCAGATGAAGAAGGCCTATGGTGCGGTCATGTATTGGATGTCCCCGACCGTCGTGTCTGCTGTGATGTACACCGCAACAGCAATCATGGGGAGTGCACCCCTGAATGCCAGCACTCTGTTCACGGTCTTGGCCACCCTGAGGGTAATGGCTGAGCCAGTGAGGTTTCTTCCTGAGATCCTCACAATGATGATCCAGTACAAGGTGTCGTTAGACCGTATCGAGAGATTTCTTCTCGAAGATGAGATCAGAGAGGAGGATGTGAAGAGGGTACCTTCAGATAACTCTGATATCAGAATCCACGTCCAAGACGGGAATTTCAGCTGGAATGCTAGTGGAGCTAATCTGTCACTGAGGAATGTTAACCTTAGCATCAGTCGAGGAGAGAAGGTGGCTGTCTGCGGCCCAGTTGGCTCAGGAAAATCTTCACTGCTGTATGCATTGCTTGGGGAGATACCTAGAATATCAGGATCAGTAAGTGACAGAGAAAGTTAACTCTTTAATGCAGATAAAAGATTGCAATGATGTTATAATTAAGAATATGACTAAACTGTATTTTGCAGGTTGAGGTATTCGGCTCAGTGGCATATGTTTCACAGAATTCCTGGATACAGAGCGGTACTGTTCGTGATAATATACTCTTCGGGAAGCCTTTCAACAAGGAACTGTATGAGAAGGCAATCAAATCTTGTGCCCTGGACAAGGATATTGAAAATTTCGACCACGGAGACCTGACAGAGATTGGCCAGAGAGGACTGAACATGAGCGGAGGTCAGAAGCAAAGGATTCAGCTGGCAAGAGCCGTCTACAATGATGCAGATGTTTATCTGCTGGATGATCCTTTCAGTGCAGTTGATGCGCACACTGCTGCAGTTCTTTTCTATGTAAGTTGCAGATATCCAACTAAATGATATGTTTAGTCCTTCACGCAGTTCTAAATGCAATGTTCATGCAGGACTGTGTGATGACAGCACTTGCTCAGAAGACTGTAGTTCTTGTGACCCACCAAGTTGAATTTCTGACTGAAACTAGTAGAATTCTGGTAAGTTGGTATTCTGAACATTATTCATGACTCTTTATATCAAATATCCTTGTGTTATAAACTGTCATTTATTCTACAGGTAATGGAAGGCGGTCAAGTTAGTCAGCAAGGAAAATATTCAGAACTACTGGAATCTGGGACAGCATTCGAAAAGCTGGTTTCAGCTCACCAGTCTTCGATCACAGAATTAGATACTAGTGCCAGCCAACAGAACCAAGTTCAAGGGCAACTGGTGCCTGACGAAAACACAGTGTCGAGTGCGCTGCAGGCTACAAGGCAGGCTAGTGACATTGAAGTCGCTGCAAAAGGTCCTTCAGCAGCAATCCAGCTTACAGAAGAGGAGGAGAAGGGGATCGGTGACTTGGGATGGAAGCCATACAAAGACTACATAAATGTATCCAAGGGCGTTTTCCAATTCTCTGGCATGTGTACTTCTCAGGTGCTCTTCACATGCTTTCAGATCGCGTCCACATATTGGTTGGCCGTGGCTGTTCAGATGGATAACGTCAGTGCTGCACTTCTAGTTGGGGCCTATTCTGGGCTCTCTATCTTCAGCTGCTTCTTTGCCTACTTTAGAAGTTTGTTCGCAGCTGTTCTGGGCCTCAAGGCCTCCAAAGCATTCTTCAGTGGGCTAATGGATTCTGTATTCAAGGCTCCCATGTCATTTTTTGACTCAACACCTGTGGGAAGAATTTTAACAAGGGTACGGATTTTATTTTCCTTTATTGTATTTTGTACAAGCAAGATCATACAGCTGGTGCTAAGTTTTCATAAAGGAGAGCTTAAAATACAATTGCTGGTATGTGCAGGCATCTTCAGATTTAAGCATTCTGGACTTCGACATACCTTACTCCATGGCTTTTGTTACTACCGGCGGTATTGAGGTTGTCACAACAGTACTTGTCATGGGTACTGTTACTTGGCAAGTCTTGGTTGTAGCAATCCCAGTTACAATCACCATGGTATATGTTCAGGTCAGTATACAATTCTGCAAGAAATTCCTCTAATCATTTAAAATGAATGTATCCTGCGAATTTTTGAGCTAACACATAGTTTTAAAACATGAAGAGGTATTATGTATCATCAGCTAGAGAGCTAGTAAGAATCAATGGAACAACAAAGGCACCTGTAATGAACTATGCATCGGAGTCAATTCTTGGTGTGGTGACCATCAGGGCATTTACAGCAACAGAGAGGTTCATCCATAGCAACATGCAGCTTATCGACACTGACGCGACAATGTTCTTCCACACTGTTGCTGCGCAAGAATGGGTGCTTATAAGAGTGGAGGCACTGCAGTCCTTGACAATATTTACAGCAGCATTGTTCCTTGTTTTGGTTCCTCCAGGAGTAATTTCACCAGGTAGCTACATAACCATTAAGATAATAAGATTAGATCTTCCTTCTAAGTGGCATCTTTGGGTTGATAAAACATTCCCAATATGGACTTCTTTCAGGCTTTGCGGGACTTTGCCTCTCCTATGCTTTGACGCTGACTTCAGCACAGGTTTTCTTGACAAGGTTCTATTCGTACTTGGAAAACTACATCATCTCAGTGGAGCGAATCAAGCAGTATATGCACCTCCCAGCAGAGCCACCTGCTATTATACCAGAAAATAGAGCTCCAATTTCATGGCCACAGGAGGGAAGGATAGACCTGCAAGATTTGAAGGTAAATAATAGGAAGTTCCTTTTCCACAATCATTGAAGTTTTGTGAGAATTGACTCACTGACTTGTACTTCATGAGCAGATAAGATACCGTCCAAATGCACCGCTTGTTCTTAAAGGAATTACTTGCACCTTTGCTGCGGGGAACAAGATTGGGGTTGTAGGGAGGACAGGAAGTGGGAAATCAACACTCATCAGCTCATTGTTCCGTCTTGTTGATCCATCAGGTGGAAGGATACTTATTGATAAGTTGGATATCTGCTCCATAGGCCTAAAGGATCTGAGAACTAAATTGAGTATTATCCCTCAAGAACCCACACTTTTCCGGGGAACTGTGCGCAACAATTTGGATCCCCTTGGCCTGCATTCAGACCAAGAGATATGGGAGGTCAGTAAACTTGTCATGCCTGGATGATTATAGTGAGTTTACGAATGGCAATACAAATTCTTGAGCAATACAGTTCCAGATAAAACTATGTTAAATTAACCTTATGTTACCATATGCATTAGAAGCATATCTTTTTTGCAGATTTGGTCATGTTAACCTTATTATGTTGCTATATGCCTGCAAGAACAATGACAGTTCCATGTGTTCTGATATACACTACTTACAATGAACATTTCAGGCCTTGGAGAAGTGTCAACTGAAGACAGCAATTAGCAGAACCCCTGCTCTTCTTGATACAGTAGGTACGTGAAGTTAGAAGTATACCCTCAGAAAGAAATATGTACCTTATTAAAGAGACACTGAACTCATTCCATTTGTTCTTGCGGACTATAATTATGCCAGTGAGTGATGATGGCGATAACTGGAGCGCTGGACAGCGTCAGCTCTTCTGTCTTGGCAGAGTTCTCCTCCGCAGGAACAAAATTCTAGTTCTAGATGAGGCGACGGCATCCATTGACTCTGCAACAGATGCGATCCTGCAGAAAGTAATCAGACAGCAGTTTTCAAGTTGCACGGTGATAACCATAGCTCACAGGGTTCCAACTGTGACAGACAGTGACAGGGTCCTGGTACTGTCCTACGGTATGTTACAGAAGACCATTTCAGTAATGTAGCATCCACAGAAATCTTCAATTCATTCTTCAAAATACCAGTAGCTAGTATACCATCGACATCCCATATGATATAATTATAAGTAAACTGCAAAACTCATTCTATATGGACAACTCATGATGATGATTTTCCAATTGTGCAGGGAAGCTTCTTGAATATGAAACACCAGCCAGACTATTGGAAGACAAGCAGTCAGCCTTTGCTAAACTTGTGGCTGAGTATTGGGCTAATACCAAGCGTAATTCAACATGAACCAACCATTGTATCAGAACATTATTAAAGATATCATCAATCCGATCAAGATATTGAAAGATTAGTTCCAGAGTTCTCAAACTGAATCCACAAGTAGACAAATAAAAAATATCATGAATCCAATCAAGAACCAGTCAGGAAATGTCCTCTTCATTATTTTATTGGTGGAGTTGCTGGAAATAAATAAGATATCAGTAACAATCTAATTTTGGCAGTGGGAGCAATTTTCAGGGTTAGGGTTATTGGGCGGAGTTAACTCCAGCTGGTTGATTGAACTACTCTCAGTAAGCAATTCAATATAGGTATAGCCTATGGTATTCTTTGCAAAATGAAATGGAAGATCCACTTCAAGCATGATGGATGGCATTCTTCATATGTAAGCTTTTTTGAATAAGAAGAAACGGGAAGTACCAAGTCGTGAACTGGTAGAATCTGTGGCCAAAATATGAAACGAGAATTATTGTCATGTTGCTTCTGTACTCAGTATTGATACATTTAAAATTATGGCTGTGTAGAATGAGAAGGAAACTGTTTCTCAAATGAGTAAGGGCACTGCTGAGAAAAAATAAACCTCCACTTTTTATTCATAACAGTGGCACTAAGATGATTCCAAATAAATTGAAATTACACAAAATCATTCTCCAAGATTAAGGAAAGTAAGAATTAAGATTGATGCTACTGGTCACAAGTCATTGTCTCAGACAAAGGATTTACTCACACCATGGTTGCTCCCTTCCTAATTCAATGGCCATACCTAATTTAGTGTACAAAGTTGTGCAGGTTTGCTATTCATATTCCGGACACATTTTGAGTATCGTAGGCTACCAACCGCTAGATTGTGGAAATATTTACTGGCTGATCTAATCAGTGTTATTGACTACTAGCTAAACTTGCTTGGGATGCTTAATAGTTAACACCACACAAGTGATAGATAGTGAATAGACTTTGTACAATGCACACATGACTATCTTTGACAGAAATAACCTAAGCAAGGCTTCAACCCATATGAAGGAATGTACCTTGAAACGTCCATTATTGACATACTTTTCCATTCGCAAGCTTTATGTGACCAACAACCGGAACCTGCTGAACACCTGTGTGTCCGATGCCCAGTTGCACTGTCCAGAAGTTGGTCCGGGGGCCTGGTACAGGCACCAAGGGCTGAGATGGGTATGGAGGAATGGTGGAACAAATCTCTGTTAGGCTTGACAAGAGCACAAGAAGGCTCAAAGCTGCTGTCCAAATTTACACCGCTTGGAATATATGGAAGGAGAGGAACCAAAGAATTTTTGAAGGAAAAGTTAGTACTCCACTGCACATTGTGAGGATGACCAAGGAAGACATGGCAATGAGAAATAGAGCTTGTGGAAGCCCTGCATTATTCTAATTTTTTAATGTTAATGTTTCTTAAGAGTTAGATATTTCTAGTTATTTTTGTAATAGAACTCTTGTAAGACTCACTTGCTTTTTCTACTTAAATGACAAGGCAATATAATGCTCCTGCCAGTATTTAAAAAAAAAGAACATGCTAGCTTTGATGAAATTTCATTCGGACCACACTTTTGTCTTTCCACTTTCTGTGGGAAGGGCACAGAAACTACAAGTAAATTCACCAGCTGCAGCTAGATTTATATTTCTAGTTTAGTAAATAATATGTTCACAAATAATAAATATAAATAACAGATATCTCAAATATAATTTAATAGGTACACACTAATCTCAGAGTGCAGCAACATTGCATCCAGTGGAAACTGCACACACGAAATATATCTCAAAAAACATAATTCGTGTTGCCAATTTGTTTCCATTTACCAAAAAAAAAGGAGCAGAGAGATTACAGAGACAAACAGGAACAATTCCGACTTACTAGGTACCCAAGAAACTAAACTTATAACCAGGGTTCCCAGTTTTGGTGAAATTTCGATGAACTTTGAATTTAGGTAATTTCGGTGGTGACCGAAAGAAAATGCTGAAATTTACTATTACATTTGGACGTATGCTTTATTGTAAACATAGTACTATATACTCATATTTTCTATTTTTTGCGTTGCATATTCTTCAACTCAATAGTTTTGTAGCCATAAATCATGCTAATCATTTGTTTAAAAACAAAAACATTAGAAAATCATATAGTTTGGTGAAGACTCTAAAAGAAATTCGGCAAAATTTGACCGCAAATTTGCGAATTTCAGTAATTTGGGTGGCGACCAAAGAAACCCCAAAAATGAAATTTAAAACCTTCTTATAACTCCACGGTTTGCAAAAGTTTGTGTTGCAATTATATCAGGAAACAAGCCAAATAATTGTCAACATCTGGAAAACAATGGCAGAGCTGAAGAGGACAATGGGATGGACCAACAGAGCCCTGTGTCCTCTTCTAATTAATTCGAAAAGAAATCATAACAACTTCAATTAATTGTGAAGAAGACTAATTAAAAGACGCTCATCAGCAACCAGTGGTATCATTCGTTCGCCAGATGAGCATGGTGATTGCTAGTCAGCCTGCATTCTCTAGCACGATTTCTCCAAAGAGATACATTAACAATGCATTGCCCAATGATGCAACCATTATGCAGTTTCTAGAAACTTACTTTAACCTAATGTAAAAGTTTTCTACTTACAGGCAGTGGATGGCAACGCTGCCTTATCTATCAATAGCTACTGTCAATATTTTCAGGGCACTTGTATATACCTTCCAATAACATCTAGAATGTTGCATGATGTTGAGCTTGGGGATTTGTTTCAGGAAATGTTGTAGAGGAGATGAGGCCTAATTCTTAGTAGATATCATGGCCCAAAAACAAATAAAAATTTGATTGGACCCCTGCGGTCCTGCCCCATCAATCAAGTGTCAGCAAAATTAAAGTGATGAGTGATCGGGGAAAAGTAACATTCAGTCTTCAAACCAAAGTGGAACAGCTTTGTAAACTCAGTTACAGTACTATGTCAACTGTCACATCGTTTCTCCCCATCAACCGACCAAGACACGTCTATGATTTATCCAGATCAGCGGCTTGCACCGGCAAAATCTGAGCTCAGAAACCGTAATCGCTAGGCCCGGCAACCACCTCGGCTCGGTCCATGTAAAACATGTCAGAATCGCTGAACCCTAGTTCCCGCGATTCACCAACGGGGTCCAACAAACCGCCCGCGCAACCCGCTTGGAGACATGGCATGCCCAAAAATCACGGGTGATCGCCGCAACGGCGCGCGAATCAGCGGCAGCATCGAAACTCGCGACGCCTAAAACACGAAACGGAACCAATCCGCAGCTGCTAAGGGCACGTACAGCCGACAGACGGCGGGTTGTCTGCAGAACCTCGAACTTAACATACAGATAGATCGTACAGCTCATAGATAGAAAGACCGTCTGTAAGCTGTTCAGTACTTTACATTAGCTTAGGATAAACTACATGTACATTTGTGTATACCATTGTGTAGCTATTTGATAGAAGAAATAATAAAACATTATGCAAACCTATCTAAAAGACTAATATTTAATATTTTGATAAAATTAGATACAAGACACTAATAAAAGGTGCTCTTTGGTAGAACACACAAAAAAAACACATTTTCTTTCTCCTGCCGGTGCCCTGACATACGTGAAAAGACAAAAGTGCCCTGATCATTATCTTCTTTCTCCCTGCAGCCGCCGAACGAGTGTCCAAAACGCATCTTCCTTCTTCATCCTCCTGCAGTCCTGCGCCACACCTGCTCCCTAGCACGCTCCACCAGCTCCCTCCGTCCGGCCGTCTCCACGAGCGGGGCTCCTGCTGCTGCCTGGGATGCTCCCGAGCCACCGCCGCGCCTGGGATGCTCCCGAGCAACTCCTCGCCATCCCCGGCCCGGCCATGGCCAGCTCCAAGCCCCTGCTGCTCCGCTTCGCCGCGCCGCTCACCCTCCTCCTCGCGGTCGCCGAGGAAGCGCCGCCACGTCCAGCAGCTCGCGCCGCCGCCCTCCAGCAGCTCGTGCCGCCGCCGCCCGCGAGCCGCTCACCTCGCCGTGAGGGGCCGCCCACTGCCGCCGCCGCCGGTGCGGGTCGTCCACGTGGACGCGCTCATGTCCGGTGAAGCAGCGGCACATCTTCCTCGTCCTCTTCGTCGCCCTTGCCCTCGCCGTCATCTTCCCATCGTGATCTCGCTCCATCGTCGATGGGATGCAGGTTTGTGGAAGGGATTGGGGAGCTCGGAGGGAGAAATTAGCGCGGGAGGAGAGCGCGGGCGCGGGATCCAGCGGGAGGAGACGGTGGCGTACAACGCGCGCTCGCCCGTCTGCTCCGCGTGGGAGAACGGGACGGGAGCGTCGCCTCGCCAAACGACGCGGCAGCCGTCTCTACGCCGCGCGGGGGTGTTTTTGCATAAAGATCAGCGTACAGACTGTACATGCCCTAATATAGGGAACCGTATATGTGAGGCATCGCGGGTGCAAATTTTTCTCCTCTGAAATCAAAATCGAAAGGGACAAGTAAATTCGAGAGCTGGGGATTACCGATTAGCTTCGATCCCCCGGGAAACTGGGGATGGACCCGCGGGGATGGGATGCGCGGCGTGGAGCAGTCGCACTCGCCGGCAATGACGACGAGAGGCGGGCGGGAAGCGAAGCGAGAGGCGAGTCCGCACTTTCCAGCGCCGCGCTTCAGGAGACGGCGGCATTGGAAGCTCCGGCCTGGGGAAGAGGGAAGGGAATGATCCTGTTGGGCCGAGGCTTTGGTTCATTGAGAAATTATTGGACCGTAAGGCCCATCTTATCATTTTCCCCTTCTTTTCTAGATCATCAAGTCCTCATTGCAAAAGGAAGGAGATGGATATAAGCATCTCACAGGCCACCAAAGTCCGTCCACTGATCAACCCCGAATTGGTCAGATGGTAGAATTTGATAGTGAACAGCAACCTCAAAAGCGTGATTCATGCACGGCCATCCAGTTCATCGTACAACCCTGAGCAATAGCTAGTTGACATTCTTTTTCTCCAAACATGCTCCAGCAGATTGGACCATTGGAACACACTCACCGAATCCAAAGTCAGCGGCCGAACCAACACCGACGAATACCCATCACGGGTACGACCTCCAAGACAACACCAATTTGTCAATCTCTACCTAATTATAAAGCAAAGATTGCTTCCACGATACCTAGAAAACGGTTGGTTCTGCGGTACATTGTAGATTTGCATAAAACCCCCTAATCTTTCTAATAATAAAACACCTACATCAGCCAATGTCGTTGCTTCCACGTGCGTTTTTTTTTCCTAGCCTCTCCCTTCGTGCGATTTCCCTGAGTCCGACTGCTCTCCTCCGCAGGTTCGAGGAGAATCTCGCGATGTATCTGAGTCCCATCCCAGGCGCGTCCAGCGATCCCCGTGATGTTCCCGAGTTCAAGCTGTCTTCGAATAAAGAGGGGGCAGCCAGATACAAGCGGTGATGCAGTTCGATTCCGAAGTTGGGTGAGTCCAGCGAGCCCAAGTGATTCCTGCGACTGCGACGGCCTCAAGTTCCAGGAGACGACGCCGTCCTCAAATCACAAAGGGATAGCCTGGAACGAGCAGCAGGTGCAGGAAGGGCATCACTATCTTGCAGTATGCTGATGATACACTGGTTATAATGGAGGGAAAGGTGGAGCAGGTACTCGCCCTGAAAGAAATTCTTCAGACTTTTTCCATATTGACTGGTCTGAAAGTGAACTTTTCCAATTCAATGATGGTACCTATTAATGTTACCGATGAGAGGTTGCACTTGCTTTCATCTACTTTTGAATGTTCTGAGGGTAGTCTGTCATTTACTTATCTTGGCCTACCCCTTGGTTTGACAAAGCCAAGGGTTGAGGAGTTCTGGCCATTGGTCTCGAGGTGTGAGAAAAGATTAGTGTGTACTTCTCAATTCCTATCTCAGGCTGGTCGCTTGGAGATCACAAATTCGGTCCTTACTGCATTCCCAACTTTCTTCATGTGCACATTTCGCCTTCAAGGCACAATTATTAAGCAAGTGGACAAATTCCGTAAGAATTGTCTTTGGCGTGGCTCTGAATTGAATGCAAAGAAACCACCTAAGGCTGCTTGGAAGTTAGTCACATTGCCAAAATTTGAAGGTGGGCTAGGAGTACTTGATTTGAGGAGGCAGAATGAGGCTCTTCTATTGAAGAATTGGCATAAGTTTATGAATAGGGAAGAGATCCCTTGGGTCAAGTTGGTTTGGGAAAAATATTATCCTCATGGTAAGTTACCCAATCATACAAAAAAGGTTCATTCTGGTGGCGTGACATGTTAAACTTGCTAGACACATATAAGGGATTGGCCTTTGTTACAGTGGCTGATGGGCGCACTTGTCTAGTCTGGGATGACATGTGGTTAGGCAATGTGCCCAAGCTTGCATTTCCTGAGCTCTATTCTTTTGCACTGAATAAGAGTATTTGCATCTTGAAAGCCAACCAACTGCCACATCTGCACCACATGTTCCATGTGCCTCTTTCTGAGGAAGCTTTCCACCAGTATATCCAAATGCAGGGCTTGTTTGATCAATTGCCGCGTTCAGATGATTTGGATCAGTGGAGTTACATCTGGAATAATTCTTGTTATACAACAACAAAGGCTTACAAGGCTTTAACTGGGCATAGGGATGTTCATCCTGCTTTCAAATGGCTTTGGAAATCATCTTGCCAACCAAACCATAGAGTTTTTTTCTGGCTGCTCCTCCATGACAGGCTTAACACTAGAGGTTTACTCAAAAGAAAGCATATGGAACTCCCCTCATACAACTGTGTTCATTGCAACAATGGTCTTGAGGAAAACCTACATCATCTCTTCCTTGGCTATTCTTTTGCAAGAGAGTGCTGGGATCTTTTGCATCTGACAATTGTGGAACCTTTGGATCCGTTTCGTACTTTGGAACATTTTAGACAGCAGTTGGGGGTTCCATTCTTTATGGAGATTATCATCTTGATGAGCTGGAGTATTTGGATGTCTCGAAATGATTTCATCTTTGATAACATTCAGTGGAGTATGGAGGCTGTCAAGGCTCGTTTTAAAGTTTTGTTTCCTCAGCTTCTGTTTAGAGCAAAGAATAGTTACTTCCCTCAGATAGAACAATGGCTTGATATGGTCTAGTGTCTCCTTCTTCCTCCTCTTTTTCTTTTCTTTTTGTTGCTTGTATGTAAACTCTTGTTGTTCTTTTTCTTTAATATATAATCAGTAGGGGTTTGACCCCTCCTGTTTCTTCAAAAAAAAAAGGGCGTCCGATCTGAGTAGCAATCAAAGTCGGGTCCGTCAGCAACTTCAGATCATATCAGAGATAAAAGTTAGTGAGCTTCTATTAATATTAGAAGCATATATTCTTTAGTCTTAATACTGCTACTGTCGCAACTGTCAAGTGCCGGGACGCTCTTCACATATCCAGCTCTGTGCCTTCTCTGACCAATCTCCCTTCGATCGCCCTTCGATCTGTCGTCGTCAGTGCCCCATCGCCATTGCCCATTACCAAGGTTTGTGCTGTTCTTTACCAAGATTTATTAGTTTTTTTAATCTGTAACTTAAAGATGCTAGCATATCCTCCACCAACGCCTGCTGGGCAACGTTGACCCTTCAAGAAAGGTTCTGTGTCAAGTGACGTTGAATCAAATAAGCCCCCGTCACCAACCATCCCATCATCATCTCTGGTTACTTCCTTTGTTATTTATTTAATTTATCCATTAGTCATAGATTTGACAGTTTTAGTTTTGAGTTCTTTTTTTAGTCTTGCCGTGTTCATTCAGGGCTCCAGGCGATGGTGAGAAAGGAAAAACATATGGATCCAGTGAGATTGAATCAGAGAAAAAAATGAGAAAAGAGTTCTATTAGTTGCAGCTGCCATGCATGCAAGATTCAGCGTGGAGTCGTGCTTGGGACAGGGAGCATACTTGTAAATTCCATTCCGGAGTTCATTCCGTTTTTGCTCTTGGAACGGAACATTCCGGTATCGACCGATACCGGTGTACCGTTCCGGACTTTATTATATTAAAAATATATGAATATACATATACATAAATATTCATATAAATATATACTTACGGCATAATTACGCTTCATCACACTAACATTTTTACCAAACTCACATATAATTCATTAAGTTCACCTGACCATAACCATATTTCATACTCCATAGCTCATACATGGAAAATAAAAACACAATCATTTGGTTTTAGCCCGGTACCGAAATGAGCGGAACAGGCGTTTCGACCGGTATTGGCCGGAATTGACCGGTATTGACCGGTATTTGACCCGGTACGGGATTTCAGCCCTTCTATGCCGGTTTAGGCACCGGAACGGGGCATTCCGGCCATTCCGGCCGGTACCGGAATGGAATTTACAACTATGCTTGGGAGGGATAGAGGCCTCGACATAGTACAAGCCGAGAAAGGAGGGATAGGCAGCCGTCAAGATCCACGTTGTCGCCAACTAGGTGAGAGGAGATAGTTGTAGGAAATCAGTTTATTATGTAAATTATATAATAGTCTTTATGTACTACATATGTGCCTTTTATGTTTTAGTCCACGTGATAAACAATAATAGCGGGTCAAACGTACAATACATTACGCATGATCATTCTTCAAACACGAGTTAGAAAAATCTAGACACTGTGGGTATGGCTGTGGTTCAGCATGAAACAAAGATTAAAAATATATTATTTTATCATAGCAATACATGAGCATTTTGCTATCAACCCAAATATAACAAAATGATTATTTCAATGCACCCAAATATATACAGATATTTGAGCTATCCATTTTAATTTAAATTTTGTCCCGTTGCAACGCACGGGTATATTTGCTAGTAATAAGAAAAGAGGACTACGATCTGAACTGTGTAGATGTTACAATAAGAAAAGAGGGACCTAAGATGAAGTTAGCCAAACATCTTAGTTCTAATTGGCTGGCAATGCACCATGATTTTGCCAGCAAAGTTTTTGTTCAGCAAAAAAAAAGGAAGGCGGATATGCATACAGCCGACGGCAGTATATTGGACGTTTCCCTTGCGGATACCACTATACCAGCCCTGCCCCCTTGTCGTCTAGTCTAGCACGGCCCCTCCCTGTGAAGGAAGGCCGCTCGTGCTGCTGCAGAGTGCGGCGTCAGCGCTGCTAGTCGGCAGCGGGCGGCGCCAAACCCGGCGACGGCGCGCCGGGAAGACAAACCACTGGTGGTGCCACGGATCGGAGGCGGATCGAGCTGGGCAGCTGGCCCCGCTTGTCCGCAAGCCCCCGCGGCCAGAGCCAGACACCGCCACGGCCACGCGACGCGCATGTGCACCACCGAGCGAGAGGGCGCGCGGACCCAGGCGCACTGCTGCCTGCTGGTATCTTCATCTCCAGCCAGGCAGCCGGCGGCGCACAGATCAGCGCGGCACCCTTGTCGCTCCCACATTGGACCCCCTGGCCGGCGCCGTCGGCGCGTACCCGATTGCCTGCGTCCGGATCCCGGAGACGTCCAAGGATCGAGCAGAGCAGACGGCGGCCTATCATCCGCGCGTGCCTATCAGCAGCGCAGCGTGTGGATCAGTGGATGCAAGCACTGCACCAACCGTGGCTCGTCGTCGTCGCCGCATTGCGATGGCGCGGGGCTTCGAGAATCAGGACCACGGCGGGCGCCGTATGTAGCGCCCCCCGGCCGGGGCGTTGGAAATAGTAGACTTTGGCCGCTTCAGCGCGCATGGATGGATCAGCATACGTACTACCCGTACCAGTCGACATACCACACGGAGAAATTCGTATTACTTAATGATGATGCTTTCCATGGTCCATGCCACCAAAAAGGATGAGAGCATTAAAAATACCTTTTCTAGGCCCGTTTCATTTCACAGGACGAGTTTTTTTTAAATGAAATAGTTCAACCAATTTTTATAATCAAACCAGCAAAAATGTCCGTACGTTGTTATACATAAATATAAGACTTTATGAATAAAGCGCGCGGGAGCCATGGACGCCGCTGATATGTATCAGCCGAGGAGTATGACAAAGAAGAGATCTTTGTTAGGCAGACATTGTGCCCAGGTACAATGCGGATGAGGATAATGTGAGAAGACAAAGGGATGCGTACGGTAGTGTGGGATGGCTAGAGGAGACAAGGTACTGCAGGCTAGACGAGACAACAGGGTGCGTACGGTTTTGATGAAACACAATGATAACCAAAATATGATGATTAGGGGCACCATAAGACAGTCTCAGTGGAGGTTTAATGTCATTAAATGTAATGATGTGACATAGGAGAGAGAAGGAAGAGTTTCAAGGTATGTGAGAGGAGTTTCATCACATAAAACTTTTTTTAGTCTAGATAACCGTGTAATGAAACAGTGCAATGAGACAGTGAGACTAACCTAATGACAATTATCGAAATTGACGATGAGAAATAATAAGAGGATAATTTCTTGAACATTGTGTATGCACGCCCATCCATAGCAAGCTATTGGACAAGAATGAATGGCATACATAGACAAATACGTGTTTTTTATGACAGCAACATAGATGCCAAGGCTTCTTGGAAGCATAAGAGAGAGAGGTACCAAGGATAAGGCTATACCTTACTATCCGCGATATTAATTTATTAACTTATACGCATGGTTCATGATAAAAAAAATATGTAACTACGGTGAGAACAATATGGGAGAATGCATGTATGGAGTTATTGGAACCGGTGATTAGAGAGAAAAAAGGAAAGGATATTTGGATATGATAAAAAAAACTAAAAAGGGTGCATCCACTACTGATTTTGACGTTTTCAAACTCAAAATTAAATTCTAAATATTATTTTTGGTGGTATGCATTGAACCATTCAAATAAATACTCACAAACGAAAACTTATGTCGCCAGTAAGAAATCTAAAAAATGTTTATGTACCTATTGTAAATGTCTAGTATTTACATTACTTCTAATAAATACTAAAAACACATTTCTATATAAGAATTCTCTTTTCTTCGGAATTCGAACTCCAAGAAGATAATGCAAAAAAATATGATGATGGCAAAAAAGCTGATATATTGATTTATTATAATAATATAGCTAACCACAACTATTTGTATCTATTTATTTAAAAATTAAATGTATAAATATTCGCATAACAAAGCTAGCTAGTGCACTGATTAGCGTGGGCTGGTTTGCTAGTTCCTCATACCAAGATGTTAAGGCCAGGGGGAAGCTTGCGCCAGGTTAATTAGTCTAGTCTCATTGCAGAGTTTCGTTGTTTAGTTACCAAGACTAGACCAAGCTAGATGGGTTTCATTGGGGATGAAACTCCTTTGCCATATCCGCAAATTTAACGCTAGGACACGCGCATTGAGACTCGCCTTAGGGCAAGTACAACGGTGCAGACATCTGTTGTCTCTTTGACGCCAACAGACAGCTTGTACAATGAACTGTCTGTTTAGCTGTTTGTATGATGATTAATTCATCATTTGACATAAAAACTAATGATGATCTACTACATATGTGATCTTTGTAGCTTTTTTGTTGTATACATCAGATAATACAAAATACTCCCTCCGTCCCAAAAAAGAAGGCACTCTAGCATTCAAAATTTGTCCCAAAAACAAGTCATTCTACTATATTTAGTGAGTGAATGTGCATGCAACAACCAATTAGTGTCAAATATGGCTAATAATTAGGGGCAATTAAGGTCATTTTACTCTCCTTAATTTGTCCTATAATTTCTAGAGTGTCTTCTTTTTTTGGGACAGAGGGAGTACATTCACTGGCAAGTAGGACCCATATCCCCCAACCTTATCTACTCTGTCATCCTCCGGTCTCCACCAACCAGGCTCTCTCTCTCTCCGGCGAGGGGTGGCAGCCCCGGCGCGGCGGACGACGGCCCCCGCGACGGGGCTGCGACGCGCGGCGGATGGCGGCCCCGCGGCGGCCCTCCCGCGCGCGGCGGACGGCGAGGCCCCGCGGCGGGGCTGCGAGCGCGGCGGGCGGCGAGGGGCAGCGGGCGGCGAGGGGCGGCGGTCCCTGCGGGCGGGGCTTCGGTGCGCGGTCGCCAGCGAGGTCCCTGCGGCGCGCGGCCGGCGGCCCCCGCGGGCGGCGCGACAGGCGGAAGACGGTCGTGGTGGCGCGAAGCTGGAAGTTGATCTCGCGCGTCGGTCGTGTCCCATAGCTGATCCCGCGTCTCCGTCGCCTCCCCGCATCGCACCGTACAACGGTCTTCATCGCCGTCGCGTCGCCTTGGAGCACGCGCTGGACTCGTCGACGAACGAGACGACGGATGGGCTGAGGCGAGCGCCGTGCGGGGGTATTTTGCAAAAAACCTGTGCATGTCGACGGGTCTCGCCGACCCATTGTACTTGCCCTTATGCAGATGGATGCATGTTTCCTTCCCGTGATTTTGGCAGTGATTGGCTGTGTTTTTGGATCTATATGCACGCATGCATGCCAGTTTTTAGAACTTGATCTTGCTTAACGGAATGCATGTGAACGAGGCCTGCCTTAGAATTTCGACCAGAATGAAAAACACTTGCAAGCTTTGGAAAAAAGGAGCTAGAGAGAGTATATCACAATTTCACCATCATGTTGTTTGCACCATATGGTCAATGTGCTCCCCGAGCTCTTATATTCTTAGAGCAAGACTAATAATTTAGCTTGTTGGCTATATCACATAGCCATGTCATCATAAGCCAATCCAATAGTGTATCTATATAGTAGTTGGATGTAGGAGTGGGTTGCACCACTAATATCTGGTTCATCTCTCCCTCTTTCATTCCCTCATCAATTTATTGGTGGAAAAAGTCTATATAACCCCCTCAATATCAGGGGTGGAACACTTTACTGCCCCCCCCCCCACCCCCCCCCCCCCCCCCCGAACTACAAAACCAGATATTTAACCCTCTCAAGTATACAATACCGTTTCAATAACCTCCTGGAGCAGTTTTAGAGGTGATTTTTGCTACATGGCGGCTGATGTGGATGATGAAGTGGCAGAGAAATCTACATAACCCCCTAAACTCCGAAATTGGATGTTTAACCCCCTGAATATTATTTAAATAACTCTCTAAAGCGATTTTAGAGATCATTTCTGCCATATATATGTTGACTTGGACGACGACGTAGCAATGTCCCAAATGTGAGGCACATCATCTTCTTTCTCCTTTCACACCCTTTATTGCACCCAAAAGGACATGCTTGCTACGCACGGATAAAGAAAGAGCGACGGCCGCCAAAACCGGTACCACCTAGACTCAAGCTCTGCCCCATCACCTTCCTCATGCCTGGACATGGTCGAGCTTGGCAGCTAGCGCTCTCTACCCATCCCTGTGTAGCATGCATGGCCTCTCGAGTGTAATGAAGAGAGGGGAAATAAGAAAGAAGATGGTGTTGCTGACATTTGGGACACTGCAACGTCGTCATCAAGGTTAGCAGCCATGTGGCATAAACGACCTATAAGATCACTTTAGAGAGATATTTAAATGATATTGTATAGTGGAGGGGGTTGAACATCCGATTTTGTAGTTCGGGGGGTAAAGTATTCTACATTTGGCAGTTGGGGGCTTATGTAGACTTTCTGCCACTTCATCATCCACATCAGCCGCCATATGGCGCAAACCACCTCGAAAACTACTCCAGAGGGTTATTTAAATGGTATTGTATATACTTGAGGGGGTTAAATATCCGATTTTGTAGTTCGGGGTGTTATATAGACTTTTTCCATTTATTGGTCTCCGTATTGCATCCGGCTGAAAGTGAGCTGTAAAGTCACAGCATGCTTCTCTTATCGCTCATCCCCTCTCACGTCCAACTTAGTGTATGTATGACATGCCATTTCATTGAGCCTTCCTATGTCATCTTATTATACTTGATCTTAATGTAAATATGTAACTAAACAGATGGGTTTGGGAAGGCTACATAAGGGGTATATAGCAGTACAATATGGGAGGTGGATAACCGATGGCGGGTGGCGATAATTGTGGTGTCCCCGCTACCTTGTTGCTCTGCTCTGGCGCTCACCAACTGCCACATTTACTTCTTCCTTGGGCATCTTGAAAGGAACAACCTATTTCTTGAGCATCGATGAAAGGACCATGTATTCGGCCTAATAGGAAAGATGGGGAATTACATTGGTTTAAACCTAGCTAGTTCTAAAAAACTTTCCACAAGAATACAAGATAAATCTAAATATCCATTTCTATCTAGACACGTTTTAAGATTTATCTAGTATGAAAAGGAGTTATGTAATCTACAACCAAATCAAAATATCCTAGCGACTATAGAAAAGTAAAGGCCGAAAGATAGATTGCAAGAAAGAAAATGCAAAAACATTAAGTAAGAGATGAGGATGTGCAAACATTACATATTTATCCCATAGTCCACTACCACTGACCTAAATCAAAACTCCACCAAGGATATTCTCCTAACAATACTCTTGGTGAAGGCTCTCACCACCAAGATGAGCACCAAGTCGGTTAGCTACTCACACATTAATAAGTATAAGCCTCATCATAAGCTTATCTCGTGGTCACCTGATGCCTTCTTTACCTTAGGGTTTGAGCCACCAATGAAAGAAAGGGTATCAGCCCTATACAAGCGTCTTATCGTCGTTGCAGACTAAGCCAAAGAGTTGACATTCTTTCCACCAAGGAAATAACACTTTACAAACACATTTCTAGGCATAAAAAATCACTAATAACTCACTAAAATATGCTAATTTCCATGGATAGTCACTTTTAACACTTTGGTGGTTTAGTCATATTCTCAATTGCGTAGGTTTCCTCTCTAGTCTTGAGCACCTTCAAATGCCTAGGTTTCCTCTCTAGTCTTGAGCACCTCAAAATATTCACTATAACAACCACAATCCATTGTAATTATTGCATGATTGGACATGAACAACCTTACAAAGTTATTACAAGTCTCAAAACATCCAACCTGCACATTACTCGTACTAGCTGTTAAAAACTTTACTTTTCTTTTTATCAATGTCGTAAAGTCTGGCGATATTTATCCCTAAACACCGGGTTGTTCAACGTGTGACAACCCAAAACGTTGTATCATTTATATGTAACTTTTATGTGAAATATCCAGCATGCAGATTTGTATTGATGTTGAAGTTTGGGCGTGTATGATTCCAATCGATCAATTATGCGCCTCCAGTATTAACTTTTTATGCATGATGTTTAACCATCTCATTATGTGAACATTGTTTATGACTTTAACCTACAATGCACATTCATTTTTTCTGCATCGGATTATCTGATACGTACATCTTTAGCACTTTATATTCTGGGTATAACTTTTTTCTCCAAAACGTAATACTGATGATCTTACAGTCTATGAGAAGTTTATGAACAACTTTACAGTATTGTATAGAAATCAATCACATTTGATCACATTAAAATTCAAATGAAATTCATTTATCTCTTTGTCACAACTTTGATGACTTTTCTTTTATTGCATTAATGAGACTTAACCTCACATATTCTCATGAGCCATATTAATCTTATTGAATTATGTTATCATTAATCACAAAAATCACATATCATTCTATATGAGTGCATCATTCTTATACAACTCACTAAGCCCAAGACTGTAGAATCTTGTTGTGGGACCAGGATCCCTAGGGCCACTTATCCAGATGATTAAACTACTCGGCAGAGAGAGTTCAATCCGACTACTCAAACCAGGCGGCTATGGTGCAAGACGGCGTAGCAGATTAGGATAACTAGCCGTGTACAGATAGGAAACTCCCTAAAGTATTCTGTTGCAGTTCTCCATGTTGTGTACGACTAGGACTGTACAAACTGACTTGTAACCCTGCCTCCTGGACTATATAAGGCGGGGCAGGTACCCCCTCAGAACTCAGATCATAACCACACGTGCAATACAATCAAGCACACAGGACGTAGGGTATTACGCTACTCGCGGCCCGAACTTGTCTAAATCTTTGTGTTGTTTGTGTACTGTCGCTCCAAGAACTAGGTGAGACCCACGAATCTACTCTCTGGGGTACCCCCAGATAGACGTGCTCGACATAATTTGTCGACACTTGGCGCCCACCGTGGGGCTCGCTCGACGAAGCTCATCGATAGGCGCGATGGGATGCACTTTCAGAGCCGCCGGCGTCGAGGAAGGCACGACTTTCGTCATCGGCTCGTGGACCTTCGTCTCTTACGGCAAGCTTGGCTTCGAGTCATTCCTAACAGATCAACCAGGGCCCTACTCGACGACGGCGTCTCCATCAAAACCACTTCAAGGTCTCGTCGAGAATCAGCTCTCGACGACTTCATCGGGATCGACATCGACTCCGACTCCAACTCCGACTGGGATTCTACAAGTCGAGGCCGGGTACAACTCTTTTCCAATCATGGAAGGAGCTGGGAACTCCGAGCTGGTTACGCCATCGGACAACCCCCTGGCCCGACTCCCGTTCGGACTCTCCAATACCGCAGCCATATATCAAAAGATGTATGCCGCGAAACAAGAATACAAGACGATCAGATCACCCAGCCAGATCGGGACTAGTTCCAAGGACTCTGAGTCGGCCTCTGGGGCATCAGAGGACGAGGATGAAGACGATTTCACGGTCTTGCTGAGTGATTCTCCAGACAATATTGCGCGCCTCAACCACAGCGCATACTTCAAGACCAACTTCTCCCTCGAGCAACCACTCCTTCAGCTCCCATCAGGACTCATCGTGACCAACTCCCTAGGAGGACTTCTTGTTCACTGGCCCGGCACGATCCCAACTGATTCCTGCTGGGACAACGAGTCGAGATTGAGTGCTGCAATACTCGAGAACCTGCCCTACCAAGACAGCAGAACTGCTTCAGTCACTTCTTCCTCTGGCTCGACAGGGAACAATTTCTCCAGCGCTCCGAGCCTATTGCTGCCTGATCCTTGCAGGCAAGTCTACATGGCGGGCGCATCAGGACAAGGCGGTCAATATGACAGAGAGCTCATGGGCGAAATCTCCGATGAATAACCAACCATTGTTGGAGAATCGGATCAGCAGAAGACGGCCAGGCGATCAAGGAACGTAAAGCGTAGGCAAAGACGTGTTAATGCAGCAAGGCGTGCTACTGCCACACGAAACCTTGATCGAGACTTCCAGATGGTTGGTGATCAGCCAATCCTCCTCGATGCCCTAGAAAATTTATCCGTTGCCGCTGAAATCGTCAAGTCTATGCCCAATACACCACAGCTACAACAAGTCCTTACCTTGCTGGCCGCGGTTCACGACGAGCTCAACGGCGGACCAGGGATGACTCAGCGGACTCCAGATCCACCACCTAAAGGGAGCCACGCTATGTCATCCTCCCATCCAAGCCGAGCTACACGAGAGAATTCAAGACAACTCGTGCTTCACGATACGACGGCTGCTCATCAAGAAGGCAACAGGACTGACAATCCACCAGCCCATGATCTTCGAGACACGATCAATGCCAACCACGACGCTCGGTCTCAAATCGATGCCAACAGAGCCAACTGCATAGCATCAGAGATACGACGACGAGCCGACTTTGAGAGACTCTATGGCCCGATACCAGCTGATCATGAACAGCCTCCACGTGATACCAATCGCAATCGCGGCCAAGATCCTCCACGCGATACTAATTGCAATCGTGGCCAAGATCCTCCACGCGATACCAATCTCAATCGTACACAAGATCCACCATGTCCAGCCAATCAAGGTGATGGACGCGGCCGTGGCAGAGATAATCAACCTGATAATGATCCATCAGGCGACGACAATGACGGCGATCGCCCTCCACGCGGTCGCGACCGTAATCGTGGAAGCGGCCGGGGTCACAACGACCCTGAACCGAGTGGTTCTCCAAGCCATCACTCGAACCGCTGCGACGATAACGAGGATGACGCCAACCACGGAAGGCAAAACCGGTCTCCATCAGACAAATATGATGGTTTCCCAGCTTTTTCTAGCTGCATCAAAAAGACCCTGCTACCTCAAAAGTTCAAAACGACTGGAATCGAGAAGTTCACTGGCAAGCAGGACCCAGAACAGTGGTTGCGCGTCTACTCAACAGCAATCACCATGGCAGGAGGCAGTAATGATGTCAAAGTCAGATACTTTCCAATCATGATGGATACCGCTCCACTGACATGGCTCGAAGGCCTCCGCCCTGGATCAATTGATACCTGGGAACAACTCACAAGGAAGTTCACTGCTAATTTTCAGGGAACCTGGGCACGGCCCGGAACCCGGTTTGAATTAGCAGCCTGCAAGCAAGAAAAAGGTGAAACTCTGCGCAAGTAAATCAAGAGATTCTTCGAAAAAAGAGCTACCATCGTGGATGTATCAGATAGAGAAATCATCGACTGCTTTCATGATGGGCTCTGGGCACGCGAATTACATCGGGAGTTCGGAAGACGGCGTCCCGAGTATGGATGGCAGCGGGTCGGGTATGTGCGGGTAAGGCATTTACCCGCCCGCGAGCATACCCGCGCTACCAACTTTTACCCGCCCGCGAGGCTGCCCGCGGGTGAAAAACCTTGCCCGCGTCCGCACCCGACGGATATCCGCGGGTATCGGGTTTGCCCGCACCCGCAGAGAGATAACATATCAATATACTTATTTTAGCAAGAACAATAATAATTTGAGATATTTCAACAAGAATAATCAATAATTTGACAACCATAATAAAAATGAAGGTCAAGAACCACCACAATTTGACAATCATAATGCATTGTATCAATTTATCACACACGACATGTTGACATCTAATTATTACAACATAAAAAATAAATGTCCAATGACACACACTAGCTAATATTTATGGGCCTTCTATTTTAAGCGGGTAGCGGATATATCCGCGGGTGAAAGTTGCCGCCCGCTAGCTGCCCGCGGGCGGATTTTTTTGACCGTATCCGCGCCCGCGGGTGGATTTTGCTGCTCGTACCCTTACCCGTCGGGTCGGGTATCCGCGGATATCCGCGCCCGCGGGCAAAATTGCCATCCATAGTCCCGAGACCATATCAGAGCTCAGGCGCATGGCTGCTGACTAGGCTGATCAAGATGACCGTGAGCGTGAACGCTTCGACAAGCGTAAGGACAAAAACCCTGGTAACAACAACGGCAATAACTACAACAAGAGTAGTCCTGACCGTCGCAATAACAACAACAGGAGTGACTTCAACCGCAACAACAAGCGCAAGCCAGACAATATAGTCGCGGCAGTTGAATGCCCTACGCGGAAGAAGCTCGCCCCCTCCCTGGACAAGGTCATGAATATCCCCTGCCCATATCACCCTCATGGCAAGCACACGTTGGCGCAATGCATCCACATCAAGAAAGAGTTCGACAAGCGAGAGTTGCCTAAAGAAAGGAAGCCTGCCAATAAGCATGATGACAAAGACAAAGAAGACTCCGGCAACGGTTTCCCCCAGGTGGATAACGTTGTCGCTGTGCTATTCAGCGGAGAAACTCTCACCCAATCCAAGCACTCCAAAAAGCTATCTCTTCGGGAGATCATGGCGGTAGAATCAGCAATACAATCAAGCACACAGGACGTAGGGTATTACGCTACTCGCGGCCCGAACCTGTCTAAATCTTTGTGTTGTTTGTGTACTGTCGCTCCAAGAACTAGGCGAGACCCACGAATCTACTCTCTGGGGTACCCCCAGATAGACGTGCTCGACATAATTCGTCGACACTTGCCTAAGTTCCAACACCAAAACCACAAACCCTAACCTACATTGCTCATCTAAGAAGCATCATCATTGCACTGAAGCTTGCCATTAAACAAGATACATCATTGGACTACCACGATTTGAATTAGGGTTAATCAGGTGTTTGATAAAAGGACCTCTCGCGGTCAGGTCAATATAGTGTTTTTAGGCTCATTTGCACTTAAATTTATAACCGTTCGATCTTGAAAAAATGTTGGGTGTTAATTCTAGCCAATATATAGCTGCATTGCATCACCCTCGATCCCCTCATGTTGATATCGCCACCACCAATTTTGTTGCTGATGTGGTTGTGCAGCCATTCGAAGCCACTTCATCTTTCTTCCCCTTCTATGGTAGCTCCCCGCCTCCCCCACTAGATCTACCAGAACCACCCACCATGCTATAACATGTCAATACATTATGCCCCCGGCCTCCCGCGGTCAAAATGACCACCTCCGTCGAGTGGCGAAATTGGGGGTGGCCAGCAGGGGCCATGGTCACCCCCAACAACTGAAAAACAAATACTGGCACAATGACCCGTCCTCACAGTGCATATTTGTAAGGTTCTATGTATGTGCAATATGATGAGAGGTATATATTCTAGGTATTTTCTTAAAAAATTGGGGTACATCAATTGTACCCCTATGCACCTACATTAGATACACCCATGAAATTAGATCAAATCCTTGTAGGATACCAAGGCAAAACCTAAAGAAACATACTTTATTCTTTTTACAAAAAGTTATGTGGAAGGCAAAATTTCTTTCTATATTGAGAGACGGAGGAGCTTCAATCACCACTTCATTTGGTTTTCATGCTCTCCAAAATGCTTGAGTGATCCTTATTATCTTTTCCCTGGAAATCAGGTGTTGGGTAATTAGCTAAATCATTCGAATGATCTTTAGCTTTCTACTGGCCAGGCATAAAAAAAACACGAGTTTACGGATAGATGTTCTTATGCTTAGGGGGATGGGGGTGGAAAAGGTGCTGCTCGTCGGCTTCCTTGAAAAACCATATGATTATTCCTCAGTCCCGCACTCACCCCTCACGCCGGCGCTACTATATAACCAACGCAAACCCATCAACACGAGATCGAACCCAACTGAGACAGCGAGCAATAATGGAGGCGCACGTAGAGCGGGCGCTGCGAGCGACGCTGACGGAGGCCGAGGCGCGGGCGCTGGAGGCCACGGTGCGCGAGCACCACACGTTCCCGGGCCGCTCGCGCGGCGGCGCGGGGGCAACGGCGGCGGCGACGTGCACGTCGCTGGTGGCGCAGCGCGTGTCGGCGCCGGTGCGCGCGGTGTGGCCCATCGTGCGCAGCTTCGGCAACCCGCAGCGGTACAAGCACTTCGTGCGCACCTGCGCGCTGGCCGCCGGCGACGGCGCCAGCGTCGGCAGCGTGCGCGAGGTCACCGTGGTGTCGGGCCTCCCGGCGTCCAGCAGCACCGAGCGCCTCGAGGTGCTGGACGACGACCGCCACATCCTCAGCTTCCGCGTCGTCGGCGGCGACCACCGCCTCCGCAACTACCGCTCCGTCACCTCCGTCACCGAGTTCCAGCGCCAGCCCGCCGGCGGCGGCACGCCGTACTGCGTCGTCGTCGAGTCCTACGTCGTGGACGTCCCCGAGGGCAACACCGAGGAGGACACCCGGATGTTCACTGACACCGTCGTCAGGCTCAACCTCCAGAAACTCGCCGCCGTCGCCGAGGAGTCCGCCGCCGCCGGCGGCGCGACAGGAGCTAGCAGCTCCTGACCGTGCCGTTCCGTACCGTACCAGAGCGGCGCCGTCGTTGTTGCTCTGTTTGTCTTTTTTTTTCTGGTTCTTTTTCTTTCTCTTTTTCCGTTTCTATCTTCTAGTAGTACTTTTCTCGCCTTTCGTTCTCGTGCATAAAGAAGGCCTTTGATCGGCGCAAGAAAGCCCACTTCAACAGTTCTGTAACGCGTATCTTTGTTCGTTTCTCTCTCTAGCTATCTCCCTCACTCTTCTCTGTTTGTTGAAATTCTGAGTTCCTGATTGCTATCCACAAGCCACAACCACAGCGAAGCTAGGCTGCACAAGGGATCTTGATCCTTGTTGTGTTTTTTCTTCTCGCGAAATATTGTGTTCTGTTTTTAATCCTTCACTCTTTTTTAGTTACATTTATATTTATATGGAACTCGAATTTGGGTGATTAAGAAAAATTTCTAGTGAAACTTGTACATGGAGAAAACATTCGGTAGTCTAACATAAGCCCGACGGAATGGAACTACTACACCCTTTACGTGATTGAAGTGTGGTTCGGTCTAGCTTGGCGCCTTTGGCACCTAACTTAACAGCCAAATGCTTTGGGCTCTGATAGCTGATTCTCCGGAGCACAAAATGTACTACGTACAAAACATAACCTCATATTTTGAGGCTACTAAACTTCTCGACTTTGTTCCTCGAAAAAACTTCTCGACTTGAAGCTCACTTGCAGAGCCCAAACGGAGCGAGAATGGGAGCATCTCCATTCTCCAACAGGATCGTGTTGCCTTCTGTCTTTTTATTTAGTTTTGCCTTTATAGTTGAAAGAGATGTAAAAGCCACTTATTATAAGTTCTTCAGGTGATTCCCGAAATACCGAGTGGACAAGTTTTTCCATATTTTTAGGTGAGCGAATTCTGACTAATGGAACTGATAAAAAGAGTTGTTGCAAAAGCAATGGCCATCATTGCTTGGCAACCAAAGCAGAGCACTTGCTTCTTCTACAAAAGCAACATGATCCTGCGGCACACGTTAGGACATGTCAGTACTTTTAAGCAAATCATATTATAAAATAGCAAACATATATAGTTAGCAGCTACTCTATATAAAGAAAAGCAGAAAATAGTAAGCAGCTGACTTGCTGCTAAATTATTCGGTGGCTCAGCTGCTTTATGGGGTCACTGTGTGGCTTTTCATGGGTCTCACACTCTTTTCCAGAAAGAAGAAAAAAGCATCGATTTCTAAGGGCGAAGCAAGAATTCCATGGCATGGAATGCCTCTGCTGGTTCTCAGTCACTAACTGAACTGTCAATGAGTTCAGGTTCTATACAATATGCTCTTTTCCTTTATTGTTACTTGGGTTGTTAGATGAGAGCGAGCTGCACTTTCTTATCTGTAGGCTTTTGTCTACCTTTTGCAGCTACCCAATCGGCAAGGCAAACTTTTACAATACGCAAGCTAATCTATTAAATTTATTTTTCATTTCATAAAATGTACTCGTAAAAAACATTAACATTATTTAATTTGGCACATGCTAACTGATCGTTTCTTGTGGTGGAACCTATCCACCCGGGTTCGAGTGCTCGACTCACTGTGGGTGTCGTATTTTCCTGGATTCATTTCACAAATTAACCAAAGTTATTCTTCCAATGAAAGACGACGTCGACAACACACGCCTATGATGACTTTGTGAATTTAAAGATCGGGGATCTGTCAGTCTAGTCTCCCGAGGTGGTAAGGTTTCTATACGTTTATGTGATGGACAACTTCACAACCCTAAATGGACACTCACGTTATCTCCCACCACTCAATACCGCTTTAAGATTCATGCACGCCACACACCACGCCACGCCCGTGGCCTCGGCCACTCCGCCCTCCGCCCGCGCCGCACGCCTCGCCCGTGCCCTCGGCCGCTCCACCGACGCGGCCCTGCCGTCGTCACCGACCGCTGCCGCCGACCCGCTGCGGAGCGGCATGTTTGACTTGCTGCGGCGAGATGCCGACCGCCGCGCTCCGACCCGCCGCCGCCCTTCTTCTCCCCATCCGCCATGGCATGTCGCACACGAGGAAGAAGATGCACGAGGAAGAAGATGCACGAGGAAATGCCGCACACGAGGAAGAAGATGCCGCGCCATGGGGGAGAAGAAGATACCGCTCCGACGCGCCGCTGCCGACCAGCTGCTCCGCCCCTACTCCGCCGTGCCGCTCCCACACATGCTCGCCGCACATGCCGCCGCACCACTCCACCGACCCGCCGCCGCACATGCCGCGGCGGCGCGTGCGGCAGCGGGTCGGCGGAGCGGCGCGACGGCAGGTGCAGCGCGGCGGAGCGGAAGCGGAGCCGGCGTGTGCGGCGGAGCAGCGGATCGGCGGCGGCTGGAGCGTCGGGTCGGCGGCGCTGGAGCGTCGAAGCGGCTCGGCGGTGGCGGGTCGGCGGCACGGGTCGCGTCGGAGGGGAACCGGGCGGGAGGGGAGGGGGAGGGCGGGGGCGGGCGAGGCGAGGAGCGCGACGCGTGATATTCATAGGGGTGAGCATATATTTGTGTGAGTATCTGAGTCTATGCTGGTCTTTAAAAAAATAATTTGGCACATCCCACATCTATCCTCCGGTGTAACTGTGTGGAAAGTTTGTTGACGCTGCACGCCACTCCATGCAGCATCCGTTCTCCTTCCACACGTACAAAAGTCAACTGCCAACTGGCTGGCTGTGCCACAACAGAAGTCAAAGCAGCACACTAATAAGGATCCAAGATAAGGTCCGATGAAAGAGATTTTTCGGTTTGGTAGACAGATAGATGCATGGGAGTATTGCTTGACTTCGCAGCCCAGCTGTCTTGCTGAAAAGGAAAGCAAATTTGGTCAACCTTATATTGGTGGTATTTTGATGGATTCGCAGTGGTGGAGTCGAGTGGAGTGTGGGAGTGCAACAGGAAAAATGTTCAATAATTAAGAAGAAAAGAAATGATCGAGTGTTCAATTGCATATGTCACATATAGCATTGCCTAAATGCACTAGTTTTTTTTAGTAAACAGGAGGGGCGAGCCCCTACTGGATATTTCATTAATTATAAGAAAGAAATGTGTCGTACAAAAGAGTTCTCAGGGAACAAAGAAAGAAGTAAAGAAAATAAGAATGTTACACAAGGGCTTGCAGCCATTCAGACATTATTAAATCTGCTCTTGCTCTATGCGAGAGTAGGCCAAATTCCTTTCTGAATAAATCTTTGCATCTTTGAAGCGATGGAGCCATCTTTAAATGCACCAGCTTATAAGAGGTTATAGATTATGTTTTGATAAGAAATAGGAAATGGTGAATAGCAGCCAAAACTTTGCCTGTCCTGTTAGCTGCATTTTCGAAATTTAGGTACTAGTGTATTCTTTAGGCCTACTTGGAACCTCTTCACAGCTTATACTGAAATTGCACTATATCTTATCCAGAGCATGAAAAAACTTCAATTAAAAGGCGTAAGTTTTAGACATTTCACTTGACCCAATTTTAATAATATAAAAATATTAAAATGGTTCACGGTACTCCTGTTACTGAATCATATTGGTAATCGGTTTTTGAAGGTATAAAATGAAAATATTGGCTGATTTATTCCATTTCTACTCGAATTGTTTGGGCCTCAAGTTTGGCAACGCCCAGCACACTGCACTCATGACAGCCCAATTAACCTTTTCATATGTTTCCTGTTGAAAAGTTTCCTTTGGCGAGTGGCTCATGGTAAATGCAACAAATATTTCCTAAAAAAATGAAGGAGAAGATTGTGTATACACGCAATGGTTTTCTATCGAACTAGATCCTTGCCCATGCGTTGCAACGGAATAACAAGTACACATGTGTTTTATATTCAAGTGATGTTATTAAGAATCAACTGAGCCAAAACAATTATTCAAATTTATGGTGGTCCTTTCAAGCAATGCATGTATTCGTTTACATACACTCAAAGTATTGTTTTTTCAGTTGCAATTCCATGGAAGTTGCTTAAATTGAAATACCAATGAAATAGAGAATGTAAGTAACAGTATATAGATTTGAAGTCATTAGTTGAGAAACATGTAAGTGATGATATTTGAATGTAATATGCATAAAAAACATGTCACATCTTTGTTTTTCTAGAAAAAATGCGTCATTCATTTCATATATGCAAGCAGTATGTCTGTTGCAGGATTTGTTGCCTGGCCCAAGGGAATTGATGCTTTCTATGAGCCACCTTTTTCTTCCTGGCAGTGATGTGAATGATTTCATACACAATATGAGAAGCCATACTCTACTAAACACTAATTAACTCAACATACTCCCCACCAGATGGAGAAATTTATGTATGATATGGCACACCAAAAAGGTGAAGGACATCGTTAATTTAGCTCCTCCTCAAGTTGCTGAACAAACTTGAATAACGTCCAACCAATTCAGCTGCACGAATCCACACTATGCATCATGGAAACCTCAAGAAAATCACCCTAGAGCGGCAGTAACATTGTACTTTGGAAACTTCCTGCAACCAAACCAAAGAAAGCAAACATACAGATTCTAAAAAGCAACAAATCTTATTTATTCTGATGAAATAAGATATAATCCAGCCAATCCAAAGGCATGTGTACCGGATCACGGTATTACCAATGTTTTCCCACACGTCGGCGACAAAAATCGCGAGGAGCGGAAAGGACCTGCGACGATTAGTTGTAAAGTGTGACGATTAGGGTGTGAAAGACCTCTTAATGACTTTTTAGGAGTAGAAGTGGTGCATGCTATGTACTACAATCATATTGATTCACATGAGACATCAGCTCAAGGTAAGAGGTATTGGTACTTAATTATGATGTACTCCTAGGCAGTCCGACGGCTAGTCATGTTTTGTGTGTGCCTTGGCTGGCTATGTGGAATCATAGCTAATGGAGTTTCTCTATTTTGGTTCACAGTGTGGCATCAGTTGCTATGGGAGATACCCGCAAAAAAAGATCGGTAATGCTTAGACGAGGACATCCGACAGCGGACTATGTCGTCGGATGCTACGTGGCCGCATCTCCTCCACAAGCCATCCACCACTTCTTCCATAAAAAAAATCAGATGCTTTCTATCGTTATCCCGGTCATTCTCCATCTCTTGTCTATCTCCTAAGAAAAACTGCTAGCCATGCACAGATCCATGGCAAGGGCATCCATGGTGCCGCAAGCTCATGTGGGCTGCAGCCCTGCCCCCATCCCCTGCGCCACCACACCCCTTGCTGTTTCAATTAGTTCTATAACTGTCATCCTCGAGCTCCGATGAAGGCAGTCCCTCACATATCGCTGCAGGAGGAACACAACAGCGCAATCCGGTGAAATCGAGTCCCAAAACATAAGCGCGCGGGCTCCTCAAGATGAGCTCCTCCCATGTGAAGATGGCCTCATGGTGGGTTGGTGGCGAATTTCTTCACGGTGGGCTATCTCGACAGATGAATTTCTTCGTGGTAGTTATCACTCCAACATAGAGGTTGGTCGTATGACCAGGCCAAATCGGGAGCTCGAGTGATTTTTTATATGTTGCATATATGATTTTGAGATGTTGCAGTAGGTGGTTTTTTGATGTTTCACTTACTTATTTTTTTGTGAAGTGACAGCAACTAATTTCTCATGGTGAAGGGCATGATTTTTTGTGTTGCATGAAGTGATTTGAGATGTTTCATCGGTTGACTTTTGATGTCACATGGTTGATTTTGTGATGTTGCGTCATCACGGTTTGAGTTGTTTTGTCATAGATTTGGTATTTTTATCAAAAATTTTGGATGTTGCATATGGCAAAGGTTGATGTTGCAAAAGGTAGGAGTTTATGTTACAAATTCTGTTTCCACATGTTGCCTCTTTTTGGTGGATGTTGCTTTGAAACATGAAGGCATGTTGCGGTGGGAATTTCATATCCCAGAATCAGATGATATGTTCATTTTTTTCATATCTTTTTATGTTGCAAATATTGATTTTGGATGTTACAGAAATTAATTTCTAATGTTGCGATGGAGCGGGGGTTACATGGATGGCATTGTGCCACGTGTCTGTTTGGAGGGAGACGTCCGTCTATTTTTATTTTTGTAAACAATGACTATTCATGTTGCGAATACTATTGTTTGATGTTGCATATCCTATTTTTTATATTGCAAAAATTATACATGTTGTGTGCAACATCATACCCATGTTGCGGCAGAAATTTCGACTGCTACAGTACCGTCTGATTTTTTACCCACCCGTCTGATGTCTGGGCAGATATTATGGGAGATATATAGACGCTAATTTGTTCCGAGATGTTATCTTATCATGAGTGTATGTTTCTTATACCATGAGAAAACAATTTTTTTAGGGAAAATGCATCGTGTGAACCAGGGGCGACCTCCTAGCTCTCCAAGGTGCTAAAACGTCACCATTCAGCCTATTTTTCCAGCCTGTTAGGTGATGTTGCTTAATTATAGCACGCCTAGTTCCGAAAAGGATTGTCATGGACAAAGATATAGTATATGAACATAACACCCTCTAACATTAAATAGATAACAAATGATAGCCATCGACTGGAGATGTAATATGCCAGCAAAAATTATGTATTGACAAAATGTGCCCCTCTAATTTTTTATATGATGGAACTAATAACAAAAGATGAAAAACAAACTTGAAAGAAATAAAGGAATTACATCAATTATGGCTTCAATTAGAAGCTAATTTGTAACAAGTAACAACTAAAGCCAACCTACGTTAATCCCTCTGCAGATACCAAATTAGGGTAACTAAAGCCAACCTAATCTAAATGGAATTTTTTTGAAGCTGCATGTTGAGAGTGTGCAAAATCGAGTTGCAAATCTTTTCAATTGTAAAGTCGGCACCTTCTTGATGAAATATCTAGGGATCCCTATATCAGACAGGAAGTTAACCATAGAAGATATGAAGTTTCTCCCACAGAAAATCAGAAGGAAGCTCCCCCAATGGCAAGGCTCATTCCTATCTTCCGGGGGAAAGTCTATCCTCCTTGAATCCTGTCTCAGCTCCCTCCCGACATATACGATGGGTGTATATCTGCTTCAAGAAGGCATCCACCACCTGATGGACACACCCAGGGCAAACTTCTTTTGGCATGCGGGCCAAAGGAGGAAATTCCATATGGTGAAATGGGAGGAGCTAACAGTACCTAAGGCATTTGGAGGATTGGGCTTCACGAATACCAGGCTAATGAACAAATGCCTCCTCTCCAAGTGGATCTTCAGGTTAGAAGCTGGAGACACTAGCCCAGCATGCGAATTGTTGCGGGCTAAATACATGGGGGAGGGGGGTTTTTTCTCCTCACGCTCCAATGGCGCGCCTCAGTTCTGGAAAGGCTTGCATGGGGTCAAGGACACATGTGAGAAAGGCCTGCGATACTTGTTGGGTAACGGGAAGAAAATAAGGTTTTGGCTTGACGTATGGCTTGATGTCTGTCCATTGCGAATCACCTTTAACTTATTGTTCGAATGCTGCAGACAACAGAACAAGGTGGTGGCCGAGGTGCTCGGGCAGGAGGGTCTCGATCTCACCTTCCGCCGCACCTTTGGGCTAGAGGAGGTGAACCAATGGGATCAGATGTGCGATCTCTTGGGGGGAGTGGTGCTAACTGACTTGCCAGACTCCGTTAGATGGGAGCTGGAAAAGTCAGGAACATTTTCTACAGCCTCACTGTACACACACATTTCTTCCTCGGGCGTCACAAACAAAAGAATGGGGGAAGTGTGGCGAGCCAAATTACCACTGAAAGTAAAAAACTTCCTATGGCTCTTGAATAGGGATCGAATCCAGTCGGCGGACCAGCTACGCCACAAAGGCTGGAATGGTGAGGAGAATTGCGGGCTATGTGGGGAAAGGGAGAATGCAGATAATATAATGTTTAGATGTCCACTAGCTGTGTTTCTCTGGCAGATGATCAAAGCTGTATGCGGAAAGGACCCCTGATTCACTTGATGACTTCTTTGACTTAATTGGGAGATTTGACCAAGGTTCCAGGAATGCTATGATTAGGCTGTTGGGTGCTGTGTGTTGGTCATTGTGGACCACTAGAAATGAACTTACCTTCCAAAACAAGCTAACCACCACCCCTAATGCTCTAATCTTTAAATCCACATACTTATTGCAGCGGTGGTGCCCTCTGGGTAAGGAGGCGGACAAGGAAGACAATTGCAGGCTGGCAGAGGGGCTGCGGGCTAGAGCCCTCCAGCTGGATCTCCAGACGATCGTCCCGGCGGGAATAGGCTGAATCTACTGAAGCCCCACCTCACAGTCCCTCTAGAAGCCGGCCTCTTCTCTGGCTGCATCTCACAGCCGAGCTGTCGGCCTGCCTGTTTGAGTTTTGTTTTGTTTTTGGGAGTCCAGCCCTGCTTTGTGGCGTTTCTTGCTGTTGGGCAGTGCGCTGTTTTGTGGTGGTATATTGTGAACTTCTGTGGGTTGAGCCCCTGGTGATGTGTTTTCTTTTGATTGTCACCCGTGTTGGGGTGTGCTGTTGGGCATGAGGCCCCTCTAAACTTTTGTATCATGTTGATTTATATATAAAGCTGGCCCTTGGCCGTTGGATGAGAGTGTCAATGCTTCAGACTGGAATCAAAGAGAAACAAAGTTAAGCCCTTGGCCGTTGGATGAGAGAGGTGATTAGTTAAGCCTTAGCCTTCCCATCCGATCAATCTAATCCCAGAACAAAGTTGCAGTTTTGTAATCGGAGAGAAGACATGCCTAGTGTTGGTGTATTATTGTGTTGTGTGGCCTCACAACTCGGCCAGCGAAGGCTACGAAACAAAGTCAAATCAATCAGTCTGAGATGCAGTCCTTCAGGATATGGCCAAAAGTCGATCGGTTAGGACTAAGGCGAGCTTATGTTGGCCTATTGATTGATTCTAGTATTGGGTTTCTTGTTGTGCATAGCAATATGTGGGGGCAGGAAATATAGGATTACATAAGGTCTAGCTTTAGCTTCAACGACGACTAATCTCATATAGGTAAAAACGTCTGTGCAAGAAAAGTTACTCTTACAACCGGCAAATATATATATTGGTCATGTGCCTGAACTATTTAAAAAAGGAGGCGGCAACATGAACTTAAAAGGGCATACCATGCATATAATAATATACTACAGAGGCATGGACCATGGTTGGTCTGCCCTGCTCATCGGTGTTAGAGTGTAGGGTTGTCGAGTCAAGGTAGCTCCCCATGAGGCATGAGCATATATAGATATCGGGACCTTCAAATGTATGTGGTTGGCTAGTGGTGACAATAGATTGTGGATGTGCGGTGAGACAGCAGGACATGACATGCCATGGGTGGTGTAGGCCGGATTGCTAGTGGGCTGGTATAGGAGGCGAGGGCGTCACAGTAGCATCATGGTGACAAGTGGTGAGGACCTGCTAAGGATAGATGAGAGGAGGGTGATGCAAGGGCAGCTATGAAAATGCGAGAGTGGTGTAGGTCTTACAAAAGGGAGAGAACCTCACTGGAGGGAAAGATGATAGATGAGGACAAGGAAGGAATTAGGTCATGCAAGATTTAGGCTGAGGTTAGGGTGGCTAAGAGAGTGTATGATCGTCGATAATGATTATCCTCCAATACTAGGCACTATTAGTACAAGTGGATAAAATATCGAAACTACCTTTGCAAGATCAGCACCATCGCTTAATTGGCACATATTGGCTACTCCTCCGGCTAGAAGAAAGGAAGAAAAATGACACCACATATTTTGGCACATACTTATTCTACCACTAGAACATTAACTTGTTGGCGACACAGTTTGATCCCCTTTTATTTTCAGATAAAAGAAACATTCGTCGATTTCAGCTCCACATGAAGCTGAAAGAGTTTGATAGCGCTTGACGATGGACACTACCAAGCTTATTTCATATGTTCCACTACTGTGATTCACATCACATGCATAATTTCTTAGGGGGATGAAGACTCAGGCTTGGGGTCAGCAGGGGGAACCTCATGCTCCTGCTCTGCAAGGGGCACCTCAGGCTCCTCATAGGTGACTTGGCTGCTCCCACTGGTGCTAGCCTCACAGTCCCAACAATCTATCTCTCGCTGGAACCTTCAGATGGTGTCTGAAAGCTCGTCGGCACTAGCTATAATGGCTGAGACACTGTCCTCCCCACCATAAGCAATCTGCACATACAACAACAGAGCGGGAGAGTGAAATGATGCATCAATGGTGGATATGTGGATTCTCAAGTGTTGGTTAGTATTTAGAAAGTTTCTATGTTCAGTTAGCGGCATAGGTTGTAGCCTAAAGTAATTGAAGCAAACCTAACAATGAAACAATAGCGGTACGTAGTAGGAAAATCATGTAATCTACCTGTGTCTCTTCTGGGTTTTGTTCATTGGGTACTATGTTCTGCTCCATCAAGTCATTCATCCTCTGGATCAGGACCCAAAACTGCAGGGAAAATAATGAACATATATAAACATAAGCACACAGTATCCAACTCCATGTATTGTTTTGGCTTAATGTCGATATCTCATGAATTTTGAGAGGAAAAAACTGAAAAGAAAATAAAGGTCTTGTGGATGTGTATGGGATAGTCACCTACTAATGGGCGGCGTCCTAGTCTAAGTCTCCATAGTTTTGGAGTTGGACCCCAAACATACCAACCTCGCTAAATAGGATCGTGAGAAAGGAGAAGAATTTGTTAACACGACTACATATGTCATTTGAGTTTTGTGATAACAATTAATAAGACGTCTTGTTGCAAATGCCTACCCCTACTTTGTTTGTTATAAAAACACCCACCACACATGTACTAGGCTGATTCGGCTAATTTCTGCTAATGCAAAGCTACGGATGTAGTCTCGAGTAAAGTTAGATACAACCAATACAAATCCATATTTTTAGAGCTTCCATCAAAAGAACCACCAATAAAATTCTCAAGTGTGTCTACACATGTTTTTGCTAACCTTAAAATTTCTTCATAGCAACATGATAAATAAGTATAGTCCAAGTACTAGAACAAACTTGGCTCAGCTAGCATGGCCTGCATTAGCTCCACATTGTCTGAATCACTTGTCATTGGTAAGAACATGTGTGGTGGGGGTGGTTTTGCATTGGAGTCGTTGATTAGGTGAGTATTTACAAAAAAAAACTTAGGCTTCACTTGGGATATCGGGGGTTAAATCCACAGGTGAACCAATCCACAAAGGGATTGGGTGGATCCCCTCCTCCCACCCAATCCACTCCCACGCGGAGGTTTACGGTGTGGCGACGTAAAAGCTGGAGCAGAGCATTGGTCGCGTGCAGACGAGGGTGGCAACGAGAGAGACGTGGAGCGATAGATAGTTCCATGCCTTGGTTGATGATATTTTTGGCCCCCGTGGATTGACGGGGTTTGGTCTGCCGTCCACGCAAAAACACGAAAAGTCAAATGAACTTTTGGCATGGAAGAGAGAGCTGGCCCCGGCATGGGCCACGTTCCACGGATGGTGAGGTTTTGGCCCCATTCCACGCCAAACCACGGCTTCCCAAACGAAGCCTTATATGTTAGAATCTCAAAATCCAAGTGGACTATATGGTGGTTTGACTTCACCATGATGATGATATTTGTCTAACAATTCTAAGTAGAGCGTTGTTGTTGCTTCATGAAACAAGAAATTACCACATTGGCCAAATAGTCAAAGATCTAGCATAATGAAGGATCTGAGTATGATGGGTGGATGGATAATAATCCCCTCCAAGACTCATTCATGAAAAATAAATCACGACATGGGTCAAACAATGATAGATCTACACAAAATGCAAGTTTGAGCATGATGGATGGATGGATGATGGATAGCCCCCTCCAAGACTCTTCTGCTTTGAACCCATTTCTAGCCTGTGGAGTCCAACAATTGGTTTTACTATTTTAGGCTATAGAAACTAGCTAAAACCATGAGATTACAAGCTAGGCTAACATGATTCAATTAATCTCAGATCCAATCCGACCATAACAGAGTGAATTTATTGAAATATAATCAAATTTGAAAGGCATGAGCATAATACATAGGAATGCATATGATTTCCCCATAAAATTCGCACATGTCAATTTGTCTTAGATCTACCTCCAAGTCTTCTTAGAATTTGGTTAATGAAATCAAATTTTGAAGGCATGAGCATCTCACATAAACATGTATGGGGTTCCCAACAAGGAAACCGCACCAGCAAACATGGTATAAGCAAAAAGAAAGGAACCACTTAAGATGTTTGATTTATGACATATTTGGGATGGCTCAACTCCATGTTTTTTAAGCTTCTTGTAGTGGATTCCCTCCCAAACACCCGAACTCCACAGCCAACTCCATGGAACTGAACGCTTCCCCTAGTTTATTTTGATGGAGCAAGTAAAGATGTGTTGCTTCACCATGGAGTTTCTTTGAGTGAAGTTGAAAACATGGAGTGAAGAATTCAAAAATAGAAATGTAAAAGAAATAGAAGCCAGAAATTGATGGAAGAAAACTAGAACCTATACAATTAAACTACATGCGAGAGTAGATAGACAGAAAAAACCTGTCCCATGATGATCTCATAGTCACGCAGGGCCTTGAGCAATCTCCTCTCTTCCTCCTCAAGCATCGAATCCACCACCTTCTTTCCTTTCTCCATTCTACTTGGCCAAAAAAACAAGACAACTTGGTGCTTGTGGGGGATGGGGATTAGTTTTGGTTTTGTTTTATAGACTATATTGCTTCAAGCTTTTAAGTAATAGCCATAGAGTCACACGAGATGCGGCCAACACCTGACTGGGAGATAAAGGCGTGCTAGGTGTTGACAGGCACGTCACCACTTCACGACACAAGTTTTACTTGCTGGTACATTGAGCAATGGGGCGTGAGGCATGATCCCATGGCGCTTTCTCCGCCTTTTAGTTTCAGTTGTAGGAGCAAGTTCCGCAAAAGCATATTGATGAATACGTGACATCATTGCATATGAAAGTAGCATTTATTTTATTTCTTAGCTTTTTTAACATGAGTTATCGGTGTACGATTTTCTTAAACTATATATTACTAGCCGTCAACCTGTGCATTCGCACGGACATGACCGATGCATTGCCTATTTTGATTTTTTTTCATCTAAACTGAATTAGTCATACTGAATGAACACATAAGATATATTTCGTAAAACTTGTTATAGTTGGTGTCAATATACTGCAGTTGTCGCCAACTATAGGAATCTTACCTTAGTGAAACTATATTAAGTTGACCAAATTTATATGAAAATATATCAAGGTCTACATCATCAAATTAGTGACATCAGATCAATTATGAAATATATTTTCATGGTGTACTTAATTGTTATCATAGACGTGAATATTAGTATATATAATTCCATCATTACCTACGAACATGGCATTTCAAATAAATGAAAAAGTAATTTATGAGACGGCAATCTTTAATCAAAATCATGATAAATTTGTTCCATAATGGATAAATGGTCAGATTATCCATTAAAAATTTGGTTCATTGAAGGACATATGGTCTAACATTCTTCTTTTTCTTAGATTGAAATGGCAATTTTATCAGATTCTATAATTAAAGTATCTCTTAGATACCCATGCATTTGAATGGGTGGCATAATGCTTGTCATTTTTAAATTGAACTAATAAACACTGCACGAAGTTAGTAATATATTCTTTCCTCTCTTTTAGGTCTACTTTGCTAGCCATACTGAATGAATATATCTAGCCTATTCACATTTGTGCTTTAATAAGAAAATTTTATTTTTACACTAAAATTCCTTGGACTGAATAATTTTAATTGGCATGAAAGGAATTTTCCATTTCTCAAATTAGTTTAACACTTATACTACACACAAAATTTTGATACAAATGTACTTGTTTGGACATAGTAACTACTATTTGTAATTTTAGATCATAATTTTTATTGACTGCTTTATTTTTGATGCTGGACTTGGATATTTTTAAGTACTTATGAATATTTGATTCAATTTGGATACTTGGTAGTATAAACAGAATCTATGAGTCACAAAAGATCAGTGATGTAGAGTAAATTGATATTCACACTACCAGTTTTTCTTTGAATTATTATACATTTTTAAATGACATGATACCACTACATGCATAAGAAAAAAGATTATTTGATTTGTTTGGTTCCATGCATGATTCCTACATCAGGAGCTCGTTGTTTGGTTTCCATGCATGATTCCTCCACATAAGGCAGCTAGTTACAAACTAATGTTGCATCTGGAATACATCATTTCTCCATGTAAAACAATAACTTGTGATGAATTAAGTTTTCATATGCACAATGACTTGAGTGATCATCACCCACAAAATCAATTGTAAAAATTATAGGAAGAACTCCATTTTTGACAATCGAACTATTGATGAAGTCTAGTTTTGGCCATCGAACTTCAAAACCAGGTACTGTTGACCATCAAACTATGAAAACCAAATAACTTAGGCCCTATAGCTGGTTTCAAAAGTGATTTTGCCAATATATGTATTTTAAAAAATAATAAAAATTTGTTTAATATCAAAAAATGTATAACTAATTTGTTTTTAATCGGAAAAAATATGAAACCAACCCCAAACAAATTTTAAAAATATAATTTATTTATTAGTAAGGTATTTAAATCCATTTGGATCTTATTTTTCCTTTTGGTAGTGTTTTCTACTTGTGGGCATGCACATTATTTACTAAAATTATCGTTTTGTGTTATTTTTGACAAGAAATTGATCAAAACAATCCAACAAACTTTGGTTACATATAACAGCTCAGAAGGCAACAGCAACACCACAAACACCATGCTCCACCATATATTAATTTTATTTAGACATTGCACGGCTAATCCTTTAGTTTATTTTGATTGTGTAACTATGTAATATGTTTCAGACAAAGGGAGCTCCTCAAGCATTATGCAATTAATTAATCATGTAATAAACATAAAGTAAAGCACAAAATGATAATTTATATAAGTTCAGGTCATGACTATGAGCACTAAAACACTAGAAAAATAAATAAATAAGATCCAAATAATTATGAAGAGTGTACCAATAGATGGGCTATATTTTTAGAAAAAAGTTGGTGTGGGTTTCATATTTTTAATATAAAATGAATTAGTTATGCATTTTTAGAGATTAAATCATTTTTTTATTATTTTTATAAAATGCATATATTGTCAAAACCACCTTTGAAACCAGCTAGAGGGCCAAATTTGTCTGGTTTTTATCGGTTGATGGTCAGAAATACCTGGTTTTGAAGTTCAATAGCCAAAACCAGACTTCAGCAATTGTTCAATGGTCAAAAATGGACTTATTCCTTATATATATGACAAATCCTTGAAACAAAATTAAGAAAAAAAAACATAAAAAATATGGTGTAGTAAATTCTTCGATTTACGTACTAGGCCACCTAGCAAAGGCATATATATCCTAGGACAATATGCTTGGTGTTGAATGCTTGTATGATAAGAAAATCTGGCACATGGATCAGCTAGCTGCACATGACGCTGGATGCTTTGCATTTTAGGTCTGCTTTGGAGGGTCAGATGTTTTTTTAGATAAAGGGAGTTCTATTTCATCAAGCAAATGAAAATGTTCCGGCTTCTGCAAATAAATTTGCCTCTGGCCAAGTTATTAAGATTCTTGCTATTTCAGAGAATCTGTCTCCCTCATAGAACACTCAAACACCACAGGATGAAACACTGGCATAAAAAAGTGAAGATAAAAGTAAAACAAAGCTTTAGGCGCCTAATCTATTGCTAAACCTCCACCGTACCCATGCTTGGCGAAGACTTCCATGGACATTGTTTGCAAATGGGGCCACGCCATTCTTATGGAGTCTCTTTCTTCCTCCTTTTGAAGTATCGCGCATGATCTGATCCAATGAGTTCATCTGAAAAGTATCCGTAAGGGAGAATACATAATTATTTTATCAAAAGTCATATTGTTTTGGCAATATAGCTATAAAGCAATAAAAAAGAGATGTCCTTTCCAATTCCTTTTGACCAAAATGACCTTGGTGAGAGTTACTCCTTTCTTTAGAAACCAAAGGAATATTTTGATCTTCAGTGGTATTTTTAACTTCCACGAGTATCTATTTTGAGGTACTATGATTCGATTTCGGATATAAGTACACATTGATTGAATAGTGAATGTTCCATGATGCAACACAAACCAGATGAACATATCGGCTTATCTGTTAAATGTACATTTGATACTTTCTCAACTAGCTCATTCCATGCTACTAATTCTGCTCCTGCCAAAGATCGCCTAAAAGAAATATTTAGTGGCACGGAGCTTAGAAATCTCAGATATTGTAGGGTATTTCTTTGAAAAAAGTCCAAATTACTCCCTCCGAGTATAGCCAAAGTTTGGATAACCTCCTAAAGTAATTCTTGGTTCAGTTTACCCCATAAACTATGTCATTAGGTTCAATTTACCCCTTAACACAATTTGTCTTTTTTGTTTCTCCATGCACAAGTGGAATTTAAAGTTTAACTTTTGCAAAATTATAGCAGACAATATAAGACATGTTAAAAAAATATATCATAATTTTTTGTCACTGTTTTTATAGGGTAATATATTTAATAATAAAGTTATCCATAAAATATAATATTATATAGAAAGTAGTGATGAAAAATTCATAAAATATTTTCTAATATAGATTATGATGTTCACTACCTCCCTGCAAACTATCAAATTAAAATTCATCTTGGGCATGGAGAAACAAAAAAGATAAATTGTGTTAAGGGGTAAGTTGGACCAAATAACATAGTTTAGGGGGTCAGAATTAAATAGTGAGAAAATTGCAACAGAACTAAATAGTCATGTTAGAATCTAGAGAAGAGCTTCTGCCGCACTAAGACACAAACTTAAAGTTCTTCAAAACGTGAGAAAATTGGATTTGTTGAGGCTGGTGAGCCATTAGGCCACCGCTCATGGTTGTAGAATCGGCAAAGGGGGAGAAGAATTGCTGCATGGAGAGTAGGAACAGCTAGCGGAGGTGGATGGCTACTTGCTTCCAAGTGAGCGACATCCGGCGAAGACGTGGAGATGGAGAGCACTAGTAGAAAAAGCTTTAGCAGCAGCGGATTGCAGGCATCGCCATGCATCGAGAAGGCGACGTCGCGCACAAGATTGACTTCCGCGAGGGCTCGCGCTCCTTCTCCAAGACATATATACTGAATTGAAGATGTCAAACATCGTGAATCAATCCATCTGTTCGTCTTGTGCTGCGCGTCGAATTTCTGATCGGCGCCAGGATATATACACGAGCGGCAAAGCTGTTCCCAGCATGGCGAGAGAGGGAGGCCAGCAAAAATTTAAGTAACGGCATCCTCCTGCTGGCTGCTGCGCAGGTTTCGCGCGCAATGCATGGTCGTGAACTCACCATGCTGGGAATTGGGAGTTTTCAGTCTAGATAAGCACCTCGAGGACAAATTCGAGTCCTCTAGCACCGAAATTGAGTATATTACAATTATTCGTTGACACAAATGTCTTTGCAAGATGGTTTTGATCAGGTGCTCGGTTTTGTGTGTCCACTGTCCAGGCATGCGAGTGCTACGGTTTCTCGGACGATTTGAAGTATTGAACAATTGCACAACGTCGTTCATCGCAGATTCGCAGGGGTGCGCATACGGAACGGTGGCCGGCGTGAGGACGCGTGCGCCTAGCTATTGTAGTTTCAACACGAGCGTGCTGGTGGCCGGCGGCGGTGGCCTCGAGCTCGACCGTGATGCCCGCCGAGCTCGCCGACCACCGTTTGCCTGGTGCCGAAACAAAGTGAAAGGAGAAGATAGCCACCGAACAAGTGGGGCCTGCCGCCACCTATCACCTCACGCGTGGAGCCCACAGCCATGTCACCCAAAACCAACGTGAAGACTGGTGAGGGATGTGATTTGCACGGTTTTACACACTTTAGAGCATCTCCAGCAGCATATATAAATTTGGTTATCTAAAACTCATTTTACATATAGGAGAGAGAAGGTTTTCATAAGTTTGTTACGCTCTTCTCCAACAGCATACCTAAAACTGGATACCTATAAATCTTTGTAGAAATACTCTTAGGACCAAGGATTTTTCTATAAAAAAGCTGTCGGGGACATACCAAAGAGATCCCCTAACCATCGGGATAATCACCCTCAAAAGCGCAAATTAAGACATCACCCAAAAATCCCATGGGCCGAAAACCATACAGGCATCACGACCCGTTACAACCGGGCGCGGCCCAGCGGCCGTCCGGGCTTGCCCATCGAGGGCGCGATGGGATCGCACCCTGTCTCCGCCTCGCTCGAGGGCTGCTCTCCCTCTCGAGCGGGCACTGTACAAACTCCGCCTCACTCGAGGGTCCCCGCTCCCCATCGAGCGGATGCTGTACAATCTCCGCCTCGCTCGCCGTCCCCCCTCGAGCAAGCAACCGCGCTCGCCTCACTCGAAGCTTGCCCTCGACGCATCCCCGCGCGCCCGAACACTCCAACCGATAGGGGCATTTAATGTCTGCCCCATCCGCCAGGCGCTGAAGTCAAAAGGCAAACTCTCCCCCCCCCTCCGCACTGCTGACACCACCAGGACCACTATTCCACCTGCTCGGTCATTGTTCGACCTCACCGCCGCTGTGCAGACGTGCGCAGCGTTGTGCGAGGTCCTGTGCGGACTTGCAGGCGTCATTCCACAGCACTGTGCCATCTGCTCCCGTCCTCTCCCCGCGGTGCAGCCCTCGAATGTGCACGGAGGACCCTCACCTCACCTCGCAGCGGAGCTCGCCTGCACCGAGGCGTGGGCGGTGGAAGGAGCCCGCGCGGCGGTCGTGGCTCGTCCGCGCGGAGGCCGCGGCGAGGCTGGCGTGGCTCGTCCGCGCCACGACTGGCGGAGCTTGGCCGGCGGAGCTCCGGTGCTACATCGGCGTCCGGACGACGGCACGGAGTCAGTGGCGAGCACGATGCGGGAGTGGGATGGGCGGAAATGTCCTAGCGTGGCAGTTGTGGCTTCTCCCGCCTGTGAAAAGGATTATAGCAATCCATGGATTGGATTGGCATATTTGGGTCAAGGAGAGAGAAATTTAGGCTATAGCCTAAAAATTTTAGGTATAGCAATTCATATAGGTATGCTGCTGGAGCTGTTTTTTCATGGATTTTAGGTATTGTGGCAGTTTTTAGGTATAACAATCCATTTTACCAATGCTGCTGGAGATGCTCTTAAGGTATGGAATGTTTGGTTTTAGTTGAGGAGCAAAATTGGACAAGAGCAATATTTGAGGGAGTTTAAATGGACTTTTTCCTATTTGCTAGCTTGGCTCCTGTTTTTGGGCCCGCACTTGTAGCAGCCTGCAGCCAGGATGGGAGGAGAGGGCGAAGTGGGCTGATCACTTCTGGCCTGTCCTGGCCTAGCTGCAGCAAGCAGATCGATGCTGTCAGGACTCAGGATTGAGGAGGCAGCAAAAGCAAGAGAACTATCTCAAAAAAAAAGCAAAAGCAAGAGAAGAACAAGATGGAGAAGGTGGATCGGAGAAAGGAGACGGTGATCCTGTGAGGAGGCAGCGGTGGTTCACTGAAGAGAGGGGGGAAGTTTTATAAGGCCAGTCTCAGTGGTAGAGTCATGGACACAGTTACCAAGTCTGCCACGTCAGTTTTTTAGCATGATGACCCTGTCACTCTCAATGCAGAGAGTCATGGGCACAGTTTCATAGATAAAATGCAACATTTAAATCTTACATATGTTGTGACAAAATAGAGGGTTATAAGCTCTCAATGGAGGGTCGTAAGCATTGGTATCTGTGTCAACCCAGGGTCATCACCATAACCCTGATATCTTCTCTCCCTTCATTAATTTTGTGCCATGTCATCAAAAAAACCTATGTGGCAGTCCATTAAATGTTGATGACCTTGCCATTGAGACTGGCAGTGCACCATTTCACTACACGGTTACCTAGACTAGAAACTAGGTAACTGTGTCAAAAGAGTTTCATGCTGATGAAACTCCTCTCACATACCATGAAACTCTACGTTCTCTCTTCTATGTCACATCAGCGTATTTAATGTCATGAAACTCTTCGTGAAACCCCCACTGAGGTTGGCCTAAGAGAGGACCCAACACGACGAGGAGCGGAGAAGATCAAACCGAGCGTCTTGAATCTTGTAAGCGTGCTTGGCTTTTATTTGCATGCTGGCACCCAAACAGATAATGCAGCAAGATTCAATTATCCGCACCCTGCTATGTTTGTGCAGTGACGTGTAGATGTCAAGCAATGGGCGTGGCATACACATTGGATTATCCAGTGGTTGCTAGTTGCTATGACAATCATCCATACCAACTGCTCGTTGGCTGAAACAAACAGTCCATCGAAATGGGGCCTAGGTAATCAATATCTTGTGCTTTTCCTACGAATTGAAAAGGAAACCATTCAGTTGATATTTTGAGTGCCCAAGTCTCCAATCCCGGATGCAGGCGACGAACATTTCATGTGCTGCTGAATGCTGATGACATCCGTGAGCCACAACTTGGGCAACATGGCTGCAACCTGGAGCAGTGGAATGCACAAAGTTCCAATCAGCAACAGCGCCATGCTTGTACTTCCGGACACTTTCAAAGCCTGACCAAGCCTTTCACTGTTACCAGCAATCATGTGGTGGTGGTGTAACTGTAATGCCGTTCAATCACCTGAGCATCCATCGACTGAAATATGACTGAGAGCATAACAGCGAATGGTTGATTGACTTTTCATGCTGCAGACTTGCAGTTGCAGGGGCTCTCTCTTTTCTTTTCCTTTTCTGAATGGGAATGTTTCAAGTTCAGTTCTGGAATATGCGCGAAGTTTTTGAGCCGAAGCAATCTGATACCTCCATGTGACTATTCAGCTCAAAAGGAATCCTAATCATTGGAACTTCAGGTTCAGACTTCATTTTCTGGCATTCAGAACCGATCCAACAACTGCAATTCGAATGTAGAAAAGGAACTCGATGAAGTGGTAGCAAGTGTCTACGCTGCAACTTGCAGATAATGGCAATTTTATACATACGCCAGCAAGGATATAAGGTTATACATATTACATATATAAATAACAGGGTGGCAGCAATGCTCGTCCAAAAGCTCCAAGAGCAGTGCTGAGATTTTACAGAAATTCCATCCTGGACATCTGCTGCTCTGATGTTCAGGCAGCCCCACCGTCGCCGCCTCCAGAGGCCTTCTTGAGATCCTCGTACATCTCCTCTATCATCGGCTTCCACAATCTCACACGGGCGTTGATGAACCAATTGGAAACCTGACAACGCCAAATTGAAAAAAAAATAACCCGTACAATCAGATGACATCTTCTTATTAAAGTTGCCAAGATTTGTTTATCTGAAATTCTGAAGCCTGAAACTATATACAGTCAGAATGATATGCACGCTGAAAGGCAGAAACTGTACCTGGCTCCTGCTCAGGCCGCTCCTCGCCGCCAGCATCTCCTTCTCGCTGTCCTTGGGATACCTGAATGCCACAGACACTAAATTATATCAAGCCCAGGAGGGTACCAGCAATTGAGCTGTGCCAGGTGTTCAATTTCAAAATGAAAAGAGGCTAGTAGTAGTAGAGATGTCACTGTTCTCCAGCGGCAATAGCAATTTTGGCATTTCAGTTCCAAAAAAAATAGCAATTTTGGCATTGTCTGACGTGGTGCCAGAAGCAGAGCAGAGCAGAGCAGGACAGGAGGGCTTGAACTTACGGGCGGAGGAAGTTCTCGAACATCCAGGCCTTGAGCACGGCGACGGACTTCTCCGGCAGGCCGCGCTGCGGCCGCCACGACTGCTGGTCGCCGCGCCGGAGCTGCCGCAGCGCCCAGTGCTTCTGGATGAACGCCGACTCCCAGCTCCGCTCCCTGTCTGCCAGTGCCAGCGACATCGACGACGACGGCGGCGACGGCTCGCCGCCTCTCCGCGTCGCCGCCGCGATCTCGCCGGTGATCCGCGCCCTCAGCCGCCGGTGCATCGCCGACACCGCGCCGTGCGCGAACGGCGACAGGAGGGCGCCCCCGCCGCCGGGGCGCACCATGCCGCCGTACTTGGACGCCGCGCCCTGGATCTCGTCCATGCACTGGTTGCACCGTTGGTCCAGCTGCGCCAAGTTTTGTCATGTCTCAAGTATTGTTTGGATCGCATGGATTTTTCATTGGAATATAGAAAAATTCCAACATTGCTAAAGGTTCTTGATGCAAATAGACGTCATAAAAAACATAAAGAAACGAGTTTGGACTCACTCACCAGCTGTAGCAGTTTTTGGAGATCGTTCTTCAGCTTCTGGTGCGCGTGCTCTTCCGCGCCGAGAAACACCGACGGGTTGGACGACGTCGTCGTCGTCTTGGAGCAGCTTGACGAGGGCAGCTGCGAGCTCACCTCGCCGCCGCCGCCGCCGGGGGCGGCCGAGAAGGCGAGACCTGCCACGTCCTGCAGCAGGCAGCCGACGAACTCGTCCAGCGTCTGCTGCGTGACGTGCGCGTACAGTGGCCACCGCGACAGGACCTGCGAGAAGTGAAGGCGGGGCCCAGCATGGCAGGGAGGAGGCTGCCGGAACACGCCGGCAGCGGCGGCGGCGCCGCCGCTGCTCGCGTGGCTCACGCCGGAGCAGCTCACCTCCGAGGACCGGTCCGGCGGGGTAACGTTCACGGCGCCGGAGAGCCACGTCGTGGGGCCGTAGTACGGCTCGTGGATCCAGCCGCCCTCCATCTCCCCTGCGATCATGGCCGCCACCGCCGCCTTGGGCGCGTGATGGGCCACGGTGACGTCCCACGGCGACGGGCCGCCGCCGTAGCCGCCGCGCGTCGCCTCCTGCAGCTGGCCGCCGGCGAGCATCGAGCCGCCGTCCAGCAGGAAGCTCGCGGCGACATCCGGCGGCTCGCCGAACACGAAGCTGCCATCATGGAAGAGCGCCGTGTCGGCGCCGCCGCTGAAGAAGAAGCTGCCGGCCATCATGGCGTCGACTACTCCGAGCTGCTGCTGCTGCTGATAGGACGCGTTGCCGGTCATCTTCCGGGCTCGGGAAGGTGTCGTCAAACGTTGTACCGAATTAAAAAGGACCTGGGAAGCAGCAGTGGGAGAGGAATAAAATGAATTAAATGGTGGCGAGGCGACATGAACACTGCTGAGCGGATTGTTATGCTACTGCCATAGATTATATTGCAAAGGTAGGCCGGCATGGGCATTGCAACAGGGATGCACATGAGAATGAAGCCGTAGGTAGGAGTAGTTGTTCTACAAGAAAATAAAACTAAACTAGGACGAAAAAGTTATCCTATATAGGAATGTAGGAGTATTAGGTAGGCAGTGTATCTTGAACTACTCGTCTAAAGCACACAGTAAAACAGGACGTTGGTCAGCGCTAAGGAATGTGAGCCACAATTTTGAAATGGGAAAAGCTAGAGGTATCAATAACTATACAGTGGTAACTATACATCACAAGAAACTACCGCTGCTACTACTGAGAGATGATCCAAATGCAAGACACTGAGATGATCAGTGTAACATGGGATTAGCCGACATGGCAACAACACTACAGCTAAGCATAGACGGCTTCTTGGAAGCAAAGCAAGCTTATTAGAGATAGAGAGGCTCAAGAGCAGTGAGGACCCAAACCTTATCAAATCATGCGGAGGAACACTGACAGGCTACTGAAACGCCAACCACCACTGCATTGCCCTTCAGGTAGCGATGTAGCTGTAGGCCTGTAGCCTCTCTCTCTCTCTCTCTCTCGTCCCAGGAAGCAGCAACCTGAAACTAAAAGATCATATATAGGGCCAAAGGCAAATATGTGCAGGTAGAAATAGAGCAACAACTAACACAAAGGACCAAGCTTTTGAAGCACTACTCTCTCACTCACACAAGAAAGAAGAAGCTCTGAAAACTCTGAAGCTGGCCTGGCTACTAAAACGGAAAGGTGAGCGTTTCCTAATAAAACGCCTGCAAGGAGAATGCCAGAACAAGGATATGGCTTGTGCGTGTGGGGGTGTGGGTATATATGAGTGTGTGTGGTGGGCAACCCTGAGGCGCCTGAAGTGATCCACAGCCACAGCATCAGCATCAGCCCAGCAACCCCGGCCAGGCGAGAAGCAGCAGGGAAACAAGCCGGTCAGGGAGAGGTTTTATCACGCAGGGGCCAGGGCGAGGCCATGATCAAAGCACGGGAGAAAGAGAGAGGACCAAATCATGCACATCTCAACAAGCCAATGGTAGCCCACTTGGAAAGGAAACTGCTGGCCCCCGGATCCTGACCCTGATCAGAGGGGAGATTTCAGGGCTCGATCTCGCACCACAAGCCGCCAAGTGAGCAGGGTCCTACATACTCTGGGCTGGTGAGCGATGCAATTATGGTGCCAAATATAATGCCAATGGTGCCCGGAAACTGAAAGTGGCCGATGCCCATACGCGGCTACAATGCTCCTACTCGCACAGACAGGCAAAGCAAAAGACAGGATATGGGGGAGGGATCTATCTATCCCTTTGGTCTTTGGATCATGCAGCATATGCATGCATGGCCAATGTGCTCGAGAGAAGGGTGTAAAAAGAGGTAGAATGGGATGGGAGCTGCTGCTTTGTGGGACTTATCACCTCATGATTGCCCCCCTTGTAGGACAAAACATGAGCCACTCATTCACTAGTTGCTTAGATTAATCCATTCCTCCAACCCAATGCACATTGGATTTTATTTTATATATGTATATATATATGCATATATATAAATAATTATGTATGACCTCTTGTTTAGGTTTCACTAACAAACAAGCCCCAATCCAATCATGGTTGCATTCCGACCCCGATTCCAGGCACTGAGGAGTGAGGACACATGCATATATGTGTGGCTGGATGTGGATGAACGGACGGGCACATAGATCTACAATTGTGGCAAAGAAACAAGGGCTCTTTCAATTCAGGACACAAGGGTAGCCACTTGCTCTTGCCTACCGGGCGGCTACTGTTTGCAAGCAAGCATGCATGAGAGCAGCTCGCTTTTCACTTGCTTCAGCGAATGCAAGGGAGAGGCCAAGGCAAGTGCGTCCAAGGCAACTTTTAAGGGCCTCGCCTGGGGGTTTCCATCACCAGCATGCACATGCACGCACACATACATGCATGCATGCCATTGCCATATCAATCAGCAGCATGCAGTGTTATCTTGTTTTTCTTTTCTTTTCTTTTAAAAAATGAAGCATGCAGGTTTTGATCTTCTAGCACAAACAGCGCAGGAAAGCAATTGTAAAATCTTTTTTTTGCGGAAAATGAAAATAAGTATATATAGGACATAAACGGCGAGGGGAGACGAGGGAGTGTGCAGGCTTTTGTAGGACACTCACACTCCTCTCCTCTGGCCTGCCTCCCTCTGTCTTTATGTCAGGGGTGTCTATGCACTCGTCTGCTTGGTTTTGCCCACATCCGGCATCCCGCATCCATCGGTGAAGAAGATGATCGGCTCAGCCAAAAGATCTGGAATCTGTTTGCAGGCTGCTCTCTGCCGGTAGCAGTGCCCTGGCTGGCATGCCGCAGCGTGTGATGTGCTCTCCCTCGTCCCTCAGGGCCTCTCCGATGTGAGGTTGCGTGGTGGTCCTATAAATTTCTCTCTCCTATAGAACCGGGTCCTAAACATTGTGAGTCTGGCTCTGTAGTCCTATACATAGAACCAGGTTCTATGGAGTAAACAATAAGTGAAAGGGAGACAGAAAGAGAGAGATGAGAGAGGTGTGGGACCCGTTTATAGATTCACCCCCGGTTCTATACATTGGCGGCGATACATCAGTAGACATCAAATTATTATGGGGCCAACCTATAGAACCAGGGTGGTCCTCTAGTTGCTCGGACAAACGAGTAGTGCTCGTGCTCCGGCCCTCCTGCTGCCCATGGAGGCACCTGATGGCGGTGTTTAGATCCAGAAAATGGACCGCCCATTCGGGTCTGACTGCTGCAGTGGGCACTGTAGCAGTTTTCGTTTGTATGTGCGAAAAATTATCTAAAAAATAATTAATTAGGTTTAAAATGTTTGTCTCGCACAGTACAACAAAACTGTGTAATCAGTTTTTGATTTTATCTACATTTAATACTCCATGCATCCTATGATATTTTGATGTGATAAGAATCTTCTTTTTTATAGTGAATTTAGGAGCGTGAATTTGGAATCGGCCCATTCGCTAGGTGGCAAGTGGTGCAATTTATGAACACTCCTCCACTAGCCTCCTCCTGTTCCCATGGTACGGTACGTCGTGGATCATGGTGGTACTACTAGGAACTACGTAGTACGTAGTACTCCTACTATAAAGTTTTTTTATATAAACTACTGTAGTATAAAAGTTGAAATGGTTCCAATTCCAACTGCCAACAAAACCCAACCAACCAGTAGGTTCAGTGTGTAAAGGCAAGGATGGAAATTTCAGTAAAGGGAAGGAAGGAAATATATGCTACGATCTACATGTAATGATGACATCATTTCAACGCTTATCGCAGCGCAGGATCTAGATTTGGGGGTAGCATCTTCTGGATTTCTATATGTGATCCTGCAATGATTGTGCCGTTTTGTGAACAAAATACGGCAGTCAGGTCATGCTGCATATGCGTCCAGATTGTTCCCAACGAATGCATATGCTGCCGTCAAATGTAATGAGAGTTTTTTTTTCTGTTACCGTACATTGCAGTTTTGTTGCCACTTCCACTTTTTGCCCCAAAAGTATTTCAACATGTGCCGCGCGCAATACCACCATAATGTAGAATATATAGACACAAGATAGATTTGATAGGACTTGCAGTATTTTTCAATATATATGCTATCTTGCATATGGTATGTTTGAGACCAAACAGGTTCAAAAAATTAACCTACATATATACACTAATGTCTTCACTATAAAACTGGAGATCGTTTGTTCTCTTTTATTATCTGGTAATCTCATTAGCCTTTTAGGTGTGGGGGGTAGTTTCTATGATCTAAACATTTCCTTCTTTTCAATGAAATATCTGACAAGTTAAGTTCTCGAGAAAAAAACTATAAAACTGAAGAGTGGTGTACATTCATTCGCCTATGTAGTATACTGTATACGTATGAACTTTGCAGCACATGAAATAAAAGTAGGAGGAGGAATGGGTAATGGGGAGGTGTGACAGATTGAGGTCAGCAAAATCTTGTGGGTAGATATCTGACAACCATTTATGGATCGAGGGTTGTTTAAAAAAAATATGGATCGAGGAAGCAACAAAGAGTACCCAGGTTTTTACTCGGTGGTTTCTCTCATGCATGCACACCAGCCCAACCTCGATCTACATGTTTTTAGCTTTTTATCTTTGATTGTGAGCATTATTGGTTAAGCCGTGTCGTACTTTTTGTATTAGATACACTACCAGAAAATTCATCATCCGCCCCGCCTATATGCCTCGGCGCACTCAAGAACCGGTGCTAATGGGACGTAAAATTGGAGTACCCCCGGGGACCCTTTAGCACCGATCCCCTTTAGCACCGGTTGGTGTTACGATCCGGTGCTAAAGGGTCCTCCTCCTTTAGCACCGGTTGGTGTTACGATCCGGTGCTAAAGGTTGACCCTTTAGCACCGGGTGGTGTTACGACCCGGTGCTAAAGGCCATTTAGCACCGGTTCGTAAATACGACCCGGTGCTAAAGGCCCTTTAGCACCGGTTCGTAAATACGACCCGGTGCTAATGTGGGTGTCACATGCTACTTCAAAAGGAGCGCATCTTTTATTCTATCACATACGTTGTGTAGCTGAGATGGTTAGGTGGGTGCACACACGTGAGCCAAGAGGTCTTGAGTTCCAATCCCGCAACACGCAAATATGCAAATATTTTTGGCTAGTTCCCCCACTTTAGCACCGGTTATTTGACCACCAGAAGGGGTAGCACCGGTTGGACCTGGTGCTAAAGGGGTTTTCAACCCGTGCCAATGCAAGTTATTCCGGTAGTGACAGCTGTTTCGTTCAAACATAGACTCCTCTTCTCTTCTTTGATTGGGACAGTTGTGGTTGACTAATTTCTTCACTAAAATAAGCATGGCATATTGGCATGCCACCCTTGGCTAAAAGTTAACTCGTGGCTAGGCATGGACAGATAGGCCTCGCTCGAACGAACACTAATTTGTCATGAACACCAAATGGTTTGTGCAACTACTGATTACTTTCATGCCGTTAGTTTGTATTTCCGTTGTCATTTTTACAGTTTTCACGATCTAAATGGCCAACTAGCTAGTATAACATTTGTGGGGCAACTCTTGCAAAATGGCACAAACTTGTTTACTTGATGAGACAAGAGCCAGATGGGGTTTTCTTTGATCATTTCAAAGCTCATGTTTGTAATTAACTGGCTCTACATACAAAAACAAACAGGAAATCAATTAAATTCCTGGTAGCTTTGCATTGTCAACACATGGAATTCATAATCTGAACACGTAAGTAGTAATTTAGCCTAGTCTCTTGCACACACCTGGTGCTCAATCTTCCAGTTTGAGACCAACTAGGAAAGTTTTAACATCTGATGCATCAATGCATATCCAGAGCTCCAATCGCCCAAGCTTAATTTGAGTGCAAGGTTCTTGTATTACGAGCACATTTGACTTTGATCGGTGCCCTGTGGTGTCTGTGCATCTTTTATCCATTCTTTTCCTAAATAAAATGGTACGCACTCTTACGAGTGCCTGAGGGAAGAAATGGTACGTAACCAAAGTGAAATCTTTCTGCACCGGACGGTGACCTATGCTACCTGCCGTATCAGTTTGAAGTAGTAGCAGTGGACTTGAGGGAGTGAAGAATGATGAGGCTCCTGTAAGATTGCTTAGGCATGGAGGCTATAATCATTGGCATGCCACTGTGCCAAGATGGGTGAAAGGAGGAACTTTGAAGCTCCAAAATCAAGGAAGTCTGTTCCCCTTTTCTCCTTGGGAAGAGAGTAGCCGTAGAGACTTGAGAGAGACGTAGGGATGCCAGTTTTGCCAGCGGACGCGGGTATCCGCGGATACCCGACCCGACGTGTAAGGGTACGGTCAGCAAAATCCGCCCGCGGCGCGCGGATACGGGCACCAAAATCCACCCGCGGGCAGTTAGCGGATGGCAACTTTTACCCGCGGATATATCCGCTGCCCGCTTAAAATAGAAGGCCCATCAAAAAACCAAAGGCACAAAGCCCATTAACACAAACCCTAGCCACTCCCACCTTATCCACCCACCACCCAGATCCCAGCCGGCCGCCTCCCCAGCCCGCGCCCCCCTCTCTGGCTCTCTCGTTTCTCCGTCCCCAGCCCGCGCCCTCTCTCTGGATCTCGCGTCCTCTCCGGCGCCGGCGGCGGGCGACGTCCTCTCCCCATCTCCTGCCTTTGCAACTCCACCAGCGTCCGACGGACCTACCAGCCCAACAGCGTGTTCGCCGCCAACCTCGCCAACCTCTCCCGCGCGCTTCCGACGAACGCCTCGGCGTCGGGCTTCTCGGCGGGGTCCTTCGGCTCCGGCGTCGGCTCGTGGCGGCGGTGGCTGACGCAGCCAGCAACGCGAGCAGGAGGTACGCGACGGGGAGGCCAGGCCGGGTTCCCACCGGAGAAGATGAACATCTACGCCCTGGCGGCGGTCGCGCTCCTCGGCGGCGGCGGCGGCTCGGCAGAGCACCGGCGCACGGGGAGTCGGGCTCGGCGGGCGCGATCGCGGTCTTGCGGCGGCGCACCTCGGTGGCGGCGGCGCACCGGCGCACGGCCAGTCGGGCTCGGGGACAAGGCCGTCGCGGCTGGGCTCCTGCCGCTCTTCGGCCCGTCGCTGGCGGGTGTGGGCAAACTCGCTACCCGCGGATATCCGTCGGGTGCGGGCGCGGGCAAGATTTTTCGCCCGCGGGTAGCCTCGCGGGCGGGTAAAGACGGGCAGCGCGGGTATGCTCGCGGGCGGTTAAATGCCTTACCCGCACGTACCCGACCCGCTGCCATCCATAGAGAGACATGGGTCCTGCTCTCTCTGCAGCTGCAGGTCTGCATCACCAGGTAGTGTTCGTTTGGGCCCTCGCCTTCCCCGTTCCGCTTCCTCCTCTCTCTCTCTCTCTGGCAACTACGGAGTAGCATCACTCCTCCATCCTCAAACAGACACCGGCTGACCAGCAGCATGCAGCCGGACCTAACTGATGGTAAAACTTGCATTGTCTATGGTGTTATCTAAAACTGCTACTATTTCATATGGAATTTCTAGAGCTTACCAAGCAACCATGGTGCCATTCCCGATGATCAAGTTTCATACCAAACCTGTATGCACATTAAAATATTTGTTTATCAGAGGAATATGCGTGGAAGAAATCAAGATGTTGTTGTGAATGGGGAAGGAACTATTCAGAAACAGTTGTTGTTAGATGACTATTCAGAAATAGTTGAAGAGCATGCAAGTGCTTGTGCACTGGTGGCTAGTGTGTGCATGGATGGCGTTTGCAATGCAGCACATGGAGGTAATCCACTGCCAGAAGGCGAATTACCTGTTTGCCAGTAGCCTACGGATCCTAGGCTGCTCCCTCCCATCTGCGCATAGATTTGAAGGACATGGGGCTCTGTGCCGCATTATTGCTTCATGTTCATCAACCACCGTAAATTCTCGCTGTAAATTTTGCTGCATCCCTAAATCACGAAACGCGGGTCGTTCCCCGGCCAGGCACCGGATCCACGTCGCAGCCGTCGGATCCTCCGCTCTCACGACGTCGACCGTCCGATGTGGGTCTTCGCGGATCTCACGCCCGTTTAGCCGTCAAACCGGGCCCTCGCGAACGCTCTCGAACCCGCGCCGTCGTCGCTGCCTCTCCGCTCGGGCTGACTGCAGCGTCCCCGCTTCGCTCGACCCCGGTACACAGACTGGCAGTGTCCCCCTCGCGCCGCCGCCGCTCAGGTCGGCCGCGCCATCCCCGCTCCATTCCGTCTGTCACGGCGGCCCTGCAGGAGAGCACCGGCGAGGGCCATCGGTCGTCTCATACTCCCTCGCGCGGTCCCACCGCCTGCCACCCTCAGCTCTTCCCCTGGTGCCTCACCCGGAACTGCCTCCATCACCCACCTCATCCGCCTTGCCCCGATTCCTTCCAGCTGCGGGCCCATGGCGACGGCGGCGCACGGGCAGAGCTACGTACGCAGCTACAAGCGGAGGCCCCGCAGAGCGCGCATGGCGGCGACGACGGCGCATTGCGGTTGGAGATGCAGCAGGCACCGGCAGTGCTGAGATTGCTGCGTCTCTCCCCCGTGCGAGCGGCCCAGCACCACCAACGCCTGCTGCCCGCTGCTCACGGAGCAACCGTGGTGACTGTTGTGGTCCCGTGCAAGTCGCACGCGACGAAAAAGCGAGCGACAGCGGGGAGCTACGGAGCGGCCAGAGCGGTCGTTGGCATGGACGACGTCCACCAGGTGTTCGAGGAAATGCCTGTTAGGTATTATGCAAGGAGGGATTCCGCTGGTGGTCTAATCGACCTAATCTGTTCTTTTGACTTAGTGCAGGTGAAATCAGCAAACAAATAGTCAAGAGAAATGTGACCATCTTGCATCCTGAATGAGGTAACCCAAGCACTCTCGCTCAATTGCTCATGCACGGAGTAAAACAATATCTGCAATTAGACTTATAGCTTATCTTTGGAACTTACACTGAAAATAGTTTAATCAACCTACAAATTGCCTCATAGGCTGATGTAACTATATAGTTTCAATCTACATGTATTAATATTTAGTGTGCTCTTGCTTACTACTCATATAATAATAACATCCCCGTTCCATTCATATGACTTTCACCATGTCCTGAGTTATTTTTTTACTCACCAATTAAACAGTCCTTTCTTTTGCCTTGCTACAATCCTTCATTTTGGTTAAAAAAACATGCACTCAAGCTATTGTTTATCTTTTTCCTTCTTTCCACTTCTTCGTTATTGGAGCAATAAAACTAATATTGAGTTGTAAGAATACTGTCAGAATCCTTGTATAAATATCAAGGTTTATATGGACTATGGACTCTGGAGCATCCTTTACTAAATTGACCAACCTTTTATTATTAACTTTTCCACACACTCACAAAAGGTAACAACTTCGCATGCAAAGAACCAGCACTTGGATATCTATTTTTTAATTTGGCATCAACAATTGGTTACCTTCCTGTATTTAACTATGAGTTTATATAAGGTGTACTCCAACTGCCTATTAGCACAATGCAGTGTCATCACCTGTCCTATTATAGCACGACTGTGTGAGAGCATCTGTTGTGCAGCCTGGGCTCTTCCATCTGCGAAAGAAAATGTTGCAAAATCATTGACAAGCAAATAAATTCAGCGAATCTCCATAGCAAAAAATTAATATTATACATGATATATCTCCCACATAAAGGCTGAATCAATTTACCATAACGAGCATCTAATTATTCAAATACTACAGGACTCACTATTTCATCATCTATGCTCAGTTAATACCTCACAAGGAAGCCTAAAACTAGAAGCTGTAAAGTTTAGCAGTGATTAATTGAGGCACCATATATAGATATAAGTTTATATACATGTTCGAGATGAGAATTTGCATGTGTATTATATTGGCTTGTTTCTTTTCCACTGCAGTGAGCAGAAACTCCAAACAATGGCACCGGAATTAGGAAGACCTCGCCTACTTGCTTCCTCTTGTTCAGGTGCTTTCGTTTCAATACGGTATATATGCAGCGTATACACTGCAATATCTGTGGAAGAAAGTCTCTTCAAGGAATCTCTGATTTCCTCTGTCCATGGTGTTTGCTTCTGAATATGGACAAAAAAAGATGTGAGTGCACCTTAGCTTTGTTTTCTGAAAATTTTAGCAATAATCAGATTAACAAATAGTGGTCTGACAAATGGAGATCTGATCATCTAAAAATGCACGATTGCCTTCTCACTCCCTCTGCTCCTAATTTCTCTGTCGTCGCAAATCATTCTTCTTCAGATATTTGAACTGGAGAAGAGCACCAATAGCACCTGTTGTTTGAGCTTTGCTCTCTTTGCTGGTTCAGTGGAGAAAGAAACAGAGCGACGGAAAAATGAGCCCACACCCAACAGCTTTGGTTAGGACTTGCATACAACAACATAGTTTAATTACTGAAACGCCTCATACCCGAAATTCCTGAAATATTGAATTGACCTGGAGCATCCGGTGATATCTAAGCCATAATTATTATATGCAGTAATAGCCTTGATAATTTCAGAAATTGGGATGACAGTGAAGATTCAAGCAAAAGAAGATTCGAAGATTGCAAGTTTCTATCTTTGTAGAGTACATTTTTAAGATAAAAGAGCTTTTGTAATGGAATAGAAGGTAAAAGTTTAGAGGCTGCGACATTCAATGGTAAAAAAGACGAACTATTTAGCTGTGGTATGTTAGTATGTAATCCAAGCTTCAGCTGAGGCGAATTCGGATGTTGTCTCGTACCCTCAACATTCAAACTTACAAAGTATAATAATAAACGGTATAACAATTAAGATAAATACCAACAAGGCTAATTTTATGTGCTATTCATGTCCAGACATAGACTACAACAATCAGGTCCATAGAAAAAAATGGTGGTCCCCCCCCTGGCCTTGCGTTTCTAGTGGACAGTAAAACTGCTGCCGATCAGTTAAACCAGTTATCAGTCACTGTGCTTTGAGAATGACATGTTCATAATTCAACTTTGACCGAAGCTGTGTTTGCATAATTTGATTAAGTTTAGTTCTTACGAGAAGTAGGTTGAATTGTGCGTTTAGAGTTAGGTAATTATGTGGAAACACAGTGAAGGAAAACAACCAATATTTGAACTAATAAATAGAAGCAAGAACCATTATCATGGAAATGGAGTTTCCTAGTACAAAATTAGAATGGCAAGCACATGTTCCAGCAAAGGCTTAGAAAGGAATAACTTTGTTAATGTATTGGTTAAGTTGCTAACCCATGTTTTGCATATATATAATGTTTCACAGAGCCTCATATCAAGAGCTCCTCAAGTTGGGGGGTATTGCCGTATTGTGCAGCAATTGTAGTAGATACTCTGTAAAAATGGCACACTTATATATATAACCCAAAACCTTGTGATAGAAAGCCACAACCAGCAACCAAACTAAGATACATGGATTGGTAGATTACCTAATATCCGAATTCAGTTTCATGTCCTGGTGGGCAAGAGATAGACAAGGACAAAACGCTGGCAGGCAAGTGTCAAGACAAAGATTTTGACGGTACTGAGAGATGGGAATTACTCAGGTCACATTGCCAGCGACACACAAATCCTTGCCTGTCCTTTTTCCGCTAGTGTCCGGTCGACATTTATGGCCATGGTAACTGGTCATGGGTCAATTCCAACAATGAATTATCACTTCTTTCTTCTATATATAAAAAACAATACAGTATGAAATTGGCCCTGGATCAAGTACGGCGTACCCCACATCCTGGCATCCTGCAATCGCTAAGGGCGCGCTCAGACATGGCGGTGTTTAGTTCCCTGTAAAAAATTTTCTCTCCAAATTTCACTATTCACCTATCACATCAAATCACACCAAATCTCTCTCCTCATGCATGGAAAACTAAACATGGGTAAATAAAAAAACTAAGTACATGATTTTGATGTACACGACGAGACGAATCTTTTGAGCCTGGTTAGGTCATTGTAGGACAACGATTACCACAAACAAACGAAAAGTGCTACAGTACGCTACAGTGTCCGATGTGACATTTTCACCCCTCCTTTTTACCTTTTGGAGGGAACTAAACACCCCCAAGGGCAGAATCGAGACGAACGGAACGGGATGGCTGAAAGGAACGGAGAAGATCGAATGCACAGGGTTGAAACTTGAAAGAGCGGCGCCTCTCCTCTGTCGGCATCGGCAGCCTGGATTTAGCAGCAGTGGGAGCAGAAGTGGGCTGAAATGTCGAATACATGTGCCGTAGCAGGCGAGCCCAGCCTGATAAGCTCGGCGGGAGTCCCTCGCGGTTTTTTGCACTAGCGTACTGAGCACGCACGTGCTACGCGTGCTCTGTTTTCAACATTTGGTAAAATTGCATAAACACCCCTATAAAACATTTGGAGTTTGATATTACGACCCATAGGTTATTTTGTTGCAAATGTGCATCCACCTATCCAGTAATGTTGCAAAAACCACCCAGCACATCCAAATTTAATCGAATCAACTTGTTTTCGTCGAGGTAGAGCCACTACAGACCAACCTAACATTGTCAAACTTGCTCAAGTACTTACATTACATTAGACTTATTCACCCTCATACATTGAAATTATGTGTGCAAATTGTGGAATTCAGGGTGATAAAATTTACACTCCCATCAACAATTCTTCTTTGGCAAAACATGTCAAGATTATACATTTACAAGCATGTCACAATTTAAGGAAACATATTTCATCGATGTAGAGCCACGACATGTCGAGCTAGTTAAGTAAAATTTGTTAAGTGTTTGGATTAGGCTTAATCATCATATTGTGGCGAATCTTCTTTGCAAATTACAACTCGCGAGTTCATGCTCTTATTGGCTATTCTTTTGTTGGAATCCCCAAAAGGTCTCGGTATTAGAGATATCTAATTTTGATAAAGAGTATATTGGTAACTCCAAATAGAAAAAACTTTTTAAAATGATTAAGCATGTGTTTACAATAGAACTAAATATGGGGTTAGTTGTTTGCAACAAAGTGACTTCTGAAAAAAAACTCAAAATCTAAGTGACATTGACATGCCAACGATGCTAGGATTTTTCTTAGCCGGCGCTGAAGTTCAGCTCTATAGTAGTGTTAGTGTATGATCAATATGTATTTTGTACGTTTTAAAAATGAAATGTGAACTAAAATGAAGCGGATAGGAAAGGATTATCCATTACTATAGTGTAGGATTAGAACTTCTCACAATAATAAGTACTATAAAGAGCGCAGACTGTTGACCTATTTTGCTAATCCATGAGTGGTCTTGTTAAACTATCTTAAAACATTGCTGATTTTATAGGACCAAGATTCAGTTGTGGAGATAATATCTACAATAAGATTTTTTGATAAATGCTAGTGAGAAGGCCTACCCCAACTTGCTTCGGACAGAAATGCTATGATGATGACGATGATGCTAGTGAGCAGGCCTCTCCAATAGATGTAGGTTTTGTAGTTTATTCATCATTAGTTGATAATATGTGAAATCGTGGCATTGTTTGTATTGACGAGTTGTCATCACATGTGTTGCAAATTGAATAACTAATGTCTCAGGACGGAGTAGGTTTTTTACATTAATATTTTTATAGCTCTTATTGTATGTAATATGCGTATCATAAATGACTAGGCCAACTGGTGTATATCCAATAATATTTCATTTACAAGGAATGTATGTATCAATGTAACAACAAGTGTAAGTATATAATTGTTGTTGCTAAGATGTTTTCTGTGTTCAATTGGATTGAGTGTTTGGATTGTAGTAACCTTCACCCTTACATGTTCATCATCCGCGATAGTAAAAAGGGTCTATACTTTGAATTTCATCTTGCTTGGGTTGCATGATGGACATGTCATGCTATTCAAGTTTTGTTATTAAATAATTGATTATTCTTGCCTTCCTTATGTACCACAAATTGCTGAACATTATCTTAAGGAGTTCTTCAATACTATGTTATGTTGAAGAAATTCAAATTGGTGAACATTGTCTTAAGGAGTTCTTCAATGCTATGCCATTGAAGAAATCTGGGTTATGGATGCTTGTTGATGGCAAACGCATGGATCAATCTTAACATGAATAGAAAATTCCATCATTGATTGCTGTTAAAATTTACAACTCATCCCTTATGTGCCATTAAATATTATACTAGTTCCGTATGTGCCAATATTTTTATTTGATTCATCCCCTTTGTGACACTCAATCCAATTCCGTTGCCTTCCGCCGTTAGTTAACTCATGGTCAGGATCAGTTTTTGTCGAAATGCTATTTTCGATGCTCCAGCCGCTTGCGGCCGCAGGCGAATGATCCCCAACAAATGCCCTACACCGATCATGCCTCCTCAGCCATGTGCAGTGATCGCAATTGTTTCTCATACGTGCAGCATCTGCGCCTCCTTGGGCACGCGGCCACGAGCATCTAGCTATTAGATGCCAACTGATTTGATAGGCCATTGAGGCGAAGCAAGTAAGGAGCCTGTGAGCATCTGGTTTTGATAGCCTTAATGTTGAGAAAAACCCTGCTTGTGTGCAGGGCTAGACTAATTTCCTTTTTATTCGTTGGGATTCTAGCTTTGTTTGGATGGATTCCCTTGGCTTTGTACTATGAATGTCCAGATCCGCGCTCGACACACATGGGCACAAGACGCACAGGGAGCAGGAGCTCCAACACTCCATGCTCACCAACCATTGGCAGTGGTGATTGGGACTACAAGCTTGTTGCCGAGGGCACTCAAGGACTCAAGGGAGGGAGGGGTTGGAGGAGCTGATTTGAAGACTAAAGGGAGAGACGACACCTGATTTGGCAGGCTATCACCGCCTACCGCAGCACAAGCTCGGACGTAGGCGACTTAATATGCGACTGCCTATCCTCTCTGCTCGCCGCTAGCACCAGTCCAGGTGTAGGATCCACACTCACCAATGAGCTCTGCAAGGGGAGGCAAGGCAAGGAGGAGATCGAGAGATGACAAGTCATGTTGCCATGCTCCTAGGCCCACATGTCATTCTCGGCACTTAATCCTTTAGCGGTGTGTTAACTGGCGGAAGACAGTGAAATCTTCCATGAAACAAATCGAAACAATGGCATTGAAGGGATAACTATATTTTCAGTGGTATACATGGGATGGGTTATAAGTTTTAGTGGCATAGAGGGATTTTTTTTCTAACATGGAGCAAATAATTGTATATATAAATAAGCGTGGTGTAAAGACGAATCATATGAATACATGTTAATCATACATATGAAAAGCCACAATCAAAAGTACAAAGAACCTTTCATATTCTAGTTATAGTCTAAACAACAAGCAATCACATTATGCATCTCATCCAAAGCATTAAACTACTGTCTCCAGTTGCCGTCTTACTAGCCAACAGAATCCTAATATATTGTTACAATTTCGCATGAGAGGTCCCAAGGGCACGACCATAAATGAAGGAGTATAACTACCATGATTACATTAAGCATGCTACATAGTCTAATATGGAACTAGACTAGAAACAAGCATATGTATGATAGTACAAAGCATAAAAGGAGGCATCGCTAACAAATCACATGGCATAAATAATATTGCTCACAATAAATGTATTAGATCACCACATTCAAGTACATACCATCGATGATCTGCTACTACTACTAAACTCAACTATAGAACAACCATGCACGAAGCCTGCAAATTGCTAGGAACTAGTCTAAACCATCTTCTAAACAACTTCGAAGACTTATAGCGGCCCTATAGTTTCGTTGAGTTCTAGTGAATGGATGCAAATGCTGATAGAGGTGGGGTATTATTTGTACCCGAGGAAGCCATGGTTCAAAAGGCAACTATGTCAGACAAAGGAATGCCCTAGGCCAATTGGCCTGGCCCTTTCCATTGACCATTCGCGCGTGCCTTTGACACTAAGTCTCCCTTGACCTTTTTAAGGCCTTTAGTGACTTGCATGTGGGTCTAGCTCAGTGATTTGGTTGGGATTCAAATGGATCTTGATCACCTCCAAAACTTTGCTTACTATATCACGATCCCGAGATCAATTTGCCAAATTTTCAAGTGTTTAGACCCTAAATCTCATTGAAGGAACGTGCATTGAAGTTAAGCATCATTTGGTGCAAAAATGCCCTTGCTGATTGACCAAGGTTCGTTGGCCAATCGACCCAGACCTGTTGTCCTTTGACCATCCTGGGCTCGTCCTTTGTTCCGATTCTTATCCATTTATGCTCCATTTTGGACTAATTTTTACAAAACATAACATTCTCCAAAATATAACATATGTGCAAATATAACCCGATTGTTAGGTATGATCATTGGGTAATAGTGTCATTTTGAATAAAAATAGGGACAGAAAGTGTCATTAATGAGGATCAATGGTGGGGATATGTTCTCAAGGATGGTTTTATTTAAAACAAATTGTTGTAGAAAAGTCATAAGTGGAAAAATAGATATTTGTGAGATTCAATTGGACTACACCTTTTGCAATACTTAGTTGTGTGGGTAGAGTATCTTGCAGCCATCTTTCATGTTGCTAGGGCTCGTACGAGCCCCGCATTAAGGCTTTGATGCTGGGAGACAGTTTTATAGGTCCAAATCTTATGCAAGATCTAGAGAATTTAACTTAGCAACTCTCTACTGCCCTGGGTTGGAATTGGTGCTTGATCTTTTAGAGATAAATATTTGTATGCTTCTTTTGTGGTTTAGTGACATGAGTTAATCTTCTTTTTAGAGATAAGATCTAGAGAAGTTTTATCCTTGTGTTCTCATTAATTCTCCAAGCATTCTTAACTCTAGGGAACCACATCGTTCTGAACCTCTGAATTCCGATAGTGACATTTAGGGTATGTTTGGTTGCCGGCCACAGTTTGCGACACATAAGGTTAAGTATTAGCCACACTTTACATGTTTGGTTGGTGACTAAGTTGTGGCAAAATTGGTGTGGTTGTTGTTTGAAAGACTGCCACAGATGTTTGGCAAAAAGTTATGGCATTGTTTGGATTAGAGCCACATGTTACATAACAATCATATCAAGAGAGGCTCGAGAGAGTATTCTTTGTGTGTGTGGGTGGCAGCCAAGTGAGGAGGGGGCGAAGGGGTATATATACTCGGGCCCCCAAAACAAGCCGTTGTGTTGTCTGTGAGATCTGACCCGGATACTCCGACCCCTGGCCGGAATACCTAGCTCCAGAAATGAACGTGACACTTGACTCTAATTCTGTAACAGGCTACTCCGGGACGACCCTGGATACTCCGAGAACCCCCAAACCCGAAGGGGTACCCAGAATAAAAATGTTCTGGCCCTGTCCCGGATATTCTTGCTCCAGAAAAACAGCAGGAATAGTGTGTTCGTGAGTGCACTTGTGTCTCTCATAGATACTTGGTTGGATCTCTTTAAGCATTAAAACATCCATGACATGATCGACATGCATCCCCCTTGATAGTACGGCATCCCTAACTCAAATTCAAAAAGGAAAATAATTTAAATCATTCATTCTCCATGCCGTCCATCATGATCCATAGGGATACATCATCACATTTCAAATATGAATTTTATTACATTGTGACCTGTCCATGAACTCAATCAAACCATTAGCTCTTTGATTACATTTGTCATCATTCAACCAAAACCCACTAGGGAGAGCCTAGATGCACTTTCAATCTCCCCCTTTTTGGTGATTGATGACAACATAACCAAAGCTCACAATAAAATTCATAATCATTTTGAATCCATCTATATAGCAGCAGCAGCTACACAGCATCAGCTCAGCAGCAGCAGCCCAAAAGAATCCATCAGCAGCACAAACAGCAACAGCAACACAGCAGCACACTAATCCCCTTTGGCATCAAGTCACCAAAAAGGGAAGCAGCGGCAACAGTGGATTAGAACAAGTCGTTGTAGCCGTCGCCGTCATCATCATCATCTCCAGCAGTCCCTTCCGACTCACCCTCAGCAGCAGCAGCTCCTCCCAAGTCCGCTAGCAGGTCGTCCTCACTCTCCTCTGTAGCAGCAGCCTCATCATCGTCTTCTTCAGCCCATGGGTTGTCAAAATGAGGCATAGGAGGTGGTGCTTCACGAGGAGGGGAGTATGGCATCTGCAGCTTGTGCATGATTTCCTTCTGCCTTGATTCAATCACAGCTTGGCGCACACCCTACCGGTGTATCTCTACAGCTTGGAAGGTGCACACTTGGAATAAGATTCGAATGGCCCGGCCGAGGAAGGCGAAGGAGCTGGTGTTCTTCTTGCCTTTGAAAGAGGAGGCAGCAGAGCCACTAGAGGAGGAGGGCTGGTCACGAGCAGCGGTGGAAGGTGGCTGTCCAGATTTGGATTTCTTGCCCTTTGCCCTAGCTGCCCAATCTATCACATGAGGACGGTATGGCTTGTGTATCATGTCACACGCAAAGGTCCTCTCGGTGACCCTCTCAATCATAGCCATGATATAGGGACCATAAACACCGCTCTTGGAGGGAAGCGTAGAAGTGATAATGATCTCATTCCAAATAAAATCAAACACACTAAACTCCTCATCTCGCCTAGGTGACATCCAAACTAGCAGATTTCTATTTGTGTTAAGCACATCGGATGCAGCACCAACCTTAGTCACCATGGTCTTACGGAAGAGATTGTGAAGATATCGAAAGTAGGGTCTTATTCCACTTTGCTGCCCATAGATGATTGTCCCATACCTCTCATTGTACATGAAAGCTATGTCTCCCTCACTAGAAACAGCATCCTCATGTATATGATGCTTCTCTTTGTCACTAGCATCGAACCCTAGGATTTCAGCAAATTGATCATAGGTGATCGATAATCTTTCTCCTTGGGTCATCCAATGCATGACATGAGGCTCTACCGACTCATCAACCCAAAGAGTGGCAAAGAACTGGCAGATGATCTCCTCATTCCAATCATGGGTGAACTGCATGATTTGATAAAGATTTTTCCTTTCACAATTGGAGATTATGAGGTTGAAAGTTGCATTGTCTTGGTTCCTCATATGCTTCCAATCAACCCACTGCATCCTCACGGTCTTCTCATCCTTAGTCATGAAGGCACATTTGTAGTAATCAGCTTGGAAACTATTCCAAAACCGAACATCACGGACCGAGCTGTCCTTGGGCTGATCATAGGGACTTGTGTACCTCTTCCTCCACAAATCATGTGTGCCCTTCCTGTAATCTGTCCCCTCCCCCTGAAAATCAGCAGCGAGCAGCCTCTTTGGATTGTGGGGACGAAGCACGGTGTCACCCACATCTAACGGATGCCTCACAGGCCTGCCTGCAGCTGCCTTGCCTGCCCTTTTGGCCTAACCAGATGAACCCCCTGCCTCTCTGATGTGAACCCCACCTGCACCTCTGCCTCTGCCTTGTCCCCTCAAATCTGCCTCTGACATTCACACATCAGCCTTCCTCTTCTCAGTTGCTGACTTGGGTGCCTTCTTCTTTGCAATAGCAGCCCGAGCAGCGCGAGGAGTGGGGGGAGCATCACCAGCAGCAGCCCCAACCCCTCTGCCCGCACCACCTGTCCCTCTATCACGAGCAGCCCGGGGAGGATTTGCACGAAGGCCTCTGGCCCGAGCAGCGAGTGGCTGGTTATCCTCGCTTGCAGCCCCATCAGACTCACTCGAGGAGCCCTCGAAGTACAACTTGGATGCCTGAACATGAGAGAGAGAGCGAGATGGAGTGAAACTCTTGCGCCAAAGAAGAAGAACAGAGACTTGGAGAGCGCAAAAGACAGCAGGAACAAGAGGGAACAAAGCTAGACAGACATTAACTTGCCACACCACATGAACTGGATCTGAAACCGACGGGATAGGGCAGGTACCTCAAAAACTAGCCATGGATTTGCAACATAATCACTAGGAGAAGTTCAACAGCATCTAGAGAGGCATCCTACCCAAGGGATTGAACTGGAACCGCCTAGAAAAGTAGATCGAGAGGGCGGTTAGGGTTCGTACCATGGAGAGGACGGAGATCCACGCGCGTGAGCGAATGTGGCGGACGAGAGGGTCCCCACGCGGTGGAGGAGGCCGGCCCGAAGCTCTTGCGCTGGTTCGCCGGCGGAGGAGACCACGGGGGCGGCGGATCCCCTCCCGTCGCCGGAGAGGAGAACACGAGCGGCGGCGTCCCCACGGGAGAGAGATGTGTGACGAGTGGATAGGGTTGATTCGTGAAGGGGTACCCAGGTCAAAGATAGGGACTCGGGTCAACAACGAAGGGATAAGCGGGTCAAAGTCAAAGAGAGAGGAAGAGACTTGGCGCGGGTCAACAAGACTGGGTACCGGTCAACAGTCAGATCAGAGTTGGATACTCCAGGATGGCAGCGGATGTTCCAAGAACCCATTTTCCCGAAAGCCTCCCCGAAAGAATTTTGTTCCAGAGCAGTGTTGGAGTGTCCGGCCACAGAATTTCCAGCAGACAGAGAGCAGAGAGAGATGTGGAGTTTTGACCAAGATTTTTGTACAGATAGAGATAGAGATAGATGGACATATAAGAGACATTTTGGCACATGTGATCAGCCAACAAACAACATCACATAACTATGATCACAATAGCCAAAACATGATCCAAAGATCACAAGAACCAAATAATTTTTAAGAACGCACACAAAGAAAACATTTTTCCTATCTAGTCATCAACCAATTTTGTGTGCAAGAGTTCAAGCAACGTTACGAGAATCCAAAATATTTAGTTCACTCCTCAAAGCACAAAATCTTGACTCGTCTAGTGGCTTAGTGAAGATATCGGCAAGTTGCCTGGTGCTCACATGACGTAAAGCAATATCCCCCTTTGCCTCATGATCCCGTAAGAAGTGATGGCGAATATCTATGTGCTTTGTTCGGGAGTGTTGCACTGGATTGTTAGCTAGCTTGATAGCACTCTCATTGTCACACAAGAGTGGAATCTTACTAAACTCACAACTGAAGTCACTCAAAGTTTGCCTCATCCAAAGTAGTTGGGCACAACAAGCGCCGGCCGCCACATACTCGGCTTCGGCGGTCGATAGAGCGACCGAATTTTGCTTCTTTGAGCTCTATGACACCAAGGACCGACCAAGAAATTGGCAAGTCCCCGTTGTACTCTTTCGGTCTACCTTACAACCGGCATAATCGGAGTCCGAATAGCCAAGTAGACTAAAAGTTGAGTCTTTGGGATACCACAAGCCAAGATTAGGAGTGTGCACTAAATATCTAAAAATTCTCTTAACGGCCATCAAATGGCACTCTTTCGGGTTAATTTGAAACCTTGCACACATGCACACACTAAGCATGATATCGGGCCTAGATGCACAAAGGTAAAGTAGAGAGCCAATCATGGAGCGATATACCTTTTGATCCACGGCCTTCCCATCTTCATTTAGATCGAGATGTCCATTGGTTGGCATAGGAGTCTTGATGGGCTTGGCATTCTCCATGTCAAACTTCTTGAGCATATCGGTGGTGTACTTGGTTTGACTAATGAAGGTGCCATCTTTGAGTTGCTTGATTTGAAATCCAAGGAAGAACTTCAACTCACCCATCATGGACATCTCAAATCTCTTTGTCATAATCCTACTAAATTCTTCACACCAAACATTGTTAGTAGAACCAAATATAATGTCATCGACATATATTTGGCACACAAAAATATCTTTATCTTGCTTGCGTGTAAAGAGAGTAGGATCGGCTTTGCCTATTTTAAAACCTTTCCTTAAGAGAGAGTCCTTAAGACATTCATACCATTCTCTAGGGGCTTGCTTAAGCCCATAGAGCGCCTTATGGAGCTTGTATACATGGTGAGGATACTTGGGATCTTCAAAGCCCGGTGGTTTCTCAACATATACCAATTCGGAAATTGGTCCATTGAGGAATGCACTCTTCACATCCATTTGATGTAGCTTGAAATCATGGTGAGTAGCATATGCAAGTAAAATACGAATTGACTCAAGCCTAGCTACAGGAGCATATGTCTCACCAAAATCCAAACCTTCTATTTGAGTGAAGCCTTGAGCAACCAACCTTGCCTTGTTTCTTGTCACTACACCATGTTCATCTTGCTTGTTCCTAAAGACCCACTTGGTTCCAATCACATTTTGCTTGGGCCTTTCTACCAATGACCAAACTTCATTTCTCTTGAAATTGTTGAGCTCCTCTTGCATGGCCATCACCCAATCCGGATCATCAAGTGCTTCTTCTACCTTGAAAGGTTCCAAAGAGGAAACAAACGAGTAATGTTCACAAAAACTTGCTAATCTAGAACGAGTAGTTACCCCTCTTTGGATGCTTACAAGAATGTTGTCCACGGGATGATCTCTTTGGATAGTGTGGTGAACTCTTGGATGTGGTACACTTGATTGAGCTTGGATTGGACTATCATCATCATGATCATCTTGACTCGAGTTGACACCATCTTGTGCTTGATCTTGATCGATTGTTGTGGTAGATGGTTCAACTTGTGTTGGTGATGGTTGGTCTTCATTTGGCTTGTTTTGCTCACTTGGATCTTGAGGCTTCACTTCTCCAATAGCTAGCTTCTCAATTGCTTGTTGTGGAGGTTCTTCGTCTACATCATTTGGATCAACTTGCTCTACTTGAGAGCCGTTAGTTTCATCAAAGTCCACGTCACACGCTATTTCAACACAACCGGAGGTCTTGTTGAAAACACGGTAGCCATGGGCATTTGATGCATAACCAAGAAGAAAACCTTCATCACATTTAGGTGCAAACTTAGAGCTTTTGGGCTTCTTGTTTAGAATGAAGCACTTACTTCCAAAAACTCTAAATTAAGACACATTAGGATTTTTACCTATGAGAAGCTCATATGCCGTTTTCCTCAAGAGCTTGTGGAGGTAGAGACGGTTGATGGCGTGACATGCGGTGTTGATGGCTTCGGCCCAAAATTGGTCCGAAGTCTTGTACTCATCTAGCATTGCCCTTGCCATCTCAATGAGTGTCCTATTCTTCCTCTCCACAATACCATTTTGTTGAGGAGTGTATGGCACGGAGAATTGATGCCCAATTCCTTCCTCTCCAAGGAATTGTTCAATGTTGGTGTTCTTGAACTCGGTGCCATTGTCACTTCTCACTTTCTTGATCTTCCAATTGAACTCATTTTGGGCCTTTCTTGCAAAATTCTTGAATATCTCATGCACTTGACCCTTATCATGCAAAAAGAACACCCAAGTGAAACAAGAATAATCATCAACAATGACAAAACCATATTTGTTACCACCAATGCTAATGTAGGACACGGGCCCAAATATATCCATGTGTAGAAGCTCAAGTGGTGTCTTGGTAGTGACGATGCTCTTGGGTGGATGTGGCATACCAACTTGCTTTCCGGCTTGACATGCACTACAAAGACGATCTTTCTCAAAAGAAACATTTGTTAGTCCAAGAATGTGATCGCCCTTAAGAAGTTTGTCAAGATTTCTCATCCCAACATGAGATAGTTGGCGATGCCAAAGGCAACCCAAGCTAGACTTTGCTAACAAGCATGCATCAAGTTGAGCTTTCTTCGATGTGAAATCCACAAGATAAAGCTTTCCCTTGAGTATACCTTTGAAAGCAACGGAGTCATCGCTTCTTCTAAAGACGGTCACACCCTTATCGGTGAACAAACAATTGTAACCCATTTCACAAAGTTGTGAAACAGATAGCAAGTTGTAGTCCAACGATTCCACCAAGAAAACATTAGAAATTGAGTGATCGGTAGAGATAGCAATTTTACCTAAACCTTTTACCTTTCCTTGGCTATTATCGGCAAATACAATGTTGTCACTTGAATTTTCATTTGCCTCAAATGAAGTGAACATACTCTTCTCTCCGGTCATATGATTTGTGCATCCACTATCAAGCACCCACTTGGTTCCACCGGAGGAGTGTGCCTACAAAACAAATCAAGCTTTTGCTTTAGGTACCCAAATAGATTTGGGTCCTTTGGCGTTAGTCACAAGAACTTTGGGCACCCACACATTTCTCTTGATCAATGTGTCTCTAGTGCGATACCCAACATACTTGGCAACCACCCTACCACGATGGTCCCAAGCCAACACATAATCGGCATAGAAGGTACTTTGTGGAGCATGTGCCTTCACTTTGTTGTCTTGCTTCAAGTTGATCTTGGTGAATTTCTCCTTCTTGAGTTGAGTTTGAGTTTGTGGTCTCTCATACTCATAAGACACAATATGAGAGGACTCAAAACACATGGGCTTGGTGTAGTTGGCCTTGTGTTCCTCCCCCTTGCTCCAAGGATATCTTGTGTGTTGAAAGTGCTTCAACAAGCCACCTTTCACACCAAGGCCGGAGGTCTTGTTGTTCTTGATGACGGGGATAAGGTTTCTATCACCTTGCTCATCCTTACCTAACCCCTTGTCATTCTTGTAGCCATACTTCTTCATGTAGCTTGTGCCAAACGCCTTCGAGTACCTCTCAAACTCACCTATCTTGAGATGTGGCTTCTCTTTCTTGAGAAGATCGGTGAGCCTTGCTATTTCCTTCTTCATAGCTTGTGCTTCGGCAAGGTTAGTACCACAAGATTTTATATCAACATTATAGCATCTTGCACAACCATTGCTAGTGGAGGGAATAGAGGATTTGGTTGCATCATTAGAGCATGAGGAAGTGCTATACCAAAGAGTGTTGAATTGTACTTCAAGAGCCATGTGTTTGGCATTCAAACATGATAAGTTTTCTTGAAGTGTTTCTTTTTCACCTTTTAGGTTAGCATTTGATTCATTGGCTAAGAAAAGTTCCTTAGTCAATTTCTCAAAATTTTCCTTTTCTTTAGCTAGAGACTTTTCAAGCTCAAGAAATTTTTCAATGTTGGCATTGAGCAAGTCCTCTCGCTCCTTGAAACCCTTTCTTGGTGCTTCCGAGTGCTCTAATCTTGTTGATGATCTTGCTCAACCTAGAGAACATCTCTTGTGGTGACTCACTTGGAAGTATCACAAATCTATTGAGCTCTCCTTCTAAGCATCGAATTCTTCCCTCTCTAACTTTTCTTGTGCCTTCATGGTTAACTTGGAGTGTATCCCAAATCTTCTTGGCGGATTGTATCCCATGCACCTTTTCTTTCTCTTCCGGTTCCAAGGCACTAAGAAGAATTGCTTTGGCTTGCATGTTGCGATGGATCTCATGTTCTTGATCCGTAGAAAGAGGAGAGTTGTCCTTCGGAAAGTTGACACCTACACACACAATCTTCCAAAGGATGGACCCCGATCAAATGTGCAACCATCTCATTTCTCCATGAGGCATAAGTGGTATCCTTAAAGCGAGGAGGTTTGCCCATGGAGATAGAGGTATATGTAGTTGAATAACTTAAACGAGAATAATCGAAAGAGGTTTGCCCTGGGCTCGTCCTTGGTTCCGATTCTTATCCATTTATGCTCCAATTTGGACTAATTTTTACAAAACATAACATTCTCCAAAATATAACATATGTGCAAATATAACCCGATTGTTAGGTATGATCATTGGGTAATAGTGTCATTTTGAATAAAAACAGGGACAGAAAGTGTCATTAATGAGGATCAATGGTGGGGATATGTTCTCAAGGATGGTTTTATTTAAAACAAATTGTTGTAGAAAAGTCATAAGTGGAAAAATAGATATTTGTGAGATTCAATTGGACTACACCTTTTGCAATACTTAGTTGTGTGGGTAGAGTATCTTGCAGCCATCTTTCATGTTGCTAGGGCTCGTACGAGCCCCGCATTAAGGCTTTGATGCTGGGAGACAGTTTTATAGGTCCAAATCTTATGCAAGATCTAGAGAATTTAACTTAGCAACTCTCTACTGCCCTGGGTTGGAATTGGTGCTTGATCTTTTAGAGATAAATATTTGTATGCTTCTTTTGTGGTTTAGTGACATGAGTTAATCTTCTTTTTAGAGATAAGATCTAGAGAAGTTTTATCCTTGTGTTCTCATTAATTCTCCAAGCATTCTTGACTCTAGGGAACCACATCGTTCTGAACCTCTGAATTCCGATAGTGACATTTAGGGCATGTTTGGTTGCCGGCCACAGTTTGCGACACGTAAGGTTAAGTATTAGCCACACTTTACATGTTTGGTTGGTGACTAAGTTGTGGCAAAATTGGTGTGGTTGTTGTTTGGAAGACTGCCACAAATGTTTGGCAAAAAGTTATGGCATTGTTTGGATTAGAGCCACATGTTACATAACAATCATATCAGCAATGAACAATTACATGTTAAATAATATTATAAGCACTAAAGACAAGATTAATAATTAATGAAATAATATGGTTCCAAGAGTGAAAGGATCACAAGATGCCTAGAGGGGGGGTGAATAGGATCTTCTTCAAAAACTGCACACAATTATCTCACAGTCGGGTTAGTTACTGAAACTTCCGGCACCCTATCAGATACTCCGGCTCAGATGACTGTAGTATCTGGCAGGTTCCCGGAGTTTCCTACGACAGAAAAGAGTGAGCACGTGATGCAATGATTTCGAACAACTTAGCTGATTCCCTTTGAATAGAAAGGTGGGAAATCGTCCAAGGATTCTTTTCCACCTAAGGGCTGCACCACAAACTTCACACACGAGTAGATCGGAGCAAATCTATGAAAGTCAACTATGAACTAGCAAGAACACGATGGACAAGATGAACAAATATAAACTTGAGGAACAAGCACAACAACAAGAGACAAGTGATTTGGTTCCCGAAGTTCACTTCCCAAAAGAAGCTACGTCTCCGTTGAGGTGCCTCCAAAGAGACCGAGTTGAGCCACAACTCTACCCTCCCCATAGGGCCCAAAAGCCAAGCTAGGGTTACTTACTATGATTTCCCCGAGGGGATGGCTTTACAAACTTTCCGGGGCAAGCTCACACGAGTTGAGCGCTCGCCGGAGACGCCTAGCCGTCTAGGAGCAAAAGCTCCAAGAGTAACAAACGCGAGTCGATGGCCGAGGGATCTTCAAATGCTCAAGAGTTGGAGTTGATGCTCACCCACACTCAAATCCACTAACTCACTCAATCCCCTTCTCAAATCTCACAAGGATTAGCTCTAGGGAGTTGAGGGAGTGAAAGAGAGGCTCTAGAGAGTGTTCTTTGTGTGTGTGGTCGGCAGCCAAGTGAGGAGGGGGCGAAGGGGTATATATACTCGGGCCCCCAAAACTACCCGTTGTGCTGTCTGCGAGATCTGACCCGGATACTCCGACCCCTGGCCGGAATACCTAGCTCCAGAAATGAACGTGACACTTGACTCTAATTCTGTACCAGGCTACTCCGGGACGACCCTGGATACTCCGAGAACCCCCAAACCCGAAGGGGTACTCGGAATAAAAATGTTCTGGCCCTGTCCCGGATATTTTTGCTCCAGAAAAACAGCAGGAATAGTGTGTTCGTGAGTGCACTTGTGTCTCTCATAGATACTTGGTTGGATCTCTTTGAGCATTAAAACATCCATGACATGATCGACACGCATCCCCCTTGATAGTACGGCATCCCTAACTCAAATTCAAAAAGGAAAATAATTTAAATCGTTCATTCTCCATGCCGTCCATCATGATCCATAGGGATACATCATCACATTTTAAATATGAATTTTATTACATTGTGACATGTCCATGAACTCAATCAAACCATTAGCTCTTTGATTACATTTGTCATCATTCAACCAAAACCCACTAGGGAGAGCCTAGATGCACTTTCAAAGAGGTTTAGCCCAAGTGCACGAGTTTTTTTTTCAAATGTAAACATATTTATTAGTCCAACAATAATCTCCTATCCAACATATATTAATCAATATGGCTACCAAATTAATGTTAAAGTGCTGCCAAACAAAGAAATTCAGACTCGGTCAAGTAGTATGTTGCTCGTCTTACTGGCAGGGGGTCAACACATTGAAGAAATTGATGCTGCATGTCATGAATCTGCTCATCAAATGAATCGATGGCAAGGTAAATTGAAGAAATTAATGCTCCATGTCATGAATCTGCTCGTCAAATGAATCAATGGCAAGGTAAAATAAAGATATGAATCTGGCCGTATGGATTGGTTGAGCTGTTCACCGTCTGTTTCTGTTGTTTCTGCTGAAGGAATCTGCACAGCGTGGCCGCCGTAGTGGTGTGGCGCCGAAAATCCCCGCCACACTTCTTATGGTAGAAATGGTGGCCAGAGGCCTTCGTGGCTGTGGCAAACCTAACTTTATTAATCAACCAAACACCTACTAAACCAGTGGCAAACCTAATGTTAGGCGTGGCAATTCCGGCACCTACCTTGCAGAATATTTCCGTGGTTTTTTTCTTTAAAGAACTGTTTATTTTATACGCTTGAAATGATAGAATATTAATATATATATTCACAAATAACATGGTTTAGCATATGTATAATGTCATCCATACAAGTAATTTCTTACGGCTGCAAATTCATGAAAGGAAGCATATAATAAAAGAAGATTCTGGTAAAGTGATGAATTCAATTATGCTTAAGAAACTATGATTTGATTTTTTACCGTGGATAAATTAAGTGGTGAAGCACCTACTGGGTTCATGATCAGGGTTGATAAAAATTTATTGCATGACTTTAGTATTGTGATGATACTTGACATTAACACTGATGATCAGGCCATTAGGGCGACAACTGGTAAGGTTTCTTTTAGTGGAAGTTGCTCATCTGGGTTTGAGTTCTCGAATCAGTATGGATATAGTATTTTCTGAATTTATTTCAGATTTTTTGAAAAAACATTATTTCAGAAATTAATTGCGGTTATTTTTTCAGTGATAGGCGACCTCCAACGATAACGTGATGTTTGTAGTGACCTCATAAATCTTAAGATCGAATATGCCGACTCAATATCTCATATGTGTCCTCGTATGGGTAGGATTTGGGTACCTATATTTTTAGGGATAAATATAAATATTTGTGCGTGTGTCTGCCGTGGTCATTCGAAAAAAAAATGAGGCAGCAGCTACGTGTCTTTTCTCTCGAATTGAGGTACAACGGCATTTCGGTGATGCGGAGAAAACAACCAGGGGCCGCTGCTGTTGGGCTGGGTAAGTGGACAGTGGGCTCGAAACGTCAGAATGGGCCAGCCCAATCACCAGCGAGAAAGAGGGTTTTGGAGGACCAAGGAAGAAGAAACGGAACCCTCGCTCCGCCCCGCGCCGACTAGAAACACCGCCACACTCCGCTGCTCCCTCCCCGTCCCCGCCCTCCACCCCGCGCCGCCGCCGCCGCCCGATCCGGCCTTTTCCGGGAGCTCGCGCTCCGCGCCCAAGGGGCGGCCATGGCGCTCGCCTTCGACGAGTTCGGGCGCCCCTTCATCATCCTCCGGGAGCAGGAGAAGAAGACGCGCCTGCGCGGGCTCGACGCGCAGAAGGCCAACATCGCCGCGGGCAAGGCCGTCGCGCGGATCCTCCGCACCTCGCTCGGCCCCAAGGGCATGGACAAGATGCTCCAGTCTCCCGATGGCGACGTCACCATCAGTATGCATCTGTTCTTCGCTTCTTCATTGTGAATGTATGCTGGTCGTGGTGTAGCTTGGGTGCCGGGATCTGGGATCCCCTTCCCTTGCATCGTCTGTGTATGTGAAGCGGTAGTGTTTAGAGGCCTAGGGTTTTTCAGTGGCGGGTTATGTCTTGAGATCTAGGCTTTTGCGGGACAGTTGCTCGTGTTGAGCTGCTGATTTAGTCGCGCGGGGAAGGAAATTGTTAGTTAATCTAGGAGCTGCTAGTGAACTGTGCTCCCTTTGCTGCTGTAAAATTTCTGAAGTGAGGTGCCCCGATTATCTTCTTTAGTCGAATAAGAATTGCACGGATCAGTTTGCACAGGGAGTGTTTATTTGGAGATCTAGTTTTATGCTTTGGAAGTTCATTTGCAGTTATATTCATAAGCCAGCTTGATGTTCATTGATTCTTCCGTTACTTTGCTTACTGAAATTGCTGCCTTCTAAATTTCCAGCAAATGATGGGGCGACGATCCTGGAGCAGATGGATGTTGACAACCAGATAGCGAAGCTGATGGTGGAGCTGTCCCGCAGTCAAGACTATGAAATCGGTGATGGTACTACTGGGGTGGTCGTCATGGCAGGGGCTCTCCTAGAGCAGGCTGAGAAACTTCTGGAACGCGGTATTCACCCAATAAGGGTCGCTGAAGGTTATGAGATGGCGTCAAGGGTAGCTTTTGATCACCTTGAGCACATCTCCCAAAAGTTTGAGTTCAGTGCAGACAATATAGAGCCCCTGGTTCAGACATGCATGACGACACTGTCATCAAAGATGTAAGTCAAAAACTCAGAATGAACTTAACTATGGCCACATTAGTATTGCTTAGTATTTTCTGCATCTGAATAGGTTCGCAGGAGAACATGGATTTTAACTTGTTTCTGCTTGAAATAAAAAACTTTTGGCATTCAAGGATGTGACATGAAACCTTTTTCTGGTTTCCTCCTCTTTTATCCCTGTCGGAGAAATAGGATATATAGATAATTGATTTCTTTGGTTCCCACATCTAACCATTCGCTAATTCATATGCATAATAACTGTTCATTTTGTGGGATATATATGTTCCTAGCCCCTCAATTTTTATGGTCTATATAATGAAAAAAGGAACACTTCTATTTTCGTTTTACAACATTATCAACTCTAGTTGCACTGCCTGTATGAAATTTCTGCAGATTGCTTATCTAACAGAAAGTATACTACTTCAGAATAATTTCCTTGTCAGTAGATCCACTACAGGAAAACAGAGCAGAATTTTTTATGGTATCCATTCCTCTTATTCTGCAGTGTTAACCGCTGCAAGCGAGCACTGGCAGAGATTGCTGTCAAAGCAGTCCTTGCGGTTGCTGATTTGGAGAGGAAAGATGTTAACTTGGATTTAATTAAAGTAGAAGGCAAGGTTGGTGGAAAGCTGGAGGACACGGAGCTCATATATGGAATTCTGGTTGACAAAGACATGAGTCACCCACAAATGCCAAAAAGAATTGAGGATGCTAAGATAGCAATCCTGACTTGCCCATTTGAGCCCCCGAAGCCTAAGACAAAGCATAAGGTTGACATTGATACTGTAGAGAAATTCCAGACGCTGCGTGAGCAAGAGCAGAAGTACTTTGATGAAATGGTTCAGAAGTGCAAGGTAAGCATTAAAGTTTTTTTTGTAGTAAGGAATTTCCTTGTTTTTAGTATAGGTGATAATCTTTTGTGCATGCATATTTTCATCTTGGTCTGGATGTGAGATCATTAAATGTTACTTTTTGCTTAGTTTTAATTTCATTCCTATGGTTTTTGTTTGAAGTGTTGTAGTAAATTTTGAAATACTTCCTCTCACAACTATCAATTTTGATATTATCTGTACGTGAAATATTTGTGTTATTTGGTGTGTTTGCTCTGCTCAGTTATTCACATATTGTTTCTCTGTAGGATGTTGGTGCGACCCTGGTTATCTGTCAATGGGGTTTTGATGACGAAGCCAATCATCTGTTGATGCACAGAAATCTGCCGGCTGTCAGATGGGTTGGTGGTGTTGAATTGGAATTGATTGCCATTGCTACAGGTGCACATGCTCCTATATCTGTGACTATAAATGATTTGTGAAGACAGTACTAACATTTAAAAACTGACTGCAGGAGGCCGGATTGTTCCGAGATTCCAAGAGCTGAGTCCTGAAAAGCTTGGGAAGGTATCGATCTTCTGGCACATCTTTATTTAAGTCATAAGGGCTATGCATGGGTCAACGATGTGGTGTTCAATCTTCAATCATGCAATTTTAGTGCCCTTTGTACATGAAACTTGAAGTGAATAGATCATATGCCGAGACAGGGATCGCATTGATATTTTCCTTTATATGAAAAGCAAAAGGCAACTGCTTTACTGTTTCTGCCAGGAAGTATAATGAGCAATTTTTAATTTGATGGGCAAGGTATATTTGTTTTATCGCTGAATTGTTAGGGTTTGTGTTGACTTTTAACTGTTTTTAGGTGAGTTGTAAAGGTGATCTGAGTTATCACTGGCCAATAAATTGAATATTTGACCTTCAATGTGGTCAACTATTATTGTATTAGCTTAGCTGTATGGTCTAGCCTTGTTGTTTTGAGCTGCTAGTTGAATCACTGGTATAACTTTGCAGTACATAAAGAATACTGCAGCATCTTTTTTGTATTGCGAGTAGTTATATGTTACATCATCTTTTTTTATTGCTCTGTGTAAGGGTGGCCGGTTGGCCGGCCAGCCATCTATTTAGCAGCTAGGGAGATTAGGCAGGTTGGTTAGGCAGATTAGATTGGTTATATAAGATTGTTAGTTTGTTAGCCACGTGTACTAGAGGCTGGGCTATATAAGGCCAGTCATGTTATCAATTGAATCAAGCCAGGAATTTAGAAGGAAATCCCTTCTCCTAGCTTGGCCGTGGGCAGAGGCCCCCGGCCGGCGTTCTTGCTCCCTGTTCCCCTAATCCCTAATCCTCCACCATAACACTCTGCTTCAATAGGCTGGATTAGTCAGAGAGAAGTCATTTGGAACAACCAAGGACCGGATGCTTTACATTGAGCAGTGTGCCAATTCCAGGGCTGTAACCATTTTCATTCGTGGTGGTATGTTCTGATGTTCTTACCCTTACCCCTTTTTATTTTTTTTCATCCGTACAACATTACATGTGTTTACCTTCTTTATTAGACATCAATATTTCATATGATTTGGGCGCTCCACAGTTTGTACTGAATAAAGTGGAAGTGATTATATCTTTTGTCAGAGTGGATTCTATATGGTTATACCACTATTCTGATTGAACTGCCCTACTAAGAATTGTCTAAAACGATTGTTGATATTAATCCTTCATCAGGAATCTAGATTGTTTAACTCTGTGCTGTGAAACATAGTATAGATTCATTTATTGGAGGTAGTGATTATATCTTTTGTCAGAGTGGTTATACCACTATTCTGATTGAACTGTCCTACTAAGGATTGTCTCAAACGATTGTTGATATTAATCCATCATCAGGAATCTAGATTGTTTAACTTTGTGCTGTGAAACATAGTATAGATAATTCATTTATTGTAGGTTAACAAACCTTACGGGTTCTTACTAAGATCATATACTGAACAGCTCATTTCAGTAACCACTATGCTTGAGGATATTTTGAATTTTTAGTTTCTTTGACAAAAATATCTGCTGATGTACAGGAAACAAAATGATGATTGAGGAGACCAAGCGCAGTCTTCATGATGCTCTTTGTGTGGCAAGGAATCTTATCCGCAATAACAAGATTGTGTATGGTGGCGGCTCAGCAGAGATATCTTGCTCGATTGCTGTTGAAACTGCTGCGGATCGACACCCTGGAGTGGAGCAGGTGTTTATTGACTTTGGAACTTGTTGCAGAAAATGATGCATTGCTGTACCTTCTAACTGTTTCTTCGTTGTGCAGTATGCTATCAGGTCATTTGCTGATGCATTAGATGCTGTTCCACTAGCCTTAGCTGAAAATAGTGGTTTGCCACCAATTGATACGCTAACTGCGGTGAAAGCTCAACAAGTCAAGGTATTGGAATTCCCTACCCCTCGTTTTTTTTCAGGTTCTGCTTTAAACTTTAATAGTATCCGGAAGCTTAATATATTTAAGTTTTTGTGTTGGGCTAGTGATTAACATTGGCTTCTTGTAACATTAAAGTGGATGCACTAGTACAGTTGGATCGCCTAGTGTTGCCGTTTCAGCACTCATGTGATCACAAGCTCTTTTAAGTGTTTCTATATGGTATTCTTGATATTAATATATATATATATATATATTATTTGGAAACTGTAGTGATATGCCATTACTGAACACCTTTGCAGGAGAGCAACCCCCACTGCGGCATAGACTGCAATGACGTTGGCACGAACAACATGGAGCAGCAGAACGTCTTTGAGACTCTGATTGGCAAGCAGCAGCAGATCTTGCTTGCCACACAGGTGGTGAAGATGATCCTCAAGATCGATGATGTGATCTCACCATCCGAGTACTGATGAAGGAAGCCTGTGAAGGAACGGACAGCTGCGCTTGTTGACAATCTGGTGGCATTGCTGATGTGATGGCCTTCGTTTTGATCACTTTTTGAGAAGTCTGGTTAGAGACAGGAGGGGCATAAACTGAGGGAGGGTCGCCAGTCTGTTCTGCACTGAGGGGTTTGCGAGTCGAGTTGGTTTGTGCAGGGTGCAGGCTTGCTGAGCCGTGCTTCCGTGCCGCGGTCCAAACAGAACCATTCCACATGTTGTACGGCTTATTTTAAATTTACCCTGATTTTTTCATCGAGCTTGTTCCAGACCCAAATCAGCCTTATAATCGAGAGGTTACCCGAAACTGATCGGTATGTTTTGGTAAATTTAACGTGAACGGATTGTTGCAATTCACTAGTGGTGGAATTACAAGCACGCATGTTCATAGTACTGTTAAATGCGAACACAGCTTGGCCAGATGTAGTTGCTTCGTTCAGACAACAATTTAAGTTTGCACGAGGTACGTTGATTGAGGCCCTGTTGTTCCCTAATGTAACGTTAACAATCATGCAAATTTCCATTTAAAAGAAGCAGCAGCAAGTTTCACAAAACCATATGCTTCTATATTGAATAACTACCGCAAAGCTTCAATTTCTATAAACCAGTTTTATATTTAGGAACCTTTTTTCTCTATTTCATAACACCACTTTTTTTGTTTGTTCATGTCACTAATACACTCTTTTCATGTCTCAAAAGTATAGTTTTGCAATATGAAATGACAATATATGTGCACTAAGCCTTAGACTAGTTTTTTCAAAGTTAACAGAGAAGCAATTTTTTTAAACTACCTTTTGAGATTGTAATTTTATGATAGCTTAAACTTTAGCATAGTTCCTCTTATCAACCCGTAGTGCCTATCTTGACATTAACCATAACAACTTATCAATCACTTGGGAAATTTTAGCTATCCACATCTTCATCTCTGAAGTACTATTCACTGACTCATAACGTTGACTATTCATTTTATTAAAAAATTTAGTCTAAATATGTGAAAAAATTATGCTTGAAGTATCTTTAATGCTAAGTAATTTCGAACGGAGGTAGCAGTCATCATCATCGAGATAACCTCCTGTTGGCTTGTTGATATAAGCCATTGAAAGAAAGCAAGAGCACGACCGGACTCTCACGCTATCCCTTTCAAGTTCAAGATGCTTGCGCTTTTGGAGCCACAGTGAAAGCACCCCTACGCTTTTGGAGCCGGGGATAGAAATTGGTAAACGACTAAACGCAAGAGTCATGGTGCCAAAATAGACTATACGCGCAGGAAATTTAGTTACAGAATCCAGTGTCATGCTGCTAAGAAAATGGACTATGTATTTTTTTTATATCTGTTTATATGCTAGTTCTTCCATCATTGAAACCAATTACAATTACTATCCTCTTTTCTTGAAATGTCATGTTTTATAACTTCCTGAAATCTTGCTTGGGATTTTCTAAGCAAGCTTATGATGTCATCGACTTATATGCTCATGGATCATAATATCATCCAATCTAAAATGAGAAGGGAAATATTAATGCACAAAATTTACAATGATGTTGCACAAAATAAAATTTGACCATCTGAAATGCAGAGACAAACTATTTAATTCAAAACTGTATAATATACTACCTCCGTTCTAAGTTACTATTCATTGTTGTTTTTTCACAACATTTGACCATTTGTCTTATTAAAAATTTACATAAATATCATTTATTTTGTTTGTGACTTATTTTGTCATCAAAGGTACTCTAAATATGTACTCTAAGTATGACTTATTATTTTATATATTTGAACAATTTTTTTGAATAAGACGAATAGTCAAACGTTACGAAAAAAGTCAACATCAAATAGTAATTTGGAATTGAGGGGGTAGTTAGCAAATACTCAGTCTTTTCATTCTCGAAACAATTATTAACATCATGTGCAAATTCCGTATTGCAGCTCCAAGCATCACAGTACCACATCTCTGATTTTCCAGTGACAAATAGGCCGCTCAGACTACCAGAAACACAATGCTGATATGCTGATATTCGAATGCACAATCATGACAAGCAGCACCAGCATGCTTATTAGTTACAACACATATAAATGTGGCGTTCACTGAAGAAAATCTTTCATTGGATCATCATGGTGGATTTTCTTCATACGGTAGGCTTCCATGTCCTCCGCAGTGACCTGCATAGGCAACTCGATCAGTAACTAAGGCATTTGATATATATGACAAGGCAAGTGCAGGGTGGTACTATTATGTGACTAAAAACAGATGATGGAAAATAATTGAGTACCTCATCAATACACTTGACATTATACTTTCTCTTCCTTTCATCGCTTTCCTCTCGCCTCCTTTCATTTTCCTACACATGAATTCAGATTTGAGATACAAATGAATGAAGGATCAAAAAAGAAATGTCCGGTATCTTCAACTTTAGAGTGACAAGCAATGCTTACCTTCTTTAAAGACTCGGCAAGCTTCTTCTTGTCAAGAACAAGATCATCTGGGACATCAGTTCCCCAAGTGGCAAGCCGTTTCTCTTCATGTTGTACGGGCTCCTCTGCGTTATTACAGTTTTTCAGGTGAAGCATGCATGTGACAAATATGTTAAGATAGCCAATCGTCTAAATAAATAGAGTGCAATCTCACTTTAAACAGTTGGATTGCTATCATCAAACTGAGATAAGGTAATACAATCAATCAATTGTCATATCCATTTTATAATCTGTATTCCGTGACAGTAAGTTGGAACAAGTTGCCAAAGAATGTAAATCAAGCAACATAAGATTCCGGAATATCCTAATTCATTGTTTCCTGAAAACAATTAAGAATAAAATTCAATAGTTCTTTACAAGTTTCCATCTTCCCATGTTTAGTCATGATTGCTGATGTGTATGAAATTGTTTTCCAAGTTTTTGACCCCAGTATGGAACAAATGTATAAAGAAGGCACAAAACGACTACTGTGAGGAATCTGATAGTCGATCTTCATATGTACCAACAATAAGAAAAAGGGAACCAAAAAGGCCTGTTATCCTCGCAGAAAAATAACACATGAAAGTCCTACCTTCTGCAGCCTCCTTGCGGGCCAAGTTTGCTTTCATCAAATCTGCTGAAGCTTCAGCAGCCTCAATTCCAGCCAAACCTGTGCAGTAACTGTTCTTGATAGTCTGCTTGCAGCATTTATAGCCCCACTGATGATCCTTCCACCATGAACCCCAAATACTCGTGTGGTTGTTGATGTAGACATCTTCTTCATACTTGCTCTTAGGAACAGATGTATCCTGCAGATAAGTAGTGTACAATGACGATGAAACAAAATATATACATTAGAGAATATGGCCCAAAATAGTTCAAATGGATCAAACAAACCTGCCCTTTAATTATACGACCAGTCCCGTCATATTCGATCTCTCTCACTTTGTCCAAGAAGCAGCTCCCGGGGTAGTGGTTCTTCGGAAGCAGCATTTCCATACTTTTCCATTATTTTATCCTTGGTTTCAGACTTCAATTTCTCTTTCTTAATCTTGAAACTCTTGTACAGTAATTCAGCCTGGGATGCTGCTGCCTGCATGTGGATGTCCTGTCCCTTTTCAAAAGCTTCCCAGGCATGGAGGTTGAGTTGCTTGAACTCCAGAGCTTGCCCACTAAGCCTGTTTTGGTTCTCCCTGTGTTGCAGTAAATCATGGCAATGACATTAAATATAAATCAAACGATATTGCAAGTTAAAGTTTAGTTTGGTGCAGATCATTCATTGACCCATGTTGTGCAACACTTACCACATAGAATTTTTCATTGGGGTCCATATCTGGCAAAGGATCTTCACGCATTGAACGAGTCTTTGGATCATAATATGCAGAATTTACATCGAGGTTCAGAAGATACTTGGCTGTGTCTTCTCTGATACGCAAGTTCCTGCATGGAATATTTACAGCATAAGCACCAAAATATAATTTGAACAACTTATATAAATGACCTCTACGAAAAATATGTATGTCAGGTAAGAAACATCCTCCCCTCCTCTTTTGAGATTCCAGAAAGTTATAATTGGTGACACGAAAGGTATAACATGTTTAGTTTAAATTTAAGCTAGATCCTACAAATTCAAACAGGGGTGAAGAAATACCAACAGAAGTAACAAGACAAAGAATATACTATCCATATAACATCACCTAGAGTTCTTAGATTACCAAATCTTTTACATATATATATATATATATATATATATATATATCCTACTAGTGATATGCAAGATCTTTCTCGAGTATATTTACCTCACAGTTCCGGTGCTTCCACCACCTGTTGTACGCACACGCTTCTCCACCTTAGCAAAGTCCATTTGATTGCTCTCATCAACTTTAGCCTCATCTATCTTTAGGCCATCCTCTGTATCCTCATCGCTACCCACATCATTGTCATCCTGATTACTGTTCTTTTCTTCAAGTTTTTTGAGCTGCTGTTCTTTAAGGTATTTTTTCCTTGCCTCTTCTCTGGCTTCATACTCCGCAGTAACACGGGTGTAGGTTGATGGATCATAACCATTCCACCGGTCACGTTTCCCATCATAATCCAGTTCAAACGACTCCACCTTTTCATCAGGAGCTATTTCCATGTTAGTCCACTTAGGGCGCGTTTGGATGCCTGCGCCGGCGAGCCTGGCTGGCATCATCTCAACCAGGCTGGCCATGGCCAGGCTAGGCGCATGCAAGACCACTAGTTTGGTTACCTGCATGGTTTGAGCCTGGCTCTACATAGATGGTGTTTGGCTACCTGCATGTGCAGCAAATGGAAATGACTAATGAATGGAGCAAGTGTTTGGTTGGCTGCATGCAGGATGGTGGAGTTACCTCTTGCATGCCATGGTGAGATTACCACCACAATGTCCAATGAGTTCATACAAGTTTATAACACATATTACATCAGTTTAGACACTAGATTTAGAAGAACTAATGCTTGAACAAAAATTACTGCAGCCTCTACTAATATAACTACATCTTTCCATTTTGCACCACCCATTTGTCTCACTGGTTGAGGAACAGGATCCAGTTTTTGTTCAATGTGTTGATGACCATAGAATGCTTCCATTGCTTCTACCAGTTTGGCGTCCAGCATGTACTACGTACCAAGACATAGCCAAAAAAATCTAAGATTGACAAACAGGTGAAAATCTTAGAAATTGAACATGCATCATTGGCAAATGGACATATGCTCAGATTGTCAAACAGATGAGAAATGACAGAAATTGAACATGCCTCATTGGCAAAAGTATGCTCAGATTGTCAAACAGAAGAAAACTGAAATTGAACATTCATCACAGGCAAATGGGCATATGCTCAGATTCATAAAAATAATCATCACACAGGGATTGAACATGCAGCATTGGCAAATAGACAGTAGCTCAGAATTACAAACAGACGAAATGAGTAAACACAGACAAAGAGTGGGAAGAAGGAAGTTTCTAGTTTTACCGCAACAGCAACAAGCAGGCAACCGAGACAGCAGGAAATATCAGCACCAACAGACAGAGCACAAGCAGATCTGCGCCCCTACACACAAAATAAAAAAAAACTGTTACTACATACCAGCACATAGCAACACATATTGAAATCCGTAAGACAAGAACTCGATTTCATACCTTAGTAGTACAAAGAATCACAGATCCACTCGGTGGCTGCACAAACAACACGATTTAAGTGAGAGATCCGACGAGATTTCAATCTACCGCTATTAAATCGGCAAAAAATAGGGAAAATCGAGGGCGGACTGAAGAAATCACTTGCCTTTTCACCGCTGGTCCTTCCAAATCGCAACTGCGCATCAAAACACAAAGAAGAAGGGGAGGATTACGGTCAGATCTTCAACGACGATACGCAAGAGTAGAGGGGAGACGGGGGAGGGGTAGTGCGGCGGAGATACCTGGCGGCGGAAGGAGCGGCGAACGGCGACAGCCGGAGGGAGTGGCGGCGAAGGGACGAGCGAATGGTGAAAGCCAGAGGGAGTGACGGCGGGGGTGCTACATATGGGCGGTGAATGGCGTGAATCGGGCGGTAACCCTAGGGTTCTCCCGCGCGAACGTGCGGCGCAGCCGAAATCCTCGCGCGCTCCGCCTCCCTGCACCGCGAGAGCCAGGCTCGCCAGAAACGGCGAAAATGGCCGCACCGCCCGAGCCTGGCCGATGGGGCTCTTTTGCATCGCGTGGGCCTGGCCCAATCGTTGGTGCAGTCAACCGAACACCAGCTCGCTGCATCCACCGAGCCTGGCTGGGCTGGATACAGGCATCCAAACGCGCCCTTAGCTCCCATGGTTCGAGGCCGTTCCATTCATGACTTCTTATTATGAGTCATGGCCCCGCAGCTACAGCAACAGAATGGATACAGGGTTAAAAAAATAATCTTTTAAGAAAATAAAGAGTGGTACTTATAAAATCCACTATGCAACTCATAAAATGTATGGGTCCTAAACCCACAGTTGTGGAAGATTAATATCCGTAGTCACTAAACAAGATGATTTCTTATGAAAAAAAAGGATAAGCATTGCACTGATACAAATAAATTGTCTGTGAATAGAGTGCACCAACAGATTTAACTTACTTTTCGCAAGCACCTTTTCTGTATTTATTGGCGTGAAATATTTTTCCACCCCTATCATACCATGATTTGGTGTAGTTTGGATCTGACTTCCATTTCCGTTGATGCTTCAAACTCTGAACAGTTGAGGAAAGAAAATGAGAAACTTCTAAGTCCTACTCCCCATCAGAAGCTAAACAAACAACCGAGTTGAGGAACTTACCGGCTTCTCTGAAGGACGAAGATACCATGGGGCAGAGGGACATGTACTGTGGAATGTGAGGATTAATCTCCTTTCCATCTTCGTCGACCTCTGCAGGGGCAAGACCAGCTTTCCGTGCTTCCTGTGATCCTCTCGCGACTTGAACGACACTGCATAGCAATGTACATTAATTCTTAGAGCACCCCTTTGTATAGCCCAGGTTATGTTTTCTTGTAATTACATAGTGTGATTATTCCATGTTGGTAGCACAAACCAAAGATTTAACCACGATTTGCCGTACCATTTGGCAGCAAGCGCCACCTCCACCTTAGTTACACCGGGGGAAAGAAATCACGTTCCATCTTTTGGCACAGTCTGTTTTGGGTTCACAATTGTGCCTTTAATAATCAACAAAATTCAGGTACCATAGCGAACCAACCAATGCCACAAGCATTAACCGAAATCTCTTAAAACCCCACACGAAGTACCCATCTCCACTGAACATCACGGGCTCAAATATATCGAAGCCCACCGACCGAGACTCCGGGAACCCCTCGATCTCGATCGACGGAACCTCTTACATACTACCCGCCACTCGCGATCGATCGATCAGGCCTCTAAACTGGACTACGAACCACATGAATCGAGCATGGGGACAAAAGGAGCGACGGACCCGATAGAGGGAGAAGGGAGGGTTCCAGGGCGGACACCGTTTACTCACCTGAGGCGGTCGCCATTGCTCCGCTCCTCGCTTCTTCACCTCGTCGCCGGCCGGCGGCTTAGGGCACGGGAGGATACGTGCCGCCAGGCCGGAGAAGCCGCCACTTATTTTTCCCTCCTTTTCCTGTCGTGGCTGGTAGGTATAGTAGAAGATTCGTGGGCCCTCACGCTGCCAGTTTAAGGCCTTGTTTGGTTTTTCCGGGACAGTCCGTATCCTGATTAGTTCGGGACTCTGGACTCAATGAGACTAAAGTTTATATTAAATAAGCTTAATAAAAACTAAAATATCTCTATTGATCTTGCACCTAGTGTCTATGTCCTTTGATTGCCTTCCGCCATACCCTGCCTTTCCCGCCAATCCCGCTGGGCGCCATGCCGTGCCGCCAAGGTTCGTTGCCGCGCTGCTGGCTTTAATTTTGTTATTACTAATAGTTCATATATTTCAAATACCGTTCACGTAGTACATAAATATCTTTATTACAAATACAAAGAATATATGATCTAGCAAACAAACCATTGGCTATCCAATCCCAAAACTGATGCATATTTTCATCTTCGTCCCCATGCTCCGCCTAATGGATCATAATTCTCATCATTTTTAAACATATCAATGTCTTCATCCGCCCACGCACCCTGTCTAATGAAATTATGAAGTACCATGCATGCCATAATTATTTGGGTTTGCTTTGGCATCAGATAACTTGTCAAGCTAAGCAAAATGCGTCATTTCAACTTAAAACTCCAAAGGACTATTTGATGACATTTCGAAGTGACGAATGTGCATAATTAAACAGCTTATTTTAACCTCTTGGCATTGATCCTTGTTGAAACTCCGGTAGATGATACTTCGTGCCTTTGTATGGTGCAAGATAACTCGATCGGTTTGGATACCCCAAGTTCACAAGATAAAACTTCCCTGCACATATTTATAATGTTAGCAAACCAAATACAAGATTGCATATTTGCGAAAGAAGAGACAGGGTAATACCTCAAGGAGGATGTGGGAACTTGTTTCCATACTTGGTTATTGCATCCTTAAACACTCTCATATCATGAACCGATCCAGGCCACCCCGCAATGACAAAAGTAAATCTCATGTCAAAGTCACATACTGCTAGCATATCCTGAGTGGTGTACCACTTCCTTCCTGTATGTTGTACAACCTTGTCTGTTGGCACTACACCACGTATATGTCCCATCTATTGCTCCGATGCAATTATCAAAGTACGGAGAGAACCAACCACTTGTCTGTTTTGTCGTGGTTAGATCCAACCACGGTGAAAGGTTTGGGAGAATGAGTCTGTCCCTCGAGCTGATGTCGATCAGTCTTGGGTCGGATAGATTGGTATCAATCTCTCTTCCTCATCGGTGGCAGCAAGATGAAGAAGAAAGACGCAAGAAGGAAGAAGATTGTGGTCGTTCCAACCTACATGAATGTTGGTCATTGTTCTTTGAGCGAGTGTTTTCAGCCTGTTTGCTGAGCTTATGCCTGGTGCGGCCTTCTAGTTGCTTTTTTACGCTGGTTCGGAATTGAGAATTGGAGTTGTTTAGTGTGTGAGTATATTAAGAGTGCTTGTAACTTAATGATGTACTCGACTTTGATATAATACAATTCTTCCTCTGATCTCGAAAAAAAAACATACCCGCGTTACGTTCATGGAAGGGGTCCAAGCAAGAACCTATTTTATGTCCCAAATTACAATTTATTTTATTTATATTATATTATATTCTTGGTTTCCAAACACAGCCAATTCACATAATTCTCATCTGTCGAACAACTTCAATTTTAACTTAATTTATATAAAATAATACTTATATTTGTATTTTTAAATAAATTTAGTATTAAAATAAATTCTATATTTAATGTAATAATATTTTGACTCCTTCAAGATGAGACGATTAAATATTCTATATTTAATATTTTTAGAATATACTATATTTTTATTTTTTTAGAAAATAATAGCAAAACGCACCTGCGACACGTATGTTTATTTAGTCAAACTCCTCTAAGACAGCAGAGGTAATGTTTCAATGATTTATGGACCCGTCAACCCTTGAAAATTTTGGATCTTTATAGTATAGATTTTCAAAAAGATTTGTACCATAAGTTTTGGATTTTCAAATAGATTTGTACCATAAATATTAATATTATTTTATAAATTTGATCAAACTTACAAATATTTGACTCCTTCAATATGAGAGATGCATTGTTTATAAGACAGAGGGAGTATATGCAATATAAAACCATTTCGTACCTTTTTTTTCAAAAAAAGAAAGCAGCAGTCATCTTATTACAGGCACGTGACAACCGAAAAATTTGCTTCGAAGAATGGTCAAACGAAATGCTGTCGTCAAGAACCAGAAGATCAAATAACTACGAACTTGAAAATGTAAAGCTAAAACGATTAAAAGCAAGATCATGGCACCAATAAGCATTATGTTCAAAGTTCTTTTTCTCGAGGGTGCGCGCATTTATGAACCGCAATTTCCCTAGATACAGCACAGCATGGTTGCCGAGTTTATGACCTGATAATTCCATAGTAAAAAAATTCATTGAACCAGAAACGAAATACGGCTCTGCAGACAGGTAACCGAAAAAACATAACTCCTTTATAACTAATGCAAATAGTTCATCATAGTTTGCTTCTCAGGCGATCAAAGCATAGCATAGTCAACTTCAGGGGGCAAAGCAGCTCCAGATCACAGGTCATCTATCTTCACAAGCTTAGGATAAATTATGCGATTGTCCCTGGCAGAATTGCTCTCAATAAGAGCAATTTGAACCAAGTCCTGCAGATAGAAAACAGCACGTCATTGGTAGGCAGCCATGACAATTAAGAATACCAACAGTCCTAAATGCTTCTCAATAGCAGGATAGAATAGCTGACCTTCACATCCCTGCTTGATAGAAACTTCCCCAAGTTGTGAAGAATACATCTTAAATCATCCACCTGCAGTTGTGAAATAACAGTAGTTCAGCGTAACCACTGGAATCAAAATAGCAGAATTGAATAGCGCATAGCTTGTACGTTACCTTGATATATCCTACTCTGTTCTGGTCAAAGTACCTAAAGGCCTACAAGATGAAGAGAAATAACAATCATGACAGTGATATAAGCTGGGACTTGAGCAAACAAATAATACATAGTTTGTTGTACACCAACTCTTTGTGCCTCCCATGCATCAGAAAAACGTTACCTGCAATAGGTCCTTATCAACCACCTCATCTTTTGCTGGCTTAATCTCCTTACTTGTTACCTTTTCTCCACCTACCATCGAGTCTCCTTTCTCTGGTACAGGCTGCTTTTCCTCCACTGAAGCAGCTTTTTCATGGATATTAGCAATATTTTCCGATTCAGGCTCCTTCGTAGTTTTGCTGTTTCCACCATCTTCCGCAGCTACTTCTGGCTTAGCATCTCTGTCGGTTGTGTTGTCCTCCTTCTGTGTCACAGGAAAATGAGGTACCACAGGCATAGTTAGTTCTACGGCGATAGTTATGTAAACCTCTTGCATAAAGTTGAAACTTAACATACCAAAAAGTATGAGTTCATTTTGTTTCTGAAGCTAAAATATACTATTTGGTAATATCTTAATTAGACCTAAGGTGTAAGATTGGTGAAAAGGCAGCCTCAAGCACTATAGGAGCTGGAAGTAGGGTACTAGCCTAGATGATCTCAAAAGTGTTGGTGCTTCATATGCTAAGGTAATTAAACTCTAGTTGATTTTAAAGAAACATATGATAGTCAATGGAATCTCAGTTCACAATCATGAAGTGCTGAATGAAGCACCTACACTTTCAAGGTTGATACAAAATGTGTTGCAACAAATTGTTTGAAAAAGAAAATGAACCTGTTCTGCCATCGGTACTTCAGCATGAGCATCATCCATGTCCTCATCATCTTCATATATTTCTATTTCTTCAGGGTCTTCCTCAGATTCAGGATCTTCCTCCATTTTTGTATCAGCTTGAGGTTCATTGAGGGCAGCTTCTGAATGATCAGTGATCATCTTTTCCTCACCCTCTTTTGCTGGTTCATTGTGGTTAGCGATCATATGTTCAGTGCCCAGTTTTACCTGGCCATCTTTGGACTGTTCGTCATGGACACTTGCTGAATTATCCATGCTCATCTTTTCTTCATTTTCTTTTGTTGTTTTAACATTCGCCCCTGGAATATCAGCACTTTCAGTTATGGCCTCATGAGTTGTCTTGGGTCGCTTCTCCGAGGATTTCTTATCTTCTTTCTTTAGATCTTCCTCTCTTTGGCGTTTGCGTTGATTCCTCTTCACAACATAACGCATGTAGAGTTTCTGTAAAGAAAAAACAAACCACGTGTTGGAACATATCAATATGCAAAAAGGCCCAAAACATACCAGGGATGAACATGGTTACAATAAGAGCATTTAGCGTGGATGGCCATAGCATAGCATCATATGTAAGCCTAATTTTATCAATATGGCAGCCTCTAATTTCAACATTAGAAAACCTTAAAACTTCCAATAGGAATAAAATGTACCATCACCAAATGTCAAGGTTGACCATGAGAAACACAGTAACACAGTAAAAACTTCACCACCAGGATGGACTCTCCACACCCGGTTAAGATTCCAAGTGACTTGGCAAGTTTGAAATATATTCATGTCTGTGTCCAGGTAACAGTTGAGTGTGTTGCTATCACAAAAAGAGCAGCTTCTGTTTCACTTGTAGTCGCAAAGCGGGATTAACCATGACTTATTTCGTACTAGGCAGTAGCTATGGATAAACCCCATGCATGCCTGCTCCAAATCTATACATATCTGTCCTGACAGATGCAACGTGTCCTAACTTGCCAATCTCAACCGCCCCCTTGAATTCTTACTGGTCCAATATGTAACATGGTTGGTGGGTGAGAAATCAAAGGGGCAGTTAAGAATAGCAAGATGGTACATATATCCGGGCAGGTATGCAAGGGGGATGGTTTGCAGACCAGCACAGAATTTTTATAAGAAGCTACAATAGAGAAGACTATGGAGTATGTAGCATCGTGATTGGAGCAAAGCATATAGACATTAGGTTTAGAAGGTATCCATGCAGATTGAGTGTGCTCAAAACAGCCCAGAAGTGATAAACATACATATCATCAAAAGCTGTGAATTACAATATTTGTGTAAATTTTAGGAACAGGGCCTTCTTGAATTATACAAGGCTGAGGTGTCACCAGATGAATTAAACAAGGAGACAATCATTGAGTACTTAAGTTAAATCATTTGCAGAGCACAAAGAATGTACCTCCAGAAAAGACAGGATAACACAACCCATTCTGTGCTGAAGCATTTCACTGAAGGATTCAGCAAACAAAGAAAGCTGGAAAGGAATAGAAGAATAGATCAGTGTACATACACATGAGCATCAGCTCAAACACGAAATCTGAAAAGAGATTTCTATGCTATGAGATGCTCCCATGTACCAAGTAGCAGCAAAAAATATAAAGGTATACAGGTTAGTCTTTGTTGGAATACTAACAAGCAACAAACAATTACAGAATACAGACCTCAAACACTGACTCATCTATATCCTTGGCAGTATAGTCTAGGAGGCCATCCAATGAAAGGGATGTCGAACGGAGCTGCAAAACAAAATTGCTATGATAAAGATCTCCTGGGTAATTCATATGACCATATTTGAATAGAAGAATTATATGAAACCAAAACGAAATTATGTAGCATGTTAACCATACTTTAGATTCTTTATTACTCCTTTTCGCCTGAAGAATGAATCCTGGATATTTAGGAGGTTCATCAGATTTCTTCTTTTCCTTCGTGTCACTGAGTGACTTTTGCTTTGGATCCACCTTGAGGTCTCTATTCTTCATCTCTTTATCATCCTTTGTCTTCTCCTTCCCATCCTTTTTCATATCTTTTTGTTCCATAGTTTCCTTATGATTAACCTTATCCCCACTTGGACTTCTGCGATCAGTTAGCGTATTCTCCTTTTCCTCTGGTTTCTCTTCTTTCTTCTGACTTGAAATATCTTCAGCGGAAGTTTTTGACCCTTCTTGCAGCTTAGTCTGAGAATTTCCGGCATCAGTTGAACTCCCAACATTTTTCTCTGGCTGAACTTCTGCTTCTTGCTTACTCGTTTCGGCAGGTGTAGCAGGGGCAGTCAATAGTGACCCTGAAGCAGAAACTTTTCTTTTAACAACCCTTCGAATTATTTTCTTCTTACCAGTTTTCTTTGCTTCAGGTTGCTGGTTGCTTGTAGCTCCCTCCGGTTCTTTTCCCGCATCCACAGTTTTTTGTTGACTCTGCCCCCCTTCTGCAGTCTTGATGGCAGATTCTGCTACAACATTCTTATCCTCGGTAGAAGATTTATCTGCTGAAGCTGAAGCTCCAGTGGTTGGTTTTTTTCGGACAACTTTCATAACCTTTTTTATCACTTTCTTTTTAATGGGTTTTTTATCCTCAGCAGCATGCTCAACAGAGGATCCAACTGTAGTTTTTCCTTCAACATCTTCACCCATCTTCTCAACAGGCTCCTCAACTTTATCAATCTTACCCTCTCCATCTTTACCTTGCTGGTCCGTATCAGCATCAACTTTCTCATTTTTCATTTCACTGGAGCCAACATCACCCTCTTTTAAATGATCAGCTTCTGTACTCTTACCCTTATTCAGCTCCCCTGAAATTGTTAACTGTGGATTACATTTTGCTCTAAAAGGCATGAAACAAGAATTCAGTGAAATGCAAAACGGAAATCATCCAGACCTTGCTTCTGCTCTTTTGACTCACCAGGGCTCTGAAACAAGGCAACAGAGGATAGAAAATTCCGTAAGAACTCCAGAAAAGAAACAGTATATTCACAAAATTAAAGTGCCGTAATAGGACAAAGTAACCTTTTCCTTTTTCACAGTGAGCTGCTCCCTTTCTGCCTTTGATTTTCTGTGTGCAATCCAGTTACTCTTCCATATATCCGCTGAAGGCAGGCATTCCGACAGATTTGGCACAAACAGTACAGTAATTTCTTTATGACTAAAGAGTCCATCTTTACCAATTCTATTGTAATGGACCTGCATGTTTATTTATGGGATCAGCATCCAAGCATGTAATGAGAAGTGGATAGACTACATCATATACAAGGTACAGTATTACGGCCAGTTGTAACCCACAAGTCAAAATCATACTAAAATATGGATACAAAGGCTTTCGGGTGAACTTCAGCAAAAACTCCCAAGACTGTTGATATCAGCCTTATCAGGGATAAAAGGATAGCAAAGCTATTTGATAGAATCTTTATTAACTAAAAAAGTGCAATTTGGTTCAAATGAATCAATGTACCCCTTCCAATTTTAAGGCATGGCATGGCATGGCTTAGCAAGTTGAACATTGACCAAAAATCTCTTCTAGAGTCCCTAACATGCAAATGAAATACAGAATCAAGTGGTATCACTTTCGTATATTATTAAATCTATATACACTGGGTCTGATTGTTGGTCAAAACTTACAAAGTTTGGACCTTGACATACATCTGGGCCTTAGTTATAAATTTGACATAGGGAGTACAATGTCGATAATTGTGTTAAGCAGTTTATTGTGCCAGCAATGGTTTTCTTAATCCTGAATATGTTGCACTGAAGAGTAACATTTCATAAATATTGTTTTGGTTGTAAAACTGGAACCATTATATGAGGCAGCAGCAACATAAATAGGCATGTGTATCTTGCTAAACAGAGGAATGTCCATATCTCAACTAGACAGGCATGGAAAAGGAGAAAGGTTTGTGGGAACAGGTAGAAGCATATTTTCCTTAAAAAGATAGCATGTGGTGCATACAAGTTTCTTGAAAGTGCTGAGAAATAAATAAGTACCTCGACAAAACGATTCCAGTGGGTGCAATTAGACAGATCAACTTGAACCAGTTCCCTAACGCATCTGTTCAAGTTGGATCAATATTAGTACAACTGCAAGTTCTTCATCATACCTTGTTTGATAGTGGCATACCTGATGGCAGTTCGAATCAAGCAAGAACAGTTAACTGATGGATCACCACCATCTATTGCTGCATTCCAAGTGCCCCCAATTGCAAAAAGAGAGCGGTCCTTCTTGAACACAGCAAATTTTAAGATATTGTTCAAGTGCACAAGTCGTTCCTCGGTACTTCTCAATGAGGTTATGTCAGCAAAGGCACCTTTGCTCATGCCACTCATCAATAGTACCTGTAGATGGTCACATGTATAAGCAGTGTTGCAGCAGGAAAGTACAAACTGTGAAATTTGCTATTCCACACGATACCTATCATCAAAAGTGAGATAAGCACAAGTCAAGCATATCAAGACCCAAAAGAAGGAACGGCATTTTAAAGCCCTGGTTAACACAAGCCAGCACGCATAGTTATGCACTGATGTATTTGCATGTGACAACTGACAAAAGATTCTCAGTTTCTACAAAAAACAATATAATACCTATAAAACTATCTGCCATATGTTTCCTGCAGATTTGGTATACTATGTATACACCCAAGCTACAACTTGCAAATGTACAGCTTAATAAAATTCAAAAATTGAAACAAGCATAGAACTGTAGATAGAAACCTTTGCATTCCAAATGGTAGCTGGAGCATTGGAGCTTGATGGTTTCTCAGAAGAGATCATTGCTCCTTCATCAGCATTATCATCAGCATCATGGATATCATGCTCCAAACTGTTTTACAAGAATTGCAACATAGTGGGAATTACACAATGAATAGGATACATGAGAACTTCAAGAAGGAAAACATGTATACCAGTATGCATGCAAGTAATGCACTCCCAGGAACATACCTTACTGGTGTATGCAGAGAAAGATTTAAATTTTCTTTAGCCCAGTTCAAGACAATCTGCACACCAGTAAATGAAACATCAGAGGTCAAGGAGAATGCCACAATTCCATGTCAAATATTAACCAGCAGCAATGCAGCAGGAGGTCATGGACAGAATGACAAACCTTAGAAAATTCTGGAGTAATTGCTAGTCTGGGATATCGTTTTGTCAAGGACAGATAATCCCTCTCATCATCCACGAAGCGAAATGGAAAAACCTGCAAATAACATCACAGTTAGCATTAAGTTCATAACAGGAAGCAAACAAGAACCACCCCCGTAACCTTACATTAAAAAAATGCAATTATGAAACTTGTACACAAAGGGAACAGAGAACAGAGGAAGAAAATAAGCCATGGTTGCGTGATCATGTCTTCTTGTGCAATCAATGATCAAGGTAAGGCGCGAATGGTCTTCAAATTCTAAGTCACAAATTTCCATATCACAAGAAAAAGACAGCAAATATCTTGTACCAGGAAGAGGAGCCTATTTGAAGGCAAAAGGAAGGATAAGGTGAAGATCGATGCAAGGAGCAACACGGAACCAGCTTTAGATGGACAAGAATCAGGGGGCCTTAAGATCAGAATGCATCAAGGAGGCTAGGAAGAACTAAATGTCAACTGATTTCTGCAATAACACTGACAAACACAGCTGTCTATTTACCTTGCAAATATATTCTCTCTTTATTTCTTTAACAGGTGAACGATGCCTTCAGGACAACAAATGAAAATGTTAGTTTAAAAAGCTGCACCAAAGACGAAGCAGCAACCTATTGCATCCACAAAGCTGCAGAAGAAACATGGAAGTCCACCTATGCACAGCTTCACGTCGAGGGGAAATTCGCCGCACCGGCTTCTCAGCTCTAACAGAAGAAGAACGTCGTCGATCACCAGGGCCTTTAAGTGGAGTGTGCTCCCGCCTTGGATCAGCTCCGTGCTTCCTATCCCGCTCTCTCTCCTTCTCCCGCCGCTCACGAAGGCGTTCTCTTTCACGCTCTCTTTCACGTTCGCGTTCTCTTTCTCTTTCGCGTTCTCTTAGTAGTCTTTCACGGTCCCTTTCCCTTTCACGCTCTCTTTCTCTTTCACGATCTCGCAAGTCTCGTAGCTCGCGTTCCCTCTCCCATTCAAGCTCCTTTTCTCTTTCCAGCATTAGATCCCTTCTGCGTTCTTCATCTCTTAGATCCAGTTCACGGCGATAACCAATCCGATCAACTCTACGTTCATCAGCCATGGAGATGCCTGGATGTACGCGGGGTAAGATGCTATCTCGGTAATCAGGATCCGAAGATGGATGGAGCAGGCCTTTCCCTGAGGAATAATCACGTCCAGGAGGAAGACCGGCACCATAGCCAGTGCTTGACGATCCTTGCCCATAGAGGCTGTCAATGTTTGTCCTTGGAGCTCCTTCCAACAATGAGGCTGCCTGCTGTCTTCCGTATGGAGCTGTCCCAAGAATGGACATGTTGCGACTCTCAGCTTCGACTCTTCCATATGCACCGATTTCCTGGGATGCTTGATGGATTGGAGCAGACCTTCCTGCAAAGTAATCGGCTTGTCTGCCAGAAATGCATACTATACTCAGTGCATGTGCTATGTTCTGTTGCAGTGATAAACACACAAATGATTGCTACTGATTTAGTTTTCCAAGAACATCAATGAGAAGTACCAAGACAACTAATGAAGACAAAGACTACGGCAGAGATTGTTCAAGAAATACATGATCGATTGATGCACACGATCATGTTCATGCACGAGAGTCTGTCTAATGATCTAAACCAACAACATTCTATCTTAATTTCATATCCGACTGATATAGTGTACCTCGTATCAGATCCAGGCTGCAGCTGACCTTTCAGGAGCTGCTGGTGGCGCATCGATGAACCCTAGAAAATTAACAGGATACAATGAACAATATGCTATCACAAAGAACAAAACAGTATTTTGTAAGTAGGGAAATTAAATTCTACCTGCTCGATATGGTCATGAACCTGAGATAAAATAAAAGAAGGGTTACAACAATGCATCGGTTATTTAGAATCTAGAGGGGAAAGGGCAAAAAGTCAACATAGAGGGGGAGAGAGAGAGAGGTACCTGATGACCAGCAGGTATATGATCCGGATACCTTCTATCCAAATCACTGAGACCATCTCTCCTACCAAGATTAGCTGAGGGTTCACCATACATCCTTCTCTCCAGTGTATAATCAGTGCCGTACTGGTCCAGCTTCTGTGCGTATCCACGCACAGCCATATAGTCATCATTTGGTCTTGCCAGGCTAGACCCCACAGGTGCAGAAGAGAACTTGGATGACTCAGAGAGAGAAGTTGGACGAGTTGGCAAGCTAGGAAGACTTGAAGATGCTGGACCTTTTCCACCAAGTCCGCCAACCTGTAGAAAACAATGAGGATGTCCAGTTGAGATTCAGCAACAAAATGTGGGAATTTCATGGGGCAGAACAAGTTAATAGTCACAAGAAGTGATCTCTAACCATATGAGGAAGCGATCAAAACAGTTGAAAGAAGTGGTCAGGATTGACATAAGGACAAGGTAACTTGAGTGACCAAAACAACATAATTGCGTAACATGGAAATAACAAAAGCATACATCAATAGTTGGCACAAATCCCTTCATAGCCGCCATTCTTCATCATGGTTTTAGATTGCTAGCTATAGCTGTGTGATAAATGCTGCCATGGGTGGTGTAGCATGATTTCATGCCTCGCCCGTAACCACTACGAATGCTACTTAAACTCTATGGATACATATCAAGTTTTGATCATATGCTAAATAACAGTCAAATAATCTGCACAAAGAAAAGTGCAAATGCTATTTGATGGTCGTCGAATGCAACTGATGGGAAATGTGTTTTTTTCAATCATAAAAGCTTAAATCTATCACTACCATATGTCAAGTAGGTACCGTGGCCAATCTTGCAGAAAATGTCTGGCAAAATTGATGTGATATTACCCATCGGAATTGTGGTACAGCTGAGCAAAGTAGTGGTCACAGATAACAAACTAACATATATATGGTTTCATGTCACAAACCAAAGGTCAGGTCAGGTCACAAGGAACAACATACTTGGGGCATGCTTGCTTCCTTTGCCTTAGCTTGATTGACTAGGCTAAAGAGGACTAGAATACCCTACGAGAGCAGGGCATAAATCTTTACAATGCAAAATGTGGACAACGGAAAAAAATCCATACAAATGGTGACATTAAGCAACAAGTATATGAAATTCCAGAAAACATGAAGAGACATGAAGTTGGGGGAACAGAAGCATTTTTCAGGCTCCAATCCTGATCCTCACCAAAAACAATTTTCCTACGACCAAATTGTGGCAGGGAAGAGAGATAGGAACAACTTAACTTGCAATCGTTCAGATCCTTCATACAGATCATAGAGAAGAAATTGCAAATGAGAAGGAATGAAACAGATTGAAATCTCAAATCGGTACTAAGCAGCCGCCGCCACAAAAAAGGATAGTTGGGTGGGTGGACCTAACTTCCGAAAAAACAATGATACATTAAGTGTTTTATGTGTGTTTTCATATTGCCATTTTTGCCAATAGGACAAAGCATATACTAGAGTATAAACAGAGCATTAAAAATTCAGAATAGGAAGAAGTATGGCAAGCTCCCATAGAAATTCAGCCAACAATACTTCACAAATATTTAATTGACCTGGAATCTATAATTCCCCTCCATTCCGATCTTCAACACTGGTCAAATTTAGAGTTTGTATATCCCAAATGTTCATATTGATCCATCGAATCGAATATTCTATTTCCAGAAAGCATGTGACTTCGTAGTACTTTGACCCTATAACTACATTCCAAAGTATCGGACTAGCAACCAATATGATTTATTATTTTCCTTTTATCAAGGTTCCTCACTGATACACACAGCACAAACGACAACTCGCAAAAAGGAGTTACATGCCAATCGCATTAATGAGAAAGAAATAACACTAGCGATGCTAATAAATTGCATATAGAATTCAATTTTTTGAAAAGAGCATAACGGAACAAATTTCAGTTATAGCTAACCACCTGTTGCGCGCCATACACTGAAGCGTAAGGCCCGCCATACTGCGCAGCAGCCCCCTGTCCGGCACGGGTGCCAAACCGACCACCATCGGCGCCAGCCGCCGCTGCAGGGGCTGAAAATCCAGTGCTACCAGGCTGCAATGGAGAAAAAATCCAACCAATCGGAGGGAACACCGATGATAATCCATAAGGAATCCCCATCGAACAACAAACAAAAGCAAACGCAAACGGATTTCTTCGCAGAGCCTTACGATTTGGCTGTACGGCTGCTGCCCGCCGTACGGCGGCTGCTGGCCGTAGTGATTGGGTCCCTTCGAAGGAAACATGGCGGACGCGCCCGCCTAGGGGCGCCTGCGCGGGCACAGGACCCGGCCGAGAAACTCCGCTCGCACGAACAAGCACCTGCGGGAAGAGAAGCAGCGAAACCTAGGTGTTTCAGCACCAACGAAGAACGAGGCTGGAACGAATCAGATCCAATCCAGCCACCGAATCAGCAGATTCGATCCGCCGGCGAGATGGTCTAGGGTTTACCTGCTTGATGGAAGAGGAGGAAGCCTGACGGCGTCCGATGGATGCGAGTCCCCCGTGCACCGCTGGTTCGGGCGAGGGCGGGATTGTCGGCCGGAGGCGGTGGCGCTCCGGCGGAAGAGCAGCGAGGGTCGGCGGCGGCGGTGAGGGAGGACGAGGGTTTGGGCTAGGGGTTCGGCGAGCGCTAGATAGGGGTGGCCTGTACGGTACGACGGCTCCGTTTTATTTTGCTCGATTTTTTACAAAAGCCGCAGGCATGTAATTCTATGATTCCTAGCCGTTGGATTGGGTATACTCTGGTTTGTCCGAGCACCGCGGCTACGATCCACCGTTCCTTAATGTCCGAGGCTGGGGTAGCTTTATTTTTACTTCCTTTTCTTTCAACCTCGGTCGGAGGCGGCGGCACTCGTCCAAGCCCCTCAAGGCAAGCTCCAACAAGAGTTTCCTAAGAAGATTATTTAGTAGAATTTTTAAGAAGTTTTATAATAGTAGAGTTACTAAAAAAGAGAAAGTGGAGTTTTATAGAATATAACAGAAGTTTCATCCTTATACGTTACCAAGTCTTGGTAACTATGCAATAAAACTAATCTTAAAAATAATTTGCCCATTTAGCTATTTTCTTAACATATACTCCTTCCATTCAGCAAAGAATTCTATTTTAAAGTTTAAATCTTGTCTTATAAAAAGAATGCTCTTTTAGATTTGAGATCATACAAAAAAAGTTAATTACCTATAATTCAATTTATATGAGTAAAAAACACTTTAGTAATTGGATGACGAGTTAATCACCAACACATATGATTAAATAGACACAGGAATAAAGCACCTAGCTCGGCTACCAAAATCAACTAAACAAAACAATTAAGGGTATATAGGACATTTTTCATCCTCACTATTATGTCTTAGATTCTCTAAAAAGTCACTTATTATGGAATTGAGTGAGTATTACTGTAGAATTTTGTTGAAGGGAAAATGGAGGGAAAGTGTAAGAATCACATTTCTATGGAAAGTTTTTTTAGCTCACGTCGTTTGGAACAAAGAAAGTGCCATAAAACTTTCCGTAGAAAAGACTTTGGAAGGTGTACTTTTGGAGGAATCTAATAATGTGCTCCAGGCCAATGGAAAATTTTCATGTGGCCGCTTGCTGCTTTCTCGCAATGAAGCTAGCTAATTTTCCTGGAAAAAAATTCTATACAGAAGTCCTGCAAACCCTTCACGGAGCACGAGCTCAGTGGATGCGTGTCACGTGTGTACTATCAATCTCAAAGCTACTTTAATGTTGGGCCAACAGCGAGCTAGGTTCTTCTCCACTCCGCGAACGAGCTAGTATGTTCTCTAGCTTCGCACAACGCTCATGCTCTTTGGCTCAACCGTGCCCCTATCTCCTCCACATTCCTGGAATCTTTGTTGTCGTCGCATGCTCCATAGATAGGAACAATAGCACGTGTCCTTCCTCCTGGAGCTTGTGGAAGACCCCCACGGGAAGACGAAGATTGAGGTGGAGGTGGTTCTTAGCCGGGGGGGTCGCGGCTTGCCTGTCCCCTTCGTGTGTCCCCCGTCGGTGTCTCCCAAGACGTGGAGCTCATTGATTGGATTGCCTTTAATAGGTGGGCCATCTATATTTTTCTCGTCCACGGTCCGTCACCACGAGAAAACGGAGGTGTCCGCCGTTCCGTCCAGTGCTCTTTTCTTTTTCTTTTCTTCTCCCGCCACTAGAATAAGGCAGTTAGAGAAGATATATGGAGGGAAAAAGTTTTCCAAATCCTAAAAAGTGGCGCCAATTACAACAGAACGTTCTTATCAAACCGCAACCGATTAACATCGGATGAATATCATTCTCAAGTCCTGAACGACACAGCAACAATGGCATCTCAGCCAAATCTCACCAAACCTAACGAGGCCAGCTACATGTGTGTGACGGCGCCATTACGTTCAGAAGAACCAAGCATCACCATGGCACCGCCTGCTGTTGTTACTGCCGCCACATCCTCGCAAAATTTCTCTGGAATCAACTTCCGTTCTGGTGACGGTGACACAGGAAGAATGGAGTTAGGATCAGTAAGTCAAAACCATCATCATTCGTAGTGTGCATTTGTTTTATCTACACAAATACAATTGAATTTTACCCTTCCATACATGTTTTTCTTTAGCTCTAACTTATTGCTCATGGCGCCCTCTACTAATCCATCCAGGATTCTAGTAATAATGAAACTACCCCACTAGAAAATTCTATGGAAGACAAGATACCAAAGATTGGCATGAGATTTTGCACAGAACAAGAAGCATATGACTTTTACAATGCCTATGGTCGAGACAAGGGTTTCAGCATTCGAAGGAGTAGTTCACATAATGTGAAAAATACTACCACAATAAAGAATAGAACCTTTTGTTGTTCTCGTGCAGGTATTAAATTGAACTTATATTACTTTCTTCATGGTTAGGGATATAACACCATTTTGATCAGACCATGTATTTATAATTAGGTATTCGAGGTCCTGATAAGAGAGAAGAGTCTTCCAAGTATAATAGGCCAGAGACACGATGTATGTGCCAAGCACGCATGAAGATTACTCTCCAAGATGGTTTCTATAACATCTATGAATTTAAGCCTGAGCATAACCATATCCTTGCTACTGCTAGCCAAGCCCATCATTTAAGATCTCAAAGGAAAATAACAGAAGCACAACTTGCAAGTGTCGAAGCTGCTAAAGCAGTCGGCATTTCAAATAAAGCTACTTTTGATCTGATGGCGAAAGAAGCAGGTGGAAATGAGAATCTTGGGTTTACACGTGAAGATATGAAAAATAAATTGTACTCAAAGAGGACACTGAAGGTAAACCAAGGAGACACAGGAGGAGTTTTGGAATACTTGGAGAGAAAAACATCAGAAGACGGCAAATTCTTCTATTCCATTCAGGTTGACGAGGATGACTTGATAACAAACATTTTTTGGACTGATTCCAAAATGGTTGCAGACTATGAAGTTTTTGGTGATGTTGTTTGCTTTGACACAACCTACAGAAAACTAAATGATGGGCGTCCATTTGGTCTACTAATTGGAGTGAACAATCATAAGAAAACTACTATTTTTGGTGCTGCACTTTTGTATGATGAAACTGCTGAAAGTTTTGTTTGGCTTTTCGAAACCTTTCTAGCTGCTATGTCAGGCAAGAGGCCACAAACCATTTTGACCGATGAAGATGCAGCAATGGCAAAAGCAATTAGGATAGTACTATCGGAGAGTCATCACAGGATTTGTGTTTGGCATATGAACCAGAATGCATGCAAGCACCTCTCTGGAGTTGTGGAGGACTATAAGAAGTTTAATGCAGATTTTCAGAACTGTATATATGATCAAGAGGAGGAGGAGGATTTTATAAATGCATGGAACAACTTGCTAGACAAGTATGATCTTCGTGAAAACAAATGGCTTGAAAGGTTATTTGATAAAAGAGAGAAATGGGCCTTAGTATATGGGCGAAATACATTTTCAGCCGATATGGTTAGCACTCAAAGAAGTGAAAGCATGAATAATGAACTGAAGGGATATATTAGTGTCAAATATGACATACTTACCTTTTTTGAGCACTTTGATAGGTTGGTGGCAGATAAAAGATATGAGGAGGTGAAATATGATTTCAAGGCAACACAGAGTACACCAAAGTTGAAACCAGACTTAAGAATATTAAGGCATGCCGCAAGAATTTACACCCCAGCAATGTTTAAGGTCTTCCAAGAACAAGTGATGCAGACACTAAACTGTGATCTATTCTATTGTGGCGAAACCAATGATGAAAAGGTGTACAAGATAAAGGTCTGTGGTAAGCAAAATGAGCATGTTGTAAAATATTCTACATTGGAAGGTCATGTGGAGTGTAGCTGCAAAAAGTTTGAATTTGTTGGAATCTTATGCTGCCATGCATTGAAGATACTTGACATTAACAATATCAAAAAAGTTCCAGAACAGTACATACTAAATAGATGGACGATTGATGCCAAAGCAGTTCATATAAAAAGCAATTCTGAGCCACATGAAGATCCCAAAGCAAAGCTATCAAATCGCAGAAAAGAGTTATGCAGAATATTTCTTCAATTGGCAGGTCGAGCTGCTGAATCTGACGAGACATACTTAATTGCTTTGAACAGTGCAGAGAAATTGGCAGAAGATGTGGAGAAAAACCTCAAAATAAGGGTTGATCCAGATTTGGGTACATCATCTCATCCACAAGGTTTGCACAATGCTATAGCCTGAATACTGTAGTTGTGTTAACACCACACATGCCACACAATCTAACTGTTATGCATTTTTCTGAAAAATATATTTTTTACAGCTCCAGAACAGAAAGAGCATGTTATAAAACCAAGAGGCATTAAGGTTAAGGAGAAGGAAATACTTGGATCTGATAGACCAATTGGTGGTTTTGAAAAGGCAACGAGAAAAGGAAAAAAGACCAAGAATGACCCAAAGACATCTGTTTCTACAAGTATTGAAAAGGAAACACAAAAGAGAAAAAAGACTAAAAATGATCCAAAGGCATCCGGTTCTACAATGGAAGAAGATATTGTAGCTCATTCACAACCAAACAACACGGTATTGGTATAAGATTTTAACAACAATTAATACTGACAATACTACTCATATTTAGCACCGATATTAATATTCCTTTTTTGATTGGGACAGGGCAATTTAGGGACAAGTGCACACCAACATCACATACAGATGCCAGGCTATTATCTAGTTGGAAATGCTTTTATGCCTCCGTCCTTCAGTCCTTTCTTTGGAACTCCTAACCATGGTCAAGATACACAGCGAAATGCCACTCCATTTGATGCAGATCCCTTCAATAATATGTTTGGCTATTTTCGTTGAAGGCCCCAATCGAGAATGGATGTGTTCTATGCAGTATACATCCGAAACTATGTATGCAACACCTTATTTTAGTAAGGATCTAGATTATCTATATTTCGTTTTAATTATTCAGTAAGTTAGATCGCAATTACGGCTACAATCTTTCATCGGAGTCCTCTACGTTTTCTGATGTGGTGCAAGTTGTACATAAACAACTAGTACAATTCAATTTATTTTACGAACTAATTTAAGTGATTTGAAGTATCAAACTAAATATGCTGGGGAAATACCTTGTTGCCACACTCGGTCCTTCAATGCTAGACTGCTGTCTTCGTGTTCACATCATCCATTTTTGGCATGCTTCTGCATCAGCATCATCAACTCGAACATGGTTGGTGATCTGGACTCGTGCAGACGAGTAATCTGCGTGAACTCTGTGGGCCTCCGGCCGCTGGCAGCTGCCGTTGCTTCCATGGCGGCACCGGCTTGGCCAACAGCCTGTCAGCCCCGCCGGGCAGCACATCACCCGCAGTCTGTGTGCGTACGCGTCCCACACGCTGCGGCACGGCTACGACTGTGGGCGAGCACCGACACTGCCGCCGGATAGCGCCCACCCGCCGGCGCCGTGCATGCCCAGCTGCTGCGTGACTCCGCCCCTGGTCGACGAGGAAACACCAAAATCGAACTCCTCGCAAACCCAATCCAAATTCCCCAGCAGAGATTGAGGTCCTACCCACCCAAATCGAAATCAAGCAGCAAGGATTAATCAAGATGCCCAACCAAATCGAAATCCACAGAACTCGATTGGACTCACCAAAATCAGCTTCCCGCCACCGAGCTCGACCTCGCACATCAAGCTTGGACGCAACTCAAATCGAGCTTCGTGCCCCCCAGCTTATGGTTCCCGCTGCCGTCGAGCTCCAAGCCATGAGCCAGACGTCCAGCATCGAGCAGATATGAGGGAGCGGTGGCGTGTTTTTTTTTTCAAGAAACAGGGAGCGGTGGCGTGTTGACTGACGGCTCCGTTTTCTCTAGTGCCGTGGGCCGTCGACGAAAGAAACTGGGCCCAAGCTTGTGGAGGAGAACGAATAGATGCAATCCACGTGTTCAGGGACACGGATGGGAACACACAGAGGAGACACCGAAGCTGCAGCCGGGGGGGGGACTGCAGTGGGCCATGGCGCGGCGGCGGCGGGGTAGGACAATTGACACGGTGGCATGCAAATGAGTTGCGACCTCGATCTGTTTAGTTGATGCAACTCCAAAAGGAGAAAACAACTTGTTTGTAGAGCCGAGGAGTTCGGATCCAGCACCTAAGTGCTTTGAAATTGGGAAAACACATGGCACCCAGCCATGGAAGTCTTGTGTAGGAGAGAGTTTGCGGGACTCTAGCATAGAATTATTTTTCTATTTTCCTGAGTACATTGCTAATCGTCATGGCGTTGTCATAACTCTCTCGCCCTGCCACTGTAGTCCATAGCTAGCTGCTATGGGTGTTACCATCGTTGTTTGTTTCTTTATCTTTTCAACTTTTTTAGAAAATCAGGCTTAGATATCTGTTGCGATTTAAAAGAAATTAGTGTTGAACCAGTCTAAGCAAATAAATGTGTAGTTGATGTAATGCAAAGTGCAAACCAAGAGGATACAAGAAAACAAGTGGTGCTAATTAATCAAATCATTCAGCACTATTGTTTTCAATTCCTATGACCAGAATTTGTATGTTCCAAACGCTCCTTCCTATATACATCCTGTGTTTTTTCATTCCTCTGTTTTCTAATATCCGCCCACCTCATTTTTGTATTTTCTATTCCTTAGCTTTCTATTCCTTTGTTCCAAGTAGGCCCTTATTCGATGCTTTACCTCATTTTTGTATTTTTGTATTTCTTTCTATTTTTGTCTACAACGAGTGATGCATGTTGTTTTTTATGACTTAAGCTAGTTCTTTCTACTTTCTCATTTTTATATTATTTAAATCATTTGTACTATTGTCTTTGTAAATCAAGTTACGCTATTCTATGTCATTTTTTGGATTGCTTATGTTTAAATTAACGTTCTACCTATTCAACGTTGATTCCTTTTGAAAAAACTTTGTTCTTCAAGTTTATATGATTTGGTCTGTGTTCAAATTTATGTTGCTTCTATATAATGTTGTTTCGTTCCATCTAAACAAACTTTTGTTTCTCAAGTTTTGATAATTTGTTATGTATTCGAATTTTTGTTCCTACTGTATATTTTTGTTCCATTACACTTTTTTGTCCACGGTATAGTGTTTTGTGTCAACTGAATAAACTTTTGTTTCTTGATTTGGATGGTTTATCATGTGTCCAAAATTTGCCACTTTTTTATAATGTTTTGGTCCTCCTGAATAATTTTTTGTTCCTCGAGTATAAGCATTGAACTTTTTCCTCTCATATTTTTTTTTCTTTCAACAAACTTTTGTTCCTTTTGTGTTGGGATGATTTGTTCTAGGTGTATGAATTTACGTTCCTCTCCTACAATATGTTTTCCGCTTTAACAAAAATTTGTTCTTTGTGTGTTCAAATTTTTTTCTCATGTATAAAGTTTTGTTCTATCTAAACAAATAGTCCTTTTACGGTGGTTGGGAGGTACTTCTAGGTACTTCTAGGTACCTCTAGGTACTTCCCCAAATTAAATTCATTAGGCAATTTTAATCACTCAAGGGTAATATGGTCATTTGTCCAGCCAAAAACACCCTCCCCACCGGCCCACCCCCGGCCCACTCCGGCAAACCGCACGCGGAACGCATCGCATCTAGCACGCATCGCACCCTACGCTCGTCGTCTCCCTCGCCGCCGCCCGTAGCCTTTACGCGGGGATGCCCTAGTCTGCGCAGCCGTGCTCCGCCGCCACCGCCCACAACTTGCCGGTTGTGTTCCACGACCTCGTCGCGCCCTCGCGGCCGCGGCACCAGATTCAATTGAGCAGAAATTCATCAGGCCACAGGACGCAGGTTGGACTCCGCCACTGTCTCAAATTTCGATTCTTGATATGCCGGTGTTCATCAGAAGGCAATTTGCGCTAGACAGTGACAAGATTGTTACGTGGATATCTAATTTGTGTAACGCTCTTGATGGCTGCAGGAGTCCTTGATGGAGATGGCGGATTATGGGTCTTTGATGGAGTACAATCAAATTGTTACGACGACGTTCGCTAGTGAAGATGAAGGATTTCAGTTTTACAATGCATATGCTCTTGAGAAAGGCTTTAGTGTGAGGAAGGGCTATGTTGAGTGGGACGCTGGCCATAATCACGTGATCCTTAGGAAGTTATATTGCAATCGTGAGGGTTTTCGTGCAGAGAAGTACATGAACACGGAGGATATGCAGCACACACCAAAAGATATAACTCGTGTTGGATGCCCTGCGAGAATTTGTATTGCACGAGATAAGAACACGGGGCGGTGGTTTGTGAAGGATTTCATCGACGGACACAACCATCCTATGGTGCCAAGAGACCTTAGTTGTCTTCTGCCTTCACATCGCACAATCGGCAATGAGCAGAAAGCAGAAATTCTCGAGATGGAGATTGTTGGTGTCCCTAAATGCACGATATTCGAAAATCAGGAAATGCAGTACGGTGGGTATGATAAAGTTGGCTACACACAACGGGACTTGTACAACTTCTTGCATCGTGATAAGGTGGAGTCAGTTGCTGTTGGTGATGCTCAAACTGTCCTCAGACACCTTAGGGAGCGTGAACGCAGAGACCCTGAATTTTTTTTTCAGGAGCAAGACTGATGGGAAAGGACATCTGGTGGCAATGTTCTGGTGCGATACTCAGTGCCTGCTTAATTATGCAGCATTTGGTGATGTCGTTGTATTTGATAGCACCTACAAAACAAATCGGTACAACGTGCCCCTAGTTCCTTTTGCTGGGTGAATCATCATCGAAGCACTATTATTTTTGGGTGTTCAATAATTTCTCATGAGGATACAACCTCGTATGAATGGGTGCTAAGAACATTTGTGCAAGCTAATATTCAGAGGCATCCTATTTCCGTGATCACTGATGGAGACCTTGCTATGCAGAGAGCAATAAGGAATGTGTGGCCGAACTCAACGCATAGGCTTTGTGGATGGCATATTGAGCTTAACATTGTGCGTAATATTCACAATGACAAAGTGAAGGATGTGTTCAGGGCGTTTCTGTATGACTCTTGCTCCATAGAAGAGATTGAGAAGAAATGGCTGGCATTCCTGACAGAGCATGAGGTTACAACGGACTCCTGGATTTATGCGATGTATGTGCAGAGGAAAATATGGTGTGATGCGTATCATGTGGGTAAGTGCTATTTAGGAATTAGGAGCAACCAATGGAGTGAGAGCCTCAACGCTAGGCTTCAGATGAAGCTGAATCCTAAAATGACACTGTTAAAAATGGTACAGAGCTACGAGAGATGCCTTGGAAGGACGCGCGTAAATGAGGCCGATAAAGATAAAAATGCCTTGTCATCTAAGCCATTCACAGCTCCAGATGCTCCAATTCTTGAGAAAGATGCGAAGAAAAGGTTCACACCTGATGTTTTTAAGAAAGTGCGGTTCAGCATACCAGCAACAAACAAGTGTGATCTGATTGAGATCCTAGATTTTGATGATACAGAAGAGTATATTGTCAGCAGGAAGGACAAAGGAGACATCTGTTACTATGTGAAATGTGAGTTGAGCGCAGAGGGCAATTTGGAGGGGATTTCTTGTTCTTGCCTGAAGTTGCAATCCCTTGGCCTCCCCTGCTCACACATGTTCTTTCTATTGGGCTATCGGGGCGAACGCAAGCTTCCAGACTGCTGTGTTTTGGATAGGTGGACAATGCGGGCGAAGAGTGTATTTCCTCCGACAAGGAAGAGCAGCATGTACGAGTATTCCGAAACCCTACAGAGGTTCCGTGAACTACGCAATTTGAGTCGTGCTGCATCATTTGCAGCAGCTATTTCAACCGATGGATATGAGCGCTTCAAAGCCGTCCTTGCTCAGGAAGTTGCTGGGATCCAGCAAAATGTTGGTGCGAACCAAGGCAGACTGTATGGACCGGTGCTGCCACAAGCCCCGGAGTCTGATTGTGAAGACATCATACATATCTCGGATCACATCCTAGTGACTGGCAGAGGGGCGCCGAAGAAAAGGCTCAAGACAGGTTTGAGTGAAAACAAATAGAAGTCTAGGTGTTCGCTTTGTAAGGAGGAGGGTCACAATCGGCGAACATGTTCCCAGAGAGACGAGGTATTTCTCAGTTCATCAAGTCTGACAACATGCCGTTCTGTGAGGCATGTGTAGTTATGACTAATATTCCTCTTCATTTGTAGGCAACAAAGCTCCCTGAAGATGTACTCGATGACTGATTTGTAGGTGAGGTGGTGCATCATACAATTTTTCAACTCTTCTTCCCTCAGAAACTCCTCTATACGATGACCTAACAATTCTTTTTCTGCTTGAACAGAACAAGGCTGTTGATCTACATCTTCTTCGCGCGCGATTTGCGATATCATGGGGTTCTAATCAAAGAGATTCATGGTTCAATGGTAGCAGTGGATATCAGTGGAGCTGGGTTTCATAGCTCTTAACTCTCCTTTTGTTACCACATTCATAGAATGACCATGAACTCCTGAATTATTTGTGAAACATATGATGCTGTGAAATGTGGGGATCGATCTGAGACATTGACAGCGATTATCGTGAGATGCATCGGTCCGACTGGTGGGACAACATTACCGTTTAGTTTACCTTTTACTTAAGATTCCGTTGGCATTGTGACGCCAACGCACTACTTGTGCCGTGTCCAAAAGAAAAATGCACTACTAGTGCCGGTGAGCACACTGGCAGTCTCGTACAACGGAATTAAGTTACGATCCGGTGATCACCTTATTGCACTGGTGATCATCACCCGATATGATCACTTTACTGATCATCACCGGATATGATCACTGTATGGCACCTGTGATCACCGGATATGTTCACTGTTGACGTAAAATCCGCACCTCACGCCAAGCACACAGCAAGCCGAATTAGCTGGCTTCACACGTGGCCCGGGCTTTTGAATCCGGAAGCGTGCCAGTCAGTTTGCCTGAAAACTAACAAAGGGACAAAAAAAAGTTTAGATCAAAACCTGGAACGTGCCGGGTGAGACCAGACAGTTCCATATTTGCGGCGTTGAAGCCAATCTCGAGATACATATAGCTACGGACAAGCTATCTGTCGGCAGTTAAAGCCTTATTCGGCAATCGGCAAGGCACACAAGGAACGCACTGCCGAATGTGTGACGTAAGCATGACGAAAGATCGGCTTTCAACCGAATGAACATTGTAACACATACTCATAGCCGATTAACGAGAAACAGAGCATGATAGATAAATAAAAGGGTGAAACATGATCATAAATTCGCAGTAAACAAGGAATGCATAGGCCGAAAGCAGCACCCGTCAAGCATGATAACAAAACAAGTTAATCCACCGCATGATACGACTTGTTTGAGACCATACCACTAATCAGATTAGACCAATCCACCGCATGATACAGTCTAACCATGAAAAGCTAAAAGCATTCAATGTTTAATTATGAACCCATAACACAGTCACGAATTTACATTGAAAACAAGAATGCATAGGCCGAAAGCAGCACCCGTCAAGCATGGCAACGAACGAGTTAATCCACCGCATGATACAACTCGTTTGAGGCCACACCACCAATCAGATTAGATCAATCCACCGCATGATACAATCTAATCGTGAAAGGCTAAAAGCATTCATTGTCCAATGCAAACCCACGAACACACGTTCACTCGTGAGAGCACTACCGAATGCGGCTATTTTAGCCGAATCGGGGTCCATGGCGAAGGAACAAGCCTAATCGGTAAAGATAAATCTATCAGATCGAATCGAATTCTAATCCACCGGATGATTAGCTCTAAGACGATCCAAAAACCTGCATCTACCGCATGATACCCGGTTCTGTCAAGATCTACACGATGCCGACAAGCTCGAACCCGCGACACGTGGCAACCTAGATCGGTTTCGGACTCGGCTGTGAGGGGATAAGTCGTCACATCGTGAAGTAGAGCCGATTCTAGCCGATCTAGATTGGGCAAAGGTGTGTTGCATGAATTAAGCACATAGTAAAAACGAAGCAACACGGGGTAACTTAATGAATCTGTTAGATCTTGCCGAAATCTAACAGAGCCGATAACTTGGTCCATACTAGATCTTAGCCCACCGCATGGCTCATGACCTAACAGAGGAACCTTCTTGAGACCACAACTTAAATCCACCGGATGATACTAAGCATGGTAACAAGACTACTTGCATCAAAGCTTAAATCCACCGCATGATACTAAGCATGATACAAGGTTGTCGGTACTTACGGAGGTCGACGGATCGATGACTCCTCTCGAAGAACTCGACGACTCGACTAAAGGACTCGATGTTGGCACGGGGCCGGTTTGTTGTATGATTGATTGTCTTCTTTCTTTACAGATGCCATGGGTTTATATTTATACCCAGGTCTTGATACAACTCCTAGTCGGACACGACTACAATACTTGTTTCTAAAAATAAATGACGGATTTTCGTGCCCATATTGCATTCCTTGTTCGAACCGGCCTTTTCCTTATGTTTTTCCACGTCATCGCGCCTTCCCGAATGCTACCGCTTTTACCTGCGGAACCATGCCTCTGCCGAATGACGACGCATTCCCGACCGCAGAACGTCTTTGCCGAATGCCTCTGGGGAAAAACTCCTTTGCCGAATGACATCTCTTCGACGACTCCGGCCCACATGTCAGCCTCTTCCTGGTGCCAATTTTTGGTGTCAACACATGCCCCTTCAATTTCGGGATAAGAGGTAACTTTTATCTCGGAATTGACCAGAAGCACTTAACATTTCCAAGTTAGTTCTGCTCGGCACCCGCTTCTCCTTTTGAATCTTCAGAGCTCTCATCCGGATCCGAACCCTAAGTCATCGACTTCCAAGATCCAACCTTCAAATGGCGGACCAAGATCTTGCTCTCCAGGTAAACTTCAATCCCCTCAAGCATGTTCGGCATTCTTCTTTCGATTTGCATTTTAAATTTCTTCTTATCCCCTTTCATTCTTGATAGGCCCTAGCTACCGAAATCCTCATCCCTGTTGAGGAAAAATCTCCATCCTACTTCCTCGGTCCCGTAGGAGATTCAGATCCTTCTGAAATCATTGCGGCCGAATCTCAGCGGATTCCTTTTAAGATTTCACTGACAAAACCTCATGAGTGGCAAGACGCCTTCAAGAACTGGCCTTTGCCCCCAATTGCCGGATGGAGAAATTGGTACAAAAGGATTTCTGACGATAAAAGTCCCCAGACGCAGAATTGGGACAGTCTTCGTATTTCTCATTGCTTGGAGCTATCTCTAGCTGAAACACCAAAGAATGAGAACCTTCTGATCGCAGCTTGCCACTTCTGGTCCAATGGTGCAAATGCTTTTCTTTTCGGCCATGGCCCAATGTCCCCTACCTTAGCCGATGTCTACATGATGACCGGCCTGAATGTTACAGGAACTGTGTACCCATATGACCATAAAGGTTCCTCCAAGCAGACAGGAGTAAGAACAGGGGTTGGATACAAGAGATATATCCAGAATCATATGTCTGATGGTCCTCTGACTGATGTCGAATACAGAGCTTTCCTGAACATGTGGCTATGCAGATCAGTCTTTTGTGGCAAAGCCAATGAGCCAACCTTGAATCATATCGTGATGGCCGAAGAGCTGGCTGCTGGAAAAGTCATCCCACTTGGGAAATACCTCCTGGGAAGTGTTTACCATATGCTCAACCAAACCACCCACCTGATGCACACTAGCAAGAAGATCCCCTGTGTCAATGGTCCCTGGTGGTTTGTCCAAATGTGGCTGCAATTATACATGCACCAAATCGTTGCTATTGATCTCAACAGCCGAGACTTCCCTTCAATCAATTATAAAGAAGGAGAAACCCGGAGAACCAAAGGTTGTCAAACCTATGGAGAAGCTGCCTCCACTGTACCTATCAACAAGAACATTGGTGAACTATTTGAGCTCTTCTTCAGAGGTTTTGCCAATCCTCTTTGGTTCCCATATTCGGACAATGACAATCTTACTCTCCCTTGCGAATTCAGCTTTGAGACTGGATGCACTGATGTACAATCTGTAGCAATTTTTAATGCCTTCATCCAGCCCTGCATCCTGCCAGCCGAATTCTGTGGAGGGAGGCTAGTCCAAAGCACTTATGAATATTATCAGCCAAACATGATGGCTAGACAGTTGGGATGTGGCCAAGTGCCCCCTAGGCTATTTCTCCATGAATTCCTCAGGCCTAGAGAAATAGTCAAGGATTCCACAGAAACAAGAAGGATTTTCACCTATAAATGCTGTGGAACTATTTATGCACCTGATCCTTTTGTGCCAATAATATCTGCCCATCCTTCCTTCACTCTCTGGTGGCAAGAATTCCATGATCATATCTTCAATATGCCAATCTATCCCTTCTGCCTTGAGTTAATGCCTGATTATCAGCCAACTGCAGAGGTAATATGCTTATTCCTTTATCTGTCTTCATAACATTGACTCCAATCGATTCTGACTCTATTATTTTGCAGGACATAACACCTGCCCCCCTTGCCAGAGTAATCTTATACAAAACCGCAGGCCCAATATCTGCTTTGGGGCATCAATCTCCTACCTTGGCTCGGCTGATGGCTAGACAAGCTTCTTCAGATCCAATACTCACTAGACCATCATCTGTCAAGAGGAAAACCCTCCTTATAGCTGCTCCCTCAGTTGTAAAGAAGAAAAGAACAAGTAGCAAAATCAAGGTCAGAGTCTTTTTTCTTTGACTATAATGCTTTTGGTGTTTTGCTCAGCTTTATTTCTTTTTGATTTCAGGCCAGAGAACAGCAGCCAGCAATCAGTACAGGTCCTGCCGATGCTTCAATGATTGGTAAAATTTCTCACTATTTCGTCTTTAAAGTTCCTCTCCATCGGCATTGATTCTTTTTTCAGTTTCAGAGCAAATCTCAATAGACCCAATCTTGGAGAGTTCTTCTTCTCATCAAGAACCAGCTTTAGCTTCACTTGATGTTCCTCAGCCAGAAGTCTCTTCTCCACCAAAAGATCTTCCAAGCCCTCCTCAGCATATCACACAAGAACCTTTGCCTGAGCTTGAGCTGCCTTCTCTCTCCATTCAAGAAATCAGGAATGAGGTAGAGATAATTACCCAGTTTTCCCAGTTCTTTATTCAATGGATCATCAATAATTCGGCAGAATCTTCTTTCAGGAGAAAACCACTTCTTCACCCAGCTATTCATTTGCTGTGGATGATCTAGTTGCCGAACAAGGAGAAGAAACTTCTTCTGGTCAAGCTTTATCAGAGGAGAACCAAGCAAAACTGAAGGAAATCCTCTCTTTTCTGCATAAGGACACTCGAGAACAAGTTACCAATGCTGATCTTTTAAGAGACTTGCTTGAATCATTCGACCAAGATCTTCCTGCCGATATCAAGACTTCTTTAGATCCAATTTCCAGATTGGATGATCATTTTATCGCAGTGAAGCAAGCTCTGAAGAATCAATCTGCTCAACCAGCCTTGGAGCAAAGGAGAACTTTGGTCAAGCAATCTGTAAAAGACCTGCATACTCAAGTCCAGAATGACAAGGAATCATTGACCAAATTGGAATCTGAACTTGAAATGAAGGAGATCAGAAAAGCTGCACTTGAAGCCGAATTGAGAGATCTATCGGCCGAAATTGAAGCTGACAAGAAGAAGATAGTCGAGCTTCCCAAGTTAACAGAGAGGAGGCGAAAGGAAGCCTTAGCAGCTCTAAACGAAGACAAACAACTCAAGGCGAAGCTTGCTGCCCTGGCTAGAACCCAAGAAGCTGACAAAAACTTATTAGAGAACATTAGCAATATGATATCAAATGCCAAAAATGTAATCTCAAAGTTCTTGGGTGTGTAAATTGTGTCAAATAGTTTGATAGCCGAATGTTTTATCAACCCCGTAACCTCACCAATCTTTGCTTTCTCTCCATTGTGGATAACTCATTCGGCAAAGCTGGTTTTAATAGCGTCAGACCCGAAAACACTTCAACTATGACATAGCCGAATCTCATCCAGTCAAAGCCGAATACGACTCGATAAGAATCCCAAACGACATGAGAACCGATCAGCTGGAAAATCCTTTCCACCTTCCGAACTCTTCGGAATACGCGCCACGATCTTTGGCCACGATTTCCTCTGCAGGTTCTATAAATAAACACCCAGGCAGCCCACAGTTTTTCACCAAGTTCTTCGTCTTCCAAGTCCTTGCCGGCTCAAGTCATTCTTTTCCCCATCCACAGTAACTCCGAGGAACTTCCAATGGCCGACAACAACAGGAGGCGCCCGGCCGTCGATGAGGCCGAAGGAAGTCGCGCCGGCGCTCGCCGCAGGTGATTGGCTGCTTGCTTCTCTCTGTTCTTCTCGAGATTTCCTTTCTCTTTCTTGACGAATCTTCTTTGTTCTTTCAGGGTAATCCAATGGATTGCCGGCGCTGGTGCGCCAGTTGCGGCTCCAGCCGCTGCTCCTGCGGCGCCCAACTCCTCGAGTTCGTCCAATCGGACTCGTTCATCGGACGACTCCCGCTACTCAGACGGCGATGCTCGCCGATTCAAGGCGGAGCGCGACGACTCTCGTCGCGAACTGGAGATCATCTCCAAGCAAGCTGGGATTGCGGACCTCGAATGGCAGGCCGAGCGCAAGCAGCTGCTTGAAGTCATTGATGGTGAGTCCTGCAATCTGCTCAATCTCAATTCTCGTCCTCCAAATGATATTAATCTGTTATCCCCTTGTGACTTTGCAGCGCGTGATGCTGAACTTGATCGACTGAAGGCGCTGGTGGAGGAGCTGGCGGACAAGGTGAACGCCCAAGGGGACACACCCGAGGCACGCCTTGGTGCGGTGGCAGGTCGTGTCGACGAAGTGGCTTCCCATGGCGTTCGCCTGGGCGTCGCTGCGGGTCTCGTCGCTATGTCGACGCACACCGGCACCGACTATTCCAGAATGCCGGTTGGTTTTGCCAACAACAACCCAGAAGACATCGACGACATTGACGCTTCCATTGATCGTCTTGATGGCCATGGCACTGCCATTGCCGATTCCATTCATCCCCAGTCTGTTTTGAATAGGCTCTTTCAGTAGTTTGTACTAGGGATTTATGGAATTTCGGCAATAAAACTTATCTTTTGCATGAACTCTTGATGTAACATATTTTGTGCTAAGGGCAATACATTCAGTATTGGCCATTTTTCTTTTTCTCCAATGTCTCTGTCAATTTCCTTCTAAAGACGATTTCTTCCCAAATATCGGCTGTTCGGCAATTTAATATATCAATCACCGATCGATTTCAACACTGGGATAATACCTCTTCAAATATCTTCCATTTATAGCAGAAGCAAATTCCTCTCCCAATAATGTCTTCAAAATATATGCATTTCCAAGCACGCATCTAACTACTCTGAAAGGGCCTTCCCAATTTGGAGACCATTTGCCGAATGCTGCATATTTGGTTCCAATCGGCAATATCGCTTTCCAAACTAGATCACCTTCTGTAAATTGCTTAACTTGCACCTTCTTGTTGTAATATTTAGCAACTCGCATTTTATTTTTCTCGATATTTTCCAAGGCCCTGAGACGAATCATATGCAAATCTTCTAATTCGTCCATCATTAAATCATTATAATCTTTAGAACTTAAATCCTTTTGCAACTTTATTCTCCTTGAGTCTAATTGTATTTCCCATGGCAAGATAGCATGATGCCCATACACCAACTCATAAGGAGACGTCTGTGTAGCCCCATGTGGAGCCATTCGGTAAGCCCATAAAGCCTCATTGAGTACCGAATGCCACTTTCTCGGCTTCTGATCAATCTTCTTCTGTATAATTTTAATCATAATCTTGTTAGAAGCCTCTGCCTGACCATTAGCTTGGGCATAATAAGGAGAAGAATTTAACAATTTGATGCCCATACTTTCAGCAAAATCTTTGAACTCTGAAGATGTAAATTGAGCTCCTTGATCTGTGGTGATTGTTTGAGGAATCCCAAATCTGTAAATGATATGTTCTTTAACAAATTCAACCATATTCTCCGACGTCACCTTCTTTAATGGAATTGCCTCAACCCACTTGGTAAAATAATCGGTTGCCAAAAGCACAAACTTATGCCCCTTGCTAGATGGAGGATTTATTTGGCCAATCAAATCTATTCCCCATCCTCTGAATGGCCATGGCTTGATAATGGGATTCAAAGCCGATGCCGGAACTCTCTGAATGTTTCCAAATCTCTGACAGTCTTGACATCCCTTATAATATTCAAAACAATCTTCCAACATTGTCGGCCAGTAATATCCAGTTCTTCTAATAACCCACTTCATTCGGTAGGCCGATTGATGTGCTCCACACAACCCATCATGTACTTCACTCATCAGCCTTTTTGCTTCTTCATGATTTAAGCAATGTAACAGCACCCCATCCAAGGATTTATAATACAAATTATCATCAAGAAGAACAAACTTTAAAGCTTTATACCTGAGCTTTCTAGAAACCTTTCGGGATGGATTCTCCAGATAATCGGCAATCTCTTTTCTCCAATCATCTTCTGCCAGATTATTCCCGAAAGCATGTACATCATTAGCAAAAACTTCTCGAAGCTCTTTATAACCTGATGCACTTTGGGCCAATCTATTTGCCTCTCCATTATCCCCTCTAGGAATGTGTTGTAGAATTACTGACCGAAAGCTCTTCAATATTTCTTTGCATTCTTCATAGTAATTCCTCAAGGTATCACTTTTGCACTCATATTCACCATTCAATTGTTTTATGACCAATTCTGAATCTCCAAAAATTTCAACCGCAATGGCCTTTGCTTCTTTCAAATATTGGAGCCCTTTGAGCAATGCCTCATACTCAGCCTGATTGTTAGTAACAGTAGATTGAATGGGAACAGCAAACTCAAATGTTTCTCCTTTGGGTGAAATTAATAAGATACCTGCTCCACCACCTTTGTTGCATGAAGATCCATCAAAGAATAACACCCAAGGAACAATGTTAAGCAAATTTATCAATGTATCATGATGTTCAGTAATGAAGTCGGCAATAATCTGTCCCTTAACAGCCTTTGCCGATTCAAACCTTAACTCAAATTCAGACAAAGCTAAAATCCATTTGCCAATCCTTCCGTTCAAAATTGGCATAGACAACATGTGTTTTATCACATCAAACTTTGAATACACAATGCATTCGGCATGTAGTAAGTAGTGCCGAAATTTTGTACAGGAGTATTAAACACATAAGCAAAGCTTCTCTATAGCCGAATACCTTGTCTCTGGATCTAGTAACTTTCGGCTAAGGTATGCAACTACTCTTTCCTTCCCTTCAAATTCTTGAATGAGGGCCGATCCAATAGTTTGGGCATCGGCCGCCACGTACAACTTGAAAGGCTTGTTCAATTGTGGAGGCACCAATACTGGTGGCTTCTTCATGTACTCCTTTATTTCATCAAAAGCCTTCTGTTGTTCGTCACCCCATACAAACTTTTGATCCTTTTTTATTTTCAACAGTGAGGAAAAGGGCAACACCTTTTGTGACAAGTTTGATATGAACCTTCTCACAAAATTTATCTTGCCAAGCAGCGATTGTAACTCTTTAAGATTAGTTGGAGGAACAATTTCATCAATTGCCTTCATGCTTTTCTTACCAACTCCTATTCCTCCTTCATGTATCAAAAATCCCAGAAACTCTCCAGCCGAAACTCCAAAAGCACACTTGTTCGGGTTCATCTTAAGCCCATGTTTCCTGGTGCATTCTAGAGTTTTCCTTATGTCGGTCAAATGAGACTCATGATCCAATGACTTGATCACCACATCATCAATATATATTTCCACAATCTTGCCGATCAACTCATGAAAAATATAATTCATAGCCCTTTGATAAGTTGCACCGGCATTTTTCAATCCAAAGGTCATGACAACCCACTCAAACAACCCTATGTGTCCAGGACACCTGAAAGCTGTCTTTACTATATCTTCCAATGCCATATAAATCTGATTGTATCCTGCGTTACCATCCATGAAACTGAGCACTTTGTATCCAGCAGCAGCATCAACCAATGAATCAGCAATAGGCATTGGATATCCATCCATGGGTGTAGCCTTATTTAGGTCTCTAAAATCTATGCAAACCCTCATCTTTCCATTTTTCTTATAGACAGGAACAATATTAGAGATCCAATCCGCGTATTTACATGGCCGAATGAAATTTGCATCTAGTAATCTTTCAATCTCCTTTTTCACATCGGCCAACACTTCTTCCCTGTAGATTTTTCGGGGTGGTTGCTTGTAAGGCCTGTATCCAGGTTTGATTGGCAACCGATGCTCAACAATAGAACGGTCTAGACCGGGCATCTCCGAATAATCCCAAGCAAAGCAGTCCTTGTATTCTTTTAACAATGTCACCAACTTTTCTTTGAAAACCGAATCCAAGTTAGCACTGATAAATGTCGGCCTTGGCTTGTCACCATCTCCAATGTCCACTTCTTCTAATTTATCGGCCGACACAAATCCACGTCCTAATTTTCCATCAGTTCCATCAATTGGATTTTCCATCAAAAATTACTATGAGAGCCGACTGCTTCGATCGGCTGCTGATCACTGCTGGCTGGTGCCACAGGACCTTCTCCCCAGTCTTTGCCTGAGAAACAATCTATGCCTTGATATTCCCAGAAAGCTGGTTCCATATTTGCCACGCTTATTGAATCATCTGCTTGGACAATCTCCACCTCATCATCTATCCACTGAATAAGCTGTTGATGCATAGTAGATGGAATACAACAATTTGCATGAATCCAATCTCTTCCAAGCAGCAAGCTATATGCCCCTTTGCCCTCAATGACAAAGAAAGTCGTAAGCAGAGTCTTGGACCCAATCATCAGATCAACGTGCACGCATCCCTTGGTGTCCGAAGGATTTCCAGCAAAATCATTCAGAATTATGCTCGTTGGTGTCAAATCTCTAGGGCCCATACCAAGCTTCCTGAATGTGGTATATGGCATTACATTGACAGCAGCTCCTCCATCGACAAACATCTTGGTCAATGGTTTGCCATTAACATATCCCTTCAAGTACAGTGGCTTCATGTGCCGATTCTGGGCTGGCTTCTCAAAAATAGCTTGTTTGTTCAACATCAATTGTGCCATTAACCCAAATCGTTCGGCATCATCTATATCGGGCAATATCTCTTCCTGTACAATTTGGTTAGCTGGAGCCATGAATTCATTCGGCAGAAAACATACCATACATGTAGAAGCCGAATGACCATGTTCGTCAGGCCTGTCTTTTGGGAGCCATATTGATTTCACCTTGACCTTTGCTTGCTTCAATTCCCGATTCCTCAGGCGCTGTACTCTTCTCTTCTGGCTCTTCCTCAAACCAGGTGGACACCATTGTCCTTTTTGCCAAACATAAGCATGATCTTCTTCTTCTTCATGATTAACCCATTTATAATCAGCATGTCTCTTTCTTGGTCGATCATCAAAACGCCGATCATCACTAGGATGCACCCTGCCAATTCTTTCATGGACAGATCGGCGATTGACAGTTCCCTGCCTATATTCATCATACCTATTATTGCATTCAGGACAACTATTCCATGTGGGAAGCTTCAAACCTTCGTTCCAACAGTGTCTGAAGAATGCACACCCCCAATGCGCACGTTCCTGCTCTCGAGCATATTCTTCTTGTTCTTCCTCAAGCCTTTCTTCTTCGCGCCTTCTTTTCTCCTCCTCGTATTCACGCCTTTGAAAACGCTCCTTTTCTTGCTGACGCTGCCATTTGTTGAGGAGAATACGTGTAGTAACTCTAGGTTTAAAGGATTCTCCCACTTCAAATCGGCTATTCGGGAACCGAAGATCTTTCTGGCGAATCTGTTCAATTGTGATCTGCCGAGTGGGATCAACTGAACCATCCTGTCTTGCCTTTTTTGAGGTTAAAACTTTCAATCTTCCCTTTTCTCCAGATGGAACAGCATTCACCATATTAACCGAGAACCCGATCATATTCTGAGGGAAAGGGTTACTGTCCAGTTTCATCTTGTTGTCGAATTTCAGATGTCCTTCCTGGATAGCTTTCTGAATCTTCATCCTAAAGACTCTGCATTCATTAATGGAATGAGAATTTCTATCATGAAACCCACAGTACCTCTTATCTTTCACTCCATCAGGCCGAAGCATAGAATGCCCCTCCGGCAATTTGATTCGGCCTTCTTTCACCAGGAACTCAAACAATTTGTCCGCCTTAGTCACATCAAAATCATACGTTCCCTTCACCTGTTTGATCCATCTTTGAGTCATTGTAACTGGTTCTTTGCTCCACACTATCTCTGCTGCGGCTATCTCCTCGCTATCTTCATACCCATCTTCTTGATCTGCTCTTTCAAGGAATTGGTTATAGATGTCAGCTACATCATTATTTTTAGCAAATCTGGCATCTTTCTTGAAACCATATGCCTGGTTACTCATCAAGGCCAATCTGTGCGACAACTGGCCCAGATCATCAAACTCCATCCCGAATAGCTTCTCCCGAATGACAGGCAGCATTCCAGCTACAGCCATACCAGCCAGTTGATCATCAGGTATGTTCAGAGAAAAGCACATACTCTTTGTTTCCCTAAATCTCCTGAGGAACTCCGTAGGTGTTTCATTATTCCTCTGCCTTAAGCTGGTCAAATCAACCAACTTTTTCTCGGTACTGCCAATGTAGTAATGAGCATGGAATTTCTGTTCCAGGTCTTTCCAAGTACAAATCGACTGAGCAGGCAAAGAAGCAAACCATGTAAAAGCTGGACCCGTCAGTGACAAAGGAAAGTATCTGATTCTGAAAGCTTCATCTGCCGAAGCCTCTCCAAGCTGCATCAGATATCGAGCTATATGTTCCACAGTGCTAGTATCATCTTGTCCTGAGAATTTAGTAAACTCTGTAGGCACCTTGACTCTATTCGGCAATGATACCCTTTGGTACCATTCCGGGAAAGGAGACGAGTACATGTACCCCTGATTTTTAGGCTTCAGACCGAATTGATTTTGCAATACATCGGTCATTTTTTGCACCATGAGGTCAATACTGGTATCTTGATTCCCTGGTCTTCCAGCAAGCATGCCTGCAGTACCAACATATCCAGGATTCGGGAGAGCGTCGATAGCATTGTAATCCATAAACTCTGAATATCCGTTTCCATATAAGTCCCTCTGCAGTCTGTTGTTCAAGGGAGATATCTTGTAAGCAGAAGCAGGCGGATTCCCTGTGGTGCCGAATGCCATATCACCGTATGTGCGAGTTTTCGGCAATGCAGGCTGAGGATCTTGCTGAATCGGTTGTCCATTTGTATCTTTAGCACCAGAACCTCCAGTTTCATCAGCATTTCCTTTACCATGTAGTTTCTGAACTGGTGCTTGAACATTGAAGTACGTCGGACCACCCAATTGCCCATGTATTTGCTCGAAGGGTTTATCCACATGCTGACCAAAAATGCTTACCATTATATGCCGAAAACTGTTCAAGAATGCAGCATTGTGATTGGTCATTGCTTCTCCCAAAGCTTTGTATAACAAGCCCGAGAATCTCTCCCTCTCTTCTTCTTCAGTAAAATTAGACTGCCCAGGAAGGAGAACTCTTGGCAAGTCGGATTTGAGAAACGGTGCACCACTCCTGTTCTTGGCGAAAGACAGTAAACATTTGTTAATGAATTGACCAGCAGCAGCCTTTACCATCTGTTGATGCTCTTCAGACAACTCTTCCAAAGTGACATCCATGATGTCGCTCAACTCAGGCATCTTGAAAACTTGTGTGGGTCCCACCATGTGTGCCAAAAAGTGTGTTGACGTAAAATCCGCACCTCACGCCAAGCACACAGCAAGCCAAATTAGCTGGCTTCACACGTGGCCCGGGCTTTTGAATCCGGAAGCGTGCCAGTCAGTTTGCCTGAAAACTAACAAAGGGACAAAAAAAAGTTTAGATCAAAACCTGGAACGTGCCGGGTGAGACCAGACAGTTCCATATTTGCGGCGTTGAAGCCAATCTCGAGATACATATAGCTACGGACAAGCTATCTGTCGGCAGTTAAAGCCTTATTCGGCAATCGGCAAGGCACACAAGGAACGCACTGCCGAATGTGTGACGTAAGCATGACGAAAGATCGGCTTTCAACCGAATGAACATTGTAACACATACTCATAGCCGATTAACGAGAAACAGAGCATGATAGATAAATAAAAGGGTGAAACATGATCATAAATTCGCAGTAAACAAGGAATGCATAGGCCGAAAGCAGCACCCGTCAAGCATGATAACAAAACAAGTTAATCCACCGCATGATACGACTTGTTTGAGACCATACCACTAATCAGATTAGACCAATCCACCGCATGATACAGTCTAACCATGAAAAGCTAAAAGCATTCAATGTTTAATTACGAACCCATAACACAGTCACGAATTTACATTGAAAACAAGAATGCATAGGCCGAAAGCAGCACCCGTCAAGCATGGCAACGAACGAGTTAATCCACCGCATGATACAACTCGTTTGAGGCCACACCACCAATCAGATTAGATCAATCCACCGCATGATACAATCTAATCGTGAAAGGCTAAAAGCATTCATTGTCCAATGCAAACCCACGAACACACGTTCACTCGTGAGAGCACTACCGAATGCGGCTATTTTAGCCGAATCGGGGTCCATGGCGAAGGAACAAGCCTAATCGGTAAAGATAAATCTATCAGATCGAATCGAATTCTAATCCACCGGATGATTAGCTCTAAGACGATCCAAAAACCTGCATCTACCGCATGATACCCGGTTCTGTCAAGATCTACACGATGCCGACAAGCTCGAACCCGCGACACGTGGCAACCTAGATCGGTTTCGGACTCGGCTGTGAGGGGATAAGTCGTCACATCGTGAAGTAGAGCCGATTCTAGCCGATCTAGATTGGGCAAAGGTGTGTTGCATGAATTAAGCACATAGTAAAAACGAAGCAACACAGGGTAACTTAATGAATCTGTTAGATCTTGCCGAAATCTAACAGAGCCGATAACTTGGTCCATACTAGATCTTAGCCCACCGCATGGCTCATGACCTAACAGAGGAACCTTCTTGAGACCACAACTTAAATCCACCGGATGATACTAAGCATGGTAACAAGACTACTTGCATCAAAGCTTAAATCCACCGCATGATACTAAGCATGATACAAGGTTGTCGGTACTTACGGAGGTCGACGGATCGATGACTCCTCTCGAAGAACTCGACGACTCGACTAAAGGACTCGATGTTGGCACGGGGCCGGTTTGTTGTATGATTGATTGTCTTCTTTCTTTACAGATGCCATGGGTTTATATTTATACCCAGGTCTTGATACAACTCCTAGTCGGACACGACTACAATACTTGTTTCTAAAAATAAATGACGGATCTTCGTGCCCATATTGCATTCCTTGTTCGAACCGGCCTTTTCCTTATGTTTTTCCACGTCATCGCGCCTTCCCGAATGCTACCGCTTTTACCTGCGGAACCATGCCTCTGCCGAATGACGACGCATTCCCGACCGCAGAACGTCTTTGCCGAATGCCTCTGGGGAAAAACTCCTTTGCCGAATGACATCTCTTCGACGACTCCGGCCCACATGTCAGCCTCTTCCTGGTGCCAATTTTTGGTGTCAACACATGCCCCTTCAATTTCGGGATAAGAGGTAACTTTTATCTCGGAATTGACCAGAAGCACTTAACATTTCCAAGTTAGTTCTGCTCGGCACCCGCTTCTCCTTTTGAATCTTCAGAGCTCTCATCCGGATCCGAACCCTAAGTCATCGACTTCCAAGATCCAACCTTCAAATGGCGGACCAAGATCTTGCTCTCCAGGTAAACTTCAATCCCCTCAAGCATGTTCGGCATTCTTCTTTCGATTTGCATTTTAAATTTCTTCTTATCCCCTTTCATTCTTGATAGGCCCTAGCTACCGAAATCCTCATCCCTGTTGAGGAAAAATCTCCATCCTACTTCCTCGGTCCCGTAGGAGATTCAGATCCTTCTGAAATCATTGCGGCCGAATCTCAGCGGATTCCTTTTAAGATTTCACTGACAAAACCTCATGAGTGGCAAGACGCCTTCAAGAACTGGCCTTTGCCCCCAATTGCCGGATGGAGAAATTGGTACAAAAGGATTTCTGACGATAAAAGTCCCCAGACGCAGAATTGGGACAGTCTTCGTATTTCTCATTGCTTGGAGCTATCTCTAGCTGAAACACCAAAGAATGAGAACCTTCTGATCGCAGCTTGCCACTTCTGGTCCAATGGTGCAAATGCTTTTCTTTTCGGCCATGGCCCAATGTCCCCTACCTTAGCCGATGTCTACATGATGACCGGCCTGAATGTTACAGGAACTGTGTACCCATATGACCATAAAGGTTCCTCCAAGCAGACAGGAGTAAGAACAGGGGTTGGATACAAGAGATATATCCAGAATCATATGTCTGATGGTCCTCTGACTGATGTCGAATACAGAGCTTTCCTGAACATGTGGCTATGCAGATCAGTCTTTTGTGGCAAAGCCAATGAGCCAACCTTGAATCATATCGTGATGGCCGAAGAGCTGGCTGCTGGAAAAGTCATCCCACTTGGGAAATACCTCCTGGGAAGTGTTTACCATATGCTCAACCAAACCACCCACCTGATGCACACTAGCAAGAAGATCCCCTGTGTCAATGGTCCCTGGTGGTTTGTCCAAATGTGGCTGCAATTATACATGCACCAAATCGTTGCTATTGATCTCAACAGCCGAGACTTCCCTTCAATCAATTATAAAGAAGGAGAAACCCGGAGAACCAAAGGTTGTCAAACCTATGGAGAAGCTGCCTCCACTGTACCTATCAACAAGAACATTGGTGAACTATTTGAGCTCTTCTTCAGAGGTTTTGCCAATCCTCTTTGGTTCCCATATTCGGACAATGACAATCTTACTCTCCCTTGCGAATTCAGCTTTGAGACTGGATGCACTGATGTACAATCTGTAGCAATTTTTAATGCCTTCATCCAGCCCTGCATCCTGCCAGCCGAATTCTGTGGAGGGAGGCTAGTCCAAAGCACTTATGAATATTATCAGCCAAACATGATGGCTAGACAGTTGGGATGTGGCTATTTTAGCCGAATCGGGGTCCATGGCGAAGGAACAAGCCTAATCGGTAAAGATAAATCTATCAGATCGAATCGAATTCTAATCCACCGGATGATTAGCTCTAAGACGATCCAAAAACCTGCATCTACCGCATGATACCCGGTTCTGTCAAGATCTACACGATGCCGACAAGCTCGAACCCGCGACACGTGGCAACCTAGATCGGTTTCGGACTCGGCTGTGAGGGGATAAGTCGTCACATCGTGAAGTAGAGCCGATTCTAGCCGATCTAGATTGGGCAAAGGTGTGTTGCATGAATTAAGCACATAGTAAAAACGAAGCAACACAGGGTAACTTAATGAATCTGTTAGATCTTGCCGAAATCTAACAGAGCCGATAACTTGGTCCATACTAGATCTTAGCCCACCGCATGGCTCATGACCTAACAGAGGAACCTTCTTGAGACCACAACTTAAATCCACCGGATGATACTAAGCATGGTAACAAGACTACTTGCATCAAAGCTTAAATCCACCGCATGATACTAAGCATGATACAAGGTTGTCGGTACTTACGGAGGTCGACGGATCGATGACTCCTCTCGAAGAACTCGACGACTCGACTAAAGGACTCGATGTTGGCACGGGGCCGGTTTGTTGTATGATTGATTGTCTTCTTTCTTTACAGATGCCATGGGTTTATATTTATACCCAGGTCTTGATACAACTCCTAGTCGGACACGACTACAATACTTGTTTCTAAAAATAAATGACGGATCTTCGTGCCCATATTGCATTCCTTGTTCGAACCGGCCTTTTCCTTATGTTTTTCCACGTCATCGCGCCTTCCCGAATGCTACCGCTTTTACCTGCGGAACCATGCCTCTGCCGAATGACGACGCATTCCCGACCGCAGAACGTCTTTGCCGAATGCCTCTGGGGAAAAACTCCTTTGCCGAATGACATCTCTTCGACGACTCCGGCCCACATGTCAGCCTCTTCCTGGTGCCAATTTTTGGTGTCAACATTCACTTAATGGCTCACCGGATATGATCACTGTGGCCAGCGGAAAGGATCACCGGATATCACTTGTTTAATACTCTGTTACAGTCCCATGCATTCAACTCTAAATCGTTCGAGACTCACACGTGGGGTTGGCTGGTTCAAGAGATAGCCTTCCTTGGACGGAGGCTGGTTGCCGCCTCGGGTGTCAACATGGCGCCCGGCGGGCGTCTAGCACTGCTCTGCCTGAGGGTCCCGCACGCCTGGGCGTGCCACCTGTATCCCGGGAGGTCTACAGAGCAAGCCTAAGACCCCGGGGTCACTTTTTTTTTGGTGAGGAGACGGACCCCGGGGTCACCTGCAGACGACTGACGAAGCGCCAGGCGCCTTATGAGGCGGGGTCTTCTGGGCCTTTCGTTTGCGCGGGCCGATGGGGTCGGGGCCCGTATCGACGCGCTGCCACGGCCGCCTGCCGCGCGCCTCTCCGTAATCATCATCATGTTCATTTACGGACGATATCACTATGTTGTGTCAAGCGGCGGCATGATGAGCACATTTGACCGTGGCGCTCAAGGTGGGTTCGTTCACCTCAGAACAGAAGGATCACCCTATGTCCCCGCTGATCATCACCGGATATGTTCACTATATGGCACATGAGGTCACCGGATAGGATCGCTGTATGCTCACCGGATATCTATTGATTAATACTCGGATAGTCTAATGCACGCAAATCTAAATCGTGCGAGACTAACGCGTGGGGTTTTTATAGAGATATATAAGAGCAACCATCTGACTCTTGACACGATAATTAATCTTGTAGATGTATGAAAGCTAGCATCTGGCTTAACCATTGGAGAAGGCTGGTTCAAGAGATAGCGTTCCTTGGACGGAGGCTGCTTGCCACCTCGAGTGTCGACGTGGAGACCAGCGGGCGTCTCGCGCCACGCTGCCTGTGGCACCCGCGCGCCTTAAACGTCGTCGACATCTCGGGGTGCCACCTGTATCCCGGGATGTCTCCGGGGCAGGCTAGGACCCCGTGGGCCGTGGCCACCTGCCCACGGCTGACGAAGCATGAGGCGCCTGAGCGGACCGATGGGACGGGTCGGGGCCCGTATCGAGGCACTGCCGCGGCCGCCTGCCGCACGCCTCCTCCGTGCCAGCCGGCGTCATAATGAGCAGGGGCAGTCAAGGCGGATTCCTTCTCCTCGAAGGATACCAACCGCGCGCGTGGCACCTCGAAGGCGCATGCAGTTGGGTCACTGACAGGTGGGCCTCCCAGTAATCAGGCCCACCTGTCAGCGAGTGAACTGTAGGAGTTCAACCGTAGAGGAGACTCATCCCGCACGTGAGGGACCAGGTCAATTTGGTCCAAAGTTGGACTGGTGGTGGGCCTCACTCGGTTTAATTGCCGCGAGCTCTTCGGAGATCGTGCGTGACGTGCCGGGCGTCGCTACCCATCGCCTTCCCTGCCTTCGTCCTCACTTTCCATCACGTTCCTCGCCTTCGTCCTCACATTCCATCGCCTTCCTCGCCTTCATCTTCCTCGCGATTGCAACCCCAATCTGTCTCCCACCATGACGCGCAAAGTCCAACATAGCAGCCCCCGGGTCCTCGGCTTCACCCCGTCCACCGTGACTGCAAAGGCGGCGGACAAAGCAAGGTCCCTGGTCTCCCCCGGCACCGTGCTCCGCGCCGGCACGGCCTTCCCCGACTTCCAGAATTCGAGGGAGATCGTGGTCCTCGTCCCCTCCCTGATGGTGGGGCTCGTGCCCCCGTTCTCGCCCTTCTTCATGGCGGTGCTCGAGGCCTACAACATCAATCTGGCGCACCTGCAGCCCAACGCCTTTACGTTCCTAGCAATCTTCGCACACTTTTGCGAAGCCTTCATCGGGGTCCGGCCGTCGGTGATCCTCTTCCGCCACTTCTTCTAGGTGTGCCGGGCAAGGCCGGCGTCACCTGGTGAAGGAGTGGCTCCCATCCCCCGCACGGTGGGCGGGTGCTTCATTCGGGCGCGACCGGAGCGCGATTTCATCCCAGATCGTTCGCAGCAATTGGGAGAACTGGGAGCGGCAATGGCTGTACATGGAGGTGGACTCTACGGCTCCCTGTCTCCGCCTCCCGGGCGGCCCGCCGGTAGAGAGGGCGGATCCGGCGCCGGCGATGGATGCGGCGTGGGGCCCGGTCTTGAACCGGATCTCTGAACTCCGGGACCAGGGTTTGACAGGCGCGATGGTGGCGCTGGACTTCTTTCTCTGGCGGATCGCCCCGCTACAAGCCCGTCCGCGCCCGACATGGTACTACACCGGGAATGATTGTTGGCGGTCGTTACAACCCAAATCCGACCACCAATACTCGGGAATAAATGAGGTTATATGCAACATTCCATGTACTTAGGTTTTATTTCTAATAAAGTTCCACGAGTTTTGGTGAGTGACACTTGTGCAGGTACAACTACAACAAATACGTGCTATTGGGGCCGAAAATGAGCGAATCGGCCGAACGACTCCGTTCGGCCGGTTACCCACCTTAGTCGTACAAGCCACCGGAGGCCGTCCACATCAACAATGACCAAGCGACAACAAGTATATGACATGTGGACGAAGCCAACTCATCCCGGAGCACCGCCACGTCAACTTGGGCCCACACAACACGAACCCCATCAAGGAAAGGTGGCCCAGGATAGCCAGGACGCAGAGGCGGTGCAGGGGAGGGCCGGCAATGGGCCAGGCCCGTTCGGCCGAACAGGTCGGTTCGGCCGGACCGACCCCCCTGCCCAAACCGCCTCCAGGGGCTCATCCTGGCCAACCAGAGCAAAGACGGCGCATCCAAGGGTTCCGCCGAACCCCCTGGTTCGGCCGAACCGACCCTGGCACCCGAAGTCCTAGGGGGTACCCCCCTGGTCCCTTGGCGGTTACTCCAGCCTCAACTGTCCTATGCAACTATAAATAGGACCCCTTACCTCACTTGTAAACACACACCAAGCCAAGAAGCTCTCTCATTCCACTTGTTCTAGTAGAGTTAGGATAGTTTAGTTGGGAGTTAGAGTTGAGTCGAGCTTTGCCTCGGAGGTTCCGGAGTCATCTTCAGAAGCTCTGGTATTAGCTCTTGTATCTTTTACTTTTCCTTTTGTAAGACTTTCAATTATCAATATAGTTATCTTTATCTTATTGCTTTTGTCATTTATATCTTGCTTCTACTTTATCCTAGTTGCAACTATATCTTGTTTAGACTATAGTCAGTTATAGTTCTAGTGCTTGTAGTCTTGTTTAAGTCTTTGTCTTGGCTGGTTCTTCGATCTTGCTTGATACTGGAGGTGAATTGTCACCAAGAGTATTGACAAGGTTGCTTGCTCTTGCTAGCAGAGTAAGTAGTCGTTGCCTAGTGTAGGAGTGGTTCCTAGACTAGTCAGTGGCCTTAGTTTATTCCCGTCGCAACGGAGGTGGTAGCCGGGAGGTGGTGACAGCCCTTTCGGTCTTCGTAGCCCATCACGTTAGTTCCGGTCCGTAGGATCCCCCAGTTGGGAAATAGTGGCACCCCTTCTCATCCCTTTCTGTGTGTTCACCGGTTCCCTTGTCCCGAAGCTAAGATAATAGAGTTATCCCAGATCTCCTAGTGCTGGCTCTGTAGCCACTGTATCTCTAAGCTAGAGTGACATAGGTAGATAAAGTATCCAGGAGTCCTCTATCTCTTCTCGTTGTCCTCCCAGCTAGCTATCTCTTCTCTCCCTTACCTGAGTATCCCTTGAGCTGTGTGTCCGGTATATCCACTCCTATCCAATACCGTTATCCCCTGTCTTGTCTAGTCGTGTACCCTTCTCTGATAGTCTCGAATATTTGTTCACTAGTAATCTTGCCAAAGCTTCCCTGCGGAAATATAAATTACGATACCCCGGGATACTCCCAGGTGAAGTGCTACAGCAGTGATTCTGTGCGCTTGCAGAATATTTATATATTTTACTAAGCCATAAGGAAAACCACTGAAACACTCCTTACCCCAGTACCAGGATTATTAATTCTGATATTGGATCGTAAGAAGTGCCAACAAGCATTTCTGGCGTCGTTGCCGGGGAAGCATTTGGCTAGATTACTTTTGAATTTTTATCTTGAGTTATCTTAGTTGAGTACCGCTACTCAAGCGGGTTTATCCTTGCTCTGTTCGTTGGTCCTTGTGGAACAGAGTAGTGCATGACTAGTTTCCAACTACCGTCAAACTTCCAAGAAAATCCGGAGTCACTTGTGAGGAAAGTGCGACCCCGTGTTGTACCTCCTCAGAAGCAACTCCTTCCGACGAACCCAGTCTTTCCCGTCGTTGACCAAGCTTCATCGAGGATGGCAACCAGGACGATCCGTGTGTTCTGCGCTCCATCAAGCGAGAACGTACGTGTCGGACCAGCTCCGCCAGTCGGAGATGGTAATTTCGAGCTGAAGCCAGCCCTCATCAACATGGTGCAGGCTAGCCCATTCTGCGGCAAGCCACACGAAGATGCTAACGCTCATCTCCAGCATTTCCTGGAGATTTGCAACACCTTCACCATCCGCGGAGTAAGTATCGATGCCATTCACCTTCGTTTATTTCCATTCTCATTACTAGGCAAGGCGAAACAATGGTTTTATGCTAACCGCGAAGCAATAGATACTTGGGATAAATGCACTAGCGCTTTCTTGCTAAAATTCTTTCCGGTCGGGAAAACCAACGCCCTCCGGAACAAAATAGCTAGTTTCCAGCAGCTAAAAGATGAAACAGTCCCGGAGGCATGGGATCGCCTCCAGGACTATATTTCTGCTTGTCCTCACCATGGTATGCAGAGTTGGTTCATAATCCAAACTTTCTATCACGGGCTGAGAAATTCTGCCCGTGAATACCTGGATGCTGCTGCTGGAGGCTCGTTTTTCTCTTTTGAGGAGAGTCGTGCGAAGGCCCTCATAGAGAAAATGGTCGAGAACCAAGGTTGGTCCGATGACCGGACTCAACCAAAGACCCGAGGAGTTCACCAAGTTGAAGCTCTGGACATGCTCGCTGCCAAAATGGACCTCCTGATGAAGAAACTGGAGGCCCCTGCTCAAGAAACGGTGCAAGCCATGGACGCTCGGATGACCTGCGAAGTTTGTGACAACACTGGCCATTCGGGGAATGACTGCCCCGAAACGCGAGAAGATGCCCACTACGTCAACAACTCCAACAACAACGGGTACCGACCGAACAACTACGGCAACCAAGGCTGGAATCCACGCCCAAACCTCCCTTTTGAGAGGCCTCAACAAGGTAACAATTTCAATTCCAGCAATTTCAATAATCAGTCGTCTCTTAGAGATCTTGTGTTTGGCCAGATGAAAATAACTGAAAACATCAATAAAAAGCTTGCTGCTAATGATAAAACACTAGAAAACATAGACTCTAGGATGGAATCGTTTTCTTTTGCCATGAAAAGTCAACTGAGCTTTAATAAAATGATAGAAACTCAAGTCGCTCAGTTAGCTGCTGCTGTTCCTGACACTGAATCGGGGAAGATTCTGGGGCAGCCCGAACTTTCCATCGAGATAGTGAAAGCCGTCACTACAAGGCTGGGTAAGATGCCTCATAGTGTGTTCCGTACTAACCACGCAGGGAAGGTCGCACGCATCCAAGTGCTGACACCAAGATGGACCTACCTGCCAAGAGCTGCAAAAGGGCGATCATCAAGACCTCTCCGGACAGGAAGGAAGATTCTGGAGTGCCCATCATTCAGTGCACGATCTGGAATCGTCGCATTGATGATGCACTCTGTGATCTAGGGGCAAGCGTCAACATCATGTCTAAGGTACTATTTAAGAAATTATGCTACCCTACTTTGTCACCTACTACTGCCCAGGTACAGCTTGCGGACTCAACCATCCGCTACCCCGAGGGGGGTGATCGAGAATGTACCGGTCCGGACTTGGGGACGATATGTCCCTGTAGACTTCGTTGTCCTCGACACGGGGAACGATTGCTCGTTTCCCCTTGTATTGGGCCGGCTGTTCTTGAACACCTCCCGGGCTAGGATAGATATGGATGCGAGAGAAATCTCGTTCCGTATCGACGGGAGGTTGACATACTTCAAGTTTCAAGAGAAGAAGGCAGAGCCACTCACACTGGAGCAGAGGAGCGCCGAGTGTTTCCTTAAGGCTCTCATTAATGGAGAGCTGGAGATACTCGGTGGTGAGCAGCTCAAGTGGAACGAGCCGACAAAACCGACAAGTGTAGAAGAAATGGACTTCCTCATAAAGAAATACGGGGAAGAGCAAGCCCTCTGGAATTCTCTAGAAACGCCGATCCCACCGCCACCGACACCGAAGAAGAAGAACAAGAAGACGTGGCGGAAGAAGGTCGCATCGTCCGAGTCGTCCACTCCGGGACCAGACGATGACAAAAGCAACTGAAGACAGGGGAAGTCCCGCTCGCGGACTTAAAAGCTGAGCTCTCGCCGCGAGGAAAACCGGTATGTATCCTATATTTCCCTTCCAATTTTTAAATTTTCAATTGTATTTGCATGTTTCCCTTTCCAAAATAAATGAACCACTTGAGTAATAAATTTGAGAGAGAGTAGAAAATTTTTGCAAGTTTGGTTAGAAATAATTGGACACATGCTGAAATTTAATTGGAGAGGGTGTAATTTGTAACTTTCTTCATTTTCACCCCTTCTAGAACATCTCCAATTATTTACCATCACCACCAACCAGCAACAAACATGTCTACCCCACTAAAAATGGCTGCACACTCACCAATTATCACAAACATGGCAGCATGGGGGTGACTCCACTAAAATCCACTTTGGTCATGTCATATTTCCATCTCACCTACCACTAAACTCCACTCACATGACCTAAAAATTTGGTGGCCACACATTTTGGCGTGGAATCAAAGCAAAGGAGGGGCAGCACTCACATGGGAGTGCCCTGGCCACCCGGCCTGGTTTGGGCGAACCAGGGCCTTCGGGCGAACCAGGGGACTGCCTCCCCTCGGCCTATAAATTGCTGGCCAAGCTTCCTTGCTTCCTTGCACCATTCACTCACTCTCCCATTCTGAAAATTCTGCTAGGAGCTCTCTCTCTCTCATTTCTTTGCTCAAGTGCTTGCTCAAGTTCGTCCCAAAGTTCTTACTCAAGTTTTGGTTCACTTGCATCACTAGAAAATCCCAAAAATATTTTACTTTTGTTGTGATCTTTGTGCTGAAATTCTGGACGTGTTTGTGGTGGTCACCAACACCCACAAGAACGACTAACCTTTTGTGGTGGTTTTCATCCCCGCAAGAACGACTAACTATTTCGAACGACTGACTTGATTTTCTTGTGCTAACCATATATATTCAGTCCTTCGGGTAGTTGTTGTTGCACTAACCTTTTGCAGGAATCATGTCGAAGTTCTTCACGTCGCTCCGTCGTTCCGACCGGCTAGGCCGACGATCGGACGATGCTGGGAGTTCCCCAGCTCCGTCCTAAGGCTCGAGCCGGATGGACACGGATGAGCACGAAGCAGCCGGCTCGGGATGGGGCCATGCCACACCCCCGGCCAGGCAGCTCCTGAGCGAGAGTGACATCAACCTCAGGACAGAACGGGAGAAGAACACCTGCAACGAGCTTCGGCTGAAGGAGTTCGAGCACACCCGTGTGTTTGAGCAAGACTTGCTCAGGGACACGGGGATGGACGTAGAGTTCACAGAAATCTTCCAAGCCATTGGCTGGGAGAATTTCTGGCACATCAACGAAGAAGGTTCGTACCTGCTCACCCTTGAATTCCTCTCGACTTTGGTTTTTGAAACTGGGGGGGGGGGGGGGGTTCGTTTCTGATTTTTCAACCAAGAGTTTTTCTGCTCTTGGAGGGATTTTAGTTCGGGTCTCGGATTTTCAAATCGTTGTTCCTTAGACCCGAACAAAGCGCTGAAAAGATTTGATCGGGTGGCATTTTGGAAAAAGATTTCGGGGAGTACCAACTGTCATGCACCGCGCACGAACATCATACATAACCCCACTTTGCGTTTCATGCATCGTTGGGTGTCTATGACGGTATTCCCCCGCGCAGATTTGCGCCCTGTCAACACCATCGAGTTGCGGGTTCTTTTTGCCATGGTTAAGCAAATTCCCTACTCACCTGTGAAAGTCATGGTTGGTCACTGGTTGTCTCATATTTCTCGTGCGGGTAGTATGGCAATGACTTCTCCAGTCACTCGCCTCGCTAACCATCTGGGCGTCCTCCAAGGCGCCCGGCTCACGTACATCGAGACAGCGCGTTCCGTCGTGGATGCCGAGCACTTCGTGCAAGCCCACATGATACGGCGGACGCCTGACGCAACGCTGGCAATGATTTACCGTGGATATACAACTGAAGTGCCTTTGCCTTGTGTAGCACTAAGGTTATATACCACGCCGAAACTAAGTCTTCAATTGAGGACCGAGTCGGACGATTCTCCACCGTGGAGAGAGCCCGCTCGGCACAGCGTTGCAGGTGACGGACCCGTCACGAGGGGACGAGCCAGGCGTGATGCTGGGCTCGCCACCTCACAGGAGCCGGAAGATGCACCACAAATGCCGCACCGACACACTTCAGCTTTTGAGGCCACCTACGACATGTACACCGGTGCTGGGACGTCCGGAGCAGGAGGCTCCGAGCAACACCAGGAACCAAACTACTACGCCTCAGGACGCTGGGACTACGGCCAGGACACGGACTTTGAGTGGTCCGGGAGCCGGTATGGAGGGGGATACGACAGTGCCTCCCAGCCATACTACCCCGGATACTCACAGTCCGCACGCTTCGACTACGGCCGGGAGCTGTCCTACATCTCCGACCGAGTCGAGCTCATCGACGACCGTACCCGAGAGATTCAAGACTCGCTAGCCCGCCATTCTCAGTACCATCAAGAGAATAGCGGGATGGTAGCGTCCATCCAGCATGACGTCCACGAGCAAGCGGAACAGCTGAGTCAGTACCTTTCAAGGCTCAACCCCTACCAGTGAAAGTCCAAGCTTGGGGGAGGACCCCCACCAGGTATGTCCCGATTTATCCAGCACTTTGATCATTTAATTTTCCTTTCATTTCCCTTCATGTTAGTTTGCATTTAAAAAAATGAAAATACCAAAAATATTTCCCTTAAACAATATTTCCCTTGAATAAAATAACTCTCAACTATGCATGGAATGAATCATATGCCTCTCACCTTGGAAATGATGAATAGTTGCTTTGTCATTAATTTTGCAAGTACTTTGTTTCAACTAGTTGCTAGATTGTGCTTGAGTTATTTGGCATGAGTAAAAATGATCCTGAAAACCTTGTGGGAGCACATGCTTTATTCCAAGTTTAAGTTGTTGTGGGGATTGATATAGTGAGAACTTGGTTAAGTTCTATTCTGCTCTTAGTACGGGGAAAATCTCGGAGATCTATGCTTTCAAAATGAAACAAGTTCCTCATTGGTCAAAATACCTACCAGAGCCATATGATAAGCCTAGTTGAAAACCTCTATTCATATGCTGCTTGTTATCTTAGTGAGCTTTGTCAAATTGTTGTGACCTTTGAGTGAAGCTTTCATATTCTTAAAGATCGAGATCCACGTACACACACCGCCTCTCACTTGCAATTCCTACACCGGGAGTTAGCAAATATTTTCCATCACCCATCCACAAAAATAAATGCTCCATGTTCTATGATTTTCCTCTCCAAATATTCTTGATAGAGACATGGGCTATGCAAAAAGAAAAGCATGCCAAAGAGCATGACAAAAAAAGCATGTCAAGTGGCATGGCAAAAATATGAATAAAAGATAGCCCATGTTCTCGAAAATAAATCAAGGAGAGGGAAGTTCATCCAAGGAGTTCCACTATATTCCATTCCACCATATTCCATTCCACCATTCCACCATATTCCACTCCATCCATATCCACACACTTGCACCTCTCGATCTTAAGGTATGATTTGTCTCCTCTGAGATCCGGTCTTTGATGTAGCAAAATATAAGATGCATGCATGCCTTCATCCTTTGTCCCTGAGCCACACAAAAAGCCATATTAGATATTAGGATGAAAAAGAAGGCACAAGCCTTTGGTGAGGATTCAAATACACTTGAGAGATTGAGTGTGCCAATTGAGGAACAATTTGAAGTTTTCAAAACTTGCGAAAAACTCCGAGATGAGATCCTGAAAAGAGTAGAGTGGAATAAAACTGAATTTAATCTATTCATCCTTTCAACCACCCAAGATAAGGAGATTGCTATAAGCCCCATAGGTAAAAAGATGATTTGAAAATTTGCCTATGATTCAAGCATTGTTGAACACTAGTTGTTTATAAAGTTACCTGCAAAAGAAATGACATTGTAGCAACTCCTGATCCACCGAGCCTAAGTTTATATCTTTGCTCGAGGACGAGCAAAGAGCAAAGCTTGGGGGAGCTTGTTGGCGGTCGTTACAACCCAAATCCGACCACCAATACTCGGGAATAAATGAGGTTATATGCAACATTCCATGTACTTAGGTTTTATTTCTAATAAAGTTCCACGAGTTTTGGTGAGTGACACTTGTGTAGGTACAACTACAACAAATACATGCTATTGGGGCCAAAAATGACCGAATCGGCCGAACGACTACGTTCGGCCGGTTACCCCCCTTAGCCGTACAAGCCACCGGAGGCCGTCCACATCAACGATGACCAAGCGACAACAAGTATATGACATGTGGATGAAGCCAACTCATCCCGGAGCACCACCACGTCAACTTGGGCCCACGCAACACGAACACCATCAAGGATAGGCGGCCCAGGACAGCCAGGATGCAGAGGCGGTGCAGGGGAGGGCCGGCCACGGGCCAGGCCCGTTCGGCCGAAAAGGTCGGTTCGGCCGAACCGACCCTCCTGCCCAAACCGCCTCCAGGGGCTCATCCTGGCCACCCAGAGCAAAGGCGGCGCATCCAAGGGTTCGGCCGAACCCCCTGGTCGAACCGACCCTGGCGCCCGAAGTCCCAGGGGGTACCCCCTGGTCCCTTGGTGGTTACTCCAGCCCCAACCGTCCTATGCAACTATAAATAGGACCCCTTACCTCACTTGTAAACACACACCAAGCCAAGGAGCTCTCTCATTCCACTTGTTCTAGTAGAGTTAGGATAGTTTAGTTGGGAGTTTGAGTTGAGTCGAGCTTTGCCTCGGAGGTTCCGGAGTCGTCTTCAGAAGCTCTGGTATTAGCTCTTGTATCTTTTACTTTTCCTTTTGTAAGACTTTCAGTTATCTTTATCTTATTGCCTTTGTCATTTATATCTTGCTTCTACTTTATCCTAGTTGCAACTATATCTTGTTTAGACTGTAGTCAGTTATAGTTCTAGTGCTTGTAGTCTTGTTTAAGTCTTTGTCTTGGCTGGTTCTTCGATCTTGCTTGATACTGGAGGTGAATTGTCACCAAGAGTATTGACAAGGTTGCTTGCTCTTGCTAGCAGAGTAAGTAGTCGTTGCCTAGTGTAGGAGTGGTTCCTAGACTAGTCAGTGGCCTTAGTTTATTCCCGTCGCAACGGAGGTGGTAGCCGGGAGGTGGTGACAGCCCTTTCGGTCTTCGTAGCCCATCACGTTAGTTCCGGTCCGTAGGATCCCCCAGTTGGGAAATAGTGGCACCCCTTCTCATCCCTTTCTGTGTGTTCACCGGTTCCCTTGTCCCGAAGCTAAGACAATAGAGTTATCCCAGATCTCCTAGTGCTGGCTCTGTAGCCACTGTATCTCTAAGCTAGAGTGACATAGGTAGATAAAGTATCCTGGAGTCCTCTATCTCTTCTCGTTGTCCTCCCAGCTAGCTATCTCTTCTCTCCCTTACCTGAGTATCCCTTGAGCTGTGTGTCCGGTATATCCACTCCTATCCAATACCGTTATCCCCTGTCTTGTCTAGTCGTGTACCCTTCTCTGATAGTCTCGAATATTTGTTCACTAGTAATCTTGCCAAAGCTTCCCTGTGGAAATATAAATTACGATACCTCGGGATACTCACAGGTGAAGTGCTACAGCGGTGATTCTGTGCGCTTGCAGAATATTTCTATATTTTACTAAGCCATAAGGAAAACCACTGAAACACTCCGTACCCCAATACCAGGATTATTAATTCTGATATTGGATCGTAAGAAGTGCCAACAATGATGACAGCTGCCGCATCGTTACCGGTGCTGACATGAACCCTGACTATGGAGCGATGGCGACGTGGCTAAGAGAGGTGCTGGAGATCAAGGAAACGGAAGTGAACTCAGCTATGCTACCAGAAAGGGTCGTCCCATTGTGCGAGGATCCTGCGTGCCACGCGATCCTCGCGGACATGCCAAACACGGACGGGCAGGGCCTGGTGGCGGCTCGGGCGCCAGTGCCGGCGGCTGGTGGTCCGCAGCCAGGCGACGACCCGGCCGATCAGCCGCCCCTGCCTTCGGCTTCGGGCGGGCATGTGGCGACCGACGCCCCTGGTGTGTCCGCCGAGCGGGAGGGGAAGGGGAAGCGCACTCGCTCGCCCTCCCCACCAGCGGCGGACGTCCCTGCTTTGCCGCCCACCGCGTCGTCGCTTCCGCACGGACACCCTGGACAAGGGAGCTCTGGCGCAGGTGGCGCGCCCGCCACGGCGAAGCGCGTCCGTGTCGACGTCGCGCCACCGGCGTGGCGGTTCGCTGGCCCCAGCCCCAAGTGAGTGACCCTTCTTCTATTCATGCTACGCCACCTGGCACCTCCATTGCTGTTGAAGTCGTCACGGCCTCACGGGGTCTTATTTCTTCAGGAGTTCCCCCGCCCCTGTGTGTCCAACAAGGGGCAAGGCGTCTTCTTCCACCGTGATAGCCTCTCCAACACTTGCCGACGCGGCAAGAGAGAAGGTGTTGCCTGCGCTGACTGCTCCCTCAGGCGCAGAGGGCCCGGAGCTAGAGGTCGCGGCTTGGAGCACCCCAATGGTCACCTCGTCGCCTGACGCTGGCGCGGATTGGTCTGTTGGCCGCGCGGCTATATCGCCGTCATCTTCATCGGCGGTTCTAGTCCATATCCCCACGGCGGCGACGGACCAGCGGCCTTCCTTGGTGCCCATGGATCGGATCCAGGCTGCACTGGATTCGGTCATGGCTTCCCTCCGGGCGTCGGCCTTGCCGGGCCGCGACATGACCGCCTGGGAGGACGAGCTGCGCCGCCTAGACGAGCAGCTTCAGCTGGTGGCCATTGACCTGGACGACAGGGAGGCGGCCATTGACCTGGACTGACCGGGAGTTGGACTCATTGCCGGAGCGAGAGCGCGTTCTGCAACAGCGGCTCCGCGAGGCGCGGGAGCGCGAAGAACAGCTCCAGCAGCGGGAGCTGCTTCTGGAATCCGCGGAGGATGCCCTCCGCAAGCGCTCTGAACGGGTCACGAACAATGAGGCGGCCATGGCGCAAAGGATGGCAAAGCTCCAGCGTCGGGAGCAGACGATCTCCGTCGAGGCCGCTGCTGCTGCCGCCGTCTCCGAGCGGGTGGCCGAGGAACAGCGGAAGGCCACCCAAGGGATTGCTGCCGCCCGCCTGGATGCGGCGAATAAGGTTTGGGAAGCCCGCAAGGCCCACGAGGCTGAGCTGCAGGAAGCCCGGGAGGCATTGGAGGCTCAACTCCAGGTGGCCGACGCTCGCGCCAAGGCAGCGGAGGCTGAACTCGCCAAAGCCGTTGCGGATATCCATTCGCCGTCGGAGGTGGACGCCATTCAGGGGAGCATGGTGGTCCTCAGCCGCAAGGTCGACCATATGGTACTGCGCTTCAAGGAGGCCTGGGAGAATACGGGCTTGGGGCCACTGAGTCTTCCTCGATGGGATAGAGAGGACGGCACCACAGGGATCATGGCCCGGCTGAAAGAGATCACTTCCCGCCTGGAGGGTCTGGGCGCCGGTATCCGGAAGGCCGTCGTGGCGAGCGCACGTGATCTAGCCTCGCAAGCTGTGGAGCACACCCTGGCCAGCCTCAAGAGCCGGCTCCCCGACATGCCCCTGGAGGAGGCGCGGAATGGTATCGTACCGGGGGACGATGAGGCTGCCCGCGAACAGGTCAGGGACCTGGCCCGCGACATGGTGTTCATGTTCACCCTAGAAGGTGCACCAGGAGACAGCGGCAATGATGGAGGTGGTGACGATGAGGAGGTGGCTGGCGACGATGCGTAGGGCCATTTTATATCTGTTTCTTAGAAAGAACCGGTCGGTGTCGTGTAAAACACTTGATGGGAGGGCCTTGCCCTACCCTTTTTGCTTGGCGTTAACAGCCATCCGTGGCTGATCTTCATTGTACATAGAATCCTCTAGTTGGTACTATGATGGAGTTATCATCCACTTTAGATTCCATTGGTATTGTGATGTCATTGCACTAGATGGACCCGTGAGCGACTAAGTCTAGCACAACAGAAATAAGTTACGATCGATCACCTTACGACATCGATGATCAGCGCCGGATATGATCAATGATGATTGGTGATCACCGCATTTGGCTCCGGTGATCACCGTACCAGGTGGATACTGCCCTTTGTATCCACAAGTCTGACCGGTGAGGTAGATCTGCGTTGTGTTGTTCTTGAAACCCGTCCGGTGACAAACACAAGTTGAAAAGCGTTATTTTTTTGAAACCCGTCCGGTGACATACACAATTTGAAAAGCCCGTTACTGATAGGCATGGAGACGAAGCGTCCGCGACTCTTGACAGACTCTATTTCAGACGTTCATAACGGGCACTTACACGTAGCCCGTTACTGATAGGGATGAAGACGAAGCGTCCACGGCATTTGACGGACTCTGTTAACGCCTCGCATTCGTAGCAACCGCCGTTCGCGCAGTATATATCAACCGCCCCATCGCCGCAGCGTTGTCCATCCCATTTGCTGCCGTTTCCCAAACCTCTCCTGTCTCGCATCTTTCCAATCTCGATCCTTTAGGCAACTGCCATGGCTCCGCCAGCGAGGGCAGTTCGAAGCATCCACGGGATGAGTCCTCCTCCTCCAAACCTTCTTCTCCCAAGCGTCCCAGGATTGCTGGAGATGTACTCGATCCCCAGTGGACCATGACGACATTGCGGAGCACGTGGAGGAAGATGAATGCGTATCTTGGTGTTCTTGGTCTGAAGAAGGGCCAGGAGCCGCTAGAACACACCGTCGAGCAGTACACCTTTAAGATCTTTCAGATCGCCGAGGTGATGAAGACTCTGCCGGCGATCGCGGCGGCGAACCTCCCAGAGGACGACGACAATGAGGAGGTCGAGGACGACGAGGAGTAGATAATTGTTAGTGTTATCTTGTGCTGTGTATCCTCTCTGTACTATTTTGCATTGTTAGTGTTATTTTGGCTCTACCTTGTTCTGAACATTATTAGTGTTATTAATCTTTTTCTCAAGGTGTGTTGTTTATCCTCTCTGTTTTCGGATGAGATGCATAAACCCAAACTCTGTTTTAGACTCTGATTCACATAGAAAAGCGTTATGTGATGGAGTTGCCTCATGAGATGGACCCGTGAGCAACCTGACATTCTTGCACAACGGACGTAAGTGAGGATCCGGTGATCGCTGGATATGATCACTACATAAGATCAATGATGATTGGATACGATGGATGAGAGCGTGCATCATCACCGGATATAATCACTGTATTAGCCCCGGTGATCATCACCGGATATGATCAATGATGATTGGATTTGATCACTGCATATGATCCGTGGACTGGTTATCACAATCAACCAAATGCTCCGGTGATCACCGTATCTGGTTGATATTCCTGTCGGTCGAATCCACCGGTCTGACTGCCGAGTGTCGTCACGCGACAATGACTACTAAGTGCATCGATCGAGCGGCTGATCTGCGTTGTGTTCTTGAAACCCGTCCAGTGACGTACACAAGTTGAATACATGTTCAAAACAAACACAAATATTAAGTGACACGTGCTCAAAAGTAGCATTACAGCATTCATGCAGTCCGAATAAACAAATATTAAGTGACACATGCTCAAAAGTAGCATTACAGCATTCATGCAGTCCGAATAAAGTTCAACTCCAGACAAAAGATTCAGTAGAACGCATTCCCCGAGACTAGCATTTCAGGAGAGTGCATTCACGACTAAAATTATTCATGGATGGCCATCCGCCTACATGCACTCGCTACTGTTTTGACCACATTGTTTTTTCTGTGCAGGCGGATAGACCTGTTCACCATCCGAATGGGCGCCCGGCGATGCGCCTGATTGATCACCCTGTATGTCCTGCGTTGCAAGTTCATTAAAGGTACTCACATCAGTGCATGCATTGGAAGTTTTGAGTAGAAAGCTGTGAACAGGAACATGTACTTACCCCATCCACATAAGGATAAACCATTTCATCAACAGCTAAACCACTGATACAGTCCCCAGCGTTCACTAAGTAGAGATGACAATTCCTGGTCTTATGCTCGTCATGAACATCCAACATTTTCCTTACGTCTTCTTCTCCATCGATGGGTACTAGTCCTGCTGGTGGCTTACTCAATGGTGGCAGGTAGTACAACCCTGCACCTTGTCTGTATCCACTTCTACGAACCAGTGCCATCATAATGTGGTACTGAACAGTTGCCGGCTTTACAACTACAAACTGACTCAGTATGTCTCTACTGTCACCGTACTTTCGTAGATCAGAATATAACTCCTTCACATGGTGAACCTTAAATTTCATCACCACATGCTACAAAGTAGTCTGGATTAGACAGAAAAAGGTAATTTGGGACAACAACTTTTCGTTCTTGCATAATAAAATTTCATTTACCGGAGGAATCTCCGTGTCGCGTAATATGTCAAAGTTATGCCTTGACAAAGAGATAATACCATCTTGTTCTTGAAAGTGTAAATATTCGAGACGTTCACATAATCACATAGTTGTATGCATAGTGCAAGATTATAGATTACCATAGTTACCTTGGCTTTCTCGTTGCCACGATCCTTCTCCTGCAAGTTGCGGCACTCAATACGGGACCTCAGGTTCGAGAGCCCCAACGCGAAAACATCGAACTGTGCTTTTAACTGGGCTACAGCCAAGTCCATTTGTTCTTCATCTTTCTTGATGTACGCGTTATTTTGTTCCATTACCCTAGTATACCGATTCCATGACGAGACACGTTCCTTCATTACACTGCCCCGGAGCAATTGTTGTCTCATTTCTTTTGATGCTTCTTGTACATGGTGCCCCACACGCGCCTCCAATCTGCGGGCCCATCCATCGAAGTCCAGTTCTAACTGTGTGTCCGCTTCAGCACGTAAGGTGAGTACGTCCCGCTCAGCCTCCTGACGTTCCCGTCTCCTCGCGACGTGTCTTTTGGTATGGTGTAGATTTATGTTTAGATCCAACTCGTCCCGGAGTGACTTCAACTCTTCCATCTTCTCCTCCATCTCGTTCAGGGACTGCTGAACTGGATCCATGATAACTAGCGATACATGCAACCAAAAGATAAACTACAAGTCACGTGCTGTAAGAGTCTCTCTGAAAACTACATTGGGTAGAGAAAGCACTTCAGTATGTACAAGATGAAACTAGGACCATGCAAACAAAGACAAAAATCTTCGTGGTGCCAGGTTTGTTAAGTTACAAATTTGATGAATACACGTTAATTCATACACAAAGTGATTGCTTAGAAACTACCGGCGGCCGGGCTGCGTGAACAACAAGATGGCAGAGACGGTACTCACCATAGGCTTGACGAAGAAACGGAGGAACAGTGGCGTGACGTCGGGCGAGTGGACGGCAATCTGCGGCGCGAGGACGGTTACGGTGAACGCAACACCGTTAGGTGGCAGGAGGTGAACGAAGTGCTCCTGCATACAAGGTATGTGATTAGACGCTCGGCGGCGGCGTCACAAGAGAGATGGCGGCGGTAGCTTACCCAGGCAAGGCGCAACTAGAGACGGGGGTGCAAGGGAGGGATGGCGTCAGTGCTGAGGCTTTCGTAGGCGCAACGGGTGGACCTAGGGCTCCCAACGACTCGACGGCGACGTGGGATGGAATATCCCCAAAAGTTCGTGCGTGACTGGCGGCGGTTCAGGGCTCTCTCGACCGCTTGCGGGGCTGTGGGGATATGGGCTCAACACGTTCTAAAGGGTGGCCCATTTGTACATAGATCGCTGTAGGTGGCACTATGATGGAGTTGCCTCATGACATGGACCCGTGAGCATCCTGACATTCTTGCACAACAGACGTAAGTTACGATCCGATCGCTGGATATGATCACTGCATAAGATCAATGATGATTGGATACGATGGATGAGAGCGTGCATCATCACCGGATATGATCCGGTGATCGCTGGATATGATCACTGCATATGTTCAATGATGACTGGATACGATGGATGAGAGCGTGTATCATCACCGGATATGATCACTGTATTAGTCCCGGTGATCATCACCAGATATGATCAATGATGATTGCATTTGATCACTGCATATCATCTGTGGACTGGTTATCCTAATCAACCAAATGCTCCGGTGATCACCGTATCAGGTTGATATTCCCGTCGGACGAATCCAACGGTGACCGGCGAGTGTCGTCACGCGATAATGACTACTAAGTGCATCGATCGTGCGGCCGATCTGCGTTATGTTCTTGAAATCCGTCCAGTGACGTACACAAGTTGAATACATGTTCAAAACAAACACAAATATTAGGTGACACATGCTCAAAAGTAGCATTACAGCAATTCATGCAGTCCGAATAAAGTTCAACTCCAGACAAAAGATTCAGTAGAACGCATTCCCCGAGACTAGCAATGCAGGAGAGTGCATTCCCGACTACAATTATTCATGGATGGCCATCCACCTACATGCACTTCTGACCACGTTGTTTTTCCTGTGTAGGCGAAGAGACGCCATGTTCACCATTCGGATCATTCATCCGGATAGGTGCCGGAGACGATGCGCCTGGTTCAACACCCTCCTCTATGTTCTGCGTTGCAAGTTCGTTAATAGTAATAACATCACTGCATGCATTGCAAGTTTTGAGTAGAATGCTGTGAACGGGAAAATGTACTCACCCTGCTCACCACGTCCACATAAGGATAAGCCAGTTTCTTCATCATCTGAATAAAAGTCCGTATAAGGATCAGCCGTTTCATCATCATCTGAGAACCGACCGTTCACTACGTAGAGATGGCAATTCCTGGTCCCATGCTCAGCATGAACAACCAACATTTTCCTTACGTCTTCTTCTCCATGGATGGGTACTAGTCCTGTTGGTGGCTCAGTCAATGGTGGCAGGTAGTACAACCCTGCACCTTGTCTGTATCCACTTCTACGAACCAGTGCCATCATAATGTGGTATCGAACAGTTGCCGGCTTTACAACTACAAACTGACTCAGTATGTCTCTACTGTCACCGTACTTTCGTAGGTCAGAATATAACTCCTTCACATGGTGAACCTTAAATTTCATCACCACGCGCTGCAAGTAATATGGACTAGACAGAATAAGGTAATCTGACACAATAACTTTTCGTTCTTGCAAAAGAAAATTACAAAATCATTTACCGCTGGAGTCTCGTTGTCGCATAAGACGTCAAAGTTACCCCGGGTCATAGAGATAACATCGTCTTGTTCCTGACAGTGCAATCAATCGAGGTGTTCACATAGTTGTATACATGGTCCAAAATATAAATTCCTCGTATTTAACATAGTTACCTCGACTTTCCTCTTGCCACGAGCCATCTCCTGCGAGTTGCAGGACTCAATACAAGACCTCAGGTTCGAGAGCCCCAAGGCCAAAACATCGAACTGTGCATTTAACTGGGCAATAGCCAAGTCCATATGTTCTCCATCTATCTTGATGTGGGAGATATTTTGTTCAATGAGCCTAGTAGACGCATTGTCTGACAAGACACGTTCCTGCTCTAGATAGCGGTTGAGCAATTGGTCATGCGCTTCTTTTGCTGCTTCTTTCACTTTGTCCGCCAGTTCACCCTGCAACTTGCGTGCCCATTCATCGTGGTCAAGTAGTACCTGTCTGTCTGCTTCATCATGTGAGGTGCGTGCGTACCGCTCCATGTCTTTGCATTCCCGTCTCCTTGTCAATCTTGTTTTGCTACGGTGTAGATTAATGTCTAGATCCAAATCCCCCCGGAGCGACTTCAACTCTTCCATCTTCTCCTCCATCTCGTTCATGGACTGCTGAACTGGATCCATGATAACTAGGGATACATGCAACCAAAAGATAAATTACAGGTCACGTGCTGTAAGAGTCTCTCTGAAAACTACATTGGGTAGAGAAAGCACTTCAGTATGTACAAGATGAAACTAGGACCATGCAAACAAAGACAAAAATCTTCGTGGTGCCAGGGTTTGTTAATTTACAAATTTGATGAATACACGTTAATTCGTACACAATGTGATTACTTAGAAACTACCGGCGGCCGGGCTGCGTGAACAACAAGATGGCAGAGACAGTGCTCACCACGGGCTTGATGAACAAAAGGAGGAACGACGGCGTGACGTCGGGCGAGTGGACGGCAATCTGCGGCGCGAGGATGGTTACGGTGAACGCAGCACCGTCAGGTGGCAGGAGGCGAACGAAGTGCTCCTGCATACAAGGTATGTGATTAGTGCCCGACGCTCGGCGGCAGCGTCACAAGAGAGATGGCGGCGGTAGCTTACCCAGGCAAGGTGCAACTGGAGACGGGGGTGCAAGGGAGGGATGGCGTCAGGGCTGAGGCTTTCGAAGGCGCAACGGGTGGACCTAGGGCTCCCAACGACTCGACGGCGACGTGGGATGGAATATCCCCAAAAGTTCGGGCGTGACTGGCGGCGGTTCAGGGCGCTCTCGACTGCTTGCGGGGCTGTGGGGATGCTGCACGGTGGGGCTACAAAGCCCCAGATAAGGTCGGGAAATGGGGTGAAAACGACCCGACAGGCCGACGGCCCATTTGCGTCCAAAGGGTTGTAAGGTTTGCCCATTTGTGGTGCTGTAGACCGGTGAATTCAGTGCACGCCAAACTCCACCAACCACATATGGGATTAGATCCTCAAAACAAAAAAACAGATAAGGGATTAAGTGGTAAGCTGGTCAGTCACGGGTGAACATAATCGACAGCACCGCCTATAAATTGAAGCTCCTGCGTGGTTTATGGAAGTAACAAACCAACATGTGGCGCTCCAAACTCCGTCCTCCTGATATGTTCTAGAGCAGTGTCAAAGCCATGGCAGAGGACGTCGACCAGCGTCAAGTCTCAGCGCCGATGGTAACCTGAATGCTGCTCTTCTCCAGCAATGCCATAAGATAACTAGCGAGAGGTATGCGCAGACTAGGCTGGTTTCTCTTGGTCAGGATTCCATATTGTGGATACCTCTAAATTGCCAAACAGGCATTTTATACCTTTGTATCGTCAACCGGCCCATGGCTGTCTATAGTTTATCCTTGTTAACTCGTCGAATTGTATGATAGTACTGTAAGATGTCAATGTTCACTAGACAAGACAAATCAGTGTCCATGGTCGAACACTAGAGCAATTAATGTGGCACGGAAATCAGGCACCCACTGGTTGACCCGGTGAGTGCAATTAATGTGAGAACACCGTCCGGTGGTTACAGGAGAAACACCGTCCGGTGGTCACAGGAGAAACACCGTCCGGTGGTGTGCCTGGGTGCGTGGATGACTCCCAAGACATTCAACAAACCTAAGCTCTCATCCGGTGCACGTCTAGTGACTTCACCGGTTCACCCATCGCCAAACCAAACACATGGGCTGCTGCCCAAGCTCAACAAAGACACGTCGGCCTAATAGCCCACATGTTGCAGATCTCGCCAATCGGGAGATTACGCCTCCGTACTTTCTGTTTGCATGTAAATCCGATGTGGAGGTCATGGCAACCGGCAATCCGAAATTACTCCTCCATTATTTCATTTTCCATGTACTAGTAGTCCACCGCCGCAGACGCCGCGCAGCAGGCAGTGGTGCCGGCCGCCAGCGATAATCCTCACCGAGGTCACAGTAGACAGTACCGTTCTTCGCTCCTTGGTGATACGGGAGGCTCACATCGCCGCCGCCGCCGCACCGTGGCGGCCACGCAATAGGTGATCTTCGTCGCATTCCGGCCACAAGTTGACCCCAGCTACTTCGATAGCCGCATCTCCAGGTGACGTGCCCATCGCATGTAATGAGCCGATCGGGGCAAGAAGACGTTCCCATCGCATCTCCAGGTGATGTTCCCATCGTATCTACTATGTTGAACCAATTTAATACCGCGATAGTATGCATTGTGCTTGTTTGATCTTGAACACACAGAAGGGAGGCAATGATAGATTGCCGCCATCATTTTTGTCACTGTTAACTGCCGGGTTCCTTCAATCTGATCCGGCTGTGCTTCAACTCACACAATTTGACGCAGATAGCGCTACCCGGGAACCAACTAAAAGAGAGAATCAAAATGAAATTACTCCGCAGTCGGTTTCACAAGACAAACTACCAACTAGTAAGGGACCTCCTACAACAGGGGTTCAAAAAGCTCCGCATTCGGGGGTTCAACATACTCCGCATTCGAGGGTTCAACATACTCCGCAATCGGGGGTTCAACATACTCCGCAATCGGGGGTTCAACATACTCCGCAATCGGGGGTTCAACATACTCCGTGTCGGTGCCGGGATCGGTCGGTCAATCCCCGGCGCCTAAACAGAATGCGCTGTGTCCCGTCCCTTGACGGTTGATGCAAGAGCTTAGTACAATGAGACGGTGTTTATCCTGGTTCCGACCGTGGGGGTCGTACGTCCAGCGAGGGCGCTCAAGGGCGCTGTACTATCTTGCACCGGAGTGCTTGCAGAAGGGGGGCTACAAGCAATGCGGGAGAGGAGAAGCGGTCTCCAAGTCCCTGAGGATGAGTGTGAATATCGCGTGAAGCGGTGTGTGTGATTGTGTTTCGGGTTGTTCGTGTCTCCGTCCCCCCCCCCTTTCCTCCATCGCTCCCTTCCTCCTTTTATAGATCAAGGAGAGAAAGGAGGGGGGGAAGTTTACAAGTACGAGTGTGATGCGTGCTACAGAGACGCGCACTGGAGAGTATGGCGCCGGGTGTGCCATTGTCCTTGTCCCTGGCGGAGGGTTTATGGCGAGCCCCGTCTTCCGGGGGCGTCGTGGTCGTCCCTGTGCTTGTCCTGGAGCGGCTTCGAGGGGTGCCGTCGCTGTAGTCCATGTTCAGCTGCCCGTCGCTGGTTGACTTCGAGGGCGGGGTAGGTGAGGAAGGACCGGAGTTGGCGGTACAGGGGTCGGTATGGTGGCTGCCGTCGACCACAGTGCGTGGCGTACTCGGTTCACCAGGGGATGGTCGAGAGTTGGCGGATTTGACCCGGCGTTCGTCATCACCAGGCCACGCCTGACCGGAGTCTGTACTCGGTCGCTGTTTAGACATTCGTTCGAGGGTTCCCCATGGCCATTCGAGGGGTGTCCCGGGGGGAAGAGACGGGAGCAGGTGGAACAGTGCTGCGGAAGGACGCCTGCCAGTCTGCACAGGGTCTTGCGCAGTGCCGCGTGCGTCCGCACAGCGCCGGTGAGGACGCACAGTGACTGGAGCAGGTGGAACAGTGGGCTCTGCGGTGTCACTGGCGCGGCGTGGGGAAAGATTGCCTTTTGACTTTGGCGCTCGCTTGATGGGGCGGGCATTAAGTGCCGTTGTCGGTTGGCGCGCCGGAGCGTACCGGGCGGAGTCTGCTTTGCCCGCTCGAGGGGGTTCGCTACCCTCGAGCGAGGCGGAGTTTGTTTTGCCCGCTCGAGGGGGTTCGCTACCCCCGAGCGAGGCGGAGTTTGTTTTGCCCGCTCGAGGGGGTTCGCTACCCTCGAGCGAGGCGGAGTTTGTTTTGCCCGCTCGAGGGGGCTCGCTACCCTCGAGCGAGGCAGAGTTTGGGTGATGACGCGGCCTTTCGTGGTTAGTGTGTTTGTTTTTGTTTTTAGAGGGTGATTACCCCGATGGTTAGGGGACCCCCTGGGTTTGTCCCCGACAGTAGCCCCCGAGCCTCTGGCGGACTGAGGTTCAGTCGGGCAGAGGCTGATGGTTTCGCAGGGTCGTTCTCAGGCCTCCTGTGGGGATTTATCCCTTTCTGATTATGCACGTTCTTCCGTGGGGGCGCGCGAGCGCACCCGCGGGTGTAGCCCCCGAGCCCTTGGAGGAGTGGATTCACTCGTGCAAGGGCTTTATTTTGTGTCGGTTGCTCTACTTCCAACGCGGCGGGGATGAGACCGAGCTACGCCGAATTCGAGGGGCGGACCCTGTACGGTTTCGAAGCGTTTTGCGCGTAGGAGGATATGTTGCAGGGAGCCCCTGAGCTCCTGGCCCGTGTGGAGGTGATCGGAGGGGCTTCCTGTCTTTGATTTTCGACCCTCGCTACCCCTTTCGCGGGGGAGAGGGGTGAGGTCATCCGTGCAACCCTCGAATTGGGCAACGTACGCGGATACCTCAGTGAGCTGTTAGCGGGTAGTTCAAGTGGACGTCCGTGCCCCGTTCGCTAGGGGTCGGCTCGTGGTCCGGAGACACGTCCATGTAGCGCTTGCAAAGGTTTGCTAGGTGGGGCTCGGTCCCTTTCGTAGGGACCGAGGGCGCAAAAGCTCTCCCTCGTTGGGATCCCCCCGACTAGCTGCCTTTGTCTGGCCTTGAACACGATAGGAGCGTCCCCAAACTTCGCGTTCGGGGTAAAGTCCGTTCGACACGCCCGAATCGTCCCTGACTCTGTTGATCTGGAGCGCCTGTCGAACCCTTTCGAGGGCCAGGCTTCGTACTCCTGATCAGTAGGGCCTCGCGTAAGATGCGGGTTGCTCCCGAGCGGCGGGCTCGAGGCTTGGCCGAACGCGATCGGCGGCCTTCGCATTATTCGGTCTGGGACACCCTTTGAACCTTTTCGAGGTTCGGGCTTCGAATCCCTGATTAGTTGCGTCCGTGCCTCGGGAAGGAGGAGCGTTGCAGCTTTACCTGGGGGGAACCCAATGGTTGGGTCGTTTCGGCTCCGCGGGCCCGCGCACAACCGCTGGCGGGCGTGGGCGTGGCTGACGCGTCGCGGAGTGGGCGAGATGGGCGTAGTGGGCGCGCCTTTTTAGGCGGGCTTGGCGCGCGCGCGGGGGAGGCAAGGCGACGTGCAATTAAGCATCGCAGGCGCGCCGCTTCCGCTTACCGTGCCACAGTAAATGCTGCCGCCCACGCGCACCGGTTGTTGGTGATCCTCGTCGTGCACCTGGCCCGGGTGTCAGTGACTCCACCTGCCGCCGCGCTTAGCGCGCGGGCTCGGTGGCGGCACGCGCGGGCTGGCGTGGCGCGGCCGGGGAGAGCCTGTCCCTTATAAAAGGGGAGCAGTGGAAGAGGACTTTTTACCTTTGCCATCTCTCGCTCCAGCTTTCGCCCGTGCCTAGTGCCTGCCTCCAAGCCTGCGAGTTGTGCTCCGCTCGCGTCTCGCCGTTTTCGCCCCGCGCCTAAGCTCCTCTTCTTGCCATGGTTGTCCTTGAGGGTGCCACGGAGTGGACTCCATCAACCGCCACCGAGCACCTCCTGGAGGGCTTGGTGAATGGTGGGCAACTGTCGCCCCGGGGCGATTCAGCGCGGCCGGCGTGGATTATTCCGGCGCTGGCGGCCAGGGTGCCGAATCCGCCGGCGGGCTACGTGGTGAGCTTTATTCGCTTCCACGAGCGGGGCTTCAACGCGCCCGCAAGCCAGTTCATGCGGGGGCTCTGCTATTACTACAGCGTGGAGCTCCACAACTTCTCCCCCAACGCAATCTCGCAAGCGGCGGCGTTCGTCGGCGTCTGCGAGGCCGTTCTGGGGGTCGAGGCGCATTGGGACCTATGGGTCCATCTCTTCCGCGCCGAGCTCAGCACATCCGGCGCGGGGAGGGGGGTGCGCCGTTCTTCGTGCGCGGGCGGTCTCACGCTTGCGCCGGTGGAGTCCAGGAAGCGCATTTACCCGGGCTGCAAGATGACAACCAACAACAGCGGGTGGGCCAAAGGTTGGTTCTACCTGCGCAATGACGGCTTGGGGCTGCCGGAGTACACCGGCAAGGTCCTGACGGAGAAGGCCGACTCCTGGGGCTACGGCGTCTCCGGCGACGCCCAGCGGCAGAGGCTCCGCCCGGTCGTCGACGTCCTCCGCTCCCTGGAGTGGTCAGGATTGACCGTGGCGCACGTGCTTGCGCACTGCCACCACCGCCGCGTGGTCCCCCTCATGGAGAGGCCACTCCCTCTGTTCAAGATGACGGAGGGAGCGGACCCGGCGGCGCTAGCGGCGTCGCGCATGCTGGCGGAGCCGCTCCTCGAGGAGTACGTCGTCACGCGGGTGCGGACGGCGGTCCACCCTGATACCATGCCGAGCGACCTTCGGTCGTTCCGGCTACGCCCCGACGAGGGCCACATCCTGTCAGTGAGTCCTCCTTTTTCCTCTTTGTCATCTTTTTTGGAGCTTCTTTTTGATTTTGTCGTGATTTCAGGGGGTGGACTGCGGCCTCTACCGCTCCGTAGCGCCAACTCCGGAGGTGCGGGCTGTGAATCGCGCCCGCCGCGACCGCGAGAGGGAGGCGAAGGAGGCGAAAAGGGCCAGCAGTCGTAGGAGGCAGGCCCGGCGGGACGCGCATCAAGCGGCGCTTCGCCGGTGGAGGAGGGACGGCGGGGAGACGCCGTCGACCCCCGAGGACTCTCCGAGCGGGGAAGAGGGTGAGGAGGAAAGCGAGGAGGAGATTGCCGGCGGTGGGGGGGGACCCGCCGTCGAGGCAATAGAGGTGGCCGCGCCGCTGCCTGATGCGGCCGTGGCGGTGCCCGGCAACGTCGCCTCAGCGGCGGTGCGGGCGATGGCCGCGTCGGCTCAGCGCGCGGCGCTGTGCCCGAGCGTCGAGGGCTCGGGGGGTTCGTAGCCCCCGAGCGATCCGAGGGGGGCCTCGGGTTCGAGGAGGGCCCCTTCTTCGAGTGGCTCGAAGCGGAAGCTGCGAGATTGCATCCGGTGAGCTCTTCCTCGAATCTCTTTCGATTTCGTTTTTCCATACGATTTCTTTTTTGACCTATGTTTCCCTTTTCTTGGTCCAGCGCTCGGGACGTCACCAAGGCTTCCCCTAATCTTGCGCCTAAGAAGGCGCTGAAGGTTGGGGGGTCAGATTCCCCTCACGCCGGGGAGGCGCGTTCGCGCGGGGCTCCGCGTCCCGCAGTGGCACTCGAGGCGACGCCGGCGGAGCCGGTGGCGGGGGCGCGAGGCTCCGGACCGGCGGGGGGGGGGGGGGGAGAGGATGCCGCCAACGACGGAGCCGGAGCAAGGTGCCCCGGTTGTCGAGGCGGGGCCGAGGCATGGCACCCTGGTGGCGGAGGCAGGCGATCGTGGGAGCCGTGCCACCGCTTCGGTTCCTGCAGGTCGAGGGCAGGAGGCGGTCGCCCCGCCAACTCCAAGCGGTAGCCGGCGCGCTTCCCTCATCGGGGCCTCTGCTGCCGAGGTATCGGCGGCGCGGTTCCTGTCTCAGGGGCCGCCGCAGATGCCCGCGGTCCGAGGGACGCCCGAGTGGGATGCTGCCGAGGCGGCGCAGCTCCAGGATCGGCGCATGCCGAGCGAGTGGCCGAAGGGGCCCGGCGTCCCCGCTCAGGTCTGGCGAAGCGCGGCCGAGGAAAACGAGATATGGGCCCAGGCCGAGCGGATCGGGACGGATCTGGAGCGGGCCATCTCGGCCGCCGCCGACCTCCACTCCAGGCAAGCGCTGGAGGTTTTCGAGGTATTCTCGCTTTCATCTTTAGTATTTCGAGACGTTTTCGGTTTCTTGGCTTGATCTTGGTGACTTTTCGGGTAGGTCCTTCGGCAAGAGGCGGTGGACAAGACCGCATGCATTGCGGGCTTGCACACCGACCTCCGCCGGCTCCGTCAGGCGAACGCCGACTTGGGCACGGACGTGACCCGGCTCACCGTCCGAGCCAGGGAGGCGGAGGCGGCGGCCCGAGCGCACGAGGAGGCCAAGGCGCGCGCGGAGAAGGAGCGCGATGCCGCGACGGAGCGGGAGGCCCGGACCTCGTCCGCGGCGTTAGAGCGGTTTGAGCTCGAGCGCCGGGCTCGTGAGGCCGCGCAGTCCTAGCTCGCGGAGGCGTCGGCTCAGGCGGAGCAGAAGGCCCGGGAGGCCGAGCAGCTGAGCTGCGCGCTCCGCGAGAAGGAGGCCGCGCTGGCGACCGCGGATGGCCTGCTCAACGAGGCGAGAGCCCTGGTGGACGGTAAGACTTCACGTTTCCTTCGGCTTTTCCTTGTGTCGAAAACTGCTCTCTGATATGCCCGAGCTTTTTGTCAGGGTTGCGGAGGGCCGAGGCCCAGAAGGCGGACGAGGTGACGGCCCTCCAGGCTGCCTACTCCGCGGCCCAGGGGGAGCTCGAGGCGCTGAAGGCTGCGGCCGACATGGCGTGCCGAGACGTCCAATGCGTCGACACGCAGTCGGGGTCGTCGCTGTCCAGCCGCCTGAGCTCCCTGAAGGGCTGCGTGGCGGAGCGTCTCGAACACGCGCTTCACCTCGGGGTGAAGAAGGCACTTGGGGTGGTGTCGACGCACTACGACATCGACCTCGCGGCGGTGGGGCGCGGGTACTTCATCGACGCTGACCTGGATGATGACGCCGCCCTCGCCGCCCTCGAGGAGGCTGATGACGGTGCTGAGAGCGCCGCAACGGCCTTGACCCTCAAGTTCCGGTACGATCTTTTCCCCGAGGAGGAGGAAGATGCGCCTGCCGACGCCGAGCCAGGGACCGCGACCGCTGCTGAAGTCGAGGCCGACCCGGAGGCTGACGCCGTCGCGGCCCTCGAGAACGATATTGCTTCGGTGAGCGGCGAGGAGAGTGGTCCCGGGGCGCTTTCGTCTGTCCCCTCGACCCTTGCTGTCGAGTCCATCGGGCCCTCGCAGGGGGATGGAGCCTGAAGAATTCGGGCTTCAAATGTATCTTATATACATATATAAAAACTAAATTTAAAAGTCGATTGCCTGTTTCGCACTTGTTTGGTTGTTCTGATGTGCTACTCTTAGCTTTTCGAAAGATTGTGGCCGGGAACTTCGGATTCGTGAGTAATTAAAGCGTGGGGTGGTGAGGGAGGCGCTGTAGCCTTTCGCGGGCATAAGCAGTCTCACGACTCGACCGGCTCCAGCTTTGACTAGCTCACGCCCTGCCTCTCTCTAAGCGTTTCGAGTTTTAGCACAACTTTCGAAAAAACCGGGACGATTAGCCGGGATGATTAGGGGGGTTAACCCCCCTGTAGCCCCCGAGGGGGGCTTGGCTTTATTAAAAATAAAACCAATGCCCCCTTGCTTGTGTTGTTAGCAACAATGTTCTCATGTTTTTCGCAAACTCTTTTATTATTGTTAACTAAGAACACGAAGTATTTACAAGAAATACTGAGAGTTTTAAGGATAGAAGCGACGTAGCTGTTGGATGTTCCAGGCGTTGGTGAAGACCTCGCCCTTCTCGTTTGCCAGCTTGTAAGTGCCGGGTTTGAGGACCTTGGCGATGATGAACGGTCCTTCCCATGGCGGAGTGAGCTTGTGGCGCTCTCGATTGTCCTGGCGTAGTCTTAGCACCAGGTCCCCTTCGTGGAGGTCCCGACGCCGTACTTTCTGAGCTTGGTATCGCCGAAGTGATTGTTGGTAGCGCGCTGAGTGAAGCAACGCTACGTCGCGAGCCTTGTCCACCTGGTCCAGCGAATTCTCGCGGTCCCGCTGGTTTTGGTCTTCCTGGTAGGCCTTAAGCCTCGGAAACCCGTACTCCAAGTCTGTTGGGAGTACGGCTTCGGCGCCATAGACGAGGAAGAACGGGCTGAAGCCCGTGGCCCTGCTTGGGGTTGTCCTAAGACTCCAGATCACCGATGGCAGCTCAGCAACCCACTTCCGGCCAAACTTGTTCAGCTTGTTGAAGATTCTTGGCTTCAGGCCTTGTAGTATCATGCCGTTGGCACGTTCCACTTGGCCGTTCGTTTGTGGATGTGCCACGGCCGACCAATCAACGCGAATGTGATGGTCGTCGCAGAACTCCAAGAACTTCTTGCCGGTGAATTGGGTGCTGTTGTCAGTGATGATCGAGTTGGGTACCCCGAATCGGTGGATGATGTCGGTGAAGAACATCACGGCCTGCTCGGATCTGATGCTGGTGATGGCCCGGACCTCGATCCACTTCGAGAACATGACGATGGCTACCAACAAGTGGGTGAATCCCCCGGGCGCTGGGCGGAAGGGCCCCACGAGATCCAACCCCCAGACCGCGAAAGGCCATGTTACAGGGATGGTCTGCAGGGCGTGCGCCGGGAGATGCGTCTTTCGTGCGTAGAACTGGCACCCTTCGCAGGTGCGCACGACCTCGTTCGCGTTGGACACGGCGGTGGGCCAGTAAAAGCCTTGCCGGAATGCGTTACCCACGAGGGTGCGCGGCGCTGCGTGGTGTCCGCACGCCCCGGCGTGGATGTCGCGGATCAACTGCCTTCCCTCGGGGATGGGGATGCATCGCTGCAAGATCCCTGAGGCGCTGCGCCTGTACAGCTCGCCGCCGACCGAGACGAAGGTCTTGGCCCTTCTGGCGATGCGGCGCCCCTCGGTTCGGTCCGAGGGCAGCTCTCCGCGGTCGATCCATGCGAGGTATGGATTGCGCCAGTCTTGCGGTTGTGGGACTTCGTCGATTTCCATGGCCTCGGCCGAAGGAGTCTCGACGTTGGTCGCTTCGAGCTCCTCCCTCGAGGGGTCCTCTTCCATGGGTTCGACCCCCGCAGCCCCCGAGGGTGTTTTGAGGGTTTCGGCCCCTCGCTCGAAGTGGACAGAAGGTTGATCGAGGTCGCGGGTGAAGACGTTCGGAGGAATAGCGATTCGCTCCGATGCGATCTTGGCCAGCTGATCCGCTTCCTCGTTGTATTTGCGCGCAACGTGGTTCAGTTCGAGGCCCTGGAATTTGTCCTCGAGACGACGAACCTCGTTGCAGTAGGCCTCCATCTTTTCGTTGCGGCAGCTTGCATTCTTCATCACTTGGTCGACGACCAACTGAGAATCTCCCCGGACGTCGCGGCAGCTTGACGCCGAGGTCGATGGCGATGCGGAGCCCAGCGAGAAGGGCTTCGTACTCCGCCATGTTGTTTGACGACGGAAAGTGCAAGCGAACCACGTACCGGACATGTTCTCCGAGGGGCGAGACGAAGAGGAGACCTGCGCCTGCTCCGGTTTTCATCACCGATCCGTCGAAGTACATGGTCCAGCATTCGGCTTGAATCTGCGGCGGCGGAAGTTGGACGTCCGTCCACTCGGCAACGAAGTCAGCCAAGGTTTGCGACTTGATCGCCCTTCGTGGTGCGTAGGAGAGAGTTTCCCCCACGAGCTCCATAGACCACTTCGCTATTCTGCCCGAGACGTCCGGGTTGCGGACTATCTCCCCCAAGGGGAAGGATGAGACCACGGTGACCGGGTGAGCCTCGAAGTAGTGCCGCAGCTTTCGACGCGCGAGCACTACGGCATAAATCAACTTCTGGATCTATGGGTATCGTGTCTTGGTTTCGGTCAGCACTTCGCTGACATAGTACACCGGCCTCTAGACCGGCAGGGCGTGGCCCTCCTCCATCCTTTCCACAACAATGACGGAGCTGACCACTTGCGTTGTCGCAGCCACATAGAGGTAGAGTGGCTCGCCGTTCTGCGGCGGCGTGAGTATAGGCGCGTGTGCGAGCGATGTTTTTAGCCCGTCGAGGGCTTTTTGGGCTTCAGGGGTCCATGAAAAGCGTTCGTGCTTTTTTAGGAGTCGGTACAAAGGCAAGCCCTTTTCACCTAGTCGAGAGATGAAGCGGCTGAGGGCTGCCAGGCAGCCCAGTACCCTTTGTACCCCCTTCAGGTCCCGAATCGGCCCCATTCGCTCTAGGGCCGAGATTTTTTTGGGGTTGGGCTCGATGCCTCGTTGGGAGACGATGAAACCCAACAGCATGCCTCGCGGCACCCCGAATACGCATTTTTCCGGATTCAATTGTACCCCGTTCGCCCGGAGGCAATCGAACGTGATTTGCAAATCGTTAACCAGATCGCTCGCCTCTCTGGTTTTCACAACGATATCGTTGACATATGCCTCAACGGTCCGCCCGATGTGGCTTCCGAAAACGTGTTGCATACATCGCTGGTATGTAGCTCCAGCGTTTCGGAGGCCGAACGGCATAGTGACGTAGCAAAACATGCCAAACGGGGTGATGAAAGAAGTCGCGAGCTGGTCGGACTCTTTCATCTTGATTTGATGATAACCGGAATAAGCATCAAGAAAGCATAGCAATTCACACCCAGCGGTGGAGTCTACTATTTGATCTATTCTAGGCAGAGGAAATGGAACCTTAGGGCATGCTTTATTTAAACCGGTGTAATCTACACACATGCGCCATTTTCCGTTTTTCTTCTTAACTAGAACAGGATTAGCAAGCCAGGTCGGGTGAAATACCTCTTTGATGAATCCGGCTTGCAGGAGTTTGCTCACCTCCTCCCCGATGGCGCGGCGCCTTTCCTCGTCGAACCGCCGTAGTCGCTGTACCACCGGCTTGGAGTGTGGCTTGATGTCGAGGTTGTGCTCGGCGACCTCTCTCGGGATCCCCGGCATGTCCGAGGGTCTCCACGCGAAAATGTCGGCGTTGGCGCGGAGAAAGTCGACGAGCACTGCTTCCTATTTGGGGTCGAGGGTGGTGCTGACCCTCAACGCCTTGCCCTCGGGGGCAGCGGGGTCGAGGGGCACCGCTTTGGTGTGTTCCGCAGCCTCGAAGGTGCCCGTGTGCCTTTTGGTGGAGTCGATGGCCTCGTTCGCCATCTTCTCCAAATCCGCCACCAGGGTCTCGCTGTAGGCGAGCGCTTCCGCGCCCTCGACGCACTCGACGTCGCACGTATAGGCGTGCTCGTACGATGATCCCACGGTGATGACGCCCTTTGGCCCTGGCATCTTCATCTTGAGGTAGGCGTAGTTGGGGACCGCCATGAACTCGGCGTAGCACGGTCGCCCGAAAATGGCGTGGTATGCTCCCGGGAATCCCACTACCTCAAAAGTGAGGGTCTCCCTCCGAAAGTTGTCAGGGGTGCCGAAGCAGACGGGCAAGTCGATCTGCCCGAGGGGCTGGACCCGCTTTCCCGGCGCGATGCTGTGGAAAGGTGCCTTGCTTGGCCTTAGCTGGTTCGTGCCGATGCCCATGAGCTCTAGGGTGTGGACGTAGAGGATGTTGAGGCTGCTGCCCCCGTCCATCAGCACCTTGGAGAATCGCGTGTTGCCGATGACGGGGTCGACGACAAGCGGATAGCGCCCTGGATTCGTGACATAGTCCGGATGGTCCTCGCGGCCGAAAGAGATGGTCTCTTCCGACCAGGCGAGGTAAGCTGGCGTTGCGGGGTGAACGGAGAAGACCTCTCGGCGCTCACGCTTCTGTTCCCGGGGCGTTGCGTTCGCCGCGGGCCCCCCTATGATGAAGAAGACGTTCTCCACATGAGGGAACTCGTCGTTGCCGCCATCGCCCGTATCCTTCTTCGGGCCATCCTCCTTCGCGGAGGTGCGCCTGAAGTAACCCTTGATCATCCCACATTGTTCGAGGGTGTGGGTGACAGGGCCCTTGTGGTAAGGACACGGCTTTTTCAACATTTCGTCGAACAGGCCTCCCCCCCGAGGGGGGCCTCGAGGGCCTTTGCGGCCTTGCTCGACCACGAGGGCGTCGTCAGAGTCTTCGCCCCGCCGCTGCTGCTGCGCGGCTTGCCGGGGCCCCTTGCCTTTACTGCCCCGTTTCTGCTTCTTCGTCTTGGCCTTGGGTTCGCTGCCCTCCGCGGGCAGCTCCTCCGCGCGCTTCCCCTTGGTCTTGCCGTCGAAGATCGCCCCGACAGCCTCCTCCCCAGAGGCAAAGTTGGTGGCGATGTCGAACAGGGCGTTGACACTGGTGGGATGGTTTCGTCCCAGCTCGCGCACCAGCTCTCGACAGGTCGTGCCTTCGAGAAAGGCGTGGATGATTTCGGAGTCACCCACGCTCGGGAGCTCGGTGCAGCGCTTGGAGAAACGGCGGATGAAGTCCTTCAGCGGCTCGCCGGCCGCCTGCCGGCACCCGCGCAGGTCCCAGGAGTTTCCGGGGCGCACGTACGTGCCCTGAAAGTTACCCACGAACATCTTGACCAGGTCGTCCCAGTCGTGGATTTGGTTCGCGGGTAGGTGTTCGAGCCACGTCCGCGCCGATTCCGCGAGATGAAGCGGAAGGTTGCGGATGATCATGGCATCGTCGGTGGCCCCGCCCAACTGGCAGGCTAGGCGATAGTCGTTGAGCCACGTCTCGGGTTTCGTCTCACCCGAATACTTGGTGATGGTGGTTGGCTGGCGAAAACGCGGCGGGATGGCGGCCGAACGGATCTTCCGGCTGAACACCGGGGTTCCCGGGGGTTCCGGCATCGGGCTTCTGTCCTCCTCGCTGTCATAGCGGCCTCCCCGTCGGGGGTGCCTGCTGCGGGAAGGCGCCGCGTCCTGCCTCTTCCTGTTCAGGACGTTGCGCGCGTCGCCATCGTCGACGGCGCCCCGCGTGTCCACAAGTCGGTCCTTCGCGGATCTCCTTGTTTCGCCATCGCCGGCCACGAGCGCCCTTCCGTCGTTCGTTGGGCGGCGAGGCGTCCACGCGCCCCTGGGTGGGGTGTGGATGGATTGCTCCTTATCCCACTTGCCGCCTCCGGCTCTCGAACTGTCCTGGTGGCGCATGCGGGAGGCGGAACTTTCCGCTTGTTGAACGGCCGCTTCTTCGACAAGGGCCTGCACCTGGCGCCGCATGCTGCGTGCTTCTGGTGTCGATGGTTCGGGTATGGCCCGAATCAGGGTTGCTGCGGCGACTAGCTTCTGGCGTGCTCGTGGCGGCATGGCAGGACCGGCGTCGTCGCCGTCACCCATGATGCGCGCTTGAGCAATACGCCCGGCAGCTCGTGCGCGTTCGCCGCGTTTGGGCTGCCGGGCTTCCAGGGCTGCGCGCAGCTCCTGTACCTGTTGGCGCTCCTGTTGGAGCTTGGCTTCCAGCTCTTGCACCTGCGCAAGCTGTGCCTGCGCGAGTGCGGCATCGCTCGCTGGCTCGGCGGGCGCCGGTGGCGGTTCGGCGTGTCCGGCCCCGTCACGCGTCTCTTCATCCTCTCCCACGGACTCTACTTCACCGTCGAGGACGAAGCATTCCCGCGTGGGGTCATATTCCCCCTCGCTGGAGTCGTCGGAGCAGGTGAGGCAGAATTCCGCGATGGCCTGGAAGGAGATAAGGCCTTCGCGGTCGCGCAACCCTGAGTAGTCCAAGTTCGGGTGCTCCTGCCCGTGCGCGCTCTCTTCGTCATCCGACTCGGACTGGGGTCCGCCGGGTGAGGAAATGTTGAGGCCGCGGATCGAACCCAGCTGGTGACCCGGCGAATCCTCGTGCGCGTTCGGGTGGGCGCTGATTGCCGCGGAGTAGCTCGCGGCTGCGTTGTTCATCCCGAACGGGAGGCGCGTTAGCCTGGCCACATTTTCCCGGTGCGTTCCCTCCGCGGGAACTGCCGGTGGGAGTCCGCCCCCCTGTAATGTGGCCGCAGGCTGAAGCAGCAGGTGGGCGTCCCAATCGGGGAGCACGACGCGCGGAGCGACGCACTGCTCCGTATTAATCTGAAGCTCGCGAAGTCTCCGCCGTCGCCTGAGCTGGACTGGCGTCGGTGATGTCGGGGTGTCGGGCGTCACGCAGGGTGGCCTGGAGGTGAGCCGCATGAGGAGGCCCTCACCGGTCGCTTCGAACTCCAGGCTCCCAAACGTGATCCGGTATTCGCGCGGAAGCGGACCGGGGGACCCCGTGGCGGATCGAGGTGGCATGGTCTCGTCGCGACTTGCCGTCAAGGGAACTTGTCGGGTGTGATCGATCACAGCGCGCCCCCCTACCTGGCGCGCCACTGTCGGTGCCGGGATCGGTCGGTCAATCCCCGGCGCCTAAACAGAATGCGCTGTGTCCCGTCCCTTGACGGTTGATGCAAGAGCTTAGTACAATGAGACGGTGTTTATCCTGGTTCCGACCGTGGGGGTCGTACGTCCAGCGAGGGCGCTCAAGGGCGCTGTACTATCTTGCACCGGAGTGCTTGCAGAAGGGGGGCTACAAGCAATGCGGGAGAGGAGAAGCGGTCTCCAAGTCCCTGAGGATGAGTGTGAATATCGCGTGAAGCGGTGTGTGTGATTGTGTTTCGGGTTGTTCGTGTCTCCGTCCCCCCCCCTTTCCTCCATCGCTTCCTTCCTCCTTTTATAGATCAAGGAGAGAAAGGAGGGGGGGGAAGTTTACAAGTACGAGTGTGATGCGTGCTACAGAGACGCGCACTGGAGAGTATGGCGCCGGGTGTGCCATTGTCCTTGTCCCTGGCGGAGGGTTTATGGCGAGCCCCGTCTTCCGGGGGCGTCGTGGTCGTCCCTGTGCTTGTCCTGGAGCGGCTTCGAGGGGTGCCGTCGCTGTAGTTCATGTTCAGCTGCCCGTCGCTGGTTGACTTCGAGGGCGGGGTAGGTGACGAAGGACCGGAGTTGGCGGTACAGGGGTCGGTATGGTGGCTGCCGTCGACCACAGTGCGTGGTGTACTCGGTTCACCAGGGGATGGTCGAGAGTTGGCGGATTTGACCCGGCGTTCGTCATCACCAGGCCACGCCTGACCGGAGTCTGTACTCGGTCGCTGTTTAGACATTCGTTCGAGGGTTCCCCATGCCCATTCGAGGGGTGTCCCGGGGGGAAGAGACGGGAGCAGGTGGAACAGTGCTGCGGAAGGACGCCTGCCAGTCTGCACAGGGTCTTGCGCAGTGCCGCGTGCGTCCGCACAGCGCCGGTGAGGACGCACAGTGACTGGAGCAGGTGGAACAGTGGGCTCTGCGGTGTCAGTGGCGCGGCGTGGGGAAAGATTGCCTTTTGACTTTGGCGCTCGCTTGATGGGGCGGGCATTAAGTGCCGTTGTCGGTTGGCGCGCCGGAGTGTACCGGGCGGAGTCTGCTTTGCCCGCTCGAGGGGGTTCGCTACCCTCGAGCGAGGCGGAGTTTGTTTTGCCCGCTCGAGGGGGTTCGCTACCCCCGAGCGAGGCGGAGTTTGTTTTGCCCGCTCGAGGGGGTTCGCTACCCTCGAGCGAGGCGGAGTTTGTTTTGCCCACTCGAGGGGGCTCGCTACCCTCGAGCGAGGCGGAGTTTGGGTGATGATGCGGCCTTTCGTGGTTAGTGTGTTTGTTTTTGTTTTTAGAGGGTGATTACCCCGATGGTTAGGGGACCCCCTGGGTTTGTTCCCGACACTCCGCATTTGGTAGTCGCCACATCCATTCTTCAGTTATTTTCTAAGTGATCTATTCCCTTTAGCTGCTTATCATATTCTAATTGCTTGTTGTAGGAATCGAATAAGCCACGTCTAGCAATCTCAATTGTGAAGTTTGCAACCACCGTAGCAGCTCTTTCACCTCAGCAACGGGCTGTGGTTGAGCGCATGGGATTTGGGAACCTGATCAAAATGCCTAATATAGCTCTCCGCAGACAAATGGTATCAGCAATTGTAAACCGGTTCGATGTGACGAGGCAAAGCTTCCGTATTTGTGATTAGTATGTTCAAATTCTTGATGGGGATGTGCAGGATATATTGGGCCTTCGAATGGAAGGCCTCGATGTTACCCAACATCTTGCCGCAAAAATTCCCAAAAAACTGACGTTACCAGATGTGTTTTTAAAGTTATACGAAGAAAAAACACATAGTATCACATTAAACAACCTGATAGAGCTTATGAAGTCCACCACTGCGGAGGATGACTTCAAAAGAGCCTTTGCCTTGTTCACAATTGGTGTTATTCTAGCACCAAACAGTAAGGATAAAGTTAGTTCCTCTTATCTGGCCCTAGTTGAAGATGTCAGTCTAATTCCGAAATTCAATTGGGGCGATTCACTCTGAAATTTTTGTTGGATGGTATTAATACCTACATTAGAAAGGCGGCGACAGATGCGACTATACCGGGCAATTTGGCTTTGATACAGGTACGTTCTAAATGCTTCACCCAATTACTATACACAATGTTTACCTTTGAGTCTATGTGCTTCTTGCATTATTTCGTAGTTTTGGTACTGGGAGCGTGTCATGCCGCGGTGTACCTACGGACTCAAATACGACCCAATCCCTCCACCATTGATGGTGAGGTGGAATGAGCAGAATGCTAAACTTCGATCTGATATTTATAGGTCGGAAGGCATAGATGGAGGAACTGTAAGTTATCCAAAATTATATCAACATGGGTTGTTGTTACGTGTACAATCTAACTATCTTACTAATTGTTCGCAGCTTGTCTTGCACCCTGATTATGGCACCCAGACAACGAACGGAACAACAGAACCACCAAGTATACCAGCTCCAATTCCAGTTACAGAGGCCAAACCGCCAGCAGGATCAAACCAACCGCCAAGTATGGAACCTACATATGGGTCCAACCAATTTTGTGTGCCTAATTCATCTTTTCTTTCTATTTATGTAGAGGCAATTCTTTCAAAAATTGGTGGAAGACTCCCGAACGGAGCTTGCACTAGACATGGAAACAAGACTCTTGCGTGTAGAGAACACAATTGGTCTGCAGATACTAGCTCAGAAGACGGAGATAGCTAAGCTTAAGAATGACAACAGCATGGAGGAAAGGGTGAGTGGGTTAGAAGATGTTTGTGCAGATATGCAAACAGCTATCATGGTAAGCAGCATGGAAGGACTGACTGCACTTGTATATTCCGAGCATCCCCTTCATCGTCTAACATAACCTTCCCACAAACAGGATTTGAGATTCGCCCAACAACGATTGGAAAAGGGACAGAATGAACTCCTGGAGGTGGTCAAGCGTTTTCTCCATCCATTTACACCTGCATCTGAACCTACCCAGTTTCCTATGCCTCCACATGCACATGATGTTCAGCCATCTATGCCTACAGCTTCACGTGATCACGAATCGCACCAGCACCCAGGATTAGTTGCCCATGCCACAATGTCTTTCACTAGGGCAAAAGAGAGAATAGAGTCCGAACCACCACCAGCAAGACACAGAGAGATGGAATTTAACATGAAGCAGCAGGGCGGCGCCTCTACACAGCACGTTGTCGACCATGCAGAACACCTGGCCAGAAGGGAGCCTATTATCGACTTAGATTATACCTTGACAGAAGACGACATCGACGCAACAACCTTTGTAGAAATGAGTTACAGAGACGCACATGTGGTTGACGTCTACCCATATCTTGTTGCAGCAAAATATCTACACGCAGTTGTGAGGGGTGAATTTATGTTTGATGAGGTATGAACTCTCATTTCAGATCCAAGTCGACTATACTAACATCCAATAACATATGTACTCACTAAACCCTTTGCAGATCATAGATGCCTATGTTAAAATGAGCAATGCGGAGAATGCTTCTGCGTCATTCATCGATACTCATTTAACCGCCTGGCTGGCTGGGGACGTTATATGCGCTGAGAGGCACCAGGGATTGAGGGATAGAGTAATTGGTAAATGTGTTGGAAGGCATCTGGTATGCAATGCTAATTTTAAATTCAGTACTTATTTGTACTCAATATATTTTTTCCAAAGATGTGTTAAGTAGGTCATTCCATTCAACAGTTTTAAATTTTATGCTTCAGGTTTTTCTGCCAATGAATGTTAACAAAAACCACTGGGTGCTCGTAGTTCTGAATTTCAAAAAAGAAGAGGTACAAATCCTAAACTCTATAGCCACAATGCGAGACGAAGCAAAAGAAAAGACATTGGTAAGTACTGCTCCGCGTGACACATACCACCTATTGAAGTTCGCTCCATCCAAGTTTAAATGTATCTTGTTGTCCACTAGGTCCACAACATACAAAATTGTCTGAACTCTGTTGGCACACAAACTGACTTGCTCAGTTGGCCCATAGTTCCCTACGCCAACATACCGCAACAGGGAGCCAGGTAATCTTTGTCGGTTCTATACTAACCTTGCACTCCACTTACTTACGTTAATGTTCTGTTGCAGTTGTTTGTGTGGGACATTCGTGATAAAGTTTATCCTATAATGGGATGGATACAAAATGGCCACTAATTTCAATAGGGTGAGTCCTAGATTCCTCATCTTTTACATATTGCTACAGGCTGACAAAATATTTGGATAATGATGTCCACAACTTTCACTTGCAGACACACATGGAGGCGTTTAGCTGGAAAATATGCTCGAAGCTACTAAATTCGGATAAAAACATGAGACGCTTGGCCTCATACAAAGTGGCTTTGACGGTCTGTAAAATTCTTCAAACATGAACCATTTATTCCGGGCTGTACAAAAAAACCCGGTGTATCATGTTCGTTAGGAGGAAGAATACCATGCCAAATATCCAAAAGATAAAGACAATACAGCAGACTATGACGGTGTGGAGTACCTTGGTAGTGTCAATGGAAATGCATCATCGCCTGCTGACAGCAACATAGGAGGGAAGCGAAAGATAGAAGCTACAGGAACCCCTTCAACCCCTGCGCCCAGCACAGTAGGAGGAAGTATAGATCCACCTCTGCAGAAGAAAAGAGGACGAGGACGCCCCCAAAGAAGAAAGTGGAACTTACTGACGGAACTGGCGCATCAGCTGTGCTGAACCAATTCAGCACCGAGCATATGAATACTAAAGCTAAACAAGCAGTTAGTAAAATAGGAAGAAAGAAAAGGGCCGTCAAAGCTGGGCCACAAGTGAATAGCCCTTACAAGACGGATTATTAGTTTGCAATCTTAATTGGTTGAGTTGATTTTTGCCCATGTTTATTAGAGGGGGTCTACGGCCAACAAGATGCCTGAACATTGTAAGCATTATCAGAATTGTCCATCTCTAGGCTAGTTACATATCAGGATTTTTTTGTTTAGATTCCAAAAGCATGGATCCTAACATTCCATGGGTTAATGGTGATTGCCGTTGGTGGATCAGCTAGAAAAACACTTCCAGTAGCGAACACACTTACAGAAGCGAGCATCAGAAGTCATTGGGAGAAGACGTCTGGCGGGGCATCATGGCACAGGAGATCAGGCACCTGACCAGGAGTTGCCGGCACGGCCGCAGCAGCATGAGCAGCTGCAGCCGGGCCAGCCCCCGGAGCTACAACAGCCGCGTAGTTGTCGACGTAGGTGGCGTCGACGCATGGCGGCGGCCGGCCGTTGCAGATCCGTTCCGCATCCTTGATGAGGATGTTGGGCACGAGGCTCGCAGATGCGGTCATGAGCATGTCGACAGAGGCAGCAGTGTTCTTGTCGTCCCCTACCGCGGCAATCCAGCAGAGGAAACCGACAGAGGCAGCGTGGAGGTTGACGACGAACATCCACTGGTCCCCACGAATGTTGGCGCGGTAAGGCTGGGAGGGATCCAGGAAACGTCCTTCGACACCATCTGCCGCTGTCGTGCGTATCTCAAAGATGGACCCGAGCCGCAAGCTGAACTCGACAGCAGCCGGCTTGGAAACCAACGGCTTGGCGCATACCTTCGGGTAGCAGACCTTGCCTTGGAGCTTGCCGATGGGGACCGGCAGGACATCCCCCGCGCGCATGTAGGGGCGCATCGGTCCATGAGGAATCTCTCGCGACTCAATGTGACGCCTAGCCCCGGCTCCCTCGGGCATCGTGCAGCACGACGACGGGGCCAAGCCGGTAGCCTTTGGGTCGGATCGGTGCACCCTCCAAACGTGTCCGGTGCTGTCTGTGTCACATTTTCCCGTTACAAGTTCATGACATTCATGGTAACTATTGTCATTCATTCACAACAATAACAGCAGAAAAGAGTACTAATATTTGCATCCAGTCATGAACCGTGACGCACATATGACTTATGCCACTTTATTGTCAGAAGCATTCCAAACACAACACCTACCCGACTTGAAAACTACTTAAAGAAACTATAGACATCATTCATCTCCAGTTGCTTCGCGATCTCATAGGACAGGTAGGCGTCTGTGGCAGCGTATTTCACCTGCGACGGTTGCAGATACCACGCGTCCCAGTTATCGTGGTCGACGCACTTCTGCTTGCGAAGACGAGGTAGACGCAGTACCGTTGAAGCGATCTTCTCCAGCGACGAACGCTTTACTTCGTAGAGGGGATGGAATCCGCCGAGGTGCGCGTATCTGGGAGCAGCGGCGGGGACAACCAATTGGAGGTCAACCGGATTGGTAATTGTGATGCCGCAATCTTCCTGTAGCCGATCCACGTCCTTCGTGATGTGTGCACCTATGAAGATGTGCTCCTCCTCTGTCAGGAACCTCTTCAGGACTTCTGGGAGGTCGCCGACGGCATGGAGGACCTGGAACACAAGCACACGCTCACCTACGCACAACTGCAAGAGGGCCGTCTTGAAGGCGTCGCCAGGGAGCTTTTTCCACTCCGTGTCCAATCCCACGATCATGTGCCTTGGTGGGCTACCTCAGATTTCTTCAAGAAACCTCGCCGCCACAGACGCATTGCATGTAACCGTCGTGTCGAGTAATGTCGTCCTCTCGAATGGAATGAACTCACTCCTCGTAATGGAGGGACCGACTGGGTTGATCTGCGGAGCTGGGGCTTGGGGCTCGTCCCACCGATCCCAGGAAGACGTCGTGTGCGTGATCTCCGTCGCGAGCCATGCCGGAGCAGGAGACGGCAGAGGCGGAGGAGGAGATGGCGGAGTCCTGGAGGTTGGCGGAGGCGTTGGCGTCCGGGCATCCCTGGAGGTTGACGGCGGCGTCGGCGAGCGGGCATCCTCGGAGGTTGATGGAGGCGTCGGCGACAGGGCTGCCCAGGAGGTTGACGGAGGCGTCGGCGACCGGACAGCCGAAGCAGGAGACGACTCTGGAGTCGTCGGCAGTCGCGGAGCCCGGTACGGGCGGGAGCGGGAGCGCGGGCCAGCCATCGGGTACTGGACCGGCACCCGTGGGGGGTTAGAGGCGTTGGTGCGTGCGGGGTGGAGGGGTTGTACTATCGGAGGAGCCGTGGGCAGGCCCTATAAACGGCGAGCATACGTCCCAATGGGCGCATCGGGAACTGAATCGGCATCACGGCTCTGCAGTTGGTCCAACTTCTGCTGGGTCACTGACGCGTGGGGTCAGGCCCACGCTTCAGTGACCAGGCCGGACATCTCGCCTCCAGCAGGCGCCTATAAGGCCAGTGTCAATGGAAGTTTCAACATGGACCCATGCAGGCGGCGGATCACGCTGGCGACGTGGTGAACCAGGTCTTCCAGGATTAGATCTGTTCGTACCATTGCCTTTTGGGGTGGTGTTTCGATTACCATACATAGGTAGAGTAAATTTGCAACACAGATTGTCAGTGCAAGTGTCACCTATCATGATAAGAGTTTTCTCTAAGATTGGCACCCATGCTGTCACCAAAAGATTTGCATGACACATATACAAAGACATATATACACAGCAGGATTGACATTGTCATACATCAGGATTAACTCCTCTAGTTCCAGAATTGTTCCATACATAGCACTAAGATAGGGATATCAAGTTCTACTAGGACTAGCACTAAGACCATCAACTTCTTCCAAAAGTATAACTAGATCACCGACAAGCCTTGCCTTCCCCTGGATCACTTCCTCTTCAGCAGGACACCAAACAGTGCAGCCACAAGCAAACAGGCCATGAAGAACAGCATCACCCACATCCTTGCCTGAAAAGTCTGACTGACTAAACATAATCAGGTCACCCAAAGATATCCCCAAAAGTCTGTCTGACTACACATAATCAGGACTTCGCTTCTACCTGCCAAATATGACACCAAATAGCAAATCCAGCATCAGACCAATCATGGAACAAAATCTACAAAAAGCTGAAGAAAATAGGATCTGAGCTAATATATATAGTCATGTCATCAACCGTGATAGGTGAATGGTACTGAACTCTAACGGCCGCGGTTCTGGAGTCGGTGACTGGGCTGCTGCCTGTCTGAGCTGTGTTCTGACCTGACACCTCTAAGTGCTGCCCCTCAGCGATTGGAGCTGATAGGATCTCATCGCCCGCCCCCTGGTCTCCTCTAAGTTGATGCCTGTCTGAGCTGTGTCTTGACTTGCCAGCCTTGGCGGCAGATGATCGTATCTCTGCTCGGCTGAGATGATGCCTTCCTGAGCTGTGTCCTCAGGCCCCAACGTGTCACCTTGCTCGGTGGGAACGTACTCTGAATGCACAGGTGTTTCCACACCATTAACCGGGGAGTCGTCAATGTTATCAAGACCAAAAGGGTTGACACTCCATGCTGGCACTGGAGGAGTGGCAACTAGCACATTCAACGACTCTGTACTCTTCACCTCTAGGATGTCCTTGTCCAGTCTATCGGTCTCCGTCGCTACACTGCCAAGCACGAAGGAAAATGTAGCTGCTGACACTGGATTATTGGACACTGGAGTATTGGAAACCGTCCCAGGTGGTACAACTTGTAAGTGATCTGAGGGCTGTGAGATAGCCAATGGAGGCTGTACTGGAAGTGGCTCAATGCCGATACGCTTGAACAGGTGCTCGAACATGAGTGTCGTACACTCCCTGTCTTTCGCCTGTGCCTGGGCCAGCTGATTCTGCTGCTGTTGGAGAGCATGAAACGTGTCTGCGTTGTGCTCCTCCCTATCAGCTGCATCCTTCTGCATCTTCATCATATACTCGATAAACTGCGACTGCATCTTCATCAGCATCTGCATCTGATCGGTGGTGTTAGTCGGTGCTGCAGGTGGAATTGGAGCTTGAGCTGGTGCTGGTTCTGGCTGAGCTGAACTGGAACCACTTGCCTCGGCATCATTAGCTCTAGGAGGTGGGGATGGAACTGTGTAGTCTGGGTCAGACGAGTCCGAGGTATAGTCATCCCCCCAAAACCCCTGAACGGCATCCAAATCCTCAATTGCATCATCCTCCCGTATAGCTTTTTCTCGCTCCTCTAGAGTCAGCTCACTCTAAGCAGCGACTAGGGCTCTCGGGCCACGGCGAGGATCCCTGGAAGGCGGCGGATTGTAAACCTTGTAACAACTAGTGCTGTCTGCAAGCGGGTGACGAACCGGAGTCTGCAAATGCTGAGCAATGGTCCTGTCCAACAGATAACTGATAATATGTGCATAGGGCTGTTGTCTTCCTGCTTTCAATGCATTTGCAATACTGTCCTCAATCTCACATAGAAGGAAGTCTACAATATCAAACGGTGTATGGGACAGGATGTGAAGCAGGAGCCACTGTTGAATACTGGTCACTGCCTCTCCGTGTCCCATCCTGGGAAGAAGTGAACGTCGCAGGGCCTTGTGCACAACCTGAGCCTCGGTAGTAAGTCTATCGGGTGCACAGGAGGACTCCAGACGGAACGGCTGGCGGTAGCAGATAGATACCCTCTCAAAAGGAGGAAGAACACCTCCAACAAGTGCACGTCTGGGAGGATGAGCCCGTGGGTATGCCAGCTTGTGAAGGCGAGTGTCGTTGAGATCCACTCCCAGGGCATCTGCAATATCTTCCCGGGAAAGTGTATGATCCTTGCCCCTGAACATGAACCGAATGAATTCTCTGTTCTCATCTATCCATACTATGGCGTAGAAAATTCTAACCCAACGCGCCACATATCTGCCTGACCGGGAAAGCAAATCGGCAAATCCTCTCAAGTAGCTGAAATGAGGCTCAATGTGTGCTCCCCCTGCAGCACAACTTAATTTGTCGTAGTTGAGCACATTGTGCCTACTCAACTGAATCCCCCTGGCCTCATATGCCCTGAAGAAGCCTTCCTGAAGGAGTGTGTAGAAATTTTTACCAGCACGATCGTCACGGGGTTCCCTGAACCACTCCTCAACAAAAACAAACCTTAGCTTCTTCACTCTGCTGGCTATAGCATCTATAGGTACTAGCGGCACTGATGCAGTGAGGGTGCGTGGCCTCTTCCTACCGGACTGTGTGGTGGGTTCAGGTTCCGTCCCAACATGCGAGGATAGACTGCGGGTGATTCTCCTACGAGGTGGAGGCTCAACCTCATGAGTAGCGGGTTCTCCTACCTGTGCATCCTTGGACAGCTTCTTCTTCTTTCTAGGCTCATCTGCAACACTCTTGCCATTGCCCTTCACCGGTCTGCGAGGTGGCTCACTGCCGGCACCCTCATCGTCGTCATGTCTGGCCGTCTGCTTCCTCCTAGCCATTACTTCACACAGAATCAACAAATGCAGTGACCCTGTTATTGACCACGAGCAATCGATAATGGAAAAACTATTGTAAACAACCTTACTTGAATTTGGTAAAATGAGATGGAAATTGTAGCCGGAAAGGGGAATCCTCACCCACAAGCCGTCAGGGTGCGAATCAAGCCAGCGAAGGAGAAGGACGGGGTACGCGCGAAGGCGAACGGATCTCTGAGCCTAAGTGAGAACGCTAGAGGCGATCTACCGCGGGAGGCGGCAATCTAAGGTTTGGAGCGGCGACGGCGATCTAGGGTTTGGAGCAGCGGCGGCGCTGTGCGAGACAGACATCGCCACGGCGCTGCGTGGACAGTCGACGCCGCGGCGCTGCGCCAATGCGACGCGAGGGGGGAGCGGAAGAGGGGCCTGGGGACAGCGCTCGGTCGCGATGGTGATGGCGACGGCGGTAGCAGCGGCGACTGGGGGAAGAGAGACACGCCCGCGCCAGGGCAAATAGGCTACCGGGCCCCACCGCGAACGGTACAGGTTAGGATTAGCAGCTCTGGAAATTGGACGGTGGAGATGCGCCTCTAGTCTGCCCCTCCCTTGTCGGATCCGGCGTGACACGTGGGCCTCTCGACATAGTCGGCGGAGACCGGAGTCTGCGCCCGTCTTTGCCGCGTCGACACTTGAGACTCCGTAACGCTTCAGTGTTGGCACACTGGACAAGTATACGCCTAGGTTATAATGTTCGGTTTGCCAATCCGGTTGAAATCCCCAATTCGAGCAGCAGCTGCAAGAGTGCCACTCCACTGCTAGTCTGCTACTACCCCCAGATCCACAAATCTGAATCCCTCGAGCCTCCAACCCTCAATCCGTGGCCGTAGACCCCGAGATTGAAGATCGAATCACTAGTCCACCAAGAATGACGGGTGGGGGCGTACCAGTGCGAGGAATAAGGCGAACAAGAGAAGGAAGGTTGTTCTCGATGGAGTCCCACAGTTCCAGAATCTTCCAGCACAACCGCTAGTGTGGAAACCATCCTCCCTCAAGCATGAAGACCTGGAGAAGCTGGTAAAGGATGGCTTACTGCAGGAACAAGCAGTCGCAGGCTGGAGGACGGACCCAGGCAATCCGTGGCCCTTCAATGAGATCGACGAGATAGTGGTGTTCGCTCCCTTTTATGAGCGCGGATTCGCCACACCGGCTCATGATTTCCTCCGCAGACTTCTCTTCTACTACGGGTTAGATTTGATCCATCTAAACCTGGATTCCATTCTTCATGTCTCTCTTTACATCCATTTTTGCGAAGCTTTCATGGGGATCGATCCCCATTTCGACTTGTGGTGCCATCTATACCATGTCAAGGCAGACCGGAGTACCGTTCTCGGAGGTGTGATCTTCGAGCTGCGCCAAGGGTGCGAGGTGGACTACTTCGACTTCAAGTTGAAGGATTCGAACAAGGAGTGGCACACCGAGTGGTTCTACGTCTCGAACCAGCCGCCTCAGCTCGCTCCGCACAGCGGCCATCTGCCCAAGATTCACCCCAACTAGACCACGGCCCCTTCCGTCAGTCAGGAGGGGAGCCAGATCACCGAACTACTGCACATGATGACTTCCACCAAGGCGGTTGGCCTAACGGCACAGTCGGTGGTACTGAGCTTCTTCCGCCGTCGCGTGCAACCCTGTCAGGACAGGGTGCACCCTGCCTACGAGTACTTGGGTACTGAAGACCCAACGAGAATGTGCCAGGATGAACTCTGGAAGTCCGAGTGCTTGGCCCAACTTCAGAGGATTTTCCCTGATGTTGAAGACTTGCCAACGGCATTCTTCGGTTGGCACAAGGGGAATCCTTGCCCCGGTGTAAGTGACAACTACTGGGCACTGTCTCGTTTCTAGTCAGCATTCATGTTCGAACTTGACCGAGTCTTGTATCTGAAAATTTATGCAGAATCGTCATCTGCTGTACTCGAGCAATCCTCCTTTGCCCGAGGCCCTAACTGTCGAACAACTGATGACGAGCACCAAGATATCGGGATTGCTCCCGCCTGCCTCTCATGAGGCGGCAAGGATGATGAAGAACAAGGTGACGGACCCATCTCCTCCCCCTCCCCAAGAACGGAAAGTAAACCTCAGCGCCGGTCTTCCTGGGGATAAGGGCCAAGGTGGCTCTGGCATCGAACCCTCCGCATCCGAACAGCCAGAGTCATCTACCCATAAGAGGGATACCCGTTCCACGGGCATGACGATTGAATGTCCTTGTTTGGTTTTGGTAATTGAGTGACAACTTAGGTGGACTAATATGTGTTTAAGTGAAATACACAGGTGATTAGTCTACAGGTGATTATGTGATGAATGAGCTCCTTGCATATGGGACATGACATAGAGTCATGTGACTAAGTGGAGAAGATCAAGACAAGACTTGGTTTGATGGACCGGTTGCAAGTGTGAAGGGCAAGTTAGAAGCTAAGCGCTGGACCGCGTGGCGGGATGCTTGAGCAATGACTTGGCATCGATGGACCGTTGTAACGGTGAAAAGCAAGTGGAGTCAAGATCGATGAACCAATGAGTCTCATGATGATATGAAGTGGATCATATCATTTGTGATGATGTTGCTGCATGTGTTGCATCAACATTGGAGAAGGTGGAATGGAATGCGCAAGGCAAAGGTATAACCAATATGCATTTCATTTAACCGGTCATAGGTGAGTAGAGAAGTTTATGACCGGGTTTAGGATAGATGGCCGTACTATCAAGAGGGGCAAACTTGTTTGCATATCGGTCATCTAGTGCCACTTGAGCGATCTAACATTGCGATGTTGCTAGGATCGAGTGGCGACTAACTTTGAGAAAGAGCGTTGTTGAAAATCTTGTGAAAATCCAGTTCTGTTGAGACTGGTCGGACAGTCCGTGGCATTGGCTCGGACAGTCCGAGAAATGTGAGTTGGAAAAATAATTGAATATCTATGAATATTCCGTTCGGGTGTTTGATCGGCTTGTCCGATCGTTGCTCGGACAGTCCGTGATGAGGTCTCAGACTGTCCATGGTGAGTTTTGACCTGTGAGCCCATGAGTGCTGACTTCCGAGCTGTTGTGATGTCCTCCGAGTGGTTTGATGAAAGGTCGGACAGTCCGTGTCCTATGTTATGTGAGAGGACTCACTATGTTGATCTCTTGAGCAATCTAACTTTGTGATGTTGCTAAGATCGAATGGCGTGGTAAAGAGAGCAAAAAACCCTTTGAGAAATGTTTGTGAAAATGCTAACTCACTCTCAGATAAGGTGGTACACTTATGGGGTTAGCACAATTGCAAAAGGGTTGAAGTTCGGATGTTGGTTATGGCTTGGTGTGATCGTTTGCATTTCTGCTTTGATCCAAAGTGTTTGGGTCAAGTATTCAGTTGGGTTGGATATCCCTCTAAATGATCTTTCCATAGAGTCCAAGATCACCTAATTTGGACATCGGAGCTAAAAGTTATGGGCGTTTTACCGAGTGTCGGCTGTGCTGAAAATAGAGTGACGGACGGTCCGCGGATACTGCGGACGGTCCGCGAAACAGTCCGTAAAATCGCCCGGTTTTACCAGAAGGTTCGGGGGTTCGAGATCTAGGGGGTCGGACGGTCCGCGGGTGACTGCGGACGGTCCGCGGATGACGAGTTTTTGACCGTTTGGATCTCAATGGCTAGTTTTTTGAATGGCGGACGGTCCGGGAATGCACCGCGGACGGTCCGAGGTAGCTGTTAGAGCTCGGGAAAAGTGTGTAACGGCTAGTTTTCCCCTCCCCTCTATAAATAGAAGGGTGCCCGGGCCTTGGGGGAGGTGGAGCACCTTGGGAATGTGTTTCCCATGGTTGTGCTTGCCTTGGGAGTCCACTAACTCACTTGTTCATGCTAGATTGCGAATCCATTGCGAGTGAGTGTGAATCTAGTGCATTGCTTTGAGAGATTGCATCGAGTGACACTAGGTGTTCGTGTTGCAAGCTGGTCTGCTTGTTACTCTTGGAGGTTGCCACCTCCTAGACGGCTTGGTGGATTGAGGCTCCGTTGAAGCACGCAAGGAGATTGTGCGGTGCTCCGGAGGAAGGATTTGTGAGGGGGATTGTGCTCACCCCGTGGGGATCACGAAGAGCAACTCTAGTGGAGCGTGTCATTGAGTTACCTTACTTGCAAGTGGTGTCTTGGTGTGCCCGGAGTGGCTAGCGGCTTGCGAGCTTTGCCCAAGAACCATCGAGGTGTTGGTCGACACAACGAGGACTAGCTTGGTGGCAAACAAGTGAACCTTGGGATAAAAATCACCGTGTCAACTTGTCTACTCTTCTCGGTGGTTTGCACTTCTTGATCATAAGCATTGTATTTACATCCTTATATATATTGTGCTTGTGTGGTTGCTCTTACAATTAGTTGGCTTGTGTAGCTTGCTAGTTGTCTTCTTGCTTGTGTAGCTAGAAGTAGTGATCTTGTGACTAATTAGCTTGAGTAGCTTAATTAGTCTCTTTGCTTAGTTTGTGTAGCTAAGTAAATTGAGCCTTTGGATTAGACTTGTGTAGTCTTGTCCATTGAGCATTGCTAGTGAGCTTAGGAGCTTTGTGCTTTTGCTTACTAGTTGTGTAGGAGCTCCCCGGTGTGTGAAGTACTAGTGGCATAGGTTTGTGTGACCTTGCTTCTAGAATTGATTAGGTGAGCTCGTGCTAGCTTAGCACCTTATTTGCTTGTTTAGAATCTTTTATAAGGTGCTAGCGAACATAGATAGAGGGGTGAAGTCTTGGCTAGACCGATAGTTTTAATTCCACATTTGTTTCGGTTAGCCGGCGAGTTAAAATTTTAGAAAGGATTATTCACCCCCCCTCTAGTCCACCATCTCGACCCTATAACGATCCCCTCCACCAGCCTTCCTGTCACACCCGGATTTACACAGAAACCCGAATGCTACTATATGTGTGCCCAGGAAGTCCACAGAACACATATAGTTAACAAATATGATAGACAAAGTACATATGCTCGAATAAAATGGTTTTACATCAGAGTTTGACTTAAATAACTAAATAGAACAGCGGAAGTCTCTTTATTAACTCTCTCTAAACGAAGACGAAGACGAAGCCGATAACCATAAACCACAGGGACACTGGCTGGTTGAGCACAGCTAGTAGAATGGCAGATCCTCAGGAAATTCAACAGCAGCAGTACCATCTAACCCATCTGTTACCCATCCGGGATTTTGTTGAATGGCAAGTGTAAGTAAATGTCTTACTTAGCAAATACAACACGGATAATGAAGGCTTAAAAGAAAGGCTTGACACGGCTGAACTGCATTAACAATTTTAGTTGATTCATTTTAACATAAACCAAGATTACTACAATTAAGTGAATCCCAGTTGCAATCCCAATTAATGAAGTAGAGGTGAACATTAAACAATAATAAATATCAACTTCTAATCAAAAAGGATCCAGGCCGCTCTTGACCTTGAGCAAGGCTATCATGATAGATTATACACTCTGCAGAGGTTTCGCCCTTTACCCACCAGTCACGTAAAAGTTCAAAGGAACTTTGCACCCAACCACGCACATCAACACTTCCGAGGTGTGACTGCATAGGGACGCTACGAGGCTTTTCACAAGACACCCTAACAAAACAGTAGCCGTTATGGTACAACCTAGGCAGCATGACCCAAGGCACCGAGATTGACTGACGCCCATGTCGTAACACGAGGGGGCCAATGGCGTCCAAGCGTGGTAAAGAATAACAACAACAAAATAAATAGCGCAACGTGTGGAACCCCCGCCATACGGAAGCTCCCAACACGGGACTGTGCCTCACGGGGACATAGCCAACGGATACTCCGTCCTCGGTGGATCAAACCATACTCTCACCCATGCTTCCCATAACGCTGTCGGCCCGTCGGTAACTACTGTCAAGCTAGAGTCGTACATGTTACTTGTCCAAGACTAGAGCCATTATAGTTCCAGCGGTGGCGACAGGTTCCTGGGTTGCCGCTTTAAGAACCAGTCCTTACGGAGAGACACTAGGGCCAAGCATGAAGCATACGCCCTAGCTCCCTGTTCCATGTTGCTAAAAAGCAAGTTTTATCTTTAACATAGGAGTGAACCATTAAGTCAAGATTAACGGTTAAGCAAAGGTGACAGTAGCTGCGCTTAGCAAAGTTCTACCCAGATGCAATAACCCAGGGTAATCAAGGTATAGGATAAACAAAACTAGGTACAACCTTAATAGGAACAATTTAGACACATGCATATGTAGTAAATAATGTAAAGGTGTGTTTAGGTAGCAAGGATTGTCCGTGCTGTACTTGCCTTCATCCAACTGTTGTTGCTGCTCCTGCTGCTGCTATTGGTCCTGCTCCTCGTAACCCTCGAACTCAAACGCGTACGGCTCACCGACTGGACTCATACAACAACACACAATCATCCATACAAGCCAGTACATGCAAACAATATTAATCTATTAGAACAGTACACCAAACAATAAAAACAGATCAAAAGAAGGCTGAAAAACTAATCTACGCTTCGCTACGAACACGTGAGCGCGAAAATCACTCAAATCGGAGCTAAAACGAAGAAGTTATGGCTTTTCTAAGGTTCGGGGACTTGCTGGCAAAGTTTTAAAAGTTCCAGGGGCTTATTTGCAAAAACTCAGGGGCTAAAACATAATTTTATATTAAAACGGGAGGGTTTAATCGCAAATTAATCAAAACAGGACCTCGGGTACTATTTTTAAATAAGCCAGGGGGTTTTCTGTAAAAATCGGGACCTAATTCTAATTATTTTTGAATAGATCGGGACCGCGGGTTTATTTTGAAAAAGGTCAGGGGCTCTTTTGCAAAAAGGCCATGGCTGACTTGTTTGACCGGTATTGACCCGGGGTGTTGACTCGGCTCGGTTCGATCTGGGCCGTCCGATCTGGTTTCGGCGCTGACTGGCGGCGGCGCTGAACGGCGGCAAGCGGCGGCGCTTCACCGGCGTGGCCCGAAAATGAGCTAGGGGGCTCGGTTCGGAGCGTGGCCGGGTGCTACAGACGCACGGGACGACGGCGAGTTCGCCGGAGGGGATCATGACGACCATGGTGCGGCAGAGGTGGCGGTCGTCGAGCTCTAGCGGCGGCGGCGTTCGCGTGACGGTGGAGAGCTCGCGGCAGAGGGGGAGAGGGAGCAGGGAGGGGTTCGGGAGGCTCCTTACCACCACGCGAAGCTTCCCTGGCGGTCGATTGGGCCCGAGCGGCGGCGAGACGACGGGTCCGCGGCGGCGTAGATCTCGGCGGCGGCTATGGCGGCGGTTGCGAGGAGAGCTCGAGCGGAGGCGGCTGGGGCTCGATGGGGGGGTCGTGGCGCAGGGCGGCGGCTTAAATAGGACGGATGTGGGCGGCTCGGGTGGGCCTCGGCGTCCGTGCCGTGGCCGGGCCGGACACCATGGCCGGGGCCGTGGCGGAGTCGGATTCCGACGGGAGGTCGGAGACGAGTCTGACCTGTGGGTCCACGTGGTCAGCGGCTGCGGGCGTAGGCGGGCCGGCCTGGCTGCTGGGCCGCGCTGGGGGAGGAAGGCAGGGGGCGCTGCGCTGGCTGCTGGGCCGGACTGGGCCACTGGCGGGCGGAACGGGGAGCGGGAGGGCGAGCAGGCCGGCGCGGGGCGGAGCAGGCCGTTGGGCCGGGCCGCATGCGGAGCAGGGGGGGTCGGCTGGCTGGCGGGCTGGCCAAGCTGGGCCGAAAGCGGAGCGGGAGTAGCTGGGCCGCTGCAGAAAGAAAAGTAGGAGGAGCAAAATTGGCCGGGGGAAAAAGTTAAGGGAGGAAAAACGGACTTGAGCTACTGAAACTTTTTTAGAGCTCCAAACTTGATGATTCAAATTCGAATTTAAACAGAATTTAAATTCCAACTGAACCACACACAAACAAAACACAATGCAGCCGGCATGAATGCAACAAAAATGTTTCTAACCTTATATTTACTTTTATTTCTCATAAATAATTTATTTTCCTTAGATAAATATGAGCATTAAATTAAATAAGAGCAATTTAATTACTAAATTTTAAAATAGGCATTTTTAGGGAGTTACAAACCTACCCCCCTTAGGATGAATCTCGTCCTCGAGTTTCGGATGTGGATGGGAATAACTGTGGATATTCAGCTCTGAGGTCTTCTTCTCTTTCCCAAGTCGCTTCATCCACTGAATGACGACTCCACTGAACCTTGCACATCCGGATCACTTTATTTCTGGTGACTCTTTCTGACTCCTCCAAAATCTTGACAGGATACTCAGTATAGGTAAGATCTTCCTCCACATTCAGCTCATCAATCGGAATTTGTTCCTCAGGTACTCGCAAGCACTTTTTCAACTGAGACACATGAAACACATCATGTACTCCTGCTAACTTCTCTAGTAGCTCTAACTGATATGCCACCTCATCTTTCCGACCAAGTACCTTGAACGGTCCAATGTATCGAGGTGCTAACTTGCCCTTGACGTTGAACCTCTTCACGCCTCTCATGGGTGACACCTTGAGATACACGAAGTCTCCAATTTCGAAGCTGAGATCCCTCCGTCGGTTATCTACATAGCTCTTCTGTCTGGATTGTGCCACTTTTAGATTCTGTCTAATTATCTGCATTTGTCGCTCTACCTCTCTTAGTATTTCAGGTCCAAATACCTGACTTTCTCCCGTCTGATTCCAGAATAGTGGTGTCCTACACTTTCTGCCATACAGAGCCTCGAATGGTGCCATCTGCAGACTCTTCTGATAGCTGTTGTTGTATGAGAATTCTGCGTACGGTAAACTCCTGTCCCAACTGGCACCATACTGTAGAGCACATGCTCTCAACATATCCTCCAATATCTGATTCGTTCGTTCTGTCTGCCCATCTGTCAGCGGATGGTAAGCTGAACTGAACTGTAGCTTAGTGTCCATAGACTCATGCAGTTGTCGCCAAAAATGTGATGTGAACTGGGTACCTCGATCTGACACTATTCTCTTCGGTACTCCATGCAGACACACAATCCTCTCCATGTACAACTCCGCTAGTCTGGCTCCGGTGTAGGTGGTCTTTACTGGAAGGAAATGCGCCACCTTGGTCAGACGATCCACGATTACCCAGATTGAGTCAAATCCCCTCGGAGTGCGAGGTAAGCCAGTGATGAAATCCATACCGACTTCTTCCCACTTCCATTCAGGTACCTTCAGGGGCTGGAGCAAACCTGCTGGCCTCTGATGTTCAGCCTTGACTCTCTGACACGTGTCACATAGAGCTACGTATGTGGCCACATCTCTCTTCAATCCGTACCACCAAAATCTCTCTTTGATATCTTGGTACATCTTGGTACTACCTGGGTGTATCGAATATGCCGATTCATGAGCTTCCCTCAGAATTGCATCCCTGATCTGCACTATATCTGGTACACAGATCCTCTTTTCATACCACAAGGTCCCTTGGTCATCCACTCGAAAACCAGGGGCTTTTCCTAATGCCACTAGTTCTACGATCTCCTTGATCTTCTCATCTGTGAGCTGTCCTTTTCGGATCTCTTGTTCCAAGGTCGGTTCTACTGCCATCTCGGTGACGCTGGTCACAAATCCCAGACTCATCCTTTCGAACTCTGAACTGAGTTCCTCCGATAAGCAATGTCCCGTGATCTTATTCACATAACTCCTTCTACTCAGAGCATCTGCCACCAAGTTGGCCTTCCCTGGATGATAATGAATCTCCAGATCGTAGTCCTTGATCAGTTCTAACCAACGACGTTGCCTCATATTCAGATCTGACTGTGTGAACACATACTTGAGACTCTTGTGGTCAGTGTAAATATCACACTTATGTCCAATCAAGTAATGCCTCCAAATCTTCAAAGCATGCACCACAGCTGCTAACTCCAGATCGTGTGTTGGGTAATTCTGCTCATGTTTCCTCAACTGCCTCGATGCATAAGCTACTACTCTGCCTTCCTGCATGAGTACACATCCCAATCCTAGACGAGATGCATCGCAGTAGATAGAGAAGCTCTTGGTTATATCCGGCAACACTAGCACGGGTGCCGTGGTCAACCTCTTCTTCAATTCCTCAAAGCTAGCCTGACACTCCTCAGTCCAGACAAACTTGGCATTTTTCTCCAATAATGCCGTCAAGGGTTTAGCAATCTTGGAGAATCCTTCAATGAACCTCCGATAGTATCCAGCCATCCCAAGGAAACTTCTGATTTCACTCACATCCTTAGGCGGATTCCAACTCAACACATCACTAACCTTCTTTGGATCAACTGCCACCCCACCATTGGACAACACATGTCCCAAGAATGCTACTTCCTTCAACCAAAACTCACACTTGCTCAGCTTGGAATACAACTGATGCTCACGAAGTCTCTGCATCACCAACCTCAGATGTTCTTCATGCTCTTTCTCATTCTTGGAGAAAACCAGGATATCGTCAATGAACACTACTACGAATTTGTCAAGGTAGTCCATGAACACACTGTTCATTAAATACATGAAGTATGCCGGTGCATTTGTCAGACCAAAAGACATGACTGTGAACTCATATAAACCATATCGGGTTGTGAAGGCTGTTTTGGGGATGTCAGTCAATCGTATCCTCATCTGATGGTAACCGGATCGGAGATCGATCTTAGAGAACACACATGCTCCTTTCAACTGGTCGAAGAGATCATCAATCCTTGGCAGCGGGTACTTGTTCTTGATGGTCACTTCATTCAAAGCTCGATAATCCACACACAATCTCTGGGTCCCATCTTTCTTATCTACAAATAAAACCGGTGCTCCCCAAGGGGATGAACTAGGATGAATATACCCTTTTGCTAACAACGCCCTTAATTCCTCCTTAAGTTTCTCTAGTTCTTTTACTCCCATTCTATATGGCCTTTTAGCTATAGGGGCAGTACCAGGCTTAAGATCAATAACAAATTCAACTTCGCGGTCTGGGGGCATACCTGGTAACTCATCTGGAAACACGTCTGGGAAATCGCACACCACTCTGATGTCCTCCAGTGCTACACCTTCGGCTTGGTAGATCTGATTGTGTCCCAGGGGACTAGCTGCTTGATACTCCACTTTCTCACCAGTCTTTGCTGTCAGCTGCACTGTTCTTTGGGAACATTGAATCACCCCAACATATCTGGCTAACCAGCTCATACCCAGAATCAAGTCAAACCCAAGGGTTTCTAGGACTATTGGGTTCACCACAAAGTCTACCCCCCTTATTGTGATGGTGATACAGGGGCAACGTAAAGTGGCACGCTGTTCTCCCCCGGGTGAACTAACTACCATGGGGTTCCCCATAGGTTGCAAGATCATCATGTTCTTTTTCACGAAAGCAGCAGATATGAAAGCATGCGAAGCTCCAATATCAAACAAAACAGTTGCGAGAGTCGAGTTGACAGGGAACGTACCCACAACGACATCCGTTGCTCCTTCTGTGGTTTCCGCACCCATGTGGTTGACCTTGCCTCTCGCTGGGTTCTGCTGTTGACTCCCGTTCTGGTTCTGCAGTTGTCCACCCCTCTGATTGTTGTTCTGACCAGTGGCATTCTGAGCCTTACGAGGACAAGCGCTGGCATAGTGTCCCAGCTCACCACAACCAAAACACCTCGGAGCCGTAGGTGCATTGCTGGTCGGGTTGGGGCGTTGGACAGGACCACTCTGTGGCTGGTTTTGGGGACGCTGCTGAGGTAGTGCTGAGGGGTACTAGGGACGTGGCTGGTACTGGGGTCGTTGCTGATACTGGTTGCGGTTCATCAAACCGGACTGTCCCTGGAAACGCTGTGGAGTCACCATCTGCTGGTTTCCTTGCTGAGGATTGAAGCGAGGGCGAACATTGCTTCCTGACGGTGTGCCTTGAAGCTTTCTCTTCTTTTCCTCCATCTCACGGCGCTTGTGCTCCAGCAGTAGTGCGCTATCCACCAGTTCTTGAAAAGTGGCGAACTTGGAACACAGGAGCTGGTACTGGAGTGTATCATGCAGGCCATCACGGAATCAGGTCTGCTTCTTCCTATCCGTATTCACGTCCTCTGGAGCATAACGGGCCAACTCAATGAACTTGTCACGATAAGCGGTGACACTCATACCTTCCTGCTTCAATGCCAGGAACTCCTTCTTCTTCAAGGTCATCAGCGCTTCCGGCACGTGGTGAGAACGGAAACTGTCGCGGAACTCTTGCCAAGTGATCTGATCACGATTGGGGTGAGCATATTGGTACGCATCCCACCAATCCAAAGCTGCTCCCTGGAGCTGTCCACTTCCATATAACACCTTCTCCCTGTCATTGCATTGTGCGATGTCCAGCTGTCGTTCTACTGCCTTGAGCCAGTCCTCTGCTTGCATTGGGTCGCTAGACTTGTTGAAGGTAGGAGGGCGTCCCTTCATAAACTCGCCCCTTTTATCTCTGGGCTGCACGGGGTGCTGTTGAAGCGGGTTCTGCTGATTCTGCTGCATCAGTGCTATGGTTTGCGCCATCTGCTGTGTCAGCTGGAGTTGCATCTGCATCATCTGATCCATGGTGAGTGGCGGTGGTGGAGGTGGTGGGTTCTGGTTCTGGTTGCTTCCACTACCACCGGGGTTGCCTCTGGTGTTAACCATCTACCATAGCAAGATATCTCCCATCAGTATTCCCGTCAGTCGGTAATAGATAACCCATGCTTGCAGATGGTGTATAAGAAGATAGCAGTACTTGGAAAGATATGATAGAGAGTAAGACAGAGGAAGTGCAAAGGAGATATATAACCCAACTATTTATTCACTAATTTTCCTTAAACCTTAGTCCTATATCTAGATGGAGATAGACTTGCGTCTATGACCATCACAATCATTACAAAGATCCAAATCAAACATAAGCATAATAACAGCAAAATCAAGCACATAGAGACATGATTCACACAAGACTCGACAGCATTGGTTTTGAAAAACGTAACTAAATGATCTGAAACAAAATCATGGTGGTCCCCTAATGATTTGTCAACCGTTCTAACTAGGCTGCGATCCTACAGTCAGCACGGCTCTGATACCAAACTGTCACACCCGGATTTACACAGAAACCCGAATGCTACTATATGTGTGCCCAGGAAGTCCACAGAACACATATAGTTAACAAATATGATAGACAGAGTACATATGCTCGAATAAAATGGTTTTACATCAGAGTTTGACTTAAATAACTAAATAGAACAGCGGAAGTCTCTTTATTAACTCTCTCTAAACGAAGACGAAGACGAAGCCGATAACCATAAACCACAGGGACACTGACTGGTTGAGCACAGCTAGTAGAATGGCAGATCCTCAGGAAATTCAACAGCAGCAGTACCATCTAACCCATCTGTTACCCATCCGGGATTTTGTTGAATGGCAAGTGTAAGTAAATGTCTTACTTAGCAAATACAACACGGATAATGAAGGCTTAAAAGAAAGGCTTGACACGGCTGAACTGCATTAACAATTTTAGTTGATTCATTTTAACATAAACCAAGATTACTACAATTAAGTGAATCCCAGTTGCAATCCCAATTAATGAAGTAGAGGTGAACATTAAACAATAATAAATATCAACTTCTAATCAAAAAGGATCCAGGCCGCTCTTGACCTTGAGCAAGGCTATCATGATAGATTATACACTCTGCAGAGGTTTCGCCCTTTACCCACCAGTCACGTAAAAGTTCAAAGGAACTTTGCACCCAACCACGCACATCAACACTTCCGAGGTGTGACTGCATAGGGACGCTACGAGGCTTTTCACAAGACACCCTAACAAAACAGTAGCCGTTATGGTACAACCTAGGCAGCATGACCCAAGGCACCGAGATTGACTGACGCCCATGTCGCAACACGAGGGGGTCAATGGCGTCCAAGCGCGGTAAAGAATAACAACAACAAAATAAATAGCGCAACGTGTGGAACCCCCGCCATACGGAAGCTCCCAACACGGGACTGTGCCTCACGGGGACATAGCCAACGGATACTCCGTCCTCGGTGGATCAAACCATACTCTCACCCATGCTTCCCATAACGCCGTCGGCCCGTCGGTAACTACTGTCAAGCTAGAGCCGTACATGTTACTTGTCCAAGACTAGAGCCATTATAGTTCCAGCGGTGGCGATAGGTTCCTGGGTTGCCGCTTTAAGAACCAGTCCTTACGGAGAGACACTAGGGCCAAGCATGAAGCATACGCCCTAGCTCCCTGTTCCATGTTGCTAAAAAGCAAGTTTTATCTTTAACATAGGAGTGAACCATTAAGTCAAGATTAACAGTTAAGCAAAGGTGACAGTAGCTGCGCTTAGCAAAGTTCTACCCAGATGCAATAACTCAGGGTAATCAAGGTATAGGATAAACAAAACTAGATACAACCTTAATAGGAACAATTTAGACACATGCATATGCAGTAAATAATGTAAAGGTGTGTTTAGGTAGCAAGGATTGTCCGTGCTGTACTTGCCTTCATCCAACTATTGTTGCTGCTCCTGCTGCTGCTGTTGGTCCTGCTCCTCGTAACCCTCGAACTCAAACGCGTACGGCTCACCGACTGGACTCATACAACAACACACAATCATCCATACAAGCCAGTACATGCAAACAATATTAATCTATTAGAACAGTACACCAAACAATAAAAACAGATCAAAAGAAGGCTGAAAAACTAATCTACGCTTCGCTACGAACACGTGAGCGCGAAAATCACTCAAATCGGAGCTAAAACGAAGAAGTTATGGCTTTTCTAAGGTTCGGGGACTTGCTGGCAAAGTTTTAAAAGTTCCAGGGGCTTATTTGCAAAAACTCAGGGGCTAAAACATAATTTTATATTAAAACAGGAGGGTTTAATCGCAAATTAATCAAAACAGGACCTCGGGTACTATTTTTAAATAAGCCAGGGGGTTTTCTGTAAAAATCGGGACCTAATTCTAATTATTTTTGAATAGATCTGGACCGCGGGTTAATTTTGAAAAAGGTCAGGGGCTCTTTTGCAAAAAGGCCATGGCTGACTTGTTTGACCGGTATTGACCCGGGGTGTTGACTTGGCTCGGTTCGATCTGGGCCGTCCGACCTGGTTTGGGAGGCAGGGATTAGATCGGGGAGAGGAAGTCGGCGGTAGCGCTGAACGGCGGCAAGCGGCGGCGCTTCGCCGGCGTGGCTCGAAAACGAGCTAGGGGGCTCGGTTCGGAGCGTGGCCGGGTGCTACTGACGCACGGGACGATGGCGAGTTCGCCGGATGGGATCATGATGACGATGGTGCGGCAGAGGTGGCGGTCGTCGAGCTCTAGCGGCGGCGGCGTTCGGGTGACGGTGGAGAGCTCGCGGCAGAGGGGGAGAGGGAGCAGGGAGGGGTTCGGGAGGCTCCTTACCACCACGCGAAGCTTCCCTGGTGGTCGATTGGGCCCGAGCGGCGGCGAGACGACGGGTCCGCGGCGGCGCAGATCTCGGCGGCGGCTATGGCGGCGGTTGCGAGGAGAGCTCGAGCGGAGGCGGCTGGGGCTCGATGGGGGGGTCGTGGCGCAGGGCGGCGGCTTAAATAGGACGGACGTGGGCGGCTCGGGTGGGCCTCGGCGTCCGTGCCCTGGCCGGGCCGGACACCATGGCCGGGGCCGTGGCGGAGTCGGATTCCGACGGGAGGTCGGAGACAAGTCTGACCTGTGGGTCCACTTGGTCAGCGGCTGCGGGCGTAGGCGGGCCGGCCTGGCTGCTGGGCCGCGCTGGGGGAGGAAGGCAGGGGGCGCTGCACTGGCTGCTGGGCCGGACTGGGCCACTGGCGGGCGGAACGGGGAGCGGGAGGGCGAGCAGGCCGGCGCGGGGCGGAGCAGGCCGTTGGGCCGGGCCGCAAGCGGAGCAAGGGTGGGTCGGCTGGCGGGCGGGCTGGCCAAGCTGGGCCGAAAGCGGAGCGGGAGTAGCTGGGCCGCTGCGGAAAGAAAAGTAGGAGGAGCAAAATTGGCCGGGGAAAAAGTGAAGGGAGGAAAAACGGACTTGAGCTGCTGAAACATTTCTAGAGCTCCAAACTTGATGATTCAAATTCGAATTTAAACAGAATTTAAATTCCAACTGAACCAAACACAAACAAAACACAATGCAGCTGGCATGAATGCAACAAAAATGTTTCTAACCTTATATTTACTTTTATTTCTCATAAATAATTTATTTTCCTTAGGTAAATATGAGCATTAAATTAAATAAGAGCAATTTAATTACTAAATTTTAAAATAGGCATTTTTAGGGTGTTACACTGCCGAACATGGAGAATCCTACCAGCACACGGACAAACAGCGTGTCCGTCGTTACACCAAAGGTTGAGGAATCGGATGTATGTCCTACAAGGGCGTCGGCCTCTGGCATGGAGGCTGGGGGTGCCCCCTCAATGTCTTTTCCAAGATCTCCAGGCCCCGAGACGGTCAACATTGCCCGCGAGGAGCCAGATCCTTCTCATCCTTGTGCATCGAGCATGACTCCGGTTGCCGCGTGGCCTCAATCGGCCGAAAGCAGTCGTCTCGCCGCAGCCCGCGCGGAGGAATCGAAGCTCGCAGGGTTAGAGATCGAGGAAATCCCATGACCCAAACCTGCTGCGCCGCCCTCTCCACCACAACACTTTCGAATAGGGTGCGCGCCTCCCGGAGCTGAATGGGAGGACGATCGGACGTTCCTATTGACCTCCGAAACTGATCACGAAGAAATGGTGAAATTGAAAGAGCTGCACGAACAAGTTGCGAAGTACCGTGAAGAAGAATTCGAGAAATGGAAGGTGCTGCACGACCAAGTTGCGAAGTCGCATGAGGTAAGTTTCTCTTTGTAGATTATCCTTTGAGAGCAAGATATCTCCCATCTTGATTGTTTTCTTGTAAAAAATAGAGTGTCGTCTTGCGCTCGCTCCAGAAGAGCGAGATTATACGCCGATCAACCGCCATGGCATCCAAGGCCGAAGAAGCTGAGTCCAAGCTCACGCAGCAGCGAGCAGCCTGGGACGTGGAGCGCGCTCTCACCAAGAAGGAACTGGACGAGTGCTATAAGAAGATTGACTTTATCCAACAGGACAGGGAAGCACTGGTCATCAAGAACAATGAGCTCAGTGCGGATATCAAAGGTGAGCACTTTGTACATCCTCCACGTTCTATATCAAATGTTGCACTTTTGTTGTGGTTTGCGTCCTTAACCCTCCTGTATCTTCCAGACCGAGACAAAAAAATTGCAGATTTTGAGGCAAAGGTGAACGACTGTCTGAAGCGTGAGGAAGAAATCAGACGTCAGCTCGAGACAGAGAAGACGCTGCGCAAAGAAGTGGATCATCGAGTTGAAGCGCTACATAAGGAGGCCAATGATCTGTCAGCCGCCGCTCTCAGTATTAGCCGCCGCCTCAAAGGTTTAGGGAACTGACGGATGCTACACTCCAAACATCGTAATCACTAGACAGGTGCTACAAGAACGGTTCTCACCGGTCCAACTGGTACGTTTAGCACAGTGCCATTGCATGTCTAGGACCCCGTCCGGTGAACGTCCAGAGACTTCCTGGGTTGATACGGTGACTGCAATTAATACGGAACTCGTCCTTGTCACCCACTTTGAGTTTGAACTCAACTTCTGTCAACTTATTTGTTCTATCTAAGATACATAGATGTACAACTATATAGCGTGCACCACACTACGGCCAATCTCAGTGGCTAGGGAACCATCGTCTCTCCATGCCCTCGTACGACCGGTGATATACGGCAGTGTTCACCGGACAATGTATGAGAAAGATACAAACATGCTTTCTGTATGGACAAGTGTTTGCGTGCACAGGTGGGACCGGCTCATCTGTCCGGTGCGATCAACGGTCTCTCCTTGCCACATGCCATAGAACCATCCTTAGACTATTAAGTCTGTACGCTTCATGAACCCTTTTAGTATAATCATGGTCTAATAGCCCATGAATTCCTAAATTATTTGTGAAACATATGATGCAGTGAAATATGCTAATCGATCTGAGACCTTGACGCAGTCCAGTGGTACTATGGTCCGCTTCGTCGATTAAAAAGTTTCGATGCTAAACTCCAAATACCATAATAACCCGACCGGTTCTCACCGGTCTAACTGGTATGTTGAAGAACAGTGGTGTTGCATGGACTCTGAAGTTCTGCCATTGTGCCATTGTACCTTGCTTGGGGGCTCTTTTTTTTCCTTCTACTAGTTCTACCAGCCATGGTTGTATTTCTTCTTCCGGCTATCTGTATCAAATTATGATCCATGTAACACGCACAACATCAGATGCACACAAGAAGTAGAAGAACCATAAAAATATTTTCCCTGTATAAGCAGAGAATAAAGTATTTCCATACTATGGCCATTGGGTCACTGCCGCGTGGGGCGGGGGCCACTTTATAGTGACTATAACTACTGCAGAGAATCCTCATGCCACGCGGCCTCGCCTCTCAGGATTTTCAAAACGCACGATACTCGGCACGATCCAGGGCAACCTACCAAAAGATAGCATCCAACTACGCCGCAAGACACGCCTTCTTTCCTAGCGCATGCCCGGCTCCGCGATGACGGCTCGGATGTCCGGCTCCTTCTTTCCTCACGCGAAAACGCCGCTCCACCGGGCGCACAGGATTTTTTTTTTCGATAATCCACGACGGCACGATCAAGGGCAACCTACAAAGGCGCTTAACGTTGATTGATATTTAAGGGAACTTGACAGGGTAACAGGCGAAATCCCTACCAGCACCTCTTAGCCCTTGTCGTTCCCGACTATGGCGCCGGCTAGATCCCTTCCCCAGCTTCCAAAAGACATGCTCGTCGAGGTCGCCGCCCGCGTGGCGGCATCATCAAGCTTCCCCATGCACGATATGCGTCGCCTCAGGGGGGTTTCCTGTCTCGTCCGAGACTGGGTGTGCAGCGCGCCGCTGGTGCGCTGCAGCCTCAACCTAAGGCTGGCGTTGCAGCAGGAGGGCAACGAGGAGACTCGCCAGCGGCTGATCGCGAACACCTACAAGGCGGGCAACCTTGAAGCGCTCTTCGTCGAGGGGATGAGGGCCGCGTTCCGACCTCACGTCGGGTCTCTTCATCCGCCGCTGCACGACCTAGAACGGGCTGCACGCGGGGGCCACAAGCCGGCGGCGTACATGCTCGCTATGTTCCCGTGGCGAGCAAATCGTTGCGCCGAGGACGACCGCCGGGCCAAGGAGCTCCTGGCCAAGGTGGCGGATGACGACACAGCGGTCACCAAATGGAGTGACCGCGGGGTTTGCGGTACACTCGATCACATCATCGACATACTATGGGCGGACGTCTGGCCTGTTGACATCCACCCCCCCTTGGGCGTGCTTGGGGAGCCGGTGCTTCGTGCTGTTCATCAGTGCGCGTACCGGGACGCGAACGGAATCCTGCGCGTCTCGTGCTGCAAGGTAGCCGGCCGTGAGGGAAAGTTCTGGTGGTCGTACTTCTGCAGCGAGGAATGCAGGATACGGTGCCACTGCGAGGCCACCTTCCGCGTAATTCTTTCTTAGGATAGCTTCGTCTTCGTCCATGCTGTCGCGGTGTTCACGGCACTACCATTACTAGGGTGTCTCAGAAACCTTCGTCTTAAGACTGTAATTTAGTGTTCTCAAAATTCTACCTTCACTTCATGGTAATCATTGGTTCTGTACTCAAAGTTTGTACGCTTCATGTGCCTACTGTTTGGTTGATGAGTTTCACTGGTAACGTAAAGAGAATTGAAAAGCTCCGTAAACGTAAACAAGTTAAGCGATTACTTGTTTTGTTTGGTGGTTCTCTCGGTAACGAATACATGAAGCAAAAAGGGGCAAAATTGCAGAGGAATGACTTCTTCTGCACTCTGGAGTGCGACTGGCATAGGACTCTCGAAGTCGAGCAGCGACCAGGCCGGCGAAGAATGGCCGATGTCACAGCGCTATCCGTTTACGCTGGGTAGAGAGCGGTATCAGATTGCAGTAGTTTTCTACATCTCCGTAATCGATTACGTGGGATCCGATTACACCGGCGCCGAAACAAACACGATCTAATGGAATCAATTGCCTCCGTGAACAGATCATGTTGCATTAGCGTGAACCAAACAGCACCTAATTGTGATGGATGATGGCAGTGATAGATGGACAATGACAGCATTATAAACATGGGAGCGACGTTATAGGCAGTGGCGGATGCAACTTGCCTTGCTAGTATGCTCTTTTTTTTGGACTAGTTGTACCAGCCATGATTGTATTTCTGCTTCTGGCTATCTGTATCAAATTATGTTCCATGTAACCTAAGGCAATGCTCCATGACCAAGACAATCTTGTATCCATCATTCAAAAAATACCAAACAAAAGTGCTTCAAGCCATTCCATAGATAAAAAGTAGAGTAAATTTTCAACCCAAAAGTTGATTCAGTGCTACTTTCACCCTAGAATATTCAGTGCTTCAAGCCATTCCATACATGACTTTCATGCAACCAGTTAAATACATGATAAGAGTCATCCCTATACTAGCTAACAGATAGACAAAATACTACCATAAGATCATCAGTTCTTCAAAACAACTGTATAAAACATTTCCACCATAAGGTCGTCAGTTGTTCAAGACCACTGCAAGCAGCACTGCCACCATAAGAGAAATGAGGCACATGATCAATCCAAGAACCATCCACTTATCAGAGCCAGCACACATATTCCTAGTGTGCAGCTCACTCTGCAGGTTCTCCTTCTCTTTGATTAGTTTACTCTTCTCTCTAGCCCAGTTTTCCTTCTCTCGCTCTAGTGCTTGTTTCTCTTCGTACATAGCATTGCAAAGCTGAATGGCCCCCGATAGGTCCGCTTGAGCTTCATCCGCCTTGTTCCTGTACTCGAGCATACCGCGCAATAGGATTGTAGCAAAATCAGGCATTGGTGGCCAGCTGTGTTTGTCATCCTTCCACAGAATGAAATCACACATGTTCTCCTGCCCCTGCAGTGGAACCAGCAATCAATTAATTAAACAGTCGAACCCCACATCAATGCATGTTGCTTTCATCTACCATATAGAACTATAGAGGGGAAATTACCCAGAGTGAGCAACCGTGGTAACGACGCCCCTTGTTCTCTCCATCCCAGCAGAGCACTCGGCGTGGATGCAATCCATGGTGGCACCGAGCTTCAGTATCATGATCAATCTCGTTCCATTCCGCAACCTCCGTTCCTTGGGGGCGCTCGCTTAACGAAACTGACTATAAGATCACAAATTCTAGCTTCAAATTCTATTCACCAACACAATCAATCGAATTCTATTCACCAACACAACCCCTAGAATTTTGCAAACAATCCTGCAGATCCAGAACAAGAACGAGTCCTAACATCTAGATCCAGATAAAGAATGCACAGAGAGCTACAGGGAGAGCGACGAAGGGGGATCCCTCGAAGCAGAGGGCTGGATCCGGCGGATTCGAGCTCACCTTGACGGATGACGACCTCCGGCGGACGCTGGGAGATCCCTTACCCCTGGATCCATCTCCACCGCCAGCAGGCCCAGGCATCTCGGCCGGTTAGCGGAAGGGACGAGAAACAAAACAGACGGTCACCAGGCTAGGGTTCAGCGGCGGCCGTGGATGGTAAACTCACACATATCGTGTAGGTGGGGGGCCTAACGGGCTTGTGCATGCTTCAAATCACAGAATTCCAAACATGAGCCGAAATGCATTATTTTCTTGGGTCGTCCCCGTGTGGACGAGGTCACGATCTGCGCATCTAATTGGGCAACATACAAAAATGGCGAAAAAACCCAAAAAAATAGCATCAGATCCGGCTTCGAACGCTAGACCTTCCTCTTATCAGCCTAATGTACAAACCATTGTGCTAGTAGAGTTTTTAAGTTTACAGGTACCCTGAGAATCTATTTCAGCCCTATCTATTTAAGCCTTATTTGACCTCCCACAGCCTAATGTATTTGAACTGTTGGATTACAAAGTCAGAAGAAACCACATCAAATTTTACATCTTGCAGGCTGTCATGAGCTTCGGGGAATTGCACAATGCATTAGCTGCATCAAGGTTGAAGATTAGTATATTTGAAGAACGGCTTGCAAAGGAAAAGGCTAGGAAGAAGACTAGGAGGCAGGTAGAGGCAGAGGTGAATATTGGTTTACTTGAAGCTAAGCTTGCAAAGGAAAAGGACAGGGAGGATGAATTTCAGCATGCACTGATAAATGTGTCCAAGAAGGCAAGGAACATCTAGTGGCAACCAGCAAGATGTGATAGTTGACCCACTGATTCTATCTTTGTGTTCCCAGAAGTTGTATTTGGCCAGCAAGAAACACATGTGTGTCTTGTCCTTTTGGTGCTCTAGTTTTGTGTCTTGACCTTTTCGATCTCGAGTTTCTTGTGCCAAATTCAGTTAAGCAGATAAGGGCGTGTTTTTTTAGTCCGGAGCCGATGACCTGAGCCGGGCAAGCCGGTGGTGGGTAGAGCCGAGCGAGCGGCCTTTCGTCGCGAGCGTTGATCCGCTCAAGTCGCCACGCGGCAGGAATCGAGCGTGGGTCATCACCCTAAGGACTTTGGGGACCGTCCCCATAGAATTTTCCTCCCACGCGGCCACGCCTCTCCGGCCTTCCGAAACGGACGCGTGTCCACGAGGTCACGATCCGCCGTCTGCGCATCTAATTGGGCAACCTACAAAGGAGCTTAACCTTGATTAAGATTCTAGTTATTTTAGGGAATGACGTGCCCTCGTCCTCTTTCCACCGCCAAAGACCTCCTCCTACCAGCACCTCCTTAGCCATTCTCATTCCGATGCAGATCGACCATGGTGCCGGCTAGATCCCTTCCCCAGCTTCTAGAAGACATGGTCGTCGAGGTCGCGGCCCTCGTCGCGGCATCATCAAGCTTCCCCATGGACGATCTGCGTCGCCTCAGGGGGGTTTCCTGTCTCGTCCGAGACCAGGTGTGCGCCGCAGCCTCAACCTTAGGCCGGCGTTGCAGCATGAGGGCAACGAGGAGACTCGCCAGCGGCTGATCGCGAACACCTACAAGGCGGGCAACCTTGAAGCGCTCTTCGTCGAGGGGATGAGGGCCGTGTTTCGACCCCACGCCAAGACTCTTCATCCGCCGTTGCACGACCTAGACCGGGCTGCCCGCGGGGGCCACAAGCCGGCGGCGTATATGCTCGCTATGCTCCTGTGGCGTGCAAATAGTGGTGCCGAGGACGACCGCCGGGCCAAGGACCTCCTGGCCAAGGCGGCGGATGACAACACGGTGCTCACCGTATGGAGCGACCGCGGGGTTTTGGGTGTACGCAGTCACATCTACAGATCGATGTGGGCGTACGTCTTTCCTGGTGACCCTCGCCCCCCCCCCCCACGACGTGCTTGGGAAGCCAGTGCCCCGCGCGGTTCAATAGTGTGCTTCCCCGTACTATACAGTCGAAGGGTGCCGGGGCTGGTGCGGCAAGCCAGCCGGGCACGAGGGATGGTTCTGGTGGTCGTTCTTCTGCAGCGAGGAATGCAGGATCCGGATCCAGTGCATGCGCAATTTCCGGGTGCTGCTCCTGCTCAAACTTTAGTATAGGGTGGCTACGGAACCATCGTCCTGAGGAGTCTAATTAATTGTTTTGCATTATTTTACCTTCACTTCATGGTAATCATTGGTTCTGTACTCAAAGTTTGTATGCTTCATGTGCATTGTTTAACTGTGATGGATGATGGCGGTGTTAGATGGATGATGATAGCGTTATTAACATTCGAGCGACGCTATAGGCAGTGGCGGATGCGAAATGCCTTGCTTCGGGGCTCTTTTTTTCCTTCTACTAGTTCAACCAGCCATGGTTGTATTTCTTCGTCCGGCTATCTGTATCAAATTATGATCCATGTAACACGCACAGCATCAGATGCACACAAGAAGTAAAAGAACCATAAAAATATTTTCCCTGTATAAGCAGAGAATAAAGTATTTCCATACTATGGCCATTGGATCACTGCCGCGTGGGGCGGGGGCCACTTTACAGTGACTATAACTACTACAGAGAATCCTCATGCCACGCGGCCTCGCCTCTCAGGATTTTCGAAACGCACGATACTCGGCACGATCCAGGGCAACCTACCAAAAGATAGCATCCAACTACGCCGCGCGACACGCCTTCTTTCCTAGCGCACGCCCGGCTCCACGACGACGACTCGGATGTCCGGCTCCTTCTTTCCCCACGCGAAAACGCCGCTCCACCGGGCGCACAGGATTTTTTTCCGGTAATCCACGACAGCACGATCCAGGGCAACCTACAAAGGCGCTTAACGTTGATTGATATTTAAGGGAACTTGACAAGGTAACAGGCGAAATCCCTACCAGCACCTCTTAGCCCTTGTCGTTCCCGACTATGGCGCCGGCTAGATCCCTTCCCCAGCTTCCAGAAGACATGCTCGTCGAGGTCGCCGCCCGCGTGGCGGCATCATCAAGCTTCCCCATGGACGATCTCCGTCGCCTCAGGGGGGTTTCCTATCTCGTCCGAGACCGGGTGTGCGGCACGCCACTGGTGCACTGCAGCCTTAACCTTAGGCTGGCGTTGCAGCAGGAGGACAACGAGGAGACTATCCAGCGGCTGATCGCAAACACCTACAAGGCGGGCAACCTTGATGCGCGCTTCATCATGGGGATGAGGGCCTTGTTCCGACAGCATGACGGGGCTCTTCATCCCCCGCTGCACGACCTAGAACGGGCTGCCCGCGGAGGCCACAAGCCGGCGGCGTACATGCTCGCTACGTTCCTGTGGCGAGCAAATCGTGGCACTGAGGACGACCGCCAGGCCAAGGAGCTCCTGGCCCAGGTGGCGGATGACGACACGGCTCTCACCGTATGGAGCGACCGCGGGGTTTGCGGTACACTTGAGCACATCTTCAACTCGCTGGGGGCGGACATCTGGCCTCATGACTACCTTCCCTCCTTTGTCGTGCTTGGGGAGCCGGTGCCTCACGCCGTTTATCGGTGCGCGTCCCCGTACAGGGTTCCGGACGGATGGCACCGGGGCTGGTGCGAAAAGCGAGTCGACCTTGATGGATGGTTCTGGTGGTTGTACTTCTGCAGCGAGGAATGCAGGATCTGGCACGTCTGCTGGTCCACCTTCTTCAGGATCAGGAATCGAATGTAGGACAACTTCATCTTCGTCCATGCTGTCGCGGTGTTCACGACACGACCTTTAGTAGGGTACTAGGGTGGCTAGGGAACCATCGTTCTTTAGGACTCTAATTATGTTTTTCACAGTATTTAACCTTCAGCTCATGATTTCATTGTTCTGCACTCAAAATTTGTATGCTTCATGTGCATTTTAACTGCGATGGATGATGGTGGTGATAGATGGGCCGAATTGCATTATTTTCTTGGGCATGTACAACCAACCAATCAGACCCACTATGAATTTGTTTCCTATTATTCGCATGCACCCTTTCGTCTGGTGGTAAACACTAATGCCCACGGGACAATGTGTGAGGAAGCTATAAACATGCTTTTCTGAATTGAATGAACTAATGTTTGCGTGCACAGGCCAGTCCGGAGCGTCTATCCGGTGCGATCAACGTTGTTTCCGTCCTAACTCAAAGTTTCCACGCTTCATATACCCTGGTAGCTACGTCATACGCTTGTAGATCATGATAGCTTTCCACCGGTGAGACTGTGAGAGTATCATGTCCGTTAGGTGATACGCTACTACTACTCGAGCACTCGTCCTTAGGGTGGATTTTGTGTCGAGTGCTCAGTGCTCAGTACTCCGTAACATGGACACCCAGCGTATTTATCAGCAGATGTGATCAATGTATGGTACCGATGATCACAGGTGGTCGCCGTACAGTACCGGTGATCACTGCATACGATGACAGCGTGCACCACACTCGAACAGTGCTACCAGAACGGCGTATCCTCGACGTCAAGTTCTACGGTTAAATGGCAATCGTCAAAGGCATCCTACAAAGGCGCCGTAATTCCTTGATTATTCTTGTTATTTAAGGGAACGAGGCAGGGTAACAGGCCTAATCCCTTCGCTATGGTGCCCTTGCCCTCTTTCACCGCCATTCTCATCGACCTTCCCCTACCAATACCTCCTTCCCTCCAGTCGTACCCGAGCACATCGACTATGGCGCCGGCTTATTCCCTTCCCCAGCTTCCAGTAGACATGCTCGTCGAGGTCGCCGCCCGCGTCGCGGCATCATCAAGCTTCCCCATGGACGATCTCCGTCGCCTCAGGGGGGTTTCCTGTCTCGTCCGAGACCGGGTGTGCGGCGCGCTGCTGGTGCGCCGCAGCCTTAACCTTAGGCTGGCGTTGCAGCAGGAGGGCAACCAGGAGACTCGCCAGCAGCTGATCGCGAACACCTATAAGGCGGGCAACCTTGAAGCGCTCTACGTCGAGGGAATGAGGGCCGCGTTCCGACCACACATCGTGGCTCATCATCCGCCGCTGCACGATCTGGATCAGGCTGCCCGCGGGGGCCACAAGGCGGTGGCGTATATGCTCGCTATGCTCCTGTGGCGTGCAAATAGTGGCACCGAGGACGACCGCCGGGCCAAGGAGCTCCTGGCCCAGGCGGTGGATGACGACACGGCGCTGACCGTATGGAGCGACCACGGGGTCTGCGGTGCACGCAAGCACATCTTCGACTCGCTTTGGGTGGACGTCTGGCCTGATTATGACGACCGCCCCTCCTTCGCTGTGCTTGGGCAGCCGGTGCGTCGCGAGGTTCATCAGTGCGCGTCCCCGTACCTGGATCCGCACGGATGGTGCGACAAGTTAGCCGGCAACGATGCATGGTTCTGGTGGTCCTACTTCTGTAGCGACGAATGCAGGATCCGGAGCCTGTGTGAGTCCACCTTCCACGTGTTCGGGGATCTTTCTTAGGAATGCTTTCTTCGACCATGCAAAATTTTACCTTCAGGACATGATATCATTGGTTTTGTACTCAAAATTTGTACGCTTCATGTGCCTTTTAACTGCGATGTATGATGGTGGTGATAGATGGACGATGATAATGCTTCTGTACCGGATGCAACTTGGGATGCTAGGGGGCTCTTATTTTCTTCCTCCTCTACATTCATCCCTATTCCCTTTATTTCTTCTTTTTTCATTCTCAAATTCCACCCCATGCTCCAATGGAGAGAACTACCTGCAAAGGTGCTCCCGTCGACAACGACTTGGTGCTTAGTCCTTTGGATGTGCTCGTAGGGATAGGGTTTGCGTATGTGTATTCATAGGGGTGAGTGTGCGTGCGTGTGTGAGCGTCTGCGTTGTACCGTGTAATTCTCAGATCCAGGACGATTGGGTCGAGGAATGGGATCAAGGGTCGATACTTTATGAATATGTGGTATGGTATACCTCTTTGAGACAAAAAGGTAAAACATGGTACGTGAACCAGCGACAATTGGGAAGATGACCCATGGTGACACCGAAGATGACCCATGGTGACACTGACCCACGGATTTGCCAGGTCGTTGAACGTGCCATCGACCCTGTATCCTGTTACTTTGGGTAGAACCACTGATTCCATAGTTCTCACCTTCCACCAGTGATACCGGTGTGGACACCGGTCAGGGTTACCGCAGTACTTTCACCCTAGACTATTCAGTGCTTCAACCCATCCCATAGGTAAATGTCATGCAACCAGTAAAATACATGATACGAGTCATCCCTATCATAATACATGATACGAGTCATCCCATTCATAGCTAACAGATAGACAAAACACCAACAAAATACTACCATGACCTCATTATTAGTTATTCCAGTCAACTGCAAGCAGCACTGGCACCATACGAGCAATCAGGCACATGATCAAGCCAAAAACCATCCACTTGCCAAAGTCAGCCCACATATTCCTATTTTTCAGTTGACTCTGCAGGTTCTCCTTCTCTTTGATGAGATTACTCTTCTCTCTGCCCCAGTTTCCCTTCTCACGCTCTAGTGCTTGTTTCTCTTTGTATATTTCATTGCGAAGCTGAATGGCCGCCAACAGGTCCACATGTGTTTCGTCCGCCTTCTTCTTGAACTTGCCCACAGCTTCACATAGGTTTGAAGCCACATCAGGCATTGGTAGCCATTTGTCATCCTTCCACATAACGAAATCACACATGTTCTCCTATAGGAATAGAGAGGGGAAATTACCCAGAGTGAGCAACCATGGTAACGACGCCCCTTGTTCTCTCCATCCCAGCAGAGCAGGCGGCGTGGATGCATTCCATGGCGGCACCGATCCTCGGTGTCATGATCAATCCCACCCCAATCGTCAACCTCCATTTCTTGGGGGAGCTCTCTAACCGAAACCGACTTCACGAACACAAATTCGATCATCAAATTCTATTCGCCAACAGCATCAATCGAATTCTATTCACCAACAAAATCCCTAGAATATTTCAATCAACCTTGCATATCCAGATCAAGAACAAGTCCTACCCTGTAGATCCAGATCAAGAAAGCACATAGAGGAAGAGGGAGATGCATGAACCCTAAAGTGTTCGCTGGATGGGGTATAGCTGATCGATTTCTCCGAGCCACTGGAGGAAGAAGATTCGGTGATCCAGCCGCCGCACCCCACGAATGCCTTCTCGCCCTGCGCCATGGCAGGAACGAAGCAGAGGGCTGGAACCGGCGGTTTCGAGCTCACCCTACCAGATGATGGCCTCCGGCGGGCGCTTGGTGATCCCTTCCCCCTAGATCCATCTCCGCCGGCTGCAGCCCCAGGCATCACACCGGCGGTAACGGCACCGCGCTGGATGAAGAAGATGAGGGAGACGCGCGACCGGTTAGCGGAAGAGACGAGGAACAAAACAGACGGTCACCAGGCTAGGGTTTAGCGGCGGCCGTGGATGGTAAACTCACCCATATCGTGTAGGTGGGGGGCCTAACGGGCTTGTGCATGCTTCAAATCACGGAATTTCAAACATGGGCCGAAATCCATTATTTTCCTGGGCCTGTACAACCAACCAATCAGACCCACTATAAATTTGGTTCATATTATTCGCATGCACCTGTTCGTCCGGTGGTAATCGTTAATGCCCATGGGACAATGTGTGAGGAAGCTATAAACATGCTTTTCTGAATTGAATGAACTAATGTTTGCGTGCACAGGCAGGACCGGCGCGTCTGTCGGATGCGATCAACGGTCTCTCCTTGCCACCTGCCATAGAACCATTCTTAGGACTCTTAAGTTTGTATGTTCATGAACCCTTTTAGTATAATCATGGTCTAATAGCCCATGATGCAGTGAAATGTGCGGATCGATCTGAGACCTTGACGCAGTCCGGTGGTACTATGGTCCGCTTCGTCGATTAAAAAGTTTCGATGCTAAACTCCAAATACCATAATCACTCGACCGGAGTTACCAGAACGGTTCTCACCGGTCCAATTGGTACGTTGAAGCACATTGGCATTGCATATCTAGGGCCCCGTCCGGTGAACGTCCAGTGACTTCATCGATTATAACGGTGAGTGCAATTAATATGGAACTTTTCTTTGTCTCCCACTTTGAGTTTTACCTCAATTTCTTTCAACTTATTTGTTCTATCTAAAAGTGGAAAGTGTCATCGAACGGTTACCATGATTGTAACTAGGTCACCAAGGCAAAGGAGTGTGGTCACCGAATGTTTCCGTGTATATGTAGAGATTCCTTGATTACTCTTGTTATTTAAGGGAACGAGGCAGGGTAACAGGCCTAATCCCTTTTGCTATGGTGCCCTTGCCCTCTTCCACCGCCATTCTCATTGACCTTCCCCTACCAGCATCGGGGCTGGTGCGGCAAGCGAGCCGGCCTTGATGGATGGTGGTGGTGGTCGTACTTCTGCAGCGAGAAATGCAGGATCCGAAGCCTGTGCGAGTCTACCTTCCGCGTGATCGGGAATCGTTTTTAGGACAGCTTCATCTGCGTCCATGCTGTCTCGGGGTTCACGGCATGACCTTTAGTAGGGTGGCTAGGGAACCAGCGTCCTTAGGACTCTCATAAAGTGTTTTGCACCATTTTACCTACTGTTCACGATATCATTTGTGTTGTACTCAAAGTTAGTACGCTTCATGTGCAATTTAATCGCGATGGATGATGGTGATAGATAGAGGACGACCTTTGAAACTCCACATGCTGGAAAGCTCTCTCAAACGTTGTGCCGGTATACCGCACAAGCTTGTCTCGATATAGGCGTGCTCAGCTTGGTACTGTTGACCCGTGACTCGCTGGCAGCCGGGCGCGGATACGCATGCGTGTCTACATTTCCCTGTGCAGTCAGGGGAAACAGCTTTTGACCGAGCATGAGCATGCTCGGTGCATCGTTATCACCACGTTGTTTAATCACGAGCGTTAGGCAGTGGCGGATGCAACTTGAGTTGCTAGGGGGCTCTTGTTCTCGTCCTCCTCTACATTGATCTCTTTTCCCTTTCTTTCCTCTTCTTCCCTTCTTCTCCTCCTCTTTCACCGGATGCCCTGGCTACAGGGGTGGTGGAGCACCCCAGCCCACGCTATAACCAGCGAGCCTCGGCTATGGTGGTACCGCTGAGACCCTAATTCCCTGCGTCCGTCCACCGATCCTACTGGTGTTGACACCGGTCCGACTTGTCACTGTACTTGCATGCGCTTGGAAGATTGGGACCTTTTTTAACCGCTGCGCTGACCGGTGATCATAGCATATGTTCACCGGACAGTCTAGCGCAGTACGGACGTGAGCACAATCTAGCATGGCAAGCATGAACCCCCTTGTACTAGCGCTAGGGTTGAGCGGCGGCCGTGGATGGTAAACTCACCCATCCTGCGCGGGTGGTGGGCCGAGCGGGCTTGTGCAGCTTCGAAATACGGACTTCCACACATGGGCCAAAATGCATTATTTTCTTTGCCCTGCGCACCAATATTCAATTAGGCCCTCTATGGATGCTGGGAGCATGCACTCGTTCGACCGGTGATAAACGGTAATGCTCACCGGACAACGTTTGTGGACGCTTGAAACATGCTTTTTGAATATGATTATGTCAAACCTTCAAAGGATAAATTACACTCGGCCATCGGCCGTTTAGAGATACAAAGACATGTACTGCCTGCTAGGCAGCTCTTGGACCACTTCAGTTAGGCAGTCAGACCACGATCACTGGGAGCAGTTTCCACAGCTGTCTCGCCGGTTTTCTTGTCACATCCCACCAACTGAAGAACCTCGTGGCTGCATTGCTAGAAGAGGGGGAGGACTAAACACCACCAACAGCGCCGAGACTTGACCCTGCGGAACGTCCTCGATAAGCTCCCTCGCGAAATCGGCCATCTATTTGGCATCATTTGCTAGCTTCCTAGCAAAATCGACGCCCATCTCGGCCTCCTCGCTCGGTTCCGTCACGAGTAGGAACTCCATCTCACCGATGAGGAGCGCTATGTCCTGCTCCTTTCCCCCAGCATGTGCACCACCTTTCGTCGGCTTTCTTATGGCATCAATGGCGCGCCCCATGGCATGCACTTTGAGCTACTTCACTCTCACTCGCGAACTCATCTGGAGGACGAACTTTGAGACTCCACATGCTGGAAAGCTCTCTCAAACGTTGTGCCTGTATACCGCACAAGCTCGTCTATATGCAGTCGTGCTCAGCCGTGTACTGTTGACCCGTGACTCGCTGGCAGCCAGGCGTGCTCAGCCGGGTACTGTTGACCCGTGACTCGCTGGCAGCCGGGCGCGGATACGCATGCGTGTCTACCTTTCCCTATGCAGTCAGAGGGAACAGCTTTTGTCCGAGCATGAGCATGCTCGGTTCATCGTTATCACCACACTGTTTACTCACGGGCGTTAGGCAGTGGCGGATGCAACTTGAGTTGCTAGGGGCCTCTTGTTCTCGTCCTCCTCTACATTGATCTCTTTTCCCTTTCTTTCTTCTTCTTCCCTTCTTCTCCTCCTCTTTACCGGATGCCCTGGCTACAGGGGTGTTGGAGCACCCCAGCCCACGCTAACCAGCGAGCCTCGGCTATGGTGGTACCGCTGAGTCCCTGATTCGTTGCGTCCACCAATCCTACCGGTGTTGACACCGGTCCGACTTGCCAGTGTACTTGCATGCGCTTGGTGGATTGGGACCCTTTTTACCGCTGCGCTGACCGGTGATCATAGCATATGTTCACCGGACAGTCTAACGCAGTACGGACGTGAGCACGAATCTATCATGGCAAGCATGAACCTCCTTGTACTAGTGCTAGGGTTGAGCGGCGGCCGTGGATGGTAAACTCACCCATCTTGCGCGGGTGGTGGGCCGAGCGGGCTTGTGCAGGCTTCGAAATACGAACTTCCAAACATGGGCCGAAATGCATTATTTTCTTTGCCCTGCGCACCAATATTCAATCAGACCCCCTATGGATGCGGGGAGCATGCACTCGTTCGACCGGTGATAAACGGTAGTGCTCACCGGACAAAGTTTGTGGATGCTTGAAACATGGTTTTTGAATGAACTAGTGTTTGCGTGCACAGGCCGGATCGGAGCGGCTATACGGTACGATCAACGGATTCTCCTTCCTATCTAACATGGAACCATCCTTAGGACTTTTGTACGCTTCATGTACCCGTTTAAGATGATAGCGTGGCTCCCATGTCTGAAGCATGATCTTGTAGCATGGTTAATACAATTCCCATGAATTCCCATCAATACCGGATGTGATCACTGTATGGCCACCGGATAGGATCACTGGATATCTCATCGTGTGAGACTGACGCGTGTGGGGTTTTATAGAGATGGGAGCTAGCATCTCACTCTTTACATGATACTACTCTACTCTTCTAGATGCAGGGCGACAACACTGTACGCCCGTGAGGGAACAGGTAGCGAATATCTACTCCGTATGTGAGGAAGACAAAACATTGTGCGCCCGTGTGGGAACAGGTAAAGAATATCAATGAGGGAAAGCCGCTTCCATGCATGCCTGGTCAAAAGGACAATCAATATCTGCACAGAAAAAAGACGATGTGCATGCGCATCTGCGCTGCATCTGTCAAGAATCACGAGCCAACAGTAACTATCCTCACCGCGCATATAAATAGACAATTGTGCCTGGTGTACCAGGACAACACTCTTCAAGCCACCAACATGTGGTGCCCGTCCTGTTCGCTTGGACTATCAGCCACTAGACAGCAGTGTTTTTCTCTCAACAAAAACCAGCACCAGCCACCAGCCAAACCAACAGGGCGGGGGCTCGATGAGGGAGAAAAAGCAACGCGTAGGGGAGTGCAGTATTGATGCCAGAAGAAAGCTAGCGAGCGGCGATAAGGACGCTGGGCGAGAGGAGTGGAGGATAGACCTCAACGTCGCTGAGATGGGAGTCGATTTCGCTAGGGAGCTAGCGAATGATGCCGAGATGGGCGCCGATTTCGTGAGGGAGCTCATTGACGACGCCCGCCAGGGTCAAGTCTCAGCGCCGAGGGTAACTTGAATGCCGCCCTCTTCCATTCATGCAGCCGCACAAGGTTCTTCAGTTGGTGTGATGCCAGAAGAAAACTAGCGAGAGGTATATGCATACTATGCTGGTTTCTCTTGGGCTGAATACCTTACTATTGTAGCCTAAGTACTGCCAAATAGGCAGTTTATGTCTTTGTATCTCTAAACGGCCCATGACCGACTGTAATTTACCATTGTAATTCCTCAGAGTTTGAATATGAACATGTTCACCGTTGCCAGGTGCCTATATGTAAGCTATCACCTCGAAGGATCACCTTTTGTGCCCGCTGATCAACACCGGAATGTTCACCGGATATGTCAGTTAATGGCACCGGTGATCATCACCGGATATGACTGTTGACACGATACTTACTATTGTACTCCGTACATGATAAAAGCTAGCAGCTGGCTTAACCATTGGAGAAGGCTGGTTCAAGAGATAGCCTTCCTTGGACATAGGCTGGTTGCCGCCTCGGGTGGCAACGTGGCGCCCGGCGGGCGTCTGTCGCCGCTCTGCGTCCCGCACGCCTGGGGGTGCCACCTGTATCCCGGGATGTCTCCGCGTCGTCCCGGGCTGTCTCCGGGGCAGCCTAGGACCTCGGGGTCACTTTTTTTTGGAGACGGGACCCCGGGGTCTCCTGCCCACGACCGACGAAGCGTTAGGCGCCTTATGAGACGAGGTCTACTGGGCCTTTTGTTTGAGCTGGGCCGATGGGATGGGTCAGGGCCCGTATCGACGGAGTCACCGGACATTGTATCACCGGACGAAACTGAGGCTCTAACAGGTGGTCACAACGGCCTCATCGGACAGTGTATCACGGGACGGACCTGATGCTCTATCCGGTGATCTCACGGTGTCACCATTGAATGCTAACATGAACTACTAGCTTGGCAGCAACTCAATTCTAGGAGTGCAGCAACAAGCACAGCAGCCGAGGCTAAGTAGAAGACGCATTACAGTTCATACACTTACGGTAACAAATTACAGTCGGCCATTAGTCGTATACAAGAACAAAGGTACAAAGGCAGTTTGGGGGTATCCACAGCATGGTATGCTACATGAACTGGCTGCAAGTTTTCTTGTTCCATCATTCCAACTGAAGATTCTGAGGCGGATGAAGAGGAGGTGAGGGGCAGCATTCAGGTTACCCTCGGCGCCGACACTTGCCCTGTTCGCAATGATCGACCTCTGTCCTGCCATTGTTGATCTCAGTCCCGGCCTTCTGCCAAAAATCCTGATGCTGCTCTCGTGCTTCATCTATTTTGCCGCTCGCAAGGTTTCTTCTAGCATCAGTAGCACATACCCTTGTGCTCTTCTCCCCGTATGCTACTACTACTGGAGCAATCGTCAGGAGGCTAAAAGAATTTTGCGTGCTCATTATGATGAACATCGGCATGTGCACGATGGCCGGCAGCGGTCAGATCACTTTTGTCACGGACGTACTGTTGGTCAACAGACATGTCAGTCCACTGACATAGGTTGTTGGATGCACCCACATGCAGGTTCACAGATGTAGGATTTTTGCTGGGACTCATCTTCCGCATTATCTCTCAGCAACATGGTTTATTACTTCTCTGAATCCAGTTGCACTGCTTGAGATGTCCATTTCCCTCCTGAGCCATCTGAAACTGCTTCTGCTCCTATCATTTCTTCCTCTTCATCTGCCAAACACCATCACGAAGATCACACAGCAAAATCTGCTCATACTGGGTGGCCTCACGATCAATCCACACATATTAGCCGCAATCCCCGACCTTCTGCACTAAAATTGAACAGCGAATCAGATCATCGATCGCAGAACGGACCAAATCCAAGGGAAACCTAAAGAAAGGCTTACCAATCGTCAAGGGCATCTGAAGTACCTCCGGCCCGGGTCGTCGTCGCTCCTTCGTGTCCAGGGAGGCGCCGTCCTATTGGACTTCACCGGCGGGGAGTAGTCATACTCGGTACGGCACCGGCGCCGTCAACATCTCAATCTCCCCGACTCATCTTCCTTTTGACGACGATGCGGACCACCGTGGCGAGCGCGACCTTGACGACGCCATGGCGGCAGCCTCCCTCCCGCATGCCCCCTCGTTGGCAGGAACCCTAGGTCCGCCACGAACCCTAGGCCCGACCTTCCGATCCGATCAATGGGCTCGAATTATATTAGATCAACCATTTCAATCTAAACTATACTACAAAAACGTTATCCCAATCTTTGTTGATTGACTATTCTACCCTTGATGCAAAAACTTAATCCCGGAATGGCCATTACCACGGCTGTACCGCACCCTCTTTTTTTGTGTGGGCCCCACCAAAAGAGAGGTACCAGGTACATACTGGCCCACCAAAAGAGAGGTACCGGGTACATACTAGATACCTCTCTTTTGGGTACCTCTAGGTACTTCCTCCGCTTACAGTCGTCGGATCGAGCGACGTGAGCCATCCAATTTTTCTTCAACTACTGTAAAACGATTGAAACAAATATTGTCTCTCAAATTTTGATGATTTATTTTACATGTTCATAAATTTCATCGTAGTTCGTGTTTCTTAAGACAAAACAATCAGCACTAATAAGGTAGATGATATCTTCATGACCTCTCTTTTCGATCTTATTTTGATGTATGTTAACTCCAGTAGATGTTTGGAGAGTCAATAGTACTAGAAGCAGTCTACATCACAAAAGCGGTTATGCGTGTAGGAATCAATATTCAATGAAAATAAAACAGCGCCCGTCAAAAAAATGAAAATAAAACAGCCGAAAAGCAATAAAAACAATCCACGTCAGAAGCCCAGAAGGCACAAAAAAATTCATATAAGAAGCACACACACATGTTAAAGAAACAGTCTTAGAGTTAAAATAATTTGAAAATTATTAAAGCCATAAGCCCATATAATTATTATATTATCTAACCACACCCAGGCGGTATGTCATAACATTGTGGCACCGCCTATAGGCCTTCCACAACGTGCTCCTAAGTGAACCAAACATTAGAGCTGTTGACGCTTTTTCTGGCCAACACACGCGAGCGCCGAATCGCGCAACGAAGAGAACGATGAACTTGCCGCAGCTCCACACAAACCGGTCAGACCGGTTTAGGGATCCGGTCAGACCGGTTTCCCTAGGGGCTTCGGGATGAACCTAAGATCACCACCTCGGGAGGGACCCCGTCGGAGATGGCGCGCCTAGGGTTGCTCTGAGATCGGTCAGGCCACTCAGAACGTCCTTGAACGCCGTAGAGACGAGCAAAGAAAGCAAGGGGGTTGGAAAAAGCTAGGGTTTGGAGATAAAAAGTAGAAAATATATTGATTGATCGATTGGATGATGTCTCAACCGGCCATGGCCCTTTATATTTATAGGGTGGGGAGGTCTTGCCCCGCACGGAATCCTTTTACAATTTGAACCCAACTAGGACTCCTAATTCTACCCTAACTCGGACTGAAACCGGTCAGACCGCTTTGGCAATCCGGTCAGACCGGTTTGGCTATTGCCAGATCGGCTACAGGGAAACCGGTCTGACCGCTTCCTGAGACCGGTCTGACCGGTTTGCAGGTGTGTCAAATTTGGGTGCGAACACATGCCCCCCTGTTTTCTAGTAAATATTATGCACTAGAAAACATGCTAAGGTCGATGTTTTTTCTTTTTTAAACTCACCGGCCATTTCATTCTAAGGACGATCCTCAACATTAATCAGCCATATCTTCTCAAGCGCTTTGCCAAACACTCGGATGAAACTTCTTCAAGTATCTCCCATTGAGAGCTCTAGGTATTTGCTGACCTTGTAAGGTTTCCACCATATAAGAATTTCCTGAGCAAACCTTCACAATCTTGAAAGGACCTTCCCAACTTGGAGACCACTTGCCAAACTTGTTACTCTTCATCCCAATAGGCAAAACTGTCTTCCAAACTAGATCACCAACTTGAAAAGACTTGAGTTTTACTTTCTTGTTGTATGCTCTTGCCACTCGCCTCTTATCTTTCTCAATTTCTTCTAAAGCCTCCAAACGCTTGTCAGTCACCTCATCAATATTATCCATCATCAAAGCATAATATGTATCAAAACTAAGATTATTCTGCTTTGCAAGTCTATATGCGCCAAGATTCACCTCTACAGGTAAAACGGCCTCTTGACCATACACAAGCTCGAATGGAGTAACTTTAGTAGCACCATGTCTAGAAATACGATGAGCCCACAAAGCTTCAGATAATACCTCATGCCATCGTTTAGGATGATCTTCTACCTTCTTCTTAATGAGCTTTATCAAAGTCTTATTGCTAGATTCCGCTTGACCATTGGCTTGAGCATAATATGGAGATGAATTGAGAAGTTTAATACCATAAGAATTGACAAACTCACGCACCTCTTTGGATACGAATGAAGTCCCTTGATCCGTAGTCAGAGTTTGTGGAATACCAAATCTATGTATAATATTCTCCCTGATGAACTCAATCACCTCTCTATGTGTCATATTCTTCAAAGGGACTGCTTCTGTCCATTTGGTAAAGTAATCAGTTGCTACAATCACAAAACAATGACCCTTTGTCGAAGAAGGATAAATTTTGCCAACAAAGTCCAAACCCCATCCTCGAAAAGGCCAAGGTTTAATAATGGGATGCATCAATGCTGCTGGTACCAACTGAATATCTCCATGTCTCTGACACTCCTCACATCCTCTGTAATACTTAAAACAATCGGCTATCATCTTGGGCCAATAGAAACAAGCTCGCCTAAGGAGCCACTTCATCTTGGGAGCCGATTGATGAGTACCACAAATTCCTTCATGAACCTCTGCCATAGCTAACCTAGCTTCATCAGGACCCAAACACTTTAAAAGCAAATCATCAATCGTCCGACGATATAACTCATCACCATCCAAAACGAACTTGAGAGCCCACCGTCGAACTTTTCTGTCAACTGTACTGCTAGGATCTTGCAAATAATTTATCAGAGGCCTTCTCCAATCTTCTACTTCATCTTGATTGTCAAGAATAACCGAAGTAGCATTTTCTTCAGACAACCGGTCAGACCGGTTCTCTAAAGCGGTCAGACCGGTTGAACCGGTCAGACCGGTCTGAGGAAGCGGTGCGACCGGTTCCTCCAGAACAGAACACCCGGCTTCTAAAAACATCGGTCTTCGTTCTTGAAAATTTCTTTTTTGAACATTATAACCAGATGCTTGCTGAGCCAGAGCATTTGCCCTTGGATTCTTTTCTCGTGGTACATGACAAATTATAAACTCATCTAAACAAGATATGATATCAAGACACTTATCAAGATAAGTATTTAACAAACCATCTAAACATTGACATATCTTAGAAACTTGTTGTACCACCAGTAAAGAATCACCATAAGCTTCTACATGTTTCACTCCCATGTTATGCAAAATTTCCAATCCGAATAGAAGAGCCTCATATTCAGTTTGATTATTAGTACATTTATGATCTAATCGGTTGAGTGCTTCAAAAATAGCACCATGTGGTGAAGTAATTACAATTCCAATACCACAACCACTTTTGCAAACCGATCCATCAAAATGTAGTTTCCATGGAGTGAAAGTAACATAACCGACACCTAAATCAAGTTGCTTGTCTATTCTATGTCCAACAATAAAATCGGCTACTATTTGTCCTTTCATTGAAGTTAATGGTTCACAATGTAAATCATACTCAACTAAAGCATAAGCCCATTTACCGACTCTACCACTCAAAATTGGTTTATGCAACATGTATTTAATTATGTCGGTTTGACATGCTACTATGCAAGTACTTGGTAAAAGATAATGCCTCAACTTGGTACAAGTATGATATAATGATAAACATAATTTCTCAATAAATGTGTACCTCGTTTCAGCATCCAACAATCTTCTACTCTCATATGCAACCACGTATTCCTTCCCTTCGGTTTCTTGAGTTAAAACACCTCCAATAACATTCTCTTCCGCCGCCACATATAATTTGAATGGAATTCCACTTTTAGGCGCTTGAAGAACAGGTGGCGAAGACAAATATTTCTTGATCTCATCAAATGCTTCTTGTTGTCTTGCCCCCCAAGTGAAATCAATGTCATTCTTCAACCGAAGTAAAGGAGTAAAGGCATTCACCTTCCCGGACAAATTACAAATGAACCTCCTCAAGTAATTTACTTTGCCCAAGAATCTTTGTAAGTCTTTCTTGCACGTAGGAGCCTTTACATTATTAATAGCTTCAATCTTCTTAGGATCTATCTCTATGCCTTTCTCATGTACAACAAATCCCAAGAACTTTCCAGCCGATACACCAAAAGCACATTTGAGTGGATTCATTTTCAATTTATATCGACGCATTCTTTCAAATGCAAGTCTTAAATCAGCCAAATGAGAACCTTCTCCAGCCGATTTGACAACAATATCATCGATATAAACCTCTACTATGATGCCAAGTAAATCATGAAAAATTAAATTCATAGCCCTTTGGTATGTGGCACCAGCATTCTTCAAACCAAAAGTCATTACTACCCACTCAAATAGACCAACAAAACCTGGACACAGAAAGGCCGTTTTGGCTATATCCTCTTCGGCCATGAATATTTGATTATAACCAGCATTACCATCAAGAAAACTAAGAATTCTATGTCCAGATGCAGCATTAACAAGAAAATCGGCTATAGGCATAGGATATTCATCTTTAGGAGTAGCTCTATTAAGATCTCTAAAATCAATGCAAACACGAAGTTTTTTTGTTCCTTTCTTTTCAACAGGTACAATATTAGAGATCCAATTAGCATATCTACATGGCCTAATAAACTTAGCATCTAGCAACCGATTGATTTCTTCTTTCACTCGGTCATAAATATCAGGATTAAAGTTTCTGCGGGATTGTTTAAAAGGCCTAAAACCAGGTTTAATAGGTAAACGATGTTCAACTAAATCACGACTTAAACCAGGCATTTCATTGTAACTCCATGCAAAACAATCAACATACTCCTTTAATAACTTTATTAACTCAGATTTAAACAAAGGATCAAGATTCTTGTTTACAAATGTCGGCCTAGGCACAGTACCATCACCAATATCTACCTCCTCTAAAGGATCAGCCGACGTAAACCCTTGTCCCAACTTGCTTAAATCATCAAAATCTTCAATGGCTTCACACATATCGTTCTTGTGCGCCCGATAGTGTTCACGCCTCTGCTGTAACCATTCTAGATTTGTATCCATCAAATCATAAGGGATGGTATGGCCAGATCTCCAATCGGCCTCATAACAGCAGTAGCAAAGCCATCTCTAGTACAACCAATGATCTCACAGTCAGATAAATCCAAACCAGATAAGCATTTGAGATTCTCATGATCACCCAAAGCAGAACTATCGGCCACTGCAACACAAGCCGATGTATCTCCATGGACAATCTCTACTTCATCATCTATCCATTGAATTAAAAATTGATGCAAAGTAGAGGGTACACATTGATTTGCATGAATCCAATCACGACCAAGGATTAAACTGTAGTTACCTTGTGTCTCAGCGACGAAGAATGCAGTAGCCAAAGTCTTGCTCCCAATGGTGAGCTCCATAGAAGCAACTCCCTTGGCGCTCATGGGCTCGCCCCCTCCAACGCCGCTGATGGTCATGTTGGTCTTGATCAATTCATCATCTGATCCTCCCAGCTTCTTGAATAGAGAATATGGCATCAAGTTGACTATTGCACCTCCATCCACCAGCATGCGAGAGATAGGCTTCCCATTAATATGACCCTTCATGTATAAAGCCTTCAGATGATTTTCAGTAGCTTTGGGCTTCTGGAAAATAGCTTCCTTTGGTCCAAAACTGAGATGAGCAACGTCTTCTTCTGACAACACATATCCATCCATAGACATATGAATAACATTAAGCTCAAGATTCATGCGTTCAGGAGAAAAACCATAATCAACAAGCTCTTCATCGTTCTCTGAAGTAGATACCGATGATAGCTTGCCATCACAAAGTATAGGAGAAGGAGAAGAAAAACCGGGTGGCGCGTCGGGCAAAGCGGTCTGACCGCTTTCGTCAACCGGTCTGACCGGTTCAACCGGTCTGACCGCCTCCTGAACCGGTCTGACCGGTTCTGTCTGAGAGCTGGCCTTCGCTTTCCATTCTTTTCCTTGTGGAATCACGGGCCTGTACTTGTTGAAAACTTCGTCCCTCTGCTTCTCTAGCTCTTTCTCCTTCATCTCCTGAAACCTCAACCGCTGAAGCTTCCTCCTTTGAGTACGAGATAGACCAGGAGGACACCATCTTGGCAAAAAATATTTGGAGTTGGAACCACTCCCACTTGCTTCACCATCAGCAACAGAATCCTTCTGAATAGGTGTCTTAACCTGATTGTCCGTGACAATCGGTCCTTTGCCACAGTTTCCAATAGGAACGTTTATCAACCCAATCTGAATAATATCTTGATTTGTAGTCCTCTCTGGGTCAATATCCATCTTATGCACCTCCTCACGCTGTTTTGGCTTGTAAACTTGCTTCATAGGAGGTTTTGCCGATTTCCCAGGGAAACCGGTCTGACCGGTTTGTGAAACCGGTCTGACCGGTTGGGTCTGATGACCCTGACCGGATTGGCAAGGTGCCAAACAGTCTTGTCCAGGCCTTGAAATCCTGTCTAATGCTGGCTTTCGAGGTCCGCTCCATCCATGCTGAAAAGATTGTTGATATGGTACCCACATCACTCCATTATCATCATAAACTGGACGAGGCAGACATGGATTTGGTGTCTCCCATTGTTGAACAAAATTCCTCTTTGGTTGAGGAATTTCTTCTTGATATGGAGGCACTCTCATTCTCTTTTTTACTGGCCGATCACTTGTAACGGCCTTTTGCTTGGAGTACTTATCAAATAACATATCAAAAGTGACCTTTGGCCTGATAGTACTCCCCTGATTCTTTGCAACATTGAGCTTCCAGTTTCCAATCTCCGGACGGCTTGGTTTAATCGTCTTTGGACGACCTGGGGGAAAACCGGTCTGACCGCTTTCCCCAACCGGTCTGACCGGTTTGGCCTGTGCAGACTCAAACGGTCTCTGCTCGGTGGGAACGGTCGACCCTTGCCCCCCATGTTCAGAGGCCCTCACAGTGATCTTGAATGTCTCCCTGCCATCTGGAGTTTTCTCACATGCAACTTCTCGAACCAACTCCTTCCCCCTCAAATCAGTTTTTGCTTCACCGATCACAACATTTTTCCCTTTGGTCGCTTCGACTTGATGCGGCCGAACCAAGACCTTGGGCTGCTGTAAATCCATGGTATTGACAGGGAAAGGAGCTTTGTCCACTTGCATCTCATGGAATGTCAAACGACCTTCATTTATGGCCGATTGAACCTGTCGACGAAACACATTGCAATCATTAGTGGCATGAGAATAAGTATTATGAAACTTGCAATATGCACGCCTTTTCAACTCTTCAAGTGGAGGTAATTTATGAGTTAATTTGATATTTCCAGATTTAAGCAATTCATCAAATATACGGTCACATTTGGAAACATCAAAAGTAAATTTAACTTCTTCTTGCCGATTCTTGCTAACCGGCTTAAGTGATGTACAAGAATAAGTTTTCTCTTTAGAGGGCCATACAAATTCAGCAGCAAATACTTCTTTATCACTATCGCTCGAATCATCAGATTCATAATCAACCATATGAACATTAGAACGACGCGATCTAGAAGTATCCCTTTCTTTTTCTTTATTCATTCGGTTTTCAACAGTTAAAGCTCTAATTTGAACTTGAGCAACCGAAAGAAAATCAGCACCCTCTATTTTATCTCTTATAGACGACCTTAAACCTTTTAAGCAAATATCAGCAAGGTCCATATCAGTGATTGACAAATTAAAGCAACGGTTTTTAGTTTCTTTGAACCTTTTAATATAAGCAGAAACAGTTTCGTCTCTACTTTGTCTAACCGATGTCAAATCTGTCAATTTTAATTGCAAACTCCCACTATAAAAGTGTTCATGAAACTTACGTTCTAACATATCCCAAGATATAATAGAACCGGGAGCAAGTGAAGAAAACCAAGCAAAAGCGGTGCCAGTTAATGATAAGGAAAATAAACGTACTCTAATAGCATTATAAGCACCCGCTTCTCCCAATTGAGCTGTATATTGGCTAATATGCTCCCACGTGGTTCGGTCATCATCTCCACTAAATTTAATCAAATCGGGCATACGCCAACCACGTGGAAGAGGAAAATTATCAAACTCAGCATTATATGGTTTCTGATACAAATTCGAATTACCAATATCAACACCAAGTTTACTTTTCACTACATTAGCCAAATCTTCTTTAAATTTATTAAATTCAGCCCAGTTAGGATTATTTGGTTGTTGGGTTTGCACACTCTCCAAATTCATTTTATTCAAATAGGGAGTATTCTTAGCTTGAGCTAGCCTATAACTTTCAAAAACATCATCAGGTATGACGTTTCCTTGAGCAAATGTATTAGCTTTTGTGCTATATTGAGGCATAGCAGCACCTAAAGCATTAGTGTGAGCATAAACCATTGAATTAGGCGAAACAGAAAGCGGCAAAGGCTGCTCATGCACCAATTCAAGCGCACTGGTCAGACCGGTCTGACCGGTTCCCTGATCCGGTCTGACCGGTTTGGCCGTGTTCGGCCCGGTCGGTTGGAACGGTAGGGATTGACCAATGGCAAACTCAGGTGGCATACCATACATGTATTTTCCAGTATTAGAATTAAGTATGGGTGCCAAGCTAGGAGAAACTCCACTACTGAGATTAATTTTAGGAGCGCTACTACTAGTTTCATTAATATTAAAGCAAGTAGAGGTCCTATCTTTTTCAAGATCTTCCAATCTTTCCAATCGAGCAATATATGAAGCAAGTAATTCATCTCTTTCTACGCTATTTTTGGGAACAGCAGTAGAAGAAGTAGTTTGAGATTTACTTACAGCGGGTATTACCTCAACTCGATTGTCATTAAGCTTGATCGCCGGCAGCTCAAATTCTTGTACTCTTGCTACCTTGCCATGACGATCTTTACGGACGCCGGCCAAAAATTGCATTGTCATGAACTTCTGCAGCACCTCGAAATTCTTCTGCTCCTCCGGAGTAAGATCTTCCAATGAAGCCGTAACAATGTTGTCGGCGTCAACATCACATCGAGATCCCATCTTGTCTGGAGCTTAGATCGAACGGTCTTTGACAACCAGATCTTCTATATTCCCCAGCGGAGTCGCCAAAAGTGTGTTGACGCTTTTTCTGGCCAACACACGCGAGCGCCGAATCGCGCAACGAAGAGAACGATGAACTTGCCGCAGCTCCACACAAACCGGTCAGACCGGTTTAGGGATCCGGTCAGACCGGTTTCCCTAGGGGCTTCGGGATGAACCTAAGATCACCACCTCGGGAGGGACCCCGTCGGAGATGGCGCGCCTAGGGTTGCTCTGAGATCGGTCAGGCCACTCAGAACGTCCTTGAACGCCGTAGAGACGAGCAAAGAAAGCAAGGGGGTTGGAAAAAGCTAGGGTTTGGAGATAAAAAGTAGAAAATATATTGATTGATCGATTGGATGATGTCTCAACCGGCCATGGCCCTTTATATTTATAGGGTGGGGAGGTCTTGCCCCGCACGGAATCCTTTTACAATTTGAACCCAACTAGGACTCCTAATTCTACCCTAACTCGGACTGAAACCGGTCAGACCGCTTTGGCAATCCGGTCAGACCGGTTTGGCTATTGCCAGATCGGCTACAGGGAAACCGGTCTGACCGCTTCCTGAGACCGGTCTGACCGGTTTGCAGGTGTGTCAAATTTGGGTGCGAACAAGAGCAATTCTAGTTTGCGTAAAATCTGACCATGTCCGAGAAAAATTGAACTTTGTATATAGTGATGGTCAACTTCTAAGTGTTCAAAGTAAAATGGACCTTCAAAACAATAATCGAACATTTCTAAACACCAACAAACTAAATATTTCTTGCTTGGCCTATGGGCTACTGGCTTGGAAGCGTTGCATGGTAAAAGATGGGGTGTCGCACCAAGAAATATATAATAATATTTTTATTTGTTGTGGCTCATGAAATCAATTTCTACACCAAAGCGTTTGACATTTATTCTGCCAATCGAATATTGCAGTCTCAAATCGATTGTACACTGAAGCTGCTCTAATAGAGAAGATTAAGGTTGTTCACATTACGACCTTTGATTGAAGTGAAATCAGAAATTCTAGGAACGGAGCATGTAGGTGCAGGAATACCCACTGATTAAAGAAGAAAGGTGGAAGCCGTGCACTTCGCTATGTTGTTTAGGCTAGCTAGCATGCGTAGGGATAAATGTATTGTGGGATAGCATGTATAGGATCAAATAGATCGTTGGACTTATGTGATGTTTGCACATTGCAAACTAAAGTTCCACTGTAAGAAATTCTACCAATTGAATTACGCTCCATTTGCATCCACATTTAGTCCTCAACATATAAACATATAGGAGTCCATGTAGGAGCTCCACATCCAGTCGAGTTAGCGGTTGTGCCGTCCCTACCGGGAACTACTTCCTGCTGTCGTCATATCTCGGTCCTTTTATGTTCCGCGCCATCACATAGGCAAAGTGTAGTAGGAAAAATAGATTAAGAATAGATTAAGGTCTTTTCTAGCCGACTACAAAAGGCACGAGAGCTCCAAATCTCTCGTGACTTTCTGAACTTCAAATCCTACTTACGAAACGTCTTTCCACGATGACAAAGGCAGTAGGCCAGTAGTTGATTTCGTTAATTGCCCAGAGCAGCACTCTAAAGAAAGTTTTGCATCACTTCTGTAGTATGGAACTACCCAATCTGACGAGCATACATCATACACACCAGACCTCGAGTTTTACAATGGAGAACGGGCAGCAAACATGAGAAACCAGCGGTTCAGCATTTTTCAAACCAACTTGCGTCTGATCTGCTGCCCGCATCAACCAGAACTGATGCATACAATCAGAGAAGACACCACAACACACCACCAGCCATAAAATAAAGAACCACCAACACATTAGGCTTCTGCAACAATGTACTCAGGTCTGAATATAATTTAGGAGGCTGAAATGGTTCATCAGTCTAGCTCACAAGCTGATGAAAAGGAAACCATGGCACTGACAAAAGAGAATTGACAACTTTTGGCAACAGCTCATCCTCCCTTATTATTCTCTTTCTTCAACAAATAATCTGTGACAATTTACAACTGTTTAAGGCTACAAATCAATGGAATTGAACCCCCACCCACCTACCCTCTTTGTCTATGTACATCACGGTAACAACAGCTATGTCACTTCACCACAAAAAAATCAAGGGATACACATCAGCTCCTACACCTTCTCATCATCTGTTCCTACACTTTGTGGTTGGCTCGAGTCTTGATTGGCTTTAGCTTCACCCCCATGCTCTCCGGTGAGAGGAGCTCTGGCGATATGCAGAATGGGTTCAGAGGGCTGCGAGGGCTACAGTTTATCTGGCTCGGCCTGTACAAGCCGTATCCCATGAGGAAGTATTCCATTGGTATAAGCATTGCATGTGGCTGCTCCTCCGTCACAACTGACCCACAAGCTTGAACCTGTAAATATACCAAACTTGGTATGTAACCCCCCAAAATCAATGTGAAGAAAAGTTAATGTGCGGCAAATAGATACCTCCACAAGAGCACTGTATCGCCTATCAAGTTTTGCAGTCATGTGAACAGCCTCAGCATGGAACTGGGAATTCTCACCAACAAAAATAAGAGTTCTGCACTGCAGCTGCTTCAGGTTTTCTGTCAAGTCTTTTCTCCTGTAAATCATGGAAAAATATTGACTCTACGGACCCACGTATGAGTTTATCATATAAGCATTGGACAAGGAAAGCGACATACTCATTGATCGTCTGAATAAACCGCCACACGTTCATGCCCTGCCGTTGATCTAGAAACTTCATGAATTAAAAGTGAGTTAGGCATAATTAATTTTTTTTGAAAAATACATGGCAATTGATAGTGAGGAATGAGATGTCTTAGCACATACACTTCTACAAGCCTGCACGATATCTGATTCAGGTTCATTAGAGCATCCACGTACTCCCTGAGGAGAAAATTCAAACAAAAAGGTTCAACAGACAGCTACGCAAATATCACATGACGTAAACTAAGCTCACTTAATTACCTTGCCAAAGTAGCGCTGCAACAAAATATCCTTCACCACGTTGCACATGCCATAATAATATAACAAATTTGACATTACCTAGCAAAACAAATCTATCAGTATAGCATCATTATTCTGCAGGTAAAGGTTTCTTTGAAGCTAAATATTGAATAGCTACCTTGTTATAAAACCACTCCGACCATGAGGGAGCTTTACATAGAGGTGAAACAAGGATAAGCCCTAGGACTCGCTCTCTGTACTTTGTCTGCAATAAACAACAAGTTACTTAGCATTTGTGCAAGCACCACAGAATACATTAGCTTTGAAGAAACACATACTGCAAATAGAGTAAGAATGTATGCGCCTGCAGTGACACCTAAACACATAACAGAATCCAATCTGGAAAAAAAGAAGGGAAAAGATGTTACTTCACAAATAGCAAGAGAATCTCTGCTCTGAACACTACCACTTTACCAAAGAATGTGAGATCTTACCCAAAGAAATCAAGTACATCTGCAACTTGATCCGCTAAGTCATCGACAGATGCCACCGGTGTGCTTGGCAAAATTGGGGCAGCTCCTAACTGCATGATTTTCCAAAGGACAGTAAACCATGCAGTCATGAAAAAAATGATCCAGAGTGCCAAATGCGCCGAGTCAAGAAAAACGCAAAAAAATACATTCACTGTAACAGCAAGTTCCACTGACCTCATGTCCTGGGGGGCTGATATGGTAAATGCAAAAATTATGAAGCAGCAATGAAGCTGCTTCAGGACAGAAGAGTAGTCCTTGGAAGCAAGACATATCTGATCAACAATAGTGCACTTCAGTCACATTACTGTGGAATTCTTAAATAACGTCACACAAGGCAAACATGATTATAAAACTTACGGTTCAAGGCAATATCCGGGTAAGTAATAAGAGCAGGCTTATCATGGTCACCATAAATGGCAACAGATACAGATCCATGGTTTGTTTGTATATGATGTTCCTGAAGGAAACAAGAGTAAAATGTAAACACTTGGAGAAAAGATGGCAATACCAAAATTATTAAACCACCAAGTTGTAGTTCACACCGGATAATAAAATCCATGTGCAAGCCCTTCTGTTAAATCTATGCCTCTATGATGGAGTATACCCAAACCAAAGGAAAGTTCGAGTCATGACCAAAGTTCATTTAATTCTTATGTACTAAGCAGAGTACTAATAAAGAAAAAGCATAAGGGCTCCATTATAACATGATATGCCTCTGTAATGGTTCCTAGACAACATCTCCTAGGGCCAAGAAAAAAGGGGAAGATAGCACTAAGTGCCAACAAGAAGTGATTCCTCCACCAAGCAAATAGCTAAAAAAACATACTTTTTTTTTGCGACCAGCTAAAAAACATACTTGTCAAGAAAAGCATATGCCAGGACAATATTATTAGCTGTTCTTTTCTATCACAAGAAGGATATATATGACGAGAAGTGGCTGCGAAGTAATGATTCAACATCACAGCCATCATATTTTGATCAATAACAATAACCTGTGAGGAAAGAGACTAGTACACTAAATTAGCCATTCCTAATAACAGAGCTAGAAAAGATTTTCAAGTAATCCTGAGTGTAATTTTAATCCAAACCATTGGACCATAATCCTACAGTTATCATGTGGGACCCCAGTCACCACTCCAGATTTGGATATAGGAAACTCAGCTAACCTCAAATTTAGTAGTTCCAAGTGAATCATACAGATTTTCTTAGACAGCCTTTTGGCCCTCTGCACTAAACTGCTTTCTTTCCCAGATCCCTTTCTACGGATTTTGACCTATTTCTGTGCATGCTAAAAATGAGTAATTTATATCATAAAATACTGGCATCGCAGTTTTGTTGCAATATGGAAGATCAAATTCATCCTCATTATATTTCACGGATCATGTATCCCACATTCCCCAACCAACAAATAAAGCTAGAGCAGTATCCATACACAAAAGGAGACCTTAAATCCATCCATCAGACATTATTTCAGTTCAATTTGCAGAAATGCCTATTGCAATGGGATATTTAGTGGAAGTTTGTGCTTGAAAGCCCAGCTAAACAATCGGAGATGGCATGATTGGTCATAGAGAAATAAAGGAGCAGTTAGGACACCCAAGCTACACCCCAAAAGCGTCAAAATCACATCTTTATGGTTTCTTTTCTTCTGGCGATAAGAACGCACAAAGCAGGCAACTGATTACTTAAGCTGAATCAGCAAGGTACACAAACTCATGTAGGACCACATGACTAAACGAGGACCATATACCAGAGAAAAGAAATCAGCATGGGCAAAGGCAGGTAGAGGCCAACACCCACTTCAGGACTCAACCCGAAATTTTTCACCTCATCCATGCTACGCGACGGCTGTCAATTCAGCATACACCAAGGCGCATGGGCAAGTGGCAAGCTAGTGGCAGCAAACGACAATACGGATGTGGGGAAAGGGCAGTGCTAAGAAGGCAAAGCAGGAAGGTCTGCTAATATCCGAGCAAAAATTAACACGAATCCAGAAGCAAGTGCGACCCAAAATTACAATCCAGGCGGTCGAACTTCAAATCCAAACTACAATAAACCGAAACCTGATTCGATAAACAGGACATGTTAAGTCCTAGAAGAAAACAAGTCTTGAATCTGAAACCAGTAGTACAATGCACCCAAAACAAGCAAGCTCAGCTAGTGAAAAAAAATCAAGAAACGCAGCTTCCTTTGGAACCGCTAACCCTACCACGCAAGGAACTAAATCGAAGCGAAGCTAAACCACAAGATTACCAACTCGGTTTCTTCTGGGCTTCTGGCCATGAATCCAAACCCCTCAATCCGCGCCCCCACCCGCCCTCCCCTCTTTCCTCTTCTCCCCTCCCGGAGAGCAGGATTCAACTGTAGCAGGTAAGAAAGCAATGGGAAGTAAGGGGGGCTGCCCAAACCTTGCCGCCGAAGGAGATGCGCTCGACGTCCACCGACACGACGGAGCCGCCGGAGTCGCCCATCCCCGCCGCCGCTGCCGCCGCCGCAGCCGACCGCACGGGCGCTGCTGTCAAGTTGGCGTGGCCCCTCCTCTCCTCGCTCCCACTCCTGCCGTCTCGGATTTCACCAACCGCCCCTTCTTTCTCTCTCCAAAATGCTCCGGCCGCCGCTGGCTTGCTTCCCCACCTGCGCATCTTGGAGTTCTTGGCCTTCGGCTTATAACCAGTGGTGTTGGGACTGGCCTAAACCGAGCGGCCCGAGCAGCGCAGCGTTTTGCCCCCTGGGAGTTTCGGTTATTACGATCCGGTCCAGCTTACGCGGAAAGAGGAAACCGACAGGTCAAGAGTCCATCGCATATCTACGGCCGGTCAAGAGCACATTTTTCTCGGTGTACACTCTGCTTTGAGTAGCATACTGCCATACTTTTAGGGCCCGGTTTCTACTTTCTAGCAGCCTCGTCAATACTTAGTACGTACTCCAGTATTTTGATTTCTTGTATGTCTAAATATTTTTTTATCCTAAAATCTACCCAGAGAGGGCTCTCCATCTAGAACTATCGCGAGAGCCCCCCTGATCACCGTTACTTTTCCATCGGAGGCTCGGCTCATATCTCTACGTTTCCGTCACGCTCCCACACCGACGCACTCTTCATTTCCCCCTGTCCACTCCTGCCTTCCTGGTGTTCTCCTCGATCCGGCAGTCCACCACCACAACCTCATCCTCCTCCTCCTCCCGCGCGCCTCAGCCGCCGGCGTCGCCCGCCTCCGCGCCGCCAGCCCCCAAGGGCATGGGCATCATGGCGCGTCGCCTCTTCCAGTGCGGCCACCTCGAGTGCTCTTGCAGCGATGTTGTGTCGTGGTCCCCCAGCTCCGTGTGCCCCTGCTCGTCCCCACCCTACATCCGTGCCACCGCCGGGACCTGCGACACGGAGCTACACTTCCTTGAGGCCCGCTTATACCACCGCCCTGATGGTGATCCCATTCGACTCGTGTTATTTCTGTTCATATGCGTGCCTGTGTTGTTCGTGAGGGATCCCATTCGATTGGATCTGTTGGTGTTTGATTTTGGGATTCAGTATTTCAGTCTGATTGTTCGATTGAGGTATGCTAGGGTTCTGTTTGGGGATTTCCTAGTCAATTTGTGCTGGATCGTGAGGGATCCCATTTGATTGGATCTGTTGGTGTTTGATTTACGGATTCAGTATTTCAGTCTAATTGTTCGATTGAGGTATGCTAGGGTTATGTTTGGGGATTTCCTAATCAATTTGTGCTAGATTCTCTACAATCTGTCACCATTTCAGGTCATAATTTTATCCTATCTAGTTTTGAGCCGGCAACATGTGGGTGCAGCAATGATTATAGGACGTGAGCATTGCCTGGAGGTGTGTATTTGTGCATCTATGTTCTTATTTCCTCTCTAGGAGTTTTAGATCTGTGTAAAATAAAATATGATGAATCCAAGAATATTATTGCTTGATCTTTGTTTAGACTTTATTAGACCCCTTCTTCCCTATGATTCAGATTGTGCCTTGTTTCATAGCTTGGACTGTCAAATATTGATGCAATTCAATTTTCCATAGGTGTATATATGTCAAGCAAATGACAGTGACCTTGCTAGAAATGCATGTGGTTATTTTGTTAAAAATGACTACGTGTGGTTAGTATGTAATTAGCTAGTAAGAGTGTCTAATAGGTTTATCTATATCCTTTAAGTAATTGCTTGTTTCGAGACAACAATGGTTATAGTTTGATCTGTTGTAACACTTACACTTTGCTGGTTTTGAGAAGCTATCAGGCAACAAGCAAAGGTGAATTTTATACTCATTTTTCCTGTTTGTAATATGTACCGTGGAGAATGGAAATGCATTTATTATTTACATAACTAAATGTTGATTGGCACCATATCCTGCTGCCCCTTCTTACTCATGGGGCCTTTGCATACAGTCACAAAAAGTTTTATGGCTACATATTATATATAAAAAATGACTTGTATGTTAGGATATATGAAAGTTTTGTACACAACTCATATTCTAAGTTATAGGTGTGTTTGTAGATGACACAACTCGTCGCCTTTTTTAATGTCAATTAGGAAGTAACTTGTCACTATTTATGTGTGTTTGGAAAGTAACTTCTCAGAGTTTTATATGATATAGAAAGTAATTTGTCACTGATTTAAATTTAATGATTTTTTGTTCCTATGTGAATTAGGAAGTAACTCATGTGACTGGTCCCTATGTCTGGAATTTTTCTATATGAGTGTTGCACTATGTGACTGTCCCTGGAGTCCGCCAATGCCGTGGTCGTGGTGCTAACTGGTGTGCTCACCTGAGCCGGTGCCTCGCTGCTGTAGCACCTCACGCACATCTCCACGACGATCTTCTCCACAACGGTCAGGTACTTATTCATCGTTGTGCTCCTGCTCTTCGTACTCATCGCGCTCCTGTGACAGACACTACTTAGGAGCCTCTCTTTCCTCTGTTGTTCGTGTTTCTCCATCGTGCAATTAGGTAGCATTAATGTCGCTTGTTTGAGCCTAAACCCCGCTAAACCGTGTGGAAAACACACTTCGCAGGATGAATCGAGGGGGCAATTTATCATAATCCTCTGTTGGTATTTGTATTGGTAGTTGGCCTGGTGATAGCCATGCTATTTGAAAGTTACCTTTTTCAGTGCTGCTCCTTGCAACAGATGTATGCAAGCTTCAGCATTTGCTTTTGCGATACAAACTTCCGACATTTTCAATTGGTTTGTAGGTGGAATCTTGAAGGCATTTTTAAATGAAATTATGGCATGTTTCTGAACAACTGAGTAGTGGCCCCTCATAATTTATTTCTGATAGCCGTTCCTTGTCTAGCCAGTAGTGGCTTTGTGAAACATTTTCTTATAGAATTTATAGGTTCTGCATATCCATGATTTACTTTGGCTCAATGTAATACTGTGAATATATAGACTTTTGATGCTGAAATGGGTGCCACTTCTGTTTTTGTTCTGGTTAAGTTAGCTTTATAGCTTGTGAGCATCTTAAGCTAAGTATTTGGTTATGCATTTCTATTTTTATATATGTTATGCATTTTGTTCTGTATTTGGTCCTAATGTGTGTTCAGTTTATTAGTGTGCCGAATTAAATATGAATTTTTAATGCATGTTTAGTTTTTTATGTTCATTATCTTTTATCTGAACTATAAAGTAACTAGTCAACATCTAGGTGTGTTTTAGAAGTAACTTGTTGGTGTTTTATATAATTTAAAAAGTAACTTTTGAGGGTACAACCATTATGCTTCTCCATTAAGTTTTGCTATGATATCTACTGTTTTTATAGTCAATGCTTTCCATATGGCAGTATAGAGATATAGTCAGCTTGATCGCTTCTGTTTTTTGCAGCCACTTATGTTGTTGTAGTACATCACGTCGTTCGGCTACAGGCCCCCGGTGGCTGCAGAAGCTGTAGAGGCTGCTGCTGGCTACGGTAGCCGCAACACTACAACAACCAGCACTACTGAACAAGCAAAGTAATTTTATGGACTACTATTGTAGTTTCCTGGCTCTCATGCATTTTTATCGTTTCATTGTTGATATGATTCCTTTCCATGTGTTGATGTTCAGGACTGGTTAGCAGCTTGGCAGCTTTTGGGCCAAAGATAGTTTGCTTGGTGAGTATATTCATATGGTTTTTTATTTTTTTCTATATGGGCATGTCTAGTATCTCCTACACAGGATCTGAGTAGGATGCGTTTTGTACGAGTCGTGTCACTAACAATTCAATGTAAGAGCTTAATCTTTAGAATATATATCTAGTCTGATGACTGTATTTTCCTCTATATTTTACCATGTCATGCCCTTAATGACCAAATCTCGCTTTTTGAGTTGCATTTCCCCCTTTTCATATCGCTAATTGTATTCCTTCTAAGGTATTGTAAATGGTAGATATGTGTTGCACTTATTGTCAACTAATAACCTACCACCATTATATGACAATAACTGCCACATTTCACTGGAAATGTTAATTAGGTATCATTTTCTGCGGTTGGAAGTAACTTTTTATAATTTTTATTCCACTAGTAAGTAACTTTCTCATGCATTTAGTTCAACATTAAGTAGCTTTTTCATTTTTTTACTTAACAGTAAGTAACTTACACTGCTCAGTTTTATGTGCATGGGTATTGTGAAATTTTTGCTACTGGGCTAAAAAGTTAGATTATGGAACACCTGATCATTGCTTTTATGATCCTAGCATGAACATGGCTTGTCTTTTTTAGCAACATCAAATACTGTGGTTATTTGTTTTGTGATAATTGGATGGTGTAATCATATTGGCCTGATAGCTTGTCAGTTTTTGGTGATTTTTCTGTTTGTGACATTCTTTTTAGCATGTGTAGCTAAGTCAGGTCAGTGCATATTGGGTGCTGCAGGGATATCTCTTCATAACCAGTTGTAAAGACATATTACCATGCTATGAATCTCATATCGTTGTGCATGATGTTTTACCATGCTTAGTGTTATTCGATGTTTCTAATTTCGCATTCTTTAATGTTACAAAACTTAAATAGATAGTCTAGCAGTAGCACTAGTGTTTTTTAGTGGGTGTTGACTTGCATAAGTCTTTAATTGGGGCAATAAAAATCCAATGGTGCTTGTATGTGGTTTGTGAAGTAACTAATAATTAAAGTACGCTGCAAGTAAATTGCCCTTGATGTGGAACATTCAGGAAGTAACTAATTCTGTATTTTATATTATATGGGAAGTAACTTGCCCTATCTTTAGTCACATAAGAAGTAACTAGTTGTTTATTTAATAACTTTCCTTGCATGACATGCGTATGTATATCTTTCAAGATTTATATTCTTGCTTGATGACCATGTGATGCCCTCCACGACCAATCTTACATTCATAAGTGGTGTCATAACCTTGCTTTTCTCATAATTGAGGCATTTTCCCTTTCACCCTTGGTGTCCTGTTCTCATACTTACCTCTAATTTGCATTTCTTTTATGAGCGATGGTAAATCGTAGATATTTTATTGCACTTATTGTCATTCTAATCTTTTTTTATCTCTTGCAACATAAGCAAAATCTGTATAAGTTGGGGGCATCCCCTTGTTCTTTCTGGCAGACTCTAGGATTACATCTTTATTGGTATCTTGATTTGTCATGTTTGTTGGAGCATTTTATTGTGCCTATTAGTTAGGCATAGAATGGGTATGCAACTAAATATGAGTTTACGCAAGCATGTGGTTTTAGTTTCCATCGGCCGGTAACCACTGAACCAAGTCACTTTTACATGTTTCTTGCCTTTATCATCAGGGTTAGGCATTTGGTGAGAAAATAACCTTGGGCCACATAAAGATTATTCTATACTTTTGTTGTAGAGTTTTGGACCTAGCAAAGCCTAGTGAAAATTAAATTGCAAGATTGTTCCCTGCTAATGCTTGGGTTGTACAATTTGTCACCTGTTACTTTGAAAATGCCTGGTCACTGTTGGGATTAGGCACAATGTTCCTTCAATCAGTTGGTTCTTCAGATGTATTTTTTGTTTTTTTATCACTGATGCTTTTTCTCATAAATTGTGGCCTTTTATCACGAAGGGGGACAACAGTTTATCTTGAAATACAACATGATATGCGGTATTCTTTTAATATAGGGAAGTAACTTATTGTTCATTTCCATAATGTGCATAGTAAATTATCCTATTTTTATACATCTAGGAAGTAACTGATACAAAATTCATATGATAAAGAAAGTAACTTTTATTCTGAAAAAGTAACTGGTCATTTTTCCGGTTAAACAGTAAGTAAGTTTTCCCTTATTTATTTTAGAAGTAACTTTATACTTTCATGTCGTTTCTATAACAGAAACTAGCAACAAGATCATTGTGTTTGAATGATTTATGTACATACACTAGCAAACAGTAAGTTCTCCTGATTTGAGGGCCAAATTTAAAGCTCGTGGTAATATGCAACTGATTTGAGTTTTATGAGCTGAAAGCAATGTTTCTTTCTGGTGCAATAACCCTTAGTAGTTTTTCAGTTGTGTTACATCTACAACAAATGTTCATGAGTCATTGTAGCAGAGTATGACTATAACTTAGTGTCAGGTTCATAATTTTAGTTCTATCCTTAAAGCTACAATTATATCAGGTTCATATATTGTACAGTACCAAGCTTACCTATCAGTAGTTTATATGGAAAATAAGGTGACTTGCCATTAGTTTGCACCAATGAGGAAGTAGCTTCTCAATACTTTAGTGAACAGAGAAAGTAACTTGGTCATATTTACATGAATGAAAAAGTAACTTATCAATGGTTTACATTAGAAAGAAAGTAAACCAACATCAGGTAATCCTATATTAGCTTCAATATTAGCTTGTAAGCTTTCAGTGTTCTATTGCATATCAGATACAGTAGCGGCTTAGCTGCATTTTCTTTGGTACCAACATCAGGTAATCAACTAGTTGGATTCACAGAAGATCCATTTTTCATGGACTATCACTTTCATGCTACAATATCCAATAATTAGGCAATCATTACTTGCTCTATTAGTTTATTAATTAAGTTTTGCATGGCCGGCTGTAGTTTTTCTGTTCTCTTTTTGCATGGCCGAGTTTATGTGTTGGCCACCTAGTAGCAGTACTAACTTGCTTAGTATGGTAAAAGCCTAAATGTTGGTTGTCCTTAATGTTTTTGCAAGTCAATTAGTACCCATGTCAACTGATTTGCTATTTGACGTAGCTCAACATGTCACTACTAATCTGGTCACCACAATAAAAAAAGGTCGTTATATCTTTACTAGTTTATATAGTTTTTTTTTGCATATCTAAAAAGTGTGTTGTCGCTTTTTTATATAATTAACTCCTAGAAAACACATTGTTCATATTAGTTACTTACTACGACCGTGCATCTAATTTTAACACTAATGCAAGTTACTTTTTACTATCTCTTTCAAGTCATTAACTTGTAATCTCATTAAATGGTTTGTAATTGTGATTTATTTTTGTTTTCTTGAGACGAGAAGGACAAATGCTTCATACGAACAATTGTTAATGAGTTTAAATTTCAGCGGCAAAACAATTCTATAGTGTGTTATAAGATATACTTCTAGAATTTGGAATACAAATCCTCTTGGATAATGCACTAGTTAACTCCATGGATCTGAAATCACTGTTGTTGAATTTCTGTAAGAATCGTTTGTGTTGAGTGAAAAGGATCTGCGCCTAGATCTTCCTGTTTTACCTGGTGCAGATACTTGGATCTACGTATTGTTCTCCATAATTTTTCTACCTGATTTACCCTATTTTTGGTTGGAATCATGACTACATGTGACGTCGTTGTGATGGCTGACGTCAGCCAAGGTGTTGCGTGTGTGGTTTGAGCGTTTTGCAAATACGCTAGTTGTTGGTGTGCTCAATGCATCACTCTGCGCTGCGCAAGTAGACAGGCACGTTCTCCACCTTTCCATTTTTGGTTTCTTTCCATATTTAGGTCTTTCCATTTTTGGTTTCTTTCCATATATGGGGGGCTCTCCGGTTAACGCTAACCGGAGAGGGCTCTCCCTGTAGTCGTGTCCTTTTTTTATTAGAGATAATTGCATATTTGTATTGTAATAAGACCAATAAACAGATTGTTATTATCAATACATTAAAATTACAGCCCTAATAATTTGTGTAACCTAAGAACCATAAGAGGAGTCATTTGTGAGTGTTTCCCTACATTTGCGACTTGGAGCACAAGATGCAGAGTATATTTGGCGATAATTTTATACATTGTGATATAAAGCACATGTCAAATTTTCTAACCCATGACGATTCATCGTTAGTACTAGGTGTCATCTCTATTTCCATCAAGCCCTACCACCATGCTGATTTATAGTTTAGGCTCCGGACACCATATATAGCTCTATTGTCCAGCCAATGTAGTATTTGGCTGAAGAATACGAGTCTATCCCGCCGCCGCCGGAGGACTTCACCGGAGTTCTTCGGCCGCCGCGCGCGGATCTACGGCGTCGCCTTCCTTGGCGCGGCGGCGACTGGATCGGCGGCGCGCGGACCGGCGTTGCCTTGGGCGGGGCACGCGAGGCCAGCGGGGCGGCGCGCGATCGGCGGGGTCGTGCTCGTCGCCGCGCGGCCGTGGTGCGGGCGTGCGGCCGGGGCCTACTTGGTCGGGGCTTCGTCGGCCGGACAGGCCGGCTGCCGGCGGGGCATGTGCGCGGCGCCCCGAGCACCGACGTGCGGATGGCGCGTGGCCGTCCGATGCTCGACTGTGGCCCGCCTTCGGCTCGGCGTCCCTAGGGCAGCCGGATCTAGGGTTCGGCCCTAGACTGGCACCCCGGGCCCCGCCGGTGCTGGCCGGGGCAGTGAACTTCGCGGGGCGGCGGCGGCGGATACTGCCGTGGTGGCGGCCTGGTGCTAAGGCTTCGTGGCCCGCGGCTCCGGTCGGGGTCAGGATGACGTCGACGTTTCCCTGACAGTGGCGGCGTCTGGGGTGGCACCGACCCACGTCCTGGCTCCATCCTACGGCTTCTTCATGGCCGGCGGTGCCACCTTCGTTTTCGCGTCACCGACAAAGTCGTTTCCGTAGCCACGTCAAGTCTCCGCCTCTGGGTTCACGGTTTCTATCTCACTTTACGAAGCACGGTGTCGTCCCATTGAGGGGTCGACAAGAGTTTTGAGGCCAATATAGGGCCTCAAACCTCCCCGAGGTGTCGGGTGTTGCCATCGAGTGCATATGGAACCTAGTGGCGAGCTTCGGCGGCGGCGATGGTGGGCGGTGGATGGAAGTGCATGGGATCGGTACATGTGCTCTTGGCTCGTCGGGCGGAGGTCCTCAAGCATAAGCTTCGATCCGGTTTAGGGGTCGGGCAACGGCGGTTGCTCTTCCCTCTTGAGGGCGTTGTCTGCAGGGTCTCGTTCGACGGCGGTTCGTGGGAGCTCCCCGTGGTGAAAACCAAACATTGGCGCAGTCGCGCCTTTGCCTTCCTAACGGCGTTGTTTGGAGTATTCCTGTAGCCGTTGCTAGTGAAGTCGTAGGCTCCACGGAAGGTCGGGTCCAGTCGATTTGTAATGGACTCATGGCCCTTTAGTTTGTTCGTCGCGAGTAGTGCCTTGATATCTCTGGCGCGCGGCCTAGAGAGTCCGTTACAGGTTTGCTGGATGTTGCTCTTTGAGCGGTACATGCTTTATTGTAAACTGGTAATCCCAGTATCCTTTGTAGGATGCTTTATATATAAAGCTGGCTACGGCCTTTTCTGAAAAATGTAGTATTTGGCTATTTGCTTCATGGCATCGGCACCTCAAGCTTGGTCTTTATTTGAACTTTTCTAGCCAGATGTTGGATTCTAGGTGGGTTTTCCAAGCTAAAAAGATTTGAAAATATAACTGAAAACTTGAGGATAATGTGAATTTGAGGTGTTGTGTCTCCAAGTTGAACTGTTGTCCTATACCAAGAACTTACAAATTAGAGTTAGAAGACCAAGCTTTATAATGTCAAAACTAGAGGAAAAGCGTGAGAACAACAACCATCATATTTTGCTTCTATTTGTGCTATCCTACGGGATATCAAAAGTCGCCGGGCTGCTCCTTATAAAAAACTCGAGATTTGAATCTATTGTTTGTGAAATGTACATAGTCTAAGGGCCTGTTTGGATGTTTATTACTAAAGTTTAGCACTTGCTAAAGTTTAGCAAGTTAAAGTAAACTTTAGCAAAGAGGTGTTTGGTTACATGTACTTATGGATTGTTAAAGTTTGTCAAAAGTCAGATTTGTCCCTCCCCTCCTCCCACCTGGATGAGGAGAGAGAACACGGGTACCAGTAGAAAAGGTGAACTTTAATACATTTTAGTAAAATTTAGCACCCCTTTCATGTGTTAAAGGTTTTGGGGTGCTAAAGTTTAGCAAAACCCTTTTAGCAATTCATTAGCAGGGGTGTTTGGATACTCCGGTGCTAAAGTTTAGCTAAAAGTGTTACGCTAAACTTTAGCACCATGGATACAAACGCCCTTAACATTTTAGAGAAAAAAAACATATTTACTCTTTAATAAGGAGTCGTCAAAGTGTTTTCCTATTTTTCTTTTTAACGTTTGTTTTCTTTTCATTTTGGATAGGCAAAGTTTGCTGTTTCTTTCAAGATTTCTTTTTCAAAGGGTAAAGATGGGAGAGCCAAACATTGCTTTCATCCTTTTTGTCTTGTGCATTGTGCGCCAAGGATAAAATGGCGATTGGATACACAAGCAATGAAGCTAATGTGTTGCTTAAATGATCAAATATGGTTGTAAGCAGTGAGCCGAACGTTGTTTTCATGCCGTATGATCTTTACACTTCCAGATGAGTTGACTGAGGATCTTTTTTGTAATACTTTTTTATTTCGGAGAAAAGTAGCTAGTGTTTCTTGAGGTGGAGTTTACCGTCTGATATTATTTCCTTCAATGATGCGCTTTGATGCTGTCATAATGCACGGGCTAAATTAGGTCCATGGAAATCAAATAAGTTAATTGTGAGAGATCATACGTGATCACGACTATATACTTTTTCATTGGGTCCTTCTCGCTAAAAAAAGGGCTCATGGCTGATTTATGAAATATACACACATATTTTCGTGGACTGTTTTTCAGAATATAACAATTCAGATCAATTAATTGTAACTAAAAATGACTACTATAATTTGAAAGATAGACTTCAAATAATAGTGTGACTTCAGAGGAATAAGCAATTGTTACAACTTTTCTGAAGACTGAGTATTTCCAATAAGTTGACTGAATAAACAGTAGTTAGTTAAGCAACTTGGAGATTAAGTCATTAAGGAACATGCATGAAACATACGTATGTCCTAGGCCACACAACATATATTGTATCATTATTCTTCCTTTCTTGAGGACATCAGCAAGCGATCGAGACGAGAAACTTGTAAGTTAGATCGAGTTCGAGAGAATCACTGTCAACTCATTCTTGATTGCCATTTTGACTCGTCACTGGCATTGCAGGATTACTTGTTCAATTTGCAACTTTATTAATTCGAATGTAGCTTTCGCATCATGAATAATCTTAATTACACATCAAACAGCATCTCACCAAACTACCAGTACGTCCTAGAAATATTGGTTGCGTCCAGAAGCGTTTTCCGCTGTGGTGCTGCGCATATGCCGCCGCCTGGTAACCCCGGTTGCTCAGACGTCTCTGTGTTGGTTGAATATTTGAAAATGCAGATTAAGAGTTGATGTAGCTTTCATGCTCCAGTGGCGAAGAGGACACCCGTACGTGACATCAGCGGAGAAATTGTGTTTTCTGGTTTGGTGGTTCGGCTCTTTATATTCAAATCTCTACAGGAAAAAGGCAACCGACCAGCACACAGGAGAACTATTTTTGTGTTTTGTTCTCTCTCTCATAAAGTTAGGAGACATGAGTACGATATGCATTTTAAATCTTGGAGTCATCTAATTTTTGAATTTCTCAAAATCAGTTTTTGAAAATCAATCATAAGCTAGAAACAAACGGCTCTAGTCACTTCCAACTTTCAGTAGCTTCTTTCTAATTAATATTTGCTAATAATCTTAGCCGCTATTTTTGCAACTTGTTTTTTTCACAAAGTATCGGTTCTTCTAATTAATCGTTTTCCATATGGCGCTCTCAAACATAATAGTGGTGCTTCGGATGACAAATGAAAAGGCAGATTATTAGCAAATTCATCAGGTGTGCCAAATCCGTGCAGGAGCAGAAGGACGCATTATATTATGCAAACGCAAATCCTGTGGCCAGCAGTGCTGCGATGTGTACGTCCCGTTTCCTCAAAAAAAAACCAATTCCGCGCCGACCGCTAGTGCGATCGAGACGATGTGTGTCCAAACGCTTACCAAATTCCGTGGGACTCACGCTGCCGATGCATGCGTTTTTCTCTCATAGCCAGATGTTAGAACCATGCGTGGCACGAGCATCAGAGCATGCATGTGACGTCCCACACGCGCGCAGCGGCCAACGAGGGACGACGACGAAGAAGACGTGTGCTGTCGGTTAGGCAAGGCACCGGCCGATGCAAGTTTCAGCCATGGGGGCAAAGGAAGAATTCGCTGAGGAAACCTGCCGTGGCGGCATCCATCCCCGTTGTTCGTCGTTTGGAGGTCGCTTTCGTGCACGACTTGAGTATGGTACGCAGCGAGAGTCGTAGCGTAGTACGTACTTGCCGAAAAGCGATGGAGCGAGCTACGGTACGTAGTATGGAACGTTTTTATGCTAGCGGTCAAAACGAGTTTGTTCTGACACGGGCTCCAACCGCCAGTAACCTCAATACCTTCAAACTTATTTTTTAAAATACCTTCAAACTAGAAACTAAAAAGAGAACAAGTTTTCTGAAAACAAATACAAAGCAGGTTTCATTTTGATCTAAAATAAATTTTGTATAATTTTTGTAATTAAATCAAAATTTAGGGTTTCTAATCATCGTGTAAATTTTCTCAGAAAAAATATTTGTATGGTTTTTTTCTATAAAGTCCATTCGACCTCCTCCAACTATCTAACGAGTCTATTTTACAAACCTCGAAGTTGACGTGGCGCCATGTAGCGCCACGTCACCAAAAACCTTGTTGTATACCGCTTGGGTGGAAAATGAACAGTTTTCATAGTCGAGGGAGTATGAATATCTGGTTTTATTTATTTGGGAGGAAATCCAGACTTTAGTGATTATTGAGGGAGGTGTAATGGATTTTTTTGCTTAGTGTTCTATAGTGACCCCCCAAGAGGCTGAGGGAGGTGTAATGGATTTTTTTGCTTAGTGTCCTGGAACACCGAGAGAAAAAGAGCCCATTAATAATGGCCCACAGCCCACAATTCCTTCCCAAAGCCCATTAATAACGCTGTAACGCGCGGTGGGCTTGGAACAAATCTCAAGCTGCCAGATCGTCTGCTCTCTATTTTCGAGTCGGCGTCGGAGTTGGATGGAGTCCGAGCCGTGTTCCGACTCGTCAGTCGGAGCCAGAGTCTCCGCTTGATCGTCGTTTAAATACAGAGAGAGGGACGAAGGGTTCCAGACTTCCAGCGCTCTCCATTGGCGAAGCGAGAGTCGAGGGCACAGGAAGGCCGAAGGCACAGAACGGAGCGAGTGCTAGTCTGCCAGAGCGAGACACCGAGACGTGGGCGTTCGTCCGCGTCCTTCCCTGATCTCGGGCATATCCCGGCCGGCAAACATGGACCGGCAGTCGGAGTGGATCACCCTCCGCCGCGTGCTGGCGTTCCTCAAGTCCCGCGGCCTCCGGTCCTCAAGTTCGACATCCTCCACACCCTCTTCGAGGCGGGCCGCTGGCGGCGCGCCGACGAGTACGTCTCGGCGTTCATGCGCGGCAACGAGCGCACCCCCGAGGCCTCCGGCACCCTCTTCCCCGTCCGGCTCCGGCGCCTCGTCACCGCGCTCCGGCGGGGAAACCTCGCCTGGGCGCGCCGCTACCGCGACCGCAGCGTGCTGCCGCTGCTAGACGACCACCCGGACCCGGCCGCCGCGACCCGCAAGCTCCTCAGGGCGCTGCGCGCCGCCGACGAAGGCCAGCTCGACACGGACTTCCCCGACGACTTCTGGTGCAGGGACGGGTGCTTCGTGGAGTTCGTGCGCTACGCCGACAAGAACAAGTATCTCGATCGCTGCTACAGGGATGTCCTCGACCTCAATCTCAAGTTCATGAACAGGACGTCCGGCATCGGCATGCGACGCTACGCTCGCCGCCGCCGCCGCCACACGGCGCAATCGGCTGCATAGTGCTTAATTATTAACGACTCACGTTATTATTAGGCTTTCCCCCGGCCGGCAGCAAGCTCGATTAACCTGATTGTGTTCTTGGAGCAGTTTTACTTTACAGCTTTTGTATCTAGGGAGCGAGGCTACGGTTTGAACCCACTGCGGATATATTTAAGTATCCTTTTTAATTAATCCATCCCGTGTTATATGAATGGAAGGATGGACAATGTGTAATGTGCAACCAACTCGTGAGACTGAAGTTATTGTATTGTATGCTTGTATCCGAGACTTCATTTTTCTGGAGAACTTTGTCAGCATCCATTTCATGCAAAGCATTTTCCCCTGTAGTTTCATAACGTTTCGTTTTAAAAAAATACGTTTCGTGGTATCCAATTTCTGACACAATGGTAGTAGGCACACATATACATATACTCAAGCATTTCCTCGACATGCATGACTAAGATCGTGTTAGGTTCATGCTTTTGTGTAACGTAAACGGCGGATTAGCAAAATTAGGCGACTGTGTTACAGGCATTTGGTTCAGTATGGTATATAAAATAATCCATTACCCTAATCAGATAGCGATCAATTGAAAATGGATATCCTGCTCCTTGGTAATCAGATCACGCTCGCTGCCAAGCGTCTGACCATCTGCAGCTTCTAGTATTTATTAGCGTTTACAGTGTTAATCCGTTCGTCGGCTAGATAGGCAGATGCGGCACGTTCATGCACATGTTCACATACATCACCAGTCAATACGAACATTGTCAGATACAGAGAGCAAATGAAACACTCTGAAACTGGGATAATTACGAACATTGTCCACCGTGGGAACTTTATTCCGAGAACTTCATTACTCATATGCTGCCAGCCACGCCAGTTCACCGGAGAAGGCGTCGCCGTGCTCCGGCTTGACGAACATGGACGACACGTCCACCCCCTACCCCGTCGTCCCTCCCTGGCTCCCTGCCCACCACCGTGGCGGACCCACTACGAAACCCGGCAACTTTGCTCGATCGCTCGGCTGTCCACAGCACCCGGGCCGGTGCACCGCCGCCGAAGTCCGTCGCATCCAAGCCAAGGTTCCGCCAGCTCGTCACCGAAAGCGCCTCGTACCAGAGCGGCGCCTGCCGGCCCTGATCCTCTGCCACCAAGGCGCCGCCGTCGCCGCTGCTGGTGGAGAGCAGGTCCAGCACCTTCTCCGTCCTGGCGTGCCTGATCAGCGCAACAAGGTTGCCAATGTCGCTGTTCGCCACGACACCATTGGTCGCCCTGACCACCGCCAACGCGACGCAGTTGCCGTAGTAGCCGACCGGTGGGCTTGGATTCTTGGAACAAATCTTCAGCCCGTCAGCGTCAGGTCATTTGCTCAAATTCTATTCCGCGTCGGCGTCGGAGTTGGAGTCCGAGACTCCGAGCCGCGTTCCGTAACGGACGGAGCCAGAGACTCGGACTCGTCTCTGTCCTCCGCTGGGCGTTTAAATAGCGCGAGAGGATCCAGGGCACTGCAATCGCTGACGGTGCGAGTGCCACACAGCCAGCCAGAGACACCGAGAGGCGTGCGATCCCAGCAGCAGGCAGGCCCGGCGGCATGGATCGCCAGTCGGAGTGGGTGACCCTCCGGCGCGTGTACGCGTTCCTCAAGTCCCGAGGCCTCCGGTCGTCGGCGTACGCGCTGGAGAAGGAGGCGCGCCTCAACTTCGACTTCCGCCACCTGCACGGCCTGTTCGAGGCCGGCAGGTGGCGCCGCGCCGACGAGTACGTCTCGGCGTTCATGCGCGACAGCTGGGACCGCACGCCGGAGGCCGCCGGCACGCTCTTCCCCATCAGGCTCCAGCGCCTCGTCCGCGCGCTCCGGCGCGGGGACCGCCGCTGGGCGGACCTGTACCGCGACTACAGCGTGCTGCGCCTCCTGCTCCGGCACCCCGACCGCGCCGCCGCGCGCGCCCAGCTCCAGAGCGCGCTGCGCGCCGCCGCGCAGGGCCGGCTCGACGAGGCGTTCCCCGACGACGTCGCGCACCGGCGCCGGTGCTTCGTCGACTTCCTGCACTACGCCGACGAGAACAAGTACCTGTTCCGCTGCACCGTCGATCCGTTGCACCTGAACCTCAAGTTCATGAACCGGAACGCTTCCCTCAGCATGCGACGCCGCCGACGGCCCTTGTCGTCGCGCCGGCAGGTTCCCAGCCAGGCAGCAGCATTGACGACCTAGATTAGTTGCCTATGCCATTGTCTTTCTTTTCGTGGAGGTATATATAGATGGATCGTGATTCTGCTTGGAAGTTGGAAATAAAGTATGACTATGGGAACAAGCTGGTGGCCGCTACGCTGGCCGCTGTCAACCGGAGTGTACAGATATGCTGATATGCATCTTGTAGGCATGTAGCATATCTGCATATGATATCTACAAATACTTTACATGTATTTAATGAATGGCTCCAAAACATCTATATAAATTCAGTGCTTCGAACGGCACAGAGCTAACTGGGTATCAGCAAATTCTGCTTAGGCCTTGTTTTCCTTCTTGACCAGGATCGAATTGATTCACTCGTGTCGCTCAAACCAGATGAAATGTCCCATTTCTGAGGCGGAGGCCATGCCCGCTTTCCGGGCCCATGGAGGGGTAAACTAGTCTATTCCTGACCATCGTCATTTCGGCCCAACATAACCGAATAGCAATTCCAGACTGATCAGGTCGGAACGGGCCGTGCTCCGCCCCATTCGAGGCCAAAACGAACAAGGCTTAGTAGTCTTATTCATGAGTGGGAGTTTTGGTGTATCCAATATTTTCATATTATATAAATGTCTTTGATCACTCTTGTCCCCTAAAAAGATGATCCAAAGTTCATTAATGACTACAAGTCCATTTTCCTGCTAAATATTCACTCAAATTCCTCACCAAACTCTTGGTTAATATGTTGTAGAAGGTTATTCTTCAAATAGTTCACACCAACCAATACGTATTCATTAAAGGAAGGACTATTCAGGGTTGCCTTGCCTGTGCTTTTCAATTTCTTCACATTTGCCATAAGTTCAAAAAGGAAATAGTGATTCTGAAGCTGGATTTTGAAAAAGCCTTTGATAAAGTTGAGCATGAAGTTATCCTCCAAGTTATGAAACATAAAGGCTTCTCAGATTTATGGATCGGTTGAATCAGTTGGATCAGGAGTATCCTTCCCTCAGGCTCTTCCTCGATTTTACTGAATGGTGTTCCTGGGAAGCCATTCAAGTGCAAAAGAGGTGTTAGACAGGGGGTCCCTTATCCCCTCTGCTATTTGTTCTGGTTGCTGATCTATTACAGTCTATTATGCTGCTAGAAGACAGGTCCTCACACATCCATTGGGCCCAGACTATGTGGATGATTACCCAATTGTGCAATATGTTGATGATACTCTCCTAATCCTTCCAGCTGACAGTAACCAATTGCTAGCTCTCAAGAATATGTTGAGCACTTTTGCCACTGCAACAAGCCTCAAAGTGAATTTCGATAAATCATTTCTGGTGCCAATAAATGTTGATCATGCCAAAATGGTTCAACTGTTTTCATGTTTAGGATGCCAGATTGGTGATATGCCTTTCACCTACTATTTGGGACTCCCCCTTGGAACCACCGGACTGGCAATAACAGAGTTTTTGCCCATTTTGGGAAGGATAGAAAGACACCTGATGGTCATTTCAAAGTTTCTTTCTTGTTCAGGGAGACTCATTTTGGTAAACCTTATTTACTTAGCCATGCCCACCTTCTACATGCGTGCCATTGAACTGCCTTGCCAAATTCTGGATCAGATTGACAAATACCAGAAACACTGCCTTTGGGCAAGGGGTGATGTTTCTAAAAAGGGAGGACACTTAGTTGCTTGGAAATATGCTTGCAGGTCCAAAATGGAGGGGGAGGAGGGAGGGGGTTGGGAATCATTGATCGCAGAACTCTGAATACACCGCTTCTGAAATTCCTGTATAAATTCTATAACAAAGCAGACTTGCCATGGGTTAATATTAGGGTTAATTGGATATATACCACTACAATTATCGCACTTCAGAGATATACCATTACTATTCACGATATTGTAAATATGCCATTATAATTTTACATATCACAAAAATATGTCATTACGTACCCCTTCGATGTGTTAATAGATATTTTTAGACCAAAATGCCCCTATCTTCTCCCTCCAGTTCTCCCCCGTCTCCATGTGTGGCTGGTGGTGCGGAGGGGCTGCTGCAGCATGCGCCCGCGGTGCAGCCGGCCTCGCGATGAGGTGGGCGCCGTGCCGCGAAGGAATGTCCTACCGCCTCTCAATGGGACCTGCTGCTAGCACCGCGCCTCTGTAACTCCCCTTGCCACACCGACCGTCCACAGCGGCACAGCCCCATGCATTCTCTCGCCGGGCCCTGTAGCAAGCTGGAGAAAACCAGCTATTCCCATGGCTACGTCGTCCTGCCGAGTTCCTCCATTTACAACATCCCGCCATGGTCAGATTATCATCCATGGCGGAGATTCAGGAGCTCCAGGCCTCCAACAACGGCTCACTCTAGCAGCAGACAAAGTAGAGGATGTGAGGAAGAAGACATGGGTATTTTGGTCCAAAATTTGTTATAAACACAACCAAGGGGTAAGTAATGGTATATCTTCAAGAACTGTGAAATTGTAATGGCACGCTTATAATATCATGAATAGTAATGACATATCTCCGAAGTGCGATAATTGTAATGGCATATATCAAATTAACCCTTAATATTACTTGGAGACACCTACATCAAAATGGTAAACCCCACCATATCTCATGTTGGATCCTTTTGGTGGCGTGACATAATGGCCTTGTTCGAGAAGTTCTTTATGCTAGCCTCATGTAATGCCCAGAAGGGGGGTACTTTTCTTTTATGGAAAGACCAATAGAACTTAGGCATCCTACAATGGAGGTACCCACACCTATTCTCTTTTGTCAGAAGTGACAAGATCTCGGTGAGTAATTTTCTAAGTTGGTCTATTGAAAGGAAGTTTCATTTGCCACTATCTGAAGTAGCCTTGCAGCAATTGGAGGAGCTCATGGGTTTAATGATCAGTTTGCAACTGGATGCCTAGCTGTCTGATCAGTGGCAATACATTTGGGGTTCTTTGGAATTCACAGCTAAAAGGGCCTACTCACAATTGAGAGGTTCTATTCCTGCATCACCTCTATCCAAATGGCTATGGAAATATAGAGTTCAGAACAAGCACAAGTTCTTTTTCAGCGGGATCGTCTCAACACAAGGAACATGCTCCGTAGGAAACACATGTAGCTGGAGTCTTATGATTGTGTTATATGTGTGGAGAATATAGATGAAACCAGAAACCATTTATTTTTGTCCAGACAGAACTTTGGCAGCTCTATTTTTCGAGAAATTTTTATAATCACCTACTGGTCTATCTGGTGCCTACCAAATAGTATCATATTTAAGGGAGCTGCCCCCTCTTTCAAACTTAGAGGAATACTTTTAGAAAGGAGCTTAAGCTGACGACCCTACGGGCCAATTTAGTAGTCAGGGATAAAATTCTTACTTGGCTTAGTAGTCTTTCTTAGCTCTGTCTTTTTCTTTGGGTTTGTAGCCTTGTATTTCCCTTCTCCCCCCTTGTAAATACTCGCCTTTTATTTTTTTTTATATAAAGAAAATAGAGGTAGGGTGCTCCCCTGGCTGTTCCATAAAAAAAAGAATAGATAGAGATCTTTTCAAAAATTAGAATTTATCTAACCTTCAAATCATTTTACAAAATAACACTATTTAAAAGACATTTTAAGAGAGAAATTAAAGTCGACAAAATACTGCTCTTGCATTGTTTATTCACAATTTGTCGGGGACAAAATAAAGGGGTCCCTAACCATCAGAGTAATCACCCTAAAAAACGCAAAACAAAAGCATAACCTGAGAAACCTCATGGGCCGAAACCACGCGGGCACCACGGCCCACTACAGCATGGCACGGCCCAGCGTCCGCCCGGGCTCGCCCAGCGAAAGCGCGATAGGGCACGACCCCTCTCCGCCTCACTCGAGGGTCACTCGCCCCCTCGAGCGGGCGCTGTAATCTCCGCCTCGCTCAAGGCCTTCGCCCCCTTCGAGCGAGCAACCGCATTCCGCCTCGCTCGAGGCCTCCCCCGGACGCACCTCGGCGCGCCCAACCACTCCACCTGACAGCAGCATTAAATGCCCGCTCCATCAGCCAGGTGCCAAAATCCAAAGGCAATCTCTCCCCACGCCGCACCGCTGACACCGTCAGGACCACTGTTTCACCTGCTTCGGTCATTGTGCGGCCTCACCGCCACTATACAGGCGTGTGCGGCACTATGCCGGGCCTGCGGCGTCCTGTGCGGACTTGCAGGCGTCATTCCGCCGCACTGTGCCACCTGCTCCCGTCCATTCCTCGAGCGGGCGTACGGACGGCGACCAAGCGGGGATTCTGGCCGGACGCGGCCATGCGGATGACGCAGTCACGCAGGCCATGTCAAATCCACCAACTCTCGGTCATTCCCCGGCGAACCAGGCACGTCGCGCATTGTGCTCAACAGCGGCCACCACGCCGACTCCTGTTCTGCCAACTCCCGTCCTTTCTCTAAGCCAAGCCCCTCGAGCGGGCATGACGACACCCTCAAACGGGCAGGCGGATGACGACCAGATGCCGACCCCGGTCAAGCCACCCCTTGAAGCCGCACCAGGACAAGCACAGGAGCCTCTACAACACCGACCGGAGTCAAGGCGCGACCGCGATCAGCGCCAGGAGCAGTGATTCACCAGGACGGATGCACGCCTGGCGCCACGACTCGCCGTACACCACGACTGTAGCCAAGTACTGTATCCATAGTTGTAATCACTCCAGTGAGCCGTTTTCCCCTTGGTCTATAAAAGGGGGAGACCAGCACCCTCCCACAAGGACAGCAACTCCTGGCAACTCCCAGAGACACACTCACACACCCATCACAACGATATTGGCACTTTGCCTCCATCATCCTAGGGACTTGGAGACTTCCTCTCCTCTCCCGCCTTCTTTGTAGCCCCCACTGCAAGCACCCCGGTGCAAGATAGTATAGTGCCACGAGAACACCCTGCTGGACGTACGGCCCCGTGGCCGGAACCAGGATAAACCCCGTGTCATTGTGCTAGCTCTCGCATCAACCATCAAGGGACAGGACACAGCGCTGAGCAGTGCGAGGTTGGGCGATCAATCTCGACACGGACACAATTTTTTGTTCTCCAAAGGACATATTGGTTTGGTTAGTGTTGCAGTTATTAAGATTAGATACAAGGCAAACGAGTTAGATGATACTTTTCTCTTATTATAATAACTCTATCACCCTAATAAATTTGATGACATGGTGCAAAATTTAGTGCCTAAAAGTTTTTTCTTATAAAACCTCAATAAGACTAAGACTGAGCTTATCCACGATGAAACACACAGAGGAGCGTGTGCGCAACATGCAATAACGGATGCAGTGTGGATCAGATTGTATTTTCTGAAGTTTACACGGAAGGGTCGGTTTTCACGTGATAAGTTGACCACTTGGAAAGCCGGACGGAGGTGGAGAGGTTTGCTGTTGGTGACCTGGAAAGCATTGCCATGTATAAGAAACACATTTCATTGCTTCGCAGGGGTTCAATTGCAAAAGCCCAACCATGTCATAAAAAGAAATATGAGCTCGCTCCCACAAACACAAGTACACGAGAGGAGAGAGAGAGAGAGAGAGGGAGACGCACACAGAGACAGAGGAGACCTCGACCTCCCCTCCCCACATCACTTGGCCTCCTCCCCCTCCCCTCCCTCGTCGCATCCCACCCCACCCCTCCCTCCCTCCCCTCCCTCGTCTCGATCTCCCTCGCCTCCGCCGCCGCCTGCCCCCACCGCGAGCCCGACGCCCCATTATTCCAGAACCTTCTCATCCGCGGGAGCCTCCCTCCTCCTCCCCGATCCGGGGCGCCCCCGATGCGGTGCCCGCGCGGCGCGATCGCGTGACGGAAGGGCGCCATGGATCCCCCGGGGCCCGGCGACCAGGGCGAGGCGTCGGCGTCGCAGCCGCAGCGGCAGCCGCTGGAGTGGCGGTTCGCGCAGGTCTTCGGCGAGCGCGCCGCCGGCGAGGACGTCCAGGAAGGTACGTGCGAGCGCGCGAGCTCGAGATCCGCTCGATTTGTGGGGGGCTCTGGGGGCTGGGCCGTGCCGACGGGATGCGCTGGAGCGGTCCGGATCGGGAGGGCTGGGTGGTGGGACTGGAGCTGTGCTGTATCGGTAGATTTGGTCTCGTAGAAAATGCGCAGCCTTGATTAACTTGCGGTGATGGCGCGACCCATCAATGTTATCTTACACAAAAGTGGTAGCTTTGGATTGTGTTGGAGTATGACTACCGTGGTGTATGTAGAATCAATTAGGATGGTTAGTTTCCTGCTCTATTAGCAAAGCGCACCTCCCTAGAAGGTCATGGAGTTCAATTTCTGCCTGTTGGCAGCTTATTTGGTCACTAATTGGATTCGTTTTAATTTTTGGTGGCTTAATGGCTTTGATCACCAGGCTCTGACTTGGGTTCGAGGAATGTGGTGACAGATAGGTGATTCAATTTGGTATCTTGGGGAATGAATAAAAAGGGTAAAGATGACGTTGGAGCTTGGGAACTCTTCTGGCGCCAAATTTTGGGGGATACGTTAAGGCTTCCTTGGGGCACGTGATAGCATAGTACTAATTTGAACTGAACTTTACAGGTAGCTGACCTCATGAAATGAAAAGGCGGAAGAATTTAGGTGCCTATAAGAGAATGTTGTTTTCAGTGCTGTTGGCTTTCGCGTAGGAAATTTGTAGTCTAAAGTTTGCCACTTGGATAATTGGCATTGGCACACAGTGCATTTGCTCTTATATTTGTTTTGGACGTATGTTATCTGACAGAGCTGCTTCAGTTGGGTGATGCCATTGTCGGCATGTGAGACACTAGATATGGTCTATCTGTGACATTCTATTATCACTATGCCACGCTGGTCCAGTTGTGTATATTTTATCATTCACTTAGACAATAAAAGCTCTCAATGGACCTGATGCTTCTTATATGGAAGCTTATTATTTCAGAATAGTGAATGTTTTTGCTTTTTTTTTGCCTGATTTCCTACTTCGTTTATTTTAGAGTTGAATGCTGTATATAATCAAATGTCTTTTATGCAACCAAATTAGGTTTATTGAAGGTACAGCACATTCAGATTTTGTTGTACCCTCAGGAGTGAGGACTTGCTTACTTATTGACCATTTAATAAATAGCCCTTTGTTTATCTGGGATTTGGAGTATATCTACTATTTACCGTACACCGATATTGTCATCTAAATCTATTTTCCTGATCTGCTCTGTTATTAAATAGGTGAGGACTTGTTATTATTATTTTTGAGTTAAGAATGGCTTGTATGCTAATTTGGTATGATGCTTTATTTCAGTTGATATTATCTCTGCAATCGAGTTTGATAAATCCGGTGATCATCTTGCCACCGGGGATAAAGGAGGACGAGTGGTATTGTTTGAAAGGACTGATGCTCGGGATGTAAGCACCACATATTTGATTATTTGAAGTTGGTTCTTATTTTAATCTTTTGTCCTAATGAAGTTGTTCATTCCATCAGCAGAGTGCAAGCCGGAGAGAACTAGAAAGACAAGATGTTCCAATTTCTAGGCACCCAGAGTTCCGCTACAAAACCGAGTTCCAGAGTCATGAACCTGAGGTATCCTACTAAATATCTGATGTTTCCTTTAAGAGCTCTGTTGCATATATAGTTGTATTCAAACAAAAAAACTGAGAAGTTGGTGTTGACAATATCAAGCTCCAAGTTCTTTAGGTTATTATGCTATGGCACCAATATTGATATTCTCCTGAGCATAATACAGAGCATTGCAGTACCATGTGCTACTATTGTTTCCTTGTTGAACTTATTGTTAGATTTAATGTTGTTCTTAATTTCATGTCATTCTTGTAGTTTGACTACCTCAAAAGTTTGGAAATTGAGGAAAAGATCAACAAGATCAAGTGGTGCCAGACAGCCAATAATGCTCTCTCCATTCTGTCTACAAATGACAAGACAATCAAATACTGGAAGGTATTGTCGAGATATGCTAGAAGAGCTTTTTAAGTATTCTAACTATTAAAAATTTTTAGTCCTAATTCATACTCCCTTTGTCACAAATAAAATAATTCTGTTTGTTTTGAATTGAACATTCCAAAATTAGGTTTCAAATTATTTTGTGTGTCTTATGTTTGGATATTTGAAATCATACAAGTAGATTTGTCTTGAAACGTTGTTTCATAAAGTTTGCTATATGTATAAATATCCTGTAACCAAAGGTACTAGTTAAAGTTGTTTCAGAGACCGTGTTGATCTCCACAATGTCACTTATTTGTGACAGGAGGGAGTACTTAATTATATAGTGTAAAGCTAGCCCTGACATGGTGGAACTGTATGTACATTGTTGAGTTTAAGTATGTCCTTTCCCAGTAGGGCCATACAGTTTGTATCGAGCTAGATTTGGCCATTGAAGGGGGAAAATATTAAAATTTACACCAAAATTTGTTGGTTACATACAAATGTTTAGTCATCCGCCAGTCACATCGTTTATTACTACTTTTGAACTTTGCAGTAGTTTGTGGTTTTATGTTGCACCGTTGATTTGTACTCCGAATCTTTTAAACTTCTGCTGCTGTTACCAAGTACCATCTGTTTTTGCTATGCTTACCCATTGCTTTACTCACTATCTAGGTGCAAGATAAGAAAGTAAAGCGAGTTTCTGTCATGAATCTGGACACTTCTCAAAGTTTAGGAAGTAGTGCCACTGCTAGTGCAAGTACCAGTAGTTATAAGGCACCTCTTCCAAATGGTGGATGTTCATATAAGTTCAATTGCCTGAACACAAATCTCTCATTTCCACCAGGAGGTTACCCATCACTGCGTTTGCCTGTGGTAAGTTATAATCAACCTCTACCTGCAAAAAAGGTTGCAATCAACCTCTGTTTATATATTATCTGCAGAACAAAACACATGATCAGTCGTATAATTTGATATTGAAATTATAAACTGTTTAGTGCATGCAGCGCAAAACTACAGTTATTTAATTCATCTGATTCCACTTTCAATCACATGCAGGTTACAAGTCTAGAGGCAAACCCTGTTGCTAGATGTCGGCGTGTATTTGCTCATGCTCATGATTACCATATAAATTCTATTTCAAATAATAGGTAAGTCATTCCATACATTGAATTTTATCTGTTCTGGATCCCTTTTGCACCCTTTCTTTTCCATAGGTTGATACAATTTTGTTTTGTTTCCCTTTCAAACAGAAAACCAGCAAACTACTAAACATATATTTTTGAAGAGTCAGTATTTACTTTCTATTTTATCATCTAACCGTTGTGGGGTTTGCACCTTCATGAATAAGTTGTATCCCTACTATGCTTCATTAACCAAAACTAGAACGCTGCTGTTGCTAGTGCTTCACATTTTTAGGTCTCTGCAGGTACTTTTATTCAACTGCACTTCCAACATTGGATCTTTCATATAGGGCAAACTAAATCTAAGTTCTGTTGATAATAGACTCATAAGTTTCAGTCAGCACATATTGCCCATCTACTACCTTCTCAAAGTACTATGTGCAAGTAGCTTTTCTGCCTTTTCAATGGGAGCATGCCTTTTCTGTCTTTACAGTGGGAGCATCTCCCATAGTCGCATGTCTAATTTTGATAAGTTTGTATGCTACAGTAATGGTGTTAATCCTGTAGATTCCAAATACTTCATCATCCATGAAATCTGTGGATATTGATATATTTTTCCATTGTTTGTTAATCCACAGTGATGGGGAGACATTCATATCAGCTGATGATCTGCGAATAAATTTATGGAACTTGGAAATAAACAGCCAAAGCTTTAACATTGTTGATGTGAAGCCTACAAACATGGAAGATCTAACAGGTAATACCACTGGTCTTAGTTTTATCATAAATAATGTCACGTGTTGCTACTGTGGCATGCTGACATACTGAAATGTGATGGCTGTAAATGTCTTTATGATTGTGACTTCGTTCTTATGTCTTTTTTTTAGTATTTAAATGAAAACTAGGATGGAGATCTTTCCTTGATACTTTGAGTTGCCACCAAATTTTCCCACAACAAAGTTGGAGCTTAGACTTCTGTTGGATAGCATTTGGTTCATCACCATATTGTTTGCACCATTTGCCCCTGGCTGCAGCTGTTGGAAACTCGTGATCTTTCCAAACTTGAAGCAAGTGATGTTTTGTTATGTTTATCACATTGTGTGGTAGGTTTTTGTTATATGGAGGTGCTTGCATGAATCTACCAATCTTGCATAGATTTCTATTAAGCTATGAATGAAAAACCTATAAAGTGTCTTTCTTTTTGGGCCTACTCTTGAGTCTTGAGTCTTGACTTGCTTCTTTTGATGGGAGCAGCTGTAGAATATTGTTTTTGTTAAATGAGTGTGACTTGTGGCAAGGATGTTATCATAGTTTTTTCATCTTTTAAGTTGTAATATAGTATTTTTTATAAGCAAATTCACATAGCATGGGAGGTGATATTAACCAAACAAAAAATATTTCTGACATCTTGTTTCGGGGCATATGGTTTTGTTTGCACAACCTTGTATTGGTTTCCGTATGGTGTGATGGTGTGATATTTATTGTTCTGTAATGGTATCAGAGCTAATAGTAAAATCACCTACCAATAGGAGGTTGCAATAAGGTTACGGTGCTACCTGTGTTGGTTGATTAATGGCATGAAACAAAAAGTTCACGATATGTGTACTCTTCACTTTTTTGTTAGGTAAGTGGATATAGAAAATAAAAAACTATTTGGTCATATTCATTTATTTTAACTTGGCACTCACATAGTACCATAATCATTCTGTAAAGTTTGATTACACCATTTTTAAGTTGTTACGGATTTTTAGGCAGATATGTGGACAGCTGCTAGAACAGTGGAATTAGGCACCAAGTATTTTCTGGAACAAGTGGCAATCTTGTAGATAGAAACCGAGCAGATGGGCTCTGACCAATATGAGCAGAATGCTAATGTTTTTTTTGGACTACTGTATCGTGCTAGAGATACTATAAGAAGTAACAACAATTGATGTGCTGTTCTGATCTTTTTATTTTGTAGGTTCTGAATCAGCTTTTAGTAGAATTTTGGTTATCAAATCATCAAAGCACAATTTTATAAATGTAATTTGCATATGACTTCTGGCCATATTTAAAAATTGCTATGGGATAGATTTTTCATGTGGGAGATAGGATGTAAAATAATTGTTTAACTGAATGAAATTAAAACTATCCAATCTGGCACACAATATTTTCTCTGTTTATTGATATATAAGCATGGTGTTGTCCGTTGCCATTGTGATGTTTATACAAGTGTTATTCATGAATCATGATTACTTTTGTCTTGGCGTATGCACTTGATGATCTAATCCTGTTAATATTTCAGAGGTGATTACATGTGCGGAGTTCCACCCAACCCATTGTAATACACTGGCCTATAGTAGCTCAAAGGGCTCTATCCGACTTATTGATCTACGGCAATCAGCACTGTGCGACAACCATTCCAAGATGTTAGTTATTTAACTTGCACTTCTCCCTGTAATGTTTTATCCTTCTGTACTCTGCAACATTGGAAACTTGTGAGAGTTGGGAATGCACACAGTTTTTCATATTGCCAAAAAAATTACTACTTTATGAGTTAACAAAAAAAGGCTATAAACAGATTTGAGGAACATGAAGCTCCTGGATCAAGATCCTTCTTTACAGAGATTATTGCATCAATTTCTGATATAAAGTTTTCAAGAGACGGAAGACATATTCTTAGTCGTGATTATATGACTCTGAAGGTGTGTTATTAGCTTCTCTGTATGTTTCTACCTTGGTTCTTTCCCTATCTTGCACAATTATTTTTGTTAGGACCCAGAATATTAATTGAATATTGCCACACAGAAGTCAGTTACATGACTTCATACTACATAGCATTTTCAATCATTTGCAATTGCCTCAAGTCAAAAGCTAATTTGATGCCTTATTGTTTTGAGGGGAAATACAGTTTGTGTAACTCTTTGTTGCATTGAGTACTTGTATAAAAATGAATCTACATTCAAGCATATTGCATGGCACCAACTTTTCTGTTAACACCAATATTTATGATTAAGAAATGTTCTTTTAACTATGTTTAGTAACCAGCAGGAAGTGTATGAGATTGCTTATCTTCTTTTTGTTCCATACTCAGCTATGGGATCTAAACATGGACTCGGGCCCTGTTTCAACCTTCCAAGTCCATGAACATTTAAGACCTAAGGTAAAGTTTTCTTGATTGATTGATTAAGAAAGAAGCTATTTGCTGACCAGAATAAAATGTAATTTTATGCTATCACTGTTTTCAGCTTTGTGATCTGTACGAGAATGACTCAATTTTTGACAAGTTTGAGTGTTGTCTTAGTGGCGATGGACTTCGCGTTGCAACTGGTTCTTATGGGTATTTCTTTCACCCATTATTGACTACATGTGAGATTTTATAGGAATCCTTTATTAACGCTTTATTTTGCTGGTTTCAAAATGCAGTAACATATTCCGTGTTTTTGGTTGTACTCCTGGGAGCTTAGAGGCAACCACTTTGGAAGCAAGTAGGAATCCGATGAGGTATATTTACATGCGCCTTCTAATTTTACGCATTTTTCCTTATCTCTTGTAGCCATAGCTTGGTTTGTTGTGACTTCCTCCTTATCCATTTTTTGGGACCAGGGCCATGGTCCCCTTTGGCACAATTTCATTTGATAGGAGTCATCATATAGAACACATGTGTCCACTGTTTCATTGTATTGAAACTAGTCAGATGTTATAAAGTCATAAGCAGTTTATAGAGGGCCGTATTACTGTTGCTATCCTTTCCACATTTTAGTTGTCATACCAAGTTTTACAAATGCTCTTCTGCAATTATAACACTAAACTCATTCTTGTTGGATTGGTGCCATTAGGCGTCAGATTGTAAATCCTGCAAGGCCCACAAGGACACTGACTTCTTTTACCCGTGGTGTTCGGAGAGGTGACTGGTTCTATTCTACATCAACTTAACAATTTCCACTAGATTAGGAGTTACTGTGTTCACCCAGTCATCACTGAACTATTATGCTGCAGGTGGAGAAAATCAAGGCGTTGATGCCAATGGAAATTCGCTTGACTTCTCAACGAAGTTGCTCCATCTCGCATGGCACCCAACTGAGAATTCCATCGCATGTGCTGCTGCAAATAGCTTGTATATGTATTATGCGTAGAGAATGTCCTACAGAAAATTTGTTGTTTTTTGGCTTGCTCTCCGTGAAGGCCCAGGGCCTTTCAACTGCAACCAGAGATGGTGCAGGACGTTGTCATCATTTCGGCCCTTGGGGGCCAGAAAAGGCCGCTGATGCCCACAAGATCACTTTGTTGCTATGCTAACGGACTGTGGCCCCATTGATTCTTTAGTACATGTGTAAATTATAGTTCTAATCATGGAAAGTTTTGGTCCAAAGATGCAATCTGTCTACTGTATCGAGATTCTGCATTGGACGGCGCAGATCGAAGGTACCTAAATTCAGCATTGGACTCGAGTGAATCTGCATTGCAATGGCTGTATGATCAACTATCTTTTGCTTGTAATGCCACCTAGACAGGCTAATCATGTTTTGGAACTTGAATGTTGGAAAGATAGATATTACTCAGTTATTGTAGCTATTCATCTTCATTACTGTTCTATTCGTTGGACTATTAAAATAATTAGCACCGATGTAATTGTGCTCTTGTTTGCTATTCTAAGCCTGGGTTTCTTCGGTTTTTTGTTCCACATGATGTTTGAACAATTTAGCACTTCGCGAACGGAACTCACTTTTCACAGGGGATGCCTATTGTTAATTATCTTTACGATCAACTGAGTTTATGTAAGAATGGACATGCGTCATATGTTTTTGTCCTTTCAGTTTTTGTAACTAGATTCAAAATTTCTATATGGGAGATCCCAGAAATTTCACTTTAATTTTGTGGGACAAAAGGTGGGTTTTGTTTTGTTTTAAATATTCACATTCACATTTAAATTGCTCATGTTGTCATACAATAATGTTTCTTTATTACAGCGCTGGTAAAACAGGACCCAATCCCCGTTTACATGATGGATGGTTGTAAGAATGAGTTTACTTGTGGCGTAACCTGCTCATAGGTTTCGCATTTTTCTAAATGTATTTTAGGATTTAGTCGGCGCGTTTCGCATTTTTCTAAATGTATTTTAGGATTTAGTCGGCGCTATTTTTTCAGTGGTACACGATATTTTCATCGATAGCGAGGCGTTTGTAGTGACTTTGTGAATTAAGATCGGATCTGTCGGCCCAGATTTACTTAGATGTGACTGTGAGTGCCTTCGTATGTACTGGTCTTTCTCAAAAAAGAAAAGAATTTACTTGTATATGATTGCAAAGTGAAGGGGAATTATGAGTCCGGCTGGAATTCCAGATTTGTAAATACGCCTCCAAACATAGTTTGATGTTTGCGCCTCAGCAGCGCATTTTACGTAAAACCTTGAAACCTGAGGGCCCGAATGCAAAATCCCCACCTCATAAAGCTCAACGAAATCTTGTTCTTCCCCTTCTGCCACTCCCGCGCCCGCCGCCGCGCCCGCACTAAACCCTAGCCCGTCCGCCGCCGCCGCAGCCATCACTGCCTCGTCGTCGACGCAGCCATGGGTAAGCACTCAGTCACCTCCTCCTCGACACCCGTGCAACGAATCTTCCTCGCAGACGCGGCCCGAAGCGTATGAAGGTGTCGTTTCTTCTTGGTTTGGGATCTGATTTCATTCTGGCGTTGGGGGCGTCGGCGCGTGAATCTGTGGTGCAGGGAAGGTGCACGGATCTTTGGCGCGCGCGGGGAAGGTGCGCGGTCAGACGCCCAAGGTGGCGAAGCAGGACAAGAAGAAGAAGCCCCGGGGCCGCGCCCACAAGCGCATGCAGTACAACCGCCGCTTCGTCACCGCCGTCGTCGGCTTCGGCAAGAAGCGCGGGCCCAACTCCTCCGAGAAGTAGATCATCTGCAGGTTCACATTAGGGATCAAGTTTGTGGTGTTCTCTGATGGGTTTAGGATGATGTACGGATGAGTAAAAGGAACTTGAGATTGCATTTTGGTTGATGTTGATGGATTTTATGTGCCAACTTGAATCATCCCTACATTATCATTTCCAGTATTGTTATCCTGTGCATTTCTCTCGTATATTTGTTTCTGCCGGGAGCCTAGGACAAATGAGGTGTTGTTGTGTGGTTCTTTTTTGGTTTTACTCGGTCGAATCACTACACTTGAACTCATAAAGGGTTTTGCATGCTGAATCACTCGTTAAATCCGCAGAAAGTAATATTTTGTGGAGTGTAGTATAATAATGGGTGTCACATTATCTATCTGCAAGCTCTTGATACATGGTGTAAGAAATGCCCAACCATTTAAGTGCTTTTTTAGTATTCTGGTATTATGTGTCCGCTTGGGTGTTCTACTTGAATTTCCAAAGCAAATTGAGTGACTTATAAATGTGATTTAGATTGCATTTTGGTTGATCTCAATGGATTTTATGTGCCAACTTGAATCCTCCCTACATCATCATTTCCAGTAATGTTATCCCTGTGCATATCTCTCATATTTTTATTTCTGCTTGAAGCCTAGGACATAATGAGGTGTGGCATGTTTATTTTCGGTTCTATGTAGAATTACTGCACTTGCCGAATTGTGATCAATCAAATATTGTTAAGTCCTGGTATTTACTGCCGCTTGGAATTAGACCATAAGGGAATTTCTATATACACTGGGACTATAGTTTCAGATTGGGGAGGAAGGTCAGAATTAGCAACTGATAAAAAAGAAAGCATATGGGCTCGCGTGAGTAGAAAAGAAAGCATATGGGCTCGCGTGAGTAGAAAACAAAAGATATCTATTTTAGTTGTATCATCAGCTATGGGTTCAAATCTAAGAGAAGTTTTAGATAATGTTTCCTACCCCGAAATTTTATTGTCTTTGCCAAACGCTAAGGTGAAGAGGATTGACTCAAAAGAAAAGGCTATTTTGGAGAACTCTTGGACTGTAATGATGGTTGATGAGATTTAGGTTGTTAGTTGCTCATTTGCTAGTTGTGTTGGAACTCAAAAGAACTCTGATTTTATACAAGTTAATGTGTCTTCCAATTTCCGTAACATGTTACTGTACTCCAAAGGTGTCCTTGCATCATTAGAACTGTTGGGATGCATACACAAAGACAAAGGTGTCCCAAAGACAAAAGGTGTTCTAGGTTGTTAAGTTGCTTGTTTGCTAATTGTGCTGGAACTCAAAGGAAATCCAATTTTATATGCCTTTTGGTCCAACTTCTATAACATGTTTACCATATTCTAAAGGTGTCCATGTACCATTAGAACTGTTGGAATGCATACCCAGAGAGATAAGGTGTTCTTTAGTTTTTCTGATTGGGTCTCAATTGGAATGGTTGCACTGGAGTAATGGCATTTAGTGCATACTGAAGTTTCTATAAACAATATCTTTTGCAAACAATTTTCTACTTTTTTTTTGCGGCGAAACTCTACAAAATTGGCTTGCGCTTTTGCTTTCATGATAATACTTCTGTGATATTGTGTGTGATAGTGATAGGCAATTGGGCTTAGTCATCATGTACCCTTGTGTCATTTAAATGGTACTAGTAACTTTATTTTAGTTGCTTAGATCAAGCTGACTTGTCAGTTCTCAGTTGCCATACCGAAGCATGCACCATAAGAGTGGTGTACTGTCCCAGATATGTTTTGTTCGTTTTCAGAATATCGGCATATTTGCTAGGGCACGGTTATGGCAGTAGTGTTGTCAAGTACTATCAGATTACTGTGCCCATTGATTGTCTTGTTCAAGCACGTTCAATGAGTTGTTCTCCCAGCTTATTATTGCCCACCTGGGATTATATTATCGAATATTGATTAGGGAGGTGACGCTAACTTGTACATCTGTTCATTCGTTACCGTGATATAACATAATGCTGCTGTATCCATCAGTCTTAAAGCTAAATAAAGTCAGACTGAATATGATGGTAATTTCAGAATAGCTTGCGGTGTTGGTTGAATTGGATGTCAGATTTCACAGTGGCAGAATTTTGTAAATTGGACTCAGGTTCCTTCCATAACGATTTGCTTGGAAGGGGGATTGGTCACAGGTGTTAGATTTGCCACTCACTTGGTAGGCTCTTGTTACAGGGAGCAACTATGTGTTATCTGAAATTGGTCGCAGCTGTTAGATTTGTCGCTCTCTTGTAGGTTATTGTTTGTGTTATCTGAAATGCAATGGGTCGCCGAATGGTGCTACTGCGGACGGCAAATCTCCTTTTTTTTGTCAAAAGAATGAGATGGAACGGATGGTGGGACCGAAAGTGCCATATCGCATTCTGGGCAGTGTGCAAACCCTGCAGACGTTTTTGCAATAACTCAGATGTGCAAACCCTGATAGTAGTAGCACTGGTAGGTGGTAGGCAGGCCCGTGGACATGACTAGATGTGCCATCTGCGCGTATGATGGCGAAAAGGGACCAAAAGGGTGTGATGCCGCAGCTAAACGGCAGGATTGTATAGAAAAAAAAGCAGAGTGACTAATGGTCAGTGCTCAGGGATTTGGGATCAAAGGTGTGGAGTGCAAAGCATGGGTGGTCAGCAGAAGAGAAAACTAGTATAGCTTGGATAACAGATTTATTAGAGTGTAAAATATGTGTTATATAGTATAAACAATCCGCAGAGATTCTTGCCTAATAAGCACGTGACCTAAAAGAACTATATCAGGGCCGGCGCCTGTGGAGTGCCTTACTACAGGTACGGTGCTGTTTGGTGCAGAAATTGTATCGCAAACGCAAATGTAAATAGATAGCGGAGGTATCGTTAACAAGGAAACAGATAGCGAGCTTTGTTTGGTTTCTAGCATGTAACGCTAACGAAAAAGGTACAGAATCGAAAAAAACTGCGTAGGATGGGGCAGCAATAACAGCGGTGATTCGGAGGAGCGCGGAGGGATGCAGCAGCATGCAAGGCGAGCGCGATAAATACGATGGTATTGGATACGGAAGAAATGGAGCGGTAACGATCTTGTACTAGCCCGTATCGTATCCCGCGCAAACTGATTACGTAGTATTTTAACCAAACATAGACTAATGTAAACAGATCGCGGTGTGATCTGATCACGCCCCAAAACAGCCCAACCAAACACTTCTATATTCGTTATCTCTCAACAGGAGCATCAGGTGCTGCAAGACGCCTCTTCGTGGATTTGACTGTCAATGAGATTCAAGAACACTGTATGCTTCATGCATTATGCTTCTTTCATTTTATGTTAATGTTTTGATTGCCAACAGGGGCGGACCCACAGGGTATGCAGGGTGGGCCACCGCATACCCTGTGATCCGTCTGTCATAGTAATAGGATAGATTTTTCAGGATAAAAAAATTAAAAAAAGGTAATGAAATCAATCGACGCTTTGGTTTCCGTCCTTGCAATCCGCGTCGTCGACCTCTTCCGCTTCCGCAGTTCCGCGCGGACCGCGCCTGGCGCCGCGCGCTCCCCGCCGTGCGCTCAGGCCCAGCCGCCCCTGCTACGCGCCTACGCCCTACGCCGTCAGTCAGACGTCAGTCCGTCACGTGCAACCCGGAGTCCCAGACCTGGCGCTGCTCGGCGCGCTCGCGGCGCTCGGCGCCGGCTTCGACTGCGCCAGCCAGGCGCCCAGGCCGAGGTCGAGGACTCGAGGCCGAGTGGCGCCGTCCGGACGACCGGACTGGCGGACTCCCGTCTTTCGGTTCCGCAATCTCGGATGCGCGTGCGTGGACTCCAACAGAGGCGATTTCGTCACGCGAGGCGGCGATCGGCGACGACACGAGGTCTAGTCGTCTAGAGCTCCCGGCTCCAACATCCAGCAAGTTCATCGAAAGTTCAGACTTCAGAACGGTAAGTTCAGAAGTTCGTCCATGAATAAGTAACTCAGTAGTCATATCGCATGTGAGTATGTGACTGAGCTTCACACGTTTGGTAAATTGTAAATTCTTTTTACAGAATTGTTGAATGATGAAGAGAAGCGGAGATATTCGATCCTTTTTCGGCAAAGCAGCAAAGAAGGTGGCTGCATCTACTCCTGCCCCACCTCTGGTTGAAACTATTGTGGAAGAGGAGAATCAAGAAGATAGAGTAGAAGTTCAAGAAATTGCAGATCCTCCGCCCCCGCCAGCGTCACCACCAGTGCAAGCACCCGCATCCAAGCTGCCGGTGTATGACATCAATCTTCTTCCATACGATCCAGGTGAAAGGCTGCCCATAAAAGATTATCATGTTAACGATCAAGATGCAATCCGCAGAGCATATATTATTAAAGGTCCTTGCAAACCTTATATACATGATTTTCCGTACCGTATCATTGGAGGCGTACCTCGTCGATTCAGTCTACAATGGTTGTATAATTATGAATGGCTTGAATATAGTATCAAGAAGGATTCTGTATTTTGCTTTATATGCTACTTATTCAAGAAGGGCAGTGGGTCAGATGCATTTGTTGTTGATGGATGGGATAATTGGAATATAGGAAACCCCTCACTCATCAAACATAGTGGTTCTAAGGCACACAATGCAGCTCAGGAGAGGTATATTGGTTTTATAAATCCCAAGGTAGCAATTGATTATCACATTGACAAGTGGAGTGATGAGGATCTTCGTCTTTACAAGAAAAGATTGACATATTCACTTAGATGCATCAAGTTTCTTTTGCATCAAGGATTGGCATTTCGTGGACATGACGAAAGTGAAGAGTCTAGCAATAGAGGCAACTTCATTCAACTTTTGAAGTTTCTTGCAGGAAATAGTGATGAAGTGAACAAGTATGTCTTGAACAATGCACCAGGTAATTGCACTTTGACTAGCCCAAAGATACAGAAGCAAATTATTCATTGTTGTGCCATAGAAACTAGAAAGAAAATAATTGAGGAACTTGGTGATGAGCTCTTTGCAATTTTAGCAGATGAGTCTAGTGACATATCACATAAAGAACAACTAGCTCTTTGCTTGCGTTTTGTTGATAAACTTGGAAGGCCATGTGAGTACTTTATTGGAGTTGTTCATGTAGATGATACTACATCTTTGTCACTTAAGGAAGCCATTGAAGGTTTACTTACTAGTCATGGATTGAGTATGACTCGGATTAGAGGTCAAGGTTATGATGGGGCTAGCAATATGAAAGGAGATATTAAAGGGCTGAAAACTCTAATCATGAAAGAATCATCTTCTGCGTATTACATTCATTGCTTTGCACATCAACTCCAACTAGTTCTTGTAGCTGTTGCCAAGGGAAACACTGATTGCAAGACCTTTTTTGATCAAGTATCTATCTTGTTGAACATTGTTGGGATTTCTTGCAAGCGTCATGGTATGCTTCGAAATGCTAGGATTGAGAATGTCAAGAAATCACTAGAGTGTGGTGAGCTTGAATCAGGGAGTGGCTTGAATCAAGAGATGGGTTTGGCTAGGCCTGGTGACACTCGATGGGGCTCACACTACAAAACTATATGTAGCATCATGACTATGTATTCCTCAATCCACGATGTGCTCATTGATCTTGGTGCTGATATTGCACATAAGGATGATTGGACGAAGATTCATTTTGTGCTTGGAGCATTTGAAACCTTCGAGTTTGTTTTCTTTGTGCACTTAATGTATCTTATTCTTGGATACACAAATGAGTTATCCGAGTGTTTGCAGAGAAGGGATCAAGATATTCTTAATGCAATCTCACTTGTTAATTTGGCAAAGAGCAGAATGCAACGGCTGAGATATGATGGTTGGGATAATTTTCTTAAGAAGGTCACTTCTTTTTGTGTTGCACATGGTGTCGAAGTTCCTTCTATGGATGATGCTTATGTGCCTTATGGAAAATCAGCAAGGTATGCTCGTGCCCGAAACCAATCAAATGATGACCATTTTAGAAGAGAAGTTTACATTGGTGTCATTGATCAAATTAGTCAAGAGCTTGATAATCGGTTTGATGAGATCAACATGGAGCTACTCTCCTGTATGTCAGCCTTTAGTCCTTCTAATTCCTTTGCTTCGTTTGATGCACAAAAATTACGTAGATTGGCTGAATTTTATACTAATGACTTCGACAACAACATGTTGCTACAACTAGAATTGCAACTTGATAATTATATTGATGATATGAAACGAAATGAGCACTTCCAAGGTCTAGACAACATTGTTGATCTCTCAGTTAAGCTTGTTGCAACAAAGAGGCACAAAGTGTATGATATGGTGTACACGCTTCTCAAATTGGTATTACTTTTACCGGTGGCAACTGCAAGCGTGGAAAGGGTATTTTCTGCATTGGTTATAGTGAAAACAAAATCAAGGAATAAGCTCGGCGATAGTGTTTTGGATGATTGTCTACAAACATTTATTGAGCGGGATATTTTCTTCCAAATTGATGAAGATGATATAATTGAGACATTCATGTCATTGAGAAAGCGTCGGATCAAGAAGTAATAATGTAAGTCTTTTGTATGGCTATATTTTGAAGTATTTTGTATTTAATTTGAACAATTTATATGGTTTTAGAATATGGTCGTACCGAATTCGAATATTGTTTTACCGATTTGTGTATGGTTCGAATTGCATGAGAAAATTTTTTGCGGCGCATACCCAGAGGTAAAATCCTGGGTCCGCCACTGATTGCCAAGAGATGATACTTCAAATATAGTGTCTCATGAATTATTTCTGGATTATCAGTTCATTTACATTAAAAATTTTCAGGTGCGATTCAGCAGTACTAGCTGGACATAAAGAAATCATTGGTTTTACACTCAAGGGACGGGGATGCCGCACCAAGATTGACCCGACTGCTACAAGGAAAGCGCACAGGAAGTTGACCAAGTAATTTCAGCTCAAAAAAAAGTTGACCAATAAATGATTCGACGCTGGAATCCTACTCTGCCAGTCTGCCGGCGCATCTGAGCGGTTGATTGATCTCGACGGAGCCAACGGCTCCGATCGAGCCCCCGAGCAAACGTGGAATGCACGGTTCCTCCCCGCTTCGGATTCCCTCATATATCTGCATGCCCCAGTGCCAGTCCAGCAGGCGAGCAACCGAAAAAAAGCATTCCACGAGAGAGAAGGGAGAGAGAGAAGATGCAGTCCGCGCTGCGATCGGTCGCTCGGCGGGCGCCGCCAGCCGCCGCGGCGTCGCCACCACCACGGGGGCCGAGAGGGAGTGCCCCGCGTCGCAGCAGGTCCAGCCGGAGGTGCGCGCCCAGATGCTCGCGGCGGAGAAGGCCGCGCTCGAGCGCGCCACGGAGGCGGAGGCGGAGGCGTCCGCCCGCCGGCGGGCGGCCGAGCTGAAGCTGGAGGCGCGCTCTTGGAGGAACGGCTACCTCACAGGGTTCGTGGTCGGGATGGTCGGGATGCTCTTCCTCCAGAAGTGAAGAAGGGCAGGGGTCTTGTCAATGTCAAGGTGAGCGAGATCGATCGAATCAGGATGCCCGGTTGAGAGTGGTGGGGATCACTTACGGGACAACTTTCAGCCTAGTAGTAGTAGCAGTATTGTAGTACTAGTAGTATGTGCCTAGTATAGGCCTTTTGTCTTGTGCTTCGGAATGTGCTACCGTCTCTGCTAATCGTGTCTGAAAGACGAGGTGTGTTCACCTTGAGGTATCGATTAATGGAATGCATCGATGGTATCGATTAATCGTGTCTGCTAATCTTCTATGTTTTCTGGTGCAGGTTATGTGTTCGGCGAAATCTCTGTTCTTGTTCGTGCACACCACCTCATTCGCTTGTTTAATCCGAGCACACAATGTGTTCGGTGAAACGACTGTGACATGATACTAGTTTGTTTCTTGAGTGCGTGTTTCATTTATGCATCCGAAGTGTTCGATGAAATGATAGTCATACTAGTCAGCTAGCATCCCAGCAGCTGCAGCGGTCGTCGTCGACATGGACAACGCCCGGCAGGTGCTCGAGGAAACGGCTCCACGATCAGTTGGTGCCAGCGATCATGCAAGACATTAAACTGGGTACGTATATCTTCTCAGTACGTTCGTCCACTAAATCGATCAGTACGCATGCCACTCTTCTGCACTGTCAAATTGGTTCTCATCCCACGGCTTGCATTAGCATTGTGCAAAGAATTCCAGCAAAAAAAATCATTTGAGATTTTTTTTATTTCTTTTTCTGTGAAAGACATTGTTTTTATTTCAGCACCCGTAACAACGAACCTTTTGGTTTGCTAGTGCTCTTCAGATCATGAAACAATTTTTATTTTCATCTTACAAAAAAATTGCTGCACTCTTTCATACTAATAGGAAAAATATAAGAAGGAAATAAATACAGATGCACAAAAGATTGAGAAATCATGGAAGACTTCAATACCAGTTAAGCAAGTAGTGCATATATACACTGCTAGAATACTAATTTTTCCCAACCATTTGTTTACAAATGGCTGATGGTTTCTAGCTAGTATATTTGGTTACTACCTAGTACCTACGACAATTGAGGGAAATTAATGAATTGTCGGCAGTTACGGCATTATCGTTGATTTGATAAAACTGTTGAAAAAGATGTAAGGTACACTAGAAAAACAGTCGGACACTCGAGAAAAAATAATTAGAAGGAATAGAACTGTTGGTCACTTAGGATTGCATATCTTAGAGATATTCTTATACACTACCCTTGATGGTATGGAGGGAGAGAGGGTAGCTGCTAGGTGAATATTACTGTAGAGTTCGGTTCCCCTTTGTAGGTGAGATATAAATATGTTCAAATAGCTAAGTAAGGACAAATTTACAACACAAACACTATTCCTAATTAATTTGTGTCAGTTTCTTTGTTATTTTTGAACTACATCTCAAACAAAATAGAGCTTGATGTTTGAATTTTATATGGTTTCATAGCAACTCCTCTATATATGTTACTTGTTTTAAACTTGTCATAACTTCGAGAATGTTATGTGAAGGCATTGTAGCATTGTAACCGGAAGGGAACAGCACTTAAAAAGATAGTAGCACTTGCATCAACCTCTCAATTGCATATATTCATTTTCCTTGATTTTTATATTAATTACTGCAAGCTCCATTTGCATGTTTTTCTTTGAATTTATGCAGAATGAAGTCTCCATGCTTATGTTGAAAGCTGATGATCCTCAATATGCAACTTCATTTCTTAATATCCACAAGAAAGCCAAGGATAAAGTGACAGACTCACAAAGGAAGGATATCAAGTCACTGACCCAAACATATACAAGCAACACTTCCCTAGTGGCTATCCTCTTAGCAACCATTACCTTTGCTGCTGCTTTCACTTTGCCCGGAGGCTATAGCACTGATGCTGGAAACGAGGGGATTCCCATCATGGCCAGGAAATATGCATTTCAGGCATTCTTGATATCTGACACCTTAGCAATGTGCTCCTCACTTGCTGTTGCTTTCATATGCGTCATTGCAAAGTGGGAGGATCTTGAGTTCTTGATTTACTACTGTTGACAGTCAAAATTGGCTTTGGCCCGGTCAAACCGGTCTGACCGGTTTGCCAAACCGGTCGGTTTGGTTCTGTAATTCGAGTAGGATTAGGATTCCGAGTTTAATCCCGTATTGTAACCTATTCGGAAGGGGTAAGACTTCCCCGGCCTATAAATATAAAGGCTAGAAGGCCGATTGAGGTATTCCCAATCGAATCAAACACATTTATCCTTTTCTTTTTATCTCTCAAACCCTAGTCTTTTCCAACCCCCATATTCTGTTCTTTGCTCGTCTCTACGGCGTTCAAGGGCGTTCTAGGTGGCCTGCCGACCCTAGAGCAACCCTAGATTGCTCGAGCTCCGACGGGGTCCCTCCCGAGCTTGGGTTTCTAGGTCTTCACGACTTCCCGACAGAAAGCGGTCAGACCGGTTATACAAACCGGTCAGACCGGTTTGCCCCGGGGAGATCAGGAGTTGGCCGTTGTGACGGCCATGCTGCGCGTTCGATCGATCTTCGAGTGTGTTGGCGCGTTTTCGTGTCAACATACTTTTTGGCGACTCCGCTGGGGAAGGTTAATCTGGTTTCAAAAACCGATTCAATCTACTCCAAATATGTCTGGATCAACGTGCGACCTTGACAAGGACAACATCATCGCCGCGACGATGGAAGGGCTCACGGACGAGGAGCGGAAGCGGTACCTGATCGCCGAGGAGCACTTCAGGACGCAATTCTTGAAGGGCTTCAAGAAAGATCGCGGTGGTCTTGTCAAGAGAGTGGAGGAATTCGTCATGCCGGCTTTCAAGCTGGCAAACGACCAAGTTGAAGAACTTCCAAAGGTAACTGGCGAATCCTCTGATTTGATGCAGCAAATTACTCGCATGATGGATGATAAATTACTTGCTGCACAAACTGTTACTAGTGAGTTGATTGCTAATATGTCGGGTAATTCTGATAAGGGTAAAAATAATATAGAATTTAATGAATTGCCTAACTCAACTCCTAGCTCATCAGGTGTGCCAGAACATATTTTAGATCCTAATTTAGGCATGCCGATGAATTTCTATGCGGGACAATCACTTCACCCTGGTTCGGTCCACGAACCGGTCAGACCGGTTTTCACAACCGGTCAGACCGGTTTGGCCTCCTCTGGCGGTCAGACCGGTTCCATGGGTGCAGGGGCACCGGGTGCGATGGTTTTATCTAATACGGTTGCTTCTAGTCCTGTTTACACTATTCCACGCACTGCGGTTGCGGGAAGTATACCCCACGAATCTGGCGCGTCTCACGGGCCGATTCCGAGTACTTCTCAAAGTACAACGTACAATGTTCCTCGTTTTCCACAAAATAGAGGTGATGGGAATTATCAAGCCGAGTTAGCTAAGTTTAAAGAAGATATAGCTAATACACTTAGAACAAGACTCGGGCTTGAATTGGGTACTTCACGCTTATATCAAAAACCGTATCCGCCTGAATTTGATTTAGTCGCTTATCCTAATGGTTGGCGTGTTCCTGATTTTATTAAATTCAGTGGCGAAGATAATAGAACTCCTTGGGAACATATTAGTCAATATGTCTTGAAATTAGGAGAGCATCATATTATGAACCATTGCGTGTACGGTTATTCTCATTATCTTTAACTGGAACTGCTTTTTCATGGTTTTCTTCACTTGCTCCTAATTCTATTCAAAATTGGACTCAATTGGAGCGTAAATTTCATGATAATTTCTTTAGCGGAGAAAACGAAGCTAAATTGTCTGATTTAACATCGGTTAGGCAAAGCCGAGAGGAATCGGTTCTTGATTACTTCAAAAGATTTAAAGATGTTAAGAACCGATGCTTTAACATAACTGTTTCTGAAAAAGATTTAGCAGATTTAGCTTTTGCAGGCTTACGGTCTCATTTCAAGGAAAAATTAGAGGGTTCTGATTTTCTTACTATTAATCACTTGCAAATGAAGGCTATGAGTCTAGAGCTTAAGTTTAAAAATGCGAAAGAATCTGCTAAACCACATCGTTCGAACGTACATATTGTTGATAATGATTCTGATAGTTTGGACGATGATAAAGAAATTTATGCTGCTGAATTTGTTTGGTCATCAAAGAGTAAACCTGGTTCTTGTCCTTCATTGAAGCCGATTCAGAAAAATCGGCAAGAAGAAAAATTTACTTTTGATGTAGCCAAATGTGATCGTATTTTTGATGAATTGCTTAAGAATGACTTTGTTAAACTTTCTCATGCAATTCCACCAGCCGATCAATTGAAAAATCGTGCATATTGTAAGTGGCATAATTCTTTTTCTCATGCGACCAACGATTGCAATGTTTTTCGACGACAGGTGCAATCGGCCCTTAATGAAGGTCGATTAGTGCTAGCTGAAATGCAAGTTGATAAGGCTCCTTTCCCTGTTCATACCTTGGATGTGAATACTAAAGTGTTGATTCGGCCAGAACAAGCCGATGGAGCTAAAGGTAAGAATGTGGTGATTGGAGACCCAAGGCCGGAAAAAGTTGATGATAAAGTTCCGTTCAGAACAGTGATGATTGGGAAGACTCTAGATGGAAAAGAGTCTCTGAAGATTACTATTAACACATCAAGGCCCGGGGGGCAAGGGAGTTCTTTGGAAGAGAATCGGTCCGCTAGCCAGGCGAAACCGGTCAGACCGGTTTCCCAAACCGGTCCAGACCGTCCAAGGACTTTCAAGCCCAAGCGTCTGGAAGTGGGTACTTGGAAATTTAATGAGCCAAAGATTCAAGGAAAGGTTCTGAAGCAAGGACCTACTTTTTCTCAGCTCATGAACAAGTACACAAAAGCCGTTCAAATTGATCGGCCAACAAAAAAGAGACAGAGGTCACCACAGCGTTGGATCAATTCTACAGCTTATAAGCGCCGTGGTGATATTACTGGGACTTCAGTGCATGACCGATTGGGCTCATACCAATCAGGTCCTTTGGCTGCTCACCAAAGCGGTCAGACCGGTTTTGTAAACCGGTCAGACCGGTTTCGGTCTGATAAGAGAATTCAAGTTCCTCCTAAGCAAGAATACCGTATCAAGGAGAAGAAGGAGGACATGCAAGTCAGAGCCAGTGGTTTTGTTAAAATTGGTGATATTCCAGTGGCTATGCAAGACTTGGGTAGAAAGCCGATAGTCATTGGAGATTCGGCTCCTGTTCCAGTCAAAAGGCCGGTCATAGCTAATGATCATGAGGCTAGCAGTAGCAAGGGCGTGAAGAAGGTCTTCCAACCAAGGTGGTGTCCTTCTGGTTTGACTCATACACAAAAGCGGAAATTACAGCGCTTGCGGAACAAAGAAAAAAGGGAACAGGAAGCTGAGAAGCTGAGAGATGAATGCTTCAACAATTATAGGCCTATGATTCCTCGGACCAAGATCTGGCAAGCTAAGCCTGTTGTGCAATCAGCAGCACAACCAGTCAGACCGGTTTCTGAATCCGGTCAGACCGGTTTGGGTCAGGCCACCGCTGCAGAAGCGGTCAGACCGGTTTCTGGAACCGGTCAGACCGGTTTTACGACAGAAGCGGGAGCTGAGATTACTTCAACCATTGATACAACTCCGCAAATTCCTCCAGTGGTTGAAGATGAAGAATTGGTTGATTTTGAGCCTTCTCCAGAGCGTGACAACATGGAAATTAATGTTGTTTATCTATCTTCTGATTATTATGTGATACCGGAGGAGGAAATTTCTCATCTTCAACTTAGCCCTCAAGATGCTGTTTTTCAGAAGCCTAGTGAATCAGAAAATCATCTCAAGGCTTTATATATGAGAGGGCACATCAACGGGAAGCCAATTTCTCGTATGTTGGTTGATGGTGGAGCTATTGTGAATCTTATGCCATATTCTCTCTACAAGAAGATTGGCGGAAAAGACGAAGAATTGATCAAGACGAACATGACAATCAGTGGTGTTGGTGGAGGTGATCCCATTGGTGCCAAGGGGGTGGCTTCTATGGAGTTGACCGTCGGGAGCAAGACTATTGATACGGCTTTCTTCGTCTCCGTGGTGCAAGGTAACTTCAGTTTAATCCTTGGTCGAGATTGGATTCATGCAAATAAATGTATTCCATCTACCTTGCATCAATATCTTATTCAGTGGATCGGCGATAAAGTTGAAGTTGTCCATGGTGACGCTTCTTCCTTCGTTGCAATGGCCGATTCCGATTCTCTTAGTGCAAATGAGAAGGTCCAATGTTTGTCGGGCATGGATTTGACCGACTATGAGTTGATCAGTTGCACCAAGGATGGTTTTGTTCCTGCTACATTAAAGCCGATGGAGAATCGATTGAATTACTTGTTGTAATTAATGGAGCAAACAAATCAACAGAGACAAACCGGTCAGACCGCTTCTGGAAACCGGTCAGACCGGTTTAGACCTGAACAGCGCCAACCGAGCCAAACCGGTCAGACCGCTTCTGGAAACCGATCAGACCGGTTTGCGTCTGGACAGTGGCTTCAAGACCGAATTGATCATCATCGAGCTCATTCGGCCGGCATGTTTGAAGCCATTGAAGATCTTGGTGATATGGATAAGTTGGGTCAGGGTTTCACGTCAGCCGACCCTTTAGAAAAAATAGATATTGGTGATGGTACTATTCCTAGGCCAACTTTTGTAAACAAAAATTTATCGGCTGAGTTTAAAGCCGAATTAATAAATTTGTTGAAAGAGTATGTCGATTGTTTTGCTTGGGAGTACCGTGAGATGCCCGGTTTGAGTTGTGATTTAGTTGAGCATCGTTTACCAATAAAGGCCGGTTTTAGACCTTTTAAACAATCGGCTAAACGATTTAATCCCGCTATTTATGACCGAATAAAAGAAGAAGTTAATCGTTTATTAGATGCTGGTTTTATTCGAACTTGTCGCTATGCGGAGTGGATTTCTAATATTGTTCCTGTTGAAAAGAAAGATTCAGGAAAACTTAGAGTTTGCATTGATTTTAGAGATCTTAATAAAGCCACTCCAAAATATTCATATCCTATGCCTATAGCCGATGTCTTAATCAATGAAGCTTCTGGGCATTGTGTTGTTAGTTTTCTTGATGGTAATGCCGGATATAATCAAATCTTCATGGCCGAAGAGGATATGCACAAAACGGCCTTTCAATGTCCAGGATTTATTGGTTTATTTGAGTGGGTAGTTATGACCTTTGGATTAAAGAATGCCGGCGCAACTTATCAAAGAGCTATGAATTTAATCTTTCATGATTTACTTGGTGTTATTGTGGAAGTGTATATTGATGATATTGTAGTTAAATCAGATGGCTTGAATTCTCATTTAGCCGATTTAAAACTTGCTCTTGAGAGGATGCGACGGTATGGCTTGAAGATGAATCCACTCAAATGTGCTTTTGGTGTTTGGGCTGGGAAGTTTCTTGGGTTTATTATTCATGAGAATGGCATAGAAGTTGATCCCAAGAGAATTGAAGCTATGAAGAAAGTCGAAGCTCCTACTTGCAAAAAGGATTTACAAAAGTTTCTAGGCAAGGTAAATTTCTTGAGAAGATTTATAATTAACTTGTCTGGAAAGGTTGATGCTTTTACTCCTTTACTTCGGCTAAAGAATGAAGCCGATTTTACTTGGGGGGCAAAACAGCAAGAAGCTTTTGAGAAGATCAAAGAGTACTTGTCTTCACCACCGGTGCTTAGGGCGCCTAAGCGGGAAGTTCCGTTCAGACTTTATGTGGCGGCTGAAGATAGAACTATTGGAGCTGTTTTGGCTCAAGAAATCGACAACAAGGAGTATGTGATTGCTTATGTAAGCCGACGTCTCATCGATGCAGAAACAAGGTATACTTTCATTGAGAAGTTGTGTTTGTCCTTGTACCATGCTTGTACTCAATTGAGACATTGTTTATTATCTAGCACTTGCATCGTGTTGTGTCAAACCGATGTAATTAAACATATGTTGCAAAAGCCGATTTCTAGCGGAAGAATCGGTAAATGGGCTTATGCTTTAGTTGAGTATGATTTGGCTTGTGAACCTTTAAAATCAATGAAAAGCCAAATTGTAGCTGATTTTATTGTTGAACATCGGATAAATGATACTTGTGAATTCGATGTCGACTATGTTGCTTGTACACCATGGAGATTATACTTTGATGGATCGGTTTGCAATGATGGACAAGGAATTGGTGCTGTTTTGATTTCTCCGAGTGGTGCCGCCTTTGAGTTTTCAAACCGATTGGAAGAAAAGCGAACCAATAATCAAGTTGAATATGAAGCTCTTCTATTTGGCTTGGAATTTTTGCAAGACATGGGAGTAAAACATGTTGAAGCTTTTGGTGATTCGCTCCTGGTGGTATAACAAGTGTCAAAGGTATGCCGATGCTATAATGGTTCATTAAATGCATATCTTGATAGATGTCTTGATATCATTGCTTCTTTTGATGAATTTACTATCAAACATATTCCAAGAGAAGAAAATAACAAGGCAAATACTCTGGCTCAGAAAGCATCTGGTTATATGGTTGCAAAGAAATATTTCTATCAACAAAAACCGATGCAAACGAAAGCCGAGGTTCTGGTTCTGGACGAACCGGTCACACCGGTTTCAGAAACCGGTCAGACCGGTTTGAATGCCAGAACCGGTCTGACCGGTTCTGAAAGCGGTCTGACCGCTTCGTCCCCTGACAGAAGCGAAAATCCTTTGGATGATGTTAATCAATCCAAAGTTGAAGATCAGGATTGGAGGGTGCCTATTATTACTTATCTGAAAGATCCTGGTCGCGGTGCAGAGAGAAATATTCGGCGAATATCGTTTAAATACGTTTTGCTTGACGATGAACTCTATCGTCGAAACGCCGAAGATTTGCTGTTGAAATGTCTTGATTCGGATCAGGCCAAAGTTGCCATGGGTGAGGTCCATGAAGGTATTTGTGGTACACATCAATCGGCTCCAAAGATGAAATGGTTACTTAGGCGAGCCGGTTTCTATTGGCCTACTATGATGGCAGATTGTTTTAAATATTACAAAGGACGTGAGGAATGTCAGAAGTTTGGAAATTTGCAATTTGTTCCTGCTGCATTGATGCATCCTATTATTAAGCCATGGCCGTTCCGAGGTTGGGGATTGGATTTTATTGGACAAATTAATCCTCCATCATCAAAAGGACATCGTTTCGTGTTGGTTGCTACAGATTATTTTACTAAGTGGACCGAAGCGATTCCATTGAAGAGTATGACACATCGAGAGGTGATTGAGTTTGTTACACAAAATATTATTCATAGATTCGATATTCCTCAAACTTTGACTACGGATCAAGGTACTTCGTTTATGTCTAAAGAGGTACGTGAATTCGCCGAATCCTATAGAATTAAGTTGCTCAATTCATCTCCATATTACGCTCAGGCTAATGGACAAGCCGAGTCAAGTAATAAAACTTTGATCAAATTAATCAAGAAAAAGATAGAAGCAAGTCCTAAGAGGTGGCATAAAGTTTTATCCGAAGCATTTTGGACTCATCGTATATCTAGACATGGTGCTACTAAAGTCACTCCTTTTGAGCTTGTGTATGGTCAAGAGGCCGTTTTACCTGTCGAGGTAAATCTGGACGCTTATAGATTGGCTAAACAAAATGACCTTGATGCCGTTGATTACCACAATTTGATGTTGGACAATATTGATGAGGTAACCGACAAACGATTGAAGGCTTTGAAGGAAATTGAGAAAGATAAGCTTCGGGTTGCTAAAGCTTACAACAAGAAAGTGCGAGTAAAATATTTTCAGATTGGTGAACTTGTTTGGAAGACGATCTTGCCTATTGGAACGAAAAGCAACAAGTTTGGTAAATGGTCACCGAGTTGGGAAGAGCCCTATAGAGTTGTCAAAGTCATCTTTGGGAATTCTTACATGCTAGAGACGCTGAAGGGAGATCATTTGTCTAAAGCTATCAACGGAAGATATTTGAAGAAATTCTTCTCAAGTGTTTGGCAAGATGCGTGAAGACCAATGGCCGGTATATTGTTGATATCGCCCTTAGCATAAATTTTAGCTCCTGAATTGTAATTACTTGCTTTTTAGTTCTCAAGTTCACTAAAAACGCAGGGGGGCATGTGTTGACAGTCAAAATTGGCTTTGGCCCGGCCAAACCGGTCTGACCGGTTTGCCAAACCGGTCAGACCGGTTTGGTTCTGTAATTCGAGTAGGATTAGGATTCCGAGTTTAATCCCGTATTGTAACCTATTCGGAAGGGGTAAGACTTCCCCGGCCTATAAATATAAAGGCTAGAAGGCCGATTGAGGTATTCCCAATCGAATCAAACACATTTATCCTTTTCTTTTTATCTCTCAAACCCTAGTCTTTTCCAACCCCCATATTCTGTTCTTTGCTCGTCTCTACGGCGTTCAAGGGCGTTCTAGGTGGCCTGCCGACCCTAGAGCAACCCTAGATTGCTCGAGCTCCGACGGGGTCCCTCCCGAGCTTGGGTTTCTAGGTCTTCACAACTTCCCGACAGAAAGCGGTCAGACCGGTTATACAAACCGGTCAGACCGGTTTGCCCCGGGGAGATCAGGAGTTGGCCGTTGTGACGGCCGTGCTGCGCGTTCGATCGATCTTCGAGTGTGTTGGCGCGTTTTCGTGTCAACACCTACAGATATTTTACAAAGAAGCTCATGTGGTTTGCATACGTGGCAACCACCACGGCGTTTGCAACCGGGTGCCTGCTACTTTCTTATTATCGAGATCTATTCTGATGATTTTTATTTTGTAGGTTGGAATTCCATGTCATAATAATCTTGTCATCGGCATGACGCATTCTTCCATTGTGATGATCGAAGTGTATTCAGCAAATGTGTGTGTTAGTCAACAGTTGATAGATCACACTTCGATTCGACAATGTCAATTGTTCGAACATAAACTCGGAAAGTCATTTTTTTATATGATCCTTACTATTAGCTAGATACAGTTTTGTTGCTGAATTTGTATAGCCTTGCTTTAAACATGATGCATCTCTTTTGCAGAGCCTTCGCACTCCACACCTCTCGTCTCTGTATACAAGACGTACATACCAAAGTCGTTTCTATTGGCCTTTTATTAGGAAAAAAAAACAGAGCGTCCATTTGGTCAGGGATTTGGGATCAAAGGTGTGATGGTTGTGTTTTGAGGCAGCCTCTGACGAATTTTTTTTAAAAAAAACAAAGCGACCATTTTGTCAGGGATTTGGGATCAAAGGTGCGATGCTGTTTCTCTGGCAGCCTCTGACGGGCGTGTTAAACTTTTATCGTCGTCACGTGATCATGCAACTGGCGATTCGTGCAGTTCCTTTTGGTGAACTCTACTGTCGACAAGGCAGATCTGCTCGGACCAGGGAAAATCATCGCTGATCCGCGTGATTCTAGCCAAAAGCCTTCGTCAGTCAACTGAAGAACGAGTACATACAAATATCAGCCGATGAAGATCCTCTGGCCTGTCGAATTTGATGCCATCCCAAGCAGTGGCGGAGGGGGCCCCCCAATGGCCTGCTAATCTCACAGTATATGAAATAATAGCCCATTAACTCATTAAGCCCATTAAGTGTGTTTGACCGTGGCCTGCTAATCTCACAGAATGTCGTAAATTCGTATCCCTTCGTATCGCATAGCCTAGGTATCTGTCGTACCTATCTGTTCCGCTTCCGTCTCTTCGGTTTTTGCGCCCGCGGCCTCGCAATCGCAGGAGACACGACGCCGCCACGCCGGGGCACGCCGTCTTGCCGCCGACCGTCCGCCGCTGCGTCCGTCCGCCGGACGCCGGACGCTGCCGATTGCCTAGCGCCCTAGCCTAGCTGCAGCCTGCCGACCGCCACGGCCGTCTGCGGCCTGCCGGACGTCTGCTGCATTGAGTAAATCAGTAATCATCATCTAAAATTCTCCTTTTTTATTTTAGATAATATGGAAAAGAGAAAGACTATTGATAGTTTTTTTAAGCCGGTTGGTTCAGCTGCTAATTGCATTGAACAAATTAGAAATCGAGGAACAAATTAGAAACCGAGAAACATGCTACTATTATTTATGTGAAAAAAACAACCTTATATGCTTATCGGTTCTACTTTTCTTTATCGGTTCTACTTTTCTTTGTCCATTGCCCCCCATGTTTAATTCCTGGCTCCGCCCCTGATCCCAAGATTATCTTGTCAGATGGCCAAAGCGCTGAGCAACAGAAAACTCGTGGAGAGTACATGCAAGATGCATGCCTCTCGTATGAGAAGTCAGAAAAGTGCGACCTTGCAATATCAGCAGCATGGGATTCGGCGACTTCGGCAGATATTTACACCGAATATATGTGCATTAAGTCATTCGCTGGAAATACGACTTCCCTAGTGTGTGGCATCGTCATTCATCAAATAGTGTATGGATTCAACAAAATATTTCAGCAAGTCCTTTACCCTTTTCCTTTGTTCCATTCTGGCCAGAGAAATACTGACAAGTTGGGTCTAAGCTGCCAATTTGACCGTTCTCTCCTTTTCTTTTTACACAAAAGTCCAGCGATATTCGATGCCGAAGGAGAGAGAAAAAGGGACGGCATGCTGGGGAGATGCTTAATCGCACGTCAGTACGTCACTATCTGTCAACCATCTCAATTTTTCCTTCTTCCTTTTCTCTGCGTCGTCTGGTTTGGCATTGTCATCCATAGGTTCTTTTCTAAACGGAATAAAGTAGCCCTCGTGCTGCTGAAAGAATAAAAATATCTCTCTCTCCCCCCCCCCCCCCCCCCCCCCCAATTTTCAGCCTCTCCCTCAAGTTGCGTGGATCAGATAATTGCATTATATGCATCAAGTTGCGTGGATCACATAAACACATTATCCACTACGGGCTACTTCATTTTCTTAGTGTTTCTTTTTGTTAAAAAAAACAGTACATACGCACTCATCCATAGTATACCCCTTGTTGTCGACAGGTATGTTCTAAATGATAGTTTACAGTAAATGAAAGCACCCATCGGATGGCGAACACCCGGCATAAAGGCCCCATCAAAATGAGTCTAATCATTTGATTATGAGCTATATATGCTTGGTTTGCATTTTTTTCGTACCAATTTAGATACTCACTCCATTTTTATATATGCATATTTCATTTGGTAGGACAAAAGTTTTGACCAACAAACTACTTCATTAACATATTTTATTCATGTGATACAAAATTATAATCATAAGAACATATTTTAATAAAAAACAAACAACATAGGGAATATTATTATACAGCATTGGTTCGTAAAAAGCCTTGTCTTATCGAAAAAGTGAAAGGTACAATATTTCTTTCAGCGATGGCGGTGCTAGGAGGGAAAAAACATCGAAAGGAAGGGAGGTTATGCTAAATCATCATTTCAAAGAACCCTGGTCCACACACTAATGAGCATTTCTTGCTTAGTTCATCTTATTCTCTCTTTTTTGGCGAAACACCTATACCGGCAAATCTGATGTTGACATCCTGAGTTAAGAACTCGAGCATAAGTGAAGATAAAAAGTACCTAAGCTAGCCCGACGTCCTCTTCTCTATGTGATGCAACATTGTATATAGTTGGCTCCTAGTTTAATCATGCGACACTGAGATAAATGGCTTTGCGACAAGCCCACAGCCACTGCAACTGGAGTAGGCGGTTGGTCGGCCGTCATACAAGCCAACAAACTCTCTGCTGACGGTGACAGGACTCATCGCCGTAGTGTAGTGTTTACGTACGTTGTAGCGGTCTTATCTCGTTTCAAAGAGAAAAAATTGACAATAGATTATAATATACTCCCTCCAGTTGGGTAAAGAAAGTCATTTAGGACAGCGACACGGTCACCAAAGCACAACTTTAACTTCTCTTTTCTATAAAAATATTTCTTAAAAAGTTATATATGTATATTTTTATGAAAGTAATTTTCAAGACCAATCTATTTATATAATTTTTACATTTTCAAACTCAACGATTTAAATGTTATTCATCATTTATATTTCTAATGTTTGACTCAAACTTTGTCTAAAACGACTTTCTTTACCAAACGGAGGAAGTATGCAACGAATGTTCCGTGTGAATAAAGCATCATGTGGGAGTGTTGATCACTACTGCCGTTTGGCAATTCAACTTCGGTCACATTTTCGTTTATTTAGCTACTGGCACCCGCTTTTTCTTAACATTTCAATGGAGATCGAATGTATATACGTTCGTCTTGTCCATCACGTTATTATCTTACAATTAATGTAGGTTCTCTCCTTTCTGGTGATCATTTTTGTACCCGTCGTCTTTGTCTATATACTCCATATACATTATGCTACACATATTGGAGGTCTTCACAAAAGGCGTGGCACTTTGTAATTGAAGACCATACTCCCGCTTTCCTAACAAAAAGTGTCATTTTGATTTTTTCCAAATGGATTAATGTCACTTACAAAAGACGACACTACTTTTAATAACTGTTTTAGGGCCTTTGGATCCAAAAGCTAAAAATTATCCTAGTTGTGATAATATGATAAAAATGGGCTAATCCTAGTCTAATTAGGACTAATAAATTCTACAAATTAATTAGCCTTTATCTATGTAATTAGTTTTTCAATTAGCCTATGTTTAATCATTCTAATTATCATTTAAATATAGGGCTACTTTTTAGTTTAGAGGATCCAAACAGGTCCTTAATCCCACTAATTAAGTATGGAGGTTGTTGGTGTGCAGGTAATTATCTATCTTAAGGAATATAAGACAATTAGCTACTGCTAAAATTGCATTTTTTGGAATTTTTTTAATATCTTAATTGCACTTTTTATAGGACGGAAGGGGTACCTCGCAACCTCCTCTACCTTTTGTCATCCCCACCTCTATCCTTAACCACTAGATTTTCCTGTTGAACATAAACTATTTTTTTCTTCTTTGTATCTTTGAATTTTTCTCTTTTTGATAGTATCAAACTACCACATGGCATTTTATAGGAAAAAAAAAATCTAACTTTCACCCTCCAACTAGCATATTAAAACTATTTGTAAACCTTGAACAACAAAACCGAATATCAAAAACCATCCAACTCATGAAAACCAACAAATTTAGTCCTTTGGATGGTTTCAAAGGTGGTTTTCATTTCTTTTGAAAATTAAGAAGTCATGGTTTAAACTAAAAAATAATAACTGATTCATTTTATAACAACAAAAAACTGAAACTAGTGCGAAATTTTTTCTAAGACTTCATCTTATTTATTGATACTCTATTTGGATCTTATTTGTTATCTTTCTAGTGATTTATTTAAAAGAAAACAAACCACACCAATAATATGAACATGAAGAAATTAAACTCAAATAACTCTAAATAGGGCTCTAGAGGATAGTTACATTTTTTTAAATCCAGTATTGATTTTTTAGAACCAAAAAAGCTTTCAGAAAAGTTTTAAAAGCCGCAGCTCAAATAAACAGACTCCCAAGTTCAAAGTTCACTATTGGAACGTCTCTCAGGAGTCTTTGCTACACGTAACTTCAGTGGCATAGCCAGGAATTCTATTTAGGGGGGAGGGGGGGGGGGGGGGGGTCAGATATGTCAACATATATCTTATAACCGAACTATCAACATATCCAATAGAATTTCACTACGTCACTATGAGATAAGTAGGCGCAATGTCAAAATTTATGATTACCTTAAAAAACAACAATAGATAAAAAAATCGTAGGAACTAACCATTGTCATAAATCGAAGTATAACTAATAACCAAACAAATATTTAAACAATGTATCAGAGAGTTACCTGCGACGTGAAGTGCAACAAATAAAAAATGTTGATGCGCATTGTGTGTCGTCGATCCGATGAGCCGCGAGTTTGATGGGCGAGATGTGAATTGTGTTAGGTGCTATCGCGTCGTTGTCTCGGCCTCTTCTCACTCCGGCAATCAGTGAATCAGAACTCAAGCAGTCAAGCCATGGCTTCCCGGCGAACCACGCAGAACTGCTTGCGTTGTTACGCGGCTGTGCGGTAGGGTTGGGATTAGGAACTCTGAACTCGCGGCGGAAAAATGAAACGGCGGCGACGTTTCGCGTTATCACGGGAAACCTTTCGTCTGTGGATTCTGAGGGGGCCGTGGCCCCCTGCGAGCCCCCCCCCCCCCCCCCCCCAAGAGTACAAACTACATTTACTATTTTCACCGAAAGAGTACAAATTGGCCCCATGCATGCCAGCAGTTTTGTTTTGTTAACGTGAGCAATAATTTCGTATAGTTCGCAGTCTTCTCATCAATGCGAATCGTACACCCTTCAAATATCGGCCCCTCCTTTGACGTGCGCCGTGCGTTGCCAATCTCAGCCGTCAGCACGGCCCGCCCGCTCGACCCAACCACAACCAGACCGCCAGCCGTGCCGGTCCGGCGCCCCGGAGAAAGCGGCCGTCGGCGCGCCCGACCCGACCGCGCCCTGCCCGCCCAGCCGGTGACGGAGACGACGCCTGGCGACCTCCCCCGCCCACGTGTCCCCTTTTGGAGGCCGCCATCCCGCCCCCCGCGCTTTCCCCCCCTGCGTCAGCCGCCCCCGCAGCCCAACACCCGCATCAAAACCCGCACCTCCTCCCTCGCCTCCCTCCCTCCTCCTCCTCACCACCGCCACCGCCGCCCCCAAGTCTCGCTGCCCCAAACCCCGCCCTTCCGGAACCTTCCGCCCCATGGCCCCGCCCCCCTCCGTGGCGGCGGCCTCCGATCGCGCCGATGCGGGCGAGTCCGCGCTACGCCTCCGCCGCGCCCCCTCCGCCGACGACGCCGGCGACCTCCCCGGCGGCCAGCGGGAGAACGGCGTGCCGCACCCGCACCCGCCGCCGAATCCGCAGCAGGAGCAGCAGCGGCAGCACGAGATGCTCTACTTCCGCGCGTCGGCGCCCGCGCACCGCCGCGTCAAGGAGAGCCCGCTCAGCTCCGACGCCATCTTCCGCCAGGTGAGGAGGCGCCAATGCGTAGACTCTTTGTTTCCCTTTCAATTTCCGCGGTCCCGTGCGCCTGCTTCGATCCACGAGGGGTGCGGGACCTTGTCGCTTCCAGTCAACTCCGCCTCTGCTTTTGCGTTCAAATCACGCTTTGTGCTATTGTTAGCTTGATACGCGTCGGTTACCGCCCGCGGGCTCCCGAATCGCCGATAGATTCTGCCGCGTGTACTGGGACGGTCACGGGCACAATTCGTTTCGTGGGGGCATATGCTGCTACGGATTGAGGTCGGTGTTTGCTTGTTTTGGGGATCAGGGGGACCAGTGCCCGGGCGCCGGATGCATGCCATGCAGAATTTGGCATCGGGCGGCTGAAGCAGCAGACAACGAGTCTAACTGTTGCCACTAGGAGAGCTTTATGTGTTGAAAATGAAACGGGTGAGCAAACGAGTCATTTGGATTCGTTGTTGGGTAGTAGTACTAGTACAGATACAGACAGTTGTTGTGGCTTTTGTAAAGATGCTTCAGAGTTAGAGCGGCACCTGCAGTGCTATTTGGGTAGCTTCAGAGTTACTGCTTACTTTGCAAACTACGATTCCTGTTACATTGTTGGGACTTCCATCAGATGCTTCAGATTTCGAGCTGCAGGCTGCAGCTGCAAGGCTAATTAAGCAGTGTTGTGATTGGTACCCAGTATCAAATGATAGACTCTTCAAACTATCAGTATTGCATTTTTCACGCGGGGCAGTGTGCATGCTGATTGATCTACTTGCCTTTTTCTGTTGGGGCATTGCTTCTGCTTGAGGACCATATAAAGCATATTCTGGTATGGTACCGCTAACTGGTTGACCATGTTTTACATGCTACTCTGGAAAACCACCCCAGTGTAACATTAACTGGGCTCAAAATTACAGCAGGAACACAGTAGATGATAAATCCTTGAATGAGATTTAAAATTGGACATTAGTGAGGCTGGGAAATGATTTGAGCCTACTACAACTCACACCCAAATGAGCGCCTCGTGCATACCAAATTTAATCTGTTTCTAATGAAATCTGTACTGTAATAAATCTGAACTATGACTTGATTGAAATCTGTACTCTAATAAATCTGAACTATAACTTGATTTACTTTCGTAGGTATAGGTTTAGTTGAATGCTTATTTGGATAATCTGATCCTCTGTGATGCAGATGTTCCTAGGATGACACCAGTCGGCAGAATTTACATAACTTAGTCCTTGACAGCTTTATTATAACATTAGTACATTAAATGACAATTTATCTTATTCTTCTTTGACTGATAGTGAATTGTCAGTTTGTAAGCTATGCGGGAACTTAATCACAATGTTAGTGCATCAGGTTTCATTTATATTATACTTTGAAACAGAACCCTCGATTTCCAAACCATATTTCTTGGTTGCTCAGAAAATTGAAGTCCTGAAAACTGAACAGTTTTCCTGATTGCAGAGCCATGCTGGTCTTCTGAATCTATGCATTGTTGTGCTGGTTGCAGTGAACAGCAGACTCATTATTGAGAATTTAATGAAGGTTTGTTACTTTACCTTTTCATTTCTCTTGAGTTGATGATTTACAGATCCCAATCCATGTCCAGAAACCAGAAGTAGCATTTGGTTTTTGTGCTTTCTGCACACTTGTCTAACATACATCTATCGCATTTCCATGTATCAAATTTGCTGGTGCAGTACGGCCTATTGATAAGAGGTGGATTTTGGTTTAGTGCAAGATCTCTGCGAGACTGGCCCCTTCTTATGTGCTGGTAGACATAGTTACTCATTTAGTTATACTGGGTTTCAACTAACTGCAGTAAACTACTGAATTAATCACTCTGTTAATTGCAGCCTCACTTTACCTGTTTTCCCACTCATTGCACTAATGGCTGAGAAGCTGATTAGAAGGAAGCACATAGGTGAACATGTAAGTTTATCTCACAGCATTGTGTAATTTTAAGAGATTGCTGCTATAATAACCATGCCTTTTCACCAAAGATGTTTTTTGTTGTTTCTAACTTGGAATGTGATAGATATGATATTTGAGGCCAAATTTTGTATAGTATCCGACCTTTTTCTATTCTGTATGCTTTAAGTGACATTGTGCTATTTGTGACTTGTATACACCTCTTGCAGGTGGTTATTCTTCTCCATATCATTATTACAACATCTGTCATTGTCTATCCAGTTGTCGTGATTCTTAAGTAAGAATATTTCTTTTTGACTTTGCAGTTTGTTTGGATGCATCTACTTTTGACATTCCTTGAGCTCTTATATTTAATGGTATGGGATACACTCAATTTGTTTATTATTCATAATATGCTGTATTTCGTGGTGTGGTGGTGAACTACATTGTTGTGTCTCAATTCTCAAACAATCAACCCTTACTTTTAGTTACATGATATACTATGCAAATTGGACCCTTTAAAGGGGGTTTATATGACAACTGTATTCATCTAGTGATAAAAAATTCTTATCTAATCTTTGATCTACCTCGAGTCTGTATTGCCAAGTCTCATCAAATTGTAAAGATTTGCATGTAGTCCAGAGATATCAATTCACACTTGATTATGCGAATATTTTGTTTTCTACCATTGTAGCTTAAAACCCTTTTCTTAAGTGAACCTGAACATTGACTGTATAAACAAAATCGGTCATATTTATTTGCATGCTTGAAAGTAGAATAAGCAACTGTAGTATTTGGGATCTGATGCTGTTGTGCAATTAGCATTTGATTATACTATAAGTTGGTTGAGTCGATGTTATTTTTCAAAAAGGCATCAGGTGATGCAAGTTGCCTTTTTGTTGATTGGATTGTCAATGAGATTCAAGAACGCTATATGCTTCATGCGTTATGCTACTTAGTTTTTGTTAATATTTTTAGTTTCTGTTAATGTTTTGATTGCCAAGAAAGGATACTTCAAAAGATAGTGTCCCATGCATTAATTCTGGATTATCAGTTCAGTTGCATTAAAAATTTCAGGTGCGATTCAGCAGTACTATCTGGATTTGTGCTAATGTTTCTTGCAAGCATCATGTGGATGAAGCTTGTCTCTTATGCGCATACAAATTATGATATAAGGGTATTGTCAAAAAGTACTGAAAAGGTAATGTGTTAACACATCCATATGGATTAGTTTACATATTTGGCTAACAAGTTGTACATTTCTTAACACTGATCTATTGACTATAAAACTTTTTTAAAACTTCTTTTTGCTGGTGAATTCTTTATACACATACTAGATCATGTTCCACTTCCTGTTTGAACTTCCTTTCCAGTTTATTTTCATGAACATTTCTATCTAGTTCTGTTTTTGTACAGAATGAGATAGTTCCAGTTACTTATGCTTCCATCAGCAGGGTCAAACATCTTTTCTAGCTTCTCGTACAGTGTTCTTTTTTGCATAGGCTTACCATATATACTATTAGGAAATGATGGGTATATGATCATATCATTTTATTCTCATTTTTCATGCCAATAATTTCCTTTGTTATTTTTATATAATAGGGTGCTGCATATGGCAATCATGTTGATCCTGAGAATATGAAAGATCCAACCTTTAAAAGTCTATTGTACTTTATGTTGGCCCCAACACTCTGTTACCAGGTACTATTCTTGGACAGGACTTCTCCTTGATTTAAGTGTATTATACCCATTCCTTCATCCCATCTATCTAACAGTTTCACTAGAGAGAGAAAAATGAATGTCCTAATTTCATTTTGGTGCATTCTGCAGCCAACTTATCCTCAAACTGCATGTATTAGGAAGGGCTGGGTGATCCGACAACTTGTAAAGTGCATCATTTTTACAGGCCTGATGGGCTTCATAATTGAGCAAGTAATACTTCTATATGTCCTTCAAGTACTCCACTACTACGTACCGTATATTTATATGGTGTCTTGAATTAAATTCTCAACCTCTTTTATTTGGCAGTACATAAATCCGATTGTGAAGAATTCTAAGCATCCACTCAAAGGGAATTTCTTGAATGCTATAGAGAGAGTCTTGAAACTCTCAGTGCCAACATTATATGTATGGCTTTGCATGTTCTATTGCTTTTTCCATTTATGGTTAGTATCTTACTTCAGTTGGGTACCACGTGTATCAACAATACAATTTTGTAAATAGTGGTGGTTATCTACAATAGGCCAAGTGACTTTTGATCTGACTTTGGTGTTTCTTCTTACTTACATGCCTTTCATCCATTTTATGTTCCAGGCTGAACATTTTAGCAGAACTCCTTTGTTTTGGTGATCGTGAATTCTATAAGGATTGGTGGAATGCCAAAACTGTTGAAGAGGTGACCGGACTGTTAAAATCTGAGTTAATTTATTTTCCAAGTGAAAATTTAAACAGGACTGACATTAATTGTATTTCCATGCATTTTGATGCGATGATATTTTGGGGCTGACCTCAGTACTGGAGAATGTGGAACATGGTAATCTTCTTATTGCCTGTGTCTCAGATTTCTTTTATTCAGATGACGCTTCATTACTTAACTAATACAACTGTTATGGTAGTGATAAAAAAGACCTGCCACTAAGCTTAAATAGTTGTCTAATTAATTGATGGATATCCTTCAAGTAACTGATAATTGGTCTTCTTTTTCTCAGCCTGTTCATAAGTGGATCATTCGACACATATATTTTCCATGCATAAGGAAAGGCTTGCCCAGGGTAATTGTTTCTATATGCTACGTATAAGAATTCTATATTTTTTTCTGCTTTCCAATTTTCCAAATGTAGTATGTTTGAAACAAATACTCAATCCGTCTATGCTAAATAGTTCCAAAATAGTATCTTACTTTTGAATTTCAACATTAATTTAATAAAGAACAGTAACAAATTCATAATATACAGATCTTGTGCTTCACATAATACAGAAACAGGGTCAGACAGTGTATTATCACTCAATCAGCATAATTCTAATGAAGACAGTCAAACAAGTGCTGATACTGTTGTGAGAATGTCAGAACGTTACTGGTTCAGAATTTCTTGTTGCTAACTTATATGCTATGCAAATAATAATAGTTGGAAATTAACTTCGGGATAAATTAAAGAGAGATACATGGATAAGATGTGTACAAAAAAAAATGAGAATAGAGTACAGAAGAATATATTGTATTGACTTAGGAGGAATTTCTTAGTTCTCCTTCTCTCAACTACCATATATAAATACACAAAGACAGATGAATTTTGTTGGTCTATCATATTCTTCATTTTGCAGAAGTGACATGATTTCTCCAGTCCTCAACTCTCAAATTCATATTTGTATCTACAATGCAGGGTGTAGCTATTCTAATCTCGTTTCTGGTTTCAGCTATATTTCATGAGGTACTATAGTTCTTGCAAAATTGTTATTGCCTATACTGTTTCATATCAAAAGCAAGAAACATTGGTTTCCACGCTTTTTTTGAGAAATGCTCTGGTTTGAATTCCACTCAGCATGTTACCAATAGAATGTATCTTGAACCTGGCATCTTTTCCTCTTTGCTTTGCATGTTTCTGTTTTACTAAAAAGAGAACATTTCAATATGACCCTTTGCATGTATTTGCCAGTTTATCATTGTCTCATTTCCTTTTCATTGTGAATTTGCAGATATGTATTGCTGTGCCGTGCCACATCTTCAAATTGTGGGCATTTTTCGGGATCATGTTTCAGGTATAAAGTAACACTGATATGTACCAGTTTATCCATCCTCATTTTTCAGATTTCATCGTTGCATTCCATACAGAACTATATTACTGTCCTGGATACAATATACTTTCAACTGCTTTTTGCATAGGCTGACGCCACTGATGTTTGTATTCCCCAGATACCATTGGTAGTCTTGACGAGATATCTTCAAGATAAATTCAAGAACATAATGGTATGCTGTGCCTAAAACAAAAATCTCCGTTTCTTCGCTTGATTCTTCCCACCGCATAATCTTTACATGAACTATACCCATCTGAGCAGGTGGGCAACATGATATTCTGGTTCTTCTTCAGCATACTCGGGCAGCCAATGTGTGTCCTTTTATATTATCATGATGTCATGAACAGGCAAGCCCAGGCAAGTAGGTAGTTCTGCTGAAATATGTAATGCTGCAACACAAATCATCAGAAGCAAAACCGATTCAACTAGGAGGGAAGCAGTAGCAGCCCCCTTGCCATTGTTATCATCAGCTAAGTCAGCTTGCAAATGCTCCCATTCCATGTGGCCATGACAGGGATGCAGCGTGTACATTACCAGCGATGCAACATCAAGGTCATCTACCAGTGCTTCAGACATGTCGACTCTGTACGCTTTTCAGTCTATATGTCAGCGCTGCTGTGTGCATAATATCGTGTTAGATGTAACATGTATGTATGTACCATGCATCCAAGATGTGTCATGCCTTGAGGTCCAAACGAGCCGTAGTATAGAATGTAATGCATTTAGAACTGTACATTATATGCATGCGTCCGTAGTATAGAGCTATGGTAGCTACCATATCACATCTGTAAAAAATCATGTATTATCGGGGAAAACTTCGGGGTTACAACAACAAAACTCAAAAGTATCTTTGTCAAGAACACCACTCACCAGTATAACTAGTCTCCATATAGTCCCTACACTCGGTCTCCATAGTCCCTAGTGTGCACAAAAATGTTTCCAAGCCCATACTAACCTTGAAGGATCCAGTTTCACTCAGCTAATTGATCTTAATGGCTGAATGTATCACATCGGATCTTTTTTTTGGACAGTAACAGGATGATTCTTATGTAAATTTACATGTTCAGTAAAATTAAGAAAAATGCATTTTTATCTAAAACTTTGGGGACAAAACTTGCAACTTGATTCGATTGAAGTGCACCAAGCCAAATCTGCAGTGCCCTAGATACCATTACACTCATCTTAGCCAAAAGGTCGAAAGCTGTTGTGTTCCACGTTCCAGTACAGATTCTCGGGAGTACCGACACGGCTACACATTCCATTCGGCGAGTAACTGGTATATACTGAACACCGTATAGCATGAGTGGTACGTGCAGCTGCTTGGATACACAATCAGCCCCGCCATCAATGAGCGGCTCATACAGCAACAACACAGAAAAGTCTAAGTTCAGAACTGATTTGAGCTTGCGCTGCAACTGGCTGCAAGTTGCTGAAATCAGATAGCAGAATGTATGAACTTGCAACAGGGGCTACTTGAACCAACCTGGATACTAAATTCCATGATTTACCCACCAAAAATAAAATGTTAGAACATGCCTCAACCAACCTGACACTGTTCACTGGGAAAGAAATCACTTGAAGAAACGAATAAATGTGTTCTTTACATGAAAGATAATGTTTCTGAAATCCTTCTCTCTTAAGCTATACATCATACGACATCAAGATTCTTTCTAGACTAGTCTCATACAAAAATGTACAGCGACCATACTGGGGTCGCAGCCTATCGAGCATCAGATGGCATGCAAATCCTCAGAAAGTTTACCACTTCTAATAAATTTCACGAACTACTACTTTTATTCACTTGCTAGAATGTAATGCGTGTATGAATCATACATGAAAATTGTGTCTGCTTGCTCCACTAAATGATCCAACTGGCACATGAATTCACATGGGTTCACAGTACAGAGCTATGATGCTACCACTACCACAGCACCTATGATAAATCATGTATTTTTTGGGGAAAAAAATTGCTATATCTGTAGTATACTAATCACACAACTTTGGAGTTGCAACCATAAAGCCCAAAGACATCCCTGTAAACAACAAAAAGAAAATGTATAGACTAAGAAAAATACACTGTACCAGCTTTACTCTTTCTAGTGTCCCTGGAGAGCATTCCCAAGCATTTGTGATGCCTCAACAATAATGTTTCAAAGATCATACTGCCTCGAAGGATTCAGTTTCAGCTCAACTAACCTGATCTGAATGGCAGAATGCATCGTGTCTTATTGGTCAGCATTCTGGTCAGATTGTGCTGGAGTATCCAATTTGTGTTGTTCACCTTGTGTTGTGTTGTTGCCATCATTGTCAGGGAAAACTTCTGACTGCAGCACCGGTGAAATATTGTTAACTTGAAGCCATGTTGCTTCCCACAAGCTGTTCTCACCGGTGTTTGTCTTTGACAGGATTCCATTTGTTTTCATCACCATCAGTATGTTCTTGACTAGCTCTGGGATAGCCTCCTGTAGCTTCTCTGTCCTCCTCCCTCTCAATTTGGCTTTCATAAACTTCTCTATCATGTCCAGGACTTCCAGCCACAGCTTACCGAAACTGCTCTGTTCTGAGAGGTCTTTAAGTGACTGCAAGAACACCTTGCATAACAGTTTTACAGCATGCAAGAGGGACATCTCCATGTTTCTGAAATCTTTTGGTGAGAAATTCTGTGCAATCTCCAACAATTCATCAAGCAACTGGAAGATAATGTCAAATGACATCAACCATGCTGAGGATGAAACTGATATTCCATCAACTACTAAGCATCTATGAAGTGACAATAGTGCATGGTTTCTCACTTCTTCCCTCTGATCTGTGCACACCTTCCGTAGGGCCTGCACTAGCCGAAGCCACATCTCAGCAATTCCTTCCAGTATCCTGTCCACCTCTCCACCGGCTTCTTTAACCTCACATGTCCACCGTGCAAGGCAATTCACCGAATCTGCCATTAGGTTCAAAGCATGAATAGATCTTTCAGTAGACCCAAGCCGAGACTCTGCAAACTGCCTTGAGGCCTCCACTGAAAGGATAAAGTTGGCGGGTGAGAGGTGTGACCCCTCTGACATGATAAAAACCAGGGCTTCAAAACCTGCATCAGAAGCGTCAGGATGGCGGGCGGTGATGCAGATCAAGGAAATGATGGTTCGCCAGCCCATCTGGGATTTGATGTGGATTGCATTGGCTTTGACAAGCCGTGTGACCTCTATGGTGATGTTCTCACAGTAAGCATCAGCTACACGAGCATCAAGTTTCAAAATTAGCTGAAGTGACCTCAGTAGGTCATCTATCAGGTTCTCCTTATAAGGAAGCAGTCTCTGACAGATGTGCAGGAGCCCAAAGACAGCCTTCTCCACCAGATTGCAGGGCATCACTGTAGACTGAACGATATGGGCTATGTGTTCATAAACACCCTCCCACAAAAGAACAATCCTGTCTCTGTTCTTCAATGTGACAGTAATTAGAAGCTCTAAGCAAAAGACAGCTGTTCCTTCATCATCAAGTGAGCTGGTGATCTTCTGAGGTCGGCCAGCTGCCTGAATGAGGGCTGTTGCTAGATTTGAGAGTGAATCAGCATGTAAGAATTTGCTCTCGGTGAAGATGGTGCCTATTTGGCACTTCTTTGCAGTCTCTGAAGCATTCCTCTGAGCAGCAAGTTGCTCCTCAGTTGGCTGGGACTTAGGTTCTTCAGCGTCATAATACAGTAGTTGGCTGAACCTGCCCATAAATCCATAAGATTTTTTGGGAGCGCTAACTGACAAAACTGAAGGTGCTACTGGAGATGTGGAGGCAAGCTTGCTGGACAACAAATTGGAGGAGTCCTGATTGTTACCTGCATCGCCAGTGAGGCGAGCAGGAAGAAGGCCTATTTTATGCAATGTTAAAATGCAATCTACTATATTCCTCCATCCACTGCGTATATGATCGCCATAAGTAGTTGCTATAGTGAAAACAACCTCTGTTGCTACTCTAGCCTTGGTATCCTCCCCAAAAGCTGTTACAGGATCATCAATGCCGGAATTGCTCAACAAAGTTGTGAACTTACATAGTGCCACAACAAGATCATTAAGCACACCATCAAGATGATAGAATGCAGCCAGTTTTGCCACCGACAGAAAACCATCAATGCATCTTGTAAGAACCTCTTCATGCTCAACATTGTCAAAAACCACAGAGATTGCAGCAACCGTTGGCCTGGCCATGATAGAAAACATGTCATGATCAAGGAAGGGGCAGGAGTCACAAGCAATGTACGCTGATGTTCTCTTTGACTTCCACATCAAATCAACCCAACGGCTGAAAGACATCTCAGAACAACCAGATCCTTTCTCTGGAATGGTTCTGATTTCATTTCGGCAAATAGAATAATAAATCTCTGACAAGAACTCCCTTGGAAGATCATTGCCTCCATTTATACGACGATTGTTCCTAATAAAGTCTTCTTCAGTCATCTTCTTCTTAACCCTTATATTGTGTTGATCGGTGTTAAGCAGGATTACTGAATATGATAACACCAAAGCAGCATCAATATTAACAAATATCTGTGGTGATTGTTCATAGTATCGCTCAGAAAAAGCCTCAAGAATTCTCTGTATCTTCTGTGACTCACCAGGCAGCCGGAAAGTTTCCAAGAAGAGCCTTAGGGCAGCATCCAAATTCATCTCCTTGAAGTCAAAGGTTCTAGCAAATTCATATAGGACCTGAATAGAGAACTCATCATGATTACCAAGGTAGTCCCCAAGAAGATTCTTGTCCAACCCAGGTGTGTACCGGAAGAAAAGAGCAACATTATGTGGATCAAGTTTTTCAGGCAAGAGATGAACACCTTGCAGGAACTCAAATCCCTTCTTTTTGTCCCTATTGAAGTGTTCGACACCAACCATTAGCTTCCTCTTGATGCCCTTTTGCCGATTAACGAATTTAACCCATTGATCTGGATCATTATTGATCTCACATTTCAATTGCCAAAAAGGAAAATATTCACTTATTTCTGGCACTGTTTGACCATGATGCCGAGGTGCATTATCAGTCCGCTCTGCCATGGCCTGAATGACAGCTACCAAACCATCTGAAGCCAGCACATTTAAGGCCGACAAAGGACTGTTCACAGGGAATGCACTTTTAGACAGAAGGTTAGTTAGCTCTTCAAAAATATTTGAGCATTGTAAATCACAATCCATGTTCGCATACATCTCAGCCATAAACTCCTTCTGCTGGCAGAAATCCACTAGGGCCTCCAGGGCGACTTCTTGCTGCTGATAACTAGCTCCATATTTACTCTGGGCTAATCTCAGTATCACACATGAGAAGAAAGCCTCTATTTGCAGCTTAAGTTCATGGCGCAAATGGTAAAAGAGAGTAAAAACAATGCTGCACACTGTTGACAGGATCAAGGGGCTCATTGACAGGCCAAAATGCATTAGATTGCGGAACAATTCATCCTGTACAAAAGCCAAAAGTTTTGGGTGTTTGTGTATTGATGAAGCAGACAATTCAATAGCTGAATTAATCAACCCCAGAGCAAAGAGCGGCACATCCTCATCAAAGTCAATTGGATTCATCCTTGGATTCACCTCAATGTCTTCTGCTACATTCAAGAGGGAGCACAGGAATTGCAATATCTCTACCATGCAAGGAACCCCAAACAGCTCCATCATGGATTTGTCCTGAACAACACCAGATCCAGCCCCCACCTCATCACCGGAGCTGTTCAGACACACATAGTCACTCCTGCCATTCTCCAACTCCCCAGCACCCAGATCATGGCCGTTGCAATTTGGGATCTGCAGAACAAACGCTATCAATTCAAACTGTTAGCTTCGGACAGGAATGTATCAGCCTTCCTAGCAACAAAAGCTAGTCTATAAATTAACATCGTGCATATATTATAAGTAATAAGTAAAAGCCAGTGCAGTGCTAGTATGTGCAAGGTGATCATATTTAGAATGACAGCATTTACAGGAACTAAGCAAAATAAACCTTGAACCTAAAACGACACTGATGCATCATTTGTTTAGGCTGCAGACTGGCACGTGTCAGCATAGAAATTTGAATAATTAAGGTTTCAGCGAAGAGGGAAAAGCAACATTTTGCATGCTCATACGGTCATATGGAAATAATCAGTCGCACCTGTTCATCAGCAAGCACGGTGGCGTCAAGGTCCGACAGGCGGGCGAAGACGCAGCGGATAACCTCCTGCATGGTCTGGCGGGAGACGCGCTGCAGCAGCTCCCCCTTGGTCCCTGCCTGCTGCACAACGCGGAAGCAAGTGCTGACGATCGCGCAGACGTGGCGGTTGGCGAGCGCGGGCGCGGCGCGGCCGCGCACGCAGGCGAGCAGCACCTGCAGGACCCGAGCCAGGACGGCCTCCTCGGACGCCGGGTCGGTGACCTCGAAGCGGCAACCCGTGACGGCGTCCACGACGGCGCCCATGGCCTCGGACACGTTGGGCGCGGCGGGGCCGACAAGGTCGAGCGAGAGCATCTTGTGCAGCGACGAGAGCGCGGCGCCCGTGATGGGCGCGCCGGTCTCGTCGGAGCGGACGACGTCGAGGAAGGGGCGGAGGTAGAGGAGCGGGTCGACGTCGTCCCGCCACCGGGGGCACGCACCGCCGCCCCAGTCTGCGGCGCGGCGGCGGAGGGACTTGAGCCCCGCGATGAGTGGGTGGTCGAGGTGCTCGTCGGCGGCGCCGCCGCCGTCGTAGCGGACGCCCGCCCAGCGAACGTTGCGGCGCATGACGGCGAGTACCGTGGCGACCTCGGACGCCACCACACACGCCATCACCACGCGCGGCGCCGCTGCCGCCGCCGACGCCGGCTGCGGGGGTTCCGGCCCCGCGCCCGACGGCGATGCTGCCCTAAGCCCGCCCATGGATATGGGCGCGCGGGGCGGAGCAAGCAGCTAGCCTGCAAGGGGCATTCGAGAATTGGGATCTGAGGTAGGGGATGGTGAGATCTGTTCGTGGTTTGGTCAGTGTGGCAACGAACAAGGCTAGCTCGTACTCGTACTAGTCGTGTAGGTTGCTTCACTTTCTTTTTTTTCGTTAAAATCAAATTTGTTTTCAACTGAGATGGATTTTTGGATGGTTTTTGTTTCGTTTGGTCTGAATTTTGAACCGTTTGGGTGGTTTCTTATACTGCTTGACTTGAAAATGTTGGTGTGGATTCTAACTTCTAACTGAAGATACGGCCGGTGTTTTTTCTAATAGGTGATTTATTTTGGGGGCATTTTGACTTGTATCTTGATCGAGTTGGAAGCAAAGCGGCCATCTACTTTGAGGAGGCAGACAACTCCTCTAGCACGAGTTGGTAAGATGTTTGACTGTCCCATAAATATTCCCTCCGTACTCGTAAAGGAAGACGTTTAAGACAACGACACGGTCTTCGAAACACAACTTTAACTTTTTATTTTTATAAAATTATTTGTCAAAAAGTGATGCATGTACGTAGTATACTTTATGAAAGTATTTTCAAAATAAATCTATTTAAATAACTTTTACAATTTCAAACTCAACAACTTAAAATTTATTAATGATTTATATTCCTAAAGTTTGACTCAAACCTTGTCCTGAACGACTTCCTTTACGAGTACGGAAGGAGTATAAGTGAGTAGTTTAGTCTGAGATTTGGTTCGCCATTCGAGAGAAATGGACTCAATAATCTCGACAAAGCTACAGTGGAAGAACAATGCAAGTACTCCATACTCTACTAGCACATTGATTGCGACGAACTCTTTCACTAGACCATTATTCGTGCATGCCAATAGATGCATGCTATCATATTACCCTCGTATTTGAATATCTGATCACATTTCATCCATATTTTGATATTCTTTTTTACTATTGATGTGTTTATTATGAAAAAAAATATGATTAAGAATTCTATAGACGAATAAAGTTTGACACGTCAAATAATTTCTAGAGGTATTGTGATATTAAACATTTAAACCAAAATAAACTTAATAAAGAATATAACATAATTTATTGAAATAAACGTTAAGACTTTCACGTTAAGACTATATGTATTCGCGTATGGTCTTTGATACTCAATCTACAAAGTACTCCCTTTTGTATATGATTTAGATAACGTTTTGGACAACGACACAGTATTCAAAACGTAACTTTGACTTCTTATTTTTACAAAAATATTTATTATAAATAATATATGTATAGTTTTATAAAAAATATTTTTAAAGACAAAATCTATTAATATAGTTTTCACATTTTAAAACTCAACGACCTAAAAGTTATCCATGATTTATATTCCCAATGTTTGACTAAAATCTTGTCTAAAATAACATCTAAAACCTATACAGAGGGAGTACAAACATTTCTAAATGTTTTCTTTATATACTTATTAAACTCCATCCAATTTGCTAGGTATGACATGAAGCCGTGGTGAGGTTAGACTCATTAGTTTGTCCTTAGCAATCTTTTAGGTCAACATATAGAGACAACTATAACTACAAACAAGCACCATTTTAGAGATGCCCATTCAGTGATTTGGACCTTTCCGTGCTTTCAAATCATGTTTTCTAAGTCTACGGAGTAGTGCATAGTTTATCATCAACCCTTACAAAACTCGAAGTATACCATGCATGCATGTCAGTGTCGAAACATATGTCATAAATGATTTTTCAAATTCTGATCAATAATATTTATTAAATTAACTAGATAAGTAGAGGGAAATAAGTGCCACCGTATTTTAAGTGAGCTTTCTATGTTTATTTATTTGTACAAATATTTATAGAAATTAAAACACGAATAGACAACAAATGAAAAAAAATCAATGATCATAAATATTTCGGAGTGGAGAGAGTATATTTTGAATACTACACTATTATGCACTATAGAATTTGAATGGATTCATAGAAATCAAGAACACATCTGAAACAACAGAAAATTTAATAATTAATTAACAAAATTTGGGAAACAAAACCCCTCAAAACCCTACACCCGCCATGGCCTGATTCCCTCCCCCTCGCCGCCGCCGGAGGGAGGCGGTCAAATCATGCTATCCCTCCCCCCGCGCCGCCACCTGCTCCGCCGCCTCTGGCCTCGCCGGAACCCTACCCTCCTTCGCCTCTGCCTCGGCGCCTACGCCGCCGCCCTCTCCACCGCCACCTCCGCCGGCGCCCGCACCGCCGCCACTCCCATTTCCGACCGCCTGCGCGCCCTACGCTCCCTGCACGCCGTCGACCCCGACCACCTGCTCTCCCACCCCCTCCCCTCCTCCGCCCACGTCTGCCTCGCCGCCCACCTCGCCGCCCGCGCCCGCCTCTTCGCGCACTCCCGCCGCCTCCTCGCCCGCCTGCTCGGCGCCAACCACCGGCCCCACCTCGCCGCCTCGCTCGTCGACCTTCTCCACCGCGCGGCGCTCGCGCTGGGCCCCCGCCGCAGCGCGCTCCCCTCCGTCGCCGACACCCTCCTCTCCCTGCTCGCCGACCGCGGCCTCCTCGACGACGCCGTCCGCGCCGTCGCCCGCGTGCGGGAGCTGCGCGTGCCACCCAACACCCGCACCTGCAACCACATTCTCCTCCGCCTTGCCCGCGACCGCCGCGGCGGGCTCGTCAGGCGGCTCTTCGACCAGCTGCCCGCGCCCAACGTGTTCACGTTCAACATTGTGATTGATTTCCTGTGCAAAGAGGGAGAACTTGCTGAGGCAAGGGCACTTTTACTTAGGATGAAGGCGATGGGCTGCTCGCCGGACGTCGTAACTTACAATTCTTTGATTGATGGGTATGGCAAGTGTGGGGAGCTGGAGGAGGTGGAGCAGCTGGTGGGGGAGATGAGGAAGTCTCGGTGTGCAGCTGATGTTGTGACGTACAATGCATTAGTCAATTGCTTTTGCAAGTTTGGTAGGATGGAGAAGGCATGCAGCTACTTTGGAGAGATGAAGAAACAGGGAGTGATGGCAAATGTGGTTACATTTAGCACTTTTGTCGATGCATTTTGCAAAGAGGGTTTGGTCCAGGAGGCAATGAAGCTATTTGCACAGATGAGGATAAGGGGGATGAAGCCGAATGAGTTCACTTATACTTCGTTGGTTGATGGCACTTGCAAGGCAGGGAGGCTTGCTGATGCCATTGTATTGCTCGATGAAATGGTACAGCAGGGGGTAGTGCCGAATGTGGTCACATACACTGCCCTGGTTGATGGCCTTTGCAAAGAGGGTAAGGTTGCTGAAGCAGATGGTGTTTTGAGGCTGATGGAGGGAGCTGGTGTTAAAGCCAATGAGTTGCTGTACACTACTCTGATACACGGGCACTTCATGAATAAGAATGGTGAGAGAGCATTGGATTTGTTGAGTGAGATGAAGAATAAAGGAATGGAACTTGATGTTTCACTCTATGGCACCCTCATTTGGGGTCTCTGTAATGTTCAAAAGGTGGATGAAGCTAAGAATCTGTTACATAAAATGGATGGGTGCGGTTTGAAACCTAATAATGTCATCTATACGACAATAATGGATGCTTGCTTTAAAGCAGGAAAAGAGTCAGAGGCCATTGCCCTGGTCCACAAGATGCTGAATTCCGGGTTCCAGCCTAATGTTGTAACTTATTGTGCATTAATTGATGGATTGTGCAAAGCAGGATCAATCGCTGAGGCAGTCTCCCATTTTAACAAAATGAGAGACTTAGGTCTAGATCCAAATGTACAGGCTTACACTGCCCTAATTGATGGTTTTTGCAAGAATGGATCCTTGGATAAGGCTATGCATTTGTTGAACGAAATGGTTGGCAAGGGTATGTCTCTTGACAAAGTTGTATACACTTCACTTATTGATGGGCACCTGAAGCAGGGAAATCTCCAGGATGCCTTTGCACTCAAGGCCAAGATGATTGAAAGTGGTTTGCAACAAGATCTTCATACCTACACTTGCTTTATTTGGGGCTTCTGTAATATGAATATGATGCAAGAGGCTAGAGAAGTTCTCTCAGAAATGATTGGAAACGGCATTACTCCTGATAAGACAGTTTACAACTGTCTGATAAGAAAATACCAGAAATTGGGGAACATGGAGGAAGCATCAAATCTTCAGAATGAAATGGAAAGTGTTTTAATCTCTTGTACAGAAGATGACACTGCTTCTGGTGGTGAAACCTGAGTTTGCACTTGTAAAAGGTTTAAAGGGGTTGTCTTTTCTTCTGATACAGTGTCAACATTTCTGCAATTGAACAACATAGACATCACCACTAAACCGAAACTGCCCTCACAGCATGGAAGCACATGGCACTGTGTGGCTCAGTATGCTTCTGATACGTTTATCTCAGTTGAGTTGCTCAACAATCTTCATTGTATGCCAAATTTGAAAAGGCAAGATAAATATTCCTGGTAGCTTGGATACAGAACCTAGCAAACAAATGAGGGGATTTTGCTGGAGTCAAAGGACGAACTCAAGTTTTGAAATGCTTCAGTGGTAAGAAAGATCAACTGAATAGTTACAAATAACTCACTATAACCTGACTATATTACAACAATCTTGCTAAATTGCTTATTTTTGGTATGTTTTGCACAAACAAATATAATGACTTGGTTGCATGTATTTTTATTTAGTATATCTAGGTAAAGTTGCAACATCTTTACTAGCAATATTTGTCATTTTTATTTTTATATAGCTTCGAAGTCATTGTCCATTTATAATCAAACAATGTCATCTGTATTATTTTATACAGGTCAGTACCATTTACCATACTTCCACTGATACGGATCTCAGAACAAGATGATTAGGTGCGTGAAGCATGGTAAGTCATGCATACTTATCTTATTATTTACAATCTTTGATAATCAACTGTTTCTTTTGTGTTAACAATTTGGTCTGTTCACTTCACTGTTTGAAAGATTTAGTACCATGGTTGGCATTAAACACGTATTGAATGTTTATTCTGTGGAACTAGATTGTGAACTGACTGATCTTGACTCTTAAACCAACCTTCTAATTGTTTCTCAAGTAGTAAGATGGGTTGAAAATCATGGCCTCAGCCCTCACTAATGATTTTTTTTAAATGATAATTGGGACATCCCACTAAAATCATAGGATTATCCTGTGACAGACTAAACACCCTAGGTTTTGTCTTTGTTCTGGATGATCCTAAGCAAATAACATTCGTTTGATTTTCCTTGTTCACGAGTTCTTTTTCTTCGTTACTCATTAATGTTCGTGCTTCGCTGTCCTAAGTAGAACGGATTTACAATATGTGGCATAAAATATGTTAACATCCATTTTTTTCGATGGCGCATCTTACTGGAGATCTTGAATGATTTTGCAGCTACAGGAAACTGAAGTAATTTTTAATCAAGCAGCATATGGTATTGGCATAGGTAATTGGTTGTTGAATATGGTTTCAGTTTTCCCATGGCCCTGTGAGGATCTCATTGTCATTTGGTACAAATCAAAAGATGTCAGCTGATTAATACACATGAGTTTCCTCATGGTACTAAAGAAGTCTCACACAAACCTAATGAAGAAGTAGACTTTGCACCTCCTTATCTCCTGTCACATGTTCATCCTTCCATGGGGACCCATCATTCCAAATTGAATGATGGCTGCAACATGAAAAACAGCCCAGAGCTAGAAGATGACACTGTATTCTCCTGCAATCTGCTGTTGGACAACTGCAAAATACTGCCAAAGAGTGCACCTATATCTGATGTTCAAAAGAACACCTTTTCATGAGATGACAGGCTTTTCCTATGTACTTTACACAGAAATATGTTGACTAGATAGATCCACACAAGCAAAGGCTAATTATGAACTAAGGCAAAATGTTCTGCAAATTTGCCTTTGCAATCAAGATTCTACGAAGTGCTTTATATGGATCAAAATGGTTAAGGTGGATCTTACTCATGGAAGTGTGACAGCAAAGATTTATGTTGGCAACAGGATAAACCTATCGGGAGGAATATCATATATAGGCCTCAGCTGACTGGTTTCATCTTGATATTTGTTACATATGCCCTGCAAATTCGATCAGGAATTTCCTTCATGCCAACCATCAGGTGAGAAATCCGCCAACCCAAATCTGGATGCATTAAAATTTTGAAATGTTATAAGAAATTCAAACTGCTGCTTTACCTTATCATGATTCTACACCTTACGGCTGCAATCTCATGCTTGCTCAGGACACAGGAGCATTATGCAATCTCATGCTTGCTCAGGTGATGCTTGATAGTGATACGACAAACCGGTGATGAGATTGAAATGTATTATTCCGAAGAAGAATGTTGTTTTCTGGCGTTTTAAGGAGAACAAGGGAGCAGTGGAGGCTGGTGGAGACTGAAATGTATTGTTTCTGGAGAAGCTGGAGAGCACGGTGTAGCCGAATTTTTGTAGGCCGCCATCTCAGTCGGATAATTGATATTCTAATTAACTTGTCACAAACATTACACAGATCCTGTGAACAGAGAGACACATGGAATCTGAACACAGATAGGTCTAGGTATCTGGAAGTAACACTTTTGCACATAGATCAATGGACTACATAAAGTTGTTAACTAGCTGTTGATTTATTGATTCCTTTCCCACTGATCAGTGAATAATGCTGCAAGTCGCGCTCTGGAGCATTGTGGTATCTTGTATGTAACTCACCCTCGCTGTACCATTGTGGTATCGGCTGTTGAAGCCCAGGGGCAGGTAGAATAAGCAATTCTGGCATCTCGAATAGTCAGTCATGTTTGGATGTTTGGCAAAAGATGCTAGGAACATATATCAATAATTTAATGATGCTGGGATCGAACTAGATTATTGGCTGCAATGTTAATTACGTACCAATGCTTGATGGTGCGTCATGCACTCATGAGTCATGCCTCGTATGCGTGTCCAATTGCTATAAAACTATCAACCGTCAGGTCTTGAGTATTTCACGGCCTCAGTGCATCTTCTGGCTTGTTGGGCCAGCTCCTTACAAGCGGGCTTCATTTACAGGCAGCGTCTGGTAATTCTTCGTCTTTGTTTCTTTGTTTTTCACACCCGGGCGGCGATTCCATCGCAGCGGCGGCCACGGGGTAGGAAGCTAGCGTTTGGGTTCAATGGCGAGACGGTAAATTCGCAGATCGGAAAGAAGTTTGGGTTCGAGCCCGGGCGAGCCGTGCTGCAGGCCATCAGCGGTCGGCACAATTTCACATACAAAATAAATAAATAGTTGCCTGTAATTTTCAAAAACGATAAATTACGATATGCACTTATCTATACTTAAAGGATCCAGTTATTTTAAAAACTTTTCCTACCAAGGAAAATACCTTGTACCGCTCACGCTGGACCCACTTGGACCCACGTTGCAGGAAAATAAAGAAAATATTGTGAAAGAATTTTTTGGTAGAGCGAAAAAATATACGTGAGTTCACCTCTCACCCCCTGTTTTTTTTCACCCATATATTTTCTACCCACCCATCGTACCCACGCATGAATTTTGGAAAAACCCGCGCGTGAATTTTGGAAAACTTTGGCATGATTTTTTTTTGTTTAGAAATATTAACATGCGGTGGAATTTAAACGAAGGAACTCGGCAACACGATCCCCCGATCTAACCTTCCCTGTTTAGATTGCCTGTGTCCGACCTCGCCCTCCTCTGCCGCCGCGTCGCTCGCCCTAGAGTTTCTTCGAGTCGACGTCGTCTGCCGCATGTCCATCCGAAATCATCGTCGTTGCCGATGGTGAGGACCTCCGCATGCACTCGTTGCTCTCCTCTCTGTAATCTGTGTAGCCGGCAAACCGTGCTGCATGCCGGCGGACGTGCCGTGCTGGTCCATGTCGAGTCGCTGCTGAGCCGCCTCCTACTTGTCTCCTTGTCGCAGTCGTCGTTAGCCATCAGGAGCAAAGCATCCAGCGTCATAAAGTCCATCATCGGAGGGCACCGTTGCCATGCTGCTACGAGGAGCACGTCTTCGTCAACATTGGTCTCCACTATGTATACGTCGTCGCCATACGCCTGTGGCCTGGCCTCCGAGATGAGCTACCTTGCTTCATGCAATATATTGTTCCCAGCCACGAACCGCTGCCGCATGCATCTCCGGTCTGCCGAGCCAAACCGCTGGCCACCATTGCCGAGCAAGCTGGGCATGTCGATTGTCTTTTGCGTCTGCAAGCTGAGAAAATAAGCAATCGGTGCTTTGCCTCATGTACCTGTACAGAGGCTACCGAGCTTTCAGCTATGCAAGTGATGATATCATGGTAAAGTTCTTGTTTTGGTATTCAGTATATATTCCACCATCAGAAATCTTTATGATCTTTGCTATATATCTTTGCCCTGTAGAATGATTATTTATTTTCAAGCAATCCAATATATCCTTGCTTCTTTACATAATGAATTCTTTTCTCGATCATTTCATCATGCTCATATCACTCCGGGGTAATAATTCTTGACTCCCATTTATATTTGGAAAGCCCGAAAATTACTATGCCTTGTAATCTTATTCAGCTCGTATCTTTATCATTTTAACTCAAATCTTAGTGATTCTCGCGCTCCCGAGATCATAGCGATGTGTAGAATAATTTAGGGCGCTTATCTTGTTTTGTTCGTAATGATTGGTGTATTGTTTTCTTTGTTTGCTTGATTGATGCGAGCAGAACGAACGCGGTTTGTCATATTTCAAGGAGAAGAAGTTGAAGAATATTTGAGCAGCTGTACTTTGAATAAAGGCAAGTGTATTATGTTCATGTATTGTCCTGATAATTATTAATTTCACTATCCATGCTTGTACTTAATTTGATGGGTCCTATTTAAGGATATGTCTAGCCACCATATATAATAATTATACTTGAAACCTGAGTTTTTATATTCATGTTGGAGCTAGAAGTGGGCGCCCAGGTAGAGGGTCGCCGACAGAGCGAGCATTGCGTGGTTGATGGCCCACTTGATGTGCCGGTCGACCATGTTCTGCGTGTTCAGCATGGTGATCCGCCGGTCAGCCATCGCCGACGGCCGGGCTCTTCTAGGCTCTGATCCGGTAGGTGAAAACTCCTTGCTCCGTGTCACGTTGTCTGAGGCCGAGGTCTACGGCGGCAGGCTCGCCAGCCAGCTGTCGGGCTTGGCGTCGAGCATGTTGCACAATAGGACGCCATGCCCGAGGTCAATCCACCGTCCACGCCATCGTTAGAATTTTAATAAGCTATATGTAGAATTTAACTAATTTAAATTTAGATACTCTATTTTAAAAATAAAAAATTAATGTCCACTATATTTTTTGGAAAAAGTCTATTTTTGACCATCCAACTCTTGCCTCAGTTTGGTTTTGATCATCGAACTCCAAAACCGAGTATCTTTGGACATCCAACTATCAAAACCGTTCAGATTTGGCCATCGGGGTGGTTTTGATGGGTGGTTTTAATTTTTTTTATTTACACTTTAGTCCATAGATCTTAAAATGATTATTACTTTTTGCTCGTATCTCCGATTTAAGTGATTCTTGCGGTCACGCGTTCATAACAGTGAGCTTTATCTTTTAAAATAGTTTTTATACTATTTTATCACTATTTAATATAATATTTTTATGTTGTTGCGTAAAAATACCAATATGAGAAAAGTAAAACAAATGGTTAGAAAATAGTTCTTGGATCTTTAAATGATTACTATTTTTTTCTCGTAAATCTGATTTAAGGGATTCTTGTGGTCATGCATTTGTAACGACGAGATTTGTCTTTTAAAGTTATGGACATATTATTTTCTAACATTTTATTTCACTTTTCTTATATTGGTGTTTTACACAACAACATAAAAATAATATATTAAATAGTGATAGAATAGTATAAAGACTATTTTAAATGATAAAGCTCTCTGTTATGAACGCGTGACCGTAAGAATCACCTAAATCGGAGGTACGAGCAAAAAGTAATAGTCATTTTAAGATATAAGGACTAAATTGTAAATACAAAATTTAAAACCACCCATCAAAACCGCCCTAATGGTCAAATTTGAATGGTTTTGATGGTTGGATGGCCAAAGATACCCGGTTTTGGAGTTCGATAGCCAAAACCGGCCAAAAATGGATTTTTTTCCATATTTTTTTAATACACGCGCGGCACGCGCGTGCACTCTACTGGTACTTGAAAAATAATCCACTTGAATTTCAAGAGGCCAAGGCCGTCTTGCTGAAGCAGCGAGCACGCTTCGCTTGGTGTCGTTCAGTGGAAATGGTGAGGATTCGTCGGGCACTCACGAGTCACACCACACGAGGAGACAGGCGTAAATCATCATATCGCATAGATCAGCCCAATACGATGGACTACGCACAAATAGGCCCAAATAGACCCTCATCCGAAACTGGACCTTACGTCGTGTATCACACAGGTCCAGCTAAACCCTCGGGCTGGACCGGATTCTGGTCGAGAGCAGCCCATACTTGGGACATGCCGGACCATTTCGGCAATCAAGCGTCCCCAATCCCCATCAATCAATCATCACGGGAACGAGCCAAGTAGCAATATCCGGGCCGGCCCGGCGAACTCTAGCGGCCCTGAGAAGCTTCCAAGCAAAATTATCCACCACACCGCTCGCTCCTCCTCCTTCTTCTAGTACCTTCCAGAACATTACATTCCTCCCGCCATAAATAACCCATGGCTCCCGCCAAAGCAACAAGTCGCCGACCTGTGGCAACCCAGTCAACCGACCAAACAAGCTCGTCGCATCACTTGCTGCACAGTGCCGGATGGAGATGGAGCACCACGCCGTGACCGTCAAACAGGAGGACGAGGAGGTCGTGGTGCTGGACGCCGACGGCGGTGACACTGGCGGGCGAGCGGGCGCGGCGCCGGCGCCGGAGCCTTGGCGGACGCCGGCGGCGGCGGCGTCCGCGGTCCCGCCGTTCCTGGCGAAGACATTCGATCTGGTGGAGGACCCCTCGACGGACGGCGTGGTGTCGTGGGGCCCGGCGCGGAACAGCTTCGTGGTGTGGGACCCGCACGCCTTCGCGGCGGGGCTCCTCCCGCGCCGCTTCAAGCACGCCAACTTCTCCACCTTCCTCCGCCAGCTCAACACCTACGTCAGTAATCACACATTTCAATTCGTTGTCAACTTTGTCATTGCAGTGTTAGTGTAGAGCTACCACTGCTATTCTTTTATTTACTAATCAATTTTCTGATTAATTGCTGTTGTGGTGTTCTTGTGCGCGCGATAATGGTGTGCAGGGATTCCGCAAGGTGAGCCCGGACAGGTGGGAGTTCGCGCACGCCGACTTCCTCGCCGGCCAGCGCCACCTCCTCTCCAACATCCGCCGCCGGCGCGGCGTCGCCGCGGGAGGGTCCAAGACGCAGGCCGCGAAGGCCAGCGGCGGCCGCGACGGCGAGCTCGAGAAGCTGCGGCGGGAGCGCGAGGCGCTGGCGCGGCTGCGTCGCGAGAAGCGGGAGGCGCGCGCGCAGCTGCTGGACGTGGAGCGCCGCGTGCGGGGCACGGAGCGGCGGCAGGAGCGGTGCACGGCCTTCCTCGCGCTCGCGCGCGCCGCCGGGGACGGGGAGCCGGCCGCCCGTGGAAGCCGATTGCAGGAAGCGGCGGCGGCTCGACGCCGGCGCCACGGCCGCGCCGGAGGCGGAGGCGGATTTCCTAGAGTTCGTGGTGGAGCTGGCAGCGCTCGCGGCGGGCGGCGAGGCCGAGGCGGGTCGCACTCCTCGCACCCCGACGGTGGCGTCGGCCCAGGGCGCGGGCGCCGCCGCCAACCTGGACTTGATATGGAACGAGCTGCTGGGGGAGGAGATGGTGCCGATCGGCGGCGAGGCGGAGGTGGAGGAGCTCGTGCCGCAAATCGGTTGCTTGGCGTCGCCGAGTTGTTGATCAGCTGACAGCTGGGCAGCCAGCCTTGCAGCACAGCAAGTGCTCAACTCCTTCCGGCGCATCTCAGCTGTTGATCTCGACGAAACCAACGGTCCCCATCGAGCCCTGAGCAAACGTGGAATGTACAGTTCCTCCCTGCTTCGGATTCCTACCAGAAACTCTGCAGTATACTGTTCATCTGTGATATTAGGATTTGTTTTTACTAAACAAAGCTATGCGCTAGAGCAGATACTGTATCACAGAATTGAACGAGCGGTGCTGCATAAATCATTTTGTTGCAAAATATTAAGTTAGTAAATAGTATTATAGTAATAACTCTATATTGTCCATAACTGAACATGTGGCATGAGAACTATGTTTTTCACATTTTAGTAGTGCATCCTGGCATGTTTTGAGCTTGCCTGAGTAGAACAAATGAAAGCAGGTCAAGTTTAGTTGTTTAAAGTTGAGATTAGCTCCAAATTCTTTGGATAACCTGCGCCCTATTTGGAAGGAAGTAGTTTAAACTTGAAATGAAAGCATAATGAACTTCATTTAGTATTCTACAACTTCATCTTAATATGGTTGAGTGTGGTCACTACTTTAAGGAAAGGAGCAAAAATCAAGATCGGCTCTTTATGGTGACGTTGTCCAAATTGCAATTAGTGGTACAAGTTGTTGTCTACGACATGGCTAACTCAAATTCAAAATAGAAAATAATCTAAATCTTTTGATCTTGCACGTCATATACCGAGAGGCTTTGGGGACTACGATTCCATATCAATCATAATTGTTTATGCCACACATGACACATGTCTATAAAATCATTGTGACCATTAGTTATACTTGTTATTAATTGACTAAAATCCATTAGGAAGATTTTGGATGCACTTTCATTCGGTCCGATGAATTATAAGACGGGTTATTTAAATGTACCGGGAGTATGAAATTGTTTGATTCCCTCCCTTGCCATCATGCGGTTTGGAGGCGGTTTTGCAGGTAAGCCACGTCCTCCATGTCAGATGAAATCGTATTCTTGAATATTTAAGGGTTCGACATTTAAGAATGTGTAGACCCAAAACCCATCGTCGGATGCTAGGTGAAATCGGATACCCCTCTTGAACTTGGATACTCAGTCATTTATAACGATGTAGAGTTAAAACTCTACCCTCTCTCCCATACATTCCCCTCTCCTCCTCTATATAATTTATTGATGTATTAGACTATAATTATTGGTGAAATAGTTTATATTAAACTATAAGTCTTCGAAAGAGGTAGGTCACACCATGTAATGCATGTGTGTGATACATTTGTGTTTTAAACATCTGGGAATGCATATGGCAGTGTTGCATAGCACATTGGGAATAAATGGTTGTGTTACACCTAACAAATTGATATCTCAGTCACATAAATAACATTGTTAGTTAAGTACAAATTCATAGGATATCATAATTATAGGGATAGATTTTATATATGTGTATTAGTGTTTGCATCTCTAATGTTTTGAAAACAAAATAGAAGTAGCTAAGCGTGGATTACATGTTTTTGCACACTAATCATTTTACTCTCGTCTGAACGCATTGTGTTTGGAACCCGCAGAGTTCGTGGGTGCCCTCAAGTTTTAGATAAACCGATTAGACCATGGTGTTCGTTGGCCCACGTCACCCTGTGCCTGTATTTTTCACTTCTTCCGCATGAGACCTCCACTTGGGCAAAGAGCCGGCGAAAGCGATTGTTAACAACTACTAATCCACCACCATGAACAAGCAACTGATAACACCAGATCCGATACAATATGCAATGGGAATTTGGGGAAGCAGCAAAGCAGAGGATAGAGAACCAGACTAGAGAATAGCCGGGTACAGTTGGAGGAAGAAGATCAGCAGCAACACAAGATATTGGAGACTAGAGGAGGAAGAACAGGAGGAGATACTTATTCTGATAATATTCATCGATGCCCTGTCTCTGGAGTATTGCCCTCCTTTAGTATTGCTTGCCTTCGTCAGTTACCTGGCCCAATAAGTCTTGCCGCCACGGCCCATAGTCCACACAACGAGTAGCCCAATTATAGGAGGACCCTGACATTCCCCCCTTCTTAAGCTTCGACTTGCCCTCAAGCCGATATAGAATTTGTGGACATTCCCTTGTTCTCCTGGATCCCATGATAGTTGCACTTTCTCTCTTGGAATTGACTTCATAGCCTTGTTGTCACCATTTCTGAATAATTTGTCCAGTGTTCCTCTGGCATCCCATAACAATTGCTTTTCTTTGGTGATATACCTCGACCAGTTGTTGCCATTTGTCTCCTCAACTATTTCCAGTTGTATTGCTCCAACATAAGTAAGGACTAGATGAATCCCATGATTTCTGCCTTGTGAAGTTGTGCCTTCAAGAAAAGCACATGCAATGAAACCACCAGGATCCCATGTGTGCAGTTTCTGGTGATCAAAATCAATGCAATTGCCTTCTGCACCATACAAAAACAGTGAAGTTTTAGGAGATATCGTGGCAGAAGAGATCAGGTTGCCTCCAGACTGATTACTTAGAGAGAGATGTCTAACTTCTGAAAATTTCCTTTCATGTAACAACATAGTTGTTTTTGCAGTGGCATGGTCTATATTGCTTACAAGCTCAGAAAAGCTCCGAACTACTCCATGATTCCAGCTTAGCAACCATGTATAGTCCAAGTGGTGCAGAAAAGATTTCAATGTTTTTCCCAATTTGTGAACAAAATGCATCAATTTTTGGACCCCTTGAACATCTGAACATTGGTATTTGCACAAATCCACCCTCTCCAAACAGCTAATCAGAACAACAATTTTCCATCTGAAATTCAGTCGACTTGGGGGTGGCCATGGGGATTTTGTGAACCAGATATAAGCACAATGTAGAGCTTTGGTGCATCCAGCAGCTATGGAAAAAGATGGCCATGTCATAGGCCATGATTCGACAACACATGTGAACTCATGTCTCACAGGCAGTGGCAATGGTTGCTGACTGATCCATTTCATGAGTAATGGTCCCTGAACTAACAAACTTTGATAACTCGTAGTTTCAAGAATTGCAGGTAGCTGCCATGGTGGCTTCCAGAGCAAACAAAAACACCCCACAACAGGAATCTCATGAACTGTGGTGAAAGATGGCCATGGTTGTCACACCCGGATTTACATAGAAACCCGAATGCTTCTATATGTGTGCCCAGGAAGTCCACAGAACACATATAGATAACAAATATGATAAACAGAGTACATATGCTCGAATAAAATGGTTTTACATCAGAGTTTGACTAAAATAACTAAATAACACAGCGGAAGACTATATATTAACTCTCTCTAAACGAAGACGAAGACGAAGACGAACACCATAATCCACAGGGACACCGACTGGTTGAGCACAGCTAGTAGAATGGTAGATCTTCAGGAAACTCAATAGCAGCAGTACCATCTAATCCATCTGTTACCCATCCGGGATTTTGTTGAATGGCAAGTGTAAGTAATTGTCTTACTTAGCAAATACAACACGGTAATGAAGGCTTAAAACAAAGGCTTGACACGGCTGTACTGCATTAGCAATTTTAGTTGTTTCATTTTAACATTAACCAAGATTACTACAATTAAGTGAATCCCAGTTGAAACCCAATTAATATAGTAGAAGTAATCATTAAACAATAATAAACAACAACTTCTAATCAAAAAGGATCCAGGCCGCTCTTGACCCTGAGCAAGGCTATCATGATAGATTATACACTCTGCAGAGGTTTCGCCCTTTACCCACCAGTCGCGTAAAAGTTCAAAGGAACTTTGCACCCAACCACGCACATCAACACTTCCGAGGTGTGACTGCATAGGGACGCTACGAGGCTTTTCACAAGACACCCTAACAAAACAGTAGCCGTTATGGTACAACCTAGGCAGCATGACCCAAGGCACCGAGATTGACTGACGCCCATGTCGCAACATGAGGGGGTCAATGGCGTCCAAGCGCGGTAAAGAATAACAACAACAAAATAAATAGCGCAACGTGTGGAACCTCCGCCATACGGAAGCTCCCAACACGGGACTGTGCCTCACGGGGACATAGCCAACGGATACTCCGTCCTCGGTGGATCAAACCATACTCTCACCCATGCTTCCCATAACGCCGTCGGCCCGTCGGTAACTACTGTCAAGCTAGAGCCGTACATGCTACTCGTCCAAGACCAGAGCCATTATAGTTCCGGTGGTGGCGACAGGTTCCTGGGTTGCCGCTTTAAGAACCAGTCCTTACGGAGAGATACTAGGGCCAAGCATAAGGCATACGCCCTAGCTCCCTGTTCCATGTTGCTAAAAAGCAAGTTTTACCTTTAACTTTGAAGTGAACCATTAAGTCAAGATTAACAGTTAAACATTGGTGACAGTAGCTGCGCTTAGCAAAGGTCTACCCAAATGCAATAACCCAGGGTAATCAAGGTATAGGATAAACAAAGCTAGGTACAACCTTAATAGGAACAATTTAGACACATGCATATGCAGTAAATTATTGTAAAGGTGTGTTTAGGTAGCAAGGATTGTCCGTGCTGTACTTGCCTTCGTCCAACTGCTGCTGTTGCTCTTGCTGCTGCTGTTGGTCCTGCTCCTCGTAACCCTCGAACTCAAATGCGTACGGCTCACCGACTGGACTCATACATCAACACACAAGCATCCATACAAGCCAGTACATGCAAACAATATTAATCTATTAGAACAGTACACCAATCAATAAAAACAGATCAAAAGAAGGCTCAGAAACTAATCTACGCTTCGCTACGAACACGTGAGCGCGAGAGTCACTCAAATCGGAGCTAAAACGAAGAAGTTATGGCTTTTCTAAGATTTAGGGACTTGCTGGCAAAGTTTTAAAAGTTCCAGGGGCTTATTTGCAAAAACTCAGGGGCTAAAACATAATTTTATATAAAAACAGGAGGGTTTATTTGCAATTTGACCAAAGCAGGACCTCGGGTACTATTTTTAAATAAGACAGGGGGTTTTCTGTAAAAATCAGGACTTAATTGTAATTATTTTTGAATAGATTTGGACTGCGGGTTAATTTTGAAAAAGGATAGGGGTTCTTTTGCAAAACGGCCGAGGCTGACTCAGTTGACCGGTATGGTCAACTTTGACCCCGAGGCTTGACTTGATGTGGGCCGTCGGATCTAGTTTGAACGGTGGAGATTAGATCGGGGAGAGGGGGGTCATCGGCGGCGAGCAGAGCTGCGGCGGCGAGCGGCGGCGCTTCGCCGGCGTTGCTCGAAATCGAGCTAGGAGCCTCAGTTTGGGACGGGGATTGGCCCTACAGATGCGTCACGGCTTGGCGAACTCGGCCAGAGGGCTCAAGTCGTCGGCGGTGCAGCGGAGGGGGGCGCGCAGGTAACCATGGCGGCGGCGGCGCTCGGCTGCGGCGGTGAAGAGCGGCGGCGGCGCTACGGAGCATGGTTTGGGGCATGGCCGGGCGCTACAGACTCACGGGACGACAGCGAGTGCGACTGGGAGGATCTCGTTGGCGGCGACACAACAGCGGCGGCCGGCGACGACGAACAGAAGCGGCGGACGGCGATGCGCGGCGGCGGCTCAAGTCAGAGAGGGAAGAAGGGCAAGGAGGGGCTCGGGAGCACGCTTACCACCACGCGAAGCTGTTCCGGCGACCAATTTGGACGGGGCGGCGTTGTACTGACGGATCAACGGCGGCGGGTTTGGAAACCGCGGCGGCGGCTATGGCGGCGCTGCGAGCTCGGGTGGAGGCGGCTTGGGCGCGGATTTGTTGGGGGAAAAAAGCGGCGGGGCTTCGGCCTTAAGTAGCGCAGACGAGGGGAGAGTCCGGGGGAAGAAAACCTCGACGTCCGTGCCGTGGCCGACCGGGACTCCGTCGCGAGTCGTGGCGGACTCGGACTCGGGCGAGAGGTGGAAGACGACCTGCCCGCGGGTCCCACTCGCCAGCGGCTGCGGTGCAAGGCGGGCCGGCCTGGCTGGGCGTGGCGCTGTGCGGCCTGCTGGGCTTGGGCCGCGGAGCGGGCCGGGGAAGCGGAGCGCGTGGGCTGCTGCGGAAGCGGGGGGGAGGGAAAACAGACTTGACGCGCGCGCGGGCCGAGCGAACGAGCGGCTGGGCTGGGCCGAAAGTGGAGCGAGGGAGGCTGGGCCGCTGCGGGAAAAAGAGAAGTAGGAGGGCCAAAATCGGACGAGGAAAATAGTTAAGGGAGGAAAAACGGACTCGGGCCGCAGAAACTTTTCTAGAGCTCCAAATTAAATGATTCAAATTCGAATTTAGACAGAATTTAAATTCCAATTGAACCACACACAAACAAAACTCAATGCAGCCAGCATGAATGCAACAAAAATGTTTCTAACCTTATATTTAATTTTATTTATCATAAATAATTTATTTTCCTTAGGTTAATATGAGCATAAAATTAAATAAAAACAATTTTAATTACTAATTTTTTTAAAATAGGCATTTTTAGGGTGTTACAAACCTACCCCCCTTAAGATAAATCTCGTCCTCGAGATTCGGACGTGGATGGAAATAATTGTGGATATTCGGCTCTGAGATCTTCTTCTCTTTCCCAAGTCGCTTCATCCACTGAATGACGACTCCACTGAACCTTGCATATCCGGATCACTTTATTTCTGGTGACTCTCTCTGACTCTTCCAAAATTCTGACAGGGTGCTCCGTATAGGTAAGATCTTCCTCCACATTCAACTCATCAATCGGAATCTGTTCCTCAGGTACTCGCAAGCACTTTTTCAACTGAGACACATGGAACACATCATGTACTCTCGCTAACTTCTCTGGTAGCTCTAACTGATATGCCACCTCACCTTTCCGACCAAGTACCTTGAACGGTCCAATGTATCGAGGTGCTAACTTGCCCTTGACGTTGAACCTCTTCACGCCTCTCATGGGTGACACCTTGAGATACACGAAATCTCCAACTTCAAAGCTGAGATCTCTCCGTCGGTTATCCGCATAGCTCTTCTGTCTGGATTGTGCCACTTTCAGATTCTGTCTGATTATCCGCACTTGTCGCTCTGCTTCTCTTAGTATCTCAGGTCCAAATACCTGACTTTCTCCCGTCTGATTCCAGAATAGTGGTGTTCTACACTTTCTGCCATACAGAGCCTCGAATGGTGCCATCTGCAAACTCTTCTGATAGCTGTTGTTGTACGAGAATTCCGCGTACGGTAAACTCTTGTCCCAACTGGCACCATATTATAGAGCACATGCCCTCAACATATCCTCCAATATCTGATTTGTCCGTTGTGTCTGCCCATCTGTCTGCGGATGGTAAGCTGAACTGAACTGTAGCTTAGTGTCCATAGACTCATGCAATTGTCGCCAAAAGTGCGATGTGAATTGGGTACCTCGGTCTGACACTATTCTTTTTGGTACCCCATGCAAACACACAATCCTCTCCATATACAACTCTGCTAGTCTGGCTCCCGAGTAGGTGGTCTTTACTGGTAGGAAATGCGCCACCTTGGTCAGACGATCCACGATTACCCAGATTGAGTCAAATCCCCTCTGAGTGCGAGGTAAGCCAGTGATGAAGTCCATACCGACTTCTTCCCACTTCCATTCAGGTACCTTCAGGGGCTGGAGCAAACCTGCTGGCCTCTGATGTTCAGCCTTGACTCTCTGACATGTGTCACATAGAGCTACGTATGTGGCCACATCTCTCTTCAATCCGTACCACCAAAATCTCTCTTTGATATCCTGGTACATCTTGGTACTACCTGGGTGTATTGAATAGGCCGATTCATGGGCTTCCCTGAGAATTGCATCCCTAATCTGCACTACATCTGGTACACAGATCCGCTTCTCATACCACAATGTTCCTTGGTCATCCACTCGAAATCCAGGGGCTTTTCCTAATGCCACTAGTTCCACGATCTCCTTGATCTTCTCATCTGTGAGCTGTCCTTTTCGGATCTCTTGTTCCAAGGTCGGTTCTACTGCCATCTCGGTGACGCTGGTCACAAATCCCAGACTCATCCTTTCGAACTCTGAACTGAGTTCCTCCGATAAGCAATGTCCCGTGATCCTATTCACGTAACTCCTTCTACTCAGAGCATCTGCCACCAGATTGGCCTTCCCTGGATGATAATGAATTTCCAGGTCGTAGTCCTTGATCAACTCTAACCAACGACGTTGCCTCATATTCAGATCCGACTGTGTGAACACATACTTGAGACTCTTGTGGTCTGTGTAAATATCACACTTATGTCCAATCAAGTAATGCCTCCAAATTTTCAAAGCATGTATTACAGCTGCTAACTCCAGATCATGTGTCGGGTAGTTCTGCTCATGTTTCCTCAACTGTCTCGATGCATATGCTACTACTCTGCCTTCCTGCATGAGCACACATCCCAATCCTAGACGAGACGCATCGCAGTAGATAGAGAAGCTCTTGGTTATATCCGGCAACACTAGCACGGGTGCCGTTGTTAACCTCTTCTTCAATTCCTCAAAGCTGACTTGACATTCTTCAGTCCAGACAAACTTAGCATTTTTCTCCAATATCGCCGTCAAGGGCTTAGCAATCTTGGAAAATCCTTCTATGAACCTCCGATAGTATCCAGCCATTCCAAGGAAACTTCTGATTTCACTCACATCCTTAGGCAGATTCCAACTCAACACATCACTAACCTTCTTCGGATCAACTGCCACTCCACCATTGGATAGTACGTGTCCCAAGAATGCTACTTCCTTTAACCAAAACTCACACTTGCTCAGCTTGGCATACAACTGATGCTCACGAAGTCTTTGCATCACCAACCTCAGATGTTCTTCATGCTCCTCCTCATTCTTGGAGAAAACCAGAATGTCGTCAATGAACACTACCACGAACTTGTCCAGATAGTCCATGAACACACTGTTCATTAGATACATGAAGTATGCCGGTGCATTTGTCAAACCAAAAGACATGACCGTGAACTCATATAGACCATATCGGGTTGTGAAGGCCGTTTTGGGGATGTCAGTCACTCGTATCTTCATCTGATGGTAACCGGATCGAAGATCGATCTTAGAGAACACACATGCTCCTTTCAACTGGTCGAAGAGATCATCAATCCTTGGCAGCGGGTACTTGTTTTTGATGGTCACTTCATTCAAAGCTCGATAATCCACACACAATCTCTGGGTCCCATCTTTCTTATCCACAAACAAAACTGGTGCTCCCCAAGGGGACGAACTAGGACGAATATACCCTTTTGCTAACAATGCCCTTAATTCCTCCTTAAGTTTCTCTAGTTCTTTTACTCCCATTCTATATGGCCTCTTAGCTATAGGTGCAGTACCGGGCTTAAGATCGATAACAAATTCAACTTCGCGGTCTGGGGGCATACCTGGTAACTCGTCTGGAAACACGTCTGGGAATTCGCACACCACTCTGATGTCTTCCAGTGCTACACCTTCTGCTTGGTAGATCTGATTGTGTCCCACGGGACTAGCTGCTTGGTACTCCACTTTCTCACCAGTCTTTGCTGTCAGCTGCACTGTTCTTTTGGAGCATTGAATCACCCCATCGTATCTGGCTAACCAGCTCATACCCAGAATCAAGTCAAACCCAAGAGTTTCTAGGACTATTGGGTTCACCACAAAGTCTACCCCCCTTATTGTGATGGTGATACAGGGGCAACGTAAAGTGGCACGCTGTTCTCCCCCAGGTGAACTAACTACCATGGGGTTCCCCATAGGTTGCAAGATCATCATGTTCTTTTTCACGAAAGCAGCAGATATGAAAGCATGCGAAGCTCCAGTATCAAACAAAACAGTTGCGAGAGACGAGTTGACAGGGAACGTACCCACAACGACATCCGTGGCTCCTTCTGTGGTTTCCGCACCCATGTGGTTGACCTTTCCTCTCGCTGGGTTCTGCTGCTGATTCCCGTTCTGGTGCTGCGGTTGTCCAATCCTCTGGTTGTTGTTCTGACCGACGGCGTTCTGAGCCTTGCGTGGGCAAGCGCTGGCATAGTGTCCCAACTCACCACAACCAAAACACCTCGGAGCCGTAGGTGCATTGTTGGTTGGATTGGGGCGTTGGACAGGACCACTCTGTGGCTGGTTCTGAGGACGTTGCTGTGGTAGTGCTGAGGGGTACTGGGGACGTGGCTGGTACTGGGGTCGTTGCTGATACTGGTTGCGGTTCATCAAACCGGACTGTCCCTGGAAACGCTGTGGAGTCACCATCTGCTGGTTTCCTTGCTGAGGATTGAAGCGAGGGCGAACGTTGCTTCCTGACGGTGTGCCTTGAAGCTTCCTCTTCTTTTCTTCCATCTCGCGGCGCTTGTGCTCCAGCAGTAGTGCGCTATCCACCAGTTCTTGAAAAGTGGCGAACCTAGAGCACATGAGTTGGTACTGGAGTGTATCATGCAAGCCATCACGGAATCGGGTCTGCTTCTTCCTATCCGTATTCACATCCTCTGGAGCATAGCGGGCCAACTCAATGAACTTGTCACGATAAGCGGTGACACTCATACCTTCCTGCTTCAATGCCAGGAACTCCTTCTTCTTCAAAGTCATCAGCGCTTCCGGCACATGGTGAGAACGGAAGCTGTCGCAGAACTCCTGCCAAGTGATCTGATCACGATTGGGGTGAGCATACTGGTACGCATCCCACCAATCCAAAGCTGCTCCCTGGAGCTGTCCACTTCCATACAACACCTTCTCCCGGTCGTTGCACTGTGTGATGTCCAGCTGTCGTTCCACTGCTTTGAGCCAGTCCTCTGCTTGCATTGGGTCGCTAGACTTGTTGAAGGTAGGAGGGCGTCCCTTCATAAACTCGCCCCTTTTATCTCGGGGTTGCACGTAGTGCTGTTGGGGCGGGTTCTGCTGATTCTGCTGCATCAGTGCTATGGTTTGCGCCATCTGCTGTGTCAGCTGAAGTTGCATCTGCATCATCTGCTCCATGGTGAGTGGCGGTGGTGGAGGTGGTGGGTTCTGGTTCTGGATGCTTCCACTGCCTCCGGGGTTGCTTCTGGTGTTAACCATCTACCATATCAAGAGATCTCCCATCAGTATTCCCGTCAATCGGTAATAGATAACCCATGCTTGCAGATGGTGTATGAGAAGATAGCAGCACTTGGAAAGATATGATAGAGAGTAAGACAGAGGGAGTGCAAAGGAGATAGATAACCCAACTATTTATTCACTAGTATTCCTTAAACCTTAGTCCTATATCTAGATGGAGATAGACTTGCATCTATGACCATCACAATCATTACAAAGATCCAAATCAAACATAAGCATAATAACAGTAAAATCAAGCACCCAAAGACACGATTCACAGAAGACTCGACAACACGGGTTTTGAAAATCGTAACTAGATGATCTGAAACAAAATCATGGTGGTCTCCTAGTGATTTTTCAACCGTTCTAACTAGGCTGCGTTCCTACAGTCAACTTGGCTCTGATACCAATCTGTCACACCCGGATTTACATAGAAACCCGAATGCTTCTATATGTGTGCCCAGGAAGTCCACAGAACACATATAGATAACAAATATGATAAACAGAGTACATATGCTCGAATAAAATGGTTTTACATCAGAGTTTGACTAAAATAACTAAATAACACAGCGGAAGACTATATATTAACTCTCTCTAAACGAAGACGAAGACGAAGACGAACACCATAATCCACAGGGACACCGACTGGTTGAGCACAGCTAGTAGAATGGTAGATCTTCAGGAAACTCAATAGCAGCAGTACCATCTAATCCATCTGTTACCCATCCGGGATTTTGTTGAATGGCAAGTGTAAGTAATTGTCTTACTTAGCAAATACAACACGGTAATGAAGGCTTAAAAGAAAGGCTTGACACGGCTGTACTGCATTAGCAATTTTAGTTGTTTCATTTTAACATTAACCAAGATTACTACAATTAAGTGAATCCCAGTTGAAACCCAATTAATATAGTAGAAGTAATCATTAAACAATAATAAACAACAACTTCTAATCAAAAAGGATCCAGGCCGCTCTTGACCCTGAGCAAGGCTATCATGATAGATTATACACTCTGCAGAGGTTTCGCCCTTTACCCACCAGTCGCGTAAAAGTTCAAAGGAACTTTGCACCCAACCACGCACATCAACACTTCCGAGGTGTGACTGCATAGGGACGCTACGAGGCTTTTCACAAGACACCCTAACAAAACAGTAGCCGTTATGGTACAACCTAGGCAGCATGACCCAAGGCACCGAGATTGACTGACGCCCATGTCGCAACATGAGGGGGTCAATGGCGTCCAAGCGCGGTAAAGAATAACAACAACAAAATAAATAGCGCAACGTGTGGAACCTCCGCCATACGGAAGCTCCCAACACGGGACTGTGCCTCACGGGGACATAGCCAACGGATACTCCGTCCTCGGTGGATCAAACCATACTCTCACCCATGCTTCCCATAACGCCGTCGGCCCGTCGGTAACTACTGTCAAGCTAGAGCCGTACATGCTACTCGTCCAAGACCAGAGCCATTATAGTTCCGGTGGTGGCGACAGGTTCCTGGGTTGCCGCTTTAAGAACCAGTCCTTACGGAGAGATACTAGGGCCAAGCATAAGGCATACGCCCTAGCTCCCTGTTCCATGTTGCTAAAAAGCAAGTTTTACCTTTAACTTTGAAGTGAACCATTAAGTCAAGATTAACAGTTAAACATTGGTGACAGTAGCTGCGCTTAGCAAAGGTCTACCCAAATGCAATAACCCAGGGTAATCAAGGTATAGGATAAACAAAGCTAGGTACAACCTTAATAGGAACAATTTAGACACATGCATATGCAGTAAATTATTGTAAAGGTGTGTTTAGGTAGCAAGGATTGTCCGTGTTGTACTTGCCTTCGTCCAACTGCTGCTGTTGCTCTTGCTGCTGCTGTTGGTCCTGCTCCTCGTAACCCTCGAACTCAAATGCGTACGGCTCACCGACTGGACTCATACATCAACACACAAGCATCCATACAAGCCAGTACATGCAAACAATATTAATCTATTAGAACAGTACACCAATCAATAAAAACAGATCAAAAGAAGGCTCAGAAACTAATCTACGCTTCGCTACGAACACGTGAGCGCGAGAATCACTCAAATCGGAGCTAAAACGAAGAAGTTATGGCTTTTCTAAGATTCAGGGACTTGCTGGCAAAGTTTTAAAAGTTCCAGGGGCTTATTTGCAAAAACTCAGGGGCTAAAACATAATTTTATATAAAAACAGGAGGGTTTATTTGCAATTTGACCAAAGCAGGACCTCGGGTACTATTTTTAAATAAGATAGGGGGTTTTCTATAAAAATCAGGACTTAATTGTAATTATTTTTGAATAGATTTGGACTGCGGGTTAATTTTGAAAAAGGATAGGGGTTCTTTTGCAAAACGGCCGAGGCTGACTCAGTTGACCGGTATGGTCAACTTTGACCCCGAGGCTTGACTTGATGTGGGCCGTCGGATCTAGTTTGAACGGTGGAGATTAGATCGGGGAGAGGGGGGTCATCGGCGGCGAGCAGAGCTGCGGCGGCGAGCGGCGGCGCTTCGCCGGCGTTGCTCGAAATCGAGCTAGGAGCCTCAGTTTGGGACGGGGATTGGCCCTACAGATGCGTCACGGCTTGGCGAACTCGGCCAGAGGGCTCAAGTCGTCGGCGGTGCAGCGGAGGGGGGCGCGCAGGTAACCATGGCGGCGGCGGCGCTCGGCTGCGGCGGTGAAGAGCGGCGGCGGCGCTACGGAGCATGGTTTGGGGCATGGCCGGGCGCTACAGACTCACGGGACGACAGCGAGTGCGACTGGGAGGATCTCGTTGGCGGCGACACAACAGCGGCGGCCGGCGACGACGAACAGAAGCGGCGGACGGCGATGCGCGGCGGCGGCTCAAGTCAGAGAGGGAAGAAGGGCAAGGAGGGGCTCGGGAGCACGCTTACCACCACGCGAAGCTGTTCCGGCGACCAATTTGGACGGGGCGGCGTTGTACTGACGGATCAACGGCGGCGGGTTTGGAAACCGCGGCGGCGGCTATGGCGGCGCTGCGAGCTCGGGTGGAGGCGGCTTGGGCGCGGATTTGTTGGGGGAAAAAAGCGGCGGGGCTTCGGCCTTAAGTAGCGCAGACGAGGGGAGAGTCCGGGGGAAGAAAACCTCGACGTCCGTGCCGTGGCCGACCGGGACTCCGTCGCGAGTCGTGGCGGACTCGGACTCGGGCGAGAGGTGGAAGACGACCTGCCCGCGGGTCCCACTCGCCAGCGGCTGCGGTGCAAGGCGGACCGGCCTGGCTGGGCGTGGCGCTGTGCGGCCTGCTGGGCTTGGGCCGCGGAGCGGGCCGGGGAAGCGGAGCGCGTGGGCTGCTGCGGAAGCGGGGGGGAGGGAAAACAGACTTGACGCGCGCGCGGGCCGAGCGAACGAGCGGCTGGGCTGGGCCGAAAGTGGAGCGAGGGAGGCTGGGCCGCTGCGGGAAAAAGAGAAGTAGGAGGGCCAAAATCGGACGAGGAAAATAGTTAAGGGAGGAAAAACGGACTCGGGCCGCAGAAACTTTTCTAGAGCTCCAAATTAAATGATTCAAATTCGAATTTAGACAGAATTTAAATTCCAATTGAACCACACACAAACAAAACTCAATGCAGCCAGCATGAATGCAACAAAAATGTTTCTAACCTTATATTTAATTTTATTTATCATAAATAATTTATTTTCCTTAGGTTAATATGAGCATAAAATTAAATAAAAACAATTTTAATTACTAATTTTTTTTAAAATAGGCATTTTTAGGGTGTTACAATGGTGATGGTCGAAGCTGAACATCAATATTTGGCATCTCCCACTGTGTAGCAACAGTGCTTTTCCCACGGTCAAAGATACCATTGACAATAGAACACAACGGTAGGGAAGTGCTACCCATGAACTCAAATGGCATTGGCGGAGGCCATGATTGCCTTGGTCGCACAACCTCTAGATCACCAGTGAATAACGGCCATAACATTACATAATTTTGATCAATCCTTTCCTCAAACTCCTTCTGATTAGCATGAATGTTGGTACCACAACACCATATAACAGCACCACTTGAGAAAGATGGGGTAATGGTAGCCATGAAGTGAAACAGGGTTGGTGGCACAATACTGATTGTGGTGAGGGTGTCCACGGACTTGACCACACTAATGTTTTCACTGGGACATTTTGTCGAACAACTGTTGGGCGAGTTGGTGGGGATCTCCTCCTCTGTAGCCTGAGCAACCGATGCCGGTGCCAGTGAATCTGTCGGCGCAACAAGAGGCACGGTCATACAGGTAGTCCATTCAGCGGTTGGAGTGGTTGGTGCTGATGTCGGAACCGATAATGCCAATGAGGATGTCGCACGCACCATGGTGACATTGGTGGTGGCGCTGAGCATCATGGTGTCAATGGCTGTGGGTGAATCAGTGGGCACAGAGGTGGTTGTGGTCCATGGAAAAGCAGTTGGTGAAGTGCTGGAAATTGTCGGCGAAGGAGGCAGCTCAAGAGCAGCCTGGGCAGGCAAGCTCCCCATGATGTTGCCACTGCTTGTGTTTGGGGTGGCTTCACAGACTTGGGATAACGCCCATTTAATTTCCATCTGACAGCAACCATCATAGATGTTTCGCCCATGCAACTCCTCGTAAGCTTCAGCAGCTTCATGCTTCGATTGGAACACCACTCGAGCCAACACGGGATCTCCTCCCCCAAGAATGACCACATGCTCTACCTCTCCAAATGGATCAAACACAAGAGGGAGTAGCTTCTCAGAGATGGGATAGTCAGCATGACGAATGCTTACCTCCAGAACGCGACTTGGTGACCTCCAATCACTTGCAGCCATTTCGTCGAACGGGTTGCAGGCACCATTATTGAAGGCACCATTGTTGAAGCAATCTGGCCCCAAATCACACCTGCTCACTTGCTCCTTCCACACCATCTCCAGATCGGGGGGGGGGGGGGGAATTCCAAGGATTCGAACCGCTCTGATACCAATTGTTAGCAACCACTAATCCACCACCATGAACAAGCAACTGATAACACCAGATCCGATACAATATGCAATGGGAATTTGGGGAAGCAGCAAAGCAGGGGATAGAGAACCAGACTAGAGAATAGCCGGGTACAGTTGGAGGAAGAAGATCAGCAGCAACACAAGATATTGGAGACTAGAGGAGGAAGAACAGGAGGAGATACTTGTTCTGATAATATTCATCGATGCCCTGTCTCTAGAGTATTGCCCTCCTTTAGTACTGCTTGCCTTCGTCAGTTACCTGGCCCAATAAGTCTTGCCGCAACGGCCCATAGTCCACACAACGAGTAGCCCAATTATAGGAGGACCCTGACAGCGATCAAGGCGATATGTGCGGGGGCGCAATCCTCGCCGGACTCATCCCCGCGCAGGTGCACCGGTCGCTGACGACGGCGAATCTCTGGCCAGCGGCCGAGATCTCGACCGCCGCCGGCAAGCGGAAGGCGACGGCCGAGGTCGAGCCCGTGACCGATGACGACGAGGTGGATTTCGAGACCGAGTTCCGGCATTTTGAGGAGGACGAGGAGGAGCTGTCTCCGGGGTCGAGCCCGTGACTGATGACGACGAGGTGGATTTCGAGACCGAGTTCCGGCGTTTTGAGGAGGACGAGGAGGAGCTGTCTCCGCCTACTTCGCCTGATGTCACTGGCTTCATCAGGTCCAACAAGGCTGCTACTTCTCTCGCAGGTAAACACTTCTCCAGTACGAAAGACATGTTCACTAATCACTTCCCTCTGTGTTTCCATGAATGATTCAGCACTCACGCGGTTTCAGTTTCAGGCGCCGCCGTTTCCAAGAAGAGTCCGGCTCCGCGCGCAGCAGGCGCAGGCCCAAGCAGCTGCTCCAAGAAGTACAGGGGCGTCCGCCGCCGCCGGCCAGGCAAGTGGGCGGCGGAGATCACGGACCGGCGGCAGGGGCGGCGCGTGTGGCTCGGCACCTACGGCTCCGCCGAGGAGGCCGCTCGGGCGTACGACAGCGAGGCCCGCCGGATCCACGGGAAGAGCGCCCGGCTCAACTTCCCGGCGCCGCTGACGCATGAGGAGCCCAGCCGCCAGGGCGACACGCCGGTGGGCATAGACCTCAACTTGCCGGCCGTCTCCGACGATGCCGACGGCACAACGGCCGGTGACCACGTTCGCCATGCAGGTAAAACTATCTCATCGCAGCATCTTTAGTCTTACACACAAGCAAATTAAGCAAACAAGACACTAGCAGTCTAGCACGATACTAACTGTTTACTATTTCACTGATTGACTGATACAATGGCCGGGGTCAGCAGCAGCAGCAGCAGCAGAGATCGGCAGTGAGGCAGTGCAGAGCGCGCTAGCGAGGAACAAGGAGCTGATCACACAGGGTCCTCACGGTGAGAGCAACGTGTCCAGCACGGCCGGAGAGTTGCCGAATGCGGCGTTAGTTGATCGCCGAATGCAGCCGTCAGATGGAAGAGATCACTGACCTGCGGAGGGACCTTGAGACCCGCGAGAGGCGGCTTGTCCGGCTGGTCTCTAACGTGCTTCGTTGATCACTCGAACGTCGAGCACTCGAGCTGAAATCAATACAGATGTTTGCAGAGTCCGGAAACTGATTGCTGGATTATACATGCATGATGGTTGATTTGTGATAGAAGGGTGCTAGAACAATTGCATTGTGTAGTCTAGCAGGTAAAGTTTGGCGATAAATGGGAGGGTTTCCCCAAAATGGTAATGACTTGGATGGTCATTTTAATTAATTTCGAACTTCTTGAGAGTGCCATTTTACTGTGCGTTTGGAAAAAAATATTTCATGTTGCTTTGAGTTTTCGCACCTGTATCGCCATTTTATAGTACTGCTTTTAAAGATTTCTTTTCTCCAAATCATAGAGTGCGTTTTAAGATGTTCCCCTAAGATTTCCCTCCAAATAGAGCGTCTTATAAATATGATGCATTTGAATGTATCATATATTCATATGGCTATGAGCCTATGAGTGCACCGCCGCGTACGAACGTAAACCACTAGCATACACGAGCAAATTGCACTACCAGAATCCTTCACATCCGCCCGCCTCCTCCGCCTCGGCCATTTTTGGACCCGGTGCTGATGGGGCTTCAGCACCGGGTCCAACGGCTAGGAGCGGGGGCGGCGCGGAGGTGTGTCCGGGCGGACACATTAGCACCGGGTCGTGGCACGACCCGGTGCTAATGTTCACCCTTTAGCACCGGGTGCAGCCACGACCCGGTGCTAAAGGCCTCGGGCACATTAGCACCGGGTCGTGGCTGCACCCGGTGCTAAAGGGTGAACATTAGCACCGGGTCTTGCCACGACCCGGTGCTAATGTGTTTGAATATAGGGGCTTCCCCTCCCCCGCCCGAGCCAGCTGAACACTTAGGCGCTGTGTTCATGCTGCTCGGCCGTGGGAGGGGAGGTGCTGCCCAAATTTTTTTCAAAATTTGTGAAGAATCTACTCATCTAAGGAGCACTACAAGGTACACTCTTTCATTCTCTAATGTTTTATTTAGCTTGTAATCCTTCTATGATTTAGAAATAGAGGGATTTGTGAATCAAAGTAAAGCTAGCTAGAGAGAGATTGTGTTCTTGGAGGAGAGAGAGGAGAGAGCTTGAGTTCATGGTGGAGAGAGTGTTCATGCATGTTGTGTTTTAAATGGAGAGAGAAGGCAAGCTAGTTAGTATTTTGTTTTGTATGACTTGTGAATAGTTGTAAGGCTTATAGTAATGTGGTTTTAGAAATTACTAGAAAATCAATATAAAATGCTAGAAAATCTTATAAATTACTAGAAAATCTTATAAATTACTAGAAAATCTTATAAATTACTAGAAAATCAATATAAAATGCTAGAAAATCTTATAAATTAATAGAAAATCTTATAAATTACTAGAAAATCAATATAAAATGCTAGAAAATCTTATAAATTAATAGAAAATCTTATAAATTAAGAGAAAATCTTATAAATTACTAGAAAATCAATATAAAATGCTAGAAAATCTTATAAATTAATAGAAAATCTTATAAATCTTATAAATCTTATAAGGCTTATAGTAATGTTATATTTAATGAATATAGTAATGTAGTTTTAGAAATTTATTTATATAATGGAATATATATTATAATTTGTATTTATTTATATATTAATTTTTTTTATCTTTAAATTGTATTGTATATTTGTTATTGGTTAATAATGCAGATGAATAGACAATGGATGTACGGGGACCCCCACGCTCAGGCCTTCCATGATGGCCTTAGGACGTTTCTCGATGCCGCCGAGGCTAACAGGACGCCGTCCGGTTTCATGTTCTGCCCATGCACCCATTGTAAAAATATACAATCGTACAAACAAAGAGGTTGTCTTCAAGTGCATTTGATGAGGCACGGTTTCATGAGGAATTATTCTGTTTGGACGAAGCACGGTGAAAGAGGAATTCTAATGGATGAAGATGAAGAAGACGAGGCCGATGACGACATTCCGTTATTGGCTCAATACTACGGTTCCTTTGCATATGCTGCAATGGGTGATGCCGATGAGGAAGATGTTGCTCGGGAAGGCGATGCTCAGGAAGATGTTGCTCAGGAAAATGAACCTACTGATGGGCTCGGGCAAATGTTGCGTGATGCCGAGAAAGACTGCGGCAATGATAAGGAACTAAAAAAGATACAGCGCATGTTGCAGGACCACAAGACTGACCTGTACCCAGATTGCAAAGAGGGGCTAAAGAAGTTGGGTAGCACACTTGAACTTCTGCAGTGGAAGGCAGCAAATGGTGTTACTGATAAGGGTTTCGAGGAGCTACTGAAACTCGTAAAGAAGATTCTTCCAGAGGGTAACACATTGCCATCGACAACGTATCAAGCAAAACGTGTTGTTTGCCCTCTCGGTTTGGAGGTGCAGAAGATACATGCGTGTCCTAATGACTGTATCCTCTATCGCGGACAGTACGAACACTTGGATCGTTGTCCGGTTTGCACCTGCGCGCGATACAAGATCAGGCGGGACGACCCTGGTGATGTTGGGGGAGAGCGTTCTAAGAAAAAAATCCCTGCGAAGGTGATGTGGTATTTCCCTCTGATACCCCGTCTGAAGCGTTTGTTCAGGAACAAAGACCATGCCAAACTGATGCGCTGGCACAAAGAAGAACGTAAGCAGGATGGCATGTTGAGACACCCCGCCGATGGATCCCAGTGGAGGAACATCGACAGAGCATTCCCAGAGTTTGATGCTGATGCGAGGAATGTTAGGCTTGGTTTAAGTACCGATGGCATGAACCCTTTTGGTGAAATGAGCAGTAGTCATAGCACTTGGCCCGTGACTGTTTGTATCTACAACCTACCCCCCTGGCTCTGCATGAAGCGGAAGTTCATTATGATGCCAGTGCTCATCGAAGGCCCAAAGCAACCTGGCAACGACATTGATGTGTACCTAAGACCATTGGTTGACGAACTTTTGCAGCTGTGGAAGAATGAAGGTGTTAGCGTGTGGGATGAGGACAAGCAGGAGCAGTTTGACCTTCGAGCACTGCTTTTCATAAGCATCAACGACTGGCCTGCACTAAGTAACCTATCAGGACAATCAAACAAAGGATATAAAGCATGCACTCACTGTTTAGAGGAAACCGAAAGCATGTATTTGAAACATTGTCGTAAAGTTGTGTACATGGGTCACCGTCGATTCCTTCCGGCGAAGCATGAGCTACGAAAGAAATGTGCGCATTTTGGCGGGAATGCTGACCGCGGTACAAAGCCGAGACACCGGAGTGGAGAAGAGCCAAAGCGTCATATAGTTCTTCCTGGAAAGAGAAAAATCGTAGGAGTTGAGGACAAGACGGATGAAGATTATGATATGCTCGATGGCCGGCCTCCATTCTCAGTGGCTGATGACCCAAGCATCCTGTTAGCGGCGGAGGAGACACCGTATCTACGGCGTGATCACAATCAAGGAACATTTGTAAAGAGGAAGTTTATTAGTGTCCGAGTAAACGATGATGCCATGTAATTTCTATTGATTTATAGGATTTTCTAACATTTTATATTGATTTTCTAGTAATTTATAAGATTTTCTAGTAATTTATAAGATTTTCTAGCATTTTATATTGATTTTCTAGCATTTTATATTGATTTTATATTAATTTATAAGAGTTTCTATTAATTTATAAGATTTTCTAGCATTTTATATTGATTTTCTAGTAATTTATAAGATTTTCTAGTAATTTATAAGATTTTCTAGCATTTTATATTGATTTTCTAGCATTTTATATTGATTTTCTATTAATTTATAAGAGTTTATATTAATTTATAAGATTTTCTAGCATTTTATATTGATTTTCTAGTAATTTATAAGATTTTCTAGTAATTTATAAGATTTTCTAGCATTTTATATTGATTTTCTAGCATTTTATACTGATTTTCTATTAATTTATAAGATTTAGGCCTTTAGCACCGGGTCGTGGCTGCACCCGGTGCTAAAGGCAACGACCGCGGCTGGCCACGTCACCGGGCGCACACGAGCCACGTCACTGGCCCGGTCGTGGCCTTTAGCACCGGGTCGTGGCTGCACCCGGTGCTAAAGGCCACGACCGGGCCGCGGGGGCCGTGCGGCGGCCGGCCACGTCACCGGGCGCACGCGAGCCACGTCACTGGCCCGGTCGTGGCCTTTAGCACCGGGTCGTGGCTGCACCCGGTGCTAAAGGCCACGCTGCGGCGGGGCCAAAGACCGGCCTGGCCACGGAGGCCGTGCGAGAGCTGGCCACGTCACCGGGCCACGTCACTGGATGAACAAGAACAATTTTTCTTTTTAATCTCTGTATAAAAGTTGTAACTAGTCGTTCTCCCTCGTACAAACTTCAAAAAAGATCATTTTTCTTTCTAAAAATTCCTAAAATCATACTCTATCAAGTTATGAAACATATTAATGTTATTATTTTGAAAAATCTTCTCGTGTTTGAACAATCCAAATTTTGAATTAAAAATGACACCTACAACCAAGGTTTTTTTCACACTAGGTGATGTCAAATGAAAAAGTGATGAATACCAAAGTTTCATATTTCATCATTATCTACAATCTTTATTTAGGTCATTTTGTCATTTTCAAAATGGGTAATAACATGTAGTAGAAATTTGACAAGTCTCTAACAAAGTTTTGGAAACTATGCGAGTGAATCTAGGATTAATGAACAATGTACACTACCACTTTCTCAAATGCAAAAATGACTTAAATAAAGATTGTAGATCTTGATGAGATATGAAATTTTGGTATTCATGACTTTTTCATCTGATACCGTTTAATGTTCCAAAATCTTTCATTTAGTTATCAATTTTTGTAATTTATAAGATTTTCTAGTAATTTATAAGATTTTCTAGTAATTTATAAGATTTTCTAGTAAGTTATAAGATTTTCTAGTAAGTTATAAGATTTTCTAGTAATTTATAAGATTTTCTATTAATTTATAAGATTTTCTATTAATTTACAGGATTTTCTAGTAATTTAAAAGATTTTCTATTAATTTATAAGATTTTCTAGTAATTTATAAGATTTTCTAGCATTTTATATTGATTTTCTAGTAATGTATAAGATTTTCTTTTTTAATATATATTTTTAATAGGTATTAATAACTGAATTAAAACAAGTATTAATAACTATACATTAAAAACTATATTTATAAGATTCCCAAATAGTAGCCCCCGGTGCTAAAGGCCCGTTTGGAAACTGGGCGCCAAACGAAAAGTTGGGGCCTTTAGCACCGGGTTGATCTAAAATCCGGTGCTAAAGGCCCCCAATTTTCGTTTGGCGCCAGTTACGGGGCCTTTAGCACCGGGTGTAGAAGACCCGGTGCGAAAGGGGGGCCTTTAGCACCGGGTCGTGGCTGCACCCGGTGCTAAAGGCCTCAGTCTGGCGCACAGTTACGGCCTTTCGCACCGGGTGTAGAAGACCCGGTGCTAAAGGGCCTTTCGCACCGGGTGGTGGGAAGACCCGGTGCGAAAGGGGGGGCCGTTAGCACCGGGTCTTCCCACCACCCGGTGCGAAAGGGCCTTTAGCACCGGGTCGTGGCTGCACCCGGTGCTAAATGCCCCGGACCTATATAGGCCGGGGACTTCTCTCCCCTCCCTCACTTCGCCCTCAATCCTCACAGAAACCGCCGCCTCGTCTCCTCAGCCGCTGCCGCCCGTCGTCCCCGCCGCCGTCGTCGTCCTCGCGCCCACGCCGCCGCCGCCCGTGGTCCTCGCGCCCACGCCGCCGCCACCCGTGGTCCTCGCGCCCACGCCGCCGCCGCCCGTCGTCCCCGCCGCCGTCGTCGTCCCCGCGCCCGTCGTCCCCGCGCTCCGACACCCACGCCGCCGCCGCCCGTCGTCCCCGCCGCCGTCGTCGTCCCCGCGCCCGTCGTCCCCGCGCCGGTGCCCCTCGTCCCGCGCCGCTCAAAATGTTCGTCTCGTAGAGTACAACCAATCCATGCAATTAGTTTTTGATTTTATCTACATTTAGTAGTCCATACATGCTATGATATTTTGATGTGATGACAATCTTCTTTTTGCATTGTAAACTTTGAGGGTGAAATTTGTGATCTAAACAGTGCTAAATGTATATTGGAAATTTACATTGGAAAATTTACATTGAAATGTATACAGAGATCTAAACAGTGCTAAATGTATATTGGAAATTTACATTGGAAAATTTACATTGAAATGTATACAGTGCTAAATTTGTGATCTAAACAGTGCTAACTTTGAGGGTGAAACTTTGAGGGTGAAATTTACATTGAAATGTATATTGGAAATGTTATATGTTTGAAATGTATATTGGAAAATGTTTCATTTAAATGTATTGGAGATATTTACATTAAAATGTATATTGGAAATGTTATATGTTTGAAATGTATATTGGAAAATGCTTCATTGAAATGTATATTGGAAATTCTATGTATATTAGAAATATATGTGCTTCATTTAAATGTATATTGGAAATGTTATATGTTTGTATAATGTATACTATCGAAAATGTTTATTATCGGAAATTCTATGGCGTACCCGAACCCATCGCGCACCCGAACCCCTTAGCGAATCCGTTTTTCGCGCACCGACCCCCTTAGCGAACCCTTAGCGAATCAATTCACACCGCGCACCCGAACAACAACAACAACAACGTCCCACCCGAATCAATTCTTACCAATTATTTTTAATTCTATAGATGGCGGACAACAACAACAACGTCCCACCCATGCAAGAGGACAACAACACCCCTGTCCCACCCATGCAAGAGGACAACAACACCCCTGTCCCACCCATGCAAGAGGACAACGACACGTTCTTTGCGAATCAACTTTTCAATATTGTAACCCAACCAATGTCGATGGATGATGTGTTGGGCATCATTGGAAGGGACGACAATGTCCAGGGCGACAATGTTGCAAGGGCCGAAGATGTTGAAGGGGCCGCAAATGTCCAGGGCGACAATGTTGCAAGGGCCGAAACTATTGAAGGAGCCGGTAGCGCGCCCTCGTCTAGTCAGGTGTGTATATAGATAACATAAATTTGTACTGTACATGTCAATTATGTATACCATCTCTATATCATCTCGTATATATGTAATTTGTGTAGGCCGCCTCTGCTAAGAAATCAAAACGATCGACCACGAAGAAGCTGAAGGATGTCAAGTTACACATCACCCGAGTGGAGGATGACGGGGAGCCAGTTGAGCCCCCAAAAGTGGCCAAGAAATTTGTATCTCAGTGCGGGGTAATTGTACGGGACAATGTGCCCATTAGTATCAGAAAATGGAAGTCCACGGACCCCACTGAGGAGTACGTGCTCCCCGATACAGAGAAGGAGATGCTATGGAGGGAATTAAAGGCAATATTCGACTGGCCTAGCACTCATGAAGCAGAACTGAGGGATTGGACAATGAAGAAGATGGCAGTTCTGTTTCAGGATTTCAAGAAGAAGTTGTACTCGCAATTTCTCAAAACCGGAGAGGCCCCGGATCCTGAGAAGTATAAGAAGATCACCAATGACGAGTGGGAAGCATTCATTGAGTACAAAACCTCCGAAGAGGGTGCAACGGCTAGCGCTAGAAACGTTGGAAACGCCGCAAATAAGAAGTACTCGCATAAGATGGGTTCGGGAGGTTACAAGGCAAGCATCGCTAAATGGGAGAAGATGGAAGAAGATCTATATGCTAGAGGCATCACTCCAGCGACACCTGACTGGCCCACAAGGACCAAGCATTGGTACTATGGTCATGGAGGCACCCTGAGCCCAATCGACGGCTCCTTAGTTTTTCCCGAGGACTTGCGAGAACTAGCTCAGCGTCTCCTCGATATCCTCAGGGCATCTGATAGGGGAGAATTTGTTGCCGATAGAGACAGAGATGAGCTAACCTATGCCTTAGGGAACAAGGAGCATCCTGGACGGACGCGCGGCGTAGGCACAAGCGTCTCATGGAAGAAAGGTTTCCAAGAGCACGCCGCCACCTATAGGAGCCGTTCGAGGAAGAAGGCCGAATATGAGCAGAGGGTAAGGGACCTAGAGCAAACGGTTGCCGCCCAGGGCTCAAAGCTCCAAGAAATGGAGTCAGAGATGGAGCGACGGATGAAGGTAGCATGGCTGCAGATACAACAAGCCACAGGCGGGACCGGTTCCACTGAGCCTGCACCTCTCCAACAAGCCACAGGCGGGACCGGTTCCACAGAGCATGCACCTCTCCAAGATGCGGCCCTTATTAGCCCTCCACAGCAATATCAAAGCAGTCACGCTTCCACACAGGCCGCCGAAGCGGTCCGTTACACCGTGGATGAAATAACTCAACGGACCGCGTGCGAGCTTGTCGTCAGGCAGAAGAACTTAGCTGTGGTGGTACGTATGCGACCTTAGTTCATACTGCATACATTTCACCGTAAATACCATTCATTTACTAACTTTCTTTGTGACTACTAACTTATCAGGTCGCATACGGTATGACCAAACGTGTGGAAGAAGGGCAAAAATGGCACTGCAATGACATTCCACATGGTTACGTACCTGTTGAGGTGGAGCAAGTTGTCACCAGCTGGGAAGACTTGGAACTTGACATCCCCGGAGGTGACGGAGAAACAAAACTCGGTCAGTGTTCTCACTGCATCATTCTATGGAGCAAGGCAGACATCGTTATACCCGATACACCTGCGGCTACCAACAAGCCCCCGTCACCTCCAAGAGATCCACAGGATCATGACGATTCTCCGGGAGCTCCTGATGCAAGCCCGTCTCCTCCGCCAAAGAGGTCTCCGTCTCCTCCGCCGAAGAGGTCTCCGTCTCCTCCGCCGAAGAGGGGACGCCGCACTAAAGCCTCTGCCCCCACTCCACCAGCGAAGAAGGCGCGAAAAACTAGAGAGAAGCCCGCACCAGAGAAAAGAGCGGGCGAGAAGACTCTAGAGGAGCTCGAAGCCTCGGTAAAAGCAGACACAAAGAGGCAAATGGCCGAGTGGAGGAGAAAACCTGAGGCGGAGCCGAAGCTTGATCCCACCATCGTGAAGTCATTCCTCGGTAATTTGAGCAAGGGTCAACAGAAGGAAGTAATAGTAACAGACTATGACCGCTCATTACTGAAATCTCGCCGGAAACGGAAGGCTGCGGATAAGGAGGCGGGCCCATCCAAAAAGGTTCCTCAACTCGGCCAGCAACCTCAGCGTCCCTTGGGTCCATTGCCATCTCTGGACGAGCTTAACATTCAACGAGTAATGGCCGAGACTGGACTAACCAGAGCGCAAGTCCTGGGGGAAGCAGATGTGCCAGTAAACACAACGCTGAAGTGGCCGTTTAAGCTTGGCGAGCCTATGGTCCCTCCTGAAATGGAGAGGAAGCTACAAACGAAGATGCGCCGATTCCATGACTGGTATTTGGAAGAATCAAGAAGGAATAAACGGCGCATGATAAAAGTAGGCGTGAAGGACCAAGACTTCTACAATGGTGACGCGGATTTTGTCTGGCTCAGGTTTAATGATATATATGAGCTGTACCACCGCGACGCCATGGACGTGGATTTGATCACATGTTGGACATTGTAAGTACTTTGTTGTTGCTTATAATTCACAGTTTGAAAACAATAATTCCAATCTATGTTGACGCGGGCTTTATTTATTGCTTAACATATGCAGAATGGAGATTCAAAAATGTCGCAGAGACAATATATATGACGTTGGTTTCGTTGACCCTCGAAGGATAAGTGAAGCAATGATAATGCACAATCCTGAGGAAACATATTTAAACCTATACAAATATATCAAGAAACAAAATTACTGTGACTCCATACTAATCCCGTACAACATCGAGTGAGTACATTCACAACCTTCTTCTTATATTGTCTGTGTAACAATTCATTTCTGATTATAATGTATACATGTGCACAGATTCCACTGGTTCCTAATTATATTGTGTCCTGATCGGGGTGTCGTGAACGTCTTTGATTCATTGCACACCCCAAAAGAAAAACTACAGAACATCATGGACATGATGGCAAGGTGATGTATATTTTCCCCTACTTAATCCACCCCTTCCACTCGCAATGACTTAACTCAATTTTTTTGTTCGCAGGGCCTGGATTCAATTTCGTACAGAACACACGGGTATACAACATGAAACACTAAAATGGAACATTGGCTTTCCGGTAAGCAAGTAATTTGTACATGTAGGCATCGACTAATATATTATATGAATTTTACTAGATTTCTTTTGGTCGACAGTGTGCCAAACAGGGACCGGGAAATAATTTATGTGCATACTATGTGTGCGACTACATGTGGAATTGGGGACATAAAAAGCTCACACAACGCGATATTATGGTACGTAATAATAAAGACATTTCCATTATTATTAAGTGCACAATTATTGTCTCCAACTCGACGGATTAAATGTCTTTCAAATATTTTTAAATTATAGATGTTCAACCTGAAGGAAGAGTCCCTAGAGATAGAAAGAATTGACGCAATTGCAGAACAGCTCGTCGGATGGATCTGGGATGAGGTCGTCAATCCCCGAGGAGAATTCCACTCGCCAATACTGGAGGACGTGCCGGACAGTCCAACGAGAGCTAGCTAGTCGTCAATCTTAATTATGTAGAAAATACAGTTTAAATATATATAACTCGAGTTGACATGCATGAATATCTACTTTTGTAATATATATGTCTTCTATTTTGATGAAATGTCAGCTAGTATGAATATAGAGTCGGCCGAATACGCATTAGAATACACGTATTAGAATATATACGTATATAGACGTGCACGCATGGCTACTGAAAAAAGCAAAAAAAAAAAAAAGAAATCCGGGGTCTTTAGCACCGGTTTCAGGCAGCAACCGGTGCTAAAGGCAGGCCCTTTAGCACCGGGTGCAGCCACGACCCGGTGCTAAAGGGCCTGCTAGGCCCCTTTAGCACCGGTTATTCAACCCGGTGCTAAAGGGGTACCCCTTTAGCCTCGGATTAGTTGCACCGGGTGGGAAACCCGGTGCTAAAGGGCTTTCCCACCCGGTGCAGATGTCGATCATTCTGGTAGTGTTGAATCGATTTGGATAGCATTCGTATTACTTTTACTGCTTTTATGGATGACACTAGAAAACTCGGGGTGCCGGCGTCGCCTCGCCAGCTTGGGCTATCCTAATGGGACGTGTGAGTAGTTATTTATAATATGGATATATGTTCGTAAAATACTGATTTTCCATCAAATCTAAGGTATATTGCATTCATAAAATCATAAAAAGTAATGTTTTTTGAATAATAGTTCCCTGAAATATGATCCACTTGAATTCCAAGAGGCCAAGCCCGTCTTAAGCAAGCGAGCACCCTTCACTTGGGTCGTTCAATGGAGGGTTGGAGCCTTGGAGGTGACAAACTATATCGGGTGATTTAACTCCGTCACATGTATCGGGTGATTTAACTTCGTACACATACTGTTTGTTTCTAGAGGACTGAAAGTAGCCATTTCTGTCAAATCCAAACACATGATTTCCCCTCGACAAGAAAGCGTAAAGAAAATCTTTGTGCATTTCTGTCATAGCCTTGCTGCACACCAAGTGCTCAACTCTTCCGCTTCCGACGCATCTTAGCACTGAGCTGTTGATCTCGACGGAACCAACGGTCCCGATCAAGCTCCCGAACAAACGTGGAATGCACGGTTCCTCCCCTCTTCGGATTCCCTCTATATCTGCCAGCGCCAGTGCCAGTCCAGCTGGCGAGCAACCGAAAAAAAGCACTCCACTCCACATTTCCTTGCCGGTGTTCACTTCTCTTCAAATCCCAAACTTCCTCCAAACTTTCTCTCTCTAAACTTCACTGTTCACTGTCACATCAAATATTTTTCCTCATGCATGGAGCATTAAATGTAGGTAAATAAAAAAACTAAGTACATGATTTTCATGTACACGACAAGACGAATCTTTTGAGCCTAGTTAGGTCATAATAGGACAATGATTACCACCAACAAACGAAAAATGCTACAGTGCGCTACAGTGTTCGATGCGACATTTTCATCCAAATTCACTCCTTTCCACCGCCGTGAGAAGGGAGAGAGAGAGACGATGCAGTCCGCGCTGGGATTGGCCGCTCGGCTTGCGGCGGGCGCCGCCGGCCGCCGCGGCGTCTCCACCACCACGGGCGGCGTGGGCGAGAGGGAGTGGCTCGCGTCGCGGGTCCAGCTGGAGGTGCGCGCCCAGATGCTCGCGGCGGAGGAGAGTGGCGCACTCCAGCGCGCGAGGGAGGCGGAGTGGTCCGCCCGCCGCCGCGCGACCGAGCTGGAGATGGATGCGCCCTGGAAGGAGCTGCGCTGCTGGTGGGAGGGCTACTGGACGGGCTACTTGGGCGGCTGCACGGTCGGGGTCGGGGCGTTCGTCGGGATTCTTCTCCTCAATAACAAGAAGTGAAGAAGGGCGGGGAGTCTTGTCAGTGTCGAGGCGAGCGGCGAGATCGAATCGGGATGCCAGTTGAGAGCGTTGAGGAGAACTTTGAGCCTAGTACTAGTAGTAGTATCCTAGTAGTAGTATACGTAACTAGTAAGTGCCTTGTTGGCCTCTTGTCTTGATGCTTCGAAATGCGCTAATCATGTCCGAACGACGATGTGGGTTTACCTTGGGGTGTTGATTAATGGAATGCATCGATGAGTATGGAATTGGAGCCAAAGTTCTATGTTTTCTGGTGCAGGTTATGTGTTTGGCGAAATATCTGTTTTTTGTTCGTGCACGCAGCTTCCTTAGCTCGTTTGATCTGAGCACACAAGGTGTTCAATGAAACGCCTGTGATATAATACTAGTCTGTTTTTTGTGTGCATGTTCGGTGAAATGCTCATGGTTTATTAGCTTATTCTACTTGTTTAATTTATGCATACGAATTGCTCGTTGAAATGATTCTGATACTACTCAGCTAGCACACCAGCAGCCACAGTGGTCGTCAACGTGGACAACGCCCAGCAGGTCATCGAGGAAACTCTTCGGTCAGTTGGCAAGTATTCGCCAATTTCTGTCGTCAGTACTCAATTGTTTTTGTTGGCAATTTCCTCATTGCATGAGCACTCAACGAATCTAGATTTGTTATTCTGAATGCAAGCTTGATTAGATTGCTCAGAGGATCAAGTATTTTTAGGACAGTACAAAACTCAGTAATGTTTACTGATAGCTGGAGGAATAGATCGAGTAAATGGTTAAGATCAAGTGTGCCTTTTTATCTGAATCTCTGACAAACAGATGGCATACTTTCGTAAGCAAATCTGGTATTATCTACAAATAAATGGTTGATTATTGTTGTCTAGGCCTAGTATGATGCAATGTTTGCCTTTGTTTGAATCATATTCCCATGAACTGAACTGTATAGATTGGGTCTGTGCCTGAATCATATTCCCATGAACTGGACTCGACGGTGGAGACTAGATAGACACATTATAGTACAATAAAGCAGGGTTTCTTTTTCTTTAGTTTTGATGTGATGAATTCTATGGTTACGAATCATGGAGTATGCCATGCTAGTGCAATTTGGATGTGATGAATTATCTGGTTATGAATTCAGTAGACTTCTAGTCTGTTTAGTGTCTGGACAGATATAAAATCTTCCATGGCGATTGGAGTTGTGTAAGTAGTAAAATTATTGGTTGCTGGATAAAAGTTTTGAATTTTTTATCAGTTCATAGGAATATACCAATGCTCCTTTAGTACTTTTTGACTTCATGCTGATGCATTTCTAATTACATGAATGCAGTATGCCTATTGGTGGTGGTTTCTTTGCGGATATGATGAGTTATGATGTTTCCATAGAAGATTCATCCATGCCAATGCCATATGAACTAGAGGAATATGCAGATGGGGATGACTTCGAAGTTCCTACTCAAACTACAAACAAACTTCATTCAAGATCTGCCAACTACACAGCACAGAAGACATGGCATTAATCATGGCTTGGGAGAGTATTACATTAGATTTAGGGGAACACAATTGCAAACCTGCAAGTAGTATTTTTGCTGCTGCCTGCTAGTTTGAGTTCATGAGCTTAAAATTTGTGGTCCTATTTGAAATATGCTGATGTTCTGGGTTCTTATATTTTGGTAGAAGTGACAGATACAAATCTAATTTTTCAGTCGACCTTTTAATTAGCACTTGAGCGCATAGATTCAGTGCATATTGGAGCACTTTCGTCATTTTTCACTCGATTGGAAAGCGTATAAAGAAATATTGTTTGTGCCTTTTAACCTGTCTGCATGACCTTGCGGCCCAGCAAGTGCCCAACTCTGCTGGCGCATCTGAGCGGTTGATCTCCACTGAGCCAACGGTTCTGATCGACCCCGCGAGCAAACGTGGAAGGCACGGCTCCTCCCCCGCTTCGGATTCCTATATATGCCAGAGGCCCAGAGCACAGACAGTGCCAGGCGAGCAACCGAAAAAGCATTCCACATTTCCACCAGAGAGAGAGAAGAGGCCGAGAGGCGAGAGAGAAGATGCAGTCCGCGCTGCGATCGGCCGCTCGGCGTGCGGCGGGCGCCGCCAGCCGCCGCGGCGTCGCCACCACCACGACGGGGGCCGAGAGGGAGTGGCTCGCGTCGCAGGTCCGGCTGGAGGTGCGCGCCCAGATGCTCGCGGTCGCGGCGGAGGAGAAGGCCGCGCTCCAGCGCGCCATGGAGGCGGAGAGGGCCGCCCGCCGGCGCGTGACCGAGCTGGAGCTGCAGGCGCGCTGGAAGGAGCTGAGCCCCAGGAGGGAAGGCTGCTGGATGCCCTGGATGGGCTTCTGGGAGGGCTACATCACCGGCTTCGCGGTCGCGGCGGTCGGGATGTGGCTCGCCGCGAAGTGAAGCGGGGCGGGGGTCTTGTCAGTGCAAGGAAGGTGAGATCGATCGAATCGTGATGCCAGTTGAGAGGGTTCGGGGTTAATCGGAAAAAAATTGGGTGCAGGACTCCTGCTCAGAGCCCTCTGTGCAGGACCTCCACCGATGGCCGTCATCTGGGATCGGACGGGAGGCCGTCCACATGCATCGATTGGCTTAGAAAGGATATTTTCCTCCGCTCGGCTCGGCTTAGCCGCCTCCACCCTCGGCTCCTCTCGCGATCGGCGCAGCTCCGCTCCGTTCGCATCATCAGGATCCTTCGACTCTTGTCTTCATCTGCGGTAGGTCGACTCATCCGTTCTTCATCCTGTGGCCCAGTAGCGTGACTCCATTCGTCCTGGGGACCTGGGATGCTGCCGCCATGGTAGAACGAGGCCAGGAGGACGAGATAGTCGGCTTGGTCATGTAGGTGGCAAGGAGGACGATGCTGCCCTAGCACCAGACATGGCAGGAGAAGACAAGGACGTCAATAATGCCCTAGCACCAGACATGACAGAAGGAGACAAGGAGGTCGATACTGCTCATTACACATGGCCGGCGAATTGTTGCTTGGCCATGTGGATGACACAATCGCTAGAGATCGTCTAGTCGTTGGGAAAAAGCTAACGGATGTAGGTTCACCTATCTCTTTGATCTTGATGTTGTTCATGTAATAATTCTTTGATCGATCAGCATATGTTTTTCCATGGTGTTCTTTGACCATGTGTTACATGCAATCCGTGGAGGACTAACCTGTGAGTATATATGCTAGGTTGCACATAACACTCAGTCAATCACCGTGGAGTATGTGACAGATGAAGCACCATAAGAGACAGATAAACATGTGTTTTAGACGCTGTTGTGTTCAGAATATCCAAAAGAAAGAAACAAACTCAAATTTTCAAAACAATATCATTTTTTTCATGTTGCAGTACCTCAGTCCAACTTTTGTGTGTGACGATGAAATAGCCAGAGAATTTGCATTTGGGTCGTGGAACAGAGCAGTACCGAACTTACGTTTAGTTCACTGGGTCAGACATTCCATCGAACATGTACTGGGCCACGCGCTCTTTGAGTCAAGGCCATGCCTGCACGCGGAGCTCGTCCGGCGTCGTGCTGGTTCGCGGAGTGCTCATCGACACACCAACGAACTGGCGACGGGCGGCATGGCTGCACAGTGATTTTGACGTGCGTGCTTGCTGTGTACCGCGCGCCCTGCGGCCTCACTGGCGTGTCGCGGCGCAGCTGCGAAAGCGGCAGACGGCGAAGACATACGGCTAGCGGCACCCAGCAATCGGAAGCGACGCAAGAGACAGCACCGGTCGACGAGTGGGGGAGCGGCGCCAGACGACGATGCCTGTGAGGCTTTGATGACTGATGACGGACGGGGGAAAGGATAAGCTAAGGGCTCTTCATCAGCACGAGCCGCTTCCAGGGAAGCCGAGCGAGCCGATTCCCTGCCTTCCCATAACGCGCGTGAGAGCTGGGCTGTGGGAGCATCCGATCCTGGGAGGGGACACATGGCGGCCATCGGTGGAGGTCCTGCACAGAGGGCTCTGTGCAGGAGTGCTGCACCCAATTTTTTTCCGGTTAATCAGAGTATCTCCAAGAGTGACCAAAATATACTCCCAAAAATCAGTTTTGGGAATAAAATAGAAAACCACGGCTCCAACAGCGGCCTCATCCGGATGCCAATTTATTCGCGCGCCCAATTTCGGAGCTATTTTATCCAATATCTACGCCGCGGCTCCGCACTCCCGATCCAGCGAACCGCACCATTTTTTCGAGAAAATTGTGATTATAGGATTCCAAACATGTGGTTATTGTGATTTTGACACTCCCAGTGAATGACAAAGTGAGTCCAACTGTGTCTTTGAATTCTGGACCGGATGTCAAAATCACAAAGCACAACGTTTGGAGTCCTATAATCACAATTTTCTCATTTTTTCGATTCCCGCGCTTCCACCCGCATAGCTTCCCCGCTCGACGCACGTAGCAGACGGGTTGCTGCTGGCCGTAGGACTCCTCTACCGCCGTCCATCTAGGGTGGACGAGCACAAGCGTTGTTGGGCACCGCTGTTTCTCCGTCCAGGGCGAGGCCGACCACCGGCGAAGGCGCGGCTTCCCCGCAGTCCACAGTGCGTGACCTCCTCCATCGACGACGCAGCATCCCCTGCCTCAGTTTCGCCATCTCCCCTCCATCCAAGTGCAGCCTCCCTTGAATCGAAGGGGTTCCTCTCCATCGGTGGCTCCAGATCCCCTCTCGGTTGGTCTGCACAGTTCCACAGGTAAACATTGACCATTCAGATTTAACATGATTAGCATGCATACTCCTTTGCTGATATGAATCCACCCCCTCCCTTGAATCAAACAGGTTGCCCCCTCTGACAAAGGTCGCTGGATCCCATCGCTTGTGTTGCTTGGGTAAAACGTCTCTGAATTTAACTTGATTGCATTGGCACGCATAGTCTTCTGATGAGATGAATCCACACTAGAAATTGTGATATGATTCCACGCCGGATCTCATATATTTCTTTTACGAGGAAAATCAACGAAAAAACTATGATGAGGCTTATCCGGTCAAACGGAGGGAGGTCCTGTTTCACAGTTAAAGTTTTTAGGAATAAAATAGGACTACTGTTGGAGTTAGGTGTATTTTCTGTGCCCAAAACTTTTTGGCCCAATCCTGAGTTATTGGGAGTAAAATTATTGGACACTCTTGGAGATGCTCTTAGAGGGGAACTTTCAGCCTAGTAGTGCTAGTAGTAGTTTCTAAGTTTGTCAGGGTGTTGGATTAGTAAGTGCCTTGTAGTTGTAGGCCTCTTAATGCTTCGGAATGTGCTACCGTCTCTGCTAATCGTGTTCGAAAGACGATGTGAGTTCACCTTGGGCTATCGATTAATGGAATGCATCGATGAGTATGAAATTGGAGCCGAAGTTCTATGTTTTCTGGTGCAGGTTATGTGTTTGGCGAAATCTCTGTTCCTGTTGCACACTTGCACATAGCTTCCTTCGCTTGTTTGATCTGAGCACACAAGGTGTTCGGTGAAATGCTCGTTGTTTATTAGCTTATTCTACTTATTTCATCTATGCATACAAAGTGCTCGGTGAAATGATTGTGATACTACTCACCTAACACGCCAGCAACCGCAGTAGTCGTCGACATGGACAAGGCCCAGCAGGTGGTCGAGGAAATGGCTCCATGGCCAGTTGGTTAGTGTTCCCATTCCCAAATTTCTGTTGCGTTCACTCAATTGTTATTGTTGGCACTTGGCAGTTTCCTCATCGCAACAGCACTCAACCAAGTTTTTGTAGGACTGCTATTCTAGATGCAAGCTTGACTAGATTGTGCTGAGAATCAAGTTTTTGTAGGACTGTACAACTGAATAATGTTTACTGAGAGCTTGAGAAATAGAGTAAATGGTTAAGATCAAAGTGTATCTGTTATCTGAATCTCTGAAAAACAGAGGGCATACTTTTATTAGCAATTCTGATATTATCTGATTCGCTGGTTGATTGCTTGCTAGGCCTCCTAGTATGATGCAATGTTTGCCTTTGAATCATATCCCCGTGAACTGAACAGTATGCATGAATGCGGCTGTGCCTGAATCATATTCCCATTAAGTGAACTTGGTGGTGGAGACTAGATAGGCCCATTATGTATAATATAGCAGGGCTCCTTTTTGTTTAGTTTGTATGTGATTAATTCTCTGGTTATGAAGCATGGAGTCATGGCATGCCGGTGCACTAATCTGTTTAGTTTCTAGACTTATAGTCTGTTGTTTCTGGACAGATGAAAAAGCTTCCATGGTGATTGGTGTTGGATAAGTAGTAAATCTATTGGTTGCAGGATACAAATTTTGAGATTTTTTTATGCGCCCATAGGACTACAAAAATGCTTCTTTAGTCCTTTTTTACTTCATACTGATGCAGTTCTAATTCCATGAATGAAGTATGCCTAATGGTGGTGGTTTCTTTGCGCATATGATGAGTTATGCTGTTCCCATAGAAGATCTGTCCGTGTCAATGCCATATGAGCTAGAGGAATATGCAGTTGATGATGGCTTTGAAGTTCCTACTTTAACTACAAAGAAACTTCATTCAAGATCTGCCAAGTACACAGCACAATAAGGCACGGCATTGATCATGGCTTGGGAGAGTACTACACTAGATTTTTGGGGAATACAATTGCAGACCTGCTAGTATGAGTTCATGAACCTTTTGTGGTCTTATCTGAATTTTGGTGATGTTTTGCGTTCTTATATTTTGGTAGTAGGTGACAGGTATGAATATACTTTTTCAGTTGGCCTTTTAGCTAGCACTTGAAGGCATAAATTCAGTGTCTGCATGGAGGAGTACTCATTCTTGAGCATAAGGCTGGAATCAATTGTTGAGCAGAGCATCAGTTCAAGTATATGTTTATTTCTGCCTTTCATGTTGCTAGTGAGTGATTGCCAGGCATGAAATTTCTTCTCTAAGCAACCAATTAAGGCTACAAACTGTTCTTGTGTTTATTAATTGTTAGGCCATAGTTGAATGGTTCCTGAACACGGAAAAACTCCTGTCATTAGAGGCGTTTTTGTTGCAGAGATTGATGAACCTTTCAACAGATCACACTAGCATGTAGAAAATGTGCATACAGAGACCTGGACTGAACAGAGTATGGCCTTGTTTAGATCCCAAATTCACCTCCCAAATTTACTATGCAAAAAGAAGATTCCTCATCACATCAAAATGTCATAACATGTATGGAGTACTAAATGTTGATGAAATCAAAAACTAATTGCACGGTTTTGTTGTGCTCTGCGAGACGAACATTTTGAGCCTAATTAATCAATTTTTAGACAATTTTTCGCACATGCAAACGAAACGCTACAGTGCGCCGACTGACGCGCGTCAGTCGGCGCAGTGTCCCGCGGGCCCAAATCGGGCAGCCGGATTCGGCATCTAAACAGGCCCTATGTGCTACCGCAGCCTGTGTTCGTCACATTGAAACCCCTGCCCTCTACAAGATTGATCGCTGTCATTGTGCCTGATCGCTTGATTGCAGGCATGGCCAACAAAATTACTGTCGCGTCGACATCGTTCTTGTCGTGATCAGTGCAGAGTGGCCGTCCTCACTACCTTGAAGCACCGAAGCACTTTTGACACCAACTTTTGGCATTAAAGATGGGCCTCAATCTCTAGACCTAGCTCCCAATCGAGCCCAGCCCAATCAAACATTCAAATCAACCCGGTCCAAATGATTCTGGCAGACTGTCAAGCGGGGCACTCACATCCCCATCAATCAAAATCAAACGATCCCCTGACAAAAAGAAAGTATAAAAAATTCAAATCCAATTATCACGCGACGCGCCACGGCGGAAGCAAAACTATCTCGCGGCCCCGCCCTCCCGCGAGCTCTAGCGCCCGTGAGAACCTTCCAAGCAAAAATATCCGATTCCGACGCCCCCCTCCTGCTCCTCCATCCCTCCTTCTCGTACTTTCCAGAACATTCCATTCCCTCCCTATAAGTACACGGACGCCGCCCCATGTCTCCCGCCAAATTAAAGCACCAACCCACGCACCCGCCTACCCGACGCAGCGGACTCATCGCGCGGCGCCTGCCGATGGATCACCCCGCGGCCGTGGCGGTCAAGCAGGAGGAGGACGACGACGACGAAGTGGTGGTGGTGCTGGACGCTGCTGGCGGGCGAGCGGGCGCGGCGCCGGCGCCACCGCCGGAGCCTTGGCGGACGCCGGCGGCGGCGTCCGCGGTCCCGCCATTCCTGGCGAAGACGTTCGATCTGGTGGAGGACCCCTCGACGGACGGCATGGTGTCGTGGGGCCCGGCGCGGAACAGCTTCGTGGTGTGGGACCCGCACGCCTTCGCGGCGGGGCTCCTCCCGCGCCGCTTCAAGCACGCCAACTTCTCCACCTTCCTCCGCCAGCTCAACACCTACGTCAGTAATCACACATTTCAATTCGTAATTATTGACATGACATTGCAATGTTAGTGTAGAACTACATACCACTGCTATTCTTTCGCTAATCAATTTACTGATTCTATTTGCTGATTAATTGCTGTTGTGCTGTTCGTGTGCACGCGATCATGGTGTGCAGGGATTCCGCAAGGTGAGCCCGGACAGGTGGGAGTTCGCGCACGCCGACTTCCTCGCCGGCCAGCGCCACCTCCTCGCCAACATCCGCCGCCGGCGCGGTGCCGCAGGAGGATCCACGGCGTCATCGGGCGCGAGCGGGAGCCGCGGCGGCCGTGAGAGCGAGCTCGAGAGGCTGCGGCGGGACCGGGAGGCGCTGGCGCTGGAGCTGACGCGGCTGCGGCGCGGGCAGCAGGAGGCGCGCGCGCAGCTGCTCGACATGGAGCGCCGCGTGCAGGGCTCGGAGCGGCGGCAGGAGCAGTGCACGGCCTTCCTGGCGCGCGCCGTCGGGAACCCGGCGTTCCTCGACGGCCTACTGGCGCGCCGCGGCATCGCGCGGGCGGGCGCGGTAGCGCCCGTCGAGGCCGGTGGCAGGAAGCGGCGGCTGCTCGACGCCGCCGCGGCCGCGCCGGACGCCGAGGACGTCCTCGCCTTGGAGGAGCTGGCGCTGGCGGCGGGCGCCGAGGTCGAGGCGGCGAGCCAGAGCTCCAGCGCCGCTACCGCCACGGACATGGTGTGGTACGAGCTGCTCGGGGAGGAGCAGGTGGAGATCGACGCCGAGGTGGAGGAGCTCGTCGCGGCCGCGGCCGCCGCAGAGGCGGCCGAGCCGTGGGAGGAGATTGGCGACGAGGAGGTGGAGGAGCTGGTGCAGCAGATTGGCTGCCAGCTGGCCTCGCCAAGCCCTTGATCACCAGGATTCCACAAAGGTGCAGACCGTGCAGGTGTAATGGTGCTTACTACTGAGCACTCATCAGCAGCAGCTGCCTTACAATGGCGGCACTGGTACTGTGGGTACAGTAGCACTGCAGTGTGTGCCTATGAATTGGACCATAATGGTCACGCCATGTGTGTTAATCATTAGCTTCCTATTCGATTGTGGTTACTGGGTACTAGCAAATATGTGTGCTACCTTTATTATGAGGTCATTTTAGACTATTTGGTTGGTGGATACGTGATATGGTTAAAGAAATTTCATGATGAGAAAAAGTAATGCTAAAATGGTAGCATCTTATTGTGAAAACTTTTCACGTCTTTTCCACCATTTGATCTGACATGTGGGTACTCTGTGAGATGTGGTAGAAATTATTTAGGTGACAAGTGTTTTCAAAAGAACCACGTGCTCATGGATATATTTTTCCACGCCATGATTTTAGCGATTGATGCAAAGCAAATATTAAGTAGATAAATAAACATAATCAGGTCAGCACCGGCCATGTCATAGCCACCATCAGCTAGGCCATAATGTGGCTGCCCATGGTCTCCTTCAGCTAGGCCGTGGCCAACCCTGGAGATTTTCTCCTAAAAAGATTACAGAGATTTTAAAAATATGATGCTTTCCAATATATATTATGTTCCTCAAACTTACAAAAATATATTGACTATTCAGAAACACATGGACCATGTTCGTTCGTTTTTTATGGAAACAAAATTTGCTGGTTGGCGTGATGAGCTAGGCGATGGAAGGCAATAATGGTAACTTGCCAAACAAAACCACGGACAACGTTTTTCATTTTGTTGGAAACGAAGGTAGCGTGAGTTACGGACGGCAGGTCGAGGTGGGTATAGGGGGCGGGTATAATTTTTCTACGGTGAAAAAAATAAGCAGCAAAACCACGAAAAGTCTCCAGAAAGTTAGTTTTTTCTTCTTCCTCACGTGTCTTTTGCCCCTGTCCCCACCAAAATTCTTGACATGTGGGTCCTATGTGAGATGTGTGTAGAAATTTTTTAGGTGAAAATCGTTTTCAATTCTACTGGATCATTATATTCTTTCTAGTTATTTTAGGTCAACAATTGTTCTTTACTTTTACTTGCATAGTGTGGCACGTGTATAAAAGAGCTTATGTAGCCTCAAATCATGAAGATGTGTTGTTTCCTGAACTGCATTCTCAACCCTCCATGCCCACACAATGCATCTGTGTTTTTACTCATACAACTTATTTATTAGCTTTGTTTCGCGGTATTTCCTCGCCAATTTAAATTATTCTATAATCTAAATTATTCTGACATCTACCCCTCCCCAATTTAAATTATTATATAATCTCTCTATCTTTATTCTTCTTTTTCCAAACTTGAATCTACAGTTCTAGACATTCCATTGGTGCCTCGTAACTCCATGCTCACACGATGTCTCTTTGTTGCGTTGTTATAAATGCTCCTTTCGGACCTTTCCAATAGCTAGCTCCACACCTAGCTCACTTTAAAGAAAACATTTCTGTTCACCATGAAAATGGAAAATTAAAGAAAGAAAGGCGCAAACACAGAGGCTGATTTGATTCCAGCAAAGGTAAGGAATCACCAACTTTTATCTTTCTAAAGAATGTATCTGATACCTAACACTCCTGTCAGCTAACATGAAAAGTTTTATGACTATGTTAATACCTGCAGGAATAGAGTAATAGATGAAATTTCACATATAAAGTCATACATAAGTGAAATGTTAATTTGGCTTGTCAAACAGAAAAATATATATAGTATGGCAATACTATATGTTATAACAATCATTAGTTCAGCTATGACATTAAAAAAAGGAAAGAAATGATGTAAAAATAATTTACAATCTACTGGCTCCTTCAAGCTTAGCTGATTTACAATTGGCACAAATAAAAAATTATTCACAATAGCCATGCAAGTTCTTGGCAACAGTATTTCAAAATAAGATATTACATTATAGCCTAATGACATGTTCATGACAACAGTATTTCAATCCTAAAAATTAAACTGGAGCATGCAAGTTCTGGGCAACGGCAGTATTTCAAAGGGTGCCAAAGGCGCACACATTTCTAGACTATTCGAAATAAGCTTTTGAGCACATGCTCTGGATGTTCCAATGTTCGTCAGAGATCACTATAAAGAGAATATATGATAAAAAAATCAAATTATTCTTTATCAAAAAGTTTCACACACTCCAACAGAAGCATCCCTAGAGTCATGTTGTCAGAAGCAGGGATATCAGCAGGAGCCCACAATCTTCAGTTACCATCGATTTTGCGTCCCAATTGGTCCCTCCTGGGTGCCAGAAACCTAAAGCTAAAAAGAATGAATCAACTACTGCCTCTTGAGGAAAACGTTACATGTGTGTTCTCAATCACTGAATCCCTGGCATTTACATGTGATGGTCTGCAGTTCATGACTCTTGATTCATAAGCAACAGCAAAAAGCTTATACTAATATAGAAAACACATTTATCTGCCTTTAGACAATTTTCAAACAAAACAAGATCAATCTGATTCTATCTATATTGGTTGTACACTACAGGTAGTACAATCATGCCGCTCCCAAATCAATCTGATTCTATCTTGATTGCTTAGATAAAATCACTGAATCCTACATGCCTCCAAAAGCTCAACTGAACACGTCAATCATGCTAAACAAGCACGAGCAATGGGAAGAGGAATGGGGAATGCTTAGCTTTACATCCTCTCGCCAGCTGCGGCGGTGGCCACTGCATCCTCGGTTGTCTCCTTATGGATCTTCTTCCGCAGCTACCACTGCTACTTGAGTGCTTCCTCCTCTGCTTTCTCTGAGGCTCCAAAATTGACTAATAGTCTTCTACAAAATTCAGAGCTTCTAAATGTCATATTATTGCCAAGAGTTTCTTATCCAAATTCCAGAAAGTTCAAATTGACATGATTCTAACCTTCTGGAACCGCTACAAGTGCACTTTTGGTAAGTTGTAGGTAGTCTTCTGAAGCTGCAGGCATGCCCTGCTAGAACCTAAAAAAAATCAATTCAGTGTTATCACCATTGCACAGGCTTAAAAGACTGCCTGCAGATCGACCCAAACAAAATTAATTTGGTCAATGGATGATAGCAGGCAGTGTATCATTAAAAGAATGACAACTGGGAAAAACAAGAATGACAGAGTTACGTGCTTGCAACATATATAGTACACAGATTCCCTTTTTTTACAAACTGATCATATCCCTCAAACTCAGATCATAGTGAATCTTCACTAACACAAAGAACAGAAGTACAGAGGTATTGAGCTTATATTTCTACGCACGGCATTAGCAGCAGTTCTAGGTAATGCAATTGAAACAACCATGATTGGAGTACAAAAGGAAAGAACAATTCATATTATTGCTAACTGAATAGGAAGCACTTGCGTGAGGAAGGTGTCCAGCTACAGCATCAAGTGAACAAATCAGAGAGCGAATGTTTAAGTGCTCCATGAACATTGCCCGATACCCACAGGTCAGCCCTTTTGACAAACCCAAATGCAGTCAAATTTTATGTTATTTTCATTAAAAAACCCATTAGAAGTACTCTTCCACAATATATACAGACTGAAAATTTGGAACAAATGTGATGGTTGCTTTTTAGAATAAATGAATAAATGACTAAACATGCACTAAATGACCAGGACACTTGGTTCCATATGAATAATTACTCAACTTAATTGTGCACTATAAAGCTTAAGGCATGACGAACCAAATGAGGTCAGCAAGATTATGGTATTCCCTCTAATGCCACTCAGGAAGAGCAACACTGGCTCTTCCTTTCACTCCTCAAGTGCTCCTTTTTAAGAAATGTCACAAACAACAACTAAAATGAACAGATGCTTCTCATCACACTCAAACTTGCATCATTCAAAATAAACTCTTTTAATTTATTTTGAGTAATTCCACTCAAACTTAACAACAAAGTACTAATAACCCATTATTGACAGTATAATAGTGCTTGGTAATGCTAATTAGTCTACCTCAAAATATCCCATCAACTATAAGTCATTATAAACCAGAGAATAAATAGTAATAGGAGAAAGGAAAAATAAAACTCAGTTCTTTCATATGCCTCAGACATTTCCACACATTTTAAAGTAGGAAGAAGTTTATTTTTGGCCATCCAACTATCAAGCATGCCAGGTCAAATTTTTCCTTATAGAAATCAGTTAAAACTTAAAAGAGTACTAAATACACATGCCACCATGAATTTAAAACCCTTCCCTTTTTAAGAAAGCAACAAAACTATTAACTCAGTATGCTCTGGTTTAGCTGTTAGCACCTGTGTTTATGCGTTTTCTTTTGGTGTGGAAAAGCATCAGGAATGTCTGACTACAGCATGCCAAGTATGGTTATGGCAGTTCATCAGTACTCCCTTCATATCTAAAATAAACGACGTTCTGGCCGTTGCGGCTAATATAGTCATTACATAATACTGATATAGTCATATTCATAACCATAAAGTTAAAAAGATTTCAAAAAACATTACATAATACTGATATAGTCATATTCATAACCATAAATTGAACAAACACAAGAGCTTTCCTTACTTCCTACATAGACACATAGTGATGTACATGGGCATATCTATTATAGAATATGAATCCATAAGCCTTGATATCCCTAAAAGTAAAAATTAGTCTGACCTTATAATTTGACGCTGCAACTGGGTCTGAGCATTCCGTAGAGCTTGCCTCCAGGCAGCAACATCATTCCGCTTGTTCATTGGAGGTGGTTCCAAACCATAAGGAGACATATCTAACATAAAAGGAGGTTTACCAGCCCTCGTTCGTACTCTTTAGCAAGCATAGGATGATTCCGAAGAAAACAATAGAATAAAAAATAATTTATGTTAACAGCATAGGATGATTCTAGAATAATTATTAGGAGTACTGCAATGGACCAATAATTCAATTTAAGAGCTGTTTGGTTCCATTACCAGACAGCAGATATCACACAAAAAATGCACACGTTTCACAATGAATGAAAGAGCAAGAACAGGAATAGTAGGACATTAAGTAATGTAATGTGGAAAAAATTACAATGAAACCAGGGAGTACATTCAGAAATGGATAGGACCAGTAAAACTCAACTATACAGGGCAATAGAAAATGTTTTGAATCTGCAAAAATTTAGACTGGAAAGCAATTCATAGCAAACATTCAATGGTCTGAAATAACAGTCTCGTACATATAGGCTCCCAGACTATATAGAATAATTCCAAATGATCAGAGATCCTAGTCCTTTCTCATTTCTGAGTTAAAGACAGATCCCATGTAAACTTGCAAAGTCCAATAGTTGCCTACACTGGTCTACCTGAACAGATATGCTAAAGCAAGGCTAATCCATTACAGAACTTGGGAGTGATGATACCAAAGATGAAACAAAAGTACCTTCAGCCAAGAAACATACATCAAAATGCCATGCATGTTTCAACAGACGAGTCACCACTCCCAAGAACAAGCTTGTATTGGGAAAAAGGATATCATGACAAAGCTCATAGATTGGCTAATGTAAATATTGTAAATACTATTTAGGCTGGTTAAGAGAAGCAGTGGGGTGAGGCTTACACTTCTGCGCCAAGATTGACCATGGACCTCATGATGGTGAGGCCATTCCTCTTCAAATTTTCAATGCTCCTCTTCAAATACAAGCTGTCGGTATTCAGAAAAGCTCCATCATCCTAGCTGCAATAGATAAAGACCAATGTAGATGTCATCTACCGAAAGCTGGCAGGGATCAGATAAATTATTGATAGCGACAATGCTTTGTAGTGATAGTGTCACGCCATTGCCTACTTCAAACAAGCCTTGCATTAGAGATGGGATGCACCAGAACACAAGCAAGAGAGGAAAATAAGGAATCTTTGACCAACTCCGGGCATACCTGCTCATACCACGCGTGCGTCTCAGCTCCCATGGCCGCACCCCCAGAATTGGATGCCGCCGGAAGCCATGCCACTGGTGTTGGGGGGATGGAGAGGAGGCCAGCGACTCATCCATCATGCCGTTGTTCCACCACCACACCATGCGCACCACCACCAGATCCGAACACGGGAGGAGGAAGAGGGGAAAGTCGTCGCTGGGCTTCCACAATCCCATAGCGCAGACCTACGCCGTCAACGCCTCTGCACGAGACATCCAATGACGCATCGGCTCCGCGTGGCACGCCCGGCACCACCGAATGTGGCCCCTGCAGGCCCGCGTCCACCGGACGGCAGTCACTGCCCACACGGCACAGAGGCTACAGCCGGCCACCGCCACCACTCGTCGCTCGCACAGTAGCGCAGCCACGGCTGGCCGGCCGCGCGGCACCATCATCTTACCTGCAACGGCCGTGCATCCCAGGTCAGGCAAGTCCCCGATGTTGAGGTAATTGGTAGCCTGAAGGCTGCAGCACACATCCGCACACCAAGTCACTGCAAATTGCACAAATTCACCCGTATCAATTTCGTTTCATCCAGTGACTCACCGGATCGAAGTTACCCTAGGCGTCGGTGGAGTAGGCGACTCCGCGTGGGCGGGAGGGGAGTCGGGCGCCGTCAGTTGCCTGCTCGGGCCCTTCCCCCCGCCGCTCTGGCACCGCCCTTGTTCACGCCGCCGCCGCCAGCGCTGCGGTCCTTGCGAGGGCCCAGCTCGACGTCCCTGAGCTTGGTCAGCGCCTCCGCCGCCTCGTCGAAGGCGTCCGCGTCGGCGCTCCCGGCCGCCACCGCGGCCACGAGCCTCCTCAGCCGGCGCCGCAGCGCCGCCGCCTCCTCCGCCGAGCCCACCAGGGTCGGCTTCGCCATCGCTTTCCTCGGCGGAGAGCCAAATACAGCACTGCTAGGCCTCGCGGTCGCGGTCGGGCTCGGGCATCTCGGGTCTAGCGCCGGCGGGCATGGGAGCCGCGGTCGTGTCTTTATAGGCGCGGGCGGAGGAAATTTGTGAGGGAGGCACGGCGGCCGCATCGGCGCGATGTCCGGGTGGACACGAATCAGGAAAGATGAATGCGGGGAGGAGGCGCGGCGAGGATTTCGGGGTGGAGAGGGAGGGCCGCGGAGAAGATGGAAGGGCGGCATTTGGCGGCGGCGATTGCGCGGCGGAGACCGGAGAGACTGGCGGAGAGGGAGGAGAAGTGGATGTGCCGGGGCTGGGTACGCGGGCGGGTAGGTTTTCGTCGCGGTAGCAAAAACAATTCGACCGAGGGCGGATTCACTCGGTTTCCGCGGGGAGGCTCGTCGAGAGGTGGGTAGGTGTTTTTCTAGGTAAAAAATATTTTAATTGTTTAGGATCTTTATAATATTGATTATTAAGTCTGTAATTCTGTATAAAATGGTCTGGTAATTCGGATTCTACATCTGTTTTGTAGGATCCTGGCGGTGCGTCGCATACGTGTACAATACAGCCCAAGGTTGTGACGTGTTGATGGAAGCAGCAGCCTGCTCCAGGTGGCTAATGTACTTAAGGTGATGTGCATGCAGTATGATTTAATGTAAGAGTGAACCGTATTGATATTATCTTGGATTTAGTTTCAGCTATACTTTGTTGAATGATAATTTCATTGTTCAGAGGCTTTTAGTGACGGGGATTTCTTTGTTCACATCCTGAACTTCAGGTGATTAGAATTGGGATTTCTCATGTGGTCACGCCGGCAGTGAGCTTGGTTTCCTTCTCGTGATCACGCTGATGGCAAACTTCCCGTGAAGTGATGGTTTCCTCTGCCGTGATGCTGAACCGCCGGATATGAGTGCCGGTGCCAGGCCAAGGACAACAGGGAGCTGGGTTAGTAGGGCAGGGCAGTGATCACGGATCCGGCAGTGACGACGCTGTCAGAGACAGGAAAGAGGTGGATTGGCCGGGTTGAGCTGTGACCTGTGAGCACGTGAGGACGCTGCACGATGCGCTTTTGCACTAGGAGAAGAACAGCGCTTGATGGAGGAAGAAAAAGAAATGGAGCCGTTTGATGTGCATCCAACGGGTGGAGATGGTAGACCTGAAGAAACGGATGAAACAATCACGTAGCCTCGATCGGTTGACGGATCCATAGATGGATCAGTCAGAAAGGAACACTTTGGGACAACTAGTACTGTTGGGGCGCATTGTGCTTCTGTTTTGCCAATGTTGCCCTGCCCACGAACAGGAACACGAACAACTGAACATCACTGTCACCCACATAAGCTCACTCTTCAACATTCTTACACGGGAAAGCAGCATGAGATTCCGGCATGCTGCTGTCGATGGTGCATACCACGTTTCCGATGGAATTGCTTGACGCATATTCGTGACCGCACGTCAAGGCAAGTGAGCGAAACTTCATTCGTCGCATTGATGGTCAAAGCAGATTTCAGAGACAAGAGAACAGAAGGCAAATAGATGCATCACCTGAGCAAACAAACACGTTGTTCTTTCAAAAGTATAACAGCATTCCCCACCGTAGTAAAACAGTATTACACAGTATTACACAAGCTGAAAGGGGAACAAAGTAGAATTACTCGCAACTCCAAGAAAAACTACCTGTCAGGACTTTACATCATCACCGATATTGTTATCAATCATCATCTTCCTCATCGTCAAATTCCTCTTCATCACTCGGCTCTTCCATAGGCTCATCGTCCTCGTCATTTACCACAAAACCCCCCAGGGTTTCATCTTCCTCGTCCTCTTCTTCCTCAACCTCTTCATCCTTATCATCATTATCTCCGCTTTTAACCTTCAGGTTATCCTGACGGGGCTTTTTCGGGGCTTTAGATCTTGTCATGTACTTCGATCTCTTCACACTAGGACCTCTTGATAGTGATTCCTTTTCATCCTCACTCTCATCAGTCCACTCTTCATCTTCACCCTCTCCATCTTTATTCTTTTTGTTCCGACCCAAAGCTTTTGATCTACCTCTCCTGTTGCTAACCTCAGCATCTTCATCATCAGAGGTCCTCTTCGTTTCCTCTAGAAACCAATTCCAATCCTTTGGAGCACGAATCCTTCCCTTTGGATAACTGTCAAATTCATGGCCCATTGACAAGAACCCAAATTCTGCACACAAAATCATACTTCATCACTAAATAAAACAGAAATGTATTTGACAATAAAGACAAGCAGCCAGAAACATTTGGTTACTTCTGTCAGCATTAAGGTCTTTTCTTGGCAACAGAGCAAAATGCACCAAAAAACTACTAATGTTAAAATATGATTTTAGCGAAGAACATTGGCCAGAAGTCCATCACTCCAATTGTACCGTTAACTATATAAAATGTTTTTTCCACCAATTTCTGTGCACATCATATGAATTTAGGTAACTGTAAATTCTAAAAAAATTGAAACATTCTCCATTCACACGTGCCTGTGCCTATCAAAATATACAGTTGCATCAGGTTTCCAAATAAGGTACAGTACAAAAGAATGGATCTACACCAAACTATTCCTTCTCCATCAGACGCAGCATTGTTCAGAAATCGACAGGGTAGCCAACTGTATTCTGAATGTATCATCAACGAGGCAGAGTACACAGGGAAAAATCGAAGTCCAACTAATTGCATTGCAAACCATGCCATTCCAATCGAACCTACATTGAACGCAGTATCAATTCGTTGCTAAAAGGCTATGTAAAATAAAACTGACATTGTAATTGAATTCGCATAATTTTTAGCCTTCGCAGTGATGCAAATTCTAAAATAACTGAATATTGATAATTTTCAGCCTTTGCTGCAATGCAAATTCTAAGGAATTGAAATATTTTCATTCACACTTCCTTTCAAAACATAGCATCAGGTTTCCAACGAATACAGTAAGGCCTGAACCTACACCAAACTGTTACTTCAGCATCACACACGAGCATTGCTCAGAAGTCAGAAATCAACAGGGTAACCAACAAATATTCTGAACTTGTCAGCAACAAACAGGTACAGGAGTACACAGGGAAACATCGAATCGAATCAAATGCAAACCAGACACTCTAACCTAACCTAATTAGAGAGCATTTCATCGCTAGAAATTGATGTGCAACAAATTCAAATTTGTCCTGGAACTTGGAAACGAACACAAGCTCACCTCGAACCGGATCGATGGTTGCTAGATCGATCTCCAAAGCCTCCGCTTCAGAGCCCGCCGCCCCTTCCTCTTCCTCTTCGGTGACCTCCATGGCCTCTTCCCCTTTGGTGACCTCCATGGCCTCTTCCTTCGCAGCTCGCTTCTCCCTCTCACGCTCCTTCCGTTCCCGCGTCCGCTTCTCCCTCCTCGCCACCGCGTCCAGCACGCCGGCCTCCACCTCCACCTCACCCTCCCCGTTCCCATTCCCATTCCCATTCCCCTCCCTCCTCCGCGCCGCCCAGAACGCAGGCGCCTTGAGCGACAGCGACAGCGCGCCGCCGGGCCTGAGCTCGCCCTTCTCCCCGCGCCGGAACACGCCACTGCTTCCTCCGTCCGGCGAGCGCACGACCACGGGGTTCCTGCCGACGACCTCGAATGCGATCCCGGGCTCGCCGCCGCCATCGAGAAGGCGGAGGGACACGTGGCGGCGCGAGACGGTGCGGTCCGCGGAGGGGCCTCCGCAGACGCTGCCCAGGTCGCCGCGGCCGAGGTCGGCCGTTGGGGAGTCAGCGGAGAGGGACACCGCCCTGCTTCCCTCGCCGCCGCTTTCGAGCTCCAGCTCCATGGCGCGGAGAGGACACAGCCGCCTGGGTCGTGGGCTCGTGGAAATTGCGGAACGGAGAGGGGGAGAGGAGGAGAGGCTTGTGGGTTTCGGCTAGTTGGGCTGGGCCTTCATCTCCCGTTGGTTTCCTTACAATTTTATTGGCCCACTACTCTCAATTCATAAAAAATTTCAAAAACTCTGAATTCAAAATTAGTAACCCACAGAACGTTCTAGAAGAAGAGCAGACCCGACCCCATCCACCAGTTGCTGCCTTGATGGTCCCGCTAAACAGAACGTACTCTATGTGAGCAAGGTGATCATTGCACATCGTAATGAGCGAGGTTATCATTGCACTTGTAATGCTGCACGCTGCACACTGAGATCAACATCATGGACAAATAGGAAAGAAGAGACTCAGAGAGTGGCATTGGTTCATCGTCACGCGCGCAAGAAAACGATGGGAATTTGTGGAATCGTGGTCCTTGGAGAATGACAAGCTAGCACACACGCACGGGAGGGGCCTTGGTCGCTTTTTAAGTTTTAACCCAGGCCGCGCGAACTGGGAGAGGTGATCAGATGACGGCGGCCCCTCCCCTGCCGACGCTTTGGATGACACGCGGGCCCCACGAGCGTCGCGTCCCGTCCGCGCACCAAAGAAAAAGGCACCTGCCGATAACGAGCCTCCTCGGCGCGACGGGTGATGATGATTTGATTTTTCTTTCTTTTTTCTGAAAAACATGATGATCCGATTCTGATGGGCATGCATGTGATGTGCAGTTCCTGAAGCCGCTTTTGCGTGCTGTTCAATTCACTTCGCTAGCGTGCCTCGAGTAGTATACCGGGCCGGGCCGGAGCAAGCATTTTGTAACGCCATCGGAAAGGCACCGGGATTCTGGAAATTTGTAGATATGCTACCTTTTGCATAATGCCAGAACTTGATTTTAGCATTATTATATATAACTTTGTATAAGAACCAGAAAAGATCTTAAACGACGCACCTATTGAGGTATTAGCACAAAGATGCATCTTTTCTCAAGCTAGCTTCATGGCCTCACGAGTTCACCTTGGCACACGAAAGGTGTGAGGAACAAAGAGAGCACAGGAATGGAACCAATCCTTTTGTATCAACCATAATGTGTGCATGAGCTTGGGCGAAAGGGGCAGGTACGACACGAATGGCATTGCATTGCACCTGGATGGATTCTGAAGGAGATCGTCAGGTATGTCCAAAAGGCAGAACACAAGTGTTGTAAACTGTACCTGCTTCTGGTTAACAGAAAGAAAGAAAGAGTAGTCGGTAGTGTACTGCATTTTTAGCACCAACAGATAAGGTCGGCATTGTCTATTTGGATAGGCTTTCTTTCTGCACTGCTGTGTTCAGTCCCTTTGGGGAAACATTGAAGAAGATGCCCTAATAACTCGACGTCAGTATTTGATGTTGATTTGCAACTAATCCATCCATATCAACCAGTCCAAGATTATCATTGTCATCAGTAATGGAAGCAACCATCATTTCGCACCCATAAGAAAAGGATTGCGTATGTTTAATTTGTGGAAAGCTTGGAGAGGTTAATTCTACCAGTGGAGGGTTAGTGAGAGTAGCTATCGTCCTCGCCCCGGCCACAAACAGCGCGCCAACTAACCCCAGCCGCGCACTACTCTGCTGGGGGAAAGGCGATGGGGACGGCAGCAGCAGGGCGTGTGCGTGTGAGCGAGAGACCCGGATGCTTTTACGGACACGGGATCGGTGAAAAAGAGAGGACACGATACGGTGGGCTCCGAAAAGAAGACGGTGGTGCACCGTGCACACGCTCTTGCTTCTTGGTTAAGCTGTCTTCCCTTAGTGGCAGTGTGTGTATACCGGGGTTCGGATTTTAGCTGGATCTCATTCGACTTCACGTCTGTTTTCTTTGTCCTCTCCGTGCTGACGGGATATGCCAAATGGATACATGTTTTTTTTTCTTTTCACTATGAGTGTGGGATGCATGACAAGCAGGATGCTATGTGATCAAAATGTACATGCCATTTTAGGATTCATATTAGTCAAAATATATTTTTTTAGTTTAGACATCAACATGTAAAATAGATTGACTATGCAACTAAAAATAGATAATGCTATAATCATCATGAAAAGATTATTATCATATTTTTTATTATCTTTACTTAAAACAGATTGACTGTGCAACAGATTTACCTTGTAGACCGTGTCATTGTTCTAAACAACGTGTATTTTGAATATGTATGTTGATTTATATGTTTAGCAATTTTATAGTTCCAAAACTATTACAGAAAGGCTTATAGCTATCATTTCGAATCGATACATTTCATAAATACTACCTCCGTTCTAAATTATTATTTATTGATTTTTTTCTCGAATCGTTGGACCATTTGTCTTATTCAAAAAATTATATTTGTCACCAAATGAACTTTAATCAAGACTTATTTTTTCTTGTAGTTGGACTAAATTTTAGAATATGATAAATAGTCAAATATTGTGAGAAAAAACAACTATGAATAGTAATTTAGAACAAAAAGAGTAAAAGAGAAAGCATATGGAATTCTCCTCCACACAATTTTTCCTCCACCTCATTTGAGTTTCGACTATGCCCCGTGACACGGATGGTCTTCACCTCCAGAGAGTTCGCAACAAGGGCACAAGGCCCTATAGCTACAGCTAGAATTTGGCATCGAGGTTTGAGGTTCCAAGGATTAGAGTTTGAGGTTGCGGGGATGGCGTAGACGAATCTCAAGGGCATTGGGCGAACTAGTGAGTTAGCAATGTCACTGCAAGTGGTGAGCGGGGTTAATGATCGTGCAACTCAACTAGATGTGTTAACACAAGGATGCAGGGATGCTCGCTGCGCGCCGATGAGTAATAAGAGTTCAAGAGGTAGAAAAAGCCTTCTAAGAAAAAACATCAGCTTATAACGAATAGAAAGCACCTCCAGTAGCGGATCAAGATCAGGCAAAAAACCGAGTGCTGAGCTAATAAAATGCCTAAGTACAGTAGGCCTCAGAAAAAAAAATCTACTTCAACTCTTAATCCAAATCTTGTGAGGTAACTTGCAGAATCTGCTTTGAACAACATGTGCTAACTAGAAGAAAAAACGAATCGATTCTCCCATTACAGGGCATCTCCATCAAGTCACCAACTACCATGCTTGCTATTTCGCCATATAATGCAAATGGTTACTTGCCGGCTTACAACACTTGTATTATTATTTCAAGGCAGTACGTACAACTAATAAAGCTTCAAAAGGAGTAGTGCTATGCGTATTGCGTAACGACTGGTCATCATGCCGTTCAGCAGATCAGGGAAGAGTGGCTCCATGATCAACACGGGCCATTCACTCATTCACGAGTCGTTGCCATGCTTATCAGCTAAGCCTTACTACAATTAAACAGATAACTATAGTCCTATGTTTTGTTTTTCTCTCAGGGCAGTACTGTGATTATGTAATATTGTCACTAGAGTAGAAGCAGCAGGACATATTTTCAGACATAATTTCAAAAAAAAATATTCAGACAAAAACCTGATCCTACTTTGCAAAGCTGACCAACAATAGTCCAGAGGACCTGTCCAATTTATTGTCCCTGTTTCGTCAGTCTATAACAATAGTGTTATCAAGCTCCGGATTTATGGCTTCTCTGTACTAGACACTAGTAATAATATATACAGAATTTCATAGATTGACCAATGTCCACATGATATATAGCAGTAGTAGTATTAGAAATGAAAGTGTTTGTCTGCTTGGCATTGAAGAATTAGCTCTATGCGTGCCAACCACTTTGTTCCATCGGTTGGAAGTCAACAATGAAAAATGAAAACTACGGCAATTCCACCTTTTTTATTGCAAAAACAACTTGCATCTTGATCTTTGCCTCGCGATACATTTTTTTAATAGACATGTGAAACAATCAATACCGGCATTTTTCCTTAGAATGTTAAATTTGGTTACTGTATATTTTATTTTTACTAGATATGAATACCCCCCCTACCTTGGACACTACATGTGAATTCGATCAAGATGATTCACGGCATTGGAACTATAGACAATGGAACCTTAAATTCACAAAATAAAACAAAAAAATGGCAATAAAAAACTCTCCATGTAAGAATTCAGGTCAGGGTACAGCCATTTCCTTGTCCATGCTTGTCTGCTTCTTAGTTTTCCCACTATGCCAACTAAATTGGAATGTGGAACCCACCATGACTCAAGAACAAGGCTGAAGATCTGAGCTCCAGCTCACCATCAGATATCATTATTTTTTTGCGTTTAGTTTGTTTACGACTCCAGATTGCATTATTGTTTGAACTTTTAAGCACTCAGCCCTGCAGTCCGTACTTGTCCATGCTAATCAGCCAAGGATACCTAATTCTGGCCTGACTAATGGCCTACACCTGTACTGATAATCATTAAACATTAACCAAACATTCTTCTAACCCAAGCAATCCAACGTGGATAATCTTGTGGAAGAAATGATGTTTTCTTCGAATGTGGTCCTTACTTTACCATTTTATTTCAAAAGGACCTTATCCAAGCATCAGTATATATACTCCTCGAAGATGGTGCAAAGTTGAAGTAATGTGCAGTGATATTCCTTGCTGAAACCGTGTAGTTAGGAAGTTTCCTTTCACCTTTTAATGGTTCGAATGAAAGAAACTTCCTGGGTTGAAGGTGCCAAAAGTAAGCAGGTTATGTGCACGGCTAAAGAAAGTGGGCGATTGCATTGGATTGGTGTATGCAACCTTTACCATTTAATAATGGTAGGAATTGGAGTAATTTTTTTAACCTATGAGAAATGTAGTGGTTAGATGACATTTAATCGATATGTAGCCCCAGATAAAGATATGGTGCATTACGTAACGGAACAAAATCTGATTTGATATCCTCATGCTTCAATATATCATGATTCATGAGCTACTACTCATATCTTGAAAGTTAACCCGGAATCAAATTGCTATCCACTGTTATGTAGAACTGGAATTTTAATTACTTGTTTTCCAAACTCGCCCAAAATTCACATATTTTATTCAATCGTTTGCTTCCGTTTGTTTCATTGCCACTACTATATTGATTTTTCAGGGTCATGCTCATCCATTGTGACGATATTGCTGTGGATTCTATATATGTTAGCTGTACTGAATACTCCAGTTACCCTTCCTCTCGGGTTAACTAGACGTGGACAAGGCGGAGGGTTCAAAATTTGAAATGCCCTGTGGCCCAGGGTGAGTACGACCGGCACGGCGTCTAGCTCAAACCTGCCTCTGGAATTTCCACACGAACGTGACCCGTGTTCAATGCTATATTCGGATCGACAAATCAGTACCACAGCAAAAATATCTCTCTCAAGCCCCTGCAACTTTTACATGCGACTCTTGTCTCATTGCCACAGTACCTTTCGGACCGAGACAGCACTGGTATCTGGTAAGCAAACAAAATGCCTTTCGAGGCGTGCAATTTAGTCAAACTCTATACTATGTTCATCAATAGCTTTTTCGATCGCTGGGATACACTTCCAAAAATACGCCTGCACTCCGACATCATATATATGTTTCCGCTCTAGTACCCGTTGATCGTCTGCTTTCACGGAAACTTATCTTGATCGTCTGCATATATTTGGAACATCATCTAAAAATGTATATCTTTGGAAACAGAGAGGGAAGGAGGTAGCTGGCGCGAGCGCCCCCACGGGCCAGGCCGTTGGAGTTGTGTGTGTCGCCCCGGCCGGTCTCCGTGGCCGCAACTACCCCGCTTCCTACTTCCTCCACCTGCGCACGCCTCGTTGCTCTCCGCGGGCGGCGACTCCATCATCAGTTCATCACACCGACCCGCGTGGTGCATGGAGGAAGTGTTTTTTTGTTTTGATAATTACCAGTGCGTGATAATTAAAGAACGAAAATGCGGATTATTTTGGCGAAATGACGAAGCGGAAGGAGAGCAAGCAAAATGCACTGGCAGTCGTGCGGCGTGGGGGGCCTCGACGGTAAATAAGGGCCGGATTTAAAAACAATCGGAATTAATTAATCGACTAATCTTTCTCTCTCTCCTCTTCCTCTCTCACCACCTCCCTCCCCCTCGCGGCCTCGCTAGTCGCTCCCCACCTCGTTCCCTCCCTCCACCTCCCCACCCTTCTCGCTCCGCCCCCACCCCCCTACGCGTCGCCGGCCGCCGCGGGAGAATCCCGAGGCCGGGATCGAGCCCCCCGCACGCTCGCCGGACTCGCGCCCTCCCTCCCTCTCGCCTCTCGCTCTCCGCCTCTGCACCCCCAGGTTGGTGGGCGTCGCCTTCCTCATTCTCTCGAGATGGATGCTAACGCCTCGGTTCCTGGTCCTGCGTTTTCCCCTCTCCCCCGCCCCTTTTTTTCCTTCTCGTTTGCACGTCGCGGAGATTTTCGGGCTGTATTTCTGGGTAATCTCTTCGTGTGATCTTCCCGTGCTGTTTTTTTGGGTCCTCCATGGATGAATTTGAGGGTGAATGCGTCGGTGCTACGAGCGTGTGTAATTTGCGCGTTGTTGTTTTAGAGATTCCAGGTTTCCGTGGCGGTGCGAGATTGTTTTGTTCGATTTTTCTGTCTTTCCTTTTCTCTATCCCCGTCCCCTTTTTGTTTTTCTGGATTCGCTCACGAGATCACGGGGCTGATTCCCCAATTCGCAGGTCCAATTCGCCCCTTCGGCGTAGGAATCCCGTCCTAGTTTCGATCGAGGGCGGCAATGCCGGGCTCCGCATAGCCGGGAACCGGGAGCTGACACGCACCGCGGCGCCGAGATGGGCCGTTCCGGCGGGCGGCGGCAGGACCGCATGCGGTGGAGCAAGCTCTACACCTTCAACTGCTTCCGCGGCCACCACGGGCACGACGGCGACGAGGGGCCCTCCCCCGACGGCGCCGGCGCCGTCGGCGGGTCGGGGTTCTCGCGCGTCGTGCACTGCAACAACCCCGCCCAGCAGAAGCTGCTCAAGTACCCCACCAACTACATCACCACCACCAAGTACAACATAATCACCTTCCTCCCCAAGGCCATCTTCGAGCAGTTCCGGCGGGTCGCCAATCTCTACTTCCTCCTCACCGCAATCCTCTCCCTTACCCCGGTGTGCCCCTTCTCGCCCGTCAGCATGATTGCGCCCCTAGCCTTCGTCGTCGGGCTCAGCATGCTCAAGGAGGGTTTGGAGGACTGGCGCCGCTTTATCCAGGACATGAAGGTGAACAATCGCAAGGTTGGCGTGCACAAGGGTGATGGCGAATTTGTGTACCGGCACTGGGAGGAACTTTGCGTTGGCGATGTGGTCAAGGTTGAGAAGGACCAATTTTTCCCTGCCGATTTGCTGCTACTGTCCTCGAGCTATGAAGATGGCATTTGCTATGTTGAGACGATGAACCTGGATGGTGAGACGAACCTCAAGGTGAAAAGGTCACTTGAGGCTACGCTGCCATTGGAAGAAGACGAGTCATTTAAGGATTTCCAGGGAGTGATACGCTGTGAGGATCCCAACCCGAGTTTGTACACATTCACTGGTAATTTTGATTATGAGAGGCAGGTATACGCCCTTGATCCGTTTCAGATACTTCTCAGGGACTCAAAGCTAAGGAATACATCCTTTATCTATGGGGTGGTCATCTTTACTGGCCATGACAGTAAAGTCATGCAGAATTCAACTGAGTCACCATCCAAGAGGAGCAGGATTGAGAGGAAGATGGATTTAATCATATACATTCTGTTTACTGTGCTTGTATTGATATCACTCATTAGTTCAATCGGTTTTGCTGTGAGGATCAAGTTAGATTTGCCCCACTGGTGGTACTTGCAACCACAGAACAGCAATAAATTGGATGATCCAACACGCCCTGCTCTTTCTGGGATATTCCATCTAATCACAGCACTAATTCTTTATGGGTATCTGATTCCAATCTCGCTGTATGTCTCGATTGAACTCGTGAAGGTGTTGCAAGCACATTTCATTAACCAGGACATTCATATGTTTGATGAGGAGACTGGTAATACTGCTCAGGCCCGTACATCAAACTTGAATGAGGAGCTTGGCCAGGTTCATACAGTCTTATCAGATAAAACTGGCACCTTGACCTGCAATCAGATGGACTTCTTGAAGTGTTCAATTGCTGGAGTCTCATATGGTGTGGGTTCAAGTGAAGTTGAAATTGCTGCTGCGAAGCAGATGGCATCAGGTGACGACGACCATGACATCCCTTTGCAAGATATATGGGAGGAGAACAATGAGGATGAAATTGAACTGGTAGAAGGAGTCAACTTTAGTGTTGGGAACAACCGGAAGCCCTCCATAAAAGGCTTCAGTTTTGTGGATGACCGTCTCATGCAAGGGAACTGGACCAAGGAGCCAAATTCTTCCACAATTCTACTCTTCTTCAGGATACTTGCTCTGTGCCACACAGCGATACCAGAGATAAATGAGGCAACTGGTTCTATTGCCTATGAAGCCGAATCACCTGATGAGGGGGCATTTCTTGTGGCGGCCAGGGAATTTGGGTTTGAATTTTTCAAGCGAACACAATCAAGTGTCTTTGTCAGGGAGAAACACACTTCTTCAAATGGCACAACTGAGAGGTTGCATATCAGCATTTGCCATTCTGTTTGCATTTATTGTTCATATTCCTTATTTATTTGTCTTAATGCATAAGTATAATTTTAGGGAGTTCAAGATTCTCAATCTATTGGAATTCAATAGCAAAAGGAAACGAATGACAGTAATTCTGAAGGATGAAGATGGCCAAATTCTTCTCTTTTGCAAAGGAGCAGACAGGTAGAATTTTATACCGGTTATTTGTTTTCTTTGTTTATGTTTGAATTTATTTCAGCTAAGCCTGTACATCAGGCCATCTGCGTTCATGTTTTGATATTTTATTATCAAAAAGATACCTTAAAAGTGTTTCTTAAGTAGTATAAATTGTACACTTGATAACTTACTAGGTTCTGTCAACATGTTTGGGTGTTTTTGTTCTATCTTTGCAACTTCATTTTTTCCTTCAGCTTAACTATCCTTTATTTTTTTTTTGTTCCCAACCAAACAGCATTATATTTGATAGACTGGCCAAAAATGGAAGGATGTATGAAGTTGATACAACTAGGCATCTGAATGATTATGGTGAGGCAGGCCTGCGAACATTGGCACTATCATACAGGGTGCTTGACGAATCAGAGTATTCTTCTTGGAATGCTGAGTTTCTTAAAGCAAAGACCTCTATTGGACCTGATAGAGAGTTGCAACTTGAACGGGTCTCAGATTTGATTGAAAGAGAGTTGATCCTTGTCGGTGCAACTGCTGTAGAGGACAAATTACAAAAAGGGGTAAAATTTTTTGATGGACTGTTAGCATGCTATTAACTGTTTTGAGTTTTTCTAACTTCCATGTTATGCCCTGTGCTGTATCAGGTTCCTCAGTGCATAGATCGTTTGGCGCAAGCAGGTCTCAAGATCTGGGTTCTGACAGGCGATAAGATGGAAACTGCAATTAACATCGGGTATGCTGCTACCAAGTCGAAATTTTTCCTACATAAAAGTAATAGTGTGAATAATATGTTTATGATGTTTCCATTTCATTTGCAGATACGCATGCAGTTTGCTGAGGCAAGGCATGAAACAAATATGTTTGTCCATACCCACTGGTGACCAGGTAGCCCAAGATGCAAAGAAGGTATCTTTGCACAAATTGTTTTTTATCTTTACTATAGGTGGCTTTAATCTACATGGTAATTCTCTTTATGGTGGGCTTTGCTTTCATCTTTGACAACTGAGCAGGCTGCAAAGGAGAGTCTCCTGTCGCAAATCGCCAATGGGTCACAAATGGTCAAACTTGAGAAGGATCCAGATGCAGCATTTGCTCTAGTTATTGATGGAAAAGCTCTGGCATTTGCTTTGGAGGACGACATGAAGCATATGTTCTTGAACCTGGCAATAGAGTGTGCTTCTGTCATATGTTGCCGTGTGTCTCCAAAGCAGAAAGCACTGGTAGCTTCACCTCTCGCCAATGGAACATCTGTATTTGCTATATGAATCAATGTTGAGTTTGCTCTCCTTCACTTTGTAGGTGACTCGGCTTGTCAAAGAAGGTATAGGGCAAACCACTTTAGCAATAGGTGATGGAGCAAATGATGTGGGCATGATTCAAGAAGCTGATATAGGAGTTGGTATAAGTGGGGTAGAGGGCATGCAGGTCAGTTGTTCAGATTATTATGATCCAATCCCTATATAGTGGAATGCTACTTTTAGATAACACCAAGGATTGGTGATTAGGTATGACTAACATTGGTTCTTCTGTTTTACCAGGCGGTGATGGCTAGTGATTTTTCAATTTCTCAATTTCGGTTTCTTGAGCGTCTTCTTGTCGTCCATGGACATTGGTGCTACAAGAGAATTGCCCAAATGGTGCTGCCTGAAGCACTTATATTTCTTACACTTAATTGCATCTGATTCCTTTATGTTTTAACTTTTGTCTTTACCAAGTGTTCTTTTATTGAATTGCAGATCTGCTACTTCTTTTACAAGAATATTGCCTTTGGGCTTACGATATTTTACTTTGAGGCATTTGCTGGGTTTTCTGGGCAATCTGTATACGATGATTGGTTTATGCTGCTTTTCAATGTTGTTCTTACCTCCCTTCCCGTTATATCACTTGGAGTGTTTGAGCAAGATGTTTCATCTGAAATCTGCTTACAGGTATACGATAGGACATCTGACTTATTTTAACCATACTGCTTATGAGAAACTAGGCATGTTTCGAATTGAAATTAAAGCTTGGTCCTGGAATGTGGTGTGTTCTTGTGGTAGTAGGGTTTTTCTTGTGTCCTTGTTATGACCAAAGAAACTAGTGAATAAGTGGATATCCAAAAGATCACTTGTTAAACCTTGTTTCTTGAGGAGAACCACAGTCCCAAGGAACCACAGTCATTTGTGACCGGGTGTAGATCAGAAATTATATTGCACTCTAAATGTCTATAACATGGCACCAAGCATATTATCTGGTCATGCAAATTTATCCGGTTTGATGCCTTCCTTCAAGTAGTTTATCTTCCATAGCATCTATAAAATAGTTAAGGCACATAATGTAAGGAACCATTTAAGCAGATTAAAATCACGGTAGTAATGTTGTATTTACACCTGACTGAAGTTTGAAGAAATTCAAATGCAAGTAAATTTCCTTAGTACTATTATGCCTGTATGTTTCCCATCTGCAGATCAAATCACTATGTTAGTAAAAGAGAGTTTACATGTTGCCAACTAAACTCTTATACTTGTTACTTCTCTCTGATGTTTGGCGGTACTAGAACTAGAAGACTCATGCATCAGTCCCTTGTACTGTAGGAGCTTAGTGATCTTTTCTGATTATCCATTTACTTCGAACCTTTTTGTATGTCCATACTGACATTGCATCACTTGCATTTTGCAGTTCCCAGCATTATATCAGCAAGGGCCAAAGAACCTTTTCTTTGATTGGTACCGGATCCTAGGATGGATGGGGAATGGCCTCTACTCTTCCCTGGCCATATTCTTCCTAAACCTCTGCATATTCTATGATCAGGCAATTCGTGCTGGGGGGCAGACTGCGGACATGGCTGCAGTGGGAACTACCATGTTCACCTGCATCGTCTGGGCTGTCAACATGCAGATTGCTCTAACAATGAGCCATTTCACATGGATTCAGCATCTATTTGTGTGGGGCAGCATAACAACTTGGTATCTCTTCATCCTCGCCTACGGGATGACATTGAGGTCCCGCGACAACTATCAGATCCTGTTGGAAGTCCTTGGGCCAGCTCCCATATACTGGGCAGCGACACTTCTGGTGACTGCTGCTTGCAACATTCCCTACCTGATTCACATATCCTACCAGAGATCGTGCAATCCACTTGATCACCATGTGATTCAAGAGATCAAGTACTTGAAGAAAGATGTCGAAGACCAGACAATGTGGAAGAGGGAGCGGTCGAAGGCCAGGCAGAAGACAAAGATTGGTTTCACCGCCAGGGTTGATGCAAAGATCAAGCAGATCAGGGGGAAATTGCACAAGAAAGGCCCGTCCTTAACAATTCATACAGTATCATAGGAAACCTCGGTTACCTGACAGGCTCATCAACAGTAGTTGCCACTTTGTTTGCTCCTGCAAGGCAGTGGTTTTTAGCTTCATTGAGCAATATAGTGAAATTCTTTCCTTTTTTCTATTTCTTTATTTTTTCTCTGGGATTTTCTTTATTTGTGTAAGAAATGTTGGGGGTGTAAATGGTGGTGTTCACCCTAGTAGAAGCTCCAAAGCCAGCCGTGTAAAAAGTATAGCATCGTCCAGTTGGGAAAACAACCTATTGAGATAGCTAACAACATATGTATATCTGCAATTTTGACTGGTGCCTATTCTTGTATTGTAGTTTCACATCAATGTTTAGTGAGGTGTTGATAATAGTAGCTACTCCCTCCGTCCTGAAATAAGGCATCCTGACTTTTTCTAGATGCACTGCATATAGGATGCCTTGTATTTCAGGACAGATGGAGTATTCTTTTTGTCTCTAGTCTATGTCCGTGCATTTATACAGATAAATATTTTATATATTTAATGTAATATTTTCTTAAAAAACATGTGTTTATTGCAACGGAAGTTGAAAACAAAGTTACAGATGATAATATTTCACAGGTTCGCAGCACAAAGTCACGGGTATTCAAAGTGTCGTGACATAACCTGAATTAATAGACAACCTCGGATGCATGCACACTGGCTTGATCTGTGCCTGAACATGGTGGCTAGTCTGTGATGAGGACACGATTTGGCCTGGCTTGATCTGTGCCTGAACATGGTGGCTAGTCTGTGATGAGGACATCCTAGGACACGATTTGGCCAGGCGCACGACAGTGTAGGCGCCAGCCGTGAAACGGTTTAGCCAGGCGCACGACAGTGTAGGCGGCGTGTCGTGGTCCAGCGGGAGCATGGTTTGGCCAGGCGCACGACAGTGTAGGCGGCAGCCGTGTGCACGCGGTTTGGCCAGGCGCACGACGGTGTAGGCGGCAGCTGTGCGCGTCTGAATTATCCCACATTGCTTAGTGAAGGAGGAGGAAGCCACCTTAAAAGGGAGAGCCACCCTTCCCCTATCAGACTAGTCTTTTGGGACGATTGGACCTTTCTCCGAGTGGGTGTGCCTAAGAACTGTTGGGGTCCGGACAACCTTAATTTGTTGGGCCTCGGCCGACCCATGCCTGGGCCGGATGCATCGGTCTGTGCTTGAATGCATGCAATACAACTAAACAGAACACTATAATATCAGCTTTCCAGAAGCTGCTGTCGTATATAAAAATTTGGATATTTCAAAAAAAAAAGAGTTTACAAGAATTATAAATTCTTTGACTCAACATTTAGAGTTGTGTTTGCCAATAGAAAACTTTTCTTCAGAGATGACGGTTTAGCAAAAAAAATCGATTTATAGAATATAGTTTCTATTATTCTGATATTTTGAGCCTGCCCTACTGCAAATTTAATTTACCTATATGCTTGTCAAATCAAAATTGCAGTGGGAAGCAATCTTACACTGTTGCTAAACAAAAACCATAAGAAGCACGTGACACCTACATACATTGCACCATTGATTTCAATGCAGAACTGAAAAAATATTGAAGACAGAGGCGGAACCTTTTAGCTTGATGTTTCCGTTGGAACGAGAGATCGCCGGATGCGAACTCTCGAACAGTGAGATCGAGATGAACGAGGAGGCGGAGGCCGAGGTGGCTGCGGACTCTTGGATGATGATGAACAACGGTCGCATGCTCTTACCATACGAACTACTTAATGAAAACAGGTAGATTTAGATAGAAAGAAAAATTATTAAGGATAGGAATAGAACATATGAGTTTTCGTTAGGACCGATTCATGTTCTCGTTGTTTATCCTCATCGATTTCTTATGGTGCCTGTTGGCACGAAATCGCGCCAACAACAAGCACGTGGAGTAGCTCCTTGCTGTCCTTCCGCGCAAAGCGGTCAGACCGGTTTTGATAACCGGTTAGACCGGTTTCGCCGGCGGTGCCCGGCGAAAGACCAACGAACGCCCGTCCGGGAGGGACCCCGTCAGGACAGGCGCACCTTGGGTTGTTCTAGGATCGGCAGGCCACCTAGAACGCCTTCAATCGACATAGAGACGAAGGAAGAACAGCATGATAATATATTGGAAAAGTTGGGAAAAGAGAAAAAGTGAAAAGATAAAAGATAGATGTATTTGTTCGATTGGATGATGATCCTCAATCGGCCATGACCCTTTATATTTATAGGGTGGGGAAGTCGTACCCCTTTAGGTCGGTTTACAATATGGGATAAAACTCTAAAGTCCTAAACCTACTCCAACATGGGAGAAACCGGTCAGACCGGATAGGGAAACCGGTCAGACCGGTTTGGCCGTTGCCAGATCGGCTACAGTAAAACCGGTCTGACTGCTTCCTAGAACCGGTCTGACCGGTTGCCCTCGGCCTGATAGGCAACTGCCAATTTTGGGTGCGAACATATGCCCCCCTATTTTCTGGCAAAGCTTGCGTGTCAGAAAACATCTATAATGATCAAAATTGACTAAAGACGATGATTAACAGTACATCGTCCATATAATGGTCTCTAAATCTTTATGGACGCTATTGTAGCCGAAATATCAAATTTATGCATGTTGTAATTTTTATGATTCTATTTCGGCTTATGAACGTCATATCTAACAACTGAAGCTTTGATTTGGCCATGGCATCCAATTGTAACTCCTTGGTGTATCATAAGAATAATATTGATAGTTGTAAAAAGAAAACCAAGGATCGTACCAAAACCATAAATCATAATTGTTTATACCTGAATATGTATTCCATGGCACATGCATCGATGGAAAAAATGATGAAGACCAATGTGATGACCGTCGATGCTTCTTTGCTTTCGGTGATGAAAAATTCCAACTTTGATCTTCTAACCGATTACTTTGCTTTTGCTCGGCTATCTTCTGATATTTATGTAACAATTCAGCAAAGCTTGGCTTCTTCTTCTTCTTCACCTTGCTCTTTGAAGTGACACTTGCAGATTTATCAATTTTTTTGTCAAACCGGTCAGACCGGTTTTTAGAACTGGTTAGACCGGTTCCTTCAGAACCAGTCACACTGAGACCATATTGCCCCCCAGCCGAACATGATTGTTGCTCAGCTATAATATTTGTGATATGCTTATTTTGGGGACAATTTGATCAACAGAACTAGCCGATGAATTTTCAATTATCGGCTTTTCTATGTCTAGTGTCAATTCTGAATTTCTATTTAATCTTCCATCTTTCTTGACACGATAGACTTGTTTAATCACCTTACGCTTATTTTTCTGTGTGGACCGATTCTTTTGATCAAAACGTTCATTATGCATAGGTGATGGCTCATTAATTACCGGCTCCCTATAGTTAATATAATCTGAACACAAATATCTAGGAGGAGACGGCATATATGAATTATAATACCAAGGAGAATAAAAATAAGGCACGTTAAAACAAAACTCCCATGGCATCGGTGTAGGTGATCCATACGATGAAAACAACATTGATTTGTGAGAATTATTCCGTTGCCGATTTCGATTATGGAACTTCTCTCTAGGAGAAGATTTTGACTGTTTGGAATTTTTAAACCGACTAGCATCATTGACATTATTTTGTCTTTGAGACTTAGCCGGAAGTTTCTCGTTACACTTCGGCTTTTCTCTTTGATGCTTATGACGGCTTTTGGAGTCAATGGTTTTCCAAACACCAATCTCGGGCTTCTTTGGCTTAACCATCTTTGGTTTTGATTTATTCTTTGAAGCCTTAGGTGAAGCGGTCAGACCGGTTTGAGAACCGGTCAGACCGGTCTGGGCACCGGCCAGACTGGTTGTGTTGCAACCATCACCTTTGCCTTTGTTCTGTTGCCCCCCGAGCGTCGAAATGCTATATGTAGCCTCTATGCTCTGGCTAGGGGATTTTGGATCAACAATTTCGGCTAGAGACGGCCGATTTGTTTCTTGACCAACAACATCACAATTTGGCAATTTGCAAGAATCAATAATATCATTAGTCGGCTTTTCAACAACCGACTTTTGAACAACAGGAATTGAATCTACCTTATCCTCTTTAGAAATCAAAATTTTAACATAAGCAGATAGACGGGTAGATATAGTACCGGAAGATTGTATCTCTTTTAATACGGCGATGTTCGATGGTGGCTGAAACTCTTTAATCTTGATGACACCTTGTTCTGTCTTAATGAAGCAAGACAAGAATATCCTTTCAATTGCTCTGTCATATTCTTGATAATATTCTTCAATCAGTTCTTTACGCGACATCAAATCACTTGATAAATCAGCCATGATAACCAGAGATTTCTTCCCCAGCGGAGTTGCCAATTTGTTGGCACGAAATCGCGCCAACAACAAGCACGTGGAATAGCTCCTTGCTGCCCTTCCGCGCAAAACGGTCAGACCGGTTTTGATAACCGGTCAGACCGGTTTCGCCGGCGGTGCCCGGCGAAAGACCAACGAACGCCCGTCCGGGAGGGACCCCGTCAGGACAGGCGCACCTTGGGTTGTTCTAGGATCGGCAGGCCACCTAGAACGCCTTCAATCGACATAGAAACGAAGGAAGAACAACATGATATTAGATTGGAAAAGTTGGGAAAAGAGAAAAAGTAAAAAGATAAAAGATAGATGTATTTGTTCGATTGGATGATGATCCTCAATCGGCCATGACCCTTTATATTTATAGGGTGGGGAAGTCGTACCCCTTTAGGTCGGTCTACAATATGGGATAAAACTCTAAAGTCCTAAACCTACTCCAACACGGGAGAAACCGGTCAGACCGGATAGGGAAACCGGTCAGACCGGTTTGGCCGTTGCCAGATCGGATATAGTAAAACCGGTCTGACCGCTTCCTAGAACCGGTCTGACCGGTTGCCCTCGGTCTGATAGGCAACTGCCAATTTTGGGTGCGAACATTGCCCTGTTATGTTCTTCCTTTGTTCGAACCCCGGAGGAAACAGAGTCTGTGCAGGATAAGGATTTAATCGAGGATTTGTAAAAGTTACCACGGATAAAAATGGCGGCAGGTTTGTTTGTAAAAATATTAGGGTTTTCTATTAAATTACGATGTATGACTGAATTAATCCTTATTTTATTATTAAAGATAGAGATAGGGATAGAATGTGATGCCCTACGTAATTGAATTTTATTTACTCTACTCGCGCTAGTCTTGATGCCGCCTCACCTAGCCAAACCTATAGGTAGCAAGTAAATAATGCTAGTATATGGAAGTTGCCAACTTTGGGTTTTAAAAAGTGTTTTCATATTTCCCAATATGAAGCTCAAAGATAAGTTACCTCAGTTATAAGGTGTGTTCGGTTAGTTGTTAAACTTTAGTAGGTTTAACTTCTTACTAATTGAAGGTTCTTTACAACAGATTGGTTAATCCAAATGCATTGTACCACAATGTTATATTGAATGAATTCCTTTAAACAAGTGGGTAGAAACAACTCCTCTAATGCGTTGTAGTGTTATTTTTTTAACCCATCAACATAATTATTTGTTATGTGCTTGTGGATGTGTCTAAGCAAAATGTAGCCATATTTATATTTCTAATTTTGAATATCAAGTACAAACTATAATACACTGGAATAAGGGTGATATACTCTTATCACAAATACTATTTATTACTAAGAGTCATTTTTTTATTACTTGCTCAGTGGCAAAATATGGTAGCCATAAAAACATACCATTGGTTATGTTTGATTTGAAAATGTAAAGAGCTTCCTAATCTAGATTAGTGAGACATTTTAGTGTTGCATATAGCCCATGGGTCTATCTCTTTCACGAGAGATATAAATTGAATCATTCCATCCGTTACTTTTCTTAACCATCCGATTTCAAACCAACAGTTCATATCCACTTTTTCTATATTTTTTATCTCTTTCTTCATACACCTTCATCTTCTTTGTAACAAACACCAAACACCTTATGCCCACGCTCAAGGCCCTGCCACCATTGCCTCTCACCCCGACTTTGGCAATCTCCAACACCTCCCACAATTGCAAACAATGCCATCGTGTTTGGAGCTCGATGCCTTTGCCGCCTCCGCCACTACCGAACTGTCGTCTCTTATCACCTCAACAAACGGTGCCCTTGCCGTTTGCCTCCAACGTTGAGCTAGTGAGCTCCCACTGCCCTCCCCAATAAACTCAAAGACATCAAGTAACCCTTATATCCGAAACCCAATACTCTAAATTTAAACCCCCCATCTTTAATTCAATTTCTAATATATGGATGTTGATGACTAATATATAAGAAAGAAACCAATCATCTAAGATGAGTAAACTAGAAAATATCCAACCCCTTAATCTTATTTTAGTTTGAAACTTGGCATGCAATACTAGTTTGAAAGAAACAAATCACCTAAGTGAAAATTGTTTCAAAAGAAACAAATCGATTAAGATATTTGATCTAACAATTTATGAGCTTAAATTTTCAAAATAAAACTTCCCAAGAAAGTATTTAAATTTTTAGAGAATATTTTTTCTTTGATAATTTTAGTTGTTTGATTTGAAAATGTGATCAGGAAATGAGCTGACGCGTTTTTCTCCAATCGGCGAAGGGAAACCCCGGCGGCCGGCCGCGTTTCGATCGCCGCTGGGATGCTGCCACGAATCGTGGCGCGCATCCAACGGCCCCAGCCAACCTAACGTGTCCTAACGCAGCCGAACCCCACCAAGCTATTATCTCTCTGCGCTCTACCTCTACCGACTCCCACCCTCGCCGCCATCTCCCCTAGTCCCAGTCTCCCTCTTCCCCCCACCGCCTGGGCTCCTCACGCCCACACCGAAGCGCCGCCGCTAGGGTTTGCTCCGCCAGCCGCGAACCCTAAACCCTACTGCTCCCCTCCCTGCGGCGCAGGCCACTACTAAGCAATCTAGCTGCTAGGCTTCGCTTCCCGCTTCGATCCGGAGCTAGGGTTTCGCTCGCCCTCCGAGCTCCGCTCCGGGTGGTTCGGGCCGGCGGCGACGCAGCATGGCGGGGTACGGGGAAGAGAACCAGGACGCCATGAACGGGTACGAGGAGGAGGAGGAAGAAGAAGAGGTGGAGGAGGTCGAGGAGGTGTACGAGGAGGAGGAGGAGGAGGAGGAAGAGGAGGAGGAAGCGGACGGGGAGGGGGACAACGGGGCTGCGGATGCGGCCGCGGCCGCGCAGGCGACGGCGGCGGCGGCGGAGGTGGAGGCGGCTGAGAGGAGAAGTGGAGGCGGAGGTCGAGGCCTAGCTGAGCTCGTTGGGGATGTTGACGCCGGCAACGAGGAAGGGAGGGATGCGTATTCTGGGGGCGGTGACGCCTCGGGGTGAGTTCCTTGGGCTCTAGGTTTATGGTTTGGTCCGGTCAGTTGGATTGTACTAGGCGTGGCTGATAGTTTTGGTTTGGTGCATCCTTGTATGTGCTTTTGCAGGAAGATTTTCGTAGGGGGTGTAGCCTGGGAGACCACTGAAGGTAGCGAGAATTCTTTTTGGGGGATCTGCTAAATATGAGGCTATTTTAGTTTATATCAAGTCAAATGATGCAGCCAATTTTAATATATTGTGGGAAGAAACTACAGTACAAATGAATTATAAGTTAGTAGGTATTTTGTTAGTATGAAAGAAAATAGATACACTGCAACACGTTGCACTGGAAAGATACAAGTCTTGTGGTATTTATGAACTTTTTGCATTAAGTTGCATGATTCACTGGTAACATATGGACTTTGCTTGGGTAGGTAGTTGTAATTGGCAAAATCTCTGAGTTGGGAGCTATCACTGCCTTCTCATACTGAGGGAAGCATGCCTATGCTATGTTTTGTGTTGGTATTTTTACTAAAATAGTAAAATGTAAAAGGTGGAAATTGATTATTTGAGCAGATTTAGTTAGTGAATCTCGGAATTGTATGCCTTCTGCACATTTAGGAGTTTTAAAGACTCTTGCTGCGCAATTTTGTCTAATTATTAAATTGTTTCTAAGACGCTGTTTCATGCCTTGCCTGCTCCTTGCTTATCATGCTGATCATCTACACCTTGTGATGCATTATGCATCATAATGCATGTAGACATGAGACATCATAAAGAAACCGTTGTGTGCTTTATTTCTAGTGATTATGATTATTCGTTGGCATCTGGTTCCTGAGAATTTGTAGTCTGCTCAATACTGCTTGGTCTTCAATTGTTCTACTGGCAGGAGTGTAACGATATCTTTCTGTTTTGCCTGTTGATAATGTGAAACGATAAATAATTTGTTGCTGAATACTGATGTGTTTGCATCGATGTGCTGGCGTCATATGGTTTGAACTGTGAATGAGGAAATCTGTTTCATTTGAAGGTTTGAAAAATTGATTGTCAATTAAGTGGAAGCAGCCTCGAGATGTTTTTTTTCTTCATTTTTTGATGTTCTAAGGTGGAATTGACATGTCCAGTGCTGTATTAATATTATTTGTCAATTTTGTACTCTGATCATGGATCTTCATGGTCTTAATGTTACATTTTTAGTTTACCATCTTCATGGCTCAGTGATGTAACCTTTAACTAGAGTTAGTAATCCTTCAAGTCTGTTCCTATACTGTCTATAAGCCTTTTACTAAAAATGTTGCTCATTCAAATCTTTTTATTGGCTACTGGGGCCTTCTATCTGCGACAACTAGAGAAACATTATATAAAATATAGATTGCTGATTTTACAACATGGATTAGTTAGTTTGTGTTCTCTTTATTTGTTTCGCCTCATAGTTCCACTCATTTCCTATGCTTGTCTTTCTTACGCTCCATTTGCTCTTATGCAGAATCATTCACTAAGCATTTTCAGAAGTATGGAGCTATAACTGATTCTGTGATCATGAAGGACAAGCACACTAAGATGCCTCGTGGATTTGGGTTTGTCACATTTTCCGATCCATCTGTGATTGACAGGGTTCTAGAGGATGAACATGTCATAGATGGGAGAACGGTAAGGCATCTATGTTCAACATCCAAAAGTTATTAACTTATTTTTGGATTACGTTCTAACTTGTGCTTTATATCTATCAAGGTTGAAGTGAAAAGGACTGTTCCGAAAGAGGAGATGTCAACAAAAGATGGTCCTAAGACAAAAAAGATCTTTGTGGGTGGTATCCCACCATCTCTTACTGAAGGTTGTTAGCAACTCTGAAGCATTTTTCTTTTTCGAGCAAAAGTTACCTCACCACTGTCACATTCATAGCCATAGTATTTGCAAATGTTAAGTCATAATAATTCAATTCCCTAGCAGTTCTAATTGCTGGGTTGTGAAACTATTTGTTTCAACTTTCAAATGCAAAACATGACTGATATGGTCTTTCCAGATAAATTGAAGGAGCACTTCTCCTCATATGGGAAGGTGGCTGAGCATCAGATTATGCTTGACCATAGCACTGGGCGCTCAAGAGGCTTTGGATTTGTCACATTTGAAAGTGAAGATGCTGTCGAAAGGGTTATGTCACAGGGGAGAATGCATGATCTTGGAGGGAAACAGGTCAGTTCCTTAATCTTGCAATTTTGTTTTCCCTGATAGTAAATATCATTGCCTTGTTGGCAGGCTCTTAGGTTCAATTAGCAAGTGCTAAATTATGCTTGTTTTCATTTAATTTAGTTGGTAATCCTGATATATGATTTCTTGTCTTAACTCCTTACAATTGAGTAACTGACGTATTTGGGTTTTGAACATTGTTTATTGTTAAGTATGTGGTCAACCATGTGAGGAAGATCAAGTACAGAGTTTTAACTGTTAAATGTTGTTGATCTGATACTTGTTTTTGGGAGTATTGTATAGGGTGCTAGTTCTACATATAAGGGTGTGTACTATTATTGGAACTGCCACCTTTCATGGCATTATGAGATATTACTATGTATTGAGCTGGTTACTGGAAAACACATTATCCTGGACTCTAGCAATTAGCACTGAATTGTCCAAACATATGATTTTGGTTCGTATATATTTGAAAAATGAATGCTGCTTCTGTTGTGCTCGCATAACCATTCTTTAATAGTATATTCCTTACCGCGGCTGAAACTGTTAACTTATATGACTGCTGACAGAGCTTCTCTCCCAGGGGTTTAGGGTTTTAGGATTCGGATATATTGTTCTAGGACATACATTTGAAAAATTATGGTATATTGTTGTAAATTTCTGTATGTGAACACTTCAGACAGCTGGTGAGCTTGCATGATCTAAGATACAACCAAAGCACATAATTGTTTGATAATGGTAATGAAAAATAATAAATAATATGGTAGGAAATCAAATAAATTATGGCTCATATGGCAAGCATGATTTCAGGGGTTATTTGGCCTGTCTGCATCCTATGTCAGGATGGACTTGGTATCACTTAACATTGATCACAATAAAAACTTAAACATCTCGTGTCTTGACTGTCTCTACATTCTCCTTAGTCATTCTAGAGCTAGTAAATAAGGTACATCGTTTCTCTTTGTTAGAAGTTACATAAGGCTTAATGCTTTTACTGTTATATTTGAAGTATCATTGCAATCGTAGTCGGTTTGAAAATTGTTGGTACTAAGTTCTCCAATTGCTTTGTAATTTTGTAGGTTGAGATAAAGAAAGCTGAACCAAAGAAACCCGGCGGGGGTGATTCAAGCTCAAATGGGAGATATAGTCGCGGGGGTGGTGGCCACCGTGATTCTTACCGTGGTAGTAGTGGCGGTGGCGGCTCTGGGAGCAGCAGTGGTGGTGGCTATGGATACGGAGGTGGCTACCGATCAGCTGCCGCAGCCTATTATGGCAGCACAGCCTATGGCGCCTACGGCAGAGGATATGGATACGGCGGCACTGCTGGCTATGGGTCTGGTTATGGCTCAGCTTATGGTAGTTCCATGTACGGTGGGCCATATGGTGCCTATGGGGCATACGGTGGTGCCTATGGAGGTGGTGCATATGGTGCACCAGGAGGCTATGGTGGTGCAGGAGGATATGGTGGCTACGGTGGGGCTGGGATGGGCGGTGGTGGTAGCACTGGGGGTCGGGGCTCAAGCAGATACCACCCATATGGAAAATGATGATCGATTCATAGTGGTTTTTTAGGATCTGATAATAAAGAGCCCTATACCTTACCTCATTCCTGCTACTGAGAAAATGAACGTTACAACACTTCTTTGAATCAGCGGCATCAGCACATTTTTTATGGAACTTATATCATTGCACTGCCCAGCAACAAAGATTGTAGGCTACTATATAGTTGCTGAACCCTGAAGTACCCCTTGTGTTCTCTGTAGAAGCTGCAGCAAAATCTTTGGTTGTATTATTGTTAGAGACTGCTATGAGCTTTAGAACCTTTAAACAAACTTTGTGGTAGTAGAAATATGGTGTGATGGAACAAATGTATGCCGATGTAACTTTCGCTCACCGATCAGGTATCTCTTCATATATGTGGAGAGAAACTCCTGAAAAGGATCGGACTAATGCTTCTAATTGGATAGTTTCTTGTGCTATTGCATTTCTGATCTGAATACATGTAGCTTGGGTAATGTTGCAGGCTTTAATTTCTTCCTACTGATGTTACAATGTATGTGGATAGCAGAATTGGGGAGGTATACATGATTCTCTTGTGTTGTGTTCCAAATAGAATTTTACTTCTTGACCAAACCTCGGATCATGGAATTTCAGACTGAAGTCGGGGTTTGGATTGTCCAGGTTGAATGGTCATCCATATTAAATGATGCCAACTCATGTAGGATGGAATCATTCGACTTAAGAATTCGGTGCTGAGCCATGCCGCCCCAGTTGCATGTAGCATGTTCCATTTGGTACGTAATCAAACTCCCAGAGTATGTATGATTAAATACGGCCATTGTCATGGACTCGCCTGCATGATAGTGATTGTCAATTAAGTCTCCCCTCTCCGTCCAACCGCGTACAAAACTGGTAGTACATCCTAACGACATGTTTTGACTTTGTAGTAACGCTCTTGGCCCCTTTGCTCCCCTGGGCAAGCAAAGACTTTCGTAAAACTCTCACAAAATCCACAGGGGGACAGTTTTATTTTGTGCAGATGTTTATGAAATCCGCCCCAAGATCCAAGTGTTTGCTACGCAAGAACCACTACTAATCCACAAGCATTGCCCGCCCTTGCCTTTCGGGTGAGGGAAACGAAAACGAGATTCCAAGACAACGCCGAAAGGCTTGCAAAGTCCAAACGCAAGACGTCTCGCTCTCGCCCGCCCCCGTCGGGTCCAAACGACAACTCGCCCCACCCCACGACTCCACGAGCAGACCTCGCCATGGTGTCGACATCGTTGCCACACTCCCGGGCCCGCCCCGAATCCCCCTCGCGGCCCACTGCGCCCCGGGGCCCACACCCCTGTCGCTGAGACCGGGGCACCGGGCCCCACCCCTCCTCCACCCGCGCAGACCGCCACCCCCTGGGCTCGCCCCGTACGATCCCATCCGACGGCGAGCCGAGCGCGAGCGGGGTGACGACATCCTCGTCGCGCGGCGGGGCCCGCCTGCCCGCCGCCCCGGCGCGCGCCGACGTGGAGCGGCTGCGGCCTGCGGGCTCTCTCTCCGCCTCCGTCCGCCCGCGTATGAAATGATTGATAATTGAGATCGGTGGTCGCGGCGCGGGCGAGCACGGGGATTTGGGGAAGGATTCGACAGTTCGAGAAGGGGAATATTTGTTTCCATCGCAGAGGAAGGGGTTCCGCGGCGGCGATGCCGTTCTTCGAGGTGCGCGCCACCTGCTCCCCTAGTCCCCCACCTCCCCTCTCATCCTATCGCCGCTCGTGGCGCGGTCGCTGGTTCGCCGCGTGTGCGCTGCCGCGGCGCCACGGTCTCTTCGGCCTCGGCATTGCTTTCCTCGCTTTTATTGCTGACGATGATGATGCGATTTCTCTTCTCCCCCATCCATCCATCCATCCATCCATTCATTGGTCAATTGCTTGCATACATCGCTCGCTGGGTTGCGAATCCGATTCGCGAGTTGAGTTTTGTCTGAGGAATTCGGTGCTCGTGTCGCTGTGGTTGCAGATGATGGAATCGCCGTACGTGCCGTTCCTCCGCACGCACCTGCAGCAGATAGTGGGTAAGCAGAGCAACCCAGATTCTATCTCCCTCTCTCTTTCGGTCGTTGGTGTGATTTTGATTGACGCGGCATGCTGGGGTGATGGCTGGCTGCAGCGTCGGTCTCCACGGCGAGCTGCGCGCCGTCTGGCGGCGAGGACGAGGACTGCCGCGACGAGGCGGCGGCGCTCGGGCTCAAGATGGTGGCCGTCGCGGCCATCCTCGTCTCCGGCGCGACCGGCGTCGCGATCCCGCTCCTCGGCCGCCGCTGGCGCGGGCGTCCTGGCGGCGGCGGGGCGGCGCACTCCTCCTCCACCGGCGGCCTGTTCGTGCTGGCCAAGGCGTTCGCGGCGGGGGTGATCCTCGCCACGGGCTTCGTGCACATGCTGCACGACGCCGACGAGGCGCTCACGGACCCCTGCCTCCCGGCCGTGCCCTGGCGCAGGTTCCCGTTCCCGGGGTTCGTCGCCATGCTCGCCGCGCTCGGGACGCTCGTCGTCGACTTCGTCGGCACGCACCTGTACGAGCGCAAGCACCGCACGGGGGAGGAGCAGGCCGCCGCCGCCGCCGCTGGCGATGGCCGCGTCCGGGAGGATGCTAGTATCACGGAGGCGCTGCTCGAGGACGGCGCGCTCGTGGCGAGGGGCGGCGACGTCGAAGGGAGGGACGGGGGAGGCGGCCACAAGGAGGACGCCATGCACATCGTGGGGATGCGCGCGCACGCCGCCGCGCACAGGCACAGCCACGCGCACGGGAACGGCTCGTGCCACGGAGGGGCTTTGGAAGACGGTCACGCCCACGGCCATGGCCATGGGCACGATGACGAGCCGTCTCAGGCTCGCCACGTCGTTGTCTCACAGGTACGTTCTGTTGGAGTTGCAACCCTCGATCAAGCTCACTGCTCTCTCACTCGCGCACGGACGAGGAAGAAGATGAACAGTGCAAGCACTCGATAATGGCGACGAACGACCCGGCCGCTCGAACGGCATGTATGTTGGCTTGTTATTGATCCTAGCAATGCGACTCAACAATTACAAAGGGATTACAATGCCTTTTGTAGGCTCCACAGCGCGCACGCCACCACTACCCCGAGCTTCCTGCGCACGCATGCACACACGCACTAGCTCCAGGCGATCCGGCCTTATCAGCGCTCCGGAGCACGAACTCCACGCGAGACCAAGTCCTGGGCTCCTCCGCTCGCCATGTGGTGCTTTTCCGCAGCTGCCGCCCGCATGAATCGGTCTCCCTCTGCTTCCGCCTAGCACGCTGGACACGAGCTCGCCATGGCTCGGAGTGGACCCGAACGCGGCCGAACCTGCGCCGTCCTGCCTCCACCTGCGACACGTCCCTACACAAGCACATACTCGTGCACGTAATCGCACAGCGCCATGAGCTTATCCTCCAGCTGCTCTGACTGACCGGAACGAGCGTGAACACGTCGCTCGCCCCTGGAACGCGGCCACACCGGCGTTCCGACTCGATCTAGGTCCATGGCTCCCCGGAGCACATACTCACGCACCACTGGACACCAGACACACCCCTGACTACGACTCGACCGAACCTAATGACCTAAGCACCGCGAACACCCGCACACACACGATGAACGCGGCGCGCGCGCCACACGCGCTGACACAGACTCTCCACGCCATGGACAGACCCTAGGCGTGGTTTATTCCAACATTCTCCCCCTAAACCACGACACCACGACGGCGACCTACAGGAGTGTCGCCTCCTCCTCGGCCTCGCCGAACATCGCCGCCTCCTTCTTGCGCTTCGGGCATTCCCTGGAGAAGTGGCCACGAACACCGCAGTTGAAGCACCTCCCCCTGTCGCCGCCACGACGACTCCCGCTTGCGCCCGAACGCACGCTGCTTGTCCCGTCGTCGTCGTCACTGCTGTCTTCATGGCCACCGCCACAGCCTTCCTTCTTCTTGCGCCCGCCGGCACCGCGCGCGCGCTCCCGCTCGCGGTCCTTCTCCCGGCGCTCCCGACGATGCGCGTCCCACTGCTCCATGGTGAGCAGCAGCTTGCCCTCGGTGTTCTCCGGTGCCACCTCGTTGTCCTCAGCTGCTCGATCCTCCGCCGCGCGCAGCCGCCCACCGACGTCCTCCACGGTCAGCTTGCTGAGGTCCGCCGTGACCTCGAACACGACCGCCACCGTCGAGAGCCGCTTGGGGGCAACTCGAAGCAGCTTCTCCGCCACCTTGCTCGGCTCGATCGTCTCCCCCACCGTCCCGAGCTCCGCGACAAGACCTTGAAGCCGCAGCACGAAGTCGTCCACGCCCTCGCCGTCCTTGAACTGGATCGACTCGAATTCACGCCGAAGCTGCTGCGCCTTCGCCTTCCTCACCGACTCGCTGCCGATCCGCATGTCCTTCACCGCGTTCCACGCCTCGAGCGCCGTCTCCTTCACCGCGAGCGCCGCCACCATCTCGTCCGGCACGACACTGGTGATGGCGTCGAGCGCCATGCGATCTTCCTGCAGCGTGACGTCGCCGGGCTCGATTGCCTCCCAGAGGTTGCGCGCTTGCATCTTGATCTTCATCATCAACGACCACTGCGTGTAGTTGGTCTTGGTGAGCTTCGGCCAGTTCACCCCGCCGCCGATCTCACGAACGACGCGCACGATCTCCCCCTTCCCGCTGCCGCTAGCGCCATCTCCGCCCTTGCCGCCGGACGGCTTCTTCGGAGAGCCTGGAGGAGTCTTCTCGCCGTCGCCCGCCACGGTCGTCGCTGCCGCACTCCGCCGCGGGACCACACGCTTCTTGTTCGCCGTCTGTCGAGGTGGGCTCACCGTTCCGCTGTAGAACATGCACCAGCAGACCACCCTCGCCTCGCCCTAGCCTAGCTCTGATGCCAATTGTTGGAGTTGCAACCCTCGATCAAGCTCACTGCTCTCTCACTCGCGCACGGACGGAGGAAGAAGATGAACAGTGCAAGCACTCGATAATGGCGACGAACGCCCCGGCCGCTCGAACGGCCTGTATGTTGGCTTGTTATTGATCCTATCAATGCGACTCAACAATTACAGAGGGATTACAATGCCTTTTGTAGGCTCCACAGCGCGCACGCCACCACTGCCCCGAGCTTCCTGTGCATGCACGCACACACGCACTAGCTCCAGGCGATCCGGCCTTATCAGCACTCCGGAGCACGAACTCCAAGACCAAGTCCTGGGCTCCGCTCGCCAAGTGGTGCTTTTCCGCAGCTGCCTCCCGCATGAATCGGTCTCCCTCTGCTTCCGCCTAGCATGCTGGACACGAGCTCGCCATGGCTCGGAGTGGACCCGAACGCGGCCGAACCTGCGCCGTCCTGCCTCCACCTGCGACCCAAGTGCGAAAAGCCGGACCGGAGATCGAACCGGTCAGGCTACTGGTTCACTGGTTTATCGGTCCAACCAGTGGTTCACCGGTCGAACCAGTGGTTCATTATTTATTAATATAATATTTATTTCACATGATTTATATAAATAATATGCAAGTTTTATTACCAAAAGATATCACATATAACATAATAGATGGTATAACACAATTATATCATAATAATCTATTGTTTAAAATTGGAAACCAATTTCCAAACATCAAATTGATCAATGATTCACGAAAAAACCGGTTCACTGGTTCACCGGTTTGACGGAAAACCGGCCGGTTCGACCGGTTCGCACCGGTTCACACCGGTCCAATTGCATGACCGATCTTTTAACTGAACCAGACCGGTCCAGCCACCGATTCACGGTTTTTCCGGTCCAACCGGTGAACCGGTTCGGTTTTTTGTACTAGGCCTGTGACACGTCCCTATACAAGCACATACTCGTGCACGTAATCGCACAGCGCCACGAGCTTATCCTCCAGCTGCTCTGACTGACCGGAACGAGCGTGAACACGTCGCTCGCCCCTGGAACGCGGCCACACCGGCGTTCCGACTCGATCTAGGTCCATGGCTCCCCCGGAGCACATACTCACGCACCACTGAACCTAATGACCTAAGCACCGCGAACACCCGCACACACACGATGAACGCGGCGCGCGCGCCACACGCGCTGACACGGACTCTCCACGCAATGGACAGACCCTAGGCGTGGTTTATTCCAACACGTTCATGATCCTGACTCCTGAGCTTGCATCTATCCTGGAAAAAAGAAAATCTATGCAAGTTAGCATTGCTTCTGTGGCATGACGAAGCGATGATTCTTGATTCATCCTTCTTTTCTGAACTAACCGACACCAGACTGTGCCCTTTTTATATTGATATAGCAGAAATGTTGCAGCTTCCAGTAGCGATGTTGCATCTATTGATGTTGCATAGAATACACTGGAAGCTGTATTCATGCATGTCTCCATGTTCACATTGAGTGCTATTTTTCTTCTTGTGCTAAATAATGAATGCCTTCAAGTTAAGATGTTCTTGTTTCTATTACAAATGAAGAGCGGAGATGTTAATCTTGTAGTATGGCGTGGGTACTTATATGCTCTATTGTTAACCAGGTTCTCGAGCTTGGGATTGTATCGCACTCGGTGATCATTGGCCTATCATTGGGCGTTTCGCAGAGCCCCTGTACCATCAGACCTCTTGTTGCTGCCCTCTCCTTCCACCAGTTCTTTGAGGGCTTTGCATTGGGTGGCTGCATTTCTGAGGTTAAGATCTACTTCCTTTTGTGATTTGGGCTGACAATTATACGCTGAAGACAAGTGGATAACCTGCTGTTCATTGTCCAACACAAATGCAGGCTCAGTTCAAGAGTTTCTCTGCACTCTTGATGGCCTTCTTCTTCGCCATCACAACACCTGCTGGGATCACTGCGGGGGCAGGCGTCGCCTCATTCTACAACCCCAACAGCCCGAGGGCACTGGTGGTGGAGGGCATCCTGGATTCCATGTCGGCAGGTATACTGATCTACATGGCCTTGGTGGACCTCATTGCTGCTGATTTCCTCAGCAAGAGGATGAGCTGCAACCCGAGGTTGCAAGTAGGTTCCTACATTGCCTTGTTCCTCGGGGCCATGGCTATGGCATCTCTGGCCATCTGGGCTTAACCGCTTAAGTTAGTAGGGATGGAAGTGAGGCAAATGCTTGTTAATTGCAACTCTTGATGAAAATGGGCGGGAATTTTCCTTTTCTTTTCCTCCATTCTTTTGTTTGCTTGTTCTTTTCATGGTGGCGGGCCATATAAGGCAGTAATGTGATGGATAAAGGAAGAATAATGAATATAGTCCAGGGAATAAATGGTTCTTGAGTTTCATCAGACCTTTTTTTTTTACAAAAGGAGCTAGAGATCGGAAAGCCGTGCTGGAGTAGTGTTGGGCCTATGTTTACGTTGCAATGGGCCGTGGGCCGTTAAGTGTGCATGGCTTGTTACTTCTGCAAACCATAACTTCTGGGAGCCTCTTCTCTTCTCCTATTTATTTCCCGTTTCTGCCTTTCGTTTACCGCCACTCCATGATTTTTACCCCTCTTTCGCTCGGTCTCATCCTCCTGCTCGCCGCCCTCCTCCAAATGAGAGAATCAGCTATTTTGCATCACTTAAAAAAACACGCGAGTGTCGTATGCACTTTAATAGTTTAGTTTGTAGTAAAGAGTGAAAGATATAGCATTGCATCGTCCCGCAAGTGATCGTGGCATTAATAGACCAGAGATGTCGCCAAAACAAGATTTTAACAACAAAAAATCAATTCAATCATAACTATATGAACTTATATATTTTCCTAGTGAATCTACATTCATGTTTTTATGTTCCAAATAAAAAAAGAGATATGGAAGTCAATGTTTTAAAAATGCGCTACCACTGATATCTGTACCTCCATCGTCAGCCCGCGCTGCCTTTCTTCCAGTTCCAGCTTCACAGGGTTCTGTAGCCTACTCGATCAGCAGCCATTCCCCCGTAGCTCTTGAACCAGCAACCCTCAGGCTACCGCCTTGAAGGCGGCACAGATGGTGATACCCCAGCAGCATATATATGCTCTAGCAGCATACCGTCACCAACCTGCACCATTGGTGTCTGTGCCTCAATATATCGTCAGCCGCTGGCACCACCGCGCGTTCCTTCATGTTCCAGCCTCCGAGGGTGCTGCTGCTGCTGCCTAGCTACTCAGCTGCCATCCCACCGCCACTCTCGAACCAGCACCAGGCCGGCTGTGCCCCTGGCGCGCGCGGATCAAGAAGATCGATCGTGAAGGCAGACGAGCCGACGAGGACGTCAAGATGATCGCTGCCGGGGCGCCCGTGGTGTTCGCCAAGGCCTGCGAGATGTCGCTCCGACGGAGGAGCAGGGCGGGGACGGAGCTGTGTGCCGCCGGCAGCCTATGGCCCGTTCGCCAGCCATGTACGCGAACCAGCAGCCGGCGTTCATGTGGCCGCCGCCGGAGTATCAGCAGCAGCAGCACCAACAGAATGCTGAGGAAGAAGTCTACATAACCCCTCCAACTATGGGCCCTGGAACACTTCACCCCCTAAACTACAAAACCTGATAACCAGCCCTCCAAACTTTAGAAACCGGTGCACATAACCCCCTCTGGTGGTTTTCTTGGGCGGTTTTGTAGACTATTTTACATAAAACCCACCACCGTGACGTGTCGTCCTCATCTCCCTTCTGGCGCCAAGTCCACCACCGCGCTCCGCTCCCCCCGCCGCCAAGTCCACCGTCGCGCTCCGCTCCCTCCCGGCCGTCCGCTCCATCGACAACGTCGCGTTGCGCCTCAGCCTCCTCGATGGGCCCACCCTGGCCGGGCATCACCCCTTCACTGGCGCCATCCTTCCTGCCGGCCCCTACGCTGCCCTCTCCCTTCCCTGGCCGCGCGTCCATCCCGGCGCCCACGCCGCACACACCCGCACCCGCGCAGCCGCGCCACGCGCGCATCCCCGCCGGCCCCACCACATCGCTCACCGCTGCTACGTCCGGCCCCCACTACTCGCACAGCGCCACCGCACGCCGCCCGCCTCTGAGCCACACTCTGCCCGCACGCGTGCCTGTGGCCGTTGAGCCACCGACGTCCCCGCCTTGACGCCGCGCCGCCACGCCGTTGCTCCGCCCGGCCCCCATCGCCGGCGCCTTTAATCCCCGGTACGCCGGCCATCCCCTCGCCCCTCCCCTCCAGCCTATAAATAGGTGGTCGCGTCACTCCCCTCGGCATCCCAAACCCAACAGCCGACCTCGCTCGCTCCTCCCGCCGCCACCGCGCCGCCGCCGCTTCCATTACCATCGCCGCTCGCAGGCCGTCGTGGGCAACTCGCCACACCCCACCTCTGCCCGAGGTAAGGACGGGGATGGAATCTCCTCATCCTCTTCTTGCTCTCATCATGCTCACTGGCCGCCTCCGCGCCCGGAATGCCGGCGAACCTGCCGACCGGCGCCGCCAGCCGCTCTCCCCTGTTCCCCTCCCCTATTTAAATCGAGAAAGACGACCAGCTTGTAGAAAACCCACTGCCTTCCCCATCACCCCGTGAAGCTCCCCGACCACTTCCCCGAGCTCCTCCGGCCCTCCAAGCCGCCAGCGCCCGCTCGCCGGAGCCGCTCGAGCCGCCACTGCCCGGAGCTGGTTTAGTTTAAGCCCGGATGGGCCTATTTGCAAATGTTCAGGTTCTATTTGTGAGAGTTTAATCATTCTAGGGGTTTTCTGTAAAATAGTTTGCAAAACCGTCCAAGAAAACCACCAGAGGGGGTTATGTGCACCGGTTTCTAAAGTTTGGAGGGCTGGTTATCCGGTTTTGTAGTTTGAGGGGTGAATTGTTCCAGGGCCCATAGTTGGGGGGGTTATGTAGAGTTCTTCCGAATGCTGATGATGGATGAGACGAGTAAGATCCGAGTGGTGTGACTTGTTTTGTTACCTAGCAAACGTTTGGGTGTTTTCAGTCAGCAGGATGGAGTAAGTTTACTAGCTTTGGACTTCAAGGTGGTTTCGATGAAACATTTTGTAAAAAGGGTACCCTAATTGTGAGCTTATTTTACTGCATTTTGAGTGATCTTAGGATGTGAGGTTACTTTAGCAGGATTGATATGAGTTTGTCAGACAAGCACGTACAGGTCGTTGGGTTATGAGCCTTTATGTTACCTTTGTGTCATATAGCATTTTTCAACCTCTTGCAGGAACACATAAGTAAGGAGAGGAAGAAGGGCCCGGATTACAAAAGTTAAATTACATTGAATAAACAACAAAAGAAACTATAGTTCAATTACGCAGTTACCGAACATGGAGTGGTAAACAAAGGTAGGTGCAGGAAAATGATTCTATCGGGCATTGGAAGTTGGAATTGGAACCATACCATAACATCAGAATGCCCAGATGGCCAGATCATCACACCTGATGGGTTTACACGCACATTTGTTTGTCTCAGTAATCGGTCCTGACTCCTGAGGCCTGTCTGACTGTCTGAGTAAGTAAGCACATGCACAATCTGAACTTCCTGTTTGATCGGATTCAAAAAGATTGCAGCGTTATTAGCCAACGTGCTAATTCTGGTTTGCTGGCCTGTTCAGCTGGCTGGTGCTGGTTTTTGCGGAAAGAAAAACACTGCTGGCTGGTTGGGACCAAGCGAACAGGGCCAGACTAGTTGCATTATTGAGTTATCGCTGCGGCTACATCGAAAGGATAAATATCATTTGGACATAAGGGATCCCCTGCCTTATTCCAGTGTGCTTTCTGAGCCAATGGCCCCTCGATTCCTGGGCTACCATCACTGAATCAACCCCACAACAAACCTCAGTTTAGGCTGAGTATTGCACATCCCAATCTTTTTGCAGCAAGGCATGTTGCATAATTCCATGATGATCAATTGATTATGACTCGCCTTTCAGTGTTCAGATTATACCACCCACGAACCTCTGCCATGGTTTGTCTACTTTCAGAGCAAATTGCAGTTTCTGATAAGACATCACAGCAACCACCAAGCCCAAAAGTATTTTCAGTTAAAATGGAGGAACCTTGGAAACTATATCAACACTAGTCTGAGATAATACATTTTCTTCCCTATACCAGAGTGAATAAAACTTATTCACATGCCAAGACTAGCGGGACCGGGTGCAACCAAAATGGAATTTGTAGAATACATATTGATCTTCCCCACATGTATCAAGATTCAAGCATGCATTTTAATCAATCACAATAGAATCCATTTGCTGATCTTCTCGCCGATGTGCTGGCTTTGTAAACCATGATCAGATGGTGCCAGTACACTTGGATCTAGCACTTTTTTTTTAATTATTCATTGACTCTACTAATATACATATATAAATATTCTACTGTATAGACTGGATTACGAGGGGGCCATGTAGGGTAATGTATTCGCTAATTGAAATCCCGACAACACTAGACTTGTTCCTAAACAGTGCAGTAAGTTTTAAGAATCCACCTGGCGAGATCACTCGCTCCGCTTTTCTTATAGATTAGATGCAGATTGAAGGCAGCCTCTCTTCATACGTCACAATACCATGGCCTTAGATCCTCCTGCGCGCATGAACCAGCCTCATATGGAATCTTAGGGATGGGATGATCCACCTCAATCGCTAAAGCCTTCTCGTAGTAAACGGCTGCCAAGGTATTCAGGCCAATGTAGTGATATGCCCGAGCAATGTTGTACAAGGCTTCCTGCAAGGCCAAAACATAATGTCAGTGTGTAACTCAACTGGTTGTTGGCATGCCACAATAAAACTGAGCCAATACATTATATTGTATGAAAGCAATAGATCCGAAATTCCTAATCCCATTTCAGGGACTCAAATTAAGAGCATTATTCACATGAAAATATTTTTTAAAAAAGTACTAGTACCTAACCTGACTATCCCCACAAAGGCGCAGGTATCTATACAGGAATGCAAAAGCTTGGACAATGCACTGGTTCTTATTCTGAAGCCTGAAGCCAAGGGCTAAGCTAATCAGAGCAGTGCCTGCGAAGATTGGACAGCAACATGAGTGATATCTCATATACTGATGCACATTGATACTAAATAACATGAATATGGCGACTGATGACATACCTACACAGAGATTAATAAGAGGGTTTTCTGGGTCCAACTTATAAGCTTCCACGTAATCCCGGGCAGCTGACTGATGCTGACTTATAGCAGTGAATCGATGCCCAGATATGATTACAGGAGGCACACAGTCAGGCATTTCTTCTCTTGTCCGAAGATGATATTTGAAATGCCACGGAAACCTGTCCTCTATTCTGCAAAGAAAATGCCAAAATAAAATACAAATTTGAAATATCTAATTATGTTTATTCAGTTTTAGTCCCAGAGACAAATATATGAAAAAGTACAACATGATTGATATCTCAGAATTCAAAGACTGGGATAGCAGTGACAAGCCCATTATCAGCTTTCTAACAAGACTATCCAAAGCAGTTTAAAGTATAAAAAAGGAAGTTTAAAGTAATCTCCTGGCACATTAGGTCCTACAGAATAATGAGCAAGCTTTATACATAATATGTACTGCCTCCATTCCCTTTTATTTGACATTGGTTAGTTCAACGTCAGATATTATGGGTTGGAGGGATGACATTGTTATAAGAGTGAAATAAAAATATTCCACCAGTTACCTTTCTTTTAACATATAGCCATAAATGTGGCATCACTAGTATAAAGTACAAAAACAGAATAATGTCTCACAAATTAATTATACCCAGTGATAAACGGAAAAAACAAAAGTAACTGCATTATATGGGATTCTAACTACTCACCTTGATATCACTTTGTAGTAGGAATTTCATGCAGAGAGAGAATATGGGTGCTGCTGAATAACATATCGGACATACTTAAAGCCATGACTGGGATCTGGAGCTCTATAAGCTATTTCTGCAAAATTAAAAGATTAGTTATTTCTGATTGATGATTTTCACTTTTCAGTGTTCAAGATGTAACCAATATTGCTATAACCTCAGTAACAGATGCACTAGGTCTAATATCCTTTCCTAGAAAGTATAGAATAACTGGTCTGAAGTTGAAAGCTCCAGATAATGTCCCTTAGTGACCCAATTTTATGATGGTTTATGCTATAGTAAGAAGATCTTACGAGCACCCAAGGATTTGATTTCCTCTTTGCTGTCATGAGTGAGTACATCATTTCCAAGTTTGAGAGTACGGTTGATAATCTGCAGTGCATCCCAGTATCGCTGCAGCAAAGCTAACGTTCGACAAAGCTACAAAAAGCCAAAAAAGGAGAACTTAATAGTAAGTATAAGACTAAAAAGAAGCACGGAAAGAAGAAAAGTGACTTTACCCAAATATTATCAAAGTAAATGTCACACAATAAACAAACAAAAGGTGAGCAGAATAAAAACAAGGGACTAAGACAAAAGGATATGGATATAATCACTATGTTGCCATTCAGTATTAATATTATCAGTATCAATCATGGATCTGTATCATGCAGCAGCCACATAACACATGCTCTACCCAATGCAAATCAAGATAAGCATCGCAGCATCCCAGGCTTCTAGACAACCAGGATGAAGCTACTTCATGCTAAAGTTCAAATTCTATGAGATAGCGCACACTTACACCACGCTCACACACCCACAAGTTACACTGTCTATCATATGATTACAAATAAATTGTTGAAAGCACTCCATGTGTGTAAACATAGGCACCATGGTTTGAACCTTGGTGGGTGGAGTCGTACGCTCATGCCTCGATCACACAAAGAGATGGGTGCTTGTTCTTCAGCTATTCTCACTTCATGTACTAATACGGATGTATTAGGTAGGCATCCGGGGATTCACCTCGCGCGTCCTTCTCTGTAGGCGGTCCCGTCCCTCTGGATTCAAGCGGAGTGGAGATCCATCTGCTCCGACTTGAGTCGTTTTCTGCGTCCTTTTTGTTGATATACTTGTTGGCAAGCGCTAGATTGCTAGGTCTATTGTGTGGAACCATTTCGTTGTTGTCTCTGAGACTAGGACCCCTGAAGTGCAAATCTAGCCATTTACTCTGTAGCGGATTTAGGCGTACCTCCTGATTTCGTACCTATATATAATGTGACGGCACTCTGCTTGAATTCACGAGAATGGCTAATTAGTGTCAAGCTGTCAATGGAATGGAACCATTCATTTTCTATCTTGTGCACATGACAAAGTGTGCATGTTTTATTTCTGGTGCTCATGCTTATTGATGTGCCAAAGTAGTGCACATTATGACTTTATGAGTCTCGTTTCTGGAACCCTGGACATATCAGTCAGCTATCTAATTACAATATGACTGCCTAGCAGGCATTTATTGTCAAATGTTTTGAGTTGTATGATACCTTCAAGTCCAGAATCAGGAAGATTATTGCTAGCATTGATGCGAAAGGCCCAGTGACGTGCAGAGATCGAGCTCCACTAACGGCAGCAATCAGGCCATCTCTCATGTAAGCAGGTAACCGAAGTTTTGGTCGTCAGCGTTGTAAACCATCACTGCTTTGCTACTGTGTCTAATCTTCATTCAATCCTTACTTGCTTATCTTTAGTGCTACTTAATTTCCTTGGTCGTTCTTGCAAGGTGTCCCTATCATGCTACAATGCAGTACTTAATTGAGATGCAATAGTGATGATAATGATTACTTGCAGGCATATTTCTTTGCACTTTGATTGTTACTATTAGTTTAATTTTCTTACAAGTTCTTTGCACTCTTATAAAGACTTACCTTTACTGATATGCTATTGACGTGATCAACAGATTCTTGGGCGAGTTGCTATGGCTTTAGCTGGTTTGGGTCGTTGATTGGTGGGCAGGTGCCAAGGTATGCAGATCTGATCAACTGAATTTTGCTAGATTTGCTTTAACTTGTTTGTACCAAGTCTGAATGATATTGATAGTATATGGTAACCTGTCTGCAAGTACAAATCCCTTAAGGTATAGGCTGAATGCAATGGCAAACAGTTAAACAAATATTGTCAAATGTTTCTATCATACTACTTGAGTGGTTGCTATCAGAAATTTGATGTGGTACTTGTCTTTGTAATTTTCTCTTTTGCAGGGCATAATTCCATTACCAACGTTAGGAAGATCTGCTCTTCTAATTCCACTACAAGAAACTATCGTCTTTGTAATTTTCTCTTTTGCAGTATGTATCTAGGTTGTAAAACTATGTATTATGGGCTGAAATTCTGTGTATTTTGGGCTGGAAAACTATGTATTATTTGTTGAAATTCTGTGTATTCTGGGCTGCAATGTGTATTATGATAAATGGGCTGAAAGTTTTTTGGGCTTGTAATTTGAGTTCATCTGATTGAAATTAATAATGTTTATGTGTAAATTTTTGGGCTAAAAGTGATTCACTTTTGAAATCGGCCCATTAGTAAATGGCCCATTAATAAATTGACCCATTAAAAACTGGGCATCCACGTCATTGTCCATGTAGGCAGCCACGTCATCGTGCACGTAGGATACACGTCATCATCCACGTTGGCAGCCACGTTAGCGTCCATGTCAGCAGAATTTGTGACGTTTAATTTCGTCGCTAGAACTGGGCTATGGGTTGGGCTGCATGGGCCTCGGGTTACTCCGTGACGATCCAGATTTGTCACGGACTGCGACGTTTATTAAGAAACGTCACCGATTTAATCAATGACGCCCATTCCACCACGAAAATTTAAATCGTCACGGACATTGATTTGCAACGAATTTTCAACGATCCGTGACAAAATAATTATGTCACGGATTAAATAATTTCTTGTAGTGGATCTGTTAAGTTCTAAGAGAAGTTGGACTAAAATAATTATGTCACGGACTAAGTTGGAGTACACGGGTAACAAAAATAAGCCTGGATGGCACACAGGTGTCCAGGGAAAATTTTGTGGCGTGTAGGTATGATGCACTTATCTTAATGGCACACAGGTAAAAGCCTCCCTTTTATTCCCTTTCTTTCTCCGTCCGTTAATGCCACTCATAAATCTCAAGTATAAGTTATAACTAACAATTTTAATGAATCTATATTTCCTTTTTTTGAAATAACAGATTATACTGCAGCGGAGACAACGATTATAAACCTAATTTTTATAGAGATTACTATATTTCAAAATGGATTTAAATCGATATGTAGGCTATATATGCAGTGTCCAAGCGTTAGAATATACGGTATTGCTTGGATCCCAACGTCCGATGCATCGGACATACTATTTTACCAGACCCACGAGTACCACCGCCCCTCACCTTTCTTTTCTTGTGAGAAATTCTCAATCTTATACGGCCCCTCATATTTCTTACGGTACTACTAGGACAAGCATGATTTGCATGTTGTATTTTTGTGATTTTAGTATATTGTGATTTGTATTTTCGGAAGTTGGAAAGGGTAAGTATCAATGTTGAAAGTTTTGTTTCTACATACTGCTACTCTTTAATGGATGTTGCATAAAACATGATTTACATGTTGCGGTGGGAACTTACTCTCCAGAATCTGAGATCTTAGTTATTTCTATGTATGTTTCTTTATACCGCAAACGGTGATATGTAATATTGCAGTAGGTAATTTACAATGTTGCGATAAAGCATCCGATAAAAAAAGATTTATCAGACGTCCGAGCGCTAGATGTACCGTAGAATATACAGTTTGCGGAAGCTGGTTAAGCATCATGATTTTAAAGCTCATTAGATCCAAATTAAAAGTCTATATGAACATTAGGCCCAGATTAGAAATCTATATCAACAATTTACCAAACTAGATTCAACATATTTTAAATGTTGAATCAATATCTAAAAATAATAGATTCGATATTTTCTAAATTATGAATCGACGTTTTGCAAAAAAAAAGACACATTCAATATTTTTCGTAGCCTGTTTTAACATACCCAAACAATCAATCCAACATTGTTCGAAACAAGAATCAACATTTAGAAATAAACGTTTTGAATTTTCTCCGTCGTTGACACTGGCTGGGGCAGCGCATAAGGGCCATGAGGGCAGCATGGAATGGGATAATGGCGACAAGGGAGATAGGGGCCACAGGGACGGCAACGTAAGCAGGAGCCCTGCACGGGTACAGTCGTGGAGGAGGCAGCGACCAGGGGGTGATGGACGAGGACAGCAGGGATGGTGTGCGCGGGCAGAGGTAGTGCAAGGGCAGCAGAAGAGGTGGTGCCTGGAGATGCTAGAGGAGACGGCGGGATGGTGCATGGCAAGACCCAAACTCAGCAGCCAGCACAACCAACTGACAGCCCTCGTCCTGACCCCCGCGTCGCCCCCTGGGCGGCACGGGCGGACACCCACGCCGTCGCCGCCGCAGCCTCCCTCCCACTCGCTCCCTCCACCTCGCCGCCACCGGAGGGCCTCGTTGGAAGCCCGATAGACCTCGGGATGGCGGCGGCGGGGCGAATCTTCGGCGGCTCCGCCCGGATCTGGCGGCGGCGCATCCAAGACGGTGCGGATCCGGGCCGGTGTGGTGGTGACGGCGGCGGCCAGTGACAACGGCGGGTTTCCTGGATCTGACGTCGGCTTGGCCTCCAGTGGTGATTCCTCTCCGGCAGATGCGCCTTCGACCTTGGTGTTGGAAGGGCTAGCTCCGGACTTTGCAACTACATCTGGTGATGACATCTTCAATTTCACCTTTCCTTTTCATATAGACTAAGAGACATGAGTCACCTTGGCTTCATTCGCGGATTCTCTTACTCGAAGACGGATTTCATCTGCAATTTATTCCTGGTGGATTATGCACGGGTACTCAGCGGCTACTTTGCAGCATGGTATCTCAGGTTACGAATTCAGATGGTCTGCCGGATTTGGAGTTCGTGGCCATTTAAAGTGGGTCAGGGCTGGTCCATATGGAAGCATTGGCCTGGTAAGAAGGGGAAAGCAACACGGTGTGACTTGTCGTGGTGGTAATTGCTACTAATTCATCGGTTCCGGGAAGAAATTCCTAGGTCTGATCTTAATTGGTTAAACCTGGCAGTGACCTTGTTGAAGACATTGTTTGGATAATGATGAATTACTTACTCGTGAAAACATTTGATCTGTTCTTAATTGGTTGGGTCATTACAATGTCGGCACATGCGCGTGCCGTTTCCTCGTTGGAGGCGTTGTATCGGGAGCCTACTTCATAGTCCAAGAGTTGCTTTGGTTTGTGAAGCGGATGAAGATGAATGCGCTTGTGGTAGTTTGCTAGGTCATGGTGCTTTCATTTTTTGTTTCTTTTTCATTGGTTGTGTGCATCTTGTTATGCAGAGGCCGAGTTGGATCTTATATAATTGTATCATCTTGATGTAATTGTCTAAGATCAATAAAGCTTACCTTTTCAAAAAATAATGGTGCATGGCAACCGCACGTGGTGATGTTGGAGAAGAAGACTGGGGCGGCGCGTGTAGTGGAGACGACGTACAGGGAGTGGATGAAGCGACACTGAAATATGAAGGAAATCCAATGATCTTTGCATGAATCTCAACAGTGGAAACCATATAGTTAAAATAAATTACAGGAGCTATATACGATTCCCGGATTTAGGGCAGCTCTTTTTTATGGACCACGTTAAGGCGCGACCCGTCGCGCATCAGTCCCATCGCGCGACCCCGCAGTCCAAGCAAACAACCTGTAGAGCACCGACCACCGGGAGAGGGCGCAGGCTTTTTGTCGTAACGTGGACCACTTCGTACGAGCGCAGCGGTTCATTTTAGTTATAGGGGCAGCTGATGTCATCTTTATCTATGTTGTTTCATTTTCTTTGATGGGTCATAACTTTCTTCGTAAGCGTCAATTTTCAAATCCGTTTTCACATTTATGTTCTTTATGATTTTATCTACGAAACAAGACTCACTTTTCATAGGTTTTAAAATATTTGTATTTATATTGTCAATCTCTATATAGCGGTATTAGCATCTTATATAGATATTTTGTATCAACCTATATAGATGTTATAGGTCAACTATATATATCAACTGGTGTTAGAGATTATGTATCAACTTATGGATAGTGTTTCGGTGATTCACGCACCAGGTGCAATGCAACCGCAGAGAACAAAACAGTTCTCATGATTTTTTTTATCTCTCATATGATGTCCAAATTTTGTACCATTAGCACTAATATCTTTTTTACAGGGAGATCTACTGAAAACAAAACCCATATTGTTTATACCTATGTACATTCTGCATATACATGTAGGAGTGTTAATAACCTATACACGATTTCACATTATTGTGTGTGCCAACCTATACATGAAAAATGGATGGAGATACAGTGGCAACTTATGTGCCTAATCAATGGGAACTTATGTCCCTATTTAATGAAAACTTGTGTGAAATTTAATGGTAACATGTTGTGTTGACACTTATGGTACGTGAAAGGTTGACATACTGACTCAATATAGGTTGACATGTATCAGGTTGATAGTCAGAAGATGCTGACTTTGACATCCAAAAATACATAGGTTGACATGAAGACTCAACATAGGTTGATATTAGAAAAAATATATATGATGGTGCTTTGTTCATAAGTTTAGGATCCAACACTTTGTAGAATTCTATATATGTCTCACCGCCTCTCTTCATCTTGTACTAAATGTACTCTGCACCAATGGGGAGGCCAAAAAATTCTGCCGACAGATTGGTCACCAACCATTATGATGCCCCTTCAAAGGGATGACCAATTTTGATTTGTCGATGTCAAAATTAGTTATGAGCCAATGTGATAACTTCTCTCGCACAGAAAAGCGTTTGATCAACAATAGGCCTCCAAAAACCAACACCTTGAATGGCCTTTTATTGAATTTCTTCAAATTTGTTGATAGTTATGAGCTTGCTGGCATATCTTTTTCCTCAAGTCCTGATGGAAAAAAGGGAGAAAAGGTCAAATACAAGTTGACACTGGAAAAATATGTCAGTTGATAATGCTATTGAAGATATAGATCTATGTTGAAAGGAAAAAAATAGGTTGATTATGCTATGTTGTGCAGGTTGACAGTTGACACAGTAAAATATCACCAGATTGATAGCAGGTTAGTTGACATAGTAAAATGTCACCGGATTGATAGCAGGTTAAACAGTTGATACAGTAAAGAAGGAACCAGATTGATAGCAGGTTACAGTTGATGCAGTAAAAATGTCACCAGATGTAAAATTGATATGTTGTCTCTGGACAGGTTGATACTGTAAATTCACAAACATAAAATTCACAATATAATCCCCTCCACCTCAAAAAATCTTTTACAAAACAACATATATATCTAATGGGGTAAATTGATATTATAATATTGTGAATAAACTACTATATACTCCAACAAATTCGTTGTAACCTGTGTCTGTCTAGTAAGGGTAAAATTGACAGTATAACAAACGGTGAACTAGAGACTATATACTATACATCTGTGACAACCTATATGTATCTAGTGAGTGATTATGGTCTACTCCAATAGGTGAAACCTTGATCTCCCCCAAAAGTTGCATGGCCAGAGCCTATGATTCCCACCACACAATATGGGCAAAATTACGAATGAAAAACTCCTTCGCCCCAATGAGCCGCCTACCCCTCTGTCCGGCATGACGAGCACAACGAGAAATAGCCCCCAAAATGCATAGAAAAAATCGTGTAGTCCCCATGGACCGCCTAGCCGCCGTCGCCTCTTCCCCAGATTGACCATCACCCGCGCGAGCCCTCCCCTTCACTCCGTCGAAGCCTCGCCTCCCCCCCTCGGCATGAAGGTCCCTCAAAATTAGAGCCGCAGGGTGCACGAATACTCACGTTGATGGATGTCACGGATCCCCCGTAGCACGTGCCCTCTCTTTGCTGGACGACGACCGTCGGCGCCGGCGCCGGGGATCAGCCCCCAAGTGCAAGTCGCCTCTACCCCCGTCCCCTCCTCTTGGTTGCTCGTCTGTTCCAGAAATGAATCTGGTGGGGGTGCGCTGAACAGGTACGAAGGATGTGGACTACTAGGTACTAGGTAGGCCACGGGATGTAGAGGCCTGTTGGGCTAGCCCATGGGTGTGGGGGGTCGCGCGCTGAGCGCGAGGCGCGACCCGTCGGTAAATAGAGTTACCGCTTTTTTATGGACAATTCTTTCAAAAAAAAACTTTTGGTTGGACAATCGAAACGGCCCGCTAGCATTACAGCCTTTTGGGCTAGCATTATGGCCTTTTGGGCTTTAGCATTACACGCGGCCTGGGTAGGGCACACGATCGATCTCACTGCGGCAGAGTTGTGCAAAAGTGTGCTGGTGATTCGGATATACTAGAAACACCGTCGCGGCGTTGCCGCGCCTGCACTTGATTGGGCCAATGTGAATTCGTTGTCTGATTCCGCATGGAAGCTTGAAGCATTGACAAGAGATAAAAGATTTAGTTAACGAGCACTAAATCATTAATATTACAGTGCTGGATAGAAAACGAAGCCAAGCACGCAGGCTTATAGTAACCAGGTCATTCCTATTACAAAAGCATGTAAATGACAGTTGAGATGTCACAAAAGATCTTCTAGACTCCTCGGCAACTTCTTGTGATATTAAGCTAGCTCTTCACTGAGCCCACGACATTATCCATCATGGCTGATCTTCAGGCTTCAGCAGAGAATGCCATTTCTGCATTGAGACCAAGATTTTGTGTATGAGATCAGTCGAAGACGGGGAAAAGCATTCTTAATCAACACCTTGTTTGCATCCACAAGGACAAAGCAAGAATAGCAAAAATGAGCAGTTTCATATAATAGAAATTACAACCCAATGAAAGCTAGGAACCAAGGAAACCGCCCATAGATATTGACGTCTTTTCCCAAGTTAAAGCCTCCTTAGAACCATTCCAAACGAACATAGCCGATACACATCGAAAGAAAATAAACCTATCCAATTTTGCAGAGTGGAGCATGGATGTGATGCTTAGAGGGTATATCTCAGGTTGGTCTCCGAAGAAATCCATAAGCTTTTGCCTAATGATCTTTCATAGTGCTACAGATGCAGTGCCCCTTTTTAAAATGACATGAATAAATGATACTATCATAGCATTTTAACATGCTGCTATTGTAAATGACTCATGATACTATATCATATTGCAGATAACACAAAATTATAATTAACAATGTAATTAACTTGTCATGGAATCAGGACAGTAACTTAAGACTCGACAATGTTTTACATTGAGCATTAAAAATACATTTTGAAGCAAAATATAATGATTCAGCCTAATGATCCTGTTTATGAACATGTATGTTTACATCATATAACATTTGGTAGAAGAGGCATCGATAAAAGTTTCAAGTGAACAGTTTTGCAGAGTCACATGTAGATGCGTGCAGCAACATGTACTGAAGAACTGTACAGGTTTTGTCAAGTTTCTTGCATAACCAACCTGTATACAAATGAGAAATGTAATAAACTCTGCGTGAAACTCACATGGAAATGAATGAATGGTCCCAACAAACTGAGAAAGTGAATAAGTACTTTTATTTGAGCCAGTGGAAGATGGGTAATGATGGTACCAAAAAACCAGAACTTACCATAAACATCAAACAGAGGCCCCTGTAGTTCAGTGCTTAATATTTCAGATATGTAGTACGCCATTTGTGTTGGATTCACAATGATATCCTAATAAAATATTCCCAGAAAGAATATTGCTAGGTATCTTGAGAATTTTTACGGACGATCCTCACCTTGTCCTCCATAAACACATAGCAGCGACATAGCATTATAAAATATAACCAGACAATTAGCTAAAAGGCCAAAGCTAGCATAACCATGAAGTTGACTGCTGTGTGTATCTAGTTACACTTTAGTTTTCACTTTACAGGTGAAAATGAGAAAATGCAGATGTATTTTTTTCCAATAAAAGACGCAGATATAAATTAGATGGTCTAGATCAATGAGCTCTGCATCGTTGAGCCACAAGAGGTCTTATCAACACCCAACAGAGGAGAAAGGAGCTGTGGAGGAGGCTAGAAACTTGGCACGGCCTTTGCCGTGCTTGACTGAGTTGGCCAGTGTGCCTGACAATCTGACATGAGTTGGCCAGTATGTATCTATTGTTGATCTTGGCCTAGTGTGTTCTCTTGGCTTGTATTTGACTATTCCAAGTTAAAGAGTATTGGAGAGTATGCTGTTTCTACATTTTTTGGTGGAGAACATAAGCTGTTTCTACATTGTGAAGTAAAAGTAATATCATATATGTGGCTAGGTGCAAGACCATTTCATTTTCATTGTGTATGTACAGCAAAAGACCATAGCTAAACCTGCAAAGGCCATTGACTCTTTATATAGTTACATGCTTAAAAATACATAGATAAATCTGCACATATATATTTTTACAATCTAAAAGTATGCAGACTTCTACTGAAAATGGTAGATAAAATTTGAATATATGGAAATCATAGATTCATAGCTCTAGCAGTCAGCACTGCAAATGAGCCACCACTTGCATCTCTCTAATATAATTTTGTAACCAGTGTGGTTACAGACATATTCTAATAACAAAAACAAGGTCCACAATTGCCCGTGTTCCACTGAATAGCAAAGTAAAATTTAAAAAGTATACTATGAGGATCATGCAAACAATCAGAACCATGTTGTTATATATGTTAGTAGGAGCACACCTGTAGAGGGAGCAGGCATCAGAAAGAAAGCAGAGAGGAAGGGCCTGCCGATGTGAAGAAGAAATAGCGAATACTTCGATGAACATAATGGGCCAAGACCCAGGAACCAAATCAGCAGCATTAATCCTGATTGACACAGCAAATCGAATGCAAGCCCCTCTCAAACATTTCATCGAGCAACATGATTACAACAATAAGGAATGTATAGCCTCGTGGATGGTAGAGAGCAGAGACGAGTGGCACTTGACATCCAGTTTGCTGTTGGGGTTATGCGTGCAGGCGGCAGTGGAGTTCTCGCGCGAAGCTCCAGCGCGAGGAGCGGGGGAGGGAGGGGCCGCGCCACCGCATGGCCTGGGTGCTAGCCGTAAAAGGGCTGGGACTATTGGCTGAGCCAGCACATCGGACCGAGCAGGAGAAGCATGAGCTCTCCTCCAGCTCCAGCGGCTGCATCGGGTGGAGGCGCAGGGGAGCGAGCGAGGCGCCTCGGAACTCTGGTTGTGCGCGCCGCCACGCACGACCCGCAACGCGGTGGCCCTCGGTCGCGTGGGGCCCTGCAATGCACCGGGCGCAGGTAGCGAGCGGAGGACGACGAAGCGACGCCGGAGGCGGAGGTACGCGTACGCGTGGGATAAGGTTTTCTTTCACGCGGGTTCGCCTGTGCAGGTTAATAGTTTATCGGGTGAGAGACCCTCGCCGGTCTGCATCGGACAGCTCCCATCGCTTCCTCGCTAGATCCGACGGCTCGCGTCTTAGCGGGCGACGTGGATCCGCTAAGCGCCCGCGGTTTGGGGCCAGGATTCGTGTTTTAGAGACTAGAAAGTAGAAACACGGGGGCGCGGCAACGCCGCGCCAGCTTGGGCTGGCCCAAGGGCTTTTGAGTACGTTACAATATGTGTATGTTCTTTGGATAATGAAAATACTGATTCTTCATCAAATTCAAGAGATATTGCACTCCACAATAACAATAGGTGTTTTTCCTCTATAAAAGGATTAGAAAAGTACGTAATGTATTGGAGAAATCTCCATTAGCATGCAGCTGTTGCGAGATAAGTAGTGTTGCAAAACTGAAAAGCACGGGTAACCCAAGTAATGGAGTTAGCAATTGATACAAACATATTTCATTACAGTAAGGAAATTCAGAGCCAACTCAGGACCACTGGTACAATAAGTGGCACATTTTGCAAGTAAATAGTAGGAGCATCACTTCTAGTCAAGTTCTAGATCATGCAAGTAAATAGTAGGAGCATCACTTCTAGCGACGCAGCGCGGCTTGCTCCTCTACTGGTACGGCGCAAACTCAAGCAGAGAATTACCCGCGAAGACGGTGAGCGCCCTGGCCCCTTGCTCCTCTTCCACTCAGGCCGGAGGAAGATGCTGCGGGCTGCGGTTGCGCCGAAGGCGGAGAGCCGGAGACGGCGCTGGCGAGTGGCGAGATGCGGCGGAGCCGCGGAGGGGATGAGGTCCTCGGCTAGCGGGTTCGCAACCATTCGTTAGCAGCTGGATTTGTAAGTTAACGGGCGAGCGACCCGACCAGATCCATATCGGACGGTAAATGTCGCGAGGTGGGCAGATCCGACGGCTCGCGCCTTAGCGTGCGACGTGGACCCGCTAGCGGCCCGCGGAATGACCGCCGTTTCGTGATTTAGAGATATAATGCACACACCATGTCATGAGCGACGCAGCAGGACACCATGTTTTTGAACAACGGCACAGCACGTGCCCACCGAAAAAGAAATCATGCTTGCAAGATTCTATCCTGCAACCATTAGGTACAGATCGCAGAGGATTCATCAAATTGAGAGATCCCCAGCCAAATAAAGTTAACAGGATGCAATTATCAGCTACAGAGAGAAAGTATACAAAAGTCACAAAAAGAGCATTATCCTTGTAGTTTTTCTCTATAAAGGCGATAATAGAAATTTAAAAACGTTTGGGATTAATTAGAACCAAGAGTACCAAAATAGTGGGACAAACCATTGATTTAATACTCAAAACACACATTAGGTACTTTCAGGTACATGTGGGTAACTCTCCAAGCATTGTAAAAAAGCTCTTATAATTCTCATGGAAAAATAACTTCAGACCGCTAAAAGATATAATACATTTTTAATAAATGAAATCAGCTAGTGAAAAACAAGCGGCACCATATGAAAACTGAAACTGAGTGATGTGCTATACCAGCACAAGTTCCGAGTGTACATTGTAGCACATCTAATTGTAAGTGAACGGCTTTGTGCCTTTGCTCCTACAGAATAGAACTTTATGTTTCTGGCATATTTGTGTTCAGCTATGAATAGTAACTAGTAACTCAAAATATTTGATGTCTTCCCTAGAACATACCATCTCCAGTATTGTATTCCTCATCTCCCTTATCCATCCATGTTAGATTATTTAGAATTTCAGATGTAGCTAACTGACTTTCTTTTTCTTTCTGAATCCAATCCACAATCGTGCCTCGCAGCTGGACAGGCGCGTGTGCAACCCACAGGTTGAGGAACTGAAAGATTGCATCTGTGCGCCTCCCTATCTCCTGATCATGCCACTGCAACATCTTTCCTCTCATAGGTCCACAAAATGTTCTACGTGCTCCCGTGCTTGTTCTACGTGAGCTCATGCTTGCCTTCTCAATCTGAATGTATGCAGCACCATGTTTTGGTTTCCTGAGCCTTTGGTAGATGGTCAGTTTGTCATTCTTGCAGAAGTAATCTATTGCCTTTGGCAGCATAATCTCTTCAAGTTGCCCCAAGGTAAAGTCTGTATGCAAGCAATGCTGCTCCTCGCTGTAGATTGCCGGTATTGTGGAACTTCTATCCACAAGTAGGATGTCTTCTAAATTTCCATGGGGTGCAAAGAGGAGTCCAACTTTCAGATATGGAGAATCTTGTAGAGAATTTTTGGTTTCAGACAGTAAGGACCTATGTTGGTTGCACTCCGAGAGCGAGACGTGGCACTGGAGATGTACTTCAATAACCAGTTCTAGAAAGACATCTGGTAATCTTGACTTGCTTAACTTTCTACCATGATAGAGTTTGTGCTGATAATTCTGCTTGCAACATAATGGGTTTGGGCGAAACCAATCCGTGCCAAAGCTGTGAAGATTGTCCCAATGTTCTTTGTGGTGTGTCTCAACATCTGGTACCCATGAGAAGTCTTCTGTAGATAGTTGCATAAGTTCTTTCCTAATGGTTTCAACTGTAGACTTGAAAAGAGGTGGATACAGCTGTAGGCACTTAATTGTGGTCCCTATTATGTCTGTACTCTCTGAAAGCTGTAGCATTATCGAAAGGAAAAAGTCATCCTCCGATACATTACCATCTGTCTGAATAAAGATGAGTTTAGCCTCTATTCTATACTCTGCGGTAATATAGGTCACCAATTGTAGAAACAAAGGGCACTTGTTTGCTCGAATTATTCTATGCTGTAGTTTCTTGCCTGTAAGAAGGTGCCTGATAAGAGGGTCAAAGGGCATGTGACAACGTGGGGTGCCACCAAGCTCTACTAATCTCAGAAACTCTTTAGCACCATCTGCAAACCACTCAAATCTTCGAACAATGGAACTGTTTGATTCATCTTTGTTGGGGCTAAAGATGGAGAAAACAATTGACTTAGTAGTATGTGCTATACGCACAGGAAATGAAGATTTTCTCACCCTCTTTTCTGTCTCTCCGTCTTCAAGGATCCTCTGTTTGCATTTATGCAGTGTGTCATCACACTCTTGGGCAGCACGCTTCAGCTTCCTGCGCCAACGCAACAAGGATGCATCGGTGATCTGCCACTTATCCGAAGTCTCAAGAGCAGCCTCCAGCCTGATGTGTGCCATCTCTAGCCTCTCCAAGTTTCTGATCGCATTTGATTCCTCTTTATCCTCATAATTGTGAACCAGGTTAGATAGGATTTGGCTAACTGCCTCGTGGACAATTGCAGAACTGACAATCTCCGCCATCAGGATTCAAGAATCTGTAGTATCTCTACCCTGTTCAGGAAATTCAGCACATAACAGCATACTTGAGAGACAAAACATGTGAGCTTTGGCACAAACAAAGATTTAGTTTTGCAGCTGTAAAGAACCTACCTTAGACTGAATCACATGGACAACTATCCTTTGTATGTAGAGATATCTCGAGGGTGAAATCATACATTGAGGCAAGCTGAGAACTTAAAGGAATTCAGGTATATGCAAGTCCAATGATGAGGGATGTGGTGGATTTGGTCTTTACAATGGAGAACAGGTAGGCAAGTCCCTCAAGCAGAGTTCTTTGACTCAAATCAGAGCCTCCACTTGGTTACACTATATATATAGGCCAAAAGGAACTGAGTGGAGAAAGTAGGAGAGGTGCGTTGCAGTTGGTGTGGAAAATCAAATGAAGATCGGTGTGAATGTTTTTGAAGAACGTGAAACAACTTGAGACACGGAAAGACACGGAAAGATCGTGTCACACCCGGTTCTAGAAAACAAACCGAGTGTACACTGTATGTGTGCCAGGATCAAGTTTCACACATACAGTAAGCCAGAATGTGAATAACAGATAAAGTATCGCGTATAATAAACTATATAAATGACTTACGAGTCTATCAGAGTATACAGCGTATCCTGGAAACGAAGGCTCCAAACTTCACAGGCAGTCGACTGGGGGTTGCGTACGCCTAGAACTGAGCACCATCTTCAAACAGCTTCGTACAAATTCTTCTTCTGAGCAGCGGTTAGCAAGGATGAGTACACTTATGGTTGGTACTCAGCAAGGCCACAAGAAATAACCAGAGATCAATTTAATATCATGTTTAAGTATATTACTCATGTGAGGATCCAGGCCGCTCTTAACCGTGAGCACGGCTGTTATAACAGTTTTACACTCTGCAGAGGTTGTACACTTTCACCATAAGCCGCGTAAAAGTTCAAAGAACTTTAAACCCAACCATGCCGAGGGGGCCAATCCTCTTAAATCACACTACCGAGGTGTGACCGCATAGGGACGCTACGAGGCCTTTACAAAGATTCCTTAGTAAATAGTAACCCGCTAAGGTTTCCGGTTCCGAAGCAAAGCATAACCCTCCCTAATGAGATCTGTCTCTTACCAAAGCCCACAGCTCAAGAGGACCGAGCTATACCCCGTCAACCGCCGCCCCCCATCCCCCTTTCGGGTAAGGTTACCATCCACTAAAGTCTCTAATTAATTAGTCAAGACCAGAGCCATATAGTACTTATGGTTGCACTGTTTTCCTGGGTGGTTCTCCATGTTCCGATTAAAACATCTTGATATTATAAATAAAGCATAGGTAGAAGGATGGTTAGGGACACTTGCCTTTCTCCAAAGTATAGCTGCTCAAAACATCTTCAAAAGTCTTCTTCAGTTGAACAACGTTCCGTCTACTCGTAGCAATCATCGAACACAAGCAAAAGCTAAACAAGCAAACAAACAATATACAACTAAGAACAATACACCAATCAAAAGAGAAGCTTTTAAAAGAGCGCACTAACGGATAGGGCTCGTTACTACGGTTACGAGAACTTAAGGACCGCGAAGATCAGAGAGAGAAAGAAAGATACGAAGGTTCCAAGGCAGAGCTTTAATTGGCACAAGGAATATCACATGTACAGAGGATTTATGAATACGAGGATCTCAAACAATAATATATTACTTTAATAATTTAATTTTATATTACAATACAATGACATAGTAACTCACACCATATCATTGAAGCAATATAAAGTTAAAAATTAAAATAATATTGATTTGCAGAGAAACCACAACATAAGAAAAGATCTATACTCAAACTTAGTGATATGGCTCAGAAAAGATGGACTAGCAACAGGATTGCAGAAAAGAGTGCTGCGGACATTGGAACACTGGCCGATGAATTTATAGGATGCGATAAATATTGGAGACAGTTGATTGGCAAAACAGAATAGGGACTAAGTGAGAAACGTAGGGCGCACTAATAGGATTGGGTTTAGAGGCATAGAAAAGGCTGAGAACAGAACTACGATTGAAAACTTAAAACTAGCGGAAGACTTTAGATTATAAAAGGAAACACTATACGCTTTATAAATTTTAATTTGATAAAATCATATATAAGAGACTATTTCCTGGAAATTGATTGAATTATATTTAAATATGTGAAACCAAGAATGTATTTTATTTATAACTATTTTTTTGTAGACATTATGTAATTAAACACATAACTTTAGTATTAAAAACAGATGCGAGCATCTAATTGATTAACTTTTATTGACCATGTTGAACTAATCAATATTATTGATAAAACACATTTATGTTGACATTCACACAAATTAATACTCATTTAAGAAGGCATTAAGTTTGATGCTAATCACCTTTTAGTTTGAAATCTAGTTTAATACTCATTAATCAATTTTACTTAAGCTTATTAAAATCCGAAATATAACTTAATCATATTTTATAGAGAAAACTTAATAGATAGATAATTAATAAGCAAAACGAGAACACTAGAACAAAGTCACATTGAAGGTTTATTAATCAAATTACTTGAAAGTGAAACTTCAAGTTGGCTTTAATTAGAAACACTAGTTAAAAACCATTTAAACCAAGTAACAGTGATCTATGAAACATATGAAATCTAAATATAACCTTAATCCAAGTTACAACAAAGTTATACCTAGGTTTCCAATATTATAACTTGTTCAACTGTCACTTTTAAAAATTATAATATATTAAGCATATTATCATTAATAAGAAAACCAAAATATAATTCTTAATTGGCTTTTAATTAAAGGAACATGTTTATCAAATCAAATAACTTCATATCTCTAGTTAAACTAGTCATATTTTTAATTGTAAATATTCAAGTACAAATTATTTTAATTAAAATATTAACTTAAAATAAATTATATGAGAACATCTAATCGAATAATTTTATGAACGGTGTTGAATTAGTCAGTATTATAACTGTAACACATTTAAGTCAATATTTATCAAAGTTAACATTTATTTATGAAAAGCCGGAGTTTAATCTCAATTAGAAAGAGCTATTTAAGTAATTATTAATCAAATTAATATCACTTTACAAAAATCAAGATGGAACTTATTTATATTTTATTCAGAAAACTAATGAATGATAATTATGTTAACATTAATCAAGATTGATAATTATTTATGAAAACTCGAAGTTTAACTCTAATTAGCTTTTAATTAGAGAACTAGTGATCATAAACATTAATCAAGTTAACATAATTTTATGAAGCAACAAGATAGAGCCTAATTAAATTTTAGTTAGAAAGATTATAAAATTAATATTAATCATGTTAATATTATTTAAGGAAACCAAGATATTTTCTACTTCAATTTTATTTAGAACGCTCAAGAAATAAGTATTAATCAAGTTAATATTATTTATGAAAATCGAGATATTACCTTAGTCAACTTTTATTTACACAACTCATGGAATAAATATTAATCAATTTAATATTTAACAAGAAAAACCGATGTGTCAAACTTAATTAGATTTTATTTAGAAAAGCACATGTAATTAGCCTTTAATTAAATTAATAATAAATAAATTTCAGAAACCAAATATGGTGTAAATAACAGTACTAACGCGTAGTTTAAGTTGATACGAAGCTAACGCAACAAGAACGGATTAAAACGGGGTTAAAACGTGAAAGATATGATTTTTCTAAGATTCAGGGACTTGTTTGCAACGTTTTAAAACTTCCAGGGGCTAAAACAGAAGAAAAAGGATCTATTTGCAATTATTTTCGAATAAAATTGGACTGCGGGTTGATTTCCAAATTCCTCAGGGGCTCTTTAGCAAATGTCGCTGCGCTGACCGGTATATGGAAGTTTGACTCGGGGCTAGATCTAATGGGGACCGTTGGATCGCGATCGAACGGCTGGAAACAGATCGGCCGGGAAGCTCGCCGGCAAAGACGGCCGGGACGGCGGCGCTCCGCCGGAGTAGCGTCGGAAACGCGCTACGGGGCGCCAAACTCAACGAGGATTGGACCTAGAGCATCAGAAGCGAAAGGCGAGTTCAACATGGGTACTCTTGACGACAGACGCGCGACGAAGACGACGATCGACGGCGGCGGCGCCATGGCGGCGGCGGAGCTCTCGGGCGAAGGTGGACACGATGCTACGGCGCACTACACGCGACAAGACAAGGACAGAGAGCAAGCTGGGACCAAGGCGAACTCACCGGACTAGGTCTTGGCGAGGGAGATGCATGGACGGCGGCCGGCGACGAGCATCGGCGGCGGCGGCGCTCGGCTTCACACGAACCACGAACTTCGGCGGTTGAGCTACGAAGAGAGGCGGCGGAATCGAAGCGCAAGATCGAGTGGAAGCTCCTGGCGGTCTTAACCTCCCACCACGAGCAGCAAGGGCGGCTAATCGACGACAATGGCGGGCGGCGGCAATGGGGAACGACGGCGAACGTCGTTAGCGCGATTGACCCAAAATTGGAGCACAAATTCGAACGACGAAACTTCGTTACCTCCTGCCGAAGCTTCTCAACGGGTTCTGGACGAGGGACCGTCGGCGAAGGCGGCATTCGACGGCGGCGGATCGGGATCGGCGAAGGCGGCGGCTCTGGCGCTCGGGTTGCGGCTTCGATTTCGGTTGAAGTTCGATGGGAAAGAACGGCGGCCGGGTGTGCGCTTAAGTAGGCCGGGAACGGGCAGGCGTGCGCGGCTTGGAGTCGGAGGCGAAGGCGGCGACGGGACGGGCTCGGAGACAGAGTCCCGGTCGAACGGGGAAGAAGAAGAAAATGACAGGCGGGACCCTCCTGTCGGTGACTGAGAGAGATAGAGCGGCGGAGAAGAAGTGGAACGGGCCGGAGTTGGGCCGGAAGCAGAACGGGCCGGACGGGAAAGAACAAATTCAGCCCGGGAAGAAAAGAAAAAGAGCGAGGAGGAAAAGTAAGCGGCAGGAAGAGATCAGGGGGCAAACTTGGACTGGGCCGAGAGCTTGAGGGCCAAAAACGAACTCTAACAATTTTAACTTTTCTAAAACTCAATGAAATGCAAATCAAATTCGAATTTAAACAGAATTTAAATTCCAACTTGATTTACTAGCAACCAAAAATATATGCAACAGCATGAATGCAACAAAAACTTATTTTGACTAAAATAATTATTTAATGTGATATTTAAATTGATAAAAAGGCTAGAAACTCCAATTAATTCTTAGAAAATTTATTTAAGCCTTAATAAATCCTAGAAAATTCATAGGGTTTCTAAAATTTAATTGAGATGAATTTTAAGGAGTTATAAACATATGTTGTTTTGAAATTAGAAAACATATATTTATATTATATTCCTTGTTAATTATTTAAACCTTGGAAAATTTTATAAATTAAATAGAATCATTCCAAATTTTATAAAATTTTATAAACTTTATAAATTTTATATGTATATATATTTTTTGTTTTATTCATTGTATTTATTTATATTATTTATTCACATCCCAAATTTAGAAAATTTGGGGTGTGACAAGACTACCCCCTTAAACAGAATCTCGTCCCGAGATTCGCAGAGACTAGGGATCAAGGAGGAGAACAGTACAGTAGATTTTTGGGAAGAGAGACCTTCTGGAGTTGGTTTACTAGACTTCATCTTCTTTGTTGATGAAATTGCAAAGTCTTCACTCCTAATCTTCTTTAGCTTCATTTTTTTTTTCACCATGAGATCAACTTTTCTTCTTCTCCGATGTTCTTTATCGACTTGTGACGAAGAGATAGCAAGGAAGCAAGGATGTACAGGAAAAAGAGGGAGAACCCAACTATCCAATCGATGCAAAGAAGCAACTCAAACAATGGCATAATAACAGGCATTACAAGCACACTCAACTAAGGTTAATCACACAAACATATAATGGTACTAAACGCTGTTAGACAAGGTTTAGGGAATCCTCCTAAATATGGGCATATGGCACATCTTCAAATGTCTTGAAGCTGACTTCTTGATTGTAACGTTGGTAGGCTTGATGCAGTCTTCCATTGTTCCGGTTGGACTTCTTGTAATATACTCATATCTTCATTCTTCAAGGTGATTTGGGCTTGCATTAAATGATACATACATGCTATATTTTTAAAATAAATGAAGAGTAGAGGACACTTTGGGATCAAAACCAAGGAAGAAATCCAAAGTGACATAAAAGCACGGAGGGTGAAATGAGGTAATAGGAGTAAATTGACTAGTATCCGGATGTGTGTGAGTAAACAAGGATACTCACAGACATAATATCAACTTCAAGGAGAGAGGTTAATGGTCAAGGTAAAGTACTTCAAAAGGAGAAGTGAGATGGTCAAAGATGCTAGATCAGCAATTTATCAAACCAAGGCGGAGGTGAATAATCAGAAGTCTATGGTGAGAAATAAGTGATCAAGGCGAAGGTGGAATATTCAAGGATGTAATGACCAGAAAGATAAATCATCAAGGGGGTAAAATGCTCAAGGATAGCTTTTTTTTTACAAAAATACCAAGGATAGTGGAAACAAGGATTATATAGCAAATTGGACCTTAATAAACGACCAGTTCTATCTAGGCTTACGTCCTACAGTCGATACAGCTCTGATACCACCTGTAACACCCCGCCCTCCAAAGCCGCACCGCACAGCCCTTCCGAGGGGCGTGCACGCGTACACATAGCACCCTGCTTACACTTTCGTCCTCGCTTCGTGTAAAAGGGTTAACCCGAAGGTGCTATGGCTGGAAGACAAAGGCTTATAAGTTGCCTCCACCCTTGCTCAACTAGCAATGTGGCACTAAACATGTGCATCCCGCACTAATGGGCCACTACCGGGCCATACAAACTGGGCCGGGTGTGACATACACCCCCCCTCAAAGAACCCGACGTCCTCGTCGGCGCACGACCGTACGTCCAGTGCCGGTGCCATAGTCCATGCCGTATGCCCTACCCGGGCCATACGCGCCATGCGCCCTATGCCGCACACTGCGCCCGTACGCGCAACCGCGAGGGTCCTCGTCGGCGCAACTCACCCACACGGGCAAATGTCCAGGAACGTTCCCCCTTGGCGCACGACCGTACATCCAGTGCCGGCGCCATAGTCCATGCCGTATGCCCTATGTATTTTATTTATAACTATTTTTTTGTAGACATTATGTAATTAAACACATAACTTTAGTATTAAAAACAGATGCGAGCATCTAATTGATTAACTTTTATTGACCATGTTGAACTAATCAATATTATTGATAAAACACATTTATGTTGACATTCACACAAATTAATACTCATTTAAGAAGGCATTAAGTTTGATGCTAATCACCTTTTAGTTTGAAATCTAGTTTAATACTCATTAATCAATTTTACTTAAGCTTATTAAAATCCGAAATATAACTTAATCATATTTTATAGAGAAAACTTAATAGATAGATAATTAATAAGCAAAACGAGAACACTAGAACAAAGTCACATTGAAGGTTTATTAATCAAATTACTTGAAAGTGAAACTTCAAGTTGGCTTTAATTAGAAACACTAGTTAAAAACCATTTAAACCAAGTAACAGTGATCTATGAAACATATGAAATCTAAATATAACCTTAATCCAAGTTACAACAAAGTTATACCTAGGTTTCCAATATTATAACTTGTTCAACTGTCACTTTTAAAAATTATAATATATTAAGCATATTATCATTAATAAGAAAACCAAAATATAATTCTTAATTGGCTTTTAATTAAAGGAACATGTTTATCAAATCAAATAACTTCATATCTCTAGTTAAACTAGTCATATTTTTAATTGTAAATATTCAAGTACAAATTATTTTAATTAAAATATTAACTTAAAATAAATTATATGAGAACATCTAATCGAATAATTTTATGAACGGTGTTGAATTAGTCAGTATTATAACTGTAACACATTTAAGTCAATATTTATCAAAGTTAACATTTATTTATGAAAAGCCGGAGTTTAATCTCAATTAGAAAGAGCTATTTAAGTAATTATTAATCAAATTAATATCACTTTACAAAAATCAAGATGGAACTTATTTATATTTTATTCAGAAAACTAATGAATGATAATTATGTTAACATTAATCAAGATTGATAATTATTTATGAAAACTCGAAGTTTAACTCTAATTAGCTTTTAATTAGAGAACTAGTGATCATAAACATTAATCAAGTTAACACAATTTTATGAAGCAACAAGATAGAGCCTAATTAAATTTTAGTTAGAAAGATTATAAAATTAATATTAATCATGTTAATATTATTTAAGGAAACCAAGATATTTTCTACTTCAATTTTATTTAGAACGCTCAAGAAATAAGTATTAATCAAGTTAATATTATTTATGAAAATCGAGATATTACCTTAGTCAACTTTTATTTACACAACTCATGGAATAAATATTAATCAATTTAATATTTAACAAGAAAAACCGATGTGTCAAACTTAATTAGATTTTATTTAGAAAAGCACATGTAATTAGCCTTTAATTAAATTAATAATAAATAAATTTCAGAAACCAAATATGGTGTAAATAACAGTACTAACGCGTAGTTTAAGTTGATACGAAGCTAACGCAACAAGAACGGATTAAAACGGGGTTAAAACGTGAAAGATATGATTTTTCTAAGATTCAGGGACTTGTTTGCAACGTTTTAAAACTTCCAGGGGCTAAAACAGAAGAAAAAGGATCTATTTGCAATTATTTTCGAATAAAATTGGACTGCGGGTTGATTTCCAAATTCCTCAGGGGCTCTTTAGCAAATGTCGCTGCGCTGACCGGTATATGGAAGTTTGACTCGGGGCTAGATCTAATGGGGACCGTTGGATCGCGATCGAACGGCTGGAAACAGATCGGCCGGGAAGCTCGCCGGCAAAGACGGCCGGGACGGCGGCGCTCCGCCGGAGTAGCGTCGGAAACGCGCTACGGGGCGCCAAACTCAACGAGGATTGGACCTAGAGCATCAGAAGCGAAAGGCGAGTTCAACATGGGTACTCTTGACGACAGACGCGCGACGAAGACGACGATCGACGGCGGCGGCGCCATGGCGGCGGCGGAGCTCTCGGGCGAAGGTGGACACGATGCTACGGCGCACTACACGCGACAAGACAAGGACAGAGAGCAAGCTGGGACCAAGGCGAACTCACCGGACTAGGTCTTGGCGAGGGAGATGCATGGACGGCGGCCGGCGACGAGCATCGGCGGCGGCGGCGCTCGGCTTCACACGAACCACGAACTTCGGCGGTTGAGCTACGAAGAGAGGCGGCGGAATCGAAGCGCAAGATCGAGTGGAAGCTCCTGGCGGTCTTAACCTCCCACCACGAGCAGCAAGGGCGGCTAATCGACGACAATGGCGGGCGGCGGCAATGGGGAACGACGGCGAACGTCGTTAGCGCGATTGACCCAAAATTGGAGCACAAATTCGAACGACGAAACTTCGTTACCTCCTGCCGAAGCTTCTCAACGGGTTCTGGACGAGGGACCGTCGGCGAAGGCGGCATTCGACGGCGGCGGATCGGGATCGGCGAAGGCGGCGGCTCTGGCGCTCGGGTTGCGGCTTCGATTTCGGTTGAAGTTCGATGGGAAAGAACGGCGGCCGGGTGTGCGCTTAAGTAGGCCGGGAACGGGCAGGCGTGCGCGGCTTGGAGTCGGAGGCGAAGGCGGCGACGGGACGGGCTCGGAGACAGAGTCCCGGTCGAACGGGGAAGAAGAAGAAAATGACAGGCGGGACCCTCCTGTCGGTGACTGAGAGAGATAGAGCGGCGGAGAAGAAGTGGAACGGGCCGGAGTTGGGCCGGAAGCAGAACGGGCCGGACGGGAAAGAACAAATTCAGCCCGGGAAGAAAAGAAAAAGAGCGAGGAGGAAAAGTAAGCGGCAGGAAGAGATCAGGGGGCAAACTTGGACTGGGCCGAGAGCTTGAGGGCCAAAAACGAACTCTAACAATTTTAACTTTTCTAAAACTCAATGAAATGCAAATCAAATTCGAATTTAAACAGAATTTAAATTCCAACTTGATTTACTAGCAACCAAAAATATATGCAACAGCATGAATGCAACAAAAACTTATTTTGACTAAAATAATTATTTAATGTGATATTTAAATTGATAAAAAGGCTAGAAACTCCAATTAATTCTTAGAAAATTTATTTAAGCCTTAATAAATCCTAGAAAATTCATAGGGTTTCTAAAATTTAATTGAGATGAATTTTAAGGAGTTATAAACATATGTTGTTTTGAAATTAGAAAACATATATTTATATTATATTCCTTGTTAATTATTTAAACCTTGGAAAATTTTATAAATTAAATAGAATCATTCCAAATTTTATAAAATTTTATAAACTTTATAAATTTTATATGTATATATATTTTTTGTTTTATTCATTGTATTTATTTATATTATTTATTCACATCCCAAATTTAGAAAATTTGGGGTGTGACAAGACTACCCCCTTAAACAGAATCTCGTCCCGAGATTCGCAGAGACTAGGGATCAAGGAGGAGAACAGTACAGTAGATTTTTGGGAAGAGAGACCTTCTGGAGTTGGTTTACTAGACTTCATCTTCTTTGTTGATGAAATTGCAAAGTCTTCACTCCTAATCTTCTTTAGCTTCATTTTTTTTTCACCATGAGATCAACTTTTCTTCTTCTCCGATGTTCTTTATCGACTTGTGACGAAGAGATAGCAAGGAAGCAAGGATGTACAGGAAAAAGAGGGAGAACCCAACTATCCAATCGATGCAAAGAAGCAACTCAAACAATGGCATAATAACAGGCATTACAAGCACACTCAACTAAGGTTAATCACACAAACATATAATGGTACTAAACGTTGTTAGACAAGGTTTAGGGAATCCTCCTAAATATGGGCATATGGCACATCTTCAAATGTCTTGAAGCTGACTTCTTGATTGTAACGTTGGTAGGCTTGATGCAGTCTTCCATTGTTCCGGTTGGACTTCTTGTAATATACTCATATCTTCATTCTTCAAGGTGATTTGGGCTTGCATTAAATGATACATACATGCTATATTTTTAAAATAAATGAAGAGTAGAGGACACTTTGGGATCAAAACCAAGGAAGAAATCCAAAGTGACATAAAAGCACGGAGGGTGAAATGAGGTAATAGGAGTAAATTGACTAGTATCCGGATGTGTGTGAGTAAACAAGGATACTCACAGACATAATATCAACTTCAAGGAGAGAGGTTAATGGTCAAGGTAAAGTACTTCAAAAGGAGAAGTGAGATGGTCAAAGATGCTAGATCAGCAATTTATCAAACCAAGGCGGAGGTGAATAATCAGAAGTCTATGGTGAGAAATAAGTGATCAAGGCGAAGGTGGAATATTCAAGGATGTAATGACCAGAAAGATAAATCATCAAGGGGGTAAAATGCTCAAGGATAGCTTTTTTTTTTACAAAAATACCAAGGATAGTGGAAACAAGGATTATATAGCAAATTGGACCTTAATAAACGACCAGTTCTATCTAGGCTTACGTCCTACAGTCGATACAGCTCTGATACCACCTGTAACACCCCGCCCTCCAAAGCCGCACCGCACAGCCCTTCCGAGGGGCGTGCACGCGTACACATAGCACCCTGCTTACACTTTCGTCCTCGCTTCGTGTAAAAGGGTTAACCCGAAGGTGCTATGGCTGGAAGACAAAGGCTTATAAGTTGCCTCCACCCTTGCTCAACTAGCAATGTGGCACTAAACATGTGCATCCCGCACTAATGGGCCACTACCGGGCCATACAAACTGGGCCGGGTGTGACATACACCCCCCCTCAAAGAACCCGACGTCCTCGTCGGCGCACGACCGTACGTCCAGTGCCGGTGCCATAGTCCATGCCGTATGCCCTACCCGGGCCATACGCGCCATGCGCCCTATGCCGCACACTGCGCCCGTACGCGCAACCGCGAGGGTCCTCGTCGGCGCAACTCACCCACACGGGCAAATGTCCAGGAACGTTCCCCCTTGGCGCACGACCGTACATCCAGTGCCGGCGCCATAGTCCATGCCGTATGCCCTATGTATTTTATTTATAACTATTTTTTTGTAGACATTATGTAATTAAACACATAACTTTAGTATTAAAAACAGATGCGAGCATCTAATTGATTAACTTTTATTGACCATGTTGAACTAATCAATATTATTGATAAAACACATTTATGTTGACATTCACACAAATTAATACTCATTTAAGAAGGCATTAAGTTTGATGCTAATCACCTTTTAGTTTGAAATCTAGTTTAATACTCATTAATCAATTTTACTTAAGCTTATTAAAATCCGAAATATAACTTAACCTGGCTCTGATACCACCTCTGTCACACCCGGTTCTAGAAAACAAACCGAGTGTACACTGTATGTGTGCCAGGATCAAGTTTCACACATACAGTAAGCCAGAATGTGAATAACAGATAAAGTATCGCGTATAATAAACTATATAAATGACTTACGAGTCTATCAGAGTATACAGCGTATCCTGGAAACGAAGGCTCCAAACTTCACAGGCAGTCGACTGGGGGTTGCGTACGCCTAGAACTGAGCACCATCTTCAAACAGCTTCGTACAAATTCTTCTTCTGAGCAGCGGTTAGCAAGGATGAGTACACTTATGGTTGGTACTCAGCAAGGCCACAAGAAATAACCAGAGATCAATTTAATATCATGTTTAAGTATATTACTCATGTGAGGATCCAGGCCGCTCTTAACCGTGAGCACGGCTGTTATAACAGTTTTACACTCTGCAGAGGTTGTACACTTTCACCATAAGCCGCGTAAAAGTTCAAAGAACTTTAAACCCAACCATGCCGAGGGGGCCAATCCTCTTAAATCACACTACCGAGGTGTGACCGCATAGGGACGCTACGAGGCCTTTACAAAGATTCCTTAGTAAATAGTAACCCGCTAAGGTTTCCGGTTCCGAAGCAAAGCATAACCCTCCCTAATGAGATCTGTCTCTTACCAAAGCCCACAGCTCAAGAGGACCGAGCTATACCCCGTCAACCGCCGCCCCCCATCCCCCTTTCGGGTAAGGTTACCATCCACTAAAGTCTCTAATTAATTAGTCAAGACCAGAGCCATATAGTACTTATGGTTGCACTGTTTTCCTGGGTGGTTCTCCATGTTCCGATTAAAACATCTTGATATTATAAATAAAGCATAGGTAGAAGGATGGTTAGGGACACTTGCCTTTCTCCAAAGTATAGCTGCTCAAAACATCTTCAAAAGTCTTCTTCAGTTGAACAACGTTCCGTCTACTCGTAGCAATCATCGAACACAAGCAAAAGCTAAACAAGCAAACAAACAATATACAACTAAGAACAATACACCAATCAAAAGAGAAGCTTTTAAAAGAGCGCACTAACGGATAGGGCTCGTTACTACGGTTACGAGAACTTAAGGACCGCGAAGATCAGAGAGAGAAAGAAAGATACGAAGGTTCCAAGGCAGAGCTTTAATTGGCACAAGGAATATCACATGTACAGAGGATTTATGAATACGAGGATCTCAAACAATAATATATTACTTTAATAATTTAATTTTATATTACAATACAATGACATAGTAACTCACACCATATCATTGAAGCAATATAAAGTTAAAAATTAAAATAATATTGATTTGCAGAGAAACCACAACATAAGAAAAGATCTATACTCAAACTTAGTGATATGGCTCAGAAAAGATGGACTAGCAACAGGATTGCAGAAAAGAGTGCTGCGGACATTGGAACACTGGCCGATGAATTTATAGGATGCGATAAATATTGGAGACAGTTGATTGGCAAAACAGAATAGGGACTAAGTGAGAAACGTAGGGCGCACTAATAGGATTGGGTTTAGAGGCATAGAAAAGGCTGAGAACAGAACTACGATTGAAAACTTAAAACTAGCGGAAGACTTTAGATTATAAAAGGAAACACTATACGCTTTATAAATTTTAATTTGATAAAATCATATATAAGAGACTATTTCCTGGAAATTGATTGAATTATATTTAAATATGTGAAACCAAGAATGTATTTTATTTATAACTATTTTTTTGTAGACATTATGTAATTAAACACATAACTTTAGTATTAAAAACAGATGCGAGCATCTAATTGATTAACTTTTATTGACCATGTTGAACTAATCAATATTATTGATAAAACACATTTATGTTGACATTCACACAAATTAATACTCATTTAAGAAGGCATTAAGTTTGATGCTAATCACCTTTTAGTTTGAAATCTAGTTTAATACTCATTAATCAATTTTACTTAAGCTTATTAAAATCCGAAATATAACTTAATCATATTTTATAGAGAAAACTTAATAGATAGATAATTAATAAGCAAAACGAGAACACTAGAACAAAGTCACATTGAAGGTTTATTAATCAAATTACTTGAAAGTGAAACTTCAAGTTGGCTTTAATTAGAAACACTAGTTAAAAACCATTTAAACCAAGTAACAGTGATCTATGAAACATATGAAATCTAAATATAACCTTAATCCAAGTTACAACAAAGTTATACCTAGGTTTCCAATATTATAACTTGTTCAACTGTCACTTTTAAAACTTATAATATATTAAGCATATTATCATTAATAAGAAAACCAAAATATAATTCTTAATTGGCTTTTAATTAAAGGAACATGTTTATCAAATCAAATAACTTCATATCTCTAGTTAAACTAGTCATATTTTTAATTGTAAATATTCAAGTACAAATTATTTTAATTAAAATATTAACTTAAAATAAATTATATGAGAACATCTAATCGAATAATTTTATGAACGGTGTTGAATTAGTCAGTATTATAACTGTAACACATTTAAGTCAATATTTATCAAAGTTAACATTTATTTATGAAAAGCCGGAGTTTAATCTCAATTAGAAAGAGCTATTTAAGTAATTATTAATCAAATTAATATCACTTTACAAAAATCAAGATGGAACTTATTTATATTTTATTCAGAAAACTAATGAATGATAATTATGTTAACATTAATCAAGATTGATAATTATTTATGAAAACTCGAAGTTTAACTCTAATTAGCTTTTAATTAGAGAACTAGTGATCATAAACATTAATCAAGTTAACATAATTTTATGAAGCAACAAGATAGAGCCTAATTAAATTTTAGTTAGAAAGATTATAAAATTAATATTAATCATGTTAATATTATTTAAGGAAACCAAGATATTTTCTACTTCAATTTTATTTAGAACGCTCAAGAAATAAGTATTAATCAAGTTAATATTATTTATGAAAATCGAGATATTACCTTAGTCAACTTTTATTTACACAACTCATGGAATAAATATTAATCAATTTAATATTTAACAAGAAAAACCGATGTGTCAAACTTAATTAGATTTTATTTAGAAAAGCACATGTAATTAGCCTTTAATTAAATTAATAATAAATAAATTTCAGAAACCAAATATGGTGTAAATAACAGTACTAACGCGTAGTTTAAGTTGATACGAAGCTAACGCAACAAGAACGGATTAAAACGGGGTTAAAACGTGAAAGATATGATTTTTCTAAGATTCAGGGACTTGTTTGCAACGTTTTAAAACTTCCAAGGGCTAAAACAGAAGAAAAAGGATCTATTTGCAATTATTTTCGAATAAAATTGGACTGCGGGTTGATTTCCAAATTCCTCAGGGGCTCTTTAGCAAATGTCGCTGCGCTGACCGGTATATGGAAGTTTGACTCGGGGCTAGATCTAATGGGGACCGTTGGATCGCGATCGAACGGCTGGAAACAGATCGGCCGGGAAGCTCGCCGGCAAAGACGGCCGGGACGGCGGCGCTCCGCCGGAGTAGCGTCGGAAACGCGCTACGGGGCGCCAAACTCAACGAGGATTGGACCTAGAGCATCAGAAGCGAAAGGCGAGTTCAACATGGGTACTCTTGACGACAGACGCGCGACGAAGATGACGATCGACGGCGGCGGCGCCATGGCGGCGGCGGAGCTCTCGGGCGAAGGTGGACACGATGCTACGGCGCACTACACGCGACAAGACAAGGACAGAGAGCAAGCTGGGACCAAGGCGAACTCACCGGACTAGGTCTTGGCGAGGGAGATGCATGGACGGCGGCCGGCGACGAGCATCGGCGGCGGCGGCGCTCGGCTTCACACGAACCACGAACTTCGGCGGTTGAGCTACGAAGAGAGGCGGCGGAATCGAAGCGCAAGATCGAGTGGAAGCTCCTGGCGGTCTTAACCTCCCACCACGAGCAGCAAGGGCGGCTAATCGACGACAATGGCGGGCGGCGGCAATGGGGAACGACGGCGAACGTCGTTAGCGCGATTGACCCAAAATTGGAGCACAAATTCGAACGACGAAACTTCGTTACCTCCTGCCGAAGCTTCTCAACGGGTTCTGGACGAGGGACCGTCGGCGAAGGCGGCATTCGACGGCGGCGGATCGGGATCGGCGAAGGCGGCGGCTCTGGCGCTCGGGTTGCGGCTTCGATTTCGGTTGAAGTTCGATGGGAAAGAACGGCGGCCGGGTGTGCGCTTAAGTAGGCCGGGAACGGGCAGGCGTGCGCGGCTTGGAGTCGGAGGCGAAGGCGGCGACGGGACGGGCTCGGAGACAGAGTCCCGGTCGAACGGGGAAGAAGAAGAAAATGACAGGCGGGACCCTCCTGTCGGTGACTGAGAGAGATAGAGCGGCGGAGAAGAAGTGGAACGGGCCGGAGTTGGGCCGGAAGCAGAACGGGCCGGACGGGAAAGAACAAATTCAGCCCGGGAAGAAAAGAAAAAGAGCGAGGAGGAAAAGTAAGCGGCAGGAAGAGATCAGGGGGCAAACTTGGACTGGGCCGAGAGCTTGAGGGCCAAAAACGAACTCTAACAATTTTAACTTTTCTAAAACTCAATGAAATGCAAATCAAATTCGAATTTAAACAGAATTTAAATTCCAACTTGATTTACTAGCAACCAAAAATATATGCAACAGCATGAATGCAACAAAAACTTATTTTGACTAAAATAATTATTTAATGTGATATTTAAATTGATAAAAAGGCTAGAAACTCCAATTAATTCTTAGAAAATTTATTTAAGCCTTAATAAATCCTAGAAAATTCATAGGGTTTCTAAAATTTAATTGAGATGAATTTTAAGGAGTTATAAACATATGTTGTTTTGAAATTAGAAAACATATATTTATATTATATTCCTTGTTAATTATTTAAACCTTGGAAAATTTTATAAATTAAATAGAATCATTCCAAATTTTATAAAATTTTATAAACTTTATAAATTTTATATGTATATATATTTTTTGTTTTATTCATTGTATTTATTTATATTATTTATTCACATCCCAAATTTAGAAAATTTGGGGTGTGACAGATCGGTTACACTATATATATGTTTTGGTGTGGATAATTAAAGACACGGAAAGAACGTGAGACACAACTTGAGAATGTTTTTGAAGCGTCCTGGATTCCTGGTCTTGCAGATAAAACAATACAGAACTTAACGTTTCTTTTACGAGTCTTGGTCAGCAGTGGAAAAGGAACTTTGGAAAATCTTCGGCTTGTCAGTGGCAATTCCTAGTATATGAAGCCAATATTGACGAACCTGTACGCGCTCAGTACATTACGAGTTGAATGGATGAATCCGGCGAAGACGCACCTGATTCAGCGGCGCTAGCGCCCCTCGCGCCGCGCGGGCATGGCGGTTCCCCGGTGTCCGCCGCCGCCGGTGCCCTCTGGACTCTGCTTGCCGCTGCGGCTGAGCAGGTGTGCCCCGCTCAGGACCGTCGCGTCGCTGTGAGGCCAAGGCTCTCCCCGGCCGAGCGCGTTGCCTTCCGCTCCGCTGGCTCCGCGTCGTCGCGGATCTCGCCGTTGCCGCCCATCGTGCTTCCGCCGCCGCCAACCCGGCGCTCCCCTCCACCAGTTTCCACTGCAGACGAGCTCACCATTTCTCTGGCGCAAGATTTGGCCACGTCCCGGTCTGCTCCACTTGCTCCTGCTCCGCTCGCCTGAGCAGCAGGAGGAGCTCGGCCATGGCCGGCGGCCGGCGGCCGGCCAGTAACCGAAAGCAGAGAGCTCTCCCTGTCTCCCTCGCCCGTGTCGGTGCCATAAATTACCTTGCAAAGCCCAGTAAACAATATGGGTGGACACGCGTGTGCTATTAGACCCAAACCTTACCCCATAAACTACAGGTTACATAAAGAAATCATATAAATCTTCGACACCTAAATAATTCCCGCCCACTGCTGCCACATGTCAGGTTTAACGAGAAAAATGACGTAAAAAGTTTTTACAAAACGATGCTTTCGCCGTTTTGATATTACTTTTCTCACCATAAAATTTCTTTACCCACTCCACCGATCAAATCTATTATATATCAGGCCCACATGCAATCACAGTAATGGCCAGAATTGAACAAATTCTGTGAAGAGCCAAACGAAAGCAAACATTACGGAAGAACAATGATAAAGGAAGACCAATTCCTCATCACTTTATTACATTGGTGGTGTTTAGTTCCTAAAAAGAGGGGGTAAAAGTTTGGTGGAAATGCCACATCGATAGGATATTGTAGCGTACTGTAACACTTTTCGTTAGTTTGTGGTAAACATTGTCCTACCATGACCTAACTAGGCTCAAAAGATTCGTCTCGTCGTGTACATCAAAACTATGCAGCATAGTTTTTTTTATTTATTTACCCACGTTTAATGCTCCATGCACGAGGAAAGAGATTTGATGTGATAGTGAATAGTGAAGTTTGGAGAGAGAAAGTTTGGGGGAAGTTTTGAAACTGTTCCATTATTATTATTTCGTTCCTCTATGTATCTACACCGGCAAAGGAAGAAAAAATAAAAATAGTTGTAACAAACTCCACCTACACGAATTAATGAATGAAGTAAGAGGGGAGAGAGGCTTCACATAGACTGTAGCTGTTTCAGCGTTGGTGCATTCAGACCTCAGCGATGCAAGGACTACAGAGAGCTGCTCGTCACTCTCCGTCTTGCACAAGGCACGGGCACACGGCAGGGGAGCCAGGCCAGTGCTAAGTATGCTTGGCGGCGTCTAACACAGACGATGGCAACGTCGACACCGATAAGTGTTTCCCGTGATTAGGAAATATCGTAATAATGCTAAAAGGAAAGAAAAAATGAAAGGAACAGCAACAAAAACAAAATTGGAGCACATGATACGAGGAAAGCTAAGTCATGAATCCAACGGGAACTTACCTATTATAGCATTATAGGTAGGGCTGGACAAAATGCTCGAAACTCGTTAACTCGCTCGGATCACAGCCGGCTCGGCTCGGCTCGGTGTATATTTCTAACGAGCCGAGCAATAGTTTTTGCTCGTTAGTATAATAGACTAATGAATAAATTATTAATTAATAATAATATATGTATATTATATGCGTAGTTCTAAATGATGTTAGGATTATATTTTATTATTATAGTATGACAGAGTAGATTTTATAGGTATTAAGATCATATAAATACTATAATTTTTTATCTTATATATATTATTGTGATAATTTAAATTTAACTCTAGCTCGCGCGCTTAATAAGCCGAGTCGAGCCAAGATTTTTGCTCGTTTCCTTACCGAGCCGAGCCGAGCCGAGCTGGCTCGTTTGGCTAACGAGCTCGAACGAGCCGAACCAAAACGATACGAGTTGGCTCGACATCCACCCCTAATTATGGGTACAAGCAGTTGGGTAAAAAAAAAGTTCGGTGACAAAATAAAATTAGAGGGGGTGGACTCACCCCATCCTCGATGTAAATTTTTTGTTCTTACAATCTATACAAGACCGAGTGAGGCCTGACAGGTGGGGTCTTTGTGAGAGATGGGGGAGTTTTTTTTCAGTTAATAAAAGTTTCAGTTGTACTGGATCCTTATAGTATATAGATATAGATAGATAAAGTAGATTTTAGGATTTTAATTGCATATCTTTTTAGGAAAAATATTTTATAGCATTTTTGATAAAGTTTATTTGACCCTACCCCACGTAGTTGAGAGATGTAGAATGAACTTTCTTTTTTTCAGGGCAACCCTTCCTCTTTTCTAGGGCAACCCTTCCTTTTTTGAATCACATGGTAATCATTAGGGCGTTGTTTAGATTCCAATTCCTCGCCCTCAAAGTTTACTATGCAAAAAGAAGATTCCCATCACATCAAAATGTCATACCATACATGGAGTATTAAACCTAGATGAAATTAAAAACTAAGTGCACGGTTTTGTTGTACTCTGCGAGACGAACATTTTAAGCCTAATTAATCAACTTTTGGACAATTTTTTACACAAACAAATAAAATGCTAAAGTGGCGCAATGATTACGACGTGACCCCGAACCCCAATTCCCCACCCCCAATTCATCATCTAAACAAGGCCTAGATTTGTTTGTGGGATTATTATGTTTCTACACGCAAAGAGCCGATATGTAGGCCACAAAGGAAGAGTCACTGCATCACGTGTCACGATAAGTTCGCCATATCCTAATTAACAACCATCTATAATTCCAATTATTCACGACATAGAAAACAAAAGTCCACCTAGATTACAACACCGTTTCTAAACTATCTACAACTCTGTTTCAAAATAAATACTTCAATAAATACTTCTTAGCTACAACAAAAAAAACTGTCACAACCCAATGTCATGCTGGCCTGTTGTGACCAACTTGATGGCCGCCGCCTCCATGTTCTCCAAGTTATCGGATGCGTTGAGCAAGTACGTCTGCGGAATCTCGCCTCCGACGACGGCGGCCGACGACCAGTACCAAGCAGGGCTGCGTTCCCTCTTCCTGCTCTCCCCGTCGCCGGAAAGACAACCGCTCAGATCGCCATCGCCGTCCGCCTCTCTACGCACAGAGGACGACGACGACGATGATAATAATGTGACGACGACGATGATTATGCCTCCAGCCGAGACGAGGATGGAGCACGAGCTCGAGGAGGAGATGGCGTCCACGCTCCCGTGGCTCGCGTTCGCGTCGGAGCGCGGGTACATGGTCTTCTCCCTCGCCGAGATGCGCATGCTCGGCGGCGGCGCCGCCGCCGCCGACGCGCCGCCGGCGATGCCTCCCGTGCCCGGGCGCCGCCTCGTCCCGTCCCCGTACGGCGGCACGGTGCTGGCAACCGACGTGTGCTACCGGCACCCGTGCCACCTCATCGACCCCTTCACCGGCGCGCGCGTGCCGCTGCCGGACCTGCCCATCCCGTTCTCGGAGAAGGAGCCGGTGGACTACCACCCCGACGACGACCCGAGCCCGCGCCGCCGCGCGCGGGTCACCGACGACGGGCTCGCGTGGGACTGGTCCCCGCGGGGCGTCATGGTGGCGCGCGGCGACACGGCCTTCTTCCTCGCGCACGGCGGCGCCGGCGGAGGGGAGTGGACGCCGGTGCACCAGGCGGCGCGGGGGTCGCCGATGACCGTCAACTACCGCGGCGGGAGCTTCTTCCTCCTCGAGCTGCGCTCGCTGGTGACCACGGTCATCGACGCCGGCACCCTGCGCGCCCGCGCCGTGATCCCGGCGCCGGCCGGCCGGGCCGGCATCGACGCCGCGCACCTGGCGCCCTGCTCGGCCGGCGACGCGGTGCTCCTGGTCCGCCGCGCCGGGGACGGCGGCGGCGCGCTGTTCACCGAGGCGTACCGCGTCCGGGAGAGGGGCGGCCGGCCGCGGTGGGCGCGGGCGCGCGACATCGGCGACCGCGCCATGTTCGTGGACGGCGCGCACGCGTTCACCGTCGCCGCCGGCGCGGCGGGGGCGCTGGCGAACCGGGTGTACGCGGTCTTCACCGGCAGGGTGGAGCGGCCATGCGGGCGCCCGGCGGCCGTCACGTACGACGTCGTCTTCTTCGACCTGACGAGGCCGGAGTGCATGGGGAGGGTGGAGCTCGACGTCGGCGAGGTGGAGCCGATGTGGGGCCAGCCGCACTGGATCATGCGACGCAGAGAGGATGGGATCGGCATGAGTTCATGATGATTAGTTAGGGTTTTAGTAGTAGGGAGTTCCAAGTTTAGATCACCTCGTCAAAGTGTGCTAGAACATTGCCTCGAGAATCCATATAATATATATTTTATATGCAAAAATATTATTGTCTTTTCTTTTGAAAGCACATGGTATACATAGACGCATATATATACGCTCATACAACCTCGCTCCTGTAGTTCTATGATATGGTATTGTGCCATTGTATCAAACATACTAGCTTATATATCTTTGAATATATGTAAATCACTATATAGCTATAAAACTAAGCAGCTAGGCGCCAGCAAATCTAAGCTCAAATACTTTTATCGATGTTGGAGATTTGTCGAGATTTGGTTCATATACATGATACATGGAAAATGTTTAACTCTAAAGAAGATGTTAGCCACATGTTCATTGCCGCCTGCGAGGTTGTTTATATATCCTGCTCATCTGTTCTGATGATGAGTCAAGCGATGATGATAATGTGAGTATAATGTTCATGCTTGTTTGTTGTATACACAGTTAATTTTATTTACCACCATGACAAATAAATGTTTGCATTGTGTTACCTACAGAATTTTGTGACAGATAAATTTTATTTTACTACAGAATTTGTGTCATTTTTAATTTATTTCAACATTTACAATGTTGATTGTCATTATTAGATCTGTCTTGATAACCTTAATTGCTGTTCTGATACTGTTATGTGCCTTGGGATAGGCTTTCCATTTTAATCTTAGTCAAATACTCCCTCCATATCGAAATATTTGTCGGCGTTGATTTTTTCTTACAACTTTGACCATTCATATTATTCAAAAAATTATCGCAAATATGTAAAAGGGTAAGTCAAGCTTAAAATACCTACAATAGTAAAGCATGTGACAAACAAAATGGATGGTACTTGCATAATATTTTGAATAAGACGAATGGTCAAAGTTTAGAAAAAAGTCAATGGCGAAAAATATTTCGATACGGAGGGAGTAGTACATTTTAGCTTGGTCCCTGTGAATCTTTCAGGAACCTGTTCCGATGAAGATTGGCGCACAAAAGAAAAAGGATGAATCTGAAAGTTCAGAAAGTGACTCGATCTGATGATGGCTCAGATCAGGTGAGTGCATTTGAAATTTGAATCGGTGCACTCACGTGTCGTTTGGTTTGTTACGTTGTATAGCTAATCATATTGATTGTAGCTTTCATTGTATAGCTGATAGGCTTACTACGTACTCCCTCCTTCCACGTTTATAAGGCATGAGATAACATGACACGGTCTCCTAAATCATACTTTGATTATTCATTTCTTTTATATTATATTAGTTATGGTTATAAATTTATACTCATTGGAAAGTACATTTGATTACAAATCCAACCATGCCAAGTTTATATGACAAAATGAAAAATTGATGAGTAAATTATTGGTCAAAGATCGTAAAGTTTGAATCTTGTTTTACGTGTGCGCCTTATAAACGAGGAAGGAGGGAGTATACTTGATTGTATTCTTGTACTCCAAGCCATATTGGCTATATATACAAGAGGTCACCCCCTGTTATGGGTGTGGTGTTTCCCCCAAACCGTGTCTCTCTACATGCGCTGGTCAAGCGCATTCTACGCTATGTGAAGGGCACGCTCTCCTCCGGCCTCCACATCGGCACTGGTCCTGTCCAGTCCCTCACCACCTACTCCGATGCAGATTGGGCGGGGTGTCCGGATTCTCGACGCTCTACTTCCGGCTTCTGCGTCTTTCTTGGCGACAACTTGATCTCTTGGTCCTCCAAGCGCCAGACCACGGTGTCTCGGTCTAGCGCTGAGGCTGAGTATCGAGCCGTCGCCCATGCTATTGCCGAGTGTTGCTGGCTTCGCCAGCTTCTCCAGGAGCTCCACGTTCCTCTGGACTCCGCTACTGTTGTCTACTGTGACAATGTCAGTGCTGTCTACATGACAGCCAATCTTGTCCACCATCGGCGCACGAAGCATATTGAGATTGACATACACTTCGTCCGCGAGAGGGTGGCCTTGGGACAGTTTCGAGTTCTTCGTGTCCCGTCCTCACACCAGTTTGCGGACATCATGACGAAGGGTCTTCCGGTTCAGCTCTTCACCGAGTTTCGATCCAGTCTTTGCGTCCGTACTCCTCTCGCTGCGACTGCGGGCGGGTATTAGGAATTGTATAGCTAATCATATTGATTGTAGCTTTCCTTGTATAGCTGATAGGCTTACTATATATACTTGATTGTATTCTTGTACTTCAAGCCATATTGGCTATATATACAAGAGGTCACCCCCCTGTTATGGGTGTGGTGTTTCTCCCAAACCGTGTCTCTCTACAGTTACATCATGTTGTTTGCCCTTGCCCATGATTCTTTATTGTTAATGATTAATGAGTTGAGTTGTAAACATCTATTCATGAAGTGCCTTCCAAGCCTAAGACTCCTGCAGCGGCTACCAAAAAGGAAGATTCCAGTGAAAGTGAGTCAAAGAGCGATTCTGAGGATGTGGTATGCTTACTCTTATTGTTGGAAATATCTCCATGTTATGTATAGTGCCATTTTGTTCACCTTATTTCCCTACTCTATTGATCCTTGTTTCCATTGCTCATTGGTTTTCTTTTGGTTATTATGTTTCCATTGCTCATTGCTTTTATTTTGTTCATAGGACACAGCACCTCCGCGGCTGCAAAATCTACTGTTGCAAAGAAAGAAAGCAGCAGCGAAGATGAAGATGGCAGTAGTGATGAAAGTTCTGATGATGAGCCTAAAAAAAGTCAACAAAAGAAGGTATTCTATAAATTCTTAGATGTAGGCACTGTATTTTTAATTCATCCAAATTCAATCAAATGTTGTATCAGGAACCAAAAGCATCAGCAAGAAGTGGATCTGATGATGAATCTTCTGAAGATGAGAGTGAAGAAGAAAGTGAAGAGGATGAAGAGCCTACTAAAACTCCGAAGAAGGTATTTTCCCATCTGTAACATCTGAAGTATTGTATCGTTTGTTTTATTGAAACATATTTCAGTATATTAGGTTTTTACTAGTTTTTTGTTTCAATGAAAACTTCAGGACAGCCCTGCACGCACGGCTGAAAAGCAAACTGCTACCAAAGAAGTATGGATCTGCTTCTTGAACCTTTATTCTTTTAAAGTTCCATAGTTGCAACATTTTACAATTTGATATTTGCAGCCTAAAACGCCAATGAGCACCCAAAGTCAAGCAACTGGTTCAAAGACTCTTTTTATGGCAAACACCCCCTTCAGAGCTGAATTTGATGATTAGTAAGTTGTCTGCAAGGGACATTATCTTAGCCTTTTGGCATCGCAGGTGCACTAATACTTTTTTGTTTGCAGTGTGTAGCATTTTTTGCGGCGGCTGGCAAGGTTGTTGATGCTCGTTTTCCTACTAATGAAGATGGCAGAAGTAAAGGTTATTGCTATGTTGAATTTGACTCGGTTGAAGCTGACAAGAAGGTGCAATTTTGTTTACTCCGTTTCTCGTATTTATCATTTTTGTAGTCTTAGGAGCTATGCAAATTAGCAAGACATCTGCAATTGATTGTCTTCTTGCAGGCACTTGAAGAGATGAATGGAAAAGAGATGCATGGTCGTGCTGTAAAACTTGACTTTGCTCAGTAAAGAAATGCATACACTCCTCGCAGTAGGTAAGATGTATTAATATTACAGAGGCTACTCATAGTGAATTTTTGCGCCTTTATAACCATGTGCTCATTCTTGTGAACTGTTACAATAACGACGCTGGATCTTTCCAGAAGCCAGCTAGAGGTTCTAGCGACTCTGTATTTATCAGGGGTTTTGATAAATCCCTTGAAGAGGACAAGGTAGTTTCTTTTGTTTAGGTATTTTATTTATCAATCTTGCATTTGTATTGTCATTATGCTTCTGACACTTTAAAAATCCAGATCTGAAGCTCTCTTGAACAACATTTCGGTGGATGTGTGGTGAGACTGGTGCAATCAGAGGGTGGGTTTTCCTAACACACTAGGCACGTGCCGCCGCCGCAACTGCTTCGGCAAATCATCTTCTCTGTTGTATGCTTCAATGCCGCGGCCTCCGCCGCGACGATAACGACCACATCCATCGCCACGGCTAGCCGTTGCCTTGTTCTACGCTGTCACAATTGTGGCTGCCTGGTGATCAACAGTGCGGCGCCGCCGCTGCCCGGTCTACTTCCTAGGGCACGTCCAGAGACCACCGCTCTGGTTCGACGCCATCGAGTGCGGCTGCCTTGCAATCAAGAACGTGCCGTTGGTCTGGCCTACTTCTCCGCTGCCTCGACGCCGCCTGCCCAAGGGAACGTGCTCGGTGCCTTGGCTGCTTAACCTACATGGTGCGAACGCTTGACTTTTTCTGCATCACTAGATTAGACGAAGGTATGGTGATCGCTAATCCCTAATTAATCCATCGCAACCGCTTTACTTTATTTTGCATGTTGAATATGCGCCATGGAATTGGTTTGCACTAGAGTATGGGTTTTCTCTGTCAATGATGTATGGTTTACTGCAAAGGTTGTATATCTGGATCCCATCTAATAGAGGTGATCAAGGTCGACCGCTCCATGCTTGTTTAGAAATGTCAAAATTTTGATCCACTCAAATTTGTTAGTTCTGCTGGATGATTCAATCTTCTGGTTTAAAATTCTCTACCTGATCCAGAGGATTTGACTCTATAAAATGTGTTGCCATTACCTATTGATTATAAATAGTTAATGCTGTGAATTTAATAGTTTCCCATCATGAATCAGTTTGCTCAATCCAGATACAAGAACTTGGTTCAATCTCTTTAACATTAATGTCTACAATTATTTTGACCCATTAATATTTGGAGAAAATTTTGTCGAGATCATATAATAAAATATTAAGCTTTGATTAGACCTTCAGGTCTGTGATTAAATTTGCATGAATGAATAACTTAGCACCCGTTTGCCATATTTTCTAGGAAATATTTATTTGGTTGTATCATTCTATACTCATATTTTTGGTATGTTGCAACTGTTTCTTCTAAGCAGCATGTATGATTAACTTACTTCCCTAGCTTGTGATGTTCATAAAAACCAGAGGAAATCGTCGCTAGAATTTGTTCATGTAATAGACAAACTAATTTTAATTTCCTCTTCCTGCAGGAATTTAATATATTAATGGAGTCTAAGGGTGGAAAGAAGTCTACCAGTAGTCGTTCCAAGCTCCCCTTGGCTATAGCAGTGAGGACGTTCGACTCGCTATGGGCGTAAAGAAGTTCCAGACTCTAGACTTTTTTTAGTTTCTAAAAGTTTTCAAATGAAAAAATTGCTATCCCATCGGGTCACCTGTCCAACTACCACCACCAAACATCTCGCTATTTGGGTTGAGATCAGTGGGTTGTGTTATTTGCTTTCCTAATATCCAACTTATAGCAAAGGATATTATTATTTTTTTTCTTTTTTAATTACCTATGTATTGAGCAATTCTAATATGTGGCCTATATTTCTTTGTATTTGATCTATAAATTACAAATTTATTTTGTAGTTCATCAATTAAATTACTGTCATTTTTGTTAGAATTTTAAAAAACTATAAAATTTATAGAATTTAACTCATTTAAAATACTTAGGATACTCTGTTTTTTGAAAAAAAATCTAATATAAGAATGTGAAATTCAATTCAATTTAAAAAGATAAAATTATGTTTACTATGTTTCTCTAATACACGCGTTCCGCGCACTCTACTAGCTAGTCACCATTGTTCTTGTGAAACATGTTACTTGGGCCCCGTCCTCTCCAGCCCCTCCCTCAGCACCGCCGCGTTCTCGCGGCAGTTCTCCATGATGTTCCTGTACCCCTGCATATATATACATATATGCATACATGATGAGATTGTATGCAAATGGATCATACTATTGTCAGATCGTCTGCAACAATGAATGAATGATTCCGGTCGATTGTTAATTAATACGTACCTCGAAGCCATGGCGGATGAGCTGGTAGTACTGTGCGATGACCTGGCCGGATCCCTTGGAGAAGTTGAGCGTGAAGGTGGGCTGGTCGGCGCCGAGGTAGTTGATGTGGAAGACGAGCTCCTCCGGCAGGTCCTCCCTGGTTATCCAGACGCACCGGCGTAGACGAGGCCGTACTTGTGGGCTTGACCAGCGGCAGCCGGAAGTCCGGGTACAGGAACGGCGGCACGAAGCCGCCGCTCGCCGCGTCCACACGTCTCCCACCCGGCTCCACCTCGAAGTACCTCGCGAACTTCTCCCAGCAAACCTGAATGCTGTATCAGCAATTATCGAATCAGAGATCGATATGATGATTGATTGATCGTCGTCGACCAGGAAAGAATTGAATTGGTACCTGGACGTTGGCGCCGGTGACGATATTGGGCTTGTCGAAATGCTTTCCCTGTGCCCTGCGCTTGTTCTGCCACCGGCGAGCCCGGAGAGCATCCGACGAGCCCACCGTGCCGACGCCCGCCTCCGCCTACTCCTCGCCGAGCGGCGCGTGGAAGAGATGAGCGATCAAATGATTATGTTCACGCACGCACCGGTTCTAAAGTTTTGCAGTTGAGTACGTACGTGCCAGCATCTCGAGAAGCTGATGGCGCTTCTAGGCAGCTCCCTCAACTTCCAACAATGGAGGCGACGTGTGCCAGTCAGGCAGGGACGCACGACGAATCCCGCGCCCCGTGCGTGGTGTTTATATGCTAGAATTGAGAGGTTGAATTTGGGAGTAAGATGTCACTTCGTAATCATTGCGCTATTGTAACATTTCGTTTGTTTGTGTGAAAATTTGTCTAAAAGTTGATTAATTAGGCTCAAAATGTTCGTCTCGCAGAGTACAACAAAACTGTGCAATTAGTTTTTTATTTCATCTACATTTAATACTCCATGCATGTTATGACATTTTGATGTGACGGAGAATCTTCTTTTTGCATAGTGTATTTGGGAGTTCATTCTTCAACTAAACAGGCCGCGGCAACTTTGTGTCTTTGTCAGACAACAAGGGCAACAAGGTGGTCTCTCTGGTCTCTGCAGTACGTGTTTCTGTTTCAGTGGTTGCCGTGGAGGAATCTTGCCCTCCCCGGTGCACTGGCAGGCAAGCACGGGCTGAAGGAAGCTGACGGGCACGGGCACATTGCATGGCAGTGTGTCAGTATCAATCCGCAGGGAATACGGAAGCCGAGCCAGCCAATCATCCATCATGGACGTCAAGGACTTGGTGAGTCGTCTCCAGCGCAGAGATGGATTCGGTTCGACGTGGCCATGGCATTTGGTTCTCAAAACTGTCCGTGTGCATCATCTCCAAGAAGATAGCGAATTAGTCAGCAGATGCAGGTGAAGCATAGCTGCCTGACTGAGCAATGGTTACCCCAAGTGGATGAAAAAAAATGGATTGCCTTGTTTATTTTTAGCACAAAACGATTGCCTTGTGTTAGGGACTCTGGTCAATGGGCCGGGGGATTAATGGGCCGGACTGACAAGCCCAAGGGTGAATAGCAATGCAATATAAAGCAGCAGCAGCACGTGATGAGCAGGCATCAAACAATTATGGCAACAATTATTCAGAACATGAGCTTCATCTCCTCTACGTCTTCTGTTCCTCTTCCTCCTCCATCCCTCTATCTTTGTACCTGGCAATAATATCTTCTAGAACCTTCTATGACCTTCCTCCTATCATCGATCTCTTGCTTTTGCTGCCTCCCCGAATTCCATCTGTTCAGATTGTATCGAGCTCAACTGTATCGGTACTTGGTGTTCAGTTAATCGAGCTCGTGTGCTCTGGCTGGTAACACTTTGCTACCCGGAAAAAAAAAGATACAATTTGCCTTGCTCCATGTAAGCTTAGCATCATAATTTGTACTGTATCTTTGCAAGATGCAGACATTTCTGATGGACGTTGCGGGGGTGCTATCATGAACTTGGTTGCTCCTGCAAGTTGCTGCTACGAATGATGATGACTGTATGTATTCAAGTAGATTTCGAGTTCAGAGTATCTACAAATGCCACGTGAAGATCATTGGCAATCTCTCCGGCCACAGGCTCCCTGTAAACCGAATCCTGCAAGGCCTGGAGAGTAACATATTTTTGTGTCTTCGGATGAAAGGGCCCGTGTTGTTAATTATGTCGTTACCAGCTTCCACTCATGCTCCGAGGGAACTGTTTGATCAAATGGGGCTCCAACCTGAGGGCATTGTCAGGTAACATATACTATGTGTTTTCCACTTCTGCTGTGTCAACAACTAAAGTCTGTCGAAATACTCATGATTTGTCCTAAATGTTTTCTTATTCTTTTTCACAGGCTACTGAACTTTTTATCAGCTTTGCATTGTAGTCCAACAGGTAACCGACTGTTTGATCAAATGGAACTACAACCTGAGTGCATTGTCAGGTAGTATATAGTACAATGTGTTTTCCACTGTTCCTGAATGAGCAACTAAACTCTGTCGAAACATCCATAATTTGTCCTAAATATTTTCTTATTCTTTCCCAGAGAGGCTACTGAACCTTTTTTATCAGGTTTGCATTGCGGTCCAACAGGTAATGAATCTCCAAAGACAGGGATAGAGAATGCTTGGACTGAGCTCTCAAGGCAGAAGGCAATGACAACAAAACGACATGACCGTGGCTGCCACTCAGGACAGAGAGAAGAATCTGGCACGCCGTGGTCTACCCACTTGTAGGCAACTTTTGCTGAGACAGATCAGGGCAAACAAAGGGCCTGCACACGTGTCAGATGAGATGTTACCCGTGGACCGGAGGAATATTCGCCCTCCGGGCAAATCGTGGCAATGTCTGTTTGTCAGTGGCAAACGTGGCAGCCGGCCATGATGAACACAAACAACTCTGAATGGAGCCTCGAGGTTACTGTCAGTTTCAGAGACGGACTCACTCGATGCAGGGATCTTTTGACTGGCCGTATATGTTGTGTATAGCGAGCTGAGACGGTTCTGTATATCTACTACTGTTTCCAGGATCGGTGCTATATGAAGAACTTCCTTTTTGACAACCATTTTAACATGTGGGTGGAGCAAATATAGCCGGTACATGATATAACTATTCATTGCCCTCGTCAGTATGTGCTACGGAGTATAAGGATAATGCTAAATCAGCTTACAACGAGTGCACCCGAGGACGGAGCCAGTGAGCGGCACAAATGCAATCTGCTCCGGATAAGATGATGAAGATAACAGCTGATGGGAGGTGATCTTTTGGAGATTCTTAAGCGACAGTCCCAGCTAAAAAGTGGATTTGACGTCTACAGCAGCAACTGGGTGTCTGGGGGACCTGTTTCAGGTGCTCGATTGCTGATTAATGCCAAGCGACTCGACACTCTGCCGATTCGATCCAATATACCAGCGAATACCAAAGAGCTCAAAGGCTTTGTGAATTTCTGTGAATTTCAGCTAAACTCCAGTGAATTTCTTGTTGCTGCGCGCTGCCTGATACTGAAGATGCTAGCACTACTGAAAACTGAACCCTCTGGAAACGAATTGAGATGTGCCTCGTCAAGGCTTTTCTCGATAAAGCCTCCTCAAGGCTGTAGTATGAGCGGCCCCATGGAATTTGGTTTGATATATATGTTACATGATTTTTTTCATTGCTCTCAGTTTAACGTGGCAATATTTAGTAGTGCCATTATACTTTTATTCGCATAGTTTAGAGCTAATTCTAATCCAAAACACAAGACAGGGCGTGTTCGGTTCCGTCACATCCTGCCATGCCACACGCCGCAGGTGCAATGGCGCCAAACCTTGTGCGGCAGAATTTGTCGCCACAAATGTGGCGTAAAAATCAACTACAAATTGCTCCTAAATACGGAGTATGTGGCACAGGCTAGTAACAAACCGAACGCTAATCTTGTTTTCGCGGCAGCCCTCAACCTGAGTTGTTGCCAGCGACGGCACCGAACCAAACATTAAAACATTTATAATCTCTACATCATACTACTCTTCTAATGCAAATACCACTAACCTGTATTTAATTTTTTTGTTGAGAAACCTACTTATTTCATACTATACCTTAGATGTTGTGTAGACTTAGTTTATTTCTCTTTTTTCATTTACTTACTTATGGTATTATTTTTATTTTATGAGCATCTCATTTAATTTTATAAATATCATCCTAATTATTACTAGGTTCGAACTGCCCCCAAAGATGCTAGATAGGCACCACAAACGGAGATACAATGGAGTATACCAGCACAGCTTCAACTCAAGAAAATATGTAGTTTTTGGAGATGGCTATGACGAGCTTCAAAAAATTCTAGAGTTGGAGATAGAGTTACATAGAGAATACTTGGATAGAATTATTTTGTTTATACCCTTGTACTAAATACTAATACCTAAAATACTTTAATATATCAAAAAAAGGGTACAAATCTAGTTTAGAGTTTGGAGCTGAATATGTGTCGAATAGACTCTTAACTCTTTGTTTATTCTAGAGCGGTTAGTCCTCAATGATTGCTAGAGTATGAAATGCATTGCGGTAAGATCCAAATGAAGGCGGCTCGTCTTCTAGGGCACATCGTCCCTAGGTGTCCGGAAAAGATTCGGGTTGAAAGAAAATAGAGGAGAATCTGATTGCTGTAGTTTTAAACGTGCTGCAATTGCCATGCCAGTTCATACTGTACTTCATAAGCCACTGAAATACCATGTGCGCTCAGATCTCAGTGATGCAACTTGCATGTGTAGTTAGGGATGCGCACCTAGGGTTTCTATCGACACATTTTCTTTTAGTTTAACTATAGATGTAATTGTATTTGTTATAAATTTTGTTAAATTCAGAGAATTTTGATTTAGAAATATGTTACAAAACATAGATGTTCTTGAAATATAGGAAGGGTATCTTTTATATTTTGTAACGCTATTTTCAACCCAGGACATTTTTTGACACTGGTGGAGAGACTAGCTCCGTAAATCCTATACATAACCTAACCTAAATGTAAAGCTAAAATTAATTTTCTATAAAAAGGACAAAAAATGATGGTCAATGCTAAATCATGGAAAAAAGATTAAAAAAACTTCAAAAGGAGGGAGGCACTACGTACTTGCCACATGTTTATTTGTTGACTTTTAATTACCGCTGTTCATTATTCGATTGACCTCGAGTAGTGATCCATAACTAGAAATGGCTAACACTCGTCGTTTGGGCTTGATCACCTTGTAAGTACGGAGTAATTAAGTATACCCATCCTTCGTTTTTTTTTCATTTTTCAAAACATATACCCATCTTCATGCATAATATTTTAAAAGAGAGGAGGTGTAAAAACACACCGTATGTATCCTTTTTCATGCATAATAGCATAGTACTGTACTATTCTGTACTCCGTGTGTAGGAGTAAGTTATAAACAGACACTGTAGAACACAAAGTTGACAGCCATTCCCCAATTAGCGCGTGAACCGGCCCTTCGTTTCCAAATTAGATGTACGCTGCGGTATATTTTAAAAGAGAGGAGGTGTGAACCCGCTAGACCTGCTGGGTAGTTAAACAATAATATATTCGCCCTACATCTAACGATCGTGACATGGACGCCGCAGATTCAGCGGTCAGCGTCAGCTTGAAAGCTCCCCCCGCCGATCGTACCTAGGAGGCCGGTACTTGCTCGAATATAAAATAGACAATAAGCAAAATAGCAAATGGAGCTTTTAGCTTGACTGATCCTCCCCAGGTCAATCACGCCCGGCTGGTTTAGTCAGTTAGTTGGGCGCTGGTATATCGTATATAATAACAACAACTAACTCTTCCGACGAGAAGATGGCACAGAAAATTATCGTTTGCAAAGACCCACGGAGAGAGCTAGCCATTGCTGGTCAGGCAAGCGTTGGTCCGAGCGAATGATTCGCCGCCACGTCAGCCCATCACATCACCTGTTGCCCTGATGATACAAGAAGCTTTGCGGCACTAATTCAGTGTGAACAGTGTGTGCCGCTGCCGCCTGCCTTTGACATAATGACATACTAATCGACAAAGCTCACGAGCCTGCTAACTGCATTGCATGCATGGTTGCTCTCTTTTACTTTTTCAAAAATGTGTGACGAGACATGCTGGGACTGAAGGCTTGTTTGCTTGGGAGCCGAAGGAAGCTGCCTGGCACGTACAGGCAGCAACGCCCAGGCATGCAAACACACAAGCATATACGATTGCACATGGGTTCAATGAGAGCTGGCTGACTAACACATACGCGCCCTAATAATTCGAAGTACGTGTGGAAAATAATAGTTTCATGTAAATACGCTATACCTACAATTTGATTGAGAAAAGGTGCTCTCCTCATTACATCTTCAAATTCTTTTTATTTTACTCGAAATCACCAATTTTCATCACTAGGTGAGAGAGAGAACAACACCTTTTTTCAAAAAAAAAGGAAAATTGTAGTAGCATCAATAATGACGGCTTAACAAGTAGGTGGACGACCGGATTCAAGCGTCCACTGATGTACGGACGAAACACTCGGCCCCGGCTGCAGAAGTGTTGACGCTCAAGTTGACAAAAGAGCCGATGATACAGTATATTGCAAGGACAGCCCGGGGCTGAGAGGTTGTTATGCTGCTAACCTCACATCACAGCCTCATACGACACAGGTCCCAATCGGTTGGTGCCGCTCTTAAATTTCGCACACAGCATTTTGCGTCTGATTGGCAGCATGTGTCCCCGGCTGGTAGGTGATCGATGCCTGTGTGTGCTGGTTGCGATGTGTACGTGGACACCCAGGTATCTGGCAGGCACCACACAAGGGACACACGGACCGACCATTTCTATAATTCATGGGTTTGTATGTACGTGTTAATGTGAGGTGGACATTGGACAAGGAAAAGGCATTGGCTCAACTGGCTCTGCAGAGCCCGATCTGTGTTTTGTTACAACATGGGAAAAAGAATCCTGGTTTTCAAAAGAGCTAGCATTGAGGGAACATACTGTGTGCATATATGATATATATATATAGGTGCGTTAAGTACAGGCACGTTCTCGAAAACGTTGAGTCCTAAGTTTGCTTGCTGGACCATTAGAGTGCTCACAGTGCATATAAGTATGGTACTTTACAAATTACTACCACTAGGGTGATGGGATATGCTGGTACTAGACTTTATTAGAGCTGATATTTCTGTAATCCAGATTGCAGTGGGAACATGCATGCCTCTACCAAACCTCCATGCCACTACCAACTACCAACTGCTTATAGTTTCCTGTGAGAGGGGTTAGCCCCAATTATTCAGCTGTGTTCGTGTTACACACCAGCAACTGCAATCTCTTGACTTTCGCAGTTGGAGGATGCTGCATATAATAGATCTAGATTTTGTTGATTTAATTTTGGTGTTACCTAGATTGGGTGTACTCAATAATTGATATGAAACGAGTAGAGCCTGAAGAGTGCGATGAAGCATTTATTCTCCATATTTTCTTGCCACAAAATGTCGATCTCATCGTAGAGAATTTAGCGAAAATCATTAGAAGCTGGTTGAAAGTATATGGTGTTTGGGTTCTAAATGTTTTTCGATAAAATAAGCTAAAATCCAACACCGGGATATCTTGGCAAAGATAAAATGTTTGACGAGGAAAAGATCACAAGTTCAACCTTATTTGCACGTTAATCATCCTATCATAAGCAACCATCTTCTTACAAGAATCCTCACAAGTGCATTGCTAACAATAAAAATTGAGTCTCTTCCTTGAACCATGCCATTTTGATAATCATATATGGGTGACCCTTAACATGATAAATCTCGCATAACAATAATATGTACATGCCTTTTTCTTTGTAATTTTCTAATCTCGAAACTGAAGATGAAACTTTTTTTTTAGATAGAAAGTGCCCACCGAAAAGCATCGCTAACATTTGAAATGGAACATGATTTCGTACACTGTTTGACGAAACCATCCAACTAGTTCATAGCCTCTTTTACATACTTTAACAAAAATCCTCATACGAGCACTATTAACAATCAAAATCAAGCTCTTTCCTTCGTGGAATCACCCACCATGTGAAACATACATATTAGTTCTCACATCTACATGTATCAACTACATTAGGTTGTCATGATTTTAGGGCTCCATGATCACAAGTTGAATACCCAAACTACAGATATAGAAGCTGCATCAATAAAACTTATGAAATTATCGAAATTCTTTCAAAGTTCCTAGAAACCATATTCTAGAAACAGAGAATTATAAAAAACAAACAGATAGCAGAGATAAAAAGAACAATTCAAACTTACCTTCTAGATGAGCCTTGTCATTCTGATAATCAAATTTGCGCGCGCCAGCCCTCGCATGCTGGTGAGAACCTTCCTGCAATTTTATCATCAAAATCTCGCATGGAAACAGGTTGTATGCACTTTTTCCTTGTAATCTTCTAATTTCAAAATCGTATATGGCAGTTTTTAGTTCTTAGAAAAAAGCACCGCTAACTTTTGAAACGGAACCAGCTTCCTGCACCGTTCATCGAAAAAGGTAAGCAGACCCTATTATCGTGTCTAGATACTTTGCACATAGGAGCATCGCTAACCATCAAAATTAGGCCTCATTTGCACAACCACCTACTAGTGAATCTGAGATCATCAGAACTTACGGCATCATAAAACCCTTCTAGATAGTAAGCCAATCTAAACCTCACCTTCTAGATGATCCACATCATCGTGATAATCATATATGTGTCGACCCTTCACATGATGAATCTTCTCACAACTTTAAAGTTATAAACATCTCACGTGTTAACAGTCTGTGCACACCTTTTCTCTTATAATTTACTTATTTTGAAATCATAGATGACACCTTTTCTTAGTGCAGTCCTCACAGAAAAGTACCGCTAAATTTTAAAACGGAACCTGCTTCCATGCACTATTTGCCGGAAGCCTCCTGCCAGTTCATCACCTCCTTCGAAAAAGACAAGACGTCCTAGTAAGCGTCTAGATCTTTTCATGTATGTCATTCGATCACAAGCAACCCTTTTCTTTCACGCAATCCCTCAAAATTGCGAGTGCAGCTACCAAACAATCAAAATGAAACCACTCGCTCCACAAACCACGGCACAAGATCAAAGAATAGCATATACAACTTAGTCTGCACATTTACATGATGCACATTTCAACTGGTTTGCAAAGGAGAAACACCACCCGTCTACTATGTTCATATTCAGTTTTCCAAAATAAAAACTATGTTCATATTCATAGAGAACCCTTCACATGGTGAGAATCTTCGTGCTATTTTAGCATAAAAACTCGCATAAATATAGCCTTTATGCATCTTTTCATTTATTATTTCTAATTTCAAAATCGTATATGACAGTTTTCTTCGCACAAAGTTCTCATAAAGAAGCACCGTTATCTTTTAAACAGAACTAGCTTTCCTGCACCGTTCATGAGAACCATCTAGCTAATTCATAGCATCATTTGAAAAAGGCAACCCAACCCTATTGTAGTATCTAGATACCTTGCACATAAGAGCACCACTAATTAAAATCATGCCTCCTTTACAAACCACCTACCATAATAAATCTAACATCATCAAAACTTCCGGCATCATAAAACCCTTCTAGATAGAAAGTCTATCTAAACATCACCTTCTAGATGAGCCATATCATCGTTTAAATCATATATGTGTCTACTCTTCACATGATGAATCTTCTCACAACTTTAAAGTTATGAACATGTCACACGATAATAGTCTGTAGACACCTTTTTTCTTATCATTTTCTTATTTCGAAATCATAGACGACACCTTTTCTTAGTGCAGTCCTCACAGAAAAGTACCGCTAAAATTTGAAACGGAAACCGCTTTCACGCACTGTTTGTCAGAAGCCTCCAGCCAGTTCATCGCCTCCTTCGGAAAAGACCAGGTGCCTAGTAAGCATCTATATCTTTTTATGTCTGTCATTCGATCATAAGCAACCTTTCCTTTCACGCAATCCCTCGTAAAAGTACAGCTAATAATCAAAATGAAACCACTTCCTCCACAAAACCACGGCACAAGATCAAAGCATAGTATGTACTAGTTAGTTTGCACATTTACATCTGATTTGCAAAGGAGAAGCACCACCCATCCACTATGTTCATATTCATTTTTCCAAAATAAAAACTATGCTCATATTCATAGACAACTTAACAACATACACAATCCATGGCGATAGAATCCATCCCCATCAAAACCTCTAGCTTCATAGAATCCTGAAGAAACCCTTGGGGAGAAAAAAAGGAAAAAGAAAAAGAGAAAGAGAGCCCTCCAAAAACCCACCTTCCATTTGTCCGTTTCCTCCGTGACCATGTGCTCGAAACGCCCCCACCCTCACTCCCCTCTCTTTAAATAAACCCCACTCCCCCTCGCCACCACCACCTCCACCTCCTCTGCCATCCCCGCCCGCCTCCTCCGTTTCCACCTCCACTTCTCACCAAAACCCCACTCCCAACCGAGATCAAGGCGGCGAGATGCTGGAGGAGGCGTTCCCGGCGCTGTGGAGCGCCGTCCACGGGTTCTTCACCCCCGCCGTGCTCTTCGTCCTCCTCAACATCGTCATCGGCACCATCGCCGTCACCTCCAAGGTCGCCGCACCGGCGGACGGCGCCGCCGAGGGGGAAGGCGCCGCGGCCGGTGCGGGCGCGGGCGCGGGCGGTGGAGAGGAGAAGCTCCGGAGGTTGTCCCGCGTGCCCTCCATGGCGTTCGAGCGGCTCCGGTCGTTCAACCTCTCCCACTTCGCCGCGGCGGCGCCCGAGGCGGAGCCCGACGTGGCCGCGGCGGTGGATCTGGGGTACGAGCAGCCCCCCGCGCCGGCGGCGGAGAAGGAGGAGGAGGCGCCCGTGGTCGTCGCCGAGCGCGAGGCCCAGCCGGCGCCGGAGCCGGAGCACGAGGAGGAGGACGCGCACGCGGCGCACATGGAGCGGAGCCGGTCGGAGGCGGCGGCGGAGGCGGAGCGGGCGCGGCTCCCGGCGCGGCTGCACAAGTCGGCCAGCGACAGGTCGGCGTTCGCGCACTTCGAGGCCGGGGAGGTGGAGGAGGCCGTGCGGGCCGTGGAGGCGCGGCGCCCGGCGACGACCAGGGAGGGGGCGCGCCGCGGGCGGCGCGTCCTCCCCGTGGCGGAGCCGTCGGACTCGGAGCCCGAGGCGGAGGAGGCCGGCGCCGGCGGCGAGGTGGACGCGGCGGCGGACGCCTTCATCAGCAGGTTCCACCACCAGCTGAAGCTGCAGCGCATGGAGTCCTTCATGCGCCACCGGGAGACCGTCCGCCGCGGCCAGGCGGCGGCCGGCGGCGTCTAGGCGCGTCCCGATCCAAGCCGTGCCGCGATGCAAGACCGCAAGCTGTGCAAGACTGCGAGATTGGAGATGGTGAGCGAAGAAGACGAATAGGAGGGGGAAGGCGTGTTGGGGGATTGGAAGGAGATGGGGTAATTCGTTCCTTGTTCCTCACATCTCATGATTTGGTTGGTTTTTTCGCGTTTCCTGGTGCTAGTACATCATCGTAGCTCCATGAGTTTTGGATAGAAGAAGAACCCTGCTGCGCAATGTGGCATCACCACATCGCATCGCATCGCCTCATGTGAATCGATAAAGAAGAACAACCCGTAGCTAAGTCGCTGTAAATTAATTATGTCCGCGTTTGCAAATGTTGCTGCCATTCTCGAGTTGTTCATCGTTGCAGATCATGTTGGTGTCCATGGATGGATTGCTTCTAGGGATGGCTGCCGTCACGCTTTAGCACAGCGATTTGTGTGGGTAACAGAGGAATGCTTGATACCACAGCGGGTTCGGATTAGGACATGATGAACAATGCCTAGTCACGGGGTGTGTACAGTAATATCTATCTATCCAGCGGTGATTAAGGAAGCTGTTAGTGGCACTGTTTGATTGCTCTACGCTAGTGTCGATTAAGATAAGGCACGGGCGATTACCGCCGCGTCAGCAGAGCAGGGGTACACGAACACGACGATCCCTCAAGATTCTCTGGAAAATGCGCGGACAAGCGTCCGTCGCTCTGGTTGCTCTGCTCGAATCGCCGAAGCGAGCGAAGCTGTTGTTCACTGCGGCGCATCTGGAGTTGTCCCCTGCCACGCGGACTCTACCTCCCAGCCGCCTTCCCCGTCGTCGTGCTCGGCATTCTTTAACCCCCGCGCGCTCGGTCGCCTCGGCGCCCGGCCGAACGCACATGGCCACCGGCCGCACGGGCTTGGCCGCATCCCCCTACACGACACCTGCTCCCCTCGGTTACCCTTAATCAAATCGCGCTGCGGGCTGGGCGGCGCCGTATGAAAAATTGTGATCTTGCCTTGCCAGCAGCTCGAGCTCTCGCCGTTGGGTGTTGGTTGCGAGGACCACGTGTGTCCGAGGACCAATGGATGGTCGCTTCTCAGTGTGATGAGTGATCGACAACGTGGTGTTGGACTGACTCTTGGCTGAGTACTGCAGGTGTTCGATGCGACTTGATCTGCGTTGGTGCAGGTGAAGAACAAGCGCGAAAGGTCTTCGAGGAGTGGAGACAAGTAGGCTTGGTTCGAGGGACCCGGTGGCCAGGCGGGATCAAGTGCGGTCGGCATGGTGGCGAGGAAAAGCAAGACGAAGTCAAGATGGGCCGGTGTAAGGTGGCGGCGGACAGCCGAAGCTTGCACGCGGGGTTTGATGGTTGGGCCATAAAACCATCGGAGGAGGGTTTCTCGGTTTGGGCCTCAAAACCGAGCCCGAAGGCCCAACATGACGGAGACGGTGATCCGGGCGTGTTCGGGAAGCTTCGAAGCGGTGGACGCGTGGCAGGATCCGGGAGCTTGCGTAGGAGCTAAGCAAGGCCGGATGGACGGCGCGTACCAGCCGGAGGAGATGCCTGCAAGTTTACTGCTTTGCTCCTGCGGGCGTGTATCGTAGTAGTAGCTGTAGGGCAGTCTAGTCATTTCCCCCCATCAGGACTTGATATGTATAGGGGTGGAGGGGATGGCTCTAGGTGAGTCGCTTGGAACCCTAGTTCATTTGCACTTGCCCTCTCTCTCTCTAGCTTTCTCTCTCTAGGCTAGCCAGTGCATCATTGATTCATCTGAAGCGGGAGGATGTCGGGTGGTTGCTAGCCTTGTATAGATTGTGACCTCTGTGTTTGTTAATCTATGAGCTAGTTTGAATCATCTCCTTCTATCTTCTCGAGTTTGTTTTTGAATCATTTTCGTTCATTCTTCGATTCTTCGTTTCTAGTCCGTTTGGGACCGGATTTGTTTGTGGAGATCATTGGTGAGTGCCTTGTGACTCTTTGTGTGTGATCTTGACTCATCAAACGCCGGGAATCGGATTTAATTTGAAGTTTTGTGGATGAACTCGTGGCTATGGCTTAGTTTGTGAGATCCGCGATTTCTCGATTTGTAGGGCTTTAGAGGCCGAGATTTTTGGGGCATATCTTCACCTTAGGGTGCTAATCATCTTCCCCAAGTTTCGTCTCAAGTGCTCTAGCCGTTTGGGAGATCCGGTGTTTGATTTGGGAGAGAAATCCGCGATTTATTGTTGCAGTTCATACTGTTCGTCCGACGACTTTCACGGACGGTCCGCCCGATCCAGACGGACGGTCCGCCGTGTCCACGGACGGTCCGCACTAGCATGGCGGACGGTCCGCGGTGCGTTTTGATCTGCTCGAACGTGGATTTTGGCTAAGTCTTTTCTCGGACGGTCCGCTTGCTCTTCACGGACGGTCCGCGACACTGGCGGACGGTCCGCGGTAGCAGCTCGGACTGTCTGCTCGAAGTGCCTGGAGCTACTGGAGATTTGAGTCGTTTTTCGGACGGTCCGCCGTGCTGTGACGGACGGTCCGCCTTGCTCTGTCAGACGGTCCGCCGAGTCCGCGGACAGTCCGCTTGTTCTGTGCGGACGGTCCGTTCTGCTCTGACCGACAAGTGTTCGCTTGAATCATTTTAAGTTTGCTTCCGCTATTTGTAATTGATCGAGGCTTGTTCCTAAGGTTGGTAAGTCCGGTGTGACTACGCAATCTTGACAAGTTGGTGAGGATTTCTCCGGTTGTGAATTTCGGGATATAGGCCAAGTTTCGAAAGAAATTTTCATTGGCTCCCATTCACTCCCCCCCTCTCTGGTCGCCATATCGGTCCTTCAGGTTGCAGCAGCAGCAGCAGCTATTGTATTGGCATCGCTTGGTGGCCTTCATCTTCCCTTCAGAAGCTTCCCAGAAACCAATTGCATCTTTGATTTTGCAGCAGCAAGGCCTGGGAAAGCAATTTTTCCAGCAGGGTTGCCTGCTGCGTCTCCAGCTCTCGGAGAACGAAAGGCGTTTTGTAGCCATGCGGGTGTGGAGGTTCTCGCGTTCCATCACCACTACCGTGCTCTGTGCGTTCGTTAGGATGTGGACGCTGATCTTTGTGTCGCCGGCCCTCTCGGCTCAGGCAAATGTGCGGCGCACATGCGAGCAGCCGCATCGGATTCTCTGTCTGCCGGTGTTGCGAGAGCGCGCGCGAAATGGAATGGAAATATGGAATGGAACGGGATGGGAGGGTCTTCTTTTGACTAAGCCATGGTGCTTTTCCGATAACAAAGCGGTGTGCTTTTCCGTGACACGCCCTGTGGGCATGATTGGGATCTAGATAAGATGATGGATGTTTCCTGCTGCTCCTAGGTTTGGAAGGTTGCAGGAACAGGGTGATTCTTTCGGTGTTCAAGAGGGATATTTGTCCAGCTTTACAAGTGGAGGGTAGCCACATGTTTTGCAGATAATAAGACTTTATTAGCTATCATGTCCTGATTTTTTTTAACACCCTCTTGGGGATTACACACCACGGTGCACACCATACTATAGAATAGAAGACAGCTACCTTACATTCTTGGTTAATGAAAGAAAGTTCTTGATGTTTGTTCAGAAAGAAAAATAACTGTAAAAGAGATGGCCATTCTCATACGAAGTAGGTTGGAATTTGAACAATGCATACAAATTTGTCGCTTGGGACACTTCGAGAACAAATAGAATCCACATGGATGACTCTTGAGCGCTTTTGCTCGATACAAAACAAGCAACATATAAAATCTTAAACCAACGCCTACCCACAAAGTGATCTACGGTGCCACCTGACATTTTCTTGAAAGGGGCAGCAAGCCGAAGGAATAGTATATCATTTCTTTTCTTTTTATTAAAAAGTTGTACAATTAGATCCTCCAAGTACAACTTGTCTTTTAAACAAAGGTGTACTGAGTACGTTAGAAGTGAATAATTAAATATTTAATGAATCATATGGACCTTTCCATAATATGAACACAGCCTTCTCGGATAACTTTCCAACACAGGCCGGATATAGCTTTTAGCTTGCTAATGTGCTGATGCATGTGGTGGTTGTCGCCTCACTTTCAGGTACCGAGTTCACAAAGATTTTCAGAATACACGAACTAAGATGATTTTACTGCAAAATGACAAACCGCTTTGCATGTCGAAAACAAGGAGATCAAGCAATGTCATAAAATTTGACCTAGAAAAAATGCCAATTATACTCGGATAAAAAAGAACAATCAGCATTAGATTCATGTCCCATTTTGTTAAATAACAAACTTCTAGCGAGGCTTCATTTTACTTGAACCCGCAGGAAAGCGAAAATGGGCCAATAATCGGGAGCTGCTTTGGTTGCCTCAAATTTAGCGGCACAACATTTTGACTTGAATTTCAAAAGTTTTTGTTGTCATGAAAACCAAGACCCTAGGAGGAAGACATCTTATGATTCAAGGTAATACCAAAACCTTTAGCCCGGTTTGGAATGGAGTTTTTTTTTTGAGGAATTTTGAAGGAATGACATTCTAGTGGAAAGGGTTCATGTGATGGTGTTTGGAAAAGAGGAATGCATTTTTCCATTTCAGAGGAAATGTGTACTTTCATTCACAAAACGGATGAACTAGGAAATCCACAGCGAACCAATGTTTTCACGGATTGTTGTAAAAAAAAAGTTTTCACGGATGGCCAAGGTGATTGGAACAGAGGAATGCATCTTTCTATTTTTAGGACTGATTTTTCTGTGTTCCAAACATCCTCTATTTCCGCATTTCATTCATATATATTTCCTATAGTTTGTTCTGTTCTTTTGTTTTCAATTTATTTGTTTCAATACGGGATCTGAAAAGGCACTCGTACCACCCAATAGAAAGCATTTTGTGGTGCTAATGAACTTGAGAAACTTGAGTACTCCGTATGTGAAACCGGCATGGCTCGCACCGGCCACCGGCTGTCGGAAAATGCGTGCTGTACTCTGCGAGCGTTTTGAGCCATAGGCCTCTCGTGCGGCACGTGCGAGGTGGGCCGCGTCGCGACGAGGAGTGGCAGTGCAGGTGCAGAGAGCTACTCCCTATGTCCCTAAAAGAGTGTCGTTTTCGCTTCCCGAGAAACATCTTTGACCGGATATATAAAAATATATATTAATATTTATTGTACATAATAAATATCATTAGATAGATATTAGAATCTAGTTTTTTAATAAATTTATTTGGAGATTAAAATGTTGCACGTATTGTTTATAAATTAAATCAAAGTTGTGACACGGAAACCAACGACGACGCTTATTTAGGAACGGAGGGAGTAGGTGCCGATAGACGATAGCCCATAGCCCCTCCGTCCCTGCTGCCTCGCGGTCTGCAGCCTGCCTGCCTGCCGGCTGCTGGTGTCTGAAAAGGCAGGAGGCCACTCCTCTTCCTGCTGCACTGCACCACCAGCTTGTGGAAGCGATGGACGGATGGATGGACAGACGGGCACGTGCCAACCGCGCACACACGCGGACAAACAAACCTCTCGCTTCTCGGGCTGGTGGACAGAAACAAGCGCTGTGTTTAGTTACCCCAACTTCACAAAAATTCTTTCTCCAAACATCACTATCCACCTATCACATCAAATCTCTCTTTATGCATGGAGCACTAAACGTGGGTAAATAAAAAAAAACTAATTACATGGTTTTGATGTACACGACGAGACGAATCTTTTGAGCCTAGTTAGGTCATGGTAGGACAATGTTTACCACAAACAAACAAAAAGTGCTACAGTGCGTTACAGTGTCCGATGTGGCATTTTCACCAAACTTTCCCCTTTACATTTTGGAACTAAGCGTTTTCACCAAACTTACAGTGCGCTGCCGTTTGGTTCCAAAAGTTTGGTAAGATTGGTAGTGCGCTAAACACTACCAATCATTTTGGAACTAAACACTACCAATCTTTTGAGCTTGTAAGCTTGTAATTTTTGTGAAGTTGGGGGAACTAAACACAGCGCTTCTCCACCCATCATCTTCCCGTGTGGTTTGGTTGGTCTGATTGTCTGAAGACCAGCACCTAGCCGGACAGAAGAAGATCTCGTTTCTGTACTGCAAGTGTTGACAGTCAAAATTGGTTTTGGCCCAGTCAAACCGGTCTGACCGGTTTGCCAAACCGGTTAGGTTCTGTAATTCGAGTACGATTAGGATTCCGAGTTTAATCCCATATTGTAACCTATTCGAAAGGGGTAAGACTTCCCCGGCCTATAAATATAAAGGCTAGAAGGCCGATTGAGGTATTCCAATCGAATCAAATACATTTATCCTTTACTTTTTTATCTCTCAAACCCTAATCTTTTCCAACCCCCATATTCTGTTCTTTGCTCGTCTCTACGGCGTTCAAAGGCGTTCTAGGTGGCCTGCCGACCCTAGAGCAACCCTAGATTGCTCGAGCTCCGACGGGGTCCCTCCCGAGCTTGGGTTTCTAGGTCTTCACGGTTTCCCGACCAGAAGCGGTCAGACCGGTTCTTCAAACCGGTCAGACCGGTTTGCCCCAGGAAGTCAAGAGTTGGCCGTTGTGACGGCTGTGCTGCGCGTTCGATCGACCTTCGAGTGTATTGGCGCGGTTTAGTGTCAACATACTTTTTGGCGACTCCGCTGGGGACAGATTAATCTGGTTCCAAGACCGATTCAATCTACTCCAATTATGTCTGGATCAACGTGCGACCTTGACAAAGACAACATCATCACCGCGACGATGGAAGAGCTCACAGACGAAGAGCGGAAGCAGTACCTGATCGCCGAGGAGCACTTCAGGATGCAATTCCTGAAAGGCTTCAAAAAAGATCGCGGTGGTCTTATCAAGAGAGTGGAGGAATTCGTCATGCCGGCTTTCAAGCTGGCAAACGACCAAGTTGAAGAAATTCCAAAGGTAACTGGCGAATCCTCTGATTTGATGCAGCAAATTACTCGCATGATGGATGATAAATTGCTTGCTGCACAAACTTCTACTAGTGAGTTGATTGCTAGTATGTCGGGTAATTCTGATAAGGGTAAAAATAATGTAGAATCTAATGAATTACCTAACTCAACTCCTAGCTCATCAGGCGTGCCAGAACATGTTTTAGATTTTAATTTAGGCATGCTGATGAATTTCTATGCGGGACAATCATCTCACCCTGGTTCGGTCCACGAACCGGTCAGACCGGTTTTCACAACCGGTCAGACCGGTTTGGCCTCCTCTGGCGGTCAGACCGGTTCCATGGGTGCAGGGGCACCAGGTGCGATGGTTTTATCTAGTACGGTTGCTCCTGGTCCTGTTTACACTACTCCACGCACTATGGTTGTGGGAAGTATACCCCACGGATCTGGCGCGTCTCACGGGCCGATTCCGAGTACTTCTCAAAATGTGGCGTATAATGTTCCTCGTTTTCCACAAAATAGAGGTGATGGGAATTATCAAGCCGAGTTAGCTAAGTTTAAAGAAGATATAGCTAATACACTTAGAGCAAAACTCGGGCTTGAATTGGGTAATTCACGCTTATATCAAAAACTGTATCCGCCTGAATTTGATTTAGTTGCTTATCCTAATGGTTGGCGTGTTCCTGATTTTATTAAATTCAGTGGCGAAGATAATAGAACTCCTTGGGAACACATTAGTCAATATATATTGCAATTAGGAGAAGCATCATTTTATGAAGCATTGCGTATACGGTTGTTCTCATTATCTTTAACTGGAACTGCTTTTTCATGGTTTTCTTCGCTTGCTCCTAATTCTATTCAAAATTGGACTCAATTGGAGCATAAATTTCATGATCATTTCTTTAGCGGAGAAAATGAAGCTAAATTGTCTGATTTAACATTGGTTAGGCAAAGCCGAGAGGAATCAGTTCTTGATTATTTCAAAAGATTTAAAGATGTTAAGAACCGATGTTTTAACATAACTGTTTCTGAAAAGGATTTAGCAGATTTAGCTTTTGCGGGCTTACGGTCTCATTTCAAGGAAAAACTAGAAGGTTCTGATTTTCTTACTATTAATCACTTGCAAATGAAGGCTATGAGTCTAGAACTTAAATTTAAAAATTCAAAAGAATCTGATAAACCTCATCGTTCGAATATGCATATTATTGATAATGATTCTGATAGTTCGGACGATGATAAAGAAATTTATGCTGCTGAATTTGTTTGGTCATCAAAGAGTAAACCTGGTTCTTGTCCTTCATTGAAGCCGATTCAGAAAAATCGGCAAGAAGAAAAATTTACTTTTGATGTAGCCAAATATGATCGTGTTTTTGATGAATTGCTTAAGAATGACTTTGTTAAACTTTCTCATGCAATTCCACCAGCCGATCAATTGAAAAATCGTGCATATTGTAAGTGGCATAATTCTTTTTCTCATGCGACCAATGATTGCAATATTTTTCGACGACAGGTACAATCGGCCCTTAATGAAGGTCGATTAGTGCTAGCTGAAATGCAAGTTGATAAGGCTCCTTTCCCTGTTCATACCTTGGATTTGAACACTAAAGTATTGATTTGGCCAGAACAAGCCGATGGAGCTAAAGGAAAGAACGTGGTGATTGGAGACCCAAGACCGGAAAAAGTTAATGACAAAGTTCCGGTCAGAACAGTGATGATTGGGAGAACTCTGGATGGAAAAGAGTCTCTGAAGATTACAATTAACACATCAAGGCTCGGGGGGCAAGAAAGTTCCTTGGAAGGGAGTCGGTTCGCTAGCCAGGCGAAACCGGTCAGACCGGTTTCACCAACCGGTCAGACCGGTTTGTCTCCAGACCGTTCGAGGACTTTCAAGCCTAAGCGCCCGGAAGTGGGTACTTGGAAATTTAATGAGCCAAAGGTTCAAGGGAGGGTTCTGAAGCAAGGACCTACTTTTTCTCAGCTCATGAACAAGTACACAAAGGCCGTTCAAGTTGACCGGCCAACAAAAAAGAGACAAAGGTCACCACAGCGCTGGATTGATTCTACAGCTTATAAACGTCGTGGTGATGTTACTGGGACTTTGGTGCATGATCAATTGAACTCATACCAATCAGGTCCTTTGACTGCACCCAAAAGCGGTCAGATCGGTTTTGTGAACCGGTCAGACCAGTTTCGGTCTGAGCAGAGGTTTCAAGCTCCTCCTAGGCAAGAATACCGTGTCAAGGAGAAAAAGGAGGACGTGCAAGCCAAAGCCAGTGGGTTTATAAAAATTGGCGACATTCCACTGACTATGCAAGATTTGGGTAGAAAGCCGATAGTCATTGGAGATTCGGCTCCTGTTCCAGTCAGAAGGCCGATCATGGCTAATGATCATGAGGCCAACAGTAGCAAGGGCGTGAAGAAGATCTTCCAACCAAGGTGGTGTCCTTCTGGATTGACTCATACACAGAAGCGGAAGTTACAACACTTACGGAACAAAGAAAAAAGGGAACAGGAAGCTGAGAAGTTGAGGGATGAATACTTCAACAATTATAGACCTATGATCCCTCAGACCAAGATTTGGCAAGCTAAGCCAGTTGTGCAATCAGCAGCACAACCGGTCAGACCGGTTTCAGAATCCGGTCAGATCGGTTTGGGTCAGCCCGCTGCCAAAGCGGTCAGACCGGTTTCTGGAACCGGTCCGACCGGGTTAACGACAGAAGCGGGAGCTGAGATTACTTCAACCATCGATGCTACACCGTCAATTCCTCCAGTGGTTGAAGATGAAGAATTGGTTAATTTTGAACCTTCTCCAGAGCGTGACAACATGGAAGTTAATGTTGTTTATCTATCTTCTGATTATTATGTGGTGCGGAGGAGGAAATATCTCATCTTCAACTTGGACCTCGAGATGCTGTTTTTCAGAAGCCTAGTGAATCAGAGAATCATCTCAAGGCTTTATATATGAGAGGGCACATCAACGGGAAACCAATTTCTGGTATGTTGGTTGATGGTGGAGCTATTGTAAATCTTATGTCGTACTCTCTCTACAAGAAGATTGGCGGAAAAGACGAAGAATTGATCAAAACGAACATGATGGTCAGTGGAGTTGGTGGAGGTGATCCCATTGGTGCTAAGGGGGTAGCTTCTATGGAGTTGACCGTCGGGAGCAAGACTATTGCTACGGCTTTCTTCGTCTCTGAAGTGCAAGGTAACTTCAGTTTAATCCTTGGTCGAGATTGGATTCATGCAAATAAATGTATTCCATCTACCTTGCATCAATACCCTATTCAATGGATCGGCGATGAAGTTGAAGTTGTACATGGTGATACTTCTTCCTTCGTTGCAACGACCGATTCCGATTCTCTTAGTGCAAATGAGAAGGTCCAATGTTTGTCGGGCATGGATTTGACCGACTATGAGTTGATCAGTTGCACCAAGGATGGTTTTGTTCCTGCTACATTAAAGCCGATGGAGAATCGGTTGAATTACTTGCTGTAATTAATGGAGCAAACAAATCAACAGAGACAAACCAGTCAGACCGCTTCTGGAGACCGGTCAGACCGGTTTAGACCTGAACAGTGCCAGTCGAGCCAAACCGGTCAGACCGTTTCTGAGAACCGGTCAGACCGGTTTACGTCTGGACAGTGGCTTCAAGACCGAATTGATCATCATCGAGCTCATTCGGCCGGTATGTTCGAAGCTATTGAAGATCTCGGTGATATGGATAAGTTGGGTCAGGGTTTCACGTCAGCCGACCCTTTAGAAAAAATAGATATTGGTGATGGTACTATTCCTAGGCCAACTTTTGTAAACAAAAATTTATCGGCTAAGTTTAAAGCCGAGTTAATAAATTTGTTGAAAGAGTAAGTCGATTGTTTTGCTTGGGAGTGCCGTGAGATGCCGGGATTAAGTCGTGATTTAGTTGAGCATCGTTTACCAATAAAAGCCGGTTTTAGACCTTTTAACCAATCGGCTAGACGTTTTAATCCCGCTATTTATGACCGAATAAAAGAAGAAGTTAATCGTTTATTAGATGCTGGTTTTATTCGGACTTGTCGTTATGCGGAGTGGATTTCTAATATTGTCCCCGTTGAAAAGAAAGATTCGGGAAAACTTAGAGTTTGCATTGATTTTAGAGATCTTAGTGAAGCCACTCCAAAAGATTCATATCCTATGCCTATAGCCGATGTGTAACGCCCACGTTTCTAATCCCTGGAAAAATCACTAAATAACGCACCCGGTAAAAAAAAATTGTTTCAAATCGTTTTACCACCGAGCTCCCGTTCCCGCCAATCTTCCCGCCTCGTTTTTCCCCCTCTTTAACCTGTCCGCCTTGCTATCACCGCTTCCTTTCCGTCCCATCCCGCGTCGCCCGCTCTCGGGTCGACCGCCGGGCCACCCATCTCTAGCCGACCGCTTGTCGACTCGCCGCCGCGAATCCCGCCGCCCTCTCTTCCCCTCTCCCATTTTTCTTTTCTTCCCCTTTTTCCTTTTCTTTCCCTTCCTTTTTCTCTCTTTCTCCTTTTCCTCCTTTCTTTTTCCCTCCTCTGTTCTTCCTCTGCCCCGGCCAAACCCCCCCTGTCCCACTCGCCGCCGACCGCCGGTCCCCCGGCCGGCCTCACCCGCTGCTCCCTCGCTTCTCCACCACGACACCGCCGCGCTCTCGGCCGCGCTCGCGCCCACGCACCTCCACTCCCGCACCCGCAGCACCACTGGGCAGTCCCGCCCTCACGCCACCGGCGTCGTGCACGCTCTGCTCGCCGGCACCACCGCTCCGCTCGCCGACACCGTGCCGCCCTCCTCCGCGACCCCACGACCCCGCAGTCACGCCACCACCGCCGCTCCACCGCTGCCCTCACCCGCACGCCACCACCCTGAGCCGAGCACGCTCCGCTCCGCGCCACCGTCCCCGCGTGCACGCGCGCACGCTACGCCACCCGGCCGACCGCCCGCATCCCTGCAGTGCCGCTCATCGCGCACACTACCCCGGTCGCCACCGCCCGGTCCCGCCCGGTCCCGCCGTTGTCCTAGCACCCCCCCACGCCGCGCGCACGCCATCACCGACCGCCGCACCGCCCCGGCACGCCACCACCGTCCTCGCCTGCGGCCCCACTCGTTCGAACGCACACGCCATGTCGCGACGAACACAAACGCCAAGCACGGGGCCACCCGTACCACAAACTCGCCGGCCATCTTCGCCCCCGAACGCCGGACGCCATTAACGCCGCCCGACCTACCCTCTCGTCGGCCCACCTCCCCAGCCCACCTCCGCGTCTATAAAAGGGGTCGCGAGCACCCCCTCCACCATCTCGTACTCACCCGCCCTCCAATTGAGCCCCTCCGCCACCATAGCACCGCCGCCACCACCTATAGAGCCGCCGCCGCCGCCTGCTCTCGTGGGCCGGGCACCTCACTCCATTTCCGCCCGAGGTTGGGCCACCAGTGGACTTGCCATGTCTCACTCTCGCTTTTCCCCCTGTTCCCGTCCACCACCGCCGCCCCAATCGCCGGCAATCGGCCGGTCAGCGCCGCCGCCGTCGCTCCCCCCCCTGTGCTCTGTTTCGCGAGGAAGAAGGCACTTTTGTGCATAACCCCCTGAAGATTGTTCTATTCAACCCGCGGTCCACTTGAACAGGAAACCCCCTCTCAGACACGTTTACACATAAACCCCTGCACTTTTACCAAATCAACCCGCAGTCCAACGATCACTATTCCCCCTCTCTCTATTTATTTCGCCAGAGGCCCCTGAACTTTCCCATAATTACAAAAAGGTCCTTGTTCTTTATAAACAGCCCCTAAACCCCACTAAACCCGTCATTTCATGCGCCAAATTAATCCCGTTTGACCCCAAACTCCACCATAATATTCACCAATATATTTTCGCCAAATCCAACCAGTCCCTACTCAAAAATAATCGCGTCTTCATCATTCGCTCTCGTTTTCCGTTCCTTCTTTCTGAGCTCAATAAAACTCTTTCTTTTATTTATTGGGTGTTTGCTGGTGTGTGCCGTAGACTCCGCGGTGAACGAGGAAGGACTCGAGGAGGAGCAGTGCTACGAGCAGGAGCTGGGAGACCAAGACCCCGGGCAGGAATCCCCCGAGGGTTGGGAGAACGGCAAGTGCAATCCCACCCTTTGATGCATAATTGTTGTCCCAGTTTTTATAAACACAACCCATGACCTGATTTATAAAACTTGCATGATTTTACTGCTAAACCCGGTTGGATAGCCATTCCTTGATTGCTATGACTACTTCCTTGACAACCCAGATTAATGTTTAAATATGACAATGCTCTGTTTGAATATTAGTCACTGCTAGAAATGCTTAGGAACATTTTACCGTTATACCCCCATGACAAATACTTGGTGTTTACAAAAAAAAAACAACCGTGTGCGTACTTTGAAATAAAAGAGATGATTTGTGTAAATAAAATGAGTACCCGTGTGGGATGAGACAGACGGTATTTCCGCGTGAAATACCGAGGTGAGCTCGAACCGATGTGGTTGAGCATGGTGGGAGTTGTCTATCCTGTCACAAGTTTTGGGATGATGTTGATGTGTCATCTAGCCTAACCCATTTTTCTGTACCACCACTCGACCGTTGTATGTGGCAACGGCCTAGCATAAACCCCACTAGTTGAGCTGCTGGTTATATGGTGTGCTGGTGAGCAACAGAGGGCCTTGGAGCCGGGGATACGGTCTATGTGAGGTATGCCCCTGGGTAGAACCTCGTTGGTAGGTTGCTTACCCCCTGGTCGCGTCTGTGATAACTTGTCAGTTTAGCTATGGTGGGTAATGGCTTTGATAGGAGCTGCACTGGCACTAAGGTGTTCTTGTTGTGGTAGCCTACTTGTGGTTGTGTACACCTCTGCAGAGTTAAAACCTATCCGGATAGCCGTGTCCACGGCATTGGGCGAGTTACGGCTTGGTCACTTCACTAGTCCCCTGTTTTGGTGTTAGAAAGTATTTGGAGTTGGTTGAATTGAGAAATGTTTTGTCTTGGGCTACGACAGATGGAAAATCTGGTAGCAACAAAATCTTGTACGAAAAGTATTATTCTTACTGTTCCTTTTAAAAGAAACATTTGTGAAAACCCTTTGCGAAAACCAACCCCTTGCATGTGTAATAAAAATTGCTTTGCTGCTAAATGAACCAGGAGCCTTCCTTGTTATATTACTTGCATACTTCTGCTATACCCCTCCGTGGTTGTGGTTGCGCTTGCTGAGTACGTTAGTACTCACCCTTGCTTAATCTGTTGCAGAGGCAGACCCGGACTTTGTGCCTGAGGATATCGTCTAGTGGGGTTCGTTCTGCACCCAACCTTTGCCTGTGAGTTAGGGCCACCCGCTGGAAGCCGCATGCGTTGCCACTCTGATGAAGATCTCTACGTTATCAACCTTTTTATCTGGAGCTTAGTGTTAGTTCTGTTTGTCGTGGCCCTGCAGTGCCACCGTCTCCCGTAATGTTGTTGTTGTACTGAACTATCTGTTGTAATAATGTGAACCAGCATCCTGGGACTGGTATTTGTATCACATTAAGTTCTCTCTTTCGAGGGGACGCTTCACGATGTCTTAATCAATGAAGCTTCTGGACATCGTGTTGTTAGTTTCCTTGATGGTAATGCTGGATATAATCAAATCTTCATGGCCAAAGAGGATATGCACAAAACAGCCTTTCAATGTCTGGGATTTATTGGTTTATTTGAGTGGGTGGTTATGACTTTTGGATTGAAGAATGCCGGTGCAACTTATCAAAGAGCTATGAATTTAATCTTTCATGATTTACTTGGTGTTATTGTGGAAGTATATATTGATGATATCGTAGTTAAATCGGATGGCTTGGATTCTCATTTGGCCGATTTAAAACTTGCTCTTGAAAGGATGCTACGGTATGGTTTGAAGATGAATCCACTCAAATGTGCTTTTGGTGTTTCGGCTGGGAAGTTTCTTGGGTTTGTTATTCATGAGAACGACATAGAAGTTGATCCCAAGAGAATTGAAGCTATGAAGAAAGTCGAAGCTCCTGCTTGCAAGAAGGATTTGCAAAAGTTTCTAGGCAAGGTAAACTTCTTGAGAAGATTCATAATTAACTTGTCTGGAAAGGTTGATGCTTTTACTCCTTTACTTCGGTTGAAAGATGAAGCCGATTTTACTTGGGGAGCAAAACAAAAAGAAGCTTTTGAGAAGATCAAAGAATACTTGTCTTCACCACCGGTGCTTAGGGCACTTAAGAGAGGGGTTCTATTCAGACTTTATGTGGCGGCTGAAGATAAGACTATTGGGGCTGTTTTGACTCAAGAAATCGGCAACAAGGAGTATGTGATTGCTTATGTAAGCCGACGGCTCATTGATGCAGAAACAAGGTATACTTTCATTGAGAAGTTGTGTTTATCCTTGTACCATGCTTGTACTCAATTGAGGCATTATTTGTTATCTAGCACTTGCATCGTGTTATGTCAAACCGATGTAATTAAACATATGTTGCAAAAGCCGATTTCTAGTGGAAGAGTCGGTAAATGGGCTTATGCTTTAGTTGAGTATGATTTGGCTTGTGAACCATTAAAATCAATGAAAGGCCAAATTGTAGCTGATTTTATTGTTGAACATCGGATAAGTGATACAAACAACTTCGACGTCGGCTATGTTACTTGTACACCATGGAGATTATACTTTGATGGATCGGTTTGCAATGATGGACAAGCAATTGGTGCTGTTTTGATCTCTCCAAGTGGTGCCGTATTTGAGTTTTCAAACCGGTTGGAAGAAAAGCGAACCAATAATCAAGTTGAATATGAAGCTCTTTTATTTGGCTTGGAATTTTTGCAAGACATGGGAGTAAAACATGTTGAGTCTTTTGGTGATTCGCTCCTGGTGGTACAACAAGTGTCAAAGGTATGCCGATGTTATAATGGCTCATTAAATGCATATCTTGATAGATGTCTTGATATCATTGCTTCTTTTGATGAATTTACTATCAAACATATTCCAAGAGAAGAGAATGACAAGGCAAATACTCTGGCTCAGAAAACATCTGGTTATATGGTTGCAAAGAAGTATTTCTATCTCCAAAAACCGATGCAAACAAAGGCCGAGGTTCTGGTTCTGGACGAACCGGTCACACCGGTTTCAGAAACCGGTCAGACCGGTCTGACTGCCGGAACCGGTCTGACCGCTTCGTCCCTTGACAGAAGCAAAAATCCTTTGGATGATGCTAATCAATCCAAAGTTAAAGATCAGGATTGGAGGGTACCTATTATTACTTATTTGAGAGATCCTGGTCGTGGTGCAGAAAGAAATATTCGGCGAATATCATTTAAATACGTTTTACTCGACGATGAGCTTTATCGTCGAAACGCCGAAGATTTGCTATTGAAATGTCTTAATTCGGATCAGGCCAAAGTTGCCATGGGTGAGGTCCATGAAGGTATTTGTGGTACACATCAATCGGCTCCAAAGATGAAGTGGTTACTTAGACGAGTCGGTTTCTATTGGCCTACTATGATGGCAGACTGTTTCAAATACTACAAAGGATGTGAGGAATGTCAGAAGTTTGGAAATTTGCAACTTGTTCCTGCCGCATTGATGCATCCTATTATTAAGCCATGGCCGTTCCGAGGTTGGGGATTGGATTTTATTGGACAAATTAATCCTCCATCATCAAGAGGACATCGTTTTGTGTTGGTTGCTACGGATTATTTTACCAAGTGGACCGAAGCAATTCCTTTGAAGAATGTGACGCATCGAGAGGAAATTGAGAAATATAAGCTTCGGGTTGCTAAAGCTTACAACAAGAAAGTACGAGGAAAATATTTTCAGATTGGTGAACTTGTTTGGAAGACGATCTTGCCTATTGGGATAAAAAGCAACAAGTTTGGTAAATGGTCACCAAGTTGGGAAGGGCCCTATAGAGTTATCAAAGTCATTTTTGGGAATTCTTACATGCTAGAGACGCTGAAGGGAGATCATTTGCCTAAAGCTATCAACGGGAGATACTTGAAGAAATTCTATCCAAGTGTTTGGCAAGATGCATGAAGACCAATGGCCGGTATATTGTTGATATCGCCCTTAGCATAAACTTTAGCTTCTGGATTATAAATTACTTGCTTTTTAGTTCTCAAGTTCACTAAAAACGCAGGGGGGCATGTGTTGACAGTCAAAATTGGCTTTGGCCTGGTCAAACCGGTCTGACCGGTTTGCCAAACCGGTCAGACATGTTTGGTTCTGTAATTCGAGTAGGATTAGGATTCCGAGTTTAATCCCATATTGTAACCTATTCGAAAGGGGTAAGACTTCCCCGGCCTATAAATATAAAGGCTAGAAGGCTGATTGAGGTATTCCAATCGAATCAAATACATTTATCCTTTACTTTTTTATCTCTCAAACCCTAATCTTTTCCAACCCCCATATTCTGTTCTTTGCTCGTCTCTACGGCGTTCAAAGGCGTTCTAGGTGGCCTGCCGACCCTAGAGCAACCCTAGATTGCTCGAGCTCCGACGGGGTCCCTCCCGAGCTTGGGTTTCTAGGTCTTCACGGTTTCCCGACCAGAAGCGGTCAGACCGGTTCTTCAAACCGGTCAGACCGGTTTGCCCTGGGAAGTCAGGAGTTGGCCGTTGTGACGGCCGTGCTGCGCGTTCGATCGACCTTCGAGTGTGTTGACGCGCTTTAGTGTCAACAGCAGGATTATTTTATTGGGACCTCTTGCTGTTTTTATATAGTGTAGGTGAACAATTTGCTGTCTTTCATTCAGTAATCCCTCCGGTACGTGTTGATGCCTCCGGAACCAGCGATTTTCGCAGCAGTTTTTCTCATGGCATCCTTTTACTCTCTCTCTCTCTCTCTCAGCTATACTGTGTGGTAAAACCGAAAGGGTGTACAACGTGACGTGACTCCATGGGACGAGTCACGTAGAAATGCTCGCGAACACTCGCGTACGTAGCAATAGCAATAGCACGCGTAGCGCGAGGCAAGGCGCTTGTGGCTGGCAGTTTGGGAACGCCGCGACCTGGTCGGTGCCGGCATGGCACGCACGTACGACACCGGGCGTGCTCGTTCGCGCGGCCGATCAATCAATCACGGGCGGGAGCCGGACGGGATAGGGAGGCGACCGGGCGAGCTGCGGGCACGTGCTCCCGTGCTCTACCCTCTGGGCTGGGGGTGTCCACTACTGGCCAGGGCAGCAGCGGGCGGGTGAGCTGGATCGCAAGGGGATAGCGAGCGGAGCTCCCCTCCCCTCCCCTTGGCGCGCCGGGGCCGGGCGGTGGCCTCCTATCGCACGGCGATCGCTGAGACGCTGACCGGCAGGAGATGGGGGGTCTGCTGCTTCGACTGGAGGGAAAGCTGCAGTGCACTTGCGCTGCGCTTCGTTCGGTCTCGGTGGAATGGTGGGAGCACAGCAGAGTCGCTGCTTGTCCGCACGCGTTCAGCGCGGCTCGATCGCGGGCTGCCGTGTGCGTGCCCAACTGCCGGCCCAACCCAACGTGGTGTTAAGGAATCTGATCGATCCGCCTCTTGTGCGGTGTCGCGGTGTGGCCGGGCAGGGCAGCGTTGATTCCATCGACCGGACCGATTTGTTTCAACCACTTTTGCCGGGTGATCCTCCAGTCAAACGAGGCGGACTCTGCCTAGTGCCTACTTTTTCGAAGGAGGAGCACAGCTGCGAGCACACCGATCGTATACGCGGTAAAACTATCTGGTCGCGAAAACCGTAGAAAATGCAAAAAAAAAAGAGCGTGCTCGGTTGGGTTATTTCATCCGCCGTAAACACATAAGGCACTCTAGCTATGTATTTGAGCTTTGTGGAAGCATATCAATATGTCCTTTGTTGGCTATCGAAGTTTGGAGTCTACGTAGACCACAACGTGCACACATATTGATTGAAAAATGCCACATATCTATACACGTAGAAATAAAATCATCGTACCTTGGATTCTTGACGGATCGAAGCATATCCTACCTTGATTCAGACCATGGATCAAAGCATCTCCTAAAATCTCAGTTTGTACAGTATGATGAGAGAGGCCCATTCGGCTGTACCATGGAGGAAAGAGGCCGTTTACTGCCCAATGTTATGGGCCGGCCCATTCAATCTCCCCGCGACAGCCCATGTAAAACCCCCATGCGACCCATAGTAGGAGATCCGGATCCATCCCATCCGCCTCCTCTCTGCTCGCCAGAAGTCAGTCAGCTCATCGCGGCGGCAGCAAAGAGACGACGCGGCGTTAGGCAGAGCAGAGCAGGCGGCGACCGCAGCGGCGGGCAGCAGATCCGACGGAATGGTAAGCCCTGCGCCGCCTACCCTCGCGTGGATCTAGGGTTCTGATGGAGAGCCCGATGTGCTGACACGGGGATCTTGTGTGGTTGGCGTCGCAGGCGGCGAAGGCGATCTCGAGCCCCGTGCCGGTGGAGTGGTACCCGACGCTGGCCGTCTTGATGGTCTCCGTCGGCCTCATGCTCACCGCCTCCTTCTTCATGTGAGTCGCCTGCCCCGCCATCTGTTACCGCCTTCGTATACCTTGCGATTCGGCGCATCGGTTGACTGGTGCCCCTGATCTGTTCGTTCGGATCTAATTCTGACGAACTTAGCCCTCTGAATTTTTTTGGTCGGATCCTTATTTACTTGTCTGGCCGTTCGAATTGGAGATCTCATGTGTTGCTACCATGTGTTTGCTCATCCCGACAGATGTGTTGTTGATCGGTACCTCGTTTAGGATTTTTTTTTTTGCGAGGAAGGTTTTAGGATGTTGGTTGACAGTTACACAGGGCTTGTGCTTGCCTTGATGTCGTCAGTCGATACAGTAGATTTAGGAATTGAGGAACCTGTAATCTTGTGAGGATAGGAACCTGTAATCTTGTGAGGATCAATTGAGGAACCTGTAATCTTGTGCCTGGAGTGTCACTGTGGCAGGAGCATCCAGTGAATTTTGATGGAACCAAGTACTTCCTAGCTATGTAGTTATTAGCCCCTGTAGCATTTGATGTTGTATGTCATGGCAGTAATACAGGTGTTGGTGCTTTACAATGATTCCATGAACTGGGCCTGTGGGTTTAGTGATTAAGAAAACTCTTGTCTATGGGTTGCAGCAGCAAGCAGTGGAAATGACGGACTGGTGTCCTTCTGTTTTTGTTGAATTTTGGATCCTGGGTTTCTAATTTGGATATGTGAAATCATAGTTTGGCTGCTGCCTTGCTGGAATAGAAAGGACTATGTAGTTTTGTAACTTGACATGATTTATACTCTAGAAAATGATATACCTTGGTTGGTCAGGCAGGCATGATTTGACATTCCGGGGGTAACTTTCCTTACTATTGCTGGTTTTACGGGCCTAGATTAACCTTTATCGGTCCTAACCCTGACCAACTAATGCCACTAATTCGTTATGAAAACTCTGCCTTTTGTTATATGTGTGTATATAACCTATCTGCATCATCTTGTCCAGCCTAATTGGCCATAACAAATTCTAAAAAAATAATGTCTACCACTTGTAGTCACAGCAAGACTTTTCCTCATATATGAATTCCAAATTTGAGCTTATGGTTATTTTCTGTCAATTGTCGCATGCTGGCATACAGTTCCTGTGTTGTATGTGTCTGCTTTGATTTCCAATATTGCCTTGAATCTCAATTTAGTAAATGTATAGTGTCGGTGTTCAACATTTCAATATGCTCATATATTGAATACTTCATCAATGTAGTTTGTTTAGATTTGTCTATTCCACGATATAAAAAGCATGAGTACCACTCAGTCACTCACCACTACTCCGTAGGTTCCTGCTCTTGGTCAAGTATCTGGAACCTTCGTGGTCAGGATTGCAGTATAGCCAAGTAGCAGGATATTGGAATTGCTGAATGTTATCCCAGGACTAAGGGCTTGTTTAGTTCCAAAGTTTGGACACCCAAACTTGGCACTTTGCCATAAATGTGGCACTGTAGCATTTCGTTTGTATTTGTGAATAATTGTCCAAACATTGATTAATTAGGCTCAAAATGTTCGTCTTGCAAAGTACAACAAAACTGTGCAATTAGTTTTTGATTTCATCTACATTTAGTACTCCATGCATGTACCAACATTTTGATGTGATGGGAATCTTCTTTTTGCATAGTGGAATTTGTGAACTAAACAAGGGCTAAATTGGATATCTGTTTTAGGAGGCTGTTGCTTGCCAAGTGCATGATAACTCCAATGCACTGTTTGCTCATTTTTCCATGTCTACTCATACTTAAATGCACATTAATCGATAACTGTTGCAATGATTGATGCGCAATATATATAGTCATTGTACCTATCACCTTTATTTTATGCTCAATTCCAAACTGTCTTGTATTATCTGAGGGAGTAAATGAAATCTGGTTATGGGCCAAGACAGAACTAATTGTTCAAAAGAAGCAACAACATGAATTATGAATACTGTGTGGATGCTCAGCCAAGCATGTTTCAAATTTCAAAGTAGATGGTAGAGTTATAGAGCTTAAATGAGGAGAGTGAAGTATCTACAATTATTTGCTAATGATTTGGTGTATTTCAGTTATGAAGCAACTTCATCCAGGCGGAGCCGTAGCCTAGCAAAGGAGATCACAACAGCAGCTGTTGCTTCTGTATTTCTGGTAATCACTATAAAGATTTTTTGTTGGATTGCAAATCCTTGGGGTGATTGATTCATGTCTAAGTTGGCTTTAATTGTTCTGCAGGGTTTTGGGTCTCTTTTCGTGCTCCTTGCAAGTGGTGTTTATGTCTGACGACTGTCTATGCAAGCCGTTTCCTTGTGTTCGCCAGCCGTAGTTGTAGGACATGCCAGATTCTGAAATCATGTGTTGTCCTAGCAAATATGCAGTCATTTGAACTTGTTTTTGACCAATGTATGAGAGAAGCTGAGTTGAAGCGATGTTCTGACTCCCCCCCCCCCCCCCCCCCCCCTGGTCTCTATTATATCATCAATCTACGATCTCTCTTGCACAGTTGCTCTGATTTTACATTACCGACATTATTTTTGTATTTTGCGGTTGTATGCCTTGAGTTCTGAGTGAAGAGTGGTCTTGTACCTCGAAAATATGTTATGTCCAGTGGAAACAGAAAAAAAATGAGAACTGAACAGTCGAAGTTATGACACGATAATATTCTCTAGTCTATGCTAACCTACCGTGCCTTCATGTTGTAGCTACTTTTCATCTCCCTTGCAAAACAGGTTGCATTGTTAAAGATCCACTTTTGGAATTTCTTTTGAAAGACCGGTTGGTGAGTGAACAGTAATTGAGACTTCAAGGTTCTTACTCTTTTTTTGCGAATGATTGTTCTTAAAAGATAAAAATGATTATCCCTAACTCATGTCAAAACAAAAAGGATTGATTTAGTGTCTTGTAACTGAATTTACTCTATTTTGTCGATTCTTCATGCATCTATATGTTGCTTTTCAGCTTATCTCAAGGGCTTGTCTGCTGAATGCATCTTTCTGTGCTATAATTTGTTGTCCATTGAATTCACCATCTTATATCAAGGAAGCAAATATTGGTGGTCTGGTAGAGACGGCACGATAATACCTGATATTGTCACTGTGTGGACCATGTCTTTTTAAGGAATCCAAGGAGAACAACCATCAGGAAAACAAAGTATCCAACCCTCGTGTTCGAGTAGTTTATTGCTTTTTAGAAAAGGGAATATATTTTAATATTCCAGCCTCGGCATCAAACAATGCATGTAGCTGTTCATTATTACACACTCTGAGTGACCGGTCAAGCGGTTGAAGAAACAAACAAAATCAGATCCCATGACTGGGAATTTACTAAAGAATTCTATTACAAAAGTTCCAACCATTATTGGCGAAAATCTCCATCATTGTGGTTTCAAGCACACGACAACCCTACATTATGTTTGGGCGATCCTCTTCCTTTTGCAATAGTGACCAAAAGCGAATCCAGTATGTTTCCCTGAAAACCACCTGCATAGAAGTAAAAACTTGTGCTCTGTTAAAAACCACATCATTTCGGCTTAACCAAATTGTCCAACAAATGGTACATGCACCAACCAGAATTTTGTACCAAAGTTTCCTATCAGCCCCCTGAATCCGATTACTAAAGATATGGTGAATATCTAGAGGAGGGGGAGATTAAAGGAGACTTGTACAGCTCTCCAAATATTTCCAGCGATATGGCAATCAAAGAAAAGATGTTGAATGGATTCATTTAAATTACATGATGAACATTTTAAACTTCCTTTCCAGCGCCTTTTTGCTAGATTATCAGTGGTTAGTACTACACCTTTCAGCAAGTACCAAATGAAAATTTTAACTTTTAGTGGCAACTTGAGTTTCCAAAGAACATGGTTATGTCGTACAACATTTGGGGGCAGCCAACGCTCTATACATTGAGCGAAGTGTAAACTTTCCATTTTGTTGTAGAGACCAAACAAATATGTCCTTTTGGTCCGTTATATGAACATTCATAACTCTAAGCACCAGTTGATGCCAAGTTATTAAATTTTGTCCAACAAGGGATCTTCGGAAGGCCACATTCAAAGGATCTGAACTAAGAACCGATTTCACCGTGGCACTTTTCTTTCTAACAATATTGTAGAGATTAGGATATTGGTCTTTAAAGGTTGTATTTCCTAACCAGACATCTTCCCAGAAACGTATTTGAGAACCATCACCTAAGTTAAACCATCCTAGTCTCAAAAAGTCCATTTTAACCCTCATGAGGCCTGACCAAAAATGAGAATCACCAGGTGTTGGACCTTAGGACAGGCAATCCACCTGGGGGTACCCGAGTGGTTGATTTGTAGGAAGGGCGATCGATGAACTAGTGACTTGATGGTACACAAGAGGCACTGATTTAGACAGGTTCGGGTTACCCGAAGATATAATACCCTACGTCCTGTGTCGGTGGTGGTATTTTTATTGCTATATTCGGATGATCTCCGATGATTTCCGCCGTGTCCCTATCTAGGGACCCCTGCCCTCCTTTATATATCCAGGAGGTAGGGTTACAACCTGAGTATTTTTCATATGGGACTATTTACAATGGGGAGGGGGTCCTAGTAGGAGTCTACTAGGACTCGGTCTTCTTTGGGCCGGCCGTCGCCGCCCTCGGTGATGGGCCCTAGGGTACCAATATCCCATAAGCCCCCGAGCAACGTGCAGGCGCGTGTCGAACTGCTTGATGAAGGAACGAAGCCAATGTGGTCGGCTGAAGGTGCTTCAACTTGTAGTCGGCACAAGGGTGGGCGGTGCTCAAAAAAGAGAACACCCAACACGACGCCGAGTTCTTCGAGGTAGTCGGACGGTTCTCATGAGGACCGAGTACAGGGCGACGATTAGGAGCATTGTATGTACAGTAGCCCCCGAGCGTTGGGTTGGTTAGTATAAACAGGCCGAGGCTCCAAAAAAGAAGTCGGACAACATGTTGCCGCAAAAAGTAGGTGAAAGCATGCTGCCACCAAAAATCCGGCGTCCAGCCCCAGAACATGTGAGGCCGGCCGCGGGACGCGAGCTGACGCGGCCGTGGCTCGGTTAAGTTGTTCTTGTTTGGCGTGTGTTTATCCCGTTTGATGCTGACTTCGATGCTTGTCGTGACGGAAGGATCGTCGAGTGGCCGTGCGCGTCAGCCCCCGAGCGTGCGAGGTCAGCCGCACGACAAGGGTAACGTCGAGTCGCAGGCCGCGCCAGCTCCTGGACATGCGAGGTCGGCCGCACGACGGAAGGAACGCCGAGTCGCCGTGCGTGCCAGCCCCCGAGCATGCAAGGTCGGCGGCGCAACGGAAGGAACGCCGAGTCACCGCGCGCGCCAGCCCCCGAGCATGCGAGGTCGGCAGCGCAACGGAAGGAGACGCCGAGTTGTGGCCCGCGCCAGCCCCCGAGCATGCGAGGTCGGCGGCGCAACGGAAGGAGACGCCGAGTTGTCGCCCGCGCCAGCCCCCGAGCATGCGAGGTCGGCCGCGCGACGAGAGGAAACGCCGAGTCGCCCGGGCAAGAGCAACAGGTTAGAGCCATAGCTCGGTTAAGTTGCTCTTGGTCGCGCGACGAAAGGAACGTCGAGTCGTCGCGCGCGTCAGCCTCCGAGCATGCGAGGTCGGCCGAGCGACGCGGGGTAACACCGCTGTACCTGTAAGAGAGAGGAATAAAAATAGTAGTTTTTTTGGAGAAATGATAGTAAACTTATTTATAATAAGTACTTTATTTTGCTTTTAGCATGCTTTTGGTTTGAGTCGATTTTATCAACCCCTATCACTTCACTGCGATCATGACAAGCGCTGAGGACTCAGGCGAAGAACTGGCTGGAGCTCTCATGGAGGCAGCTCTCCTACATGCTACAATGCTCTGCATGGAGGCTTAGTCGTAGGCAGGGTCCCGACCGAGTACTTTCACGCGTGTTTAGATGTTGGATATGGTGAGTCAGACTTGCCGCTTTTGTTTTGTTACTTCATGAGTGATTTGGTTAGGACAAACACATAGTTGCCGTTGATTAAATAATGCAGGTTGGCAGTTATCTTATGGATATGGAGAAAAAATTATACATATGGCGATCTGTAGTTGCTATAATAAAATAAATAAATAAATAAATAAATACTTAGCTTGATTTGCGGCCGAGTTGAAACAGTCGTTGTGCGGGTGGTTGTCGACGAAGCCTGTTAGTCTGGACTTGTCCTGGACTAATTTGGACTGGGTTCGGACTGATCCGAGTAGTGGAGATCAATATTGCTGGTAACTCCGTTGGGGTAGACATAGTAGAATTGGCCACTTTTTCCTCTCACATGGAAAGAACGTCCGAGATTTTTCCTGGTTCCCGAGTACTGGCGCTTTACGCCGCGCCGCAGGAGATTAGAAGCACCATGCATCGATCCGGGGCCTGCAACCTTTTCTCTTTTTTTTTATCTGATTCAATCTGCACTTGTGCAGACTATCGGTAGACTTCCATCTTTCCATGGATTTGCGATTTCCAAACCGGTCGGCTGCAGCTTGCTGCATGCGCCGCCTGCGAGACACGGAACCCTGTTCCGCCTTGGGCTCTCAACTTTGCAGTAACTGGACGAGTCAGCGATTAGTTGACGGAGCTTCACAGGATGCCGCGCCATCACGTAGATTCACGGGTGGGTTGGGCGGGTTAGCAGATCCGAGATTTTTTTTAAGGCGTGTCTCCACGCATGCGGGAAAGACGATCTGAGATTGATCTATCATCGAGCCAGCGGTATTTTCAAATCGAAACAGCTCACCAATCTACCCCTACCTGGCGCGCCAACTGTTGGACCTTAGGACCGGCAATCCACCTGGGGGTACCCGAGTGGTTGATTTGTAGGAGGGGCGATCGATGAACTAGTGACTTGATGGTACACAAGAGACACTGATTTAGACAGGTCCGGGCTATCCGAAGGTATAATACCCTACGTCCTGTGTCGGTGGTGGTATTTGTATTGTTGTATTCGGATGATCTTCGATGATTTCCGCCGTGTCCCTATCTAGGGACCCCTGCCCTCCTTTATATATCCAGGAGATGGGGTTACAATCTGAGTATTTTCCATATAGAACTATTTACAATAAGGGGGTCCTAGTAGGAGTCTAATAGGACTCGATTTTCTTTGGGCCGGCCGCCGCCGCTCTCGGGTACCCATATCCCACATCAGGCATATGTTCAACTTGAGTTAGAGTTTTAAATCTCAAATATTTTTTTCCTAAGGAGCTCCTGCCAAATCCCATCTTAATTTAGAAGCTTAAAAAGCCATTTACTTAAAAGGCATTTATTCGGTAAACCGAGGTCCAAGATACCTAAACCTCCTTGGTCCTTTGGAGTACAAAGTACATCCCATTTAGTTAACCGATATTTTTTTCTGGTCATCGCTTTGCCAAAAGAATCTAGACCTATAATAGTCAAGCTTTTTGAGGATTCCTTTCGGTACCTAAAAAAAGACAACATAAATATCGATAAACTACTAAGGACTGAATTTATTAGTACTAGACGCCCTCCAACAGAAAGCATTTTCCCCTTCCAGCCACTAAGTTTCTTTTGAAACCTTGCTTCTACTTCTTTCCAATCTAAGTTCCGAAGTTTTCTATGGTGCATTGGAATTCCAAGATATCGAAATGGGAATGAACCCATATTGCATCCAAAGATTTGCGAGTACTCCCTCACCAACTCTGTAGAATCCCCATAGCAGAAAAATTCACTTTTATGAAAATTAATCTTAAGGCCAGATAATTGCTCAAATGCACATAGCACTAGCTTCATATTTTTTGCCTCTTCAAGATCATTATCCATAAAAAGTATAGAAAGACCATCATCTACTAGATGTGGGACAACACCTCTAAAAAGACCATTCTCTTTTGCTCTTGCTATCAGAATAGCTAGCATATCAACCACTACATTAAATAAGATCGGGGATAGCGGGTCTCCTTGTCTCACACCCTTTCTAGATTGGAAGAAATGGCCTATATCATCATTTACTTTGACTCCTACACTACCCTTAGCAACTACTTGTTCTATCCAAGCGCACCAAAGAGGTGAGAAACCTTTCATTCTCAACACTTGTTGGAGAAAAGACCATTTCACTTTATCATACGCTTTTTCAAAATCTAGCTTTAACACCACCCCTCTTCCTTTTTCTATGCATCTCGTGAATAGTCTCATGGAGAATGATTGTACCTTCCACGATGTACCGCCCTGGTAAAAAGGCTGTCTGAGAAGGTCTAATGATTTTATGGGCAACTAACATAAACCTATTAGAGAGAACCTTTGTAAAGATCTTAAATCTTAAAACAAACATTAAGAAGACAGATTGGCCTGTATTGTTGAATCTTAATCGCCTCTGATTTCTTAGGTAATAAAGTGATGACACCAAAATTGAGACTATACAAAGGTAGGTTTCCTTTATGGATGTAACAACCCTAAAATTTCCTATAGGATTTGTTGAGTGCAAAAATACGAATTTAAAATTTTTTGGTGGAATTGTGTGCATGCAAACAAACATATAAGAGTGTCTTCTTTTTGCTCCCTAAATTCTTAGGCAATTTAAATTTGAAATTTAAAATCAATTTGAAGTGCTAAGGATGAAATAGTGTGATTTGGATTTATTTGGATTTTTGGTTGGTTTGAATTCAAATTCTAGATTTGAATTCAAACTCTAATTAGCCAAACTAATTGTCAACCAATTCTAACTGTTCGTGGGCCGAATTCCTGAAGCCAAAGTCTGAGAAACCAGCCTGAACTCCTTACCCGAGCCAGCGAACCAATCAGCCCGCACGGCCTTTCGGCCCAGCTGCGGCCCGTCTTATTCCCCCGCCGCGTCGACTCCGCGTCGTCTCTCTCTCTCTGACGCATGGGGCCTGCTTGTCAGCTTTACCCCTCACCTCTCTTTCTTCCTCCCCACGCCGCTGCTCCCTCGCGCGCGCGCCTGTGAGCACCTCCAACCACCCGGCCGGCCCCATCACCCTCCCGTGCGGCCCGTTGCGATGGCAACGCGTGTCCGCGGCCGCCCCCAACTCCCATCCAGCCGTTCGACCCCTGGAACCCTAGCCTCCGCCCTATAAATCAGAGCGCCGGGAGCCCTTCCCTGTTCAAGCCGCTGCCGCCGCCCCATTGGGATCTTGATCCAATTCGAGGGGGAAAGGAGTGGGGGAAGGAGTCGAGGAAGCCAGTGGAGGAGAAGCCGAGGGAAGAAGAGAAGCCGGTCGTCTTCCCCGCGTCGACACCGAGCACCGGAGCGCCGCCGTCCGTGGAGCCGCCGAGGAGGAGCCGGACCTGGGACAGGAGGAGGAGCACGAGGACCGCCAGACCGCGACGAGCACTACACCGAGCTGCAGCGTACCCCTACTGACCCCTAGGTGAGCCACCGCGTTTTTCCCCCTTTCTTCTCTGTCTCCGGCGAATTCCGCCGCCGTCGCGTTGTCAGCCCCCTGTGAGCCCGACCTTCGAGTCGTGGCCGGATTCTTGTGCAGGAACCCATCGCCGCTGTCGCACCCGCAACCCGCCGTCGCCTTTAGCCCGCGGCCGAGGCCCGCCTCGGCCAAGCTCTGCTCGCCGTGCGCGTGAACGCCGAGGCCACGGGCGGCCGTGGGCGACCACGAGCCCGCGCGTGTGCACCTAGTCGTGCCCCAGCAGTCGCTGGAGGCCACGAGCGTGCAAGCCGAACCCAAGTCGTGCACCGCTGCATGCGAAACCCGAGCCGCCGTCGTTCTCGCCGGCGTTCATGGCCAAGCCGCCGCTGTTTCGCGTCGGGAGGGCCCAGCCGAACCCAAGTTTCACCCCGATCCGGTTCGCCTAACCCTAGCGAAGCTGTTCCATCCATCCTAGGCCCGAGCCGACTTCGTTTCCGGCGAGTTCGCCGTCGACCGTCGCCGCCGGTGCGTTCTGGTGCGCTCCGCGTCGCGCCGTGGCGAAGCCACACCGAAGACCACACCAAGTTGCCACACAGCCATGCACAAACAATCCCGAAACGGCCACAGATTGATCCCATGCACCCGGCTCACGTGAACCACAGACACGGTGCACCGTGGACTCTGTCCACCAGACCAGATCCAGCAGCCACCCCTTCGTGGGCCTAATGTTCGCGTTTAAGTCTGTTTAACCTCCCTAAACTCTTCCGGCCTAGTCGCTTTCGGCCCAGTTCCAGCCCAGCCATTGTTTATTCTTTTTCTTTTTCTTTTAGCTGCGCTGATGCTTGGGACCCACTTGTCATACTCTTTGAGTCACTGACAGCTGGGGCCCACTAACCAGAGCTGACCGTTGACCCGCTGACCGTTGACCCGTTGACCGTTGACCAGTCAACGCCGACGACACCAGGGCCCACTGCTGACGTCATCCTAGGTGGACCCCACTGCCGACGTCAGCATGACGTCATGCTGACGTCAGCAGGCTAATTTCTGTCTGTTTTTCGTTTTCGGAAATTATTTAATATTTTCAGAAAATGATTTAAACTTGTAAAATTAATAATAAATCAACCGTAGCTCAGAAAAATATGAAACCAGTTTCTATATTTTTCTAAAATCATGAACTACGCGTTAGTGTAGAGTTTGGTGTTATTTGGGTCTTCTCTTTTCACGGTTTGTGAGTTTCTTTGCTAGTAGTCGCGTCATATTTTGTTTTCCGCGCCCCTAGGAGCTCCGGATAGTCAGGAGGAGCCGGACCACTACGACAACTGCTTTGACGAAGACGAAGACCTTTGCCCAGGTTCACACCCGACCATTCTCTGAAATACCTATTAGACATGCAAACTAGTATGCTAGCGCTTTACTTTACTCGCATGATAAACCTGCACTGCCTTTGTTATTATCCTGTTCCCTTGCTACCTACTACTCACTTTATAAATATGCTATGCTATGCATGTGTTGGGATGGTTGTGATTGATCCTCTTGGCGTGAGTTGTGGGTGATTTGGGAGGAGTAGTGCAGCTAGGCGGTGTAAGCGAGTAATAACAACTCGATCGTTGATCGAGGTGCTGAGGGGCTGCACTCGGGCAGTTCCTATGGGGTACCTATTGCGGGTATATGGTTACTTGGGGATTGGTACTCGGTGAGTACCTGATACCTGTTATGGGTGCCGATTGCGGACCATTGCGGCGGATCGCTTGTGATGCAGATACTCGCTTTACCGATAATTAAGGACCGAGTCGTGCAGTCTCAGGTTGGTTGCGGACTAGCCTTGCAGCCCAGATGGATTTCTGGAGTGCCACCTCTGCAGAGTGTAAACTATACGTATAGCCATGTCCACGGTTACGGACGACCCATTTCTGAGAAGCCCCGACTAGCATGGGAATCTGCTTTCTTACCTCATCCTTTGATTTGGGTTATGAGAGATTGGTCCAGCTGAGGCTATTGAGACAAGGTGGGGAGGGAGCTCACTGAGTCGACTAGTGAGTGAAAGGTGTTGGTGGATGATGTTTTTGCGGGAACCTGCCGTGGCAGGACGAGCCCGATAGGAAAATGTGAGGCTGATGGTTGGATTTGGGGAGTGGATGTGTGTGGGTGAGAAGGAGTTGGTGATGAGATGAATTTGGGTTATTGCTGCTACTTGCATAAGAAAAACCCTGGCTCAAACCTTGATTATTTCTATACCTTAGAATAGGCCACTTTAAAGCTTGCATCATATTATGGTTGGTGATGTGGACCTGTCCCATTTCCTTGGGGACAGACTTTGGGTTCACAGGTGAAGACCCTGACCACGAGTTCAACAAGGACGGGTGGTATGACTGAAGGGTGTGCGCTACGCTCAAGGATGCCTGTGGAGGAGTGGACCCTGTTGCTCTAGCTTCCGCTGCGCAGATGTTTCTTATTGTCGATTTAGCCAAGAGGGCTTGTAACAGACGCTTTGTTTCTATATATGTCTTGTAATGGATCTTTTATCGTTGTATGGAGGTGATCACTGTGAACCAAGGACTACCAGAAGAACGCAGAGTTGAACCCAGAACAGAGAACTACAGAGTCTCACCAAGCCGAGTTGAGCCAATACCACTACCTGAAGCTCGAACCCTTACTCCCGAGATGACAAGACTGAGACAAGAACTGGCACACCTAGAGCAGTAGTTGACAACACCTGAGGTGGACACAATGAGGTTGACAGCGCGCCTCACGGGCACTCTCCACGACGACAGACAGTGATCAAGCAGCAGACAGAGACTGAGGCTGTGAGGTTGGCAGCGCGCCTCACAGGCACCTTCAGCAGTACGAGACTGATGCAGTAGGCAGTAACAACAGATGTCAGCAGTAATGATGAGACTTGTATCTATCTTTTGAGAAGATGTTTAGACTTAGTAGATCATGACCACCTTTTGGCTCAGCCACGATGTAGCATTCGCTTAGATGTACTAATCCTCAAGGTTTCAGGAGCTGACCTCGAGATAGTACTCGTGTCTAGGGTGTAATGCTGTAATGAATGATCGATCTTGTTGGCTGTTCTTGCAGTTTTATTGATGTTCATCTTGTGTGTACTTTAGTGTTGAGTCTATTTCATGTGTGCAGCTCCTACTCTAGTTACGCTAACCTAACCATTACCGAACGCCACTAAACCTGCTTTATGAAAATACAGCGAGATGTCGATCCGGAGATCCAACCGACTGCTTGCACGTTTTGAGGAAGCTGAGCAGGAAGAGGCAGCAATGGCAGCTAGAGGCAGAGGACGTGTCAGAGGTCGTGGTCGCGGAAGAGCGACAGTTGCAGTTGGAGGCAGGGGTCGTGGACGCGCAGCAGGCGTGCTCCAGCCCGAGAACAACGCACCAGGTGGAGAACAGGAAGCAGAGGTGGAAGAACCAGCAGTGGAACCTCAGCAGAACCAGCAGAACAACCGGCAACCACCGCCACCGCCTAACTTGGCAGAAGTGATGACTACTCAGACACAGCTGATGCAACAGATGGCACAGGCCAACACCCAGATGATGCAAGCTATGCAACAGATGCAGGGAAACCAGAACCAGAACCGTCAGGGACACCGTGAGGAAGACCTGCAAAGGAAGATTGAAAGGTTTATCAGGCTGAAAGCACCCACCTTCGACTACTCGGACGAGCCACTCGACGCACACGACTGGCTACGTACCATCGAGACGAAGCTGGACCTGACAGACTACACTGAAGAGGAATGTGTGGCCCTTGCGGCACACCAACTTGAAGGAGCAGCGAAAGCGTGGTGGGAGAGCTACTGTAACTCTCACGCGAACCCAGCTCAAATCACCTGGCAAGAATTTTGTGAAGCTTTCAAAGAGTACCATATACCAGAACAAGTCATGGTGCATAAAGCAATGGAGTTCAGGACAATGACCCAAGGAAGTTTGTCGGTAGCTGAGTACGCTCGACACTTTGCTAAGATGTCAAGGTACGCTCCTGAAGACGTAAACACTGAAAAGAAGAAGCAGTTTTGGTTCCAGCGTGGTTTGCACAGAGGTTTGAGGACAGCACTCGCAACAAGTTCACACAGGTCACTCAGGGAGCTGATTGACAGAGCTATCGCAGTTGAGAAGGAAAGAGTGGGTCTTGAAGATACCTGGCGAGAGAAGAAATGAAAAACTGAACAGTTGCACAACCACAGACTAAGTCAGAGGCCGAGGAGTGGCCAGAGCAACATGCTCAGGAGAAGTTTTCAGCAGAGCAACAGCCAAGGAAGCTCAGTATTCAACAGAAACAGCTATCAGGGTAACCGAGGCAGTAACAGCAACAACTTTGGCAGCAGAGGTAACAACTACAGCAGTTTTGGCAACAGAAACAACAACTACTCAAGTCAGGAAAATTCCAACTAGAAGCCGAACAACACGCCCAGAATTGGTGGAGGGACCTCTGTGGTCTGTTTCGCTTGTGGAAAGCCCGGTCACAAGTCCTTTGACTGTCCGGAGAAGAAGAACAAACAAACCCCAGCTAAGGCACCGGCACCTGGAGGACAAGACAGGCAGCCAACTTCAGTGCAGAGGGGACGCCTCAACCACTTGACAGAGGAAGAAGCCGAGGATGCTCCCGACGTTGTGCTCGGTGAGTTTTTAGTAAATGGCATTCCAGCTTTGATATTGTTTGACTCTGGAGCAACTGGATCTTATATCTCGACAAAATTTGTGAGAGAGCAGTCACCCCGACGATACCTAAAGCTAGACCTATAGTCACTATTTCTCCCTTAGGAGAGCTTAGGTGCACCTTAGAGTGCCCAGTAGTTAGACTGATGATAGGTGGACAGGAGTTCATAGGAAACCTGACAGTCCTGAAGTCAGACGGAATTGATGTGATACTGGGTATGGATTGGCTTACAGAGCACAAAGGAGTAATCAGTTGCTCACCCAGAACAGTTGAGTTGAAACACCCTAGCGGAGTCAAAGTAACAGTAGAACCACAAAGGAGAAGAACACGGAAGAGATCCAGAACATGTATTCTGAGACAGTTGGTATACTCCATTGAGAAACAAACGATCGAAGAAGTACCTGTAGTATGTGAGTACCCGGACGTGTTTCCCAAGGAACTACCAGGATTACCACCTGACCGAGACGTGGAGTTCATAATCGAACTGCAACCAGGCACAGGGCCTATTGCCAAGAGACCGTACATAATGTCAGTGGAAGAACTGGAGGAACTCAAGAAGCAGCTGAAAGAGATGCTTGAAAGTGGTGTGATTCGACCAAGTGCATCCCCATGGGGATCGCTAGTGTTGTTTGTGAAGAAGAAAGATGGGTCAATGCGCATGTGCGTGGACTATCGATCCTTGAACGCAGTGACGATCAAGAACAAGTACCCATTACCACAGATTGATGACTTGCTAGATCAGTTGAAGAAAGCCAAATACTTCAGTAAGATTGATCTAAGATCGGGATACCACCAGATGAAGATTAGAGAAGGCGACATTCCCAAGACAGCCTTTGTGACTCGGTACGGACAGCGAGTTCACTGTTGTGTCTTTCGGGTTGACCAACGCACCCGCTTACTTCATGAACATGATGAACAAGGTGTTCATGGAGGAACTAGACAAGTTCGTAGTGGTGTACATTGACGACATACTAGTTTACTCAGAAACAGCCGAAGAACATGAGGAGCATCTAAGGATTGTACTAGAGAAGCTGAGGCAGCATCAACTCTACGGGAAGTTCAGCAAATGTGAATTTTGGTTAGAGAAAGTAGCCTTTTTGGGTCACGTGTTGACAGCTGAGGGCGTAGCAGTAGACCCAGAAAAGATTGAGGCAGTAGCAGAATGGAAACAGTCGAAGGGTATCACAGAAATCCGAAGCTTTCTAGGATTAGCAGGATACTATAGAAGATTCATTGAGAACTTCTCCAAGATTGTCACACCCCAAATTTTCTAAATTTGGGATGTGAATAAATAATATAAATAAATACAATGATTTTCTCTAATTTATAAAATTTTCCAAGGTTTAAATAATTAACAGGGAATGAAATATATATAAAATATATATATATGTATTCTAATTTCAAAACAACATATGTTTATAACACTCTAAAATTCATCACAATAAAATTTTAGCAATCCTTGAATTTTCTAGGATTTATTAAAGCTTAAATAAAATTTTCTAGGAATTAATTGGAGTTTCTAGCCTTTTTATCAATTTAAATATCACACTAAATAATTATTTTAGTCAAAATAAGTTTTTGTTGCATTTATGCTGTTGCATTGATTTTTGGTTGCTAGTAAATCAAGTTGGAATTTAAATTCTGTTTAAATTCAAATTTGATTTGCTTTTGTTTGAGTTTTAGAGAAGTTTAAAATGGTCGAGTTCGTTTTCGCCCCTTCAACTTTTGGCCCAGCCCAAGTTAGCCCCCTGGACTTTTCCTCTCGCTCGCTATTTCTCCCCGGGCCGATCCCTTTTCCTTTTTCCTCGGCCGGCCCGTTTCTTCACTTTCGGCCCACTTCGACCCGTCCCACTTTACTCCCCTGTCGTTCTCTCTCTCGGTCACCGACAGGTGGGCCCCCCCTGTCGGAGTCTTCTTCCCCGACGCGGACTTTGCTCCGAGTTCGAGCGCCGCCCGATTCGCCGCGCCGAATCCCTCTCCGTCACGCACGCCAAGGCCAGCTCCCCGACCTACTTAAGCGCGCATCGGCCGCCGCAATCTTCCCATCGAAAACCAATCTAGCCGTGCTGCTCGAGCCTCCCGCGCCGCCGCCTTTACCGAGCTCCGCGCCGCGCCTTCGATCCGACGTAGCACCGCCACTCGACCCTTCTAGACCGCGCCAGAGGCTTCGTGCGATCGTGTTGAGGCCGCCCGAGCAACTTCCCCTCGTTTTCCCCTTCGATTCAGTTGTTGCCCGCGCTCGCCGTCGTTCGTCTCCGCCACCGGCCGCCGTTTTTCGTCGCCGGTCGCTGTCGTCCCTCTCCGGTCGTCGAGAACCTCGCCAGTAAGTTCACCTTGATCCCCTCTTTCTTTCCGTCCAAACCGCGCTCGATTTGGTGCACCGTAGCTAGGTTTCGGTGTACTCCGGCGATGCGCCGTCGCGCGCACCTCTCGCCGCCGTCGCGTCTGTCGTCGCCGACGACCCCTCTCGGCCGATCCGTTCCCAGCCACACGATCGCGATCCAACGGTCCCCATTAGATCTAGCCCCGAGTCAAACTTCCAGATAACGGTCAGCGCCACCGTTTTGCTAAAGAGCCCCTGAGGAATTTGGAAATCAACCCGCAGTCCAAATTAAATTAAAAATAATTACAAATAGGTCCTTTTTCTTTTATTTTAGTCCCTGGAACTTTTAAAACGTTGCAAACAAGTCCCTGAACCTTAGAAAAATCATATCTTTTGCGTTTTAACTCCGTTTTAATCCGTTCTTGTTGCGTTAGCTTCATATCAACTTAAACCACGTGTTAGTACTATTATTTACCATGATAAATATTTCTGAATTTTATTTAACATTAATTTAATTAAAGGCTAGTTTAATGTGTTTTTTCTAAATTAAAATATAATTAAGGTTTAACCTGGTTTTCATGTCAACTATGAATTTGATTAATACTATTCAGTGAGTTTTATAAATAAAAGATGATAGGTTACAAATATTTTGGTTTCATAAATAATATTAATATGATTAATGTTTTTGATAACTAGCTTTTCTAATTTAAAACCAAATGAGAGCTATACTTTGAGTTTTTATAAATGAAAGTTAACTTGATTAATAAATTCATAATCTTTCTAATTAAAATTTAATTAAGTTCTTCATAAACTTATGTTAAATTGATTAATGTTTATGACCACTAGTTTTCTAATTTAAAAGCTAATTAAAGTTAAAACTTCGGTTTTATAAAAATAAATATTAATCTGATTAATATCAATAAAAATGTGTTTTAATGATAATATGACTAGTTCAACTCGAAATAAAAAGTTATTCGATAGTTGCTCTCACATGTTTTATTCCAAGTTAATATTTAATTGGTATAATTTATACATAAACAATTATAAATAAAATATGATTAAGTAATATTTCGGATTTTAATAAGCTTATGTAAAATTGATTAATGAGTATTAAACTAGATTTCAAACTAAAAGGTGATTAGCTTCAAACTTAATGCTTTCTTAAATGAGTATTAATTTGTGTGAATGTCAACATAAATGTGTTTTATCAATAATATTGATTAGTTCAACATGGTCAATAAAAGTTAATCAATGAGATGCTCGCATCTGATTTTAATACTAAAGTTATGTGTTTAATTACATAATGTCTACAAAAAGAGAATAGTTATAAATAAAATACATTCTTGGTTTTACATATTTAAATATAATTAAATCAATTTCCAGGAAATAATCTCTTATATATGATTTTATAAAATTAAAATTTATAAAGCGTATAGTGTTTCCTTTTATAATCTAAAGTCTTCCGCTAGTTTTAAGTTTTCAATCATAGTTCTGTTCTCAGCCTTTCCTATGCCTTTAAACCCAATCCTGCTAGTGCACCCTACGTTTCTCACTTAGTCCCTATTCTATTTTGCCAATCAACTGTCTCCAATATCTACCGCATCCTATAAATTCATCGGCCAGTGTTCCAATGTCCGCAGCACTCGTTTCTGCAATCCTGTCGCTAGTCCATCTTTTCTGAGCCATATCACTAAATTTGAGTATAGATCTTTTCTTATGTTGTGGTTTCTCTGCAAATCAATATTATTTTAATTTTTAACTTTATATTGCTTCAATGATATGGTGTGAGTTACTATGTCATTGTATTGTAATATAAAATTAAATTATTAAAGTAATATGTTATTTGAGATCCTCGTATTCATAAATCCTCTGTACGTGTGATATTCCTTGTGCCAATTAAAACTCTGCCTTGGAACCTTCGTATCTTTCTTTCTCTCTCTGATCTTCGTGGTCCTTAGGTTCTCGTAACCATATCAACGAGCCCTATTCGGTAGTACGCTCTTTTAAAGCTTCTCTTTTGATTGGTGTATTGTTCTTAGTTGTATATTGTTTGTTTGTTTGTTTAGCTTCTGCTTGTGTTCGATGATTGCTCCGAGTAGACGGAACATTGTTCAACTGAAGAAGACTTCGAAGAGAATCTGAGCAGCTATACTTTGGAGAAAGGCAAGTGTATTATGTCATGCAAATGTCCTAATAACTATTAATTTCACCACCCATGCATGTGTCTTAATTTGATGGGTTCCTATTTAAGGATTTGCCTAGCCACTATATTTTCCTGTCCTTGAAACTGGGTTACTTAATTAATTTTGATGGTAGATGATGCTTAGTTTGCTCAACTGGGATTGGTTAAATGAACCCCTACTCTATGTTCCATATACTCTTTTAAATAATTATTTGGCAAGATCATATCTTTTTAATTGGAACATGGAGAACCACCCAGGAAAACAGTGCAACCATAAGTACCATATGGCTCTGGTCTTGGCTAACTAATTAGAGACTTTAGTGGATGGTGACCTTACCCGAAAGGGGCAAGAGGTGCGGCGATTGACGGGGTATAGCTTGGTCCTCTTGAGCTGTGGGCTTTGGTAAGAGACAGATCTCATTAGGGAGGGTTATGCTTTGCCTGAACCGGAAACCTTAGCGGGTTACTATTTACTAAGGAATCTTTGTAAAGGCCTCGTAACGTCCCTATGCGGTCACACCTCGGTAGTGTGATTTAAGAGGATTGGCCCCCTCGGCATGGTTGGGTTTAAAGTTCTTCTGAACTTTTACGCGGCTTATGGTGAAAGTGTACAACCTCTGCAGAGTGTAAAACTGTTATAACAGCCGTGCTCACGGTCAAGAGCGGCCTGGACCCTTACATGATAATCATACTTGAACAAGATCTAAATCGTGGTTACTTGAGTTATGTTGGGAATATGACATTCATTAATTTGTGGGTGGTATATACTTTCATTTGCTAGTAAATAGTTGCTTAATAAAATTTGACCAACTAAAAGTGCTTACTGCAGTATGGTCAGCCAACCTTTTTGCCTCAGCCTTGTATGTCATATTACATTTGCTGAGTACTTTATGTGCTCATACTTGTTGCTTTCCTTTCTTTCTTTTATCGCGTCTACGACAACCGGAATGCTGCTCAGTTTGGGAAGAATTTAGAGGAATTTCACTGCTGGTTTTGAGGAGTTCTAGGCGTACGCAACCCCCAGTCGACTGCCTGTGAAGTTTGGAGCCTTCGTTTCCAGGATACTCTGTATACTCTGATAGATTCGTAAGTTATTTATATGGTTTATTATGCGTGATACTGCATCTTTTATTCACTACTGGCTTACTGTATGTATGAAACTTGATCCTGGCATACATACAGAGCACACTCGGTTTGTTTTCTAAAACCGGGTGTGACAAAGATTGCCAAGCCAATGACTGAACTACTCAAGACCAATGTCCCATTCGAGTGGACGGACAAGTGTGAAAGAAGTTTCTAGGAACTCAAGCACAAACTCACTACAACTCCGGTATTGACCCTACCAGATAATCGCAAAGATTTCGTGGTCTATTGCAATGCTTCAAGACAAGGTTTGGGATGTGTTCTAATGCAAGAGGGCAATGTTGTTGCTTATGCATCAAGGCAGCTGAGGAAACATGAGGAGAATTACCCCACACATGACTTAGAACTGGCAGCAGTGGTACATGCATTGAAGATCTGGAGGCACTATCTGATTGGCAACAAGTGCGATATCTACACAGATCACAAGAGTTTGAAGTATTTCTTTACCCAATCCGAACTGAATATGAGACAGAGAAGATGGTTAGAACTGATCAAGGATTACGATTTGGAGATACACTACCATCCTGGCAAAGCTAACGTAGTGGCAGATGCCTTGAGCCGAAAGAATTATTGCAACAACTTGATGATAGAAGAAAGTCAGCCAGAGCTAGCAAAAGAGTTGTACATGCTGAAACTCGAGCTAGTAGAAGAAGGAAAACCCCAGGAAATGAGGGTGAAGTACAACCTAGAAGACCGTATCAAAGAAGCACAAGGAAAGTGTCTAGAAATCCAAGAAATAAAAGAGGATATCCAGCGAGGAGTGGCACCTGACTTCAGAGTAGATGGAGCAGGGACAGTATGGCTGAAAGACCGTATTTGTGTACCACAGGACAAGGAAATCAGGAGAACAATTCTCTCAGAAGCTCATGAGTCCAAGTACTCGATACACCCAGGATGCACCAAGATGTATCAGGATCTGAAGGATAAGTTCTGGTGGAAGAAAATGAGAGAGGACATAGCAGAGTATGTAGTCAAGTGCGACTCATGTCGAAGAATCAATGCAGAACATCAAAGACCAGCAGGATTGCTGAAACCACTGGAAACTCCAATGTGGAAGTGGGAAGATATCAGCATGGACTTCGTGGTTGGCCTACCTCGCACTCAGAAAAGAAATGATGTCATTTGGGTCATAGTTGATCGACTGACGAAAGTAGCCCACTTTATACCAGTTAAAAGTACACACTCAGTAAGCAAACTAGCAGAGTTATATATAGACAACATTCTCAAGTTGCATGGGGCACCAAGAAGTATCGTGTCAGACAGAGGACCCCAATTCACAGCTCAATTCTGGCAAAGCCTACATCAAGCCATCGGAACAACCTTGGAGTATAGCACAGCTTACCACCCTCAGACAGATGGGCAGACCGAAAGAGTGAACCAAGTTCTTGAAGACTTGTTGAGGGCATGTGTCCTAGCCTACAGCACAGACTGGGAGAAGAGTCTATCTTATGCAGAATTCTCCTACAACAACAGTTACCAGGCCAGCCTACAGATGTCACCATTTGAGGCACTATATGGCAGAAAATGCAGAACACCTTTAATGTGGTCACAGGTCGGAGAACGAACGTTCTTTGGACCTGACATGATTGTAGAGGCAGAAGAAAATGTGGCCAAGATCCGAGAGCACCTGAAGGCAGCTCAGAGCCGACAAAAGAGCTATGCAGATAAAAGGAGACGAGATCTAGAGTTCGAAGTGGGAGACTTCATTTATTTGAAAGTGTCACCCCTCAGAGGGCATAAGAAATTCCAAGTGAAAGGAAAGCTAGCACCCCGTTTTGTTGGTCCGTACCAGATACTGGAGAGGATAGGGAAGCTGGCCTACAAGCTAGACCTACCAGAGGAACTAGCGGGAGTACACCCATTGTTCCATGTATCTTAGCTGAGGAAGTGTCTGAGAGTACCGGAGCATAAGATCAAAACAGAAGCGCTAGACCTACAGGACACCTTGGAGTACCTGGAGTACCCAGAGAGGATACTAGACAGAGCAGTCAAAGAGACCAGAAGCACAGCTATCCCGTTTTGCAAAGTGCAGTGGAGCAATCACTCAAAAAGAATAGCTACCTGGGAGAAGGAATCAGTAGTGAAGGAGAAGTACCCCTACTTGTTTAAACCATAGGTAATCACAAATATCGAGGACGAGATTCTTGTGAGAGGGGAGACTGTAACAACCCTAAAATTTCCTATAGGATTTGTTGAGTGCAAAAATGCGAATTTAAAAATTTTTGGTGGAATTGTGTGCATGCAAACAAACATATAAGAGTGTCTTCTTTTTGCTCCCTAAATTCTTAGGCAATTTAAATTTGAAATTTAAAATCAATTTGAAGTGCTAAGGATGAAATAGTGTGATTTGGATTTATTTGGATTTATTTGGATTTTTTGGTTGGTTTGAATTCAAATTCTAGATTTGAATTCAAACTCTAATTGGCCAAACTAATTGTCAACCAATTCTAACTGTTCGTGGGCCGAATTCCTGAAGCCAAAGTCTGAGAAACCACCCTAAACTCCTTACCCAAGCCAGCGAACCAATCAGCCCGCACGACCTTTCGGCCCAGCTGCGGCCCGTCTTATTCCCCCGCCGCGTCGACTCCGCGTCGTCTCTCTCTCTATGACGCATGGGGCCCGCTTGTCAGCTTTACCCCTCACCTCTCTTTCTTCCTCCCCGCGCCGCTGCTCCCTCGCGCGCGCGCACCCGTGAGCACCTCCAACCACCCGGCCGGCCCCATCACCCTCCTGTGCAGCCCGTTGCGATGGCAACGCGTGTCCGCGGCCGCCCCCAACTCCCATCCAACCGTTCGAGCCCTGGAACCCTAGCCGCCACCCTATAAATCAGAGCGCCGGGAGCCCTTCCCTGTTCAAGCCGCCGCCGCCGCCCCATTGGGGTCTTGATCCAATTCAAGGGGGAAAGGAGTGGGGGAAGGAGTCGAGGAAGCCAGTGGAGAAGCCGAGGGAAGAAGAGAAGCCGGTCGTCTTCCCCGCGTCGACACCGAGCACCGGAGCGCCGCCGTCCGTGGAGCCGCCGAGGAGGAGCCGGACCTGGGACGGGAGGAGGAGCACGAGGACCGCCAGACCGCGACGAGCACTACATCGAGCTGCAGCGTACCCCTACTGACCCCTAGGTGAGCCACCGCGTTTTTCCCCCTTTCTTCTCTGTCTCCGGCGAATTCCGCCGCCGTCGCGTTGTCAGCCCCCTGTGAGCCCGACCTTCGAGTCGTGGCCGGATTCTTGTGCAGGAACCCATCGCCGCTGTCGCACCCGCAACCCGCCGTCGCCTTTAGGCCGCAGCCGAGGCCCGCCGCGGCCAAGCTCTGCTCGCCGTGCGCGTGAACGCCGAGGCCACGGGCGGCCGTGGGCGACCACGAGCCCGCGCGTGTGCACCTAGCCGTGCCCCAGCAGTCGCTGGAGGCCACGAGCGTGCAAGCCGAACCCAAGTCGTGCACCGCTGCGTGCGAAACCCGAGCCGCCGTCGTTCTCGCCGGCGTTCATGGCCAAGCCGCCGCTGTTCGCGTCGGGAGGGCCCAGCCGAACCCAATCCGAGCCCGTTTCACCCCGATCCGGTTCGCCTAACCCTAGCGAAGCTGTTCCATCCATCCTAGGCCCGAGCCGACTTCGTTTCCGGCGAGTTCGCCATCGACCGTCGCCGCCAGCGAGTTCTGGTGCGCGCCGCGCCGTGGCGAAGCCACACCGAAGACCACACCAAGTCGCCACACAGCCATGCACAGACAATCCTGATTCGGCCACAGATTGATCCCATGCACCCGGCTCTGTCCACCGGTCCAGATCCAGCAGCCACCCCTTCGTGGGCCTAATGTTCGCGTTTAAGTCTGTTTAACCTCCAAAACACTTCCAGCCCAGTCGCTTTCGGCCCAGTTCCAGCCCAGCCATCGTTTATTTTTTTCGTTTTCTTTTAACTGCGCTGACGCTTGGGACCCACTTGTCATACTCTTTGAGTCACTGACAGCTGGGGCCCACTGACCAGAGCTGACCGTTGACCCGTTGACCGTTGACCAGTCAACGCTGACGTCAGCAGGGCCCACTGCTGACATCATCCTAGGTGGACCCCACTGCTGACATCAGCATGACGTCATGCTGACGTCAGCAGGCTAATTTCTATCTGTTTTTCTTTTTCGGAAATTATTTAATATTTTCAGAAAATGATTTAAACTTGTAAAATTAATAATAAATCAATCGTAGCTCAGAAAAATATGAAACCAGTTTCTATATTTTTCTAAAATCATGACCTACGCGTTAGTATAGAGTTTGGTGTTATTTGGGTCTTCTCTTTTCGCTGTTTTGGAGTTTCTTTGCTAGTAGCCGCGTCTTATTTTGTTTTCCGCGCCCCTAGGAGCTCCGGAGAGTCAGGAGGAGCCGGACCACTACGACAACTGCTTTGACGAAGACAAAGACCTTTGCCCAGGTTCACGCCCGACCATTCTCTGAAATACCTATTAGACATGCAAACTAGTATGCTAGCGCTTTACTTTACTCGCATGATAAACCTGCACTGCCTTTGTTATTATCCTGTTCCCTTGCTACCTACTACTCACGGTTACGGACGACCCATTTCTGAGAAGCCCCGACTAGCATGGGAATCTGCTTTCTTACCTCATCCTTTGATTTGGGTTATGAGAGATTGGTCCAGCTGAGGCTATTGAGACAAGGTGGGGAGGGAGCTCACTGAGTCGACTAGTGAGTGAAAGGTGTTGGTGGATGATGTTTTTGCGGGAACCTGCCGTGGCAGGACGAGCCCGATGGGAAAATGTGAGGCTGATGGTTGGATTTGGGGAGTGGATGTGTGTGGGTGAGAAGGAGTTGGTGATGAGATGAATTTGGGTTATTGCTGCTGCTTGCATAAGAAAAACCCTGGCTCAAACCTTGATTATTTCTATACCTTAGAATAGGCCACTTTAAAGCTTGCATCATATTATGGTTGGTGACGTGGACCTGTCCCATTTCCTTGGGGACAGACTTTGGGTTCACAGGTGAAGACCCCGACCACGAGTTCAACCAGGACGGGTGGTACGACTGAAGGGTGTGCGCTACGCTCAAGGATGCCTGTGGAGGAGTGGACCCTGTTGTTCTAGCTATCGCTGCGCAGATGTTTCTTATTGTCGATTTAGCCAAGAGGGCTGGTACCAGACGCTTTGTTTCTATATATGTCTTGTAATGGATCTTTTATCGTTGTATGGATGTGATATTCGACTAAGATGAGTTCTGTACGAGATAGCTGCTATTCCTGTGGCTATCTCAAGGGTACAGGGAGTCGGGTTCTCATCGGTGAGAATCCGGTTCGTCACAATGGAACTCATCAAATAGCTCTAAAAGATCATGTTTGATTATTTCTCAAAAATGTTGATAGAATTCAGCTGGGAAACCATCCGGTCCTGGAGCCTTATTGTGTTCCATTTGAAAGATCGCTTTCTTTATCTCTTTTTCATTAAATGCTTGTGAGAGCACCTCATTTTCGAAATCAGAAACTTGTGGGATATCATCTCGCCAAGTCTCATCTAAAGAAAAATCATTGGAATCAGGTGACCCAAAAAGATTCTTATAAAAATTAGTGATATAAGCTTTTAAGGTTTATTGCTGCATCGCATTAGCGACGATAGCGGCAGATCTGAAGTCAGAGGGGAAATCTTCAGCTTCAACTATCGTAACGAATTCCCAGAAGAAACAACGATCTAGGCTTTCTGTTCCTGCACACCTTTCTTCAGTCAATGGTACAGTTAAAAGTTTTTTTTTGAGTAAATGGTACAGTTAAAAGTTGCCTGCAGCCACATTGTACATCTGCAATGCTTGCATTGCCATCACTTGTCTCGCTTGAAAATGGAGCGCAAACCAGATCTTCTCTTTGCGAACAGCCCTTGCTTTGTTTCTTCGTACGTAAACACTTCGTGCACTACTGGTACTTTGGTTATCTGATGGAAGTAAGGCACAGGCAGTCGGTAGATGTAGCGCTGGTCTGGTGAGGGATTATTTGGTAGAGTTTCGTCTGATTTTGAATTCTCTAAAAGAAGTGATTCCGTGGCTGAAAATGATTCTTTTTGATTCTCTAGCATAAATTAATTCTCTAGTATAAACTCGCAAAATCAGGATAGAAAATCACTACACACAATCAAGAGAAGCTACTTTTTTCAACTCCCAGCCTCTTAATTCATTTCAAAGAATCATTTCACAGAATCAGCAGAGAATCACTTCTCTCCGTAAAAAAAAGTCTAAATCATCCCCCACCTATGGGGTGTGACATACATCACCCTCAACCTATGAAACCGGGTAAATTATCTCCTTAACTTTTCAAAACTAGACAAATTACTCTTTAAAGCGGTTTTGGGCAGTGATTTTGCTACAATAAACCTTTAAACATCATAGTAAATCTTAGAAAAATCATAAAAAAGAAAATCTAATTTCGTTGGACTCCACATGAGTAGATATACACAGTGAACATATAATACAATATGTTTTATTAATTTTTTTTACAGCTATGAATTAATTACAGAAAAATATAGATCTAAAGCTACAGTAAAAACTTGTACTAAATATATCATATTATATTTTATCATTTTTTGTGATTTACTATGATTTTTCAATGGTTTACTCTACAAAGATATTGTCTCTCAAGACGAAATTCAGGTATGTCAAGTCTTGGACTAGAACTCATGCTTTTAATCCTACTATGCCTCAACAAAACAATTTAAGTGCTTCATTAAAAATGGCTGACTGAAGAAAACATTATACTTTTGTCATGACTTGTGGCAACATTTCATCTCCCGACTCTGAAATTACTGTTGTGTTGGCCCTGTTGAAGACTTGAAGATGTGGTCAATACTGTAGTTATTCTGCAGTTGCCCTGAGGAGGCGCTCTAACTGAACCGGTCCTCCCGCAAATTGTGCTCTTGGCCCTGTGCGAGGTGTGCGGCCACGCCATCTGTTAGAGGTTCATCGGAGCTTCGGAGCGCCTCCCAACCATCTTTCACCTACCGCCGTCACGTAATCCGATGATCTCCGAGCACGCTCGGCGGCTTGGGCAATCACGAGTGAAGTGTACCCAGCTTGAAGTTTCTATCACACCCCGCACCTTCAAAATCTGCAAGTCGTTCTAAAAGCATATTCAAAAGTATTCAATAAATATTTTTAATAATTAGTTTTATGAACGAAGATTAAGGCCTTGTTTAGATTTAAGAGTTTGGAGTCTCTTCGTAATCATTGTGCCACTGTACCATTTCGTTTGCATGTACGAAAAATTGTCCAAAAATTGATTAATTAGACTCAAAATATTCGTCTCGCAAAGTACAACAGAACTGTGCAATTAGTTTTTGATTCAATCTATATTTAATACTCCATGCATGTTATGATATTTTGATATGATGTGGAATCTTTTTTTTGCATAGTGAATTTAGAAGTTGCTTTTCAAAACTAAATAAAGCCTAAAATAGATTTGTCTAATTTAGGTCCTAATTTTTTCATGTATCCAATTCTGACTCCATCCTAAGTCAAATTTATCGTGTTTTTAGCCCTCCCAAACCCAAGAAACAAACCACGGAAAAAAGTCCCGAGTTATCGTTCACGAAGAGAAAAAAATCATTGTTGGACCCATAAATAGATGATGTGGTAAAAATTAAATTATTTTGGGACTATTTTTTAATGTATTGGAAGGAAGGGTATTTTTTTATACCCAATGCTTTATCTATTTTTATTTACAATGTCATATTAGGTTCGTCCTAAGTTAAATCTACCTAACTTTAATAAAGTTTATTAAAAATATAGAAACATCTACAATACAGAATTTTGGATTCATCATAGCCTATACTTTAATAACGGTTAGTTTTTGAAGCCAAACATACGTGTTAGTTTGGTGTTAATTAAGACTAACATCCCTCGAAATACTAACACCTCCAAGAGATAGTAATTGTGTTAGTTTTGATGGACCTCACCAGATTTACTCTACTTGCCTCCTCTCTCTTCCCACACAGATCAAAAAAGTGCAAACTAACACAACTAACACATAGTTATGTGTTAGTTAGGGTATTAAAAACTACCACTAACACCCGGGATCCAAATATGGCTTAATTTTGTGTCATTTAGCTATGAACTAACACTAATACTTAGGATCCAAACAGGACTAATGATGCAGTGTGTATAAAGGCTTCGGCCCTACCCTACGATGTGACCAATGTCAGGTGTCACTAGTGCGCCGTCCGCCCGTTATCTTCGTGCATTGCCAGTACTGTGAGATCGATGACAAATTCATTATCTCGGTCTCAATTTGGAATTCGGATACCTCTCGCAATTTAACTCCGGGTTTGCGAATTCTTCGTTACTCAATTGAGACCGTCGATGTGTTCGCTTGGTTTATCAACAATCAGCTAATAATATTTTTTTTCTTAGCACAAATTAGCACTAACCAACCAATAATATTTTTCTCTAAACATAAATCGGCACTAATCACATCGACCAACCGAACGGGTCGTGCAGTTCAGTTCTAAGACCCAAATAACTAAATCTCTCCAGATCGATGCGGCGGCGCGGGTGTCACGGTATTTGCAAAAGAGGCAGCAGCAAGAATTAGGGACGCAATTTGCTGTTTTTTCTGAATAGCAGGAATAATTTCTTTTTTTTTGAAACAATAGCCGGAATAATTTCGTGTTGAATCAATAACAAGATAAAGGCCGTTACCCGAAAAAAAATTCTAAAGGAAATCTTGCATGCATGCAGTACTAAATAAAGTCTATTTACAAAACCCATTTAGAAATGAATGAGTGCAACTTTGCGCGACGAAGCTAATGAGCCTAATTAATCTATATTTTGCTACAGTAATGCTACAGTAACCATTCTCTGATCGTGCGGTCAAAGGCCTCATTAGATAGGTCCGGCGAAATAGTCCAATATCGTGAAGTTAGTTTTGTAAACTGAGTTTATTTAATATCCTTAATTATTGATTAAATGGGCGGAAAAACACTGAAGAAACACGGCGGCGGTTCCCTGTCCAGGGTGGGGAGACGCTGACACAAATACGACTCCAATTTGGAAAAACAAACAAAGGAAAAAAAATCAAACCCTCCGCCTAAGCCCGCATCCGCGCGACCGCGCCGCCGCTAGGCGCCGAGCTGCCCAACCCCGACCATCCCGAGGCCCTCCAGCCGCGCCGCAGCCGTCCTTGAGCTCGACAGCTCCAAGTCCAGCCTCCAAGCGGCGCCGGCACAGGCGCGCGCCGCTCAGCGCCCGAGCGCCGGTCCGCCGCCGCCCGACCCCGACCCCGACGCAACGAGCCAGCAACGCTCGACGGCGTGACGGGAAATCACCACCGGCTGCCCCCTCGTCCTCCCTGGAATTGCCATCGTCGCCGGCGCCGGGACCTGTCTGCTCTCCTGGCTGCCCGCTCGCGGCTAATCCGCTTCGACGGGCGGACGGCACTCCGCCTCCGTTATCCGCGAGGATAGTGGCCCACGCGGAGGCGACACGGTTGGGCATCGCGCAGGAGGCGCGTGCTGGGCGCTGCTCCCCTGTTCGGTCGTCTAGGTAAGATATGCTTTAAGTGCGTGCGGCGTCTGATTTTTGTGAGTGCTGCCGAGAATTTGAGCGAACAAGTTTCTTTCTTTCTACTAGGAAGGAAGAAACGCAGTGAGTAAATTCATATTGCTATGGCTGTTTCTTCTCCTTACATGGAGAAAAAGGGGAAGTTCTTTTTTTCTTTTTCTTTTTTTGCAAAAATACTACTGCCAGTCAAAGCCTTTGATTTCAAGAAGAAAATGGGAATGTGGATCCAATTTCCTTTTTCAATCTGCATGTATTTTTAGAAATGAATATGAAGGATGTTTCATATAAGCTTGGGACTGAACAGGAAATTCGTTCAAAATTTCACAGGTTCATATGAGCTGATCATCCGAGGCTTTATAGTTCCTTCAGCAATGATTTATTGTGATCACTGTGGTGATTACCAACCCTCAGTAAAGGACCCTGACAAAGGATACATGTGAGATTCTTTTGATATTATTTTAGTGGGCTAAGATGCAAAACCAGTGAGCATGATTTTATGAACATGGCCTTATGTACTACTCTGTTAATGTTTACCCATTAGATTTTCACAAGCAATCGGTGCTCTTGTGCTTGTTTGTTGATACGTTAACTGATATGTTTGATGATCAGATGCTGTGGTATATGTGGAAAGGTTATTGATCAGGAAATCTTCACTGATGAGCCTACTTTTGTTAAAGATAATACAGGGCAGGTTGGTTTTGCCTCCAGGATCTGTAATATTTTGTTTTTTCTTTCTTTTTTTGTTTACCAATTGGTTGGATTGATATGTTTTGGGGCTATACAGAGCCGCTTGGCCGGAAGTATTCTGGCAAGCATTGAGAATGGATACTCAATGTCCCGTCAAAGAACCGTAGAAAAAGGTAGAGTTTTCGGCACTTAATTGTTTTTACCTTTTGTGCTACTCTGTGAGCTAATTTTTATTCTTTATTTTACAGCGAAGGATGAGATTAGACAGATTGTCAATAACTTACATGTCAGCGGTGGAGATAGTATCATTGACAAGGCTGCTCACTACCATGAGGTCTATATTTCTATTATCAGTCAATAGTCATGTTTAAATGGAATACAGCATCAGGATATTGATGCTTCTTCCTTTTGAAGTGCAGATAGCTCTTGACCGTAATTTTACAAGAGGACGTAGAACAACTCATGTTGCAGCTGCTTGCCTTTACATTGCCTGCCGGTATGCTGCCACCTGATTATAGTCTCACTTATTCTTCCGAAGCATTTTTGTCTATTCAGCTAACTTCTGGTCAAATATGGCCATTTGCTCTACAACTTGTCTCCACCCTCGCCACTTTTGATGGAACTTGTAGTAGTTAATTTCCCCTTTTGTTTTTGGAGAAGCTCCACCCCTTTTGTTTTTTGGAAAAGCTCTTACAGTTTTACTTCGATTGTATCCATTAGAAAAGTAAACATTTAACCTTCAGAAGCTTCATCCCAGAGGTGCATAATAAGGATTATAACATTTTGAACGCCTAAAATATAACAAGTAAGCTTTTTCCAGGCCACATAAATGCATGTCAAACCCATTCAAGAGGATTTGTTGATATGTGCTGCACTCTTCCAAGTAAAAAGACCATATATGTTCCCCGCATATTTATTATAGTTTCTAAACAATGGCCACCACTGGAACCTGCGGCTATGATTTACTAAAATTTCTACTGCTGAGTAAGGCGCCGCCTGGTCGTCCAGGTGCTTACAAGGGTCAAGGCGTCCCTGACACCTAACCAAAGGAGGGGAGGAGGTGAAAAAGGGGGAGGGAGCACCACAGGGAAGAAAGAAATTGAAGGGGGGGGGGGGGGGGGGTGTTCCTCTCTGGTTCAGGTGTGCTTGTCAACTCCGCTAAAATGAAAGGGGGTTGGTGGCGGGGAGGTGCGATTCAAGGTGGATTGGAGTCGGGGGAGGGTGGGCTCAATGGTTGATCCCTCTTGCCACGCTTCATCGAGCACCAGGAGGCAGCATGCGGTGGACAAAACCAGGGGACAGGGTCTATGCGGGGGCAGAGAGAGGGGTGGTTATGGTTGTATTGGGCCGTGGACTGATTGTCTGTAATAGATGTGGCCCATGGGGCCTTGCCTTAAGCGCCTAGGTGTGTGCATCACCTTATCGCCTTAAGAAGATTATTCTTTTTTGTTTCTTGTACCTAATACAGGCTCCATGAAGCATGAGTAATATCATCATCTATGGGCGTGCTTGGCAGTCTTGTTTGTTACTGTTTTACTGAGCCTGACAAGGACGTAAAAGTACCGTACGAACTTTTGTGTAACGATTGGGTTTGGTATTTCTAGAAGATCTGTCATGTAGGGAGAGAACGTTTGCTTTGCTTAGTGTGCAAAATTGTTTCCCCCCGCACGAGCATGGTTTGCTCGCTCTCCTCGTTCCTTTCGAAAGCAAGAGAGTAAATGCCAAATCATTGTCCTGCCTGGTTGAGTTCCCCTGTAGAAGCTACCTTTCTATCAGATCCATCGGTTCATGGTGTGAATTGAGTTCATCGTCGAAATGGAGCCCCTCTCTGGATCTCTCTCTCCCTTTCTAATGTGTCCCGTTCTGAAATCAGATGGCAGAAGGTGCAGATCAAGGAAATTGCTAAAATCAAGATCCTCCGCCCAAATCAAGGCCTTCCCATCCTGGATTGATTGACTTGCTATGCCTTTCAGCAGAATGGAGCTCCAGTGCTGGAATCCACCATCAACGTCAATGTCAGAGAAACATGGTCCTCCTTGTTAGGAACATGCTGCTGCCTCTAGGAACCAGGAAGCTCTCTAGCCCATTGAGAGTACAGGGAAGAATGGAAATCTGCTTCTAGGAGAGATGAATAGAGAAAACATGAGGGAAGAAACCAAACACAACGTGGCTTTGCTAGGCGAGGCCAGACTCTCCCGGCCAGGCTAGGCAAGGTTCCAAGCCGACCCTGTTTCTTCCAAAAGCTTATGTTTCATTGATTATTGCTGAATCCCCAATTTAGTTTATTATGTCTTCTTAATACTCAAAATATTGCTTCACCATTATGCTTTTTATTGTACCTTTTGCAAAGTTTCTTCTGGTTCGACTTCCTTTTGTTCCTTTTTCCCCAGCAAGCTATATTGTAGTACTAATGTTCAATTTTACCTACTTTCCTTGCCAGGCAAAGTAAGAAAGCTTATCTTCTTATCGATTTCTCTGACTATCTGCAAATAAGTGTGTGAGTATCCCAACTCTTTGGTCCTTTATCTTGTATATATGACTCAATGAAGGGGTTCCTCTGGATTTTGTTTCAGTTATGTCCTAGGTGCTGTTTTTCTCCAGCTCTGCCAAGTTCTGCTACTTTCAGATCATCCATTTGTTCAAAAGCTTATAGATCCCAGCCTTTTCATCCATCGTTTTACAGAACGTAAGCTGCATATTCTGTTGCATTGTATATTCGTTCATTGGCTCTAGTGTATGTAGTATGTGCAATTGTTCGAAGGGTTGAGGTGTTCAAAGATACTGTCCAGGCTTGTTGATGGTTGGGAACAGCCTCATTTTATCTGGTCGACTATGGCTTGCCCATTAGAGTATTTCAATCTTGAAACTCTGCCTGGAGGTTATTACTTTGCATGTGTTTCAGCTCCAAGACTTACAAAAGGCTACTTTTTTCCCCCTATAATATGTATATAATATATAGTTAATGTTGATAATACTTCTGTTGTGTTCTAGCTTTATTTGGTTATTACTCCAACCTAGGTCTATTTTTATACTAAATAAAAAAAGAAATCATTGCTTAGTGGGCTCACACTTTAATTAAAAGAAGTGACATGTTGAATTACCCGGCGAACCGTTAGATTGGCACTTGAGAGGTTCTCTGCAGGTTTTGATTAACAGTATTGCCTCTATTTGTTTGTCTAATCCATTCAGTGCAATTTGAGACTGAACTTTCACCATGAGGCTAACTGAAAATTGGCGTCATCGAGCAATTTGTAGACTGGTTCTTTTTTTGTGCAAATGTTGCAGGTTACCTGCTGTATCAGAGTAGTCTACACATGCTATCTTACAAATAACGAGTGGGCCTTGCTTCTAGGATTGACCAGAATTAGTTCCTCTGTTTGTGTACTTGAGTCTGATTATTCAGATTTTGTTACAATATATTGGTTCGTTTTTAGGTTTGCTTGGGAAAAGGCATAATGCTGTATCAGACACAGCTTTACGCATTGTGGCTAGCATGAAGCGAGACTGGATGCAGGTAGGCGTTCCTTCCTATGTTTCTATTTTCTTCTTTCACAAGGCTGGATAAGCTTACCACCTTATCCTTTCTTGCAGACTGGGAGGAAGCCGAGTGGATTATGTGGTGCAGCACTGTACATTGCTGTACTCTCTCATGGGTTAAATTGCACCAAGGCAGATATTGTAAGTTGACAATTTATATTATGGATATTCTCCTTTGCCAATCTACAATTTTTTTGCTGATGTATACCTGTGCATATTTTTCTGTGCATGACATAGGCATATGGTTGACCATTGTAGTTATGGCATCGATTCTATTTTATGTTTCACAGGTTTCTGTTGTGCATGTGTGTGAAGCCACTCTGACTAAACGATTGATAGAGTTCGAAAATACAGATTCTGGCAGCTTAACGGTATGCTTCTTTCTTCTATGAAATCTACAATTTTGATTAACCTATAATTCGTAATATTCATTGAAATGCCTTTTTGGCTGTATGCTTTATTCTTGACACAATGCACATATGAATGGCTGACAGTTAACTCATATTTGCTGGATAGTTCAATATGCTACAGAATTATATGGCAAGAAGTATCTGCTGATAATAGTTTGAAATTCCAATTTTCGGAAAAATGCTTAGACTCAAGGTGATACTGGTCTTTCCTAGGCCAGTAGCTGCGAGCAATCCACATTTTGTCATGTGGTTTTAGTTTGTTCATTTAAATTGATGTTTTGAAAAGGTAAATTCATAATTTTACTTTGGCCATTTCTAAGCCTAGCTAGTTCCCTAGAAACACTTATCATCGGTTTGAATTAAAAAATGCATTTGTATTGCAATGGTCCTGGATTGGTATTTATTGTCCTGCTACTTTCCTAGAGAAAATTGCTCACTTGTAGATTTGCAACCCACATCGTGGTGTAATACACAAGTATCAACCTTAGCAGGATAACACATCAATACTGTGCTTGCTTGTTTTGTCACTCTTAATGTGATAAGAAACATGTTCTTAAACAGTTCTCTTAAGATATGAGTATGCCTATATCTTCATGCCCCTTTGTTAGATTGAAGAGTTTCTGGCAACAGCTGATGAATATAGTCAAGAGCCTGTTTCAAAATGTCCTCTCAAGTCTGGAGAAATCCTTTGCAAGCACAAGGATCAAAAGGATCTTGAGCATTTTGCTCATGGACTTTGTGAAAAATGCTACAATAAGGTAAATTGCATCTACTATGCACATAGCACATTGATTGCAGACTTCATTTGCTTTTGATGCTTTGTCTCATTGTCCAGTTCACTAAACTGTCTGGTGGACTAGAAGGCGGTGCTGACCCCCCAGCATTCCAACGAGCTGAAAAGCAAAGACTTGAAGCTGCTAAAATGGCTGAAGAAGCTGCTGCATTTAAGGAGACAGAGCTGGAAGAATCTCTTTGTGACACACAGAATTCTTATGCTGACAAAACTATGACTCCTACAGAGGTAATAGCTGATGTACAGAGGAAGTTTCTTTTTTTTTTTTTGGGGGGGGGGGGGGGGCTGTGTGATGTTGGTTCCCGGTATCAAGGCCTGTTATAGTAAATGTATGAATTTAAGGAATTCGTACTACAATTAATAGCTGATGTACAGAGGAAGTTTTTTTTTTTTTTGGGGGGGGGGGGGTGATGTTGGTTCCCGGTATCAAGGCCTGTTATAGTAAATGTATGAATTTAAGGAATTCCTACTACAATTATTGCCTAAGAAAACAAAACCGGTTCACAATGAAATTGGCTATTCTTATATGGCTTCTTCGACAATAGAGTCAACTGGTACCTCTAAGACCATACATGTCGTCTAAGAGATGGTATTAAAGATGGTTTCTCAAATGGCGCTGAATCTATTTTTGTTGCTGAATTTTAGTATGTGTGGCATGGTTACATGTTATTTCTTCCATTACCTTTTTTCTGTTGGAACTCGTTGTGTGCTTATTTTCCTCCATTTTATGTTCTCTGGGAACTCGCGTTGAACAGGGTATATGCATAGACAAATCTTCAACGGCTGCATCTGGGGAACTCACAAATGACAATGTAATGTCCAAGGATCCTGAAGGGGGAGGTTTGTTACTTCCTGAACTATCATACTTTTAGCAATAATTTCAGTTTTCCTGTCTTGGATCCTCGTTATTTCTGAAAGTTGAATGCTATCTTGCATGCTTAGGTGATAACTGTGAAGGCGATGCTGATCCAGAAAGCCTTTCTGATATTGACGATGTAGAGGTACTTTCTCAACGATTGTTTATCATATTTTTCAGGATTTATTCTATGGCACTAGTAGTTAGGAAAAAGTCCAAATTACTCCCTCAAGTATAGAGAAAGTCCGGATAACCCCCTAAACTATGTTTTGGTTTAATTTACCCTTATTTGGTCCAACTTACCCCTTAATACAATTTGTCTTTTTTATTTCTCCGTGCACAAGATGAATTTTAATTTGAGACTTTGCAGGGAGGTACTGAACATCATAATCTATATTAGAAAATATTTTATGAATTTTTCATCACTACGTTCTATATAATATTGTATTTTAAGGATAACTTTATTATTAAATATATTACCCTATCAAAACAGTGACAAAAAAATTATGATATATTTTTTTAACATGTCTTATATTGTCTGCTATAATTTTGCAAAAGTTAAACTTTAAATTCCACCTGTGCATGGAGAAACAAAAAAGACAAATTGTGTTAAGGGGTAAATTGAACCAAATGGCATAGTTTTGGGGGTAAACTGAACCAAGAATTACTTTAGGGGGTTATCCAAACTTTGGCTATACTTGAGGGGAGTAATTTGGACTTTTTCCTAGTAGTTAAATGTGGGGTGATGACAAAACAAGCTTTTGCAATCTGGTGTAATGCTACAAATTTTGTAGGTTGATTGGTACCTTCACAATGAGGAAGAAACACAATATAAAAAGATTATCTGGGAGGAAATGAACAAAGAGTACCTTGAGGTAACAGTGACTATCAATGTGACGCATTTTCTCATCTTGACCAGAGGATGCTACTGCCTGCCTTTTGCTTATACAGGAACAAGCAGCAAAGGAAGCTTTGGCAGCTGAATTGGCAGCTAGAGGTGTGGTTGTGGAAGAGGGAAAGAAAGTACGGAATGCTTTTGTGCAATCAAACTCCCTGTGTACATTACAGAGTTTACCATTTTATGTGGGTGATATGATTATCCATGTATGTTTCAAACATAGAAACGAAGACGTAATGAAGACACCAAGAGCTCAATGCCTGCCGAAACACCAGCAGAAGCAACATACAACATGCTGAAACGAAAGGTATATCACTTCACATACACCTGAAATTATTGTCCTATGGGCACTGTAATTGCATTTTGAACTTTGTTTGTAAACTAGCTGAAATTTAATATTTAATGTCCCTTCTCGCAGGGACTTGGTTCAAAGATTAGTGAGGGAGCTGTTGGCGATTTATACAAGGTATGCGTGTTTGTTTGAGTTTATTATAAGATATTGTTGACACACAGTATGTTCTTTAATAATTGAGTAAAGTCCATTTTACCCCCTGACCTTGTCACGGAATCTGAAAAACTCGTCTGAACTCGAAAACCAGATAGTATACATCCCCAACTCTTCAAAACCAGACAAACTACCCCCCTTCTCCAGGTCAAAGTGGTTTATAGGTGGTTGTGACCATTTTATAGTTCAAAAACAAATACACGATAGGTTTTTAAATCACAGAAAAAACTTTTGGCCGCCAAAACTTTCAAAAAAATTTTGTAGTGATATATTGGGACACAAGAAATCCAAATAAAATATTCGGAGATATATCATTGTATCTGTAGTGTTTTTACCATCGCATATATAAGTCCTCAAAAATGCATTTATTCATGGCTTAAAATATTTTGGGATTTTTTCTAGATATTTTTCTAATTTTTAGGGTTAAATCCAATTTTTAAAGGCCTCTAGATATATTTTGACAAGCTTTAAATATTATTTGTGCTTCTCATGTCCCAATATGTCTCTATAATTTTTCATGGAATTTTTTTAGCCTAGAGAAATTATTTGTGTTTTAAAAACTTATCTTGTATCTAATAGATATGTTTTTTGAACTAAAAAAAGTTCAAAACCATCCTGAAAACCACTTCTAAATGTAGCTGGGGGTAGTTTGTCCGGTTTCAAAGAGTTGAGAGTGTATAATGTCGTGAGGTCAGGGGTCTTTTCAGATTTCGTAACAATATAGGGGGTAAATTGGACTTTACTCAATAATTCTTGGATTTGTAGCTGATTTTATTTTGAAAAACTAAATGACCTGGCGGCATTGACTGTATTACCTATTATGCTTATTTCTTGTGACTCAATGGTGATCGATGCTGCAAGCAGACTAGAGATGAAGATGGTAGCGCAAATAAGAAAGAAGAGATGGACTTCGACACACTGTTTGGGCAGGACAGTGCTGATGGTGAAACATTCGATCATGGTTACATCGATGGTGCAGGAGCCCACGATGGCATTGATGATTTCGATTTCTTTTAGCAGCATTTGCAGAACGTCACGCTAACCAGCCTGACCTTTTTTGGACAAGCTGGAAATTAACCCGGAAAAGATCGTGGCAAAATAATATTCATCTGTGCACTAGGTTTTTTTTATTTGATTTGATCGACGGAGTTCATGATGCTTGCTAACGGATGGTCAACATAGTTTTGCTTGTATAACGTGTGAAACTAGTTTCTCCAGGCTGTAATTATAACTAGGGAAAAGTCTATTTTACAACCTCCAACCATCACAACAGTCCGATTTTCAACCTTAAACTATAAAACCGGATAAGAAAGGACATCCAACTGTCGAAATCGTACAAATTTAGCCCTTACGGTGATTCGAAGGTGGTTTTGTATTTTATTAAAAAATTTAAAAAATCCAATTTTATCTAAAAAATCAAAACTAATTTATATTAAATCAGAAAATATGAAACCAGTATCAAACAATTTCTAAAAATGTAACCAATCTATTATTGCTCTATTTGAATCTTAATTATTCAAAAATAATAGGCATAACTATGAGCAACCAAATACTATGGACATAAAAAAATGGATCCGATTAAGTGACAAATATAATGACAATAGATATGTTACATTTTTATAAAACTTTTGATACCAATTTTGTATTTTTTGACAATAAATTACTTATGATTTTTTTAGTTTAAATTTGAATATTTTTAATTTTAACAAAATGGAAAACCACCTTCGAAACCACCATAAGTCTAAATTTGCACGGTTTTGATAGTTGGATGGTCTTTGTTATCCGGTTTTGTAGTTCAGGGTTAAAAATTGGACTGTTGTGATTGTTGAAGGTTGTAAAATAGACTTTTTCCTTGTAACTAACTGCACGATTGCAATGTTCATTATCTGTAAGTTGTGTGTGTACCTAAAAGGCATTGTACATTCACCTGAAAAGATTGGAACAGCGCATCAATAAGGGAGTTATTATTGGCCCTCTCCTCTATTGATATTAGCAAATATATTGGTGCGTTTCAACTTTCAAGTAATATTTATGAATAATATTTATGACTGACGACTGTCTATGTGAGCCGCTTGCTTGTGTCCTCCAGCCCTAGTTGTAGGAGCAACTGAGTTGAACCGATGCTCCAACTCCCCAATGGTCTCCGTTATATTATCATTATACAATATGTTGCCTCAATCACTACTGATTTTACATTACCCAAAGACACCATTTTCGTATTGTGGTTTTATGCCTTCTGAGTGGAGTGGTCTTGTACCACAGGGATATGTGCCAAGTCCAACCAGTACCAGAACATACAATAGAGCAAGGTGCCTGGAACGGAGATATTCGGGAGGGAAATATTTTCAGTGAGGTTTTGTTTGAGAAATAAAGTATCGAAGAGTATTGAGGGGGATTTGAATGGATTGAGAAAGATTTTGGCTGTGTTTAGTTCCTAAAATTCTCCAAAAATTCTCTCTCCAAACTTCACTATTCACCTATCACGTCAAATCTCTCTCCTCATACATGGAACACTAAACGTGGGTAAATAAAAAAACTAATTACATAGTTTTGATGTACACGACGAGACGAATCTTTTGAGCCTAGTTAGATCATGGTTGGACAATATTTACCACAAATAAACGAAAAGTGCTACAGTGCGCTACAGTGTCCGATGTGACATTTTCACCAAAATTTCTCTTCCATTTTTCGAAACTAAACACACCATTTAACTTGTAATGAAAATTACTCCCCTTAAAACCACTCCGATCCAGTCCAAAACTTTATTTTCCAAAGAAAAAGTGAGGGAAGTGGTTTGAGCCACGGAAAAAAGGAATTTCCTCGATTTTCCCTCGGTGCCGCCTCCGTCGCTGTCTGGAACGACCTGACGCGGGGCAGTCCAGTCTCGAATCAATGCATAGCAAGCAAGCACATTATGGAAACTTTCCAAGAAAAGAACACTGCAAAAAGTACCATCACATTAAAATTCTACTATGCAAAAATTTCACCTCAAATTACACTATACAAAAAGTCTCAAAATTCCACTATACAAAAAGGACCATCACATCACATCAAAATGTCGACACATGCATGAGGCATTAAATTTAGGTAAATAAAAAAAATTAATTGCATAGTTTTGATGTACACAACGAGACGAATCTTTTAAGCCTAGTTAGGTCATGGTAGGACAACAATTATCACAAACAAATGAGGGAGGGGAGGAAGGGGGGCGACGCCGAGAGAGGGAGGGGAGGGGCCGGCAGAGGGGCAAGTGAAGGTATCTAGGCCCCTAATTTATGTTTTGGTAATTAATGACAACCTTTGTGGACTAACAATTTCATTTGAGAATATGAGACTAGGTTAGTCCCGGGGTTGAAATGAGCTTCATGAGATGATGTGCAAATAGCATGGACGCTATGAATCATGTAAGCTCAAGGCAAATGTAAAATATAGGGCGTTTTGTTTTGACCGGTAATGAGGCGATTAGATGATGAAAATGACCGGGTTGATAGGCTAGATAGCCGTACTATCAAGAGGGATCAACGTCATTGACTTGACGTGTCTATAGTGCCACTTTGATCATTAACTTGCATGTTTTGCATTTAGATGAGTGGCGATTGCCTTTGAAAAAGGGTGCTGTTGAAAATCTTGAGAAAACCAGCTCTGTCTAAGCTAGTCGGACTGTCCGTGGGTCTAGGTCGGACAGTCCGTGAATTATATGTTGAAACATTCGTTTGGTCCGAACGTCCGTCGGACTATCCGAGGCTTAGGGACGGACAGTCCGTGACCTGTGTTGATAGGTAGGTCCATGTGCGCTAACTTGGCAAGCTGTGTGCTGATTGTCGGACTATCCGTGATCGGGATCGGACAGTCCGTATAAAAGAGCTCAATTCTAATAGAGACGTTTCTCGGCGTTCCAGGGGGCAGGCCGTTCGTCCGTGCTGTTCAGATTGTCCGCAGGTGCGCCTCGGATAGTCCGGGGGTGGCGGTTGGATAGCTCGTCAGGCCCCAATGGATAGCTTTGACACACGTTTGACTTCGCTAATCTTACCGTTGGATTGAAACACAGACAGTCCGTGACGAGGGGTCGAACAGTCCGTGAGAGCCGTTTTTTACGCGTTTTGAATGTAACGACTAGTTCTAAGGAGAGGGCCTGTATATACTTCACCCTCCCGGGTGTGTGAGGTCTCTTGGCACTTTGGGAAGCTTTCTTGACATACTTGAGCCCTCATTCTCCTCTCTCTCACTCACTTTGAGATCGCATTCTTTGTGAGATTGAGAGCATCTAGTGCATTGCATAAAAGATTTGATCATCGTGGCACTAGGATTCATCAAGAGAACGGATTGATTTGTTATTCTTGGATGTTGCCGCCTCCTAGACGGCTTGGAGCTCATGATTCCATTGAGAACTTCAAGAGGATTATGAAGTTGCCTTAAAAGATTGGTGTGAGAGGTCTTTGTGCTCACCTCACCGGAGTGGTGAAGACTGAAGAGCAACTCTAGTTGAATCAAAATTTGGAGCGGTTCTTTGGTTCTAACCGGCTTATACATCAAGCGGACACTTGATAGAAAAGCGGTTGAACATTGAATCCATCTCGACGTGAATTAGGGGTGACCGGCAAGTCATCGATACCACGGGATAAAATTCGTCTTTTGTGATTGGTTATTTCCTTGCTCATTTCATTTCAAGCAATTTCATTTGAGTAATTTACATTCTAGAGATTGAGTTATATATTGTCACCCTAGGTTGCAAACCCTCAACATAAGCCTAGAGTAGCTAGAGATTTAATCCTCCAAGTGTTGCTAATTAAATTTCTCTAGTGTTGTGGTTTTAATTTAAAACCGTTTATTCACTCCCTCTAGCAGGTAATCCTAGATCTTACGGCAGGAGAGGAGGCGGAGGCGGAGGTGGAGATGGCGACGGGGGAGGGGAGGCCACGCGGGGGAGAGGATAGAGAGAGAGGGGGAGAGGAGAGAGGGGAAGGTTAAAAAATAATTTACTGATGGGTCCCGTGTGTTGGTGGTCAGTATATAGACTAAAGATAGATTATGACGAGTACGGGAGAAAAAAATTTAGATTAGAGAATATCGATAATCAGGATGGAATATTCTTTTTTAGAGGGTAGAATAAAGGTCGCAGTGCGAACGGCCCAAGGTGAGCCCGTTGGATTTGTTGTCGTCTGTGCTGTCGTTGAGATGAGATGACAGAGACACATAGATATTATAGAGAGCTAGTGCCGATAATTGTAGCGGGTGCATTAGTAGTAGAGAGATAGAAGTAGACATTGAATGGACCAAATTCGTTTGGGTTGACTTAGGTCAACTCACAACCAGACAATCACTCCTAGTGCTCGTTCATATGATTGGTCATCTGAATGCTCAGGGAAAGCACGGTGGCTTCTCCATTCTTTCCAGACGCAGCACCTGGGCAAACCTCAAGCTCTTGTCCAGGTTAGTCCTAATTTTAGATCGACTATGCTTTCCGAGTGCTTTAGCATCTTGCTTGGAAAAAAATGATTTTGGAGTTTGTGCCTGCCCCCGTTCTGTACTTTGTTCAGATTCAACATCTTTCTCCACTTTCTTTCAATATCAAAGCACCAAATTGCCCAGTGTATACAACACATACATTTCAGATTCACGCCAAATTTTAGTGCTAAGCATACTGCACATCAAAATTTGCACTTGGGTATTCATTTAAGTACCAGATGATGGATTTATTCTTTCAGCGATATTGAAGATGAGTCAACTTGGAGCTTTAGCATGTTGTACGAACTGAAGTTGGGCAGCTTCATGTAGAGGTACTTGTACACACAAAAGATAGGTGGGTGATATAATAGAAGAGATGCAGTTCCTAATCCTAAATATTTTTTTATGTAACTCTTTTTTAGATGAAGGTAGCTTTATTAGAAAATGTGAATGCAATAAACCTAACAATCTGTCTGTGATCAGTCCCTGTATGTTGAAACAATTTACTTTGTCTTCTTTTGTACAGCTTTCTTGGTTTGGTGAAATCACTCATATAGAAGTTTCAGCAGCACGGCTCACTGAAGGCAGCACGCTGGCGAAGATAAATATATATCATGTGAAAGTGCTTTTGCAGGTCAAAATTCTTGCTTAAAAGAAAATGGACGATGGGCCTAGCAGATATGATAAGCTGGAGAGCATGTTACAATATGGAAGTTCAGGACTACGCAATCTACCTCTAGACTATTTGAAAAGCATCACAAATAACTTCTCTGATGAGCGGCTACTTGGTGAAGGTGGTTTTGGCACGGTATATAAGGTAAGATTAAATCAGATCTTTCGGTCTTGTCAAACATATGTTAACAGACTTCCTCAGGAAAGAAATACATGTCACCAGACTATACAAAAACTCATCCCAGTATTAATAATTAAATAATTTAAACAGGGAGTGCTACCAAGTGGGGAAACGATTGCTGTGAAGAAACTCAATTCGCCAGTGCCAGGAGTTAAGGATAGACATTTTGAGAATGAAGCCTATCATCTTATGATGCTTAAACACCCAAATGTAGTGCTACTTGTAGGCTGGTGTTCTGAAACAGAGGATATATATGTACAGTACAATGGGAAATACATCTGCGCCGAGAAGTCAGAAAGGTTGCTTTGCTTAGAATACATGCCTAAAGGAAGCCTTCGCGGGTATCTTTCAGGTATAACACTTCTTTCTTTCTTTTTTTGAGAAAAGGTATAACAATTCTTTCAAGAGTGTGTAGCTTCTCCTGGGCTTTATTGTGAGGGAGAAACCTACTTATGCCACAACCGGTCTAGAAAAGCCCCAAAGGTGGCTTTAGATGAGGTTGATATTTTTTTTTTATTTTTTGCAAGTGGGATCGAGTTTTGGCTGAGTCTTTTTTTTAATAATTGCCTTGGCGGGGGTTTTCTTTTTTTGACAATTGCCCAGTAGTGCATATTCGAACCATCGTACTACTCGTGCATTTACCTATTTTTTGTTTCATATAGCAATGTCAAAAAGCTTTCTGACAAATGCAGATGAAGCTTCCGGACTTGGTTGGGACACACGCTACAAAATAATCGAGGGTATTTGTTATGGTTTACATTATCTTCACGAGAAATGTCAACATAATGGCCCTATTATTCACATGGATCTTAAACCTGCAAACATATTGCTGGATAACAATATGGTGCCTAAAATTGCGGACTTCGGCTTGTCAAGACTCTTTAGCGAGGAGAAAACTTGGACCTGCACGATAAGTCGTGATGGAACATTGTAAGTAAAATGGCTCATGATAGCTCATTCTTTTGGTGATCGCTAAAATGGATTTTCTTTACATTGTCTCAAGGAAAAAAAGACTTCAAAGTTGATGCACAAATGTTGCAATGCAGAGGTTACATGGCGCCAGAATACATAAACAGAGGTCTAATCACAACAAAGTCAGACATATTTAGTTTGGGTGTTATAATTATAGAGATAGTGACGGGGCACAGGGACTATCCAGATGAGACCGGAATATCTTCCCAGGACTTTATTGCGCTTGTATGAAAATTAGTTTCATCTTTCAAGGCGGAGCCATTTTCTTTAAAGATATGATTTATTCGTTTTCCTCTGTAGCAATTCTAGATTTTTGTTATTTTGCAGGTACTAAACAATTGGAGAAAGAGGCCGGAAAAATCTGTGGGTTACATAACCCCAGAAATTTATTACCAACAAATAAGAAAATGCATTCAGATAGGTCTGGATTGTGTGGAACTTGATAGGTCGAAAAGACCAACAACAAGCCAAATCATCAAGATGCTTAACGGATCAGAAAGCGCAGATTTTAGCGGCAGAAAAGAGGTGAGGTCACTGACAAACTAGGTGTAATGATTGCAGGGATTGACCACTGATTGCATCAGATCAGACTAATTACTGAACAAATTTTCTCAATGAAACTAAGTGTTCCGTTTCTTTTTAGAAAATGTGAATTTTCTTAAAGATATTTATAGTAGATAAGGTTTCATCATTGTTTCAAAAGCGCAGGTTAGACAAATGGGCTACTCCTAGCGTCCTAGGTGTATGTACTTTCAGTGGACGGTTATAGTAGTGCTATGAGAATTCAGCATATCAAAAAAAAAGTTGATATTATCGTGCACATATGAGTAGCACTATGATCGTATTTCATTTTTTTTCACCTGTAATTCGTTCCGCTTTCATACATACATGAGACTCCAAATATCTCTATACGAAAATCCTACACAAGATAATATGTCACCTTTTAGAGGAATAGAGGATTAAATGTGTCAGGTGTTTTCGCAAAAAAAAATCTCTGAAGATGTGTCAGGTGGAACATTCTGTGACGTCGAATTTTGACGCTACGCCATTGACGATTTAACGTTCCATATCTGCGACTCTGCGAGGTGGCAGGTTGTGGTGGCTACCAAGCAGCGACGACTAGTTTTTAATACTATTTCGGTCCCAAGTTACTATTTTATATTGAATTTGTTCTAAATCAAATTTGTCTAGATATTTATCATATTTTTTTTATAAATTTAGTTAAAGTTAGATAAATGTGATTTAGAAAATGAAGTACTAGATCGGATGAATATTTATTATTACACTTACTCCGTATATACTTGTAATTGTATTGTAGTTCAACGTGCAGGTATGTCTTCTTGAAAAACTTCCTCAGACACATGAACAATTGGCGACTTCAGAAGAACCACACAAGTTAAGTTTCAAAATAAAAGAAGAACCACACAAGTACGCATCATCATCATTGTTAGTTATAGAAGATCAGCAGGCTTGCTCCATCGATCTCATCAACAGCTTCCGCATCGGCGGCGGCGGCGATGGGCTCGGGGACATCCAATTCATCTGCCAGAGCCTCGGCCTCTCCGGGCCTGACGACTTCGCCATCCCGATTGCGGAGTGGGAGGCGCACAAGGCCGTGCGGCGAGCTCCGTGTTCTCTGGGCGCCCCACCCCGGACCTCCCTGCGCTCGGCATGGCTGGATCCGTCCGAGCTCACCCGGCCAGATGTGAAGAAGAAGACAGCTGGGGACGGGGGAATCAAGGGCATGCGCCCGCAGTCGTTGCTCAAGCCGCCGCCCTCGATGGCGCTGCCGGATGTCTGCTGGGCGGGATCGGCGTGGGATATCTTGCGGTCGTTCGCGCCGGATGAGAAGGAAGACGAGGAGGATACGGCCGAGGGATCCAACGGTATTTCTTTGCTATCGACGACGAACGACGAGACTTCAAGACCGACCACCGAATCCATGTTCTGTATCTCACCCAACGGGAGGTTTAGGAAGAAGATCCGGTCATGGAACCGAGGGATGCTTCTGGGTAGTGGCTCGTTTGGGACAGTCTATGAGGGCATCAGCGAGTAAGTGCTCTGAAGATAAAATTCGAGTAAAATGTATAAGCGGTCCTTGAACTTTTCTCATGGTGTCTCTCTTCAGTGCTGTTTAGTTGCTTGGAATAGTCATTTCAACATGCTATGCCTGTCCATAGGTTAGCTGAAGCGTTGATTAATCTGGGTATTACAGAGCTGATTCTGTAGCCTTGATTAATCCATTTATAGATTTATAAGTAGAAACAGGCACTAAGTAAATCCTGTTAGTAAGTTGTAATTGAATTAGCCTCATGATATGATATGGTGTTCTACAACTAAACCAACATGATCTGAAGTAGTAATTGAATTAGGAGCATGGCATCTTAGTGTGCCAAAAAGTTACACTCATGACTTCTGAGTGAACACAGAATAATTCAATAATCACTTGATTTTTTCTGTTCTTTTTAGACCCTGTTTTTTTTCAATTTAGAGCTGAGGTTAAGATTTTCTTTCCTTGTTTGTGTGTTCTGTTCTTTGGTCATAACAACATGGATGCTCAGCTTTGATAACAAGATACCCGGATTTGTTGTCCTGGACGAAGCAATACAATGTTTGTTCTTTATTTATTTTGTTCTGCCAATGCGCAATAGGGATGGCTCCCTTCACTATTTAGCCTGCTTTACCGTTTTCCTATCACAAATCAGAAATCTCTTATATACAGTTTCTGTTTCTGCATCATATTCTCAGTGAGGGTGTCTTCTTTGCTGTCAAAGAAGTAAACTTATTTGATCAAGGGAGCAATGCGAAGCAATGTATCTTTCAGCTGCAGCAGGTTTGTTTCACTATATTTTTGTCTTAATATGAGATCTACAATATATTATTGGCAGTTTCTCATCATATTGTGAATTACATGTCAACTGCCATGTAGCTCAACTTGTATAACACCCTGCTATTCTGGTCCATGATAAGTTGAAAGGTTATTTATGGCTTTTTAAAGCGTGGCAAGAAATTTGCCGATCTGGTACTGATAGAGAAGAAGTTGAAAGGTTATTTATGGCTTTTTAAAGCGCGGCAAGAAATTTGCCGATCTGGTACTGATAGAGAAGAAGTTGAAAGTTTATTTATGTGTGATAGAGGATTGAATCACGCTTATAGATTGTATTCATCTGAGGAACAGGGATTACAATATATAGGCAAGTAATCTAGGCTATCTCAACCACCCTGACTTATTGAAAAGAATCATGGGTGGGAGATGCCGATCAGGCTCTATGCAAGATGTGCGAGGCAGGAACACCCATGCCGCACGAAAGGAAAAGGAGAGAGGGCAAAACAGAGTTTGCTAACAATGTGGTCTTCTTTACTAGGCCTTGTTTAGTTCTCAACTTTGGTATGCCAAAGTTGGGAGTTCGTAATCATTTTGTCACTGTAGCATTTCATTTGTATTTATGAATAATTGTCCAAACATTGATTAATTAGGCTCAAAATGTTCGTCTCGCAAAGTACAACAAAACTGTGCAATTAGTTTTTGATTTCATCTACAGTACTCCATGCATGTGCCGGTATTTTGATGTGATGGAAATCTTCTTTTTGCATAGTGGAATTTATGGGTGAAATTTGGGAACTAAACAAGGGCTAGTACAATTTTCTGAGATTTCATCCCTTGGCCTGTGTGCTGTTAGCCTTAAGAGAGCCGCGTGAGGCGTGAGCAAACTATGGATGACTTCCTCAAAAGAGCATAAATATTGCAAAATCTGGCCTCATCTCTGTTATTTTATTCTTTTCAGGAAATTGCACTTCTGAGTCAGTTTGAGCATGAGAATATAGTGCAGTACTATGGCACAGACAAAGTTAGTAACTTCAATTTATCATGTTTGTTGATACAATATATATTGTATGCACATAAATTCAATGTTTTCTTTGTAGCCCCTCTATGCTTGCTTAGACTACTAGGTTTATGACCATCCATTTTCTCTGGCTGTATTGCAGGAAGATTCGAAACTTTACATCTTCCTTGAACTAGTGACGCAAGGATCCCTTGCATCTTTGTATCAGAAGTATCACCTGCAAGATACGCATGTCTCTGCATATACAAGACAGATCCTTAATGGGTTATCTTACCTCCACGAAAGGAACATTGTCCATAGGTAATGAAATTAGTTTTAAGTTCTTATATCTACAGTGGTGTCATTCAATGTAACAAATGAGCATTGTTCTTAAGGCATCGCCTACATGAGGATCTTGCAAAGTCCTGGGCATATTGGCTGTGTTTAGTTCCTGCGATAAGTGTGGTAAAAAAGTCACATCGAGTTAAATCGGACACTGTAGCGTTGTTTGTGGTAATTGTTGTCCTACTATGACCTAACTAGGCTCAAAAGATTTTTCTCGTCGTGTACATCAAAACTATGTAATTAGTCTTTTTATTTACCTATATTTAATGCTCCATGCATGAGGAGAGAGATTTTATGTGATGTGATGGGACTTTTTGTATAGTGAAATTTTGGGTGGGATTTTGGAAACTAAACACAGCCATGCTGCCTTACCAAAATCAGTGAGAAAGAGGGGAGGGAGGAAGGGAAGAAGGAATGATGAATGGGAGACCAAGCAGCAGCTGCCTACCCATCCCTAGCAGCTATGGCGCTGGTGGCTGGCAAACCTGCTCAGATCAGAGGCAGCAGCTGCCGATCTGAGGAGGGCGGCTTATCTGGTAAGGGAGTGGCATCAGCGATCTGAGAGGCTGGGGAGGGACGGGGAGTGTCTGATGGCTTGCAGAGAGATGAAGAAGACGGGGAGAAGAATCAGTGGCATCTACCTGGGGCTTGGGCTTCCTAATCTACTATGGGAGGGGAAAGAGTGAGACATGGGTTGCATGGTGGGCTGGGCCAGTCCCCTCCCTTCTCTTTCCCCTTTGTCTTTTTGCCTTTCCCTTTTTTCTTTCATCCTCCCCTGCTGTTGTTTTGCTGCTTCTAGGCTGGTATATGGCATCACCACGTCTCACCTCACGAGCCCTATGCATTGTGAGGAGGTGTGGGGTGACATGCCTCACGACACCACCTTAAGAGCATTGCAATGAGCTTACTGGAAATAACAATGGGTGGGCAATTATGTGCCCATTATTAGTATAAAAAAAGAAATCTTGCAAAGTGATGCCTGATGACTGTCTTTTCCACATTGATTTGAAAAGTATGCAGACTTATATCAATATATTATATTGTTATATATCTTGAAATCTGATCACGCAGAGACATTAAATGCACAAATATTCTGGTGCATGCCAATGGGTCTGTGAAACTTGCAGATTTTGGACTTGCTAAGGAGGTCTGCTCTGCAATCTGCAAAATTTGCATATATTTTGTTTTATTTATCTATTATTAGTTTATTACCATTTTCCCCTGAGACTATATTGTTTTATCAACTCCCTTTCAGATCACCAAATTGAATGCGGCTAAATCATGCAAAGGAACTGTTTATTGGATGGCACCTGAGGTAAGCACCAGAAACTCTAACTTGAGGTTAGAGCATGGTTGCTTTGCTTGTTCGTCTCATGTATTTCTTTAATAAATTACTGAAACTAATAAAATTTTAAACATGGGAGTAGCGCCACCCTACGCCCACTGGCGGAGCCAGTATAGAGACATGGGTGTATATCTGTACACCCAAAAATTTTTGCAACAAACTAGCTAGTAGTAGCAATTAGAACATGTGTATCTGGTTAAGCTACAGCTCATAATAGCCGGCCCAGTCAATCTCAAAACGTACTACTCCTCTTCTCCTACTCCATGATGGGCCAGTCTGCAGTCATTTGGCCCATTTTTATACCCGTCTGTGCGCACGACTGCTGGCTGGTTGCCCTGTTGCCGCATTGCGTACCGGGCTACCGGCGGCCCTGCGCAAGCTGTCATGGTGGAGGTACGCCGACAGTTCTATGCAAATTTTGTTAGCAATATAAGTATCAGGTTGTTGGTAGTGGCACAAACTTGCTCAGTACTCAGTTGTCAATTTATGCTTTGCAAATCAATCAAAAAGAAAGATTGTTATATACGTTAAATATAGATTTGAAATAATATACGTGAAATAGGGTGAGAAGGAAAGAAAAGACAACACCTAACTCCACTCTGAAACAATAAGCTATGGAAAGATTGAAAGAAAATATTGAGAGCAGATCCCTTTATGTTCATCTGCAAACATATTGAAGTAGAGTGCATATTGTATCTGGGCCATGTGAACTTTGGATGACGTGATTTTACATATTACAAGACTATGCAATATACTAATACTACCTCTGGACCTCAATAGATGACGTTCTGACAAATATTTTTGACTTGCTGCTAGTTCATTCCCCCTGACCCAAACGTCAAATATTCAAGACCGGAGGGAGTAGTATAATTTAGAAACTGACTAGACATGAAAGAATGGAATGGGAGATGCACAGTTGTTTATATGCATCTATTTTTTCCTTACTTAAAAAAAACTTATCGGCAATGTACACCCAATTTCGAAATCCTGCGTCCGCCACTGCCTACGCCCCTACCTCGGTGGTGCCATTACAGATCTATATATTTTTTTAACAAACAACCAGTGGAGTCTAATCAAGCTGGATCTTAATAGAGTATGTCGCTGAGCTAACATTTCAGTGTAGCTAAGTGATGATTCATAGATTTTGACTTGACATTGTCTCATGCGACTTAATGTGCTGGTGAACAAGACATTGCAGCTGTAAGATCACTTTAGATGGAATCACTAAAATCTAAATTTTCAGGTTGTCAATCCAAAAAAGACATATGGACCTGCAGCTGACATATGGAGTCTTGGTTGCACCGTCCTAGAGATGTTGACACGCCAAATTCCCTATCCTGATCTGGAATGGGTGAGGGAGCATTTAGTATTAACTTGTGCAAATTTGATTTGCTGGTTTAAAGTTATATGAATGTGCTTATGTAATTTTCTCAATTATTAATATATGATTACTGCCATTATTCTTTGCTATTTGTTATGCAGACACAAGCACTATTAAGGATTGGTAAGGGGGAAGCACCAGCAATCCCAAAAACTGTTTCAATGTATGCTCGTGATTTTATAAGCCAGTGTGTAAAACCCAATGCAGAAGACAGACCTTCATTATCCAATCTGTTGAAGCACCCATTTGTTAACGGTCTATGAGGACATCTTTGTGCTCAATTTCATCTACAGGTGGGGTCAATTAATGGGTCAATGATGATTTATAGTACATTGGTAGAATGGTAAGTCAACCTTGTACTCTAGTTTTGAATGTATGACGTTAGTACAAATCAACTAAATCAAATGAACTAATTTAGTTTGCCCTAACGTCATAGATTTCTGCCAGGTCTGTTGATCATCAGGTGGCGGAGGCGCGGAGCAGAATCATTCAGGCGAGGATGATGCTTCTGCAGTAGCTGAGCCGAGAGCGTCGACCAGGCAAGAAGAACATGAAGGCCCAGGCCCCAATGGGAGCACAAGTAGACTCTGTAGATTAGCTTTTCCCTGTCTTGCCAGGCATGTGTGGCGTATTCCCTGCGTCGAAAAAACTAAGTCGATTCAAAATTTATTTCAAAAATAAATTGTTTTACTTACATTTTTAATAGATGTATATGCATGTAACAATTAATTAGTGTACTCGACTATCATCATTATAATTAATGGCTCATTATAAACCTCTTGAATCATTCCTTTGATCTTCCTCCTTAGGCTTTGTTTGTTTAGCCCAATCCTGGCCGGGTTGTGACATGATCCATTGGGGTTGACCCGGCGGCCTACAAATAAAATTGCGATCGGCTACATCTGGTGTGGGTTTTGTCCTGACCTAACCTGCTCTGAACCTCCCCACACCGGCCTGGGATTGGTCCCTCGTCTCCAAAGTGTGGAAGCAATCCCTGTCTCCCACTCTCCCGTGACACGAGGGCTGCCCAAGGGACGGGGGTGACACGGCAGCAGCGAGCGGCACTGCATGCGAAGTGCGGACGGCGGATCTGGCCGGTGGTAGGGCAAGGGGCTGGGTGCTGCACACGTGGGGCAGCAGCGCAACTTGGAGCCGCCGCCGGCGACCATCCCTGTCTGGTCTTAGGACCGGCAATCCATCTGAGATACCCGAGTGGTTGATTCGTAGGCGGGCGATCGTTGAGCTAGTAGCTTGATGGTACACAGGAGGCACTGATTTAGACAGGTTCGGGCTATCCGGAGGTATAATACCTTACATTTTGTGTCGGTGGTGGTGTTTGTATTGCTTGTATGGTTCAATGTGATGCCCGATGCCCCTATCTAGGGACCCTTGCCCTCCTTTATATATCCAGGAGGCAAGGTTACAGTACGAGTATTTTTCATATGGGACTATTTATAACAGGGGGGTCCTAGTAGGAGTCTAATAGGACTCGGTCTTCTTTGGGCCGGCCGCCGCCGCCCCCGGTGATGGGCCCTAGGGTACCCATATCCCACAAGCCCCCGAGCAATGTTTAGGCGCGTGTCCAGCATTTGATAAAGGAACGAGGCCAATGTAGTCGGCGGAAGGTGCTTCAACACTTGGTCGGCACAAGGATGGGCGGTGCTCCAAAAAGAAGAAGCATCCCACACGACGCCGAGTTATTTCGAGGTAGTCGATCAGTTCTCATGAGGAATCGACGTCCTGTATGTACAGTTGCCCCCGAGCGTTGGGTTGGTTAGTATAAGCAGGCCGAGGCTCCGAAAAAGAAGTTGGACAACATATTGCCGCAAAAACTAGATGAAAGCGTGCTATCACCAAAATCAGCGTCCAACCCCCGAGCATGCGAGGTGTCCGGCCTGGTCTCTTTGGATGCGCCGAGTCCGTGTCGAGTAGGAGCAACAGGTTAGAGCGGCGTGCTGCTCGGTAAGTTGTTCTTTGTTCAGCGTGTGTTTATCTCGTTTGATACTGACTTCGATGCTTTTTACGACGGAGGGAACTCCGAGTAGCCGCGACAGAAGGAACGCCGAGTCGTCGCGCGCGCTAGCCCCCGAGCATGCGAGGTTGGCCGCGCGACGGAAGGAACGCCGCGCGCCAACCCCCGATAGTAAACTTATTTGTAATAAGTACTTGATTTTGTGTGACACCCGTGTTTAATCTCTGGGAAAAAAATCACTAATGAAATCACCCGGTGAAAATCTTTCAAAATGTTTTACCGCCCGAGCTCCCGCTCCCGCCAACCCCGTCCGCCTTGTTTTCCCTCCCCTCTCTTTTTCCTGTCCGCATCTCGATCGCCGTCATCTTTTCCGTCCCATCCCGCGTCGTCCGCCCTTGGGTCGACCGCCAGACCCCGTCGTTCGTGGCTGGTTGTCGTCGATCGCCTGTCGATTTTCGCCGCGAATCCCCGCCGCTTCTCTCCCCTTTTCCTCTCTCTCTCTTTCTCTTTTTCTCTTTCTTCTTTTCTCTCTCTTTTCTTTTTTCCTTTCTCTCCTTTTTCCTTTCTCCCTTCCTCTGCTTCTCCCAGCCCCGAACGCCACCGCTCTGCTCTGCCCCGCGCCACGGCTCCGACCACCCGCCCTCGGCCGGCCTCACCCCGCTGCCCACTCCTCGCCCTCCAACACGCCATCACCGCCGTGTCCACCACCGCATCAGCCCCACCTCTCTTCGGCCCCGCTCGCCGCCGACCGCCGGTTCCCCGGCCGGCATCACCCCACCTCCGCTCCACCGCACGCCACAGCGGCTCTGTCCGCGTGCACGCTCGCACACCACCGCCCTGCCGTGCCGACCGCTGCCGCACGAACCACGGCTGCTCTGCCACCCTTGCACCGTCCACGCAACCTTGCCATCCATCGGAGTCCGCAGTGCCGCCCCTCGGCCGTGCCCTACCACCGTCGGCAACTCTGCACCCTTCACCCGAGCACGCCGCCGTGGAGCCGCTCCGCCCGACACGCCACCACACTACTCTCTGCACCGCTCCCCGTACTCGACGTGCGCACGCGCTCCCGCGTTGACCCCACCGCCGACACTACCGCGCCGCCCACGCCACCGCCCGGCCCCGCCGTAGCCCCGTCACTCCACCGCCCGACTAGACAGCAGCTGCGCAAGCACGCACGCCACGCCGCGCCAAACGTGACACCGTACGCAGCCGCTCTGCTCCGCCACAGCGCCGCCGTACCACCGGCCACGCCGTCCGCCTTTACTCCTCGCCACCGGCCGCCGAGCAGCCCCTCGTCGGCCCACCTCCTCGAGCTTCCTCAGCGCCTATAAAGAGGACCCCGAGCACCCTCTCCTTCACCACCAGCAAACCCGCCCTCCAATTTCACTCCTCCACCGCCACAACATCGCCGCCGCCGCACACAGCCACCGCCGCTCGCCGGCCACCGTGGGCAGACCAGCACACTCCACCCCCGCCCGAGGTAGAGCCATGGGTGAACTTGGCATGCGCCCCTCTCTCTTTTCCCCCGGTTTCCGTCCAACATCATCACCCCTAACGCCGGCGAGCCCCTCGCCGACGGCCGCCGCCCCTCTCCTCTGTTCTGTTCGAACGGGGAAGAAGGACATTTTGTCCATAACCCCCTGGACTTTCCACTATTTAACCCGCGGTCCAACGACCACTATTCCCTCTCTCTCTGTTGATTTCGCCAGAGGCCCCCGAACTTTCCCATAATTGCAAAAAGGTCCTTGTCCCTTATAAACAGCCCCTAAACCCCACTAAACTCGTCATTTCATGCGCCAAATTAATTCCGTTTGACCCCAAACTCCACCACAATATTCACCAATATATTTCCGCCAAATCCAACCAATCCATACCCAAAAATAATCATTATCATTCGCTCTCCTTTTCCCGTCCTTTCTTTTGGAGCTCAATAAAAGTTTTTTTCCTTTTATTTATTGGGTGTTTGTTTGTGTGCGCCGTAGACTCCGCTGTGAACGAGGAAGGACTCGAAGAGGAGCAGTGCTACGAGCAGGAGCTTGGAGACCAAGACCCCGGGCAGGAATCCCCCGAGGGTTGGGAGAACGGCAAGTGCAATCCCACCCTTTGATGCATACTTTTGTCCCAGTTTTTATGAACACAACCCATGGCCTGATTTATAAAACTTGCATGATTTTGCTGCTAAACCAGGTTGGATAGCCATACCTTGTTTGCTATAACTAATTCCTTGACAACCTAGATTAATGTTTAAATATGACAACGCTCTGTTTAAATGTTAGTCACTGCTAGAAATGCTTAGGAATGTTTTACTACTATACACTCCTCTATAATCACTTGGTGTTTGCAAAAGCAACCGTGTGCGTACCTTGAAATAAAAGAGACGATTTGTGTAAAATAAAATGAGTACCCGTGTGGGATGGGACAAACGGTATTTCCGCGTGAAATACCGAGGTGAGCTCGAACCGGTGTGGTTGAGCATGGTGGGAGTTGTCTATCCTATCACAAGTTTTGGGATAATGTTGATGTGTCATCTAGCCTAACCCATTTTTACTGTACCACCACTCGACCGTTGTATGTGGCAACGGCCTAGCATAAATCCCACTAGTTGAGCTGCTGGTTATGTGGTGTGCTGGTGAGCAACAGAGGGTCATGGAGCCGGGGATATGGTCTATGTGAGGTATGCCCCTGGTTAGAACCTCGTTGGTAGGTTGCTAACCCCTGGTCGCGTCTGTGATAACTTGTCAGTTAGCTATGGTGGGTAATGGCTTTGATAGGAGCTACACTGGCACTAAGGTGTTCTTGTTGTGGTAGCCTACTTGTGGTTGTGTACACCTCTGCAGAGTTAAAACCTATCCGGATAGCCGTGTCCACGGTATTGGGCGAGTTACGGCTTGGTCACTTCACTAGTCCCCTGTTTTGGTGTAAGAAAATGTTGGTATTTGATTGAGCTGAGAAACGTTTTGACTTGGGCTACGACAGATGGGAAATCTGGTAGCAACAAAAATCTTGTACAAAGGAAAATGTTACATTTACTGTTCCTGTTAAAAGTAATATTTGTGAAAACTCATTGCGAAAACCAACCCCTTGCATGTGTAATAAAATTTGCTTTGCTGCTGAATGAACCATGAGCCTTCCTTGTTACAATACTTGCATACTTCTGTTATATCCCCTCCGTGGTTGTGGTTGCGCTTGCTGAGTACGTATGTACTCACCCTTGCCTAATCTGTTGCAGAGGCAGACCCGGACTTTGTGCCTGAGGATATCGTCTATTGGGGTTCGTTCTGCACCCAACCTCTGCCTGTGTGTTAGGGTCACCCGCTGGAAGCCGCATGCGTTGCCACTCTGATGAGGATCTCTATGTTATCAACCTTTTTATCTGGAGCTTAGCTTTAGTTCTGTTTGTCGTGGCCCTGCAATGCCACCGTCTCCCGTAATGTTGTCTTTGTACTGAACTATCTGTTGTAATAATGTGAACCAGCATCCTGGGACTGGTATTTGTATCACATTAAGTTCTCTCTTTTGAGGGGACGCTTCAGGTGGTATCAGAGCCGATAGGTTGGCCGTAGGACGTACCCCTAGGATCTTGACCTTAGTGTGTTCTTGCCTAATCCTTTCCCCCACGCAAGTACTCACCGACAGCTTTTTGACTTGTTCCAGATGGCCCAGCCGGTTGACGAGGGTTGGGGCGAAGGAGTCTGCCCCGCAGAACCTGGCCTCCCCAAGTTGCTGCTGCTCAGCCTGGAGCATGTTGGAGTCACAGAGATCCCCGAGTACTTTTGCTGGGAGTTCACCACCAATGGTACCCGTCGGTGCCGGATGTTCATCTTTGTGGGGAGAAGCTCGCTGTACAAGGAAGTGGCACCTTGGTTTGTCCACGCCACCGGCTACGACCGCCCCAATGCCTACCGCAAAGCCGCAAGAAGAGCCCTGATGTGCCTCCGCGAACTCTACAGGCAGTACCTCGTGGGAACAGCACTAGGGTTCACCCCACCCCTGGAGAGTGGAGGGCGCGAATGGATTGCCCAGATGAGGAACCTTGGGAGAGATGAAGATATGGAGGACACTGTATCCCACTTGTCCATTTACCTCACTGGCTTGGACAGGCTGTACCGAGAGACATCGGGACAGCTGAGGCACCAGATCCGCAGAGCTGAGAAGGCGGAGAAGGAGTTGGAAGAAGTGAAGAGAGAATTGGAGATTCAGAAGGTGACAGCTACCCAGGCTGTCAGTTCCCTAGCTGCTCAACAGGCCAGATGCCAGGCTTACTCCGAGTACATGGATAGGCTCGAGGCCTACAGGAGGGAGAATGGGCTGTTGGAAGGAGAGCCCGAGATGACCCATATAGATGTGGGCACTCAGACTGAAGACGAAGTGCCAGAATACCAGCTCCCCCTGAAGAAGCGCCGAGTCTGTCTAGAGTAGATTAGCACTTAGTCTAGCCTTTCCTAGAGTAGAGTCTGTTGTACCCAGTAGCACTACCAGCTTAGCTTCGATGTACCCATGATCTTTGTACCCCCGCCACGTTATGCAATAAAGGTCATCTTTTATCCTGCATCTGTTCAATTTTGTTTTCCCCTGATTTCAGATGGCGGAACAAGGATGGACCCAGGGAGTTTGCCCAGTCACGCCGGGCTTCGCTAGCCTGTTGATCCCCGCGCTGGAACGCCTCGGTGTACCAGAACGCCCGAGGTACTACAGCAGGGAGTATGAGCACCATGGGACCCAACGCTGCAGAGTGGTCATAGTGGTCGCCAAGAGTGACCTCCACCCTGTCGAAGCATGGCGTACGACCGCCACAGGATTCAGGCACCAGGACACCTACCCCTTGGCCCTCAGGAAAGCCCTCCGCTTTATGTGCGGAATCTTTGAAAGGCACCTGGTCCCCACCCCAATGAGGTACTTTCCGCCGATTGTCAGGAGTGCAGTCTGGCGAGCCCGCATAAGAAACTTGGAGCAGCGCCGTCAAGAGGAGCCCCTGTTGCACCAAGTGGTCACTTACCTCAATTCCTTGGACCAACTCTTTGACGAGCAGGCTGAACGCCTGAGAGAACAGACTGCCCGGGCTGAACAAGCAGAATTCTCGGTCCGCATGCACCAAGTCCAGGTGGCCCAAGCTGAAGCAAGAGCTGCTGCTGCCATCAGCAATGAGGCAGTCGCCCAAGAAAGCCTCAGACAGGCTCGGGACCTGCGTATCCAGGACTGGACCCGGAGTGGAACGCCTGTCCCGGCAATTGGAGAACCCCATGTCCTACTTGGAACGCCTGTCATGGCATGGGGTGAAGTTGTGGGGAACCATCCCATACTGCCAGGGATTCCCGTGGGACCACCGCCCGCTGAAGAAGGACCGTCTGAGCCGCCTCGGGAGAATGGGACCTTGACCGAGGCTGAGCAGGCTCGACTTGCACCACCAGAGGAAAGCTCGCCCCGCGAGTAGGCCCAGAGTCAAGCACTCAGTTGGGAATGAAGCCAGCTTGGTCCGAAGAACCCCTGTATCCCTAGCAGTAGCTTCCTTACCTCGTCCTGTACCCCGCCTCAAAGTGCGAGCCTTGTTGTACCCTCCCCAAGTGTTGTAACCCTCAACTGTTGGAATGGAACCTTGTGTGCTTGTTTGTTAGCTTATGTGCTGTTTCTGCCTTTTCAAAAAGCGAACTAATCAACTTAAACATCATCTTAACCCAATCTCACGAAGGCCTTGCTCAACCTGCAGATGGTGAACACTCGTGCTAGCGCCTCTCAGAGACGTGCCCCTCCTGCTGGAGGAGAGCAACCAGAAGGAAGAAGAGAGAATCCTGAGAATCAGGAAGTGGATCAACAGGATCCTATGGGAGAGAACCAGCCTGAAGGACAAGCGCCTGTAAGAGGCGGACCAGAAGCAAGCCATCCCAGAAGTCAGAATGAGGGATCCTTTGTTATGCCCCCACTCCCGCCAGATTTCAACTTGGCACAAGCTTTGTATCACCACACTCTGTTCATGCAAAATGTGTGGAATGCCAGCCGCCGTCAGGAGACAGCCCGTAGACCCAATGCGGGTGATAAGTTGACCAATTTTCTGAGAACCAGGCCACCCACCTTCGGAGGATCCAGCAACCCCTTGGAAGCAGATGACTGGCTGAGGACTATCAAGAGGAAACTGGAACCGTTTGGATGTGGAGACCGTGACAAAGTTCTCCTCACCTCCCACCAGCTCACTGGAACTGCCTTAGCTTGGTGGGATGCTTATTGTGCAGCCTCCCCGAATGAGTCCGCAATCACCTGGAAAGAGTTTGAAGAAGAGTTCCGCTGCTACCACATCCCCGACGCCACCATGAGGCGCAAGGCTGATGAGTTCCGTGCACTGAAGCAAGGGAATAAGACCGTGGAAGAGTACACCCACGAGTTCACTGAACTGGCCCGTTATGCACCTGATGAAGTGAAGACAGATGCAAAGAGGCAGGATGCTTTCATTAGAGGTCTACACCCAGATCTTCGAGCCCTGATAGTCACCCACAGTTTCCCTGACTTCAATACACTGATGAACAAGGCCATTGTCACAGAAAAGGCCAGAATGGAAGCAAGGCAGGAGAACAAGCGCAAGTTCTTAGAAAGCAAGAACCGTCAGATGGACCGCTCACAGAAACCCAGGAGCTCCGGTTATGCTGCACCTAGACCCCAGGCTCCCGTGCAGTATAGGACCCAGTTTCAGGCCACAAGCTCCCAGGCTCCCAACAACCAGTTCAAGAGCCAGACCGCATCGAAGCCACCACAGAGCAAAGTCAGTCAGGCCACAGCCAGCAACAGCAATGCGAGAGCCTGCTTCAACTGCCGCGAGACCGGGCACTACATCGCCGATTGCCCGTATCCTAGAAGCAAGCCTGCGATATCAGTCTACTCCAACTCGGTGAACGGACCCAAGCCACCGGTGTCTGGAGCCAACCGTGTACCCGTCCGCAGCACCAACACCGGCAGCAACAACAACAACAGCACCCAGCAGTTGTACGGACGAGCTCGCGTCAACCACATCGACGCGCAGGAAGCTCAAGGAGCACAAGGAGTAGTACTCGGTGAGTACCTAGTCAGTTCAGTTTTGGCAACAGTATTATTTGATTCTGGGGCATCGCATTCTTTCATATCATCAAGCTTTGTGGAAAAACACAAAATACCTACAGTACTACTAAAGACACCCCTACTAACCCGAACACCTGGGGGTGATATTAAGTGCCAATTAGGTTGTTCGCGGGTACGGATTCTTTTAAGTGGGGTAGAATTTCTAGCAGACCTAGTGGTACTAGAATCCAATGGAATAGATGTGATCCTTGGAATGGATTGGTTAGGCAAACACAATGGTCTCATAGGTTGTGCTGACAAGGTAGTGCACCTAACCAACCCAGGCGGAATACAGGTAGCCTGTCACACCAAAGGAAGTGGACCAGATCCTATGATCTTTAGTATGGAAACAAAAACCATAGAAGAAGTCCCAGTAATCAGAGAATATCCCGATGTTTTCCCGGAAGTTCTACCAGGAATGCCACCGGATAGGGACATTGAGTTTGCCATTGAACTTGTCCCAGGAACCTCTCCTATAGCCAAGAGACCCTATAGGATGGCAGCCTCAGAGTTAGCAGAGTTAAAGAAACAACTGGAAGAGTTGCAACAGATGGGATTTATCAGGCCCAGCACATCCCCTTGGGGAGCCCCAGTGCTCTTTGTAAGGAAGAAAGATGGGAGTATGAGATTGTGCATCGACTATCGTGCACTAAATGATGTCACTGTCAAGAATAAATACCCACTCCCTAGGATTGATGATCTCTTTGATCAGTTGAAAGGAGCCAAATACTTCTCCAAGATTGACTTAAGGACTGGGTATCACCAACTGAAGATTAAGGGGAGTGATACCTCAAAAACTGCATTTGTCACCCGATATGGGCAGTACGAGTTCACGGTGATGCCATTTGGACTCACCAATGCACCAGCCTACTTCATGAACCTTATGAACAAAGTATTTATGGATGAGTTAGACAACTTTGTTGTAGTCTTCATCGATGATATACTTATCTACTCCAAGAGCGCCGAAGAGCATGAACAACACCTGCGAGTAGTGTTGGAGAAGTTGAGAGCACACCAGCTCTTTGCCAAGTTTAGCAAGTGTGAATTCTGGCTGGAAAAAGTAGCCTTCCTTGGCCATATTCTGACCGCAGAAGGAGTAGCCGTAGACCCTGAGAAGGTAGAAGCAGTCTCAAACTGGCAACAACCAACCAATGTGAGTGAGATCAGAAGTTTCCTTGGTTTAGCTGGGTATTACCGGAGGTTTATTGAAGGATTTTCCAAGATAGCTAGACCCATGACAGAATTGCTTAAGAAAGAAAAGAAATTTGTTTGGACCGAGTCATGCGAAAAGAGTTTCCAAGAGCTAAAGAAAAAGCTGACCGCTGCCCCAGTTTTAACCCTACCAGATATTCACAGGGAGTTTGTCGTTTACTGCGACGCATCCCGCCAAGGATTAGGGTGTGTCCTTATGCAAGATGGGAAGGTTGTGGCTTATGCCTCCCGACAACTTAGACCTCATGAGCAGAATTACCCAACACATGACTTAGAGTTTGCAGCCGTGGTGCACACACTCAAAATCTGGAGGCACTACCTAATTGGGAACAAGTGTGAAATATACACGGATCATAAGAGTTTAAAGTATATTTTCACCCAACCGGATCTGAACCTCAGACAGAGAAGGTGGTTAGAATTGGTTAAGGATTATAACGTGGAAATTCATTACCACCCTGGCAAGGCCAATGTAGTGGCAGACGCCCTAAGCCGAAAATCCTACAAACCCAAGAGTGCTCACCTGCAAGAAGAAATGGCACGATTAAATGTGCACATCGTCCCTCGAAATAATAGTCACCAACTGACGATCCAGTCCACTCTGGAGGATCGGATCAGAGAAGCCCAGGGAGCAGACAAGGACTTAGTACAGATCTGCAAGCATATCGGAGAAAATAAGGCACCAGACTTTAGAGTCGACAGTAAAGGAACGCTGTGGTATAAAGATAGGATTTGTGTGCCTAAGGAAGGAGACTTTAGACAGGTAATCATGGACGAGGCTCACAACTCGCCATATTCCATTCACCCGGGATCCACCAAAATGTATTTGGACTTAAAGCAGAACTATTGGTGGAAAGGAATGAAAGCTGACATAGCCCAGTTTGTCGCTCAGTGTGATACCTGCCAAAGGATTAAAGCAGAACACCAGAAGCCGGCAGGATTATTACAACCCTTGCCTATCCCAGTTTGGAAATGGGATGAGATAGGAATGGATTTTGTGGTAGGTCTACCTAGAACACAGAAGGGACATGATTCTATATGGGTAATAGTGGACCGACTCACTAAAGTCGCTCACTTTTTACCTGTACGGACCAACTATGGTGGAGAGAAACTAGCCGAGCTTTATGTGGAAAACATAGTAAAGTTGCATGGAGTGCACAGTAGAATTGTTTCAGATCGAGGGACCCAGTTCACCTCAAGGTTTTGGAAAAGTTTGCATAAAGCTATGGGCACCAAGTTGGATTTTAGCTCCGCGTATCACCCTCAGACCGATGGCCAGACAGAACGAGTAAATCAGATTATGGAGGATATGCTGAGAGCATGTGTCCTTACCTATGGTAAAGATTGGGAACAGAGCTTACCCTATGCAGAGTTCTCCTATAACAATGGTTACCAGGCAAGTTTAGGTATGTCGCCGTTTGAAGCCCTCTACGGGAGAAAGTGCAGGACTCCTTTGATGTGGTCAGAAGTAGGAGAGCGTACACTAGTGGGACCCGCACTCATAAAAGAAGCCGAAGAGAAAGTAGCTGAAATTAGGGAGAAATTGAAAGCAGCTCAGTCCAGACAGAAAAGCTACGCAGACAAGAAGAGACAAGAACTGGAATTTAATCCAGGAGATTTTGTTTACCTCAAAGTTTCACCCATCCGGGGAACTCGTAGATTTCAAGTCCATGGAAAGCTAGCACCTCGGTATATTGGACCATACCCGGTGCAAAAGAAAGTTGGAAAAGTAGCCTACCGACTGGAGTTACCTGAAGCAATGTCAGACATACACCCGGTATTTCATGTCTCACAGTTGAGAAAATGCCTGAGAGTACCTGAGGAAGAACACATACCGGAAGAAGAAATTGACCTACAGACGGATCTACGTTATCAGGAGGTACCGGTCAAAATTTTGGACACCGTCACCAAGAGAACCAGAAACTCCGAAGTACGGATATGCAGAGTACAGTGGAGCAGACACAGTGTAAAGGAAGCTACGTGGGAAAGGGAAGATGCCTTGAAGAAAGAGTTCCCCCACCTTTTTAGGAACCAGCCGAATCTCGAGGAAGAGATTTCTTTAAGTGGGGTAGGTTTGTGACACCCGTGTTTAATCTCTGGGAAAAAAATCACTAATGAAATCACCCTGTGAAAATCTTTCAAAATGTTTTACCGCCCGAGCTCCCGCTCCCGCCAACCCCGTCCGCCTTGTTTTCCCTCCCCTCTCTTTTTCCTGTCCGCATCTCGATCGCCGTCATCTTTTCCGTCCCATCCCGCGTCGTCCGCCCTTGGGTCGACCGCCGGACCGCGTCGTTCGTGGCTGGTTGTCGTCGATCGCCTGTCGATTTTCGCCGCGAATCCCCGCCGCTTCTCTCCCCTTTTCCTCTCTCTCTCTTTCTCTTTTTCTCTTTCTTCTTTTCTCTCTCTTTTCTTTTTTCCTTTCTCTCCTTTTTCCTTTCTCCCTTCCTCTGCTTCTCCCAGCCCCGAACGCCACCGCTCTGCTCTGCCCCGCGCCACGGCTCCGACCACCCGCCCTCGGCCGGCCTCACCCCGCTGCCCACTCCTCGCCCTCCAACACGCCATCACCGCCGTGTCCACCACCGCATCAGCCCCACCTCTCTTCGGCCCCGCTCGCCGCCGACCGCCGGTTCCCCGGCCGGCATCACCCCACCTCCGCTCCACCGCACGCCACAACGGCTCTGTCCGCGTGCACGCTCGCACACCACCGCCCTGCCGTGCCGACCGCTGCCAGACGAACCACGGCTGCTCTGCCACCCTTGCACCGTCCACGCAACCTTGCCATCCATCGGAGTCCGCAGTGCCGCCCCTCGGCCGTGCCCTACCACCGTCGGCAACTCTGCACCCTTCACCCGAGCACGCCGCCGTGGAGCCGCTCCGCCCGACACGCCACCACACTACTCTCCGCACCGCTCCCCGTACTCGACGTGCGCACGCGCTCCCGCGTTGACCCCGCCGCCGACACTACCGCGCCGCCCACGCCACCGCCCGGCCCCGCCGTAGCCCCGTCACTCCACCGCCCGACTAGACAGCAGCTGCGCAAGCACGCACGCCACGCCGCGCCAAACGTGACACCGTACGCAGCCGCTCTGCTCCGCCACAGCGCCGCCGTACCACCGGCCACGCCGTCCGCCTTTACTCCTCGCCACCGGCCGCCGAGCAGCCCCTCGTCGGCCCACCTCCTCGAGCTTCCTCAGCGCCTATAAAGAGGACCCCGAGCACCCTCTCCTTCACCACCAGCTCAGCCGCCCTCCAATTTCACTCCTCTACCGCCACAACATCGCCGCCGCCGCACACAGCCACCGCCGCTCGCCGGCCACCGTGGGCAGACCAGCACACTCCACCCCCGCCCGAGGTAGAGCCATGGGTGAACTTGGCATGCGCCCCTCTCTCTTTTCCCCCGGTTTCCGTCCAACATCGTCACCCCTAACGCCGGCGAGCCCCTCGCCGACGGCCGCCGCCCCTCTCCTCTGTTCTGTTCGAACGGGGAAGAAGGACATTTTGTCCATAACCCCCTGGACTTTCCACTATTTAACCCGCGGTCCAACGACCACTATTCCCTCTCTCTCTGTTGATTTCGCCAGAGGCCCCCGAACTTTCCCATAATTGCAAAAAGGTCCTTGTCCCTTATAAACAGCCCCTAAACCCCACTAAACTCGTCATTTCATGCGCCAAATTAATTCCGTTTGACCCCAAACTCCACCACAATATTCACCAATATATTTCCGCCAAATCCAACCAATCCATACCCAAAAATAATCATTATCATTCGCTCTCCTTTTCCCGTCCTTTCTTTTGGAGCTCAATAAAAGTTTTTTTTTCCTTTTATTTATTGGGTGTTTGTTTGTGTGCGCCGTAGACTCCGCTGTGAACGAGGAAGGACTCGAAGAGGAGCAGTGCTACGAGCAGGAGCTTGGAGACCAAGACCCCGGGCAGGAATCCCCCGAGGGTTGGGAGAACGGCAAGTGCAATCCCACCCTTTGATGCATACTTTTGTCCCAGTTTTTATGAACACAACCCATGGCCTGATTTATAAAACTTGCATGATTTTGCTGCTAAACCAGGTTGGATAGCCATACCTTGTTTGCTATAACTAATTCCTTGACAACCTAGATTAATGTTTAAATATGACAACGCTCTGTTTAAATGTTAGTCACTGCTAGAAATGCTTAGGAATGTTTTACTACTATACACTCCTCTATAATCACTTGGTGTTTGCAAAAGCAACCGTGTGCGTACCTTGAAATAAAAGAGACGATTTGTGTAAAATAAAATGAGTACCCGTGTGGGATGGGACAACGGTATTTCCGCGTGAAATACCGAGGTGAGCTCGAACCGGTGTGGTTGAGCATGGTGGGAGTTGTCTATCCTATCACAAGTTTTGGGATAATGTTGATGTGTCATCTAGCCTAACCCATTTTTACTGTACCACCACTCGACCGTTGTATGTGGCAACGGCCTAGCATAAATCCCACTAGTTGAGCTGCTGGTTATGTGGTGTGCTGGTGAGCAACAGAGGGTCATGGAGCCGGGGATATGGTCTATGTGAGGTATGCCCCTGGTTAGAACCTCGTTGGTAGGTTGCTAACCCCTGGTCGCGTCTGTGATAACTTGTCAGTTAGCTATGGTGGGTAATGGCTTTGATAGGAGCTACACTGGCACTAAGGTGTTCTTGTTGTGGTAGCCTACTTGTGGTTGTGTACACCTCTGCAGAGTTAAAACCTATCCGGATAGCCGTGTCCACGGTATTGGGCGAGTTACAGCTTGGTCACTTCACTAGTCCCCTGTTTTGGTGTAAGAAAATGTTGGTATTTGATTGAGCTGAGAAACGTTTTGACTTGGGCTACGACAGATGGGAAATCTGGTAGCAACAAAAATCTTGTACAAAGGAAAATGTTACATTTACTGTTCCTGTTAAAAGTAATATTTGTGAAAACTCATTGCGAAAACCAACCCCTTGCATGTGTAATAAAATTTGCTTTGCTGCTGAATGAACCATGAGCCTTCCTTGTTACAATACTTGCATACTTCTGTTATATCCCCTCCGTGGTTGTGGTTGCGCTTGCTGAGTACGTATGTACTCACCCTTGCCTAATCTGTTGCAGAGGCAGACCCGGACTTTGTGCCTGAGGATATCGTCTAGTGGGGTTCGTTCTGCACCCAACCTCTGCCTGTGTGTTAGGGTCACCCGCTGGAAGCCGCATGCGTTGCCACTCTGATGAGGATCTCTATGTTATCAACCTTTTTATCTGGAGCTTAGCTTTAGTTCTGTTTGTCGTGGCCCTGCAATGCCACCGTCTCCCGTAATGTTGTCTTTGTACTGAACTATCTATTGTAATAATGTGAACTAGCATCCTGGGACTGGTATTTGTATCACATTAAGTTCTCTCTTTTGAGGGGACGCTTCATTTTGCTTTAGCGTTTTTTTTTTGTTTTGAGTCGATTTTGTCAACCCCTATCACTTCACCACTATCGTGACAGGCTCTAGGGACTCGGGCGAAGAACTGGCTAGAGCTCTCATGGAAGTAGCACTCCTACATGCTACGATGCTCTGCATGGAGGCTTAGTCGTAGGCAGGGTCCCGGCCGAGTACTTTCACGCGTGTTTAGATGTTGGATATAGTGAATCGGACTTGCCGCTTTTGTTTTGTTGCTTCATGAGCAAGTTTTGATGGGGGCGAATACATGGTTGCCGCGAATTAAACGATGCAGGTCGGCAGTTGTCTCATGGATATGGAGAAAAAGATATGCACATGGTGATATATGGAGCTCAAAATAAATAAAATAAAATAAAATAAAATACTTAGCTTGATGAGTAGCCGAGTTGAAGTAGTCGTCCCGTGAGATCTGAAACTCACCGTAGTCTGAAAACTGGGTGGGTCGGGCAGGTTCTCAGATCGGATCTAAGATTCGTTCAGGGCGCGCCTCCACGCATGTGGGGAAGACGACGCGAGATTGATCTGCCATCAAGCTAGCGGGGTTTTCGAATCGAAAAAGCTCAACAATCTACCCCTACCTGGCGCGCTAACTGTCAGACCTTAGGACCAGTAATCCACCTGGGGGTACCCGAGTGATTGATTTATAGGCGGGTGATCGTCGAGCTAGTAGCTTGATGGTACACAGGAGACACTGATTTAGACATGTTTGGGCTACCTGGAGGTATAGTACCCTACGTCCTGTATCGGTGGTCGTGTTTGTATTGCTTGTATGGTTCGATGTGATGCCTGATGCCCCTATCTAGGGACCATTGCCCTCCTTTATATATCCAGGAGGTAAGGTTACGGTATGAGTATTTTTCATATGGAACTATTTACAACAGGGGGATCCTAGTAGGAGTCTACTAGGACTCGGTCTTCTTTGAGCCGGCCGCTGCCGCCCCGGTAATGGGCCCTAGGGTACCCATATCCCACAATCCCCTCTATTGGCCACCTTCTCATAAGTATGTCTCTCTTCTTCTCCTCACCTCTCCCATTGCTAGGGGTCTTCTATCTGCAAGGGCTAGATCTCCTATGTCATGGGGTTGAGTTAGGGCACCCACAATTGGGTGAAAAAGCATGTAATAGGCAATAAATGCAGCCTGGCGGCTGTAGAGGAGGTGACGTGGAGCACGACGTGGAGAGCCAACTTAGCAGGGGGCGAGATTAACACCGAAAACGGAAGTTTAAGGACCAAATCAGACTATTTGAGAGTAGGAGGACCAAATCGACCCACAGCCAAGAGTTGAGGGACTAATTCGGCTATTTGGCCTTTTCTTAACGAGCTAGCTCGTGAACTGTTCGATAGGCTCATTAGGCTAGATAAAAATGATAACACCAAATTTAATTGTTATTATTATAGTATTATCTTTATTGTTTTACTAAAATAAACTTGTCATTCAATTTGTAAGTCAAATATACCAATAATTGAGTCTATTTAGAGTCTTTGAACTTCTACGTTATTCCAATTTATTAGTTTTTATTATTTATTTTTATAATATCATCGAGAGTTAGACTTTTAAATATTATTAACATGCTTAAATTATCATATATGGGTTACTGCCATATTTAATTTTAACATTAATATTTAACGGTGATTGGCTCGTGCGAGCCAGCCCGTGAGCCAAACGAGCCAGCTCGAGAACCGAACCAAACTCAAATTTTATTAGCTCATTAATATCAATGAGCCGAGCCGAACTAACTCGTTATTAAACAAGCCATAGCCAGCCACCCCTACGTGGAGGCCTATAAGGTAAATCTAAGTTCATACCACTACACTACAACTTTTTTTTAAAAAAAAATCAACACTACAACTTTCCTAATTGCTCTTCGATGCTTAGGAAATCTATACAGAGGTAAAAAAATCAAAGCCAACGAATTTTTTTACCAAATATTGTTTTCTCGTCGCCAACGAAATATCCAAATTTCGTGAAATTTCGCTAAAATTTCGTTGATCCATGTATGGCTTGGCATACCTGAATTTTGGGTCAGGTCTATTGAACGCAATGGGCAGCCCAACTAAGCCAACGTACAAGCTAGACTTGTTTGCATCGCGTGCACAAACCACATATAGCGACAATAATCATCTTTTAACTATTATAAGAGTTCAAACCTCTTTATTTATACTAGAAATATGCCCATGAGATGCTACGAGTGAAGGAGACATCATGGGCAAAGACGCGCGGAACTATGAACACCGTCGATTCCAGGTCTGGTGAGGAGCATGACAAAAAAGAGATTCTCGGTAGACGCTGGCTCCGAGAACGACATCAGGTCAACGATGGGGAGGGAGCGACATGAGAAGACAAAGGGTGTGTGTCGTGGTGTGGGACGACAAGAGAAGATGAGACACTGCGGGTTGCTTAATGTCCATGTGTTACTGCTGGTGAAAGGGACTTTTGTTAGTGAAGCCATGCATGAACCTTGGATGTCGCCGATTCTGCGTCTGATGAGGAGCACGGCAAAGGAGAAATCCTCGGTAGCCGCCGTGCCTGGGAACGATGGCGGGTCGACGAGGATGTAAATGACGTGAGAAAATAAAGGGGTGCGTGCGACGGAGTGGGACGACGAGAGGAGACGAGACATTATGGCTTAATTAGATAAAATATCATGGATTTTTGAAAAATATTAGTGGCTTGATTTCTATAAATATTAGGGCTTTTCTTTTTGTAAAATTATGAAGTACTGTCGAATCAAATTAGGTAAAGATTGACTTAATATTTTTAAACTATTTGTATTGTGATATATGTAACTGTTACACTAAATTGTTAAATTTAAGATTTGCTATTTTATTTTTGTAAAAAATTGAAATTATCTATCAGATTATATATGGATGTACCGAATTGTATAAAACAATATCGTAGCATACCGTAAAATCCTAGCTACTCCACTGGGAGCAACCAAGGCAGTCTCACCTCCTTGCCGCCACCCTCCGTGACGTGAGGCCGTTCCCCTCTGTCCTCCCGACACCATTTCACCACCATCCTTCGCCTGACAGCAGCCGTTGCCCCCAACGCGCACTCCGCTCGGGCAGTACCCTCGATACCGTGTTTGCGCGGTTCGACGGGACTCCCGCTAGCCGCTACCGCCCGTCAACGCCGTGCAAGTGTTCGATGAAATTTCCGTGTCGATGGAGATGGCGTGCCTCTGTGGATGTGGACACGACGTCCCCTCCGTCTCTTGTCTCACGACTTGCGGGGAGGACCCGAGGAGCCGCCCATTTTGGTTCCTGTGACCAATTGCCATCGCCATCGCCATCAGCAGGGAATGTGATAATCAATCTCCGGAAGTTCCAAGTCACCCACCATATGTGCTTGTATCCAAGTACAGTTCTTGCATCTCGCCATGTCAAGCACGGGTAAACGAGGATCACTCTGCGCTGCCAAACCAGGATGCGACTTTACCTCTAGCCAGATCAAGCGTCGTGCGTTCTCGAAGCGTTGTGCCCAGCTAGTCTGGGGGGCTGAGGGAACAGTCCACCTGTGGTTCTGGCGCCTGACCTTACCTTCCGGTAGCAGAATCATTCTGTTCAGGTTAGTGCTCCAAGTATATTTATAAACTTTACATGGGTTTGTGGGGGAAAAACACACACACCTATTCTTATAACAGATCTGCATGTTATCCAAATGATTTTGCAGTTTATTTATTTACAGTTTTTATCCACGATGGCACCTTCCCGATTTTGGTGAGGTCAGAGAAATTAATGTACATCTTGGATTTGTGATGAACTCGGATAGCTAAACATTTACTTAGATGGTTTGTAGGAATCTACACTACAAGATTTGCCACATTTACCGAGGGATGGCAGCAGGTGGCCGACGGGACCTTTCTCTATTCTTGCACTTGGTCTGATTTTCCTAGTCAGCGATTACTTGCTCGGGGATTCATCTTCACTCCCGGCAAATGGTCCAATTACAGATAAATACCGTCGGCCACTAGAGACAAAAAAATGCTAGTATGAGCTAATACTCTCGGCCACCTAAAAACCCCTGTCGGTGAATATTTGGAATCTAGTAGTGCTAGGACCATAGCTTCTCATGAAAAGAGGCCCCATCCAGCCATCCTTTAACCAACTGCCTAAGATCAATCCATTTTTAGTCATCAGTCACAATTGGAACAATTTTCCCTGTCCAGCACGCCAAGACCTCCCTTACCATGTCTCATGCACATGCACCTACCTCTTTCTCCCCCACGGAGCCCCTCCACTGTTATTCTTTCCGTGGTTACCCATGGGGTTTGCAAAATGCAAATGAACTAGCGATCTAGTCTGCAAGATCCACTCTAGTTTACAAATTCGCTCATAGCTATGTAACACATTTGTTGCAACTCCTCACATATAAAAAGAAAAAAAAAACTCGGCCGGTGGGGGTTCTCTCAATCTATACAGATTGTCTTTTTTAAGGGCTATATAAATCATCTATAATACAGTTAAGGACTCGAGGCCCATATAAATCATTTCCACCAGGTGAGTGCAAAAACAGTTTGTGTTTGTATTTGGTATTTGGTTGCATGTTTATCTTATTAGTAAAGTTATTAACTACCAACTTACTGCAGGATACCATTGTAGGACATTATTACTCTATGGAAGATAAGCATACACTTGCTCTCACATGCTGTATAACAAGAAAACAGAAGAAAACAGATGCAGGTGAATCTAGCGGACATCATGATCTGGAGAAGATTTTGAAAGATCAAAGGGAACAACCATGTAACCTACCATTGCAATATTTACAAAATATCACGGACAACTTTTTTGAAGAACGAGAACTTGGAAGAGGAGCCTTTGGATGCCACAAAGATTGCTTTGCCTGGAACTTCTGCCTAAAGGAAGCCTTGAGAAGTATATTTCAGGTAGTTTAATTCAATATGTGCATCATTTCCCCAATTCTTTTATACTACAGTTTGCTTTGATCCAGGAATGGTTTTGCATTTGACATCAAAAGAGAACAGAGCATACATATGAACTTGTTAGTACTTTGCAAATTATTGTTACAAGAAGGTATCAAATCTGCACTTCTTTTGGTTAAATTTACAGATGAATCTCATGGACTTGATTGGCATAACCGCTACAAAATAATTGTGGGGATTTGCCGTGGTCTACATCATCTTCACGAGCAGTGGCAAACTGGTACACCTATCATTCACTTGGACCTCAAACCTGAGAATATATTTCTCAATGAGAATATGGTGCCAAAAATTGCGGATTTTTGTCTATCAAGACTCTTTGATCCAGAACAAACTCAAGTGTACACTAGAACTGTTGTGGGATCACTGTAAGTCGAACTTCCATTGTTTTCTAAAGAAACGTACAGACATGAGTTTAGTAAATGCATCACTTCAGGTTTCTCATAATGCTTCAACCGAGTTATAATGCAGAGGTTACATGGCACCAGAATACCTGAACAAAGGTATAATCACAATCAAGGCAGACATTTTTAGTCTTGGTGTGATAATCATACAGATAATTGCGGGCCACAAGAACTACCCTGATGGTACTGGAACATGTATACAGGATTTTGTAGAACATGTAAGAATCCACATGTGCAATATATATTTTATGCACTTGAAGCACATTATGTTCCTTTCTCTTTGTTGCACAGTACCATCCTAGCTCTAAAATTTTATTCCCTCAGGTACTTCAAAACTGGAGGAACAGGTTCAAAGAACTTAAGCATACATCAACAGAAAAGGATTGCAAGCAAATAAAAAGATGCATTGAAATAGGTCTAAATTGTGTGCAAACTGATGCAGCAAAAAGGCCTACAGCAAGACAAATTATTGATAGTCTTCACAAATGTTACAGTACGATTCTTCATGTTAGCAACAAGGAAAAGTCACCTGCTGACATGGTCGATGATCACTTCCAGAAGAAATCAGATCTCACATTTTATCATAAAAAAGAAGTACATATGCCTAAGAGACTTAAAATACACGGAGATTACTTTGAGCTTGAGGAAGGAAAACCTTCTCCAAAAGATAAATCACATACTGTGATATTGGAGCAAGCTGAAATAAGGGACCCACAATTAGGAGAGACATCGGTTCCTCTTGCAATGGATGGAAACTGTCTACTTGGAAGGTTGCAGTACCTTGAAAACCGAGGTAATATTCAGTTCCTAGAAAGTGCAATGCACAGTTATCTATCGACAACTAACCATTATTCTTAACTACTCTTTCATGGAAAGTTGTGTTTTCTCATTTTTATTTTTATGTTATTCAGTTGCTTTAGCAAGGATATTGTTTCCCACGGAGGCAAGAATAGCAATGGACATTACTCGAGTGGGTGGAACTTTGGAATTTGCCCTTGGTTCTATTGCGAAACCTCCTTCGAAGACGCAGCCAAATTTTAATCTAAATTGTACTCCTTTAAAAGGGAAGGAAGAACACTTAGCTCGGATGAGATCCCTCTCAAAAACAGGTGACACAGACTTGCCTTTATTAAGCCACAATGTTTAATAATTGCAATCAACTGTTTTCTCTTTACCATGTCCCTTGTGATGAAAACTGAGACTGTAGTTCCTCCTTCCCCATTAGGTTGATAAAGTTAGTTTTGAACGCCTGAGATCTCTAAGAAATCTTGCAGTTTGTAAATCAAGTAAAAGGGAATTCTTGTCAATTAATCTGTAATCATGGATAATTTTTCTTAGACATGTCATTTTCCTTTGGATCTTTACTAATTGCAAGCTGAATGGTATATCAGTGGAACTTGGCAAGCGCTTCTTCCCGTCCTGTTCAAAAGTACTTGACAGGATCATGGATGATGAAATTGAGTTGGCTTTCCTTGGAAGAGACATGTCTACAGAGAAGAAGAGGAGGTTTCATAATCTTCGACATGTGCTTGAGAAGGCATTCAGTGAGGACAAGGAGGAGTTCGACAAGCAGGCCCGTTCGTTTTTCTCATTGTCAACCACAATTGGAGCCATCTGACCTCAGAGATGAAGAAAACGTTGCCCCTGTTCCCTCCATTTTCGGAGGTAGTGTCCTTCTGGGGCTAATCATATGTGTTTACCTTCTGTCTAGGTGTCCTCAAAATTCTAACAATCTAGAGTCCCCTGGTCTTCTCCTTGGACAATCTGTTGGTCATTTCATCGTTTGGATAAGAGAGTTGTGCATGCTATTCCTTGTATAGTACGGACAATTACATCCCTCCACTTGAATTGCAAAACATAGTAGCATGGTCTGCACTTCTGCTTTAATTAGGTCTCTGATATCCTCCAGTTAAGATGCTTGAATCCTCTATGGCAGTGGATATTTGCACTTGCTCTCTGACCAAACGGATTCTAACTTGTATCAGTTGTTGGCTTCTCACTTGTAGATGTTTGATGAAACAGAGTTTCTGCTCTGTTGGCCCTTGGCCGTCTTGCCCAGTGGCCGTGGATGAAATTCTTTGTTCTGGATTGCTGAAGCATATGCCAGAACTACACTGTTACCGACATCTGGTAACAGTGTAAAAAGGCTCTCGTTTGCTGAATAAACTCTTGCACTCATCTAAAAAGGGCAGGCTCAATCAGCAAAGAGAAACTTCAGTTTGCCATTTCCACAAACACCTGACGCGCATCTTCACCCCTCTGAAACGAGATTGCTGCACCGGCGAGGAACAGTCGACACCTAGCGTAGCCATCGAGGACGGCCTGCGCGAGGCGCTCAGCTACAGCTCTTAGCACTGCAGAACACCAGGGGATCGCTGGCACTTCTGCTCTTCCGTGCCCTGTCCGACCGCCGCCTCTGCTATGTATGACGGTGGTGACGGCGAGGCGTTAGGCAACGACGACGGCGAGCGGCGGCAGCAACCATGGGTCGGATCCGAGGCAATGGTAATCCGGCGAGCACCCATTTCTTCCGGAGATTCAGGGCTTTAGCAAGAACCCACCGTGCCGCTGCTGCCGCCGGGCTTTTGTGATTGACCTGAACCCCGTGCTGGGGATTGGTGGCCGGCGCTGGCCACCGCCATGGTCTTCGTCAGGCCTCATGCGCGCCACCACCGCCGCCGCCACGTACGTCGGCTTCTCTTCTCTGTTACTACCCATGGACATGTTTTAGGCTGATTGTCAGTGAATAAAAGCCGCAGCTACTTTTCCTAAAAATAAAAAAAGCCGCAGCTACAGATCAGTGTTCTGTTTTTTTTTCTTTTTGAGGTTCTTCATTATATCGTCACTCCACAGGTGCTGCTTGTTTTCGTAATCCACATGATCTTCAATACAATTGCTGATTCTGGCACTGGCAGCAATGAACACCAAGCACATGAAATAAAACAGGTTGATTTCACAAAAAAGGAGTCCAATCATTAATGAAACTTTGAAATTATGGAGCAAGAAACAGTGAATGAGCATCCTGCATGACAGTAGATCCAAGATAACTTTGCAAGGTCTGCACGTGCATGAGATTTCCCTTGGCCATCGTTACCAATGAACTTAACTATCATCATGTGTGAAAACTAGTGTGAGATTGCAGCTACGATATTTTTGAAAATAAAAAAACATAGGTCTACTTATGATAGGAGTAACAAAAATTAGATAGATGAGCACAGGTCTACTTATTTTTTGGTGCAAAATGAGGTGGTTGAGATGAGTATACTTGAGCCTTCAAAAATCTGTCGGAGGAAGGGGGGCCGAGTATAGCTTCGCCTCCACAAGGTTCCGCCACTGGGTGGGTGTTTGATTGAGAAATGCAAATGCAAGTGGTAAAGGAAAACTTAAAACAATGGGGTTTGAAACAGAGCAGGCAAATAATGTCTTGTTTTGGTGCTTATTATCAGGTAAGGCTATCCAACTGATTGTTGAAAATGAAAGGTCTTTAGCCTCTACACCACAGACAACTCAGTTTTACAACATCATCAGCTTATAAGGGACCTCGTTCACCAATAAAGGTGTACGCAAATAATAGAAATAAATCAACCGTAGAGCCTATCATTAGGAGAGCAGTGAATATTAGACCAATCGTGAAAGGGCCTCTAGCCTAGAGGTTAGAGAACTAGAACCCAGCAGATCCAAATTCGACTCTGTGGGAGCGAATAATTGGGTTTGAACTAAAAAAAATATAAAAAAAATAGGTAAGGGCTTCCCCTCCCGACTTCGGTCAAAAATTATTAGACCAATCCAGAAAATATTGATAAAAAACAGAACCTTTGAAGACTATCGGAGCACTTCGTTCATCAATACAGATAGTTTATTGGGGGAAAGGAGAATCGCTGAAGATTCTCTAATAGAGAATTGGTAAGAGTGTTTTTTTTCCTGGCTTGGCTCTAAAATAAGGAGTGCTTAGAGAGCTAAAATAAGGAGTGCTTAGAGAGCATGCTAATGTTCCAATTCAGGGTGGTCATTCGGTTTGGTTCTTTGGTTTTTGATGAAATTTGGTCATGAGAAAATGAGAACAGATCAATTTTGAGAAATTCTAGAAACCAAGCATTTCACTTTTCGGTTATTTGGGCTCGATTTCAGTAACTTTGGTTCAGTTTCGGTTCTAACCGAACTATCTGAATATTTTGAGTAAAGGCTAAGACAACAAAAAATAATATAAATTTTTAAGTAAATTTGGACAACACTTCCTCTTTTTAGATAAATAATTGACAAGTGAACATAGCAATATATTAACACAAATACATAGCACTTTAAATATGACACATCATACATAAATCAAATCTATAGTCTTACAAAATGCAAATTTTATATAATTCGGTTCTTTCGGTTAATTCGCTAACCACAACAGGAACTGAAATAACTGCAGAAAGTTTGGTTCCATACTGTCGGGAACTGAATAGAAACTATTTTTTCAGTTTTGGTTCCAATTATTTTGGTTAGTTTTCAGTTCACGGTTATTTATACGGAAAAAAGTCTATTTTACTCCTTTCACCTATTCACCTTGTCCATTCCACCCCCTCACCAAAATATTGGCTCAATTTACTCCCTTCTCCTATTGATATCAGTTTAAATTACCCCCTAAACCAGATTCCCACCCGGATTAACCTACGTGTTCATTGTTTTGACCAATCTTGGTGGACGTGGGGTGCATGTGCCAAGCCACTTGTGCCAGACCCGCACACCACCAGAGTTCAAGCCGCCTGTTGTGCCCAAACCGAGCCGCTGTGCACTTGTTGCAGTGAGTTTCTCTCTCCCCTGGACGATCGATCAAACTCTGTTTCTCTTTATTCTCTCTCTCCAGCATTTTCCCGTCCTCTCTCCCTCTCTACCAGCAATCTAGATGATTGATTGGAGCAACTAACGCTGGTGGATGCCCTACGAGTGGATTGGATGTGTAACCTAAATCCTAGAGTATCAATTTGGCTGCAAGATTGGTTTGCAATCTTATGGGTTCTGCTCGCACGGGGGAAGGAAAATTAGCCAGCAAGATTGTTTTGTTCCTATCATGGAGCCATGGAGGGCTCCATTGGCAACGGGTGTAGGGGAATTTTACTGCAACGTGGATTGCCCTCTTCTTCCTCTAATAATTTGGCCTCCCAATGGTGGAATTGCTCAACGGGGAGCCATGATGAATTGCCCTCTACATCGTGCCGTGTTTTTTATTCACGTGAAGCTGATAATGGCCCTTGCAAATACGCTTGCATATGCAGTTTATAGTTGCCTGATGGCCTGCAAGCAACCGGTGCTGCCGTGATTGGGGTGCGCAGGCAACGACAATTGACGACGCACGCGCAGAAACAACTTCACCAGATGGAACAGCTAATTATGCGTGCGGAATCCAACTTAGGGGGTAAATTAAGCATGTATTAATAGTAGGAGGGAGTAAATTAAACCAATATTTTGGTTAGGGTGTGGAATGGACAAAGTAAATAGGTGAAGAAAGTAAAATAGACTTTTTCCTATTTATACCCATCCTAGTTTCCACCACACCTACTGTCCACAGCGTGGTAAAAACCGGTGCCTAAATCTTCTCTTTCTTCTTCAAGCATGGGCGCATGCCATTGCAAGTTGCGATGCCGAGACAAGAAATGAGGCTGCTGGGTCATGTATGTACATGCATCGGTGCTTGGGAATAAAAAAAATGGTACACAAGAGAAAGGGGATTTTTTCTGTGCCATGAAAGTGATGAGGCTGCGGTACAATGTTCGGGCAAAAATGGGCCCTCATGATGCTGCACGTTGCAACCCAAAGACTTTTGAAGCATCGATCACGACAGATTTCATGTGACTCGCACCCGCTCCGCCGCTCACACTTCTTTTTATTGCTTTCACGGTGGCATCTCCATCCTTTCCAGGAGTAGCATCCCTCCAGCCTCCAGGCGACCAGGCCTCAAGATCTTCACCAGGTTAGTTTTAAACATTTTATAATCTTCTCTTCTATAATGCTTTTTTCTTGTGTTTTGGCGGCTTGCTTTCTTTTAGAATTACACATGGCCGACCTTGAAGTAGTTTTTCTTGTACACAAGCCCATGCTTTATAAGTACGTACTCTGTTTAGATCCGGCAGTGGGGAGAGGTCAGATGTTCGGCCGACCTACCGGCGCCAGCAGCAGCAAGATCCCCGTCCCGTCTTGGCGTTCTGTGAGCCAGGCGATTTTCAGAATATGAGCATCTGAAGGGTATGGGCAATACTAAACAGGGGAGAAGGATATGAATTTGGCCGCCCAATACCCTTAAGAAATCGTTAAGTCCAATGCACTGCCGGTCGCGCTCTGCGTCGAGAGCACGACCCGCACGCCGCTGCTGCGCCCTGGCTAGTGCGCTGCCGCCGGCCGGGTTAGTGGCCCGTGGTTAGGGCCCTAGGTTGCTGGAATCAAAGATCACCAGCGGCCGTAGAAAAGGTGGTCGGGGCATCGGCGACGGTCGCGCGCCAGGCAGCGAGGGCGGAGACAACAGAAAAGAAGGTAGCGGCGTTAGATTAGCGTCGCGGTGGCGGTAGGTGGCGCGTCACCACCAAAGTCGGGGACGGAGGAGGCGGCGGGGGCGAAGGAGGCGACTGAGAAGACAGACAACCGACGGGTTGGTGTGGGAGTGGTGGCGGGCGGCGGCCAAGCCCACCGGAGCAATGGAAGGCGGAGACGGAGGGGGCGGGCGCCGTGCGGGCGCGCGCTCTTCCTTCCACGCGACCGGTGTCGCGCCTTAACCGGGTCCTTGAGAAATTGGACAAAAACTGTACACGTGCAGCCAAATCTTCCTAATCCTAATTTATTAGACTCCCATTCCGCTCCATGGGGCCGCAGCCACAGCGCTGCTGCTGCGGGTTGAATTTCAGAAAGACCTCACCTCCGACAATGTCATAAAGACAAACACAAGAGTTCTATAGGATAAAATGAACCAAGGCACTTCGTATCAGTTGAATACAGGATAAAAAGTCAAACTTGAGATGACCTTCGAGTTCGAAATGGGCAATAAGCGACATACAGTGGCGAAGTTATCAAAAAGCACAAAGGAAGGGTCGTCCCGAAAACATCATGCAGGACGAGTCTAGGCCAGCGAAGGTCTGAGGAAACTCAAAATAATATCCTTAATCACCTCAGCACCTTCGACGAAGACTTCGGGAGCGGCATCGCAAAGAACAGGCAGTGCTTTCAGGTTCGAGTTAGGGGAAGAGTTCAGGACTTGGGTGTAGTTGCATGCAATGTGAGAAGCAGTAGGAGAAGTCAATTTGTATATGTCATGTGAATAAAATGTCCCATGTACCCTTGATTGAGGATATGTAAGTCAACTGCCATGTAAGAGAGAAGGTAGGTCCCATAGGAGGGGTAAAATTGTATCTCGTACAACATACTGCCCCCTGTAAAAGGAGGTCCTAGCGCTCCTTTTGAGGGGCCGACTTTTGGAATTCTGAAATGAACAAAGAGTTTCTCCAGATCATATCTTGTGAACCTGTTACTGCTGGTTTTGCACCTTAGGGTAAAAGTGAAACCAACAGTTGGCGCCCACCATCTGTGTGTGCTCGGTAGAAGACCCACATGGCTACCGGAGGAGGCAAAGTCGGAGTAAGCAAGGACGGAGCTAACTCGGAATCTCCTCCTAATGCAGAATCACCTACTCTCGGTCTTGAGCGACAGCCTGCAGTTTCGGACTCAAGCCCGAACACTAACAAGTCAGAAGCTTCAAAATGCAAAAAAAGAGCCCAAATAGTAGCAGCAAAAGTAAGGAAGTTGAAAGCTGCTATCTCAGTTCCACACACAATCTCTTCAAGCCCAGAAAAAGAAGAAACTCAAGAGTTGGAGTTAACTAAACAAGAGCTTGCTCGCTTAGAGAAAGAAAATGCAAAGATATTAGCTGAAACGTCGGCGTCACAACGCGCAGCAACTGTCAAGCAAGAGCTAGCAGCAGCAAAGGCAAGACTACTAAGGCTGCAGACAGAATTGCAGTTGATGGCCTGCAAGCAATCTGAGTTGGATTCGGTCGACCATAGTTTTGAGAATCAAGAACAAAACTTATTTGGAATACCAACGGCAGTGGATACTTCAAACTTATTCAGAAACACAATAGTCTCAAGACCAGTGGATTTAGCTAACCCTTTAGCTCCCTGTTTGCAATTAGCAGCCTGGCCACCAACTCACAGAGGACACCCAATACCAAAATTCAATGGCACCGGAGATGCCAGACAGTTCCTCATGGCGTACGAGGCAGCCATAGCGTCAACGGGCGGCGACGATACGGTCTTAGCTAAATCCTTCATCATTGCATGCGAAGGCATAGCGTTAAACTGGTACTCCTTGCTGAAACCTTTGTCAATCCAGTCGTGGCAAGATCTCAGGTCCAAGTTTCTTGAGAATTTTAAGGGGATAAAAAGGGATTCACTCAATAGCAGCGATTTGTTCGGTTGTGTTCAAGGTGACAGAGAGCCTTTGCAGTTATACTTTCAGCGATTCATCCAGCTCAGAGCCCAAGCACCGAAAGTGCCTGATGATGTGGCAATCGAGGCATGTATCAAGGGTCTAAAAATAGGGCCTTGTGCGAACTTCTTCGCCAGAGAGCCTCCAGCTTCAATGAACGAGTTGTACATAGCCTTTGAGAAATGGTGCAGAGCCGACAAAGACTTTAGACGAAGATCAGAGGAGGTCAAGAGAGCCAGACAAGTGCAAAATAATGCTCAGGTATACCGCTGGGATCAACAAGGAGCCAGTCAGAGGAAATGGTTGCCCCAAAATCAACAAGCCGTGTACCAAATCGAAGCTCATAGTGCGGACAATCAAAGTTTTATACAGCCAGCACAACCTTCAAGCAGAGAGTTCTCAGATTGGAAGGACAATGAGAGAGACAACGACGCCAGCAGAGGGGGAAGACCCAACAGAGGCAGAGGCCGCGGTCGCGGGAGACAGCCCCAAGAAGAAAGAAAATACTATTGTATATTTCATGGAGCAGAAGCTGGTCATGGGACAAAATTTTGCCCAGAAAGTAAAAAGGTCCTAGAGAGAATGGAGGCTGAGAAGGCTCAAACTGAAAGCACAACTCCTTCAATTTGTCAAAGTGTAAATTGGGCAACTCATCAAAATTTTCAGAGTGGTCCACAAGCATCCTTCGCTCAGCTACCAGCAAGAAATGTTCAAGCATTCTCTTACCAGCCAGCACCACTACCCCCCTTACAAAGCAATCAAACACCTTCGGCGCCACCCATGGTAAATCTCACCTTCAGCGAAGCTCAAAGCTTGCAAAATCCAAAGGAAGAGAACAAAGGAAATCAATCAAGTAGTCTGCCAACGGTAGGAATGATCATGCCCATTTCGGGAGGGTCATCCATGCAATTCGAGAACAAGAGACAAAGACAGGATTACTTTAGAAGTGTCAACAACATCTCTGTCAAAGGTCCAATGATCAGGTCGCGATGGTCGCACATGCCTATCACATTCACTGAACAAGATCTCAAGCTTACAAATTTCCCTCACAACGATGCTTTAGTTATTGAAGCCAATATTGCCAGATGGAAAATAGGCAGAATCTTGGTGGACACTGGAAGCTCAGCTGACATCATTTTTGCAAGCACCTTTACAGAAATGAAGTTAGACCAAACTGCTTTACAGCCAGCTGACAATCCCCTTTGTGGCTTTGGGGGAAAAAGAGTATCGGTTTTGGGCAAAATAGATTTACCAGTTTCCTTTGGGGATTTGTCAAACGTAAGAACAGAGTATGTAACCTTCGATGTGGTAGACATCTATTTCCCATATTTAGCAATCTTTGGTCGGGAGTTTCTAAACAAGTTTGAGGCAGTCGTTCATCAGCCGTATTTGTGCATGAAAATGCTAGCATTAAGAGGAGTAATCACTGTGTTCGGAAGTCAGCAGGTGGCGAGAAACATTGAGAAAGGAGAAACTCCCGGGCATCGCAATGTGGACATCCTGAACCAGGCAGAGGCCCCAGACCCAACGCAGAAGGAAGAGGTAGACAGAGAAAAGGTACCAATACAACCCGATCAAGAAACAAAGAGAGTTTTCCTGGATACATCAGTCATGGACAGACACGTGCTCATCGGGGCTGATCTCGAAAAAGAAGAAGAGGCGAATTTGATTAAGTTTCTCTACAGTAACAAAGAAGTATTTGCCTGGTCTTCCAAGGACTTGTACGGCGTGAGCAGGTCCATCATTGAGCACAGTCTCAACATCGACAAAACTGTTAGGCCTAGAAAACAAAAACATAGAAAAATGTCAGATGACAAGGTCCTGGCAGTAAAAGCCGAAGTTCAAAGGCTACTCGAGGCTCATGTCATAAGAGAGGTCAAGTACCCTCCATGGTTGGCAAACACAATACCGGTGAAAAAGAAAAACGGCAAATGGAGGATGTGTGTGGATTTCACGGTCCTAAACAAGTTTTGTCCCAAGCATGATTTTCCCCTCCCAAGAATCGACAGGGTGGTGGACGAGGCCGCCAACAGCGAAATGTTATCGTTGCTGGACTGTTTCTCGGGTTATCATCAAATTTGGATGAAAAAGGAAGATGAAGAATGCACAAGTTTCATCACACCCTTAGGAACTTATTGCTTCGTTAGGATACCGGAAGGATTGAAAAATGCTGGACCAACATTTTCCAGAATGTCGAAGGTGGTATTTAAGGATCAAATTCCAAGAAATTTGTTGGCATATGTTGATGACATTGTAGTAAAAAGCAAGGCGAGAGCGGAGGACGTGACAGATTTGCCTGAAACCTTCGCTAACATGAGAGCGGCAGGTTTGAAATTGAACCCCGAGAAATGCGTATTCGGAGTGAGGAAAGGAAAGGTTCTGGGATGCCTAGTATCAGTAAAAGGCATAAAAGCTAACAGAGACAAAGTCAAGGCTCTAATCAACATGGAAGAGCCAAAAACAAGAAATGATGTGTAGAAACTCACGGGGAGAATAGCAGCATTGAACAGGTTTATCGCCAAATCTGCAGAGCGAAGCTTGCCATTCTTCAAGACACTAAAGTCAGCAACCAAGTTCAGTTGGGGGCCAGAACAAAAGAAAGCTTTTCAAGAGTTAAAGGATTATTTGCACCATCTGACTGTCATGTCACCCCCTGAGTCAGGCTCAACTCTGTTCCTTTACTTAGCAGCAACAGAGTCAGCCGTAAGTGCGGCACTAGTACAGGAGAAGGAAATCCAAGGCTTAAAAACCTAGTTGCCAGTCTACTTTGTCTCAGAAGCGTTAACAGAGTCCAAGAAGGCATATTCAGAGCTGGAAAAAATAGCGTACGTGGTGGTCATGAGTTCGAGAAAGCTGAGGCATTATTTCGGAGCACATAAGGTGGTGGTTCTCTCGGATCAACCTCTCAAAGAAATCTTCAATAACAAAGAAGCTCCGAGTCGTATTCGTAAATGGGCGACCGAGATGTCTAGTTTGCCAGTCGTATTCGAAAAAAGAACGGCAATAAAGTCTCAGGTGTTAGCTGATTTTGTAGCAGACTGGACTTCGCCAGGCTTCGATCAACAATTAATGTCGAGCCGGAGTGGTTCATTACATGCGACGGAGCCTGGGGGAGAGATGGTGCGGGGGCCGCAGCGGTAATTACATCACCCAACAGAGCGAAGCTGCGATATGCAGTAAGACTGGATTTTTGCAAAGAAGATGACAAATGCTCAAACAACGTAGCAGAATATGAAGCATTGTTGCTTGGACTACGCAAAGCAAAGGCATTGGGAGCAAAAGTTTGCACAATAAAGACGGATTCACAGGTCATCACCGATCAAGTAGAAAAGGAAAGTTCGGCCAAAAACCTAGAGCTAATCAAGTATTTGGAGATGGTGAGAAGAATGGAAAAATAGTTCAAAGGTTACACTATAGAATTTTGGCCCAGAAGCCAGAATGGGAAGGCAGATGCTTTGGCTAAAGCAGCAGCAAGAAAGGAAAAACTACCCCCAAGTCTCCTTCAGTCAAAGAAAAGGCAAACTTAGTATCTTGGATACTCGCCATTCAAGGCGAGGATTGGAGAGCTCCCATTATTGCCTTTCTGAGGGGGAAATGCGAGCCTGAGTCAGTCTCAGAGACTAAAAGAATGGAGTAGAGATGCCGGAGCTACACTTTGGTGGGAGATGAATTGTTCAAATTGGGTGTCACCGCCCCCTTCTCAAGTGCATAGCCCATGAAGAAGGCATGGAGTTGCTAAAGGAAATTCATAGCGGATGTTGCGGATCACACATTGGTTCCAGAGCTTTAACAGGAAAAGCTTTCAGGCAAGTGTTTTACTGGCCAACAGCATTAAGAGACGCGCAACAAATAGTCAAAACATGCGAAGCTTGCCAGAAATTGGCAAAACAACAAAGAGCTCCAGGGGCAGCCACCCAGTTAATTTCTCCAACATGGCCATTGCAAAGGTGGGGTATTGACATCGTAGGACCACTACCAACAGCCCAAGGCAATTACAAGTTCGTAGTAGTGGCGATGGAGTATTTCACTAAATGGATAGAAGCTAAGTCATTGGTGAATATCACAGCTGAATCGATCAAGAAGTTTTTCTGGCAAAACATTGTTTGTCGTTTCGGGGTACCAAGGGAAGTGACGATTGACAACAGAAGACAATTTGACAGCGAAGTGTTCAAAGAATTCTGTCATTCCATCGGCACAATCCCAAAGTTCGCATCGGTATACCATCCGCAGTCAAACGGTGCGGTCGAAAGAGCCAATGGCATCATTTTCGAAGGTGTCAAGAAGAGGTTGGTGGAACTAAAAAAGAGCAAGTGGGTGGATGAATTAACCAAGGTAGTATGGTCTCGTAATACAACAAAATCCAGAGCAACACAATTCACGCCTTTCAAGTTATTGTTTGGAGAAGAAGCGATGACTCCTGAAGAACTGCGCTTCAAGAGTAGCAGAACAAGTTTCAGTCAAGAAAAGAACAGCGAAGGCACTGATAAAGATCTAGTCGAAGGTGAAAGACTCCAAGCTGCGGTGAATCTTAACAAATATCAAGAAGAGACCAAGAAATGGAGAGACAAAAAAAGTAGTAAGGAAAGACATCACATTAGGAGATTTTGTTTTGAAACTAAAGGCAGGGAAAACGGGAAAATTACAAGAAAATTGGGAAGGCCCATTTTTGGTTAGCAGAAGTAACAGGCCAGGGTCTTTCTACTTAACAGACGAGGAAGGCAAGGAGTTGCCACATTCATGGAATGTTGACAACTTGAGGAGGTTCTATGTGTAAGATAGAAAAGATTAGTAGTTTCTTTCTTAGGTTTCTCTTTTATTTCAAATTTAGGTCCCGTACTCTTTTCCTCACAGGGAAAACCCCATTCCGGTGGTGAGGTTTTTAATGAGGCGGGTCCAGTTGTAAATTTGCTAAATTATAAAGCAAAGCATTCCCCAAAGAAGTGTCACAACCGAAAAAGCAACCTTTGAGAAAGGTTGCAGATTCAGCAAATGCTTAAGCAAGTTCGAACAGAGATCGCCGGGGCAAAACTGTTCGAACTTAACAAGAAACAAATGAAACAAGCCTGGCTAAAAGTGCCAGAGGCTTAGGTAAAGCAAAATCTACGAAACACTCGAAGCTAACGAATGGCATAAAAAGCCGAAAAAAGGTCATGCTAGGCTTCGAGTCAAGTGTTTACGCTCACCTCGCTAAGAAAGGGGAGGTGACGCTTTTCAAAGCTCGAGGGGAGCTCGAGAACAAAACAAGCTCGGCTAAAAGTGCCAGAGGCTATGACTTAGAAATATCAAAAAGTTATTCGAAGCTAGCTTACAAAATATTTAAGCGAAAGAAAGCTACGTTAAGCTTCAAATGGCTTATTTCGGCTCACCTCGCTAAGAAAGGGGAGGTGACGCTTTTCAAAGCTCGAGGGGAGCTCGAGAACAAAACAAGCCTGGCTAAAAGTGCCAGAGGCTATGACTTAGAAATGTCAAAAAGTTATTCGAAGCTAGCTTACAAAATATTTAAGCGAAAGAAAGCTACGTTAAGCTTCGAATGGCTTATTTCGGCTCACCTCGCTAAGAAAGGGGAGGTGACGCTTTTCAAAGCTCATAGAAAGAGCTCGCGAATGAAACAAGCCTAGCAAAAAGCGCCAGAGGCTATGACTTAGAAATGTCAAAAAGTTATTCGAAGCTAGCTTACAAAATATCTAAGTGAAAGAAAGCTACGTTAAGCTTCGAATGGCTTATTTCGGCTCACCTCGCGAAGAAAGGGGAGGTGACACTTTTCAAAGCTCATAGAAAGAGCTCGCGAACGAAACAAGCCTGGCAAAAAGCGCCAGAGGCTATGACTTAGAAATGTCAAAAAGTTATTCGAAGCTAGGTTACAAAATATCTAAGCCAAAGAAAGCTACGTTAAGCTTCGAATGGCTTATTTCAGCTCATCTCGCTAAGAAAGGGGAGGTGACGCTTTTCAAAGCTCATAGAAAGAGCTCGTGAACGAAACAAGCCTGACAAAAAGCGCCATAGGCTATGACTTAGAAATGTCAAAAAGTTATTCGAAGCTAGCTTACAAAATATCTAAGCGAAAGAAAGCTACGTTAAGCTTCGAATGGCTTATTTCGGCTCACCTCGCTAACAAAGGGGAGGTGACGCTTTTCAAAGCTCATAGAAAGAGCTTGTAAACGAAACAAGCCTGGCAAAAAGCGCCAGAGGCTATGACTTAGAAATGTCAAAAAGTTATTCGAAGCTAGCTTACGAAATATCTAAGCGAAAGAAAGCTACGTTAAGCTTGGAATTGCTTATTTCGGCTCACCTCGCTAAGAAAGGGGAGGTAACGCTTTTCAAAGCTCACAGAAAGAGCTCGCGAACCAAACAAGTCCGGCAAAAAGCACCAGAGGCTAGGGTAAAACAAAACTTGTCAAATACTCGAAGCCGGCAAACGACAAAAATAGCCAGGGAAAGGTCATCCCGAGCTTCGAAGTTAAGACTTTCATTATTATCATTAAAAATATAAGATAATGATAACTTAAGTTTCAGCTTCGTTGAAAACATGATCATTACAAGCAAGGAGAGGGGCAGTAATCTCCAAAACGACCTTACTAGAATTACATTGTAGTTCCCAAAGAAAGACAAATTACATGGTTCGAGGCAAAATTTCAATAACATAAGCGCGGTCGCTAGCATCACGTTGAAGATTGTAAATATAGTGAAAGTCGTCGAAGTCGCTTCGAGTCTCGCAACCTCCGGTAGATATTCCTAAAGGCAATATCGGTACTTTTGATGGCTTGCGGGCCGGAACGGCAAAACTTTGGTCAACAATGAAGGATTGATCCGAAAACCACCGACATCAGTGGTTCCAAAAGGAGGGGAAATCGGCATCAGGGAAGAGCAGGCGATAAGCTAACCAAGCAGTGCCTTTAACACATAATCGACCATTACGAATAGTACGGGGAAGTACAAGCTGCGCGGGCCCTTCGTCAGGAGCCTGCGCAGACAAAAGCGGTACGTCAATCAGTTCAACAAGAAGCCAGTTTTATAAAGGCATCAAACATCTCTCCGATTACACAAACAATTCAGTGACCAGTGGTATCAGGGACCTTCGGCCTCGAAGCAGATTCGCCTTCTACAGAAGTTCCTCTGCCTTGTCCAAGCGAGGCGCCTCCAGGGGCAGTAGCTGCAAGAGTTCGCCTTCGTGCTTGTTCTTCCCGGGCTAAGCGCATCTTTTTCTGTACAACAGAAAGGGTGCATTAGCACGAAGAAAAAAATGCGGTAGGATAGCCAGTAAAGAGGAAGCAAATACCTTCTGAAGGCTCTCAGTGGCGGAGCGGCGAGCAGCCTCATGACCCAGGACTTGCCAGAATTGGCGCATAAAAATTTGCCTGATAGCTTTAACCAGAGCGGAGCCCTTGTCAGGAGTTTCGGCAGCAGTAAATTGGTAGCTTCGGCCAAAAGTCTTAAAATGGAGACAACCTTCTTTTTCCAGCATGAAGAGCAGATTGCCGCAGATAATATTGGCTGCGTGGTCTCCAACGGCGCCCATGATTCTAGAAAGGGATTTGAATTCAGCATCCAACCAGTCAAAGAATCGAGCTTCGCCTCCACCTTCGGGAAAAGACAGAGGCTCGGCTCCGAACTGGCGAAGCGTCTCTTGATAGCACTGATAAACTTGAAGACTTCGCTCGGCTACAAGTGCATTAGAGCGCTCCATTGCGCCTTTCATCAACTTGATATCATCTTGGAGGACGCTGTTTTCCTTCGCTTTAGTGGCCACCAAAGTTTGGGACAGCTTCAATTCATCTTTCAGAGAAGACACGAGCGAAGCATCTTCGATTGCTTGATTGCGGAGAGTTTGCACTTCAGACTCAAGATCACGGGCTTGTTTTTCTAAGTCTTTAACCCGTAGTGCTTCAGATTCTAGCTCCTCATTGCGTTTGCGCAGATTCGCAACTTCTTGAGCACGAAGTTCGGCAGCAGCAAGTCGGCTATCCAATTCTTCAGTCCGAAGGCGAAGCTCAGTATTGCTCTTTTCCAGGTCTCGTTGGGTCTGGACAGCTTTGTGTAAGCTCCGCTTCAACTTATCATGCTCGGCTTGCAATTGACTCTGTTCAAGCTCCATCCGATCATAGGCATCGGTCACGTCTCGAACGATCTTCTCGCGAGCAATCATCTTCTTATCCACGATCCGGATGCCAGCAAATGCCTAAGCAAAAAGAAGGGGGGGGGGGGTCAGAGACGCTCCCAGAGCAAAGAAGAAATAGAGAGATAGAGAATAGGAAAGTACCTGGAAAGCGTGCTTCACGACATCCTGAAGGACACCTTCGAGGTGCAGCTTTTCCATCTTGCTCTCATAATCTATTAGGTGAGCATACACATCAGGATTGCTATCCTCGATAGCAGACCAAAGATAGGCAGAATAATCAGCCAAATGATCATAAAGGTCAAAAGAATGACCTGACGAGGAGGTAGGACTCTCAGGAAAAGCAGGCACTTGCGAAGCCCCGGGGGCATCAGGCTGCCCTAGATGCGCAACGGAAGCACCTTCGATCCTCGTAGTGGCGGCAGCATCCTTGCCGATTCCTGTGTCCGGTAGCTGGCTGCCGTCAGGAGGAGCAATGACCCGAACTTCTGAGGAGTCACCTGTGCAAAACAGGGCAGGTTCAGAACCAGAGCCACTTTCGACGGGAGAAGGAGGTAGGCGTCGATACGGACGCGACCCGTTCGAGCTATAGGAAGAATTGCCTCTGGTACCAGTTATGTCAACATCGCCAGAAGCCCCTTGGAGTTGTTCCACGTTGCCAGGAAAGTTGTAAGAGGGTAAGGGAGGTAATGGTATGGCATTAGGCAGTGGAATAGACTCGCCTGGAACTCGAGTCTCTGATTCCTTGGAAGCAGAAATGTTGACCAGAGCATGCGCAGCGGCTTCAACAAGAGTGTTCGAAGATGTGGGGTTGGCTGTAGCCCCCTCAGGCACTTGTGAATGTCCGGCAGAAGGTTCTTTAGGTTCATCACTCTTGGCTCCGTCAATGGGATTTTGCACCGGTGAGCCCTCAGCTCGAGAACCCAGATTTGGGCTACCAATTGGAGTGAAAAACGTGCCATAGGAAATTTCCTCCTCTTCATAAATATCAGCAACGCGAAGGTCAGCACTAGGAGGCCTGGTTTGATCATGAAGGCCAAAATTAGGCCAGTCGGTGATATAGGTGTCCCCAAGCTCCAGATCAGCCAATGAGACATTCGCGTCATGGGGATTTGGCCCAGCACCAACGGTCATCATACCATGACCAGAGGAAGCGCCCACAGCTTCGTCATTCTCAGCCAAGGGCACATTCATTTCTGAAACCGCCGAAGCTGAAGGCAGAACCGTACTCGCAAAAACGGCTTTAGAAGAACCTTCAACAACGGCTGGCGGGACTGCAACGACTGAATCAGATAAAAATATATCATCGCAAATCACCACCTTCAGACGCTTGGTACGATGATCGGCCAGAGCGTCGCGTTTTCGTTTTTCAGCAGTGTTCACTTTCTGAGTGGTCTTCTTCTTCGCCAAGCCTATGGGTTCAGCTCCGAGTTGATTGACTCGCTGATATCGTTTACTAGCTTTGGCCGGCAGTGAGCGAGGGCCATATTGAATACCCATCACTTCGAAAACCCGATTGAGACGCACGCTGTGACAAAGAATCTGTTCTGAAGCTTTGTGTTCCTCCTGCGTATAATAGCCCAGGATATCAACAACCTTGCGTTCTATCTCTTCGACAAAAACGCCGTCAGATTGATCAGCAGGCTTCGTCACAGCAAACACAGGGGCAATGAACTCTCCTAAGTTAGCAATTGTGAGTTTCTTGAAGCTGGGGGGTCTCCAACCAGGAGATAAAGGAAAAACATTGGCAGTAACCATTTCTTCGTAGAGGTCATGGCCAGTGCACAAACAAGCAATAACCCAAAAAGCCGCAACATTTTCTTCAAATAGTTTACCAGAGTTGAACGGAGGAGAATGCACCACAGTCATAAGCTCCGGCTTGCTATGCAACTCATAGTAGCTTCGAAGACCTTCGGCAGCAATGTCCTCTGGGCTACCAGGGATGCTCACATAGAACCAATACCGATGCCAATCGTTCTCCCACTTATTCTTTTGAGCTGGTACCAGCTGAAGCTTGGGAAAAAACTTGTTGGCCCAGTGAGCTCGAAAAGTCAAGCAACCAAATTGACCATTGTAAGTTTCAGGATCACCAGAAAAAGTAATTTTCCTCATTTGATGGTGAACCTCATAAAGATGGCAAAATGCATCAGCGTCTGCTTCAACACCTTGGCTTCGCACGGCATAGAAGTACTTCACCAGCTGACTAATACCATTTGGAGTAAGATGATGCAGACTAATCTGGTAACACTTCAAGATAATCCCGACTATAGGACCGCAAGGGAATCATAAACCGGCGATAAAGAAATCCCGAAATACCACCGCCTCATGAGCTTGGGGAGTAGGGTATTCTTCGGCCCCAGGATGACGGCCTTGACCCTTCTTGATATAACCTTTGCTCTCATAGAACCCAATGGTGGTTGCAGAAACTAAAGAAGCTCCGAACCGAGTGGTTTTTTCGAGGGGGTGTTTACCTGCAACTAAGTCATCAACTTCGGCTTGAACGAGGGAAAGGTCTTCACCTTCGTCGTCCACTTCCATGGCATCCTTCTGGGAAACGTCGTCGCCACTACCATCACCCGACTCAGAGGCGCCAGCTTCGCGAGACACATTGGGCTCATCAGCAGACCCCATGGACGGATTGGTAGCCGGATCGTCGGAGCCACCATGAGCAGCCGTTGAAGCAGCTAGAGCGGCCGCGTTCATCGCGTCACGAGCAGCGATTTCCTCGGCGGTCATCTCGCGGGCAGTACTAATAATCCGCGCCACGCTGTGATAAAAAGTCGAGAGGAGAATTGGAAATCAATAGAGTGTGAGACAAAAGGTATAGCCACATAAAAAGGAAAATAAACCAGGAAAGATGTTGGTTAACGAAAAAATCCTGTAAAGAGCTTGAGCAAAAACCGAACCAACTTAGCTGAGCAGGAATCCGAAGGAACAGGAGAGCGAAGGTCAAGGCATGATTTTCAAGGAACGAGAAATTTGAATGCCGAGGGGTCGCTGTCAAGGGGGGTAGAAAGAAAATATTTCTACCGCACCCACCTATATATAGGCACAGGCGGGGACCTTCGCGGCAACGGTTAATATTCCAAGGGCCGTAATAATTGTTCGGAGCTGACGGTACAAGAAAATTCAAAAGAGGAACGATTGTAACGGCCCGAAGCTCGATCCGAACAATCGAGAGGCTTCTGTTGGGGGTTGAATTTCAGAAAGACCTCACCTCCGACAATGTCATAAAGACAAACACAAGAGTTCTATAGGATAAAACGAACCAAGGCACAAGCGAAGGTATCAGTTGAATACAGGATAAAAAGTCAAACTTGAGATGACCTTCGAGTTCGAAATGGGCAATAAGCGACATCGGAGAGAGCAAGGTAGAAGTGCATACAGTGGCAAAGTTATCAAAAAGCACAAAGGAAGGGTCGTCCCGAAAACATCATGCAGGACGAGTCTAGGCCAGCGAAGGTCTGAGGAAACTCAAAATAATATCCTTAATCACCTCAGCACCTTCGACGAAGACTTCAGGAGCGGCATCGCAAAGAACAGGCTGTGCTTTCAGGTTCGAGTTAGGGGAAGAGTTTAGGACTTGGGTGTAGTTGCATTCAATGTGAGAATCAGTAGGAGAAGTCAATTTATATACGTCATGTGAATAAAATGTCCCTTGTACCCTTGATTGAGGATATGTAAGTCAACTGCCATGTAAGAGAGAAGGTAGGTCCCATAGGAGGGGTGAAATTGTATCTTGTACAGCATACTGCCCCCTGTAAAAGGAGGTCCTAGCGCTCCTTTTGAGGGGGACGACTTTTGAAATTCTGAAATGAACAAAGAGTTTCTCCAGATCGTATCTTGTGAACCTGTTACTGCTGGTTTTGCACCTTAGGGTAAAAGCGAAACCAACAGCTGCATTTCCTACATGAATGCAGGATGCTGCTCTCGCTCCGGTGCTCCCCCTGTCCTGCCGCCGCTAGTTCGGACTCCTGGCTGTGATCCTTGTGATGACATCTATCTGGCACGAAGTATTTCTCCTCCCTGTCGAGGCAGGGGTTAGAGATGCTGACGTAGTGCACAACCCATGCATATTGATACTATTGTACACGAAACACATTTCAGTTATTCAGTATGTAGTCAAGTAGTTGGATGGATACACGAAACACTGTGCCTTCAGCCTTCTCCAGGCTGAAGCAACCACTTTTGCAGTGCAATTCCTAGCCTGTGTGGTCATTTTGAAAATCCATTTACCAGGGTGAATGCAATACGCCTAACAATTTGCCTTTGTGGCCGGTCTGAATATGTTGATACTACATTTGTCTTCTTCTGTCGTAGGGTTCTATTATTTTTGTGAAAAAATTATATTTTGTTAAACACACACGGAAGCTACGCATCATTATAATATAGATCGAAAACGGTCCAAACAAAATTCTCACTTGCAAATCTTAGCGAGGAGCTAGCAACCTCCCCTCAGAAATTTCAACCATACCAGTCACTGAAGCCTGAAGCTACTCTGCACGCTGGGGATATGACAAATGAACGTTTGCTATCATTTGAAAGTGCTTTTGCAGCCAGGAAACTTTATGAAAACAAAATGGATGGTGAGTATGACATACAGGATGACCTAGATAGCATCTTACAAGATGGAAGTTCAGAACCATGGAACCTACCACTTGAATTTTTGAGAAAGATAACAAACAACTTCGCTGATGATCAGTTACTTGGTGAAGGTGGTTTTGGTAAGGTATACAAGGTAAGAATAAATGATATCCTTTTCATCCTTTTGAATATACGTAACCAGAGTTTCCACATCTGTAACAGTAAAAGTTTCAACAGGGAGTGCTTCAGAATGGAAAATTTGTTGCCGTGAAGAAGCTTGACCAAATACAGCTTGGGATTCAGGAAAGGCAATTTGAGAATGAGGTTTATCATCTTATGAGACTTAAGCACCCCAATATAGTCAGGTTTCTAGGCTACTGTTATGAGACAAGGAAAAAATGTGTAGAACACAATGGGAAATACATTTTTGCCGAGATGCAACAAATGTTGATTTGCTTGGAGTATCTGCCAAATGGAAGCCTAGATAGGCATCTTTCTGGTATGACAACTAAGGCTTTCTCTAAGTTTGAAATAGGATCGCATTTTGCCCTCATGTACATGTACTATGAAGTGTTAAAGACTTTTCCACATATGATGCTAGGCTTGGTCTATAAATGAAATAGAACACATAATATACTATTAATGTAGTTGCTCAATATATTACCTTGAGCAGGCGAGTGCAAAAATAGTTGATTTCTCTTATATGCCATTATTGAAGACAAAATACTTGTCTGACAATTACGTTCATTAACATCGCTGTGTTATCCATAAACCCTCCGTCCTCCCTCCATAAGAAATCCTATGACAAAATTCAGTTTGTTATCGTTTTACTTACTTTTCTTGAAACTGTTTAATTATATGCTATAATTTATGGTTTATTTACCATGTCAGATAGGGTGCCTATTAGAAACCATTAGAAATAGATGCAGTGGTGCATTAACATGTGGCGGAGGAAGATTGGAGAGAATTGGTTATGAGGTCTAGTAAAAGAAAAGTGACACAGGGCTGCTTTATGATTGCAGATGAATCTGCTGGACATGATTGGCACACCCGCTACAAAATAATTAAGGAAATTTGCTGTGGTTTACATTATCTTCACGAGGAATGTCAATGCCAATTTAGTGCTTCCATAATTCATTTGGACCTCAAACCAGCGAACATATTGCTCGATGACAATATGGGGCCAAAAGTTGCTGATTTTGGCCTGTCTAGACTCTTTAAAGATAATAAAACCCAAACACGCGCTACTTCTGTTTTAGGTTCACTGTAAGTTCATTGTCCGTTGATAGCCTACTGCTTTTTAGAAATATGAGAAATAAGTCTTCTTTGTAGTCCACTTAATGCTTAAAGGTTGGAACATAATTCATGTCAAAATGCAGTGGTTACATGGCACCTGAATATTTAATCGGACGCATAGTTACAACTAAGCACTACAAGAATAACTCACATCCGCATCCCTCATATGCCTCGGTGCACTCAAGATCCGGTGCTAATGTGACGTTAGCACCGGGTGCGAAATTAGGGTGCCCCCGGAAACACTTTAGCACCGGTTGCTAACATCAACCGGTGCTAAAGGGTGACATTTAGCACCGGTTGGTGTTAGCAACCGGTGCTAAAAGCCCTCACACTTTAGCACCGAGTCGTAACACCACCCGGTGCTAAAGGGCTACCCTTTAGCACCGGGTCGTGTTACGACCCGGTGCTAAAGACCCTTTCGCACCGGGTCGTGCCCGGTGCTAAAGGGAGTGTCATATGCTACTACAAAAGGAAAGCATCTTTTATCTCATCACATGTGTAGCGTAGATGAGATGGTTAGGTGGGTACACGCGAGCCAAGAGGTCCTGAGTTCGAATCCCCACAGCAACACACATATTTTTTTTAGCCTCGGATGATCTGCACCGGTTGGGATACCCGGTGCTAAAGCCGGTTCCCAACCGGTGCAGATGTGCGTCATTCTGGTAGTGAAGGCAGACATATACAATTTGGTAATAATAATCATAGAGATCATAACTGGGAGCAAAGTCGACATTTTCAGTTTCAGCTCTTCAACTTCCTGCCAGAACTTTGTGGAACATGTAAGAATTGAGAAACTGTGTCTCTACATACACGTGATCTCTTTCATAATACACCAAGCTCTCTGTACGTGCTAATTCTGCAGGTACTTGAAAACTGGAGAAACAGGTTGGAAGGACCAACGTCAGAAACAGATTGCAATCAAATAAAAAATTGTCTTGAAATAGGTCTAGGCTGCATCAAACTTTACCGAGAAGAAAGGCCTACAATCAGGGAAATAATCGAGAGGCTTGATAGCTGGGAAAGCATAACTTGCTATGCCAACAATGAGGAAAATACACCTGTAGACCAGGTATCATCCTTCTCAACTGTTATTTGATGAGATTATATGAACTGGAAAATGTGTTTGTTATCATTCAACAATAATACTATGTTAATGAAAAATACACCGCGAGCCCTTAAACTTGTCAGCACGTACCACTTAGGTCCACAAACTCGCAAAATCGAAATCTGACATCCTAAACTTGTTAAGTTGTGCTACTTAGGCCCATAACCCTTTGATGGCCTTTTAAATCTGATGTGGGAGGCTCACGTGGTGGAGTCCTGCTGCATGGCCGCCGCCGCCGACGACAACGACGATGATATCGGAGCCCTGAGATGCTGTGGCTTGCCCAACTGGACGCGGCTGTTGTCGCGCGTACTAGAGATGGGGCGGTTGTGCGTATTAATGATGCGGCAGCTGTGCGTAACGCGGCAGAGGAGCAGGCGACGATGGCCCAATATTAATTCTAATTCTACTCTCTCGTCCGAGGAGGACATCGACTACTCCAATGAAAGTGATAACATTCTTATGTGTAGCGGCGATTGGTTGGACAACCCCGCCGAGAAGTTCACATCGCTATCATCGGAGGACATTTTCATGGAGATTTCATCATCGTTCAAGCACCCCGCCGAGAAGTTCACATTCGCACAGCTGGAGGCTGCGACCGAGGGCTTCGCGCCGGAGGCCAAGATTGGTACGGGCAGCAGCTTTGGCAGTGTGTACCGCGGCAACCTCCTCGACGGGCGCCAAGTAGCCATCAAGCGCGCCGAGTCGGGGCACCGCGGCCACCGGTTCCAGGATAGCAGCGCGTTCCGGTCGGAGGTGAGCTACCTCTACAAACTCTCAAACTGGAACAGTTACCTCGTCGGTCTGGTTGGCTACTGCAATGAGAACGAGGAGAGCCTCCTCCTCGTCTACGAGTACATGGAGAACGGCGCTCTCTCCGATCACCTCCACCCCAAGGCGGCGGCGGCGCCGGCGGCGCCTTCGTCGCCGTCCCCGGTAGTGTCTTCGTGGAAGCTGCGCGTCAAGATCCTGCTGGACGCGTCCCGCGGCGTGGAGTACCTGCACTCTAATGCCGTGCGGCCAATCATCCATGGCGACATCAGGTCGTCCAACTGTTAGGTTGATCTCTCAGCCCACACGGCCCAAAGGCCGTGGGCATTGATCCGCGCCCTGATCGGGGGCGCTCAACCCAACCCATGGTTGGTGGGCCCCTGTCACCCTGCGCTATAAAGAAAGGTGGGGGCCGCCGGCTCTACTCATGAGGTTGAACGTGAGCCGGAAAGACCCACCGACACACCTATCCGATCTAGGGTTAGTGCGCAGTTACGTGACGGGAAGCCCCGCCGCCACGACGTCCTCCGACGCCGTTCCAGGCCAAAGCCGGTGGCGACCGGAGGGACGCCGCGATCTACGACCTACACTGCGCATCGCTGCCTTGCGCAGTTCGTCATCGACAGAACGTGCTATGTCTTCCTCCATTGGAGGCGATGGTATGGTTCTACTCGTCCTTCGTTCATCGCGTTCTTATTGTTGTTCTTCAAGTTTTACTGTCAAGATTCAAGTTCATAGTTCTAGATCTGTGGCTAGTGATCCGTCAAAGTTAACAATGGTATCAGTCGCCTTACTAGCGCATAGATCTAGTAGTTTTGGAATAAAAAAAAAATCAGATGAAAAGGATCCGAATCGGATCGAAAGAAACAGAGAAAAACTCGATCTCGAAGGATCGAACAGACAAATAAAACTCGATCTCGATGGATCGGACAGAAACATCACCCGCACCGCGGGACAACGAAAATAGAAACTCAACACCCGAACCCTATCTCAGATCTACCACTCGACAGTGGCAAAGAACAGAGCACCACCGCGGATCCCATCGACGGCGGCGCGCGCACCAGTAGGTGCACGCGCGCGTCGGCGATGGGACTCGCAGCGGCGCCAAGAAACTTCTCCTTCTTCGGCAGAACCTATCTACTCTTTTTTGGCCATGAGGGCCATGAGAAAGTGGACTGGATCTAGAGAAGAGAGAGCGGCACGGTGGCGAGGGGCCGCCGGCCGTGAGCACGGAGGTGAAGCGCCACCGGCTCGGCTGCTGAGCGAAAGAAGGAGAGAAGAGCGGCGCGGAGACGAGAGGTCTCCGGCCGTGCGCACGAAGCCGAAGAGCCACTGGCTCAGCTGCTGCGCGAGGAGAAAAATGAGCTAGGGTTCGGGCTCCGCTCGGCCGGAAGGGGTTTTTATACCGCCGATCTCCTCGCTCAGCCGTTGGATCAAGCGAACGGCTGAGATGGAAGCGGGGCAGGGGGCGTGGCGCGCGCTGGGCCACTTCGGCGGCCCGCCCGTTCGCTGTTGGGCCGCGCTCGCCGGATCGCAGCCGCGGCACTGGGCCACTTCGGCGGCCCAGCCATTGGCTGTCGGGCTTAAGGCCCAGGCCGCGTGGGCCGGACCCGAATTGTATTAGCAGGCCATGAACAGTAATGCACAGTAGAATTTCGCATTTGTTTTGATTGATTTCAGAATATTTGATAGAATTTGAGAGAATTTGCCTCTGTTTAAATTTGAACCAAAGGGATAATTTCTTCAGAGAGTAAATAACAGAGTTTTACTACTGTTCATGTATATATTTATTTATTTAAAGTTTCCGCTGCATAGATAATTAATTTTGACTTGTATTTAAATTTGAACCAAAGGGATAATTTATTTCAAGTCACAGATAAAATTTCAGATTTATTGTGATATTGTTATTTTCTGACCAAAGTTGATAATAACAATATTATAATTTTATAGATGTTTATTGTTGCATTATTACTTTTTCTGCCCAAAGGTGTTAAAGTTTTAATGTAAAAGGCACTGTTATTATGTTATAATATTCTCACTTGATATGATTTAATTCCAGCTACGAATTCCATGATGGTCTCCATCAAGGACATTCCGATTCTCAAAGGAGATAACTACAATGAGTGGTACAAGAAGGTGGATTTCTTTTTCACCATGACAGAGCTGGATTGGGTTCTCACGGCACCGGTTCCGGCTGAGCCTGTGAAGCCAGTAAGAGAGGCTGATATGACAGATGCTGTTTGGCAGCAGACAGAGCAGGCCTATACGGTCAGCAAACAGAAGTTTGATACAGATAATGCTAAATGGATCACTGCCAACAAGAAATGTTTGGCAGTGGTCAAGAACACCATAGAGCCCTCTGTTTTTGGGGCAATTAAAGATTGTCATAATGTCGTTGAGTACTTGGCGAAGTTAAAGAGTCAGTACACTGGCTCTTCAAAGACCTACGCCTCTCAGTTGATCAAGCAGTTGATCAACGCCAAGTACACAGGCGGCATCAGAGAGCACATACATCGCTTAATTCACATAAACAATAAGCTCAAGCCAATGGATGAGGACTTGAAAGAGAGTACCATCATTCATTTGGTTTTTGCTTCATTGCCAGATGAGTTTGAGAACTTCGTTGTTAACTACAATGTTAGTTCTGAGAAATGGGACATAGAAAAGACCATAGCGATGTTGGCTCAAGAGGAGGAAAGGATAAAGATAGCACGTGGTAACACTGTTAACCAAGTGCAAAAGAAGAAAAATAACAACAATGCGTCTAACAACGCAAAAGGAAATCCCTCCTCTAAGGGCAAAGGCATTCAGCACTCCCAGCAGCACAGGCCCAAGGATGGGCAAACCACAGTGGAGAAAGATCAGTGTCTCTACTGCAAGGAAAAGGGGCACTACAAGAAAAATTGTGCCGCCTACTTAAAGATGATCATGGAAAGAAAAGGTGAGAATGTTATTTCATTCGTAAATGAATCTCTGTATATAGATTATTCCACATCTACTTGGTGGATTGACTCAGGAGCAACAATTCATGTTGCAAACTCTTTACAGGGATTCCGTTCGACGAGAACTACTCAAAGAAACGAAAGGCGAATTAAAGTCGCGAACGGAGTCGAAGCAGAAGTGAAGGCGGTGGGCGACCTTCTCTTAGAGCTCGACACCGGATTTGATTTATTTCTTAGAGATGTTTTCTTTGTGCCTAGTTTACAGAGGAACTTAATAAGTGTATCTCGTCTAGATGATGATGGATATGGATGTCATTTTGGAAATGGCATGTGTGTGATAGAATTTAAAGATACAGTTACTACTATTGCTTTTAAGAAAAATGATCTTTATTTATTATCGCTACGTGAAAGTGTGAATTCCGTATGTGATGCGAATACACTTGTATCCCCACCTACAGCTCATAACAGAAAACGAAAGAGAACACAAGACACGTCGTCGAAATTATGGCATTGTCGCTTAGGCCATATTTCGAGGGGGAGAATAGAAAGGCTGGTTAAGAATGACATTCTTCCTCCTCTAGAGTTCTCAGATTTAGATAAATGCGTTGATTGCATCAAAGGAAAATACATAAAGATTACAAAGAAAAATGCTGAACATACCGCAGGTGTTTTAGAGTTAATTCACACAGACATCTGTGGTCCGTTTTCAGTTAAAAGTATAGATGGTTTTGACTCGTTCATTACTTTTACCGATGATTATTCCCGTTATGGATATATTTATCAAATAAAAGAAAAATCAGAAGCGTTGGATAAGTTTAAAATATTCAAGGCTGAAGTTGAGAATCAACATAATTTAAAGATAAAGATAGTACGTTCCGACCGTGGAGGGGAATACTATGGTCGGCACACCCCATATGGCCAAGTTCCAGGACCTTTCGCGAGGTACCTAAGGGAACAAGGTATAGTTGCCCAGTACTCTATGCCGGGCGATCCTCAGCAGAATGGAGTCGCTGAAAGACGTAACCATACCCTTATGGATATGGTGCGAAGCATGATCAGCTACTCTACACTACCAGTGAGCTTATGGATGGAGGCTTTAAAAACCGCCACCTATATTCTCAACAGAGTTCCCAGTAAAGCGGTGCCAAAAACACCGTATGAGCTGTGGACAGGCAGAGTACCCTCATTGAATCACCTACGGGTGTGGGGGAGCCCTGCTGAGGCAAAGATATTCAACCCGACCATTGGGAAGATAGATCCCAAGACAGTGAGTTGCCATTTTATTGGCTACACAGAGAAATCAAAAGGATATCGTTTCTACTGTTCTGACAAAGTCACAAAGTTTGTGGAAACGAGACATGCTGCTTTTCTTGAAGAAGAAATGATACGGGGGAGCATGGAAGCTCGAAAGATTGATCTTGAGGAGAGGCGGGTGTGCGCACCCAATCCAATGATTCAGGAGCCATTTTTCGAACTACCTGTTGAGCCTACGCCAACGGTGCCAGACACTGCGGCTCCAGCTCCTGTGGTGGTTCCTCCTGTAGCAACACCGAATGCAAATGTGGAACTTGTCCCTCAGGATCCTATAGAAAATGTTGCTGCAGATCAGGGGGAGCATCAACAGCCTCCAATAGAAAATGTTCCAAATGTAGAGGCCCCTAGAAGGTCTCAAAGAGCAAGAAAGTCAGCAATTCCTGATGATTATGAAGTGTATAACACAGAAGAGTTTCGAATGGAGGATGATCCTATTTCATTCGAACAAGCCATGAGAAGCGAAAACTCATCCAAGTGGCTTGAGGCCATGGAAGATGAAATGAAATCGATGAGTACCAACCGTGTTTGGGACTTAGAAGAAATTCCTAAAGGAGCCAAAACAGTAGGCTGCAAATGGGTCTACAAGACGAAACGTGACTCCAAAGGGAATGTAGAAAGATTTAAAGCGCGTCTTGTGGCGAAGGGTTTTACACAAAAGGAAGGAATAGATTACAATGAGACCTTTTCTCCGGTCTCATGTAAGGATTCCTTCAGAATCATAATGGCATTGGTGGCGCATTTCAATCTCGAATTGCACCAGATGGATGTAAAGACGGCATTCCTTAATGGGGATCTTGAAGAAAAAGTTTACATGGCTCAACCCAAAGGTTTTGTCGTGGAAGGAAAAGAACACATGGGATGTCACCTAAAGAAATCCATTTATGGGTTAAAACAAGCTTCGAGACAGTGGTACTTGAAGTTCAACGAAACGATAAAGAGTTTCGGGTTTAATGAAAATGTTGAGGACAATTGCATTTATGCAAAATTCCAGAAAGGAAGTTACATTTTCCTCATCCTTTATGTGGATGACATACTACTGGCAAGTAGCAATGTCAACCTATTATTGGAAACGAAGAAGTTCCTATCCTCGAACTTTGATATGAAAGACCTTGGTGAAGCCTCATTCGTTTTGGGAATCGAAATTCACCGAGATAGATCAGATGGGGTATTAGGATTATCTCAACAGACGTACCTGGAAAAGGTTCTAGAAAAGTTCTGTATGCAGAGGAGTAAGCCTACTCCTGCGCCAATAGTCAAGGGCGATAGATTTGGGGATTTTCAGAGTCCTCAGAACAGTTATGAAAGGGAACAAATGAAGACAGTTCCATATGCTTCAGCTGTCGGAAGCTTACAGTATGCACAAGTGTGCACACGCCCTGACCTAGCATTTGTTACCAACATACTTGGCAGATATCAGAAAGATCCAGGCCTCGAGCACTGGAAATTAGTGAAGAAAGCTTTACGGTATGTGCAAGGCACAAAAGGCCTCATGTTAACATATAAAAGAACCGATTCCCTTGAGATTGAAGGATATTCAGACTCAGACTTTGCGGGAGATGGAGATGATAGTAAATCCACGACAGGCTACATCTTTACTCTCGCAGGGGGAGCTATATCGTGGAGAAGCTCCAAGCAAACAGTGACAGCAACATCTACGATGTATGCTGAATTTATAGCATGTTACGAGGCATCCTGTCAAGTTGAATGGCTAAAGAAATTCGTACCAGAATTGAGAGTGGTAGACAGTATAGAAAGACCACTAAAGATGTACTGCGATAACCAGCCAGCAGTGTTCTATGCTCATAATAATAAGAAAAGTACGGCTACCAAGTCAATAAAGATAAGATTTTATTCTGTTAAAGATAGAATCCAGGATCACACCATAAGTCTCGAGCATATTAAAACAGAGAAGATGCTCGCGGATCCGCTAACGAAAGGCTTACCACCCAACGTGTTCAAGGAACACGTGGCCGGCATGGGACTAAGGTATTGCCTATGATCTCTGGATTCACATGGCCCAAAAGGAATAAAGAATCTATTTCTGAATAGAGGCGTGTATTGTAGCTATTGATTCCATCGATAATTGATCGTGACGATGAAGTATGCTCTGTACACAAATCTAGGATGAGATAAGGAAATAGTAAAAGTAAAAGGAAAGCGAATGTGAGATCAAAGGGGAGATTGTTAGGTTGATCTCTCAGCCCACACGGCCCAAAGGCCGTGGGCATTGATCCGCGCCCTGATCGGGGGCGCTCAACCCAACCCATGGTTGGTGGGCCCCTGTCACCCTGCGCTATAAAGAAAGGTGGGGGCCGCCGGCTCTACTCATGAGGTTGAACGTGAGCCGGAAAGACCCACCGACACACCTATCCGATCTAGGGTTAGTGCGCAGTTACGTGACGGGAAGCCCCGCCGCCACGACGTCCTCCGACGCCGTTCCAGGCCAAAGCCGGTGGCGACCGGAGGGACGCCGCGATCTACGACCTACACTGCGCATCGCTGCCTTGCGCAGTTCGTCATCGACAGAACGTGCTATGTCTTCCTCCATTGGAGGCGATGGTATGGTTCTACTCGTCCTTCGTTCATCGCGTTCTTATTGTTGTTCTTCAAGTTTTACTGTCAAGATTCAAGTTCATAGTTCTAGATCTGTGGCTAGTGATCCGTCAAAGTTAACACCAACATCCTGCTGGACGCCGGCTGGACGGCGCGCGTGTCGGGTTTCGGGATGATGTTGCTGTTGATGGAGTACGGCGGCCTGCCGCGCCGCCGCCTCACGGCGGAAAGCGACGACGTGTACGGCTTCGGCGTGGTGATGCTGGAGGTGCTGACAGGGAAGCGTGGCACTGCCATCCAGGGGCGGACCCACAGGGTATGCAGGGTGGGCCACCGCATACCCTGTGATCCGTCTGTCATAGTAATAGGATAGATTTTTCAGGATAAAAAAATTAAAAAAAGGTAATGAAATCAATCGACGCTTTGGTTTCCGTCCTTGCAATCCGCGTCGTCGACCTCTTCCGCTTCCGCAGTTCCGCGCGGACCGCGCCTGGCGCCGCGCGCTCCCCGCCGTGCGCTCAGGCCCAGCCGCCCCTGCTACGCGCCTACGCCCTACGCCGTCAGTCAGACGTCAGTCCGTCACGTGCAACCCGGAGTCCCAGACCTGGCGCTGCTCGGCGCGCTCGCGGCGCTCGGCGCCGGCTTCGACTGCGCCAGCCAGGCGCCCAGGCCGAGGTCGAGGACTCGAGGCCGAGTGGCGCCGTCCGGACGACCGGACTGGCGGACTCCCGTCTTTCGGTTCCGCAATCTCGGATGCGCGTGCGTGGACTCCAACAGAGGCGATTTCGTCACGCGAGGCGGCGATCGGCGACGACACGAGGTCTAGTCGTCTAGAGCTCCCGGCTCCAACATCCAGCAAGTTCATCGAAAGTTCAGACTTCAGAACGGTAAGTTCAGAAGTTCGTCCATGAATAAGTAACTCAGTAGTCATATCGCATGTGAGTATGTGACTGAGCTTCACACGTTTGGTAAATTGTAAATTCTTTTTACAGAATTGTTGAATGATGAAGAGAAGCGGAGATATTCGATCCTTTTTCGGCAAAGCAGCAAAGAAGGTGGCTGCATCTACTCCTGCCCCACCTCTGGTTGAAACTATTGTGGAAGAGGAGAATCAAGAAGATAGAGTAGAAGTTCAAGAAATTGCAGATCCTCCGCCCCCGCCAGCGTCACCACCAGTGCAAGCACCCGCATCCAAGCTGCCGGTGTATGACATCAATCTTCTTCCATACGATCCAGGTGAAAGGCTGCCCATAAAAGATTATCATGTTAACGATCAAGATGCAATCCGCAGAGCATATATTATTAAAGGTCCTTGCAAACCTTATATACATGATTTTCCGTACCGTATCATTGGAGGCGTACCTCGTCGATTCAGTCTACAATGGTTGTATAATTATGAATGGCTTGAATATAGTATCAAGAAGGATTCTGTATTTTGCTTTATATGCTACTTATTCAAGAAGGGCAGTGGGTCAGATGCATTTGTTGTTGATGGATGGGATAATTGGAATATAGGAAACCCCTCACTCATCAAACATAGTGGTTCTAAGGCACACAATGCAGCTCAGGAGAGGTATATTGGTTTTATAAATCCCAAGGTAGCAATTGATTATCACATTGACAAGTGGAGTGATGAGGATCTTCGTCTTTACAAGAAAAGATTGACATATTCACTTAGATGCATCAAGTTTCTTTTGCATCAAGGATTGGCATTTCGTGGACATGACGAAAGTGAAGAGTCTAGCAATAGAGGCAACTTCATTCAACTTTTGAAGTTTCTTGCAGGAAATAGTGATGAAGTGAACAAGTATGTCTTGAACAATGCACCAGGTAATTGCACTTTGACTAGCCCAAAGATACAGAAGCAAATTATTCATTGTTGTGCCATAGAAACTAGAAAGAAAATAATTGAGGAACTTGGTGATGAGCTCTTTGCAATTTTAGCAGATGAGTCTAGTGACATATCACATAAAGAACAACTAGCTCTTTGCTTGCGTTTTGTTGATAAACTTGGAAGGCCATGTGAGTACTTTATTGGAGTTGTTCATGTAGATGATACTACATCTTTGTCACTTAAGGAAGCCATTGAAGGTTTACTTACTAGTCATGGATTGAGTATGACTCGGATTAGAGGTCAAGGTTATGATGGGGCTAGCAATATGAAAGGAGATATTAAAGGGCTGAAAACTCTAATCATGAAAGAATCATCTTCTGCGTATTACATTCATTGCTTTGCACATCAACTCCAACTAGTTCTTGTAGCTGTTGCCAAGGGAAACACTGATTGCAAGACCTTTTTTGATCAAGTATCTATCTTGTTGAACATTGTTGGGATTTCTTGCAAGCGTCATGGTATGCTTCGAAATGCTAGGATTGAGAATGTCAAGAAATCACTAGAGTGTGGTGAGCTTGAATCAGGGAGTGGCTTGAATCAAGAGATGGGTTTGGCTAGGCCTGGTGACACTCGATGGGGCTCACACTACAAAACTATATGTAGCATCATGACTATGTATTCCTCAATCCACGATGTGCTCATTGATCTTGGTGCTGATATTGCACATAAGGATGATTGGACGAAGATTCATTTTGTGCTTGGAGCATTTGAAACCTTCGAGTTTGTTTTCTTTGTGCACTTAATGTATCTTATTCTTGGATACACAAATGAGTTATCCGAGTGTTTGCAGAGAAGGGATCAAGATATTCTTAATGCAATCTCACTTGTTAATTTGGCAAAGAGCAGAATGCAACGGCTGAGATATGATGGTTGGGATAATTTTCTTAAGAAGGTCACTTCTTTTTGTGTTGCACATGGTGTCGAAGTTCCTTCTATGGATGATGCTTATGTGCCTTATGGAAAATCAGCAAGGTATGCTCGTGCCCGAAACCAATCAAATGATGACCATTTTAGAAGAGAAGTTTACATTGGTGTCATTGATCAAATTAGTCAAGAGCTTGATAATCGGTTTGATGAGATCAACATGGAGCTACTCTCCTGTATGTCAGCCTTTAGTCCTTCTAATTCCTTTGCTTCGTTTGATGCACAAAAATTACGTAGATTGGCTGAATTTTATACTAATGACTTCGACAACAACATGTTGCTACAACTAGAATTGCAACTTGATAATTATATTGATGATATGAAACGAAATGAGCACTTCCAAGGTCTAGACAACATTGTTGATCTCTCAGTTAAGCTTGTTGCAACAAAGAGGCACAAAGTGTATGATATGGTGTACACGCTTCTCAAATTGGTATTACTTTTACCGGTGGCAACTGCAAGCGTGGAAAGGGTATTTTCTGCATTGGTTATAGTGAAAACAAAATCAAGGAATAAGCTCGGCGATAGTGTTTTGGATGATTGTCTACAAACATTTATTGAGCGGGATATTTTCTTCCAAATTGATGAAGATGATATAATTGAGACATTCATGTCATTGAGAAAGCGTCGGATCAAGAAGTAATAATGTAAGTCTTTTGTATGGCTATATTTTGAAGTATTTTGTATTTAATTTGAACAATTTATATGGTTTTAGAATATGGTCGTACCGAATTCGAATATTGTTTTACCGATTTGTGTATGGTTCGAATTGCATGAGAAAATTTTTTGCGGCGCATACCCAGAGGTAAAATCCTGGGTCCGCCACTGCTGCCATCTCCGAGGAGTCTGACCCTGACGACGGTGGGAGCGGCTCCGTGAGCGTGGTGGACTACGCCGTGCCCAGCATCGTCGCCGGGGAGCTCAGCAAGGTCCTCGACCCGCGCGCGCCGGAGCCGGCGGCGCACCAGGCCGAGACCCTGGGGCTGGTGGCCTACACCGCGTTGCACTGCGTCCTCAGCCTCAAGGGAAAGGGTCGGCCGGCGATGGCTGCCATCGTCGCCAGCCTCAAGACCGCGTTAGCGATCTGCGAGGGGCGCGCGCAGCTCTGACGGTGATTCCGGCAACACCTCGTCATCAAGCGACAGCCTCTGATCTGCCGCACTAGTTTGATCTATTTTAATTTCCATGCGTCCGGACGGCGCACTAGTTTGATGGTTTTAAATTTGCACTGTGTGTGGTAAATTATTGTGGCAGTAGTGCACAACTTGTTCTTGGTGAGTGTAAATTATTGTGATGCTTATTGCTCTGATTTTTTCATCCTTCGGAACCGGACATGAATTCGAGGCCTTGGCGGCTCAACACTGACCATTGCTTGACAGGTTTCCGGAAGTACCATGTTTCATGCGAAATTGTACTAGTAAAAAGATGATCCCGTGTGTTGAGAGTCAGGAAATGGGGAGTAAACAGGAAGAGAAGCAGCTCTGCATGGTAGATTGGTAGCCACATTGCCGGGGACCAAGCGCGGACATCTAGTCAAATAATCCTGCCTCACTTAACCTTATCTATATAATTGGTTAGTTCTTTCAAGAGATAATATGTGTTTCCGTTGCTTCCTGTGGAAAAAGAAATAGTTCAGACTTCAGACGATGTGGCTAATGGAGGAGGGCTTAAGGAGTTTCCAGGTGCTTAAAAAAAAGATTTCCCAGAGAGCACAACATTAACGTGAGAGTACATTGTTTTCTCCCGTACTACTTACAATTACAGTTGCTTTGGTCTGCATTCAAATTTGAGACAAGCATAATCCAATGTGGAAATTTGAACACCGAAAAAGAAACTCCCACAATTGATAGCACCAAATAATTATGTTCACCTATTTCATTCTAGACTCCTAGCATGTAAACACATTTTTGGTATGATGATTTTATATAAAACTTGAACAGGTTGCCTGAAAAACAGTTATGTTTTTATGCTTTGGAATGTTGAAAGCAGAGTGCAGATTTCGGCTGATGTGAAGGAGTTGCTTCAGCCGATAACGTGGATAGTTTTCAATAGAATATTTTGTAACATCAACCTGATTGCCCGCTAATTTTCTGTCTTAGAAATATTTACAGTTTTTTTCTAATGTTTCCCTAACCAGACAACGTTATGCACATTTTTGTGATGTTCCGCTTCTTTTAACATCTCTCTTGTTTTTATATTTTTTTTAGATTAATCTCTCTTGTTTTAATATAGCCTGAGTAATGTTCATGATAAACTTGTGGCAATACGGGAAAGAATGTCAAGAAAGGAACCCAGTGTCATTACCTGGGCCTCGGCCATGTGAATCCAGCCTGCGGACCTTTGATATTGAGCCGGAAAAGAGTATGTAAGCTAGCCCACGTCGGTATGAGCATGAGCAGCTCGTTTTTTTTTCTGGTGTTGTAGTTGGACTGCTGGAGATGGTATGAGAATATGAGTATCCTAGGAAGCTTTCACCGGTTGCAGGATGAAGGAAGAAGACCAAAAGCAAGGACATTGATGCAACAAGAAGCTGGCTTAAATCACTTCCCGCCTTCCATTCCATAGAATTTAGTCCTCCTATATTTCTCGTCTGATGAGCAAAGAGCCGTTTGAGGTCTCCTTTGGCACAACTAAATAATGAAGGCAATTCAAAGCATTTATCGTATCCTATAAAACTACGCCGTACAGATTCTGTACAAAATTAAAGTCCCTTTGGCATCTTCGGTTTGCCATGGGATTTTTTGGGCGAATTCTACCAAGACTTCAGCTTCATGGAAAGGTTACTTTTGGTTACACTGTCCTTAAGTTGCTATGTTTCTCCGCACTGCATTTAATTGATCAATCCTTTTTTAGAAAGACCAGACGCAGACGCTCACTCACCCCTTAATCTGTTTGCCATGGGAATTTTGGGTGAATTCTACCAAACCTTCAGCTTCATGGAAAGGTTATTTTCCGTCACCGTCTCCTATGGTTGCTATGTTTCTCCGCACTTCATTTAAATGATCAATCATTTTCTAGAAAGATTAGATGCAGACCTAAACGCTCACACACACGCACACTCACCCTTCAATCTTAAATCCTAAACTTGAAGCACTTTTATTCGTAGCACTCTGTTTTATGCATTTTCTTATCAAAACATGCTAATGTTTTTCTTTGTGTGTTCCGCGTTTTTTTCACAGCATTCAAAATAATAAAGGTCAGATGAAAGCATTTGCGGGACGGGATCCCTTTCACATGCTTGAGTTTGCAGGTGTAAGATTTGAACCAGAGCTATAAGAACAGGGGTGGCATGGATCTAGTGAGCCTCTCACGTACTGATACGTTCTTGAGGCGTGGAGGCATGCAGCGTGGCACCTTGAAAACGAGAGGAATTTGCTGGTGGACCACCTGATGATTGTGGCGTGAAAAGCCGAAAAGTGCACGCATGTCTCGAGCTTTTGCAGAGTCTCACATCTATCGTTGCGTTTGTGAAACAGAAAAGGCACGTAGGCCAAGAGGCAGTGTGCCCATTATATGCTGGGGGCCTGGGCGTGCTGCCCACACAACCATGCATGTGTGTTCTCATGTGCTCCAGACGCTGGCAACATCAACATATATAAGATGCCGCGCTGGGCTCGTTGGTACACTGAAATTATTAGTGCCAATTCTGCAACACCGTCGGTCGCTAGAAAACAAAACACGGCACAACAAAAAAACAACTTTTTTTAATATAGCATAAAAAAAGAACAACTAAGAACACAAAAACAATCCAGCCATTCAGAGGAAAATTGTCATCCCATCCACACTGTCAATAGAATTCGTCTTCCACTCACTTTCCATATATTCTGGGTGGAGCTTACCTTCGCCGAGACCGGCTATACTAGTAAATGAGTCATCATCACTCACTAGTCACCAGTCACCATGTCATGCTAAATAAATACAATCATTGCTAGGACGACATAACTTACATAATAGTCTCATGTAAACATTCTTCAAGACCTTCACCACTTGGTCAGCCAGAAGAATGCTACCACACCATGGACAATGTACATGAACACCATCAAAGATTCAAAGTGGTTGTCACTTTATTTCAGAAAAAAAAAGTGGCTGTCACCTTCTTCAGGCACAATTGGCGCACCTCAAGTGAGCCCAAGGCAAAGCATGCATGTGTGGATGCACTAATGACTTGTCTTGGAATTTTTCTCCCACTTGACTCCGATCGATCCGTTTACTTCAGTATACTAACACCTTGTGGTTACGCTGCTTCTGTTGTGCATGCAAACTGTAAAGCTAAGCACTGGAAGTTGAGAAGAATATGTTCCGCAGGAAAGGCTGCCATCACAAGCCCATAAAACAATGGGTGTGGCATGCGTGCACACGGAATTGTTAGAAAAGACATGCTTGAATGGTGGCTGTGGCACCAAGAGTCAAATCTATGACGGGGGTGAGCTACTCAGGCACTCAGCAATGGCACTGAGTGAGACCCAAACGGCAACCGCATAAAGGGTTGCATATATGTACGACTTCCCTTGGATTGTTCTCCGTTTTGGCATCGCCGAATTGCTGCAAGGAACTTTGCCCGACATTCATGGCACGTCAGAGGAAAGGAAATCCTACCACCATCGGAATTCGTTGAATTATTGGTACTACATGGGTAAAGAATTGCAGAGGGTAGACACTTTTCAAGTTATCTTGATGTTCTAGTTGATAGGTTCAAAATCAACCCCGAAGTATTATCTTTTCAAGAATTTTTGGCTAAAGAAAGGTGAAAAAAATGTATTATCTTGCTTGAGTGGCGCCAATGTTTCCGTGGAACAAAGGACAAAATCCTGAAAAAAAAGAGGTACTCCCTCCATTCTTAAATATATGATGTTCCCTTCATTCTTTAAATATATGACGTTTAGGATAAGCAAATTAGTTTATTTTTAAACTAAATAGCTTGTCTTAGACGACATATATTTGAAAACGAAGATAGTATGTGTCATGATATCCCTACAACTCATGTAGACTGTAATGCTTTTTATCTTGACTCTTAAGTCAGTGATTATGAGCAATATCAGAATGATGGCTTTCACTTTTGTTCGCAGTCACTCAAGATTTGTATCATGTGCCGTGCCGGGATCTCTGACCTTCATTCTCACTTAAAGTTTACAAGCAGGTGTGCATCTGGGTTCGAACCCTCATGAACATGATGCTCTCAAGATCATCTCCTCTACAGACCCGAGCAAGCGTTTAGTCGTGTATATGCCAAATTTTGTTGTGTCACCTCACAGCGATGCCAGCAGAAAGACGAGGTTCCACACGTAATGACGTGAATAAAAGTAAGACCCTAGATTCTCAGCTGGGACCTGCCTGTGTTCTGCTTTCGGCTCGAGGTTGGCAAAGCCAAAGATTTTGGCTTCTTTTGCACGGGCTTTGCTTTACTGAAACAAACAATGGTTAATGTGACAGTGCAAAATTGTAACACCCTAAAATTCCATCACAAATAAATCATAGCAACTTGGTTTAATTTAATTTTTCTAAGGACTTAATTAATTTTTTTTAATTTAATTTGAGCCTAAAAATATTTAAACAACATTTAAATAATTTTGGAGCAATAAGTGCATGTGCATCATTTTTGGTTTGCATGTATTTTTGTTTGATTTGTGTGTGAATTTCAAAAACATGAAAAAGTCCAGTTTTCGCCCCTAAACTTTCTCTCTTTCTCTCTTTCTCACCCGCGGCCCATCTCCCTCTCTCTCTCTTTCCTTCGGCCCGTTAGCGCGCTCGCGGCCCAGCTTTCCCCCCCTTCCCGCGCGGCCTGCCCCTGCTTTCGGCCCGGCTGCGGCCCAAGTCGCTTCCCCCTCCCCTTCTCTCACGCCGCCGCCGACAGGTGGGGCCCACCTGTCGGACTCACCCCCGACCTCCAGCCTCTCCTCTGCCTCGCCGCCGTCCGAGCCGCTCGGCCTCCCGAGCGCAGCTCCCTCTCCCGCGCCTCTTCCTCTCCCCGTCCACCGAGCCCGGGAAACGACCGCACCACTCCAATCGCTCGCTCTCCCATCGAAACGCCCGCACCACCGAGCTCCTCCACTACCGCTCGCCATTAATGGCCGGCCCCTCCTTTCCCCTCGGCACCGAGCCTTTCCCCTCTCCTCTTCGCCCTACTTATACTTCGGCCGAGCCCCCAGGAGCCCTCTTCGACCTCTTGCGCCACCACATTCCCCTCAGAGCCGCTCCAATTTCCGCCGCCGCCACCGCCGAGCGCCGCCGCCTCGTCGGATCGCCGCTCCAGGACCGCTCCGCCCTCTTCTTCCACTCCAGAACCTTCGCACCATGGTAACGACGCTCCCCATCCCCTTCTTGTTCTCTGTCTTGCTCTGTTTGTACCCCGACGGCTCTCGCCGGCGCTCCACCGCCGCCATCCGTCGACGAGCACCGCCACCGAAGCAAATTGATCAACGAGAACCCCCTGGTCATGTTCGCCAGCTCACCACCCACACACAGAACCAATCCGCGGTCGAAATCGTGGCCGGAACCCCGAGTTCGGGTGAACTCCGGCGAGTTCGCCGCCGCTCGCCTCTGTCCGCCGACGAATCGCCACCCTCACTGCGCAATCCACGACGAGACCACCCCCAACGAGTTCGCCAGCTCGCCCCGGTTCTTTAGCACCAAACCCCGTCCCAAACCGTGCCCGGCAGCTCGAGTTCGAGCATCGCCGGCGATTTTCCGGCTCGGCGCCGCCGCTCGCCGGCGTTCTCGCCGCCGCCCGACTCGGCCCTTTCTTTTCAGCCGTCCGATCTTGATCCAACGGCCCACGATCACCCCGACCCGAGTCAACCAGGCCAAATAACGGTCAGCGCCGGTCATTTTGCAAAAGAGACCCTGCCTTTCTCTGAAATTAACCCGCCGTCCTGTTTAGTTCAAAAATAATTAGATTTAGGTCCTGTTTTCTTCAGTTTAGCCCCTGTAAATTTAGTTTTCTTGCCAGCAAGTCCCTAAAACTTGTTTTGGCCATATCTTTTCCGTCCTAGCTCCGTTTTTAGCGTTCTTGGTGTCCAAGCGTTCGTCTTTTCGAGCTTGTTAGTTTTAAGTGCTTGTTTTAGTCTGTTAAGAATGTTTGATGTACTGTTTTCTTATTGTTTTATTTGTGTTGATCGTAGACCTCGTGCCAGTTGCAACCGAGTCACCCGTCGACGCGGATTAGGAGCAGTTCTACGAAGAAGAAGAAGAAGATCTTTTTGTAGATCAAGGCAAGTGGCCCTCCCCGCATATTCTTTTTGTCCTATATAACTGCATGTCAAAACTAAAATTTACTATTATTGCATTAATATGATGGGAATACCTTTTTAAGGATTTACCTAGTCTTTTATCCACGATCCCTTGTACCAACCCCTGTTTTAAATAATATTTTGGGTTAGTTTATGCTTAGCGTTGCAATACCTTGGGAATGGTTAAATTGGATCTTTATAAAATTATCGATCATGATAACGTTGTTAATAAAAGTTGGTTAATACAAGAAAACGATTGTTTAATCGGAACATGGAGAACCACCCAAGAAAACAGTGCAACCATGGTGTCAAAATGGGCTCTGACCTTAGCCAATTAATTAGGTGTGTAATTGTACTGATGGCCTTATCCGAAAGGAGCAGAGGGGGTCTGGGGTTGCAGGGGTACAGCCCGGTCCTTCTGGGGTAGCAGCCTTTGCTAAGGTGTTGACCATTAGGGAGGGTTGTGGTCCGCCCTAGCTGTAACTCTTGCGGGTTGTTGGACTTTAGCATACCTTTGTAAAGGCTTCGTAGTGGACCCCTAGCCACTCACCTCGGAAGTGTTTAAGGGTCTAGCTAACCCGGGCAACATGGGGAACACGAGCTATGGTGAAAGTGTACAACCTCTGCAGAGTGTAAAACTGATATATCAGCCGTGCTCACGGTCAAGAGCAGCTTGGACCCTCACATGATAATTGAACTTAAAGATGGAATCTAAATCGTGGTTTTATTCGTGGGTTTTTGAATAAGATGTTCTTTTAAATGCTTAAGTGGGATGGTATAAACTTACATATAGTAAATAGGAAATTGCTAATAAAACTTGATCAACTCTAAAAAGCTCACTGCTATGAACCTTAGCCTACCCTTGTGGCTTTGCATTTTCACCCCGCTTGCTGAGTACCTAGTTAGGTGTACTCACACTTGCCATTGCTGAATCAGAAGAAGGAATTGGAGAAGAATACTACAGCGACTACGATGAGTTCTGAGGCTTGCGTTTTCCCCCAGTCAAGATGCCTGTGGAAGATGGAAGCTGAAGACGCTTCGTTAGCTATCGCTTGTTCTGCGATAAAGACCTTCGTGTCTCCCGAGAGTGTAATATGAATATTATAATAAATCTCTTGTAATCTAGAACACTGTGTTTTGATATTACACTCTTTTGTCTATCATATGTGTGTAAACATGATCCTGGCGCACATATGAAACGCACTTGGTTTTCCTTCGAAAACCGGGTGTGACAGCAGTGGTATCAGAGCAGTGTTGACTGTAGGACGCAGCCTTAAGTTAGAACTGGTCAGAAATTAAGGACTCAACATCTAGAAAGCCATGTCATCTTTCAAAATTCCCCTATTTTCGCATAAAAATCTAATTTATATATTATTTCTTTTTGTTAAAAGATCTTATCATTTTGATTTATTCTATACTGAGTCAGTTTCTTTTTTTTTCTTGTCAGATGGTTCGTGAGTTTCAGACCACTCGTGCTGTCACCGGGGGTTCATGCCCTGCTGGACCGTCAGTTCCCCAGCACCCCGTGGAGGCACCCGCCGAGGAGGTCCCGGTTCAGGTACTGCCTGAGGCCCAGGCAGAGGCACAGGAGGAGGAGCCACCTCAGCTCTACGACGGCACTGTGCTAGAGGTGGACGCCGATGGAGACATGGTGATTCCACCAGCTGCTCCTGCTGCCGGCGACGCTGCACCGGACGCTGCTGGAGGTGACCCAGATGACTCTGGGGACGACATCGACGAGGAGGAGCCCAGTGACGGGGATGACCCCGACATGGAGGTCAACGACCAGGAGAACGACAACAACGACGAGGAGGATCCAGAGGAGCCCCGCCAGCGTGGTCCGGAGTACCACCTTCACGCTTCGCTGGGTGGTACCGGGCAGTTCTGCAGACTGCTGGAGGAGCTACTGGGGTTTTTAGATTTCAATCTAAAGCCTCAGTATGTGGTCGAGCACTTCGAGGAGCCCGGCCTGGAGGACTACTACACAGCTCAGGTACACATCCGGGTACCTCAGCCAGAGGCTTCCGGATGGAGGATCCGTTCGACGCACTACAGCTGTGTTCCCTTCTCCACCGAGGACGCCGCCATCAACGACGCCGCCCGGAGAGCACTCTACTCCTACAGCTACCGTTTCCGCGACCAGCTGTACTACTCCGACTTCCGCCACGTACCCAGCCGACCGGTTGGCACTGAGGACACGGTGGTACCCGCTTCTCAGACCGGAGACGACCGTGTGGACGTCCTTGCTCGAGTCACTGCTGCACTCAACACCGACTTGGAGGGAGCCACTTCCGAGATCGAGGGACTGCACGGGAAGCTCCAGGACGCTCAGGCCAAGATCGCACAGCTTGAGGCTCAGCTTGCAGGACAGGCACCTCCTGAGGAGATGGTACAGCACTGCACCATGTCTTCCCCTCCGCGCAAGAAGCTTCGTTACGGCACCCCCGGAGCTACCACCAGTCTTGGCTAGGAGTTTTTAGATGTCTACCCTTTTTTCTTTTATTAATAATTCCGTTCCTGCGAGGACGATGCGATGTAATAGTGGTAGATGGTTGAAAACATGTTTGAGTTGGATCTTTGTGATGACTGGATGCTTTTGTGGAGTGATGGCCACAACTGCGTTAATAAAATAATTAGTTTAATTAATTAATCTTAGCCCCCTTATGCTTTTACTTTACTCGTCTTTATCTGTTCAGTTCTTATCTGAGATACTTTTCTCTAACACTCAGATGGTAAACACCAGGTCAGGAGGAGGACAAGATATTCCACCAGTGATACGCGCTCGCATTGCAAGTCAGAGGAATCAAGCACCACCTCCCCCACCAAACCCACCAATGGATCCAGCTATGCAACAGTTTCTGGCTGCTCAGACTCAGCTGCTGCAGAATCTCGCTGCAACAGTGCAAAACTTGCAAGCACAGCAAAACCAGCCACCGCAACCAGCACCAGCACCACCACCGCCCAGAGACAAGCATAAGGAATTCATGAGCCACCGTCCGCCCACTTACTCACACTCATCAGATCCCTTGGATGCTGATGACTGGCTAAAGGTTGTTGCCAGGAAGCTGGAAATGACTCAGTGCACCGATCGTGAAATGGTGCTATATGCTGCAGGCAGACTTGAAGGACCAGCAGCCGACTGGTGGGATGCATACACCGCTGCACATGCTGCACCACAGAACATCACTTGGCAGGAGTTCAGGAATAGCTTCAGAGCTTATCACATCCCCTCTGGAGTTATGAAGTTAAAGCAGAAGGAGTTCCTCGCACTGAAACAAGGCAATATGTCAGTCAGCGAGTACCTGGATAAATTCACCCAGTTATCTCGCTATGCACCTGAGGAGGTCAACACTGACGCCAAGAGACAAGAACGATTTCTGGATGGTCTTATAGGGCCGCTCAATTATCAGTTGCAGAGTCACATCTTTCCAGATTTCCAGACTCTTCTGAATAAAGCTATTGGCCTGGAAAACAAGCGCAAGGAGATTGGTGAACACAAACGCAAGTTCCAGTCACAGGGGCAGTCCAGCAGCAACACTCGCCCCCGCTACAACTCCCCTCAGAGTTCCTACTTCCGCTCTGGTGGACAGAATAGAAGTTATCCACAGAACATGCAGTTGCAACGTTCATTTCAACAGCCACAACGCTTCAGTCAGCAATCATCACGCACTCCGAATCCTCAGCAGAATCGGACAATCAACAACTCAGTCACTCCCCGCCCGAACAATGCCACAGGCGCTCCTGTGAGAAACAATGCTCCAATACAGCCAAATGGGTGTTTCAAATGTGGAGAATTGGGACACTATGCTAACAGCTGTCCTCAACGTGGGATGCATACTCCACAGAGAGGCAACGAACAGAGAGCCGAGAAGCCATCGTCACAAGTTCGTCCGGGAAGCTCAAGCGCACAAGGCAACAGGGCTCAGCGGAACTTTGTTCGTGGAAGAGTGAACCATGTGACCGCCGAACAAGCCCAAGAAGCTCCAGGAGTTGTACTTGGTACGTTCCTTGTCAATTCCATACCTGCAACAATTTTATTCGATTCTAGAGCAACACATTCATTTATTACTGAACAATTTGTGGCAAAACATGGCATGAACATGAGGGCTATGAAAAAGCAACTATTAGTTAGTACTCCCGGCGGAGAAATGCAAGCCAGTTTATTATGCCCACAGGTGACTCTTAACATTGTGGGAGTAGATTTCCCAGCTGATCTGGTAGTTCTAAAATCTTGGGGAATAGATATAATTCTGGGAATGGATTGGTTACACCAGTGGGATGGAGCTATTCAGTGCCGAAAGAAGTCAGTACTCTTAACCAGCCCTAATGGAGACAGAATTGAGTATGTGGCAACTCCCTCATCGACAGAAGGCGGAACAGTAAATTCTATGGAAGGCAAGACTCTGGAAGATATCAAAATAGTGAACGAATATCCGGATGTATTTCCAGATGATTTACCAGGTATGCCACCTGACCGAGATGTTGAATTCAGCATTGAACTTTTACCTGGTACTGCTCCTATATCTAAGAGACCATATAGAATGGATGTTAAAGACTTGGCAGAACTTAAGAAACAAATAGAAGAATTGTTAAGTAAAGGGTTTATACGTCCTAGTTCGTCACCATGGGGAGCCCCCACTCTCTTTGTAGACAAGAAAGATGGTTCCAGAAGAATGTGTGTAGACTATCAATCTCTCAATGAGGTTACCATCAAAAACAAATATCCTTTGCCTAGGATCGAGGATCTGTTTGATCAGATGAGAGGTGCAAAAGTGTTTTCCAAGATAGATCTGCGATCGGGATATCACCAATTGAGAATTCGTCCGGAGGACATTCCCAAGACAGCTTTCACGTCCAGATATGGGTTGTATGAGTTTACTGTCATGTCATTTGGGTTGACCAATGCCCCGGCATACTTCATGTATTTGATGAACAAGGTGTTCATGGATTATTTGGACAAGTTTGTAGTAGTGTTCATTGACGACATTCTGATATTCTCTCAGAACGAGGAAGAACACGAGGAACATTTAAGACTTGTATTACAGAGACTTTGAGAACATCAGTTGTATGCTAAGTTCAGCAAGTGTGACTTTTGGTTAAAGGAAGTTTCATTTCTCGGTCATGTTATCACCGACGGGGGGATAGCAGTGGATCCGAGTAAAGTTCAAGATGTGTTGAACTGGAACCCTCCGAAGAATGTGTCTGAGATCAGGAGTTTTCTCGGATTGGCAGGTTACTACCGCAGGTTTATTGAAGGCTTCTCGAAGATCGTGAAACCGCTTACAACTTTACTAGAGAAGGGAAAAGAATTCAAATGGAATGAAAAATGCCAAGCTAGTTTCGAAGAATTGAAGAAAAGGTTGACTACTTCACCTGTGCTGATAATGCCAGACATACACAAAGGGTTTGATGTTTATTGTGATGCCTCGCGTCAAGGCCTTGGATGTGTTTTAATGCAAGAAGGAAAGGTAGTGGCTTATGCTTCCAGACAACTGAGGAAACATGAACAGAATTATCCAACACATGATCTAGAATTGGCCGCCGTTGTACACGCACTGAAAATCTGGAGACATTACATGATTGGTAACAAGTGTCAGATCTTTACCGATCATAAGAGCTTGAAATATATCTTCACTCAGAAGGATATCAATCTTAGACAACGCAGATGGTTGGAATTAATCAAGGATTACGATTTGGAGATTCAGTATCACCCTGGTAAAGCTAATGTGGTGGCAGATGCTTTGAGTCGGAAGAGTCAGGCAAACATGCTTATAGCTCAGTTGAAACCACAGGAGTTATGTTGGGAAATGGCACGGCTCAACTTAGGAATCGTAGCCCAGAGTGAATCTATGACCTTGGAGGTCGAATCAACACTTGAACAGGAAATCAGAAAAGGACAGTTGACAGATGAAAAGATCAAAGAATACGAAAAGCTGATTGATTCAGGAAAAGTTCCCGATTTTAAGAAAGATGATCAGGGAACCATATGGTTCAGAAACAGGATATGTGTGCCAGAAGACGATCGCCTACGTGAGACTATACTGAGAGAAGTTCATGATTCGGCATACTCTATTCACCCTGGTAGCACCAAGATGTACCAAGATCTAAAACAGAAATACTGGTGGTACGGAATGAAAAGAGATGTCGCAGCTCATGTCGCCTTGTGTGACATATGTCAAAGGGTAAAAGCAGAACATCAGAGACCAGCCGGTTTGCTGCAACCACTGAAGGTACCTGAGTGGAAATGGGAAGAAATTGGTATGGATTTCATAGTGGGTTTACCTCGTACACGCGATGGTTATGATTCCATATGGGTTATCGTGGACAGGTTAACCAAAGTTGCTCATTTTATACCAGTTAAAACCACTTACTCAGGAGCCAGGCTAGCAGAGTTATACATGTCACGAATTGTGTGTTTGCATGGAGTTCCTAAAAAGATAGTGTCAGATCGAGGCACTCAGTTTACATCACGTTTTTGGAAGAAGCTACATGAGTCAATGGATACGAAATTGAATTTCAGCTCAGCATACCATCCACAGACCGATGGTCAAACTGAAAGGACGAATCAGATATTGGAAGATATGTTAAGGGCTTGTGCTTTAAAGCATGGAGGTAGTTGGGACAAAAGTTTACCATATGCGGAGTTCGCTTACAACAACAGTTATCAATCTAGTCTCAAGATGGCACCGTTTGAAGCCTTGTATGGAAGAAAATGCAGAACACCTTTGTACTGGAATCAAACGGGCGAAAGTCAACTCTTCGGACCAAAAATTATAAAGGAAGCGGAAAGACAAGTCGAGATAATTCGGGAGAACCTTAAAACCGCACAGTCACGTCAAAAGAGTTACGCTGACCCTAGGAGGAGAGAAGTGGTATTCGAGGAAGGAGATTATGCTTATCTCAGAGTGTCACCTATCAGAGGATTGCGAAGATTTAATGTTAGAGGGAAGTTATCACCTCGTTTTATCGGACCTTTTAAAATATTGGAAAGAAAAGGAGAAGTGGCATATAGGTTGGAATTACCGGCTCGATTATCAGGAGTTCAGGATGTGTTCCATGTATCACAGCTAAAGAAGTGCTCAAGTGAGATTAGAGTGGAGCACTTACCACTGGAGGATTTAGAAGTAAAGGATGACTTGACTTATAAGGAGTATCCTATCAAAATCTTAGACAAGTCACAAAGAGTCACACGAAGCAAGGTAATAAAAATGTGCAAAGTTCAATGGAGCAATCACTCAGAAAATGAGGCCACTTGGGAAAGAGAAGAAGAACTTATGGAAGAGTTCCCTCAGCTGTTCTCCGAATCTTCCTGAATCTCGGGACGAGATTCTCTTTAAGGGGGGTAGGATTTGTAACACCCTAAAATTCCATCACAAATAAATCATAGCAACTTGGTTTAATTTAATTTTTCTAAGGACTTAATTAATTTTTTTTTAATTTAATTTGAGCCTAAAAATATTTAAACAACATTTAAATAATTTTGGAGCAATAAGTGCATGTGCATCATTTTTGGTTTGCATGTATTTTTGTTTGATTTGTGTGTGAATTTCAAAAACATGAAAAAGTCCAGTTTTCGCCCCTAAACTTTCTCTCTTTCTCTCTTTCTCACCCGCGGCCCATCTCCCTCTCTCTCTCTCCCGCGCCTCTTCCTCTCCCCGTCCACCGAGCCCGGGAAACGACCGCACCACTCCAATCGCTCGCTCTCCCATCGAAACGCCCGCACCACCGAGCTCCTCCACTACCGCTCGCCATTAATGGCCGGCCCCTCCTTTCCCCTCGGCACCGAGCCTTTCCCCTCTCCTCTTCGCCCTACTTATACTTCGGCCGAGCCCCCAGGAGCCCTCTTCGACCTCTTGCGCCACCACATTCCCCTCAGAGCCGCTCCAATTTCCGCCGCCGCCACCACCGAGCACCGCCGCCTCGTCGGATCGCCGCTCCAGGACCGCTCCGCCCTCTTCTTCCACTCCAGAACCTTCGCACCATGGTAACGACGCTCCCCATCCCCTTCTTGTTCTCTGTCTTGCTCTGTTTGTACCCCGACGGCTCTCGCCGGCGCTCCACCGCCGCCATCCGTCGACGAGCACCGCCACCGAAGCAAATTGATCAACGAGAACCCCCTGGTCATGTTCGCCAGCTCACCACCCACACACATAACCAATCCGCGGTCGAAATCGTGGCCGGAACCCCGAGTTCGGGTGAACTCCGGCGAGTTCGCCGCCGCTCGCCTCTGTCCGCCGACGAATCGCCATCCTCACTGCGCAATTCACGACGAGACCACCCCCAACGAGTTCGCCAGCTCGCCCCGGTTCTTTAGCACCAAACCCCGTCCCAAACCGAGCCCGGCAGCTCGAGTTCGAGCATCGCCGGCGATTTTCCGGCTCGGCGCCGCCGCTCGCCGGCGTTCTCGCCGCCGCCCGACTCGGCCCTTTCTTTTCAGCCGTCCGATCTTGATCCAACGGCCCACGATCACCCCGACCCGAGTCAACCAGGCCAAATAACGGTCAGCGCCGGTCATTTTGCAAAAGAGACCCTGCCTTTCTCTGAAATTAACCCGCCGTCCTGTTTAGTTCAAAAATAATTAGATTTAGGTCCTGTTTTCTTCAGTTTAGCCCCTGTAAATTTAGTTTTCTTGCCAGCAAGTCCCTAAAACTTGTTTTGGCCATATCTTTTCCGTCCTAGCTCCGTTTTTAGCGTTCTTGGTGTCCAAGCGTTCGTCTTTTTGAGCTTGTTAGTTTTAAGTGCTTGTTTTAGTCTGTTAAGAATGTTTGATGTACTGTTTTCTTATTGTTTTATTTGTGTTGATCGTAGACCTCGTGCCAGTTGCAACCGAGTCGCCCGTCGACGCGGATTAGGAGCAGTTCTACGAAGAAGAAGAAGAAGATCTTTTTGTAGATCAAGGCAAGTGGCCCTCCCCGCATATTCTTTTTGTCCTATATAACTGCATGTCAAAACTAAAATTTACTATTATTGCATTAATATGATGGGAATACCTTTTTAAGGATTTACCTAGTCTTTTATCCACGATCCCTTGTACCAACCCCTGTTTTAAATAATATTTTGGGTTAGTTTATGCTTAGCGTTGCAATACCTTGGGAATGGTTAAATTGGATCTTTATAAAATTATCGATCATGATAACGTTGTTAATAAAAGTTGGTTAATACAAGAAAACGATTGTTTAATCGGAACATGGAGAACCACCCAAGAAAACAGTGCAACCATGGTGTCAAAATGGGCTCTGACCTTAGCCAATTAATTAGGTGTGTAATTGTACTGATGGCCTTATCCGAAAGGAGCAGAGGGGGTCTGGGGTTGCAGGGGTACAGCCCGGTCCTTCTGGGGTAGCAGCCTTTGCTAAGGTGTTGACCATTAGGGAGGGTTGTGGTCCGCCCTAGCTGTAACTCTTGCGGGTTGTTGGACTTTAGCATACCTTTGTAAAGGCTTCGTAGTGGACCCCTAGCCACTCACCTCGGAAGTGTTTAAGGGTCTAGCTAACCCGGGCAACATGGGGAACACGAGCTATGGTGAAAGTGTACAACCTCTGCAGAGTGTAAAACTGATATATCAGCCGTGCTCACGGTCAAGAGCAGCTTGGACCCTCACATGATAATTGAACTTAAAGATGGAATCTAAATCGTGGTTTTATTCGTGGGTTTTTGAATAAGATGTTCTTTTAAATGCTTAAGTGGGATGGTATAAACTTACATATAGTAAATAGGAAATTGCTAATAAAACTTGATCAACTCTAAAAAGCTCACTGCTATGAACCTTAGCCTACCCTTGTGGCTTTGCATTTTCACCCCGCTTGCTGAGTACCTAGTTAGGTGTACTCACACTTGCCATTGCTGAATCAGAAGAAGGAATTGGAGAAGAATACTACAGCGACTACGATGAGTTCTGAGGCTTGCGTTTTCCCCCAGTCAAGATGCCTGTGGAAGATGGAAGCTGAAGACGCTTCGTTAGCTATCGCTTGTTCTGCGATAAAGACCTTCGTGTCTCCCGAGAGTGTAATATGAATATTATAATAAATCTCTTGTAATCTAGAACACTGTGTTTTGATATTACACTCTTTTGTCTATCATATGTGTGTAAACATGATCCTGGCGCACATATGAAACGCACTTGGTTTTCCTTCGAAAACCGGGTGTGACAAAAATTGTCTCGATCGGTTGCTATTAAAAGAGGTTATGGAAATACACGCGTATGCAAGAATCTGTGATGCGAAATAATGCTAAGATGCCTCAGTGACAAGTGGGTCACGACTTCATGCTAAAAAGGAGCATGGAAGTTGGAAGGATGCACCCCAATGACTTGAAATATGTTCACTGCTGACCTTTTTTATTTTCAATAAGCTCATGATCAAAGTGGGGAGTCACGCCTTTTCCAGGTATAACTATTGGTGTACAGTGAGAATGCAATTCGTGTGAGGCAAAAGGTAAAGTATGTGTGTATGAATGCATGACTTTTTGTTTTATGTGAAAGGCTTGCATTTCTTTTTAAAACAAACCAGACAGGAGAGCTGCCGATTATATTAAAAAATAGGAGTAAAAAAATAGGCAAAATAACCGAATTAGTCCTTAAACTATCGTGCATGGCTCAATTTCGTCCCTCAACTATCAAAACGTCCAATTTAGCCCCTGAACTATCTAAATTGACTCAGCTTCATCCTTTCGTTGACGTGGAGAGCCATGTTGCCGGGCCATGTCACCGCCCATTGAGCAAAGTACCGCGCCAAATCCTGGCCCCTCCAAGGCTAACGCGAACGTGTGGAGGCCTTGCCACATCCACCGCCGCACACCACTCCTCAGACTCATCATCTTAAAGTGGACATGGGCCTTGCCACTTCTGCCATTGGACTCCTCGCCAGAGTTCTGGACTGGCTTTGCCATTTGGGTGACATGATACCACCGAATTACTCCATTAACTTCACATCTGCCTTGCCACAACCGGGATACAAGCTATACCACGTGAGCATACCCAAAGTTTTCCAAGATAAAGGTCATCACCTTAGCAAAACCTATCGGGCGTCAGCCTGAAGAGGGAGTATGGAAAACACAATGACGACGCCCGGCTCCAAGGAGGGAAACGGCACCTGAGGGCGTTTCGCCATTATTTCCGCACAACCCATTTCGCACACAGCCAGACACCAACAGCATCGGGGCCACACCAATGGTGCAGATCCTCCCCAGCCAACCCCACCACCGCGACGGCCGTCCTTCAGTTCTTTTGGAATTATTTGCTCCTGATGTTCAGATTCCTTTTACCTTACTAACACCACTCACTGTGGTTACTCCGTTACCCATGTGCTTGCATAGGGTAAAGATTTGTTGACTAATTAAGATGGAACATAAACACCATAAACATTCTGCAGAGTGGGCATTGTATAAACTATGTGCGTGCGCAAGGGAAATAATGCTGCTAGACAAGGCATGGTGATCTTTTTTATTTATTTATTTATTTTTGAAAAGAGACATGCATATATGCCTATATGGACATATGGTGGTGGTTGCACTGAGTCAAAGACTACGACGAAGGTAAAGCGGCGAGCTAGGGAGGAGTAACATCAAAACGGCAAGTGAATAAAGTGGTGTATTTACTTCTCTTGGATTATGCTCTCTTTTGGAACTGCGGCTTCCTGCAAGGAAGTCTTATTGACATCCATGGAAATTTGACCAGGAAAGAATCATTACAACCAAAAGAGAAGATATGGACAATTTCAACTATCAAGTGGACGTTGTATTCAATAAAACCATTTCTCTTCCTTATCTACAAAGTATATGATGTAGATTGTGCATATGTTACTAATAAAGATGGTATGAATAATGATAATTTTCTTTTACAAGAGCTTTTGCCTAGAGTCTCTCCTTTCATGTCCTTTTTTTAATGATTAGCCCCTATCAGTACTGTTTGGTGTGGTTACTTTTGGTTGTGTCCAAGACCTTTACTGTCTTTTCTGATAACTTCAGTTGGCTTCCTCTTTTGTTGCTGTCTCATTGTTTGTTAACGATGCTTATGCTGAGTTGCTTCACTTTTGTATGCAACTGTTGTGGTGCTTGTTGGAAATTGGTTATAATGAATCACACGATGCATAAGAAATCATGGAAAGTACTCTGTTGGAATGTCAGAGGTACCAATGCTGATAGCAAATGCACATCTGTTAGGAATAAAATTCTGCAGTCTCAGTGTGATATTCTTTGCCTGCAAGAAACAAAACGTGAGAGTTTTGATCTACAGTTCATCAGGAAGTTTTGTCCTCCAGGTTTTGACAGTTTTAACATTCTGCCATCTAATGGAGCCTCTGGTGGCCTCATAACTGTGTGGAAAAGTGCTTCTTTTGATGGGAGTTGTTGTTTACTAATAGTTATGCAATTTCAGTTGGTTTTACTTCAAAGTTGAATGGTGCATTCTGGGTATTGACTAATGTGTATGCTCCATGTACTGATGATGGAAGGCTAGTTTTTTTGCAATGGTTCAGAAATATTGAGATGTCTGAGGAAATTAATTGGCTAATATTGGGAGATTTCAATTTGATATGACAACCTGAGCATAGGAATAGACCTGGGTATGACCTAAACAAGTTGTTCCTATTTAATGAGGCAATTAGTGCTTTGGGCCTGGTAGAGTTACCCCTCCAAGGCAAGCAATATACTTGGTCCAACAAGCAAGTTTTCCCTCTGCTAGAAAGGCTGGACTGGTTCTTTACTTCCAATACCTGGACAACCTCTTACCCTAATACCTCTGTATGTTCTCTTGTTATGGAAGTCTCTGATCATTCACCTTGTGTGGTAGAAATAAGCACTGGAATTCCCAAAGGCAATATTTTTCTATTTGAGAATTATTTGATGAAGCATGAGGATTTTGAACAGGTGGTACACCATGGGTGGTCTCTTGCTACAAACTAAACAGATCCAGCCAAGATTATAATTGCAAAATTTAAAAACCTGAGAAGAGTGATCAGGGCCTGGCAGATTCATCTCTTTAGCTTAAAAGCAACCATCGATAATGTGCGGATGGTGCTTTCTTTTATGGAGATTATTGAGGAATTCAGAGATCTAACCGTGGCTGAATGGAACTTTAAGAAAATTTTGGGAGAAGAATTATTATCCTTACTTGAGAAGCAGAGAATTTATTGGAAGCAGAGGGGCACAATCAAGTGGGTACAATGTGGAGATGCTGGAACCAAATTTTTCCATGCTAATGCAACCATTAAGTTCAGGAAAAGTGTAATAACATCTTTGACAGATGAAGAGGGGCAGGCTTTTTCTGATCACCAAGACAAAGCAAATCTGGTATGGACAGCATTTAAACAAAGGCTGGGGATTAGTGAGCTGCATCCAGAGACAAATTTTCAGAGTTTGGATGATTTGATTCATACATCAATGGACCTTCATACCTTGGATGAGGCTTTTTCTAAGGATGAAATTGATCAGGTGGTTAGAAGTCTTCCTTCTGACAAATCTCCAGGTCCAGATGGTTTTAACACAGATTTTATCAAGCATTGCTGGAGCATAATTTCTGAGGATTTTTACAATCTCTGCCATGCTTTTCACTCTGGGGAAGTATGTCTAAGCAGCATTAATGGTTCATTCATCACTCTAATCCCTAAAAAAGATGGACCCACATCAGTGTCAGACTTTAGACCCATCTCTTTGCTTAATATTTCTGTCAAAATCCTCACTAAGCTGCTTGCAAATAGGCTGCAAAAGGTCATAAGAGATTTGGTTCATAGTAATCAATATGGCTTCATTAAATCAAGATCAATTCAAGACTGTCTTGCCTGGTCTTTTGAATATTTGCACCTCTGTCACAAGTCCAAGAAGGAGGTGATAATCTTAAAATTGGATTTCGAGAAAGCTTTTGACAAAATTGAGCATAGGTCCATGCTGGAAATTATGAAACATAAAGGGTTCAGTGAAGTCTGGCTCAGATGGATGGAGATGATCTTTGCATCAGGAACTTCAGCTGTGCTATTGAATGGAGTGTCTGGCAAGACTTTTCAGTGCAGAAGAGGAGTAAGGCAGGGTGACCCCTTATCTCCTCTATTATTCGTTCTAGCTGCTGACTTGTTGCAAACACTGATTAATTCAGCTAGGAGTGAAGGCTTGTTGACTTTGCCAGTCCCTCTTACATACTCTAGTGACTTCCCGGTGTTACAGTATGCTGACGATACACTGATTATCATGGAGGCCAAAATGGAGCAGCTGATGGTATTAAAGGAGATATTGCAATCTTTTGCTACTTTGACAGGCCTTAAGGTGATTTTTTCTAAATCTATGATGGTTCCACTTAATGTGTCAGAGGAGATGCTCCTTTCACTCTCCACTGCTTTTGGATGTATTAAAGGTTCTTTGCCCTTTACATACCTTGGCCTGCCCCTGGGACTTTCCAAACCATGTGTAGGTGATTTTTGGCCACTAGTTTCAAGATGTGAAAAGAGATTAATTTGCACATCTCAGTTTCTTTCTCAAGCAGGGAGGTTGGAAATTACAAATTCGGTGTTGTCAGCTCTCCCTACATTTCATATGTGTACATTCTATCTTCAGGACAATGTTATTAAGCAGATTGACAAGTTTAGAAAGCATTGTTTGTGGAGAGGGGCTGAAATCAATGCAAGGAAGCCCCCTAAAGCTGCCTGGAAACTAGTAGCTTTGCCAAAATCAGAAGGAGGATTAGGTGTTCTAAACTTAAAAAGGCAAAATGAAGAGTTGCTTCTCAAGAATTGGCATAAGTTCATGAACAGAGCGGATATCCCATGGGTAAAGTTGGTTTGGGAGAAGTACTATCCTCATCATAAGATCCCTGATCATACCAAGAAGGGTTCCTTTTGGTGGAGGGATGTCCTGAAACTTCAAGATTCTTTCAAAGGGATGGCAACTGTTCTGATTCAGGATGGGAGATCTTGCTCTTTCTGGGATGACTTGTGGAATGGGAGAATCCCGAGACATGCATATCCTGAGTTGTACTCTTTCGCAAATAACAGAAAGGTTTCTGTCAGCATGGTCAAAACATTATCTCATTTGCATCAGCTGTTCCACATTCCATTATCAGAGGTGGCTTTTCTGCAATACGTCGAGGTTCAGCACTTGCTAGATGCTATGCCTGACACAGCTGCGAGAGACACCTGGTCCTATATATGGAATAGCCCGGTTTTTTCAGTTGCCAAGGCATATAAATGCCTGTCTGGTACGCAAGAAACACGTCCTGCTTTTCAATGGGTTTGGAAGTCTTCATGTCAACCCAATCACAAGGTCTTTTTTTTGCTGTTGTTGGTGGATCGATTAAATACAAGAGGGCTGTTGAAAAGGAAACACATGGTACTCCAATCTTATAGTTGTGTGCAGTGTCCCTCTGATACTGAGGAAAGTTTGCTGCATTTGTTCTTAGATTGCCCTTTTGCTCGTGATTGTTGGGCTATCTTGCATCTACAGGTAGCTGATCCAATGGATCCCTTCAGATCGTTAGAGAGTTTCAGACAGCAATTAGGGGTTCCTTTTTTCATGGAAATTATCATTAGTATGAGCTGGTCGATTTGGTCTTCAAGAAATGATCAAGTATTCAGAAATGTGGCTCCGGAGTTGGAAAATTGCAAGAATTTCTTCAGGAAAACTTTTGCTTTGATGTTGCATCGAGCGAAAAGAAAATACTTCCCTGCAATAGAACAATGGCTTGACACTATTCTGTAATGCTCTTCCCTCCCTTCTCTGCTTGTACATAACACTCCGTTTTAATTTTTTTTTAATATATTAATCAGTAGGGGGTAACCCCTCCTGTTCCTTCAAAATAATGATAATTTTCTTTGGGTTTGTTCTCATTTACATTTTTTCGAAAAGCTGTCTTGTACTGAAATGAGTACACAACTCCTTTTTAACTTTTTGTTGGTGATCATTCATCACTGTAGTGCGTTCATGGTTTTAAATTATGTTTTCTTTCTTTTATTAATATATATACAAGGGCCCCGTCCATAAAGGTTTTGAACACTCTCTTTATTTATGTATCTTATTTTTATGTCTTGTTTACCCTAAAAGGTCACGGTTTTGGAGTGTGAATCGAATAGAATTCCCTAGCTAAAGAAAATTGATAACAATCCAATTCCTCGCATGTGTGGTACTTAATTCCATAGCAAAATGCGGTCAAAACAGGCAAAAAGGAGCTGTGTGTTATCATGTGCCTGAAACGGCGCGCCTAGTGCCTTTTATCTTCACTCTTAAGGTAGTCATTATGAAAAATACCACAATGATGGTTTTCACTTGATGCAAAAGCATATGAGAGCATTGCGAGAGAAGAAACAACATGATTTGAGCACCAGGAACAAACACATGTTGAATTGCAATTAAAGAACAGCTTCACTACTACGTAGTGCAAGTAGTGCAAGATGTATAATTGTATTCCCACTATGTATAGCTTTTTGAACAATGCGGCTGGCACATCTACATATTTAGAATAATATTGGTGATTTTATAATGTACAAGTGATTATGAAAATGCATATATGCACCACATTTGTTGTATATAATGTGCCTTAAAGGTTGTCGATGTACATTAAATCAGCATTAGCTGTTTGTGGCTGGCACAGCTAAAGCAAACTCTACTTCTGCTCAAATTGTACCTGTAAAACTGTAATTTAACATAGTTGGTATTAATGAGAGCCTCTGGCAACCCATACTTGTCCATCGTAATATTTGAATGCTAAAAACAATTTACGGATAAAGGAAGTCATAACCGTATGTATTTTTCCTACAAATCAAAATGCATAACATTCTAGTAACTAGTAAAATTGTGCAAAACGCAGTATGGAATTTTCTGCTACTAGTAATGTAGAAACAATGTGCAGAAATCAATAACCGAAAGCCACACATCCATAACTTTTCCAAAAAAAATAAAATAAAGAAACATGTAATTCGCCCAAATTTTGCAATGGTGTTGTTCAATCGATGGGAAAAGAAACGAACCCCTTTGCTAAATACAAAGCAGTCACACCAAACAAACTCGCGGAGCATGTGTGAGCGATCAGAAATACGGTAACACCGACACGTTTGCTTGTCACCTTTGCATAAAACCATTTCGGTAGACGCACAGAAGTAGCAATCCTCGTCACATGCCTCAGACCTATATGCCCGAAGCAAGAACATGGTATGAAACTCTTTATTCCTGTGCCAGAAAGATGCAACAAAAAATCAGGGGGAGATGAGCTATTTCTGAATCCCTTTTGCTAGCGGCCAGGAAACTGCCTACAAACGCAGGCGTTCGTAGAAACAACCTACTCTGCCTGCAACCTAACTCCACTCACCATTTTATTTTGTCATAATTCGATGGCCATTTTTCTTTTCAGAAAAAACGAATTAAAAAATGGGAAGAGAAACAAAGATGAGATAAGCTTTTTGTCCATTATAAATTGACCAGCGCATAGGCACAGACATCCTTGCTAACAACTGTCACAAACCCCAAGCGTGTGCTCAGGTCATCTCCTATCTCTCGCCATCTCCAACCTGCCTTTGCATCCCATTTCCTCCTCCATTGTTGAATTTGCAAAATCTCTCCCGGTGGAGTGAGTGAGTTGATTGTTTGGACTGGCGTAGGCTGCAGTGCTGCAGAGCAAGGCAGCCATGAGGCTCCCTCTGCTGGCCGTGGTGGTGTGGTGCGCCCTCATGGCGTGCGGCGGCCGGCGGCATTGCGCTGCGGCGGCGGCGAAGGCCCGGCACTTCAAATGGGAGGTCAGCAACATGTTCTGGTCGCCGGACTGCGAGGAGAAGGTGGTGATCGGCATCAACGGGCAGTTCCCGGGGCCGACGATCCGCGCCCGCGCCGGCGACACCATCCACGTCGAGCTCAAGAACGCGCTCCACACCGAGGGCGTCGTGATCCACTGGCACGGCATCAGACAGGTAAAAACCCATCGATCACGCGAGCCAGAACCTCTTCTCTGTGAAATCTTCAGACTTCTTCTTCTTCTTTCTTGGAAAAGAGGTGCTTAATTTGTGGTCTGTGATTCTGCTAACATTTTTCAACGCTGGTGATCATGGCAGATCGGGACGCCGTGGGCGGACGGCACGGCGGCGATCTCCCAGTGCGCCATCAACCCTGAAGAAACCTTCACCTACCGCTTCGTCGTCGACAAGGTGCTTGCTTACAATTGCTGATCAGCACCGGCTCACCGCTCATCACCCAATTGTCTGAATGTTCATACTGAGGAAATTAAAACTGAAGAATATTTTGTTCATGGCTGCAGCCGGGGACTTACTTCTACCACGGGCACTACGGGATGCAGAGGGCGGCGGGGCTGTACGGGTCGCTGATCGTCGATGTAGCAGAAGGGGAGGAGGAGCCCTTCAAGTACGACGGCGAGCTGAGCCTGCTGCTCAGCGACTGGTACTACGAGAGCATCCACACCCAGATGGTTGCCCTCTCCTCCAAGCCCTTCAGGTGGATCGGCGAGCCGCAGGTACGGGCACAATCAATTCATGATCTCAATGGTTGCTCTAGTGTTCTACCTTCTTGCCATGGTAATTCCTTGCAGATTCAGAGGCCTGCAGTGTTTAACTTGACGATTCTGATTGCTACTCCTTTTAGCTGTAGAATATGTTTTCCCAGATGATGGTTAACTTTACTGTTGTTCTAGACATATATGGTAGTTTCAACAGCTAGCAAACTTGTGTAACATTGCATCAAGTTGATTTGCGAAAGAACGGGGCTTTGAGCTCTGTGAAGAAACACAAATGCAGTGCAGTAGTTATACAAATGCAATTTGCGAAATTGCATCTTGTAGGTTATGAAGGGTTAGTGGTTTACATATAGACCCTGACCAAACACCAAAGGCATTGCACTCATACTAACTTGTTGGAGTAAAATAGGTTCTCTAGTGCTTTTACACTCATTGCAAACATTTTTTTTTCTTTTCCAACAACTCAGAAGGCGACATCTTCCCTTGAGAAAACATAACACGTTACTTGATAATTTGAAATGACGCGTACCATATGGCAGCTCATAGTAACCATTGTGACAGTACACCGCATGGCCTGGATTTGTTTGCTCTGAAGATTTCTTCATCTTTCTGGTTGGATATTTGGACTGTAGTTTAGGACAAATGCCAGGCTTTCCGCGTCAGTTACTAAAGCTAAACCAACCATGTTCATACATACTTGGTGTAAACCTGGCATCTGGAGTGAAAACAAGTAGATGCACTTTTGGGTCTAAATCAACATGTCGCTTCGACACTCATTCAGTTTCCTGTTTGAACAACACAGAAAGAGACGCAGTCCCGATGTCTAGTCTTTTGGGTTGAATTAGACCTGGGCCTTGATTGGTTGTGGCTCCGGTGGACCTGGGCTCGATGGGGCGCCGGCTCGTGGGTATAGCGGGCCGGGCCGGATTCCGCTGCGCCACTCTAACAGTCCCATTAGAAAACATAGGCTATTAGTCGATAGTATATGCAATGATGCATAGCAATGAAGCTCAATTATTGGCAATTGGCATGGGCATACATATATTTAGAAGAGTACACACAAGGCATGGGCCTGGATCTATTTGCTCTGAAATTTTCTTCATCCTCGTAGTTGGATACTTGAACAAATGCCGGGCCAGGCCTATACACGATAACACAAACATGGCCGGGCATAGACTGAAAAGAATCAAAGATCTCTGCTGATGGTGATAAACTGGCAATGGACAGCAGGGCACCCATCTAGCTTTCCCAAGAAAACCAAAAAGCTGAAAATGCATGCTGGCCCCACCGATCAGAAAGGCAAAAGATGGAGCCCCAAGCAGCCCCAACCTATTGGACTTCATGGAAAGAAGTTCCCCCCGACTTTGAGAAAGCACATCATGTGTTGGGCACTTTGGAGTTTGGACACAATGCCAACAGCATATGTGTACAAAAAAATGGCAGTGTAGATCATGTTCCAGCACGGCCCTATGTCCAGGCATGGTGTGCATTGTTTGCAGTGTGCACAGAGACACAATTTCTTTTGAAGAAAAGTTGGGTAGTGTAGGATTGTAGATAATGGAGAGCAAAAAGTCAGGCACCATGCCTACATGCTATCGCCCTATCAACCTCACAGCAAGGGCCACATGATCTTGGGAGAGGACACAATGACACATGCTGTCACGTCGTGGTGGTGCAGAGACTGGAGCGTCCATGCAGGTGACTTTCTCTCTGCATCTTGGGAACATGTCTCTGTCCAGAGGCATGATGCAGTCTGGCTGCTGCAAAGAGCACCGGGAAGCTTTGGCCATTGGGTGGGCACAGGGGCAGCACAGAAAAATGTCAAACAGGCATGAGTGCATCTCATCGGCAGCAGGGCCCTCTTCTTGTGCCATCCTGTACACATGCATTGTGCTGCAATGGCAATGCGATGCATTGCATGTATCTTTGGAGAGTCCTGCAAGTCTGGAACCACCATGATGTTTCAGAGCTGACTCACATCCTCTGTTTTGGCAGAGCAAGGATCCCTGCTACTAACATGCCGAAATGCCCAATAATTCAGCTGTTAACACATACACAAGATGACTAGAACAGAGCATTGTGAAATCTGAAATTGTGATCCTGAATGCTGATCAAATTGTGACCCTGACACTGAAATTGGCCGTGCATGATGACAATTTAGTTTACTCTGCCTAATTTTTTTATGCAAAATCGTATGATGCTGACACTCATTGTTTTGTTCTTGGAACTCTGCTGCAGTCTCTGCTGATCAATGGCCGAGGACAGTACAACTGCTCAATGGCCGCGGCGCACACCCCGGGCGCCACGCAGTGCGCCGCCGTCAACCCGCAGTGCGCGCCGGCGATCCTCCCCGTGCAGCCGAACAAGACCTACAGGCTCAGGGTGGCGAGCACCACCTCGCTGGCTTCTCTCAACTTGGCCATCGGTGTAAGCAAATCAACCATTGTCTAATAATTTCTGAAGAATGTGCATTGCAGATTGATCAACTTGATATATGGTTTCATCATTTCTTGGGCAGAATCACAAGCTGACGGTGGTGGAGGCCGACGGCAACTACGTGGACCCGTTTGCCGTCGACGACATCGACATCTACTCCGGCGACAGCTACTCCGTCCTCCTGACGACGGACCAGGACGCGTCCTCCAACTACTGGGTCACCGTCGGCGTCCGCGGCCGGCTGCCGAAGACGTCGCCGGCGCTGGCCGTGCTCAACTACCGCCCGAACCGCCCGTCCAAGCTGCCGGCGGCCGCGCCGCCGGCCACCCCGGCGTGGGACGACTACGCGCACAGCAAGGCGTTCACGTACCGCATCCGCGCGCGCGCCGGGACGCCGCCGCCGCCGGCGAGGTCCGACCGCCGCATCGAGCTGCTCAACACGCAGAACCGCATGGACGGCGGCATCCGGTGGTCCATCAACAACGTCTCCATGGTGCTGCCGGCGACGCCGTACCTGGGCTCCCTGAAGCTGGGTCTCAACAATTCAGCGCTGTCGTCCGCGGCGGCGCCGGCGGAGACGTTCGGGCGCGGGTACGACGTGCGGCAGCCGCCGGCGAACCCGAACACGACGGCGGGGGCCAACGTGTACGTGCTGGCGTACGGCGCCGTCGTGGACGTGGTGCTCCAGAACGCGAACGCGCTGGCGCGGAACGTGAGCGAGACGCACCCGTGGCACCTCCACGGGCACGACTTCTGGGTGCTGGGCTACGGCGAGGGGGCGTTCCGGGGGAACGCCGCCGACGAGGCGCGGCTCAACCTGAGGGACCCGCCGCTGCGGAACACGGCGGTGATCTTCCCGTACGGGTGGACGGCGCTGCGGTTCGTGGCGGACAACCCCGGGGTGTGGGCGTTCCACTGCCACATCGAGCCGCACCTCCATATGGGGATGGGCGTCATCTTCGCCGAGGCCGTCGACCGCGTCGGCAAGGTGCCCAAGGAGGCCGTCTCATGCGGCGCCACGGCCAGCGCGCTCATGAACGGAGACCACCTGTGATGTGATCGCCGGCCGTGAGGGCAAAGGTCACGGTGCGCGGCGTGGCGGGATGCATGGCAGGCTGCATCGCGCTAATGGACGCGTGCATGCTGTTATTATTTATTAATAACTTTTTTGTTTAGGTTATTGATTGACATCATGGCATGTGATCATGTAATGTAGTTGTATTGGTTAGTGTAAGTGAGACTTATCTGTCGTTGCATTGGATGATTGGAATGATGTAGAATGGTTTGGCTGCTAGATGGAGTAGAATGCCCAGCTCAAAGTATGGGGATTGGGTGGATTCATCTTGGTCATACCAGTACCGAGTGAGACATGCATACTGATACTGATCGATTGGGACTAGTGTTGCTGAGAGAGAGGTTAGTCAGATTGATTTCTTTTTCTTCGTTTTGCAAATTGAGCTATTAAGGTGGGGATGTGGGCTTCTTTCGTGGTTCGTACATCTCCTTAAGGAGTAAACCATTTCAACTGATACTTAATACACAAGTTCAGTGTAGGTAGTTCGCCGAAGAGGCATATCATTCTTAATCAAGACTCACCCTTTTCTTTGGGTTCCTGTTTGTAGAAAGACCGGTGTACTGTGCTATCAATGCATTTTCCTTCAAAAAAAGACTCACCCTTTTCATTTCAATCTTACAACTAAAAGCAACCCAGTCTTAATGGATCGCTATACTTTACTAGTGGACTACATTGGCTCCACCACCTTATTGATCAATCGAATGGACTTCACATCACTGCTCCACGCATTTTTAGCACAGGCTGAGCTCAACTCCTTAGGCCAGTCTCAGTGGGGGGTTTCATGGAGAGTTTCATGGCATTAATTGCGCTGATGTGGGATAGAAGAGAGAAGGTAGAGTTTCATAGTATGTGAGAGGAGTTTCATCACCATGAAACTCTTTTAGCACAATTACCTAGTTTTTAGTCTAAGTAACCATGTAGTGAAATGGTGCACTGAGACTGGTCTTATGCCTTCTAGTATATTTCTATGCCTTTTAAATTAGTTACCATTGCATTTTTTTCCTAAAACCAAGGCAGAAGCGCAGCAACCTTGTGTTCTGTCTCCACTGTAGGCCATACAAACATTGTGAAATGGACTAATGGAGGTACTACATACTATTGTAAAACTAAGCTGAGCAGCAAGTATAAATTTCTTTGTTAGCGTACAAATTTTAAATGCCCCCAGCTAATTTTTGAATTGGCCCAATCTTTAGCAACACCAATCGGCCAAATAATTAAGTACTTAGACGACGTGATCCTAAGATTTGATTTCGTGATTCGGCGCTTGTGCTTTGGGCACCAAAAAAAAACAAAACAAAACTGATATCGCATAGTTGGCATTCACTTCTGTGTCAACATCCGAACTAACCAAGGAAGCACCAAATCAATGAAATGGTTCTGATATTTATATTGCATCGTTTAACATCTGTTCTCGTAGATTGCGCACAACGTCGCGATGGCCGTGTCTGCTAGTTCATCATTTCTCGAATTTGACAGGCCACCGTTACCCTGGGCACAATTTCCCGAACCCGAATTACCCGGACCTGCTTCCGAATTACCCGATCCTAAATTACTCATATACAATTTTGGGTTAGTAGTCTAGAAACCCGAAATTAGTTCGGGAAATTCGGGTTCATACCTCCGGTACCCGAATTCCCGAAATACCCGAAATTGATAGGAGGCCCAAGGCCCAATAGACTACCAGCCCAACTTGTAACCCTTAATTCCACTTCCACACTCCGCCCAATCAATAGCTCCCGACTCCACCCACCGGCCACAACAGCGCTCGTGCGACTTCGCGAGGCCTCCGCCCGTCGGCTCCCAGGCTCCATCGCCGCACCTCCGCCCGCCGGCTCCCAGGCCCCAGCGCCGCCGTCCGCCCAGCTCCAGCGCCGCGCCTCCGCCCGGCTCCAGGCCCCAGCGCCTCCGTCCGCCCGGCTCAAGCACCGCGCCTCCGCTCGGCTCCAGGCTCCAGCGCCGCCGTCCGCCCGGCTCCCGCGCTGCCAGTCTGCTGCCGCTCGTGCTCCTTGGACGGCAGAATTTCGGTCGTTTCGGGATTACCGAACCCGAATTTTCCGGTACCCGATATTTCGGGTTTCTTGTATTTCGGGAGGAGTTCGGGTGTTGGTTTTTATTACCCAAAACTTTAAATACCCGAATTACCCGACCCGATTTTCCGAACTACCCGAACGCCGGGGGTGAGGCCACCGGCCTGCCTTTTACTTTTGTGCATGCAGACACGGCCAACCGGCCCACCTGGGAGTGCATGCAGTTTCAGGCTTGCAACCGGGTGTATGTATGTACTACAGGCCCCGTGCTGCAGAACGCGAACATGAGGAAGGGATGGATAAAGGGAGAACCTGCAGGAGCGCTGAGAGCTCCGAGCGAGGCCATGATGTGCGGCAAGACAGCCGCTCGCGCCGGCGACGCGCCGCCGGCCGCCATCGCCGTGACAAGCTCACAGAGCAGATGATTCATTAGCTTCCTCAGCTCGCATGCAGGTCACGGTACGCTGGCAATATATCTGGCATGTACTATACGCGTGCCGTATGTGATTGGTATACCGCGGATGAAACAAATACGTCGACATTGCGCTCGATCATGTACACGTCTCCCGGCAACTTTATGCCTTTTGCCGCAGCGGACTTGGGCTAGGCGGAAGTACTTTGGGCCAGGCCCAGGCGATCTCGAGAAAGAACAGATCCATTTTTCTTCCTTGGGCTAGGCCAAAGTCTAGGGCGAGGAGTAGAACTTATGTACTTTACCTACTCCTCTATAATTGATTTGAATATCAATTACACTTTTTGAAAGACTGATACAGACGTAGACATTCACACGCACGAACGAGCAACCGTCCCTATCAATACATATACATAAATTGTACCCATGCATCTCCGATAGACTGGATCGGAAGATCCGATCTTGAGATTTATAAAGTCACCACATATGCCTCCTTGTCAACGGGGACATCGCCTATGATTGAAAGAATAGCGAAGGTTTATTTTAAAATAAATTAAGAAAAACACCCATGCCGAATCAAGGACTCGAATTTAGGTGGTTCGGTTTCACCATAAGAAACCTAATCAACTAAACTACGATCAATTTGCTTTAATCTCATGTTGTAGGTGTGCAAAAACAATTTTTCCAGGAGTATGAAAATGAAATGTTTGATAAGCATTATGGGGATAGGTGGATATATTATTGCTGATCTGTACAACCTCACATAGTGAGAAGTGATAGGAGAGAGAGAGGGGGAGGGGAAGAGAACTTATGATGTGAGGACGTAAGGAACCGGTACTCGTATAACCTAGAAGGAGAAGAAGGTGGATTAGGCTAACTTAAGCACGGAAATCTTGCTACCGTTAATGTATCTAACGTTATATCATGTGTGCCGAAATTGACATACGGCAACATATAATAAGTTTCCGTGTCTTTTTGAAACACCGGGAAAATACACCGTTAGTAATTGCACTCTTCGAAAACACTCGGGACAAATACAACATTTCCTGACTTTCTGCTCCCCAATGTTGGCGCTCAAGAACTGAATCCCATGTGTTTCTAGCTCTTTCCCGTGTGTTCTTGCCACAAAGTACACCTGTAGTCTGTAGATGAAGTATGGATATACCAAGTTTCTAATTTTTTAAAAGACTTGAAAGTAATTTTTAAAAATCAGAGTTTGTACTTTCCAAATTTTGTCTGGTTTTCACCAGATACTCACGCTAGCTTATATTATATATTGTGATTGAGATGGAACGAAGGAAATATGCAGACACCTGTCTCCCTTTCCCGGGTACCATGAAACACGAGGACATATCACATATACTTTCTCCAACGTGCTCGCCTTTCTCTGATCCTGATAAGCATGATTGGTCAGCGTCGCAGATCAGCCTTGATGTGGGACTCATCCAGGCCATTCTCTTCTGTTCGCAACACAATCAGAAGAGATCGGATTCTTGTCTCTTTATTCTGCTTTTGCAATAAATATTCCGTAAAGTGAAAGCACCGCGATGATCTGTCATTTGGAACAGCGAATGCACATGTTGGGCACCCGGCACGTTGATTCTCACAAAAGATAATCTAGTTAGGAGGAATTGAAGAGAAAGTCAAAAATGTTGTTTCTGTAATACTAATGAGACGATTAGGCACCTTTTTTTTGATTGCCACCATGCCAGGATGATATGACAAATTGTTCACCTAGCTACTGGTTTACCCCCTCCAACTTCAATTTCCCATATGCTAGGGAATTGGTTATTGCCGTTTAATAAAAATGACAGGCAATTGATTTTGGTGGGTTGTGCTGCCTTATGTTGGGCTATCTGGCGATGCAGGAATGATATTATCTTTGACAACGCCTGATACACTTCATTTTTGTAGACTATTTTCAGGGGAGCGTACTGGCTTCGTTTTTTGGTGCAGCTCCAGCATGACGACAGGACGAATGAAGTTTTTAAGGCTACTAGTATTTCTTTGGAGACCATTGCATTAGAGATGGCAATTCAGGGTTGGAAACTTAATTTTAGAATTGGTTTTGTTTCCTCACTTTCGTCCTTCTCCCCTTTGATAAACAGCGGTGATAGCTGATTTTGTAATAATTGAAGGCTGTGTACGTTCAGTAGAGGCCGGAATAAAATTCCATTATCTAAAAAAATGTTGGGCACCCGGCCTCATTATTCCACCCCGGACGACCAACAACCACATAGCAAAACTGAATCACTGAAAGGTTGTGTGTATAGGCGCCCGTGTCGGGCTCAGCTGCGTGCTTTCCGGCTTTGTCCCCAGCAGAATCAGGCGCGCCGGTATAGAGAGACCGCTCGAACACGACACGTGCACGGCATCGCCAATGCCGAGCGAAGAACCGTCCGCCTCGAAGGTCCGATAATTCCGATCTCTCACTCTCAATCTCACGTCTGAGCCCGACTCAAAACTGTGTTGTTTTGTGTCGTGTGGTCCGGTGCGCAGGCAGCCTCGCTTCTCGAGAAGTTTGTGTGTTTGCACGCGCGGCGTCGACAACTGTGTCTGTCTGATCCATCCGGACAATACAGCACCGTTAATTTTAGCTCTGTAATCTATATGTGTGACAATGACAATATTATCATACTACAATCTTAACTGCATTGTTACTTATCGAATGCCTATACTTTGCACTCCACAAGCACAACTTGATCGCCGCGAAAACTTTAGCTACCACTTCATATAGGCGCTCAATAATTTTTGTACACTGCATTTGCATGAGCTAGTAGTGTACCGGAACGGGCATGCGAGGAGCGAGACCAGAGCGTCTCCATATCACCAGGTTCACGGCGGCGCCGCCGGCGCCACGGCCGGAGCTAGCGGGAGCGCCGCCGCCGTCCTGGCCTTCCCGCACGTGATGGCCTCCCTGGGCACGTCGAGCTCCCGCAGCTTCTCCACCCCTTCCGCCATGACGACGCCCATCCCCATGTGGAGGTGCGGCTCGATGTGGCAGTGGAACGCCCACACCCCGGGGTTGTCCGCCACGTACCGGATCGCCGTCCACCCGAACGGGAAGACCACCGCCGTGTTCCGCAGCGGCGGGTTCGCCGTGTTCAGCGCCGCCGCCGAGTCCCTGCCGTGGTCGTCGTACTCGCCGTCGCCGTAGCCCAGCACCCAGAAGTCGTGCCCGTGGAGGTGCCACGGGTGCGTCTCGCTCACGCCGGCCTCCAGCGCGTTCGCGTTCTGGAGCACCACGTCCACGACGGCGCCGTGCGCCACCCTGAACACGCGGTCGCTGGCCCTCACCGCCGCCTGCGCCGCCTGCGCGTCCGGCGGCTTCCGGATGTCGTAGCTGCCGCGGGCGTAGGTGTCCGGCGCCTCGCCGGCGGCGTCGAACGCGGCGGCCTCGATGCCGTAGAAGTAGGCGCCCAGGTAGGGGGTCGCCGGCAGCGAGAGCGTCGCGTGGTTGATGGCCCACTTGACGTGCCCGTCGACCATGTTCTGCGTGTTCAGCAAGGTGATCCGCCGGTCGGCCGCCGGCGGCGGCCGGGCGGTGCCGTTCCGGGCTCGGATCCGGTAGGTGAACTCCTTGCTGCGCGTCACGTTGTCCCACGCCGGGGTCTCCGGCGGCAGGCTCGCCGGCCAGCTGCCGGGGTTGGCGGTGGTGTAGTTGAGGATGGCCAGCGCCGGCGGCGTCTTGGGACGTCGCCCTCGCACGCCGACGGAGATCCAGTACGAGGACGGTCGCTGGTTCGCCGTGAGGAGCACGGAGTAGCTCTCGCCGGAGTTGATGTCGATGTCGTCAACGACGAAGGGGTCCACGGCGTTGCCGTCAGCTTCCACCACCGTCAGCTTGTGCTGCAAAAATTTCGAACAGCTCGTTATATATGGGTTAGTATTAGAGATGAACAAATTGTCTTTATTTTTTTGGAAATTATTTGCAATCTTTTTTGTTTGTTTTTCATTTTTGCTTATTATTACCCCTTGGACCTGGACGTTGAGAGCGGAGAGGGAGGTGGTGCTGGCGATCCTGAGCCTGTACGTCTTCCCCGGCTGCACGTCGAAGACCACCGGCGAGCACTGGCTGCCCTCGCAGAAGGGCCCGCACTCGCTTCTGCGGATGAGCTCGCACCTCTCGCTCTTGTCCCCTTCCGGGCAGAAGGTGTCCTTCTTCCTCCTGTCGCAGGCCCTGCGGTCACGAGTGATCCCCAGGGAGCACCCGAACTGGCCCCTCCCGTTGATCAGCAACGACTGCAATAACACGTACGTACACATGCGTCAGTATTCAGGTATGTCGTCTATAGTTTTAGGTGAAAACTGAAATGGTAATAAGATATATAAGCATCAATTGGACAAGGGATGGATAATAGGTAGCAACACTGTAGACCTGTAGTTGCATCAGTGATCTGACTGACCTGAGGCTCACCGACCCATTGCCAGTGTTTGTCCTTGCCGTCGAGCCCGGCCGCCTGCGCGTAGACGTTCTCGTGGTACCAGTCGCCGAGCAGCATGTTGAGCTCGTCGTCGTACTCGCCGGCGAAGGGCTCCTTCTGCTGGTCCGTGCCGTTCACGATCAGCGAGCCGTAGAGCCCTGCAGCCCTCTGCATCCCGAAGTGGCCGTGGTAGAAGAAAGTTCCAGGCTGCAGCAACGAGCGTGTTGGTTCACCGCAATATCAGTCAAGCCTAGCCGCAGTTAAATTTTCTGGCAGATCTTTTTGATTTAGCGAGGTTGATATATATAATTGTTACCTTGTCAGCTAGGAACTCGTAGGTGAAATTCTCCCCTGAGTTGATAGGACACTGGGATATCGACGCAGTTCCATCAGCCCAAGGTGTTCCGATCTGCACGTATATGGGATGCTAACATGTTATCCTTTCACAAATGCCCACATGTTGTCTCCTAAAGAGGTTTTCATAGTGTGCTTTTCTACAGGGTAAGGTTTTACAGTCCTTTCAACATGGAAGGGATATGTGAAAGTTTTACTTCTAGTAGTTCATGGTACCTCTTTTTCTATCTCGAAGGACTACTAAGATTTCAAAAATGTCTACAATCATAATGATGTGACACTTGTTTGTTCTTTTATGTGGCAGCTATGTAGTTAACACTTAACACATGTACAGAAACAGAATAAACATGAGGTCACCTGTTTAATCCCATGCCAATGGATGACGAGCCCCTCGGTGTCCAGGCTGTTCGTCACCTCGACTCTGATCAGGTCCCCGGCGTTGGCAGTGATCGTCGGGCCGGGGAACTTACCGTTGATGCCGATCATGACACTCTGCTGGCAGTCCGGAGCCCACATGATGTACTCAACATCCCAAGTGAAGCTCCGAGTCATCGGAGCTGGAGGAGATGAGGCTGAGGCAACTTGGAGGGCAAAGACCAGCATAAAAAAGCAACAAATGAGCAGTTGTGCTAGGGGGGCACGGGGGTTGGCCATCTTGGCTCTAAGAGGGTTTGAGAGCAGAGGAGATGTGCCGTAGATTGGTTTCATGGCCTCTGTCTTTTATAGGCATGATGGAAATTGGAAAAGGAGCGACGAGGACATGACAAAATGTAGGTTTGTGTCCCTTGTAGAACGTAACAGATGATTAATAATTAAGTGGTACCAAAACTTGCTTACCTTATTCTTTTGCTAAGAACAAGAGGTTGTCACAGAGTGGCTGCTGCTACAGAACATGTTCAAGATTTATTTCATCTCCCTCTAGTTTTGGGCACACGCATTTGCACATTGCACAGCTGCAGCTTGCAACTGTTGTCGGACAACGTACATTGAAAATTGCCATCTAAATGATGCAGATGAAAATTGCCTGAAACTCCATCCGGTATATCAATGGCTAGGGAACAGTTCTGGCCAGCTCAACCAGACAACTACAATTTATTTTAATGGCTTCCACTCAAAGATAGACTGAACACATTAGGGAAGCGCTAAGAAGAAGAAGCATGCATCTGGACGATTAGAATTGTGTCTTTTGTCCACTAACCAATGATGAGACATGGGAACTTCTCTTTTTAAGCTGCACCTTTGCACAGCAGTGTTGGGACATAATTGGTGTTTAGATACAGCTAGGTTCTACTCCATTTGAAGTACTTGAACAATTACAGAATCATATATCTAAGCTTCATCATGGAAATCACTATCATCATGTCATGGAGCATCTGGACATCACACAAAAATGTCATTTTCAAAAGAGAAAAGTTAGTTTACACCCTTCAATTACTATGATAGTTCTATTTTCAACCGTAAAGTACAAAACCAAACACCAAAGGCTACACAGTTGTTGAAACCATTCATATTTTGTCCTTTGGTAGTTTCAAAGATGGTATTTCATTTTCTAGTAATGAATTTTTTCTTTAATCCAGAAATTCATAACTAATTTATTTTTAATTAGAAAAATCTAAAATGGGCACCAATTTTTTTTTAAAAAAATATAACCTATCTTTTGTTTCTCCAATTGAAGTTATTCGTATCATACCTATGCATGTGTCCTAGTGATTTATTATTATTTTAGATTGTACAATCACTACTATAAAAACTCTTATTCGTCCATTGCATTTAGTACCGGACATAAAAAGACCCGGTACTAAATTGATACGTAGCCCCGGAACTACTTTAGTACCTACTAAATGTCAGTACTAAAGCGTGACATTTAGTACCGGCTGGTGTTACCCACCGGTACTAAATGGTCCTCCATGGATTACTTTCAAAAGAAAACATCTCTCACTTAGTCACATGTGATGCATATGTGAGATCGTAAGGAAGCTACATGCGAGGCTATAAGTCATGGGTTCGAATCTTCACAGTTGCGCACACGTATCTACTGATCGGTAGTAACGTTGTCTAGATCGGGTACACTTTTTGAATTTTTTATATTTTTCATATATTTGTGATTTAAAATAAATTAGCTATGATTTTAAATTAAATTATTATTTTTTTCAAAAATAAAAAGCCATATTTGAGCTATTTGGCTCGATTGGTTTGCGAGAGCTGGCTTATTAACGAAACAAGCAAAAAAAAGTTGCTCGGTATTAAAAAAAAATCCGAGCTAAGGCAACTCGCAAGTTTCGAACTTTCGCCCTAGTCCTACATATGTTTCCACAAAACATATTAATTAAGCATACATCTATTTTAATGTCAATGGAAAATACATTTTATGGTTGTGAGGATACTCACGTCAAAAAAGATTTCAACGTGCATCACGAGTATAACAGGACGATTCTAGCTGTCACAAAATGTCAACACTGTAATGACAAAGAGTCAGTCCACTACTATTCTACTAGAGACATCACTTATCAATACTTTGAACTTTTGAAGTAAGCCCTTGTTTAGATCCAAATTTCAACCCCAAAGTTCACTAAGCTAAAGAAGATTCACATCACATCAAAATGACGGCACATGCATAAAGTACTAAATATTGATGAAATCAAAAACTAATCACACAGTTTTGTTGTACTATGCGAGACGAACATTTTGAGCCTAATTAATCAATTTTTGAATAATTTTTCACAAATACAAACAACATGCTAGAGTGGCGCAATGATTGCAAAATGACCCAAACCCCCAAATTTGATTCTTTTTTGCATCTAAACAAGGCCTAACATGATGTGATCTCGTGACTTGCAGGTCCACCGAGGATCTTTTGACACATGTTCAGAGGTGGTCTTTCAAAAAAAACACATGTCCAGCGGTCTCTATGATTTGGGCCTTGTTTAATGCCAAATTGGGAGGCTAAATTTGGTAGTATAATGTCACTTCATAATCATTGCGCCACTGTAGCATTTCGTTTGTACGTGCGAAGAATTGTCAAAAAAATTGATTAATTAGGCTCAAAATGTTCGTCTCGCAAAGTACAACAAAACTGTGCAATTAGTTTTTGATTTCATCTACATTTAGTACTCCATGCATGTTATGATATTTTGATGTGACGGGAAATCTTCTTTTTGCATAGTAAATTTTGGGGTGGAATTTTGGAACTAAACAAGCCTTGGTTGAAAATCTGATGCAAACGCCAAAAGAAGTCGCTAGCATATGGATGATGCCCTGTCGCTGCGCATCGGCATCGGCGTCTCATTTTCGCACACATGCGTCAGTAGTATAGAGTTGCAATCTCTGTCGATTTCGTCGTCGTTTTCTTATTGGAGAGACACGGCCAAAGCGAGAATCCATGTCTCGAGGCTTCACATCGATCAATGGCTGCCTGTCAAATGTATGTAAACTCAAAAACCCATGAATACTTTTGTTTTCCTTCAAATCTGAAACTCAAGAGTCTTTAGCTTGCTCAAAGGCCATGTGGAGACGCTCTCCCGTAAGTCGACTGTCAAGAAAAACTCTTATTCGTCCATTGCATTTGATTACCGGACATAAAAAGACCCGGTACTAAATTGATACGTAGCCCCGGAACTACTTTAGTACCTACTATATGCCAGTACTAAAGCGTGACATTTAGTATCGGCTGGTGTTACCCGCCGGTACTAAATGATCCTCCATGGGTTACTTCCAAAAGAAAGCATCTCCCATTTAGTCACATGTGATGCATATGTGAGATCGTAAGGAAGCTACATGCGAGGCTATAAGTCATGGGTTCGAATCTTCACAGTCGCGCACACGTATCTACTGATCGGTAGTAACGTTGTCCAGATCGGGTACACTTTTTGAATTTTTTATATTTTTCATATATTTGTGATTTAAAATAAATTAGCTATGATTTTAAATTAAATTATTATTTTTTCAAAAATAAAAAGCCATATTTGAGCTATTTGGCTCGATTGGTTTGCGAGAGCTGGCTTATTAACGAAACAAGCAAAAAGAAGTTGCTCGGTATTAAAAAAAATCCGAGCTAAGGCAACTCGCAAGTTTCGAACTTTCGCCCTAGTCCTACATATGTTTCCACAAAACATATTAATTAAGCATACATCTATTTTAATGTCAATGGAAAATACATTTTATGGTTGTGAGGATACTCACGTCAAAAAAGATTTCAACGTGCATCACGAGTATAACAGGACGATTCTAGCTGTCACAAAATGTCAACACTGTAATGACAAAGAGTCAGTCCACTACTATTCTACTAGAGACATCACTAATCAATACTTTGAACTTTTGGTTGAAAATCTGAAGCAAACGCCAAAAGAAGTCGCTAGCATATGGATGATGCCCTGTCGCTGCGCATCGGCATCGTCGTCTCATTTTCGCACACATGCGTCAGTAGTATAGAGTTGCAATCTCTGTCGATTTCGTCGTCGTTTTCTTATTGGAGAGACACGGCCAAAGCGAGAATCCATGTCTCGAGGCTTCACATCGATCAATGGCTGCCTGTCAAATGTATGTAAACTCAAAAACCCATGAATACTTTTGTTTTCCTTTAAATCTGAAACTCAAGAGTCTTTGGCTTGCTCAAAGGCCATGTGGAGACGCTCTCCCGTAAGTCGACTGTCAAAAAAAAAAAGGCTGCCTGTCGTGTCGAGTAGCGTCGCCCGTGCGTCTATGGATAGATACGGAGAAGTGCCAGGTCGTCTGGGGATACGGCGGGCTAGCAATCGCAGCAGCGTGTGGACGCGCAACCGTTTAGAGATGATTGATATGATGAGATCGCGGCGCGCAGTGGGATCGTACCTCGTACGTGTTGAAACCCAATGGCTTGATAGCCATATGCGCGTGTAGTAGAGAAAACTAGAAATACGGCGCGCCTTTGATGCGCTATCAGGGCCCGTTTATTTAGCACGTGCAAATAGCATTACATTTGGATGGCATTAGTTAGCTTTATTGCAGCTCTCTGGTGAGTGTGAAGATGTTTTTTTCCTGGGTTTGATTTGTCCATTACTGCACTAGCTACCTGGAGTAATAAACTGATCTTGTTGAGGCGGCACTAAGTAAAATTAACTGTCGATGGGCTAAAAGTAACATGTTGCCGAGTCTGTAAACATTACAGAACTACATAACCTAGTTGCCAATTTCCAGCCTTTTTTCTTTATAGTGCTGGTAATAAAATTATTCAAGTAGCTCTACATTGCATTTACTAATGTAATCTTACCTCATCTCATAAGTCTGAATATGTAGAAGGCTATGAGCAAAACTGCGGGGCCTCGGTTGGTATAAAAAAAATCCAAGGGGGTTTCAGAAAAAAATGTGAGGTGGTTTTGAGCATGAGCTGATTTCACAAATCCTCGAGTGTTTCTCCACAAAATAGCAGGTCCTCTCGAACAACCTCGCCCATGGATTTCAACAAAGCTCAAGGGTCTTTTGTAAATTTTCCTAGCCTTTTTGGTTGCCTAGGGTTGATTTTAGAAATTCTCTGGGCTGTTTACATACAAAATTGCTGGGCCTCTTCAACAATCACGACTGTTCAATCGAACCCTTGGTGGATTGAAAGTCAGTTTCATACGCCAGATTTCAGAAATCTTCAAGGGCTTTCTTACAAAATTGGCGGGCCTATGAAATAATCTTGACCGCCAGATTGTAGATCGGACGATCGATCGTTTCTTGATGACGTGTTACGGAACTTTCTATCCCTTTCGGTGGAAACCGTTGATTTAAAAAAGGCTTTTCTACAAAACAGCTCGGAATGATCTTGAGGTGTTTTTGCAAATCTTCCTAGCCTTTTTGGTGGACCGCGAGTTGGTTTGACAAATCTTCAAGGGTTTTCTTGCAAAATTGTTGGGCCTCTTGAATAACCTTGGCCGTCAAATCGCGGATTGGATGGTCGATCTTTTCTTGGCGATGCGGCCATTTTTGCAAAACTTCCTATTGCTTTCGGTGGACTAAGCATGAATTTCACAAATCCTTGAGGGCTTTTCCACAAAATAGCCCGTTTGCTGGAAAAGGAGCATTGGATTTCAGCAAATCTCGAGAGTTTTTTGGCAAAACTTTCTAGCCTGCTCCGTGCATTTTGTTGATTTCACAAATCCTCGATGGTTTTCTTAGAAAATTGCTAGGCCTTTTGAACAATCTCTATCGTTATATCGTCAATCAGACGGCTGACCTTTTCTTAACAATATGGCCACCATCCTGGTGCTCGGAGTGCACCCTCTAAAGTGTAAAAATGATCTGATTCGTGTTGCCAAGATTGAAAAAGCCTGTGATTCACGGATCCTCCTTGTAACTTGGCATAACATATTTGTTTTTGTGCAGGACGATCGGCCTGTAGTGCCATACAGACCAGCCGTGACAACAGTGATGCCTTTTGGCGCGCCAAACCAATAACTACGCAATAATATAGTGCATGCTGAGTTGTGTCTATGGCATGGACACCTATCTATCTATATAATCTAAAGCATGCGTTGCATTTGTTTTGACAATTCTCGACATGTGTTGGCCCAAAAGATATTGTCGCAGCTAATGGGCTCCAACAGGATACATGGCCCGATGACCTAAAAGACAGCGTCACAACACCCTAACAGATTCTGAACGACCCTGATAGATTTGGAACGTGATATTCTTTAGATGATTCCTGACAACTCAATGGAATTTTGATGTGGATCGGACCTGGTGCCATTTGAAAGCTTCATGCCTTCTTCTCGTCTTGAACACCCATGGATATATGCATTGACGTTATATCCTCATCGGAGGACAACCACGTACTCACATAATACACCAATTGAGACATCCTAAACTTGGGATAGTGTTATTTATATAGGTTGTTTCTCTCTGTTAGGAAATGTGGCTCATAAGAAATCATTATGTATTAACAAATGCAAATCAATATGTTTTTTGTGGATTTTATTCAGAAGGGCATAACACTAATAACTCTGGTTTTGCTATGTTATAGCACATTAACGAAAAAGAGGAGCTTGTCATGGGATGACAGTTTTGACATAATAGCTATGACATTCAGAATTCATGACACATGCTGAAACATGTTGCTAGCTGATGGCCAATATCAATGTATCATTTGGTCCTATAAAAAACTTACCCTTGGACATACCAAAAATATCCCAAGCCGTCCACAATGTTTGGAGTGCCCTGGGTTAGAGCTGACGCTTATAATTTACATGTTTGCAACTGCCGCTTGGATATTTTCTGTACCGGCTATTAGCGATGGGCCGATGGCCGCTACCAAGGCCGCCGGAACGATCATGTTGGCACCAGTATGAGTTGGGCTGGGCGAGATGTGCTAGTGGGCATGAATGTTTCTGCACTGGTATATATGGAAACATTGCGGACGCTCACAGTTCCTAAAACAATCTATGAAAATTCCAATGGACCAACACGTGGCATGGATGGCTCAAGCGTCCTCCATGCCTGGTGGTGCCAAGTGTAGTACTATAGCTAAGAATTTAACTTAGGGTATGCCGAGCCTATACTAATGACCAATTTTATAAACAACTAATTTCTTTTTTGAATGAAATAAACAGCTAAAAAGTTACCAACCAATACTGCATGGATAAGTATGAAAGAACTTTAGCAATTTGTGTACTAAATAAAATGAATTGGTATAGGACTTCTTGAGCAATAAGGAAAAATCAGAACATAGCGACATCAATTAATTAAGCAAAAACTGTAGACTATGGCAGGAAACCTCAATAAAAAATTCACTATAGATATACAATTTTCAGTCTCATGTGGAATATCGTCACATTTTAAACGCTCAAACCAGCAAGCGTACAAGCAAGCGGGAACATTATCTTGTCTAATTATCTGCATGTTACCTGCCTGACTTGATTTTTGGTTATGCCAGGGCCAACCCGAACCACCCATTAGCTACGCTAATGTGATGTGTGTAGCATATTGTTATGCGCTTAATACGTCCATTTGCCTATTGCAGTCCTTCCGAGTGAAAATTCAACTTTCTCGATGGAAAAGGGACTTACTCTAAGCACTTATGTTTCTTAGCTTAGGGAACCCGGCCTTGTGCTTTCCATTTCTTTAATTCAACATTCAAGTACCTACTATACTAATAATCTAATATAATCTCGTGCTTTTAGTCCTCCATTTGAAAACTATATATTTATCACCTTTTACTTTTTGGAAAAAGTTCAAATTACTCCCCTCAAGTATAGCAAAAGTCCGGATAACCCCCTAAACTATGTTTGGGTTTAATTTACCCCCTAAACTATGTTATTTGGTCCAACTTAGCCCTTAACACAATTTGTCTTTTTTGTTTCTCCATGCACAAGATGAATTTTAATTTGAGACTTTGCAGGAAGGTAGTGAACATCATAATCTATATTAGAAAATATTTTATGAATTTTTCATCACTGTTTTCTATATAATATTGTATTTTAAGGATATAACTTTATTATTAAATATATTACCCAATCAAAACAATGACAAAAAATTTATGATATATTTTTTAACATGTCTTATATTGTCTGCTATAATTTTACAAAAGTTAAACTTTAAATTCCACTTGTGCATGGAGAAAGAAAAAAGATAAATTGTGTTAAGGGTTAAATTGAATCAAATGACATAGTTTAGGGGGTAAACTGAACCAAGAATTACTTTAGAGGGTTATTCAAACTTTGACTATACTTGAGGGGAGTAATTTGGACTTTTTCCTTACTTTTTTTTTCTCTTATATGTGTGTGTTTAGTAGCTTGGTTCGGCGCGATGGATGATGTACGGGAGACAGAAAGGGGGTTCTCTTCTAGTGAATTTATAGTCTTTTTAAATAAAGAGATGATTTGCATTCACTCTCCTTCATCATATGATAAGGTTTGATGATTTGTGGAGGCAAAAGGATGTGGTTGAGATGATACCATTGTGGCACGTGACATCCTATAGGTCACATCATGATAAAATGAGTGGTTTCCATAAGCAACATGTCATATTGAAATTTTTCTATTTTTAATGAAAACTCCACTCCTGTCTATTAGTGAAAACTAGTCCATCAACCCGTGCTCCGCACGGTTAGAAATAAGTATTATAAATTTATAAGAAAATTAGGAACCATAGCTATCAATCAAAATATCTTACCTTATCCTTCCTCTCATTTTAAAATATTCTACCATGTTACTTATATACCTATGTACTTATCTTATACAGTGTTTTTGGAAAAGGGATGCTTTTCAGTACTTATACTTATCTTATACAGTTATTATGATAGACTTCAATTAGTAGTTACTCTGTACACTCCTTTAGCTACATTTATCTTCTTTTTCTACTTTGCATCGCAACTCTATGTGTCTGATACATGGTTAGTCGAACCTTATGATCTATGTGTTTAACACTTCTCATCAATTATACATGGTCTATATGGTGACACGTGTAATGTGCATGTATACCTTAATATTTTCTATATTAGCGATTCCAATAAATATATCGGCGTACTTCAGCATATTTTGTTTTATAGTGATATAATAGAAGTCCATGAAAATAATTGTTTATATATTTCAAGATATATAGGAATATAGAATTTAAATTTTATGCACTAACATTTTTCACTGAAGGACACGATTTTTACACTTCTTTCTCACATAATCTGTGGCCACACCTTAGATTGTTTCTTCCAAGGTTATTTTAAGTAACTGTAACTAATTATTAATTCATGGTTACAGCCTTTTTCTTCTCCCCCACGAAGTGGATAAGTTATAAAATGAATACAACATGTATATGAAATTACCTTGGTGACAGGCGTTGCGAGGTCCTGAGGAGTCCATAATATCGATCCATGTGTGTGGATATATGTCGTCTCAGATTCTTTGCTACTGGTCGACATTGCACGTTACCTTGGATAAGTAAATTATACATAAGGTTATGGCTTATTTATATTAGTTTAACAATTGAGATCATGAATATCTTTTATATTTATAGCATGACTTTCTCGTTCTAACCAATCTCTCAATTATATTGGCCGTGGGTACGTACACAACCTCAAGATGAATCATCTCAATTTCAGGTACTGATCGGAAGCAGTGGTATGAAGAGGAAGATGCATGCACTCACCGAGGAACTTTTAAGAGAAATTTTATTCCTGCATTACCAAAACAACTTCTCCATCCGCGCGGCATGTCATTAGCGTGGCCGTCGTCGTGCCCCTATAGCATGTCGATACAACCACTTAGGTTTTGTCGCTAGATTAGATGGGTTCTCAAGAAGAAACACCCTAAGGGAAAGCAGCCTTTTCTGAGATCAGGGATAGCGATGACATAGGAAGATGGGTGGATCGGTGGTTCGGTAGGTGAGATCAGAAGGGATCAAGGGGATCCATCGGCAAAATTGTTATACAACCAAATCAACAGCTTGATGTTTTATTGGAGGAGAGAGAGAGAGAAGGCTGCAGAGAGGAGTTTGTTACTTCTTTCAACGATGGGAGCTCGGCCATTTGGTTTTGATGATGCATAGAAAGAGTTGTACTTGATGGCAAAGGTGGGTAATTTAGAGATATATTTAGGGGGTTATTTTAAGCTAGTTTTCATAATGGCAATGGTGGGTAATTTTCTAAATAGAATAGATCCAATGGCTTTCGATATACGTGTTGATTATTGTCTATATAATTAACGGCTAGATGTTTCTGATTTTTGTGAGAATTTCTAGTATTTATCTTTTTTCTTAGCGCGTCTCGTAAGGATTAACGTGAAGCCTCCAATTAGTAATAGTAAGATTTGAGGGCGCCATGATCTGGTTTGGCCTTTGGGAGAATAAATACCCTTGAATGTCAGTTTTGTATTTGACCTTTCTTGACGTGACTTCAACTCTACAATCTTGTCCATCTCTAGGTGAGGTACGGTTGCCTCGACGTCGCTATTAAATCTCTGTGCCCGTGAGCCACATGAACGCACACAAGGCAAGAATGGCCGTGGCTCTGTTCCCAGCTTCTCTATTCCAGCAATGGCGACTCCCTTCAATTATAGTCGTCGCAGTTTCCCTTTCCCTTGTCTCCCTCCTCCTCTCATGGTCAAGGAAAAAATGGAGCAGAAGCAGGCCAGCCTTGCATCTTCCACCGGGTCCTTGGAAGCTGCCCCTCCTCGGCAACCTGCACCAGATCGGCGCACTGCCTCACCGGAGCCTGTGGGCGCTCGCTAGGCAGCATGGGCCGGTCATGCTGCTGCACCTGGGCTCGGTGCCGACGGTGGTGGTGTCGTCGCCGGAGGCGGCACGGGAGGTGATGAGGACGCACGACGTGCACTGCTGCAGCCGACCGGCCATGCCGGGGCCGCGGCGGCTGACGTACGGGTACAAGGACGTCGCCTTCGCCCCCTACGGCGACCATGTTCGCGAGATGCGCAAGCTGTTTATCCTTGAGCTGCTGAGCATGCGGCGTGTGCAGGCTGCCTGGGACGCCAGGGAGGCTTAGGTATATGACTCCATGACAATGAGCTCTACCAAAACCTGAGCATCTTCTCAAATATTAGGTGCTTCAAAACACTTCTTGTGTTTTTAGAGAAAAAAAGTAGTTTCATAGAGTTCTTTTACGGTGCGCCATACTAGCCTTAAAAAGAACTAGTATGTAAAGATCGAAGGACTAATTAATATGTAAAGATCAGGCGGTTCAGATTAATTGTATACTATTGTAATCGTGTTTACTAGTATATATAGGTAGTATGAACTAAGTAGTATAGGTAGTATAAGGGTACTATGAAAAAAAATAAAATGGCAGATTTGTAATTTTGACATCTTTAAGTTTGAAAGGGCAGATATGTAATTATGGCATATCTTTAATTTTTCATTTCATTGTTTCTATCTCTCTTACTTTATTTTCATTTGTATCCCTTCATCTCATTTCAGTCACAGGCATATGTCACATTGTCTGTGTGAAAATTTTTTTATGTTACCATAATACCCCTGCTAATATCTAGTTTATACTACACACTAGCACCTGCTAGTATGCCGCACCCTAAAAGAGCTCTTTCATTAAATTACAATGGCATGGACATTACACTACTTCTTGTTAGGTGGACAAGCTTGTTGAAACTCTGACGCGTGCCGGACCGAACCCGGTGGCGCTGAATGAGCACATCTTCAGCACTGTGGATGGCATCATTGGCACGGAGCACTTCAAGATGAGGTTCATGAGCATGCTGAATGAAGCGATGGACATGCTAGGCAGCTTCTCGGCCGAGGATTTCTTCCCCAACGGTGCTGGCCGTCTCATCGACCGCCTGACAGGCCTCGTCGCCCGTCGTGACAGGATATTCAAGAGGCTCGATGCCTTCTTTGATGCTGTCATCGATCAGCACCTCGACAACAATTGCAACAAGATTGATGGCGGAAACTGCAGATCAGACCTAGTGCAAGCGCTGATTGAGCTTTGGAAGGACAACGGAAGTGCGGTGCCTTTCACCCGTGACCATGTGAAGGCTATGCTCTTTGTAAGTCTGAGCTTTCAGTTATGTCTAAATGACGATATTTATTTGACTTTGAGCTTTTTTACCATCCATGTGGGAATGTAACTAATATATCTACCAAGAATTGGCATAGTCCCATATGTTATTTTGGTACCTCTTGGTACATTTTCCAGGACTAAAAAAACTTCTTTGGCTAACTACTCGACATTGTATTAATTGATTTCCCAGGATACCTTTGTTGGGGGAATCAACACAAGTGCTGTTACCATGGTGTGGGTGATGTCAGAAATGATCCAACACCCCAGGGTGCTGAAGAGTGTACAGGACGAGATCAGAGCTGTGGTAGGTGGCAAAGAGAGGTCCTCAAGGGATGATGTGTCCAAGCTCAAGCATCTGAAGATGGTTGTGAAGGAGACCCTCCGGATGCACCCTCCTCTAACTCTGCTACTTCCAAGGGAGACCGTCCAAAAAGTTAACATCACAGGGTACGATGTTGCGGCAAATACAAGAATTATCGTGAACGCATGGGCAATCAGCAGGGACCCTAGCATTTGGAAAGATCCAGAGGAGTTCAACCCAGAGAGGTTCATAGGGTCAAACATTGACTTCAACGGGGCACATTTCGAGTTCATGCCGTTTGGCTCAGGTCGCCGGATTTGCCCTGGGATGGCCATGGCTGTGACCAACATGGAGTTCACCTTGGCTAACCTGCTACACTGTTTTGATTGGGAACTCCCACGTGGGGTGAACAAGGAGGACATAAGCATGGAGGAGGCAGGCAGTTTGGCGTTCCAAAAGAAGACACCGCTTATGTTGGTGCCAGTGAGGCACCAGGCTAGTTATTATTGAACTAATGCACCACCAACAAAGTTAAAGTTATGTGGTCTGATTGTCATTGTCTTTGATTTACTCCTCTTCAATCAATTGTGGAATCTTGCCTTGTTGGATTATTAGGCAAACGATTTACTAAATTCCTAATCACATAAGGCATGGCACGTATCAAAATTAGCATGTAAAACTCTAACATACTAGTTGACAGGAACGACATAAACCAGATCCGAGGCACAACACACATGATGAGAGATTGCAGGTATACATAGGAAGCCGTGAAGAAGAGTTGTGGTGAAGCCTCGAGATGGTGCTGCGAACGGTGAGCAGCTGGCGCTGAAGATGACGGTACACTGCAACTCCGGACTTCCAAGGAGGACGACCCGCCGGTGCACGCCGCTCGGGATGAGGAAGACTACAGTGGCAGCACAATAGCTACTTAGGGCAAAAATCTAGTAAGTCTTCGACTTACTCACGAAGGCATATGACACGAGTCTAGGCTTCTAGTGCAAAACTCCCGACTTGAGTCAAAGTTGTGCCCCTAAAGGGGGAGGCCGGATTTTGGCGGACCATTCACATGAGTGCCGCGCTCCCATGCCCTTCGCCTCGTTTGGCGAGGCCCGGCCGGCGAGGCGAGCGAGCGCGCTCGCGTGTGGGCTTTCTTTCTCATCCCATACCATCACTTGTTGGAGTGAGGTCACCTTTCATAAATTTGTTGGCCATCCTCTATTTATACTAGCAATGCAAAACTAAAGAACAACACCACCTCAACCACTTACTTGTGCACTCATGGGCCTTTAAGATTTTACTCAGAATTTTGGAATTTTTATTGGGCCAGGCCCATAAATTCTAGCATGCCTATCCATCAATAACTGGCCATCCCAACGAGGACTTGAATTTGGGGTTATCCCCAAACATCCAATCAGGCATTGGGCTTCGTCCCACGAGGAAGATGAAGCAAGAGGAATGGGACGAACAAAGAATAAACAAGGGAGATAGAAGAGGTGGTCAGGTGGAATGGTTACAAACAATGATTGATGAAAAGTAAATTTGAATTGGCTCTGAAGGAGGTATGTGCCCCGGAGACACGGTCGAAGCACGCCCGCCCCGTGTGCATTTTTCACGACATGCTCTGGTCCCGATTTCAGGTAAGGCACTCGATCAAGCCTACACATCCGGGAATTTTGCTCCAAACCAAAGACGACTTGCTTCGAAAGGTGTTAGCAAGTGCGCGGAGCCGGAGCCGGCATGGATACACCAGTTGTGGTAAGTCAATTCATTTAGGATGCTCGTAAGTCTCGTGAATCTCTACATATTTTGTCCTAACTATTTTAGGTTCGATATCCTAGATATTTTATTTATGTATCATATATAATGTCTAATATATAACGGAAAAAGCCATTAAACTTATGCAAACAGTACTCAAGGCCCATGTTGAATTATATATGTGTATATACCTGGCTACCATTTTAATTATTCATTTATGTTATGGGATTGTTACCCTTTCACGCAAATTGTCCTCATGGTCCATGTTGTGTCCAGACTACTCATGGCCATTGGTGCAAAATAGATTAACGCGCTCCCTCAACTTAAAAACACTGGATCAAATTCCCCACAGCTTTATTTTGGAGGTATTTTCTATATATAGGTGATGGTTTGGTTCGACTAGGCACTCCATCGTTCTCGAGTCATATATCTAACAACTGTCTATAATAGGTTTCACATCAATAATGTATTGCATAATATACAACCTCTATATATAGTAGATCCACCACCCCTCAAAGTGTTTTGCCTTATTTATTGAATATTAATCAAGTTCGTTTAGTTCCTATTTGGCACTGCTCAAGCTTTGAGGTCCAAGCGAGATATGGACTTAGCTTCTAGCTAGGATAAAGAAGATACTACCAAAATTGCTAAACCAAATGTCTTGAATTTACCACTACTACATAATAGTGCTTTAACCTATGGGTATTACTTGATGCTCTAAAGTTAGGAGTGCAAATATTCTTCAATTGACAATTTTTATGATTTAATTGTTAATAAATGGAAAGAGGAAACTGGAGGAACCATTGCCATGGAAAATTTGCAGAATAAAATAAGGAAATTCCGGCAATTCCTGAGAGGATGGGCCAAAAATAAGGTACTAGTCTCAAGGATCGATGATTTAGATAAAAAGGCAGAACTTAATGTACTCTCTGAAGAAGAATTAAATCTGAAACGTTACCTCAATGAACAATTAGTTCACCTTTTAAGGGAAGAAGAAATTAAATTGTATGAGAAAGCTAAAACCAAACACCTTTTGGAAAGTGATGATAACACCAAATATTTTAATTTGGTTGCTAATGGTAAACACAGGAAACAACAAATTTTCAAATTAGAAGAAGAGGATGGAGTAGTAGTGGGTGATGCTGAATTAAAAGTATATATCACAAACTATTACAAGTTGCTATTTGGGGCACTGGAATATAATAATTTTAACATGGTGGAACGCCATAATCACGATATACCTCAGGTGACGGAGGAGGAAAATAACCTCCTCATTGCACCATTCATAGAGGATGAGGTGAAGGAGGCGGTGTTTCAAATGGAGCATAATAAATCTCATTGCACCATTCATAGTAATTTGCTTCTAACCGATAGCACAAGTAGCATAACTTGTTGATCTACATGAGTTACTAGTTTAAATTGGGCAATAAATGTGAGCCTAGGAGATCTTGAATGAAGTGTTAGAAGATGGAAGTTATCATAGCTACCACCCGAGGAGTATTACATGATGTGGAATGGTGACCATGATGAATTGGATGTGAGAGATAGGGGCCGCCATGGGGACGGAAATGGTTTGAAGGTGCATGTGAATAGCAATAGAACATTAGTACGTGTATCCTTTTTAGAGTTGCATTTTAGAATAGATTCCGATCTTAGTTTACCAACAAGCCTAGCCAGTTATCCTTTGACTTAAGAACACCCACCTAGTGCCGAGGGAGAGAGGTGGTGCGCACATCAGCCTTTGTAGAATCAATCTTTTGTGAGTGTGTTAGTTACCTTGGCCTAAGGAATATTTCTAGTGCCATAGTCTGGGAAGCCATTTATCTTTGTAGTATAATTCAGGATTCTTTGGTTCTAAGTGAATTCATTATAAACCTTGAAATACTCCTTGGGAAAAAAGTAGAACAACACCATGCACTTGTTGTGTAAGAGCGTTGGCCCTGGTGCCAAGATGGAGGAGAGGCAACAAACAGTGGATTTGTAGCTTGTGGTTGAGGTGATGATGGGCTAGAGGTGCAAAGGAGGAGGGGCGACGCAAGGATAGGAGAAGGGTTCTGCGGGCCATTTGAAATGGTTGAATTGAATATTCTAAAATCCTTGATCATTATTATTTCTCCCTTTGCTTCCAAGTGAAGTACCCTTTGTTTTGCATTGTTGATTGATCAAATTTTCATTATTGTTATCTTCTACTGCTCCAAACTGTTGATGTAATATTAATAGTTATTAGCACACCCATTTACCTTTGAATTCTCTCAATAATTAATAGCATGAACATTGCAGAATTAATATTTATATTTGATAATTAATCAGGTTATTTGTTTGTGTTTCCTAGGAAAATGGAACAAAATTATGCATGAGGATGAAGCATAAGAAAGATGAAGTCCTGAAGCACCCCAATGGGCTTGAATCAATTGGTTCAAACCAAGCGATCGAAACAATGCCCATCTTTAGCTTCTGGGAGTCCAAACTCGATGAATCTTGACGTAGAATATGAAGATTTGGAAGCTTAACCCGTGATCAACTTGAGATCGTGTTAAGAATGGAAGGTGTACTTCCATCTTATACCTTCGTGCAAAATCTAAGGATTTCAATATAAAAGGTCCACATGCAAGTGACCTGCAATAACCTTCTAAAAAAACTAGGGAATACACACCTGCGTGCACTCGGGGAGCTTTATATTCATCGAAGGAAAAAAGAGAGGACAAGGAAGGAAGGTGCATTGATCGGTTCACATGAATCCACCCACGGTTTCAGCTTTTATACCACTACCTCCACAGGAACGTTCTGGATGCTCACATGGCTTAGATGCCTGGTGTTGGTTTGGTTTCTCTGGACCACAGTACGTGTGCTGCAGCTTGGAATCCGCTGGCTCCCGCCCTCTTCCAAACAGAGCTCGCTCCGCCTGATACACCACGCCGGACGACGACGGGAGGATTTTGCCGCTCAAGAGAAAACGCTGACTCCCACACGGAGTATGTAGGGGCACCGTGGCAAACTCGAGTGCAGAGAAATACGCGAAACACGTCAAGGAAGCGGTCTCCAGCCGAACAAAAACAGCAACTCGATCGCGACCAGAATTAATTGCACGATCATGTCATGTGTCGATCTCTCCACCCGGCGATGGAGCCAATGGAGCGACGGCATGCTAATCTTTTTAATCTCCTGTCTTAGATGTTATTGTTAAATTTCAAAGCTTGGTTGTAACATAGAAAATCAATGTTTGAAACACCAAAACGTAACATCTACGATATTATCGTGGGAGACAACATTATGTATGGACCGTATTTCATTCGTCTACAGCGTCAAAGAGTAAGTCTACAACCATAGTATAATCAAATTATACTAGTTCATATAATTTTGTGATGGATTTAATTTAGGAGGGGTCAGAGGTTAGATTAGCCCCCTGCGTCACCTGAACGCTAGATACCATAGGCTTCGCCCCTGACCGGACCGCCTTCCACTCTAACGCTAGAGATACCAGACGCGCACAACGGGATTCAAACCCGGGTCGCACTATGAATTTAATTGAACTAATTTAAACCTGACCAAAGTAACAGGGATTCGACATAAGATAAACAAATTTAAAAAAGTTTCACATTTTGGAACATACAGAATATAGACATTTTACATCTCCTAGATTTCAAGTGCCTTCTTATTACAGAATGGCGTTGTTTCCGAGAGAGAACATGTAGCTTTCTTGAATCTCTGGCTAGAATGTTTCCTTTTCTGCGGATCAACCTTACGACCAACATCCAACATATATGCAATGCTTTGCAGAATGTTTGGCTGCAGGAATCAATATCCCCTGTGGATTACATTTGCTGGGTTCAATCAGCGACGGAGGCAGCGAGGAGGGTGGGTGGGGCTCGAGCCCCCCCCCCCCCCCCCCCCCCCGCCTACCGCTCCCAAATACGTATAGCCCCACCAGAATTTTCCTTAAAATTTGTACTCAAATACGTATAATAAGAGGGGCTCAACTGTTATATTTATCTATTTTAAGAGGTCATAGTGGTGTTATGTCGATATAGCTTATAGTTCAGCCCCTCCTATAAATTTTTCTGGCTCCGTCCCTGGGTTCAATATATCAACTCCTCCACCAGGTATCCATCAGGATTAGATCAGGTTAGTCCATCGGCCATATCAGCGGTCGTTGGTGGTTCATCTGGTTAGGGCTAAACTTGTACATGCACAAAGTACTTGGCCAGAACTTAATCGACCATAGCTTCCTGTCGGACTACGCTGATGCATGATATATGGAGAGGCAGCATCAGCGTTCCCGAGCAAGAGACTTTCCGTAGATTGTACAGACCAATTCTTTAAACTCTTTTACAGTGGCTTTACAAAACCTTCAACTATTTTGTTTCCGTACCTCAAAGACTCTTGGATTCCTTCGAACTTCCTTTCAAATGTTGGCTAGACCAGATCGGCAATGATGAAGTTAGCACGGCAACTTACAAGATGGACATCATGCCAAAGTGCCTTCCAATCAACTTCTCACATGGTCGTAATCATCACATTCCCTCATTTGAATTTTACCATCCAACACAGTTGTTTGACAATTGGGCTATGGTCAACTTCCAATCAGTCTTCTCTTGGCAACTCGCATCAAGTCATGGCAACTTCTATCAACTAGCCTGGAGCATGATCAGTTGAATGCTCTCACAGAAGGTTTCCTTGAGTTCAACATATCAACATGGGCACCACGAACCTTCAAATTGATGCTATTTTCCCGATGGTGGTCAGAATGGAAGCTTCACCTCTTTAACCGCCCTTCAAAGCATTATTGCGAGCTCATCGACCCGGATTACAAAGACTTCAGAGAAGAGGTATTGTCCTTACTCTTCATCTTTCATATAACCCAACTTTTGATATACGTTGCACATACTATATAAACTATTTTTAAAAAGAATACTCCCTCCGTATAAATCACGAATAACTTTTAAGTCATTGAATTTGGAAATGTGAAAACCATATGAATAGATTTGTCTTAAAAATATTTTTATAAACGTATAGATATATTATTTTTTAATAAATATTTTTTGTAAAATTAAGAAGTCAAAGTTATGTTTTGGAGACCGTGTCATTGTAAAAAACGACATCTAAATCATATACAAATGGAGTATTGGATATCCAACTAAATAACCTTTAATTGAAGTGTCTCTGCACCTATTCAAAGTTAAAGTAATATCGAACGTGTAAAAGGATACCTAAAAAAATAAAAAAGGTATAGACCCAAATTATGACCCACTTAAACACATAAAAGTAAATAGAGGAGAAAATAAAATAGACATGGATAACAACAAAAACAAAAATAGAATACATATAGGTCTTCATCGGAAAATCTAAATATAAGATATAGGACTAAGATATATGCTGAAAAATTTTAGGAGATGATTCATTGCATATGAAGTTTAGACTAAAAAACTTATTCTACAAAATATGTATCCACCATTGGACTACATCTATAACTCCCAAAATATAATGATTAAAAATTACAAAAAAATTGTTATAACAAAATCTAAAATTAAACGGTAAAAGAAAAATTATATTCAATAACTAAAATAATTTATAAAAAATTAAATTCTTAAAACATCATTATCATAAAATCTAACTAGCTACCGCGTGGTTTGCGTAGGCCAGCTTGCTAGTAATTTTATAAGGAAAGTTAGATAAATTTGAGCCCGCGGCTACTAAAATTACTTGCCCATCTCCACGTTATATATATCAGCACAAGCACAAATATGGATACTTTTTTACCTTTACTAGGTTGTGATAGACTTTAGCAAGTGATGGGAAAATGCAGCGCTGATCTGCCACTGTGCGTCAATAGGTACAAGTTTTACTCGCAGGAAAAAGGTACAAGTTTAATTTTATTTTTATTTTAATAGGACAAATAAAATAATTATGTATGGTGGGAAACATTTCTCGATTATCTTTCACCGTACACGACGACCGGGACACGACCAGAGCATGAATCACAATAAGTTCCACGTGCAGAAAATAATACGTGGCTGAAAGATTCGCTGGTCAATTGACCATTCCAATCACATAAGTAGTGACCAGCACTAGGGGCTTGTTTAGATCCCAAATTCACCTCCCAAATTTACTATGCAAAAAAAGATTCCCCATCACATCAAAATGTCATAACATGTATGGAGTACTAAATGTTGATGAAATCAAAAACTAATTACACAGTTTTGTTGTACTCTGCGAGACGAATATTTTAAGCCTAAGTAATAAATTTTTGGACAATTTTTCACACGTGCAAACGAAACGCTACAGTGGCCGGCCTGACGCGCGTCAGGCCGGCCAGTCCCGATTCGGCGGTCCTCTTTCGGGAACTAAACGAGGCCTAGATCAGCGATCCAGCTCCTGACAGGCACAGGAGGCGTTATACTACCTTAGACCTTGTTTAATTCCAAAAAAGCAACTCCCAAATTTACTATGCAAAAAGAAGATTCACCATCACATCAAATGTCATAACATGCATGGAGTACTAAATGTAGATGAAATCAAAAACTAATTGCACAGTTTTGTTGCACTCTGCGAGACAAACATTTTGAGCCTAATTAATCAATTTTTCGACAATTTTTCGCACATACAAACGAAATGTACAGTGACGCAATGATTATAAACAGACCACAAACTCTTAGTTGGCTAGCTAGCCGGTGATCTGGTGGCCCCTGTCAATCAACGAAGACAGCGACCGGGCGCGACCTGCTAATCCAACCGCTGTCGCCGACGAGGACAGCGAATACGACTTGACGAAACCTGCTGATCCGGCGGCCATTGTCACCCAACAAGGACAACGACCGCGTCTCCAGTGGTGGAGTCAGCTTTTGTTCACGACTAGACCGAATTCAGCCGCTAAAATAGCCGTGTATATGACATGATATAAAGTAATAAAAAAATGTGCAGTAAATAGTCCAAATTGACAAAGAAGCTAATAATTATTTACTAATGTGATACAATAGTTAAGAATTATATGGATTACAGAATTAAGGAACATTAAAATAAATTTCTAGTGATAAATTCTTCATAGATCTAGATGGTTTTTAGGTTAAAAATTATTGGAGCTATGTGGGCTTTCATGGGTCGGCCTCGGCCGAGGCCCTAGTTGCAGCTCCGCATGATTCTTCCTTATCTTTCATATTCGAAATGTTTGTAACTTTTTCCGTTACGTCTTACGAGGAAACTTATTGATTTTCGACAGCAGAGCACCTCCGATCCGACCTCTACGTAGCAGGACAAACGAAGCCGTCGAGACTCGAGAGAGCGATGGTTGCCACTGCCAGTACCCATGGCTGGTATTTGCAGCCATGAATTTGTATGGCTCTTAGCCTCTTATACACGTTTTGGTCGTCGGTATTGGAAACTCCTTTTTTTTTTCTTGGAAGGTAGTACCCTTGAACACCAAAAATCCACATATATCACACTCACGTCACCCTGTGTCTATGTGCACCCACATCTACATATGTTTCGATGACCACATATACTCACCTCACCGTCAGTGTAAGCATTCAATAAATTCATGAGGTATGATTATATAGAGAGAAAATTGCAGACAAGGGAACGAAAGGAGCGAGGAGGTTGCAATAGCCCGCTAGGGGATCAGCCAGGTTACACTCCTCATCTCTATCTATACATGTGCCATCGCTATGTTTTTTTTAGCACAAGACACCACCAACGGGAGAAATTAAGTTACAAACACATTCAGATGGAGCTAAAAACCAAACAAATCTACCTACATTATTATAAATGGAACTCCTCACAAGGTTGTGGGCATCCACATTTGATCTCGATTCTCATGGACAAATTCAGCCGACCAAATCATTGTGGCTGGTTTTAGAAGAGAGTTGGGCTTTCTGGGCCTGGTCGTGCGTGGAAACTGCATGCATGCACCAGCCCTCTTCCCTGGAAGTTCGAAAATTAGGCTCCCGCGCTCAGGTTCCCCATTCCCATGCTTTGGCTTGCATAGAAAACGACAGGCAAACAGGAGTAGCAACCCATAGCGGATAGATCAAGAAAAAGGAGTTATCCTCTTTTGCTATTAAGTTTCAAAACAATGCCAATTGGGTCAACTGAATAGACTTGGTTTATTGCAACGGTAAATACAAGTTTGATGTGAATTTATCATAGGTCAGTTGTTAAGGTTACTTGCGGTAGAACCTGCCTAGTAAAGTTCGAGTTCTCGACTGCACTACTACCACATTTTTCTAGATTTATTTTAGAATTTAGCCGGAATTATTCTTTCAATGCTAGGTGACATGCATGTTGACAACGAGCTGCCAACTGTCTATAATGACTTTGTTAATCTCCATATCTGCTAGCCCAGTCTCTCAGAAGTGCTCATATGGAGAGTGTGCCTGTGTTGTGAGTATATGTGTCCGTTGTATGAGTTTGCTGCATATAGAGATGGAAATGCCTTTTTACATGCTCCTCTACACCAAAAAAAATATGACGGAGAGAGTATATTGTAGTTGTGTATGATGGAGAGTGTATATTCTAGTTGTGTAAAGAAATTCTCCTGAACGAAATATGATCCATGTACAAAAGATTCTCGCGGTATAACGGTTAGAGCGTTGAACTCTAGAGGTCGATGAAATCTGTATTGTCGGCCTAGGTTCAAATCTTGGTACCAGTTTTTTTAGGCAAAATCACAGGGATGTCTCTCCCTCTGCTTGAGTTTTTTTAATACGATCCATACAGTGAACAATTATGTCACACGTTTTTGGAACTTGCAAAGGCCTTTTGATGTTGTATATTATTTATTTGTTAACACTACGGCAGCGAGATGGAGCTTCCAAATGGTATTTTTTTTTCATATGGATATTATTTGTTTTAAAAATTTGTAGTATCATGAAACTATATTTTAGATATTTGAGACGTGTAAAACCATTTTTTCTGGAAAATAAGTTCCTGGATGGAATTTTAGTTTTAGCAATCCATCGACAGTAAGGCGTCTGTGGTGAATTCGTCAATTTTGACATCTGCTGGTCTAGTCTCTTGTAGTGATTATAGGGGTAGAGTTTACGTGCGTATATTCATATGGATGAGTGTGAATGTGTTACGAACGTCTGCTTTTGTCCTGGTTTGCAAAATAGTTGCTGACATCTCTTATATAGTTCCTAAAGCAAAAATTATTTTGTCAAATTGTATTCTTTCTCTAAAACTATCTAGAAACAATATATACACGGAAGTTAGGGAGTTTTCTACATTGTAACCGCAGCTAGGGATGAAAGAATTACACGGAGATAACCGAGTACAGGTGTGCCGGCAGCCGTGGCTTGGCGTGCAGCACCAGCGTCTTGGACATGAACAAGTTGTGCCTCGACTCGCTGGCGTCGATGGCCACCATCCCTGCCGGCTTGCTCCACGAGAACCCCTGCAGGAGCCTTCCAAATAACATAATACTCATAGTGGTGCCGAGTGAAACGGCAATGCAGACACGACGACTGGTGCTTTGGATGGTTGCCACTTGGTACCAATCCAATGGTCATGTAAGTATATATATAGGGAAGCTATCCACCCCCAAGGAGCCAAGCAAGTATAAGCAAAGTATGAGACATTTAGTGATGGCATAGGTAGCCACCATAAAGAGTGGCATGCCATAGTAGTATGGCATGACTGGAGTGTGATAACTTGAGCGTGATAGGGTGGCCACATAAAGAGTGTAAGAGTGAGTCTTGTGCCAAGTTGTTATAATGAATGAAGAGTTGAGTTCCCGTATAGTATTGGTATCCTGTGTTGGTGTCAAGTGAAAGTTTTCTCATCAAAGGGTGGGTATAGGGTCCACGCAAGAATTGGTATCACAGGGACTTGATGTCACTTATAGGAAGTCGGTATCAAGGTTGGGGCGGCGACTTCTGAACAATTGGTATCAGAGCTGGTCGGTCAGGGACCGTCATAAAGAGGAGTGTGTGGTGAGTATAGGGTGTTCATAGTGGTCGGTGCAGTTGTTGGTAGGCGCAGACTCTGTCGGAGATCACAATCCGGGACTAAGAAGGAACGTTGGTCCGAGACCAAGCGTAGGTGATGCTAGACGTCAATCGAGATGGTGGATCTCTTTAGTGCAGGAAGCATGAGGAGGCTCAATAGCCACAACTATGGCTATTGGCAGGCCTGCATTGAGACCTACTTGATGGGTCAGGACCTATGGGAGGTCGTGGTAGGCACCGAGTCTATTCCTCCACTGAAAGAGAACGTGGAAGCCTTGTGGAAGTGGACAATCAAGGCAGACAAGGCTACGTTCGTATTGAAGACGACAATCGAGGAAGACCTAGTGGAGCACATAAGAGATGTGAAGACACCGAACGAGGTGTGAGAGACATTGGCGAAACTATTCTCGAAGAAGAATGAGACGCGGATCCAACTCATAGAGAAAGAGATTGCAGGTATCTCACAAGGCACTCTGAGCATTAATTAGTATTTTACTAAGATGAAATGTACTTCCCCGAGAGATATCCTAGCTTAACCCAGAGGAGAAGGTCAACGAAGCTCGAATGAGGAGGCTCATCGTAAATGTCCTAAGACCCGAGTATAGTGCATTTATGGTCGTGGTGAGTGGATGGCCAAAACAGTAATTCTTGGTAGAGTTGGAGAACCTATTGGCTAATCAAGAGGCATTAGCCAAGCGGATGGGCAGCATCACCATGAAGGAGACCGATGAAGATGAGGCGCTCTTTGTCAGGAAGAGTGGTCCACTAGGAGGCTGAGAAAGGCAAAGAAGTGGACAAGAGGTTACAGGTATTGCCTATAGAATAGCAGCTATTCAGGGGGAGCAAAAGAAGAGAGTGATGATGAAGATGACCAGGAGTTGGTCAAGAATGAGAGAAGACGAAGAGGTGAGTCCTTCAACTATGGTAAGAAGGGACATCTTATTAGGGACTGTCAGAGACCACAAAAGCATTCGTAAGGAAATGTGGCTAAAAAAAGAAGTTTTCCTAAGTGGGTGGCTTGGTGAAGAAGAGTGGGATGCAGAGGCATGCATCACAACTGAAGATGATGGAGCTTACCATGGAAGACTTGACAGAAAGTGACACTCTATCAACCAGTGTTCCCGCAAAAGAATACAAAGAAGAAAAAAAAGTGGGCCATGGAAGGCGGCTCCTTCATGGAGGTGAGAGATCCATATACTTCTAGTTGATTCAGAGTTTTTGGATACGACAATGATGAAGATCGGAAGGCTCTAAGCAATGATGAGGAAGATACTAAGGATGAGAAGATGGAACCTAATCTTCTTAGAGATGAGCCACAAGAGGATGTTGATGCTACAATGGAGCATTGGTGAGTTATGGTGATTTGAAGTCAATTGATAAGGAGAAGAAGAAGTTTCTATAAAGATGTAGTTGTGATTTTGTGAAGATCCCAAGTATGCCAATGCTTCTCCAGTTGCGGTTATTTTACCTTCATATAAGCAAGCATCAACGGGAAAAGTGAAGAAGAAAGAAGAGACGCACTGTTGCATCAAATCTGTAGGAAAGCTCTAAACTGAGACTAAAGGGTATCAGTTTACTTCACGAGGGTAAGAGAAGAAGAAATCTCGCAATGGTAGAGCGTAAAACATTCAAGGGTATCAGTTTACATGCATGTGGATGAGATCTCATGGCGATGTGAAAAAATGTAGAAGCTAGATATTTAGCTCTGAAAGTGCATCTAGGCTCCTAAGTGATTTTGGTGATTCTTGACAATCACAATTTGGGATATGATGCTTTGAAAGAGTTGTGTGCAGGAATAAATTGAATGAAAAAGGAAAGGAAGGTTCCCCAATTCTAATATGTATGGTGGTGGAGTTCACGGAAGATTTAAATTTTAATTTTTCGGTTTGAATTTGAGTATAGGGCCACTGTACTATCAAGAGGGACGCATTTGATTGATCCATGTTGTCAAAGTGCTTCATTTGAGATGATCACCATTGTTGAGAGACACAAAATTCACTCACAATCCACTTGTACACGTCACTGATTTCATCTGAGTCGGATGATCCGGCCCTAGGCCGGAAGATCCGAAAAACTCTCTGAGTGATGGCGGATGATCCGGGCCTGGGAAGTCTGGGTGGACCTTGTGTATTGGGTCGGATGATCCAGCCCTTGGCCGGATGATCCGGCCCTGGAACTTTAGGTGTGTTTTTCAACTAATTTGTGACTTGCTCGGATGATCCGGCCTTGGGTCGGATGATCCGATACCCCTTCGCAGTACACATAACGGTCACTTTTTTAGGGTTGAGTATATATACCCCCACACCCCTCCTTTCATTTTCTGCTGACCTACCACGAAACAAACACACTCAAGAGCTTGAATACTCTCTTCCTCACCCCTCTAGAGCTAAATCTTTGAGAGATTTCACCAAGGGTTTGTGTGAGAAGAGATTGGAAGTGTGAGCTTTGGTCTTTCATCTCAAGAAGCATTTGAAGCAACCTCGATCCATCGATTCGCGTTTGTTACTCTTGGAGCTTTGCTCCTAGACGGTTAGAGGTGCCGGTGAGCTCCCATTTCATTGTGGTTTGAGCCCCGGAAGTTTGTATTACCCCTCTCTTTGTGAGAGCAATAGTAAGTGACTCAATCCTCCTTTGTGGTCGATTGAGGGAGACTTGGAGCTAGTGTGACAGCCCGGCTCTTTGTGAGCATCTCAACGGAGACGTAACTCCTTTGTGGAGTGAACTTCGGGAACAAATCTTGTGTCTCTGTGTGCTTGTCCTAGTTCTTATTGTTCTTATGCTTGATTTAACCCGATCTACTTGTTAGTTGTTTCCTCTCGTGTTTATCATACTCTGAGGGTTATTCATACCTTTCATCAACTTTGTATTCAAAGGGATTCTCCAAAAGCTAAGTAGATTTTGAATCTCGTACTTAAAGTTCATCCTCCTGCCGGAAGTTCCGCCTCTGTGCCGGATCATCCGAGACTGAGAGCTCCGGAAGATCCGACACAGCGCCAGAACATCCGGCCCTGACAGTTTTGGTGACAAGTTTTTCAGGGAATTTTTAACAAGGCCTATTCACCCCCCTCTAGGCCTAGTGTCGGTCCTTTCAAGCTCACTATACTTTATGGTGAACCGTAGAAATTTCTAGAGTAGAGATATTTGTATGTAGTAATTTGGATGGCTGCCACTTGGCACCAATCCAATGGCCATGTAAGTCTATATATAGGGGTGCCATCCACCCTCAAGGCGCCAAGCAAGTAGAAGCAAAGTATGAGCCATTTAGAGATGACATAGGTAGCCACCATGAAGACAACATGTCATAGTAGTATGGCATGAATAGAGTGTGGTAGGGTAACCACATAAAGAGTGTAAGAGTGAGTCTCGTGCCAAATTGTTATAGTACATAAAGAGTTGAGTTCTTATATAGTGTTTATCTCATGTGTTGGTGTCAGGTGAAGGTATCCTTGAAGTAGTGTGGATCTCGGGGCCACAGTAGAAGTGGTATTATAGGGACTTGGTGCCACTTCTTGGAAGTCAGTGGCAAAGTCACAGACACCGATTTCTCAATGGTCATTGAGACTAAAATGTTTCTCTAAGTATATATCTTATATGATGGTGTAATATGTCACCAAAACGCCATGTCTAAGTGTGGACTCATTTCGATAAGTCCCCATAAATATGGTTTGATGAGGAAAAAACAACATTGCACAACAATAGATTTGAAGAGCGTATGCGGCCGTTGTTGAACAGTGTATGTGTTGGACTGTTGGCATACGGTCTCACAATATATATATATATATATATATATATACCTAGTACCTGGTAAAAGTATGTTCCGTGACTCTTGCTTAGTTTTTGTTCAAATAAAAGAAATCTCTCCGTTCTAGGTTATTATTTATTATTGATTTTTTCTCACAACATTTGAGCATCAAAATATATAAAGTAATGAGTTGTGTTTAAAATACTTTTGATGATAAAATAAATTACAAACACAAGAAATGATACCCGTATGATTTTATAAATAAGACGAGTGGTCAAGCATTACGAGAAAAAGTCAATTGTAAATAGTAATTTAGAGTGGATAAAGTAGTTGTTACGGTGTTGTCAAAATATTACGAGAAAAAGTTAACTGTAAATAAATAGTAATTCGGAGTGGATAAAATAGTTCTTATGGTGTTGTCGAAATAGAAGGGTTGGAAAGGGCTGCACCAATCGTGGACCATGCCTGCATGCATGGGTACACGTGCAAATAGAATAATAGAAGAGTGCCTCTTGAGATGTGCCATGTGTTTCTTGTGCGTAGACGATGCCACCGCCAGTACCCATGGCTGGCATTTGCAGCCATGCAATTGTATTGCTCTTAGCCTCTTATACACTTTGTGGTCGGTATTGGTAACTTCTTTTTTCTTTCTTGGATGATAGTACCCTTGAACACCACGTCACCCTATGTCTATGTGCACCCACATCCACGTATGTTTCGACAACCACATATGACATATACTCATATCGATCACCGTCAGTAACCATTCAATAGATTCATGAGGTAGGATTATATAGAGAGAAATTGCAGACAATGGAACAAAAGAAAAAGGTTGTAGTATCCCGCTAGGGGATCATCTCCATCTATATGTGCCATCATTGGCTGGTTTCAGAGAAGAGAGTTGGGCTTTGTGGGCTTTATTGGGCTGCGATTGGTGTACTACGTCTACATATCATGTTATCATCCTAATGTGCGTAGCTCGTTAAGCTCGAGAGCGGCACGCGAGCCAGCTCGAACTCGCTTACCTCGGCTCGTTAGAAATATGCAGCGAGCCGAGCCGAGCCGGTTACGATCCGAGCGAGTTAACGAGTTTCGAGCATTTTGTCCAGCCCTATTTATTATAATTGTAAATACAAGTTTGTTGTTAATTGATCATAAGCCAGTTGTTAAGGCTACTTGCGGTGGACTTACACACTAGAGTTCGAGTTCTCGACTCAACATTGGCACCACATTTGTGACAACCCAAGCAATTAGAGTCCCAACAAAAACAAAATGGAGCACAATTAATAGTTTAATCACATGTTGGCTAGAATCAAACATACTGTTGACTTTGATTTTACAAAATTTTAAGTATGCCAAAAATTTCAAGCAGTGTTTCAACAAAGAAACAATGGTCATGGGTAGTGACCACAAAATTTATTAATTAATCCAAAAATTAGGAGCTTAATTTGACCCTAAATCCATGTTTGACCTAAGTCAAACTCGTGATGACCAATGCTAAACAATGTGACCAAAACAATTTTTCAAATATTGCATCCTATGAGGTGGTCATGGTCATAAACATAGTGATCATAAAAGAAAACTTAAACAGTAACCAGAATCAAAAGATTGACTCAATGTAATTTGAACTTTTGAATTTCAACTTTATTTGAATAGTGTTTGAAGATCCCACTCTTGCTGCCTAATATAGGGCTCAATTCAAAAATCGTCCAACATAAAAGTTGTAGAGAAGAAATTTTGGCACAACTTTAATTTTGTGAGATTTTGAAGTTTTAATGTAAAATCAGTTGGAATTCGAAGGTCAAACACAGTCAAATCCTGGTCAAACTTTTCCCCCTCTCCTGTTCTTCTTCCCTGCGCCGCCGCGTCCACGGTGTGCCGCCACGCCGCACGCCCGCGTCGCCGGCCGTTCTGCGCCTCCGACCGGCCAGCCAGCGCGCCGAGCCACGTCGAACCCGAGCGCCAGCTACGTCCCGCACCAGCCCGACCCCAACTGCTGGCCACTCGTCCCCGCGCGCCCGCACGCGCCCTTGCTTGTCAGCTCCCATGCGCCGCCGCGGCCGTGACCGAGCCACCGCGCCGCACGCCTCGGCCACCAGTCGTCCAGCGCACTGAGCACGTTCCGCGCGAGCACCTCGACACGAACACGCGCACGCCCGACCTGTCCCCGCGCCTTGTCTTCCTCCCCGCCGCGCGTAGGCGCTCACACGCTCCCGCCCGGCACTGCCGCGCCTTGCGCCACGCGGCCGGCGAAGCCTGCCCGGTGCGCCAAGCCGCACAGCGAGCAGCTTACCCCCACCATCCCCCACGCGCCATCAAGCATCAGACGCGCGAGCTCTCGTTCCCGCTAGCCCATCGCCGCCACGCGGCCGTCGAGCTCTGAGAGCGCCCCTGGCCGTCGGCAGAGCTCCAACACGCGTTCCACCGCCCAGCCGTCCACTTGTCTCCTATTCTTCACCCCGAAGGCTCTCCCATCCCCTCTTCTGCCTATAAAAGCCTCCCATCTCCCCCTGAGCTGCTCAGAGCCGAGCTCGAGCACCCCCGTGCGCCATTAGCGCCGCCGCCACCACCTCGCCGTGGGCAAGCCGGCACAGACTCTCTCTCAGCTCGAACCGAGCTCACAAAAACATTCCTCGTGCTCCAGTACAACTCTCCAACCCCAGCCGAGCTTCCCCCCGCCGCTTTCAGTGCCCCACCGCCGCTCTCCATCGCCGCCGGCCGCCGCCTCGACGTGGGCAGCCATGCACACTCCAGCTCAGGCCATACCAACCCCACCATAGCATTCCCCTTGGCCCAGTGAAGCTCTCAAACCTCTCACCCGAGCTTCCCCGTCCCTCACCGTCGCCGCCCGATCCGCCGCACCGCCGTTAGCACGACTCCGGCCAGCCCCTACCGCTCCAAGCACTTCAATGAACTCGTGGTGAGCTGCTGATGCTCCTTGACTAGATCTAGTCGTCGAATAGAGCCTCCCCTCGCCGGAATTTGGTTTCCCGCCGCCGCCGGCCGTCGAAGACGACATTGCAAAGCTGTTAAAACTTGTAGGGGCCTGAACGCGAATAACCAAGGACCTATACGTAAAACTTAAGTTAAGTTTTTGAATTAAAAACAGTGAACTTCAAAACTCGACTAAAAATCGTATAAAAATCATAAAAATGCAAACTAAATTTGTTTGGTTCTCTGAGACTAGATCTACACTTTTTACAAAGGATTTACATCCTTTTTCTGTGTAGTTTTTGCGCTAAAAATAAAACAATGTTTTAGATCTTTTATACATAACTTGAACTACACATAGGCTTGGTAGCTGAATTTTGGATATGTTGTTCCTTATGGTATGCCTAGATTACTAGACAAAAAAAACCTAAAAATATCACTTTTAACTACTGTTTTCTATTATTTTAGTTTGTAGCCTTGCTGTAGTAAACATTTTTTAGTAAAATAATTAATCAGTCAAATGTGCTCAACTTTCTATGGCAGATTAGTAAGGTTGTTAGCAGTGCTAATTAAATTGTATAGCTAAATACATCATGCTTTTCTACTGCAGTTGAATAACCGAATAATATGATAATGGGACAACTTGTAAAATGCGTTAAAATTCATAGAAAATTAGAAAAATGTAAATCAATTTGTTATATTCTCCTGGTGAACAGAATCATCTTTCATAGAAAGCAACTATATGCTTTTTATCTATAGTTTTCAAATTAATTTGAAATCATCAGTTTGAATGATTTTGATGTAATTTAAATTATATGTATGATTTGTTGCTGATTTTTTGGATATGATGCTTATATTGTCCTTTATAGCTCTGTGTAGTAAACTGGCATGAAGATCAGTTTCCTATATGCACGTTTAGCTATAATTTTGTTTCAGCCTAGATCTGAATGTTTTATTTATTATGGTTGATTTGTTAAGCTTCTAGAACTAAGTTTCGTACTGTATGCTATTCATGTTAGTTTCCATCCATGGTAGAAATATTGAATTTATTTGTTAGCTTTAGCTCTAGTTTATAATTTAAGTTGTTTAAAACTGTTTAATTTATAGTTTGAAATCTGCAAATGAGTTTGACATGAAACATGACCAGTGAGTTAGATGTATAACTGTGATGCTTTGGTTAAATTTCTGAACCATTTGGATGAGTAGTTTTGCTAGAATAATTTATTCATGAATGCTAGCTATAGTTTAAGTTTAATTAAAGCTTTATATAAGTATATATTGCTTCTTTGAATTTTATGCCTATAATTTATTCCTGCTTATTAATTTCAAGCTGTTGTTTACCTCTGTTTAAATTTAGTACTTGTTTTAGTGTTACTTCTTATAGTTAAGCTGGTTTGTGAAGTTAATTGCTTGTTGTTGCCATGTGTAATTTAAGCTTTAATTAAATCATGCTCTCACCTAGGTCAAACCCTAAACATCACCCCTACCTTGGTGAAGAAACTTATTTAAGCTTATTTATGTACACAATCACCATCAAAAGGAAGTGGAATGGAAACACCAACAATACAACCCATACTTTTGTGAACTCAAGATAAGTTTATTATGTTATCTAGGTGAATATGGCCACAAATCTACCCATGGCTTTGTTAAGTTCAAGAACAAGTTTTGTTTATGCAAATGTTTAAATAAAATCCTATGCATGTGCATTTCGTGTAGACACTAACATCAATGTCGGGAACTACGAACTCATGCCGCCAAACGAGGAGCAAGAAGGAGAGGTGAATGTGATTGAGACTAATCAAGACCCGAACCAAAGTTCAGAAGGGCCCAAGGCCAGTGTTGAGCAGGAAGGCAAGCACCGGAGCATAACTCGGTTTATTCTAAAAACTACACATCAATTTCTGTATTTGATCCTCTATGTTTGTGCATTAAGTCTAAGAGTTGTTTGAAACCTTAGTTGCATTATCCATAGGATTCCCAAGTGGCTTACTAACATGAGTTCTAAGTAGTGGCTATGCTAATAAGTACCCGGTAGAAATCGAGTGATTTCCTGTCACTCGCGAGTTATAGGAGTTGATGTCTTTACTTATGTTGGAATCACAAGGATTGATGGGCGGGGCTTGGGATGAATTACTTTGGGTGGTTGTTGATGCCCCGTCTGTCTAGTTAAAATCTGCTAAGGTCGAAATGTGTCGGCGTTAGTGGTCAAGCTTTTGAACGTACTAAACACATACCGAGAAATATGGTAATTGGGAAGCTTAGTACCTGATTGAACCGGGGCGTGACTGATCTTCACTACCCTTGGAATGGGATTCCTATGAGCGCTTATATGGGTGCATGTGCGGCAAGGCACGACGGAGTTCCGGGGTCCTTGAGCCTTGTATCCCAAAGGATGTGGTCTCTGAGCACAAACCGGGGATTGATGGGAACTGTGGAGGTGTGAAGATCCGTTGAGGTCTTGCACTTCGTGTGTTTAGGTCCACCTTGCAAGGTTAACAAATCGATTCAAATCGTCTGTCTCTCATAGTTTACTGAGACTGCTTGATCACAATTCTGCACTGAGTAAAAAGTTGAACATGAGCTTGATATTGGATTATGTTGTTACTTAAATTTGCTTGTACAACATGCTTGTTTAGTATAAGTGCTCACTTAGAATGGTTATATTCACTAGAATCTTGAAAATAAAATTTGAAAGTAAGGATCCACTTGTAGATGCTTTTGGTAAAACAAACCCCTCAGCCAAAAAGCCTTGCATGTCTAGAAGTTTTATTTGTCGGGTAAGTCTTGCTGAGTATTAGTATACTCAGCCTTGCTTGTGGCTAATTTTGTAGGTACTTTATATGAGATGGTTGCTAGTCTGACTTGGCCGACCCAGCTCCCTCTGGGCTGGTCTGTTGAGTGGGACCCGTCCTCGGAGGGCGAGGATCGTGGTGAATGATGTCATGAGAGGCTTCCTCGCGATGTCATTCGTTTCGTCGAGTAGACCTCATTTGTTTTCCGCTGCTTTTTGTTGAACTCTGAACTGCTTTACTTTTGAGCTCAATTGGTAATAAAGGCAACTGAACCTCTTTGATGTAATAATTTAAATTGATGTAATCCCTGAGCTCGTCTTCATATGAGTATTGTATGCTTTGTTTCGATTTTAAAATACGTGGTTGTATCGGGTGAAACCCGACAGACAGCTATCTTCATCCAATTTAAGTGTCGGATCGCATTTAAGGCGATATAAGTGCATTTTTATTGGGTTAGGATGAGCGGTTCTGCCACACCATTTCTCTAGATTTATTTCAAAATTAAACTGGAGTTGTTCTTTCAATGCTAGGTGGCATGCATGTCGACAACGAGCTGTCAGCTGCCTATAATAACTTTGTTAATCTCGACATCTGCTAGTCTAGTCTCTCAGAAATGCTCATAGGGTGAGTGTGCCTGTGTTGTGAGTATGTCTGTGTCTGCTGTATGAGTTTTCTGCATATAGAGATGGAAATGACTTTCTACATGCTCCCCTATACCAAAAAGGAAATATGACAGAGAGAGTACGAACAAAATACATACATATACCAATCATGGTATAACGGTTAGAGCGTTGAACTCTAGGGATTAATGAAATCTCTATTGCCGGCCTGGGTCCGAATCTTGATACCAGTTTTTTAAGGCCAAATCTTTATACCAGTTTTTTAAAAGCAAAACCAGAGGGATGTCTCGCCCTCTAGTTGAGTTTTTATTTAATACGATTCATATAATGAACAATTATGTCACACGTTTTTGAAACTTGCAAAAGTTTTTTGATGTTGTATATTATTTATTTGTTAACACTACAACAGCCAGAGGGAGCTTCCAAATGGTATTTTTCTCATATGGATATTGGTTTTAAAAAAATCATAGTATCATGAAACTGTACTTTTAGATATTTGAGAAGTGTAAAACCTTTTTTCTGGAAAATAAGTTCCTGGATGGAATTTCAGTTTTAGCAATGCTATGGTTTTCAGGAGATAGGATTTAACCAATGCTACATTTTTATTGGTCGTGCTCGTCGACAGCAACGTGTTTGTGGTGACTTCGCCAATTTTAATATCTGTTAGTCCAGTCTCTCAGAGTAATCATAGAGGTAGAGTTCACGTGTATATATTTAAATGGATAAGTGAATGCGTTACGAGCGCCTCCGTCTGTACTGGTTTTTCGCGAAATAGTTGCTGCATCGAGACACCACTTATATAGTTCCTGAAACAAAATGTATTTTGTAAAACCGTATTCTTTCTCTAAAACTCTACAGAAAAAATATATATACACAAAGAAGTCAGGGAGTTTTCTACTACACCATAACCTCAGCTAGGAATGAATGACACTACCAGAATGCTTCACATCCGCCCGCCTCCTCCGCCTCGGCCATTTTTGGACCCGGTGCTGATGGGGCTTCAGCACCGGGTCCAACGGCTAGGACTGGGGGCAGCGCTGCGGGGTGTCAGGGCGGACACATTAGCACCGGGTCGTGGCGAGACCCGGTGCTAATGCTCCCCCTTTAGCACCGGTTGCAGCCAGCAACTGGTGCTAATGTGCCCGAGGCCATTTAGCACCGGTTGCTGGCTGCAACCGGTGCTAATTGGTGCACATTAGCACCGGGTCTTGCCACGACCCGGTGCTAATGTCTTTTGTATATAGCACATTCTTCCTCCCCCGGCCGAGCCAGCTGAACACTTAGGCGCTGTGTTCATGCTGCTCGGCCGTGGGAGGGGATGTGCTGCCCAATTTTTTTTTCAAAATTTGTGAAGATTCTACTCATCTAAGGAGCACTACAAGGTACACTCTTTCATTCTCTAATGTTTTATTTAGCTTGTAATCCTTCTATGATTTAGAAATAGAGGGATTTGTGAATCAAAGTAAAAAGCTAGCTAGAGAGAGCTTGTGTTCTTGGAGGAGAGAGAGGAGAGAGCTTGAGTTCATGGTGGAGAGAGTGTTCACGTTGTGTTTTAAATGGAGAGAGAAGGCAAGCTAGTTAGTATTTTGTTTTGTATGACTTGTGAATAGTTATAAGGCTTATGTATTTTATTTATTAGAGAGGTTTATTTATTAAAAGTTGGAATAGTTATTTATTAATTTAATGAAATATATATTATTAGTTATTTATTAAAAGGTAGAATAGTTATTTATTTATTTAACGGAAGGTATATTTATTTATTTAATGAATATAGTAATGTAGTTTTAGAAATTTATTTATATAATTGAATATATATTATAATTTGTATTTATTTATGTATTAAATTTTTTTATCTTTAAATTGTATTGTATATTTGTTATTGGTTAATAATGCAGATGAATAGACAATGGATGTACGGGGACCCCCACGCTCAGGCGTTCCGTGATGGCCTTAGGACGTTTCTCGATGCCGCCGAGGCTAACAGGACGCCGTCCGGTTTCATGTTCTGCCCATGCACCCATTGTAAAAATATACAATCATACAAACAAAGAGGTTGTCTTTAGGTGCATTTGATGATGCACGGTTTCATGAGGAATTATTCTGTTTGGACGAAGCACGGTGAAAGAGGAATTCTAATGGATGAAAATAAGAAGACGAGGCCGATGACGACATTCCGTTATTGGCTCAATACTACGGTTCCTTTGCATATGCTGCAATGGGTGATGCCGATGAGGAAGATGTTGCTCGGGAAGGCGATGCTCAGGAAGATGTTGCTCAGGAAAATGAACCTACTGATGGACTCGGGCAAATGTTGCGTGATGCCGAGAAAGACTGCGGCAATGATAAGGAACTGAAAAAGATACAGCGCATGTTGCAAGACCACAAGACTGACCTGTACCCAGATTGCAAAGAGGGGCTAAAGAAGTTGGGTAGCACACTTGAACTTCTGCAGTGGAAGGCAGCAAATGGTGTTACTGATAAGGGTTTCGAGGAGCTACTGAAACTCGTAAAGAAGATTCTTCCAGAGGGTAACAAATTGCCATCGACGACGTATCAAGCAAAACGTGTTGTTTGCCCTCTCGGTTTGGAGGTGCCGAAGATACATGCGTGTACTAATGACTGTATCCTCTATCGCGGACAGTACGAACACTTGGATCGTTGTCCGGTTTGCACCTGCGCACGATACAAGATCAAGCGGGATGACCCTGGTGATGTTGGGGGAGAGCGTTCTAAGAAAAAAATCCCTGCGAAGGTGATGTGGTATTTCCCTCTGATACCCCGTCTGAAGTGTTTGTTCAGGAACAAAGACCATGCCAAACTGATGCGCTGGCACAAAGAAGAACGTAAGCAGGATGGCATGTTGAGACACCCCGCCGATGGATCCCAGTGGAGGAACATCGACAGAGCATTCCCAGAGTTTGATGCTGATGCGAGGAATGTTAGGCTTGGTTTAAGTACCGATGGCATGAACCCTTTTGGTGAAATGAGCAGTAGTCATAGAACTTGGCCCGTGACTGTTTGTATCTACAACCTACCCCCCTGGCTCTGCATGAAGCGGAAGTTCATTATGATGCCAGTGCTCATCGAAGGCCCAAAGCAACCTGGCAACGACATTGATGTGTACCTAAGACCATTGGTTGACGAACTTTTGCAGCTGTGGAAGAATGAAGGTGTTAGCATGTGGGATGAGGACAAGCAGGAGCAGTTTGACCTTCGAGCACTGCTTTTCATAAGCATCAACGACTGGCCTGCACTAAGTAACCTATCAGGACAATCAAACAAAGGATATAAAGCATGCACTCACTGTTTAGAGGAAACCGAAAGCATGTATTTTAAACATTGTCGTAAAGTTGTGTACATGGGTCACCGTCGATTCCTTTCGGCGAAGCATGAGCTACGAAAGAAATATGCGCATTTTGGCGGGAATGCTGACCGCCGTACAAAGCCGAGACACCGGAGTGGAGAAGAGCTATTTGATATGGTGAAGGACCTACACGTGGTGTTTGGCAAGGGAGACGGAAGCCAGGCTGCTCCGACGGGCGAGGATGGTCGTGCCGCGATGTGGAAGAAGAAGTCTATCTTTTGGGAGCTACCTTATTGGCAACGTTTAGAGGTCCGTAACACAATTGATGTGATGCATCTGACGAAGAATCTTTGCGTGAACTTGATAAGCTTCCTGGGTACTTATGGGAAGCCAAAAGATACACTGGAAGCACGTTAGGAGCTGAAACGATTGAAGCAACGGACTAATCTACATCCAGAAAAGAGAGACAAAGGACGTCAGTACTTGCGTCCTGCCAGCTTCACTCTCAGCAAAGAAGAGAAGGCAAGCATGTTTGAATGCTTGAACAGTATCAAGGTTCCGTCTGGCTACTCCTCCAATATTAAGGGAATAATAAATATGAAAGAGAAGAAGCTCACAAACCTGAAGTCTCACGACTGCCATGTGTTGATGACACAGCTGCTTCCCGTCATACTCAGGGGTGTGCTACCAGTTAACGTGCGGAAAGCCATTGTGAAGCTATGTGCATTCCTCAATGCAATTTCTCAGAAGGTGATCAATCCAGACCATTTAGATCAGCTACAGAACGACGTGGTGCAATGTATTGTCAGCTTTGAGATGATATTTCCACCATCCTTCTTCAATATCATGACAAATCTATTGGTTCACCTCGTCAAAGAGATTCGTATATTGGGCCCAGTATTTCTACACAACATGTTCCCATTTGAGAGGTTCTTCGCTGTCCTAAAGAAGTATGTCCGTAATCGTTCTCGTCCAGAAGGATGCATTGCTAAGGGATACGAAACAGAAGAGATCATTAATTCTGTGTTGACTTTGTCGACGATCTTATGCCGATTGGTGTGCCCGAATCACATCACGAGGGGAGACTTGGTGGAAAGGGCACACTAGGGAGAAGATCGATGGTGATCAAGGACGTTGAGACATTTCGTAAAGCGCACCTCACAGTTTTGCAATAATCAACCTTAGTTGCTCCGTACATCGAGGAGCACATGCAGATTCTCAGGGACGAAAACTCAACAAAGTCTGCGGCCTTCATTCAGCGTCTCCACAATAGTACTTTCGCCGATTGGTTGCGAAGACGTCTTATGGGTGTCGAGGGCATTGATGCGCAGCTAGCTTTTGTAGCTAGAGGTCCATCGAGCACGATCTTGACATTCCAAGGATACGACATCAATGGGTATACATTTTACACAAGAGCCCAGGACAAGAAAAGCACCAACCAAAACAGTGGTGTCCGGATCGACGCGACAGACACCAATGGCAATACAAACTCATACTATGGAATCATAGAGGAGATATGGGAACTAGAGTACGGACCTTTGAAGATCCCACTGTTCAATTGCCAATGGGTGAAGCTGACTGGAGGAGGTGTTAAAGTTGAAGCGGACTATGGAATGACGTTAGTGGACCTAAACAAGATTGGCTTTCTAGACGAACCGTTCGTCCTAGCCAAAGCTGTCACACAAGTTTTTTATGTGAAGGACATGGCTAGCAGACCGAAGAAAGGGGCGGATAAGAAAGGTGGGGGTAAGCAATTGGACCCATAACAAGACGAGCCAAAGCGTCATATAGTTCTTCCTGGAAAGAGAAAAATCGTAGGAGTTGAGGACAAGACGGATGAAGATTATGATATGCTCGATGGCCGGCCTCCATTCTCAGTGGCTGATGACCCAAGCATCCTGTTAGCGGCGGAGGAGACACCGTATCTATGGCGTGATCACAATCAAGGAACATTTGTAAAGAGGAAGTTTATTAGTGTCCGAGTAAACGATGATGCCATGTAATTTAATTGCACTATGTTCCACCCAATTTGTAATGACTATATTTGCATTTATGTTCCACCTATGTTCTAAGATTTTCTATTGATTTATAAGATTGTTTTTATTAATTCTAGCATTTTATATTAATTTTCTAGCATTTTATATTGATTTTCTAGCATTTTATATTGATTTTCTAGTAATTTATAAGATTTTCTAGTAATTTATAAGATTTTCTAGTAATCTATAAGATTTTCTATTAATTTATAAGATTTTCTATTAATTTATAAGATTTTCTAGCATTTTATATTGATTTTCTAGTAATTTATAAGATTTTCTTATTTAATATATAGTTTTAATAGGTATTAATAACTGAATTAAAACAAGTATTAATAACTATATATTAAAAACTATATTTATAAGATTCCCAAATAGTAGCCACCGATGCTAAAGGCCGGTTTGGAAACTGGCGCCAAACGAAAATTTGGGGCCTTTAGCACCGGGTTGATCTAAAATCCGGTGCTAAAGGCCCCCAATTTTCGTTTGGCGCCAGTTACGGCCTTTAGCACCGGGTGGTGGGAAGACCCGGTGCTAAAGGGGAGGCCTTTAGCACCGGGTCGTGGCTGCACCCGGTGCTAAAGGCCCCCACCAATTTTCGTTTGGCGCACAGTTACGGCCTTTAGCACCGGGTGTAGAAGACCCGGTGCTAAAGGGCCTTTAGCACCGGGTGGTGGGAAGACCCGGTGCTAAAGGGGGGGCCTATAGCACCGGGTGCTGTACAGACCCGGTGCTAAAGGGCCTTTAGCACCGGGTCGTGGCTGCACCCGGTGCTAAAGACGGGGGACCTATATAGGCCGGGGACTTCTCTCCCCTCCCTCACTTCGCCCTCATCTCACAGATCGAAACCGTCGCCTCGTCTCCTCAGCCACCGCCGCCCGTCGTCCCCGCTGCCGTCGTCGTCCCCGCGCCCGTCGTCCCCGCCGCCCGGCCGTGGTCACCCGTGGTCCCCGCGCCCACGCCGTGGTCACCCGTGGTCCCCGCCGCCATCGTCGTCCCCGTGCCCGTCGTCCCCGCGCCCGTCGTCCCCACGCCGGCGCCCCTCGTCCCCGCGCCGCCCGTCGTCCCCGCGCCGGCGCCGCTCCTCGTCCCCTCGCCGCCGCCGTCGTCGCCCGCAGCCCGTCACGGTGAGCCCTCTGTGAAGCCGGCCTTCGTGCCGTGCGTGCATGTTTGTGAGCCGGCCTTCGTGCCGTGTGTACGTGCTTGTGTGTGCAGGTACCCGTTGCATGGCCGAACACGTTCGGCCATGCACATTTGCTTAGCGAACGTGTTCGGCCATGCGCATTTGGTTAGCGAACGCGTTCGCTAACCCATACATTGGAAATGCATTGTATTGAAATATTAGAAATATATATGCTTCGTATGTATTGAAAATATAAGAAAATATTAGAAATTTATTTTATTGGAAATGCTTTGTATTGGAAATATTAGAAATATATATGCTTTATATGTATTGGAAATTTATTTTATTGAAATGCATTGTATTGAAATATTTAGATTTAAATGTATATTGGAAATTTTATATCGGAAATTCTATGCTTCATTTAAATGTATATATGCTTCATTTAAATATATATTGGAAATACTAGAAATATATATTCTTTATATGTATTGGAAATTTATTTTATTGAAATGCATTGTATTGAAATATTTACATTTAAATGTATATTGGAAATTTTATATCGGAAATTATATGCTTCATTTAAATGTATATATGCTTCATTTAAATGTATATTGGAAATTCTATGTATATTAGAAATATAAGTGCTTCATTTAAATGTATATTGGAAATGTTATATGTTTGTATAATGTATACTATCGAAAATGTTTATTATCGGAAATTCTATCGCGTACCCGAACCCACCGCGCACCCGAACCCCTTAGCGAATCCGTTTTTCACGCACCGACCCCCTTAGCGAACCCGTTCGCGTCACGCACCCGAACCCTTAACAAACCACTTCGCGTCACGTACCTGAACCCTTAGCGAATCAATTCACACCGCGCACCCGAACCCCTTGGCGAATCCGTTTTTCACGCACCGACCCCCTTAGCAAAAATGTTAGAAATATTGGGAATATGTATGCTTTGTATATATTTCTTATCAATTATTTTTAATTCTATAGATGACGGACAACAACAACCCCGTCCCACCCATGCATGAGGACAACAACAGCCCTGTCGCACCCATGCAAGAGGACAACGACATGTTCTTTACGAATCAACTTTTTAATATTGTAACCCAACCAATGTCCATGGATCATCTGTTGGGGATCATTGGAAGGGACGACAATATCCAGGGCGACAATGTTGCAAGGGCCGAAAATGTTGAAGGGGCCGCCAATGTCCAGGGCGAACGTGTCCAGGGCAGCACTATTGAAGGAGCCGGTAATGAGCCCTCGTCTAGTCAGGTGTGTATATAGATAACATAAATTTGTACTGTACATGTCAATTATGTATACCATCTCTATATCATCTCGTATATATGTAATTTGTGTAGGCCGCCTCTGCTTCTACAAGTCGAGCTAAGAAATCAAAACGATCGACCACGAAGAAGCTGAAGGATGTCAAGTTGCACATCACTCGAGTGGAGGATGACGGGGAGCCAGTTAAGCCCCCAAAAGTGGCCAAGAAATTTGTATCTCAGTGCGGGGTAATTGTACGGGACAATGTGCCCATTAGTATCAGAAAATGGAAGTCCACGGACCCCACTGAGGAGTACGTGCTCCCCGATACAGAGAAGAAGATGCTATGGAGGGAATTAAAGGCAATATTCGACTAGCCTAGCACTCATGGAGCAGAACTGAGGGATTGGACAATGAAGAAGATGGCACTTCTGTTTCAGGATTTCAAGAAGAAGTTGTACTCGCATTTTCTCAAAACCGGAGAGGCCTCGGATCCTGAGAAGTATAAGAAGATCACTGATGACGAGTGGGAAGCATTCCTTGAGTACAAGACCTCCGAAGAGGGTGCAACGGCTAGCGCTAGAAACGCTGGAAATGCCGCAAATAAGAAGTACTCTCATAAGATGGGTTCGGGAGGTTACAAGGCAAGCATCGCTAAATGGGAGAAGATGGAAGAAGATCTATATGCTAGAGGCATCACTCCAGCGACACATGACTGGCCCACAAGGACCAAGCATTGGTACTATGGTCATGGAGGCACCCTAAGCCCAATCGACGGCTCCTTAGTTTTTCCCGAGGACTTGCGAGAACTAGCTCAGCGTCTCCTCGATATCCTCAGGGCATCTGAGAGGGGAGAATTTGTTGCTGATAGAGACAGAGATGAGCTAACCTATGCCTTAGGGAACAAGGAGCATCCTGGACGGACGCGCGGCGTAGGCACAAGCATCTCATGGAAGAAAGGTTTCCAAGAGCACGCCGCCACCTATAGGAGCCGTTCGAGGAAGAAGGCCGAATATGAGCAGAGGGTGAGGGACCTAGAGCAAATGATTGACGCCCAGGGCTCAAAGCTCCAAGAAATGGAGTTAGAGATGGAGCGACAGATGAAGGTAGCATGGCTGCAGATACAACAAGCCACAGGCGGGACCGGTTCCACAGAGCATGCACCTCTCCAACAAGCCACAGGCGGGACCGGTTCCACAGAGCATGCACCTCTCCAAGATGCGGCCCTTATTAGCCCTCCACAACAATATCAAAGCAGTCACACTTCCACACAGGCCGCCGAACCGGTCCGTTACCCCGTGGATGAAATAACTCAACGGACCGCGTGCGAGCTTGTCGTCAGGCAGAAGAACATAGCTGTGGTGGTACGTATGCGACCTTAGTTCGTACTGCATACATTTCACCGTAAATACCATTCATTTACTAACTTTCTTTGTGACTACTAAATTATCAGGTCGCATACGGTATGGCCAAACGTGTGGAAGAAGGGCAAAAATGGCACTGCAATGACATTCCACATGGTTACGTACCTGTTGAGGTGGAGCAAGTCGTCACCAACTGGGAAGACTTGGAACTTGACATCCCCGGAGGTGACGGAGAAACAAAACTCGGTCAGTGTTCTCACTGCATCATTCTATGGAGCAAGGCAGACGTCGTCATACCCGGTACACCTGCGGCTACCAACAAGCCTCCGTCACCTCCACCGTCTCCAAGAGATCCACCGGATTATGACGATTCTCCGGGAGCTCCTGATGCAAGCCCGTCTCCTCCGCCGAAGAGGTCTCCGTCTCCTCCGCCGCAGAGGTCTCCACCCCCTCCGCCGAAGAGGGGACGCCTCACTAAAGCCTCTGCCCCCACTCCACCAGGGAAGAAGGCGCGGAAAACCAGAGAGAAGCCCGCACCAGAGAAAAGAGCGGGTGAGAAGACTCTAGAGGAGCTCGAAGCCTCGGTCAAAGCAGACACAAAGAGGCAAATGGCCGAGTGGAGGAAAAAACCGGAGCCGGAGCCGAAGCTTGATCCCACTGTCGTCAAGTCATTCCTCGGTAATTTGAGCAAGGGTCAACAGAAGGAAGTAATAGTAACAGACTATGACCGCTCATTACTGAAATCTCGCCGGAAGCGGAAGGCTGCAGATAAGGAGGCGGGCCCATCCAAAAAGGTTCCTCAACTCGGCGAGCAACCTCAGCGGCCCTTGGGTCCATTGCCATCTCTGGACGAGATTAACGTGCAACGAGTAATGGCCGAGACTGGACTATCCAGAGCGCAAGTCCTGGGGGAAGAAGATGTGCCTGTAAACACAACGTTAAAGTGGCCGTTTAGGCTTGGCGAGCCTATGGTCCCTCCTGAAATGGAGAGCAAGCTACAGACGAAGATGCGCCGATTCCATGAGTGGTACATGGAAGAATCAAGAAGGAATAAACGGCGCATGATCAAAGTAGGCATGAAGGACCATGATTTCTACAATGGTGACGAGGATTGGGTCTGGCTGAGGTTTCAGGATATATATGAGCTGTACCACCGCGACGCCATGGACGTGGATTTGATCACCTGTTGGACACTGTAAGTACTTTGTTGTTGCTTATAATTCACAGTTTGAAAACAATAATTCCAATCTATGCTGACGCGGGCTTTATTTATTGCTTAACATATGCAGAATGGAGATTCAAAAATGTTGGAGATCCTCAATATATGACGTTGGTTTCGTGGATCCTCGAAGGATAAGTGAAGAAATGATATTGATGAATCCTGAGGAAACATATGGAAACCTATACAAGTATATTAAGAAACAAAATTACTGCGACTCCATACTAATCCTGTACAACATCGAGTGAGTACATACACATGCTTCTTCTTATACTGTCTGTGTACTATTTCATTTCTGATTATAATGTATACATGTATACAGATTCCACTGGTTCCTAATAATATTGTGTCTTGACTGGGGTGTCGTGAACGTCTTTGATTCATTGCACACTCTAAAAGAAAAACTACAGAACATCATGGACATGATGACAAGGTGATGTATATTTTCCCCTACTTAATTCACCCCTTACACTCGCAATGACTTAACTCAATTTTTTTGTTCGCAGGGCCTCGAATCAATTTCGTCAAGAACACCCGGGTATTCAACATGAAACACTAAAATGGAACATTGACTTTCCGGTAAGCAAGTAATTTGTACATGTAGGCCTCGGCTAATAATTTATATGAATTTTACTTAATTTCTTTTGGTCGACAGTGTGCCAAACAGGGGAAGGGAAATAATTTATGTGCATACTATGTTTGCGATTACATGTGGAATTGGGGACATAAAAAGCTTACACAACACGATATTATGGTACATAATAATAAACACATTTCCATTATTATTAAGTGCACGATTATTGTCTCCAACTCGGCAGATTAAATATCTTTCAATTATTTGTAAATTATAGATGTTGAGCCTGAAGGAAGAGTCTCTAGAGCTAGAAAGAATTGACGCAATTGCAGAACAGCTTGCCGGATGGATCTGGGACGAGGTCGTCAATCCCCGAGGAGAATTCCACATGCCAGTACTGGAGGACGTGCCAGACAGTTCAACAAGTTGTCAATATAGAGACAATATATATGACGTTGGTTTCGTTGATCTTCGAAGGATAAGTGAAGCAATGATAGTGCACAATCCTGAGGAAACATATTTAAACCTATACAAGTATATTAAGAAACAAAATTACTGCGACTCCATACTAATCCCGTACAACATCGAGTGAGTACATACACAGGCTTCTTCTTATATTGCCTGTGTACTATTTCATTTCTGATTATAATGTATACATGTATACAGATTCCACTGGTTCCTAATAATATTGTGTCCTGACCGGGGTGTCGTGAATGTCTTTGATTCATTGCACACTCCAAAAGAAAAACTACAGAACATCATGGACATGATGACAAGGTGATGTATATTTTCCCCTACTTAATTCACCCCTTACACTCGCAATGACTTAACTCAATTTTTTTGTTCGCAGGGCCTGGATTCAATTTCGTCAAGAACACCCGGGTATTCAACATGAAACACTAAAATGGAACATTGGCTTTCCGGTAAGCAAGTAATTTGTACATGTAGGCCTCGGCTAATATATTATATGAATTTTACTTAATTTCTTTTGGTCGACAGTGTGCCAAACAGGAGCCGGGAAATAATTTATGTGCATACTATGTTTGCGATTTCATGTGGAATTGGAGACATAAAAAGCTTACACAACAGGATATTATGGTACGTAATAATAAACACATTTCCATTATTATTAAGTGCACAATTATTGTCTCCAACTCGGCGGATTAAATATCTTTCAATTATTTGTAAATTACAGATGTTCAACCTGAAGGAAGAGTCCCTAGAGCTAGAAAGAATTGACGCAATTGCAGAACAGCTCGTCGGATGGATCTGGGACGAGGTCGTCAATCCCCGAGGAGAATTCTACTCGCCAGTACTGGAGGACGTGCCGAACAGTCCAACAAGCTAGTCGTCAATCTTAATTAAGTAGAAAATACAGTTTAAATATATATAACTCGAGTTGACATTCATGAATATCTACTTTTGTAATATATATGTCTTCTATTTTGATGAAATGTCAGCTAATATGAATATAGAGTCGGCCGAATACGCATTAGAATACACGTATTAGAATATACACGTATATAGACGTGCATGCATGGCTACTGAAAAAAGCAAAAAAAAAGAAATCCGGGGCCTTTAGCACCGGTCGCAGACAGCAACCGGTGCTAAAGGCAGGCCCTTTAGCACCGGGTTGTGTCTGGAACCGGTGCTAAAGGCCCTGCTAAAGGCGCTGCGGGGCAGGCCCTTTAGCACCGGGTCGTGGCTGCACCCGATGCTAAAGTGACCCTTTAGCACAGCACCGGTGCTAAAGTGACCCTTTATTCAACCCGGTGCTAAAGGGTACCCATTTAGCCTCGGTTTAGTTGCACCGGGTGGGAAACCCAGTGCTAAAGGGCTTTCCCACCCGGTGCAGATATCAACTATTCTGGTAGTTTGAATTACACAGAGATAACCGAATAGAGGTGTGCTGGCAGCCGTGGCTTGGCGTGCAGCAACAGCGGCTTGGCCATGAACAAGTCGTGCCTCGACTCACTGAGGTCGATGACCGCCATCCCTGCCGGCTTGCTCCACGAGAACCCCTGCAACAGCCTTCCAAACAACATGACGCTCATAGTGGTGCCGAGTGAAGCGGCAATGCAGCCACGGCGACCGGTGCTGAAAGAGATGAACCGCAGGTCATTCTCGGTTAGCACAACTTCCGCCTTGGGATCACCATCGAGGTGGCGCTCAGGGTTGAAGCGGAGCGGGTCCTCCCAGACGGCCGGGTTGCGGCCAAGGCCGATGCGGCTGAGAATAATATGGCTTCCCTTGGGAATGTGGTAGCCGGCGACGGTGGCGTCAGTGAGAGCTACATGGGGGACGTTGAACGGCGCCACAGGGTGCAGTCGGAACGCCTCACGGATGCAGGCCTTGAGGTAGTTGAGCCGCGGGATGTCGGACTCCTGCACCAGCCGGTCCCGGCCCACAACGCCGTCGAGCTCCTCCGCCGCCTTCTTCATCATCTGTGGGCGGTTCACCATCTCCGCCAGCGCCCACTCCACCGCGTTCGACGGGTTGTCCATGGCCGCGAACGTGATGTCCTGCAGCTGAGCTCTGACCTCCTCGACCGTGAGGGCCGGTTTGCCCTCGGCATCCTTGAGCGTAATGAGCACGTCGAGCAAGTCCTCGAGCTCCTGCCTCTCGCCGCTCTTCCACTGCCTCCGCCGCTCGACGATGACGTCGTCGTGCAGCCTCCTGACAACCTCATGGGCCTCCCTGACCATTTTCTGGTGGCCGTCGAGGTCGAGGCCCAGCAGCCAGGGGAGGTAGTCGGAGACGGAGAAGGAGTAGAGGAGGCCCAGGGAGGTGAAGACCGCGTCCACGTGCTGCACCTCAAGCGGGCCTGGGCCGCGGCTCGCCGAAGTAGCGCGTGTTGAAGACGAGGCGCCGGACGACGTTCCCGCAGTAGTGCCGCGCGACGTGCCTGACGTCGACGGCGGCGCCGCCGCCGGCGAGGCTGTAGACGTAGCGGGTGAGGTTGTCGGCCTCGCCGGCGCGCTTGCCGTGGAGCCACCGGTGCCGGGAGGGGCAGAGGACCTCGGCGGCGAGCACGCGGCGCATCTTCCGCCACTGGTCGCCGTAGGGGGACATGACGGCGTCCTTGTAGCCGCAGCTGAAGGTCTTGGAGGCCACAGTCAGCGGGCGGGAGGCGAAGTTGGCGTCCTGGGCCCTGAGCACCTCGCGCGCGATCCTGGGGCAGGAGACGGGGATGACGTGGACGCCGCCGAGCTTGACGCAGGCGATGTCGGTGCCCGCATGCCTCACGATGTGGTGGATCCAGCGGAACGCCGGCTGGCCGGTGAGCAGCATCTCCGGCAGGTTGCCAACGACGGGCCATGGCGCCGGCCCCGGCGGGAGAGGAGCGGTGCACGTGCTGCTCTTTCTTCGCCGCGGCATGAGGGTTTGGACGAGGTGGTGCAGGAGCATCACCGTGAGCAGTAACGCTTGGAGGACAGTGGAGGAGGAGGGCAAGGAGGCTCCAAGCGTAGTCGGGGACGAGGCTGCTGCCAGCGCCTCCATTGCCATGTTTAGTAAGTTTTGAAGGATGTGAGCTAGCTCTTGGGTTTGGCCAGGGAACCAATGTGGCCCAACTGCATGCGCTGCTTCTCGATCGAATGGCTGGAGCCGCTGGACCGAGGTGTTGTGGCTATATTTTTGGCGTTCGACTCTCAGTAACGTACTGTGAGTGCTCCAGCTTTAATTTGGTGCCTTGTCGTACACGTGAAACACATGTAAAAAAGCAATATATCTTCTCCATTTATGAAAGCCGCCGATCGAGCTTTCTGGCCGGGAGCGCAACGTCGTGTCCACGACTGTAGAGTTTTGTTTACCTGTCGGTGGTTGGTTAACAAAGCATCAAAATTCAGGAAGGTACAGCGACACTGTGATGCATGCAGAACCGCATGTTGTTAGTGGTGCATGTTTTAGTTTGATGCAGTAGTACGTGTATGGTGGAGTAGCAGCGAGTTTGATGGGTGTGCGCGCGTTGTGGGTGTTTGTATTCACAAAAAAAAAGTAATTTATGTTCTTTACATTTCAAAATAAAAGGAAAATATGCGGTGCAGTTATTTTTCAAGAATGTGGTTGTTGTAGACCTTACAAATCAATAAAAATAGAAGAAAATGACAATCTTACTATTTACTTCGTATGATAGTACGTACTCCCTCCGTTTCAAATTATTAGTCGTTTTGGCAAATCTAGATTCATAGATACATACTACTAACTATGAATCTAGATTTTCCAAAACGACTAATAATTTAGAACGAAGGAAGTAGTAGTCAAGGGAAGGCCGTGGCTCTGGGACATCTTCAGCAGGTGTCATGCCCTCAAGGATCTAGCCATCTAGGATTCTAGGCAAGGCGGCAGCCTAGACCCCCCCAAGCAGAACACAGAGCAACACGGAGCGTGTATTCATAGTGCTAACCCTGGTTATTAGGAGTGGACCGGACAATGAACCGGCAAAACCGTCGGTTCAATGATTCAATCGTTCAACCATTACAAACCAGTTGAACCGCCCAGCAAGGGCGGAGGCTAAGATGGTGGCGGTGCATGCATCTGGTTTTTTTTTTTGACACCACTGGAGGGGCTAAAGTCCCTACTGACTGGAGTATATATTAATAAATAAATAAATAAATAAATGAATGAGTTATACAAAACAGAGTCAAAAGGCAAAACAAATGAGTTATACAAAACAGAGTCAAAAGGCAAAACAAAAGAGAAGTATAAGGAAGAGAGTACAGGAGATATTTAAAAAGCTATCTAGCCGCTAGAGAAGAGTAATGCAATTGCGACACATATCATACTTCATACATATAATCGTAGGGGAGTATCATATTATGATTGCTGAAGTTGAATTAGCCCAAAAAATGCATATTTATAACCATTTGCAAGCTATCCAATAACATTAACCATATTTATAATCACGAGAAGAAAAACAAAAGCATTTAACCAAAGAACCTCCATGTTTATAATCACGAGAAGAAAAAAACATTAGCTAGAGAACCTTCAAGTCCAAGGTGAACAGGTTAAGTACTGAGCTGTAGATCTTCGTGAAACAGTTGAAGTACTCTTGCCTAGATCTTGTGGGAACAGGTGAAGTGTCTAATCGTATTTCAATTCAAATTAAATTCCTACACGGATCGAAATGTCTACTGACCACCGACTGACCCATGCAGCATACTTTCTACGTAACAGGCAGCGACCAAAAACCACCAACGTTTTGCACAGCCGCATAACCAAAACAGCAAGCATAGTGACCATCTAGTCTAGATTCCAAAAAGGCAAAAACCCACAAGACCCCAACCGATGCCAAAACATGCCCACCTATTCCGCTGCATTCTGGAGCACGATATCAAGCACACATGATGTGAGGTGGAACATTGGAACAATAAAAGAAAATCAAGATAAGCATATTACAAAACCACTCAATATCTTTAAAGTTACAAAATCCATGTTGGTCATCGTGTATCAATTTCACTTTAACTTCCAGCAGTTCTTACTCCTAATAGACTACACATATTCTACCAAAACCATGGAATCCCATCTCAAATCCCAGTTTCCTTCATATGTCAATGGAGCAGCAACATGCACCACGTTGCAACAATACCTTGGAAACAAAGGTGTTGTAAGTTTCTCTAGACAGTAGTGCAATCAGTCAATCTTCACAGATGCGTAAATCTTCCTCACAAACCAGAAGCATGCATAGAAGCCGATGGTACCAGTCAGCACAAAGAAGGCATAAGAGATGATGAGCATGTATCCAAAGTACAGGATGCCTGAGACAAGCTTTGTGATCTCCAACTTATTGAAGAAATAGAAGATAGCATAAGCAAACAGATAGAGCGCTGATGAGCCTGCAGTCAGGTATGCCCTCCACCACCAGTGGTAATCCTCGCTGCATAGTTGGAAGTAGCATAGCACAATCGTGATCTCAGCACAGGTCACAATGAGGATGATGAACACTATGAAGAGGAAGCCAAAGATGTAGTAGAACTGGTTCAGCCAGATGGACGTCAGGATGAAGAAGAGCTCAATAAAGACAGCCCCAAATGGCAATATGCCACCAGCAAGTATAGCAAAAGCTGGCTGCAGGTACCATGCTTGCTCCGGAATTTGCCTAGGAATCTTGTTTGTCTTCACCGGGTCCTCAATGGCTGGCTGCTTGAATCCCAAGAAACTTCCAACAAAGACCAGCGGCACAGAGATGCCAAACCAGAGAAGGAACAAAGCAAACATTGTTCCGAAAGGAACTGCTCCTGATGATTTCTCACCCCAGATGAGAGCATTCAAAAAGAAGAAGACCGCAAAGATAATACCAGGAAACATGAAGGCAGTTTTGAGGGTGATCTTCTTCCACTCGGTGCCTTTGAACATCTTGTACAGGCGAGACGAGGTATATCCTGCCAGTACACCCATGAACACCCACAAAAGGACCATAGCAGTCATGAGTCCTCCGCGGTTTGCAGGCGATAAGAATCCAAGTAGTGCAAACATCATGGTTACTAGAGTCATCCCGAAGAACTGCACACCAGTGCCAACATAAACACAAAGGAGGCCTGAGTGGACAGGAGGCCGGAATACATCACCATGCACTAACTTCCATCCAGTTTCTTCCTGGGCCTCATCCTGATTGTCAAGCTGATTATAGTTTGCTATGTCCTTGTAAAGGGTTCTCATCATGATCATGGCTACCATACCAGAAAGGAATAGGACAATCATCAATGAGTTAACAATTGAGAACCAATGGATTTGACTATCGCTAGAAAGAAGGTAGACGTCCCAGCGAGATGCCCATATGATCTCACTAGCCTGCAGTAGGTCAATTCAAAATTAATCAAAATTGGGGAGACAATAATCTCAGTGAGAGGGTCTTTGAGAAATGAACTATACCTCAAAGGTAACATCATAAGAGAATACTACATATGCATCAGGGGCCACCTCTTGAGGAGTGTGACTACCAGGTGTAATCTTAATGTTAGCATTGCAAGTTTGCGCTGTGGGATTTTTGTCATCCCAGGCACCATATTCATGCTTGATGCTGTAACAACGAGCAGAAAGAAGTTATCAGGTATAGATGACTTCATAGTTAGTATGCAGATGGAAGTAGGAAGCCAAATCTAAGCAGGAAGAGAACAAAATATTGGAAACAGATGGGGAGAAAATTTAAGTCCCAAGCATATATGCAAATTGTAGATCATGATATATGACATACCTGCTGGGAATCACATGAAAACCAACAATGCGAGCATCTGGAGAAGTTTCATCTTCATGGTACAAGACTTTAAAACTCAAGTGATTGTTGATATAATACTTGTCATCCTTGAGCTGGCAACATTTATTCAAATCAAATAAGGTCTCGAATAAATACTTTAACCAATTCATGTTTTAAGTTATGAGACATAAATTTGTTACACTAACCTTGTAACCAACTCGGTAACCATGCTCAAAGCTTGGTGTCTGGCTTCCTTCCCGTGTCTGTCTAGGTACCACAACTGGGAGGTTATCTAGAATCCTAACATACACAAGTTTTTAGCAAACAAATTTAGTTAGGCATGTTAGTAGCTCAATTGTTACTCTCATCTAGAGAGGATCACACTCGAAGTTGGGGCAATTTTCTGTTTTCTCTTCACAATGCGATGCCAACCCAAGGGGTTGGGGATACATATTTATAGGCTGAACCAGCCCCTAGCATATTCTAATATGCTAGTCCAAGATGCTGTCCAAGTGGGCAGCAAAACCACCAGCACTACCAGCACATGCTGTCCTAGGGAGGGCAGCAAGACCACCACTCCACAGCAGGTCATAAGGACCATGTGCTGCTGCCTAACTATTGACCAAAGGTACAGAGCATCTGCAGCCCCACAAGGACTGTTGTTCAAAGATGCTAACTGCTGCCCTACAAGCAGGAACAGCAGCTGGCCCATAAAAGGACCAGCCCCACAAAGACCAAACAGTGCAAGGCTTATCCAACATTCTCCCCCTAAGACTTGTGCGTCGTCTTGTGGGAGGGTTGAACCATCCCGATCCTGGAACAGAGCTCAAGGAATCTGAGCCTCCCAAGAGGCTTGGTGAGCAGGTCCGCAAGCTGATCCTTGGTGTTGATGTAGCTCGCCTTGATGCTCCCTTCTTCCAAGCAGCCTCGGATGAAGTGGTACCTCACCCGGATGTGCTTGCTCCGTTCATGGAAAACGGGGTTCTTCGCCAGGGCGAGGGCAGACTTTCTGTCCACCATGAGCTCCACCGCTTCAGTGTCTCTGCCGAGGAGATCACCAAGCAGTCGAGCAAGCCAGAGCGCCTGTGTCGAAGCGGTGGAGGCCGCAATGTACTCGGCCTCGCAGCTGGACAGTGCTACCACCTGCTGCTTGACCGACTGCCAGCTCACGAGACTCTCGCCGAGGAAGAAGAGAATCCCACTTGTGCTCTTGCTGGTGTCGATGTCGCCGGCGTGGTCGCTGTCGCTGTACCCGACGAAGTGCGCCTCCCCAGGGCACCTCGGTTAGAAGAGACCGTGATCGAGGGTCCCCGCAACATAGCGGACGATCCTCTTCACAGCCTGCTGGTGCTCCGTCGTCGGTCGCTGCATGAACCGACTAACGTAGCCGACGGAGAACGCCAAGTCCGGACGTGTGTGGGCGAGGTAGCGAAGGCTCCCCACAAGACGCCGGTACTGCGTAGCGTCCACCTCCTCCGCCGTGCTGTCACGGCTCAGCTTCAGGCGCTCCTCCATCGGAGTGAGAGCCGGGTTGCAGTCGGTGAGCCCAGCTAGCTCAACGACGCGCTTGGCGTAGGCGGTCTGTCGGAGCATGATCCCGGAGGCATCCTGGTGCACCTCGATCCCCAGGTAGAAGGAGAGGGGCCCAAGATCACTCATCTGGAAGGTGGCCTTCATCTCCTCCTTGAATGCCGCCACCTCCGAATCCTTGGTGCCGGTGATAATCAAGTCGTCGACGTAGACGCCCACCAGCAAGGCATGTCCTCCACTGCCCCGCCGGTAGACGGCCGCCTCGTGCGGGCTTTGCTCGAAGCCCATCTTCTTGAGCGTGGAATCCAACTTGGCATTCAACGCCCTCTGTGCCTGCCGCAAGCCATAGAGGGCCTTGCGCAGACGAAGCACCTTGCCCTCTTTGCCGGGGATCACAAACCCCGGCGGCTGGTGCACGTAGACCTCCTCCTTCAAGTCGCCGTTAAGGAACGCCGACTTGACGTCCATGTGATGGACGCTCCAGCCCTCTCGGGCAGCCAGTGCAAGGAGTCGCACGGAGTCCATCCGTGCCACGGGGGCGAAGGCATCGTCGAAGTCGACCCCCTCCTGCTGCAAGAACCCGCGCGCTACCAGACAGGCCTTGTGCTTGACGACGACACCGGCTTCATTCCGCTTCAGCTTGAACACCCACTTAAGGGTGATCGCGCGGTGGCCACGACGGAGATCAGCAAGCTCCCAAATGCGGTTCTCCACAACCGCGTCCATCTCCGACTGCATCGCGGCACGCCATGCCGCCTGTCCCTCGGCCTCTACGAAAGACCGAGGCTCGCCGTCGTCGCACGCAAGGTGCAACTGCGCCTCCAAGTCGTGAGGCACCAGTCCCGGCACCGGCTGGTCGCCGAGAATGTCCTCCATCGTACGGTACCGCAACGGCTCCCCGTCGTAGTACGCGTCGATGCGCTCCTCGTCGCGGGAGAGCGGGGTAGCGAACTCCACCGGACTGTGCTCGAGATGAGCTGGTGCTGATGTAGACGTGCCCGGCGGGATGGCTGTCGACGCTGGAGTGCGCGGTGTCGCCGGCTGTGGCGAAGCCGGCGAAGGGCTCACAGCAGCCGGAGTCGAGGCTGGGGAGCGCGGTGCTGCCGGAGTGGCAGGAGTCGGAGTCGGTGAAGTCGGTGAAGAACTCGGCGCAACTGGAGTTGTGGCTGAGGAGCGTGGTGCTGCCGGAGTCGGTGGAGACTCGGGGACTGGGGTAGGCACGCTCGGCGAAGGAGAGCTGCCTACTCCCCCAGCTCCCTCGAAGTGGACGTACTCGACGGTGAAGTCGTCGTATGTCGGAGTCAAGCCCCGTCCAACGCCTTGTCCCACGCCCATCCCCGGCCCTCGTCGAACACAACGTCGCGCGAGGTGCGCACACGCTGTGTCGTCGGGTCGAGAATACGGTAGGCCTTCGAGCCCTCCGCGTAGCCGATGAACACTCCCGGAGTGCTCCTGTCGTCGAGCTTACCGACGTGGCCAAGCTCCTTGGCGAAAGCGAGGCAGCCGAAGACCCGCAAGTGGGAGGCAGCCGAAGACCTGCAAGTGGGAGACCGCCGGCTTGCGCTCATGCCAAGCCTCGTACGGCGTCCTGCCGTCGAGCGCCTTGGTCGGCGAACGGTTGAGGATGTAGACGGCCGTCACCACGGCCTCTCCCCAGAAGACAACCGGCATCCCCCTCTGCTTGAGGAGGGCCCGAGCCATCCCCACAACCGTCTGGTTACGCCGCTCAACGACGCCGTTCTGCTGCGGGCTATACGGCACGGAGTAGTGGCGCTAGATGCCGTCGTCGGCGCAGTACGTGGCAAACTCGGCCGCCGTGAACTCGCCGCCGTTGTCCGTGCGTAGCACACGGAGCTTGCGGCCACACTCCTTCTCTGCAGCAGCTTGATGACGCTTGACAGCGTCTGCAGCAGCTGCCTTGGAGTCGAGGACTACCCACATGTAGCGGGAGACGTCGTCGACAAGTAGAAGGAAGTAGCGCCGGCCTCCAGGAGTAGCCGGTGTAACGGGACCGCACAAGTCACCGTGCACTAGCTCCAGCTTCTCGGCGTGGTAGCTGGCCTGGTGCGGGAAGGGGAGTCGCCGCTGCTTCGTCAGCACACATGTGTCGCAGAGCTGCTCCAGGTGGTCGATGTGCGGCATGCCCCGCACCATCTCCTTGGCACTGAGCTGCCTCAGGGCCTCAAAGTTGAGGTGCCCAAAGCGCTCATGCCACTGCCACACGTCGTCCTCCCGTCGAGCTGCAAGGCAGAGAGGCTGCACCACATGTGCATGGATCACATAGAGGCGGTTGCTCCCTCTGCTCACCTTGGCGAGAAGTCGACGACGAGGATCCCAGATCCGCAACACCCCGTGCTCGATCTCCATGCGCGACCCGATCTCATCCAGTTGTCCCAAGCTGATGATCGAGTTGCGCAGAGCCGGGATGTAGTAAACTCCGGTGAGCACATGGTGCTCACCGGTCTTTGCCTTGAAGATGACGGAACCTGCACCCTCGATCTTCACGGCGGAGGCGTCCCCGAACTTGACAGAGCCCGTCACGGTGGTGTCGAGGTCGGAGAAGTACTCGCGCCGCCCGGTCATGTGGTGGGTGGCACCGGTGTCGAGATACCAGCCGTCGATCTTCTCCTCGCTCGCGTCCTTCCCAAGAAGGACTTGAGCACGCGACTCGTCGAGGTGGAGAAGCGCGGTGACGTCCGGCACGGGAGAGGAGTGTAGCTCGACACTCCCGTGCATCAGGAACATGGCCGGCTCGTCGGTGGCCTTAGCCTGCGCGACGTGAGCCTGTCCTTCGACCTTGCGCTTCGGTTGCTTGCAGTCCCTGGCCCAATGGCTAGTTCTGCCACAGTTGTGGCAGGAGTTGTCGCGGGAGTCCTTGCGCTTGCCAGCGCCGCCCTGTCCGCCTCGGCGAACCTTGCGAGGCTTGCCAACCTTGTGTCCTCGAGTCGAGGAAGAAGACTCCCCCTTCTTCCTGTCACCTTGGCCGGCTTCCCACTGCTCCCGAGTGAGATGAAGCTTGCTGCCAATGGTGACAGGCCCCGAGGGAGCCTGTGGCTCGTCGACGTCGATGACCTTGATGCGACCAATCGCGTCCAAGACCAGCATCGTCGAGAGGTCCAGAAGAGACTCGATCGAGCAAGCCATGTTCTTGTACTTCTCGGGAACACAGCGGAAGAGCTTCTCAACAGCTCTCTCCTCGCCGTAGGTGTCGTCCCCGAACTGCACAATCTTCCGCTGCAGAGAGTCGAGACGAATAGCAAAGTCATCAAGATCCTCACCTGGCTTGAAGGCCAGGCTCTCCCACTCCTTGCGGAGTGCCTGCAGGGTGGACTTGCGGGCGCGGTCGCTGCCAATGCGAGCCGCCGCAATGGCGTCCCAAACCTCCTTGGCAGTCTTCTTGTGGGAAAGCGAGAACTGCATCTCGTCCGGAACTGCGTTGAGGAGAGCTTCAAACGCCCGTCGATCCTCATCAAAGTCGATGTTGTTGGACTGGACCGCCTCCCACATGTGCCGCACTTGAAGCTTGATCTTCATGAGTGCAACCCACTCGACGTAGTTGGTCTTGGTGAGGGTGGGCCACTTGGTGCCGGAACTGACGTCCCTTACCAAGCAGTGGGCGCGCCACCACCGGGTGCGCCTCACGGGAGTGTCGCCTCCGGGCGCGCCTCCCGCGAGAGCGCCGCCGTCGGGCACGCCTCTCACGGGAGCGCCGCCTCCAGGCGCGCCTCCTGCTGGAGCGCCGCCGCCGGGCGCACCTCCCGCGAGAGCGCCGCCGCCGGGCGCGCCTCCCGCGAGAGCGCCGCCGTCGAGCGCGCCTCCTGCTGGAGCGCTGCTGTCGTGCGCGGCTATCCACCGCTCCACCCGCTCTCGAACAGCACCACCAGCCAGCACCTCGAGGTCTGCATCGGCGGTGTCCTCAGCCGATACAGAGCTGTCGGCGCCGCTGCGCAGCAACTCGACCTCCGCTGCTGCCGCACGCGCTGCGTCGGCCGCCGCTGCTGCCTCCACCTCCGCCCTTGCTGCTGCCAACTCCGCTGCTGCCAGCCTCGATGCCCTTGCTGCAGCCGCTGCGGTCTCCATTGCTGCTCGTTCGCGCTCCTCTGCTGCAGCGAGCTCGGCTGACTGCCGGCTCCGCATGCTCGAGGCGACCGAGTGCAAAGAGGGACCTCCGGACCTGGCGCGCTGCATGGGGGCTGCTGCTGCACCTGGAGGAACCTCCATCAGACGAGCTGCTGCTCGTCTACACGGAGGAGGGAGGAGAGTGGGCTGGAACAGCCGGTGCTGCTGCTACCGGCTGGGGTTGTTTGTGGACTGGAGAGGGAGTAAAACAAGAAATCCTTAGGCTGCAGGAAAGAACAGCTCTGATACCAGTTGTTAGTAGCTCAATTGTTACTCTCATCTAGAGAGGATCACACTCAAAGTTGGGGCAATTTTCTGTTTTCTCTTCACAATGCGATGCCAACCCAAGGGGTTGGGGATACATATTTATAGGCTGAACCAGCCCCTAGCATATTCTAATATGCTAGTCCAAGATGCTGTCCAAGTGGGCAGCAAAACCACCAGCACTACCAGCACATGCTGTCCTAGGGAGGGCAGCAAGACCACCACTCCACAGCAGGTCATAAGGACCATGTGCTGCTGCCTAACTATTGACCAAAGGTACAGAGCATCTGCAGCCCCACAAGGACTGTTGTTCAAAGATGCTAACTGCTGCCCTACAAGCAGGAACAGCAGCTGGCCCATAAAAGGACCAGCCCCACAAAGACCAAACAGTGCAAGGCTTATCCAACAAGGCACAATATTGAACATAAAAAACACATAGTAAGATAATTCATGGCCACTACAGAAATTTCCACTCAATATCTCAGACATGACAGTCGAACAAGCAAATAACAGCAGGACAGTGGAGTGATCATCTCATGTTCACTAAGCAGAAAAAACTCAATATTCCACTTACTAGATGGCCTCATTGTTCTACTGACAATAAAGTTTTAAAGTAACAGCTTTAACTTAAAACCATACATGTTCACTCGGTATTCATCATCAATTTTTTCTTTGAAATTCTTCGCAGCTTCTTGAGAAAGCTTCCCTCGACAAACAATCTTGCAACTCTCATCCCTCCTCATCTTGAACTATATGAATCAAAAAATGAAGTGACAGTTGATCAGACAGCCTCCTGCAGTATTCTGTATTTTTTTTCAGGTAATCCACCTTCTTTTTACTTGAACTAGTATAAAACAAAAGGTTTCATGTCCTTACATTATAGACAGAATTTTCGATGCGGTCCCCACGAAGGACTTCACCCAAGTTCTCAGCACTGTTCTTAATCGCCTCGGGTTTGCAGTAGTCCAGGAAATAGTAGTCATATGGAAGCTGTGTCTTTATAGATGACAGTTTGTTAACTTTCACCTGAAGCTCATCATCCTGCACAGTGAATGGTCATAAGGAATTAACAGTTGAATACATTGGTATTGTGTTTATGTTCCAGACATGATGGGGTCCCCACTCTATGGTCAAATGGCAATCATTCCTATATAGCATAATCTGTGATATCAGGAATAAACCAGCTTGCAGTGGATCAAACAAATACTCAATTTAAAAGCAGATAGAACAACGGTAGAGCCTACCATCTGTAACCGGAAGGTCCCGGGTTCAAGCCCCAGCCTCTGCACATTTGTGCGGGTAAGGTTTGGCCGCTATTACAACCCTTCCCCAGACCCCGCACAGCGCGGGAAGCCTACGGCACTGGGTACGCCCTTTATAGAACAACATCCATGTGTTCATCGAGTTATACAACAGTGTAAGTTCTCTCCCTATCTACTACCAGAGTGATCACACTTGGCTACTTGAGGCATCAACCGCCAACTAACTACAGCCCTGTACAGTCAAAACCTCATCTGGTGGATCAACACTCAAATACAGCACTTTCAGCATAACCGTTCCCACAATGGGATACGCGTTTGAAACTCATAATACATTGAACCAAGAGATTCAAACTTGATAAGCAAACAGAAACAACGCTTGCACTCTGCCAAATCCACTTGTGATGAAATCATGGAACTAGGTCGATTCAGGCGCATCATAGTTATTTAGGATTTGGATATCACAAACCTTCCTTTCTTAGCTAGCAACTCCAGCAACTAGAATTATAGTTACATCAATAAAATGGGATGGCCTGAATTTACTCAAGGTTGCTAGCAATGAAATGTCTCTTCCCTAGTTAGCTATGATCATACAAAATTAGCAAAATTTATTCAAGTTATATGAAGGCCAGCTCAGTTCAAGTCCGCCAGTACTTACCACTTGAATGCCAAGATTAAACACAATTTCTAAAAGACAAAATAACAACAAAATCAAGCAGCAACCATGGCATTGTATGCAGTATCACACAAATAGATGAACCAAAACAGCCAAACACCAGAAACTCCATATTTACCAAAACAATCACTGCTATTGCCGAGCACCACTACTACATACTAGCTATGCAAAATGCGACGCTACAGTCCTCACCACATAACGAAAAACGACATGTTATCCATGGGGCACGCAAGGAACGGAGGAGCTCAACTCCTCAACGCTCTTTGGCCCCAAACTAAAACACGAGCGATCAAAGATAGGGTGCGGACATGGCGCGCAGCATGACTTCTTCCCCCACGCCCAGAATACGTGTGCACACCAATGCTAAGACACTGCGCATCACTAAACCCTACACCACGCGCCCAGCCCCACTGGACCCACCCCCCCCCCCCCCCCCCCCCCCCCCGCGCGTCCCGGGAGCCAGATCTGAGGCCGCTCCTCCCCGCACTGCCAGATCCGCGGGCACCGACAGCCGGGGAGGGAACACCTCGCGCTGGATCCGAAAAGGAGAGCAAAGCGGAGAAACATGAGGCGAGAAAGCCAGGGAATGAGTCGATCAATCACCTTCGGGTAGTCGCGGGGGGCGACGCCGGGGAGGTAGAAGGCGCCGGCGGGGGAGGAGACGGCGTAGAGGGCGGCAGCGGCGAGGAGGATGAGGAGGTGGCGGGGGCACAGGCCGCCGCCGGGAGTCGCCATGGGTGCCGGGCCGGTGGCGTGGGGCGGGGAAAGGAGTGGGATGGGCGAGGGAGGCGGTGGCCGCGGCCGGTGGGGCAAGTGCTAGTAGTTGAGACGGAGACGGGACTCGCGGCTCGAGGCGCGGGAGGGGACAGTGATTATTCCATGCCTGGTAAAAAAAACTGAATAACGCCTGTATAAAATTCAAAGGAGGCTCCGTTTGGACTTATCTTATTTTGATGATGAAAATTGTAAGGGATTTGAATGTGAAATTCCTGTAAACATCAGTTTCTAACATGTCTATAATGTGTTGCGATGCATAAATTTTCTAGTTTATCTTAGCCATATGAGTTTGTCGAATTAACAAGCTAGCAGGAGATGCCCTCTACGATGACAAACTTTCTAGATTTTTATTTATTATAGTATATAGTGTGAAAACATGATATATTTTGCTCGCAACCTGCTCCGGGACTCCGGGTAGGGTAAAGCAAGGCTGGGTCATTTGATGAATGAATGTTGTAACATTAAAGAATGTTGTTGGTCAGCATTTCTAGCTTTGCTTATCAATATATGTTTATGCTATTATAGTTTCATCTAGAGAAATAATTTCATAATGTATAGTTTTCTGTATTTGAACTAATAAATTAATATGTGCTAGTCAAAATGACTATACTTATAAAATGCGTTAATAGACTTATATTAGAGAAACGGAAAGTAATGACAATTCCAAGAAAACAATCGCCTCGTTCTGATTCGACTTTTACCACAGAATTTCCAAGGACATTAGCTAAATGTATTACGCCAAAAGACAAACCAACAAACCAAAATGAGAGCACAGCGAAAGGTTTAAATTACAGCATTTAGGGCCAAAAGGCAAAGTTTTCAAAAAAGGGCCAAAAGGCAAACCAACAACTCAAACTGAGTGCACAGCAAAAAAAAGTCAAAAATCACAGCAACGCGCAACCAAACGTCTTGTATGAACCAATTTTTGAGACTGTCGCCCTCGGATTCGGATAACAGGGTCATACACGTTACACAAGCATCAGCAGAATCTGTAGTCAAAACAGCAAAACAAAATAATATTTTCAACAATGCTGGGCAGCATTTGTTTCGCCGCAGTTTATTTCCCCTCCTTTATTCATTCATTCACAAATGTAGATACAACCAGAGCGTTCGAACATCCTGGCCCAGAATGCTCTTTCTAACAGTTCTGGCAGGTGAAACAAATAAGAACTCAAGTGTGATTTATCGATACATGACATAATATTACAAATGTCGCCGTGACCAAGTCATCTACAATAACTTGCGCTCACCAACGGAAAAGAATTGGACCTGACTATAGATAAATACAGCAAAAAGGCCACAAGGCCAATCTGTTCAATTTATTCAAAGCTGCACTTGCCAAAACATTGGAACCCTGATCAACAATCAGTGGGCGGCATCTCTGCTGTAGTACTGGTCCAAGGTCTTTGCAGGGATACGGTGGAGAAGCTCGCGTGGGAAGATACGAAGCAATGTCCATGCGAGATCGAGGGACTGGAAGATGTTCCTCGTGTCGTATGCTCCTTGTGTCACGAACTTCCTCTCAAACTTGTCGAGGAACTCTAAGTAAAGCTGTGCAAGAGGTAAAGAATAGAGCATTAGATTTTGACTTATGAAAAACCACCAGCTTATGAAATTATTTCACTTGCAACACACCAGATCCTCAGACGATAGTGCCTCCTCTCCAACGACTGCCTTCATAGCCTGAACATCCTTTCCAATTGCATAGTTGGCATAAAGCTGAACAGAAAAAGGTACATGTCAGTTCATCATCATAGATTGAAGGAAAAACAAGCATTGGACTCAAAATAGGTATACCTGGTTAGATACATCTGAATGGTCTCGACGCGTCATACCCTCGCCAATAGCACTCTGCAAGAGTTATCCAGCAGTTCTTAGATTTAATCTTCAGCATAAATGCTGAGTATAGAAAAATTATCTTACCTTCATCAATCGAGAGAGAGATGGCAGGACATTGATAGGTGGATAAATCTGAAAGCAATACAACGCCATCACATCAACATAGATGAATATTAAGATAGAGTTAAAAAAGAAAAGGAAACATTTACATCTTATTTCTCGAGACATTTGATTTGAGAAAAAAAAATTAACAAATGCTAAATGAGTTTATCTAATTCCAGAGTGCCCCTTGCAAAGGTGTAACATTTGATAGCTCAAAAATAAAGAACATGCAAAGGCACCTGTCTGTTATGGAGCTGCCTATCAATGTATATCTGTCCCTCGGTAATGTATCCCGTAAGATCAGGAGTTGGATGTGTGATATCTGTTTAGAAGACACGGTATATTTGAGTTAAATAGTCAACAAAGTGAAATGAGTGATAATGATAAACATATATGCAACCAGATACATGGGTCAGGCAAAAATGACCGGGCCATAGTAGGCTGTGCCAATCAGCTCATAGACCAATTGGAGCAAAACTGATTCACGCTGAAGAACTAATACACATACTCAATTGCAAGTTTGCGACACATTTTGTTGGCCACATCACTTTGTTCAGCATGAAAATGGGTAGATGAGCTTATTATTTCTTCCTTACCTCAGGAACAGTTTTACAAACGACATGTTTCCAGAATGTTGGTTTGTCCTAACTCCTAAGCGACCTTTTTAACTTTTACTAGCATTTTTCACAATGAATCTAGTAATGTCAATCTTGTACTGTCAATATATTTAGATATTGATGGTTAAAGTCAAAAGAGTTGGGTTAGATGTACTTATATTCACGAACGGAGGAATTAAGGATAAGACCTAGTAACATTAAAGATTAACAAAGCAATTGATTTCAGTATTTACCATCATTAGGCATTGTTAGAATGGGAATTTGGGTAATGGAGCCTGATCTTCCTTCAATACGCCCAGCACGCTCATATATTGTTGCCAAATCAGTATACATATACCCAGGATATCCACGCCTACCTGGCACCTCCTCACGGGCTGCAGATACCTACAAATAAGCATCACACCCATGTAGCATTATAAGACACATGACATCAACATACAAAAATTAGTAGTTATAAACGCAAATGTTAAAATATAAAAAGGGACAACCGAGACTACTATGATATAACTATTCTGGGTTGTTTAATGAGGAACTACAAAATAGCATCAGAAGCTAATAGAAACATCATCAATGCATATTTCCAGCATCTATTTAGCCATATAGGGGGGAGACTAATAATGCAACATTCCAAAGTTTCTACAAGAGTTGTGACACCAAAAGGGCATGTAGCTTTCTTTAGTTCATTCCAACAGAAACGCCACAATTACATGGATACTAAATTCCAAAGTGCAGTGAAGCTACATAGTTCATGAATCAATTAATAAAAAAACAGTGAATCCAGACAGCAACAAGACATGGCACCATGAAATATTTGCAATAAAGAGCTCATGATTCACAACACAAACAAATATTCCTACGAAGTCACAAAATAAGACATGATACAAATCTCAAAGCTCAATACCTCACGAAGTGCATCTGCATAAGAGCTCATATCTGTCAAGATGACAAGTACGTGCTTCCCACATTCATATGCCAAATATTCTGCGGTTGTTAGTGCAATCCGAGGGGTGATAATACGTTCAATGGTAGGGTCATTGGCCTGTAAAACAGACAGAAGCAGGGCGTTATGTTTGGGTTGTTGTCACTTACTGTAAGCTTTATGTCAAAATGCATCTAAAAGCTCAAGAATCAAGTGGCGCTCTTAGCAGAAATAAAGTGATAAATTAATACCAGATTCAGAAAAAGAGTGACCCGCTCCATGGAACCATTCTCTTCAAAATCACGTTTAAAGAATTGGGCTGTTTCCATGTTAACTCCCATAGCAGCAAACACGATAGCAAAGTTGTCATCTTCACCACCCTGCAGGTTATAAAAACAGAACCAGCAATTAAGCCATAGGCCCATAGTTATGTAAAGAAAAGCATACATCAATGCACTATGCTACATATAAATGTTGCCTTAGCACAAAATAGAAAATAAATGCATTCGGACCAATAAAAACTATTAGCTTAGTTGAAAGAATGGGATTTTTCAGATATGGGGAAACCGTCAGGCACACCATAAACTTAAGTCAATATGAGAGCGGAATTCCTATCAGGATATAAAATGTAGAGCCTATTCACCTTTATGTGAGAGATTTATTTTGTTTTCCAATTGCTTTGCTATTTGTTCATATTTTGGAAAATAGTTTTTTTTGGGTGGTGTGTGGGGGTGGGGGGGCTGTAGTCAGGACGTTAACTACCTCTGCATGCTTGCCTTTCTCCAATGTCTTCACAAGGCCAGCCTGACGACAAATCTGAGCAGCAATTTCATTGTGAGGGAGACCAGCTGCAGAAAAGAGAGGAATCTTTTGCCCACGAGCAATAGAGTTCATGACATCAATGGTGGATATTCCTGTTTGGATCATCTCCTCTGGATAGGTTCTCTCACTGGGGTTGATAGAACTTCCTGGAATAAGCATCAGCGTACTTCATTATTACAAAAAAATGAAAAGACAAGGATTTATTGGTTTAACACCATTAATAATTGTAATCTAAATATCCACAGTGACCATGCAAGAAGCTATAAGAATCATAGATACTAACAGCATGCTAGCACTCAGAAGTACTTACCAGAGATATCTAAGTAAGCCTCAGGCAATATTGGGGGGCCATTGTCGATGGGTTTTCCAGAACCATTAAAAATGCGCCCAAGCATGTCAAGTGAGACAGGGGTTTTCAAAACCTGTAAAAGAGAAGTAACATATAGTCACTAAGATCCTGTGCTCTTTATTCTTGCAATGTTATCCAATTGTCATTCCTCAATTAGCATTACTGGCAATCATCAATTAACATTACTACAAAGATTTTCACGGTTAAACGAGGTACAGATATCAATTATCATAAATCTTGTAGATTTTGCTTATGAGATCACCTAATTGACACACTATCTTGTTCAAAGAGCTTTGCCTGCTAAACAACAGTAATTCAGTATGCATACAGCCAATAAATTGACAAGATGAGGTACCTCGCCAGTGAACTGCACGGTTGTGTATTTGTTGTCTATTCCAGAAGTGCCTTCAAAAACCTGATGAATAAAGCAGTTCATTCAGACAAAGATATCAAAACTTAAAGTTTTCTGCAAAATGGACCTAATTTATACTGTAAAAATCTGAACCTAATTGGAAATGTTACCAATAAACGATTAAGGGAATGGGAAAAAGAAGTAACCTGCACAACAGCCTTTTCACCATCAACTTCCAAAACTTGACCACGGCGAGTCGTGCCATCTCCGAGCCGGATGTTTACAATTTCCTGGTACTTTGGGCCCTAAAGATGTATATGAGGCAAACGAATTGTGAGTATAAGAGGCTAGCAATCTGAGCTGCTAAAAATTTGATGGGTAGGTAGGTAGCAACATATCGGAGAAAACTATACACACCTTTACTTTATCTAATATAACCAGAGGTCCGGCAACACCAGAGACAGTCCTGTACTCTGCACACATAAAGTAAATTACTAACTAGTACACATCCTCTTATTTAGGTAACATAAAACGAATGTAACACAGAATGCCAACTTGGCAGACAGTATTAGTTCTAATCAAGCAAAACGAGTATGAACTTCCACACGAGATTCAAATTAAAAGAATAAGCAACACTACGCCTAGCACAAAAGGGGTCCACAATATGTAGTAATTCGACCAGGAAATTTTTTGTTACCCATACAACAGAAAAATAAAATAACAACTTATAAAGGAAATGACATGTCGCCATGTGGGCATACAGAACTATCAGATATCTGATACCTGGTATTTCCATGAAACATACAAACTTGGGTGCAGCATGAAACATGATTCCGGAGAAGATTGGCAAATAAATGAACACAAGTTTATACTAAAAGAATAATCTAGCAAGAGTGATGAATGGTTGCATGGTTAAAACTACAAAGCTACAAAAGCTCAATGTTAGAATGAACTAGATGCATCCTCATTGTTGCACTATGAGTGTATGCTTCAATAAAAACCGTGGGACTGTGAATCGATGTATTTTTAGGATAACCTACAGTTACATACGTACACAGCACATTTACAAATTCACAATGCACTGGTGATGCATACTACGCTGCCATCATAGCAAGTGACCTATTATCTTGTAGCATAAGCTCAATTACATACAAGATGTTACATGCTTCTATCAGTGCGAGCACTAATGTTCTGCAACTGCACAGCGCACAGCCATCACGACTCGACCACGCATCAACAGCTGAAATCACTAAACTAAAGAGTCTAAGACACACGGCACGAGCTTGGATCTCGTCGCTCGGGACTCACCCATGCCGATCTCCAGGGTTCCCTCCTCCATGTCGACGCCATCCTTCACCAGACCCATGATGAAGAACCTGCAGCGAGAAGCAGCAACCACGGCATCAGAATCGACAACAGAAAACCGATCCGACCCTAATCCACGAAGATCACTCGGACACTCCGATCCAGGCGGAAAATGACGGGGAACAAACAGAGATCAGCACTCCACCACGCCGCGATCAAATCCACAGCAACCAGCGTAAATCCAAGCCCGAAAAAAGACATTCGGATTTCAGTCTCAGGGCTCAGCGCAAACAACATACGCTGGGGAACGGAACGAGCAGTCCGCTCGAGAGACAGAAGGGATCCACGGATCAACTCCAAGGGCGTCCAGGAGGGATGGGTTGCTCGAGCAACAGAAGGGATCCGCTCAAGCCCGCACCGATCAACTTCGGACCAGTGGCGTCCAGGGAGGGGAGGGGTTGCTCGAGCCACAGAAGGGATCCAACTCGAAACCAGTGGCGCCCACGGGGGAGAGGGGAGGGAGGAGGGGAAGGTAGGGGAGGCGAAATCGAGGGAGGAAGAGCAGGTTACCTGGATCTGGATCGCGGCGCGGGGAGCCGCCTGCGCTGCGGAGGTGGGGGAAGGAACGTGCGAGACGGCGAGGAGGTGGCAGATCGGATAGGCGACGACACGGGTGGGAAGGAGGGGAGGGAGAGGAGGGGAGGAGACGAGCAATTAATGCCGGAAATTATAATCGGAGTGGGACAGAACAGAAGGGGGCGTTTTGCGTGTTTGCCCTGACCGAGTACGGAATTTCGGAAGAGATCCCAAAAGTTTGATAGCGAAAGTGATCACCGGTTCCTCTGCCGGTCTTCCACTTGGGACTTCAGTTCCGTTACGATAATAGGAGTACGTATGATCGTACAAGTTGGAATTCCTTTTCAAGAAAAACCAAGGCCACGTTAGAATTCTGTGGGAGTGCCAAAATGTCAGGGTAGGTGAATGGATTTCGGTTATATGGTTTGGGTATTCTTTATGGAATTACTAAGTGAGAATGACGAATATAAAGTTCAAGAGCTATAAACAAGACCGTGACAACACAAGTACACAACCAATATAGAAATTAAAATGTCCAAAAAAGCAAAGAGGCACATTCTGGCAAGTATAGATATTAGACGCTCTCGAGGCGGTGACGAAAAACATTGGGATGCACCATTTGTAAGGTGTATATATATATAGTTTAATTGAATATAAATAGGATGCTTCACGATGTGGATCGAATCTTATAACTATAGTCAAACATAAAGGTCAAATGGGATATACCATTTATCCATATGACCAAACATAGTTTATATATTCGATTGACTAGTGTGAAAAAATGCATATTTAGTTTAATTGAATATAAATGGGCAATCAACTTCTAAATTATATGCAGTGATTTATATCCATTATTCCGAAATCCATCTAAAAATGCACATATGCAAACTAAGCTATCTGATCGTGCTCTGAGGACCAATTATCACAACAACTTTTTTCATCTGATATAAGCAAAAAAACACTTCGCATATACTTTAACTCTTAACTTCTCCAAATCAATGAGTGGATTTTATTTCACATGTTCTGGAATTTCTCATATTTTTCATGTATTATACACCACCTCCTTTGGCCCATGAAATATAATTAGACAGACATCCATCCACTCCGCCAAACTTAAGATGTGCACATTTATCCATCCCACCCATATGCAAGCAATGAATAGACAAAATCATATACATCATAAGGCAGCCATGTATTAAATGTGGAAAATGAAGCTATTTTTTTCTTATTGCCTATGTGTTTTACTGTATCATCTTCTCTGTGGCAGCTATGGCCTTTGAGAAAAGCATTTTCTGCACTGAACAGAAGTAGAGCATCATCGATGGGTTAAATATAGGGGGTGCTCTGTCACATGGCTTGTAGAATCTCGACTGGGCAAATATTACAAAAGGTTGATGCTACATGTAAGTAAGAACAAGTGCAGGACGAACGAGGTGTAGTATGATTGTATTATTTTTCTTGGAAAAATAATAAAAAGATCTGATGTATATGTGAAATGCTAAATTTTTGCACATGCATATACCTTCTCCCTTCCCACCCTTGAAGGCATTTTCATTCAGAGAAATGCCCTTGAAGGCATCAACCTGACCCTTTGAAACAGACAGCAAAGATTTGACTCCATTTTTCCAGCAGGAGGTGAATTTTGTTATAGGTTGATTGAGACATCACCTTGACATGATTGCGGGGACCATCTGCTTCTCATCTCACTTATCTATTATTTTCCGCTCATGAATATTCAGTTTCAATTCCACATAAAAAGAACTTCTAATGATCATAGTTAAAGCTAAGTCTCTACCCTCCATTTTAAAAATGTACACAAGTCATTTTCGTGTATTAGCTTGTTTTTCTTCTTTGATTATGTTGATTGCCAAAATTGTCACTCTGTTTTACTAAGCAAAAGCGGACAATCAAAATTCCAAAAGTGGACATGCTGATTTTAGTTGACCATGGGCCGCAAACCGACCAAGCCGGATTACAAAGTTGGAATCGGTTTAACCCTGCTCGAATCAGGGTTGGAGATTCGTGTAGAATTCAATTTGTAAATGAGCTCAGAGCGGGGCAAAACCTTCCCACCTATAAATATAAACCGCTATGGGCGATTGAGGATTCGATCGATCAATCATATCTTTACTTTTATTCTCCAAATCCTAATCTCTTTCCAATCCTTTGCTTTTCCTCCTTCGTCTCCATAGTCCCTGAGGATGTTCTCAGTGGCTTGTCGATCCCAGGATAACCCTAGGCACACAAACCTGAGAGTATCCTTCCCAGGCTAACGTTTTCTAGGTGACTGCTCGGTTTTTCAAAGCAGTCGGTTTTGTAAAGGTCATTACATTTTGACAGTTCACACGTACTGACACATTTGGTCTGTTGATCAAATTTAGAATCAGCACATATAATAACAGTACTCGTATGGCACCCGCCTTGAAATGTAACCAATGCACTCCAAAGTTGGTTTTTTCCTTTTGTTTTATCGGTCAACCACAAGCTGGAGTGAAATAATACTATAATCCACAATATGCTCAAGCTTAGCTGTGTATATTATATTTAGAAGAAAAAAAATTAAATTACTACCTTTAAATATGAACAAAGTCCAGCTATCTCAATCGGTGCAATCTGCATTTAGAATTGTACTGTAAAAATTACTGTGCGTACAATAGAAGGACAACAATATTTCGCTACGAAGAACAATCAACTATCTTTTTGTCCTGACGCGTCTACTCCTGCCACGTGTATGGTCTCACTCTGCTTGCTTGTATGGGGCCACGTGGACAGCTGTTGTGGGCCATCAGGCATGCCCTTGGATTGGATCGGCCGATCGAGAGCGAATAAAAAAACAGCACAAGAACTAGAACAGACAAAGTGTAATGATCGCTTCATTGGCGCAGCTCACCTCACCTATAGTACTCTTTTAGGACTTGTTTGGACTAATTGAAATTGATATACATCTGCCGTGGATCCAAAAAGACTCTTACAAAGTCTAAACTCATAAATTTTGAGATTGGTGGAGTTAAAAGGTGCTGCTTCTGTCAATAAACGCATCGTCTATTGCTAAAAAATAATTAATTATAAATACAAGTATACACGCCGAATAGGCGGTTAAGGCTAGTCCCAATATACAGTTTCATAGAATTTCATGCTCATTAAATAGAGTGTCAAATTAGCATTTTAGATGAGGTGACAAAGAGTTAATGAGAAGAGAGATGAAATGGATGAACTCTATATACACAATTTTCAGCAAGTTTGTCTCTTATATGCATTGTCTATGAAACACAAAAATAAAACACTGCATTGTATGGACTATTTTATCTATAAATTAAATGTCTATGTGTTTATGTGGCATTCGTAAAAGTAAAATCCCCACTAGAAATAGCCTAATGGGCAAAACATCAGCTTCATTTCAGCGAAAATTTTTGGAGTAAAATGCTGTGAATTTTCCTGTGCCTAAATAAGTTGCTATAGAGCAACTGGGCCCAGACTGATTTAGGCCCATTAGTGCGTTTTGGGTCGCCCATATTTGGACACGGCTTACCGGCTTAGCATGGTTTTTTGCGGCAGTCCTATATGGCTTCCGAAAGTCTTTTTTAGCCATCTAGCTTCCACACTAGAAGTCGTTGGATCATCTTCGCCATCTCCTCCTCCTCTGTCGGATCTCTTCCTCCTCCGTCGGATCTCTTCCTCCTCCATCTTGAACAGCTGGAGGGACGCGGTTTGCTGCACGTGGACGGAGTTTGCTGCATGCGGACGGATTCGTTTTAAATTTTGATCTTTGATTTTATTTTTCTCTCAAACTATAAATAATTTTTTAAATCTGTTTGAACCGTGGTCTTAGTTAGAATTTATGCAACAAAATAAGCTCCAATTTGAATATATTTATATTTTTGGTAGTTGTTTTTTAAATCAACATTTACCGTAGACTAGTTCAACATTTGTAACATACTATTTCAACATTTTTTAGAAAATGTTGAATCTGTTTTCTATGAATGTTGAACCAATATTGTTAAAATGTTGAATTGGGTTGACAAAAATGTTGAATTTGGTATCATATGAAACTGTTGGAGGCCAATAAAATTTCGTGCCAAAAAATATTCGAATACAGTACGTATGCGACTTTGTTTTCAACGGAATGAAAAAAGTCTCGTGGATGCACGGGTACTATTAAATAGTACTAGTGTATTGGGCCTAAATAGGCCTCTAAGCCATGTTGCTTAGCTAGAACATGGAAACCATACAGGAGCCCCCGGTTTTTGGGGGGTTCTGCCCCAAAAAAGAAGGCCGAGTATGTGTTTACCTGGTTTTGGAGGTAATCATCCTGTCTAGCTCATGCAGCTAATTCTAAATTCTCGATCTAGAAAAAGCTAATTCCAAATTTTGTCTGCAATAGAATATATTAAAGTATCTTTTTTAGAAAAAGGAAGCTTTATTGATCTTAGACAATTACATCAAGATGATACAATTATATAAGATCCAACTCGGCCTCTGCATAACTAAGATGCACACAACCCATAAAAAAGAAACAAAAAATGAAAGCACCATGACCCAAAGATCATGTCGCAGCAAGCTACCACAAGCGATTTCACCTCCATCCGCTTCACAAACCAAAGCATCTCTTGGACTATGACGTAGGCTCCCGAGACAACGCCTCCAACGAGGAAACGACACGCGCACGTGCCGACATTGCAGTGACCCAATCAATTAAGACCAGATCAAAAGTTTTCACCCGAGCGAGTAATTTATCTTAATCCAAACAATGCCTTCAACAAGGTCACTGCTAGGTACAACCAATTAAGGTCAGACCTAGAAATTTCTTCCCGGAACAAGTGAATTAGTAACAATTACCACCACGACATAGTCACACCGTGTTGCTTTCCCTTTCTTACCAAGCCAATGCTTTCATATAGACCTGACCTGACCCACTTCAAACGGCAACGAACTCCAAATCCGGCAGACCATCTGAAATCGTAACCTGAGATATCATGCTACAAAGTAGCCACCGGGTATCCGTGCATAATCCACCAGGAATAAATTGTAGATGAAATCCGTCTCGAGTAATAGAATCCGCGAATGAAACCAAGATGACTCATGTCTCCTGATATATATGAAAATAAAGGCGAAATTTAAGATGTCATCACCAGATGTAGTTGCAAAGTCCCCTACCCTGAGGCTGCCATCGCCGCCGCCGACTGCCTTGGGGACCTCCATGGATCCCGGCGAGCCTCCGCCGGATCCCACGCCCGGACGCCGCCCGGGCTGCGGAGGGCTCGACCCGGACGCCGGCTGATTGGCTCGCGCCTGGCCCGGCCGTCGCCGCCCCGCGCCCCGGCCGCCGCAGGCCCCGCTCGTCGCCATCCTCGCCGCTGTATCCACCTGTCCAGATCCGCGCGCAAGAGACCAACCCGGCGGAGAACTCCCCGCCGCCGCCATCCCTGGGATCAGCCGGGCTTCCGATGGCACCCTCCGGCGGCGGCGAGGTGGGATGGAGGGGAGGGCGCCGGCGGCGCCGAGAGGATTTGCCGCTGCCCGAGTCGCCGAGACGGGGCGACGCGGGGGCCTGTCTGGCGACCCGAGTCTCTCTGACAAATCATTCTCAATTTTTAGAATTCTTAGCATTCGGACAAATCACGTGGCAATATTTTTGGAACAAAACCACGTTGCAAAATTTGTTTTCAAGCTTTTCCAAACACCAGACGACATGGTTGCGAGAACAAGGTACATAGCTTTCGTCCACCAAGGTGACGTCGGACATATTCTGATATGGTCTTCCAGTTCAACAGAGAAATGAAAAGTGTATGTCTTACAAGGTCAATGTGTAAGAAAATAAAAGATTTATGACCTGAACATAGCATTACACAACTGTTTGATCAGTTCAGCAATATTATATAGAGCTGGTCTGGACTGCAAATTAAAAAAAATACTGCTTGGCTCAGCACCTCAGGCTAGTCTAATAATTTGGCCGCCCATTTGTTTCTGATGAATTAGCCCAGTTGACTTGGCCACAATAAAACAAGGGTTCTGTATTGTCTTGTCACTGCTTTGGAACGTAGGAAGACGTGAGGAAACTTTGGAGAACTGAATTCTCACAGGAATCTTTCTGTGAGGGCCTTGGGAATGAAAAGGAAAGCAAATTAAGGTGGTGTTTAGATGTTGAATTTGGGTGAGTGAATTTGGGAGTATGATGTCACTTCGTAATCATTGCGTCACGGTAGCATTTCGTTTGTATTTGTGAAAAATTGTCTAAAAATTAATTAATTAGGCTCAAAATGTTCGTCTCGCAGAGCACAACAAAACTGTGCAATTAGTTTTTGATTTCATCTATATTTAGTACTCCATGCATGTTATGACATTTTGATGTGACGGGGAATCTTCTTTTTGCATAGTAAATTTGGGAGTGGAATTTTGGAACTAAACAAGGCCTAACATGTCTACAATCTCATAGTTGTCTACATTTGTGCGTTTCGTAGCAATGATTTCATGTTTTGCATCCAAACTTCCCTTTGCTTTGTACCCAGTGGCAGAGCCATATTCCGAATTCAGGGTTTCAGTAAACTACCTGCGCCAGCGATTTTCCACCAGCTGGACCCCAGTAAAAAAAATGCAAGACCCCGGCAGCCCAGCCCAGCTTGTAATTACACGTGAACGACACAATTTGGCTCACACAAGAAGATAATTAGCAGCCGGCCACCAGGTGACGGGCATCCGGCCCATAATTTAAAAATAAATCACGACTTGAATAGCTAATCGACATCCGCTTCGATCGGCTCTTCTCTTCGAGGCTCCGACGTTTCGTCTTGTGCCGCCGACTCGCCTCTCGCGGTTCTGGGACTCGCTCATCAGTAGGTAACCCCTGCCTCCAATTGACAATCCGATTCCAATCTTTCATGATTAGTTGATGACTAGATAGTAGACACTAGAAAGTAGTTGCATAAATCTCTGTAGACATGTAAAGCTCTTGGGGTTTTTATTTTGGGTCTTTGAGATAATGAGATCTTAGATTTTGGTTTTTATTTTTTACAGTCATGTGCCGAGAATCCAACTATGAATATTATAGATATGATTGCTTGAATCCAATTATTGACTTGCAACTTGCAGAGTTTAGTGATCGTTTTAATGAGGTAAATTATAAACTCCTTACTTAGATTGCTGCTTTCAGTCCCAAAAATATTAAACTGCTTACTTAGCCACTGCATCGGTTGAGAGATGCTTTTCAGCAATGAAAATCGTTTCAATGAGGTAAATAAATTCGAAACCGCTTACTTAGCCACTACATCGGTTGAGAGATGCTTTTCAGCAATGAAAATCGTGAAGACAATATTGCGAAATTGTATTGGCAATCAATTTATGAATGATTGTAGTCATATGTTTTGTGGAACAAGGATTTTTAGCAAAAATTCCAATTGACCGACGCAATAGAATGAAACTATAGGAGGTAACAGAGGTTTATTTTGTGACAATATATCATTTTTAATTTTATTGATTATTAATATTATGCATAGTATTTTTTCGAGTGGGTACTATATAAATTTTCTCGGACTCCAACCCCGACGGCCTTTTTTCCTGGCTTCGCCCCTAATTGTACCTACAGTAACCGTGATGGGTGGACCTGACAATATACTCTGGACATAACCTTGTTAACTAATATATTCTTGTTGCACAACAAAGTCCATCATGAATCCGGTTCACCCTTATCTATTCCCTAAGAGCAACTCGAGCAGACCCTCTAAACAAGCCCCAAACCCAAATTTAGAGGGCCAAACAAAAAAATTACACTCCTGCAGGCCCTCTACTTTACCCCTGTATTGAGGAGGCCTCCAAATCAACCCCTGTCACTTCACCGCGATCATGACAAGCGCTAGGGACTCGGGCGAAGAACTGGCTGGAGCTCTCATGGAGGTAGCACTCCAACATGATACGATGCTGTGCGTGGAGGCTTAGTCGTAGGCAGGGTCCCCGCCGAGTACTGTCACGCGTGTTTAGATTTTGGATTTAGTGAGTCGGACTTGCCGTTTAATTTTGGTGTTTGCATGAGCAGTTTGGTTAGGGCGAACACATCGTTGTCGTAGATTAAATAATGCAGGTCGGCAGTTGTCTCATGGACATGAAAAAAAATTATGCACATAACGATATGTTTTTGTCGTAGGAATAAAATAAAATAAAATACTTAGCTTGATTAGGTTCGTAGTCGAAGTGGTCGCCGCGCGCAATGAGGTGGTTGTCGATCAAGCCGGCTAGTCGAGACATGTCTCTGGCTGGTTGCGGATGATCTTCAGGTGCGATTAGCAAGGAGATTGTAACCTCCCGGTAGCTTTCCCTGTGCTCGTAGGAAATTGCTTTTTTGATGCTTGCGCATGCATGATTTATCACGCGCAACATTGAAAGCGCATCTAGACACTTATATGTTTTGGTGATTTTGGATGACAACATGATTTGTATTTAACTTGTTTGTTTAATAATATGAGCAGAGTTTTATTCTTATGGATATTCATGAAATATATTTATTGAAGAATGAGAGCTCATTGTTGGTATATATGATATGAAAACAAACAAGTGTTTAAGATCTCATGCAACTAAGTAATACTGTCGGGGACAGACCCAGGGGGTCCCCTAACCATCGGGGTAATCACCCTCAAAAAATGTTAACCACGGAAGGCCGAATCACCAGCAGCCCGGAAGGGCCAGTAAGGCAGCGCGGCCCGTCACAGCTTATCACAGCCCAAACACAGCCGTCCGGGCTCGCCTGACGAGGGGACCCAGGTAGCGACCCTCGTCTCCGCCTCGCTCGAGGGACCCGGACCCCCCGGATCAGGCACAACGCAAACTCCGCCTCGCTCGAGAGCCGCACACCCCCTCAAGCAGGCGAGCCAACTCCGCCTTGCTCGAGGGCCGTGCACCCCCTCGAGCAGGCGAGCCAACTCCGCCTCGCTCGAGGCCACCCCTCTACTCAACGCGGCGCGCCCCGGCGCCGCGCCCGACAACGACATTTAATGCCCGCCCATCGGGCGGGCGCCGAAGTCAAAAGGCGACCTCTCCCCACGCCGCGCCGCTGACACCGTAGGGCTCGCTGTTCTACCTACTCCGGTCACTATGCGTCCTCACCACCACTGTGCGGACGCATGCGGCACTGCACAAGGCCCTGTGCAGACTTGCAGGCGTCATTCCGCACCACTATTCCACCCGCTCCCGTCCTTTCCCCCCAGTGCAGCCCTCGAATGGGCGTGAAGAACCCTCGAACGAATATATGAGCAGCGACCGAGCACGGACTCCGGTCAGGCGCGGCCCGGTGATGACGAACGCCGGGTCAAGTCCACCAACTCTCGGCCATTCCCCGGTAAACCGGGCACGCCGCGCACTGTGGACAACAGCAACCGCCATGCCGACCCCTGTGCCGCCAACTCTCGTCCTTCCCCACCTGCCACGCCCTCGAATCAACCAGCGGCGGGCGGCTGGGCGCGGATTACGGCGGCGCCACCCCTCGAAACCACTCCAGGACAAGCACAGGGACGGCCATGACACCCGCAGAAGCCGGAGCTCGCCATAAATCCCCTGTCGGGGTCAAGGACGACCGCACGCCCGACGCCATGCTCTCCAGTGCGCGCCCCTGTAGCACACACTGTACTTGTACTTGTAAGCCCCTCCCCCTCTCTCCTTGGCCTATAAAAGGAGGAAGGGAGCGAGAGAGAAAGGAAGGAAAAAGGCACACATGATCACCGCCTCACACGATATTGGCACTCGCCTCAATCACTTTCACACTCATTTTCAAGGACTTGGAGACTCCTTCTCCTCTCCCGCCTCGCTTGTAGCCCCCCACAGCAAGCACTCCGGTGCAAGATAGTACAGCGCCACGAGCGCACTCTACTGGACGTACGACCTCGCGGTCGGAACCAGGATAAACCCTTGTCTCACCGTGCTAGCTCTTGCATCAACCGTCAGGGGACGGGACACAGCGCATTCTGTGTGGCGTTGAGGATTGGGCGGCCAATCTCAGCACCGATAGTGGCGCGCCAGGTAGGGGGTTGCGCTGTGATCAACCCACTTCACCCGATCAGTTCCCTTGACGGCAAACCACGCCAAGGCCATGTCGCCACGACCCGCCACGGGGTCCCCCGGCCGGCTTCCGCGCGGATACCGGATCATGTTTGGGAGCCTGGAGTTCGAAGCGACCGGTGAGGGCCTCCTCATGCGGCTCGCCTCCAGTACGCCTGACATGATGACCATTACCCCGGCGCCGCCAACGCCGTCCCAGCTCAGGAGATGTCGAAAGCTGCACGAGCTGCAGATTCGCGTGGAGCGGCGCGTTGCCCCATGCATCGTCCTCCCTGATCGGGACGCACACCTGTTGCTCCGGCCTGCTGCCGCATTACAGGGGGGGCGCACCCCCACCAGCGGCTCCCGCGGAGGGAGCATGCTGGGAAAATACGGCCGAGCTGGCGCAGCTCCCGCACGGAATGAGCAACGCGACCGCAAGCTACTCCACGGCAATCAGCGCCAACCAGAACGCGCAAGAGGGTTTGCCGGGTCACCAGCTGGGTTCGATCCACGACCTCAACATTTCCTCGCCCGGCGGGTCCTAGCCCGAGTCGGACGACGGGGAAAGTGTGCGCGGACAGGAGCACCCAGGCCTGGACTACTCGGGGCTCCGCGACCGCGAAGGCCTTACCACCTTCCAGGCCGTTGCGGACTTCTGCCTCACCTGTTCTGACGATTCCAGCGAAGGAGAATATGACCCCACGCGGGAATGCTTCGTCCTCGACGGCGAAGTAGAGTCCGTGGGAGAGGATGAAGAAACGTGCGACGGGGCCGGGCATGACGAACCGCCACCAGCGCCCGCCGAGCCATCGGGCGAAGCCGCACTCGCGCAGGCACAGCTCGTGCAGGTGCAAGAGCTGGAAGCCAGGCTCCGACAGGAGCGCCAGCGGGTACAGGAGCTGCGCGCAGCTCTGGAAGCCCGACAGCCCGAGCGCGGCAAACGTGCGCGAGTCGCCGGGCGCATCGCTCAAGCGCGCATCATGAATGATGGCAATGACGCTAGCCCTGCCATGCCGCCGCGGGCAAGCCAGAAGCTCGTCGCCGCAGTAACTCTGATTCGGGCCATGCCCGAACCGTCGACACCAGAGGCGCGCGACATGCAGCGCCAGGTGCAGGCCCTTGTCGAAGAAGCGGCCGTTCAAAAAGCAGAAAGTTCCGCCTCCCGCATGTGCCACCAGGCCAGTTCGAGAGCCGGAGGAAGCAAGCGGGATAAAGAACAGTCAATCCATACCCCGCGCTAGGGGTGCATGGACGCCTCGCCAACCAACGAACGACGGGAAGACGCTTATGACCGGCGACCGCGAAACGAGGAGGTCCGCGAAGGACCGACTCATAGACACACGAGGCGCCATCAACGACGGCGACGCGCGCAATGTCCTAAACAAGAAAAGGCAGGACGCGGCGCCTCCCCGCAGTAGGCACCCCCGACGAGGGGGTCGCTACGACAGCGAGGAGGATAAAAGCCCGACGCCGGAACCCCCAGGAACCCATGTGTTCAGCCAGAAAATTCGTTCGGCCGCCATCCCGCCACGCTTTCGTCAGCCGACCACCATTACCAAGTATTCGGGCGAGACGAAACCCGAGATGTGGCTCAACGACTACCGCCTGGCTTGCTAGTTGGGCGGGGCCACCGACGATGCTATGATCATCCGCAACCTTCCGCTTCACCTCGCGGACTCGGCATGGACATGGCTCGAACACCTACCCGCGAACCAGATCCATGACTGGGACGACCTGGTCAGGATGTTCGTGGGTAACTTCCAGGGCACGTACGTGTGCCCCGGAAAGTCCTGGGACCTGCGCGGGTGCCGGCAGGCGGCCGACGAACCGCTGAGAGACTTCATCCACCGCTTCTCCAAGCGCTGCACCGAGCTACCGAGTGTGGGTGACTCCGAAATCATCCACGCCTTCCTCGAAGGCACGACTTGTCGGGAGCTGGTGCGCGAGCTGGGGCTAAACCATCCCACCAGCGTCAATGCGCTGTTCGACATCGCTACCAACTTCGCCTCTGGGGAGGAGGCCGCTGGGGCAATTTTCGACGGCAAGACCAAGGGGAAGCACGCGGAGGAGCTGCCCGTGGAGGGCAGCAAGTCCAAGGGCAAGGCTAAAAAGCAGAGACGAGGTGGCAAGGGCAAGAAGCCTCGGCAAGCCGCACAGCAGCAGCAGCAGGGTGAGGACTCTGACGAGGCCCTCGCGGTCGAGCGAGGCCGCAAAGGCCCTCGAGGACCTCCTCAGGGGGGAGGCCTGTTCGACGAGATGCTGAAGAAGTCATGCCCGTACCATAAGGGCCCTGTCAGCCACACCCTCGAACAGTGCAAGATGATCAAGGGTTACTACAAGCGCACCTCCGCGAAGGAGGATGGCCCGAAGAAGGGTACGGGTGATGGCGGCAACGACGAGTTCCCCCATGTGGAGAACGTCTTCTTCATCGTGGGGGGACCCACGATGAACGCGACGTCCCGGGAGCGGAGACGTGAACGCCGAGAGGTCTTCTCCGTTCACCCCGCGACGCCGACTTACCTCGCCTGGTCAGACGAGACCATCTCCTTCGGCCGCTAGGACCATCCGGACTATGTCCCGAATCCGGGGCGCTATCCACTTGTCGTCGACCTCGTCATCGGCAACACACGATTCTCCAAGGTACTGATGGACGGGGGCAGCAGCCTCAACATCCTCTACGTCCGCACCTTAGAACTCATGGGCATCAGCACGAATCAGCTGAGGCCAAGCAAGGTGCCGTTCCACGGCATTGCACCGGGAAAACGGGTCCAACCCCATGGGCAGATCGACCTACCCGTTTGCTTCGGCACTCCCGACAACTTTCGGAGGGAGACCCTCACCTTCGAGGTGGTGGGATTCCCAGGAGCGTACCACGCCATTCTCGGGCGTCCGTGCTACGTCAAGTTCATGGCGGTCCCCAACTACGCCTACCTCAAGATGAAGATGCCGGGGCCAAAGGGCGTCATCACCGTGGGATCGTCGTACGAGCATGCTTACGCGTGTGACGTCGAGTGCGTCAAGGGCGTGGAGGCGTTGAGGGTCAGCGCTACCCTCGACCCCAAATAGGAAGCAGTGCTCGTCGACTTTCTCCGCGCCAACGCCGACATATTTGCGTGGAGACCCTCGGACATGCCGGGTATTCCGAGAAAGGTCGCCGAGCACAGCCTCGACATCCAGCCTCACTCCAACCGGTGGTACAACGACTGCGGCGGTTCGACGAGGAAAAGCGCCGCGCCATCGGGGAGGAGGTGCACAAGCTCCTGCAGGCCGGGTTCATCAAAGAGGTATTTCACCCGACCTGGCTTGCTAATCCTGTTCTAGTTAGGAAGAAAAACGGAAAATGATGTATGTGCGTAGATTATACTGGTTTAAACAAAGCATGCCCTAAGGTTTTGTTCCCTTTTCCTCGAATAGATCAGATAGTAGACTCCACTGCTGGGTGCAAATTGCTATGCTTTCTTGATGCTTATTCCGGTTATCATCAGATTAAGATGAAAGAGTCCGACCAGCTCGCGACTTCTTTCATCACCCCGTTTGGCATGTTTTGCTACGTCACTATGCCGTTCGCCCTCCGAAACGCTGGAGCTACATACCAGCGATGTATGCAACATGTTTTCGGAAGCCACATTGGGCGGACCGTTGAGGCATATGTAGATGATATCGTTGTGAAAACCAGAAAGGCGGACGATCTGGTAAACGATTTGCAAATCGCATTCGGTTGCCTCTAGGCAAACGGGGTAAAATTAAATCCGGAGAAATGCGTATTCGGGGTGCCGCGGGGCATGCTGTTGGGTTTCATCGTCTCCCAATGAGGCATCGAACCCAACCCCGAAAAAGTCTCGGCCCTGGAACGGATGAGGCCAATTCGAGACCTCAAGGGGGTGCAAAGGGTACTGGGCTGCCTCGCGGCTCTCAACCGTTTCATCTCTCGACTTGGTGAAAAGGGCTTACCTTTGTACCGGCTCCTAAAAAAGCACGAACGCTTTTCATGGACCCTCGAAGCCCAAAAAGCCCTCGACGGGCTAAAAGCGTCGCTCGTACGCGCACCAATCCTCACGCCGCCGTAGAACGGTGAGCCCCTCTACCTCTACATGGCTGTGACGACGCAAGTTGTCAGCGCCGTCATAGTCGTAGAAAGGACAGAGGAGGGTCACGCTCTGCCGGTCCAGAGGCCGGTGTACTACGTCAGTGAGGTGCTGACTGAGACCAAGGTGCGGTACCCACAGATTCAGAAGCTAATCTACGCTGTAGTGCTTGCGCGACGAAAGCTGCGACACTACTTCGAGGCCCACCCGGTCACCGTGGTCTCATCTTTCCCTTTGGGGGAGGTAGTCCGCAACCCGGACGTCTCGGGTAGGATAGCGAAGTGGTCGATGGAGCTCGTAGGAGAAACTCTCTCCTACGCGCCACGAAAAGCGATAAAATCACAAACCTTAGCGGATTTCGTCGCTGAGTGGACCGACGTCCAACTTCCACCGCCATAGATCCAAGCCGAGTGCTGGACCATGTACTTCGACGGGTCAGTGATGAAAACTGGGGCAGGCGCGGGCCTCCTCTTCGTTTCGCCCCTCGGGGAGCACATCCGATACGTGGTTCGCTTGCACTTTCTGGCGTCGAACAACATGGCGGAGTATGAAGCCCTCCTCGCCGGGCTCCGCATCGCCATTGACCTCGGCGTCAAACGCCTCGACGTCCGGGGAGATTCTCAGTTGGTCATCGACCAAGTGATGAAGAACGCAAGCTGCCGCGACGAAAGGATGGAGGTGTACTGCAACGAGGTTCGCCGTCTCGAGGACAAATTCTATGGCCTCGAGCTGAACCATATCATGCGCAAATACAATGAGGAAGCGGATCAGCTGGCCAAGATCGCGTCAGAGCGAGTCACCATTCCTCCGAACGTCTTCGCCCGCGACCTCGACCAACCCTCCGTCAACTTCGAACAAAGGGCTGGAGCCCTCAAGACACCCTCAGGGGCCGAGGGGGTCGAGCCCATGGAAGAGGACCCCTCGAAAGAGGGGCTCCAAGCCCTCGACGTTGGAAATTCTTCGGCTGAGGCCATGGAAATCGACGTGGACACACGTCCGCAAGACTGGCGCAGCCCATACATCGCGTGGATCGACCGCGGGGAGCTGCCCTCGGACCGGACCGAGGGGCGCCGCATCGCCAGAAGGGCCAATATCTTCGTCTCGGTCGGCGGCGAACTGTATAAACGCGGCGCCTCGGGAATTCTGCAGCGATGCATCCCCATCCTCGAGGGTAAGCTGTTGATCCGCGACATCCACGCCGGGGTGTGCAGACACCACGCGGCGCCGCATACCCTCGTGGGCAACGCGTTCCGGCAAGGCTTTTACTGGCCTACCGCCGTAGCCGACGCGAACGAAGTCGTGCGTACCTGCGAAGGGTGCCAATTGTACACACGAAAGACGCATCTCCCGGCGCACGCCCTACAGACCATCCTTGTAACATGGCCTTTCGCGGTCTGGGTGTTGGATCTCGTGGGGACTTTCCGCCCAGCGCCCGGGGGCTTCACCCACTTGTTGGTGGCTATCGACAAGTTCTCGAAGTGGATCGAGGTCTGGACCATCACCAGCATCAGATCTGAGCAGGCCGTGTTGTTTTCACTAGTACATAAGTTCACATTAATGACAAACATCATTCATCACAGTACATGCTAAATTCGTCATTGAAACTCTTCTGTGACGACTTTATGACGATTCTGAGATCGTCACAGAACGAGCGTCACATTTGACGCACCGTGACGAATCACGCAATTTGGTCACATAACTACTCGTTTTCCGTGACCTACACGGTTTTCGTCATGTAACAACTCGTCTTATATGACTAGACAACATCGTCACTAATTTCGTCATGAAAGTGACTGCCACGTGGCGCCATGCACGCTAGAAGCTGACGTGGCTAGGTGCCACGCTGGCTGCTGACGTGGCTCAGTGCCACACTGGCTGATGACGTGGTCGGTTCCGCGCTGGACGTTGACGTGGCGACATTGACCTGGACAATAACGTGGTGCGTTCTGGTTGGTCCACATGGTGCGTTCTGATTGGTCCATGTGGCGTGTTTTGATTGGTCCACGCGGTGTGTTTTGGTGACATAATTTCTAATTTCTACTTTCTATTACAGACCCTATTTTTCCAAATTTCAACCCAAAATTGTCTATAGAGTGAAAAAAATTATTCAATGCCACATCAGTAAGCAAGATCAAAACTATTTATATAGCAGCAATTGTACAAGCAGAAAGTACTACATGCCCATTAACAATTGACACAAAGTAAATACATTTCACAGAAAGTACTACATTTTTAATCCTAATTTTACTGCTATCATGCCAGCTTGTCGAATTTGCAATCAGCCTGCCTGAAGCCTTCAACGAGGTCGAATGGGTACCTACAAGAAACAGATATGATAAGAACATGGACTCAAATATATTGTTTCAATTGCGTCAATAAATGCAGCTACAAAAAAAATGGGATAATTTCACCTTAACATCAAAACTGTAAGGGCCATAGAGAGATGTGTAAAATGGTGCACAAAAGATAGGACAAATTGGGCACTTGTTCATAAGGAGCACCATAGATGCAACCTTTGCTGGTTCAATGTTCAAATATTATTGCAACCTAGTATGAAAAAAAGCATGATATAACTGCAGCCAAGACTTCCACACAATTATCTGGTACTTTGTAAAAAATAGTCATGCAAGGATGCCAACATAAACATAACAGCAGCATTTTACAACATTATGAGTTTTTCTAGTGTCGAGTTTTGTTCTGTGCTAATGACAAGTGACAGAAAGAATAGCAGCTAGACATGTTAAAGCACAAACAACAGGATCCCAAAGACAACAAGCTGATTACTACAAAAATAATGTGATTGACAATGCAAAGAATGTTCTGTAAAAACTAACAAGTATATGATCACAATTATCATTTATCCTACGAATAGAACCACAAAGGGAAAGGGAATATGAAAGGCTTCAAGGTACAGGGTTAACTCAAATTAACATACCCATAGGGAGGGCAGAGTAGTAAACTCATCAACATTATGATAAAGAGTGAGCCATCCTTGCAGTTAATACTGGACGCTTGCAACGCCTTCTTCCTTCCTCGATCAACAAATGTTCTTGCACTTCTCCATCGCCCTCGGTGCTGAAAAATGAACAGCCCAGACAACAAAAAGAAAAGCATCTCATTAGAATCTCATTCAAATATATGGGAGGTCCAAGATTGGAATGGCAATCACTTTGCAAAAACAGGTTATTCGGTAACAAATAATTATGGGAGCACTCAACTTTGCACACATGATGGATCCCTAACAGACACACAACAACAGCAGCACCCTGCACCGGCCCTATCATTTGGCCCTACACCCTGCACTGTCCTAACAAATTGACACAGTTCTTTTTTTCCAATAAAGAAAGCTGACACAATGCTGCTATCAACCATTTGCTGTAGAGAGTACATGGAAAATCTCAACCTCTGATTTGAACAGAAGCAACTGCACAGATCGAGAACCACCTTTTGAGCACAAAAGGAATTGCAGTACTACCAACAGCAAACAACAGGTTATTCGGTACTGAACTTGAACTAGAAATCAAAAGTACCAAACACTATATCATGGAAAGTGGAAGAGTACAAACTCCGAGCCACCAAAATTTCCCAAGGGCAAATCCTATCCCGCAGGGACCCAAATCACACAACCAACTGAAGCTAAATCCAACACAGCAACACAGTAGGTCAGGATCCACATATGCTTGGCACACAGATCAACACCTAATCCCTTCGCCCACAAGCCAGCCTAATCAATTTCAAGATTCATGAAACAAATCCCGACATCAGAACACATCCCCAGTCAGTAACCCTAACCCTAGGTTAGGCGCCTCACCTTGATGCGTCGACGAGCCGCCGGCGTGAGCCCTGTCGTGTGGACCTGGCACGACCACGACGGGCTTAGTCTCACCGTCGTTGTCGTAGCCTCCCGGATCTCAGGCAGCAGCCACCACCATGTGAGCCGCACCGCGCTCCATTACTGCACCTCGGTGGAGACCCTCGGTAGAGGAAGGCGGCCTCGACCCCGGCGGCAGCGGCGCACGCCAGGAAACGGCGCTCGGCCTCCATCCAGGCTACACGATGGCATCCTCGCGGCGGCGCGCGTAGGCTGCGTGGCTGGAAGGGGCGGCGACGGCTGGGCTGGCGGCGAACTGAGGCTGGGAGGGAGCGGCGGAGCGGGATCTGAGGGGGCAGAGAGCGGGCGCGGAGGGGGGGTGGGAGCTCAAAGCGGGAGGGGAACTGCTCGGGAGTGGGAGGGAGGGAGAGAGGAGAAGAGAGGGAAGCTAGGGTTGCAGCTCATTTTATAACTTGGGACCGCGATCGGAGCCATCGGATTGACAACGGACGGCCAAAGATAGTTGGGCCGTTCGGGCCGAAACAGGCCTTGTTTCATTTCTTCTCTATTTAACTTTTTTCTTTTCTTTTTCTTTTTATTGCACCATTGTGAAGTAACACATAAGAATAATTATCTTATATATACAAACTCATTTTTATATGTAATAGACTACATATGAGTCATCTTCTAAAAGTTTAAAGAATTTTAGAATTGATTTACTATTTATTATATGTTAAATAAATTTCTACGTGGTTATCAAAATTAGTTTCAAATTGAACTACATGTGCACCTAGCAAGATACCAAAAATTGCATAAAAATTAAAGTTAGGCTCATATGTTCCATTCTATTCCATGCCATAAAGATACATGGAAAATTTAACTGTCTTCTATGGACAATTCAAACTTCTTACTCAAGATTACCACGCAATAATTAGAATAATATCCAAAATTTCTGAAAAAAATGTATAAATTGATATGACAACATACTTTTGGGCTATAATCTTGCCATAAAAAATTTAGATATTTTTAGTGAAGTAAGACTATACGTTGTTCATAATCGGATACATCACTCACATAGTTTCTTATAACTCTAGTCTAACTTTGAGATTTAAGTAGCCCATTAAACTTTCGAACTCATACGGAACTCAAACTTGGATATAACCTTATGTTCATCATAACATTACAAAATATGAAGTTAGATGACCAATTGTTATAGAAAAATATGGTTTATCAATTCTCTTTCGGTGCAAGAAAAGAAGTTATGTAAAAACGAAATGAAAATGGAAATAAGTATGAAAACAAATGATATGACATGAAAGATCATGGATTTAGAAAAATTTAGAAAAACAAACCACCGAATTTGGAGTTCTTATGAGATAGAAAAACCAATTACAAAATTTAATTCCAGATTAAAAAGAGAAAAGTTAAATGCTATCATACGGCAGCAAGGGGGCGCCTCCACGTGGCGTTATAAGAGCCTCGCGTTGGCACGTATCCATGGTGAAGCCGCTCAGCCAATAAAAAGTTACAACACCAAAACTGTGCATCGAAGGGCAAGTGGTCCGGTGGTAAGCCATCCTCTGGAAATGCACGAGGTTAGGGGTTCGACTCCCCCTCTCGGTGCCCCTTTTGTTTTTGCTGTGGATTATTCCAATAAAACAGTAGAACAACAGGAACAACATATAAAATATTACAATACCATCAATAAACACAAAAGGGGTGCAGTGGTCGAGTGATAAGTCATCCTCTTTGGCTCGGTGGCGTCAGAGGTTCGAGTCTTCCCAGCGCCGAATTTCTTTTTGCCGTGGATTATTCCAATAAAATAGTAGAACATCATATAAAACACTACAATACCATCACTAAGCACAAAAGGTTGTAGTGGCCCAGTGGCAAGCCATCTTTTTTGTCTCGGTAAGGTCACGAGTTCGACTCCCCCACGCCCCTCTTTGTTTTGCTAATTTTTTTCCACAAACTCATAAAATGGTGAAACGACGGTATAAAAACATAAAATGCCACCATGCTACATAAAAGGTAAAATAGCCTAGTGGTAAGGCATTCAGTTTGTCTTTGAGATGTCATGGGTTCAATTCCTTAAGTTGACAAAATTTTTTCCGCCGATTTTAAAATGGCACAGGTGGTACTCGACGACATATTTTTTTTCTCCAAGGTGTCTCCATTTTTTATTATCATATCCGTGACGATTTGCTACAACGTCATATGACAGGCATGTAAAAAAGATAACCCAGCCCGAGGATAGTTTTCTATGACGATACAATAATTTGATTTATGACATTTTTATCAATTTCATCATAAATTCGTAGTGGCTGAGGGCAGTCACCATAGATCCATGACGAAAGACAAATTTTCGTCATAGATGTATATTTTTCAATGACGATTTTTGAAAATGTCACGAGGAAAACATCATAGATACTAACATTTCTACTAGTGTTTTCACCGACATCATCCACCGATTCGGGGTACCCAACTCGATCATCACCGACAACGGCACCCAGTTCACCGGCAAGAAATTCTTGGAGTTCTGCGACGACCATCACATTCGCGTAGACTGGTGGGGCGTAGCACATCCACAAACGAACGGCCAAGTAGAACGTGCCAACGGCATGATACTACAAGGCCTGAAGCCAAGAATCTTCAACAAGCTAAACAAGTTCGGCCGGAAATGGGTAGCTAAGCTGCCATCGGTGATTTGGAGTCTCAGGACAACCCCAAGCAGGGCCACAAGCTTTAGCCCATTCTTTCTCGTCTACGGCGCCGAGGCCGTCCTCCCAACAGACTTGGAGTACGGGTCTCCGAGGCTCAAGGCCTACCAAGAAGAACAAAACCAGCGGAACCGCGAGAATTCGCTGGACCAGGTGGATGAGGCGCGAGACGTAGCATTGCTTAACTCAGCACGCTACCAGCAATCACTCCGGCGGTATCAAGCTCAGAAGGTGCGGCGTTGAGACCTTCACAAAGGGGACCTGGTGCTAAGGTTGCGCCAGGACAATCGAGAACGCCACAAGCTCACTCCACCGTGGGAATGACCATTCATCATCGCCAAAGTCCTCAAGCCTGACACTTACAAGCTGGCAAACGAGAAGGGCGAGATCTTCACCAACGCCTAGAACATCCAACAGCTACGTCGCTTCTATCCTTAAAACTCTCAGCATTTCTTGTAAATACTTCATGTTCTTAGCCAACAACGATGAAAAGTTTGCGAAAAACATGGAAACATTGTTACTAACAGCATGAACAAGGGGGCCTTGGTCCTATCCTCGATCTAGTCTCGATAGAGCCAACCCCCCTCGGGGGCTACAGGTGGTTTACCCCCCTCCCCTAATCGTCCCAATTTTAAAATTGTGCTCAAACTCAGGACGCTTAGAAAGATGCGGGGCGCGAACTAACTAAGGCCGGAGCTGGCAGAGCCATGAGACCGCCTACGCCCTCGAAGGGATACGACATCTCCCTCTCCACTCCACGCCTTAATTACTCGCAGATTCGAAATACCCTGCCAAAATCTCTCCAAGCCAAGAATAGCACAATAGAACAATCAAGCAAGTTTGAAGCACACAATCGAAATTCAAACTTAGTTTATGTACAGAGCTAGTCTCCTAAAAAAATACATCTAGACCTCTAAGCCTGAACCTTTCAGGCTTCACCTTCCTGCGGGGGCGCGGCGGCCTTGGCGGCGGCAGTCGAAGGAACCGACGCGAGGGCCCCAGGACCATCGTCATCATGGTGCACCGAGGCGATGGCCTCCTCAAGGGACGCCACGGCGTCAGCTTCAGGATCAGCCTCGGCTTCGGGGGCAGCCACGGCCTCGGGCCCAAAGTCGGCGCGCATCTTCATCCTCGCCGGGAAAAAGCTCACGCCTGAACTTGGCGGCAAGCGCTGTGGCGGCATCCTCGGCACTGTCATCGGCCTCGTCGAGAGCAGTAAGGGTGGCGTCGTCATCCAGGTCTGCGTCGATAAAGTAGCCGCGTGCCACCACCGCATGGTCGATGTCGTAGTGGGTCGACACCACGCCGAGTGCCTTCTTCACACAAAGGTGAAGAGCGTTCTCGAGGCGCTCCGCCACGCAGCCTCTCAAAGACCTTAGGCGGCTGGGCAATGACGACCCCGACTGCAACCCCGACGGGATGTCGACGCACTGGATGTCCCGGCACGCGGCGTCGGCGGCAGCCCTCAGAGTCTCGAGCTCCCCCTGAGCCTCGGAGTAGGCAGCTTGAACAGCCACCACCTCGTCCGCCTTGTCGGCCTCGGCCTTCCGTAGCCCTGACAAAGATCGAGCACGTCAAAACGAACTCCAACACAAAAACAGCCAAGGAAGCTAAGAAAACATAGAACCATACCATCTACCAAGGCCCTGGCCTCGGTAAGCGTCGTGCGCTCCTGCTGGAGCAGGTCCTCCGCGGTGGCCAGCGCATCCTCCTTCTCCCGAAGCGAGTGGCCCAGCTGTTCGGCCTCCTGGGCCTTCTGCTCTGCCCAGGCCGTCGCCTCCGCGAGCTGAGACTGCGCGGCCTCGCGCAACTTGCGCTCCTGCTCGAGCCGCGTCCGCTCCGCCATGAGCGCCTCGCGCTCCCGCTGGAGCTGGCCCTGTGCCTCCAGCATCCTGGTCTCAGCCTCCTCGTGCGCCTTGCGCTCGAGCTCGAGCCGCTCCAATGCTGCGACCAATGCCCAGGCCCCCCGCTCTGCCGCGCCTCTGTCGTCATCGCGTTCCTGCTCTGCGCGAACCTTGGCAGCCTCGTGCGTGCGGGCGGCCGTCTCTGTCTCCCTCACCTGGGCAGTGAGCTGGGTCACCTCCGTGCCCAGGTCCAGGTTCGCCTGATGGTACCGACGAAGATCGGCGTACAAGTCCACGATGCACGCGGTCTTGTCCGCCGCCTCCTGCCGCAGAAGCTGCACGAAGAACCATCGAGGATAAGGCACGAACTAAAAACAGTGACGAATCACCAAGGTGTATGGATAAGCACGGGGTTACCTCGAAGAGTTCCAGCGCCTGCCTGGAATGAAGATCGGCGGCGGCAGAGATGGCCCGCTCCAGGTCCGTCCCGACCCGTTCGGCTGGAGCCCACAGCTCGTTGTCCTCCGCCATGCCGCGCCAGACTCGGGCAGCGACGCCGGGCTCCTCCGGCCATGCGCACGGGCCGCGCCGACCCTGAAGCAGCGCTGCCTCGGCCGCATCCCACTCCACCGCTCCCCCAGCCACCGGCGGCCCCCGGGCCAAGCAAAGCGCCGCCGGCACCTCGGCCGCAGCCACCCCCGCAGGGGGAACACGCCCGCCATCGTCGTCTTGGGCCACGCCTTGTGCGCAACCCAAAGCCGACAGGATGATCGTGCTGCCGATCGGTGCGACCGCCTCCCGCCTCCTTCCAGCAGGGGCCGCAGCGGTGGCACGGCCCCCCTGCTCGCCCGCCTCTATCACCGGGGCGCCGTGCCCCGGCTCCACGTCCACCACCGGGGCGTCTTGCCCCGGCTCCATAACCACCATCGGGGGCGTCCCCCCCCCCCCGCTCCGTCTCCATCGGCCGGGAGTCTCGTACCCCCGGCGCCGGCTCCTCTGGCATCACTGCGGGCGTCGCTGCTGGACGCGGAGTCCCACGCGAACACGATCCCCCGGCGTGAGGGGAATCCAACGCTCCGACCTTCAATGCCTTCTTAGGCGCGAGGTTGGGTTTGGCCTTGGCAGCACCCCGAGCGCTAAATCAGAAAGGAAAAACAGAAATTATGAAGTAAAAAACCAAACGGGGGTGGAAAATCACGAGAAAAGCTCAAAGCGAGACTTACCGGATGCAGTCCTGCAAGGCCTGCAATTTCCGCTTCGAGCCGCCCGTCGAGGGAGCCCTCCTCGAACTCGAGGACCCCCTCAACCCGCTCGGGGGCTGCGAACCACTCGAGCCCTCGGCATCCGATCTGCTGCGGCGCCACGTGCCCGCAGCAGGGGTAGAAGTCACGTGCGCCCGCGGCGCCGCGGGTCGGGCAGGCGCGATCGTCGTCCGCACCACCACCGGTGCGACATCGCCAAGGCTCGCCGCGCCCACCCCCGGCGGCGGCACGGTCATCTCCTCCTCCTCGCCGGCGGGCGGAGCCCCACCGGCGTCGATCTCCTCCTCCTCCTCCTCCTCACTGGGAGGGTCCAGGGAGTCCTCTGGGGACGTCGGCAGTGTCCCGCCGTCCCTCCACCGGCGAAGCGCCGCCGAGTGCGCGTCCCGCCGGGCCTGCCTCCTTTGGCTGCTGGCCTTCCTCGCCGCCTTCGCGTCCCTCTCGCGGGCGCGGTTCGAAGCGCGCACCTCCAGAGTCGGCGCGAGGGAGCGGTAGAGGCTGCAGTTCACCTCCTGAAACCACAATGAATCGAGGAAGGAAGTCCTAAGTTACCAATCCGACAGCTCGGGATGGAAAATGATGACTTACCGACAAAACGTGGCCCTCATCGGGGCGTAACCGGAACGACCAGAGGTCGCTCGGCATAGTGTCGGGATGCACCGCCGTTCGCACCCTCGTAACGATGTACTCCTCAAGGAATGGCTCCGGCAACATACGCGAAGCCGCAAGTGCCGCCGGGTCAGCGCCCTCTGTCATCCGGAATAGAGGGAGCTGTCTCTCCATGAGGGGAACCACCAGGCGACGATGGCAGTGCGCAAGCACATGCGCCACGGTCAAACCCGACCCCTCCAAAGTACAAAGGGCGTCGATGGCGGGGCGGAGCCTCTTCCGCTGGCCGTCGCCGGAAACCCCGTAGCTCCAGGAGTCGTCCTTCTCCGTCAAGACCTTGCCAGTATACTCCGGCAACCCCAGGCCGTCGTTGTGCAGATAAAACCACCCCTTGGCCCAGCCGCTGTTGTTGGTGGTCATCCTGAAGGCCGGGTACAGGTGCTTCCGGGGCTCGAACGGCGCGAGCGTAAGACCGCCGGCGCACGAAGAACGGCGCACCCCCCTCCCCGCGCCGGACGTGCTGAGCTCGGCGCGAAAGAGGTGGACCCACAGGTCCCAGTGCGCCTCGATCCCCAGCACGCCCTCACAGACGCCGACGAAGGCCGCCCCCTGAGAGACGGCGTTAGGGGCGAAGTTGTGGAGCTCCACGCCGTAGTAGTGGCAAAGACCCCGCATGAACTGGCTGGCGGGCGCATTGAAGCCCCGCTCGTGGAAGCGGATGAAGCTCACCACGTACCCCGCCGGCGGGTTCGGCACCCTGGCCGCCAGCGGCGGGACAATCCACGGCGGCCGCGCCGGATCGCCCCGGGGAGAGAGCTGCCCGCCGGTCACCAGGCCCTCAAGGAGGTATTCGGTAGCGGTGGACGGAGTCCACTCGGTGACACCCTCAATGACCACCATGGCAGACATCGGATCGGGAGCAAAGGCGACGAAGGCGGGAAGGACGAGCAGAGAGTAGCTAGCGGGCTCGGAAGCGAGAGAAAAGCGGAGGCACGAGCTGGTGCGGGGAATGGCGAAGGTAAGTAATCCCCTCCCCCCCGCTTTCCTTTTATAAAGGAGCGAATTCATCCCCGCCGCGGCACGCAAAACCATCGGTGACAGGCCCGGCGCGTGTGGCGCACCGATGTCAGTCGGGGGCCCCTCCCCTTTTTCCCGGGGAACGGCACGCGAGAGCGGCGACATTTACTGCGGCACAGTAAAACAAAACGACACGGCAGCGACGCCTGACCGGGGAGGGCACGCGAGAGTGGCGGCATTTACTGCGGCACAGTAAAATGAAATGACACGGCAGTGGCGCCTGACCGCCCGTCGCCTCGCCCCTCCCCGACGCACACCAACTCTGCCTAAAAAGGTGCGCCCACTACGCCCACCTCGCCCACTCCGTGCCCCGTCAGCCACGACCGCGCCCGCCAACGGTCGCGCGTAGGCCCGCAAACCAAAATGTCAACAACCGAACGGAAGGGTTCCTTCCAAGGTAAGACAACGACGCCCCTCCCCCCCGAGGCGCAGGGTGCTACTAATCAGGGGCTCGAAGTCCAGGCCTCGAAAGGGCTCGACAGGCGTCCCAGATTAAGCGATGCTAAGACTACCGGTCACGCTCGATCAACCCTCGAGCCCACTGCTCAAGGGTGACCTGCACCTTTTCTCAAGGCCCCACTGATCAGGAGAACGAAGCCTGGCTCGCAAAAGGGTTCGACAGGCGCTCCGGATCAACAGAGTCAGGGACGATTCGGGCGTGCTCAACGGACTTTACCCCGAACGCGAAGTTTGGGGACGCCCCTGTTGTGTTCAAGGCCAGACATGGGCAGCTAGACGAGGGGTCCCATCGAGGGAGAGCTTCCGCGCCCTCGGCCCCCATCGAAGGGGGCCGAGCCCTACCTAGCAAACCTTTGCAAACGCTCTTATGGACGAGTCTCCGAACCACGAGCCGACCCCTAGCGAACGGGGCACGGGCGTCCACTTGAACTACCCGCTAGCAGCTCACCGAGGCATCTGTGTACGCGGCCCAATTCAAGGGTTACATGAATGACCTCACCCCTCTCCCCCGCGAAGGGGAAGCGAGGGTCACAACTCATAGACAAAAAGCCCCTCTGACCGCCTCCGCTCGGGCCAGGGGCTCCTTGCAGCATATCCTCCTCCTCCTATGCGCGAAACATGTCGAAGCCGTGCAGGACCCGCCCCCAGGGTTCCGTATAAATCGGTATCATCCCCGCAATCCACCACGTCGAATGGGGAGCGACTAACACAACCCTCGAGAGTCAAAGCCCTTGCATGAGTGAACTCACTCCTCTAAGGGCTCTGGGGCTACACCAGCGGGTGCGCTCGCGCGCCCCCACGGAAGAACATGCGTAATCAAGAAGGAGTAATCCCCGCAGAATGCCCGGGAACGATCCCGCGAACCATCAGCCTCTGCCCGACTGACCCTTAGTCCGGCAGAGACTCGGGGGCTACTGTCGGGGACAGACCCAGGGGGTCCCCTAACCATCGGGGTAATCACCCTCAAAAAACGTTAACCACGGAAGGCCGAATCACCAGCAGCCCGGAAGGGCCACCAAGGCAGCGTGGCCCATCACACCTTATCACAGCCCAAACACAGCCGTCCGGGCTCGCCTGACGAGGGGACCCAAGTAGCGACCCCCGTCTCCGCCCCACTCGAGGGACCCGGACCCCCGGATCAGGCGCAACGCAAACTCCGCCTCGCTCGAGAGCCGCGCACCCCCTCAAGCAGGCGAGCCAAATCCGCCTCACTCGAGGGCCGCGCACCCCCTCGAGCAGGCGAGCCAACTCCGCCTCGCTCGAGGCCACCCCTCTACTCAACGCGGCGCGCCCCGGCGCCCCGCCCGACAACGGCATTTAATGCCCGCCCCATCGGGCGGGCACCGAAGTTAAAAGGCGACCTCTCCCCACGCCGCGCCGCTGACACCGTAGGGCTCGCTGTTCTACCTACTCCGGTCACTATGCATCCTCACCACCACTGTACGGACGCATGCGGCACTGCGCAAGGCCCTGTGCAGACTTGCAGGCGTCATTCCGCACCACTATTCCACCCGATCCCGTCCTTTCCCCCCGGTGCATCCCTCGAATGGGCGTGAAGAACCCTCGAATCAACCAGCGGCGGGCGGCTGGGCGCGGATTACGGCGGCGCCACCCCTCGAAACCACTCCAGGACAAGCACAGGGACGGCCATGACACCCGCAGAAGCCGGAGCTCGCCATAAATCCCCTGCCGGGGTCAAGGACAACCACACGCCCAGCGCCATGCTCTCCAGTGTGCGCCCCTATAGCACACACTGTACTTGTACTTGTAAGCCCTCCCCCCCCTCTCTCCTTGGCCTATAAAAGGAGGAAGGGAGCGAGAGAGAAAGGAAGGAAAAAGGCACACACGATCATCGCCTCACACGATATTGGCACTCGCCTCAATCACCTTCACACTCATTTTCAGGGACTTGGAGACTCCTTCTCCTCTCCCGCCTCGCTTGTAGCCCCCCACTGCAAGCACTCCGGTGCAAGATAGTACAGCGCCACGAGCGCACTCTGCTGGACGTACGACCTCGTGGTCGGAACCAGGATAAACCCTTGTCTCACTGTGCTTGCTCTTGCATCAACACTCAGGGGACGGGACACAGCGCATTTTGTATGGCGCTGAGGATTGGGCAGACAATCTCAGCACCGACAAATACAATGACAAGTGAAGTGAAATGACAAATGAGACACTGTCTTATGCAAATTAGTTGGTCTCATCTATAGGATACTTGTCAAAGGTTTTTGGGACAAAATAATTGAAGAAATTGGGATTTCCTTGAGCTTGTTCCATGGCAATGGTTACATTCAAAATGAGACATGATTCTATGGTTAGTATATGTTCTCAAATGCATAGAAGCATATGGACAAGTGATTTACCAAAGCCAACATAGAAGATAATATTGGACATATCTCAAGTTAATTAAAGACATGGAATTCAATATGGTATTCATGGTGATGCAATGCAAAGTAGAACTCAAAGTGGCTAGATATGGTGAAAGGGATTAAGCTAGATGGCAGTGTCCAGGTACCAAGCAAAAAGAAGGACAAGTTGGTCTTGTAACTGAGGAACTTTGCTAGGGTGAAGACTAGCGTCTTGGTTTAGTCTCTATGTGCTAATCAAGCAGTATGGAGTGAAGCTATGCAACGCATCTATTCACTATAGATCATGTATTGGAATGGCTTATGAATTGGTTCATATTCTTGGAAACTCAAAGCCATTTGTTCAAGTTGGATTTGCTCAGCAAAAGAGAAATGTTGTGAGCCCTCAAAGTGAAGATGAACAAGTATGGCAATAATCAAGACATAAAAGCTCAAGTGGAAGATTTCTTTTATTGTTTTAATCTTGAGTTTAGGAATGTCGTACTATCAAGAGAGATGCAACATTAGTTGTTTGACAACACCAAAAGTGCTCATAGATCAACCCATGTGAGATAGCCTTGAGAGAAAAACACTTGGGAACTTAGTGTGCTGGCTCGACCCAAATCGGTCTGTTTGGGGCTCTGATAGGTGTAATGGCTAGTTGGTTTGAAAAACCGGTCTGACCGGTTTGGGAAACCGGTCTGACCGGTTTGCCTCTGTTCATAACTGCTAGTTTTTGGGATTGGGGTATTTATACCCCTTGGCCCTCTCCTTTGAGGAGCTGCTGGTTCCTTGGCCATTCTTGAGCATCCCAAGCTTTCTTGAGCACCAGCAAGCTCTCCCCAAACCTTTCTTTGTGAGAGTTGATTGATTTGTTCATATCTTTGGATTTGGGTTGAGGAATGTATCGGTTGTGAGCAAAAGAAAGATTGAGAGAGCTACTTGCAGCCATCAAGAGCATATCCATAGCTTGAGCACTTCCGGTGAAGTCTAGCAACCATTGAAGCGTTTGTTACTCTTGGAGGTGAAGCCTCCTACACGGCTAGGCGTCGCCGGTGAGCTACCTCGTTTGTGGTAAGCCGCGGATCGTTTGTATAGGCCGGTCTTGCCTCCTTCGTGGAAAAGGGTCACAAGTTAGTGGAACCGAGGAAAGTGGCTTGGAGTGGATAAGCCCGCCTTTCGTAGGCCCCTCAACGGAGAGTAGGATTCACCAAGTCTTTGTGACGGCCTTAGTGGCAGCGGTGAATCCGAACTTCGGGAAACATATCATCGCGTCTCTTTCTCGGTTTGCCTCACAAGTTCGATTCAAGCATGTATATTTGCTTCCGCTCCGATCTACTTGGTTGTGCTCTACTTGTGTGTAGGGACTAAGTGAACCTGCTAGAAAATCATCTACAAGAGCTACACTTCAAGTTTGGTTTGTGCTAGAATTCGTAGAGGGGGTCAATTGCATTATTGTGGGTTTCTGCCAGAAACCGGTCTGACCGGTTTCAGTATTGATTTTGGGAAAAAGTTTTTGTTAATTGTAGATTCACCTATTCACCCCCCTCTAGGTGACATCAAGGTCCTTTCAATTGGTATAAGAGCTTGGCCTCACATCCAAGCTTAACCGCCGTGAGGAAAGATGTCGACTTCGTGTGAGGTAACCTATGAGCCACTAGCTAGTGACGGCTCAAATTACTCCATTTGGTCCGCTCATGTACTTAATGATCTTAGGGCTATGAGTCTCATTCTTGAGCGGGTTGTAGTTGAAGGCATTGATTGTCCTAGTGTTGATTGGAACATGTCCAATCCAACCGAAGATGAGATGAATTGCTTTCAACTCAACGCTCGTGTCACTAACTTTCTATTTGATGTTGTGAGCAATGAAATTAGAGAAATGATCCAAGAAGATGAAACAACTCTATTCGATGCTCATCTCATTTGGGCTCAAATTGAGAAATTATGCTCCAACAACAAAAGCGACAACCAAGTGCAAACAAGAGCCATGTCTCATGAGAAGTGCTCTACATCAGTAAAAACATGCACTGAGCCTCATGAGACCACCACCAAGAAGCCACAAAGTCAAGATGGCTCAGCTGCCAATTCTCTGCCAAAACCGGTCCAACCGGTTTCTGAAATCGGTCTGACCAGTTTGGGCAGAAGAAGTGCAGCGGGCAACAAGAAGGGTGGCCGACGCCGCGCAAGCAAAATCTCAAGCTCAAAAGCAGTGACATCCTCAATTGATATGGAGTCTAAGTGCTTCATGGCCAAAGGCGACAAGAAGGACGAGGACACAAAAGATGCGACTATCCAAGCTCTCACCGAAGAGCTTGAGAAAGTCAAACTCATCAACCTCTCCTGGGTTTGTAAGTATGATGCCGTGGTCAATGATTATGCTCATGCTATAGATTCACTCGCATGTGTTGCTTCTCTTGAAAAAGAAAATCAAATGCTTAAGCAACAACTAGGTTTGATCACTAATAAGCATGAGATGCTACAAGTGAAACATGAAGAACTCTTGTGTTCTCATGAAGAGCTTGTAGAATCATACGCTTCACTAGAGATAGCTCATGAGGTTATGATAGTATCGGTAAAATCAATTGAACCTCAATCTCATAAATGCACATGCTCTCAAGTTCAATATAACCTATCATGTGCTAACCCATGTTGCTATCAAGCAAAACGCTCTTGGTATGATGAAGTGCTTGTAGAGTCGTGTGATGACCTCATTGCACAAGAAAATGAAGAACTCAAGCAAGAGGTGGAAAGACTCACAAAGAATTTGACAACTCTCAAAGGCAAGAGCCATGCACAATCTTCTCAAGATAACCGTGAGAACATGGTGAAGAAGCTTGAGAAGGGATCAACTGTGCAAAGCTCTTGCATATATCAAGTCAAGTCCAACTCAAGCCAAGAGCAAGCCAAAAAGAGAAATCAAGCCCACATCGAGTGCTCCATCAAGAAAGAAGACAAGCCAAAGCTCTCCAAAAGACAAAGAAATATGGAGAAAAGAAGATGCTTTGGATGCCTTGAGAAGGGACATGAGATTGCATCATGTCAAAACAAAGTGGGGTCTCACATAAGGAAATCCGGGAATTCAAAACCGAATATTCCGGTGTTGACCGGAGAGCCCCACATCAAACTCAACAAAGGCTTTCTCAAGGCCCAAGGAGATTCAATGGAGAAGTGGCTATCAAGCAACCAAAGAAGAAGGCAACCAACATCAAGCATAAGACATGCTACACATGTCGGGAAAAAAGACATTTTGGTAATGATTGTCCTAATGGTAAGATCCCTAAGCTCGACCATGTCCATTCTATTCATGTGAAGCTTGGGAACACACCAAATGTTTCTTGTGCATCTAAGGTAGCATCACCAAAGATTGGCACACGAGCCATTTGGGTTCCTAAGCAAAATGTGGCTAACATTGTCGGACCCAACATGAGTTGGGTACCAAAACATGCTTGATAATATAGTAGGAACCAAGAGATGCATTGGAGGCTTGGCTTGAGGAAAATTTTGCATGAACAAGTAGAAAGCCAATAAAAGTTGCTTCCGCTCTATACTCCATGCCCAATGTCATCTCGGTAACTTCGTGCTCAAATTGATTAAATCCTTGTCACTAGTGCTTTTTGTAGGATCAAGTGCTTCCAAGTATTTAGCTCATGTGACACTTGGTAGTGACATGGATTACCTTCTAGAATATTAATCAACATATGCCATGAGATGCTTTTAATGGCTCTCTAGGAGAGCAACATTGTGTCAAATTTGCAGAGAATCAATCCCCGGAGTCTCGAAAATCAAATATGACCATATTGTTGTGCAACACCGTAAATTTCCGCTAATTACCGGAAATTTCCGCTAATTACTGGAAATTTCCGTCGCATTTGCTGTAGATTGGGTTCAAGACCGGAAATTTCCGACAAAGGGCAAATTCTGGCAAAACCGGTCAGACCGGTTTGGCCCAGAATGTTGCAACTTGAATCGTCAAGTGTGAAATGAAGATATACTTGAGTTATTTCTTTAGGATATCATTTTTGGCATATGTATATCAACTTGCACCTATGTGGTAGTAAGTTTTCTTGGCATTTTTCATATGAGTAATTTGTTATGTGCCTTGACCAAATATTGAATTAATCATCCCATGTCATTGACAAGACAAAAATGTATGCCACATGCAATCCATTCATGATACACTTACTCAGGGGGAGATGACTTCAATATTTGTGTCCTTGAGACTAACGTTTCTTTTAGTGAACTTGTAGTCTCAATGGTGAGAGAGTGTCTCTCTCAATCGGAGTTGTCAACTCAATCTATGATCCAAAGCGGTAAATTTGTATCATCTCATACTTTGGATCCCGTGTTTAATCTATGTCTTGGCAACTCACCATAATATAGTCTAAATTCCTTATTTGATCTCAATGTTTCAAAACTAGTGCATGTGCACCCTTCCTACACATTTCATCACATATGCACTAGAGAAAAGGGATTTGGTCTATTTTGTGAGGTTTTATAATTAATGATCTTTTTGGCATCCACATACAAAGGTAATTGGTTATGAAACTAGTTGTTGTGCAATTTAATATGTTGTCTCTCTTTTGTCCAAGAATTGGCATATATCATGAAAGAGGGCATTTGAATAAAGTTTGATCATATTGCACAATACACTCAACTAGAGGCAAAGGTATGTTTTCCTTGACTAGTATTTACCTTGTGCATCTAGGCTTTACATCATGCTAGTGTGTGCATTCGCATGCAAGTACATTGAGTTTTGTGCACCAATTGGATATTTGTTTGACACCTTCTTAACAATTGATTTGGTGTCAAATATTATTTAAGTGAGGTATGAGCCAAATATACTAACATGGTCTATAGCTCAATATAAGTGCATGTGCTTGTGTCACATAGGATAGATTTTGAAAAATCCAACTAGCATGATAGGTTGTGTGATTTTGAAAATATTTGAGTTTTGGTGTTTTGACCTTTGTCGATCTATTTGTGACTATAGTTAACTTTGCTTGCTTGATGGATAGTCACAAATGGTGAGATTTTCTCAAGTCTATAAATCCTTTATCTATCTATCCTCTCCCATATCTTTCGAAAGAAACGAAAGAAAATGATTTATTGGAAATCTTATCTTTTCATGGACAATCTTGAGATTTTGGATACAATGGTCATCATATACTTTCTCAAGACAAGTAAGCAAGATTTGGAAGATCAAATCCTGTTGTTTCAATCTTTTCCCTGCTGTCTGGGCGAAACCGGTCTGACCGGTTTCCCAAACTGGTCTGACCGGTTTGGCCAGGACAACGGGCCCACGTGGATTTATCTCATCCTGTGATTCCCTCTCTCCTCCCATACTCATTCACCACGAGAACTCTCTCTCCACTGTTCTTCACTGCAAGAAACGCCCCCATGGCGATTTCTTGATTCAACCAAAGTAAAGAGGGATTCTTGTTGGCATTGGAGTACCCCAAGGCTGGTGATTGAGTTCCCATCAAGTCTTGGATTCAAATCTTCATCTTCTCTCGAGTTCAAGGCTCTCAAGGTATTCAAATCTTTCCATCGCCCAATCTACTCACTCGTTGAATATCTTGCAAATCCCTTTGGTAGAATATCTTCTGGCATGTCTAGGAACCTATCCCTAAGAGATGAATTGATTTGGTGGGCTACATTTTGCAAACCGAGGATTTGCATCTTCACTGCGCAAAGCGGTCTGACCGGTTTGGGCAGTGAAGGCTCAAGTCCCTGTTTTGCACCATGCTAGCTCACATATGGACTAGGGATAGCTTGTATATCAATATATTGTCAATATCCAGATCAGACTCTGTCCAGATTGATCCCCAACTCGTTTTGGCTCAGCTCAGGCAAAAGCGGTCTGACCGGTTTGGGAAACCGGTCTAACCGGTTTGGCTCTAAGCTGACCCAAAACTTGTTGGATACTCACAAGTTAACCAAATCGTTATCAATCTACTTCCTGGGTATTTATGTTATGTGTTTTATCTCCTGTGAACCAAGGAAATGTAGTGGATGATGCCAAGGGGACCTCATGCCGATCGGATCGAAAAGGGACGTCATGACCCTTCCATTGGCAGCAGCACGCAAGCAGCCGGGGGGAGAAATTTGAGGCCAAGAAGGGGCAAGAGGGCAGCAGAACAACAGATTGAAGAAGTGGATGTTGTGGAGGACACCACCTCTAGCGATGAGGATGATGTTGAGGATGAGCAATACCGGGTAGAGCCACATGTGGATGATGATGGTGATGAGGAGATGGCTGCCGGTAATGACAAGGAAGAGGAGGCAGCAGATGATGATGCACCAGAGGCAAATGCCCCACTTGTTCTTGAGATTTGCCGACCCACTGGCCCAGCTAGTAGGAGAGTGACAGACTATCTTGCTGGTGGGATGACTGATGTTGTCAGGAGGTTGAGGAGGACTAGTCCACTTGATGTGGATAAGACAGCTACAGATTATAGATTTTGGACTCTTTTTCAGCAGGACTTCTATACCACAGCCATTATGAAGAAGACCAAGATCACATCAGATGCACAGTTCATAGATTGGGAGTACATGAGCAAACAAGACAACCCGATGTTCAATGAGATTATCAGAGTTTGTTCTGAAAAGCGAGTCAAACATCTCATGGGCTTCAGGCACAGCTGGAACAAGGAGGTCATTTCTCAGTTCTATGCTACTGTGTACTTTGGATACTATGAGCAGGGTGGTAGGCATGAGAGAGCTATGCATTGGATGACAGAGGGACAGCGCTATTACATCACGTATTCTGATTTTGCCTCTCTCTTTAGAGTTACACATGAGGATGACAACACTGTGAAGATACATGACAGCGGCGTACTAGAAGCATCTGAGTTGAAGTTCATGTATCCTAGAAATCAGAATGGCAACTGGAGAAAAGTGAGTGGTCTCTACACCTACTATGGGACTCTTTATAGGATGCTTCGCAAGACCCTCACTCCTAGAGATGGCAACACCTCAGATATCTCACTCTACATGAGAAATTTGATGTACTATTTGAGGATTGGAGAGGAGACCCCTCCCTTTAGTGTTGCTGATTTCATTCGGCAGGAGATAAAGACCATTTCTGAGAGTCCTCAGAAAATTTGTGCCTACAACCCGTACATCATGCTTGTCATTGAGAGGGTCACAAACTTGAAGATTCAGAAGGATATTCAACACAAGCCCTTGCGTCCTCCCATTCCTCACAAGTTTAGGATGTCTTCTCCACCAGCAGACACAGATGCAGCATCCGGAGGTGACCATGGGCAGCATAGAGAGCAGCCACAGCAGCATCCACAGCAGCATGAGCCACTAGGTGGAACCGGTCTGACCGGTTCTCCAAACCGGTCTGACCGGTTTGGCCCTGGTAGTTCTTCACAGCCAGCTCGGCGCTCGTCTCCAATCAAAAAGCTGTGCAACTTCCTCACTAGTATGTGCAAGAGTCAGAGGGATGTTGAGGTTGGTCTTAGGCTGCAGAGAATGGATAGCAAGAGAACTCGGGACGCAGTGAAGAGATTGCATACTATTCTGAGTCTCGATAACCCTCCATCCCCCATCTCACCACCTCCAGAGCTACCCGAGTTACCTTTAGCACAGGATTTCATGTCAGAGGCGGACTTTCAGAGTTTGTTTGGCTATGGAGATATTGGATATACATCACAGCCTCCACCACCACCTCCACCTCAATCTTTTAGTGCTCTGGGGACCATGCCATACATGCATACTTCTGAGGGTGACTTGTTTGGTTCCTCGTTTGGGTTTGCACCTCCAGGACCTACCTATGCAGCTGCCACACTCCCGTCCTCGTCATATGCATTTGCTGGCACATCTTCTTCTATAGCAGGACTTCAGTACTCGAGTGCTCCATCTCCATCTCTCGGAGACTTTGCCTCACAGGCAACGGCTTCCATCTTCGGACCCTCCTCTGCTCCTAGTCATGGTATGTTTAACACATCTACATCTTCTTCCATGGCTAGCTCATCTGGTGCACTCTAAATTATCATACATACACATTCACTTGAGTGAAGGTTTTCATTGGACTACATCTTCTTCGTCAGATGATCATAGCCCGACCTTCTAGATGCGGATAAGGATGGATGCATGATGGGAGCGTGACTACAAGCTTCTCCAGCCCCTTTATGGATGATTGATGACAAAGAGGGAGAAGAATGGATTAAAGCCTAGTTCTAGTTGATCTTGTAGTCATGTCACTTTGGATGTAATAAATTCTTACTTTATCTATTTGTGGACTTGAGAACTTGTAATGTGTGCTACTATGTGTGTTGAACTCATTTATGTATTCTAAGTGACAATTTGCTAGTGTGTTACATGTATTAGTTGATGCAATGTTGTTTGGCCTGAGACAGCAAGCATGTGCTTCTCTTTGTTTTATTGAGTGCTATACATGTCATTTGCATCACACATTGTTTTATTATGTCACACACACTTGTTGCACATGTTGGATGCTGAGATATAGGGGGAGCTCTCAATTTTAGTTGATTATATGTGCATTTGGCATTTGAGGCCGAATTTTTGAAATTCTATTCAAGTCACATATTGAGGGGGAGCTCACCATATATCTCAGTCATCTACAGCTTAAATTTCATATCTTTTGTAAGCTTTAATCATGTTGTCATCAATCACCAAAAAGGGGGAGATTGAAAGTGCATCTAGGCACTTATATGTTTTGGTGATTTTGGATGACAACATGATTTGTATTTAACTTGTTTGTTTAAGAATATGAGCAGGGTTTTATTCTTATGGATATTCATGAAATATATTTATTGAAGAATGAGAGCTCATTGTTGGTATATATGATATGAAAACAAACAAGTGTTTATGATCCCATGCAACTAAGTAATACAATGACAAGTGAAGTGAAATGACAAATGAGACACGGTCTTATGCAAATTAGTTGGTCTCATCTATAGGATACTTGTCAAAGGTTTTTGGGACAAAATAATTGAAGAAATTGGGATGTCCTTGAGCTTGTTCCATGGCAATGGTTACATTCAAAATGAGACATGATTCTGGTTGATGGGATATTGGCGCATGGCATGCATGCATGGATAAATTAATAGCACACAGAGCATGCAGATGTGCCATGCGGCGCCTCTGGTTGATGGGATCCAGAATCTGCATCTGCTGTAGGTTTGAAGCCTTCTCTCTTTTTCTTGATCCACACGCCAGAAGTAGATCTTCCACCGCGGTTGCAGCTTGAACCAGCATCCTACTCGACAAAATTATTGCCACGAGTTGATCACCACGCTAATGGATCCACCAACGCAGGAGAAGCACCCCGTACTCGTCGACTCGACTCTGAATTCGATTCGGTCTCCAATGCGAAGTCCGCCGAGTCAGTTTGCAAGTAAAGATCATCTCGCCATGGATTTGCAGCGTCGCGACCAACTCGTCGACTTGATAAACCGCCGGAGTACGGCGTTAGATCACGCCATCGTTGATGAAGTCAGCTTGCAGATGAATCTTGGGTGGGTCGGGTGGGTTCTCAGATCGGATCTGAGATTCTTCAGGGCGCGCCTCCATGCATGCAAGGAAGAACGCGAGATTGATCTGCCATCCAGCCAACGATGTTTTCGAATCGAAAAAGCTCACCAATCTACCCCTACCTGGCGCGCCAACTGTCGGACCTTAGGACCGGCAATCCACCTAGGGGTACCCGAGTGGTTGATTTGTAGGCGGGGCGATTGATAAACTAGTGACTTGATGGTACACAGGAGGCACTGATTTAGACAGGTTCGGGCAACTCGGAGGTATAATACCCTACGTCATGTGTCGATGGAACTGTATATTGTATTGTCTGTTGTCTGATGCCCCTATCTAGGGACCCCTACCCTCCTTTATATATCCAGGAGGTAGGGTTACAGTATGAGTTTTTTTCGTATGGGTCTATTTACAATATGGGAGTCCTAGTAGGAGTCTGCTAGGAGTCGGTCTTCTTTGGGCCGTGCGCCGCCACCCTCGGTGATGGGCCCTAGGGTACCCATATCCCACAATGGGATCTCTAGGGAGCCCTCCATTTTTAGGGGCTATTGTTGGAGTTGAAATAAATTATGATGGCCTCAAAAAATAAAGGCAGCCCTCATTTAGTATTTGGAGGGCCTGATTTGAAGGCTATTGTTGGAGTTGCTCTGGTCCTAAAACACATTAGGTTTTGTCTATGGTCCATGGTCCGTCAATTACCTAATTTGGGCCCCACCTTCCACCGGCCCGCACCACTAAAACGGGGTCGGCCAAAGGGGGCTCATACTTGGCTTCCATGTGCCAGATAAGAGACCCAACTTTGGTCAGCCCATCCCGTCCTTCTTCTTCCAACCACGCCCCACCTCGTCCTTCTACTTCCTCGCGCCGCGGCGTACCACCTCCGCTGCCGCACTGTCCGTCCACCATCCATCCCCGCCGCACACCGCCGCCCTTCCTAATCCGTTGCTTCTCCTCCCCCGTGCCGCTGGTCCACGCCCATTGCATGTCCAGCCCTGCCCCCCTCTTCTTCTTTTCTATGGCCGACGGACATTGGAACCGGTAACCCCGAAACCCTAACCCTACCACCGCCGGCGGCCTCGGCCACCGCCCGCCTCCCGCCCCTCCGCCCGCCGGCTCCCCCGTCGGCGGTGCCCTGTCCCGAACCGAGCGGAGAAAGAAGATGAGGGATGGGTCGGATGGATGATATAGCAAGCATGAATCTCAAACATTGAAAGTCACCACGTCAGGTTCCTGGTAAACGGACTTGGAGTCTTTGACTGCTTGGGCTCGTAGCCCAGCAAAGGTTCTATCGCTTATGAACGGGCCTTTGCGTGGAACGATTTGCACCTGGGCTAGCTTTGCCGGGAAAACGCAGCAACCAGCAGGCCATCAGCCCACGTGTAGCAGGCCCAGATGAGGTTGGCTCGATGTCAGAAATTCATCAGTAGACCTGTTCACATGTAAACCAAACTTTTTTTGGACAAAAAACACACGCTCATGCATTTACCGGTCACATGCCCGATCACAAAGACATGTAAAAGACCGCCGCCTACATCTACATCTAATAATCCAAAAAGCTACTCACAGATTTACTATACACAAAAAAGATTCTCCATCACATCAAAATGTCATAACATGTATGAAGTACTAAATGTAGATGAAATCAAAAAACTAATTGTACAATTTTGTTGTACTCTGCGAGACGAACATTTTAAGTCTAATCAATAAATTTTTAAACAATTTTTCACGCATATAAACAAAATGCTACGATGCGCCGACTGACGCGCGTCAGCCGGTGCGGTGGCCCGTAGGCTCGAATCGGCGCCTGCTTTCTGGATCTAAACCCGGCCAGGGTGATATTTTTACAAAAAACAAAAGGTGTTTTCGGCTGTTTATGATGTCGGCGAACGGCGATGCACGCTGAGTAGTGTTGGTACAAACCAGCCACGTGCTACCTGCTACTTGGGCTAAGTAAATGGGCCACAGATAGCGGGTGAAGACGTGTGAAACGGAGTCCTCTCCGATTTGATTACTCTTTCCGATCAAACAAAAAAATGATAAATGTGACGTAAAAAAGGATGGTTAATGTGATGAGTATTTGAGCAGAAGAAAAATTATTAAGCCCAAATGCTATTGATCTACTAACAAAATGTAGAGATGTATTTTTTTTTAAAAAAAGGAATTTTATTCCGGCCTCTTTAAGAATTTTGCACCCAACTAATTCTTATTACAAAATCTAGTTTTAAAAGAAGCTCTTAAAAAGCAAAGCCAAACGAAGACGCTACAACTTAAGCACTAAGCCTCTTAAAGGACAACCACCCGCGCTTGGCGAAGATCTCCATGACCATAGTCTCTAGCATACGAAATATAATAGCATACATAATAGACTCACATAGAGATTATGCTAGTACGATGATAAAATAATTTACAAATAAAATAAATAATATTTTCTTAAGTATAAAAAGTCAAAATTTGGAACGGAAGTACAGTAGTCCTCAACATCAATCTGGTATTGGACCCAATCATTCAGACCTTGGTAACTCAACACCTCCTTGTTACCATCGTCAACCTATGGACCCAAGCTCATCACAGTCCAAATGTGCAACGCCAACAAACAACAAAAACACAAACCGAATGGCAACTACGATGGCAGCTTTAATTTGACATCTTGCTCCATCCACCAACACGCACGCTCCTTCGATACAATGACAGATAAACAGAAGATCATCATATCATCCACGAAGTCCACGACCATCCTATAAAAGCACCGGCTTCTTGGTCGCACGGGCGTGCTAAGGAGCCAAGCCACACGGCGGCGGCCATGGCGAACTGGTTCAGCTGCTCCGGCAAGGCCGCGCGGGGCCAGCACGTGAAGCTGGTGTTCCCCGGCGGCCACGTCGAGCTGCTGGACCGGCCCACGCTGGCGGCGGACGTGATGGCGCGGCACCCGCGGTTCTGCGTGGCGCGGCCCGACGTGTTCCGGGAGCCCGCCGGCGCGGTGGCGGCGCCCGACGCCGTCCTGCAGCTCGGGCACAAGTACTACGCCGTGCCGTGCAGCACCGTGCGGAGGCTGCAGAAGTACTCCGCCGCCTCCGCCTCCGCCTCCGGCGGCGCTGCCGGCGGCGGAGTAGTGACGCTGAAGCGGCACCTCGCCAGCGAGAGGGGGTACAAGGTCGGCGGCAGGAAGAGGTGGTTCCGTTGCCTTGTGGGCGGCGGAGGGCGAGCGGCTCAGTCGACGGAGAGGCCACGCCGTGAAGGCGTCGGCGGTCACAGCGGCAAAGCCGGCGAGACGGTCAGGAAGGTAGACGTGAAAGGGAACAATAAGGAGAACACGAAGGCGCCCGGCGGAGGGTCTCCGGGACGGCGGCGGCGGCGAGGCGCCTCGCCGGGGAGGGGGAACTCGGCGTCGTATTCTTGGCAGCCGAGCCTTCACAGCATAACTGAAGAGTAGTGTAGTACTTGTAGAAGTGCATGCGGTTGGGATAGTTACTGGGCCTGGGCCTGGGCCTAATTAGATTAAAAAACAGTGCCCCGGTTGCTGAAGAGTAGTAGGATGCTGGCATGCTGCCGGTGTTCCGGCCTGGGCCTAAGGCTAGATGTACAATGATAATGAAAGGATATATAGTCATGTAAGCCCAAGTTGCATTTCACTCCGCGTTAATCCGATCTGCATCAGAGATTTGAAACAGTGCCCAGGTTGATACTTTCATGATGACGCTTAATCAAACCATTGTAAAAATTTCTAGCCTTTGGTGTCTCACTGTCCGGCTTCCATGTTGACACTTTCAATGATCATTAATTTAGCTTTCGCAAAAAAAATGATCATTAATTTAGGGTGGTACTTAGAGAAATGAGATGTTTTCGGATCAGACTTTTCGCATTTCTATTCTGTAGTTTATTGATAGGCTGTGTTGCAAATTTTTCCTCATGTCATTAAAAGCTAAGTATGTTATATTTCTGACGAGAGTTGTCAAAGGTGGCTTATCGTTTCCAGATGAAATGCAAGAGTTTGAGGTTCTCTGATGCAAATTATTTTTAAGAACTACTGTTGTATTTCAATAGCCAATTACTTTGCACCAAAAAGGTTCTTTGGAGCATCCAAAATTCTAGCTGCATATATCAATCATGGAACCAAGTAACCATATGGGTAACAAGATCTGTGTATACTAAGGACACTGCAGGAGTGCTACAAATAAAGAGCGGAGAAATGCAATGCAAGGAGCTGGACGTCCATGATCACCAACGCAAGTGGTGACCGGGGGCTTAATTGTATGTTTGAAGGTCCATATTCCCTCTTTTCAAAAGGTTTCTCCTGCTTATTGTACCCTTGAGCAGCGGCCAGAAATTAAAATATTCTATGCTTTAACCTTGTGTGTTGTATTCTCCCTGTCCTAAATTATAATTTATTTGATTTTTTAATATATAGTTTTTGTTATACATCTAGATATACACTATAATTTGGATCAGAGGAGTACTTCTCATCGTTCCCAATGTCCATGCCCAGTTGCGTTTCAGACAACCAATCACTCTACATCGAAGGTTCAGAAAACCTAAGTAATCAATATTCGCTATAGCTGCAAGTTTGGGACATGATATACACTTCTTATCTTATTATTAAATACCGCACACGAAAAACTACCGCAACATATAGAGTTCACATAACAGGGTTTCATACACGGGCAACATCAAATTACTGATGAAGCACAGTAGCCTGCTCAGAACTGATGCTCATTTCCTTCCTCTAGGTGTGAGATACACATGCAACGGGTAAAGCCTGTTGGTTGTAAGCTGGATGGTGTCAGCCTTGTCCTCATCGCCTTCCTTGAGCCTCCAAGCGAACTCTTGCACGAACCTCGCCATGGCTGTGCACGAGATGTTCATCGCCTGCATGCTGCCAGCACAGGCCCTCCTTCCTGCCCCGAAGGCCATGGTCTTGTACATGTCTGCAGACTCAAACCTCCCATCCAGAAACCTCTCTGGCCTCCATTCCTCAGGTTCATCCCAGTCGCTCTTGTTCATGTTGCATCCGTACAGGTTGATGATCATCTAGCATATTTGTGAATGTATTAGAATCAACTGTCAGCAACAAACATTACATATGCAACGAAACAATACACAACCCAGAACCCACATAAGCTTGTTATCATTATTGTGCTCACCTCTGTGCCGGCTGGAACATCATAGCCAGCCAACTTAGTATTCTCATGGACAAATCTTGGCGGCACTAATGGAACAGGAGAATGCCGCCTCAGGGTCTCATGGAATACAGCGTTCAAGTAAGGCAACTGTGGCAGGTGATCCTCGGTAACTGTCTCATTACCACAGACCTCTTGAATTTCCTGGTAAAGGCGATCCTGATGTGCAAAAGAAATGTGGTTACATTCATGACCAAATAAGTATTATAAATTACCAGTCTTTCTGGAAGGTGAAAAACAAGTTCCAGTGCTTACCTGTTTTTCTGGATGCTTCGCAAGCTCATACATGGCCCACTCGGTTGTAACCAAAGTAGTATCAGCAGCTTCTATGACTGCCTCCCACACCAGCATTAGCAACTGTTCATCTGTTAGTGTATTCTCCGCTTGCAGGAAGTCCAGATAGGATATCCTCGCCTGCATAGGAGTTTATTGATTTAAGGACTCAAGAATATAACTTTTCTATTTTCTCACCGAACAAAACTATTGAAGCATGGCTTTCTACTACCTCTCCACGTGCAATTCTTTTCTTTTGCTGATCAATCAAGGCTCGCATCACTGCAGTTCTCCTACCTTCTGTAGTCAATACTCTTCTCTCAAAGCACCTATTGGGAACCCAGCTGAGGTATGGGAAGAAATCCCTCCAGTCCACCTCAATTGCACACATCATCATGTCAACCACTGTGGCATGGTAGATTTCCTCCTTGGATATAACCTTCCCAAACTCTTCCACATAGACTGAACTCACATCCTCACCTAAAGCCTGAAATTGTGGCAGGCAATCTCAACTTAGAAATATAATAATAAACAAACGATTTTAACATTCTATTATGTATACAGAAGGCTAATATGAAGTTGTAAGTTGTAACCAAGTTATGTGCCAACAGCACTAAAAATTATGAAACATCATGATTAACCACACTAAAGGTAGAGACTTACCTGAATCAGGGATAAGCGGAATAACTCATTCTTGAAAACTTCACGGAAATTCAGACAAGCATTTGGATCATCATTCAACAATGTGCGGAAAGTGGTCAACATGTTATCAACCATCATGTTTCTTGTGTCCCGAAATTGTTTCTGAAGATTGTGTAATCATGGATTATTAGTCTTTCGACAAAAATTTTGGTTGATGCTCAAGAACACTTAAACAATTCTATGATGTTAAATTGTTGTTACCTATACCTGGCCAGAAGTACCCAGCATGCTTGTCATGACATAACGCTTGACCATTTTGTGGAAGTCACCATAATCACTTGTAGCAACCATAGTTTTGTCACGAGTGAGCACTGACAATGCTTTAGATAGCTTTCGGGTAGATATGGATGAGAATTTTGCAACCATTGCCTATAAAAGACAGGATCATAGTAATTATCTTATTATTTTGGACAAATGTGAGAGGTTTCTGCAATCCATAACCCTTGATAAAAAACAACTTTACCATAGAATACCTAAAAAACTAAGATGTGTTTCAGTTTAAGATTGTTAATCCAGAGTTCAAAATAAATAATGCTTTAACTTTATGCTGATAGTTCTTTTAAGCAAAAGGGATTGTTAAAGAGTAAAGATACTCGTTTATATCCATCACGAGAAACATTGTAGCAAGAATAACATCGGATCAGCTTTTAAAATGTAGTTTTAGGATGCAAACAGAAACCCCTATATCAGTAATTGACTTGTGAGGTCCAACTGTAAATAAAGACCAGAAAGATTAGAATGTAGAGTTTGTGATGCAATAATCATGGTAATACCACAAAGGTCCAATTTTCACAATTTCCCTGAATTTCAGGAAAATAATGTATAGCAACAACTCATAACGATTTATGTAACAGAACTAAAAGGTGAAACACAAAACTTCCAACCAACCTCCTTGGCTACTTGAGTTGAATTGAGCACAACTACAGAAGAAGCACCAGTCTTTATAGTGTAAATTGGTCCATAGATTTCCGCCCATTTTGTAAAGGTTTGGTGGGGTTTCTTCTCTTTCAACTGAAGAAGATTCCCAACAAGTGGTAAACCAGGAACAGCTGCATGAAACGAAATTAAATAACTTGAGGGTTAGTCCTTTTATTCGCTCTGGTGATGGATGAGGTCACAAGAGATATACAAAGTGATATCCCTTGGTGTATGCTCTTTGATGATGATGTGGTGCTAGTTGATGAGAGTAGGGCAGGTGTTAATAGGAAGTTAGAGTTGTGGAGGCATACGTTAGAGTCCAAAGGTTTTAGACTTAGCAGGACCAAGACCGAGTACATGATGTGCGATTTCAGTGGGACTAGATATGAAGATGGAGATGTCAGGCTTGATGGGCAAGTGGTGGCCGAGAAAGATACCTTTAGGTATTTAGGATCGATGCTGCAAAAGAATGGTGACATTGATGAAGATATTAGGCATAGAATTTCAGCCGGTTGGTTGAAATGGCGTCAAGCTTCTGGTGTCCTCTGTGACAAGAGGGTACCACAAAAGCTAAAAGGTAAGTTCTATAGGACGGCGATTCGCCCGGCGATGCTATACGGTGCTGAATGTTGGCCTACAAAAAGGCGACATATACAGCAATTGAGTGTAGCAGAGATGCGTATGTTGCGTTGGTTTTGTGGTCACACAAGAAGGGATAGGATACGGAATGAAGATATTCGAGATAGAGTCGGAGTGGCACCAATTGAGGAGAAATTGACGCAACATCGGTTGAGATGGTTCGGACATGTCCAACGGAAGCCTCCTGAGGCGCCGGTGCGTAGTGGAGTTCTACAACGGGCCAATAATGTTAAGAGAGGTAGAGTTCGACCCAAACTAACTTGGGACGAGTCGGTTATCAGAGACCTTAAAGAGTGGAATATCTCTAAGGATTTAGCTATGGATAGGAGCGCTTGGAGACTAGCAATTAATTTGCCTGAGCCGTGATCTTTGCTTTCTTTTCTGCTTTCCTCTAACTCTTTTTCGTTTCTTTTTTGACTTTTTTGGGTTTCACCTCTAGCCTACCCCAACTAGCTTGGGACAAAAGGCTATGTTGTTGCTGTTGAGGGTTAGTCCTTTTGCTCTGACATAGATTGAAAATTTGAAATACCTCTGTTTGATACTGAAGCTGCAGTAGATAATAAGAGCATGAGTTCAGTAAATGCTAAACCTGGTAAACTAACATTGGGTTATTCTTAAGTAGCTACTGTCAATCAGCACATGCTACCCAAAACTAGGTATCCTATAAAATATCTAATCACAAGAACAAATTATCTGTGTATTCATGACAATTCCTGGAGTTGAGCAGTGTTATTCAGTTATCTTATACCACAAGGAAACACTATGGTAAGACGAAAAAAATATTTAAATGGTTCTATTTAAAATTTCCATATTAATGACTTCGCATTTTCAAAATACTTAATATAAGCCTCTGGACAGTTTATTTCAAAAAAAAACCTGCAGAAACCAGGGAATATAACTCATCAAATAAGCTTGCCTAAAGTTGTTTCATGAACAAGTCTTTTAGAAGGTACTGAATTTTCAGGAGGCTCCTTTTCAGCAGTTGCTCAATCAGGAACAGTTACTAGGAGGTCCCTGTGGTACTTATTGGTATCTTATACTGGTCATTTTCAGCAGTTGCTGAAACAGAACAACCACCCTTTAGACCAAAAATACATAACAGGCTACAGAAGTGTCATGGTCAGGGTCAGGAGCGATTCAAATTCATCCTTTTCTCTTTGCAGATTATTAAAAATTGTTTATTCGATCAACATATTTGCCAGAACAAATATTAAAGTCTAGGTGAAACTGAACCATTTTTTTTCGTTTTTGAAAGAACCATATGGAAATCAAAAGGCTGCCCGCAGCTTGCATACTGTCAGGAAGAAAATTACATCAGTTGGTGGAAGGTCAGAGCTATGAACAGACAAACATGAGCATCATTGATGTTTTATCTCTTCTGCCATACAGCTAGCAAATTCAGTGAATATAGTCTCCCTAGCAAATTCAGTGAATATAGTCTCGCCACTAAGCACTAATACACACTCCTTATCATTCGTGCATCTTTCTTTGTGATAGCTCAGAAAGCACTTTCCTTGTGAAAGTACACACACCCGACTGCTCGTGCTCGATCCGTGTCCATACATCGGGACCATGGGAGACTTTGGGTCGCAAAGTAGGCTTGGAGCTATCCTACACTCGTCTGGATAACATCTCTTTTCACAAACGTCTGGATGCTTCTCTTTTGTTGCTAACCTCTCGTCTTTGAGTGAGCCATGAAGTTTTCCTTTTAAATTCGACACTGCCTACACTAAGCTTAGAATATTCTGCCGGAACACGAGATCGGACGGAGACGGACGGCAAGTAGTTGGTTACTTGGTCCAGATATATATGTGCACTAATGGACAAAATTAGGGGTAATTTAGTACAGCTCTACCTTAAACTATGCTCAGCCGCTCAGGCACGCTCAAAATGTGATTCGGCCGTGGCCCAGTACACGGTACACCGTACACGACATCAAAATCCACACTTTCTTTTCTAGCATTAGAATCCACGATAATAAGAAATACAAGCCAGGAATTTGTTCGTACGCACAAAGAAAGCGGACGTGTTTCTTGGGGTTTCTTTGGGGTGGAAATATTTTTCAAAACTACATTCGCGACCTCGGATTAATTCGTGATTAGAAGGATAGTATTAACCTAGTAAATCATAGGTTAATTAGGCTATTGGTCGTGTAAAGTTATACTCATCTTTAAAAATGTTTTTATACTTCAAGTACGCAAGATTTCCTTGAATTTTTTTCCGGAAACCTGTGAAACACAGCCGCTGAAAGGATTTCTTCTCCAGTCCTCCGTCACCCCCACGCAGCGATGAACAGAAGCCGGAACCGGGCGGATGGATCAAGGAGCAGGATGCGATCGGGGGGCCGGCATTAATGAGACTAGAGAGCGGGGGATCGCCGCCAGCCGACTGACCTGGGGGCGCGTTGGATCGGTTGTTCTTGGGCCCGACGAGGCCGGCCCTCCCGGCGAGCGCGGCCGCCGCCAGCAGCCCGCCGACGGCCGCCGCCGCCGCCGCCGCGCCGCCCGCGGGGAGCGCCGCCACCAGGGACTCCATGCGGGAGGATCCGACTGCCCTGCGCTGGGGCGGGACGGGACGGCTGGCGCGGGGGATTTCGGGACGGGGAGCGCGGCGGAGTGGGCAGAGGGAGACTGAGGATGGAGACGACAGCGCGGTGCGGCCGGCGCGCTTTTATGCCAGGAAAGTGAGAGACAGGGGCCGACGCGACACGAGCGACCAGGAAGGACGTGGCCGCGGCGGGAGGGAAAAGTCTACCTGTAAAATGGCTATTTTTGGTTCTACTCCGTATGGGGTATCAATTACTGCATAAAGCTACAAATTTAAAAGTTTGTCTATCCTGACAACTTTTTGAGGGCAGCTAATCTGACATTTACGCTGAGTAAAACTACAGCATTACTCCTCCTTCCCGGAAAAAAAAACGCAACTCTCGCATTTACACTTCCAAATTGAACCAAATTTATATAGAAATATACTAACATTTATGATATACAATACTAAGTATCATTAGATTGATCATAGAATATATTTTCATATTAAATATATTTTGAAGACACAAATATTAGTACTATTTTGTATAAACTTGGTCAAAGTTGAAATGTTTGACTCATTAGGAAGCGAGAGTTACATTCTTTTCAGATGGGGAAGTATTTTTTAGGCCGACCTTTGATAATTTGTGGGCCCTGTGGCAAAGAAAAACTAAGGCCAGTCTCAGTGGGGGTTTTATGGAAGTTTCATGACATTTAATGTGCTGATGTGGCAGAGAAGAGAGTGAAGAGTTTCATGGAATGTGAGAGGAGTTTCATCACCATGACACTCATCTGACACAGTTACATAGTTTCTGATCTAGGTAACCGTGCGATGAAACACTGCACTGAGACTGGCCTAAGGGTCCTTCTCCTAAACTGGTCCTACACACCATTATAGAGTTTTTCAATTGCAAGACTAGCATTTAACGCTCCATAATTATGAAAAAATTATTTTGTTTACTGTAAATTAATGATCCGTGGAATTCGACTATATTTCTCCATTAGTGGAGATAAGACACATGGGGAAGAACAAACACAATATAGTGTTGTAATATTTTTATAAAAGGAATGGTATCAATGAGTTATGAGTGGTGCAACGATTACAATACAATCAAGGGAAATGGGGCAAAAAGAAATACTCTCGGTTCCAAATTACAAATTGTTTTGGTTTTTTAGATACATAGATTTTGTTTTATGTCTAGATATAAGCTATATCTAGATACATAGCAAAACTTATATATATAATTAGTATGTATTGTAATTCGGAATGGTGGGAGCAGAAGATTTGGCCTATAGTTATGAAGTAGAAAACCAACATTTTTAGCTCAAAAAAACTCATGAACTTTTCTTTGATATCATGTGTCTTCACTAAACCAGATAGGCATAAGTATATAAAAAAAACCCAGATAGGCACTGAGGCATATACAAATCATCAATTCCACATGCTAGACAGGAGGCCCATATAGTTCATTCAGGCGGTCTTAAAATATAAATGGTTAAAGATTAAATAATTGAGAGTTGGTATGTCTGTGGTTCACGACGAGCATAGGCATCTACATTGGACCAAGAAGATACAGGAGGGTGAAAAAAAAAATTATGCCCCAGATCACTACAAAACTTTGGAATATGCCGGCAAGGTGGTACGCGTAACAAGGATCCATATACAGACACGCACCACATGCAACAACCAACAAATTAAATATATTTCATTTCACTCTCGTATCATGCACACCGTTTTTTTTACGCCGCTCCGTGACAAATGGGATAGGAGCTGGGATACAGGTTCGGCGTCCGCGCCAGATTCCAGTTTCCTAGCACGGGCTTACGTAAAGCAGCAAACATGACGGTAAGTAAGGTTGCTACTTATTACTACCTCGGTGACAAATGGACTCGCAGTACTACTATTCTGTCCCATAACATATAGACCGATATTGTATGATACTAGCTACGTTATAAATTACTATTTGGTTTTGATTATTCGTCTTGTTTTAAAAAATTATACAAATATTATTTATTTTATAATCGTATATATTTTTCAAAACTCTTGAGTTACTTTCTCTTCTTCTGGAAGGAATGAATAAAAGCCTGGTTCAGTACCGAATTAGCCCGCATTCATGCCATCCTTAATTTGAGAGATTCCACCCAGTTTTTCAATGATCCAGTTATTCTTTTTAAATGCGAATTGTCGTGTAGTCCAATGGTAGAACGGTTCAGTGGGATGCTACCCATCAAGGTTCAAATCCTGGTGCTTCGCACCTTTTCCTGAGATTTTCCCAGGATTTACCGGCGCTATGTGTTAAGTGGTAAGCGGCGTTCCCGTCGACAACGAGGCGTCAATGGTGACTTCGGGAATCTCCAGATCTGTCGGGTGCTCAGTCCTTGGGGTGAGTGTGTGTGCGTGTGTGAGCGTCTGCGTTGTATTGTCTAATTCTAAAAAAGTTATTCTTTTAAATCCATGCTGCTGTGTTTCGTTTTTGTGCCTCGTTTTCATTCACGGGCCGAATTCATTGTTTTGCTTTGTTTTGTTGTTTTGTGCCTCAATTTCATTATTGGGCCTAATTCGTTCTGGTGTGCCTCAGTTTCATGTATGGGCTGAACAGGGGCATGTTCGGCTGATGAGTTATCAGCCACATGGGCTGATTTCAGCTGCCGCTTTAAGCCCAGCCGTTCGGCTGCCAGACAAGTAGAGAAACAAGTCCCCTGGCTCGTGCCGAGGGTTGCGGCCACCGCTGCGTCTCTCCTCATCTCCCTCGTCTCGCGAAAGCCGCTGTCGCCGCTCCCCGTCGCCGCCGTTCCGGCCGACCCCGTCGCCGCCGGCTGCTGCTGTCCCAGATCGAGGCGCCGTCGGGTCGCTTCTTCCCGGATCCGGCCGCTTCGGCCCCACCGCCGGGCAGAGGCGGGAGCAGGCGAGGTCCCTGTTCGCTGTCCTCGCCTCGCCCACCCCGCCCCGCTTCACCGTCGCCGGCAGCCCCTCTGCCATTTTCGCCAAGCCGAAGTTGGCCCCCTCAACCCCACTCAGTCAACCGGTATGCCAGATCTTGGAGCAGACCGGCGTCACTGAGCTCTCCAAGGTGAGCGTTCCTCCGTGCTACCCTCTCAGTTTTCCTTTACGCCCAGATATCCTGTGTTTGCTGAAATGCCAAGCGAAGGGAGACCATCGCACACAAGGTGTTTGAGCAAATGGCTCTTGACCATTGCTCCTGCTAGTAGCACTTCCTTTTCTTGGAGTTCGACATGGATGCTGTGTATCGGTTGTTGGGCAAAATGTATTTTGGGATAAGATAGCAATATTCTTTTTTTAGAGATTTTTCATGTCTGTACTGATATTAATATAGCAAAAACTTAATGGTTTTGATTACGCTGAAGCAGGGTGTGAAAACGATATGCCTTTCCATCATTGCTCAAACATTTATCTGCTTGCTTTTTATGCAGTCTGTTACTTCTTGACCTCAACATACAACCATTGCCAGCATCTGGCGCAATGCTGAATTAGTGGTAAGCACCCATATCATGAACTTTTTGGTGATCATCTTACTTTCAGAGGGAAGTTGTTTCATTATTCTGTTATCATTACATGACGAATTCTTTCTTCACTTGCTAGTTATTGCATACACTTTTTTTTAGTGCTGCAGTTTTCTATGTTGGCCCGAAACCGTGCCCACTCTGACACCGTCATCGACTTCATCGTGCTCTCCACCCGAAGCCAGGCATTGCAACTTGTGTCGAAAACGTGCCAGGACTAGCTACAAGGCAAGCGTTTTCTTCATCACCCACTGCTGCTTCTTTTTGTTTTGCTTACGTGTGCTGCTTCTTAGTACATACCACATTATTCTGTACATTCCAAACCTGGACACAGATGGCCAACGACCGTGTAAATTGGGATTACGCCAGTACGAAAAAATTGCTGGACCTCTGCATTGTCGAAAAGAAGTCATTCAACTTCAACATAAAAGGCCCAACTAGGGAGGGATGGCAACATATTTACAAAGGCATGGAAGCAGATTTTGGTAACAGATTTGACAAGAAGCAGATACAGAACAAGCCGAGTACCTTGAGAACTAAACACAACAATTGGCTCCAGCTGCATAACCAGAGTGGTCTCAGCCGTGACCGGAAATCTAGCGGCGTTTCAGCTGATGACTCGTACTGGGAGCTCAATGATGGGGTATGTCCTTTTACCTTCTCAAATAACACGACTTTCATTGTGCAATACATTTATATTAATCAAGTAGCTGAATATTACTATATCCATATTGATGTCCATGTGCACGTTTTGCCACCTGCAGGGGGATAGTTCTGAAGACCAGAATCGTGGCCATCCTCCGCCGTTCCTTGAGGAACTTACCATACTGTTCGGCCGGACACCCCAAGACAGGGGTACATTGGTTTCTGCCGGTGGTGTCCGTGAGACAACACCGACTGTTGGTAGCGATGACAGTCCACAAGACATGTCACAGGACCCCGTGGCAGACTCCGTTGCTGGTCTGTCTTCGAAAAGGTCGTCCAAGGATGTGGAGGTGGACAGCCCTTAGAAGAAGAAGAGTGCCACCCTAGAAGACTATGTCCGAGAAATCAAAGAGTCTGTAGTCAGGCGATTGGAAAAACGGGAGAGACGTCTACGGCCTGAGCAAGAGGAGATGGACCTTGTGAGGAAGATATTAAAAGATGATGGTTTCGGCGCGGGGTCTGATATATTTTACAAAGCAGTGTTTCTGTGAAAGGATGCATTTAATCGCAGGGCCTTCACGACGATGGAAACCAAAGAGGGTCGCGAGCGTTGGATCAATTTCAACTGGGAGAACAAGTAGTGGTGGTTGTTTGTCGTTTGCTGGTCGAGTCGATGTTTTAATCTGAACTGCTCTGTAGTAGTCGATGTTTTAATTACAACTACTATGTAATAGTGATGTCGAACTTGTGTCTGTCCTTTGTTGGTCCAGTCGATGTAATTTGGCCAGTGGCCTGAACTATGTTTATGTGTTATTGTTATCTTTCAAAATAAAATTATAAGTGCTTGTTCCATTGCATATTGACGATGAAACTGATATTTAATGGTTGTTGTCCCAACTTGAAGGGAGGAGGACAAGGAGCAGAACCGAGGAAAAAGGGGCCTGCTTGCAAAGGTATTCATAGACCTGTGGACTTCATATTTACTTGATCTGATCATAACCTAACACTTAGGAACAGCTCAGGCTCTCATCTCTTATTTTCCATGCTACTATATGTAGGATGTCAGGTGCTGAAGAATCAAATAACAGTGATACATCTAGTGATAGTAGCTCCATCATTTACCTGGCGACGTTGGGAGCCACTGTTGCAGCATGTGCAGCTACAAGGAACCGTGGTAAAGCTCCTATGGTGGATCCTCCACTCCCGTTGCCACATGTGGCTGGTCGACAATGGGTTCAAAAGAATCTGCGTAACTCTGAAAAGTGCTACACCAACTTACGTATGTATCCTGACGCATTCCTTGAGCTGCATTACAACTTAGTTAATTATCATGGGCTGCAATCTACACAAGAGGTAGAGTCTGTAGAGGCTTTATGTATGTTCCTTTGGGCTTGTGGCAATGCACAGTGTACTAGACAGATCAAGGACAGGTTTGAACGTTCTTTGGACACGATAAGTAGAAAGATGGGTCATGTGTCAGATGTCATGTATTCCTTTGCACAGACAGCAATTACTCCGAAGGACCCGAGCTACACAAAAGTTAGTCCAAGTCTCATCCAATATTCACCATACTTTGATGGTTGCATAGGTGCTTTAGATGGAACTCACGTTCGAACAAGAATTAATCGTGAGTCACGTTTGGACTACCTAAATAGAAAAGGATGGACAAGCTTTAATGTGCTAGCAATAGCGGACATGGAAATGCGGTTCACTTACATAGGTGTGGGGAGGGCGGGGGCGAGTCATGACATGTCAGTGCTAAGTGAATGTTTGGAGACATCAAGGTATCCACATCCACCACCAGGTTAGGATTCTTCTTTATGGATTCAGTGCAGAAAATTACAATGATAGTTGTATCACTATAGTTTGTGTGATCCTTATTTTGTAGGTAGGTACTATCTCGTGGACTCCGGTTATGCACAACGTCAAGGTTATTTGCCACCATATCGGAATACAAGGTATCATCTTGAAGAGTTTGCCGGAAGAAGAGCAGAAGGTTTACAGGAGAAATTTAACTACCACCATTCCCGCCTTCGCAATGTAGTGGAATGAGGGTTTGGGGTGGTGAAGAACAAGTGAAAAATATTGGATGGAGTACCATTTTTATGACTGAGATAAGCAAGCCAAAATGATTATTGCATGCTTTGCTTTGCACAATTTCTTGCTGGACCGTGAAGAAGCGAGTTCGGCACAGGACATGGTTCCAAATGGCGATATAAACATGTCTACATGGGTGGCAGCAAATAGTACTGCTAGTATGGAAAGTCTGCGAGATTGGATCGCACTCGGTGTATCGCTAATGTAGTGCACATGTATGAGACTTTTATTTTTTACCTGACTAGCACTGTATTTTATCTAGTTACCCATAATGCACATATGTTTTACCGCACTAGTATGCAGTCTCATTTGTATAGCCTTTTCTTCTGCTGGTAATTTCTCCCTAAAAAACTAGCTGGATTTTTATTTGGGCCTGCATACAGATGGATTATGGATTTCATTTCATTTTTCATGGTTCACCAATTAGTATTAGCTTATCTGAATGGTTGACCAATTAGTATGGGTATATGCAGGTGCTGTCAGAAATTGTTGAGGCCATGGTGCCTGTCGAGAGGAGGATGGATTGAGCATGAATTCAGCTAGTTGCGTCTGTATCGTATTGTATGGGTTTATTGACCTTTTATTTGTAATGAAGTGTTAGAACATAGACATGCCACTCTTGCTAATTTGACCATTCTGTATTTGCTGTATAGATTTGGATCAATTATAATATCATGTGTACCTTGGAAACTGATGAAATTATGTGGAGCAAAGATCCAGTTTAGTAATTTTTATGCACTTTTAGTGTAGCTATATTTCTCTTCATCATACAATTAGCATGGTGCCGACCTCTGGATGGACTAGGACGCCCGACTACTCTGTGCAGATGCTGCCAGGTTCAGCGACTTGATAGTACAATTGTGTTTTATGGACCTTTGATCTCTAATGAAGTGTTAGTAGAACAGTAATAATTTGCATGTTGATTGCTCGGATTCTTTTAAGTGCATTGGCGCCAAAATTTTTGAATTTAAATGTGGCTGTAGTGCTATTGGTTGACATTATTTGAATTTCAATGTACTTGCTGTTGACTGGCTTGGCTGCTGGATGAACAGCCTGGCTGCTGGCTGTTGGTGGCTTCTGGCCGTTGCGCTGGCTGAACAGCCATCAACACCAGCAGAAGCCAAAAGTGCATCAGCCGAACAGGCCCCAGGTCGGCTGAATTTGGTGAGAGTGACACCCCTTCCCCGTTCATGCTATCCACCAGTGACACGTATTCGACACCGACGATCTACGTTGCACCGATACGGCAGGAAGGTGCCGTATCCACGTACAGCACGGCGGGGACACGGGGACACGTACGATACGGCGGGGATACGCGTGTCCCCGCGTATCCCATTTTTCAGTCGAAAAAAAAATAAAAAAACCCTGGAATACGATGAGATACGTCTAGAATACTATAAACTGCCGTATCGGCCATCTATCTTTTCATATTCGCATCGCATCTAATCCGGCGGCGGCGGCGGCGACGCCGACGCCTCCTCGTCCTCGGTTCGTCGGACTAGGACGTCGGCCTCCGCAAGCCTCCGGCCACCTCCGGCTTGACCCCGGCCGTCCGCCGTCCGCCCGGTAAGTGACGCTTCAACTTTGTTGTTGTGGACTCGCCGCTCGCCGTCGCCGGTTCCTGGCTTCCTGCACGGCTGGTCGGCTGCACTGGACGTACGCGCGGTGAACTGGTGAGCGGCCGTCCGCAGGCAGGACAGCGGCGGGGTGGCTCCGGCATCTGCTTAATTTCTCATCATCACTTCATCAGCACTAGAACATGCACTAGTGTTAGGTTGGGTTCGGATGTCGTTACTGAAGTTTCTGGTGGGACATTGGGTAGAAACGAGTGATCGGTTAATTATGGTGGTGATGTGGAATCGGCCTGAAGGATCAAAGCTAATTAATCTTGTTTATAATTGATGTGATGCTTTTTTTTCGTCGTATCCCCGTATTGCTGTTTTTTGAAAATACCGTATCGCCGTATCCCCGTATCCGTATCCCCGTATCCGTATCCCCGTACTGTGCAACATAGCCGACGATCTCCGAGCTCCAGTGCTCCACAGTCCACAGCCACCTGAATAGGTCGTGACCGTTGGCAATACACTTGTCCTTTTAGGTATGGTTGTAGCGGAGGGAGGATGCAACAGCAAGCAAAGCAGGGGCGTGAGAGGAGCCGTGGAGGTATCAGGTATGGAGCACCACCATTGGCCTGAGGTTGGACAAGCGAGCTAGGACAAAAGAAGAGAGAAGTATTGGGCTCCAAGAGCATCTCCAATGTATGAAGTTGGTTCCTAGTCTCAGATGAGATTCATCAATGATGTGACGTTAGCTGTTAAAATGGCTCCAGTATATAGCGTAGATCTATAAATGTATCTACAAGCGGGGTCATGAGACAAAAGAAAAATCTTCCACTTCCATATCCAGTTCCTTCACGCAACTTCTTCGTGCGTTTGTTCCCCACTCCTGTGCTCACCGCCTTTTCCTCATCTGCTCGTCCCCCCACTTCAACCTACATCTTTTTTTTACTAATTTTTTCCTCGTTGCCAATTGAATTTCACTCATTTTTCTAATGTTTGTTGTACCATTTTTTCAATCAGATTTTGGTAGAGGCCGTTGCTGATGTGTCAAAGCCATATTACTAGAAAAGGTTGAAAACAACTCACAGAAATAGCCTGGCGTTAACTAGTCATCCCATTAGAAAACCCATTTTCTAAAAAAAAATAAAAATTCATTCACACTTTTAAGACATGTGGAGGGCTAGGAACACTTAAAGAATTTAGCTTCAAACAAACAAGTATAAATGCACACCTTGTAATAATCTTCAAGCCTTTTGCTATAAAGCTAAAAAAGAAAACACCTGCAGTTCAGGGAAGAATCTGAACATATGAATGCATGCTGATGTTCACGACTTGAATTTTCCAAGGAGCAGAATTTCGCAGTATGGAATACGACATCTGTCACTGTTAGATTATTCTTCTGCTAAAGTACCTTCCTATCGCTAGCAGACACTACTACGAGCCTTCAACTGCAAGAAGATATCGCTATTTTCTTCAAAGTGTGTCCCTACGTTCAGACTATAGGGATGTTTCTACATTGGGAGCAATGGAAAAGTATAAAAAGGGCGTACCCAGTGCCGTAGGCTTCCCGCACCGTGCGGGGTCTGGGGAAGGGTTGTAATAGCGCCCAAACCTTACAGACTTTAAATATATCTTTAATTTAGCTATGGACACCGTGTCGCAATTTTCGAACTAGTCAGATTTATATTCATCACTCAAGGTTTTTACTGAACCACGCAGAGCACATCGTTTTCCTCTGATGCAAGGTGAAAAGACAAGGGAATTTAGGAATAATTAATCTGCTACGAACATTCTTACCTGGTTCATAGGAGACATGCCGGGGAAATATGACTTGCTGCCAACTTTCAATGAAAGAAGATTGGAGGATAGATGTTTGACATTTTGCACAGTTTCAGACTAGACTGAATGAAAGAGAGAAGGTAAATGAATTAAGAAGATAAAAATATTGATCGGTTCTATACTCTAGATAACTAGTCCAACTAAAGACTGAAACAAAAGAGAAAGGAGGAGCTGTCTTCAACAACGGAAGTTCTAAACAAGAAAAATCTTAACATGTGCCACTACGTGCATGGAATGAACCTGGTCCCTGGTTTAGTTTATGCTCTTCTCTGCATTTCGCTCGACAGAGTTTTTCTGTAAAAACATCGAACTGTAACAATTGTATAAGACGAAAATTGTAGATTCAAACCTGAATACATTACGCGAGCACTTTTTTCCATCAAAGAGTGACGGCTGGCGTTGAACGTCGCATGTTGAGTAGTTGACACACCGTCCTCCGTCCCGTTGTTGGGGGTGTGTATGCAGAGCAGCCAACAGGTCAGCGTTTCCTTTTGGCATTGGGTCATTGGGTGAATTGGTTGTTGCATTTCAGGTGTATAAGTGCCAGTGGCGTGACTTCAAATACCGGTGAATTAAAAAGCAACATAGCATCTGCTTTTTCTTTAATACATTATTCACTCACTTTACTGTAACAAGTTAATCCTACCCATCTAAATATCTGATGCTGTGTTTGTACCGTGCCTTTGCCTTCCTCAAACAATTAGAAACCACGCCAATAATCTTCTAATTTTAGCACCCTCACTTAATTGAAAACGTAAACTACACATTCGCAATATTTCCGAAGTGCCAGCCAGCATGCTGCACAAGGAGCATTATAGTGAACAGTGTACCGTTACATTCCAAACTTCACCTACCAGATTTTACATTATAGTACGAACAATCACAAAGACCTTGTAATCATTTGTATATTTGACCTGTTAAAGAATCTATAATAAGATCATCCGACTACTCAAAGTACAAGAGATTGTCATCTAGTACCACTTGAACCGGAGGTAAGGTGAGACATTGTCGTAGACCAAATCCCATTTTAATAGCGGGTTATACTACAGATTGTTGTCAGTATCATCCTTCTCCTTGGACCTGACCAACAGAGAAAACCTTTGGCCAGGTTATAGGTGCTTTATGCTGCTTTTGGAGCCTATAGCTAGCGTTGCCCGTGGCCTAACAACACTAAATTATCTTACGTTTACGTGCGTATTATATATGTAAATGCACTAATGCAGCTTCCACGAACGTCAAGGCAAATGCAAACCTTCAGAGATAACCAACTATGGACGCCGGCGATTGGCCGGGGCACTACTTGCTTGTCCGGTGTTGCCATTTTCGAGCCTAGCTTTGATCCGGGCAAGCAGAAGCATGGCCCACCGGCAAAACAGCGGAGAAGAAGCAATCAATCGTTTGAATGAATGCGAGAGAGCCACGACTGGTTCTGTACTTTTCAACGCGAGCTCAACTATTCCTTTGGCACGGCAATCTACTCCACGAAAGTGACATAATGGTACATATAAATTCAGAAAAATATAAACACCACCTGTGCTAAGTATAAAACACATCAGAGGCAATTGGATACGTTCAACCATGAGAAACTTACCAACAAAAAACTATGCATATATGGTTCAGCTGCACCACCACTCTCTCTTGATATAGGCCCATATATTGACTCTTACTTGATAGCAAAGATTACATATGTGTACTTTGTGCTACTATATTAGGGAAAGGAGCAAAAACCACCAGCCCCTTGAAAAGGACACCTTGTCAAGTCTCCGCTGCAGCTAATTTTCTCAGCAAGTTCATCCTAGACATCCTACAAGTACATCGTCATAGTTATGGTTTGAAATGAAAGGTACCTTACCGATAGCACCGTCACTCTACAGCTAGCATAAAAATGGACGGGCTATTATTTGCTGATTGGGACATATATCGTTTTAAAGGTGTGATTAACTGAACTGACTCTTGATCATAGTAAGCTAGATCGATAAGATGTAGTTGGTACTTGGAATACTGACAGGCAGCACCTAGATTTCCAATTTCTCCAAATAAACACCCAGAGTGCAATGGCTATTTTTTTTCTGTATTTTACTTTTTTTTATTAATACATATACGGCGATTAATAACATGTCGGCTTATCTTCAAAGAAAAGTGCATTTTTCATCTTAAGTACTGCTCGTATTGTTTTAATATATAGTATATGCGGTGAGATGGATCAAATATCCATTGTGTTAACTGCGAAGCGGACCAACTACTGGCAAAGGGGCCTTCAAACCACGTCTCAGAGCATCTCCAAGAGACTAGCCAAATCATTTTCTAAAGTTAAGTTTAGCTATTGTTAGAGAAAAAACGTTTCCAATAGACTCTATAAATGACTCTCCAAATTTAGTGGCTCTCCATCCCACCTTATTCGCTAGCTATTTTTATTTTTAGATAGCCTACCTCACTAGCCATCTTTACGGAACATGTTGGAGTAACCCATTGAATTAGATGGCTTTCTATTTTGACAAAGTGGCTATAATCTCCATATTTAACTAACACGATACGGAGTCTTTTGAAGATGCTCTTACATACATAGATGATGAAGTATAAGCAAATTGTTGTTTTGAGTTAAATTGGTCGGCGCATGCAACTTAATATGATACATAGATTATAAAGGTGTTAAGCGCCAATCATGGCGAGCACGACTAAATAATAATTAAATGTAAATTTTTACGTTGGGATTTGAAAGAGAGAATTGAAGTATAAGTGTTCATCTTTTTTCATTAGCTTAGCCTTCTATGTTAAATTATCCAGTACATGCTACTCAATGATGTAAACTCGGTACCTCAAGGTTGAGATTGTTTGATTTGTCATCATATCTTGAAGCCGAATTCAATTCAAGATAAGATCATACGGATTGGTTTGGATCAATATGGAATCGTTATTTGGAGTGGTAACATGGGTGTAGACAATAATTCGGTTTTATTTTCCCTTATTATACGATGGCAATAGTAGTAAATTTTTTGTTCAAATATTGCTCGGATTTTAAATTTTGTGGCGGGAATAAGCCAAAAAGTGAGCTATATATAGAAGATAAACTCAAAAGCCCAAGTGACTTCAATTTCCCACATTTATTTTCTTTTTCTTCTAAAGCATTTTTCTCCTTTTATTGTCTTTTTTGGAGTCCTTTTTGTACTTTTCAAACGAACCCTCCCTGTCACCTACTCCGCCTCCTTCCTCCTCAGTTCTCCCGCCATTGTAGCATACTAGCATCCTTGCGCCCCCGCGCGCTGAGCTCAGGTACATATACAGAGGCTTCGGCCATGGCGCTCTAGCCTCCAAAGATGAGAGGGACACCGGCGCGATTCTTCTCATGGACGCCATCTTCACGCTCGCCGCCGGGCCCCGGGCGCGCGTCCTGGAGCGCGCCGCCGCCCGCATCCCCGGTTGCCTCTTCATCTGCCTCTGGGCGCCGGTGATCACCGGCCACCAGCTCCCTTCCAGGTACGCCGCCGTACGTTCTTCCCGCCCCGGCCATGTATGTCCTCGTGTTCTTTGGTCCGACGGCGTGTGCATTGGAATATCGGCAGCCATTTGTACTGCGTCGACGCCTGGATCGGCAACGGCACCGGCGGCGGCGGCGGCGGCGGCGGCGGTGATCGTGCACGGGCGGTGTTCCAGGCGTACCGGGGAGCGCTCTGCGCCATTGCAAGCCGGTAAGGGTGCACTCCGACTCCATTTTCGATTCTTCTCCAGGTCGAATAATTGTCTCTGACGACGGTGGTGGTTGCAGCTGCGTGCCCGGGTGGGCGTACAAGGACGGCCGCGCGTACATGGAGCTGCCGGAGCCGGACCTCACGGCGGCGGCGTCGCTGCCGGTGCAGGAGCAATTCTACCATGTCAGTACTAGTAGACTCGCCACCTCATCCTCCAAAATGTTTGATAAGTTGTATATCTTCAATTTGAAGTTCGAATAATGAATACTATTTGGCGGTGATTGCTGACATTTCGACATTACTGTTGTTCTTGTTTCAACAGGAAGCCGGCACGAAGGTACGTTCCGTTTCTTGATTTATTGATGCCCGCATTGCATTGCATAAATGGAGCTGAGATGACCGACGACCAGCTCGACGTGGTTGGTGGTGGTGCAGATGGCGGTGTTCATGGGCTGCGACCACGGCGAGATCGAGGTCGGGCTCTCGACCACGTCGACGCCGGCGGTGGCGAGCCACGTGCAGCAGTCGCTGCTGGAGGAGCTCATGCAGCTGACAACGCCGGCGGTGACTTCGTCGCCGTCGTCCTCCCTGCCGTCGCTCTCCATTGGCAGCCCCGAGTACTCCTCGTTCATCCGCTCCATGGCCGCCGCCGCCACCGCCGCCGAGTCATCCACGCAGTCGCAAGAACTCCACCAGTCGCTGCCGCTGCACCCGGCGGTGCAGCAGCTGCCCAGCTTGCTCCCGCCGGCGTACGGCGGCCACGCGCCGCCGTTCCTGGGGCCCGAGGACGAGGACGCCGCGATGGCGCAGGCGATGCTCGCGGTCATCTCCTCCTCCACCTCCAGCCTCCCGCCGCCGCCGCCTCCGTGGCTGGCCCGCCACCGCGCGCAGCGCCGGGCGGGCGCGTTCAGGCCGTACAGCGCGGCGCTGTCGCCGAGGGCGCGGCCGCGGCCGGGCGCGCCGGCGCAGAGGATGGCCAAGACGGCCATCGCGCTCTTGGTGAGCGTGCACATGGCAATGCGCGACCGGGAGCTCGCCGCCGCGCGCCACCAGCAGGAGGACGCCGCCGCGCCGCCCCCGCCGCCGCCGCAGCACACCAGCAGCCAGCTCCACCACATGTTCTCCGAGCGGCGCCGGCGCGAGCGGCTTAACGACAGCTTCCAGACTCTCCGAGCACTGCTCCCACCCGGATCAAAGGTACGTATAAAACACCCGAATCAAATATCTAACACATTTCTCATCACAAACATTTGCAACATTGGAGATTCAACGCGTGAATTCGTGATCGATTTGCAGAAGGACAAGGCCACGGTCCTCGCGAACACGACGGAGTACATGCAGAAGCTGATCGCCGACGTGTCGGACCTGGAGAAGAAGAACCGGCAGCTCGAGGCGCAGCTCGGCGTCCTGCCGCCGCTCGAGACCCAGCAGCAAGCCGGCAGCGACGACGACTCGTCGGAGAGGGTCCACGTCGATGTGACCGCCGGCGCATCGACGTCGACGTCGACGTCCGGTCAGGCTCAGGGGGTGACCATTAGGGTGACGGTGAGGGCTGACTGCGACCTGTCGGAAGTGGTGATCGCCATGCTCGCCGGGATCAAGAAGAAGGTGGGGCGGCGCTTCGCCGTGGTGACCGTCGACGCGCGGCAACGGAGCGGCGGCGGCGGCCATGCGCAAGTCAGCATCGCATTGCGAGTCGCGGTATGGTTCTACGCTATGTTTTTGACTTTGTAAAATTACTGCTAAAATTATAAGCTTTATTTAAGGATAATTTGATTTGGTTGGTGAATACGTCGTGTCTGAATCTGATCAATTCTAGGAAACGGTTCTATGATCTTGATTGATTATACCAATTTGCAGATTTTTTTTCGAATGAACAATACTCCGTAGTTTACAATATATCATATAAAATGTGTGATTTTGCATTTCTATGTGTTATGATCCTACGTCGCGATCTTATCGAGACTTCTAACCTCATCAAGCGATTCTGAAGACTTTCGATACATGCACAACACAGGGCCACAGGCACGATCCTACGTGGACATGTACAATAGTGAAGTCAATATTCTATTCTGATGGTTGACCTGTATGGGTCTACCGTACCATTGCTATCGACCTCTAGAGGACGGGAAGGAAAACTGATGCCCTTGACCTGTCTTGGAAAAATCTTTGAACCTTTGAAATGTCCGTGAAAAAAACTAGCACAGATCTCTAAAGTATAGTTTCGTGGAAGAAAAAAACAAAAGACCTTTGTAGAATCTTGACTAGTCCTTGCACGTAGTGATAAAAGCCGTAGACCGTATGGGTCAAATTGGTTGTTATAGAACTTTGCTCCCTTTGAATTGGTTCTAGAAGACATGCATGCCTCCATCACTTGACCAATTAATAAGCACACAAGCATAGTTGAATATACCACCCTTTTTCTTCCCTTGAAGCATATTATACTCGAATTACGCACATGCATGTTAACTTTCAATGGCGCCGCCCAAGCGGGGGCCTAAAATCGCTCGTGTTGAACACCGTAAAAAGGATCCCTCCGTTCCAGGCTTGGTTTGGAGGGGTTTTTTAGGAAAATTATGATTAGTAAAGTTAATAATGGAAGAGTTTAAGTGCTAAAGTTTCTCACCTCCCTTCCTTCCTGACCTTCGGATGGAGATCCAGCGATTGTAATGGGAGTTTCTATAGCTTGCATACGAAGTTGGTTTATGAAGTTGGTTTTCATAGGATACGTTGCCTTTATACTCTCCCCTTCCAAAATGTAAGATGTTTTAATCTCGTCCCAAGTCATCTTTTCTAACCTGGATAAGTTTATAGGAACAATATATTAGTATCGGCAATGCCAAATAAATACATCACTACGAAAATATATTTCATGGAGATTTAAATGAAATCAATTTGAGGTTATAATAGATGTAGCTAGTTTGCCTATATATAAACTTGGTCGAAACTAAAAAGATTAAAGAAGGCTGAAAAACAAAACTAAAATGTAACATTTTTAATTTGAACCAAAGGAGTAGGAAGGGAGAAATGGAATTTCAGGGTTAGCCTACTACATGATCCCGGGGAGGCTCCTGATGCGTGTACATGATGTCATCTTTTCAAGATATGGTCTACATCTGGCACACTTTCTTAAGCAGTTGTTTCTGACGCTGTCAGGCTGATTACGACCACTAATTACTCATGATCAACAGGAGCTTTGAAAAGTCTTTGTATGTAGTTGCTAGAGATAAACATGGTCAGATTACTTGCTGCTGAAGCCTAGCTAACGATGGGTACCACTACTTGTCAACTCAACGCTGCAGGCCGGTAACGACGAGCCCGACGAGACATCGCTCAAGGAAGCTGTGGCGAAGGCTGTCGAGGATGCGCTGGCAAGGCCTCCATCGCCGCCGTAGGCCGGGGCCCGCCGCGCCGGAGTTCTTCTAGCTGAGCTAGCACATCAGTTTTGACCGGATCAGGGCAAGGGAAAGTAGTACTATGTCTGGTGGCAGTGGCCTGTCTGATTGATTAAATTTCTTCAGACATTTCCGCTGTCTTTGCTTCTTTTGGTAAGACTTGATTAGGCTTTTTGTTTTGGGTTTGTTAATTAGGTCAGGTACAGTGTCACGGGAGAGGTAAGTACATACCGGGACTGATTAGCCGTCTGGTAGTCTTTAGGATGATGTTAGTTGGGTTGTATGTGGTGAAGTGTTTTTTTTTTACTTTACATTGGGCATGTGCCCTCATTTGGTTCACTGTTGAAACGTGCTCTAAGGATCTACCAGAAAATATTCGTCGATCACTCTCTCGTGACCTTGACGAATCTCAATGCAGATACAACAGTGAATCACATGAGACGATGTACCCTTAATGGCAAAGTTTTTCTTCCATGTAATGCAATGCCTAATGTTGTAATTTTGCTTTAGTTACGATAAAACCAAGTTTGTACCTTCTTTTAGGCAAAGCTGCGACCCTAAGGCATCCTTTATCAGGACAAAGTAAAAACAAACTAGGTAATTGAAAAAATTGGGTTCTACAGTAAATTTTCCTATAAAGTCCTTAAAACAAAGGATCATGTTCCTGCAAATTGTATTAAATACCTATGTAACGACTTGTTTATAAGAATTTTGAAGGAATCCTAGCAAGATGTTCAAGTGCCTCATAAAAATCTCTCATGTGTCGATCATGGTGGATAGTTGCATACTTTGCATCATCTCTCACATTTCAAATTAATACCTTAGATGGATCCAAAAAAACTGAGAGAGATAATACTTTCCAAAAATAGTTTTAAATTTATTATTTAAACAAAAAAATATATTGTCAACCAAAACAATGTAGGATTATTGTATAAAAAGTGTTCTATATAGCATCCGTTGTAATGGGCTATGATAGTGAAACAATAATATTTAAAACTTTGTTGAGAAACTTAACTCCAGTTGTGAGAAAATGATGATATATAAAGTCGGTTCAGTAAGATGAAGATGTATGAAGTGGTTAAGTAGTACCACTAAAGTTCCATAATTATATAGAAGACATAGTGATATGATGATATAAAGTTAGGCCAAAGATCAAGGTAATAATTACATGATGAGATGATAATGCATGTGAATGTTATGTTGTTAATGATAAAGCCAAAAAACATGTGTATTATGCAAGTTAGTAGTGAAGTATTCATAATTTTATAAAAGGAATTATACTTAGTCAGATGAAAAAAATAGTTATATGAAATGTTGAAGTCATTTAGATGCTCAATCATGCAATAAGGATCAAAGGAAATAAAGCTCATCACTACAAAGAGTATAAATTTCTTTGTTTTTTACAGATAGTAATTTTTGTCATGGATATATGTGGTAGAAAAGTGACATAATATCTTACAGTATTTGTTGAACCCTAATTAAAAAGTTGGTTACTACCCATCGTTTAAGCCAATTATCGAGCAGAACACCTGTTTAAACAACCAAGGCACACGGTTAAACGGAAACGATTGACCATGGTGCAGCATTTAAATGGTCGTTTAGGCGAACAATGGATTTGCAAGATATGAGTAGTAGTCATTCCGTTCAATATTACTATTTATTGTTGATTTTTTTTCTCATAACGATCGACCATTCATTTTATACAAAAATCTAATACAGATATAGAAAAATGTAAGTTATGTTTAAAATATCTTTGATGACTAGTCACAAAAAAAAAGTGAATGACCTAATATTGCCATTTCGCTGTTTGGTTTGGCCACCCCAGCAGCGCCACGTACAGATGTCCCAGCCTCTCCGCGCAACCTATCTTTCTTCGCGGTCGTGACACATGGATGCTAGAAAATGAACTCGTGGTGGAAGCTGCCACTGGCATCCACATCCCAAGTCTCCCTGCGAAAGTCTCTATTTTCCCAGCCACTTCGTAGTTACTTTCACAAGGAAATCCAACAAGCCAAGGCAGTGAAAACTGAAAGCCTCTGCAATGAGAGACGTGAAAGCGACGGTCAGCTTCAACGACGACCGTAGTTAGTGACCAATGGTGGTAGGCGTCGCCCTGTCCCCTCTTAAGCAGCAGTTCCAGGCAGTAACCAGGTGTCTTCGGCGAAAATCATGAGCTGCAGCGTGCCTGAGATTATCCAGCATTCTCTCCTGTCCGTGTCCGACGAGGCACAGCAACCAGGTGCCTGAGATTATCCAGCATTGATTCATTTTATTCAAAAATTTAATGTGGATACAAAAAATATAAGTTATGTTTAAAATATTTTTGATGACTAATCGCAACAAAAATAGTGAATGACATAATATTTCGATTTCGTTGTTTGGTTTCGCCACCCCAGCAGCGCCACATACAGACGTCCCAGCCTCTTGTAACACCCTAAAATTCATCACAATTAAATTGTAGCAACTCTCTGAATTTTCTAGGATTTATTAAGGCTTAAATAAATTTTCTCGGATTTAATTGGAATTTCTAGCCTTTTATCAATTTAAATATCACATTAAATAATTATTTTAGTCAAAATAAGTTTTTGTTGCATTCATGCTGTTGCATATATTTTTGGTTGCTAGTAAATCAAGTTGGAATTTAAATTCTGTTTAAATTCGAATTTGATTTGCTTTTGTTTGAGTTTTAGAAAAGTTAAATAGGCAGAGTTCGTTTTTGCCCCTCCAACTCTTGGCCCAGCTCGGCTTTGCCCCCTCTATTTCTTTCCTCTCCCGACCCGGCCCGATTTCTTTCCCCGGCCCATTTCTCCTTCGCAGCCCAACACGCCGCGCCGGCCCGCTCCGTCTCTCTCTCTCTCGCCGACAGGTGGGCCCCACCTGTCAGCCCTTTCTTCTTCCCTTCGTCGCCGAGCAGGACTCTCCGGCCGAGTCGATTCCGCCGCCGCCGTGTCCGTCCCCTTCACGCACGCCAAGGCGTGGCCCGAGCCCCCACCCCGCACCTATAAATCCGCCGCCGCCCGTGTTTTTCCCCTCCAATCAAACCAAGCCCGCAACCCTAGCCGCCCGCGCCGGCGCCGTTGAGTTGAGCGCCGCCGTCGCCGATTCGCACCGCCGCCGCCTTTCCTTCGACTTGAACCACCGCGGGAGGATCGCAAGGAGGTAAGGAGCCTTCACGTGTTGCTCGCGCTTCGTTTCCCCGCTTCGGCCGCGCTAATTTCGCTCGTCGCCGTCGCAGTAGCGCCGCCGCCGCCATAGCTCGTCGCCGGCCTTCTCCGTCGCGCGTCTGTCGTCACGAACCCCCTAGTTGACCTCGTCACGTTGAGCCGTGTCCGTAGCACTTGGTCCCGTTCCAAACCGAGCCGTGTAGCGTCTTCCCGAGCCAAGTCCGGCGACCCTCCGCCGCGGGAGTGAGCGGCGCCGCCGTCCCAGCCGTCGCCGCCGTCGAGTTTTCGCCCGATCCGTCCCTGGCCGTCCGATCTAGATCCAACGGCCCAGATTAGATCGAGCGCTGAGTCAAACCGACCGCGTACTGGTCAGCGCTGGCAACTTTGCAAAAGAGCCCTTGAAGTTTTTCAAAATCAACCCGCAGTCCAGCTTAGTGCAAAAATATTTCAATTTAGGTCATGTTTTCTTCTGTTTTAGCCCCTACAAGTTTTAAAATAGCACCCGCAGTCCAGCCCCTGTTATTTTATGGTTTAGCCCTCGTAGTTTTATACAAAATTATGTTTTAGCCCTCGGATTTTCGCAGTTAAGCCCCTGGGACTTTTAAAACTTTGCCAGCAAGTCCCTGAACCTTAGAAAAGCCATATCTTTTGCGTTTTAAATCCGATTTTAGTGATTCTCGCGCTCACGCGTTCGTTGTAACGCGTAGATTAGTTTTGTGCTATTGTTTTCTTATGTTGGAATTGTTTGGTGTACTGTTTCTTATTTGAGTACTTTTTCCTTGCATGTGAATGTGTGATGTGATTAGGAAACGACCAGTTCGAGGATTTCTCTGAAGAACCAACTGTTGGAGAAGGATTTGAGTAGCAAAAGAGTTGGGAAAAAGGCAAGTTTATTATTTCATGCAAATGTCCTAATAATTATTAATTTCACCACCCGTGCATGTGTCTTAATTTGATGGGTTCCTATTTAAGGATTTGCCTAGCCACTATATTTTCCTGTCCCTGAAACTGGGTTACTTAATTAATTTTGATGGTAGATGATGCTTAGTTTGCTCAACTGGGATTGGTTAAATGAACCCCTACTCTATGTCCCATATACTCTTTTAAATAATTAATTGGCAAGATCATATCTTTTTAATTGGAACATGGAGAACCACCAGGAAAATAGTGCAACCATAAGTACTATATGGCTCTGGTCTTGGCTAACTAATTAGGGACTTTAGTGGATGGTAACCATACCCGAAAGGGGCAAGAGGCGCGGCGGTTGACGGGGTATAGCTCGGTCCTCTTGAGCTGTGGGCTTTGGTAAGAGACAGATCTCATTAGGGAGGGTTATGCTTTGCTTCTGAGCCGGAAACCTTAATAGGTTACTATTTACTAAGGAATCTTTGTAAAGGCCTCGTAGCGTCCCTATGCGGTCACACCTCGGTAGTGTGATTTAAAAGGATTGGCCCCCTCGGCATGGTTGGGTTTAAAGTTCTTTTGAACTTTTACGCGGCTTATGGTGAAAGTGTACAACCTCTGCAGAGTGTAAAACTGTTATAACAGTCGTGCTCACGGTCAAGAGCGGCCTGGACCCTTACATGATAATCATACTTGAACATGATCTAAATCGTGGTTATATGAATATGTTGGGAATATGACATTCATTAATTTGTGAGTGGTATATACTTTCATTTGCTAGTAAATAGTTGCTTAATAAAACTTGACCAATTAAAAGTGCTTACTGCCTGTGGAGTTGGAGTCACTTTTGCTTCGTTAGATGAACATTTATTTAAGTCTTCCGCTATGACCTTTGTGTCAACTCTGAGATTGTAATAAATGCACTTTAATACTCTTTCGTTATGCATGGTTATGGATATTCACTTGTGACGTCTACCATATGTGTGTAAACTGATCCTGGCGCACATATGAGATGCATCTGGTTAAGAAGTGCGTGAAGAAGTCGCCGCTGAACGGAGGAAGAACAAAAGGCTGATAGCTGAACTCAAGGGAGAAGCACTTCCGCCCTTGGATGAAGATGTAGAAGGGTTGATGGGTCATTCACCGCCCCGCTAGAGAGTGCTTGGTGGATAGTCTAGTTGCTTCACCCATATCTATTAAGATAGGATACCCTCTCTTTTGATAGTTCAGTACGTTTAGAATCATTGAGACTCGTGCGTAGCATGTGATTTAGTTCGGTTTAAAAGTGTGGTAGAGATGTTTGCTTTTGTGCTAAGTGTGTGATTTGGATCTTTGTAATGATTGAACTTAATTGTGGAGTGATGACCACAATTGAGTAATTATTAAATAAATAAATTTAGTTAGTTTGGGGTTTACCTTGGTCTCTGATCTTAGCTCTTAACTATCACTTTATTCATATAATTGTACCCCTCGTATAAATCATGTTATGCGACAATCTGTTCTCGCTGCTGCATGATATCCTGATACTGTCCGAATTGTTTCTGGAGCTTCAGAACTCCGTTTGACATAACTCCAGTTGGGTTGGATTAAGGACTTGATAACCTAGGTTTTGGAATTTTTTTCGTGATTTTTGGAAGTTCTGGTAGAGAGATATAATGGTTTTATTGGAGTAACCAGAATCTGTCCCGTGGTCCTGACACAGCTGTCTTGTTTATTTTATACCTCGAGCCACAAAATTCCGATTGAGGTGATTCAAGTTGGGTTAGTTTCAGAATTTTATAGTCTACGTTCAGAAAAAAAGATCATGATTTTTGGATACACATAATGGGAGTTACAACTATTTAATTAGGACAAACAGAATCTGTTTCAGAAATTGATTTGCCCGTCATTGGCAACTCGTTCTACATTAACTCTTATCTGTTCATGATTTGAGTTATATCTTTTTACCACCCTCTAAACCTCATGTTCTAACCACCAGATGGTAAACACCAGGTCTGGAAGTGGAGTGGATCAACCACCTGTGAATCGTCAGGGACGCGTCAATCCCAATCCAAATCCTCCGCTGAATCAAGCATCCGTAGCAATGGATCAGATCCTCGCCAACCAGACTCAGGTCCTCCAGGGCATGGCTAATACCTTGGTAGTCATGCAAGCACAGAACAACAACAACAACCAGCCGAGAGACAAGCACCGGGAGTTCATGAGTCACAAACCCCCTACCTACTCCCACTCTGCAGATCCACTTGATGCTGATGATTGGCTGAAGACTGTTGAGAAGAAGCTGGATATGGCTCAGTGCAATGACAGGGAGAAGGTCCTGTATGCCTCAGGTTGCTTGGAAGGATCAGCTTCAGATCGGTGGGACGCTTATCTTGCTGCTCATGCCACCCCTGATGCTATCACCTGGCAGGAGTTTAGGACCAACTTCAGGAGCAACCATATTCCTGCTGGTGTCATGAAGCTAAAGAAGAAGGAGTTCCTCTCACTCAAGCAAGGTGGGATGACCGTCAGCGAGTACCGGGATAAGTTCATCCAGTTGTCCCGTTACGCCCCAGATGAGGTGAAGGATGATGAGCAGAAGCAGGAGCGATTTCTGGAAGGATTGATCCCGCCACTCCAATATCAACTCATGTCTCATACCTTCCCAACATTTCAGAAGCTGCTGGATAAGGCTATTGGCTTGGAGAGCAAGCGTCGTGAGTTGGGAGAGCAGAAGAGGAAGTTCATGGCCTCAGGACAGTCAAACAGTAACACCCACCCTCGTTTCCAGCAGCCTCAGCAGAACATGCCCGTTCACTTTGGTGGGCAAGGGAGTAACCTTGTGCAGAGTCAGGGTCAGCGGTCAGCACCTCCACCTCAGCGTCCAGCATTTCAGCAGAACCGCCAGACCACCCTGGCTCAGACTCCAGTGAAGACCCCTGCACCAGGCAGTGCTCCTACTCCTCGTACCTGCTACATTTGTGGAGATCCCAGCCACTTTGCCCACAACTGTCCTAAGAGGAATGCTCAGACCCCACAGCGCCAGAGTGGCAGTGCACCTAAGCAGAATACCCCTCAGCAGCAGAACAGGAATGTGAACCCGACGCCCCAGAGCAACAAGGGCCAGCAGAATCAGATGCGGGGCAAGGTGAACCATGTTGCTGCAGAGTCCGCGCAGGAGGCCCAGGATGTGGTACTTGATATGTTCCTTGTCAACTCAGCCCCTGCATCAGTTTTATTCGACTCTGGAGCATCCCATTCTTTTATTACTGCTCAGTACGTAGCTAAGTATAATATATCTATGGTCCCTATGAAAAATTCCATGCTAATTAGCTCTCCCAGTGGAAACATGAAAGCCAATTTTATCTGTCCCTGAGTTAATCTGAAAATAGTTGGGGTAGACTTTCCTGCTGATCTGATAGTCCTGAACTCTGAGGGAATTGATGTCATACTTGGAATGGGATGATTAGCTGCTTTTAATGCGGTGATTCAGTGTGCCAAGAGGTCCATGTTGTTGACTAGCCCTCAGGGAGAGAAGATTGAATTCGGAGCCACTCAACCCTCAGCTTCAACTTACTCAGTGAATCAGGCCAGTGGTGTTCCTTTGGAGGGTATCAGAGTTGTTTGTGAGTTTCTGGATGTCTTCCCAGATGATTTGTCAGGTATGCCACCCGAACGAGACATTGAGTTTATTATTGAGCTTTTACATGGTACTGCTCCTATTTCTAAAAGACCCTATAGAATGGTTGTTAATGAACTAGAAGAACTTAAGAAACAACTTAAAGAATTGTTGGATAAAGGTTACATTCGTCCTAGCGCTTCACCTTAGGGAGAACCTGTAATTTTTGTGGGTAAAAAGGATGGTACTCTGAGGATGTGTGTGGATTATCGTTCGTTGAATGAGGTAACCATCAAGAATAAGTATCCCTTTCCCAGAATTGAAGACTTATTTGATCAGTTGAGAGGAGCCAAGGTTTTCTCCAAGATTGACTTGAGATCTGGCTACCATCAGTTGAGGATCAGGCGTTCCGACATCCCTAAAACAGCATTCACCACCAGATATGGGTTGTATGAGTATACTGTGATGTCGTTTGGATTGACAAATGCACCCGCCTACTTTATGTACCTGATGAATAAGGTGTTCATGGAGTACTTGGATAAATTTGTGGTGGTGTTTATTGATGATATTCTGGTTTACTCTAAGAATGAGGAGGACCATGAGGAGCATTTGAGGTTGGTATTGCAGACTCTTAGAGAGAACCAGTTGTATGCCAAGTTTAGTAAATGTGAGTTCTGGCTGAATCAAGTGTCTTTTCTTGGTCATGTTGTTACTGATGGAGGTATTGCAGTGGATCCAAGTAAAGTCAAGGATGTGTTGGAATGGGAACCTCCTACCACAGTCTCTGAGATCAGAAGCTTTCTGAGATTGGCTGGATATTACAGAAGATTCATTGAAGGCTTTTCTAAAATAGCGAAACCTCTTACTTCGCTATTAGAGAGGGGCAAGGAGTTTGTTTGGTCAGAAGCGTGTCAGGCCAGCTTTGAAGAGTTGAGAAGCAAGTTGACCACAGCCCCAGTGCTTGCTATGCCAGATATTCACAAGAACTTTGATATCTATTGTGATGCTTCTCGTAGAGGGCTTGGGTGTGTGCTCATGCAGGAAGGCAGAGTTATAGCCTATGCATCCAGGCAGTTGAGGAAGCACGAGCTGAACTATCCTACTCATGATCTGGAGCTTGCAGCTGTTGTCCATGCCTTGAAGATCTGGAGGCACTATATTCTAGGTAACAGATGTGAGCTGTATACTGATCACAAAAGCCTGAAGTACATATTTACTCAGAAGGATCTGAATTTGAGGCAGAGAAGATGGTTGGAGTTGATCAAGGATTATGATCTGGGAATCAACTATCATCCTGGCAAGGTTAATTTGGTTGCTGATGCGTTGAGTAGGAAGTCACAAGTAAATGCAATGTTTGGTCGCCAGTTAGCAGCTGAGTTTCTTGCAGAAATGGAAAAGCTGAACTTGGGATTCCTAAATCAGACAGAAGGTGTGACAATGGAAGTTGAGTCTACACTGGAGCAGGAAATTCGGAAGGGTCAGCTTATTGATGAGAAGATAAAGGAAATCAAGGAAACCATGTTAGCAGGGAAAGCTCCCGACTTCACCGAAGATGATCAAGGTACAATTTGGTTTAGAAAGAGGATATGTGTATCAGATATCGAGTCTCTCAGAGAGCAGATATTGAGGGAAGCTCATGATTCCGCATATTCTATTCATCCTGGAAGCACCAAGATGTACTAGGATCTGAAGCAAAGGTATTGGTGGTATGGACTAAAAAGGGATGTGGCTGCCCATGTGGCATTGTGCGATGTTTGTCAGAAAGTTAAGGCTGAACACCAGAGACCAGCCGGTTTGCTTCAACCACTCAAGGTGCCTGAATGGAAGTGGGAAGAAATTAGTATGGATTTCATTGTGGGTTTACCTCGTACACGAGGAGGATATGAGTCGATATGGGTTATAGTGGATAGATTAACTAAGGTAGCTCACTTTATACCCGTTCACACTACTTATACCAGCGCTAAGTTAGCAGAGTTATACATGTCCAGAATTGTTTGTCTCCATGGTTTACCTAAAAAGATAGTGTCTGATAGAGGTACTCAGTTTGCATCTAGATTCTGACAGAAGTTGCGTGAGTCTATGGATACAAAGTTGAATTTCAGTTCTGCATATCATCCTCAGACAGATGGTCAGACAGAGAGGACTAATCAGATTTTGGAGGATATGTTGAGAGCTTGTGCTTTGAAGCATGGAGGCAGTTGGGACAAGAGTCTTCCATATGCAGAGTTCTCATATAACAACAGTTATCAGGCAAGTCTAAAGATAGCCCCCTTCGAAGCGCTTTATGGTAGAAAGTGCAGGACACCTTTGTATTGGAGTGAAACAGGTGAAAGTCAGCTGTTTGGGCCAGAGATTTTGCAGGAAGCTGAGAAACAGGTTCAGATTATCAGAGAGAATTTAAGAACGGCTCAATCCAGGCAGAAGAGCTATGCAGACACAAGGAGACGAGAATTAACTTTCGAAGTAGGTGATTATGTGTATCTAAAAGTATCTCCTATTCGAGGCTTGAGAAGGTTTAAGGTGAAAGGTAAATTATCTCCTCGTTTCATTGGACCTTTCAAGATTGTTGATAGAAAAGGTGAGGTTGCTTATCAATTGGAGTTGCCAGCCAGATTGTCTGATGTGCATGACGTGTTTCATATCTCTCAGTTGAAGAAGTGTCTTAGAGTGCCTGAGGAAGAATTACCCTTGGATGAGTTGAATGTGCGCGATGATCTGACTTATATGGAATATCCAGCTAAGATTTTGGAAACCGTTGAAAGAGTTACTAGGAGTAAAGTGATTAAGATGTGTAAAGTTCAGTGGAGTCATCACGCGGAAAGCGAGGCAACTTGGGAAAGAAAGGATGGGTTGATGGCAGAGTTCCCTCAGATTTTCTCTAATCCATCCGAATCTCGAGGACGAGATTCTCTTTAAGGGGGTAGGTTTGTAACACCCTAAAATTCATCACAATTAAATTGTAGCAACTCTCTGAATTTTCTAGGATTTATTAAGGCTTAAATAAATTTTCTCGGATTTAATGGGAATTTCTAGCCTTTTATCAATTTAAATATCACATTAAATAATTATTTTAGTCAAAATAAGTTTTTGTTGCATTCATGCTGTTGCATATATTTTTGGTTGCTAGTAAATCAAGTTGGAATTTAAATTCTGTTTAAATTCGAATTTGATTTGCTTTTGTTTGAGTTTTAGAAAAGTTAAATAGGCAGAGTTCGTTTTTGCCCCTCCGATTTTAGTGATTCTCGCGCTCACGCGTTCGTTGTAACGCGTAGATTAGTTTTGTGCTGTTGTTTTCTTCTGTTGGAATTGTTTGGTGTACTGTTTCTTATTTGTTGTATTGTTTCCTTGCATGTGAATGTGTGATGTGATTAGGAAACGACCAGTTCGGGGATTTCTCTGAAGAACCAACTGTTGGAGAAGGATTTGAGCAGCAACAGAGTTGGGAAGAAGGCAAGTGTATTATGTCATGCAAATGTCCTAATAATTATTAATTTCACCACCCGTGCATGTGTCTTAATTTGATGGGTTCCTATTTAAGGATTTGCCTAGCCACTATATTTTCCTGTCCCTGAAACTGGGTTACTTAATTAATTTTGATGGTAGATGATGCTTAGTTTGCTCAACTGGAATTGGTTAAATGAACCCTACTCTATGTTCCATATACTCTTTTAAATAATTAATTGGCAAGATCATATCTTTTTAATTGGAACATGGAGAACCACCCAGGAAAATAGTGCAACCATAAGTACTATATGGCTCTGGTCTTGGCTAACTAATTAGGGACTCTAGTGGATGGTAACCTTACCCGAAAGGGGCAAGAGGCGCGACGGTTGACGGGGTATAGCTCGGTCCTCTTGAGCTGTGGGCTTTGGTAAGAGACAGATCTCATTAGGGAGGGTTATGCTTTGCTTCTGAACCAGAAACCTTAGCGGGTTACTATTTACTAAGGAATCTTTGTAAAGGCCTCGTAGCGTCCCTATGCGGTCACACCTCGGTAGTGTGATTTAAGAGGATCGGCCCCCTCGGCATGGTTGGGTTTAAAGTTATTTTGAACTTTTACGCGACTTATGGTGAAAGTGTACAACCTCTGCAGAGTGTAAAACTGTTATAACAGTCGTGCTCACGGTCAAGAGCGGTCTGGACCCTTACATGATAATCATACTTGAACATGATCTAAATCGTGGTTATATGAATATGTTGGGAATATGACATTCATTAATTTATGGGTGGTATATACTTTCATTTGCTAGTAAATAGTTGCTTAATAAAACTTGACCAATTAAAAGTGCTTACTGCAGTATGGTCAGCCAACCTTTTTGCCTCAGCCTTGTATGTCATATTACATTTGCTGAGTACGTCATGTGCTCATGCTTGTTTTCTTTCTTTCTTTTATTGCATCAACTACACCCGGAATGCTTCTCAGATTGGGAGAATTTTGATGATTTCACTACTGATTTTGAGGAGTTCTAGGCGAGTCTTCCCCAGTCAATGCCTGTGGAGTTGGAGTCACTTTTGCTTCGTTAGATGAACGTTTATTTAAGTCTTCCGCTATGACCTTTGTGTCAACTCTGAGATTGTAATAAATGCACTTTAATACTCTTTCGTTATGCATGGTTATGGATATTCACTTGTGACGTCTACCATATGTGTGTAAACTGATCCTGGCGCACATATGAGATGCATCTGATTTTGCCTTGAAAACCGGGTGTGACACCTCTCCGCACAATCTATCTTTCTTCACGCTCGTGACACATGCATAGGCCTTCTCCAACAGTGACAGGTCAGCTAGCTCAGAGCTAGCTGACGGTTGGATACATGCACACGTGGAAGAGAGAGAATATCAAAATCTCTGCGCTAGCGCGAGAACGAGAGCTTAGCTCATTTGTGCTTCTCCAAGCTCAAATTTCTCTCGTCCCTAACCATGGCAGGAAGCAAACAAATGTGATGCATGGACTGAACTAACAAATATTGCAGTACAATTATTGACGTGGATATGCCACGGGAGCGTATGAGCTAGCTGATAGCTCTAATTGTTGGAGGTGGCCTTAGAAAAATGAACTCGTGGTGGAAGCTGCCACTGGCATCCACATCCCAAGTCTCCCTTGAAAGTCTCTAATTTCCAGCCACTTCGTAGTTACTTTCACCAGGAAATCCAACGAGCAGCCAAGGCGGTGAAAACTGAAAGCCTCTGCAATGAGAGACGTGAAAGCGACGGTCAGCTTCAACGACGACCGTAGTTAGTGACCAATGGTGGTAGGCGTCGCCCTGTCCCCTCTTAAGCAGCAGTTCCAGGCAGTAACCAGGTGTCTTCGGCGAAGATCACGAGCTGCAGCGTGCGGTGCGTGACTGCGTGAGATAATCCAACATTCCAACGCTGTCCGTGTCCGACGAGGCAGCGCGCGCCGCGCCGGTGACGTCGTCCGCCGCCTCCGTCATCACCGGCGACGATCTTGACGCCGCCAATGCAACAGGCCGCAGTGTTAAAATCTACAGACGGTGACCGGCGACGGCTATACCTCCTCTCGCCGGCATCCACTCGCTCCACATTTTATTTGATGCAGACAGCACTGCTTCCGGTACAAAGACTGCAGAAACTGCAGACCATGCACGGCAGCAGAAGCGGTTATTGCCGTAGCAATCAACACGGACTATTGTTACTGCTGAAAGGGACCGGCTGATATTTGGGAGGGAGTGCAATTATAAACCTTCAAGAATGGGGTGTTCACTTCCTTGAAAAGAGGGGTGAAAGTTTGGTAAAAATGTCACATCAGACACGTGGTAAACATTGTCCTACCATGACCTAACTAGGCTCAAAAGATTCGTCTCGTCGTGTACATCAAAACTATGTAATTAGTTTTTTTATTTACCTACGTTTAGTGCTCCATGCATGAGGAGAGAGATTTGATGTGACAGTGAATAGCGAAGTCTGGAGAGAGAAAGTTTGGGGGATTTTTAGAAGTGAACACCGCCAATGTGACCTTTCAGCATTCCTCATGCGGTCATGCACGTTGGCATTTGTACAGAAATGAACCCGGAGCCCTGCGGTCCATGGGCGAAGCTAGATCAAAGGGGTGCCTTTTTCTTATAGATGTGAAGATTTAACATTCAAACATGATGAAAAATTATTTTTAGTAGTGGATTTTCAAAACTTTGTGGGTTACGTTGCCTGGGCACCCACAACTTTGAACGTGGCGTCACCCCTGGTGCGGTCACACAAATGGGTTGTCCATCTCAGTTTCAGATCATATATACCCCATCCGGATCCTTTTATGAGGCGCACAACATATTTCAATTGAGATTCAAACCTCATAATTCTTAGACAACATTTGTTCTTACAAGATTATTGAATTTGTATTTGAAAATACTATCTTATGGCGCTATGACTTAGTTGCTTCAAACATTGTAGTATAGGGAGGAAACATGTGTGAAAGACTGATTTTGAAGACCATACCAAATCAAATCATACGTTATACTCGGGAGGAAACATGTGTGAAAGACTAATTTTGAAGACCATACCAAATCAAATCACACATTATATTTGGGGAGTACATTATTCTAAGTAACTGATTGAAGAATGGATCCAGCACCCTAGCTCCTGCCGGTCCAACAGAACGAAAGTTTGAAAATTGAAATTCAATGCCAGGTGCCAGGTCTCACGGCAAGAGCACCACCAAGAGATGGGAAGAGGGCAGGAGAGCGAGGTTTCCCACTGAAGTTCTTTTTTTTTTTGGAGCAAGGTTTCCCACTGAAATTCTGATGACTAGCATAAAAAGCGTGATGACACTTGTTACCTCTGCTGAGGTTCTGATGAAACTTGTTTTCTCTGACGCTAATCCATCATGAACACCAATGCTAATATAAACCTTAATAATCCGTTCTCAAACTTCCCAGTGATGTAGCACATTTCCACACCCCTCTAGAAACCATTGCCGAGCATAGGTAACTAAGAGTGAGTCAAGACCTCAAGATGCAGAAATCATTGCCGAGGATAGGTAACCATATCTGACCTATGCTAACCAGCTGCCAAATTTCCAGTGCTCTGCCTCTGAAATGCTTTATACGCATTGAGTAACTGACTTCACATAAGCCAAATTTAAGAAGGCCCCATGTTATATACAAACCTTTACAGTGGCATATATGTTGTCCATCACCATAGAAGTACTATACACTTTAAATCACAGGAGATATACATACATGATATGTGTGCGTTAGGATAAACACTAGTCACAAGTTTTTGCTCAACCTAGCTGGCTGCCTAGTTCTATTAAGTTTTTATTGGAGAGATTGATAATTGAATCTGCGATTACTCGAGCGCTTGACTTCATGTAGCCTCCTGATAACACGGCAGAGATGGGTATCGTGCACAGGAATATAGCATTAGTGGAATTGTGTGACTAGCACAACAAACTAAAAAAAAGAAGGCAGAAGTTTTTCACCTGATGTCAGCATGAGCAGTGGAACGTTTTGATCTTTCGCGAATCTAAACACCTTCTCATCTCTAGTAACCACACCCTCGGCACTTACCTGCAAAACATGTAGAAGTCAGCAGCATTATGCCGGCGGGGTGCAGATGCAAAATAAGATTGTTTATGTTGCAGCCTTTTTGGTATTTCTGCTTGCAAGAATGATAAAACCTAGGCTGCCAGTCATAACTAGCACAAGGTCCATCTTACCGTGGACATGATTTCTGAATATTGCAGAAGAGATTGCTTAGGTGGCTTATGCTTCTAAAGATAGAGTTTAGGAGAAAAGTACCTTCAATCTGCCCAATGGATCACCATCCAGGATGTCTGTTCCAGCATTGTAAACAATCAACTGGGGCTGAAATCTACTTTTGCAGACCTGCAAACAATATGTTCCAAGAGGAACTGTGAATACAAGTTTGTTAAAAACAAGCATATATAAACAACAATAATGGATTATTCTAGGTTCATCAATTCTGGAAAAAATATGGAGAAATAAAAATATATTTTCAGTATCGCTAAATTAACATTATTACAGAGAAAAGTGCATTCCAGTTGTAGTGTGCATGATCATTGTTCATTTCCTTAGAAGGTAATTTAAGATATTATGTTCATGCAAACTATATAGAAGGAGCCGTTTTTTCACTGTTTCAAACCTCTTGCTTAGTTGAATATATATGCATGAATACATCATCATCGATAGATGTACTTAATCAAAATCACAAGTTAAAATGGTACACCAAAAATTATTCTATGCCCGCTCGTCGAAATTTGGGATGCATATCATACAAAAAGGCGACTCTTCAAATCACCCAGTATAAATATCTCTTGTTACAGCCAATTTTGCAGGTATGTAAATGTACCTCAAGAGCACGGTCAAGTTGCTCCAAATATTCATCTGTTTTTGTCCCGCTCTATAATGCACAATTACATAATGAGAAAATCAACTCAAAAGCTGAAATACGTGACACACACACAGAGGGAGGGAGAGAGAGAGAGAATGCATAGTTAGCAGGCTGCAAGATGAAACTTACAAATAATTCAACTTTTTGATCAATGTATTGCTTAGCAGCGAAATCCTGAAATAGAACAGTGTAAATTTACAAAGAAACAAAGAATCAGCACTATATCTGGTATCAAACAAAACAGAATGATAAATACAAAACGTATCCTTTGTTTTGGAGTCTATATCACATCAATGTGGAGTGTTGCCATGGTAGTATGAGGCAGTCAGAATTCATTGCAGTATAATAGGTGGATGAAACTGTTGTTTTCAATTTTGATTTGTGAACAATCTCATCATCAAACATGTGAACAATAAGGTTTGTTGCAAAATATGATCATGCATTTAGGGTTTCACAATAAAGCTTGTGTTCATGAAGTGACAAGAAAGTTGCATTAGTAATCTTAACACCACCGTGTATTTCATAATGATAATATATAAGAGCAACACCAATAATAAAAGAAAATAATAGCTTGATATACTGCAGGTATCTAAGGAGTGCCGAAGATTTAGATTCTTACGAAGGGGAAAATTCCAGCATTGTACATGTCCAAAATGTAAACCCTTCCTGTGAGTGATAAAGTGGTATCTGGTATCATACTGAAAAATATAATGAACCTTAAATCCACAGAAAAACAAAATTATGTACCATCATGAGCAAAATCTTTTTCGTGTCCATTTCCTTGGTGAGCATCCAGGTCTATGATCAATACACTGCAAATGTTCAAAAGGGAAACTCAGTTGGTTCTGCATAGCTAAGTATACACCCTTGCATTTGACCTCAAGCAAATATAAAAAAAGCAAAACAACCGACTGCCTGGGAGGATGCATTCAAGCGTTGAAGTGCTCTAGGAAGAAAGATATATTAACATCGCAGTGCATGCTTCACAGCATTCTCCAGTCACAAAAGAATGGTGGTTTACTGTTTTAGACATTTAGATTGTCCCCGAACACAACTTTGACTACTAATTTCTATTATAATAGATTGAGGAACAATTACCAAAACTGTATGCATGAGATTACCTTTGGACAGATCTACTTGTACTATCTGTAAATGTTCAATATCAATGTATGCGAATAATTGATCACCAAAGTTCTAATATGCTGACCACATATAACCCAAAAATATGCACAATGTGCAATCAAGCATATAATAAGGACTCATACGGTCTGAAAAACTAAGGAAAACAAAGTTGATATAGCTACAACTCTACCTGCAAAGGGTTTATGTTTACTACCTTGAAATGTTTAGGCGGACAAAAGCAAACTGGATGCAGAGAGAGATGTCAGCGTACACACAAAATCCACCCCCTTCATCTGCCGAACAATGGTGAAATCCTCCACCAACATTAATGGCCCATCCTCTCTCCAGTGCAAGTTTGGCTGACAAAATGGACCCACCCACCTGTGGTGAGAGAAAAACAATTCATGATGCTTCCCTGATACTCAAATTATGCATTTGGGTTTTACAAATAATTCAGAAGAAAGCAACAAATTCACAGTACGTCACCTGCTTCTTGAACGGGTACAGTAGCTTTTTCTGCACAATCCAATTAGGCACAAGAGACACAGGAGGAACCTAAGATATCAAACATCTGTGAGTCACTAGCCAACCGCAACGCCGCCAATCATGCCGATTCGACTTGTGAAAAATCAATACCTCCACAATGGAGGCAACTCTGAAGCTGCCTTTGAGGCTGTTCAGATACGCCTCCGTGTGCACCTGGTTAGGCAAGCCGTGCAAGGGAGTCGATCAGAACAAATGCACTATGAAGTCTGAACCAGGTGAAAAGCAGGCTCCTTATTAATTACCACTAGTAAATCCTCCTTACAGGCTTCCAATGGCTCCACGACATGTTTCTTCTCCAGGTGCCCTTCCCTGGTGAGGTACCTGCAGATGCGGCCCCATTTGGCGGAATCAAACGGGTGCCTGCACAAGAGATTTCACGCACGAGGCGCCATTGTCAAACACATCTGAATGCCGATGCACGTTCCTGCATAGGTGATAGGCAGGCAGCTCACAGCTTCTCGAGCCCGAGGAAGGAGACGTCGTAGGCCGGCGAGTAGATCACCGGCGCCTGCAAGAAAATTAAGAAAAACAATGCGATTGAAACACGGGAAGGCAGGCAGCCCGGCCGATTCCTGGAGGCTGGAAATGAGAGGAAGGGTATCCGCGACCGACCGACCGACCTTCGAGGAGGGGACGTCGAGGTAGAGGTTGCTGGAGAGGATGCGTTTCTGGCGTAGGGCCTCCCCGGCCGGGGCCGGCGCCGGCGCCGGTGATGAGGAGGAGGCCATCCGCCGCCAGCGGGAGAGGGAGAAGGAGAAGGAGAGGGACCGTGTGCGGTCGGGGAGGAGCCGAGCCGAATGGTCGCGGCGCGCGGCCTGCTGCTCCTCCGGCCGGGGAATCCTGCCGCGATTCTTGCGCTTGCGCGCGCGAGGCGGAAGAGAGCAACAGCGCTTGCGGTTGCGGTTGCCGGGAGGATTCGGTGCTGACGTGTTCACTTCAGGAGAAGGTCCACTTCAGGATATAACGAAATACTAGGAGGACAAAACTGCTATTTTCCTGCGGAACTAACGGCGTCTACCTGCAACCTGCGATACGCTCATCATTTGCCCCCCTTCCGCCGACGAGGACGGGCCCTCCGCCGCCGCCGCCGCCACTATGGCGACCCCGAGGCCCCGAATCCGCGCCATCCCCCTCCGCCCGCTGCTCCTCTTCCTCCTCGTCCCGCTCATCTACTCCGGTACGAACCCCTCCTCTCATCTCCTCCAATTCCCGTCAACAATGGGGAAGGCCCCCCTGACGATCCAATCCGTGCCAGTGTCCAGGCTGCACCCGCGGGCTCCGGAGAAGGGCGCGTGCCTGCCACCTCCCACGGCGCCGAAGCGGCCTGACCGCCTCGTGCTCGGCCCCGCCGCCGGACAGGGCCGCCCCGACCGTCTCCAGTGCCAAGGTTTTTTTTCCCTCTCGCTTCGGCAAGCTCCGTTCATGCTGAATTTAGCTCTCCCTGTAGAGGGTGTTCAGATCATAGTTTGTAGCCGTCTAGGCATGCATATCTACCGTCTACCGAGGATTGCTTTGAAAACTGAGCAGCCAGACCTTTACCAATATCATTTTGGCAGAGCTGGGATTTTGTGATAGGCGACAGATTTAGCATTGAACTGTCTAATAAAAATGTCAAAAGTAGTACTTCCTCCATTCTTAAATATATGACGTTTAGGACAAGCAAATTAGTTCATTTTTGAACTAAATAACTGGTCCTAAACGACATATATTCGAGAACGGAGGTAGTACATAATAGCAGATTTTTTTTAAAACAACTACAAATTGTTTTTTATTGGAGCCAACGATGTGAAATATTATGAACCATTGGCATTTAACTGATAAACTGAATGTGTCATCATGCTCCAGAAATGAGTTATTATACCATCTTCACTATTTTTTATGAAAATTTGTTGTTTCTTGAATAAAGAATGAAAGTGTATTACACAATAGTATTATCTTTTTGATTTCGGTAAACAGAGATGATGCAATTGTATGCTCTTGTCCCAATGTTTCTCTCACTGTAAAATTAGATTGTGTTGAGGTGGATTTATAGCCTATCAAACTGGAAACTTGTTTAGTTATGACAGGAATAAGGCAAAACCAGGATAACAACATTGTTTCTGCAAAATTAGATCTTCTGCAGTAAAGTAACATCTCTGATGCATTGCTTTGAACACCATATTTCAGATAAACCGAGCCTACCGTCTGTAACCGGAAGGTCCCGGGTTCAAGCCCCAGCCTCTGCATATTTATGCGGGTAAGGTTTGGGCGCTATTACAACCCTTCCCCAGACCCCGCACGGTGCGGGAAGCCTACGGCACTGGGTACGCCCTAGAATAGCTGCTATTGCAGTTAGATCTCTAATAATAGTAAACAAATTAATGTTCTTTATCTTCATTTTATAGGGGTTGGTTGTCTTCCAGCTATCTCAAATTGATACTTCTATACTGTTTGCACAACAGAACCTAGTGATTCTGATCATATGACTAATGATCTTTTTCTCATTTTACTCAGGACTTAAAGCTCTGAACAATATTGGAATATCAAGTGAAGGGAACTATTCTGGAGAACATATTTCTTTTGTTACTGTATTCACAACCTACAGTTCTGTCCCAGATGGAGATAGAAAGGTTCCATATGACACTGTAACTGTTGGAAACCATTCTTATAGCAAGATTGAAAGGTCCATGGCCATTCTGAACACTTTCACCAGTTTCATAAAGGTAATTTTTCCTTTTCTTAAGTTTGTGTGGATTGTGATTACTGATATCCAGTATGATTGCAGCATACCCGGTGTATTATAAATACAATTGGATTTCTACTTTCATCCTGTTTTTGTGATAGCATAGAATCAGCATTTAACTAAGTCCCAAGTCCTCTGTTATTGCATGTTGTTAGTGATTGATAGCAAAGACTCCCATTTATTAGAGTTACTAACAAATTAGTACCTGCATCCTCTTCTTGTGATTGTTTCCTTTTTGTGTGGTAGGAAAAAAAATGAAGGTAATGTAACCAGCAGCTAGTTGATTCAAATACTAACATCACATCATAACCCATTCTAGATAATATGTAAGCTCATCCCATGTTTGCCTACAAGAAATATCCCTTTTGCATATAATTTGGAAGTTAATATGTACAGTGTGCCATATTATTTCCAACAACGATAGTAATGTTGGTTGTTTTAAAACCTGATCGTATCTGTAGAACCCTGCAGGTATCAATGCCAAGAAGCAATGTGATCATATTGACTGATCCTGATTCAAAATTTTCAGTAAATCAAGGGAGTGCTACACTATTGCCTATTGAAGGAAATTATTCTCGGGGAAATTTGATGCTTCAAAGAATCAAGTCCTACATTGTAAGTCTATTTGCTTTCGTTTGAAAAAAAATGCTTTGAATTTTCTGCATTTGCTTTGTAAAAAAAACTTATGTTATCCACATATTACTACTATCTTCCCGTCATCTTTATGCATTATTTTCCACTGAAAGAATTGTATGCTTATATATCTTGTCCTCATATTCAGGCATTTCTGGAGCAAAAGCTTGTGGAATCTGATAGGGTGGAAGGGTTGGGCCATTTTGTTTTAACTGATTCTGATATAGCAGTAGTTGATGATCTTGGGCATATATTCAAAAAATATCCCCATTGTCATCTGGCTCTTACCTTCCGTAACAACAAAGGTCAACCTCTGAACTCTGGGTTTGTTGCAATAAGAGGAACAAGGGATGGCATCACTAAGTAAGTTGACAGCGCCTTTAGGTCATATTATAAAAAGCAGGCAAACTCAAGTTGAGCTCTCCTTTTTTTCAGAGCTGTGGAATTCTTCAAACAAGTCCTTGAAGCTTACAGCTTAAAATATATGAAGGCTTCTCGCATGCTTGGCGATCAATTAGCATTGGCATGGGTTGTGAAGTCTCATCTACCATCGGCTTTAAGAAAGTTTTCTAAGCATGAAGCATTTACAGGTGAAGTTAATGGAGCATCTGTCCTCTTCTTGCCATGTGCTGTTTATAACTGGACTCCACCTGAGGGTGCTGGGCAGTTTCATGGTATGCCCTTGGATGTTAAGGTACATCATTTCTCTTACTTGTGAGGATCTTATTTGATCAATGTTGTTCCCTTCCTCTTCATGGAATATATTTTTTGGGGTCAAACATTAGTAGAAAAGAGTGTTTTGGAGGCTCTTTGTTGCAGATAGTAACAAAGATAGGAAACTTGGTTTCATCGTTTATTTTCCATGAACCGAAGGTATTTAGTTTGATAAATTACTAATGCTGTATAGTACTGCACATGAAAAATTCATAATGTTTTTTTGTTAAACTATGCCTTCCTATCGATAACCACATAGTCAGTTCTACACATGCAAAATTTTGGGTGGGTCTCTCAGGATTAGGCCAATCTAATGCAAGTGGTGTATTCTTGTTTATGTTTTCTGTTGACTGTGACTAATTCTTGACACTTGTTTTCAGGTTGTACATTTCAAAGGTTCAAGGAAGCGTTTGATGCTTGAGGCATGGAATTTCTACAACTCAACCTCAAGGTTATCTTATATGCTTTGTCTAATCTTGAGAAGTGGCCGGACGAAATATGACTTTTGAACTTTTGGCTGAAATTTAGCACATGAATTAACACACATGGTAGTCTCTCTCTCTCTCTCTCTCTCTCTCTCTCTCTCTCTCTCAGCTGACTGCTAATTTTTGTTGTTCAGTATGAAGTATTTTGTTGACAAGTCTCTTGTTTGTACAGTTGATCCTACGAAAGGCGGTAATGTTCCTCAGCTAATATTTGCAGTCCACACTGAACTGTATGCAAACCATTCAGAATGCAAGGAGAATATATTTATCTACTTGCCTTGCGTTGGATGTGAAACTGTGGATTAGTGGATAGCTCGTTAGGACCCATACAAGCAGAACCATACACAAGCTATAGCAGGGTGACCATGCAGGAATTCACCTTTTGTTCTTTGGTGCATTCCTCTCTGTAAAACCTGTACAATATGGTCCCCCATCGCTGTACACCATATCTTGCTGGTAGAGGTGATATTCACCATGGGTTGCTATTATGTTTTTAGAAAAATTGGTGCTGTTTGTGCTAAATATATATTATGTTTTCCCTAGATACCTATGCTGCCCATTGCTCGTAGGCAGTTCCACATGGTCAATGCTGCAATTGCTCCTATGTTTTCACAAAGGTGACAATGTTAAACGCTCAAATGACAGCCCTAATCCGGGAAGGTTTTCACCCCCAAATGAATCAGCTAAAGCCTGAAGGCGTCTACTGGCGCTTGCCTCTTGCTGTAAACAGGACAGATTTATACTGACTTCGAAGATGCAAATGCAAGATAACAGGATAAACTAAAATTCTCAACAAAGCATAAACTTTTTTTTTTGGGAACTAGCTTCTTGATCATTAAACATCCAGATTACAATTGTCTTGTAGAGGTCTTTACAATTGTCTTGTAGAGGTCTTATCAAGCTGATGAGTATGCTTAGCATATGATGAGTAGCGGCATTTGCCGATCGTCTAACATGGATCATGAAATAACTGAAAGCCATCTATGTCCTGAATGTCTCGCAAGATGGGTGCAATTTACGGTCCTTCCAAAGCATAAACTTCAACCAGTTCAAACATACACAAAAGTAATAAGCAAATTCTTCATAAACATCCAATACATGTCCTCACTAAAAGAATTTCGGGTCTCGCAGCAGCTAGCCCAGGTCCTCACTAAAAGAATTTCAGCTCCTAGCCCTCGAAGGGCTCCTGGTCCTCATTCATGCCTAGCCCTCGAAGGGCTCCTGGTCCTCATTCATGGAAATGAATGAGCCAAAGGCATCTACTGAATTTCACAATGATGCCACTGCCTTAAACGTGTTAAAGACAAGCACTGATGATCCTACATCTCAGTCACATACGAAACATGACCGGATTATACTTAAAAGATGTAAATGCAAGAGATCACAAAATAGACCAAAATTCTCAACAAATCATAAACTTCAACCAGTTCAGAGGGGTATATCAGGTCAAACATAGACACAAGTAACAAGCAAACTCTTCATAAACATCCAATCCAAGGCCTAAACGGTTCAATATCCATGCAAGTCCAACCTCACTTGAAGCATTTCGCGTCAAGCAGCTCCTCGCCCTCGAAGGGCTCCTGGTCCTCAATCATGGCATTGACACGCTCCTTCTGGGACTCGTCGGAGATGTCCACCTTGGTCCACTCGTACAGCTCCATGTCATAGACCTCATCCATGACAAACTTGGGGACCTCCTGGCCACGGAAGAGCCATAGCCCCTTCAACTTGAAGGGGGGCTGAGAGCCAACCACGAGCATCTTGCCAAAAGCATACTTGCGGCACAGGTCCATACGCTGCAGGAACCCACCAACCTTGTTCATGGTTACAAAGGAGACGGTATTTTCATCGTTGTACTTGTAGTCACAGAACCACAGAGAATAGCCCTCTGGGTCATACATGTCCCAGAAACCTGAAACACAGACAACATTTAAGTACCAATCAGAGTTCCACAAACATGGAAAAAGAAGTGCACACTGATGTAATTAAATTGATTATTATAAACTGCTGCAGCAACCCAAAACATTAGCATAGAATACTGCTTATTAAAGTTTACTCAATAAGCAACTATTGTTACCACTGTGTTAGTTTTGCATTGGCATAAATCTCAGCGGGTATCTGCGGTTGACTCAGGTAGTTACATTTTATGTCTAAAACAACAATGTTTTTTTTATCAAACACGGCAAATTGAGAAAAGAAGCACCCAATTGAGAAGAGAATCCAAAGTTCGTGTCAGTGTAACATTAATAAACCACAAATGAGACATCAGCACTAGCCACTCTCAATTAATAATTTGACAGGAAGTGCCAAATATATTGTTCATATAAGGTGAAGAAAATACCTTTGATGGCAACCTCACGGAAATTGGTCTTTGTGTTTGAGTATAGCCTCTTCCAGTCATCAAGGATCATCTTGCTTGGTGGCAGCAAATCAAGAGGATTCTTCGGCTTTGGCTTTGGTGCCTCCTCTTCTGCTGGTGCCTCGACCACCTTTGGCTTTGGGGCCTCCTTTGGGGCTTCTTTCTTGACATCCTTTGCCTTTGGTTCCTTAGAAGGAGCACCTTTTTTCGGAACAGGAGGCACTGACTCTGCCTGCTTGACATCACCCATGACCTTCTTGAAGTTAGGCTGGTTAACCATGGTCCAGAAATACCTCTCAACATGGGGGAATTCAGATGTAAAGCTCTTGGTCAAGATCCGTGCAAATCCATGGTAGAGGTTGCATGTCAATACAATGTCAGCTAGAGTGACAGAATGCCCAACAACGAACGTGTTGGAAGCAAGGTGTGTGTTCAGAGAACCAAGCGCTCTCTTCAATTGAGCAATAGCTGTTTCCTCGGTCTGCACAAGCAAACAAAAGTTAAGACTAGCTATTTAAAGTTCAATAATACAAGATCAAGTTAACCCTCCTACTCACCGTCTGAACATAAGGAATGTAACCAAGCCTTGGGTACAAGTACCGCGCAACACCAGGATCAATTTCTGTGGCAGCAAAGTCCATCCATTGCTCAACATGGGCCTGCAAGAACCATTGATGAGATTCAGGGAGTATACACACAAACTTATTGAGCTATGTTAAAATCACTCACTTGTTCAATGCGAGAAGACCCAAAAAGCGGGTTGTCAGCCTTTAAGCGAGCAACTTAAAAGAAAAAAACAGAGGCATTGTTATCATCAGTTGAAAGTCAAAGAAAGATTTAGTAGAATGAAAATGCATGGAATTATATATATACCATAGCGTGCAATAGCATTGCTCTCGAAAACAGCACCTTCAGGAGTCTCCAGAACAGGCACCTGAAAGAAATTATTTGTTTGTTAACTGCTATATACATAACTATTTGGAAGACATAGATGGCGCATGGTGTACCTTTCCAAGGGGGTTCATCTTAAGAAACTCAGGGGTCTTGTTCGAAACACCCATCTCAAAATTCTTGGTCAACTCAACCTTGACCCCACTGTATTCGGCAGCAATAAGTGCCTTGAAGGCATTCTTGTTTCCAGGTCCAGAATGCAATACCTATACAACAAAAAAAAACATTAGACATCCAAACTGAAAGTCCTCTCTACATCTTAATTTAATAGTACATGCAAGCCAAGCAATGACATATACACCAGGTCCACGTAAGGCATGTGTTTCATTAGTAGGCAAAATACACAAGCAAGCATACCAATGTCCCAGCTAGACTGTTCATAATCTGAGGCGGTAAATGAAATCTTTGTTTCAAAACAAGAATAGGAGCATTTTTCATACAGCAAAGATGGTTTCAACAATGCAACTAAGTAAAAGCATGTACAGGCAGAGCACAAGAATAGCAAATAAAACAATACTAGAAATGAATTGCCTAACGAATGCTCAATTATCAAAATAACCCACAACAGTCATGATTACCTCCCAACTTCAATTCCTCTTCTATACCCATTGCTAAACACCCTAAACAATACTGATTTTGTTTCAAGGTCACCAAAAGAGCACTGCTAGAACAATTTTCTTACAACTTACAACTAAAGGACAACCAAGGATCAGTAGGCTAAAATCACTTGAGGTTGAAATGATAGCTCTTAGATGTATGGATCAAATACATGATTCTACTTGTGTCGTGTGCAAATGGTTGTTCACATAGCAATTTCCTAGCCAAAAATACCATGACTACACTGGATCAAAAATCAAAGGTCTTTTATATACACAGCCAGCGATTCTACAAATAAGCCAACCAAGTATAAGCCCTAGAAAAACAAGTGATCTATCATCTCCACTAGGCTTTCTGAAGGCCATAGTTTTGGGTGCTGTTGAAGTTGAAACGAACCAGGAGCTCGGTGATGTTTTACAAAAAAAAAAGTAAAAACATGCATGACCGGAAGCAGAACGAAAGTAGAGTAGAGGATCTAAGCAGCGGTCGCATCTAGAGTTTCACACATGTGACTCGCCAATCGCATCCAATAGATACGAGAAATCAACAGCCCCCGTCACGCATCAGATGTAGCTACCTCGGAATCCTCAAACATCTAAACCCTACCACCAGTTCAACACCCGCGGCCACCAATAGATCCTCACACGCCGTCAGATGCATGGTGAACTAGAAAGCAACTACCGAAGCAGCAGGAACAACACCCAAAGGAGACCCAGAGGAGGAGGAGGAACTCACGAGCGCCATGTCGACAGGTCCCGCTGGAGCCTCCTCAGCAGATCTGCCGCACAGATCGCAGGAGCAGGCCGGCGGAGGATGGGAGAGAGAGGGGTTTACGAGAGGGAGAGGGCGGAGGATTTATGCGATGGCGGCGCAGCGGAGGGGGGCAGAGAGAAGGAAGCAAGCGTCTAGGGTTGCGGCGGCGGGCGTCCGGATGGCGAGGATTGGACGGACGAGATTGATCGCGGGGATGGGCTGGATGCGTTGGAACGGGATGGGCGGTTTTGTCCTTCCGCTCCCTGTACGGTCTTGGAAATGAAATTAGGTCCCTGGTACGCTTTGTTTCGGGCTAACGCAAGGGCTTAACAGAAAACAACAAAAGTTGTGACCTTTAGCATTAACTGACCTTTTAGCTAAAATTCGTAGCGGTCAAGTTTCTTTTGAAACGTAGCGGTCAAGTTGAAGTAATAGACCAAATAGAAACCGATGATTTAAACTTGGTTTCAACTAAACTTAGAAACTTGGGACTAAACATGAGCGAGAGTTTAACCTCCAGCCTGGATTTGGATGTAGCACGTCTCCTTGAATATAACGTGGTTAAGACATTTCAAACTTCCATAACGTGGCATCGCAAAAGAAAAAAAAGATGTAAAAACTTGATCGCATGAATATTGCTCGATTTTCCATGTGCTTGTTTGCGAGTAATTTTTTTCTAGAATAGTGACGCGCATCAAAACTTGTCAAACGAACAGATAAATAGGGCATAAGCATAATGCAAATATGATTATCAACAAGGCATCAGGGATGGAGCCTGAAGCGGATATTCCGTATCGCCTGACCGAATCACTGCAGCAGCATCTCTCTTTGATTATTAGAAAATCAATTCCTTCTTTTTTTCCCACATGGCTTTTCGGTCCATAACCTCATGGCCTTTCCATTTCCAGCCCAAAACTAGCCCATTTTTTCTTTTTCTTTTTTTGCGAAAGGGCCCATCTTTTCTCAGCTCCGCGCTTCGACTCACCCCAAGCCCCTGCCCATGGCGAACGGCAGAAGCCAGCGGCGGCGAGCCGGCGAGGGCAACAAGCCGAGCAAGGCGTGGGCTCTCTACCTTGGATGCCGTCTCCTCCGCCGGCCAGAAGGCCGTCACCGCTCTCCTACGGTTCTACCCTCCCCTTCCCCTCCTGTCCTCTCCCTCTCTTGCCAGTGCAGGATTTCGCGTGATCGTGATTTCGCTTGCCTTGCGTCGCGTCGCGCACCACGTGTTCGGCGGAATGCGTCGACGTGCGTTTGACGTTCTTCCTGGGATTTAGGATGCCGTGTTTGAGTGTGTTTAGAAGGTTTTAGTCTCGGTTACTGCCAGGAAGATTAAGATCATAGTCGGCATTTTAGTATTACTCTTAGTTGTAATACATTTTTTACATGTTGCTAGTAGCAGATGCAGGTATGTTACAATGTAATGGACTGAGTTTTGGAATGATCTTTGCGGTCTAGCAAGTAGAAGTGATGCACTAATAGTCTGAGCTTCGGAAATTGCATTTACTGCTATCTTTTATCACTAAACAGACGTTTGAAATATGTCGTAGCTTAAAGACATAGTATTCTACATACCTTGCCAAGATAAAACTGTGTAGAAGTTCACATTAACGGTGTCCCTTCAAAATCACCATCTGATTTGTTTAAGTAAATTAGATGAAGACGACAAACGTTTCTAATGGGACGGTGTCTAATTTATCCAAAACAATTACATACCATGTTGCCAAAGCACCCACCGGGTTTTTTTTATGATTAAGTAGTCAGTGGCTACTACAACCGTTTGTGTTTATATGGAGATAAACTAGACAGCCTCCTTCTTCAACTGTTTTCCCTTTTGGGGATAAATTAGATGGTTTCCATTCCATCTGCAACTGACGACCTCCCGTCAGTGTTAAATAGTATTATTATCAGGAAAACGTCAACCTGATGCATATGAATTTTTGGATTAATATATAAAATGATTTGCAATCTTGTACTTTTTTCAGTTTCAACCAAAGTTTGTCCAAAGTTCAAACTTTATGTATATCATCTGATATTCACGCGCGTCCGCGTTTACTGGAAGACTCGCCTTACCTAACTTCGATACTCCATGGAACACGTGCTAAAACTAAAAGATAGAGCACTATACATAGAGTACTCACCGTGACTTTATACGGGGATATAACAAGCTTACCCGGTTTGCCTTTTAGAGGTTTATCTATAAGTGCTTGAATAACCTATTCCCAGACTGTAGGTAGCATTGAGTGATTATATATGCATGCATATGGTACTCGTTTCATTGCGCGCCGCACCCATGTAAAAGGTGACATGCACTAGCTGTTTGTTCATACACAGAATCTATACTATAACACAAAAGAAGGCAACCGCACGTCTAAATGAATGTGGCCTGAGTTTTAGTGTAGACAATAATTGCTCATCTGTTCTCTATTAAAAAAAAGGTGGTAGGAGTTAGTAACAGCTTGTTCTTGGCTGCTATATAATACGACTATACTTCATCTCCATACGGTTCAAAGCTTCAATCAGATTTCCAGAGCTAAACGGCGGCGTTGATCGCACTCGTGACGCGGGAGAGCTTGCCAGCGATCGATCCTCTGCTCTGCCAGCGGCCATGGGGATCGATCAGATGGGCGCTAAAGATGCGTTAATATGTGGTCTGATCCTTCTTGCATGTGCTGGGCCAGCTCAATCTCTGGGAGCTGATGCAGACGTCCATTCTTGGCAACATGGCAGCAGGACGACGTTTCCCTCCTCAGCCTCTCTCGCCAGCTGCCGGAAGAATTGTGGTAATCTGACCTTCGACTACCCTTTTGGCATCGGCGCCGGCTGTTTCCGCAGCCCCGACTTTGAGCTCATATGCAGGGACACCACGCAGCCACCGAGACTCTTCCTCCGCGACGGCGAGACCGAGGTTCTCAAAAACATCAATCCATCCTATAATTACGGTATGTATTTGCAACTCATCTGATTTACTGATAATCATATATATCGAGGTTGCTATCTATTATAGCGAGGAGAAGAAGCAGATAAGAGTTTCCACTAGGTTCTAATACTAGCTAGCCAAATTATTTTACTTGTTGCTTTAATTTTTTATAGAAAAAAAAACAATCGTATTATTAGTTCAAATTAGAGTCCTTCCACTTGCATTTGCTCAGAAATAAATTAAAGGCTCATTCCATTTATTATCGACCTCTGTAATATACTCCAGTCGGTGGCATCGCCTTCTCTCGTGTCATCTCCATGAAACCAGGCGTGGACGTGTACAGCACGTCTTGGAAAGCACCTGGCCGATCTTTCATCAGCGCGTGGCCTTTGACTCTGAACATCACCGGCTGTGGCTTCGACGCGTTCATGACCGATGATAATCTTGGGGAGAGTATCAGGGACTGCACAGTGACCTGCCCCGGCGGTGGGATCACGGACAGTACTGTCGCGAGGCAGCATTGTAATGGCACGGGCTGTTGCAGCATCACAATTAGGAACCGCGTCGCCTTCCAGCTGCACTTCGTCAGGCATAACAACCTCGGCGGAACGAACCGTGGCCGAAGCGACCTGGGGGACAGAATCATCGTTAGAGTTTCAGAAGAACAGTCGTTCGGCCTTGGTTGGGGCCTTCTGGATCTGCCAAAATGCGTCTCAGCCTCAGGTAACGGGGACATCGATAATAACGCATGCGGTGGCAAGAACAGCACCTGCGACGACGAATCGTACTGGCCTTCTTATTCTTGCAGTTGCAACGTTGGGTATGCCGGCAATCCTTATATCCTAGATGGATGCTCCCGTGATCAAGGTACCTTGGCTTAATTACTTGAGTGATCGTACCTGTCCAAACGTATACTGCTATATGATATATGTCGTCTATGTTTGTTGCATTAGTGATGGTTCCAGACGTACTGATTAATATTTCCATGAAAAAGCAGAGTACAATCCACATCCAGTTCCAAAGAACTGTACTCGATCTTGTGGGGGCGTGGAAGTACCATTTCCATTCGGCATAGAAGACAGCTGTTTTGCAAGGGTCCAATTTCGCCTCCAGTGCAACACAACGGCGTCTGGCCTCCTCATAGGCGGCAACTATCACATCTCCCACATTAATGTCAACGATGGGATCCTGGGAGTTAAGTTCCTCTCACCTGATGACATGTTGGACTACCAAGTGGATCCTCTCTTCACCGGTTCTCTGAGCTCCCAAGACTTGCATTGGGCTGTCGCCAATCTTACATGCCCTGAGGCGCAGCACAATAAGCTTTCGTATGCCTGCGTCAGTGCAAATAGCAAATGCTTGGAAGTCAACTCAATATCTGACAACATGGGTTATAGATGCCAATGCGTTACTGGCTATAAGGGGAACCCATACGTCGTAAATGGTTGCAAAGGTTCGCTATCTCATTATTTTAGTTATTACTGTACCATGCATTATCTCTTTTATAAACTCATTGATCTGATTCCACTAAAATACTGTTGCAGATGTTGATGAATGCAAAACCACACCGGGAATTTGTAGAGGTGTATGCCATAATACTATAGGAAGTTACAATTGCACTAACTGCACTGAGAAAGAAGACTATGATATCATAACAAACGGATGTGTTCCGTCAAAGAGACATATAAATCTTCTGTTGGGTGAGTTTTCAGTACTCCAACATTTTTTTACACTGGACGCAATATGACAAGAAACTTAAAAATATGTGCAATTTTAGGTGTTGTGATTGGGCTTGGTGTCGGCTTTGGAGTTATAATTCTAGCCTTAGTTGTAACATTTGCAACCCGAAGATGGAGAAAAGATGCTGAAAAGAAACTATGCAAGAAGCATTTCCGTGAGAATCAAGGCCTTCTACTTGAACAATTAATATCAGCCGACGAGAGTGCAAGTGACAAGTCAAAAATCTTCTCACTGGAAGAGCAAAATTGGCAACAAACAATTTTGACGACAGACGAATCTTGGGTCGTGGAGGTCATGGCACAGTGTACAAAGGCATCTTATCTGATCAACGTGTGGTGGCAATAAAAAAATCTAAGATCACAGAGCAAAATGAGATCAATCAATTCATAAACGAGGTCGCCATCCTTTCACAGATAAACCATCGGAATATCGTAAAACTTTTTGGTTGCTGTCTTGAAACTAAGGTACCACTATTAGTATATGACTTTATCCCTAATGGCTCACTGTTTCAAGTCCTTCACTCTGGTTCAGTTAGCAATTTCATTTTGTCTTGGGGCGATTGTCTAAGAATTGCCACAGAAGCTGCAGGAGCTTTGTGTTATCTCAATTCTTCAGCATCAGTGTCAGTCTTTCATCGTGACATAAAGTCATCTAATATACTCCTTGATGCAAACTTCACTGCTAAAGTCTCAGACTTTGGAGCTTCTAGATTGGTACCCATTGATCAAACTCATATTGTCACACGTATAGAGGGCACATTTGGTTACTTAGATCCAGAATACTACCACACTGGACAGCTAAATGAAAAGAGTGACGTATATAGTTTTGGTATGGTGCTTGTGGAGCTACTTCTCAGAAAGGAACCTATTTTTACAAGTGAGTCAGGATCAAAGCAGAACTTGTCCAATTATTTCCTTTGCGAATTGAAGTTAAGGCCACTGACAGATATAGTTGCTTCTCAAGTTCGCGAAGAAGCAACCGAGGAAGAGATTGAAAGTGTTGCCTCCCTTGCGGAGATGTGCCTGAAGCTGCGAGGTGATGAGAGGCCTACAATGAAGGAAGTGGAGATGACATTGCAGACCTTGCGAACAAAAAGATTGAAGTCATACCAAGTTTCTATAGAAATTGATCCAGGGACGCAACTGTCGGCACATTATTCAAAATCAAGATCCCAAGCTATTACTGGCCAGCCATGGGTAACTCACGTGCCCTGTAGCTTAGACCAATCAAGCCAGACATGCTACAGCTTGGAGCAGGAGTTCTTGGCTTCTGCTGAGATACCCCGTTAAATTTGTGCACAAATCACTCGATGCCGATCTTCCTGCTAGTGTGATAGTTGTTGCCTTCCAGTATCTTGCTCCTATTACTTTATAAATTTGTGCACAAATCACTCGATGCCTATCTTGCTTCCTGCTAGTGAGATATTTGTTGCCGTAGATTTTCATGTAACTTGTTCCTATTATTGTATAGTGTATGTACTGACTATTGAGATTCTAGTGGGATTCTTACACGTGCTTTCTTTGTGTGATTCCTAACATACTGTAAAGTCTTTATCCTCCTCCATATTGTTTTTGCGATCTCCTCGATATTTGGATTTGGTTAGTCCAAAAGTGGAGTAACCAGCATGTGATTCGCAAAAAAAAGTAAATAAAATAAAAATAAAAATGAAGAAACCATCATCCAAAAGAATGGACGCCGTTCTGACGGGCTTTCGGCCCATAGCCCCATAGTGTTTAGATTTTTCGGCCCAAACCTTGGCCCGCTTTTCTCATAGGTGGGAGTATTCTTCTGCTACGCACTTCGACTAATCGCGTAGCCCCTGCCATGGCGAACGACAACAAGCGGAGCAAGTCCCGGGCTCGCGGCCATGGCGATGGCGTGTCCGTCTCCCAGGAGGCTTACAAAGGTGAATTCCCCACGCTTCCTTCCAATTCCCGTTCTCCATCTCTCTTACCACGGCAGGATTTCGTGCGATCGCTTGCGTCGTGCGCAGCGTGTTCGACGAAATGCGGTTGGAGTCCGTCTGGCGTTCTTCCCGGGATTTAGGATTCATGTGTTTGGAAGTTTGTAGTCTCGGGGCATGCTTACTCTTATTTAGTAAGTATACAAGCCTTGGTGGTACAAATCTGCAATAATTCTGTAACTGTCCAACCAACTGAAATGCTGCTCAAAACGAAATGGTCAGTTTGAGTTTGTTTTTACTAGCTATTTTCTCCAGGCCACGGAATTATTCGTTCATACAGGACTATGTGATTTTTAGAAAACATGCGCTTCATCTGTTCGAGATATGCGGAGTAATTTCGAGTTGATTAAGCTACAAAGAACCAGGTGTCCCTTTTTTTTCAGAAAAATGAAAACGAGTGAAACCTATGGAACTCCTTCCTTTTGCAAATGTTCAGGGATATTTGAAATTATTTTACATGAGTTCAGTCACAGTAATAGAGAGAAGTGTCAAGCATACTTTCTTTCATGGAGGTTTGGGATCAATGACCATGGAAAGTTGTCAAGTACAGTGGTGGTGCCGGTGGGTCGTTGCTACTGAGATTACAAAGCACATGTACGGGACCACTAGCCTGATACTCTGATAGATGTAACTGACGTTCTCATCCTCAGCATACTCCTTTTTTGTGAAGTACTCATAATAGATTACAGTTTAAACCAGTATGAAAGTGAGTGTTCTGCGCTGCTTCTTCCTCTTCCACCAAATTTTTTTTCCAATCTACTCCAATTCTTCCCCACCACAAATTGCAAGAAACACATGTACACTACAATAGCATGGGAAAACATATACACTACAATATCATGGGAGAAAGGTCAACAGACCTGAACTTTTTGATGTTCCCATTTGTCTCTGATTCTTGACAATTAACCTAAGAACAAAGTAATAGGAAGAAGGAACAAAAGATATGGAATACTGAACACTTTCTTCTTTTGGAAAAAGGGAAAGGTCATATGATTGCTCATGCTCCAAATACATTTATTTGCTGCAATCTGTTGGAAATCATAGTTGTGAACTTGTGATTCATATGTTGACAATTTGCTGTCCGGTCTATCAGTAGGTCCTTCATCTTTGTTGAAAATGATCAATGCATACAGGTTATTAGTGACAGTGCTGTAGAAGAATAAGACAGGTCTTTCTTTGAATAAAGCTTTTGTTCATGTAATAATTTCTTCCACCATCTTATTCTTATGTGACCTGTTAATAAATAGTTGCATAGATATAACATCAGGTACAGCTGATGGAAGTCAGCCTTTGTTTGGTTTTGATATGAAATGACGTACACTGGTACAATCATACTTGTCATATCTAAAACATGAAAAAGGCAAAACAGAAGTATGAAACTGCTATCCATCCCAACTTGCTTGGGACTAAAAAGTTTTTTGTATTGTTGTATGTATGGAATCAACCTATCTCCTAGCACACAAATTGGCAATATGTAGTCTGACAAATTTCCAATAAGTACTCTGTTTCTATTAATGCCAAAGTTATGTATGGCATCTGTCATATATACTATATCTACCGGCTGTTTTTCTTCAAGAGGAAATGACTAAATTCACTTTATTCCCTTATATGCAAATCTGGCATGGAAGTTTCTGTTATTGTTGTACAACAACAACAACAATTATTATAATTATAATAATAATTTGTCTTTTTTGTAGGCAAATTTTATGCACAAATGGAAAGCATTGAGCCCTGAAATAAGTGGCTGTGGTTCATCCCTTTATCCTACCCGTAGGTTAACCTTATCCTTAATCATCCTCTGCTTATTCTGTTTTTTGCTGTTCTTCTGAAAGCAACCGGTTGCGGGCGTGTGGCCTCCACAACCACTTATTAGTACATTGGAGCCTGATAACATCCCCATCATCTGACTAGTCAATGACTCATCATATTAGTTTCAGTGTTATGCTTATTGGATAAATTCTTACAGTTTGTACATGTGCTTTAATCTCCACTTTGTATAACAGTTGCCTTGTATTTTATATGGAATAATTCCTGTAAATATTGTGCATGCAGGACCTTGATGACTAACCAGATATGACCTAATCTGTCACTACTGCTTTAGATTTTCTGACAGATGAGAAGTTCAGCTGTACCTTTTTCAAATATCTTGCCCATCTTTGTCCTGGTTACTTGAAAGGGATTAAGAATTTAGCAAAAGGAAAGATATCTTATGTTAGAACCTGAGATTCATATTAACATGGTTCCCAGCAAAATTATTGTTAATTAGCTGGACTATCCATGTATGTCTATGTCTAATAGAGTAATAGTTCCTTTTTGTCATTTGAGTGCCGACAAACCAACAGCTCATCATGCGGCCAATCTAAAAGAAATTTAATTTGCTATATAACAAACCTGTGCTTCACTGTACAGCCATCGCCCTAGCTTGATTGAGGTACCCTGTATATGTACTGCAATTGTTTTTCTTTTTGGATCACCAACCATGTATTTGCTGTTAGCCTGTTACCCCCACAGATCGGGTCCCTGTAGAGATGGGAGTACAGTGTCCTTTTGCTTAACGCCATGATCCCTTTGGATTTGCAGAGCCTTATGAAAGTTACGTATTTGTTGGGCTCAAGTCTATGATTGAGCCTCGCCTTAATTACAACCCTACAACTTGTGACAGTGAGAGAGTTACTCTTTCTCGCTCTCTCTAGGAGTGATCCAAAGACCAGATACGTATGCAGCCTAACCATCATACAATCTAGCAGCTGCCTTTCTGTTATAAACGTTATCCAGCTGTAGGAATGATATGATAAGAACCTTGACAGTGCTGCGCCCTGAGTATTTTGTGCTCTTGTGCATCTGAACTGTCGGCCTAATATATTTTGATTAGGATTTCATGGATATTCTGTCGATCTTTTTCCTTTTACCGAATACCAAGCACTACTCTTGCAGTTGGGTTCTCTTCTTATAGGTTATAGTGATGTTGTAGACATTGTCTGCGCATAAATGTTTTCCTATTGAACTATGATGATATACCAGTGATTTCGAGTGACACTGTAATCATGCATGGGACGACTGTGCAAGGCCATGCTCCTCTTCAAAGAACAACAAAGAAGACATGCTCCTCTTCAAAGAACAACGAAGAAACTCCAGCCAGAAGAAAACAGTTCTGCCATTCTGAAAACTGTGGTATTTCCTGGATCAGGGGTCTTTGATCAATATATGACTACGCCGAAATACTTGGGCCCAACACTGTTTGATAGATAGCTTCACTCTTCTCTCTCAGTTTGGACACTGCCTAATTTCAGGGATTAGGACTCTTCTTGGTGAATCGAAACTTCAATCTTTCTGTTTTTCTTATGAAACCGTACCAATTTACCATTTGCTCTATCAATCTCATTTTAAGTGGATATCTAATCCCTGATGAATACGCCGATTAACTGGCGCCGGCTGCTGAACCACTAAAAGCACCCATTCCAGTATACTACTCACCCTGTCTGATGATAAACCTGCAGATTTCAGCAGCGCGGCGTCTCGACATCCTGCAAGAAGTTCAGAGACGACGGATCCGGCCCCGATCTCGACGCGCGGATTGGAGGAAACATCCATCCTTGAAGATCTCCACACACCGTAAGTGGGTCAACACATGATCTTAACAATCGCTTTCACCCCATTCTTGCATGTATATATTGTTACCATCGCGTTTTCACGCACACAACCACATCCATCACTATGATCCGATCAACTAGGAAGGACTCGCCATGCATCCATCCGTCTGTAAAGGCCGGCCGGCATGCTTTTGCAGCTAGCCCTGCCGATCGAGCTGTGCGGTGGGCGCGGCAGCAGCTAGCGAGCGGCCGGGCCCTGCCAATCAGTCGCTTGTTTGGGCGTGCAAATGTCCCCATTAGGGCCAGATCACGAGAGCGGCCGAGGAACAAGTCGCCCAGAGCTTTGGCTGCAAACTGTTGGGGGCGTATGGGCTCCGCCGCGCCGGAAGAGCCGTCGCTCTCAGGCTGGGTTTCACTGTGCATGCCCCAGCCCTCTTGCTGCTGGTCGTTAGATGATGGGATCAACTATGATTCAGGACCAGGGCTGGGCCGGCAAAATTTAAGCAGGCGCTAGTAGCCTGGTGAGGAGATGCGGCCATAGGCAGCATGCCCGTATGGGTGCAGTACGTGTGAGTGAGGTAAGCACGGCCTTGCCTGTTTTGGTAATCGGCGTTGGGGAGTCCTGGTTCTACTTTTCCTGCGTGCTGGTTCATATATGTAGGCCATCATGGTCGTTTGGAGGCACACGGGATACGATTTTAAATGTAGAGATTTGGAGAGAGCATGTAGCTAGATATTTGTGGGGATCAAATAATTTAGTTTATTTTTAAGTGGAACTGTAGCAAGATTATAGAGAGCCATGCCATCATACTGCAACTGGAATGGTCTAATTCTTAGGAACTTCTCTTTTTCAGAGGGAAATTGGAAATTTCAACATAAAAAAGGGCTCAATGTCGAAGTTATTACATTGTTTATAAAAGAAGAGGAGAAAAAAGAATCCTATATCTCACTCAAGCGTTGGAGCAAATTGAGCAAAATGGCGAGATGAGGCGGCACAGTATTGCTTACTGCAAGAAGTCGCATAATGAAACAAGGCAGCATAGTTTTTTAAACAAATCATATATACAGAAAAGCTGCCAGCCGTATTGAAAAAAAAAGATCATGGGGTCATATGTTGAGGTGCAAGTTGTCATAGTTGAGGAAGGAGACAGTGGGGTGTAAAGCAGGTACTGTGGAACACTCAACTCGCAATTGGTGAAGGACAGGGTTGAAGGTTGTTAAAAAATACTGTAGTACTAAGCACTGGTGAGAAACATTGAGTTCCCCATAGAACCTTAAAAAAACCTACTCCCCTATAAAAAATGAGATAAACATTGAAAGAGAGAATTTATTGAGGACGCTGCTGACCACTAAAGTTACATCCTACTTTGGATTATCAAATAAAATAATTTTCTTTCCAAACATTCAGAAAAATACCTATCAGATTTTTTCATATAACGGACGACTAATTGTCGTCATGGATAAGCGAGATAGTGTTTTCGTTTTCTTTGTCGTGTGTTTTTGGTATCCAGTACCGACCCGTTGAGATCCATGATTACAGTGTTTGGATTTATCTGTGAACAGTAAAAGATGAACAAATCAGGAAAGTTAGGTCAGTCTGAGTGCATATATAGTTTCACTAAACGGTTATTTAAATCAGAAACTAGTTAACTGAGTCAAAAAAGTTTCATGGTGATGGAACCACTTCTAGCTATCAGTACCGGTCATATGGCTGGGTTAGTACCGGTCTGGCTGGCCGGTCAGTTAGTACCGGCTGTGATGATCGGTACTAAAGGGTGCAGTTTAGTGCAAGCAGTAAACGGTCCCCCGCTGAAAAAAATGAAAAATATTTTGGACCACCGGGAGGCTGCAAGCCACAAGTCATGCGATTATTCACGCGTAAATGCACGTGCGCGGCCGCGAGGACTCGACTCATGACCTCCGGCCTCGCGCATTACTTCCTTACCATTCCACCCCTCCCTCACATGTGACCGAGTGTGAGATGCTTTTCTTTTGAAATAATCCGTGGATGATCATTTAGTACCGGCCGGTAACACTAGCCAATACTAATAAATGTCACTGCGCGACTATTTTAGTACCGGATAGTGTTTTGAGCCGATATTAAAGTGATTTCAGGGGGCTCTGTGCCACTTTAGTACTAGATCTTTTCATGTCCAGTATATTGTCGTGGACGAATGTATGTTTTTTAACCATAAAACTCCTTTTCTCTCTCCTAAACTTCCACTGAGACTACTAGCCTTACACAAATCTATACGTTAAGTTTTGGGTTGGTGTTAAGTTTTGGGTTGGTTCTTCGGGTGCAAACAACTACCAACTGGGCTCGCGGTGGGCAATAATGGACTGGAGGCAACGAGTGTCTCTTTGCCTGCCTTGCCCAAGCCATGTTTAATGTTCTGTCTTACTCGTACACCCAAACAGAAACGGGAGAGTGAAGCTACAGAAAGAGGCTTATGCTGCCTGCTTCATGCAGATCTATCGGTGTGCACAGCAGCTCCTGAGCGTCCAAAGGCATCTGATCTGAAAGAGCTTTACCACTGCAAATAGCATGGTTTTCAAGAAGAGAACTGACTTCTAGCGACGCTAGCTGCGGTGGGTCTGGGGCCTCAACGCACTACAAGGGATTGACCCTTTTGTGATGAGGAAATCCGTCACACTTCAAATCTATTTTCATCACTATTACCTCGTTGTGACGAATGCGTAGTCGTCACAGTGTCATCATTAATATTGGTATCACAAAAAGACGTAGTGATGAACTTTTTATCAGCAACTTGCCCTTAGACGGAAATATTATTTTTCTAGTGCTGCAACCTGCGGTACCTTCGATTAGTTACAAGGATAAGATCATCATTTGGAGAATATCTTTACCAATTTTTTTTACGTGAATATTTGATCCCACTGCCCATCTGCTTTCTTTACTCCATTAATTAAGCACGTAGGAAGTTGTAAAATTTACTTGTACACGAGAGTTCATTGATTGTTATCCCCTTAACCGGCCACTCCATCTATTGCAAGCACCGCTCATACATTCATCCAATCCTATGATTATACTTTAATGATGTGCATTGATCTGAACTGATCCACTAACAAAACGACCTTGAATAAAAAAGTTGTGAACTACAAAGTTTAAGACATCAAGCACTACAATTTTGATATAGATTTAATTTTCATCCGAGATCATTTGAAAAATATCTAAAATTCAAATTTTCATTTTTAAAATTAATTTTAGAAATGGTAACGAATATTTGGCCTAGTAATCACTCTTGAATGAAAAGTTGTGAATTACAAAGTTTTAGATCTCATCGAGCTATATAACTTTGATATAAAGTTTGTCGTAATCCGGACTTATATTAAAAAAATAATGAATTTTTATGTAAGAAAACATTTCTTTGATTTCTACTGCCATGCTACATAAGCAACTGCCAACACACATCGATTGTCACTACTATAAATCTTGTATAATTTTTCATCCATATTTACGATAGTATATAGTGCAAATATTACATTTATCACAGTAGAATGGTCACAATCATTTTTGCAAAAATAAACCATCACAACTAGTTAGTATGACGATATGATTTTTTCTGACGGGATGTAAATAAGACAGCGACAAATTTACTGAATCATCACCATTCTATTGTCACTAATATAGCATCATGTGACAACATGATGTTTCTCGTTGCTTATCAGTAATGTAGTGACAAGAAGATGATTCGTCACTATTGAATGGTCACTAAAAACTTCATCTGTGACAATTCTTATGTTTGTCACAGATTACTTATAAAATTGTGATGAAAAAATGACTTGTCACAGACTATTTAGAAAATTGTGATGAAAACCTTTTCACTATAGATACATGTTTCAGTGAGTACAAAAGAATATATCACAATGGTTCATCACAAATGGGTTGATCCCTTGTAGTGACGTCAGGGTAGTTATGTGCACGTACACAATGAAGCTTGTGTTGGAATAAGAGACAATTTACAGTCCAGTTTAATCCGAATTATTAAATAGAATATGACTTATATAACAGCAAAAACGGTAGCATGATCCATAGTGTTCACAACGAGGATGACATAAAAAACAAAAGGTTGATGAAAGAGCATCCTGAAGCGAGGTGCCAAAAGCACTAGATGCGCTGGTACCGGACTTCCTGAAGCGCTAGAAGGTCATGATATCAAGAAGGTCATGATATCACCTTCCTCGTCCTCCGGATCTACTTGCCACTCCTTTGTATGGCTTCTCAGCTTCACCCTCTCTTTTGCTGCTAGGAGGAAGCGTTGCTAGTGTTCGAACTCACAAATTCTAACCCGAATGACTCATTGAAGAAAGTAATCGCAGAGGAAGGTTCTTTTCGCGGTAGCCCACGAAAAACTCAAATTTGGGGAAGAGTGAGGAAGGGAAAAGAGAATCTGGTGTTAAGGAAAGAAGCACATGAATAGCTTTGCCATTGTTTGCTAAGATGACTGCTACCGTGGTAAAATTGATGATATCAACATCACTAGCGGCAAAAGCACACAAAAATCATGTTCAATACGCTATTTGCATTGGTCTTACTAATAATATAAAATGCGGGAAATTCACTTGCAGGCCCACTTAAGGCTAAAACATAGAAATAAGAGTAAATTGCCATTATTTTATTTAGTTGTGCCAGTTAGGGTTCCAACTCGAGACCTTCAAGATACTCTCTACTAAGAGCGAGTTATCGGTACCCTACATTGTTAGTCTCAGCCAACTATAGTCCTGGGATTAAAATGTGCATTAGTCATTAACCTAACGGCTAGGGGCGCACGGGGGCATTTTTGTCCCAGTTGGTTCCTCCAACCGGGACTAAAAGATTATCTTTAGTCCTAGTTAGATTCCGAAACGGGGACTAAAGGGTCTCGAAGCACGCCAACCGGGACTAATGTACACCTTTTAGTCTGGATTAATGTTACCAGCTGGGACTAACAGGCCCTATAGTTCTGGTTGGAGTTACCAACACTGAGTAATGGTCCTTCATGGGTTAGTTCAAAAGAAAATTATCCCATATAGTGTTGTGCATGTGTTGTGTAGGCGGGGTGGTAGGCAGCTATTTGTGAGGCAAGGCCTATATGTCTTGAGCGTTTAAGTTCGACGGACAGTGCTTGCGCCTTTTTTTACCTTGCAAACCCTTTAGTCTGGGATTGGTAGTCTCGGTTGGGAAACTAGGACTGAAACACTTATATAACCGGGACTACATCCCTCTTCTCTATGTTAAGTTATGTATACACTCACCAATTTAATAAAAAATGGTTAGGGTGGTAGAAAAATTGTATAATTCACTTAAACTTTCAACAAGTTCTATCCTATGGCACACGGCAAACGGCCCATGGCAAACGCCAGCCGGCAAAAGCGGCTTTGCCGTGGGCCATTTGTCGGCCAACATGGCCCACGACAAAGGACCAGGGCCGTTAACGAGTCGGGCCCTTTGCCGTGGGCCGCGACGGCCTGGCACACCGCAAAGGTCCAAGTTTTGCCGTGTACCTAGGCCTAGCACACGACAAAGTGACCACCATAAATCTCAGGGATGGTCATTTTGCCGTGTGCCAGGCCCAGGATGGTCGGTCTAAATACTTTTGGTCCTTTCGGGTTAGTTTTTTCTTGGAAGTGAAGGGGATGGCGGGGATTGGGTCCAATAATCCTTTAATTTTGGGATTCTAAGTGGAACCGGGTAATTTCCCAAACCAATTTGATGATGGGATTATGGCATTGGCGATCACAACTTCTTGAAAACAAAAGTACGCACCAATCACAGCATGCTACCAAATGTTCTCTGGGAAAACAGATAACGCCGTCTTTGCCACAGACAGGAACTATTTACCTTTGCTTTGCCCTAATTCGAGGACACGGCAGTGTTGCACGCGATGATATGATTGGCGCTGGGATCGCCACTGCGCTAACAAACGTACGGGCGATGGGCATGTTTGGATGGAGCCCTGGTAAAGCTGCCTGCGCCAGGCAGCTCGATCATCGCTTAATTAAATTAAGCCGTCGATTTCGACTGCCTGCGGCTGGATGGAGCTGCCTTGGCGGCAAGCTGCCTGCCAGGCAGCATCCAAACAAGCCCTGCAAGCGACGTCTCTCCCCCTCGATCGAGCGAGCGAGACCTCCTCCATCACATATCTCGTGCCCGATCGGACCGAGACTAGGAATAACGTGTGTCTGCACAGCTGCCGACGTGTTTTACTGTTCCCCTCCGATCTAGCTCTCTCTCTCTCTCTCATGCGTGTGTGTACGTCTGAAAGGGATCACACACGAATGATCTACACGGCCTAGCAGCTAGGGAGACCTCTCTCCTTGTCCCTTTATAAAAGGGACGTGCCGTCTATGATCGCTTTGCCCCTTGATCCCTTCAAATTGCCACACTGCTTCTGTTCTCTTCCTCCAACCTCTCTCCATCTCATCATCCTGATCTCTCAATTCACTCGTCACCTAACTGCTATATACCTGCAGCTGCAACGTATAGCCAGACATTGATTCACCATGTCTGCCATCTACATGAGCCAGCTCTCAACTGCTCTCCCTCTCATGGAGGGAGATCATAACCACCAGGATCATCATCACCACCACCAAGGCCACTTCCAGGCCTTCACCCTGCCCAAGGATCCCCCAATCCTCTTCCCCTTTGTGATCAGCAGCAGCAGCGCCAGCGCCAGCAGCGGCCTGAGCTATGGATCGGCAGACCGCAATCACTTGTTGATGCAGCAGCATCAAGCTATGCTAGAGCCCCAACATGTAAGCACTAGCTAAACATACATATATGTGCTCAATTTTTCAGTTTCATGTGTAAAAAAATTACTTCTGTTTTTTTGTTAATTTGTCTACTTTGTTGGTTAACACTCTTTTCTCTCATCAGATGTTCAGCGGATCATCAGCTGCGAGTGACTTCATGACGCCGTTCCCGACCGTGGAGAGCATCCGGGACGACATGATCGAGCCTTCCTCGTACGATCCATATAATATGGCCGGGAAGTTGCAGCAGGTCGGCGGACCAGTACTGGAGACTGCGGCAGGGAGCTGGATGCCGCCGGCGAAGATGAGGATCACGAGGAAGGCGACCGCCGCCGATCCCGGCGCGGCGAAGAAGCCCAGGAGGAGGGCGACTCAAGGGTGCGAAGAAGACATGATGGGCGGCATGGGTGGTGCCCAACCTAATTTGGGTGTTATTAGGGTGTGCTCCGACTGCAACACCACCAAGACTCCCTTGTGGAGGAGTGGTCCTTGCGGCCCCAAGGTAATCAACCTCGTGCTCGTGGTCCTAGCTTGCATCATGCGTTTAATTGTTAGTTGTAGCTTGTTGTTTTGCATGCCCATGACTGTAGTTGTTGTTTTGCATGCCCATGACTGTAGTTGTTGTTTTGATTTGGCATATATGGTGCAGTCGCTCTGCAACGCTTGTGGCATCAGGCAGCGGAAGGCGCGGCGGGCGATGATGGCCGCATCGTGGGGCTCCGGGCCGGTGCCCACCGGTGACGGCGGGAAGGCAGCAGCCACGGCCATGGCCACGGCCAGGGACGTCATGGGCGCCGCCGCGGCGGCACAAACCAAGGTGAAGAAGGAGAAGAGAGTGGACGTGGACAGGTCGCTGCCGTTCAAGAAACGGTGCAAGGCGGTGGTCCAGGATCACGCTGCCGCCGCCGCCGCTCACAAGGCCGCCGCCGTCGTCAAGCCGGCTACTACTGCCGAGGCTGTTGACGACGCCGCCGCCGGTCTGAGCAGGGACCTTAAGCTTGTCGACAACATTGGGCTCATCAGCTGGAGCAAGAGCCCGGCTCCCGCATCTGGCGCTGCCTCATGCAGCTTATTCCGGGCGTCGCCGGGGCTGCCGGTGCAGCATCAGGACGACATCACGGACGCCGCCATGCTGCTCATGACGCTGTCCTGCGGGCTTGTCCGGAGCTGATCGATATGATGATCTACCTTTAATTTGCAAGGCACGATCGACCAGCACCGTAGTAGGCCTTTTTGCAGCTAGCGCCTTTTGACTGTTAGTGTTACCGTCGTCTACCCTTCGGAGCTGTAGTGTTTTTTGGTTTCTTGTTCTTGTTGCTACTGTAACCCGTGTCACTGTTGTTCGAGTCATGTGATTCATTCGTGTATGTGAGACAGAGAGAGAAAGATCGAGGAGTTGAGATCGATGATAGGAGTGAGAAGATCACGAGGGAAGTAATAAGGCGAAATCGTGAAATTAATTACCATAACTAGCTAGCTAGGATATAATTATTGCATGTAGTGTGAGCAGTTTCAGTTTTGAGTAATAGTTTTTTTTCTATGTTAGTTGTGCGCTTAAAACTTGGTCGCTGGCTGCTGCATGTATTTTTGTTCTTCGTTTTTGTTGAGTTTCTTGTACCGGAGCTAAAATTAATAGCAATATGGAGAACGAGAGAGATCCAAGCACAAGGTGTGTTTTGATATTCATCTCGGGACTCGTTCATGACTTTTGCTTCTGATGGTTATGTCTGTACGATCTGCTTGAAGTTGTGTCAGCTTATTGGTCACTTTAACTGGCTTTCATGCAACATTCATTCTCCTTTATTTATCAAGTGTATCTTTCTTTTAGTAATATCTTCTAGGTGTGCTAAACTGGTTAAACCCTCTACTAATAGGGTGTACTTGGTGTACGTCTGGGGATAACATATAGAGGCTTTTGTGATGGGATCTCGTAAAGAAGTCCAATCAAACCTAACCTCTCAAACTACTAGATATAGGCTGGGATGTCCCAGGCCTCCCGAAGTAGAAATACTTGGATGAAGAGAAGACACTGTATAAATTAAAGTTCAAACCTAAATTTTTCGTTCATATTGTTCAAATTTATAGGGCTTCACTTTTAAGAAGTCGATCTCTGAGCACATGCAGACTGATTGAGAGATTATACCTATATGATTTACTTTGCTAAATCAAATTTAACCCTACCACAGCATTCATCTTGTTTCTTTTTTTTTCTTTGAGTTTTTGGTCGAGGTAAATTTAAAATTGCCATGATATAATATATATATATATATAATAAAAATATATAATAATTATAGGGTCATAATATTTTCAAATCTACCCTACCGTGCTATAATAATAGCAATAACCATAATCATCAATAACAACACATATAGTATACACAAGTTATAAATAATTAATATTTTGCACATTTATCTACTAGCCCTTCTAGCTCATTTTGCTCGCGAGCTGGCTCGAACTAGCTCTTTAACGAAATGAGCAAAGATAGTTGCTTGGCTCGTTAAAAAAAATACCAAGCTGAGCCGAGCCAAGCCGAGCTAAGACCGAGCCAAGCCATCTCGCGAGTTCGAGTTTTTTGGTCCAGCTACTTTGACATCATGCGAAATGGCATTAATTAGCTAGAGCTATATATATGCCATCATCATCTATCCAAACTCCTATATCGGCATCCCAAGTCAGCATGATCCTTTTGCGAACCCTAACACGCTACTATATAACTGATGTAACGATCATGTGTCATCTTTTTCTTTCCTACCAATCTACCACTGATGATCGCCGTGGGTTCATCCATTTCAGTGCATTTTCTTTTTCATTTTTCTCGATCTGCACTCACCGTATGGCACATTCTGCTAAAAGTTAAATAAAAAGCACTCTGAAAACTCTGAAATTAATCCCATCCTAGGCTGAGGACGAAAATTAAAGCCTATGAATTCCCATTGAGAAATTATAAAAATTCAAAAGGATATGGGACGTAGACCCTAGAGACAGAGGTCAAGGAGCTGGCCGCTGGAACTACCCCTACAATGAGATGTGACATTTGTTTTGTCACCTTTTGATTTCTAATTAAGAACAATATAATGTTATGTTGCATGCCAAATGCATCACCAAAAATCTCTGCAACATGCATGGGCAAACACAGCCTGGGAACATCAACTATTTTTTATTGTCGTGTTTACACAGAGTACTTTTGTAGAGTAGCTAGCCTGCAATACAACAAGAACAGTCGAACATGCATATATGCAGATCGATGCAAATACTGTGACAGAATACATGGGCCCATGACTCTCTGATTTATGTTGCCACGCATGTAAATGACACATGTAGGTCCATTTTAGTCGATAACACAAAGGACCAGAAGGCAAATAACCAAAGCTAATTCTTTCAAGCAGCAAATAATAGAAAAACTACAACCCTAAAAAACAACCACCTTTTCATCCCGTTTCCCGGTTCTCCCACATTTTAGTTGGTTTGCTGTGTACTATTTAGATAATCCACGTTTGAGTACTTGTAAAGGATCATGAATCCAGGTAGAAGTTTTGGTTGTTACGGTTAACGTTGCAACAGCAGTATTTATCTTATATTATCTAACAGAAAGATATACACAGTTCTAAAAAAGAAGAAATTCCTTAGGACACCATTAATATATTTTAAGATCTTTCGGATTTGATAAATACCGTCCCAGCGTGGTGCTCGTTGTCAGTATCTGTTTTTGTCAGTACGCTGTGAGTTGTGATTTGCAAAGGTATGTACTAGTACTCACCCGTTGTTTCTCTGGAAACTTAAACACGTCGTGCACGTACTTATTGAGATGTGCCTTGGTCTAACCTTTCGATGACGAGTGATTGACATGATTTAAAAAAATGTATGAGCTTTTGATTGCATAGCAGCATGTGCTATATGGGCCAACAACAAGGTACCTATCCACTTCTCGAGGAGCTTGCTTATGGGCCAAATGAGCTAGTCATGCTTGGAGAAGCATCCAAGATGATTTCTTCTGTTTCTTGGTACCATCATGAACGAACCTTGCCTGAGAAAAATTAAATCATGAAGAAGTCAAGTCCATCCGATGCAAGAGTAAAAAGGTGGATGGTTTTGCCCCTCGTATGTGGATGTGTATCGATCTAGCTAGAAGTAGGGGTAGTTTAGGCTTTGTCCGAGCGCGAAACAACTTGGTTGTGACCAACCAATTTGAACCCATTCATTTTAATTTCTTGCACTACTGAAAACTCGTACTTTGTCGTGTGTCCGACACTTTATAGTGTGCAATTCTTCGGGCACACGGCACAAGACACAGCTAGACTTGTGGAGGACTGGAGGTGGCCTTGCTGCTGGAGTTGGCTTACTCTTTGATAGGTTAATGTCCTTCTTTTTTCTGTTAAAGGCGTCTGATATTCTCACATACTAATTTCGAAGAAGTTAACTTTGTTTCTATGCTGCATATGACATGCATCGCTCTGTAATTGATCTAGATCTGGGACTCTTTCTTAGCTTGTACGTGCTATTTGCATTGGGTAACCCAAATTGTGCCTTTTGTTTATAATTGTTATATATGCATGTGCAACCTGGTCTTACTGTCTCTCTTAATTAGATGTCATTGCATCTAAAAAATAGGGCGAGAAGAAAATTGTGCCCAGCAAACTTTTTTATGTAATTTTATTGTTCTTTTGCACCAAACTCTGTTAAGGATATATGTATCTAGAATTTTTTTCTCTGTAAAGCTTGGTCACTTGAAGGTTTCAGCACTATATATGTGTCTGTTGCTTTAGAGAATCCAGACTATATATCTACCTTATCTCTATCAGTAAGATAGTGTCTCATTTTTTCAGAATGCATATTCTTACTCTACTCCTTGTAGGTGACAATGTCCTCCCATGCTGTTCAGTGATGTCATCTCCAAGCGTTGGACATTTCTGTAGAGATGTTTTTCTGAACTCAATTTAGCTAGCTGAACTTGGTATAGGAGCTATCATGTTTGTATTCCTGTGTGTTTGTGAACAAGTAATCTGTAAGTACTGGAAAACATGTCGATATGATGAAGTACATGTTCTTGATGATTAAGTGGGGTAGGTTTGTAACGCCCGCGTTTTACTCTCTGGGAAAAACACCTAATTAATGCACCCGGTAAAAATGTTTTCAAAACTTTTACCGCCGAGCTCCCGCTTCCGCCAAAACCCTTCCGCCTTGTTATCACCGCCCCTTCTTTTCCATCCTATCCCGCGTCACCCGCTCTCGGGTCGACCGTCGGGCCCGCTCGTCGCTGGCCGACCGCCGTCGACCGCCTGTCAGCTTTCCGCCGCAAATCCCGCCGTCTCTCCCCTCTCTTTTTCCCTTTTCTTTTTCCCCCTCCCCTTTCTTTCTTTTCCCCTTTTCCCTTTCCCCTTCCTTTGTTCCCCCTGGCGCTGAGCGTTGCTGCTCTGCTCGCCGTCGGCCACCTCCCCATTCTCCCTGCCTGCGCACCACACCCCACCACGACCCCACCACGCCGTCGCTGCCGTGCCGACCACCCTCGGCTCGTCGTTGTGCACCCTGCGCCGGCCACCCCCACCACACTGCCGTGCCGCCCTCGCCCTGCCGCCGTACCGCCTGCGCCGGCACCACGACACAAGCAGCGCCGCCGAGCCGCTCTAACCGCAGTGCACGCCATCGCCCCTCTGTCACCGACCACCGTCCTCCTCGTCGATGCGCCGCTCCACGTGCTCGCCGTGCACGCCACGCTGCCGCACTGGCCGCCGCCGCGCCGTCCAAGTACACGCGCCACCACGGTCGCACCGACCACCGTGCACCGCTGCCGTGCCGCCCACTCTCTGCTCGTCGCTGCGACGCTGCGCCGACCACGCGAGCTCACCGCCATGCTGCACAGCGCCCCGCCCCAGCCGTCCGCGCCGCCCGTTGTACCCCGCGCCGCGCCGTGCGCTCCACGCACACGCGACGACCCACGCCACTGCCCCACCACAGTGTCACACTGTTCCGCCACAGCACTGCCCTCGCTCCCCGTGCCACCGACCGCACCGGCCACCTTCAATTTCGTCCGACGGCCTCCATTGCCGCCAACGGCTCTCTCGTCGGCCCACCCCCTTGGCTCACCCCCGCTCCTATAAATAGGCCAAACGGCTTCTTCTCCACCACCTCCCGCTCACAAGCCCCTCAGCTCACCTCCACCTCCGCCGCAGCACCATCACCCACCTCCATTGCCGCCGCTGCCACTGCTCTCGTGGGCAGTCCGCCTCGCTGCACCGCTGCCTAGGGTAAGGGCATGGGTGGACTCGTCGTACTCCCCTCTCCCTTTCCCCCTGTCCAATTCCACCAGCGCCACCCCACATCGCCGGCGAGCCGGCCGACCGACGCCGCCGTCGCCCCCTCCTTGTCTCTGCTCTGTTCGCAAGAAAGAAGACGACCATCTTACAAATAACCCCCTGCCTTTCTCTCTTTTCTAACCCGCAGTCCAAACCCTATTCCCTCCCTCTCTGTCAATTTCGCCAGGAGCCCCTGCCTTCTATAATTTTTGCAAACAGATCCTTTTTTTAAAACAGCCCTAAACCCATCCTAAACCCATCATTTCATGCGCTAAATTAATCCCGTTTGACCCCAAACTCCACCACAAATATCACCAGTATATTTTCGCCAATCTATTCAGTCCATATCCAGAAATAATCATGTCACCACCATCACTCTCTCGTTCTCTGTTCTCTCTTTCTGAGCTCGGGAAAACTTTATTTCTTTTATTTATTGTGTGTTTGTTTGTGTGTGCTGTAGACCACGCTGTGACCGAGGAAGGGCTCGAGGAGGAGCAGGGTTACGAGCAGGAGCTTGGAGACCAAGACCCCGGGCAGGAATCCCCCGAGGGTTGGGAGAACGGTAAGTGCAATCCCATCCTTTGATGCATATTCTTTTCCTAGTTTTTATAAACACAACCTATGGCCTGTTTTATAAAAATTGCATGATTTACTGCTAAACCCGGTTGGATAGCCATACCTTGATTGCTATGACTGCTTTCTTGACAACCTAGATTAATGTTTGAATATGACATAGCTCTGTTTGAATGTTAGTCACTGCTAGAAATGCTTAGGAATGTTTTACTATTATACTCTCCATTACAATCACTTGGTGTTTACAAAAGCAACCGTGTGCGTGCTTTAAAACAAAAGAGATGGATTTTGGGAAATAAAAGAGTACCCGTGTGGGATGAGACAAGACGGTATTTCTTGTGTGAAATGCCGAGGTGAGCTCTAACCTTTGTGGTTGAGCATGATGGGAGTTGTCTATCATGTCACAGTTTTTGGGATGATGTTGATGTGTCATCTAGCCTAACCCACTTTATTGTACCTCCACTCGACCGTTGTATGTGGCAACGGCCTAGCATAAATCCCACTAGTTAAGCTGTTGGTTATGTGGTGTGCTGGTGAGCAACAGAAGGCCATGGAGCTGGGGATACGGTCTATGTGAGGTATGCCCCTGGGTAGAACCTCACTGGTAGGTTGCTGACCCCCTGGTCGTATCTGTGGTAACTTGTCAGTTTAGCTATGGTGGGTAATGGCTTTGAAAGGATCTGCACTGGCACTAAGGTGTTCATGTTGTGGTACCCTACTTGTGGTTGTGTACACCTCTGCAGAGTTAAAACCTATCCGGATAGCCGTGTCCACGGTATTGGGCGAGTTACGACTTGGTCACTTCACTAGTTCCCTGGTTTTGGTGTAAGAATGTGTATGGTAAATGTCGAGTTGAGAAAAGATGTTGGCATAGGCTATGACAGATGGGGAATCTGGTAGCATAGAAATCTTTTGAGAAAGACAGTTAAGTTTATTGATGCAACTAAAAGAAATGTTTGTGAAAACCTTTAGTAAAATAAACCCTTGCATGTGTAAAATTAGCTTTGCTGCAAAATAAACTATGAACATGTCCTTGAGTATATTCCTTTGCATGCTTCTGTTATATCCCTTCCGTGGATGTGGTTGTGCTTGCTGAGTACATATGTACTCACCCTTGCTTAAATTGTTACAGAGGCAGACCCGGACTTTGTGCCTGAGGACGTTGTCTAGAGGGGGGTTCGTTCTGCATCCAACCTTTGCCTCTTTGTTAGGGTCACCCGCTTGAAGCCGCATGGATATCCACTCTGATGAAGACCTCTATGTTATCAACCTGTTTATCTGGAGTCTAGCTTTAGTTCTGTTTGTAGTGGCCCTGCAGTGACATCGTCTCCCGTAATGTTGTTTATATACTGAACCATCTGTTGTAATAATTTGAACCAGCATCCTGGGACTGGTATTTGTATCACATTAATTTCTCTCTTTCGAGGGGACGCTTCACTGTCGTTCCTAGGTACAACGTTTGCTAAGATTCTCTTTTTTGTTAGGCTTCTCATTGGATGTCGAATCAGTGGGCTGGTAGCGTCCATAGCTCCTGTACTTATGAAGTTTTCTCCATCCATAGCAAGTACATTTGCTTGTCAGATTAAAATTAGAAACCAAATTCGACATTCATGAGTCACTACATCATTGTTCCAATACGCGGGACTGCATTGTGATTGGTATAAGTCATTTTAGCAACTACCCATCCGCCGGGAGTATACACTAAGGGAAACCCCGTATATGCCGAGTGTCTAGCTCTTTGCCGAGTGTATTTTTTCGGACACTCGGCAAACAAACTCTTTGCCGAGTGTATTTTTTTCGACACTCGGCAAACAAAAAACACTCGGCAAAGAGCTTGTTTGCCGAGTGTCAAAATAATACACTCGGCAAAGAGCTTCTTTGCCGAGTGTATTATTTTGACACTCGGCAAAGAATTGAGTTTTTTTCGTTTTTGAAGCGCAAGTGATTCAAATAATAAAATATAAGAAGTAAAAAAATTATATGCATGTTGTTTGCCGAGTGTCAAAATAATACACTCGGCAAAGAGCTTCTTTGCCGAGTGTATTATTTTGACACTCGGCAAAGAATTGAGTTTTTTTGTTTTTGAAGCGCAAGCGATTCAAATAATAAAACATAAGAAGTAAAAAAAATTATATGCATGTTCTTTGCCGAGTGTCAAAAAAAATACACTCGGCAAAGTAACTCTTTGCCGAGTGTATTTTTTTTACACTCGGCAAAGAGAGTGTATTTCCTTTGACACTCGGCAAAGATGTGAGTCCAAATGATTTTTAAATTCTAAAAAAAGCAAATTAAGTCTAAAAATTATGAAATTTGTCATGAAGTGATTGTATCACATATAAATGCTGTGATAAAAAGTTGATAACATTTCGCATATCTTTTTATAACGATATTTACAAAATCAAAACAACTCACATGAAGTATATGTATGGTTGTATATGAGAGGATTAGCAAATGTATTTTTTGAACACAAACTCTTTTATATGATCTCGTACGAAAAAACTCTTTAAACGAAAGTCGTACATCTTTATGAAATATAAAACTTTGTAGTTGACAACTTTTGTATTTGAGATTATTTAATAACTCAAAATATTATTATAAGTTATCTAATTTGAAATTTGAAAATTCAAAATTTGCAAATGACCTCGAATGTATATATGTTCTATATCAAAGTTGTACAGATTCAAAGTCGAATATAAAACTTTGTAGTTGATCACTTTTTAATTTGAGAATGTTTAATACTTAAAAATATTCTTATAATGTATCTAATTTGAAATCTTAAATTTTTAAATTTTTCAAATGATCTCGGATGTAAATATGTTCTATATCAAAGTTTTAGGTTTCGAAGAGATGTAAAAGTTTGTAGTTTACAACTTTTTCATTTAAAATTGTTTAGCCATCCAAAACTTTGTTATAAACATGTAGAAGAAACACAACTCGCCACATCTGCGCCACGTCAGCGATCCACCACCTCAAAATCCTAGCCTCTCATTGGTCCAAATAATTCCACCCGGATCCCCCCTCCCTCTCTCTCCCTCATCCTTTCATCCACCCACCGCTCTCCCTCATCTCTTCTCTCTCTCCCTCCCTCAGCTCTCTCCTTTCTCTCTCCCTCCCTCTCGCACCGGCGCAGGCAGGTGGTGGCCGCTCCGGCGCGGGCGGCGGCCGGGCCGGCCATACGCGGCTCCGGCGAAGACCGTCGCGGGGCGGGGCGGCGGCGTCAGCGCACGCCGCGGCGGCTCGGAGGCGGCATGCGCGGGCGGGCCTGGCGGGGCGTGGGCGGGGCTGCGGCCGAGCCGGCGGAGGGCGCAGCCGCGACCGGGGCTGCACGAGCGCGGCCGAGCAGGCGAGGCCCTAGCTCGGCTTGGCTAGCGGCGCGGCTGGCGGAGGGCGCAGCCGGGCGGCGCTGGCGGGGCGAGCGTTGCAGGCGGCTGGCGTGGACGGGACGAGGCGCGGAGGCGGCCGGCCAAGCGCGGCGCGGCCGAGCGGCAGCGGCCGGGCGCGACCACGACGGGCGGCGGCCAGCTCGGCCAGCCTGACGCCCGGCCCGGGCGGCTCATTTTTTTATTTTGTTGAATTTTTTTTACCGAGTGTCAGTCGTCCTTTTTTTTATTTTCTCAAAAATATGTTTGCCGAGTGTCGGATTTTGGACACTCGGCAATGACTCCGTGTTTGCCGAGTGTTGGGTACTTCGCCGAGTGTATTTCAGCCTTTGCCGACACTAGAAATGCCGAGTGGGCTTTGCCGAGTGTTACACTCGGTAAAGTGTTTGCCGAGTGTTTTTGGTCTTTTGCCGAGTGCCTCGGGCACTCGGCAAACAACCGGTTTCCCGTAGTGATAGGTTTATGCTGACTCTAGAAATCTTGAATTTATGGAACAATGGCTTATCATTGATAACTGACTTTTATATTCCCATAGACATACATCTAATCGGACTTGTAGGCCAAGATTTTTATCTGAATGATTCTTGACCAGGAACACGCCTGCTGACATTTTTCTTCACACGCAGAGACGATGGGCATCGTATCCTGTCTTCCGTCCGCTTCAATTTGCTTCACCCATTCGCCGGTGGACCGTGGGCGAGCGCGCAAAAGCCCACGATTCCGGAGAGAAATATCTGATGCAGCGTCTGAACACGATCGCCTGACGGGACAGGACGCACATCCCCTGAAACCTCGAAGCCTCTCAAGAGCCAGGGATCTCCACCAGCTGCAAGTTTTCTCTGGTGGTCCCGAAAAGGCAGGTGATGTCCTCTTCCGCCGGCCGGCCGGCTTTTTGTGGCCACCGGCGGCCGCGCGCCGTCGCGGCTCATCCCGACGCCTCCGGAGCCCATACCGACGCGTAAGCCGCCGATCGACGGCCGGCAGCCATATATGGTTGGCCACGCGCGCGCGCGGATAGGGTTTCTCCTCGCGAGATGCATGCCGGCCGTAGCTTTCTCGTCTCCTGCGGCCCGGCGAGCCCGGCCGGTGTCCCGTGGGGTCTTCGCCGGGATCTCTCCAGTTTTTCGCCCGGATCTTCTCCTTTTTTATGTGGATCTGGCAGCGTTTCTCCGCGTCGCCGGCCGGCGACCTGGACGCCGCGGCGCCGCACGTTCGGGGCGGAGGTTGACGTGCGCCGTCGTCTCCTCCGCGCGTCGCCATCGTGGGGTCTAACAGTTAACTGGGACGCCGGCGGAATGACCCGAGTTTGTTGAGTACATGTGAGATTTGAGTGCTGTAAAGGACTTGATGGCTTCGATCGGTTGATTGGATCTCGCTCGTGTTGTGGACCGATGGCAATCCAGTGTTTGGACTACCAATGGACAGTTGTGACCAGCGAGATAATTATCATCTTCGCCATCAGTAGTTAGCAGTGCTGCATATGCTGCCTTATCCGCTGCTCAGGATTCTTATCTGCGCGTCCAGGAACACTCACGAGTCATTCAGTTGACGGTCTTGTCAGTTTTTTTTGTCAGATTTGCATGCCGCGCACATCAGCCTTACGTCATCCATGAAGTCATCCTAGCAGGTGGAAAATTAAGGAGACTACGTAAGGGAATAAAAGCTGCTAGCTGGAAATATTTCCTTCCTGAAAATTCTAAAACTAGCACTACGTTCTTTCCAAGTGCTCTGCCAAAAGTATATTGTGATTCCATTGAACTTATTTCTCATGCCTTTTGTCGCCTTTCTTGGTTGTCGCTTGCCACGTACACTTTAAGATTGCACGATGGCCATGTAGGTTTTTGGCACACAATGATGGCCTGTAAGATCGAACTAAAAAACTCTTGGATCGGATATTGCACATCGGTAGATAGAACTTCAGAACCAAATTATTATATCCTCGTGCAATTCAGAACCACAATTCTTCCCGAGCTCTAAACAGAACTTCCGTACAAGTCTACATTCGATACATGCATAAAATTGAGTACAAACATAAAAAAGGTCAACATCTCAACATAACTAAAGTGCTTCTTTGAAGCACATTAGTTAACCCGGTGCAACTTCGTTGCTTACATGTTCTATGATGCCTTGTATAGATAGACCATACAAACCGATTCTACAAAAAATAAAAAAAACAATTGAAAGAATAAACTACATACCACAAATAAAACTAGGACGCTTCTCCGATCGGATCAGCATCATCAGAAGAAAATCAAACAAACAAATCAATTGTCACGACGGCTTTCCTCCGAATCAGCCGTCCGACATGGACGCAGGTTGCCAAGAACAGAGACCATACGTGCAAGCATTTCCGCCTCCTACTTGCTTGACCCAACAACGACATGCATGCAGGTTGCAGCAAGAAAACTATACCACATTATCTTCTACTACGTACAGAGAATCAGAGCCGCCGTCGCCGCCGCCGCCGTCGGGGAAGACGATCCCCTGCCCCGGCGACAGCATCCCCCGCGGGTCGTACTTGCGCTTCAGCGCGGCGAGCCTGCCCCATTTCTCCCCGAAGTGCCGGCTCCATCCCTCCGGCGACGCGTGGTGCGGCAGGTACTGCTTGCACCCGATGCCCTCCCGGCCGCAGAACTCCAGCACGGCGGCGTTCTCCCTCTCCAGCCGCTCGAGCTCGCCGGCGGCGACGGCCGACCTGAGCAGCCCGACGGCGTAGAACACCTCCTCGTCCGGCGTCGCCGTCGTCATCCTGCCGTCCCACCTGTCCTCGTTCATGGGGTACATGAGGATGAGGCCGGCGGGCTTGGCGTCCCTGAGGATGCCCTTGAACACGCCGGCGTCGAAGTCGAGGATGCGCGATCTGGGGACGAAGAGGTTCAGCCACGGGTGTGGCACGTCCCAGACGCCGGCCGACCGCAGCTTCTGCTCGTCGCGGCCAACCCGGTCGAGAAAATCAACGTACGACGCGTCCCTGCCGAATACGAACCCCGGGGCAAAGCTTAACTCCTCCAGTAGTCTTTCAAGTCTCTGCAGACAAAATTTTAAAGTTTAGTATAATGCAAGGTGTGCTTGAACGCTAATTAACTGGTTGATGACTCTTGATGAAAAACATGGTTGTGATTTTGTACCTGATTGACAGAGGAGGCAGTGTCGTCGCCATAGTACATTGCAGCCTCAATGTAGTAGATTGCGCTGGACCCGGTACGGAGGGCTAGCTCAGCAAGCTGATCAAGTTCTGGGGCTGAGAAGAAGGAAGAGGACCTTCGGCCCTCGGTGAGGGTCCGGTTCAGCTGGACTTGGCCCTCAATGTAGTCGAAACCGGATCCGCTGGACCGTTTTGATATGAGCAGCTCCTGATCATTGGTGAATGACTCTACATCTGAGTAGGCGAGCCGGACCCAAAGAACCCGTTTGGGAGCGGGTTCAAGCGCGATCCGAGCTCGGGTTATGACCCCAAACTGACCCAACCCGCCCAATGCTGCAAAGAACAAGTCCGAGTTCTTGTCCGGGGAACAGGTGATCATCTCGCCCGTGCCTGCAAAGAAAATGTTGACACTAGTTGAGCAGGCTTGTTCAATTCATTAGTTAATTGTTGTGCATTCTACTCGTGGACACTAGTTTTGGCAAATATATAAATATAGATGGATCAACAAATAAAACCACTTGCATGGGCACTAGCTTTGTCAGCTCTCAGACTATGTGTATACGTGACCAGCAAAACTTATACATACCTGTTACCACGTCAAGTTCATGCACATTGGAGATCTGTGGCCCATGCCGGAATGCCTGCCCACCAATGCCCCCATTGGAGAGTGTGCCACCGACTGTGATGCGGAGGTAATCGGTCCAGATGCGAGGTGTGAGGCCATGCTCCAGTGTGGCATGTAGGACGTCAATCCATAGCTCCTCAGCGCCAACGTCCACCCACAACTCGTTGGGGGACATGTTCATATGGTAGCCATGGTCACCACGCCCCATGGAGCGCATGTCGATGACTATGCCGCCTGGAGCAAGGGCCTGCCCTCTTGCTGAATGACCTTTCCCACGGGGCGCCACGGTGAAGGGCTTCGACTGTGAGACCGAGAGCCGGATTAGGGCAGCGATGTCATCGGGTGAGGTGGGATGGAATACCCCATTTGGGATGGCTTCCACAATGTGGCCAAAGTCTGACGATACCGTGGTGATCGAATCATGGTCGGTGTGGATTTTTGACACAATGTCGGGGGCGAAGATCTCATCATCATCTGGTAGGGCAGTGGTAGCTACCATATGGAAATGGTTTATGGTGGAGAGGAAGCTGGTGGCCATGAGAAATGCAGCTAGACAAGCCCTAGGCATGTTGTGTTGTTACAGAGGGTAGGGGTGGAGGCAGTGTAGCTTGAGTTTGATGGGTGCACGAGAGAGGTCCTTATGTGTGCTAAGGTCATCATGATACTTATAGTTCAGTGATGAGCATTTTCAGATAGTATTAGCTTTAAAAATTGCAACATGGGTGGTTGACTTCCTGCCAGAAAAGACAGGTCCAAGATATTAAAACTTGGTCACCGGCCTTTACTTTGACTCTTCAGAAGACCCTCAATGATTATTGGTCAATACAAAATCATGATATTCTTGACTTTTGCAGGCCTAAAAACTAATTAAGAGGGCACTTAGGTGAAAAATATATATTTTATGAAACAAGAGATGCATATAGAAAATGGTTGTTTGGAAGTTGGGAGCAAAATCTCATGGGATATCATTAAGCATGATGGTTCATGGTACTAATTGTCAACCATTTGATGGCTTCAAATCGAGTGCCCTGGTCAATTTGTTTGGAAAGTCAGAATAACAGGAATTGTTTACTGCAGAAGTTTCAATGTTCTGTCACCAGTTAATTATTTATGATCTAGAATAGGATCTCGGTTTAAGACGTACTTATAAACAATTTTCTTACTATTATCTTTGTAGCATCTTAAGTCTCCAATATTGTTAAGTGTGTAAATCCTCACTGTGAATTACATCATTAAGATGTTGTATGTATAGTCATTTTGTCACGTTGTTCCTACCATTGTATCAACTGTGTACTAATTGATACAGCACAATTACTTCCTAAAAATAATTCGTCAGACATGCATTTAATATATATCAAAGTTTCACCGTTTATATTTCAGTTTTGAAAAGCAATAAATAATTTTAAATTTGCAGAAATAGTACAACTTTAACTAAAACAATATGGTTCCTATAATTTTATGTATATGGAACTTTAACTAAATCCATGCAGTTGGTTCCGGTTAGTGCTTCCAGCCTGCAGTACTAACATACATGCACGAGAATCTTAAATCTAGCCATAGCTCCGGTCCTCGTGCTAACATTTAGTACGGGGTGAAACCTGTAACCGGTACTAAATTTCACCCATCACAATGTACTTGACAATGTGCTCAATGTAAAGTGCAGCCGGTACTAACGCTATCGACGAATACCAGTGTGTATATATAACTCTGTCAATATATACTATATGAAACAGGAGATGCGATAGTAATCCATTTTAGGTGTCAGATGATATTTGCAGGATTAGGTAGGATCTTATATTATGATCCTGCTATAGAATCTTCATTAAGATTCACAGTCTTGATCCCAAAATGCCTGTTTGAGCCTACAAGATTGGTATGCAATAGCTTTCTTATTATGCTTCTAGTCACCCTCTCTGAAAGGTAAAAACTTGCTAAACGTATACAATTTGTACCCTCTTTATCACTAAGATCTAGAAGTATATGTTATTGTGTTCTTGCCAACATGTAGGTCAACAGGCCGGTTGCTGCATCCACGTCTCCGTTGGAAATAAATATAAAAAATAGGAGAAGAAATTGGCAAAGATGAACTTCGGGTGTATTTGGTCCATATAGTACTACTCCAAAGATTGACTTTGAAGGTATATTTTCTTTCTAAGCATAGCATTCCTTCTTTTCAATTCCTGAGAGAGATCCGACGACGGAGTGACTTTCAGTGATACGCTTCCTGTACACAAATATATTACTTTGTTTTCGGCAGATAGTTTTAGTTTCTGAAATTGAAAATATATGATAACATTGTTGACATATATACCAGCCAATGGGCGACCTCAAAATAAGTAATGATCAAGAGTAGAATTTTCAGTTAATTCAATCAGCTTAGGCACAACAGAGATGAGAACTTGAGACGGAAGTATTAACTACCCGAAGAGATATTGTTATAGATTGGGGAGCATGGATGTTATGGCCTACTTGTATAAGAACAAATCAGAGCTCAAGATATGTCAACGTACTTCACGTTTAAATATAGCCACCCCCAGTGGTTAGTGGTGGTCATCACAAATTTTCTCATTTTCTAATAGAAACAAATTTGACATAGATATACTCCACTCACCGTTCATGTACCAAATAAATAAGTCAATGAAAATACAAAGCATGCTTTTAATTTTAATCCAAGTCAATTTTGATCTTTTCAGAAACACTATTTTTCCCAAATGCCATTTGATTCATTTTCCATATTATTTTACACTAGCCTATCAACCCGTGCATCTTCACGGGCTAGCATTTTTAAAATGTGAACAAATACTCTTTTCATCCATAATTTTATAGATTTTGATGTTCAAATTTTGTCTATAAATATAAGAATCTACACATTAATTCCCTAAAAAATTTCAATGGCTATTCGTGTGACCTGTCATTTAATCCATTGGCTTATGCTAACCAAAAACATGTCCAACAGGTTTTAATGTGAGGTTAAACTAACCTTCAAATCCCAAATCAGATACCTCCTGCACGTCCTTTTCGATTGAAGATTACTTACTATATAGTCCCTTTCACAGTTCAACAGCTAAAGTTTATTTATAGTTAGACATGATCAGTTAACTCCTATTTATGTCCTATCTTCTTTATAGATACTCAATTCTCCCTTTTCTTTTATCTCTAACTAAGAATCAATCAATCACACAAAATTGTTTATACATTATCGCCTACTCCAATTCAATTTAAGATAAAAAACGTGAATAGAAAGGAGACAGAAATGGGTAGAGTTACGTACGCAGAAGCAGAGCCCATGTATCTTCCGGTTGCATCCTATTGAACTTTGAATCATCTTAGGGCATAAACACTGCCATCTTGGTGAAACTAAAATAGTTTTATATGGTCACAGTGCATATGTCATCAAGTCAATTCAAAGCCGATGGAGCATCGGAAACAATTGAAAATATGCTTCGCTGCCACAGCCTTCGGTTGTGTGTTACCGTTCTCCGGCAATCATGAATTGGTGACACCATAGTTGGCACGCCTCCTTCCCTTCCAGCCTAGCTTAGGCCTTCGCGCTTCTCGATTATTGCCGTTTGCTTCATGTTTAAGGACAACGTTTATTTCCTGCGTCTATCTGATCCTGCCTGTTGCTTGGATTGTATCGCCAACTCGGCAACTCTCACGGTGCATCGCTGCCTTTTTTGCTCTCGGCCAGCCGGCCTACTGCTTCCTTTCAAGCGTGCTGCCCTAGGCCCGGCTCTTGCTCCGCGTACGGCAGCTGTCCTGGATCGCCGCTGCGGCGGCGGGCCCCTCCTGCTTCTTCCGAGCTCATCCAAGAGACAAAGACCGGTACGTTTAGGATTAGAAAGGTCACGAGCATAAGATGAGATTACATGAGCGAATCCGGGTTGATCATGCGAACCTTTGAATTAGATATATGCTAGATGCATGGTAGCTAGAGTCCATACGATGAAGTGGGAGATATGATCCTCTTTTTTAATAATAGCATAGATGGATAATTTATAGAGTTTATTTATATTTTTGTTACAATGGCAGAGGTGGGTAATTAATACATAGATGTAGGGGGTTACTTTAATATCATCTTTATAATGGCATAGGTGGATAATTTTTTAGAAGGCATTATAGATCTAAGGGCTACGATAATTTGAGTCTATTTAATTGATGGACGGATGTTTCTGATTATTGTGAGAATTTCTAGGATTTATCTATTTTTATAGCGCGTCTTGTGAGGATTAACGTGGAGGCCTTAAAAAGAGCCTCCAATTAGTAATAGTAAGATTATAAATTTCAGTGTGAGAAAATTAAAGGTTGCACGTAGTCTAAATCTGTGTGCCCTCAATCCGGACACAGGAAAATAATCATTGTTTGGCCGATTAACCTTAAATCAAATCATCGCTTGTAATGTTGAAAACTTCTAGGGTACACTTCCCATTTGTTGTAAAAAAGTGTGCATCTCTCTCAAATAATTGAAATACTTGTATATACACATTTAGGTGAGCCTATCTATTGCCATATTCTATAGTTTGTGATTTTGAGACTAACATATTTTCAAGCCTATGTTATATAGTCTCATGATGTCGATAGTACACTTTTTCCTAGAGATTTGTGACACTTGTATTCCAATTGGTATTTTTGTCAAAGCCTTCACTCATTTAAGCTACCTCCATATAATATGGCTTAAACTCTCCCTATCTTGATATATTGTTTAGTTGTACTTTCTACCTCAGCGAACAAGTTCTCTATCACAATATATATGTTGTGTTGGGCGTGTGGTAGCTTAAGACTCAAAGAGTGGTGTGTGGGGTTGTACAAGAAAACACAAGAACATAAAACGGTGGATGAACATAGTAAATACTTAGAAGAAATAATACTTAGAAGAAAAACGGTGGCCCTAAAACATCAGACTTATATTTACCCCATAATCCTATTGAGCTCTAATTTATTAGCTTAAAAAATAATACTATCTTATCTTTAAAATTACTAGACTACATTTTAGAATCTTTACCACCCCTAGACCCAAGTACCATAACCCCTAGCATTTGCCAGCCGTGGTGATGATGCTGCCAAGACGACGACGAGGTGGAGATCAAAGACAAAGAGATCTAGGAGGGTTTGATGTAGATTGGTACATGGTTGCAACAACGGGGGTGGAGAAGGAGGCGGAGTTGGCACATGGACGCGTAGAACAAAGGATCCAAACGAGAGATGACGAGGAGAAGCTCTTTTTTTATTTAAACTCAGCTTACAACCACATCCAACGTCGACGAGAGTAGCGATGGCAGGCTCCTGAGCTCCGTGGGCCTTCTCACCTGTCCGGACAAACAACAACAACAATGCAATTAATTTAAGATACACAACCTAGGCCTTGTTTAGTTTTAAAAAGCAACTCCCAAATTCACTATAAAAAAGATAATTCTCTATCACATCAAAATGTCATAACATGCATAGAGTATTAAATATAGATGAAATCAAAAACTAATTGCACAGTTTTGTTATACTCTGCGAGACGAACATTTTGAGCCTAATTAATCAATTTTTAGATAATTTTTCGCACATATAAACGAAATGCTACAGTGACGCAATGATTACGAAGAAACCTACCAAATTTGGGAACTAAACAAGGCCCTAGCCTCCTTCCCACTCGCCACCAGCGAGAAGGCGTGAGAGAAGAAGGATGTTGAAAACGTTGCGATCTACGAGGGCTACAATAAAGAGCGGAGGCAAAGAGGATGAATCTCGGGGAGAAAATAAAGTTGTATTGTTAGAAAACTGACCGGGTTAAACGCGGGACCTGCCATGGAGGCCGCCGTAAGCCCCCGTCAGTCCGCCACCATCACTTCCTCAGACTCGAGCGGCCTCCGCCGCCGCCCACCTCTATGGCCCAACGCTAACCCATCAGCCGCATTCGCCGACACTCCTCCGCCCCGCCGCCCGTACCTCCCCTGCTCCGGCGGCCTCCGCCTCCCACCTTCACAGCATAATGCTAACTCAACGGTCACGTTCGCCGACACACCCACCACCGCACCTCCGCGGCTCCAGCTGCCTCCACCGCTGCCCACCGTCGCGGCCGACACTAATCCGTCGGCCATCGTGCCCTCACCACCTGGCTTCCGTCACCGCTGACAGGGAGAGCCTAACCCCTGGCCCCACATTAGCCTCCTTTTTCGGCTCCGGGCGGCGCGAGGAGGTCGCGCGTTAGGGCGCGTCTATAAACTTAGGCCTTCTTTAGATTCCAAATTCCACCCCCAAAGTTCACTATGCAAAAAGAAGATTTGCATCACATCAAAATGTCGGCACATGCATTGAGTACTAAATGTTGATGAAATAAAAAACTAATCACACAGTTTTTTTTTACTTTGCGAGACGAACATTTTGAGTCTAATTAATCAATTTTTGAACAATTTTTCACAAGTACAAATAAATAAAATGCTACAGTAGTGCAATGATTGCGAAGTGTCCCCAGACCTCTAAATTTGGCCCTCTTATTTTGCATCTAAACGAGGCCTTAGCGTAGAAAACACTTGTATGTGCTTCGTATGCTCCGAGAATATAAGTCCGACGAAGATGACAAGAACAGGCTGGTCCCAAGCGGCCTGCTGAGTGAGAGATGGACCGCAACCAAATTCCGTGGCTTGAGAGCCCAAGAAGCGTTTTTGGGTCGGGCTTGGTTGTTAGACTGTAGGCCTAAACTGAACTGCGTTCACCCGGGCTTGGCACACTTTGTTCGTGTTTCCAGATGCTGCACCCACTTTATGGTCGTAACACGGTATGGATCCAATGCGAACCAGATCGGCAGAACTTGCGCTAGTCTCAACTTTCAAGAAGCTTCTGCCTTCAGACACTTACAGTGCAACGCACGGTCCGGTAGGTAGCACCATGACAAAATCCGACAACCATCATCGTCCCCAGCAAAAGGACACAAATCATATATATGCACTGCAATTCGGTGAGCACGAGCCGAGGGGCCCAAAACCATTCGTAGTGTCACGAGCTACGGCATATGGCCGGCACCAACTGATCTTGGAAGTTCCATCCATCGAGATTCTGCTTGGAGCACAAATTTCACTGAACAAATGGCGCGTGCATTTCACAAAAAATCTAGGCGCAAATACTGAAACGCCGGCACCAACCCATCTCATCTTCTTTAGAACGAAGCTTCAGAGAACATTACACACATACTCTCCTACTAGCTATATATGGTCACTCTGCTGACCGAACTAGCTACCCCAAGCAAGCTGGTCGAGCTAGGCTATGAGAGTGAGTTCAGTAGTTGTTGCCCCACTTGTATCGCCGGAACATGTCCTCGGTCTGCGCGTTGCGGAAGGCGCAGCAGCCGACGACGTAGACGAAGATGAGCGCGACGGTGGCGATGAGCAGCGCGACGTTGGCCTTCCGCCACTGCTCCCGGAGCGCCCCGAGCACGCCGGCCTTGCACGAGTCGCAGCCGTAGCAGAGCTGCGCCGGGTCGTTGCTCCACGCCGCGCAGTCCGCCGCGTCCGCCGCCACCGCCCCCGTCGCCGGCGGCTGGCCAACCCACACCGTCGGGCTCACGTACGCGTACCCGCACGCCGTCGGCGGCTTGCAGCAGCCGGACTGCACCGTACGTACAGAGAGGTAGGTGACAACTGATAGATTAGTTTACAGACAAACTCAGAAGCTTCTTATCATCCTATACGAGACAAAACTTGCGTAAGTGTGTGTACAAGAAAATCGATCAGTGGCTCTGGCTGGCTACTTGTTCCCATGCGCCGGCCCACATGGCACATGCTGCCTTGCTCTGTGATCTCTCTCACACGTCACACACGGCCCTAGGCATCATGAACACATTTTATTTGACAGATCACACACCGAGTGGTAGCGATCATCATCATCTGCACTGTGACATAGTTGGAGCAAATGCAACCCGTCCCGTGGTGCGTACTTTAATTTAACACAACTTTCTCTCTTCAGGCCCTACAAGATTGTTCCTCGATTCCTCTTGCCAGTAGTATAAATGATGGTACCCAGTCTAGACCACTAGATAAAGCAGAAATGAAACTACCAGCCACCTTACACTGGACTCCACACGCACATTGTGACATTGTTAATCTTACAAGCAACCATGGAAGTTAACAGTTTATTTAACACTGCTAAGGTTTACCACCCAATCATATACTAAATGTGATTAACTGTTGAAATCGCTAGCAAAAATAAAATACAGGAGCAAGCAAGCGACAGCAAAATGTATTCCATTAATTACCTGGATGGGCGAGAGGTGCGTCATGTAGAACTGCTGCGGCACGATGAATGAGCTATCCATGGCGAGCTTCCTGCAGGTCCCGGACCCGGCGACGCATGCCCGGATCCCCTCCCACCTTGCCGGATCCCCGTCGACGTAGCGGCGCAGCCACGGCGAGTACCCGTCGAGGCGGTAGTCCTCGTACGCGCGGCCCGGGACCGGGTACGCGCCGGAGCCGTGCGCGACGGCGAAGGCGAGGACGATGAGTGCCAGGAGGAGCGTGATGAGCGCCGCCATGGCGAAGAGGTAGCAGGCGAGGAGGCCCCTGCGGTTGCGGTAGGCGCCGAGGAACCCCGCGAGCGCGACGAGGAGGAGCAGCGCGCCGAGGATCGCGACGGGCCAGCGGGCGAGGCGCGCGCAGCCGTCGCCGCCGCCGTGGCGGGAGGCGAGCCAGACGCCCGTGGCGGCGATGGGGATCGTGCAGAGGAGGACCAGGAAGTTGATGCACGCCGTGATGTTGTTGCTCACCGACATGGCTGAGGGGGGATCGGGCTGAGGCAGCTGGGAGAGAGGAGAGTGTGGGAGTGATGAGTGTGGAAGGGGAAAGGAGTGTGCGAGCGTGAGGAAAGGTGGTGGGGTCTCGTCTTCCCGGTGACGCGGCGAGACTTTTCTTTGGTGGTTTCGTGAGGGAAAAAAATGGAAAAGCTCGAGTTTTGTTGCTTTGCCGGTGGGAAGAAGGAAGGCGAAGGCTTTTTGATGATTACGCTTGGAAGAGTGTAGCCGGCTGCAGCAGAGCTTCTTTCTGATCGAGACGAGGGGATTTACAAGCATGGTGTAACGCGTGGCGTATTGTTTACTACAGCATGCTTGTAGTCCCAAGCACAAGCACAAGGAGCTGTGTCTCTGTGCAGGCGTGGCCGCACGGGATGGGGATCGGAGGAGGTGACGACTGGCCCGGTTCGGTCAGTCGAGAAAGTCAACGCGGGTCGTCAGCGAACCACGTGAGGTCGCGAGCCTCCGGCGATCAGCGGCGGCAGCAGCAGCTTCCTGCCTATGACGACAGCTCCTGGATCGGATGGGTTCCGCGGCGTGGGCGCACGTGCCGCGTCCTCCCCCTGCGGGTGCGCCGCCGCCGCCCCGGTAGGAATCCCATCATCCCCCTCCGGCCATGGCCTCGGGTGACGCAGCCGACGGCCTCATCTCTTTTTTGAGCGGATTGGCCACCTGATCCGCGCGCGTTTCCTTTCTCTGTGGGCTTCGATCCTCTCACCAGGTCAGTTGTCAAAGAAGCCTACAAAGAAGATGGCCCGCTTCGCCTCAGTTGTCAGTTTTTTTTTTTGAGATAGGCCTCAGTCTCAGTTGTCAGTTGTCTCCGGCTTTCGGCGACTGGGCCTAAAGTCACTCGCTGGTCTGCAGGACGTTTGGAGACGATGGGCCCTCCCCCGCTAGCTCCTCAAAACTAATGGGCCTTCTCGTTTCTCCCCTCTGTTGTTAGGCCGAAAGCCACTGGGTTTGTGGCCCGTGCAAGGCACCTGTCAGTTGTCACCGAAAGCCACATTTCTTTCTCTCGCGTGCCGCCGCAGCGCAGAGAACAGGACAGGCGAGTTCTCGGTCCCCCGGCCGCCGGCGTCGGCGACGAACGCCGCGCTTCTCGTCCGCCACCTCTCGTCCGGCGGTGGCCATCGCGTAAGGATGCCCGGCGAGCACCGCCGTCCTCGATCGGTCAGAAACGTATCGACGTTCCTTCTGCAGTTCTGTTTCAGCCCACCTCTAGAGTCCAAACCCTCCCCCATTGCTCAATTCGTGTGTTTACTCACTGCCTGGTAGAAAATGTCCATTTTTAGTACCCGAGCAGTTCATTTTATCTGTATTACCTCATGAACAAAATTTTGGCTCATTTTGCCTGAAAGAAAAACAGAACTATTTCAATTACCCTCTATTAAGATTGTCTTTTTTTTTCCATTTGTACACGTACAAGTTGAGTTTTGAGTTTAAATTTTGTGACATGATATGATATGTTAGAGAAATATATAACAACTTTCAATTACTATTTGTCATGCAAATTTGTATACCTAGGATTGATCTAGTATGGATGCAGCATTTTTGGAGGATACTAATTTGAAACTGATCCTATATCCAAAACACATATTACAATCATTGTCACCCAAATTTCACGTTAACTTGACCGAAGTATCTGTTTCCGAGGTGATCTGCACGACTGAGGTGGATGTATGCAGGCAGGTTGCACTTGGAACCTTGCTGGGCTGACAGATATATATAGCAGGAGCCTGTAGCAGCAGTTTTATCGATGAGTGGTAGAGGGGAATGATGACTAGCCCTGTGAAGGATTTGATTTTTGTAAAAAGCATTTTTTGGCATTTGCATAAATGTCACTTTCAAAACTAATCTCCAATAGTAGCACTATTCATTAACTTCAACCTAAAACCAGCTACTAACCAATAACGTGATCAACATCCAAAACTTTTTATATTTCACGGCACCGTTTAGCTGCAGACCTGCCGTCAAGGTTAGGGATGGCAGTAGTTCTGAAGACACATAGTTTTCAGATATCTGGAGTCGATTTTTCCTTTCATGGTCATGTAGCAGCAGTCATCCTCTATTCACATCCTTGAAGAGACGTCAGAGTTTGTGTTGAAGAACAAGTACAGTAGTCATCTTGTCAGATAAGTTTGAGAAAAAAATTTCCAGAGCAGCATTACAAAAAACATTTTAATGTCCTTGTCACCAATCAAAGCTCATTGTATGGTTACATCTTTTTCAAGAAGTGGATAAGGAGAAGAGAAATGCCCTTGAATGCCTAGGTGACAAGTTATGCTTTGTATATCTACAAAGCTGTAGGAGAAAAGATAAGTGTGTTGAGAATTCAAGAACGCGAAGAATGCTTCTGCACGGCTCTCTCTTATCCCCGTCCATGGGTCCTCAGGTACTGAAATTGTCCTGCCTTGATTTTTTTTTGAAACGAACCAGCAGGAGAGCTGCCTGTTATATTAAAAAGAGGAAGAGGCCGATTGACCTGATACTTGTCCCAATCAGTGACCCTACGGTTTATTGTCATTATTTGAGATGGACCACAGGTATATGTATATCATTATGGTAGGCTTGCAATATAGTTGCTGAAGTGTCAAGCTCATCCATGACAATGATTTCTCTTTTTCTGAATATATTTCAACTCGATCCTGCGTGCCTAAAAGAGTAATAGGAGAAAAGTGAAGGATAACAAAAAATGTTATCTTATCCATCCAATCCATATGGCTGATATGCTTAGTGACAAGTGGAGTCATGGGTAGCGTTGATGCATGCTGTTAGGCTCTACCATGTAGGTTCAGATATTGAAGATTTCTCAAGCATCAGTTCATGATTACACACTACACAGCTCAAGAAAGGTGTCTATGCCTCGATCCTTTCTTGTTTTTCTAAGATGTGGTCCCTTAGGCCTGCACTTTCATCCACCCAGCAAATATCTGTATGTCTGATGCCCTTCTTTTTTGATGCTCCATGTTCATCAGCAATCATATGACATGGTTAGACGGGCCTTTAGCACACATAAAGTACTTACGTAGTCATGTGCAGTGTCTTCCAAGTATAACCCTGTGGCTTCACATTATGGCAGTGTCCTCGTCGAAGTTGAATTAGTTGTTTCCTACTGATGCTGCCTTCAACCATAGTGGAACATGAAGTAGGCTTGTGAATTGTGATGCACCATGGTAGGCACTGTTGGACATGGTGCTGCAAGAAGGAAGTCCACATCAGGGAAGCAGTGGGTGAGCTAACATACTAACAGGTTACACTTCCCTCAGTGTTCAGACATCAACCTGATGTCCACAGTCCACACGCAGTTGTGTGATTGTGTCCAGGAGATCAGAGTTTGAAGTTGAAATTTGACTTGTTTTAGTGTCTGTATAAGAGTCTAATGGTGTCCGTTGAACCATTAGGCCGACTACCTACTATATTGTTGGTGTCTGAGTGCTAGGATTCTGAGTTTTTTTTGTCTTGGATTAATGACTGACAGTTTGACACTACATGTTGCTTAATGCTTAGAATGCATACCTTGGAACTGGGGGTGCTGGAAGCTGGAAATCAGTTTGGGCTGGTTCTGTTCTGTCGATTGCACATTCCAATTTCTATGAGGGCAGTTCAATTTTATTAAACTTCCCCCTTTAAAATACCTTCTTATTGTCACAGCATGACACCTTCAGATAGGAATTCTGGGACTACACAGTGGCGGCTGGACTGATAAGAACCAAGGACGAGATGAAATCCCAGTAAGATGGAGCTATCAGGAAGTAATTGGAGTTAGGACTTTGGATAAGGAAATTGCGTGAGGCAAGCTACTAGCATGGTGGATAGAGTTGCACGAAGCATATGCCTTATCCAAGACCCACACTTTTCATATGTGTATATGTTATGACCACCGGCCATAACGGGGATAAACACCACCGGGAGGATAGCCGGATGGAGACGGCTGTTAGGGATGAGAACTAGATCATAGATGAGAGGGACGAACACTTGATGAGAATTAGATTGATTGTTTCTTGGCTTGCTTGATTTTTGTTTTGATACAACTCCTCTCATTATATAGAGAGGTTGACTTGACCCTAAACAATAGACTACCAATCCGGTACTATTATCTCTAACTAACCCTAACCTGCAATACTACTGTTCACGCCGGGGTACTGTTCACACCGGCCCACCTGGCCCAAAGGCCCAGCCCATAACACTTCACCCCTCCTTTCGAGCAGCTCGTCCTCGAGCTGCAGACAGACTCGACACGCACACGCAGGTGCAAAAACGACCTAAATTGACTATGAAATAAGCTTTTTACATCTCGGCAATATTTCTTTATTTATAACTAAACATAAATTCTGCCCTATCCAACTATCACGGAATGCAGGAGGACCCCATCCTAAAGCTTGAAGAGATAAAAGTTCCTGGTTTGCATGAGCTCCTGCACCTTCCATATTATAAACTCTAAGTTGATCTCCAAAGAATGTGGTAGAATTAGCTAGGGCAGTACGTGACATCCTTGGAACATAATCTGCACATAGGAAGAAAGTATCTGTTCCTTCTGGATTCCATGGAAACATCACGCGTCTCTTCACGCCACTTCTATGCGTGATTGGATCTCTTTTCTCTTCCTTCTCAAATAGATCAGATGCACACATATCTCCGCATACTCCAATGAGTGCTGCAGAGGAGGTCGACACCGGAGCCTTCCATGCTTGATGTGTCACCGCGGACAGCAGCTTTGGCGGCGACGGCGGCGGCAGATCAGCAGCTTTGAGTGGAACTGGATCAGCAGCAGCAACAGGCGTGAAGAAAGGATCAACGGCACTGTCGGCAGGATTGGTAGCGGATTCAGCCGAGGCGTCGGTGAGCACACCCTCCTGACGCTCAAGGCGTGTCAGGCGATTCATGATGCCTTGCAGGATCGTTGCGAGCTTGTCGTTGTTGGCCGACTGCTTAGCGCGACCTTCTTCAATATCTTGGCGCAGGAGCTTGAGCGCCTCGCCTTGCTCCTTGATCGCCGCAGCCTGCTCCTCGAGCAGCTTCTTAACTTGATCCAGATCAGAGGGAAAACCCATGGATCCTGATACCAAGTTGTTATGACCACCGGCCATAACGGGGATAAACACCACCGGGAGGATAGCCGGATGGAGACGGCTGTTAGGGATGAGAACTAGATCATAGATGAGAGGGACGAACACTTGATGAGAATTAGATTGATTGTTTCTTGGCTTGCTTGATTTTTGTTTTGATACAACTCCTCTCATTATATAGAGAGGTTGACTTGACCCTAAACAATAGACTACCAATCCGGTACTATTATCTCTAACTAACCCTAACCTGCAATACTACTGTTCACGCCGGGGTACTGTTCACACCGGCCCACCTGGCCCAAAGGCCCAGCCCATAACAGTATATCCTTTGCCTACCCCAACCCAGTCTGTTTGGGCATGTGGGTGCAGCATTAAAAATATTGGTAGTTGTTGAGTCCTGTGGCATCGAACCCCGTGGAATGGGATAAGAGAGGTCTTATGCGTTGAAATATGTCGTCAAAACAGTCTAAAGCACATGATAATCTATTGATTAGATCATTGATCTTTTTTCAGTATTGTATTGATGCTAGGTTTATGTTGATTAGGTCGAGGTCGTCAGGTCAGTGACACTTGGAACCTAGAAGTGCAATCCTTTTTCTTGTCAGAGGAGGTGAGCAGAATAGTGTGCAAGAGGATAATATGAAAGGGAGGGAGGGCTATAGCTTGCACCTACCATTTTGTCAGGCCAAATTTTTGTCATATTGGGTGCTTGGGCCAACGAAAAGTGATTTCACCTTACTGAATTATTAAGTTTCAGTTGTATGTGATATATGAAAGCCTCAGACCCTTATGCTAGTTGTATGTTAGTCCAACATGGTTTTCTTTTGCTTTCTCAGAAATATTTTGCAAACTTGCAATGAATTCTCTTGGCCCATGTCAGCTATATTTTTTATGACATATGTTGGTGACAAGTTGAATTCCCTGTTGAGTTGTTATAAGGCTTGCTTGCATTTTTGCTTCTCTTCTTCTGGTTCCTGCATTTTATATGATACAGTAGGTACCAGTGATGAAGAATTGTTCTGAACCTGAATTCCTCCTGACCCTAAGATTCAAAGATGATAAACAGATCAGATTTGGATTGGGTGAGAGGTTGTAAGGAGCTTGATTCGCTGCAGGCTTCAGCCGTGGAAAAAAGGATGGAGACATTTTATAGCTGCATATTGGTTACTACTTTTCACTGTCACTTTCTGAGTATTTGGCATCTTGCACCGAGAAAGTACGGACACAGAGAAACATCATATAAAGTCGAGAATCTGAAATTTCCATGCTTCCCAGATCCTATTATTTGTTTATTACTGTTAGTCTATTGTTGGCTGTAACTTTTATTTATTCAGTTAAGGGTGATATTCATTGCAACCTTTGACCTTTTCTGCCTTTCTTCAGTCTATTTGATTGTCCATCAGAGACATTGCGTCCAGGCCCCTTGCGAAGTGCAGTTGGTGGATATGAACAGGGACAAAGAAGTGAATATATCCTTTTTGCCCATTTACATTTGTTTCGTGTTGATTAGTTGCTTGAAAACTTTACAAGTTCCAATCAGGTAGGCAAACTTGGACAGTCATTTGGGTGAACTTTTTGAAGAATTATGTTCTGATATAGTTCGAGTTCAAAAGTTTACAGGGTTATTTCCCAGTTACCATGATCAATGGCTGACTTATTACGGTCACAAAAAATGTGTGGTCTAAAGGATGTTATGATTGAATTGAAATTGTTGTCAAGACTCGACCATGGTCATCGAGGTTAGTTACTATTTGGTAGATATATAACAAGATGCTTCCACATAAATAAAGTAAAAGGAGCCAGATTGATAGTTGGTATAGTGCTGTTGAGGGGTTGCTTTCAGCACTCTTATTCTCTTTTTTCGAATGCCACCATGCAACTGAAGCTCCCTGTCCATGCAATTTATACCGGTGCTCCCATTATTTGTTTTCCTAATTTTTGTCAGTGGCAGTAATTTCTTATTACATGATCATGCACAAATGCTTTAAAATTTTACATGGCAAAGATGCTTAAAGTTTAATTGTAGTCTGTTAAGCCCTGGAAATTACATCCACAGTTCATTGGTGAGGGAAAAAAATTATATTCATTGTATTTGGCAATTTCAGTAATCATTATCTTATATTCTAGAAAAAATGCTCATTTCTGTAGATGATTGGTGGTAGGCTTAACTCGCAAGCTTGCAGGCTGATGAGTGATGATATAGGCGTGAATTGATGCTTCTTGATCAAGCAAGAAACATAGACTTTTGGCTGCCTAACAGGCTAACACATGACCTCGTGCTGTCAAACAGCATTTGTCGTATCACTTGTCAATCCAAGAAGTTGATGTCTCAAAATCTTATCCAATCAACTACCCAACTGAATTAACAGTTGGATGGATGCTTAGCATATATGAATCTTTTTTTTCTCTCTTGAAATGGTGCATATATTGTACCTCATTGAGTTATGGAATCTATTCAGAATTGCAGGGGAATTTCTGTTGAGGTAATGTCATTGGTCATTGTAAATTTCTTGTGATGAGTGAATGCCGACTTTGAGAAAAAAATAATTGATCGATATGTCCGCATAAAGGGAAATGCTTTTAAATTCCAACTCATAGTATCTGCGCGCCTACCTGTTATCACCTCATGGGTCATGGCTAGGAACGTGATAGAAAAAATTATACGCATCATACTCTCATCATGAAAAGGTGACTTCTTTATGTGGTCCCATGCCCTTCCCTGAACATAACGCGTGTGGTTCAAGCGTGCCTTTGGCTACTCTCAGCTTCCAGTTCATCATTTCCTATTTCCCTTCATATCTCAAGCCTAATTTCAGGTTCCTTCCTCTCTGGGACAGTAACCTTCATATCTTGAGTAGTACCCCTTTCACCATGGAATTCCTTCATACCTTTGAGCCTAATTTTCCAGATCATGGAAGACGCATTAACTTTTTTAAAAAGTCATATTAGAGAAACATGAGGAAAATTCTTGTGACCTGACACTATGGATTAGATCTAACCACAGTGCCAAATTGCTTAGATCTATGTATGCAGGTGACAAGCGATGAGTTGGAGTTGTTGGCCTAGGCGCATGCAGCCAAACCCAGGGATCACACCGTTGCCAATTGCTGCGCTGGTATTGTCTGTCTTTGGGTCCTAGCCCAGTTTCCAAACATGGCGACCGGAATGGCGGAACCCCACATGGAACTAGCTGCACATGAAAGTACTGTGCTGATGACTGTTCAGAGATGCATGAAGATAATGCGACGGAAAAATTTAATGGTTCACGCGCACGGTTTTGCTGCCAAACTATTAGATACAGTTTGGATACAGCATGTTCCGTGCATCTCTTGAGCAATTCACATTTTGCAGACTGTTGACACAAAGATGCGACAACACACTCGAGATCGCAGCACGGCCGTCACCACGGCCAACACCCGGCCTCCCTCGGGCAAACCGGTCTAACCGGTTCCTAGAACCGGTCTGACCGCTTTCTGACAGGAGGTCGTGAAGACCAAGAAACTCAAGCTCGGGAGGGACCCCGTCGGAGCTCAAGCAATCTAGGGTTGCTCTAGGGTCGGCAGGCCACCTAGAACGCCTTAGTACGTCGCGGAGACGAGCAAATGACAGCAATTAGGGTTGGAAAAGTGTTTAGGGTTTGGAGATAAAAAGTAAGGAATAATTGTGTTTGATTCGATTGGAATCACTCTCAATCGGCCTTAGCCTTCATATATATAGGCCGGGGAAGTCGTACCCCTTCCAATTCGGTTACAATACGGGACAAAACTTGAAATCCTAATCCTAACCGAATTACAACTCCAAACCGGTCTGACCGGTTTGGCAAACCGGTCAGACCGGTTTCCCTCGGCTGCTGCCAATTTTGACTATCAACACATGCCCCCTGTCTTTTTACTTAGCTTGTAAACTAAAAAGCATGTATATAGACAATTACAACTCAGTAACCAAAATTTATACTAAGGACGATATCAAAAAATCTATCGGCCATTTAATCTTCATGCATCTTGCCATACGCTTGGGTAATATTTCTTCAAATATCTTCCGTTGATAGCTTTAGGTAAACGATCCCCTTGTAATGTTTCCAGCATATAAGAATTCCCAAATATGACTTTGACAACTCTATACGGCCCCTCCCAACTTGGCAACCATTTACCGAACTTGTTGCTCTTCGTTCCAATAGGCAAAATTGTCTTCCAAACAAGCTCTTCAATCTGAAAATATTTTCCTCGCACCTTCTTGTTGTAAGCTTTAGTAACCCGAAGCTTATCTTTTTCAATCTCCTTTAAAGCCTTCAACCTCTTGTCAGTGACCTCATCAATATTATCCATCATCAAATCATGATAATCAACAACATCAAGGTCATTTTGTTTAGCTAATCTATAAGCATCTAGATTCACCTCAACAGGTAAAACGACCTCTTGACCATACACAAGCTCAAAAGGAGTAACTTTAGTAGCACCATGTCTAGATATACGATGAGCCCATAATGCTTCGGATAACACTTCATGCCATCTCTTAGGATTTTCTTCTAACTTTTTCTTGATTAATCTAATCAAAGTCTCATTACTTGACTCGGCTTGTCCATTAGCCTGAGCATAGTAAGGAGATGAATCGAGCAACTTTATTCTATAGGATTCCGCAAATTCACGTACCTCTTTAGACATAAACGAAGTACCTTGATCCGTAGTCAAAGTTTGAGGAATACCGAATCTATGAATAATGTTTTGTGTAATAAACTCAATTACCTCTCTATGCGTCATATTCTTCAATGGAATCGCTTCGGTCCACTTAGTAAAATAATCCATAGCAACCAACACGAAACGATGTCCCTTTGATGATGGAGGATTAATTTGCCCAATAAAATCCAACCCCCAACCTCGGAACGGCCATGACTTGATAATAGGATGCATCAATGCAGCAGGTACCAATTGTAAATCTCCAAATTTCTGACACTCCTCACACCCTTTATAGTATTTGAAACAATCCGCCATCATAGTAGGCCAATAAAAACCGGCTCGTCTAAGTAACCACTTAATCTTGGGAGCTGATTGAAGTGTACCACAAATACCTTCATGAACCTCTCCCATGGCGACTTTGGCCTGATCCGAGTCTAAACACTTCAAAAGCAAATCTTCGGCGGTTCGACGATAAAGTTCATCATCAAGCAATATGTATTTAAATGATAATCGCCGAATATTTCTTTCTACACCACGACCAGGGTCTTTCAAATAAGTAATAATAGGCACTCTCCAGTCCTGATCTTTAAACTTGGAGTCATTAACATCATCCAAGACTTTTTTGCCGCTGTCAGGAGACAAAGCGGTCAGACCGGTTTCCAAACCAGTCAGACCGGTTCTGGCGGTCAGACCGGTTTGTGAAACCGGTTGGACCGGTTCGTCCAGAACCTGAATCTCGGCTTTCGATTGCATCGGTTTTTGAAGGTAGAAATATTTCCTTGCAACAACATAACCAGATGCTTTTTGAGCCAGAGTATTAGCCTTGTCATTCTCTTCTGTTGGAATATGTTTGATTGTAAATTCATCAAAAGAAGCTATGATATCAAGGCATCTATCAAGATATGCATTTAGCGAACCATTATAACATTGGCATACCTTGGATACTTGTTGTACCATCAGGAGTGAATCACCAAAAGCCTCAACATGCTTAATTCTCATGTCTTGCAAAAATTCCAATCCAAATAGAAGGGCTTCATATTCAACTTGATTATTGGTACGCTTTTCTTCTAATCGGTTTGAAAACTCAAAAACGGCACCACTTGGAGAGACCAAAAGAGCACCAATCCCTTGCCCATCATTGCAAACCGATCCATCAAAGTACAATTTCCGTGGTGTACAAGCAACATAACCGACGTCGAATTCACAAGTTTCATCAATCCGATGTTCAACAATAAAATCGGCTACAATTTGGCCTTTCATAGATTTTAAAGGTTCACAAGCCAAATCATACTCAACTAAAGCATAAGCTCATTTACCAATTCTACCACTTAAAATCGGTTTTTGCAACATATGTTTGATAACATCGGTTTGACATTACACGATGCAAGTACTAGATAATAAATAATGCCTCAACTGAGTACAAGCATTATATAATGACAAGCATAACTTCTCAATGAAAGTATACCTCGTTTCTGCATCAATGAGTCATCGATTTATGTAAGCAATCACATACTCCTTAGCATCAATCTCTTGGGTCAAAACAGCTCCAATAACTCTATCTTCAGCTGCCACATAAAGTCTGAAAGGAACCCCTCTCTTAGGCGCCCTAAGCACCGGTGGTGAAGACAAGTACTCTTTGATTTTCTCAAAAGCTTCTTGCTGTTTTGCCCCCAGGTAAAATTGGCTTCATCTTTCAACCGAAGTAAAGGAGTTAAAGCATCAACCTTTCCAGATAAGTTAATTATAAATCTTCTCAAGAAATTCACCTTGCCTAGAAACTTCTGCGAATCCTTTTTGCAAGTAGGAGCTTCGACATTCTTCATAGCTTCAATTCTCTTGGGATCAACTTCTATGCCATTCTCATGAATAATAAATCCCAAAAACTTCCCAGACGAAACACCAAAAGCACATTTGAGAGGATTCATCTTCAAACCATACCGTCGCATCCTCTCAAGAGCAAGTTTTAAATCGGCTAAATGAGAATCAAGGCCATCCGATTTAACTACAATATCATCAATATACACTTCCACAATAACACCAAGTAAATCATGGAAGATTAAATTCATAGCTCTTTGATAAGTTGCGCCAGCATTCTTCAATCCAAAAGTCATAACCACCCACTCAAATAAACCAATAAATCCCGGACATTGAAAGGTCGTTTTGTGCATATCTTCTTCAGCCATAAATATTTGATTATATCCGACATTACCATCAAGAAAACTAACAACACGATGTCCGGATGCTTCATTAATCAAAACATCGGCTATAGGCATAGGATATGAATCTTTCGGAGTAGCTTTATTAAGATCTCTAAAATCAATGCAAACTCTAAGTTTTCCCGAATCTTTCTTTTCAACGGGAACAATATTAGAAATCCACTCCGCATAACGACAAGTCCGAATAAAACCAGCATCTAATAAACGATTAACTTCTTCTTTTATTCGGTCATAAATAGCGGGATTAAAACGTCTAGCCGATTGTTTAAAAGGTCTAAACCCGGCTTTTATTGGTAAACGATGCTCAACTAAATCACGACTCAAACCGGGCATCTCACGGTACTCCCAAGCAAAACAATCAACATATTCTTTCAACAAATTTATTAACTCGGCTTTAAACTCAGCCGATAAATTTTTGTTTACAAAAGTTGGCCTAGAAATAGTACCATCACTAATATCTATTTTTTCTAAAGGGTTGGCTGATGTAAAACCTTGACCCAGCTTATCCATATCACCCAGATCTTCAATGGCTTCAAATGTACCCTCTGTTTTTTCTCGAAAATGATCAATTCGCTCTTGAAGCCACTGTCCCGACGTAAACCGGTCTGACCGGTTCCCAGAAGCGATCTGACCGGTTTGGCTCGACTGGTACTGTTCAGGCCTAAACCGGTCTGACCGGTTTCTGGAAGCGGTCTGACCGGTTTGTCTCTATTGATTTGTTTGCTCCATCAATTACAGCAAGTAATTCAACCGATTCTCCATCGGCTTTAATGTAGCAGGAACGAAACCATCCTTAGTGCAACTGATCAGCTCGTAATTGGTCAAATCTAAGCCCGACAAACACTTAATATTATCATTTGCACTAATAGAATCGGAATCGGCCGTTGCAACGAAGGAAGAAGTATCACCATGTACAACTTCAACTTCATCGCCGATCCACTGAATGAGATATTGATGCAAGGTAGAAGGCACACATTGATTTGCATGAATCCAATCACGCCCAAGTATTAAACTAAAATTACCTTGCACTTCTGAGACGAAGAAAGCTGTAGCAACGGTCTTGCTTCCAATGGTCAACTCCATAGAAGCCACACCCTTGGCGCCAATAGGATCACCGCCACCAACTCCACTGACCGTCATGTTTGTCTTGATCAATTCTTCATCTTTTCCACCAATCTTCTTGTAGAGAGAATAGGGCATAAGATTCACGATCGCCCCACCATCAACCAACATTCGCGAGACTGGCTTCCCATTGATATGACCTCTCATGCCCAAGCTGAAGATGAGATATTTCCTCCTCCGGCACCACAAAGTAATCCGATGATAAATAGACAACATTAACACCCATATTGTTATGCTCTGGAGAAGCTTCAAAGTCAACCATCTCCTCATCTTCAACCACTGGAGGATTTTCTGGCGTAGTACTTTCATTTATAATGGGAACAGATGTGCTTTCTGCCTCTGGTTCCAAACCGGTCTGACCGGTTCCAGAAACCGGTCGGACCGCTTCTGTTGCGCCCAAACCGGTCTGACCGGATTCTGAAACCGGTCTGACCGGTTGTGCTACTGGTTGCACAACTGACTTGGCTTACAAATTTTCTTCTGAGGAATCATTGGCCTATATCTATTGAAGTGTTCATCTCTTAACTTCTCAACTTCCTGTTCCCTTTTTTCTTTGTTTCGCAAGCGCTGCAACTTTCTCTTTTGTGTATGAGTCAAACCAGAAGGACACCACCTTGGTTGAAACACTTTCTTCACAACCTTGCTACTCCCAGCTTCATGATCATTAGCCATGACAGGTTTTTTAACAACCGAACTTCCAATAACTATCGGCTTTTTACCTAACTCTTGCATAGCCACTGGAACATCATCAATCTTAACAAACCCATCAATCTTGGCTTGCTTTGAGTCCTCTGTAAGCTTTGCTTCCTCCTTCTTCTCCTTAACACGATATTCTTGCTGAGGAGGAGCATATTGCTTCTGTTCAGACCGAACCGGTCTGATCGGTTTGGAAACCGGTCTGACCGTTTTGCTCGCTGGTGCTGGACCTGATTGATATGAGCCCAATCGGTTATGTATTGGGATCCTAGGGCCATTGCCCATGTAATCTTGAGGTGGTTGTGGCATGGGAAAGCACTGCATCCACATTCCTTGGTCCCATGTTGGATTTGGAGAATCTGACGCCGGAGGTGCCCATGGCATGGTAGCATACATTTTCTGTGGTGGATAAACAGTAACAACATCACCACGTCACCTATTGTTCTCTGCATAACCATCTCCACGCATTGGTGATCTTGGTCTCTTTTTTACCAGCCGATCAACTTGAGCGGCCTTTGTGTACTTGTTCAAGAGCTGATTAAAGGTAGGTCCTTGCTTCAGAATTGTACCTTTGACTTTAGGCTCATTAACTTTCCAAGTACCCACTTCCGGGCGTATAGGCTTGAAAGTTCTAGGTCAGTCCAGGAGCAAACCGGTCGATCGGTTTGAGAAACCGGTCTGACCGGTTTCGCCGGATTAGCGGACCAATTCTCTGTTGATGAACTTTCTTGCCCCCCGGGCCTTGATGTGTTAATTGTAATCTTCAGAGACTCTTTACCATCTAGAGTCTTTCCAAGCATCACTTTTCTGACCGGAATTTGATCATCAACTTTTTCCGGCCTTGGCTCCCCAACTATCACATTCTTTCCCTTAGCTCCTTCAGCTTGTTCTGGCCGAATCAGCACTTTAGTATCCAAATCAAGTGTATGGACAGGAAAGGGAGCCTTGTCAACTTGCATCTCAGCTAGTACCAATCGACCTTCATTAATAGCCGATTGTACCAGTCGTCGGAAAGCATTGCAATCATTAGTAGCATGCGAAAAAGAATTATGCCACTTACAATATGCATGATTTTTCAATTGATCGGCTGGTAGAATTGCATAAGAAAGTTTAATGAAACCATTCTTAAGCAATTCATCAAAAACACGATCACACTTGGCAACATCAAAAGTAAATTTAATCTCTTCTCGCCGATTTTTCTGAACCGGCTTTATCGAAGGACAAGAACAAGGTTTAGCTTTTGATGGCCAAACAAATTCAGCAGCATAAACTTCATTATCCTCATCATCTGAACTATCAGAATCATTATCAAGCATATGAACATTAGAACGATGAGGTTTAGCATTTTCCTTAACATGTTTTAACTTTAATTCGAGACTCATGACCTTCATTTGCAAGTGATTAATAGAAAGAAAATCAAAACCTTCTAATTTCTCTTTCAAATAAGATCGCAAGCCTGCAAAAGCTAAATCTGCTAAATCTTTTTCAGAAATTGACAAATTAAAACATCTATTCTTTGTATCCCTAAATCTTCTGAAATAATCTATAACCGATTCCTCTCGGCTTTACCTAATAGATGTTAAAGCAGTTAATTTAGTCTCATTTTCTCCGCTAAAGAAGTGCTCATGAAATTTACGCTCCAATTGAGACCAACTTTGAATAGAATTAGGAGCAAGCGAAGAAAACCAAGAGAAAGCAGTTTCAGTCAATGTTAACGAAAACAAACGAACACACAATGACTCATAAAAGGCTGCTTCTCCTAGCTGCAAAATATATTGACTAACATGCTCCCAAGTGGTACGATTATCTTCACCATTGAATTTAACAAACTCAGGAACACGCCAACCATTAGGATATGTAACTAGATCAAATTCAGGAGGATATGGTTTCTGATATAAACATGAGCTACTCATATCTATCCCAAGCTTTGTTCTAATTGTATTAGCCAGATCCTCTTTGAACTTAGAGAAATCGGCTTGATAATTTGCACTAGTTGTATTCTGAAAACGAGGAGCACCATACACAGTATTATGAGTAGTATTTGGAATCGGTTCAAAAGAGACACTAGATCCCATAGGTGCGCTTCCTACAACAGTAGTGCGAGGGGGTGTAAAAATAGGACCACAAGTAGCTGTATTGGATAAAACCATTGCATTCGTTGCACCTACACCCATAGAACCGGTCTGTCCAACTGAATTGGGCAAACCGGTCTGACCGGTTGGGAAAACCGGTCTGACCGGTTCTTAGACCGAACTAGGATGAGGTGGCTGGCCTTGATAGAAATTCGACGGCATACCCAAATTATGATCTATAATATTTTTCGGTATACCTGACGTGCTAGCATCAATTTTAGGGCATGCATTAGGATCTTCTAAAGTATTTTTACCCTTATTAAATGCCTCAAAATTACTAGCCATGTTAACAATTAACTCACTAGTAACAGTTTGTGCAGCATGCAACTTTTCATCCATCATGCGAGTTATTTGTTGCATTAAATCAGAGGGTTCACCGGATACCTTATTAGGAAACTCCTCAACTTGATCGTTAGCCAACTTAAAAGCTGGCATGACGAACTCTTCAACTCTCTTGACGAAGCCTCCATGATCCTTCTTGAAACCCTTCCAGAATTGCGCCTTGAAGTGTTCCTCAGCAATCAGGTACCGCTTTCGCTCCTCGTCCGTGAGTTCTTCCATCATAGCGCTGATGATGTTGTTCTTGTCGAGCTCACTGGTTGCACCCGACATCTTCGAGGTAGATTAGATCGGTCTTGGAACCAGATTAATCTTCCCCAGCGGAGTCGCCAAAAAGTATGTTGACACAAAGATGCGACAACACACTCGAGATCGCAGCACGGCCGTCACCACGGCCAACACCCGGCCTCCCTCGGGCAAACCGGTCTAACCGGTTCCTAGAACCGGTCTGACCGCTTTCTGACAGGAGGTCGTGAAGACCTAGAAACTCAAGCTCGGGAGGGACCCCGTCGGAGCTCAAGCAATCTAGGGTTGCTCTAGGGTCAGCAGGCCACCTAGAACGCCTTAGTACGTCGCGGAGACGAGCAAAGGACAACAATTAGGGTTGGAAAAGTGTTTAGGGTTTGGAGATAAAAAGTAAGGAACAATTGTGTTTGATTCGATTGGAATCACTCTCAATCGGCCTTAGCCTTCATATATATAGGCCGGGGAAGTCGTACCCCTTCCAATTCGGTTACAATACGGGATAAAACTCGGAATCCTAATCCTACCCGAATTACAACTCCAAACCGGTCTGACCGGTTCGGCAAACCGGTCAGACTGGTTTCCCTCGGCTGCTGCCAATTTTGACTATCAACACAGACAATGCTTATCTTCTTTCTTTTCAGGGAAGCGTTTGTATCTTCTATCTTTATCCACACTTTGATTCTGTGAATCGATTTAGCATTTCTTATTTGTGGAGATAATGTGCTTTCATATCCACATACTCAACATTTGATTCAATCTTGGTGCATCGCATGGCATATCTCTTGGCTATTTCTTATTTTTCTGGTAATGTTTCTTTTTTTTGCACATGAATCATGCATATTAAGTACATACGGAGTACCATCCTGATGTTTTTAGAATCTTACCATTTTGTAGCTAACTATTTTTAGTGCACATGGATCATATTAGATCCCATCTTGGTAGGGCACATGGCCACATCTTGGAAGTACTTCGGTTATCAGGTAACACCCCATGTTTTATCTTTGGCTGATATTCTTGCATCGAGCAGAAACCAATGTCATACATACAGTGAGCCCCTTTGCCTGCTTCAACAACACTCTGTTCTGTTGCCATGACTCATGAGCACGGCATGTTTCAGTACCAGAAATATTGTTAGTGCCTTCACAGTCACATGATACCGATCGAGATTACAAGATCATGATATCTAAACGGTCAACATAGATTCCTGTTAACGAAAAGGCTTCACTTGATAGGCTACTATCGCTATACTAACACGTACAACCTTTTCCTTACGCCTTAAGCATATAACCCATAAGTTCCAAGCCGTTTAAATCACCCTGAAGAACTCTGTTGCACTTGCACGGTCGCAAAGTTGCAACCAAAGTTTCCTTGCTAACTGCATGTTAGGTTGAGGTAGCTAATGCAGTGCAGTACTGGAAAGGTCGTTGCGTGTTTCGCTAATCGGATGCCATGTCCGTCCTGCAATTGGATTTATGATGATTCATGGCATCTACTATCTACTAACACATAATTGCATGAATCAGACACTTCCTTTCCCTAACGAACCTCCGCATATATGGTCTGCATCATATCGTTGTTGTCGGTGCAGTTTTGCTGGTAAAGATCTGTCGGAAGCTTTTGGTTGGTGAGAGATCTTGTTCAGATCGCGATAATGTTTAGTATATAATCCAAGCGTTTTGTGCCTCTGATGATGAGGAGAAATGAGGTCGCTTCCAGGACAATCAGTGGCGCCACCGCCACATGTCATCATTCACTGAAGTGAAGTGATGCTTTGCAACGGAAAGGCCGAAAGAACAGTCTTAACCACCACTAACTCGGCGGTGCCTGTTTATCAAGTTTACTAGTCACCACAAAGATACAACCTTGGAAGTTGGGAGCATCCATCCTTTCTGATAGCTACATATTGTTCTTGCCTATGTGAGCACCTGGCGTGCCATCCGTACCTGTTTTTTCAAAACAATATAGGTCAGATTTTGTGATAGAGACACGGAAAATTCTTTGGCTAATGGAAAAAAAAGAATAGGGAAAACAGAGTGCGTGTTATGACAGAGAGTGTACCGATGATTAATATAAAACAATGTTTGTATGACATGCAAATTGTAATACGAATCTAGCTGATATATGCATCTTACGGTGCAAAAGGATGGGACTCAGTTTTCTTTTTCGAAAAAAAAGAAAAATGACAGATGTAATTGTGTGTTTCAGTAATGTACATCAGTCACAAAGCAAAAGGTTAAAAGACAAGTTGCACGCACATAAGATTATTAATATGACTCACACCTTTGTCGCATTACATCTATCATCTATCCTCTAGGTGATTAGGAAACTGCGGGGAATCAAAAGGTATATAACAATGATTATTGATCGGCAGTGGTCCTGTCCAGCCCCGGGGAGGAAGAATAACACGTTGCCTGCAGCAGAGCTACAAAAGCATCTTGTACTTGTACGGTTACGTTTTTTGTTTTGAACACTTGTACGGTTACGTTACACTGTACCCATATGTAACTTTGATCTTGGATCCATGAGAGTACATTTATATTCTAGTTCAAACACATTTGCATACATTGGCCAGGCACATCATGTGGCCAGCCAGGCGTGTAGTTTTCAGAGCCCCAAACATAGTAAAGGGTTCCTGACTTCCTGTCAACACGGGGAATTTCGTCTGGGGATTTCGCGACGATTATTTTGCATGAAATTCGCTGGACACGTACGTCCACACCCTTTCCTTCTTCGTGGAAAGCTCAGCACCATCACCTCACTCGCATTTGCAGAAAGGTCCTGTCGTTAAACAACTAAAGAGAGTTGTTACACCTTTAAGAGGCACAGCTTTTGTTGCTCGTGAGTGGATTGTGCTTCAGCGATGCACATCACTGCCGCCTCCAAAAACTATTGGCATTAGGATCCTTGTGAATTAGATGACTTAGGTTCAAGCAAATACATGTTTTATTCATCCATATCTTTTTTTAGAAATTTCGTAGAGATATATTTTGTGATTATTTACTCTCAATTTGTACCTGATAACACCTAAAAGCAGCGGTAAAATGGGAACTAATGGCACGCAGTTATAGTTAATTAAACCCGATTTCCTGTCTTGCACATTTCTTGTTTTTATTACACAAGCGAAGATACTTGCTCCTGCTTTTTGTCCATGTCAGGAGATCTTCTGTCTTCCGGATCTGATTCCCATTCCAGCCTCTGCCATTTCGACGGTAGAAAAGAGGGTAACGTGAGACGCGAGTGTTTGTGCAGTTTTCTGCAGCGCACACGTGACAACGACATGTACGTTGATTAATTAGCAGCACAATTTGTTGATCAGTTAAAGCCGGAGATAAGCATTGAGCCACGCGTAGACATGCAAACCGGGTGTAGAAGCATGATCGCTGTGAAAGAAAGGCCAATATCCACAGATCGATGTTTTCATTATGTTTTTTTTTCTAGCGCAAAGTTGACATTTTCTTTCTTATTTTGCATAAAGTTTTGGAGGTGTCCGTCATCGATCTTCTGGGTTTCAAAATTTTCGAACTGCCATTGCAGAGGCCATGTGTAGAGGCATGATCTTCTGAATTATTTAGCAGCAATTTTTTCTTTTTGTTTTTTTTTGCAGGTGATAGCAGCATTCATACTTGAGAGTTGAGACTACCAGAACCCACACGCGTGGCAGAGTCTTCTTCATCTCCAGATTTGCTCGCCGTTTTCAACGACTTGGAGCAACCATCCAGGACGACGCGAGTACCAACTAATGGAGGCAGCAAGCGTACAAGGCTGTACCACCAATGCCAGGGTTGCCCTCAAGCAAACGCCGGCCAATATTAACACATCTTTCCATATACCTTGAGAAGATATATCTTTCCAGGCTTTGCCGTCACTGATAATCTTTGAACTGATGCCTTGCTTCCATGCTTTTCCACTTCAGCTGTATGTATCTCACCAAATGCTCATGAATGGTGCCCACCGGCGCATCAAATCTGGATGACCATCCCTTGACCACACCCCTCATCCCAGAAGCACCAGAGTTTTTTCTTTCTATTTGTTTGCTAGGGAATTGTTTTTGTTTGTACTCGAAAGTCAGCACATAAATTTGCAGGAAATTTGTTAAAATTAAAATAGCCGCCCTCCCCTCCCCTCACTGCAGAACTGCACAGGCCTTCCTTCTTCTACCTGCTCTGCTTCGGCTTTCCTCTTCTGGCTTTCACCACCCCGCCACTCCTCCCTTTCCTCCGCTTGCTTGCCGCCTCGTCCCACGGTAAACAGCTAGCGCCCATCCAAACGCGAGGGGAAAAGATCAAAAGCGCGGCAGGTGAAAGAATCGGAAACCCAAGAACGCATTCCGACTCAGCTCATCTCATCATCGGCCAGCCACCACCACGGCTCCGCTCGCCTCAGATATCTATCATATAACCTCTCACCACCACCACCCCTTTCTTCCCTCCCGTCCTCCTCTCCCTCCCGTCCACTGCCATTGCCGCTCCAGCAACACAAACAGATCGAGCTGGGCCCGTCGTAGCGCCACCCACCCACCCCCACCGCCACCATGGCCGGCGGCGGCGCAGGCGCTCTCCGTCGCCTCCTCGCGCTGCTGCTGGCGGCGATGGTCATGACGGCGGCCAATGCGGCGGTGTCGTACGACCACCGCGCCGTGGTGATCAACGGGCAGCGGCGCATCCTCATGTCGGGGTCCATCCACTACCCGCGCAGCACGCCGGAGATGTGGCCGGACCTGCTCCAGAAGGCCAAGGACGGCGGCCTCGACGTGGTCCAGACCTACGTCTTCTGGAACGGCCACGAGCCCACCCAGGGCCAGTACTACTTCTCCGACCGCTACGACCTCGTCCGCTTCGTCAAGCTCGCCCACCAGGCCGGCCTCTTCGTCCACCTCCGCATCGGCCCCTACGTCTGCGCCGAGTGGAACTTCGGGTAATTAAATTGCCTCTTCTTCTTCAACATTCTTCAGATCATTCGTCTTTGTGATAGCTACAATTTGATATATATACATATATGGGCTATGGCAGTGGGTTCCCGGTGTGGCTCAAGTACGTGCCGGGGATGAGCTTCCGGACGGACAACGGGCCGTTCAAGGCGGCGATGCAGGGGTTCGTGGAGAAGATCGTGTCGATGATGAAGGCGGAGGGGCTGTTCGAGTGGCAGGGCGGGCCCATCATCCTGGCGCAGGTGGAGAACGAGTACGGGCCCATGGAGTCCGTCATGGGCGGCGGCGCAAAGCCCTACGCCGACTGGGCCGCCAAGATGGCCGTCGCCACCGGCGCCGGCGTGCCATGGGTCATGTGCAAGCAGGACGACGCGCCCGACCCCGTGGTGAGTGGTTAATTTGGTTTGGTTTAACCACTCCGCTTGCTTCACCTTCTCGGTCGTCGACGCCATTATCGCCGGATTAATCTGTCGCCGTCGTGGTTATGGCACGCAGCTAGTATCAGTGTCAACCACCTCGCTTTCTCGCCGTGTCCTGTCTATGTGGAGCCGTTAGGACATCGCTGCCGCGGCGGTCCCTCCTTTATTCCAGCTCGCCGGCCCGGTTGCCAACTTTGCTTGCCGCTGCCAAACACTTGTGCCTGGCCCACTCACAATTCATGATGATTATTATTCTGTTATAATATATCTTCGTTTTATTTGGTACAAGATTCTTTGATGTCGTTACGTTCTTACGTTAATCCTTGGCTTGTGAAATGGCGATGGCTTCTCTCAGATCAACACCTGCAACGGGTTCTACTGCGACTACTTCACCCCCAACTCCAACAGCAAGCCCACCATGTGGACAGAGGCCTGGAGCGGCTGGTAATTGCTGTAATTTTTTTTAACGGATGATAGCAGCAGTGGATTTCTTGGTACATTGGTTACATTTTAGGATCCAGCTAAAAGATATCACTGCGCGCGTGCAGGTTCACGGCGTTCGGCGGCGCGGTGCCGCACCGGCCGGTGGAGGACCTGGCGTTCGCCGTGGCGAGGTTCATCCAGAAGGGCGGGTCCTTCGTCAACTACTACATGGTGAGTCATCACTGACTCACTGGCAGAGTGAGTGAGTGAGTGAGGCTGAGCTGCCACATGGGTCAGTCAAGACAAGTCGCACGAGCATGAGCATGAGCTGCCGAATCTAGGATGCGTGTGGTTTCTTTTTTCAATGGATAATGATGCTTACCATGTGCTTGGTTCTTCAGTACCATGGCGGCACCAACTTCGACCGGACCTCCGGCGGGCCGTTCATCGCCACCAGCTACGACTACGACGCGCCCATCGACGAATACGGTAAATCCGCCATGGCAATTTCAGATGAACACAAATTGCAGAAATTGTTGCAGTAGGATGTCCTTGATGTGTTTCTCTGAAACTGAGACCATGCCATGCCGTTCTGCAGGTTTGCTCCGGCAGCCGAAATGGGGTCACCTGAGGGACCTGCACAAGGCCATCAAGCAGGCCGAGCCGGCGCTCATCTCCGGCGACCCCACGATCCAGTCCATCGGCAACTACGAAAAGGTCTGGAAAAAAAATCAGCATTTCAGTGACATTCCTCTGTAAATGTACCAAGCAAGTGTTCAGATGAGTTGCTCATGGAGAGATCCTCTGTGCTTACTCAGGCGTACGTGTTCAAGTCGAGCGGCGGCGCCTGCGCGGCGTTCCTGTCCAACTACAAGACGAACGCGGCGGCGACGGTGGTGTTCAACGGCCAGCGCTACACCCTCCCGGCGTGGTCCATCAGCGTGCTGCCCGACTGCAAGACCGCCGTGTTCAACACCGCCACGGTGCGGGCGGCGTCGGCGCCGGCGACGATGAGCCCCGCCGGCGGCGGCTTCTCCTGGCAGTCGTACAGCGAGGCCACCAACGCGCTGGACGACCGCGCCTTCACCAAGGACGGCCTCGTCGAGCAGCTCAGCATGACCTGGGACAAGTCGGACTACCTGTGGTACACCACCTAGTGAGTGTTCATCTCTTCTCCATTATAATTTGGTTCTGAAACACAACAGATTTGTCTCTCCGCGTGCTGATCTCTGAATCTGAATGTTTGCTGCAGCGTGAACATCGACTCGAGCGAGCAGTTCTTGAAGTCCGGCAGTTGGCCGCAGCTGACCATCTACTCCGCCGGCCACGCCCTGCAGGTGTTCGTCAACGGGCAGTCATACGGTACGTACTGGCTGAAGATCGAAATCTTCTTGCTGCTCTGTCAGAGCTGCTGCATTTTGTGATTGATCAGATAAGGATTGCAGAGCTCAAGTGACCCCAATCCTTCCTTCTCTCTGAATGTCGCAGGCTCCGTGTACGGCGGCTACGACAGCCCGAAGCTGACGTACAGCGGGTACGTGAAGATGTGGCAGGGCAGCAACAAGATCTCCATCCTCAGCGCCGCAGTCGGCCTCCCTGTAAGTCTGCAACAAATTCAGAAATCTCCCTCCATTGCCACTCTGATTCAAGCTCGATCAGAGTTCCCAGAAACATGAACAATCTCTTGCTGTTCGTGCAGAACCAGGGCACCCACTACGAGGCCTGGAACGTCGGCGTGCTCGGGCCGGTGACCCTGTCCGGCCTCAACGAGGGCAAGAGGGACCTCAGCAACCAGAAATGGACCTACCAGGTAGCTATAGCCTTCAAGCAACTCTCCTCTCTGTTACTCTGCAACTGCAACTACACACACAAATTGACTGATCTTGCATTGCCGCAGATCGGGCTGCACGGCGAGTCGCTGGGCGTGTACACCGTCGCCGGGAGCTCGTCGGTGGCGTGGGGCGGCGCCGCCGGGAAGCAGCCGCTGACGTGGCACAAGGCCTACTTCAACGCGCCGGCGGGGAGCGCGCCGGTGGCGCTGGACATGGGCAGCATGGGCAAGGGCCAGGCGTGGGTGAACGGGCACCACATCGGCCGGTACTGGTCGTACAGGGCCCCCGTCGGCGGGTGCGGCGGCTGCGGCTACGCCGGCACCTACAACGAGAAGAAGTGCCAGACCAGCTGCGGCGAGGTGTCCCAGAGGTACTACCACGTCCCAAGGTCGTGGCTCAACTCCGGCGGCAGCAACATGCTCGTGCTGCTCGAGGAGTACGGCGGCGACCTCTCCGGCGTCTCGCTAGTGACGAGGACGACATGATGAGTTGAGGAGAAGAGGAGGGGGTTGAATTGTGAATAATAATTTGCTGGTGGGAAGAGATGAAGGAAGGGCACACACACATGATATGATACCAGATTCTTTCTTGCTCGTATCTATACGGAATACGGCGTACATATGGACACAATTGGTGATCATTACACGTACGTATAGGGGGAAAAGTAGTATTTATTGGAGATGTACTATTATTGGAGTTGGCCGCCGGCACGGCTGCAGGAACTGCAGCTCCGGCTCGGCCGGTATACGGTCGGTTGAATAGTACAGTATGATTTTGCTCTGCAACTGCACGAATCTCAAGACAGAGAGAATTATTCATTTTCTTAGGAGAAATTTGCAACATTGGGTTGTAAACGGGTTATTTATTCCTACCATTATGTGGCATACCTTCTTGCGTGAATGAGACAAGGGGAAATAAGTATTCTTTTCGCACTTCTTTGTCACTATTCTTTGTTTGTGCCTTTCGAATTTATGCAAATTATGGCAATTTTTTTCATATGATTTTGAAGCTGCAAAAATACAGATAGAGAGGCTGAGAAGATTAGATTTTGATTGTACTGTTTCAGCTTCGTAGCTTCCAGGTTTTCCTCTGTTTTTAGATGCTTTGTGCTAGAAATTAACTTGAAAAATATAAACAGAAGAGGAAACATAGTTTGATCTCGGAATTGGTAAAAAAAGGTAAAAGGATCAGCGGACCGCTGGAGCGTAATTCTTTTTTTCTTTTATTATTATTGGAACTGGAGCGCAATTCACCTGGTCATGGACCATATTTGCACTCTGCAGTACTAGGTACCAAATGCCCTCTTAGAAGCACGCATACAGCCAGTCCACTGGATTTTCTTTGGACCAAGGATCCATAGATATTCGGTCCTTGACCTCTAATGCTTCTTCTCATACATTTTGATACTGCTCTTACATTTTGGATGACCCTCAAGGAAAAAAAATCAGTCCCTGAACTTAAGAAGGCAAATAATCTACAAATTGACCCCAGATTCACATTCCATGGCCACTGCTTCAGTGCTAACTCCCAGTGTCACTGACACTGAGCTCATCTCTCGCGTTGCGCCCGGAGTGGTCCTCGCAGAAAAAGTCTGCAATTAGCTCACAGACAAGTTACTCATTCCGTTATTCAGCTGGCCAGATTGGAAGTTGGTGAGCAATTCCCATCTTCGCCCAACCATCTTGCACGGCATGTATTTACACATTGTCGTCGGTGTGCAGCAGCTTGCATCCATCCATGTACATTCATTTGCATTTGCATAACGGCCTTGAAATTAGGAGGATCGGTCGACCAAACGTCTCGTCACGCGCCCGATTTTGCACGCGGTGGCGCGATGCCGATGGCCCGTCCACGTCAATAATTCTGGCTGTTGGTACGTGTACGGCACACCAGCAAAAGGGTGGTGAGTGGTGACTGCCGTGCTGTTTGTTGTTCGTGCGCCTTCTTTGCTTTGTAGTCCTGGTGCGATGAGAGAATATATCCCGTGATGATCCTAGCTCTTCTAGTGCTTATGTTCTTTGACGAATAAAAATTATAGCTAAGATTGCATAAAAATTTCCAACCAAAATATATATTAGTGGATAAGGCATATAATATCTATCATCAAGACAAATTTGAGTTTAAAAAATTGGGCAACTAGTCTTAATAATTCTATAAACTTTATTTCAGAATCAAAATCGTCTCTCACTATTAAACTAGTCAATCTAGCCACACTTGTCCATTTGAGTTCAAATTCCTCTCTCGTCTATGCGGCATGCTACATTAGTGTGCCTATTAGTGAGGATAGGTGTGTTATAAACTGAGTTAATAAGGCTATTCTGAGGTTGGTTCTGCTTTGGCCGAACTGGCCCCAGGCCTCTGCCAGAGTGCCACCTTCCGATCCACCGCCTTCGCGTTGGGGATAGTCGTGATGGACACCTGAGGGATGTTCGGCCTAATTGGTGGGTTCGACTGAACCATGTTAGGTTCGGCCGAACCATCTTTTCAGTCCATTTCGACCCTACTTTGGTGATTTGCTTCCTGGTAACAAATAAACACCAAAACTTGTATAAATGGTTAGATTTAAGCCCTATAGCTATGATGCTTTTTTCATTATGTTCATTTTTATTCTCGGTTAGAGGTTGGAAATCAGGCCATAACGACCGCCAATAGCATGCTGAGGTGCTATAGGCTTTCTGCTACGATTTCTTGTAGTATGATGGCATGCATCATGTCGGGTGTCCACGGTAGACGCTTGATGAGTTCATTAGCGGTGACGAGTACTTGGCCACCACGAAGAACTTGTTTGTTGCTGACTTGGATGAAGTCATTGTCGATTCCTAGTGACGATGGCTCGGGTTGCTGCCTTGAGTCGCCTCTCTTTGTGCTTGACATTCCGGGCGCGTCTAGAGGTGCGTTGTTTTTTTCCTTGTCGGGATTGTTCTTCATTGGAGATGTCTACGAGGTGCTTGTTGTTGTACTGTGTGCTGGCTTCATCGCCCATACCCATGAACACTTCATAGCTCGGGTCACTGATGTTGTTGCTCAGTACTAGGTCTATCGAGTGGCTTCATTGAGTCCTTCACTTTCCTGTTGGTCAAGGATTAGCAAAACAATCTCCCAGTATTGGTAGGGGAGTTATCTGAAGATGAAATATCAGCCGAGGTTTGTCTACAGCTCGGCGGAGCCAAGCCCGGCCAGTCAACAATGAGTCCCTCTAAGGTCTCTTTGATGACTAGACCTTGTTGAAGTCCAGTCAGAGGCTCCTTAACTACACTACTTTGATGTTTGTGGGTGTTGTAGAATGAGAGAGCCTTGGTGGTGTACACCTCCTGATACATAGTGGCCGAGCTCCTGAGTACGACTAGGAATTAGGTGGGTGTCCGATGGCTTGTAACACCCCGCCTTCCACGAGCCACCATGCACAGCCCTTTCGAGGGGCCTGCATGCGTACACATAGCCAGCTTGGAGTTCGTAACATAATCCCAAGTGGGGACCGAATTGTATCCGAACTCGACATGGAGAGTCCGAGTTGAAGTCGAGGAGTGATTTTCACTGAGGGATTCAACGGGATCGTGAAGCGGCTCTAGGGAGTTCTCATCATCGAGATTGGGCCCAGATTGCTGGCAAGATGGCTAGTGAAGGATCCATCACTGAGGATAATGAAAGTCCACGTGCCAAATACAAACTTCATGCCTTCCTCGATGTTACGAGTGTTGAAGATGAAGTATCAAGCCTGTTTGTGAGCTTGCAACGAGTTGCCCCATGTTAGGTGCCAGATGTCAGTGTTTGTGCGCTGAGTACCTGACTATGTTGTGTCCTCAAAGCAGATAGACGAGGCTCTCTGAGTTCTTGAGAACGATGGTGTACAAGAGATAATAATTTAGACAGGTTCGGGCTTGGGCCACAATATGCGTAATACCCTACATCCTGTGCGTGATCTATTGCCTTGAGTAGGATATAGAAGAAGTTTTGAAGGGCTCAATGCTCCTTCTTATAGGTACGGGGAGCAGAGTTACAAATCGGTTATAGTAGGAAAAAGTACAAACAACTACTTCTCCTAGGCTACTATATCGTCTTGCACCATAGTTGCCTTCTACAGAGTAGTGGTGCCAGGACCACCCCTGTTAGTATTGTTAGGCCCATCGATGAGCTGGGGTCCCGGTCCCTTAGTCTACACATCATGGGATAGTGGAGGGGCACACCACTATCCTTCCTTGATTCAGACATTGTGCCATGGTCCTCATTGTTTCTCGGCATGGCATGTATTATCTCTTGGTTACCACTAGTTGGCTTTGCCCAAGGATCTAACGCACATGAGTATGAGGATAAACTATGTACTGAACATGAACATGGGAGAAATTGTGATGGAACACAACTAGCACTTTCTCTTTTGATCTGTTGTCATAGGATTACATGGATATATATCCTAGCAATAACAATCAACAAATATTTTCATAGTTTGTCTTCTTGTCACATAAAGACGCTTCAAAACTTCGTCTTCCTCTTGAGATGGAGTAGTTCCTATGGATCTTTCGTTTCCTTCATGGCCACTTAAAACTCCCGGTCAAGATTAATTTCCAACATCCCGACCAAGCTCAGATGGCTGGTGGGACATGTTGGCATCATACTTAGCCCTCGTGGAGACATCCGACAGCACTACAACAAACTCACTCCATTAGAATATATATCCATCTGATTCTATATAGACACATAGAGAAAAGAATATACCTTTGAAAGCCTCCTTTATCTGTTGTAATCTTTCCCTGGATTCCTTTATGGCCCAAGAGTCTCCCTCCATCCGCCACTCCTGCATGGAGTTCCAGCACTCATCCGGCATGAGACGAGGGACACCATGTGGCATTAGTTAGCCAACAAATAAAATTCGTACTATATATGCACTCACCAGGGCCTGCTTCCGGTAGGCAGCAACGATGTCAGTAGTGGACGCGTTGTGCGCCACACCCAACACCTTGTAATGGCACTGCTGCCTCTTCCCACACATGGTGCTCTATCTCAATCTGATGTCTGATGTGCTCGCGCTGATGGTGACTCGCTGGGATTGGAATGCTTGGACTGGGGCTCCAACCCACCTTCTTATAGCCGATCTATCACGAGGGTTGCGCAGGCTGCTGCAGCCCACCGAAAAAAAACCTATGGGTCCTGCGCCGCGTGGAACGAGGGAGGGCGGGCTGCACGATAATTGCCGGGCCTAAGACTGACGTGTGGGAGGCCCTCCATTCCAGAAATAGACAAATGGCAATGCCAGCCTGTGGCCCACTGTGACACTTGTACCCTCACGGTGACAGGCGAGTCATGGATGTGCGTATCATTTGGTGGATGGAGACTGGCCTGCTAAATGACATGAAAATTAAAAAGTACCTAGAATAACCATGGACCTTGTTATGGTCATGTCATGGCAAGGTTTTGTTTTTCTTGTTTTGTAGAGAAAAGCCGTATCTATCTATGTATTTTTTTTAACTAGCTCATAACTTTCAATCTTTATCATCTCCTCCATCTCCGGTGGCAGGTTTCAAAGGTGGGCTAGAGATCTCAAGCTCGGACTCAGGATTTAAGATTTATGATTCTAGGTGCTTTTGGATGCGGAGATTGGACAAAGCGAGGAAGGTTGATGGATGCCATGGTGGACTCTACCGCCAGATCGGGTGATGATTTGAGGGGAGGATCTGGGTGGGCACTACTCACACCACCAGTGTCGGGGACCAAATTAGGGGGTCCCTTAATCATCAGGGTAACCACCCTCAAAAACGCACAACAAAGACTACCTCCCGCAAACACATGGACCCACGCCAGCAAAATCATGCGGCCCACTACCAGCCATCCAGGCCCGACAATGGCCCACGAGGGTACGACGCATTCGCACCCAAAACTCCACCTCGCTCGAGGGTACTACGCCTCCCCCTCGAGCCACGGACCCCCACTCCGCCTCGCTCGAGCTCATCTCGACCCCTCGAGTAAGCGCCTCATCAGCGGCGCAGGGACCGGCGATCCCAACTCCCGCACCAAGAGCACTGTGTCCCCTGCAACGCGGACAGGCGAGAGCCGCACGGGGCATGCGCGGCACTGTACCCCTGGTGTCGCTGACTCCAATCATACTCCCGCACAGCTTCACCGGGGCCCCCCCGTCGCCTCCCACGCCGAAACGCCCTCGAGCGGGTCTAGGGGACCCCACCAACAAGAAACCACCAATGACCGGGGGGCGAGCCCTGGTCAAACGACGTTGCCGGTCCGGCAAGGCAAGCAAAGGGGCTCCTAACCCTTGCCAACCACGTCTCCGGGCGACGGAGCGTACACTGTGGCAACGGTACGCTGCACACCTACATCACCTGCCCTCGTCCTCAACGGAAGGGCCCCCCCATGGCGAATACAGAAGATTATCGGGCCACCCGAGCGGTGGCCGCCCCGTACGAATACGGCCTGACACCGTCGCCAGGGCAAAAGCCGGCCGTATCGGCCCATCGGAGCAGGCCATATTCTCCTGGTCATCATAACTGGTAAAGGTGTCTGACACTAGGCTGCGGCCTACACCACGCTAGCCTCCGTGCCCCCGGCAAGCGACCCCTCGAAGCGGCACGGAGCCCCCCTCGAGCGAGGGACCAAGCGATAGTCCTGCCGCCTCGAGGCAGCATCGAGCGACCCCTCGAGGCTTTGACAAGACGGATGCAAAGAAGCATCGTACCAACGGACAGGACCTAAAGACATTCTCAACTAAACTACAGGGGAGGGATACGCCTAAAAGCAAGCACGCCCCCTCTGCAAGATACACCGTACGGATCCCACTGTAGCTCACACTGTAGTACGCACTGTACCCACGACTGTAATCCTTCTCCCCCTTGAACTATAAAAGGGAGAGGCAGGAGCCCTGTAGAAAGGGAGACAGTTCGCATGCCTTGGCTCACGCTGAGACATGAACACACAGCAACACACACCCGATATCGGCACCACACTCAATCACTCTCACCACAAACCAGGGACTTGGAGAACGTCTCTCCTCTCCTGCATCCACTTGTAGCTCCCCTCTACAAGCACCCCGGTGCAAAGCTAATACGAGTGCGCGAGCACGCCCTGCTGGATGTACGGCCCCGTGGCCGGAACCAGGATAAACCCGTGTCCTTGTGTTAGCTTCCGCATCGACCATCAAGGGACGAGATACAACACATTTCTGTGCGGTGTAGGGAGTGCCGGCCATTTCCGACACTGACAGTGGCGCGCCAGGTAGGGGTAGCGCCGTGCGATTCGGTTTTCTCGCCAGTTCCCTTAATGGCATCTAGCGACGAGCCACCGACGACAGGGTCCCCCGACGGGACCACCGCCGGATTCCCACCTGGATTCATGATCTAGTTAGGGAGCTTGACGTTCGAGTCCGACGGATCCGACTACCTCATGCAGCTTCGCCGCACCGATGAGGAAGAGGTTGCTCCGTCGTCGCCCACGGCGGGCAGACTGCGGAGTCGCCGCCGGCTGCAAGGCCTGCAGGTGCAGGTCGAGCAGCGGCAACCCTCGCGGATAAGACTCCCTGACTGGGACGATCCGCGGGCATCACCGCCTGACGTACAGTCAGGTGAAGCCGCGCCGCCTTCGGCGTGGAGCCCCTCAGACATGCCGGGCATTCCGAGGGAGGTCGCCGAGCACTCCCTTGATATCCGACCTCAAGCCAGACCAGTGATGCAGCGCCTGCGACGCTTCGACGAGGAAAGGCGCCGGGCGATCGGGGAGGAGCTGCGCAAGCTTCTGGAAGCCAGATTCATCAAAGAGGTATTTCACCCTATGTGGCTAGCTAATCCTGTTTTAGTTAAGAAAAAGAATGGAAAATGACGCATGTGCGTAGACTATACTGGTTTAAATAAAGCATGTCCCATAGTTCCTTTCCCTTTGCCGCGCATTGATCAAATAGTTGATTCCACTGCTGGGTGCGAGCTTTTATGCTTTCTTGATGCTTATTCGGGCTACCACCAAATCAAGATGAAAGAATCGGATTAGCTTGCGACTTCTTTCATCACCCCGTTTGGCATGTTTTGCTACGTCACAATGCCATTCGGTCTCCGGAACGCCGGGGCTACATACCAGCGATGTATGCAGCACATGTTTGGAGATCACATCAGGCGGACCGTTGAGGCATATGTTGACGATATCGTCGTGAAGTCTAGGAAGGCGAACGACCTAGTCGGCGATCTCCGAATCGCCTTCGATCGCCTCCGGGCAAACGGGGTAAAACTGAACCCGGAGAAGTGCGTGTTCGGAGTACCGCGCGGTATGCTATTGGGTTTCATTGTCTCTCAACGAGGCATCGAGCCCAACCCTGAGAAGGTGATGGCCCTAGAGCGAATGGGGCCGATCCGAGATCTTAAGGGAGTGCAAAAGGTACTAGGCTGCCTCGCGGCGCTAAGCCATTTTATCTCGCGACTCGGCGAGAAAGGCCTGCCCCTGTACCGACTCCTAAAGAAACACGAACGTTTCGCGTGGACCTCCGAGGCACAAAGGGCCCTCGATGGGCTGAAAGCGTCGCTAGCACGCGCACCCGTCTTGACGCCGCCGCAGGACAACGAGCCTCTCTACCTCTACACTGCCGCAACTACTCAGGTAGTTAGCGCGGTCATCGTCGTCGAGAGGACGGAGGAGGGGCACGCCCTGCCGGTACAAAGGCCGGTGTATTACATCAGCGAAGTGCTATCCGACACCAAAATGAGGTATCCCCATATCCAGAAGCTGCTCTATGCTATAGTGCTCGCGCGACGAAAGCTGCGACACTACTTCGAGGCGCATCCGGTGACCGTGGTCTCGTCTTTCCCTCTCGGGGAGATAGTCCGTAATCCAGATGTCGCTGGCAGAATAGCTAAGTGGTCGATGGAACTAATGGGCGAGACTCTCACCTACGCCCCTCGAAAGGCGATAAAGTCACAAATCCTGGCGGATTTCGTGGCAGAATGGATGGACATGCAGCTTCCCCAGCCATGTATCCAGGCTGAATGCTGGACCCTATACTTTGACGGGTCGGTGATGAAAGCCGGGGCAGGCGCGTGCCTTCTCTTCGTCTCACCTCAAGGGGAGCACATTCGCTATATTGTGCGACTACACTTTCCGGCATCTAACAATATGGCGGAATATGAAGCCCTCCTCGCCGGCCTCCGTATCGCCATCGAAATCGGAGTGAAGCGCCTCGACGTTCGAGGTGACTCTCAGCTGGTCGCCGACCAAGTCATGAAGACCTCAAGCTGTCGCGACGACAAGATGGAGGCGTATTGTAACGCGGTGCGCAGGCTCGAGGACAAGTTCTACGGCCTCGAACTTAGCCATATCCCGCGCAAATACAACGAGGAAGCAGACCAACTGGCGAAAATCGCGTCCGAACGGCTGACCGTTCCGCCGAACGTCTTCGCCCGCGACCTTGATAAGCCCTCTGTCGATCTAGAGGGTGCCGAGCACCCCCCCTCGGATGGCCTCGAAAGCCTCGGGGGCTGGAGACGGTGACCCCATGAACGAGGACTCCCCGGAAGCAAATCTCGAGGTCCCTGACTTCGAGACCTCCTCGATGGATGAGGCGGAGGCGATGGAGATCGACGCCGACCCACCACCACCTCGAGACTGGCGGACCCCGTACCCCAAGTGGCTGGACCAGGGACGCTTACCCTTGGACCGAACCGAGGCTCGACGCATCGCAAGAAAGGCCAAGTCTTTTGTCTTGATCGACGGAGAGCTGTACAAGCGCAGCGCCTCGGGGATCCTGCAGCGATGCGTACCCCTCCCCGAGGGTCAGCAGCTGATACGTGACATCCATGAGCGCATCTGCGGCCATCACGCAGCACCACGAACCCTCATGGGTAACGCCTTTTGACAGGGCTTCTACTGGCCCACGGCCATAGCTGACGCCAAAGAAACCGTGCGCACCTGCGAGGGGTGTCAGTTCTACGCACGCCAGACCCATCTCCCGGCGCATGCTCTGCAGACCATCCCCGTCACGTGGCCTTTCGCGGTCTGGGGTCTGGATCTTGTAGGACCTTTTCGACAAGCGCCCGGGGGCTTCACGCACATACTGGTGGCCATCGACAAGTTCTCAAAGTGGATTGAGGTTCGAGCCGTCACCAACATCAAATCGGAGCAAGCCGTGTTGTTCTTCACCGACATCATACACTGGTTCGGCGTGCCCAACTCGATCATCACCGACAACGGCACCTAGTTCACAGGGGCTGAAGCCGAGGATTTTCAACAAGCTGAACAGCTACGGCTGAAGGTGGGTAGTCGAACTACCCTCGGTAATTTGGAGCCTGAGAACCACTCCGAGCAGGGCCACGGGTTTCAGCCCGTTCTTCCTCGTCTACGGCGCCGAGGCCATCCTGCCGACCGACCTCGAGTACGGATCCCCGAGACTCTAGGCATACTAGGAGGAACAGAACCAACAAGCACGCGAAGACTCGCTGGACCAAGTGGACGAGGCTCGAGATGTGGCCACCCTGCACTCGGCACGGTACCAGCAGTCCCTGAGACGACAGCAGGAGCGCAAGGTGCGCCGTGAAGACCTGAATGAGGGCGACCTGGTGCTGAGGCTACGACAAGACAACCGAGGCCGACACAAGCCCACGCCACCGTGGGAGGGACCGTTCATCGTCGCCAAGGTTCTCAAGCCCGGCACCTACAAGCTGGCGAACGAGAAGGGCGAGGTCTTCCCCAACGCTTGGAACATCCAACAGCTATGTCGTTTCTACCCATAGAACCTCCTGTACTTTCCGTAATCTTGTTTTATCGCACGATGATAAGAACAAAACTTCATAACAGCATGGAAACATTGTTACTAACAACAATGAAATAGGGTGACTCGCCTTTACCCTCGAAGCGAACTCGAGGCAAAGCCGAGCCTCCCTCGGGGGCTACTGGGGGACTAACCCCCCAACAGTCCTAACTTTTTTCCATGCGTTTTTTCGAAAATGTGTTGCCAAGCCTTTTCTCGACAGTTCAGAAAGACGTAAGCGAGGCGCAAGCCTACCGTGGCTGAGAGTCGGCTGAGTCGAGGGACCGCCTACACCCCCGAAAGGCTACGACATCCCCCTCACCACTCGACGCCAAGGTTACTTGTGTTCCTCCGCCGAAATCGATCTCGAGCTAAGAGAAAGGCGCGACACATCGAACGACAAACAAACGCAAACCGCTTTTTTCGAAAACGTGCTGCCAAGCCTTTTCTCAACAGTTCAGAAAGACGTAAGCGAGGCGCAAGCCTACCGCGGCTGGGAGTCGGCCGAGTCGAGGGACCGCCTACGCCCCCGAAAGGCTACGGCATCCCCCTCACCACTCGACGCCAAGGTTACTTGTGTTCCTCCGCCGAAATCGATCTCGAACTAAGAGAAAGGCACAACACGTCGAATGACAAACAAACGCAAATCCGGTCGCAAGATCGTAGAACAATGCCTAAATTAAGTTCGTACACCCTCATTTGTCACATAACTAACCACGAAAATACGGGACCAAACGCCCGGAATTACTGCAGGAACTCAAGGAAACGGATTCGGCATCCCAAAGATTGCGAGAAGTGTCCGACTTTCCTTCGGTCTAAACCTAGAAAGCGTTGTTGGTCCTTTCTCCTCGAGGATCGAGGAAGACGAAAGCAAGGCGTGGGTTACTACAAAGTACAGTTGGCCGGGTCGCGGGACTGCTTACGCCCTCGAAAGGCTACGGCATCCCCCTCGCCGCACAATGCTCGAGTTGCTCACGAAAACGAACTCCTTTGCGAAAGTCATTCCAGAATCATGAGAAAAGGCGCAATTTCGTAGAAATCCTTCAAATAGAAATACAAGATTGTGCTAACCCACAAAAAGGTTAGACACAAACAGGATTTATTCCTTACACGCCACGAACGCGCTACCCACGAGCGACGTGAGGAACTCGAGAAGGACCGCGGCGGGGAAGGCAAGAGTGGGACGGCTAAGGTAAGTCTCCCCCGATCCCCTCCCATTTCTTTTATATATAAATCAGAAACCACTCCACCAGGAACGCCTGGGCCGCCTGGACCGGGGGGCACACGTCAAGCGCGGCGTTTGGTTGAACCTCTGACGCATGGGCCCCATTAACGGAAAACCGCCCCGGCGTGGGCGGCCGCATTAACTGCGACGCGGTAAAACGAACCGATGCCGCAGTAACTCTGGGCACCCCGTCACCTCAACCACCGCCCGCACACGCCACTCCGCCTAAAAAGGCGCGCCCACTACTCCCACGCGGAAGTGCCGTGCCGCGCCAGCCGAGATTGTGTGGATACGAATGGCTGATTCCGGTCGACGGGCCGATGCACCGCCACGTTAGCCACGACTCGCGCAAGATGCGGACAACCGCCCCCGGTCAAAAGAGCCAATGAACGACGACGGCTTCCCAGGTAAGCCAAAACGCCTCGAGGCGTTCCGCGGAGGCCAGGGTTCGAAGTCCGACCCTCGAATGGGTTCAAGCGGACGCCCCGGCCGAATCGGAAACGAACGGGGACAGGACAACTAGCCCGGCCCTCGAGTGGAGAGGCTCGCACGTCCTCTCCGTGGCCTTACTGATCAGGAGTTCGAGGCCTGGTCCTCGAACGGGTTCGACAGGCGCTCCAGATTGACAGAGTCAGGGACGATTCGGGCGTGCTCATCATGACTTTACCCCGAACGCGGAGTTTGGGGACGCCCCTGTTGTGTTCGAGGCCAGACAAAGGCAGCTAGTTGAGGGATCCCATCGAGGGAGTGCTTCCGCGCCCTTGGCCCCGGTCGGACGGGACCAAGCCCCTGCCTAGCAGACCTTTGTGAGTGCTCATCGATGGACGTGTCTCCGGACCACGAGCCGACCCCCAACGAACGGGGCACGGGCGCCCACTCGGACTACCCGCTAAAAGCTCAAACAACACAGCCGCGTTCGCGAACCCGCTCGAGGGTAGCGCAGAGCGTCTCACCCCTCAGCCCTGCGGAAGGGAAGCGAGGGTCGCCTTACGAAAAGACGCGGAGCTCGACCCGATCGACCCTTCTAGGCCAGAGGGCTCGGGGGCTCCCCGCACAACGACGTAACACCCCTCGAGGGCGAAGCTCGAGCCCGTGCACGGTACTACCTCGAAACCGAAAACCCGATGCCCGAGGGTTATAGCCTTCGCGCGAGTGAAATCACTCCCGCAAAGACTCGGGGGCTACATCCGCGGGTGCGCTAGCGCACCCCCACGAAAGTCGTGCATATCCCAAATCAGGCCCCGACACGGGACGTCACAAGACGCCGCCTCGAGATGGATCCTTTATACTAGCGAACCGCTCCCATAAAGGCTCGGGGGCTACTGTCGGGGACCAAAATAGGGGGTCCCTTAATCATCAGGGTAACCACCCTCAAAAACGCACAACAAAGACTACCTCCTGCAAACACATGGACCCACGCCAGCAAAATCATGCGGCCCACTACCATCCATCCAGGCCCGACAATGGCCCACGAGGGTACGACGCATTCGCACCCAAAACTCCACCTCGCTTGAGGGTACTACGCCTCCCCCTCGAGCCACGGACCCCCGCTCCGTCTCGCTCGAGCTCATCTCGACCCCTCGAGTAAGCGCCTCATCAGCGGCGCAGGGACCGGCGATCCCAACTCCCGCACCGGGCGCCGAAGTCAAAAGAGAAATCCTCCTTGCACGTCGCCTCTGACAAGATCTGAGAGCACTGTGTCCCCTGCAACGTGGACAGGCGAGAGCCGCGCGGGGCATGCGCGGCACTGTACCCCTGGTGTCGCTGACTCCAATCGTACTCCCGCACAGCTTCACCGCCCCCCCCCCCCCCCGTCGCCTCCCACGCCGAAACGCCCTTGAGCGGGTCTAGGGGACCCCACCAACAAGAAACCACCAATGACCGGGGGGCGAGCCCTGGTCAAACGACGTTGCCGGTCCGGCAAGGCAAGCAAAGGGGCTCCTAACCCTTGCCAACCACGTCTCCGGGCGATGGAGCGTACACTGTGGCAACGGTAGGCTGCACACCTACATCACCTGCCCCCGTCCTCAACGGAAGGGCCCCCCCATGGCGAATACAGAAGATTATCGGGCCACCCGAGCGGTGGCCGCCCCGTACGAATACGGCCTGACACCATCGCCAGGGCAAAAGCCGGCCGTATCGGCCCAACGGAGCAGGCCATATTCTCCTGGTCATCATAACTGGTAAAGGTGTCTGACACTAGGCTGCGGCCTACACCACGCTAGCCTCCGTGCCCCCGGCAAGCGACCCCTCGAAGCGGCACGGAGCCCCCCTCGAGCGAGGTACCAAGCGATAGTCCTGCCGCCTCGAGGCAGCATCGAGCGACCCCTCGAGGCTTTGACAAGACGGATGCAAAGAAGCGCCGTACCAATAGACAGGACCTAAAGACATTCTCAACTAAACTACAGGGGAGGGATACGCCTAAAAGCAAGCACGCCCCCTCTGCAAGATACACCGTACGGATCCCACTGTAGCTCACACTGTAGTACGCACTGTACCCACGAATGTAATCCTTCTCCCCCTTGAACTATAAAAGGGAGAGGCAGGAGCCCTGTAGAAAGGGGGATCCTCTCTCCCCTACTACAATGGCAAGTCGGCAAGTGGCCCAACTTGCCCATCTGGGCCCACAAAATATTTGGAAATACTAATGGTGCATCATTTTAATCCATATAAGAAAATTATGGGGAACGAAGAATGTATAGCGATCGAAAAGTTACCTTGTGGAGTCAGATAGATTAGATGTTGCAGCAGTCCAGCATGGACAAAGAAAAGTCGTAGAGTTTCTGAGCAACTAGCATGCCACATTTTCTCTCTCAGTGTAAACACTTTTGCACAGCTTCACGTGTCACCTGTCTTGACCATCAGTCTGCTAGAGCATACCATTGTGCAGTATATATCCAACCATTGAGACGCTAATGTGCCGCATCGCATGACATGTTCCACGCAAGTGCTCATGTGCAGCCTACCTTGCTCAGCGACCACACAATTGTCCACGTGAGAAAGACGATTGGTACTCTTTCCCCTACTACTCCACCGTCAAGTGACCCAACTTGTCCACTTGGGACCATAAAACACATGGAAATGATACTAATGCATATTTTTCAATCTATATAAGAAAATTATAGTGGAAGAAGCATATACAGTGGTGGAATGGTTCTGCTCTTGGGTCGGATATGGAGCAGGTGTCACTAACAGTTTGCATCTAGAGCAGTCCACTGTGTGCATGGAAAAGCAAAGTATGTGAGGAACTAGCATGCTGCCTTTTTCTCTCTTAGTGTTGATGCTTTCGCGCTGCAACCCGCCGAATGTCGCTGCTGTCTGCACAATAGTGCACCATATCACACCTATATGTCACGGATATTAACACGTTAGTGCACCGCATCGCATGACACGTTCCGCACTAGTGCCCTGTCGCATACCTCTCCCTCTCAACAACCATGTTCGTCCACATCATAGATGTGTGATTGGTCGTCTTTCTGCTACCCCACCTGTGAGTGGCCCAACTTTTGCCCACCTGAACCCACAAAACACTTGGAAATGATATGGATGCCTCATTTATAATCTATACTAGATGATGGCCCATGCGTTGCTGTGGGTAAACAAGATTTGACTGAAACAAAACTAACCCAAAAGAACAATCAAGCCAAACACAAGGTGGTTACAAAAGAAAATGGATCCATGTACCTGCGCAACAATAATTAGACTTTCAACTATGAATCCACATTAAGCATTTTATTAAAAAAACCTTTTAAGAGAGACCACACATGCTCTTCGCCAAAACATGATGTGCAAAATTATTAGGATGATACATCATTAAAGAAATATGTTTCAGAGAAGGCTATTGTCCGATCATATTCAGGAGCATAATCAACTCAATAGAAAGCTAAATTGACATCTAAACAGGGCTCACAAAAGAATTACGTACAGCTGATAATCGTTGTGTGTCAAGGAAAACTCAATTTTTTTTCGGGCGAAAAAAAACTCCATAAATTTGCTTTGGTACATGTGCACATGAGCTGCTAAATTTGCTATATACTGTATGTATATGGGAAACTATTATTTGGCACATGATCACAGCCTTATGCCCTTATTAGCTCAGCGCAATCGGCCACCACGCGAACAGGAGTACTACAAGAAGCAGCTAGCCTTTACGGCCGAATGGGCTGTCGAACCCTGGTGACGGTGGGCGCGCGTTTGGTGTGCCACGGGGGCTCGTCGGGGTCGACGACGAAGCGCCTGCATCCTGCTTCGAATTCTCGGCGGCGTTCGAGGCAGCAGCAGCAGCCTGTGGGCCGGTTCGCGCGTCGGAGCAAGACGACGACGTCGGGGAGGATGATGATGAGCCGTTGCGCTTTTGCGGTGCCCCACTGCTAGGCGTTGTCCGAGGCAGGTCATCTTTGGTAATTTCCTCGATGATGGCCCGCAGCTCGTCATCGTCCATGGCGACGTTGCGCCGCATCTGCATATATAGCGTGCATGTGGATCAATAAAGAAGCGCGTGGCAGCGTCACGAAATCAAACGCCCGGGTGTCGCGGCTTCCAACTCAGATTTGTTGGCATACGCCAGTGACGGGGGTGGTAATGGATCGTGGCCTGTTTGTTTCTTCACAATCTAATTTGGTCCTAGTCAAATTTAGATAAAAAAACTAATACTTTTTTTTGACCCGGCCCTAATAGGGCCCGGCCTTTAAAATTTCTAGTACAAAATAGAGGGTCCTTTACCATCCCGAGCCTAGTGTTGTTAAGGAGGACGTCACCTGCTGGTTCAACCGGTTTTCATGGCCTGCCTCATCCGTTCAAATGCGTTGTCCATCGATCGTAAATTAAGACTTCATCAGATCAGACTCGGACTGGCGGCGGCGCGCGTTCGCGTCGTAGAAGGCCCTCCTGGGCTGGAGGTGTCCGAAAGCACGTACTGCCAGTCACACACTCAGATGATCACTCTATCAGAATACACATATATATCCATTGAATTCGATCTGCAAGCACACACATGTATAGTATATGTAGGGGGAAGAAAACCACGTATATATACCTTCGTATGCCTCTTGTATGTAGCAGGTGAAACCTAGCCTGGGCTGCTTCGTTCTCCCGAGAGCCCATCCGCAGCTGCAGCTTGCCTGGATGCAGCTTCTGCACCATGTTCAACATCAGCAACACACCAGTGAGTCAGTGACCAGTCGGCGTCAGTCATCAGCCATAAAATTATAAAACGGAAGGCGACGTACATGCACACACCAGGGCCTGCAGCTGATAGGCAGCACGGATGTCGGCCGCGGCGCGGATGCGTCCCACGCCACGCCCAACACCGCATAGTAGCATGGCCTCTTCCAGCCTCCAGCCATTGCTTGCTCGCTGATGGCGAGCTCACCGGAGACTGGAATATAATGGCTGCAACTTAGCCCCCAACCCGGCCGCCGCCTCCGCCTGTCTTATAGCGCGACGAGCACAAGGGGCGTGCGCACGGGCGACTTCGACCCACCGGGAAAAAATTCCTGTGGGCGCCGCGCCACGCTGAGGGCTAGTTTGGCCCCCTTCAACCCGCCGGGCGGATTTCCCGGGGAAGGGGGGCGCGGATACCGGCGGGGTGAAGACTCCCAAAGGAGCCCTGAAAGCCTGAAACTGCCGAGGGGAGCTAGTGCGCGCGCCTCCGCTACAGAAAGTCGGAAACGAGATGCGGCGCCGGCCAGGCTGTCGCCCGCCGCGACACTTCGCGTGTGCGCCAAGCGCGGCGAGCGCTGCTGGGCCTGCGTGCTGGCCTCGCCGCGCGACACATGCGGCGGCGGGTGCTTTTTTTGTATGCGCGCGGCGAGGTTTGGCCGTTTGGGTGGCGTGGACGCCGGCTTCTTCTGCACGGTGGCCTTCGCGGAACAACGCGCGCGCGGCGCCGGAGGATCCGACGAAGCTGGTTTGGGTGCAGGGATATGGACGGAGGCGTGGCGCGAAAGATGATGCGGAAGATTGGATGCTTTTCTTGGAAGGAATACATACGTACCATTCTTTCACCTTCTAGCAGGACATGTACGTGTGACGACACTCGCTCGGCCAAATAAGCTCCCAAGAGAACGTACGTAGTATGGTTGAAGGCGATGGTGATGCGAGTATGTATCTGCCTTTGGTAGAAGAAAATAGTCGTGGGTTTACGGTGACGACAACATCCTATGAAGAGGTTGGACGAGGAAAGAAGGTATATATATGCGACCGTGAGAATTGAAGTCCGATGTTATGGACTTGCAAGAATGTCTATGTCGAGACAAGAAAAATGATGTGCAGGAATCAAGTGGTGGTGCGATGGCTTGAGGGATGTGGGATGGTGCCCTTTTTATAGGCCTCTTACATGCGAGTGTCACGTGTTAAGTTTTATAAAAGGTATGGTGTGTCATGCCTATCTTCTTAACAATAATTAAGATACTTGCGTCGTTGCATACGTACCCTTGGGATTAAAGATCAAGTGTTAGTGATACCAAGAAAGGTCGATACGACGCTGTACATGCCTTTTAGATTACTTAAAAAACTATCCCTACATGTAAAAAAACCCGAAAACAAATTAAATATAGGTTGATTGATTTCATCAAATAAAATCAACAATGTTAATAGGCGGCCTAATTTCAACACATTTTACCCCCATTTTGGATCATGGCCCAATTTTTTAATATCCCTTTTGTTTTACACTCTACCATTATTATAAGTTATTATCTATTAGTTAAGGGTTTATTTTTACAAATGTATCCCCCAATTTTAGCATAATAGTCGTCCTATCTCTCTCTGACTTTCTAGCTCACACCTCCATGTAAGGAGCCTCCTCCCGGCCCAGTGCTACAATTAGGCTACCAGTGGGCCTTAAAAGACATTAAAAAAGTAGATTCGCTTGGGCCCCATATAAGATGTCTACCGAGTACAAACTACAAAGTAACGCCAGCCCACGTGATGGTTGTGGAACGACTAGACAATGAACTGGTGTAAGGAAAATGGTCCTATATGCCATTGTTTATGATTTTGGTGATTGAGGACAACATGTTCATTGAGACTAATGAGTTTGTCTAGATGAATATTTGTAAATTTCATAGGTCCAAAGTTTTGATTCCAAGCCATCCAAATACAATAACTTAGAAATATTTTGGAATTCTAAATCATGATATTTGGACTCAAGTGGTATCAAAATATCAGATCAGAATACGAATTGGAACGAAGAATCGCGAAGAATCAAGTGAAGATTACATATCGACGCATTACACTGATTCATTCGTCGTGGGTTTTTTAAGACACTAAATCAATCGGTGTTATAGGGACTTTGCAGGAGAAATCGACAGCAGCACCGACGCATTTCTAATGTAGGCACCGAATCAGTCGATGTTCATGGCCAAGTCAAAATTCGTCTCTGAAAACACAGATGCATCAGACCGATTCGATCCGTGTTGTACACGAGGCACACCGAATCAATTGATATTGCTGGCCAAGTTGAGAAACAGTTCTAGAAAGACCGACTCATCTGTTCTTGTCAATGAAAGCACACCGAATCAGTTGGTGTTGCATGAAAGCAGCAACTCAAGAGCGTATACTGATCCATTCGGTGTACAACAAGGGGACAACACAGAATCAATGGGTGTCTAGGTCTAGGCGTCAGTGGGAGTGAGAAGTCCAATGGCTAGCTGAGGTGATATGGACCAATTGATTCGGTGTCGCCTCTTGTGCCTCACCGAATCAGTTAATGTTACGCATAAAAGTTGCAACTGTTAACAACAGCTAGTTTCTTTAGTTGGGGCTATTTATACCCGGCCATTTCAAGGGTGCTAGAGCTTGGATAAGTTACTAGTGTGTCTTGTGCACAAATTTGAGTGCTCTAACCGCCAAAGTGATTAAGAGAATATTAGGTCAATTAGCAATAAGACTTAGGTTTTGATTAGTGCTAATTTAGGCCTATTAGCACATTGCTTTAGGGATTAGCCTAGGGTTACATGAGGTTTGCACACCTCTTTTCTATCGGTGCTTGCATGCACCTTGTGTTGTATATCCGGGGCTTGTAAGTCTTGCGAGACCCTCCAACAGAGTTTGTGGAGTGGCCACCTGTGATTGTGAGAGGGAGGAGAGGCCCTCGGTGATTTGCCAAAAGCTCTACCAAGTGGAAGCGGCAAGGAGCATCTAGGAGAGCCAAGGTGGTGACCCGCTCGAGTGTGGGAAGAGCCCATCGGCTATCATGGAGTTACTTGACCGGGCATCAAGGCCCTTGCGCGGGCATTCCCTTGAGAGGGGCTCCAACAACAAGGACTAGGGGAAAGCGTTGCTTTCCGATACCTTGGGATAAATCGTCGTGCCGGAGTTTGCATTCTCTACCATTTAAATTCCGCATTATTTTCTTGAACTACTTTCCACATTTACCTTTCCTAGAATTGTCATGTGTAGTTGATAGGATTGGAATCTAGGGTGAAAAACTTTTGAGCGGTAGAGATAGAAACACGTAGAAAAACCTAGTGCACATTTATATAGATATTGGAATAGGTTTTTATATGTGCTTGGTTCCTTAGTTTTTTAGAACACCCCCTCTTAGGGTGTCACGGTCCCTTCAACTAGGAAACAGGATAGCGGCGAGCTTCGGCTATATTTCCATCCTATTCCCGTTTATTTCTCTTCCCATTCGTGTACCCACTACCAAGAGGCCAGAACTCTAGATTTCAGTTTGTACCTCTGTGTATCAATTTGGTTGGATCAAGCAAGTTCGTAACACTCCTGCATGGAGCGCTCATTGGCAAAATCACACGTGGTCGGTTGTTGCCGCCGATCGGTGAAGGAAGAGCATATATTTAGCAGATTGTCCTCCTTTGCATTGCCAAATGTTTCTATTATATGCCTCCATTCCAAAATGTAGGTCATTTTGGTTTTCCAGATACATAGCTTTTACTATGAATCTAGACATGGTTTATATCTAGATACATAGTTAAAATTATGTATCTAAAAAAGCCAAAACGACCTACATTTTGGAACAGAGGTAGTATCTTTCTTCTCTGCCCTACGGAGTAGTTTGGCCGCCTCCCATCAAATCTTCTCAAGACTTGGCATGGTGGCTGAGCCGCCGCTCGGTACTGAGATCATACGTGGGGGTTACGGATACACCGCCTCCTCCATCCTATATCTTTTTTAGAAAAGGGAATTATATTTTATTCCAGCCTCTGCAAGAGTTTTGCACCCAACCAATTCTTATTACAAATACTAGTTTTAAAAGAAGCTCCTAAAAAGCAAAGCCAAGCGAACACGCTACAACTTAAACACTAAGCCTCTTGAAGGACGACCACCCATGCTTGGCGAAGATCTCCATGGTCATAGTCTCCAGCATACAACAAGCCCACTTGAAACATGGTCCGATGCTCTCCTTTTGTAAGGTATTCTAGAAACGTGTCCAACAAGTTGCCCTGAAAATAACCGTTCTATTTTAGAGCTTCCAGGTTCTTGAGAGCCACCAAGCATTCAGCTCTCTCCAATGAGTCTTCATCAGCAGTGGCTTCCCTCCTCTTGCTCCGACGAACTGGAGACAACTTCGAGGATCTCTTAGACGGGGCAACTGGAAATCCATCTTTCGCTTGCTTAGCATCCTCAACAGCAACCATCATGCTATTTCATGACCTTATCTAGGATAGATTCTGCTAGATTTCTTAGCTTATCCTTCCGAGGGTAGACCCACTGGGTAGGACAACCATTTTCCGGCTCCAAACACTGATCATAGGTCAGCCCACCGTGCTCCTATTGACCTGGCTTGCCTGCCTTGAGGCTGCTGCTGCATGCTCCCTTGAGACGTTTTCACATTTGTTGAGCTTGAGCCTGAATTGCCCCCACCAACAGAAGAATTTTTGTTCTTCCCAGACTCTTTCTCCTCGTCTCCCAAAAGGTCATCATCTTCATCCATTGGTTCATTGTCAAAATCAGCATTAAATTGTCCACCTGATCCTTCTCCTTCCTCCACAATAAAATAGATAGCATGAAAGTATTTTCCAAAGACCATCGGTAGAGTTTTAGGGATTTTCTTGGGGTCCAGTACTGCCACTTCAATTCGAGCTAAGTCCTCAGATCAAGTAGACACCATATCCACCATTTGGGTTGCACCAATTAGAATGCCAACTGCCCAAAGAATGGGGCAATTTTTTCTCAGCTGCTTCGATATGCCACCAACATTAACCCAAACCTCGGGCAACTGAAAGTTTACTTCCTCATGTGAACCCAAATTGTGCATTCAATGAAAAGTCCTAGGCGGTTCTTAACCTTTGCTTCTCCAAACTCATTCATCCTAGCTAGCTCCAATGCTTTGGGGAAAATAGTGAGGCAGTGTCCCTATGTTCTTTGATATCCCACTGCTAATGGATTGGAACCAACCTTTCAAGCTCTCCCCTTATCTGATCCGTAGTAAACACACCTCCCCTAACAGTCACTAAGGCCCATGCTGCAGAATCTTTTGTATCATTGTATTCCTTGTCTGACACTGGGATATAGTGGAACAACCCTAGGCCTGGTGCACCAACACGATGTGCCACTGGTTTTGGTCCCTTCAAAATTGAGCACCTATATGTGACACATGTGCCTTGCTCTCACAAATTTCACAAAACAAAGGCACAGGACAATCGAATGTCACATGACCTCGCCTTCCACACTGAGAACATTGCACTTTCGCTTTCTTTGCACCCCCTGGGGCTTGAATTACCTCGACCTCTTTGCCTTTATCATTATGCTTTCTAGGGTCAGTCGCATCATCCACTTGCATCATAGGGACAGTGTCTTGCTTTGCAGTTGCTGCATCAACTTAAAACTGTGTAGCAGTAGGCACCACATTAGCAACAGACTGCAGTGAGGATGACCAGGGTCTCTAGTGTTTTGCTGCTGCTGACTATTGTAGCTTCGCAACAGGTGATGCTGCTTGCGACCATGACCTCCTCCATATCTAGGATGGAAGTCCTCATGACGACCCTCAACAACACGGCTGAACGAAATGATCCCCTCGAGCACCAGCGCCATGCTACCCCCAACGGCTGAAACGATCCCCTCGAGCCGGTTCCGGTGGATATGGATTAACCTGGAGAATGGCCACAATCTCTTCTCCTCCACTGTCGAGCATATCAGAGACGTCCGGCGCGTCAAGAAACATGTTGTGTGGCTTCAGTTTTAATTTGTTTATTATATGCCTCACAGTAATATATATTAGCCTTATACACTATCTGGTGGATATATATAGACGGGGTAAAAACAAAGGAAACAACGTCGATCACCTGCTTCATCCTCTCCTTAAACTCTCTCATATGATCCTTGAGACTCTCAATATCTTGAAGCAAGTCGTTCATGGACTCGACAACATTGTTTGCATTATACTTATCATGTTGCTGCTGCTGGCGGGCCACGTTGGCGTCGTAGGTGGCCCTACTCCGTCAGCACGCCCACACACACACACACACACACACATGCACGCATACGCGCACGCACCCACCCACACGCACGCACGCACACACGCACGCGCGTGCACCCAAACACACGCACCCACACACACGCAAGCACGCGCACACACACACGCAATCATTTCTCTCTCTTTCTCTCTCTCTCTCAATCTCTCTCTCTATATATATATGTGTATCCCCATCAAATGCTACACTCTCACACACTACACGTAGGAAGGGAAAAAAAAGGCATGCATGCATGTACCATGGTACGCCCCCTCAATCTGTTGCAATCGTTCCCTGGATTCTCTAGTGGCTGAAGAGTCCCCTTCCATCCGCCACTCCTGCAAGGAGTTCCACTTACACCGTACATGCGAGTGGTAAGAGTACCACGTGTTAAGTTCTAAACAAAGTATTACGTGTTGATAGCTATCTTCTATACTGTTAAGGTGTCTACGTCATTGCACATGTATTTGATTCAAACTTTTTTCTCAACACAACAATGAGATTGATTGCAACATTGCAAGTACCCATTACTATGGCTTTGTGACCTAGAGATCAATTGGCGGCAACAGGGAGAAGGTGGAACGATGCTATATATGCATTTTTGTTTATCTAATAAATCCATCCATGTATTGCAAAAGAAAAGGAAGAGAAAACAAATAAGCCTATGAATTTCTTTCAAAAAAATCAATTAAAAAACTAGCAATGAGGCCTGCGCAAATAGGCGGCTAGATTTCATAAACTGCTATTGTATTACAATAAGAAAGTTAGTTCTCCTAAAAGTAAGTATTAACATTCATCTTCATGTATGGATTCATTGTTTGTAACTACCAAAATAATCCCTACATTCATATTTTTCTAAAAGCTCATTCTATTTTCTTATTTTCTTTGAGCATAGTGGACTAATTGCCAGTTGTTCGTGGCATCTACCCCATCCGACTTGACTTTTTCTTCCCCTATTCTTCCCCTATTCTTTTTCTTTCACAAGTCTACTGCAACCAAATCCACCTCTTTCCAACATATTGATCTGGTGGGGTGAGTAGCCCCCACCCAGATCCTTCCCTCGAATCATCACCCGATCTGGCGGTAGAGTCCACCATGGCATCCATCAACCTTCCTCGTTCTGTCCAATCTCCACATCCAAACGCACCTAGAATCAAAGATCAGCTGGGTGCTAGGTGGAATCTAGGCGCTAACCCTCCGCCTAGCACCTAGTCGGGAGTACTCGTGCCTAGGCATTCCTAGGCATTTCGGTAGGCGGTGAATAATACATGTGTAAATACTTGAAAGAAAAGAAAAAAAAGAGAGAGGAGTGGTTATGAAAAGGAAGAAAAGGAAAAAAACCCATTTGAAGGCCCACGTGAAGGCCCAACTCTCCAAACCCTACCTCATCTGCATCTCTCGGTCTCTCGCATCCTCTCCCGCATCGGCGCATCCCCCGCCGCCCGCACCAGCGCCCGGCGCCGCCTGTGCCGCCGCTGCCTCGGGTTCGTCTCCCTGCCTCCTCCCCCTCCTCCGCCGCGCCTAGTCCTCCTCCTCCACCGCTCGTCCCGGCCTCCGCCGCCGCCCGTCCTGTCCTCCGCCGCAGCCACGACCGCCTAGGGGTCCGCCTAGACCCCTAGTCGAGGCGACGGCCCTCGCCCAGCGCCTAGTCGCCGCCTACTCGCCTTCTAGCGGAACTTTGCCTAGAATCATAAATCTCAAATCCTAAGTCCAAGCTCGAGATCTCTAGCCCACCTTTGAAACCTGCCACCGGAGGTGGAGGAGATGATAAAAGATTGAAAGTTATGAGCTAGTTAAAAAAAATACATAGATAGATATGGCTTCTCTCTCCAAAAAAATAAAAACAACACCTTGCCATGAGATGACCATAATAGGGTCCAAGGTTATTCTAGGTACTTCTTAATTTTCATGTCATTTAGCCGGCCAGTCTGCATCAACCAGTTGATACGCACATCCATGACTCGCCTGTCACCGTGAGGGTACAAGTGTCATGGTGGGCCACGGGCTGGCATTGCCATTTGTCTATTTCTGGAATGGAGAGCCTCCCACGCGTCGGTTCTAGCCCAGGCAATAATCATGCAGGACCCACGGTTCCACGCAGTGTGGCACCCACATGATTTTTTTGGGTGGGTTGCAGCAGCCTGCACAGCCCTCGTGCTAAGTCTCCTATAAGAAGGTGGGCTGGAGCCTCGGTCCAAGCATTCCAATCCCTAGCGAGTCACCATCAGCACGAGCGCATCAGATTGAGATAGAGCAGCAATGTGCGGAAAGAGACAGCAGTGCCATTACAAGGTGTAGGTGTGTGGCGCACAATGTGTCCACAACTGACATCGTTGCCGCCTACCGGAAGCAGGGCCTGGTAAGTGCATATATAGTACAACTTTTGTTTGTTGGCTAACTAATGTCACGCATGGTGGCCCTCGTCTCACGCCGGATGAGTGCTGGAACTCCATGCAGGAGTGGCGGATGGAGGGGGACTCTTGGGCCACAAAGGAATCTAGGGAAAGATTACAACAGATAAAGGAGGCTTTCAAAGGTATGTTCTTTTCTCTATGTGTGTCTATATAGAATCAGATGGATATATATATACATGTTGATGGAGTGAGTTTGTCCTAGTGTTGTCGGATGTCTCCACGAGGGCTAGGTACGATGCTAACGTGTCCCGCTAGCCATCTGAGCTTGGTCAAAATGTTGGAAAATTAATCTTGGGGGAACTACTCCATCTCAAGTGGCTATGAAGGAAACGAAAGGTCCATAGGAATTACTCTATCTCAAGAGGAAGACGATGTTTTCAAGCATCTCTATGTGAACAAGAAGACAAACAATAAAAATATTTATCGGTTGTTATTGCTAGGCTATATATCCATGTAATCCTATGATAACGAAACAAAAAAGAAAAGTGATAGTTCTGTTCCATGACAAATTCTCTAGTGTTCATGTTCAGTACATAGTTTATCCTCTTACTCATGTGCGTTAGATCCTTGGGCAAAGCCAACTAGTGGTAACAAGAGATAATGCATGCCAAGTGACGAGGACATCACCAGCTTAGATATGACCATATTAATGGCTTGTAAACAAAAGGTGAATCAATTCTATATCATGATTATTGTTGTTACATTAGATGAATTGATGTTGCGCCGTGATGTGTGTTCATTGTCATTTTCAGAAATACATACATGGATTAAAAAGAGTGCTAGACACACATGGAAGGCATGGAGGACCAAAGAAGTTGATTGGGGACCAAGTCCAAGTGTTCCTTACATCCTCCACCAGGCCACCACGTCACTTTGGGCCCAAAGATGTAAAGAGATCAAGTCCAACACGTTTTGGAGGCTGGATTCGGACTGCAGAAAAGCATCAACTTGTGATGGATGCCACGGTCACATACAGATTCCGTGTTAGGTGTTCAAGTACTTTATGGAAAACTTATCAAGTCTACATTCCAACGGATCTAACCTCACCCCCATATATATTCAGAGTCGGCCACAATCGTCATATTTACATCGAGATGTTTTCAGCCCACGTTGCTGCGTCAACGTTTTTTTTGGTCGCTGGCCCGTGTATCATGTCGGGGCCCATGGGGGCACGTCCTAGGGTTGGAGCACGACCCCCAACCACGTTCTGGTCGTCCTTCACCCTCTCATATACCCCCATAGCCGCCACAAATAGATTAGGTTTTGTTTAGATGAAAGTTTATCCATTACTACTTGCTTGTAAGCGCGCGTGCTGGTCCTTGGACGGTTGTAGTCGGGTCGTGAACGTCTCTCCAGTCTAAATTAAAGTTATCCCCCCTCTCATCGAAAGATCGGGCGCAAACCCTAGGATGTGCCCCCATAGGCCCCGGCATGATACACGGGCCAACGACCCAAAAAAGGTTGACGCAGCAACGTGGGCTGAAAAAATCTTAGTGTAAATATGACGATTGTGGCCGACTCCGAATATATATGGAGGTGAGGTCAGATCCGTTGGAATGTATACTTGATAAGATTTCCATGAAGTACTTGAACGCCCAACACGGTGTCTGTATGTGACTATGACGTCCATCACAAGTCGATGCTTTTCTGCAGTCCGAATCCAGCCTCCAAAACGTGTTGGACTTGATCTATTTCCATCTTTGGGCCCAAAGTGATGTGGTGACCTGGTGGAGGACATGAGGAACTGTCACACCTGGATTTACACAGAAACCCGAATGCAGCCATATGTGTGCCCAGGAAGTCGCAGAATACATATAGCAAACAAATATGATAAATAGAGAACATATGCTTGAATAAAATAGTTTTACATCAGAGTTTACCTAAATAAAACACAGTGGACGTCTAACTCTGTCGACAGATAGAGCCTCAAGTCCACATGGACTCTGACTCGGGGAACACAACTTAGTAGTACGACAGATCTTCTGGAAACTCAGTAGCAGACTCATGCATAGCCCAATCTGTTGCCCATCCGGGATTTTGTTGAATAAATGACAAGTGTAAGTAAAACATTTACTTAGCAAGTATAGCACGGGTGTATGAAGGCTCAAAGTAAGGCTAGACACGGCTAAACTGCATTAGCATTTTTAGTTGGTTCGTTTTAACATTATCCGAGTTATTATAAGTGAATGAAACCTAGTTGCAACCTAATTAATAAAGCATAAGTGACATTAATTATAAATAATCATCAATTTTCTAATAAAAAGGATACATGCCGCTCGTGACCATGAGCAAGGCTACCATGATAGATTTACACTCTGCAGAGGTTTTGCCCTTTACCCACCAGTCGCGTAAAAGCTCGAAAGAACTTTGAACCCAACCATGCGGAGGTGGATCGGACCTCACAAATCACACTTACGAGGTGTGACCGCATAGGGACGCTACGAGGCTTTTCACAAGACACCCTAACAAGACAGTGACCGATTATGGTACAGCTTAGGCAGCATGGCCCAGGCACCGAGATTGACTTACGCCTATGGATTCATACCATAAGGGGGTCAATGGCGTCCAGAGCGTGGGCATCGCACCCAACAATGCGCAACGTGTGGAGTTCCCCATCGCAGGGACTCCCAACACGGGACTATGCCTAACGAGACATAGCCAACGGATCTCCCATCCTCAGTGGATCAAGACATACTCTCATCCATGTTTGACGAAAAATGGACCTGATAGCTGGGATCGCTAAGAGTGTTAGCGTTGCTATGTCAATTGTATTAGATCTTTATAGTATATATACATATACATATATATAGATAGATAGATAGATAGATAGATAGATAGATAAAAAAAATTATGTTAGTCTCAAATGTCCAGCGTAGTTGCCAAGTATTGGGCTTGGTTCATTTCCAGGCTCAAATTGCAGCCTGCTCCAGAGAAAACTTGGGCTAACTCTCTCACAACAATGGAGCCCAAGTATATTTGCGTCCTGACCTCTGAATTACTCGTACTTGTGAACAAGAGCGCGGGAAGCCGGGAAACCAACCCCAACAATCAACAATGGAGCAGTGGCTGCCGCTGTTCCGCCACCTCCTCGCCTGCCCCGTCGCCAACGCCGGCGCATTCTCCTCTTTCCCCGCCTCCGGCGACTGCCCCAGCTCACCTTCCCCAGCGGCCGCGCTCCTCCGCCTCCTCTTATCCCCCGCGCCCACGCTCCACGCCTCCGGCTCCGACCCCACGGTCGACATCCTCTTCCAGACCCTCCCGCCCTTCCTCCAGTCCCAGGCGCTCTCCTTCATCGCCTCCTCCGCCGCCCTCCTGGATCCACACCTCCTCCGCGCCCTCGCCGTTCGCGTCCTCTCCGCCCCGCCCGGCCGGTATGGATTCTGGGCCCGCCGCGGCGCCCGCCACCTGCTCGACGGATTGCCCGAGGAAGAAGGCGTCCCTGGTGTTGCCTCTGAGGACTTCGTTGATGGGTTCAACGACCCGCCTCCGTGGCTTAAAGAAGCGGCGGCGCGGGCGCGTCCTGTCCTGCCGTGGCTCCCTATTGATTGCCCGAGCGTGATGGGGAGCGGGACACGAGGTAGTGGTGGCAGCAGGGATGGTTTGGACGGGATTGGAATGGAGACATTGGTGCTGGCACAAGATGAGGATGTGGAGATGCAGGAGGCTGGGTGCATTGGGCCGAATCAGGCTCCTCCGCTTGAGGATTCAGTTGTGCAGAGAGCTCTGGCTCTGCAGAAGGAGATTGTGACGGTGGAATCAGTCTTGGTGGCCCAGCGGGTGGTGAAGGATTTGCAGGACCTTTGAGTTGAGTCCAGGAATGCGGCGGCAGTGCTTAGCTTAGTACAGCCGTGGGAAGCTGATGATGACACTCTAAGGGTTTTGCTTTCCAATCTAGTTATTCAGGAGGATGGAGTGCGTGGAGGAGGGCCATCACTTGTGCTGTGTTCTGTTTTCCTACCGCAGTTACTTGAGCTTCAAAGACCAGCTTCATCAGTTCTTCTTGCCGTGGCGTTGGATCTCTGCAAGCGCCACCCAGCTGCAGCACTGGAGGCTGTACTCTTTCCGCTGGTTCTCAGGAAGGGAGGGATAAATGTTCCCCAGGGTGATGTGCTAACACGTATTGTGAAGGAATGCATGCATCCACTTCACGTCACTGCTTTCTGCCATAGGCTGCTTTCAGGGGAGGAGCAAGAGTGGAAACCAGTTTGTTTGCCTCAGCATCAGGAGTATGTTGGCACTCACTTGGTCTGGACAGAATCTCTGTTCGCGCTATTTTACAGCATTCTCAGTCAAGGCATTTGCTTGACACCAAGCACCATTGGTGAGCTAGTTTCTGTGATTGATGAGCGGGTGTCAGAGTTCTCGAGGTCACTGAAATTTGGCAACTTTATGATGTGCTTTGTGTCGAAGTGTTGGCATCAATGCAAACACCAGAGGGTTTTGCTTGAGAGAGCAGCTGAGAGAACCAACACTTTCCTGACTAAAGCTATATTGGCGAAACTGCGCCCAGCAAGTTGAAGTTATATGGTAAAGCATTTAAATGCAAACAACTTGTGAGTCTACATTTCTACTCAGAATTAGCTGATGTTTTAATTCTCTAGAAAAGGCTGTTCAATTTGATATAAGTACTCCTATGCATGCACAGTGCTTTAACATCTACTAACTTGGAAACATAAAGCTCTCTAGCTCAAGAACCATGCAAAAATGAAGACTGGTTCTAGAAGAGCAAGTAATTTATTATTGTGCATATGTTAATCTTAGAGTTTAAGATTCATAATTAAATAAGAGCTTTGGAATCTTCATAATCAACATGACATTTCAGTGTCTGAAGAAATCCACATGTTATAGTATATTACATTAAGTACAGGTAGTGCAAACAGTTTATTCTTAAAACATACAAACACTGCAAGTAAAATACATATTTCGACACTTCACTGTTCCTTAGGAGCACTACATACAGATGCACTACACACTGATGCATTGTTGCTGAACAACAAGATACTTCTTTGCTCTAGGCTTCTGATGTGACTCACTTCAATATTGCTTTTGTAGTCTGGAACCTTGATACCTTATCAGTGAACTTGGTTGTAGAATAGAAATTAAGGTAGTCTTGGAAACGATATTGGCTAGGATATGTAAGCTTTGGAGCTGGGCAGATTATGGCGTCAGCACCAGGGTTATAGAATGTTGCGATAGATAGGCGGCTCCCATTCTTATTGGGTAGAACCCGATGGCATATACTCTTGTAGATTCCATTGGTCATCACTTCAATCTGATCTCCAAGGTTTACAAAAATCCTATTGCCTTCTGTTGGAGTTATTGGGATCCACTTACCATCTTTCAGAAACTCCAAACCTGGGACTAACTCATCTTGAAATAGAAGTATAATCCCCCCAGCGTCAGTGTGTTCCCTGAGGCCCATCACAAGCTCAGGATTACTGCACCTTGGATACTTTGCCACCTTGATGCCTACAGATGGTTTAGAAAATGCCTTCTCGATGTAATCCTTGTCCAGCCCAAGATTTTCGCTCATGACTGCTGCGAGCTGTTCAGCCAATTTGATTACTGCTTCAGCATATTCAAATACTGTTGTACTGCACAGTGCATTAAAACATGTTAGTTTCCTTTACAAATGTGTGGTTTATTGTTCACAGCATATGACTGCTAGACTTGGTAAAATGTTTTACTTCTATTTAAATTTCAAACTCACCGAAGAAGCTCAGGAATGTCATGACTGTTTGGTTTTGGCTGATGACGATACATGAAACTGCACTCCCAGTCAACATTTGATGAAACTTTCTCATAACCTAGGATTTTTGCCATCCCCGAACTGTAGAAGTTCTTCTCCATGTCTTGTTCATAGTGTTTGTTCACCAGTCCCTTCATTTTATTCATGAGGTCCTCATCGACTCCATGATTCTCAAGCTGCCATACAGTTTTGCATGCAGATGTTAGAAAAGAAAGTGAAATTCTCCTCCTCAAGACAATGATGCTTAATTTTTTTACTTACCCAAAAGAATCCCCATTGCGCACATGCATTGTGGAGGAGTGAAAGTGTCTCTGATCTCTTCTCGCCGTGCAGCTGATCCATCTTTATCACTGGAATCTCCATTTCCCGAAAAACTGGTGTGTAGCAGTCTAACCAGTCGTGTGTTTGCTCTTCTCAAGTTGGTAGGTTCTATCGACTGCCTGCCTTGTATTTATAGTGGCCTAGATAGGAATGTTTGGAATATCCTTTTCGAGATTGTTGACGTGACATTGTTTGAGAATGAAGGAAACCTTGCTTTGTTATGAGGTTTATGTAGAATCATGTCCAAATGCATGCCACTATTCCCATGTGATTTAGCTAAGATATCATACGTGGCATCCTTCGAGACTCATCAACATGGTTGACCTACCATCAAAAGATGATTGCTATTTGTTTATTCTGTTTACTTCCATATAATAATGAATAGTAATGTCAGTCATCTGATTTGTTTAAGTACTTCCCTACATGATCCACACTCTTTGGATCAGTTCACCGCCCCTGAATCGTGGTAAATGTTGGGAGGAGTAAAATCTCAACTTGAAGATATCTTTCAAGTCAGACTAATCATGGCAGATAGCTTGTCTTTGTGATTCAGTGCATGCAGACCTGTGCGCAGAGTCAATCACGAAATAGCTCAACTGAATCTGAGACCATTCGTTGCATTTCGTTTGTCGATGCAAGCCTAGATTCTCTGAGAGATTTGCTGGATCATGTTTGCGAATTCTTTAAACTGCTTACGCTAGTTCTCTGCATGTCAAAATTGCAGTAGGTCCCCTCATCTTTACGCAAACATTGTTAATCGGACAGTTGTTCTCTGCATGTCAAAATTGCAGTAGGATCCCTGTCAATGTGTGGATCTCCAACGCGTTCCAGATTTGTTTTTTAGCACACAAATAAGACGCGCGGCCCAGCATGCTCCACGCAGCAAAGGAATTCCGCAGAGTAATATAGGATGACGGACAGGGATGGGAGTAACGGCCCGGCCTTATTTGTGCTACACGATCCCGGAAGAATGGGCCGGCAAACAGGTGGGGCGTTGCTCCAGGCCCAGGTGGGCAAACCTTCTACAAGTTGGCCCATACATACGGCCTGCTAGAGCCTAGAGGTTTGTGCGTCCACCAGAGAAATCCACCTTGGCATGTTGGCAGATGGCAACGACTGCAAGAGCAAGAAGGCCTTCTTCGTTTTAGAATTCTCAATCAAATCTCAATGCGAGCTGAAATTTTTTGTTTCTTTGAGAAGAATGCGAGCTGAGTTGACACCAGCCCTCTGCATTGCCGGTGTTGGAGTACGTGGCGACCAACGAGAAAAGTGAATAAAAACCATCTAGAAAAAAAAAATCTCAATGCCAAAGTTTAATGCTTTCATTTGTCAACACAAATTGCTGGATCTTTCGAAAAGATTGCGTGACCGAGAACGTGGCCGGTTATCAAATATTCAGAACTCGGTTTTTATTAGGAGTTGATCATTGTGTATGGTCAAGCACTAAGGCGCCAACACTTGTCAAATTCAAGAGTACATGCCGATCACGTACATGATCGGAATGGCCTCTCCTCGTGTTCATGCCCTCTACTACGCACCACCGCCCACCACCAAGGGTCAATCCGCCATTTCTTTTAAGCCCATTTCACTTGAAGCAGCTCGATCACCACCAAAACCAAGTCCATACTCTGAAATTCTCGTAGCCTTACACGTTGTGTCGCGCGACGCCGCGCGCCGGCCATGCAGTCCGGCGAGCAGGCGCCCGAGCCCGCCGCCGTGAGCGAAGCGGCGCCGGCGGTGGTTGCGCCAGAGCCTGCCCTTGTCGGAGAAGCGCAAGCCGAGCCAGCGGCTGCCTCAGTGAACGAAGCGGCGGCAGCGGAGGCGCCACAGGTTCAGGAAGCAGAGGCCTCCGCGCCGGCGGATGGCGGCGGCAAGAGCCCGAGCCCAAGCCCGGCGCCGGCGTCGCCGTCGACGGTGAAGGAGCGGCAGATCCCCGTGGACCCCGCGTCGCTGCGGCGCCTGGGCATGGTGGCGGACGAGGACTCGCCGCTGTCGGCGCCGTCCGTGCTCACGGAGGTGGTGGCGCGGTCGTCCCCGCTCCTGCCGCCGCTCCGCCGCCCCACGTTCGTCGGCGCCAGCCTGCCGTGCTCCGCGGCCTCCTCCCCGGTGAGCAGCGCCGGCGCCAAGTGGGACGACCACCACCACCAGCAGCAGCAGCCGGCTGCGCCCGCCCACAGCCCGACCTCCGCGCTGCGCTCCCTCGCGCGGCAGCACTCCGCCGCGCTCGCCAGGCTCGTCGCCGCGCCGGCGCCGGCGCCTCCAGGGCTGTCGAGTTCCGCGTCGCGCGCCGAGGGCAGGACCATGGCCCCGCACGACGACGGCGAGGAGACCGTCGAGCCGAACAAGCTGCTCGCGGCTGACGATGGCTTCACGTGCGGCGTGCTGTGCATGCTCATCCCGGGCTTCTCCAGGAAGAAGCCCACCTTCGCCGGCGCCGCCGGCGGCGGCGGCGGCGGCGCGGCCGTGTCGGGGATGCAGAGGCAGCCGTCGGGACTGAGGCCCCGCCGCAGCAGCGCGTCGCGGGTGGCGTCGCTGGAGCGGTTCGAGTGCGGGTCGTGGAGCCCGCCGCCGCCGCCCGTGGCCGCCGCGACGCACGACGCGGCCGAGTGCCTCGCGACGGAGGTGGCGAAGACGAGCTGCGCGGCGGACGACGCGGAGGCGCCGGTCAAGATGGCGTTCGTGTTCGACGGCGAGCTGCCGCCCGCGGCGACGACGAGGGGCATCCTGAAGAACTCGTCGTCGTCGCGGCTGGACTCGGCCAGGCCGTCGACGTCGTCGCAGCGGCACGTGAGGTTCTCGACGGCGGCGGCGGCGGACATGGCGGCGGCGTCGTGCCCAACGTCGCCGTGCATCACGCCGCGCCTGGCGAGGGCCAGGGCGGAGTTCAACGCCTTCTTTGAAGCGCAGAGCGCGTAGCCGGTAGCCGTGCACTAGCCGTGTTTCTTTTTTTTTCTCTCTCTCTCTCTTTCTCTATGATGGGCACCGGTATTTCTCTTGCGCGGCGATCATCATTTCGTCTGGGTTGATGCATGCCCATTTGTTTCCCCTGCTTCGACCTTCTTCGATTTTGTTTTTGTTTGTGCAAAAGGACATCCCCTGTGTATGGAATTCGATCAAATGTGTACAGTGGATGAACTGGCTATATCTGGAGCACGAATCAATTCAAACGGATAAGAGGCTGAGCTCACAAACGGTGAAAACTGAAAACAACCTATCAATTCCTTCACTACAGATTGAGGAATGCATCTTTACATGTACATGCATGCAGTTGGTGCCCCTCTTTTGCGCGGGCCAAAGTTGATAAAGTGTTAATAAGTTTAAATTCATCTCAATAAATTTGATGTAAGATATGCTAACCTATGATTTTTTTAGAATTACAAAGTATAATGCAGACGCTCACACACGCACGTCCACTCACCCCTATGAATACAGGTACGCAAACCCTGCACCTATAATCACCTCCTGCCAACCTATGATTTTAGGAGGCATCTTGTCAACCCATACTTAGACCTTATAGAAGTATAAATGCCCTAAAACGGACTTTAGAAGAACATGATTCACATCGTGAGGCAACATATATACACCCAACGATAATCGATAATATCAAGCATGCCACCGGAAAGGGGCATAAAAAAAATTAAGATCCCGCCTATAATGGAAAAGGCTTATGTATGCCCCTAGGGATGGTAATGGGTCGGGTCGGATGCGGGTGCAGCAAAACCCAACCCATTACGAGACCCGTCATATTTAGCCACGCCTAACAATTATGAAACCCACGGGTGAATTTCAGCATCCGCACCCGCACGTATACCATGTTTTTTTTTCTATTTTCACTCCTCAATTTAAGTTAATTAGTTAAAATATATATGTGCACATGCAATTGTTAATTAAGATTTGGGGCCTGCTTGGTTTGGTGCCAAAATATTGGCATACCAAAATATAGGCATGCCAAAATTTTGGAAGCTATTTGGTTTGCTACCAAAACCTGCCAACATCTCACAAGTATTTTACCAAAACGTTGGCAAGTTTTTAGCCCAACTTTTGGCCTCCCAAAACTTAGGCATGTCAAAAAATTGGTACCAAACCAATGAAGCCCTTGAACCCGCGACCTTTTCCCATTTTCTTAGTTATAGCATAAGTCTTGTTCAGGTTGAACTCACCCCTATATTAACAAGATTAATTTTTTTGCAGTTGAAAAAATGACTAGGCACTAAAACAGTCGTTCTACCAAAACAATACCTCATGGATGACAAGTGGGATCTACTGGTAAAAATTACTAACAGTATTAAAATGGTATCCATTGGATCCCTCTCAATCCCTTTCAACCAAACATAAACAGGGTTTAAACCCAAGAATAGAGCCAACCAAACCCACATTTAGTCCTCAAACTAAACACCATGGGCCCGTTTAGTTCCCACAAACTTTCCAAAATTCTCTCTCCAAACTTCACTATTCACCTATCATATCAAATCTCTCTCCTCATGCATGGGGCATGAAATATAGGTAAATAAAAAACTAAGTACATGGTTTTGATGTACACGATGAGACGAATCTTTTGAGCCTAGTTAGGTTATGGTAGGACAACGATTACCACAAACAAACGAAAAGTGCTACAGTGCGCTACAGCGTCCAATGTGACTTTTCGACCAAAATTTACCCACCACTTTTTACAACTAAACACACCCATGGTATGTATGTCTGAATGTCACGTATGTACTGTGATTTTTTTTAAAAATGTAATGAATATGATGATACGGAGTATCAGATATCAGCCATACGGCCCCATATCCAACAGCTCCTCCGTGCGTTGGCAACCTTGCGTGCGCTAGTAGGAGAAATCCTCCGGAAAGTGAACCACACCATCTCAGAGTTTACGAGAAATCAGTTTTATTAGCAGGTGTGACTAAGTAACAAACACATCATCAACACAACCAAAACCAGTAAAATTTCATAGATCGAATGTCATGAGGCATTTGCAACCACAGCACCATCATCACTGTAATAATCTTTCCTTCCCAAGCCCTCCTCTTCTTTGATCCTCCTAATCCTCGCAATCACCTCATCAATGGTGACGTCGAACGCATCCCTCATGTCCCCGGCAAACCTCACCCGGGGGTCCTTGTACAGGAACCTCGGGATCATCTTGATCACCTCCTCTCTCATGGCGGCGACCTCGCCGTCGGTGTACCTGCTCAGCGCCTCCTCGATCCCCACCTTCCCCTGTATGACCTCGTCCTGGTCGATGAACACGAAGTACCGGCTGCGGCGGCCACCGCCGCTGCTCCGGCCACCGTCCGCCGGCGCCGGGTCGTCCCTCTCGTGCCAGTGGTACTGCTTCTCGAAGGTGGAGGCCTCGTGGAAGAAGACGGGGATGCAGCCGGCCATTACGGCGTCCACCGACGAGCGGCGCATGAAGGAGTCCCCCGGCGGCTGCAGGCAGAACCGGGACGCGGCGAAGAGGTCCATGAGCTTCCGCGGCGACCGGCAGGTTGCACCATTGCCGGCAGCTGCGGCGGCGCTGGAGCGCGGCGGCGGCGGCGTCGCACTCGTCGAAGATGCGGTCGCGGATGGCCACCGTCCCGTTGGGGCGGCGCGCGCCGGCGAACGCGAAGAGCCACGGCCGCGGCGCCGCGCGCGCCCGCTCCTGCCAGTCGGAGACCTCGCCGGCCGACGAGGGGTGGAAATAGCTCGGGTAGGGGACGGCGAAGTCCCGCCGCGGCTGCTCCCAGATGATGGTCTCGTAGGTGAGCACCGTCATGTTCCTCGACTCCGGCCGGAGCATGAGGCTGTTGCCGCAGCCATTGTCTTCGCCGGCGCCGTCACCGGCCGCCGGCGCCTGTCGCCGGAACATCCAGGAGGTCTTGGAGGCCACCATGAAGTGGTCGCGGCCGCCGAGCGCCGCCCACGCCGGCCGCGACGACAGCCACCGGAGCATCCGCTCCGGCGCGCCGTCCCGGACCGTGGCGTTGAACGGCCCGCACGTGTGCGGCTGGAGCTCCATCGCCGGGTAGTAGGGCACGTACACCGCCGCCGCCGCCGCCGGGTCGCCGGTGACGCACTCGTACAGCCGCATCCGGTGGTGGAAGATCACCTCCAGCGCGTACTGGTTCGTGTTGTACCACCCGGTGTTGGGGACGATGTCGGCGGCGGCGTCGCCGTCGTCGGTGCGGTTGCCGACGCCGGCGGGGAGGAGCACCGGGCCGAGGCCGGCGTTGGACATGAGGGGGCAAATGCTTTGCTCGCTGTTGAACATCGGATAGCCATCGGCGCAGACATGGAACTGCGGCGGCAGGTCCACCATGTACACGTACCGCCCGTCGCACGACGGCGGCGACGACGGCGTCGAGCGCCGAGCGTCAGGGACAGAGAAGAAGAAGCTGGCATTGCGCGAGAACGGCAGGAAGGAAGCTACCGCGCCGGCGCCGGCGCCGGAGAGGTGGAAGAAGGGCTGGCGGAAGTGGAGGAGGCAGGTGAGGAGCCATGAGCCGAGGATGAAGAACACATAGACGAAGCACCTGGGGTAGTTAGCTTCCATGGCTCGATGGCTGCTGCTAGCATCCCAGATAGATAGATCCTCCTCAGCTCTGGGGTTTAACTACCACTATACTACGGGGTTAGTGGAGGGTTAAGACTTGTCTTGGTACTCCGGATTTGTGCTAGGGATTTGGCGGGTTAGCAAATATTTTGTGTCGCCCACCTTATATGCAACACCCTAAAATTCATCACAATTTGCTTTTGTTTGAGTTTTAGAAAAGTTAAAATAGCCGAGTTTAGTTTCGCCCCTCCAACTCTTGGCCAGTCCATCTTTGCTCCCTCAACTTTCCCCGCTCGGCCTGTTTCTCTCCCGAGTCGGCCTGTTTCCTTCCCCGGCCCAACTTCCCTTTCGGCCCATTCCGGCCCATCCTTCTTTTTCTCCCAGCCGCTCTCACTCTCGCTGACGTGTGGGGCCCGGCTGTCGGGTCTTTCTTCCCCGAGCCGGACTCTGCTCCGAGCCCGATTTGGCCGCGCCGCCGAGTCCGTCCCGCCGCCGCGTCAAGTCCTATCGTGGCACGCACGCAGAGGTCGGTTCCCGGGCCTATAAAAGCGCCGCCGCCCATGCTATTTTGCCCAATCGAGATCCAGCCAAAGCAGTCAACCTGAGCCACCCGAGACGCCGCCGCCGCCGAGCTCAAGCCGCCGTCGTCGTTTCGCGCCGCCGCTTCTTCTTCTTCGACCCGAGCAATCCCAGGAGGTTCGTCGTGGTGCCCTTGAGCTCGTCACCTTGTTTTTGCCTCAATTTTGGCCGCACATCGCGCTCACCGTGCTCGTCGCCGTTCCAATAGTGCCGTCGTCCGCCATTCGTCGCCGGCCGGTCGTTGCGCCCCTTTTCCCTCGTCGTGATCCAGTCCAGTAAGTTCACCTTGATCCCCTCTTTCTTCCTGTCCAAGCCGCGCACGATTTGGTGCACCGTAGCTCGGTTTCGATGTAACTCCGGCGATGCGCCGCCGCGCGCGCCTGTCGCCGCCGTCGCTCGTCGTCGTCGCCGACGTCACCCTCGTCCCCGTCTGTTTCCATCCGTCGGATTAAGATCCGACGCTCCTCAGCCGCCCGAGCATCCAAGTCAAACCCATCTGTAACGGTCAGCGTGGCGGATTTGCAAAGAAGCCCCTGAGTTTTCTGGAAATCAACCCGCGGTCCAGTTTAGTTCAAAAATAATTCCAAATAGGTCCTGTTTTCTTCTGTTTTAGCCCCTTCAAGATTTAAAATTATGCCCGCAGTCCAGCCCCTGTTATTTTATGGTTTAGCCCCTGTAGTTTTATAAAAATTATGTTTTAGTCCCTGGTTTTTCGCAGTTAAGCCCCTGGAACTTTTAAAACTTTGCCAGCAAGTCCCTGAGCCTTAGAAAAGCCATATCTTTTGCGTTTTAACTCCGATTTTAGTGATTCTCGCGCTCACGCGTTCGTTGTAACCTGTAGATTAGTTTTGTACTGTTGTTTTCTTCTGTTGGAATTGTTTGGTGTACTGTTTCTTATTTGTTGTATTGTTTCCTTGCATGTGAATGTGTGATGCGATTAGGAAACGAGCAGTTCGAGGATTTCTCTGAAGAGCCAACTGTTGGAGAAGGATTTGAGCAGCAACAGAGTTGGGAAGAGTATTATGTCATGCAAATGTCCTAATAATTATTAATTTCACCACCCATGCATGTGTCTTAATTTGATGGGTTCCTATTTAAGGATTTGCCTAGCCACTATATTTTTCCCTGTGCCTGAAACTGGGTTACTTAATTAACTTTAATGGTAGATGATGCTTAGTTTCTCAACTGGGATTGGTTAAATGAACCCCTACTCTATGTTCCAAATACTCTTTTAATTAATTAATTGGCAAGATCATATCTTTTTAATTGGAACATGGAGAACCACCCAGGAAAACAGTACAACCATGAGTGCCATGTGGCTCTGGCTTTGACTGACTAATTAGGTGCTCTAGTTTTGGTAGCTTTACTCGAAAGGGGCATGGGGGGTGGCGGTTGACGAGGTATACCTCGGTCCTTTTGAGCTGTGGGCTTTGGTAAGAGACAGACCTCATTAGGGAGGGTTATGCTTTGCTCTGAACCGGAAACCTTAGCGGGCTATCATTTATTAGAGTGCTTTTGTAAAGGTCTCATAGTGAAACCTAGTATTCGGTCCACGTGGTGTGGGAAGGGTACAATGCTTCGGCAATGGGAATCACGGCTTATGGTGAAAGTGTACAACCTCTGCAGAGTGTAAAACTGTTATAACAGCCGTGCTCACGGTTAAGAGCGGCCTGGACCCTTAAATGATAATCATACTTGAACATGATCTAAATCATGGTTATGTGAAAATGTTGGGAATATGACATTCATTAATTTGTGGGTGGTATATACTTTCATTTGCTAGTAAATAGTTGCTTAATAAAACTTGACCAACTAAAAGTGCTTACTGCAGTATGGTCAGCCAACCTTTTTGCCTCAGCCTTGTATGGCATATTACATTTGCTGAGTACGTTATGTGCTCATACTTGTTGCCTTTCTTTCTTTTATTGCATCTAGTACAACCGGAAAGCTGCTCAGATTGGGAGAATTTAGAGGATTACACTGCTGATTTTGAGGAGTTCTAGGCGAGTCTCCCCCAATCAATGCCTGTGGAGTTGGAGTCACTTTTGCTTCGTTAGATAAACGTTTATTTAAGTCTTCCGCTATGACCTTTGTGTCAACTCTGAGGTTCTAATAAATGCACTTTAACACTCTTTCGTTATGTATGGTTATGGATATTCACTTGTGACGTCTACCATATGTGTGTAAACTGATCCTGGCGCACATATGAGATGCACCTGGTTTTGCCTTTAAAACCGGGTGTGACGGAAGTGGTATCAGAGCTATGTTGACTGTAGGACGCAAGCCTAGATAGCAATGGTCATTCTCTAAGGATTAGTTTGCTTAACTACTCTTGGTCTATCTATTATTGGTTTAATTTGCTATTATTCTAGGTCTTTGATAATTGTCTCCTCCTTGATTATGTTCTATCTTTCTCAACTTCTCATCTAGTTTCGAGGTCTTTAGAACTTTTTCTAACCCCCTGCTTGCTTAAACCATAGATGGTGTTGACAAGGCAAGGTGCTCGTAGACTGTCAAGCACCCGTTTATCTTTTTCGTCGCATTCAGTGCAAGAAGTGGAACAGGAACCTGAAGAGATGGAAGTAATGCACGAAGAAGTCAACTCAGGAGGGAATGCTCCAGCTGGACCTGAAGGAAGTGAAGGACCCTCTCCGCCGCCTGGCATGTGGGTAGTGACCATCCATCACCACGACGGAGGCAACAGTGGATTCCCGATGATGCTTCGAATGCTCTTCGAGCGTCTGAACTATCCAGTGGAGATAGAGTATTGTGGAAGGAGGAGGACACATCCAGATCACCCAGAGGACTGGGAAGTCACTGTATACATCAGAGAGCCTGATTATGATTTTGGAGGAACCAAAGAAGCTGCAGTGCATCATGCTATCGCCATAAGGTCAACCTTTGAAGCTGGAATCCAGGATGCAGCAAGACGTGCACTTTCTGTGTTTTGTCATGAGGAGGCTGCTGAAGTACGTAACACTGCTTGGGCATATCTCCCTCGAAGGAAGCAAGGCACTCCTACTGGTGTCGTGCCACATCCGCCGGGTATAGACTCTACACTCAACGTTCAAGTGGCGTTCACCCAGATGCTCAACGTGCACGCCGATGACACCACAAGGGAACTACAAGAAGTGCGTGAAGAACTCGCTGCCGAACGAAGGAAGAACAAGAGGCTGATAGCTGAACTCAAAGGAGAAGAACTTCCGCCCCTGGATGAAGATATCGAAGGGTTGATGGGTCATTCGCCGCCCCGCTAGACAAAGCTTGGTGGATCGTCTAGTTGCTTTACCCATACCTATTAAGTTAGGATACCCTTTCTTTTGTTAGTTCAGTACGTTTAGAAGCATTGAGTCTCGTGAGTAGCTTGTAATTTAGTTTGGCTTAAAAGTGTGGTAGAGATGTTTGCTTTTGTGCAAAGTGTGTGATTTGGATCTTTGTAATGATTGAACTTAATTGTGGAGTGATGACCACAATTGAGTAATTAATAAATAAATAAATTTAGTTAGTTTGGGTTATCTTGGTCTCTGATCTTAGCCCTTAGCTATCACTTTATCCATATAATTTTTATCCCTCCTATAAATCATGCTACGCGACATTCTGTTCTCGCGGCTGCATGATACCCTGGTACTGTCCGAATTGTTTCTGGAGCTTCGTAACTCCATTTGACGTAAATCCAGTTGGGTTGGATTAAGGACTTGATAACCTAGGTTCTGGGAATTTTTCGCGATTTTTGGAGGTTCTGGAAGAGAGATATAATGGTTTTATTGGAGTAACCAGAATCTGTCTCATGGTCCTGACACAACTGTCTTGTTTATTTTATATCTCGAGCTACAAAATTCCGATTGAGGTGATTCAAGTTGGGATAGTTTCAGAATTTCATAGTCTACGGCAGACAAAATATCATGATTTTTGGATAAACAGAATGAGAGTTACAACTGTTTAATTAGGACGAACAGAATCTATTTCAGAATTTGGATTGCCCGACGTTGGTAACTTGTCCTACATTAACTCTTATCTGTTCATGATTTGAGTTATATCGTTTTACCACCCTATGATCTTCATGTTCTAACCACCAGATGGTAAACACCAGGTCTGGAAGTGGAGTGGATCAACCACCTGTGATTCGTCAAGGACGTGCCAACCCCAATCCAAATCTTCCGCCGAATCAAGCAACCGTAGCAATGGAGCAGATCCTCGCCAACCAGACTCAGATTCTCCAGGGCATGGCTAATACCTTGGCAGCCATGCAAGAACAGAACAACAACAACAACAACAACAACAACAACAACAACAACAACAACCAGCAGAGGGACAAGCACCGGGAGTTCATGAGTCACAAACACCCTACCTACTCCCACTCTGCAGATCCACTTGATGCTGATGATTGGCTGAAGACTGTTGAGAAGAAGCTGGATATGGCTCAGTGCAATGACAGGGAGAAGGTCCTGTATGCCTCAGGACGCTTGGAAGGATCAGCTTCAGATTGGTGGGATGCTTATCTTGCCACTCATGCCACCCCTGATGCTATCACCTGGCAGGAGTTTAGGACCAACTTCAGGAGCCACCATATTCCTGCTGGTGTCATGAAGCTGAAGAAGAAGGAGTTCCTCTCACTCAAGCAAGGTGGGATGACCGTCAGTGAGTACCGGGATAAGTTTATCCAGTTGTCCCGTTACGCCCCAGATGAGGTGAAGGATGATGAGCAGAAGCAGGAGCGATTTCTGGAAGGATTGATTCCGCCGCTCCAATATCAACTCATGTCTCATACCTTCCCAACATTTCAGAAGCTGTTGGATAAGTCTATTGGCTTGGAGAGCAAGCGTCGTGAGTTGGGAGAGCAGAAGAGGAAGTTCATGGCCTCAGGACAGTCAAGCAGTAACACCCGTTCTCGTTTCCAGCAACTCCAGCAGAACATGCCCGTTCATTTTGGTGGGCAAGGGAGTAACTTTGTGCCGAGTCAGGGTCAGCGGTCAGCACCTCCACCGCAGCGCCCAGCATTTTAGCAGAATCGCCAGGCCACACCGACTCAGACTCCAGTGAAGACACCTGTACCAGGCAGTGCTCCTACTCCCCGTACCTGCTACATTTGTGGAGATCCCAGCCACTACGCCCACAACTGTCCTAAGAGAAATGCTCAGACCCCACAGCGCCAGAGTGGCAGTGCACCTATTTAGAATACCCCTCAGCAGCAGAACCGGAATGTGAACCCGACGCCCCAGAGCAACAAGAGCCGCCTAGTGTGATTTGGATTTATTTGGATTTTTGGTTGGTTTGAATTCAAATTCTAGATTTGAATTCAAACTCTAATTGGCCAAACTAATTGTCAACCTATCTAACTGTTCGTGGGCCGAATTCCCGAAGCTTAAGTCCATCTTTCACCCTTCAACTCTTTTCCCGAGCCAGCAACCCAACCGGCCTGCTCGGCCATTCGGCCCAGCAGCGGCCCACTCTTCCTCCCCGCCACGTCGACTCCGCGTCGCTCTCCTCTTCCACTGACAGGCGGGCCCCGCCTGTCAGCTTTACCTCTCTCCTCGTGTCGTCTTCCTCCCCGCGCCGCGCCTCTCTCTCTCTCTCGCGCGAACGCCCGTGACTCCAACCACCCGAGCCGTTGCGGCCCGTCGCGATCGCGACGCGTGGCCCTGGCACGGACGCCAAGCCACCCTAGCCGTCCAAGCCCGAACCCTAGATCAGCCGCCGCCCTATAAATCACCCCCGCCGGCCTTCTCCCTGTTCAAGCCGCCGCAGCCCCGTGGGGGTTTCCAGATCCAATTCGAGGGGGAAGGAGTGGGGAAGGGAGTCGAGGAAGCCAGTGGAGGAGAAGCCGAGGGAAGAAGAGAAGCCCATCGTCTTCCCCGCGTCGCCGCCGAAGCCCGGAGCGCCGCCGTCCGTGGACTTGCCGACGAGGAGCCGGACCAGGGACGGGAAGAGGAGCACGAGGACCGCCGGACCGCGTCGAGGCTTCCCCGAGCTGCAGCGTACGACGACGTGACCCCTAGGTGAGCGCCGCCGAGTCGCCCCCATTCTTCTCTGTCTCCGGCGGATTCCGCCGCCGCGCGTGCTCGTCGTGCCTAGCCTAGCCCTCTGTGAGCCAGCCTTCGAGCTGTGCATCTTCTTGTGCAGGTTTCCGTCGCCGCTAAACCCTTTGCAACCCGCCGTCGCTTGTTCCCCGCAGCCGAGGCCGCCGCGGCCGAGCTCTGCTCGCGCGCGCGAACGCTGAGGCCGTGCTGCGGCCGTGGTCAGCCACGTGCCCGCGCACGAGCACCTAACCGTGGCTCAGCAGTCGCTGGATGTCACGCGCGCGCAAGCCGCACCCCTTTAACCCAAACCAAGCACTGTTGCGTGCAAGAACCGAGCCGCCGTCGTGCTCGCCGGCGTTCATGGCCGAGCCGCCGCTAAACGCGTCGGGAGGGCCCAACCGAACCAAATCCGAGCCTTGTTCACCCCAGCCGTGTTCGCCTAACCCTAGCGAAGCTGTTCCAGCCTTCCTAGACCCGAGCCGAGCCTTCTCCTGCGAGAACCGCCGCCGACCGTCGCCGCCGGTCGCGCTCCGGTGCGCGCCGCGCGTGCGCTGCGTCGCGCCGTGGCCATGCCACACGCGGGACCACACCAAGTCGCCACACAGCCGCGCACAGACGATCCCAGTTCGGCCACACCTTGATCCCGTGCACCCGGCTCACGTGGACCCATCTCACGGTTCACCGTGGACTCAGTCCACCAGGCCAGATCCAGCAGCCACCCCTTCGTGGGCCGAATGTTCGCGTTTAAGTCCGTTTAACCACCCTAAACTTTTCCGGCCCAATCGCTTTCGGCCCAATTCCAGCCCAGCCATCGTTTATTCTTTTTCTTTTTCTTTTAACTGCGCTGACATATGGGACCCACCTGTCATACTCTGCGAGTCACTGACACATGGGGCCCACTGACCAGAGTTGACCCGCTGACCGTTGACCCCCGTTGACCGTTGACCGTTGACCGGTCAACGCTGACGTCAGCAGGGCCCACTGCTGACGTCATCCTAGGCGGACCCCACTGCTGACGTCAGCATGACGTCATGCTGACGTCAGCAGGCTAATTTTTGTCTGTTTTCTTTTTCGGAAATTATTTAATATTTTCAGAAAATGATTTAAACTTCAAAAATTAATAATAAATCAACCGTAGCTCAGAAAAATATGAAACCAGTTTCTATATTTTTCTAAAATCATGATCTACGCGTTAGTGTAGAGTTTGGTGTTATTTGGGTCTTCTTTCGTCGCTGTCTTAGTGTTTTTTGCTAGAAGCCGCGTCTTATTTTCTTTCCGCGCCCCTAGGAGCTCCGGAGAGTCAGGAGGAGCCGGACTACTTCAACAACTGCTTTGACGAGGACGAAGACCTTTGCCCAGGTTCACGCCCGACCATCTCTGAAATACCTAATAGACATGCAAACTAGTATGCTAGCGCTTTACTTTACTCGCATGATAAACCTGCACTGCCTTTGTTATTATCCTGTTACCTTGCTACCTACTACTCACTTTATAATTATGCTATGCTATGCATGTGTTGGGATGGTTGTGATTGATCCTCTTGGCGTGAGTTGTGGGTGGTTTGGGAGGAGTAGTGCAGCTAGGCGGTGTAAGCGAGTAATAACAACTCGATCGTTGGTCGAGGTGTTGAGGGGCTGCACTCGGGCAGTCCCTATGGGGTACCTGTTGCGGGTACATGGTTACTGGTTACTTGGGGATTGGTACTCGGTGAGTACCTGAGGAGTTTGGGCGGCAATACCTGTTATGGGTGCCGATTGCGGACCGTTGCGGCGGATCGCTTGTGATGCAGATACTCGCTTTACCGAACAATTAAGGACCGAGTCGTGCCCCCACTTTGGACTTGGGAAATACCGTGCTCACCATCTACCCAGTATGGGGAGGGTTCCAGCAAGCCTACTCTAGTGCGGCGCCGAGACTGTAGGAGAATCGAGTTTGATATGTGTAGGGGGGATTCATTGCGGCGTAATCTCCCTGATTTACCACGGCCCCCGACTGGCCCCGGTGGGAAGGTTTCACGACCCTGGGGCAGATGTTAGATCGGATGTTTCCCAAGCCCAGGGAGACAGGATTGGCGCCGCTACTGTTTAGGGTCTCTGCTGTGGGCTGCGTCTCAGGTTGGTTGCGGACTAGCTTTGCAGCCCGGATGGATTCCTGGAGTGCCACCTCTGCAGAGTGTAAACTATACGTATAGCCGTGTCCACGGTTACGGACGACCCATTTCTGAGAAGCCCCGGCTAGCTTGGGAAACTGCTTTCTTACCTCATCCTTGAATTGGGTTATGAGAGATTGGTCCAGCTGAGGCTGTTGAGACGAGGTGGGGAGGGAGCTCACCGAGTCGACTAGTGAGTGAAAGGTGATTGGTGGATGATGTTTCGCGGGAACCTGCTGTGGCAGGACGAGTCCGATGGGAAAATGTGAGGCTGATGGTTGGATTTGGGGTGTGGAGGTGTAAGTGTGAGCAGGAGTTGGTGATGAGATGAAATTGGGTTATTGCTGCTGCTTGCATAAGAAAAACCCTGGATTAAACCTTGATTAATTCTATGTCCTTAGAATAGGCCACCTTTAAAGCTTGCATCATATTATGGTTGGTGACGTGGACCTGTCCCATTTCCTTGGGGACAGACTTTGGGTTCTCAGGTGAAGACCCCGACCACGAGTTCAACCAGGACGGGTGGTACGACTGAAGGGTGTGCGCTACGCTCAAGGATGCCTGTGGAGGAGTGGTCCCTGAAGTTCTAGCTACCGTTGCGCAGATGTTTCTTATTGTCGATTTAGCCCAGAGGGCTTGTACCAGACGCTTTGTCTTTATATATGTCATGTAATGAATCTTTTATCGTTGTATGGATGTGATATTCGACTGAGATGAGTTCTGTACGAGATAGCTGCTATTCCTGGGACTATCTCAAGGGTACAGGGAGTCGGGTTCTCGTCGGTGAGAATCCGGTTCGTCACAGTTGGTATCAGAGCCATACTCGACCGTAGCGCGTAACCCTTAGAACGGAAACTTAGGACAGAAGCTCTAACTGAGTCCTCTATTTTATATGAAACCCCTTGGACTACTTGAAAACTATATATAAGTACATCTCAACTGTTTACAAAACTTTTACCCTTACCTTACCTTACTAACTTGCTAACTTACTAACAACCCACTAACTGTCTGGCAGATGGAAGGAAGATCGGCAGATGAACGACGAGAGATCAGGACCACAGGAGCAGACTGTGGAGGTTTGGCAGTGCTACTGAGGGAGGTGCTGCGTACAGTGGGGATAGATGTGGACAACGTCTTCTACGAGGGATGGACCTACGGACCTGGTGAGGGAGTACACACCCGGTTGCAGATGGTTGTACCCAATATCCCTGGACGACCAAGGTCACTGATGCTACGAGCAGCTACCAGCGAGAGCACCTTCAGTCGGGCAGTGCAGACTATAGCTATGAGGATACTCCGACTTGCCACACTTGTGTACCAGAGTCAGCTCAGTCACACTCGTTTCCGGTACCTACCGCGAGCTCTTGAAGATCCGACAGACAGAGACGCAGTCAGCTTGCAGGCTCACGCAGCAGACCGAGAGCGGAACGTGACCCTGCGGACCTCAGTTCAGTGCATGATAGAGCAGGAGTACCTGAACATTGGCTTAGAAGAGAAAGTTGCCAAGCTGAAAGAGAAGGTATGGAAGCAGGATATCCAGCTGATGGAGAAGGACAACAGGATCGCCCTACTTGAGGAACAACTCAGAACTAAAACAAGGGAAGTCAGAATCTTGAACTACGAAGCTCGAAACAACAGGCATTTGGCAGGACTGATCCGAGCAACTCACCATGCTCGAGATGTCCGCCTGGAAGATCAGCTCACAGAAAAAGACAAGGAACTGGCAGCCAAGGAAGAAGAGATAGAAGGTCTGAAGAAAGAAGTATACTGGTTGGACAGTCTCAACTCAGAACTCCAGGAAGAGGTGGATAGCTATAAAGAGAAGAGTGGACGGAACTACCAGCTGATGAAGTACCTGAGTCTTCAACAGATGATGGCAAAGGATGAAGCTCGAAGGACCCTTAGTAGTTGGGTAAGATCAGACAGGAAGAGGGTAGCAGAAATGATCGCAGTGAACCAAGGACTACCAGAAGAACGCAGAGTTGAACCCAGGACAGAGAACTACAGAGTTTCACCAAGCCGAGTTGAGCCGATACCACTACCTGAGGCTCGAACCCTTACTCCCGAGATGACAAAACTGAGACAAGAACTGGCACACTTAGAGAAGCAGTTAACAGAACCTGAGATGGACATAGTGAGGTTGGCAGCGCGCCTCACGGACACCCACCAAGACAACAGGCAGTGATCAAGCAGCAGACAGAGACTGAGGCTGTGAGGTTGGCAGCGCGCCTCACAAGCACTTTCAGCAGTATGAGACAGATGCAGTAGACAGTATCAGCAGATGTCAGCAGTGATGAGACTTGTATCTATCTTCATGAGTAGATGTTTAGACTTAGTAGATCATGACCACCTTTTGGCTCAGCCACGATGTAGCATTCGCTTAGATGTACTAATCCTCAAGGTTGCAGGAGCTGGCCTCGGGATAGTACTCATGTCTAGGGTGTAATGCTGTAATGAATGATCGATCTTTTTGGCTGTTCTTGCAGTTTATTGATGTTCATCTTGAGTGTACTTTAGTGTTGAGTCTATTTCATGTGTGCAGCTCCTACTCTAGTTACGCTAACCTAACCATTACCGACCGCCACTAAATCTGCTTTATGAAAAATACAGCAAGATGTCGATCCGGAGATCCAACCGACTGCTTGCACGTTTTGAGGAAGCTGAGCAAGAAGAGGCAGCAATGGCAGCTAGAGGCAGAGGACGTGTCAGAGGTCGTGGTCGCGGAAGAGCAGTAGTTGCAGTTGGAGGCAGGGGTCGTGGACGCGCAGCAGGCGTGCTCCAGCCCGAGAACAACGCACCAGGAGAAGAACAGGAAGTGGAAATGCAAGAACCAGCAGTGGAACCTCAGCAGAACCAACAGAACAACCAGCAACCACCGCCACCGCCTAACTTGGCAGAAGTGATGACTACTCAGACACAGCTGATGCAACAGATGGCACAGGCCAACACACAGATGATGCAAGCTATGCAACAGATGCAGGGAAATCAGAACCAGAACCGTCAGGGACACCGTGAGGAAGACCTACAAAGGAAGATTGAAAGATTCATCAGGCTGAAAGCACCCACCTTCGACTACTCGGACGAACCACTCGATGCACACGACTGGTTGCGTACCATCGAGACGAAGCTGGACCTGACAGACTACACTGAAGAGGAATGTGTGGCCCTTGCGGCGCACCAGCTTGAAGGAGCAGCGAAAGCGTGGTGGGAGAGCTACTGTGACTCTCACGCAAACCCAGCTCAGATCACCTGGCTAGAGTTTTGTGAAGCTTTCAAGGAGTACCACATACCAGAACAAGTCATGGTGCATAAAGCAATGGAATTCAGGACAATGACCCAAGGAAGTTTGTCTGTAGCTGAGTACGCTCGACACTTTGCTAAGATGTCAAGGTATGCTCCTGAAGACGTCAACACTGAGAAGAAGAAGCAGTTTTGGTTCCAGTGTGGTTTGCACAGAGGTCTGAGGACAGCACTCACAGCGAGTTCGCACAGGTCACTAAGAGAGTTGATTGACAGGGCTATCGCAGTTGAGAAGGAAAGAGTGGGACTTGAAGATACCTGGCGAGAGAAGAAAAGAAAGGCTGAACAGTTGCACAACCACAGACTAAGTCAGAGGCCGAGGAGTGGCCAGAGCAACATGCTCAGGAGAAGCTTTCAGCAGAGCAACAGCCAAGGAAGCTCAGGGTTCAACAGAAACAGCTACCAGGGTAACCGAGGCAGTAACAGCAACAGTTTTGGCAGCAGAGGTAACAACTACAACAGCTTTGGTAACAGAAACAACAGCTACTCAAGTCAGGGAAACCCCAACTGGAAGCCGAACAACACACCCAGAATTGGTGGAGGGACCACAGTGGTCTGTTTTGCTTGTGGGAAGCCCGGTCACAAGTCCTTTGACTGTCCGGAGAAGAAGAACAAACAAACCCCAGCCAAGGCACCGGCACCTGGAGGACAAGACAGGCAGCCAACTTCAGTGCAGAGGGGACGCCTCAACCACTTGACAGAGGAAGAAGCCGAGGACGCTCCCGACGTTGTGCTCGGTGAGTTTTTAGTAAATGGCATTACAGCTTTGATATTGTTTGACTCTGGAGCAACTGGATCTTATATCTCGACAAAGTTTGTAAGAGAGCAGTCACCCCCGACAATACCTAAAGCTAGACCTATAGTCACTACTTCTCCCTTAGGAGAGCTTAGGTGCACTTTAGAGTGCCCCGCAGTTAGACTGATGATAGGAGGCCAGGAGTTCGAAGGAAACTTGACAGTCCTGGAATCGGATGGAATTGACGTGATACTAGGAATGGATTGGCTTACAGAGCACAAAGGAATAATCAGTTGCTCACCCAGAACAGTTGAGTTGACACACCCTAGCGGAGTCAAAGTAACAGCAGAACCACAAAGAAGGAAAACAAGGAAGAAATCTAGAACATGTATTCTAAGGCAGTTGGTATACTCTATCGAGAAAATGACAATCGAAGAAGTACCTGTAGTATGTGAGTACCCGGACGTGTTTCCCGAGGAACTACCAGGACTACCACCAGACCGAGACGTAGAGTTCATAATCGAACTACAACCAGGCACATGGCCTATTGCTAAGAGACCGTACAGAATGTCAGTGGAAGAGCTGGAAGAACTCAAGAAGCAGCTGAAAGAGATGCTTGAAAGCGGTGTGATTCGACCAAGTGCATCCCCATGGGGATCGCCAGTGTTGTTTGTGAAGAAGAAAGATGGGTCAATGCGCATGTGCGTAGACTACCGATCCCTGAACGCAGTGACGATCAAGAACAAGTACCCATTACCTCGAATTGATGACTTGTTAGATCAGTTAAAGAAAGCCAAGTACTTCAGTAAGATTGATCTGAGATCGGGATACCACCAGATGAAGATTAGAGAAGGTGACATTCCCAAGACAGCTTTTGTGACTCGGTACGGGCAGTACGAGTTCACCGTTGTGTCCTTTGGATTGACCAACGCACCTGCTTACTTCATGAACATGATGAACAAGGTATTCATGGAGGAACTAGACAAGTTCGTAGTGGTGTTCATTGACGACATACTAGTTTACTCAGAAACAGCCGAAGAACATGAGAAGCATCTGAGGATTGTACTAGAGAGGCTGAGGCAGCATCAACTCTACGGAAAGTTCAGCAAGTGTGAATTTTGGCTGGAGAAAGTAGCCTTTTTGGGTCACGTGTTGACAGCTGAGGGCGTAGCAGTCGACCCAGAAAAGATTGAGGCAGTGGCAAAATGGAAGCAGCCGAAGAGTGTTACGGAGATCCGGAGCTTTCTGGGATTGGCAGGATACTATAGAAGATTCATTGAGAACTTCTCCAAGATTGCCAAGCCAATGACCGAACTACTCAAGAACAATGTCCCATTCGAGTGGACGGACAAATGTGAAAGAAGTTTCCAAGAACTCAAGCACAAACTCACTACAACTCCAGTATTGACCCTGCCAGATATTCACAAAGATTTCGTAGTCTACTGCGATGCTTCAAGACAAGGTTTGGGATGTGTTCTGATGCAAGAGGGCAAGGTTGTTGCCTATGCATCGAGGCAGCTGAGGAAACATGAGGAAAACTACCCCACGCACGACTTGGAACTGGCAGCAGTGGTACATGCATTGAAGATCTGGAGGCACTATCTGATTGGCAACAAGTGCGATATCTACACAGATCACAAAAGTTTGAAGTATTTCTTCACCCAATCTGAACTGAACATGAGGCAAAGAAGATGGTTAGAACTGATCAAAGATTACGATTTGGAGATACACTACCATCCTGGCAAAGCTAATGTCGTGGCAGATGCCTTAAGTCGAAAGAGTTATTGCAACAACTTGATGATAGAAGAAAGTCAGCCAGAACTAGCGAAAGAGTTGTACATGCTGAAACTCGAGCTAGTAAAAGAAGGAAAACACCAGGAAATGAGGGTGAAGTACAACCTAGGAGACCGTATCAAAGAAGAACAAGGAAAGTGTCCAGAAATCCAAGAAGTAAAAGAGGATATCCAACGAGGAGTAGCACCTGACTTCCGGATAGATGAAGCAGGGACAGTATGGCTGAAAGACCGTATTTGTGTACCACAGGACGAGGAAATCAGGAGAACAATTCTCTCAGAAGCTCACGAGTCCAAGTACTCGATACACCCAGGATGCACTAAGATGTATCAGGATCTGAAGGATAAGTTCTGGTGGAAGAAGATGAGAGAGGACATAGTAGAGTATGTAGCCAAGTGCGACTCTTGTCGAAGAATCAAAGCAGAACATCAAAGGCCAGCAGGACTGCTGAAACCACTGGAAATTCTAATGTGGAAGTGGGAAGATATCAGCATGGACTTTGTGGTTGGCCTACCCCGCACTCAGAAAGGGAATGATGCCATCTGGGTCGTAGTTGATCGATTAACGAAAGTAGCTCACTTTATACCAGTCAAAAGCACACACTCAGTAAGCAGACTAGCAGAGCTATATATAGACAACATTCTTAAGCTGCATGGGGCACCAAAAAGTATTGTGTCAGACAGAGGCCCCCAATTCACAGCTCAATTTTGGCAAAGCCTACATCAAGCCATCGGGACAACCTTGGAGTATAGCATAGCTTACCACCCCCAGACAGATGGGCAGACTGAAAGAGTGAACCAGGTTCTTGAAGATTTGTTGAGGGCATGTTCTAGCTTACAGCACAGACTGGGAGAAGAGTCTATCTTATGCAGAATTCTCCTACAATAACAGTTACCAGGCCAGCCTACAGATGTCACCCTTTGAGGCACTTTATGGCAGAAAGTGCAGAACACCTCTAATGTGGTCAGAGGTGGGAGAACGAACATTCTTTGGGACTGACATGATTGTAGAGGCAGAAGAAAATGTGGCCAAGATCCGAGAGCACCTGAAGGCAGCTCAGAGCCGACAAAAGAGCTATGCAGATAAAAGGAGACGAGATCTGGAGTTCGAAGTAGGAGACTTTGTCTACCTGAAAGTGTCACCCCTCAGAGGGCATAAGAGATTCCAAGTGAAAGGAAAGCTAGCACCCCGTTTTGTTGGACCATACCAGATACTGGAGAGAGTAGGAAAGCTAGCCTACAAGCTAGACCTACCAGAGGAACTAGCGGGAGTACACCCAGTGTTCCATGTATCTCAGCTGAGAAAGTGTTTGAGAGTACTAGAACATGAGATCAAGACAGAGGCATTAGACCTACAAAACACCTTGGAGTACCTGGAGTACCCAGAAAGGATACTAGATAGAGCAGTCAAAGAAACCAGAAGCACAGCTATTCCGTTTTGCAAAGTACAGTGGAGCAATCACTCAGAAAGGGAAGCCACTTGGGAAAAGGAGTCAGTGCTGAAGGAGAAGTACCCCCACTTGTTTAAACCGTAGGTAATCACAAATCTTGAGGACGAGATTCTTGTGAGGGGGGGAGACTGTAACAACCCTAAAATTCTTATAGGATTTGTTGAATGCAAAAATTCGAATTTAAAAATTTTTGGTGAATTGTGTGCATGCAAACAAACATATAAGAGTGTCTTCTATTTGCTCCCTAAATTCCTAGGCAATTTAAATTCAAAATTAAAATCAATTTGAAGTGCTAAGGATGAAATAGTGTGATTTGGATTTATTTGGATTTATTTGGATTTTTGGTTGGTTTGAATTCAAATTCTAGATTTGAATTCAAACTCTAATTGGCCAAACTAATTGTCAACCTATCTAACTGTTCGTGGGCCGAATTCCCGAAGCTTAAGTCCATCTTTCACCCTTCAACTCTTTTCCCGAGCCAGCAACCCAACCGGCCTGCTCAGCCATTCGGCCCAGCAGCGGCCCACTCTTCCTCCCCGCCGCGTCGACTCCGCGTCGCTCTCCTCTTCCACTGACATGCGGGCCCCGCCTGTCAGCTTTACCTCTCTCCTCGCGTCGTCTTCCTCCCCGCGCCGCGCCTCTCTCTCTCTCTCTCTCGCGCGAACGCCCGTGACTCCAACCACCCGAGCCGTTGCGGCCCGTCGCGATCGCGACGCGTGGCCCTGGCACGGACGCCAAGCCACCCTAGCCGTCCAAGCCCGAACCCTAGATCAGTCGCCGCCCTATAAATCACCCCCGCCGGCCTTCTCCCTGTTCAAGCCGCCGCAGCCCCGTGGGGGTTTCCAGATCCAATTCGAGGGGGAAGGAGTAGGGAAGGGAGTCGAGGAAGCCAGTGGAGGAGAAGCCGAGGGAAGAAGAGAAGCCCATCGTCTTCCCCGCGTCGCCGCCGAAGCCCGGAGCGCCGCCGTCCGTGGACTTGCCGACGAGGAGCCGGACCAGGGACGGGAAGAGGAGCACGAGGACCGCCGGACCGTGTCGAGTCTTCCCCGAGCTGCAGCGTACGACGACGTGACCCCTAGGTGAGCGCCGCCGAGTCGCCCCCATTCTTCTCTGTCTCCGGCGGATTCCGCCGCCGCGCGTGCTCGTCGTGCCTAGCCTAGCCCTCTGTGAGCCAGCCTTCGAGTTGTGCATCTTCTTGTGCAGGTTTCCGTCACCGCTAAACCCTTTGCAACCCGCCGTCGCTTGTTCCCCGCAGCCGAGGCCGCCGCGGCCGAGCTCTGCTCGCGCGCGCGAACGCTGAGGCCGTGCTGCGGCCGTGGTCAGCCACGTGCCCGCGCACGAGCACCTAACCGTGGCTCAGCAGTCGCTGGATGTCACGCGCGCGCAAGCCGCACCCCTTTAACCCAAACCAAGCACCGTTGCGTGCAAGAACCGAGCCGCCGTCGTGCTCGCCGGCGTTCATGGCCGAGCCGCCGCTAAACGCGTCGGGAGGGCCCAACCGAACCAAATCCGAGCCTTGTTCACCCCAGCCGTGTTCGCCTAACCCTAGCGAAGCTGTTCCAGCCTTCCTAGACCCGAGCCGAGCCTTCTCCGGCGAGAACCGCCGCCGACCGTCGCCGCCGGTCGCGCTCCGGTGCGCGCCGCGCGTGCGCTGCGTCGCGCCGTGGCCATGCCACACGCGGGACCACACCAAGTCGCCACACAGTTCGGCCACACCTTGATCCCGTGCACCCGGCTCACGTGGACCCATCTCACGGTTCACCGTGGACTCAGTCCACCAGGCCAGATCCAGCAGCCACCCCTTCGTGGGCCGAATGTTCGCGTTTAAGTCCGTTTAACCACCCTAAACTTTTCCGGCCCAATCGCTTTCGGCCCAATTCCAGCCCAGCCATCGTTTATTCTTTTTCTTTTTCTTTTAACTGCGCTGACATATGGGACCCACCTGTCATACTCTGCGAGTCACTGACACATGGGGCCCACTGACCAGAGTTGACCCGCTGACCGTTGACCCCCGTTGACCGTTGACCGTTGACCGGTCAACGCTGACGTCAGCAGGGCCCACTGCTGACGTCATCCTAGGCGGACCCCACTGCTGACGTCAGCATGACGTCATGCTGACGTCAGCAGGCTAATTTTTGTCTGTTTTCTTTTTCGGAAATTATTTAATATTTTCAGAAAATGATTTAAACTTCAAAAATTAATAATAAATCAACCGTAGCTCAGAAAAATATGAAACCAGTTTCTATATTTTTCTAAAATCATGATCTACGCATTAGTGTAGAGTTTGGTGTTATTTGGGTCTTCTTTCGTCGCTGTCTTAGTGTTTCTTTGCTAGAAGCCGCGTCTTATTTTCTTTCCGCGCCCCTAGGAGCTCCGGAGAGTCAGGAGGAGCCGGACTACTTCAACAACTGCTTTGACGAGGACGAAGACCTTTGCCCAGGTTCACGCCCGACCATCTCTGAAATACCTAATAGACATGCAAACTAGTATGCTAGCGCTTTACTTTACTCGCATGATAAACCTGCACTGCCTTTGTTATTATCCTGTTACCTTGCTACCTACTACTCACTTTATAATTATGCTATGCTATGCATGTGTTGGGATGGTTGTGATTGATCCTCTTGGCGTGAGTTGTGGGTGGTTTGGGAGGAGTAGTGCAGCTAGGCGGTGTAAGCGAGTAATAACAACTCGATCGTTGGTCGAGGTGTTGAGGGGCTGCACTCGGGCAGTCCCTATGGGGTACCTGTTGCGGGTACATGGTTACTGGTTACTTGGGGATTGGTACTCGGTGAGTACCTGAGGAGTTTGGGCGGCAATACCTATTATGGGTGCCGATTGCGGACCGTTGCGGCGGATCGCTTGTGATGCAGATACTCGCTTTACCGAACAATTAAGGACCGAGTCGTGCCCCCACTTTGGACTTGGGAAATACCGTGCTCACCATCTACCCAGTATGGGGAGGGTTCCAGCAAGCCTACTCTAGTGCGGCGCCGAGACTGTAGGAGAATCGAGTTTGATATGTGTAGGGGGGATTCGTTGCGGCGTAATCTCCCTGATTTACCACGGCCCCCGACTGGCCCCGGTGGGAAGGTTTCACGACCCTGGGGCAGATGTTAGATCGGATGTTTCCCGAGCCCAGGGAGACAGGATTGGCGCCGCTACTGTTTAGGGTCTCTGCTGTGGGCTGCGTCTCAGGTTGGTTGCGGACTAGCTTTGCAGCCCGGATGGATTCCTGGAGTGCCACCTCTGCAGAGTGTAAACTATACGTATAGCCGTGTCCACGGTTACGGACGACCCATTTCTGAGAAGCCCCGGCTAGCTTGGGAAACTGCTTTCTTACCTCATCCTTGAATTGGGTTATGAGAGATTGGTCCAGCTGAGGCTGTTGAGACGAGGTGGGGAGGGAGCTCACCGAGTCGACTAGTGAGTGAAAGGTGATTGGTGGATGATGTTTCGCGGGAACCTGCTGTGGCAGGACGAGCCCGATGGGAAAATGTGAGGCTGATGGTTGGATTTGGGGTGTGGAGGTGTAAGTGTGAGCAGGAGTTGGTGATGAGATGAAATTGGGTTATTGCTGCTGCTTGCATAAGAAAAACCCTAGATTAAACCTTGATTAATTCTATGTCCTTAGAATAGGCCACCTTTAAAGCTTGCATCATATTATGGTTGGTGACGTGGACCTGTCCCATTTTCTTGGGGACAGACTTTGGGTTCTCAGGTGAAGACCCCGACCACGAGTTCAACCAGGACGGGTGGTACGACTGAAGGGTGTGCGCTACGCTCAAGGATGCCTATGGAGGAGTGGTCCCTGAAGTTCTAGCTACCGTTGCGCAGATGTTTCTTATTGTCGATTTAGCCCAGAGGGCTTGTACCAGACGCTTTGTCTTTATATATGTCATGTAATGAATCTTTTATCGTTGTATGGATGTGATATTCGACTGAGATGAGTTCTGTACGAGATAGCTGCTATTCCTGGGACTATCTCAAGGGTACAGGGAGTCGGGTTCTCGTCGGTGAGAATCCGGTTCGTCACAGAATTGATGTCATACTTGGAATGGGATGGTTAGCTGCTTTCGATGCGGTGATTCAGTGTGCCAAGAGGTCCGTGTTGTTGACTAGCCCTCAGGGAGAGAAGATTGAATTCGGAGCCACACAACCCTCAGCTTCAACTTACTCAGTGAATCAGGCCAGTGGTGTTTCTTTGGAGGATATCAGAGTTGTTTGTGAATTTCCGGATGTCTTTCCAGATGATTTGCCAGGTATGCCACCCGAACGAGACATTGAGTTTATTATTGAGCTTTTACCTGGTACTGCTCCTATTTCTAAACGACCCTATAGAATGGCTGTTAATGAACTAGAAGGACTTAAGAAACAACTTAAGGAATTGTTGGATAAAGGTTACATTCGTCCTAGTTCTTCACCTTGGGGAGCGCCTGTAATATTTGTGGGTAAAAAGGATGGTACTCTGAGGATGTGTGTGGATTATCGTTCATTGAATGAGGTAACCATCAAGAATAAGTATCCATTGCCCAGGATTGAAGACTTATTTGATCAGTTGAGAGGAGCTAAGGTTTTCTCCAAGATTGACTTGAGATCTGGCTATCATCAGTTGAGAATCAGGAGTTCCGACATTCCTAAAACAGCGTTCACCACCAGATATGGGTTGTATGAGTTTACGGTGATGTCGTTTGGATTGACAAATGCACCCGCCTACTTTATGTACCTGATGAATAAGGTGTTCATGGAGTACTTGGATAAGTTTGTGGTGGTGTTTATTGATGATATTCTGATTTACTCTAAGAATGAGGAGGAACATGAGGAGCATTTGAGGTTGGTGTTGCAGACTTTTAGAGAGAACCAGTTGTATGCCAAGTTTAGTAAATGTGAGTTTTGGCTGAATCAAGTGTCTTTTCTTGGTCATGTTGTTACTGATGGAGGTATTGCAGTGGATCCAAGTAAAGTCAAGGATGTGTTGGAATGGGAACCTCCTACCACAGTCTCTGAGATCAGAAGCTTTCTGGGATTGGCTGAATATTATAGGAGATTTATTGAAGGCTTTTCTAAGATAGCGAAACCTCTTACCTCACTATTAGAGAAGGGCAAGGAGTTTGCTTGGTCAGAAGCATGTCAGGCCAGTTTTGAAGAGTTGAGAGAGAAGTTGACTACAGCCCCAGTGCTTGCTATGCCAGATATTCACAAGAACTTTGATATATATTTTGATGCTTCTCACAGAGGTCTTGGGTGTGTGCTCATGCAGGAAGGCATAGTTATAGCCTATGCATCCAGGCAGTTGAGGAAACACGAGCTGAACTATCCTACTCATGATCTGGAACTTGCAGCTGTTGTCCATGCCTTGAAGATCTGGAGGCACTATATTCTAGGTAACAGATGTGAGTTGTATACTGATCACAAAAGCTTGAAGTACATATTTACTCAGAAGGATCTGAATTTGAGGCAGAGAAGATGGTTGGAGTTGATCAAGGATTATGATCTGGGGATCAACTATCATCCTGGCAAGGCTAATTTGGTTGCTGATGCGTTGAGTAGGAAGTCACAAGTAAATGCAATGTTTGGTCGCCAGTTACCAGCTGAGTTGCTTGCAGAGATGGTGTAACGCCCGCGTTTTAATCTCTGGGAAAATCACCTAAATAACACACCCGGTGAAAACTCTTTCAAATGTTTTACCGCCCGAGCTCCCGCTCCCGCCAACCCCGTCCGCCTTGTTTCCCCTCCCCCCCTCTTTTTCCTGTCCGCATCTCGATCACTGCCATCTTTTCCCGTCCCATCCCGCGTCGCCCGCTCTCGGGTCGACCGCCGGGTCCGTCCGCCTCCGGCCGTTCGTTGGCGACCGCCTGTCGTTTTCCGCCGCGAATCCCGCCGACCCCTCCCCTTTTTTCCCCTCTCCCTCTTCCTTTTTCCCTTCCTTTCTTTTTCTCTCCTTCTTCTTTTTCTTTTTCCCTTCTCTCCTCTCTTTTCCCTCCCTCCTCTGTTTCCCCCACCCGACACCCTACTCTGCTCCGCACGCCGCCGGTCGCCCCCTCCCCTCCTTCTGCTCGCCGCCGGCCCCACCCCGCTCATCCCTCTGCTCACTCCTCGCCCTCCATCGTGGTCCCGCCACCACCATCGCCGGCCACGGCCACCGCCGCTCCGACCGCCGTACTCGGCACTCACACGTGCACGCCACCGCCGGCTCAGTCACACACACACTCAGCTCCGCTCCGCACCACGCCACCACACTGCCGTGCCGACCACCGCTCTACCGCACTCGCCGCGCACGCTGTCGCCGCCGGCTGTCCCCACCACCGCCCGAACACGCCGACCGCCGCAGCACGCCCTCCGCGCGTGTGCACGCCACCGCCGGCCCCGCCGCTGTCCTTTCACCACCAGACCGCGCGCACGCCACATCCCGACGAGCACAGGGCCGCCCGTACCACCAACCGCCTTCAATTCGCACCACCCACCCGCCATTGCCGCCGCCGAGCATCTCCCCTCCGCTCTCTCGTCGGCCCGTCCCCTCGCCGCCCATCCCCGCCTATAAATAGGCCCGTCGGCTTCCTCTTCACCACCTCCCGCTCGCTCACCTCCCAGCTCGCCACCACGACCGAAGCAGCACCACTGCCGCCGTGCTCCGCCACCGCCACCGCTCCGGGCTCACGTGGGCAGCTCACCACGGGCCACTCCAAGCCAAGCCGACAGCACCCGGAGCTTCCCCTCCACTCCCTGCAGCTCGACCACCCACAAATTGACCCTTCCCGCCACCATAGCACCGCCACCCAGCTCACTATCGCCGTCGTTCCACCCCCTTCTGCAGTGACGCCGCTACGAGCCACCACCGCACGTGGTAAGCACCTTGGTGAGCTCGCCACGATCTCCTCTTGCTGTTCCGCTAGCTCTAGTCCATCATCGTCGCCCCTAGCGCCGGCGCCGCCACCGCCGACGGCCGCCGCCCCCTTCCTCTGCTCCGTCGCAAGGAGGAAGAAAGGACTTTTATGAATAACCCCCTACCCTTTCTGCTATTCAACCCACCGTCCAAAACTTTAAACCCTCTCTCTCTCTCTGACGCGTTTACGCAAAACCCCCTGGACTTTCACCAAATTAACCCGCAGTCCACACATACTATTCCCTCTCTCGGTTATTTTCACCAGGAACCCCTCGGACTTTCCTGTAATTATAGATAGGTCCTTATTCTTTATAAAACAGCCCCAAGACACCACTAAACTCGTCATTCCATGCGCCAAATTAATCCCGTTTGACCCCAAACTCCACCACAATATTCACCAATATATTTTTGCCAAAACCAACCAGTCCATACCCAAGAATAATCGTGTCATCATCATTCGCTCTCGTTTTCCGTTCTTTCCTTCTGAGCTCAATAAAAGTTTTTCTTTTATTTATTGGGTGTTTGCTTGTGTGTGCCGTAGACTCCGCTGTGAACGAGGAAGGACTCGAGGAGGAGCAGTGCTACGAGCAGGAGCTTGGAGACCAAGACCCCGGGCAGGAATCCCCCGAGGGTTGGGAGAACGGCAAGTGCAATCCCACCCTTTGATGCATACTGTTGTCCCAGTTTTTATAAACACAACCCATGGCCTGATTTATAAAACTTGCATGATTTTACTGCTAAACCCGGTTGGATAGCCATTCCTTGATTGCTATGACTACTTCCTTGACAACCCAGATTAATGTTTAAATATGACAATGCTCTGTTTGAATATTGGTCACTGCTAGAAATGCTTAGGAACTTTTTACCATTATACCCGCATGACCAATACTTGATGTTTACAAAAGCAACCGTGTGCGTACTTTAAAATAAAAGAGATGATTTGTGTAAATAAAATGAGTACCCGTGTGGGATGAGACAGACGGTATTTCCGCGTGAAATACCGAGGTGAGCTCGAACCAATGTGGTTGAGCATGGTGGGAGTTGTCTATCCTATCACCAGTTTTGGGATGATGTTGATGTGTCATCTAGCCTAACCCTTTTTCCTGTACCACCACTCGACCGTTGTATGTGGCAACGGCCTAGCATAAATCCCACTAGTTGAGCTGCTGGTTATGTGGTGTGCTGGTGAGCAACAGAGGGCCATGGAGCCGGGGATATGGTCTATGTGAGGTATGCCCCTAGTTAGAACCTCGTTGGTAGGTTGCTAACCCCTGGTCGCGTCTGTGTTAACTTGTCAGTTTAGCTATGGTGGGTAATGGCTTTGATAGGAGCTACACTGGCACTAAGGTGTTCATGTTGTGGTAGCCTACTTGTGGTTGTGTACACCTCTGCAGAGTTAAAACCTATCCGGATAGCCGTGTCCACGGTATTGGGCGAGTTACGGCTTGGTCACTTCACTAGTCCCCTGTTTTGGTGTAAGAAAGTGTTGGCGTTTGATTGAGCTGAGAAATGTTTTGACATGGGCTACGACAGATGGGAAATCTGGTAGCAACAAAATCTTGTACGAAAAAGTATTTACATTTACTGTTCCTTTTAAAAGTAATAGTGTGAAAACCCATTGCGAAAACCAACCCCTTGCATGTGTAATAAAATTTGCTTTGATGCTAAATGAACCATGAGCCTTCCTTGTTACAATACTTGCATACTTCTGTTACTCCCTCCGTGGTCGTGGTTGCGCTTGCTGAGTACGTATGTACTCACCCTTGCTTAATCTGTTGCAGAGGCAGACCCGGACTTTGTGCCTGAGGATATCGTCTAGTGGGGTTCGTTCTGCACCCAACCTTTGCCTGTGTGTTGGGGTCACCCGCTGGAAGCCGCATGCGTTGCCACTCTGATGAAGACCTCTATGTTATCAACCTTTTTATCTGGAGCTTAGTACTAGTTCTGTTTGTCGTGGCCCTACAATGCCACCGTCTCCCGTAATGTTGTTGTTGTACTGAACTATCTGTTGTAATAATGTGAACCAGCATCCTGGGACTGGTATTTGTATCACATTAAGTTCTCTCTTTCGAGGGGACGCTTCAGGTGGTATCAGAGCCGATAGGTTGGCCGTAGGATGTACCCCTAGGATCTTGACCCTACCTAGTCTCCTCTCACCAGTTTGTTCTTGCCTAATCCTTTCCCCCACACAAGTACTCACCGACGGCTTTTTGACTTGTCCCAGATGGCCCAGCCGGTTGACGAGGGTTGGGGCGAAGGAGTCTGCCCCGCAGAACCTGGCCTCCCCAAGTTGCTGCTGCTCAGCCTGGAGCACGTTGGAGTCACAGAGATCCCCGAGTACTTTTGCCGGGAGTTCACCACCAATGGTACCCGTCGGTGCCAGATGTTCATTTTTGTGGGGAGGAGCTCGCTGTACAAGGAAGTGACACCTTGGTTTGTCCACGCCACCGGCTACGACCCCCCCAATGCCTACCGCAAAGCCGCAAGAAGAGCCCTGATGTGCCTCCGCACACTCTACAGGCAGTACCTCGTGGGAACAGCACTAGGTTTTACCCCACCCCTGGTGAGTGGAGGACGTGAGTGGATTGCCCAGATGAGGAACCTTGGGAGAGATGAGGATATGGAGGACACTGTATCCCACTTGTCCATTTACCTCACTGGCTTGGACAGGCTGTACTGAGAGACATCGGGACAGCTGAGGCACCAGATCCGCAGAGCCGAGAAAGCGGAGAAGGAGTTGGAAGAAGTGAAGAGAGAGTTGGAGATTCAGAAGGTGACAGCTACTCAGGCTGTCAGCTCCCTAGCTGCTCAACAGGCCAGATGCCAGGCTTACTCTGAGTACATGGATAGGCTTGAAGCCTACAGAAGGGAGAATGGGCTGTTGGAAGGAGAGCCCGAGATGACCCACATGGATGCAGGCACACAGACCGAAGATGAAGTGCCAGAGTATCAGCTCCCCCTGAAGAAGCGCCGAGTCTGTCTAGAGTAGATTAGCACTCAGTCTAGCCTCTCCTAGAGTAGGGTCTGTTGTTTCCAGTAGCACTACCAGCTTAGCCTCGATGTATCCATGATCTTTGTACCCCACCATGTTATGCAATAAAGGTCATCTTTTATCCTGCACCTGTTCAGTTTTTGTTTTCCCCTGATTTCAGATGGCGGAACAAGGATGGACCCAGGGAGTTTGCCCAGTCACACCAGGCTTCGCTAGCCTGTTGATCCCCGCGCTGGAACGCCTCGGTGTGCCCGAACGCCCGAGGTACTACAGCAGGGAGTATGAACACCATGGGACCCAACGCTGCAGAGTGGTCATAGTTGTCACCAAGAGTGACCTCCACCCTGTCGAGGCATGGCGAACGACCGCCACAGGACTCAGGCACCAGGACACCTACCCCTTGGCTCTCAGGAAAGCCCTCCGCTTCATGTGCGGAATCTTTGAAAGGCACCTGGTCCCCACTCCAATGAGGTACTTCCCGCCAGTCGTCAGAAGTGCAGTCTGGCGAGCCCGCATAAGGAACTTGGAGCAGCGCCGTCAAGAGGAACCCCTTTTGCACCAGGTGGTCACCTACCTCAGTTCCCTGGACCAACTCTTTGACGAGCAGGCTGAGCGCCTGAGGGAACAAACCGCCCGGGCTGAACAAGCAGAATTCTCGGTCCGCATGCACCAAGTCCAGGTGGCCCAAGCTGAAGCAAGAGCTGCTGCTGCCATCAGCAATGAGGCAGTCGCCCAAGAAAGCCTCAGACAGGCTCGGGATCTGCGTATCCAGGATTGGACCAGAAGTGGAACGCCTGTTCCGGCAATTGGAGAACCCCATATCCTACTTGGGACACCGATCATGGCATGGGGAGAAATTGTGGGAAACCCACAGGCACTGTCGGGAACTCCGGCAGGATCGCCGCCCGCTGAAGAAGGACCATCTGAGCTGCCTCGGGAGAATGGGACCTTGACCGAGGCTGAGCAGGCACGACTTGCACCGCCAGAGGAGCGCACCAACCCGGAGGAGAGCTCGCCCCGCGAGTAGGCCCAGAGTCAAGCGCTCAGATGGGAATGAAGCCAGCTTGGTCCGAAGAACTCTCGTATCCCTAGCAGTAGTTTCCCTACCTTGTCCTGTACCCCGCCCCGAAGTGCGAGCCTTGTTGTAACCTTCCCCAAGTGTTGTACCCCCTCAGCTGTTTGAATGGAACCTTGTGCGTTTGTGTGATAGCTTGTGTGCTGTTCTGCCTTTTTAAAATGCGAACTAATCAACTTAAACATCATTTAACCCAATCTCACGAAGGCCTTACTCCAACTGCAGATGGTGAACACTCGTGCTAGCGCCTCTTAGAGACGCGCCCCTCCTGCTGGGGGAGAGCAACCAGAAGGAAGAAGAGAGAACCCTGAGAACCAGGAAGTGGATCAGCAGGATCCTATGGGAGAGAACCAGCCGGAAGGACAAGCGCCTGTAAGAGGCGGACCAGAAGCGAGTCATCCAGGAAGTCAGAATGAGGGATCTTTTGTTATGCCCCCACTCCCACCAGATTTCAACCTGGCACAAGCTTTGTACCACCACACCCTGTTCATGCAAAATGTGTGGAATGCCAGCCGCCATCAGGAGACAGCCCGTAGACCCAATGCGGGTGACAAGCTGACCAATTTTCTGAGAACCCGGCCGCCCACCTTTGGAGGGTCCAGCAACCCCTTGGAAGCAGATGACTGGCTGAGAACTATCAAGAGGAAGCTGGAACCATTTGGATGTGGAGACCGTGACAAAGTTCTTCTGACCTCCCACCAGCTCACTGGAACTGCCTTAGCCTGGTGGGATGCTTACTGTGCAGCCTCCCCAAACGAGTCTGCGATCACCTGGAAGGAATTTGAGGAAGAGTTTCGTCGCTACCACATTCCCGACGCCACCATGAGGCGTAAGGCAGATGAGTTTCGTGCACTTAAGCAAGGAAACAAGACTGTGGAAGAGTACACCCATGAGTTCACTGAACTGGCCCGTTATGCACCAGATGAAGTAAAGACAGATGCAAAGAGGCAGGATGCTTTCATTAGAGGTCTACACCCAGATCTTCGAGCCCTGATAGTCACCCACAGTTTCCCTGACTTCAATACACTGATGAACAAGGCCATTGTCACAGAAAAAGCCAGAATGGAGGCAAGGCAAGAGAACAAGCGCAAATTCTTGGAAAGCAAGAACCGTCAGATGGACCGCTCGCAGAAACCCAGGAGCTCCGGTTATGCTGCACCTAGACCCCAGGCTCCCGTACAGTATAGAACCCAGTTTCAGGCCACAAGCTCCCAGGCTCCCAACAACCAGTTCAAGAGCCAGACCGCTTCGAAGCCACCACAGAGCAAAGTCAGTCAGGCCACAGCCAGCAACAGCAATGCAAGAGCCTGTTTCAACTGCCGTGAGACCGGGCACTACATCGCCGATTGCCCGTATCCTAGGAGCAAGCCTGCGATATCAGTCTACTCCAACTCGGTGAATGGACCCAAGCCACCAGTGTCTGGAGCCAACCGTGTACCCGTCCGCAGCACCAACACCGGCAGCAACAACAACAACAACACCCAGCAGTCGTATGGACGAGCCCGTGTCAACCACATCGACGCGCAGGAAGCTCAAGGAGCACAAGGAGTAGTACTCGGTGAGTACCTAGTCAGTTCAGTTTTGGCAACAATATTGTTTGATTCTGGGGCATCGCATTCTTTCATATCATCAAGTTTTGTGGAAAAGCACAAAATACCTACAGTACTACTAAAGACACCCCTACTAACCCGAACACCTGGAGGTGATATTAAGTGCCAATTAGGTTGTTCGCGGGTACGGATTCTTTTAAGTGGGGTAGAGTTTCTGGCAGACCTAGTGGTACTAGAATCCAAAGGAATAGATGTGATCCTTGGAATGGATTGGTTAGGCAAACACAATGGTCTCATAGGTTGTGCCGACAAAGTAGTGCACCTAACCAACCCAGATGGAATACAAGTAGCCTGTCACACCAAGGAAAGTGGACCAGATCCTATGATCTTTAGTATGGAAACAAAAACCATAGAAGAAGTCCCGGTAATCAGAGAATATCCTGATGTTTTCCCTGAAGTTCTACCCGGAATGCCACCAGATAGGGACATAGAGTTTGCTATTGAACTAGTCCCTGGAACCTCTCCTATAGCCAAGAGACCCTATAGGATGGCAGCCTCAGAGTTGGCAGAGTTAAAGAAACAACTAGAAGAGTTGCAACAGATGGGATTTATCAGACCCAGCACATCCCCTTGGGGAGCCCCGGTACTCTTTGTAAGAAAGAAAGATGGGAGCATGAGGTTGTGCATCGACTATCGTGCACTAAATGATGTCACGATCAAGAATAAATACCCACTCCCTAGGATTGATGATCTCTTTGATCAGTTGAAAGGAGCCAAATACTTCTCCAAGATTGACTTAAGGACGGGGTATCACCAACTGAAGATTAAGGGGAGTGACACCTCGAAGACCGCATTTGTCACCCGATATGGGCAGTATGAGTTCACAGTGATGCCATTTGGACTCACCAATGCACCGGCTTACTTCATGAACCTTATGAACAAAGTATTTATGGAGGAGTTAGACAAGTTTGTCGTAGTCTTCATTGATGATATACTCATCTACTCCAAGAGTGCCGAAGAGCATGAACAGCACCTGCGGGTAGTGTTGGAAAAGTTGAGAGCACACCAGCTCTATGCCAAGTTCAGCAAGTGTGAATTCTGGCTGGAAAAAGTAGCTTTCCTTGGTCACATCTTGACCGCAGAAGGGGTAGCAGTAGACCCTGAGAAGGTAGAAGCAGTCTCAAACTGGCAACAACCAACCAATGTGAGTGAGATCAGAAGTTTTCTGGGTTTAGCTGGGTATTACCGGAGGTTTATCGAAGGATTTTCTAAGATAGCTAGACCCATGACTGAATTGCTTAAGAAAGAAAAGAAATTTGTTTGGACTGAGTCATGCGAAAAGAGTTTCCAAGAGCTAAAGAAAAAGCTGACCGCTGCCCCAGTTTTAACCTTACCAGATATTCACAGGGATTTCGTCGTTTACTGTGACGCGTCCCGCAAAGGATTAGGGTGTGTCCTCATGCAAGATGGAAAAGTGGTGGCATATGCCTCCCGACAACTTAGACCTCATGAGCGGAATTACCCAACGCACGATTTGGAGTTTGCAGCCGTAGTGCACGCACTCAAAATCTGGAGACATTACTTGATTGGGAACAAGTGTGAAATATACACGGACCATAAGAGTTTAAAGTATATCTTCGCCCAACCAGACCTGAACCTCAGACAGAGAAGGTGGTTAGAACTAGTTAAAGATTATAATGTGGAAATTCATTACCACCCTGGCAAGGCTAATGTAGTGGCAGATGCCCTGAGCCGAAAATCCTACAAACCCAAGAGTGCCCACCTCCAAGAAGAGATGGCACGATTAAATGTGCACATCGTCCCTCGAAATAATAGCCACCAACTGACAATCCAGCCCACTCTGGAGGATCGGATCAGAAATGCCCAAGGATCAGACAGGGATTTAGTGCAGATCTGCAAGCATACCGGAGAAGATAAGGCACCAGACTTTAGAGTCGACAGTAAAGGAACGCTGTGGTATAAAGATAGGATTTGTGTGCCTAAGGAAGGAGACTTTAGACAGATAATCATGGACGAGGCTCACAACTCGCCATATTCCATTCACCCGGGATCCACCAAAATGTATTTGGATTTAAAGCAGAACTATTGGTGGAAAGGAATGAAGACTGACATAGCCCAGTTTGTCGCTCAGTGTGATACCTGCCAAAGGATTAAAGCAGAACACCAGAAGCCGGCAGGATTATTACAACCCTTGCCTATCCCAGTTTGGAAATGGGATGAGATAGGAATGGATTTTGTGGTAGGTCTACCCAGGACACAGAAGGGACATGACTCTATATGGGTAATAGTGGACCGACTCACTAAAGTCGCTCACTTTCTGCCGGTACGTACTAATTATGGTGGAGAGAAACTAGCCAAGCTTTATGTGGAGAACATAGTAAAGCTGCATGGTGTGCCCAGTAGAATTGTTTCAGACCGAGGGACCCAGTTCACCTCGAGATTTTGGAAAAGTCTGCATAAAGCTATGGGCACCAAGTTGGATTTTAGCTCCGCGTATCACCCTCAGACCGATGGCCAGATAGAAAGAGTAAATCAGATTATGGAAGATATGTTGAGAGCATGTGTCCTTACCTATGGTAAAGATTGGGAACATAGTTTACCCTATGCAGAATTCTCTTACAACAATGGTTATCAGGCAAGTTTAGGTATGTCCCCGTTTGAAGCCCTCTACGGGAGAAAGTGCAGGACTCCTTTGATGTGGTCAGAAGTAGGAGAGCGTACACTAGTGGGACCCGTGCTCATAAAAGAAGCCGAGGAGAAAGTAGCTGAAATCAGGGAGAAGTTGAAAGCAGCTCAGTCCAGACAGAAAAGCTACGCAGACAAGAAGAGACGAGAACTGGAATTTAATCCAGGAGATTTTGTTTATCTCAAGGTTTCACCCATCCGAGGAACCCGTAGATTTCAAATCCATGGAAAATTAGCCCCTCGGTATATCGGACCATACCCGGTGCAAAAGAAAGTTGGAAAAGTGGCCTACCGATTGGAGTTACCCGAAGCAATGTCAGATATACACCCAGTATTCCATGTTTCACAATTGAGAAAATGCCTGAGAATACCTGAAGAAGAACACATACCAGAAGAAGAGATAGACCTACAGACAGATCTGCGATATCAGGAAGTACCGGTCAAAATTTTGGACACCGTCACCAAGAGAACCAGAAACTCCGAAGTACGGATATGCAGGGTACAGTGGAGCAGACACAGTGTAAAGGAAGCTACGTGGGAAAGAGAAGATGCCCTGAAGAAAGAGTTCCCCCACCTTTTTATGAGCCAGCCGAATCTCGAGGACGAGATTCCTTTAAGTGGGGTAGGTTTGTAACGCCCAAGTTTTAATCTCTGGGAAAATCACCTAAATAACACACCCGGTGAAAACTCTTTCAAATGTTTTACCGCCCAAGCTCCCGCTCCCGCCAACCCCGTCCACCTTGTTTCCCCTCCCCCCCTCTTTTTCCTCTCCGCATCTCGATCACTGCCATCTTTTCCCGTCCCATCCCGCGTCGCCCGCTCTCGGGTCAACCGCCGGGTCCGTCCACCTCCGGCCGTTCGTTGGCGACCGCCTGTCGTTTTCCGCCGCGAATCCCGCCGACCCCTCCCCTTTTTTCCCCTCTCCCTCTTCCTTTTTCCCTTCCTTTCTTTTTCTCTCCTTCTTCTTTTTCTTTTTCCCTTCTCTCCTCACTTTTCCCTCCCTCCTCTGTTTCCCCCACCCGACACCCTACTCTGCTCCGCACGCCGCCGGTCGCCCCCTCCCCTCCTTCTGCTCGCCACCGGCCCCACCCCGCTCATCCCTCTGCTCACTCCTCGCCCTCCATCGTGGTCCCGCCACCACCATCGCCGGCCACGGCCACCGCCGCTCCGACCGCCGTACTCGGCACTCGCACGTGCACGCCACCGCCGGCTCAGTCACACACACACTCAGCTCCGCTCCGCACCACGCCACCACACTGCCATGCCGACCACCGCTCTACCGCACTCGCCGCGCACGCTGTCGCCGCCGGCTGTCCCCACCACCGCCCGAACACGCCGACCGCCGCAGCACGCCCTCCGCGCGCGTGCACGCCACCGCCGGCCCCGCCGCTGTCCTTTCACCACCAGACCGCGCGCACGCCACATCCCGACGAGCACAGGGCCGCCCGTACCACCAACCGCCTTCAATTCGCACCACCCACCCGCCATTGCCGCCGCCGAGCATCTCCCCTCCGCTCTCTCGTCGGCCCGTCCCCTCGCCGCCCATCCCCGCCTATAAATAGGCCCGTCGGCTTCCTCTTCACCACCTCCCGCTCGCTCACCTCCCAGCTCGCCACCACGACCGAAGCAGCACCATTGCCGCCGTGCTCCGCCACCGCCACCGCCCCGGGCTCACGTGGGCAGCTCACCACGGGCCACTCCAAGACAAGCCGACACCACCCGGAGCTTCCCCTCCACTCCCTGCAGCTCGACCACCCACCAATTGACCCTTCCCGCCACCATAGCACCGCCACCCAGCTCACTATCGCCGCCGTTCCACCCCCTTCTGCAGTGACGCCGCTACGAGCCACCACCGCACGTGGTAAGCACCTTGGTGAGCTCGCCACGATCTCCTCTTGCTGTTCCGCTAGCTCTAGTCCATCATCGTCGCCCCTAGCGCCGGCGCCGCCACCGCTGACGGCCGCCGCCCCCTTCCTCTGCTCCGTCGCAAGGAGGAAGAAAGGACTTTTATGAATAACCCCCTACCCTTTCTGCTATTCAACCCGCCGTCCAAAACTTTAAACCCTCTCTCTCTCTCTCTGACGCGTTTACGTAAAACCCCCTGGACTTTCACCAAATTAACCCGCAGTCCACACATACTATTCCCTCTCTCGGTTATTTTCACCAGGAACCCCTCGGACTTTCCTGTAATTATAGATAGGTCCTTATTCTTTATAAAACAGCCCCAAGACACCACTAAACTCGTCATTCCATGCGCCAAATTAATCCCGTTTGACCCCAAACTCCACCACAATATTCACCAATATATTTTTGCCAAAACCAACCAGTCCATACCCAAGAATAATCGTGTCATCATCATTCGCTCTCGTTTTCCGTTCTTTCCTTCTGAGCTCAATAAAAGTTTTTCTTTTATTTATTGGGTGTTTGCTTGTGTGTGCCGTAGACTCCGCTGTGAACGAGGAAGGACTCGAGGAGGAGCAGTGCTACGAGCAGGAGCTTGGAGACCAAGACCCCGGGCAGGAATCCCCCGAGGGTTGGGAGAACGGCAAGTGCAATCCCACCCTTTGATGCATACTGTTGTCCCAGTTTTTATAAACACAACCCATGGCCTGATTTATAAAACTTGCATGATTTTACTGCTAAACCCGGTTGGATAGCCATTCCTTGATTGCTATGACTACTTCCTTGACAACCCAGATTAATGTTTAAATATGACAATGCTCTGTTTGAATATTGGTCACTGCTAGAAATGCTTAGGAACTTTTTACCATTATACCCGCATGACCAATACTTGATGTTTACAAAAGCAACCGTGTGCGTACTTTAAAATAAAAGAGATGATTTGTGTAAATAAAATGAGTACCCGTGTGGGATGAGACAGACGGTATTTCCGCGTGAAATACCGAGGTGAGCTCGAACCAATGTGGTTGAGCATGGTGGGAGTTGTCTATCCTATCACCAGTTTTGGGATGATGTTGATGTGTCATCTAGCCTAACCCTTTTTCCTGTACCACCACTCGACCGTTGTATGTGGCAACGGCCTAGCATAAATCCCACTAGTTGAGCTGCTGGTTATGTGGTGTGCTGGTGAGCAACAGAGGGCCATGGAGCCGGGGATACGGTCTATGTGAGGTATGCCCCTAGTTAGAACCTCGTTGGTAGGTTGCTAACCCCTGGTCGCGTCTGTGTTAACTTGTCAGTTTAGCTATGGTGGGTAATGGCTTTGATAGGAGCTACACTGGCACTAAGGTGTTCATGTTGTGGTAGCCTACTTGTGGTTGTGTACACCTCTGCAGAGTTAAAACCTATCCGGATAGCCGTGTCCACGGTATTGGGCGAGTTACGGCTTGGTCACTTCACTAGTCCCCTGTTTTGGTGTAAGAAAGTGTTGGCGTTTGATTGAGCTGAGAAATGTTTTGACATGGGCTACGACAGATGGGAAATCTGGTAGCAACAAAATCTTGTACGAAAAAGTATTTACATTTACTGTTCCTTTTAAAAGTAATAGTGTGAAAACCCATTGCGAAAACCAACCCCTTGCATGTGTAATAAAATTTGCTTTGATGCTAAATGAACCATGAGCCTTCCTTGTTACAATACTTGCATACTTCTGTTACTCCCTCCGTGGTCGTGGTTGCGCTTGCTGAGTACGTATGTACTCACCCTTGCTTAATCTGTTGCAGAGGCAGACCCGGACTTTGTGCCTGAGGATATCGTCTAGTGGGGTTCGTTCTGCACCCAACCTTTGCCTGTGTGTTGGGGTCACCCGCTGGAAGCCGCATGCGTTGCCACTCTGATGAAGACCTCTATGTTATCAACCTTTTTATCTGGAGCTTAGTACTAGTTCTGTTTGTCGTGGCCCTACAATGCCACCGTCTCCCGTAATGTTGTTGTTGTACTGAACTATCTGTTGTAATAATGTGAACCAGCATCCTGGGACTGGTATTTGTATCACATTAAGTTCTCTCTTTCGAGGGGACGCTTCAGATGGAAAAGCTGAACTTGGGATTCCTGAATCAGACAGAAGGTGTGACCATGGAAGTTGAGTCTACACTAGAGCAAGAGATTCGGAAGGGTCAGCTTACTGATGAGAAGATAAAGGAAATCAAGGAAACCATGTTAGCAGGGAAAGCTCCCGACTTCACCGAAGATGATCAAGGTACAATTTGGTTTAGAAAGAGGATATGTGTACCAGATATCGAGTCTCTCAGAGAGCAGATATTGAGAGAAGCTCATGATTCCGCATATTCTATTCATCCTGGAAGTACCAAGATGTACCAGTATCTGAAGCAAAGGTATTGGTGGTATGTACTAAAAAGGGATGTGGCTGCCCATGTGGCATTGTGCGATGTCTGTCAGAGAGTTAAGGCTGAACACCAGAGACCAGCCGGTTTACTTCAACCACTCAAGGTACCTGAATGGAAGTGGGAAGAGATCAGTATGGATTTCATTGTTGGATTACCTCGCACTCGAGGAGGATATGATTCAATATGGGTTATTGTGGACAGATTAACTAAGGTAGCTCACTTCATACCCGTTCACACTACTTATACCAGCGCTAAGTTAGCAGAGTTATACATGTCCAGAATTGTTTGTCTCCATGGTGTACCTAAAAAGATAGTGTCTGATAGAGGTACTCAGTTTACATCTAGATTTTGGCAGAAGTTGCATGAGTCTATGGATACAAAGTTGAATTTCAGTTCTGCATATCATCCTCAGACAGATGGTCAGACAGAGAGGACTAATCAGATTTTGGAGGATATGTTGAGAGCCTGTGCTCTGAAGCATGGAGGTAGTTGGGACAAGAGTCTTCCATATACAGAGTTCTCATATAACAACAGTTATCAGGCAAGTCTAAAGATGGCCCCGTTCGAAGCGCTTTATGGTAGAAAGTGCAGAACACCTTTGTATTGGAGTGAAACAGGTGAAAGTCAGCTGTTTGGGCCAGAGATTTTGCAGGAAGCTGAGAGGCAGGTTCAGATTATCAGAGAGAATTTGAGAACGGCTCAGTCTAGGCAGAAGAGCTATGCAGACACAAGGAGACGAGAATTAACTTTTGAAGTAGGTGATTATGTGTATCTGAAAGTATCTCCTATTCGAGGCTTGAGACGGTTTAAGGTGAAAGGTAAATTATCTCCTCGTTTCATTGGGCCTTTCAAGATTGTTGATAGAAAAGGCGAGGTTGCTTATCAATTGGAATTGCCACCCAGACTGTCAGATGTGCATGACGTGTTCCATATCTCTCAGTTGAAACAGTGTCTTCGAGTTCCCGAGGAAGAATTGTCTATGGATGAGTTGAATGTGCAAGATGATCTGACTTATATGGAATATCCAGTTAAGATTTTGGAAACTGCTGAGAGAGTTACTAGGAGTAAGGTGATTAAGATGTGTAAAGTTCAGTGGAGTCATCACGCAAAAAGTGAGGCAACTTGGGAAAGAGAGGATGAGTTGATGGCAGAGTTCCCTCAGATTTTCTCTAATCCGTCCGAATCTCGAGGATGAGATTCTTTTTAAGGGGGGTAGGTTTGCAACACCCTAAAATTCATCACAATTAAATTTTAGCAACCCTCTAAATTTTTCTAGGATTTATTGAGGCTTAAATAAATTTTTCTAGGAATTAATTAGAATTTCTAGCCTTTTATTAATTTAAATATCACATTAAATAATTATTTTAGTCAAAATAAATTTTTGTTGCATTCATGCTATTGCGTATATTTTTGGTTGCTAGTAAATCAAGTTGGAATTTAAATTCTGTTTAAATTCGAATTTGATTTGCTTTTGTTTGAGTTTTAGAAAAGTTAAAATAGCCGAGTTCAGTTTCGCCCCTCCAACTCTTGGCCAGTCCATCTTTGCTCCCTCAACTTTCCCCGCTCGGCCTGTTTCTCTCCCGAGTCGGCCCGTTTCTTTCCCCGGCCCAACTTCCCTTTCGGCCCATTCCGACCCGTCCTTCTTTTTCTCCCAGCCGCTCTCACTCTCGCTGACGTGTGGGGCCCGGCTGTCGGGTCTTTCTTCCCCGAGCCGGACTCTGCTCCGAGCCCGATTTGGCCGCGCCGCCGAGTCCGTCCCGCCGCCGCGTCAAGTCCTATCGTGGCACGCACGCAGAGGTCGGTTCCCGGGCCTATAAAAGCGCCGCCGCCCTTGCTATTTTCCCCAATCGAGATCCAGCCAAAGCAGTCAACCCGAGCCGCCCGAGACGCCGCCGCCGCCGAGCTCAAGCCGCCGTCGTCGTTTCGCGCCGCCGCTTCTTCTTCTTCGACCCGAGCAATCCCAGGAGGTTCGTCGTGGTGCCCTTGAGCTCGTCACCTTGTTTTTGCCTCAATTTTGGCCGCACATCGCGCTCACCGTGCTCGTCGCCGTTCCAACAGTGCCGTCGTCTGCCATTCGTCGCCGGCCGGTCGTTGCGCCCCTTTTCCCTCGTCGTGATCCAGTCCAGTAAGTTCACCTTGATCCCCTCTTTCTTCCTGTCCAAGCCGCGCACGATTTGGTGCACTGTAGCTCGGTTTCGATGTAACTCCGGCGATGCGCCGCCGCGCGCGCCTGTCGCCGCCGTCGCTCGTCGTCGTCGCCGACGTCACCCTCGGCCCTGTCTGTTTCCATCCGTCGGATTAAGATCCGACGCTCCTCAGCCGCCCGAGCATCCAAGTCAAACCCATCCGTAACGGTCAGCGTGGCGGATTTGCAAAGAAGCCCCTGAGTTTTCTGGAAATCAACCCGCGGTCCAGTTTAGTTCAAAAATAATTCCAAATAGGTCCTGTTTTCTTCTGTTTTAGCAACTTCAAGATTTAAAATTATGCCCGCAGTTCAGCCCCTGTTATTTTATGGTTTAGCCCCTGTAGTTTTATAAAAATTATGTTTTAGTCCCTAGTTTTTCGCAGTTAAGCCCCTGTAACTTTTAAAACTTTGCCAGTAAGTCCCTGAGGCTTAGAAAAGCCATATCTTTTGCGTTTTAACTCCGATTTTAGTGATTCTCGCGCTCACGCGTTCGTTGTAACGTGTAGATTAGTTTTGTACTGTTGTTTTCTTATGTTGGAATTGTTTGGTGTACTGTTTCTTATTTGTTGTATTGTTTCCTTGCATGTGAATGTGTGATGCGATTAGGAAACGAGCAGTTCGAGGATTTCTCTGAAGAGCCAACTGTTGGAGAAGGATTTGAGCAGCAACAGAGTTGGGAAGAAGGCAAGTGTATTATGTCATGCAAATGTCCTAATAATTATTAATTTCACCACCCATGCATGTGTCTTAATTTGATGGGTTCCTATTTAAGGATTTGCCTAGCCACTATATTTTTCCCTGTGCCTGAAACTGGGTTACTTAATTAACTTTGATGGTAGATGATGCTTAGTTGCTCAACTGGGATTGGTTAAATGAACCCCTACTCTATGTTCCAAATACTCTTTTAATTAATTAATTGGCAAGATCATATCTTTTTAATTGGAACATGGAGAACCACCGAGGAAAACAGTACAACCATGAGTGCCATGTGGCTCTGGCTTTGACTGACTAATTAGGTGCTCTAGTTTTTGGTAGCTTTACTCGAAAGGGGCATGGGGGGTGGCGGTTGACGAGGTATAGCTCGGTCATTTTGAGCTGTGGGCTTTGGTAAGAGACAGACCTCATTAGGGAGGGTTATGCTTTGCTCTGAACCGGAAACCTTAGCTGGCTATCATTTATTAGAGTGCTTTTGTAAAGGTCTCATAGTGAAACCCAGTATTCGGTCCACATGGTGTGGGAAGGGTACAATGCTTCGGCAATGGGAATCACGGCTTATGATGAAAGTGTACAACCTCTGCAGAGTGTAAAACTGTTATAACATCCGTGCTCACGGTTAAGAGCGGTCTGGACCCTTACATGATAATCATACTTGAACATGATCTAAATCGTGGTTATATGAAAATGTTGGGAATATGACATTCATTAATTTGTGGGTGGTATATACTTTCATTTGCTAGTAAATAGTTGCTTAATAAAACTTGACCAACTAAAAGTGCTTACTGCAGTATGGTCAGCCAACCTTTTTGCCTCAGCCTTGTATGTCATATTACATTTGCTGAGTACGTTATGTGCTCATACTTGTTGTCTTTCTTTCTTTTATTGCATCTACTACAACCGGAATGCTGCTCAGATTGGGAGAATTTAGAGGATTACACTGCTGATTTTGAGGAGTTCTAGGCGAGTCTCCCCAGTCAATGCCTGTGGAGTTGGAGTCACTTTTGCTTCGTTAGATAAACATTTATTTAAGTCTTCCGCTATGACCTTTGTGTCAACTCTGAGATTGTAATAAATGCACTTTAATACTCTTTCGTTTTGCATGGTTATGGATATTCACTTGTGACGTCTACCATATGTGTGTAAACTGATCCTGGCGCACATATGAGATGCACCTGGTTTTGCCTTTAAAACCGGGTGTGACATTATATTAATTTCACATCGGACGTATCCACACGTACAGTGGCGAGGTCAACTTAAGTATCTAGCATTCAGCTAGCTAGCTCCAGTGATTTTCATGTTTAATATCTCTGTATTTTGTACTTCCTCCGTTCCAAATTATTAGTCGTTTTGGCAAATCTAGATTCATAGCTAGTAGTATGTATCTACATATATAATTATGTCTAGATACATACTACTAGCTATGAATCTAGTTTTGCGAAAACGACTAATAATTTGGTACGGAGGGAGTACTTGACTGCAGGCTATTTTTTTGTGTAAAGTGCTTTTGTTTTGTACTGTGTCACACTGTCACTCCGTGTGGGGTTTGGTGTAAGTTGTCATAAACTATGTATCCTGCATCCAGGTCTGACCATAAGAATGAGCACACTGTCACTCCCGTTGTATATGTAGACCGCATGATAAGTAGCAAAATGAATTGGTACGCTGAGAGCAACACGTAGCCAGGTATGTCATGTGTGGAGCGTATGGTTTGACTACAGAACTACCTATAGGCTACTCTTGCGACCATACTTGATTGTTGGCATACGATGTATGGCTGACTTCATGCTTCTGTTTTCCATAGTGGAAACCGTAGTGAAACAGAATCATAAAATTTGTTCAGTGCAATGTAGTAGCAATACAAGTGTAGTTTAACTTTTTGCAACCTCAAAAGTTTTTTTTATCAAATTTATAAAAGTGTAGTAAAACACGGAACTGATTCTAGCGTTTTATCTCTTTTCCTTGTGCACATCTAAAATTTCTTGGAGCTGCGATTGCGCGAAAAAAAAGATTCTAGCCTAAAGCAAATTGTTCCTTCAGGAACACTTTGTGTTTACTTAGAACAGCGTGCTCTCCTTCAGTTACACGAAATAAATTGCAGAAAACTGTGTATTTTAATCTTCTGTTAGATCCCAAAGGCAGGATTTTGCCAGGAAAAATATTCTTTTTCTTACACCAGACCTTAAAGTTCTAGTCGATGATATGTCGCCACAGCTCGTTCTTCAATCCCTACAGTGCAATTAACTTATAATTGACAATTAAATTTGCTCAGTGGGATTCCAAAGTGGACTTCCAGAGGATTCGCGTCAGGATTCCAATGGACATTAAGAAGATGAACATTAAAAGCAGTGAGTTCTCTGGCCCAAGAGCTCTAGATCGAGGCTGTGATTGTTTATTTGAACGGATTCGATGGGCGCAAGATTCAACGATGCATCACGAGTTCAAGTCTTCAAGACAGACAGTCCTCCTATGGCTTACAAATCTTTTACCAGGTTTATATGCATCAGAGCATATAATAAGTTTGTGACTTCCATTGTATTATTTCATTTATTTCTCAGATGAATTAACTATGAATACTCAACGTCTTTTAAGAATCAAACGAGGTTATATCTTCCTACGAAACATGCATGGTTCCATGGGCGGACTTCGTATGGCGAGGTGTGGCACTCGCCAAACCTTGATTTGTTGTGAATCCCTCTTACTTTTACCTCTGATCTCGCAGACCGCCATGGCTGTTGACCTGCTATTGCTAATCTGAACGCCTGAGAAGAGGCCGTATTGGACTGGCTATTGGCAAAAGCTAATCGTTATTGGGCTACCATTCAATCTAGCCCATCTACCCCTGAACAGTCATGACTCAGGACTGCCAATTGTTGCTATTTAATTGTTCTTAATTTCTGATTAGTCGGTGACTTTAGGGCTGTCAGCCATCGATCTTATCTTGTTTATCTGAATGACCGAATTCATGTAAGATTTTCTCCTTTTGTTAGAAGGCAGTAAGGCATGGAAGCACAACAGTATGATTGAAGTTTTGAGACTGAAAATAAAGATGCATCGAAAGAGAAAGGGCAAGACCTGAAGACCAATTGCAAAATAAAAGATACTTAGCACTTAATGAATTTACGCCATCTTTTTTCTCATATGCTTTGGTGAATTTTTGTTGCAACTTGTGTCTGACTTCGCTATACCTTGATTTTTTTTAAACGAACGATCACAAGACTTGCGCCGTTTCTATTAATATAGAAGAAGTGAATTACAAGTGGTGATCCAGCGGATCACAACAGGTCGGGGCCCCTGTACAACAATATACAAGCGTGAACTATGCGCCCCTAATCAGTCGTGCTATACCTTGATTTTAATCCGTCCTTCGCCACTGATAGTTCTGTAAATTGTGTGGATATATGATGTCTGCGCCATTCGGTTGCCTGTAGCCATGAGCTATATAAAAAAAGCATCAATTGTTCGGTCCAACCAAGTAATGTGCTAAAAGATGTTTAATTATTTCAAAAATAATTCCTATGGTAATAAATATAAATCCATCTAGGTTAGTGCTAAATTAATGTTTTCCATTTACCTTTGGCAATCAAATAAAAATAATTAGGTAGGATTGAGAACTATCGCACCCCAAAATTTCTATTTAGGGTTATGAATAGATCCCATTAAAAATAAATTTTTTTATTGTTTCTCCAACTTTTTAATATTTAATTTATCATCAATTGATATATAATTATTTTTTTCTAATTTCTAATCAACTTGTGAGTTGTTGCATGTATGTATTTTTAGAAAAATAAATTTATAATTATTTAATCCTTGTTGACATCATAATCAATATATCCTTTGTTTGTATTGTCCTGCTGATGTCATATCTAATATTCTCGTGTAATGTTAATTCCAGCAAATGCCCTTCTTGTAGAAAACCCCCTGGATCTCGTATCTCCTTCTCCTATGGATCTTTTGCTCTCCGATGGAAACACTCTTACGCCCATGTGACATGCAGTTCCTTTTTAAGTATTATAATATTTGATATACTATTTTCTTATAGTTGTTGGTTCTCTTGTATGGTGCTTCCTGCGAGTAGAAGGTGTTTGGCATGTGAACTTCTAGAACTATGATCAGCACCCTATTTACTTTATTTTATTAGAATTAGATAGACCCTCAGTTACATGATGTGTCCATCAACGGTTAGTTATGTTATAAATTAGGTGTGCGTAGTCCATCAATGCGAATTTTACTCTTTTTATTAGATGTGCTCATGTCTACAACTATTGTCCTTTTCTATTTTAATTAGGTGTGCATCAGTGCATGAATTCAAATTTAATTTTGCCTTTGACATAATAACATCATTATTTTTGAAGGACCGATATGGCGACCAGAGAGGGGGGGAGTGAATGGGAGCCAATGAAAATTTCTTTCGAAACTTGGCCTATATCCCGAGATTCACAATCCGGATGATCCCCACGAACTTGCCAAGATTGCGTAGTCACAACGGACTTACCAATCTTAGGAACAAGCCTCAAATGATAGCAAAGAGCGGAAGCAACTCAAAAGCGATTGAGTGAAAGCTATCAGTCAGAGCCCAGCGGACTGTCCGCACAGAACCAGCCGACCGTCCGAAAAATATCTCAAATCTCCAGTACCTAACGGACCGTCCGAAAAGACACGGCGGACCGTCCGTGAAAAGACTTAGCCAAATCCGTGTCACACCCGGATTTACACTAAACCCGAATGTGGCCATATGTGTGCCCAGGAAATCCACAGACACATATAGCGAACAAATATGGTAAAATTCAGAGTACAATGCTTTATTCTCATCATAAAGTAGCGATTACATCAGAGTTTTGCATAAATGAAATACATGGACAGCGGAAGACTAATAAACTCTCTCTAAGTGTAGCCGCAATCCCACAGGGACTCTGACTGGGAGAACGCCAGCTCAGAAGTATGGCAAGTCCTCGGGAAACTCCACCTCATAGTCAGCCTGACTCCAATCTGTTACCCGTCCGGGATTTTGCCCAAAAATAATAATAACAGCAAGTGTAAGTAATGGAAATTACTTAGCAAGTATAGCACTGGTGTATGAAGGCTCAAAAGGCTTGACTCGGCTTAACTGCATTAGCGCTTTTAGTTGGTTCGTTTTAACTTTATCCAAGTTACTACAAGTGAATGAGATCCCAGTTGTAACCCAATTAATGGTGTAAGTGACATTTAACAGGAATAAATACCATATTCTAATCAAAAAGGATCCAGGCCGCTCGTGACCCTGAGCAAGGCTATCATGATAGATCGTACACTCTGCAGAGGTTTCGCCCTTTACCCACCAGTCGCGTAAAAGTTCAAAGGAACTTTGCACCCAACCACGCACATCAACACTTCCGAGGTGTGACTGCATAGGGACGCTACGAGGCTTTCACAAGACACCCTAACAAGTCAGTAGCCGTTGGAGTACTATACGGTGGTGAAAACTTAGGCACCGAGATCGACGTACGCCCACGGAGTCACACCGTGAGGGGGTCGATGGCGTCCGGAGCGCGGGTATCCCACCCATACTGCGCAATGTGCAGAGTTCTCAATCGCTGAGACTCCTACACGGGACTGGGTCTAACGTGACCTAGCCGACGGGGCTACCATCCTCGGTGGAATCGGAGATCACCCAGCGCCGTACCTCTCACAACGCCGTTGGCCCCTCGGTAACTACTGCCAAGCTAGAGACGTACAAGCTACTTGACCAAGACCAGAGCCATTATAGTTCCGGCGGTGGCGACAGGCTCCTGGGTTGCCGCTTTAAGAACCGGTCCTTAGAGAGAGACATTAGAGCAAAGCACACAGCACATGCTCTAACTCCCTAATCCATGTTACTAAAAAGCAAGTTTTAATCATAAGAGTTGAAGTGGACCATTAAGTCATTATTAACAATTAAGTAAAGTTGACAGAAGTTGCGCCTAGCAAGATACTACCCATATGCAAAAACCCATAGGTGTACAAGGACATGGAAATAAATGCTAGGAATAACCTTAATGGTAAACAATATTAGACACATGCGTATGTAATGAACAGTGTATTAAAAGTGAGATAGGTAGCAAGGATTGTCCGTGCTATAACTTGCCTTCCTCGGAGTACGGCTGCTGCTGCAAATCCTACTCCGGCACGTCCTCAACGTACTCGAAGTCCAAAGCTACGGGCTCGCCGACTGGACACGAACATCACGCACGCATCCAAAACAATCATTAAATGCAAACAAAGTAATTCTATTAGAACAGTACACCAAACAGTGAAAACAGTACAAAAACAGGAGCTAGAAATATTCTACGCTTCACTACGAACACATGAGCGCGAAAATCACACAAATCGGAGCTAAAACGTGAAAGTTATAGCGTTTCTAAGGTTCAGGGACTTGCTGGCAAGTTTCTGAAACTTCCAGGGGCTCATTTGTAAAAAACCAGGGGCTAAAACATAATTACGCATTAAAACCCGAGGGCTAACGCGCAAATATGCCAGCCCTGGATGGCGGGTCCTATTTTTCAAAAGCGTAGGGGCTAAAACGAATAAAACAGGACCTATCTGTAATTATTTTTGAACTGGAGTGGACCGCGGGTTGATTTCCGAAAAGTCCAGGGGCTCTTTAACAAAAGTGCCTCGGTGAACCGGTACGCGTCCGTCGGATCTGAATCGGACGGCTGGGATTTAAAACACGAAGGGGTATCGGGGTTCTAATCTAGGCCGTTGATCTGTGATCGGATGGCGCTGGGCGAGGGCTCGCCGGGGAAGACGAAGCCGCGGCGGCGGCGCTCGGCCGGCGGCGGGAGTTCGCCGGACTTCGGCCTATCTTGCGCTAGGGTGCTCGGATTCGAACGAGGGTTGGTCCTATGGCTTCAGGGGAACATGGCGAGTGCATCTAGGGGGTTCTAGTCGGCCATTGGCCGGCGAGAGGGTCGGGCGGCGGTGCGCGGCGGAGTGGAGCTCCGGTGAGCCGCGGGGGGGTGCATTTTGGGTGCATTCAAGGGCGGGTTTTTGGCTCTGGAGCATCAGAGAACGACGGTGAGTGGATCTGAGGTGTTCAAGCGAAGCTAGGCGCAGCGAACAGGTGTGAACGACGGCGACCGGCGGACGGAGCTCGTCGGCGACCGTGGGAACGAGTGCTACGATGCTCTAACGCCGAAATTGAAGGGCTGGGGAGCTGTGTTACCTCCCAAGGATGCTCCTGGCGCGAGGAATCGGTCGAGGAGGTGGTAGAGCGACGAGTCGACGGCGAGCGGCGGTCGGTGGCGTCGGTGGTCGCCGGCGATGGTGCTCCGGAGCGCTAGGGCGGGCGTGGAGTAGCTCGGCGCGTTCCACGTGGCTTGGTGAAGACCGTCCGAGGCTCGGGTGGCGCGGAGGGGCACCGGAGCGGCGTAATCGCCGGCGTGGGCTCTCGGGCGCGACGAGCGGCGGCGCTGCGCGCAGGGAGAGGGGCGGCGCTGCTAGGGTTGGACGAGGGGTGAGAGGAGCGGGACGAGGGCGCGGCCCCGATTAAGTAAGCGCGGGGAGGGCGGCCTTGGCGTGCGGGCCCTGCCGCGGCAGACGCGCGGCCGGCCGCACCATTACCGGCGAGGAAGAAAGGAAGGGGAGGGAGAGGGACTGACGTGTGGGTCCGGCTCGGCAGTGGGAGAGAGGAGAGGAGAAGTGGGCCGGTGCTGGGCCGGAAAGGGGAAGATGGGCCGAACGCTGAGAAGAAAAGAGGAGGAAAGGTGGACTCGTGGATAAGTCCAGGGAGCGAGAGCAGACTTCCGCTCGCGGTCCGCGCGTTTAGCTGGGCCGGCTCGGGGAAAGGGGGAGGAGGGGCTGGGCCGGACCGGGGGAGAAGTAGAGGGGGTCAAAGTGGACCAGGGAAGAGCTTAGGGAGCAAAACCAAACTATGGGCCTAACAACTTTTCTAGAGCTCCAAACAAAGTGATTCAAATTTTGAATTTAAATATATTTAAATTCTTGTTTGAATCACAAGCAATACAAAAATAAATGCAGCAGCATGAATGCAACAATAAATGTTTCTATCACTTATATTTGATTTTAAATTTTAGAAAATTATTATTTAGTGTATAATAAATAGAAGCAAGCTTTAAATAATTACTTAAATGCCAAAAATTTTAAATTTGAGTATTTTGGGTGTTACAAACCTACCCCCCTTAAGGTGAATCTCGTCCTCGAGATTCGGATGTAGAAGCGAAGAGCTGTGGGTACTCGGACTTGAGATCTTCTTCCCGCTCCCAAGTCGCTTCATCTGCTGAATGTCGGCTCCACTGCACCTTGCACATCCGAATGGTCTTGTTCCTCAGCACTCTCTCTGACACCTCCAGGATCCTGATCGGATACTCCTCGTACGTGAGGTCCTCCTGAACATTCAACTCATCAATCGGGATCTGCTCTCCTGGCACCCGCAAGCACTTCTTCAACTGGGACACATGGAACACATCGTGTACTCCGGCTAGTCTCTCAGGCAGATCTAGCCGATATGCCACTTCACCCATTCATTCCTGTATCCTGAAAGGTCCAATGTAACGAGGTTCCAACTTGCCCTTGACATTGAACCGCTTTACACCTCTCATGGGTGACACCTTGAGGTACACAAAATCATCAACCCTGAAGCTGAGGTCTCTCCATCTGACATCGGCGTATCTCTTCTGTCTGGACTGGGCCACCTTAAGGTTCTCTCTGATCACCTGCACCTGCCGCTCTGCATCTCTGAGTATCTCCGGACCAAAGACCTGACTCTCTCCAGTCTGATTCCAGAACAATGGGGTCTGGCACTTCCTGCCATACAATGCCTCGAACGGTGCCATCTGCAGACTCTTCTGGTAGCTGTTATTGTAGGAGAACTCTGCATACGGCAAACTCCTATCCCAGCTGACACCGTACTGCAACGCACAAGCCCTCAACATATCCTCTAGTATCTGATTGGTCCGCTCTGTCTGACCATCTGTCTACGGATGATAAGTTGAGCTGAAGTGCAGCTTCGTGTCCATAAACTCATGTAACTTCCGCCAGAAGTGTGAGGTGAACTGAGTACCACGATCTGACACAATCTTCTTCGGCACTCCGTGTAAGCACACGATCCGCTCCATGTACAACTCTGCTAGCCTGGCGCCGGTGTAGGTGGTCTTCACTGGCAGAAAGTGGGCCACCTTGGTCAGACGATCAATAATCACCCAAATGGAGTCAAAACCTCTCTAAGTGTGGGGCAGACCAGTGATGAAGTCCATGCCAACTTCTTCCCATTTCCACTCCGGGATCTTCAACGGCTGAAGCAATCCAGCTGGCCTCTGATGTTCTGCCTTGACCCGCTGACATGTGTCGCACAATGCCACGTGAGTCGCCACATCACGTTTCAATCCGTACCACCAGAATCTCTCCTTGATGTCCTGATACATCTTTGTGCTGCATGGGTGGATTGAATAAGCTGAGTCATGTGCCTCTCTCAGAATCATCTCTCTTATCTGCGCTATGTCTGGCACACATATCCTCTTCCCATGCCATAGAGTTCCCTGATCATCAACTCTGAATCCAGGGGCCTTTCCCAACGCAACATTCCCCACAATCTCTCTGATCTTCTCATCCTGCAGCTGACCTCTCCGGATCTCCTGCTCGAGTGTGGGCTCCACTGCCATCTCTGTGATGCTGGTGACGAATCCCAAACTCATCTTCTCAAACTCTCGGCTGAGTTCTTCAGGCAGACAATGACCAGTGATCCTGTTCACATAGCTTCTCCTGCTCAGAGCATCTGCCACCAAGTTGGCCTTCCCTGGGTGATAGTGAATCTCCAGATCATAATCCTTGATCAGCTCTAACCATCTGCGCTGTCTCATGTTCAGATCTGACTGAGTGAAGACATACTTGAGGCTCTTATGATCAGTGTAGATGTCACACCTGTGCCCAATCAAGTAATGTCTCCAGATCTTTAGGGCATGTACCACCGCTGCCAACTCCAAGTCGTGCGTTGGATAGTTCTGTTCATGCTTCTTCAGCTGCCTGGACGCATAAGACACGACTCTGCCCTCCTACATAAGGACGCAACCCAGTCCTAGACGGGATGCATCACAGTAGATGGAGAAACTCTTAGCCAAATCTGGCAATACCAGCACTGGGGCTGTAGTCAACCTCTTCTTCAACTCTTCGAAGCTGACCTGGCACGCCTCTGTCCACACAAACGCGACATTCTTCTCTAGCAAAGCAGTCAGCGGCTTAGCAATCTTGGAGAATCCTTCAATGAACCGTCTGTAATAACCGGCCATCCCAAGGAAACTCCTGATCTCGCTCACATCCCGTGGTGGATTCCAGCTCAATACATCACTGACTTTCTTCGGATCAACTGCCACTCCACCATTGGACAACACGTGTCCCAGAAATGCCACTTCCTTCATCCAGAACTCACACTTGCTCAGCTTGGCGTACAACTGATGTTCCCGAAGTCTCTGCAGCACCAATCTCAGATGTTCTTCATGTTCCTCTTCAGTCTTGGAGAAGATCAGAATGTCATCAATAAATACCACCACGAACTTGTCCAGATAATCCATGAACACGCTGTTCATCAAGTACATGAAGTATGCAGGAGCGTTGGTCAATCCAAAAGACATGACCAAGAACTCGTACAACCCATACCGAGTGGTGAAAGCGGTCTTAGGAATATCCGACTGTCGGATCCTCATCTGGTAATATCCTGATCGAAGATCTATCTTGGAGAACACACAAGCTCCTCTCATCTGATCGAAAAGATCATCAATCCTTGGCAGCGGGTACTTGTTCTTGATGATCACTTCGTTGAGGGCTCGATAGTCCACACACAACCTCTGAGTACCATCCTTCTTGTCGACGAACAACACCGGTGCTCCCCACGGCGAAGCACTCGGACGAATGTACCCCTTGGCCAACAACTCGTCCAACTCCTTCTTGAGCTGCTCCAGCTCCTTCGCTCCCATCCTATACGGCCTCTTGGCTATAGGTGCAGTGCCAGGTTTTAGATCAATAATGAATTCAACATCTCGTTCCGGAGGCATACCTGGCAACTCGTCAGGGAACACATCCGGGAACTGGCTCACCACTCTGATATCTTCGGTTGTCGTCCCTTCAGCTTGATTGGCTTGGCCTTGCTCTGAGGAACTGGCTGCCTGATACTCCACCTTGTCACCGGACTCTGCTGTCAGCTGAATGGTCCTCGTAGCACACCGGATCACTGCATCATATCTGGTCATCCAGCTCATACCCAGGATCATATCAAATCTAAGGGTCTCCAGGACTATCGGACCTGCCTTGAACTCTACCCCCCTTATGGTGAGGGTGATACTGGGGCAACGTAGAGTGGTGCGTTGTTCTCCCCCTGGTGAGCTTACTAGCATAGTATTCTTCATGGGTTTCAGGGCTAGTAAATTCTTCTTCACAAAAGTAGCAGAAATGAAAGCATGCGAAGCTCCAGAATCAAATAAAACAGTGGCGGGGGTCGAATTGACGAGGAACGTACCCACGATGACATCAGTAGCTGTCTCTGCTGTCTCTGCACTGGTGTGGTTGACCTTGCCCCGAACGAAAGTCTACGGAGCACGACCTCCCTGTTGCTGACCCTGCGGCTGCCCAACTCTCTGAGTACTGCCCTGCTGGTTCTGTCCGGCGGCGTTCTGAATCTTCTTGGGGCAGACATTGGTGAAATGTCCCTGCTCGCCACAGTGGTAGCACACCCTCGGACCCACCGGTGTAGTGTTGGCTGGGCTGATGCGCTGAACTGGACTGGGCTGCACCTGGCTGCGCTGAGCTGGACCCATCTGTGGCTGACCCTGAGGACGTTGCTGCTGTGGCGCCCGAGGAAACTGAGGACGCTGTTGCTGGTACTGGCCACGACTGAGCAAGCCGGACTGACCCTGGAAGCGCTGCTGGCCTCCCACCTGCTGACTCTGGGGAGGTGTGAAGCGTGGACGACTGCTGCTGCCCACCTGCTGTCCCTGGAGCTTCCTCTTCTTGTCCTCCATCTCACGGCGCTTGTGCTCCAACATCAGAGCGCCGTCCACCAGCTCGTGAAAGGTCGGGAACTTGGTGCACATGAGCTGGTACTGGAGAGCATCCTGCAGACCGTCACGGAACCTGGCCTACTTCTTCTGGTCGGTGGCCACGTCTTCTGGAGCGTAACGGGCCAACGCGACGAACTTGTCACGATAAGTCGTGACACTCATCCCTTCCTGCTTCAGAGCGAGGAACTCCTTCTTCTTCAAAACCATCAAAGCCTCCGGCACGTGGTGTGCACGAAAGCTGCTGCAGAACTGCTGCCAGGTGATCTGAGTACCGGCCGGGCGAGAGGACTGGTATGAATCCCACCAATCCAACGCCGGCCCCTGAAGCTGCCCTCCGGCGTACAGCACCTTCTCTCTGTCATCGCACTGGGCGATGTCCAACTGTCTCTCCACTGCCTTGAGCCAGTCATCTGCCTCAAGGGGGTCGCTGGCCTTGCTGAAGGTCGGCGGGCGTCCCTTCAGAAACTCGCCCCTCTTGTCTCTGGGCGGTGCAGCTGCCTGGGGGTGATGTTGGTTCTGCTGGATCAGCCTCATGGTCTCAGCCATCTGCTGCATCATCTGAACTTGAGCATACATCAGCTGCTCAATGGTGGGGATCTGATGATTCGGATTCAGGTTCGGGGGCGGATTCTGGTGCGGAGGCTGTCCGCCCGCATTGCCCCCGGGGTGAGCCATCTATAATCACAAAGGTCAGATGTCAGATGATTAGTACGAGAAAATATATATATACCCCTGCTATCTAAACAATAAAGTCCTTAAGCCTTATACCTATATCTAGATGGTAGCAGACAGGTGTCTGCGCCCATCACAATCATTACAAAGAACCAAATCAAACATATGCATAATAACAATAAATACAAGCATGTAAAGACATAAATTCACGCAAGACTCGACTGTTAGATTTTTGAAAAGAACACGGGGTCTCCTAGTAATTTGTCAACCGTACTATCTAGGCTGCGTTCCTACAGTCAGCACGGCTCTGATACCAATCTGTCACACCCGGATTTACACTAAACCCGAATGTGGCCATATGTGTGCCCAGGAAGTCCACAGACACATATAGCGAACAAATATGGTAAAATTCAGAGTACAATGCTTTATTCTCATCATAAAGTAGTGATTACATCAGAGTTTTGCATAAATGAAATACATGGACAGCGGAAGACTAATAAACTCTCTCTAAGTGTAGCCGCAATCCCACAGGGACTCTGACTGGGAGAACGCCAGCTCAGAAGTATGGCAAGTCCTCGGGAAACTCCACCTCATAGTCAGCCTGACTCCAATCTGTTACCCGTCCGGGATTTTGCCCAAAAATAATAATAACAGCAAGTGTAAGTAATGGAAATTACTTAGCAAGTATAGCACGGGTGTATGAAGGCTCAAAAGGCTTGACTCGGCTTAACTGCATTAGCGCTTTTAGTTGGTTCGTTTTAACTTTATCCAAGTTACTACAAGTGAATGAGATCCCAGTTGTAACCCAATTAATGGTGTAAGTGACATTTAACAGGAATAAATACCATATTCTAATAAAAAAGGATCCAGGCCGCTCGTGACCCTGAGCAAGGCTATCATGATAGATCGTACACTCTGCAGAGGTTTCGCCCTTTACCCACCAGTCGCGTAAAAGTTCAAAGGAACTTTGCACCCAACCACGCACATCAACACTTCCGAGGTGTGACTGCATAGGGACGCTACGAGGCTTTCACAAGACACCCTAACAAGTCAGTAGCCGTTGGAGTACTATACGGTGGTGAAAACTTAGGCACCGAGATCGACGTACGCCCACGGAGTCACACCGTGAGGGGGTCGATGGCGTCCGGAGCGCGGGTATCCCACCCATACTGTGCAACGTGCAGAGTTCTCAATCGCTGAGACTCCTACACGGGACTGGGTCTAACGTGACCTAGCCGACGGGGCTACCGTCCTCGGTGGAATCGGAGATCACCCAGCGCTGTACCTCCCACAACGCCGTTGGCCCCTCGGTAACTACTGCCAAGCTAGAGACGTACAAGCTACTTGACCAAGACCAGAGCCATTATAGTTCCGGCGGTGGCGACAGGCTTCTGGGTTGCCGCTTTAAGAACCGGTCCTTAGAGGGAGACATTAGAGCAAAGCACACAGCACATGCTCTAACTCCCTAATCCATGTTACTAAAAAGCAAGTTTTAATCATGAGAGTTGAAGTGGACCATTAAGTCATTATTAACAAATAAGTAAAGGTGACAGTAGTTGTGCCTAGCAAGATACTACCCATATGCAAAAACCCATAGGTGTACAAGGACAGGGAAATAAATGCTAGGAATAACCTTAATGGTAAACAATATTAGACACATGCGTATGTAATGAACAGTGTATTAAAAGTGAGATAGGTAGCAAGGATTGTCCGTGCTATAACTTGCCTTCCTCGGAGTACGGCTGCTGCTGCAAATCCTGCTCCGGCACGTCCTCAACGTACTCGAAGTCCAAAGCTACGGGCTCGCCGACTGGACACGAACATCAAGCACGCATCCAAAACAATCATTACATGTAAACAAAGTAATTCTATTAGAACAGTACACCAAACAGTGAAAACAGTACAAAAACAGGAGCTAGAAATATTCTACGCTTTACTACGAACACATGAGCGCGAAAATCACACAAATCGGAGCTAAAACGTGAAAGTTATAGCGTTTCTAAGGTTCAGGGACTTGCTGGCAAGTTTCTGAAACTTCCAGGGGCTCATTTGTGAAAAACCAGGGGCTAAAACATAATTACGCATTAAAACCCGAGGGCTAACGCGCAAATATGCCAGCCCTGGACGGCGGGTCCTATTTTTCAAAAGCGCAGGGGCTAAAACGAATAAAACAGGACCTATCTGTAATTATTTTTGAACTGGAGTGGACCGCGGGTTGATTTCCGAAAAGTCCAGGGTTGATTTCTGAAAACTCCGCGGGGGGGTGCGTTTTGGGTGCATTCAAGGGCGGGTTTTTGGCTCTGGAGCATCAGAGAACGACGGCGAGTGGATCTGAGGTGTTCAAGCGAAGCTAGGCGCAGCGAACAGGTGTGAACGACGGCGACCGGCGGACGGAGCTCGTCGGCGACCGTGGGAACGAGTGCTACGATGCTCTAACGCCGAAATTGAAGGGCTGGGGAGCTGTGTTACCTCCCAAGGATGCTCCTGGCGCGAGGAATCGGTCGAGGAGGTGGTAGAGCGACGAGTCGACGGCGAGCGGCGGTCGGTGGCGTCGGTGGTCGCCGGCGATGGTGCTCCGGAGCGCTAGGGCGGGCGTGGAGTAGCTCGGTGCGTTCCACGTGGCTTGGTGAAGACCGTCCGAGGCTCGGGTGGCGCGGAGGGGCACCGGAGCGGCGTAATCGCCGGCGTGGGCTCTCGGGCGCGACGAGCGGCGGCGCTGCGCGCAGGGAGAGGGGCGGCGCTGCTAGGGTTGGACGAGGGGTGAGAGGAGCGGGACGAGGGCGCGGCCCCGATTAAGTAAGCGCTGGGAGGGCGGCCTCGGCGTGCGGGCCCTGCCGCGGCAGACGCGCGGCCGGCCGCGCCATTACCGGTGAGGAAGAAAGGAAGGGGAGGGAGAGGGACTGACGTGTGGGTCCGGCTCGGCATTGGGAGAGAGGGGAGGAGAAGTGGGCCGGTGCTGGGCCGGAAAGGGGAAGACGGGCCGAACGCTGAGAAGAAAAGAGGAGGAAAGGTGGACTCGTGGATAAGTCCAGGGAGCGAGAGCAGACTTCCGCTCGCGGGCCGCGCGTTTAGCTGGGCCGGCTCGGGGAAAGGGGGAGGAGGGGCTGGGCCGGACCTGGGGAGAAGTAGAGGGGGTCAAAGTGGACCAGGGAAGAGCTTAGGGAGCAAAACCAAACTATGGGCCTAACAACTTTTCTAGAGCTCCAAACAAAGTGATTCAAATTTTGAATTTAAATATATTTAAATTCTTGTTTGAATCACAAGCAATACAAAAATAAATGCAGCAGCATGAATGCAACAATAAATGTTTCTATCACTTATATTTGATTTTAAATTTTAGAAAATTATTATTTAGTGTATAATAAATAGAAGCAAGCTTTAAATAATTACTTAAATGCCAAAAATTTTAAATTTGAGTATTTTGGGTGTTACAATCCGTCGTTTGAGCAACTCAAGACTCACCGTGGACCGTCCGCCACACGATTGCGGACCGTCCGATTGGACCGAGCGGACCGTCCGTAAAAGACGTCGGACGAACAGGATGCGTAAAAGACGTCGGACGAACAGGATGAACAGCTACAGTAAATCGCGATTTTCTCTCCCAAATTGAAACCCGGATCTCCCAAACGGCTAGAGCTCAAGAGACAAAACTTTGGGGAGATGATTAGCACCCTAAGGTGAAGATATGCCCCAAAATCTCGGCCTCTAACGCCCTACAAGTTGAGAAATTGCGGATCACACAAATTATGCCCTAACCACGAGTTCATTCACGAAACTTCAAATTCAGCCCGATTCCCAGCGTTTGAGGAGGCAAGATCATACACAAAGATGCGCAAGGCACTCACTCATGATCTCCACAAATAAATCCGGACCCAAACAGACTAGAAACGAAGAATCAAAGGACGAACGAAAATGGCACAAAAACGAACTCGGGAAGATAAAAGGAGATGATTCAAACTAGCTCATAGATTAACAAACACGAAGGTCACAATCTATACAAGGCTAGCAACCACCCGACATCCTCCCGCTAAGATCAATCGTTGATGCTCATTAGCTAGCCTAGAGAGAGAAACTAGAGAGAGAGAGGACTAGAGCAAATGAACTAGGGCTACCAAGAGAGATAGAGATGCCATCCCCTCCACCCCTACTAATACTGAGTCCTGGTGGTGGAAAATGACTGGACTACCCTACTGCTAATTTCTACGATACACGCCCGCAGGGCAAAGTAGTAACTTCGCAGGCATCTCCTCCGGCTGGTACGCGCCGTCCATCCGGCTTCGCTTAGCTCCTACGCAAACTCCCGGATCCCGCCACGCGTCCACCGCTTCGAAGCTTCCCGAACGCGCCCGGATCACCGTCTCCGACACGTTGGGCCTTCGGGCTCGGTTTTGAGGCCCAAACCGAGAAACCCTCCTCCGATGGTTTTGTGGCCCAACCATCAAACCCCGCGTGCAAGCTTCGGCTGTCCGCCACCACCTTGCACCGGCCCATCTTGACTTCGTCTTGCTTTTCCTTGCCACCATGCCGACCGCACTCGATCCCGTCTGGTCACCGGGCCCCTCGAACCAAGCCTACTCATCTCCACTCTCGGAGACCTTTCGCGCTTGTTCTTCACCTGCACCAACGCAGACCAAGTCGCATCGAACACCTGCAGTACTCAGCCAAGAGTCAGTCCAACACCATGTTGTCAATCACTCATCATGCTGAGGAGCGACCATCCACCGGTCCTCGGACACACACATGGTCCTCAATTTTACTTTAAGAAAAGAGTAGCACCAATTTCTCCTATCGGCAGTACGGTGAAGAAAATTGCAATGGGTGGCTGCACCCAGCACCTCGGACCCACGACTTTTGGGGAAAAAACGCTCCTATGTCGCGACAGACGTGGCACGCACCCATGTTTTCCTTGACATCAAACGTACGTGGCCCGTCTTACGTCCACAGAACCGCGCCCACAGAGGCGAAGGCGATATGATAGACTGATCCCCAACCGGCAGGGGACGCGTAGGACTCTCATCTCTTGCTGCTTCTCCCTCCGGCACCGGCAGGCGGCAGCCGTAACCGCAGGAGCACGGCGGCAATAATGGCGGCGGCGTACGTGGCCGAGCGGGCGTACGAGGCGGCGACGCGGTCGGCGCTGGCGGCGCTGGAGCGCAACCTCATCCCGGACGCCGTCACCCGGCGCCTGACGCGGCTCCTGCTCGCGCAGCGCCTCCGCCAGGGATACCTCCCCTCCGCGCCTCTGCAGCTGCAACAGCTCATCCACTTCGTCCACTGTAAGTAGTAGGTTTCTCGGCTCGGTGCTGCCGTCTCTTGGCGCACCATGTCGGTTTTGAACTTTTGGGTTTCAGCTCATCTAGCAGGTGGTTGTTGCTTCCGTTAATCGGTGGTTCTTGTGACAAATCGTACTACGTATGCTAGAGTACTGAACGCAGAGAACGGATGGCACCTTCCATATTGGGAGCAGACAAATCGTACTACTTATGCTAGAGTACTGAATGCAGAGAACGGATGGTACCTTCCATATTAGGAGCAGCATTCGGAACCGTTTGATCTGGTTTCGATGGCCAAGAGGTCAGCAGGAAACAAAAGATGGACTGTAGCTACAGTGCATGGACAGACATCTCATGGCTACATGCGCCGTAGCAGCATATGTAAACACCAATGAGACGTGTGTTTTATTATTAATATCTGCGAACAATATCCTTCAGTTACTCGGTTTGGTGTTAATGTTAATATTTGATCTCTTGTTTTGTCGCAGACAGTTCTCTATGTGTGTAATGTTTATTTCTTTTTGATGCAGCCCTTCAGGAGATGCCCATTGCGATTGAAACGGATAAAGCTAAAGCCCAACACTATGAGTTGCCAACCACATTTTTCAAGTTGGTGCTTGGAAGGAATCTCAAATACAGGTTAGTACTGTACTCAGTCTGTCTGCTCTGTTCATATCATGACTGACCAATAATGATTAATGAGTCTGACATTCATATGATGGTCTTTTAGTGTTCGATGGATTCACATGAAGCTTGTAAATTATTGTTAATTCACACGAATACATCGACTTTTCCAGTTCCTGCTACTTCCCTAATGAGTCAAGCTCCCTAGAAGATGCTGAGGTTGCAATGATGGAACTGTATTGCGAGAGGGCAAAAGTACAGGATGGACAAAGTGTCCTTGATGTTGGATGCGGATGGGGATCCTTTTCACTGTACATTGCAAAGAAATATAGGAATTGCAATGTAACAGGGATATGCAACTCTAGCACACAAAAAGCTTTCATAGACGAGCAGTGTAGGTAAGTATTAAAGTGGTTTTCTAGTGTTCACAAAAAGCATTTTCCATGAACTGCCAACTTAATTATGTTCCAAATAGCCCTGCTAAATGGCCATTATATTACAACCTATTCATGTCACTGCAATTTATTTCATATTCATCATGTAGTTAAATTACCTGTTTAATTTCCAGTACCATGAGCTGTTTCACTGTATTTCCTATTATTAATTTTAAAATAATTTATGTTTGGCATGAATCTTGGTTTCCTCAATATATACGCAGTCGACAGATCTCTTGTACCACCATTTGTCCAATTTTTCATTTCCCTGCCTCTAATACTTTGCTTTTGCCACTTCCAATTATGTTTAGGGACAATGAGTTGTCAAATCTTGAGATAATTGTGGCAGATATCAGCAAGTTTGAGATGGAGCGTTCTTTTGACAGGATTATATCTATAGAGATGTTTGAGGTATTCTTTAATTTGTTCTCTTGCTTTGGCTTTGTCATTCATCAAGGCAAATGAAATTTTGTCACGGCCTGTTATGCAGCACATGAAAAATTACAAGTCACTTCTTAAGAAGATATCCAAGTGGATGAAAGAGGACAGCTTATTATTTGTTCACTTCTTCTGCCACAAGACATTCGCATATCATTTTGAGGTACGTTTCTCCTCCATTTTCACTGGTCGATCATTTGGTATCTGCTTCATCTAAAATGGTTTGCCTTTGACATGGATTGTTCTGCTACCAGTTATAAGTGCAGGGTAGCTCTATTTGTATTTGTCTAGTGCACATAGGTATTTTGTGTCAGCTTATGTGCGTTATACTTGGAATCTTAGTAGCAATTAGCAAATACTCCAAGTGAACTAAGTTCTCGGCATCTGATCTTTACTGAAAGTAACATAGCAGTTCCCTGGTGTAAAATGTAAATTTAATTGCTAACCCCACCAGTGTTGTGGGAGGTAGCTCATATCCAGTTATTCAAAAATGAAATAAGTTCACCTCTTTTTAAGTTATTGGTGACTTGGTATGAAGCATTGTTGCAATTTATATGTAGATGTCATGTGAATCATCAATCACAGTCACATCATAATTTCACCAGGATAAGAATGATGATGATTGGATCACAAGGTATTTCTTCACTGGAGGAACAATGCCATCGGCAAACCTTCTTCTCTACTTTCAGGTGATTTATGACCTGTTAACACTTTTCTATTTACTCTACTTCTCTTATGCAGTTCACCAAACATGAATAATGGTCGACCTAAAAAATTGTATGAGTATTTATATTTACTGACTCTGATAAAGATATGGATATTTATATTTGCTGACTATATGTTGGTGCAGGAAGATGTATCTGTGGTCAATCATTGGCTTGTCAGTGGCACGCATTATGCTAGAACTAGGTATATCCTTCCCAAACTTACATTTCAATCTTGATCTTGTTAGTGGAATCTCATCTTGTACTTTTCTACCAGTGCAAACCAAAGTACTTTACTGTTGAGTTTATAAGATATCAGGACAAAATGGCAGGCAATGAAGTCATCTAAATTAGCGCTGAAAATGAATCCAGCATACACATACAGTGTATATTAATTGACCTAAGCACTTTTCCAGTGAGGAATGGCTGAAACGTATGGATCGGAGCATCACTTCCATTAGGCCCATCTTTGAGAAAACTTACGGGAAGGAGTCAACTACCAAATGGATAGCTTATTGGCGGACATTCTTCATCTCTGTCGCTGAACTTTTTGGGTACAACAATGGCGACGAATGGATGGTTGCACATTACCTACTCCAAAAGAAGTAGAAGCTACTGCACGCCTTTTTATCATGCGAAGGACAACCACTAATGAGCACCCATTCAAAATCAGTTTCCCCTGCAGTGATTCAGTAATCTTGCCATGTGTCTCGACGAACAGCCCATTTTTCATGCATTCGTTTGTATTAATAAGGTGCTTCACAGTGATTTCACGAACCATGGTGTTAATTGTTAAAAGTTCATGTTGGACTTCATCAGTCCTTGTTCTATATGTTACTCCTTTCAGATGCTCTGTAAAGAGACCTTTCTACCTTCTGAACGATATGAAACTACAAAACTGATAGAGATTGATGTGCAGTGTACATTACAGTACTTGCATTTCATCATAGAAATCACACTGAACATAGCCCTTCCAAGTGTGATACAAAAAGGTACCTCCTAATAAATATCCTTGCAGAACATACCTACCAGAGTGGCAGAGTACCACACCATGTATCATTTAGCTAAAAATTGAGTTTCAGTAATAACCAGAAACCACTGGGCGCAGCATTGCCGCGCCATCTTTGAGATGGCCAGCCAGGGAATAATAATGGAGGACTCATGATCAACCATGTACAGTAGAAGTATATGCATCTTCTCGCGAAATTCAACACTGCATCATTTAAGTGTTGAAAAATTTTCTGTACCGATAATTTCCCTATTTATCGCACTACAAATACAAGCCTCCAAGCCATGTAACCAATCTTCAACCTCTCAATATTACTAACTCGTTTAGTTACCTGAATATGTAAATGCAGACAAGATGCTAACAATCAGGCAACCGGAAGGAAATTAGATTGTATTTCATTGTAGTGAAAAGTGATGTAATCTACGAGAACTAAAAAGTCTGTAGCCTTTGGTTTTATCTAGTGCGGCAAGGTGAATGCAAGTGCAAAAAGAAGAAGCAGAGCCCACCAACAATGAGATATGCAGTTTTCTGAATGTATGTAGGAAGTGATGCAGTTTGCATGCAAACAATAAGGTCATATTGGTCACTAAACTACTCATCATAAGAATAAAAGAAGAAAAGCATGCCAATGGCTTGTTCAGGGTCAAAATTCATTGGGAGCTATTTGATCTCTAAATTTAATAACCCACCATATATGAAACAGTTGGATGCCACGTGTCCATAAAGACCTTGGACTCTTGGCAGTCAGTAGCAGCTCTCATGTACCATGTTGGAGATTAATCTACGTAGATATTTGACCACTTTCAGGATTTGAATTCTTGTGACTATAAATGAAATCATCTGGTTGGATCGAAGTATAGAACTCGCCGCCTGTCTGCAGGAGAACTTATCTAGCTTGTTGAGAAAATGAGTTATTACTTGGTTGGAGTTAATGTTGTTGATGTGGAAATATCAGGGTTTGCCCATGTGCGCGCTGCGTAGCAACTGCGTTAATCATCTTGGCGCTTGAGGAACCCAAACATCCAGATCAGCCACAAATCCTGTAGCGCTGAGTAGCTGAATGCACGCATCCATAGTAGGGTGTGTACTGGGGTCACATCGTTTTTAACACCACGGATGGATTAGCAATAAAGATCAATCATGGGGTGTGTTTAGTTGTAAAAAGGTGGATAAAATTTGGTCGAAAAGTCGCATCGGATAGTGTAGCTGCAGCACTTTTCATTTGTTTGTTGTAATCGTTGTCCTACCATGACCTAACTAGGCTCAAAAAATTCGTCTCGTCGTGTACATCAAAACCATATACTTAGTTTTTTTATTTACCTATATTTAATGCTCCATACATGAGGAGTGATATTTGATGTGATAGGTGAACAGTGAAGTTTGGAGAGAGAATTTTAAAAAGTATGTGGGAACTTAACAGGGCCCATATTGTTTCTAGTTGCATTGATCTCTGACGCTGACTCAAAAATAAATTTGTTGATTTCAGTATAACTTCTGCTGAGGCTCCAAGGCAACAAGTACCACGGCGAGCTCATGCAAAGAAGGAGCAGTGCGAAGAGAACGCTACGCTTGCCTCACAACATCGCTGATAGCACCGGCCTGGCCGCCGTCAGCGCTACGCCGTTCTCCTGCCCGTTCCTCGCCCATGCTGCCGCAATTCGTCTGGTTTGCCACCCATGGCGCCGGCAATAAGCGGAGGAACAGCGGGAGCACCCTCTAACCCTCCAACCACATTACCAGCATGAAGTGCACCACCACTAAAAAACCTCTAAAACGATCCCTCCATCGAGGATGCGACGATAGTCATCACCGTCGCTGTCCATCGGGACAAAATGATGGGTGCAGTGGCGTAGCTAGAATTTAGGCCAGGGTGGTCCAACTTAACACAATTCTATATAGCACTATAAATACAATATGCTAACATATAACTATAATATTTATCAAACTCAATATAATCTGATAGAAAAGTATCTTCAATACATCTTAAAATAAACAAGTTTAAAATATACATTATTCTTTATTATCATCAAAATTACAGGGTGGGCCATGGCCTACGGTGGTTACCCTGTACTCCGCCCCTGCCGGGTGGGATTGGGACAAAAAGATGGTGCCTCCGATAAGAAAAACGACGTTCAAAGGCATTGTCACCATGGCTTTCGCCAACGCGCCCTAGCCCACCACAACACAGACTCGAGGGTCGATGAGATGCGTCCCATACCGCGCCATCACCAATCACAAGAGGCCGAAACACCTGAATTTCGAAGATTGACAAAGTGTGTCCCATGCCATACTCGTCGCACGTAGAATTTCAGAGCGCTCATTATTGCAGACACAACATTTGTGAATTAGTCACTAGCCATCCTCGCTTGGCCCGATGCCCCGTCCACGAGTCGCAGCCGTTGGGCGCTGGGCTGTCCCATGGGGCCATGGCGGCACACTTCCCTCGGAGGTAGAGTGCCACCGCACCCTAGCCACCATGTCAGCATCCACACCAATTGCTGGATCTGGGCCACCACTACCAGAAAAATGACCATTGGCACCGGTTGGGAAGCCCCCACCTTTAGCACCGGGTCAAATAATCGGTGCTAAAGGTGTGTGCACTAGCTAAAAAATTTGCATATTTGCGTGTTGCGGGATTCAAACTCGAGACCTCTTGGCTCGCGCGCACCCACCTAACCATCTCACCTACGCAGCGCACATGATAAGATATTAGCACCGGGTCCTATTTATGAACCGGTGCTAGAGGGCCTTAGCCCCGGGTCATAACACCACCCGGTGCTAAAGGAGAGGGACCATTTAGCCCCGGGTCGTAACACCAACCGGTGCTAATGAGGATTTTTAGCATCGGTTGTTGTTCCCAACTGGTGCTAAAGGGTCCCCGGGGGCACTACAATACATTAGCACCGGTTTTTGAGTACGCGGAGGCATATATGCGGAGCGGATGACAGAGGTAGATCACACCCCTGGCCACGGCTCTGTCGTTCGTGGTGAAGACAGCAACACTGGCCACCACAACCTGTCAAGAAAAGCCGCATCCGGTCGCATCGCCTAGTGCCTCCGGCTATCAATGCACGGGACGAGCCATCGCCGCCAGACCTGAGAAGTTGCCGCTGTCCTAGGAAAACCTAGATCCCAAGGGGGGTGGATCCGTCCTCCCAAAGCGCGAATTCGGGAACCCAGACAGCCAGCACGGCTCTGGAGGCGGCGACGCGGTCGGTGCTGGCGGCGCTGGAGCGCAACCTCATCCCGGACGCGGTCACCCGGCGCCTGACGCGGCTCCTGCTCGCGCAGCGCCTCCGCCAGGGCTACCTCCTCTCGGCGCCGCAGCAGATGCACCGGCTGCTCGAGTTCGTCCATTGTAAGTACCGGCTCTAATAGCTGATCTCATATATAGCGCTCAATGATTCCCAGCTCATCCGGCACCCCACGACGTGCTTGCTTGCCGCACAAGCAAACAACCACAAGATCTCATATATCTTCTAAATAATAACACAATATATACAGAACTCTATATACAAACCATGGCATAAATTAAGGAGACCACCAAAAAGACTATATATGTCTTCTAAATAAAGACCGGTAACACTATGGGTGTATTTGTTTCAGCTTTTCTAAGCTTCGAAAGCTAAGCTGAAACAAATAGTGCAGCTAAAAAGTTGGCTGTTGAAAAGCTGAAAAACTAGTCTTAAGGGAAATGAACTGAAAGCGGAAAGCAGGTTCAGAGGAGATTTTTCTAACTTTGATGTGCTGAGACAATAAAAAAATTATTACAAAAGTCAATAGCAAAAATTCAGCAGTAAAAAAATTAAAAGCCAGAAAGCCAGCTTTTTAGCCACAAGTTGCAGCTCAAACAAACATGGCCTATAGTGCAGAACCCTATATACACGCAACATAGTGCATCCATCTTACTGCCATATATGTCCAAAACGCCCGCGGGTTCTTCTCAGCACACGGAAAGATGAACATATATAATTGGATTGAAAACATAATGAACGATTCTAAAGGAATTATATCAAAGAAGGAAACTATTTTTTTGGTCCAAATTCTTTTCTTCAACCATTTGGATTTCTTAAAGCTTTGAAAGACCCGAGATTTATATCTCGGCAGATAAATCCAATTGCATTTAATCATTAATATATTATTTTTTTTCAAACAACCCACTGGATGTAAGTCCTTACATATCCATGAAAAGACGTTTCAAAGGAAATTTAGAGGCACTCAAGTTGACAAAAAAAGGACGGTGGACAGCTACATCTTCCTGAAATATATGCATAAGTGATTTTTTTTTCCTCCAGTTAGGCATGGCACTAGTTTTTCTTGTCTTTTTGTTTTTTTTCTTGTTTCAGTATCCAAATATTGATTTTTAAACTATTTTTATTTTGTTACTTTATTTTATTTATAAATGTGCATGTTTAGTTCCTTAATATTATATGATGTTTTTAGAGAATATTTTCTATTTTTATGTATGTTGTTCTTTTAAAAATTTAATTATGCTATAGACTTAAAGTTCTTTTATTTTTATATACTTTATAGTAATACATTTTATTTCTATATTATTCTTTAGGTGTTACACGGTGTAGTGTTCACATGCATTCATAAACGTTCTATGATGTAGTTATATTATTTTTATAATATGTATTATATGTTTTATGTTGTATTTAGGTTATTTATTAAAATTTTGTTTTATGGGTGTTTTTTATCTGTTCTATGTGTACATTTTATACTTTCATGAGTTTTTATACTAATTGTTTCTGATATCTAAATTTTTATTCCATGAATATATTTTTTTACATGTGTGTTTGATTTGTATTGTCAATATATTTTTATGTTCTATGAGTTTGTATACTATTTGTTCCTAGTATAAAATTTATGCTCTCTACTCACTGAATTTTTTCCAACAGTGTTCATAATTTATTCCATATTATTCCATATAACTCGTGTACTAATTGTTCGCTCTATAAACTTTTGTTTCAGGACACAACTATTGATGATTTTTCGATATGTAGTTTTTTCACAAACATGTATGCTAATAATTGTTCCATAAAGTTTCGTTCCATAAGTACTTACAATATATTCCATGTGTATGTTTTCTCTCATGACTTTGAATAATAATTGTTCTTTATGTACGTACAATTTTTTGTTCTATGCATATAATTGTTTTTCAATAATTTGAGAACTTGTTTCATGTGTATATTTCGATTTCACTTGATTAGTGTTCTAGATGAAGAAATTTTTCCACCTTTATAAACAAATTTCTTGAGAAATTATCATTCAAGCATACTCAAATCAAATGTGATACTATTTGGAAGATTGTGTCATGAAAAACACAATGATGCAATCAAAATTTATTTTAGATACTTCATAAAGAGTACAATTCTGATATTAAAAATTGCCACAAAAAATACAATTGTAGCAACAACTACCTATCTTATCTCTTCCAATAGATACTTATATGCATGCATTGACTAACTCTTTGGAAATTAAAAAGTCTTCACGCAAAAATCAGTGGGATTGAGACAATTACTAAGGGATCATGGTCATCTGCCAACATACTAATGTATCTAGAAAAAAACCTAGGATTTCACTTTTTATGGGGGCGAAGGCAGCATGCATAAGGCTGAGGATATATGTTATACCCTGATTTTGAGGCACATTTAAATGTTTAAAACATTTTTGCCTGTGGACTTCATAGTGTCATGCAAATATTGTGTGATCCAAACCCTAGAACCTCTTAAAATTTTCCCAAATTTCATATCAATTCAAGTTTGGAATATTTCAAACTTTACAAAACCTCGAACGAAATCCCAAAATTTCTTCATGGGCCAAAACCTCCCTAGCTTGGTATCCCTCTCCCTTCGCATACACAAGTTCTAAACCAATCAACTTTATCAATCAAAGAACAATCAATTTTGCAAAATTTCTTTCATATGTCCTAAACCAATCTAATCATTTCTTTTATCATCAACACTAAGAGAAATCCGCAAAAAATGCGTGAAACGCATAGTGAAAGATCACTCGGCAGTAGGTGACGTCTTTTTTCCATCACTAAAGCCCAGAACCATCAGAACTAATTAAGTCCAAATAAATCACAAGCAAATAAACTAGTGGTTGTTTGCAACCGTGCTGAACCACCGGTTATGGACACATCAGCTGCCAACATGGCATTATTTCCTGATGGCACCATTGAAGCCATGTACAAAAGACGGCGTGCTTTCATCTGGACAGGAGACAAAACATGTAAGGGCGCCCAATGCAAGGTAGCTTGGGAGGTGGTGTCCCTTACAAAATGCAATGGTGGGCTCGGTGTCAAGGACTTGAAGCTTCAAAACAAATGCCTGCTGCGCAAATTCTGGGTCAAGCTCCAGGAAGCCTCCACCGCCTCTTGGCAGTCTTGGTTTCACCTCCAATATGGCATGGCTGTTGGCAGGGATCTGGGTGACCATCACCACCTGTTGGCGCGAATTCGCGGCCAACAGAGCGCAGACGCAGGAACCGGTCAGACCGGTTTCTGTAACCGGTCAGACCGGTTTGCCAGGCAGGGCTGGCGGTAGACCTTCGAGCGTCGTCCGGGCAGGATCCCGTCGGGGCAACGCACGTAGGGTTGTCCTAGAGTCGGCAGGCCACCTAGGACGCCCTCAATCGACGTAGAGACGAAGGAGGAACAGCAAATAGTAGATTGGAAAAGTAGGGTAAAGAGAAAAAGTAAAAAGATAAAAGATAGATGTATTTGTTCGATTGGATGATGATCCTCAATCGGCCATGACCCTTTATATTTATAGGGTGGGGAAGTCGTACCCCTTTAGGTTGGTTTACAATACGGGATAAAACTCTAGAGTCCTAAACCTACTCCAACACGGGAGAAACCGGTCAGACCGGATAGGGAAACCGGTCATACCGGTTTGGCCGTTGCCAGATCGGCTACAGTGAAACCGGTCTGACCGCTTCCTAGAACCGGTCTGACCGGTTGCCAATTTTGGGTGCGAACATATGCCCCCCTGTTTTCTGGTAAAGCTTGCGTGTCAAAAAACATCTATAATAATCAAAATTGGTTAAAGACGATGATTAACAGTACATCGCCCATATATTGCTCTAAGGGCGATAATTGTTTTATCGGCCATAAACTTGCCTTTTACTTAAAGGAACGACTTGCTTCGGCCTCCATACTTGCTTGGTAGTTGCTAACCTTGTTGGCATGACCTTTGCTTGTTGCTCCATTGATTCTTGCTTACGTATCCTCTGCAATCTTCTCTTTTGAGTATGAGACAAGCCTGAGGGACACCACCTCGGCTGCGAGTATCTTGAATCTCTCTTGATGTCCTTCTCATCTCCTTTAGAAATAGGTGTACTTCTAACCAGATTATTGTTAACAACAAACGGTCTTTGCGTTGAACCATAACTTTCATGTGTAGGAGCATATTGAATCATATATGAACGCATATGTAAATTTCTATAATCTAAAGGTGAATAATAGAAAGGATATGACCAGGACCATGGTGAGGCCGGTCTAACATATGAATAAGATGCAGCAGCATAATTCATTTGAGATTTGCAAGAACAAGATTTATTTTGATGTTTTGATTTTTTACCTTTACTAGACCGATTTCCTCGCTTTTGACTTGATCTCTTTTTCTTGTACTTGGCCAAAAGCTCCTCGAAGGTCGGCTTCACCTTTTTCTTGCGTTTGGGACACTCCCAGTTTTCCTGGAGAAACCGGTCAGACCGGTTTGAAGAACCGGTCAGACCGGTTTGCGCGTTGTCAGTCTTCTTTGTTTTTTGTTGCCCCCCAAGCACTTGAGGGACCTCCTTCTGCACCTTTATCACTTCTGGATCAGCAAGTTTGTCATCTCCAATGATTACATTTTTTCCAACGGCTTTTTCGGCTTGATGTGGCCGAATTAGCACTTTAGGATTTTGTAACTCAATGGTATTCATAGGAAAAGGATTAGTATCAACTTGCATAGGATGAAATGTCAAACGACCTTCATCAATGGCCGATTGCACTTGCCGCCGAAATACATTGCAATCATTCGTTGCATGAGAATAAGAATTATGAAATTTACAATAAGCACGTCTCTTCAACTCTTCTAATGGCGGCATAGTATGAGTTATTCTAATTTTTCCAGCTTTTAGCAATTCATCAAAAATTCTATCACACTTAGCCACATCAAAAGTATATTTAACTTCCTCTTGCCGATTCTTGCGGACCGGCTTTAAGGAATCACAAGTGGTAGGTTTATCTTTGGCTGACCACACAAATTCAGTGCTATAAACATTATTGCTCTCATCGTCCGAATTATCAGATGCATAATAAATAGGACGATTATTTTTGTCATTAGTTTTTTGTGAACTCCTAGATTCTTTAAGTCGATTTTCATTAGCTAAAGCTTTTTGCAATAACCGACTCACATCTAGAAATTCTTGACCATCTAGCTTATCTTTATGAATATCAAGCAAACTAGCATAAGCAAGATCAGCTAAATCTCTATCTGAAATTGTCAAACTATAGCATCGGTTTCTAGTATCTCTAAATCTTCTAATATATTCGGAGACAGATTCATTAGGTTTTTGCTTAACCGATACAAGATTTGACAATTTTAACTCAGTTTCACCATTAAAGAAATAATCATGGAATTTTTCTTCTATGTTAGCGAAAGAATAAACTGAGTTGGGTGGCAAAGAAATAAACCAATTAAATGCAGCACCCGATAGAGATAAAGGAAATAGTCTCATTTTCCAAATATCTTTAGAAGCAGCTTCACCACATTGTATAGTAAATTGGCCTATGTGCTCTAAGGTACTTCTACCATCATCCCCACTGAATTTAGTAAACTCTGGTATTTTAAAGCCTGGTGGGTATGCAACATATTCATAATTCTCAGGATACGGTCTTTGATACGACCGATTCTTAGTTTTAGGCTCTATACCAAAAGTTTGTCTAAACATTTCGAGCATCTCCTCTCTAAATCCCTACATCCCCGGAACGGTTCTAGGTCTAGCAGATTCAGAATGTGGTACTCGATTTATAGTGGGCTGTGGTGCGCTATATGTTGTTGTTTGATTCGGCAATGTGTTAGGAACTGGATGCAGCGAACTATTAGAAACATATGCACCTATAGATGGTTCATAATACACAGTTGTATGTGGTGTCATAGCATTAGTAGCAATCATTGTACTCCCTCCACCAGCCGAAGTACCAACTGTAGTTCAGCTATGTATGTGGTTGATTGGTGGTGAACCAATGGGAACCTTTGGAATATGCAAATTTGATAAATCTTCTAGTGCACTATCTATACAATTTTCGGTATTAGAAGTAGAACCATTAACATCCTTACCAGAAAATTGTTTATTAATTTTGGATTCTATGTTTTCAAATCGAGACTTAATCATTGATTCAAACATTCCATTCATAGCATCAAATTTATTATTAAAGCTCGCACTAACAGCCCCATCAATAAAATTTGGAATTTCCGAATTAATTTCAGGAGAAGCATTGGATTGTACCTTTAGCGCGGGAATATCAATGACGACATCCTTGTCTTTCTTGACGTTCCCTTGTCGATCCACGGAGAAGTGCGATATGTATTGCTTCACGGCTTCTTCTTCCAACTCCTGGATCTCCCGCTCTTTATGCTCACGGATCTTTCTTCGGATTTCCGCAAGCGCCTTCTGCTCCTCAGCCGCCGTTTGATCAACGTTCGGCCTTTGAATGTTTGCAGCATCGACATCAGCAGGTTTAGGTAATTTACCGGCCATGGCAGCCGATTGATTTACCTAAGGATCGATAAAACGGTTTGAGCAACCAGATTTTCGTCCCCAGCGGAGTCGCCAAATCTGTTGGCGCGAATTCGCGGCCAACAGAGCGCAGACGCAGGAACCGGTCAGACCGGTTTCTGTAACCGGTCAGACCGGTTTGCCAGGCAGGGCTGGCGGTAGACCTTCGAGCGTCGTCCGGGCAGGATCCCGTCGGGGCAACGCACGTAGGGTTGTCCTAGAGTCGGCAGGCCACCTAGGACGCCCTCAATCGACGTAGAGACGAAGGAGGAACAGCAAATAGTAGATTGAAAAAGTAGGGTAAAGAGAAAAAGTAAAAAGATAAAAGATAGATGTATTTGTTCGATTGGATGATGATCCTCAATCGGCCATGACCCTTTATATTTATAGGGTGGGGAAGTCGTACCCCTTTAGGTTGGTTTACAATACGGGATAAAACTCTAGAGTCCTAAACCTACTCCAACACGGGAGAAACCGGTCAGACCGGATAGGGAAACCGGTCATACCGGTTTGGCCGTTGCCAGATCGGCTACAGTGAAACCGGTCTGACCGCTTCCTAGAACCGGTCTGACCAGTTGCCAATTTTGGGTGCGAACACCACCTTGACACCCCGGTCTAGAAATCTCTTCTAAAGTTACTGGGAGGCTTTCGAGCTGCCACATCGGTCATCCTGGGCAATGGTCAGCATACTTCCTTTTGGTGTGACCATTGGATTGGCAGTGCGCCGCTTGCACAGATGATGCCGGCGCTTTTCTCCCACATCACCAGGCCAAATGCCACAGTTCACTCCATGTCCCTGGATGGTCACTGGGTCTTTCACCTCCAGAACCGGCTCACAAATGCGGCATTGGCTGACCTCAACTTGCTTACACAAGCTCTCCTGTTGGTGGAACTGCAGCCTCTCACGTCAGACTGCGCCTTGGGCCTAATCGCATTCCCTATTCTGCTGCTGATGCCTACATGTGGGAGATGTCACACCTAGCAGAAGACCCGAGAGCATTGGAAATCTGGAGCTCCCGTCTGCCACCGAAATGTAAACACTTCCTCTGGCTCATACATCGCCTCCGCCTCCCCACGCGTGCCTTGCTCCATCACCGTCATATTTCCCCTACAGCAGCTTGTGCTTTCTGCTCGATCTCTGCCTGAGACGCAGGAGCACCTGTTCCTCCACTACAGCCATGCTTGTGAAATATGGGCAGCACTGGGGGCTTCGGCTGCCACTCAATTGCAGCTAGCATTTACAGCAGCTGTGGTCTCTGGACTCTATCTGGCCAGCTATGCTTGGCAAGCTACACCATATGATTGCTACAGCGGCGATTTGGAACATCTGGAAGAACCGCAACGCCAAAGTGTTCCGGGAACATGTAGCCTTGCCTCCTAATGTCGCCGCTCGCGTAGTACAAGACATCGATCTTTGGGTACACCGTGTACGCAGCCCAACTGATAAACTCCTCCTCCAAAGCTGGTGCACACAAGTGGCGAATAGGATTCTTGTAATAGAGTAATTCTATGATGTACTCTCCTTCTCTCCCCCACTTCGCAAAACATTGGGATGTAAGCCTTATCCTTTTAATCAAAATGTTCAGGTCGGCGTAAGCCTACCGTAGGTTCCCTCAAAAAAAAACATGGCATTATTTGCCCACGTGTTATCTGGTGATACTATGTGCAAATGTTTTTTGTTTTGTTTTGTTGATGCAGGTCTTCAAGATATGCCCATTGCGATTGGAACCGACGAATCTAAAGCCCAACACTATGAGTTGCCAACCACATTTTTCAAGTTAGTGCTCGGACAGAATCTCAAGTACAGGTTCGTGAAATCGTGCTGCAACCAATGTATGCTTGCTGACCAATAATGAGTCTGTGACATTCATATGATGGTCCTTGAGTGTCCCATGGTTCTTTTTTAAAAAAAATTAAAGCAGGACCACTGCTATTGCATTAAGAAGAAGAGAAGTTCAATATTACAATTCTAGCGATATTACATAACCAACTTATCTCACTCATAGATACACTGAAACCACTAGCCCAATGAAGGGCTGACACACACCCTCTGCCCCATGGTTCAATGTGTACATTCTCACTCCTTAGCGTTAGTAAAATAATATATTCTCTTTTGTTAAATTCACATAAATCTTGCAGCTTACTGTTACTTCACGCGATATATTGATTGTTTTCCAGTTCCTGCTACTTCCCGGACGATTCAAGCACCCTAGAAGATGCTGAGGTTGCAATGATGGAATTGTACTGTGAGAGGGCAAAACTAAAGGATGGGCAAAGTATCCTTGATGTTGGATGTGGATGGGGATCACTTTCACTGTACATTCCAAAGAAATATAGGAATTGCAGTGTAACAGGGATATGCAACTCTACCACACAAAAAGTTTTTATAGAGGAGCAGTGTAGGTAAGTCTTTACGTATTAGAATATGTATGTATAGCATGCTAACCTGTGTTTCCATTCGTATTTGTATTTGTATTTGTTTGTCAAGCCATTTCCTATATCGGGTTTGATTAAAAGTTACTGCTCTTTAGAGCTCTCCCAGTGCCACATGTCGACTTGTGGTAACTCTAAGACAAATAATGGAAAGGGAGCAATGCGTGAGCCAAATTATTGCTGTAGGCAATTTTGCAAAAACAAAATCTCTAATTTTATAAAAACAATCCGCAGTCCAACTCGTCATCCAAAAGAGTAACCATGTTCCATATACCACCAACTTGATTACCACTAGTAGAGAACCGCATATTAGTCCCGGTTAGAAATCCGTGATTAAAGGGGTCACTCACTGTTCTAAAAAAAGGGTCACTCATTTAGCCTTGGTTCCAAAACCGTGACTAAAACAGCCCTTAAACACCAATTATTACTAAAGATTGTTTTTCCAAAATATTAAAAAAAAAATCGCACCTGGGGCGAGGCCAATACGCATGCTAGCCTCAAGTCACACGAGTTTCCGTGTGGAAAAAGGCCTCAAATGTAATTCCTTACTATCTTATCTACATAGCACATGTGACATAGTCTTATGTGCTATCTTTTTAAATTAACCAAAGAAGAACTTTCTTTAAGTGGGGTCTCCGGCTCCCCTAGAAATTATATATGGGATTAGAGGTGAAATTAGTGCTAGGCTAAAAGTAATTCGGGACAAATGTAGATGATGGAAAGTCGCTTCTACTAACCCGCTCTTTTTTCTCGGAGGAAGTCACACAACCCCTTTGAATGGCCATTACAAACAGACTCATGTCGCTGCAATTTATTTCATCATGTTGTTAAATTAATTGTTTAATTTCAACGTATTTCCTATTATTAGTCTAATAGAATCAATGTTTGGCATGCATTTCGGCTTCCTCGATACCCAGATACGGATCTCTTATACCATCATTTGTCCAATTTTTATTTCCCTGCCTCTAATACTACTTCAATTCTGTTTAGGGAAAATGAGCTATCAAATGTTGAGATAATTGTGGCAGATATCAGCAAGTTTGAGATGGAGCGTTGTTTTGACAAGATCCTATCCATAGGGATGTTTGAGGTATGATTTGATTTGTTCTCTTGATGTGGTTTTATTATTCCTCGAGGCAAATGAATGTTTGTGAAGCCATGTTATGCAGCACATGAAAAATTAAAGTCACTTCTTGAGAAGATATCCGAGTGGATGAAGCTTATTATTTGTTGACTACTTCTGCCACAAGACATTTGCGTATCATTTTGAGGTGCACTTATGATCCTGAATTTCCATTGGTCAATTTTTTTAGAACGTGCTTGTGCACATAGTTCATTAAATAAAAAGAATTGCAAGGAAGCAATTTCAATTCGAGATGTAAAGTTACAAGACCACAGCATAAATAGCGGCACACCGACACAACACAAGCGAAGAAACCCACAACGCATCACCGCCTACGAATCCTATAATTAATAAATAAATAAACAAATAAATAAAACTGATACGTTTGTAGATGTACGGACGAGAGGTACTGTTACACTGTCTCTCCTCACATTTTTACTGTTGCACTGTAGCTGCGGCGCAATCCATGTCATGTGCCCATGTGTGCATCTGGCTTTTCCATGGGCGCCCTTGCCTTCCCGTTGCGATGGTCTTCCGGGCAAAATCTAGAAGCTGTAGTGCGGCCGTGATCTGATCTGTTTCCATCAAGCTAGCTCCTTACGAAGAACCAAGCAAAACCAAGGGAGCGGATCATCTATTCACCTCGACAATGCCTCCAGCAAAAATTTGAAGTTAGGGAAGGATGTACCAAGCTACACCCATGGGCATAGGCCCGTAGCTGTTTTTTTTTCTTTTGGACCATAGCTGCTGTTGGCCCCAGCAGCCAGCATAAGCAAGCAGAGTTTTTACTCGTGCCACCCGAAACCCAGCCAGTGCCGCACAACAGAGACCAAGCATGCGACTCAAACCGCATGAAAGACAACGTGACGGGACCGAGTTCCGGTGCAGTGGCCATAGACACAGCAAGATAAGCAGTCGGCAGCTGTGAGGGAATCACCTTGTGGACGACCAAAATTGGCCCGACGGTGCAAACCGGTCTGACCGGTTTTGTAAACATTGTCAAAATACAAATTGGACTTCACCATTGCGTAGCTCTCGTCGAGACGATCAAGATGCATATGTCGAACGCCTATTTTGGACTCCGGATGAGAGAGTTATGACTTCGGGAAGATTCTGCACCTGGGAAAACCGGTCAGACCGGTTTCTCAAACCGGTCAGACCGGTTTGGGTCTGAATTTGAGTAGATTTAGGACTCTGAGTTTTATACCGTATTGTAATCGACTCAACGGGGTAAGACCATCCCACCCTATAAATATAAAGGGCCAAAGGCCGATTGAGATGAATCCAATCCAATCGAATCTATCAAATTTACCTTTTATCGTTTTTCCTTTACTTTTATCTTTCTATGTTCCGCGTTACTTTTATCTCCAAACCCTAGCTCTTCCAACCCCCGTATCTTCTGTTCTTCTCTCGTCTCGATGACGTTTGAGGACGTTCTAGGTGGCATGCCGACCCTAAAACAACCCTAGACTCTCAAGCTCCGACGGGGTCCCTCCCGAGCTCGAGATTTTAGGTTTTCACCGTCGCCCCGTCAAAAGCGGTCTGACCGGTTTCATAAAGCGGTCTGACCGGTTTCACTTCAAGGTAACAAAAGCGGTCTGACCGGTTTCATAAAGCGGTCTGACTAGTTTTGCTTCAAGGCAAAGGCGACTTCGTTGGCGCGGTCTCGTGTCAACATATTTTGGCGACTCCGCTGGGGAACGAAAATCAGGTTATCTTGACCGATTTATCAAATCCTAGCAATATGGTGGTACATGAAGATGATTATGAGAAAGCACATGAAGAATATGCACAAGAAGCAGAACGGATCTGCAAGAAATCGTTTTTGTCCTGTTACATAAAGACCGAGCAAGGTGTTGTCAAGATTAAAGAGTGGCAGCCACCATCGACCACCGCCATATTAAAGGAGATACAATCTTCCGGTACTATATCTACCCGTCTATCTGCTTATGTTAAATTTTTGATTACTCAAGAGGATAAGGTAGATTCAATTCCTGTTGATCAAGAGTTGGCTATTGAAAAGCCGACTAATGTTATTATTGATCCTTGCAAATTGCCAAATTGTGATGTTGTTGGTCAAGAAACAAATCGGTCGTCTCTAGCCGAAATTGTTGACCCAAAATCCCCTAGCATGAGCATAAAAAGTGTATCTAGTACTTCAACGCTCGAGGGGCAACAGAACAAAGGCAAAGGTGATGGTTGCAACACAACCAGTCTGGCCGGTGCCCAGACCGGTCTGACCGGTTCTCAAACCGGTCTGACCGCTTCACCTAGGACTTCAAAAAATAAATCAAAACCAAAGATGGTTAAGCCAAAGAAGCCCAAGATTGGTGTTTGGAAAACCATTGAATCCAAAGGCCGTCATAAGCATCAAAGAGAAAAGCCGAAGTGTAACAAGAAACTTCCGGCTAAGGCTCAAAGACAAAATAATGTCAATGATGCTAGTCGGTCTAAAAATTTCAAACAATCAAAACCTTCTCCTAGGGAGAAGTTCCATAATCGGAATCGGCAATGGAATAATTCTCACAAATCAACGTTGTTTCCACCGTATGGATCACCTACACCAATACCATGGGAGTTTTGTTTTAATATGCCTTATTTTTATTCTCCTTGGTATTATAATTCATATATGCCGTCTCCTCCTAGATATTTGTGTTCAGATTATATTACCTATAGGGAGCCGGTAATTAATGAGCCATCACCTATGCATAATGACCGTTTTGATCAAAAGAATCGGTCCACACAGAAAAATAAGCGTAAGGTGATTAAACAAGTCTATCGTGTCAAAAAAGATGGAAGATTAAATAAAAATCCAGATTTGACACTAGACGTAGAAAAGCCGTGTATTGAAAAATCATCGGCTAGTTATGTTGATCAAATTGTCCCCAATGAGCATATCACAAATATTATAGCTGAGCAATAATCATGTTCGGCTGGGGGGCAATATGATCTCAGTGTGACTGGTTCTGAAGGAACCGGTCTAACCGGTTCTAAAAACCGGTCTGACCGGTTTGACAAAAAAATTGATAAATCTGCAAGTGTCATTTCAAAGAGCAAGGTGATGAAGAAGAAGCCAAGCTTTGCTGAATTGTTACATAAATATCAGAAGATAGCCGAGCAAAAGCAAAGTAATTGGTTAGAAGATCAAAGTCAGAATTTTTCATCACCAAAAGCAAAGAAGCATCAACGGTCATCTCATTATTCTTCAACATTTATTCCGTCGATGCATGTGCCATAGAATGCGTATCCAAGTATACCTAATTACAATTCATGGTTTTGGTATAATCCTTGGTCTTCTTTTTACAATTATCAATATTATGCTTCTGATGTACCAAGGAACTACGATTGGTTGTCATGGCCATATCAAGATTTCAATAATGGAAGGGGGGCATATGTTGACGACCAAAATTGGCCCGGCGGTGCAAACCGGTCTGACCTGTATGCACAAACCGGTCAGACCGGTTTTGTAAACATTGTCAAAATGCAAATTGGACTTCACCATTGCGTAGCTCTCGTCGAGACGATCAAGATGCATATGTGGAACGCCTATTTTGGACTCCGGATGAGAGAGTTATGGCTTCGGGAAGATTCTGCACCTAGGAAAATCGGTCAGACCGGTTTCCCAAACCGGTCTGACCGGTTTGGGTCTGAATTTGAGTAGATTTAGTACTCTGAGTTTTATACCGTATTATAATCGACTCAACGGGGTAAGACCATCCCACCCTATAAATATAAAGGGCCAAAGGCCGATTGAGATGAATCCAATCCAATCGAATCTATCAAATTTACCTTTTATCGTTTTTCCTTTACTTTTATCTTTCTATGTTCCGCATTACTTTTATCTCCAAACCCTAACTCTTCCAACCCCCATATCTTCTGTTATTCTCTCGTCTCGACGACGTTTGAGGACGTTCTAGGTGGCCTGCCGACCCTAAAACAACCCTAGACTCTCAAGCTCCGACGGGGTCCCTCCCGAGCTCGAGATTTTAGGTTTTCACCGTCGCCCCGTCAAAAGCGGTCTGACCGGTTTCATAAAGCGGTCTGACCGGTTTCACTTCAAGGCAACAAAAGCGGTCTGACCGGTTTCATAGAGCGGTCTGACCAATTTTGCTTCAATGCAATGGCGACTTCGTTGGCGCGGTCTCGTGTCAACACACCTGTTGGTCACTGTAGCAACACTGTACATCACTGTTTTCAAAAGTACTGTACAGCACTGTTTAATCCTGTAGCACTTGATCTGGTTCGTTCATCTGTGGAATGGACGGTCACTGTAGCGTGCAGTGCTTATCTTGCAGTCGCTGTAGCCACTGCACCGGATCTCGGTCCAACGTGACGATGATGGCGCGCACACCAAATGAATACAGAGAGCACACACGCAGGGCACGGGCGGGAGCCCCTTACCGGCCATCACACACCAGGAACTTGTGACAGCAGCAGTGGCGGCCTCCTGATTGACAGCATCCCACCCCTACAGACTCCTCTCTCCGTGGACGAATCAGCAGTTATTGGTGATTTGACGGGAAGCACTTTTTGCAATTTATACGTAGCTATCATATGAATCATCATTGATCGGCACTTCAGCATTTCAACAGGATAAGAATGACGATGATTGGATGACAGGGTATTTCTTCACTGGAGGAACAATGCCATCGGCAAACCTTCTTCTCTACTTTCAGGTAATTTATAACCAATTATACTTCTCAGTTTATTGTACTTCTCTTATGCAGTTCACCAAACATAAATAGTGGTTAACTGGCCACTGATCAAAATTTCTATGAATAAAAAAACACACACCCCCGTCCCCGCGGAGCGGGTTATTTAACTATTTGCCACCGTTCCGGATGGCGCTCCTTCAAATGCCAGTTTTAGAATGACACCTACATATTTGTCATCGTTTCGATCAAAGCTCAACACATTTACCATTTTTGCTGATATGGCAAGCCACCTCCTCGAGCCAGCGTGGATTGAGCATGGCAAATGACCGTAATGCCCTTGTATCTTTCACCGTTAGCCATCCGCTCCTCTTTCTTCTGCCACCGACGCGTACGTCATGGCCATCTTCAACCTCCCGCCTCCGCACCGTCTCGCCATCCCGCCGGTCCCCGTCGAGTCCTCCGCGCCATCTCGTCGTCCCCGACCCTGACCCCGCCGGCCCCCGTCTAGCGGTGAAGGAGGCAAGTGCACTACGGTCATTTCCCATGCTCAATCCACGCTGGCTCGAGGACGTGGCTTGCCACATCAGCAAAAATGGCAAATGTGTTGAGTTTTGATCGAAGCAATGGCAAATATATAGGTGCCATTCTAAAACTGGCATTTGAAGGAGCGTCATCCGGAACAGTGGCAAATAGTTAAATAACCCCCGCGGAGCGGCTCTGGCGGAATCGTCGCCCCACGCGCCGCCACCCCCACCAGCGCCGGCCTCCACCTCGCCGCCACCGGAGCGACTGCCGGATGCCCGCGCGGCCGCAAGGAAGGCGGTGGCGGGGTACCGCCCCCCTTTTTTTCCTCTTCTATTCTCCCCTCGTGCTCTCTTTGGAGGTAGCCCGACGGCGGCGTCCATGGCTCTTGCGGCCGGATCCGCCGGTGGCCGTACCGGATCCGCCCGTGGCCTCACCAGATCCGCGTCCTGTGCCGCCGGATCTGCCACCCTGGGGGATCGGTGCGCCGGAGCGCTGCGGCGACGGCGGAGGCCCGGTTCTCGGCGGTGTGTGCGGTGCTGCCCCTACAGCTTGCTGCTGGGGCGCCCACGGCGGTGGTGATGTCATGCGACAGTGTCTTCAGGGAGGATGACCGGCCTGGTGTGGCGGGGTGTTGGCGCAGTCATGGTGACGTGGCCGGCGACGGCTAGCTTGGATGTGTGCTTGCTGCGCCGTGGTAGCGTGGTAGGCGGTGGCCAAGCGTCGGTGCGCCAGAGACGTCGTGGTGGTGTCACTGGCTGCTTCGAGCCGTCAAACTTCGAGGTGTGTCGGCGGTGCCGCGGTGGCACGGCCGATGATGGTATGCGCGGATGTTTGCCAACGACGCTGTGGTGGTTTTGCTGGCTGCGACCGTGTGACGGCTTGCCAACCGCACTTCGGTGGTGTGGTTGGAGGCGCCGGCCATCTCTTTGCTCCGTCGGGAGGATGCGGGTGAAAGCCCATCCCTTCTCGGGACGATGTCGATGGCGTTTCTGGCGTCATTTTCTTCTTGAAGGCGACATTCGGCATCTCCTACGCGGGCATTGACTCCTGCCTAGGGCTGCTGGGGGTTTTCGGCGTGATCGGGCTTCTACGGCTTGGTGCTTCGTCATTGGTGTCCTCTGTGAGAGCTCTATCTTTTTTCCCCTCTTTGTTTTCCTTTTAGTTGTTAAGAGAGAGAGAGAGAGAGAGAGTAGAGTAGAGTAGAGTAGAGTAGAGTAGAGAAGAAGAGAGGTCTTGGTCAGTTCAGTCGAGTTGTGCGATGCCGGTTGATGTCCCAATCTAACCCACCGGAGTTGTTCGGGTCTAACCCCTCCTGAGTTGTGGCTTGTGTCGATGTCCCAATCCGACCGAGCGCAGTTGTGATTTCGTTTTGTGTTAGCAGGTGCGTGCTGATGTCCCAATCCAGCTCACCGGAGTTGCATGGTCTGCGGACCTGAGTTGTTTGGGGTTAAAACCCCTCTAGTTGTACGGTCGAGGGACCGGAGTTGTATGGTTTTCGGTCCGGTTTTTCTTATAAACTGGACCAACTCTCTTCTTCTAATAAAAATTCGCGAAAGCGTAAGCTTTTGCCGTCCATTCAAAAAAAATTTATGAATGTTTATATTTACTGACTATGATCAACATATGGATATTTACTGATCGACTAGCTATGGCTGTGTTTGGATCCTAGGGACTAAAGTTTAGTCCCTCAAATAAGTGATAATTAATAGCATTAAATATAAACTAATTATAAAACTAATTACATAAGTCATACCTACTCCGCAAGACGAACCTAACAAGACTAATTAACATATAATTAGTACATAATTATCAAATTATTACTGTAGCATTATATTGTCTAATCATGGACTAATTAGGCTTAATAGATTCGTATCGTAAATTAGTCCTGGCTTATGTAATGCATTTTGTAATTAATCTATATTTAATACTTCTTGCATTCGATGTGACGGGACTAAAAATTTTAGTCCCGGAACCAAACACCCCCTATGGATTGGTGCAGGAAGATGTAACTGTGGTCGATCATTGGCTTGTCAGTGGCACGCATTATGCTAGAACTAGGTACATCTCCCTAACTTCAAAGTTTCTATGCCGTAATAATCCACGCACTGTGTTATAAAAAAAATCCACGCACTGTAACATGATTTTGAATGCTCCAGTCTTAAATAATTGGCCTAAACACCTCTGCAGTGAGGAGTGGCTGAAACGTATGGACCGTAGCATCACTTCAATTAGGCCCATCTTCGAGATAACTTACGGGAAGGAATCAACTACCAAATGGATAGCTTATTGGCGAACATTCTTCATCTCTGTTGCTGAACTTTTTGCGTACAATAATGGTGACGAATGGATGGTCGCACATTACCTGTTCCAAAAGAAGTAGGAGCTACTGCTCGCCTTCTTCTCATGAAAAGTACCACCACTAAGAAGCACCCTTTCAAAAGTCATACAGTAATCTTGGCATCTTGCCATGTGTCTAGACGGACAACCCACCATCATGCATTCATTTGTACTATTTAACAAGGTGCTTCGCAGTAGTTTCACCAATAAAGTCGCGAACCATGGTGTTAAAATTCATGTTGGATTTCATCAGTCATGTTCTATATGTTGCTCCTTCAGATGTTCTGTAAACGGCCGTACCTTTCTGTCTTCTGGATGGCACGATCATAAGAATGGAAGTACGAAACTACAAAACTGAGACAGATTGATGTGTGCGTGCATTACAGTATTGGCATTTCATCATCTCCAGGAAAGGCCGAAGCCAGCTTTCTATATAAAGCATCCTCAAAGATACTGGGATTACCGGTTTACACTAAAGCACACTCCGCTCAAAGAGCAGCATCCAACAATAGGCCGCGCGCCAGAGACAGCAACGCACTGCTCGCGACGAACAAACTACAGAGCCATGAGACCATTACAAATCAAATGGATCCGACCTTCCGCGGAGCCTGCGACTCCACCACCAACGGCTACAGGAAAACCCTCCAAACAACGCCTTCAGGAAGGCAAAGACCCGACTGCGCCAACGTTTGGTTTTCACCACGGAGAGCTTTCACGAACCGCCGTCGAACGAGACTCTGCAGACAACGCCCTCAAGAGGGAAGAGCGAACGATGTTGCCCGACCCGACCTCGGGTCAAAGCTTACGCTTGAGGGCCTCCGCCCGACGAGCCGAGAGCACCTGGACCGATCCCACTCGCTTCCCTCCACCGTCCACCATCGCAGCCGCCGAAGCTCGCCCACTAGGTTCCATATGCACCTGCTGGCAACATCCGACACCTCGGGAAGGTTTGGGGATCTCTATTGTCCCCAAATCTTCTGTCATCCCCTCAATGAGACGGCATCGTGCTTCACAAAGTGAGATATAAAGCATGAACCCAACATCGAAAACTTGATGGCGCTACGGAGACGGTTTCGATGACGACGCGAAGATGGAGACGGTACCTCCAGCTATGGAGAAGTCGTAGGGAGGAGCCAATGCTAGGGCCGACGCCTCCCCAACGCCGCCATCATCGGAGAGACGCCGAAGCCAGCCCTAACCCCGACCGGAGCCACGGGCGTCGGCGAAGCTAGGGACACCGGACCGCCACCACGGCGGCGGCCGATACCGCGGCATTTCATCATCTTACTTGATCTCAGAGAAATCACACTGGAAATCGTATAGCCCTTCCAAGTGTGATTAAAAAAAAGTACTTTCTGACAAATATCCTTGCAGAACATATCTACCAGACCGTATAGCATTTAGCTAAAATGGAGTCCGTAACAATTTTTAAATCTTTCAATAACAAGAAGCCAGTTAGGCTGGACCGCTGGACCCACTCATCAAAAAATAACCTTAAGCCAGCAACTAGCAAAAACAAAAATCTTAAGCCAGCAAAACAACTTGTTCATGCAAAACTAACTTTTACTGCTCCTTCACATACATCTGCTATTTATTTACAGCTAAACTCACAAGGTACAGCGAGGAACTCAAATTATATGCAAATACTAAAACAATGGTCATCTCATGTTTTCAAAAAGATGCCCGCGACTTCCATTGCTGTATCGCTGCATGCAATGAATGGTTGGGAATTATGGATAGATGTGGAAGCCTCTGATTGGTGACCGGGGATACCGTGTGTTTTTTGAGCCAAGCTTTGATTGCCCTGTGCTCATAGGTGTGCCCATCAGCAGCAACATAAGGATCTTCCATTACCTCCTGTATCAGAAGTTGAAAAGTCCCAGTTAGATTGCCCTAAACGTCATATATTTAAAAGCAGAGTACTGTGCATTAAAGTATGTATCAACCTTTACCTGCAGTATAGGGCATATGAAGTGGCTTGGCGCAATGATGTTTTCAAGCTTCAGAGAAGCGGTTACCCTAGTCAGGATACTTTCCAGTTCTGGAAGCACCTCCGACTCAAGGTTAGGTCTGTCCCTGCATTTTAAGGCTGTACATCGCAACCCAAGTTTTGCCAGCATCTCTGCCTCAGCAATTGGCCAATCAGTTTGAGACCTGTCTAGAATATCAGACAAAATCCCATTTTCAATTGCCTCTTCTACACTGCATAACAGTCCATGTGGACGCTTGCCGGTTAGTAGTTGAAGAATGATGACCCCCAATGCATAAAGATCTGATTTTGGTCGAACTGTTCCTGTTAATTGGTACTCAGGATCCATGTAGAACAGTGTGCCAGCGATGACAGTGTCTCTGTACTCTGTAAGCCCTTCAGGAACGAGATCCGATATCAGCTTAGCAAAACCGACATCACCAATTTTGCTTACATAATTCTTGTCCAGCAAGATGTTTCCAGGTTTTAGGTCACGATGGACGATAGGCTCAGGTTTCGTTCCATGCAAGAAAGCAAGCGCACAAGATACCTCAAAGATAATTTGAAAACGCAGAAACCAATGGAGTGGTTGGCCTTTATTGTTGATAAGTTGGTCTTCTAGACTCCCATTCTCCATATATTCATACACAAGGCATCCGATCTCAGGACAAAAACCAAGCAGTAAAACCAAATTGGGATGGTGAAGTTGGCCAAGAATCTCCACCTGCATGATGTCACACAACAGATCCATGTAATGAGTCCTTCATCCACAATAAAAAGATTGAAATTGGCATCGGACAACATACTATGTAGTAAGCAGGATTTTTGTGAACTTCCATTGGGGGTGTCGTTTTATGACTTGAAACTCTTCTTATGTGCAATAATGGTTTGGTCTATCTGGACCGCGAGAAACAAAATGGCTACAGAAAAAAAAAGTAAATATTCTCTGGCTGAAGCGGCTGTTGAAGGTTGCTGAACAAGGGAAAAATGCATAACAATTAACAAATTAGTGAATTATACAGGTGCGAAGTTGTTGAAGTTCAAGAAGCAAGGGCAAGCGAGAATTTATGTAAAATAGGTGCTTGTTTAGACTAGTTAAACTGTTCGGTTGTTTGAGGATGATAGAGGTTCAGTGGTAGCTTTAGCTCTTGTGTTGTCGTTCTCTCTTGTAATCTGGAATTCCAACAGTACTGGCTGTAAGAGAAAATTATATGCTTTGTATAAAGAAGGATATCCTAAGAAAATAAAAATATATATTATGAAGTCCTGTCATACATCATCAAAGGGTCTATTTTCCCTTTGTGATTATGAAGTATGGACAGGGAAACTGATACCGAATCTAAAAACTAACTCAAAAAAAGGAATCTAAAAACTAAAAAGTATGAAAAAGGGTGGAAAGACCACTACCTGAAGTTTCAACAACAACAACAACAACAACATAGCCTTTTGTCCCAAGCTAGTTGGGGTAGGCTAGAGGTGAAACCCAAAAAGTCAAAAAAAAACAGAAAAAGAGTTAGAGAAAAGCAGAAAAGAAAGCAAAGATCACGGCTCAGGCACATTAATTGCTAGTCTCCAAGCGCTCCTATCCATAGCTAAATCCTTAGAGATATTCCACTCTTTAAGGTCTCTAGTAACCGACTCGTCCCAAGTTAGTTTGGGTCGACCTCTACCTCTCTTAACATTATTGGCCCGCTGTAGAACCCCACTACGCACCGGCGCCTCAGGAGGCCTCCGTTGGACATGTCCGAACCATCTCAACCGATGTTGCGTCAATTTCTCCTCAATTGGTGCCACTCCGACTCTATCTCGAATATCTTCATTCCGTATCCTATCCCTTCTTGTGTGACCACAAAACCAACGCAACATACGCATCTCTGCTACACTCAGTTGCTGTATATGTCGCCTTTTTGTAGGCCAACATTCAGCACCGTATAGCATCGCCGGGCGAATCGCCGTCCTATAGAACTTACCTTTTAGCTTTTGTGGTACCCTCTTGTCACAGAGGACACCAGAAGCTTGACGCCATTTCAACCAACCGGCTGAAATTCTATGCCTAACATCTTCATCAATGTCACCATCCTTTTGCAGCATCGATCCTAAATACCTAAAGGTATCTTTCTCGGCCACCACTTGCCCATCAAGCCTGACATCTCCATCTTCATATCTAGTCCCACTGAAATCGCACATCATATACTCGGTCTTGGTCCTGCTAAGTCTGAAACCTTTGGACTCTAACGTATGCCTCCACAACTCTAACTTCCTATTAACACCTGCCCTACTCTCATCAACTAGCACCACATCATCAGCAAAGAGCATACACCAAGGGATATCACTTTGTATATCCCTTGTGACCTCATCCATCACCAGAGCGAATAAATAAGGGCTCAATGCTGACCCCTGATGCAGACCTATTTTATTTGGAAAAACACTACTGTCTCCACCATAAGTGCGGACAACCGTCATCGCATCCTTGTACATATCCTTGATAAGGGTAATGTACTTAGTTGGGACTTTGTGCTTCTCCAAAGCCCACCACATGACATTTCTTGGTACTTTATCATATGCCTTCTCGAGGTCAATAAAGACCATGTGCAAGTCCTTCTTTTGCTCCCTATGTCTCTCCATGAGTTGTCGTATTATAAAAATCGCCTCCATGGGAAAAATCGCCTGAAGTTTCAATGACTAATTAAATAATACCATTCCGTGGGAAAAGAAAAGTATAAATAAATGTACCTCTCTCAAGAATTCATCTGTCTTGTCAGTGGAATCTTGTTCAATAACCTTGACAGCTACTTCAGTGTGATCAAGGGTACACCTGTATACATTCCCATAGCCTCCCTCACCAATCTTCTTTGCATCAGAAAAGTAATCTGTGGCCAGCTCTATTTCATGTCTCGAGTACCGCCTGCAACTTTTTCCTGTTGACAAAATAGCATCCACAACCTTAGCCTTCTCGGTAGACACCATGTTAGCTACAAATTCAGCCTTGTGTTTGGAATAGGCCTCGCGAGTAAATGATTCTTTTGCCATCTCAACTCCTTCAATTGCTTCTAAATGTTTCATCTTCTCATCTGCAACAGCATGTTTCAACACTTTCTCTATTTGTAGTGCATCTTGCACGTTATTCACATCTTCACAGCACTCACCAGAAAGTATTTGAATCTGAAACAACAGAAATCAAACAGACAAAATGTAAAAACCTTATGCCAAGGAGAGGGTGAATGCTAAATGAAAGACCAAAGTACAGATGGTAGCAACCAAATCAGGATAATATTATCAAACTTCTAAAATAGACTATGGTTGAAATATAAATGAGAATGCGTCGTACCAAATCCACAAACAGCTTTCTAAATTGTGGTCTCACAAATCACTGACCTTGTCCTTAGTTTGGGTGAGATTCTCACAAGCCCTGTCATACATCATCAAAGTATCCTTCAGTTCCTTCCTTATTGTTGCTACTTCATCTACAGGTTGGGACTGCAAATCAAGCCAGAAAACAAAGTCAGCACTGCAAATTGTGAAGTGACTTGGTTACAGAAAATGGTATGATGCATCTGGAAGCGAGCATTAGTCAGAATATGATCAAGGCTGAAAAAACATCGCTAACCTCTTCAACTGAACTTAAGGAAACATAACGAACTTCCTTCCATCGGCCAATAGCATCAATATCTTTGTTCCCTTCTCTTCTTGGTGTCTTTCGACCTAGGCTTCCAAAAAGACTTCTTCCATGGCTTTCGGAACTTTTAACAGCATTCGAAGAAGAGCTACGAGAACTGCAGACTCGAGAGCACGATTCTGGACTAGAATTTCTAGAATATTTTGGCATTTCATCATCAGCTAGATTATTTAATGACTGTTTGTCTTGCAACCAGTCCCTCTGTATTTGATTGAATGATTTATGACTTATTGACTTAATCCTTACATTGTTGGACTCTGTAAAGAAAAGTATATATAAGACAATAGGAGCTCAGTACAAATAGTAATCAGAGACAAAAGTACTGAAAGGAAGGAAATTGGTCAACACATACTGCTTGTATGAGCCAGATTTGCAAATTTTATTGTTAATCTGTGCCGAGACACAACAAATACATTGCAGGAACTTGGCATAGTTTTCAGAACCATAAAAGGCACATCTCGGAGCCGTAACATCCTGAAAAAGGAATAGTGGCACCATTTATCAGCAAATTGGCTAGAAATCAATGTGGCGACCTTTAGAATATAAAAGAAAAGGCAAACCATGTTTATTTCTTATTATCCATTTTGAGTTGATAACAGGTTCAACCAAGGAACGCAGAAATATTATCTTTGAAGTAATAAACACAGTTAGACAAGAAGAATTATCAGAGAGTCATGCAGAAAACACAGAGCATAGCATTGCATATACAGGGTTTAAACTGGAAAGAAAGTAGAGAACTTTTAAGATTTTGAATTTGATAGAAGTTGGTACAACCTAGTGAACAACTAACTGAAAATATTAACTAAACGTACACAGTACTGAGAAAGAGTCTAGCAGGCTACCACAAGAAACAAAGTAGATCCACCAAACAGATGTGGCAGTTGTGGCGCATATTGATTGCACCAAACTCTACAGCAGAAAAAAGAAACCAGCTGGCAGATGCTGATCATAGAATTTGCGATGACATCTACTATTTGTCGTTGAATAGTGATGCAAGGTGCCAAAATCTAATGAGGGACCTTGAGGAAGTTTCAGGGCCACCCATGAACAACCAAAATCCCAATTTCCAGCTTTACGCATACATCTTTCAGCTCATCCCAATTTCCGAAAGAGGATAACTGAGCCTTTTTTTGTCGCAAAATATCCCAAATGGACCCTTACTCCATGTCATTCACAGATGTAGTCAACTAAAAGTTCTCCACCTAGAGCTCAACTGGTCTGGGACAAAAAGCAAGATCGGTATACTAATTCATAACAAGCACAGATCAGCATATATCAGGACCATCCCTGCTGATGTCACTCTTTCCAACCTGAATACTGAATAGGCTAGTCGTATCATATTCTATCAAAAACATAAACATTCTTGAAAGGGGTTTGGTCTTCATCAAAATTAAAATTGAAGACCAATTGCAATGTACATGCACGCACCTATCATATTTTACCAGCCAAAGTGGTAGACACATCTCACTATCTCAAAAGGTATTCTCCTTTTTGCTCCCTATCCAGTTTGTCTCCTCTTTTTAGCTCTGGCAAAAAGGCTACACAGGTGACAATATACCCCCTGATCCCTATCACGTTCCTTTTGGCCTTTGGATTCTAAAAGCAAGCTGTAGCCTTTTGTGCCAGAAGAAACTTGCAGAAAAAAATGTAACAAAGTTTGAGCGTTGACCTCTTGAACGGGATACATGTTGGGGCTAAAGTTAGTTCTATCACACTCGGAGCCAAATATAAACAGATGAAATAGAGATTTAGTTCCCATGCGGAAGGTATGTTCACTCATCTACCACCACTTTTGCATCCCAAATGGTTGGCTTGACAGAATGAGGCACATCTTCGAAAGGGACACTCCTTTCATGTCCCTGTTCCATATCCTCTATTTCACAGTTTCAGCAAAAGGCCAGTCAGGTACCAACAATCCCCAAATCCATTACCACATCTCAAAAGTGGAATCCTAGCCACCTTCTGTACGAGGGAGAAAAAGCTGAACAGAATCAAATCCTCACCTCCGGAGCCAGTAGAGGGAGGCGGACCCGACTACGAGGCTGCGCACGCCGGACTCCGCCACGTAGCTCGCCAGCGCCTCCGCGACGCTGTCCCCTTCCAGAACCACAGTTTCCACCTGCGCTCCCCCAATTCGCAAGGCACCAACCGATCGATCAGACGGAGCTCGTGGCAGCGAGGCTATTTAACAGAAACGGGGGATTTTCATGGCTGCGCCGGCGGCGAGGAGGAAGGAGCACGGGAGCACTCACGGTTCTGCGGGCGCAGAGGCGGCAGAAGGGGAGGAAGACCTCCTGCGCGCGCGCCCGGCGGTCCTGCGCGTATATCTCCACCACCTCCCGCTCCAAATTCTCCACCGGCACCCGCTCCCCGGCTTCGCCGCGCCGCCGAAGGAAGACAGGAACGTCACACCAACGTCAGCTCGCCGCCGATTCCGAACCCAAATGGGAGTGAGAAAGGGAAGGGTGGGTGAGAAGTAGTTACATGGAGACGGCACGAAGGAGACGGGCGGGATGACGTGGACGAGCGCGAGGCGGCCGCCGGCGGGGACCATGCTGGCGGCGACCCACCGCGCCGCCCGGCGGCTGCCGCGGCCGTCCCCGCGCACGGCCACCGCGACCTGGGGACCCCCGCCGGCCGAGGCCGGCGAGGACGAACCCTCCATCCCGCCGCGGGTATGTTACACCTTACAAAAGGCGGCGCCGCCGGAGGGGAAGGTGGCGGAGTCAACTCAGCTGCTGCTGCTTCTGCTTCTGCGGCTGTTGCGTCTCCTCTCCGACTCGGCGGCGGCGGCGGGGAAGCAAGCAACGGCGAGGCGGGGTTCCTTCGAGAGCACGGGGGCGGCTGGGCTGCCAGTTGGGTTTAATGATGCTTCCTTTCGGCTGCAGTAGCCGCGACTGTGACATTGGGCTGGATGGTGACGTGGAGGCCGAGGGCGTCTTCGGTGGGGCCCGCGGCGGGACCCACGGAGCCGCGTCCGTCGTGGCGGGGGAGTTTCGAAGTAGGAAAAGGAGATTGGGACGAAAGGTGGAGCTGCTCTAGCGGAGGTTGTTCGTTCTCGATCGGTCGTTGGTTTCGGCATGTTGGTTTGACCTCTTTGGACGGTGGGGATTGCTCCGGGACGTTTGATGATCGATTGTCCACGGTATTCTTGGTAGTGGCTGCCATCCAATTCGGCGTAGTAGATAATATAGAATTTTGTTTGTCACGGAAAATAAGGTGTAGAATACTCGAAGTATCTCCATTTTCAAACTACAATGGCCTTGAGAGATGAAAACTGATTTTTCGACGCCCATGGCAAAGGGTGCTAGGCTTCATTTGTGAATGTCCATTTCTTACTCTAACATAATCCGTGTGTTTGTGATACGAGAATAGAACTCTCGTGTTCCCTCTCCTCCGACAATGGATGATCCACCAAAGGAGTTCGTTTGTGAGGCTTGGTTTCAGTAGCCGCTATTTGGATGGCGAATTTGGATATTAACTTTTGAGTAAAAATTGCATTCACCAAAATTAACTTTGACAAGTGGATATAACTATTTTAGGGCTAGATAAAATGCTCGAGCTCGTTAGCTCGCTCGGATCGCAGCCGGCTCGGCTCGGCTCGGTGTATATTTCTAACGAGATGAGCACACCAATTTATCAAGTTGTCGCACTGTATAGAGCAACTTATAGTTGTTGGACTAATATGCATTAATCTACGAAATTGTTGTTTGGTGTATTAATTTACTCTTATTTTTAGCAACTCTGAATATAATACTTGCTAAAAAAATCTTCAAGATGAAAAATGCATCTATCACGTTCAGGAGTATGGGTTTATTGGAACTAAAAGTAAAAAAAAAGGAAATGGTTCTTCTAGAATGCCGGCAATGGGAAAACAAAGCATGTTGTTTTGGAGGAGAAAATTGAGGTTCAAATTTTGTCACAATCCTGAATGGATGATGGAAAGGGCGCACGTAAGCAGTTGATGACATCACGGGGATGGGGTAGCTGATCTTTTCTATTATATCCACACATACTCGTAGATAGATACTATACGGTCCATTTGGAGAATTGACCATCCATGTGCAAGAGCCAAGAAGAGAGAAAAAAAAACGCTCGAAATTCAAAGGAAAGAATATACCTGGAATATTCGTGATCGCTAGCTTTATCTAACTTAAGAGGTTGACCTTGACGCGGACAATAGAGAGGTCGAGTACAACGCCTTGTTTCACTTTTTACATATCAACGGCAGAATTTCTTTTAAGAAGAAGAGGAAAAACTCAACGGCTGCGAGAGGCCCTCGAAACAATCATACCAAAGCAAGCAAGAAGACACGTTTCTTAATGAAGTATAGTACATATGTCACATGCACCCTTTTTCAATGATATTTATATATTTATATTGTTTAAATGCAAGTAGGATCGACACCCGCGTAGCACAGTTACAATGTGAAGTCGCAGCCAAGGCTGTGGTGAAAATGACGTGAGAGCTAACTAAACTTGAATACATAATTCCTCCATCAAATAAATTAAAGAGAACAGAGGAAATACTAGCTGGTGTTTGGCTACTCCATCTGTCTAAATGTAGTATTTTATTTTTTAAAATATATAGATTTTAAACTATGTATATAGATATAGTACATATCTAGATAAATAGTAAAAACTATATATTTAAAAAACTAGAATATTCTAAAATTAAAATAGAAGTAAAGTACGTAGCTCACTGTTGGAACTCCTCTGCCAGAATTCTCTTCGATCAGAGATCGATCTTATTAACTACTAACTATAGGGGCAACTACCCTTGATTTCTCTAGAAAAGAAAAAAGAAAAACATGGACATGTTTAGTTTCCACAAAAACCTAAACTTTTCATCGTATCCACATCACATCATCGCATCAAAACATTAAATATAACAAACAACGCATACATGGAACACTAAACGTGGATAAATAAAAAAACTAATTGCATAGTTTTGATGTACAAGACGAGACGAATCTTAGCCTAGTTAGATCATGGTAGGACAATGTTTACCACAAACAAACGAAAAGTGCTACAGTACGATACAATGTCCGATGTGACTTTTTCATCAAACTTTCACCCTTTTTTGAAACTAAACACAGCTCATGTCAGTAAAAACTACCGCGTCGTGGTGGTGCATAGTACGTGAAGAGGCGGAGTCAGAGGCTTTTACCGGGGTCCACCGACCACGACGAACTTTCGTAAAATCAGTGAAGAATAACTGAATTAGCACTTGAGACCCTAACCTCTTACACAGAAAGTCTAGCTTCGCCCCACATCTATACTCCCAGCAGCACCACGCGTGACCAAACAGGCCGGAATGTAGTCTTCACGGTATAGTTAGTGCCCTTGTCATCAGTACTTCAGATCAGTAGTCTCCCCAGAGCAGAGTCTCGATCGCTCGAGGATCACGAGGCCATGGATCAGTTTCCTAGCATTTTCGTCGCAAAACGCCAGGGTGTTCCAGCGCTACGCATGACCAACCGCATGACTACTGACTACGGAGTAGACGACGCCGCGCGCTAGACAGATAGAGACCGGAGACAGCGACTGCATGACGGCTGTCTATCAAAGAAGAATAGTACGATGCGCACATGAATACAGCAAGCGATTCTGTGCCCAGTCAATGATCAAGTGTTGATCGAACTACTCTAGAGCCCGGCACACTGTACTGGACTACTCGTAGACTGAATAGTGGAAAGATCGCTCTACGTGAATCATCAACGCGTCGTCAACCCGTGGCAGGACACGGGCAGACGGCTTCCCAGAGCATATTCCACTCGAGGGAAAAAAACATTGGTCATCGGAGATGTCATCAAGTTTTTGCCTCCCGTCAGGGCAGGTTTTTGCCCCAGTTGACACTCGAGGGTCCAATTAATTCTGCACGAACCAAGCCAAGCATGTGGCCAACGACTTCCAATCAGCAGATTGCCCAGGTGAGCGAGGATGATGTGCAGACTGCAAGTCTTCGATCACGACCAGTGTCGGGGCACAGTACAACAGCGTGCTTCCTGTCGACTCCAACCAGAATCCTGATTATATTCCTCCTCGTAGTAGGAGTGAAAACTTGGTGCACACTACAGGGTCGATCAAGACTTCCACAAAACTTGGTGTACGTAGTTGGTGCGGCCCAAGAAGAACCCACGATGAACGCGTGCTGCTGACAGTTTCGACACACATAGGTCGTGTTTGTATCCGGCCCATGTTCAACGCCCGTGCTCGTCGAAGCCCGCCCTCGCTCTTATCAAATGGGCCGAATACGAGATCGCCTCGTCCCATTACGATTTTCCCACCGGTGTACCACTACCAATGGGGCGGGGCAGCTGCTGCAAGTATCCACCACAACACATACAGTGATGAAACAAATTCTCAAAAAAAAAAGAACATAGTGATCAAACAAAGGTTGTTTTCAAATGCAGCTAGTGTATAATACCTCTTCAACTGAACAGAAAATGTACGTGGGACCAAAAGTGAACGAAATGCTATTGACTCCACCAATGCTGAAAGAAAGCATATATATTCTGGGCTGTGCAATGCAACCCTTCAAGATTTCAAACCGTCAGCCAAGTTCACTTCGCATTTCACATGCATACTCTAGGTTTTGCAATGCCCAAATACATAACGAATGCCGCTCTTCTTGCAAAGCTGTGCACTTCTGTGGCAGCTTTAAATAATGATGGCAGTGCAGGTGCGTGATAGCATCATATTCCTTGGCTTACATGACAAATGCAAAACACAAGGACGTAATTGATTCCATTACAAGAATTGTGCAGCAGTTCACTTCACAAATAAATAGGTAACAGTTCTCTGCATATTTTTTCGACAAGAAAAAAAATTATTAAGTTTCAAGGTTTTTACATTACAAGACCGTAAAAAACACTTCCCATCCTCTTCATATCTAGGATGCATGTACAAATTAAAAAGAAACAAACGAGTACTATCAACCAAAGACTAAAGACTAGACCACCACCCATGTGGTTGGATAAAAAACTACTTGGAGAAGAAAATAGTTTGCAGCCTAGTTCGTGTTTAAGCTGGCACCTGTCATACTTAATTCATGTACTTATTACACTATTTTTATTTTGCTACTGAAGAGAGACATCATGTCCTTGGTGGGAGCAAGAAACCTCGATAAGAAGCCTGGAGTTGAGATATTACAAGGAGCTAGCAGGGTGGACTAGGCTCTACGGCTGTGTTTAGTTCCACCAAAAACCCAAAAATTCTCTCTCCAAATTTCACTATCCACCTATCAAATCAAATCACATCAAATCTCTCTCTTCATGCATGAAACACTAAGTGGGTAAATAAAAAAAACTAAGTACATAGTTTTGATGTACACGACGAGACGAATCTTTTGAGCCTAGTTAGGTCATGATAGGACAATGTTTACCATAAACAAACGAAAAGTACTATAGTACGCTACAGTGTCCGATGTGACATTTTTACCAAACTTTCTCTTTTACTTTTTGGAACTAAATACACCCATTTACAAACGTGAGCAAAGGTTTATTCACCTGTTGGAGCCTTGTTTTTTCACCTCATTCTCAAAATTAATTATTAGAAGTGTTTATTAGACGTTTTTGGAGATGATCTAACAGTATTTCTCCAACCTATCTGTTTCAAATCACTATTTAATTTTTTTCTACATTTAACTATTAAGGACAGGTACATTGGTGTCGTCTAATAGGCGGTCTCATGCGGTGACACGTAATCTTGAGACGACTTATCAGACAACATATACAATAGGTTGTTGTTTTGGCTGTCTCATAGATAATGCAATATTCCTTAATTTAGGGGAAAAAATAAAGGAATACTACTGGTTGCATGGTAACAAAACTCATACAATGGGGGAGAAGTTGTCTCATAGTCCTAAAATTTAGCTCATGAGGCGATTGTTTCGCGAAACAACAACCTTTTTCTCTCACCTCGCTCTCTCTCCTCCACATCAGCAAAAATCATATATGACACTGCATGAGACGACCTATAAGACGGCTGATGTGTAGCAATGTACCTGCCCTAACGGGACAACGGCAAAACCACCGGTTTCCTGAAAAAAAAAGAAGGCAGGAAACAATACCCCGAAAACCCTGCTGTTCTTTGCCAGTGTCGAGCCAACAAGAGGCGGCGCGCGGAGAAGAAAAGAGGGTTTCCCAGCCGGTGAGCATGGTTCGGGGCGGCGGGAGAGGTAGGAGAGGCGGCAGAGACCGCTCTTCTCCCCCGGCGGGCCGGGGCGGGAGAGGCCGCAGCGGGGACGATGGCGGGGGTCGCTCTTCATCACCGGCGGGCCAGGGCGGGAGAGGCCGCAGGGGGGGGGCGATGGCGGGGGCCGCTCTTCATCACCGGCGGGCCAGGGCGGGAGAGGCCGCGGGGGTGATGGCGACTTCGACGGCGGGGACCGCTCTTCATCCTCCGCTGGCCGGGGCGGGAGAGGCCGCGGGGGTGACAGCGACGGCGGAGCCAGCTCTCCATCCTCGGTGAGCCAGGGCGGGAGAAGGGACCATGGCCACGGCCGCGAGCACCACGGCGACGGCGGAGACCGCTCCTCATCCTCCGCTAGCCAGGGTGGGAGAGGGGACAAAGCTACCGAAAGCCCCAAATCATCTCCGACTCCTAACCCTCCGTCCATCCTCGGGGACCCTCCTGCAGATAATTATGCTGCCAGGCTTAAAGCCCCTCGGGAGGAGCTAGCAGCACATCGCTTCTTTGAATTTCTCCAACAGTAAGATTCCGCATTTTATTTCTGATTTTTTTTTACTTACAGTGCTGTCTAATAATGTTATGTACAAGAATTTGTCACACAATTTGTGTGCCTCCCTGGGAACGACATTAGGTATGCAATTATTGTGGCGCCACCAAATTTATTCATGAAAAAAGTGGGGACTAGATAGTGCTAAGACTAACCATACTGAAATAGTGCTATATTTGCAAAAATGGTTCTGAGATGAGCTCTACACAGGCAATTACCCTTGATTATTAGATGGCCCTTAACGATATCTATATGCGTTTCAGGTGCAAGCAAGGCTCCTCTGGGGACCCAGTTTATGTGGCTGAAGTTAAATCAATGAGGGCTAAAGAATCGTGGAAGCTTTGTGTCCAGTTCAATCACCTGAGGGCATTTGATAGGCATTTTTCACATTATGTTTGCAACAACAGGGACAGGTATGCAACCTTTAGTTTGAGTGCCATAAGGAGATGAATCGTTGCTGTTGGTCTGTCTAGCGATGTTTGTTACATCTTTGATCCGTCTACCATTTTGGAGGGCTGCAAAATCATTTTTGTATTTCTTCTTTGCAATTCATTTTAAGATTATTTGGTGGCTTCCCATCCATGGTAGGAGCATCATACAAGTATCTATTTGGTCACAAGGAGGAGTACACTGATCCACTGTTTTTCCTGTTTTAATGTTTCTTCAAATATTTTTAACTGACTTTTGAAACTTTTAGAATCACAGACGTTATCTCATCTAACTAGTAATGCGCTTCCTTAACCTGTTCTTGTCTATTTCTTAATTGCCCACCATTCTAGTTGGCAAACTCTCCGTTTGTAGACAGGGTTGGAGTCCGAACCGAATAAAGAATGCCCATCGGTGTGAGAAGTTTGTAATTTATCCTGGCAATTTGATGCCAACCTTGTCCATGAGAGATTGGAAGTCAGTTGTCGGGACTTATGTTGTGTATGAGACTCACTAGTTAATCTTTTATGCATTTAGAAGTTGTGATAAGCTCCCTTCAAATTGTAAATCTGATTCATAGCCATCATGAGATAATAATCAGCTCCCAGCATTTCTCAAAAAAGATGCCAATGGCCCTGGCCTTCATAGATTTCATCTTCCTAGTGAGAAAGATCCATGTATTGGCACTGTAAGAATAAGAGATCTCCATTGAGCATAGCCTCCCTTCTCACATTTGCATTACAAAGAAAAAAAAGCTTGACCATGGTAGGAGACCCCACCAGGCTTTGTTCTAAGAAGGTGCCATGCTTCAAACTCGGGTCAGGATAGGAGTTTCAACAACTCCTGGAGTTCAATGCTCTAACCGGTCCACCGCGAGAAGCTTGGCACATTTGCATTACAAAGCTCTGACAATTTTGTAAACCCCATCCCCTCCCTCTTGATACATATTAAATACACGACTTTTCGATAGCTGGAAGACCTGCATATCTGGTTTTGAAGGCTGGTTTCTGATTTTTTTTTTTTGCCATTTGTCATATTGGGAAATAGCCAGCTGCATTGTAGCCATACTGGACCACTCCTTCAAAGCTTTTCTAACCTGAGATAGCATCTTGACTTCCAACTGGTTTATTTGAAGCTTGCACTTGCACTGTTTCTTCATCTTGACTGTACCTCTTACAGCATTAGAAGTGATATTGATTCAGCATAGAGTTTGAAGAAAAATCTTCAGCAACACCTAAAGAATGTCTATACTATGCTATCCTCACATATTTTGAGATTTTGAGCTAAATGTGTCATTTATTTTCAGGATATGGGGTTGGCTTCTCAGTGCAGTCAGGAAGTTTCTTGTTGCTCAATGCATTGATGATGATAAGATGACTACAGATACTGTCAGCATGATAAGAAGTGATATATTACTTAATGCTGATTTGGAGTTCATTGATATACCCATTAGGTTTGCCTCTTAATCTTATGAATGGTCATTCGATTCGTTTGATTTATTGTTTTGTTTTGCTGCCATTTTCCTTGCCGTATATCTTGGTTTTGAAAAGTATCGGCTTTTAGTTAGCTATGGATATGGAAAATAATGCATCCTTTTGAATTGCAGCATTGAATCCTTACTGAGCTTTTTGAACAACAACCGTGATGGCCTGTCTGAATTTCTCAATATCCAATTTGAAACTGCAAAAGCTGAACTCCTGCCAACAGATCTTGGCAGCCATATATTCCGTTCATGTGTGGAACACTTGATTGAAAACCATATTCTGGGCTACAGCTGGAATGGAGATTACACAATTGGAGATTGGGATATCATCAATGGCCGTGAGGTGGTGCTGATGAAACGTCCTGGGGAATTTACTCTGCAACATGGAGCGGCAGACCTTGGTAAACTTGACAGTGAGTTAATACTAAACAACAACAACAACAACAACATAGCCTTTTGTCCCAAGCTAGTTGGGGTAGGCTAGAGGTGAAACCAAAAAAAAAAAGTTAGAGGAAAGCAGAAAAGAAAGCAAAGATCACGGCTCAGGCACATTAATACTAAGGTATCTAAAAATTGACAAGGATGGCAATAGAGTTGTGCCACTGTACTTTAAGGAGCTTGATGATGATCTTAAGGTATTATCAACAACTATAAAGAGCAAAGATCTGCATTGGTATCGTGAATACATCCGCTCACACCCGGCTTTAGTGCCGCCAATGGCACGCATTCACTTGATCCGTGGATTGTTTCGAGAGGTCAGAACTTTCAATCTTGCTGCTGATCCACTCTTCAAGAAGCTCTTGACCGTGCCGGATAAATCTTGCTATGTTGACTGGAGACCTCTAATTACCTCAACAAAAAGCAAGGTGCTGCTGGACATTTATTGGCACGGCATTCCAGAGGCTGAAAGAAAAACGACTCCTCCTAAATTTGATGCCAGTCTCGGCAGCCTTTTGGATTTCAAGCGTAATTCCTGTGAGCACATTGAAGAGAATTCAAGGGTGAGTTACCAATCAATCTGACCTTTTTATGTTGCTACTATGGACTGTGCTTATGATTTGGCATTCAATGAATTTAACAATTTACATGCATTTCATGCTATCCTTGACCCATCTAGATATTTGATTACTCCAGATTGAACAAAGATTATGCTCATATAGATAGTTACAATTTTGTATTTGTAGGACAAGGGGGGCAAGCAATTAATGAAGAAATCTATAGAAGCGGAGGTTTTTGCTTCTAGCAAAGTACTGAAGTTCTTACCATGGTTGATCAGGAAACTTCTGAAGAAGTGTAACATGGAGGGATGGTAAGCTGTTCTTTTTACCTCTTTGTTTATGTTGTTGGTTTATTTCCAGTTGTTTATACTGAAGACAATGTATTTATTTCAGCTTCAGAGAGATTTGGCAGGTGTACAAATCATCGGGGTGAGTTACCAAGTTATTCTTTTGTTATTTGCATGCCTCAATTTATTTATATGATATCTGATTTGCAACATTTTCTGTAGCTTCAACTATGAGCTTGCCATCCGAAAGTCGAGGGGTTGATATGGATGTCTTGGCTTCACAGTGTAAGTGTTTATAGCATTATATAAGTTCAACTGTGTGCATGGGTTGCAACTGTTCAAGTTGTTAAATGAATTTGGATAGTGCGCACTAGGTCTCATGCCTCCTGATGAATACAGCAGAGACACCCTTGTGACTTAAGCTAGGAAATCCGGTTTCTTAGTCTTATATTTTATTCTTTTCTGGTTCTGCGACCTTGTGAAGTATCAAGGTTGTGGATTGCCTTACCTTGGCTAAGGATCTCCCTCCGTTCCAAATCATAGTTTGTTTGACTTTTTTTTACCACAAATTTGACCGCTCGTCTTATTCAAAAAAATTGTGTAAATATAGTCAAATTTAAGGCATTTTAAAGATTTTTTATTAATAAAGCAAGCCACCACAAAAAATATGATAGTTTGCACAAATTTTTGAATAAGACGAGCGATCAAACTTAAGAGTCAAAAATGTCAAACGAACTATAATTTGAAACGGAGGGAGTACTATTTTATCAGAAATAGTACAGTGGTGGTTGTGGGTGAACATTGGTGGTGGTCAAAGGTCAGCTGACTTGTCTCCTTGATCTTGATGTTTATGTTTCAGGTACATATATGTTGACTGGTAGCAGCCGCAGGGCGATTGGGTCATTCTATGTCATGGAAGGGCAGCAAATGGCGAGGCACCAGCTGGGATCTGTACAATTTGCTCAGTTTATTTAACTTCCTCGTGGGCCCCTTTTTGTTGCTACCAGACTGATCAGTATGTTCTGCTGGATGATACTATGGTTGCTGTGCTGGAACGGGTTCACTCCTGCTAGTAACAGCACAAGTTGAGTCCTAGGTATTGACAATTCGTGCAGAATAGAACAGGGCGTGCATGTTTGAATTAACGCTAAACAAACAAGCGTAGCGGGCTTGTCTTCCGTTGGTGCCATGCTGGGCGTGCAAGTGGCAAGCCAAATTCTGTGACATTGGCCATCCAATCCTAATCCTTACGTTGAGATTCTATCGTTTTGATTCGTGCATTCATTTTCTGAGCGTCATTTGGCAAAAGTGAGTTTTTCGTCACTAAGGCCCTGTTTGGAACAGCGGTCGTGAGAAGCGCTTATCAGACAAGCTGTATGAATATGGAAATAGCGCTTATTTGAGAAGCGGGTTTGAACCAGTTTCTGCGTTTTAGTATAAATGGGGGCGGTGGGGAGAAGCGTGGCCAAAAAAAGCTGGAAAAAAACAAGTCGTTTGACTTCTAGGTTTTTGACCATAAGCTGAAGTGTTCCAAACATGCCAAGCTGGGATCATGGGCTTCCCCGCCGAAGGCTGCCACGGCACTGTGCATCTCGCCATAGCCCGCGGCGCGCGTTTCACCCGCCACAGAAAACACTGTTCCGTGGCGGAGGGGCGCGTGGCGTGGCGAGCGCCGGCTGGGAGCCCCCTATGTTTTGCAATGTCAAAATATATTGGTTTAATAGTAGTAGCTTTTGTCCTAATGTGGGACGGGTGCCATTTTTTTCTTTTTTTTGGAAATCGGCAACTAGATCAAAAATCAATAAAAACCAATACGTGCTTAGATATATGGCCGGCAAGTTCCTGTTTCATTATTCCGTCTTGTTACACTGTTTCTTTCTGGGCCTCATGCCGCCTTGTAGCCCGGCCCATGAATCGGAAACCGGGGGCAGGCGCACCATCCAACGGTGGAAACCGAGGTAGTGGGTGGCTGATGAGAGCAGCGAGGTGGGGAGTGGGAGGGAAAACTGGAACGAAGCGGCGGCGGCCATCCGCCACGCCCACGCGAGCGTGAGGAAGGCTTTCTTGCCGAGTCGGAGAAGAATCGGTGAGTGTGTTAGCGAGTCGGATTGATCCCGCCTCGGACTCGATTTTCTCTCCAAATAAATTGATATATATCACCCAATCTAATCCCTGCGTCATTACTCTTTGTATAAGGGGAGGAAGAGGCTCCGCCATGAATCGGCACTGGGAAGCTATCATGGAAGGAGACCAGGGCCGCGATTTGTGGGGGGCCGAGGAGTTGGAAGCAGAACCCATGGACTTGGAGGAGTCGGGGACGACGATGGCCGACGAGTCGAGGGGATTGGGCGGCGTGCTGGATTTCATCAGGGAGAATCCCATCGGCGTCACCATCAACCCGGCGTCCCTTTGCCCGCCGGTCCTCGCCGCCGGCGGTGGCAGCAGCAGCTGCAGCTGGGCGCTGCTCGACCTCAAGGCCTACATCGCCGACCGCCCAAACGCGACCACCGCCAAGGACTTCACCAGGGCCGGCCACGAGATCCAGGCCACACTCTGCCTCGCCCGCCCGCCGTGCGTCTCCCACCTCTGCGTCCACTGCCCCGCCCTCTCGCCCGCTGATTTCGGCACGGAGCCCGCCATCCTTGCCAGTTGCGACGGCTTCATCTTCTTCAAGGCCGGCATTTGCAACGCCTCCGTCTGCTTCGAGCCGGCCTTGCAAGATTTCTTCGTCTACCGGGCGCCTCTCTCCAGGTTGGAGGGCCGGCCGTCGCTCACACGGCTTCCTCATCCTGGCCCCTCCTGCAACATCACAGCCTCCATGGTTGGCCTCGTGTGCTGCGGTGACGAAGAAGCTGAAGACAGCAGCGACGACTACAGCGGCGGCGGCTGCACGCTGCGCCCCCATGCCATTCCTCAACAACAGTACGTTATTGCTGGCCTTCAGTCTTCCAAAGGCAGCACACAGTTCAAACTCCACCGCTTCGACTCCAGGGAGGGCAAGTGGACCACCGAGGTGCTGCAGCTCGGGCCCATCGAGCCATCGCCAGGCCTGACCTTCTTCTTCCATGGCACCCACAAGGTCATCACACTGGGCGGCGGCTTCATGGGTTGGGTCGATCTCTGCAGGGGTATTCTGTTCTGCAACGTGCTCGTGGATCACCCGGAGCTCCACTACATACCCCTGCCGGAGTCGGCTGATGCTAGCAAGGGAATGCCAGAGGCTGCTGCAAATGAGTTTCAGGATGTCAGTGTCGTTCAGGGTTACATCAAGTATGTTGAGCACCAAACTGAGTTCCAGCCAGAGTCATGCGGGAATGACACCTATATCTCTGACGATTGGACAGTCACCACATGGACCCGAAAGTTCACCCTGAACTGTCGGCAAGGGCACTGGCGAAGGAAGTTCAAGTGTGATGCTTCCAAGATGTCAGGGTCTCTTCCTAAGCTTCTGGGCTTTGAGGAGACGACGCCTCTGCCACCACTGTGTCGGCTGCATACTGGTCATCCCATGCTAGGCTTGGATGAAGATGTTGTTTACGTCTTGGCCAAGGTTGACCATCGGGACGACAAAGCTTTTGTGCTTGCTATTAACATGAAGGATGGAATGCTGCAAACGGCGGACCACTTTGGTGCTGAAAGGACAATGGGCATCAGTTTCACCTACACTCAATACAAGACATCTGATAGCTTCAACATTGCTCCAGGTAATAATAGCATACCTATGTCTCCTGTCATTTTCCCTTATTTCAAAGAACTTGGCTGGATTTAAGAATAGAGCAGCACCATACAACTTTTGCTCCATTTGGTTTTCCCATCTCTTGTCATAGCAATCAATTACATCTTTAAGTAAACTTGGTTCCTTCTGCAAAGAGTCCTTGATGCTTTGCTTTGCTACATCCATTTCTGCCATAATCTCAGGAGCTGCTGGTGTCTCATCTCCATCTGCTATCCTTAGAGCAACGAGTAGTGGCTGTGAAGCTCTTAGGCAATTTTCCACTTTATGCCAAAATGGCACTGGAAGTACAATTCTCTCACATTGCTTTCCTTCAGCAGATTTAGACAAGTTGTTAGCTTGCCATTCATCACTAACAAACAAACTTTTTAGACCATTCTTGTGTTGACGGATACTTGCCAATGTGAGATATGAAGTAGCAAAGCGAGTCACGGCTGGCCTAACAGGATCTCCACCTATCTTATCTCTCACACGATAAGTCTTCCATGCTTGTAGATAAATCTGGATACTTTCTTGCCCCAATTGATTGCAGTGTTGAAATCCTTTATGCCCAATGTCCTGTAACATTAGATTGAAGCAATGAGCAGCACATGGTGTGCAAAACAAATGTGGGATTCTCTCCATTAGAATTGCTGCTTTCGAACTGTATCGGGCTTAAGTCGGAACTAAAATTCAATTTTAGCATATGCAGCTCGTCACATTCAGCGGATTCCTAGTTCATATAAGTCATAACCACTTGCTGCTGGCCTGGTCCATGCCATCAGACCTCTCGCTTGAGCTCACGTTGCCCTATTAAACTGATGGCACATGTGACTTTACATGTACCGAGAGATCAAAATTCTCTCTTTGGGTGTCAATTTTTTTTAAAAAAAAGGTCTTAAAAGAAGGGTGCAAAAAACAATGTGCTTTCTGCCTTGGCGAAAAAGAGAACAAACTGGATTTCATTGATTGCATCATTGTCATCATGATAATCTATCGTTATGCTGATGATTATATTATTTTTATTATGGCTATTTGACTAGAAAGCATGTGATGTTTTATTGGGTGCAGGTAAAAAGGAAAAGCAGAAAAAAAGGCCAGGGTTACTGCTTGGGTCATTGAGCAATAAGAAGCCTGGGGTTGAGATGTTACAAGGAGCTAGGACTGGTCTTATTGACAGGCTTTAGGAGGTGGTAGCTAATCATGGAGCTGCTTCATTATCTGTAGTTTAGATGTCTGCTAAATTAAGATGCTAGGAATGGAAGGTTTGGTTCGACATTAGTGTTTGGTTCGTTTAAGACCGATCTGTTCAGAAGTTTGCTGCTATATGTGTATGATAAGTTAAGAGGGATGTTGCATGCTTACCTTGTTTTACCAGTTGTGTGACAGTTCACAGGTTCATATGTACCCCCTCTGTTGCAAATTTGGACACTGCTCAAATTAACTATAACTTGGAGGGGAGGGAGTGTCATTTCGTGCTTTGTTGGTGTTATATATCTGCGTGCAATATCTTATGACTATCTGTATGTGAACATCAGAGCAACCCTGGTATAATGTGGCTCCTTAAGAGTCCTGCCATATAATTAAGGGCGCAAATTTATCCCTAATGGCTGCCTGCAAGAGCATTGCTGCTTAATTAATGAGTGCATGCTCATGCAAATGTTCAAGGATTGCAATGGGCGCGTAGCCGAATGCATGTTTCAGCAGATGCAGACTTGCAGTTTCTGTAGAAGTGAGTAATTACTTTTCAATTTCGTGAGTTCGTATATTTAGAACACCGGTAGAGAGCAACTGGGCTCCAACAAACAAAATTTCTTAAACACTCCTATATGAACTTTAGACTGAACTCCTAAACAAAATTTCTGATAGCTCCATGAAACAGAAGACAAACATGGTGGGCAGCGCTCGAGGACATGCCGATGACGTTCCTGTCCTGCACCACGTCTCTCCACCGGCACGACACGAGGTGAGGCGAGGCATCGCTGGTGATGGCTCACTTGAAGGCCAGGTTAGGTCGTCGCTGCAGCGCGTGTGCATAGGCAGGCGACGAGCGAAAAGCTGCAAGAGGCGGCGGCAATGGCAATAAGCAGCAGTACGCAACGTGAGCGGTATCAACTGCCTATTTCGACAACGTGAGCTGGTCGTCATTGCTCTTGTAGGGCAAAGCATGCGAAGACTTTGCCGGGACAATGAAACTTTTAGCTAGTGCGTAGTCCTCCCCATTAACTGCGTTGATGGCTACGGGCTTGAAATAATCCGTTGCCAGATGACTATTACTGTACGTGTGAAAGCCGTCGGTCCTTGTTTGCCGGCCGACTGCATGGCTACCGTGACTGGTACCGACGTAGAAAAATTTAAGTACTGTACACAAATTTGGAAACAACTGGATGAACATAACTTTTATCTAACTGACACCTGCCAAAGTTCATGACATGTTCTCAGTTTCTGGCTTTCATTGGCCAAGAGATGCCTTCAGTCTCTGGACTTCAGATAAGAGGGAGGAGTTCATCTCACAAGCGTCCTTCAAGATTTCAAATCGCCGGTCAAGCTCATTGCTGCTGCGCTCGGAATCCTGTGTGATGCCTTGCACAACGAAGCTCTTGAGCATAGCCTGTTGAAGAGAATGGGGAGGCATGATTAAGCAAACATTGAAGGAATTGACATAACGAGTTCTCACAAGAAACCTGAGCCGCTCAGCGGACACTTACCTCGTGATGCCGCTTCTGTGAGTAGCACCGGAGAAGCGATTTGACCAGCTTGTGTCGCAGGGTTTTGCCAGAAGCGTTGCACTGGAAGACAAAGCCAGAGAGGTGATGCTTGGCTAATGTGTAGGCCATGGAATCACGCTGTGCAGCTTTGTCAAGGACACCAGATGTCCATGATTTGGCATAAGATTCCAAAATTTTTTCATCATCCTGCAGAAGCAATGTAAAAAATATGAAGCAGTCAAACCATAGAAAAAATTAATTAGGAAAACAACCAGCAGCAAGAAAATAAGAATAATAATCATAAAACATGATGGCATGTGGTTCACATGTATTGGAAGCAAATAAATTGTAGGTGAAACAGCATATATTGCAGATTCTAGGATGTACAATGCACAAAGACACGTCAATTAAAGGAATGATTCAAAATGAAATTCATAATTCACAAGGTTACTCTATTAAAAGGTCATCAAATAAAGAAGGTACAAGAAAATGTACCTCGAGAGGCTCCAAGTATCCTTGCCTGTTGCCTATGCATTCATCTAGTGGTGGTAACAGTTCGAGCACATACGCATTAGACAATGCATTCCACGCCGCAAGACGTACTGTCGGCTCCACCATTCTATGAAGATAAATGGCCACTTGACGACCAAACACAGCATCTCCATATGAGACACCTGCAAATTGCTCAACAAGGCTCTCCACAAAAGTAGTATAGCTTCCATGAATTTTCTCTTGGAATCTTAGGATTTCAAGCCTATTGATCTCTTTTGCTTCGTCTAAATTAGAGGCACCAATGCTATCATCTCCCTTGACAGAGCGAGATCTATAGTATTTCTGGTATAACATGTCTAGATGCTGGCCATACAATTCCTGTAAAGCATGGAAAATATCCCTACTTCTGTCTTCCTGTAGCAAATCCATGCTAGAGCGGATAGAGACAGAGAGTGCATGCATTTTCCAGATCAGAGGAGCACGAAGGCATGGGGTAGCTGAAATGGCTTCAAAACCTAAAAGTAAGATAAGACCAGCCCTTGAGACATCAAGAATATAGTTGGCTGATGTCGAGAGGATGCCTTTTGGATCATCAATGCAGCAGATTGCACTTAGAATCCAATGTACAGGAAGAGGCAATCTCTGATGTGACCACTCTACCACTAATGTGCTGCAAGGTTCAAGCACAGCTTCTGTTAACTCTGTTTCCTCTTGAATTGTCTCCAGTGTCTCTGGTATTTTTGGTACATTGGTGCTGTTGTTATTTCCTGCATGTTTATCTGACTTCTTCTTCTTGATGGACAACCATCTGGATCTAAAATGTGAATTCAGCACACTGCTGAAATGCAGATATTCATCTTCAGTTATGTCCCACTCAAAAGGTTTTGGCAATGACACGTGAGAGGCAAATTTATGTATAGATGATTTGAGATACTTCAGAACCAATGGTTCAAAGAGGATATCAAAGGCCTTCTCCATCATAGAGATCTGTCCCGGTCCTGCAATCAAAGACACCCCAAGACAAGAACTGATTCTATCTGAAGCCGATACAGCTGTGTTAGTCACATTATCTGAGTTCACTTCTTTATTGAAAGTGACAGGACCTCCTGGTGCAGAAGAGAAATTTTTGAACAATTCTAGGACCAACTGTGAATCCAGTTGTGCAAGCAGGCATTTAAGAGACCAAAACCCTCCACCACATGCCCCCCAGCCAAACCCAACACCAGGAGCTGGTCCTCCTCTACCAAACACCTCTATGTTCTGTAATATGGACCACAGCGAGGAAATCATCGGCAAGGGCGAAGTAAGGAAGTGTAACAAATCATCGTGCCATAAACTGGAGATACCTTCTCCTAGCAGCTTGCCAGCTGCCCCAGTTCTAGATTCATTGAGATGCTCAGAACAACTTTTTGTGGCTCCCTGAATCACTCTGTCAACAGACCAGGATAGCTGCATTAATCTTTGAAGGCAACTTATGGCAGACAATGATATATCAACATCACCATGGCATCTCATATAACAAAGTCCCTGCACCAATGATGTGCTGCAGAAAGACTGATGATCCAGATTTCCAAAAGTAACAGTGCCTGTGATGCTGAAAAATCCGTTACCAATTATGCCCAGGCCAATTTTAGGGACAAAATCAGGTATCCAAGGCAAGCTATAACTTTTACAGTCAGAAGCGGCATCAGGTGATATTCTTTCTAATATTGAATTAAACACGCCTAACACAGAAGCAATCACCAAAATCAAGTAGCTTGCCTCTACCATGTGCTCTGTATTCCTATTCTGACCGTTAATAAGTGAACACACATAAGGAATATCATTCAGATGTAACCAAGATAGTGCTAGGTCTACCATCGGGACTACATGGCTCCAAGACCATGTCTCGATGTAACTGGAAGCAGAAACTCCGACATCTTGCTTGGCAAGTTGCTCCACTGAATGAAGAAGTGGTAACCTTTGTGCCAGAGCCCCTAACACAAGATATGACTCTCTAGCAACGGAACTAAACTCATTGAGAACATTGTGTTCACTTATTTTCTTATTGGGAGGACTGAGCCACAGGCATAGAACAGGAAACAAATCTGCAAAGTGTGTTACGCAAAAGCCATAAGATATACAGCTTCTCCAAAACCGCAGCTGCTCAACCATCATTGCTGAACTAAGCTTGCACATTTCCTTTCCAGACCTTACCCAATCCTCAAGAGTACCAGCTTTTCTATACCACTGCCACATTGCCTGCTGAAAAACTCCATGGTTCACAAAATTCAAGCATGTTTGCCTGTTGTATTTGGACAAAACCTAAGAAAAAGTAACAAATGACTTTAGATGCTAAAATTTCCCGTGGCAGAAATAAAAGCAATAAAGAAAACCACGAGTACAACACATTGTAGTATATGATTCCACTTGTAGAGTTGCATTAACTTTTAATATCCTTATATTTCCCATCGTATAATGCTCAAATGATTGAAGCAAATATATACACCATAAAATATGAAAACACACCAATTAGTATACGTGAATCATAGATTGTCGATGGAGCTGTGATTGATTGCACAAGGAGCAAGCATTATGCATACCAAAAAAGGAGCCCGTTCGAGAACCAACTACGCCATATGACAATTGATATCGAGCTACGAGCTATCATGCATTTGCATACAAAGAGAATCATTTGAGTTCAACAATTCAGAAGAGTGGCATACATTACTGGGTAAATGGTAACCAGATCAAGAGACTGTTATAGTAAGCACTAATGGTAACGTGTGCCTACAGGAACTATTAAGCATCAAACCATCAACATAAGTGTGCAATATGTCAATCGAAGATGACAGCCGTCTACCATGTTAACTCTATAACACAGGATTCTCAAAAGAACTTACCTTCAACAGAGTAACCCCTTTGATCTGTGAGGAGCGAATTTCCATTGATCCTTGTTTTGACAACAGCTTAGTTACACTTTGGATAAGCTTTGGACAATTCAAGATTGCATCAGCAGACTGTGGGGAGTGCCTAGCTAGTGCCACAAGAATGGAAACAAGATAGTCTTCCAAAACAGGAGGCGGGTCCGTCTGAATGAAGAAAAGGGTAAATTTAAGGTCCTTAAAGATGATATCGCTTTTTCAAAGAACAGGAAATAAAATCAATGGAAAAAGAAATAAACGGGTCAATTTGACATTAGTTGATGCAATCAATACAAAACAAACAGCTCCAGTGGACCAAATATCATGGCTGACCACCTTAAGCAAGAAATAAAGGGACAGAACAGAAAGCAAGGGAACACATTCAAAATTATATTCAGATTGTGGGATAAAAGAAAATAAATGATGGTTTTTTTGGGTACAAAGTTGGGGGTGGGGGGCCACAAGCCTGCCTATCAATTAAGAGGAACAGAAATGAAGACTATCCCTCAAAACGAAGCAAGCAACAGCACCAATGCTTCACTCAAGGGAACAATGATAGTGAAATGAGTAATAATATTTACAGGGCACCTAGCACCAACAATATGCTCCAACAAATCCAGAGGATAGTGCACAAAAATCTAAAAGTTGAACATAACTAGTCTTATTATGCTCCTGTTAGCAATGAACATTGTCGTAATGTAACCAGCGCAAATAATGCTAGTTGACACCAGTCTGCCTGAAATTCCTGTTGAGAACCAGGTGCTACAATCCGAGCATTAAGAGAGTATTCCACTGCTAGAGAATATATGGCATAAAAAACACACCAAGCTCAAAGTAGCTTGCCCATGCTTGTAGTATTATTAAAGAAGCAACATCAAGTATAAAAACAACAGCTGACCTCCAAAAGAAAACATATTCGTGGAAGTATTCCCATCCTAATAAAACCAGCAGCAACATCCTGTCCAGACACAATAACGTCATCCTGAATGGTATGCTTCTCATCACCTTCCTCCTCATCATTATCACTATATTGTGGGAGTATATTGGATGGTTTTGTGTTATATTTCCAAAAACCTCCTTCAAGAAAGTCTCCGTCTAGATCAGGCTTGCTACGAAACACGGGAGCTGTGCAGATATCTTTCCCATTATCTGTTACTCTCTGCAGTAGAAGATTGACCAAATGAGAGTATGAGACTTTTTTTTTGAGGAGAATGAGAGTATGAGACTTGAACCAGCAACGGAAATACTCTTTAAACCAAAAATAAAAGTAGATTTACCTCTGAAGATTCAAAATATGATTCATTGAACTCGAAGCTCAGCATAACATTAATTACTTTAGCACAACTCAAAACTACAGAATCATGGTTATCATCCAATGCCATCCTGTAGTTGCTTCAGTTAGTAAAAGAGTACAAAGAAAAAACCGGGAAGAAAAACAATTTGCATCACAAGATCCCAAATAGCTGCCTTTGGGTCAAACCAATACAAAAGATGTCTTTTAGATTACAAGGTAGATGCATAAGCACACATGCAAATGAGCCTCAAACATCAAATTGTGTAGGCCCTGGATAAATCTGCTGCCTCATGAAGCACAGGCACACATATTCTCATTAAGGCACACCATATGTGCGCATGAAAGAGGACACCAGGGTTTGGTCCATTGTACATGAGGTCCACTCCCAAGTCTTCACCACCCCTCTGTTTTCTAAAGTGCCTTTACGTTCTATGTGAATGCATATGCGGTAACTAATACAAAACACAAGATAGGCCAGTGCCTCCGTAGAATATAGTTTGACCATTAAAGCTATTTTCCTAAGAAGTAAGAGTAATGTGATAGAAGCATTTGTATTATAAGAAATGTTTTACATATACATGCAGTGATGACTGGTATCTAATATATTAGATGGATTTAAGCTACAACTTCTTATTTCTCATTCGTTACCATGACTATAAGATGAGGCCCAATCGCTTAAGGGCACTTTATTTTAAAACTTTGGTGCCACTTACCACCTTTGAAATACCAAGCTAAACTGCTAAAGGACTGCAGCACTGTGCAAATCCGATAGGTTAATAAAAATATTTTACAACTATATTTATTACTGAATGAACTATTTAATATGCTCCAGATAATGATTCTATTCATTTGATAAACTAAAATACTTCATGTATCATATGCAGATGCAAATCTGAATCCATACTATTATTCCTTCTATCTGCTAATACAAGTTCAAGCCCAACAAGTGCACACTCAAAACTCGAACAATTTCTACAGCATGTCAATAATAGATGGGGGGAGTCAAAACAATGCAATAATTCCACACTATACTCCCTCAATGGATTTAAATTGGCAAACGATAACTCCCATGAAAATGGGCTTACATTGTTATCAAAGAGAGTAGTTAAGAAAGGATATTTTACCTTAGAGAGAGTACCAACTCCGGTTCGGGCCCAAGGGCATATGCCCAAACTGCTTGCCAGTCATGAAATTTGTCATTAAAATCCATTTCTTTAACATTATCAAGTAGTTCCATCTTATGAAGACTCTGCAATGCCCTATTCATAATAGAAGCAAGAAGCTGCAGTGCAAGCACACGCTGGCCAGGAACCTATAATTTGAGGAATCTCAATCATATCACATGTCGAGATATTGCAAGTATTTTTTTAATCAGACTTCAACAAATCATATAAACATATGAAACTGTTCTTTGCAACCTGAGGTAGTGGCAATTACTGCTACCCTTTCAACATCATTCCTAAACCACCAAACATTAATATAGAAGTACACAGCAGATTAGCAAATTGAACTTGAACCCAGTCACTTAACAGATAGCTAGTAACTATTCTATATAAACCAAATTTATGAACAACTTCACTACCTCACCTAGCACCTTTAGCATGTCATGATATGACCTTTTTTGCCTGAACATAGTACAATTAAAGTACTAAAGACCTTTTTTGCCTGAACATGATGTGCTTGAAATTTGTAAATTGAGAAACAACAATACTTGAAAAATGTAAGTAGAATATGCACTGCACAAGCAATAGTGCACAATAAATGAACAGGAAAGGCAATTAATATTTCACGGCATGCTGCAAGCAGTGAACTTATTTGATACCATTAAAATAGGACTGCGAGTGGAAGTGTTGCAACAAACACACTCTTAATTTTCTCAGTGGACAGGCATTTTGAAATGACCCTTCCCGGATAAACAGACAAATAGTATAAAAGCAGTGGGTGTATAAAACAAACCATGCTCCTGGTAAGTGCCACTGCCTCATTGATTGTGTACCCAACAGCTGCGGGGTCTCCTTCTGTCCTAAGAAAATCACGCTCAGCTACGTTTTCTGCATGTGTCTTCTTGCCTGAAAATGGGAAAGAGGCTGCCATCTAAAGGATGCCACCAAGACTGAAGCCAATGTAACTAAGGAGAGCAAAAACAAATAGTGTACCATCTTGCTGCTCTTGAGAAGATTGGAACCCCAATATATCTCCATCCAATGTGAACCTACATGACCTGATCCGCTCCACTCTCTCACTCCATGCCTTCCAAGAGCGCCCACTATGTTCACCAGCCATCAACCAATCCCCTGGTGTAGCCCTTTTGGCCTTCTGTGGTCCTGAGTTTTCCATACCCTTGTCCTTACCCACACCCTTCGTGCCTCCAGATTTCTCCCTCCCCCGCCGCCTCAGCATCTCCACCAATGCAGGGTTCATCTTATTTAGGATATCTGCTTGTGCCTCTGCAATCTCCCCTGCAGACATCCCAGCCAACCTAGCCATGTTCTCTGCATTAATCTCTGCTTCCACCGATGACTCCCGGGCATCCAATTCCATGCTCTCTCCTTGCAATGCCGAATTCCTAACCACACCTGCCTTCACCAATTCAACTCTTGATTCAGCCTGATTCATCGGCTTCTTGGACACCACATCAGAAACCGAAATTGCAGCACCTGGCCCTTCCCTAGCATTTCCACTGTCAATCTGCATATGGCCTCCCTCAAATTCCCTCCCCCCAGCTGAAGCAGCACCCACCTTCGAAGTCCCAGTCCCAGCATCAATTTTCTGCTCGCTCTGTTTTTTGGCCTGAACTGGCTTCCCCTGCCTCCGCTTGGGGGGAGCGTCGCCAACAAACTCCCGCCACCGGCTGAAATCCATGTCCTTCTTCTCCTTCCTCCTCACCGGGCCAGCCGCAGCGGCCGCCACCGGCTGGTAGTCCGCCTCGTCCATGTCCATCTCGCCGTCCTCCATCTCAGCCCCATCCTTGCCAGCGCCCTTCGCCGCGGGACCCCAGTGCTTCGGAACCGAAAATAGCAGTTGGTCAGTACCGTAGTATATGCAGAAGCAACGAGGCAAATCGAAAAGGGGGTTTCGGGGGTCGTGGGCCTAGGGTTTGGGAAGGGCGGCGACTTACGGGGCCGTGGGAGCGGTGGCGGGCGACGGGGAAAGGGAGGACGGAGGGGCGCGGAGCGGAGGAGGGCGCGGCGGCGGAGAAGCCCTTCTCGACGATGGCGCCGACGAGTTGGGAGGGGGGCGCCGCCGCAGCGCCTGCGGCGGGGGCAGGGGGCGCGGGGTGGAAGGGCTCCTCCACGACCTTGCGGCGCGTGGGGTGGGCGCCGCCGGGCTGGTGCCGCCGCTTCGTCGGCGCGTCCATCGGGGAGAGGGGAGCGCTGCGTGATGTGGTGATCAGCGATTCAGCGAGGAGGGTTTAAGGGGGATTGGCTTGTTTGGTTTGGTGGTGCTGTTCGCGACTTTGGTCGCCGGTCAAGCGGCGAAGCAAGCTTGAGGTCAAAGAACGATTAGCGAAGTATAAAAAAAAATGACCGATTAGAGTGGCGTGAATTTTGAACTTTTGTGCAGTGCAAAGTCATGAAACTTAAAACGAAGTTAGAAAGCTTTTTAAAGGATAAGGAGAACCTTCAGCAAATTTGAACGATGCTGCCATGCTATATCCAAAGACAGGGGCGGAGCCCGGAATTTCGGTTAAGGGGGCCAGCTAAACGTGATCAATATATAGTTATAAATATGTTGTCAACAAATTTGAAATTTGAATATATTTTCATCGCATTCGTGTAGAAAATCCTAATCAAGTCACAGTAAAAATGATAATTTTATTACACAAAAGGAAGTGGTATATGTGGCAAAAATATTTAGAAGTACAACATCTAACTTTTTTTTATCTTAGTTGGACTCTACATGTCTTTATCATAGGTAAGTGTATCTATTAGGAGCTCCAGTGTATTCTCCTCAATGTACTATCAAGCAATTTCTTAGAAAATCTTGGTCGTTGTTATAGTTGAAATAGGTAAAATTAGAACAAGACAAAACAACCTACAGGGAAAATGGTTATACTACTAAGTACAATTGCTAGAGAAAACAAATTGATTTAAGAAAGCATTGTTGTTATTTAGCCTCTAGAACTTCAATATTTATTCACACGTAGCTAAATATTTAAGGATCAGTTAAGTAAACAAACAATTTAGCCATTCAGGGGATAATTTTATTTTTTTGCCATTTTGTTAGGGGGGCCATGGCCCCTGCCGCCCCCTGGCTCCGCCCCTGTCCAAAGATTTAATTTATTGCATGTTACTTAAAACAAAAAGAGCCATACATAATGTCAACTGTCAACACATGAGACTGATTCAAAAAAAAAGTCATGGATCATTAGATTTACAAAATGGCTTATGGAACAACTGCTTAAATTAAAACGATGTTTGACATGAAGATTCGTGGACGAAAATGTTGAGGAGATAGGATGGAAATCCTACCCATGTAATTATTTCTTGATTAATTAATACGCTTAGAATTTAGGGAATATATAATTCATATATGTTTATAAATACCCTATTTTTTATATATTTTTATCCATTTTTTGCTAAATCATGCAAAGAATTGGTAAAACAGGACTATCTATTTATTTGTCGATACATATACTTCCGATCCCTAAATCTTTTACCTTTTATAAAAAGTTGATTAGTATTTATCAGTCTAGATTATCTCTATCCCCTTTTTGTCCTATGGCTTAATCAATATGATTTCTTATATAGTTGATTTCTCTATGTGGAACATCTAATTTTTCTACCTAGACATTTTCTTAGGTTGGAAAATTTAGATCTAACAAAATTTTAGCATTTTTTGGCCAAATGTTTTTAAGTTAATTATAGTTGCATGGATCAATTGAAACATAATTTTATATAAAAGGTGTAGCACTATTTGAGAAGAATTTATGGACGACATATATACTAGAAAATGTTAATATAGAAATAATTTGGAATTTATAGTAAATAAAACATCTAAAGCATTTCGCATGTCTCCAAAGTTCAATAATCCTCCACCTACCTATTACCTAGGCCCCGTTTGGCAGAGCTCACAACGTTTTCTCTGAGAGAAGTGATTCTCTGTTGGTTCTGTGAAGTGATTCTCTGAAATGAACTAATAGGCTGTGAGCTGAAAAAAATAGTTTCTCCTGATTCTATGAAGTGATTCTCCGTCCTAATTTTGAGAGTTAAGGTTAGAGAATCACTTTCAACCACATAATCACTTCTCTAAGAGAATCAGCTCACATAGAGAATCATAATCGGATGGAGCTCTACCAAACATGCCCCTAGTATAACCATCCATGATGACCAGCAACAGAACTAATCTAATGATTAGTTTTGTCTTGAGAAATAGTTGAGCACCTCCAATCCACCTAAACTAAGCCACTAAGTAAACAAAAACTAGCGAAGATCCAATATATGATAGTATATTTAGGGAGCACTATATTTAATTTATCACATCAAACCAAGGCTTTCACCTAGATATCTAACCAAGGTTGGGAGATAAAGATTGCCATAGCAACACCCCCAAAAGGAGGGACACAACTTTTAAAAGAAAGTAATGTTGCCAATAGACAACTAGGAATGGTTTGGCTCGAAAAGCCCAAAATCTCCCATCACAAGTCGCACCTACTACAATACTACTATTGGAATCCTCTAGTGTCAGCCGCTCCAAGAGTCCCGTGAAATATGCTTCTAGTAGAGCCAACACGTTGGAGAGTAAGGGTGGAGTCCTCGGTAGCCATTGACCACACAATGGAAAATTTGTTTAAGCCGTTTCGTTATGCCATACTACCCGAACTAGTGTTAGATCCTAGTGTTACCGTTACATTAGACACAAACAGAAATGGAGATGAGACGGATATGATGGGAACAATTGTCGAGTCATTGAGCTCGACGAGGGAAGTGGTTGAGTACAACCCCATCTTGGGAGCCCTTCTATGTAGGGAGGCATAGTAATGCTAGCTATGACCGTGCTCTTCAACTGCATGCGATTATTTAAGACCATGCAATTGTTTAGTTAAAGGGTTGTTTTAAATTGCAAAACAATTATGACTCTAGAAAAGTTAAGTTTAACCAACAACATAAAAAGCAACTATATGAAACTTATTTTCTATTTTTCATGAGTGTGGCGATTATGTTTGTTTCTATCTGAGTGCCTCGTATCACATCTTTAAGTACAAATACAAAGATGATAAACACTTTTACATGTTTTAGACTAAAAAAAAGAACTGCAATTTTCAATGAAACTCAAAAGTTCATATAAGATTATTTAAGCAACAAATATTATTAAAAAGCACTCTAGATTTTAGCTTTTGGTGGCCAAATATGGAGTATGATGATAAAGGAACTCATAAAACACGTAAATAGAAATACAAATATTGTAAAATGCTACTAGGGTTTTAAGCACCCGTTTATAGTTCAGCACGTTGCTATGGCAATATTGTACTCAAGTTTTGAAAGTAAAAAATTTCCGTGTAATTTTAATATAGTCTAAGGTGCTCTATGGAATTCACACACCGTACCAGTGTTCCTAATCAACGGTACTCTATTATAATAACTTGTTTTAAAAGATAGTTCAGGTCAAGCTTTTCGGCTTCATTTTTTAAAAAACCTAGGCTAATATGGACTAATTCGCTCAAAATTCAAACCATGAGGGGAGATTAGAGAACACGCAGACATCCCCACCGCAAAACAGAACATCCTGTCATTCCCTAATCCCTCCACCTGGAAAGTACGCCGCCCTCGCCTTTCTCTCATAAACAAGCCATAAATTTATTCTGGCCCAGGACCAAATCATCAAACCGAACCCAAAAGCCGAAAGCCAAATCCAAAACAAATACCAAGACAGCGAGGAAAAGAAAAAATTGGAAAAAAAAATCGCCCCATCCACGAACAAACACACCGCGAAGCGTGAGAAGAAAATGGAGGAATGAGCGCTAGCAGCACCTCCCCCTCCTTCGCCTCCACCTCCGTCCTCGCCGATCCCCTCAAAGCCCCCGCGCCCCCGCCGCCCTCCTCGCCGGCGGGCTCGCCGGGTCCCGCGCTCCCCCTTCTCCTCCTCGGCTACGCCGGCGGCGGAGGGAACTAGGTGAGTGGAGGGGGGAAGGGAAGGGAAAGGGGAGGGTGAGGTAGAGCGGAGCGGCAGCAGCGATGCCGTCGCACGCGGATCTGGACCGCCAGATCTCGCAGCTGCGGGAGTGCAAGTTCCTGGCGGAGGCGGAGGTCAAGGCGCTCTGCGAGCAGGCCAAGGCGATCCTCATGGAGGAGTGGAACGTGCAGCCCGTGCGCTGCCCCGTCACCGTCTGCGGCGACATCCACGGCCAGTTCTACGACCTCATCGAGCTCTTCCGCATCGGCGGCGACGCGCCCGACACCAACTATCTCTTTATGGGCGATTACGTTGGTCAGTTCCCTGCCTCTTCTGTCATCCTGCGGCGCATGTTGGGTTCCGGTTGATCTATGGGTCTGTGAGGCGGTTCGATCTGGTTCGCTGGAGAGTTCTAGTTCTGAATTTCAATAGATCCTGCTTAGGAACTGATTTGCTCATGCGCTTGGGCTTGTGGTCGGAGCACCTGTGGTGACTTGCTGATGCTAAGTAGATTGTTCAAGCTGATTATGGCTTCCTTACTGTTCCTTCATGGATCACAAAATTTATTTCAAGATATTATCATGTTATGGATTTAGTCGTTTTGTTATCTGTTGACTGGCTTAAAAGCTTTTGCGGATTAGGAGTTAATGTTTAACATATACATTTTCCCCCTGGAAATGAATAGATTTGCTTGGACCTCTGTAGCGCCTTTTCCCGTTATAGTAATAGTGTTCTTAGAGAATGTTTCTGACCACTGTGTATAAGAAGTTCGAATGTTTCTTGGGAGCTGAAAGTGTGTGTGTGAACCTTTTTAAGTTTATGGCATGCGGAGCTTGTTCGCTAGTGCTAGATTAGCAAATAAGGACGCTGCCTTTATTTTTGTCTGCTTGGTTCCGCTTCGCTATTGGCTACACAAAGCGTCCTCGGAAATGATGATCTATTGTAAGAACCTTGTGTCTGCAAGGCATGCTTCTTAGTTCTTACATCTGAAATTTGTATGCACTTCAGATATGGCCATGGATTTAACACAAACAAGATGCCATTCAATTAAACTTTCTCAGAAACTTAGATCTGTCACTTCCTAATGCTGTGTATTATATTAGATACTTTTCATGCAACACTACTTTTTTAGTTAAGTTGTCAACGGACTAAGGTAGCTCCTTTTCTTTCTATCTATATTTTCTACTGCTTTTGATGGTTCTATTTGTGTACATACCATAGCTGAATTAACTATGGGTATTTTCCGCAGATCGTGGCTATTACTCAGTGGAGACTGTGACATTGTTAGTGGCACTAAAAGTACGTTATAGAGACAGAATCACAATATTGAGAGGAAATCATGAGAGCAGACAAATAACTCAAGTGTGAGTTCCTATTCTTCTAGCTGAACACTACATCAGTAGAGAGTTGCTAATTTCAGCATATGATTTTTTTACTGCAATCAACAAAATGAGAGCACTATTAAGTAAATTTCCTAAAATGATGAAGTTTGAAATGCGTGTTTCCTGGACACTAAGTCCATAATATTGAGTGGTACATATGCACTTAAAGAGTTCTGATATCAAGAGAATTAAGCCAATGTCTATCTCTATCTCCTGGTCGTATCCTTCTTCGCAATACTCAGATCACTAAGCTTTTTGGCTTCGTTTATTTCATTTTCATTCACGATCCTTGTCTAAAATAAACTGCATTACTTCCATGTTCATCTGAAATAAACTACATTACTTCCATGTTCAAGGGCATCAGGTGCTTGTAATGTTGACTTACATAATATTTGGACTGCATATGTGATCATGTAATTGCTGTGATGCTAAATCAATTTATGGCACAAAATTTATGTTTTTGATTGTTGTATTATTCTCTTGAACTCCATGACTTCATCTTTTTGGTTTTTGGGATAGTAGAAAGGGGCTTAGGTTTACAAGGGGGGCCTAATAAACTACACGTTGTTTTTTTACGTAGTTTTGGCTTCATTAAGTCATAAGCTGATGCTGAAGTTAGGATACACAAGCTTTCTTTTTTTCCCTCTCTCTATCTTGAGATTTTGAATGCTACAGAACTTGAACTGTCTCTATGCACATTTTAAATCTACGCAAATGTTGGTTTGAGGTGGAACCAGTTTCTAGAGTAGTATGGTTTATACTTGAAGAGGGGATCTAGTCCTCTAAAAGAAAGTGAAGGAACCTCTCTTGGATACATTTTGTTTAACCTTCCAACCTACTCTCTATTTCCATACTTGTCAGTCCTTCATCTTCAAACCATTATCTAGATTGAAAAAAACGAAAAACTTGCAAACAAATTCTTCTGCTTTATCAGTTAGATTGAAAAATTTAACTCGAATTGTAGATTTCTGTTTAAGACTTTCAACAACCATATTAGCTGCAAATATTCCGGTTGGTTTATTTAACAATTGGCCGACTTTTCGTTCAATGATCAATAACTTGCAACCTTTCTGTGGCATGCGATTGTCTGAATACATTTTATAAATACAGCCTAGTTTCTCTTTTGCATGTGTTGATTTGGTATTGATGTGTGGAAAATATGTTTTCTGGGTCACAGCATCACATGATTATTACTGAAAAAACTATTGCTTCAATATTTAAAGCCAGCGGATCTCTGAATTTACTCCAAATAACAACACAACTTTGCGATGAAGTGAACCTTGCTTCATCCGTTTTGTTGCATTGTTGTACATTGTGAAATGCAACTATACAAAAGCAGCCAAAGTGCTCTTTACATGAAGTGTATGTCTACAGGTACGGCTTCTATGATGAATGTTTACGGAAATATGGAAATGCAAACGTATGGAAGCATTTCACGGACTTGTTTGATTATTTGCCTCTCACAGCTCTTATAGAGAACCAGGTTTGTTCTTTGCTTATGTTGTAGTTTATCGGTATGAACTTGTAATCTGTTCCATGCATACCTGACAGAAGCGGAAAATTCCATTTTGTAGGTCTTTTGCCTACATGGTGGTCTGTCTCCATCACTGGATACATTGGATAATATCCGCGCTCTTGATCGCATACAAGAGGTTGGCAACAAAATTTCCATGATTTCTGTGAACTAGTTTAGTTGCTATTGAGAATAATTGTACACCTCATATATTTGAATTGCAGTCATTCTATGCATGAAGAAGCATAGAATGACTGCAATTCAAATATATGAGGTGTACAATTATTCTCAATTATGCGGGTAAGGTTTGGGCGCTATTACAACCCTTCCCCAGACCCCGCACGGTGCGGGAAGCCTACGGCACTGGGTACGCCCTTTAGTCATTCTATGCATGTATTTCTTGTTAGGGGTTAAAGATCCTGTTTTATTTGTGAGATATCTTTAAGATGGAACAAGATTGGTTGCTCGCTGAAGTCTGCATAGACATAACAGGTCTATTCAAAAGAATGCATGCAGAATCCCTATCTCTTTTTGGTCATTGACTGAACCATTTATTTTGCATCTGTTCATGGGACAAAACAACAAAGATCCGAACTATCTGTTCACTTTGTTGCAATTGTGGTTTTCTATTCTATGGGCAGATGAAATTTTGTAAGGAAAAATAGAGTCCAATTGGTTCCATTTTACACCTTTGCATCATCTTTCAGCTCCTAGTTCAGTTTCAGCAAAAAGAGGTTTAATATAGAAGCCTACAACATTTTAGCTATACAATTTCTTGACACAGGTTGTTAAACAATCTATAATTGACCCCTTAATTGAGCTTTTAGTGTATAAATACACTAGCTTTTGTATATAACGGGCGCTGTTTTACACAAATTTTGTCTACCTTGATTCATATTTGCAATGTTCTCTAAAATGGTTGTAGGTTCCACATGAAGGACCCATGTGTGATCTGTTGTGGTCTGACCCAGATGATCGATGTGGATGGGGAATTTCACCAAGAGGTGCTGGATACACATTTGGGCAAGATATCGCACAACAATTCAACCATACAAATGGGCTAAGTCTTATTTCAAGGGCCCATCAACTTGTAATGGAAGGGTTCAATTGGGCACAGGTTAGTTCTCCAATGTGTTTGATTTAGGCTGTCTTTATTCGAAGTTTTGTTCATCAAACTGCCTTGACATTTTTACAGAAGTTGGGCAACCCCATTTCAGGAAAAAGTTTCTGGGTCTTCTAATTGTTGATAAGAATCTTGGTTGCCACACATAAGGAATACTGATTTTAATACTCCCCCATTTGTTAATATATAATGTTTTTTATATTGATACAGGCCCCCATACTGCAACTTTGACCGTTGCTTTTTAAATCAAATTGTCATTTAGAAAATGTATAAGTATTTTTCACCATGAATCCAACAATACAATTTTCACATGACCAATCCAAATGGTTCAGTTTAAATTACTGTTCAAAGTCGTTACTCACTATTTGAGGACTCATGTTGATTGAAACAGAATCTTGAATTATGTTGTTGATTATGTGATGCAGGATAAGAATGTTGTGACAGTATTCAGCGCGCCGAACTACTGCTACCGTTGCGGTAACATGGCTGCGATCCTTGAAATCGGAGAGAACATGGATCAGAATTTCCTCCAATTTGATCCGGCGCCGCGGCAAATCGAGCCAGACATGACGCGCAAAACCCCAGACTACTTTTTGTAATCATCATGCCGGTTTTTAACTTCTCTACCGCCGCTCCTGCGCCTGTAGATCTCTCCTTAGAAGATGCATCCCCTCGAGCCGCCTTGAGCCCCCTCATTCTTTGTGTGGATATTTTGTTGCCGCTTCTCAGAACTTGATAGAGCATGTTGAAAGTACATGGCATTGGGATTTTCCTTTTTTTTTTCTTCCCTTTTTGTTGTGCCTCCATTTTGTATTATTCTGAGACAAAAGAGAAGAGGAGCTGCAATAGAATTGTCTCGTAATATATTTCTTCCTGCCCCAGAAGAATAGATGTAGGAGCTGATGGACCTGATGTTCCATCTGTGTTTTGTGGCCGGGTGGGATTTCCCAGTGCCGTTTAAACCATGTCTGAGACACCTTCAGGTGATGTGTTGCATCTGTGGACGTTTGTACATTACCTAAACTGTTGCCCAGTCAACTACAAGCGTGCACTTGCATGAGATGAGGCTTTGACTATTCAATTCGGTCAACACTTCTCATGAGATGAGACTTATGCTGTCTGACCTGGCTCACCCAATCTGTTGAACTTGATCTGATCAATGCCAATCGGCCAGTGCCGTGCTAAGTTCAATTTATGAAGGCTGGAACGTCAAATATATGCGACTGGATAAAGCCCAGTTCGACTTCTTTGAACAAGATGGAAGCAGGGTGATCAACAGTCAAATCCTGCCGCCTGCCGGAGAGCAGAGGGGGAAGGGCATCCGGACCATGTTTGTGCGAGCAACGGATCAAATTCCAGCAAGTTTCATTTTTTTCTTTAGCTATAAAGCTACAGACTTTTCAGATCTATGCGTTACAGCATGGCTGTATCGGTTGTAGGACTTGTAGCCTGTAGGTCAGGCCGACCTGCCCCATGTTTTCTTGAGCAAAGGCGCTGGTTTCAGATGAAGCTGCATGGAAACTTCAGAGGGACGCTGAATGGAGTCCAAGCCGTCCTCTTTTGTCACGGGCTGCTGTTGGGTTGTGGTGGGCGTCAACCAGGAGTCAGGGGGTGCAATAATGCGTGGTATGTTGACCTGCCTACGACATGTCACAAAGTCGAATAATCTCAAGCTAAATGATGTGATGCAACTGTCCTCCGGCCTATTCGGCTGGTGGCTGATGCTGGTTTATACTGAGAGAAAAACACTGCTGGTTGGTGGCTGTTGCTGGTTTTCGCTGAGAGAAAAACACTGCTGTCTGGTGGCTGATAAGTCAAACGAACACGGCGCTCATCACAATTCACAACACAACTGACAACTGAACTGCTTAGCTTGTTTTTCTCTAGTTGATCTGCTTTATGAAGCATAAGAGGTCACAATTATATGCTCGATATAAAACAGTTCACATAAGTTTCCACGAGGAGATATGTTAACCATAAAATATCATACTGCCACGAATTTTAAATGTTTTCTTTTCCGAAGCACTCATGTGAGCTCACTTGCCTAACAAACCACTATGTTCGAACCTGACCTTCCCATAAGTCAGTCTTCTTTATTAAAGAACAAAATGACCGTCCTTTCAAGGACTCCATGTCCAATAATGCATTGCAATTTGCGTCCTGTAGTGGTGCGCGTTTTCCACCATTTGAAGGTAATCCCAAATCCCCAATGCTGCCATCTTCTCCTTGCGTCCACTAATCTGCTTCGCACACTTGATAGTAGCTGCCGCATATACCATGGATGCACGCTCTGCCTGTATTCTCCTCACTTTGATTCATCTGCTTTCCAGCGTCTCAGCCCTTGATTTCCTCTCAGCAGGCTCCTCCCTCTCCGTGGAGCACAGCTCCGACGTGCTCCATTCACCAGATGGCACTTTCAGCTGCGGTTTCTACAACATCTCCCCCAACGCCTCCACCTTCTCCATCTGGTTCTCCGGATCATCTGAAAGAACCATCGTCTGGAGCGCGAATCCTCACCACCCTGTGTACACCTGGGGATCAAAAGTCAAGTTAGATGTCGATGGGAGCATGGTTCTTAAAGATTATAGTGGCCAGATTGTGTGGACCAGCAATGTGAGTGCTTCGGATGCTGGACATGTTCAGGCTCAGCTCTTGGCCACTGGGAACCTCATTGTGAAGGGCAAAGGTGGCGCCATCCTGTGGCAAAGCTTTGATTCTCCGACTGATACCTTGCTACCGACTCAAAGGATTACTGCTCCCATAAAGCTTGTCTCTACGAACAGGTTACTTGTTCCTGGCCACTACAGCTTCCACTTCGATGATCAATACCTTCTTTCCCTGTTTGATGATGAAAAGGATATATCTTTTATCTATTGGCCAAATCCGAGTAGGAATATCTGGGAAAAGCAGAGAGTACCATTCAATAGCACCACATCTGGGGCTCTTGATACCCGGGGACATTTCCTTGGAAGTGACAATGCAACCTTCACAGCTGCTGATTGGGGTCCTGGGATCATGAGGCGGCTAACGCTGGATTATGACGGCAACCTCAGATTGTACAGTCTGAACAAAGCAGACAGAAAATGGTCAGTCACATGGATGGCATTTCCTCAGCTCTGCAGGGTACATGGTTTGTGTGGCGAGAACGGAATATGCGTGTACACGCCTGTGCCAGCTTGTGCGTGTGCCCCTGGTTTTGAAGTCATCGACCCAAGTGACCGGAGCAAAGGCTGCAGACTACAGAGCAACATCACTTGTGATGCGCAGAAGGTAAAATTTGCTAAGCTACCACACACTGATTTCTTAGGATCCGATACAAGTGCCCATCATTCTGTTTCTCGCGAATTCTGCGAGAACATATGCTTGCATGACTGCAATTGTAAGGGTTTTGCATATTGGGAAGGAATTGGTGATTGCTATCCAAAGTCTGTTCTTCTTGGTGGTATGACCCTGCATAACCGTGGTAGTACTGGTACCATGTACATCAAGGTTTCAAAGGGAGTAGAAGTGTTGGAGGCCTTAATTCCACAGTCACAACCTTTTGGTCCTAAGTATGGTCCTGACTGTAATACAACAAACAAATACTTCATAGCAGATTTTTTGGATATGCTTAAGAGTGATCAGAGCGAATCAAAGTATTTGTACTTCTATGGATTCTTATCAGCAATATTTCTGGCAGAGATAATGTTTTTTGTATTAGGATGGTTTATTTTGAGGAGGGAGCGCAGGGAACTGAGAGGAGCATGGCCAGCTGAGGCTGGATATGAAATGATAACTAATCATTTCCGCAGGTACACTTACAAAGAGTTGGTGTCAGCGACTAGAAAGTTTAAGGATGAACTTGGCAGGGGAGCATCAGGTGTTGTATACAAAGGAGTCTTGAAAGACAACAGGGCAGTAGCTGTGAAAAAGTTGAAAGAAATCAACCAATGTGAAGAAGAATTCCAACATGAACTGAGTGTGATCAGCAGGATTTACCATATGAATCTAGTGAGAGTTTGGGGATTCTGTTCTGATGGTCCACACAGGATATTGGTCACAGAATATTTTGAGAATGGTTCACTGGATAAAGTCTTATTTTCTACTGAGAGTTCAGAAATTTTACTTGGATGGAAGCAAAGATTTAATATTGCCCTAGGGGTGGCTAGAGGATTGGCATATCTTCACCATGAGTGTTCAGAGTGGGTCATCCACTGTGACGTGAAGCCTGAAAATATATTGTTGGATGAGAACTTGGTACCAAAGATTGCAGACTTTGGCCTTGCAAAGCTCCTGAGCAGAGGTGGATCCAACATAAGTGTTTCAAAAATCCAAGGAACTAGAGGTTATTTAGCGCCTGAATGGGTTTCTAGTCTCCCAATTACAGCAAAGGTTGATGTCTACAGCTTCGGAGTGGTGCTACTGGAACTACTAAAGGGAGCCCGTCTCTCAGACATGGAAAACAATGAGGACGAGGAAGTGGAGATGGTCCTTGGAAGGATATCAAAGATGGTCAAAGATAAGTTGAAGTCGGATGACATTGGCAGTGAACAACCTTGGATCGCTGACTTCATTGACGCTAGACTGAATGGTCAATTCAATAATTTGCAGGCAAGAACAATGATGAGGCTGGCCATTTCATGCGTGGAGGAAGATAGAGATAGAAGACCAACCATGGAAAATGTTGTCCAGATGCTTGTTTTAGTAGATGATGTTAGCAGTGCAAATTAATAGCTGGAGCTTCTTAATACCTGTATCCATATGGTTCTTTGTAGTTTGCAGAAAGGACCTAGGACCATGCAGCATATGTATCAATACAAAAATACTGGTTGTAACATAAGATTTATGCAATATCTATACTAGGCGGCATTGTAATTTTGCGCACTAAATCAGAAAAAAGCGACTGCAACGGCGTTATGATGATTTGTTTAAACCGAGTGCAGAAATGGTAGCATTGCGCCTAACAATGGCAAGTGGCTAAAATTACAACAGTGACACTCATCCCGGATGTAGCCCCAAACAAGTTGAGGCAGTGTTGACGACCAAAATTGGCACAGACCGGTTTGGATCTGTAATTCGAGTAGGTTTAGGATTCTGAGTTTTGTCCCATATTGTAAACCGACCTAAAGGGGTACGACTTCCCCACCCTATAAATATAAAGGGTCATGGCCGATTGAGAGATATCACCAATCGAATCTATCAAATCTATCTTTTATCGTTTTGTCTTTACTTTTATCTTTTTATGTTCCGCATTACTTTTATCTCTTTACCCAACTTTTCCAATCTATTATCATGCTGTTCTTCCTTCGTCTCTATGTCGATTGAAGGCGTTCTAGGTGGCCTGCTGATACTAGAACAACCCAATGCGCGCCTGTCCTGACGGGTCCCTCCCGGACGGGCGTTCGTTGGTCTCTCGCCGGGCACCGCCGGCGAAACCGGTCTGACCGGTTATCAAAACCGGTCTGACCGCTTTGCGCGGAAGGGCAGCAAGGAGCTACTCCGCGTGCTTGTTGTTGGCGCGGTTTCGTGTCAACATATTTTGGCGACTCCGCTGGGGACGAAATCTCTGGTTATCATGGCTGATTTATCAAGTGATTTGATGGCGTGTAGATATTCTTGTCTTGCTTCAGCAAGACAGAACATGGTGTCATCAAGATTAAAGAGTTTCAGCCACCATCGAACATCGCCATATTAAAGGAGATACAATCTTCCGGTACTATATCTACCCGTCTATCTACCTATGTTGAATTTTTAATTACTGAAGATGATAAGGTAGATTCAATTCCTGTTAATCAAGAGTTGGCTATTGAAAAGCCGACTAATGCTATTATTGATCCTTGCAACTTGCCAAATTGTGATGTTGTTGATCAAGAAACAAATCGGCCGTCTCTAGCCGAAATTGTTGATCCAAAATCCCCTAGCATGAGCATAAAAAGTGTATCTAGTACTTCAACGCTCGGGGGGCAACAGAACAAAGGCAAATGTGATGGTTGCAACACAACCAGTCTGGCCGGTGCCCAGACCGGTCTGACCGGTTCTCAAACCGGTCTGACCGCTTCACCTAGGGCTTCAAAAAATAAATCAAAACCAAAGATGGTTAAGCCAAAGAAGCCCGAGATTGGTGTTTGGAAAACCATTGAATCCAATATCCAACATCCAATCGAATCTATCTTTTTTATCTTATTTATCTTTTATCGTTTTCTTTACTTTATTGTTCTGCATTACTTTTATCTCCAACTCCTAGCTTTTCCATCCACATATCTTCTGTTCTTCTCTCGTCTCGACGACGTTTGAGGGCGTTCTAGGTGGCCTGCCGATTCTAGAACAACCCTAGACTCTCAAGCTCCGACGGGGTCCCTCCCGAGCTCGAGGTTCTAGGTTTTATCGTCGCCCCATCAAAAAGCGGTCTGACCGGTTTCAAAAGCGGTCTGACCGGTTTAGCTCCAGGAAAGCGGTCTGACCGGTTTCACCAAGCGGTCTGACCGGTTTTGCTCCAAGGCATCGGCGACTTCGTTGGCGCGGTTTCGTGTCAACAGGTAGGCAATCAAATAGCTGAAGTATTTTGACTAGATTGGAAGTAGGAAAGATGTGAGGAGTCAGAAAAGCATCACCTATGCATAGCACGTTGGGGATGGCTTTCAAATCAAGAGTCTCTCAAATCAAGTAAGGGGGGCTGGGGCTGGTTGCTGAGCTTGCCGGTGGGCAGGGAAGAGGGAACACACATGCCACTACTGTGCATAGCTATCTCAGCTCTATGCCTCTCTATATGGTCGGGTGAATTGTACATTCGTTGGCCAATGGCTACCAATTCGGTTGGGAGGATAACACATCAATCTAAGAAAAATTAAGCCCCTCCACAACTGCAAGGGGAAACGAATAATCAACAAGGGGAGCAGGCGAGCAGCCGCTGTTACTCATACCAGAGTTGTCGAATGGGCTCCGGACCGCCCCCGTGCACCATGTTGCTACGCCGTGGGAGGCGTAGCGCTCCCCGTCTCCGGCGGCTCCATCCTCGATGAGCACCGCCGGTCCGCCGTTACGCGACTCGGCGGCGAGATGCTCTACGGCGTGAGCACAAGCACGGGTGGAGCCTGGAGCGGCCTTTGGGCCACGAAACCGGCGCAGACGGGCCTTTGGGCTCGATGATCTGGGCCTTCGCACTGGGTTATTGAGCGGCGGCGCATGTGGCACTGTTTGAAAAATGTTTTTTTAAAGAGCTGTTTGAAAAATGTTGAATCATCGTTTTGAGATATTGAAATAGAATGGGAAAAATATTGAATGCAGTTTTTTTCAAAATGTTATCCATATTTTAGAAAATGTTGAACCTGTTATTTATAGATGTTGACTAACTTTTTTAGAAAATATTGAACCTAATCAGGAACGGAGATGTAAACGGTTAGTGGTAGGCAAGTACCTATGGATGGCTAATTTTTTGTTTTAAAGAAAGCACGAGCAATTAATTAAAGTAGTAGTTTATTATTGTGCCTTAAGTCTCCTCCAATGGTCCTCCAATGGTTAGAGCCAATAGTTAGCCTGTACGCCTAAGAGATATTGCAAGAAAAATGTATTTCATCAATTAAGAGTCGAAACTAGCTCTTACGTCTAAACCCCACGTGTCGGCCCCACATAACTTAGAATTACATGCATGAGATTATTTTTTAAATAAGATATATCTCTTGTTTCTCTCTTTTTCATATAGACAAAAAGGTTATGTGGCACAATATTATTGGAGAAGACCTTACTGTTTTTTGGGCTTCTAACCCATGTTTCTTGTGCTAGGCCATCAAGTAATAGTGACCACATTGCGAAACAAGATTCGTGAGGGTGGAATCTGTTTATCCTCTTGAGTTCTCAAGTTATATTTTTCTAAATTTAATCTTATAGATTAATAATGCTATCATTTCAATAAAAACGATGTACTTCTACATTTTTTTGAGAACCATGTACTTCTACATAGCCAGGTACTTGTGACGGGTCCATCATTCTTAGTATATATTGGTACAGTGTTTTAGATATGCTCATAGGAGTATAATTGTGTGCATGCCAATATGAGTATCCATATCTGCGAACTGTATGTCAGTTGATAATGTTTCTTAAGGTAGAAATTAATGGGTTCAAATCCTCGACTCAATACTGATATCGTATTTTACTGGATTTATTTCAAGATTTAACCGGCGCTATTCTTTCAAGCCCCAACCTCTGCATATTTATGCGGGTAAGGTTTGGCGCTATTACAACCCTTCTCCAGACCCCGCACGGTGCGGGAAGCCTACGACACTGGGTACGCCCTTTTTTTTATTCTTTCAATGGTAGACGATATACCCGTTGATAGCGAGGCACATGTGGTGACCGGTGACTTTGTCAATCTCTATATTTGTCTTCGGTCTCTTGAAGGTGCTCAGTAGGATCTACATGCGTCTGTTTTGCACAAGGCTTCCCAAGGGCAAGGTTCGCTCATTCTACTTGACGACTGGAGAAATCTGTCCCAAGTCTTCGGCTCGTGTCGCACTCCTTGTTCATGCAACTTGTGTGAAGCTATATTTGACCTAATGCTCCTTGCTAGCCTCAATTGCATGGATAGGTCGATGCATTTTGAAAAGGATGTCAGTCATGGGCCATGGCATGACCATTACAGATGAACAACTAACGCTCGCTCTCAAATGTTTAAGGCTTAAACTTTCATTGCTCTGGACCACATGTACATCAAATAAGAGGGACCACCTGAAGGAGTTCAAGTTTAGTTTATTTTTGCAAATATATTTCCGATGTAGTATGGACGCAATTTTCTTTTGGAGTGGACTAGAGCATAAATAACTATTCCGGCCTTTGCCTAATTGCCTCCATAGAAGAAGCATCACAGGATAGAGTCCTGGTTTCTAGTAAGAGACCGGAAGACCCCTACGCTCAGGGGCGGATCTACAGGAGATTTTGAGGGAGGGCACATCTTTAGAGTAATTTTTTTTGTGGAAAAGTAAGTTTTATTGATCTTAGACAATTACATCGAGATGATACAATTATATAAGATCCAACCCAACATCTGCATAACTAAGATGCACACAGTCCATAAAAAAGAAAAAAAATGAAAGCACTATGACAAAAAGATCATGTCGCAGCAAACTACGACAAGCGACTTCACTTTCATCCGCTTCACAAACCAAAGCAGCTCTTGGACTATGACGTAGGCTCCTGAGACAACGCCTCCAACGAGGAAACCGCACGCGCACGTGCCGACGTTACAGTGACCCAATCAATTAAGACCAGATCAAAAGTTTTCACCGAGGGAGTAATTCATCTTAATCCAAACAATGCCTTCAACAAAGTCACTGTCAGGTACAACCAATTAAGGTCAGACCTAGGAATTTATTCCCGGAACCGGTGAATTAGTAACAATTACCAACACGACGTTGCTTCCCCCTTCTTACCAAGCCAATGCTTCATATAGACCAGACCTAACCCGCTTCAAACGGCCACGAACTCCAAATCCGACAAATCATCTGAAATCATAACCTGAGATATCATGCTACAAAGTAACCACTTGGTACCCGTGCATAATCCACCGGAATAAATTGCAGATGAAATCCGTCTTCGAGTAAGAGAATCCGCGAATGAAGCCAAGATGACTCATGTCTCCCGGTCTATATGAAAATAAAGGCGAAATTGAAGATGTTATCACCAGATGTAGTTGCAAGATCCGAACCAGGGGCTCGTCCCCTACCTCGAGGATGCCATCTCCGCCGCCGACTGCCTTGGGGACCTCCATGGATCTCGGCGAGCTCCTCCGTCGGATCCAACGCACGGACGCCGCCCGGGCTGCGGAGGGCAGGATCCGGCCTCCTAGACGTCGGAGCAGGCATGCCCTCGCCAGAGAAGAATGCGCCGCCGCCCGCACGATGTGGCCTCGTTGACCGGAGGAGCCACCCCGCCGCCACCCTCCTCGCAGGTGCCGGACTTCCGGCTGGCCTGCTCGGGCGACGGCGAGGAGAAGGCGGGGGAGGAGGGAGGCCGACAGCGAGGGGCGTGGGGGACTCCCCCGGTTGCCTGTGGAGCGAGATCCTGTTTTTCCGTTTTGCGGAGTGCAGGTAATGAGGTGAGTGTAGGTCCGTCCCTGCCTACGCTGCTCGCATCGAGTGGCGGCAGCCCTTACCACCTCTCCTCTTCTCTCCTTCCTCTCTCACGCTCTCCTCTCATCGCCAAAGGACCACTTAGGTCGATGTGTTTTTTGTCGTTGGTAAGGTCACCTTGGTGGCGGCTCCGCGCCCCCGGGGCTGCGGGGATCTAGCGCCAGCGATGGGCAGGCGTCCCCAATGCCTAGGGAGGATGCATCAGCACCCGCTCATGGAGCTTGGTTGGTGACGAATGGCTCAAGTGCATGGCGTCAGTCTCAACGGTAGCACCGAGGTTCATGCACAACTGGACATGTGGGTTACTGCAACGCTGCCCACCGTGGACTACACCTCAACGACAAACCCAGCCGCCCCCGCCCCCTAGCAAACTCCTTCCCAACAGTCTTCACCATTGTCGCCTCTTCCATTGCCTGGTTGCAGTCGATGCCACTGAAGAGATGACCTCCTCTGTGGGGTTGGCCCCCCGCACCGCTGCCTTACCCATACCCCCGAGCCAACGTCTCCCTCGCTTGCGAGCTCTCCTAGTGCCGACAAGTTGCCCTAGATCCATGTCCCTAGGTCGGGATGGGCAACCCTTCCCCCCGGACGGTGCTACGAGTGCCTCCCCATGCAATTCTTTGAGGTAGTGGCCGGCGGAGGGGGACCTGATACTGTTGGCCCGATCCATGCTCCGGGGGCCGAGATAGGTGACCCCCTCACCATTGGCTTATGGGCGGCACCGCGAGGTGTGGTCCTCCGATGCGACGGACCTCCACTGCGGGCTTTGGGCGGGAGGGCCAGGCTCACCGATGCGGGACCTCGCCAGGTCAATGTCACAGGCTTTGTCTCTGTTACTAGCTCGTAGTCATCCTATGCATCGTAGGCTTCTTTCGAGGGTCCTTGACATGGCTTATGCCAGGGCTGCCCCATCCTCCTCCCCTGGAGTCAAGGACATGCCATGAGAAAAGGCCACAAACCCCGGCTACCCAGGACGTGCCACTGACTGCGAGGACGCGCCTGCGACCGTGTATGACGCTGCAACCGTCAGTGGACCACATTTGTTTTTGGAAAAGGGAAGCTTTATTGATATTAGACAATTACATCAAGATGATACAATTATATAAGATCCAACCCGGCCTCTGCATAACTAAGATGCACACATCCCATACAAAAGAAAAAAAGAGAGCACCATGACCAAAAGATCATGTCGCAGCAAGCTACTACAAGCGACTCCACCTTCATCCGCTTCACAAATTAAACAGCTCTTGGACTATGACGTAGACTCCCGAGACAACGCCTCCAACGAGGAAACGGCATGCGCACGTGCCGACATTGCAGCGACCCAATCAACTAAGACCAGATGAAAAGTTTTCACCCAAGGGAGTAATTCATCTTAATCCAAACAATGTCTTCAGACCTAGGAATTTCTTCCCGGAACCGGTGAATTAGTAACAATTACCACCACGACATAGTCACACCGTGTTGCTTCCCCCTTCTTACCAAGCCAATGATTTCATATAGACCAGACCTGACCCACTTCAAACGGCCACGAACTCCAAATCCGGCGTACCATCTGAAATCGTAACCTGAGATATCATGCTGCAAAGTAGCCACTGGGTACCCGTGCATAATCCACCAGAATAAATTACGGATGAAATCCGTTTTCGAGTAAGAGAATCCGCGAATGAAGCCAAGGTAACTCATGTCTTGAAAGTGCATCTAGGCACTTAAGTGTTTTGGTGATTTGTATGACAACATGATTTGTAATCTAACTTGTTTGCTTAAGTATATGAGCAGGGGATTATTCTTATGGATATTCATGTCATGTAATTGTTAATAAGAATATGCGCTCTATTGGTTTAATAGTGCAAAAGCGAACAAGTGGATATGATCCCATGTGATTAATTTAGACAATGACAAGCAAATAGAAATGGCAAATGAGACAAGAAGTGATGCTTATGGATAGGTCTCATTTAGAAGAAGCTTGTCAAATAAAATTGGGACAACTCAATTGAAGATATTGGATATATCTCATATAGTTGAAGACATGAGTTTCGATGTGGTTGTTCATGTGGATGTGTTGACACGAAACCGCGCCAACAACAAGCACGCGGAGTAGCTCCTTGCTGCCCTTCCGCGCAAAGCGGTCAGACCGGTTCTGATAACCGGTCAGACCGGTTTCGCCGACGGTGCCCGGTGAGAGACCAACGAACGCCCGTCCGGGAGGGACCCCGTCAGGACAGGCACGCCTTGGGTTGTTCTAGGATCGGCAGGCCACCTAGAACGCCTTCAATCGACATAGAGACAAAGGAAGAACAACATGATAATAGATTGTAAAAGTTGGGTAAAGAGATAAAAGTAATGCGGAACATAAAAAGATAAAAGTAAAGACAAAACGATAAAAGATAGATTTGATAGATTCGATTGGTGATATCTCTCAATCGGCCATGACCCTTTATATTTATAGGGTGGGGAAGTCGTACCCCTTTAGGTCGGTTTACAATTATGGACAAAACTCAGAATCCTAAACCTACAGATCCAAACCGGTCTGTGCCAATTTTGGTCGTCAACAGGATGCAAAGCAAAGCCTAGCTTGAAGCGGCAAGATAGGATGGAAGAGATCAAACTAGATGGCTAGGGACGAGGTACTAAGCGAAGAGAAGGACAAGAGTTGTCTTGTGGCCGAGGAACTTTGCTAGGGTGAAGGAACTAGTCTTGTGGATTGATCCCTAGGCATTAATCAAGCCATAACAAGTAAAGCAATGCAATGCGTTCAATCATTGTTGAAACATATGATGAAGTGACTTATGAATTGGTATGCATTAGTGATCATACACTCGGAAATTCTAAGTCGCTAGCTCAAGTTGGACTTACTCAGCAAGTAAAGGATGTTGAAGCCCTCAAGTTGATATTGGACAATTATGGCATCAATGAAGACATAGAAGCTCAAGTGAAGAGTTTATTCATTATTTGCAATCTTGAGTATAGGAATGCCGTACTAACAAGAGGGATGCAACATTAGTTGTTTGACTACACACCAAAAAGTGCTCATAGGTCAACCCATGTGAGATAGCCTTTGAGAGGAGCGTTTTTGGGACTTAGTGTGCTGGTTGGTCCAAAACCGGTGTGACCAGTTTTGGAAACCGGTGTGACCAGTTTTGGGAGCCCAGGAGTGTAACGGCTAGTTTCGTTTGAAAACCGGTCTGACCGGTTTGGGAAACCGGTTTGACCGGTTTTCCACGGGCATAACGGCTAGTTTTTGTGTGTGGGGTATTTATACCCCCTAGCCCTCACCTTTGAGGGCTGCTGGTTCATTTGGGTCTCTTGGGCGACCAGAAGCAATTCTAGCACCAGCAAGCTCTCCCCAAGCCTCTCTTTGTGAGAGTTGGTTGAATTTGTTCATATCCTTGGATTGGGTTGAGAGAGAGTTTGTGTGTGAGCATTAGAGAGCCAGAGAGCTAGCTAACTCAGAAAAGAGTGAATCCATAGCTTGAGCACTCGCGGTTGAGGTCTAGCGACTCTTTGAAGCATTTGTTACTCTTGGAGGTGAAGCCTCCTAGACGGCTAGGCGTCGCCGGTGAGCCACCAAGGTTGTGGTGTGCCACGGATTGTTTGTGCAGGTGTGGTCTTGCCTCCTTCAGGGAAAAGATCAAGTTAGTGGAACCGAGGAGATAGCTCGACCTTTGGGTCACTAGGGGCTTCCTCAACGGAGACGTAGGGTTCGCTGTGCTTTTGGGCGGCCTGTGGGCAAACAACGAATCCGAACTTCGGGAAACAATTCGATGCGTCTCTGTTTTGGTTTGCCTCACAATTTCCTTTCTAGCACATATATTTGCTTCCGCTTCGATCTACTTGGTTGTGCTTATCTTGTGTGCAGGGACTAGTTGGATCTGCTAGAAATCATCTACACAAGCACTACATCAAGTTACTTTTGTGCTAGAGGACGAAAAGGGGGTTATTTAACATTCTTGTGTTTCTCAGTCAGAAACCGGTCTCACCGGTTTTGGTATTGACTTGGTCATTTTCAATCAAAGTTGTTCCGGAGTATCCAGAGGTGTTGCGGAGTCTCCGGTCTTAACCCCGGAGTATCTGGCATACCCTCGGAGTATCCGGAGTTGAACTGACAATTTGTATTAAGTGTTGAAAATTTGCAGAATCACCTATTCACCCCCCTCTAGGTGACATCACGGTCCTTTCAATTGGTATCAGAGCTTGGCCTCACATCCAAGCTTAACCGCCGTGAGGAAAGATGTCAAATCTTTGTGAGGTAACCATCGAGCCACTAGTTAGTGACGGCTCAAACTATGCTACTTGGTCTGCTCATGTACTTAATATTTTTAGGACCATGGGTCCTCTTATTGAGCAGGTTGTGGTTGGAGGCCTTCACCCTCCGAGTGTCGATTGGGACGACTTGTCCAATCTAACTCAAGAGGAGATGGATTGCCTACAACTCAACGCTCGTGTCGCTAACTTCTTGTTTAGTGTTTTAAGCAAGGAAGTGAAGGAGCTCATCCTAGAAGGTGAAATGACTCAAGTTGATGCTCATATTATTTGGGCTCAACTTGAAAAACTATTCTCAAGCTCAAAAGGCGACAAGCAAGAGCAAGCAAGAGCCAAGTCACATGAGGAGAGCTCAACATCATCAGCAACATGCACTGAGCCTCATGTGATCATCACCAAGGAGCAAGAGGGCCAAAACAACGCAGCTGCAGACTCTCTGCCAAAACCGGTCCAACCGGTTTGCAAAACCGGTCTGACCGGTTTGGGCAGAGGAGCTGCACAAGGCCGAAGAAGGAGCTGTCGACGCCGCACAAGCAAGACCTTCAACTCAGAAGCTTTGATTACTTCTAGTGATGAAGTGTCAAAGTGTTTTATGGCCAAAGACAACAAGAAGACCAAGAGGGACGAAAATGCAAGAGTTGGGACTATCCAAGCTCTCACCGAGGAGCTTGAGAGAGTCAAGTCCATGAATGCCTCCTTGGTCTATAAGTATGATAAATTGGTCAATGATTATTCTTGTGCCACTAACTCTCTCTCATGTGTAGCGGCCGTGGAAGAAGAAAACCAAGTGCTCAAGCAACAACTTGGTTTGCTAGCTAGTAAGCATGAGTTGTTACAAGCAAAACATGAGAAACTCTTGTGTTCACATGAAGAGATTGTAGAGGCACATGCTTTGCTGGATATAGCTCATGAGGTTATGGTGACATCGGTAAAATCCTTTGAACCTCAAACTCACACATGCACATGCTCACAAGTTGAAATTTCATTATCTTGTGATAACCCATGTTGCTCCCAAGCAACGAATTCTTGTGATGAGCATGTAATTGTAGAATCTTGTGACGACCTCATTGCTAAAGAAAATGAAGATCTCATGCAAGAGGTTGAAAGGCTAAAGAAGGAATTGATCAACTTGAAGGGCAAGGGTCAAGTGCAACCTTCTCAAGATAACCGTGACTACATGGTGAAGAAGCTTGAGAAGAGACAAACCGTAACTAGCCCAAGTCCTCAACAAGATCAAGCTCACAAGCACAAGACTCCCGCTAGTGAGAAAAAGAGCCTTGATCATATCAAATGTTTCAAGTGCTCAATGATGGGACACTACGCATTCATGTGTCCACCCAAGAGGAACAAGAAGAAGTCCCCTACAAGAAGAGAGAAGCAAAGAGCAAAGACAAGGGCATGCTTCAGATGCAAGGAAAAGGGTCACTTGATTGCTGAGTGCCCAATTCCTCAAAGTGCTGTCTGCCCTGCCAATTTGTATTAAGTGTTGAAAATTTACAGAATCACCTATTCACCCCCCCTCTAGGTGACAACACGGTCCTTTCATGTCTCCTGGTCTATATAAAAATAAAGGTGAAATTGAAGATGCTATCACCAGATGTAGTTGCAAAGTCCGAGCCAGGCCTTGAACCCCCAGATCCGGCCGCCCCGGGCAAACCGCACCGAGGGTGCAGCCGAGTGCCCGGCCACGCCGTCGCACGTCCAGCCCCGGCCACCACTAGCCCGTACCCGGCCGTCACGCTCCCTGTGCTAGGCTCCCCAGGCAAACGATAGCCATGGCAGCTGCACCGGGGCTGTGCGGCGACAAGGACTGGCCCTCGCCGGTCGCGCCGCCCCCGGGCTGCGCCACGCGCGGCGACCAACTCGGCCACCGTCAGCCCAGGCGCCCACGGATCCGGCCGCTGGGCGGGCGGCGATGATGCTATCACCAGATGTAGTTGCAAAGTCCGAACCAGGCCTTGAACCCCCAGATCCGGCCGCCCCGGGCAAGCCGCACCGAGGGTGCAGCCGAGTGCCTGGCCACGCCGTCGCGCGTCCAGCCCCGGCCACCACTAGCCCGTACCCGGCCGTCACGCGCCCCATGCTAGGATCCCCAGGCAAACGATAGCCATGGCAGCCGCACTGGGCTGTGCGGCGACCAGGCCTGGCCCCCGCCGGTCGCGCCGCCCCCGGGCTGCGCCACGCGCGGCGCACAACCCAGCCACCGTCAGCCCAAGCGCCCACGGTTCCGGCCGCCGCACGTCCAGCCATCGCCGCCCGCCCGTTTGCCGTCTCCTCGCACGCCCGCCACCGCGCCATGACGATCACGTATATCTCTGTTTAAATAGCGCAGCGAGTGGCCTTTTTTCTCACAAATTTATGGGAAAATCCCCCTGGTGCGGTGCGGGGGTTCGAACCCCCGCCGGCCGCCTCCCGACGTTGAGGGCTTTGCCACTGGGCCACGGGCCGTCCGCGACTTTGGTCATCAAGGTCATAGATATATGGAGGTCTGTGGTCGTAGTTGTTTATAGGCCAATGCAGGATCAACTCTATGTGGCGTCTGCGGTCTTTCGAGCATTTGCCGCTCCTTTCTATGTGGCGTCTGCGGTCTTTCGAGCATTTGCCTAGCGAAAACTGCCAAGGAAACACTCAATTTCCATGGCAGCCTAGAGAATTCGCCAAGGTAATGCACTATTTTCTTGGCAGTATAGAAAAACTGCAAAGGTAATGCATTATTTTCTTGGCAGTATAGCAAAACTGCCAAGGAAACACTAAATTTCCTTGGCATCCTAGAGAATTTGCCAAGGTAATGCACTATTTTCTTGGCAGTCGAGCCAATACGCCAAGATAATGAACTATTTTCTTGGCGTTTCCCATCATCCGCCAAGATATATACATTTTCTTGGCTGTTAACTAATCCTACCAAGAAAACTAAATTTTCCTTGGCGGTTTAATTTTCACTGCCAAGAAAATCCATGGCCGCCAAGGCAAATCGAGTTTGGTGTAGTGTGTCAATACTAGGTGAAAAAGAAAACAGAAAACGATAAAAACACTCTCCATCATCAAATTTTACATCAGGGTTTTAGTCAGCATTTTTTATGTCAAAATTAGTACTTATATGTGGGTCCAAATAGAAAAGGTATGGGTAAATTTTTTGGTAAAACATATATCCAGTTGTCTTGGATCTTTATAGTATAAATTTTGAAATAATATGGTATGTAATAATAAATTCACAATATCGATACACAATTTCATGAGAAATAATAATAAAAAATCTATATTATATATTTTTAAAAATAATATATGTTTCCCTCTATCATTTCATAAAATTTAAACTTAACATACCACTTTTGTGTGGAGAAATAAAAAAAAATCTTAAGAAGTTGTAGATTGGACCGATTGAGATAATTTTGGGTGTAAAATAGACCAAACACATCTTAGGAAGTTATTCGGATTTTGTTCATACTCGAGGTTAGTGATTTGATCATTTTCTTTTATAGCAAGACTCACCATTCTTAATCGTTGACCAACAGTGAGTCTAAACTCTAAACACTTGTAAATTCGATACTATTAGATTCAAATGTTCAAAATGCTGTTATATCCCATCAATTTTATGTTCATGACCAATCATAAGAGATATAATAGTTAAAGTATAGAGAAACTGTAAAGAGGAAGTACTTGTGAAGTTGACATACCAACAGACAACTTGAAACCTTATAGCGTCACATTGCGAAACAACTTAACAGGTACTCGGTAGCTCATTTGACAAACTAATAATATGATAAGAACCCAGTCACAATAGTGCAATCCCTCTCAGTGGAAAAAGACATTTTGTTTTGTAACGCTGTAGCATGGACGACAAATAGAGTGCACTGAATGATTCACTGTTTTAGTATGGTGACTGATTTGAAGTAATGCTGTTGGCAGGACTCTCACTCTACTTGAGGCACTGTGGACCATGCATTGCAGGTTGGGTCCTATAACAGCATCCTTCATACAGGCGACTTAAAGAAAAATTCAAATGCCGCAATAGCCATGGGTGCCATCTCCACGATTGTGTTTCTTCTCACTCTGATTCATCTGATTGTGCAAATCTCTGCTCTAGATGTCCTCTCTTCAGGATCCTCTCTCTCAGCAGAGCACAGCTCCGACTTGCTCCATTCGCCAGATGGTACGTTCACCTGTGGCTTCTACAACATCTCCCCCAACTCATCTACCTTCTCCATTTGGTTCTCTAAAGTGTCTGAAAGAACTGTTGTCTGGAGCGCGAATCCTCTCCGTCCTGTGTATACCTGGGGATCAAAGGTCAAGTTAAATTTCGATGGGAGCATGGTTCTAAGGGACTACGGCGGCGAGATCGTATGGACCAACAACGTGAGCTCCTCAAATGCAGAACAAGCTCAGCTCTTGGACACTGGGAACCTCATCGTGAAGGGCAAAGGTGATAACATTCTATGGCAAAGCTTTACTTCTCCTACTGATACCTTGTTAGCCACTCAGAGAATTAATGCTACAATCAAGCTTGTATCCACTAATAGATTGCTTGTTCCTGGCCGCTACAGTATGCATTTTGATGATCAGGTCCTGATTTCACTATTTGATGATCAAAAGGACCTCTCTCTTATCTATTGGCCAGAACCAACACAGACTATCTGGCAAAAGCTAAGAATACCATTTATGATCAACACAAGCGGTGTTCTAGACAGCTTGGGGCAGTTCCGTGGAAGTGACAACACATCTTTCATGGCTGCAGACTGGGGTAGTCACATTATAAGAAGGCTAACACTGGATTATGATGGCAATCTCAGACTGTATAGTCTGAATGATAATGGAACATGGTCAGTCACATGGATGGCATTTCCACAGCTCTGCAACGTACATGGTGTATGCGGCAGAAATGGGATATGTGTGTATACGCCTGCACCAAGTTGTGTATGTCCCCCTGGTTTCGAAGTCATCGACCAAAGTGACCGGAGCAAAGGCTGCAGATCAAAGATCGATATTACTTGTGATGAGCAAATGGTGAAATTTGTTCATCTACCCAACACTAACTTCTATGGGTTTGATCTAAGTGCCCATCGTCGGGTTTCTCTTAACTTCTGCAGGAACATATGTTTGAGTGACTGCAATTGTAATGGGTTCGCATACTTTCAAGGAATTGGTGACTGCTATCCAAAGGCTATTCTACTAAATGGCAGAAGTCTACTAGGTATCGGTAGCATGTACCTTAAAATTGCGAAGGATTTAGAAGTGACTGGATCCTTAATTCCTCTGTCACGATTTTTTGGTCCAAAATATGGGCCAAACTGCAGTGTAGCAAACAAATATGTCATTGCCAACTTCTCTAATATGGATAAGACCGGTCAGAATATATCAAAGTATTTGTACTTCTATGGGTTTTTATCAGCGATATTTGTAGCAGAGTTAATATTTATTGTATTAGGATGGTTTATTTTGAGAAGGGAGGGAAAACAACTAAGAGGAGCATGGCCAGCTGAGCCCGGGTATGAAATGATAACAAACCATTTTCGAAGGTACACCTACAGAGAGTTAGTGACAGCTACTAGAAAGTTTAAGGATGAGCTTGGAAGGGGAGCATCAGGCATCGTGTACAAAGGAGTACTGAAAGACAATAGGGTCGTAGCTGTGAAAAAGCTGGGAGATATAAACCAAGGTGGAGAAGAATTCCAGCATGAACTAAGTGTGATTGGCAGGATTTACCATATGAATCTAGTGAGAGTCTGGGGATTCTGTTCTGATGGTGCACACAGGATATTGATTTCAGAATATGTGGAGAATGGCTCATTAGAAAAAACCTTATTTGGCATTGAAGGCTCAGAAATATTACTCGAATGGAAGCAAAGATTCAATATCGCCTTAGGTGTGGCAAGGGGATTGGCATACCTTCATCACGAGTGCTTAGAGTGGGTCATTCATTGCGATGTCAAGCCTGAAAATATACTGCTGGATGAGAACTTAATGCCAAAGATCGCTGACTTTGGCCTCGCGAAGCTCCTGAACAGAGGTGGATCAAATATAAATGTTTCTCGGATCCAAGGAACTAGAGGTTATTTAGCTCCTGAATGGGTTTCTAGTCTCCCAATAACCGCAAAGGTTGATGTTTACAGCTTTGGGGTGGTCCTACTAGAACTACTAAAGGGAGTCCGTATTTCAGACATGGAAAAGAATGAGGATGAGGAGGTGGAGATGGTCCTTGGAAGGATAGTCAGGATGCTTAGAGAGAATCTGCAGTTGGATGGCACTGAACAATCATGGATCCCCAACTTTATTGATACCAAACTGAAAGGTGAATTCAACTACTTGCAAGCAAGAACAATGATGAAGCTAGCGGTTTCATGCCTGGAGGAAGATAGAAGCAGAAGACCTACCATGGAAAATGTAGCGCAGATGCTTGTTTCAGTTGACGAAGTTACCAGCGCAACCGGAGCGGGAGGAGCTGTTTAAAAGCCTCAATCCATATGATTATCTGTACCAAGGGTCATGTAGATATCATGTCGATAAAATTCTAGTAACATTACTACAATGTCCATGCCGTGTTTTGTTGTAATTTTGCACACTATAGCAGGAAAGAAGAACCGCTCCAGCATTTGCATGAGCTGGGTGCATGCTGTGGTTGGGGAAAAAGATAATGTATTTTTACTCAAATGAAATCGAGAGTTACCTTTTAAACAACTAGCCTCTAGGCGCTAGCCTACTGGGTGAATGCATAAACAAATTAGTCAGTCCATGGGAGTAGAAAAGGCTAAACGATTGCCTAGAAAAGATGGAAAATTGCGAACGTTGCAATTGGATTATCGATAGGCAAAACGTTGCAATTGGATTATATTTTAGCTAGACTCAAAAGCACATGCGTCAGTGACTCACAGATAGACAGCGGGGACTGAAAAGCATCACCGATGCATAAATGGTAGGGGCAGCCATCCCAGGATGATCTCGTCCTCGTCGCCTACCAATCCGGTTGGTCTGTTCAGCAGGGGCCCCTGTTGCTAGCCTGCTATTCATACCTTTGTGGTGGGAGTGATGGTGAGGACTGTGCCGCAGCCGCGCATGCCGATCCGTCCGCGCCGACGCACCATTTGGAGGAGCAGAGGTCCGCGGCTCCCAAGTCCCAACTCCGGTCACCCCGTCCTTGATGAGCACCGCCGGCAGACAGCTGGGAGACGGGGGGCTGCTGGGGGCTTGGGCCCCTGCTCTGCCTCCGCCTCCGCTCGTCTCCGCTGTCCCCCGCCACCTCCGGCCTCCGGTGCTCCTCCGCCGGCGGTCGCCTCGCCTCCGGTTTGTCTGCCTGCGTGAAGCGGGCCGCAGAAGGGGCACAACGGGCCCCTGAGGCGGGAAGGCGCTGAGAGCTGGGCCGCATGCTTGGGCCGTGCAGCCCTTCAAAGTAGAGAATACACGCGCTGCATTGCAAATTTGCAATTGCAACAACCCTTTTCTAGAAGAAAATAAACCGTATTTCCTCTCTCCACAAAGAAAAAATTGTAAGAAAGGGATTATCAGTGACATCGAGTGAAGCATTCACCACAGACCACATCCCATATATACAATCTGTACGTCACAATATTCTGAAGGCAATGAAACCTCGGAGCAGCAGCAGGGCAGTACTACTGCCAGACACTTGAAAATTGCAAGCTCAGCTTAAGTCTGAATCCAACACCAAAACAATTAAGGTAAGCTACTACATAGAGCTGCACAATGAGAAATAAACCTACGGCAGGCACATCGAAGCCCCACTAGGCCAATATAGCTTGTTCTGGTTTTAGGTGGTGCCACAACAAGAATTACATGTGCACACGGCACCAGAGATGCAACCAGACTGCAAGCAAAGCTCAGCTCACTGCTCACCCCTAGAGCCATCTTCGCGTGTCTCAAGAGCAGGCGTCGGCTCATACTCATCTGGTGAAATGGGATTGCAGGCTAGTGGCTTGGAGATCCAGGGCATGTAGGCTCCCTCATGGCATAAGTTCTGCAAAAATTGAGAATAAATTTAGCTTAGTCCGAGGCAGCGAGAACATCACGGTTCTTTTATTAAAAAAAAACATAGTTGGAATTCAGAATACTGCCTGGCTCTCCAGGCATTCATCTGAAAGAATGGTGCACTGGACAACATCTTATGCGTTGCAAGAAATTAAGCAAACATCAAATCAGCTCTCCTTTTAAGTCTTTCAGAAAAAATGATGGCCATTTATGAAATTGATTACAGATACTGAACTTTGCTCCCCCTAACACCACACCACGAAATAGGCGGACCAACATCTTTGCAGACCTATTCTTTGAGCGGAAAATCACTGTACCGTTCAACAGGAAAAGAAAAAAACTTTCACTGATTGGGTGAAATCTCTTCACTAGGATTCTGTATCCTGAAAATAAAAGCAAAACTTGTGGATCATTTTAGATTCACTAGTTTTCACGTCCACCAGCAGAGATCATAAGCACCACAATTAAATAGTAAATAGGGTGGTCAGATCACCTCCAACCAGAAGAAGAATTTTCTCAGTAGGCTCAGTCTCCCATCACAGTCAGCTGAGTTTATTTGTACGGCTAGATCTGCATGATTAACTAAAGATTAGTCTTACTTGAGAAGTAGTATACTGCAATGTATCAATTGATTTGATGCCACATAGAAACTCACAAATACAGAATTTTGCATCACAGCATTGAAATCGCAGTGATTAAGGTTAAGATTAGTCTTGATTGGAATGTAGTACAAGTTCTGCATAACGGCCTATAGAACTCCTACCAAAACTGTTACTGGCACTTTGCAAATTGTATAGGAACACAATACATTTATTTATTTTGTATCAAAATAAGCATGAGTCAAATGTCAAATATGCATCACATATATAAAAACCCAGATGCCTACCCCAACTAGCTTGGGACAAAAGGCTATGTTGTTGTTGTATATATAAAAACCCAGATCTCAGTTTCAAGAAAAAAGCCAACTGGTACTGTGGTACCACAATCATACATGTATAACATAACATTTTCTTTAACAAAGAATATGGTTTCAAGCTAAAGCAACCTAAAAGTTGTCTAATTATCTACTGTATGCTACGTTCTTGTGGTCATAAAACTAAAAAAAAGTTCACTTTCAAAAAACAAAAGTGAATGATCCAAATAATGGAGGAAAGAATGCGACCTTCAAAATTTCATTAATTTGGTCAAAGCTATAGGATGAGAGCATATATCACTTGGTTAGTGCAATCAACTATATAAATCCTGGAATCTGCCTTTTCCCTCTGTAAAATTCCACCCGCAAACTAAGAATACTCAGTACAACTCGTACAGATAGTGGGATTTAGTAGCTAGAAATTGATTGAATGGGCACCCAGCTGCCTTAACAAATGAAGCTATTAGACTCCAGTAAATTGATCCAAACTTAGTAATTACCTGGGTAATGATCAAGATATGATAACCCAATTGCCCCTGTAACATAGCGCTTTGATGCACTTCGCAGGTGCCTTTGTCTGCTCACAGGCTTCCGATCAGTAGCTTTTCTCCAAAGCTCTTCATATTCATTTTGATCATATGGCTGACTTAAAACAGCGTTGAGTTTTTCATCAAATGTAGAGAATCCACTGCAGCTAATAGCAAGAGGTGCTCCTTGTTCATCTTCACACGCCTGGGCCCAAAAAGCAGCTATAGAACAACAGCAGCATCATTTAAAGAGAACCAGAAATTATGCAAAAGAAACTTACATTTGAATCAGAAGGTCCAGCATAAAGTACAAGTCCACGCTCATCTGTGCAGATAACATCCTGACCATCAATGTTCTCTGAAGAAGGCCCAGCCATTTCATGCTCATATGCAATTTTATTAGCCTGTGCAAGCCCATATTCGCATCCATACATAGTGTAGTCTTCCTCCATGGTTTCAAGTGGAGACATCAAAGGCTCTGGTTCATTTGTGGAACTGCCAGCTCTCAATTCATGATATCCAGCAGGCATGTCTTCTTCTTGCTCGTATACAATGGTGACACCTGGTTCTGGCTCAATAACCATGAAACCATCCTTGAATTTCACAAGGCTCAGAAATAACCCATAAGATTCATCTACTGATGAGGCCTTCTTCTGCTTCACAGATGATCTGTTTCGTGAAAAGGAGTGATCCACATTTCCACCGGAAGCCTTGACTGCTTTTACACTAGGCCGCTTGCCATTTGAAACACCACAACTTTTATGCAGTGAACCATTGGGAAAATTTGGGCCATTTTTGGCCTTTGTGCTCCCATAGGACGTGTCATCTTCCTCATACCGTATAGAAACAGGCATGCCATGGTCCCCATTTGGCACATCAAGGACAAAGGTATTGCCATCTTTGCTTAAATGTTCCAGGAAAAGTTTATAACATGGATCCATTTCTGAAGCATGTTTACCAATTAGACCATCAAACAACTTGCTCTTCTTGCAACCCTTCACTGTCTTCTTGGTCTTCATAGGCAGATTCTTTCAAGATTCAAGATGGGTTAACTTATTAACTCCAAAAATCCATTCACCAATGACTGCAAGAAAATTCACAAATTCAGTGGGCAACAAATAAGCAATTCGTGCATCCAATGGAAACGTACTAATGGTAGCCAACAGCATGACGAAATCTAACAAAGGATCCAATGGCACCAAATAATGTGATGAATGTGAACCTCAATATATCATACTCATACCTGACATACTAGCTTACTTGCCAACCTATTTAGGGGTGGGCATTCGATTAGTACGGGCAATGCGGTTTGCTTATTTTGGTCTATGAAACCGATCTGGCCAAATAGATATGAAAAAAAGAACCTAATTAACCTCTTTATTGTGGCTAATTTGTGAACTAAATTTCTAGACCCCGGGGATTTCTGTATATTTTGTTATGGAATCTGAAATTTTCGGATTTTCGTACCCACATTGTGCTTCATGCCATTCGCTCAACAGGTAGCAGACTAGCCATCTACAGAGGAAAAGCAGATCAGAACTTGAACCAGAAAACTCAAATACAAAAATGAACGCCATTATGCCCGGGCAATGGAAGAGTAGGCACCTGTTTGCCTTCCGCCAGGGCAGGGGACCAGCGCCGTGGCCGTGCGGCCGAGGGGCGAGGAGACGGCGGCGTCGGGCGAGGTGGTGGAAGGCGTGGCAGCGGGGCGAGGGGGTGAGTTGGCGTCGGCGTGCTCTGGCGACCGGCAACTGGCGCTAGGGGCCCTGGGGGAACGTGGCACAAGGCCTAGAGACTCTAGACGATCTGGGCCTATTGGGTTGTGTCGGACCGGGCTGGCTTCGTTGTTGGAGGCTGAGCAAGAATTGTGCGGGCCGTATCTAGATTAATCAGGCCTATTTGCACAGAAGCCCAGACACGTCTTATTTAGTTAAGGGAAAACGTCCATATTACCTCCCTCAACTATCGTGTTTGTCTGTTTTACCTCCCTCATCTCCAAAACCAGACACGACACCTCCCTCATCTCACCATACCGGTCACTTTTCCTCCTTAAGTGGTTTTAAAGGTAGTTTTAAGAGTAATTAAAAATTTTAATATCTAACTTACTCTTAAAAAATCCATAGAAATTTATTTTACCTCAAAAAATATAAAATTAGCTTCAATTTTAAAATTATGTTCTATCAGTTAGGTAAATTTTTTATGATTAAAATTTGAACTTTTTACTAAATGATGCACAGTTATTTATTTTGAGTTTTTTTTCAAAATTAAGTTATTCTTATTTATTATGATCTCCTTTATGCAGTGAAGCATGTACCAGGCCTATCTCGAATCTGGATCCTAAACCATGTCAATGAAAATATATTGCTTCCGATGTCGGCAAGCAGATTCCGAGATCCCCCAGCAAGCAGATTCCGATCTCGGCAGTGCAACGCGTAAATATATTGCTTCTGCGTCCGGAATTATTCGCCGGAACCACCTCCGCGTTGCACAGTGCACCCCGCCCCGATGATTAAGCTAGCCGCGTACCAAGAATATTATCTATCCTTGGCGCGGTGAACTGAGCTTGCTTACGCTCGAAGCGTCCATATGCCGATGCCGTGCCCGCATTTTGCGTCGTCGTCGTCTATCACCCACTGGAGAATGCGCGTGAATTGATAGGGTTGGCATACAGATAAAAATTCAGAACAACACCGCTGATAAGGGTTGTTGTTTACCTCATCTGCGTTGTTTTGAATTCCATGCTTCAAATGAACAGTAGAGATCGGAGAGAGAGAGGGGTTCTTGGAACCAAAGCAAAGTTCACGGCTGGTCTGCTAAGAGCAACTCCAGCAAGGCTATGCAAATTGAGGCATTCAAAATTAATTTATAGGTCCAACTTAAAAGTAGAGGCCCTTCAAATTAGAGCCCAACTTCAGTAATAAAAATCAACTCAGCCCTCTGATTGTGGACCCCATGTCTCCTCTCTCACTTGCTCACCCCTCCCTCGCAAAATCCAAGCAACGACGCTACAGCAGCCGCAGCAGCAACCCCGCCGCGCCCGATCCGCAGCAACCTCGTCGTCGCCATGGGCCTCGACGGCGTCATCCACGGCGTCGAGCGCCTCCTCGTCCCGCGCTCCGTCCAGGACGCCTTCAACCGTCCATCTTCGCCGTGCTCCCCGCCGGCGCTGCCGGCGGCGGCTTCTTCTCCGCCATGAAGAGCGGCGGCAGCGGCAGCAACCCGTCCACGCCGACCCTGCGCTGCCGCACCAAGCCCGTGCGGCAGCCGGAGGAGCCCGCCCCGGTGACGCCGCCGTCGGCGCCGGCGCCCTTGAGGAAGCACCGGATGCCGCTGCTGCAGGCGCTCTCGGCGATCCGGAGCTGCTGCTGCATCCGGAGATGGACTTCTTCATGGTTTGGATCTGGTCCTTGAGCCTGGCGATCTCTTGCTCGACCAGCAGCAGCTCGGCGAGCAGCTCCTTGGCCTTGGTGGGGATGAAGGCCGGGATGGTGCTGAGGACGATGCTGCTGCTGCCGGTGGTGGTGCTGGAACAATTGTTGGAATGCAGAGCACGCTCCAGAATGCGGTGCACCGTCTGCTCGTTGGAGAGGTGCTGCTTCAGCTCCGCCACCTCCTGCTCCAGAGCCCCACGCCGCCGCGTCCGCTGCTCCTACTGCTGCGCCCAGGCCGCTGCGCTGTCCCCCCCACGACGAGTACGCTGCGACTGCAAGCACCAATCACAAATATAATCAGCATAATCTTTAATTTCGTACATGTCTGAAATGAATGCGCCGTCGGATGCCGCCGGATGCGGCACCGGATGCCGCTGCTGCAGGCTCCTGATCGCTCCTCAAGCTCTGAGAAGGAGCTCGATCGATCGGCCAGCTTTTCGACGACGGCACCGCGGTCGACCGGGATGGCGGCGCCTTCGCCGTGGTCAGCGTCATGGCCGTCGTTGCCATCGCCTTCCTGCTCTGCAAGTGCTCCCGCGGCGCCGTGCCTGCGATGGCCACGGCGGCGGAGGCGAGCGCCGGGGCGGGCGCCGCCGGGGACGGCCACCGGGCCGCCGGCGAGATGCTACGCGGTGTGCCTGGGCGAGTACGCCGGCGACGACGTGCTCCGCGTGCTGCCCGAGTGCGGATGCGCCGCGGCGGCGGATCCGCGGCTCGCGGTGGGAAGGGAAGGGAAAGAAAAAATAGAAAAAAAAGAAAAGGTGGGACCCACTATTGGAGGGGGGAATTGGAGGGCCTCTAGAAATGGAGGCTTGGAGGGGAGATTTGGAGGCCTATGCAAAATGCAGGCCCATTTAAAAGCCCTACTGGAGTTGTATTTTTCTTCAAGCCTCTAAATTTTAGAGCAGATGATCATGTAGAGGCTCCTGCTGGAGTTGCTCTGATATATAATACTCCGTATTCCTCAAAAACTTTGCCTCAGTTCACGACTGGTTTGTTTGGTTTATGCCCTCTGCCGCCCGGGGCACACAAATAAAAGCAAACATTTTTGTCTCCACTTGGCCAATGTTCATTTGATGGCGTATACCGAAGTTTATTAAGCACATCTAGCATGTATGCCTTCAGCAAAATATGGAGTACGTACATTTGTCCACCTATTTTGACGTCGTGGTTAAGAAACATGCAGGGAATAAGAAAGGAGTTGGGGCAGTAAGAATTTTTGCTACTCCAAGTAAACCGATGCTGTTTTTTGTAAGAATTTGTGTGACCTTGATCGTAGCAACCAGCTGAGTTCGAATCACACGGTATGGCCGTGAGGCATCAGCATCAAGGAAACACACCTACGAATGGAATTTCGTAGAATACATACAAAGGGCCTCGCTGCAAGTTGGGCGGCCCGTACGCGGCCATTCAACTCCTATTTAAAGAGTGCACTGGTAGCCCAATCATCCAGAGTCACACAGCCCAGCACTGCCCCCCATTGGCCTAGCCTACTCATCTTCTTCTTCCCAGTCTCCGGCGACGAAACAAACGGCGCTCCGCCGGTTCCCACCCAGCCACGCCGATCGTAGACAGGTCGCAAGAATTAAAACAGCTCAAGGCGAACGCACGCCAAAGCCACTCATTCATTCGTGATCGATTACGCCATCACACAACAACGTACACTACAACCCCGATATATAGATTTCTACCTGAAGCTCAACGAGTGAGAGCATAGCTAGTCGCCTGTGTTCATTAGCTGATCCCATGAATTCATACCTCCCCGCCGGCCTGGCGCACCCGCACCCGCCGCCATAGCCCATAGACGCTGCGGCACAGCTAGCGCCTGTAACTTCTCTGGCGTTCGTCGTGCCCCTGAGACGATCGGCAGCAGCTGGGGAAAGGACCCAACCCAACAACCCCTCTGTGCACCCGATTGACACCAGTTCATCGGAGCTCCGCGTCTCTTGGTCGCGCCCCACAGCCGACCGGCCATCACGGTTGTCGATCTTTGTGGTCGTCGCTCGTTTCGTCGAGGTAGCAGCTAGCTACGAGTATGTAGGAGTAGGACACGCAGCAGGCCCATATTTTAATTTTCTCCGTTTCAGCTTGGTTATTGATTTTCCTGGTTTTGTATTTCTTTCTTGGTTTTCTTTTTTCTTGCGTGGGTGGGTGGATCTGGGGACGAACAGACGTCGAGTTGAGAGGTTGGTGTAGCAGTTGGAAATAGGGCGTGCAATCGTGAATATGCATGGTTAGTGTGCAATTAGCCAGTCTAGTACTCTAGTATAGTTCCGGATCTTAGGATGATTTCACTAGCTCGGGCACGGAGCTAGCAGCTTGTCTGCCTCCTGATCGAGTTTCCCTGGAATCCTTTTGTTCTAGAGTTATCTTAATAAACCCTCTTTGGTGTGTTTTTGCCTAACTCATGCATTGTCAGTAAACCCCGCCTACGAGATCAGATCAAGCACAGGGAGGGAACCGGCGGGCACCAAGAACGTACTACAAGCGACAAACGGCGACGACCACAGGGGAGGAACAAGAACAACCCAAAGGCGGAGACTGGCGCAAGGTCCAGCCCGACGCGGTTAAGACTTGCCACTTGCCAGAAGGTGACGACGCCGGCGATGGCATCCTTTCTTTCTTTATCTCCTTCCGTTCCGGGCGACCGGGCGGGTTGTTCTTGACTAGTGTCGTCCTTATCATTCTATTTCAATCTTTTATCTGCAGCAGCGTCGCGTCGCCTGCCATCCCCGGGGCCGACGACGGAGACGATGACCGGTTCTCCTGGCCGGACACCGCCGCCGCCGCCGGCGACGCTGTCCCAGGTACGCCTTATTTCCAATTTCACCTTACCGCCGGAACCCGCGACGCGATCGAACAAGCGCATGCAACGGCCGGCGGCCGGCAGACGCAGAGCGCCGCCGCGCGCCTACGGGATCGATTAAGTTTGGCATGCATGCGCGCGTGACCGACAGAAAAGAAGACAGAGAAAGAAGAGATTATTGCAGATTGGACGTTGGATTCTTGATGATTTGGATATGCATGTGATCTGTTGAGGCCGGGTCGTCTGTGATATTTTTTGGATGTGCCACTGCTCTCTGTATGCATGAGTCAGCGACGATGGATGATGGACTGATGGAGTCAAGTCTGTGTGAACCTGTCGGGTTTGTCTGTGAGTGTGGTCAGTATCTGAAGCACGAGTACGTGGGGCATGTTCTATGTTGGTTGGTGGCATTGGTCGTCAGCAAAATCAGATGGATTAATTGGAGTATATAAGTGCACGCGGTCCTGGAAAAGAAAGCGCGTACCGTTAATAAACGGCTATGAACGACAACACTACGCGTTGCTAACGCATCATACATGTTTACATGACTTGGTACCTTGACCCTTGATGAAGTATCTTAGAACTCCTGCCAAGTTAACCGATAAACCGAAAAATTGGGCACACAATAATAAAAGCAAGTACTCCTAAAAGTTGCAAAACCTAATAAACAAGGGAATCTAGCTAACTCTTACATGTATTATAGGAGTTTTAAAATACAGTACACTGGCATCTAGTACAGCATCAAATTAGTTTTATTAAATCCACCATAAATTTACAACACATTTATTTAGCGTGCATATCTTAATATATTTTTTATGGTAAAAAAATTGAGTTAGGGCAAAACGTTTATATTTTGATACGGATGGAACAAATAATTATGCCACTCTAGTCAAGTTGTTGATCGAGTCATTCACGAGGTACTGTACACATGTATAGTTTGAGACTTTGAGGGGCTAATTGGCAAATCATCGTCTCTATAATGCTCAATTTGTAAAATCAAATGTTTTAAATTTGTGATTCATTTAAATTAAATACTACCACTAAATCGAATATGTCAAAAATGATTCCAAAGGCTTTGGACTAGAAATTTTCTTTTCCCCCTCCATGGTAAATGCACTAACTGCCGCATCCTTGTGTGCAGGTTCAGCAACCGGTTTGGACTAAAGCAGCTGGTATCACTACCGGAATCCAGATATTCGCCGTGTGCCGCAGGCACACGACAAAGCAACTATTACACACGTCAAAGGCTTTGTCGTGTATCACACACGGCAAACCGCACACGGCAAACAGCGGCCGACAAAGTCGACTTCGCCGTGGGCCATTTATCGGGCACACGACAAAGCCTTTACCGTGTGGCACAATAGCACTCGGTAAACAATTTTTGAAAAAATAAAAAAAAAATCGTAGATGCGGCAGCGCCGCTGCCGCACGCCCGTCTGGGCCGCCGCACGCGCGCTCTGACAGCCACCGGGCCCGCCGTCCGCGCTCCACGCATGCGTCACCGCCGCTCGCGCCGGCGCGCCACGCTATGGCTACCGCGCCGCCCGCGCTGCTCACGTCGCCGGCCACCACGCGCCGCGCTGCTAGGTCCGCCCGCCCGGCCCGGCCCGGCCGTGCCGGCACCTGCGCCGGGGCCAGGCCCGGGGCCGCGCAGCGCCAGGCCGCTGCCCACCCGGCCGCGCGCGCTCTGGGGTTGTGGCCGCGCCCGCGCCGGGGCCAGGCCGCCGCCCGCCTGGCCGCGCCGCTCCGGGGCCGGGGCCACGACCGCGCCGGGGCCAGGCCGGGGCCGCACCGCCACCCGCCCGGCCGCCGCCAAGCCGAGCCGTAGCCCCGCGCAAAGCCTGGCCGGCGGGTCGCCGCCTGCGCCACTGTGGGAGAGATGAGAGAGACGAGAGAACTCGGGAGAGGGAGGAGAGAGATGAGAGATTGAGGTGAGAGAGAGAGAGGGGGTATTTTGTTGAATGCGAGTGTGGGATCCGTGTGAGAGGGTATGGACCAATGAGAGGCCAGCATTTCCATGGTATGGATTGATGACGTGGCATGTGTGTACGAGAGAGGTGTGTTTTCTTTTTGCTGTTGTAACACAATTTTGGATAGCTAAACACCTTCAAATGAAAAAGTTGTAAACTACAAAGTTTTACAACTTTTCGAGACCAACAACTTTGATATAGAACATATTTACATCCCAGGTCATTTGAAAATTTTAAAAATTCAAGATTTCAAATTAGACATATTTTAAGGATATTTTAAAGTACTAAACAATCTCAAATTAAAATATTGTCAAATATAAAGTTTTATATTTCATTGACACGTACAACTTTGATATATAACTTATTAACATGCGAGATCATTTGAAATTTTTAAATTTACAAATATCAAATTAGATAACTTATAATAATATTTTGAATTTTAAAACAATCTCAAATACAAAAATTGCCAACTACAAAGTTTCTTAACTTTTAAATATCTACAACTTTCATTTAGAGTGTTTCTCCATCCGAGATCATTTAAAAATTCCGAATTTTGAAATAAGTTTTATAAACTTCTAAAGAGACTTGTAAGATTTATAAACAAACTTACTTTAACATTCTCAAATGAAAAACTGCCCGTAACAAAAATTGTTCATCTTGATGAGTTGTACAACATTATAGTTCAAAATATTTTCATTTAAATTTGTTTAAGGACTCAAAATGTGCTTTTAAACACCTATTTACCGTGTGCCAAAAAAACACACGATGAGTTTGCCGTGTGCCAAAATAAAGACACACGGCAAAGCCATGATTTTGCCGTGTGCCACGGAAATACACACGGCAAAGCTCCTATATGCCGTGGGCCGTGGCTTTGTCGTGTGCTTTTTCTCTGGCACACGGCAAACACAAGCTTTGCCGTGTGCCCGATTTTTGGCACACGATAAAGCCTCTAGCACACGGCGTACCGGGATTTTCCGGTAGTGTATCTTGCATTTCAGGCAGAGGCAGGCTCTGCATATGCAACTGATGCACCAGCCAGCGAGAGGGAGGAGGAGCAATGCAAGAAAGCCTAGGAGAACCTCGACGTCGCCGCCGCCGCCGCCGTGTTCGGCTTCGCCGTGCTGATGGGCTATCTCTCCCTCCTAAAGGAGGCAAAGCAGCACCGGGGCGACGACGTGCGCCTCACCGTCTCGCTCTTGCTGTCCTTCGCCACCTTCCAGTTGACACAAAGATGCGACAACACACTCGAGATCGCAGCACGACCGTCACCACAGCCAACACCCGGCCTCCCTCAGGCAAACCGGTCAGACCGGTTTCTAGAACCGGTCACACCGCTTTCTGGCAGGAGGTCGTGAAGACCTAGAAAGCCAAGCTCGGGAGGGACCTCGTCGGAGCTCAAGCAATCTAGGGTTGCTCTAGGGTCGGCAGGCCACCTAGAACGCCTTAGTACGTCGCGGAGACGAGCAAATGACATCAATTAGGGTTGGAAAAGTGTATAGGGTTTGAGAGACAAAAGTAAAGGACAAATAATGATTGATTCGATTGGAATAACTCTCAATCGGCCTTAAGCTTCATATATATAGGCCGAGAAAGTCGTAACCCTTCCAATTCGGTTACAATACGGGATAAAACTCAAAATCCTAATCCTACCCGAATTACAACTCCAAACCGGTCTGACCGGTTTGCCGAACCGGTCAGACCGGTTTCCCTCGGCTGCTGCCAATTTTGACTATCAACACATGCCCCCCTGTCTTTTTAGTGAGCTTGCAAACTAAAAAGCATGTATATAGATAATTATAATTCAGTAACCAAAATTTATACTAAGGGCGATATCAAAAATGTCCAGAAACATGTCCTTTTCAGGTCCCGTTTGTGGGCCATAAACACATGTCATCCACCACTCATAATTGGTGTCACTTAATTCAATCTTAGCGGTTAGGGAGTGGGTGCCGAGAGATAAATTAGAGGCTTCCCAGATTTCTGTGCGCCATGCCAAAAGCACCCCACCGCGCGTGTGTGTCGCATGCAAGAAAAAGTAGTCAAACCCACCGCCAAACATTTCCATAATCAAGTCATTAGTACAGACTTCGAGTTTCGTTTCCTGCAACGAAACAAGCGAGACACGCTCTTGAGCGACCAAGTCCCTGACGACATGACGCCGGGCCCTTGTATTAAGGCCCCGGACGTTCCATACAAGAATCTGTTGTTCTAACATAAAAAACAACCAAGCGACCAAAACGACCAGCTCCAGCCTCTCAAGGCTCCATGTCTCCCTGGATCATGAGTGATCTCGGAGCACCCACAGGAAGAAGAGCATCCAGCGCCTCGTACTGAGTCACCGACATTGGATGGCCGAACGACTCATCATAGCATTGAACTGCCTCAGCATCAAGTGGGGAATCATCCTTGGTGAAACCCATCGTCCGCATCATGACATTCTTGGCCTGAAGTTCCGGTCGTGTGGCTCGCCATCTTGTTTTGGCCGCCAGACAGACGATGCGTCTTGGCGGAGATGTCATGGGCCTCTTAGTGCGACGCTTTGGTGGTGTGGCCTGTATGATCCCAGGCGACAATTGTCTGGTTACTCTTGCAGTGAAGGACACGACCATGTTCCTGATCGCTGTGCTTTCGCCATCATTTTGATTAGGCCGTGCTGAGGAAGACCCAATTAGTGCATTCAGTTGTTCGGAACCTGCACTGATCATGGGATCCCACCAGTCTTCCTCCCTGAACTGCTGGGAATCAGGCAGCCAGGGGGAGGGCATCCATTCTGTAGAAGGAGGGGACAACACCACAGGCCCCCCCTGAAATTCAGAACACATCGGGTCCACCCAAGTGCAGGAGGAGTTCTGCGCCCTGCCATCCAACAAAGGTATAACAGCAGCAGCATCAAACACTGATTCATGTTGCTTTGGTTCTTGTTGTTTTGGTGTCCCACCCACTTGTTTCTTTTGATTATGTTTCTTTGGTTCTTGTTGTGCTGTTTCAGGGCCTGTGATGCTAGGAGTAGTTGACCCGCAGTCATTGTTGCAATCACCCATTAACTTGTTTGTGGCAGATAGCTTCATATTTAACTTGCCAAACCGAAGTGGTTTCTCCAGCGACCATGCCCGAAGGCCTGGACCACCGGTAGACTTTGTGAAAGGGGGACCCCATCCCGTTCCAAGTGCAGGACCACCAGTTGACCCTGAACCGCCATCAGGATCAAATCTCGATCGCTTGGGTCAGGGTTTGCTTCGTGAACGTGGCTGAAAACCTGGGTACTCATCATCCTCTGAGCTGTCGTGATTGTCAGGTGGGGTGTCATCAGAGGAATCACTTGATAAATGCCAGTCTTGGGCTTCAACGAGACGCACTTGTATAAGATACCAGAGGCCGTCCCATTTGGTGTGCATAATTTCGTGAGGCTTTAGGTATAGGCCTGTTTCAACATACATCTCGAGGGGTTTAGGTATGAGCATCATTTTCTTAACAGGGACCAGGTCAGGGTGGATACACCAGGCACCCACAAAGTAGACCCCTTTGTTATGCCCGACAATGGTTGTCGGCGCCTCTTCCAAATCGCAACAAGCCGGTCCCAAGATGATCTGTGCCGTCGTCAGGTTCCTCGCATGTGTTGGGATTCCTTTCAACTCCACTAGCACTCTAAATTGTAAGGAAGTGAGATTGCCAGTAGCTTGGCGCCTCCATCTTTTCCACACCAGCTGAAAAGGGGCATCAGCTGGCAAATGTGCATGCAAAACACGATCTGCCAGCGACTTAGCCCTGAATTCCACCAGAAAGTCTTCCAGGCTGAAACGAGCCACCGTGTAATCTTCAGGTAGAAGAGTGTAGAATTCCTCCAGCAAGCGACCGACCTGGAGGAGCGACACCGTCGGGCGATTCCCCCCAACCGTGGCCACCAATGCCTGGGTGGATAGATGACTTTCAGCCTCATCAATTTCTCTTGTGCGCGGCACCACACAAATTTCACACGAGGGGCGCCGAGACGGGTCCCCAAAGGGTGGGGATGACGGTGGCGACAGCGACGGTGAAGGTCTTTTTCCTTCCTTCACTGGTGATGGTGGACCGCAGACGGGCGGGGGAGAGGAGGAAGGTCCAGTGGATCGTGACCTCGCCGAGGTGGTAGCATCCGAAGGTGGGGAGCGACCGCGCGGTTCGGCACGTGAGGGCCGCGCCCCTGCCAAAGCACGCCCTGGAGGAGAGCGACTCCGCTTGCAGTGGCGCGCCTGGTGACCTTCCCGCTTGCAGCGCAGACAACGCAACCGATTCTTGCAATCTGCAGCAACATGCTCCTTGGCCAAGCAATTGAGGCAGCGGCCCACCAGATCTGCCGGCATAGGCCTCTGTGCCGACCGTCGGGGAGGGGGATCACGACAATGCCAGCGACCATCCCGACGCGGACGAACCTCCACCCAAGCACTAGAGCGGCCTCTATGCGGAGCTGTAGGGACGACGACGACCGACTCCGGACGACAACCCCCAAGCTGTAGACCTCGGGCCGCCTCGCTTCGAATCTTCTTAGCGCGTGCCGGCGCATTGGAACCAGTGGCCCTCCTTGCATCGGCCATGAAGCCACTGGCCGGCCCTCGGCGAGGAACCATATCGCGACGAGGGGGGGGGGTCGTCAGCGACCTTCTTTCCTTTCCCAATGGCGCAGGCAAGCTTCGGCAACGGAGAGCGCTCCTCCTCATCGGAGTCCGAGTTGTAGTACCGGAGCCATTCCGGCGTCGCCCCCGAGGGACTCCCCACTGGGCGCTCGAAGGCCCGGGCGAGGGGATTGAGCGGCGTAGATCTGGCCGCCTGCGGAGATCCGTTGGCCTGGGACGAGGAGCCCGCTCCAAGCGTCGGAGCGAACATCCCCGTGAGCGACGCCGCGACAGCAGTCGCGGCCAGAGGTGGGAGGGCCGGAGAAGACGGGGGAGAGTCTTCCTCGGCGGGGGTGTCCCCAGATCCACCATCGCGTCCCGGATCCATGAGGGGGGAGCGAAGGGAAGGAGACAATGCAGGGAGAGCGCGCTGCGGGGCGCGTGGTTTGGTGGACGCCGGGGCCGGAGTGGCCGCCGACGTTAGGCAGTGGCCGCCGGGACCGGAGTGGTCGCCGGCGCGGGGGCGGAGCGGGTGCGAGCTCAGTCCTAGAGCGCTTGTTTCTCGGAAGATGCCACAACTGGGAGTTTCCTAGCCCCGCGGCATCACCGTGTTTGGCAAACGCACGACAATCGCTAACGAACCGAGCAGATTTCCTCCCCTTTTCCCTGGATTTTGGCGGCAGATAGTGTTCAGCAATCAACATTATTCGCTATATAAGGCCGAGACCCGAGAGTACGAGCGTTATCAACATCATTCTCTTCTGGTCTTCTTCCTCTCGACGGCAGTTAGCTCCTCATCCTCTCTCCAAAAAAGCTCCTCCTCCTGCCCAACTTTCTTCAGGTGAACCATTAGACAACTTCTTCATCATCATCATGTTGTTGCTGTTATTGTTGTTGTTGTTTATTCATTCTATTTTCATAACAAGCCGGGCATATACAACTCCGATTTTCGTTCCCCGTGACCTCAAAGAATCATGAAATTTATAAGATTTTCTAGTAATTTATAAGATTTTCTAGTAATTTATAATATTTTCTAGTAATTTATAAGATTTTCTAGTAATTTATAAGATTTTCTAGCATTTTATAAGATTTTCTAGCATTTTATATTGATTTTCTAGTAATTTATAAGATTTTCTAGTAATTTATAAGATTTTCTATTAATTTATAAGATTTTCTAGTAATTTATAAGATTTTCTAGTAATTTATAAGATTTTCAAGTAATTTCTAAGATTTTCTAGCACAGGGACTTTAGCACCGGGTCGTGGCTGCACCCGGTGCTAAAGGCCACGACCGGGCCGCGGCGGCCGTGCGGAAGCTGGCCACGTCACCGGGCGCACACGAGCCACGTCACTGGATGAACAAGAACAATTTTTTTTAATCTCTGTATAAAAGTTGTAACTAGTCGTTCTCCCTCGTACAAACTTCAAAAAAGATTCCTAAAATCATACTCTATCAAGTTATGAAACTTATTAATGTAATTATTTTGAAAAATCTTCTCGTGTTTGAACAATCCAAATTTTGAATTAAAAATGACAATTAAAACCAAGGTTTTTTTCACACTAGGTGATGTCAAATGAAAACGTGATGAATACCAAAGTTTCATATTTCATCATGATCTACAATCTTTATTTAGGTCATTTTGTCATTTTCAAAATGGGTAATAACATGTAGTACAAATTTGACAAGTCTCTAACAAAGTTTTAGAAACTATGCGAGTGAATCTAGGATTAATGAACAATGTATACTACCACTTTCTCAAATGCAAAAATGACATAAATAAAGATTGTAGATCTTGATGAGATATGAAATTTTGGTATTCATGACTTTTTCATCTGAGACCATTTAATGTTCCAAAATCTTTCATTTAGTTATCAATTTTTGTAATTTATAAGATTTTCTAGTAATTTATAAGATTTTCTAGTAATTTATAAGATTTTCTAGTAAGTTATAAGATTTTCAGGTAATTTATAAGATTTTCTATTAATTTATAAGATTTTCTAGTAATTTATAAGATTTTCTAGTAATTTATAAGATTTTCTATTAATTTATAAGATTTTCTAGACTTTTATATTGATTTTCTAGTAATTTATAAGATTTTCTTATGTAATATATATTTTTAATAGGTATTAATAACTGAATTAAAACAAGTATTAATAAATACATATAAAAACTATATTTATAAGAATCTCAAATAGTAGCCCCCGGTGCTAAAGGCCGGTTTGGAAACTGGGCGCCAAACGAAAATTTGGGGCCTTTAGCACCGGGTTGATCTAAAATCCGATGCTAAAGGCCCCCAATTTTCGTTTGGCGCCAGTTACGGCTTTTAGCACCGGGTGCAGAAGACCCGGTGCTAAAGGGGGGCCTTTAGCACCGGGTCGTGGCTGCACCCGGTGCTAAAGGCCTTCGTGTGGCGCACAGTTACCCCCTTTAGCACCGGGTGTAGAAGACCTGGTGCTAAAAGGCCTTTCGCACCGGGTCGTGGCTGCACCCGGTGCTAAATGCCCCGGACCTATATAGGCCGGGGACTTCTCTCCCCTCCCTCACTTCGCCCACATTCCTCTCAGATCGAAACCGCCGCCCCCTCGTCTCCTCAGCCGCCGCCGCCCGTCGCCCGTCGCCGTCGCCCGTCGCCGCCGACGCCCGTGGTCCCCGCGCCCACGCCGCCGCCGTCTGTCGTCTCCACGCCGCCGCGCCCGTCGGTCGTCCCCGCACCGGCGCCCCTCGTCCCCGCGCCGCCCGTCGTCCCCCGCGCTGGTACTGTGGTGAGAATGCTTCCTATACTTTTTGCTGCTGCTGCTACCACCATGACGAGAATGCTTCTCGTCCCTTTTACTGCCACCGGTGCTACGGCTACTGCTGCTACATGTTAATAAACCAAATTTGATCGGTGCTGCGGCTGCTGCTGCTGATACAATATGAAACTTATGGTATATTGGAAATGTATATTGGAAATGTTATATGTTTGAAATGTATATTGGAAAATGCTTCATTTAAATGTATTGGAGATATTTACATTGAAATGTATATTGGAAAATGCTCCATTTAAATGTATTGGAGATATTTACATTGAAATGTATATTGGAAATGTTATATGTTTGAAATGTATATTGGAAAATGCTTCATTTCAATGTATATTGGAAATTCTATGTATATTAGAAATATATGTGCTTCATTTAAATGTATATATTTCTTATCAATTATTTTTAATTCTATGTATATTAAAATATATGTGCTTCATTTAAATGTATATTGGAAATGTTATATGTCTGAAATGTATATTGGAAAATGCTCCATTTAAATGTATTGGAGATATATACATTGAAATGTATATTGGAAATGTTATATGTTTGAAATGTATATTGGAAAATGCTTCATTTAAATGTATTGGAGATATTTACATTGAAATGTATATTGGAAATGTTATATGTTTGAAATGTATATTGGAAAATGCTTCATTTAAATGTATTGGAGATATTTACATTGAAATGTATATTGGAAATGTTATATGTTATATTGGAAATGTATATTGGAAATGTTATATTGGAAATGTTATATGTTACACATTTCCATTATTATTAAGTGCACAATTATTGTCTCCAACTCGGCGGATTAAATATCTTTCAAATATTTGTAAATTACGGATGTTCAACCTGAAGGAAGAGTCCCTAGAGCTAGAAAGAATTGACGCAATTGCAGAACAGCTCGTCGGATGGATCTGGGACGAGGTTGTCAATCCCCGAGGAGAATACTACTCGCCAGTACTGGAGGACGTGCCGGACAGTCCAACAAGCTAGTCGTCAATCTTAATTAAGTAGAAAATACAGTTTAAATATATATAACTCGAGTTGACATGCATGAATATCTACTTTTGTAATATATATGTCTTCTATTTTGATGAAATGTCAGCTAGTATGAATATAGAGTCGGCCGAATACGCATTAGAATACACGTATTAGAATATATACGTATATAGACGTGCACGCATGGCTACTGAAAAAAGCAAAAAAAAAAGAAATCTGAGGCCTTTAGCACCGGTTGCAGACAGACATGCCCTTTAGCACCGGGTGCAACCACGACCCGGTGCTAAAGGCCCTGCTAACGGCGCTGCGGGACAGGCCCTTTAGCACCGGGTCGTGGCTGCACCCGGTGCTAAAGGGCCCCTTTAGCACTGGTTATTCAACCCGGTGCTAAAGGGGTACCCTTTAGCCTCGGATTAGTTGCACCGCACCGGGTTTCCCACCCGGTGCAGATGTCGATCATTCTGGTAGTTGCCGCGGCCGCCGGCGTGCACTGGTACCTGTGCCGCCGCTGCACGGACGGAGGCGGTGCCGGTGAGGCGGCGGCGGCATCGCAGGACGAAAAAGAGGAGCTGGAGGCCGCGTGGAAGATATCGTCCTGCGTCACGAGCTCCGCGTTCGGCGGGCTCGTCGGCGTTCACCTAAACGATCGACGGCGTAGTACGTGCGGATGAGTCGATTGCCGCGTCCGGCCCGAGCAGCTTGGTTTGGCTGCGGACGCACTCAGCGGCTCGACCGAGAGCAAAACGCGCTCCGCTGCCGCGAAGTATTTGCGGTGTGCCGCGCGCCCAAATACCGGCCGGCCCTCTCGGGTTTTTGATCGGCTACGCGGTGGTTGACGATCGACCAAGTCGATAGATTAGATTGGTGATTTGTCCTCGGCGGAGAGCGCAAACCGCGTCGCCGGCGTTGGGCTTAGCCTTAGCCACCAAGAAAGGCTAGTATTACGACGGCAGCCCTTCTCTCCCATTGTTCACGATAGGCTCCTCGGAAATTCTATGCCATATATCTTTCTCAAAATAAAAATCCTATGGCATATATCAGTTTTTTTTATAAAAAAGAAACAAACTTAATGGTTTTCTCCACGTACTTAACAGTTGTGTTTAGCTTGTACTATTTGCTTAGGGCAAACTGGCTGTATGCGTTTGTTGAACAATTAAAACCGATCAATACTCTGGAAATTTTGTCGCTAAAAAAAACTCTGAATGTGTTGACCCGCATTGTAAGCTAAAATCATGTGTAAGAGTTCTTAGGGGAGTGACAGACTAGAGAAGGTGCTAGAGCTAAAATGCAGAACAAAATTAAATGAGTCCATAGCAATATGAAGTTTTTCCGACACCAAAGCAATTTTAAATTTCTCAAAAGAAAAACATCCGGTCATAAATTAGGTACTGTAGACTCTACTTATCTTGCTAATAATAATCATTGGATCTATTATGTTTTTTAAAACAAATACTCACACTGCCCGTCAGCTTTTTCAAGAGGTGTTAAAACACTTTCTTTTTTTCACTTTGTTATGCGTTTGTTTAATCAAAGTGGCATTATATAGCCATCAAGCAAATGAATATTAACCCTCTTGATAGCACACTATCTAACCCATTAATCCGGCCATATACGATCCTCTAATCACCTCATGACTGGTTCAATTTCAGAAACACAATCATATACCTTTGCCTTGAGCTTTCCAACATATTTATACCCAAGTGTTATCACTATATAGAGGCCATAGCATCTCATGACGTTCAATTCATTGTATAGGACCAATCTGCTCCCGTAAATCTAATAAAATTGTTAGTCCATAAACAATTAGTTACCAAAATTCAAGTTATAGGGGCATAGATGTTTTTCACCCTAAAACACAAGCACCCAGAAGACCCAAAGGCTAAGTAGCACTGTAGCAGGGAAACAAAAACTTGATATATATCATGTCCTATTCTACCGCTATGAACGCTAAAATCTTGTGTAAAGAGTGCTTAGGGGTGGGGGACACTAGAGAGCGGGTCCTAGAAGTAAAATGTGGGAGAAAATGAAACAATTTGGCACATAACTTATATGGTGTTAAATGGTGCAATATGGTTTATATGAGGTTTTTTTTGACACCTTAGCAATTTAATATGGTATTTAGGGCGCTTGTATATTAGACAAAACGACTGAACTTCGCTGAGCTAATGCAATAATAGACGAAAAGTATGGCAAATTTTGTACAATCACTGATACTCCAAATAAATCACATACCTTCTAGAAACTTTTATCACCTATGAAGATCTCTCCACTGTCTGAGCGTCCCTTGTACGACGTTCTTGTAATTGAAGAAGTAGATAACCTCGCCCTGGCCGGCTTTAGGTTTAGCCCCATGCATAGGCCATAGCATTTGCTGATCTGCACTTCACCGTACCAGACTACCAGGGACCAGGCGACTCCTCGCCGGATTCGATTGGGCCATTACATTGCGAGCATGTCAATATCATCAAGCAGAGGAAACGTGCCTCGCTAATTTGGTGTTCGGAGCTAGCAAGAACGCGCTCGGAACGCGCTGCGTCCGCTGCCGATGCCACCGCAGGCGCAGTACCGGAGCCGTGCGTGCGGAGGGCGCCAAAACGCTGTGGAAACCGCTGGTCTCGGGATATACTTCGCCGGCCCGGCTTGGCTTAGCCTCCAAGCAAGGAAGGGATCCGGTTTGATTCTTGCCCGCCTTGTCATTGCTGGCTTAGCAGTAGTGGTCTGCAATGGCGGCTTTGCCTCATGTCGAACTCTCACTGGTCCTCGGTTTCACACTTCCACATCGTGTCCTAGCTGTGTTTATCTTGCATTTGGCTTCCTATATTGGTGATGAGCTATGTATGTATTCTCTGAAGAGATCAAAGGAAGCGAGCTAGGTTTCAATTCTGGCTCCTTTCAGCTCGATCTGCTATATATTATGTTCTAGATTGCTCTATTCTTCTTTGTTAGTGATGTGTGATTATATGTGAAATGATAGATTGTAGTCTTGTAGAATGGCAGCTAACGACTAGGAAAAACAGGGCAGCACAGCAAACTCGTGTAGAACACTGCCAAGCAAAGCAGTCAACAGAAGCTACAAAGAGGATTTGTCCAAAGCTTAAGTTTTACAGGGGCTACTATAATTCGACCAGGAAGGAAATTGCCCCTCACTAGTTTCCTTCAGGGAAAACAAAGTGTTGCGGAGGTGTAGGGGGGTTAGGCAGTCTCGGAGATCTGTTTGAACAGGTTCTGGTCTTTGCACTAGCTAGCAATATCAGCAAGAAGGCAGCTCGCTAGATGCACATAGACAAAACTGACCAATTCTCTCGTAACAAAACATTTGAAGTAACATGAACAAATAAAAAGCTAAGGCGGTAATAACCGATGGATGAACAGAAACTTCACAATTACAATTATGGGTGCCTCAATACACCGCTTACTGTCAAGCTTCTCGCGGTGGATTGATTAAAGTATTGAACTCTGGGAGTAGTTGAAACCCCTGTTCCAATCCGAATTTGAAGCACGACACTTTCTTACAACAAAAACTGGCAGCAGCCTCTCACCATAGTTGAGTTTTTTGTTAATACACCGCTCGCCCTGTTTCATTGTACAAGAAACTAACCCGCTTTGCACACTAAGAGTTAGTAACCCAACTCCTACCGAACTCATGAATTTTCACATAGTGCAAAATCTCAAGGAGATTAACGTCCTTCTTTGATTTATTCGTTTATATATTTCTCTTTTCCAAAATAAGTCGACTATGCATCGTAAGAGTGTCGACATATGATTATAATAATTAAGTGTGGAACTATCAATTTCACTAATAAAGTCCACTGCCCCAATTAGTCGTTGGAAACGTCTCTAGAAAAGGATTTTAAACGTGCCCTAACTAATACTTGCCGGTGCTAGCTAAGCTCCAGCTCACCAGCTGCTACTCGTCTTGTCACTTGTGACCTCAGCGTGATCTAGTGATGAAGTCGTCATTAAGCTTAGCTGACAGAGTCACAGAGTGATAGGCAGTGGAACCAAATACTAATTAACTTGCTAGACCCACGCCTCTGGTTTAACCAACCACACATACTCTTGGAGTCTTGGAGAGACCAAAAGCCCAGGTGTTCCACTTCCATATCCTTGGGCAGCATTTGGCGTGCGTGCGGTGCCAGTCGTCTTCCGGCCGGCGGTGTCTCCTCCATCGCCGTCGTTCATTCCACGGCGAGCTCGGAGCAAGGCATCGAGTTCAATTCCATCCGGCGACGCGTGCCAGGCGGGCGGCGGGCCGCCGGCCATCCATCCCAACCGCAGGTGGGGGCCTTCTTCCTACCTCTGTGCTCGGTTTGTTTTATCTTAATTTGATGAAATCGATGATCCGATCGAGGCAAGAGAATCGGACTTGTGTTTTGCTAATGACGCAGTTTAACCGGCTGGATTCTCGAGGTTGTGATTCCGCGTGGGGTTGTGATTTGCTAATCAAGTTGCTTTGCTTGGGTTCGCTGGCCTGTCCTCGCGCTTGTCTGTCTCTGTTTTTCTGATATTCCGACCGCTTTGTTTCCCCTCCGTTCGGGGAAGGGGAGCCTGCGCATCGGCGTAGGTCTTCAGCAGGGATGATCTACCATTCTGCCGGTGCAAAAACGATGAGCACGCAGATTCATTCCCTTGGTCCACCGCATGATCCCCGTCCATGTGTAAACATAGGATCATGCTTTTTTCCTACCTTTTGCATGATGCTGTGTACGAGCCTTTTCCAAAGAAAAGTAGGTGGAGATAATTCTTGTTTGCCCTTTTTGTTTACTCCGCTGATTACAACGATAGGGGCAAGTCGATGTTTCTTTTTCATTCCGGTACAGCTCTCATGCAATTAATCTCCTTGATGTGCCTGCTGTTCAATGTTAATTGAACTAGTCTTGAATGAATAATTGCAGGGACGTCGGTTAATTTGGCTGACGTATAGCGACCATGACCGACGGGACAGGTGAGCACCTCGCGTCCTACTCGCTGAAACCACCGTCGTTTCCTTTCATAGTTTAACTTCAACCACCGTGGCTTGCTGTCGCTGCAGATTCCGTGATGCCTCCCGAGATAGAGAAGAAGGCCGCCGGAGCTGCGCCGCCGCCGGCGACACCAGTGAAGTCACTCGCTCAGGTAACCTAGGTGGTGTTTAGATGTTAGAATTGGGAGATTGAATTTGGGAGTAAGATGTCACTTCGTAATCATTGCGCTACTGTAGCATTTCGTTTGTATTTGTGAAAAATTATCAAAAAATTGATTAATTAGGCTCAAAATGTTCATCTCGCAGAGTACAACAAAACTGTGTAATTAGTTTTTGATTTCATCTACATTTAATACTTCATACATGTTATGACATTTTGATATGATGAGGAATCTTCTTTTTGCATAGTAAATTTGGGAGGTGAATTTGGGATCTAAACCCCTACTAGCTCTGACTCTGAGCCTCTGACCCGTATATATATCTTGCTTTTCCTAGACCTACCACGAATTGAATTTGGTCAGCGTGCGTCGTTGTCGCACATGTTGTTTTTCTGCATGCCATGAGAGGCTGAAACTGAGAGTACGCTGTCACGTCACTGTCGAGGCCGGTGAGCAGGATTCAAACTGGTCGTCAGATCAGGACGCGTCTTGTTAATACGAGCGCAAAGCTCCTACGAGGATAAGCTCCTCTGTTTTTTTTTTTTGACTCGGTCAATGGCCGTCCCTGTCGAGGATTCGTGTGCTCGGGAGCCTGGATACCAGGTTAACGATCAGTCAGCCGATGCTTCTAGAGATAGACAAAACAGTTTCTAGGATACAACAAGATAGATATTGTTGTAAGGAATCATTCTGTGATGTATTAGTGGAGTAGTAGTTTTTAGTGGCTTAATTTACCATGAAACTATAAATGTATGTGCAAAACTACGCATGCTTTGTGTATTATCACAATTCACAAGAATGCACTTCTTTGCATGACACCATCAGTTTGGGCATATAATAAACTAACCACACTCGACCACAGTATGGAGGTTATATGATATATGGACGCCCGCTCATGTCCAGACTAGCGGTGTTAGCCATAAATAGTTCGTTAGTTTAGTTTATTTTAAAAAAAAAAGACTAGTACAGACACAAAGGGTTGATAGATGTGATGAATAAATCTAGAAAAATGACACATATGGTGAATTGAAGACTCAAAATCAGATGAACAGATTATATCATAAAAATCTTACCAACTGACGATGGATTCACGTTTGTTAGTTTAGATAGGCACTTATGTCTACCACTACTGGAGATCATTTTCTATCGAATTTAGTTAGGCCCACCAGTTAGTAGGGTACAACTGGGCTGTGAGCTAAGACATTCATCGTGTGTTCCGCACTGTGTAGTTTGGCCCAGTTCACAATCGGGCTTTATTTTCAAACTCTAGGTATTGGGCTGCTCGGCAGGGACAAAATCAGAAGACTCCAAAACTGACTGGAGATCTCTTTTTAGATAATGGCTAAACCGGTCTCCACCCTCAGAGCTTACAACCAAGGAGTAAAACGTAGCACAAAGATCATCTTACAACTCAAATGACACCAACAAAACAAGCAAAGGAAAGAAACTAAAAACGCAGTTATGGCTTAATTATTTTCTGAAGCTCCATCGGAATTTGCTAAAGACTTGATGACAGTAACTTCCAATTGACGGCAACTTTCATTCACAAGGTGCATTTATTCCTCTTTAGATAGCAGCGACCAAAACCTGATTTAATATGTCGCCCTGAAGATGACTTGTAAACCAGAGTTAGGTGTTGCTTGATTGAAAACAATATCATTCCTACTCAACCACATGGTCTAACAAAGTGTTGAAGCACCAATTAAGACCTGAGATCTCAGATTAAAAGGAAAACTTCTTAGACAGTGACCAAACAAATGAGTTATGGTTGGGGTATGAAAACCAAAATACATGCTAACGACGTTCCAAAGAGAACATGCCATCAGACAATCAATAAACAAGTGTTGGATGCTATCATTAAAGTCGCAATAACAACATTTAGTAGAGCCCTTCCACTTTCTCTTCACAAGATTGTCCTTTGTTAAAATTACCCCTTTTCAAAAAACTGACTGAAGATAGTTTTGCAATTGCACTTTTTCTAGTTGTGTACTATTTCTTTTTTTACACGATAGACTAAACTCGGCGCTACGCCGCTACATGAGTCGATCTCTCTGAGCTGCCAGAAAACATTTATTTTTTGAACATAGCCAGAAAACATTTACGAATTGTCGTCTGGACTGGTTTGTTCTCTGTTGCTTGTCCACAGGACCACTTTTATTTTTTTGGTACGATTAAGTTTCAGTTGTCAATTGCAGGCCGAGGAAGGTTTGACAGCAACCAGTGAACCATGCCATACAGCCAAAGCCCAGGAGAACATTGAATTTGGTGCTGGCATTGCTGGCTCCGGTTTCATCATGATGTTTGCCTGGTACTTCCTCTCTCCAGAGGCCAGAGGAGTGCACAACCTGCGTTACATCACCCCGATGCTGCTTGGGTCTGCATGCTTCATCAGCGGCGCGGCGTTGATGCTTCTGAATATGAATATCCTCAACCTCCCAGAAGATCTTGTCTCCAATGTCCAACGCATGTCCTCCAAGGGCCTCTCCTTGTTGTGCAGCACATTACCTGTCTTTACTCTGCTTAGTCCGTTGGTGCTTTCAGGGTACAAGGTCTACAGGTACATTGGTCTCACCATTTTGGTTCTGGTGACGGCTCCGCTTGCTGTGCTGCGATGGTATATTGGGCGCAAGGTTGAGGGAGGTGATGAACAGGAAGCACGCAAGGACCACGAGGAGAAGCTGGAGGCTGCCTTTAAGTTCATCTCAGCAATCAGCAGCTCTGCTTTTGGTGGTCTAATCTCCCTGGTAGCTAATTACAATTCCACTGATGGCTCAGGAAGCACTAAGGGTGCCGTCCTTGTAGCCATTTTCTTCATATTCACAACTGCCATATGGGGCATGCTCTCAATGGAGATCCGGACGAAGGTACTAGAGATCAAAAGCCGAAGGATGCGAGGATTCATCATTGAAGTAATGTGGTTGGCCATTTTCGTCATGCTTGTGTCACTCGCCTGTGCCATTTTCGCAGAAGTTTTCGCTATAGTTGGGTTCTGCATATTTGCTGCATTCACTCCTTGGGTTTTTGCATCCACTGTCTACCTGTTCCTTGAGTACTGCATTCACCGGTCCCGTGTGCCTACCGAAAACACTACCAATGTGGCCCAGGAAGTTCAGGTCAACTTCAATTTGAGGAATGAAAGGGGGATCAAAATCACCATGTGGTCATTTACGGCAATCATCGGTATCTTTGGAGGTTTCCTTCATGGTCATGATAAGATAGGGTCTCTAAAGGCCTGCATCATCTTGCTGACATCAGCGTTTATGTCTGCCTTTGCTCTGACTTTGCTTACTATCAGGCCAAACTCAACCAGCACGAGCCTTTCTGCAGCCACCAAGGTACTAGACTGGACTGCGGCAGTGACACTAGCAGCTGCCATATTTGCCGTTGTCATTGCAATGATTTTGGAAATACTGTAAGCCTTGCAACTCATTTGGAGCACCATCCTTCATCAAAACACAGTTGTATTGGCGGACAGAAGCCTAGGGCCACCTGGGCCATGGCCCTAGGCTTGGACCGGAATTCTCCACTGACAGATTACTAGTAAAGAGGTCCAACATTTATTTACGAATTGGCCCGTGGACTAGCCGCCTTGGGCCAAAACCTGTCCGCCCCTATTACCCATCTTTATACTCTGTGAGTCTGTGAACACTATTGGATCAAGATATCAAGTATTGAATTATCTCCCAACCCATGATCAGACCAGGGATATCTAAAGGTAGTTTGGGGCATTCATTTGCTTTCATTCGCCATCATGCTGAAGGGAAAAGGAATCGAACATCCTGATTCTAAAAATATTGTGAGATCGGCTTTTGGAGGTCTCACATGACCTTAACTATCTGTGAGCTTGCTTTATGTAAGTTTGTAGTTTAACTAACGGACTCGCATGTGCAATTGTATTATCCTTATCTTATTAATTTGTATGTTTATTACATTATCTTGCTCTTTTTCTATTACCATATAATCCGTCCTTGATAGACATAATTTGAATATTGAGTTACCATTATAAAGTTCATTAATTTTGCTCTGCTGCCCTTATTGTTGTTTTTCTTTGCTATCCCGATCGATTAGCTTATGGTTTTAGTTGCACGGGCCCGCTTCATCAACTAGGGGGGTAGACTACATCTTTCACTATCTTCTTCCTAATGCCCCCAACCTTAAGAGGTATACACATGTCAAGCCATTTGAATGTATGCTCTCTTATTATTTCACTCCCGTGTTCTTTTTCCATGATTATCAATTTATCATAGATCAATCTCTCGTTTATCAGGTCTTATCTTCTTTTCTTTCACCTTTCACCTAGCTATGCTTCTGTTATATTATGATGTCTTACTTTCATTGATATATTATTTTCTTAATAAATGGTAGAAATGGCTGATAAAAGAGCAAGTATATCAAGATGGAATAGGATAGATATCGTTGTTGCTATGTACGAGCGAATGAATGCTTTGAGTTTGGAAGGCAAACATTTTCTTTGGGTACCCTTTACGTACAAAGCAATTTGCAGGAGGATAGAGAGAAAACGTTCGAGGTGAAGGCGATCTAATTATCTGAACCTACCGTCACCAAAAATTCATTTTAATTTCTTGATAATCTTTAGTAGAACTATAAATATGCGTGGTTAATTTAAACTATTGTGAAACTATTAAATTCTAAATTATTTTTGCAAAAAAATAGACAAGCTTTTAATACTATCGCTATCACAAGCCGGCACTTTTTCTCATGGCACCCCCAAGACCCCGATTATTTGACTTCTAAAGTTCTAGAGTATACAAATTGGGGTGAGTTATAAATAGTATGGTAAAAGAGTACTAGAGATAGATGGCAATGGACCGGTTGGATATTGCCACTCATACCCACACTTACTAGACAAAAATCTACTCACTAAACTACCCACGCTTGCACAAGGGTATAAAAACTTATCCATACCCGCATCAATTAAGCTGGCTATGAGTAACTTATTTTAGATTATTTGTAGTCCTAAAGTGATCCCAAGCTCGGGCATTAACTAATGCATCCCGAACCCACCCATACACACTCACATTATGAAGAGTACTTGGCTAGAGATAGTTTGTTTCAAACGATATTGTTTGAAACGATATTGTCAACGGTAAATATGGTTAGCTTTATGAAATTAAAGAAAAAATAGTTTTGAGATAACTTTAGAATCCATACAAGTAAGGCCTTGTTTAGTTTCCAAATTTGGTACACCAAACTAAATTTGGGAGTTTGGGGTCTCTTCGTAATCATTGCGCGCACTGTAGCATTTCGTTTGTATGTGCGAAAAAATTGTCCAAAAATTGATTAATGAGGCTCAAAATATTCGTCTCGCAGAGTACAACAAAACTGTGCAATTAGTTTTTTATTTCATCGTACTCCATGTATGTTATGATATTTTGATGTGATGAGAAATCTTCTTTTTCATAGTGAATTTGAGAGTTGTTTTTTTTAACTAAACTAGGCCAGTGGTTTTATGAAATTGGCGCATAAAGAGAACGTATGGATGCATCCAGCTTGGCCCCATCAGCTAGCAGACTACAAGGGCTGGCCTGTGGGCTAAAACGTCCCTTTTGGGCTACAAACTACTGACCGAAACGGGTGAAATCATGCCGGGCCGTGCCTCGTGTTCCACACTTTTAGTCTGGCCCAGTTCACTACCGGGTTTTATTTTCCTCACTCGGTGTTGGGCTGAATGAGCGGCCGCGGCAATGAGAGAAGGATTATTTTTCTCTTGGAGAGGTTTTATCCCATCGGAGTGACGGGATCCCTTGGGGGTTAATCATCGAATGGGACGAAAAAAAGGAAGCTTATCGGAGGCAGCGATGTAGGCTCTTTAGCGATGTCGAGAAAATACCGACCAAGAACCCTAGCTTCTTCTGACCGATCCCAAGCACCCTCCATGCGTGGTCAATCCTTCAGGTATCATCCGAACTGGCTGACGATTCAGTTCCGAATCTGATCATTTGAACATAGATATTCTTGGTTTAGACATGACAAATTTCAGAATTTGCCATTGGGCGGTACAAGAATACCTCTACCAAAGTTTTTACGCGTAGGCAAAAATTTCGGTGACAAACTTGATATTGGTCGGATGAATATTAATTGCACAGGATCATGGATTTTGGTAACCGAAGCTCTCCAGTCTTTATGACACCAAGCAAAAGTTGTGAGTAGAAATGGAACCACATGACTTTTGCTACATTCTGAATTGAATCACAATATTCAGATGCTTCAAATAAAATAAAATCGAAACTCGACCTGTGGAGGGTAAGACCACCCCACGGTATTGTATTAAGAAGAAGATCTTCTCACACGGGTCGAGAAAATTCCCGAACCCCTACTCACTCATACACAGCGGCATCGCAACACACGTGAGATTAGGCCGGTTTTAGACCCGTGCTTTGATGTGGGGTAGACAAGGAAATTCTTTTCAACGGACAGGCTCCCGGATAACCTGAACTAAGAGGGACACACTGGCCGCTCAACCATCATGCATTTTGGTGCGTCTGCCTGGAAATTCGCTTTCCGTGGGAATCAAACTCCCGACCTCCCCGAAGGGGGCCATGCGGCAGCCGACATTGAAGTGTGCGGGCATATTGGTAAAAAAAAGAAGCAAAGCCATGTTTGAGTTTTTAGACGGAAAAAAAGAGGTGAAGTTGTGCTACTAGTACTTTTTTTTTCGCGACCAATTAGTACTATTCTTTTAACAGTCTTCAGACGATACATAGTTGAGTCGAAGTTTGTTAGTTGATGCTAGATTAAGGGCTGACTAGACTTCGTAAGCGCTTACCTGCAGAATAAGAATGCTCATATCGGCAGTATAAGAATGCAGGATTTGGTCTAACTGGAAAAATGAAAGTTTGTCTAGTTCTAGGTCTATTTTCAAATTCAACCTGTGTGTATTCAAACTTCAAAGGCCGAATGTTCTTGGCAACTCTCGAACGGTGACTTTGAAATGGCATTGTAACTTGGTAAGACCCAAGAAAATGCACGTCAACGTCGAGCAAGTCTTTTGGGCCGGCCCAATAGTCGTCTTTGAAGAGCGGGGGACTTGTTTGTCAATTCGTTTTAGTTATTATATTAATTCTAATTCAGAGTGGTTTTGCGTCCGTAGTAGTATTTTGACGCTCAAAATGGATAAAGAAAACCTTGTGGAGTCACTTTTTTCCGTTAGCACCAGCTGACATGATTTGTCTTTGTCTTTGCATCGTGAATCGAACGAGACCACCACTCATGCTCCTTCTCAACAATTGGAAATGCATTATTGGTTATTGCGGTGTGCGGACTGGCGACGTGCACGTTATAGGATGACAGTGCACGTTGCAGTTTCTGGACCCTTTCGCGCTGCACGTACCACACTGTGTCAATGACGTACAGAATTGAAATGTCAGCTGCCTGCCACGAAGGGTATCCAGAGGACGAAGTCAAGATCGCCGTGTGCTCGCGTGCACAACAGCGGGGCACATGGCAGCGCACATGGGTGTCGATAACAGGTCTTGTTTGTTTAAATTCTAAATTCCACCTCCAAAGTTTACTATGAAAAAGAAGATTTCCACCACATCAAAATGTTGGCACATGCATGAAGTACTAAATGTAGATGAAATCAAAAACTAATTGCACAATTTTGTTATACTATACGAGACAAACATTTTGAACCTAATTAATAAATTTTTGGATAATTTTTCATAAATACAAATAAAATGCTACAGTGGCGCACGGACTACGGGGCCCAAATTCCACCCCAAATTTTGCATATAAAAGATCGAGCTTAGTCTCTTTTTCGTTTGGTACATTGTTAAAAAATATTAGACAGAAGAAACGACCACCGGGTCATCGTCCTCGAGTTCTACATTTTTGCGCGTGAACGTACGGCAGTTGTGAGGAAACAATCAGCGCAGGAGCTATGGTAGGGCAGAGCCGCTACATCCACGAACTAAAGTAGCTACCGAATTTCCAAAATGTCTGTCCGTAGGCCACCACCAAAAATGTTAGTGCAAGTCGACACGAAAACGCGCCAACACACTCGAAGATCGATCGAACGCGCAGCACGGCCGTCACAACGGCCAACTCCTGACCTCCCCGGGGCAAACCGGTCAGACCGGTTCCTGAAACCGGTCAGACCGGTTCCTGAAACCGGTCAGACCGCTTTCAGGCGGGGGATCGTGAAGACCTAGAAACTCGAGCTCGGAAGGGACCCCGTCGGAGCTCAAGCAAGCTAGGGTTGCTCTAGGGTCGGCATGCCACCTAGAACGCCTTTGAATGCCGTAGAGACGAGCAAAGAACAGAATATGGGGGTTGGAAAAGATTAGGGTTTGAGAGATACAAAAGTAAAGGATAAACGTGTTTGATTCGATTGGAATACATATCAATCGGCCTTAGCCTTTATATTTATAGGACGGGGAAGTCTTGCCCCTTCCAAATAGGTTACAATATGGGATTAAACTCGAAATCCTAATCCTACTCGAATTACAGAACCAACCGGTTTGGCCGGGCCAGAGCCAATTTTGACTGTCAACACATGCCCCCCTGCGTTTTTAGTGAACTTGAGAACTAAAAAGCAAGTAAATACAATTCAGGAGCTAAAATTTATGCTAAGGGCGATATCAATAATATATCGGCCATTGGTCTTCATGCATCTTGCCAAACACTTGGATAGAATTTCTTCAAATACCTTCCGTTGATAGCTTTAGGCAAATGATCTCCCTTCAGCGTCTCTAGCACGTAAGAATTCCTAAAAATGACTTTGACAACTCTATAAGGTCCTTCCCAACTTGGTGACCATTTACCAAACTTGTTGCTTTTTGTCCCAATAGGCAAGATCGTCTTCCAAAAAAGCTCACCAATCTGAAAATATCTTCCTCGTACTTTCTTTTTGTAAGCTTTAGAAACCCGAAGCTTATCCTTCTCAATCTCCTTCAAAGCTTTCAATCGTTTGTCGGTTACCTCATCAATATTGTCCAACATCAAATTGTGGTAATCAACAGCATCAAGGTCATTTTGTTTAGCCAACCTATAAGCGTCCAGATTTACCTCAACGGGTAAAACGGCTTCTTGACCATACACAAGCTAAAAAAGAGTAACTTTAGTAGCACCATGTCTAGATATACGATGAGCCCATAATGCTTCGGATAAAACTTCATGCCATCTCTTAGGATTTTCTTCTATATTTTTCTTGATTAATTTGATCAAAATTTTATTACTTGACTCGGCTTGTCCATTAGCCTGAGCGTAATATGGAGATGAATTGAGCAACTTAATTCTATAGGATTCGGCGAATTCACGTAACTCTTTAGACATAAGCGAAGTACCTTGGTCTGTTGTCAAAGTTTGAGGAATACCGAATCTATGAATAATATTTTGCGTAGCAAATTCAATCACCTCTCGATGTGTCATATTTTTCAAGGGAATTGCTTCGGTCCACTTAGTAAAATAATCCGTAGAAACCAACACGAAACGATGTCCTTTTGATGATGGAGGATTAATTTGTCCAATAAAATCAAATCCTCAACCTCGGAACGGCCATGGCTTAATAATAGGATGCATCAATGCAGCAGGAACAAGTTGAAAATTTCCAAACTTCTGACATTCCTCACATCATTTGTAATATTTGAAACAATCTGCCATCATAGTAGGCCAATAGAAACCGGCTTGTCTAAGTAACCACTTCATCTTTGGAGCCGACTAATTTGTACCACAAATACCTTCATGGACCTCACCTATGGCAACTTTGGCCTGATCCGAATTAAGACATTTCAAAAGTAAATCTTCGGCGTTTCGACGATAGAGTTCATCGTCAAGCAAAACGTATTTAAACGATATTCGCCGAATATTTCTTTCTGCACCACGACCAGGATCTCTCAAATAAGTAATAATAGGCACCCTCCAATCCCGATCTTCAACTTTGGATTGATTAACATCATCCAAAGGATTTTTGCTTCTGTCAGGGGACGAAGCGGTCAGACCGGTTTCAGAACCGGTCAGACCGGTTCTGGCAGTCTGACCGGTCTGACCGGTTTGTGAAACCGGTGTGATCGGTTCGTCCAGAACCAGAACCTCGGCTTTCATTTGCATCGGTTTTTGGAGATAGAAATATTTCTTTGCAACCATATAACCAGATGCTTTCTGAGCCAGAGTATTTGCCTTGTCATTCTCTTCCCTCGGAATATGTTTGATAGTAAATTCATCAAAAGAAGCAATGATATCAAGACATCTATCAAGATATGCATTTAATGAACCATTATAACATTGGGATACCTTTGATACTTGGTGTACCACCAGGAGCGAATCACCAAAAGCTTCAACATGCTTTACTCCCATGTCTTGCAAAAATTCCAAACCAAATAGAAGAGCTTCGTATTCAACTTGATTATTGGTTCGCTTTTCTTCCAATCAGTTTGAGAACTCAAAGACGGCACCACTTGGAGAGATCAAAACAGCACCAATTCCTTGCCCATCATTGCAAACCGATCCATCAAAGTATAGCTTCCATGGTGTACAAGCAACATAGCCGACGTCGAATTCACAAGTATCATCAATCCGATGCTCAACAATAAAATCAGCTACAATTTGGCCTTTCATTGATTTTAAAGGTTCACAAGCCAAATCATACTCAACTAAAGCATAAGCCCACTTACCGACTCTTCCACTAGAGATCGACTTTTGCAACATATGTTTAATTACATCGGTTTGACACAACACGATGCAAGTGCTAGATAATAAATAATGCCTCAATTTAGTACAAGCATGGTACAAGGATAAACATAACTTCTCAATGAAAGTATACCTTGTTTCTGCATCGATGAGCCGTCGGCTTATATAAGCAATCACATACTTCTTGTTGCCGATTTCTTGAGTCAAAACAGCCCCAATAGTTCTATCTTCAGCCGCCACATAAAGTTTGAATGGAACCCCTATCTTAGGCGCCCTAAGCACCGGTGGTGAAGACAAGTACTCTTTGATCTTCTCAAAAGCTTCTTGCTGTTTTGCCCCCCAGGTAAAATCGGCTTCATTCTTTAACTGAAGTAAAGGAGTAAAAGCATCAACCTTTCCAGACAAGTTAATTATAAATCTTCTCAAGAAATTTACCTTGCCTAGAAACTTTTGCAAATCTTTCTTGCAAGTAGGAGCTTCGACTTTCTTCATAGCTTCAATTCTCTTGGGATCAACTTCTATGCCGTTCTCATGAATAACAAACCCAAGAAACTTCCCAGACGAAACACCAAAAGCACATTTGAGTGGATTCATCTTCAAACCATACCGTCGCATCCTCTCAAGAGCAAGTTTTAAATCGGCTAAATGAGAATCCAAACCATCCGATTTAACTACAATATCATCAATATACACTTCCACAATGACACCAAGTAAATCATGAAAGATTAAATTCATAGCTCTTTGATAAGTTGCACCGACATTCTTCAATCCAAAAGTCATAACTACTCACTCAAATAAACCAATAAATCCCGGACATTGAAAGGCCGTTTTGTGCATATCCTCTTTGGCCATTGTAACATCCTAAAATTTCATCACAAATAAATCATAGCAACATGGTTGGATTTAATTTTCTAAGGACACAATTAATTTTTTAAATTAATTCGAGTCTAAAAATATTTAAACATCATTTAAATAATTTTGGAGCAATAAGTGCTTGTGCATCATATTTAATTGCATGTCTTTTGTTTGATTTGTGTGAGAATTTCAAAACCATAAAAAAAGTCTAGAAAGCCTCCCTAAACTCTCTCAATCTCTCTTTCTCGGCCTAGCCCGTCTCTCTCTCTCTTTCTCTCCCGCAGCCCACCTCCCTTTCCCTTTTCTTTTCGGCCCAGCAGCGCGCGGCCTAGCTCTCTTTCCCCCCCCTCTGCCGGCCTGCTCGCCCCCCCTCTCTCTTCTTTCCCTCCGCTTCGACGGCCCGCTCCCCGCTTTTGGCCCAGCCGCGGCCCGGCTCCCTCTCCTCCCTCTCACAGCCGCCGACAGGTGGGGCCCACCTATCGGGACCTTCTTCCACCTCCGACCGCGCCGCCGCCCGACCGCGTCACTCAACCCCTCGGCGCCCCGAGTCGCTCCCTCTCCCGCGCCCCTTCCTCTCCTCTCCCACTGAACCCAAGTAACTGTCGCTCCACTCTCGCCTCCACCATCTCGCACTCCCACTCGAAACAGCCGCTCCACCAAGCTCCCCACCACCGAGCTGCATTCAATGGCCGGCCGCTCCGACCCCCACCGTGGCGGCCTTCCCGATCCCCTCTCCGCCCTATTTAAACACTGGCCGAGCCCCTGTGCGCCGCTTTCTTCCGCACGCACTGCCCAAAACCCGAGCCGAAGCCCTAATCCGCGCCGCCATCATCACCGGAGCGCCGCCGCGCCGTCGGTCCATCGCCCTGGTGCCACTCCGCTCCGTCCAACCCCCGGGGAAGCACCGCGCTGAGGTAAGGAGCCTCCTGAGCCACTTTTCCCTCTCTCTTTCGCCCGCTATCTCACTCGACCGACTCGCCGGAGTGGTGCCGCCGCTGTTCGTCGGCGAGCGCCACAGCCGCAGCAAATTGGACGACGAGAACCCCCTAGCCTTGTTCGCCTTGTCGCCCTGAAGCCATAGGTGCAAACCCCGTCCCAAACCGAGCTCTGTAGCTCGAGTTTGAGTTTCGCCGGCGAGCTCTTCTCCCGGCGCCGCCGCACGTCGGCGTCCGCCGCCGCCTGCTCACCGCCGCATCTATCAGCCGTCCGATCTACATCCAACGGCCCTCAATCGCGATCGCCCAGAGTCAATCCAGCCAAATACCGGTCAACCGAGCCAGCCTGGGGTCATTTTGCATAAAGGACCCCCATCTCTTTATATATCGCAAGCCGGTCCTCGCACCATAAAGAACCCTTACAAACAGGTCCTGTTTTTATCGTTTAACCCCCTGAACTTCTCTGTTTTTGCATTCCGAAGTCCAACCCTGTTAGTTTTGCGCGTTAGCCCTCGGGTTTAACATGTATTTATGTTTTAGTCCCTGGTTTCTTTCAGTTTAGCCCCTGTAGACTTAGTTTCTTTGCCAGCAAGTCCCTAAACCTTGTTTTAGCCATATCTTTTCCGTCTTAGCTCCGTTTTTAGCGTTCTTGGTGTCCAATCGTTCGTATTTTCGAGCTTGTTAGTTCTAGACGCTTGTTTTAGTCTGTTAGAAATGTTTGATGTACTGTTTTCTTATTGTTTTATTGTTTTAATCGTAGATCTCGTGCCAGTTGCAACCGAGCCGCCCGTCGACGCAGATCAAGAACAACTTTTCGAAGAAGACGAGGATTTCTTTGTAGAGCAAGGCAAGTGGCCCTCCCCTCATATTCTCTTTGTCCTATATAATTGCATGACAACTAAAATTTACTTTAATTGCATTAATATGATGGGAATACCTTTTTAAGGATTTACCTAGTCTTTTACCATGATCCCTTGTATCAACCCCGATTTAAATAATGTTTTGGGTTAGTTCATGCTTAGTGTTGCAATACCTTGGGAATGGTTAAATTGAATCTTTATAAAATTATTGATCATGACAACTTTGATAACAAATGCTGGTTAATACAAGAAAACAATTATTTAATCGGAACATGGAGAACCACCCAAGAAAACAGTGCAACCATAGTGTCAAAATGGGCTCTGACCTTAGCCAATTAATTAGGTTTGTAATTGTACTGATGGCCTTATCCGAAAGGAGTAGAGGGGGTCTGGGGTTGCAGGGGTACAGCCCGGTCCTTTTGGGGTAGCAGCCTTTGCTAAGGTGTTGACCATTAGGGAGGGTTGTGGTCCGCTCTAGCTGTAACTCTTGCGGGTTGTTGGACTTTTGCACACCTTTGTAAAGGCTTCGTAGTGGACCCCTAGCCACTCACCTCGGAAGTGTTTAAGGGTCTAGCTAACCCGGGAAACATGGTGAACACGAGCTATGGTGAAAGTGTGCAACCTCTGCAGAGTGTAAAACTGATATATCAGCCGTGCTCACGGTCAAGAGCGGCTTGGACCCTCACATGATAATTGAACATAAAGATGGAATCTAAATTGTGGTTTTACCCGTGGATTTTGGAAAGAGATGTTCTTTTAAATGCTTGAGTGGGTTGGTATGAACTTACATCTAGTAAATAGGAAATTGCTAATAAAACTTGACCAACTCTAAAAGCTCACTGCTGTGAACCATAGCCTATCCTTGTGGCCTTGCATTTTCACCCTGCTTGCTGAGTACCTAGTTAGGTGTACTCACGCTTGCCATTGCTGATTCAGAAGAAGGAAATGGAGAAGAATACTACAGCGACTACGATGAGTTCTGAGGCTTGCGCTTCCCCAGTCAAGATGCCTGTGGAAGATGGAAGTTGAAGACACTTCGTTTAGCTATCGCTTGTTCTACGATAAAGACCTTCGTGTCTCCCGAGAGTGTAATATGAATATTATAATAAATCTCTTGTACTTTAGAACACTGTGTTTTGATATTACACTCTTTTGTCTATCATATGTGTGTAAATATGATCCTAGCGCACATATGAAACGCACTTGGTTTTCCCTCGAAAATCGGGTGTGACAGCCATGAAGATTTGATTATATCCAGCATTACCATCAAGAAAACTAACAACACGATGCCCAGAAGCTTCATTGATTAAGACATCGGCTATAGGCATAGGATATGAATCTTTTGGAGTGGCTTTATTAAGATCTCTAAAATCAATGCAAACTGTAAGTTTTCCCGAATCTTTCTTTTCAACGGGAACAATATTAGAAATCCAATCCGCAACGACAAGTTCGAATAAAACCAGCATCTAGCAAACGATTAACTTCTTTTATTCGATCATAAATAGCGGGATTAAAACGTCTAGCCGATTGTTTAAAAGGTCTAAAACCGGCCTTTATTGGTAAACGATGCTCGATGCTCAACTAAATCACGACTCAAACCGGGCATCTCACGGTACTCCCAAGCAAAACAATCGACATACTCCTTCAACAAATTTATTTATTCGGCTTTAAACTCAGCCGATAAATTTTTGTTTACAAAAGTCAGCCTAGGAATAGTACCGTCACCAATATCTATTTTTTCTAAAGGGTCGGCTGATGTAAAACCTTGACCCAGTTTATCAATATCACCAAGATCTTCAATAGCTTCAAACATACCGGCCGAATGTGCTCGATGATGATCAATTCGGTCTTGAAGCCACTGTCTAGACATAAACCGGTCTGACCGTTTCCCAGAAGCGGTCTGACCGGTTTGGCTTGATCGGCGCTGTTCAGGTCTAAACCGGTCTGACCGGTTTCCAGAAGCGGTCTGACCGGTTTGTTTCTGTTGATTTGTTTGCTCCATCAATTACAACAAGTAATTCAACCGATTCTCCATCGACTTTAATGTAGCAGCAAAAAAACCATCCTTAGTGCAACTGATCAACTCATAGTCGGTCAAATCCATGCCCGACAAACATTTAACTTTCTCATTCGCACTAAGAGAATCGGAATCGGCCATTGCAACAAAGGAAGAAGTGTCACCATGGACAACTTCAACTTCATCGCCGATCCACTGAATAAGATATTGATGCAAGGTAGATGAAATATATTTATTTGCATGAATCCAATCTCGACCAAGAATTAAACTGAAGTTACCTTGCACCTCGGAGACGAAGAAAGCCGTAGCAATAGTCTTGCTTCCAACGGTCAACTCCATAGAAGCCACCCCCTTGGCACCAATGGGATCACCTCCACCGACTCCACTGACCGTCATGTTCGTCTTGATCAATTCTTCGTCTTTTCCGCCAATCTTCTTGTAGAGAGAGTACGGCATAAGATTTACAATAGTTCCACCATCAACCAACATACGAGAAATTGTCTTCTCGTTGATGTGCCCTCTCATATATAAAGCCTTGAGATGATTCTCTGATTCACTAGGCTTCTGAAAAATGACATCTCGAGGCCCAAGTTGAAGATGAGAGACCTCCTCTTCCGGCACCACATAATAATCAGAAGATAAATATACAACATTGACTTCAATGTTATCATGTTCTGGAGAAGGCTCAAAATCAACCAATTCTTCATCTTCAACCACTGGAGGAATTAGCGGAGTAGTATCGATGGTCGAAGTAATCTCAGCTCCCGCTTCTGTCGTCAAACCGGTCTGACCGGTTCCAGAAACTGGTCTGACCGCTTCTGCAGCGGTGGGCTGATCCAAACTGGTCTGACCGGATTCAGAAACCGGTCTAACCGGTTGTGCTGCTGATTGCACAACGGGCTTAGCTTGCCAGATCTTGGTCTGAGGAATCATAAGCCTGTAATTGTTGAAGTATTCATGCCTCAGCTTCTCAGCTTCATGTTCCCTTTTTTCTTGGTTCCGCAGGCGTTGCAATTTTCTCTTTTGGGTATGAGTCAAACCAGAAGGACACCACCTCGGTTGAAAGACCTTCTTCGCGCCCTTGCTACTGCTAGCCTCATGATCATTAACCATGACCTGCTTTTTGACAAGAACAGGAGCCGAATCTCCAATGACTATTGGCTTTCGACCCAAATCTTACATAGCCATTGGAATATCGCCAATTTTTACAAATCCACTGGCTTGGGCTTGCACGTCCTCCTTTTTCTCCTTGACTCGGTATTCTTGCCTAGGAGGAACTTGGAACCTTTGCTCAGACCGAAACCGGTCTGACCGCTTTTGGGAGCAGCCGAAGGACCTGATTGGTATGAGCCCAATCGGTCATGTACCAAAGTCCCAGTAACATCACCACGACGCTTATAGGCTGTAGAATTGTTCCAACGCTGCGGTGACCTCTGTCTCTTTTTTGTTGGCCGATCAACTTGAACGGCCTTTGTGTACTTGTTCATGAGCTGAGAGAAAGTAGGTCCTTGCTTCAGAACCCTTCCTTGAACCTTTGGCTCATTAAACTTCCAAGTACCCACTTCCGGGCGCTTGGGCTTGAAAGTCCTTTGACGGTCTGGAGACAAACCGGTCTGACCGGTTTCGCCTGACTAGCGAACCGATTCTCTTCCAAGGAACTTCCTTGCCCCCCGGGCCTTGATGTGTTAATTGTAATCTTCAGAGACTCTTCACCATCAAGAGTCTTCCCAACCATCACTGTTCTGACCGGAACTTTTTCCGGCCTTGGGTCTCCAATCACCACATTCTTTCCCCTAGCTCCATCGGCTTGTGACGACCGAATCAACATCTTAGTATTCAAATCAAGGGTATGAACAGGGAAATGAGCTTTGTCAACTTGCATTTCAGCTAGCACTAATCGACCTTCATTAAGGGCCGATTGTACCTGTCGTCGAAAAACATTGCAATCGTTGGTCGCATGAGAAAAAGAATTATGCCACTTACAATATGCACGATTTTTCAATTGATCGGCCGGTGGAATTGCATGAGAAAGTTTAACAAAGCTATTCTTAAGCAATTCATCAAAAACACGATAACATTTGGCTACATCAAAAGTAAACATAATTTCTTCTTGCCGATTTTTCTGAATCGGCTTCAACGAGGGACAAGAACCGGGTTTACTCTTTGATGACCAAACAAATTCAGCAGCATAAATTTCTTTATCATCGTCTGAACTATCAGAATCATTATCAACAATATGCACATTCGAACGATGAGGTTTAGCATGTTCTTTTGAATTTTTAAATTTAAGCTCTAGACTCATAGCCTTCATTTGCAAGTGATTAATAGTAAGAAAATCAGAACCTTCTGATCTTTCCTTGAAATGAGACCGTAAGCCCGCAAAAGTTAAATCTGCTAAACCTTTTTCAGAAATGGTTATGTTAAAACATCGGTTCTTAACATCTTTAAATCTTTTGAAGTAATCAAGAACCGATTCCTCTCGGCTTTGCCTAACCGATGTTAAATCAGATAATTTAGCCTTGTTTCCTCCGCTAAAGAAATGATCATGAAATTTGCGCTCCAATTGAGTCCAATTTTGAATAGAATTAGGAGCAAGCGAAGAAAACCATGAAAAAGCAGTTCCACTTAAAGATAATGAGAACAACCGTATGCGCAATGGTTCATAAAATGATGCTTCTCCTAATTGCAAGATATATTGACTTATATGTTCCCAAGGAGTTCTATTATCTTCGCCACTGAATTTAATAAAATCAGGAACACGCCAACCATTAGGATAAGCAACTAAATCAAATTCAGGCGGATACGGTTTTTGATATAAGCGTGAATTACCCAACTCAAGCCCGAGTCTTGTTCTAAGTGCATTAGCTATATCTTCTTTAAACTTAGCTAACTCAGCTCGATAATTCCCATCACCTCTATTTTGTGAAAAACAGGGAACATTATACATTGCACTTTGAGAAGTATTCGGAATCGGCCCGTGAGACGCGCCAGATCCGTGGGGTATACTTCCCACAACTGTAGTGCGTGGAACAGTGTAAACAGGACCAGAAGCAACCGTATTAGATAAAACCATCGCACCCGGTGCCCTGCACCCATAGAACCGGTCTGACCGCCAGAGGAGGCCAAACCGGTCTGACCGGTTGTGAAAACCGGTCTGACCGGTTCGTGGACCGAACTAGGGTGAGGTGGTTGTCCCGCATAGAAATTCATCGGCATGCCTAAATTAGAATCTAAAACATGTTCTGGCACGCCTGATGAGCTAGGATCTGTGTTAGGTAATTCGTTAGATTCTACGTTATTTTTACTTTTATCAGAATTACCAGACATACTAGCAATCAACTCACTAGTAACAGTTTGTGCAGCAAGCAATTTATTATCAATCATACGAGTAATTTGCTGCATTAAATCAGAGGATTCGCCAGTTACCTTTGGAATTTCTTCAACTTGGTCGTTTGCCAGCTTGAAAGCCGGCATGACGAATTCCTCCACCCTCTTGACAAGACCACCGCGATCCTTTTTGAATCCCTTCAAGAATTGCGCTCTGAAGTGCTCCTCGGCGATCAGGTACCGCTTCCGCTCCTCGTCCGTGAGCTCTTCCATCGTCGCGGTGATGATGTTGTCTTTGTCAAGGTCGCACGTAGATCCAGACATCATTGGAGTAGATTAAATCGGTCTTGAAACCAGATTAATCTGTCCCCAGCGGAGTCGCCAAAAAGTATGTTGACACGAAAACGCGCCAACACACTCGAAGATCGATCGAACGCGCAGCACGGCCGTCACAACGGCCAACTCCTGACCTCCCCGGGGCAAACCGGTCAGACCGGTTCCTGAAACCGGTCAGACCGCTTTCAGGCGGGGGATCGTGAAGACCTAGAAACTCGAGCTCGGGAGGGGCCCGTCGGAGCTCAAGCAAGCTAGGGTTGCTCTAGGGTCGGCAGGCTACATAGAACGCCTTTGAACGCCGTACAGACGAGCATAGAACAGAATATGGGGGTTGGAAAAGATTAGGGTTCGAGAGATACAAAAGTAAAGGATAAACGTGTTTGATTCGATTGGAATACATCTCAATCGGCCTTAGCCTTTATATTTATAGGCCGGGGAAGTCTTACGCCTTCCGAATAGGTTACAATATGGGATTAAACTCGGAATCCTAATCCTACTTGAATTACTGACCGGTTTGGCAAACCGGTCAGGCCGGAGCCAATTTTGACCGTCAACAGTGCACAAGTACAAAAAAAGAAAGGTTAGTGCACCGAACGTCTTCCTTATTTTCTTCCTGGACGGTACACCAAATTAAACGTCGTACCAAGGAAAATTTGCGCAGCCAAACGCTGCCAAAATTCTGTACCACCCAAGCAGTTTGGTACGTCATCGTTTCAGCAATTTGTTTTGATGAAGACTAGCAAACAAAGAGCTTATCGATTGGCGCCGGCGTGAGTCACAGTGGGGATGCGTCTTTCGTGTTAGCGAAACCCCAACAAACGCGATGGTATTAATTATTAAATTACGCTGACTGCCACATTTTGTTTGGAACAGGTATAACACAACTACATCCAAGCGAGAGTACGCCATTTCTATTAAAAATCTATGAGTTTATTTAAGCGTGTATGAAATTAAAAGAAAGCACATTTTATGACCGGAAAGACAGCCCAACATCTAGTTGTGTAACCATATAAAATACCCAGAATATATTTTGCTCTCTCTCTATATAATTTTTAACACCGATAAAACTTTTTTGAGTGGTGTCCATGATATCTTCTTAGCTAGGGCGTCGCAAAAGAAGTTGTCGTGAGGGCGGAGCTGAGATCTGGCGAGTACGTCACGATGTTGGAGCTCCAGACCTAGGCTCGCTGGGCTGAGATTGGACGTGAATACTAGCTCGGGTAGTGCTCGGCTCCGATTCCGATCATCAGGCACGGAGGGACCCCGAACCCGAAGCTCTCCCCGTTCCGTTCCTCCATACAATAAAAGCAAGCATGAGCATCCATGGGCGCCCTCGGGCTGGCCGCCGCCGCCGCCTCCTCGATCGGCCGCCCGGGCGGAGAAGGCGAAGCGCCAGCGCTGTGCCTCCATCTCCTCCAGCGCCGACGCCGTGGGGCCACCTCGCCTCTTCATCGACAGGGTTTTTTAGGGTTAAGCAAAGCAGCGCCGCCGTCGCCCTCCCCTTCACGCAAGGCGGCGGTAAAGCGGGGAGGTTTTCTCTTGGCGACCCGGGCTCGAGCTTATTTCGAGCCCTCAGTCGGCTGAGCCGTGAGCCGACCATATCAGTCGTTGACCCCACACAGCTCGGTCTCTCTTCGGGTTCGGGCAATTATTTTTCGGTTTCGGGTATGATTTCTTTTTCTACTGCTGCTAGCTCCGTCCGTGAAAGAATGCAAATCTCGGATCGAGTCAAACAGCGGTTGTGGTGGCGGAAAAGAAAAGGCCAACACGCCGAATCTGGGCCCTTTCCACGCTTGTACGCTCCAGAGTAGTTGTCCCGCACGTCACGCTCCATCATTTACTTTAGTCCTTATTTTATTCATTCATCATTCAATTGACGTAAGCGCTTACGCTACGTTCTCTTATCCCGCCGCGGGCACCCAACACGAAACAGCGGAACCACGCCGCTCAGCTCGCAGCACTCCTAGACACGTTTCGACCTCTGAGTCGCCCACGGCAGCAGCGGGGGTGCGGCGGGCCCCGCAGCGATAAGCTCACCGCCCGCCCGACGAAGCTCACCGGGCTCGGGTGCAGGTTCCTGGAACGTCCGCCCAACGGTCGGAATCCATCCACAGGCTTAGCGGACGGTTCAAAATTCCAAACCCGTCTTCTCCCGCCGCTGAGAAATCAAATCAGGACCGTTACCTCCGATGTTCTCCCGCCAAATTAGACTTAAATTTCGGAAAAGAGAAAACGTCGCTAATGAAATTACCACCGGCGACGTTTGTTTCATATTTCGAAAGGGAGCGTGCAAGTTGCCCCACCTGTAGAGTCATTATTTTTTGAAAAGGAGTACAGTAGAGTCATTATAATTTATTTATTTATTCTATATACTATTTTACCTTTACATGGCCAATGTCAGTTGGCCGGCGGAAGTCGGGAAAGGCTCCAAACTACCTAAGCATTTTTTTAGCCCAGCCCGGTCCGGCCCGAACCCGGCCCGCCCACGGACCTTACTGGACGGCCTGGTCACAGATCTTGCAGCCCGAGAAAATAAATCTTGACCCGAGCCCGGCCCGAAATGCTGTTTTTAGCTATTTTACACTATAAAATGCACGGGCGGCCCGCCCAAGCCCGGGCCCGGCCCGAAAATTAAGGCCCGACACGCCCAGTGGGACGGTCATGGGCAGGATTTTCTCGGCCCGAAATAACTGGATTTTTTTCAGACCCGGCCCGACCCGAAAAATGCTCAGGTGAAAGGTACCAAATGCACTGAGATTTTGTTCTTCGTCGGTGTTCGACGCATTGTTGTAACATCGGTCACGATCTTACTAACCACGCTACCAGTAGTCCGACACATTATTAAACCTACACAACTCTACTGACTTTAGCATGAAAAAAAGCTTCTATGGCGCAACGAAGTTTGGCCACGATCTCTCTCAACAAGACGATTTGGTGCAGGTAGTGAATCATGTGTAGGGTGATGTTGTACTATGTTAGTTAGTGTTTATGTTTTTCTCCATTTTCTATATCCACTATAAAATAATATAAATTGGTTTTTTTCTCATCTATAGTACTCCGTATATCCACACTGTTCCTCAAAGATGGATCCACCTGTCAGGCCGCAGTCTGACCAAAGGTGGGTAGCACCAAGAAAAGTCAGGAGAATGATTTTCCCAAAACTGCGAAACTTTTCCCACCATTGGTGTGCTTAGTTCCCAAATTTCTAAACTTTCCATCACATCAAAACATTAAATATAGCAATTCTAAAAAAACATTAAATATAGCAAATGACGTATGTATGAAGCATTCAAATATAGATAAATAAATAAACTAATTGTATAGTTTTGATGTACACAACGAGACACTTTTGAGTCTAGTTAGATCATGATAGGACAACAGTTACCACAAACAAACAAAAAATGATACATTGGACCTAAACATACAAAGGCCGCCTAAATTTTACTCCCACCGTCCTAGAATAGGAGGACAAACATATCCTTCATATTATCCCCGTTGCATGCTCGTGACATAAAACTCACATGATTTGTGCATGCCAGGATTACCTTTCATTATCTCTACTATAGAAAAAGGAAGTTTGTGCATGCACCGATGCACATAAAAGGGCTTCCATTTCTAGTGTATTAGCATTTAACAATTTATTTCTGAAGTAGGGGTATTTTGGATCATTTATTAAACAAATCGCTTATTGGAACTAAAAATGTAGCTATATTTGGGACAAATTTTAAGCTTTTAACCTAGAGAGTACCATCCTTTCTCTATTTAAATTAAAGTAATAAATAATCAATCAAAATTTGAAAGCCTCTTAGTCATGATCCCATTTGGCATATCTACTCCTAAATTTAAGCAAGCAATCATCAATTACCGAAGCGTTTTACCTGCAAAATTGGAAGGCCTCTTGGTAGGCATTCCATTTGGTATATCTCCTCCTTAATTTTAGTAATCGGTCATTAATTACCCAATCATTTTCCAGCAAAACTGGAAGGCCTCTTTGTCAGGATTCCATTTGGTCTATATCCTACTAAATTTAAGCAACCAATCATTAAATTTCCCAATCATTTTACATGAAAAAAATATAAGGCCTCTTCGTTGGAATTCTATTTGGCATATCGCCTCCGAAATTTAAGTAATCAATCATTAGTTACTCAAACAAATTACCAGAATTGCAAGGCCTTAGCGAGTGCATTGATTTTTTTTAATTTTAGCCCCTTTTTAAACTAATATTTTAATAATAACCCCTCCTAAATAAATTTCAAAGAAGTAGCCCTTTTGTTCGCGCCAAAAAATATAGCTTGACTTTATACTGAGTCGCGCACATGCAGTGTCGCGACTAAAGTGCCACGTACGAGGGGGGATACTGAGTGGATGTGACACGATGACAGACGTGGCTGCGGAGTCACACCAGGGGTCCTAGCGTGACTCCGTAACGGTTCGTGGCTGGTCCCTCCTTCTCTCTCCTCCCTTAATTCTTCCCCCCATTCCCCACCCGTGCCTGAGTTGCATCCCTCATGTAATACTTCGGCTCATAGTTGTTCCGATTTTGGCCCGTTCTTGGCCATGTGTCGTGTTCTGGTGGAATTAGTCCCACCTTGATAGTCTAAATAGGTTCGGGCCAGTTTATAATACTTGTCATTCTAAACATAGCACCTCCGGGTTAACCCTTATACACGAAGCGAGAATGAAAGTGTAAGAGAGGTGCTATGCATATACGGGCTCGCCCCTTGGAAGGGCTGGGTCGTAAGCAGATTTTGGACAAGGGGTGTTACATATGGTATTCAGAACTAGTACCCTCGTTGCACGTGTGCATGCATGTCGGCCCGTGGAGGGGACATGACATGGTCGTGGCACCGAGGGGAGATCCTGTATATTTGTCTGTCGTGAAAGAGGTAAGCTACCGACCCATAATTGTTCCGTTTTCGGCCCGTTCTTGACGCACGTGTCATGTTCTTGATAGTTTAAATAGATTTGGGACAATTTATAATCATTGTCGTTTCAAATGTAGCACCTCCGGATTAACCCTTTTACACAAAGCGAGGATGAAGTGTAAGAGAGGTGCTATGCATATGCAGGCTCGCCCCTCAGAAGGGCTGGGTCCTAACCAGAATTTGGACATGGGGTGTTGCACCACCCATGGCGTCGCCCCCTCTTCCCTACTATAGATCCCCCTCTCATGTCCAAGGCGAATTCGAGGGAGGAAAGCAGGGAAATCACTCCCACAAGTTACCTCCTCCACTCTACATATTTAGTCCCTTTCCATTCCTTGTTTTTTTAGATTTGACATTGGGATGGTTAACCTAGGGTCTGGGTTGAAATGGTGAAATTAATAGAGTAAAATACACGTGCGGTCTCTAAACTTGTATCGATGTGTCTTCTAGGTCCTTGAACTCTCAAAATGCATTTTTATGTCACTAAACTTGTTCTAATGTGTCATATGGGTTCCTAAACTCTCAAAATGAATTTTTATGTCCTCGAACTTGTACAGAGGTGTCATCCAGCTCCATAAATTTTTAAAATGTATTTCCATAAACTCGTCACGGGTACCATCATGAGCCTAAACACGTGAGAAGATGAGGACTCCACCTTATATCTCTTTTTTCGCCGCATTCGGAGAGTTTGGGGACTTGGATGACACACTAGGACAAGTTCGAGGACATAAAAATTCATTTGAAAGATTGGGGACCTAGATGGCACACCTAGACAAGTTCGGGGATCTAAAAATGCATTTTGAGAGTCTGAGGATCTAAATGATACTGCATAACAAGTTTAGAGATCAGTGGTGTATTTTACTCAAATAAATATGAATCCGGTATCGTTTCTTGTGTTGTATCATGTATGTGATTGATGGTATTCCTATCATGTAGAATGAATTGCATGGAATAATTTCATCTTTATTTTGTTGGGTTGATAGGAGCGTAGTGGGGTTGATAGGACCGACATGTCCAACGGAGGCCTCCTGATGCGCCGGTGCGTAGTGGGGTTCTACAGCGGGCCAATAATGTTAAGAGAGGTAGAGGTCGACCCAAACTAACTTGGGACGAGTCGGTTATTAGAGACCTTAAAGAGTGGAATATCTCTAAGGATTTAGCTATGGATATGAGCGCTTGGAGACTAGCAATTAATGTGCCTGAGCCGTGATTTTTGCTTTCTTTTCTGCTTTCCTCTAACTCTTTTTCTGTTTTTTTTTGTCTTTTTGGGTTTCACCTCTAGCCTACCCCAACTAGCTTGGGACAAAAGGCTATGTTGTTGTTGTTGTTGTTGTTGTTATTTTGTTGGGTTGATATTCATAGGGAAAATGATAAAGTAATTTCGGAAATAATTATGTAGGCATGGTTGAAAACATAGCTTATGTGGTAGTAGTGGTAATGCATAATTGTAAATGCAAATTGTTGGTACGTAGCACATAACTTTGGTGCATAAATTGTAAATATTGGAAAAACTAGTGACAATGTGGTTGAAAATTTGAAAACAATGTAATGTGGTGTGAGATAGTTGTATAAAAAATTTCCAAGGAGATGGCAATAATATCCAAGTTAAATCATGATAGTGTGGAGAAAGTATTAAAATTAAATGTTCTTTTTTAGTTTTGGTATAAGTGTATTAATTTATATATACTCCCTCCGTGGATTTAGATGTCGTTTTGGACAAGATTTTAGTCAAACATTAGGAATATAAATCATAAATAACTTTTAAGTCGTTGAGTTTGGAAATATGAAAACCATATGAATAGATTTGTCTTAAAAATATTCTTATAAAAGTATACATATATTATTTTTAATAAATATTTTTGTAAAATGAGAAGTCAAAGTTACGTTTTGGAGACTCTGTCATTGTCCAAAACAACATCTAAAGCATATACTGAGGGAGTATGTACTTAATGGATATGGTTCAATGTTTGTATATGGATCGTTTAGTTACATTTTCCTTCAGTGGTATAATACTTGACAATAGGGAGTTTGAAAGTATGTGACAACAAGTTAAAAAATTTTATAGCCTACCTAGTTATGACGAGCTATTGGAATAGTTAGGACTATATTCAATGTTGAAAGGGAGGAATGGGAGTTACACGTTCGTGGTAGGGTCGATGGCAGTGACAAGCGGTCTGACTATGTTCTAATGGTTATTAAATCCGAGGATGATTGGATATTTTACAAAGACTTGGTTAAAGGTTATCAAGTGTGTGTTGCCGAGGTTGTGGTTGATGTGTCCATAGATGATGAAGAGGATTTAAATCTTGAGAATTATCCAGATTCAGAGGACGGTTGATGTGCCACAGAGTGAATGGCTTTGACCAGGCACGTTCGAGCAGGAAGAGTAGGAGAAAGACAATGATGAAATATCGCAAAGCTCAGAAAAATATGGTGATGATGACGAGGCTCGTCATGTGCGTGATGGTAATGTACACAAAGGTGATGATGTGAAGATATAGATGAAGGTCTTACACGAGAGGAGGATGTGGTTCAATCAACACCTGTGGTCGAAGCACCACAAGGCCAAGCACCATGTGTCATCCGAGCACCATCTCTGGTCCAAGCACCACAAAGCCAAGTTCCATTTGTGTTCCGTACACCAATAGCCGAAGCACCACCTATGCGAGATGAGGCTCATATGCAAACACTTTTTGGTAAAAAATTGCCTTCTCTCACAGCCCTGGAGTTGTTGTAATTGGAAGCTATTCATGTTGATGTCGTTGAGGTACTTTTCTATTACCATCCATAGAAAGGCTATTGTTATTCAGATTTATGCCTAACTTCCCTTGAACCTGATAGTAGAAATGAGTTGATTAAGAAGGGGATGACATTTGATTCCCTTATAGATCCTAAGTTTTTCCTAAGGGATTACTTGGTTAGACACCACTGACCATATGATGTGGTGCATTCGTATGCGAGAGTGAGGTATACGGTGAGTTGACAACTGGGTTGTGATTGAAAGGTATGGGTGCCATCTATACCGATGATATAAGCAAATAGAGAATCATTCAAGTCAGGAAATCTCACATGTGTGCAACCTTAGTCCCTTGACAAGAGCATTCTCAATGCACATCACAATATATTACAAGACGGATTTCCATCATGGTTTACGTTGACCCTGATGTTTATGTTGCCGCCCTTATTTAAGCAATCAAAGGGTTCACATCTTATGATGTGAAGTATGTTAATGCATGGTGAGCTAAACAACATGCTATGGCCTTGTTGTGGGGTGATTGGAAGGATGCTTATGATAGGGTACCTCGAATACTAAATGCAATATCTCACTTCAACCCCGGAACCAAATGGTCATAGCCGATTGGGAACCATTTAATGCTAGGTTGCAAGTTTGGGGTCTTTGGCGCTTGGCACCTTCGACACCACTCAACGCATACATCCAACAAAGTGGTACATACTGTAAAATTGTAAGGCTAGTCGTAAAAAATGTATAATAAGGAAATAATCTGCTAGTAAATTGTAATATAAAGAACAAATTTACTCGATGAGGGCCACCAAATTTTTCCAGGTCTACAGTTCCCGATCTTTTCTACTCCTATGTTGGACGCACGTCGTCCGTGGCGGGGTAACGCCAACGATCTTGTCGGGCTGCAACTTAGTTGTCACCACCATTTGTCCATCAACTTTGTTCGAGCTTGTTTCTTATTTTTTCAGTCGGCCAATCTAATAAATTTTACTATTATGTTAAGTTTGTTCCTAAACTTTCAGGTTAGCCATTCTAGTTCTCTAAGTTTTGTTTCATCAAACCCGTCTTCCAAATTTTATTTTTAATAATCAAACCCATTTCTCATGTTTTTTTTATCTATCTCACTATTCTGGGCACCACTTTTCCATATGAACTGTTACTGAAATATATATAGATCATATAATAATCAATGCGCATATCCATGATATTTATTATGCAATGTGTGCTTAACTGAACGGTGAGTCACTATTTTTTGCCATCTACTACTCATTTATTTAGGAATATTATTCTTAGAAAATTTATTTCAGTCATGTATGGAGGTAATCTGAATGCTTACCAGACTTTAAGGCCAATTATTTTCAGCAAACTTAATTGGAATGTTTACCCAGACTTAGCATCTTGCTAAAAAAAGCAGCAGCATCTTTATAGCAAACATACACATTAAAGTAAATGAGGATAATTCAAATATTCGGATATAAAAATTGTGCTCTCGAGGGACATATTTGAGCTAAAAAAATGAAACTTGAGATATTATATTAGATTGGCCGGCTTAATAGTGAAAAGCAAATGTAAAGAACTAGATTAGTCAATTTTAAAATTAAGATACTACTCCGTTGTTCTATAGGGGCAAGATATCTATTTTATCTATATATATGTCAAATTCTACCGATCCTTATGCCCTCCGTTGTAAGGCAAAATAACACTAACACTAACCAAATATTGATTCGATATCCTTTTTAAAATTGTCAAGTTAATGTTTTTAGTGACTCAATATTTTATTTTGCAAAAAAAAGTGATTTAGTATTTTTATATAATTATAAAAAAGAAGATTTACTTTTTGAGGTGACCATTCCATGTTTTATAGCAATAGAAACAAGTCGTTCATTCGAAAAGAAATCCATACTTAATCTGTCCGGTTATCGGTACTAGCGCGCCGAATGGCGAAGGGACAATGGACTATAGAAGTGAAACGTGACAACTGAGGCCGTCTCCAACGGACGCTCGACCTGGCGCTGGCGGAAAGAACAGAAGAAAAGACTCGCTAGCTACAAAACAAGAGGAAGCCGATTTTTTTTTATGACATGAGAGGAAGCCCGAAATTTTTAGTTTCAAGAAGAAGAAGGGAAAGTTGGTAAATATCGTATCGGATACTGTATCACACTGTAGCATTTTTCGTTTGTTTGTAGTAATCGTTGTCTTACCATGACCTAACTAGGCTCAAAAATTCGTCTCGTCGTGTACATCAAAATCATGTACTTAGTTTTTTTATTTACCTACACTTAATGTTCCATGTACGAGGAGAGAGATTTGATGTGATAGGTGAATAGTGAAGTTTGGATGGAGAATTTTAAGAAATTTGGTGATGTGATTGGGAAATAAACAGGGCACTATTCACCAAACTTTCCAAAATTCTCTTTCCAAACTTCACTATTCACATATCTCATCAAATCTCTCTCCTCTGCATGAAACACTAAATATGGGTAAATAAAAAAACTAATTACATGGTTTTGATGTACACAATTAGACGAATCTTTTGAGTCTATTTAGGTCATGATAGGACAATGTTTACCACAAACAAACGAAAAAGTATTACAGTGCGCTACAATGTCGGATGTGACATTTTTACCAAACTTTTCTTATCTATTTTTTGGAACTAAACACAGCCACGAGATGTATCGAGACGTGAGAAAAGAGGATAGGACCGGTCCCAAGGCCACGTCGCGGGGCCCTCAAGTAGTATTATTTTATTATAGGGCGCTCCTCCCTGTCTATGAATTCGAGCCGCCTCGTCTCTGCCGGCCATTTTTGCCCTCCGACGGTCTGCCCAACCTCCGGCGCGATGCTGCCGATGCAGCAGAGATTTCTTTAAACTTTAAAGCGATGAAGAGCTTCATTTACCCGCTTACCCGATGGGTAGAAGATGTTGCCCATTAATATACCTGCGGATAGAGATATGTTTTCATACCCGCGCTCTAATCGGGTAAAACCCATCGGGTACGCGGGTTTCGAGTACCCATTGGCATCTCGAGGTGTACATATACTCGTGCGCCGGCTCCGCAGCAGCACCACCACCACCCGGGTGCAGGGCTAGCTCGTTTCATCGTGGGTGTGCATGAAGTGTGAAGGCTGAAGCCCATCCCTTCATTCTTGTTATAGTGGTAACCTCCTCCCTCCCACTGCATCTTTTATTTGCTCTAGATCCTCTTTGTTTCTCTTTGTAATACCGGTCCGTAAGTTAGCCGCTGATTATTATCGAGCCGAAAGCCGCTAGGTCTGGGTTTTTGATGTCGTAGTGAATGGAGTCTGCTTTTTTTTCCTCTTGGTCGGTCGGAGCTTTGCGCGGCCGTGCTCGACTGCACCAAGCTGCTCGTGACGAGCTGGATCAGCCTCAACTGCGCCGGAGCGTTGCATCTCGACCCTGCCCCAGAGGAGATCGAGGTCGCCGTAGCTATATTCGGCCGTCTGCACCTGCGCGCTGCGCAAGAGGAGATGGCCTCGAGGTCGCCCGTTGGCTTGCTCAGTTTCTCGCCTGCGCGGAGACGGCAGCTTGTCCTACAACCACCGCGTGCTTAGAGCTAGGCTCGAGGCGAAGCCCAACAAAAAGATATCTTTCGATGTAAAAATAAAAAATCACCATAGTCCCAAGTGCCCTTCCATAAAACAGTCGGCGCCCAATTTTAGGCCCGCCAAAACCAAACGCCCTAGCCCTTGCGGTCCCTTGGCTTCTTCTGCTATCCCTGCCAAACCTAGAGTAGTGCAGTAAGTTAAATGTAATCGCATGTCACATGCTTTGTTTCTACTCAAATCCACGAACTCACGGGCTCACAAGTCACATGCCAGAGGCTCGGAGCAATTACGCCTTCATGAGCCTCCCTCAGCCTTTACAGATCCACAGACCACCCATGTGATCGACTTGGCTGCTGCTTCACGTGTGCTCCCTGGGCCCTGCTGTCCCATCCACATTTACTAGTATTTCCCAGTTCATTACCAAGGGAGCAAACAGTAAACCATGCCCCGGACAGATTCAATTGCTCTGTCATCAGCAACTGGAAACCATCAGAAATGCTGGTGGTCGAGTCGTGTCGCACACCCTCCCTCCGTGCAGGTGGGACCAAGGAAATTACGACGTGTTTGGTTTGAAGAGTGATCTCGCATGGCATGAGCATCAAAAGGATCGGATGATTCTGGCTCTTGCAGGATGAGCTCGTACGAATAGTTTTGAAAGGAATCAGTTGGATCGTTATTTTAGCCTGCTTACAAGGTGATCCGACGATGGTGGACGGACGACTCATCCGATACGTCAAACCAAACGAGATTAGGCTCCGATGGAGAATCGGATAATTGTTCACCGTTCCGTGACGTGAACCAAACGCTCCATTAGGGTTGGGAGGCGGACGGCTCAACAACGATCCGGCGAAGGTGTAGAGGTGGGGACTTCAGGCCGCAACTGCCACTTGGAATAGTTCCAACATGATCGGTATCACCGGCTGACTAGGTTCAAAGCTGAGCTGAAGGTGAGATTGTGAGAGAAAAATTAAGGGTCCGTTTGGATCCCTTGCCGCAGCTTGTTTTGCCAAGCGAGCCAAGAAATTTAGCGCTAAGTTGTTTTGCTCGTGACCTCGATTCCTGTGCTGTCAAGGATTTTATTTGTTGAGCCAGGCGAGCTGGTTCGGCTCTCCGGCGCTAGCAGGCTAGCTTTGCCGAGCGAGGCGAGGCAAGTTGGATCAGCAACACAACCAAACGTATGCTTACTTGCCAACAACTTGTTCGACGCTATGATGGAGCCCAGGAAGTTGAGCGCATGGGGGCCTTGTTCAACTGGCCAATCAAAAGAAAGCGGAGGAAGAGAAGTAAGGGCTTGTTTAGATCCCAAATTCACCTCCCAAATTTACTATGTAAAAAGAAGATTCCCCATCACATCAAAATGTCATAACATGTATGGAGTATTAAATGTAGATGAAATCAAAAACTAATTACACAGTTTTGTTGTACTCTGCGAGACGAACATTTTGAGCCTAATTAATAAATTTTTGGACAATTTTTCGCACATGCAAACGAAACGCTACAGTGGCCGGCCTGACGCGCGTCAGGCAAGCCAGTCCCAAATCGGCCGGAATCGGGGGTGCCAATTCGGCATCCGAACACGGCCTAATAGTATATATATTAAACGATTCTCGCTTTGGGCCTTATGCGAGCTGCTCTATGTCACCTTTAGAAATCGATAGCAACTATCTCGATTACGGGAGGTGGTCTAACTCCTGCCTAATGTTCCCGCCATCACTCCATCTCCCCGGAAATCCTATATGGCTTCCGGAGGTTTTCTCGTGTAGCCAATATGGGCCACACGATCTCGTCTTCTTCCTCGCCTCAGCCCGCCATTCGCCGGCAAGCGCGGAGGAGCGGAAGCCGGCGAAGGTGCGGGAGCCAGGTGGCGACGGCGGGGGTGGAGGTCGCAGCGTCGCGCCGAGAAAGGAGGCGGCAGTGGGGGCGGCGAGGACCACTGGATTAGGAGGGTGGGTCGCGTGTGGTCGGGACGGACGGCGGGTAGCGTGATCGGGACGGAAGGCGCGGCAGCGGAAGCCGCTGGCCTGGGCGGCGGGGCAGAAGTTGGTCGAGGAGGAAGGAGGCTACGGCATGGTGAGTGCTAATGGGTCTTATTTGATTCTAAGCTCGAATCCCTATCTGGTTTCCGTTAACGAGACAGGAGCCCCCGCATCACCCTCCCTGCCCCGACGCCTTCTCTCCGATAGCTGCGGATGCGATCGGAGCTCTGCGGCGGATCCGGTGGTGGGCCGTTGATAGGCCCTATGCAACACGGACGCTCACACCCGCGCGCGCGCCATCTTAGCTGGGGAGCTGGGCCTTCTCCCGGGCAGCCCAAGCCGCATAAAATTTGCAGGCTGAAACCACACCAGAACAGCATGCGGGCCTTTTCACGCGTTGCTGAGTTGCCGTTAAAATACTGGCTCTTTTCAAAATGAAAAAAATTACTGCCGAGATTTAGAAACTTTTTTTTGTAAAAAAATAATTTGGTACCGTCCACACGAAATCTTGTTGTTTGCCCATTTTCTCCGTGTAATGCTGGTATATTTGTATAGTCTGCAGTGCATTGACGAGCATCTGCCATCTTCAAGGAGTTGAGGATTCAACATGACAGTGTTGACTTTGCCTTATACTAGAACTTGGGGGCCACAGCGCCCAAGTTCCACTTGTTCATGGCAATGCCATTACTATTTTTCGACAACGAGAAGCATGAATGCGTCTCTGTGCCACTGAACACACGAATGCGATTGTTTGACATGTGAGGTCGCATTGCAGATCTCGTCTGGCGTTCTCGCTTTGCAACAGTTATTATGTCTGCGACCCCAAAGAATCTCCCGCTCTTGAACAAGGAAGGATCGAGGAAGCAGAAGCACCGCATGGACCAAGGCGGCGAAGAGGGAGGAGGATTGTCATGGCTCACTGCCCTGGGTTTCGTCTTCCTGACCTTCAACTCGGGCATGGCGATCTACCGCTCCGACGGCGATCGCGGATCAGTAGTTTTTGTCGTCGCCTCGTACCTGGACCTGGTGCTGCTCTTCGTGTGCCTCCGCCTTTTCGAGAGGACACCAAGGGAGTCGCCTCGCCGGGAATGGCTCAAGGCTTTGGTCTGGGGGCTCACCACCTTTTTGACGCTCATGTTCTCCTACAAGGTCGCCGCCATCATGCCGCCGCTGGTGGCGTTGATCGTGTGGGCGATGGCGTTCGCCACCATCGCCGGCGGTTTCTACGCCTTCTTCATCCACAAGGACAAGGCCGCCCAGCTGGAGGAAGCGAATTACCAGTAGATGCAGCAGCTTCTTGTCCCTGTGGTGGCGTTTCCATCACGAGTAAACGCAGCAAGTGTGGTTGTTCTGCTTGTACATTGTTGTTGTGCCATCAGGTGAGGTGTTGGGAGAGCACTGGTTCGAGCAGCAGGCGGGTAGCTCTCTCTCTCTTTTCTGCCTGCTGCAGTAGTGCTATGAAGTCGTGTCGTCGCCCTTTCCGTTTGCGTGCGTGTGGTTCTGTGAGATCTCGTGTACTATTTGCTAAGTTTGCAGATGAAACTGCGGTGCCTCTGAATAATTTGTCACTACCTGCTTGCGTTCTTGCATTGCCGTGCACTGCTCTACTCTGAATCTGAAACGATAGTATGCGTCTGTGATCCGTTACATCTGTGCGTGTATATAGCGTGAACTTGTAGTCTCAGAGAGACGTCACGCCACCTTGCGCCATGGCTTGCACTCATCATCCTGCTTTCCCCCCATAAGCTTGAGGATCGTTAGTTGCTCAAGAAAGTCTCGACACGATTACACGTACAAGATCTTATCTCAGGATTTTAAATTGGGGAACATACGTTGGTTTAACTTTACAGTTCGGCATTCCACAAACTCTTTTCTGCGAGCCTCCACCGTGAACACCTTATTTATTTAGCAAATGGATTGTAGTCTCTGTGTGTCGCTGACTTAATAAAATGATGTGACCATAGCGTACGTGGACTTGCAAATGCAGTTATGAAGAGCAAGAGGCAGCGTCACGTCACCCGGCCGGCGCCGCTCCTTAATTGCACTCCTCATCAATGTAGACAACATAAAAGTCATCATGCATGTATAGAAGTCCAGGCACAACGCACCACCGTGTAATAAGTGTGTAGGCGGCTTGGAGCCTCGGACACCCGGGATAGCGATTTCGCAATTTGTCAATTGCCTGCATCTAAGTCTAACGCGCGCGGGGTCGCGCTCGCGCGCAACCCTCGCGGCCCACGGCCCACGGCCGCTCGCGTCGCCGCCACGCCGCCGCCGCTGTCTTCTCCGGCGCCGGCACCATCAGGTTAGTGCCCGGGGTTAGGGGGCGGGGTTGCTGGGGGGAGATCCACCGCCGCCGGGCCTAAAAAAGGGGTCGGGGGGCGGGGGCGACGGGCGCCGGGCGGAGGGCCGGGTGGCGATGGCGCCGCCGGGCGGGCGGTGGGAGATCCCCGGTGGGCGGTGGCGGCGGCGGGGGCGGAGGGGACGGAGGAGAAACGGCGGCCGGCGAGGTTAGCGTCGGCGGCGGAGGCGGCGGAGGCGGCCGGAGCCGGGGGAGGTGCAGGCGGCGGGGGCGGAGAGGGTGCCGGCGAACACGAACGACGGGTTAGCGTTGGGCCGTGGAGGTGGGCGGCGGCGGAGGCGGCGGAAGCCGCCGGAGTCGGAGGAGGTGGGCGGCGGCGGGGGCTGCGGCGGCCACGGCGGCGGGTCGCGCGATAGCCCGGTCCATTGTCAAAGCGATATTTAGGTATCACTGTGAGCGTGACTTACAGACATACAGGATTTTCTTTATACATATCCGCCAGTCGACTCACCGTGAAAACCTATGAACGAACGACAAAACAACAACACGAAATCCAGAGTCCGGCGCCCACCTTGTCCGCGTCACGGTGCATCGATCATTCAGCTTCTCGAGATATCTATGGACAAGAAACTCTACTCAATTTCGTCGGCTCTTGTCAGCTCCAGTGGTCACATAATATATTTTCTGCAAATACGCCACCTTATGCACGGCATTGGACGATTCATTCCTAGCAACGCTTTTGCGTGGCAATGGCGGCAAGGCAACGTCATTGACCCTCCAATTCAGTAAAATTTGTATACAGCATAATCTAGATTCCAGTCGTGCTCACGTCGAACGCGTGGGATAGATTGGATTTCCGTATAGTGGATAGACACTAGACTAGGCGCGTTGTAAGCTTCACGCCAATTGCGCCGCGCGCGTGTCCACTTTGATATATGCTGCTGATGACAAAACGCATCGAGATGCTTGAAGCAACCGGGCTGGATAGAAGGGCCCGTTCGTTTGGATTGTTTTCAATGAGCCAACAGTGTTTTTTCTCGGCGAAAACCAGCGTCAGCCACCAACTAGCAGCGTTTTTCTCTCAGCAAAAACCAGCGCCAGCCACCAGTCAAATGAACATCTCCTAGCTAGGAAGGTCGACGTCCAATAACTATATGCCGACTGGTCGCTATCCGGTTGCAGTCTACGTATGGCATTATATGGTGATTTGTCCATTATCTTCCATTATCATCTCTTGACGCGCGGCGTCCACACGCACTCGATCACTTGGTACCAATAATTCGTAGCATTTGCTTTCGTGTCCACACAGCTCAACCCTGTTCCAGAGTCATCCAGGTCAATGTGCAGATGAACCGTCGAGGTCCGTTCGTCGTGGAGCTGGTTGGACGAACTCGTGGAAATTGATCGATCGAGAGCAGCGTTTTATATCACATACTCTACATACTCTGCTTCGAGTGTGTTTTATGATTGTGTGCCGGATTTTCATCATCTCACCAAGCATTCCGACCGCTGGAACATAACTCTGAAGTCCTAGAACTGAGCTAGTCTTAGGCCTGTTCTAAATCAAATTAGCTCATCAGGTTTGATCAGGATTATAGGAATAATCACTGGGCCGGCAGTGGAGGGCTGGATGCATTCCTTCGTCACAAAAAATGCGAGTTTTAGTTAGGGAAACTGAATGGCCCAAGAGATACATGACTGGGCCGGCAGTGGAGGTCCTTTTTCTTTCTGTTATCAAATTTCTTCTTTTTCTAGGATTCATCTTTACAGTTCACTGATCCCTCAAAAAAAATCTTTACAGTTCACTGTACTGATCTGGGAAGCCTTCTATTTTATACACATGATAATCTTATGTGTTGTCCCTAGGCTCCAAAACCAGCATTCGCATCCTGAAAGGATATCATGCACGCAAACCATCTAATATGGGTTTCTTGGTGATTCATCCCAGTGTCGATGTCGATCCTGCTGCACATAGGCGTTGGAGTCAGCGAGTCGCTGTCTACCCTAGATTAATCATTAAAATGCACACGGAGATGACCACTTGCAAGTTACCACCATTCGCCATAAATCTCCTACGCCGCGAAATTTTTCACTGGGCCGATTGCGCTCCTGAGCGCCAAGGCCTACTGTGTGTCGTCATTTTGCGCGCGAACCCAATTGCGGACCAATACCATTCTGGCCCACTTGCATGAAATTCATTTCCTTCCTTTTTTTCCTTTTCGTTTGTTATTGCTCCTTTTCAAACAAACTGGTAGCAAGTAGAACAATAATGGCATGCCACAAACTACTAAATCCAACGAAATTTCAACACAAACATGAATTTTCAAACTAAAACAACTACAATGATACACCCGGGGCATTCCTTGACAGTCGAAATAGAATGATTTGAAAATATAAGGATATGAAAACGTGAAAATACAGAATGGAATATTTTTAGAAAATAGTTCAGTGATCAAATTATACTAATGGAATAACAAGTATTCACCCCTAAAAATATACAAATATATAACATGAAACATATATAAATTCTGCAACACCTTCTAATTAGCTTGTCAAAATATCAAAACTAAAAGAAAAATATTTAGAGCAGTAACAACCCAAATATATACCAGCAACAATAGTTAGGCCCCGTTTGTGGTACAGCTCCTAGAGATGATTCTCTGGTGAATACATAAGGAGCTCTGCCAAACAGTTTCTCAGAGAGAAGTGATTTTCTGCTGATTGTGTGAAATGATTCTCTAAAATAAACTAAGAGCCTGAGAGTTGAAAAAAGTAGCTTCTCCCAATTCTGTGAAGTGATTCTCCCTCCTGATTTCCAGAGTTTATGCTAAAGAATAAAAAAGAATCACTTTCACCCACAGAATCACTTCTCTTGGAGAATCAGCTCCCACAAAGAATCAGAATCAGATGTAGCTCTACCAAATAGGCCCTAGTATACAGAAAAAAAACAACTTGAACAATACAATTATATGTCATGAAAAGATGCATTTTCAATAGTGGAACAATCACGAGATAACACAAAATAATGAACTTTTACTACCAGAATGACTAAAAAGCATACCACCTAACTCACAAAAACCTGGAAAATTGAAAACAGAACATGAAATATGTAGTAGATCATTGCATTATTTTATTACTTGTTCAAGTATAGTTTTTTTAAGTTAGATTGACAAAAAACAGATGAATCAGACGAACTCGTGAAAGATGAAGTGAGTGTCAATGTAGAAATTTATGGCGCAGACATCATGCCTAGTCATATGCCAACCCTTGATATCTGTTGCAGTAACGGATCTAGGAATAGAGGGAAGAGAGGGGCTAAGGAATGGAATGCTAAAGTTTCACTAGCTTTGAGAGTTGTGGCGAATAATACGGTAGATGACAATTATTAACCATATGTAATTTGATAGTTTACAAAATTATTTTATGATATAAGTTACATATACAATTGAAAAGAGCATGGCATTTGAGAAATTATAGACAAAACTCATAATTATATATTTAATTTATGATGGAAAATAATTTTATACATATAACAAATATTACTTTTTTTGTTAATTTTTTGAAAGTATTTTAGGGCCATAAAATTTAGAATAGTTTTTAAAATGGTCTAATTTGGTGAATTTTAAGTTTAAACTTATGAAGATGCATGTATTGTTTTGAAAACATATGTTTATGTCTATTTGTTATATTATTAGAAAAATTTTATGAATTTTCGAGGTGACAGTAATGGGAAACACGCACGCTACTCGTTAAAGATAGAACTACGAGGCCCATACTAGGTGATATTAAGAGCCCGTTTGGATTTCCAAAAAAAAGAGCCCGTTTGGTTGTGAAAGAGGGTCGAGAGAAAAGAAACAAGTTCTCGTCTTGATGGGCCTGTTTTATGGGCTTAGTGCATATATGGGCTCAACTTGTCTGATTGCATGTCTCTAAATTCTGAAAATGGACCCATACTTGCTCATATTAAGGGCCTCTTTAGTTGCAAAAATTGTTTCAGATTTTCAGCTCTAGCAAATGATGAAAAATAAGAAACGTTTATCTTGGTTGCATCCAGAAAATTGTTTACTATGAACTTGTGGGGTGTGTAAATGTTTCCAACGTGAATCTAAAAGAAAAAAACACGTAAAATGTACTTTATATCGCTCGTTTATTCGGCATAATGGCCCATGCAACAAAATCGGCTATCCTAGGGGCCGGGTTCTCCATGGATGAATTAGGCAATTATATCCTAATAAATGCTCGTAGTCTCTTGCTTCTTCTACCTCCAGTCTGTTACCGGCGGGTAGGGCTGGACAAAATACTCGTGGCTCGATAGCTCGCTCGACTCGGCTCATTAGTGGTTTGGCTCGGCTCGTTTTAAATTGTTCACGAGCTGAGCCAAGATTTTAGCTCAGTGTGTTAACGAGCCAGATCGAGCTAGCTCGCGAGCCGCTCACGAGCTATAACAAGCCAGAGTCTATAGCCCAATATGTATTTTATTTGTCTGATTTACTTATATCTGAATGGTGAATGGTGATGGCCATGAATAATTTATGCTGCCGTGATATCATGTTGTGAACTACTATTGCTTCTATCTTATTTTTAAGCTTGAAATATGTGAAGAATAGTTGTTTTTTATTTTAGTGTGCCATAGATATTTTTTTATGAGAAAAACATGCGTGCTGATGATAAACGAGCTGGCTCACGAGCTAATCGAGCCAGCTCGAGCTAGCAAACGAACCGAGCCGAGCAGCTTCTCTAGCTCGCTTCGTTAACGAGCCGAGCCGAGCCGGCTCATTATGTTAACGAGCCAGCTCGAGCTGAACCGAGCCGAGCCAAGCCAGCTCGATATCCACCCCTACCAGCGGGGACGGCTTATCCATTCAATAAATCTCACAGGTGCACTGCACCGCGACGAGGATCTCGTCGAACGCGATGGGATCGCTGATCACCACACGCACACATATCTAGCAACCTCGTGGTACAATTGAACACGAGTCATATGTTCACACACGTCATATCGTCACATGATCAACGCACACATGCATGCACAGTACTCATAGAGGACAGAGGAAGACAAAGAGATTCGAGAGGTACAAAACTCAGAAAGTTACACACTCGTCCGAACAATCACCAACCAACCATGGATACAGTTTCGTCAATGACCACCAAACAAAGCAACAGCTTGGCAGCGACGTAGCATTACCAGAACGAGACTACCACACGGAACACACAGTTACTCCATTCCCTCGACCAAGTAAAAAACAAAAAAAAAATGCATGGCGGCCACACGCGTATCATGCATCAACCACCACCACCCACACCGAACCGAACCATCCGATCCACACAATCCGCGGCCGATCGATCTACTCGATGCCGTAGACCTTCTTGAGCAGGGTGATGAACTCATCCACCTTCTCGGGCGGATGAAGGCTCCCCGCCACGCTCTCCCTCTCCGCGCACCGCCTCCCCCACGCCGCCAGCCTCGGCGCGACCTCCGCCACGCTGAACTCCCCGTACCTCTCGTAGCTGGGCAACCACGGCACGAACGGCGCGACGGCCACGTCCACGAACCCGAACTCCTCGCCGCCGAAGAACTCCTTCTCCCCGAGCTCGCCGTCCAGGTTCCGCAGCACCCGCACGAGCTCCCCCCGCGCCTCCGCCCTCGCCTCGCCCTTGAGCTTCCACAGCTTGGTGCCCAGCTCGTAGATCTTGTCGGAGTACCCGGCCCAGAAGCGCGCCTGCGCGCGCGCGTAGGGGTCGCCGGCGGGGAGGAGCTTCCGGGGGGTGTCGGGGAAGGATTCTTCGAGGTAGTTGAGGATGATGAGGGACTCGCAGATGGGGTGGCTGTTGTGGAGGAGCACGGGGATCTTCTTGTGGATGGGGTTGGAGCGGAGGAGGAGGGAGCTCTTGGTGCCTAGGAGCTCCTGCTCGGAGTAGTCGTAGGGGAGGGATTTCTCGGCGAGCGCGATGCGGCAGCGCTGCCCGAACGGGCTCACCCAGAAGTCCAGCAGCACCAGGGCATTCTTCTTCTCGGCCTCCCCCGCCATTGCCGGCCGCGCCCGCAGCTTGATCTCTCTTCCCGACCTCCCTCTCTCTCTCTTTCTTGGCTCGCGTGTGTGCGGTGAGTGGTGACACACGAGTGGTGAATGGATGGTTGCTGCGGAGACGGAGATGTGTGAGGAAAGGAGGGGTCTGCTTTATAGGGAGGAGATCGACCAGGGTGGTGAACTGGTGATCGATATGATTGAGAGCGCGTTGTCGTAACTGAGGAACCGTGGAGTAATAAATACTCCATCCGTTCTGAAAAACCTGTCGTTTAGAGCAAGATTTAGGTTAAATATTGAGAATATAAATCATCGTTTAAATTGCTGAGTTTATAAATGTGAAAACTATATGAATAGATTTGTCTTGAAAAATACTTTTATAAAAGTATACATATATCACTCTTTGATAAATATTTTTATAATAACAAGAGGTCAAAGTTGTGTTTTGGAGACCGTGTCGATGTCCTAAACGTCAGGTTTTTCAAAACGGATGGAGTGAGAGTGGCAGTGCTCGATCGTATCGTATGGTGAGTTGTGACGGAGCGGTCGATCGATGCGGACAAATAATGCTCCACCGCACCCGGAAAAGCATCTCCCCTGGTTTAGAAAACATCGACGATTAACCAGATGCATAGCAGCCATCGATATCGCGAACATGATGAGATATGGGAAGACGTACGGCATGCAGCTAGCTAGCAGCGGCTAGTGACCAAGCAGTGTGTGGTGATCGATCATATCGCTGCAGGCAGAGCAGCTTTGGCACTTTGTGAATAGTGCGTGTCCTGCTGAGATTCCTTTCCCGGCTGAGAATTGGCGGGTGTGCGAGCAAATTAAAGCTAGCGACGTGCAGCGCGGCTCGATCGGGGGCGGATGGGCTAATCCTCCGGCGGCCTCGTGACTCAGGTAGCGGGCACGTATGCATGATATGCGCGCGGAAGCAAGACGAGACGACACCGATCGACGATTAGCGACAGGCCAGGACAGGGTGCTGGTCCCGATCGTGCCGATGATGATGGGCGCCTGCCCCATGGGAGAGCCAGCGACGATGATGAGATATGGCCATATGGGAATGGGGAGGACGGCATGCATGCAGCAGCGCGCGGCAGCGGCCAAAGTGTGTGTGACCGCTGCAGGACGCGTACTCCAAGTCGACGAGCCAATTTGGCACTTTCCCGTTTCCACAGAATCGGGTGCGAGAAAGCAACGTCCTGGCCGTGTTTCCTTGGCCATGGATCTCGATGCATCGGGGCAAATCTCACTGATATATCCCAGGTCATCTCACATGCATGCATGGGTTCTGTGTTCTCTGGTGTTGACCGTGACCCACGCATGCATATGTGTCATGTGTGTGCAGATCCTTGGACCTAATATAATTGTATAAATGTATAATACACTAGCATATATATATGATTTCTCAGGCAAATAATAATGCTCCACCGCACCGCCAAGTAATTATTAGAAAGCATCTTGGCCTGGTCTCAGAAAACATCGCGCGTGAGAATCAAAATAGTCATCATCGATGCCCAATCCCAGCACCGTATGTGTTAGTATAATGACACTATTAGCTGTCCAGATATGGAGGTATATAAGGGTAGTTACAGGCTAAAACCTAGCAGCAGTAGCGGAGCTAGGATTAACACTAAAAGAGGCCAAATCTGTACTAATGAACAGCGCAGCTAGATAGTTGAAGTGCTGGAGTATAAACATTTCTTTTAAGAAGAAGTGATATTCAGACGTGAGGCCATGCCCATTTTGAGCAGAAAATGACAGGCTTGCATGCAGATTAGCTCATAAGCATGCATGGCTTTTAAGAGTTTGTAGAGGCAAGGGGGATATATGGCCGAGGTTAGCCTACATACAGCTCCGCCAGACCGCCACTGCCTAGCAGAGTAGTTTCTGTAGCTGCCAGGTATATAAGGGTGTTTCCAACCTAGACTAAATCGGGATTAGAGCTGTGATTTAGGCCGTGTTATTTATGGGCCATCCGAAGCACGACATTTTGACACGGCACAAAGCACGGGACGGCACGATAAATTTTGGGCCGTGCCTAGGATCTCGGCACGATGGGCGGCATGGCATGGCACGGCACGAATCTTCGACCGTACTTAGGCCAGCACCGCATGACACGAATCTTCAGCCGTGCTTGGACCGGCACGGCACGATAAATTTTGCGTCGTGCCTAGGATCTCGACACGATAGACGGCACGGCACGGCACGGATCTTCAGCCATACTTGGGCCGGCACGGTACGATAAATCTTGGGCCGTGCCTAGGATCTCGGCACGATGGGCGGCATGGCATGGCATGGCACGACACGAATCTTCAGCCATACTTGGGCCGGCACGGTACGATAAATCTTGGGCCGTGCCTAGGATCTCGGCACGATGGGCGGCATGGCATGGCACGGCACGAATCTTCGACCGTACTTAGGCCAGCACCGCATGACACAAATCTTCAGCCGTGCTTGGACCGGCACGGCACGATAAATTTTGGGCCGTGCCTAGGATCTCGGCACGATGGGCGGCATGGCATGGCACGACACGAATCTTCGACCGTACTTAGGCCAGCACCGCATGACACGAATCTTCTGCCGTGCTTGGACCGGCACGGCACGATAAATTTTGTGTCGTGCCTAGGATCTCGACACGATAGACGGCATGGCACGGCACGAATCTTCAGCCATACTTGGGCCGGCACCGCACAGCACGAATCTTCGGTCGTGCTTGGGCCGGCACGGCACGAAGATGACCCATTGCACTAACATGTATTGTTATCCTTTTTTTATTGTCTTTTCACAAACCTTAAATAACTACTACTATATAAGAAAATAAAAAAAATCTAATTTTAATATATGAAATCATATCAATGATTATTTATAAAATAAGAAAATTGGTAGCATTTTCTATGGCCACGTGACAATCCTAATGTTCACCAAAAATATCTAATATTAAGAGTCATTTAATCCATTAGTTTTATAAATTCTTGTATCATACAGAGTAATAGTATATATGAGCATATGAACGGTCACATAATACAAGCATATGTATTTTGAGGGCCGTGCTTGGGCTAGCGCGGCACGAACGCGGGCCACCGTGCCGTGGGCCGTGCTTGGGCCTAGGTAAAAGCTTGTCCCTCACGTACCTAAAAGTCTAGGCACGAAGCGGCCATGCCGGCATGGCACGGCCCAAGTCCTACCTCTGACCAGTACTAAAAGTTTCATTTATCTTGGGCCAAAACGCAATCGGGATAAACGTAGGGATGAAAGGTCCATTCTTTACTCGTGATTGTTTCTCACCGTATTTTCCGCCATTGGCTGATCTGAAAAACCCTTCCCATATCCTTCTGAACCTTTTTTCTTTCTCTAAAAACACCTAGGAGAATTGCGTGTCTTTGTATTGGGGTGAAAATTAATAAAAGAAGAAAAACAGGGTCATTTGCATTGCCTCAAATGGCAAAACTCAAAACACAAAGAGTCACACCTAGACTTACCATGCACACCGACACACCAGTGACAGTGATCATCAGAAACAACTTGCCCCACACAGTATACAAACGACCAAGAATTCAAAACTGTAACCTGCTAGAGATCATCTAACTTCTTAGCGCCTGCCATGATCCACAGTTGCCCTTTTATGAAACAGTGATTAGTCCGGGGTTCTGGATGATGCTGGGCTTCTGCCTGTTCACTGCCAGAATGCCAAGCTTTACATGTTTCCTAAACATCTACTGAAGGTCGATCTGCTAGACTTTCGGGCCTTTTTGGCATAAGTTTATGGAACTGATGTCTATTGAAATGAGTTTCAAAGGGTCCAACATCAACCACAAATTATTTTTTTCCCAGAATGCTTTAGGTTCTCACAAAGTCAAAATTCTAGTATAAGGTTCAAACATTGTCAATTAGTTGTTTTGACAAACTCATCTTAAAATCAACGAAAATATCATATAAAGGTGTCCATCATATGCATATCATGATCAGAGTAAGCCCACAAATATTTAGTGCAAGATGTATATCAATGCATTAATTCAGACAAGATGGAGGTAATCGAAATATGCCTTGCATCACCAAGCAAGAACATCTGAGCTTGGCCTTATCGCGGGTTTCTGTCTCTATTGTTGTTGCCTTATTGGTACTCATGCATACGCCTGGAATCTGAAGGCGCACTAAATCAATCAGATTTGAGCACATCTAACGAAATCGAAAACAGCTACAGAAGAGGGAGGTTGGAGGCGTGGGCAAAGATCATCATGGGAATCTATACACATCAGAGGGAACGCATCTGATCATTGTTTCCTACTGGATTTCTTCCAGATTTCATAGATTTCACTCCTCAACAACACATGCCAAGGACCTGAACTGAATTGAATCCATGCGAGATGAATCAATGAACAACTAACCACATTTGGAGGAAACGACGGGCGACTTCTGGCGGTCACTGGCAGAGACGATCACCGGGCAAAATTACGACGGGGGAGGGACGGCATAGGCTGTAAGACGGTGAGTTCTGACTGTTGCTGGCAGAGATAATCACGGGGCATATTTCAATGGGGGAAGGATATGGCAGAGGAGGTAGGGGCACAGGCGACTTGCGCGACGTGGTCCTTTTTTGCTGCAAAATATATGGGACGCTGAGCATGGCTAGGTGATCGCTATATTTCGATCGAACGCCTAAAAACGCTAGATGGCAGGTGATCGCTAGATTTCGATCGAACGCCTAAGAACACTACATGGCAGGATGACAGGGTTATGACGGGGAAGGCTTCACGAATTTTTTTTCCCAAATTCGAATTTTAGGAGTATATAGACAGAGAAGAGATGTTATCTGCATTCTGTCAGTAACTAATACAAACATTCATACGGAGACTTAGGGTTCCATATAAATCTTGTTCCTTCAGTAACTAGTAAGGCAGTTGAAGAGCCGGTATGGGATGGTTTGGCATAAATAGTTATGCTAAGAACTTGGAAGGTTTGGATAGAGCGGAACAATAGAGTCAACCAACAGGCCTCATTGTCAACGAAGCACGCTCTTAGACCATGCAATTTGTCATTTAATTTTTCTACTATTTGTTTTAGTGGCTAGGCTGTTTCTTTCGCTTTCTTTATGTTATGTAATTCTTTTGCGTTCTTAGGTTTTGTATGTTTAAGCTCTTGTTTATTGTAGTGCTTGAACGGATTCAAATAAATGGAGATTGGATTAACTGATGAGCCACCCGGCCTATTGTTGATTTACTTGCTGAACCAATCGACCAAATTCATGACAGCCTCATAAACCACCACCAATATATACTATATAACGCACCTCTTGTATACTTGATTGATTCAAGGAGATGGACACCGTGTTGACGGTGCCACCTCTTCTTGATTTACTTGTTGAATCAACCAACCAAATTCATGACCGCCTCATAAACTAATAGCTACCAATATAATCCCCGCATTCAGCAGTTTTTTTGTTTTTGCTTTGACTGTTGTAAACAACAAATAATTAAATAACTTTTCCGCTTGATCGATTTAAAAAAACGAAGATTGGATTTGCTGAGCCACCTCTTGTTGATTTACTTGTTGAACCAATCAACCGAATTCATGACAGCCTCATAAACCACCACCAGTACCATCCCCACATCCTGCAGAATTAACCTACTAGTAGTACATTTTTTTACTCTCTGCTTGCTACCAATATAAACAGTTACACCCAGCAGTTCTCCCTACATTACCCTTTGATAACCCCTGCATTTCTGTACTTGTACCTGATAGCCCAGAACAGGAAGAAGAGATAGTTGAGGGTGCTGAGCACGCACATGAGCCAGTAGAACCTCTCGAGGTGGTAATGGTTCAGGCTGGCGCCCTTGAGCCACGGCCGGTGCCCGCCGTGCCCCGTCGCGCTGTTCACGATGGACACCAGCACGGAGCTCAGGTAGTATCCCAGCGCCAGCGACGCCCACGACAGCGACGTCGCCAGCGAGCGCATCCTCGCCGGCGCCTCGCTGAAGAAGAACTCGAGCAGCCCGGCCAGCGTGAACAAATCCGCCGACCCCAGGAACAGGTACTGGAACGCGATCCAGAAGAAGCTGATGGGCAGCGGCTGCCTCGCCGAGTCCAGCATCCCGCTGTCCGCCGCCACGCTCTTGCGCTTGACCTCGACGGCGGCGGCCACGGCCATGGCGACGATGGAGAGCACCAGCCCGGTGCCGATGCGCTGGAGGTGGCTGATGCCCATCTCGGTGCCCGTCACGCGGCGCGCGAACGGGACGATGGCGTGGTCGTAGACGGGGGCGAGGAGGATGATGAAGGTGACCGGGAACACGGGCAGCGACGCCGGCGGCACGGTGAGCCCGCCGACGCGCGTGTCCATGGTGGCGGCCTGCTCGACGGAGAAGGTGGAGAGCTGCGCCAGGCAGGCGTTGAGCATGATGGTGGAGAAGAAGATGGGCAGCACCATGAGCACGATCTTGACGTCCTCCACCTCCCGCACCGTGCACGCCAAGGGGGTGCACTGCGCGGCGGCGGCGCGGTTCAGGAACGCGAGCTCCCGCGACGGCTCGGCCGCGTCGGCGTCGTCGTCGTCGGCGCAGGCGGCGGCGTCGGAAGCAGGCTTGCAGTACTCCTTCATATCCGTGCTCCCCGTGGGGCTGGGCGCGCGGTCGATGACGGCGCCGTTGCTGGCGCTCTGGGCGCCGCCGCCGCGGCGGCACCGGCCGGCGAGGGCGGCGGCGACGAGGACCTTGGCGATGGTGGTGAGCGGGCTCCCCGTGGGCACCTTGTTGCGGTAGAGCGCGGAGCCCGCGGCGAAGGCCGGGATGGAGAGGAGGATGGCGATGGTGGAGATGCCGAAGCCCCACTGCCAGCCCTTGTTGTCCTCGACCCAGACGGCGAAGGTGACGGCGACGAGCGCGCCGCAGGAGAGGCAGAAGACGAAGTAGTTGAAGAAGGTGGAGCGCCCCTTGCGGCCGCGCGGGGCGTGCTCGTCGAATTGCTCGGCGCCGTGGGAGGGCAGCGAGCCCTTGATCCCGCCCACGCCCAGCGCCGTCAGGTACAGCCCCGCGAACAGCATCGCCTTCTTCGCCCCCGACACCGGCGAGCACGGCGCCGCCGCGCCCGGAGACGTGGCGCACGGCGGCGGCATCAGGTGCGGCGTCCGCGCCTGGATCGTCAGGATCACCAGCCCCTGCGCGCCATTGCAAACAAAAAGGTAAGCCCACGTACATTCATTAACGGAAGAAGCAGGCAATTTAGACATTGCACAGCCCATGTGTGGCCCAACAATTGTCTTTTGCCAATGCGGTGACATGACGATTTTTTGTTTTTCGTCTGATGAAATGATTTGGTGCGAGTTGTCTGCAGTCGATTTCGCTTTACAAGCAAGACATACAATCATGTCAAGTGAGGAGACGTGAGTCCATCATGTCGAATGAATGATTGGGCAAATATCAGGGGACAGCGACAAAAGCAAGCAACACGGGCGCGGCAAAGGCAAGTGGCGGCGGGGGCCCGGGCGAGGCGAGCTACTTGCTCCGGCTGGCCGCCCGCGCGCGGCGTGGCTTTGCGCCCGTGCGCCGGGGCGGCAAAGCAGGGGAGGAGACCGAGAGCCCCCGTCCCATCCCATGCAGTTAGCCCTTTGACCAAACCATGCAAGGGTCAGGGTTCCAGACAAAAATCAGAGGTTAATGGCGGGCGATCTGACAACAAAGCCGAACGGTAGTGTGCGCGGTTTTGTCAACGCTGACTACATAAACGATGGACGTCGAGGTCGAGATGTTTGCGAAATTGCGAGGCTCCGATAGGCTGGGAGGAGATCGAGTGCGGTCGAGCGGTGATCGTTGTCATGTCAGACATATATGGAGGAGGTGAGGTGATCGAGAGGCGAAAGCAAAAGGCTGATCATGCAAAGTTGAGCTACTTTCTGCCGTCGGCGGTCGGCACGTGTTGTCAGATCAGCGCGCGCAACTGGCTATTATTCCCCGGCAAGAAGCACACCAGAGTCCAGCAGCCTCCAGGCACCGAGCCGCCGCCCGCGGACGGAACGAACGGGAACCCGACGCGCCCCGTGCCGTCGCAGTCCGGGCCCCGCCCCAAACCTCCGGCCCCGCGCGAGCGCAATCCTTTTCCTCACTTCCCGGCCCCGTCCGTGGCCGTGTCCCGACGCGCGGGGTTCCTGACCAAAGCCGGGGATACGCCGTACGCGGGTCGCGTCCGTGTCCGTCCTCACGCGCAGCACCGGCCTGAAGCTGAAGCAGCTAGCGGCACCGGTGGTAAAGCCTCCAGAACGTTCGGTTCGGCCCTCACACGGTTTCGCCCTTGGCCCCCAGCCCAGGGTTACCTACCAGGTGTCCCTGTCGCCGATCCTTTCGGCCTCGATCAGTCGATCGTCGTGCCGTGCATGGCGATCAGTCGATAGCGCGGACGGCTTCCAAAAGCGCCGGGACGATCGAGTACCTGGCGGCTCCCCGACCATACGGATTGGGCTTGCCCAAAACACAAAGCTCCATTGTGTGTGTGTTCCAGGGATGGCCGGATTATTCGGTACGTACAAAATGTTTTCTAGTGTCTGCGTAATATAATAATAACAAAACGATCAACACCCATCGGCTTCAGCCATCACACTGCGTTTGCCCTACATCTTACGGCTGTTGATGCAAATGGCATTACAAGGACTGTTTTTTTTTATTTTTATTAACCGCACAAGTAGTACGTACTGTACTATTATATATGCTACTAGCTAGGAAGTGCCCACGTGATCCGCATACACATGTCACTTTACACGCCACACATCAACATCCATCCTACTCATCAAATAGCTAAGGCAACATTTCCCGACGGTCATTGGCAATTAAGTGATATTTTGAACAGCACAAAAGTGAAATTAAAACCCAACAAAAAAAACATTGACTGGTCCTGCCCACACAGGCAGGTCAGCCAAACATACCCACGGGCATGTTCTTCTTCTCCAACACGGAGGACAAGAGAGAAAGCATGCATGCCACAGAGACAATTTTGCAGTTTGCACACACAGCACAAGAGGGTAGCCGCCCCCGGTCCTTTGCGACAACGGGTTTCACATGGTTATCGTTGCAATGCGTCGCGCCGCTGGTTCTTTTCTAAAAGCGACAGGATCTGAGGTCCACGGGTGATTACGTACCCAACACAAGGCCGGCCCCCGGCCTACGCTGCAGGCATGGTTAAGCCCATGCCCTAGGCACACATAGGCTGGTGCTGTGTGACAGCACAATGTATGATCAATATGTGATTAGCTTCCCTTTGACCCAGGGTACCGAGTCAAATTAAATCGGCCCCAGCATATCTCATCTTGTTGGCGAATAAAGTGATGGCTACCAATAATCATTTGCCCCTAATCTGCCCGGCCCTCAGCTCCTGCATGCTTAACCCAACCCAAACCGCAGGGAATTGTGCATGAGCTTGGCCGGCTTTAATTCGGCCACTGAGATGAACAAACGGACGGGCCTGACGACTACCTGGGCTTGAGTGCACTAGTCTCGCAGGTGCATGTCATGGACGTGGAGCACGCGGAACGCTACGTTCATTAGCTGATATAGAGTTATATATGGCGCGCTGCGCACGTGCTCTGATTTCGTTTTTTTTTTTGATACTTCTCTCTGATTTCGTTTAGTGGTGAATTGAAAGTGACTCTCACACATGACAGAGAAGACAGAGAACTACTACGATATGGGTATGACTTATGAGCTGAGCCTACGTAGCGAGGCCACGTGTCGCCCCGTCACCCTAGCTGTTTGGACGGGTTAGTTGATGCATGGGAGACAGCTAGGATATTCTACTTGACCCAGCCATCCCGTCAGCCGAAGCGGATCGATCATGAGGGCAATGTGCCCGGAGAAAGAGAAGTCAAAGCTCTGACGTGGCTGGCCAGCTGGGCTGCGTACCATATCGGCTAGTACCATTCCTTCATCCTCCCACGCCAGCGTGGAGATACGATGAGGACCATACAGATATGTTCTTGCCTATACTATTATAGTATATCCGGAAGCATCATCTACCAACCTCATATATATTTTTTATATGGCAAAAAAGATAGCAGACAATTTTGAAAGCAAAAAAAGATGCATGTATATACAGCAGTTTCGTTGCGTACCATGAACTCGATGAAGGCGCTGACGATGTAGATGGTGTAGGTGGTGAAGAAGGCGTCGGAGAGGAAGCCGCCGAGGAGCGCGAGCAGGAACGCCGTGCCCATGAAGTTGGTCACCGCCGTCGCCGACTGCGACGGCGAGTAGTGCATGAACCGCATCAGGTACGTCACCAGGTTGCTGGCGTTCGCCAGGAACGCAAGGTTCTCCAGCACCTCCACCACTGCGCGCCAGATGATAATAACAGGGTCAGAATATGGGTCACAGTTTAGCTTTATTTGTTCAGCACAATCACTAGTTCACCACGACTAAGACCAACGAATGTCAGGCTACTAAGGAACCCACTTGGACACATGGAATTTTCCAAAGCGATCTCAGTGGAAATTACAAACAATGAAACAACTAGCATGATCCTGTAAAGTAGGCTAACTTTTTCTCTATTGAAAAAAGCAGTGAGTGAGTGAATTGGACCAATTGGCTGAGTTAAAAATTACGTAAGCAGCATGTGCGGTAGTAACTGACATAACGTCCCCCATGATGTGCGGCTGTGTGGCGTTCCCGATGCGTACCGGGCGGCCAAATTTACTCGGTGACCCCATTGTTTGTGCCTTGCGATTCGTGCCGCGTTTTAATGCGGGGCTTTGGGACGATCATCAGGCCGGCGGGGTCGGGGTCATATTCTTTTCTTTTCTCCCCTTGTCTGTCTGAACCTCTCAACGGCTTACGGCTGAACCCATCCAGCCGCTCTCGTCAGAGAAGAAGAACCGAAAACAGAGAGCCCAGGATCAGATCAGGATCCTGAATTGCTGACGATGACAGCGCGAACGAACTGGTTTCCCTTCACATATGCAACCGAGCTCGCTCGTCTGCATGATCCAGAGCCTTCCGGATCAGTATCCCTCACGATCAGTTTGGTGAGCCAGTGCCCTGAAGAACATGATGGCTCAACCATGGACGCGAGCAGTGCTGGTGCTGCTCATGGCACCCAAGAAAGAAAGAAAGAAGAGGAAGCTTGCAGGGTTCAACCAATTGCACGCACGGGTCATGCAGATGCAGCGCATGCAAGTTGCGCCTGCCTTTTTTTTCTTCTCTCTCTGGGGTTCGTGGCACAACTGGGCGCCAAAAGGCGCCGAATTCCCGGGCGGCAATTTGCTGAAGCACCCGGCCGGAGGGGGCGCCGGGTGCGGAACTGTATGTGAAAGGGAGCGAAAGCAGGGGGAGGAATGGAGCCCAACGGACACCAGTGGGTAGGGAGGGGGCGAGAGAAAGAAAGAGGTCAGGTGAGGAGGTGAGAGAGGGGCAACGAGAGAAAGAAAGGGCCCTCGAGCGAGCACCACTTGTCCAAAAGCAGCGAGCCAGCCGATCGGGGATGGATGGGAAAGGAAAGGAGGCGTCAGTTGGGGAGAGAAGAAGAAGAAGAAGCAAGGAGAAAGCAGGGGAAATGGAAGCCGTGGCGCTCAGGCTTGCAGGCCAGAGCGGCAGAGCCAGAGGGGCCGTGCGTGCATGGAGGCCGGTATCCTATTCGATCCGCCGTGCTCGTGCAGCCTTTTTCTTTCGTTCTCCCCCAATCAAACCAGGTCCCCTACCTGCAGCAATACAATCGGCGGCGGAGCTCTAGAAGAATCTGGAAATCAAAAGCGGCGCTGGCCGGGGGCGAGAGCGAGAGGGTCAATAGCTTACCGAGGACGAAGGAGGCGGCGAGCATGCCGCCGTGCCGGGCCCGTGTCGCCGGCCGGTTCCGCCAGTCCACGTACCCCTCCCACCGCTCCGTGTCGCGCGCGCCGTCCTCCTGCCACGAACACCGCCGCCGCGCGACGGGGAAGAGATCAGCAACGAGGACCGATCGAGCAAAGAAATGGCCAGGGATTAGCCGGAGGGAAGCTCCAGGGACTCACCATGGTGCGCGCCGCTGCTCGCTGCAGCGTCCTCGGGGCTCTGGAGTGGGAGCGCACGGGCAGATGAGGAGGAGGAGAAGGGAGGGAGGCAGCAGATCAGGGGGGATCGCGCGCGTCTTGAGTTCACTCGTGCCTGCGGGGGAGAACTAGAAGGGAGAGAGGCTGCAGTATTTAAAAGTGTGGAGGAGGAGAGAGACGGGGAAGGGAGGGAGGGCCCCCGCGTCCCGTCCCTGGGGGCAGCGCGAGGGGTAAGTAAAAGGGCGCCGAGGAGGGGCACCACATCGCATCGCACACGAACGCCACCGGCCCAGCAGCACACAGGACCGCTGAGAGGGACGCACCACGACAAGTCAGTGGCTGTGTACTGCTCTGCCTCTGGGTCAGGCTCGCGGATGTCAACCTCAAGATGCCCCATGGAACTAGGGAAAAAGGATAGGACGTGCATATATGTGTATGTAAATATCCTCCCTTCCATATGTAATTTAGATATCGTTTTGCACAACGATACTGTCTCGTAACTTTGACTTCTTTATTTTATATAAAATTATTTATTAGAAAAATAATATATATATGCTTTTATAAAAATATGGTTTTTACATTTTCAAACTCAACGACTTTTTCGTGATTTATATTTCCAATGTTTGACTCAAATCTTGTCCAAAACGATCTCTAAATCCTATACTGGGGGAGTATGCATGGTTTTATTATTATTCTGTGATTCATTTCTTTCGTTATTTGTAAGATCGAGTCTGAAAGGATCATTACTCGCCTTCGTCTCGGCGACGACGAGGTTCCTTTCTTTTCCGCCTTCTCTTTGGTATACATGTCTTTCCTCCAAGTTGGGCATGGGGTTGCGGTGTGCCAACGTGTGGATTGCTCGTGCATCGTGTGTGGCAGCGAGGGAGAGGATCATCAGGTCCTAATAAGACAAGCAGTGTTGTCTTACATGGATAGTGGTGTTTCCAAGCGCGATGCTTTATCTGTCTTATGATGCAAATATTTTGTCGATATATGAGAGAATTAAATAGGAGAGAGAAGGAAGCTTATCTTGAAGATAAAGCTTTGGCAGGCACAGAATCTAATATTCTTGATCCATTCTTATACACAAAATAATTGCATTAGGACTATCATAAGAGTAACTTAACTTGAGAGCTTAATTTTAGGATTAAATGTACAACTTTGTTCCAAAATAATTGCATTTCTGGACATGCCACGCTTGGATAATATACACATGGAGAAATAGCCAGAAATGTACTTATTTCATCTTACACGCTGCTGGTTGCTTAATTCGTATGTATCCAAGCTTTTTCTTGCATGATGAAACTGAAAAAGGGCAACTATATATAGCAATCAATTATTAGAGGTAGAGCAAGGAGACACACCTTGAAGCACAATTTTATACCATGAAAATATGATCTGTATACTAATTATTATAGGGGGCACATTTTGTACCATCCAATAATACCAAAAATAATTTGATCAACAACAATCCTAAATTGACTTTTATATATATTTATATCCCAAAATCTATACCGAGAGGGGTCTCCGTTTAACCTTATCCCGAGACCCCTCCTCATCTCCCTTCTTTTTCAATCCAACCGTTCCGTTCCCCATCGAGCATCACTCCTCGAGCCGGATCTCGCGCACGCCGTCGTTCCCCCGTCGGGGTGCTCGGCGCGCTTGCACGCCGGCGCCGGCGATGGCTTCACCCTGGAGAATTCCTGGAGGCGAGGCGTCGCGGCCTCTTCCGTCATCAGCATCGCCGGAGGAGGCAGGGGCTCAGCGTCGCTCCAGGGCGCCGACGGCGTGCCCCCGGGTCTCCACTTGGTGTACATGGGCAAGTCGCGCTGCCGCTACCTCAACGCCGCCAACCTCGTCGGCCAACACCTCTTCCAGAGCCTCGTCGACCGCTCGGGCTGCGCCGCGGCGTCGGCGCCGTAGGCACCGTCTGGGCTGCGAGGTCATGCTGTTCGAGCACCTCCTCTGGATGCTCGAGAACGCGGACCCGCAGCCGGAGTCCCTCGACGAGCTCGTCGAGTCAATCCGCGGCGAGGAGGCGGCGACGCACCCCGGGTTGGCACATGCCGTGGATCTCGGATTGCGGAGCACGGAGGGGGGTGGGGGTCGATTCGGGAGGCTGATTCGATGCGGGAGGCGGCGCCGTGGATGAGTTAACCAGGCCGGGAAGCGCCTTCGGTGGTGGGCCAACGAATCCTGTTGCTGGGGAGTGAGGCAACACATCGATCTAGGTGCACATACTCTCCTCATTTGTAACCTGCAGATCTAACTATGTGCATTTGATTTTGATTTCAACCTATTTGAGTATCCCTGCATTTGATTTTCGACCAGTCCTCCTGAAGGAGCTCAGAGACATCCCGCTTGAGTATCCATGCATCTGTGTTTCCACTTGATTTAATTTCATTACCCTGAAGTTCATTGGTCGATTGATTTATCTCTTTGTGGTACGTTGTTGCTTGTGTAGATCTCGCGAAGCACCCAGTGTTTGGCCGGCCCGACACGCTATAGTGAGTTCGATTCTCTCCATTTTGTGCGCTTCCATTACATATCGCGCGTATTCCTTGTTTGTAGTATTTGTGCCACGCCGAATTATGGTGTTTAGGGTGTGGAGGCCGCGATGGAGAGATGCAGGGTCCCTGGCGGGCTGCAGATTTCCAAATTGCGAAATAAATGGACAGATGCATGGTCCATGTCTGATTCAGATTTCTATTTCATTTCCCCTGTCAGTCTTCTGTTAGGTCCAAATGGAGCTTGGTGCCAGTGCATTCATTGTGCTTTGGGGATAGAGGGAGGGTTTGCAAGAACAGGCTGGCTTCGTATTGGCTGGTTGATGTGAGAGGCTTTTCGGTGTGTTTATCGCTTCTATTTGTGTGTTGTTTGTTGCTTATTTGTGACAAATAGGATATGCGTTGCATGCAAATTCTTCTGAATACTAAGAAAATTAAAATTTGTAGACATCTTGAACCGGTATAGTCTACCTGACACATCTTTTTTAGTTTTTCGGTGGGCTTTGTATCATTCTAATAGATTCTATCATAAGACCAGCCAAACAATATTGGCCTTGAGCTTCTGATTTCAAGTTCCTAGCTATAGATGGGTAACACTTACAGAAGATCTAGATTTTTATATGCTTTTAGGGAAGTAACTTATCATTGATTTACATTAGGTAGAAAGTAACATTCCACGTACTGTTCTTCAGCACAGAGGCAGTAACTTATAAGAGTTCTTAGTGATACTCCTATATACAGGCTTTTTTGACACATCATTTTTATTGCATAAGATAATCAAACTAGGATGGTACGCGTGCTTCACCTATTGGGGAATTCGTTGGACCTGGCATTTTTTTTCTCGACACTTGTCGTAGTGTAAACTGTTATGTACATGCTAGGAATTATGGAACCTACTTTAATCTTATGTAAAATTGTCTTCAATGGGTTCCTATGTCAGGCGGTTGTGTTAGTCTAAAAATATCCATAAAAGTGAAAATTGGATAACCTCATGTACTGAGAAAACATCCTGACAAAGGTGTAAGTACAGATTCACCATAACTAAGTAGCTTAGTAAATCAGACTTGAAATTTATGTACTGCATTTTGCCCAGTTTCTGTTAACATTCTATTGATAATTGGTGACAATAACTACCACATTTCACTGGAAATGATAATTAAGTATCATTTTCTGTGATAGGAAGTAACTTTTCATAATTTTAGTTCAACATTAAGTAGCTTTTTCATTTTTTACTTAACAGAATGTAACATACATTAAGTATCATTTTAGTGCATGCCTATTGAATTGCAGCTAAAGTAACTTGTACTTTTCTTACTATTTTATTTTATTTAGAAAGGACCTTACTGTTGCTTTTGTACAGATGTAACTAAAGTAGGGTTAGTGCATAATGGGCAGCACTGTCTCTTGGAAGCCAGATATTGGAGCTATTGGCGCAAGCATCTTCAACTATTGTAGTGTTTACTTTTTGTGGTTATTCTAGTGCTAATATAGTTTCAGAGAAATATATATCTGTTTGGTCATTTCTTTTGGTTTTAGTACTTGTTATCATGATATACTTTTTTGTTTGTTGTGGCCTTTGTATGTTAGATTTGACCAGCCATATAGAGCCTATTTATCAGTTGAATTGCAGAGTGGTATGTGTCATGGGTGACCCTGTAATTCATGGCGTGGTACTTTTACTGAATGTTCACCCAATCATCGGGTTCTATTGTGTCAAAAGTAACTTTGGCACTATTTATATGGATTAGGAAATAACTTATCATCACTGTATATATTACAAATAGTAACTTATCTATAATTGATATGATAGAGGAAGTAACTTAGCATCAGTATACATAATAAATAAATAACTTGACATAACCTGCATTACACATTATTTTTACTTTTTTGGGTATATGTGCTTGATGTAGTAGTGAGCTACGGAATAAAAAAGTAGATTATTACAGTGAGTCTGGCATGATAGGTCTGACTAGCCAAAGAGAGCCTTATGATGGTTGAATCATGCTGTTTCAGCCACAAAAATGCAATGGAATAGTGTGCAGTCATGGGTGAAATCGTTAAGGGTCACTTTTAAATTTTTCGCTTGTGACCCTGAAATTACCAGCATGATCAGAATGTATGTTTCTAACCAATAAAGCTTTTCCTCTAATATTCTGATGTTATAAAACTCATATCTCATTATTATTCATTGAAACTACTTTTTAATATCTTCTCAAGTTGTAAAATCAGGCACCACATGACAATATCAAGTCTGTTTGTGGTGAAGATTAGTGTACCAGCAAACAAATCAAGTGACTTATTATATTTGAAATAAGTTATCATATTTTTTGCTCATCAATAAACAATTTTTTCTTATTTTGTGTGTCATATTAACTAACTGCTCATATTTTTAGTTGTACAACAAGTAACTTTTTACCTTTCACCACCTAGAGCTATCAACCAATTATTGTGGATGCATTGTTTGGTCTATCTCTTGAATACAAGGTTGAAAACCCCCCACCAGAGTTGGTATGTGGTCATGTGGGTAAAGTCGCAAGTTTAGTCTTTTGGTTTTGCTTTTTGTGAATCTGTAATTCCCGTTGTGGTGGCCTTGGTCTATCTCTTGAATACAAGGTTGAAACCCCCCCACCAGAGTTGGTATGTGGTCATGTAGGTAAAGTCGCAAGTTTAGTCTTTTGGTTTTGCTTTTTGTGAATCTGTAATTCCCGTTGTGGTGGCCTCGACATATCAGTTAGATCTTACAACTTATTCTTTTAGATGTCATTAGTAGCACATAGAGGAATAATACCACAGTGTGTAGTTCAAGTTATCGTTTATCTGTTCTGACATATATTTTTCTTCATTGCCTGCAAGCAAGGAAATTTAATGAAATGGTATTGGATAATTGTAGCAGGTGTTATTGCCCTTAAATACTACTTTCATCGATAAAGTAACTTATCCTATTTCTCGCTCATAAATAAGTAACATTCTTCTATTTCTAGTTTTAAATTAAATAGCTTTTCCTATACATGCAATATAGTAAAAAGTAACTAAAATCTCCTTTTTATTATCTTGATAAAATAGCTCACATTCTTAGTTCAACCTCAAGTAACTTTTCTTGTTTTTAACTCTAAGAGTAGTTAACTTTTATACTTTGATGTCGTATTTGTAACAACTTTGAAATATCAACTCCTGACACGGTACATTTGTTTCACCAGTAGTATTTGCTGCAACATTGTACTCCATGTATTACCTGTAGTAATCATAGCAACTAGACATGTCTCTTCTTTTCTGAAATAACCTCCGGTGCACTTTTTGAACTTCTTGCTCATCCAAACTAATTTCTTGTACAACAATATTGAGGTCAAATAATCTCTTCCTTGCAACTGCACAAAAAGTAACTTTGTCATAGTGCACCTGATTTTAGGAAGTAACTTGTCAATATTTCACATTCCAAAGAAAGTAACTTCACAGTTTTTGCATGGTAAAGGAAAGTAACTTATCCACACATGTAGTCAGCTATAAAATACAGTACAGAAAATATAACTATGATTGATTTGTGTAATGCAAAAAGTAACTAGTTTATTTACTTTATATGGAAACTAAATGAGTAAATATATTTAGGTTAATGCAAATGTGCTGTCAGCAATGTTTTGTGGTACAAGCCTGATCTGTTTTTGCAATTCATTGAGTTACTTCCTAATGTGCTTTTCTATGTCCTTGGAGTCAAAGTGTCAAGTTTGCAATGTTAGTTCTAGGCTTAAAACTACAATCGGATAGGTTCACATATGCTGCACCATACTAATGGGCGAGTCACATATGCTAGGTTCACATATGCTGCTGCTATCAAGTTCCACACAATTATGAACCAATTATCAAGATTTTACTTTTTGCAAATCAATTGGAACATGAATTCTAATTTTGCCGTCTCATGGAATGGAATGGTTTTTCTGATTCTAACCTATTTATGTCTTTAGTTATGTACATATCTAAACATGAAGGCTAACCGAAGTATTTTTTTCAAGAAACGGATGGACAAAGGCTCTGTATGCAGCACTCGAATTTTTCTTGTTGAAGATGAAGGCAAGCAATAAACAAACTTGATAATACGGATAGCAGATATGCCTCTAGAATCTGGAATACTCATGATATGGATTAACCCCTTGGATCTAGAAATTATTCATGTTCAGTTTTTTTGTAATAATTTGTGTGAAAATGATGTGGTACATGGACGTTGCTATGTACTGATTCTTGAGACCGTATGTTCTTCTGCATAGTATTGTTAGTTGTTTTGTTCTTCTTTTCGCCTGTATTCATGGCTGGTTCTTCTGCATAGTATAGTTAGTTGTTTTGTTCTTCTTTTCGTCTGTATTCGTGGCTGGATGTGTCGTCAGCTCTGTAGCAGCTGTGCCTGAGAAAGTTCTGATCTGCATGGTCTATGTGTTGTGTTTGTTTTGGGCTGGATTGCCTTTTTCGGATGTGGGGCTGTGGCCCTTCGTTGTTTTGTTTCTGATTATCTTTCCCGCGTTTTTTTTTCTGCAGTGATGAGCTATCTACGTTGGCGCTTCTTTTTTTGGCACGCTGCGTGCGCACCCACGTGTTTTTGGACGTTCGTCCGCCCGAGGAGGCGTGCTCGCACCAGACAGTAATTACTTTCCCTTTTTGGCTTCCATGAAGTCCTACTATTACTATATTAGGGGGCTCTCCAGATAAGACTATCTGGAGAGGGCTCTCCATGTAGTCGCCTCCTATTTATATATATATATATATATATATATATATATATATATATATATATATATATATATATATATATATATATATACAATCAGAGAAAGAAGGCAAAAAAAAAAAAACTGACTTGCTTGCTTGGTCCAGCGGACGACACTTTTCTGTCGACAAGGAACCATATTTGGGCATCGGGTTTGGTCGTACCATAAGGAGGAACAGTTCCCTTAACTGACCATGCAAAGACTCTTGGCTCACAAACCAACACTTGCTCGGCCGTTGCTCTTCTTACAGCCAACCACTTCTCATGAGGTTATAAGCTAGCAAACGAACCAAGAACCTTTCAGATGCGTACGTCGTTTGGTGACTAACTCAGGACACATATGAGATGCATGCAAGCAACTGGGTGCAGGACACATGGTCCATCGCCTCGCTCACACCATTTGCATATATATGAGATCATCGATCACTAGCTGGTCGGATCGCCGATTAATTACTAGTTTAATTTACTGCAACTGTGTGGCGTGGTTTGTGTGGCCATGCATGTTTTGCACACTGCAAATGGGTATAAACGCAAAGAGTGGAACGAAGGAGGTTATTCTGGACGGGTCTTCCTTTCTGGTTAGTGGCTTGCATTCACTCTCCTCCCACGACCCCACCTCACTATCAGAATCTGGGGTGTGTTTAATTTCTAGTGTGCCGGAAGCTCGAGGGAAAGGCCTGAAAATGCTGCTAAATCACTTTCCTCGTGTATCAGCATGCTGCTTTTTTATATAAAAAGATTGATATAGTTTTTTCCTAATAGTAATGGCATATCGGTTTCTCCTATAGTGTCCCGCACTAATAAACTTGGATTTGTGAAGATATCATTTGTAACTGAGTTTTCAGGGGCTCATATGTAACATGGAAAAACATGTGTCCCAATATTTTTTTTCTAATATTAATGTCATGTGTGTATCTTTCCTAATGGCCTACACACCGTCACACTTTTTAAAAATTTATACAATGATATTTTTTGAACGGTACTACGGCGGGCAAATCACCTACCTGAACTATATATTAAATATGCAAAGTTCAGGGCATACAAGGATTTGTGAAGGGATAGGTGAGGAAGAAAAACAACACCCATTAACCTATTACATGCAGAAGTTGTTCGCTCCAAGACCGAAGGCTAATGGCGTTGTCCCGGTTCCTCGCGCGGTAGGACCATAGCTGGATGTCAGCAGCGACTGCCCGGCCTAACGACCGCCGTTGCTGTCATGTCCTTATTACAATGATATAAGATAGTAATACATCTACTCATCAAATTGGCATCTTGTCAACTTTGGAAATTCAGAGGGACCCTGTGGGCTGGTGGCAAAGAAATAAAAAGAGAATCTTAAAGGGAATCTTATCAACTTAATTATTTCTCACCAGAACATTTTCCCTTCTCAAATGAGACCACCTCAGCCAGTTATGTTAAATTTGCAAGCTATATGAGTGCATTGCACCTCAAAGAATTTGAAGTCGTTTCATGGGATACGACACACAAAAGTTTTTCTTCTTCCAAAAAGATCGAATATAATAAACTTTGATGTGCTTTCAGAAAATTGTTGGCTTCCGTTTATTTGGTTCTATAGCTGCAGTGTCCCTGGACGGTGGTGGTGTCATTGCTCCAAAATCCTTATACATTGTATACGTGTTGTTTCCTAGACTGCACTATATCGAATCTTTTGAGACACGACAACAACATGCTATAGTGCTATACTACGTGCTACTTCAGGCGCAAGGTGCCCATATGGCTGTACATGGTTTGCCGAGTTGACTAGACGAATACAAGACCATACAAATGTCATGCACCATCGATCCTATCGACCGGTGAAATGCCGAAATGCATCTCGCGCGGATGGTTCCAGATGAGATCTGTGCATCATAAATTTTGCCTATATCTATCGTCCTACGCAGTGGTAGTGGAAGAAAAGAAGGAATTGTGCTCTCGTTAAAATTCACTACAGATATCATGATTCTCCAGAAATTCACATCGATTTGCTTTTGTCGCCTCAACAAACTCCGAATATGCATGCTTCACATCCACGACAGGTGCAAAATCTTGTTTGTGCCGTAGCACTACAGAAAAACAAAGATGCAGAAAAGGAATAATGGTCTGTAAGACATGACAGAGATGCCCTCTCTCGATATGTGTACCGTCATGGGCGAATTCTTGTGCCCGCCCTCAGCGGGCCATTGTTTAGATCTCAAATTTCACCCTCAAAGTTTACTATGCAAAAAGAAGATTTGCATCACATCAAAATATCGGCACATGTATGGGGTACTAAATGTTGATGAAATCAAAAACTAAGTATACAGTTTTGTTGTACTCTGCGAGACGAACATTTTGAGCCTAATTAATCAATTTTTGGATAATTTTTCATAAATACAAACGAAATGTTATAGTACCACAATGATTGCGAAGTGACCTCAAACCCCTAAATTTGGCCAGGTGACATCCAAATAATGGCATGGGAGGTATATTTACATGTCACAATAGATTAGATCGATATGCACTCATCATTTTCACAACCATATTTTTTCAGAAAAGGGAAAAAATCAGCTCATAAATGCAACAGTGCTATATATGGTCGAACAACGGTGCTCATAAATTTCGTGTTGAAAATGCATGATGGCGTGCGCGTGTTCTATTCACACTGCTGATCGAAATGATAAAACAGCCTGATGATTATCCTGTTGTTGCTTGGATTATTGAGTTCGGTCATGCTCAAGCATGTGCTTTACGACAGTAACAGAAGTGTTAATTGTTGGATGGTGCAAAATGTGCCCCTGCAGCTAAGTAACCCGCCTTTGCCTGGCCATGCAAACACCGTACCTATATTTTGCACACTGGTTTTGGCATGCACCGTGTGCTTTTACGTACGTGTTTCGTGCATGCATCCGGTCCATCTGTCTCCAACCCCGGCCGAAAGCTAAACGTGTTAGGCGAGTAGCAGATTAGCATCGAATCGGATCTTCATGCAGTTGTTGATGTAGTCATGTTTCCACACCTAATGTGTCAACTAAGATACGGTTAAACTAATAAACACCTTTATCCCAGGACCGGAGAGACCTATAAACTAAGTTGAACCGTGGTCTTCCATGAATATACTTTTCTTTCCATATATAAAGGATGTAGATTTTGTTCGATCTGGTCAAACAATAATACTACGGTATGTATGCACATGTCACATGGTAACATTATTCAGCTATAACAGAGAATTGCGTGTTTACTTTCCTGTAAAATGTATCGATTAAATGATTTTTTTGTGACTTGTGGGGGCCAAAAGCAGGACCGTGTACCCAGTGTCTATCAAGCCACGCTCAGTATGCATGGGCGAGATGCCAGCAACTTTTAGCTCAGGAAGAATAAGGTTCTCACAATCTGTGGCAGCTTCTCACTGCTTTCTTCACCCCCAACGACAATCACCGGAAGGATGGTGATGCCTGCCACTGCCAGTACATCTTTGCGTCCAGCTTCATTGGCCATTATTCGTCATTTACCCACATGTGCCGCACCGCCGTTAGTCCGTTAGACACCTTTGGCACATTTTCTGTGCTAGGAAAGCATGAAAAGAAATGGAACCAATAGTAATCACATTATATTGAAAATCATATTGTGCAGGAAAAGAAAAATGGAAAACATCACCGTACGGCGTACGCGGCGCCTAATTCATTCATACAATGAGAGAAAACTCCAGTTAGGAACAGTGATCCTCATTCGTGTGCATATATAGTACATCTGCACACGTGTTGGAAGACCAACGGTGTCTTGAGCTTTCTAGGAACTGTGGCGTTTCCTTGAGGCCACTACATTCCACACCGCATTCAAATTTCGGTACGTACGTGCGTTGCCGCGTCAAGGCGTAGCATACGCCGGGCGAGATGAGATGCACGTCCGGTTCCGTTCACCTGAACGATAAGGTTCGATCGAATTCGTACGTGCACCTTAAATCTCCTCCAAATGGCACCGGTTCGGTCCGATCGATCTGATTTGATTTGAGCGAGATGTGTACGCATGCATGCCCGGGCCAGGGATAGGACAAATGATAATCCTGTGGTAAGATTCTTCATCTTCATAATGGTTGGCGAAGCCAGGATAGAGAGCTAGGGGGGCTCACCTTCTTCTTCTTCCTCACTCCTTCCTTCTTCTTCCTCCTCAAAATTTCTAGGGGGTAGCTTGGAGGGGGGGGGGGGGGGGGGGGGGGGGGGCTGCCCCCCTCCGACTCACTGCTGGCTCCGCCGCGGTGATTGGTTGACTTGGTGTAGCGTCCAACAGTTCGTAATAGTAGTCGTGCTATAATGTGTATCCATCAAATATGAACATCAAGCTTAAGTTCTGGTTACTGACAATATTGATGGATAACAACAAACAATATAAGAAAGAAGTCACGACGAACTATATCTAGCTCTGCACGGCTTAGACTTGCCCAACTTGTTCATAAGTCCAATGGTTGATTTGAAGTTTATTTCAATGGGACAAATATATATATATATATATATATATATATATATATATATATATGTTTCCTCGCAGAAAAAAGCCTTCGGGCGTTCTTTGACTTCATAGATTTTGCTAGTCGTCATCGCCAATACATGTGTTTGACAATTAGGCATCTCTCTTTTCTGCTATATAATAATGTTTTTATAAACAAACAAACAAAAGAACTGTCTACTAAAACAGCACACAGACACGACACGTACTAAAACCGGTTCAAAAAAGAAAAAAAATACATGCTCGGTCTACATATCTCTCTGTGTACGTACTATATCTCTCTAGTCGAGCCCAAAATTAACCTTGGGAAGACTTTGGCAAGCAGCAGTATGCCTAACAGCCAAACACAAACCACGTACGGACAATATTGACTTCAGATGCATGCAACCTCCATAAGATATACAGTAAATAAAAACAATTCCATAAGATAGACAAAATTGAAATGTTAGTTCACTATACTTGTATTACTATATTCTTGAGTTATCAGTACGTAGCTGACAGCTACTAGATGCCAGTCGGTTAACAGTCACTTCTGGGCACATGGTGTGATATCCCTGCAGAACAAGGCGCGTAGGCTTCGTTTTCAACGGAAGATTGAATAATCAACAAGTTAAAAGTAGGAGTACACATTCATATGCATACTTCGCCGAAGAGTCGATTTTCTTCGATTTCTTTGGAGTTACTGTGTGTGATAGCAACGGTACTTTTTATTTGGACGGCTATGTATTTGTCTGATCACTCTCCCTGGTGGCTAGCAGAATGCGACCTTTCTACGAGTTGGTAATCAGCGCGTTGAAATTTTACATGGTGAAAGGTAAAACAGATACATATCTCTCATCAGATTGTCCAAGAAGCTAGCTAGCTTATGTATGAAAGCAACGCCCATATATCTAGAAAAATTAAGAAAAGGATATTCGAGGGTATTCATGTGTTTGAGTGTTCATGGGAAAACCAATAAACTAAATTTCTCAAGAGCCGACCCCAGCAATGCACGTTCTGGGGCAGCTAAGCAGGTTCAAGTAAAGATTTTTATTTGCTGTATATGCAAGTTGTCATGTGGACTCCAGTGTTTTGGGGGAACCATTGACTTTGAGGCTGGATTATTTGCCATTATAATTTAGAATGGCTAAGATCACACACAGCATATCATATCAGACAAGTCCTTGAAAATGGAACCGTGCTCCAGGCGGCAACGTGATCTAGCTTTGTCGTACCAGTAGATAGCAAATAAATGAGATTTTTTTCTCGGATTTTATTTTATTTCTTTAAATACATTTGCCTGATGTATGTCTTTTTAATTGTTAGATTTTTTCTGTACTTGTTACACAAATAATTCAGAGATAGCTAAAGCCACACATATAGAGACACGTCATGAAAACCTATAGACGACAGCTGACCAGCTGGTTAAGGATTAGAGTAACGGAGAACTACGTACAATATACGGAGTATTACATATATCCCGATCGCTGCATATGCATGATGGTTTCCTCCTAGCTCACTGGTTGCTTGTGTTTCCACGTACAATAATTTCATCTCTGCCGTCTCAGTGCAAGCTGCTGTGCTGTCACAGTCCGCTGAAACGCAAAATAAAAAAAAACGTTTCTTCATATATATACTATAGGTATGTAACGAATGGCTCTGATTTCACCTGACGTTGCCCAGTTTAATCGAGCCAATCCCCTGCATTGACTATACCGGCTAATCTGTATAGGTCGCAATATTCGTTTTGCAGTTGTACGTTGAGGCTATATACGTGGTGTTTAGATGTTAGAATTGAGAGGTTGAATTTGAGAGCAAGATGTCACTTCGTAATCATTGCGCTACTGTAGTATTTCGTTTGTTTGTGTAAAATTGTTCAAAAATTAATTAAGTAGGCTCAAAATGTTCGTCTCGCAGAGTACAACAAAACTGTGCAATTAGTTTTTGATTTAATCTACATTTAATACCCCATGCATGTTATGACATTTTGATGTGACGGAAAATTTTCTTTTTGCATAGTGTATTTGGGAGTTACTTTTTGGAACTAAACAGGCCCATAGTGGCAGATGATCAGCCAGGACACACAGTACATCAACCTGATATCCTAGCTGCTACCACCATATCTGTTTTGTTTTTTCTTTTTGGTCAAACACGCTCGAGAGCTGTGCATCGCACGTATATATATTATAGTAAATATAAAAGGTAAAAACGTGTGGGCTGCATTTATTTACAGCTAAGTGCGTGGTCTTACTGCATGCAGCAGTGCAGCGCGTGTATACAGTAACAACTATATAGCCCGGTCGTGCCGCCAGTCATTTCTTGACCGGACGTACGGCCACGGTAAAACACCATTTTCGTTTGAGGAGGGAGCTAGAGCTGTCGCCTGTCGATCGATCTCTCCACCAGTTAAATTATCTCCGTCAGTATCCATTGAAAGTCGCCTGTCTTCACGAGCAATACACTCGCGTCCACAAACTACATGCATGCATGAAGTCATTATTACGAGGTGTGAACATATATACAGGCGACGACTATTACCAAGTGCCGGATAGATCAATGCAACTTAATTATGTTTGACATAACAACAGTGCCAAAATTCATCTGCTGCTGATACGGATGGAGGCGAAACAAAATACATATTTACACGTTGGCTTAAACCCTGGTCCATAGGAAGTAATTTAACCACGAGGTAATTATAGTGCATGGATCATTCATCACCACGAGCGAGAGACGTGCGAGGTTAGCACAAGCTAGCGTCGTCATGTAGGCAGCGTACGTGCAGGCCGCCAAGGTCGTGGTGATAGCCACTCTTGTCTCCACGGCACTGCATGCACAAGTCAAAGACAAGGCTGGGCAGTGGATCAAATAAAACCACAGCTGTTATTACACGTGTGCATATATGTTTTTTTTCCTTCCTTAATTCTCTGCCGCCGTTTTTTCTTTTGGCAGTTCGATCGGCGACCTTCTTTTATCCCCGATCGACTTGACAGTACAATCGCGTCGATAGAATGAGTACGGCCTGCAGCAGCCGACATATATATTCCAGCTAACACCCTAGCTAAACCTAGGTAGCTTATACTCCATCGGTTCTGAAAAAACTGACGATTAAGACAGCGACACGGTTTTTAAAACACAACTTTAACATCTTTTTATTATAAAAATATTTATCAAAGAGTGATATATGTATATACTTTTATGAAAGTATTTTTCAAGACAAATCTATTTATATAGTTTTTACATTTGTAAACTCAATAATTTAAAAGTTATTGATGATTTATATTTCCAGTGTTTAACCCAAACCTTGTTCTAATAAATGTTAGTTTTTTCAGAACGGAGGAGTACAAGTTATCTACGCCCTCGATCTTTTGACCGCACGAGCCGTGATAAGTGACACGATCGAGAGAAGGAATTAAAAAAGGTGAGAATAATATGGTTGCCCGCATCAAATCGGATTTGAAGTTATTACGTGGAGAAAGTTGCTAGGTACTGAACGTAACACATGATGATAGCTCGGTCCCTAGTGTGTGTGCACGTGTGTTGACCGCTGACAAGCAAGCAGCTAGCTACTGTAGCTAATAGCGAGCCTCACAAGCCTGAGGGCATCTCCAATGTATAAAAACACCCCCGGTTCTATAAATAGATCCATCAATGATTTGATGTATACTGTTGTATTGCCAATAATATATAGAACCAGGGGGTGGATCTATAAACGGGTCCCACGCCTCCACACTCTCTCTTTCTCTCTCCCACTTTATTCTATGGAGCCAGGTTCTATGCATGAGAGCGGGCTCTCTATAGAGTCGACCTCACAGTGGTAGGAACCTGGTTCCATAGAAGAGATAAATCTATGGAACCAGGATAGGACCGCCCGTTGGAGATGCCCTCATATCTCTCGATCGATCGATCGAGCTGGTCCAGTAGTCCGGGCGATCTGCGTACGGAATCGAGGGGCTCCACACACGCACGCACACGTCGCGGCGTCGTCGTCGCCGGCGGCTTTCGGCACGAATCACTTGACCGCCGGGCGCTGGCCGCCGCGCCGGAGCTTATTGGTGGTCCGGATCACGCCCCGCATGCATGCCACGCTTTATGCATCTGCTTGGCCGTGGGCTCCCCAGTTGGCGGCCATGCGCAAACGGCCGGGTCGAGGTCGATAATAGTATGAATTTACTCAGGCTAAATTTATTATTTTTGTGTTTTTAAAAATTCTTTACTGAAGACTTTATAAATTTATACAATCGATGAATACTATGGATTTTCTTGACATAACTATTAAATATGCCTTTGTAAGATAATGATATGTCCTTTTTGCTGATAGGTCGATATTAATGTGTTCCTTAGTTTGGACATACAATGAATTTGAGAGAAAAATATGGGAGGATGATATTATATTTCACTTTGATTTGTACTCCTACAAATATGTACTCATGTGGTTGTTTTATTCCTTACTTTTCTCTACATTGTATTTGATATGGATTTTTATTTTTTATTTTTCAATATAGACAATACTCCCTCCGTCCCAGAAGGAATGCAACTCTCACTTTCCGAGAAGTCAAACAACTTCAACTTTGACTAAATTTATACAAAAGAGTATTGTCCTCGGTTCTGAGTCAGTGGTGGCTTCGAGCGAACAGGTCCCTTTAGACAAATTGGCCTTAGGCCGTTGCCACCTTCCGGTCCACCGTCTTCGTGTTGGGGGTGATATGATGGTCCATCCATGCCCGGGATTTTGGTGAATTGCATGTTTTCGTGTTCTGGTATGCTCCAGGTACAAGGGTGGAGTTCGGTCGAACCATTAAGTTTGGCCGAACCCACCATTTTGGGTGGTTTTGCCCAAACTTCGGTAATTCACCTCCTAGAATCAAATAAACACCAAAATTTGTGAAAATGGTTAGAAATGCACCCTATAACTATGGTGCATTGTTCCATTGTGTTCATTTTATGCTGGGTTGGAGGTCGAAAATCAAGGCGTAACAACCACCAACAAATAAGGTGGAACAACAACTTTGCGTCATAATTCATACACAAAGCAAGTATTTGTTTTAAATTTTACAAAAATTAATTTTCACTTTTCATGTATATTTGACATGGATTGTTTGTTCAACTATTATTTTCTAAAATTTTGTAATTCCAAATTTAGTTATTTTCTAATTGTATTCCACATTGACTCTTTGGTAAAGGGCTAATTACCTTATTTTAAAATTTTGAATTCATGTATGTACTAATTGTATGGGACACAAAATCTGTGGTCAAGTACGTGCCAATTCCTAATTCTTAATTCCCAATTTAGTAATCATATCCTAGGTTCTTTAGGTTAGTTTAGACCATTAGATCATTATAGGATCCAACAGATAATTGCTATTTTTATATTTTTAATTCTAAATTTACATAATTATTAATCATATTGGACATGGATTCTTTAGATTAATAGATGTTTATCAAAATTCTTCTCTTTTTTAGATTAATATATGAAAAATTTTACACTCTCTCAGCGAATGTAGTAGCTTATTTTAATACTATTGTATTAATATAATAGACTAGTAGCTAGTAACCGCTGGGCCAAGACCTAGTTTAGATCCTTCGAGTCCTTCATGCATGGGTTAATTTCTCCGATTCGATCCTCACGCACATACATATGTGCAAGTCCAAAAGCAAATCATAATTTCGTCGCATTTTTCTTCGTCTAGTGCATACCCATGCATGCCGACCTTTAGAGTCTACACAACTTTTAAAATTTGTTTTGTTTGTATAGACATGCTCTTTCGTTGTGATATCGATCGATAGCATCGCATCGGCCGACTTTGCTCGATCCGTTTCTCTACCCGTACCGGCCGGCTGGCCTGGGTATCGATTCCGGCTCCAACCGTGGACTGTCACGTCAATACGATGGTGTTCTCAACCCAGGCAATAATTAACAGTAGCTGATGCGTTCGTACTGCTGGTCCAAAAGGTATAAAGTGCTCTCGCTCGGTCGTGATTCCGGTACCTACAGCATTTGGTTCCTCCATGTTATGCTACATATATACACGTATATGTCCTTGGACAAAGATATATAACCTATATACTTAGGGTTGGTACCTAAGCTAAAGCTAACTACCCTCTCACTTTTCTTTAGACAGACCTGTTACTATTTTGTACATTACCACTGACTAAGGCACTAAGCTGATCATAATTAAGGTCGTTTCCAAATGTTCCTTATATAATGTTAATTTACTAATATACTACTTCCTCCGTTCCAAATTGTAGATTATTTTGGCTTTTCTAGGTACATAGATATTATATGTATCTAGATAAAATACATATCTACATGCATAGCAAAAGCTATGTCTATAGAAAATCCAAAACAACTTATAATTTGGGATAGAGGGAGCTAGAATTTGCAAAAATATAGTGTATATACAGACTACACGGTTTCAAGATTCATATTTTTTTATGAATATATTTCTACATACACGGGTTGGTACTATACAGATTGAAATAGTAAACTAACTACATGTGGTCTCAGCCTCTCAGGTTTCTTTCAACTTGTTTCCCCTTCTATTCAGAATTATTGAAATGTTAGTTTGTTTTAAGTCAGATTTGTCTAACTTTGACCAAATCTAAAATATACAGCAACACCTACAAAATCAAAATAACTAGTCCATTAAATCCACAATGAAATATGTCTTGATATGTTTTTGGTATTGTAGAAATTAACATATTTTCTGGTTAAAATTAGAAATGTTTTCTCATGACAAAACTCAAGTGACCAATAATTTAGAATGAAAGGAGTATTATTCTATTCATCATTACTATAGTATTTCTAAATGCATCCTCATAACGTTGTTTTTTTCTAATATATTAGAGAATCTCCAATATTATTATCTAGTGTATATATAGGTTCCAAATGTTAAATTCAGATACTTTTATGAATATACTCTTATCATTTTTATTTAACGAAGTATTGCACATATTTAGGTTGAGAAGAAAGATAATACAATTTACCAAAGCAATACCAGGATATGGTAGGCCATTCCCCAATTGGCATCACATGTTATTGCAAAAATTATATTGTTTTTAAATGATGTAGGTTTTAGTTCCTTCCCTGTTCGGTTGGCTTGTTGCTAGTGGCTGGTGCTGGTTTTTGCTGAGAGAAAAACACTGCTGGTTGGTTGGTGGCTGGTGGTTGGTACTGGTTTTTGCTGAGAGAAAAACACTGCTGGCTGGTGGCTGATAATCCAAACGATGTTCTAGACGTCCATCAGATTCCATTATCTAGGAACCCTGGCTATCTCTGATAAACTAAGCTACAACGTAACTCTACATATACCACAAAATATTGCTTGGTCCTCTTAGTGTCGGAATACTTTCCTTTGGTCCCCCATGTTTTGCTAACGGTTGTAGTCGATTAGAGTTAGAACAGTGGAGAAACCATAGATCTTGTTCCCCCCTTGTCCATACATGTAGGAGGAATATAATCTTCTTTTCGGCCGGGGAGTCTGTAAATGGAATGAATAAGAGCATACGGTTCTATCCCCACGTACTCCTTTAAGGATCACCACTCCACATCTAGAAATGGCTACCCCTGCAAGGTCGAGGCCTCTCCGGGTAGACTTTATCTTTGCCTGTCATATCCCGGCACAACAATATTCTTCGTAGGGTATGGGTGGCATTGTAAACCTAGCTAGCTGAACATGCAGGTCTTTCAATTGGCGTAATTGATATCGTTATCTACTATTCCTTTGTCATATCTTAGCCATTTGATCATGTGTGCCAGCTAAAACGATAATCTTGTAAAACTTTGAATGCAGCTTGCAAACACTTTGTTTCTTTTGTATGAATATACAAACCGTTCTCATTTTTAAGTGGCCTATTTGAAACAGATAATACTATTTTGCATGAATCATGTTCTTAATTGGATAAGTCACAAATCTGTTGAGATTTTTTCTCTAAAAAATGAGACCTTTTATCTCCTTGTCGAAAACATGAGGGTGAGAAATTACGAAGTAAAAAAGGGTCTCTTTTAATTGCTATGGAAGAATATTGATCGTGCGTGGAATCTAATCTGTGTCATTGACAAGAATCTTGTGTGCTAGCTGTTCCTCATTCTGTAACTATGTCCAGATCACCTCTCTTTTTTCAGTCCATAAGTGTGATCCTGCACAAGTTATGAGAGAATATATGTTGAATTATGCTTTCCTCTCCACTCATCCAGTCACTTTATTATTGGCATCCTTTTAATTTTAGGGAATTGTGTTGTAATAGAAAAGTCCTCTAACTGTAAGCAATGGAGCCAGGAAAGTCTCTTTTGTACTATTCCTGATTAACTTCATTTGCATCTGGGTTGGCACCATCAGGTGTTGTGTTTATTGCAACAAATCATTTGGATCACTAGTTCAAATCACGCAGATTATATTAGTTGATCATTGCATCCCTGGCTGATCTTTCTTACCCTTACTTGCATATAGCCATCATCACAATGCTACAACTATAGATGAAGTAGAGTTACTAATTTGGTAGTATAGGACAAAGCAAGGACGTACCAGTGATAGCTTTGCGCTACATGTAAACGGCAAGTTCCCTTTGTAATAAACAAACATAAAGGGTGTTCTTGGGAGAGGCAGCTAACCAAGCTATGATTGTTAGTGGCATCCAATGCACGCACAACAAGATGATCTCCTGGAATTGCTTTCACGAGCATTAGAAGAGTGGAGAAGGCGGAGTTGTAGGTTGTAGCTTTTTGCGTTATGGACTACTAGAGCTTAAGGCTTAAGTTTCAGAAGTTTGATAAGGGTGCTTTTTCTAGCTTTCTTTTTCCTAGTGAAAGCTATGTAACACTGATCAGACGATCGAGTTAGTTACAGAAAAAAAACAAGTGTACTATACAAATGCCGTTGTTATTAGTCTTGAGATGGAAGAAAGCTACTGACTTGAGACAAATTGACATATATATATATATATATATATATGGATATGTGTACAGTTAACCATTTTGCTTCCGGTGAAATGTAGTTGTGGTCAAACAAGGAGCTGAGAAAGAAAAGACTAGGTATGTCTTAATTATCGATGAAATCATATAACTTAAGTCGATCTTATTAAAACCTTTTCTAGTCAATTTTGCTTATAATGGCTGGCCATGTGCAAGACACAAGACATGGTATAGACGTCACTATATAATCCTTAAGGTGCAATTAAGCAAGTGAAGACAGCAGTTGACCTATGGATATAGTAGCAGTCACACCGGTATATATATCTGAGTTGAGGGAGACAGAACTCACTAGCTTCGTCCTACTTATTTGTTGATCCAATCATGGCTTTAAAATCACAGCTTGTACTTAACTTTCTTTGTAGTGATAGGCCATGTTCAGAGTCGGCTTCACACATCCAGATTGTCTGCACTAATGGTTGCATCATGAAGAAATTGTTTGGAAATCAAAAGGCGCTATTCGCTTAATGAAGTTGGTTTCCAACATAGAACATCGATGCTAAAAATACTGCAGAAAGCCCCTTGGATCATGGGAAGAGAACTTGCTTGGCAAAGAACTAACAGACTGTAGTCCATTTCAGTTGTTTCAGAGGGAAAAGACCCAATTGGTAGTATATATTGATAATCCATCATAGCTTTAAAAAATGCTATCTATAATGTTTGGTCATGTTCAGTTTTACTACATGACCCTAAGATACAATAATTAATGAAGCAACAGAAGAGAGAAGTTGACCTATGGCTAAAGCTATATAGAGCATATATATGCTTCCACCGTCCCGGTCATCTTTGTTTCAAAAAAAAACATCATTACCTGTGAAATAGCTACATTAAGTCAAGGAGCTGGAGAGAAACAACTCATATGGTCCCACTCAATATATGGGTCCAAATACATGCACCTACTTGTACTCAACTTTGTTTATAGTGATAGCTGATAGGTCGTCGTGTTCAGATCGGCTCCAACAATTAAGGTTTTTTGAACTGACAGTTGCATTATGAAGGAAACCGGACGAAGATAAAATATGATGGTTAGAGAATCATTGACACCTCAAGTGGTTGACTTAGGGCTAATGAACAAGGCTAAATTGTCTCTTAGCGCAGTTAGTTTACGAGATCGATGCTAATAGTACTACTGAATACTCCTTGGATCATGAGAAGAAAACCTTCCTCGCTTGCTGGCTCAATCTGATTCCTCCAGCTAGTGCTTTCATCGTAAGATGCTATGGTCAGCCAAGGTGTTGAGAGAGACGACTCATTTGGTCCTACTTATATATCGATCCAACCGTAACTAAATTAAAGATTAATACCTGCATTCGAAATTTGTTTATAACGCTAGGCCATGTTCAGGCTGGCTGCAACAATCCAGGTGGTCCTCAACGAACGGCAGCAAGTACCATCATTAAGCAAATTATATGGGAAACTACATCTTTGCGTGGCCAAGCGCTGGTGCTTGCCGGCTGTCTGGTGGCATTATTGTCAACCGCATGCATATGCATATTGGGATGCTGCCCCTCTTGAGTTCAGTGACGAGCAATTGAAAGCAGAAGAGATTCAGAACGTGCGGGAAAACGTATTGGGTGCGCAGGGGCTGCTAAGATTATTGGTCCAGGTAGAGATAAAGATATTGATAGAGATACCCGACCATTCTCTGCTTCAGCAGTGCAGCAGCACACAACGTCGCTAGTTTTACTGCTGCCGACGTGCTGCACGCATATGGCACCACGGCTTCCAGGGCCAAACTCCAACAATTATACAGCTCATCAGGTTAGAAATATCCACATCAGATTCGTCATATGACAGAGAGGAAAACGACACCGGATTCTTGCTTATATGGCAGGGGAAACACTAAGAGACTGACTGTTACTGTTCTAAAAAAAAGAGACTGACTGTTACTCGCTTTCTGTCAATATAACCAAGAAAGGGTAACATGCAGGTAAAATATTTTTATTTTTTGAAAGGAACATATGCAGGTAAATTAGACCGTATTAGTTCTAGGAGAAAAATATCAAATTACACCATGGTAGAAGAGGTAAATCATCCAGATAGTAGTGCACTTTGTAGCTTTTCAATAGGGGAAATTCAGAAGCTGTGCACAACAAACACAAAAGGGAAGCCAATGCAGCCCGTTTCTTTCATGGGTTATTTGAATCGGTACCATTGCAATTTTTAAAAGTTGGAGATATACCATTACAATTCACCTATTTAGAAACATACCATTGCAATTCTTTCATACTTCGAACCGTACCATTATATACGTCTTTGATTCCATTGATCCTGTCTTTGATTCCTTTGTACCCACCGGATACCTCTGTACTTTCGTATGGCCCAAAATACCCCCTGCTACCTCTCCTCCCCCACTCGCTGACGTGTGGGACCCGGACATCAGGTTCATCTTCCTCCTCTAGACAGAGTCCAGTGCTGCTCCCCGTCGCACGCCTCCCCCTGACCGCGCCGTCCCCACCGCACCCGCCTGCCGCCGCCCCTGGCCGCGCCCTCCCCACCGCACCCGCCCGCCGCCGCCCCTGGCCGCGCCCTCCCCGCTGCGACCACCGGCCGCCGCCGCTCGAGGCCTCCCCATCGCGCCGCCGGACGCCGCCTCTCGCAGCCCACCGCCGTCCCTGGCTGCGCCGATGGTCTTGGAGGGAGCTCGCCGTCGCGTTGGAGGAAGGCACTGCCTCCAGGTCGTCCGCGGCGCCGACGTCGGCGCCCACCTCGCCAGCGCGGTCAGAGGCGTGGGCGGCGGAGGCACGTACCAGCCTTATAGGGATAGAGGGATGGACTGGCAAGAAGAAAGGAGGAAGAAGATGACAAGTGGGTCCCGCATGTCAATGATAGAGAGAGTAGCTGCAACAAGGTATACGTATTTGTATAGGCTTGCAGGTGGACCCAAGGCGTCTCCATACGTATTCTATGGTATTTTTGTGGGAAACAAAGAATTGCAATGGTATGTTTTCAAATAGGTGAATTGTAGTGTTATATCTCCAACTTCTGAGAATTGTAATGGTACCGATCCAAATAACCCTTCTTTCACGGGCCTCCTCTATCCAGTGCCTTGAACTAGGCCCAGTCTCCCTTCTTCTTTTTTTGGCAAGACGCCCCGTTTTCTTTGGACAAATGGACCTACCAATTGGCCCATCGCGCCATTTCCTTACTCGTCCCCCGGGCCAAATCCGAGAACCCGTTTTCTCCTCACAGACACGTCTCCATCCCCGCCGTCAGCGCCCGCCTCCGCCCGTCGCCGCCGGCGACTCGACTCCGCAACAAGCCTACTCCCAACCGCGACCCCGGCCGGTATCCCTCCACGACTTCCAACTTCCAAGTCGCGAGATGCGGCGGCGGCGCCGCCCACGGCCTACGTGGCCGCGCCTCCACCCCCGCTTCCGCCGCGCCGACGTGTCATCCTCCCATCCACATCCACTCCCCATTCCTCCTATTACTTGCCTCCGCCGGGAACTGTTCGCCCCCGACTAAATCGGCGGCGTTTTCCTTCCTCTCGACGGGTGATCATGGCGGCGCAGGGATCCCTAGTCGTGTGGAGGGCGGTGTTCGCGGCGCTGGGCGTGCTCATGGTGGCCACGCTGGTGTACACCTGCGCCACCGACGGCTCGCCGTTCCGCCCCGAGCTGCTTACGCCGTAAGTGCTGCTTTACTTTCCTCCCGCTCCACCTCCGTGGGTTGGAAGTTTTTGTGGGAGATTGGATAGTGTTTAGTGCGGTGGAGTTTGGCAACGTTTCTAGTTTCTTTTGCGCTTCCTTGCGGATTGGTAGGAAGCTATTGCGATGTTGGATTGGATGTTTGTGTGTTCAAGTATCCATTCTGAGGGTTGTGGATTGTGTATGGCCAATTGCTTGGCTGCTGATTAGCAAAAGTAATGGATCAATCCTATGTTCTTTGCTGGTAAGTTGCATATTTTTTGGTGGACTTATCATTGGGAAATGGTAAGGAGACGTGACAAACTGGTTATGTAGCATTCACAAAGGTCATATATGTTATGTGCGAAATTAAATTTGTTAATTGAACCTTACTACCTTAGTTAATGTATCAGCACTTAAGTGTAGAATGTTTCTTGTGTTTGGGTTTTTTCTCGATAACTAAGGTGGTGTTGGTGTGTTACTAAATATCATATCATGAAAACATAGGCTTGCTTGACAGTGCTGCAAATAGTAAAGGATGGTGCTATATCCAGTGAAGTTTGTTCACATTTTTGACTTTCTTGTGTTTGGGTTTTTTCTCGATAGCTAAGGTGGTGTTGGTGTGTTACTAATATCATATCATGAAAACATAGGCTTGCTTGACAGTGCTGCAAATAGTAAAGGATGGTGCTATATCCAGTGAAGTTTGTTCACATTTTTGACAGTACTGATTGACAGTGAATCGGCACATTTTTGACAAGTGAACTATGTGTTACATCAGAGTAGTCATATCTTAACTCTTTCCCATGCTTACATGTACAGAAATACATACATTGACTTCAAAATTGTAATTCGTTATTGTGTGTAGGTGGATGGATGCAACACTGATTGATTTTTATGTGAATGTAATTGCAATCTCGGTAATGCCTTGATTTATCTGACTTTATTCCTAAGCAGTCACTTTTTTACGATGTTTTTTTTACCAAAATCCTGTGATGTTTACCATCTTACGAGGAAAAGTTTGCTGTAAGAGCCTTTTTTTCCATCCTTAGGAGGTAACAAGAAACACTGTCAAATTATAAATTGGGGAAGTACCAAAATATTTCAAATTTTTTGGTACCTCTGAAGGTATAGTTTAATAGTATCTCTTGGTACCTCCCATGGATGGTAAAGGGACTCCTTATGGAAAGATTAAATATTAAATTTATTTTCTGACAAGTTAAGATACCTCTTGCATGGTGTTTTAGGCATGGGTTATCTACAAGGAAGCAAACTGGATTAGTTCTGCCATGTGGGTGGTTCTGTTGTTTTGCTTTGGCAGGTATTTGATTCCTTCTCTCTAATATTTTGTAAACCTTTTAGTTTTATGGCTTCTTTGTAGGCCTGTATTCTTTTGTTTAAATGGATGAGTTCTATCAACTTGATTGTATCCACATTTTTGCTTGTTTTTTTGTTATCTTTTCAGTGCTGCTACATGCGCTTATATTGTTAAGAAGCTTTTTGAAGTAACACCTGCAGGACCATCCCAAGATCCACTTGGTCTTCTGTTTATCAGGTAGAATACTGAATTATTCACGATTAACCATTTAATATGCCATGCCCTCAGCTAATTACCTAACATACTGAAAACAAAGGATTAGTTGCATCCTAGATGTTGAGTAACATATTGACACGGAGAACTGTGTTTGACAACATTCCTTGCTGCCGCACCCATATCATAGCCACACATCCTGACCTTTTTTATCTATTGAAATGTGCAATAAATGTTGTTTCACATACACTGGCTGTTCGTTGCATCTTATGCTTATATTGGTGCTAATTTGTCTCGATATGTATTCTCAAACATTTCCAGGCAAGGTAGTCTATCCCAGAGAAAATGCTCTTACGTCGTAATTGGAAGGATTATTTTCAGCATTTTGGGGATTTTCATGGCCTCCGTTGTCACATATACTGTCATCACAAATGGACTTCCTTTTAGGAAGGAATTATTGACACCGTAAGTGAATACATCATAATTCATACTATATTGCCTTTCTGGTTTCTAGGCCCACTGAGCTCAATGTAATGGATACAAGTGTAAAAAGAGTAACTAGATGGAAGATTGCTGCAGCCTAGGAACAATAACTGTGCAGCCTTTGGTGTTTTCAACTTGCCATAGAGCAAGCAGGAAATGCAGGAATCTTGCTTGAAGCATGTACACTGAAGTCAGTCAAGATTTAATTCCTAAACTTTAATATTGATTAAATTCTATGAAGCTATAGGTATTTTGTGAAAACTGCATGTCTAAGTTAAGTTTGGCAAACATTTTAGTTAACTCTATCTCCATGTCCTTGCCAAAAAAAAAATCTATCTATGTCGAATCCTGTTAAATGCTATGTCCTCCCCTGCACCTTGATAGCCTTAAATCTCCCCTGGACTCACCACCACCTCAACCTTGCCTCAATTGCTGCTCCCTGCCATTTCCTGCTGCAGTGGTTGCGGCCTTGCAGGCAAAGGGGCTGTGGCATTGATCTTTTGCTTTGTCAAGTTGAACAAATTACACGTGGCTTTGCGAACTATTAATGTATCTATCTGTTAACATTGTTGACATTTATGAGAAATGTTGCGTAAATGTTTAATTGATTTGACAATTTAGATTGTCGACTTAATATATTTTGTTCATATGAACTAAAAACAAAAAGGTTTTATTTATGAAATAGAAATCTAAACTTCAATATTTCTATTGTGCACTTAGGTGGATGGCGGCAACCTTAATTGATTTCTACATAAACGTCTTTGCAATATCGGTGAGATAACTTGAACTCGGGCACATATTTACTATAAAACATGAAATGATCCAATTATGCAAACCTTTTGGGGGTGAGCACCAAAATCAACATTAATGAAAAAAGTGCAAGTAAAGTAGTTGATCAGAATATATCTCTAATCAAAATGTCAAGTCCCCAATTAATTTATGTCTGGAGAAACTAAAGGTGGCAGAGTCCAACATTCTTTGGGCTAATTCTAATGTTTTTTTGGTGTGTTGATTCAATGCTTAAAGCTAGGTAGTTTTCTTTATTTCATATAGGCTCCTGCTTTGCACTAAATATACCATCCTAATTTAGTATTTGTTTTAAGATAATTATCTTAAAGAGATTCATTTGTTTTCAATGAACATGGTGTGGAAATTTAATGTTATTATTAGTTTGTCCAAAGAATGGAGACGCTGAAATTTTTTATTCAAAATTTGTGAGCTTTGATCATGCCATGCTGTTTTTAATTTCTCTCAACCATAGGGAGCATGTCTTTTCACTGGAAACATAATCAATTTAATATGCTCATAATATTTTCAGCAGATACTATTAGGAAATGTATAGCGCCTGACATATATAGATGTTTGTAGTTGCTATGTATAGCTGATTGTGATTGATTTGTACTAGGATAGTTTCCTTGTAATACAAGCCACATTGGCTATATATATGAAAGCTCACCCCCCTGATTGGGTGTGGTGTTTCCTCCATTCTACCTCCCTACATGGTATCACGAGTCCGGGCCTCCCCTGATTCGATCCTTTCCCTCTAACCACCAGCCGCCGCCATCCCTGGCCGTGGCACACCCCCGCGCCGACCTCTCCTCGGCGCCCCCACTGCCGCCGTCGTTCCCAGGCGCGGCACTACCCCTTCCACCGCCTCCTCTGGCCGTGGCTCCTGCTCCCTCACCGCCGCCGCCGTCTTTTCCGGCCGCGGCATCCCAACCCTCTGCTGCTGACTTGATCCGATCTGCACGGGCGCCGCCATGACGTCCGCCAGCTCCGGGTCTACCACTGCCTCCACCCTCTCCGCCGACAGCAGTCCCTCCTCTCCAGGGACGCAGGGCGACGCCGTCGGCCATCTCTTCGTGCACCCCTTCGCCTCCATCAATGTCAAGCACCATGTGCCGACCACGCTGGAGCTCAAGGGGGGCAACTTCGCCAGGTGGTCCGCGAACTTCCTCGCCATGTGTGGCAAGTTCGGCGTCCTCCACCACATCGACGGCTCTGCTCCGCCTTCCCCCGCCGACCCCTCGTGGCAGCAGGCTGACTGTTGTGTTCGCAGTTGGCTCTTCGGCTCGGTCGCTGAGGCTGTGCTGGACATGGCCATGGACGGCACGACCATGACCGCCCGCCAGCTCTGGGCGGCCATCGACGGTCTCTTCCAGGCGAACAAGGCGCAACGCGCCATTTTCTTGAGTCACGAATTCCATTCGTTGACTCAAGGCGACTCCTCCGTCGACGACTACTGCCTCCGCGTCAAGACCACCGCCGACAAGCTTCGCGACGCCGGCCACCCCGTCTCCGAGCCCACCCTCGTCCTCAATCTGCTCCGCGGCGTGAACGAGGAATACTCCGGCACCGCCGACCACATCGCCGCCACAAGCCTCAACCTTTCCGACGCGCGCGACCAGCTCGCCCTCAAGGAGCTCCGCCTCGCGAACGGGAAGAAGGTGGCCGCTGCCATGGCGCTCGTCGCCGGCTCTGCTTCCTCTTGCGGCGGCATTGGCTGCCGCGGCCAGCAGCAGGCGCCCCAGTAGCAGCCCCGCGGCGACGGCCAGCGGCGCAACTCCGGCAAGAAAGGCGGGCGCAGGAACGGCGGCGGAGGAGGCGGCTACGGCGGCGGATTTGGCGGCGGGAACTTCGGCGGCGGGTACAGCTTCGGGCGTCCGCCCGCTGGGCCCTGGTTCTGTATGAATCCGGGTGGCCAGCACTGGGCCGGCAGGCGCTGGTGGGCCACCCGCTGGACAGCCGTGGCGCCCCTCGCCAGGCCTGCTGGGCTCTGGGCCGCACCAGGCCCACGCGGCCTTCGCTCCTCTCGGGCCGCAGCAGGCCCACACGGCATTTGCTCCCCTCCAGTACTGGCCAGGCCCGTTCGCTGCTCCACTGGCCCAAGCTTCGACGTGGGATCAAGCTGGGCTCATTGCAGCCCTCCAGCAGATGTCTGTCCAGGGGTCCTCCCCCTGGGTGATGGATTCCGGCGCCTCCTCCCACATGACGTCCTTGGATGGTATACTCCTCAAACGACTACCCACTTCCATTTCTTCAATTTTAGTAGGCAATGGTACTAGTATCCCAGTCACGTCTCACGGTCACTCCGTTCTCCCCACCACAGCGTCCACTTTTGTACTCAATAACGTTCTTGTCGTTCCCTCGATTGTTCAGAATTTACTCTCTGTACGTCAGTTTACCCGCGACAACCACTGTTCCATTGAGTTTGACGCATTCGGTTTTTCTTTTAAGGACATTCCGACGGGGCGCGTGATTCTTCGCTGCAATAGCGACGGGGATCTATACACCTTGCAGCCTTCCACCGTGTCTGCACTTGTCGCCGCCTCCAGCACTTTGTGGCACCAGCGCCTCGGCCACCCAGCTCCAGCAGCAGTAGCTAGATTGAATAAAAACCATTTATTATCTTGTAATAATTCAGGCCGTTCGCTTTGCCACTCCCGTCAGCTTGGCAAACACGCTCGCCTGGCTTTTGTTTCATCTACTTCACATACTGCTGCACCTTTTGAGCTTGTTCATTGTGATGTTTGGACGTCACCAGTATCTAACATTTCTGGATATTCTTATTACTTGGTGATTTTGGACGATTTTTCCCACTTCTGCTGGACTTTCCCCCTCTGACGCAAGTCTGACGTCCACCAGACCATAGTTGATTTCGTTGCTTATGTGCGCACTCAGTTTAGTCTGCCCGTTAAGTGTTTACAGGCCGACAACGGCACGGAGTTTGTCAACAATGCCACGTCCACCTTCTTGGCAGCTCATGGCACCCTGTTACGTCTCTCGTGCCCATACACCTCCGCACAGAACGGGAAGGCTGAGCGTGTCCTTCGCACGCTCAATAACTCCGTGCGCACCCTCCTGCTCCACGCGTCCATGCCAGCTTCATACTGGGCTGAGGCACTTGCAGCCGCCTGCTACTTGCTTAACGGGCGCCCCTCGTCCTCCATTCACAGCGAGATCCCCTACACACGCCTCTTCGGCGCGCCGCCTAGCTATGATCACCTGCGAGTCTTTGGGTGCCTCTGTTATCCCAATCTCCAGGCCACCTCCGCGCACAAGCTAGCCCCGCGCTCCGCCGTCTGCGTGTTCCTTGGGTATCCTATATCTCATAAAGGGTATCGCTGTCTCGACTTGTCCACCAGGCGCATCATCATCTCGCGTCATGTTGTCTTCAACGAGTCACACTTCCCGTTTGCAGACGCCTCCCCTGCTCCACCCCCATCGTCCCTTGATTTCTTGGCCGACGATACTGTGGATACTATGCCTTGCTCTACTAACCGTGCAGCTCGTCCTCCGCCTTCGGCGCCCGCGCTCGCTTCGTTCTCCCCGAACGTTGAGCAGCCGCCTCCCTCCTCCGAGCCTGGAGGTCCGGGTGGGCGTGGTCTAGTGCCCCCGTCAGGATCTGCACTTCTGGGCGGGTCTGGCCCTGCGTCACCGACCAGACCCAACCCAGCGCCCCCAGCACCGCCGCTGCTGGTCTACTCTCGCCGCCCGCGCGCATCGGCACCTCCGCCTGCGCCGCCTGTGTCTGCGCCGCCTGTGCCTGCTCCTGCGCCTGCCGCCCCGGAGTCCTCTGGACCTGTGACTCGTACACAGTCCGGTGACATTCCGCGCGTGCAGTACAAGGGGCTGGCAGCTATTGTCCCGTCGCCGCTCCCGGCGAACTACCGCAGCGGGCTCGCCGATGCGAATTGGCGGGCCGCCATGGCTGATGAGTTCCAGGCCCTCATCGACAACGGCACCTGGCGTCTTGTTCCGCGACCGCCTGGTGCCAATGTCGTCTCCGGGAAGTGGATCTTCAAGCATAAGTACCACTCCGACGGTACTCTTGCTCGGCACAAGGCACGCTGGGTCGTCCGCGGCTTCTCCCAGCAGCACAGGATCGACTACGACGAGACGTTCAGCCCGGTGGTCAAACCGGCAACCATCCGGGCTGTTCTCAGCATCGCCACTTCTCGTGCCTGGCCTATCCACCAGCTGGACGTGAAGAACGCTCTTCTTCACGGCCACCTCGACGAGACGGTCTACTGCCAGTAGCCGCCTGGTTTCGTCGACCCCGCCCACCCCGACTACGTCTGCTACCTGCAGAAGTCCTTGTACGGGCTAAAGCAGGCGCCGCGGGCGTGGTACCAGCGGTTCGCCTCCTTCATTCGCCGGCTCGGTTTCGTCGCTTCCGCCTCCGACACGTCTCTCTTTGTCCTCAAAGAGGTGCGAGCATCGCCAACCTGCTGCTCTACGTCGACGACATCATCCTCACCGCTTCGTCCTCGACGCTGCTCCAGCAGATCATGGCCAAACTCGCCTCTGAGTTCGCCATGACCGACCTCGGCGACCTGCACCACTTCCTCGGCATCTCCGTCACGCGCTCGTCTGACGGCCTGTTCCTGTCTCAGCGACAGTACGCCGTAGATCTGCTCCAGCGCGCCGTCACGGCTGAGTGTCACTCTACGGCGACTCCATGGACACTCAGGCCAAGCTCTCGGCTTCGGACGGTGCTCCGCTGTCTGCTTCTGACAGCTCCGACTACAGGAGTCTGGTGGGTGCTCTCCAGTACCTCACCTTGACTCGTCCCGACTTGGCGTACGCCGTCCAACAAGTGTGCCTCTTCATGCATGACCCGCGCGAGCCTCATCTCGCTTTGGTCAAGCGCATCCTGCGCTACGTGAAGGGCACGCTCTCCTCCGGACTCCACATCGGCCCCGGCCCCGTTGACAGTCTGACCGGCTACTCCGACGCCGACTGGGCTGGCTGTCCGGACTCCCGACGCTCGACTTCCGGCTTCTGCGTGTTCCTCGGCGACAACCTGATCTCGTGGTCTTCGAAGCGCCAGACCACGGTGTCCAGGTCCAGCGCCGAGGCTGAGTACCGTGTTGTCTCTCACGTCGTCGCCGAGTGCTGCTGGATCCGCCAGCTTCTTCAGGAGCTTCATGTTCCTCTCGCTTCCGCCACCGTTGTCTATTGTGACAACGTCAGCGCCGTCTACATGACGGCCAACCCTGTCCACCACCGGCGCACGAAGCATATCGAGATCGACATTCACTTCGTCCGCGAGAAGGTGGCGCTTGGACAGGTGCGGGTTCTACATGTTCCCTCCGCTCACCAGTTCGCTGACATCATGACCAAGGGCCTCCCTGTACAACTCTTCACAGAGTTTCGGTCCAGTCTTTGCGTCCGTTCTCCTCCCGCTGCGACTGCGGGCGGGTATTAGGAAATGTATAGCGCCTGACATATATAGCTGTTTGTAGTTGCTATGTATAGCTGATTGTGATTGATTTTTACTAGGATAGTTTCCTTGTAATACAAGCCACATTGGCTATATATATGAAAGCTCACCCCCCTGATTGGGTGTGGTGTTTCCCCCATTCTACCTCTCTACAGATACCCTGATCTGCGAATTACTTCTGTCTCTTTTAGGCACTTGTATAAAATGTGCAGCAACAGTTGTTTTTGTTACTTTGATTGTTATTATATTTGGCTTGTATAATAATTTCTTAAGTTGTACCTGGTGAAGATGGTAATTGTTAATAATATGTCTGCAGGTTTGGGTTGCTCACAAGGGATCGTCTTGGGTATCAACTACCATTTGGATTGTCTTGCTGATATGCTTTGGAAGGTATATGAATCTTTTCTTGAGGCTCCAAAAACCAGCATCTTACCACTATTTTTACTTAACAGAATCCATTTATTGTGTACTGAATTGATCACAATTCTTTGTTGGCTAAGTTATTTCCATCTTATCTTCAGTTGGTTATTGTGTTTGGTTTGTTAATAGGTTCAGTTTGTTAATTGGTTTTTAGTACATCTCATTCTGTTGGAAGCAATCTCCATTTAAGAGCGATGGCCATGCTATTTTTCAGAGAGGGATTGGATGGATTTGTTTTGTTTGGATGTTTATCTTCTGTTATTTTTCACTTCTTGTTAGAGATTACTTTTTAAGGGTCATGTTGGATTAGAGACTAGAGGATGTGGCACATGCAAACCAGTAGTTCTCGCATACATCCAATGGCGTGAATGTAAACAAAAGGAAACAACAATAACACTCTGCAACAAAACTCTTCCTTCTTAATGCAATGACACAGTTCTCCAGTGCGTTTAAGAAAAAAATATTAGAGATTTATTTAGGGATACATATAGATTTATTTCCTTTTACAGTTATAGTACATTCATATGAGTGGATATGCTGCCATACAAAGTTATGGTTCATATTGATGATTTTATGTTCATAATTTATGAATCCTTATCCCTTTTTTTCTTCTATGCTTTAGCATCACAACATGTGCGTACATTGTGCTCCAACTTTTCCATGTATCATATCAAGACCCAATCTACCATGTGCTATTGAACTCTCACAGCAAGTATGGAATTGCGACTTCCCTGTAATCCTGCATCTATGTAATCCTTCATCTTCTATGAGCCTGGTTAGCTTACAGCTGTCTAAACTTCTGCTTGATATTTGGTCATTGATCTGTCATTCATAATTCACTTGTTTGAAATGTAGGAAGATTTGAAAATTCATTGAAGGGTTATGTTCAGCCTGGCTCGTAATAATTCAAATGTTCTATCTATATGTAAAGTTACCACAACTAAGGGCGTATCAGGATAGCAATTAGAGAAGTTCTTTTGCTTTGAGTGAAACGATGACTTAGACAACTTCTCTGCAAAATGAACTGAAAGCTGAAGCTCTACTATTGTACTTCTCATTCAATTGCTTGAACAGTTATCTTTTTTTGTCATCACCCTTGTGGTAATCCTGAACCATTCAATGTAAACAATCTCCAAAATCAAGGGACTGTTTTATCTAAAATCAAGCCGCCAACGACAATGCCGCCTGTATCGCAATTTGTCAGCATCCCGGGCAGCATTGTTTGAATGCGGAGAAAAAAGAATTAAGCAAAAATCAGCCTAAATTGTACATTCTCCATAACAATTAAAGAAAAGGGGATGAGTCATTCGGATCCCGCATTTCGCCACAGGCCAAACAGCGGCAGCGATGAGCCAGCGGAGGGAAGCAGCCATCAGAGCCTTGACGGCTAGTTCTACACTCCTACTCCCCTTTGGGTCCCTTGGTTCTGGGAGCTAACAGCCAACACACTGCAGAAGGAATTGGAACTGATTTTTGTATGTAGGACACTTGAACTGACTGAATTTAGTCCTTAGAAATAGACCTTGAATCATTGATCAAACAGGTAGGTCTAGCATGCACGGTTGATCCTCCAAGGAAATGTTGGAGAAGTATTTTGCATGAACTATCAAGAATTAAAAATAAAAAATAGTTTCAATTTCTTTTTCTCATTATTACAAAATATAGTGACCTAATTCTCCTTTCAACTTTTTTTTTGCCGTGGAGACCATTCAGAAATGTTTGCTAGTGCCTGACTCTCAAGTCTCACTTTAGGGGTGAAAATGGTACGGATGTTATCTGTTCGTATCCGACTTCGTATTTGATTGGAGGAGTTTATATCCGTCCGAATCGGGACAGTTAGTATCCACCGATCCGAATCCAAATACCTAAAGTTAGATATTTAGGATGTCGATATCCATTCATATCTGATTCGTATCCGACAGAAAAAAAAACTATTTGTATTTAGGATCCGAATCCACTAGTTGACACTATCAATATCGGATTGGACATGTTTAGTTCTCTAAAACAGTAACGAAATGGAAGACATGACCTATAACCACAAGTAAACGATTCTTGAGGCCATCATGCTCTACTAGTATGTAAACAAGAAACTACAGTACTTTTGCTCAATAATGTAGCCCTGCAAATGTTTCTTTGATTGTGATGACTTCAGCGTAAGCATCCTGCATTGTTGGTCGATCTTTTGGTGTCTCCATAGAGCACAAGAGACCGAGTTTAACAAGATGCAAGATGCAGCTCTCCGCGCCATCTGTTTCTCTCCGGTCCAAGTTGTCCACATCACCATCTTCAGAACTTGGACGACACAAGGATCTAGAACTTCAGCAATCTTTTGAGGAAATGCTTCTTCCACATACTTGTGAAGGTTCAAACCATCAGTAAACATCTCATCTGTTGGACGCTTCCATGTGAGCATTTCTAAGATGATAATTCCATAGCTGTAGACATCGCCTTCAGTTGAGAGTTTGGTCCCAAAGCCATACTCTGTAATATTATGTGTAATGAACAAACTATTTTATCTCTTAATATTGAAAAAATCATAGAAGAATTTTGTTAAATAATGGAAAAGTAAAACATGAATATAGACAAAAAAAACTGTGTTATGGGCTAGGCTTTGGGTGGTGGGCCTTTGGTGGCTGGCGTGAACAGTACCCGTGAACCGTACCTGCGGGATTAGTTAGAAATAATAGTACCGGATTGGGAGTCTATTGTTAGGGGTCAAGTAAGCCTCTCTATATAATGAGAGGAGTTGTATCAATTAAATGAATCAAGCAAGAAAGAAACAACCAATCTAGTTCTCTCCACAAGTGTTCATCCCTCTCATCTATGATCTAGCCTCTCATCCTTAACAGCCGTCTCCATCTGGTTATCCTCCTGGTGGTGTTTATCCCTATCATGGCCAGTGGCCATAACAACTTGGTATCAACTTCCTCGATGTTGGGATCTGTGGGAGAAGAAATCAAGCGGCTCTTGAAGGAGCAGGAAGATAGGCTACGCAAGGAATCAACCGATGCCATCAAGGTCGTCTCAGACGCGGTCGCCGTCGTCTCCGACGATTTGAAGGCGGATTCATCCCTCGTCGACATCAAGGCAGTCCTCAATGGCATCTTGGATCGTCTCGCGCGACTCGAGCGCAAGCAAGGCGTCACCATGGGTGACGCGTCTGCGGAATTTGCTCCGCCCGCTGCTGATCCTGCCGCCACGGCCGCTGATTCTGCCGCTGCTGATTCCTCGATGGCTGGGCCTGTTGTGGATGAATTCAAGACGTCAGGTTCTGATGCTGAGCTTTTCCAAATTCCGTCGCTTGCTTCACGACGACGATATTGTTATTGCTGCTGTCGATCTTTCCTCCGGCGCAATCAGCGCTGCGTCTTCAAGCGACGGCGTCATGTTATCCATGCAGATAGGTTCCCTGATGTAGCAGCCTTGCTGCGGGAAGATGTGGCCACGCCTGCTGCTGATCCGGCCAAGGATCCGGTTCCACCCAAAGCTGCTGATCCGCCGCCACCGCCGCCAAAGCTGCTGTCCAAGGTGACACATCAAGCATGGAAGGCTCCGGTGTCGACCTCCTCCGCAGCACTCATTGGAGTATGTGGAGATATGTGTGCATCTGATCTATTTGGGTTGAAGGAAGAGAAAAGAGATCCAATCACTAATAGAAGTGGCGTGAAGAGATGCGTGATGTTTCCATGGAATCCAGAAGGAACAGATACTTTCTTCCTATGTGCAGATTATGTTCCAAGGATGTCACGTACTGCCCTGGCTAATTCTACCACATTCTTTGGAGATCAACTTAGAGTTTATAATATGGAAGGTGCAGGAGCTCATGCAAACCAGGAACTTTTATCTCTTCAAGCTTTAGGATGGGGTCCTCCTGCATTCCGTGATAATTGGATAGGGCAGAATTTATTTTTAGTTATAAATAAAGAAATATTGCTGAGATGTAAAAGGCTTATTTCAGAGTCAATTTAGGTCGTTTTTTGCACCTGCGTGTGCGTGTCGAGTCTGTCTGCAGCTCGAGGACGAGCTGCTCGAAAGGAGGGGTGAAGTGTTATGGGCTAGGCTTTGGGTCAGGTGGGCCTTTGGTGGCTGGCGTGAACAGTACCCGTGAACAGTACCTGCGGGATTAGTTAGAGATAATAGTACCGGATTGGGAGTTTATTGTTAGGGGTCAAGTAAGCCTCTCTATATAATGAGAGGAGTTGTATCAATTAAAGGAATCAAGCAAGAAAGAAACAACCAATCTAGTTCTCTCCTCAAGTGTTCATCCCTCTCATCTATGATCTAGCCTCTCATCCTTAACAGCCGTCTCCATCCGGCTATCCTCCTGGTGGTGTTTATCCCTATCATGGCCAGTGACCATAACAAACTGTGGTGATATTGAAAATTTCCAGTCTTTTAAGGAAAAATTCTCACCTGGTGCAATGTATCCAATTGATCCTCTTGGTCCCAGTAAGCTTGTAGAACTATGACAGTATGATAGACTGAAACTATGAAGAAACTTAGCTAACCCGAAGTCAGCTAGACGTGCACCCATGGCATCATCAAGAAGGACATTGCTGGGCTTCAAATCACAATGGGCCACAGGAGGAAGGCAGTGGTTGTGTAGATAATCCAAAGCAGAAGCTATGTCCATTGCTATTGATATTCTGGAGCCCAAACTCAGTTGGCTTTTCAATCCGTACTTATTCAGCTTAGGATAGAGCCAGCTCTCTAGGCTACCATTAGGCATATATTCAAGAATAAGAGCTTTAAACTGATGTCCTGATGGATCAAACGTTGAGCATGCAGTAATCACCCTAACAAGATTACGATGGCGGGTGTTCCTCAATGCCTTACATTCAGCTAGGAAGCTCTTTGGTGTGTCAAGTTGATCGAGTTTGAAAACCTTGATAGCAACTGTATGTTCTTCAAACTCAAATCTACCTTTGTAGACTGATCCCGATTCTCCTGAACCAATCATGCATGGAAACAATACAACAAATAAGAAACAATACACCAAACAATCCCAACAGAAGAAAACAACATCACAAAACTAATCTACACGTTACAACGAACGCGTGAGCGCGAGAATCACTAAAATCGGAGTTAAAACGCAAAAGATATGGCTTTTCTAAGGTTCAGGGCTTGCTGGCAAAGTTTAAAAAGTTCCAGGGGCTAAAATAAAAGAAAAAGGACCTATTTGTAATTATTTTCAAATAAAATTGGACTACGGGTTAATTCTGGGAAAACTCAGGGTTTCTTTTGCAAAATCGCCACTGTTGACCGGTATCTGACTTATTTGACTTCGGCTAGATCTATTGTGAGCCGTTAGATTTCGATGTGACGGTCCACGACAAACGCCCGAGGGGCTCGCCGGCGAGGATGAAGTCCGCGGCGGCGCTGCGGCGGCGCATCGCCGGAGTAAACCCGATCGGAGGCTACGGAGCTCGGTTTGCCACGGGACCAAGTCCCAGGGACTCGCCGGACCACGACGAGGACACCTAAGGGGTTCTGGACGACGGGGAGCGCGCGACGACGACAGAACGCGACGGCGGCGCCATGGGCGGCGGTGGAGTTCTCGGGTGAAAGCGGAACCGGCGCTACGGACTTCAACTCGCTACAAGAACTACACAAGAAGGACGAGGAGATGAGGGCGGACTCACCAGAGGTGATCCCGACGAGGATTGGCCGGCGACAGCGTCGGACGACGACGAGCGGCGGCCGGCGGCACTGAAGATCGTCGGCGAGTAAAAATTAGCGCGATGTGGAGCTAAACTCCGAGCAAGAACGCGACGGGAAGATTCAGGGCGTCAAGGCGAACCTCCTGGGGTAATCCTCGGCGAAGAAGCGGCGGCGATGGCGCGAATCGACGGCGAGCGACGACCGGCGGAAAAACGGCGGCGCGGGCGGCTCAAGATTGCGAAGCTTGGTCGATTGGTTTGGGGGAAAGGTTGCGGCGGGGTCGGGCGCTTAAATAGGCCGGGAAAAAGGAGCGTCGGCGAGCGGGACTCGACGACGGAGACGGGCGGCGCTCGGACTCGGGAAGGAGTCCGGGTCGGACGGGAGGAAGAAGACGCCCTGACAGCCGGGCCCCACTGCCAGAGAGAGAGAGAGAGACCGGACGGGCCGAAGTGGGCCGAAAGCGGGGAGATGGGCCGGCCGGGGAAAAAGAAAACAGGGGGCAAACTTGGACTGGGCCGAGACTTGAAGGGCCGAAATCGAACTCTAACAGTTTAAACTTTTCTAAAACTCAATCAAATGCAAATCAAATTCGAATTTAAACAGAATTTAAATTCCAATTTGATTTACTAGCAACCAAAAATATATGCAACAGCATGAATGCAACAAAAACTTATTTTGACTAAAATAATTATTTAATGTGATATTTAAATTGATAAAAAGGCTAGAAATTCCAATTAATTCCTAGAAAATTTATTTAAGCCTTAATAAATCCTAGAAAAATTCAAGGGTTGCTATAATTTAATTGTGATGAATTTTAGGGTGTTACAGAAATACCCCAACTTGTTTAAACCATAGGTAACCACAAATCTCGAGGACGAGATTCTTGTGAGGGGGGGAGACTGTAACGACCCTAAAATACCCTTAGTGTAAAAATGTGAATTTAAAAAATTTTGGTGAATTTTGTGCAAGTCAACAAACATATAAGAGTGTCTTCTAATTGCTCCCTAAATTCCTAGGCAATTTAAATATTTAAATTCAAATTAAAAATAATTTGAAGTGCTAAAGACCAAATAGATGCGATTTGGAGTTAATTTGGTTTTATTGGATTTTTGGTTGTGTTTGAATTCAAATTCTAGATTTGAATTCAAACAAATACTAACTAAACTAATTAAAACCTAAACCTAACCCTGTTGGGCCGAAACCCGTAGCCAAAGTCTAGAAACCACCCTCAAATTCCTTTTCCCGAGCCAGCCAGCCAAGCGGCCCAGCCGGCCTTGCGGCCCAGCTGCGGCCCAGCCCTTCCACCGCGTCGCCCCCGCGTTTCCCCTCTCTCCCTCACTGACAGGCGGGTCCCGCCTGTCAGCTTTCTCTCCCTCCTCTCCTTCTTCCCCGCGCCGCCCGCTCTCTCCCTCGCGCGCGCCCGTGACCCAACCACCCGAGCTGGCCCCATCGCCCCTCCTCGCGGCCCGTCACCCCGAAACCCTAGCGGCCGCCTATAAAACCAGCGCCGGGGAAACCTTCCCCTTCGAGCCACCGCCGCCCCATTGGGGTTTTCTGTCCCCGATTCGTGAGAGGAGAGGGAGGAGGAGGACCAGAGGAGGACTAGAGGAGGAGAGGAGCCGGAGCGGAGCCGCATCACGACGCCACCGCCGAAGCCATTGCCGCCGCCCGTGGGGACGCCGAAGAGGAGCCTGACCCGGGACGACAAGAGGAGCACGAGGATCGCCGGAGCGCCGCAGGTCTTCCCCGAGCTGCAGCGAACCTCTACTTGCCCCTAGGTGAGCCGCCGCCGTGACTTTCCCCTTTCTCCCTTGTCTCCGGCCGAGCGCCGCCGCACCGCTTGCTAGCCATCTCTGTGACCCAGCCTTCGAGCTGTGGCCATCTTGTTTGTAGGAGCCCCGTCGTGCCGCTATCGCACCCGCAACCCGCCGTCGACCGAGCAGCAGCCAAGGCCGCCGCGGCCGAGCTCCGCTCGCCGCGCGCGCACGCCGAGGCCGTGTCGCGGCTACAGGCAGCCGTGAACCCGCACACGCGCACCACCGCTAAGGCCGCGACGTCGTGTTCCAGCTCACGCTGGTGTCGCGCGTGCGCGAGCCCTCGCAGCCGAGTCGAATCCGAGCCGTCTCCGCCCGCGCATCGCCGGCCATCGTGGCGCCATAGCCGCGCCGCCGCCGCTCGCGTCGGGGAGCCCAAGCCGCAGCCAAGCCCCACCTTTTTCTCGCCGGTTGTGATCCACGAGCACCTAGCCGAGCCCTAGCACCGCTTCTAGGCCAACGCCGAGCCATTCCCGGCGAGATTTGCCGTCGACCAGCGCCGCCGCCGTGTTCCGGTGCGCGCCGCGTGCGCGTCGCGTCGCGCCGTGGCCAGGCCACACCCTGGGCCACACCAACACCACGCACAGCACGGCACAAAGGATACCCTTTGGTACCATTCCGGGAAAGGAGACGAGTACATGTACCCCTGATTTTTAGGCTTCAGACCGAATTGATTTTGCAATACATCGGTCATTTTTTGCACCATGAGGTCAATACTGGTATCTTGATTCCCTGGTCTCCCAGCAAGCATGCCTGCAGTACCAACATACCCAGGATTCGGGAGGGCGTCGATAGCATTGTAATCCATAAACTCTGAATATCCGTTTCCATACATGTCCCTTTGCAGCCTATTGTTCAAGGGAGATATCTTGTAAGCAGAAGCAGGCGGATTCCCTGTGGTGCCGAATGCCATATCACCGTATGTGCGAGTTTTCGGCAGTGCAGGCTGAGGATCTTGCCGGATCGGTTGTCCATTTGTATCTTTAGTACCAGAACCTCCAGTTTCATCAGCATTTCCTTTACCATGTGGTTTCTGAACTGGTGCTTGAACATTGAAGTATGTCGGGCCACCCAATTGCCCATGTATCTGCTCAAAGGATTTATCCACATGTTGACCAAAAATGCTTACCATTATATGCCGAAAGCTGTTCAAGAACGCAGCATTGTGATTGGTCATTGCTTCCCCCAAAGCTTTGTATAACAAGCCCGAAAATCTCTCCCTCTTTTCTTCTTCAGTAAGATCAGATTGCCCAGGAAGGAGAACTCTTGGCAGATCAGACTTGAGAAAAGGTGCACCACTCCTGTTCTTGGCGAAAGACAGTAAACATTTGTTAATGAATTGGTCAGCAGCAACCTTTACCATCTGTTGATGCTCTTCAGACAACTCTTCCAAAGTGACATCCATGATGTCGCTCAACTCAGGCATCTTGAAAACTTGTGTGTGTCCCACCGGGCGTGCCAAAAAGTGTGTTGACGTAAAATCCGCACCTCACGCCAAGCACACAGCAAGCCGAATTAGCTAGCTTCACACGTGGCCCGGGCTTTTGAATCCGGAAGCGTGCCAGTCAGTTTGCCTGAAAACTAACAAAGGGACAAAACGTTTAGATCAAAACCTGGAACGTGCCGGGTGAGACCAGACAGTTCCATATTTGCGGCTATGGAGCCAGTTTCGAACGACAAATAGCTACAGAGAAGCTATCTGTCGGCAGTTAAAGCCTCATTCGGCAATCGGCAAGGCACGCAAGGAGCGCACTGCCGAATGCGTGACGTAAGCATGACGAAAGATCGGCTTTCAACCGAATGAACATTGTAGCACATACTCATAGCCGATTAACGAGAAACAGAGCATGATAGATAAATAAAAGGGTGAAACATGATCATAAATTCGCAGTAAACAAGGAATGCATAGGCCGAAAGCAGCACCCGTCAAGCATGATAACAAAGAAGTTAATCCACCGCATGATACGACTTGTTTGAGACCACGCCACTAATCAGATTAGATTAATCCACCGCATGATACAATCTAACCGTGAAAAGCTAAAAGCATTCAATGTTTAATTACGAACCCACAACACAGTCATGAATTTACATTGAAACAAGAATGCATAGGCCGAAAGCAGCACCCGTCAAGCATGGCAACAAACAAGTTAATCCACCGCATGATACAACTCGTTTGAGGCCACACCACCAATCAGATTAGATCAATCCACCGCATGATACAATCTAATCATGAAAGGCTAAAAGCATTCATTGCCCAATGCAAACCCACGAACACACGTTCACTCGTGAGAGCACTACCGAATGCGGCTATTTAGCCGAATCGGGGTCCATGGCGAAGGAACAAGCCTAATCGGTAAAGATAAATCTATCAGATCGAATCGAATTCTAATCCACCGGATGATTAGCTCTAAGACGACCCAAAAACCTGCATCTACCGCATGATACCCGGTTCTGTCAAGATCTACACGATACCAACAAGTTCGAACCCGCGACACGTAGCAACCTAGATCGGTTTCGGACTCGGCTATGAGGGGATAAGTCATCGCATCGTGAAGTAGAGCCGATTCTAGCCGACCTAGATTGGGCAAAGGAGTGTTGCATGAATTAAGCACAGAGTAAGAACGAAGCAACACGGGGTAACTTAATGAATCTATTAGATCTTGCCGAAATCTAACAGAGCCGATAACTTGGTCCATACTAGATCTTAGCCCACCGCATGGCTCATGACCTAACAGAGGAACCTTCTTGAGACCACAACTTAAATCCACCGGATGATACTAAGCATGGTAACAAGACTACTTGCATCAAAGCTTAAATCCACCGCATGATACTAAGCATGATACAAGGTTGCCGGTACTTACGGAGGTCGACGGATCGATGACTCCTCTCGAAGAACTCGACGACTCGACTAAAGGACTCGATGTTGGCACGGGGCCGGTTTGTTGTATGATTGATTGATTCGATCCTCTTTACAATTGCCATGGGTTTATATTTATACCCAGGTCTTGATATAACTCCTAGTCGGACACGACTATAATACTTGTTTCTAAAAAATAAATGACGAATCTTCGTGCCCATATTGCGTTCCTTGTTCGAACCGGCCTTTTCCTTATATTGATCCACGTCATCATGTCTTCCCGAACGCTACCACTCTTCGCCTGCGGAACAATGCCTCTGCCGAATGATGACGCATTCCCGACCGCAGAGTATCTCTGCCGAACGCTTCAGAGAAAACCCCTTAGCCGAATGGCGACGCGTTCCCGACCGCAGAGCATCTTTGCCGAATGCTTCAGAGAAAGCCCTTTAGCCGAATGGCATCCTTCCACCAAATCCGGCTCACATGTCAGCCTCTTCCTGGTGCTAATTTTTGGTGTCAACACATGCCCCTTCAATTTCGGGATAAAGGATACTTTTATCTCGGAATTGACCAGGAATCCCCAACATTTCCAGGCTGAGCCCGCTCGACATCCGTTTTCCGCTCCCAAATCCTCAGAGTGCGTTCTCAAACTCAAACCCTAGTTCGTCGAATCTTTCAAGCTCCGATCTTCAAATGGCGAACCAGGATCAAATTCTTCAAGTAAGTTCCGTTTTCTTCAATCACATTCGGCATTACTCTTTTCAAGCTGCATTTTGAATTCCCGAATCGCTCTTCTTCCGTTCTCAATAGGCTCTGACCACTGAAATCCTGACCCCTACGGAGGAGCAATCCGCATCTTTCTTCCTCGGCCCCTCAGGGAATCCAGATCCCTCCGAAATTATTGCGGCCGAGTCTCAGAGGATCCCTTTCAAAACTTCACTATCGAGACCTCACGAATGGCAAGATTCATTCAAGAACTGGCCTCTGCCCCCAATCGCCGGCTGGAGAAACTGGTACAAAAGGATTCTTGAAGATAAAAGCCCCCAGACGCAGAATTGGGACAGTCTTCGTATTTCTCATTGCTTGGAGCTATCTCTAGCCGAAACACCCAAGAATGAAAATCTCCTGATTGCAGCTTGTCACTTCTGGTCCAATGGCATGAATGCCTTTCTCTTTGGTCACGGACCAATGACTCCAACCCTGGCCGATGTCTACATGATAACCGGCCTGAACATTACAGGGATAACACACCCATACAGGTACAAAGGTTCTTCCAAACAGACAGGGGTGAAGACTGGAGTCGGCTATAAGAAATACATCCAGACTTACATGCATGATGGTCCTCTGACTGACGTTGAATACAGGGCCTTTCTGAATATGTGGTTGTGCAGATTTGTTTTCTGTGGTAAAGCCAATGAGCCAACTCTGAATCACATAGTAATGGCCGAAGACCTGGCTGCAGGCACACTTATCCCTCTCGGGAAATATCTCTTGGGAAGTGTCTATCACATGCTCCATCAAACCATTTATCAGATGCACACCAACAAGAAAATTTCCTGCGTCAATGGTCCCTGGTGGTTCGTCCAGATGTGGCTGCAATTGTACATGCACCAAATTGTCTCCATTGACCTCAACAGCCGACACTTCCCCTCGGTCAATTACCAGGAAGCAGAAGCCCAGAGCACCAAAGGCTGTCAAACCTATGGGGAAGCAGTCTCCACTATTGCTATCAACAAGAGCATTGGAGAACTGTTTGAACTTTTCTTCAAAGGCTTTGCCAATCCCCTCTGGTCCCTATACATGGACAATGACAGTCTCACTTTTCCTTGTGAATTCAGCTTCGAGACTGGATGCATAGATGCAGAGTCCACAGCAATTTTTAACACTTTTATTCGGCCTTGCATCTTACCAGCCGAATTTTGTGGAGGAAGGCTGGTTCAAAGTTCATATGAATATTACCAGCCGAATACAGTAGCCAGGCAATTAGGATGTGGCCAAGTGCCCCCAAGATTATTCTTCCATGAATTCCTCAAGCCTAGTCAGATCATCAAAGACTCCACAGAAACAAGAAGAATTTTTGATTACAAGTGTTGTGCAGCCATCTACCAGATCGAACCTTTTGTGCCAACAGCACTTGTTCATCCTTCTTTTATTCTTTGGTGGCAAGAAGTCCATGATCATATCTTCAATGTGGCAGTTCACCCTCTCTGCCTTGATTTGATGCCTGACTATCAGCCGAATTCAGAGGTAAATATGCTTATAATCCATCTGTTTTTCCAATAACATCCTTTTTCATCGACTTTTAACTCTGTTATCCTGCAGGACATAGTCCCTGCCCCTCTGGCCAGAGCAATCGCATATAACACAGCAGGCCCAATATCTATTCTGGGGCATCATTCTCCTTCTTTGGCTCAAATAATGTCCAGACCTGCCAATCTGGATCCAACTCTTGCTGCACCACCTGCTGCCAAGAGAAAAATTTCTTCTCTAACTGCCCCTTCATCTATAAAGAAGAAAAGAACAAGCAGCAAAATAACTGCACAGGTCAAATTTCTCCCTCCTCGAGTAAAAATGCTAATTTCATTCTGCTCATTTCTGTTCCTTTATGATTTCAGGCCAAATCACAGCAATTGGCCGTTAGCACAGGACCTGCCGATGCTTCAGTGATTAGTAAAATTTCTCACCATCTTGTCCTTTAAAACTCTTTTCATCGGCACTAACTTTTTTTTAGTCACAGAGCCAGCTTCAATGGATCCAATTTCGGAGAGCTCCCCTTTTCATCAAGAACCAGCTTCAGCTCTACCTGATGTACCTCAGCCAGAAGCCTCATCTCCACCAAAGAACCTTCCAAGCTCTCCTCATCATGACATACAAGAATCTTTGCCTGAGCTTGAGCCGCCCTCTCTCTCCATCCAAGAGATCAGGAATGAGGTAGAGATAATTACCCAGTCTCCCCATTTCTTTATCCAATGGATAATCATTAATTCGGCAATATCTTTTTCCAGGAGAAAATAACTTCATCACCCAGCTACTCATTTCCCTTGGATGATCTTGTTGCCGAACAAGCAGAGGAAATTTCTTCTAGTCAGACTTTATCAGAAGAAACCCAGGCAAAACTAAAGGAAATCTTCTCCTTTCTGCACAAAGACATCCAGGATCAAGTCAAGGATGCTGATCTTCTGAGAGATATGCTTGAGCCCATTGAACAAAACCTTCCTGTTGATATCCAAGCTTCTTTGGAACCAATCTCTCAATTGGATCAACAATTTGCTGCAGTCAGACAGGTTCTGAAAAGTCAATCTTTACAACCAGCTCTAGAACAAAGAAGAGCCATAGCTAAGCAATCCTTGAAAGATCTGTATATTCAAGCTCAGGGTAATAAAGAATTGTCAGCTAGACTGCAGCCAGCACTTGATCTGAAGAAGACCAGAAAAGCTGAACTAGAAGCCGAATTGAGGACTCTGTCAATCGAAATCGAAGCTGACGAGAAGAAGTTAGCCGAACTCCCTGATCTGACAGAGAGGATACGGAAGGAAGCATCGGCAATTCTAACTGAAGATAAACAGCTCAAAACGAAGCTCTCTGCTCTGATAAAAACCCAAGAAGCAGGCAAAAATCTTTTGGAGGCCATTAATAGAATGATATCTGATGCTAAAGATGTAATCTCCAAGTACTTGGGTGTGTAGTTGTATCGAATATTTAATTAGCCGAATGTCTCACCGACTTTGTAGTCTCACCAATCTTTTGCTTTCTTCCTCGCTTTATTGTGAACAACACATTCGGCAAAGCTTAGTCGTAACAGCGTTAGACCCGAAAAACGACCTAACACAACACAGCCGAATCCAATTCAGTAGAACTGAACCCGATTCGGCATGAATCCCAAACGACATCGAAACTGCTCGGTTCGTGGGGCTTTCCACCTTCCGAAATTTTGGGATGTGCGCCACGATCTCCTCTGCGGGTTCTATAAATAAACACCCAGGCAGCCCACAGTTTTTCACCAAGTTCTTCGTCTTCCAAGTTCTTGCCGGCTCAAGTCATTCTTTTCCCCATCCACAGTAACTCCGAGGAACTTCCAATGGCCGACAACAACAGGAGGCGCCCGGCCGCTGATGAGGCCGAAGGAAGCCGCGCCGGCGCTCGCCGCAGGTGATTGGCTGCTTACTTCTCTCCATTCTTTTCGAGATTTGCCCTCTCCTTGACAAATCCCTTTGTTTCTTCAGGGTAATCCAATGGATTGCCGCCGCTGGTGCGCCAGTTGCGGCTCCAGCCGCTGCTCCTGCGGCGTCCAACTCCTCGAGTTCGTCCAATCGGACTCGTTCATCGGACGACTCCCGCTACTCAGACGGCGATGCTCGCCGATTCAAGGCGGAGCGCGACGACTCTCGTCGCGAACTGGAGATCATCTCCAAGCAAGCCGGGATTGCTGACCTTGAATGGCAGCACGAGCGCAAGCAGCTGCTTGAAGTTATTGATGGTGAGTCCTGCAATCTGCTCAATCTCAATTCTCGTCCTCCAAATGATATTAATTTGTTATCCCCTTGTAACTTTGCAGCGCGTGATGCTGAACTTAATCGACTGAAGGCGCTGGTGGAGGAGCTGGCGGACAAGGTGAACGCCCAAGGGGACACACCCGAGGCACGCCTTGGTGCGGTGGCAGGTCGTGTCGACGAAGTGGCTTCCCATGGCATTCGCCTGGGCGTCGCTACGGGTCTCGTCGCTATGTCGACGCACACCGGCACGGACTATTCCAGGATGCCGGTTGGTTTTGCCAACAGCAACCCAGAAGACATCGATGATATTGACGCCTCCATTGATCGTCTTGATGGCCATGGTGCTGCCATTGCCGATTCCATTCATCCCCAGTCTGTTTTGAACAGGCTCTTTCAGTAGTTTGTACTAGGGATTTATGGAATTTCGGCAATAAAACTTATCTTTTGCATGAACTCTTGATGTAACATATTTTGTGCTAAGGGCAATACATTCAGTACTGGCCATTTTTCTTTTTCTCCAATGTCTCTGTCAATTTCCTTCTAAAGACGATTTCTTCCCAAATATCGGCTGTTCGGCAATTTAATATATCAATCACCGATCGATTTCAATACTGGGATAATACCTCTTCAAATATCTTCCATTTATAGCAGAAGCAAATTCTTCTCCCAATAATGTCTTCAAAATATATGCATTTCCAGGCACGCATCTAACTACTCTGAAAGGACCTTCCCAATTTGGAGACCATTTGCCGAATGCTGCATATTTGGTTCCAATCGGCAATATCGCTTTCCAAACTAGATCACCTTCTGTAAATTGCTTAACCTTCACCTTCTTGTTGTAATACTTAGCAACTCGCATTTTGTTCTTCTCAATATTCTCCAAGGCCCTGAGACGAATCATATGTAAATCTTCTAATTCATCCATCATCAGATCATTGTAATCTTTAGAACGCAAATCTTTTTGTAATTTAACCCTTCTCGAATCTGATTGCATCTCCCACGGCAAGATAGCATGGTGTCCATACACTAATTCATAAGGAGATGTTTTTGTAGCCCCATGAGGAGCCATTCGGTAAGCCCACAACGCTTCATTGAGTACCGAATGCCACCTTCTTGGCTTTTGATCAATCTTCTTCTGTATGATTTTGATCATAATTTTGTTAGAAGCCTCTGCTTGACCATTAGCTTGAGCATAATAAGGAGAAGAATTCAGTAATTTTATTCCCGTACTTTCAGCAAAATCTCTGAATTCTGAAGATGTAAATTGAGTCCCTTGATCAGTGGTGATTGTCTGAGGAATCCCGAATCTGTAAATGATATGTTCTTTGACAAACTCAACCATATTTTCTGATGTCACTTTCCTCAACGGAACTGCCTCAACCCACTTAGTAAAATAATCAGTTGCTAAAAGTACGAACTTATGTCCCTTACTCGATGGAGGATTTATTTGGCCAATCAAATCTATTCCCCATCCTCTGAACGGCCATGGCTTGATAATGGGATTCAAAGCCGATGCTGGAACTCTCTGAATGTTTCCAAATTTCTGACAGTCTTGACATCCCTTATAATATTCAAAACAATCTTCCAACATTGTCGGCCAGTAATATCCAGTTCTTCTAATAACCCACTTCATTCGGTAAGCTGACTGATGTGCTCCACATAATCCGTCATGCACCTCACTCATCAACCTCTTTGCTTCTTCTTGATTTAAGCAACGTAATAATATCCCGTCCAAGGATTTATAATATAAATCTTTATCAAGAAGAACAAACTTTATAGCTTTATACCTGAGTCTTCTCGAAACTTTCTGGGATGGATTCTCCAAATAATCGGCAATTTCTTTCCTCCAATCATCTTCTGCCAGATTACTCCCGAAAGCATATACATCATTAGCAAACACTTCTTGAAGCTCTCTATAACCTGATGCACTTTGGGCCAATCTATTTGCCTCTCCATTATCCCCTCTAGGAATGTGTTCTAGAATTACTGACCGAAAACTCTTCAATATTTCTTTGCATTCTTCATAGTAATTCCTCAAGGTATCACTTTTGCACTCATATTCACCATTCAATTGTTTTATGACCAATTCTGAATCTCCAAAAATTTCAACTGCAATGGCCTTTGCTTCTTTCAAATATTGGAGCCCTTTGAGCAATGCCTCATACTCAGCCTGATTGTTAGTAACAGCAGATTGAATGGGAACAGCAAACTCAAATGTTTCTCCTTTGGGTGAAATTAATAAGATACCTGCTCCACCACCTTTGTTGCATGAAGATCCATCGAAGAATAATACCCAAGGAATAATGTTAAGCAAATTTATCGATGTATCATGATGTTCAGTAATGAAGTCAGCAATAATCTGCCCCTTGACAGCCTTTGTTGACTCAAACCTTAATTCGAATTCAGATAAGGCCAAAATCCATTTGCCAATCCTTCCATTCAAAATTGGTATTGACAACATGTGCTTAATCACATCAAATTTTGAATGTACAACGCATTCGGCATTTAGCAAATAGTGCCGAAATTTTGTACATGAGTAATAAACACATAAGCAAAGCTTTTCTATAGCCGAATACCTTGTCTCTGGATCTAGTAACTTTCGACTAAGGTATGCAACTACTCTTTCCTTCCCTTCAAATTCTTGAATGAGGGCCGATCCAATAGTTTGGGCATCGGCCGCCACGTACAACTTGAAAGGCTTGTTCAATTGTGGGACCAATACTGGTGGCTTCTTCATGTACTCCTTTATTTCATCAAAAGCCTTCTGTTGTTCGTCACCCCATACAAACTTTTGATCCTTTTTTATTTTCAACAGTGAGGAAAAGGGCAACACCTTTTGTGACAAGTTTGATATGAATCTTCTCACAAAATTTATCTTGCCAAGCAGCGATTGTAACTCTTTAAGATTAGTTGGAGGAACAATTTCATCAATTGCCTTCATGCTTTTCTTACCAACTCCTATTCCTCTTTCATGTATCAAAAATCCCAGAAACTCTCCAGCCGAAACTCCAAAAGCACATTTGTTCGGGTTCATCTTAAGCCCATGTTTCCTGGTGCATTCTAGAGTTTTCCTTATGTCGGCCAAATGGGACTCGTGATCCAATGACTCGATCACCACATCATCAATATATATTTCCACAATCTTGCCGATCAACTCATGAAAAATATAATTCATAGCCCTTTGATAAGTTGCACCAGCATTTTTCAATCCAAAGGTCATGACAACCCACTCAAACAACCCTATGTGTCCAGGACACCTGAAAGCTGTCTTTACTATATCTTCTAATGCCATAAAAATCTGATTGTATCCTGCATTACCATCCATGAAACTGAGCACTTTGTATCCAGCAGCAGCATCAACCAACGAATCAGCAATAGGCATTGGATATCCATCCATGGGTGTAGCCTTGTTTAGATCTCTAAAATCTATGCAAACCCTCATTTTTCCATTTTTCTTATAGACAGGAACGATATTAGAGATCCAATCCGCGTATTTACATAGCCGAATGAAATTTGCATCTAGTAATCTTTCAATCTCCTTTTTCACATCGGCCAACACTTCTTCCTTGTAGATTTTTCGGGGTGGTTGCTTGTAAGGCCTGTAACCAGGTTTGATTGGCAACCGATGCTCAACAATAGAACGGTCTAGACCGGGCATCTCCGAATAATCCCAAGCAAAGCAGTCCTTGTATTCTTTTAACAATGTCACCAACTTTTCTTTGAAAACCGAATCCAAGTTAGCACTGATAAATGTCGGCCTTGGCTTGTCACCATCTCCAATGTCCACTTCTTCCAATTTATCGGCCGACACAAATCCACGTCCTAATTTTCCATCAGTTCCATCAATTGGATTTTCCATCAAAAATTACTATGAGAGCCGACTGCTTCGATCGGCTGCTGATCACTGCTGGCTGGTGCCACAGGACCTTCTCCCCAGTCTTTGCCTGAGAAACAATCTATGCCTTGATATTCCCAGAAAGCTGGTTCCATATTTGCCACGCTTATTGAATCATCTGCTTGGACAATCTCCACCTCATCATCTATCCATTGAATAAGCTGTTGATGCATAGTAGATGGAATACAACAATTTGCATGAATCCAATCTCTTCCAAGCAGCAAGCTATATGCCCCTTTGCCCTCAATGACAAAGAAAGTCGTAAGCAGAGTCTTGGACCCAATCATCAGATCAACGTGCACGCATCCCTTGGTGTCCGAAGGATTTCCAGCAAAATCATTCAATACTATGCTTGTTGGCGTTAAATCTCCAGGGCTCATGCCAAGTTTCCTGAATGTGTTGTATGGCATCACATTAACAGCAGCTCCACCATCAACAAACATCTTCGTTAGTGGCTTTCCGTTGACATATCCTCTTAAGTACAGTGGCTTCATGTGCCGATTCTGGACTGGCTTCTCGAAAATAGCTTGTTTATTCAATACCAATTGTGCCATTAACCCAAATCGTTCGGCATCATCTATATCGGGCAATATCTCTTCCTGTACAATTTGTTCAGCTGGAGCCATGAATTCATTCGGCAGAAAACATACCATACATGTAGGAGCCGAATGACCATGTTCGTCAGGCCTGTCTTTTGGGAGCCATATTGATTTCACCTTGACCTTTGCTTGCTTCAATTCCCGATTCCTCAGGCGCTGTACTCTTCTCTTCTGGCTCTTCCTCAAACCAGGTGGGCACCATTGTCCTTCTTGCCAAACATAAGCATGATCTTCTTCTTCTTCACGATCAACCCACTTGTAATCAGCATGTCTCTTTCTTGGTTGATCATTAAAACGCCGATCATCACTAAGATGCACCCTGCCAATTCTTTCATGGACAGATCGGCGATTGACAGTTCCCTGTCTATATTCATCATATCTATTATTGCATTCAGGACAACTATTCCATGTGGGAAGCTTCAAACCTTCGTTCCAATAGTGTCTGAAGAATGCACACCCCCAATGCGCACGTTCCTGCTCTCGAGCATACTCTTCTTGTTCTTCCTCAAACCTTTCTTCTTCGCGCCTTCTTTTCTCCTCCTCGTATTCACGCCTTTGAAAACGCTCTTTTTCTTGCTGACGCTGCCATTTGTTGAGGAGAATACGTGTAGTAACTCTAGGTTTAAAGGATTCTCCCACTTCAAATCGGCTATTCGGGAACCGAAGATCTTTCTGGCGAATCTGTTCAATTGTGATCTGCCGAGTGGGATCAACTGAACCATCCTGTCTTGCCTTCTTTGAGGTTAAAACTTTCAATCTTCCCTTTTCTCCAGATGGAACAGCATTCACCATATTAACCGAGAACCCGATCATATTCTGAGGGAAAGGGTTACTGTCCAGTTTCATCTTGTTGTCGAATTTCAGATGTCCTTCCTGGATAGCTTTCTGAATCCTCATCCTAAAGACTCTGCATTCATTAATGGAATGAGAATTCCTATCATGAAACCCACAGTACCTCTTATCTTTCACCCCATCGGGCCGAAGCATAGAATGCCCCTCTGGCAATTTGATTCGGCCTTCTTTCACCAGGAACTCAAACAATTTGTCCGCCTTAGTCACATCAAAATCATATGTTCCCTTCACCTGTTTGATCCATCTTTGAGCCATTGTAACTGGTTCTTTGCTCCACACTATCTCTGCTGCGGCTATCTCCTCGCTATCTTCATACTCATCTTCTTGATCTGCTCTTTCTAGGAATTGGTTATAGATGTCAGCTACATCATTATTTTTAGCAAATCTGGCATCTTTCTTGAAACCATATGCCTGGTTACTCATCAAGGCCAATCTGTGCGACAACTGGCCCAGATCATCAAACTCCATCCCGAATAGCTTCTCCCGAATGGCAGGCAGCATGCCAGCTACAGCCATACCAGCCAGCTGGTCATCAGGTATGTTCAGAGAAAAGCACATGCTTTTTGTTTCCCTAAATCTCCTGAGGAACTCCGTAGGTGTTTCATTATTCCTCTGCCTTAAGCTGGTCAAATCAACCAACTTTTTCTCGGTACTGCCAATGTAATAATGAGCATGGAATTTCTGCTCCAGGTCTTTCCAAGTACAAATCGACTGAGCAGGCAAAGAAGCAAACCATGTAAAAGCTGGACCCGTCAGTGACAAAGGAAAGTATCTGATTCTGAAAGCCTCATCTGCCGAAGCTTCTCCAAGCTGCATCAGATATCGAGCTATATGTTCCACAGTGCTAGTATCATCTTGTCCTGAGAATTTAGTAAACTCTGTAGGCACCTTGACTCTATTTGGCAATGATACCCTTTGGTACCATTCCGGGAAAGGAGACGAGTACATGTACCCCTGATTTTTAGGCTTCAGACCGAATTGATTTTGCAATACATCGGTCATTTTTTGCACCATGAGGTCAATACTGGTATCTTGATTCCCTGGTCTCCCAGCAAGCATGCCTGCAGTACCAACATACCCAGGATTCGGGAGGGCGTCGATAGCATTGTAATCCATAAACTCTGAATATCCGTTTCCATACATGTCCCTTTGCAGCCTATTGTTCAAGGGAGATATCTTGTAAGCAGAAGCAGGCGGATTCCCTGTGGTGCCGAATGCCATATCACCGTATGTGCGAGTTTTCGGCAGTGCAGGCTGAGGATCTTGCCGGATCGGTTGTCCATTTGTATCTTTAGTACCAGAACCTCCAGTTTCATCAGCATTTCCTTTACCATGTGGTTTCTGAACTGGTGCTTGAACATTGAAGTATGTCGGGCCACCCAATTGCCCATGTATCTGCTCAAAGGATTTATCCACATGTTGACCAAAAATGCTTACCATTATATGCCGAAAGCTGTTCAAGAACGCAGCATTGTGATTGGTCATTGCTTCCCCCAAAGCTTTGTATAACAAGCCCGAAAATCTCTCCCTCTTTTCTTCTTCAGTAAGATCAGATTGCCCAGGAAGGAGAACTCTTGGCAGATCAGACTTGAGAAAAGGTGCACCACTCCTGTTCTTGGCGAAAGACAGTAAACATTTGTTAATGAATTGGTCAGCAGCAACCTTTACCATCTGTTGATGCTCTTCAGACAACTCTTCCAAAGTGACATCCATGATGTCGCTCAACTCAGGCATCTTGAAAACTTGTGTGTGTCCCACCGGGCGTGCCAAAAAGTGTGTTGACGTAAAATCCGCACCTCACGCCAAGCACACAGCAAGCCGAATTAGCTAGCTTCACACGTGGCCCGGGCTTTTGAATCCGGAAGCGTGCCAGTCAGTTTGCCTGAAAACTAACAAAGGGACAAAACGTTTAGATCAAAACCTGGAACGTGCCGGGTGAGACCAGACAGTTCCATATTTGCGGCTATGGAGCCAGTTTCGAACGACAAATAGCTACAGAGAAGCTATCTGTCGGCAGTTAAAGCCTCATTCGGCAATCGGCAAGGCACGCAAGGAGCGCACTGCCGAATGCGTGACGTAAGCATGACGAAAGATCGGCTTTCAACCGAATGAACATTGTAGCACATACTCATAGCCGATTAACGAGAAACAGAGCATGATAGATAAATAAAAGGGTGAAACATGATCATAAATTCGCAGTAAACAAGGAATGCATAGGCCGAAAGCAGCACCCGTCAAGCATGATAACAAAGAAGTTAATCCACCGCATGATACGACTTGTTTGAGACCACGCCACTAATCAGATTAGATTAATCCACCGCATGATACAATCTAACCGTGAAAAGCTAAAAGCATTCAATGTTTAATTACGAACCCACAACACAGTCATGAATTTACATTGAAACAAGAATGCATAGGCCGAAAGCAGCACCCGTCAAGCATGGCAACAAACAAGTTAATCCACCGCATGATACAACTCGTTTGAGGCCACACCACCAATCAGATTAGATCAATCCACCGCATGATACAATCTAATCATGAAAGGCTAAAAGCATTCATTGCCCAATGCAAACCCACGAACACACGTTCACTCGTGAGAGCACTACCGAATGCGGCTATTTAGCCGAATCGGGGTCCATGGCGAAGGAACAAGCCTAATCGGTAAAGATAAATCTATCAGATCGAATCGAATTCTAATCCACCGGATGATTAGCTCTAAGACGACCCAAAAACCTGCATCTACCGCATGATACCCGGTTCTGTCAAGATCTACACGATACCAACAAGTTCGAACCCGCGACACGTAGCAACCTAGATCGGTTTCGGACTCGGCTATGAGGGGATAAGTCATCGCATCGTGAAGTAGAGCCGATTCTAGCCGACCTAGATTGGGCAAAGGAGTGTTGCATGAATTAAGCACAGAGTAAGAACGAAGCAACACGGGGTAACTTAATGAATCTATTAGATCTTGCCGAAATCTAACAGAGCCGATAACTTGGTCCATACTAGATCTTAGCCCACCGCATGGCTCATGACCTAACAGAGGAACCTTCTTGAGACCACAACTTAAATCCACCGGATGATACTAAGCATGGTAACAAGACTACTTGCATCAAAGCTTAAATCCACCGCATGATACTAAGCATGATACAAGGTTGCCGGTACTTACGGAGGTCGACGGATCGATGACTCCTCTCGAAGAACTCGACGACTCGACTAAAGGACTCGATGTTGGCACGGGGCCGGTTTGTTGTATGATTGATTGATTCGATCCTCTTTACAATTGCCATGGGTTTATATTTATACCCAGGTCTTGATATAACTCCTAGTCGGACACGACTATAATACTTGTTTCTAAAAAATAAATGACGAATCTTCGTGCCCATATTGCGTTCCTTGTTCGAACCGGCCTTTTCCTTATATTGATCCACGTCATCATGTCTTCCCGAACGCTACCACTCTTCGCCTGCGGAACAATGCCTCTGCCGAATGATGACGCATTCCCGACCGCAGAGTATCTCTGCCGAACGCTTCAGAGAAAACCCCTTAGCCGAATGGCGACGCGTTCCCGACCGCAGAGCATCTTTGCCGAATGCTTCAGAGAAAGCCCTTTAGCCGAATGGCATCCTTCCACCAAATCCGGCTCACATGTCAGCCTCTTCCTGGTGCTAATTTTTGGTGTCAACATTCGTTTTCTTTTAACTGCGCTGACGCATGGGACCCACATGTCATACACTGTGTGTCACTGACCGTTGGGGCCCACTGACCAGAGATGACCGTTGACCGTTGATCGCTGACCAGTCAACGCTGACGTCAGCAGGGCCCATTGCTGACGTCATCCTAGGCGGACCCCACTGCTGACGTCAGCATGACGCCATGCTGACGTCAGCAGGCTAATTTCTGTCTGTTTTCTTTTTCGGAAATTATTTAATATTTTTAGAAAATGATTTAAACTTGTAAAATTAATAATAAATCAACCGTAGCTCAGAAAAATATGAAACCCGTTTCTATATTTTTCTAAAATCATGACCTACGCGTTAGTGTAGAGTTTGATGTTCTTTGAGACTTCTTTCATCGCTGTTTTGGTATTTCTTTGCTAGTAGCCGCGCCTTATTTTATTTTTCCGCAACCCTAGGAGTTCCGGAGAGTCAGGAGGAGCCAGACCACTACAACAACTGATTTGACGAAGACGAAGACTTTTTCCCAGGTTCACGCCCAGCCAATCTCTGAAATACCTATTAGACATGCAACTAGTATGCTAGCGCTTTACTTTACTCGCATGGTAAACCTGCACTGCCTTTGTTAATATCCTGTTACCTTGCTACCTACTACTCACTTTATGAAATATGCTATGCTATGCATGTGTTGGGTTGGTTGTGATTTGATCCTCTTGGCGTGAGTTGTGGGTGGTATGGGAGGAGTAGTGCAGCTAGGCGGTGTAAGCGAGTAATAACAACTCGATCGTTTGATCGAGGTGCTGGGGGACTGCACTCGGGCAGTCCCTATGGGGTACCTGTTGCGGGTACATGGTTATTTGGATACTGGGTTATTTGAGGAGTTTGGGCGGCAATACCTGTTATGGGTGCCGATTGCGGACCGTTGCGGCGGATCGCTTATGACGCTGATACTCGCTTTACCGACAATTAAGGACCGAGTCGAGTTCCAACTTTGGACGTGGGAATACCGTGCTCACCATCTACCCAGTATGGGGAGGGTTCTAGCAAGCCTACTCTAGTGCGGCGCCGAGACTGTAGGAGAATCGAGCTTGATATGTGTAAGGGGGACTCGTTGCGGCGTAATCTCCCTGATTTACCAAGACCCCCGACTGGCCCCGGTGGGAAGGTTTCACATCCCTGGGGCAGATGTTAGATCAGATGTTTCCCGAGCCCAGGGAGACAGGGTTGGCGCCGTTACTGTTTAGGGTCTTTGCTGTGGGCTGTGTCTCAGGTTGGTTGCGGACTAGCCTTGCAGCCCGGATGGATTCCTGGAGTGCCACCTCTGCAGAGTGTAAACTATACGTATAGCCGTGTCCACGGTTACGGACGACCCGCTTCTGATAAGTTCCGAATAGCATGGGAATCTGCTTTCTTACCTCGTCCTTGATTTGGGTTATGAGAGATTGGTCCAGCGATGCTGATGAGACAAGGTGGGGAGGGAGCTCACCGAGTCGACTAGTGAGCGAAAGGCATTGGTGGATGATGTTTGCGGGAACCTGCTGTGGCAGGACGAGCCCGATGGGAAATGTGAGGCTGATGGTTGGATTTGGGGAGTGGATGTGCGTGTGAGGGAAGGAGTTGGTGATGTGATGAATTTGGGTTATTGCAGCTGCTCGCATAAGAAAACCCTGGCTTAAACCTTGATTATTTCTATACCTTAGAATAGGCCACTTTAAAGCTTGCTTCATATTATGGTTGGTGACGTGGACCTGTCCCATTTTCTTGGGGACAGACTTTGGGTTCTCAGGTGAAGACCCCGACCACGAGTTCAACCAAGACGGGTGGTACGATTGAAGGGTGCGCGCTATGCTCAAGGATGCCTGTGGAGGAGTGGTCCCTGATGTTCTAGCTACCGCTGCGCAGTTGTTTCTTATTGTCGATGTAGCCCAGAGGGCTTGTACCCAGACGCTATGTTTTATATATGTCATGTATTGAATCTTTTATCGTTGTATGGATGTGATATTCGACTGAGATGAGTTCTGTACGAGATAGCTGCTATTCCTGGGACTATCTCGAGGGTACAGGGAGTCGGATTCTCGTCGTTGAGGATCCGGTTCGTTTCACCGGTGTTAGTGGGAAGCTTCTCGAGGTTGACCTCCATGTGGTCCTCCTCGCCGTCTTCATCCTCCTGCTGCTCCCTCTGGACCCGGCCCTTGGCCTTGGCCGTGGTGGCGGGGGACCGGCGGCGCAGCGGCCAGCGTGATTCAGCGGACGGGCGGCGGCGGGCGTCCTACAAGCAACGCGCGGCGGCGGAGGGCAGGGGCAGGCGGCGGCCGTGGGCGGGCGGCGTGTGGCGGCGGCTCCCCGTGCGGCGGCCGCGGGCGGCGGGCGGCGTGCGGCAGCTGCTCCCCGTGCGGCAGCTGCTCCCCGTGCGGCCGCAGGCGACCAGCGGGCGGCGACGCCACAACAGCTCGTGACGGCGGCGGCAGGACTGCTCGCGGAGGCGGCGGCTGTGCACAACTCGCGGCCGGCGGAAGGGCGGTTCGCGGCGGCAGCAGCGTTCGTGGAGCTCGCGTCCGCGCAGCGGCAGCTGGAGGCGGACCTGGCCCGCACCGCGTGGCTCGCGGACACGGCAAAGGCCGAGCTCTGGGCGGTGCTGGAGCGACGCGATGAGGCGGCGTCCGCGGCGGCCGAGCTCTCCGTCGAGGCGGCATGGCTGTGGCGGGACGCGGACCGTTGGCCAGCCACGGCTCCGTCGCGGCGGCGCCGCCGCCGGCGTTGGAGGCGACCCACTTGAGCACCTCCCACGAGTCGTCGTAGGCCGCCGGGAGCGGGTGCTCCGGCGCGAGGCGATACTCGGGGGCGACCGCGAGGACGCCGGCCTCTGCGACGAGCACGTTGAGATAGTTGTGGATGAAGCTTCACCGTGAAGGGGTCGGCGGCAGAGCCGACCACGTAGGTGCCGCCGTGGTAGTGGATGACGACGGTGAGCTTCTTGCCCTGGGTGACGCCGGGCGAGAGGAAGAGGCGCGCCCAGAGGCCCATGGCCGGGTTGACGACGACGTCGCCGCCTGCCGCAGCTGCTCCCGCGCCGCCTCCTCCTTCGCTGTTGCCGCGACCAGCGCCTCGACGCCGCCACCGGACCCGCCGTTGCAGACGCCGATGGACAGCTGCATGGCAGCGGCGCCGCCCTCGGCGGGCGGGCGCGGCCAGCCGTGTCCCCGGCCTCTAGGAGCTCCCGTCGCGCGGCTCCGGCGTCGGCTGCCTCTGCACGAGCGGGAAGGAGAGGACGACGCGCGGGACGTTGGTGTCGGGAGGGACGACGGCGACGCTGTCCGCACGGCGTGGAGGATCTCGGCGCCCTGTCGCAGCATCGGCGGCGAGGAGGCGGGCGTCGGCGGCGAGGCTCCCGCCGGCGGATCCGCCATGACGTGGGGAGAGGTGTAGAGGATGAAAGGGGAAGCAGAGGAGGCAAATGAGGGGGTTTTGTGTAAATATAGAGGCCACGTGTGCACCGTGGGTCGCCACGTACGCACTCGGGTCTGGGTGAGGCCCGTTAGTACGCGTGTCGAAGCTTGAGCCTAGTTCGTGTAGCTGGATGTGCATTTTCTAAGTATAGTGACCTAGATGACAATCGCTGCCAAATTGTTGTACCGCCGGTGCATTTTACTCGTTAAAAAACAAAGGTAGAAGCTGCATCTTCAATTCAATTGTGCACGGAAACCAACTTTTGAGGCCTTTCAGTGAGATTGCAAGTTGTAGAATCAAAACAGAATCGTAAAACATGGACTATATTCTGCTTTCTAAAGATGTAAATTAGTCCAATCAAACTAAATCTTAATAAAGTTGTAAAATTGTTGAAAGTTGTAAATCTGAAACAAAATTTTGAATCACATGTTACACCAACGGTCCCTCCGCCGTCTTCTCCTGCGTTCTCACTGCCGTTCAGGGGATGGGAGCTGCGCTTTAACAAACGAGAATCCAATAGCAGCATATAGAAGAAAATACAACATCATACACAGCAAGCCACGACTTCATCTATAAGAATGAAATCTGAGGGCAAAATAAGACAAGCCCTGACCCACGGTCCATTAGTAAACTAGCATTTGTTGAACATTTTCCAATTAATAGGCTAATACAAGCTCTAATCGAAGCAATTTGAGACAGGTTACTGAGAAGAGAAGGCAGCTCCCACAAAAAGAGCTTTCGCCTAGCTACAACAGGTTACAAAGTCACACGCGCCAAAGGTGCCATCTGCGTCATCAAAAAGGAAAAAAAAACTGCTCATTTGTTCCACGCTACATTTAATGACCAAAGCAATTCTTCTGCATCAGCTAGGGGTTAAGGATAAAGTTTCCATGATGAAACAACCATCACTTTGGACCTGTTGGAAACACAAGTTGATGAGCTTGGGTTCAGATGCATAATCTGTTCGAATTGCATTTGTTTCAGCTCCCTACTTCAGCTTTTCAACTTTGATGTCCACGATCAATGAACTTCCACAAAAAGAATCTACAGGCTACAGATGCAATGGCATCAGGTACTAAGTTAAGGTGCCCAATCATGGCTTCGGGTGCGTCGTTGGTTGGTCCTGCAATTTGTTTGAGCTCTCTGTTTCAACTTTCTGAGCACCTGGTTCGTCTATAGCCATTGGACTTGCATCGTTAGGCTGCAAACAATAATAACCGGAGAAAAACACTTTGATTAGGGACTAGGGTAGAAAATAACACTAAATACGTAGGTAAAGGCAGCTGTGCTCTGGACTGGAGAACAGTTTCTGTTCAAGATGGGAATGGTGCGGTTTGGCCCACGGTTCGCCGAACCGGCTCATGAAATCGATCCACAACCTACGCATCTTCGTTCTGAGCAATGGCGCCGCCCCAACTTCTCGTCCGGCCACGCCGTCGCACTTGCAGCAGCTCGCGGCTGCACACGACATCTTCCTCATCCTCACCGTCAAGCTCTGCCGGCAGCTCCCCGCAACGCCCCGTCGCCTCCTCGAGCCCCTAACCTCCTGCATCTGCCCATCCCCCGACGCACTTCCCCAAGCCATCATCCCGAGGGGACATGCCAAGGCAGGCCAGTTTCAGTCAAATGTTTGAATCGTTGAACTCCGAAACATCAAGCAAGCCGTGTTCGCTCAGGCAAGCAACCGGCAAACATCAGCAAGCCTATGCTGGTTCGACCCATAATATCCATTGGAGCACCATGAGTCAGTAGCTAGTTAAATTTGGATAATCCGGTGCTCCTTTATACACCGAATGGATCCATGGATCAGTTGCGGTTCAGTCCGTGGTTGAACCACCCCCATCTTGAGTTTCTGTAAGTACTCTGAGCATGTCCCCTGGAACTTTTGATTAGTTGATAGATTCGATGTCACATAAACAAAAGAACACTTACCAGGGTTTGTTTTGAGGAACCAACTCCATCAGCCACAGGTCCGCTGCCTCTTGAATGTTCTGCAGCTACACTATTAACATCCTACATACACGGAACAAAAGGAGAACAAGAATGTAACAAACGGAATACATAACTAAAGAATGCATGCATCATATTCTTGCAAAAATCTTAAAATCATTCCAACAAATAAAATCTTCAAAGTAAAAATATATAGAAACATGTGAATTACTAAAGCGCATGGTGAGAAAAACATACCTATAAAAAAATATATTAGAGACCATTACAGGACATTCAGTGTAAAGCAGACTAGTACATGCAAACATTTGATTAAATTGAACTTGCAAACAACATCAGTCAGTCTCACAAGTGTAATTAGTAAGTCTAGGTTGCCCTGATACTAATACCTCACACTGCCACACTACACAATAGAGTGGAAGACAGTGAGATGGGGGTGGATAATCTCAATATCTAACTTGCTTCTCCATATTCCTAGCCAAATGGTAAGGCAGAAGGTGCTCCCCTACAAACTACAGTTTCACCAGCCAGCTGCTCCCATGGGTATTTGACATTACTGGCCTCACATAACATTGCCATTTTTAGTGCACAAAAAGGAGTTGAGTCCAAACCTATATGAACGCAATTGGCAGACATAGCATCTTAGTTTTCTCAAATTGGGATTCTTATCAAACTGCATCACATGAAAACATTGCACACTGCATAAGGTAGCTAATTCCAACCATCCAACATGTAGTAAGAACCATAACTGTACCATGTGCATTGGCATATGTTACACCAGCACATTACCTAGCAGAAGTGCTTATACATCTTCCAGTTCAAGTACACTTACGAAGCAAAAAGAAAAAAGAAAAATCATGCTCATACATCATTTAAATTAACATGTAGAAATAGAAAATTACCTGATCAGTTGCCTCTGTATCAGCAGATTCTTTCTTCATTCTCACACCTTGTATGCTGTTCCTCCTGTCATAGAAAATGGCACATGGTACAACACATAATATAACCACCTGAAGCAGTTGCTGCTATAAGCGCATTAATGTTGAAGAAACAAGTAACAATGAAAACCTTCCAGAGTCCTCCAAAGGCTTTGCATCATTCATTTCCACATCAGAATCGGCATCATGTCTTTCATCAGGGTTCTCTTTATCTTCATCTTGCTGTATGAAGGGGGAACACAGATTAGCCATAATATGATGAATCATTTATTTGTGGTCACATCTCCCACCATAATGGAAGCCAAATGGGATGAAGCCCTTCTGGAATGCTGCATTTGTATACACCAAGGAATTGCAACTCTTGTTGAGCTGCATTTTTTGTGTATATTAGGTTGAATTATTCAACTTTAGTATGTTACACTTTTGTGATTGGTATTGCATTATTCAACTTTAGGGTATTTCTGATCATTGCCATTTTTTCATCTCAAGGTGTTTGTAGTTTTTGGTTGTATCTTTGCAACAGAGGCTGCAACTTTTAGGGCGGCACTGAACTTCCTCAGAACCTCCTGTGTGTTGCGGGTAAACTTCACTGAGTCCACAATCTTTGCACAGTTCCTTTTATCATTTTGTTCTAGCTTTTGCACTCAACTAGTAGTTCAGTCTGGTTTCTAAACCTGTTCAGAACATACCAATGGAACTATACAACGAAAAGGAAAGCAAATAGCAGAAAAGACAAGGATAATCTGCCCAATTACACCTGATGAGCAGACCAGATTTACATGAACATGGTGTTTTGGTCATGTATCGAAACAAGAAGCAACCAATGTCATTCCCCAAACAATTAAACATTGCGGTGCCATATAAGTAACAACGTTCTATGTCATTTCTCATCAACAGTTACCAGGGAGCTGTGGCCCCAGTTATCCCTAAAAGACAATCTGAAATTCAGGGTGGTCATGTTTACAGCAACTCTATTAGAGATGCCCTTATCTTAGTACCTGGCTTATTTTAAAGGATAAAACAGCAGAATGCAACTAATTTATTGCTTGTAACTGAACTCTCACCTCAGGTAACTCAGCCTCTGGAGGTCGGTCTTGAAATTGGACACTAGGAGCATGTCGGAGTTTTGATAGATTATCAAGAAGTTTTGATCTTATATCATTCAATTGATGCCGTGTGTTTTTGTTCTCCATGTTACTTGGAGCAACATGTAGAGTGTAATCTGGACCAAAATACTCATAATACTCATTAGCGGGCATCTTGTCAGTGAGCTCATGACCAAGTGCAACTCCTGTCTGCTCAAAAAAAAGTGGAAAAGTAAGGAAAGAAAGGTTAATAAAAAATACAGGTAACTAAGCATATTCAGCAGAGCAATATTAGCCCCCAAACACTCAACAGTATATTGGATAGTCTCTTATCTAGTTTCATTGATTAGATCACAATTGACTATTCATTGGCTGAATAAAAAGGAACTTTGAAGAGCTTTGAAGAAAAAAAGGGAAAAAAGTACTCAGTTCAGACATTAGTTATTCACTTATAATTAAGCCTCTACATTGTTACACGGTAAATAGCAAAAATCAATTTAGCCGAACTATAGGAAAACGACATTAAGTAGAAATGGATAATGACATGTACAAATAAACTTTTAAAAGCAAGATGCTTCATGTTAATGCAAGAAAAAAGTTTATAGAAACTATCGTACTATGCAGATTAGTTCAAATAAAATCATTCTGATATTTCAAATATTTCTCTGAAATATCCTAATAAATCAAAATAGAGTTTCTTTTAAAAAACCAAAACAAAGTTACAACAGAATTAGGAACACAGACAGCAATAAAAAATGTGTTTATACTTTTCCACAAAGGTAGATTCTGATGCCGAGGGGCTTTACTGGGTCTACAGCAAAGTTGATGTTAGAGCACAAGGGGCTACATGGAAACTCGAAAATGCTGATAGTGTTTTAAAAGGAAAAAAAAGGAATTATTAGCAAATTAGTTAGCTACATAGTTACAAACCGACAACATATACATCATTTCACAGAATGAATTAGACAAGGCTACTGGAAAAAGTACACTAACGAACAACCAAACAACTGAAAAAGTGTTACAGAATGTGTTTTTATCCATGAAGGGAACTCCCCTGTTACATACCTCGTAGCACCAACATCGTGCAACATTTCTTATGGTGTAACCCCCACCGCCGAGCAACAACAGCGGAACATTGAAGGACCTCATGAATCTCACGCATTCTGCGTGCCCTTTAATAGATAGGTTGAAGCAGCCCAGCCTGTCGCCCGACAACGAATCCGCACCGCACTGAAGAACGACGGCACCAGGGTTAAAGACCTCCATCACCTTGCCCATTATCGGCTTGAACAACGACTGGTAGCTCTCGTCATCTATACCGTCATCCAATGGGACATTCAGGGAGTAATACTTCCCCTTTGAGTGCCCAACATCACGAATGTCTCCTGTCCCAGGGAAATAATCCCCAAACTTGTGGAAGGAAACCGTCATCACCCGGTCCGTGGTATAAAATGCCTCCTCCACGCCGTCCCCGTGGTGGATATCAATATCCACATACAGAACGCGCTACAGTGCAATTAAAAAAATATGGGTAAATCCATCCATCCTACTGTTGATTTTTGAAAAAATAAAATTAAAAAAAAATTAGAGGGGGTTTGATATACCTGGTGGTACTTGAGGAGCTCGAGGATGGCGAGGACAATGTCATTGACATAGCAGAAGCCGGAGGCCTCGCACTTCTTGGCGTGGTGGAGGCCGCCGGCCCAGTTGATGGCGATGTCGTGGCCGTGGTTGAGCTTGACGGCGCCGCCGACGGATCCCCCGGCGTAGGTCTGGCAGAAGCTGTAGAGCCCGTCGAAGACGGGGCAGTCCTCGCCGACGTTGAAGCGCTTGAGGGCGCGGATCTGGTCCTGCTGCGTCTCGGGGGTGACGGAGCGGAGGAAGGCGACGTAGTCGTCGGCGTGGAAGCGGCAGAGGTCGCGGTCGCGGGCGGGGTGCGGGCGGAGCACCTGCATCTGGTCGAGGAGGCCGTAGCGGCCGAGCAGCGCGTGGGTCATGCGGATGCGGTGCGGCTTCATCGGGTGCCCCTGCCCGTAGTAGTAGTTGCCCACCTCCGCGTCGTAGAAGTAGCAGACGCGCCGCTTCGACCCGTCCGCGCCGGTGGTCGGCAGGGAGTTGCCGCCGCCGCCGGCCGACGCGTCCATGGCCGGATTCGCGGCGGCCTCCCTTTACTGCCGGAGCTTTTGGGTCGGGGCTCAAGGCGCTCGGCGGCGGCGTTTGAGTTTGTGGGCTGTTGGTCCGAGGAGGGTCCGGATGGGGGGAGGCTTGCCACGGCGAGTGGTACTATTTCTTTTGTACGTGTGCTTCAAGATCCGTGCCGTTATCACCTTTGGCTGGATTCTACTGTTCTACCCTCGTTGTTTATTAATTAGGGTTACCGAGTTTATTCCACCTAGGGGTAAAGGGGCCTTTATTTTGTACTACAAATTTTAAGGAGGGCCGGGCCAAAAAAGTACTAGTTTTTGAGTTAAATTTGACTAGGGCCAAATTGAATTGTGAAGGAACAAACGAGCCATGATCCATTACCACCCCTAATTCCACCAGAAAGCGCTCTAGAGGCGTGTTTAGATCCTGAAAGGTGGTCGAAAAGTCATGTCAGATATTGTAATGCACTGTAACATTTTTCGTTTATTTGCGGTAATTGTTGTCCTACCATGATCTAACTAGGCTCAAAAGATTCATCTCGTTGTGTACATCAAAACTATGCAATTAGTTTTTTATCTATATTTAATGTTCCATCCATGCGTTATTTACTATATTTAATGTTTTGATGTGATGTCGATGTGATGAAAAGTTTGGAAAGTTTGGAAAGTTTGATGGAACTAAACACACCCTAAGTTAATTTGCCAGAAAAAGGTAACGAGTTTGGCTGGATTTTTGTGTACAATTGTTAACCTGTTTTCTTGGAAAGAATTGTTAACTTGCATTTTTTAAAAAGAAAGAATTGTCAACCTGCTTTTTGTTTATCACATACCTCGTGGCCATTCCGAAGTATGGTCATACGTATTTGTATGACGTGGCGTAAATTTGATTGATGCTCGCGTTCTAGCGTGCACAAAACTATACCCGAGTATTTTAATCCAATCCGACCCATAAACACGACCTGAGCAGGCCAGCTTTTGGCTCATCCATGATACGCATAAATTTGGCGACCTCGATTAGTCTCCATAAAATTAGATTTTAAATTCTGTAAATCAAGTACTTGTATCAGAAACATGATGTTGCTACATTTTTATCAGCTGTAATAATGCATTTATTACCTTAATATATTTTTATGTGTCTTCTATATCTTTGCATTATTTTTATGAGTTTAAATTCTGCATTATATAGATTGTTACGGGAGTCGATCCAATGGAAGAAGAAATGTGCCTATTGGACAGTTGTACCACTAGCTCTATACTTAGGGAAGTCAAATTTTTCTAAACTCTCACAAAGAGGGAAGGGCAAGTTTTGACCATCGCGGGCCGCGATGCTATGATTGTTGGTTCTGGTAAAGCCACTATCGTACTTCCAATGGGTACACGAGTACATATCGAGGAAGCATTATTGTATCCCGATTCAACACGTACCCTACTAAGTTTTAGAGATATCCGAAACAACGGGATTCATGTGGAAACACATGAGGAAAACAATGAGGAGTTCCTCCTCTTGACCAAAGACACCGGATATGGCAAACAAACACTTGAAAAGGTGCCTTCTCTCCCATCTGGATTGTACTACACATATATCAAACCCGTACCACACGTTGCATACAAGGTGATTTTTCAGAATGTGGATACATTCAAAACTTGGCATGAACGCCTTGGCCATCCCGGCATCGGGATGATGAGAAAAATCATAGGCAATTCAAGTGGACATGGTATGAGCGACAGAAAATTCCCAGAATCCTCAAATTTTATGTGCACCTCATGTGCAATTGGAAAATTAATTTTGAGACCTTCACATCTCAAAATAAAAAATGAACCACTTAAGTTCCTTGAACGCATTCAAGGCGACATATGCAGTCCCATTCAACCTTTGTCTGGACCATTCAGGTACTTCATGGTCCTAATAGATGCATCCACAAGATGGTCTCATGTGTGTCTATTATCGACACGGAACCATGCCTTCGCAAAATTGATTGCACAAGTCATCAGACTTAAAGCCAGTCAGCCTGAACACCAGATAAAATCTATCAGATTGGATAACGCTGCAGAATTTTCTTCCAAAGCCTTCAATGATTATTGTATGGCCTTAGGAATTGAAGTCCAACATTCTGTACCATATGTTCATACTCAGAATGGTTTAGCTGAATCTCTCATCAAGAGAATAAAGCTCAGTGCCAGACCACTATTGCAAGATTGCAACGTACCAACCTCATGTTGGGGTCACGCAGTGTTACATGCCGGTGACCTAATTCAATTGCGTCCAACTGCATACCATACAGCTTCCCCGCTGCAATTGGTTCGTGGTGATCCTCCTAGTATTTCCCATCTGCGGAAATTCGGTTGCGCCGTATACGTACCGATCTCACCACCAAAGCGTACATCAATGGGCCCTCACAGAAAAATGGGGATTTACGTGGGGTATTTATCTCCGTCAATCATTAAATACCTGGAGCCCCTTACAGGAGATTTACTCACAGCCCGGTTCGCTGATTGTATCTTCAATGAAGAACATTTCCCGGCATTAGAGGAAGAATTCAAGTATCACCCTGAATGCCCGAAAATAAATTGGGATGCCATAGACACCCTAAAGGAGGATCCCCGTACCTCAGAATCCGAACTTCAAGTTCAAAGGATCATTAATTTGCAGAATGCTGCAAATAATTTGCCAGACTCGTTTACTGTGAGCAAAGGTGTCAATAAATCATATATTCCCATAAGGAATGTGCCGGAAAGAATAGAGGTACCAAATAAAACTATTCAACTCCCTACCTCAAAAGAGAGCGGGAGAAGTACGGCAAATCCTCGCAAGCGCACGAGGAAACAGAGGAATAAATCCCCTGACACAGTAAATGAAACTCAACCTCAAGTTGAGAGACACCGAGTGGATTTACACAGTCCACCTCCCACATCAACAGTGCACTCAATTTCTGATGATGGGACATTAGAACGCCCTGACGCCATCGTATTGGGAAATACCGAGCCATCATCAAGGGTAAATGAAATTTCCATAAACTATATTGATTCCGGAGAATCATTCGATCGTAAGACTACAACTGTCGACACATACTTTGCCTCATCAGTTGCAGAAACCATCCAAAATGATCCATATCCAAAATCCATGGTAGAGTGCAAACAGCGCTCGGACTGGAACAAGTGGAAGGAAGCAATTGAAGCAAAGTTAGCTTCCCTCAATAAAAGAGAGGTATTCTCATCAGTGATACCTACACCTCCTAAAACCTTCCCTGTGGATTTCAAATGGGTTTTCATCCGAAAACGGAACGAGAAAAATGAGGTGGTGAGATATAAGGCGAGACTTGTAGCACAAGGGTTCACGTAGAGACCCGGCATTGATTTCAATGAAACATACTCTCCGGTCATGAGTGGAATTACGTTCCGATATTTAATATCTCTGGCAATTCAAAAGCATCTATCTATGCAGTTGATGAATGTCGTGACCGCATACTTATATGGGTCACTAGATTCGGACATATATATGAAGGTCCCGGATGGGATCTCTATATACCGAATGGAAATGCAAATCGCAACATGTATTGTGTAAAACTCAAAAGATCACTCTATGGTCTTAAACAGTCGAGAAGAATGTGGTACAACCGGCTGAGTGAGTACCTTCTACAGAAGGGTTACTCCAACAATGATGATTGTCCATGCGTCTTTATCAAAAGATCACCCACGTGATTTTGTATCATATCAGTGTATGTAGATGATTTGAATATCATTGGCAACACACAAGATATTGACGAAGCCCACAATCATCCTAGGACGGAGTTTGAGATGAAGGATTTGAGTAAAACCAGATTTTGCTTAGGTTTGCAAATCGAGCACCTTCACTCTGGAATCCTAGTGCATCAATCTGTTTATGTCCAGAAATTATTGGAGAAATTCAATATGGACAAAGCCTATCCAAGTAAGACTCCCATGGTGGTTCGATCTCTCGAAAAAGAAAAAGACATTTTCCGACCACGGGAGGAAGGAGAAGAGATATTGGGATCAGAGTTCCCTTATCTCAGTCTCATCGGAGCACTAATGAACCTTGCAAATAGCACCAGGCCTGACATTGCATTCGCAGTGAATCTGTTGGCAAGACATAGTGCTGCCCCAACTAAACGTCATTGGACCGGAGGAAAACAAATCCTTAGGTACTTAAATGGCACTAGAGATCTTTCTTTCAGGAAACTAATGATCCTAGCTTAATTGGATACACTGATGCTGGCTATATGTCTGATCCCCACAATGCCAGATCACAAACAGGTTTTGTATTCCTTCATGGAGGAACAACCATATCATGGAAGTCATCTAAACAGACATTAGTGGCTACCTCCACAAATCATTCTGAGATAATTGCACTATTTGAGGCATCACGTGAATGCGTGTGGCTCCGCAGAATGATAAACCACATTGAGCAATCATGTGGCATTGGTTCCTCGGAATCACCTACCATTATCTATCAAGAGCTACATCACCAAACACATTGCTCCTAAGTTGTTTTATCCCCACCAGCTTCAGCAAAGTGGAGAAATAAATATCTTACAAACAAAGTCATGCGATAATCTGGCAGATCTCTTCACTAAGTCCCTACCTACATCCTCGTTCGAGAAATGTGTTAAGGGAATTGGTATGAGATAGCTCAGAGACTTGCAAGCTTCAGGGGGAGAATCTCTGAATGATGAGTCATGTTAAACACATCACGTTGTGTCACCTTTTTTTGTGAGTTTTGCCATCAGGTTTTATCATACAAAGTTTTTATGATACAATGATTAATCCAAGCATATGCCTCATCTTATGTTTTTCCCACCGGGGTTTTTCTAAGAGATGAAACAAGGCATAGTTGAACCTAACAGGTTCATCATCAATCAAATTATTCCTATTTTTTCCAAAAGGGTTTTTAAAGGAACTAAATAACATGTTGATCTCAAGATGGACTCGATCAAAAGGGGGAGTGTTAAGAAGCCCAAAGGTCTGCAATATTTGATCTCATCAAATGCAGCCACAGCTGCCCAAGTTATGGCAATAACCTTCATAGTGGCAGCCACAAATATCACTAGTGGGAGAAACTGAAGTAACTGAAGAAACTCCACTAGCTATGCAATGAATCAAGATTGTGTAGTGCTCTGTACATTCATGTTGAGGCTATTGAGCTACCCTGTAAATCTCTCTATAAATAGAGAGCTGAGATCAATGAAAATGACAGAACAATTCACCTATCTATTGTGTCTCTTGTTTACATTTCCAACAATTTTCAAGGGCAAGATTCTTCTTTCCGTGTCTACACGCTTGATAGATTCGTAACCTGCAGTAGCTTCCTCCGGAGTTATGCTCGAGTAGTACGTTACGTCCTTGAGTCAAGTCTTGATAATGTGGAGTCATCCAGAAAACTTGAACATCGTACTTACTCCCGTCTGCATCATAGACTCATTAAATTATGTAAACACTCCTGTATACATCATACAATAGTACGCAAGAATCAAATTAGCAAACAAAACCAAACAAAGATGGATTTTTTGGATAAAGGAAATAATATCCGGCAAACAAAGATTCGACACATATATAGCAACATTAAGTTAAAAGCCTTTTAGTCCAAGTAAATTCCTTGCAAACAAAAAGAATCTAGCAGAAAAAGGTACGAGATGCATCTTGTATTGAAGAGAGAAGGAAAAAAAAGATTATTCTGCTTGTCCCTGACTTGTTTGACGGTAAGCACAAAATGTGGTCAACTTTATTCGTTCCCCACTTTGCCTTCTGCCGTGCCAATCATGCTGAAGCTTCAACGGCCTGTCCAACAATCGACCGTGGTGTACGCGGCAGTGAGTCCTGCCCTGCAGTCCTCAACTGATTTCAGTCGTGCTAACATTTTGAAAGAAACTGTATTTAAGAAAGGCCAGTAACCTACGTTTAGTTGAGATGCAGTGCAGTGCATTACATTTACACATACACACAACTCACATTGCTCACACCTCTTGACCATCCTAGTTTAATGGAGCTGAAGCCTTTCAAAGGTTCATGTTGGCAGCAGCAAGCTTCCTGCTTCTTGCAGCTGCTCTGACGCCTATCACCTTATGCTTCGCCTCCTCAATTGTTGTCAAACCTTCACCTCCTGCATCCACAGTCACCAACTTCACAGACCACTCCGTGCTCCTAAAGTTCAGGTCACTCATAGTCCAGGACCCCTATGGAGCACTCGCCTCATGGGGCAACAGGTCGCTCCATTTCTCTAGATGGCGAGGTGTGGCGTGCGGGAAGCACGGCCATCGTCGTGGTCGCGTTGTTGGCCTAAACCTCGGCTCGCTCGATCTGATCGGTACCATCTCTCCTTCCATCTCCAACCTGACGTACCTCAGGAGGCTCCATTTGCCGATGAACCAGTTCAGTGGGCACATTCCACGTGAGCTCGGCCTTCTTAGTGATCTTAAGCATCTGAACCTGAGTGACAACCCTCTTGAGGGTGGGATTCCCGGTGATCTTTCCCGCTGCTCACAGCTCCAGACCATAAGCCTGTGGTATAATAACCTCCAGGGCCAAATCCCAGCCAACCTAAGCCGCTGTTCGGGCCTCAGAACAGTCGAACTTTTTGCTAATTATGTTGAAGGAGAGATACCAAGAGAGATTGGTTCCCTCCAGAATCTTGAGCTCCTCAATCTTTGACAATATAGCCTAAATGGAAGCATTCCCCATGAAATAGGGAACTTGAAAAGCCTGTACTTACTTGATCTAAGCAATAATGGACTTACTGGTTCCATCCCACCAGCAATTGGCAAGCTTAAGAGTTTGCAGTACATGGACTTTGGAAATAACAAACTGTCTGGATCTGTTCCAGCTTCTTTAGGCAATCTCTCCTCGTTGTCATGGTTGGTTCTTGAAAACAACAGTCTCTCCGGTACCATCTCACCATCACTTGGTGACCTCCCTTTTCTTAACACTTTCAGTTTAGCAGGGAACAACCTTGTTGGGGTCATCCCTCCATCACTAGGTAACATTTCTTCCCTCACCCAACTAAATTTTGCAAGAAATTATCTTACTGGTGACATTATTCCACATTCCTTGGGCAACCTTTATGGTCTTAACCTTCTCTCTCTAGGAGTAAACATACTCACAGGCACCATCCCTCCATCATTTGGTAATCTTCTTAATCTAGTTTATCTTGGTTTGCCATTCACCAACCTTGTGGGAGTGATCCCGGCATTATTATTTAACCTTTCCTCTCTTCAGAAATTGGATATGCAAAATAACAGGTTAGGTGGAAGTTTGCCAAATTATTTCGGAGAGAAGTTTCCTCATCTCCGGGGTATTGCGTTGAATGGAAACAAATTTTATGGCCACAATCCTTCCTCACTTTTCAACTGTTCGATGCTCGAAATAGTGCAACTAGATAATAACTCGTTTTATGGCACAATTCCTTCAAATCTAGGAAACCTCAAGGGTTTGTTGAAACTGCGCCTTGACTACAACCAGTTAGAGGCAAATCAAGCTGCTGACTGGGGCTTTTTTGATGCTTTGACAAATTGTAGTCATTTGCAAGTTCTGCAGTTGAGTTTCAACAGACTTAGAGGTGTGCTTCCGAATTCACTTTCTAATCTTTCCACAACTCTACAACACCTTGCAATTCTCCAGAATGAGATAGGTGGAAGTATACCTGAAGGAATTGGGAGATTTGTCAATTTGATGGCACTTTACATGGGCCCAAACCTCCTCAACGGACCCATACCTTCTTCTCTTGGTACACTCTCGAAATTGAATACATTATCACTGGTTGAAAATAGACTATCAGGAGATATCCCACCAACACTTGGAAATCTCACTCAACTCAATCAACTCTATCTATTTGGTAATGCACTTACTGGGCGAATTCCTCGTACCCTTGGAAAGTGCCCATTTGGTGTACTAAGCCTTGGTCAGAACAATCTGACAGGGGAAATTCCAAAGGAGGTTTTCTTATCCAGCACGCTGAGAAGTTTAAGCTTCCAGAACAACATGCTAGTTGGGTCAATTCCTTCAGAGCTTGGTCTCCTACAAAATTTGCAAGATGCTTATTTCTCGGGTAACAACCTTACTAGTGAAATTCCAATCTCTATTCGAGAATGTCAGAGTTTGCAAAATCTTTATATTGGACAGAATCTTCTTCATGGTTCTATTCCTTCTACAGTGGAAAAGATGAAAGGCCTTCAGGAGCTAGACCTTTCACACAACAACCTATCTGGGACCATTCCAGACTTTCTTAGCACCTTTTCTGGTCTCACATATCTGAACCTTTCATTCAACAACTTGATAGGTGATGTTCCAGATGCTGGGATATTTCGTAATGCAACTGCATTCTCTATTATTGGAAATGATGGCCTGTGTGGTGGCATTCCAACATTGAGTTTGCCACCATGCCCAAGCCCAAGCCAACAATCAATGAAGGAGCATAAATTCCCAAAGCTCACAGTAACCTTATCAGTATCAGTAGCAGTTTTATCTCTTATAATCATCATATCTTTGATCACTGTTCGGCACTGGAAAAAACGACCTGACAGAGGACGATTAGATCCAACAGCTGTCAGGAGTCAACTACCAAGAGTTTCTTATGCTGGTTTGTCTAGAGCAACAAATGGGTTCTCCACTACAAATCTTATTGGTGAGGGAAGATTTGGTTCAGTGTACGTGGGAAATATGAGCCTCGGGGAACAAAATATTGTTGCAGTAAAGATACTCAAGCTCCAGGAGATGGGAGCATCCCACAGTTTTCTTGCAGAATGTGAGACTTTAAGATATCTTCGGCATCGGAATCTTGTGAAGATCTTAACGGCCTGCTCAACTATAGATCCTAGACAACAAGATATTAAAGCTCTAGTTTTTGAGTTTCTACCAAATGGCAATCTGGACAAATGGTTGCATGTTGACATTGCCGAGCTTGGTGGTCAACATGTTTTAACACTTCGTCAAAGGCTAAGCATTGCCATTGATGTAGGATCTGCCGTGGATTATCTTCATGGTTTCAAGCCAAAGCCCATTGTTCATTGCGATCTTAAGCCCAGCAACATCCTTCTGGACAGTGATATGGTGGCTCATGTTGGGGATTTCGGCCTTGCAAGGTTCATAAATCTACAAGATACAAATTCATTTCAATCATCTGGATGGACTATACTTAGGGGGGCCCTTGGGTATGCCGCTCCAGGTGTGTACATTTATCATATGCCGGATTGTTATTTTAACATTTGACTACTTAGAGTAAATTGCATCCACCATACACTAACTTGACAGGTGGGTGCAAATTGATACAAAAACTTGTAGAATGCTCAACTTAGTACATAAACTTGACAAGTGGGTGCAAATTGGTCCAAAAACTTATAAAATGCTCAAATAAATACAATGACTTGATAGATGGGTGCAAATTAGCCCAATAACTTATAAAAATGCTTAATTTAGTATAATAATTTGACAAATAAGTGCATTTATAGTCCAAACTTTATGATGCAATGTATTAAGCATGTTAGATGGACCTATGAATAATTTTTATATTTTTCTATTAGGTTGTTGCTTCTTAATTATGTACAACTTTTTAATTCATTTGTTCAAATTCAATCAAATTATATAATAACACAAATAGAAATATCGAAAAGTCTGAAGTCCATGCGAGACTTTGAAACCTTTTTTTTGGCTCTTCTGCTCATGTATTCAACAATTCTATAGAATGCAAGTTTGTTTATATCCTTTTAGGTCTTTTTCCCTTTCTAGATAAGTATATGAAGCTTTAAAAATATTTGTGCCAAGTTACTAAAACGTACTATTAGTATGTATCATCATATTGGTTTCTTTTTTTAGTCGAACAATGCATATAATCAAATATGTAGCAAACAACATTGGTGAAGTCATCAATATTGAATATGAAACAAAATATTCTTAATCACAATGAAATCATTATATCAAAATAATTAATTTAAAGACATAAAATTATTTCCAAAACATTAAAGGATCTTATTTTAGCCAAATACATTGCCTTCCCAATGAGAATATCAATGGCCAAATAATGCGTAATAATTTGCTTCAATAGGAATATACTTTCTATTATGAGCCGACGTTTAGAAAATGCATTGCTCATGTAATGTTTGGACTGCAGATGCACAATTTACCAAGTTATTGCACTAAAATGAGCATTTTACAAATTGTTGGACCCATTCGCACCCACTTGTCAAGTTATTGCATTAAATTAAGCATTTTACAAAATGTTGGACCAATTTGCACCCACTTGTCAAGTTAGTGTATGGTGGATGCAATTTACTCGACTACTTATGTGCAACGTATAGATTTACAATAACAGTTGTATTCAATTGACTATAATTCCACATTTCCACAGTAACACTTCAACCCCTCTTGCCTTTCTGTTTGGAAAGTAAAGTATTTTACACCCTTCAGTACATTGAGACCTTTTAAATATATAAACCATTTGAGATCTTTTGCATTTGATCTGCCGTGACATTCCCATCCAGAGAACTCATGTATTATCCATTATCTAGCCTCAGTGATAACTGAAATTTTGATATTATATTAAAAAAATGAGTCATGACCTCCGTGGAATCACATATTCGCAGAATACGGAATTGGCAATGAAGTTACTACTTATGGAGATGTCTACAGTTTTGGAATACTTTTACAAGAGATGTTCACAGGAAGAAGTCCTAAGAAGAAAATTTTGAGGAGGAATTAAACCTTCACAGCTTTGTCGCGGCAGGATTTCCTGATCATGTTGAGGATTTAACTGACCAGAACCTCATTCCACCAACTGAAGAAACAGAGGGGGATCAAAGTCTACTCCTTAATAAGGAAGAAACGCTCTCATGCCTGAGTTCCATTCTAAGGGTTGCCATTCTTTGTTCAAAACAACTACCTGCAGAGCGGATCCAAATATGAGACGCACTAAGAGAACTTCACAAAATCAAAGAAAAATTCTATCCATTAAGAAACAATGCAGGCAGATTCAGAAGTCATCCAGCAGAAAGGACACAGGAGCAAGCAGATTGAACAAAGCTATATGTAATCCATGAAGCCAACTCATTATGCAGTCTTATCTCTCTCAGAATTTTGATTTATTCAAACGAAATTTCACTCCATGCATCATATGTAATATGTACTAATACTATCCTGTCGCTTACATCTAGTCTGGAAACCCCAGAAAAGTTTATAGAATAATGTCAGTGTAACGAAGAGATGCTGATACCTGACAATATTTTGGAGAGGGCCAGTTAATTATACTGATCATTTCCTATCTGTCTCTGGGGTTGTGGTCAATTCGATAAATCTTGGGAGAGGAATGAAACTGCCACCTCCCAGTCTTTCATCACAACGACACAGATTCCATAAAAGGGTAGAAAAGGGCATCTCTTCAAGAACCTTTTCTTGCATCAGCGCCTGAACCACCCGCTAGTGGTACGCTGCTACATGCAAGTTCAGGCTCTGGGAGCTGCAAAGGTGGCGGCAATTGCGCGCCAGGTGGGAACAAGTGCGTTTTACCACGGCACACGCAAGAGAAGCCGCCGCCAAGGTAGAGCCTGGAGGGCAGAAATGACAAATCTACCGTTGTGGGTGAACATGGCACTTTCTATCTGTTTGGCGGGCGCGTGGAAGGCATTGGTGGGCGGCGTTGATCATGCACCTTGCTGCGCAGGCGCGCGGCACCGGATGAGCCGAAGCAGCCGGACAAGGCCCAGACTGCGCTGAGCCACAAGTCCGGCCACGCCGTGTTGCGAACAAATCGTTCGCCACAGTTTGGCGAGTTGCGGCAACAAAATTAACGGAGAAACCAACATGCAACTTGGGCGCGCCTACGTTAACCAAACGGTAGCCTAAGACTAGTACAAGTGTACAGTATACAGCATCAGTGTACAATTTCACAATACATTTAGCTAAACTAAAAACTAGATAATCGTGTCATGATACTCTCCTTTTTTTCTCCCCTTCCACATCAGCTAATTAAATGCTATGAAACTCATATTAAACCCCACTGAGACTGGCCTAAGCGTAAGCAATGTGCCCAAGCCTCAAGATGCGGCGCGGCATACTCTGGACACAAGAAGCATAGCGATCTACCGAGTAGCCTACAGATGCTTAAATTTTTTAAGACCAAGCTTTAAACAACAAAGTTGTACTATTCTTAGTCCTTGAAAATTTCTAAGTCCCTGAAATTAGTTGAATTTGAGCAAAATTTTAATTTATCAACTTTAGACTACATTGTACGAAATGGAAAGTAGGATATTTAGTAAACAATTTAGACTAGATGTGTTCAAAAAATATTTTTTATATTTAAAATGGAGCCGATTTTCATCTTCGCAAAATCCAAATCCGATAGTTTATACAACGCAAAAGACAGCCGATTTTTGCGGCTAGGACACAAAGAAGGTCCAAATGATTAAAAGGGCTTGGTTGTAACATGTTTCCCCAAAACAAAAATAACATCTCACTAATCTTCTAACTAATACAATTAGGGTTTATAGTGCGGAAGAACTAAATGGCCAAAGTATATAAAAGTAAGTTCGCTGTAGCCTTGGTTAGTTGCTGGAATTTATGGGTCTGACCCATCGAGAAATTCAGAAATTTCGAGTAAAATCTCAAAGGCCCATGAGAGCATAAGGAAGTTGGTTCAGGTGATGCTCTTCTTTAATCCCATACTGCTAGTTTAAGTGAAGGATGGTGAACATAAATATTAAAACTGTTCTCACTCCATCAAGTGAAGGTATGGGAGGAGAAAGAAAACCCACACGCGCGCAATCGCTCGCCTTGCATCGCCAGGTGGGGCACCCATGTAAATGGTCCTGCACCGGAAGAGGGTAAAAAGGTTTTTGGGAAGCGCTCTCTTCCACCACGGATCGTCCTCCTTCAAAATCCGGCGCTGTAGCGCATCTGTATACCTACAAGCTCTCAACATGTGTGTTGTGATTTAGATCTGGTTTATACTATTCCTGTTAACTAGTATGTTAGAACTTTACATGCTAGTTTTGTTGATACCATGCTTTACATGCTAGTTTTGGTATTCATGTTAATCCGTGCCATGCTTTACTTGATTCGGAATTTAGTAAATTGATTGCCTAATAATCCAACAATAATTTTGTTGATAACCACTCGGCTTATATTTTTTATTTACTTAGAAATTAATTGTGCTATCTTTCTAGTGGTAACCATCGTGTCCTTTAACAGCAAGACACCCGTGATGATTTTATAATTATATGTCAATCTTTGTTTGGAACTTATAGGAGTAGAATCTTCTAAGTAAAAATGGTTTTGAATAAAAGGTACAATAATTAACACAAGAGTTTGGGTTTAAGGAGCTTTCTACAACTAGTAGTAAGGCCTGTTTGGATACACAGATATCAGCCCAGCTAAACCACCAGCTTAGCTTATAGCTAATGTGAACTCCATGATTTTTTTTAGCTGCTCCAACCAGATAAACTTGGCTAAAGACCAAATTATCCCTCCAAATTTCTCCCTTCGCAATTAATGATGAATTAAAAAGGGGTAGCACGGTTTTTTTATTCACCCAACAAACTTAGTGAGGATCCCAAATATCTCTAACTAAAGTGTAGATGCTAAAGTTTAGCTCTAGCAGTTTTCTAGCTAAATACGAGTTGAGGTGGATACAAATGGGGCCTAAGACGAGAATTGTAAAGCTATAAATCTAGATTCAAAGTCCCAATACATGGGTTGATAAGAGTTTAATAAAGCACCTCCATCGCACCGCGACCAATCGGGCACCTCCATTGCAACGCGACCAATAATAGCAAGAACATGACCGACACACAAGCTGAGCACCCGCAAATTAAGTTTGTGCGGCTCGCCTCCCTCCTCGCATCGCCGCTCCCTAATTTTACCGGCCACGACCTCGATCGATCCCATGGCCGGGAGCAGCGCGGTGGCCCTGTTATATAATCTTGCCCTGTTCCTCGACGCTACGACCGAGCAATGGCGCTCACCGTCCTACCTTCATACACCTAGCAGTTCATTCGCTGCATAGAAAGATAAAGGCAGGAGGAGGCGCAGTGGTGGGTAGCGTGTGTTGATTATTGGGGAGGAGGGAGATCTTGGAGTTATTATAGTTATAATATATATATAGACAAAGACAACCATGGCGGAGGGCTTCCATTTCCAATGGAGCAGACCTTGCTCCTTGGTCCTGTACGCCGTCGTGTTCGTCCTGTCGGCCGCCGTGTCGGAGGCCAACATCGGCGACTTCGACGACTACTGGCGGCAGCGCAAGCTCATGGCGGACGCCGCCGCGGAGGCCACCTACAAACACGACCCCGTCGAGGTCGCCAACCAACTCAACCGCGCCGTCCACAGGCAAGCCGGCCGTTGTTCTTGCATATATTGGGTCATCAATTCATCACTCGCATTTCACCATGCCGATCGATCGAGAGTAGCGCTAATGATACGCATACTCCTATATAAATTGAATTCGGTGGTGGTGCATGCAATGCAGGTCGATTAAGAAGGAGGAGATTAGCACGAGGCGTCGGGAGATGCTGGAGAAGAAGAAGTCCAAGTTCACCGGGCCGTGCCAGGCGACGAACCCCATCGACCGCTGCTGGCGGTGCCGGCAGGACTGGGCCACCGACCGGAAGCGGCTGGCACGCTGCGCGCAGGGGTTCGGCCGCAACACCACCGGCGGCCTCGCCGGCAAGTTCTACGTGGTGACCGACGGCACCGACGACGACGTGGTGAACCCGCGGCCCGGCACGCTCCGGTGGGCCGTGATCCAGATCGAGCCGCTGTGGATCACCTTCGCCAAGACGATGATCATCGAGCTCAAGGAGGAGCTCATCATCCGCGGCGACAAGACCATCGACGGGCGCGGCGTGCAGGTGCGCATCGCCAACGGCGCGCAGCTGACGGTGCAGTTCGCCAACAACGTCATCATCCACAACATCCACATCAACGACATCGTCTCCTCCAACAAGAACGGCGGCAACATCAGGGACTCGCCGGAGCACTTCGGCTGGCGCACCGTCTCCGACGGCGACGGCATCACCGTCTTCGGCTCCACCAACGTCTGGCTCGACCACCTCTCCCTCTCCAACTGCCAGGACGGGCTCATCGACGTCATCGCCAAGTCCACCGGCGTCACCATCTCCAACTGCCACATGACCAACCACAACGACGTCATGCTCTTCAGCTCCAGCGACAGCCACCCGGAGGACCAGATCATGCAGATCACCGTCGCCTTCAACCACTTCGGCAGAGGCCTCGTGCAGAGGATGCCCAGGTCCGTGCCGACCTCTCTGCAACGACGCCATGCACATTGCTCCATCGATCTGCAATCTCTCTATTCTCTTGTTCTTCTCTCATCGATCCATATATAATATATGTGCATCGAAATTATACATTGCAGATGCCGGTGGGGGTTCTTCCACGTGGTGAACAACGACTACACCCACTGGCTCATGTACGCCATCGGCGGCAGCAAGGCGCCGACCATCATCAGCCAGGGCAACAGGTACATCGCGCCGCCGAACCTCGCGGCGAAGCAGGTCACCAAGCAGCACGACGCGCCGGAGTCGGAGTGGAAGAACTGGGTGTGGCACTCGGAGGACGACCTCTTCATGGAGGGCGCCTACTTCACCGTCACCGGCGGCCAGATCAACAGGCAGTTCAACAAGAAGGACCTCATCAAGCCAAAGCCCGGGTCCTACGTCACCAGGCTCACGCGCTTCGCCGGATCCCTCGACTGCGTTCCCGGCAAGCCATGCTAGATCGCCGGCAAGAGGCGGCGGCGTGGCCGGCGGGCCGGCCTGCCTGCCTGCAGGGGAGACGTACGGTTCATTTCTAGTGCGTGGTTGTGTAACCTTTAATTTCATCACGTAAATTAATTAATTGGAGTAATTAATTCGTATATGTACTAGGACGTACAGTCAAGAAATCTGTGGGGTTAATTCAGACGATGACCGTACGTATACATACCCCATAGGTTGTGCTTGTACATGCATGCATTCGCCACTCGATCGTCATGTAAGAAAGAAGGGAGGTGTGAAAGTAGGCGTTGCAAGTTAATTAAGAGGGCGATGATGAAAGACCATGTTTGTATGTAGGTCTGACCTGTTGTTACTGGAGAGGGACGAGTCCTCCTCATGACTGAGAACATACATATATGCAAAAGGCCCGAAATTATATTGTTGTCGGATTATGTCAAAATATACTTGTCTACCTTAGTGCATGTATATATAGTGCCTAACTTCTTTTATACTGCGTCGCTCCCTTTTTGTTTAGTGCATATTATTAGGTTAATTCAAAGCTATGTTTATTACAGAAAAAGGAAACAGTCTGCTTTTGCCCAGTAAAGAAATCAATGTCACTGACATACAAACTTATGGAGCCAGAAATAAGACTACAACAAGATCCCCAAACACAGCTCAAGGTTTAGGACTTTAAGGCCGGTCTTGCAGAGCTCCTGCAACAGCTTCCAAACTAAATCAAAGTGATGTGTCAAACAGTTTTTCAGAAAGAGATGATTAAATGCTGATTTTGTGAAGTGACTATCTAATGATTGAACTAAGAGGCCGAGAGATGAAAAAAATACTAATTTCTTATGTTTATTCTTAATAAAGTTTTACAAAAGTCCAAATTAGTACCCTTAAATATGGCAAAAAACTTCACATACTCCCATAGACTTTATTTTAGTTTAAAGTACTCCTATAATTAGGTTAATACATCCAATCTACCTCTTTGTAAAATTTATTTTTTTTCTTTCTCAATACACGAGTGGAGTTCTAAGTAAAAATTTTGCAAGGTAATAGTAAACATCATAACATATATTGCAAAAATATATATTACAATTGATTTAACTTTATTTTTCATACAATTTTGTATCACCACAATTATTTCATTATTAGATGTCATAGTCCATAAAAACGATGATAAAAGGAGAATATATTTTATAAAAAGTTATATATATGATGTCGTTTAAACTCTCAAAGCAATTTAATAGTAAACTTGTGCATCTATACAAAAAAGAGTAGATATCATTAAAGAGTAGATGTCACACCCTACAATTCTGGGTGCTATAGTAGATTGGACTAGTTAACTTAATTTTGGGAGTAAAAGAGGGGGATGATGAAAGACCATGTTGTATGTTGGTCTGACTTCTTGTTGCAAAGGGCCCGGAATATACTTGTTTACCTAAGATATTAAATATTAAATTAATTCAAAGCTATCTTTCTTACAGAAATTAAAGGAAAATTGAATAGTCATCAACAATATGCTTTTTGCTGTCAAGTAAAGAAATCAAAGTTGATGCATACACAAAGTTATATCGAGCTAGAAATAGCTTTGCACAATGCAATAAGAGCAAATCTAGCATAACTTCTAAACATAACCCTATCACAAGTTTAGATGGCTAACAAAAAAGTTGTACTCCAGCAGGCCCTCTATTTGGCCTCTATTTTGGGGAGACCTCTAAATTCATCAATTCACCCTCCGTTCCTATGTTGTCTCTAGAGAGTCCTTTATTCACGAGGGTTATTTGTGACTATCGCTAGAATTGCTCTAAGGATATGATACACAAACCAATCCTCGAATCCCTGTTGCATAAGTAGGCATAGATTTGAGCACAATATTACTATTCAAAATTTAGCCTATTACTACGGGAACATTTTGCAACAATATAAAATTTCTTGCAACAGGTAGGTGATATTGCCACCATTTTAAAACGATTGTGATATGTGTATCATATTGTGTTTTATTGCGTTGTGAAAATATTGTGCTTTATTGCAAAAGATATGCTTCGAGGCTCGGGGGTTATACCTAAGGGGTACATATTTTTCATACTATTTTTTTACCATTTGAAAACAAAGATTCGAAGATTGTTTTCAAGACCCTCGATCAGATTAAAATCTTATTTTAATCATCTCGAGGCTCGGGGGCTAAGCATATATGCTTCACCTTCGGTGAGCATATTTATTGAAGACTTTTATGAAGCTCTCCACACCTTCTTAGTAACCACAAGCACTCGGCGAAAGACTAGAAGACTTCGAAGGAGGCTGCTGTTCGGCTATGAAGCGCTCGGGGGCTTGTGGGATATAGATCCTCGGGTATCCTTAAGGAAGAAGATCGAGTCCTAGTAGAACTACTCGTGTACTCATACTAGGACTACCATATTGTAATCGACTAGGAGACTTCCCATGTAACCTTACCCCCTAAGATGTATAAAGGAGGGCAGGGGTCCCTAGCTCGGTAGGCTACATGACTCAACTCATACACAATGCAATACAACATACATGACCTAGGGTATTACGCACACTGCGATCTGAACCTATCTAAATCCTTTTGCACCATCGTTCCCAAGAACCCAACGAGACCCACAACTTCTGTATTCTGAGGTACCCTAGGCAGGTACTTGATCGTTAAACACCGATATAGCCCCCACCCAGATCCTCCCTTCCAACCTTTGAAACCTGCCACCGGAGATGGAGGAGATCATAAAAGATTGAAAGTTATGAGCTAGTTAAAAAATACAATGATGGATATGGCTTTTTCTCTCCAAAACAAGAAAAGTAAAACCTTGCCATGAGATGACCATAACAGGGTCCATGGTTATTCTAGGTACTTTTAATTTCATTTCATTTAGCCGGACAATCTACATTCGCCAGTTGATACGCACATCCATGACTCGCCTGTCACCGTGAGGCTACAAGTGTCACGGTTTGCTGCAGGCTGGCATTGCCATTTGTCTATTTCTGGAATGCAGGGCCTCCCACACGCCGGTTGTAACCCGGGCAATTATCGTGCAGCCCCCACGGTTCCACGCGGCGTGGCACCCATAGGATTTTTTTTCCGGTGGGCTGCAGCAGCCTGCGCAGCCCTCTTGCTTCCTCTGCTATAAGAAGGCGGGCTGGAGCCCCGGTCCAAGCATTCCAATCTCCAGCGAGTCACTAGCAACACAAGCACATTAGATTGAGACAGAGCATCAATGTGCGGGAAGAGGCAGCGGTGCCATTACAAGGTGTTGGCTGTGGCGCACAACGCGTCCACTGCTGACATCGTTGCCGCCTATCGGAAGCGGGCCCTGGTGAGTGCATATATAGTACTAATTTCACGCATGGTGGCCCTTGTCTCACGCGCGGATGAGTGCTGAAACTCCATGCAGGAGTGGCGGATGGAGGGGGACTCTTGGGCCATAAAGGAATCCAGGGAAAGATTACAACAGATAAAGGAGGCTTTCAAAGGTATACTATTTTTCTCTATGTGTGTCTATATATAATATCATGGATATATATGCTAATGGATTGAGTTTTTGGTAGTGCTGTCGGATGTCTCCACGAGGGCTAAGTACGATGCCAACGTGTCCCGCCAGCTGTCTGAGCTTGGTCGGGATGTTGGAAATTAATCTTGACGGGGAGTTTCAAGTGGCCATGATGGAAACGAAAGATCCATAGGAATTACTCCATCTAAAGAGGAAGACCAAGTTTTGAAGCATCTCTATGTGAACAAGAAGACAAACTATGAAAATATTTTTGGTTGTTATTGTTAGGCTACATAACAAAAGAAAGTGCTACTTGTGTTCCATCACAAATTCTCCCATGTTCATGTTCAGTGCATAGTTTATCCTCACACTCATGTGCGTTAGATCCTTGGGCAAAGCCAACTAGTGGTACCAAAAGATAATGCATGCCATGCCCAAAGACAATGAGGATAGTGGTGTGCCCCTCCACTATACCATGTTGTGCAGACAAGAACTTCTTGATTAAATCTTGATAAGTATGTCTAGAAGACATACTAGACATACTATAGAAGAATGTTCGATAAATATCCTGAAGATTATACAATTATTCCTACTATGAGTTTTCCTAAAGTTTCTTATAAAGGTTTTAAGGAGGCAATATAAAGGGCAACTAACAAGTACGCCATATATGTACTCTTTTCTCCAAAAGAACCGTTTTTCTCACATGGTACGGATGAAATTTTTAATAAGATATAAATATCACGGTAATCACTCAAGGGTGTGTTGTAAAACAATCTGACTCATAGTCTGTTTCTAAAAACTAGAATCCTAAAAGAAAAGAAAGACTAACACTCCTAGTCCTTATCCAGTTGTCCGGTTGTTTATGGGCTCTTACCAAAACTTTAGGTTTAGTTTGGAGTAATATGGAAGAAGTCTATTTTTGGCCATTGAACTATAGCCGAAGTTTGGTTTTGGCCATCGAACTCGAAAACCAGAAATCTTTGGCCATCGAACTCCTGAAACCGTTCACAATTGGCCATCGATCGGTTTTAGAAGGTGGTTTTGCTAACGTGGCTTCCACGTGGCGGTAGGGCCCACATGTCAGCCCCATCTCTCTCCTCTCCCTCTTTCTTCTCTCTTCTCTCTCTTCCCTCCTCTGTTTTGGTGCTGGTCGCGGGCAGCGGAGCGGCGCCGGCGGCGGCGCGGCTAGCCGGGCGGTGCGGGCGGGCCTCGACGCGGGCGGGCGGCAGCGCGGCGGGAGCCGGCGCGGCCAACCGGGCGGGGCGGGCGTCAGCAAGCTAGCCGGAAGGCGCGGGCGGGCGGTCGGCGGCGTGGTTGACCGGGCGGACGCCGGTCCGGGCGGCCGGGTGGATGCCAGAGTGGTTGGCCGGGCGGACGCCGGCGCTCCACTGCATCGCCAACCTGCCAACCACCTCGCTTGCCCCGCCCGCTCGCCACAGCTCCACCGCCACGAGCACCATCGCCGCCGGCTGGCCCCTTCAGTGGAGCCACTCCCACACGGCGCCCCAGCTCAAGGTGAGGGGTGGAATCGAACCCCCGCGCTCCCCTCCTTCTCTTCCCCCTGCGCTGCTCGGCCGCCGCCCGCCCGTGCCGACCGCCTGCGCCAACCACCTGCGCCGCTCGGCCGCCGCCCGCCCGTGCCGCCCGGCTAGTCACGCCGCCGCCTGCGCCGCTCGACCACCCGCCCGCCCGCGCCGCTCGGCCACCTGCGCCGCTCGGCCGCCCGCCCGCCCGCCTGCGCCGACACCAAAACAGAGGAGGGAAGAGAGAAAGAGGAGAGAGACGGGGCTGCCATGTGGGCCCCACTGCCACGTGGAAGCCACGTCAGCAAAACCACCTCCTAAAACCGCTCGATGGCCAAATGTGAACGGTTTCGAGAGTTCGATGGTCAAAGATTTCTGGTTTTCGAGTTCGATGGCCAAAAACAAACTTTGACTATAGTTCGATGGCCAAAAATGGACTTCTTCCGAGTAATATATGGAAGAGATTTTCATTGTAAATCATCCTGTTCAGAAATAAAGATTTGTCTTCTGTACTTGTGTTCTCGTGTTCTATTGTGTTCGTGTGATTGTTGAGAGAATAGTGACGATCCAAGACGTGTTTTACAACAAAACTTTCAAATTTCAGAGTCACAGATGCGACGCTTCATAGATCCCAGCCACAGAAGATCCTGATCGCGGACCCGTCCGCACTTCCTCAGTCTCCTCTCCCATCTGAGACTCAGATCGATCTGAACTCTGAACCCCCGACTGAACCTCCGCCTCGCCGTCCGGCCGGCCGGTGACCATGGCTCGACCCCCACCCCCCACCCTACCTCTCCTCCTCCTCCTCTCCCTTCTCGCCTCGCTCGCCCCCGCCGCCACCGCGGCCGCGTTCTCGGGCCTCGACGCCTTCCTCGCCTCGGCGGCCACGCGCGACCCGTCCGCCGGCAACGACACCTTCTCCGCCCTCCCCGCCGTCCTCCGCCGCGCGCTCTCCGCCCCGACCCCGCTCCTCCCCTCCCGCCTCCTCTCCCTCACCGCCGCCGTCCCCGTCCACGTCCGCCTCGCGGGGGCCTCCTTCCCGGCCTCCTCCGGCCGCTCCCTCCCCTCCCTCGTCAACGCCGCCGTCTCCTCCGCCCGCTTCCTCTCCAGCCGCCGCCCGCACCGCCTCGCCGTCTCCCACACCCTCCACCTCGACGTCACCGGCCCCATCGCCGCGTCCAAGCTCGCCAACGCGGCCGGCAGCGCCGTCCGCGCGCACCTCGACAAATCCCCCGCGCCCTTCCACGCCAACGCGCTCTCCGGCGTCCCCTACTCGCTCGTCGACGACCTCGTCGCCGAGGACTACCGCGCGCTCGCCGGCTCCGGCCCCGCCGAGGCCGTCTACATCTACTTGCTCGACCTCGGCCCGCAGCCGCGCCAGTACGCCTACACTTCTGCCGCCTCCGGCTCCGACGCCAACTCTCCCGGGTACTCCCGCTGCCTCGGTCCCGTTTGGTCAGGCAAGGATCGGTATATTTGGATCGACCTCGGTGCCGGCCCGGTGAACTACGGCCCGGCGCTCTCTGGCGATGGCGTGCTCCCCCGTGGTGAGTTCCACCCTCTCGCCACCCTTCACGGCCGGCCCAAGTCAGAGAAAGCTCTCCTCGCTGATCTGGCTTCGCTGGTTCTCAGTGCTTACAAGTCTTTGCTATTGCCGTCGCTCAGAATTCCAGTGCATTATGAGAACTCGTTGCTTATTCGGTTCATTCACATCTATGGGGACCGGAAGGAACCAGAGGGGCTTGATTTCCATGCGATTGAGCAATCGATTCGAGATGGGGATCTACCTTATAGTGGGCAGAGCTTGAAGTTTGATTTGCACACGGTCAGATACTCTGAATGTCCAATTTGCTCATTCGCAATTGCCCGGTCGACCAACTCATTTACATCAAGGTTCCTGTTTGAGAATTACACACTGATAGTGAATGAGTACTTGGACTCCAAGCGAATGAGGCAGGTGCTGTCGGACTCATCAGATGAGATACATCGTCTGGCTGGGGTTCGTGACAATTATGAGCATGACAAGGTGGTGCCAGTTTTTGTGTTCGATTTGGATTATGATAAACTTTTGCCACTGGATAGGTACCACCAGGCAGTGGCATTCGGGGATATGGTGGTTGCTGTCAGGACGAGGAGCTCACAAACAGTAAGCGATTACACGTGTAATGGTCGACATGTGCTTACAATGACTAGAAACCTTGAACGCCCAATCATTGGCTCAGTTCTGCAGAGCATGTGGGGGGTTTCACCCACGCATCAGTCATGGAGCCCTGAGCATAATGCTACAGTTGTCGATTACACTTGGAGCACTGGACATACTCCGTTTGGTCCTTTTTCAGAGACCAAATCGCTGTCTTTTGTGCAGAAGGATGCAGCTCGTAGGAATGTTCTTCTTACCACCCTGAACTACACAATCACTAGCACAATTGATGTTTTGGAGTCAATGGCAGCGCATGGTGGAGAGACCATACTTCTTAGAAAGAAAAGGCATGTTGAATTCATTCAGAGGTGGAATCTGCTCACATATAAATTGGACAAGGTGGTTTCAGCCATGTCACGCTTGGACTATGGGAAGGCAATGTACCTTTTGAGATCCTCAGACCATGACCTGTATGAAATTCACTCATTGGTTTATCAGGCGTCCCAGGAGCTTGAGGCTAGACTGGTCTGTTTCAAAGATCCACCATTCCCTTGGATCTCAGTTTCCATGTCTGGGGTGTTTGTTTTTGGTTTCTTCTATGTGTACTCGAAAAGGGATAAATTATTTAGGAGCAAAAGGAAGCAATTCTAAGTTCTGACAGCATTTTACTTCATGGATACTGTCTGAATGTTTGAGCCTGATAATACCATAGTTAGACAGCACTCAGGATGTTGCATCCCTACACATTACTTGGAGCTGTAACAGAACACGGGTTGCATCTTGTTTTGAGCAGATGAGTTTACTTGTATGAGATATACTGGATCTTTTGAGGGAAGTAACACTTCCACTTGTCTTGTAAGTTCCATGTGCCTGAATTTATCCTTGATACATTGTGTTGATCTAGATTTTTTCAGAATTTATTTTGTATTGTGGATTATTTGTTTCCTTTCGTATTCATCAGATGGATAACCTTGATAGATGTTATGCTCATGTCTGGTTTCAGAATGCCTGCCAACAGTAATACTAGGTGCTACAGAGCGTTGTTGTTGTCAACATTGATGTTCTGATATTTTGTCAGACAGATCAATTTGCTAATTATATGACATTTAAACTACAAGAGAGTATGTTTAAGATAATTTTTGGTTAGTGCCTTCATAGGTAACCCTAATATATACAAGTATTGAATCTATTAGGTGATTATTTTAGCCAACCTTTTATATGATTTATTTGAAATTGTGATTAGTTATCATTTAGAGCATATTTTGTAAGCAGTAGCTTTTGCTGTTTTGCTTGTTTGCTAACCCTCCACTTTGCTGTTACTTTAAATGACATATTAGTCACTGCACTGAGTATGCTGGTTCATCCCATTCACAGAAATTTTCTGCATCTGTTCTATATGGGCTTCAACTAGCATTCTAACTTCTAAGCATGCCTTATACCATTTTTTTTAAAATTATGTTTACCCGTTTATCAACACTGTAGGCTACTTAGTACTTACATTCTGTTTCTAAAAGAAACCAGAAAAAACGGGGGAGCCTTTTCATGAAAAGATGTCTGTTAAAGGGAAAATAAGCATACAGATTTACAAACCTGAACCTCCTTAATAAAAGGTGTGTTTTTTTGGGGCATTTACTAAAAGGTGTTTAACCACTGGATCTTGTAAGCTCTTGAGATCTGGGGTTCATATTCTTTTTTTGGATAATGGAAAAAACATCCTGGCTTCACCCTCCTCTATAGAGGATGGATCAGACCACAATTGTTACAACTCAAGTTTAAAATTTAAAAGCACACAAAGTTCTAATGGGCATCGCGATCTCAAATGCCTAACCGAAGACCAATAGACCATCCATGTAGGGAAAAGAACTGGAGAGCCGCCATCTCTAGTGAACAGAGTAAAGGAGATTGGAGCTTCTTTAACCTCTAATATCCAGTGGAAATGACCTCTGCCACTTAATTTTGATGTCAAAGCTGAGATCGCCGCCACTTCAGTTTCTCCAACTAGTTTTCTCTCCATTTGGAATACCTCGACCATTTCCAACATTTTCCATATACCAGCTTGAATTATTTTCAACTAGTGTCTGAAGCCTGCCTGTGCAATCTTGAGTAGCAAGTTGTTGTCAGAAAGTCCCTTGTCAGTAGTGGTTGATTGGAAAGTTGCACAGACTCGCAGAGGAGCTGTACCAGAAATTGCAACTTTCCTTTCTTGGAGGAACTGAAATAGCAGTGATCGTCTTTTCTGAATACAGAAATTGCAGTGGGAGCGGCTAGAGAGACAGGTCTGCTGCTACTAAAATTGTAAACGACTGCTGGAGCTGATTTGTTGGAGCAACTGAAATGGCAATGATCTGGACAGAAACTTCTCCTGATCTTCAGAGTAGCTTTACCAATATTTCACTAATGAAACACATCTATTCCTCCAGCTCTCCAGTCCAGATTCAGATCCTGCCCCTCCTTTGACGGCGACCTAGCTGGCGGTGAGAGGTTAGGGGCTGGGCCCCTAGCTTCCTATTCTATAGTATAGTAGTTTTCCTTACTTTCTCCGTTCGAAATTACTATTCACTGTCTTTGACCATCCCTCTTATTTAAAAAATTAGTTCAAATGTACACAAAAATGGATCAATGGGATGAGCACCCAGCTATGAAAATCCCAGATGGTGCACTTGGTAACTATCTGTACCACTTTGCAACTGATCGATGCTGCCTTGAGGCAGATGATTCTGTCCTGACCTTGGTGGCGTAGCTGGACTCACCTAGTTCCAGAATCACAAGGCGCTTGTGCTGGCTGGCATGCTGTCCATCCACCAAGCTCATCCCTGCCCTTGCTGCTCCTTCACTGACGGTGGGATTCCGGATCACTTCTTGTCGCCATTGCCAGGTGTTGCCATGGATCGGATTCAGATCTACAACAAATTGCAGTGGCTATCCACATGCTCAACCATTCCTGCTGTCCGCCCTCCACTTGCAGTGCAACCTGCTGCAGTCCTTGCTCGAGCTACATGCCTGCTTCCATGCTCCAAACTGATCGGTTCTGTACGTGGACTGATTGCCGAAAAGCAACAACAACAGCTGCTGAGGAATTTAGTGTCTGCTGTGAAGGTATCTGCTTTGGTCTTATAGCTACAAGAAGTCCAGAACACTGCCAATGGATTTGAAGCTACTGCAGAATGCGCCCACACGACCAATGCCACAAACTGGAGGGGTGGCCTCTCCTGCACTACAGTCGATGGTGCTGCCTCTGCTATACTACTGGAGAAGCCATGCTTCCTTACCGTGTCTATGCACCTGCTGTTGTAGGTTCTTCCTCATGATTCTGATGCACGTCGAAAGCAACGCCACCATCAAACTCCAATATTGTGCAAGGTAATCGGAATTGTGAACGCAACATAGAAATTCCTTAATCTCACAGCAGTGAACCATGCCAAAGTCCTCGCTTGAGCATCGATCGCCTGAACGGCTCAGGTCTATGGGAACACCATCAGCGTTCCTCAGATTTGTCGGAGACTTGCATGTCTGATCTTGTCTGGACGAACTGGTGAATGGCACGCAGCAACAAACCTCAAATAAGTGCCAAGTACGAAGTACGTGGAGGCAGCAGGGTGATTGTTTGGCACAGCCATGAGTCCCTAATGATCTCATCTGTCAGTGCTGCTCTATTTTTACTCAATGTTTGCCATTCCAGTTCTGTACCTGCTTCCATTTAGTTGGTGAGATGAAGAGCAACTTATGTGAGCCAAATCTTTCGGCTTTGAACTAAGTTAGGAAGCTACATCACCATGGTTTCAGAAGAAATTCTAAAAGAACTAGTACTATGTTCCTCTTCAGGTGTAATATGAATTTTCTATAAGAAAAAGATCTCAGCTGCCAGATTAGCACTGCAGTGATTCTCACTGGATAAAAAGAGCAGTCGAACATGAAGTATGCGCAGACAATTTGTGCAACGGGATTGGGATAAACCAGCCAACACACTAGTAACTAGCAGTGAATATCTCTAGTGCTTGACGACATTTTTGACATGGTAAGTTAAGGCCAACTCTAGCTGGGCAAAGTTTTTGCCAAATGCTCTCCTACGCGAATAATAGAAATTTGTATTATGGACAGTCAAATAATGGGAAAATAAGGATTTAATTGTCAACCGGTCATATCTAAAACAGTATTGACTATGGATTTGAGCCCTAACTACTACCACATGGTTTCATAAAAGATCTCGTTCAGCATGTTTCATGAGACGCTGGTAGAAATTAAAACTTCTAAAAAGGAACTTTCCGTGAAACCGACCAGCAATGATTTACGACGACAGCCGAATATCGATCTACTGCACTTTGGTGCTATAGTCGACAAGTCAGTGCGAAGAGTTGAAGCTGAGATTCAGAACGTGAGATGCCACCAACCTTACACGTTACATTGACCGGCGTGCACAGAGAAGGATTCTTGAATTCGTCGGGGGGCAGGTAGCTCCTTTGTGAGTTCTCATATCCAGGTGCTTAAAGACCCTTGCCAGCAACTGCAAACAGACCGAGAAGTCATCTCCTTAATCTTGTGTCTGCCGAGAAGAAATGGCGGCGCTTGCTAACAGCTGCTCCGCCGCTGTTCCGCCAGGCGACCCTGTTGCCTGGCAGCCCACAAAGCCTCCAGCCACTCCATGTTGGGATCCCTCGGCTACTCCTGCAGTGAAGCCATGCCCAGGTAGCGATCCTCCAGCTACTCCAGCCGTTAAGCCTTCAGCTGCTCCAGGCACTGATTCTCCGGCTGCTCCGGTAGGTGATCCCCCGGCAGCGAAACCTGGTAAGCCTCTGGCAGGTAGGGATGCAATTTTGTCTGTGCTGCTTATGTGCATACCGTCTTGTAATCGTCCAGGGGCTATTTCAATAAATTAGAATATATAATTAACTACAGAAATATGAGCTGGAGTGCTGTTTGAAAGATGGCGTCTGAGCTGATAATTGAGTTGAAATTAAAAAAAAATCCAGAATTTTAATAAGATTATGAGGACATTTTCAAACAGTCGCAGCCAATAATTGCAACTGATATGCTATTATACGTTCTACATTTCACCCTTCTTTGTTGACTTTGTTTTGCTAATACCTTGCTCTTGGCGTTGCAGGTGATATAGGCCCCTTGAACAACCCATTTCCACCACCAACCCCTGATCCATGAAAATGCGAAAGGGGACAGATTCACCGGAAGTAATTGTCGGATCCAGTAGTTCCATGCTGTTCTTTTTTTTAAAGATCGGTATAAATGCAGACGCTTACTGTACTCAGTCCTATAGATACATGTATGCAAATCCTAACTCTATGATCACATCCGAGAAACTGTACCAGCAGATGTTGAGATTAATAAAGTCATCACAAGTGTGTCGCTGTCAAGGGGCACATCATTCCACCACAAGGAACATCACCTACCAGTAAAAGAATAGCGTCCTGAGTCAATGACTCGAATCATTCCACCACAGGGAACCTTACCAAGAGATCTAATATCAGTTTGCCATGTTGTTCTAATTTTTCGGTGCAGAACATGCTGAATTTCAAATTTTAGCTTCAGATTAAAATCTCAAATATGAAAGATCATGGGAATTTAGTAGATAATCATGCTGATGTGTCAAGAATGCTAGTGTTTAAAGACGTTGTGATACAAAATAGGGGAAAAAAATCTAAATTACTATCCTCAATTATGGATAATGTCTAGACAATCTCCTAAACTACGTTTTTATCATTTTACACCCCACAACTATCTTAATTGGTTCAATTTAACCCTATGTAAAATTTATCTTTTACGGCATACATAAGTGATGTTTTCAGCAATTTTGTGGGATGATAGATGGTAACATAGGGTATTTTTAAAATATAATATGATTTTTTCAATATTATTTATCACAATTTTTGATCAATATGATTAATTAGTATTAAATATAATAGCCTTTCAAAACTATGATGAAAAACATATTATATTTTTAAAAATATTCTATATCGCACTCTATCATCCCACAAAGTTTTAACTTAAAACACCGCTTGTACATGGAAAAACAGAAAAGATAAATCTTACAAAGGCATAGATTAGGCTGATGTAGATAGTTGTGGGTGTAAAATAAATCAAAATATCGTTTAGAGGGTTATTTGAAAGTAGCAATTTGGATTTTTTCCTGAAGAATTTAGGTCACCTTGGAACCTGTGCACAAGGTCTAGAATATAGATCAAGATGATACTGTCGTACAAGTACAACGTCTTCACTCTTCACAAGTTGAGACAGCTCATGGGCCACAACATTCTGCACTCTTTTACTTAAAAATAATGTGACGATTAAAGATGACCAACGGAAATCATTTAATAGCAACAACATACCAAAAATATAATATCAGAATTGTTAGATCAATTTTTTAGAACATACTCCCTCCGTCCGAAAAAATGGTGTTCTAGATTTTCAGACTGAGATAGTGGATTAAAAAAACACATGTATCCATAGTTAAGTTGGTATATAGAAAAAGGAGAAAATTTGTTTTCATTTAATCATGCATGCACGATATTAGGGTGACAGATTGTGTATCAATATGATTCGGATGCCAGAACATTTTTCTTTTAGTATAAAATTTGAATATTAGAACATCATTGTTTTTAGAACATAGGAATTAACTCCATACAATAGAATCATTTAAATCAAAATATATATAAAAAAGAGAATTTACATCAAGAACTGCCAATATGTGCACCCTGTAATACTGCAGGGATCTTTTATTCAAATATAAATCTAAACTTGAAATTTGATATATGCCAAATCGGGAAATTCTCTGCTCACGGCATCATCATGGGTCACGAATTGGGGGCGTAGGAGCATGCCGGGACCCGTCATCTGGATCAACAGGCTGAGCTGCAACACCATCGGAGCAGCAGCAGCTAATTAATCAAATTGATAAACAAAATAGGGAAAATTTGCTACAGGACATGCAAAGTGGAGCGCGTTTGTTGAAACACACCGTTGACCGCGTTATATGCTGCTGGACACTCTCGTTTTGTGCTAATTTGTTGAAAGACACCGCCTCGATTAGAATAATATTTTTTAGCTGCGGAGGAGAGAGAAAGATGAGGAAATGTCTATTTTACCCTTGGGTCTAATTTGTCAGATTTTTTGGGTGCGCGTTCTGGAGGGAGCGCAACACAGCCTGCGCCGCCGCCGCCACCGCGGGAGAGGTGAAGTGCGAACAACGTAGTGCCGGTGCCGCTGGCACGGCACGACCACCAGCTATATGCCAAGTCTGGAGGAGGAAGAAAGATATGACAAATGGGACCAAGGGTAAAATGGACATTTTCTCACATTTCTCTCTCCTCAACAGCCAAAAAATATTTTTCTAATCGAGGCGGTGTCTTTCAGCAAATTAGCACAAAACAAGAGTGTCCAGCAGCATATAACGCGGTCAACGGTGTGTTTCAGCAAACACGCTCCACTTTGCATGTCCCGTAGCAAATTTTCCCAACAAAATAACAGCATGCTGGAGTAGAACAGCGAAGAGCTCTGCATGCTAACTAATCAATGAAATTAATAAACAAATTAAAATAGCAGCATGGCTCGTACGGCCTGAATTTGCATGCTTACTAATCGATCAATTTAAAAACGAAATGAAATAGTAGAATGGCTCATACGGCCTAAAATTGCATGCTAACTCAGGACCGTTACACCTACAATCTCACAGAGACTATAGTCAAGAATAACGAAAACACAAAAGCACCATTTGGCATCGCGTTGGCCTAATAAGCATCGTCCACAGGGTAGCATAAGTATCGCCCACTAGTTCAGTCATATCCTTACCTTGTTGAGCACATGGACAATTGGGGTATGCTAGTGGCTCAACGACGGGAGGAGCCTGGGGATCGCAGGCTGCGGGCTTATTGGCTGGAGGATCACATTCACATCCTGGAGCTGCTGATGGAGGCTTAATGGCCAGTGCAGCCGGAGGAACGGCGGCGCAGCTATTAGCAGCTGCCATTTAATTTTGGTGTAGTTTTGTATAGGTAGCACAAGCTCAAGGCTGAATGGGTGATGCTTGCCCTCAACACCGATTGCTTGCATTGGTATTTATATATGGGGTTAGATACAAAAGATCTGAGTCTCCCGCGGCAATTTTTTCGTCAAGACAACAAACTTGTGTTCAGACATGAAATTGCCTGTGTTGGCCGGGTCAGTGAAACACGTGCAGAGGCTCGTGGCATTTTACCATCTCAGTTCAAACATTCAAGTCTCAAATTTCTCAGCACCAATAGGTTCAGCAGATCAACGAGGGTGGAGTGGTGGACATTTGCTTGCCGTTAATCTAAAGTCTTTTCCAGCAGCTGATCTAAGGTAAACACATGGTTGCGAATTTGGCAATACACAGATTCTATAGCCGCTTCAAATTGCGTGGTCTGTCGTCGAATAAAAAAGGAAATGAAAATTATCTGGTCAGCCATTTCTGTCAGTCCGTTTCAAACTTCGCGTACTTGGCACTCATCAGCCTACCACGCCAGGTCCGACAACCTTAACGCAACTTGTCAAATGAAACCAACAAACCGACAAGGCGTGCCATTCGATTTCTGAGAACTTCCTTGGCCATGAGTCCGTCCAGCATGCAAAACTAACTTGGCCATGAGTCCGTCCGGCGATTTCATGGAGACTCTCAAAATTAACTTGGACCGATGCTGGACAGGATCATATCGTGACTCAAACCCAATAAAATCGTAGGCTCGGACGTAGGTTCGGATGGTCCGTCGGACCACCTCACACCGCAAACCAAACGCCCTATTATGCTCTTGCGCAAGGGCGAGGCTACACCGCTACACCAGGTCGGAAGGAGCAAAGGAGACTGGAGAACCTTCCTGGCGCTCGCCATGTGAGAGTCGATGATGACATCAGTGCTACAGTCTTTATTACGTCGTCTATGTATCAATCAGCGTAGCGCCTATCGTTTTGCGTTCCTCTCCCCCGCGCCGCGCCCGTCGGGGTGACACAGGCGGAGCCCTGCGCTGCCGCCGTCAGCTCTCCATTCCGGTCCTCTCTTCCTCGTCGCCGTCGGAGTGGTCCGTGCGAAAGCCTATGCGGCCACCAGGATGGAGGCGGCGAGGCTTCTCCAACGGCCTACCCGGATATGTGACCATCGGAGCCTGATCTTGCATAGAATGACGACGGCTAGCAGCGGCCGTGCGCGTGAACGACCACGGCCAACAGCCTATTGCGCCCATGCCTGGGGCCAACGGCGCTTAGACCACTACCAGAATAGTTGATATTGGCACCAGGTGGGAAAGCCCTTCAGCACCGGGTTTCCCACCCGGTGCTAAATATCCGAGGCTAAAGGGTGACCCCTTTAGCACCGGGTGGAATAACCGGTGCTAAAGGGTCCCTTCACTACAAGAATAACTCACATCCGCACCCCTCATATGCCTCGGTGCACTAAAGATCCGGTGCTAATGCGACGTTAGCACCGGGTGCGAAATTAGGGTGCCCCCGGAAACACTTTAGCACCGGTTGCTAACATCAACCGGTGCTAAAGGGTGACATTTAGCACCGGTTGGTGTTAGCAACCGGTGCTAAAGGCTCTCACACTTTAGCACCGGGTCGTAACACCACCCGGTGCTAAAGGGCTACCCTTTAGCACCGGGTCGTGTTACGACCCGGTGCTAAAGACCGACCCGGTGCGAAACGGTCTTTAGCACCGGGTCGTAACACGACCCGGTGCTAAAGGGTAGCCCTTTAGCACCGGGTGGTGTTACGACCCGGTGCTAAAGTGTGAGAGCCTTTAGCACCGGTTGCTAACACCAACCGGTGCTAAATGTCACCCTTTAGCACCGGTTGATGTTAGCAACCGGTGCTAAAGGGGGTGTCATATGCTACTACAAAAGGAAAGCATCTTTTATCTCATCACATGTGTAGCGTAGGTGAGATGGTTAGGTGGGTGTACGCGTGCGAGCCAAGAGGTCTTGAGTTCGAATCCTGCAACACGCAAATATGCAAATGTTTTTTGCTAGTGCCCCCACCTTTAGCACCGGTTATTTTACCCGGTGCTAAAGGTGGCACCCTTTAGCACCGGAAGATTGGCACCGGGTGGGAAACCCGGTGCTAAAGGGGGTTTCCCACCCGGTGCCAATGCGCATGATTCTGGTAGTGCTTTAACACCGGTTGCAAACATCAACCGGTGCTAAAGGCCTCGGATTTTTTTGCTTTTTTCAGTAGCCATGCACGTTTATATATATATTCTAATCTAATACGTGTATATCAAATATTCAGCCGACTCTATATTCATATTAGCTGTATACCAAATAGAAGACATATATATTACAAATATAATACATATATAATACAAAATATATATCAGACTCGAGTTATTGTTTAAACTGTATTTACAACTTAGGATGTTGCATGACTTTGCGAGCTTTCCAGCACGTCCACCACTGGGGCGTGGTATTCTACTCGGGGATTGACGACCTCGTTCCAGATCCATCCGACGAGCTGTTCTGAAATTGCGTCGATTCTTTCTTTCCCTAGACACTCTTCCTTCAGCTTCAACATCTATAATTTACAAATAATTGAAAGATATTTCATCCGCCGAATTGGAGACAATAATTGTGCACTTAATAATAATGGAAATGTGTTTATTATTACGTACCATAATATCATGCTGTGTAATCTTTTTATGTCCCCAATTCCACATGTAATCGCAAACATAGTATGCACATAAATTATTTCCCGACCCCTGTTTGGCACACTGTCGACCAAATGAAATTAAGTAAAATTCATATAATATATTAGCCGAGGCCTACATGTACAAATTACTTGCTTACCGGAAAGCCAATGTTCCATTTCAGTGTTTCATCTTCAATACCAGGGTGTTCTTGACGAAATTAAACCCACACCATGTGAACAAAAAAATTGAGTTAAGTCATTGCTAGTGTAAGGGGTGAATTAGTTAGGGGAAAATATACATCACCTTGTCATCATGTCAATGATGTTCTGTAGTTTTTCTCTTGGAGTGTGCAACGAATCAAAGATGTTGACGACACCCCGGTCAGGACACAATATGAGTAGGAACCAGTGGAATCTTTATACAAGTATACATTATAATCAGAAATGAAATAGTACACAGACAGTATAAGAAGAAGCGTGTGTATGTACTCACTCGATGTTGTACGGTATTAGTATGGAGTCGCAATAATGTTGTTTGTTAATAAACTTGTATAGGTTTCCATATGTTTCCTCAGGATTGTGCAGTATCATTTCTTCACTTATCCTTCGAGCATCCACGAAACCAATGTCATATATTCCGGCTCTCCGACATTTTTGAATCTCCATTCTGCATATGTTAAGCAATAAATAAAGCCCGCGTCAGCATAGATTGGAATTATTGTTTTCAAACTGTGAATTGTAAACAACAACAAAGTACTTACAGTGTCCAACAGGTGATCAAATCCACACCCATAGCGTCGTGGTGGTACAGCTCATATATATCCTTAAACCTCAGCCAGACCCAATCCTCGTCGCCATTGTAGAAATCATGGTCCTTCACGCCTACTTTGATCATGCGCCTATTCCTTCTTGATTCTTCCAAGTACCACTGATGGAATCGGCGCATCTTCATCTGTAGCTTGCTCTCCATTTTAGGAGGGACCATAGGCTCGCCAATCTTAAACGGCCACTTTAACGTTGTGCTTATAGGGACATCTTCTTCCCCCAGGAGTTGCGCTCTGGATAGTCTAGTCTCAGCCTTGAATTGTCGGATGTTCAGCTCGTGCTGAGATGGCAATGGAGCCAAGGACCGCTGATGTTGCTTGCCGAGCTGAGGAACCTGTTTGGATGGGCCTGCCTCCTCCTTGTCTGCTAAATTCCACTTACGGCAAGATTTCAGTAATAAGCGGTCATAGTCTGTTAGTATTACTTTCTTCTGTTGACCCTTGGTCAAATTACCGAGGAATGACTTGACGACACTGCGGTCAAGCTTCGGCTCCGGCTCCGGTTTTTTCCTCCACTCGGCCATTTGCCTCTTTGTGTCTGCTTTCACCCAGGCTTCGAGCTCTTCTGGAGTCTTCTCAGCCACTTTTTTCTCTAGTGCGGGCTTCTCTTTGGGTTTCCGCACCTTCTTCCCTGGTGGCGTGAGGGCGGAGGCTTTAGTGCGGCACTGCCTCTTCGGCGGAGGGGATGGAGACCTCTGCGGCGGAGGAGACGGGCTTGCATCAGGAGCTCCCGGAGAATCGTCATGATTCGGTGGATCTCTTGGAGACGGGGGAGGTGGCGGAGGCTTGTTGGTAGCCACAGGTGTACCGGGTATGACGACGTCTGCCTTGCTCCATAGAATGATGCAGTGAGAACACTGACCGACTTTTGTTTCTCCGTCACCTCCGGGGATGTCAAGTTCCAAGCCTTCCCACTTGGCAACGACTTGCTCCACCTCAATCGGTACGTAACCATGTGGAATGTCATTGCAATGCCATTTTTGCCCTTCTTCCACACGTTTGGTCATACCGTATGCGACCTGATAATTTAGTAGTCACAAAGAAAGTTAGTAAATGAATGGTATTTACGGTGAAATGTATGCAGTACGAACTAAAGTCGCATACGTACCACCACAGTTAAGTTCTTCTGCCTGATGACAAGCTCGCACGCGGTCCGTTGAGTTATTTCATCCACGGGGTAACGAACCGGTTCGGCGGCCTGTGTGGAAGCGTGACTGCTTTGATATTTTTTGGAGGGCTAATAAGGGCCGCATCATTAGGATCTTGGAGAGGTGCAAGCTCTGTGGAATCGGTCCCGCCTGTGGCTTGTTGGAGAGGTGCGTGCTCTGTGGAACCGGTCCCGCCTGCAGCTTGTGGGAGAGGTGCATGCTCTGTGGAACCGGTCCCGCCTGTGGCTTGTTGTATCTGCAGCCATGCTACCTTCATCCGCCGCTCCATCTCTGACTCCATTTCCTGGATCCTTGAGCCCTGGGCGTCAACCGTTTGCTCTAGGTCCCTCACCCTCTGCTCATATTCGGCCTTCTTCCTCGAACGGCTCCTATAGGTGGTGGCGTCCTCTTTGAAACCTTTCTTCCATGAGGTGGTTGTGTCTACGCCACGCGTCCGTCCAGGATGCTCCTTGTTCCCTAAGGCATAGGTTAGCTCATCTCTGTCTCTATCAGCAACAAATTCTCCCCTCTCAGATGCCCTGAGGATTTCGAGGAGACGCTGAGCTAGTTCTCGCAAGTCCTCGGGGAAAAACTAAGGAGCCGTCGATTGGGCGTAGGGTGCCTCCATGACCATAGTACTAATGCTTTGACCATGTGGGCCAGTCATGTGTCGCTGGAGTGATGCCTCTAGCATATAGATCTTCTTCCATCTTCTCCCGTTTAGCGATGCTTCCCTTATAACCTCCTGAACCCATCTTATGGGAGTACTTCTTATTTGAGGCGTTGTCAGCGTTTCTAGCGCTAGCCGTTGCCCCCTCTTCGGAGGTTTTGTACTCCAGGAATGCTTCCCAATCCTCAGTAGTGATCTTCTTATACTTCTTAGGATCCGGGCCCTCTCCGGTTTTGAGAAAATGCGAGTACAACTTCTTGTGATCCTGAAACAGAACTGCCATCTTCTTCATTGTCCAATCCCTCAGTTCCTCTTCATGAGTGCTAGGCCATTCGAATATTCCCTTTAATTCCCTCCATACCATCTCCTTCTCTGTATTGGGGAACACGTACTCCTTAGAGGGGTCTGTGGACTTCCATTTTCTGATGCTAATGGGCACATTATCCCGTACAATTACCCCGCACTGAGATACAAATTTCTTGGCCACTTTTGGGGGCTCAACTGGCTCCCCGTCGTCCTCCACTCTAGTGATGTGAAACTTGACATCCATCAGCTTCTTCGTGGCCGATCGTTTAGATTTCTTAGCTCGACTTGTAGAAGCAGAGGCGGCCTACACAAATTACATATATACGATACATATCTATGTTAGATATAGAGATGATATATATAGATAATTGACATATACGGTACAAATTAACACCTGTGTAGACGAGGGCTCGTTACCGGCCCCTTCAGCAGTGCTGCCCTGGACACGTTCGCCTGGACATTCTCGACCCCTTCAACATTGTCGCCTTGGACACATTGAGGTGGATTGTTGGCCTTGTCAATGGCCCCCAACATTTCATCCATGCTTAGGGGTCCGGTAATAGCATCAAAAAGTTGATTCGCCAAGAACGTCTCGTTGTCCTCTGGCATGGGTGTGTCAGGGTTGTTGTTGTCCACCATCTATAGAATTAAAAATAATTGATAAGCAATATTTACAAAGCATAGAGTAGGGGTCTAGGGTAGGGTTTGGGCATGACGCGACGTGGTTCACTAAGGGGTCGGGCGTGACGCGACGTGGTTCGCTAAGGGGTCGGGCGTGACGCGACGTGGTTCGCTAAGGGGTCGGGCGTGACGCGACGTGGTTCGATCGTTTGGGGTTCGGGTTCGCAAAGGATATAACATTTCCAATATACAATATACAAACATATAACATTTCCAATATACATTTCAATGTAAATATTTCAATACAATGCATTTCCAATAAAATAAATTTCTAATATTTTCAATACATATGAAGCATATATATTTCTAATATTTCCAATACAATGCATTTCCAATAAAATAAATTTCTAATATTTTATAATATTTTCAATACATATGAAGCATATGTGTATTTCTAATATTTCCAATACAATGCATTTCCGATAAAATAAATTTCTAATATTTTCAATACATATGAACGCGTTCGGGGTTAACGTGCCGAACACGTTCGCTAAGCAAATGTGCATGGCCGAACGTGTTCGGCCATACAGGTACCTGCACACACAAACACACACGACACGAAGGCAGCGGCTCACATACAAGCATGCACGGCACGAAGGCTGGCTTCACAGGGGGCTCACCGACGGCGACGGGTTGCGGGCCGGCGGCGGCGACGAAGGGCGGCGCGGCCGGGGACGTCGGCTTCGCAAGGACGACGGCGAGGGCGCATGCGGCGGCGCGGGGACGTCGGTCGGCGGCGCGGAGGGCGGCGGCATCGACGGCGAGGTGCGGCGACGGAGGGCGACGCGGCCGGCGGGGACGTCGGGCGGTGTGGGGACGACGGGCGCCGGCGCGGGGACGAAGGGCATCGGCGTGGGGACGTCAGGCGGCGGCGCGGAGGGCGCCGGCGTGGGCGAGGGCGACGGCCGCGGCGCGGGGACGACGGGCGGCGGCGCGGGGACGACGGGCGAGGGCGACGGGCGCGGGGACGACCGCGGCGTGGGCGAGGGCGAAGCGGGGACGAGGGCCGGCGGTTTGGGGAAGACGAAGTGCTGCGGGGGCTTGGCGCCTATATAGATCCCCCCTCTTTAGCACCGAGTGCATCCACGACCCGGTGCTAAAGAGCCTTTCGCACCGCCAGCACCCGGTGCTAAAGGTGGAGCCTTTAGCACCGGGTCTTCCCCACACCTGGTGCTAAAGGGACTTTAGCACCGGGTCCGCTACACCCGGTGCTAAAGGCCATAACCGGCGCGATGCACCCGGTGCTAAAGGCCCCCAAATTTCGTTTCGCGCCAGTACTCAAACCGGCCTTTAGCATCGGTGGCTACTATTCCGCCATATTAAATAGATTTATATTTATACACTTATTAATACTTGTTTTAATTTTAGTTATTTATATTTATACTACCTATTAATACTACTTTTTAATATATAGTTATTAATGCTATACCTATTAAAAATATATATTAAATATGAAAATTAATAGAAAATAAATATAAAATGCTAGAATTAATAAAAATCCTACAAAATTAATAGAAAATCTTATAAATTAAAAGAAAATCAATAGAAAATGCTAGAATTAATAAAAAATCGTATAAAATTAATAGAAAATCTTATAAATTAATAGAAAATCAATATAAAATACTAGAATTAATAAAAAATCCTACAAAATTAATAGAAAATCTTATAAATTAATACAAAATCAACATAAAATGCTATAATTAATAAAAACAATCTTATAAATCAATAAAAAAAATCTTAGAACATAGGTGGAACATAAATGCAAGTATAGTCATTACAACATAGGTGGAACATAAATGCAAGTATAGTCATTACAACATAGGTGAAATTACATGGCATCATCGTTTACTCGGACACTAATAAACTTCCTTTTTACAAAAGTTCCTTGATGGTGATCACGCCGTAGATACGGTGTCTCCTCCGCCGCTAACAGGATGCTTGGGTCATCACCCACTATGGAGGCAGGCCATCGAGCATATCATAATCTTCATCCGTCTTGTCCTCAACTCCTACGATTTTTCTCTTTCCAGGAAGGACTATATGATGCTTTGGCTCGTCTTGTGATGAGTCCAATTGCTTACCCCCACCTTTCTTATCCGCCCCTTTCTTCGGTCTGCTAGCCATGTCCTTTACATAAAAAACTTGTGTGGCAGCTTTGGCCAAGACGAACGGTTTATCTAGAAAGCCAATCTTGTTTAGGTCCACTAACGTCATTCCATAGTCATCAACTTTAACACCTCCTCCAGTCAGCTTCACCCATTGGCACTTGAACAGTGGGATCTTCAACGGTCCGCACTCTAGTTCCCATATGTCCTCTATGACTCCAAAGTATGAGTTCGTATTGCCATTGGTGCCTGTCACGTCGATCCGGACACCACTGTTTTGGTTGGTGCTTTTCTTGTCCTGGGCTCTTGTGTAAGATGTATACCCATTGATGTCGTATCCTTGGAATGTCAAGATCGTGCTCGATGGACCCCTAGCTACAAAAGCTAGCTGCGCATCAATGCCCTCGACACCCATAAGACGTTTTCGCAACCAAGCGGCGAAAGTACTATTGTGCAGACGCTGAATGAAGGCCGCAGACCTTGTTGAGTTTTCGTCCCAGAGAATCTGCATGTGCTCCTCGATGTACGGAGCAACTAAGTTTGATTGTTGCAAAACTGTGAGGTGCGCTTTATGAAAAGTCTCAATGTCCTTGATCACCATCAATCTTCTCCCTAGTGTGCCCTTTCCACCAAGTCTCCCCTCGTGATGTGATTCGACCACACCAATTGGCATAAGATCGTCGACAAAGTCAACACAGAATTCAATGACCTCCTCTGTTTCGTATCCCTTAGCAATGTATCCTTCTGGACGAGAACGATTATGGACATACTTCTTTAGGACAGCGAAGAACCTCTCAAAAGGGAACATGTTGTGTAGAAATACTGGGCCCAGTATACGAATCTCTTTGACGAGGTGAACCAATAGATGTGTCATGATATTAAAGTAGGATGGTGGAAATATCATCTCAAAGCTGACAAGACATTGCACCACGTCGTTCTGTAGCTGATCTAAATGGTCTGGATTGATCACCTTCTGAGAAATTGCATTTAGGAATGCACATAGCTTCACAATGACTTTCCGCACGTTAACTGGTAGCATACCCCTGAGTATGACGGGAAGTAGCTGTGTCATCAACACATGGCAGTCGTGAGACTTCAGGTTTGTGAACTTCTTCTCTTTCATATTTATTATTCTCTTAATATTGGAGAAGTAGCCAGACGGAACCTTGATACTGTTCAAGCATTCAAACATGCTTGCCATTCAAACATGCTTGCCTTCTCTTCTTTGCTGAGAGTGAAGCTGGCAGGACGCAAGTACTGGCGTCCTTTGTCTCTCTTTTTTGGATGTAGATCAGTCCGTTGCTTCAATTGTTTCAGCTCCTAACGTGCTTCCAGTGTATCTTTTGGCTTCCCATAAGTACCGAGGAAGCTTATCAAGTTCACGCACAGATTCTTCGTTAGATGCATCACATCAATCGCGTTACGGACCTCTAAAAATTGCAAATAAGGTAGCTCCCAAAAGATAGACTTCTTCTTCCACATCGCGGCACGACCATCCTCACCTGTCGGAGCAGCCTGGCTTCCGTCTCCCTTGCCAAACACCACGTGTAGGTCCTTCACCATATCAAATAGCTCTTCTCCACTCCATTGTCTCGGCTTTGTACGGTGGTCAGCATTCCCTCCAAAATGCGCACATTTCTTTCGTAGCTCATGCTTCGTTGGAAGGAATCGACGATGACCCATGTACACAACCTTCCTACAATGTTTCAAATACATGCTTTCGGTTTCCTCTAAACAGCGAGTGCCTGCTTTATATCCTTTGTTTGATTGTCCTGATAGGTTACTTAGTGCAGGCCAGTCGTTGATGCTTATGAAAAGCAGTGCTCGAAGGGCAAACTGCTCCTGCTTGTCCTCATCCCACATGCTAACACCTTCATCCTTCCACAGCTGCAAAAGTTCGTCAACCAATGGTCTTAGGTACACATCGATGTCGTTGCCAGATTGCTTTAGGCGTTCGATGAGCACTGGCATCATAATGAACTTCTACTTCATGCAGAGCCAGGGGGGTAGGTTGTAGATACAAACAGTCACGGGCCAAGTGCTATGACTACTACTCATTTCACCAAAAGGGTTCATGCCATCGGTACTTAAACCAAGCCTAACATTCCTCGCATCAGCATCAAACTCTGGGAATGCTCTGTCGATGTTCCTCCACTGGGATCCATCGGCGGGGTGTCTCAACATGCCATCCTTCTTACGTTCTTCTTTGTGCCAGCGCATCAGTTTGGCATGGTCCTTGTTCCTGAACAAACGCTTCAGACGGGGTATCAGAGGGAAATACCACATCACCTTCACAGGAATTTTTTTCTTAGAACGCTCCCCCCAACATCACCAGGGTCGTCCCGCCTGATCTTGTATCGTGCACACCTACAAAGCGGACAACGATCCAAGTGTTCGTACTGTCCGCGATAGAGGATATAGTCATTAGGACACGCATGTATCTTCTGCACCTCCAAACCGAGAGGGCAAACAACATGTTTTGCTTCATACGTCGTCGATGGCAATTCGTTACCCTCTGGAAGAATCTTCTTTACGAGTTTCAGTAGCTCCTCGAAACCCTTATCAGTAACGCCATTTGCTGTCTTCCACTGAAGAAGTTCAAGTGTGCTACCCAACTTCTTAAGACCCTCTTTGCAATCTGGGTACAGGTCAGTATTGTGGTCCTGCAACATGTGCTTTATCTTTTTTAGTTCCTTATCATTGCCGCAGTCTTTCTCAGCATCACGCAACATTTGCCCGAGTCCATCGGTAGGGTCATTTTCCTGAGCACCATCTTCCTGAGCATTACCTTCCCGAGCAGCATCTTCCTGAGCATCGCCTTCCCGAGCAGCATCTTCCTCATCGGCATCACCCATTGCAGCATCTGCAAAGGAACCGCAGTATTGAGCCAATACCGGAATGTCGTCATCGGCCTCGTCTTCTTCATCTTCATCCATTTTCCTCTTTCACCGTGCTTCGTCCAAATAGAATAATTCCTCATGAATCCGTGCCTCATCAAATGCACCTAAAGAAAACCTCTTTGTTTGTACGATTGTATATTTTTACAATTGGTGCATGGGCAGAACATGAAACCGGACGGCGTCCTGTTAGCCTCGGCGGCATCGAGATACGCCCTGAGGCCATCACGGAACACCTGAGCGTGGTTGTCCCCGTACATCCATTGTCTATTCATCTGTATTATTAACCAATAACAAATATATAATACAAATACTATAAATATATAAAGTTAATACAAAATTAATATATAAATAAATACAAATTTTAATATATATTCCATTATATAAACACATTTCTAAAACTACATTACTATATTCATTAAATAAATAAATATACCTTCCGTTAAATAAATAAATAACTAATAATATATATTCCATGGAATTACTATATTCATTTTCTAAAAACAAATATACCTTCCATCAAATTAATAAATAAGTATTCCAACTTTTAATAAATAACTAATAAATAAAATACATAAGCCTTATATCTACACAAGTCATACATAAGTCATACAAAAAAAATACTAACTAGCTTGCCTTCTCTCTCCATTTAAAACACAACATGAACACTCTCTCTCCACCATGAACTCAAGCTCCCCTCTCTCTCCTCCATGAACACAAGCTCTCTAGCTAGCATTATTTGATTCACAAATTCCTCTATTTCTAAAGCTTAGAAGGATTATAAGCTAAATAAAACATTAGAGAATGAAAGAGTGTACCTTGTAGTGCTCCTTAGATGAGTAGAATCTTCACAAATTTTGAAAAAAATTTAGGCAGCACCTCCCCTCCCCCGGCCGACGAGCAGCATGAACACAACGCCTAAGTGTTCAGCTGGCTCGGCCGAGGGAGGAGGAAGGTGCTATATACAAAAGACATTAGCACCGGGTCGTGGCAAGACCCGGTGCCAGCCAACAACCGGTGCTAAATGGCCTCGGGCACATTAGCACCGGTTGCTGGCTGCAACCAGTGCTACAAGGTGTGCATTAGCACCGGGTCTTGCCACGACCCGGTGCTAATGTGTCCGCCCTGACACCCCGCAGTGCCGCCCCCGCTCCTAGCCGTTGGACCCGGTGCTGAAGCCCCATCAACACCGGGTCCAAAAATGGCCGAGGCGGAGGGGGCGGGCGGATGTGAACTATTCTGGTAGTGGATGTGGTGCCTATGGTAGCGACCCAACGACTAGGCGCGGAGTCACCGCAGTGACACGGCGACTTGGCACACGGTGCTAGCAGCGCCCATGCACGGGGCTTGGAGCGACTTCTCGGATCCGGTCGCTGATGGTTGACTCAATGACGATATCTGTGCAACTACATCTTGCAATAGCATCTTCATTTATTCATAGCTGATATCCTCCTTACAATCTCAGAGATTAGTCATCTTGGTTTCAACCTATGGATCTTCTACTCTGTTGATGCTTCCCATCAATGGATGGGTCTTGCACTTGTGCCCATTGGTTACTTCGTGGCAAAGTTATAATGAGATAGCGTGAGTTAATGACCGATCGTTGTTGGTAAAAATTAGGTAGTATGGCGGTGTTGGCTCGTCAAGACAGTGGAAGCAACATCGATGGGCTTCGAATTGGTGATAGCTTTTTTTAGTTCAGATTTTTTGACTCAGGAGAGAAATCCTCATATCTGTTTTTAGTTGGTTGTACCTAACAATGATCTTGCTAATGCATTGTTTGAAACTCGATGAATTGCTCTCTAGGGTTAAAATCAATGATCTGATCTTAACTGGTTGGATCGTGGGAACGATACCTCGCGCGTGTGCTATTTTCTTATTGAAGGCGTTGTTTAGAGAGATTTTCTCATAGTTTAGATGATGCTTTGTTGGTGTATAAAATCGAAGGCTAAGTCGTATGGTAGTTTATTTTGACATAATGTTTTATGTTTCTTTTTATTTTCTCTTTTAGGTTCTGTGCATCTTAGCTATGCAGAGACAAGAAATGATCTTAATATAATTGTATCTTCATAATGTAATTACCTAAGATCAACAAAGTTTCCCTTATTGAAAAAATATGGCGAGTAGACTTTTGATACTATCGCATCAAACTAAAACTACCAAGTTGTAAAACAATTACAGAGCACGTCATAAGATCATGATGATGACTACTTGTTGACACGAGATTGCGCCAACAACTCGCCGCTGCCTTGTACAAAACCGGTCAGATCGGTTTATGAAACCGGCCAGACTGCTTTCGCTAGGGTGACGGCGAAAACCTAAAATCTCGAGCTCGGGAGGGACCCGTCAGAGCTTGAGAGTCTAGGGTTGTTCTAGGGTCGAGGCCACCTAGAACGTCTCCAAATATCGTCGAGACGAGAGAAGAACAAAAGATACGAGGGTTGATAGAGCTGGGTTTGGAGATAAAAGTAATGCAAAACATAGAAAGATAAATATGTTTGATCGATCGGATGATTCTCAATCGGCCTTGGCCCTTTATATTTATAGGGTGAGATGGTCTTACCCCGTTTGAGTCGGTTACAATATGGGACAAAACTCAGAATCCTAAACCTACTCGAATTACAGATCCAAACCGGTCTGACCGGTTGGGCAAACCGGTCAGACCGGTTTCCCTCGGTCCGTGCCAATTTTGGCCGTCAACACTACTTGAATAATGTTCTTGAACTTCTTTGGCAGTAATCTCGATCATAATCCTACACCATGACAATTCCATGAGAACTTTACGTTATCTTGTCACAACTAACCATTGGTGGTTAATCTAGAATTGTTTTTTATAAAATGAATCCAGGATCTTACTATTACTAATTGGAGGCTACTTTAAAGCCTTCATATTAATCCTCATGATATACACTATTAAAATAAATAAATTCTAAAAATTCTCACAAAAATTAGAAACATCTAGCCATCAATTCCCTAGCCTTAATCACCATAGCCACTAGATCTATTTTATTTTCTACACAAAATTACCCATCTCTGCCATTATGAAATATATATCCTAAAATAATAACCCCTAGAGTTATATTTGAATTACCTACTAATGACATTAATTAAAGATGTACTCCCTCCGGTTCCGTGACACGGTCAATAAAGTACAACTTTAACTCTACTTTTCTATAAAAATATTTCTTAAAAAGTTACATATATATATATATTTATGAAAGTAATTTTTAAGACCAATCTATTTATATAATTTTCACATTTCCAAACTCAACGACTTAAAGGTAATTCATTATTTATATTTCTAATGTTTGACTCAAATCTTGTCCAAAACGACTTCTAATATGGAACCGGATGGAGTACTGTGTTAATTGTTTTTTAGCGCCCATGTAAACATCCAATCGAATGTGGGCATGAAAAAGTTCTGATCAAAAGGTTCAATGATGCAAAGATCCAATTGTAATCAAGTAAAAAAAATCCGCCCAGAAACTAATTGCGATCCACCCTCCTTGCACATGTCTCTCGCATGCACAAGCCACAATAGCCCTAGGGCCGCCCCAAGTCATCCCTTGGGAAAAAACGGGTAGCTGATGTAGCTTTATGTGACACCTAATGAGCAGAAACGGATCTCCGACGGACCCACACATCATTGAAACATTATTCCTCCTACGACCCCATCTGTCATGTCTTTTTTTCGTCAAACTTTTGAAGAAAGACGGATCCATGAGTCATTGAAACACGACCCCTCCTACCAACCCCACCTGTCAGGATTTTTTTTTCGTCAAACTCCCCACCTCTCTCATCTGTCTCTGTAGTATGGAATCATCTGGTTCGTAACTACCACGGTCTCCGACCAACTACCTATCATGTAATCTTATATTAAACGTGCGTTCTTGCTAGTGCCATAAAAGATGTACTGTGTTAACTGTTTTTTAGCGCCTGTAAAGATCCGACCGAATGTGGGCTTGAAAAATTTCCTATCAAAAGGCACCAGCCAACAATGTTTGGATTATCAGCCACCAGTCAACAGTGTTTTTCTCTCAGCAAAATCCAGCACCAGCCATCAACCAGCCAGCAGTGTTTTTCTCTCAGAGAAAACCATCACCAGCCAACTGAACAGGGCCTCAATGATGCAAAGATCCAATCGTAAGCACGCGTACGTAAAAAAATCCGACCAGAAACTAATTGCGATCCTCCCTTCTTGCACATGTGACAAGTCTCTCGTATGCACAAGCCACGCAATAGTCCTAGCGCCGCCGCCAAACGTCGGCTGGTGGTCATCCCTCGGGAGAAAACGGGTAGCTGATGTAGCTTCATGCGACACCCAATGAGCAGAAACGGATCTCCTGCTCCGGTGGCATCAAGCCGGTCCGCATCCTGGCGAGTGCAAATAAAAAAAGATCCCCGGTTATTGATCACATCTCAGTATCTCACGAACGCCTTGGCCGGGAGCCTCGCGGTCGGACGTCGGGAGAAAGACACTGCAGCTTCACGTGGTGTGCGCTAAGCGAGAACGGATTGATGGGGCCTGCTATATATGATCTCCTGCAACCAGTGGGAGGGCCATGGACACAAAAACGACATACTGAAAAAAAATCCAGTGTCAGTTGCAAAGACCGTAAAAAACTGTACTCGTATGTCTGTACCACTACGAAGGCAAATGTATGTGAAGTGAAGCTGGCCGAATTCGGATCGTTCGTAGATGGCTGTTACTATCTGTTAGTTCGATGTTAGCTCGATCCAGCACTAGTTGGTTGGCACCCAACCCAATCCATGGTTGGTGGGCCCCCGTTGTATAGTGCTATATAGAGGAGGTGGGGGCCACAGCTCGCAGTACGAGGTTCATCGTGCCGCCACACACCCCACCAACAAACCTTAGCCGACTAGAGGGAGCACTGGAGCGGCGGGAAGTGCTGCCACCGCCGTCGTCGACCCTCAACGCCTGTCGACGCTGTCACCGCCCGGATCTATGCTGCCAAGCCGGCGCCGCTGTCTCCAAGCCGGCGTCGCCCGTGTCTGCACCCTGTCAAGCTCCGGCCGCCCCAGCGACTTCACCGATGAGATGGTTGCGCCACCTGCGACTGCTCCTACCATCATCGATGGTCTGCCCGTTTACCCTCTCTGTTAGTAGTGTTGTGCTTGTGTTTGTGTAGTGTTAGTGCTGTTGTTGTAGATCTGTGATCAATAACACCTGTTTTATTATCAAATTGATGTACCAGATTATGATCTACTCCTAGCGATTCAAGTTTTGGGTCTAACAATGGTATCAGACGCCTAACAGTGATCTCGGTGTCGGAAATGGCCGGCACTCCCTACACCGCACAGAAATGCGCTGTGTCTCGTCCCTTGATGGTCGATGCGGAAGCTAACACAAGGACACGGGTTTATCCTGGTTCCGGCCACGGGGCCGTACGTCCAGCAGGGGCGTGCTCGCGCACTCGTATTAGCTTTGCACCGGGGTGCTTGTAGAGGGGAGCTACAAGTGGATGTGGGAGAGGAGAGACGTTCTCCAAGTCCCTGGTTTGTGGTGAGAGTGATTGAGTCTGGTGCCGATATCGGGTGTGTGTTGCTGTGTGTTCGTGTCTCAGCGTGAGCCAAGGCGTGCGAACTGTCCCCCTTTCTACAGGGCTCCTGCCTCTCCCTTTTATAGTTCAAGGGGGAGAAGGATTACAGTCGTGGGTACAGTGCGTACTACAGTGCGAGCTACAATGCGATCTGTATGATGTATCTTGCAGAGGGGGCGTGCTTGCTTCAGGCGTATCCCTCCCCTGTAGTTTAGTTGAGAATGTCTTTAGGTCCTGTCCGTTGGTACGACGCTTCTTTGCATCTGTCTTGTCAAAGCCTTGAGGGGTCGCTCGATGCTGCCTCGAGGCGGCAGGCCTATCGCTTGGTCCCTCGCTCGAGGGGGGCTCCGTGCCGCTTCGAGGGGTCGCTTGCCGGGGGCATGGAGGCTAGCGTGGTGTAGGCCGCAGCCTAGTGTCAGACACCTTTACCAGTTATGATGACCAGGAGAATATGGCCTGCTCCGTTGGGCCGGTACGACCGGCTTTTGCCCTGGCGACGGTGTCAGGCCGTATTCGTACGAGGCGGCCACCGCTCGGGTGGCCCGATAATCTTCTGTATTCGCCATGGGGGGCCCCTTCTGTTGAGGACGGGGGTAGGTGATGTAGGTGTGCAGCCTACCGTCGCCACAGTGTACGCTCCGTCGCCCGGAGACGTGGTTGGCAAGGGTTAGGAGACCCTTTGCTTGCCTTGCCGGACCGGCAACGTCGTTTGACCAGGGCTCGCCCCCCGTTCATTGGTGGTTTTCTTGTTGGTGGGGTCCCCTAGACCCGCTTGAGGGCGTTTCGGCGTGGGAGGCGACGGGGGGCCGCCGGTGAAGCTGTGCGGGAGTACGATTGGAGTCAGCGACACCAGGGGTACAGTGCCGCGCATGCCCCGTGCGGCTCTCGCCTGTCCGCGTTGCAGGGGACACAGTGCTCTCAGATCTTGTCAGAGGCGACGTGCAAGGAGGATTTCTCTTTTGACTTTGGCGCTCGGTGCGGGAGTTGGGATCGCCGGTCCCTGCGCCGCTGATGAGGTGCATACTCGAGGGGTCGAGATGAGCTCGAGCGAGGCGGAGCTGGGGTCTGTGGCTCGAGGGGGAGGCGTAGTACCCTCGAGCGAGGCGGAGTTTTGGGTGCGAATGCGTCGTACCCTCGCGGGCCATTGTCGGGCCTGGATGGCTGGTAGTGGGCCACATGATTTTGCTGGCGTGGGTCCATGTGTTTGCGGGAGGTAGTCTTTGTTGCGCATTTTTGAGGGTGGTTACCTTGATGATTAAGGGACCCCCTAATTTCGTCCCCGACAGTAGCCCCCGAGCCTTTATGGGAGCGGTTCGCTCGTATAAAGGATCCATCTCGAGGCGGCGTCTTGTGACGTCCCGTGTCGGGGCCTGATTTGGGATATGCACGTCTTTCGTGGGGGCGCGCTAGCGCACCCGCGGGTGTAGCCCCCGAGTCTACGCGGGAGTGATTTCACTCGCGCGAAGGCTATAACCCTCGGGCATCGGGTTTTAGGTTTCGAGGTAGTACTGTGCGCGGGCTCGAGCTTTGCCCTCGAGGGGTGTTATGTCGTTGTGCGGGGAGCCCCCGAGCCCTCTGGCCTAGAAGGGTCGATCGGGTCGAGCTCCGCGTCTTTTCGTAAGGTGACCCTCGCTTCCCTTCCGCAGGGCTGAGGGGTGAGATGCTCTGGGCTACCCTCGAGCGGGTTCGCGAACACGGCGGTCTCGTTTGAGCTTTTAACGGGTAGTTCAAGTGGGCGTCCGTGCCCCATTCGTTGGGGGTCAGCTCGTGGTCCGGAGACACGTCCATCAGCGAGCACTCGCAAAGGTTTGCTAGGTAGGGGCTTGGTCCCATCCGACAGGGACCAAGGGCGCAGAAGCTCTCCCTCGGTGGGATCCCTCAACTAGCTGCCTTTGTCCGGCCTTGAACACAACAGGGGCGTCCCTGAACTTCGCGTCCGGGGTAATGTCATGATGAGCACGCCCGAATCGTCCCTGACTCTGTCGATCTGAAGCGCCTGTCGAACCCGTTCGAGGGCCAGGCTCGAGCTGCTGATCAGTAAGGCCACGGAGGAGGCGCGTGAGCCTCTCCGCTCGAGGTTCGAGCCAGCTGCCCTTCCCTTGTTTGTTTCCAACTCAGCCGGGGCGTCCGTCCGAACCTGTTCGAGGGCCGGACTTCGAACCCTGCCTTCGTGGAATGCCTCATGGCGATTTAGCTTACCTTGGAAGCAATCGTTGCCCGTTATTATCTTTGACCGGGGGTGGTCTTCCACATTTCGCTCGAGTCGTGGTTGGCGTGGCAGTGCATCGGCCCGTCGACCGGAATCGGCCGTTCGCATCCACACGATCTCAGCTGACGTGGCGCGGCGCTCCGCGTGGGAGCACGGGCGCGCCTTTTTAGGCGGAGTGGCGTGCGTGGGTGGCGGTTGAGGTGACGGGGCGCCCAGGGTGACAGTCGTCGACGGTTCGTTTTACCGTGCCGCAATTAATGCGGCCACCCACGCCGGGGCGGTTTTCGCTAGTGGGGCCCATGTGTTAGCGGTCCAGCCCACGGCCGCACTTGACGCGTGTGCTCCCCAGTCCGGGCGGTCAAGCCGTTGTTGATGGCGCGGTTGAACAGGCGCGCCTTTTATGACGAAGCATCATGTATGGGTAAGATCTGAGGCGACGCGACGATCAAGACGTCCAGCGCGCCGATTCACCTTGCCGCACACCGGATAAACGTGGTTGCCCACCTTGGGATGGTCTTCCATGCGGTCGGGCCCAATCGTCAGTGGCTTGAGCTAGCTTCCCCGTCTAGGTGCTCTCAGATGACTTCCTTTGCCCCAGTCCGTTCACCTGGGCCGCGGTTGTTTCGCTTGTGGGTCGTTGGGCGCAGGAATCGTACAGTGGGCAGGCTGAATCAAGGAGGTGATTACGGCTGCTCGTCTGATACGGCTGGCGGTTCACATCTGCATGAGAATCTCGCGATTATCTATCCACGAAAGTAACAGTCGCGACCCCTGGGTGCCTATAAAAGCAGGCGTCCGGGCGGGGGAGAAGATCATCGCCGGGTTCTTGTGTAGCTTGTCAAGTATGCAGAGTCATAAACTTCATCCTCCCGATGGGTTCGAGAGTAGGAGTAGAGTGGCCCGGGGTTTCGGCCTTGGCGCGCGCCATTGATGCCAGAAGAAAGTCGACGAGAGGCGGTGGGCATGCTGCGGGAAAGGAGCAGGGCATCACGCTCCTCATCGGGGAGGCGATGACCTTGCTGGTGGTGAGGCACTGCAAGGATGCTGCGGCGGGCGCTTCGTTCGCTAGGAAGCTAGCAAATGACGTTCGCCGGCCGTCATCCTTGCGAGGGCGCTCATCGACGGCAGGGCGTGAAGCCAGGCCCTGTTGGGCGGTCAAGTGGTTCAACGTCCTCCGTTCCGCAGCCGCTCGACCACCAGGTTCTTCGGTTAGCTAGGTGCAAGAGGAAAATCGATGAGAAAGCTGTGGAAATTGCTTCTCGTGATAGTGTGCTGGCCGGCTAGCTGAAGTAGTACAAGAGCCCCGTTAGGGTGGCTCTAGTCTTTGTATATTTAAAACGGCCTATTGCCGAGTGTAATTTCTTATCGTAATCTCGTCGTTCGTGGCGTGTAAGGAATAAATCCTGTTTGTGTCTAACCTTTTCGTGGGTTAGCACAATCTTGTATTTGTATTGAAAGATTTCTGTGCGAAATTGTGCCTTTTCTCATGATTTAGGAATGACTTTCGCAAAGGAGTTCGTTTTCGTGAGCGACTTGAGCGTTGTGCGGCGAGGGGGATGCCGTAGCCTTTCGAGGGCGTAAGCGGTCCCACGACCTGGCCAACTGTCCTCTGTAGTAACTCACGCCTTGCTTTTAGTCTTCCTTGATCTTTGAGGGGAAAGGACTAATAACGCTTTCTATGTTTCGACCGAAGGAAAGTCAGACCCTTCTCGCGATCTTTGGGATGCCGAGTCCGTTTCCGTGAGTTCCTGCAGTGATTCCGAGAGTTTGGTCCCGTATTTTCGCAGTTAGCAGTATGATAAATAAGGATGTTTGGATTTAGTTAGGGTTTTGCAACCGAAGTTTCGTTTGTTTGGCGTGTTGTGCCTTCCTCTTAACTCGAGATCGGTTTCGGCAGAGGAACACCAGTAACTTTGGCTACGAGTGGTGAGGGGGATGCCGTAGCCTTCGGGGGCGTAGGCGGTCCCACGATTCTGCCGGCTCTCAGCCGCGGTAGACTCGTGCCTTGCTTACATCTTTTTGGACTTAATGAGGAAAGGTTTGGCAACATGTTTTTCAAAAGAAGTGGTTTGCGTTTGTTTGATGTACGATGTGTTGTGCTCTCTTCTTAGCTCGAGGTTGATTTCGGCGGAGGTACACAAGTAACCTTGGCGTCGAGTGGTGAGGGGGATGTCGTAACCTTCAGGGGCGTAGGCGGTCCCTCGACTCGGCCGGCTCTCAACCGTGGTAGGCTTGCGCCTCGCTTACGTCTTTCCGAACTGAGAGGGGAGGCTTAACAACACATTTTTGAAAAAGAAGCGCATGGAAAAAGGTTGGAACTGTTGGGGGGTCAGTCCCCCGGTAGCCCCCGAGGGAGGCTCGTCTTTACCTCGAGTTAGCTTCGAGGGTAAAGGCGAGTCGCCCTGTTTCATTGTTGTTAGTAACAATGTTTCCATGTTGTTACAAATCTTTATTATTATCATCATGCGATAAAACAAGATTGCAGAAAAATACAAGAGGTTCTATGGGTAAAAGCGATGTAGCTATTGGATGTTCCAAGCGTTGGGGAAGACCTCGCCCTTCTTGTTTGCTAGCTTGTAGGTGCCGGGCTTGAGGACTTTGGCGACGATGAACGGTCTTTCCCATGGTGGCGTAAGCTTGTGTCGGCCTCGGTTGTCTTGTCGTAGCCTCAGCACCAGGTCGCCCTCGTTCAGGTCTCGACGCCGCACCTTCCGCTCCTGACATCGTCTCAGGGACTGCTGGTACCGTGCTGAGTGCAGGGTGGCCACGTCTCGAGCTTCGTCCACCAAGTCCAGTGAATCCTCGCGCGTTCGCTGATTCTGTTCTTCTTGGTAGGCCTTGAGCCTTGGGGATCCATACTCGAGGTCCGTTGGCAAGACGGCCTCAGCGCCGTAGACGAGGAAGAACGGGCTGAAGCCCGTGGCCCTGCTCGGGGTGATTCTCAGGCTCTAAACCACTGCGGGTAGTTCGGTTACCCACCTTCGACCGAAGCTGTTCAGCTTGTTAAAAATCCTCGGCTTTAGCCCCTGCAGAATCATGCCGTTGGCACGCTCCACTTGGCCGTTGCATTGGGGATGAGCTACGGCCGACCAATCCACTTGAATGTGGTGATCGTCACAAAATTCCAGGAACTTCTTTCCTGTGAATTGGGTGTTGTTGTCGGTGATGATCGAGTTGGGCACACCGAAACGGTGTATGATGTCGGTGAAGAATAGCACGGCTTGCTCCGACTTAATGTTGGTGACGGCCCGAACTTCGATCCACTTCGAGAACTTGTCGATCGCAACCAGCACGTGCGTGAAGCCCCCGGGCGCTTGTCGAAAGGGCCCTACAAGATCGAGCCCCCAGACCGCGAAAGGCCACGTGACGGGGATGGTTTGTAGAGTAGGCGCCGGGAGGTGCGTCATGCGTGCGTAGAATTGACATCCCTTGCAGGTGCGCACCGTTTCGTTGGCGTCGGCCATCGCGGTGGGCCAGTAGAAGCCTTGCCGAAAGGCATTGCCCACGAGGGTCCGTGGCGCCGCGTGGTGTCCGCACACGCCTGCGTGGATGTCACAGATCAGCTGCCGCCCCTCGAGAATGGGTATGCATCGTTGCAAAATCCCCGAAGCGCTGCGCCTGTAGAGCTCCCCCTCGATCGAGATGAATGATTTAACCCTTCTCGAGACGCGGCGAGCCTCGGTTTGGTCCAAGGGTAACTCCCCTCGATCGAGCCACGCGAGGTATGGGGTGCGCCAATCTTGCGGCGGCGGCGGGTCGGCATTGATCTCCATTGCTTCGGCTTCGTCCATCGAGGATGTCTCGAAGTCGGGGGTCTCGGGATCACCCTCCGAGGGGTTCTCGTCCATCGGGTCGTCAGCCCCCGAGGGTCTCGAAGTCTTTCGAGGGGGATGTTCGGCACCCTCGAGATCGACCGAAGGTTTTTCGAGGTTGCGGGCGAAAACATTGGGCGGAACGGTAAGCCGCTCGGACGCGATTTTCGCTAGCTGGTCCGCTTCCTCGTTATACTTGCGCGGGATGTGGTTGAGCTCTATGCCGTAGAACTTGTCCTCGAGCTTTCGTACCGCGCTGCAGTACGCCTCCATCTTATCGTCGTGGCAGTTCGAAGTCTTCATGACTTGGTCTACCACCAGTCGAGAGTCACCTCGAACATCGAGACGCTTGAGCCCGAGTTCTACGGCGATGCAGAGCCCCGCGAGAAGGGCTTCGTATTCCACCATGTTGTTGGACGCCGGGAAATGTAGCCGCACTACATAGCGAATGTGCTCCCCCTGGGGCGAAATGAAAAGGAGGCCTGCGCCTACCCCGGCCTTCATTACCGACCCGTCGAAGTACACAGTCTAGCATTCTGCCTGGATCTGTGGCGGGGGAAGTTGTGTGTCCGTCCATTCGGCCACGAAATCTGACAAGATTTGTGATTTTATCGCTTTTCGAGGGGCGTAGCTGAGGGTCTCGCCCATTAATTCCATCGACCACTTAGCTATTCTGCCGGCGACATCGGGATTGCGGATTATCTCGCCCAGAGGGAAAGACGAGACCACAGTCACCGGGTGCGCTTCGAAGTAGTGTCGCAGCTTCCGTCGCGCGAGCACCATAGCGTAGAGCAGTTTCTGAATGTGGGGATATCTCATTTTGGTGTCGGACAACACCTCGCTGATGTAGTATACCGGCCTCTGCATCGGCAGGGCGTGGCCCTCCTCCGCCCTTTCGACGACAATGATCGGGCTAACCACTTGAGTAGTCGCAGCCACGTAGAGCTGGAGGGGCTCATTGTCCCGTGGTGGTGTCATAATGGGCGCGCGCGTGAGCGTCGCCTTCAGCTCGTCGAGAGCTTTCTGCGCCTCGGAGGTCCACGTGAAACGTTCGTGTTTCTTTAGGAGTCGGTACAAGGGCAGGCCTTTCTCGCCGAGTCGCGAGATAAAACGGCTTAGCACCGCGAGGCAGCCTAGTACCTTTTGCACTCCCTTAAGATCTCGGATCGGCCCCATTCGCTCTAGGGCCATCACCTTCTCAAGGTTGGGCTCGATGCCTCGTTGAGAGACAATGAAACCCAATAGCATACCGTGCGGTACCCCGAACACGCACTTCTCCGGGTTCAGTTTTACCCCGTTTGCCCGGAGGCGATCGAAGGCGATTCGGAGATCGCCGACTAGGTCGTTCGCCTTCCTAGACTTCACGACGATATCGTCAACATATGCCTCAACGGTCCGCCCGATGTGATCTCCGAACACGTGCTGCATACATCGCTGGTATGTAGCTTCGGCGTTTTGGAGACCGAATGGCATTGTGACGTAGCAAAACATGCCAAACGGGGTGATGAAAGAAGTCGCAAGCTGATCCGATTCTTTCATCTTGATTTGGTGGTAGCCCGAATAAGCATCAAGAAAGCATAAAAGCTCGCACCCAGCAGTGGAATCAACCATTTGATCAATTCGCGGCAAAGGGAAAGGAACTTTGGGACATGCTTTATTTAAACTAGTATAGTCTACGCACATGCGCCATTTTCCATTCTTTTTCTTAACTAAAATAGGATTAGCTAGCCACGTAGGGTGAAATACCTCCTTGATGAATCCGGCTTCCAGAAGCTTGCGCAGCTCCACCCCGATCGCCCGGCACATTTCCTCGTCGAAGCGTCGCAGGCGCTGCATCACTGGTCTGGCTTGAGGTCGGATATCAAGGGAGTGCTCGGCGACCTCCCTCGGAATGCCCGGCATGTCTGAGGGGCTCCACGCAAAGATGTCGGCGTTGGCGCGGAGGAAGTCGACGAGCACTGCCTCCTATTTGGGGTCGAGGGTGGAGCTGACCTTAACTGTTCTACCCCCGAGATTATTCGGATCGAGGGGTACAGCTTTGGTCTGCTCCGCGGGCTCGAAGTTGCCCGCGTGTTTGCGGTTGGCGTCGGCGGCCTCGTTGAGCATCTTCTCGAGGTCAGCTACCTGAGCTTCGAGGCAGGCATGGGCCTCGGCGCACTCCACATCGCATTGGTAGGCATGCTCGAACGACGGCCCGACCGTGATGACGCCCTTCGGCCCCGGCATCTTCAGCTTGAGGTAGGTGTAGTTGGGAACCGCCATGAACTTGGTGTAGGCAGGCCGTCCGAGTATGGCATGGTAGGCACCTCGAAACCCCACTACCTCGAAGGGGATGACTTCCTGGCGGAAGTTGCCCGGCGTGCCGAAGCAAACGGGCAGGTCGATCCGCCCGAGGGGTTGGACCTTCTTTCCCGGAGCGATGCCGTGGAATGCAGTTAGGCTAGGCCGTAACTTGTCCACGCCGATCCCCATCAGTTACAGGGTGCTGGAGAACATGATGTTGAGGCTGCTGCCTCCGTCCATCAACACCTTGGAGAATCGGGTGTTGCCGATCACGCGGTCGACAACAAGCGGATAATGTCCCGGGTTAGGGATGTAATCCGGGTGGTCTTCGCGACCAAAAGTTATGGTCTCCGTTGACCAGTCGAGGTACGATGGCGTGTCTGGACGCACGGCGCAAACTTCCTGGCGTTCGCGCCGTCGCTGTCGTGCAGACATGTTCGCTGAGGGACCCCCGGCGATGAAGAAGACGTTCTCCACGACCGGGAACCCGCCGCCGGCGGCGTCGCCGCCATCGGCGTCTTTCCTTGCGTCCTTCTCTTTCGCGACGAGTTGTCGGTAGTGCTTCTTGGTCATCTCACACTGCTCGAGGGTGTGCGAGACGGCGGTGTTGTGGTACGGGCACGGCTTCTTCAGCATGTCGTCGAACCGGCCCCCCGGAGGTGGCGGGGGTCGAGGCCCCCGCCGGGCTTGATCAGCGGCGAAAGCTTCGTCGGGGTCGTCTTCGCGCTGATGGCCGTGCACGGGCTTCGGGCCTCGCTGGCCTTGGTTGCTCTGCTTATGAGGATTGGGCTTTTTCGTTTGCTCTGCGGGTCGGCCGCCCTCCGCAGGCGCCTCCTCCACAGGCTTCCCCTTCTTGCCATCGCAGATGGCTCGAACCGCTTCCTCCCCGGATGCGAAGCTGGACGCGATGTCGAACAGCTCGCTGATGCTGGTGGGGTGATTGCGGCCAAGCTCGTGCACCAGCTCGCGGCACGTCGTGCCTTCTAAGAAGGCGTTGATGACCTCGGCGTCACCGACGTTGGGAAGCTCGGTGCAGCGCTTGGAGAAGCGTCGAATGTAGTCCCTCATGGGCTCGCTGGCCTTCTGGCGGCACCCTCGCAGGTCCCAGGAATTGCCCGGGCGCACGTAAGTGCCCTGGAAATTCCCTACGAACAGCTTGACTAGGTCGCTCCTGTAACGTCCCGTATTTTTATACGGAATGTTAATGTGCAAAAATGTGAATTTTCAAAAACTTTTCGTGGAGTGTGTGCTAGAGAGAAAATCATAAGAGTGTCTTCTTGTTCCCCACCTAAAAATTCCTAGAATAAATAAACATTAATTCGAATTAAGGTGTATTTTCGCCTTAGTGTGAATTTGGGTCTTATTTGGCTTTCTTGGTGTTTATTGTTTGAAGCATTCAAATTTGAATTTAATTCAATTCAAATTTGAATTTAAATACTAACTAAATCCTAAACTAATTGGAAAACCCCCCTAACCTGTCCCTGGGCCGAATCTAACTCCAAGTCCAGGAAACCACCCTAAACTCTCTCTCTCCCTCTCCCTCTCATTGACAGCGGGCCCCCGCTGTGAGCTTTCCCTTCCACCTCGCGTCATTCCCCTCCCCCACCGATCACGCCACGCCGCGGCGCCCCCACGCCGGCGCTCCACGCCAAGGCCGCCGCCCAGCCGTCCGATGCCCACCGCGTGGCCTAGGGCACGGACGCCGAGGCCTCTCCGTCGTCCGCGCCCGCCCGTTGCCCTAGCCGCCCGCCTATTTAAGGCACCCGCCGGCGCCGCTCCCTCTCCAAGCCGCCGCCCGCCGCCAGGGCACCCACACACACACACCACCACAGCTTCCAGAGGAGGAGGAGGATGAGGTGAAGGGGAGGCGAGAGGACTAGCCAAGGAGGAGGAAGAAGGCCGCCCGTGGGACACCGCCGTCGCCGCCGTCCACGCGCCGCCGTCGAGCAAGGAGGAGACGCCGCCGCCCCTGCGTACCACGAGACGACGACCTCCGCACCGTCCTCGAGCCTTCACCGAGCTCCAGCGCACGACTACACCACCCACGGTGAGTCGCCGCCGCCGCGCACCCCTTCCCCTGTTTTCCTCTGTTCTGCCGTCGTTGCCGCCGGCCATCGAGCTGTGCTGCCGTCGCCGTCGCTAGCCCCCTCTATTTGCCGGCCTTCGCGCCGTGCTTCTTCTTGCAGGGATCACCGCCTCTTTTCCTTCCCCGCAACCCGCCGTCTCCTTTCCGCCAATCCAGGCCGCCATGGCCGCCGCGCGTCGAGCTCCGCTCGGGTCGCGCGAGCGCCGCCGTGGCCGCGTCGCGCGCGAGCTGCTGGCTCGCCAAGCGCATGCGTGAGCCAAAGCCCAAACCAGTCCTGGCCCTTGCGGCCGTGTGCCGTCGTCCCTCGCTTCGCCTCCGGCCCTGCCCCGTCGCAGTGGTCGCGCCGCCGTGCGCCATCGTCGGGGAGCCGCCTCGCCGGCCAAGTCTTCCCCTCTCCCGGCCGAACGTCTTCGCAGAACCGAGCTGAAGCTTTTGCCCCGCTTCCCGAGCCTCGTCGACCAATCCCCGGCCCTTGCCGTCGCTGGCCGCCGCCGCGCCAGAGCGCGACGTCGCGCGCGCGTCGCGCCTAGTGCGCGCGCCGCGGACGCCACACGGTGGACCACACCAACACGCCGCACGCACAACCGTAGAAGATCCCGTTCGGCCACACCCGATCCCGTGCGCCCGGCTCACGTGGACCACACTCACGGTCTACGGTGGACTCGGTCCACCAGGCCAGCTCCAGCCGCGCCCCCTTTTCTTGGGCCGAATGTTGCGCTAAAGTCCAGAAAGGCCCCCTGAACTCTTCTTTCGGCCCAATCCGACCCAGCCGTCGTTTTCCCTTTTCTTTTTCTAACAGCGCTAACACGCGGGCCCCACCTGTCATACTCTGGCAGTCATTGACATGCGGGACCCACTGACCCCACGCTGACCGTTGACCGTTGACCCGGTCAACGTTGACCGGTCAACGATGACGTCATCAGGGCCCACGATGACGTCAGCAAACCCGGACCCACTGATGACGTCACCATGACGTCATGCTGACGTCAGCAGTGATGACGTGGCGCCACCAGAGGCTGCCACGTGTCCCTGTCTGTTCTTCTTTTTCGGAATTTAATTAAATACTTTCAGAAAATGATTTAAACTTTGAAAATTAATAATAAATCAACCGTAGCTCAGAAAAATATGAAACCAGTTTCATTATTTTTCTAAAATCATGCTCTACGCGTTAGAATAGAGTTTGGTGTTGTTTGGCTCTTCCTTGGTTCTTGTTTGGAGTTTATTTGCCCGTAGTCTCGGTAATTAAATTGCGGATCGATGTTTAGGAGGACCGGAGACTCACATCAGGACTGAGGAAGAGGAGTTCGACGAGTACTACTACGAGGAGGAGTCACTAGGTTCACGCCCATCCATTCTTTGAACGCCTATTAGACATGCTCGTAGTATGCTATGCTGTATTTATTCGCATGAACTGCCTAAGATGATATACCATGCATAGCCTGTCTATTTATCAATTCCTTGCTATCCTACTACCACACTTATATATATGATGTTGATGAAGCTACGCTTGCATGCATGTGAGGAAAAAGAAGTTTTAAACTGTTTTGGTGTGCGTTAGAAAACTGGAGTTGGAGGATTTGAAAACCATTTGTCGAAGTGAGCGTACCATAACTCGACCCTTTGGGATCGAGGGCTTGGGGAGTACACTTGGGTATTCCCTGCGGAGTGCCTGTTGCGGGCACATGCTTGATTTGATTTGGTTAATGAGGAGTTGGCAGCGATACCTGTAATGGGTGCGACTGGCGGACCATTGCGGTGGATACGCACTTCGAGAGAAGTGTTCACTTCGACAGCTTGAGGACCCACCGGACAAACCGCGTCATTGGGTCTTACCGTGCACACCGTGTGTCCATTATGAGGGTGGGCCCGATCCGAGCCTAGCAAGTGCGGTGCCAAGCCTGTAGGAGGATAGTGTTTCAGTGTAAGGGGGACTGGTGATGACCTTTGCTCCCTGATTTGCTTTGGCCCCCGACTGGCCCCGGGGGAGCGCTTCACAGTTCCGGGGTGAGCTCTAGCGGAGGATGCGCCCAAGCCCGGAAAAGCAGGATGGTGCCGTAACTACTAGACCTCCGTTCAGTGTTGTGTTGTTCAGCTGGCTTGCTACCTTCTGGGCGCACATCGCATGGTTACTGGTGTACACACTCTGCAGAGTTAAAACTATACGTTTAGCCGCGTCCTCGGTCATGGACAACGCCCTTTGAACTATTCGTATGTTAGTGTTTTGGTGACTAAAACTTCTACCTCTCCCCTTTTAAACTAAGGATCCGGCATGACCGATGAGGTGGGAGGAGCGGGAGTTCTCCCATCGAATAGATGTTGGAGACGTGAGCCTGTTCTGTCAGGATTGCCCGTGGAGGAGTGTGTTGGTGTTGGGAACTGATTTATAAACTTCTATTGCTGCTGCATAGGAAAACCCCGGCTATCCCTTGTCTATTTGTATACTAGATTAGTCCACCTTAAAGCTTGCACATATATGGATGGTGACATGGAACTGTTCCAATCCTTGGGAACAGTTCAAGGTCTTGCAGGATACGAGACCGACTTCGACAACAACGCCGACGGATGGTACGACTGAGGTGCTGTGCTACGCTCGAGTGACTGCCTGTGGAGGAGATGAAGATGAAGCCCTGAGGATTTAGCTACCGCTGCATTGGCTTTCCTTTCTGTCGATTTAGCCCAAGTGGCTTGTACCCGTACTTCCTTGATGGGAGATGTATTAATCTAAACCTTATACTGTTTTATTCAATGTATGGATGTGATAACTTCTGGAATGAGGTCTGTACATGATAGCTGTTGATTCTGGGACTATCGCAATGGTACAGGGAGTCGGATTTTTGGTAAGGAAAATCCGGTTCGTTTCAGTTGGTATCAGAGCCAGGTTGACCGTAGCACGCACCCTTAGAATGGTCGTTAGCAATTAAAAGTTCCGAACGATTCCATTCCCTATATTATCCTTGTATTACATACATCTGTCTCATACCTTGAAAATTCTTACTTATCTACGCTGACTACTCTTACGTGGCCTTGCAGTGATGGAGCCGTCCCCCGAGTTCACGCCGGTGGATATGCGCCATGCCCCGCGAGTTGGGTAGGTGCAGTGGTTGGACCGCGTGCTCGAGAAGATGGGGATGAGCGGAGGACGAGCTCACTATGGTGTGACCATGGTCACCGACCATGCTTCGGTGTACGCCATGGCCGCACTCGTCGTCACAAGGACCCCGACCGTCCCCGACTTCCCTGGAGACGAGGTTCACGCCGTCGGACTCACCATAGAGTCCGCGGTGCAGGCCGCGGCACGGAAAATGCTGAGGAGGCTCATGACTCAGCACTGGGACGAGACCTTCAGCGAGACGAGCTTCAGGCTCTTTCCCCGCTCCCTCGAGGGGGTAGAGGACCCTGACGCACTGCTGACCTCGATGGAGGAGGCTCCCTTCCTTGAGGTGGACGGAGTCGCCCAGACCACCGGGCGTTACCTCCTCGACCTGGACCGCTACACCGCCAACTTGGAGCAGGAGACTACCCGTCTGCCCGACACGCTCTCAGCTAGCGGCATCCTCAACCAGCAGCTGATACGTGAGTGCGAGACCGGCAAGCACGCCGTCGACGCCCTGAGCAGCCGACTCAGGAAGTGTGTCGCCGACCTCGACGTCGAGCGGACCAAGCTGCTCGAGGCCACGCGTACCAAGCTGTGCGCAAGAGAGCTTGTCACATGTCGAGGAGGAGAACCGCCGGCTGAGACAGGAGAATTTGAACATCAAGAGAGAGCTTGGACACCGCTCCAACAAGTTGAGTCAGGCCGAGAAGGAGCTGAAGAGACTCAGGCCCGAGGTGGGCAAGCTGACGGACCAGTTGGAGGGCTGCAGAGGAGGATATTTGATGTGCTCACACCTTCTGCACTCAGCCCATGAGCGTCTCAAGAAGATGGAGGAGGATAGCACGCACAACGTCGGCAACGTCGCCAACCTGACACGTGCTGCTATCTTCTACCGGGACAGGGCCGTGAGGACTCAGGTGACCTGGGAGGCAGCTGACGCTCTCAGAGTCGCTGAGATGCAGGATCTCCTCGATGAGGTTCCCCTAGCGAGTCGGCCGCTACTCAGGAAGGAGGACTTCGGGCTCCACCCCACTGGGCTCAAGTGGCACAGGTGCCCCTACGCGAGCATGCCTACCCCAATGGAGACCGAGGAGGTCAAGGCCGCTCACAAGCTGCTTGAGAAGATCTTCACGGAGCACCACTCGGAGGAGGAGCGGACCGTTGTCACCTACAGGAGGGCCCGCACTGAGTAGGACTCGAGAGTCATGATCATGGTAGGAGTAGAGTTGTAAGCTAGGAGTAGTCTTCATGAGTCTGTATCCATGAGCCGTGAGCATGTTCCGGCAGATGTTGTCATGTCATGAGATATCCATGTACACCCCATGATAGATGTAACCCCCTTTTGGGATCACTCGATGTATTAGCATCGATGTCTGTGATGATTGATTGAGTGACTGGTTCTTTCTCATTTTCTTGGTTCTTCTCGTTGTTCCTATTGAGTGTAGATTTGAGTAGTAAAACCCATTTTCCTTGTGAGATGTGCCCCGATCGTAGTGCATGATAGACCTTCGACTGCCGCTAATTTTTCCTCACGACATTGCAGAGCGATGTCGGTGAGAAGGTCAAACCGCTTGGCCGCGCGCTTTGAGGAAGCCGCGGCAGAAGAGCAAGCCCCTGCCCTAGGCCGTGGCCGTGGCCGTGGGCGAGGCCGGGCTCCTGTTTCAGCCCCTGCCCCGGGTCGTGGCCGTGGACGCGGCCGAGGTGTCCTTGCCCCCTCAGCCGAACCCGATCGGCGAGGACGCTCGTGAAGATGCCCAAGAGGACGAGCAGGAGGTTGTGGCTGAACCACCACAGCAGAACAGGAGGGGCAGGAACAACCGCCAGCAGCAGGATCCACCGCCCCCACCGCCTACTTTGGCGGAGGTGATGGCAACCCAGGCCCTGCACATGGGGAGGATGGCGGACGCCTTCATCTTGTGCAGCAGCAGCAACAGCAGAACAATGGGGGCAACCGCAATGCACCACGCCCAGACGACCTGTCCCGCAAGATCGAGAGGTTCATCCGCCTGAAGGCCCCGACCTTCAGCTACTCCGATGATCCCCTTGATGCGGATGACTGGCTGAAGGTGATCGAGACTAAGCTCGACCTCACGGACTGCACCGACGAAGAGAGTGTGGCGATCGCCGCCCACCAGCTCGAGGGTCCTGCCAAGTCTTGGTGGGACGGGTTCTGTGACTCACACCCGAACCCCGCCACCATCACCTGGCTGGAGTTCTGTGAGGCCTTCCGTGAGCAGCACGTGCTGAGGCAGGTGCTCATCCATAAGGCACAGGAGTTCCGTACCATGACACAGGGTACCATGCATGTCGAGGAGTACGAGCACCACTTCATGAAGATGGCAAGGTACGCGCCCGATGAGACTAACACTGATGAGAAGAAGCAGTTCTGGTTCCACAGGGGACTGCACCACGGGATTCGCCAGATTGTGGCCGGGAGCGACCACAAGTCCCTTCGCCACATGGTGAACCACGCGATCGCTGTGGAGAAGGAGAGGATCGGCCACGAGGACCGCATGAGGGCTCGGAAGAGGCCGTCAGACTCCTACTCTCGCGACAGGCCTCAGCAGCGCCCCAGGAGTGGGCAGAGCAACTTGCTGAGGGGCAGCAGCTTTCGCTCCGGACCCAGCCAACCCAACCGTGGGTACGGAGGAGGCAGCAGCAGCCAGCTCGCGGTGAACCGCAACACGAGCTACTCTACACCTGCAGGCAGTACCTGGAAGCAGCCCCAGCAGTCCGCACAAAGGACTCCGGGCAACGCGCCATTCACTTGCTTCAGCTGCCACCAGCCCGGGCACAAGTCCTACGACTGCCCGCTGAAGAAGCGAGACATCCAGACCCCCGCCAAGACCCCAGCACCTGGGGGGGAGGCCCCCACAGACTCAGGGCCGCCCCTCTGGCACCCGTGGGAAGTTCAACCACCTCACGGAGGAGGAGGCCAGGGAGGCACCAGACGTCGTGACTGTGAGTTCATTATTAATGGATCTAAGGCATTAGTCCTATTTGATTCTGGTGCACATGGTTCTTATGTTTCCTCAAAGTTTGTTGCACAAAAGTCTCTCCCTATGGTACCCCGTCCTCGACCCATAGTCACTAGCTCACCGCTAGGTGATATCAGATGTACCAACATGTGTAGAGATGTGGAGATCATCATGAGAGGGCAGAAGTTCCTAGCAGACCTGATAGTGTTGAAGTCAGATGGGATTGATGTCATCCTCGGGATGGATTGGTTGACAGCACACAAGGGCGTAATTCAGTGTTCGCCCCGGCTTGTGATACTAGAGCACCCTAGTGGTAGTAAGGTAGAGATAGCCCCTCTACAGCAGAAGGAGGCTCAGATGTTGTGCCATATGGTAGAGAAGATGTTGAAGCAAGTTCCGGTAGTGTGCGAGTACCCGGATGTGTTCCCTGATGACTTACCCGGGCTACCACCAGATCGGGATGTGGAGTTCGAGATCAACTTGGTTCCAGGAACCGCTCCGATTGCCAAGCGACCATACCGCATGTCTGTTGAAGAGCTGGAAGAGCTGAAGAAACAGTTGAAGGAGCTGATTGAGAAAGGCTATGCGAGGCCAAGCGCCTCACCTTGGGGTTCCCCGGTACTGTTTGTTCGCAAGAAGGATGGGTCCATGAGATTGTGCATCAATTACCGATCTCTGAACACCGTTACTATCAAGAACAAGTACCCGTTACCCAGGATCGATGACTTGCTAGATCAGTTGAAGAAGGCCAAGTACTTCAGCAAGATTGATCTCCGATCCGGTTACTATCAGATGAAGATTCGGGATATTGACATTCTGAAGACCGCCTTTGTGACCCGTTATGGACAGTATGAGTTCATCGTAGTGTCCTTTGGGCTCACAAACGCGCCGGCATACTTCATGAACATGATGAACAAGGTGTTCATGGAAGAGTTGGACAAGTTTGTCGTTGTCTTCATCGACGACATTCTGATCTACTCCGAGACAGCCGAAGAGCATAAAGAGCATCTGAGGATTGTGCTGGAGAAGCTCAGGCAGAATCAGTTGTATGGCAAGTTCAGCAAGTGTGAATTCTGGCTAGAGAAGGTTGCATTTCTGGGTCATGTCCTGACAGCTGAAGGAGTGGCAGTGGATCCAGAAAAGATTGAGGCAGTGTCCGATTGGCAGCAACCGAAGAACGTCACAGAGATCAGGAGTTTCCTTGGTCTGGCAGGTTATTACCGCAGATTCATCGAGAACTTCTCCAAGATCGCGAAGCCGATGACAGAGTTGCTCAAGAACAACGTGTCGTTTGTTTGGTCAGATAAATGCGAAGCCAGCTTCCAGGAGCTCAAGACGAGACTGACTACCACCCCCGTTCTCACCCTTCCCGATGTCAGAAAGGACTTCGTGGTCTATTGCGATGCATCGAGGCAAGGCCTTGGGTGTGTTCTTATGCAAGATTGTAAGGTGGTCGCTTATGCTTCTCGCCAGCTGCGGAAGCACGAGGAGAACTACCCTACCCATGACCTGGAGCTAGCAGCCGTAGTGCATGCCTTGAAGATATGGAGACACTATTTGATTGGCAACAAGTGCGACATATACACCGATCACAAGAGTCTGAAATACTTCTTCACTCAGTCAGAACTGAACATGAGGCAACGAAGATGGCTAGAGTTGATCAAGGACTACGATCTGAACATTCAGTATCACCCGGGAAAGGCAAATGTAGTAGTTGATGCTTTGAGCAGAAAAAGCTATTGCAACAACTTGATGGTTCAACAAGAACAACCAGAGCTGCACAAGGAGCTCGAGAGTTGGAAGCTGGAAATAATTGAAGCAGGACAATTGAGCGAGATGAGGATCAAGTATGATTTGGAAGAACAGATCAGGCAAGCTCAGAAGGATTCCCAGAGATCGGAGACCTAGTCAAGCAGATGTAGAGGGGACTTGCAGCTGACTACCGCATTGATGAGCAAGGCACCGTATGGCTGAAGAATCGCATATGTGTACCACGGAGCGAGAATATCTGTAACACCCTAAAATAGCTTATTTAAAATTTCTAGTAATTGATTGATTATTTAACTTATTTCTCATAATTAATATAGGCTAAATATAAAATTTCTGGAAATTAAAATCAAATATAAGGCATAGAAACATTTTTGTTGCATTCATGCTGCTACATTTATTTTTGGTTGATAGCAAATTAAATTGGAATTTAAATTCTGTTTAAATTCGGATTTAATTTGCATTTGTTTGAGTTCTAGAAAAGTTGAAACAGCCATAGTTCACATCTGCTCCATGAACTCTCTCCTTGGTCCGCTTCTGCACCCTGTACTTCTCCCCGAGCCAGCCTAGCACCCCGGCGCAACTGGGCCCAATTCGCCGTTCGCCAGCTGCGGCCCAGCCGGCCCAGCCACACACTCTCTCTCTCTCCCCCCACTGCCGCGTAGGCCCCGTCCGTCAGACGCCGACGCCAGCGCGACGCCACCTTCCTTCTTCCTCCTCCCGCTAATGGCGCGCCCCTGCCGCGTCCGGGCCCGCACGCCGAGGCCGCCTCCCCCGCGCCTACTTAATTCGGCCGCGACGCCGCCCCGCTCCCATCACCCCCATCGCCCACAACCCTAGCAGCGCCGCCGCACCTCCCCCAGAGCTTCCCGAGCCGCCAAGCATGCTGTCCGCCGCTCGCCGCCGACGAACTCGCCACTCCGGTGCGCATCTGCCCCGGCCGATCCTCGGAGCTGCTTCACTGCTCCACGAGGACCCCGTCGAGCCACAACACGGCCCTTCCCGCGCTCCGGAGCTCCCTCGCCGACGTACACCGACGACCGCCGTCGGCCGCTCGTCGTCGACCGCCGTCTCCGCCACTCTTCCGCCCGATTGATCCACGCAGGTAGACTCGCCATCCATCCCTATTGCTCCCAAGCCATCCAGCACCTCTTTTCGTGCCCCGTAGATGCTTCCCCCACCGCTCACGGACGGCATCTCCGCCGCTCGACGCCTGCAGCCGCCCACGGCCCTCATTCCGCGACTTGTTCACCCCTAGTGAACTCGACTTTCTCCCCTGAGCCCGTAGCACCCAACCCCGCTCCAAATGGAGGCCTGTAGCCCCGGATTGGCCTCGCTCCGGCGAGCCCTCGCCGCGGGAGCAGGCACCGCCGCCGTCCCCTGCGTCGCCGGCGACCACCCTTTCCCCCGACCGAGCCTAGCCGTCGGATCTAGATCCAACCGCCCAGATCCACTCCCCCTGATGTCAAACCCGAGAGGATACCGGTCAGCGCTGGTCCTTTTTCTAAAGAGCCCCTCAGCTTTCTGTTAATCAACCCGCAGTCCAGAACAGTTCTAAAATAATTGCGTTCAGGTCCTGTTTTCTATGAAAAACCCCCTGAGCATTTGGAAATTATTACCCGCGGTCCAGCGCTGTTGTTTTTACACGCTAGCCCTCGTAGTTATACGCATATTTACGTATAGGTCCTCGGTTTTCACAGATTAGTCCCTGGATCTTAAAAACCCCATAACTTTCTCGTTTTAGCTCCGATTAGAGTGATTCTCGCGCTCACGTGTTTGTAGCGAAGCGTAGATTATTTCTAGCTCCTGTTTTTGTACTGTTTCCACTGTTTGGTGTACTGTTTTAATAGATTAAATATGTTTGCATGTATTGGATTGTATGGATGATTGTGTGGTGCTTCTCGAGTCCAGTCGGTGAGCCGGTAGCTTTGGAGTTCGAGTACGAGGACGTCCAAGAGCCGTACCAGGAAGAGCAGCAGCCGCAGCACTACTTTGAGGACGGCAAGTATAGCACGGACAATCCTTGCTACCTACACACCTCTTTTACATTATTTTACTTCATATGCATGTGTCTAAATTGATGTACCCCTAAGGTTGTACCTAGACTTGTTTATCCTATTCCGTTGATTCCCCGGGTTCATGCATTTGGTAGATCTTTGCTAGGCGCAGCTACTGTCACCTTTGCTTATCTGCTAATATTGACTTAATGGTCCACTCCAATGTTAATGATAAAACTTGCTTTTTAGCAACATGGTTCAGGAAACTAGGGCGTAAGCTTCGTGCCTGGCCCTAGTGTCTCTCCGTAAGGACTGGTTCTTAAAGCGGCAACCCAGGAGCCTGTCGCCACCGCCGGAACTATAATGGCTCTGGTCTTGGACAAGTAGCTTGTACGGCTCTAGCTTGACAGTGGTTACCGACAGGCCAACGACGCTATGGGAGGCAAGGCACGGGGTGTTTTCTTGATTCCACCGAGGACGGTAGCCCCGTCGGCTAGGTCTCGTTAGACCCAGTCCCGTGTTGGGAGCCACCGTATGGTGGGGGCTCCACACGTTGCGCTATTTATTTTGTTGTTGTTATTCTTTGTTGCGCATGGACGCCATTGACCCCCTCATGTCGCTACATGAGCGTAAGTCAATCTCGGTGCCTAGAGTCTCACCACCTTGTATTACCGTAGCGGCTACTGTTTTGTTAGGGTGTCTTGTGAAAAGCCTCGTAGCGTCCCTATGCGATCACACCTCGGAAGTGTGGTTTAAGAGGTTTGGCCACCTCGGCATGGTTGGGCTTAAAGTTCGTTTGAGCTTTTACGCGACTGGTGGGCAAAGGGAGAAACCTCTGCAGAGTGTACAACCTATCATGATAGCCTTGCTCAGGGTCATGAGCGGCCTGGATCCTTTTTGATTAGAAGCTGGTTATATGTATTACTATTTAAAGTTCACTTCCACTTTATTAATTGGGTTTTCAACTGGGATTCATATTATGGTAGTAATTTGGTTTATGCTAAAATGAATCTAAAAATGCTAATGCAGTTCAGTCGTGTCTAGCCTTACTTTGAGCCTTCATAATCCGTGTTGTGCTTGCCAAGTAAACATTTTACTTACACTCGCTGCTATTCAACAAAATCCCGGATGGGTAACAGATGATTATGAGAATGATGTGGCTGCTGAGTACCCGGAGGATCTGCCATTTTACTAAGCTGTGGTCAACCAGTCGGTGTCCCTGTGGACTGCGGCTCCGCTTAGTCGAGAGAGTTAATAAATAGACTTCCGTTGTTTTCCTTACTTATTTATGTTAAACTCTGATGTAAACGATTTATTTCGAGCATCGTACTCTGTTTTACCATATTTGTAAGCTGTATGTGTTCTGTGGACTTCCTGGGCACACATATGGCCACATTCGGGTTTCTGTGAAAATCCGGGTGTGACAGATTGGTATCAGAGCCATGCTGACTGTAGGACCGCAGCCTAGATAGAACAGACGTTTAGATTTAGCTCTGCCCTTCTCCCTCTTCCTGATTTTCTAAAAACTAGGTGGAGTTCTGTTTATAAAATTTGTGTTCTGTGTCCTCTCTACTTCTATTTGTTGCAAAAATTTCTAAATTTTGTTCTCTTTTGTTTCTCCTGGCAGTTTGATGGCTCGCACGAGGCAGACTCCCCGCAAGACGACCTGTGGCTACCTTCCACCGCGCGTCCCCGAGGAGGCACTGGGCGCCGAGTACCAGGACGCCTACCGCGCGTGGAGGGAGAGGCGTGAGGAGGCGCTCCAGCAGCAGCAGCGGGAGCTAGAGAGGCAGCAGGAGGAGGAGCCCGCTCAGGATGAGGAGCCTCAGCAGGAGGAGCCCGAGGAGATGGAGCTCTCCGACCCCGACGAGGAGCAGCCCCAAGCGGGGGGGGGGGGGGGGGGAGAGGCAGCTGGAGACCCGGATGGCGGTGATGATGATGGAGACGATGATGATGATGCTGGGGACGACGACGACTCTGAGGATCCCTCAGACTCGGGAGAGGAGTCAGACGAGGACCCAGATGAGGAGGAGGAGCCCCCAGTGCCTGCAGTGCGGCCAGTTCCAGATGGTCCCGCTGCTCAGAGGGCGCCCAGGTGGACTGTGGACGACTACGTCCGGGATGGAGGTGACAACTACTACCACCGGCGCCTCGTACAGATGCTTCGTGCTCGCTACGGACACAACAACGTAGCCACGGAGTACCACAGTGAGAGGTGGACGCACCCCCGCTTCCCGACCTTCTGGAGGACTGTGTTGCACGTCCGCAGACCGGACCACCAGGTGAGAGCTGCTAGGAGGCAGACGACGCACTTCGCCCTCAGTGACAGAGACTCCCAGCAGGCAGGGATGGTGGACGCAGCCCGTCAGGCCTACTTCACCTACAGGGACAGGCTCTGGTATCAGGTGCAAAATGGTCCGGACAGGTATCATCCTCGCAGGAGGAGTGGGCAGACAGCTTGCACCATAGCCTCCACTGCTGGCATTGCTGATCCCCAGTTTGTTTCTGCTGTTGGTATGGTGGCCACCCTTAACACCGACCTGGACGCTTCATCTGATGAGAACCACAGGCTGAGGCAGCAGTTGTCAGAGTTGCAGACCAGGGTGTTGCTGCTTGAGGAGCAGCTGGGAGCTCCTGCACCCCGCAGTCCGGACTTCCATGCAGAGTCACCACAGTGCAAGAGGCCTCGCTACGGGTCCACCGCCGCCGGCACTACCATCGTCGATCCTTAGGAGTCTACCTTGAGTCTGTAATAGGGATCGTTAAGTTACGTTTTGGAGTCGAGTCTAAACCCAGTGTGTCGAGTCTAGTGTGAACTTTGTCTTTAAGTGGTTGCTTGGGTTATCTTTATACTTATGTTTGAGTTGGATTTTTGTAATGAGTGTGTTGGGCTTAGACGCAAGTCGAGCACCATCTAGTGTTGGAGTAAGGTTTAAGGAGATTGATGAATAAATAGCTGGGTCATTTACCTTATTGCATCTTATCTATCGAATTCCTGCTAGTGCTGGTTCATGTCATATCAGTTCCATTACCCTCTCAATCCTTTTCTGCACGAGTTTGAGTTGTTTAATTCTGAACCGATAAGAGTACTTACGGGGAATTATTGCTGACAGTAGATGGTTAACACAAGGCGCAACGTTGGTGACAATGGAGCCAACCAGAACCCACCACCACCACCACCCCCACTCACCATGGAGCAGATGATGCAAGCGCAGCTCCAATTGACTCAGCAGATGGCCCAGACCATCGCCCTGTTGCAGCAGAATTAACAGAATCACCCTCAGCAGCACCACATGCCACCCAGGGACAAGAGAGGGGAGTTCATGAACGGACGCCCTCCCACCTTCACTCAGGCCAGTGATACCTTGCAGGCAGATGACTGGCTCAAGGCCGTGGAACGGGAGCTCGACATCGCTCAGTGCAACGATAGGGAGAAGGTGCTATATGGAGGAGGACAGCTCCGGGGGCCAGCTCTGGACTGGTGGGACGCATACCAGTATGCCCACCCTGACCGCACGCAGATCACCTGGCAAGAGTTCCGCGACAGCTTCCGCTCCCATCATGTGCCGGAGGCCTTGATGACGCTGAAGAAGAAGGAGTTTTTGGCCCTCAAGCAAGATGGGATGAGTGTTACCGCCTACCGTGACAAGTTCATCGAGCTTGCTCGCTATGCCCCGGAAGACGTGTCAACCGACGGGAAGAGGTAGACCAGATTCCGTGATGGATTGCAGGATGCCCTGCAATATCATCTGATGTGCATCACCTTCCCCACCTTCCATGACCTGGTGAATAACGCCCTGATGCTAGAGCACAAGCGTCGGGAGATGGAAGATAAGAAGAGGAAGTTTATGGGCCAGCAGCCAGGGAGCAGCAGTCGCCCCCGTTTCAACCCCCAGCCCGGGAATCAGCAGGTGATGAACTCGCAACGACCCCAGGGACAGTCCAGCTTGCTGAACCGCAACCAGTACCAGCCGCGCCCTCAGTACCCTCAAGCACCCCGGCCATAGCAACAGCGCTTCCAGAACCAGCTGCAGAATAGTCCAGCTCAGCGCAATCAGCCACAGAATGGCCCTGTCCCACGCCCCAACCAACTCAGTAATGCACCTACGGGTCCGAGGTGTTTTGGCTGTGGGGAGTTGGGACATTATGCCAACGCTTGTCCCCGTAGGGGCCAGAATGTGGTGGGCCAGAACAACAATCAGAGGACTGGGCAACCGCAGAACCAGAATGGGAATCCACAGCAAGGCCAAGCAACCCGTGGACAACAGAACCCGGCTAGGGGCAAGGTCAACCACATGGGGGTCGAAACTGCGGAGAAAGCTACTGACGTGATCGTGGGTACGTTCCCTGTCAACTCAACACCTGCAACCGTTTTTTTTATTCCGGAGCTTCCCATGCTTTCATATCTGCTGCATTTGTGAAAAAGAACTAAGTGGCATTACTGCCCATGAAGAATGCTATGCTAGTTAGCTCGCCAGGAGGGGAACAACGGGCCACCCTACGTTGCCCCCATATTACCATCACCATAAGGGGGGTAGACTTCAAGGCACGGCCCATCGTCTTGGAAACCCTCAGGTTTGACTTAATCCTGGGAATGAGCTGGTTAGGCAGATGTGACGCATTGATCCAGTGTGCCAAGAGGGCCATACAGCTGACGGCAGGATCTGGAGAAAAGGTGGAGTATCAAGCAGTCCAGACCCCAGAACAGTGCCAAGTCAATCAAGCTGACGGTGCAGCTCTTGAGGACATCAGGGTGGTGAGCGAGTTCCCGGATGTGTTTCCGGAGGAGTTGCCAGGTATGCCCCCAGAACGCGAAGTTGAATTTATTATTGAGCTTAAACCTGGCACAACACCTATAGCTAAGAGGCCATATAGAATGGGAGTAGCGGAATTAGTAAAACTTAAGGAGGAAATAGATGCACTACTGGCCAAGGGTTATATTCGTCCTAGTTCCTCACCATGGGGAGCCCCAGTGCTATTCGTAGCTAAAAAGGATGGGTCTCAGAGGATGTGTGTGGATTATAGAGCACTCAACGAGGTAACCATCAAGAACAAATACCCATTACCAAGGATTGACGATTTGTTCGATCAGTTGAGGGGAGCTTGTGTGTTCTCCAAGATAGATCTTCGGTCAGGCTATTACCAGATGAGGATCCGAGCATCGGACATCCAGAAGACGGCATTTACCACTCGGTACGGGTTGTATGAGTTCTTGGTCATGTCTTTTGGATTGACCAATGCTCCTGCATACTTCATGTACCTGATGAATAGTGTCTTCATGGACTACCTTGACAAGTTCGTGGTGGTGTTCATTGATGACATTCTGGTCTTCTCCAAGAATGAGGAAGAACATGAAGAACACTTGAGACTGGTGCTGCAGAGACTCAGAGAACATCAGTTGTATGCCAAGCTGAACAAGTGCGAATTCTGGCTGAAAGAAGTGGCATTCTTGGGTCATGTGTTATCCAATGGAGGAGTGGCAGTCGATCCGAAGAAGGTTCAGGATGTGCTGAGCTGGAACCCACCAAAGGATGTGAGTGAGATCAGAAGTTTCCTGGGAATGGCAGGATACTACAGACGGTTCATCGAAGGATTCTCCAAGATTGCCAAGCCTATGACAGCCCTGCTGGAGAAGAATGCCAAGTTTGTCTGGACCGCAGAGTGCCAGGCCAGTTTCAAGGAGTTGAAGAAGAGGCTAACTACAGCGCCTGTACTAGTACTGCCGGATATAACCAAGAGCTTTTCCATCTATTGTGATGCTTCTCGCCAAGGATTGGGATGTGTGCTCATGCAAGAGGGCAGGGTTGTAGCATATGCATCAAGACAGCTGAGGAAACACGAGCAGAACTATCCAACGCATGATCTGGAGTTGGCAGCAGTGGTACACTCTCTCAAGATTTGGAGACATTACCTAATTGGGCATAAGTGTGACATTTACACGGACCACAAGAGTCTCAAGTATGTCTTCACTCAGTCGGACCTGAATATGAGGCAACGCCGATGGTTGGAACTCATCAAAGATTATGATTTGGAGATTCACTACCACCCAGGGAAGGCTAACTTGGTGGCAGATGCGCTGAGCAGGAGGAGTTATGTGAACAGGGTCACTGGACATTGTCTGCCAGAAGAACTCAGCTTCGAGTTTGAGAGGATGAGTCTGGGGTTTGTGACCAGCATCACAGAGATGGCAGTGGAACCCACTCTGGAACAGGAAATCCGAAAGGGTCAGCTTGAGGATGAGAAGATCAAGGAGATTAGGGAACAAGTTGCTCTAGGAAAGGCCCCAGGATTCCGAGTGGATGATCAGGGAACCTTGTGGCATGGAAAGAGGATATGTGTACCGGACATAGCGCATATCAAGGACTCGATCCTAAGGGAAGCCCATGATTCAGCTTACTCAATCCACCCGGGAAGTACCAAGATGTACCAGGATATCAAAGAGAGATTTTGGTGGTACGGATTGAAGCGCGATGTGGCGACGCATGTAGCCCTGTGTGACACGTGCCAGAGAGTCAAGGCGGAGCACCAGAGGCCAACCGGGTTGCTCCAGCCCCTCAAGATACCCGAGTGGAAATGGGAAGAAGTCGGTATGGATTTCATTACTGGACTTCCTCGCACTCAGAAAGGATTTGACTCCATATGGGTAATTGTGGATCGTCTGACCAAAGTGGCCCATTTTCTTCCAGTAAAAACCACGTACACGGGAGCCCGACTAGCAGAGCTGTATATGGAAAGGATTGTGTGTCTGCACGGGGTACCGAAACGGATAGTGTCTGACCGGGGTACCCAGTTCACATCGCACTTCTGGCGGAAGTTACATGAGTCCATGGACACTAAGCTGCATTTCAGTTCAGCTTATCACCCACAGACGGATGGTCAGACGGAGCGCACCAATCAGATTCTAGAGGACATGTTGAGAGCATGTGCACTACAATATGGTGTTAGTTGGGACAAGAGTCTGCCTTATGCAGAATTCTCATACAACAACAGCTACCAGAAGAGTCTGCAGATGGCACCCTTTGAAGCTCTGTATGGTAGGAAATGCAGAACACCACTGTTCTGGAATCAGACCGGAGAGAGTCAAGTCTTTGGGCCTGAGATACTCAGAGAAGCAGAACGCCAAGTGCAAGTGATTAGGCAGAATTTGAAGGTGGCACAGTCTCGACAGAAGAGCTATGCTGATGTCAGAAGGAGGGACCTCAGCTTCCAGGTCGATGACTTTGTGTATCTCAAGGTGTCACCGATGAGGGGTGTGAAGAGGTTCAATGTCAAGGGAAAGTTGGCACCTCGCTACATCGGACCGTTCAAGGTATTGGAACAGAAGGGTGAGGTAGCTTACCAGCTAGAATTACCTGAAAGGTTGGCAGGAGTGCACGATGTGTTTCATGTGTCTCAGTTAAAAAAATGCTTGCGGGTACCCGAGGAACAGATTCCGATCGATGAGCTGAACGTGGAGGAAGATCTCACCTATACCGAGCATCCTGTCAAGATATTGGGGGAGTCTGAAAGGGTCACCAGGAATAAAGTAATCCGTATGTGTAAGGTTCAATGGAGCCGTCACTCAGAGTACGAAGCAACTTGGGAAAGGGAAGAGGATCTCAGGGCGGAATATCCACAGTTGTTTCCATCCACTTCCGAATCTCGAGGACGAGATTCATCTTAAGGGGGGTAGGTTTGTAACACCCTAAAATAGCTTATTTAAAATTTCTAGTAATTAATTGATTATTTAACTTATTTCTCATAATTAATATAGGCTAAATATAAAATTTCTGGAAATTAAAATCAAATATAAGGCATAGAAACATTTTTGTTGCATTCATGCTGCTACATTTATTTTTGGTTGATAGCAAATTAAATTGGAATTTAAATTCTGTTTAAATTTGGATTTAATTAGCATTTGTTTGAGTTCTAGAAAAGTTGAAACAGCCATAGTTCACATCTGCTCCCTGAACTCTCTCCTTGGTCCGCTTCTGCACCCTGTACTTCTCCCCGAGCCAGCCCAGCACCCCGGCGCAACTGGGCCCAATTCGCCGTTCGCCAGCTGCGGCCCAGCCGCGCTCTCTCTCTCTCCCCCCACTGCCTCGTAGGCCCCGCCCGTCAGACGCCGACGCCAGCGTGACGCCACCTTCCTTCTTCCTCCTCCCGCTAATGGCGCGCCCCTGCCGCGTCCGGGCCCGCACGCCGACGCCGCCTCTCCCGCGCCTACTTAATTCGGCCGTGACGCCGCCCCGCTCCCATCACCCCCATCGCCCACAACCCTAGCAGCGCCGCCGCACCTCCCCCAGAGCTTCCCGAGCCGCCGAGCACGCTGTCCGCCGCTCGTCGCCGACGAACTCGCCACTCCGGTGTGCATCAGCCCCGGCCGATCCTCGGAGCTGCTTCACCGCTCCACGAGGACCCCGTCGAGCCACAACACGGCCCTTCCCGCGCTCCGGAGCTCCCTCGCCGACGTACACCGACGACCGCCGTCCGCCGCTCGTCGTCGACCATCGTCTCCGCCACTCTTCCGCCCGATTGATCCACGCAGGTAGACTCGCCATCCATCCCTGTTGCTCCCAAGCCGTCCAGCACCTCTTTTCGTGCCGCGTAGATGCTTCCCCCACCGCTCACCGACGGCATCTCCGCCGCTCCACGCCGGCAGCTGCCCACGGCCCTCATTCCGCGACTTGTTCACCCCTAGTGAACTCGCCTTTCTCCCCTGAGCCCGTAGCACCCAACCCCGCTCCAAATGGAGGCCTGTAGCCCTGGATTGGCCTCGCTCCGGCGAGCCCTCGCCGCGGGAGCCGGCACCGCCGCCGTCCCCTGCGTCGCCGGCGACCACCCTTTCCGCCGACCGAGCCTAGCCGTCGGATCTAGATCCAACCGCCCAGATCCACTCCCCCTGAAGTCAAACCCGAGAGGATACCGGTCAGCGCTGGTCCTTTTTCTAAAGAGCCCCTCAGCTTTCTGTTAATCAACCCGTAGTCCAGAACAGTTCTAAAATAATTGCGTCCAGGTCCTGTTTTCTATGAAAAACCCCCTGAGCTTTTGGAAATTATTACCCGCGGTCCAGCGCTGTTGTTTTTACGCGCTAGCCCTCGTAGTTATACGCATATTTACGTATAGGTCCTCGGTTTTTCACAGATTAGTCCCTGGATTTTAAAAACCCCATAACTTTCTCGTTTTAGCTCCGATTAGAGTGATTCTCGCGCTCACGTGTTTGTAGCGAAGCGTAGATTATTTCTAGCTCCTGTTTTTGTACTGTTTCCACTGTTTGGTGTACTGTTTTAATAGATTAAATATGTTTGCATGTATTGGATTGTATGGATGATTGTGTGGTGCTTCTCGAGTCCAGTCGGTGAGCCGGTAGCTTTGGAGTTCGAGTACGAGGACGTCCAAGAGCCGTACCAGGAAGAGCAGCAGCCGCAGCACTACTTTGAGGACGGCAAGTATAGCACGGACAATCCTTGCTACCTACACACCTCTTTTACATTATTTTACTTCATATGCATGTGTCTAAATTGATGTACCCCTAAGGTTGTACCTAGACTTGTTTATCCTATTCCGTTGATTCCCCGGGTTCATGCATTTGGTAGATCTTTGCTAGGCGCAGCTACTGTCACCTTTGCTTATCTGCTAATATTGACTTAATGGTCCACTCCAATGTTAATGATAAAACTTGCTTTTTAGCAACATGGTTCAGGGAACTAGGGCGTAAGCTTCGTGCCTGGCCCTAGTGTCTCTCCGTAAGGACTGGTTCTTAAAGCGGCAACCCAGGAGCCTGTCGCCACCGCCGGAACTATAATGGCTCTGGTCTTGGACAAGTAGCTTGTACGGCTCTAGCTTGACAGTGGTTACCGACAGGCTAATGACGCTATGGGAGGCAAGGCACGGGGTGTTTTCTTGATTCCACCGAGGACGGTAGCCCCGTCGGCTAGGTCTCGTTAGACCCAGTCCCGTGTTGGGAGCCACCGTATGGCGGGGGCTCCACACGTTGCGCTATTTGTTTTATTGTTGTTATTCTTTGTTGCGCATGGACGCCATTGACCCCCTCATGTCGCTACATGAGCGTAAGTCAATCTCGGTGCCTAGAGTCTCACCACCTTGTATTACCGTAGCGGCTACTGTTTTGTTAGGGTGTCTTGTGAAAAGCCTCGTAGCGTCCCTATGCGATCACACCTCAGAAGTGTGGTTTAAGAGGTTTGGCCACCTTGGCATGGTTGGGTTTAAAGTTCGTTTGAGCTTTTACGCGACCGGTGGGTAAAGGGCGAAACCTCTACAGAGTGTACAACCTATCATGATAGCCTTGCTCAGGGTCATGAGCGGCCTGGATCCTTTTTGATTAGAAGCTGGTGATATGTATTACTATTTAAAGTTCACTTCCACTTTATTAATTGGGTTTTCAACTGGGATTCATATTATGGTAGTAATTTGGTTTATGCTAAAATGAATCAACTAAAAATGCTAATGCAGTTCAGTCGTGTCTAACCTTACTTTGAGCCTTCATAATCCGTGTTGTGCTTGCCAAGTAAACATTTTACTTACACTCGCTGCTATTCAACAAAATCCCGGATGGGTAACAGATGATTATGAGAATGATGTGGCTGCTGAGTACCCGGAGGATCTGCCATTTTACTAAGCTGTGGTCAACCAGTCGGTGTCCCTGTGGACTGCGGCTCCGCTTAGTCGAGAGAGTTAATAAATATACTTCCGCTGTTTTCCTTACTTATTTATGTTAAACTCTGATGTAAACGATTTATTTCAAGCATTGTACTCTGTTTTACCATATTTGTAAGCTGTATGTGTTCTGTGGACTTCCTGGGCACACATAAGGCCACATTCCTGAGCAGAGTTTGTCCTATGCAGAGTTCTCCTACAACAACAGCTTTCAGGCTAGTCTGCAGATGTCACCGTTCGAGGCACTGTATGGCAGGAAATACAGGACACCGCTGATGTGGTCAGAGGTTGGGGAACGACCCCTCTTTGGCCCAGCAACCATTGTTGAGGCCGAAGAGAATGTTGCCAAGGTTCGCGACAGTTTGAAGATTGCTCAGAGCCGCCAGAAGAGCTATGCGGACAAGAGAAGAAGAGAGCTGACCTTCGAGGTTGGGGATCATGTGTATCTCAAAGTGTCCCCGCTTCGCGGAACCAAGAGATTCCATATCAAGGGAAAGTTAGCACCAAGGTTTGTGGGACCGTTCAGAATTGAGAAGAGAGTTGGCAAGGTGGCCTACCGACTCAAACTACCCGAATCGCTAGCCGGAGTGCACCCAGTGTTCCATGTGTCACAACTTAGAAAGTGTCTCCGAGTACCTGAAGAGGAAGTGCCAGCAGAGGCCTTAGACCTGCAGGACACACTCGAGTACATGGAGTACCCCACCAAGATACTGGAAAGGACAGTAAAAGAGACCAGGAGGACCAGCATTCCCTTCTGCAAGGTTCAGTGGAGCAACCACACTGAACGCGAAGCAACGTGGGAAAAGGAGGAAGACCTAAAGGAGAAGTACCCTCACCTCTTCGACCCTGAGTAAGATTTTAATCTCGTGGACGAGATTCTCGTGAGGAGGGGGGGAGACTGTAACATCCCGTATTTTTATACGGAATGTTAATGTGCAAAAATGTGAATTTTCAAAAACTTTTCGTGGAGTGTGTGCTAGAGAGAAAATCATAAGAGTGTCTTCTTGTTCCCCTCCTAAAAATTCCTAGAATAAATAAACATTAATTGGAATTAAGGTGTATTTTCGCCTTAGTGTGAATTTGGGTCTTATTTGGCTTTCTTGTTGTTTATTGTTTGAAGCATTCAAATTTGAATTTAATTCAAATTTAAATTCAAATACTAACTAAATCCTAAACTAATTGGAAAACCCCCTAACCTGTCCCTGGGCCGAATCTAACTCCAAGTCCAGGAAACCACCCTAAACTCTCTCTCTCCCTCTCCCTCTCACTGACAGCGGGCCCCCGCTGTGAGCTTTCCCTTCCACCTCGCGTCATTCCCCTCCCCCACCGATCACGCCGCGCCGCGGCGCCCCCATGCTGGCGCTCCGCGCCAAGGCCGCCGCCCAGCCGTCCGATGCCCGCCGCGTGGCCTAGGGCACGGACGCCGAGGCCTCTCCGCCGTCCGCGACCGCCCGTTGCCCTAGCCGCCCGCCTATTTAAGGCACCCGCCGGCGCCGCTCCCTCTCCAAGCCGCCGCCCGCCGCCAGGGCACCCACACACACACCACCGCAGCTTCTACAGGAGGAGGAGGAGGAGGTGAAGGGGAGGCGAGAGGACGAGCCAAGGAGGAGGAAGAAGGCCGCCCGTGGGACACCGCCGTCGCCGCCGTCCGCGCGCCGCCCTCGAGCAAGGAGGAGACGCCGCCGACCCTGCGTACCGCGAGACGACGACCTCTGCACCGTCCTCGAGCCTTCACCGAGCTGCAGCGCACGACTACGCCACCGACAGTGAGTCGCCGCCGCCGCGCACCCCTTCCCCTGTTTTCCTCTGTTCCGCCGTCGTTGCCGCCGGCCGTCGAGCCGTGCTGCCGTCGCCGTAGCTAGCCCCCTCTGTTTGCCGGCCTTCGCGCCGTGCTTCTTCTTGCAGGGATCACCACCGCTTTTCCTTCCCCGCAACCCGCCGTCGCCTTTCCGCTAATCCAGGCCGCCATGGCCGCCGCGCGTCGAGCTTCGCTCGGGCCACGCGAGTACCGCCGTGGCCGCGTCGCGCGCGAGCTGCTGGCTCGCCAAGCGCATGCGTGAGCTAAAGCCCAAACCAGTCCTGGCCCTTGCGGCTGTGTGCCGTCGTCCCTCGCTTCACCGCCGGCCCTGCCCCGTCGCAGTGGTCGCGCCGCCGTGCGCCATCGTCGGGGAGCCGCCTCGCCGGCCAAGTCTTCCCCTCTCCCGGCCGAACGTCTTCGCAGAACCGAGCTGAAGCTTTTGCCCCGCTTCCCGAGCCTCATCGACCACTCCCCAGCCCTCGCCGTCGCTGTCCGCCGCCGCTCGCCGGCGCGCCAGAGCGTGACGTCGTGCGCGCGTCGCGCCCAGTGCGCGCGCCGCGGACGCCACACGGTGGAGCACACCAACACGCCACACGCACAGCCGTAGAAGATCCTGTTCGGCCACACCCGATCTCGTGCGCCTGGCTCACGTGGAGCACACTAACGGTCTACGGTGGACTCAGTCCACCAGGTCAGCTCCAGCCGCGCCCCCTTTTCTTGGGCCGAATGTTGCGCTAAAGTCCAGAAAGGCCCCCTGAACTCTTCTTTCGGCCCAATCCGACCCAGCCGTCGTTTTCCCTTTTCTTTTTCTAACAGCGCTGACACGCGGGCCCCACCTGTCATACTCTGGCAGTCGTTGACATGCGGGACCCACTGACCCCACACTGACCGCTGACCGTTGACCGTTGACCCGGTCAACGTCGACTGGTCAACGATGACGTCATCAGGGCCCACGATGACGTCAGTAAACCCGGACCCACTGATGACGTCAGCATGACGTCATGCTGACGTCAGCAGTGATGACGTGGCGCCACCAGAGGCTGCCACGTGTCCCTGTCTGTTCTTCTTTTTCGGAATTTAATTAAATATTTGCAAAAAATGATTTAAACTTTGAAAATTAATAATAAATCAACCGTAGCTCAGAAAAATATGAAACCAGTTTCATTATTTTTCTAAAATCATGCTCTACGCGTTAGAATAGAGTTTGGTGTTGTTTGTCTCTTCCTTGGTTCTTGTTTGGAGTTTATTTGCCCGTAGTCTCGGTAATTAAATTGCGGATCGATGTTTAGGAGGACCGGAGACTCACATCGGGACTGAGGAAGAGGAGTTCGACGAGTACTACTATGAGGAGGAGTCACTAGGTTCACGTCCATCCATTCTTTGAACGCCTATTAGACATGCTCGTAGTATGTTATGCTGTATTTATTCGCATGAACTGCCTGAGATGATATACCATGCATAGCCTGTCTATTTATCAATTCCTTGCTATCCTACTACCACACTTATATATATGATGTTGATGAAGCTAAGCTTGCATGCGTGTGAGGAAAAAGAAGTTTTAAACTGTTTTGGTGTGCGTGAGAAAACTAGAGGAGTTGGAGGATTTGAAAACCATTTGTCGAAGTGAGCGTACCATAACTCGACCCTTTGGGATCGAGTGCTTGGGGAGTACACTTGGGTATTCCCTGCGGAGTGCCTGTTGCGGGCACATGCTTGATTTGATTTGGTTACCGAGGAGTTGGCGGCGATACCTGTAATGGGTGCGACTGGCAGACCATTGCGGTGGATACGCACTTCGAGAGAAGAGTTCACTTCGACAGCTTGAGGACCGGTCAGACAAATCACGTCATTGGGTCTTACCGTGCACACCGTGTGTCCATCATGAGGGTGGGCCCGATCCGAGCCTAGCAAGTGCGGTGCCAAGCCTGCAGGAGGATAGTGTTTCAGTGTAAGGGGGACTAGTGATGACCTTTGCTCCCTGATTTCCTTTGGCCCCCGACTGGCCACGGGGGAGTGCTTCACAGTTCTGGGGTGACCTCTAGCGGAGGATGCGCCCAAGCCCGGAAAAGCAGGATGGTGTCGTAACTACTAGACCTCCGTTCGGTGTTGTGTTGTTCAGCTGGCTTGCTACCTTCTGGGCGCACATCGCATGGTTACTTGTGTACACACTCTGCAAAGTTAAACCTATACGTATAGCCGCGTCCTCGGTCATGGACAACGCCCTTTGAACTGTTCGTCTGTTAGTGTTTTGGTGACTAAAACTTCTACCGATTTAAACAATGCCGACGGATGGTACGACTGAGGTGCTATGCTACGCTCGAGTGACTGCCTGTGGAGGAGATGAAGATGAAGCCCTGAGGATTTAGCTACTGCTGCGTTGGCTTTCCTTTCTGTCGATTTAGCCCAAGTGGCTTGTACCCGTACTTCCTTGATGAGAGATGTATTAATCTAAACCTTGTACTGTTTTATTCGATGTATGGATGTGATAACTTCTGGAATGAGGTCTGTACGCGATAGCTGTTGATTCTGGGACTATCGCAATGGTACAGGGAGTCGGATTTTCGGTAAGGAAAATCTGGTTCGTTTCAGCCCCAGTCGTGGATCTGGTTCGCAGGCAGGTGCTAGAGCCACTTACGGGCCGAGTCCGCGAGGTGGAGCGGCAGGTTGCGGATGATCATGTAGTCGTCCGTGGCGCCGCCTAGCTGACAAGCCAAACGATAATCGTTGAGCCAAACTTCGGGGTTGGTCTCACCTGAATACTTGGTGATGGTCGCCGGCTGTCGGAAGCGAGGGGGAATGGCCGCCATGCAGATGGCGGGGCTGAACACCCGAGTCCCCGCGGGCTCAGGCGTCGGGCTCTTGTCCTCCTCGTCGAAGCGCCCCCCGCGTCGTGGATGGTACCCTCGGCTCGTCGCGGTATCATATCTCTTCTGGTTCAGGGTGTTGCGGGCCTAGCCATCGTCGGCAGTGCCTCGCATATCCTGAAGCAGGTCCCTCGCCGGTCTTCGCTCGCCTGGGTGTTGGGTTATGAGCGCCTTGCCGTCGTTCGTTGGACGGTTCGGCGTCCACTTTACCTGGCGAGGGGTGTGGACGGACTCCTCCTTGTCCTGCCGGCCGCCTTCGGCCCTCAAGTTGGCCTGCTGCCGAATGCGAGAGGCGGAGCTCTCAGCCTGCAGTACAGCCGCCTGCTCGACGAGGCTCCACGCCTCGCGGTGCAGGAGTCGAGCCGATGGCGTAGACGGCTCGGGAATGGCCCGTAGCAGTGTTACCGTGGTGACGAGCTTTTGGCTTGCACGCGGCAAGTTGGTACCGTCGTCGTTTTCGATGCGGGCGCGAGCAATGCGCCCTGCAGCCCTAGCGCGATTGCCGCGCTGAGGCTGCTGCGCTTCCAGGGTTGCCCGCAGCTGCTACACCTGGCGGCGCTCTTCCTGGAGCTTGTTCTCCAGCTCTCTGACTTGCGCCAGCTGGGCCTGTACCAACGCTTCGTCACCTTGCGGCGTCGTGGCGTTGACGTTGGTGGGCACCACGGCCTCTGGGTTCGCCAGAGGACGGTCGCGGCCAGTTAGCGATGCCTCCGGGGTCTTGTCGTGGCCGGCGTCATCGTCGGAACCATCTTCGTTTCCGGACCCGACGTCACCGTCGACGACGAAGCACTCCAGCAGAGGATCGCTTTCTCCTTCGCTGGAGACGTCGAAGCAGTAATCGACGGAGCTCAGGAACTGCCGGAGCGCCTCGGCATCCCGAGGCCTGGCGTAGTCCCATTCCTCGCCGCTTGAGCCTGGTGGGTACCATTCGTTAGGTGATGCGGCGTGGTGGTGGGTCGTGTTGTCCCACAAGGATGAGTGGCGGGCGTGATGGCGTCACCTGCGTAGGCGCACTGGACGCGCAGCCGTCCGTCCTCGAGGTGCGGCCACGTTATGCCGGTGCGTTGACGTGTAGCTACCCCGCGGAGGGGCAGGTTGGCGAGTTCCCCCGCCGCTGCGCTGGGCAGTGGGGGGAGACGCTCGAGTTGGCTCCGGCCGCACGCGTCGTGGTCGCTTCCCCCATCGTCCCCAGTGGGTCGGGGGTAGCCCGGCGTGCTCCGGGTTGGTGGCACTGCGACTCACGCTCATGTCGGCGCTGACCAACGAAGAGGTCGTCGCGGCAGTGTTTCGCATTCCCATCGGGAATTGTGCTGGCGCAACACCCGCCGCTTGGCGGCTCCCCTCCGCGGGGTCCGCCGAAGGCGGCACGACTTCACCTGACTGTGCGTCAGGCGATGGTGCCCGCTGATCGTCCCAGTCAGGGAGTCTTATCCGCGAGGGTTGCCGCTGCTCGACCTGCACCTGCAGGCCTTGCAGCCGGCGGCGACTCCGTAGTCCGCCCGCCGTGGCCGACGACGGAGCGGCCTCTTCCTCATCAGTGCGGCGAAGCTGCATGAGGTAGTCGGATCCGTCGGACTCGAACGTCAGGCTCCCGAACTGGATGATGAATCCAGGTGGGAATCCATTGGGAACCTCGTCGGAGGGCCCCAGCGTCGGATGGTCGTTGCTAGCAGCCATCAAGGGAACTGGTGAGAAAAGCGAATCGCACAGCGCTTCCCCTACCTGGCACGCCACTGTCGGTGTCGGAAATGGCCGGCACTCCCTACACCGCACAGAAATGTGCTGTGTCTCGTCCCTTGATGGTCGATGTGGAAGCTAACACAAGGACACGGGTTTATCCTGATTCCGGCCATGGGGCCGTACGTCCAGCAGGGGCGTGCTCGCGCACTCGTATTAGCTTTGCACCAGCGTGCTTGTAGAGGGGAGCTACAAGTGGATGCGGGAGAGAAGAGACGTTCTCCAAGTCCCTGGTTTGTGGTGAGAGTGATTGAGTCTGGTGCCGATATCGGGTGTGTGTTGCTGTGTGTTCGTGTCTCAGCATGAGCCAAGGCGTGCGAACTGTCCCCCTTTCTACAGGGCTCCTGCCTCTCCCTTTTATAGTTCAAGGGGGAGAAGGATTACAGTCGTGGGTACAGTGCGTACTACAGTGTGAGCTACAGTGTGATCTGTACGATGTATCTTGCAGAGGGGGCATGCTTGCTTCAGGTGTATCCCTCCCCTGTAGTTTAGTTGAGAATGTCTTTAGGTCCTGTCCGTTGGTACGACGCTTCATTGCATCTGTCTTGTCAAAGCCTTGAGGGGTCGCTCGATGCTGCCTCGAGGCGGCAGGACTATCGCTTGGTCCCTCGCTCAAGGGGGGCTCCGTGCCGCTTCGAGGGGTCGCTTGCCGGGGGCACGGAGGCTAGCGTGGTGTAGGCCGCAGCCTAGTGTCAGACACCTTTACCAGTTATGATGACCAGGAGAATATGGCCTGCTCCGTTGGGCCGGTACGGCCGGCTTTTGCCCTAGCGACGGTGTCAGGCCGTATTCGTACGGGGCGGCCACCGCTTGGGTGGCCCGATAATCTTCTGTATTCGCCATGGGGGGCCCCTTCTGTTGAGGACGGTGGCAGGTGATGTAGGTGTGCAGCCTACCGTCGCCATAGTGTACGCTCCGTCGCCCGGAGACGTGGTTGGCAAGGGTTAGGAGACCCTTTGCTTGCCTTGCCGGACCGGCAATGTCGTTTGACCAGGGCTCGCCCCCCGGTCATTGGTGGTTTCTTGTTGGTGGGGTCCCCTAGACCCGCTCGAGGGCGTTTCGGCGTGGGAGGCGACGGGGGGGCCCGGTGAAGCTGTGCGGGAATACGATTGGTGTCAGCGACACCAGGGGTACAGTGTCGCGTATGCCCCGCATGGCTCTCGCATGTCCGTGTTGCAGGGGACACAGTGCTCTCAGATCTTGTCAGAGGCGACGTGCAAGGAGGATTTCTCTTTTGACTTCGGCGCCCGGTGCGGGAGTTGGGATCGCCGGTCCCTGCGCCGCTGATGAGGTGCATACTCGAGGGGTCGAGATGAGCTCGAGCGAGGCGGAGCTGGGGTCTGTGGCTCGAGGGGGAGGCGTAGTACCCTCGATGGAGGCGGAGTTTTGGGTGCGAATGCGTCATACCCTCGCGGGCCATTGTCGGGCCTGGATGGCTGGTAGTGGGCCGCATGATTTTGCTGGCGTGGGTCCATGTGTTTGCGGGAGGTAGTCTTTGTTGCACGTTTTTGAGGGTGGTTACCCTGATGATTAAGGGACCCCCTAATTTGGTCCCCGACAAGTGAGTAGATCTAAACATTCGGGTTAGTGCGGTGTTAGTTTGAGAAGAAATAGTCCCAAATTGAACGATTAGGGGAAGAAAACACCGCAAAATCGTTCATTTTTTTCGAAGAAAATCGACGAAGAACTCAAAGATTCAAGTGAATCGAACCAAAACGAGAGAAAAGTTGAGATTCAAAGCAAATCGAAAAGCAAAAGTAGAATTTCCTCAGTTTAAATTTGAACTAAAGGGATAATTTCTTTAGAGATTCAATTAAGCATTTTGCTACTGTTCATGTGCATTTATGAGTTTTCCACTGTAAAGTTATTTCTCTAGTTAAATTGAACTAAAGGGATATTTAATTAGAGAAAAGTAATGCAATTTTAAATATTTTTATGATAATGTTATTTTCTGGCCAAAGCTGATTATTATAATATTATAAACATAATGTTTTAAAGTTTTTTATGCATTAATTCTATTTTTTCTGCCCAAAGGTGATATAGAATTGATGTAGAGGCTTGTTGTATGTGTTGATTTTGGCCAAAGTTAAATTAATATGTGCAACATTTTATGATAATTTATGTTCTCACCATTATTTTGGATTATTATTTCAGGACCAAGCTACCTCGGCTCCATTTCTGAGTTAGTTGGAAGCAACTACAAGGTTTGGCGCAACCAGCTAGACTATGCCCTTGTGCTGCTAGAGCTGGACACATTGTTGACTACACCCTGCCCTCCCGTTCTTGAGGCAATGGAGAGAGGAGCTGATGAGGATGCAGCTGTATTCCAGGCACGAGAGCATGCCCATGCTAACAGAGTTGCTGCGCGTGACCTAGAGAGGGCCAAGTGGCAGTTCAGCAACAAGAAGTGCTTAAAGATCATGCAGACAAAGATATCTGAGGCTATCAGGGCTTCAATCCCTAAGAAGAATGCGGATGGAGTTATACACACTGCTGCTGAGTTTTTGGCGATAGTGGAGAGGCAACACCACACGTACTCCAAGTCTTATGCCAGTACCTTGATCGAAAATCTGACCACCATGAAGTACGGTGGAGGCGGTGTTAAAGACCACATTTTAAAGATGAGCAACATGAATGGCAAGCTTACCAGCATGGGGATGGGTTTGTCGGAGAAGTTCTTAGTCCACTTGGTGTTTAAGTTACTGCCACCTGATTTCGGAGTGCTAGCATGTAACTATAACACCATAAACGACGATTGGGACATGCAAAAGCTCATGTCAATGTGTCAGCAAGAGGAAGAAAGGCTCATGGCACAGAATGGTGGTTCCATCTGTTTTGTGCAGCATGGCAACAAGAAGAGGACCTTTGGTAGCAAAGGCTACAAGGCGAAGAACCAGCATGAAAGTTGTCCTTCAAATGCTCCAGCCAAGTCTCAGGGGAAAGCTCCTGTTCAGCATGATCAGCCATAGCCCAAGAAAGCAGTTGGAAAGGATCAATGTCTGTGGTGTAAGGAACCAGGCCAATGGCAGAAGGATTGTCCTACGTGGTTGAAGCACATGTAGTTTTAGGTCTATCATAAAAGACATATTTAGAGAATATCCTAATAAAGAAATATAATATGCATACGTGTAAAGTCACACCTGCTCCTATACAAAAGGGCGATAAGTCCGGACTCTATCAGTGTCCAAGGAACCAATATGAGATCGATCAAATGAAAGCGGTTCCATATGCTTCAGCAGTAGGTAGCTTACAATATGCACAAGTGTGCACTCGCCCTAATTTAGCATTCGTTACAGGAGTACTTGGAAGATATCAGTCTAACCCAGGTGAAGAACACTGGAGGATGATAAAGAAAGCATTATGCTATGTGCAAGGCACAACACGCCTCATGCTAACATATAGAAGGTCTGATGTCCTAGAGATAAAAGGATATTCAGATGCTGATTATGCGGGGGATAGAGATGATAGAAAATCTACATCCAGATATGTATTCACTCTCGCAGGAGGAGCTATCTCATGGAGAAGTTCTAAGCAAGAGCTAGTTGCAACATCTATGATCTATGCAGAGTTTATAGCTTGCTATGAGGCAACAAGATAGTGGCTAAAGAAATTTATACCCGACTTGAGAGTGGTGGATTGTATAGACAAGCCACTGAAGTTGTACTGCGACAATGCGCCTGCAGTATTTTACGCTCATAACAAGTCGAGCAATGCTACCAAACCCATAGAAATAAAGTTCTATGACGTAAAAGATAAAGTCCATGATCAAACTATAAGTATGGAGCATATTGGTACCAAAGAGATGCTTGCGGATCCGCTCACAAAAGGCTTACCACCCAGTGTATTTAGAGAACACATTACCAGGGCCCAAGTAATGATCCTTCAGGATGGATAAGTGTGTTGTGGCTGGTTAACCTAATTGTCATTGCGATTAAGATGACTCATGCTGAGTAAGTTTATTTGAGATGGAGTGGATACCTAGCGAGAGGTTGAAGTGCAAGTTTAAGAAGAGATCGAGAAGGAGAACGCTAGTTCGATCTCTACACCGTTACGGCCCAAAGGCCGTAACGGGCTCGATCTAGCGCCCTAGTCGGGGGCGCCCAACCCAATCCATGGTTGGTGGCCCCCTGTTGCATAGTGCTATATAGAGGAGGTGGGGGCCACGGCTCGCAGTATGAGGTTCACTGTGCCGCCACACACCCCACCTACAAACCCTAGCCGACCAGAGGGAGCACTAGAGCAGCGGGAAGCACTGCCACCGCCGCCGTCGACCCTCACCGCCCGTTGACGCTGTCACCCCCCCCCCCCCGGATCTACGCCGCCAAGCCCGCGACGCCGTCCCCAAGCCGGCGCCGCGGGTGTCTGCACCTCATCAAGCTCCGGCCGCCCCAGCGACCTTCACCGACGAGAAGGTTGTGCCACCTAGGGTTGAAAACGGTAGGACAAAATCCCGTGTTTGACCGCTCCGTTTTCTACATTTATCCCGCTCGTTTTTGTATTTTCGGACAAAAACGGAATACGGGATATAAAATACGGAATACAGGATGACAAATACGAAATCGGAACAAAAACGGTTTAGGTCTTATCCCGACCACTTTCACATTTACCATATTTATACGGGATATCCCGTTTTTCAGCCCATTCAAAAATAGGAGCCCAATAATCTACAAGAGGTATTCTCGAAGGCCCAGCCCAACACCATTAGGGTTAACACCTACCGGCTCGCTCTCTCCTAGGAGTCCCGTCGCTATCCACCCCCGTCGGCCGTCGCTCTCCCCCTCGCGAGTCGCGACTTCCCTCGCGACAAACTGCGCCGCCGCTGCTCCTCCCCCGGCACCAGGCACCAGCCGCGCTGCTGCTCCTCCGTCCTCCCTACCTCGTCGCTGCCTGCTCCTCCTCCGCCTCCAGCCGCGTCGCCTGCTCCTCCCTCGCCTCCAACCGTGCCGCCTGCCCGCCTGCTCCTCCCTTCCTTGCCGGTAGGCTTCTGTCGAGGACTCGAGGGGGCTACATGGCCCCAGAGAAGCCAAAGAAGAAGATGGCGCCACCCACCGGAGCTGATTCTGCATCTTGATCGAAGGCAAAGAGGTCCAAGACCAAGAGCGTGCGCCGCCTTCTAGATGCGCCGGCACCTTCGGCTTCAAATACAGGTACATCTTGTATTATCTGTAGTTGTAGGTATGAGTACTAGAATATACATGCTGATTTGAGTGAGTGAGTGATTCTTGTAGTACATCTTGTATTATACATACTAGAATATACATGCTGATTCTTGTATTATCTGTAGTTATGAGTACATCTTGTATTATCTGTAGGTATTGTCACTGATTTATCAATGTTGTGTGTTGTACATGCTGATTTGAAGGAGTGATTCTTGTAGTGTTGACTAGATTCAATACTTTATGTGCTGCTAGATTCAATACTTGTTAGTTGTTTCATTATTTGTACTCTACTAGTCTACTGTCACTGATTTATCAATGTTTTTCTTGGCTCAGCAGGATCTAAGAGTAAAAGGCTTACATCTGAAAGTGCCAGTGCAAGTTCAGCACCATCTGGGAGGGATTCTTCTGGCCCAACTAAAGCTACAAATGTGGACAGTTCAGCACCCCATGTGCAGAGTGATGAACCTGTAACTCCAAGTGCAAATCCAGAAATTGTTCAGATTGAGGATGATGTAGATCAGGAAGTCCTAGAGTCAGGGGATGATGAAGATCAAGAGGAGGTTCACCTTACTGGTAAGAGGAAAAAGAAATGCACATCAAGTGTTTGGAAGCATTTTACCAAGAAAAAAGAGATTGTAGAGGTGAATGGTCAGAAGTTTGAGCAAATATGGGGATACTGCAACTTCCCAAAATGCAAGCAGAGGTACAGAGCTGAGGGCCACTGTGGGACAACTGGATTTAAGAACCATTTGAGGTCAAAACATAGAGTGGTGTGTGGACAACAACAACTCCAAGTTGGTCAGGACCCAGGTACTGAAATTACTCATGTTCAACCTTACAAATATGACCAAGAAGTTAGTTTGAAGAAATTAAACTTGGCAATAACCATGCATGAATATCCTTTCAATATAGTTGAGCATGAATATTTTGTTGATTTCATAAAATCTCTCCGGCCTAGCTTTCCAATCAAGTCTAGGGTCACTGTTAGGAATCAAATAATGGATAGATACTTGGAAGAAAAGGAAACCTTGTATGCATACTTGAAAACTATGCAATGCCCCTTTAGTTCAACCATGGATATGTGGACCTCCTGCCAAAACAAAGGTTACATGTGTGTGACCATTCATTGGATTGATGATGGTTGGCGTATGCAAAAGAGAATTATTGGTTTCTTCAATGTAAAAGGAAGGCATACTGGTGCAAATCTGTCAGAAACCTTTTCTGAAGTTATGGTTAGATGGTATATCGATAATAAATTATTTGCTTTGACTTTAGACGATGCTAGTGCAAATGAAGTTGCTGTCCACGATATAATTTCAGATCTGAAAGAGAATGGTAATGGTTCCTTGGTTTGTGATGGGCTGTTTTTTCATGTTAGATGTGCATGCCATATACTCAATTTGGTTGCTAGAGATGGGTTGAAAGTAATTTTAGGAACAATTGGAAAAATTAAGTCACTTGTACTATCTGTGAAAGGTTCTCCATTGCAATGGGATGCGCTAATTAAATGTGCCATTGAATCTGGATTGGATACAAAAAGGGGTATCTCAATGGATGTTTCTACTAGGTGGAACTCTACCTACTTAATGCTGAGAGATGTATTGTACTACAAAGATGCTTTCAGAAGGCTTAAGTTCGCATTTCGCAAAAGGTATGCAAAGATTTATCCCTCTGCTGCTGAATGGGACATGGCATTAACAATTTTTCAGTGCTTGAAGAAATTTTATTACCTCACTGAAATTCTGTCCGGTACTTCATATCCTACTGCAAACTTGTTTTATAGAGGTTTCTGTCATATAAAGGTCTTACTTGATGACTGGTGCTTTGGTGATGATGCCATAATTAAAAAAATGGCAATTGCCATGAATGAGAAATTTGAGAAATATATGCAGCAGTCCAACATTGCTTTAGCTGTAGCATGTTTTCTTGACCCTAGGTATAAGACAAAACTTGTAGAATACTACATGAGGAAGTTCCATGGTGCAATGCATCAAGTTGAAGTTGATGAGTTTCTTAGTGTCATAAGGAAGCTGTACCAATTTTATGCTAGTTCTGCTCCTGCATCATCAAGGAAAATCAGTAAAGCACCAGGACCTAGTTCTGCCCCTGTTGTTGTATTAATGGGAAATGTAGATCATGAGCTTGAAAGTTTCTTAGCTGAGGCATCTGAACCTGCTGCGGTTGAGCCAAATGAGTTGGAGAGGTACATGGCAGAACCACTTCAGAAACTTAGTGATGAGTTTGACATCTTAGCATGGTGGAAGAACAAGAGAGAAGATTATCCTATACTTACACAAATTGTCCGTGATGTGATGGCCATACAAGTATCAACTGTTGCATCCGAATCTGCTTTTAGTGCTGCTGGTCGTGTTGTTGATCCGTACCGTAGTCGCCTTGACCCTGAGATGGTGGAAGCATTGATCTGCACAAAAGATTGGGTGGCTGCTGCTAGAAAAGGTGAAGGTTTATTATTTTTTTCAGTTCCAAATTTACAGTTGCAGCACCAGCATTATTCATTGAATATTTTCTTGTCTTTCTCTTGTTTTCAGATTCTAACATTGTTGGTTCAATTGTGAGTGACCTTGAAGTAGAAGCTTTGTCTGCTGCCATGGTTAATAAACTGAGACTTGAGGTATGTTTTTGTGGGGCCATTTCTGAATTTCTATTTGATTAATAAACTGAGACTTGTTAGTTCTGTAACTGAGAATTTTTCATCTTGCAAAACTTGTAGGAGGAGATCGAGGGGCCTATCAACGAGATTGAGGAGGAGATCGGGGATGAAGACATGAATGAGAAAGACAACGAGGGGTATAAGGAGGAGATGGGGGACGAAGACATGGACAGTGATCCTGACATCATGAATGAGGCCGATGGGCCGTAGGCGTTTGCTGTTCGCCTGTTCTTTAATACTTCTATTTCTAGTACATGTCTGTTTGTGCTTTGCGGACTTGTGGATTGTGATGAACTATTAAATCGTGTCTATTTGAATGTGGAGTCTGTGGTGCCGTGGTGGACTGGTGGTCATAGTCTCATAGAGAGTTGGTAACTTATGTAGCTATATTTATGTTATGTCGGTGTGGGTGGCCAACTTGTTGTATCAGGTTTTATGGTCGGTGCTTTCGTTTTTTCATTCCGCATCCCGATCGTTATCGATATGTTTTCGCTCGAATTAGTTCGTTTTCGATTATCATGTTATCCCATTTTTTCGAATTCGTTTTCGTTTCCGTTTTTTTTCGATTCCGTTTTCGTTGTCGTATTCAAATGTAAAAGTAAAAATAGACCCGATCGCGTTTGACCGTTTTCAACCCTAATGCCACCTGCGACTGCTCCTACCACCACCGATGGTCTGCTACCCGTTTACCCTCTCTGTTAGTAGTGTTGTGCTTGTGTTTGTGTAGTGTTAATGTTGTTGTTGTAGATCTGTGATCAAGAACACCTCTTTTATTATCAAAGTCATGTACCTGATTATGATCTACTCCTAGTGATTCAAGTTTTGGGTCTAACAATGGCTACACACAACGTGGATATCCTCAAAAAATAGTTTTGCTGAAACACACATCTCTACCTAATTATAAAGCCAGGATTGTTTCTGCGGTACGTCGTAATTTTACGAAACCCCCCCTAATTTATTCTCTATTCTCTAATAGTAAAGCAAAAAAAAGACCTCTGCCTATAATTTTTGTATGTCGTCGTTCCTGCTCCGCATCGGAAACGAGCATCTGGAAACGAACCGGTCACGACGTTACGTATACTTCTCCCTACTCCTCCGTCTCTATTAAAAAGAAAAAAAGAAAGAGTCCTGGAGGTTAATCGATTCAAGATTAGGGATCAATACACGGAAAAACGGATACATATGAACACGGGGCTCATGAGCACTGGAGCCGCCGTCGCATCTCGACATATCTAGTCTAAAAATCGGCCAACGAGACAGATATGTACATACACCAACAAAAAAGAATACATCGAAGAACTATGGCTGGGTTGATCACCGAGATCGGCCACAGCACCGCTCGCTCACCCCAACACCAGCTTGCTGGCCGCTTGTCACTGCGCTGAGCACACGGCAGCTTTCATTGAGGGGATGTTACAGCGTGCACCATCTTGTTACTAATGCTGAGAGTGGTGTAACTTGAAGGCGGCTGCATTCGTTAATTAAGATGGAGCTCCGCTGGACTTGACTTGCAGCTACGGACGCTTATTTGGTGAAGAAAGAGCATGTGGGATTGGATTACTACAGAGTGGAGAGAGCTGGAGCTGATTTTTTTGCTCGATCAGAACAGCAAAGCTTGAAAGTAGAGAGGGGAATCATGTAGGCACTAGCTGCTGCTTGGATGGATATGATGATAGTAAAGAGAGATTGGTGGAAGAAGCTAGCTGCTGTGCTTCTCGGTGAACGAAATAAGAAAGAGGCAGGAACAGATGGCGTCGCAGCTCGGAGATGGAAAGATAGGGCCGGCCGGCGCCCGACGACGTCTATTTATTTTACACGAGTACATCTTGGCCGTTCAGCGTTTTAGTGGGCCAAATCCGCCAGATGGACCAGAGACGTCAGCCCAATGAATTATTAAGAAGGATAGTGATGATGGTAATACAAAACTCAACGTCTCATATGAAGAAAAACCTAGAGAAAGATGGAAAAAAACTCATTGTGAATAAATCCCACGTGTAAAACTAGAGAACTATTGCAATCTTTAATAGCTTATTTTATATCATCTACGTTCTGCATTATAGCTCCATTTTCTTTTGTGGTTCTTATATTGATGCGATTTTAGAAGCAAGACTATAATTATTATACTATTGTAATTGTTCATAAAGTTGGAATGGGAGGAGGCCTGAGTAGCTAGCTGCTCTAGCTTTAGAGGCCGCAGTCCATATTCGCATCGCGTTTATGAGTGGAAGATGGTCCGACCAGTGGAGTGAGTTATGGTCCGTGCCTAGCGTCTCGTAACACATGGGCTATTCTCCTATTCTAACCTCTTACCCCTATTTTTTTCATAAGTAACATCACTATAAGCATATAATAACATACCAAGTTTATAAAATCATAGCATTATAGCATATATTTTTATCCCGTAGCATCACACGGGTATTTTTGCTAGTTAGCAATAATGTAGAATTCTATCACCAACCACACTGAACCACAATATTCTTTTGAGCTTTGGATTAGCGCTAAACAACCTTATAAATCAATCTGATCTTTTGGTCATTTTCTGGTGCGACTGAAAAAAGGAATCATAACTCTGGATTACATATGTTAGGATTGTCAGGGTTGGTTTCAGTCAAAGCAAATCAAAGATTGGTTCATGTCTTTGTCGGTTGCACCACCAGTTCTTGACAGCCTATCATAACATTAAGCTTTGGTTTCCTTGGAGTACTTGATGTCCTTTAATTTGTGCTGCGTAATATCCAGGTTCCTGGTGTCAGCTGAAACAATCGGTCCTGAAGGAGATGGCGTATGAGATCATCAGCGAGTTCATACTCTGGCACAACCTTGATTATTAGAGCGTGGATAGATGGATCATGCGATAAACTCAAGGAGGCATGCACCCATCATCAAGAACCATGAGCTCAACTGCTCAAGTATCGGGCCACCACCGAGCTGTGTAGGTAAGCTACCGTACCCAGTGTCACTCACGTGCCCTGCCCTGCATCTGCACCATCTCTATCAAGCAGAGCCATATTGCAATGCAGGAGGAGGAGATAGCTAGGCCAGTTCTTCATCAGCAGACGAGGGACATCACAATCCATGCATATGACCTTGATTCGACAATGGCTTAGGGGTGGAGGAGATAAGGAAGGTGTCCAAGCCGAGAAGGAGGTATGAAGTTTATCCGCTTCAAGATGCGAAAGTCGAGGCAAAAAACAAATCGAGTTCGAGTTCAATTCTGAGTCCAGAGCACATTATTACTAGAGAAAACCACATCCGCCCTCCTCATATGCCTCGGCGCCATCAAAATCCGGTGCTAATACTACATTAACACCGGGTCCAAAATTCGCGAGCCCTTGGGGGTTTAGCACCGGTTGACCAACAAGTGCTAATGGTCCTCAACCTTTAGCACCGGGTTGTAACATCAACCGGTTTGGTGTTACGATCCGGTGCTAAAAGGGGTGTCACATGCTACTTTTGAAAGCATCTTTTATCCAGTCACATGTGCTGCACACTGCAAAGTCAAATTCAGCGGAGAAATAGGATCTCCTCCCCCGCGGGGCGGCACGGGGTCCCCAAACCACCTCGCCACCGGGCCGCCTACCTCCTCTGCCCCCTCCTCGCCGTCGCCCGAGTGGCCGGCCGGAAGTCCGGCGCCCGTAAGGAGGGCGACAGCGAGGCGTCTCCTTCGACGGTCGAGGTCATCCCGCACGGGCGGCGCTACCTCCTCCTCCGTTGAGGACGAGGCGGCTATGGCGCTCGATTGGCCGGATCCGCAGTGAGTTTTTGGGGAGCAACGACGGCTGGATCTCGGTGCGTGGCGGCGGCGGTCCACGGGCGGCCGGTGGCAGTGGCGGCCGGCCCGCGGGGGGCGCCTGAGCAGAGGGTGCATGCGTGGCCGGCGAGCCGGGGCTGCGGTGTCAACGCGTGGGCAAGCTGCACGCGCGGGCGCCTTCGGCCTTGGTGTTGGAAAGGCTAGCTCCAGACTTTGCAACTACATCTGGTGATGACATCTTCAATTTTGCCTTTTCTTTTCATATAGATCAAGAGACATGAGTCACCTTGGCTTTATTCATGGATTCTCTTACTCGAAGATGGATTTCATCTGCAATTTATTCCTGGTGGATTATGCACGGGTACCGGTGGTTACTTTGCAGCATGGTATCTCAGGTTACGAATTCAGATGGTGTGCCGGATTTGGAGTTCGTGGCCGTTTAAAGTGGGTCAGGGATGGTCTATATGGAAGCATTGGCCTGGTAAGAAGGAGAAAGCAACACGGTGTGACTTGGTCGTGGTGGTAATTGCTACTAATTCATCAGTTCCGGGAAGAAATTCTTAGGTCTGGCCTTAATTGGTTGAACCTGGCACTGACCTTGCTGAAGGCATTGTTTTGATTAATATGAATTACTCCCTCGTGAAAATATTTGATCTGGTCTTAATTGGTTGGGTCATTACAATATCGGTACGTGCGTGTGTCGTTTCCTCGTTGGAGGCGTTGTATCGGGAGCCTACTTCATAGTCCAAGAGTTGCTTTGGTTTGTGAAGCGGATGAAGATGAAGCCGCTTGTGGTAGTTTGCTAGGTCATGGTGCTCTCATTTTTTATTTCTTTTCATTGGCTGTGTGCATCTTAGTTATGCAGAGGCCGGGTTGGATCTTATATAATTGTATCATCTCGATGTAATTGTCTAAGATCAATAAAGCTTCCCTTTTCCAAAAAAAAGTCACATGTGCTGCGTAGGTGAGATGGAAAAGAGTGTACACACGAGCTAAGAGGTCCCGAGTTTGAATCCGAGCAACACACATATTTTTTAGTGAGTGTCCACCTTTAGCACTGGTTATTTGACTGGGTGCCAAAGGTGAGCACCTTTAACACCGGGGGTTTTGGCTATTTTTCTACTAGTGGCATCACTCACCAAAATCGTCGCATACGGGCTCGGTTTTGACTTTTTTACATGTGCATGGAAAGCTAACAAGATAAGCTTTTCAATGGCACTACTATCATATCAGAATTCCATATGAGCCGGCGTGAACCGTGAAAACAATATGACGTCAAGAATCTATCAGGTGCTGCTCCATGGTTTTGTGGACCATTGGGCCGTGTATTGTGTTAGAGTCCATTAGAGGCGCCCCCCACAACCCTAGCTTTACCGTAGGAGTATATATTCAGCGGTTGTCGCCACATTAGGGTTTGAATTTTGTTTAGTTCTAGTTTTCCTTTCAACTTGACCGTGTATTGATTCTTTGTAACTATGGCGGCAAGTCCTTTTACTAAGATACAGGGCCCATGTTCTTGTTCTACTCGACTGTGGCGATTAATCCTTTCGTGTCAAGAGCTCGAATTCCTTATTTGATTTTGCTTCATTCATATTTGCAATTTCAGATTGCGTCTTTATCGCTGTACTTGTGTTCTCGATTCATATGTAGGGAAAGTCTTCGTGACAAGATCAATTGTGTTGTGCATAGTTGATAGCCAATGAAGCAGCGGTATAGCGGTTGCAGTGATGTCTGGATTGTCAACGTCAAGATCTCCACCGATCGACTTATCGGTACCTTACGAAAGATCAGGCTAGCGTCTCCATCAAATAATGACTTGGTCTTTTTACAGAAAAAGTGATTCTCTTCTTTCATGCATTCTGTTTTGAGAGGATCAAATTGGATATAATTTTAGTCCATGTTGCAGCATGAGGATACAAGGCAATACGGCTTGTTGCCTTAGATATAGTTGCTAAAAATGTACGAATGAGAAGCAAATAGACGCTGCTTTTGATTATTCTATTTTTTATATGTTCTTGTCTTCCTTTTATTTATGATAAGCATTTGCGCCGAGAATGATGTAAGAATTTTGCTGCATGGTCACAAATGCCGGAAATATTTTCTTTTTCTAAAAGAATGCTGTTGACTTGTAGGATGCTGACAATTGTAGCCATTGACTAGGAGAGACTTAATTTTGTTAACATGTATTTAAGACCATGGCGTATTCAAATCAACGACCCCACTGAATAAGTTTTTAAATATTCAAGTTTGCCAGTTTGCCACTAATAGGCGCTGAATAACTAAATCGAAGGGAGGCTAGTTTAGAGGCTTAGAGCTAGGGCTAAAGCTACGAGCCTACGACACAATTTATATTCCACATATTGCATTTTCAGATGTTTTAAAATTAAATTTTAAATGACTATTCTCGACATTATGTGAGATTGACAGATTACAATTGGGCATATATTCAACACTCTTTGCATCTATCCCCGGCAATTATTTCGAAACTTATCTGTTCATCAGGGTTGTTTTCCTTTACAGCCGATCTGACCGAATTGTGTAAGAATTCTTCATGGACAAACGCTCCATCTCATGCATAATTCTGTTTCCGGATCATGCTTTAAATATGAAGCAAAAAAAAAGATCAATCGCAAGCATAAGTAGATTTTCATAGACAGGCAAACACCTTAAATTCTAATCTAATATAAGAAAACACCTTATCTAATCTAATCTAATAAAATAAAATCATCATCTCAATAAATCCAAAATAATTGGGTCCAATTGCTAAACATGTCCAATAACATTTTACAATAATACCCTTGCAACATCGTACAAACTGGTATGATCTCTTCTAGGAAACTCAAATTCGAAATCTGATGCGCTTTGGAACAATTTTTCATCAAATTGCATCGTCGGCTACCGGACATCAAGACTGGTCATGACTTTAGACCAGCTCACAACATCATGGATCACGAAGAAATGCATAAGGGTCATGGCGATTCTCACTATCTGGATCTGGAACTGCAAAGTTGTCAATCAACTAATTAGATCATTTATAAATCAAATCGACAAAAAATGAAAATAAAACATAAATGAGTGCCATGTTTGGGATGTGAAGTTACAGGTAGAAGAACATCCTTTAGCCCCTGTTGGGGGTTTGCTGCGGGGATTTGAACTCAGGACTTCTTAGCTCGAGCATACCCACCTTACCATCTCACCTAAGCAGCACATGTGATGGGGTAGAAGATGCTTTCCTTTTGAAGTAGCGTGTGATACCCCTTTAACACCGGGTCGTATTTACCAACTTTTAGCACCGGTTCCTAATTTTGAACCTGATGCTAATGTACCTTTAGCACCGGGTCTTTAGGGTGCCGCGGCATATGTGCCGGGTGGATGATGTGCAATTTGGAGAATTGTTTGTATTGCTTAAGCCTAGACTGTTCACAGAAAGGAGAAATAAATGTTTAAGCTTTGACTACTATCATGAGATCTGAATGCACTTGACATTGCATGCCTGATGCCTCCTAATTATATATACCTTGACATAAATTTGTGATGTTCAATAATTATATATACGTTTGGTGCTGGAAATATTATTGTAAACAATTAAATTTTATTTATCAAATTAGTCCCTAGTAATTCGGACTAGTACAATCATGATTATTTTTTCTCGAATACGCAGGAGACCTGCGTATCTTTGTATTACTAGAGAGAGAAAAACGGATAATCGCGATTAGTCACGATTAGTCGACCTTATCAGTATCCTCACATCGATTATGCCAACGATTCGATTAGACCGACTAGATATCTAGTCGTCCGATTAATCATCGACTAATCACGATTAATCATTCAATCAGGTTAGGAGACGACTAGCATTTTGATCGTTTTAGGCTGGTATTGGGCTGGCTTGGTGGGAATTTGGCCCATTGGGGTTTAGGTATATATACGATTGTGAGGGTCAAGTGAAATTCTTAAGTGTTGAGTTTAGGATCTCAAGCTTGGAGTTTCTGTGATGGATCGATGGTTAGTATATCTCCTTCGTCTTGTTGTGTTACTACTTTTTTGTTAATTCTTGTTTTGTACTATATAGTATATCATATCAGTCCTAGTATATACACATATACTAGGACGACTAGGCCATCGACTAGAAACGACTAGGCTCGACTAATCGAACCGATTAACGACTAATCACGACTAATCAACTTATCGGTACCCGTATAATCGATTCTAGTCGTAAGGGTGCACCCGTATACAATCATGATGAGCCCTTACCTTCCGGAGGTGTGACGGGTTGAACAGACGGAGGATCACCGCCTGCTCCTGGAGTAGCTGGAGGATCGCTGCTGCCTGGAGCGCCTGGAGGTGTAATGGCAGGTAGTGCGGGAGAATTGCTGACCGAAGGTGCCTGCTGAACGGGGGTGTTGTTATCAAGTGCCATCAGCTCTAGGGAGAATGCAAGCTGAAGGGTGACGAGTGCCTTCAGAAATATTGTTTGCAAGGGTATATATATGCAATTGTATGTCAGAAAATGTAAAGAATCATTTGGACCAACTACTGACCTACCTGGTCTGATCCAGAACCGAAGAATTATGTGCTTTCACAGCTTCCTTCAGAAGGTGGGGTGTGCGTTCACATCATGACAGTCACAGCTTCCTTCAGAAGGTGGGGTGTGCGTTCACATCATGACAGTATCACAGTCGTGGAAGATTTTTGCACAAGAATATATTCTCTTCGGTCAAAGTTTTCGGCAGCTGGACGGATCAATGGCCGTGTGCAGAGGTTGGTGGGGTAATGGCATCTCAGTTTGCTGTCTGAAGACTAAAAAATGCCGAATTTCTTAGCACCTAATTGCAGGTTCAGGAAATTGAAAGAAGTGGTTTATCAGGGTTGCTGTTAGTCATATGCTTTTCTGAAATCAACTTATGTGAAATCCTTCGGATCGAAAAAATTAGCTCTTTCAGATATGGTGCCATTTTGTCATAACTTTGTCTAGCTAAAGTTGGTTTTAGTATCCAGAACAAAATACGGCCGATCCGGGGTTTTCTCTTTGTTAACTGATAATTTAAGTATTGTTTCCTGACTATGCCCTATATACTAACTGAACGAGAGCTTAGCTGATTGAGGATACCTGCAAGTAACTCTTGTTTTTACTAATGAAATGGTCCACAGTACAGCCCCAATAATGTCGAACTTCCAAGCAACTCAATTGCCAGCCACCCTCCTGAAAGAACTTGCATTTTTATATGGCACAGTGGAGTCAAGACTTCAACAACTACACCTAAAGGATTAAAAAACCAGCAAATTAAACAGTTTGGACGAAAACCAGTGAAGCTCAACACCAAAGCATGCGTCCATACATCTTTCTAGTTAACAGCATATGTTGGACTAGAAGATGGTGTGCCATTTACAGATAGGCAAGGCGCTTCTGCTGTTCTGCCCCATATTTAAGTATCCTCTTGTAAAGGACAATCTGGACAAAGAGCACAATGGCCTCCTTGGGTGTCTTCCCGCCATGTCTTGTTTGGCTTGTTTATCTCGTCATCTTCAGCCTACCAGTGGCCACAAGCGATGAGACAAAAAATGACCAACAAGCACTGCTCTGCTTCAAGTCACAGCTATCTGCTCCAGCCGATGTTTTTGCCTCATGGAGCAATGCATCCTTGGAGTTCTGCAGCTGGCACGGGGTCACCTGCAGCCAACGGCTACCTCACCGTGTTACTGCACTGGATCTCGCATCAGAAGGCATCACAGGTACCATATCACCTTGTATTGCCAATCTCACCTCACTTACAAAGCTGCAACTGTCGAACAATAGCTTCCACGGGAGCATTCCATCAGAGCTTGGCTTACTCAGCCAACTCAGCAATCTGAACCTAAGCATAAACTCTCTAGAAGGTAGTATCCCTTACGAACTTTCTTCATGTTCCCAACTTCAGAACCTTGAATTGTGGAACAATTCTCTTAACGGGGATATACCACCTGCCCTTGGTCAATGCATCCATCTTCACGAGATTAACCTTAGCAACAACAATCTAGAAGGAAGCATCCCCTCTCGTTTTGGGACTCTTCCAGAGCTGCAAATACTAATCCTTGCTGGTAACAAGCTTAGTGGTGCCATACCGCCCTCTTTGGGTAGCGGCCTTTCTCTCAAATATGTTGATCTTGGGAGAAATGCTATCACCGGAGGGATTCCAGGTTCCTTGGCTAGCAGTTCATCTCTCCAAGTACTTAGGCTCATGAGAAACAGTCTTAGTGGAGAACTCCCAGTGGCTCTCTTCAACACCTCATCACTTATTGCCATTTGTCTCCAAGAAAACAAATTTGTTGGTCCTATACCACCTGTTACAACCAACTCTCCCCCAGTAAAACATCTTCATTTGGGAGGGAACTTTCTCTCAGGAACAATACCAGCCTCATTAGGGAATCTTTCTTCCCTACTTGACCTTCGTCTTACACGGAACAAGTTAGTTGGGAGCATTCCAGAGAGCATTGGATATTTGCCAACATTAAGTATTCTGAACTTGAATTTAAACAACTTATCTGGGCCAGTACCGACCTCCCTCTTCAATATGTCCTCCCTAACAGCTCTTGCTGTGGCAAACAATTCACTCAATGGAACATTGCCTTTCCACATCGGTTACACACTGCCAAAAATTCAGATACTAATCCTGTCATATAACAAGTTCGATGGTCCTATTCCAACTTCTCTTCTCAATGCTTACAACATGCAGTGGCTATACCTAGGAGGAAACAGGCTAACTGGGCCTGTGCCATTCTTTGGATCACTGCCAAATTTAACAGAACTTGAAGTGTCATATAACATGCTAGATGCAGGAGACTGGAGTTTTATCTCTTCGCTATCAAATTGCTCCAGATTGACTAGACTGTATCTAGCAGGGAACAATTTCCAAGGGGAATTGCCAAGATCTATCGGCAATCTTTCTAATAGTCTCGAAGTATTGTGGTTAAGGGACAACAAAATTTCTGGGCCCATACCACCAGAGTTGGGCAATCTTAGGAACCTCAATACATTATATATGGATTACAATCGCTTCATTGGTAGTATACCACCAACAATTGGGAATCTGAAAAAATTGGTAGTTTTAGCTGCTGCACAAAACAGACTCTCCGGCACAATCCCTGATGCTATGGGCAACCTTGTTCAGCTGACTGATCTGAAATTGGACGGCAACAACTTGAGTGGCACGATACCTGCAAGCATAGAACGTTGTACTCAACTCCAAATACTCAATCTTGCCCATAACGCACTAAATGGGAGCATACCTAGACCAATATTCAAAATTTCTTCTCTTTCTCAAGAATTTGACTTATCAAACAACTACTTTGCTGGAGGGATACCAGAGGAAATTGGCAACCTCATTAATTTGAATAAATTTAGCATCTCAAACAACATGTTGACAGGCAACATCCCATCCACTCTTGGCAAGTGTGTGCTTCTGGAATATCTTAAGATGCAAAACAACTTTTTTGAAGGAAGCATTCCACAATCTTTTGCAGAACTGGTAGGAATCAAAGAGTTGGATATTTCTCGGAACAATTTGTCTGGAAAAATCCCAGAATTCTTCACATCCTTGAATTATCTGGATTACCTTAATTTATCCTTCAACAATTTTGATGGAGCAGTTCCAAGAGGCGGTATTTTTGGCAATGCTAGTGCGGTGTCAATCGAAGGAAATGATCAGTTGTGCAGCAGTGTTCTAACAGGAGGTATCCCCCTCTGTTCAGCAAGGACCGATGGAAGAAAAAGCAAGAACACGTATTTGCTTTTAGTTGCAAAGATAGTAACACCAATTGTTATAATCTTACTGTTTTCTGTTGCCACATTTTTCTGGAGGAAGAGAATGCAGGCAAAAGCACATTTACAACAATTCGATAAGCACATGAAGAACACTACATATCACAACATCTTAAAGGCAACAGATATGTTCTCTTCTACTAACTTAATTGGCTCGGGTTCATTTGGAAAGGTTTATAAAGGTAGCATGAAGCTTCACAAAGAGCAAGTGGCCATCAAGATTTTTAACCTCAATATACATGGAGCACATAGGAGCTTTCTTGCAGAATGTGAAGCCCTGAGGAATGCCCGGCATCGGAATATCATAAAAATAATTACTTTATGCTCTTCAGTGGATCCTACTGGGGCTGACTTCAAGGCCATAGTTTTCCCATATATGCTGAATGGGAACCTAGACATGTGCCTAAATCAGAAGGCCCATCAACATAGTCAAAGAAACATTCTGACTTTAAGTCAAAGAATCAATATAGCATTAGATTTGGCATATGCTCTGGATTATCTTCATAACCAATGTGTATCTCCATTAATACACTGTGACCTGAAGCCAAGCAATATTCTTTTGGACCATGACATGGTGGCATATGTCAGCGACTTTGGCCTAGCAAGGTTTCAATGTAATAAATCAAGTGCACATCAAGATAATTCAGCAAGTTTGGCTGGCCTAAAAGGGTCCATCGGATATATCCCACCAGGTGAGTTAATCTTCAGTTTAAGTTCTTTTTTTTTTGTTCTCAGCAGAACTGTGGAACAGTGCTGCACTTCTTGAATTTAATTACAGCTGTAAATATATGTGCAGAGTACGGCATGAGCGAAGAAATATCAACCAAGGGTGACGTTTATAGTTTCGGAGTGCTCCTCTTGGAAATGATGACAGGTTGCCGTCCCACTGATGAAAGATTCAGTAATGGTACAAGCCTGCATGAGTTTGTTGGTAGATCATTTCTAGACAATATCAATGAGGTTCTTGATCCTACCATGCTACAAGATGAGAACAGCACAACTGAAGTGCTGCAGAATTGCATAATTCCCTTGGTCAGAATAGGACTTTCCTGTTCTATGACATCACCCAAAGAGCGACCAGGAATGGACAAAGTTTCTACCGAGATCCTTACAATCAAGAATATGTTCTCAAGCATACATGATCACACGAAATAAATTAGACAGATAGTACCTATATTTAGTCAGAATATAGATTACTAATGTACCCCAAGCGATGCTTTTGCAATCTCCTTTTGCTTTCTGTAATCTATATAGCTAACCTAATATGCATTCATCTGCAGAATGTTCCCACTGTTACGATCAATTGGCAATGTACAAACCCTACTGAAGTAATGGGGTTCGAGAGGTGTTTCTAGAAACCGAATTTAGGCCTGAACTGGGAACGAACTCTTAGGGATCGGAGCAGCCGAGCAGCTCCAACACCAATTGCGACCCCAATCCGCTCGGCGTAGGGCACAAGTGATCGACAACAGCCAAACTTCGGGTCATCGGGTGTGTATAGGCGTACCTGGCGGGATAACCCTAGCCCCCTCCGCCGTACGGCGCGCGCTTTAAATCCGCTTTCTACCGCGCGCCGCCATGATGGCCGCCACCGCAGGAGCTACCTTCGGGCGCACCGCGCACCACGACTCGCCCCATTTTGTGCCGCGCCGACTCGCACGAGCGCCGCCGATAGCCGCGACGGCGCGCCATTGGAACGGAGAAAGGTTGGTTCGGGAGGAAAAAGAGAGTGTATTTGCCACGTGCACGATCAGTGGTGGCTTGAGCAGTTGAGCCCAACCGAGAGAAGAGAACAGAATATATCCGAATTGCACATCATGAAAAAGATTACTCCGTACCTTGCTTGGACCTTGTTCAAATAAACATCGGTCTTAAGATTTACACAAAGGTAAAAAAATGAAAAAGGAATCACAATTTTTTTAACGAACTAGCTAGAGGAGGTGCCAACTATACGTGTGTTTAGTTCCAAAAAGAGAACGTAAAAAAATCACATCGGACACTGTAGCGTACTGTAGCACTTTTCGTTTGTTTGTGGTAAACATTGTCCTACCATCACCTAACTAGGCTCAAAAGATTCATCTCGTCGTGTACATCAAAACTATGCAATTAGTTTTTTATTTATCTACGTTTAGTGTTCCATGCATGCGTCGTTTGTTATATTTAATGTTTCGATGTGATGGCGATGTGATATGGATGCGATGAAAAGTTTGGTTTTTAGAGACTAAACAGGTCCTAAAAAGAGCAAAACAATTCCGTAATATAACCGAAATACACATCACAAGGGAGTGAGCAACACAATGTAACATCCACTCTTTAGCATCTTAAAAGTCACTAAAATTTGAGCCCTTTTATTTTACGACAAATATTTCCTTTCATTTTGCTAGCTAGAATGACTAAACAATTATATAAATTAATATTCAACAAATATAACCATTTGTGTTGAATGTTAGTTCTTCCTAAACTCTAGCCCCTTCCGCCTCCAAGGTCAACATTTTTCGAATTTGACTAGACCAAAGTTTCCAAAAATTTCCGAAACCATTTCCTAAATCCCCAAGCCATCTTGGGCCAAAAGTATTTCGCCCTTCAACCCAGCCCACACACTCTTCTTTTATCCTCTTCCCTCTTTCCTTTCAGCCCAACCCACCTCTCTCCTTCTCTCTCCACAGCTTGGTCTACAACAACTCTGTCCCATTTAACTTTGACTCTTTAACTTTCAGCCCACACTGGCCGAGCGCCAACACACACTCTTCTTTTTCCTCCTTTTTACTTTCAGCCCAACCCGCCCCTCTCCTCTCTCCACAGCTTGGCCTACAACAACTCCGACTCGTTTAACTTCCAGCCCACACCGGCCGAGCGCCAACACGAAATACGTCTTATTTGAAATAAATTGAATGAATAAGTCAGAAAAGAAGAATCTTTCTTTTGGATTCCTGGTATTCTAGACTCTTTTCCACACTAATTACCAATTCTTCAGCAGCCGCAAGGGCTATAACAAAAATTGCGTCCTGCTTGGGTTCCTTCGGCCTCAAAACATTGATTTAATTTTAAATTTCCTGATATTTGTTTCAATATCATTTCTAGTTTTTATATGTTTTGTTCATAAATAAAAAATCCTTTAGTTTTAGAAATAAAAAATAATTTATCATTGAAGGTGTTTGAAATATGAATTTGTGTTGGAATAATGTTCTGCTTTGTTTTCAAATTCAAGGATATTTGAATTTATATAACAATTCCTCTTAAAATACGTATACAAATGTACGATGTGCGTAATATCCGATCCGCAAACCACTTGACCCCTATGGCCCTATGCATGTGGGCCATGTCTATAGGTGTTGGAGAGCAAAGGTGCACAACGGTAATGGGAACAGAGCGGATGAGTGGCAGACTGACGCACCAATATTGAAAAAAAAGTATTTCGAAAAAAATATTGAAAAAAACAATTGCGAGTAATTTTAAAGAGCTTTTGAAATGGTAAAAACTATAGTTAAAACATAGAGTTTGGTGCATGTATGCCTCTTGTATACATGACCCCTCATCTTGTTTTGATGCTTAACATACAAGCTTTGTGATGCAATATAATCACTAAGCATCAAAGTAAGAACTACAAACACGAACCCAAGACGGAATATATCAAGATCAGCGGAACAAAATTACAGAATCGCCAGCGGACATCGCATCGCATGAGGAAGCACGATCGTAAGACGGTTGCCAATACCACTACCAATGCAAAAAATGTTTTATTACCAGTTCCAAAACCTTTACTAGGTAGCCGGTATTAGTAGTACATCCTTAATATACCTTGTATAAGTTCTAAAAAATACTTTAAATCTCGGAGAGGTAGGCCTGTGCGAGGGTTTTTCTTTCGAATAAACCCGTGAAGAACTTTAATATCTGGTGGTAATTAACGCGAACCGATATTAAAATGTCTCATAGTTTTTCGTTCTTCACAAATATACTGGCTGGTACAGTGGTACTAGTATCGGATCCAATTTTAATCAGTATATTTGTTGTAGATGGGGGTGGTTTTTGGAGTAGTGCACAATCCTATAAGCTATAACAGACCAAGGATTCTTGTGGCCTCCCCTTTACAGCGCTGAGCGTTATGGAGGATCAGGAGGCTGGTGAGTAGCCCTGTGACGATCCAGAGGAGCTACTTGACCAGCTGATTCTACCTGATCTGAACCAAGTGGCGGAACTGCAGCAAGAAGTAACCGATCAATGATCATTTGCTCAAATGCAACAAGAAGCAAATGCAATACAAGATGCTCAGGGAAATGTCATACATATCAGTATAGATCACAGTAGAGAGTACTAGAGACGCTCACCAGTTCCAGCGCCACCTTCCTGAGAATGTGGGCCATCGCCTAGGCATGGAGCGGCAGCGGCAGGTTCAACGGCCGGAGGATCACTGCACAGAGCGGCTGCAGGAGTAGCTGCCGCGCCAGCCGCCAGGGGATTGTTGCATGGAGTGACCTGATTACCCGAAGAATTGTTGGCACCGGGAGCGGCCGAAGGGTCGCTGCAGCTGCTACCAAACGCCACCTTCTCTATGCAGAGCACCAGGTTGCAGGACAGCGGTGGCTGCCTCCGGACAAGCCGAAGCGCCATTCTCTCTCTTTCTCGGCAGGTCTTGATAGTCAAAATTGGCAGCAGCTGAGGGAAACCGGTCTGACCGGTTTGCTGAACCGGTCAGACCGGTTTGGAGTTGTAATTCGGGTAGGATTAGGATTCCGAGTTTTATCCCATATTATAACCGGATTGGAAGGGGTACGACTTCCCCGGCCTATATATACGAAGGCTAAGGCCGATTGAGAGTCATTCCAATCGAATCAAACACAATTGTTCCTTATTTTTTATCTCCAAACCCTAAACACTTTTCCAACCCTAATTGTTGTCTTTTGCTCGTCTCCGCGACGTACTAAGGCGTTCTAGGTGGCCTGCCGATCCTAGAGCAACCCTAGATTGCTTGAGCTCCGACGGGTCCCTCCCGAGCTTCAGTTTCTAGGTCTTCACGACCTCCTGTCAGAAAGCGGTCAGACCAGTTCTAGGAACCGGTCAGACCGGTTTGCCCGAGGGAGGCCGGGTGTTGGCCGTGGTGACGGCCGTGCTGCGATCTTGAGTGTGTTGTCGCATCTTTGTGTCAACATACTTTTTGGCGACTTCGCTGGGGAAGATTAATCTGATTCCAAGACCGATCTAATCTACCTCGAAGATGTCGGGTGCAATTAGTGAGCTCGACAAGAACAACATCATCACCGCTACGATGGAAGAACTCACGGACGAGGAGCGGAAGCGGTACCTGATTGCTGAGGAACACTTCAAGGCGCAATTCTTGAAGGGCTTCAAAAAGGATCGTGGAGGCTTCGTCAAGAGAGTTGAAGAGTTCGTCATGCCAGCTTTTAAGTTGGCTAACGATCAAGTTGGGGAGCTTCCTAATAAGGTAACCGGTGAACCCTCTGATTTAATGCAACAAATAACTCGCATGATGGATGAAAAGTTGCATGCTGCACAAACTGTTACTAGTGAGTTAATTGTTAATATGGCTAGTAATTTTGAGGCATTTAATAAGGGTAAAAATACTTTAGAAGATCCTAATGCACGTCAGGTGTACCGGAAAATATTATAGATCATAATTTGGGTATGCCACCGAATTTTTATTCAGGACAGCCACCTCATCCCAGTTCGGTCCAAGAACCGGTCAGACCGGTTTTCCCAACCGGTCAGACCATGGTCGGTTCCATGGGTGCTGGTGCAACAAATGCGATGGTTTTATCTAATACAGTTGCTTCTGGTCCTGTTTTTACACCCCCTCGTACTACGGTTGTAGGAAGTGCACCTTCGGGATCCGGTGTTTCTTGTGGACCAATTCCGAATGTTTCTCAAAATATGATGTATAATACACCTCGTTATACACAAAATACACCCAATAGTAATTATCAAGCCGATTTTTCTAAGTTTAAAGAAGATCTGGCTAATACAATTAGAACAAAGCTTGGGATTCATATGAGTAGTTCACGTTTATATAAAAACCATATCCTCCTGAATTTGATCTAGTTACATATCCTAATGGTTGGCGTGTTCCTGAGTTTGTTAAATTCAATGGTGAAGATAATCGTACCACTTGGGAGCATGTTAGTCAATATATTTTGCAGCTAGGAGAAGCAGCTTTTTATGAGCCGTTGCGTGTGCGTTTGTTTTCATTAACATTGACTGGAACTGATTTCTCTTGGTTTTCTTCGCTTGCTCCCAATTCTATTCAAAGTTGGTCTCAATTGGAGCGTAAATTTCATGAGCACTTCTTTAGCGGAGAAAATGAAACTAAATTAACTGATTTAACATCTATTAAACAAAGCCGAGAGGAATCGGTTATAGATTATTTCAGAAGATTTAGAGATACAAAGAATAGATGTTTTAATTTGTCAATCTCTGAAAAAGATTTAGCAGGTTTAGTTTTTGCGGGCTTGCGATCTTATTTGAAAGAGAAATTAGAAGGTTTTGATTTTCTTTCTATCAATCACTTGCAAATGAAGGTCATGAGTCTTGAATTAAAGTTAAAACATGTTAAGGAAAATGCTAAGCCTCATCATTCCAATGTTTATATGGTTGACAATGATTCTGATAGTTCGGATGATGAGGATAATGAAGTTTATGCTGCTGAATTTGTTTGGCCATCAAAAGCTAAGCCTTGTTCTTGTCCTTCGTTGAAGCCGGTTCAGAAAAATCGGCGAGAAGAAATTAAATTTACTTTTGATGTTGCCAAATGTGATCGTGTTTTTGATGAATTGCTTAAGAATGGTTTCATTAAACTCTCTCATGCAATTCCACCAGCCGATCAATTGAAAAATCATGCATCTTGTAAGTGGCATAATTTTTTTTCGCATGCTACTAATGATTGCAATGCTTTCCGACGATAGGTACAATCGACTATTAATGAAGGTCGATTGGTACTAGCTGAGATGCAAGTTGACAAGGCTCCCTTTCCTGTCCATACACTTGATTTGAATACTAAAGTGTTGATTCGGCCGGAACAAGCCGAAGGAGCTAAGGGAAAGAATGTGATAGTTGGGAAGCCAAGGCCGGAAAAAATTGATGATCAGATTCCGGTCAGAAAAGTGATGCTTGGAAAAACTCTAGATGGTAAAGAGTCTCTGAAGATTACAATTAACGCATCAAGGCCCGGGGGGCAAGAAAGTTCATCAACAGAGAATCGGTCCGCTGATCAGGCGAAACCGGTCAGACCGGTTTCCCAAACCGGTTTGCTCCTGGACCGACCTAGAACTTTCAAGCCTATACGTCTGGAAGTGGGTACTTGGAAAGTTAATGAGCCTAAAGTCAGAGGTACAGTTCTGAAGCAAGGACCTACCTTCAATCAGCTCTTGAACAAGTACACAAAGGCCGCTCAATTTGATCGGCCGGTAAAAAAGAGACAAGATCGCCAATGTGTGGAGATGGTTATGCAGAGAACAATAGGAGTCATGGTGATGTTGTTATTGTTTATCCACCACAGAAGATGTATGCTACCATGCCATGGGTACCTCCGGCGTCAGATTCTCCATATCCAACATGGGACCAAGGAATGTGGATGCAGTGCTTTCCCATGCCACAACCACCCCAAGATTACATGGGCAATGGTCCTAGAATCCCCGTACATGACCGATTGAGCTCATATCAATCAGGTCTGGCGCAAGCTAGCAAAGCGGTCAGACCGGTTTCAAACCGGTCAGACCGGTTTCGGTCTGAACAGAAACAATATGCTTCTCCTCAGCAAGAATATCGTGTCAAGGAGAAGAAGGAGGAAGTAAAGCTTACAGAGGACCTAAAGCAAGTCAAAACTGATGGGTTTGTTAAGATTGGTGATGTTCCAGTGGCTATGCAAGAGTTGAGTAAAAAACCGATAGTTATTGGAAATTCGGCTATTAAAAAACCTGTCATGGCTAATTATCATGAAGCTGGGAGTAGCAAGGCTATGAAGAAAGTGTTTCAACCAAGGTGGTGTCCTTCTGGTTTGACTCATACACAAAAGAGAAAGTTGCAGCGCTTGCGAAACAAAGAAAAAAGGGAACAGGAAGTTGAGAAGTTAAGAGATGAGCATTTCAACAGATATAGGCCAATGATTCCTCAGAAGAAAATTTGGCAAGCCAAGTCAGTTGTGCAACCAGCAGCACAACCGGTCAGACCAGTTTCAGAATCTGGTCAGACCGGTTTGGGTATGACAGAAGCGGTCCGACCGGTTTCTGGAACCGGGCAGACCGGTTTGGAACCAGAAACAGAGAACACACTTGTTCCCAGTGTAAATGAAAGTACTACGCCAGAAAATCCTCCAGTGGTTGAAGATGAGGAGATGGTTGACTTTGAAGCTTCTCCAGAGCATGGCAACATGGAAGTTAATGTTGTTTATTTATCATCTGATTACTTTGTGGTGCCGGAGGAGGTGTCTCATCTTCAGTTAGGACCTCGTGATGCTATATTTCAGAAGCCGCAAGAATCAAACAATCACTTGAAGGCTTTATACATGAGAGGTCATATCAATGGGAAGCCAATCTCGCAAATGTTGGTTGATGGTGGGGCGATCGTGAATCTTATGCCCTATTCTCTCTACAAGAAGATTGGCGGAAAAGACGAAGAATTGATCAAGACGAACATGACGGTCAGTGGAGTCGGTGGCGGCGATCCTATTGGCGTCAAGGGTGTGGCTTCTATGGAGTTGACCATTGGAAGCAAGACCGTTGCTATAGCTTTCTTCGTCTCAGAAGTGCAAGGTAACTTCAGTTTAATTCTTGGACGTGATTGGATTCATGCAAATCAATGCGTACCTTCTACCTTGCATCAATATCTTATTCAGTGGATCGGTGATGAAGTTGAAGTTGTATATGGTGATACTTCTTCCTTCATTGCAACGGCCGATTCTGATTCTATTAGTGCAAATGATAATATTAAGTGTTTGTCGGGCTTAGATTTGACCGATTATGAGCTGATCAGTTGCACTAAGGATGGTTTCGTTCCTGCTACATTAAAGCCGATGGAGAATCGGTTAAATTACTTGCTGTAATTCATGGAGCAAACAAATCAACAGAGACAAACCGGTCAGACCGCTTCCGAAAACCGGTCAGACCGGTTTAGACCTGAACAGTGCCAGTCGAGCCAAACCGGTCAGACCGCTTCTAGAAACCGATCAGGCCGGTTTACGTCTGGACAATGGCTTCAAGAGCGAATTGATCATTTTCGAGAAAAAACAGAAGGTACATTTGAAGCCATTGAAGATCTGGGTGATATAGATAAGCTGGGTCAAGGTTTTTCATCAGCCGACCCTTTAGAAAAAATAGATATTGGTGATGGTAATATTCCTAGGCCAACTTTTGTAAACAAAAATTTATCGGCTGAGTTTAAAGCCGAGTTAATAAGTTTGTTGAGAGAGTATGTCGATTGTTTTGCTTGGGAGTACCATGAGATGCCTGGATTGAGTCGTGATTTAGTTGAGCATCGTTTACCAATTAAAGCCGGTTTTAGACCTTTTAAGCAATCGGCTAGACGTTTTAATCCCGCTATTTATGACCGAATAAAAGATGAAGTTAATCATTTGTTAGATGCCGGTTTTATTCGAACTTGTCGTTATGCGGAGTGGATTTCTAATATTGTTCCCGTTGAAAAGAAAGATTCGGGAAAACTTAGAGTTTGCATTGATTTTAGGCTTCGTTTGGATGTTGATATTGGAGTGTATGGAATTGAATTGGGTTCAATACCAAATCAACCATGGTGTTGAAATGAGATGCAATTTCAATTCTATTGTTTGGATGTCATTGTATTGGAGTTTGGAATCATGGCAAAGAACTCAATTCCATTTTCTGTTTGGATGTACACCATGATAGAATTGGTTTTTACCGGCTTCTTCTCCGTTCTTCTCCTCCCGCTCCGGCACCCCCGAGGAGGAAGGCAACGAGGGAGCAGCATCGCCCATTGCCGAAGCTCCACATCCGTGCACGAGAGAAGAGGAGTCGTCGGTGCCCAAGCTCGGCGGATCGAGCACCACCGCCTCGAGTCCAGGCTCGGGCGGATCGAGCGCCGCCACCTCGAGTCCAAGGTCGGGCAGATCGAGCGCCGCCGCCGCCAGCTTCTAGATGGCCACCATACCTTGGATCCGCGCGCCGCTCCTTGATCCACATCACCGAAGGAGGCAGGGAGGTGTCGTGCAGCTCGTCGGCTGCAGGAGGTAGGGGAGGGGCGGCGAACTCCGTTTTGCTCGCGCTGTCCTTCGCCTCCTCCCTCTCTCGCGCATCAGCGAGGTCAAGCGCATGCGATGCGACCACTGGAGAGGGAGAAGAGAAGGGAGCACTGCCGGCGATGAGGGGGAAGAGAAGGGGAGCGCCGATGGTGAGGGAGAGGAGCGCGTCACCGCCGGCGACGAGGGGGAAGACAAGGGGAGCGCCGCTGGTGGGGGAGAGGAGCGCGCCGCCGCCGATGAGAGAGAAGATGGGCCACTGCCACCGGTGAGGGGGAAGAGGAGGGGAGCGCTGGTGAGGAAGAGGATCTGCACATAGATGTTGGTGACGACGGACGGAGGGAGCTGGGGGCTGAATGCGGCAGGATACCGAGGGGGAAGGCTCTGAATTGGGGGAAGGTGCGTGCAAGGGGAAGGAATGCCGCTTGGTATTCACTCGCAATTCCGTGTCTCAATTCTTTTGACATCCAAACGCCGGCATTCTTGTCTGCAAATTCCAATTCCGAATTCCACCTTCCAATGCCAACATCCAAACGGGACCTTAGAGATCTTAACAAAGCTACTCCAAAAGATTCATATCCTATGCCTATAGCCGATGTTTTGATTAACGAAGCATCTGGACATCGTGTTGTTAGTTTCCTTGATGGTAATGCCGGATATAATCAAATCTTTATGGCCAAAGAGGATATGCACAAAACAGCTTTTCAGTGTCCGGGATTTTTTGGTTTATTTGAGTGGGTGGTTATGACTTTTGGATTAAAGAATGCTGGCGCAACTTATTAAAGGGCTATGAATTTAATCTTTCATGATTTACTTGGTGTCATTGTGGAAGTGTATATTGATGATATTGTAGTTAAATCGGATGGTTTGGATCATCATTTAGTCGATTTAAAACTTGCTCTTGAAAGGATGCGACGGTATGGTTTGAAGATGAATCCACTCAAAGGTGATTTTGGTGTTTCGTCTGGGAAGTTTTTGGGATTTATTATTCATGAGAATGGCATAGAAGTTGATCCCAAGAGAATTGAGGCTATGAAGAACGTCGAAGCTCCTACTTGCAAAAAGGATTTGCAGAAGTTTCTAGGCAAGGTGAATTTTTTGAGAAGGTTTATAATTAATTTATCTAGGAAAGTTGATACTTTTACTCCTATTCTCCAATTAAAAGATGAGGCCGATTTCACTTGGGGGGTAAAACAGCAAGAAGCTTTTGAGAAGATCAAAGAGTATTTGTCTTCACCGCCGGTGCTTAGGGCACCTAAGAGAGGAGTTCCATTCAAACTTTATGTGGCAGCTGAAGATAGAGTTATTGGGGTTGTTTTAACCCAAGAAATCGATACTAAGGAGCATGTGATTGCTTATATAAGCCGACGGCTAATTGATGCAGAAACGAGGTATACTTTCATTGAGAAGTTATGTTTGTCATTATATAATGCTTGTACTCAGTTGAGCCATTATTTATTATCCAGTACTTGCATCGTGTTATGTCAAACCGATGTTATCAAACATATGTTGCAAAAACCGATTTTAAGTGGTAGAATCGGTAAATGGGCTTATGCTTTAGTTGAGTATGATTTGGCTTGTGAACCTTTAAAATTGTAGCTGATTTTATTGTTGAACATCGGATTGATGATACTTGTGAATTCGACGTCGGTTATGTTGCTTGTATACCATGGAAATTGTACTTTGATGGATCGGTTTGCAATGATGGACAAGGAATTGGTGCTGTTTTGGTTTCTCTAAGTGGTGCTATTTTTGAGTTTTCAAACCGGTTAGAAGAAAAGCGTACCAATAATCAAGTTGAATATGAAGCCCTTCTATTTGGATTGAAATTTTTGCAAGACATGGGAATTAAGCATGTTGAGGCCTTTGGTGATTCACTCTTGGTGGTACAGCAAGTATTCAAGGTATGCCAATGTTATAATGGTTCGCTAAATGCATATCTTGATAGATGCCTTGATATCATAGCTTGTTTTGATAAATTTACAATCAAGCATATTCCAAGAGAAGAGAATGGCAAGGCTAATACTCTGGCTCAGAAAGCATCTGGTTATGTTGTTGCAAAGAAATATTTCTACCTTCAAAAACTGATGCAATCGAAAGCCGAGATTCATGTTCTGGACGAACCTGTCCAACCGGTTTCACAAACCGGTCTGACCGCCAGAACCGGTACCGGTCTGACCGGTTTGGAAACCGGTCTGACCGCTTTGTCTCCTGACAGCGGCAAAAAAATTTTGGATGATGTTAGTGACTCCAAGTTTAAGGATCAGGACTGGAGAGTGCCTATTATTACTTATTTGAAAGACCCTGGTCGTGGTGCTGAAAGAAATATTTGGCGATTATCATTTAAATACATATTGCTTGATGATGAACTTTATCGTCGAACCGCCGAAGATTTGCTTTTGAAGTGTTTAGACTCGGATCAGGCCAAAGTCGCCATGGGAGAAGTTCATGAGGGTATTTGTGGTACACACAATCGGCTCTTAAGATGAAGTGGTTACTTAGACGAGCCGGGTTTTATTGGCCTACTATGATGGCGGATTGTTTCAAGTATTATAAAGGGTGTGAAGAATGTCAGAGATTTGGTGATCTACAATTGGTACCTGCTGCGTTGATGCATCCTATTATCAAGCCATGGCCGTTCCGAGGTTGGGGGTTGGATTTTATTGGGCAAATTAATCCTCCATCATCAAAAGAACATCGTTTCGTGTTGGTTGCTACGGATTATTTTACTAAGTGGACCGAAGCTATTCCATTGAAGAATATGACACATAGAGAGGCTTTAAAGGAAATTGGAAAAGATAAGCTTCGGGTTGCTAAAGCTTACAACAAGAAGGTGCGAGGGAAATATTTTCAGATTGGAGAGCTTGTTTGGAAGACAATTTTGCCTATTGGAACGAAGAGCAACAAGTTTGGTAAATAGTCGCCAAGTTGGGAGGGGCTGTATAGAATTGTCAAAGTTATATTTAGGAATTCTATATGCTGGAGACATTGCAAGGGGATCGTTTACCTAAAGCTATCAACGGAAGATATTTGAAGAAATATTACCCAAGCTTATGGCAAGATGCATGAAGATTAAATGACCGATAGATTTTTTGATATCGCCCTTAGTATAAATTTTGGCTACTGAGTTGTAATTGTCTATATACATGCTTTTTAGTTTGCAAGCTCACTAAAAAGACAGGGGAACATGTGTTGATAGTCAAAATTGGCAGCAGCCGAGGGAAACCGGTTTGACTGGTTTGCCAAACCGGTCAGACCGGTTTGGAGTTGTAATTAGGGTAGGATTAGGATTCCGAGTTTTATCCCATATTGTAACCGGATTGGAAGGGGTATGACTTCCCTGGCCTATATATATGAAGGCTAAGACCGATTGAGAGTTATTCCGATCGAATCAAACACAATTGTTCCTTATTTTTTATCTCCAAACCCTAAACACTTTTCCAACCCTAATTGCTGTCCTTTGCTCGTCTCCGCGACGTACTAAGGTGTTCTAGGTGGCCTGCCGATCCCTAGAGCAACCCTAGATTGCTCGAGCTCCGACGGGGTCCCTCCCGAGCTTGAGTTTCTAAGTCTTCACGACCTCCTGTCAGAAAGCGGTCAGACCGGTTCTAGGAACCGGTCAGACCGGTTTGCCCGAGGGAGGCCGGGTGTTGGTCGTGGTGACGGCCGCGCTGTGATCTCGAGTGTGTTGTCGCATCTTTGTGTCAACAGCTGAACACCAAGTTGGAGGGCGATTCCTGCGTAACAACAGATCGGAGTCGGTATTTATGCATTAAGACAGAGATGTAGCCTTGTCAGCGATCGAGCAACAACTATTTTCCCCGATGTATAAAAAAAACTATTTTCCCCGATGACGACTCCAAAGGGCGAAGACTTTTTTTTTAAGAAAAAATAATTGTTCCTGCCTCTGCCAAAGCACACAACATTCTTTTTTTACAATTTCACAGCTAATAAGCTACTTATTACAAGGAAAAAAGAGCACACAAGCGTTAGGGAAATAATTAAAAGCAAAGTCTATTATTGCTTTTCCAACCTTTCTTGACGAAAATATCCAGAGCAACGACCTCCAATGCGCTGCTCGCCAAATAGAGGTCTCCCTCGTATCCTCACGCTGCAACAATACCCAGAAACACAGCCAATACGCTCCCCTGAAGATAGCCTGCAAAAAAGAGGTAAATGGTTTTTTTTTCAAAGATTAGATCATTGCGTGTGCACCAAATTACCCATAATAAGGCTGCAGCCAAACAGTAATCTCCACAAAGGGCGAAGACTTGCTGCCTTTTTTTTTAGGAAATAGGAGGGGTTGCCCCCTACTACAATATATATTTATATTAATTAAAAAGTGATAGCGAGCACAAAGCTAGCTCAAAATACAAAGAAAGAAACAAAGAAAATGATAAAAAAAGCTAGAAGATCGAGTCTATCTATGAAGACATTGTTGGGCGAACCACTTCTTTTACCCTCAGCAAAGCGAGAGCAAATTCTTTGTGAAAACGAGCCTTTACTGTCTGTATGGTTGGCTGCAGGTTGTTAAAGATCAAGTCATTTCTTGCCATCTATATACACCAAGACATTAAGATGATTATATCCATGAAAAACTGAACATTCAGTTGCTTCATATGTGTCCAGGCTTGGCACATTTAATGAGATAGAGATTCCAGCATGCTTGTGCAAATGGACGAGTCAATAAACAGATGAGAACTAGTTTCTTCTTGCTACCTTCAAATCTTTCTTTTCGTCCCGGAGGAAGGCGTGCGTTCATATCATGCAAGTGCCATAGTCATTGGTCTCTGTTCTTCTCTGGGATATTACTGCAACTCAGCAGACAAGTGTTTGCAGCACTGGGACAGGATGTATGCAGAAGTTGGAGGCAGCCCTCACTGTCTCGATCAGTTTGAAACTCTCAACCCTGGAAAAGTCGAGGCTTTGTTCCAACCAATGCAAAGTCAGATGCACAAAAGCAGACTAAATCTAGCTTTAGATTATGTTGCTTTAGGTCCGCTCTTTAGAATTTTAGATAGAAAACCATACATGTTTTAAATTGAAAAGGAAACAAGACGAATACATGGTAAATAGTAGCACAACTTTTTGATCTCCTGTTTCAGTTCATCATTTCTAAGAAATTTCTCGTTTTGATTTACCCTCAACGTAAAGGATTTGGACATGACATTTCTCGTGTAACTATGGTTGTTGTAGAAGCACAACTTGAATTACGTTTAATATAGTTTCTCGCACTGATTTGATATGTAAAACAAAAGTTTCTGCATATGCGCGCCAAACATTTTTTCCAATTGAATATTTGTTTTTATCTGTAAAAATGAAAAGATTATGCATGTGTTGCCATTTGTTTAAGATAACATTTAGTCAGAACAGTTGTTCAGGCGATAGAGATGCAGGCTTGTCGCCAAGCAACATATGTCTTCACCTGCGGCGACTTCAAGAATCGCACGCGTTCAAATCTCTTTTTCCCCGGAGAAACTCGTGTGTTCGTATATATCGTGTCGCAGTCATGAGTTATGGGTGGTTTTTTCCCGGGAGATCAGATGCACCTCACTATCTCAGTCTGAAACTCAGAACCATGAAAAGTCAAAGCTTCTTACAGCCAAAATATCACGCTCAAGATTTCGAGGCGTAGGGATCATCCTTTGACCTTTAACTTATGAAGTCTTAAATCGGATACGTTAGAAATAAAAAAAATGAACTCCTGGTGAACAGAATTTTTTCTTTTCAACACTGCTCAGAAATTTCTTGTTTCCATCTTACTATTACTAATTGGAGGCTCCTTTTAAAGTCTCCACATTAATCCTCACGAGAAGCGCTAGAAAAAAAGATAAATCCTAAAAATTCTCACAAAAATCAGAAACGTCCAACCATCAATCTGGTAGTGCCTAATAATCAAAGCCACTAGATTTCTAAAAACAAATTACTACCTTTGCCACTAATAAAAAATTACCCACCTTCGCCATTATAAAAAAATAGTCTAGAGTAACCCTAATATCTTCTTATAATTTAGTGGGCTAGATGAAGGATATCAACGGCGCATTAATCTTCGGGTTTCCCCGAGGCTGCCCTAGCCGCCTACATACACCCCGAAATCTCCCCCGTGGAGCCATGCTCCGCCGTTCCACGCCGGCGACAAGGACACGCAGAATCGCTCCTCCTCCCGTATCCTTTGTACGGTATAGGCCTCAGCCCCTGCTTTGCTAGGCAGTACACACTAGATGACAACACATCATTAACTGACACCAGCCAATCTGCAACGCAGCACTGATGGCTGAAAATCACCGATACAAGCAACGAGCCCTTGCACAGGTGTGTGCTCAGAGTTCCCCTTTGCCTTTTTAATTTACTTTGACTTCATGGAATAGATGTAGCTTTGTGAATCTTGATGTCGTGATGTTTCTGTAGATAAAATTGGCTTTTCAAAACTATTAGTGTGCCTAGAGGAAAACATATTTTTTGTTTCATGACATTTTAGGTAGATCAAAGACTCATCGTCAGTATGGTTAGAGGAACAAACTTAATTTTGTCGCCTTGACGAGATCTAACAGTGCTTACAATTTTCCATGATTTCCTTCGCCACTTTTGGTAATCTTTTCCCAGTAGCACCCATCGAAGTCTCCTATTCGTTAGATTCCTAAACGAACAAGCCAATACTCTGGGTAATATATGCAAATTCTAGCACAGATTTTCACGATGGAGACAAAAATTCTGACATACAGTTGTTTTAGATTATAATAAGTGCGATCTCTAAATCAATTAGACTACAAAAAATCAAGCTGCATATAGCATTCACTTCCGGCGATAAATATCTCTTCCCATAACTACATAATAATTTTGGCACCGATCTTATTATTTCCTATATACCAAACTATGATGTAGAATTGGAAAAAAGATTTGGTACGTGGAGAATTTTACTTAAGACTATATTTGGCAATTGTTTTAGTGGGTACATTCATTTTCATTCAGATTTGATTCAACTATAGTGACAAGGGACTAGGAGGCATTTATTCTCTTGATAAAAGTAAATATAAATAAGCTAACAAATACAGTACCAAAACCTACGAGCAGAGAGGAAATTTTTTGAGACAAATTACATGATCAGTTAAAAGAGATGGACCTAATGTTGTTCTCAATCAATTTAGTCCACGGTGGGAATAAAGTTGGATGAAAAAATGAATGTTCAAGTCCAATAGATTGATCATTCAAGTTGTTCCTAACTCCTTAATAAGTGAACATCTCTCTCAACAGGCACCTACCTATGAAAAAACAAATATACTTAGTAGCCTAATATAAAGAAATTTGACTTTAAATATTGCCAATTTCAAATAAGGTTAATTAGGCTGCAACTACTGAACCTCTTTCAAGGTGCTTAAGGCCGAGTACAAAGTGGGATTCTTAAGACAAAATGTACTATATGTGTCAATTCAGAAATCTTAAGTGCAAATTGAATACTTCTCTGGAGAGCCCATTTATGTATTAGAAAAAATAGGCTAAAAATTCTTACGTCAATATTATTAAAAACTTAATAAAGAATAGGGGAAAATATGTACTGTCAGTCATACAGAGTCACAGCCCTATTATTTATAGAAGAACAAGTAGAAGAATTGCTATTTCTACCACCGTACCTACTATTAATATAGAAGGGTGTGTGAGGGAAATTCGGATATATTAAGTTTCAGACAGAAGGACTGTTGGAAGAGCTTGCTGTTTCCTATGATAAAGTTTCAACATTCAGAACATTTTGTTGAACAATTTAGAGGGGAAACAACATATAATGGAGATAGAGAAACACATCAAAGAAACTGATAAACAAGCAAAATGTATCATAATTTGATTACCCTGAACGTGTAATGCAGATGCAGAGTTGAAAACAATTAAAGGTTTAAGTGAGATAAAAAATATATGAACATGCATGTGTCTGAAAGATGATAAATAATCAAGGGACTATATATTGTCCAGAAAAACCATAAATTTAGCATCTCCATCATGTAGCATGGCATGTATGATTGGCCTTATATACGAATAGCATTGCATAAAGAATTATTAATAGAGAAATTATGTTTTGAACTTAATAAAGAAAAAATGAATTATATCTCATAACAAGTATAATAACAAAAAAATCAAATACATACAACTATTCATACATATCTATCAGATGACTAACGGTCGAACTATTTCAGCATATATCAAAAAATCATCACAGCATGCAACACAGTTCCATGAGGTTGACATGTGGGACCGCATTGTTATGTGATCACAAGGTTGTAGGTTTTCCAGACTATCAAAATAATTGGAGCTTTGAAAATAGGTCATGGAAGGAGTAGTTTTAGATCCTACCTTTTTCAACATGCAATCAATTTTCCATAAGCTTGAGATACAGATGTTTTACAAGCTTGATGCCCCGTGCGTGCGTATGCACGGGTTGATGGGCTAGTTACTCCTAATGCGTAAGGAACTGGATACTTTCTTGTGTAAGTATGGTTTTGTAGAAGGTAAGGTGGCTTAAGATACTTCATTAAGGCGTCCTTGAAATGCGGAAAGTTTTTCAGGATCCGTGCAATTGAACTATTTGCTATGATATTCCTTGGTTCCAAACAGGTAGACACCGTAGGGGCAGTTCAGCTTGCTTCTTTAACAATTCCAAAATTTGGATTCGCACAGTAAGAGAGTATCACGTCTCCATTACCTAACAACCAACTCTTTTACCTTTGAACTGAAACTGTCAAAATCTAGTTCGAGTTCCACGAGTCTTCTCCTGCTCTACCTTTATGACTAGACAGTAGACTGATGGGCAGAACTGAACTATGCATTCCAAGGAGAGGAAAGATCATCGAAAGGTTTGATCTTGGACAATTGGACTAGCCTTTGGATAAGAAAAGCTCTGTACGCGGTGTTGTTTGATGCAATGGATGAAGAGAACTGGTAGCATCTCGCCGCCTCAGTCTTACTCTTAACCCTCAAAGTCAAGATTAGCACCAAAAAGCCATTCATGCATCTTTCACGTTCCCACCATAGGTAGTACTGCTGCGTTATTGAAAGTCCCTCGTTCTGCTCTTCCTAGCTGTAACAAACAGCCATGGACTCTTTGAATGTCTCACCAAGTCTTGCTTGGCTTCTTTGTATCCTCATTTCCTGTTGCTGCCTGCAATTAGCCATATGTGATGAGAGCGAAAATGATCGACAAGCTCTCCTCTGTTTCAAGTCCCAGCTATCTGGTTCAGCCGAAGTTTTCGCCCCATTGAGCAATGTATCCTCAGAGTTCTGCAGCTGGCATGGGATCACTTGCAATGCAAGGTCTCCCCGTCGTGTTATTGCGTTGGATCTAGCATCGGAAGGCATCACAGGCACCATATCACCTTGCATTGCCAACCTAAGCGCTCTTATAAGGTTGCAACTGTCAAACAATAGCTTACATATTTTTTTGAACTGTACTACGACAGGCAATTGGCTACCTGAACTTTATAGATGCATGCAAAAGTAGTGGCATACAAGGATTTGTGAAATGAGGGAGATTGGAGTGAGCTCTCACTATTAGCCTATTACAGACATGATTTTCACACTCCAAAGTATAAGACACTGGGCGTGTTCCCTTTTCTTTGCTCTATGTGACCATAGGTGAAGATCAGTTGCCACCGCCTTGGCAGTAATCCTTGCAGGTGTGTCTTCATGATAAAAAACCAAGCGGTTCCTGGCCTTCCATATGTTCCAGAAGATTGCTGAGACCACCATTGATATGAGACATTGTTCAATCCCGACAAGGAGCGGGTGATCCCAAAGTGCATGGAATTCAACTTGGGCCATGGGGCTGGAAGGGCATAACAAGTGCCAGACAGCTCGTGCTTTGGGGCAGGCCATGAAAAGATGCTGCTGATCTTCAACCTGAGAGTAGGCTGCGCATGAATCTCATGTTAGAAATCTAGGCAAATTTCGGTATATTCTAATTCCAGAAATTATCAACAAATTCATGACAAATATGAGTGATCCAGTGGGAGCAAAGCATGTACTTGTGTTCAAGTTAAATCTCAAATAAAACAAGAACAGTAAGCAAAACCACAGAGGATTTAGTTTATACCCAGGGACGGAACCGGAACCGGAGGAACCGGAATCGCCGTTACTAGTCATTGTGACTAGCCTGATTGAAGTTGGTGCAGTGCAGTCCCTCCAACGACCAGGCCACCAGAAAGTAGTCGTTCGCTTGAGGAAGATGGACGCCGGGACGTAGTCGTTCGTGCTGACGAAGATGCCACCGGGAAGTAGATGAGGTAGTCGTTCACAGCAGCGAGCAGGCGCGTACGAGTATGCTCCCCAAAAACCTTATCACCCACCTATCCCGAGCAGGATCGCTAGGCAGACGTGGTTCGGAGGCAACTGCTCACGCAAGAAGAGTGCGCGCAAGGCTTGCGTTGGGGATGCGAGAGAGCAGCAAACAACAGGAAGAAGAGAGTGGTCTCCTGAAAGGAATACCAGAGAGGGTTGTGTCGCGTGTGCTGCCTGGGAGGAGATGCCTCCTCTTATAGGCGCCCAGCAGGAGAGGGAGGATGAACCTGGACGCTATTGTCCAGCCATAATGCCATTTAAGCGTCAGTTACAGGATTCATGACAGTAACGGTCGTCAATTACTCTCCCCATGAAGACTGCAACGTCTCTGGCTTCAATGTCATTAACAGCAAAAACGTTCACCCCGCACACGCAGAGCGGCACGACACGGCTCGGCCACGGCCACGGCCACGGCCACGGTCACGGCTCGGCGAGGCGAGCGAGCGCGCGCGCGCGTGTGGCATGCCCTTCTCCTTTTACCAACTTCACAAGCGGTCCATATTTGGTCCACCATTTAAGTTTGTTAGGATTCTCGTTGACTCTCAATCCGGGATATAGACCCCTAGCATTTATTAGTGGACCTTTAATTTCTTTTGATTAATTGAGACAAAATGGGCCAATGGCCCAATTAATCCAACAATCCCCACCAAGAATTTCAAGGTTCACAACAAATGCCCTCGACTCAAATGTTGTTTTGATATACCGGCTTCATGGTGGACTCTGTTAAGTTGAACATCCACCTGAGGCAAAAGCTACACTCATTCACAACTGACCAATGGACTATACCTTGAATTGGCAGTTTCGTGCAAACAAGCTTGACTAGAGCCCCTTGCCAGTACTAGGCTGCTGAGAGCATCCCCTCGGGTTGGAGCGTATAAGTCATACTCCATGCCTTTCATGGGTATCTAGAGATCACCCTATCTCATAGATTGTGACTAGCAATCGAACCCATATAGGTGTAATCCTTTAAGATGTTCTGTAGGCCAACATCTTTGCTCCTTATTGAACCACTCGGATCACATTAAGGTTTTCACCAACCTGCCATACAGATTTAGAAGAGAAATGCACCTCTACTGGAATGAGCCTTTTTACAAAGGTTCTCTTCTCTCAGTTAAACAGTAGTTTGTTTCACCATCCTAATTCACGGGATCTCCGATCACATAGGACAGGTTACCACTACTGAGTAACACTCATGGGTCTCAAGCCCAGTTCCCTGGATGCATTGTCTATCACATTACGTGAAAGACCCTTTGTGAATTGATCTGCCAGGTTCTTAGCCGTTTGGATATAATCCAAGGCTATCACTCCGGAGTTTCTCATTTTCCTGACAGATTTCAGCCGCCTCTTCACATGCCTAGATTACTTCATGTTGTCCTTTGAACTGTTCACCTTGACAATCACCGTTTGATTATCACAGTTCATGAGGATAGCCGGTATCGGTTTTTCAACTACCGGCAAATCCATAAGGAGTTCACGAAGCCATTCGGCCTCAACAGTGGCGGTGTCTAATGCAGTGAGTTCTGCCTCCATAGTAGACCTCGTTAAGATGGTCTGCTTGCAAGACTTCCAGGAGACAGCGCCACCTCCATGTGTAAACACATATCCACTTGTGGCTTTAATCTCATCTGCATCAGATATCCAATTTGAATCACTATAACCCTCTAGTACCCTAGGGTACCCAGTATAGTGAATCCCGTAGTCCACGGTACCTTTTAGGAAATGCATCACCCGTTCGAGAGCTTCCCAATGAGCCTCTCCTGGGTTAGACACAAATCGACTCAGTTTGCTCACAGCATACGCGATGTTGGGTCTAGTAGCGCTGGCTAGGTACATCAGTGAACCAATGATCTGGGAGTATCTCAGCTGATCTCTCATTATTCTCTTGTTTTTCCACAGCACCTTACTAGCATCATAAGGTGTTAAAGCTGGCTTGCAGTCATTATAACCGAAACGACTCAAGATCTTCTCCACATAGTGGGATTGTGTAAGAACAACCCCACCATCACCTTCTCTCACTAGTTTAATGTTCAGAATCACATCAGCCTCTCCCAAATCCTTCATTTCAAAGCTTTGGGACAAGAATTCTTTGACTTCCTTAATTGCATTAAGGCTTGTCCCAAATATTAGTATGTCATCCACATACAGACATAGGATCACTCCTTCGCCCCCACCATAGCGATAGTACACACATTTGTCGGCTTCGTTCACAACAAAGCCAACTGATGTTAAAGTTTTATCGAACTTTTCATGCCATTGCTTAGGAGCTTGCTTAAGGCCATACAAAGACTTGACTAACCTACACACCATTCCTTCTTGACCTTCTACTACAAATCCGTCTGGCTGATCCATATAGATCTCCTCCTCCAACTCTCCATTTAGGAAAGTTGTCTTAACGTCCATCTGGTGAACGATAAGACCATGAGAAGCTGCCAAGGAAAGTAGTACTCGAATAGTGGTTAATCGGGCAACCGGTGAGTAGGTGTCGAAGAAGTCTTCCCCTTCTTTCTGAGTATAGCCTTTAGCCACTAGCCTTGCCTTGTACTTTTCAAACGTACCATCAGGCCTAAGCTTTTTCTTGAACACCCACTTGCATCCTACAGGTTTGCACCCATAAGGACGCTCCACAACCTCCCAAGTACCATTAGACATAATGGAATCCATCTCACTCCGAACTGCTTCCTTCCAATAGTCAGCATCTGGAGAGGAATATGCCTCTTCAATGGTTCTAGGAGTGTCATCCACGAGGTACACAATGAAGTCATCACCAAAGGACTTTGCAATCCTCTGTCTCTTGCTCTTTCTGAGAGCTGCTTCATTGTCATCCTCCTCAGGATTCTCCACATGTGGTTGTTCATTGTGTTCTATCATAGTAGTAGGTTCTTTAGGTTCATTGTTAACAGATAATTCATGACTAGATGTGCTAACTACCTCTTTCATAGGTAAAATGTCCTAAAAAAATGTAGCGTGATAGTGCCAACATGCATGTCAGGTACTCCAGATTTCAATATTAAAAATCTATAACCCACATTGTGGAAAGCATAACCAAGAAAGACACAATCTATTGTTTTAGGTCCTAATTTACGTTTCTTGGTTATAGGCACATTCACTTTGGCCAAACATCCCCAAGTCCGTCAATATGAAAGAGTTAGCCTTTTGTTTTCCCACTCCTCGAATGATGTTATCTCTTTGTCCTTCATGGGAACACGATTCAGGACATGACATGCAGTCAATATAGCCTCACCCCACCATTCCTTAGAAAGTCCCGTTGTGTCTAACATGACATTAACCAAATCAGTTAGAGTGTGGTTCTTTCTTTCGGCTACCCCGTTTGACTGAGGTGAATAGGGAGGCGTCCTCTCATGAATTATTCCATGTTCTTCACAGAACGCGGTGAAAACATTAGAAAAATACTCTCCACCACGATCAGACCTAACTCTTTTGATCTTTCTCTCAAGTTGGTTTTCTACTTCAGCTTTATAGACTTTAAAATATTGCAACGCTTCATCTTTAGACTTTAACAAATAAATATAGCAAAATCTAGTGCAATCATCTATTAGAGTCATGAAATACTTTTTACCACCTTTTGTCAATACGCCATTCATTTCGCACAGATCGGAATGAATTAATTCTAGAGGTGCCAAGTCTCTTGCCTCAGCCGCAAAATGAGGCTTGCGAGGTTGTTTGATTCAACACACACATGGCACTTGGAATTTTTGACTAAGGTAAATTTTGGAATTAAACTCAAGTTTGCAAGACGCATCATACAACCAAAATTGACATGACAAAGTCGCGAATGCCAAACATTAGACTCATCATTAACATTTGAAACATGGTTCACAACTTTATTACAATCATCTGACAAAGAAAAGCGGAACAAGCCTCCGCTATCATAGCCCTTTCCAATAAAACTTCCAAACTTAGAAATTACACATTTATTGGATTCAAAGACTAACTTAAAACCGTCTCTACATAGAAGAGACCCGCTGACTAAGTTCTTCTTGATGGTGGGGACATGCTGCACGTTCTTCAGTCGAACGGTCTTTCCCGAAGTAAGCTTCAGATCGACCGAACCAGCACCAAGAACACTCGCATGCGATCCGTTCCCCATCAACAAGGAGGAAGTCCCGCCTGCCTGGTAAGAAGAAAACAAGGAAATATCAGCACAAACATGAATATTAGCACCAGTGTCAATCCACCAATCAGGTGAATGACATACTGAAAGAACTGTAGGTAAAAGATTATCGTACCCCGACGTTCCACCAGTCTCACTAACAACCATGTTGGCACTGTTGCCTTATTTCTTATCCTTGCGATCCGGACACTTTGCAGCAAAGTGTTCGGTGCTACCACAGTAGTAGCACTTCCCAGTTGGCGGCCTCTTTGGTTTGAACTGAGCCGTCTGCTTAGCCTTTGTTTGGTTCTGATGCGGCTTGTTCTTCTTTTTGTTGGACGCATTGTGGTTCTTCTTCTGCACCATATTGGCACTAGAAGATCCAACAATCCCTTTACCATGTTGGTCCTTTGCCCTTTCCTTTTCTTCAACATCAAGAGTGCCGATAAGATCGACAACAGCAAACTCTTGCCTCTTGTGTTTCAGAGAGGTTGCAAAGTCCTTCCAAGAAGGTGGTAACTTGGAGATAATACCTCCAGCCACAAACTTGTCAGGCAACTTACATGGTGCATCCTCGCTATAGTTCTCAAGGTCCCTAGCCAGCGCCTGAATCTCATGGGCCTGCTCTACCACAGAACGGTCTTCAACCATTTTGTAGTCATAGAGCTGTTCCATGACATACAGCTCACCACCAGCATCAGAGACCCAAACTTAGCCTCAAGCACATCCCAAATTTCTTTGCCAGTTGGCAGCAAAAGGTACGTGTCCACAAGGCTTTCAGCGAGAACACTCAAGATGGCACCACGAAACAGGTTATCGGCTGCCTCGAAAGCCCTCTCCTGCTCTGGAGAGAACTGTTCGGGCTTCCCCTGCGTGACATACATGATGTTCATCACTGTTAACCACAACACAATCCTCTGCTTCCAACGCTTGTGTTGACACGAAAACGCGCCAACACACTCGAGATCGATCGAACGCGCAGCACGGCCGTCACAACGGCCAACTCCTGACTTCCCCGGGGAAACCGGTCTGACCGGTTACAAGAACCGGTCTGACCGCTTTCTGTCGGGAGGTCGTGAAGACCTAGAAACTCAAGCTCGGGAGGGACCCCGTCGGAGCTCGAGCTAATCTAGGGTTGCTCTAGGGTCGGCAGGCCACCTAGAACGTCCTTGAACGCCGTAGAGACGAGCAAAGAACAGAATATGGGGTTGGAAAAAGATTAGGGTTTGAGAGATACAAAAATAGAAGATAAAATGTTTGATTCGATTGGGAATACCTCAATCGGCCGTCTAGCCTTTATATTTATAGGCCGGGGAAGTCTTACCCCTTTCGAATAGGTTACAATATGGAACTAAACTCGGAATCCTAATCCTACTCGAATTACAGAACGAAACCGGTCTGACCGGTTTGGCAAACCGGTCTGACCGGTTTGGCAAACCGGTCAGACCGGTTTGGCCTTTGGCCCAATTTGAGTGTCAACACATGCCCCCCTGCGTTTTTAGTGAACTTGAGAACTAAAAAGCAAGTAAATACAACTCAGGAGCTAAAAATTTATACTAAGGGCGATATTTAACAATATACCGGCCATTTGATCTTTACGCATCTTGCCAAACACTTGGATAGAACTTCTTCAGATATCTTCCGTTGATAGCTTTAGGCAAAGGATCTCCCTCCATTGTCTCTAACATGTAAGAATTCCCAAAGATGACTTTGACAACTCTATAAGGCCCTTCCCAACTTGGCGACCATTTACCAAACTTGTTGCTTTTTGATCCAATAGGCAAGATCGTCTTCCACACAAGCTCACCAACTTGAAAATATTTTCCTCGCACTTTCTTGTTGTAAGCTCTAGCAACCCGAAGCTTATCTTTCTCAATTTCCTTCAAAGCTTTCAATCGCTTGTCGGTTACCTCATCAATATTATCCAACATCAAATTGTGGTAATCAACAGCATCAAGGTCGTTTTGCTTAGCCAATCTATAAGCGTCCAGATTCACCTCAATAGGTAAAACGGCCTCTTGACCATAAACAAGCTCAAAAGGAGTAACCTTAGTAGCACCATGTCTAGATACACGATGAGCCCACAATGCTTCAGATAAAACTTCATGCCATCTCTTAGGATTTTCAGCTATCTTTTTCTTGATTAATTTGATCAAAGTTTTATTACTTGACTCGGCTTGCCCATTAGCCTGAGCGTAATATGGAGATGAATTGAGCAACTTAATTCTATAGGATTCGGTGAATTCACGTACCTCCTTAGACATAAAAGAAGTACCTTGATCTGTTGTCAAAGTTTGAGGAATACCGAATCTATGAATAATATTCTGTGTAACAAACTCAATTACCTCTCGATGCGTCATATTCTTCAAAGGAATCGCTTCGGTCCACTTAGTGAAATAATCAGTAGCAACTAACACGAAACGATGTCCTTTTGATGATGGAGGATTAATTTGTCCAATAAAATCCAATCCCCAACCTCGGAACGGCCATGGCTTAATGATAGGATGCATCAATGCAGCAGGAACAAGTTGCAAATTACCAAATTTCTGACATTCCTCACATCCTTTGTAATACTTAAAACAATCCGCCGTCATAGTAGGCCAATAGAAACCGGCTCGCCTAAGTAACCACTTCATCTTTGGAGCCGATTGATGTGCACCACAAATACCTTCATGAACCTCAGCCATGGCAACCTTGGCTTGATCCGAGTCAAGACATTTCAACAATAAATCTTCGGCGTTTCGACGATAGAGTTCATCGCCAAGTAAAACATACTTAAATGATATTCGCCGAATATGTTTCTCTGCACCACGACCAGGATCTCTCAAATAAGCAATAATGGGTACCCTCCAATCCTGATCTTCGACTTTGGATTGATTAGTATCATCCAAAGGATTTTTGCTTTTGTCAGGGGACAAAGCGGTCTGACCGCTCTCAGAACCGGTCAGACCGGTTCTGGCAGTACAACCGGTCTGACCGGTTTCTGAAACCGGTGTGACCGGTTCGCCCAGAACCAGAACCTCGGCTTTTGTTCGCATCGGTTTTTGGAGATAGAAATATTTCTTTGCAACCATATAACCAGATGCTTTCTGAGCCAGAGTATTTGCTTTATCATTATCTTCTCTCGGAATATGTCTTATAGTAAATTCATCAAAAGAAGCAATGATATCGAGACATCTATCAAGATATGCACTTAATGAACCATTATAACATTGGCATACCTTTGATACTTGATGTACCACCAGGAGCGAATCACCAAAAGCTTCAACATGTTTTACTCCCATGTCTTGCAAAAATTCCAAGCCAAATAGAAGAGCTTCATATTCAACTTGATTATTGGTTCGCTTTTCTTCCAATCGGTTTGAAAACTCAAAAACGGCACCACTTGGAGAGATCAAAACAGCACCAATTCCTTGTCCATCATTGCAAACCGATCCATCAAAGTATAGCTTCCATGGTGTACAAGTAACATAGCCGACGTCGAATTCACAAGTATCATTAATCCGATGTTCAACAATAAAATCGGCTACAATTTGACCTCTCATTGATTTCAAAGGTTCACAAGTCAAATCATACTCAACCAAAGCATAAGCCCACTTGCCGACTCTTCCACTAGATATCGGCTTTTGCAACATATGTTTAATCACATCGGTTTGACACAACACGATGCAAGTACTAGATAGTAGATAATGCCGCAATTGAGTACAAGCATGATACAAGGATAAACATAATTTCTCAATGAAAGTATACCTTGTTTCTGCATCAATGAGCCGTCGGCTTACATAAGCGATCACATACTCCTTGTTGCCGATTTCTTGAGTCAAAACAGCTCCAATAGTTCTATCTTCAGCCGCCACATAAAGTCTAAACGGAACTCCTCGCTTAGGCGCCCGAAGCACCGGTGGTGAAGACAAGTATTCTTTGATCTTCTCAAAAGCTTCTTGCTGTTTTGCCCCCCAAGTAAAATCGGCTTCATTCTTTAGCCGAAGTAAAGGAGTAAAAGCATCAACCTTTCCAGACAAGTTAATTATAAATCTTCTCAAGAAATTTACCTTGCCTAGAAACTTTTGCAAGTCCTTCTTGCAAGTAGGAGCTTCGACTTTCTTCACAGCTTCAATTCTCTTGGGATCAACTTCTATGCCGTTCTCATGAATAACAAACCCAAGAAACTTCCCAGCCGAAACACCAAAAGCACATTTGAGTGGATTCATCTTTAAACCATACCGTCGCATCCTTTCAAGAGCAAGTCTTAAATCGGCTAAATGAGAATCCAAGCCATCCGATTTAACTACAATATCATCAATATATACTTCCACAATAACACCAAGTAAATCATGAAAGATTAAATTCATAGCTCTTTGATAAGTTGCACCAGGATTCTTTAATCCAAAAGTCATAACTACCCACTCAAATAAACCAATAAATCCCGAACATTGAAAGGCCGTTTTGTGCATATCCTCTTCGGCCATGAAGATTTGATTATATCCGGCATTACCATCAAGAAAACTAACAACACGATGTCCAGAAGCTTCATTGATTAAGACATCGGCTATAGGCATAGGATATGAATCTTTTGGAGTGGCTTTATTAAGATCTCTAAAATCAATGCAAACTCTAAGTTTTCCCGAATCTTTCTTTTCAACGGGAACAATATTAGAAATCCACTCCGCATAACGACAAGTCCGAATAAAACCAGCATCTAATAAACGATTAATCTCTTCTTTTATTCGGTCATAAATAGCGGGATTAAAACGTCTAGCCGATTGTTTAAAAGGTCTAAAACCGGCTTTTATTGGTAAACGATGCTCAACTAAGTCACGACTTAAACCAGGCATCTCACGGTACTCCCAAGCAAAACAATCAACATACTCTTTCAACAAATTTATTAACTCGGCTTTAAACTCAGCCGATAAATTTTTGTTTACAAAAGTAGGCCTAGGAATAGTACCATCACCAATATCTATTTTTTCTAAAGGATCAGCTGATGTAAAACCCTGACCCAACTTATCCATATCACAAAGATCTTCAATGGCTTCGAATGTACCAGCCGAATGTTCTCGATAATGATCAATTCGGTCTTGAAGCCACTGTCCAGACGCAAACCGGTCTGACTGGTTCCCAGAAGCGGTCTGACCGGTTTGGCTCGATCGGCGCTGTTCAGACCCAAACCGGTCTGACCGGTTTCCAGAAGCGGTCTGACCGGTTTGTCTCTGTTGATTTTGTTGCTCCATTAATTACAGCAAATAATTCAACCGATTTTCCATCGGCTTTAATGTAGCAGGAACAAAACCATCCTTGGTGCAGCTGATCAACTCATAGTCGGTCAAATCCATGCCCGACAAACATTGAACCTTTTTCATTTGCACTAAGAGAGTCGGAATCGGCCGTTGCAACAAAGGAAGAATTGTCACCATGCACAACTTCAACTTCATCGCCGATCCACTGAATAAGATATTGATGCAAGGTAGATGGAATACATTTATTTGCATGAATCCAATCTCGACCAAGGATTAAACTGAAGTTACCTTGCACCTCGGAGACGAAGAAAGCCGTAGCAATAGTCTTGCTCCCGACGGTCCACTCCATAGAAGCCACCCCCTTGGCACCAATGGGATCACCTCCACCAACTCCACTGACCGTCATGTTCGTCTTGATCAGCTCTTCGTCTTTCCCGCCAATTTTCTTGTAGAGAGAGTATGGCATGAGATTCACAATGGCTCCACCATCAACCAACATACGAGAAATTGGCTTCCCGTTGATGTGCCCTCTCATATACAAAGCCTTGAGATGATTCTCTGATTCACTAGGCTTTTGAAACACAGCATCTCGAGGCCCAAGTTGAAGATGAGAAATTTCCTCCTCCGGCACGACGTAATAATCAGAAGATAAATAGACAACATTAATTTCCATGCTGTCACGTTCTGGAGAAGGCTCAAAATCAACTAACTCTTCATCTTCAACCACTGGAGGAATTGGCGGAGTAGCATCGATGGTTGAAGTAGTTTTAGCCCCTGCCTCTGTCAACAAACCGGTCTGACCGGTTCCAGAAACCGGTCTGACCGCTTCTACAGCGGTGGGCTGATCAGAACCGGTCTGACCGGTTTCTGAAACCGGTCTGACCGGTTGTGCTGCTGGTTGCACAACTCGCCAGGTCTTGGTCTGAGGAATCATGGGTCTATACTTGTTGAAATGTTCATCCCTCAGCTTCTCGGCTTCCTGTTCCCTCTTCTCTTTGTTCCGTAGGCGCTGTAGCTTCCGCTTTTGCGTGTGAGTCAAGCCGGAAGGACACCACCTTGGCTGGAAGATCTTCTTCACGCCCTTGCTACTGCTAGCCTCATGATCATTAACCATGATCGGCTTCTTGACTGAAACAGGAGCCGAATCTACAATGACTATCGGCTTTTTACCCAAGTCTTGCATAGCCACTGGAATATCACCAATTTTTATGAAATTGTTGGCTTGGGCTTGCACATCCTCCTTTTTCTCCTTGATACGGTATTCTTGCTTAGGAGGAACATGAAATCTTGGCTCAGACCGAAACCGGTCTGACCGGTTCACAGAACCGGTCTGACCGCTTTGAAAAGCGGTCAAGTGACCTGGTTGGTATGAGCTCAATCGGTTATGCACCGAATTTCCAGTAGCACAACCACGACGTTTATAATCTGTAGGACTATTCCAACGTTGTGGTGACCTCTGTCTTTTTTTTGTCGGCCGATCAACTTGAACGGCCTTTGTGTACTTGTTCATGAGCTGCGAAAAAGTAGGTCCTTGCTTCAGAACCCTCCCTTGAATCTTTGGCTCATTGAATTTCCAAGTACCCACTTCCGGGCGCTTAGGCTTGAAAGTTCTTGGACGGTCTGGAGACAAACCGGTCTGACCGGTTTGGGAAACCGGTCTGACCGGTTTCGCCTGGTTAGCGGACCGATTCTCTTCCAAAGAACTTCCTTGCCCCCCGGGTCTTGATGTGTTAATAGTAATTTTCAGAGACTCTTTACCATCAAGAGTCCTTCCAATCATCACTGTTCTGGCCGAAGCTTTGTCATTAACCTTTTCCGGCCTTGGATCTCCAATCACCACGTTCTTCCCTTTAGCTCCATCGGCTTGTTCCGGCCGAATCAGCATCTTGGTGTTCACATCTAAGGTATGAACAGGGAAAGGAGCCTTGTCAACTTGCATTTCAGCGAGCACCAATCGACCTTCATTAAGGGCCGATTGTACCTGTCGTCGAAAAACATTGCAATCATTCGTTGCATGAGAAAAAGAATTATGCCACTTACAATATGCACGATTTTTCAATTGATCGGCTGGTGGAATTGCATGAGAAAGTTTAACAAAGTCATTCTTAAGTAATTCATCAAAAACACGATCACATTTGGCTACATCGAAAGTAAATTTTTCTTCTTGCCGATTTTTCTGAATCGGCTTCAATGAAGGACAAGAACCAGGTTTACTTTTTGATGACCAAACAAATTCAGCAGCATAAATTTCTTTATCATCGTCCGAACTATCAGAATCATTATCAATAATATGCACATTCGAACGATGAGGTTTAGCAGATTCCTTTGCATTTTTAAATTTCAATTCTAGACTCATGGCCTTCATTTGCAAGTGATTAATAGTGAGAAAATCAGAGCCTTCTAATTTTTCTTTGTAATGAGACCGTAAGCCTACAAAAGCCAAATCTGCTAAATCCTTTTCAGAAACAGTTATATTGAAGCATCGGTTCTTAACATCTTTAAATCTTTTAAAATAATCAAGAACCGATTCCTCTCGGCTTTGCTTAACCGATGTTAAATCAGATAATTTAGCCTCATTTTCTCCGCTAAATAAATGACCATGAAATTTACGCTCCAATTGAGTCCAATTTTGAATAGAGTTAGGAGCAAGCGAAGAAAACCATGAAAAGGAAGTTCCAGTTAAAGATAATGAGAACAACCGTATACGCAATGCCTCATAAAACGATGCCTCTCCTAATTGCAAAACATATTGACTAATGTGTTCCCAAGGAGTTCTATTATCTTCACCACTGAATTTAATAAAATCCGGAACACGCCAACCATTAGGATAAGGAACTAAGTCAAATTCAGGCGGATATGGTTTCTGATATAAGCGTGAACTACCCAATTCAAGCCCGAGTCTTGTTCTAAGTGTGTTTGCTATGTCTTCTTTGAACTTAGCTAACTCGGCTTGATAGTTCCCATCACCTCTGTTTTGTGGAATACGGGGAACATGGTACATTGAACTTTGGGAAGTACTCGGAATCGGCCCGTGAGACGCGCCAGATCCGTGGGGTATACTTCCAACAACTGCAGGACGTGGAATAGTATAAACAGGACCAGAAGCAACCGTATTAGATAAAATCATTGCACCGGATGCTCCTGCACCCATAGAACCGGTCTGACCACCAGAGGGGGCCAAACCGGTCTGACCGGTTGTACAAACCGGTCTGACCGGTTCGTGGACCGAACTAGGGTAAGGTGTTTGTCCCGCATAAAAATTCACCGGCATGCCCAAATTAGAATCTAAAACATGTTCTGGCATGCCTGATGAGCTAGGAGTTGAATTAGGCAATTCATTAAATTCTAAATTATTTTTTCCTTTATCTGAATTACCTGTCATACTAGAAATCAACTCGCTAGTAACAGTTTGTGCAGCAAGTAATTTGTCATCCATCATGCGAGTAATTTGCTGCATTAAATCAGAGGATTCGCCAGTTACCTTAGGAAGTTCTTCCACTTGATTGTTTGCCAGCTTGAAAGCCGGCATGACGAATTCCTCCACTCTCTTGACAAGACCACCGCGATCTTTCTTGAAGCCCTTCAAGAATTGTGTCCTGAAGTGCTCCTCGGCGATCAGGTACCGCTTCCGCTCCTCGTCCGTGAGCTCTTCCATCGTCGCGGCGATGATGTTGTCCTTGTCAAGGTCGCACGTTGATCCAGACATATTTGGAGTAGATGTAATCGGTCTTGGCACCAGATTAATCTTCCCCAGTGGAGTCGCCAAAAAGTATGTTGACACGAAAACGCGCCAACACACTCGAGATCGATCGAACGCGCAGCACGGCCGTCACAACGGCCAACTCCTGACTTCCCCGGGGAAACCGGTCTGACAGGTTACAAGAACCGGTCTGACCGCTTTCTGTCGGGAGGTCGTGAAGACCTAGAAACTCAAGCTCGGGAGGGACCCCGTCGGAGCTCGAGCTAATCTAGGGTTGCTCTAGGGTCGGCAGGCCACCTAGAATGTCCTTGAACGCCGTAGAGACGAGCAAAGAACAGAATATGGGGTTGGAAAAAGATTAGGGTTTGAGAGATACAAAAATAGAAGATAAAATGTTTGATTCGATTGGGAATACCTCAATCGGCCGTCTAGCCTTTATATTTATAGGCCGGGGAAGTCTTACCCCTTTCGAATAGGTTACAATATGGAACTAAACTCGGAATCCTAATCCTACTCGAATTACAGAACGAAACCGGTCTGACCGGTTTGGCAAACCGGTCAGACCGGTTTGGCCTTTGGCCCAATTTGAGTGTCAACAGCTTGTAATTTGTGTCATCGAAAACATTTGGTTTGATTGATGCAGCAAAACTAGTTACCGAAAGCCTATCAACAATATAAGGTTTTTGGATTGTTAGAAATCTAGGCAAATTTCGTTATATTTTAATTATAGAAATTATCAACAAATTCATGACAAATATGAGTGATCCAGTGGGAGCAAAGCATGTGCTTGTGTTCAAGTTAAATCTCAAATAAAACAAGAACAGTAAGCAAAACCAGTGAGGATTTAGTTTATACCCAGGGACGAAACCGGAACCGGAGGAACCGGAATCGCCGTTACTAGTCATTGTGACTAGCCTGCTTGAAGTAGTCGATCTGATTCGGTGCAGTGATGAGTTGGTGCAGTGCAGTCCCTCGAACGACCAGGCCACCAGGAAGTAGTCGTTCGCTTGAGGGAGATGGACGCCGGGACGTAGTCGTTCGTGCTGACGAACATGCCACCGGGAAGTAGACGAGGTAGTCGTTCACAGTAGCGAGTACAAGTATGCTCCCCAAAAACCTTATCACCCGCCTATCCCGAGCAGGATCGCTAGGCAGACGTGGTTTGGAGGCAACTGCTCACGCAAGCAGAGTGCGCGCAAGGCTTGCGTTGGGGATGCGAGAGAGCAGCAAACAACAGGGAGAAGAGAGTGGTCTCCTGAAAGGAATACCAGAGAGAGGGTTGTGTCGCGTGTGCTGCCTGGGAGGAGATGCCTCCTCTTATAGGCGCCCAGCAGGAGAGGGAGGAGGAACCTGGACGCTATTGTCCAGCCATAATGCCATTTAAGCGTCAGTTACAGGATTCATGACAATAACGGTCGTTAGTTACTCTCCCCATGAAGACTGCAACGTCTCTGGCTTCAATGTCATTAACAGCAAAAACGTTCACCCCCGCACACGCAGAGCGTCACGGCACGGCACGGCTCGGCCACGGCCACGGCTCGGCGAGGCGAGCGAGCGCGCGCGCGCGTGTGGCATGCCCTTCTCCTTTTACCTACTTCACAAGCGGTCCATATTTGGTCCACCATTTAAGTTAGTTAGGATTCTCGTTGACTCTCAATCTGGGATATAGACCCCTAGCATTTATTAGTGGACCTTTAATTTCTTTTGATTAATTGAGACAAAATGGGCCAATGGCCCAATTAATCCAACATCTGAATCTGTAACGTTGCGGTGTCATAGAAGAGCTCTTGTTGGTAATCTGTGGCGGTGTATGAGCCACAAGAATTGTCGGACCTGTGGTGTGGCATAGCTTTTCCAGATGCGAGGGGCTAGTGGGTCATCTTGGGCTGGTGCCGCTATGGTTCGATACAGCGCCGTAGTGGTGAAGGGGTCAAGAGAGCCTCGCATTCGTCGTAAATCCTGCTGCTGCGGCCTGAGTTGGACTGGCTGTAGTGCTTGAAACAACTTATGAAGTTCATCAGCAGCGACAGTGGATAATCTCGGTTGCAAGCTGATGTCATGTTGCATTGCCCTTCGCACCGAAATGTTGGGCCTTGTTGAGAAGGAAAAGAGAGTCGGCATGAGCTGAGCTAGAGGCGCCGGGCCGATCCAGTGGTCCAGCCAAAATGAGGTGGTTTCTCCATCTCCTAAAAGCACGGAGGTGCTGTCCCTGAATAGGGGCAGCAGGGCTAGAAGAGATTTCCAGACCGGTGTGTCCAAGTAGTGGTTGTCCCCAAGATCCCTCCCACTCTGCCACCCATAGGTCTTCTGCAACCAGCATTGCCAAGGTGCTTTAGGAGCTTCATGGATTTGTAGAGAATTTTGGAAAGGAGGCAGTCATTTTGGTGGTATAGATCTCTGATGCCAAGTCCCCCTTGATCTTTTCGGAGGCAGACCACTTCCCAGGCAACCTTGCATTGGCCCCCATGACATTTCTGCTCTCCAGTCCACAAGAAGGCGTGACACTGCTGTTCCATGGTTTTCAAGGTTCCAGGAGATAGTGCCATGGACAACATTGCATAAGTAGGGAGGCTGACAAGGACAGACGATAGCATAACGGTTCTTCCACTTGGAGTGAGTAAACGCCCACGCCAGCCAGAGATCGAGGAGCCAAATTTTTGGATGAGTGGGGTGAAATCTGCAGGCCTGACTTTGTTTACTGTTAGGGGCAGTGTGGGACCAGGATCCCTAGGGCCACTTATCCAGAGGATTAAACTACTCGGCAGAGAGAGTCTGATCTGACTACTCCAAACCAGTCGGTTATGGTGCAAGACGGCGTAGTAGATTGGAATAACTAGTCGTGTACTAATAGGAAACTCCCCAAAGTACTCTGTTGTAGTTATCCATGTTGTATACGACTAGGACTATACAAACCGACTTGTAACCCTGCCTCCCGGACTATATAAGGCGGTGCAGGGACCCCCTCAAAACATCAGACAACCACACGTGCAATACATTCAAGCACACAGGACGTAGGGTATTACACTATTCGTGGCCCGAACCTGTCTAAATTGTGTTGTTCGTGTACTTTCATTCCTAGAACTCGGCGAGACCCACACAAATCTACTCCTTGGGTATCCCCAGTTAGACGTGCTCGACATAATTCGTCGACACTTGGCGCCCACCATGGGGCACTCTCGCCGAAGCTCGACATTAGGCGCGATGGGATCAACTTTCAGAGCAAGCGGCATCGAGGAAGGCGCGACGTTCGTCATCGGCTCATGGACCTTCATCTCTGATGGCAAGCTCAGTTTCGAGTCATTCCTAGCAGATCGACCGGGGCCCTACTCGATGCCGGCGTCTCCACTGGAGCCGCGTCAAGACCTCGCCGAGAATCAGATCTCGACGAGTTCATCAACCCCTACTTCAACACCAAGTTCGACTTCGACAACGACTCAAACTCCAAATGGGACTCTCCAAGTCAAGACTGGGTACAACTCTGTTCCAAACATGGAAAGAGTTAGGGATTCCGAGCTGGCTATGCCATCGGAAAACCACTCAGATCGATTCCCGTTCGGCCTCTCCAACTCCGCGGCTGTATATCAACAGATGTACATCGCGAAGCAGGGCGACAAGACAAGCTTATCGCCTAGCCAGATCGTGAATCGTTGTAAGGACTCTAAGTTGGTCTCTGGACCATCAGAGGACGAAGACGAAGACGATTTCACGCTCTTACTAAGCAACTCCCCAGACAACGTTGCACGATTCAACTACAGTACTTACTACAAGTCTGACGTTACCCTCGAGCAACCACTCGTTCGGCTCCCCTCAGGACTTGTCGTGACCAAATCGCCAGGAGGACTCCTTGTTCACTGGCCAGGCGTGATCCCTGTTGATTCCTGTTGGGGCAACGAGTCGAGACTAAGTGCCGCAATACTGGAGGATCTGCCCTATCAAGACGACAAGACCGCTCCGATCACCTCTTCTTCCGACTCAACGGGGGATAACTTCTCTGGTGCTTTGAGCCTACAACTGCGCGATCCAAGCAGGAAAGTTTACATGGCAGGCGCACCAGGACAAGGAGATCAATACGAGCGAGAGCTTATGGGCGATATCTCCGACGAAGAGCCGACTGTACCCAATGAGACTGATCAACAGAGGACGGCCCAGCGATCAAGGAACGTGAAGCGCAGGCAAAGGCGCGTCAATGCAGCTAGGCGCGCCGCCGCTACATGAAACCTCGATAATGACTTCCAAATGGTCGGGGATCAACCCGTTCTACCCGACGCACCAACCAATCTGACCGTGGCTGCTGAAATTGTCAAAGCTATGCCTAGCACACCGCAGCTACAACAAGTACTCACCTTGCTAGCCGCGGCCCAGCCCCAACCCGAAGGTGGGCCAGGGATGGTCCAGAGGACTCCGGACCAAAGAACTCAAGGCAGCCGCTCCGTATCATCCCCTCACCCAAGCCGTGCCCTATAGGGCAAATCGTCGATCACACGGCCGTGGTAGAGACAATCAGCCAGACAATGACCCCTCGGGCGACGATGGCCATGGCGATCGCCCCCACGTGGTCGTGACCGCAACTATCAAGGCGGCCGAGGTCGTCAAGACCCCGAACCGAGTGGTTCCCCAAGCCACCACTCGAACCGCCGAAACGATGATGAGGACGACGGCTACCGCGGAAGAAGACAACAATCTCCATACGACAAATATGATGGATTTCCAGCTTTCTCCAGCCGCATCAAGAAGGTCCTGTTGCCTCAGAAGTTCAAGACGACTGGAATAGAGAAGTTCTGAAAGTGCATCTAGGCACTTATATGTTTTGGTGATTTTGGATGACAACATGATTTGTATTTAACTTGTTTGCTTAAGTGTATGAGCAGGGTTTTATTCTTATGAATATTCATGTAATATGATTGTTGAAGAATATAAGCTCATTATTGGTATAAATGACATGAGAGCAAACAAGTGAGTGTGATCCCATGCAACTAAGCAATACAATGACAAGTGAAGTAAAATGACAAATGAGACACGGTCTTATGCAAATTAGTTAGTCTCATCTATAGGATACTTGTCAAAGGTTTTTGGGACAAAAATAATTGAAGAAATTGGGATTTCTTTGGGCTTGATCCATGGCAATGGTTATATTCAAAATGAGACATGATTCTACGGTTAGTATATGGTCTCAAGTGCATTGATGCTTATGGACAAGTTATTTACCAAAGAAAACATACAAGACAACATACAAAACAATATTGAAGACATTTCAAATCAATTGAAGACAAGGATATTCAATGTGGATTTCATTAATGATGCAATGCAAAGCGTAGCTTAATTTGGCAAGAGAGGACGGAAGGGATCAAGCTAGATGCGAGTGACATTCCTAACAAAGTGAAGGGCAAGTTGGTCTTGTAGCCGAGGGACTTTGTTTGTGGAAAAGTCTAACATTATAGTCTGGTTTCTATACGTCGATCAAGTCATATCAAGTGAAGCAATGCGAAGCATCTAATCTTTATTGATCATATTGTGGAATGGCTTATGAATTGTTTCATACAATGGAAATTCTAAGCCATTGGCTCAAGTTGGATTTGCTCAGCAAAGACATGAAATGTTGAAGCCCTCAAGTTGAAGATGATCAAGTATGGCACCAATGAAGATATCAAAGCTCAAGTGGTAGATTCTATTTATTGTTTTTATCTGGAGTTTAGGAATGTCGTACTATCAAGAGGGATGCAACATTAGTTGTCTTGACAACACCAAAAAGTGCTCATTAGATCAACCCTGTGAGATAACCTCAAGAGAGAAGTCCTTTAGGGACTTAGTGTGCTGAGGGGACCAAAACCGGTCTGACCGGTGTTGGAAAGCGGTCTGACCGGTTTGGGACTCTGACAGGTGCAACGGTTACTTTGGTTTGAAAACCGGTCTGACCGGTCTGGGAAACCGGTCTGACCGGTTTCCAACGGCTATAACGGCTAGTTTGTGTTGTGTGGGGTATTTATACCCCATACCCCTCTCTTGTGAGGGGTGCTGGTTCATTTGCCTTTGTGGCTCGTCCCTAGCCTTCCCAAGCACCAACAAGCTCTCCCCAAACCTCTCTTTGTGAGAGTTGATTGTTTTTTATCATATCTTTTGATTTGGGTTGAGGGATGTATGTGTTATGAGCTAGATAGCAAAAGAGAGCTAATTGCAACAGTGAGAGCATATCCATAGCCTTGAGCACTTCCGGTGAAGTCTAGCAACAATTGAAGCATTTGTTACTCTTGGAGGTGAATCCTCCTAGACGGTTAGGCGTCGCTGGTGAACTACCTCGTGTGTGGTAAGCCACGGATTGGTTGTAAAGGCTGGCCTTGCCTCCTTCGTGGAAAAGCGTCAAAAGTTAGTGGAACCGAGGAAAGTGGCTTGGAGTGGATAAGCCCGCCTTTCGTAGGCCCTCAACGGAGACTAGGATTCATCGTGTCTTTGTGACAGCTTTTGTGGCAGCGGTGAACTCCGAACTTCGGGAAAACAAATCATTGTCTCTTGCTTTACTTCACAAGTTCATTTCTAGCATTTATATTCGCTTCCGCATTGCTCTACTTGGGTATGCTCTACTTGTGTGCAGGGACTAAGTGGACCTGCTAGTTATCATCTGCAGGAGCTCATCACCAAGTTTGGTCTGTGCTAGAACTTGTAGAGAGGGTTAACTTACATAGTTGGTTTTCTCTGTGGAAAACCGGTCTGACCGCTTTGGCAAAGCGGTCTGACCGCTTTCTGGCAAAAGCGGTCTGACCGGTTTTAGAAACCGGTCTGACCGGTTTCTGTACTAACTATGTGAAAAAGTTTATAATTTGCAGATTCACCTATTCACCCCCCCTCTAGGTGACATCAAGGTCCTTTCAATTGGTATCAGAGCTTGGCCTCACATCCAAGCTTAACCGCCGTGAGGAAAGATGTCAACCACTTGTGAGGTAACCTATGAGCCACTAGCTAGTGACGGCTCAAATTATTCCACTTGGTCCGCTCATGTACTTAATGATCTTAGGGCTATGAGTCCTATTCTTGAGCGGGTTGTAGTTGAAGGCATTGATCATCCTAGAGTTGATTGGAGTGTGTCCAATCCAACCGAAGATGAGATGAATTGCTTTCAACTCAACGCTCGTGTTGCTAACTTCTTATTTGATGTTGTGAGCAATGAAGTTAGAGAAATGATTCTAGAAGATGAAGCAACTCTATTCGATGCTCATCTTATTTGGGCTCGAATTGAGAAGCTATATGCCAACATCAAGAGCGACAAGCGAGACCAAATAAGAGCCAAGTCACATGAGGAGAGTTCTACATCAGCAAAATCATGCACCAAGCCTCATGTGATGACCACCGTGGAGCCACAAGATCAAGACAGCTCAGCTGCCTACTCCCTGCCAAAACCGGTCCAACCGGTTTTCCAAACCGGTCTGACCGGTTTGGGCAGGAAGGGTGCAGCTGGCTGCAAGAAAGGAGGCCGTCGCCGTGCAAGCAAAGTTTCAAGCTCACAAGCAATATCATCCTCCAATGATGAGGCACTCATATATTACAAGTCCAAAGAAGACAAGAAGGTGGAAAACTCAAAGGATGAGACTATCCTAGCTCTTATCAAAGAGCTTGAGGAAGTCAAACTCTCAAGCGCCGCTTTGGTTTGTAAGTATGATGCCATTGTTGATGTTTATGCTTTTGATGCTCTTCATATGGCTTCCATAGAAAAAGAAATCAAAATGCTCAAGCGAAAATTAGAATTAATTGCTAGCAAGCATGAGACGTGTCACACCCGGTTTTAGAAAATGAACCAAGTGTACACTGTATGTATGCCAGGATCAAGTTTCATACATACAGTAAACCAGTAGTGAATAAAAGATGCAGTATCACGTATAATAAACTATATAAATGACTTATGAGTCTATCAGAGTATACAGCTTATCCTGGAAACGAAGGCTCCAAACTTCACAGGCAGTCGACTGGGGGTTGCGTACGCCTAGAACTGAGCATTATCTTCAAACAGCTTCATACAAGTTCTTCTTCTGAGCAGCGGTTTAGCAAGGGTGAGTACACTTATGGTTGGTACTCAGCAAGGCCACAAGAAATAACCAGAGATCAAATTAATTTCATGTTTAAGTATATTACTCATGTGAGGATCCAGGCCGCTCTTAACCGTGAGCACGGCTGTTATAACAGTTTTACACTCTACAGAGGTTGTACACTTTCACCATAAGCTGCGTAAAAGTTCAAAAAGAACTTTAAACCCAACCATGCCGAGGGGGCCAATCCTCTTAAATCACACTACCGAGGTGTGACCGCATAGGGACGCTACGAGGTCTTTACAAAGATTCCTTAGTAAATAATAACCCGCTAAGCTTTCCGGTTCAGAAGCAAAGCATAACCCTCCCTAATGAGATCTGTCTCTTACCAAAGCCCACAGCTCAAGAGGACCGAGCTATACCCCGTCAACCGCCGCACCTCTTGCCCCTTTCGGGTAAGGTTACCATCCACTAAAGTCTCTAATTAATTAGCCAAGACCAGAGCCATATAGTACTTATGGTTGCACTGTTTTCCTGGGTGGTTCTCCATGTTCCGATTAAAACATCTTGATATTATAAATAAAGCATAGGTAGAAGGATGGTTAGGGACACTTGCCTTTCTCCAAAGTATAGCTGCTCAAAATATCTTCAAAAGTCTTCTTCAGTTGAACAACGTTCCGTCTACTCGTAGCAATCATCGAACACAAGCATGCAAGCATAAAACTATACAAGCAACAAACAAGTACAACTAAGAACAATACACCAATCAAAAGAAAAGCTTTAAAAGAGCGTACTAATGGATAAGGCTCATTACTATGGTTACGAGAACCTAAGGACCTCGAAGATAAGAGAGAGAAAGAAAGATACGAAGGTTCCAAAGCAGAGCTTTAATTGGCACAAGGAATATCACACGTACAGAGGATTTATGAATACGAGGATCTCAAACAATAATATATTACTTTCATAATTTAATTTTATATTACAATACAATGACATAGTAACTCACACCATATCATTGAAGCAATATAAAGTTAAAATTAAAATAATATTGATTTGCAGAGAAACCACAACGTAAGAAAAGATCTATACTCAAACTTAGTGATATGGCTCAGAAAAGATGGACTAGCGACAGGATTGCAGAAAAGAGTGCTGCGGTCATTGGAACACTGGCCGATGAATTTATAGGATGCGATAAATATTGGAGACAGTTGATTGGCAAAACAGAATAGGGACTAAGTGAGAAACGTAGGGTGCACTAACAGGATTGGGTTTAGAGGCATAGAAAAGGCTGAGAACAGAACTACGATTGAAAACTTAAAACTAGCGGAAGACTTTAGATTATAAAAGGAAACACTATACGCTTTATAAATTTTAATTTGATAAAATCATATATAAGAGACTATTTCCTGGAAATTGATTGAATTATATTTAAATATGTGAAACCAAGAATGTATTTTATTTATAACTATTTTTTTTGTAGACATTATGTAATTAAACACATAACTTTAGTATTAGAAACAGATGCGAGCATCTAATTGATTAACTTTTATTGACCATGTTGAACTAATCAATATTATTGATAAAACACCTTTATGTTGACATTCACACAAATTAATACTCATTTAAGAAAGCATTAAGTTTGACGCTAATCACCTTTTAGTTTGAAATCTAGTTTAATACTCATTAATCAATTTTACATAAGCTTATTAAAATCCGAAATATTACTTAATCATATTTTATTGAGAAAACTTAATAGATAGATAATTAATAAGCAAAACGAGAACACTAGAACAAAGTCACATTGAAGGTTTATTAATCAAATTACTTGGAAGTGAAACTTCTAAGTTGGTTTTAATTAGAAACACTAGTTAATAACCATTTAAACCAAGTAACAGTGATCTATGAAAACATATGAAATCTAAATATAACCTTAATCCAAGTTACAACAAAGTTATACCTATGTTTCCAATATTATAACTTGTTCAACTATCACTTTTAAAACTTATAATCTATTAACCACATTAATCATTAATAAGAAAACCAAAATATAATTCTTAATTGGCTTTTAATTAAAGGAACATGTTTATCAAATCAAATAACTTTATATCTCTATTTAAACTAGTCATATTGTCATTAAAACAGATTTGTGTTAATATTAATCAAGATTGATAATTATTTATGAAAACTCAAAGTTTAACTCTAATTAGCTTTTAATTAGAGAACTAGTGATTATAAACATCAATCAAGTTAACATAATTTTATGAAGAAACAAGATAGAGCCTAATCAAATTTTAGTTAGAAAGATTATAAAATTATTAATCAAGTTAATATCCATTTTACAAAAACTCGAAGTATAGCTCTAATTTGGTTTTAAATTAGAAAAACTAGTTATCAAAAACATTAGTCATGTTAATATTATTTAAAGAAACCAAGATATTATCTACTTCAATTTTATTTAGAACGCTCAAGAAATAAGTATTAATCAAGTTAATATTATTTATGAAAATCGAGATATAACCTTAGTCAACTTTTATTTACACAACTCATGGAATAAATATTAATCAATTTAATATTTAACAAGAAAAACCGATGTGTCCAACTTAATTAGATTTTATTTAAGAAAGCACATGTAATTAGCCTTTAATCAAATTAATAATAAATAAATTTCAGAAATAAAATATGGTGTAAATAACAGTACTAACGCGTAGTTTAAGTTGATACGAAGCTAACACAACAAGAACGGATTAAAACGGAGTTAAAACGTGAAAGATATGATTTTTCTAAGGTCTAGGGACTTGCTGGCAAAGTTTTAAAAGTTCTAGGGGCTTAACTGCGAAAATCCGAGGGCTAAAACATAATTTTGTATAAAAACTCGAGGGCTTACGGGTAAAAAGACCAAAACAGGACCTCGGGCATAATTTTAAATCTTGTAGGGGTTAAAATAGAAGAAAACATGACCTATTCGTAATTATTTTTGAACTAGATTGGACTGCGGGTTGATTTCCAAAAACTACAGGGGCTCTTTAGCAATTTCGCCACTGTTGACCTGTACGGGTCTGTTTGACTCGGGGCTGAAGCGATCCTTGGCCGTTGGATCTCGATCCGACCGTCCAAAATAGATCGAGTCGAGGGGGAAGACGCCGGCGGCGGCCGGGACGGCGGCGCTGCCAGCGGACGCGGCGGTCCTTCGCCGGAGAAGATCGAAAACGCGCTACGGAGCTCAGTTCACGACGGGACTTGGTCCTACGGACTCACTGGACCACGACGAGTTCACCTAGGGTGGATTGGGTGGCTGAGAAGGCGCGCACGCGGTGGCCGACGACGGCGGCGCCATGCGCGGCGGCGAAGCTTCGGGCGGTGGTGAACTCGACGCTTCGGCCCACTAAAACACGACGAGAGGTAGACGGGAAGATGGAGCAGGCAACGGCGAACTCACCGGTAGCGATCTCGTCGAGAAAAAGCTCACGTCGGCGACGGTCGACGATCAACGGCGGCGGCGGTGCTCGGCTTCACGCGAACCAGGAGCTCCGGCGGCCGAACTACGATGAGAGGCGGCGAAATCGACGCGCCATGACAAGGAGAAGCTTCTGGCGATCTTGGTTTCCCTCCCCGAGCAACGACAACGGCAAATTGCCGGCAATGGCGGGCGGCGACTAGGGCGGCTCGGGCGGCTTTGGTTTCGAAGCTCGGGTCGATGAGAGGGACAACAGAGGCGGCGGTGGTTAAATAGGTCGGAGCAGGGGCTCGGCCAAGCCTAGGTGTTCGTGTCCCGGCCGGACACGGTGGCGCGACGGAATCGAACTCGACCTCGGTGGAGTCCAGGTCGGCGACGGGAGGGAGAAGGAAGAGCTGACAGGTGGACCCCACCTGTCGGCGAGAGGGAGAAAGAGAGTGACGGGGAAGAGTCGAGACGGGCCGGTAACGAGCCGAAAGCGGAACGGGCCGAGGGAACAGAAAGGAAAACGGCCCAGGGAAAAAGGAAAAGAACGCGGGGAGGAAAAACGAGCGGGAGAGAAAGTTCAGGGGGCAAACTTGGACCGGGCCAAGAGTTCGAGGGGAAAAACGAACTCGGCTGATTTAAACATTTCTAAAACTCAAACAAAAGCAAATCAAATTCGAATTTAAACAGAATTTTAAATTCCAACTTGATTTACTAGCAACCAAAAATATATGCAACAGCATGAACGCAACAAAAACTTATTTTGACTAAAATAATTGTTTAATGTGATATTTAAATTGATAAAAAAGGCTAGAAACTCCAATTAATTCCTAGAAAATTTATTTAAGCCTTAATAAATCCTAGAAAATTCATAGGGTTGCTACAATTTAATTGTGATGAATTTTAGGGAGTTATAAACATATGTTGTTTTGAAATTAGAATACATATATTTATATTATATATATATTGCATTCCCTGTTAATTATTTAAACCTTGGAAAATTTTATAAATTAGAGAAAATCATTGTATTTATTTATATTATTTATTCACATCCCAAATTTAGAAAATTTGGGGTGTGACAAGACGCTACAAGTGACGCATGATGAACTCTTGTGTTCTCATGAAGAACTTGTAGAATCACATTCTTCATTAGAAATTGCTCATGAGGTTATAATCACTTCGGTAAAATCAATTGAACCTCAATCTTACACATGCACATGTTCTCCAATCCAAAATAACTTGTCATGTGCTAACCCATGTTGCTCTCAAGCAAAACGATCTTGGTATGATGAAGTGTGTGTAGAGTCTTGTGACGACCTCATTGCAAAGGAAAATGAAGAACTCAAGCAAGAGGTGGAAAAACTTACAAAGAACTTGACAACTCTCAAAGGGAAGAGCAATGCACAACCTTCTCAAGAGAACCGTGAATCCATGGTGAAGAAGCTTGAGAAGGGATCAACCGTGCAAAGCTCTTGTATTTATCAAGTCAAGTCCTACACAAGCCAAGATCAAAGCAAGAGTGAAAATTTGGCTCATACCAAGTGTTTCACAAATAAAGAAGGCAAGCCAACTCTCTCCAAAAGGCAAAGAAACATTGAAAAGAGAAGATGCTTCGGGTGTCTTGAGAAGGGGCATCAAATTGCTTCATGCCCAAGCAAAGTGGAACTACACCAAGAGAAGGCCCCTATCAAGCTCAACAAAGGCTTTCTCAAGGCCCAAGCAAAATTCAATGGAGAAGTGGCTGTCAAGAGCTCAACTCATCAAAGTGTTGCTTGCCCTGCCAAAAGCGGTCTGACCGCTTTCACAAAGCGGTCTGACCGGTTTCCGGCAGCAGCAGCCAAGCAACTCAAGAAGGCAACCAACATCAAGCACAAGACATGCTATTCATGTCGGGAGAAAGGACACTTTGGTAAAGAATGTCCCAATGGTAAAATTACTAAACCCGACATTGTCCATTCTATGAATATGAAGCTTGGGGATTGTCCAAAAACCCCTTGTGCCACCAAAGTGATTCGTTCTCCAAGGAGCGGCACAAGAGCTATTTGGGTCCCTAAGCATATTGGAACTAACAACATCGGACCCAACACGAGTTGGGTACCAAAGCATGCTTGATGAGATTGTAGGGACTACGAGATGCATTGGTGGCTTGGCTTGAATGACAATCTTCAAAAATTCACTAGCAAGCCAAGAAAAATTGCTTCCGCTTCATACTCTATACCCAATGACATCTCGGTAACTTTGCGCTTAAATTGATTAAATCCAAGTCACTAGTGCCTTTGGTAGGATCAAATGTCTCTAAGCCTTCGACTCATGAGACGCTTGATAGTGACTTAGATTTCTTTATTAAACTTTAATTCATATATGCCATGTGATGCTTTTAATGGCTCCCTAGCAGAGCAATATTGTGTTAAGTTGCAGTGGATCAAGTTCCGACGAAATTTAAATCAAACATCGGAAATCCACGCCAATAGGTATATGTCTGGCAAAACCGGTCTGACCGGTTTTTCAAACCGGTCTGACCGGTTTGGCCCAGACAGTTGCAACTTTGGCACATTCATGAGAAATGAAGATTTTAATTAATGATTTAAACATATGCCACGTGGTATGTCTAATGGCTCCCTAGTAGAGCATTTTTGTGTCAAATTTGCAGAGAATTAATCCTCGGTGCTTCGAGACTCAAATATGACCATATGGCTGTGCTTCACCGGAAATTTACGCTGACTACCGGAAATTTCCGTCGCATTTGCCGTAAATTGGGCTCTAGACCGGAAATTTCCGATAGAGGCAAATTCTGGCAAAACCGGTCTGACCGGTTTGCCAAACCGGTCTGACCGGTTTGGCCCAGAATCTTGCAACTTGAATCGTCAAGTGTGACATGAAGATATATTTGAGTTATTTCTTTGGGATATCAGTTTTTTTGGCATATGTACATCAACTTGCACCTACGTGGTTGTAAGTTTTTCTTGGCACTTTTGAATATGAGCAATTTATTTTGTGTCGTTGACCAAATGTTGACTTAATCCTCCCAAGTCCTTAACGAGACAATGTGCATGTCCCATGTAATCCAAGCATGATGCACATATTGAGGGGGAGGTTACTTCAACGTTTGTGTCCTTGAGACTAACGTTTCTTTTAGTGAACTTGTAGTCTCAATGGTGAGAGAATGTTTCTCTCAATCGGAGTTGTCAACTCAATCTATGATCCAAAGCGGTAAACTTGTGTCATCTCATACCTTGGATCCCGTGTTTAATCTATGTCTTGGCAATTCATCATAATATAGTCTAAATTCCTTTGTTAATCTTTTGTGATTCAAATCCGGTGCATGAGAGCCTCCCATACACATTTAATCAAATATGCACTAAAAAAAGGAATTTGGTCTATATTGCGAGGTTTTATAATTAATGATCTTTTTGGCTTCCACATACAAAGGTCATTGATTATGAAACTAGTTGTTGTGCAATTTAATATGTTGTCTCTCTTTTGTCAAAGAATTGGCATATATCATGAAAGAGGGCATATGAATAAAATTTGATTATATTGCACAACAAGTTTAGCTAGAGGCAAAGATATGTTTTATTTGACTAGTATTTACCTTGTGCATCTAGGCTTTACATCATGCTAGTATGTGCATTCACATGCAAGTACATTGAGTTTTGTGCACCGATTGGATATTTGTTCAACACCTTCTTAACAATTGACTTGGTGTCAAATATTGTTTAAGTGAGGTGTGAGCCAAATATACTAACATGGTCTATAGCTCAATATGAGTGCATGTGATTATGTGACATAGGTTAGATTTTGAAAAATCCAACTAGCATGATAGGTTTTGTGATTTTGAAAATATTTGAGTTTTTGGTCTTTTGACCGTTGTCGATCTATTTGTGACTATAGTTAACTTTGCTTGATTGATGGCTAGTCACAAATGGTGAGATTTTCTCAAGTCCATAAATCTTTTATCTATCTATCATCTCCCATATCTTTCGGAAGAAACGAAAGAAAAAGGATTTATTGGAAATCTCTTCCTCTATGGACAATCTTGAGATTTTGGACACCATGATCATCATTTACACTCTCAAGACAAGTAAGCAAGGTTGGAGATCAAAATCCTCTTGAATCAGACCCTTCCCTGCGGCCTAGATGAAACCGGTCTGACCGGTTTCTGAAACCGGTCTGACCGGTTTGGCCCAGGAAGGTGACCCACGTGTTTTACTGGCCGTCCGTGATTCCCTCTCTCTTCCCATACTCATTCATCACACCAGCCCTTCTCTCTCCTGTTCTTCACTGCAAGGAGGACCTCCCATGGCGATTTGAAGATTCAACCAAGGAAAAGTTGTTTGCTTGTTGGATTTGAAGTGCCCCAAGGCTGCCAGATTGGATTCCCAACTGCATTGGATTCATCTCTCATTTCTCTCACGAGTTCAAGGCTATCAAGGTATACAAATACTTCCCATCGCCCGATCTACTCACTCGTTGAATATCTTGCAAAACCCTTTGGTGGAACATCTTCTAGCATGCCTAGGAACCTATCCCTAAGAGATAAATCGATTTGCTGGGCTACATTTTGCGCAACAAGGATTTGCATCTTCACTGCCAAAAGCGGTCTGACCGGTTTGGGAAAGCGGTCTGACCGGTTTGGGAAACCGGTCTGACCGGTTTGGGCAGTGAAGGCTCAAGTCCCTGTTTTGCAACGTGTTTGTCTACATATGGACTATGGATATCTTGTACTACAATATCATTTCAATATCCTGATCAGACCCTGTCCAGATTGATCCCCAACTCGTTTTGGCTCAGCTCAGGCAAAAGCGGTCTGACCGGTTTGGGAAACCGGTCTGACCAGTTTGGCTCTGAGCTGACCCAAAACTTGTTGAATGCACTCTATCTATTCAAATCTTTTGATCAATCATCTCCTGGGTATTGATACTTTGTGTGTCATCTTGTGAACCCAGGAAGGACAGTTGAAGATGCCTAAAGGATCACATGCCGAGAGAATCAAAAAGGGGAAGTTTGACACACCCGGGGGCAGTAGCTCGAGTGCAGCTAGTGGCAGATCTTTGAGGCCTAGGAGGACAAAGAGAGCAGCTGAGCAGGAGATTGAGGAAGTGGATGTAGTGGAAAATTCCACTAGTGATGAAGATGAGGTTGAGGATGAGAACTACAGGGTTGAGTACCGTCACGGTCCGCAGGGAGATGATGATAATGATGAGGAGATGGACGCAAGAGATGATGAGGATGAGGGGGCAGATGATGATGACACTGCTGATGAAAATGCCCCTCTCATTCTGGAGATTTGCCAACCCACTAGCCCAGCTAGTAGGAGAGTGACAGATTACTCTGTGGGTGGGATGACAGATACAGTGAGGAGGTTGAGGAGGACTAGTCCACTTGATGTGGATAGGACAGCCACTGACTACAGATTTTGGACTCTTTTTCAGCAGGATTTCTATGCCACAGCTATTATGAAGAAGACCAAGATCACATTAGATGCACAGTACATAGATTGGGAGTACATGAGCAAACAAGACAACCCGGTGTTCAATGAGATTATCAGAGTTTGTTCTGAAAAGCGAATCAAACATCTCATGGGCTTCAAGCATAATTGGAACAAGGAGGTGATTGCTCAGTTCTATGCTACTGTGTTCTTCGGTTATCATGAGGAGGATGGCAGGCGAGAGAGAGCTATGCATTGGATGACAGAGGGACATCGCTTTCATGTCACCTTTTCTGACTTTGCTTCTATTCTCAGAGTTGGACATGAGAGTGATGACATAGTTAGGATACATGACCGAGGTGTTATGGAACCATCAGAGATAAAGTTCATGTATCCCAGAGATCAGCGTGGTAGTTGGGGGAAAGTGAGTGGTCTCTACACCTACTATGGGTCTCTCTATAGATTGCTCAGAAAGACACTCACTCCTAGAGATGGCAACACCTCAGAAATCTCACTCTACATGAGAAATTTGATGTATTATCTGAGGATTGGTGAGGAGACTCCTCCATTTAGCGTTGCTGATTTCATTTGGCATGAGATCAAGACCATTTCTGAGAGCCCTCAAAAGATTTGCGCCTACAGTCCGTTCATCATGTTTATCATAGAGAGGGTCACTAGTCTCAAAATCAAGAAGGATACCCCACATAAGCCACTTCGCCCTCCTGTTCCTCACAAGTTCCGGATGCTTTCTCCACCTCAGGATGATCCACCTCAGCAGCATGAGCCTACACGACAGCAAGGAGGAGCTCAAACTCAGCAGCAGCTGCAGCCGGGGCAAACCGGTCTGACCGGTTCCCCAAACCGGTCTGACCGGTTTGGGTCTGGCAGCAGCGCCTATCCTGAGCAAAGGACTTCTCCCATTCAGAAATTCATATCTATGTTCACAGGCATTTGCAAAGGCCAGAGGGACGTCCAGGTTGATGTTAGGCAGCAGAGAATTGAGAACAAGAAGACTCGAGATGCAATCAAGAGATTACACACAGCATTGAGTCCAAATGATCCTCCGTCACCTATTTCACCACCTCTTGAGTTGCCCGAGATTCCCCCGCTTCGAGATATCATGACTGATCACATGAATGCGGGCTATTTTGAGGAGTATGGTGACATATTTGGATATGGACACGTCGGGTCGAGCTCACAGCCTCCGCCACCCCCTCCACAGTCAGTTGGTGCTCCGGGGACCATGCCATACATGCCTACTTCAGAGGGTGACTTGTTTGGTTCCTCGTTTGGGTTTGCACCTCCAGGACCTACCTATGCAGCTGCTACACTCCCGTCATTGTCCTATGCATATGGTGGTGCGTCATCTTCTATGGCGGGAGTTCAGTTCTCTAGTGCACCATCTCCATCTCCCGGAGACTTTGCTTCACAGGCAGCAGCTTCTATCTTCGGATCCACTTCTGCTCCTAGTCATGGTATGTTTAGCTCATCCATATTTTCTTCCATGGCTAGCACATCCGAATCACTCCATATTATCACACATACACATTCACTTGAGTGAAGGTTTTCATTGGACTACATCTTCTTCGTCAGATGATCATAGCCCGACCTTCTAGCGACGGAGGAGATTGGATGCATGATGGGAGTGTGACTACAAGCTTCTCCAGGCCCTTTATGGATGATTGATGACAAAGGGGGAGAAGAAATGGATTAAAGCTTATCTAGTTGAACTTGTAGTCATGTCACTTTGGATGTAATACATTCGTACTTTATCTATTTGTGGACTTGAGAATTTGTAATGTGTGCTACTATGTGTGTTGAACCTATTTATGTATTCTAAGTGACAATTTGCTAGTGTGTTACATTTATTGGGTGATGCAATGTTGTTTCACTCATACCTGCTGTTGGGGTGAAACCGGTCTGACCGGTTTGGCCCGAACAGCAAGCATGTGCTTCTCTTTGTCTTATTGAGTGCTATACATGTCATATGCATCACACCTTGTTTTATTATGTCACACACACATGTTTGCACATGATGGATGCTGAGATATAGGGGGAGCTCTCATTTTTTTTGTTTATATGTGCATTTGGCATTTGAGGCCGAATTTTTGAAATTCCATTCAAAGCACATATTAAGGGGGAGCTCACCATATATCTCAGTCATCTTGAGCTTAAATTTCATATCTTTTGTAAGCTTTAATCATGTTGTCATCAATCACCAAAAAGGGGGAGATTGAAAGTGCATCTAGGCACTTATATGTTTTGGTGATTTTGAATGACAACATGATTTGTATTTAACTTGTTTGCTTAAGTGTATGAGCAGGGTTTTATTCATATGAATATTCATGTAATATGATTGTTGAAGAATATAAGCTCATTATTGGTATAAATGACATGAGAGCAAACAAGTGAGTGTGATCCCATGCAACTAAGCAATACAATGACAAGTGAAGTAAAATGACAAATGAGACACGGTCTTATGCAAATTAGTTAGTCTCATCTATAGGATACTTGTCAAAGGTTTTTGGGACAAAAATAATTGAAGAAATTGGGATTTATTTGGGCTTGATCCATGGCAATGGTTATATTCAAAATGAGACATGATTCTATGGTTAGTATATGGTCTCAAGTGCATTGATGCTTATGGACAAGTTATTTACCAAAGAAAACATACAAGACAACATACAAAACAATATTGAAGACATTTCAAATCAATTGAAGACAAGGATATTCAATGTGGATTTCATTAATGATGCAATGCAAAGCGTAGCTTAATTTGGCAAGAGAGGACGGAAGGGATCAAGCTAGATGCGAGTGACATTCCTAACAAAGTGAAGGGCAAGTTGGTCTTGTAGCCGAGGGACTTTGTTTGTGGAAAAGTCTAACATTATAGTATGGTTTCTATACGTCGATCAAGTCATATCAAGTGAAGCAATGCGAAGCATCTAATCTTTATTGATCATATTGTGGAATGGCTTATGAATTGTTTCATACAATGGAAATTCTAAGCCATTGGCTCTAGTTGGATTTGCTCAGCAAAGACATGAAATGTTGAAGCCCTCAAGTTGAAGATGATCAAGTATGGCACCAATGAAGATATCAAAGCTCAAGTGGTAGATTCTATTTATTGTTTTTATCTTGAGTTTAGGAATGTCGTACTATCAAGAGGGATGCAACATTAGTTGTCTTGACAACACCAAAAAGTGCTCATTAGATCAACCCTGTGAGATAACCTCAAGAGAGAAGTCCTTTAGGGACTTAGTGTGCTGAGGGGACCAAAACCGGTCTGACCGGTGTTGGAAAGCGGTCTGACCGGTTTGGGACTCTGACAGGTGCAACGGTTACTTTGGTTTGAAAACCGGTCTGACCGGTCTGGGAAACCGATCTGACCGGTTTCCAACGGCTATAACGACTAGTTTGTGTTGTGTGGGGTATTTATACCCCATACCCCTCTCTTGTGTGAGGGGTGCTGGTTCATTTGCCTTTGTGGCTCGTCCCTAGCCTTCCCAAGCACCAGCAAGCTCTCCCCAAACCTCTCTTTGTGAGAGTTGATTGTTTTTTATCATATCTTTTGATTTGAGTTGAGGGATGTATGTGTTATGAGCTAGATAGCAAAAGAGAGCTAATTGCAACAGTGAGAGCATATCCATAGCCTTGAGCACTTTCGGTGAAGTCTAGCAACAATTGAAGCATTTGTTACTCTTGGAGGTGAATCCTCCTAGACGGTTAGGCGTCGCTGGTGAACTACCTCGTGTGTGGTAAGCCACGGATTGGTTGTAAAGGCTGGCCTTGCCTCCTTCGTGGAAAAGGGTCAAAAGTTAGTGGAACCGAGGAAAGTGGCTTGGAGTGGATAAGCCTGCCTTTCGTAGGCCCTCAACGGAGACTAGGATTCATCGTTTCTTTGTGACAGCCTTTGTGGCAGCGGTGAACTCCGAACTTCGGAAAAACAAATCATTGTCTCTTGCTTTACTTCACAAGTTCATTTCTAGCATTTATATTCGCTTCCACATTGCTCTACTTGGGTGTGCTCTACTTGTGTGCAGGGACTAAGTGGACCTGCTAGTTATCATCTGCAGGAGCTCATCACCAAGTTTGGTCTGTGCTAGAACTTGTAGAGAGGGTTAACTTACATAGTTGGTTTTATCTGTGGAAAACCGGTCTGACCGCTTTGGCAAAGCGGTTTGACCGCTTTCTGGCAAAAGCGGTCTGACCGGTTTTAGAAACCGGTCTGACCGGTTTCTGTACTAACTGTGTGAAAAAGTTTGTAATTTGCAGATTCACCTATTCACCCCCCCTCTAGGTGACATCAAGGTCCTTTCAAGTTCACAGGCAAACAAGACCCAGAACAATGGTTGCGAGTCTACTCGACGGCAATCACCATGGCGGGCGGCAGCAACGACGTCAAAGTCAGATACTTCCCAATCATGATGGATACCGCTCCACTGACATGGCTTGAGGGCCTCCGCCCTGGATCCATCGACACCTGGGAACAACTCATGCGCAAGTTCACTGCTAACTTTCAGGGAACCTGGGCACGGCCCGGAACCCGTTTTGAATTAGCATCTTGCAAGCAGGAGAAAGGCGAAACCCTGCGCAAATACATCAAGAGATTCTTCGAGAAACGAGCCACGATCGTAGACGTGTCAGACAGAGAGATCATCGACTGTTTTCACGACGGTCTATGGGCACGTGAATTGCATCGCGAGTTTGGAAGACGACGCCCAGAAACCATTGCGGAACTCAGGAGCATGGCTGCAGATTGGGCAGATCAAGACGATCGAGAACGCGAGCAATTCGACAAGCGCAAGGAGAACAACTCCAATGGTGGCAACAACCAAGACAAGAGTAGTCCCGAGCGCCGTAACAACAACAACATGCGTGATTTCAACCGCAACAAGCGCAAGCCAGACAACACGGTCGTGGCAGTTGAGCGCTCCATGCGGAAGAAAAGCACCCCTGACCTAGATAAAGTAATGAATATCCCTTGCCCATATCATCCACACGGCAAACACACAATGGCCCAATGCATCCACATCAAGAAAGAGTTCGACAAGCGGGAGTTGCCTGAGAAAAAGAATCCAACGAACAAGAAGAAAGACGGTGACAATGATGACCAAGATAATGGCTTCCCTCAAGTGGACAACATTGTTGCAGTATTGTTCAGCGGAGAAAGCCTTACTCAGTCAAAGCGCGCCAAGAAGCTATCTCTCCGTGAGATCATGGCAATAGAACCAGCTACTCCCACATACCTCAAGTGGTCTGAGGTTTCCATTACTTTCTCCAGGGCCGACCAGTGGACCAATTTTGCCAATCCAAGCAAATACCCCTAGTACTGAACCCAGTCGTGGCACAAGCCAGACTGACCAAAGTACTCATCGACGGAGGCAGCGGGCTCAACATCATCTTTGCCAAAACATTTACAAAGATGGGGCTTGACATCACCAAGTACCTGAAGCCCATGGAATCTCCGTTCTACGGCATTGTCCCAGACAAAGCTGCAATTCCCTTAGGACAAGTCACGTTGCCAGTCACCTTTGGCACGGCGGCCAACTTCAGGACCGAGTACATCAAGTTTGAGGTGGCAGATTTTGAGACCTCATACCACGCGATTCTTGGGCGACCAGCCCTCGCGAAGTTCATGGCAATCCCACATTATGTCTACCTCGTCCTCAAGATGCCAGCCCCCAATGGAGTCATTTCCCTCAAGGGAGATCTCAAGATTTCCCATGACTGCGATGTCGAGGCGGTAGAGTTTGCTACGGCTGCTCAAGTCCCAACTCAAATGATGGAAGTACTCGCCTTGGCCAAGAAATCCACAGACCAAGAATCAGATGTTCCCACCAAGAAACCTGCGCATACGAGTTTCAAGGCCTCTGAAGAAGTGCAGCTCAAGACTGTAGACCTTGAGATGGGCGACTTGTCCAAAACAGCCCTCATAGGGGCAGGCTTAGATTGTAAATAGGAAGACGTGCTCGTCAAGTTCCTTCGTGCTAATAAAGATATATTTGCTTGGAAACCATCTGATATGCCTGGTGTTCCTAGGGAGCTTGCCGAGCACAATCTTAACGTTCAGAAAGACGCAAAGCCCAAGAGGCAGCGATTACTGTAACAACCCTAAATTTCCCATAGGCTTTGTTGAGTGCAAAAATTCGAATTTAAAAATTTTTGGTGGAATTGTGTGCATGCAAACAAACATATAAGACTGTCTTCTTTTTGCTCCCTAAATTCTTAGGCAATTTAATTTCAAATTTAAAATCAATTTGAAGTGCTAAGGACGAAATAGTGTGATTTGGATTTATTTGGATTTATTTGGATTTTTGGTTGGTTTGAATTCAAATTCTAGATTTGAATTCAAACTCTAATTGGCCAAACTAATTATCAACCCATCTAACTGTTCGTGGGCCGAAATCCCGCAGCTCAAGTCCAAGAAACCACCTTCAACTCTTTTCCCCGAGCCAGCAACCCAAGCCGGCCCGCTCGGCCTTTCGGCCCAGCTCGGCCCAGCCGTTCGCCGCGTCGTCTCCGCGTCGCCTTCTCCCACTGACCGCCGGACCCCACCTGTCAGTCGTCTCCTCCCCCGCGTCATCTTCCACCTCCCGCTGCTCTCCCTCTCTCCCGAGCGCGCCGCCCGTGAACCCAACCACCCGGCCGGCCCCATCGCCCCCAGTGCGGCCCGTCGCGATCGCGCCGCGTGTCCGCGAGTGCCTGGCCATCCCAATCTCGCCGTCCGTGCCCGCCAAAACCCTAGCCTAGCGCCTATTTAATCCACCGCCGGCCGTCTTCTTCCCCAAGCCGCGCCGCCCTTCGGGGTTCCTTCCAGATCCAGTTCGTGGGAGGGGAGGAGTAGGAGAGGGGTGGGGAAGGTCCAGGGGCTGTTGGAGCAAGGAGGAGTAGAGCCAGTCGCCTTCCCCGCGTTGCTGCCGAGAACCGGAGCGCCGCCGTCCGTGGACTCGCCGACGAGGAGCCGGACCAGGGACGAGAGGAAGCGCACGAGCACCGCCGGACTGCGTCGAGCCTTCCCCGAGCTGCAGCGTACCTCGACGAGACCCTAGGTGAGCTAACCGCGTTTGCCCCCCTTCTTCTCTGTTTCCGGCGGAGCGCCGCCGCTCGTGCTCGCCGTGCCAAGCCAAGCCCCTGTGAGCCAGCCTTCGTGCTGTGCAGTCTCTTGTGCAGGTTCCCGAGCCGCTAAACCCTTGCAAACCGCCGTCGCTTGTTCCCCACAGCCAAGGCCGCCGCGGCCGAGCTCCGCTCGCCCCGCGCGCGAACGCCGAGGCCACGCGCGGCCGTGGGCGACCATGTGCCCGCGCGTGTGCACCTAGCCGTGCCCCAGCAGTCGCTGGAGGCCACGAGCGCGCAGCCAAACCCAGATCGTGCACCGTTGCGTGCGTAACCCGAGCCGCCGTCGTGCTCGCCGGCGTTCATGGCCGTGCCACCGCCGTTCGCGTCGGGAGGGCCCAACCGAACCCAATCCTGGCCTTGTTCACCCCGTCCGTGACCGCCAAGCCCTAGCGCTGCTATTCCGACCATCCTAGACCCAAGCCGAGCCTTCTCCGGCCAGACCCGTCGCCGACCGTCGCCGCCGGCGTGCTCCAGAGCGCGCCGCGCGCGCGTCGCGTCGCGTCGTGGCCATGCCACACGCAAGACCACACCAGCAGCACACACGCACACCCGCAGAAGATCCTGAGTCGGCCACAAATCGATCCCGTGCACCCGGCTCACGTGGACCACACTCACGGTGCACCGTGGACTCAGTCCACCAGACCCGATCCAGCAGCCGCCCCTTCGTGGGCCGAATCTCGCAAGTTAAGTCTGTTTAACACCCCTGAACTCTTCCGGCCCATTCGCTTTCGGCCCAAATCCAGCCCAGCCATCGTTTATTCTTTTTCTTTTTCTTTTAACAGCGCTGACGTATGGGACCCACCTGTCATACTCTACGAGTCACTGACACATGGGGCCCACTGACCAGAGTTGACCCGTGGACCCGTTGACCGTTGACCCCGTTGACCGTTGACTAGTCAACGCTGACGTCAGCAGGGCCCACTGCTGACGTCATCCTAGGCGGACCCCACTGCTGACGTCAGCATGACGTCATGCTGACGTCAGCAGGCTAATTATTTGTCTGTTTTCTTTTTCGGAAATTATTTAATATTTTCAGAAAATGATTTAAACTTCGAAAATTAATAATAAATCAACCGTAGTTCAGAAAAATATGAAACCAGTTTCTATATTTTTCTAAAATCATGATCTACGCGTTAGTGTAGAGTTTGGTGTTATTTGAGTCTTCTTTCGTCGCTGTTTTAGTGTTTCTTTGCTAGTAGTCACGTCTTATTTTATTTTTCGCCCAACCCTAGGAGCTCCGGAGAGTCAGGAGGAGCCGGACTACTACAACAACTGCTTTGACGAGGACGAAGACCTTTGCCCAGGTTCACGCCCGACCATCTCTGAAATACCTATTAGACATGCAAACTAGTATGCTAGCGCTTTACTTTACTCGCATGATAAACCTGCACTGCCTTTGTTATTATCCTGTTACCTTGCTACCTACTACTCACTTTATATATATGCTATGCTATGCATGTGTTGGGATGGTTGTGATTGATCCTCTTGGCGTGAGTTGTGGGTGGTTTGGGAGGAGTAGTGCAGCTAGGCGGTGTAAGCGAGTAAATAACAACTCGATCGTTGATCGAGGTGCTGAGGGGCTGCACTCGGGCAGTCCCTATGGGGTACCTGTTGCGGGTACATGGTTACTGGTTACTTGGGGTTGGTACTCGGTGAGTACCTGAGGAGTTTGGGCGGCAATACCTGTTATGGGTGCCGATTGCGGACCGTTGCGGCGGATCGCTTGTGTTGCAGATACTCGCTTTACCGAACAATTAAGGACCGAGTCGTGCCCCCACTTTGGACTTGGGATTTACCGTGCTCACCATCTACCCAGTATGGGGAGGGTTCCAGCAAGCCTACTCTAGTGCGGCGCCGAGACTGTAGGAGAATCGAGTTTGATATGTGTAGGGGGGATTCGTTGCGGCGTAATCTCCCTGATTTACCACGGCCCCCGACTGGCCCCGGTGGGAAGGTTTCACGACCCTGGGGTAGATGTTAGATCGGATGTTTCCCGAGCCCAGGGAGACAGGATTGGCGCCGCTACTGATTAGGGTCTTTGCTGTGGGCTGTGTCTCAGGTTGGTTGCGGACTAGCCTTGCAGCCCGGATGGATTCCTGGAGTGCCACCTCTGCAGAGTGTAAACTATACGTATAGCCGTGTCCACGGTTACGGACGACCCATTTCTGAGAAGCCCCGGCTAGCATGGGAAACTGCTTTCTTACCTCATCCTTGAATTGGGTTATGAGAGATTGGTCCAGCTGAGGCTGTTGAGACGAGGTGGGGAGGGAGCTCATCGAGTCGACTAGTGAGTGAAAGGTGTTGGTGGATAATGATTTGCGGGAACCTGCCGTGGCAGGACGAGCCCGATGGGAAATGTGAGGCTGATGGTTGGTTTTGGGAAGTGTTTGATGTATGTGTGTGAGCAGGAGTTGGTGATGAGTTGAATTTGGGTTATTGCTGCAGCTTGCATAAGAAACCCTGGCTTAAACCTTGATTATTTCTATATCCTTAGAATAGGCCACCTTTAAAGCTTGCATCATATTATGGTTGGTGACGTGGACCTGTCCCATTTCCTTGGGGACAGACTTTGGGTTCTCAGGTGAAGACCCCGACCGCGAGTTCAACCAAGACGGGTGGTACGACTGAAGGGTGTGCGCTTCGCTCAAGGATGCCTGTGGAGGAGTGGTCCCAGTTGTTCTAGCTACCGCTGCGCAGATGTTTCTTATTGTCGCTTTAGCCCAGAGGGCTTGTATCAGACGCTTTGTCTTTATATGAGTCATGTAATGAATCTTTTATCGTTGTATGGATGTGATATTCAACTGAGATGAGTTCTGTACGAGATAGCTGCTATTCCTGGGACTATCTCAAGGGTACAGGGAGTCGGGTTCTCGTCGGTGAGAATCCGGTTCGTCACAGTTGGTATCAGAGCCATACTTGACCGTAGCGCGTAACCCATAGAACGGAAACTTAGGACAGAAGCTCTAACTGAGTCCTCTATTCTATATGAAACCCCCTTGGACTAATTGAAAACTATATATAAGTACATCTCATCTATTTACAAAACTTTTCCCCTTACCTTACCTTACCAACTTGCTAACCTACTAACAACCCACTAACTGTCTGGCAGATGGAAGGAAGATCGGCAGATGAACGAAGGGAGATCAGGACCACAGGAGCAGACTGTGGAGGTTTGGCAGTGCTACTGAGAGAGGTACTGCGTACAGTGGGAATAGATGTGGACAACGTCTTCTACGAGGGATGGACCTACGGACCTGGAGAAGGAGTACACACCCGGTTGCAGATGGTTGTACCCAATATCCCTGGACGACCAAGGTCACTGATGCTACGAGCAGCTACCAGCGAGAGCTCTTTCAGTCGGGCAGTGCAGACTATAGCCATGAGGATACTCCGACTTGCCACACTTGTGTACCAGAGTCAGCTCAGCCACACTCGTTTCCGGTACCTACCGCGAGCTCTTGAAGATCCGACAGACAGAGACGCAGTCAGCTTGCAGGCTCACGCAGCAGACCGAGAGCGGAACGTGACTCTGCGGACCTCAGTTCAGTGCATGATAGAGCAGGAATACTTGAACATTGGCCTAGAAGAGAAAGTTGCCAAGCTGAAAGAGAGGGTATGGAAGCAAGACCTCCAGCTGATGGAGAAGGACAACAGGATCGCCTTACTTGAGGAGCAACTCAAAGCTAAAACAAGGGAAGTCAGAATCTTGAACCACGAAGCTCGAAACAACAGGCAGTTGGCAGGACTGATCCAAGCAACCCACCATGCTCGAGATGTCCGCCTGGAAGATCAACTCACAGAAAAAGACAAGGAACTAGCAGCCAAGGAAGAAGAGATAGAAGGTCTAAGGGAAGAAGTATACTGGTTGGACAGTCTCAACTCAGAACTCCAAGAAGAAGTGGATAGCTACAAAGAGAAGAGTGGACGAAACTACCAGTTGATGAAGTACCTGAGTCTTCAACAGATTATGGCAAAGGATGAAGCTCGAAGGACCCTTAGTAGTTGGGTAAGGTCAGACAGGAAGAGAGTGGCAGAAATGATCGCAGTGAACCAAGGACTACCAGAAGAACGCAGAGTTGAACCCAGGACAGAGAACTACAGAGTTTCACCAAGCCGAGTTGAGCCGATACCACCACCTGAGGCTCGAACCTTTACTCCCGAGATGACAAGACTGAGACAAGAACTGGCACACTTAGAGAAGCAGTTGACAGAACCTGAGACGGACATAGTGAGGTTGGCAGCGCGCCTCACGGACACCCACCAAGACAACAGGCAGTGATCAAGCAGCAGACAGAGATTGAGGCTGTGAGGTTGGCAGCGCGCCTCACAGGCACTTTCAGCAGTATGAGACAGATGCAATAGGCAGTATCAGCAGATGACAGCAGATGATGAGAGTTGTATCTATCTTCATGAGTAGATGTTTAGACTTAGTAGATCATGACCACCTTTTGGCTCAGCTACGATGTAGCATTCGCTTAGATGTACTAATCCTCAAGGTTCCAGGAGCTGACCTCGGGATAGTACACATGTCTAGGGTGTAATGCTGTAATGATTGATCGATCTTTTTGGCTGTTCTTGCAGTTTTATTGATGTTCATCTTGAGTGTACTTTAGTGTTGAGTCTATTTCATGTGTGCAGCTCCTACTCTAGTTACGCTAACCTAACCCTTACCGACCGCCACTAAATCTGCTCTATGAAATATACAGCGAGATGTCGATCCGAAGATCCAACCGACTGCTTGCACGTTTTGAGGAAGCTGAGCAAGAAGAGGCAGCAATGGCAGCTAGAGGCAGAGGACGTGTCAGAGGTCGTGGTCGCGGGAGAGCGACAGTTGCAGTTGGAGGCAGGGGTCGTGGACGCGCAGCAGGCGTGCTCCAGCCCGAGAACAACGCACCAGGTGGAGAACAAGAAGTGGAAATGGAAGAACCAGCAGTGGAACCTCAGCAGAACCAACAGAACAACCAGCAACCACCGCCACCGCCTAACTTGGCAGAAGTGATGACTACTCAGACACAGCTGATGCAACAGATGGCACAGGCCAATACACAGATGATGCAAGCTATGCAACAGATGCAGGGAAATCAGAACCAGAACCATCAGGGACACCGTGAGGAAGACCTACAAAGGAAGATTGAAAGATTCATCAGGCTGAAAGCACCCACCTTCGATTACTCGGACGAACCACTCGATGCGCACGACTGGTTGCGTACCATCGAGACGAAGCTGGACCTGACAGACTACACTAAAGAGGAATGTGTGGCCCTTGCGGCGCACCAACTTGAAGGAGCAGCAAAAGCGTGGTGGGAGAGCTACTGTGACTCTCACGCGAACCCAGCTCAGATCACCTGGCAAGAGTTTTGTGAGGCTTTCAAGGAGTACCACATTCCAGAACAAGTCATGGTGCATAAAGCAATGGAATTCAGGACAATGACCCAAGGAAGTTTGTCTGTAGCTGAGTACGCTCGACACTTTGCTAAGATGTCAAGGTACGCCCCTGAAGACGTCAACACTGAGAAGAAGAAGTAGTTTTGGTTCCAGCGTGGTTTGCACAGAGGTCTGAGGACAGCACTCGCAGCAAGTTCACACAGGTCACTCAGAGAACTGATTGACAGGGCTATCGCAGTTGAGAAGGAAAGAGTGGGTCTTGAAGATACCTGGCGAGAGAAGAAAAGAAAGGCTGAACAGTTGCACAACCACCGGCTAAGTCAGAGGCCGAGGAGTGGCCAGAGCAACATGATCAGGAGAAGCTTTCAGCAGAGCAACAACCAAGGAAGCTCAGGGTTTAACAGAAACAGCTACCAGGGTAACCGAGGCAGTAACAACAGCAGTTTTGGCAGCAGAGGTAACAACTACAACAGCTTTAGTAATAGAAACAACAACTACTCAAGTCAGGGAAACCCCAACTGGAAGCCGAACAACACACCCAGAATTGGTGGAGGGTCCACAGTGGTCTGTTTTGCTTGTGGGAAGCCCGGTCACAAGTCCTTTGACTGTCCGGAGAAGAAGAACAAACAAACCCCAGCCAAGGCACCGGCACCTGGAGGACAAGACAGGCAGCCAGCAACAGCGCAGAGAGGACGCCTCAACCACTTGACAGAGGAAGAAGCCGAGGACGCTCCCGACGTTGTGCTCGGTGAGTTTTTAGTAAATGGCATTCCAGCTTTGATATTGTTTGACTCTGGAGCAACTGGATCTTATATCTCGACAAAGTTTGTAAGAGAGTAGTCACCCCTGACAATACCTAAAGCTAGACCTATAGTCACTACTTCTCCCTTAGGAGAGCTTAGGTGCACTTTAGAGTGCCCCGCAGTTAGACTGATGATAGGAGGCCAGGAGTTTGAAGGAAACTTGACGGTCCTGAAATCAGATGGGATTGACGTGATACTAGGAATGGATTGGCTTACAGAGCACAAAGGAATAATCAGTTGCTCACCCAGAACAGTTGAGTTGACACACCCTAGCGGAGTCAAGGTAACAGTAGAGCCACAAAGAAGAACAGGGAAGAGATTCAGAACATGCATTCTGAGACAGTTGGTATACTCCATTGAGAAACAGACGATCGAAGAAGTACCTGTAGTATGTGAGTACCCGGATGTATTTCCCGAAGAACTACCAGGACTACCACCGGACCGAGACGTAGAGTTCATAATCGAACTACAACCAGGCACAGGGCCTATTGCCAAGAGGCCGTACAGAATGTCAGTGGAAGAGTTGGAAGAACTCAAAAAGCAGCTGAAAGAAATGCTTGAGAGCGGTGTGATTCGACCAAGTGCATCCCCATGGGGATCGCCAGTGTTGTTTGTGAAGAAGAAAGATGGATCAATGCGCATGTGCGTAGACTATCGATCTTTGAACGCAGTAACGATCAAGAACAAGTACCCATTACCACGAATTGATGATTTGCTAGATCAGTTGAAGAAAGCCAAGTACTTCAGTAAGATTGATCTGAGATCGGGATACCACCAAATGAAGATCAGAGAAGGTGACATTCCCAAGACAGCTTTTGTGACTCGGTACGGGCAGTACGAGTTCACCGTTGTGTCTTTTGGATTGACCAACGCACCCGCATACTTCATGAACATGATGAACAAGGTATTCATGGAGAAACTAGACAAGTTCGTAGTGGTGTTCATTGACGACATACTAGTTTACTCAGAAACAGCCGAAGAGCATGAGAAGCATCTGAGGATTGTACTAGAGAGGCTGAGGCAGCATCAACTCTACGGAAAGTTCAGCAAGTGTGAATTTTGGTTAGAGAAAGTAGCCTTTTTGGGTCACGTGTTGACAGCTGAGGGCGTAGCAGTCGACCCAGAAAAGATTGAGGCAGTAGCAGAATGGAAGCAGCCGAAGAGTGTCACGGAGATTCGGAGCTTTCTAGGATTAGCAGGATTCTATAGAAGATTCATTGAGAACTTCTCCAAGATTGCCAAGCCAATGACCGAACTACTCAAGAACAATGTCCCATTCGAGTGGACGGACAAATGTGAAAGCAGTTTCCAAGAACTCAAGCACAAACTCACTACAGCTCCAGTATTGACCCTGCCAGATATTCGCAAAGATTTCATAGTCTATTGCGATGCTTCAAGACAAGGTTTGGGATGTGTTCTGATGCAAGAGGGCAAGGTTGTTGCCTATGCATCGAGGCAGCTGAGGAAACATGAGGAAAACTACCCCACGCACGACTTGGAACTGGCAGCAGTGGTACATGCTTTGAAGATCTGGAGGCACTATCTGATTGGCAACAAGTGCGATATCTACACAGATCACAAGAGTTTGAAGTATTTCTTCACCCAATCTGAACTAAACATGAGGCAAAGAAGATGGTTAGAACTGATCAAAGATTATGATTTGGAGATACACTACCATCCTGGCAAGGCTAATGTCGTGGCAGATGCCTTAAGCCGAAGGAGTTATTGCAACAACTTGATGATAGAAGAAAGTCAGCCAGAACTAGCGAAAGAGTTGTACATGCTGAAACTCGAGCTAGTGAAAGAAGGAAAACCCCAGGAAATGAGGGTGAAGTACAACCTAGGAGACCGTATCAAAGAAGCACAAGGAAAGTGTCCAGAAATCCAAGATGTGAAAGAGGGTATTCAACGAGGAGTAGCACCTGACTTCCGGATCGATGAAGCAGGGACAGTATGGCTGAAAGACCGTATTTGTGTACCACAGGACGAGGAAATCAGGAGAACAATTCTCTCAGAAGCTCACGAGTCCAAGTACTCGATACACCCAGGATGCACTAAGATGTATCAGGATCTGAAGGATAAGTTCTGGTGGAAGAAAATGAGAGAGGACATAGCAGAGTATGTAGCCAAGTGCGACTCTTGTCGAAGGATCAAAGCAGAACATCAAAGGCCAGCAGGACTGCTGAAACCACTGGAAATTCCAATGTGGAAGTGGGAAGATATCAGCATGGACTTCGTAGTTGGCCTACCCCGCACTCAGAAAGGGAATGATGCCATTTGGGTCATAGTTGATCGACTGACGAAAGTAGCTCACTTTATACCTGTCAAAAGCACACACTCAGTAAGCAAACTAGCAGAGCTATACATAGACAACATTCTCAAGCTGCATGGGGCACCGAAAAGCATTGTGTCAGACAGAGGACCCCAATTCACAGCTCAATTCTGGCAAAGCCTACATCAAGCCATCGGAACAACCTTGGAGTATAGCACAGCTTACCACCCCCAGACAGATGGGCAGACCGAAAGAGTGAACCAAGTTCTTGAAGATTTGTTAAGGGCTTGTGTTCTAGCTTACAGCACAGACTGGGAGAAGAGTCTATCTTATGCAGAATTTTCCTATAACAACAGTTACCAGGCCAGCCTGCAGATGTCACCCTTTGAAGCATTATATGGCAGAAAATGCAGAACACCTCTAATGTGGTCAGAGGTGGGGGAGCGAACATTCTTTGGGCCTGACATGATTGTAGAGGCAGAAGAAAATGTGGCCAAGATCCGAGAGCACCTGAAGGCAGCTCAGAGCCGACAAAAGAGCTATGCAGATAAAAGGAGACGAGATCTAGAGTTTGAAGTAGGAGACTTCGTCTACCTAAAAGTGTCACCCCTCAGAGAGCATAAGAGATTCCAAGTGAAAGGAAAGCTAGCACCCCGTTTTGTTGGACCATACCAGATACTGGAGAGAGTAGGAAGGCTAGCCTACAAGCTAGACCTACCAGAGGAACTAGCGGGAGTACACCCAGTGTTCCATGTATCTCAACTGAGAAAGTGTCTGAGAGTACCAGAACATGAGATCAAGACGGAGGCATTAGACCTGCAAGACACCTTGGAGTACCTGGAGTACCCAGAGAGGATACTAGACAGAGCAGTCAAAGAGACTAGAAGCACAGCTATCCCGTTTTGCAAAGTACAGTGGAGCAATCACTCAGAAAGGGAAGCCACTTGGGAAAAAGAGTCAGTGCTGAAGGAGAAATACCCCCACTTGTTTAAACCATAGGTAATCACAAATCTCGAGGACGAGATTCTTGTGAGGGGGGGAGACTGTAACAACCCTAAATTTCCCATAGGCTTTGTTGAGTGCAAAAATTCGAATTTAAAAATTTTTGGTGGAATTGTGTGCATGCAAACAAACATATAAGACTGTCTTCTTTTTGCTCCCTAAATTCTTAGGCAATTTAATTTCAAATTTAAAATCAATTTGAAGTGCTAAGGACGAAATAGTGTGATTTGGATTTATTTGGATTTATTTGGATTTTTGGTTGGTTTGAATTCAAATTCTAGATTTGAATTCAAACTCTAATTGGCCAAACTAATTATCAACCCATCTAACTGTTCGTGGGCCGAAATCCCGCAGCTCAAGTCCAAGAAACCACCTTCAACTCTTTTCCCCGAGCCAGCAACCCAAGCCGGCCCGCTCGGCCTTTCGGCCCAGCTCGGCCCAGCCGTTCGCCGCGTCGTCTCCGCGTCGCCTTCTCCCACTGACCGCCGGACCCCACCTGTCAGTCGTCTCCTCCCCCGCGTCATCTTCCACCTCCCGCTGCTCTCCCTCTCTCCCGAGCGCGCCGCCCGTGAACCCAACCACCCGGCCGGCCCCATCGCCCCCAGTGCGGCCCGTCGCGATCGCGCCGCGTGTCCGCGAGTGCCTGGCCATCCCAATCTCGCCGTCCGTGCCCGCCAAAACCCTAGCCTAGCGCCTATTTAATCCACCGCCGGCCGTCTTCTTCCCCAAGCCGCGCCGCCCTTCGGGGTTCCTTCCAGATCCAGTTCGTGGGAGGGGAGGAGTAGGAGAGGGGTGGGGAAGGTCCAGGGGCTGTTGGAGCAAGGAGGAGTAGAGCCAGTCGCCTTCCCCGCGTTGCTGCCGAGAACCGGAGCGCCGCCGTCCGTGGACTCGCCGACGAGGAGCCGGACCAGGGACGAGAGGAAGCGCACGAGCACCGCCGGACTGCGTCGAGCCTTCCCCGAGCTGCAGCGTACCTCGACGAGACCCTAGGTGAGCTAACCGCGTTTGCCCCCCTTCTTCTCTGTTTCCGGCGGAGCGCCGCCGCTCGTGCTCGCCGTGCCAAGCCAAGCCCCTGTGAGCCAGCCTTCGTGCTGTGCAGTCTCTTGTGCAGGTTCCCGAGCCGCTAAACCCTTGCAAACCGCCGTCGCTTGTTCCCCACAGCCAAGGCCGCCGCGGCCGAGCTCCGCTCGCCCCGCGCGCGAACGCCGAGGCCACGCGCGGCCGTGGGCGACCATGTGCCCGCGCGTGTGCACCTAGCCGTGCCCCAGCAGTCGCTGGAGGCCACGAGCGCGCAGCCAAACCCAGATCGTGCACCGTTGCGTGCGTAACCCGAGCCGCCGTCGTGCTCGCCGGCGTTCATGGCCGTGCCACCGCCGTTCGCGTCGGGAGGGCCCAACCGAACCCAATCCTGGCCTTGTTCACCCCGTCCGTGACCGCCAAGCCCTAGCGCTGCTATTCCGACCATCCTAGACCCAAGCCGAGCCTTCTCCGGCCAGACCCGTCGCCGACCGTCGCCGCCGGCGTGCTCCAGAGCGCGCCGCGCGCGCGTCGCGTCGCGTCGTGGCCATGCCACACGCAAGACCACACCAGCAGCACACACGCACACCCGCAGAAGATCCTGAGTCGGCCACAAATCGATCCCGTGCACCCGGCTCACGTGGACCACACTCACGGTGCACCGTGGACTCAGTCCACCAGACCCGATCCAGCAGCCGCCCCTTCGTGGGCCGAATCTCGCAAGTTAAGTCTGTTTAACACCCCTGAACTCTTCCGGCCCATTCGCTTTCGGCCCAAATCCAGCCCAGCCATCGTTTATTCTTTTTCTTTTTCTTTTAACAGCGCTGACGTATGGGACCCACCTGTCATACTCTACGAGTCACTGACACATGGGGCCCACTGACCAGAGTTGACCCGTGGACCCGTTGACCGTTGACCCCGTTGACCGTTGACTAGTCAACGCTGACGTCAGCAGGGCCCACTGCTGACGTCATCCTAGGCGGACCCCACTGCTGACGTCAGCATGACGTCATGCTGACGTCAGCAGGCTAATTATTTGTCTGTTTTCTTTTTCGGAAATTATTTAATATTTTCAGAAAATGATTTAAACTTCGAAAATTAATAATAAATCAACCGTAGTTCAGAAAAATATGAAACCAGTTTCTATATTTTTCTAAAATCATGATCTACGCGTTAGTGTAGAGTTTGGTGTTATTTGAGTCTTCTTTCGTCGCTGTTTTAGTGTTTCTTTGCTAGTAGTCACGTCTTATTTTATTTTTCGCCCAACCCTAGGAGCTCCGGAGAGTCAGGAGGAGCCGGACTACTACAACAACTGCTTTGACGAGGACGAAGACCTTTGCCCAGGTTCACGCCCGACCATCTCTGAAATACCTATTAGACATGCAAACTAGTATGCTAGCGCTTTACTTTACTCGCATGATAAACCTGCACTGCCTTTGTTATTATCCTGTTACCTTGCTACCTACTACTCACTTTATATATATGCTATGCTATGCATGTGTTGGGATGGTTGTGATTGATCCTCTTGGCGTGAGTTGTGGGTGGTTTGGGAGGAGTAGTGCAGCTAGGCGGTGTAAGCGAGTAAATAACAACTCGATCGTTGATCGAGGTGCTGAGGGGCTGCACTCGGGCAGTCCCTATGGGGTACCTGTTGCGGGTACATGGTTACTGGTTACTTGGGGTTGGTACTCGGTGAGTACCTGAGGAGTTTGGGCGGCAATACCTGTTATGGGTGCCGATTGCGGACTGTTGCGGCGGATCGCTTGTGTTGCAGATACTCGCTTTACCGAACAATTAAGGACCGAGACGTGCCCCCACTTTGGACTTGGGATTTACCGTGCTCACCATCTACCCAGTATGGGGAGGGTTCCAGCAAGCCTACTCTAGTGCGGCGCCGAGACTGTAGGAGAATCGAGTTTGATATGTGTAGGGGGGATTCGTTGCGGCGTAATCTCCCTGATTTACCACGGCCCCCGACTGGCCCCGGTGGGAAGGTTTCACGACCCTGGGGCAGATGTTAGATCGGATGTTTCCCGAGCCCAGGGAGACAGGATTGGCGCCGCTACTGTTTAGGGTCTTTGCTGTGGGCTGTGTCTCAGGTTGGTTGCGGACTAGCCTTGCAGCCCGGATGGATTCCTGGAGTGCCACCTCTGCAGAGTGTAAACTATACGTATAGCCGTGTCCACGGTTACGGACGACCCATTTCTGAGAAGCCCCGGCTAGCATGGGAAACTGCTTTCTTACCTCATCCTTGAATTGGGTTATGAGAGATTGGTCCAGCTGAGGCTGTTGAGACGAGGTGGGGAGGGAGCTCACCGAGTCGACTAGTGAGTGAAAGGTGTTGGTGGATAATGATTTGCGGGAACCTGCCGTGGCAGGACGAGCCCGATGGGAAATGTGAGGCTGATGGTTGGTTTTGGGAAGTGTTTGATGTATGTGTGTGAGCAGGAGTTGGTGATGAGTTGAATTTGGGTTATTGCTGCAGCTTGCATAAGAAACCCTGGCTTAAACCTTGATTATTTCTATATCCTTAGAATAGGCCACCTTTAAAGCTTGCATCATATTATGGTTGGTGACGTGGACCTGTCCCATTTCCTTGGGGACAGACTTTGGGTTCTCAGGTGAAGACCCCGACCGCGAGTTCAACCAAGACGGGTGGTACGACTGAAGGGTGTGCGCTTCGCTCAAGGATGCCTGTGGAGGAGTGGTCCCAGTTGTTCTAGCTACCGCTGCGCAGATGTTTCTTATTGTCGCTTTAGCCCAGAGGGCTTGTATCAGACGCTTTGTCTTTATATGAGTCATGTAATGAATCTTTTATCGTTGTATGGATGTGATATTCGACTGAGATGAGTTCTGTACGAGATAGCTGCTATTCCTGGGACTATCTCAAGGGTACAGGGAGTCGGGTTCTCATCGATGAGAATCCGGTTCGTCACAATTACGACGCTTCGATTAAGATCGACGCAACGCAATCAAGGCTGAGATAGCTAAACTACTCGCGGCTGGCTTCATCAAAGAAGTCTTTCATCCAGAGTAGTTGGCCAACCCAGTCCTGGTCAGGAAAAAGAACAACAATGAGTGGCGCATGTGTGTCAACTTCACGGACCTCAACAAGCAATGTCCTCCAGATCCCATGGTTTTACCACGCATTGATCAAGTCGTGGACTCTACAGCTGGATGCGCGCTACTCTGTTTCCTCGACTGTTATTCAGGCTATCACCAGATAGCACTGAACGCAGATGATCAAATCAAGACTTCTTTCATCACCCCCTTTGGCGCTTTTTGCTACACCACCATGTCCTTTGGGTTGAAGAATGCCGGAGCCACGTACCAACGAGCCATACAGAACTGCCTCTCCTCCCAGATTGGCAAGAATGTAGAGGCATATGTTGTTTCGCATATTTTTTTAGAGTAATGAATAATTTCAAATGAACAAACAATGAATACCAAAGTTGTACAACTCATCAAGGTCTACAAACTATATTTAGTCCATTAATCCATGTGATAAAGTTTGACTAATCTAAATTTTGAATTTCAAATTTTGATAACTAAAAGCAAGATTTTGAAACACTAAATGATTTCAACTGAAAAAGTGATGAATACCAAAGTTTCATAACTCATCAAGATCTACAATCTTTATTTAGATAACTTTTTCATTTGAAAAGGTGGTAGTATACATTGGTCATTAATCCTACATTCACTCACATAGTTTAAGAATCTATATCGGAGACTTGTCGAATTTGTACTACATGTTATTGCCATTTTTTGAAAATGATAAAATGACCTAAATAAAGATGGTAGATCTTGATGAGATATGAAACTTTGGTATTCTTCACTTTAATATTTGACAACATTTAGTGTAAAAAAATCGTGTTTGTAGTTATCATCTTTTGAAATTAAAAAATTGGATTGTTTAAACAGACTCACACGAGAAGATTTTCAAAATAATAGCATTAATATGTTTCACTAATGAAACTATGCTGATTTTATAAAAAATTAGAAAAAAAAATCATCAAATTTGGATTACGTATGACGGAGAAAAACTAGATAGAAAATTTGATTGCAGATTAAAAGGAGAAATATGAACCATTCACGTGTTCTTCGTTCCAATAGATCCGAGCACAAAATAATGTATATAGAAAAAGAACTTCTAAATTCCAAACACAGCTTATCTTGGAACTCAGTGGTAACTCACCTTCTTGCTAATCTCCAAGCCCCGGGTTCAAATCCCCGTCGGCCACATTTTTTTGCCAATTAAATTCCTGGCATTGTGTCTATTGTAACCATTTTAGCCCTATTGCAACAATTTTTCAGTGTTGCGTTAGACAAAAAACAAAAAATTTACATCTCACTCATATGGTTTCATAAGTATAAGTGAGATATGTAAATTTTGTGAACAATGCTATTATCATTTCGCCTGATGAACAAATGACCAAAATAAGAGTTGTCCAATAAATCTTAATGAACTTCATGAGTGGATTGTGGAGGTGCATTACCTACTACGTAGATGGTTCAATATATATGTTAAAGTGCAACTAATATCACAAAAGTTGTTGTAGCTCAATGGTAAGTCAAATTGTTATGATGTTGTTGGTCCATAGTTCAAACCCACTATGAAGCGTATTTTTTTTGCATTTTTTGTAGAAAAAGGAGAGAAGGCTGAAGGGGACCCGGACCATGTGGTCCACGTGGGAAGGCTACATGGGGAGTGAGACGACATGGTCCATGGGATCCACTGGTGGGACCACAGCGCCACCGTGGTCGAGGTAGGACTGGACCGAGCGCCATGTCGTCTGGGTGGGACCGCTGGTGGGACCACAACGCCACATCACCGAGGGGGCACCCGTTGGTATTACCGCATCACCACGTCCTCAAGGTGGGACCCAGATCGACACATCCTCAAGGTGGGACCGGGTGACATGGCAATCGCAGCCGGTGATAATTTAAAATTATTTTGGTTTCCTCGCATTGTGTCTATTGCAACCACTGTAGGCCCATTGCAACGTTTTTTTGGTGTTGCATTAGACACAAAACAAAAATAATTTGAACCATCTAGGGTTTAAAAAATTGATTTTTCTTTGTAAATTTTTGAAATTCAAATTTGAATTGTTCAAAATCTGTCAAATGCAAAAATGATCAGAACACAAAGTGTAGATCTTGAGAACTTAAACAAACTTGGTATTCATGACTTTTTAATTTGAAACCATCAACGATTTTCAAAACTAGTTTATCTTTGTAAATTTTTGAAATTCAAAATTTGAATTGCTCAAAATCTGTCAAATGCAAAAATGATCATAATACAAAGTGTAGATCTTGATGAGTTCTATAACTTTTATGTTAATGACTTTTCCATCTTAAAAATCATTTACTGCTTCAAATGTTGTTAAAGTACATTACCTTTTAAAGTGCAACAAATATTGCAAAAGGTGTTGTAGCTCAATGGTAAGGCAAATTGGTACAATGTTGTTGGTCCATAGTTCAAACCCATTACGAAGCTTTTTTTTTTGCATTTTTTGCAGGATAATTGATAACTCACTAGTACCATGTCCAATGATTATGAAATTTTTATCACAAACCCTACACACCAAAAGTAAGCCAAATACAAATTTTATAATTTTTGGAGCATAGAAACTAATATAATTTATTATAATAAACTCTAGTTTAACAATTGGAGCAAATATTTTAGACTCCTAGTAGTGTTAAAACATTACAAGTACAAAAACTTACATACTTACACAACATAGGTATAGTGCTCTAGTGGTAAAACTTTTCTGGTGTTGCATTAGACAAAAAACAACAATAATTTTAGAAAACTTTACTTTGTTTTTGAAATAACTAACTAATAGAACCCATTAAAGTAACTATTCTATTTTAATATCTATAAGGTTACTATAAGCTGACCACATAGAAACATGAAAAATGCTTGAACTATGCTAGCTAACACAAACATTGTAATGGTGTAGTGGTAAGTCATATACTAGTGTAGTATTGAGGTCCTTGGTTCAATTCCATAGAATGGTGTTTTTTTATTTTTTTTCTATTCTATCACTAATGACAGATTGTTTTCCTACCAATTCAAACTTCTTTCTTAAAATTAATAGTTAGAATAAAATCTAAATTCAAAATTAGCCAAGTTCTATTTTTGACTATGAATTGTATTTTTTTCATAGTATATCATACACACTACAAGGCCCAATCCAAATCAGCCTCGGCTCCTAGTTCTCGTTGCAACACTCAATGTATATATCGCAACAAAAATTAGGCGTTGCACTTGAACACAATTTTTGCTTCGAAGCCAAAGATCTTGTTGCAATAAAATTTAGCATTTACAACAATATCAAAGTATATTGCAACTGTCAACAAAGGTTGCAATTGAACCTCACTTTTGCTTCGGCTCCAAGAGTTCTCGTTGCATTAAGCATCAATAATTTGCAACGCTTGTAAAATTTTATGCAACACCAAACAAGCGTAGCAATAGTAACAACTAAATGCAACTAACACAAATGTGGTTGCAGTACTACCACACAATTGCAACCACAATCAATTATATTGCAACCAATTTACACCATTGCAATATCATCAACCAAATGCAACAAAGCTTTGCAACACCTTCAAACCCGTTGTATTAAAAACACATATCGCTACGATTTTTAAGAATGGTTGCAATACAACTATCTATACCAACCAAATTTTCGGCGTTGCAATGCAGAGGCGTTGAATTTGATACAAAACCTTGTAGTGCTAGCTAAAGCCCCTGGTGGTTTCGAGTGGCTCATTGTTGCCATCGACAAATTCACCAAGTGGATTGAAGCGCAATCGTTAGTCAATCCAAGGGCTGACAATCTCATCAAATTCTTCAACGGGATTATCCATCGATTTGGTATACCTCACGAGATCATTACAGACTTAGGCTCTGTTTTCACAAGTGAAGCATTTCAAGAGTATTGCAAAAAGTACTCGATTAAGACTCATTACGCTTCAGTTGCTCATCCAATGGCCAATGGTCAAGTCGAGAAGGCTAATGGTTTGCTACTGCAGGGTTTGAAGCCTAGACTTTATGAACCACTCAAGAAATATGGTGGAAAATGGGCTCAAGAGTTACCGGCAGTACTTTGGGGACTACGCACGCAGCCAAGTCGTGCAACAGGACAAACCCCTTATTTTCTAGTCTACGGATCCGAAGCTATTCTACCTGCTGATCTTCTTTGGAATGCTCCATGACTAGAGAACTATGATGAACAAGTCGCTCAACAGGAACGTTTTCAAGATGTTGACGGCATTGAAGAAGCTCGAGTAACGGCTCTCATTCAGAACACCCGTTATCTCGAGGGCTTACGGCGTTATCATCAACGCTCTGTCCAGCCTCGTTCCTTTGTCATAGGAGACTTGGTCTTACGGCGAATACAGAAGACAGATGGCTTGCATAAGCTCATGTCTCATTGGGAAGGTCCATTCCTCATCAAACAAGTTATTGGGGCTAGAACATATCGCCTACAAACTCAAGAAGGCGAAGATTTGCCAAATGTCTGGAACATTGAGCATCTACGAAAGTTCTATCCATAGTAGTGGATTACAGAACTATACCATGTACTTTTTGGGTTCTAGAGATATCAATAAAGCTATATTTTCACTTGTGCATAACCCTGTGTTCAATTAAATTCAAGTACCAGGGATAGTTGTGTTAACAACGACTCAAAAGACACCACGACTGCTTTTATCACAAAAGCGGCACCAAGCCTCAGTAGTCTTGATTAAACTACACCTGCCTATATTTGGTAGTTGCTGTTAGTTCTACAGTCTTTTGTTTATTACTGAAATCTGGCTCTGAGTCTCATGCCAACTGCATCCGATTTCAGTATTGCGCCTAACAGGAAATCAACAGATTCACCTTTTACACAATGCATCTATATATTCATGCAAATTATAAGTACATACTACTTTTTGTAGCATTACGGCTCTGCATCAGCAATCATTCATTATATCTGTTTAAGCAATGATCTTTTCATATAAGCATATGCTTTTACAGGTTTTTGACCTTGGGTCTAGGCACCATTGTACTTTTGCATGATTTCATTAGCCTGTTCCAAGATCATCTACAAGTCAAAAACAAATGACTTCAGGCTTTAAAAGTACTACAAGTACATCTCATACAATGAACATTCAAATTTATAAGCATTGTTACTTCCATTCCAAAGTAGCACAATTATATTGTATATATTACATAGCAATCTCACAGCAACAGCTTGTTGTTCACTTCTGGATTACAGAGTTTACAAATTCTTCAGCTAATGGCTCTGTTTCCTCTACTAGTGCTGTATATTGCTCTTCACTTGTACCAACTGACAGATATTTCAATTCAATCTTTGCAGCCGGGTTGTGTGCCTTGAACAAAGCCAATACTTTTCTTATGCAGTCTTTCAGGGTGGCCTTACAGAAGTCGCCGACTAGTTCTGGCACTTGGCGCAATCGCTCTGGCAGATATAAGTTGCCTGACCCTGCACCCTCTGGAATCAGCAAGTCCATGATTGGTTCCACAGCCTCTTCAATTTTCTTTCTTTCATCAAGTAGGTTATTCACTTCCTCTTGTCTAATCTGAGAAATCTTCAAGGCAGCGGCCAGCTCTTTCTCCATGTCGGTACGAACTTTATGTTCCTTGGCGAAATTGGCATCTTTCTTATCAATCAGAGCCTTCAGCTTGGTAATATCGTCAGCTTGGCGCTGTACCTGGTTATACCAACTTGTAGTCTTGCCTTTTTCTTCAGTCAGCTTTTTCTTCAAATCTGTGCATAGCAGGTTATATTTTTTAGTACTGCTTATTAGTATAAATACTTTACATTAAGTATAGAGTACTTACCAGTATTTTCTTTGTTCAAATTTGTCACACGGCTCTCCAATCTACCCTTGACATCAACAAGGCTGTCATTTTGCTTCTGGAGTGCTTGAATTTCTTCCTTGTGCTCCGCTTGGGCTTTCTCGAGTTCTTCACGAGCCTTCGCCCAGTCGGCTTCTAACTCGCGAATCCGGGCTGATAATTTAGCATCTCCAGGCTTTTCGACTAGTTCGACCAGTGCCTGTGCATTTTTCTATTATTACAATATCATCTATGTTCTTGAATTCACAAGTAAGGTACACCGGTTTCTTACCAAAGCTAGTTGCAGGTGGTTGCGCAGTTTATAGGCTTCATCTTTCACGATTTTGCCCTGTACTTCAACTTGAACAGGAACATAGTTAACAATATTAATCAAGTTTTTACTCATGCAAACAACGAAATACATTTTATGAGTACTTACATTTTCAAGTATTTCGCCTGGTATTTTCTCACACAGCACTCTCTCGAGTTGCTCTGTTTCTTGTATTTCTTTATCCTGCAGAATGCGATTCAAGTTGATATTACAATAAATGCAATAAGGAGTAACATTACTACAATTTTAGTTCAAGGAGTACCTTGTTCAGAGACGATTCATCAACATTGATAGCTTTGGCTGGTGATTCAACTCCTTCAGCGGAGCCAGCCGGGGCGATGGGGGCAGTACCTTGCGGCGAAAGACTCTCACTGGGTATGTTGGCTTGTTCATCAAGGGCACTAACCACCGTCTGCCTCGAAGCTTCTGTGTCATCATGAGCAGTGTTCTAGGTTGGAGTCGTTATATTAGCTTCCAGCTGAGGCCTTGGCAGATTTTCAACATTGGCTTCAATTGCAGCCCCATCTTTAGTTTCCTCTTGTTGAACAGCCTTTGTGACTGCTTCTTTGGGTGACCTGTCAGTCATAACAACTATAAACATACATTATCTATTCAAAAGTCAGAATCAAGACATTAGGGGACAGTTTTCTACTTACTCCTTTTGTGGTTCAGGAGCTTTCAAAGGCCGGAATTGGAACTTCAACAGAGGTTTTGGCCGCCTGGAACTAGTGGTATCCTCAGAAGGTGTGCTTCCCAGAGCACTTGAAGAAGATGAACCTTGAGGAGTAGAGAGCCTATGTGACAGCTTGATGCGCTTGGATGGATCATCAGACGGTACGACATCATCAGATCTTGTCGACTGACTCTGAGTGGATCGTTTTCTCCTAGCAGTTATTGGTAGATCTAGAGCAGCTACAGGATACAAATATAAGCAATAACGTTTTCAACATCAACAAGTACTGCTTTTGAGTACTCAGGATACTTGCAGTCAAAACTTGTGGTGGCGTGCTGATGTCAGAATTCTCTACGATCTCGTCATCACTACACACATTGACAGCTTTATCACTAAGAGTCTTCTCAGATGAACTCTTAGCGAGTTCTTCCCATTCATCGGGGGCAAATAGATCTTGTCGTTCAGCCTGTATTGATCAAGACAATTGTTGACGGTCGTTACAACCCAAATTCGACCACCAATACGCGGGAATAAATGAGAGACTATGCAACATTCCATGTACTAAGGTTTTATTTCTAATGGAGTTCCACAAGTTTTGGTGAGTGTCGCTTGTGCAGGTACAACATTGCGAAATACGTGCTATAGGGGTCGGAAATGACCAATTTGGCCGAACGACACGTTCGGCCGGTTACCCCCCTTAGCCGTACAGGCCAGCGGGAGCCGTCCACGTCAACCAAACGACAACACACGACACATGGACGACCGCCAACACATCCCGGAGCACCGACACATCATCCTGGGCCGAATCAACTCAAACCCAAGCACCAGAGGCCAGCCCAAGGGGTACAGGAGCAAGAGACGGTGCACGGGGGGCGTTCTGGGCTGAAAGCCCAGTTCGGCCGAACTGCCCCCAATGCACCAACCGCCTCCAGGAGTGCATCCATGCCGTCCAGAGCCAAGGCGGTGGATCTAGGGGTTCGGCCGAACTGACCTGTTCGACCGAACCCGGTCTCTTCGCCCGAATCAACAGGGAATATCCCCTGGATCCCTTGGCGGTTACTCCACTCCAAACCGCCTTAGGACACCTATATAAGCAGTGGTATACACCTTGTATCAAACACAACACAAGAGTAGAAGAAGAGTAGGCGTCGCTAGGTTCTGCCACTCAGTAGAAATAGGGAGAGAGGAGAGGTGAGCGTCCCGGAGAGGAGCCGGAGTGTCGGCCCCTCTTCCCGCTGTACCTCTACGGATGCGGCTCTGCTTCGAGTGACATCCGGGTCATGTCTGGTAACTCTTGTATCTCTCTCTGATTAATTGAGCATTCAGTTCTTACATTTATATACTTGTCTCGTTCTTCATTCAATGCTTAGTTGATTGGTATAACTGTATACTGGTTGCTTAGCTTGGGTGCTTATCTTGCTATAGGAGATACGTAGTTATTGACTAGTGTAGGAGTGGTTCCTAGACTTGCCAGTAACCTTAGTATCTACCCGTCGCAACGGAGGTGGTAGCCGTAAGGTGGTGACAGCCCTTTCGGTCTTCGTAGTCCATCACGTTAGTTCCGGTGTCCTAGGACCCAAGGTTCAGGGTAACCGACACCCCTTCTCATCCCTTTCTGTGTGTCGGAGGCTCTGTAGTCCCGAAGCAAGTATCTATCTGTATCTTCTGCTCTGCTCAGTCAATCGGTAGAATACCCTTACCAGACTTGTACCCTCTCTACCCTCCTACCTCTTCTCTTCTCTCCTTGTTGTCGTCATCCACCTCATCCATTTCATTCATCCACTCCATCTACCTAGGACAACTTAGATTAGGATTAGTACACTTCTCGTTTCCCGTGGAAATCGATACCTTGGAATACTCCCGGGTGAAAGCTACATCGGTATCCGTCCGCTTGCGGATTTATCTGTAGGCCGTAAGGAGTGCCAACAAGCTTTCTGGCGCCGTTGCCGGGGAACGGTAGCTGTTCTGATTCTGAACCCAAGTTGTCCGTGTATCCCACCACCATCCACCATCCATATGGATCCCACTCTTACCTTACGCCAACACTCGGCTCCAAAGGGCGCTTGTTTGGAGCCACCACCATCATCACATCCCATATCCACACCCGGCTATGAGCTACGTCCCGGCTTCATGGCCATGGTTCGTGAGCAATCGTTCTCAGGAACGAAGGCCGAGAGTCCATACGTGCATTTGCGCGAGTTTGAGCAACTCTGCTCGTGCCTGACCATTGCGGGCATGACACAAGAGACACTCAAATGGAAGCTATTCCCGTTCTCATTAACGGGAGGAGCGAAGAAATGGTACTCTCTTGCTGTCGGTACTATGGAAGGGAGTTGGGAAACTCTCAGAGAGAAATTCTGCCTAAATTTCTTCCCAATTTCCAAGGTAGCCAGCCTCCGAATCGAAGTTCTTACCTTTAAGCAATTAGAGGGAGAGTCGTTAGGAGCTGCCTGGGCTCGTTTCAAGAAAATCTTGGCATCCGGACCAGACCTAAGCCTACCAGAACCTGTTGTTTTACAACACTTCAGCCTTGGCCTCTGTCCCGTAGCCGCAACTTTCTTGGACTCTGCTTCAAAAGGGTCGTTTTTTCATTTGACTCCTAGTGAAGCGAGGATAGTCCTGGAGCGCATCCTGGACGACACTCCCTACACAGTCTATGACGAACTCCCTGATGAAGAAGAGAAGCAGCCTAAACCTGAAGAGCCTGTACACCAACAATCCAAATCTATCAGCCCTTCTATTCCATCAGAACCCGATGCTCAATTCGAACCACAACCTTACTCTAGCCTAGACTACTATCCTCCACTCTACACCACTCCCTATGATTTTGACGATGGTCTATTCGATGACATCGACTGCGCCATACGTTTCCCACGGGGACAATGTGTAGAGCAAAAGGATCCACCACCCGACAAGGAAGCACTAGAATATCAAAGAGAGTACTTAGGCCGTCTCTCTGCCATCAAGAGTTGGGAATGGCTAGACGAGGCGAAAGCCTCGACCGAGGTACTTAAAATGCCCAAGAGAATCCGAACAATCTTTTGTGAAGTTATGGGCATGGACAAAGAAATCGGGTATGACCCGAGCCTCGGAATCAACATAATCTCTAGCTCCTTGGTGCGAGCCCAACTTCCCGATGAACCATGGTCATCATCTCAGAAACATCTAAGGTTCATATCAGGAAGGGTCCTCGACTGTTTAGGGATCTTGCGGGTCATACCCGTTAAGATTAACGACCCTGAACTTTTCCTGGATTTCCATATCTTTGACCTACCTGAAAATTCCACACATTCCATGTTTATTGGTAGGCCAATCATGAAAATCCTAGAAAATTCACCAATAATCCAGCTAGAGCTTAGGATCGGAGAAGAACTCGTCCCAGTCTCTTATTCTTATTCCTTGAATACCCCAATAGCGACAGATCCCGATCCTGGTCCAATAGAGGAGGTCATGTCAACATCCTTGATAGACTTAGAGCAACATTTCCTAGAAGAAGATGCCCAATTCCTTATGGAGAAAGAAGAGATTCATCCTCCAGTCGAACGTAATCCTCTTCCCCCTAGACTAAAGTATGCTTCCCTCTTTAAGAACGAACACACTCCAGTGACCCTCAGTGACAAGCCCTCCAACGTTGAAACCCATCAGACTTTCACTGTCCTGGAGAAAGATCACTTTGTCCAAGATTTAGAAGGGATTGCTCCTAACCTTCATACTCATCATATCCCTATCTTATCTTACCTTGGGGTCGTAAGACAATTGTCACAAAGATTCGTCTTTGATCGGGGAAAGACTAGATTCAAAGCCTAGAGCCATCATCTTCTCCTGTCATACTCCCAAATACGACCCTATGCGTACACCTCCCACGAGTAAAGGGGATTCGTAGTTCCTTGGCCACACCGGGCTTTATAGGTGTCTCATCAAAAATTTCTCTCAAATAGCCCGATCGTTGACCAATCTCTTGACCAAGGAAACCCCTCTCGTCTCTAATCAAGAGTGCTATGCTTCCTTTCACACCCTAAGAAAGCACTCAATTCTGCTCCCATCATCCGGTCTCGCGACTAGAGCATCCCATTAGAAATCATGTGTGATGCGAGCAATTATGCTATTGGAGCTGTAGTGGGCCAAACCAAGGACAAGAAGCATTATGCTCACTGGTCCCAGCTCAACTACACAACCACGGAAAAGGAACTCTTAGCAACTATGTTTGTTATAGACAAATTCCGGTCCTACCAAGTTAGGGCAAAGGTCATAGTCTATTCCGACCATACTGCTCTGAAGTATTTCTTGGCCAAAAAGGATGCGAACCCAAGACTCATTCGTTGGGTCTGTCTCGGGTATAAGTCCCGTTTGATCTTTCCATCAGCGATTTTCTTACGGGGTGATACGCTCCTCAAAGCCACAACACTAGAGCCGTGGTATGCCACCATAGTTAACTTCATGGTGTTAGGGTACGTCCCATCAGGTGAAAATAGGAAAAGATTGGTTTATGAGAGCAGACATCACCTATGGGACAACCCGTATCTCTTCTGGATACAAAAAGGACTCAGACGATGCATACCTGCACCTGAGGCACATAAAACATGGGAGAGATATCATGCAACACCTTATGAAGGTCACTATAGAGCGTTCAAAATAAAGGTCTGGCAAAATGGAGATGCTAAGAAATTTAGCAAGAGATGCCCACACTGCCAGAAACACAGGAATATAAGAGACGCATAGCCGCTTACCAGTAGTTTTCAAGTAGAAACCTTTGATGTATGGGGAATAGACCCCATGGGTCATTTCCCTAACTCAGAGAACTACGAGTTTACTCTGGTAACCATAGATCCCGTCTCTAACTGGGTAGAAGCCAAGCCCTATCGAGCCGCAGCCACCAGGCACGCTAAGCAAATGACCCATGAAAACATCTTTCCTCACTTTGGCGTCCCTGGGCTAGTCATAGGGGCTCCCATCTCATTGACTCCCGGAAACATCTAAGCTTGGGGGAGCCGCATTTTATAGCCACACCTCAACACCCCCAAGCTAGTGGTCAAGCTGAAGATCAAGAACACTCTGTAAAGACCGTCAATGAGATGGGTAGGCACTAGAGAGATAGACTCACTGAAGCACTTTGGGCAAACTAGACCACTCTAGTTTGGGCAAATTAGGACAATTCGGCCAAACCATGTTGGTTCGACCGAAGGATCCCTCTTTTGCCCCTTGAGCATCCTTTTGGACCCTTGATCCTATCTCTATCCCATCTTGTCTCGAAGTCGCTAGGAAAATGTTAGGAAAGCTGCTTGTCGATCTCAAGTCAGAAACCATCCTCCATCACTTTCCCGAACACGACCAAGTGTTCACATTTCCCAGCCGCCATGACCACCCAATCCTTGTCCAAAGACCTTTCCTCACCCAAGGGTTCCCTCTCCATGAGTATGAAAAGTCCACCAATGAAGAAAGCCATGGAGGAGGGAGAAGAGAAACCCATGGTTGAAGAGCCTAAAAAAGAACTGGCACAAACATGCCAGAAGTTGAGCAACCAGGATGAGAAGGTCACTGAAGGTGAGCCTTGGCAGATGGACAAGAACAATGTCCTGTACCAAGCATTCACAGCCAAATCAGAGAGGCTCGCCAAAGCCACATGACATCTAGACCTTTACAATCCATCTATAGAGTAGAAGTCGTGTGGTTGTATCTTTTAGAGCATCATTAGTTTCAATTTATTTTCCAATTCAATTTCCCTTTGCTCAAATCATTGTTTAGGAGGTGCTCTAATTATTTCCCTTCCAACACATTTTGTTTCCAACCTTAGCTTGATGAATAAATAAAATTAGAGTTGAATGCAAAAAGAATAAAATTGTCGCTCCGGTTGGTGCATTTGAGCCAACCGGAGATTGCCCTGTTTAACAGAAAGATACATGAGTACAGGCATGACATAGTGGAGGAGCAGGATGAGGACGAGCAGGCCGACCAGCTAACTCAGTACCTTTCAAGGTTGAATCCCTACCAGTGAAGAGTCCAAGCTTGGGGGAGGACCCCCATCAGGTACGATCCGAATTACTCAGCACTTTGGTCATTCAATTGAAAATACTTCCTTTGAATAAACTCTCAACCATGCATGGAATGAAACATATGCCTCTCACTTTGGAAATGATGAATAGTTGCTCTGTCATTAATTTTGCTAGTACTTTGTTGCAACTAGTTGCTTGACTATGCTTGAGTTATTTGGCATAAGTAGAAATGAACCTAAAAACCTTGTGGGAGCATATGCCTTATTCCAAGTCTAGGTTGTTGTGGGAATTGATATAGTGAGACTTTGGTTGAATTCTATTTCTGCTCTTAGTATGGTGAAAATCTCGGTTGTTTATGCTTTCAAAATTAAAACAAAGTTCCTCATTGGTCATAATACCTACCAGAGCCATATGATAGGATTAGTTCTAAACTTTCTACCATATGCTGCTTGTCATCTTAGTGAGCTTTGTCAAATTGTTGTGACCTTAGTGAGGAATCTTTCATGCTTCTAAGATCGAGATGCACATACACTCCACCTCTCACTTGCAATTCCTACTTGGGAGTTAGCAAAACCATACCATCATCCATTCCATAAATAAAATTTCATGTTCTTTGATTCCCTTTCCAAATATCTTTAAAGTAGAGGCATGGGCTATGCAAAAAGAAAAAGAAAAGCATGCCAATTGGCATGGCAAAAAAAATGAGAAAAAGAAAAGCATGCCAAAAGGCATGGCAAAAATATGAATAAAAGATAGCCCATGCTCTTGAAAAATAAATCAAGGAGAGGAAGAATCATTCCATGAAATTCCGCCAAATTACACTCCACATATTCCACACACTTGCACTTCTCGATCTAGAGTGTGATTTGATTCTCCTAAGATCCGATCTTTGACTTAGCAATATATAAGATGCTTGTATGCCTTCATCCTTTGTCCCCGAGCCACACAAAAGCCAAATTAGATGTTAGGATGAAAAGAAGGCAAAGCCTTTGGTGAGGATTCAAATACACTTGAGCGATTGAGTGAGCCAATGGGGAACAATTTATCTTTTCACAAAAGGGTGAAAACTCCGAGATAGGATCCTTAAAAGAGTAGGGTGGAATAAAACTAAGTTAAACTGTTCATTCTTTCAACCGCCCAAGATAAGGAGATTGCTATAAGCCCCATAGGTAAAATGGTGAATTAATACCTTGCTAGTGATTCAAGTATTTGTTTGAGTACTAGTTGTTTATGAAGTTACCTGCAAGAAAAATGACATTGTAGCAACTCCTCATCCACCGAACCTAAGTTTTATCTTTGCTCGAGGACGAGCAAAGAGCCAAGCTTGGGGGAGCTTGTTGGCAGTCGTTACAACCCAAATTCGACCACCAATACGCGGGAATAAATGAGAGACTATGCAACATTCCATGTACTTAGGTTTTATTTCTAATGGAGTTCCACAAGTTTTGGTGAGTGTCGCTTGTGCAGGTACAACATTGCGAAATATGTGCTATAGGGGTCGGAAATGACCAATTCGGCCGAACGACACGTTCGGCCGGTTACCCCCCTTAGCCATACAGGCCAGCGGGAGCCGTCCACGTCAACCAAACGACAACACACGACACGTGGACGACCGCCAACACATCCCAGAGCACCGACACGTCATCCGGGGCCAAATCAACTCAAACCCAAGCACCAGAGGCCAGCCCAAGGGGTACAGGAGCAAGAGGCGGTGCACGGGGGGCGTTCTGGGCTGAAAGCCCAGTTCGGCCGAACTGCCCCCAATGCACCAACCGCCTCCAGGAGTGCATCCATGCCGTCCAGAGCCAAGGCGGTGGATCTAGGGGTTCGGCCGAACTGACCTGTTCGACCGAACCCGGTCTCTTCGCCCGAATCAACAGGGAATATCCCCTGGATCCCTTGGCGGTTACTCCACTCCAAACCGCCTTAGGACACCTATATAAGCAGTGGTATACACCTTGTATCAAACACAACACAAGAGTAGAAGAAGAGTAGGCGTCGCTAGGTTCTGCCACTCAGTAGAAATAGGGAGAGAGGAGAGGTGAGCGTCCCGGAGAGGAGCCGGAGTGTCGGCCCCTCTTCCCGCTGTACCTCTACGGATGCGGCTCTGCTTCGAGTGACATCCGGGTCATGTCTGGTAACTCTTGTATCTCTCTCTGATTAATTGAACATTCAGTTCTTACATTTATATACTTGTCTCGTTCTTCATTCAATGCTTAGTTGATTGGTATAACTGTATACTGGTTGCTTAGCTTGGGTGCTTATCTTGCTATAGGAGATACGTAGTTATTGACTAGTGTAGGAGTGGTTCCTAGACTTGCCAGTAACCTTAGTATCTACCCGTCGCAACGGAGGTGGTAGCCGTAAGGTGGTGACAGCCCTTTCGGTCTTCGTAGTCCATCACGTTAGTTCCGGTGTCCTAGGACCCAAGGTTCAGGGTAACCGACACCCCTTCTCATCCCTTTCTGTGTGTCGGAGGCTCTGTAGTCCCGAAGCAAGTATCTATCTGTATCTTCTGCTCTGCTCAGTCAATCAGTAGAATACCCTTACCAGACCTGTACCCTCTCTACCCTCCTACCTCTTCTCTTCTCTCCTTGTTGTCGTCATCCACCTCATACATTTCATTCATCCACTCCATCTACCTAGGACAACTTAATTTAGGATTAGTACACTTCTCGTTTCCCGTGGAAATCGATACCTTGGAATACTCCCGGGTGAAAGCTACATCGGTATCCGTCCGCTTGCGGATTTATCTGTAGGCCGTAAGGAGTGCCAACAACAATCAGGGTTTTTATTTATAAAACATCAAACGACTCGAAGTATTCAAGATTTGTGACATTACCTCCAACAGTGGTTGTTCAATAGACAATTCTCCAAAAGGACAGGTTTTTCATGAACACCAGTAAACATCTTGTTCAGCCGCATGAGGACAGTCTCATCAGAGATATCCTCGGGAGCCATTCGTGATGGATCAGTAATTCCTTCATACTGAAATCCAAGATGGACCCTCTCCCGCAGAGGTTGCACCCTTCGCTTCATGAAGCTGAAGGCAATCCCAATGCCAGTCAAGCCTTTTTCCTTCAGAAATTGTACCCGCTTCAGTAATGCGGGCACATCCTTGGCTTCCTCAGCAGAGGGGCGGGAGTTCCAGTTCTCTTGGACCTTGGGGTACCAACCATATTTTTCAGGACAACTCAAAGAATGATTTCCTGCTGTTTTTTAAGATATCCAAGTAAATGAGAAGGATACTAGTAACAGAATCGACTAGTGTATTTGAATTTACAAGAGATTTGAAGTACACTTACCAATGGTGAACCATTTGCTCTTCCAGTCGCCACAGGAATCCATGATTGGCATATCAAACCACTTCGCTTTCATTTTCTAGCGAAATTGGACGCCAGCTCCTCCAACAACTTCTGTTCTTATATGGGTTGGTTGTGGTTTGATATGGTATAGTGTGCGGAACAAAGGGAGGCTAGGTTCTATACCAAGAAATGCTTCACAAGCATGAACAAAGATAGAGATATATAAAATCCCGTTGGGATTAAGATGATGCAGTTGCAAGCCATAGAAACCAAGGAGATTTTTGAAAAAAGCAGAGATTGGCAAGCCAACTCCACGTTCACAGAAGGATATGAAAAGAGGAATTTCTTGGTTATTTTCAGTTGGGAATTCTTGATTCCAACAAGATTTCCACGCAAGGGAAGCTTGGTCAAGAAGCAAACCTTGTTCCACCAAGCTGCTTAACTCATCAGAGTTGGCCGCGCATCTCTTCCAAGCTACGGCAGGTGATGGTGGATCAGCGAATGTCGGCTTCATTAAAGGATCCAGAAGTGTTGATTTTCTCCTGCCACCCCTCTGAGATCCAGGGTTTCCAGTTCCCCTTCCTGCGCATCTCCCTCGCGAAGACATTGCAGAGCGATTCACTACCTTGGATTTCTCTCGCATTCACTGATTGCACAAGCTCGGGGGCTACCCTAGGTTGATCTTACGCACAAAGGTGTGATTGGTGATTGGCGAGGAAAGGGAGAGATTTCGGGCTCAGAGGTGTAGAGTTGAAGACGAATGAAGTGATCCATACAATGAAGTTCGGCAGATCTATATAATACATGGTTAGGGTTACTGTGCACTACAGTGCGGCGGCGTATTGCATCCTGATTTCCCGCCTATTTTTTCGAGATAACATTCCATCATCAGTTAACGGAGCAAAATCCGGAAGTTCAGTTAGGCAACAGATAACAGAAGATTTATCCTGATCTTTAAACCAAAGATATGTGCTTTAAAGCTCGGGGGCTGCTAGCGGATAATCCGGGATTTGATTTCCGAAATTTAAGGAACAATTACTTGCAGACCTTCGACTAGTTTTCATGAAACTACTCGAAGCTCGGGGGCTACACCCAATGGGTGCACCTATTCGGCGCACACCATTGAACTACTCGAGATGAAGATAAGAAGATTGCTTTTGAACCTCCGACTACTTCAAGAGTACTCGGGGGCTCGGGGGCTACACCCATTGGGTGCATCAACAGATGCACTCCAATGTAAACTACTCGTCAGAGAAGGCTTGAGCGTCTTGAGCTTAGCTCCAATTACTCGAAGACAGATTCAAGACTTGAAGCGAAGGCGCAAGATGCTCGGGGGCTTGTGGGACCAGAATCCCTAGGGCCACTTATCCAGAGGATTAAACTACTCGGCAGAGAGAGTCTGATCTGACTACTCCAAACCAGTCGGCTATGGTGCAAGACGGCGTAGTAGATTGGAATAACTAGTCGTGTACTAATAGGAAACTCCCCAAAGTACTCTGTTGTAGTTATCCATGTTACGACTAGGACTGTACAAACCGACTTGTAACCCTGCCTCCCGGACTATATAAGGTGGGGCAGGGACCCCCTCAAAACATCAGACAACCACACGTGCAATACATTCAAGCACACATGACGTAGGGTATTACGCTATTCGCGGCCCGAACCTGTCTAAATTGTGTTGTTCGTGTACTTTCGTTCCTAGAACTCGGCGAGACCCACACAAATCTACTCCCTGGGGTATCCCCAGTTAGACGTGCTCGATATAATTCGTCGACAGGCAGCCCCAAGTACGACTGGGGGAAGGAGGCCACAGGGCAGCCAAAGATGGCAGCAAGTTGAGTGGCCATTGCATGATCCACATTCATGGGTACAAGAGTACTTTTGTCAAAGTTGATTTTCAGGCCAGTGAAATCAGCAAAGGCATCCAAGATCAGTTTGAGCTGTTGCAGCTGCTGGGTGTCGGCCCTTAGAATGATAAGAGTGTCATCTGCGTACTGGAGTACAGGGCATGGTTCATCAGACACCAGCGGGTGCAGCAAGCATGGGTTTTGCAGGATCATTCGCTGAAGCAAGTCTGCCACTAAGACGAAAAGGTATGGTGACAAAGGATCGCCCTGTCTTGAGTCCTCTTTTACAGTTGATCCAAGCTCCTGGGATGCCGTTTAAAAGGATTGCAGTTTGACTAGAGCTGTTGAGAGCTTGAATCCACTTCCTCCAAGTTTCATTGAATCCTTTTGCTTCCAAGATCTTGTCAAGAGCATCCCAGCTGACAGAATCAAAGGCGTTGTGGAAATCTAGCTTTAGAATGACTGCTGGAGCCTTCCTTTTATGGCAGCATTGGACAAGTTCAGCAGCATAGATAAAGTTCTCCGCTATACTTCGCCCTTTGAGAAAACCTGTCTGAGCAACATGCAGTAGGTGTTGCACAAACAATTGCAACCGTGTTGTGAGAGATTTGGAGCAGATCTTGGTGCTGCAGTTTTGGAGGGAGATTGGCCTGTAATCTTTAGGGTGTGCAGCAGTAGTCTTCTTGGGCAGGAGGACAATATGTGACATATTGATGCGTCGAAGGTCAGCCTCTCCTGCATGAAAGTCCTGCAAAAGTGCCAATAGATCCTCCTTGACCAATGACCACATGGCTCTGTAAAAACCTGGGCCGATTCCATCTGGCCCTGGTGCACTGTCCATTCTCAAGGAGAAGATGGTGGCGCGCAGTTCATCCATTGTGAAAGGCCGAGTCAGATGTTCAGCTTGATGTGAGTCCAGGCGAGTGTTAGCAAAAAGCACATGTAGGTTTGGAATCGGGTTTGAAGGAGCTGGTTGGCCCAGGAGGTCCCTGAAGAAACCATGTAGGAGTTGAGCTTTTCCAGAGTGCGAGCAAACGGTGTTCCCATCAACAGTGAGCTCCTTGATTTTGTTGTTCTGGAAATTTACAGTGGCACACATGTGGTGGTAGGCCGTGTTCTCATCCCCCAAACGACATCGTTTTACCTTCCCCCTCTGCTTCCAGTATTGAGCAAGCATGGCTGACTGACGAACAGCAGAGTCCCTGACCAAGTTACGGAGAGTAAACTCTGCGTGAGACAGTGGCCTAATTTCCTCAATGGTGTCCATCATTTTGATCACTAAATTGCAATTTGTGAGGACTTGATCTGGTGCACGCAGGCCGGCTGCCCACTGTTTGAGGTCTGCTCTAGTTCTTTTGAGGCACAGACTGAGCTTGGCCGATGGAGACAGGTGAGGCCTAGACATTCCCACACTTTCCCACGCAGAGGTCACTGTTTGCTTGAACTGATTACACTTGACCCAGTGGTTGTTGAACCGAAATAAGCAGGGTTTAGGAATGGCCGTAGAGGATTGCATGAGGATAGGAGAATGATCCGAAACCGGGGCTGAAAGACAGGAGGAGCTGGTGTCTGGGAAGACCTGATTCCATTTATTGTTGACAAAGAAGCGATCAAGCTTGACAAGTGTTGGAGTTTGTTGTTTGTTTGACCAAGTGTACAAGCGATTGGTGAAGGAGATCTCGTGAAACAATAGCTTACATGGAAGCATACCGTCAGAGCTTGGATTGCTCTGCCAACTCAGCAATCTCAACCTTAGTATGAACTCTTTAGAAGGTAACATCCCTTCTGAACTCTCTTCATGTTCTCAACTTCAAGTTCTTGGACTGTGGAACAATTCTCTTCGGGGTGAGATACCACGTTCCCTTAGTCAATGCATCCATCTTCAGGAGATTAACCTTTGCAATAACAATCTTGAAGGAAGCATTCCCTCTGCTTTTGGGACTCCTCCAGAGCTGCGGATACTAGATCTCGCTAGCAACCAGTTTAGTGGTGTAATCCCGCCCTCTTTGGGCAGGAGCCTTTCTCTCAAATATGTTGATCTTGGGAGAAATACTCTCACTGGAGGGATTCCGGAATCCTTAGCTACTAGTTCATCTCTCCAAGTACTTAGGCTCCTGAGAAACAGTCTTAGTGGATGTAACACCCTAATTTTTATTTTGCTATGATTTTAAAATTTTATAAAATTTGTTAGAATTAATTAGGAAGTGTGTGTAATTATTTTGAATAAAACAATATTTTCTAAATACAAATATAATTAATGTATGTTATAGTGTTAAGGTGGTTGTTGCATTCATGCCGCTTGCATAGTATTTTGAGTGTAAATGATTTGTAAAGTGTTTTATAAAACACGATTAGGTTTCGATCCGACCTCAAGTTTAATCTCTGGAAAATCCTAAATAAAACCTTTGAAACCTTGATCAAATATTGCTAAAATATCTTTGGACCAAAATCTTGCTCAGCTCGTCTCTCAATTCTCTATTGACAGGTTTGATCTTTTTTTTTCTTTTGCACAGCAACCCAAATCCAACATGGTCCAAGTCCAAGCCCAACTTTTCTCTCTTCCTTTCTCCCCTCACGTTGCCTCCTCTCTCTCTCTCTCACACGCACACCCTCCCTCCCCCTCGCCAAAACCCAACAGGCGCTAATCCCCTCCCGTTCCAATTCTCCTGTAACCCCTCCACCCTAATTGATCCCTCCCTTTAATCCTCCTAATTGCACAAAGAAAAGAAACAACCCCCTCCCCTTCCCACTGTCACCCCCCTCCCTGCCCCCTCACGCTGCCCTCCTCTCCCTCTCTAACGCCCCTCCCCCTCCCCTTCCTTGTATAACCCCCCTCCTAATCAATCTCCATTACTCCCCCTAATTTTCAATAGGAAACTGATGGCCAGCCTCCTCCCTCCCCTTGGCCATGGCTGCCCCCTCCCAAATCTTCCCCTCCATCTCCTTGCGAACCACCAAAACGGAGAGCACTCTCTGCCGCAAATCCGTGTTGCCGCCATACTCCTTGTCCCATGCACTTGAATGGTGGAGTGGTGGTGATCGTGGTTGTCACCTCCATGGAGAAGTCACATGAAGGCTGCCCACGCCCTGGTGGAGTCGCCGCCACCTGCCCAAGCGGGCAGCCCCCTCGTCGTCGTCACCGTCGCCGCCGCCGCTGCCGCACGGTCGTCGTTGTCACCCTGCCGCTGCTGCCTCTCATCGTCTCGCTCGTCTCCAACCCCAAAGTGAGACTTACCCTCTGTCTCTTCCCTGTTTTACTGTTTAGTATCATGAATCATGTACCATGGTTGGTGTACCATCGATCCCGGACAATGTTTATTCACAAAACTCGCTGTTGTCTTCGCGTCCAGCAGCACTGCCCTCTGTTGGCATTGCGTTCCCCGGTGATCTACTGATCGGATGATCGAATCATTTTACAAAATTGTGTATCACATACCTACACACGTCTCTGCAAGAGGGATTGGTCATATCCTGCACCGTTTGTGAGATATTAATTTCGTCATGCTCGGTCTTCCTGCTGAAAGACAGCCAGATTGCCTCGTTTTGCTTTCGCGTTCCCTGATGAACCATTGCACGAAATGAGATGTCCTTTGGGGAGAGTGTGGTACTTATATCCCGTAACATCCCCACAAAACAGATCCTCAAGTTCTGCAACATAAATAAATTTATGGCACTCACAGTACTTCTGTTCTCTCGTCGGGCCAGTTTTACTGGTGCTGCAGTTGGCTCGCGTTCCCCGTTGATCCAGATGAAGAATAAGTGAACCCTTCAACCAAATTGTGCCTCTCATAGTTGCACATGATCCCACAAAGTGGCTTGTCAATAGGATCAGTGTACATTAACCTTTTCCTGCTGCTAGTGTTCATCGCCCTGCTGTCCGCTTCGTCGGGCATGAACGCCTACAACTGTATCCGCATCTCCTATTGATTCCTTCGCTTTCTTAGTGCACCCTTCAGTCACAATGTGTTCCCATGCATGCTCTACAAGTCCACGGAAGGAATCCATCATATATGTAAAGGAACCATTGGCACGTGCAAAATACGTTCACCACCTTCACTTGCCTTGCTTTGCCGATTGCTTCTCCGTTGGCAAGCTCTTGCCATTCCCATCACCCAAAATATTCTCACATCATCATGTTCTATAACCAGAGGGCACTTCCCTTACAAATACCTTCCTACATTATGCATCCACCCATCCATGCCATTCATCGGCAAACATCAACCAACCGACATATGTTGCCACACTCTTTGATCGTTTTAAATCCAATTCGACCCGTTCAAGTTGCGTTAGGTTCGTGCTGGCGTGAGCTACATATTAGCAGCGACGTTAACCATGTTACATGTTTCTGAAATTAATTATAATATTAATTTTGATTAATGCTTAATTCAACACCTTAAATAAAATGAAACATAGGTTTGTCCACCGGTTTTCGTTTTCCTATATAAATACTAACATGGATAATATCAACTTCAATCTGTTTTTAATTTTAATTTGATTAGTTGAACACGGTATACATCAATTAGTTGCTCTCACATATGCCTTGTTTTAATATTAAATGTTTAAATTGAGTAATTCCTATGAAACAATTATCAATAAAATATGATTAAGTAAAACATCATGGTTTAATTCAGAAATGAATTGAATTAATTACAACAAGGATTATTTCCCTGAAATAATCTACACATGATTTTGTAAATAAAATGAAAACAGCTTATAGCCTTTTCTTGTGGTCAATAATTAGAATCTTCGATAGCCGCCCTTAGCTCGTTCTTAGTGTCTCTTGTGCCTTAGCCATGGCGGTAGCTAGCTCTAGCTTGTAGTGCGTTTTTTTCAAAACTATTGTGTCTCTATTTGGTGTATTGTCTTAGTTGTAAATTGTGCTTGTTTCAGTTGATTGTTTCACGCTGAGGAACGCTTCTAAGCAATGAGACTTTGGAAAAGAGGCAAGTGTCTTGATCATCTTGACTCTTGCGCCTTTATTAATTTTACATCATCACTATTTATATTTATGCTTTGTGCATTTAGATGTCAATTTGATGGGAATCCTATATAGGTTGTTTACTAGATTTTCAAGATCATTCCTTCAAGCCATTAGAGGTACCCTTGTTAAGGGTAATATACGCTTATCTTGCTCAACAGGGTTGGTTCATAATTTAATCTTGACTAATGATATATGCAACTTGTTAATGTGGGTTTGGTTAGAAACATGGAACCTCTAGGTGACTCAGGCAAGTGGAATGATGGATTATTTTGTGATTGTTTGATGGTAGTCTTGCCTGAGTCAGTTTTAAAGGACCGGTCTATGGAGTGACCACCCAGGACTTACAGTGCAACCATGAGAACTGAATGGGCAACAGTCTTGGCTAATTTAGTAGGGTAATCCAGTGGACGAGGCTAAGCTGTCTGGGCTGAATGAGGGCTGCATTCCCAAGAGTTCGGCAAGGAACCTCGGGTGTCGCTGGTTCGCCAGGGCATGCCGTAACCCGGTTAGTCCGCGCTGGAGAACCTATGTAAAGTCCTCGTAGTGCACCGCGTAGCACTCACATCTCGAAAATGTGAGGGGGGTTAGCTATCCCCAGCGAATGGTGAGACACGACTCATGGTGAAAGTGTGCAACCTCTGCAGAGTGTAAAACTGTTATAACAGCCGTTCTCACGGTCAAGAGCGGCCTGGACCCTACCATGGATAGTTGGGTTGGATGAATCGCAGAAGGGTGTCTGTGGTTTGGGAGTTGGTCTGGATGATGAGATGTAAACCTTAGGATCAGGACAGGTGGGTGACCTGTGCCTTGTTTGGGTTATGGGAAGCTTTATTCACAATATAATCCTAGGTGCTTAATTAAAATATGACCAACTAAAATATGAGCTTTGCAGTCCACTAAATAAAGCCTTCCTTGTCATAAGCCCGTCATGTCATATTTCTCCCCCACTTGCGGAGTACACGCCTCCAGGTGTACTCACCCTTTTCCTTTGAACCCCCTGCTGTGTCTCCCCCTACTGCTGCTCAGATAGTACCATGAGAAGGAGCTACTGCGTGAAGACTTGGCGAGACGAAGTTGCTCTAAAGACGTGGAGATCTAGGCTGGCGTGCCCCCGGTCGACGTTCCTGTGGAAGATGGAGCCCTCCACTGCGATTAGTTATTTCCGCTGTGTAAATTTCTTTAAGACCCTTTGGTCATTTTGTAATAATATACGCTTTGTAATTGATATATGTTGTGATATTCACTGATGATGTCACTTTATGCATGAATATTGATCATGGGCATGCATAAAGGATGCGTTTGGGTTGTCCTTGAAAACGGGCGTGACAGTGGAGAACTCCCAGAGGCTCTCTTCAATACATCATCACTTATTGCCGTTTGCCTCCAACAGAACAACTTTGTGGGTTCTATACCACCTATCACTTCCCCCTCTCCCCCTGTTAAACATCTCCATTTAGGGTATAACTCTCTCAGGAACAATGCATCCCTCATTAGGGAACCTTTCCTCCCTACTTACTCTTTATCTACAATATAACAATTTAGTTGGAAGCATACCAGAGAGCCTGGGTCATGTGTCAACACTTGAAACACTGGACTTGAATGTAAACAATTTGTCTGGGTCAGTTCCACAATCTGTCTTTAACATGTCCTCCCTGAGATCCCTTGCCGTGGCAAATAACTCGCTCGTTGGAAGATTGCCCTTTGACATTGGCTACACAATGCCAAATATTCAAAATCTAATCCTTTCAACAAACAAGCTTGATGGCCCCATCCCAGTTTCTCTTCTCAACGCTTCCTACCTACAATGGCCCCATCCCAGTTTCTCTTCTCAACGCTTCCTACCTACAATTGCTCCAAATTGACTGAATTGATGCTTGATGGAAATAATCTTCAAGGGAATTTGCCAAGTTCTATCGGCAATCTTTCCAGTAATCTCGAGTTACTATGGCTAAGGAAAAACAGAATTTCTGGGCCTATTCCACCAGACATAGGAAATCTGAAAAACCTTAATCAACTGTACATGGATTACAATCTTTTCACTGGTAATATACCGCCAACAATTGGAAATTTGCACAATTTGGCCATTCTAGCATTGGCACGAAACAGACCCTCCGGGCCAATCCCTGATATTATTGGCAACCTTATTCAGCTGACTGATCTTAAATTAGATGGGAATAACTTGAGTGGAAGGATTCCTGCAAGTATAGGAAGTTGTAGTCAACTCCAAATATTCAATCTTGCTCACAACTCACTGAATGGTAGTATGCCAAGTGAAATCTTTAAAATTTCTTCTCTGTCTCAAGAGTTCGACCTGTCACATAATTATTTGTCTGGAGGAATACCTGAGGAAGTTGGCAGTCTGATTAATCTGAAAAAATTTAGTATCTCAAACAACAGATTGGCTGGCAACATCCCATCTGCCCTCGGTCTGTGTGTTTCTCTTGAGTATCTTGAGATGCAATGCAACTTATTTGTAGGAAGCATTCCAGAGTCTTTTGTGAATTTGAGAAGCATCAAGGAGATTGACGTTTCTGATAACAGTTTGTTTGGAAAAATCCCTTGAGTTCTCTGGATCACCTTAATTTATCCTTCAACAACTTCAGTGGAGCAGTTCCAAGCGGTGGAATTTTTGGTAACACGAGCATGGTATCAATACAAGGAAACAAATGTTTATGTTTAGGTGTTCAGACAGGAGGTGTGCCTCTTTGTGCAGCAACGGATAATAGTGGAAGGAAGCACAAGTCTTTGGTTCAAGTCATAGAGATAGTAATACCAATTGTTGCAGTTGTTATAATGACTTGGTTCTGTCTTGTGATGTTTTTTCGGGGGAAGAAAATGAGAGAGATGACACATTGCCAACAGAATGATGAGCAAATGACAAACACAACATATAAAGACATTGTAAAGGCAATAAATAAGTTTTGTTTTGCTAACTTAATTGGCCCAGACTCATTTGGAATCTGTCTGCATTGTTTCTTAATGGATAGATTTTTTCTTTGATTTTGTGAAGTTCTCTTACTGCGTCTCCTATTTGGATCCGCTCTGCAGGTAGTTGTTTTGAACAGAGAATGGCAACCCTTAGAATTGAACTCAGGTATGAGAGCGTTTGTTCTTATTAAGGAGTAGACTTTGACTCCTCTCTGTTTCTTCAGTTGGTGGAATGAGGTTCTGGTCAGCTAAATACTCAACATGATCAGGAAATCCTGCAGCGACAAAGCTGTGAAGGTTTAATTCCTCCTCAAAATTTTCTTATGTAGGACTCCTTCCTGTGAACATCTCTAGTAAAAGTATTCTGAAACTATAGACATCTCCATAAGTAGTAACTTCATTGCCAATTCTGTATTCTGCGAATATGTGATTCCACGAAGGTCATGACTCAGTTTGTTAATAGTAATATCAACACTTCAGTTATCACTGAGGCTAGATAATGGATAATACATGAGTTCTGTAGATGCGAAAGTCACAGCAGATTAAATGCAAATGATCTCAAATGGTTTATATATTTCAAAAGGTCTCAATGTACACTAAAGGGTGTAAAATATTTTACTTTCCAAACAGAAAGGCAAGAAGGGTTGAAGTGTTACTGTGGAAATGTGGAATTATAGTCAATTGAATACAACTTTTATTGTAAATCCGTACAGTTGCACATGAGTAGTCAAATGTTAAAACAACAATTCGGCATATGATAAATGTACACACCTGGAGCGGCATACCCAAGGGGCCCCCTAAGTATAGTCCATCCAGATGATTGAAATGAATTAATATCTTGTAGATTTATGAACCTTGCAAGGCCAAAATCCCCAACATGAGCCACCAGATCACTCTCCAGAAGGATGTTGCTGGGCTTAAGATCGCAATGAACAATGGGCTTTGGCTTGAAACCATGAAGATACTCCACGGCAGATCCTACATCAATGGCAATGCTTAGCCTTTGACGAAGTGTTAAAACATGTTGACCGCCAAGCTCCGCAATGTCAACATGCAACCATTTGTCCAGATTGCCATTTGGTAGAAACTCAAAAACTAGAGCTTTAAAATCTTGTTGTCTAGGATCTATAGTTGAGCAGGCTGTTAAGATCTCCACAAGATTCTGATTCCGAAGATATCTTAAGGTCTCACATTCTGCAAGAAAACTGTGGGATGCTCCCCTCTCCGGGAGCTTGAGTATCTTTACCGCAACAATACTTTGTTCCCCGAGTTGTAGTGGAGAAGCCATTTGTTGCTCTAGACAAATCAGCATAAGAAACTCTTGGTAGTTGACTCCTGACTGCTGTTGGATCTAATCGTCCTCTGTCAGGTCATTTTTTCCAATGCTGAACAGTGATCAAAGATATGATGATTATAAGAGATAAAACTGTTATTGATATTGACAAAGTGACAAGGTTACTATGAGCTTTGGGAATTTATGCTCCTCCATTGATTGTTGGCTTGGCCATGGGCATGGTGGCAAACTCAATGTTGGAATACCACCACACATGCCATCATTTCCAATAATAGAGAATGCAGTTGCATTATGAAATATCCCAGCATCTGGAACATCACCTATCAAGTTGTTGAATGAAAGGTTCAGATATGTGAGACCAGAAAATGTGCTAAGAAAGTCTGGAATGGTCCCAGATAGGTTGTTGTGTGAAAGGTCTAGTTCCTGAAGGCCTTTCATCTTTTCCACTGTAGAAGGAATAGGACTATGAAGAAGATTCTGTCCAATATAAAGATTTTGCAAACTCTGGCATTCTCGAGATTGGAATTTCACCGGTGAGGCTGTTACCCGAGAAATAAGCATCTTGCAAATTTTGTAGAAGACCAAGCTCTAAAGGAATTGGCCCAACTAGCATGGTGTTCTGGAAGCTTAAACTTCTCAGCATGGCGGATAAGAAAACCTCCTTTGGAATGTCCCCTGTCGAATTGTTCTGACCAAGGCTTAGTACACCAAATGGGCACTTTCCAAGGGTACGAGGAATTTGCCCAGTAAGTGCATTACCAAATAGAGTTTTTTTTGAACGAACAACACTCGACGAGTGCGTTTCTATTGATATAGCAGAAAATACAAGATTATGGCCCTAGAAGGCCATAGGCATGAAACGAAAAGAAAAGAAAAACAAACAATAACAACTCGCCTGGTTGGATTGGGACATCAACACGGGTTACTGCTCGACTACACTCACTGGACGGTTGGATTGGGACCTCAACACGGTCACACCCTACTCACAATGACGACATAGGGGACAGAGCACAACCGCAGCTCCCACCTACAACCGCACACCTGCGGGTATCGACAGCTCTTGAAGAGATCCAACGCCGTGCAGGACCCGCCGCCACTGTGCCGCTGCACCCCAACCGAGTCCGAAGCAACTCAACGCGTGGGGCCCTCGCCACATCCGCCGTCTCTCGCGTGCGCGAGGACCTCCAACCCGCCACTCAACATGCCTCCTTGTGCGCGGGGGCCTCAACCCCACCACCCGGCTCCACGCTCGGACTCGTTTCAAGAATTGCCGTCAAGGTAGCAAGAAGATATGCCCCACCCCCCGGGAACTGTCTCAGACCCCCAGACCACCACCGAGGTTCGAATCATCACGTTGCTTTTCCCCTCGCACAAGACACCGCCATATGATCAAAAGACCGAAGATGTCGCCCGTGCCGTCTTCCGACGTTGTACCGCACCAGGAGGGTTCAGCCTTGCTGAACACCCCGCTGCGATCCGCTGTAGTCCGTGATCCATTGCCGCGAGCGCCGTCCTTCAACGATGTCCCACACCGCACCGGAGGTTGCCAAGCATCTCCAGGCGCCGCAGAACGCTGCACGCGGCCGAAAAACACCCAAGTGAACACCGTCGCCCACCAATCGGAGAGCAAGTGTCTTGGCGTGAGGTAGACAACCGCTGTTCGCATACCCTCCGACAGATTTGTCCCCACCGGTCAGAGCAATCGCGAGTAGTAGGCCGGCCGCGCCATTGATCAAAACGTGTCTTTAGAGACGACGCCTCAAAGGAGGTCACGATGCCCACAAGAGCCGCTGTCGCTCGTCCAGGAACAGGACCGGGTTTTCACCCAGAGACCTCATGCAACAGGGTTGCAACTCCCAAATGACGCCCTCAACAGGGAGAGCGACGCCCGAAGAAGTCACCGTCATTCCACCAGATCTGGCAAGGGCTTTCGCCCGGAGCGTCGAACCCCCACTGCACGCGTTCACCTTGGCAAGCCGGCACCACCACTGCGGTTGTCCAAACCAGGGGACATCACTGTCGCAGCACCGCATAGCCCGCCGCCGAAGCCCCGTCTCCTTGTCTCTGTCCTCGCGCCCCGGTGATACGCCGTTGCCACACCGCCCTCCATGACGCCCGGCCGGCAGAACCGCCAGCACGCGCGATGCGGCCTCGCCCTCCTCCTGGCACCGCTGCTCCACTGCCACGAAGCCCACCACGAGCGCTGTCGCCAGCAACCCTCTTAGTGTGCGGTCGCCATCGCACGAGCTCCACAGGCGCACGCCCCTCTGGCCATACCCGCACGCGCTGGCCACCGCTGTCAGGCCGTGACCGCCTCGCAGGCCCTCGCGCCCCTACCTGTAGCCGCTGCAGCCCCGGCGGTCGTCGCGCCGCCGCCCTAGTCGCCAAGGCCAACGCCCCACTGGCCGTCATGACGCCGCCCCAGTCGCCGCGGCCAACCGCCGCGCACTCCTTGCCGCGCAGCCACAGGGCCGGCTTCCTGCGCGCCCTGGCTGCCGGCCGCTCCGCCGCCGCAACACCTGCCGTGTCTGCCTCCGCTCCCGCGAGCCGCCGAAGCAACCACCCCGCAGCTGATGCACTTCCTCCCCGCATGGATCCACTGCCGGGGCCACTGGATCCGGCCTCACCGGCGCCGGAGCTGCCGCTGGAGCCTCCTCCCAAGAGCAACCGCCCCTGCATAGGTCCGGCGAGCTGTGGCAGGGAGGGGAGAAGAGGCCTCGCCGCCACCTTCCTCGCAGTCGCGCGGGCTTCCGGCAACATGCTCCAGCGGCGGCGAGGCAGGGAGGAGGACGCCGGAGGCGAGTTCCGCCCGAGTCGCCCGTGGTGGGCGACAGTCCTGGTGGGTTGGCGATTGAGTTGAGTGAGATTTCCAAGTGTCGGTGGGATATCTCCTGATAGTCTATTTTCATCTAGTGATAATCTATTCAATTTCGAGAGTGTACCAAGAGAAGAAGGTATGGGTTCGATGAGGAGGTTTGGGCCCATGCAAAGTGCCGTCAAATTGACAAATCTCCCAGTTCCTTCAGGTATACTTCCACCTATTGTAACATCCCGATTTTTTGTAGGAAATGTTGAATGCAAAAATCTCAAATTTTAAAAACTTTTATGCAATTGTGTGCATGCAATCACATATAAGGTTGTCTTCCATTTGCTCCATTTATTCCAAGGTAAATTAAAATTAAAATTTAAAAATTAAATTGTGTGCTAAGGATCAATAGGAGTGAGTTGGATCTTATTTGGTTTTTGGTTCTTTGATTGATGTTGTATTTGAATTCAAACTAAACTAACTAAACTAATTCCAAACTTCCTAAACTGACTTGGGCCTAAACTAACCTAACCAACTAACCCGGCCTGCTAACCTAAACCGTCAGTCGACTAACCTAGGAAAAAGTCCTTTTTACATCCCTCACGTTTAGGCACCGTCCACTTTTCGTCCTCTATGCGCAAAACCAGAAATCTTTGGTCCTCCAGGTTCCAAAACCGCATGTTTTCCATCCTAATCTAGTTTAGACTAAGCTTTGACCGCTTTGACCGTGGTTTAAGCCGATGTGGCGCCAACTCATCCTGTCCGATGTGGCGCGTAGTCGTCCTTGCGATTGAAAACTAGCGAGCCGCGGGCAGAAGCGCCGCCATCCCCATTTGTAACCCTAGATCGATTTTTGCTCTTACTTTTTCCTCTCCTCTCCCTTCCTTATTCTGCTCCAAGAAGAAGCGCCGCTGTCTCCATTGATGGCCAGTTCATTTAGTTCGAGCTCGTCGCGTGCACGTTGGTCTGGCGAGCATGGTGCACGGAGGTCGCCGATACCCTACCGCGTCGGGCCGCTCGCATACGAGCCAGCGGTGCTATGCCATTGCGGGAAGAAGGCGGCCCTTTGGATCTCCTGGAGTGATGACAACCCCGGTCGTAGGTATTTCAAGTGCTATCGTGCTCGGGTGAGGTCTTGATTTCTTCGCTTCCATTGCTCGGTGTTTGCTCAATGGTCAGTATTGAGAGCCCCCGCCTGATTTTTTTCTGCAGAATGGTGGATGTGTGTTTGCTCAGTGGCATGATGACCCCCTGCAGAATGAGTTCATGTCAAGACTGATAGTCGATTTGCGCGATGCTGTGTGGGATCTGAAGCGGGAGACGATGAGCTTGCAACAGGCTATTGGTGAAGCAGCAATGCAGCTGGAAGAACAGAAGCTGGAGAATGCTATGCTAAAGAAGAAGGCTCTTGAGCACGTCTGCTACAATGATAGGTTGCAGAAGCTCGAGGTGGAGAGGCATGTGTTGTTTGTGTTGTGTGTTGTGGTACTCAGTGTAGTGTTTTGGCGATTATGCTAGAAAACGTGAATGTTATGATCATGTGTGATGTTGAATCAAGAAAACTATGAAATGTGTAATGTAATGAATCAGATGTTGAGTTATTGAATATTGAAGTCTGGAACATTATCATTGCAGAACACATAATGTTGAAGTCTAGAACATAACCATTGCATTACACAGGTTGTTTGAGTCTTGAACATAACCATTGAGATCACAGACACATATTGTTAAAGTCTTGACCATAAGCATTACACTAGAGAATTCATTACACACCAAATAAGATAGATTGCAATACATAGGACCAAACTACAAGCATTCATCACAGATTTGCAGATTTCCAGGGTGGAAGCATAAGCATAGGCCCTGGAGCTTGATTGCTTCATGGTGGCTTCCTGATCGGTAGCTTCCTGCTTGGTGGTGCAGTGGTAGAAACTTGTGCAGCGGCTGTCCCAGATGATATGTTTATAGTAACACTTGATGTAGCTTGTGGTCTTGGCATGGTAGCTAATAGATTCAGAGTTGCACCAAGTAGTAGTTGTGACTGTTGGCTCGTGCAGTAGTCGTTGGCATGGTCTGTAATATAACAACTGATCAATGAAAAGGCAACATTATTGTCAATGGAAAGATAAATGGATATAAAGGCGAGTTTACCTTGGAGTTCAAAACTTGATCCCTAGCAGGTGCTTTCCTTTTTCTGGTTGTTGAAGAACTTTCCTGAGTGCTGGACATCAGGACTACAACATTTCCAGGAGCAGACTGATATCCAACAGAATTGGCAGATTGATGAGTAGGTTCCTGTCCAACAGAGTTTTGCTTGTCACATGATGATTTGTTGTGCCCAAGTTGCTTGCATTTCGAGAATCTTACAGCACCACCAACTTTGCTCATCTTGGTACCTTTTGGTGGCTCACCTTGCTTCCTTCTCCTCTCTTTCTTAGGCCTACCTGGCATTCTGATATAACCATGAGCTTTCAACTTTGGTCTACCTGATGCTGGCCAGTTGGTCATGCCCTCGACTAGGTTCAGACAGTGTGCATATGTCTTTTTAAAATCCTCAACAGAGTAGCAACTGGCAATGAACTCCTCTAGATTATTTGTCTTGAAAAATATGCAAGAGATGGCATGAGGGCATGGCAAACCAGACAACTGCCAGTATCTGCATGAACACTCATGTTTGACTAAATCAACTGTGAATCTATGTTCCCAGTGCTGCACTTCAAACTTATCAGCCCCATTACAGATTGCATGGCATTTACCTGAGAATGTGATGTAGGCATTCAACTTCTTTAAGATGTTGGGGCATATTTGTGTGGTCCACCTAGCTGATTTGGTTACATTATCATGGATCCTCACCATTACTTTCCTTCTAATTGTTTCCAGCATGGTAATTATAGGAAAATACCTTGCCTCAATTATCCACTTATTGAAAGACTCACACAAATTATTGTCAACACTATCACAATTTGAGCCTAACCTGAACCAGGCCCTGCTCCAATGCTGAGGATGAGTGTTGAGTATAGCTTGAGCACCAGCTGGGGTATCCTTTGCTAACATTGCTCTTGCCAAGTTGAAGAGCATGACACATGGGGCCTTTGCACAAGTCTAGAATTTCTTTTGCCAATCTTTGTCATTGAATTCTTTCTTCCAGTTGGCATATATATGCCTTGCACAATTTCCGTGTTTGCTGCAGGTGCCTACTTCTCCACAGCAAATAGAATTCCTTGCAATTCAATTATAAACAAGACAAAGCAAAAAATGTTAGCAGCAGTTCAGCACATGGGATTGTTAAACAAGATAGTGCAAAGCACATACCTTTTGTTGATCTTGAAAGGATCAACACTATGCCTAGAGGGGGGGTGAATAGGCGTTGCTGAAAATTATCACAAACAACTCCACAAAATATCAAATTCACCAGAATTTCCGGTAGCCACCGGAAATTTTCGCTAGAATACCGAAAATTTCCGACCACTACCGGAAATTTATGGTAGAGAGCGTGTAGCACAAATCAAGATCAATTTCTTTGCAAGTACAACAAACTAGATGAAACAAAAGGTTCTACTAGATGTTGTTAGGTTTCTAGAAACTTTACTTGTAGAGAGAACCTCACAAATAAGTAGATCGAGACAAAGAAGAGCAGAGCTTATTTAAAGCAAAATGAACAAGATGAACTACAACAATGAGAGACAAGGATTTAACCCGAAGTTCACTCCACAAAGGAGCTACGTCTCCGTTGAGGGCCTATGAAAGGCGGGCTTATTCACTTCTAGCCACTTTCCTCCACTTAGTCACCACAAAGGAGCTAAGCTTACTTACTATGAAATCCAGGAAGGATTGGGTGATACAAACTTCCAAGGCGAATCCATAAGCTTGCTTGGATGCTCTTGGTGACACCTAACCATCTAGGGGATTAATCCCCAAGAGTAACAAACAAGATCACCGAGAACCACGAAGTTGATGCTCAAGAGAGGGAGAGGATGAAACTTGGATCAATTAGCTCAAGTCCCTCAACCAACACACCACTACAACTTGAGAATGGAAGCAAGGGGTGTTGGGAGAGCTCTTGGAGGCTTTGGAAGTGTTAGGGTTCGTCAAATGGGCCAAGAGAGCCGGTAGGTGGCATATGAGGGGGTATTTATAGCTCTCTCATAAATGTGACCATTGGGGCGAGTTATGGCGAAAATTTCCGACAAACTACCGGAAATGTCCGTCGCATTTGCCGTATATTTGCACAGAACATCGGAGATTTCCGATGGTCAACACTTCAGCTCGGATATACGATGATCATCGGAGATTTAGGTGTTCCAGCGGAAATTTCCGACAACCAGGAATTGATTTGAATTGCTAGGAGTTTTGGTGTTGTGGCTGTGGGATAGGTTTTAGGGTGTGTTAGAGCATCAAACTTACATGATTCACAATTATCTGTCCCTCTTGATAGTACGGTGGTCCTATACGCAATTTTGAAAAAGAGATTAAATTTAAATCGTTCAAGATCTTCCTCCAAGGACTAACTCCGGTTGAATCACCATACATACACCATTCTTTTTCTTTTTCCTTTTTGATTTACCCCTGCATATCTCACTCAAAGCATTATATCCAAATTTATATTGTCATTAATCACCAAAATTGATTAAATGCCTAGATGCACTTTCAGATCTAAAATAAACACCCAGTCAGTGCCATCACCTACACTATGTCTCTACATAGCAGATCACAAAACCAGTCCCATGAATCTTTTGTTTCCTTTTCAACAATAGCCCATGCAATAGGGTACATTTGGTTATTGGCATCTCTCCCTATAGCACAGAGCAATTCACCATTAGTTGCACCTTTGAAGAAGCAACCATCTAGTCCAACTACTCTCCTACAACCTGCTTTGAAACCCTCCTTCAAGGCATGTAGGCAAATGTACATTCTTTGAAAGGTTGGTGGTTCAACATCTGGTTCTTTAACCACCACAATGGTGCTACCTGGATTACTTCTCAGCAGTTCCTCTTGATAGTCATACAACCTTTCATACTGCCCTTTGGCAGTGTTTCCATTCACACTTGGCCCTAACCCTTTTTATGTCATCCTTAATGAATTTGATTATTTTCCTCTCAGTAAGGCCATAGGAGATTATGGCTTCCTTGAACTGATGCTTGCTACTAAACTTCATGCCCAAAGAAAAGACAGGAGTACCTGTCCTCCTCTTCTTAAACCTTGGCAGACCATCATTCCTTGTGACTAATTCTCCATCACTGCCAAACTCATCTTTTGTTGCTTCATTATCACTGCTTCCTGCATATGGAGTGTTATATCCGTCTTGCTCATCAAAATCAACTGGCAAAGCAGCGGAACCTTCTAGCACCACATCATCTAGTGATACACAATCTCTCTTCTTGAACTTCTTTTTAAACTCTTTAAACTTCTTAAGGATCTCTGCAGCTTCCTCATCCTCCTCAGATGAGCCAGAGTCCCCAGGCACATATTCACTATCTTCACTGGACACTTCTTCCACATGCACTCTCTTCTTTCTTGATTTTTTCTTCACTTCTGCAACAACCACTTCCTTTCCCTTCTTGCTTGGACTTGTGTAAAACTCTTCCAGCCTGATTAATTGCCTCTGTGTGCTTTCCACTGAATCTGTTATTATCACATGCCCTTGTTCATCCTCTGACATGTGATCACCTTGTTCTGAAGAATCATCATGTAACTCCTCCATCAACTCATCCTCATAGTCACTGCCATCCTTCTCTGTAGCATCTTCTTGTTGAGGATCTTCAACATAAATGTCAGCCACCCCTCCTTCCACAATAGCATCAGACATCTTCAGGCATGCATTATCATCAACCAGAACAATAAGTCCATTCTCCAATTGTTTCCCTGAGAACAACCAATGCAGCAATGTACCTTACAATACAGTGCAGTGGTCGCGCAGGTGTCCAACAATCTCTGGCAAAGACACCTTATCTCTCTCAATATATGACATTGCTTCCTCTCCATCACAATACTGAAGATTCCTGCCATGATTTCTGAACTTTCCATTGAAATGGAACCTAACAATGACAGTGCCAAGCACATCCATATCTACACTGCAAGCAGAGAGTACATGCCAAATTAGTACCAACCCTAAACCACTAAACAACAGCAAGCATAAACAAATCCAGTCGAGGTGCAAAGCGATCCAAATCCCGAGTGTTAAACAATTCCTACCGGCTTAAACAATACCCTAAAGTCCCTATCGGACGGATAAAGAACACCACGTCCAAGGCAATCAAATATTTTACTCTGGATCTTGGGGATTTGCTTCACTAACCTCGTCTGAAGACCTCAGATCCACTGCGGCTGCAATGTTCTCCACCACCGGGCCGCGTGCCGTGCACTCCGTCGGACCCGTGTGCAGATCCGTGAGCTAGTCGCCGCCGCCGCCGCCGCAGTCAGGAGAACGAATGGGTACATGAGCTAGGGTTACAACTCCAAGTCTCCTATCCTTTTCACTCCGAGCCACGTCGGACAGGACGACTACGCACCATGTCGGACAGGATAAGTTGGCGCCACGTCGGCCTAGACCACGGTCAAAGCGGTCAAAGCTCAGTCTAAACCAGATTAGGATGGAAAACACACAGTTTTGAACCTGGAGGACCAAAGATTTCTAGTTTTGCACATAGAGAACGAAAAGCGGACGACGCCTAAACGTGAAGGACTTTTTCAACTAACCTATCCCCGCAGCTCAGCCCAGCCAGCGGCCCAGCGCCGCGAGCCGGCCCAACAGCCGCCCAGCCCGCAAAGGCAAAGGCGTTGTTTGCGCCGTCTTCCTCCCGAGCTCGCACGCACGCCGCGCGTGCGTCGTGCTCCCCTGCCCCACGCCGCCGTCCGGCCAATCCCATCGCACGCAGTGGCCCATCCGATGGATGCCGCGTATAAAGGCACGGACGCTGAAGCCCCTTGCCAAGATTACTTGCTTCTGACGTTGAAGCTCCCTGTAATTTGTTCCTAAATTCAGAGATTAACATAGTGAGGATTAAATTAGGAAAATCATAGAGGACAAGAATGCTAGATACACAAGAACTGGTCCAATGCAACGTGCTGCGGCTGAGTTTCTAGTGTATCATGGATTTTGCACCTCAGACTCACTTCGACCTCTAGAAAGTGGACCTCCTAAAGATCAACTCAGCTTCTCACAATCCCATACAGTTAAGCTAGTATATAATAGGCCCATGAGCTACACTAGCTTCAACAATTTTTGTTTGGACACTTTGGATAAGCACCATGGACTTCCTCTGTCTCGATCAACCAAATACGTACAGAAGCAAAGAAAACACCAGCACCTCAACCAATGTGGCACCAGCAAACGAGTAGCAAAAGCCCGCGTTGCTCTCCTCCAGGGGCGGCTCGGGCGGCACCGAGAAACCAGCCGCCGCCGCTCCTTCCCACCTCTCCCACGCCTCGCCTCCGCCAGAGCAGGCACCGGAAGCCCGCGTGCTCGCTAGGACGGCGGCGGCGGGGCTATTTCGGCACGTCAGCGGGGGAGGCGGAGCAAGATATGGCGGCGGGTGGTGGCCAGGCGTGAGGAGGGCCACGGGAGGCGTCCTGGCGTGCAGCTGCTGCGGCGCCGGCCTGGCGTGCGGGAACTGCCGGCTCGACGCGTGGGCTTGAGGAGACGGCGGCCGGCAGCCAGGCGTGCGCCGACGGAACGAGAGCGGCGGCGACCGGGGTGCAGGCGGCTGCCCGGACCTGCGGGGCGGCCGGATCCGGTGGCCTCCGTGGTGGATCCATGCCGGGAGGTGCGCGCCGGCGGCCGGCGGCGTGTAGCGGCCGGGCCTAGCGGCGCCCCGGGCGCGCGGAGAGTCAGCACGGGCTATGCAGCTGCTGGCGGCTGGGCCCGTGGGGACACCGGCGTGGCGCGGAGGGAGCGCGGCCGGCCTGCGATGGGCTACACGACAACAAGCGGCGCGAGTACAGGGGAATCGGCCGCCGTCCGTGGGCAGATGCGGCTGGGCATGTGGGGGAATGGCGGGGCCGCCACCGTGGTCGGGCTGCCTTGGCAAGAATGCTTAGATTGAGTGTGTAGCGTGGGGAGAAGATTCTCCGGGCGTAAGCCCTCACCAGCTCTCTTGCCGGTGGAGATGACGGCGGTGCCTCAGGGCGTCGTTTTCCTCGTTAGGGGCGTCATTTTGGAGCTTTAACTCTGCTACACAGGGTCTTCTGGGTGAAAACCCTGTCCACATCGTGGACGAGCGATGGCGGCGCTATTGGCGTCGCATTCTCCTTGGAGGCATCATCTCTAGAGACCCAACTCAACTCTTGGCATCTCTGTTGGTCATGAGCTGCTGGGGGCGGTGGCGGCAATCGCCGCGTGACGTGTTGGACAAGTGTTGTTGAGCCCACGTGGAGGCGTTCGAAGTCATGGCGGCGGCTGGAGGTCGTCGCATGGTTGCTGGTTTCTGTTGCTTGCAGCGGACCGCGGCGACTGGCATTGCTTGGCAACTATCAGTGCGGTGTGGGACTGCGTCATTAGACAGCGCTTGCGGCATCAGCATCGTGGGACGACTTGGCTTGCAGTGGGCTGCGACGGATTGTCTCAGCTTGGCTGGGCTATCCAGTGCGGCACAACGTCCGAGGATGGTGCGAGCGACTTCTTTAGTTTGCGGACATGACAGCGGAGGCCATATGCAGGGTGAAGCAAGGACGTGAGGTCGGCTTGCAGTGACGGCTTGGTGGTACGATGGAGATCCAGGGAGGCGGGGCAACTTAGCTCACCACCCTGACGGTGATTAAAGAAACGGATCTTGGATGTTGAGTCTGAGGCGGACGTGGCGAGGCGACGAGAGGTGGAGTCCAACGGCGGATGTGGCGAGGCCCCCGCGCGTTGTGTTTCCGTGGTGGCGACTGCAAGGCAGCCTGCGAGAGGTCCGGATCCGGTGACATCACCCCGTCAGGTGGAGTGTAGGGTTGCAGCGGCACTACGGCGGCAGGTCCCGCATGGCGGTGGCTTTCTCGGTGTGGTGTGGTCTGCTTTTGTCAGTTTTCTATCGACCCGGGGTTGTGGTTGCAGGTTCTCGACAAACTTCTTAGTATGTATGTTGGTGGGTGCCGCATCTGACAGAGAGGGGTTGTTGTTGTATTTCCGCATCGATGTCCCAATCTGATTGGATAGAGTTTAAGTTTTTATTTTTATTTGGTTGTAATAATGTCTAATCTGGACTTCATCTTCTTTTTAATATAATCGGCAGCTCTCCTGCCTGGTTCGTTTCAATGTGGCACCAGCAAACCAATGCGTCATGTCCTACGAGCGTCATGCCGTCGGGCTTCCATCCACATTGGATACCCAATATAGAGCCAATGGTGTGAACCATGGTTGCTCTACATGACATTTGAGGATCCAATCCTTACGGTTCTCAAAGTCAAAGGAATAAAGTATATGCAAGGTCACAGATCGAGAAATACATGCAGTGTACATATGGTTCTGAAAAGGCAACTGTCTGCTTAAACAAAAAATTCTTTAATTGGCTTCAAATAAAGGATAGATTGAACACTAGAGGCATGCATGTTGAGAAGGAGAAACATGCATATATGGATGATTGCAATTGTGTTTTCTGCTCAGAAACAGTCGATGGATCAGTGACGCATCTTTTCTTATTCTGCACCTTTGCAATGCAAAGCTAGTAGATGATTGGTCCACATATTCCATCAGATAAACTCCCTTTAAAGTCCTGGAACATCTAAGATGTCAAATATCCAAGCCTTTCTTCATAGAAATCATTGTGTTATTATCATTGAGTATCAGGATGTCACGAAACAATGTGATTTTTAAAGCTGAAAATTTCTCGGCCGATATATCTAAATGAGTGAATTTCACTGTAGGTTTATGAACTTTTCTCGAGATCTCGTCTAGGTCCGCAAACTAAAAAAGCGGCCATCTAGGTCCGTAAACTTTTCCCGAGATCTCATCTAGGTCCACAAACCAAATAACCGGTCATCTAGGTCCATGAACTTTTAAAAGTGGTCATCTAGGTCCATGAACTTTTAAAGAGCGGTCGTCAAGGTCAGGCTCGTCGCCACCGCCTTGGACCTAGACGACAGCTCTTTAAAAGTTCATGGACCTAGATGACCACTTATTTACTTTGCGGACCTATATGAGACCTCAGAAAAGTTGATGGACCTAGATGACCGTTTTTTTAGTTTGCGGACCTAGATGAGATCTTTGAAAAAGTTCATGGACCTGCAGTGAAATTCACTCTATCTAAATCCATCTTTAAGCATGAGTTTGTATTGGTTATCCATAGTGATATTTCAATCCATCTTTAAGCATGAGTTTTTATTGGTTATCCATAGAGCAAAATAGAAGTATTTTCTAAAACTTTTTTCCACTACGAGCGAACCCGAACTTCATTATTACTTAAGAGCAACGAAATTAGGTTTTCTATTCTTATAGTTTTCGACCGACCTCGTCTCGATACTGAGAGCATCTCGGGTAGGATTGCTACACAGAGGGTAGCAGAATCCTCCCAGATCACCAGGCGGTAGAGCTACGCAATTCGCCAGGTTACAAAGGAAGCAATCTTGGGCATTACTAAGGGAGACCACCTTCCTACCAGACTAGACCAGTGCAAAGTTAAACTATACATCTCAATCTGAAGAGATAACAAAATATGTTCAAACTGCGTAAACTCCTTCACCAAATGTCGTTCGCCAAACTTCATCGAAGCAATTACTAAAGCAACAACACCACTATGTAACCTGTAGGGGCTCAAAACCCCTCCAGTTCCATAAAAAAACTAGCGCAATGGCTCCAAATCGCCTTGCATGCAACGTACACTACACTAGACATCGATGCCGGAAATACGAACAAAATTACAAAAACTAACTGCGGTATACTTCACGGGATCTTTATATATATGTATGCAGATCGAGAGGAGGGAGGTTTATTTTAGCTGCTCATTCCGACCCATGGGTTCCCGGCGGTGATGGGTTCTCCGCGACAGCTTTTGATCGAGCTTGCTTGTGAGCCCGAGGGTCAGGGATTATAAATCGGGTGTTTGGGCGTGTAGAAACTTGACGGTGGTGGACGTGGACCTCCTTGATTTGGACCGGCGAGCAGAGCTGAAAGCAAGAAATAAGAACGGGTCAGTGCAATAACCTTAAATCCACTAATCTACCGCCGCCAATAACAGAGAATTAATTTCGGTGGAATTCACCAATCTACTAATCGTTGCAGTTTCGAATTCATTGACAGGGCGCACTAGCAACAAATTAAATCGCGGCATAATAATCACAGTGGTGAGCGGAGTGAGCAGGACTCAGTGACTCACCATCACCAGCAGCTCCGGCCTCCTCATCATCTGGAGCATGTGTGCCATCCCCATCGCATGGGCATGCAGCTACTGGAGCCTCAACCGGCGGAGTAGCGCAGCCAGGATCGGCGGCTGGAGGATCATTATTGGCCGCGTCGTCAGCCGGAGGATCGTCGTCGCATGCAGCCACCGGATCGGCCGGAGGATTGACGCCTGGACCAGTGCAGGAGCTGAAGCTGCTAGTGAGCTCCATTTTCTCCACGCAGAGCACCAGGTTGCAGGAGAGCGGCGGCTGCCTCATCAGGGCCCGTCGAAGCGCCATCTTCAGAGCAAATCTTTCGCAAGGGTTTTCAGAGAAAGTTTTTGATAAGTGTTTTCAGAGCAATTTGGACGGCGATTCCGGCGAGAGAGATATCGACCAGGCGCTTGTAAGGCTACTTATGCGTTTAGAAGTCAGAGACGCAGGCTTGTCCAAGCTACAGCCGCCTTCTTCCCCGGCGGCGACCGAAGAACGGCGGCGTGCGTTCATATCCTGAGAAAATCAAAGAGCTTGCTGCTCTTAAATCGTATAGAGTTCGAGGGAAATTCGAACTAAACCTGTTCTCGTAGACAGAGACAGGGTATGTGGTCTCCATTTGCCGACTAGCAAGTAGCAGCTCTTTCGTTTTGAACGGAAACCGTTCAGTCCATATTTTTGCAATTTTACTGCAACACGGCTTCTTGCAAATAATGCAAGCAGAGCGTCGACATTGCAGCTAGCAAGTGGCATGACTGAACGCCGACAAAACGGAATGCTAAAAGCATGCATGCATCTTGCCGATTCCCACCGCATCTTCCAAGTCGGTGCACCATCTCACAAATACTCTTGCCAACCGGAGCTTGATATCTCCTAGCTGCTACAGACATCAGTGACATCCATCTCAACTTGCAGCGACAGGTCTCCAAATCACCTTGCTTCGTCATTTTGCCAACTTCAGCCAGGGTTCGCAATTCTGACCAGCTTTATTTATCAACGACTTTATGTGCGTGTCTTACGCAAATTTTGGTCAATTTTGGATGGATAACCATGCGTTTGTTGCCAAATGCCAACTTCCCGTCACATATTTCACTAAAAAAATAAAAAGTGGTTTTCCATGAGATGAGATCAAAGGGAATAGAACTTTTTAATTCTCAAGACTTTTCGAAGTGGTGAAATGATTTTCTTAATAGATGCCTTCCACTTGGTTCTTACAAAAGTAACAAAACCAAGCCTACATGCTACATCTATGCAACAACGTAAGTATGTAGTCCTACCATGTACTCCCTCCGTATCACATTTAGAAGACATTTTGGACAACTACACGGTCTCCAAAATGTAACTTTGACTTTGTATATTTATAAAAATATTTATTGAAAAATAATATATGTATACTTTTATAAAAATATTTTTTAAGACAAATCTATTCATATAGTTTTCACATTTCCAAACTCAACGATTTAAAAGTTATTCATGATTTATATTCTCAATGTTTGACTAAAACATTGTCTAAAACAACTTCTAGATGTGATACGGAGGGAGTACGTAGCCAAGTAATTCGAGAAACCATAAAAGGTTTAACACGTACAAGAGGCTTGGTAAGCAGGGAATCGATCAATGTCTTCTTTATTGATCCACATTCACATTACTCTTGCAGAAACTCTTATGAAATATAGAACACGAGACAACGCAGGAAATATACGCACAACCCCAGAAAAGCATCAAGATGCATATAATCAATACAGAGTCTGAGCTATTTACAACGAGAAGAAGTACAAGAAAATGATGCCCACTCCTGAGCATAGGCGGTTGGTGATCCAATTTTCTGATGTAAAGAGGAAGGTGATAAACGGTTCATCCAGTGCATGCCCTGGCGCTGCGTCTCCACTAGACCACTATAGGTTGAGCGTGTGAGCCCCCGGTCATGGAGCATAAGGCTGGTGAGTAGGCCCGTATGGGCTGATGTGTGATCCACCATGGTGATGTGCTAAGTGGTGAACTGTGACAACATGAAGTAGCTAATCAGCAGAAATCAATATCATAATCATAATATAAAGAACAAAATTAAAGAAGAGCGAGGGGCCCACAAACACATAAATTCCTTAGAATTTGTGTTCCATGCATAATAGCCATGGAAAAAACTGCAGCGATGATGCTCAAGAACAGAGGGAAAAAGTTCCATGGCATTACAAGACTACAGTAGTCAGGGAAGCAGTTAGGCCCTACCTTTTGGAGCATGTGGGTCATTTCATGGGACTGGAGCAGCCGGCGGCTCAACCGCTGGGTCAGCCGGAGGATCACTGCCTGGAGAGGCTTAGTCATCGGAGCAGATGAAGGATCACTGCTGGCAGCGGCTGGAGGCCTAGTGGTTGGATGAGCCTGAGGATTGCTACCTGGAGCGGCCAGTGCATCGGGGGAAGGGGCGTTGCAGCTTCCAGCATCTGCCATTTGTTCCAGGCAGAGCAGCAACTTAAAGGGCGATTTGCCGATGATTGCCTGTAGATCAGTGGGAAAAATATGGGGCGGAGAAGTGCTGCACAATGCCGACCGTAAGGTATTTATATGGGTTTAGATACCGGCCATGCTGGATTCAAACAAAGTGTGCGTTCGTACCTGAGAGCGAGAGAATCAGGTCTCCACCTGCTGAATAGTAAGTGGCAACTCCAACTTGAACTGTCCAGGCCAGTTTCAGTGCATCTTTGCACAACCTGGCAAGCAACATAATTGCAAGACGTCTCCCAGAAACAACTTGTTTCAAATGGCTCAAAAAGATCAGTTAGCACAAGTGGCTTGAATCAACGCCGACAAAGCTGACCTCCACACAGCATATATACATTCATGCATCTTCCAAGTTCCCACCATGCCTTCAAAAGTTCAAATAGGAATGTACCTCATTCAGAGTGCTTATATAGTCTTTCACCCAGTGCTGATTGTATCCTAGTCGTAACCAACAGCTATGGAACATTTAGGAATTTTGTCACCCTGTTTTGCTTGGCTTCTTTGTACCCTCATATTCTTTTGCTGCCTACAACTAGCAGTCTGTGATGAGAGCGAAAATGATCGACAAGCTCTCCTTTGTTTCAAGTCCCAGCTCTCAGGTCCAGCTGGAGTTTTAGCATCATGGAGCAACATATCAATGGAATTTTGCAACTGGCACGGGGTCACTTGCAGCGCAGGGTTGCCTCGCCATGTTATTGCGCTAGATCTTGCATCAGAAGGCATCACAGGTACCATATCACCTTGCATTGCCAATCTCAGCTCCCTGGCAAGACTGCAGCTGTCAAACAATAGCTTCCATGGTGGTATACCGCCAGAGATCGGCCTTCTTGGCAAACTCAGCACCCTGAATCTCAGCATGAACTCCTTAGAAGGTAACATCCCATCTGAACTCTCTTCATGTACCCAGCTTCACATCCTAGGATTGTGGAACAATTCCATCCAAGGTGAGATCTCACCTAGTCTTAGTCAATGCATGCATCTTCAAGAAATTAACCTTAGCAATAATCAGCTCCAAGGGAACATCCCCTCTGCTTTTGGAACTCTTCTAGAGTTGCGTATACTAGATCTTGCTAGCAACAGGCTTAGTGGCAACATACCACCATCTTTGGGAAGCAGCCTTAATCTCACATATGTTGATCTTGGGAAAAATGCTCTCACTGGGGATATCCCAGAGCGCCTAGCAAGCAGTTCAACTATCCAAGTTCTTAGGCTCATGAGTAACAATCTTAGTGGAGAGCTCCCAAAGGCTCTCTTCCATAACCCGTCACTTATTGCCATTTTCCTCCAAACAAACAGCTTTTCGGGATCTATACCACCTATCACGGCCACCTCACCCCCTGTTAAACATATCAATCTAGGGAGAACTATCTTTCAGGAACAATTCACCCCTCACTAGGGAACCTTTCCTCCCTATTTACTCTCCGTATTCAAAATAACAATTTAGTTGGGACGATACCAGAGAGCCTAGGTCATATTTCAACACTAGAAACTCTGAACTTGAATGTGAACAACTTGTCAGGTCCATTTCCACAATCTCTCTTCAACATGTCCTCGTTGAAAAATCTGGCAGTGGCAAATAACTCACTTATTGGAAGATTGCCGTCCAACATCGGATACACACTCCCAAATATTCAGGCCTTAGTCCTGTCAACAAACCAGTTTTCGGGCCAAATCCCATCTTCTCTGCTCACTGCATACCAACTACAGAGGCTTTACCTAGCAGACAACAGGCTAACTGGGTTCATGCTGCACTTTGGGTCACTGCCAAATTTGGAGGTACTAGATGTGTCATACAACATGCTCGAAGCAGGTGACTGGACATTTATCTCTTCACTTTCAAATTGCACCAAACTGACACAGCTGATGCTTGATGGCAACAACCTCCAAGGGAATTTGCCAAGTTCCATAGGAAACCATTCCAGCAGTCTCCAATTACTGTGGCTAAGGAACAACAAAATTTCTGGGCCTATACCACCAGAGCTAGGTAATCTGAGGAGCCTCAATAATCTATTCATGGATTATAATATGCTCACTGGTAATATACCACCTGCGGTTGGAAATTTGTACAACTTGGTTGCTCTAGCATTTGCACAAAATAGACTCTCAGGCACAATCCCTGGTATTATAGGCAATCTTGTTCAGCTTACTGATCTTAAATTGGATGGAAACAACTTGACTGGAAGAATACCTGCAAGTATAGGCAATTGCACTCAGCTCCAAATACTCAATCTTGCACACAACTCTCTAAATGAGACTATACCAAGTAAAATCTTCAAAATTTCTTCGCTTTCTGAAGAGTTTGACTTGTCGCATAATAACTTGACTGGAGGAATACCAGAGGAAGTTGGCAATCTCATTAATCTGAAAAAACTTAGTATCTCAAACAACATGTTGTCTGGCAACATCCCATCCGCTATCGGCCTGTGTGTGGCTCTTGAAAATCTAGAGATGCAAAACAACTTCTTTCAAGGAAGCATTCCACAGACTTTAGCTAATTTGAAAAGCATCGAGGAAATGGATATTTCTAAGAATAGTTTGTCAGGAAAAATCCCAGATTTCCTAGAAAACTTGAGTTCTCTGCATCTTCTCAATTTATCCTTTAACAATTTTAGCGGAGCAGTTCCAAGTGGTGGTATTTTTGGAAATGCCAGTGCAGTTTCAATAGAAGGAAATGATGACCTGTGCACAAGTGTTCTGACAAAAGGTTTTTCCCTTTGTTCGGCAGTGGATAACAGGACAAGGAAACACAAGTCACTAGTTCAAGTCATAGAGATAGTAATACCAATTGTAGCTGTTGTTATGATCACTTGCTTCTGTCTTGTGACGTTCTTCTGGAGAAAGAAAGTTCAAGCAAACAAACAGTTACAGCACCTCACTGAGCACACGAGACACATAACATACAAAGATATTGTAAAGGCAACAGATATGTTCTCTTCTGCTAATTTAATTGGCTCAGGTTCATTTGGAACTGTTTATAAGGGTAACCTGAAGCATCACGAGGATCAAGTGGCTATCAAGATTTTTAATCTCCACATATATGGAGCGCATAGGAGTTTCATTGCAGAGGGTGAAGCCCTCAGAAATGTCCGCCACCGTAATCTTCTAAAAATTATTACTTTGTGCTCCTCAGTGGATCCTACTGGGGCAGACTTCAAGGCCATAGTCTACCCATATATGCCAAATGGGAACCTGGATATGTGGATACATCCAAGGGCCCATGAACACAATCAAAGAAAGATTCTGACTTTATGTCAAAGAATCAATATAGCCTTAGAGGTAGCATCTGCTTTGGACTACCTTCATAACCAATGTGCATATCCGCTTGTACACTGCGATTTGAAGCCAAGCAATATTCTTTTGGACCTTGACATGGCTGCCTATGTCAGCGACTTTGGCCTAGCAAGAATATTATATACTAGATCGGGTCCATTTCAAGGCAGTTCAACAAGATTGACAGGCCTAAAGGGATCCATCGGATACATCCCACCAGGTAAGATAAGTATATTTCTAAGAACTCTTCGATCCGTTTGTTATTTATAGGATCATATAAAAAGTGAATCATCCCTAATTGAACTATTTCTGCAAAAATGCCTGCAGAGTATGGCATGAGTGAAGAGGTATCAACCAAGGGTGATGTTTATAGTTTTGGAGTGCTCCTGCTAGAAATGTTGACAGGGTATCGTCCAACTGAGCAGAAATTCAATGACGGTACAAGCCTGCAAGAGTTTGTCCGCGGATCATTTCCCAATAATATCTACGAGGTTGTTGAACCTGCCATGCTGCAAGATGACATCAACGCAGCAAAACTGATGCAGAGCTGCATCCTTCCATTAGTTAAAATAGGACTGTCCTGCACAACGGCATCACCCAAAGAGCGACTAGAAATGGGACTAGTTTCTACTGAGATCCTTAAAATCAGGAACATGTTTTCAAAGATACATAAGTCACCATCGTAGCAAATTTGCTAGCATTTGTAGTGGCTACATCAAACATTACAGTATTTTACCCTTTTTCATTCTGTAATCTGCATACCTAGTCATATTTGCCTTCATCTGCAGAAAGTTAATCTTTTGCTTGGCATTAGCAGTTAATGTCGATTTGTTCAATACTCGTGCTGAGAGTTTATGGAATCTCGACTCAAGCAGGGAATTATGTACCCTTGTGATGATAAACTAAAACCGAAGTTTCAAACCGATTTATGGTCTGAATTCTTAGCTGGGGGCCAAGACCTCGAGAATAGGCAGCCCCCAACACACCGTAGCATAACACCCCCAGCGACACCAAGAAGAAGTCATGGCTAGCGTACACGTACCTGGTAATGGTAGCCCAGAACCCTAGTCCCGCACACGTTTCTTCCATTGTCGATGAACTGCCACAGAATTTTGCCTTGAAGGATGTCGCATCTCTCAGATTAAGGCAGCAAGCGGCGACGCTGCTGCTATCTCAGTGTCTCCGTTGTCGATGAACCACCACCGCACTAACCGCCGCCGCCGCCATTGGAACGGAGAAAATGGAGTGGCCAGGAGAAAGATGAGAGCGGGCCTGACGTATGGGTCCCACCTGGAAGCATGCGAAAGGGACATGCTGCCGAGATTTTTTTTGGGAGAAGAAACCAGGCCAAGCGTGCGACAGGCGTCATAGTTGTGTTCAGAGTTCAAACACGAGATTTTTTTTGGGCTACTTGTTACTGGGCTACTTGTTACTGTGGACTAATTGGATTTTCACTTTATCATCCACGCTGTATGGAGAGGGCGGTGACGGAAAGAATTTATTATTTCATAAATCGGCTTTATATAAGCTAAAATTTAGAACCATGATACTCTTTTATTATTGATCGAAAAAATATTCTTTTATTATTATACAAGTTGTTCTTTTAATTCAACTCATAATATTCATTTGTCCCGTATTTCTATCTAAAATTTAAGAAATATAATATTAATACAAAATAATAAAAAAGAAAACAAATTATGGATGTTATTTATTAAGTTATTTCAGAATTATATATCAATATATGAACCATGCAACACCGAAAACACTCGCCAGAATGAAATACTTCAATTAGGATGAACTACGGCATGTCGTTTCTGGGAGGTGGCCAGTGAAAGTGAACCAGTTCACTCAGAACATTTTCATTTTCTATGAGATCTTTTTAAGCAGCAAAATAATTTTCTTGATATTTTTCTTGCATTTTTTCCAATGGTTAAGGAGAAAGAATTTGTTCCTACTAAACCAAGCCCGCATCTGCAAGACGACGTATACTCCATGCGTGTAAGGCGATAATCAGTATTTGTTCCTCCTCTTCATCTCGTGATATATATATATATCTTCTGCGCTAACTGGGACGACGTATAGGCAAGTATAGGCAATTGCACTCAGCTCCAAATACTCAATCTTGCACACAACGCGCTAACTGGGACTATACCAACTAAAATCTTCAGAATTTCTTCGCTTTCTGAAGAGTTTGACTTGTCACATAATTACTTGACTGGAGGAATACCAGAGGAAGTTGGCAATCTCATTCATCTGAAAAAACTTGGCATCTCAAACAACAGGTTGTCAGGTTACATCCCATCTGCTATCGGCATGTGTGTGGCTCTTGAGAATCTAGAGATGCAAAACAACCTCTTTGAAGGAAGCATTCCACAGACTTTAGCGAATTTGAAAAGCATCGAGGAGATGGATATTTCTAAGAATAGTTTGTCAGGAAAAATCCCAGATTTCCTCAAAAAACTTGAGTTCTCTGCATCTTCTCAATTTATCCTACAATCATTTTGGTGGAGCAGTTCCAAGCGGTGGTATTTTTGGCAATGCAAGTGCAGTTTCAATTGATGGAAATGAGGACCTGTGCACAAGTGTTCTGACAAGAGGTTTTTCCCTTTGTTCAGCAGTGGATAACAGGACAAGAAAACACAAGTCACTAGTTCAAATCATAGAGATAGTAATACCAATTGTTTCTGGTGTTATAATCACTTGCTTCTGTCTTGTAACATTCTTTTGGAGGAAGAAAATTCAAGCAAAGAAACATTTGCAGCACCACAATGAGCACAAGCAAAGCATAACATATAACGATATTTTAAAGGCAACACATATGTTCTCTTCTGCTAATGTAGTTGGCTCAGGTTCATTTGGAACAGTTTATAAGGGTAACCTGAACCTTCAGGAAGATCAAGTGGCTATTAAAATTTTTAACCTCAACACATATGGGGCGCATAGGAGCTTTATTGCAGAGTGTGAAGCCCTCAGAAATGTCCGCCACCGCAATATTGTAAAGATTATTACTTTGTGCTCGTCAGTTGATCCTACTGGGGCTGACTTCAAGGCCATAGCCTTCCCATACATGCTGAATGGGAACCTAGAATTGTGGATACATCCAAGGGTCTATGAACACAATCAAAGAAATATTCTGACTTTAGGTCAAAGAGTCAGTATAGCCTTGGATGTATCATCTGCTTTGGATTACCTTCATAACCAATGTGCATACCCGCTAATACACTGTGATTTGAAGCCAAGCAATATTCTTTTGGACAATGATATAGTTGCATATATCAGTGACTTTGGCTTAGCAAGAATATCTCATACTACATCAGGTGCATTTCAAGATAGTTCAACAAATTTGGCTTGCCTAAAAGGATCCATTGGATACATTCCACCTGGTGAGATAGGTTTTATTTGTAACTTGTTTATTCTGTTTGTTATTTATAGATTGTATAAAAAAAGAAGGGATATTTAACTATTTGCCACTATTTAGCTATGTCAATTAATCCCTCTCACATTCACTCATCTCACATGGGTGGCAAATCTGTTGCCACTCACCCCCACATAATGGCAACTGGTTAAATATCCCAAAAAAGAATCATCTCTAACTGCAAACATACATGCAGAGTACGGCATGAGCAAAGAGGTATCAACCAAGGGTGATGTTTATAGTTTTGGAGTACTCCTGCTAGAAATGATGACAGGGTATCGCCCAACTGATGATAAATTCAATGACGGTACAAGTCTGCAAGATTTTGTCAGTGGGTCATTTCCAAATAGCATCTATGACGTTGTTGAACCTGTCATGCTGCAACAAAACATGAACGACGCCAAAGTGATGCAGAACTGCATCCTTCCGTTGGTCAAAGTAGCGCTGTGGTGCTCCATGGCATCGCCCAAGGATCGACCAGAGATGGGACAAGTTTCTACCGAGATCCTTAAAATCAGGAACACGTTATCAAAGCTACATGAGTCATCATCATAACAAATTTGCTAGCTAGGTGTAGTGGCGACATGAAGGGCGGACCTGGCGCAGTGGTAGAGACTCTCCACTTGTGGCCTGGAGGTCCTGGGTTCGAACCAGCCTCTTTTCGGAATTTTAAAAGAATTTTGCAAGGGTATGGCTGTCTAGGAAATCCCTTCCCCAGACCCCACCTTGTGTGGGAGCTTTCGCACTGGGTACGCCTTTTTTAGGTGTAGTGGCGACATCAAACTCACATTTGTTTCACCCTTTTGCATCCTGTATCGCTAGTGACATTTTCCTTTCGCTTGGAATTACCAGTTAAATGCCGATTTTTTTTGTTACTCGTGAGAATCTGTAAATTCAACTGAAGCAGGGAAATATTTATCCTAATGCTCAACTAAATCCCGATTGGTTTCAAAGGTTTCGAACCGATTTTGGGTCTGAATTCCTTCCTCTTCCTAAATGGCAGACAACCTAGACATCTGAAATGGCCAGAGACGATTCCCACACGAATCCCAACACCCAGCGCAAAACACCCCACCGACACCAAGCAGAACTCACAGCGAGCGTACACGTACCTGGTAACGGTAGCCACAGAACCCTAGGTCCCGCACCCGCTTCCTCCGCTGGCGATCCGCTTCGTGCCGCATCTCTCAGAGCGCGGTGCCGAGCGGCGACGTTGCTGCTATCTCCGTTATCGATGAACCGCCATCGCACCAGCCGCCGCCGCCGACGCCATTGGAACAGAGAAAACGGAGTGGTCTGGAGGAAGAAGGGAGCGGGCCTGACCGGTGGGCCCCACCTGGAAGCGTGGAAAGGCACGTGCTGTGGATGCTGGAGAGGAAACGAGCACGACGGCGACAGACTACGGAGATGGTGATCGAAATTAAAAAAAAAAAGCTCTTTTAAATCTAATATTTTAATAATAACTCGGACTAGATTTTCAAGAACTAACTTTTTTGTTCGCGCCAGATCTAGCGGCGCGACTGGCCACATGCACTGGCGCGACTCAACCGCCACGTCGGCTCGCCGACACGAGCCGGCAAATATTCGCTGTCGACGTGGCGCCATGAGTCGCGTTACATGCACTGGCGCGGCTCAGTCGCGCCATCGGGCCTGGCGCGACTCAGCCATATAACGATTCGCGCCGGGCCCGCCCCTCCCTCCTCCCTCCTTTCTTTTCCACTACGCCCGAGCTTGAGGGCTCCCATGGTGTCGCCTCCGGCCGCCGCCCCTATATCCCTCGTCCGAGGCCTGATTCGTGGGGGAAAAGCCGGGAAAACACTCCCACGAGATACCTCCTCCACTCTACCGGTTTATTCCTTCGATTCCGTATATATTCGTGTTTTTGGCATTGGTATGGTTAAGCTAGTGTCATATACTAGTGCATGCAATTCATTCCACACGATCGGCTTGCATTCCCACCTCACACATATACGATAAATCATACCCGATTCGTATTCTAGGCTAATCTTTTCCCAAACCCTAACCAAACCCTACACATTTCAAAACCTCCATAATCGAACGAATCAAAACAACAAGACGGATAGAATGAGGGAGGTATCTCATGGAAGTCTTCTCCTAACTTCAACACCTCAAATTGGGCCACAAATGCGGGGGATCTAGAGAGGGAGGTGAGAGGCGGCGCCATGGGAGAGAAGAGAAATGAAAGAAAAGAAGAAGAAGCTCGGGGTCGAACCGTTATAATACTGAATCGCGCCAGTGCATGTTGGCGCGACTCATGTGGCCATGTCAGGGCCGAGTCGGTAGAGCATATTTGCCGGCGCATGCGGCTGTGCCGACGTGGCGGCCGAGTCGCGCCATTGCATGTGGCGTGACTCAATGTCCGGTACTCCAGTCATGCCGCTAGCTCTGACGCGACCAAAAGGGCTGGTTCTTAGATATCTAGTTCGCGACGGGTTATTATTAAAATATTAGATTTAAAAGAGTTTTTTTAAAAAAAATTCGGCATTCTCATAGTATGGTGTTGAGACTTGATACATACGAGTACTTTACATTAGCACATTGTTCCTTCAAATTTGTGCGTTACAACAGATTAAAAGACAATCAAGTCACATTCCACACTTATGAAATATACGGACATTATAATTTATTTGGATAAAATGCACGTAATGTATTCTTCTCACCACAAAAAAAACCATGTAGTACTATCTTTTTATAAATTTTACGGATTAGGATCGTCGTGATGGTCAGGTTCTTGACTGCCCCCGGTCACCGTCCAGTTGCACAAGTAGTGGCCATGGCCTAGGGAGACTTCCGATCCGCCCGTTCAATGTAGACGATCAGGCGTGCCAAGCTGTTGAACAGAAGGGATGATCTTTGACTCTGTGCAACCTTGGCACTTAGCTGAAAAGTCTGAAACCGACTTCGGTAAGTCTCTGCAGGTAGGATTTATTAGAGCGTGTTGCCTTGATCGGCGACTGGGACATGCATGCGGAGCTTCTTGTTAATAAGGGAAATGATTTGTTTTCTAGTCTAGTAGTCAAAGTGATCACATTCAAAAGGAAAACGGAGCAGATGCTTGTGTGTTGAAATAATATGGATGTAGACTGGTAACCGTTGCTTGTGCACTTTGACAAGAAACAGCCCGGATAGTGGACTTGACAAAGTCAGGGTGTGGCAACGAACCAACATAAATATTACCCTAACTTCAATTCGTCGCAAGAGCTGCAAACCTCCAGTGGGCGCGACTTTCTTCATGTTGACAGTTTCCACATGTTGACTAGTAGGTGAGAAGAAGAGCAGGAATCGAGATTTCATCAAATTTGCACCCTAAAAATTACTATGCAAAAAGAAGATCCTGATCACATTAAAATGTCGGCACATGCATGGAGTATTAAATATAGATGAAATTAAAAACTAATTGCACTGTTTTGTTGTACTTTGTAAGATGAACATTTTGAGCCTAATTAATCAATGTTTGGACAATTTTTCATAAATACAAACGAAATGCTACAGTGACGCACGCCGCTAAATTTGACATCCAAATTTGGTATGTAAACAAGAGCATGATTGTATGCACAAAGCACAGGCCATATCCTTTTCCCTGTCATGTTCTAGTCAATGGTCTAGTACGTCATTTGTCCCTATCATGCTCTACAACTTGGACATATAAGAACAGCCTGATGTATGCAACGAGCCGTTCTAAGTATAGTTTGTCATAGCGTAAACCTCCATCTTTGCCTCCCTGCAACAGTTCAAACCTATTCATTAATATAATCTCTCTCAGAACTACATATAAATGTAGAGAGCAAATCTACCAAAACACAGAATTTGCAAGCAGCAACATAGCCCCTCTTCCGCTCCAAGCTTCCGTGTCGTCCTCACATGTCTCATTGCTTTATGATCAATATCAAGACACTCATGCAAAATCGCTAATTAAAAGACATGGACTGCTGCTTCACTAGCCAAATTCCACACGCATGCAAAATTGCAAAAACGCGGACATTTTACTTCGATGAATCACATGTATGTGTGCATGTACTTATACGAAAGAATGCGTTGATAATCACGTCGTGAATGAATTCTTCTAAAAACTTGACGTACTAGTAGTTTTGAATTTCCACGGATTGGTCACACTTTTGACTCGCCCACTACTAGAAAACTAGATATTAGCATCGGTTGGGAAAGCCCTGTAGCACCGGGTATCCCAACCGGTGCTAAATTAATATTTGAGGCTAAAGGGTAGCCCTTTAACACCGGGTGGAATAACGAAAATTTTAATATATATTCCATATTCCCATTATATAAATACATTTCTAAAACTACATTACTATATTCATTAAATAAATAAATATACCTTCCGTTAAATTAATAAATAACTATTCCAATTTTTAATAAATAACTAATAAAATATATTCCATGGAATTACTATATTCATTGTCTAAAAATAAATATACATTCCATTAAATTAATAAATAACTATTCTAACTTTTAATAAATAACTAATAAATAAAATACATAAGCCTTATAACTATTCATAACTCATACATAACAAAATACTAACTAGCTTGCCTTCTCTCTCCTTTTAAAACACAACATGAACACTCTCTCTCCACCGTGAACTCAAGCTCCTCTCTCTCTCCATGAACACAAGCTCTCCATAAACAAATTTCTCTATTTTTAAAGCATACAAAGATTACAAGCTAAAAAAACATAAGAGGATGAAAGAGCGTACCTTGTAGTGCTCCTTAAATGAGTAGAATCTTCACAAATTTTGAAAAAAAATTGGGCATGCCCTCCCCTCTCCCGAGCAGCATGAACACACAGCACCAAGTGTTCATGCTGGCTCGGGCGGGGGGAGAAGAAGCTGATATATATGAAACACATTAGCACCGGGTCATGGCAAGACCTGGTGCTAGTGCTCGCAAATTAGCACCGGTTGCGGCCAGCAACCGGTGCTAAATGGCCTCGGGCACATTAGCACCGGTTGCTGGCTGGAACCGGTGCTAATGGGTGCACATTAGCACCGGGTCTTGCCACGACCCGGTGCTAATGTGCTCCCACCGCCACCCGCCCGCACTGCCCCCGCTCCTAGCCGTTGGACCCGGTGCTGATGGAGCAAATGGCCGAGGCGGAGGGGGGCGGGCGGATGTTGAACTTTCAGGTAGTGGCCACAGGTCAGCGCGCAGGTCGCAGTGACTCCCATCAAGGTAATCATCCTCAAAAATGCAAAACCCCATAGGCCCAAGAATCATCCGGGCACCACGGCCCAATGAACGACCGGACTTGCCCCTCGAAGAGGGCATCCCAAACCCCGCCGCGCTTGAGGGTTGTTCGCCCCCTCGAGCGGGCACTGTACAACCTCCGCCTCGCTCGAGGCCCCGCCTCAACACTCCGCCCGGCAGCGGCATTAAATGCCTGCTCCATAAACCAGGCGCCAAAGTCAAAAGGCAATCTCTTCCCACGCCGCGCCGCTGACGCCACCAGGCCCACTATTCCACCTGCTCCGGTCACTATGCGGTCTCACCGTCACTATGCGGACATGCGCAGCACTGTGCGAGGCCCTGTGCGGACTGGCAGGCGTCATTCCACAACACTGTCCCACCTACTCCTGTCCTCTCCCCGCGGCGCAGCCCTTGAATGGGCATGTGGCACCCTCGAATGGGTGTACGGACGACGACCAGGCGCAGACTCCGGTCAGGCGCGACCGTGTGGGTGATGCAAGCCGGGTCAAATCCACCAACTCCCGGCCATTCCCCGGCGAAGCGGGCATGACGTGCACTATGCTAAACAGCGAGCACCACGCCGACTCCTGTGCTGCCAACTCTCGTCCTTCCTACACGGCCAGACCCTCGAGCAGCGCGGATGCACCCTCGAACCAGCAGGTGAGCGACGACCAAGCGCGGACCATGGCCAACACCACCCCTCGAGGCCACTCCAAGACAAGTATAGGGGCGGCCGCGATGCCCGCGGAAGCCGGAGCGCGCCATAATTTCCCGCCGGGGGCAAGGACGACGGCACGCTCGGCGCCATGCTCTCCAGTGCACCTCCCTGTAGATAACATTGTACACGTACTTGTAAGCCCCTTCTCCTTGGCCTATAAAAGGAGAAAGCCGACGCCCGATCAAGACTCTCCAAGCGACAACACGCAAACACCCACATAATCGCCACCACGATATTGGCACTAGGCCTCAATCATCCCATTCTCAGGGACTTGGAGACTTCTCCTCTCCCGCCTTGCTTGTAGCCCCCCATTGCAAGCACGCCGGTGCAAGATAGTATAGTGCTACGAGCACTCTTGCTGGATGTACGGCCCCGCGTCCGGAACCAGGATAAACCCCGTGTCACCGTGCTAGCTCTTGCATCAACTATCAAGGGACAGGACACAGCGCATTCTGTGTGGTGTAAGGTTGGGCGACCAATCTCAACACCGACACATCCGCACGTTCAATAGGGCCTTGTCGGGCATGCCGAATCGGGACTGACACGCGCCAGAGATAATAAATGCGTCAATGTAGCATTTCATTTGGCCAGAGATAATAAATGCGTCAATGTAGCATTTCATTTGTATGTGCAAAAAATTGTCCAAAAATTAATTAATTAGGCTCAAGATATTTATCTCGTAGAGTACAACAAAACTGTATAATTAGTTTTTGATTTCATCTATATTTAGTACTCTATGCATGCTATGACATTTTGATGTGACGAGAATCTTCTTGAATTTTGGAGGTAGAATTTGGGCCATAGCTGTCGTTCTCTCTGTCCTTCTGCAAATCTAGACGCACAAGACTCACATCTGTGCGTTCAAATAACTAATAATTTAAAGCATTAAATATAAATTAATTATAAAGTTTACTACATAAGCCATATCTACTCCGTGAGACGAAACTAACAAGCCTAATTAATCTATAATTAATACATAATTATCAATTAATTACTTTAGCATTACATTGTTTAATTATGGACTAATTAGGCTCATCAGATCCGTATCGTAAATTAGCCCTGACTAATGTAATGCATTTTTTAATTAATCCAAATTTAATACTTCTAATTAGTATACTTATCTTTGATGTGATGGGAGGGAAGTTTTAGTAGGGGAACCAAACACCCGAGCCTAAATTTGCACCCCCAAAGTTTACTATGAAAAAAAAATTCTCGTCACATCAAAATATCGATACATGCATGGAGTACTAAATATAGATAAAATAAAAAACTAAATGCACAGTTTTGTTTTACTTTGCGAGACGAACATTTTGAGCTTAATTAATCAATGTTTGGATTTTTTTCATAATACAAACGAAACGACGCACGCACATCAAGACACTAAATTTGGCATCTAAACAGACGGGATGGTCTCTGCAACCTCGACACTTGGATGAAAGTCTGAAGCCGACTCCAGCAAGTCTCAAGCTGCAAACCTAAAATGGATGTGACTTTATGCTGACAGTTTTCACATGTTTACCAAGTGATAGCCTTTAATCGGGACTAAAGGGTCATTATTAATCTCGGTTGGTGTTACCAACTAGACCGACCGGGAATAAAGGTCCTTGAAGACCTCGGAAAATACCAACCGTGACTAATGCTATATTAGACTCGGGTACAAATCTATCCGGGACAAATGTGGTTGGATGGAAATTCATTTCTCTAGCAGTGGCCAATCGAGATTTCATCATGTTAACTATCATGTAACTTCAAATTTCCTCTCCTATCATAAATGAAGCAGCAGTGCTCCTGCTGAGTATTCAAAAAACTGCTGATGAGTTTTCGTGGTTGCCGACACGGCCGCGGCCACCTCCGTGCCTCCACGCGCTGACGCCCCTTCGCATGCCGACGCGGCCACCGCCGCCTCCGCCCCTCCGCCTCCGCCTACGCCCCGCCTTCCGCCATCCGAGCGCCGCCCGCATCGCCTCCGTCGAGGACGCCACCGCCCTGACTGTCCCCGTCCGTGCGCCATCCCGCCCGCCGCCGCGGGCGCCGCCTCACGCGCTGCCGCCCTGCCCGACCTCACCTTGGTGCCGCCTGCCGCTGCTGTGGACGCCGTCGTCTCTGCGCGCCGCCGTGCATGGCTCCGTTGGCACCGTCATGGCTTCCACGACGGAGACGGAGCTCCTTGCTCGTCGTCCTCTTCATCCTTCTCCTCCTACTCCTCCTCCTCCGGCACATCTATGCATTTTCTCTTTTTCTTTTTGCTAGGGTTTGCTGCATGATATTGCAAGTGTATATTTCACGTGTTTCAGATGTTTCTAAAAAAATGTTGCAACTGTTTGATGTGAATGTTGCAAAAATAGATCTGCAATGTTGGATGTTTCATATGTTTCGCATGCATGTTACAAGTGTTTCATCCGCATGTTTCATTTTCATTGGGAATTTTTTGACTATTGACGTGTGTGGCTGATAGTTGTGAGCGCTTATTTCTAGTGTTGCAAACGATGACTATTCATGTTGTGGATACTATTGTTTGATGTTGCATATGCTATTCTTGGATGTTGTAAAAATTTTACATGTTGCATGCACCATCGCACCCATGTTGCGGCGGGAGTTTCAACTGTGTAGCACCATCGAAGGAGAAACATTTGGCTTTGGTTGCGCCACGTCATCCGTCGGAGAAACATTTGGCTCTGGTTGCGCCACGTCATCCGTCCGATTTTTTATGAGGCGTCGGACGTCCGCACGCTAGTAGTGCAATTGATAATAATATTAAAAGGAGTGTTTGTACCATCCATCATGTTATTTTACAAAATATTTCTTGCCTTTTCATGAATCAACTCATGGTCCATAGAAAGGAAAAGCCAAGTCACGCATATCTATAATACCTATATAGACGATTCCCACTACATGATTTCTCTCAATGCTCAGCGAGTCACATGGTAGATCAAGAGCCTCTCAGCCCTCACCTCTTCTTTACTCAGCAGGTCCGATAAAGAGACGGGCACTAATGGCAGCACGTAGGATCATGTGCTCCACTCAAACGGAGTTGAAAAGCCACGCACCATCTTATGCGCCGCGACGTTTGACCGTCAAGGTTGTATGTATACAAATAGATGTGCCTATGAATGATGAAGGTATTAGAGTCATTCGAAAAGAACTACAACAAAGCAAATGACAGTATACACATGAGGGTGGTTCTCTAATCATCGAGAAGTCAATCAAGGTAGGAAGGAAGAGAGGAGAGAAATCTATGAGGTGCAATGAGCAAACATAGCGCGAGTGTGTTTCTGCATTGCACATTTTTATAATGTTGTTTTTATGATAATATGGTACAAATATTATCACTATTTTATTTTAGTGATAAAGTAGCTACAAAATCTCTCTCATATTCCATAACAACGCGCCGGGAATCATCTAATTTTTTAGAAAAAATCTTTGACCTTTTAATCAACCACCAATTCTTTTTTTCTAGAAAATTTGTTACTAATCACTGAAACTAGTTTTGTTTTACATATTTAAGTCCTTGTTATCTTAGAAGCTCGTATCTTTTATGTTTTAGCTCTATTTTTAGCAATTTTTATAATCATGCTATCACAATGATGAGCGCTATTTTTAGTACGCTTTTCGTAACCCTTCTATTTTGACCGATTTACTACTCTTCGTTATATTTGTTTAAATAATGTCACAAGTAAAAGGAAGATAGATCTCTATGTTTTAATCACCTCTTAGATTAATCCATATAATTTATAATATAATATTAAACTATAACTACTAATCTTTTAAATATTTAATTTAAATACAAAAAGATGTATATAGTGTATAATATATATTACATTTCTATAAAATCACACTAAGTATTATAGTGTGATAATATATCGACATATAACCTTGATCCATAGTAACATATGGACATATTTGCTAATAAAATTAAAGATAATAAATGTGAATGTACATAATGCCACATCTATCTTTTATTAGTTTTTTTTTCTGGTGACAATATCCCTTTTTCTTCTGTCATCACCGCATGCCGCCAAACCGGCAGCCCTCTCAGGGTCTTGTTTAACAACAGGGAGGATGTGGATGTGGTGTAGGATTTGGATGCCCGTAGTCGTCCACTTTCAACACACGGCGGTCCATCTCCTCTGCGCCTCAGTCAAAATTAGATTGATATATGGAATCGGAGAAAGTAGAAATAGGCCAAAGTACATTTTTAATAAGAACACCTTCAAGAGATTAGCTAAAAGGACTATTTAAATTTACTGATTTATCCTCTGAGAAATAGATTTGACTAACAAATAACAGAGTAATCCAACAGATTCTGTAAAGGCGGCGAGTAAGGTAAAGTAGCTAGTAAATGAGATGGGATGGAGAGCCACTAAATTTGGAGGATCATTTACAGAGTCTGTTGGAAACGTTTTTTCTCTACAATAGCTAAATTTTACTTTAGAAAACGATTTAGCTTGTCCCTTGGAGATGCTCAAAGTCTTTATATTCTACTAGTATAAAAATGGAACACTTTTCCATTGCTTTCTGAAAGTGCATCCTCCGAAACTTCTAAAAGGAGCACAATTTGACATGTGCTGCTTCATTATTTGGTGCTTTTCAAAGTATTTTGTTTGGTGGTTAAAATCGTGTTCCAACTTATGTTTAGACTTAGAATCTAGTAATGGCTTACCTACTAATAACTAAATCATATTTCGCTCAATACCCATTCAAGAGCAGCTAATAATCTAATAAAACATTCTCCTCTCTCACACGCAGAAAAGACTAAACATGATGGCTCTCGTCAGCAGACGCACTTACCGGTGCCTGGTCGGGTTTCTGGAGCTTGGGGGTGATCGCCATGGGGTGAAGCCGGAGGATTATTGCCGCCATAGTCGCTGCCCGGAGCGGCTGGCATAAGGCCGGCCTTGCGAGCGTTGCTGGCCAGCGCCAGGTAGAGCAGTACAAGCATGAAGATGGCCAGGAAGACGGAGCGAGAACGAGCCGGCCCCATGTTGAGCCTTTGTTCAAAAGAGCTGAAGGAGTAGCAGTCTTGGATCAGGACAACGAGATGCCGCTGTTCTTAAAAAGAGTCACTCGCTGGGCCGGAGATTATCGGTCAAGGTTAGTGTCAATGCTTTCATTTTTTTTCTGGTACAGTTAAAAGTTTTGGTGTTAGAAAGTTACATACCAACATCAAAAGAGATCACTTAATCACCTTTTACACGTGTTTTTACATCTTGTTGTGAATGCTTAATTACTTATAGTAGGATGACATCAAGGAGGTGTCCTATATTTTTTTTTACAGGAAACAGGAGGGACACAAGCCTCTGATGACTAATATAATATATATTGAAATAAGTAAGAGGAAATCTCACAAGGTACAAATATATCAGAAAATAAAGAAAAAACAAATGATTGCTGATTAACTATAAAGCATTTGTGGAAGCAGAATAACAAGTCACTGATACTAAAAGATGTGTCTGTGCAACTTACTCACAAATATATTCAGCTTCACACACGCCTATATCAAATCATATCTTTAAACGAGGTTGATCTTAGGAAATTCAGATCTTACAAGTCTTTCATGCTTGGCGAGTTGCCGTGTAGCGTGCTCAACCCGCATATTACACACTTAAGACTTTAGATGCACAGGCAGTAGTAGACAAGAGGCATACACATTCTCCACTTCCATTCCTAGCTAATTCCTGAACTTAAAAATATGCGAAGTGCGCAGCTGGTAGCATGAGAGAACACCAAGTCTCATTCCAGTCCATTATCCCTTCGTTCTAGTATATGCTTTCTAGTTTTAGCTATCAAGAATGAAAATGAAAAAGAGCAACAAGCTCTTCTCTCTGCTTAGTTAGTTATGAGCAGTGTCAAATTAATTTCATGCTATATCGTTTTGCTTCCGCGGTATTTTAAGAAATTCTTCCTAAGGTGATCTTGTCACGGATTGACTTGCGTCATCTTGACGATAGAAGAGAGGCTTTTGGTTATAATTGAGATATAGGCCACGATTCTCGACAAGAATTTTTGTGGCTTCCATTCATCCACTCTTGTCGCCATTTAGGTCCGTCATCTTTTTATAAATTCTACGGATTAGGGTCGTCGCAATGGATAGATGTCACTGACAAGGGTGAGGCTCTTGACTGCCCCCTGGTCACCACCCACACTACGGGAAACCGGGTGTTTACCGAGTGCCAGGGGCACTCAGCAAACCCCGATATACACTCGGCAAAGGGGACTAGCATAGCCCGTGTCGGCAAACAGCCCCTTTGCCGAGTGTCTTTTGTCGGGCACTCGACAAAGGCTTTGCCGAGTGCAGAAGCCGACACTCGGCAAAATAAAGCACTAATGGACGGCCGCGGACGGCACGGCGGCGTTCGCGGCCGTCTGTTAGTGCTGACGAGGTGTTTGCCGAGTGCCACACTCGGCAAATACTGGGATCTTTGCCGAGTGTTAAAGCCCTGACACTCGGCAAAGAGGCTGTGCAGGGCCTGCCCCTAACCAGACTTTGCCGAGTGTCGCGCTCGGCAAAGACCCCAGCCTTTGCTGAGTGTCACACTCGGCAAAGGCTGGTTAGGGGCAGGCCCTGAACAGCCTCTTTGCCGAGTGTTTTTGCCTTAACACTCGGCAAAGAGGGCCTGTTTGCCGAGTGTTAAGGCAAAAACACTCGGCAAAGACTGTTCCAAAAATGACAGAAACAGCCTGTTTGCCGAGTGTTAAGGCCAATACACTCGGCAAACAGGCCCTTTGTCGAGTGTAACACTCGGCAAAGCATCAATTTTGCCCCTGTTTTTATTTATTTATTGCATTAAAGGAACCCTCAACAAAAACATCACACGCAGTTTATAATAGGCATCACAGGCAATTCATATATATATAGCCATTAAACCATCACACAACCATAAACAAACACATATAAGTCACTAAACCATCCAACATCACAGAAATGTCACAAATTCAACATCCAAACATCCAACATCCATCGTTCACTAGTTTACAAAGTCCAACATCCATCACTCACGGAGGAGGGGGTCCGAACAAGTATCTAGCCGCACGCCCCGCAACGTCTTCGTCTTGAGGGCCGTCATTCGACGCCGCCGAGCCAGGAGCCTGCCCAAAAGAGATTAGTGTTGTGTGTTACAAGGTTTTCGACAGAAATGAGTTGTGAAATGAAATTATAAGGTTTTCAAGTGACTCACGGAAGAAATAGGAACACGTGGTGGAGGCAGTGGAGGCAGTGGTGGCATCACCGCTGCCGCCGGCGGGCCTTCAACCACCCGCTGGCCAATGCTCTGCAGGTAGGCCATTACCTGCTCTTGCCATGCTCGGTTCGCCCGCTCAACCTCCTCCTTTTGCCTGTCTTTCTCAGCATCCGCTGCACCTCCACCTCCAGGTTCTCCCGCCTCTGCGTCTCTTCCTCCAACCGGGTCTGCAATATTCAATCAAAAAATTACAATACATTGCAAACGTAAGTAAACTTCACGTACGAAGCACAAAACAGAAATAACCTGGAGTGCCTGCATCCCGAAGTGTGAACCGGGAATAGGCTGGCAGATAGCCGCGGAAGAGCTCGTGCTCCTGGCTCGAATCTGGGAGAGTGTGGGGGTAGCAGCCGTGTCGATGGTGTTGTTGGCGATCAAGTACCGCCCGTGCTTCTTGCCTCCTCCCGTCCTCATGACCACTTCTCCATCAATGTCGTGGGCGGTCGGATCCCAGTCTGGCCCGTGGACCTCCCTCGCCACCTCTGTATATGCCGAGAGGCGACTGTGGATGTTGGCGTTGCTGTATGCCGCGGGCCCGTCCTCCGGGTTGTACTGGACGTCGGAGGTCGCCTTGCCCTTGTGGGACATAGCAAATGCCTTGAGCTGTGAGCAAGGCGCACCACCATGTGACGCTGACTGGAAAAATAAACAATAAGAATTAGTAATTACACATAATTGAGTGAGCGAATATAGAAATGACTCGGCGTACCCATTTGGCCCTGTACTCCTCGAGGCTAAGGCTGCCCTGATGGTGTGAGACACCGGGCATCAGCAAACGCCGCTCCTGGCAAAGGTCGTGCTGAACGGCCCACTCGGCGCTGCACCACTTGTCGACTATCACCTACCAGCATCTGGGATGCAGGGCGCACCACCACGGAATCGCCTACAAGACGTCAAGTGTACGACATATAACAAGATCGAATTTAAAGTACTTAATCTTAGAATAAAACATTATTGATTTTCATACTGCCATGTATTGCTCCTTGGTCAACTTCGTCTTTCTTGCCTCCGGCTTCTTCACGGAGATCTTGAGTGTAGCAAAATAATCAATTACGGCCTGCACGTGTGCCTCGTAGTGCAGGTCCTTGACAAGCTTCCAGCAGGCTGCATGTGCCACAGCATCCGCCAAAGCCTCCTGTCCCAGGGCGCATCTGTAAAAGTCCTGCGCATATATACACGATGAATGTTGCATTATTTGTAGATTGTTCAATGAAAGTGTTGTGTTGAGCAATGTAGTGTAACAAATACTTACCCACAGCTCTCCCTTTACCCGTTCGGCCTTGTTGTTGAAGATCCTGCCCTCCCGGTCCTCCTGATCGCCAGCAGCGACGTAGTGGTCAAAGGTGTAGGCCGGCTCCTCCCTGCCGCCAATGGTCACCAGACCCGGAAACAGCTCCCTACAAAGAAGACCCAGGATGCCGTTGACTTTCCGGGCGTGACCAGCACCCGGGGTGACACCAACCCAATTTCTGCCCAAGTGATTAAGATAAATTGTTAGTCCATATTGTGATTTCCAACATATGAATATGAAACGAAAAGGTACTTGTTACATCTAAAATTACTTACCTTGGAGGGCTGGGTGCGATCACGGGGCGACGATCCATGGGTATCGGGCGCTTCGGGAGTTGCGAGGGGCCTCGCTGCCAAAGGGCCGAGTTCTCAGAGGAGGTGGACCCCTCTACGTCCTCGTCCTCGGCCCCGTGCTCCTCGGCCCCGTGCTCCTCGGCCACGTGCTCCGCTGCCTCGTGCTCCTCGTCCTCGCGGTCCTCGTGCTCCGCGGCCCGAGTGTCCGCCGCCGAAGGAACAAAGTCCTCGTCGGACGAAGACGACGAAGGTACGGGGGTCCGCTCTCACCTCTTGCCCTTGCCTCGCCCCCCGCCTTTGGCCTTCTTCTTTCGCCCCTTGCCCTTGGCACCAAACGACCCTGAAACGAACCGGATTCCTGATTACGAGAATCCGACTCCCTGTACCCTTGTGATAGTCCCAGGAACAACAGCTATAACGTACAGAACTCATTTCAGCGGAAATCACATCCATACATTGATAAGGGTCCCCAAACATGACATAAATACATAGCGATATGGTACAAGCCCCTGGGCTAAACGACAGAAGGAAAACAACTACGCAGCGGATAGCTAAAAGCTTCTGGTACTTCGGGGCTTCACCTCCACAGGCATCCTTGAGCGCAGCGCACAACCCTCATTTGCATCATCCAACGAGGTTGATCTTGTATTCGGAGTCTTCTCCTGTGTACCCAAAGGCTGTCCCCAAGGAAATGGGACATGTCCACGTCACCAACCATAATATGCAACAATGCTTTATAGTGGCCTAAACTAGTAATAAAATATTCAAGGAGTATAAGCTGAGGGTTTCCTATGCGAGCAGCAGCAATAACCCAAGTTCATCTCATCTCCTCACACCTTTTCTCACCAGCACAAACACTCCCCAGACCCATCCGTCAACCTCACAACCACATCGGGCTTGTCCTGCCTCAACAGGTTCCCGCAGAAATCATCCTCCAACTCCTTTCTCAAACTAGTCGACTCGGTGAGCTCCCTCCCCACCTTGTCTCAACAGCCTCAGCTGGTCCAACCTCTCATAAACCAATTCAAGGATAAGGTAAGAAAGCAGAATCACATGCTAATCTGGATGGATCAGATGCGAGATTGTCCATGACCGAGGACACGGCTATACGTATAGTTTTCACTCTGCAGAGGTTGTACTCCAGGAACCACCCGGGCTGCGAGCTGGTGCCCCAGCTCGAGACGCAGCCCATAGCAAAGACCCTATAAAGTAACGGTACCATCCTGCTTCCCTGGGCTCGGGAAACATCTGCACGCTAACATTTGCCCCAGGGATGTGAAACCTTCCCACCGGGGCCAGTCGGGGGTAGTGGTAAATCAGGGAGAGTACGCCGCAACGAGTCCCCCTTACACATATCGAACTCGATCCTCCTACAGTCCTGGTACCGCACTAGATAGGCTTGCTGGAACCCTCCCCATTTTGGGTAGATGGTGAGCACTGTAATTCCCACTTCCGAAAGGCATCCTGATGCGGTCCTTAATTGTCGGTAAAGCGAGTATCAGCGTCAAAGCGATCCGCCGCAACGGTCCGCAATCGGCACCCATTACAGGTATGGCCGCCCAAACTCCTCAAAAGTATCCAAAGTAACCATGTACCCGCAACAGGTACTCCGTAGGAACTGTCCGAGTTCAGTTCCCAAACACCCGGATCAAACAACCGGGTTGTTATCACTCGCCTCCACCGCCTAGCTGCACTACTCCGCCCAAGCCACCCAACTCATGCCAAGAAGATGAATCACAACCATCCCAACACATGCAAGCATAGCATTCTCATATAGTGGATAATAGGTAGCAAGGGAACAGGGTAGATAAATGGCAGTGCAGGCATATCATCATCATGCAAGTAAAGTAAAGCGCTAGCATACTAGTTGCATGTCTAATAGGTATTTCAGAGAATGGTTGGGCGTGAACCTGGGACTTGCTCTTCCCGTTCGTCGAGGTAGTTGGAGTAGTAGACGTCCTCCTCTTGACTCTCCGGACCTCCTAATATCGCGGAAAGAAAAATAAAGACGGAAGCTACTACCAAAGAAACACCAAAATGACGAAGCAAGAAGACCCAAACAACACCAAACTCTACACTAAGCGTAGGTCATGGTTTTAGAAAAATATAGAAACTGGTTTCATATTTTTCTGAGCTACGGTTGATTTATTATGAATTTTCTAAGTTTAAATCTTTTCTGAAAATATTAAATAATTCCGAAAAAAGAAAATCAGTCAAACTGGGACACGTGGCAGCACCAGGGCATGCCACATCATCACTGCTGACGTCAGCATGACATCATCAGTGGAGCCAGCTTTGCTGACGTCATTGTCGGCCTGGATGACGTCAGCGTTGACTTGGTCAACGTTGACTAGTCAACGGTCAATGGTCAACTTGGTCAGTGGGGTTAGCGGGCCCACAGGTCAGTCTCACGGAGCCTATGGCAGGTGGGGCCGGATTGTCAGCGCCTAAAGAAAAAGAAAAACGGTTAAAGGTTAACGGGCTGGTCACGGGTCGAAAGGATTGGGCCGGCCCAACAGGAGTGGGCTATTGGCCCATGATGGCGAGGTGGCTGGGTCGATCTGTTGCGTGTGGTTCACCGTAGACCGAGAGGTTGGTCTACGAAAGCCGGGTGCACGGGATCAGGTGTGGCTACTCAGGATTTTCTGCGGCGCGGCTGGCTGGACTCGGTGTGGTGCACGGTGTGGCTTCGGCCGGCTGCGAACGAGTGCGCGCCGGCGCGGCGACGCGGCGGCGATTCGGCTCGGAAGAAGGTCGGCGAGGTCTTGGAAAAAAAAGGAGAAAGCTTGATCTGGAGTCCGTGAGGGAGAACGGCAAGGAAGATGGGAGGCTCGGCTGTCGAAGCGGCTTCCCGACGAGGATGGGCGGCGGCGCGGCCATGGCGTCATGGCGGGCCGGCGGCGACGGCTCCAGCCGTGAGGGCTCGGCTCTTGCACAGGCTGATCACGCGAAAGGGTTCACGTGGGTGTGAGGCTTGCCTCACCCCCGGTCTTGGCACGCGCGCACGCAGATAGAGCTCGGAGCTCGTCCGCGACGCGGCCATGGCGCCCGCGCGGTCCGGGCACTCCCGGTGCGTGGCGGCGACACGACGGCCCTAGGGAAAGGCTCTACGGCGACGGCGGTTTGCAGCTAGGGTGAGCGGCGGCGAGGTCCTGCAGAAAACGACGGCCGCGGCTCGAAGGCCGGGTCCCAGAGACAGGCATGGCGGCGGCGGCGACAACGGAAAGGGGGAAAACAGGGGAGTTAAAGGGGTGCGGTGGTGCGGCGGCTCACCGAGGGAACATGGACGTGCGCTGCAGCTTGGTGTAGTCGATCGGCTCGCGTAGGTCGCGTCACCTCCTCATCGCCGTCCTTGTCCGGCCCCTCCTCCTCCGGCGGCGTCTTCCCGTGCAGCGGTGGCCTACGGCTCGTCGGCGCCGTGGTGGCGCGGCACTCCAACCTCTCCTGGGCTGGCCTCCTCTCCTTCTTCTCGCTTGGCACCTCCTCTCTCTCACCCTTGCTCGAATTGCTGGAGGGGAAAACCCCAATGGGGGCGGCGGCGGCTTGGAAGGGAAGAAGCAGCCGGGGTCCGGTTTTAAAGGGTAAAGCCCTAGGGTTTGCGGGCGCGGACGGTCAGGAGGGCTCGGCGTCCGTGCCATGCCACGCGGCGCCATCGCAACAGGCCGCCCAAGCCTCCCAGCACGGGATTGGCCGAGCGCTTGAGCTCTGCCGTGCGTGGGGAAGAAAGGGAGGAGGGAGAAGGTGAGCAGTGGCTGCGGGGTCCACTCGTCAGCGGTAGAAGAAAAGAGGAGGTGGTGTAGGTAGGAGCTGGGCCGCTCGGTGGGCCGGATTGCAGACTGGGCTGCGGAAAAGAAGAAAGTGAAGCTGGGCCGCGGGGTTAGGTTAGTAGGCCGAACAGGGTTGGCTGCCGGATTAAAAGAGAGTTCGGGGAGGTTTAGCGGACTTTGGGAAAGGATTTGGCCCACGACAGTTTGGAGTGGTTAGTAATTAGTTTGGTTATTGATTTGATTTGAATTCAAATCCAAACAAAGAACCAAGAAACCAAATAAAAACCAAATCACATCTAAATTTATCCTTAGCACTTCAATTCAAATTTTAATTTAAATTTAACTTCGCCTAGGAATATAGGGAGCGATTTGAATACACTCTTATATGTTTATTTGCATGCACTCCATTCACCAAAAATTTTGAAATTCACATTTTTGCATTCAACAATCCTGCGTAAAATTACGGGATGTTACAGACTCATCAGACCCTCCATCTTTGAACTTCCGGTACAACGACATGACGTTCCTCATTGCACCGCCCCGACCAACCATCTTGGTTCAATCACCTGCAATCAACAAAAACATGCATTTATTAGATTTCACATATAAACATAAATTATTAGAAAGACATGTAATATATAAGAAATATGAACCGACATAAACTATTAGAAAGAGATGATGCAATATATAAACGTACTTTTATTAGAAATAATCATCCGGATCAGGATTATCTGGATCAACGGTCGCATCATCACTATCGTACATTTCGAGATGTTCATGGTCATCCTCCAAAGGCGGAGGAATGTCGTTGGCTTCATCATTGCCTAATTGTAATCGCTCTAGTAACTCTACCTCCTTAGCATTATGAACCACATCTCCAGTGTCCTCATCAACCAACATTTCTGAGTCTAAATCTATTCCGACCGCTTGGGTTAAGTCTATCTCAAAAGACCCTTCTAGCCCATTTTCTTGGAAGAACTCTCCATCATAGGTGTTTGGATCTATGTTATAATCTTCATTGTTTGGGACTGGTAGTTTACCGCGTGGCGACACTTTGTATACAACGTCCCAACCCTCAAGCCTTTTGTCCTTTTTGCATGGGTATCACAAATAATACACCTGGGTGGCCTGTTGAGCCACTATATAGACATAGTCTCCAGGTAAGACAGATGACTGTCGAATTTCAACTAGCCTAAGACTAGGGGTTTGTCTCACCACTGAAGGATCAAACCAATGACATTTGAAGATCACAGGAGAAAGAGGTTTGCTTCCACCGAAATTAAGCTCGTATATTTCTTCAAGTCTCCCATAGTAATCGAACCCATCAGAGCCTGGAGTATAAACTCCGGTATTTGTAGTCCTTCGATTGGACATCCTCGCCTCATGACTTGTTGTGCGAAAACGATAACCATTCACGTCATATCCAGTAAATGACTTGACCTTATACGCACAACCACCGGCGATCTGTCTCAACTCGGGACTCATAGACCCATCGGATTGGCCCTACAAGTTCGACCAGGATAGTTTGTTATATTAATGACATGACTTCAGTAACGTCGAATTTAGGACAAGACTGAAATTAAGTGTGCCTTCCATTTGAACCAAGAAATAAAATCTGGGTTTCCATGTTTAAGAAGGTCATCAACTTCGTGCGCGGTAGGAGCCCTCCTATTACGCCAGAATTGATCAAGAAATTCCCTGTATGAATGAGAAACAAGAGTGTTAGATGCAGAATAGTGGCTAGGTACTCGAAAACAAGATTGTTCTGAACTTACCGCATGTATGGCTCAACTTCGGATAGATTGGTGAGCACATAAAGCATGATTACGCGCCACTCTGCATTTGTCAAGTTTTTGTTGGTGCCTTCACTTGCACTTCCTAGTTGCCCTCGGAAAAGGCTGAGGTTCGATTCAACTTCACCAACATTGTAACGAGGCGGTGGATTGTGCACGCTAGGGAGGTTGTCAGCATAATACTTCGTTGTGAAATTTGACACCTCCTCCAGAATGTAAGCCTCTGCAATAGAAGCTTCAATCTTGCATTTATTTTTGCATTTAGTTCGAAGAACCTTTTGACATCTCTCAATTGGATAGCACCAGCGGTTCTGCACAGGCCCTCCCATTCGTGCCTCATACGGAAGGTGCAGAATCATATGCTGCATCGGGTTGAAAAAACCCGGTGGAAATATCTTCTCCAACTTGCATAGCAACACGGGAGCAAGCTTTTCCATTTCTGCAAGCATGATCTTCGATACTTCCTTAGCACACAGTTGGCGGAAGAAATTGCTCAACTCTGCCAGCACTAGCCAGACATGCTCGGGGACATAGCCTCAAACCATCACCGGAAGAAGCCGCTCAAGCCATATGTGGTAGTCATGACTCTTGAGCCCGTTTATTCGTAAAGTAGTTAAGTTCACTCCCCTCTTCAAATTCGCTGCGTACCCATCAGAAAATTTTAATGTTTGGAACCAACTTAGCACTTCCTTCTTTTGGTCATTATCGAGAACGAAATCGGCCTTAGGTTTTTTCCATGTTTTGTCGTCCCTGGGAGGTGGTATATTTAGCTTCGGTCTATTGCATAACCGCTGCTGATCCACTCTTGCCTTGGTATTGTCTTTGGTTTTATCAGGAATGTTCATGATTGTACCCCAAAGTGCCTCGGCAAGATTCTTTTTAGTGTGCATCATATCAATATTATGTGGAAGCAGAAGGTCTTGCATGTACGGGAGCTTCCACAGGCCCAACTTATGAGTCCAGGCATGTTGCTCGCCATAACCCACAAAACGGCCATCCTCCCCAACCACGAGAGCGTCTAACTCTGCATGAACATCCGCACCTGTCATCATCTGTGGTGCAGGGTCTTGAAACGCTGACACCTTTCGTGAAGTTCTTGATATCTTGTCTAAATTCATATTCAAGAGGGAGAAATTGACGATGTTTGTCGAAGCATTAATATTTTCCACCCTTGATCAGCCAGATGAACTTCAGAGATGCCTTGCATATTGGACATGGGAACTTCCCGTGGACACACCAGCCGCAGAATATCTCATACGCCGGATGGTCATGCAGGGAGTACTGGTAGAAGACATGCATTTTAAAGTTTGTTTTTGTAGCTTGATCGTATGTCCATACACCTTCCTCCCAAGCACGGTCCAAATCATCAACAAGAGGCTCCATATACACACTCATATTTTTCCCCGGGTAATTAGGAATAATTAACGACAAAAATATGTTCTGTCGTTGAAAGAGGACGCCGGGGGGGATTGAGTGGGATCACGAACATTGGCCAACAAGAGTATGGGGCAGCCGTCATTCCATACGGGTTGAACCCATGCGGAGGCGGCGGCCGGCGGCCCGGACGGAGGCGGCGGCCGGCGTAGCGGAGGACTCCGGGCGTCGCGGGCGGGCCGGGCGCGGCGGCCGGCGGGTGTGGCGGGGAGCGGCGGCGGCGGGTGGGGCGGGGAGCGGCGGCGGCGGCGGCGTGTGCGTGTGTGCGTGTGTGCGGCGGCGGGGTGTGTATGTAGGGTTGGGGCCGCGTGGGCGGTTAAGTCCCCCCGGGCACCCCCTGTTTGCCGAGTGTCCCAGATCGGGCACTCAGCAAACAGATCTACCACGTGGCCGCGCGCTGGCCGCTGACATGGCCGCGCGCGGCCGAAGGGGACGGCCACGTGGCCTGTTTGCCGAGTGTCTAGCACAGGGCACTCGGCAAACCTGCCCTTTGCCGAGTGTAGGCACTCGACAAAGGTGCCACGTGGGCCAATGACGTGGCCCGCGCGGCCTCGGGCCGGCCAGCCCACGTGGCATCTTTGCCGAGTGTCTCTGACTTGACACTCGGCAAAGGTGCTCTTTGCCGAGTGTCTTTGACCTGACACTCGGCAAAGGTGTTGTTTGCCGAGTGTAGCACTCGGCAAACATTTCCTAGAACATTTGCACCAAACCAAATTTTTCAAATTTGATCAAATACACATCAAATATCTTGTCAAATACATTCAACAATGCACATTTTATGATTCAATGAAATTTTTTTATTATTTCATGCCTATATAGCTCATAATTACTTCATATATTTCATTATTTCATGTGGAGAAGGGCGTAAAAATAATTTAAAAAATATCAAATGGGTCCAGAAAAATATGATAACCTCAAATGAAGCAATCATTGGAAAAAAAATAAAGTTTGGAGCCGAAAAACATAAGTTTAAACAAACGGGGCCAAACTTTGCCGAGTGTTTTCATGTAAACACTCGGCAAAGACGGGGCCAAACTTTGCCGAGTGTTTACATGAAAACACTCGGCAAAGACGGGGTTTGCCGAGTGCCCCTCTGAAACACTCGGCAAAACCACCAATCCAGCTGGTCAAAAGCGCTTAAATTTAAAATGTTCAAATTTTTTGAGTTTGAATTTCAAGTTTCTTAAAAATATTTTTCAAACTTTCAAAGACTTCGCCGAGTATCTGACCGAGACACTCGGCAAAGGCCCAAGACGTCAACGGGCCTTGCACGTGCCACATATTTGCCGAGTGTCTAGGCTGTGACACTCGGCAAAGAGCTGACAGGCCAATGCACGGCCGTTTGCGCGCGTGGCACGTGCTGGACACGTGCCACAGCTTTGCCGAGTGTCTCCTCTGGGACACTCGACAAAGCTTGAATTTGCCGAGTGTCTGCCGTGAGACACTCGGCAAATGCACAAGAGCCCAGACGGCCGTCCACGACCGTCCGTGGTGTGGCACGCACAGGTCACGTGCGACGACTTTGCCGAGTGACCCTAGCCTAACACTCGGCAAAGATGTTTTTTGCCGAGTGTCTGTATGCCGACACTCGGCAAAGATTGTGTTTGCCGAGTGTTGGCTCTTTGCCGAGTGCCTGTGTCTGGGCACTTGGCACAGCCCTTCTTTGCCGAGTGCCCAATAGATAGCACTCGGCAAAGACTCAGACACTCGGCATATAGGGGGTTTCCCGTAGTGCCAGTTGCACAAGCAGTGGCCATGGCCCAGGGGAGACTCCCGATCCGCCCATTCAATGTAGACGATCAGGCCTTCAAAGCTGCTAAACGGACTCTTTGACTCTCTGCAACCTTGGTACTTGGCTGAAAATCTCAAACCGACTTCGGCAAGTCTCAAGCTGCAGGTAGGATTTATTTAGTGCGTGTTACCTCTTGATCGGCGACCGGTACATGTATGCGGAGCATCTTGTTGAGGGAAATGATTTGTTTTCTAGTCTAGTAGTGAATGTGATCACATTCAAAAGGAAAATGGGACAAATGCTTGTGTGCTGAATAATATCGATAGACTTTTGGGTAACCGTTGCTCGTGCACTTTGACAAGAAACAACACGGATAGTGGACTTGACAAAGTCAGGGTGTGGCAACGAACAAACATAAATATTACCCTAATTAACTTCAATTCGTCGCAAGAGCTGCAAACCTCGAGTGGGCGCGACTTTCTTCATGTTGACAGTTTCCACATGTTGACTAGTAGGTAAGAAGAAGAGCAGGAATCGAGATTTCATCGCGATTGTATGAACAAAGCACAGGCCAACGACACAGAAGGAATTTCCAGATTTTCTTGCCCCTGTCATGCTCTAGTCAATGGTCTAGTACGTACTCTAGTCATTTGTGCCAATCATGCTCTACAGTCTACAAGTTGGAATTATGAGAACAGTAATTTGATGTATGCAACGGGTCGTCATAAGTAGGAGTATAGTTTATCGTAGCGAAAACCTCCGTCTTTGCCTGGCTGCAAGAGTTCAAACCTATCCATTATGATATCTCTCAGAACTACATATATAATGTAAAGAGAGCAAATCTACCAAAACACAGAATTTGCAAGCAGCAATGGCTCCTCTTCCGCTCCAAGCTTCCGTCGTCCTCACATGTCTCCTTGCTCTATCAATATCAAGACACTCATGCAAAATTGCTAATTAAAAGACATGGACTGCTGCTTCACTAGCCAAATTCCACACGCATGCAAAATTGCAAAAACGCGGACATTTTACTTCGATGAATCACATTGTATGTGCATGTACTTATACGAAAGAATGTGTTGCTAATCACGTAGTGAATGAATTCTTCTCTAAAAAAACTTGAGTACTAGTAGTTTTGAATTTCTACGGATTGGTCACACTCTTGGCTGGCCCCTGGTCAGCGCGCAGGTTGCAGCGTGACTCCCATCCGCACGTTCAATCTGTCCTGCAAATCTAGAAGACGAGACTCACGTCCGTGCGTTCCTACGAAGAGTACATGACAGGAGAAGCCCCTCTAGGTAGTCTGCACATTCAACCGTTTTTCGAAAAGGAAAGCTTTATTGATCTTAGACAATTACATTAAGATGATACAATTATATAAGATCCAACTCGGCCTCTGCATAACTAAGATGCACGCAGCCCATAAAAAAGAAACAAAAAAATGAGAGCACCATGACCAAAAGATCATGTCGCAGCAAGCTACCACAAGTGACTTCACCTTCATATCCACTTCACAAACCAAAACAGCTCTTGGACTATGACGTAGGATCCCGAGACAACGCCTCCAGCGAGGAAACGGCACGCGCACGTGCCGACATTGAAGTGACCCAATCAATTAAGACCAGATCAAAAGTTTTCACCCGAGGGAGTAATTCATCTTAATCCAAACAATGCCTTCAACAAGGTCACTTCGTACAACCAATTAAGGTCACACCTAAGAATTTCTTCCCAGAACCGGTGAATTAGTAACAATTACCACCACGACATAGTCACACCGTGTTGCTTCCCCCCTTCTTACCAAGCCAATGTTTTCATATAGACCTGACCTGACCCGCTTCAAACGGCCACGAACTCCAAATCCGGCAGACCATCTGAAATCGTAACCTGAGATACCATACTGCAAAGTAGCTACTGGGTACCCGTGCATAATCCATCGGAATAAATTGCAGATGAAATCCGTCTTAGAGTAAGAGAATCCGCGAATGAAGCCAAGGTGACTCATGTCTCCTGGTCTATATGAAAATAAAGACGAAATTGAAGATGTCATCACCAGATGTAGTTGCAAAGTCCGAACGAGGGCCCCGTCCCCTACCCCGGGGATGCCGCCGCCGCCGCCGACTGCCTTGGGGATCCGACCCCGCGCAGCCGCCGGCCATGGCACCCACGCAGGCCGCCTACCACCGCGAGCCACCCGTGCCTGGCCGTGCACCAGACGACATGGGGCAGCTCACTAGCCGCTCGCCGTAGATCCGGTGTGGGGATCGCTGGATCCAGCCTCCGGGGCGATGGATTTGCAGCTCGCGCCGCCGTCGCTGTCGCCATGGATGGCGAGCTCCCGCAGCATCTACGGCGGCCGCGCCCGCCCCGAGCTGCTGGAGGAGGAAGAATGGCCCCGTCGCCGTCCTCATCACGGTCGCACGGCCTTCCGGCGGCACGCTCGGACGGTGGCGCAGCAGGAGTAGGCTTGGGGGGGGGGGGGTTCCACGGCTCGCAGCAGGAGTAGGCTTCGGCCGGGGGGAGGGGGGTTCCGCCCGAGCCGCCCACGCGGAGGCGACGCGGGGGACGCACGATCCCCTTTTTTTGCACATTCAACCTATAATATAATTCTCAGACTGGACCTCAAAATACATGATTCTCTTAGTTGTGACTGCAATTTTTTTATTCCTAGATCAATTCCTTGCCCAAGAATCTCTAGTTTCTACCTAATTAGAGTTGTTTTATAATACTGGCAAATATCATCCATGTACGTTGCTACGGATGGAGGAGACTTCACGAGCGAAGGCACGCGGGAACCATAGACGCCGACAATTCTGCATCCGGTGAGAAGCATAACAAAAGAGTGATCCTCAGCAGGCGTTGCGTCTGGAAACGACGACGGGTTGACGACGGAGATGCAAGTGATGTGAGAAGATAAAATGGTGCGTACGGTGGTGCGGGTTGGCGAGAGGAGGTGAGGTGTATTGCAGATTCATTAATACTCACGCGTTGCTACAGATGAATGAGACTTCATAAGTGAAGGCACACGGAAGCCATGGACATCGCGATTCCACATCCGATGAATAGGATGATAAAAAAAGATCCTCGGCAAACGTTGCGCTTGTAAGTACGGTGGGTCAACGACGGGGATGTGGGTGATGTGAGAAGATGAAGGGATGTATACCGCGGTGCGGAACGGTGAGAGTGAGACAAGATACTGTGGGTAGATAAATGCCCTTGTGTTGCTATGGGTGAAGCAAGGTACGCGGGAGCTATAGACCCCTCCCCCAATTCTGCATACAATGAGGAGTTAAGACAAAGAAAAGGTCCTTGGTAGACACTACGCCCAAAAACGACAACACGGATGCGAGCAACGTGAGAAAACGAAGGGATGTGTGTGGCGGGTAGATTAATGCTCGTACATTGCTACAAGTAAAGGGGACTGTGCAGGCGAAGCCCCACATGATCCATCGACGTTGCCGATTGTACATTTAATTAGGAGCACGAGAAAATCCTCGGTAGACATGGTGCCTCGGAATGACAGCCGGTAAATGATGGGGATTTGAGCAATGTTAGAAAATGAAAGGGTGAGTGCGGTGGTGCAAGACGATGATAGGAAACAAGTTACTCTGTGTTAATAGATAATATATTCTGGGTTTTTTCAAGAAAATACATGTGGCCAGGTTAGTTTCTATTAATATTAGGGGGTTTTGGCAAAATTATATCGATGAATCAATTATTATTTTATTATCAGGTAGAGATTAAAAGGAGTGTTTCTTTCGTCCGTCCTGTTATTTAGAAAAAGAAGCTAGATCTCGATCTTTTAATCACCTCTCAGATTAATCCATATAATTTATAATATAAAATTAAACTATAATTACTACTATTTTAAATATTTAATTAAAATATAAAAAGATGTACATAGTGTGTAATATATATTACATTTCTATAAAATCACACTAAGTATTATAGTGTGATAATACATCGACATATAGCCTTGATCCATAGTAACGTATGGAAATATTTACTAATAAAATTAAAGATAATAAAATGAATTTATATAATGCCACATCTGTCTTTTACTCCGTATTAGTTTTTCTGGTGACAATATCGCTTCTTCTTTCATCACGGCGAACCGGCTCCTCACGGGGTCTTGTTTAACAACAATGTGGATTTCCATGCCTGTAGTCGTCCACATTCAACACACGGTCCATCTCGTCTGCGCCTCAGTCAAAATTAGATCGATATATGGAATCAGACAAAGTAGAAATAGGCCAAAGTACAGTTTTAAGTCTTTCTATTCTGCTAGTATAAAAATGGAACACTTTTCCTTTACTTTCTGAAAGTGCATCCTCCAGTACTTCTAAAAGGAGCACAATTTGACATGTTATTTGTTTGGTGGTTAAAATGGTGTTCCAACTTATGTTTAGACTTAGAATCTAGTAATGGCTTACCTAGTAATAATCAAAATCATATTTCGCTCAATACCCATTCAAGAGCAGCTAATAATCTAAAACATTCTCCTCTCTCACACGCAGAAAAGCCTAGATCATGATGGCTCTCGTCAGCAGATGCACTTACCAGTGCCCGGTCGGGTTTCTGGAGCTTGGGGGTGATCGCCATGGGGTGAAGCCGGAGGATTATTGCCGCCAGAGTCGCTGCCCGGAGCGGCCGGCATAAGGCCGGCCTTGCGAGCGTTGCTGGCCAGCGCCAGGTAGAGCAGTACAAGCATGACGATGATGGACAGGAAGAAGGAACGAGGACGAGCAGCCCGCATGTTGAGCCTTTGTTCAAAAGAGCTGAAGGAGTAGCAGTCTTTGATCAGGACAACGAGATGCCGCTGTCTTAAAAGGAGTTACTCGCTGGGCCGGAGAACATCAGTCAAGGTTAGCGTCACTGCTTGCATTTTTTCTGGTACAGTCAAAAGTTTTGGTGTTAGTCAAAAGCTACCCGGTATTCAAATCTCTAGGAAATTACTACATACCAATATATTCAGCTTCACGCCTATATCAAATCATATCTTTAAACGAGGCTGATCTTAGGAAATTCAGATCTTACAAGTGTTTCATGCTTGGCGAGTTGGAGTGTAGCGTGCTCAACCCGCATTGCACACTTAGACTTTAGATGCAGAAGCGTCTATATAACTAGCAGTAGTAGACAAGAGGCGTACACATTCTCCACTTCCACTCCTAGCTAATTCCAACTTAAAAATCTGCGAAGTGCGCAGCTGGTAGCATGAGAACACCAAGTCTCATTCCAGTCCTTTATCTCTTCGTCCTAGTATATATATGCTCTTTAGTTTTAGCTATCAACAATGAAAATGAAAAAGACCAACAAGCTCTTCTCTGCTTCAAGTCCCAGCTTTCAGATCCAGCCGAAGCCTTACTCTCGTGGAGCAACACATCTCTCCAGTTCTGCAACTGGCATGGTGTAAGCTGCAGTGCACAGTCTCCCTACCATGTTACTTCACTAGACCTCTCGTCGGAAGGCCTCACTGGCTCTATACCACCATGCATAGCCAACCTTACATCACTTCAGAGTCTGCAACTGTCAAACAACAGCTTCCATGGTTCTATACCGACCGAGCTTGGTCTCCTAACTCAGCTCAGGTACCTCAACCTCAGCATGAATTCTCTCAGTGGTGGAATCCCATCTGCCATCTCATCCTGCACGCAACTTCAAGTCCTCGATCTATGGAACAACTCCCTCCAAGGTGAGATTCCGCTAACCCTGAGCCGATGCAAGAACATTCAAAACATAAACCTTAGCAATAACAAGCTGCAAGGGAGCATCCCAGCTGCTTTTGGGATGCTCCAGAATCTCCAAACCCTGATCCTAGCAGGCAACAGTCTATCAGGGTCAATACCACCATCCTTGGGCAGCTCATCTCTAATATATGTTGATGTCGGAAGAAACAGCCTGTCCGGTGGAATCCCTGAGTCCTTGGTGAATAGCTCTCTCCATGTGCTTAGGCTCATGAGCAATAGGCTTACAGGGAAGCTCCCATGGAATCTCTTCAATAGCTCGTCACTTACCACAATTTGCCTTCAACAGAACATTTTTTATGGTCATGTACCACCTGTTGCATCCACCTCTCCACCTTTGAAGTATCTAAGTTTACAAGAGAATAACCTCTCAGGACCAATTCCTCTATCGTTAGGGCATCTCTCTTCTCTGGTTTTTCTGTCTCTTCAGCAGAACAATCTAATCGGGAGCATCCCAGAAAGCTTAGGAAACATTCGGAGACTACAGGTACTGAGATTGACTGCCAACAAACTGTCTGGTCATGTGCCACCGTCTCTCTTCAACATCTCGTCGCTGAAATTTCTTGGCCTGGGCAGTAACATGCTTACTGGAAAACTACCCTCCAACATTGGCTACACACTCCCGAATATTCAGACATTAGTACTCACATCAAACATATTTTACGGCACGATCCCCGCTTCTCTTCTCAATGCATCACACTTAGAAAAGATATATATAGCTTTCAATATGCTCACCGGTTTGGTGCCATTCTTTGGATCACTGCCAAACTTGGATATTCTTGATCTTGGTGGCAATATGCTGGAATCAGGTGACTGGGGTTTCCTCTCCTCTCTCTCAAATTGCACTAGATTGACTACACTCATGCTTGACTCAAATAATCTCCAAGGAATTTTGCCATTATCTATTGCTAATCTTCCTAACAGTATTGATCATCTGTGGCTTAGAAATAACAAAATTTCTGGGCCAATTCCGTTGGAGATAGCCAATCTTAAAAACCTCATAGAATTTTACATGGGCTACAATCTTCTCAATGGTACTATTCCACCAACTATTGTACACTTGCGCAACTTGGTTAGGCTAGGAATTGCACGAAATAACCTTTCTGGCCACTTGCCAGACAATATTGGGAGCCTTAGTCAGCTGAATGAGCTCCGTTTAGAGCAGAACAACTTGACTGGAAGTATACCTGCTAGCATTGGGAACTGCACGCAGTTACAGAAGTTAAACCTTTCTCACAATTCACTAGTTGGTAGCATACCAAGCAATCTCTTAAAAATTTCTTCGCTTTCGATACACCTGGATCTTTCCCATAATCAGTTGTCTGGACAAATACCAGAGGAAGTTGGCAACCTCATCAATCTAAATGTTCTTGACTTCTCAAACAACATGTTGTCTAGTAATATTCCATCCACTCTTGGTCAATGTGTTCTCCTTGAGTCTCTTCAAATGCAAAACAACTTCCTTGAAGGAAGCATTCCACAATCTTTTATACACTTGGTAGGAATAAAGGAGTTGGATCTTTCAGAAAATCATTTGTCTGGAACAATCCCAGGGTTCCTCACATCTTTGAGCAATCTGCACACTCTTAATTTATCCTTCAACAATTTTGAAGGAGCAATTCCAATTGGTGGTATTTTTAACAATGCTAGTGTGATGTCTATTCAAGGAAATGACAGATTATGTACGAATGTTCCAGCATTAGGCCTTCCTCTTTGTGCCAGATTGATCGACTCAAAAAGGAGACAGAGGTCTTTTGTCCTAAAGATCGTAGTGCCAGTTGTTTCTGCTATTATTATCACTTTATCATGCCTTGTGATAATTCTTAAGAACAAGAAAAAAGAATCACAGCCACAAATCAAACAACCCAACATGGATATGAAGAGGATAACATTTCAAGACATTACTATAGCAACAAATCAGTTCTCTTCTGCCAACTTGGTCGGTGCAGGATCTTTTGGAACAGTTTATAAAGGTTGTCTGAAACTTGATGACAGGATAGTTGCTATAAAGATCTTTAACCTTGACATATTTGGAGCAGATAAAAGCTTTACAGCAGAGTGTACAACCCTAAAAAACATCCGCCATCGGAATCTAGTCAAAGTAATTAACTTATGCTCTACGGTGGATTTGACTGGGAAAGATTTCAAGGCTCTTGTGCTCAAGTACATGCCCAATGGGAATCTAGAAAGGTGGCTACATCCGGAGGTCAGTGAACAAGGCAAGATAAAGACTGTCAATTTGAGTCAGAGAATTAACATAGCCTTGGATGTAGCTTTTGCTTTGGATTATCTTCATAATCATTGTGCATATCCATTGATACATTGTGATTTGAAGCCAAGCAATGTTCTTTTGGATCTTGACATGACAGCATGTGTAGGAGATTTTGGTCTGGCAAGATTTCTATCCACTAGTAGATCCAATGAACATCATAATGATTCAGCAAGTTTGGCTCGCCTAAAAGGATCCATTGGATACATCGCACCAGGTAAGAATGTGAGATACATATCCTTTGTTGTACTATGTCTAATCTCTGTGGACCTCTATTTATATAATGTTCAAATTGTATGTATCTCTATATAAATGCAGAGTATGGACTAAGCGTAGAAATCTCAACCACGGGTGATGTCTATAGCTTCGGGGTGCTTCTATTAGAAATGATTACTGGACGTCGTCCAACTGATGAAATCTTCAATAATGGCATAACGCTCCATGAATATGTATACAAATCATTTCCAAATAACACATGTGAGATTCTTGATCCTGTGTTGCTTCAAGATGAAACCAATGCAACTGATGTCATGCAAAAGTGCATCATTCCATTGGTTAGAGTAGGCCTCTCATGCTCTATGACATCACCCAAAGCACGATGGGGAATGGGAAAAGTTTGTACTGAGATCCTCGCAATCAAGAATGCATTCTCAACTATACAAGGTACATGTAACAAGACAACAGGAAAAGGGCTGGTAACCAACTAGAGCTAGCAGTATCATGTAAAGATTAGCAATTAATAAGTTGTGGTTTTGTAAGTTTTACATTATGTATGGTTGGTTATATTTTTCTGCTATATCCTCATAGAGTTTACCGATGTTGAATACAAGTATATGATGTAACTCTAATATATTTGCCTATCAAGGCTATGTATAACCAGCACCAGCAAATAATTATGTTTTAGTTGCTCGATGCCGCTAATTATTAATTGAAACTGTAGGGAAACGAGGAGGCTACGCTAGCACATACAAAAACTCGTTTACCCGAAAACAGGAACATCAGCAGTTATAGATCACGGATCGTTACCACTAGACGCGCAGTTGCAGCGGAAGCCGTCTCGATGTAGACGAACGCATCGAAGTGGCCGTGCCGTGCAGTTGCTCATGTTCTTCCTTGTGCTCTAAGCGCAGCACCTTTGAGGTATCCACACGTACGAGGATGGAACGTCGTGCGCCGGTGTGCCAGCACCAGGGCGCATGCGGCGAGAGAGGGACGAGAGGGCGGCTAGGGTTTGAGCGGCGGCGGCGACAGCCGACAGGTGTCCTCATCCCTAGCTCCCGGGAGGCCTATCTAGTTTCCGTTCACTTTTTAAGCTAGTTGGCTTAGAAGCCCATTGAAGCCCACCAAATCATGCGGGGGAGAACAGACGAGCAGACGACCCAAGGAAGGAAGGTACAATTTAGACTGTTGTGTTCTGTTACATATAAAGCCGTGTATTTGGGCTTTTTTTGTAGCGTGGAATTCTATTAACCTCTAACAGTTTCGTATGATACCAGATCGAATATTTTTTATCAACCCGATTCAACATTTTAAAAATGTTGAAATAGTATATTACAAATGTTGATACAACATGTGAAAAATGTTGAAGTGGTACATTTCTAATGTTGGACTAGATTCAATTTCAACGGTTCTCACGTACAATGTTGAAACGAACATAACGAAAATGTTGAACTAGTTTAATGTAAGTGTTGATTTTTTAAAAAACAAACAAAAATATAAAATATATCTAAATTGGAGCTTCTTCTGTTGCATAAATTGTAACTAAGACTAGGGTTCAAACGGATTTGAAAAATAATTTATAGTTTGAGAGAAAAATAAATTTAAAGATCAAATTCTAAATGGAATCATTGTGATTGGTACCATGCATGTTACTGGCCGCGCAGCGTGAGGACAGCTGTCCATATGCACCTATCGACCACAGCCAGCTCATCGTTCCGCGTTCATCGTATCTGTTCATCCAATCAACATGAATCTCAAACAGTGGAAGCTAGCTTGATAAAAAAACTTCTGGAAGCCATATAGGTTTCCCGCTAGCCCCCTCCCACGTATATATAGGCCGTACTAATGGGCTTCCATCTCATGGGCCCATAATTGAGTCCAACCCATTGTCTTTGGAGCATATATCCAACAGAAACCTCTAAAAGAACAAATGTACGATGCTGAGATGCATTCCTTTATGAAGTAATGCTCCAGTGGCTCACTCATAAGAATGATTGCAAACTGTAGTAATCTTGACCAAGTGAATTTGCGAAAGTAGAGTCCAACTCCAATAGGAAGCCCAAAATGTTTTCCAGGTACAAATTTCAGATCAGGTAAGAGAAGCAAGCTAGCTAGCTTTCGCCATACTAGACACAAGTTCATATCCTAAATGAAATTTGCCTAATGAAACAAGAACGAGATTCAGGTTCCTTTTCACAAAAAGAACGAGATTCGAGAACCACCAATAGACTAGCTAACACAAACACACAGCCATGCACTCAGATGAAGTTATACAGCCAAAGTGATCACATTCAAAGGGAAAATGGAACAAATACTTTTGTTGCAATAACAGCAAGAGACTACGGACAAGAAACAGCTTGGACAGTGGCTTGACAAAGTCAGGATCAGGGTGTGGCAAAAGGTCTAACAAACCAACAGAAATATTACAAGAAGTTTGTTGCAGCCGCAGCAAACCATGGGTGTGACCTTTTTTTATGTTGACTAGCACGTGAGAAGAGTGGCAATCGAGATTTCATCACGTTTGTATGAACAAAGCACAGGCCAAACAGAAGGATAATTAAGATTTTATTGTCCCTATCATGCTGTGGTCAATGGTCATCTATCCTCTACAAATTGGACTCACACGAACAGTTATCTGAAGTATGCAGCGGGTCGTTCTCACCATAGTTTGCCATAGCGAAGCCACCATCTTTTCCGGCCTGCAATTAGTTCAAATCTTTTCGTTATAATATTTCTCAGAACTACATATAATGTAGAGACTAGAGAGCAAAGCTGCCAACACACAGAATTTGCAAGCAGCAACATGGCTCCTCTTCCGCTCCATGCTTCCTTCGTCCTCACATGTCTCCTTGTTGCAATATCAAGACACTCTGCAGAAGCTTCTTCCACTGAACGCTCCACAACTCGCCTACTTGCTGAGGCCGATGATGATCGTCTTGCTCTCATGTGCTTCAAGTCCCTGCTCTCTGACCCCATTGGAGCTTTGGCATCATGGAGCAGCAACACACCCGTCGACATCTGCAGCTGGCATGGTGTCACCTGCAATAACACGAGGCAGCCATCTCGTGTCACCGAGCTGGACCTGGATGTACTACTATTATGTAATGTATTCTTCTCACAAAAAAATCAATGTACTACTATTTTTTTATAAATTCTACGGATTAGGATCGTGTAATGGATAGATGCCACCGTCGATGGTCAGGCTCTTGACTGTCCCCTGGTCACCGCCCAGTTGCACAAGTAGCGGCCATGGCCTGCAAAAAAAAAAAGGTGGCCATGGCCCATGAGACTCCTGATCTGCCCGTTCAATGTAGACGATCAGGCGTGCCAAGCCGCTAAACAGACGGGTTGGTCTTTGATTCTCTGCAACCTTGGCATTTGGCTGAAAGTCTGAAACCGACTTCGGCAAGTCTCAAGCTGCAGGTAGGATTTATTAGAGCGTGTTGCCTCTTGATCGGCGACAGGTACATGTATGCGGAGCTTCTTGATGAGGGAAATGATTTGTTTTCTAGTCTAGTAGTGAAACTGATCACGTTCAAAAGAAAAATGGAACAAATGCTTGTGTTGCAATAATTGCGATAGACTTGCGTGACCGTTGCTCGTGCACTTTGACAAGAAACAGCACGGATGGTGTACTTGACAAAAATCAGGGTGTGGCAAAAGGGTCTAACGAACCGACAGAAATATTACAACCTCGAGTGGGCGTGACTTTCTTTATGTCGACAGTTTCCACATGTTGAGATTCTCATCACGTTTGTATGAAGAAAGCATAGGCCAGACAGAAGGATAATCCAGATTTTCTTGTCCCTATATCATGCTCTACTGCTCTAGTCAATGGTCTAGTCATTTGCCCATGTCATTTTCTACAAGTTGGACTTATAATAGCAGTTATCTGAAGTATGCAACGGGTCGTGTTCTCACTATAATATGCAACGAAACTTCCATCTTTGCCGGCCTGCAACAAGTTCAAACCTCTTCGTTATAATATCTCTCAGATAATGTAGAGAGCAAAGAGGCAGTTCTGCATCCTCCTAGTAAAAGCAAAGCTGTCAAAAAACAGAATTTGCAAGCAGCGACATGGCTCTTATTCTGCTCCATGCTTCCGCTCTCCTCCCATGTCTCCTTGCTCTTGCAATATCAAGACACTCTGCAGAAGCTTCTCCCACTGAACGCGCCACGGCTCGGCTACTTGCAGAGGCCGATGATGATCGCCTTGCTCTCATGTGCTTCAAGTCCCTGCTCTCTGACCCCACCGGAGCTTTGGCATCATGGAGCAGCAACACATCCGTCGACATCTGCAGCTGGCATGGTGTCACCTGCAATAACACAAGGCAGCCATCTCGTGTCACCGAGCTGGACCTGGAGAGCTCGCAGCTCAAAGGTATCATATCTCCTTGCATTGCAAACCTGACTTACCTTGAGAGGATACACCTTCCAAACAACCGGCTCGCTGGACAAATTCCGCCTGATCTGGGTGATCTACAGATGCTTCGTTACCTCAATCTCAGCTCCAATTCTCTTGATGGAGACATACCAAGTTCATTAGGAAGTATTCTGTCAATTGTGTACGTTGATCTATCCAGCAATGGCCTCACAGGTCAGCTTCCTGAATCGTTGGCTAGAAGCTCATCACTTCAAGTGCTTAAACTTGCGAAAAATAACTTTTATGGGGAAATTCCACCTATTCTTTTCAATTCTTCATCGCTAGTTCGTATAGATCTTCAGCAAAACAATTTTACTGGACCCATACCACCAGTCCCAAATATTATGTTGACGGTTCAGTATCTCAATTTCATGGAAAACAGTCTCTCAGGGAGTATACCACCTTCTCTAGGAAACATTTCTTCTCTACTATACCTCTACCTTGAAGGCAACAACTTGATTGGGGGCATCCCAGAGAGCTTAGGCCACATACCAGGCCTAAGAGAATTAACCTTGACAACGAACAGGCTGTCAGGGCGAGTACCACTGTCCCTTTATAACACCTCAACCTTGATTGATCTTGATCTTCGCCATAATTTACTTGTTGGGAGATTGCCAGATAACATTGGTAACTTGCTTCCAAACATTGAGACATTGATCTTGGAAGACAACAAATTTGAAGGGAACATTCCAGCTTCACTTGCTAATTGCACCAGCATAGAAATTCTAGACTTTGCCAACAACTCATACTCTGGAGCAATACCACCTTTAGGGTCCTTGCAAAATCTGTTTTACTTGGATTTCAGCCTTAACCACCTTGAAGATCCAGATTGGTCCTTCTTATCCTCATTGAGTAATTGCACCCAATTGACAAGCTTACACCTTATGTCAAATAACATCAGCGGGGACTTGCCAAGCTCGATAGGTAGCCTGCCTTCCAAACTTGGCACACTCTGGTTAAGCTTGAACAGGATATCTGGAACCATACCACAAGAGATAGGGAACCTAAAAAGCCTCACAGTTCTTATGATGCATGATAACCAGTTCGATGGAAGCATACCTTCAGTTATTGGAACAATTGGTAATTTGTCAGTATTAAGTTTATCAGGAAACAGACTCTCTGGCCCAATCCCAGATTCACTAGGAAATCTTGAACAGCTGACTGAATTGTATATGCGAGAGAATGAGCTGAACGGGAGCATACCTAAAAGTTTAGGAAACTGCAAGAATTTACAGCTGCTAAATTTTTCCCATAACTCACTGGATGGAAGTATACCAGCTGAGCTATTAAAAATTCCTTCACTTTCTGAAGGTTTGGACTTGTCACACAACAAACTCAGTGGGATCATACCCCAAGAAATTGGTGGACTAATCAATCTTGGTGTTCTTAATATCTCCAATAACCACCTCTCTGGCCAAATTCCATCCGCACTTGGTCAATGTATTGTGTTGGAGTCACTCCGTATGGAGGGCAATCTTCTTGAAGGAAGCATTCCACAATCTTTCATGAACTTGAAGGGAATAAGAGAGATGGATCTTTCTCGAAACAACCTGTCTGGGAAAATACCAGAGATACTGACATCACTCAATGCTTTACAGTATTTAAATTTATCCTTCAATGATTTCAGTGGAGAAATACCATCAACTGGTGTCTTTGCAAATACCAGTAAAGTGTTTGTCCAAGGAAACAAAAGGTTATGTGCTGGGACACCAATGCTAGGTCTGCCTCTTTGCTCTGACAGCTCCAAAAGAACTTCCAAGTCCTTACTACTGAAGATACTAATCCCACTATGTGCTCTCTCTGCAATATTGCTTTCCTGTTTCTGTGTTATCCATTTCAAGAGAAGAAGATCACAACCATCTTCACAGGATTTCAGAGAAAAGGAAAGGGTATCATATGAAGACATTGTTAAAGCCACAAACTGGTTCTCCTCTGCCAACTTAGTTGGTTCAGGATCATTTGGGACAGTGTACAAGGGCACAATGGCATTTGATAGGAACCCAATTGCCATCAAGGTTTTTAACTTACATTTCCATGGAGCATCAAGAAGTTTTTCTGCGGAATGCGAAGCTCTGAGAAGCATTCGTCATCGAAATCTTGTGAAAATAATCACTTCATGCTCTACCATAGATCCTTCTGGGGCAGAGTTCAAAGCACTCATATTTCAATATATGCCAAATGGGAGTCTAGACATGTGGCTACATCCAAAGGAACATGGATACAACAGTATTAAAGTTTTGACTTTGGCTCAAAGGATAAATATCACTCAGGATGTAGCATTTGCTCTTGATTACCTTCATAATCAATGTGCGTGTCCATTGGTTCACTGTGATCTGAAGCCACAAAATGTTCTATTGGACTATAACATGACTGCTCATGTCAGTGACTTTGGGCTTGCAAGATTTTTATGCACTGATCCCTCTTGTGCAACTAACAGTACTACCAGCTTGTCCGGACTTAAAGGATCCATTGGATATATTGCACCAGGTGATTAATTCTTATGATTCTTTTTTTTTTGGCCTGCTTTGAAGATTGCTCTCAAACTAGTGAACTTTTTATTCTGCAGAGTATGGCATGGGTGGCCAGATCTCTACTGAGGGAGACATCTACAGTTTCGGAGTGCTTCTCCTAGAAATTTTCACAGGGAAGCAACCTATTCATGAGGCATTCAAGAATGGCATGAACCTCCGCAGCTTTGTGAACTCATCATTTCCAGATAGGATTGGGGAGATCTTGGATCCCAATATAATGCATGAGATAGCCGAAAATAAAAATCAAGGGGTCACTATCATGCAAAGTTGCATAATCCCTCTGATGAAACTAGGCCTTTTGTGCTCCATGGAATTTCCAAAAGACCGACCTGGAATGGGGCATGTGACAGATGAAATCCACGCCATACATACTTCTTTTTCAAATATAAATATTTAGAGATGAAAATTGAGCTTGGGTTGTTAGCGATTTACTATAATTAAGTGCTGCCCTTCTTATAAGTGATGGAATTGATAACCATCCTGAAGATAAATGGGCCAATTTTCCCCTAATTCCCCCAAGTCCAACAGTCCAAGTTGATCTGATTTTATTTCCTTTTGTAAGAAGCATATCAATTTGATTGTGCTAGTACTTGAGAACCGATTCACTGTACCATAATGATAAATTGTTGAATGTGTTATTGGCATATGAACTCATGAACAAACAAGCACCAAAGTAAACAATAGCATGGTTACTTGCAGAGTTGCCAAAATGTCAACTTCAATGCAATGAAATGGATAAACTCACATTGTTGAATCACCTCCGCCGGACAAAATCAAAATTCACTGGTTGCAGACTCAATTGGTGGGTGGGTGCCAACATCCAGCCATTCCAGATACATTCTGGAATAATAATCGTGCTGCCCAAATTCGATGCCAAGAAGTACAACAGACGGTGAAGCTATACATGCTACAGTGGAGCAGAAACAAAATGTTGAGAAATTAGATTAGTGGAGGTAAAATATTGCAATTCGAGCAGCAGAAACAATATATTGACGAAACTGGTGCCGCATGTTGCAATTGCAGCCAGTTGTGACGAAGCAACTTTATTTGCATATATATACATATATATATATATATATATATATATATATATATATATATATATATATATATATGTTCTGCGCTTAATCTCCTTTACCTAAAGCAGAAGGCGCCTTTCTCGCTGCAAGTCATCATTCTCGAGCAAAATTCCCAGTCGAATCCCTGATTCCCCACGGCTTCAATTCACCAGGGACGCTGAATTCAAGCAAACCCTTCGAACAAGTGCGGCCAAAATCATGTTCCTAATATTTAACAAGAACGATTCTGCAATATCTATCTACCTGACCCCCGTCGCGCGCAGCTCCTCGTAGCATTAACCCATTAGCCCACGCCAGCCGGCCAGCCCCCCTTCAACCGCCACTCCGCCAGCAGCAGCCACGGTGTTCCCCGAGCTTGCCGCGCGAGCGCCACAGGACACCCTGCCGCCGCCGACGCCGAGTTGCTCTCGTGCGCACCCACTATGCCTTCGCAAAAAGCAGACGACCACACTCCGAACGGGCAGCCCTGGCACGGCCCATTTAAAACAGGGCCAGGCACGGCAGGGCTCACTCGTGGGCCCAATGGCCCAGGCACCGCAGCCCTATCGTATTGTGCTTTAGGTCATATCAAAAATATCGGGTGTTGTAACACCCTAAAATTCATCACAATTAAATTGTAGCAACCCTCTGAATTTTTCTAGGATTTATTAAGGCTTAAATAAATTTTCTAGGAATTAATTGGAATTTCTAGCCTTTTTATTAATTTAAATATCACATTAAATAATTATTTTAGTCAAAATAAGTTTTTGTTGCATTCATGCTGTTGCATATATTTTTGGTTGCTAGTAAATCAAATTGGAATTTAAATTCTATTTAAATTCGAATTTGATTTGCATTTGATTGAGTTTTAGAAAAGTTAAAATCGTTAGAGTTCGTTTTCGCCCCTTCAAGTCTCGGCCAAGTCCACCTTTGCCCCCTCAGCTATTCAGCTCGGCCTGCTTCTTCACCCGAGCCGGCCCATTCCTTTTTCCTTTATTTCCGGGCCAATTTCCTTGTTCCCCGGCTCAGTGTGCTCCACTTTTGGCCCAACTCAGGCCCGTCCCGACTCTCCGTCGTCGCTCTCTCTCTGTCACTGGTGAGTGGGACCCACACGTCAGTTGCGTCGTCTCCGCGCCGGACTCCTCTCCCGTCGCCGACCCGGACACCGAGTCCCGATCCCCTTCCGCGTCCAAGTCGAGTTCCGCCGCCGTGCGCCTGCCCGACCCCAATCTTCGCGACTATTTAATCACCGCCACCCTTGCTAGTTGCTTTCAATCGAAGTCGAGCCGCATAACCTAGCGCCCGAGCCGCCATTGCCGACCCGAGCGCCGCCGCCGTCGTCCGACGCCGTCTTGAGCCGAACTTCGCCAAGTTTGTCTCTGGTGAGTTCGCCGCCGCTCGCTCAAACTTCTGGTGCTGCTCATGCCTTGTTTCCCCACTCCGGCCGCTCTAATCTCGCTCATCGCCGTCGCAGTAGTGCCGCACCGCCATAACTCGTCGTCGGCCGTCTCGGTCGCGAGGTTGTCGTCAAGAGCCCCCGGAGTAAGTTCGTCGTTTCATTCTCTTTCTCCTCGGCCTAGTTTCGTCGAGTTTGGTGCGTCGTAGCGCCGAATCGCATATTCTCCGGCGAGGAACCACCGCGGGCAGGGGCGGCGCCGCCGTCTCGGCCGTTTCCGCCGACGGGCCCTCGGCCGATTTGTTTTCGGCCGTCGATCTAAGATCCAACGGTCCGCGTTAGTCCGAACCCGAAGTCAATTAAGCAAATAACGGTCAACAGTGGCGATTTTGTAAAAGAAACCCTGAGTTTTCTGGAAATCAACCCGCAGTCCAATTTTAATTAAAAATAATTACAAATAGGTCCTTTTTCTTTTATTTTAGCCCCTGGAACTTTTAAAACTTTGCCGGAAAGCCCCTAAAACTTAGAAAAGCCATATCTTTTGCGTTTTAACTCCGATTTTAGTGATTCTCGCGCTCACGCGTTCGTTGTAACGCGTAGATTAGTTTTGTGCTGTTGTTTTCTTCTGTTGGAATTGTTTGGTGTACTGTTTCTTATTTGTTGTATTGTTTCCTTGTATGTGAATGTGTGATGCGATTAGGAAACGACCAGTTCGAGGATTTCTCTTAAGATCCAACTGTTGGAGAAGGATTTGAGCAGCAACCGAGTTGGGAAGAAGGCAAGTGTATTATGTCATGCAAATGTCCTAATAATTATTAATTTCACCACCCATGCATGTGTCTTAATTTGATGGGTTCCTATTTAAGGATTTGCCTAGCCACTATATTTTCCTGTCCCTGAAACTGGGTTACTTAATTAATTTTGATGGTAGATGATGCTTAGTTTGCTCAACTGGGATTGGTTAATTGAACCCATACTCTATGTTCCATATACTCTTTTAAATAATTAATTGGCAAGATCACATCTTTTTAATTGGAACATGGAGAACCACCCAGGAAAACAGTACAACCATGAGTGCCATATGGCTCTGGCTTTGACTGACTAATTAGGTGCTCTGGTTTATGGTAGCTTTACTCGAAAGGGGCATGGGGGGCGGCGGTTGACGGGGTATAGCTCGGTCATTTTGAGCTGTGGGCTTTGGTAAGAGACAGACCTCATTAGGGAGGGTTATGCTTTGCTTCTGAACCGGAAACCTTAGCGGGCTATCATTTATTAGAGTGCTTTTGTAAAGGTCTCATAGTGAAACCCAGTATTCGGTCCACGTGGTGTGGGAAGGGTACAATGCTTCGGCAATGGGAATCACGGCTTATGGTGAAAGTGTACAACCTCTGCAGAGTGTAAAACTGTTATAACAGCCATGCTCACGGTCAAGAGCGGCCTGGACCCTTACATGATAATCATACTTGAACATGATCTAAATCGTGGTTACTTGAATATGTTGGGAAATTGACATTCATTAACTTGTGGGTGGTATATACTTTCATTTGCTAGTAAATAGTTGCTTAATAAAATTTGACCAACTAAAAGTGCTTACTGCAGTATGGTCAGCCAACCTTTTTGCCTCAGCCTTGTATGTCATATTACATTTGCTGAGTACGTATGTGCTCATACTTGTTGCTTTTCTTTCTTTCTTTTATTGCATCAACTGCAACGGAATGCTGCTCAGATTGGGAGAATTTTGAGGATTTCACCACTGATTTTGAGGAGTTCTAGGCGAGTCTCCCCCAGTCAATGTCTGTGGAGTTGGAGTCACTTTGGCTTCGTTAGTTAAACGTTTATTTAAGTCTTCCGCTATGACTTTTGAGTCAACTCTGAGATTGTAATAATTGCACTATAATACTCTTTCGTTGTACATGGTTATGGATATTCACTTGTGACGTCTACCATATGTGTGTAAACTGATCCTGGCGCACATATGAGATGCACCTGGTTTTGCCTTTAAAACCGGGTGTGACAGAGGTGGTATCAGAGCTATGTTGACTGTAGGACGCAAGCCTAGATAGCAATGGTCATTCTCTAAGGATTATTTTTCTTAACTACTTTTGGTCTAGCTATTCTTGGTTTAATTTGCTATTATTTCAGGTCGTTGATAATTGTCTCCTCCTTGATCTTTGTTTTCTGTTCTTTCTCATCTGGTTCTGATGTCTTTAGAACTGTTCTCACCCCTTTCTTTCTTAAACCATAGATGGTGCTGACAAGGCAAGGTGCTCGTAGATTGGCAAGCACTCTTTCCTCTTTTTCGTCGCATTCAGTGCGAGAAGAGGAACCGGAACCGGAAGAGATGGAAGTAATGGACGAAGAAGTTAACTCAAGAGGGAATGCTCCAGCTGGATCTGAAGGAAGTGAAGGACCCTCTCCGCCGTCTGACATGTGGGTAGTGACTATCCATCACCACGACGGAGGCAACAGTGGGTTTCCGATGATGCTTCGAATGCTTTTCGAGCGTCTGAACTACCCAGTGGAGATAGAATATTGTGGAAGGAGGAGAACACATCCAGATCACCCAGAGGACTGGGAAGTCGCTGTATACATCAGTGAACCTGATTATGAGTTTGGAGGAACCAAAGAAGCTGCAGTGCATCATGCCATCGCCATCAGATCAACTTTCGAAGCTGGAATTCAGGATGCAGCCAGGAGGGCACTTTTTGTGCTTTGTCACGAAGAGGCTGCTGAAGTAAGCCACACTACTTGGGCATATCTTCCTTAAAGGCAGCAAGGCATTCCAACTGGGGTTGTACCACACCCGCCAGGTGTGAACTCTACACTCAACGTACAAGTGGCATTCACCCAGATGCTCAACGTGCACGCCGATGACACCACAAGAGAACTACAAGAAGTGCGTGAAGAACTCGCTGCTGAACGAAGGAAGAACAAAAGGCTGATAGCTGAACTCAAGGGAGAAGCACTTCCGCCCTTGGATGAAGATATAGAAGGATTGTTGGGTCATTCACCGCCTCGCTAGACAGTGCTCGGTGGATCGTCTAGTTGTTTCACCCATACCTATTAAGATAGGACACCTTTTATTGTTGATAGTTCAGTACGTTTAGAATCGTTGAGCCTCATGCGTAGTGTGTGTTTTAGTTCTGTTTAGGAGTGTATGCTTCATGTTTGCTTTTGTGCAAAGTGTGTGATTTGGATCTTTGTAATGATTGAAACTTAATTGTGGAGTGATGACCACAATTGAGTAATTATTAAATAAATAAATTTAGTTAGTTTTGGGTTATCTTGGTCTCTGATCTTAGCCCTTAACTATCACTTATCCATATAATCGTACCCCCCATATAAAACATGTTATGCGGCAATCTGTTCTCGCCGCTGCATGATATCCTGGTACTGTCAGAATTGTTTCTGGAGGTTCGGAACTCCGTTTGACATAAATCTAGTTGGGTTGGATTAAGGACTCGATAACCTAGGTTCTGGGAATTTTTCGTGATTTTTGGAGGTTCTGGCAGAGAGATATAATGGTTTTACTGGAGCACCAGAATCTGTTACGTGGTCCTGACACAGCTGTCTTGTTTATTTTATATTTCGATCTACCAAATTCCGATTGAGGTGAATCAAGTTGGGTTAGTTTCATAATTTGATAATCTACGTTCTTACAAAAGATCATGATTTTTGGATAAACAGAATGAGAGTTACAACTGTTTAATTAGGACGAACAGAATCTGTTTCAGAATTTGGATTGGCCGACGTTGGAAACTCATCTACATTAACTCTTATCTGTTTATGATTTGAGTTATATCTTTTTACCACTCTCTGAACTTCATGTTCTAACCCCCAGATGGTAAACACCAGGTCTGGCAGTGGAGTGGATCGACCACCTGTGATTCGACAAGGACGTGCCAACCCCAATCCAAATCCTCCGCCGAATCAAGCATCCGTAGCAATGGATCAGATCCTCGCCAACCAGACTCAGATTCTACAGGGCATGGCCAATACCCTGGCAGCCATGCAAGCACAGAACAACAACAACAACAACAACAACCAGCAGAGGGACAAGCACCGGGAGTTCATGAGTCACAAACCTCCTACCTACTCCCACTCAGCAGATCCACTTGATGCTGATGATTGGCTGAAGACTGTCGAGAAGAAGCTGGATATGGCTCAGTGCAATGACAGGGAGAAGGTCTTGTATGCCTCAGGACGCTTGGAGGGATCAGCTTCAGATTGGTGGGATGCTTATCTTGCTGCTCATGCCACCCCTGATGCTATCACCTGGCAGGAGTTTAGAACCAACTTCAGGAGCCACCATATTCCTGCTGGTGTCATGAAGCTGAAGAAGAAGGAGTTTCTCTCACTCAAACAAGGTGGGATGACCGTTAGCGAGTACCAGGATAAGTTTATTCAGTTGTCCCGTTATGCCCCAGATGAGGTGAAGGATGATGAGCAGAAGCAGGAGCGATTTCTGGAAGGATTGATTCCGCCGCTCCAATATCAACTCATGTCTCATACCTTCCCAACATTTCAGAAGCTGCTGGATAAGGCTATTGGCTTGGAGAGCAAGCGCCGTGAGTTGGGAGAGCAGAAGAGGAAGTTCATGTCCTCAGGACAGTCAAGCAGTAACACCCGCCCTCGTTTCCAGCAACCTCAGCAGAACATGCCCGCTCGTTTTGGTGGGCAAGGGAGTAACTTTGTGCAGAGTCAGGGTCAGCGGTCAGCACCTCCACCTCAGCGTCCAGCATTTCAGCAGAACCGCCAGACCACCCCTACTCAAACTCCAGTGAAGGCCCCTGCACCGGGCAGTGCTCCTACTCCTCGTTCCTGCTACATTTGTGGAGATCCCAGCCACTATGCTCACAACTGTCCTAAAAGGAATGCTCAGACCCCACAGCGCCAGAGTGGCAGTGCACCTACTCAGAATACCCCTCAGCAGCAGAACCGGAATGTGAACCCGACGCCCCAGAGCAACAAGAGCCAGCAGAATCAGATGCGGGGCAAGGTGAACCATGTTGCTGCAGAGACCGCACAGGAGTCCCAGTATGTGGTACTTGGTATGTTCCTTGTCAACTCAGCCCCTGCATCGGTTTTATTCGACTCTGGAGCATCTCATTCTTTTATTACTGCTCAGTACGTAGCTAAGTATAATATATCTATGGTCCCTATGAGAAATTCCATGCTAGTTAGCTCACCCGGTGGAAACATGAAAGCTAATTTTATCTGTCCCCGAGTTAATCTGAAAATAGTTGGGGTAGATTTTCCTGCTGATTTGATAGTCCTAAACTCTGAGGGAATCGATGTCATACTTGGAATGGGATGGTTAGCTGCTTTTGATGCGGTGATTCAGTGTGCCAAGAGGTCCGTGTTGTTGACTAGCCCTCAGGGAGAGAAGATTGAATTCGGAGCCACACAACCCTCAGCTTCAACGTACTCAGTGAATCAGGCCAGTGGTGTTCCTTTGGAGGATATCAGAGTTGTTTGTGAGTTTCCAGATGTCTTCCCAGATGATTTGCCAGGTATGCCACCCGAACGAGACATTGAGTTTATTATTGAGCTTTTACCTGGTACTGCTCCTATTTCTAAAAGACCATATAGAATGGATGTTAATGAACTAGAAGAACTTAAGAAACAACTTAAGGAATTGTTGGATAAAGGTTACATTCGTCCTAGTTCATCACCTTGGGGAGCACCTGTAATTTTTGTGGGTAAAAAGGATGGTACTCTGAGGATGTGTGTGGATTATCGTTCATTGAATGAGGTAACCATCAAGAATAAGTATCCATTGCCCAGAATTGAAGACTTATTTGATCAGTTGAAAGGAGCTAAGGTTTTCTCCAAGATTGACTTGAGATCTGGCTACCATCAGTTGAGGATCAGGCGTTCCGACATTCCTAAAACAGCATTCACCACCAGGTATGGATTGTATGAGTATACGGTGATGTCGTTTGGATTGACAAATGCACCCGCCTACTTTATGTACCTGATGAATAAGGTGTTCATGGAGTACCTGGATAAGTTTGTGGTGGTGTTTATTGATGATATTCTGGTTTACTCGAAGAATGAGGAAGAGCACGAAGAACATTTGAGGTTGGTGTTGCAGACTCTTAGAGAGAACCAGTTGTATGCCAAGTTTAGTAAATGTGAATTCTGGTTGAATCAAGTGTCTTTTCTTGGTCATGTGGTCACTGAAGGAGGTATTGCAGTGGATCCAAGTAAAGTCAAGGATGTGTTGGAATGGGAACCTCCTACCACAGTCTCTGAGATCAGAAGTTTTCTGGGATTGGCTGGATATTATAGGAGATTCATTGAAGGCTTTTCTAAAATAGCGAAACCTCTTACTTCGCTATTAGAGAAGGGCAAGGAGTTTGTTTGGTCAGAAGAGTGTCAGACCAGTTTTGAAGAGTTGAGAAGGAAGTTGACTACAGCACCAGTGCTTGCTATGCCAGATATTCACAAGAACTTTGATATCTATTGTGATGCTTCTCGTAGAGGTCTTGGGTGCGTGCTCATGCAGGAAGGCAGAGTAATAGCCTATGCATCCATGCAGTTGAGAAAACACGAGCTGAACTATCCTACTCATGATCTGGAGCTTGCAGCTGTTGTTCATGCTTTGAAGATCTGGAGGCACTATATTCTAGGTAACAGATGTGAGTTGTATACTGATCACAAAAGTCTGAAGTACATATTTACTCAGAAGGATCTGAATTTGAGGCAGAGAAGATGGTTGGAGTTGATCAAGGACTATGATCTAGGAATCAACTATCATCCTGGCAAGGCTAATTTGGTTGCTGATGCGTTAAGTAGGAAGTCACAAGTAAATGCAATGTTTGGTCGCCAACTACCAGCTGAGTTGCTTGCAGAGATGGAAAAGCTGAACTTAGGATTCCTGAGTCAGACAGAAGGTGTGACAATGGAAGTTGAGTCTACATTGGAACAGGAAATTCGGAAGGGTCAGCTTACTGATGAGAAGATAAAGGAAATCAAGGAAACCATGTTAGCAGGGAAAGCACCCGATTTCACCGAAGATGATCAAGGTACAATTTGGTTTAGAAAGAGGATATGTGTACCGGATATTGAGTCTCTCAGAGAGCAGATATTGAGGGAAGCTCATGATTCTGCATATTCTATTCATCCTGGAAGCACCAAGATGTACCAGGATCTGAAGCAAAGGTATTGGTGGTATGGACTAAAAAGGGATGTGGCTGCTCATGTGGCATTGTGCGATGTTTGTCAGAGAGTTAAGGCTGAACACCAGAGACCAGCCGGTTTGCTTCAACCACTCAAGGTGCCTGAATGGAAGTGGGAAGAAATCAGTATGGATTTCATTGTTGGATTACCTCGCACTCGAGGAGGATATGACTCCATATGGGTTATTGTGGACAGATTAACTAAAGTAGCTCATTTTATACCCGTTAATACTACATATACCAGTGCTAAGTTAGCAGAGTTATACATGTCCAGAATTGTTTGTCTCCATGGTGTGCCTAAAAAGATAGTGTCTGATAGAGGTACTCAGTTTACATCTAGATTCTGGCAGAAGTTGCATGAGTCTATGGATACAAAGTTGAATTTCAGTTCGGCGTATCATCCTCTGACAGATGGTCAGACAGAGAGGACGAATCAGATTTTGGAGGACATGTTGAGAGCTTGTGCTTTGAAGCATGGAGGCAGTTGGGACAAGAGTCTTCCATATGCAGAGTTTTCATACAACAACAGTTATCAGGCTAGTTTGAAGATGGCACCGTTCGAAGCACTTTATGGTAGAAAGTGCAGAACACCTTTGTATTGGAGTGAAACAGGTGAAAGTCAGCTGTTTGGGCCAGAGATTTTGCAGGAAGCAGAAAGACAGGTTCAGATTATCAGAGAGAATTTAAGAACGGCTCAGTCCAGGCAGAAGAGTTATGCCGATACAAGAAGGAGAGAATTAACTTTCGAAGTAGGTGATTATGTGTATCTGAAAGTATCTCCTATTCGAGGCTTGAGAAGGTTTAAGGTGAAAGGTAAATTATCCCCTCGTTTCATTGGACCTTTCAAGATTGTTGATAGAAAAGGTGAGGTTGCTTATCAACTGGAGTTGCCAGCCAGACTGTCAGATGTGCATGATGTGTTCCATATCTCACAGTTGAAAAAGTGTCTTAGAGTTCCTGAGGAAGAATTACCCTTGGATGAGTTGGATGTGCAAGATGATTTGACTTACAAGGAATACCCAGCTAAGATTTTGGAAACTGCTGAAAGAGTTACTAGGAGTAAAGTGATTAAGATGTGTAAAGTTCAGTGGAGTCACCATGCAGAAAGTGAGGCAACTTGGGAAAGAGAAGATGAGTTGATGGCAGAGTTCCCTCAGATTTTCTCTAGTCCGTCCGAATCTCGAGGACGAGATTCTCTTTAAGGGGGGTAGGTTTGTAACACCCTAAAATTCATCACAATTAAATTGTAGCAACCCTCTGAATTTTTCTAGGATTTATTAAGGCTTAAATAAATTTTCTAGGAATTAATTGGAATTTCTAGCCTTTTTATTAATTTAAATATCACATTAAATAATTATTTTAGTCAAAATAAGTTTTTGTTGCATTCATGCTGTTGCATATATTTTTGGTTGCTAGTAAATCAAATTGGAATTTAAATTCTATTTAAATTCGAATTTGATTTGCATTTGATTGAGTTTTAGAAAAGTTAAAATCGTTAGAGTTCGTTTTCGCCCCTTCAAGTCTCGGCCAAGTCCACCTTTGCCCCCTCAGCTATTCAGCTCGGCCTGCTTCTTCACCCGAGCCGGCCCATTCCTTTTTCCTTTATTTCCGGGCCAATTTCCTTGTTCCCCGGCTCAGCGTGCTCCACTTTTGGCCCAACTCAGGCCCGTCCCGACTCTCCGTCGTCGCTCTCTCTCTGTCACTGGTGAGTGGGACCCACACGTCAGTTGCGTCGTCTCCGCGCCGGACTCCTCTCCCGTCGCCGACCCGGACAACGAGTCCCGATCCCCTTCCGCCTCCAAGTCGAGTTCCGCCGCCGTGCGCCTGCCCGACCCCAATCTTCGCGACTATTTAATCACCGCCACCCTTGCTAGTTGCTTTCAATCGAAGTCGAGCCGCATAACCTAGCGCCCGAGCCGCCATTGCCGACTCGAGCGCCGCCGCCGTCGTCCGACGCCGTCTTGAGCCGAACTTCGCCAAGTTTGTCTCTGGTGAGTTCGCCGCCGCTCGCTCAAACTTCTGGTGCTGCTCATGCCTTGTTTCCCCACTCCGGCCGCTCTAATCTCGCTCATCGCCGTCGCAGTAGTGCCGCCGCCGCCATAACTCGTCGTCGGCCGTCTCGGTCGCGAGGTTGTCGTCAAGAGCCCCCGGAGTAAGTTCGTCGTTTCATTCTCTTTCTCCTCGGCCTAGTTTCGTCGAGTTTGGTGCGTCGTAGCGCCGAATCGCATCTTCTCCGGCGAGGAACCGCCGCGGGCAGGGGCGGCGCCGCCGTCTCGGCCGTTTCCGCCGACGGGCCCTCGGCCGATTTGTTTTCGGCCGTCGATCTAAGATCCAACGGTCTGCGTTAGTCCGAACCCGAAGTCAATTAAGCAAATAACGGTCAACAGTGGCGATTTTGCAAAAGAAACCCTGAGTTTTCTGGAAATCAACCCGCAGTCCAATTTTAATTAAAAATAATTACAAATAGGTCCTTTTTCTTTTATTTTAGCCCCTGAAACTTTTAAAACTTTGCCGGAAAGCCCCTAAAACTTAGAAAAGCCATATCTTTTGCGTTTTAACTCCGATTTTAGTGATTCTCGCGCTCACGCGTTCGTTGTAACGCGTAGATTAGTTTTGTGCTGTTGTTTTCTTCTGTTGGAATTGTTTGGTGTACTGTTTCTTATTTGTTGTATTGTTTCCTTGTATGTGAATGTGTGATGCGATTAGGAAACGACCAGTTCGAGGATTTCTCTTAAGATCCAACTGTTGGAGAAGGATTTGAGCAGCAACCGAGTTGGGAAGAAGGCAAGTGTATTATGTCATGCAAATGTCCTAATAATTATTAATTTCACCACCCATGCATGTGTCTTAATTTGATGGGTTCCTATTTAAGGATTTGCCTAGCCACTATATTTTCCTGTCCCTGAAACTGGGTTACTTAATTAATTTTGATGGTAGATGATGCTTAGTTTGCTCAACTGGGATTGGTTAATTGAACCCATACTCTATGTTCCATATACTCTTTTAAATAATTAATTGGCAAGATCCCATCTTTTTAATTGGAACATGGAGAACCACCCAGGAAAACAGTACAACCATGAGTGCCATATGGCTCTGGCTTTGACTGACTAATTAGGTGCTCTGGTTTATGGTAGCTTTACTCGAAAGGGGCATGGGGGGCGGCGGTTGACGGGGTATAGCTCGGTCATTTTGAGCTGTGGGCTTTGGTAAGAGACAGACCTCATTAGGGAGGGTTATGCTTTGCTTATGAACCGGAAACCTTAGCGGGCTATCATTTATTAGAGTGCTTTTGTAAAGGTCTCATAGTGAAACCCAGTATTCGGTCCACGTGGTGTGGGAAGGGTACAATGCTTCGGCAATGGGAATCACGGCTTATGGTGAAAGTGTACAACCTCTGCAGAGTGTAAAACTGTTATAACAGCCGTGCTCACGGTCAAGAGCGGCCTGGACCCTTACATGATAATCATACTTGAACATGATCTAAATCGTGGTTACTTGAATATGTTGGGAAATTGACATTCATTAACTTGTGGGTGGTATATACTTTCATTTGCTAGTAAATAGTTGCTTAATAAAATTTGACCAACTAAAAGTGCTTACTGCAGTATGGTCAGCCAACCTTTTTGCCTCAGCCTTGTATGTCATATTACATTTGCTGAGTACGTATGTGCTCATACTTGTTGCTTTTCTTTCTTTCTTTTATTGCATCAACTGCAACGGAATGCTGCTCAGATTGGGAGAATTTTGAGGATTTCACCACTGATTTTGAGGAGTTCTAGGCGAGTCTCCCCCAGTCAATGCTTGTGGAGTTGGAGTCACTTTGGCTTCGTTAGTTAAACGTTTATTTAAGTCTTCCGCTATGACTTTTGAGTCAACTCTGAGATTGTAATAATTGCACTATAATACTCTTTCGTTATACATGGTTATGGATATTCACTTGTGACGTCTACCATATGTGTGTAAACTGATCCTGGCGCACATATGAGATGCACCTGGTTTTGCCTTTAAAACCGGGTGTGACAGGTGTCGACAAATAAGTACTCCCTCCGTCCTTATATTATCTGTCGTTTGAGCTACAGCTATTTATCTCCTAATAACTGTCGTCGCCTAGACTTGCCTACCAGACTATAGCTGCACTCTGCACCACACCACGCAGGAATGCAAGTGAGTACCCAATAGTATTTTTGAGGTCAACCATTCTAGTTCATTTCACCTTCTAAATTATTTACATGGTATGTCATTCTAGTTCATTTTTCTAAGTTTTGGATCGACACAATGACTCAATAATAGATGAACTTGCATCCCTAACACCAGGCCTCCGGATTGATTTATTCGTTTCTCTTCTTTCACAAAACCACACGGAGACGCATCCAAGGCAGCATTAATGGCGTGTACCAGGGGCCAAATCATTGCAATATGCAGGGGTTTTAAGGTTTTTGGGCATTTGCATTGGGTGCCACCTCAAGTCCTCCAACGACAGATAAACAGGGACAGAGAGAATATATAATAAAAACAACATAATAAAAATATAGATAATGTAAAGAAACCCACTACATAAGATGAGAGGTGTTCAGTCATACACCGAGTAATCAATAGGTCCATACTCTGCAGCCAGTCACTCTTGCTCAAATAATCATAGTCGTCGCTCATTGGCTTGTTTGGCATCACTCCAGGTCCAAACTCCAGTCTAGATTTACACTTTCTATACTAAATTAATGTACTTCAAATATTAATATTTAGTACAAACTATAAACCAAATGATTCATTTACATATTCTCTATGTATCCCAAGCTCTAACTCCAGGATTTCTTAGAGCTCCTCATATAACTCCAAGAACTCCATATATTCTTTTGGAGTTGGAGCTGTGCCAAACATGACTTAAAGTCTTGCAGGTTTTCATGACCCAAGTAATCTTTTCTATTTGTTTTTTAGTCCTATTATGTAGTAATTCTTCTGCTTCTTGGTTGCTTACTCATTCCACCCCTTCCCTCTCTCTTTTTTTTTCTCTTTTGGTTCCTCTGGGTTGCCCTCCGTAAACTGCTATCATTTTCAACCGTTTGTTTTTCTTTTAATGAAATATGTGTTGTATATATATGTGTTCTCTAGAAAAAAAGGTTGAAAATATTACATAATCAAGTATACACGACAGGGTAGGTGGCTTGTCGATCATTTGATCTACTTTTAAAAAATCATGAGGGTCTTATATTGAAGTAAAGCAGGGATAGTTACATGCAATCCTTAGGAGTGCAATTGATGATGGAATTTAGTGCTCGTGGCCCATTTGGAGGAAATTTCTAAATAAATTTCAAAGGTTCATGTGTGCATAAGGAAGTGGTGCAATGGTGCAACCCTTTAGTCCCACCTTGCTAGTTGAGAGGAGGGATGGCCAACTTAAATATGAAAGTTGGCTCCACTCCTCCAAGCTATGTGTGTGGGGAGAGAAGGGAAGCTCCACACTTGCTCGCTTGCCGGGCGGGGCGGGGGCGCATGACGTCTATGTGAATGGTCTGCTGAATTTTGACTCATCGCCTTGCGGGAGCGCGACTTCCTTTTGTTGTTTTTATTTTTGGTTTCTTGGCTATCAAGTCGACGAGATATGCGGAGTTCTTATCGGTTTTGGAGATCGCGACGTGAGACCGTGGGCTGCCCTATATATCCGACCCATCGGTCTCTGTCGAATTACATCTATTCGACCTAGGGTTTTGCCTCCTCTCGTCTGCAGCGCCGACTGCTGCGTCCCGTTCGCACCGTCGACATCGCTCCGTCAACACCCCTCGTCACGGCTACTCTGTACGTAAGCCGTGTTCGGATCTATTATTTCATCATGTTCTCTGAGTTCTTCATGATGATGCTGGTGTTTACTAGTATGTTAGAGTGTTGCATGCTAGTATTAATTCGTGTCATGTTTATTTCTGTTCAGATTTTAATCAGTAAATTATCTATATTTCCAACAATTGACACATGTACGTGCCGCTACATATTCCACACAGAAATGAGCTGCAGTCTGCATAGCAACACTATATAGTAAACCAACAAAAAAGACCTGCATGCATGAATACGTGGCTCTTTGGATCTCAATCTCTCCTCTTCATCTAAATTACATTGAGCGCACATTCAAGTCCCCCAGCTCGAGAACACAACCTATCCCTCCGAAGCAGCACGCCCTTCGCCCGTCCCTGGAGGATTAATGACGGGGCGAAACGAAGAACGATCACGAAGAGCAGTGATACCAGTTTTCATGAGATTCCAAAGCCAGTGAAAACAGTCGCCAATACTTCTACTAGTTGCCGTAACTGCAACAGCCAGAAACAAGTAGCGTATCAGTGGGAAGTGGAAACTACATACTGAAAAGAAAAGTGAAACGAGGATTTCTTAAAGTTTGTGTAGCAACAGCAAGAAATATAATGTCTCTCGCTGAATTTATTCGTTCCGAACAGATGAATTCTTCACACGGATTAATAAGCTTGAAGCCGGAAGGCAAGCAAATCAAGGCCTACCTTGTGAGGCTACCTGTTGACCATCCTTAGCCTGTGGAGTGGCTGCCGGAGTAGCCGGACGATCACCGCCTGAGGTGGGTGGCGGCTTGCTGGGCGGCGCCGTAGGTGGAATGGCACCGGCGGCAGAGCTGTTGTCAGGTACCATCTTGCTTCGGTAGAGCACCAGCTGATGAACGAGCTCAAGGGTGATGACTGAAAATGACTGTCTCCACACCGTTTGATTTGCAAGGGTATTTATATCACGGTTGCCTGCTGAAATCAAAGAACAAATATATATCTGTTGTTGAGATGAAACGTGCGCGTGCATACGATCCAGAGAGTAGAAAATTACTACCCGCAAAAGAGAGAGAGAGAGAGAGAGAGAGAGAGTGTGGAAAATTACTTCAGTGAGTTCAGTCGAGTGTTCCCTTTAACCTGCTGACGAGTCAATGGCAAGCTATATGTAAGGAGGTTCGTGGAATCTCACTATCTCTGTAGTTGGTCGCAGTAGTCTCAGTCTCAGTCTTAGTTGTGCATGTTCATAATGGTGAAGTGGACATTTATATGATGTTCAGTTGAGTATCATGTGCTAGTAGATTATGACAAGGAGGAGCTATGCTGATGGGAGGAGTTCGGGTTGGTACGTGTGACTCTACGTGGGATGGTTTTTTTTCATTATAGGATGTAGAGGGCACTTTAGTCCTGGGTTGGTACCATCAATCGGAACTAAATGTTTTTCCTTCATTTTATTTTCTTTTGTCCCGGATGATGTTAACAATCAGGACTAAAAGTAAGGTCACTTTTAGTCTCGGTTTGTGTTATCAACTGGGACTAAAGGACGTTAGTCTCTGGTCAAATAAAATCCGGGACTAATGTCCCGGATGGAAGGGGATGAAAGGCCTATTCTTACTAGTGCTAGTTGACTTTGAGCATGCGAGAACAATTCATTTGAAGCTTTTTATTTTTCGAGGAATCTACAGTAGGCGATTGCCGACCTGAACTTCTCATTAAAAGGTGTGGCAAATCCACGAATTATAAAGGAAAGTTGCAAGCACAACGCAACATGTACAACAAAGAAGAAGAGAAACAAAGAAGGACAAGATCGAAGCTTGCACAATCCAAAAGGGCGAGCTGCCATCCTTCATAGAGCACCACAACCAACCAACATACTTGCCAGCTTCCCAAAGACCGAAGAGCCACCACCCAACCCCTCGTAGCTATGCCTCCCTGCTGCCGCCCTCCATTCCCACTCATGTACTCATTTTGCACCTCCGCGTCAAGGAATGAGGGACCGCCACAACGAAAAAGGAATTAAAGGTAGAGGGAGCTCACCGAACAATGGTACACTGGAAACATCGATCTCCCTTCGAGCAAGTGGCAACACCTTTTGCGACACATCCAGGCCCCCACATAGTGCCATCCAACGTCCTTTAAGGGGAGGAAGCCACTAAGGAGGGAAGGTCGGCTACTATGAGGGCATAAGATTTGATGACACCACAAGAAAGGAGCGCGATGATGAAGCAGAGGTGCCAGAAGTGAACACATGTCGAATCACAACGAAGCCTATAGCCACACAAACAAAGGCCATGTCCAGGGGATGACCTTACCCGGCACAAGAGGGCACTGCAGCGCTGGTCGAAACTCTTGCTTGATAGGAAGCCATGCGATGGTCAGGGACCTCCCCGCGCTCCGAGCGCGGTGCTTTCGCTGCAGGCCACCGCCATCACAAGATAGAGAAGCAATGCACCACCGGAATCAGCCAATTTGAGCAACCAAATCTTGGCAAGACTATGCGAATGTAGGGCACCTCCCCACGCATCGGGCGTGGCACTTTTGTTGCACAACGTCAAGCAATCAAGAATGGAGCTCCTACTAATGAGCATTAGCCACAGAGACGAAGTACTCACAGAGTTGAGTGCACCCATGCTCCCACCACGGGCATCTGCGAGTTGCTCACACAGGAACCTCGATGATGCGCCGATGAACGACCCGTGCTACCACCACGGTCATCCTCTGTGATGGTCGGTGCAAAGGGGGGCACCGAGGCACCCGAGCAAGGAACCAGCACACAGAGCCCCGGTGGATCCGGTGATGGGGCCCACCCTACGGAGCCCCTCGAGTGGATCTGCAGGAGGGGGCACCAGAGGGTCGGGGGCTACTGGATCCAAGCGTGCGGGAGCCAGATCTGGACTTTGCCGGCGCAGGGACGACCACGATGCCGCCACTGCAGCCCAGCAGGAGCATGAAGAGAAGAAGATGGGGAGGAGGGAAGGGAAAACGCGAGGGGAAAATGAGCCCACCGTCGCCCCTATCGCGGTCGAGCGGACATCCGACGGCGAGCTCGGTGGCGGCAAGGAGGGGGTGGAGGTTGGGGCGGGGGCGGCGGCCGCGGAGGCGAGGGGCGAGAGGATAACGCGAGGGGAAGATGAGTGTGTCGCCGCCCTCATCGCTGCCAAGCGGACTTCCGGCGGCAAGGAGGGATAGGGGTTGGGGCGGGGGTGGGAGGGGCGGCGCCGCCGCCGCCCGACGGCCCGAGTCGCCCTTCGGATGACGCGGGGGCGAAGGGAAAAAAAGCCCTATCCCCCATTTGAAGCTTCTAGCACCACAACTTCAAAAATCTGGTAGGATAGAATTAATTGGAGACTTAATCGCATGCATCCATCCGATCCTCGCTATAGTCTTACACTTTTGCCATAGTTTCATTCAGTTTGTATCGTCCAAAATTGTTTCATGGTCTGCGTGAGAGAGATGATTGTGCTCTATGTGCGCAGCATAGCGACTTTGGATCACCTTTTGACGGGTTGTGTCCACAGTCGTGAAATCTGGTACATGGTTTTCTACAATATTGGCCTTCCAACAATGCCCCCCCCCCCCAACACACACACACACACACACACACACAACTTGAAACCCATTTCGAATAGTGGTGGATGTGGCCACACAAAAGGGTCGTTAAGGAGAAGCACAAGGGGTTTGATTCTTTGGCTTGGCTTGTCGCTTGGTCGCTTTGCAAGCAGCGCAATAGAAAGATGCATGATCATGTGGCCTTCATGCCAGTGGCTTTAGTCCCTATGATCCTAGAGGAGGCTAGAGTTTGGACTGGAGCAGGCTTTGCAGGGTTGCCCACCTTTCTCGGGGTTAGTCGACCACTTGGTCCTTAGATTCTCTTGTTCGTTTTCTTCTTTTGGCTTTTCAGTGCCGTTTGTAACCTCTTGTAACAAACATCTTTCTTTCTCTTAATAAAAAATATGCTAAGAAAACTCAAACATGCTTTGTGATTGACTTATTCGTAAGTTGTCTTATTTAACCAAACAATGTGGACAAAAATACATAAGAAGTTTAGAGCCTCAGTAAGAGCATCTCCCGCAGATCTCTACTTCCCAATCCAACTAATGTTTTGGGGGAGTTGGTGGAAAAAATAGTGCTTTAGCAAAAACCTAATACATTTTCATTTTCTAATAATTATTGAGACAAAGCAATAATCCACCCTAACTCTCTCAAATAAAGGAAGAGTTGAAGCTCTACTAATAGGTTAGTTGGATTAAGATGAGATTATTGGAGAACTGCAAAATCAACTCCCCCAGTAACCATGAAATAAATATTGGGACATCTCTATTACCGTGTTATTGAGAAAGATTTTATTGGGAGAGTGTTGGAGATACTCTAAGCGTGTGCAGTGGACTGACTTGTGCGTCAGCGTCACTGTGGTAGATTGGTGGCTGCTTCTATATAAAAAGAAAGCCTTGTAGTCGTTGCTAATTCTGCAATGTCAGCCGAGTCAGTGCATGGTTGGTACACGGTGGGTGGTGGGATTATCTCACTATCGGAGTCAATTGTCAGTCCAAGTCTGGACTCCTTTCTTGGAGTTTTCAGTGTCCTTGTTTGCCGACAACATAATCCATGACTGGAGTACTTGATTACTCAATATTCTACAACTAAGAGTTCGGCAACTATTTCCAAATAATTCAAGCAGAAGGAAACTTAGTGAGCAGGTACCGGTTTTGATTGACTGCGGACTAGCGCACCTGCACTTGCGCAGCAAAGTCTTGCGCATCATGTCATGGAGCTATAACCCTTTACTATCGGAACCTGCCAACAAACTCAATATAGCAAGGCACCTTCCTTACAAATTGGTAGCTCATCCTTTACATGTATAGACTACAACTACTTCCAAACAGTTCGAGGACTGCAACTACTACTTCATAACAATTCAAACATCAGTAAATAAAATTTAGTGAGCAGGTAGCATACGTTTTGATTGACTGACTTTGAAGCTAGATAAATCCCAGAAACATCCATTCAGGCATCTCGTTAATTCACTGTGCATGCTTGAGTGACTACAAAACCGAGTGCCATGTAGCAGTATGATGCATCTTTACATCGAGCTCTATCAACAGCAATGGTGCCCCTAGGTGTGTACACTCTTGTTTGGCTTCTTTCTATCTTCACTGCCTTTTGCAATTTGTTAGCCACCTCCAATGAAACTGAAAATGATCAACAAGCTCTCCTTTGCTTCAAGTCCCAGATCTCTAGTCCAGCGCCTGTTTTCGTCTCATGGAACAACGCATCGTTGGAATTCTGCAACTGGCATGGAGTCAGTTGCAGTGCACTATCTCCCCGTCGTGTCATTGAGCTAAACCTTCCATCAGAAGGTATCAAGGGTCTTATATCACCTTGCATCGCAAACCTCACCTCTCTTGCAAAGCTCCAACTATCAAACAATAGCTTCCACGGCAGCATACCGTCCGAGTTCCGCCTCCTGCACCAACTCAGCTACCTCAACCTCAGCATGAACTACTTGGAAGGTAATATCCCAGCTGAACTCTCTTCATGCTCACAGCTTCGAATCCTAGGTTTGTGGAACAATTCCCTCCAAGGTCAGATCCCACCTGCCCTAAGTCAATGCAGGCATCTTCAAGAGATTAACCTTAGCAACAACAAGCTCCAAGGGAGCATTCCATATGCTTTTGGGAATCTTCATGAGCTGCAAATACTAGATCTTTCCAGAAATAATCTTAGAGGAAACATACCGCCAGAATTGGGCAGCAGCCTTTCTCTCACTTATGTTAATCTAGGGAGCAATGCTCTCACCGGGGGCATCCCAGAGTCCATCGCAAACAGTTCATCTCTCCAAATACTAAAGCTCATGAAAAATAATCTTACTGGACAAGTACCGAAGGCTCTCTTCAACACCTCATCAATTGTAGTTATATCCTTACAACAGAACCAACTTGTTGGTTCTATACCACCTGTGACTGCCATCTTTCCCCCTGTTCAACACCTTGATTTAGGAGAGAATTATCTCTCAGGATCAATACCTTCCTCGATAGGGAACCTTTCCTCCCTTGTTTTTGTCTATCTTAATCGGAATAAATTAGTTGGGAGCATACCAGAGTGCTTAGGTAGTATTTCAACATTAGAAATACTGAACTTGAATGAAAACTACTTGTCAGGGCCAGTTCCAAAATCTCTCTTCAACATGTCCGCCCTGAGATATATTGCTGTGGCCGAGAACTACCTTACTGGACGGTTGCCTTCAAACATTGGCTTCATGCCTCCAAGTATTCAGGGCTTAATCCTCACTGGGAACAAATTTGAAGGCCCAATCCCAACTTCTCTTCTCAATGCATCCAACCTCAAAGTGCTTGAGTTAGGTAACAACAGCTTAAGTGGGTTCATTCCATTCTTCGGGTCATTGCCAAATTTAGAGGTACTTGATCTGGGCAACAACATGCTAGACGCAGGTGACTGGACCTTTATATCTTCACTCTCAAATTGCTCCAAACTGACAACAATGTTATTGGATGGGAACAATCTCCAAGGGAAATTGCCAGGTTCTTTTGGCAATCTTTCCGAAAGCATTGAGATGCTGTGGCTAAGAAATAACAGCATTTCTGGGCATATACCACCAGAGATAGGTAATCTGAGGAACCTTAATGAGTTACTCATGGATTACAATCTTTTCATTGGTGATATACCACAAAGAATTGGAAATTTGCGCGAGTTGGGTGTTTTATATTTGGCACATAACAAGCTCTCAGGCCAAATCCCTCATGCTATTGGCAACCTTATTCAGCTGACCGAACTAAAACTGAATGTGAATAACTTTAGTGGAAGGATACCTGAAACTATAGGACATTGTACTCAGCTACAAATATTCAACCTTGCTCACAACTCACTAGATGGGAGTATAGCAAGTAAAATATTCAAAATTACTACAACTGAGCTTGACTTGTCACACAATTACTTGTCTGGGGAAATACCAGAGGAAGTTGGCAACCTCATCAACCTTAAAAAACTTTGCATCTCAAATAACTTGTTGTCTGGCAATATCCCATCTAATATTGGCAGATGTGTGGTTCTGGAGTATCTTGAGATACAAAGCAACTACTTTGCTGGAAGCATTCCACAATCTTTGGCAAACTTGGTAGCCATCAAGGATATGGATATTTCTCAAAATAATTTGTCTGGAGATATCCCAGAGTTCCTCGTGTCCATGAGTTCTCTGCAACATCTCAATCTATCCTTCAACAATTTTGACGGAGCCATTCCGAGAGGCGGAATTTTTGACAAAGCTGGAGCAGTGTCCGTAGAAGGGAACGGGCATTTGTGTACAAGTGTTCCAACAGGAGCTATGACCCTTTGTTCAGAATTCACTGACAGGGGAAGGAAACACAAGATCTTTGCACTGGTACTGGGGATAGTAATATCAGTTGTTGCTGCACTCATAATGATTTTTTCCTGTCTAACTGCAATCCGTTGGAGGAAGAGAATGCAAGTAAAGTCAAATTTGCCAAAGCTCAATACACACATAAAAAATATTACATATAGAGATATTGTAAATGCAACAGAAAGGTTCTCTTCTTCTTATTTAATTGGCTCAGGGTCATTCGGAGTGGTTTATAAGGGTAATCTGCATCATCTTGAAGATCAAGTTGACATCAAGATTTTTAAACTTGACATATATGGCGCGGACAGGAGCTTTTTTGCAGAATATGAGGCCCTAAGAAACCTCCGCCATCGGAATCTAGTAAAAATAATTACTTTATGCTCTTCAGTGGATTATACAGGGTCATTCTTTAAAGCCCTAGTGTTCCAGTACATGCCAAATGGGAACCTGGATTCGTGGCTACATCCAATGGCCCATGATTGCAGTCAAAGAGATATTCTGACTTTAAGTCAGAGAATCAATATATCTATGGATGTAGCATCTGCTCTGGATTATCTTCATACCCAATGTGCAACTCCATTAATACACTGTGACTTGAAGCCAAGCGATGTTCTTTTGGACCTGAATTTGACTGCATATGTCAGTGACTTTGGCCAAGCAAGATTTCTATACACCAGGAATGCATATCTTGATTGTTCAGAAAGTTTGCCATGCATCAAAGGATCTATTGGATACATCCCACCAGGTAAGAGAAGCTTATTTACAGATTTTTCATTGTATTTTTTGTAGAATTATAATCCTTTTCTTTCTTTGTGTCTGTATAAATAATGCAGAGTACGGCACGAATGAAGCCATATCAACCAAAGGCGATGTTTATAGCTCTGGAGTGCTTCTGTTAGAAATGGTAACAGGGAGTCGTCCGACGGATGAAAAATTCAGTGATGGTACAAACCTTCACAGCTATGTGGAAAGAGCGTTTCCGGAGAAGATCCATGAGATCGTTGATCCCAGGATGCTACGTGACGAAATTGATGCAGCAGAAGTCACGAGGAACTGCATCATTCCGCTGGTACGAATAGGACTCTCCTGCTCCATGACATCGCCCAAGGAGCGGCCTGAAATGGGACGAGTTTACACTGCGATCCTTGCAGTCAAGGAAAAGCTCTCATACACCAATGGTAAATGAAACGAATTCAGAAGACGGTAGACGGCAAGCTCGTGATGAGAGAGCACTGTCATGGGTACTACTAATATACTAAAAATGACGCTTCAGGCTATGCGTCTACACATTTAGAGCAACTCCAGCAGGCCTCTATATGGGCCTCTGCTCTAAAATTTAGAGGCTTGAAGCAAAAATGCAACTCCAGCAGGGCCTTCAAATGGACCTGCATTTTGCATAGGCCTCTAGATCTCCCCTCCAGGCCTCCATTCCTGGACGCCCTCAAATTCCCCCTCCAAACCGTGGGTCCCACCGGATTTTTGCCATCTCCCCGACGCTGCGCGCTCGCGCATCCGCATCCGCCGCCGCGCTCGCGCATCCGTCGCCGCCGACACCCTGCGTCCCTCCCTCCCTCTCCGCCCCTCCTTCTTCCTCCCGTCGTCGCGCCCTATCCACTCGCGCACGCGGCCTCCATGGCTCCGGCGGCGGATCCACTCGCGGCGGGCGGCGGCGCGGTCGAGGAGGCGGCGGTTGGAGCCGCGGAGCTGTGGTACCGCAGAGCTGAAGGACCGCCGTGTCCTCCCCGACCAACAGGGCCTCCGCCGGCGAAGAAGCCTCGTCCGGTCGCCGCAGCGCATCCCCGGCCAAAAGGGCCTCCTCGTGCCGCGCTTCCTCGGCCGACGGCGCCTCCTCCCGGCGACATCCTGCGGCATCGACAAGAAGAACCAAGCCGGCGCCCCAACGTCGTGCTCTTTCCCGGTCGCCCTCACGCGTCCAGCTTCACCGACCCGCCGTACCATGGCTCAGCAGCTGCCTGGGACGCACGTAGCTGTGCGTCGTCACCACAATTCGGCTACGACGAAGGCTTCATCTCCACACAAATGCTGGTACCACCATTCTTGCAAACTTTTTTTCTTTGTTGGTGCCTGCATGTGGATGGATGGATACAAGTAGTTGAATTTGTTGAGCATGTGGGTGCCTGCTTTACTTAAATTGAGTTGAACATGTCGATGAGCGTAGGTGTAAATCCTGATCTGATTGTTGAGATTGGTGGTGGTGCTTGTCGCATCAGCAAGATCAGTGATGGCTCTGTTGTCGGTAGAGCACCTTTGAGGTCTGATAAGAAGTATGCAGTAGACTTCCTAAAAATTCGACCGAATTAGGTGCTTCGGTTTCACAGCATGACTGAATTAGGATCAATCTATCTTGATCCTGTGGCATTTTGGCTGTAAAATGCTAAAATCATGTTGTCGTGTTAATTGTCTGAAGTTGAGTGATGGTTGACAATTTTTTCAGTTCAGAACTATGGCTATGTTGAATTATTTTTATGTCAGCATTTTGACAGAAGCTAAAATGTGATTGACAGAATGGTTTATGGTTTATGTTATTCATCTGTTCTGCCTGTTAATATTGCTTAATATATCTGTTATGATATTATCTGTGCATATCATTTTTGTGTTAATCTGTTGCATGTGCTGATTCACCTGGGCTTGCTGTTTCTTTTGCTGTTGCTGTTGCATATCAAATATTCAGAAGACAGGCTGTTATCAAATATTCAGAAGACACCACTGCCTGTGCTTGTGCTTGTGCTCCTTTTGAGTTGTGCAATATGATCTGTGCCTGTGCCTGTGCTCCTTTTGAGTAGTGAGTTGTAATTCTGCTATAGCAGTACTCTGATTTATTGAGCCATTCTTCTCTGACCAATATGCTCTTTTGCATTTTTTGTAGGATCCAATGGCATCTACCTCGCAGCCTTTGATGGACGTACTAAAACAAGACAGTGACGCAGATCTGGGATTGCTAACAGCACCGTCGGATGTCACTCAAAAAAGCTATGACGGGAAAGGCCCTTCCAAGCATGGAAGCAATTACAATCATGAGGAAGATATCCAGCTCTGCATCTCATGGATGAATGTGAGCTATGATCCAATAGTAGGAAATGAGCAGCCAACAAAATCATATTATCAAAGGATCGCCGATGATTTTCACAAGAACAGGGATTTTGAGTCAAATAGGAGCATCAAGTCACTTGAGTTAAGGATAGCTGCTATAATAAAGGATTGCATGAAGTTTCAAAGCTTCTACGAAGAAATTGAGAGACGCATCCAAGTGGAGTCACATACCAAGAACACGTACTTATTCTTGAACCTGTTCTTTTACTTGTTCATATCTATTCATTGTCATGTTAACTGATCATGTACTTGAATTTTATCGCAGTTAAGTGAAGCACAAGCAAGATATGCCACTGCCTCAAAGGGAAAAACTTGTCAATTCATCCACTGCTGACTCAAGGTCAGACACTCCGAGAAGTTTGCAACAGCTAGAATCAATGTGGGAAGCTCAAGGCCGGCTGCCAAGTCAAGTGTTGGAGAGAGCTTCATGATACCCGAATAGGTTAGATCAGCCAAGTGAGAGTGCAAGTGTAGGGGAGAGCTTATTTATGCCTGAGACTTGTTCAGATTATGAGCCATATGACTTGTTCAGATTATGACCAGATTATTTATGCCTGAGATTTGTTCAGTCATGTTTTTTCTCTTATCTGTGTCAAATTTTGCTATCTTTGTCTACTGCATATTATGTTCAGAACCAGTATGTGCTGAATATTGTGTCAATGAAATTATTTCCAGGCCAGTGTGCTTGTGATCTTGGCAGAATATTGTACTTGTGATCAAGGCAGGATGGTATTTTTGATATGGCAAGTTTCTGGAAGTAGCCTGATATGGTGCATGATCTGATATGGTGCTGTCTGCTTGTTCATGGAGCTGTGTATACTATTTCTTGCATTTTGTGTGAATAATGTAGTATACTGTTTCTGGTTCTGAAGATTCTGGAGTCACTTGTACATGTGGTGCATGATCAGATCACTTGTATATGTCAGGTGGTAGTGTTGTGGCTGGAGCATTATTGGTGGATTCTTTTGTATAGTGCATATGTCTGAATGCACGATATGTCAGGTGGTACTATTTCTTGCATTTTGTGTATGCTGTCTCGAGTGCAATTTGACACTAGTGCATTATTTGACTGGTACAATCTGTAGTTGACACACATCATTGGCCTAAAAACATTTTAATCAATTACCTTTAGGTATTCTGTATGTATGCTGAATTTTTGAAGCTATGGAGAACTCAACAGTGTAAGAAATCATCAAAGCAGTTCAGACCTCACAAATGCAACTCTGAAACTGACTGATCTTTCAGTCGTTACAGGCCATTAAGACAAAAGCAGCAGCATAGAACAACTAAATTATCACTCAAAGAGGCATACACAAGGCATCAGACAGACACAAGGCATACACAACCAGAGCAGCATAACAGTGGCTGTCATCTCAAAGGACCATTACAGCATCACATGTCAAGCATCGTTACAGCAACATTCAAAATATATTCAGGCAACACCTCTGCATGTTTGAGGGCACCTCTGCTTGTACTGTATGTTCAAAAAATTCTGGATATTCAGAAAATCTGAAAATTCAAGCAAGGTAACAGATAATTAAACAGATCAGCACCATTACTAGCACCAGACAGTCTGAACACAACATATCAGCTCCATTACTAGTACCAGATTTTATTTTGAATCCTGGTGTGCTCCTTGTATGCTTCATGATCAAATCTTCTGGCTTTAAGCATGCAAACAGCCGTGTACTGTGTACAGCATTCAGAAAGTTGGAAGCTGAGAGAGAATTGTACTTTTTTCACTTCTTATGAACAGTTGATCTGCACTTTCTTTATACTCCGAATGTATGGAGAGGAATAGCATTTGAGTCATCATATAATTCAACACAGCACTGTAACTGAATAATTTACAAAGATGTTCCTACGTAGCAAACAGACTGACAATCAGGTTAAAGCTGAATCAAACAAATGCAGATGGAACCCCATCCAGACCAAACCACAAAGGTTATGGTCAAAGGATGGACACCTGAAGCCAAGAGAAGCAGCTGCTGTTTACAGTGTCAAACGGCACTTCCTATCGGCAGATGGAACAATTGCTGTCAAGATCCATCTGCAGGACAAAATAGCAGAAAATCAGCTTACTATGAAGAAAATCTGCAGATCCATCTGATCTGTACCATTAAAAAAAAAGTAGTCATAGTGTTAATCAGAGCAAGAACAAAGCAAGAAAGCAGGGCCTTGATAGTGTTAATTAGTTGTTTCAACAATTAGTTTATATAAATCTTGCACCCACGTGGTTACCCTCCTCCCTATTTCATTCTGATTCTTGGCTTCTTGCTCTCTTCGACGCAAGAAAGTAGTCATGTCTCCAATATGCAGAGCAGCAGCACTATTCCCACCCAGAAATTTCTCCAAGATTAAAGCGCAGAGCAGCAGCAGCAGCATACGAGAAGAAATGAAGTGCGACGGGAGCGGCCGGGAATACCTGGCGGAGGTGCAGGGGAGGAGCGCCCAGTAGCAAGGCACGGCGGCGGTGGCGAGCAGTGCGGCCGGCGGCGGCTGCGGCTTCGACGGGCGCAGAGCGACGACGGCCGGGCAGGCAGAGTCGCGAGATGACGGCCGGCGTTGGGGGCGGGGAAGGGGAGGACCGACTACGACGACGGGCGACCAGAGGCCCGAGGCGCCGAGCGCGGCGGCGCAGAAGCGCACGAGGATTGGAGTTGGGCTGAGTTGATTCACTGACGTATGATCCACGGCCAAATAGAGCTCTGAGTTGATTTGTTGCTGGAGTTGACTCTAATTTGAAGGGCCTCTATTTTTGAGTTGGACCTGCAAATTAGTTTTGAAAGCCTCAATTTACGTAGCCCTGCTGGAGTTGCTCTTACGTTACAGTGTATGGATTCAAATGTGTGCCCGCATCTGCAGAAATGTTATTTCCGGTTCGAGTCATCGTTCTTGTTACGAATTGTATTTGCAGCTGCTCAACTTAAGCAACAGCATATCAATAGCAATTTAAAGTGCAATCTCGTTCTAAAGATGTTTTCAGAAACCGCGGTTTTGGGTCAGAACTGGGAACGAACCTAGAAAGCCTACGGGGCCCTGTAGTCACGCTCAGAGAAGGCCCCCTCGCCCAAATTCACCAGTGTCGCCGGCCAAAATAACAGGCGTACCTGGTAGCCGCGGAAGCCGACCCTGCAGCGCGCTGCGCCGACGACGCCGCAGGCCTTTGCCCGCGCCCCCTTGAGGCGGCGCGGCACGGCTGCACGGGCCGTATCGTGCCGCGGCATTGGAGAACACTTTCGCTCCCACGACCGCCGCCGCGGTCGCCGCCGCTGACCCGCCTCGGTCGAGGAAAGGAGAAGGCGGCGACGGCGACACGAACCTATCAGATGAGCCATGGGTGACATCACGGGAATCGGAAGTCCCGTCAAGTTCTTATTCGTTAAACCCGAACCAGGAAAATTGTTGCGTATCAGTGTGTTGACAGTCAAAATTGGCTTTGGCCCGGCCAAACCGGTCTGACCGGTTTGCCAAACCGGTCAGACCAGTTTATGTTCTGTAATTCGAGTAGGATTAGGATTCCGAGTTTAGTCCCATATTGTAACCTATTCGAAAGTGGTAAGACTTCCCCGGCCTATAAATATAAAGGCTAGAAGGCCGATTGAGGTATTCCAATCGAATCAAACACATTTATCCTTTACTTTTTATCTCTCAAACCCTAGTCTTTTCCAACCCCCATATTCTGTTCTTTGCTCGTCTCTACGGCGTTCAAGGGCGTTCTAGGTGGCCTGCCGACCCTAGAGCAACCCTAGATTGCTCGAGCTCCGACGGGGTCCCTCCCGAGCTTGGGTTTCTAGGTCTTCACGACCTCCCGACCAGAAGCGGTCTGACCGGTTCTATAGACCGGTCTGACCGGTTTGCCCCGGGAAGTCAAGAGTTAGCCGTTGTGACGGCCGTGCTGGGCGTTCGATCGATCTTCGAGTGTGTTGACGCGCTTTTGTGTCAACACAATGTATCATGGATTCATGTGACGGGTTTACCTTGTCCATAAAGTTCTCAAATTTTAGTTATCAAATTAAATGAGTATGGACAAGGTGATCTATAGCTACTGAGTGTTTTTCCTATACTCACACTCACACCAGTACACCACCTTAAACAGATGATCTCGATACTAGTTTCCAGTATGTGTGAAGGCTACCACGGTATAGAAATAAATTCTGGAAAATTCATTCCATAGAGGGTCAAACTCAAGACATCTTAAGGAGATCGGTGTTACTGAGGCATCTACTAACCATCTGCTAACTAAGACATTTTAGTTTGTGTATAGAGGATGTGCGTGAGGTGCGAGTGTGTGGTGTGTGTTTATATGTAAGTTCAAATATTACAACTTATACTTTGTAAATAAGGTGTCATTTTTTAAAAAAAAAATAGAATACACTGAACTTCAGACAGTGAACTGGGTCAAAAGGATCAGACCAGAGCTGTAGGTACAGACAAGTGAATCTTGCACAATGTTTCAGATCAGGTGGTTCGAAGAAGTTCCTAAATCAGACTTGTTCTCTCTCTACATTGAGTCCTCTCATGCGGAGGATCCATTATCGATTGTAACATCATGTATTAATTTCGAGTTTCTTTATGCTCTGTTTAGGAACGTTTCTCTCAACCACACTTATATTATTACGTAAGCGAAGATTTTCTTACTTATCGTTTTTCACTTCTTACGGTACAAATCTATAAAACGGATTATCACATAAGTAAGAATAAGTAAAAAACGAGCAGGGTATTTGGCATCTTGCTTATTTTCATGGATAAGCCGATTATGTTCCCAAACAGGACCTTAATCTGTGCAAGATTTGGACAGGGACCAGGAATTCCAAATCATAGCATCCAGAGGACCGTACAGGTTTCAGTGAGCATACATGGCTATATGGCCCTACATATCACAGACAAGTTATTGATTGATGCAAGAGGAAAATATACGATCGCCCTATCCGCAGGAAGGAAAGCCCCATCTTCACAATTCAAAATCCTACGCCGACGCCGAAAGGTTGACGGGGTCTCGTGCTTGGACCTAATGATCTAACTGGTGAGGGTGATCCTAGCACTGTGTGCCGTCACCGAATTTAGAAATTAGAAGGCAGCTCCAGTTAGACACAACATAGTGCCTGAAAAGCTTCATGGCCCCATCTGACATTAGCGCGCCATGTCAATAACCAGACCCGTGTGTTTAATTTCTTCGAATCTCCAGAGACTTGAGCACACACTGGTATTCTGGAAGTGGCAACTGTACAGATTAACATCCAGACGACACTACAGGTTTAACGGAGCACACATGTTTATATTACAGAGTACAGATAAGTTATTGGGCCGATGTAACAGGGAACAGGAGGGAAAGCGTGTATCAACAGGTTTGCGCGTGCAGCTGGAAAAGATCTGACATCTAGAAATGCAGCTCCTTGCAATGCAACATGACGGCCTCCGAGGGGCAGTAGGGGCACTTGAAAGGCCTGGAGCTGCTCTTCGACAGCTTCATGATGGACTGCTTTGAGACTACGTGCCCACAGGGCATCCGCATCGGAGGGTTCTCCTCACTGGACTGGTCCCTGAGCACAGGGCACACAAAGACGGAGTGGTAGTGGAACTCCGGCCCGATGTCTATGGGGACGGGTAGCTGCTTCATCACTTGCCACTCCTGCTTCTTTGCAGCCATGACTTGCGTCAGCTTCAGTAGAGTTGGTAGTCCCTGAAAACCAGCTGATACTACAACACTAAGTGGGCTCTCCCTAGACTGGCCCAGAAGGCTGCAGAATTGATGGGTAAGCTCCTCAGCTAGCTTATCCCAATGCGCTGATGACATTAACTCAGAATATGGGGATTGATCCAACCGGCCAACCCAGAGAAGGCAAGCCATCAGCTTCTGGAATTCCTCCTTGTGCACAGATGCAAAAGGAACCAAGTGAGTCCTGGCATATTGAATAGCCTCATCCTTGGCCCCATCTCTACTTCCTTTGGATAGTATCTCAACAAACTGAAGCTGATAAAGCTTGAACTCGAGCATAGAGCCATTCTGCAACAGCTGGTCATGGTTATTGGCAGCCCAAGTGAGGGCAGGCTGAAGGTTTCTCACTTTCATTGCTTCAAGGATACCATACATCTCCTGAAATGGCAACTTCAAGGATGCTCCACCTGATTCCCCACACTCACGGACGAACATGTCACCAAGATCAAAGAGGCCTTGGCGGTAGAAATGATTGGCTATAATGTTGTTTACTGTATGAACCTCAAAATCCACATTTCTGTATGCCTTTGATATATCTGGATTGAAAGACTTCTCAAGGAGCTTGAGATATTTGCTCAGGGCAACATTGAGCTCCTTTTGGCTGCCTTCAAATTGGTTTATTGGTGTCGTTTCATTCAGCTTAGCTTTCAGTTCTGCAAGGATGGTTGTGTGGTCAACATTCCCATTAGAATCTGTATTCATCATCTGCAGCTTGACAATTGCCTGCTCAACTTCATTCACTATATGATCAACAGCTTCCATAGCTTTAGCAGAAGATAATGCACGCTTCTCAGCAACTCGATCAAATCCTTCCTTTAGGCTGTCAATCTCCATTGTAGCACATCCAACTCAGCACACTTTCAAACTAGCCTGCATGTGACCAAATATCATATGACCACTTAGTCCACTAAGAAAATCATTAGCAACAAAAACATTAGAAAGATGCATCACACAAAGTCAGACTGCTAGCATATGATTATGCTGTTGAAATGAACAATAGCATAGGTTAAACTAATGAGAACTGATAATACTTCAAAAAAAAGGCCATATACATGGAGGCCAGCCCAATGCCAGGCTGAGCTTGAGCCTGTCTATACATATGTCAGCAAAGATAGGATATAGGCATACAGATATATGGTCTGCAATTAAATAGAAGGTTATAGTTTTCAAATCACATACCCAACAACTAAAATATCTTCATGAAGTAAAGTTAAGAGTTACTAGACAGATAATAAAGCAGCAAGGAGCACTGGTCCTAAGGTTGGCAAGGCAACACACAGTAATCCAACCCCTTCACAATGCCTATGCAACAGCATGCACATCCTAAGAAAAAGCAAAATAGAAGCAGGGTTTCCTTGATTCAGTGCCGTTTCCCAAAGCAATGCACTGCTGCCGCCACTCCGTCCGGTTCCACCTTACATCGGTAGCTGGCCACTCAACTCCCTGTTGGGCCCCCTGTGCCGGGCTGCCAGCCCCTCGGATCGACCATAGCCGCCGCCTCAACTACAGCTGACTGGAGCAAGTGTCGTCCTCAGCTAAAAAAAACAGCAAACAAACAAAAACACACTAACACCCCCCAAAAGAATAAAACTCAACTGGTGGGGTAAAGACCGCCCGCAAACACCACACACAACTCACTGATTTTGTCAACGCGCTACCCATGTCCAAGACTTCGGAAGAGCCTTGTCACCTAAGCGACAGCTTTCAGGACAGCGATAAATATCAACTGATTGCTAAGATGGCCAAATAAACATGTTGTATTGGAAATAAATTCCAGAGAAATCTATGATTAGCACTATAAGCACTCAGATAGCAGCACAATGGTTGCATGGAACTAGATTCTCTTTACAATACACAGCCCACTCAACGCAAAACCTTCTAAAACAGAGTCATTATCATTACTGGTTGAAATTTGAAAGTCCTAGCAATTCTGTCATGACTTAAATTTTCCCCATAACTGCAAATACTTGAATTCTCCAAAGGAACCGTGAGAGGTAAACCCTAGACAATGGACATAACCGCAATGGAGTTGCACACTATTTTGGGGACGCACAAACTCCATGAAACATCAACCATGTGGTTTCATGAGTTCACTTACTAAAACACAATGTGTAGCTTCATCCAAACCAAGCACAAGGTTTCTCCCTTGGTGAATCCGCACCAGAAGTGGAAGCACAGAGGCGGTTCCGCACACCTAGCAAGCATCCCATCATCAAGGGCTCTACTAAGGTTCCCCTCTTCGACTATACCTTACCCACAAACAAAGCATACATGAAAGGAACCCACACCGACAGCGTAGCATCTGGGCTGCAGATTTGCACTCAGGAACCATCGAACCCAAAACCCAATCCGACGCTTGCCGGCTGGTTTCGGACGACATCGAGATGCCTTAGCTACTCCGCACGGACCGAACCCTAGAGGAAACGCACGCGCAGCTACCAGAGGCGATCTGACACCCGCAGACGACCACCGCTACCCTACCCTACCTCCGCGTCCGCGAGTTCAGCATCCGGATCGAGCAGCCTACGCCTGGATTCGCGAATCGGATTGGGGAAAAAAAGCGGCGGCGGGGAGCAGCGACGTACCAATCGGGTAGACAAGCAGAAGCGGCGCGGATCTCCGATCGCGCCGCGGCGCTCGGCGGCGGCGGCGGCGCCCAGCCTCGGCTAGGCGGCGGACGGGGACGGCGGAGGCGTGGAGCGGGGAGGTAGTTGGGTGAGGAGTCTGTCTCGCAGCGGCGAGACGGGGAGAGAAGGGGCCTCGAGTTGGGGGCGGAGGGGACTCGGGTGATTGGGGTGAGTTCAGGTTCAACGAACAGGGGAGTACCGACCGGCCACGGAAGCGTGACGCGTGCGCCCTGGCTATGCGTCTGCTGCTTCTCTGCGGCGGCGTGAAGGGCCGGCATTTGGCAAGCTTAGGCCCAGACCTCTTCTCGGGCCGAACTCTTTCTTCTCTCGAGAGGGCCGCCCGGTAATTTAAATGGGCTAAGTTACATTTTGCCGCCAAGTCAACCGTCCTACTGCTACCAACGTCAACGTTTAGGAGATATAAAAGACTATGCACTGATTGTTTGAGGAGTAAAATAAAATTTATCAAAAATCATTATTTTTTATAGAAAAAATATACAGTTAAAAATCCTAAAATCTAGTTTAATCTTAGAAAATTCATAGAAACTTTATATCAAAAAAATATGAAAACAATTGTATATTTCATTTAAAATCATAGTATATCCCTTAGTATCTAATTTTTAAATATTTAGATCTTTGTCAAAAGTAACCTTTTCTTAGACCAAATTTGTCTTAAACTTATTTTTAAAATCATGCTCTATCTTCCGGCACCTAATTCATAGTTATTAAAATTTTATGGTCTCCTTTTGGTATTTATTTGCTAGTAAATACAGAACTACCCTTGTTATCTAGTATAGTACTCTAAATATTTTTTCTTATAAAATCTGCACAATTATACATCCTGAGTCTCATTTGATCTTAGAACATTCATTTTTGCTCGAAAAATACATGATACTAGTTTCTTATTTTTTATAAAATCATGCCATATAAGTTCAAAATAATATGAAACCATTTTCATTTTTATAAAATCATCGTCCATATTAGATGACTAGTTTGGAGCTATTTATGTCTTCTTTCATTATTATGTTTACTTGCTAGTACCTATTGTCATTATCTATTATAATTAGTCGATGTTGATGATCGAGACTATGTAGAAGGTTAAGTGTATGTCTACCCGAATCTTCTTTCATCTATTATAATTAGTCGATGTTGATGATCAGTGTCCTCCGAAAAAAATAATAAGAGCAACTATAAGTAAAAAAATAAAACAGGGCCAAATGAGATCTAAATATTTAAAATTAGATATTAATAGGTAGAGCGTGATTAACTAGTTTCATATTTTTTTAGATCTAAAACAAATTTATGTGAATTTTCTAAGATTAAACTAGATTATAGAATTTTTAATCGTATATCTTTTCTGAAAAATAATATTTTTGATAAAGTTCATTTGACCCGTCGTACTATCATGTAAAGTCCAATTTACCTCCCTCAAGACTGATGTGGCACCATATAGGATGTTTTATTAGGATGTTTTATTTCGCACCACGTAGGACAAAATCGAGTCGAGGAAGTCTGTTAGGACAGTTTACGAGGCAGGGTGGAAACGCAGGCTCGGTCCATTATCCACGGAAATAAATTGGACTTTTTCCAAAAAAAAAAGCCAGACTGCGGGTCAAATCAAAACTTAGAGAGAAGAGGGACCAGAGTGACCTTCAGTTCGAATGCAAGTATGCAACCGTAAAAGCAATTGAACCGAAGCAAAAAGGTTCCTCATAGCATGTTTTTATAGTGAGATGATGAGATCATATTTGAATCAGCTGTGTATAACTCGCATATGGTTTTTAGGTGCATGAGCTCTCTAAAATTTTGTATAGTTAAATAATGAGCACAGTGCTCTCGAAATTTTGGTACTCGTCCTTCGATAGAGTGGGTAGTACTAGAAAACGCCGATGACAGCTTTATATATAAAGCATCCTTAAAGGATACTAGGATTACCAGTTTACAATACAGCACAAACCGCTCGAAGAGCAGCACCCAACAAACCCGTAACGAGACTCTCTAGGCCGCGCGCCCGAGATAGCACGACACTACTCGCGACGAACAAACTAAAGGGCTATGAAACCATTGCAGATCAACTGGACCCGACCTTCCGCGGAGCCAACAACTCCATCCGCTACGGCTACAGGAGGACTCCAAACAACGCCTTCAGGAAGGCAAAGGCGCGACGGCGCCAACGTTTGGTTTTCACCAAGGGGAGCTTCCACGAGCCGCCGTCGAACGAGACCCTGCAGACAACGCCCTCAAGAGGGAAGAGCAACCTCCGTTGTCCGACCCTACACCGGATCGAAGCTTACGCTTGAGGACCTCCGCCCGACGAGCAGAGAGCACTTGTACCGATCCCACACACTTCCATCCACCGCCCACCGTCACCGCCGCCGAAGCTCGTTCCTAGGTTCTATATGCACCTGATGGCAACACCCGACATCTCGGGGAGGTTTGGGTCCCTCTATTGGCCCCAAAACTCCTGTCGACCCCTCTATTGGGCGACACCGTGCTTCATAAAGTGAGACTGAAACCATGAACCCAGAGGCAGAGACTTGACGTGGCTATGGGGATGGCTTTGTCGACGACGTGAACACAGAGGTGGTACAATTGACCAAGATGAAGCCACCGGAGGTAGCCAGGACGGGGGCCGACGCCTCCCCAGACGCCGCCACCATCAGGGAAACGCCAACGCCAACCCTGACCCCTGACCGGAGCCGCAGTCCTCGAAACCATGACACCGGACCGTCACCACGACGGTACCAGTTGTCGTCGCCCCCGCCAACCCACCACTCCGGTCCGAACCGACGAGGCTCGGGGCACCAACCCAGGGGCCAAGCCCCCAAATCCGCCCGATCCAGAGGCAGGCCAAGGCCACCCGCGCAGGCCGCCAGGAGCCTCTAGCCGCGCGCTTGCCGGCCGCCGTGGTCTGGCCGCCGGCCACAGGCACCGTGCTTGGCCGCCAACCGGCCGCAGCGGCCCGCCGCCGCGCGCCGCCCCCTGGATCCGCGCTCATGGTGCCTCTCCGCGCCCACGGCCGTCGGCACCGTGCCGCCGGACCTTGCGCGCCGCAGTCGACGCCGACGCGCACGCCGAGACCGCCGCCGCCGCGCCCTCCCATATCCACACCGTCGGCTCGCGCTCCAGGGTGGATCTGTGCGTCGGGCGCCGAGAGCTCTCGCCGCCGCCATCCCAGGGGCCAGCCGGACTTCCGGTGGCACCCTCTGGCGGCGGCGAGAAGGGGAGGAGGGCGGGGCGGCTTGGGGCGCGGGCGCCGCCCGGGTTGTTCGACGCGGGGGCGACGCGGGGGGTGGGGGGGAGGCTGTTCGCTTGTCCCCGTAGCTTGCTGCTTTGGGAGCTCATAGAGTGGGTAGTACTCCTAGGACATGTTTAGTTCCAAAAAGCAACTCCCAAATACACTATGCAAAAAGAAGATTTTCCATCATATTAAAATGTCATAACTAAGGCTGGATATCGAGCTGGCTCGGCTCGGCTCGGTTCGGCTCGAGCTGGCTCGTTAATGTACCGAGCTGGCTCGGCTCGGCTCGTTAATATACCGAGCTGGAAGGCAGGCTCGGCTCGGCTCGTTTGTTAGCTCGAGCTGGCTCGTTTGGCTCGTGAGCCAGCTCGTTACATAAAAATCAGACAGCAGCAACCAGCATAACGCTCAAGCTCAAGCTCAATGCAGTTACAACATACAACTCACAAGTTCATTCAGCAGACACTCAGACAGCACTCCATCACGCAAGCTGCAAGCTACACGGCCACACAGCACAACCGAGCCAACAGCCAAGTGCCCAATAGGCCAACACGGCAGCATATACAGATACAACAAGTCCAAGCATCTAGCAAAGGGTCTAGGTCTAGGAGTTCAGGAATCAGGAGTTTAGTAAGGACATAACACAAACAAAAGTACATGCATTCCAATTTTCAATTGAAGCCAAAAGTTGACAGCCAATAGAATAACATGGTCTTGTCGTGTCCTGGTGTCCTCTCCATTTTCTCCTCCGTCTCCACTCAAAAGTATACTGCAAGTAAACAATAGATTTGTGAGGCAAAAATTTTCAGAAATTCACAACATACTACAAACGAATAGTTACTTCAATTGTACTCCACTAGTTGCTAGCCACCACGCATTTTGGAAACTCCACGCTCTCAATGTCACCATCATCACCTTCCCCCTGCACAGATAAAGCTATGTGAGCATCACATAGCACAAACTTAACAAAATAAAGGGAGTCCTAGAGAATCAACACATATTTGCATACCACAAGAATAGGAGAACTTCGAGAACCACGTATCCAACTAGAAGCACAAACTAAGGCCTGGACTGTTGCTGGCTTCAATGAACTTCTGTAATCATCAAGAATTCGACCACCAGTGCTGAAAGTGCACTCTGACGACACACTGCTAGCTGGAACAGCCAAGAACCTCTTTGCCATACTAGCAAGCACAGGAAATCTATGAGTATTCACAATCCAATAGTTGAGCAAGTTGAAGTTCTTCTCATCAATGGAAACATTTGCTTCATCCAAATAGATCAGTAACTCAGATTTTGAACTTTCTGTAGCACTAGACTCTAAAAATGATTGGAATCCAATTGGTATTATAGAAGCCAATGAGCTACTTGTATCCTTTGATGAAGAGGTTGATTGAGCATTGCTTGGGCTAGTATCACCAATCTTGCAGCGATATATCAACTCATACCTCTTGTACAACCTTTCCAACTCCTTCTCAATTTCATCCATCTCTCTTTGAAATCTTAAGCTGTCATAAATCTGAGCAAAGCACCATCTAATGTATCTCATTTTGAACCTAGGGTCAAGAATTGTAGCTATAATCATGACATTGTTCCTCACTTCCCAATATTTGTCAAACTTTTCTAACATTGCAGTAGCCATACCCATCATATATGAATCCCCTGACATCTGTGCCTCTTTCAGTGCAATCTTTACTTTCACTATGTAGGGATAAAATACGTTGGCAGTGGGGTAGGTCGATGCTGAAAATGCAGTGGTTGCCCCTGCCATTGTTCCCAATAAGGGCTTGATTTTGTCATACAATTCCCATTGGGAGTTGTCAGGTTCCCACTCATAACTATTGTCTACTTCATAATAGTAACCAAATGCTTCCTTATACTCAATGCAAGAATCTAGCATTTTATAAGTTGAACTCCACCTTGTTTTAACATCGAGAGACAAACCTTGTCCAACTTTAATAGCATATTGGTTGCAAACCTCCACAAATTTATACATACGGGATGGAGACCTCTTAAAGAACTTCACTGTGTTTCTAAGGTCACTTATCAAAGACTCAATTGGCTGCAGCCCATCATTAACAACCAAATTCACTATGTGTGCAGCACAACGAACATGGAAATAAATAGGATCAAAGTTTGTGTTTCTTCTAGCAAGCAGCTTGGACTTCAAATTAGTGATGGCAGCATCATTGTTTGCCGCATTATCAAGAGTGATTGTCATGATTTTATCCTCTATTTTCCATTCAACCAAGCACTCGAAAACAGCCTGAGCTATCACAATACCGGTATGGGGAGGATCCAGCTCAACAAAGTTAAGAACACGGCATTGCAAGACCCAATTAGCATCAACATAGTGTGCCACCAAGCACATATACTGAATATTTTGATTAGATGTCCATAGATCAGTAGTTAGACTTATTGATTCAGCCTCTCTAAGACTCTTCTTGAGCAGATCTTTCTCAGATTCATAAACCTTCATACATTCATTCTTAATAGTCTTCCTACCAATAGATTCATAGTTGCTATTCATCCATTTCATCAAGATATTAAACCATTTATGCTCTACCATCCTAAATGAGTACTCATGGACAATTATCATCTTGGCAATCAAAAGTCTAGTGTGATCATGATCATATTCAATAGGATTGACAACAACAGTTTCACCATCTGGAGAAAAGGTGAGTGTACCTTGAGCAAGGTTTTGTTTGGTCTTAGCCAGCTTGTTCAAAAACTGTGTGCACTTCTCTAGGTGTCGGTTCAGAGTTGAAGTAGCTCCCCCTGGATGATACACATAAGTTTTACTACAGAACTTGCACTTTGCTTTTGTCTGCATAACCCCAAATTCTTTCTTGGATGCAACAGTGACCATTTTAAAATACTTCCAGCAATCAGCCCTCTTTGCTCTCTTTACCTTGCACTTGGAAGGAGACAACTGAATACCTGTCTTAGTCTTCTTTCCTCCTCTCTTTCTCTTCTGAGTCTTCACCTCATCTCCATCTCGATCCCCATCCTCTTTTCCACCAGCATCAGAAGGCATGCTCTCAGATAATTCATCAGCATGGTCCAAGCTATTATCCTCTGACAGAACCTCCACCTCTAAATCCTCTTCCTCCTCTTGCTCCTGCTCCCCACCCCCCTCCTCCGACAGAACATCCATGGTCCAAGCTATTATCCTCTGATAGAACCTCCACCTCTAAATCCTCTTCCTCCTCTTGCTCCTGCTCCCCACCCCCCTCCTCCGACAGAACATCCAGTTCCTGCAGAACAGAAAGCACAAGGCAGCAACCAGTAGCATCAACATCAATGCATCATACAGGTGCAAGGTAAAGAGAGCACCTTATCTATCGATATGGAGGCAGCACCAGATGGGCATGACGATGGAGGCACAACTGGCCCGGCCGGGACGGTCCACCGTCGAGGTCGATTGCGTGCCGAGGACGACGTCTTGGTTGGGGGCCTCACGTGCTTGCTCCTCGATTCAACACTTGCTGGTGGTGGACGAAGTTCTTGCTGCTCCTCCTGGACTTGGCTCTCCATGGGGAGCTGCCGAGCGGGGGACGGACGGACGGGGCTTGCCGCTTGCCCCTCCCTGCCTCGCCGTCGCGGAGTGTTGGTGCGGCGGGCGTGAGCGGCCCGCGCGACGGCCGCACGCCGCGCGCGCACTTCTTGCTGGGCGCTGCCGCCGCTGGTGGTGTGTGTGCGGGAGGGGAGGGGAGGAGAGTGGTGTGGTCTGTGGTGTGCGCCCGTGCGGGCGTGCGGGAGATGCGGAAGCCGGTAGGGGGTCTTACCTAGGGTTTGAGATGGGCCATGGGCCTTTTGTGCATCAGGGATTATGGCCCAGCAACGCTGGCTCGTTTCAGCTCGCGAGTGGCTCGCGAGCTGGCTCGTTAATGGACCGAGCTGAAACATTGGCTCAGCTCGTGAACAATTTCAAACGAGCCGAGCCGAGCCGAGCCGAGCTACTAATGAGCCGAGTCGAGCGAGCTACTGAGCAACGAGTTTTTTGTCCAGCCATAGTCATAACATGCATGAAGTATTAAATATAGATGAAATAAAAAACTAATTGCACAGTTTTGTTGTACTCTGCGAGACGAACATTTTGAGCCTAATTAATCAATTTTTGGATAATTTTTCACAAATACAAACGAAATGATACAGTAGCACAATGATTACGAAGTGATCTTACTTCCAAATTCAACCTCCCAATTCTAACCTCTAACACCACCGTAGTTGATTTAGTACAAAACCAATTAAAACGCTTGACAATGATTACTGGAAAGTTTGATCAGGACAAAGGCACGTACAACGCGCGTCGCCGGCCGTCGCCATGCAGCAATTTTTTTTGCGAAAAGCCCCCCGCGAGCCGCGGTTAGCGGCGAGCCGTCGCCTCGTTCGTCGACGGCACCGGCGCGTGCTCCGACGCGAGTCGCCGACTCCCGACGCGCGTTGTAGCACCCGCTGTGGCTCATCGACGGCGGCGGGGATCCGATGTGCGGGGCGCGTGCGAGCGGAGTTCCACTTTGGCGGCAAAGTTTTGCGCGTTCCCCCCAAGCCAAAATCCCTGTGTCCTCCTCTCCACAAATAGCTTCTCCGGCCTCAAATCCAAGCAGTTATCTGCCGGCCGCCGCGGGGTCGTAGTCGTTGAGGAGGCAGCGGGCGACGGCGGCGCAGTTGGCGGCTTCGCCGGCGAGGCGCCCGTCGTTGTCCCAGACGGGCTCGAGGCGGCGGATGCGGCGGAGGGAGGTGAGCATGACGAGAAGGTTGGCGTCGAGGCGGAGGAGCTCGCAGACGAGGTCATAGTGGCCGCTGGCCGCCGCCCAGTCGATGGGCGTCGCGTACCACCCCTGGTCGCTCGTGCTCTCCCACCGCAGCGGCACCGATGGCTCCCTCCTCGATTCCCCGTCCGTGCTTGAATTTTTTCTTCGAGTACACTTCTGGTGTAATTTATGATGGATTTGGGTGGGTTCAGCTTCATGGTTGCTTGGCTGGTTGATGTTGTCCTCCGTCAATGCATATGCTCACCATGTGTTCGTTGATATGCCTTGCAGCAATTTTCTTTCATGTTCTGACGTCTGAGCAGTGACCCTGAATCTTGTAGCACTCTGAACTTGAATGAAATTGGATGGTTGTGACCTTATTTGTTTCTGAACCTCAGCTCTGCATGCTAATTACAGTTTATAAGTGATTCTTGACATTTTGAGTTACAATATGCAAACGTGTATTTTCTTCTCTAGGATATTACAAGATCAGTATCATTGATTCGTTGATTGCTGGCTTGCTGCCACCACAAGGACTATGAGGAAGCATAGCAATAGAGGTTCAGAGACTCAGAGTGTTTGTTTGTTGGTGTAACGTGCATATATATTGATACAAATTCTATTATATTTGTGTTAAGAATTTATCTACTAATTTGGATTCACCGTGTATTATCTCTTCTGAGCAACTCATGAGAATTATTGGAATATGTTATGCATTCTCCCTTCTAAACAAGATGGCTACAAAGATGAAATATATATAAGATTACCATGATTTGTGTGTCAAATGATGAATTAATTATCTTATAGACAGCCAAACAGACAATCCATTGTACAAGCTGTCTGTTTGTGTAAAAAGACAGCAAGCTGTCTACACGGTTTTACTTGCCCTAAAACAAAGTAAAATACAATAACAGGCGATTTAGGATAGCTGCTTAGGTCTAGTTCCGATATTTGCTTTAACTGAATGCAAATTATCACTGTATCACAGGATGATGCAAATTTACAATGCAATGGTCAACATACACACACACGTCACCTACCTAGAAAAAGAATGGCAAAAAACATACAATTTGCCCCCAAGGAATCCTTGCTGACAAAAAGCGAGCAAATCAAACTACCAGCTAGAAGAATGTGCGCATGCTGTACAGCAAAACGTCGCCAGCACCCAGCAGGCCCTTGCCCTTGCACCGGTGCATCGGACTAGGAGAGTTCTTCACTGAGCTGTGCCCCTTTGGCGACCTTGACGAACACGTCCTCCATGGTGGTGTCGGCGAGGCCCCATGCCTGGACCTCCACCCTCTTCTTGAAGCTCTCCACGGCCATGAACACATCCGCGATCCTGGATTCCTGCTTCGGCAGCTCGTACTTCTGCGTCCCTGACAGATTGTACACCCTCCTGGCGCTTGGTGAGAGCCTGCGCACCAGATTTTCGACCTCTTGTTCGAACTCGGGCGGTGTCGTCATCGTCAGCACATAGTACCCTCCATATCTAGCTATAAGCTGCCACATGATCGATTCTTTGTGTTAATCTCGTTTGAACATATGAGCTTTCGCAATTGATCTTCAAGAAGTATGTGAAATCTTGTGGTGTGGGACTGGAGTATAGGACTACCTCTTTGGGCGTGCCTATGCACTGCAGGCTTCCATCAACCATGATACATAGTCTATCACAAAGAGTTTCAGCTTCTTCCATGGAATGCGCTGCAAAGATGGCACAAAAATAAGAGCAAAAAAGAGCTATTGATACTACAGCAGGAGAGGAAATTATGGCCAAGCGCAAGCTAGCGAATGACCAAGGTTTCTACTCTGAATATTTACTTGTTAGAATGATTGCTCTATCCTGCTTTGCTTGCTTCACAGCGCTCCAGAGACTCTTCCTTGAAGCTGGGTCTAATCCAGTGCTAGGTTCATCCATGTACACGACCTGAGGCACAATTACAAGGTGTCAGCAGTTACTACTTGTGGCCTATGGAAATGTTGGATTCTGTATAAAGCAATACTTTAGCATCTCCAATCAGTGAGATGGCGACACTAAGACGCCTCTTCATGCCACCACTGTACTTCTTGACTTGCTTATCGGGAGCACCCCCATGAAGCAAATTTACACTCCTTAAAGACTCATCAACAGCCTGCAAGCATTGTCATTGCGGTAAGTTTCTTCTCAAGGTTGAAACTCCACAAAAGGAAGTACATAACTGTTTTACATAATCCAATAGGCGAATTTAAACAGCACAATGGTTTAAAGGCATCCAAACAAGACAGGATTAGTTTCATCTGAAAGATTATTATGCTGCTGCAATAGGAAATTATGTGGTAAGCAACAGGCATACATGTAAATATGTGACTACTTACAAGATCCAAAGATGAACCACTAAGGCCCTTCAGTCGGCCATAAAATTGGAGATGTTCTCTACCAGTTAGCGTCTCCCAAAGCATACTGCATTCCGAATAAAAACCACAGAATGTTTAAATTGTAAGATTCTTTTGTCGTGTTTTTTTTTGTTTCCAGACAAAATATTACTCAGAACATATCAGCAATAAAGAAACCAAATGTCCTACTCATTCTGCGGGCAAACCCCCATGCTGTTGTATATCTTTTCCATGTCATTCTGTATGCTCAAACCCCGTACAAATGCATTTCCAGACGTTGGCTTTACAAACCCAATCATCTGTCAGGAAAGAAGGAAAGATCAATATCAAAATATGGTTTGGGGAAAAAAACACAAGCCATTTGCTAGTCTACATGTGAAATTTGAAAAGGGGCCTTTGATGATCCAAGAAAGCATTGTCAAATTACCTGCAATCTGTGACTCTAAGAAAATATAGGACAAGGTGTTCGCGAAAAAAGAAAATATAGGACAATATTGCGAGGAAAAATAGTAGCAGTATACAAATAGTGCTAACTGCTATCTGACATTTTTTAAAACAAAGTTAAAAGGACTGGAGACTTGGAAAGAGAGGAGTATAAATTCCTAACAAATAGAGCTTAGATAAAGTGTATCATGTAGAGGAATCTGATGACAAACCATGCTAATAAAAGAGCTTTTGCCAGCTCCATTAGGACCAAGAATACCAAGACACTCTCCATAAGGCAAAGCAAGCGATACACCTTGAACCGCAAACTTATCAGGATTACCATCCTTTCCATGGTATACTTTTTTGAGGTCATCGCAGACAACAGCATAGCCACTAGTTTGTTGCTGTAGCACATGATCAACAGTCTCCCTCTGCAGTGAAACCATGCCATGGTAATTTATCAGCACAATTTTTTTTTCTCGAACAATTTATCGGCACAAATAAAAGTAGTACAGTGACATCTCATACACAGATTTGTTCACACATGAAATGAACGAAGTTGCAGACTAAATTTTATTCAGAAAGAGAACATCTATAGTTAGTTAGAGTAGTGTTAGAGATAAAAAGGAATTCATTATAGGTAAATCCAAAGTTTTTATATTACACTTAGACAATGCCAGGAGATTGGAAATTGACTGTGTGCAAGAAATGGAGAAACAAACGACTACAAAACGAGAAACTTACTTCTTTGATAATGTCTAGCTTCTCCATTTCTACATGAACATCCTTATCAGCTATTTCGTTAACAGTTACCCTTCTCCAAGTGGGGTCCTTCTTCAGGAGACGTTTGAATATCGAAAGGAAACTAGATCTGTGTCCAACTGAAGCAGCATGGTCGAGATAATATGCAATAGGAAGCAAGACCAACCATTCTAAAATAATAATAATTAGCACATCTCTCATTCCATTCGTGTGGTCATTTAGATCACTCCATCGCATGCCAGGGCTTCCTGTTTCTGAAGCGGTAATAGCATATTGGCCAAGCTCGTATAGTCCTCGATATAAAGAAAATGCAGGTATTATCTCCAGAACTGTAATCCAGTGTCCTGTAATAGCATGGGTGAAATATTATGCTATAATCTCAAAATGATTTATTGAAGAAATATGCCTAAGAAATTGAGGATGAGGATAAGGAAACGCAGGACCTATTTTCTCACTATGCATGATTAAAACTATAATATGATATGACGATGACAACAATACAGTTATGTGAATTTAGACAAAAAGATAATGAAATATTTCTTTAAAGTGATTGGTAAACTTACGTGGGAATTTTCCACCTTCAATAAAATTGCGAATAAGATTTCCTGCCATCAACCCTGACACAAATATGTACAGGTACGCAATTGCTGTAGAAACAAGATATAAGAAACATCACATATCTTCCAGATCTGAGAAAAAATGTTATGAACATGGAAATAAAATGGTGCTGTTCTGTTTACCTTGAGCGGTGTTAACTTTCGAAAAGAATGATGAAGCTAGGAAGGCCATTACAATCTGCAGATTAATGAAGCTGAAAAAGAAAACAAACTGGATACTGTAATCGTTTATCTTGAAAAAGTCCACACCTGCAAAGTGGCAAGTGAATTAGATAAAGACCTTCAAAGAAAGTACTATTTTGTTAAGATGGTCATTGTTGATATCCTACCTATGATGGATCCAAAAATGACAAATATGATCATATACACTGTGGAGAAAATAAGGAAGTACATATAGTATATAATCCAGTAAGGTCCATCCCCAAGCCCATGCATCTTCATCATTGTTCGGAGTTTGTGTTGCTTCTCGTATACAAGGTATGTCAGCAAAACCTAATTACAGTACAAGAGTTTCAATACTTGGTACTCTGAGTAAAAATTATATTGCACGTTGCCCACAAAAAAAGGAACTCCAAGCCCAATAAAATCATACCGGAAAAAGCAAGACAACCACCCATTCAAAAAAGAGTGGACCGACAACAGCAGAAAAATCAAATGTCACACGACTGGCTTGCTTAGGCATTTCTTTTGTGAAATCGAGCAACATGTTTATGCCTGAACCTTGTACAAGTTGGAGATAGGCATTTGAGACCTGAACAGATGTCAAGATAATATGTTATTTGAGGAGAAACAACTGTATATATTCTTGATAGCATTGCAAAATGAGTAACATTGCTATGTAAGAAAAGCTGAAATTCTTTTACCGATAACGAGATCAGTTTCATCATCCTATATTTTAAACAAAACAGGAAGTTATAATGAAATGAAACACAAAATATTTTTTAAAAAATATGGTTCCGCATGCTGGTCAGTTCATCCTTATTTGGATGACAATTTACATGTATGGTGATTGTCCTGGACTTCTGGTTGTCTTCTTCTCATGGATCATACTGTGAAATGACTAGCATTTTATGGAGTAGCACTAAAAAACGACATTTCCAGCGCGTTGATAGTCAGGACATATAAGAAAAGTTCAATTTTGTATCATGAAGAAGATAGCACCCACCACATTCAATGAGCGTGGAATGCGCAGAAGTCCAAATGGCATCGGAATATAAGAGGCATTCTGATAAGTCGAGTTATATAAAGCAAGCACATTAAAATGCTTCTCACTTGAGTCTTGGAAATCATAGGCTGCAGTAACAGAATTAATTAGAATTACTTGTGCTTTCTAATGCCTACTTGTCATAAAACAAATGCAATATCAGCATAGATAAGGGGAGGTGGCATACCCATCGCAACTTCATTTATCCCTTGTGCAGTTTTCCCTTTACGGTAGCCCTGGAATGTTTCATCATTAATTGTTCTTGAACTGTTCCGCCACAAGGGTAAACCTTGGACACATTTTATCTCTGCTAGACATAAGTATGAGATTTAAATGAAATGCTTTTCAACCAAACAACCCCCCAACAAGATAAAAAACACATAAGGATGACAATAGCAGGACGGAAACACTGGGAATGCAGAAAAGTCAAAGATTATTACAAGAAGAGAAGTTCTGGAAAAAAATGTGTAGCTGCCAGGATAATGAATATTCAAGATTAAATTGTCTTTTCCTCATGTTATAGGAAAATGATAACACCTAGTCAAAATGATTCCTCATAGCTCAGACTCTGCCAACCAGGAAGGCCCATGTTAAGGACACTCGGACACTTTTTCTCAAGAGGACACTATTCTGCTCAAAGCAAGGAATAAAATACCTTTCTGAACATTAATGGAACCAATGGTAATTGGAATTGTAACTGAACCACTGGACTTGCATTGCTGTTCAAGAACATATATGGGTCGATCTGAGTCAAAAGCAGGTTCAATGAAACCCGTAGTAGATCCTGGTAAATCTGTACCCTGAAATTTATTTATATGTCAACAAGAAAGTTTTGTTTTAGTTTCATTCTTGAAAAAATATTCAGAGAAGTACTAGTGCAGTGATTTCAACTTACAAGCAGAAGACTAGATATGCTTGTGTAATCAGAAAGATTTGAAAATGGTGAGCTTGTGAACAGGTTCTGCATGATACCTGTCAAACAAAGGGGTAAAGTTGACTGTTTCGGAAACATGGTTAATAAACTAAACCTCTCGTATTCTTCTCGTAAGTGACACAATGCTTACTTCATTTGTTACTTAAAAGAAAGCATCTTCCAAAAAAAAGGTTCTTCTTACTTACGGGCCCAACATTAACCAGATTTGTGGGGAGCAGAAACCAGATGGTACAAAATACTTACTATTAGATAGAGTTCTGTTTGCTCCAGTGAAGGGTATACTGGCTTGGCAGGATTGTGTCTTTCTACATGATGCATCAGGGAGGCCTGTGAACAAACTGGAGGAATCCTGCACAGCGCGGTATTCTGGGAGGGGTACTTGCACGAGAGCAGGCCATTTTGGAGGATTTGGTATGGGGCAACTACGTGCCTGTTGCGGTGTTGAGTACTGAATTCCACACAAATTTTGGCAAGGGCCTGTTCCATTGACATTAACACACTTGCAGCCACACTTGAATTCCGGCTTATCCAGTAAATTGTTGATGACTCTTTGAAGAACGCTGATAATGACACAAAGGTATATGGGAACTATGATTAACCGAATGGTTCCCTTCCTATTACGTTTCTGCAAGGTGATGAATCATGGATCACCACACCTGTTAGCTTAACTCATACAACCAGTATATAATTATGGCACTACGACAAATGCAATTTGAACATTCTACTTTGCCATTAATAGATATCACTTGGCATGTTATAAGCTTATAGATGTTAAGCAAAAACCACCAGCAGAGTAGAAAATACAGCACAGGTGACGTTTACAGCAACTTTTGACATTTGACATCTAGCGGAACACAGCGTCACAGTGCCAATCCCCAAATTCTACCCATTTGGGCTTACAAGTTATAACAAGTCCGGTCAGCTTTCAGGGAAATCAGTTCATTTTCTCTCGTACTGCAAAGTGATTAATCTAGTCCCCATCCTCCCAACCAAGCCCTCGGATGATCGACCAACAAATTCCCAACATTCCAACAAGAGAAAAGGATAGAGTATCTGTGAAATTTGGGGAATAATTGTGTGCTTGAGGACCTCGAACTGTCCTATACAGAGGCACGCACAACCACAAAAGTAAAAGTTTTATCCCATTTATAGAGGAAGAATTATTACTCTTAATAAGAGGTGATATGAAGTCATGACTTCCTGCAAGACCGCAACTAAGAAAAATATGGTATCCGCCACATACATGGTGACAAACTGAACATATGAATCGAACAATTCCCTAACAACTGCAATAATCCATGAAAGTCTATTACAAGAAAAAAAAATTGAAAACTGTATGTCAATTTTGCAATTACACAAGAAACTTTCCATTTACAGAAGGGGCGCAACTTTTATCCCATTTGTAATAACAAGTACTTTCTGGAAAGGGGAATAACGAATACTTTAAGAGGTAGCATGAACACATGACTTCCTGCGAGACCGCAATTAGGCAAGTATAGTGTCCACAGCGTAGATGGTGACAAGTGACAACATTAGAAGAACATTTCCTAATAACTGGAATCCATCGAAGCCTCTTCCTTATCAGAGATAAAACAGATTGAAAACTGTGTGTGCATTTTACAGCTGCATAAGAAAAGTTCCCTATGGAGCATCCTCAAAGAAAAACGACCAGGAAAGGAGAATGGCAGAGCGGTTGGGGATCGGACCTGGAAGATGAGGTTCTTGCGCAGGAGGGCATTGGTCTGCGACACGAAGCTCGGCGGCCTCGGCCCAGCCGCCGCCGCCGCCGCAGCCGAGGGCGGTTCCATGGCGCGGCGGCAGTTCTTGGTTTTTCGCCGCTGTTTCTTTCTCTCTCCGTGGAGTCAATGGGGAAGATGGAAGAGGAAGCAGAAAAAAGGCAGCAAATATGATTAACCGTTAAGATCGGAAGAGGGAGATTTATAAAGGCAACTCGCAAGTGGCAACTGCACAGGAGAGATGCTGCTTCCCGCCACAGAGGAAAATTTTTGTATAATTTTTTTGGTCAACTCATTTGTTCCTCGATCTGCCTTACCTGGTGTAGAATTATTGGTTGGGCAAAAGAATTTGCTAGTTATAAGATTGCGCAGAAATTTCCAATTTCAAACGAGTCTTGTGTTGCTAAGTACTTCCTCCATTTTAAATTATAGTTCGTTTGATTTTTTTTTGTTTGACCGCTTGTCTTATTAAAATTTTATGTAAATTATCATATCTTTTTAGAGTGGCTTACTTTATTAATAAAAAATCTTCAAATGTCTTAAATTTGATTATATTTACACAAAACTTGTAAATAAGACGATCAGCCAAACTTATAATAAAAAAGTCAAATAAACTATAATTTAGAACGGAGAGAGTAGCCAATTTTTTTGTGTTTGGATTTTTGTATCAAGGCTCCTACTCCGCAAGACTGCGACACTTGCACGGGCAATAGCATTATTTGCAGCATCCTATTGTCTTCACAAGTCCATCAATAAATCCAAACAGTTGAGTCAGGACTGAAATTTAACCATTTAACTATTTAGAAGGGTTAGGATGAGGATCGGATGTGGTTTTCAAGTAAAACTAAAGCTTCAGCTTGAGTTCAGGTCCCTTAATTCCTTTAGATTCAAACCTCTTTTAGTTTGGGTTCAAAATTCATTGGCGCTTCTTATTTTAAAGTGATTTAGTCTGACTCGAAAGCTAGCCAAAGTGATGCTACTTCGTGTCACCATTTGCCCATAGTGAGAACTATTCTCACGCGCTCTCCCACAGAGAGGCATCATCACACGTAACGAGAAATAGACACCACCTTATCTCAATTAGTTAAACTAATCGTATTTGGTATCGTCAACGTCATTACATCCTGATAACAGAAATTATCATGATAATTCTTGTTTTGGCCACGAGAAGTCTCAGCTCACAGGGGCGGAGCCAGGCCCTTTTGTTGATGCCAGCTGACATCGATGATTTATGTAAATTCAGTGAGAAAACACCCCATATAGCTGCTCATGTATATATCTGACACCAATGTATAGTATAGCTGACATCGGTGGCTGTTTAGGCTGGCTCCGCCCCTGTCAGCTCAAGCTCTCAAGCCTCCCACTCCCGGCCCGGGTAAACGACGATAGGCCACGAGTAATTGCAGGTTTGACAACACATCATGCATGTGATGATTCTTACGGAGACGGCATGAGAGGCTTCGCTTGACCGTAGTTCTCCGGAAATTTACATTTACGTTGTTGTACGCGGTTCTCGTTGACTAATCCTTTTTTTACTAGCTCATCGGTTGTCACTCTTTTAAAAAAAATTATCACATATGCCCAAGGTAAAGGCCGGTCAAACAAAATTAAAATGTTTCCTACGGAGTAATAAGCATCATATCATTAGCTCGCGTTGATCATCGTTGTTTGTTTACGAGTTAGCGAGTAGCGACCCTGGGCTTTGGGGCGAAGCAACCGATCGTGCATCCACGTGGGAATGGGGTTTTGGTTTTGGCGTCGTCTCCACTCTCCACAAAAGTCAAGACGATGACCGCATGATTCCGCGGCTTTGCTTTTGTCCACTCTGACTCGCAAAATGCAAATCAAATACACGTACAGTATATTAGCGCCGCAGGTTTATCCCTTTGACCTGAGCTCTTGGACACTTCGTAGTTAATAACATGCTCACAGCTTATTCAAACAGCGAGCAGCAAGCGGTAGTGTGTCATGTCGCGCCACGCTGTCCACAATCTGGAGCAAATCTCCTCACGTGGTGGAGCATCAATATACGGGAGAGTTGTAAAGATTTTTCCTGGGAATCGATCGAACTATGCTTCTTGCGAGTTATTGGATTCCCACAGCGTAGTCATTGAAATAGTATACACGTTGATTAATTTTACATAGAGCGTTATGATTCTTTTTTTATTACATAACTGCTATAAGCAAATAGAGCTGTTGTGATTGACCTAAAAGAACTTCAAATTTACAGGAATACGATTCACAGACAACATCTGGAAGGGAACAAAATTGGTTATTTAATTAGTACAAGTACACTGTGGTTACATCTTAGCTGAATGTATAGTTGCAAGCCAAAGAACTCTGCTTAACTGAACAGCACTTGATTAGCCACAAGTGCGGCAATGTGTACGATGAACAAAGCAGACCCATATATAACTAGTAAGTGGATTCGTATATAAACCCACGTTCCTACCTAGAAAAACTTCATACTTACAGCTAAACCGAATACATGATCTACAAACTTAACAGCCACGAGGCAACCGAATTGTCATTAGGGCAAATAGTTAGACAGCAGCTGACTTGTTGTTGCCACATATATAAAATGAGGTGATGTGCCTGTCATTTAATGAGAAAAGAGTGTGTTGATGTCTACTATCTCGTCTAATGATTTGGCCCGTGGTGCCATACAAAACGAGTACGTATTAATTATCACACTGTTGATAGTCAAAATTGGCAGCAGCCGAGGGAAACCGGTCTGACCGGTTTGCCGAACCGGTCAGACCGGTTTGGAGTTGTAATTCGGGTAGGATTAGGATTCCGAGTTTTGTCCCATATTGTAACCGAATTGGAAGGGGTACGACTTCCCCGGCCTATATATATATGAAGGCTAAGGCCGATTGAGAGTTATTCCAATCGAATCAAACACATTTGTTCCTTACTTTTTATCTCCAAACCCTAAACACTTTTCCAACCCTAATTGTTGTCCTTTGCTCGTCTCCGCGACGTACTAAGGCGTTCTAGGTGGCCTGCCGACCCTAGAGCAACCCTAGATTGCTTGAGCTCCGACGGGGTCCCTCCCGAGCTTGAGTTTCTAGGTCTTCACGATCTCCTGTCGGAAAGAGGTAACCGGTCTGACCGGTTTGCCCGAGGGAGGCCGGGTGTTGGCCGTGGTGACGGCCGTGCTGCGATCTCGAGTGTGTTGTTGCATCTTTGTGTCAACATACTTTTTGGCGACTCCGCTGGGGAAGATTAATCTGGTTCCAAGACCGATCTAATCTACCTCGAAGATGTCGGGTGCAACCAGTGAGCTCGACAAGAACAACATCATCACCGCTACGATGGAAGAACTCACGGACGAGGAGCGGAAGCGGTACCTGATTGCTGAGGAACACTTCAAGGCGCAATTCTTGAAGGGCTTCAAGAAGGATCGTGGAGGCTTCGTCAAGAGAGTTGAAGAGTTCGTCATGCCAGCTTTTAAGTTGGCTAACGATCAAGTTGAGGAGCTTCCTAATAAGGTAACCGGTGAACCCTCTGATTTAATGCAACAAATAACTCGCATGATGGATGAAAAGTTGCATGCTGCCTAAACTGTTACTAGTGAGTTAATTGTTAATATGGCTAGTAATTTTGAGGCGTTTAATAAGGGTAAAAATACTTTAGAAGATCCTAATGCATGCCCTAAAATTGATGCTGGCACGTCAGGTATACCGGAAAATATTATAGATCATAATTTGGGTATGCTGCCGAATTTCTATCAAGGCCAGCCACCTTATCCTAGTTGGGTCCAAGAACCGGTCAGACCGGTTTTCCCAACCGGTCAGACCGGTTTGCCCAATTCGGTTGGACAGACCGGTTCTATGGGTGTAGGTGCAACGAATGCAATGGTTTTATCCAATACAGCTACTTCTGGTCCTGTTTTTACACCCCCTCGCACTACTGGTGTAGGAAGCGCACCTGTGGGATCTAGTGTCTCTTTTGGACCGATTCCTAATACTACTCATAATACTGTGTATGGTGCTCCTCGTTTTCAGAATACAACTAGTGCGAATTATCAAGCCGATTTCTCTAAGTTCAAAGAGGATCTGACTAATACAATTAGAACAAAGCTTGGGATAGATATGAGTAGCTCACGTTTATATCAAAAACCATATCCTCCTAAATTTGATCTAGTTACATATCCTAATGGTTGGCGTGTTCCTCAGTTTGTTAAATTCAATGGTGAAGATAATCGTACCACTTGGGAGCATGTTAGTCAATATATTTTGCAGCTAGGAGAAGCAGCCTTTTATGAGCCATTGCGTGTTTGTTTGTTTTCATTAACTTTGACTGGAACTGCTTTCTCTTGGTTTTCTTCGCTTGCTCCCAATTCTATTCAAAGTTGGTCTCAATTGGAGCGTAAATTTCATGAGCACTTCTTTAGCGGAGAAAATAAAACTAAATTAACTGATTTAACATCTATTAAACAAAGCCGAGAGGAATCAGTTATAGATTATTTCAGAAGATTTAGGGATACAAAAAATAGATGTTTTAATTTATCAATTTCTGAAAAAGATTTAGCAGATTTAGCTTTTACGGGCTTGCGATCTTATTTGAAAGAGAAATTAGAAGGTTTTGATTTTCTTTCTATCAATCACTTGCAAATGAAGGTCATGAGTCTAGAATTAAAGCTAAAACATGTTAAAGAAAATGCTAAGCCTCATTGTTCTAATGTTCATATGGTTGATAATGATTCTGATAGTTCGGATGATGAGGATAGTGAAGTTTATGCTGCTGAATTTGTTTGACCATCAAAAGCTAAGCCTTGTTCTTGTCCTTCGTTGAAGCCGATTCAGAAAAATCGACGAGAAGAAATTAAATTTACTTTTGATGTTGCCAAATGTGATCGTGTTTTTGATGAATTGCTTAAGAATGGTTTCATTAAACTCTCTCATGCGATTCCACCAGCCGATCAATTGAAAAATCATGCATATTGTAAGTGACATGATTCTTTTTCGCATGCTACTAATGATTGCAATGCTTTCTGACGACAGGTACAATCGGCTATTAATGAAGGTCGATTGGTACTAGCTGAGATGCAAGTTGACAAGGCTCCCTTTCCTGTGCAAACACTTGATTTGAATACTAAAGTGTTGATTCGGTCGGAACAAGCCGAAGGAGCTAAGGGAAAGAATGTGATAGTTGGGGAGCCAAGGCCGGAAAAAATGGATGATCAAATTCCGGTCAGAAAAGTGGTGCTTGAAAAGACTCTGGATGGTAAAGAGTCTCTGAAGATTACAATTAACACATCGAGGCCCGGGGGGGCAAGAAAGTTCATCAATAGAGAATTGGTCCGCTAATCAGGCGAAACCGGTCAGACCGGTTTCCCAAACCGGTCAGACCGGTTTGCCCCTTGACTGACCTAGAACTTTCAAGCCTATATGCCCGGAAGTGGGTACTTGGAAAGTTAATGAGCCTAAAGTCAGAGGTACAGTTCTGAAGCAAGGACCTACCTTTAATCAGCTCTTGAACAAGTACACAAAGGCCGCTCAAGTTGATCGGCCGGTAAAAAAGAGACCAAGATCACCAATGCGTGGAGATGGTTATGCAGAGAACAATAGGTGTCGTGGTGATGTTGTTACTGTTTATCCACCACATAAGATGTATGCTACCATGCCATGGGCACCTCCGGCGTCAGATTCTCCATATCCAACATGGGACCAAGGAATGTGGATGCAGTGCTTTCCCATGCCACAACCACCTCAAGATTACATGGGCAATGGCCCTAGGATCCCAGTACATGACCGATTGGGCTCATATCAATCAGGTCCGGCACCAGCTAGCAAAGCGGTCAGACCGGTTTCCAAACCGGTCAGACTGGTTTGGTCTGAACAGAAGCAATATGCTCCTCCTCAGCAAGAATATCGTGTCAAGGAGAAGAAGGAGGAAGCAAAGCTTACAGAGGACTCAAAGCAAGCCAAGGCTAATGGGTTTGTTAAGATTGGTGACGTTCTAGTGGCTATGCAAGAGTTGGGTAAAAAGCCGATAGTTATTGGAAATTCGGTTGTTAAAAAACCTGTCATGGCTAATGATAATGTGAAGAAAATGTTTCAACCAAGGTGGTGTCCTTCTGGTTTGACTCATACACAAAAGAGAAAGTTGCAGTGCTTGCGAAACAAAGAAAAAAGGGAACATGAAGCTGAGAAGTTAAGAGATGAACATTTCAACAGGTATAGGCCAATGGTTCCTCAGAAGAAAATTTGGCAAGCCATTGTGCAACCAGCAGCACAACCGGTCAGACCGGTTTCAGAATCCGGTCAGACTGGTTTGGGTGCGATAGAAGCGATCCGACCGGTTTCTAGAACCGGTCAGACCGATTTGGAATCAGAGGCAGAAAGCACATTTGTTCCCATTATAAATGAAAATATTACACCAGAAAATCCTCCAGTGGTTGAAAATGAGGAGATGGTTGACTTTTAAGCTTCTCCAGAGCGTGGCAACATGGAAGTTAATGTTGTCTATTTATCATCTGATTACTTTGTGGTGCCGGAGGAGGAGGTGTCTCATCTTCAATTAAGACCTCGTGATGCTATATTTCAGAAGCCGCAAGAATCAAACAATCACTTGAAGGCTTTATACATGAGAGGTCATATCAATGGGAAGCCAATCTCGCGAATGTTGGTTGATGGTGGGGCGATCGTGAATCTTATGCCCTATTCTCTCTACAAGAAGATTGGCGGAAAAGACGAAGAATTGATCAAGACGAACATGACGGTTAGTGGAGTCGGTGGCGGTAATCCTATTGGCGCCAAGGGTGTGGCTTCTATGGAGTTGACCATTGGAAGCAAGACCGTTCCTACAGCTTTCTTCGTCTCAGAAGTGCAAGGTAACTTCAGTTTAATTCTTGGGCGTGATTGGATTCATGCAAATCAATGTGTACCTTCTACCTTGCATCAATATCTTATTCAGTGGATCGGCGATGAAGTTGAAGTTGTACATGGTGATACTTCTTCCTTGGTTGCAACGGCCGATTCTGATTTTATTAGTGCAAATGATAATATTAAGTGTTTGTCGGGCTTAGATTTGACCGATTATGAGCTAATCAGTTGTACTAAGGATGGTTTCGTTCCTGCTACATTAAAGCCGATGGAGAATCGGTTGAATTACTTGCTGTAATTGATGGAGCAAACAAATCAACAGATTCAAACCGGTCAGACCGCTTCCAGAAACCGATCAGACCGGTTTAGGACTGAACAGTGCCAGTCGAGCCAAACCGGTCAGACCGCTTCTGGGAATCGGTCAGACCGGTTTACGTCGGGACAGTGGCTTCAAGAGCGAATTGATCATTTTCGAGACAAAACAGAAGGTACATTTGAAGCCATTGAAGATCTGGGTGATATGGATAAGCTGGGTCAAGGTTTTACATCAGCCGACCCTTTAGAAAAAATAGATATTGGTGATGGTACTATTCCTAGGCCAACTTTCGTAAACAAAAATTTATCGGCTGAGTTTAAAGCCGAGTTAATAAATTTGTTGAAGGAGTATGTCGATTGTTTTGCTTGGGAGTACCGTGAGATGCCCGGTTTGAGTCGTGATCTAGTTGAGCATCATTTACCAATAAAAGCCAGTTTTAGACCTTTTAAACAATCGACTAGACGTTTTAATCCCGCTATTTATGACCGAATAAAAGAAGAGGTTAATCGTTTATTAGATGCTGGTTTTATTCGGACTTGTCATTATGCGGAGTGGATTTCTAATATTGTTCCCGTTGAAAAGAAAGATTCGGGAAAGCTTAGAGTTTGCATTGATTTTAGAGATCTTAATAAAGCTACTCCGAAGGATTCATATCCTATGCCTATAGCCGATGTTTTGATTAACGAAGCATCCGGACATCGTGTTGATTAGTTTTCTTGATGGTAATGCCGGATATAATCAAATATTCATGGCCGAAGAGGATATGCACAAAACGACCTTTCAATGTCCGGGATTTATTGGTTTATTTGAGTGGGTGGTTGTGACTTTTGGATTGAAGAATGCTGGCGCAACTTATCAAAGGGCTATGAATTTAATCTTCCATGATTTACTTGGTGTTATTGTGGAAGTGTATATTAATGATATTGTAGTTAAATCGGATGGCTTGGATCATCATTTAACCGATTTAAAACTTTCTCTTGAAAGGATGAGACGGTATGGTTTGAAGATGAATCCACTCAAATGTGCTTTTGGTGTTTCGTCTGGGAAGTTTTTGGGATTTATTATTCATGAGAATGACATAGAAGTTGATCCCAAGAGAATTGAAGCAATGAAGAAAGTCGAAGCTCCTACTTGCAAAAAGGATTTGCAGAAGTTTCTAGGCAAGGTGAATTTCTTGAGAAGATTTATAATTAACTTGTCTGGAAAGGTTGATGCTTTTACTCCTTTACTTCGGTTGAAAGATGAAGCCGATTTTACCTGGGGGGCAAAACAGCAAGAAGCTTTTGAGAAGATCAAAGAGTACTTGTCTTCACCGCTAGTGCTTAGGGCGCCTAAGAGAGGGGTTCCTTTCAGACTTTATGTGGTAGCTGAAGATAGAGTTATTGGAGCTGTTTTGACCCAAGAGATCGATGCTAAAGAGTATGTGATTGCTTATATAAGTTTTCATTGAGAAGTTATGTTTGTCATTATATAATGCTTGTACTCAGTTAATGCATTATTATCTAGTACTTGCATCGTGTTATGCCAAACCGATGTTATCAAACATATGTTGCAAAAATCGATTTTAAGTGGTAGAATCGGTAAATGGGCTTATGCTTTAGTTGAGTATGATTTGGCTTGTGAACCTTTAAAATCTATGAAAGGCCAAATTGTAGTTGATTTTATTGTTGAACATCGGATTGATGATACTTGTGACTTCGACGTCGGTTATGTTGCTTGTATACCATGGAAGTTGTACTTTGATGGATCGGTTTGCAATGATGGACAAGGAATTGATGCTGTTTTTGTTTCTACAAATGGTGCTATTTTTGAGTTCTCAAACCGGTTAGAAGAAAAGCGTACTAATAATCAAGTTGAATATGAAGCCCTTCTATTTGGATTGGAATTTTTGCAAGACATGGGAATTAAGCATGTTGAGGCTTTGGTGATTCACTCCTGGTGGTACAACAAGTATCCAAGGTATGCCAATGTTATAATGGTTCGCTAAATGCATATCTTGATAGATGCCTTGATATCATAGCTTCTTTTGATGAATTTACAATCAATCATATTCCAAGAGAAGAGAATGGCAAGGCTAATACTCTGGCTCAGAAAACATCTGGTTATGTTGTTGCAAGGAAATATTTCTACCTTCAAAAACCGATGCAATCGAAAGCCGAGATTCAGGTTCTGGACGAACCGGTCCAACCGGTTTCACAAACCGGTCTGACCGCCAGAACCGGTCTGACCGGTTTGGAAACCGGTCTGACCGCTTTGTCTCCTGACAGCGGCAAAAAAGTCTTAATTAATGTTAGTGACTCCAAGTTTAAGGATCCGGACTGGAGAGTGCCTATTATTACTTATTTGAAAGACCCTGGTCATGGTGCTGAAAGAAATATTCGGCGATTATCATTTAAATACATATTGCTTGATGATGAACTTTATCGTCGAACCGCCGAAGATTTGCTTTTGAAGTGTTTAGACTCGGATCAGGCCAAAGTCGCCATGGGAGAAGTTCATGAAGGTATTTGTGGTACACATCAATCGACTCCCAAGATGAAGTGGTTACTTAGACGAGCCGGTTCTTATTGGCCTACTATGATGACGGATTGTTTCAAATACTATAAAGGGTGTGAAGAATGTCAGAAATTTGGAGATTTACAATTGGTACCTGCTGCATTGATGCATCCTATTATTAAGCCATGGCCGTTCCGAGGTTGGGGGTTGGATTTAATTGGGCAAATTAATCCTCCATCATCAAAGGGACATCGTTTCATATTGGTTGCTATGGATTATTTTACTAAGTGGACCGAAGCGATTCCATTGAAGAATATGACACATAGAGAGGTAATTGAGTTTATTACACAAAACATTATTCATAGATTCGGTATTCCTCAAACTTTGACTACGGATCAAGGTACTTCGTTTATGTCTAAAGAGGTACGTGAATTTGTCGAATCCTATAGAATAAAGTTGCTCAATTCATCTCCATACTACGCTCAGGCTAATGGACAAGCCGAGTCAAGTAATAAGACTTTGATTAGATTAATCAAGAAAAAGTTGGAAGAAAATCCTAAGAGATGGCATGAAGTGTTATCCGAAGCATTATGGGCTCATTGGATATCTAGACATGGTGCTACTAAAGTTACTCCTTTTGAGCTTGTGTATGGTCAAGAGGCCGTTTTACCTATTGAGGTGAATCTGGACGCTTATAGACTAGCTAAACAAAATGACCTTGATGCTGTTGATTATCATGATTTGATGATGGATAATATTGATGAGGTCACTAACAAGAGGTTAAAGGCTTTAAAGGAAATTGAAAAAGATAAGCTTCGGGTTGCTAAAGCTTACAACAAGAAGGTGCGAGGGAAATATTTTCAGATTGGAGAGCTTGTTTGGAAGACAATTTTGCCTATTGGAACGAAGAGCAACAAGTTCGGTAAATGGTCGCCAAGTTGGGAGGGGCCGTATAGAGTTGTCAAAGTTATATTTGGGAATTCTTATATGCTGGAGACATTGCAAGGGGATCGTTTACCTAAAGCTATCAACGGAAGATATTTGAAGAAATATTACCCAAGCGTATGGCAAGATGCATGAAGATTAAATGGCCGATAGATTTTTTGATATCGCTCTTAGTATAAATTTTGGATACTGAGTTGTAATTGTCTATATACATGCTTTTTAGTTTGCAAGCTCACTAAAAAGACAGGGGGGCATGTGTTGATAGTCAAAATTGGCCGCAGCCGAGGGAAACCGGTCTGACCGGTTTGCCGAACCGGTCAGACCGGTTTGGAGTTGTAATTCGGGTAGGATTAGGATTCCGAGTTTTGTCCCATATTGTAACCGAATTGGAAGGGGTACGACTTCCCCGGCCTATATATATGAAGGCTAAGGCCGATTGAGAGTTATTCCAATCGAATCAAACACAATTGTTCCTTACTTTTTATCTCCAAACCCTACACACTTTTTCAACCCTAATTGCTGTCCTTTGCTCGTCTCCGCGACGTACTAAGGCGTTCTAGGTGGCCTGCCGACCCTAGAGCAACCCTAGATTACTTGAGCTCCAGCGGGGTCCCTCCCGAGCTTGAGTTTCTAGGTCTTCACGACCTCCTGTCAGAAAGCGGTCTGACCGGTTCTAGGAACCGGTCTGACCGGTTTGCCCGAGGGAGGCCGGGTGTTGGCCGTGGTGACGGCCGTGCTGCGATCTCGAGTGTGTTGTCGCATCTTTGTGTCAACACACATAGACAACAAGAGCTGTCTATTTAGTTGTCTATTTGTGTTAAGTAGACATCAGCTGTCTAAACTGTTCTACATGCCCTTAAGCACAAATACACTGGTTATACCTTAGGACTTGGTTGTTATATTCCATTCATTGACATGTACTAGTTAAGACAATTGAGATGGATTGTGTTTTGGAAATTCATAGTAATCTAACATTTCTTAATTTTTGTATCAAGTAGGAGGGATCTGCGAAAAGAAAGATAGGGGGCTAAATGAACAACACACCTCTATTTAGTCAACAGCACGCGCCCAAGGGCGGAGCCAGGATTTGAGTATAGAGGGCAATGGACAAAACAAAATAGAATTGATAGCCATATCAACTTGTTTTAGTCACATATATAATAGTAGCATGTTTTACAAGTCTCAACTAAAATAAAATTACATAATTATCAACTTAAATTTAACTCTACAGCTAACAGTAAGATCGTAAACTATAATAATATGATCAGGACTAATTGATGCAGTCAATTCCTTCTCATACCAAACAATCTCGCAAAAATCCATGTCTCATTATAAATCGAAAGCGTGTCTTCAAGTTTCATAGCTGAGAAGCATCTCTCGGTGGTTGCAGTTTGAAACGAACCGGATTCTCAACGATGAGAATCCGACTCCCTGTACCCTCGAGATAGTCCCAGGAATAGCAGCTATCTCGTACAGAACTCATCTCAGTCGAATATCACATCCATACAACGATAAAAGATCCAATACATGACTTATATAAAACATAGCGGTCTGGTACAAGCCCGCTGGGCTAAATCGACAATAAGAAACAGCTACGAAGCGGTAGCTAAATCTTCTAGGTCCACTTCCCGCAGGCATCCTTGAGCATAGCGCGCACCCTTCAATCGTACCACCCGTCCTGGTTGAACTCGTGGTCAGGGTCTTCACCTGAGAACCCAAAGTCTGTCCCCAAGGAAATGGGACAGGTTCACGTCACCAACCATAATATGAAGCAAGCTTTAAAGTGGCCTATTCTAAGGTATAGAAATAATCAAGGTTTGAGCCAGGGTTTTCCTATGCGAGCAGCAACAATAACCCAAATTCATCTCATCACCAACTCCTTTCCTCACAAGCACATCCACTCCCCAGATCCACCCATCAGCCTCACATTCACATTGGGCTCGTCCTGCCACAGCAGGTTCCCGCAAACATCTTCCACCAACACCTTTCGCTCACTAGTCGACTCGGTGAGCTCCCTCCCCACCTTGTCTCATCAGCAACGCTGGACCAAACTCTCATAACCCAAATCAAGGATGAGGTAAGAAAGCAGATTCTCATGCTAGTCGGAACTTATCAGAAGCGGGTCGTCCATAACCGTGGACACGGCTATACGTATAGTTTACACTCTGCAGAGGTGGCACTCCAGGAATCCATCCGGGCTGCAAGGCTAGTCCGCAACCAACCTGAGACACAACCCACAGCAAAGACTCTAAACAGTAACGGTGCCAATCCTGTCTCCCTGGGCTCAGGAAACATCCGATCTAACATCTGCCCCAGGGGTGTGAAACCTTCCCACCAGGGCCAGTCGGGGGCTGTGGTAAATCAGGGAGAGTACGCCGCAACGAGTCCCCCTTACACATGTCAAGCTCGAATCTCCTACAGTCTCGGCGCCGCACTAGAGTAGGCTTGCTGGAACCCTCCCCATTCTGGGTAGATGGTGAGCACGGTATTCCCACGTCCAAAGGTGGAACTCGACTCGGTCCTTAATTGTCGGTAAAGCGAGTATCAGCGTCATAAGCGATCCGCCGCAACGGTCCGCAATCGGCACCCATAACAGGTATAGCCGCCCAAACTCCTCAAGTAACCAATATCCAAGAACCATGTACCCGAAACAGGTACTCCGTAGGGACTGCCCGAGTGCAGTCCCCGAGCACCCCCCCCCCCCCCCGATCAAATGATCGAGTTGTTATTACTCGCTTACACCACCTAGCTGCATTACACCTCCCATACCACCCACAACTCACGCCAAGAGGTTCAAATCACAACCATCCCAACACATGCATAGCATAGCATATTTCATTAAGTGAGTAGTAGGTAACAAGGTAACAGGATATTAACAAAGGCAGTGCAGGTTTATCATGCGAGTAAAGTAAAGCCCTAGCATACTAGTTTGCATGTCTAATAGGTATTTCAGAGATTGGTCGGGCGTGAACCTGGGTAAGCTTCTTCCTCCTCTTCAAAGCAGTTGTCGGGGTAGTCCGGCTCCTCCAGGTTCTCCGGAGCTCCTAGAGTCGCGGAAAATAAAATAAGACGCAGCTACTGGCAAAGAAACTACAAAACAGTGAGGAAAGAAGACCCAAGGAACACCAAACTCTATACTAACGCGTAGGTCATGATTTTAGAAAAATATAGAAACTGGTTTCATATTTTTCTGAGCTACGGTTGATTATTATGAATTTTCTAAGTTTAAATCATTTTCTGAAAATATTAAATAATTTCCGAAAAAGAAAAACAGACAGAAATTAGCCTGCTGACGTCAGCATGACGTCACGCTGACGTCATCAGTGGGGTCCGCCTAGGATGACGTCACCAGTGGGTCCTGCTGACGTCAGCGTTGACTGTTCAACGGTCAACGGTTAACGAGGTCAACGGTCAAGTTAGTCAGTGGGTCCTGCATGTCAGTGATTGCCACGGTATGACAGGTGGGGCCCTCACGTCAGCGCAGTTAATCAGAAAAAGAAAAAGGAGAAAGATAGCTGGGCTGGATATGGGTCCAAAGGCGACTGGGCCAAAGAAGTTCAAGGGGCTTTTCCAGACTTTAGCGCCAACTTTAGGCCCATAAAAGGGGGCGGCCGGAGTCGATTTGGTGGACTTAGTCCACCATGCGCCGAGTCTGTGGTTCATGGTGCACCGGGTGCACAGGATCAAGTGTGGCCAACTCGGGATTTTCTGTGGCCGCGGTGTGGCCGGTTGGTGTAGATTGGCGTGTGGCCGAGCCACGGCGCGAACGCGACGCGCGCGGCGGCGACGCACCGGCGAAACGGCACAAGGCCACGGCAAGGCTCGGATAGCACGTGGTTGGGTTCGGCTCGCTCACGCACAACCACCCGCAGGGTCCTGGCAACCCAGGTCCGAGGCGGTGGCGTCACAGCGGCGGAGAGGGTGCACGGCGGCGGACGGCCGGTGGCGCTGTGCGACGGCGCAGTGGCACACGGTCGGGAAAAAGGGCCGGCTTGCGAGCGCGCGGCCACCCGCAGCTGCTGGGCCACGGCTAGGTGCGCGTGCGCGAGAACGTGATCGCCCACGGCCGCAGCACGGCCTCGGCGTGCGCGCGGTGGCCGGTGTCCCGGGCCGCGGCAGCCTTGGCTGCGAGATAAAGTCGTCGGCGTTTTGCAATAAGGGTAAGCGGCGTGACGGGGTCCTGCACAAAGACGGCCACAGGACGAAGGCTGGGTCCCAGAGACGGCTTGGCGACGGCGAGCACCAGAGACGGCGGCGCTTGACCGGAACAGAGGAAGAAAAAGGGGGGTCGTCATCGGCAGCTCACCCAGGGTCACGTAGTGGTTCGCTGCAGCTCGGGGAAGACGTGCGGTGCTCCGGCGGTGCTCGCGCTCCCTCGAACGGCTCCGGTCCGGCTCCTCTCCGGCGTCCCCACGGGCGGCGGCGCCGCGGCGCTCTGCGTCAGCTTCGCTTTCCTCCCTTCCTCTGCTCCAACCCTCCTCCTCTTCTTCCCCTCCTCCAAGACAACGCGAAGCGAGATTGGAAAACCCCGAAGGGCAATAGCGGCTAGGGCTTGGAAGAGGCCACGGCTGGGGGTATATAGGGCGGCGGCGGCTAGGGCTCCGCAGCGACGGACGGCCCCCGATTTGGGCGTCCGTGCTCCTTTCCACGTGGCGGCATCACGACGGGCCGCGGAGCACGCCACGGGATTGGCTTGGCGCTCACGGGTACAGCGGCAGAGAGAGCAGAGCAGGGCGCCGGCGAAAAGCAGAGAGGGGGAGCGGTTGGGGAAGACGACACTATGCGGGCGTGGCTGACAAGCGGGGCCCGCTGGTCAGCTACGGGGTGAGGGACGCGGAGTCGACGCGGTGGCGCGGCTGGGCCGTTGCTGGGCCGCAAGGCCGGCCGGGCTGGTTCGGTCGGCTGGCTCGGGAAGGAGTTAAGGGAGGTTTTCTGGACTTTACGAAGGTGATTCAGCCCAAGAAGGTTAGTATGGTTTGAATTAGTTTAGTTAGTATTTGTTTGAATTCAAATTTAGGATTTGATTTCAAACACATCCAAACATCCAATAAAAACCAAATGAACTCCAAATCACACTATTTGATCCTTAGCACTTCAAATTATTTTTAATTAATTTAAATTTTGCCTAAGATCAAAGGGAGCAAATAGAAGCAATCTTATGTGTTGGTTTGCATGCACAACAATTCACCAAAAATTTTTAAATCCTCATTTTTGCATTTATCAAATCCTATGGGAAAGTTTAGGGTTGTTACAGTCTCCCCCCCTCACAAGAATCTCGTCCTCGAGATTTGTGGTTACCTATGGTTTAAACAAGTGGGGGTATCTCTCTTTTAGTACTGACTCCTTCTCCCAAGTAGCCTCCCTTTCTGAATGATTGCTCCACTGCACTTTGCAAAATGGGATAGCTGTGCTTCTGGTCTCTTTGACTGCTCTGTCTAGTATCCTCTCTGGGTACTCCAAGGTGTCTTGTAGGTCTAATGCCTCTGTCTTGACCTCATGTTCTGGTACTCTTAGACACTTTCTCAGCTGGGATACATGGAACACTGGGTGTACTCCGGCTAAGTCCTCTGGTAGGTCTAGCCTGTAGGCTAGCTTTCCTATTTTCTTCAGTATCTGATACGGTCCCACAAAACGGGGTGCTAGCTTCCCTTTCACTTGGAATCTCTTATGCCCTCTGAGGGGTGACACTTTTAGGTAGACGAAGTCCCCTACTTCGAACTCTAGATCTCGTCTCCTTTTATCCGCATAGCTCTTTTGTCGGCTCTGAGCTACCTTCAGGTGCTCCCGGATCTTGGCCACATTTTCTTCTGCCTCCACTATCATATCAGGACCAAAGAACGTTCGTTCTCCCACCTCTGACCACATTAGAGGCATTCTGCATTTTCTGCCATATAGTGCCTCAAAGGGGGACATCTGCAGGCTGGCCTGGTAGCTGTTGTTGTAGGAAAATTCTGCATAAGATAGACTCTTCTCCCAGTCTGTGCTGTAAGCCAGAACACATGCCCTCAACAAGTCTTCCAGAATCTGGTTTACTCTTTCGGTCTGCCCATCTGTCTGGGGGTGGTAAGCTGTGCTATACTCCAAGGTTGTCCCGATGGCTTGATGTAGGCTTTTTCCAGAACTAAGCTGTGAATTGTGGTCCCCTGTCTGACACAATACTCCTTGGTGCCCCATGCAGCTTGAGAATGTTGTCTATATATAGTTCTGCTAGTTTGCTCACTGGGTATGTGCCTTTGACTGGTATGAAGTGGGCTACCTTTGTCAGCCGATCAACTATGACCCAAACGGCATCATTCCCTTTTTGAGTGCGAGGTAGGCCAACCACGAAGTCCATGCTGATATCTTCCCACTTCCACATTGGAATTTCCAGTGGTTTCAGCAGTCCTGCTGGCCTTTGATGTTCTGCCTTGATTCTTCGACAAGAGTTGCACTTGGCTACATACTCTGCTATGTCCTCTCTCATTTTCTTCCACCAGAACTTATCCTTCAGATCTTGATACATCTTGGTACATCCTGGGTGTATCGAGTACTTGGACTCGTGAGCCTCTGAGAGAATTGTTCTCCTGATTTCCTTGTCCTGCGGTACACAAATACGGTCTTTCAGCCATACTGTCCCTGCTTCATCTACCCGGAAGTCATGTGCCACTCCTCGCTGGATATCCTCTTTTACTTCTTGGATTTCTGGACACTTTCCTTGAGCTTCTTTAATTCGGTCTTCTAGGTTGTACTTCACCCTCATTTCCTTGGGTTTTCCTTCTTCTACTAGCTCGAGTTTCAGCATGTACAACTCCTTTGCTAGTTCTGGCTGACTTTCTTCTATCATCAAGTTGTTGCAATAACTCTTTCGGCTCAAGGCATCTGCCACTACGTTTGCTTTGCCAGGATGGTAGTGTATCTCCAAGTCGTAATCTTTGATCAGTTCTAACCACCTCCTCTGCCTCATGTTCAGCTCGGACTGTGTAAAGAAGTACTTCAAACTCTTGTGATCAGTGTAGATATCGCACTTGTTGCCAATGAGATAGTGCCTCCAGATCTTCAAAGCATGTACCACTGCTGCTAGTTCTAAATTGTGTGTGGGGTAGTTTTCCTCATGTTTCCTCAGCTGCCTTGATGCATAAGCAACAACCTTGCCCTCTTGCATTAGGACACATCCCAAACCTTGTCTCGAAGCATCGCAATAGACTACGAAATCCTTGCGAATATCTGGCAGGGTCAATACTGGCGTTGTAGTGAGTTTGTGCTTGAGCTCTTGGAAACTTCTTTCACACTTGTCTGTCCACTCAAACGGGACGTTGTTCTTGAGTAGTTCGGTCATTGGCTTGGCAATCTTGGAGAAGTTCTCAATGAACCTTCTGTAGTAACCTGCCAAACCCAGGAAGCTTCAGATTTTCGTGATACTCTTCGGTTGCTTCCATTCTGCTACTGCCTCAATCTTTTCTGGGTCTACTGCTACGCCCTCAGCTGTCAGCACGTGACCCAAAAAGGCTACTTTCTCCAGCCAAAACTTACACTTGCTAAACTTCCCGTAGAGTTGGTGCTGCCTCAGCTTCTCTAGCACAATCCTTAAGTGCTCCTCATGTTCTTCGGCTGTTTCTGAGTAGATCAGTATGTCGTCAATGAACACCACCACGAACTTGTCTAGTTCCTCCATGAATACCTTGTTCATCATGTTCATGAAGTAAGCGGGTGCGTTGGTCAAACCGAAGGACACAACGCTGAACTCGTACTGCCCGGATCGAGTCACAAAGGCTATCTTGGGAATGTCGCCTTCTCTAATCTTCATCTGGTGGTATTCCGATCTCAGATCAATCTTACTAAAGTACTTGGCTTTCTTCAATTGATCTAGCAAATCATCAATTTGTGGTAGCGGGTATTTGTTCTTGATTGTCACTGCGTTCAGGGATCTATAGTCTACGCACATGCGCATTGACCTATCTTTCTTCTTCACAAACAACACTAGCGATCCCCATGGGGATGCACTTGGTCGAATCACCCCACTTTCTAGCATCTCTTTCAGCTGCTTCTTGAGTTCCTCCAGCTCTTCCACTGACATTCTGTACGGTCTCTTGGCAATGGGCCCTGTGCCTGGTTGCAGCTCGATTATGAACTCTACATCTCGGTCATGTGGTAGTCCTGGTAGCTCTTCGGGAAACACGTCAGGGTACTCACACACAACATGAACTTCTTCGATCGTCTTTTTCTCGATAGAGTATACCAATTGTCTCAGAATACATGTTCTGGACTTCTTCCCTGTTCTTCTTCTTTGTGGCTCTACTGTTACTTTGACTCCGCTACGGTGTGTCAACTCAACTGTTCTGGGCGAGCAACTGATTACCCCTTTGTGCTCTGTCAGCCAATCCATTCCCAGTATCACGTCAATTCCGTCTGACTTCAGAACTGTCAGGTCTCATGCGAACTCTTGCCCACCTATCATCAGACTAACTGCTGGGCACTCTAAGATGCAACTAAGCTCTCCTAAGGGAGAAGTAGTGACTATAGGTCTAGCCTTAGGTATTGTCGGGGGAGACTGCTCTTTCACAAACTTTGACGAGATATAAGATCCAGTTGCACCAGAGTCAAACAGTATCAAAGCTGGAGTGCCATTTACTAAAAACTCACCGAGCACAACGTCGGGAGCGTCCTCGGCTTCTTCCTCTGTCACGTGGTTGAGGCGTCCCCTCTGCGCTGAAGCTGGCTGCCTGTCTTGTCCTCCACGTGCCGGTGCCTTGGCTGGGGTCTGTTTGTTCTTCTTCTCCGGACAGTCAAAGGACTTGTGACCGGGCTTCCCACAAGCAAAGAAGACTACTGAAGTCCCTCTGCCTACTTTGGGCGTGTTGTTTGGCTTCCAGTTGGGGTTTCCCTGACCTGAGTAGCTATTGTTTCTGTTGCCAAAACTGATGTAGTTGTTGCCTCTGCTGCCAAAGCTGTTGCTATTACTGCCTCGGTTACCCTGGTGGTTGTTTCTGTTGAACCCTGAGCCTCCTTGGCTGTTGCTCTGCTGTAAGCCTCTCCTGAGCATGTTGCTCTGGCCACTCCTCGGCCTCTGACTCAGTCTGTGGTTGTGCAACTGTTCAGCCTTTCTTTTCTTCTCTCGCCAAGTATCTTCAAGACCCACTCTTTCCTTCTCAACTGCGATAGCCCTGTCGATCAGCTCTCTGAGTGACCTGTGTGAACTCGCTGCAAGTGCTGTCCTCAGACCTCTGTGCAAGCCACGCTGGAACCAAAACTGCTTCTTCTTTTCAGTGTTGACGTCATCAGGAGCGTACCTTGACATCTTAGCAAAGTGTCGAGCGTACTCAGCTACAGACAAACCACCTTGGGTCATTGTCCTGAACTCCATTGCCTTATGCACCATGACTTGTTCTGGGATGTGGTACTCTTTGAAAGCTTCACAAAACTCTAGCCAGGTGATCTGAGCAGGGTTTGCGTGAGAGTCACAGTAGGTCTCCCACTACGCCTTCGCTGCGCCTTCAAGCTGGTGCGCCGCAAGGGCCACACATTCCTCTTCAGTGTAGTCTGTCAGGTCCAGCTTCGTCTCGATGGTACGCAGCCAGTCGTGCGCGTCGAGTGGCTCGTCCGAGTAGTCGAAGGTGGGTGCTTTCAGCCTGATGAACCTTTCAATCTTCCTTTGTAGGTCTTCTTCACGGTGTCCCTGACGGTTCTGGTTCTGGTTTCCCTGGATCTGTTGCATAGCTTGCATCATCTGAGTGTTGGCCTGTGCCGTCTGTTGCATCAGCTGTGTTTGAGTAGTCATTACTTCTGCCAAGTTAGGCGGTGGCGGTGGTTGCTGGTCGTTCTGCTTGTTCTGCTGAGGCTCCACTGCTGGCTCTTCCATCTCCACTTCCTGTTCCCCACCTGGTGCGTTGTCCTCGGGCTGGGGCACGCCTGCTGCGCGTCCGCGGCCCCTGCCTCCAACTGCAGCTGTTGCTCTTCCGCGACCACGACCTCTGCCACGTCCTCTGCCCCTAGCTGCCGCTGCTGCCTCTTCTTGCTCAGCTTCCTCAAAACGTGCAAGCAGTCGGTTGGATCTTCGGATCGACATCTTGCTGCATTTTTCATAGAGTAGGTATAATGGTGGTCAGGTAATGGTTAGGTTAGCGAAAACTAGAGTAGGAGCTGCACACATGAAATAGACTCAACACTAGAGTACACTGAAGATGAACATCAATAAAACCGCAAGAACAGCCACAAAGACCGATCACTCAAATCAGCATTACACCCTAGACATGAGTACTATTCCGAGGCCAGCTCCTGGAACCTTGAGGATTAGTACATCTAAGCGGATGCTACATCGTGGCTGAGCCAAAAAGTGGTCATGATCTACCAAGTCTAAGCATCTACTCATGAAGATAGATACAAGTCTCATCACTACTGCTGACATCTGCTGATACTGCCTACTGCATCTATCTCATGCTGCTGGAAGTGCCTGTGAGGCGCGCTGCCAACCTCACAGCCTCAGTCTTTGTCTGCTGCTTCTCTAGGGGTGCCAGTTCTTGTCTCAGTCTTGTCATCTCGGGGGGAAGGGTTCGAGCCTCAGGTAGTGGTATCGGCTCAACCCGGCTTGGTGAGACCCTGTAGTGCTCTGTTCTGGGTTCAACATTGCGTTCCTCTGGAAGTCCTTGGTTCACTGTGATCACCTCTGCCACCCTTTTCTTGTCTGACCTCACCCAACTACTAAGGGTCCTTCGAGCTTCATCCTTTGTCATAATCTGTTGAAGACTCAAGTGCTTCATCAGCTGGTAGTTCTGCCCACTCTTCTCCTTGTAGATATCCACCTCCTCTTGAAGTTCTGAGTTGCGACTGTCCAACCAATACACTTCTTCCTTCAGTTCTTCTATCTCTTCTTTCTTGGCTGCTAGTGCTTTGTCTTTTTCTGTGAGTTGATCTTCCAGACGGAGATCTCGAGCATGGTGAGTTGCTCGGATCAGCCCTGCCAACTGCCTGTTGTTGCGAGCTTCGTACTCCAGGGCTCTGACTTCCCTTGCCTTAGCTTCGAGGCGCTCCTCAAGTAAGGTGATCCTGTGGTCCTTCTCTAGCAGCTGGGTGTCTTGCTCCCATACCTTCTCTCTTAGCTTGGCAACTTTCTCTCCTAGGCCAATGTTTAAGTACTTCTACTCGATCATGCACTGAACTGAGGTCCGCAGGGTCACGTTCTGCTCTCGGTCGGCTGCGTGAGCCAGCAGGCTGACTGCGTCTCTGTCAGCTGGATCTTCAAGAGCCTGTGGTAGGTACCGGAAGCGGGTGTGGCTGAGCTGGTTTTAGTACACAAGTGTGGCAAGACAGAGTATCCTCATGGCAATAGTCTGCACTGCCCGACTGAAGGTGCTCTCGCTGGTTGCTGCCCGCAGCATCAGTGACCTTGGCCGTCCAGGGATATTGGGTACTTCCATCTGCAACCGGGTGTGTACTCCCTCGCCAGGGCCGTAGGTCCAGCCCCCGTAGAAGACGTTGTCCACGTCTATCCCCACTGTACGCAGCACCTCCCTCAGTAGCACTGCCAAACCTCCACAGTCTACACAAGTGGTCCTGATCTCCCGTCGTTTATCTGCTGGTCTTCTTGCTTCCATCTGCCAGACAGTTAGTGGGTTGTTAGTAAGTTAGCAAGTCCGCCTCCTCCAGGTTCTCCGGAGCTCCTAGAGTCGCGGAAAATAAAATAAGACGCGGCTACTGGCAAAGAAACTCCAAAACAGCGAGGAAAGAAGACCCAAGGAACACCAAACTCTATACTAACGCGTAGGTCATGATTTTAGAAAAATATAGAAACTGGTTTCATATTTTTCTGAGCTACGGTTGATTATTATGAATTTTCTAAGTTTAAATCATTTTCTGAAAATATTAAATAATTTCCGAAAAAGAAAAACAGACAGAAATTAGCCTGCTGACGTCAGCATGACGTCACGCTGACGTCATCAGTGGGGTCCGCCTAGGATGACGTCAGCAGTGGGCCCTGCTGACGTCAGCGTTGACTGTTCAACGGTCAAGTTAGTCAGTGGGTCCCGCATGTCAGTGACTGCCACGGTATGACAGGTGGGGCCCTCACGTCAGCGCAGTTAATCAGAAAAAGAAAAAGGAGAAAGATAGCTGGGCTGGATATGGGTCGAAAGGCGACTGGGCCAAAGAAGTTCAAGGGGCTTTTCCAGACTTTAGCGCCAACTTTAGGCCCATAAAAGGGGGCGGCCGGAGTCGATTTGGTGGACTTAGTCCACCATGCGCCGAGTCTGTGGTTCATGGTGCACCGGGTGCACAGGATCAAGTGTGGCCAACTCGGGATTTTCTGTGGCCGCGGTGTGGCCGGTTGGTGTGGATTGGCGTGTGGCCGAGCCACGGCGCGAACGCGACGCGCGCGGCGGCGACGCAACGGCGAAACGGCACAAGGCCACGGCAAGGCTCGGATAGCACGTGGTTGGGTTTGGCTCGCTCACGCACAACCACCCGCAGGGTCCTGGCAACCCAAGTCCGAGGCGGTGGCGTCACAGCGGTGGAGAGGGTGCACGGCGGTGGACGGCCGGCGGCGCTGTGCGACGGCGCAGTGGCACACGGTTGGGAAAAAGGGCCGGCTTGCGAGCGCGCAGCCACCCGCAGCTGCTGGGCCACGGCTAGGTGCGCGTGCGCGAGAACGTGATCGCCCACGGCCAAAGCACGCCCTCGGCGTGCGCGCGGTGGCCGGTGTCCCGGGCCGCGGCAGCCTTGGCTGCGAGATAAGGTCGTCGGCGGTTTGCAATAAGGGTAAGCGGCGTGACAGGGTCCTGCACAAAGACGGCCAAGGCTGGGTCCCAGAGACGGCTTGGCGACGGCGAGCACCAGAGACGGCGGCGCTTGACCGAAACAGAGGAAGAAAAAGGGGGGTCGTCGTCGGCAGCTCACCCAGGGTCACGTAGTGGTTCGCTGCAGCTCGGGGAAGACATGCGGTGCTCCGGCGGTGCTCGCGCTCCCTCGAACGGCTCCGGTCCGGCTCCTCTCCGACGTCCCCACGGGCGGCGGCGCCGCGGCGCTCTGCGTCGGCTTCGCTTTCCTCCCTTCCTCTGCTCCAACCCTCCTCCTCTTCTTCCCCTCCTCCAAGACAACGCGAAGCGAGATTGGAAAACCCGGAAGGGCAATAGCGGCTAGGGCTTGGAAGAGGCCGCGGCTGGGGGTATATAGGGCGGCGGCGGCTAGGGCTCCGCAGCGACGGACGGCCCCTGATTTGGGCGTCCGTGCTCCTTTCCACGTGGCGGCATCACGACGGGCCGCGGAGCACGCCACAGTATTGGCTTGGCGCTCACGGGTACAGCGGCAGAGAGAGCAGAGCAGGGCGCCGGCGAAAAGCAGAGAGGGGGAGCGGTTGGCGAAGACGACACTGTGCGGGCGTGGCTGACAGGCGAGGCCCGCTGGTCAGCGACGGGGTGAGGAACACGGAGTCGACGCGGCGGCGCGGCTGGGCCGTTGCTGGGCCGCAAGGCCAGCCGGGCTGGTTTGGTCGGCTGGCTCGGGAAGGAGTTAAGGGAGGTTTTCTGGACTTTACGAAGGTGATTCAGCCCAAGAAGGTTAGTAGGGTTTGAATTAGTTTAGTTAGTATTTGTTTGAATTCAAATTTAGGATTTGATTTCAAACACAACCAAACATCCAATAAAATCCAAATGAACTCCAAATCACACTATTTGATCCTTAGCACTTCAAATTATTTTTAATTAATTTAAATTTTGCCTAAGATCAAAGGGAGCAAATAGAAGCAATCTTATGTGTTGGTTTGCATGCACAACAATTCACCAAAAATTTTTAAATCCTCATTTTTGCTTTCATCAAATCCTATGGGAAAGTTTAGGGTTGTTACAGTCTCCCCCCCTCACAAGAATCTCGTCCTCGAGATTTGTGGTTACCTATGGTTTAAACAAGTGGGGGTATCTCTCTTTTAGTACTGACTCCTTCTCCCAAGTAGCCTCCCTTTCTGAATGATTGCTCCACTGCACTTTGCAAAATGGGATAGCTGTGCTTCTGGTCTCTTTGACTGCTCTGTCTAGTATCCTCTCTGGGTACTCCAAGGTGTCTTGTAGGTCTAATGCCTCTGTCTTGACCTCATGTTCTGGTACTCTTAGACACTTTCTCAGCTGGGATACATGGAACACTGGGTGTACTCCGGCTAAGTCCTCTGGTAGGTCTAGCCTGTAGGCTAGCTTTCCTATTTTCTTCAGTATCTGATACGGTCCCACAAAACGGGGTGCTAGCTTCCCTTTCACTTGGAATCTCTTATGCCCTCTGAGGGGTGACACTTTTAGGTAGACGAAGTCCCCTACTTCGAACTCTAGATCTCGTCTCCTTTTATCCGCATAGCTCTTTTGTCGGCTCTGAGCTACCTTCAGGTGCTCCCGGATCTTGGCCACATTTTCTTCTGCCTCCACTATCATATCAGGACCAAAGAACGTTCGTTCTCCCACCTCTGACCACATTAGAGGCATTCTGCATTTTCTGCCATATAGTGCCTCAAAGGGGGACATCTGCAGGCTGGCCTGGTAGCTGTTGTTGTAGGAAAATTCTGCATAAGATAGACTCTTCTCCCAGTCTGTGCTGTAAGCCAGAACACATGCCCTCAACAAGTCTTCCAGAATCTGGTTTACTCTTTCGGTCTGCCCATCTGTCTGGGGGTGGTAAGCTGTGCTATACTCCAAGGTTGTCCCGATGGCTTGATGTAGGCTTTTTCCAGAACTAAGCTGTGAATTGTGGTCCCCTGTCTGACACAATACTCCTTGGTGCCCCATGCAGCTTGAGAATGTTGTCTATATATAGTTCTGCTAGTTTGCTCACTGGGTATGTGCCTTTGACTGGTATGAAGTGGGCTACCTTTGTCAGCCGATCAACTATGACCCAAACGGCATCATTCCCTTTTTGAGTGCGAGGTAGGCCAACCACGAAGTCCATGCTGATATCTTCCCACTTCCACATTGGAATTTCCAGTGGTTTCAGCAGTCCTGCTGGCCTTTGATGTTCTGCCTTGATTCTTCGACAAGAGTTGCACTTGGCTACATACTCTGCTATGTCCTCTCTCATTTTCTTCCACCAGAACTTATCCTTCAGATCTTGATACATCTTGGTACATCCTGGGTGTATCGAGTACTTGGACTCGTGAGCCTCTGAGAGAATTGTTCTCCTGATTTCCTTGTCCTGCGGTACACAAATACGGTCTTTCAGCCATACTGTCCCTGCTTCATCTACCCGGAAGTCATGTGCCACTCCTCGCTGGATATCCTCTTTTACTTCTTGGATTTCTGGACACTTTCCTTGAGCTTCTTTAATTCGGTCTTCTAGGTTGTACTTCACCCTCATTTCCTTGGGTTTTCCTTCTTCTACTAGCTCGAGTTTCAGCATGTACAACTCCTTTGCTAGTTCTGGCTGACTTTCTTCTATCATCAAGTTGTTGCAATAACTCTTTCGGCTCAAGGCATCTGCCACTACGTTTGCTTTGCCAGGATGGTAGTGTATCTCCAAGTCGTAATCTTTGATCAGTTCTAACCACCTCCTCTGCCTCATGTTCAGCTCGGACTGTGTAAAGAAGTACTTCAAACTCTTGTGATCAGTGTAGATATCGCACTTGTTGCCAATGAGATAGTGCCTCCAGATCTTCAAAGCATGTACCACTGCTGCTAGTTCTAAATTGTGTGTGGGGTAGTTTTCCTCATGTTTCCTCAGCTGCCTTGATGCATAAGCAACAACCTTGCCCTCTTGCATTAGGACACATCCCAAACCTTGTCTCGAAGCATCGCAATAGACTACGAAATCCTTGCGAATATCTGGCAGGGTCAATACTGGCGTTGTAGTGAGTTTGTGCTTGAGCTCTTGGAAACTTCTTTCACACTTGTCTGTCCACTCAAACGGGACGTTGTTCTTGAGTAGTTCGGTCATTGGCTTGGCAATCTTGGAGAAGTTCTCAATGAACCTTCTGTAGTAACCGGCCAAACCTAGGAAGCTTCGGATTTTCGTGATACTCTTCGGTTGCATCCATTCTGCTACTGCCTCAATCTTTTCTGGGTCTACTGCTACGCCCTCAGCTGTCAGCACGTGACCCAAAAAGGCTACTTTCTCCAGCCAAAACTTACACTTGCTAAACTTCCCGTAGAGTTGGTGCTGCCTCAGCTTCTCTAGCACAATCCTTAAGTGCTCCTCATGTTCTTCGGCTGTTTCTGAGTAGATCAGTATGTCGTCAATGAACACCACCACGAACTTGTCTAGTTCCTCCATGAATACCTTGTTCATCATGTTCATGAAGTAAGCGGGTGTGTCGGCTTCACTTCATCCCTTCCTCTGCTCCAACCCTCCTCCTCTTCTTCCCCTCCTCCAAGACAATGCGAAGCGAGATTGGAAAACCCCGAAGGGCAATAGCGGCTAGGGCTTGGAAGAGGCCGCGGCTGGGGGTTTATAGGGCGGCGGCGGCTAGGTCTCCGCAGCGACGGACGACCCGCGATTTGGGCGTCCGTGCTCCTTTCCACGTGGCGGCATCGCGACGGGCCGCGGAGCACGCCACGGGATTGGCTTGGCGCTCACGGGTGCAGCGGCAGAGATAGCATAGCAGGGCGCCGGCGAAAAGCAGAGAGGGGGAGCGGTTGGGGAAGACGACACTGTGTGGGCGTGGCTAACAAGCGGGGCCCGCTGGTCAGCGACGGGGTGAGGGACGCGGAGTCGACGCGGCGGCGCGGCTGGGCCGTTGCTGGGCCGCAAGGCCGGCCGGGCTGGTTCGGTTGGCTGGCTCGGGAAGGAGTTAAGGGAGGTTTTCTGGACTTTACGAAGGTGATTCAGCCCAATAAGGTTAGTAGGGTTTGAATTAGTTTAGTTAGTATTTGTTTGAATTCAAATTTAGGATTTGATTTCAAACACAACCAAAAATCCAATAAAAACCAAATGAACTCCAAATCACACTATTTGATCCTTAGCACTTCAAATTATTTTTAATTAATTTAAATTTTGCCTAAGATCAAAGGGAGCAAATAGAAGCAATCTTATGTGTTGGTTTGTATGCACAACAATTCACCAAAAATTTTTAAATCCTCATTTTTGCATTCATCAAATCCTATGGAAAAGTTTAGGGTTGTTACATAGTTGATACTAAGTTAACACCTCAGCTCTTAATACAACGTACAATCAACTTTTTTAGTTCTATCCCTCTGTAATCTTTTCATTAGCTAACTTATTTTTATATACTCTCTCCCTAGATGGATTTCCACTAGATATTGGGAATCGGTGAACTTTCATTAGGATCTATTTTATTGTCAGGATTTATCACTACTTTAGCTAATTTAGCAGCTTGGCCGGTTACCAAGAATTCATGTGGGACTTTACGAGACTTTTTACTTTTTTAGCATGTGGGAGTTTAAACCCTATTTGAGGAGGGATGCATCTATATTCAGCTACCAAGTTTATTTTGAACATGTTTGTTTGCATGCTTGCGAATTGAAAAAATAAAATGAAGTGGTAGTCTCTAGTGGCTAGGGTTGTTGCCAAATTTGTTGACGTGCATGCAAGTGAATTGAAAATAAAAGCGCTACTCTGAGGAATATATTAGAGCACATCATTTTCAATCACCTCACAACTCAGAAATAGTTGTATTCTCGAAAAAAATTAGAGTATAAAACTAGTTACATTCTAGCTAGGATGGAGGTAATACTTATATCTCGTTAAGTAATATAGACACAAGCGATACTTGTATCTGGATTTTTTTGGGCATTGAGTCGGATTTAAGTCAGCAACCTTTGCAAATGATAATACAAGCGAGAAGAGCCTTTGGGCAAGTCATCTTCAGAGAGATTGTGATCACAGCATGCTGGGCTCTTTGGTGCCATCGCAACTCCATCACTTTTTATGGTGGCGCTTTGTCTTTTGCTCGTTGGAGGTTGAGTTTTGTAGAGGAGCTAAAGAAGGTAACCCTTCGGGTCAAGCCTTCAGTCAAGATTTTGTTGGATAATTGGCTGAGTAGTCTGCACTAGTTCTCTTTCCAGTTTCCCTTTGGGCCTGAGGCCTTGTAATTTGTACATATTTATTCTTTCATATGTATATAAAAAAACAGGTAGGGGCCTCCCCTGCCGTTCCCGTCAAAAAAATTAATATAGACACATTTAAGAAATGATTACATGCGGGTATGGGCATGTTTGGGCTAAGTCTATACTAAAAGGATCCTAGAGAATTGAAAACACCTCCCACCAAAAAACCCACCCCCACCCTCTCACAGAGGACCCACCCGTCGGGCTTTGGTGGGAGGAAAAACTGGAAAGCATCAAAATTTTTACATGTTCCAGGCTCTTTTAGTTGTTTCCCCGCTTAACTTTTTTCACCTAAAAAAGGACCCACCTAAATATACTCACATTTGTACCTACGTCTATACACAATTATCCCGTATTACTAATAGATAATAAATCGGAGAGTTTTTCTTCATATAAATAAACGTGTGTGGTACATGAGTTGAGACAAATGTATAAAAGAGAGTTTAGCACGCGTGTGCCATACGGGTATTGCAACTATATTTTATATGTTATATATATTTGATTTATTTTATATTTTATATATGTGCGTGCGCACATGTGCCTTTGCTAGTTAGGAGGGAAAAACTATATTGAAAACATATATTAATTATACTACATATGTGGATTAGTAGATCATATTCCTTGCTCAGTCACCATGTTAGTGAGATATCATGAATTAGGGATTGTAGAAGAGGATTGGTGCATTTGGGGAATATGATCGTCCAATTGGGCTATTCAGTTATTGGGTTTTTGAAACCATAAGGTAATATGTCGTGTATTTTCTAAGTCTGATACGTGGCTCAACTAACCCAATTACAACACAAAGTCATCTTGTATCTCCGAACTCAACTATTCTTCATTCATGGCGACTGAAAATTAAATGAGTGACTAAGGGTATTCCATGGTGTCTTATGTGCTAGGGGGCTCAAGCCCCCCTAGCCCCTCCCTTAGATCCGTCATTATTTAAATGAAACAAATGAATAACACGAGAAATTACGACATATTACCTTATGTGCTTGATTAATCATAAATGAAACTTGGTTAACGTCCCGTCCTACAAATGCAATTACGACTCAAAGGACTACTTAGCTAAATGGAACTTGATTAACCATAAACGTGGCAATGTGTACAATGAACAATGCAATCATATACATAAAGATGCAGTTCTACTTGTTTTAGGTTATTAGATTGACCTAATATTTACTAAAATAAACTTAAATAGTATGCCATATAGTTAATTTAGGAGAAATAAATTAATTAAAATTATGAATTGCTAGTATCACTAAGCATATAATTGAAGTTTCAAAAGAACATATTAAAACTTGCATTCTAAATTCTAAACAGAGCATCATTCAACAATTACCGTGTTTAGCGTGCCAAAAGGCCAGTATGCATGTTAAAATTCCTTACAAGAAGTTTTTTTTAGAATTACACAGTACAACGTAGACGCTTACACACACACTCACCTTATGAATACACGTATGCAAACCCTATCCCTATGAGCACCTCTGAAGGACTGAGCACCCGGCAAATCTAGAGATTCCCGAAGTCACCATTGGCGCCTCGTTGTCGACGAGAACGCCGCTTACCACTTAACGCATAACGTCGGTAAATCCTGAAAAAATCTCAGGAAAAGATGCGAGTACTAGGATTTAAACCCTGATGGGTAGCGTCCCACTGGACCGTCCTACTATTGTACTACGAGCCAATTCGCTTATAGGAAGTTTTAATACCATACCATTGAAAAGGTCAAGTATACACCATGGGCTCACGGCCCATCACAAACATTCATCCACTCCACGCACCGCAGGCCATCACATTCACAGATTCACTGGTCCATGCCCGTTACTGTGCATAGTCCACGGAGAGAGTGGTCCCGGCCAGATGACAATTGACACCTGGTGCTGTTACAAACGGGCCCACGGCCCCTTAAACCCTCGTGTGATCCTGCCCTGCTGCTTTGCCAACCTTTCCCTGCGGCCCACCCCGCGCGACGAACAAAACGCCATTAACGCGCACACACAGACACACTCCCTCCCAATTCGAATTTCCAAAACTCCGCCGCCGACGCGAACGCGACGCGATGCCATGCCACGCCACGCCCTCGCCAACGGCCAGCCCGGGCCAACCCCTCTTTTCCCGCCCCGCGCCTCGCGATTCAAAAGGCGGCCGCGGGCGGGCCCCGCACGCCCCCCGCTTCCCGTCCCCTTCGAACGGCAGCCAGCCCACGGAGCCCTCGCGACCCCCGCTCACTGACAGGCGGATGCCTGGACCCACGGGGCCCGCACGCCGGCGTGTCAGCCTGCTCGCGTGGGCCCGCGGGTATGCCTCCCTGCCCGTGCGAGGCCGCGGGCGCCGTTATTTATACGCTCCTCTTCCTCCACTCCCACCACGACGAAATACGGAGACGAAATCCCCAAACCTCTCATCATCTCGAAGGTTCCATCCCATCTCGCGTCGCCGGCTCACTCACTCCTCGTCTCCCGTGGTGGTCGAGCCCGAGCCGCGGCGGGGTTTGAGTGCGATGGCCACTTCCGGCGATCAATCGGCTGGCTGCGGTACGGGCGGGGGGATTCGTGTTTCTGTATTTGGTTCATGTGGATTTTTGAGTCGGAATGCGTTTGTGTCTCGGCCGATGATGATGATTTTGTTTCATCTTCTGTGTAGTAGGGTCTGCGGCGAGGGCGTCGAAGCTGCGCTACCCGCTGCGGTCGGAGAGCAAGGGGAAGGCGGCCGCGTCCCCGGCGGCGGATGCGCCTCCCTCCATCTCCGCTCCGCGAAGGTGCTTTCATTTCCACTTCGCTGTTTTTTTTTCTCTTTTCACATTTCACCGTGGGGGCAATCAGATTATTTCATCCGTCATCATGATCCTTATGTGCGATTTGAATCTGGTGATGTAGTTCCCAACTAGCAGTAAATAGTAGTAATTCTGTTGTGCAGGACTAGGAGTAGCACATGCCTATTTTGAGCGCCACTTTGTTGCGTGCAACGGTTACTGAGATGTGGCTATTTAGATGACACTACTTAACTTTTTTTTCTCACGACTGGAAAGAGTAGCCAAAATTGCTGGGATACACTTATACACTTGTGCTCACAATCCTCTGTTCGCTAGTGCTCGAAATAGTGGCTGAAAGCTCTGCAAATGCTATTGCCACGCCTACTTAATTCAGAAAGCAACTGAGGTTCCTGTTAGTCAACATGAGACTATATATAGTGGTGTTTGCATTTGTTGACATGTGAAAGGTTGTAGGTGTGTTTCCTGTTCTGGAAAATTATGTAGAAAAATCAGCTTCGGTAGTATATCAGCAGAAAAGCAAGCCTGGTCGACTGTGACTGGTTACTTAAAAGGGTTAAAAAGAGTTAAGAAGAGACCTGCCATCTTTTCATACAGACATGTAGTTTCAGCTGCCTAATTGAGATTGGCCAAATCTCATCTTGCGGACTCAGTTGCTACATTGTTTTCGCCTATTTGTGTACTCAATGCTCAACGGTCTGTGAAAATAGTGAATGTCTATAAGCTAATTTGCACATGGTTATACTGTGCTGTTTCTTTGTGGGTCTTATTTTTTGTGTAGTACAACCTTAAGTGTTGTAGGTCCTAGCAGTCCCACATTGATTGGTTCAGGAACATTTACTAGGCTGAGCTATCGATATTTGAAAAAGTTCTTATGAAGGCCATCAGTTAGCCTTCAGGATGGTAGATGTGTAGAACATCCCTTCAAAACTAAGCATCCAATTGTTGGTGTTATGTCAATCTACCTACAATTGTCTAGAATATTTGCTGGGTACCTCTCAACTTTCAACTTGGCATGTATATGTACTAGTATTGCTCTAACAAAGCGTCTTCACCTGATTCCTTATATAGGGCAAAACCATCTTCAGATGTCAGCAAGAGCATGTGTCTTGACCTTTCTGTGAAGGAAAAATCAGCGAAACCTCCACGGAGGCACTCAATACAAACGAAGCCAGGAGCTAGCCCAAGGCCAACACCTTCTGGAATTGTTACTCCACTGTCTGGGATTCGATCAAGGAGATCAGACAGCCAGGGGAGGCTTGATACTCCGACATCAGAAGTGTCCATGTCCACCACCAGGCGCAAGTTCAGCACGCTGTCGTCAATCTCATACTGGATGACACAGATCAGGCTGGCAGAGGCTGCTTCCAAGCATTCGGTTTCTCTGGGTTTCTTTAAACTTGCTCTTGAATCAGAATGTGAGGTGAGCATCTCTTATTTCTCCAATCGTTTTTTTTATCAGATAACTTTGCTACATAGATGATACTAGAATGGTGCGTGCTTTGTTTACAGCCTTTGGACCGGATGAGGGAAGAACTCAAGTCCTATGTAGCCCGGCATGGCCTAGCGACAGAATTGGAGGACTCTGTGAAGGACATTCTTCAGGTTTATGATATTGTGGAGGATTTTGAGAAGCTGAAGATCTCTGCAGAGCCCTCACAGCAACCAAAGAAGTCTGACAAGGCTGCTCGTACTGCCACCAATGTGTCACCCAATGGTAACCTGAAGCCAAGGTCACTGAACTCTGTTGCAACTGAAAGTAAGGAAGCAGAAAAGAAAGAAAACATTCAGAAGGCAAAACCTGATGCAAGGGTCAGAGCCTCCTACAACAGGAATCCAGCCAAAAACACTACTGCAAAGGAAGTAGTCGCCAAGACCGCCGGCAAGAAAACCAAGAAAAAGGCCAAGAGTCAGCAGGAAGTTAGCAATGGAGATGGTGAGGCTTTGGCCGTCAGTGCAGATCAAGATCCTGGTAAATGTCTTTGTATGATGCAAGTGTGACATGTGTGTTACTGTGTTTGCTAACTGTCTGTTTGCTTTACAGCTGATGTGGTGAAGGAGATTGTACATGAGGATAAAGAGAACATGGTAAATATGGCTACCAACTGAGATCATTTCTTGGGACAGAGGCATGCTGTTTTTTCGACCTTGCTAATTGATTTTGTTTGGTTGTAGGGGGATACTGAAGTGCCCATGGATGCTGCAATTGCCCAAGAAGCCTAGAACAGCCGGACCGACTTCAGATTCAATCCTTTTTTAATCGCTGAAGATGAAGTACTAGTGTGTGGTTGCTTGTTTGGTTTCCATTGTCAATATTTTACAGGAGCTTGTCTCTGTGATTGCCGAACTGTGTCTCCGAGTGTGCATCATGCTTTGATGGTTGGTTGATTGCTTGTATTCCTTCATTAAGATTGCTGCTTTGCATGTACTTCGTGCATCTGAATATAGTCGAGTTTATTTATCCGTGTGATTCCTTCCGACAGAAAATCCCCCCGGGTGTTTTGTGTCCTGTGCATGAATTATATTGCTCGTTCAGGGAATCAGGGTATATGCATGCTTGAATTCTCTTCACGTGTGCCCACGTTCCATGCTGTAACGGGGCAGGAGGCCAGGAGCTTGTACTGTCTGATCATGTGGGTTTTCATGTAATTATTGGATCTTTGACAGGGCCTGTTTAGTTCCCCAAACTTCTCAAAAATTCTCTCTCTAAACTTCATTATTTACCTATCACATCAAATCTCTCTCCTCGTGCATGGAGCATTAAATATAGATAAATAAAAAAACTAAGTACATGGTTTTGATGTATCTTTTAAACCTAGTTAGGTTATGATAGGATAATGTTTACTACAAACAAACGAGAATTGCTATAGTGTGTTACAGTGTCCGATGTGATATTTTCACCAAATTTTCTCACCCTCTTTTGGAACTAAACACACCCTGAACCCAAAACAGAGCACACAGGACGTTGGTTCTGAACTTCTGATCACTTAATTAAACACTTTTTAAACAGTAGTTCAATCCCACAAGGAATGGGGATGAATCCTCGAGTCCTATATCGATCCTGCTTACCATGCTTGATCTTTTACATCCTCCTGGATATATGATGCTGACGTGTCGAGGCGTGTAAACAGCAAGAAATGCTGGAGACATGGCCATCGCCATTCACCTCACCTCATGCCGTCATGCGAGGCCAAACGTGCACACCGGTGCTCAGATGGGACGTCACGATCCGGCGAGGGGTGTACACCTAGCAGAGAATAGACCGGTGAAACTGAAACGCGGTATGCGTGATGGGTCTGCACAGGAACGTGTGTACGGGGCAGGAGATGCCAACGAAAACTGGTGCTCTGTCGCCTCGCAAAATGACGTTTTGGTAACAGTAGGCCGCCGCTTGGAAACAGATGCGGCACCGCGCAATGGCCGCGGCCCGCGGAAGCGAACAAGGAGAGGGTTAGGTGGAGTGGAGCAGCCTGACAGTCCGACGGTACATCAGCTGGACTAGACATTGCCAACAGCCATGGAGATTAAGGCATGAGCGTTGAGCGATATGATGGTTACTCTTAACTCTAACCCTGCTGTTAACGCGCAGTGACTGAGCATTTTCCAGCCAGTGCAATGGCTATTATTTTGTTCGAGGAGGCACAGGCACAGCTGCACTGTTTCCCGCCGATGAATGCCGCTCGATATGGATGGATCTGTGGATACGATACAACTCGCAGCGAAACATCAGCATCAGAGGCGTTGGTTGCGTCGACCGACGTCTCTCCTCGGCGTAAATGATTAATTAGCATTATACGCTCGATTGGCGTCCAGTTGGGAACCGAATTATGAGCCCGGATACTGACGAGAGCTACAGGCCATGCAGACCAAGCCCGTCGCCGTACCAACTAAAGGCAGCCAGCCATCAGCCATGGGCGAGCAATGGTATCATGGGACACGCAGCGAGCGCTCCCTGCCTCTCCCCCTGTGCACGCGAGATCCGGAGCGCGTGCCGTGCCGGGGCGCTCTCATCTGCTGCGGCCGCGGGCTCCACGGCACGAGCCCGGGGTATCCGATGGATCGGCGAGGGACGGCTTCGTCCCGTCCATGTCACCACCGACACGGAAACAAAAAGTGTTCGCGCATTCCCCCCGCGGAATGATGGATCGGAGCGGACGACGAGCCCACAAATTCGGGGTCGGGATCGCTGCCGAGTTTACGCGGTGCTGTGGTCCTGTGGAGTAGTATGAGCAGGAGCGAGACTTCCTGCGCAGTTGTGTGTGCGTGACTGCGTGCCGTTTCCAATGGCTGTCACGTTCGTCTCGTTCCCCTAAGCATTACAGGATTTTACAGCTTATTTTAATCCTTGCAAGTGGGTTAACGCTTGTGCGCTACGTCCAAGTGGCAGTGCTAGTTTGGAACTAAATAACACTAAACTAACACTTTAGATCCAAATATATGTGAAAATTTTGGTGTTAGTTGGGACTAACACCTCCCAAAAAACTAACCCCTCTATGAGGTGGTAATTGGTGTTATTTCTGGTGGGTCCCACCCTATTCACTCTACTTTCCCTTCTTTCAATGATTGTAAAAGTAGCTTTACATGCAAACTAACACATGGATCCAAACACAATTGGTGTTAGTTTGTTACGTGTTAGTTTGGGGTGCTAAAGACTACCACTAACATTAACACTAACACTAAGGATCCAAACATGGCCTTCATCGTGCAAGTGAAAATTAAACAAATAGCAAACATTGGTGGTGTTTAGATGTTAGAATTTGGAGGTTGAATTTGGGAGTAAGATGTCACTTCGTAATCATTGCGCTATTGTAGCATTTCGTTTGTATTTGTGAAAAATTATCCAAAAATTGATTAATTAGGCTCAAAATGTTCGTCTCGCAGAGTACAACAAAACTGTGTAATTAGTTTTTGATTTCATCTACATTTAATACTCCATACATGTTATGACATTTTGATGTGATGGAGAATCTTCTTTTTGCATAGTGTATTTGGGAGTTCCTTTTTGAAACTAAACAGGCCAATTATTCTCAACCAGTTCCAGTTGGGACAGTGATCCAGCTGATAACTTCGTCGTGCAAGTGGCAGTAAGAACAAGAGATCCACTATTGAGTGAGTCTAGGGGCTAGAGGCTAGGTTAGCCCTCCGCGTTATTTAAACACTTAGAGACCAGGTTCTCTCTATGATACGTCTGGTCGGTGACTACCCTCGAAAATGCTAGCGAGAGTGCCATAACGAGTGAGTTTGATCTTCCTCCGTTACATTGGATTTTTTTTATTTTTCTTTAAAAAACAAATTTCGTTAGTGTGGCCATTTTGGAGCCCCGGCAAAAATGATAATTTCAAGTGAACACAAGAAGCCCTTGTTCAGGAATATGATCTTCAAGGACAAACATTTTCTTTTTGTGTGGAGAGAACATTTACTTTTTGAGGACCATGTGTGTCCGAGGACCGGTGGATGGTCTCTTCCCAGTGTGATGAGTGATTGACAACGTTGTGTGGACTGACTCTTGGCTTAGTACTGCAAGTGTTGGTGCGACTTGGTTTGCGTTGGTGCAGGTGAAGAACAAGCGCGAAAGGTCTTAGCCAGAGAGTGGCCTCCGAGGTGTGGAGAGACAAGTAGGCTTGGTTCGAGGGACCCGGTGGCTAGACGGGATCAAGTGCAGTCAACATGGTGCAAGAAGAGCAAGACGAGGTCGTGGACTTGGAGCCGATGCAAGGTGGCGGCTAACGATCGAAGCTTGTACACAGGGTTTGATGGTTGGGCCACAAAACCATCGGAGGAGGGTTTCTCGGTTTGGGCCTCAAAACCGAGCCCGAAGGCCCAACGTGACGGAGACGGTGATCCGGGCGCGTTTGGGAAGCTTCGAAGCGGTGGACGCGTGGTGGGATCCGGGAGCTTGCGTCGGAGGGAAGCAAGGCCGGATGGACGGCGTGCCCAGCCGGAGGAGTTATCTGCAACTTTACCGTTTTGCCCTTGAGGGCGTGTATCATAGAGTTAAGTTGTAGGAGTAGTATGGTCACTTCCCTTCACCAGGACACTTAATATAAATAGGAGGTGGAGGGGATGGCAAGTTATCTCTCTGGAACCCTAGTTTATTTCTTTCTTGCTTCTCTAGGCTAGCCCGTGCTTCATGTTGATCTTAGCGGGAGGATGTTTGGGAGGTTGCTAGCCTTGTATAGAATCTGACCTTTGTTTGTTGGAATGAAATCAAGTGCTAGTTGAATCTCTTTGTTTCTCCTCGAGTTCCTTTTTGTGCTATTTTTGTTCTTGGCTCGATTCTTCGTTTCTAGGCCGTTTGGCTCTAGATTTGTTTGAGGGGATCATGGGTGAGTGCCTTGCGCCTCTTTGTGTATGATCTTGCCCCCTCAAATGCCGAGAATCGGTCTCAATTCGTAGTTTTTGGGATGAACTCGTGAGAAGGTGTTCTTCCGTGTGATCCGCGATTTCTCGAGTTGTAGGGAGTTAGAGGCCGAGATTTTTGGGGCATAGCTTCCCCTTAGGGTGCTAATCATCTCCCCAAAGTTTCGTCTCAAGAGCTCTAGCCGTTTGGGAGATCCGGTGATGGATTTGGGAGGAGAGATCCGCGGTTTACTGTAGCTGTTCGTTCTGTTCGTCCGTCGTGTTTCTCGGACGGTCCGCGCGGGGTTGGGGGACGGTCCGCGAGGTTGCAGACAGTCCGCATGTTATTGGCGGACGGTCCGTGCAGAAGAGTTCGACGGTGTTGTCTTGGTTTTGGCTACGTGTTTTCACGGACGGTCCGCGTGACCTCCTCGGACAGTCCGCGACACTGGCGGACGGTCCGCGGTAGGAGCTCGGACAGTCCGCAAAAGGGCCTGGAGCTACTGGAGATTTGAGGTGATTTTACGGACGGTCCGCCTTGTCTAGACGGACGGTCCGCCGTGACCACGGACAGTCCGCGACCCCTGTGCGGACGGTCCGAGCTGACCCAGGCAGATTGCGAATCGTTTTGGTTCTTGAGTTGTGCTTCCGCTTGTTAATTTGTTCTAGCCTGTTTCTAGGGTTGGTAGATCCGCTGTGACTACGCTACCTTGGCAAGCTTGTGAGGAATCATTGGTGGGTGATTTTTGGATATAGGCCTAGTTTCGAGAAGAATTTTTTATCGGCTCCCATTCACTCCCCCCCTCTCTGGTCGCCATTTCGATCCTTCAATTGGTATCAGAGCCGGTTACGGATCTTCGTGATTCTAACCAGTCTTAAGATCCAAAGATGGCGTACGCCGGAAAGGGTTCGGGTCCTCCTCTCTTCGATGGGAAGAATTACCGGATGTCGTCGGTTCGCATGGGAGCTTTCCTCCGAAGCAAGGGACAGTTGATATGGGATATCACTCTTGATACGACCTATATCACCCCTGCTTCGAGAGAGACACAAATTGCTAAGGACAAGTTTGAGGCAAATGCAAAAGCTGTTGATTTCTTGTTCAAAGCGCTTGACGAGCATGAATTCAATCATGTGATCGAAGAGCATCTTGCGTGGAAGATTTGGCAAAAGTTGGAAATCGCCCATGGAGGTGATAGTGGGGTTAAGGCTCGGCTCTTTTCGACTTACCGGAGGGAATATGAGAACTTCTCTCATTTGCCCGGTGAGTCAATTGATGCCATGTTCCAGAGGTTCACCGTGATAGTGAACAACATGAGAGCCAACATTACCAACCTCCCGTATACAGACCATGATATGGCTTTGAAGCTTTTACACTGCTTGGATATGTCTGTATGGGGCACTAAGGTTGAGGCGATTATGGAGTCGGCTAGCTATCTGACACTCACAGTCGATGGGTTGTTCTCAAAGCTCAAGTCCTCAGAGGTTGATAGGTTAGCTAGAGTCAAGCTTGAGAACCCGACTGATTCCCATAGTCTGGCTCTTATGAGTGGTTCTAGTTCTAGATCTGGTGCTAACTCTTCACGGCAGTTTGCCTTGTCTTTGCTTGTGTCTTTGCCAGATGAGGAGTTCGAGGTGGTGAGCGAGGAGGATCTCGCGTTGCTCACCAAGAGGTTCGGACGCATGTACAAGAACCGCAAGAGTACAAGGCGTTTTGGGAGTACGTGTTACAAGTGCGGCAAGATGGGACACTTCATCGCCGAGTGTCTGGAGCCAGCAGAGCCGGAACGCAAGCACAAGCATCGTTCGAGGGACGATCACAAGGTACAAGTACAAGGACAAGAACAAGGACAAGAAGAAGCATGGTGATCGCAAGCACAAGCACAAGTACAAGCGCAAGGAACGAGCCATGGTGGCCGGGGCGAGCGACGTCGATACAAGTTCAAGCAACTCTTCGTCAAGCTCAAGCAGCGAGGATGAAGATCAAGGTCGACGCCGGAGGAACGAGAACTTCAACGGCTTGGCGTGCATGGCATCCCGAGGCCTCTGTACCATGGCGCACAACTCCGACAACAAGAAGAGTACAAGAGAAGACTCCGAGTCAGAGTCTGAGGATGAGGTAAATCGAGATCCCAACTTCTTGCTAGAGGAGAATGCTAGGTTGAATGAATTGCTTGATAATCGTGATGATGTGCTTCGTAAGACCAACAAGGAGAAGAGGGAGTTTAGATCGTTGCTTGGTGAGTCTAAGGAGAAAGTTGTTGAACTTGAGTCTTTGCTTGTTGCCTCTAAAGATCAAATTGCTCAACTTGAAATATCACTTGCTAAATCTCAATCTGAAATTGATGCTTTGAAAATTGCTCCTGTTGTCTCTGATGAGCATACTTGCAATGATTGTGATGCTGTGATGAATGAATTGATTGAGCTTAAAAACAAGCATATGTCTAAAATTGAAGAATGTGACTTGCTTAAGTCAAATCTTGAAGAATTGAAATCTAGATCTGCTTTGCTAGGAGCTTGTACCTCTTGCCCTGTCTTGCATGCAAAACTTGATGATGCTCTTGCTAAACTCAAATGTCTCGAATGTTCTGCTAAATCACCTGCATGTGATGTGTGTGATAAAAATGCTTTGAAGAACAGTGAAATTGAGGATGCAATGAATCGTGTGCAAAAAGAAAATGACGAGTTGAGACATTGCTTGGGTTGGATGTCAAGTCGAGAGCCTTAGTTGAAAATGATGATGGCTGAGCTCAGAAGAGGTGATTCTCGTGGGCTTGGCTGGGAGACAGTGGTTAAGAATGATGGAATGATTGTGAGGGTGTGCCATTTCCTCCACAAAAAACCCCAGCCAAAAACACCTTTGATCCTAAACCCAACCACATGAGAAACAAACTCGATACTATTCTTGATCCACCAGCTTCTACCACACCAGCCAACAACTTCCAAAAGCGAGTGATCTTTGTGGGAGAGTCGAGTGGTCTCAAACCTAGTGAGAAGCCAGGGCCAAAAGAAGATCCAAAGCCAAAACCAGTCTGTTACCACTGTGGGTTTTGTGGTAAGGATGGTCACCAAGAGGAGTTCTGCTTCAGGAAAAAGAGAGAGATGAGGCGTGAGAAGGAAATGGGTAACCAGGACAGGTACCGCTCTTTTCATAGCGTGCATGAGCCTCGTGCACCTTTGCCTAGGGGTGGTGGTGTTGTTCGTTCGATTCCTAGAGAGGATGCTCGTGGCTTTGCTCCTCGTGGGAGAGTTCCTTAGAGACGTGGTGGTTTCGCCAGGCGTCCTCCTCCTCGTGGTCAGTACGAGTTCAAGAGAGACGACCGTGGTTTTGGTTACCGGAGGGAGCCTGGACCGCGATTTCCCCCGCGTGGTGTTCCTCCGGTTAGGCGTGAGAGGTTTCCACAGTTTGATAGGTTTGGTAGAGTGGATTTTGCTAACCCTTCTTTTGAGCAGATGGCTCAGCACTGGTTTGACTCCTTCTGTTCTAACCCCAGTGTTGAGTCGTTTGCTCATTCTCGATCTCTTTTTTGATTTTGCAGGTGGGAGGTTTGAGGAGCTTGTGGTTGATTGACTCCGGTTGCTCTCGACACATGACCGGAGATCAAAGGTGGTTCTCAAGCCTCACCCCGGTGATGACAAGGGAGTACATCATTTTTGGGGATAAAGGTAAGGGTAGAGTGCTCTCAGAAGGTGATATTCAGGTGAGCGAGAAGTTTGTATTGAAGCGTGTTGCTCTCGTCAAGTCGCTTGGCTTTAATTTGCTTTCGGTCTCTCAGCTGCTTGATGAGGGCTTTGAGGTTCGGTTTGTTAGTGGTGCTTCTCGGATTCTTGATTCTCGAGGTGACCTTGTTTGCATGATCATTCCCAAGAGTCAAGTTTTCGTTGCTGATTTCTCGAGGTCTTTTGGTGTTGCTCGTTGTCTCGTTGCTGATTCCTCTTCCGAGCTTTGGAAGTGGCATAGGAGGTTGGGTCACTTGAGCTTCGACTTGCTCTCTCGTTTGAGCAGTCTTGACCTTATCCGAGGATTGCCCAAGCTTCGGTTTGAGAAGGATTTGGTTTGTGCACCTTGTAGGCATGGCAAGATGGTCGCTACTTCCCACCGATGTGATGACTGAGCGTCCCGGGGAGCTTTTACATATGGACTTGGTTGGTCCAGCTTGCGTTCGCTCAGTCGGTGGGAGGTGGTATGTCCTTGTGATTGTGGACGACTATTCTCACTATACCTGGGTGTATTTCTTGGCGGCTAAGGATGAAACGTTTGGTTTTGTTCGAGATCTGATCTTGAGGTTGAAAAATGAGCGAAATGGTGATGCCATACGAGCTATACGCAGTGACAATGGCACGGAGTTTAAGAACGCTCGATTTGAAACCTTTTACCGTGATCTAGGTCTTGAGCATCAGTTTTCTTCGCCTTATGTCGCTTGTCAGAATGGTGTTGTGGAGAGAAAGAATCGGACCATTTATACTATGGCCAGGACGATGCTCGATGAGCATAGGACTCCTAGGAAGTATTGGGCTGAGGCGGTGAGCACCGCGTGCTATGTGTCTAATCGGATTTTCCTTCGTGCGTTCAAGAAGAAGACTTGCTACGAACTCTTTCATGGGAGAACCCCCAAGGTGAGTCATTTTCGAGTTTTCGGTTGCAAGTGCTTCATTCTCAAGAAGGGTAATCTAGATAAGTTCGAGTCTCAGTCTCATGATGGTATCTTCTTTGGTTATGCTAATCATTCTAGAGCATATCGTGTGCTCAATCTTGCCACTAACCAAATCATGGAGACTTGCGAAGTAACATTCGACGAGACAATTCCTTGTAGCTCTTCTGTCTTTGAGTGTGCAGGTGATGAAGAGATGGGACAGACGATCTTTGAAGACAAGGATGGGGATGATGAAGATGACGATGGAGATGGTGATCCTCCGATGGCGATTGTACCTACTACTTCCACTACGACGACTACGGTTGATGATGGTCCATCCACCACTTCGACATCAACACAAGTACATGGAGGTCAAGTGGAAGATCAAGTGGAAGCAGCGGTTGAGGGGGAGGCGATTTCAACACGTGAGGCACCAAGACACATCCAAGCTCGCCATCCACCCTCAGGGATGATTGGAGACATTGATGAATGTACTACACGGTCAAGGTCAAGGAACAACTCTAACTTTGCTCATTCTGCATTTGTTGCCTCATTTGAGCCCAAAGATATTGGACATGCTTTATCTGATGCGAATTGGGTCAATGCCATGCACGAAGAGCTTGAGAACTTTGAGAGGAATGAGGTGTGGGAACTTGTCGAGCCTCCACCAAATTGCCATCCTATTGGAACAAAGTGGGTTTGGAAGAACAAACAAGGTGAGAGTTGTGAGGTTGTGAGAAACAAAGCGAGATTGGTTGCCCAGGGTTTTTCACAAAAAGAGGGAATTGATTATGAGGAGACATTTGCTCCTGTTGCCCGTTTGGAGGCAATTCGAATCCTTCTAGCATTTGCTGTTGCTAAAGGGTTGAAGTTGCACCAAATGGATGTGAAGAGTGCCTTTTTGAATGGGGTGATAGAGGAAGAAGTGTATGTGAGACAACCACCTGGGTTCGAGAGTGAGAGATATCCCCACCGAGTGTACAAACTCCACCGAGCACTATATGGCCTCAAGCAAGCACCTAGAGCGTGGTATGGAGGGCTGAGAGGGTTCTTGCTGAGTAAGGGGTTTGTGATGGGCACCGTTGATAAGACCCTGTTCCTGCTTCGTGTTGGCAAAGATATCTTGATCGTTCAGATTTACGTGGATGATATAATCTTTGGTGGCTCTTCTAATGTACTTGTTGCCAAGTTTTCTGAAGATATGAGCAGGGAATTTGAGATGTCGATGATGGGAGAACTACAATACTTCCTCGGACTACAGATTAAGCAAGTCAAGGACGGGACGTTTGTCCATCAAGCCAAGTACACGAAAGATTTGTTGAAGCAGTTCGAGATGGCAGATGCAAAGCCGTTGTCCACTCCCATGTCGACGACAACAGAAGATGGAGAATCGGTGGACCAGAAGACGTACCGGAGCATGGTTGGCTCACTCTTGTACCTGACGGCGACGAGGCCGGACATACACTTCGCCGTGTGTCTGTGCACTCGTTTTCAAGCTTCGCCAAGGACGTCTCATCGCCAGGCTGTGAAGAGAATCATGAGGCACCTTCGTTTCACTCCTGAGCTTGGTTTGTGGTACTCTGCCTCCTCCACACTCACACTCCGCGGATATTCCGATACGGATTTTGCTGGGTGTAGGATGGATCGCAAGTCCACTTCTGGGACTTGTCAGTTTCTGGGTTCGTCTTTGGTTTCTTGGTCCTCTCGCAAACAGTCAAGTGTTGCTCAGTCTACAACCGAAGCCGAATATGTAGCCGCAGCCAGTTGTTGCTCTCAGCTTCTTTGGATGGTTTCTGCCCTGAGTGACTTTGGTTTGAGTTATACACATGTTCCACTTCTATGTGATAGCACCAGTGCCATTAGTGTAGCCAAAAACCCGGTGCTTCACTCAAAAACCAAGCACATAGACGTGAGATACCATTTCCTGAGAGACAATGTTGAGAAAGGACATATTGAGTTATCCCATGTCTCCACCCAAAACCAACTAGCTGATATTTTTACCAAACCACTTGACCAAGCTACTTTTGCCCATTTGCGAGGGGAGCTTGGGGTGTGTTTTCCTTTCTGAGTTGGTTTTGGAGCTCACTTTGTAGCATATGTATAGCCTTCTTGTATAATTTGTATATCATGCTTTTTTGTTGCATGTGTATCATATGTCTTGCATTTGTCATATAGGATGCATTGTGATATACTTAGAGCTTGTTTCTTGCACATATTTATTTTGAAGCATGATAGGATGAGCTTCTCTTATATGGAGTGACCAATATAACTTGCTACATTTGTGCTAATGAACTTGTGGATAGTCTTGTCGTGTTGGATAGCTAAGCACTTGATTGATTCTTTGTATATCCATAATGTGCTTGCTAATGATTTTTAAAATGCTAAACTTGATCTCACCCATGAGCAAATTGGTTAAATGTTGAGTTCAAGCCTAAATGCTTTTTCATGCTTAGGTTGTGCTTGTGTATCTATTTCTTGCCATTTGGGTCAAAGATCATTTTATCATTGCAAATGTTTAGCCCATTGTCTATGTTGTGGAGAGGCATAAGCTTCTTTTTGCCGCAAAAGCATTTCATGTACCATGTTTAAAATCTGAAAAAGAAGTGTTAAAAATTCAAATATATGCTCTCCAATTGGTTGATCATGTCATTTGTGTTTAAATGTGAAAATTGGGTGCTAAACCGTTGCATGTGTCTACCAAAGAGAAGTCTCTTGTTGGAAGTAGACACATGACTCGGTAGCTTTAACATGACATGAACTAGATTGTGGGTGTTTGCAATGATCTCTTGCTAAGAATAGGTAACCGAGGACAACTTTTGCATGATATAGCTCATTTTGGCTTGAAAATGACTTTTTGCTCATGAGGTGGTGAATTTTTGAAAAACTTGGTTAAATTGGAAACTACTTGGCCATATGCTTATACAATCATGAAATTTTGTTGGCAATGCTTATACAACACCTAGGAATATCTTACTTGCTCATTTGACCATGTGTAGCATTTTATATTGTTCATTGTATATTTGAGAAGCTCTAGGTTGAATTTTTTGCATTTGTGCCTTGATTCATGCATTGGCAACAAGGGGGGAATTTGTGTTCCAATTCAGTCTATATGCATTGCTTTGCATTGAGAGGGATACTCGGTTCAGGGGGAGAATTTGAGTTTGTATGCACTTGTTCAGGGGGAGTATGCATTTCTGCAGGGGGAGCTCCTTGTGTTCCTGATTTTTGTGCTTTGCTCTTTTGCCGATGGTGTTGAGCCCTTTCTGCCTCTTCTTGAGGGGTTGACATTTGGAGCTCGTTGTCTCGGTTGTGTTGAGCCGTTGCCCTTGTCTTAGGGGACCGAGACTTTCTCTTTCGAGTGACTTTGTTTTCGGCTTGTTCTTCGCTTTGGTCACTTGATTGAGTCTTCTTTTCTTTTCTTTTTCTATTTTCTTTTTTCATATCCTGAATTATGTGTGTGTTGTCAATGCACTCATCAAGGGGGAGATTGAGGACCATGTGTGTCCGAGGACCGGTGGATGGTCGCTTCTCAGTGTGATGAGTGATTGACAACGTTGTGTGGACTGACTCTTGGCTTAGTACTGCATGTGTTGGAACGACTTGGTTTGCGTTGGTGCAGGTGAAGAACAAGCGCGAAAGGTCTTGGCCAGAGAGTGGCCTCCGAGGTGTGGAGAGACAAGTAGGCTTGGTTCGAGGGACCCGGTGGCCAGACGGGATCAAGTGCAGTCAACATGGTGCAAGAAGAGCAAGACGAGGTCGTGGACTTGGAGCCGGTGCAAGGTGGCGGCTAACGACCGAAGCTTGTACGCGGGGTTTGATGGTTGGGCCACAAAACCATCGGAGGAGGGTTTCTTGGTTTGGGCCTCAAGACCGAGCCCGAAGGCCCAACGTGACGGAGACGGTGATCCGGGCGCGTTTGGGAAGCTTCGAAGCGGTGGACGCGTGGCGGGATCCGGGAGCTTGCGTCGGAGGGAAGCAAGGCTGGATGGACAGCGTGCCCAGCCGGAGGAGTTATCTGCAACTTTACCGTTTTGCCCTTGAGGGCGTGTATCGTAGAGTTAAGTTGTAGGAGTAGTATGGTCACTTCCCTTCACCAGGACACTTAATATAAATAGGAGGTGGAGGGGATGGCAAGTTATCTCTCTGGAACCCTAGTTTATTTCTTTCTTGATTCTCTAGGCTAGCCCGTGCTTCATGTCGATCTTAGCGGGAGGATGTTTGGGAGGTTGCTAGCCTTGTATAGAATCTGACCTTTGTTTGTTGGAATGAAATCAAGTGCTAGTTGAATCTCTTTGTTTCTCCTCGAGTTCCTTTTTGTGCTATTTTCGTTCTTGGCTCGATTCTTCGTTTCTAGGCCGTTTGGCTCCGGATTTGTTTGAGGGGATCATGGGTGAGTGCCTTGCGCCTCTTTGTGTATGATCTTGCCCCCTCAAACGCCGAGAATCGGTCTCGATTCGTAGTTTTTGGGATGAACTCGTGAGAAGGTGTTCTTCCGTGTGATCCGCGATTTCTCGAGTTGTAGGGAGTTAGAGGCCGAGATTTTTGGGGCATAGCTTCCCCTTAGGGTGCTAATCATCTCCCCAAAGTTTCGTCTCAAGAGCTCTAGCCGTTTGGGAGATCCGGTGATGGATTTGGGAGGAGAGATCCGCGGTTTACTGTAGCTGTTCGTTCTGTTCGTCCGTCGTGTTTCTCGGAAGGTCCGCGCGGGGTTGGGGGACGGTCCGCGAGGTTGCAGACAGTCCGCATGTTATTGGCGGACGGTCCGTGCAGAAGAGTTCGACGGTGTTGTCTTGGTTTTGGCTACGTGTTTTCACGGACGGTCCGCGTGACCTCCTCGGACAGTCCGCGACACTGGCGGACGGTCCGCGGTAGGAGCTCGGACAGTCCGCAAAAGGGCCTGGAGCTACTGGAGATTTGAGGTGATTTTACGGACGGTCCGCCTTGTCTAGACGGACGGTCCGCCGTGACCACGGACAGTCCGCGACCCCTGTGCGGACGGTCCGAGCTGACCCAGGCAGATTGCGAATCGTTTTGGTTCTTGAGTTGTGCTTCCGCTTGTTAATTTGTTCTAGCCTGTTTCTAGGGTTGGTAGATCCGCTGTGACTACGCTACCTTGGCAAGCTTGTGAGGAATCATTGGTGGGTGATTTTTGGATATAGGCCTAGTTTCGAGAAGAATTTTTTATCGGCTCCCATTCACTCCCCCCCTCTCTGGTCGCCATTTCGATCCTTCAATTGGTATCAGAGCCGGTTACGGATCTTCGTGATTCTAACCAGTCTTAAGATCCAAAGATGGCGTACGCCGGAAAGGGTTCGGGTCCTCCTCTCTTCGATGGGAAGAATTACCGGATGTCGTCGGTTCGCATGGGAGCTTTCCTCCGAAGCAAGGGACAGTTGATATGGGATATCACTCTTGATACGACCTATATCACCCCTGCTTCGAGAGAGACACAAATTGCTAAGGACAAGTTTGAGGCAAATGCAAAAGCTGTTGATTTCTTGTTCAAAGCGCTTGACGAGCATGAATTCAATCATGTGATCGAAGAGCATCTTGCGTGGAAGATTTGGCAAAAGTTGGAAATCGCCCATGGAGGTGATAGTGGGGTTAAGGCTCGGCTCTTTTCGACTTACCGGAGGGAATATGAGAACTTCTCTCATTTGCCCGGTGAGTCAATTGATGCCATGTTCCAGAGGTTCACCGTGATAGTGAACAACATGAGAGCCAACATTACCAACCTCCCGTATACAGACCATGATATGGCTTTGAAGCTTTTACACTGCTTGGATATGTCTGTATGGGGCACTAAGGTTGAGGCGATTATGGAGTCGGCTAGCTATCTGACACTCACAGTCGATGGGTTGTTCTCAAAGCTCAAGTCCTCAGAGGTTGATAGGTTAGCTAGAGTCAAGCTTGAGAACCCGACTGATTCCCATAGTCTGGCTCTTATGAGTGGTTCTAGTTCTAGATCTGGTGCTAACTCTTCACGGCAGTTTGCCTTGTCTTTGCTTGTGTCTTTGCCAGATGAGGAGTTCGAGGTGGTGAGCGAGGAGGATCTCGCGTTGCTCACCAAGAGGTTCGGACGCATGTACAAGAACCGCAAGAGTACAAGGCGTTTTGGGAGTACGTGTTACAGGTGCGGCAAGATGGGACACTTCATCGCCGAGTGTCTGGAGCCAGCAGAGCCGGAACGCAAGCACAAGCATCGTTCGAGGGACAATCACAAGGTACAAGTACAAGGACAAGAACAAGGACAAGAAGAAGCATGGTGATCGCAAGCACAAGCACAAGTACAAGCGCAAGGAACGAGCCATGGTGGCCGGGGCGAGCGACGTCGATACAAGTTCAAGCAACTCTTCGTCAAGCTCAAGCAGCGAGGATGAAGATCAAGGTCGACGCCGGAGGAACGAGAACTTCAACGGCTTGGCGTGCATGGCATCCCGAGGCCTCTGTACCATGGCGCACAACTCCGACAACAAGAAGAGTACAAGAGAAGACTCCGAGTCAGAGTCTGAGGATGAGGTAAATCGAGATCCCAACTTCTTGCTAGAGGAGAATGCTAGGTTGAATGAATTGCTTGATAATCGTGATGATGTGCTTCGTAAGACCAACAAGGAGAAGAGGGAGTTTAGATCGTTGCTTGGTGAGTCTAAGGAGAAAGTTGTTGAACTTGAGTCTTTGCTTGTTGCCTCTAAAGATCAAATTGCTCAACTTGAAATATCACTTGCTAAATCTCAATCTGAAATTGATGCTTTGAAAATTGCTCCTGTTGTCTCTGATGAGCATACTTGCAATGATTGTGATGCTGTGATGAATGAATTGATTGAGCTTAAAAACAAGCATATGTCTAAAATTGAAGAATGTGACTTGCTTAAGTCAAATCTTGAAGAATTGAAATCTAGATCTGCTTTGCTAGGAGCTTGTACCTCTTGCCCTGTCTTGCATGCAAAACTTGATGATGCTCTTGCTAAACTCAAATGTCTCGAATGTTCTGCTAAATCACCTGCATGTGATGTGTGTGATAAAAATGCTTTGAAGAACAGTGAAATTGAGGATGCAATGAATCGTGTGCAAAAAGAAAATGACGAGTTGAGACATTGCTTGGGTTGGATGTCAAGTCGAGAGCCTCAGTTGAAAATGATGATGGCTGAGCTCAGAAGAGGTGATTCTCGTGGGCTTGGCTGGGAGACAGTGGTTAAGAATGAGGGAATGATTGTGAGGGTGTGCCATTTCCTCCACAAAAAACCCCAGCCAAAAACACCTTTGATCCTAAACCCAACCACATGAGAAACAAACTCGATACTATTCTTGATCCACCAGCTTCTACCACACCAGCCAACAACTTCCAAAAGCGAGTGATCTTTGTGGGAGAGTCGAGTGGTCTCAAACCTAGTGAGAAGCCAGGGCCAAAAGAAGATCCAAAGCCAAAACCAGTCTGTTACCACTGTGGGTTTTGTGGTAAGGATGGTCACCAAGAGGAGTTCTGCTTCAGGAAAAAGAGAGAGATGAGGCGTGAGAAGGAAATGGGTAACCAGGACAGGTACCGCTCTTTTCATAGCGTGCATGAGCCTCGTGCACCTTTGCCTAGGGGTGGTGGTGTTGTTCGTTCGATTCCTAGAGAGGATGCTCGTGGGAGAGTTCCTTAGAGACGTGGTGGTTTCGCCAGGCGTCCTCCTCCTCGTGGTCAGTACGAGTTCAAGAGAGACGACCGTGGTTTTGGTTACCGGAGGGAGCCTGGACCGCGATTTCCCCCGCGTGGTGTTCCTCCGGTTAGGCGTGAGAGGTTTCCACAGTTTGATAGGTTTGGTAGAGTGGATTTTGCTAACCCTTCTTTTGAGCAGATGGCTCAGCACTGGTTTGACTCCTTCTGTTCTAACCCCAGTGTTGAGTCGTTTGCTCATTCTCGATCTCTTTTTTGATTTTGCAGGTGGGAGGTTTGAGGAGCTTGTGGTTGATTGACTCCGGTTGCTCTCGACACATGACCGGAGATCAAAGGTGGTTCTCAAGCCTCACCCCGGTGATGACAAGGGAGTACATCATTTTTGGGGATAAAGGTAAGGGTAGAGTGCTCTCAGAAGGTGATATTCAGGTGAGCGAGAAGTTTGTATTGAAGCGTGTTGCTCTCGTCAAGTCGCTTGGCTTTAATTTGCTTTCGGTCTCTCAGCTGCTTGATGAGGGCTTTGAGGTTCGGTTTGTTAGTGGTGCTTCTCGGATTCTTGATTCTCGAGGTGACCTTGTTTGCATGATCATTCCCAAGAGTCAAGTTTTCGTTGCTGATTTCTCGAGGTCTTTTGGTGTTGCTCGTTGTCTCGTTGCTGATTCCTCTTCCGAGCTTTGGAAGTGGCATAGGAGGTTGGGTCACTTGAGCTTCGACTTGCTCTCTCGTTTGAGCAGTCTTGACCTTATCCGAGGATTGCCCAAGCTTCGGTTTGAGAAGGATTTGGTTTGTGCACCTTGTAGGCATGGCAAGATGGTCGCTACTTCCCACCGATGTGATGACTGAGCGTCCCGGGGAGCTTTTACATATGGACTTGGTTGGTCCAGCTTGCGTTCGCTCAGTCGGTGGGAGGTGGTATGTCCTTGTGATTGTGGACGACTATTCTCACTATACCTGGGTGTATTTCTTGGCGGCTAAGGATGAAACGTTTGGTTTTGTTCGAGATCTGATCTTGAGGTTGAAAAATGAGCGAAATGGTGATGCCATACGAGCTATACGCAGTGACAATGGCACGGAGTTTAAGAACGCTCGATTTGAAACCTTTTACCGTGATCTAGGTCTTGAGCATCAGTTTTCTTCGCCTTATGTCGCTTGTCAGAATGGTGTTGTGGAGAGAAAGAATCGGACCATTTATACTATGGCCAGGACGATGCTCGATGAGCATAGGACTCCTAGGAAGTATTGGGCTGAGGCGGTGAGCACCGCGTGCTATGTGTCTAATCGGATTTTCCTTCGTGCGTTCAAGAAGAAGACTTGCTACGAACTCTTTCATGGGAGAACCCCCAAGGTGAGTCATTTTCGAGTTTTCGGTTGCAAGTGCTTCATTCTCAAGAAGGGTAATCTAGATAAGTTCGAGTCTCAGTCTCATGATGGTATCTTCTTTGGTTATGCTAATCATTCTAGAGCATATCGTGTGCTCAATCTTGCCACTAACCAAATCATGGAGACTTGCGAAGTAACATTCGACGAGACAATTCCTTGTAGCTCTTCTGTCTTTGAGTGTGCAGGTGATGAAGAGATGGGACAGACGATCTTTGAAGACAAGGATGGGGATGATGAAGATGACGATGGAGATGGTGATCCTCCGATGGCGATTGTACCTACTACTTCCACTACGACGACTACGGTTGATGATGGTCCATCCACCACTTCGACATCAACACAAGTACATGGAGGTCAAGTGGAAGATCAAGTGGAAGCAGCGGTTGAGGGGGAGGCGATTTCAACACGTGAGGCACCAAGACACATCCAAGCTCGCCATCCACCCTCAGGGATGATTGGAGACATTGATGAATGTACTACACGGTCAAGGTCAAGGAACAACTCTAACTTTGCTCATTCTGCATTTGTTGCCTCATTTGAGCCCAAAGATATTGGACATGCTTTATCTGATGCGAATTGGGTCAATGCCATGCACGAAGAGCTTGAGAACTTTGAGAGGAATGAGGTGTGGGAACTTGTCGAGCCTCCACCAAATTGCCATCCTATTGGAACAAAGTGGGTTTGGAAGAACAAACAAGGTGAGAGTTGTGAGGTTGTGAGAAACAAAGCGAGATTGGTTGCCCAGGGTTTTTCACAAAAAGAGGGAATTGATTATGAGGAGACATTTGCTCCTGTTGCCCGTTTGGAGGCAATTCGAATCCTTCTAGCATTTGCTGTTGCTAAAGGGTTGAAGTTGCACCAAATGGATGTGAAGAGTGCCTTTTTGAATGGGGTGATAGAGGAAGAAGTGTATGTGAGACAACCACCTGGGTTCGAGAGTGAGAGATATCCCCACCGAGTGTACAAACTCCACCGAGCACTATATGGCCTCAAGCAAGCACCTAGAGCGTGGTATGGAGGGCTGAGAGGGTTCTTGCTGAGTAAGGGGTTTGTGATGGGCACCGTTGATAAGACCCTGTTCCTGCTTCGTGTTGGCAAAGATATCTTGATCGTTCAGATTTACGTGGATGATATAATCTTTGGTGGCTCTTCTAATGTACTTGTTGCCAAGTTTTCTGAAGATATGAGCAGGGAATTTGAGATGTCGATGATGGGAGAACTACAATACTTCCTCGGACTACAGATTAAGCAAGTCAAGGACGGGACGTTTGTCCATCAAGCCAAGTACACGAAAGATTTGTTGAAGCAGTTCGAGATGGCAGATGCAAAGCCGTTGTCCACTCCCATGTCGACGACAACAGAAGATGGAGAATCGGTGGACCAGAAGACGTACCGGAGCATGGTTGGCTCACTCTTGTACCTGACGGCGACGAGGCCGGACATACACTTCGCCGTGTGTCTGTGCACTCGTTTTCAAGCTTCGCCAAGGACGTCTCATCGCCAGGCTGTGAAGAGAATCATGAGGCACCTTCGTTTCACTCCTGAGCTTGGTTTGTGGTACTCTGCCTCCTCCACACTCACACTCCGCGGATATTCCGATACGGATTTTGCTGGGTGTAGGATGGATCGCAAGTCCACTTCTGGGACTTGTCAGTTTCTGGGTTCGTCTTTGGTTTCTTGGTCCTCTCGCAAACAGTCAAGTGTTGCTCAGTCTACAACCGAAGCCGAATATGTAGCCGCAGCCAGTTGTTGCTCTCAGCTTCTTTGGATGGTTTCTGCCCTGAGTGACTTTGGTTTGAGTTATACACATGTTCCACTTCTATGTGATAGCACCAGTGCCATTAGTGTAGCCAAAAACCCGGTGCTTCACTCAAAAACCAAGCACATAGACGTGAGATACCATTTCCTGAGAGACAATGTTGAGAAAGGACATATTGAGTTATCCCATGTCTCCACCCAAAACCAACTAGCTGATATTTTTACCAAACCACTTGACCAAGCTACTTTTGCCCATTTGCGAGGGGAGCTTGGGGTGTGTTTTCCTTTCTGAGTTGGTTTTGGAGCTCACTTTGTAGCATATGTATAGCCTTCTTGTATAATTTGTATATCATGCTTTTTTGTTGCATGTGTATCATATGTCTTGCATTTGTCATATAGGATGCATTGTGATATACTTAGAGCTTGTTTCTTGCACATATTTATTTTGAAGCATGATAGGATGAGCTTCTCTTATATGGAGTGACCAATATAACTTGCTACATTTGTGCTAATGAACTTGTGGATAGTCTTGTCGTGTTGGATAGCTAAGCACTTGATTGATTCTTTGTATATCCATAATGTGCTTGCTAATGATTTTTAAAATGCTAAACTTGATCTCACCCATGAGCAAATTGGTTAAATGTTGAGTTCAAGCCTAAATGCTTTTTCATGCTTAGGTTGTGCTTGTGTATCTATTTCTTGCCATTTGGGTCAAAGATCATTTTATCATTGCAAATGTTTAGCCCATTGTCTATGTTGTGGAGAGGCATAAGCTTCTTTTTGCCGCAAAAGCATTTCATGTACCATGTTTAAAATCTGAAAAAGAAGTGTTAAAAATTCAAATATATGCTCTCCAATTGGTTGATCATGTCATTTGTGTTTAAATGTGAAAATTGGGTGCTAAACCGTTGCATGTGTCTACCAAAGAGAAGTCTCTTGTTGGAAGTAGACACATGACTCGGTAGCTTTAACATGACATGAACTAGATTGTGGGTGTTTGCAATGATCTCTTGCTAAGAATAGGTAACCGAGGACAACTTTTGCATGATATAGCTCATTTTGGCTTGAAAATGACTTTTTGCTCATGAGGTGGTGAATTTTTGAAAAACTTGGTTAAATTGGAAACTACTTGGCCATATGCTTATACAATCATGAAATTTTGTTGGCAATGCTTATACAACACCTAGGAATATCTTACTTGCTCATTTGACCATGTGTAGCATTTTATATTGTTCATTGTATATTTGAGAAGCTCTAGGTTGAATTTTTTGCATTTGTGCCTTGATTCATGCATTGGCAACAAGGGGGGAATTTGTGTTCCAATTCAGTCTATATGCATTGCTTTGCATTGAGAGGGATACTCGGTTCAGGGGGAGAATTTGAGTTTGTATGCACTTGTTCAGGGGGAGTATGCATTTCTGCAGGGGGAGCTCCTTGTGTTCCTGATTTTTGTGCTTTGCTCTTTTGCCGATGGTGTTGAGCCCTTTCTGCCTCTTCTTGAGGGGTTGACATTTGGAGCTCGTTGTCTCGGTTGTGTTGAGCCGTTGCCCTTGTCTTAGGGGACCGAGACTTTCTCTTTCGAGTGACTTTGTTTTCGGCTTGTTCTTCGCTTTGGTCACTTGATTGAGTCTTCTTTTCTTTTCTTTTTCTATTTTCTTTTTTCATATCCTGAATTATGTGTGTGTTGTCAATGCACTCATCAAGGGGGAGATTGAGGACCATGTGTGTCCGAGGACCGGTGGATGGTCGCTTCTCAGTGTGATGAGTGATTGACAACGTTGTGTGGACTGACTCTTGGCTTAGTACTGCATGTGTTGGAACGACTTGGTTTGCGTTGGTGCAGGTGAAGAACAAGCGCGAAAGGTCTTGGCCAGAGAGTGGCCTCCGAGGTGTGGAGAGACAAGTAGGCTTGGTTCGAGGGACCCGGTGGCCAGACGGGATCAAGTGCAGTCAACATGGTGCAAGAAGAGCAAGACGAGGTCGTGGACTTGGAGCCGGTGCAAGGTGGCGGCTAACGACCGAAGCTTGTACGCGGGGTTTGATGGTTGGGCCACAAAACCATCGGAGGAGGGTTTCTTGGTTTGGGCCTCAAGACCGAGCCCGAAGGCCCAACGTGACGGAGACGGTGATCCGGGCGCGTTTGGGAAGCTTCGAAGCGGTGGACGCGTGGCGGGATCCGGGAGCTTGCGTCGGAGGGAAGCAAGGCTGGATGGACAGCGTGCCCAGCCGGAGGAGTTATCTGCAACTTTACCGTTTTGCCCTTGAGGGCGTGTATCGTAGAGTTAAGTTGTAGGAGTAGTATGGTCACTTCCCTTCACCAGGACACTTAATATAAATAGGAGGTGGAGGGGATGGCAAGTTATCTCTCTGGAACCCTAGTTTATTTCTTTCTTGATTCTCTAGGCTAGCCCGTGCTTCATGTCGATCTTAGCGGGAGGATGTTTGGGAGGTTGCTAGCCTTGTATAGAATCTGACCTTTGTTTGTTGGAATGAAATCAAGTGCTAGTTGAATCTCTTTGTTTCTCCTCGAGTTCCTTTTTGTGCTATTTTCGTTCTTGGCTCGATTCTTCGTTTCTAGGCCGTTTGGCTCCGGATTTGTTTGAGGGGATCATGGGTGAGTGCCTTGCGCCTCTTTGTGTATGATCTTGCCCCCTCAAACGCCGAGAATCGGTCTCGATTCGTAGTTTTTGGGATGAACTCGTGAGAAGGTGTTCTTCCGTGTGATCCGCGATTTCTCGAGTTGTAGGGAGTTAGAGGCCGAGATTTTTGGGGCATAGCTTCCCCTTAGGGTGCTAATCATCTCCCCAAAGTTTCGTCTCAAGAGCTCTAGCCGTTTGGGAGATCCGGTGATGGATTTGGGAGGAGAGATCCGCGGTTTACTGTAGCTGTTCGTTCTGTTCGTCCGTCGTGTTTCTCGGAAGGTCCGCGCGGGGTTGGGGGACGGTCCGCGAGGTTGCAGACAGTCCGCATGTTATTGGCGGACGGTCCGTGCAGAAGAGTTCGACGGTGTTGTCTTGGTTTTGGCTACGTGTTTTCACGGACGGTCCGCGTGACCTCCTCGGACAGTCCGCGACACTGGCGGACGGTCCGCGGTAGGAGCTCGGACAGTCCGCAAAAGGGCCTGGAGCTACTGGAGATTTGAGGTGATTTTACGGACGGTCCGCCTTGTCTAGACGGACGGTCCGCCGTGACCACGGACAGTCCGCGACCCCTGTGCGGACGGTCCGAGCTGACCCAGGCAGATTGCGAATCGTTTTGGTTCTTGAGTTGTGCTTCCGCTTGTTAATTTGTTCTAGCCTGTTTCTAGGGTTGGTAGATCCGCTGTGACTACGCTACCTTGGCAAGCTTGTGAGGAATCATTGGTGGGTGATTTTTGGATATAGGCCTAGTTTCGAGAAGAATTTTTTATCGGCTCCCATTCACTCCCCCCCTCTCTGGTCGCCATTTCGATCCTTCAATTGGTATCAGAGCCGGTTACGGATCTTCGTGATTCTAACCAGTCTTAAGATCCAAAGATGGCGTACGCCGGAAAGGGTTCGGGTCCTCCTCTCTTCGATGGGAAGAATTACCGGATGTCGTCGGTTCGCATGGGAGCTTTCCTCCGAAGCAAGGGACAGTTGATATGGGATATCACTCTTGATACGTGTCACACCCGGATTTACACCGAAACCCGAATGCTTCTATATGTGTGCCCAGGAAGTCCACAGAACACATATAGATAACAAATATGATAAACAGAGTACATATGCTCGAATAAAATGGTTTTACATCAGAGTTTGACTAAAATAACTAAATAACACAGCGGAAGACTATTTATTAACTCTCTCTCTAAACGAAGACGAAGACGAAGCCGAAATCCATAATCCACAGGGACTCTGACTGGTTGAGCACAGCTAGTAGAATGGCAGATCCTCAGGAAATTCAATAGCAGCAGTACCATCTAATCCATCTGTTACCCATCCGGGATTTTGTTGAATAGCAAGTGTAAGTAATTGTCTTACTTAGCAAATACAACACGGGTAATGAAGGCTTAAAAGAAAGGCTTGACACGGCTGTACTGCATTAGCAATTTTAGTTGATTCTTTTTAACATAAACCAAGATTACTACAATTATGTGAATCCCAGTTGCAATTCCCAATTAATAAAGTAGAGGTGAACATTAAACAGTAATAAATACCATATTCTAATCAAAAAGGATCCAGGCCGCTCTTGACCCTGAGCAAGGCTATCATGATAGATTATACACTCTGCAGAGGTTTCGCCCTTTACCCACCAGTCGCGTAAAAGTTCAAAGGAACTTTGCACCCAACCACGCACATCAACACTTCCGAGGTGTGACTGCATAGGGACGCTACGAGGCTTTTCACAAGACACCCTAACAAAACAGTAGCCGTTATGGTACAACCTAGGCAGCATGACCCAAGGCACCGAGATTGACTGACGCCCATGTCGCAACATGAGGGGGTCAATGGCGTCCAAGCGCGGTAAAGAATAACAACAACAAAATAAATAGCGCAACGTGTGGAACCCCCGCCATACGGAAGCTCCCAACACGGGACTGTGCCTCACGGGGACATAGCCAACGGATACTCCGTCCTCGGTGGATCAAACCATACTCTCACCCATGCTTCCCATAACGCCGTCGGCCCGTCGGTAACTACTGTCAAGCTAGAGCCGTACATGCTACTCGTCCAAGACCAGAGCCATTATAGTTCCGGCGGTGGCGACAGGTTCCTGGGTTGCCGCTTTAAGAACCAGTCCTTACGGAGAGACACTAGGACCAAGCATAAAGCATACGCCCTAGCTCCCTGATCCATGTTGCTAAAAAGCAGATTTTAATATTAACATTGAAGTGAACCATTAAGTCAAGATTAACAGTTATACATTGGTGACAGTAGCGGCGCTTAGCAAAATTCTACCCAAATGCAATAACCCAGGGTAATCAAGGTATAGGATAAACAAAGCTAGGAATAACCTTAATAGGAACAATTTAGACACATGCATATGCAGTAATTAATGTAAAGGTGTGTTTAGGTAGCAAGGATTGTCCGTGCTGTACTTGCCTTCGTCCAACTGCTGCTGTTGCTCTTGCTGCTGCTGCTGGTCCTGCTCCTCGTAACCCTCGAACTCAAATGCGTACGGCTCACCGACTGGACTCATACATCAACACACAAGCATCCATACAAGCCAGTACATGCAAACAATATTATTCTATTAGAACAGTACACCAAACAATAAAAACAGAACAAAAGAAGGCTTAGAAACTAATCTACGCTTCGCTACGAACACGTGAGCGCGAAAATCACTCAAATCGGAGCTAAAACGAAGAAGTTATGGCTTTTCTAAGGTTCGGGGACTTGCTGGCAAAGTTTTAAAAGTTCCAGGGGCTTATTTGCAAAAACTCAGGGGCTAAAACATAATTTTATATGAAAACAGGAGGGTTTATTTGCAAATTAACCAAAACAGGACCTCGGGTACTATTTTTAAATAAGGCAGGGGGTTTTCTGTAAAAATCAGGACTTAATTGTAATTATTTTTGAATAGATTTGGACTGCGGGTTAATTTTGAAAAAGGGCAGGGGCTCTTTTGCAAAACGTCACAGTTGACCGTTATTGACCCGAGTTGACTCCGGTTGGCTTTCGATCTGGGCCGTCGGATCTAGTTTGGACGACTGAGATTGGATCCAGGGGAAGGGTGTCACTGGCGGCGGCGGAGCTGCGGCGGCGCCGCCTGCGCGCGCGGCGGAGGGTCGCCGGCGAAACGCGCGAGCGCGCTACGGGGCATGGTTCGGGACGCGGTCTGGCTCTACAGAACCGGGGCGACGCGACGAGTTGAATGAGGGTGCTCTCGTCGACGGGGACGCGACAGCGGCGGCTGGCGACGGACCATGGCGGCGGCGGCGTTCGGGCAGTGACGGCGGGGACGCGACAGAGAGGGAAAGTGGGCAAGGAGGGGCTTGGGAGGATCCTTACCCTCTGGCAAAGCTTCTCCGACGGCTATCTGGACCGGAGCGACGGCGAGACGGCGGTTCCGCGGCGGCGCAGATCTTGGCGGCGGCGGTTAGGGCGGCGGCCGAGCGGGAAACGAGGGCGAAGGCGGCTAGGGTTGGATGGGCGTCGTGGGCACCGGCGGGGCTATTTATAGGGCGGCCGAGGAGAGTCCGGCGGTCCTCGGCGACGTGCCGTGGCCGGGCCGGACTCGGCAGTCGTGGCGGAGCCGGACTCCGACGCGGGGAGGGAGACAGACCTGACCGGTGGGTCCCCTCGGTCAGCGACGGCAGCGTAGGCGGGCTGGCCTGGCTGCTGGGCCGCGCTGGGGGAAAGGAGGCGGGCGCTGCGCTGCTGGTTGCTGGGCTGCGAAGTGGGCCGAACGGCTGGTGCGGGAGCGGAACGGAGCAGGCCGGCAGCGGGCCAAAAGTGGAGCGAGAGGGAGGCGGGCCGCTGCGGGAAAAAGAGAAAAAGGGCCAAAATCGGACGAGGAAAATAGTTAAGGGAGGAAAAGTGGACTCGGGCCGCAGAAACTTTTCTAGAGCTCCAAACGCAGCGATTCAAATTCGAATTTAAACAGAATTTAAATTCCAACTGAACCACGCACAAACAAAACTCAATGCAGTCGACATGAATGCAACAAAAATGTTTCTAACCCTATATTTAATTTTATTTCTCATAAATAATTTATTTTCCTTAGATAAATATGAGCATAAATTTAAATAAAACCAATTTAATTACTAAATTTTAAAATAGGCATTTTTAGGGTGTTACAATACGACCTATATCACCCCTGCTTCGAGAGAGACACAAATTGCTAAGGACAAGTTTGAGGCAAATGCAAAAGCTGTTGATTTCTTGTTCAAAGCGCTTGACGAGCATGAATTCAATCATGTGATCGAAGAGCATCTTGCGTGGAAGATTTGGCAAAAGTTGGAAATCGCCCATGGAGGTGATAGTGGGGTTAAGGCTCGGCTCTTTTCGACTTACCGGAGGGAATATGAGAACTTCTCTCATTTGCCCGGTGAGTCAATTGATGCCATGTTCCAGAGGTTCACCGTGATAGTGAACAACATGAGAGCCAACATTACCAACCTCCCGTATACAGACCATGATATGGCTTTGAAGCTTTTACACTGCTTGGATATGTCTGTATGGGGCACTAAGGTTGAGGCGATTATGGAGTCGGCTAGCTATCTGACACTCACAGTCGATGGGTTGTTCTCAAAGCTCAAGTCCTCAGAGGTTGATAGGTTAGCTAGAGTCAAGCTTGAGAACCCGACTGATTCCCATAGTCTGGCTCTTATGAGTGGTTCTAGTTCTAGATCTGGTGCTAACTCTTCACGGCAGTTTGCCTTGTCTTTGCTTGTGTCTTTGCCAGATGAGGAGTTCGAGGTGGTGAGCGAGGAGGATCTCGCGTTGCTCACCAAGAGGTTCGGACGCATGTACAAGAACCGCAAGAGTACAAGGCGTTTTGGGAGTACGTGTTACAGGTGCGGCAAGATGGGACACTTCATCGCCGAGTGTCTGGAGCCAGCAGAGCCGGAACGCAAGCACAAGCATCGTTCGAGGGACGATCACAAGGTACAAGTACAAGGACAAGAACAAGGACAAGAAGAAGCATGGTGATCGCAAGCACAAGCACAAGTACAAGCGCAAGGAACGAGCCATGGTGGCCGGGGCGAGCGACGTCGATACAAGTTCAAGCAACTCTTCGTCAAGCTCAAGCAGCGAGGATGAAGATCAAGGTCGACGCCGGAGGAACGAGAACTTCAACGGCTTGGCGTGCATGGCATCCCGAGGCCTCTGTACCATGGCGCACAACTCCGACAACAAGAAGAGTACAAGAGAAGACTCCGAGTCAGAGTCTGAGGATGAGGTAAATCGAGATCCCAACTTCTTGCTAGAGGAGAATGCTAGGTTGAATGAATTGCTTGATAATCGTGATGATGTGCTTCGTAAGACCAACAAGGAGAAGAGGGAGTTTAGATCGTTGCTTGGTGAGTCTAAGGAGAAAGTTGTTGAACTTGAGTCTTTGCTTGTTGCCTCTAAAGATCAAATTGCTCAACTTGAAATATCACTTGCTAAATCTCAATCTGAAATTGATGCTTTGAAAATTGCTCCTGTTGTCTCTGATGAGCATACTTGCAATGATTGTGATGCTGTGATGAATGAATTGATTGAGCTTAAAAACAAGCATATGTCTAAAATTGAAGAATGTGACTTGCTTAAGTCAAATCTTGAAGAATTGAAATCTAGATCTGCTTTGCTAGGAGCTTGTACCTCTTGCCCTGTCTTGCATGCAAAACTTGATGATGCTCTTGCTAAACTCAAATGTCTCGAATGTTCTGCTAAATCACCTGCATGTGATGTGTGTGATAAAAATGCTTTGAAGAACAGTGAAATTGAGGATGCAATGAATCGTGTGCAAAAAGAAAATGACGAGTTGAGACATTGCTTGGGTTGGATGTCAAGTCGAGAGCCTCAGTTGAAAATGATGATGGCTGAGCTCAGAAGAGGTGATTCTCGTGGGCTTGGCTGGGAGACAGTGGTTAAGAATGAGGGAATGATTGTGAGGGTGTGCCATTTCCTCCACAAAAAACCCCAGCCAAAAACACCTTTGATCCTAAACCCAACCACATGAGAAACAAACTCGATACTATTCTTGATCCACCAGCTTCTACCACACCAGCCAACAACTTCCAAAAGCGAGTGATCTTTGTGGGAGAGTCGAGTGGTCTCAAACCTAGTGAGAAGCCAGGGCCAAAAGAAGATCCAAAGCCAAAACCAGTCTGTTACCACTGTGGGTTTTGTGGTAAGGATGGTCACCAAGAGGAGTTCTGCTTCAGGAAAAAGAGAGAGATGAGGCGTGAGAAGGAAATGGGTAACCAGGACAGGTACCGCTCTTTTCATAGCGTGCATGAGCCTCGTGCACCTTTGCCTAGGGGTGGTGGTGTTGTTCGTTCGATTCCTAGAGAGGATGCTCGTGGGAGAGTTCCTTAGAGACGTGGTGGTTTCGCCAGGCGTCCTCCTCCTCGTGGTCAGTACGAGTTCAAGAGAGACGACCGTGGTTTTGGTTACCGGAGGGAGCCTGGACCGCGATTTCCCCCGCGTGGTGTTCCTCCGGTTAGGCGTGAGAGGTTTCCACAGTTTGATAGGTTTGGTAGAGTGGATTTTGCTAACCCTTCTTTTGAGCAGATGGCTCAGCACTGGTTTGACTCCTTCTGTTCTAACCCCAGTGTTGAGTCGTTTGCTCATTCTCGATCTCTTTTTTGATTTTGCAGGTGGGAGGTTTGAGGAGCTTGTGGTTGATTGACTCCGGTTGCTCTCGACACATGACCGGAGATCAAAGGTGGTTCTCAAGCCTCACCCCGGTGATGACAAGGGAGTACATCATTTTTGGGGATAAAGGTAAGGGTAGAGTGCTCTCAGAAGGTGATATTCAGGTGAGCGAGAAGTTTGTATTGAAGCGTGTTGCTCTCGTCAAGTCGCTTGGCTTTAATTTGCTTTCGGTCTCTCAGCTGCTTGATGAGGGCTTTGAGGTTCGGTTTGTTAGTGGTGCTTCTCGGATTCTTGATTCTCGAGGTGACCTTGTTTGCATGATCATTCCCAAGAGTCAAGTTTTCGTTGCTGATTTCTCGAGGTCTTTTGGTGTTGCTCGTTGTCTCGTTGCTGATTCCTCTTCCGAGCTTTGGAAGTGGCATAGGAGGTTGGGTCACTTGAGCTTCGACTTGCTCTCTCGTTTGAGCAGTCTTGACCTTATCCGAGGATTGCCCAAGCTTCGGTTTGAGAAGGATTTGGTTTGTGCACCTTGTAGGCATGGCAAGATGGTCGCTACTTCCCACCGATGTGATGACTGAGCGTCCCGGGGAGCTTTTACATATGGACTTGGTTGGTCCAGCTTGCGTTCGCTCAGTCGGTGGGAGGTGGTATGTCCTTGTGATTGTGGACGACTATTCTCACTATACCTGGGTGTATTTCTTGGCGGCTAAGGATGAAACGTTTGGTTTTGTTCGAGATCTGATCTTGAGGTTGAAAAATGAGCGAAATGGTGATGCCATACGAGCTATACGCAGTGACAATGGCACGGAGTTTAAGAACGCTCGATTTGAAACCTTTTACCGTGATCTAGGTCTTGAGCATCAGTTTTCTTCGCCTTATGTCGCTTGTCAGAATGGTGTTGTGGAGAGAAAGAATCGGACCATTTATACTATGGCCAGGACGATGCTCGATGAGCATAGGACTCCTAGGAAGTATTGGGCTGAGGCGGTGAGCACCGCGTGCTATGTGTCTAATCGGATTTTCCTTCGTGCGTTCAAGAAGAAGACTTGCTACGAACTCTTTCATGGGAGAACCCCCAAGGTGAGTCATTTTCGAGTTTTCGGTTGCAAGTGCTTCATTCTCAAGAAGGGTAATCTAGATAAGTTCGAGTCTCAGTCTCATGATGGTATCTTCTTTGGTTATGCTAATCATTCTAGAGCATATCGTGTGCTCAATCTTGCCACTAACCAAATCATGGAGACTTGCGAAGTAACATTCGACGAGACAATTCCTTGTAGCTCTTCTGTCTTTGAGTGTGCAGGTGATGAAGAGATGGGACAGACGATCTTTGAAGACAAGGATGGGGATGATGAAGATGACGATGGAGATGGTGATCCTCCGATGGCGATTGTACCTACTACTTCCACTACGACGACTACGGTTGATGATGGTCCATCCACCACTTCGACATCAACACAAGTACATGGAGGTCAAGTGGAAGATCAAGTGGAAGCAGCGGTTGAGGGGGAGGCGATTTCAACACGTGAGGCACCAAGACACATCCAAGCTCGCCATCCACCCTCAGGGATGATTGGAGACATTGATGAATGTACTACACGGTCAAGGTCAAGGAACAACTCTAACTTTGCTCATTCTGCATTTGTTGCCTCATTTGAGCCCAAAGATATTGGACATGCTTTATCTGATGCGAATTGGGTCAATGCCATGCACGAAGAGCTTGAGAACTTTGAGAGGAATGAGGTGTGGGAACTTGTCGAGCCTCCACCAAATTGCCATCCTATTGGAACAAAGTGGGTTTGGAAGAACAAACAAGGTGAGAGTTGTGAGGTTGTGAGAAACAAAGCGAGATTGGTTGCCCAGGGTTTTTCACAAAAAGAGGGAATTGATTATGAGGAGACATTTGCTCCTGTTGCCCGTTTGGAGGCAATTCGAATCCTTCTAGCATTTGCTGTTGCTAAAGGGTTGAAGTTGCACCAAATGGATGTGAAGAGTGCCTTTTTGAATGGGGTGATAGAGGAAGAAGTGTATGTGAGACAACCACCTGGGTTCGAGAGTGAGAGATATCCCCACCGAGTGTACAAACTCCACCGAGCACTATATGGCCTCAAGCAAGCACCTAGAGCGTGGTATGGAGGGCTGAGAGGGTTCTTGCTGAGTAAGGGGTTTGTGATGGGCACCGTTGATAAGACCCTGTTCCTGCTTCGTGTTGGCAAAGATATCTTGATCGTTCAGATTTACGTGGATGATATAATCTTTGGTGGCTCTTCTAATGTACTTGTTGCCAAGTTTTCTGAAGATATGAGCAGGGAATTTGAGATGTCGATGATGGGAGAACTACAATACTTCCTCGGACTACAGATTAAGCAAGTCAAGGACGGGACGTTTGTCCATCAAGCCAAGTACACGAAAGATTTGTTGAAGCAGTTCGAGATGGCAGATGCAAAGCCGTTGTCCACTCCCATGTCGACGACAACAGAAGATGGAGAATCGGTGGACCAGAAGACGTACCGGAGCATGGTTGGCTCACTCTTGTACCTGACGGCGACGAGGCCGGACATACACTTCGCCGTGTGTCTGTGCACTCGTTTTCAAGCTTCGCCAAGGACGTCTCATCGCCAGGCTGTGAAGAGAATCATGAGGCACCTTCGTTTCACTCCTGAGCTTGGTTTGTGGTACTCTGCCTCCTCCACACTCACACTCCGCGGATATTCCGATACGGATTTTGCTGGGTGTAGGATGGATCGCAAGTCCACTTCTGGGACTTGTCAGTTTCTGGGTTCGTCTTTGGTTTCTTGGTCCTCTCGCAAACAGTCAAGTGTTGCTCAGTCTACAACCGAAGCCGAATATGTAGCCGCAGCCAGTTGTTGCTCTCAGCTTCTTTGGATGGTTTCTGCCCTGAGTGACTTTGGTTTGAGTTATACACATGTTCCACTTCTATGTGATAGCACCAGTGCCATTAGTGTAGCCAAAAACCCGGTGCTTCACTCAAAAACCAAGCACATAGACGTGAGATACCATTTCCTGAGAGACAATGTTGAGAAAGGACATATTGAGTTATCCCATGTCTCCACCCAAAACCAACTAGCTGATATTTTTACCAAACCACTTGACCAAGCTACTTTTGCCCATTTGCGAGGGGAGCTTGGGGTGTGTTTTCCTTTCTGAGTTGGTTTTGGAGCTCACTTTGTAGCATATGTATAGCCTTCTTGTATAATTTGTATATCATGCTTTTTTGTTGCATGTGTATCATATGTCTTGCATTTGTCATATAGGATGCATTGTGATATACTTAGAGCTTGTTTCTTGCACATATTTATTTTGAAGCATGATAGGATGAGCTTCTCTTATATGGAGTGACCAATATAACTTGCTACATTTGTGCTAATGAACTTGTGGATAGTCTTGTCGTGTTGGATAGCTAAGCACTTGATTGATTCTTTGTATATCCATAATGTGCTTGCTAATGATTTTTAAAATGCTAAACTTGATCTCACCCATGAGCAAATTGGTTAAATGTTGAGTTCAAGCCTAAATGCTTTTTCATGCTTAGGTTGTGCTTGTGTATCTATTTCTTGCCATTTGGGTCAAAGATCATTTTATCATTGCAAATGTTTAGCCCATTGTCTATGTTGTGGAGAGGCATAAGCTTCTTTTTGCCGCAAAAGCATTTCATGTACCATGTTTAAAATCTGAAAAAGAAGTGTTAAAAATTCAAATATATGCTCTCCAATTGGTTGATCATGTCATTTGTGTTTAAATGTGAAAATTGGGTGCTAAACCGTTGCATGTGTCTACCAAAGAGAAGTCTCTTGTTGGAAGTAGACACATGACTCGGTAGCTTTAACATGACATGAACTAGATTGTGGGTGTTTGCAATGATCTCTTGCTAAGAATAGGTAACCGAGGACAACTTTTGCATGATATAGCTCATTTTGGCTTGAAAATGACTTTTTGCTCATGAGGTGGTGAATTTTTGAAAAACTTGGTTAAATTGGAAACTACTTGGCCATATGCTTATACAATCATGAAATTTTGTTGGCAATGCTTATACAACACCTAGGAATATCTTACTTGCTCATTTGACCATGTGTAGCATTTTATATTGTTCATTGTATATTTGAGAAGCTCTAGGTTGAATTTTTTGCATTTGTGCCTTGATTCATGCATTGGCAACAAGGGGGGAATTTGTGTTCCAATTCAGTCTATATGCATTGCTTTGCATTGAGAGGGATACTCGGTTCAGGGGGAGAATTTGAGTTTGTATGCACTTGTTCAGGGGGAGTATGCATTTCTGCAGGGGGAGCTCCTTGTGTTCCTGATTTTTGTGCTTTGCTCTTTTGCCGATGGTGTTGAGCCCTTTCTGCCTCTTCTTGAGGGGTTGACATTTGGAGCTCGTTGTCTCGGTTGTGTTGAGCCGTTGCCCTTGTCTTAGGGGACCGAGACTTTCTCTTTCGAGTGACTTTGTTTTCGGCTTGTTCTTCGCTTTGGTCACTTGATTGAGTCTTCTTTTCTTTTCTTTTTCTATTTTCTTTTTTCATATCCTGAATTATGTGTGTGTTGTCAATGCACTCATCAAGGGGGAGATTGAGGACCATGTGTGTCCGAGGACCGGTGGATGGTCGCTTCTCAGTGTGATGAGTGATTGACAACGTTGTGTGGACTGACTCTTGGCTTAGTACTGCATGTGTTGGAACGACTTGGTTTGCGTTGGTGCAGGTGAAGAACAAGCGCGAAAGGTCTTGGCCAGAGAGTGGCCTCCGAGGTGTGGAGAGACAAGTAGGCTTGGTTCGAGGGACCCGGTGGCCAGACGGGATCAAGTGCAGTCAACATGGTGCAAGAAGAGCAAGACGAGGTCGTGGACTTGGAGCCGGTGCAAGGTGGCGGCTAACGACCGAAGCTTGTACGCGGGGTTTGATGGTTGGGCCACAAAACCATCGGAGGAGGGTTTCTTGGTTTGGGCCTCAAGACCGAGCCCGAAGGCCCAACGTGACGGAGACGGTGATCCGGGCGCGTTTGGGAAGCTTCGAAGCGGTGGACGCGTGGCGGGATCCGGGAGCTTGCGTCGGAGGGAAGCAAGGCTGGATGGACAGCGTGCCCAGCCGGAGGAGTTATCTGCAACTTTACCGTTTTGCCCTTGAGGGCGTGTATCGTAGAGTTAAGTTGTAGGAGTAGTATGGTCACTTCCCTTCACCAGGACACTTAATATAAATAGGAGGTGGAGGGGATGGCAAGTTATCTCTCTGGAACCCTAGTTTATTTCTTTCTTGATTCTCTAGGCTAGCCCGTGCTTCATGTCGATCTTAGCGGGAGGATGTTTGGGAGGTTGCTAGCCTTGTATAGAATCTGACCTTTGTTTGTTGGAATGAAATCAAGTGCTAGTTGAATCTCTTTGTTTCTCCTCGAGTTCCTTTTTGTGCTATTTTCGTTCTTGGCTCGATTCTTCGTTTCTAGGCCGTTTGGCTCCGGATTTGTTTGAGGGGATCATGGGTGAGTGCCTTGCGCCTCTTTGTGTATGATCTTGCCCCCTCAAACGCCGAGAATCGGTCTCGATTCGTAGTTTTTGGGATGAACTCGTGAGAAGGTGTTCTTCCGTGTGATCCGCGATTTCTCGAGTTGTAGGGAGTTAGAGGCCGAGATTTTTGGGGCATAGCTTCCCCTTAGGGTGCTAATCATCTCCCCAAAGTTTCGTCTCAAGAGCTCTAGCCGTTTGGGAGATCCGGTGATGGATTTGGGAGGAGAGATCCGCGGTTTACTGTAGCTGTTCGTTCTGTTCGTCCGTCGTGTTTCTCGGAAGGTCCGCGCGGGGTTGGGGGACGGTCCGCGAGGTTGCAGACAGTCCGCATGTTATTGGCGGACGGTCCGTGCAGAAGAGTTCGACGGTGTTGTCTTGGTTTTGGCTACGTGTTTTCACGGACGGTCCGCGTGACCTCCTCGGACAGTCCGCGACACTGGCGGACGGTCCGCGGTAGGAGCTCGGACAGTCCGCAAAAGGGCCTGGAGCTACTGGAGATTTGAGGTGATTTTACGGACGGTCCGCCTTGTCTAGACGGACGGTCCGCCGTGACCACGGACAGTCCGCGACCCCTGTGCGGACGGTCCGAGCTGACCCAGGCAGATTGCGAATCGTTTTGGTTCTTGAGTTGTGCTTCCGCTTGTTAATTTGTTCTAGCCTGTTTCTAGGGTTGGTAGATCCGCTGTGACTACGCTACCTTGGCAAGCTTGTGAGGAATCATTGGTGGGTGATTTTTGGATATAGGCCTAGTTTCGAGAAGAATTTTTTATCGGCTCCCATTCACTCCCCCCCTCTCTGGTCGCCATTTCGATCCTTCAATTGGTATCAGAGCCGGTTACGGATCTTCGTGATTCTAACCAGTCTTAAGATCCAAAGATGGCGTACGCCGGAAAGGGTTCGGGTCCTCCTCTCTTCGATGGGAAGAATTACCGGATGTCGTCGGTTCGCATGGGAGCTTTCCTCCGAAGCAAGGGACAGTTGATATGGGATATCACTCTTGATACGTGTCACACCCGGATTTACACCGAAACCCGAATGCTTCTATATGTGTGCCCAGGAAGTCCACAGAACACATATAGATAACAAATATGATAAACAGAGTACATATGCTCGAATAAAATGGTTTTACATCAGAGTTTGACTAAAATAACTAAATAACACAGCGGAAGACTATTTATTAACTCTCTCTCTAAACGAAGACGAAGACGAAGCCGAAATCCATAATCCACAGGGACTCTGACTGGTTGAGCACAGCTAGTAGAATGGCAGATCCTCAGGAAATTCAATAGCAGCAGTACCATCTAATCCATCTGTTACCCATCCGGGATTTTGTTGAATAGCAAGTGTAAGTAATTGTCTTACTTAGCAAATACAACACGGGTAATGAAGGCTTAAAAGAAAGGCTTGACACGGCTGTACTGCATTAGCAATTTTAGTTGATTCTTTTTAACATAAACCAAGATTACTACAATTATGTGAATCCCAGTTGCAATTCCCAATTAATAAAGTAGAGGTGAACATTAAACAGTAATAAATACCATATTCTAATCAAAAAGGATCCAGGCCGCTCTTGACCCTGAGCAAGGCTATCATGATAGATTATACACTCTGCAGAGGTTTCGCCCTTTACCCACCAGTCGCGTAAAAGTTCAAAGGAACTTTGCACCCAACCACGCACATCAACACTTCCGAGGTGTGACTGCATAGGGACGCTACGAGGCTTTTCACAAGACACCCTAACAAAACAGTAGCCGTTATGGTACAACCTAGGCAGCATGACCCAAGGCACCGAGATTGACTGACGCCCATGTCGCAACATGAGGGGGTCAATGGCGTCCAAGCGCGGTAAAGAATAACAACAACAAAATAAATAGCGCAACGTGTGGAACCCCCGCCATACGGAAGCTCCCAACACGGGACTGTGCCTCACGGGGACATAGCCAACGGATACTCCGTCCTCGGTGGATCAAACCATACTCTCACCCATGCTTCCCATAACGCCGTCGGCCCGTCGGTAACTACTGTCAAGCTAGAGCCGTACATGCTACTCGTCCAAGACCAGAGCCATTATAGTTCCGGCGGTGGCGACAGGTTCCTGGGTTGCCGCTTTAAGAACCAGTCCTTACGGAGAGACACTAGGACCAAGCATAAAGCATACGCCCTAGCTCCCTGATCCATGTTGCTAAAAAGCAGATTTTAATATTAACATTGAAGTGAACCATTAAGTCAAGATTAACAGTTATACATTGGTGACAGTAGCGGCGCTTAGCAAAATTCTACCCAAATGCAATAACCCAGGGTAATCAAGGTATAGGATAAACAAAGCTAGGAATAACCTTAATAGGAACAATTTAGACACATGCATATGCAGTAATTAATGTAAAGGTGTGTTTAGGTAGCAAGGATTGTCCGTGCTGTACTTGCCTTCGTCCAACTGCTGCTGTTGCTCTTGCTGCTGCTGCTGGTCCTGCTCCTCGTAACCCTCGAACTCAAATGCGTACGGCTCACCGACTGGACTCATACATCAACACACAAGCATCCATACAAGCCAGTACATGCAAACAATATTATTCTATTAGAACAGTACACCAAACAATAAAAACAGAACAAAAGAAGGCTTAGAAACTAATCTACGCTTCGCTACGAACACGTGAGCGCGAAAATCACTCAAATCGGAGCTAAAACGAAGAAGTTATGGCTTTTCTAAGGTTCGGGGACTTGCTGGCAAAGTTTTAAAAGTTCCAGGGGCTTATTTGCAAAAACTCAGGGGCTAAAACATAATTTTATATGAAAACAGGAGGGTTTATTTGCAAATTAACCAAAACAGGACCTCGGGTACTATTTTTAAATAAGGCAGGGGGTTTTCTGTAAAAATCAGGACTTAATTGTAATTATTTTTGAATAGATTTGGACTGCGGGTTAATTTTGAAAAAGGGCAGGGGCTCTTTTGCAAAACGTCACAGTTGACCGTTATTGACCCGAGTTGACTCCGGTTGGCTTTCGATCTGGGCCGTCGGATCTAGTTTGGACGACTGAGATTGGATCCAGGGGAAGGGTGTCACTGGCGGCGGCGGAGCTGCGGCGGCGCCGCCTGCGCGCGCGGCGGAGGGTCGCCGGCGAAACGCGCGAGCGCGCTACGGGGCATGGTTCGGGACGCGGTCTGGCTCTACAGAACCGGGGCGACGCGACGAGTTGAATGAGGGTGCTCTCGTCGACGGGGACGCGACAGCGGCGGCTGGCGACGGACCATGGCGGCGGCGGCGTTCGGGCAGTGACGGCGGGGACGCGACAGAGAGGGAAAGTGGGCAAGGAGGGGCTTGGGAGGATCCTTACCCTCTGGCAAAGCTTCTCCGACGGCTATCTGGACCGGAGCGACGGCGAGACGGCGGTTCCGCGGCGGCGCAGATCTTGGCGGCGGCGGTTAGGGCGGCGGCCGAGCGGGAAACGAGGGCGAAGGCGGCTAGGGTTGGATGGGCGTCGTGGGCACCGGCGGGGCTATTTATAGGGCGGCCGAGGAGAGTCCGGCGGTCCTCGGCGACGTGCCGTGGCCGGGCCGGACTCGGCAGTCGTGGCGGAGCCGGACTCCGACGCGGGGAGGGAGACAGACCTGACCGGTGGGTCCCCTCGGTCAGCGACGGCAGCGTAGGCGGGCTGGCCTGGCTGCTGGGCCGCGCTGGGGGAAAGGAGGCGGGCGCTGCGCTGCTGGTTGCTGGGCTGCGAAGTGGGCCGAACGGCTGGTGCGGGAGCGGAACGGAGCAGGCCGGCAGCGGGCCAAAAGTGGAGCGAGAGGGAGGCGGGCCGCTGCGGGAAAAAGAGAAAAAGGGCCAAAATCGGACGAGGAAAATAGTTAAGGGAGGAAAAGTGGACTCGGGCCGCAGAAACTTTTCTAGAGCTCCAAACGCAGCGATTCAAATTTGAATTTAAACAGAATTTAAATTCCAACTGAACCACGCACAAACAAAACTCAATGCAGTCGACATGAATGCAACAAAAATGTTTCTAACCCTATATTTAATTTTATTTCTCATAAATAATTTATTTTCCTTAGATAAATATGAGCATAAATTTAAATAAAACCAATTTAATTACTAAATTTTAAAATAGGCATTTTTAGGGTGTTACAATACGACCTATATCACCCCTGCTTCGAGAGAGACACAAATTGCTAAGGACAAGTTTGAGGCAAATGCAAAAGCTGTTGATTTCTTGTTCAAAGCGCTTGACGAGCATGAATTCAATCATGTGATCGAAGAGCATCTTGCGTGGAAGATTTGGCAAAAGTTGGAAATCGCCCATGGAGGTGATAGTGGGGTTAAGGCTCGGCTCTTTTCGACTTACCGGAGGGAATATGAGAACTTCTCTCATTTGCCCGGTGAGTCAATTGATGCCATGTTCCAGAGGTTCACCGTGATAGTGAACAACATGAGAGCCAACATTACCAACCTCCCGTATACAGACCATGATATGGCTTTGAAGCTTTTACACTGCTTGGATATGTCTGTATGGGGCACTAAGGTTGAGGCGATTATGGAGTCGGCTAGCTATCTGACACTCACAGTCGATGGGTTGTTCTCAAAGCTCAAGTCCTCAGAGGTTGATAGGTTAGCTAGAGTCAAGCTTGAGAACCCGACTGATTCCCATAGTCTGGCTCTTATGAGTGGTTCTAGTTCTAGATCTGGTGCTAACTCTTCACGGCAGTTTGCCTTGTCTTTGCTTGTGTCTTTGCCAGATGAGGAGTTCGAGGTGGTGAGCGAGGAGGATCTCGCGTTGCTCACCAAGAGGTTCGGACGCATGTACAAGAACCGCAAGAGTACAAGGCGTTTTGGGAGTACGTGTTACAGGTGCGGCAAGATGGGACACTTCATCGCCGAGTGTCTGGAGCCAGCAGAGCCGGAACGCAAGCACAAGCATCGTTCGAGGGACGATCACAAGGTACAAGTACAAGGACAAGAACAAGGACAAGAAGAAGCATGGTGATCGCAAGCACAAGCACAAGTACAAGCGCAAGGAACGAGCCATGGTGGCCGGGGCGAGCGACGTCGATACAAGTTCAAGCAACTCTTCGTCAAGCTCAAGCAGCGAGGATGAAGATCAAGGTCGACGCCGGAGGAACGAGAACTTCAACGGCTTGGCGTGCATGGCATCCCGAGGCCTCTGTACCATGGCGCACAACTCCGACAACAAGAAGAGTACAAGAGAAGACTCCGAGTCAGAGTCTGAGGATGAGGTAAATCGAGATCCCAACTTCTTGCTAGAGGAGAATGCTAGGTTGAATGAATTGCTTGATAATCGTGATGATGTGCTTCGTAAGACCAACAAGGAGAAGAGGGAGTTTAGATCGTTGCTTGGTGAGTCTAAGGAGAAAGTTGTTGAACTTGAGTCTTTGCTTGTTGCCTCTAAAGATCAAATTGCTCAACTTGAAATATCACTTGCTAAATCTCAATCTGAAATTGATGCTTTGAAAATTGCTCCTGTTGTCTCTGATGAGCATACTTGCAATGATTGTGATGCTGTGATGAATGAATTGATTGAGCTTAAAAACAAGCATATGTCTAAAATTGAAGAATGTGACTTGCTTAAGTCAAATCTTGAAGAATTGAAATCTAGATCTGCTTTGCTAGGAGCTTGTACCTCTTGCCCTGTCTTGCATGCAAAACTTGATGATGCTCTTGCTAAACTCAAATGTCTCGAATGTTCTGCTAAATCACCTGCATGTGATGTGTGTGATAAAAATGCTTTGAAGAACAGTGAAATTGAGGATGCAATGAATCGTGTGCAAAAAGAAAATGACGAGTTGAGACATTGCTTGGGTTGGATGTCAAGTCGAGAGCCTCAGTTGAAAATGATGATGGCTGAGCTCAGAAGAGGTGATTCTCGTGGGCTTGGCTGGGAGACAGTGGTTAAGAATGAGGGAATGATTGTGAGGGTGTGCCATTTACTTACACTTGATATTCAACAAAATCCCGGATGGGTAATAGATGGATTAGATGGTACTGCTGCTGTTGAATTTCCTGAGGATTTGCCATTCTACTAGCTGTGCTCAACCAGTCGATGTCCCCGTGGGTTATGGTTATCGGCTTCGTTTTCGTTTAGAGAGAGTTAATAATGAGACTTCCGCTGTTTTATTCATTTATTTGAGTCAAACTCTGATGTAAAACTATTTATTTTATTCGAGCATTGTATTCTGTTATCATATTTGTTCGCTATATGTGTAATGACTTCCTAGGAACACATATAGCCGCATTTCGGGTTTCTGTGTAAATCCGGGTGTGACAGATTGGTATCAGAGCCGTGCTGACTGTAGGATCGCAGCCTAGTTAGAACGGTTGATAAATCATTAGGAGACCACCATGATTTTATTTCAGATCATTTAGTTACGTTTCTTTCAAAACAGTGCTGTCGAGTCTTGTGTGAATCATGTCTCTGGGTGCTTGATTTTGTTGTTATTATGCTTATGTTTGATTTGGATTTTTGTAATGATTGTGATGGTCATAGACGCAAGTCTATCTCCATCTAGATATAGGACTAAGGATTAAGGAATATTAATGAATAAATAGTTGGGTTATCTATCTCCTTTGCACTTCCTCTGTCTTACTCTCTATGTCTCTGAATCATATCCCTCCAAGTACTGCTATCTTCTTGTGCACCATCTGCAAGCATGGGATATCTATTTCCGATTGACAGGAATACTGATGGGAGATATCTTGCTATGGTAGATGGTTAACACCAGAGGCAACCCCGGTGGCAGTGGAAGCAACCAGAATCAGAACCCACCACCTCCACCACTGCCACTCACCATGGAGCAGATGATGCAGATGCAACTCCAGCTGACACAGCAGATGGCACAAACCATAGCACTGATGCAGTAGAATCAGAAGAACCCGCTTCACCTGCACCACGTGCAGCCCAGAGATAAAAGGGGCGAGTTTATGAAGGGACGCCCCCTGCCTTCAACAAGTCTAGTGACCCAATGCAAGCAGAGGACTGGCTCAAGGCAGTGGAAAGGCAGCTGGACATCGCACAGTGCAATGACAGGGAGAAGGTGTTATATGGAAGTGGACAACTCCAGGGAGCAGCTTTGGATTGGTGGGATGCGTACCAATATGCTCACCCCAATCGTGATCAGATCACTTGGCAGGAGTTCCGCGACAGCTTCCGTTCTCACCACGTGCCGGAAGCGCTGATGACCTTGAAGAAGAAGGAGTTCCTGGCATTGAAGCAGGAAGGTATGAGTGTCACCGCTTATCGTGACAAGTTCGTTGAGTTGGCCCGTTATGCTCCAGAGGACGTGAATACTGATAGGAAAAAGCAGACCCGATTCCGAGATGGCCTGCATGATGCACTCCAGTACCAGCTCCTGTGCTCCAAGTTCGCCACCTTTCAAGAACTGGTGGATAGCGCACTACTGCTGGAGCACAAGCGCCGCAAGATGGAGGAAAAGAAGAGGAAGCTTCAAGGCCCACCGTCAGGAAGCAATGTTCGCCCCCGCTTCAATCCTCAGCAAGGAAACCAGCAGATGGTGACTCCACAGCGCTTCCAGGGACAGTCCGGTACGATGAACCACAACCAGTATCAGCAACGTCCCCAGTACCAGCAACGTCCCCGGTACCTCCCAGCACCGCCTCAGCAGCGTCTTCAGAACCAGCCACAGAATGGTCCTGTCCAACGCCCCAACCCGGCCAACAATGCACCTACGGCTCCGAGGTGTTTTGGTTGTGGTGAGCTGGGACACTATGCCAGCGCTTGTCCTCGCAAGGCTCAGAACGCTGTTGGTCAGAACAACAATCTGAGGGTTGGGCAACCGCAGAACCAGAACGGGAATCAGCAGCAGAACCCAGCGAGAGGCAAGGTCAACCACATGGGTGCGGAAACCGCAGAAGGAGCACCGGATGTCGTTGTGGGTACGTTCCCTGTCAACTCGACTCTCGCAACTGTTTTGTTTGATACTGGAGCTTCACATGCTTTCATATCTGCTGCTTTCGTGAAAAAGAACATGATGATCTTGCAACTTATGGGGAACCCCATGGTAGTTAGTTCACCCGGGGGAGAACAGTGTGCCACTTTGCGTTGCCCCTGTATCACCATCACAATAAGGGGGGTAGACTTTGTGGTGAACCCAATAGTCCTAGAAACCCTTGGGTTTGACTTGATTCTGGGTATGAGCTGGTTAGCCAGATATGATGGGGTGATTCAATGTTCCAAGAGAACAGTGCAGCTGACAGCAAAGACTGGTGAGAAAGTGGAGTATCAAGCAGCTAGTCCCTTGGGGCATAATCAGATCTACCAAGCCGAGGGTGTGGCACTGGAAGACATCAGAGTGGTGTGCGATTTCCTAGATGTGTTTCCAGATGAGTTACCAGGTATGCCCCTAGACCGCAAAGTTGAATTTGTTATTGATCTTAAGCCTGGTACTGCACCTATAGCTAAGAGGCCATATAGAATGGGAGTAAAAGAACTAGACAAACTTAAGGAGGAATTAAGGGCGTTGTTAGCAAAAGGGTATATTCGTCCTAGTTCTTCCCCTTGGGGAGCACCAGTTTTGTTTGTGGATAAGAAAGATGGGACCCAGAGAATGTGTGTGGATTATCGAGCTTTGAATGAAGTGACCATCAAGAACAAGTATCCGCTGCCGAGGATTGATGATCTCTTCGACCAGTTGAAAGGAGCATGTGTGTTCTCTAAGATCGATCTCCGATCCGGTTACCATCAGATGAGGATACGAGTGACTGACATCCCCAAAACAGCCTTCACAACCCGATATGGTCTATATGAGTTCACTGTCATGTCTTTTGGTTTGACAAATGCACCGGCATACTTCATGTATTTGATGAACAGTGTGTTCATGGACTATCTTGACAAGTTCGTGGTAGTGTTCATTGACGACATTCTGGTTTTCTCCAAGAATGAGGAAGAGCATGAAGAACATCTGAGGTTGGTGATGCAGAGACTTCGTGAGCATCAGTTGTATGCCAAGCTGAGCAAGTGTGAGTTCTGGTTGAAGGAAGTAGCATTCTTGGGTCACGTGTTGTCCAATGGTGGAGTGGCAGTTGATCCGAAGAAGGTTAGTGACGTGTTGAGTTGTAATCCGCCTAAGGATGTGAGTGAAATCAGAAGCTTCCTTGGAATGGCTGGATATTATTGGAGGTTCATTGAAGGATTTTCAAAGATTGCTAAACCCATGATGGCACTATTGGAGAAAAATGCTAAGTTTGTCTGGACAGGTGAGTGTCAGGCTAGCTTTGAGGAATTGAAGAAGAGGTTGACAACGGCACCCGTGCTAGTGTTGCCGGATATAACCAAGAGTTTCTCTATCTACTACGATGCATCCCGTCTAGGACTGGGGTGTGTACTCATGCAGGAAGGCAGAGTAGTAGCTTATGCATCGAGGCAGTTGAGGAAGCATGAGCAGAACTACCCGACACACGATCTGGAGTTAGCAGCTGTGGTGCATGCTTTGAAGATTTGGAGGCATTACGTGATTGGTCATAAGTGTGATATTTACACTGACCACAAGAGTCTCAAGTATGTGTTCACACAGCCAGATCTGAATATGAGGCAACGTCGTTGGTTAGAGTTGATCAAGGACTACGACCTGGAGATTCATTATCATCCAGGGAAGGCCAACCTGGTAGCAGATGCTCTGAGTAGAAGGAGTTACGTGAATAAGATCACGGGACATTGCTTACCGGAGGAACTCAGTTCAGAGTTTGGGAGGATGAGTCTGGGATTTGTGACCAGTGTTACCGAGATGGCAGTAGAACCAACCTTGGAACAAGAGATCAGAAAAGGCAGCTCGCAGATGAGAAGATCAAGGAGATCATGGAACTGGTGGCATTAGGAAAAGCCCCTGGTTTTCGAGTGGATGACCAAGGGACATTGTGGTATGAGAAGATGATCTGTGTACAAGATGTAGTGCAGATCAGGGATGCAATTCTCAGGGAAGCCCATGAATCGGCGCATTCGATACACCCGGGTAGTACCAAGATGTACCAAGACATCAAGGCGAGATTCTGGTGGTATGGATTGAAGCGTGATGTGGCAACCTATGTGGCTCTATGTGACACATGTCAGAGAGTCAAGGCTGAACATCAGAGGCCTGCAGGGTTGCTCCAGCCCCTGAAGGTACCTGAATGGAAGTGGGAAGAAGTCGGTATGGATTTCATCGCTGGCTTACCTCGCACTCAAAGGGGATTTGACTCAATCTGGGTAATCGTGGATCGTCTGACCAAGGTGGCGCATTTCCTTCCAGTAAAGACCACCTACACGGGAGCCAGACTAGCGGAGTTGTATATGGAGAGGATTGTGTGTTTGCATGGGGTACCGAAAAGAATAGTGTCAGATCGAGGTACCCGGTTCACATCACACTTTTGGCGACGACTGCATGAGTCTATGGACACTAAGCTACAGTTCAGTTCAGCTTACCATCCGCAGACAGATGGGCAGACAGAACGGACAAATCAGATATTGGAGGATATGTTGAGAGCATGTGCTCTACAATATGGTGCCAGTTGGGACAGGAGTTTACCGTACGCGGAATTCTCGTACAACAACAGTTATCAGAAGAGTTTGCAGATGGCACCATTCGAGGCTCTGTATGGCAGAAAGTGTAGGACACCACTATTCTGGAATCAGACGGGAGAAAGTCAGGTATTTGGACCTGAGATACTAAGAGAGGCAGAGCGACAAGTGCAGATAATCAGACAGAATTTGAAAGTGGCACAATCCAGACAGAAGAGCTATGCAGATATCAGACGTAGGGATCTCAGCTTTGAAGTTGGAGACTTCGTGTATCTCAAGGTGTCACCAATGAGAGGCGTGAAGAGGTTCAACGTCAAGGGCAAATTAGCACCTCGATACATTGGACCGTTCAAGGTACTTGGTCGGAAAGGTGAGGTGGCATATCAGTTAGAGCTACCAGAGAAGTTAGCAGGAGTACATGATGTGTTCCATGTGTCTCAGTTGAAAAAGTGCTTGTGAGTACCTGAGGAACAGATTCCGATTGATGAGCTGAATGTGGAGGAAGATCTCACCTATGCTGAGCACCCTGTCAAGATTTTGGAGGAGTCGGAAAGAGTCACCAGAAATAAAGTGATCCGGATGTGCAAGGTTCAGTGGAGCCGCCATTCAGTGGATGAAGCGACTTGGGAAAGAGAAGAAGATCTCAGAGCAGAGTATCCACAGTTATTCCCATCCACATCCGAATCTCGAGGACGAGATTCATCTTAAGGGGGTAGGTTTGTAACACCCTAAACTAGGACTATTTAAAATTTTAGTAGAAAATGTGATTTTTATTAAAGTACCCATGCTCAACATAGGGTAAATAAATAATTTTTGGCAAAATAAAATCAAATATAAGGTTAGAAACATTTTTGTTGCATCCATGCTGCTGCATTGTGTTTTGGTTGCTTGTGAATTAGATTGGAATTTAAATCCTCTTTAAATTCGAATTTGATTCGCATTGTTTGGAGCTCTAGAAAAGTTGTTTTGGCCCGAGTCCACTTTTTCCCCCTGAACTTTCTCCCCGAGCCGAGCCCGCCCCTTCTTCTTTTTCCTCAGCTCGGCCCCGCTCCCCGCACTCTCGCTTTCGGCCCAGCCCGCGGCCTGCTTCGCTTTCCCCGCCGGCCTGCCCCTCTCCCGCTCCCGCGCCAGCCCGCTTCGCCGCTTCGGCCCAGCTCGGCCTGCACCGCTGCTCTCCGCGCCAGCCCGCCAGCGGCCACTTCTCTCCTGCTCGGCCCACCTCGCGGCCCAGCCTCGCCAGCCAGTCCGGCCCAGCAGCCAGCTCCGCCCCGCAGACGCCGCCAGGCGGGTTTCACGCGTCAGACCCGTCCCCTACCCCCGACCGAGTTCGACTCGGCCACGGAGTCCGGCCGAGGCCCGGCACGCACGCCGAGGTCCACCGGGACTCTCCTCGGCCGCTCCTTAAATAGTCGCCGCTGCCGTCTCCTAACCCCCACCTCAATCCGCGCCGCCTCCGCCGCTCGAGCTCGCAGCGCCGCCGCTGTTTCCAAGTCGCCGCCGCTGTCGATCTCGCCACTTCGTCACCCCTCCGCCCCGGCCGACCCACGGAGCAACACCGCCGGGCCGCTAGGAGCACGCCAAGCCCCCGCACGACCCCTCCCGCGCCCCGGAACACCATCGCCGGCATACCCCGGCGCCCACTATCCGTCGGTCGCCGGTCGATCCCTCTCTCCGCCGCCGTTTCCGTCGATTCATCCTCGCCCGAAGTTCCACGCGGTGGTAAGCGTCACGCCGAGCCCTTTCTCGCCCTTCCCCGTGCTCAGTAGCGCCGCCCCCGCGTCGAGCCGCCGTCGCCGGAGTCCGCCGCCGCCATTGCACGTCGCCCGTCGTCCCCGCTGCACCGCCGTCGACTTGAGCCCCCTGGATGAGTTCGCCGAGCCGCGCCGCATCTATAGCGCCAAGCCCCGCCTCAAACCGAGCACCCTAGCCCGTTTCTGAGCCTCGCCGGCGAAGCGCCGCCGCCGCCGACACCCCCTCCCCTAGATTTATTCTGGATCGTCGGATCCAAATCCGACGGCCCGCATCCGCCGGTACCTGAGTCAAACCCGAGTCAATACCGGTCAACTCGAGTCAGCCGCGGTTGTTTTGCAAAAGAGCCCCTCCACTATTTCAAAATCAACCCGCGGTCCAGATCTATTCAAAAATAATTAGATTTAGGTCCTGATTTTTACAGAAAACCCCCTGTCCTTATTTAAAAATAGCACCCGAGGTCCTGTTTAAGTTATTTTACGCTTTAGCCCTACTGTTTTTATATAAAATTATGTTTTAGCCCCTGAGTTTTTGCAAATAAGCCCCTGGAACTTTTAAAACTTTGCCAGCAAGCCCCCGAACCTTAGAAACGCCATAACTTATCCGTTTTAGCTCCGATTTGAGTGATTTCCGCGCTCACATGTTCGTAGCGAAGCGTAGATTTGTTTTTCATCCTTCTTTTGTTCTGTTTTTACTGTTTGGTGTACTGTTCTAATAGAATAATATTGTTTGCATGTACTGGCTTGTGTGGATGCTTGTGTGTTGCTTCGTGAGTCCAGTCGGTGAGCCGTACGCGCTTGAGTTTGAGGGTTACGAGGAGCAGGACCAGCCGCAACATCAGCAGTTTGAGGAAGGCAAGTATAGCACGGACAATCCTTGCTACCTAAACACACCTTTACACTACTTACTGCATATGCATGTGTCTAAATTGTTACCCTTTTAAGGTTGTACCTAGTTTGTTTATCCTATACATTGATTACCTTGGGTTATTGCATTTGGGTAGAACTTTGCTAGGCGCAGCTACTGTCACCTTTGTATAACTGTTAATCTTGACCTAATGGTTCACTTCAATGTTAATGGTGAAACTTGCTTTTTAGCAACATGGATCTGGGAGCTAGGGCGTACGCTTCGTGCTTGGCCCTAGTGTCTCTCCGTAAGGACTGGTTCTTAAAGCGGCAACCCAGGAACCTGTCGCCACCGCTGGAACTATAATGGCTCTGGTCTTGGACAAGTAGCATGTACGGCTCTAGCTTGACAGTAGTTACCGACGGGCCGACGACGTTATGGGAAGCATGGGTGAGAGTATGGTTTGATCCACCGAGGACGGAGTATCCGTCGGCTATGTCCCCGTGAGGCACAGTCCCGTGTTGGGAGCCACCGTATAGCGGGGGTTCCACACGTTGCGCTATTTATTTTGTTGTTGATATTCATTACCGCGCTTGGACGCCATGGACCCCCTCGTGTTGCTACATGAGCGTCAGTCAATCTCGGTGCCTTGGGTCATGCTGCCTAGGTTGTACCATAACGGCTACTGTTTCGTTAGGGTGTCTAGTGAAAAGCCTCGTAGCGTCCCTATGCAGTCACACCTCGGAAGTGTTGATGTGCGTGGTTGGGTGCAAAGTTCCTTTGAACTTTTACGCGACTGGTGGGTAAAGGGCGAAACCTCTGCAGAGTGTATAATCTATCATGATAGCCTTGCTCAGGGTCACGAGCGGCCTGGATCCTTTTTTATTAGAAGATGATGCTTATTATTGTTTAATGTTCACCTCTACTTTATTAACTGGGTTACAACTGGGATTCATGTAAATGTAGTGATTATGATGATGTTAAAATGAAACAACTAAAATTGCTAATGCAGTACAGCCGTGTCAAGCCTTTCTTTTAAGCCTTCATTATCCGTGTTGTATTTGCTAAGTAAGACATTTACTTACACTTGCTATTCAACAAAATCCCGGATGGGTAATAGATGGATTAGATGGTACTGCTGCTGTTGAATTTCCTGAGGATCTGCCATTCTACTAGCTGTGCTCAACCAGTCGGTGTCCCCGTGGGTTATGGTTATCGGCTTCGTTTTCGTTTAGAGAGAGTTAATAATGAGACTTCCGCTGTTTTATTCATTTATTTGAGTCAAACTCTGATGTAAAACTATTTATTTTATTCGAGCACTGTATTCTGTTATCATATTTGTTCGCTATATGTGTAATGACTTCCTGGGAACACATATGGCCGCATTTCGGGTTTCTGTGTAAATCCGGGTGTGACATTTATATAAAAAGTTACTAACATTTATGATACAAAATAAGTATCATTAGATTAATCATAGATTATATTTTCATACGAAATCGATTTGAAGACATAAATATTAGTACTATTTTGTATAAACTTGGTCAAAGTTGAAATGGTTTGACTTCTCGGAAAGTGAGGATTGCATTTTTGACGGGACGGAGGGAGCAGGGGATTAAAGAGTCTTCACCTTTTTCACCCCCCGAGAATCATCAATCTATGGTCCTGCCGCCATGCGCCCACATACTCTGGAAAACACCAGAACAGTTAACTAATAAAGCTATTGTTTAGTCTTATAATCCGTGAGGCAAACTCAGAATCCGCTTGCCATTGTTAACTTAAAGGTGCGGTCGCAGAGATTCTCCTGGCAAATGCTGGCCATAGTGCAAGGTGCCAATAAAGATTACGGGGTACAGATAAGATAGCGATGGGTTGACGTCTGATTTCCCATTTGCAGAACGCAGAGATCATCAACGTGCACCGACGATTTTTTAAGCAGGTATAAAACCGCCGGTTCACACTACGGGCGGTTCAAATCACAGGCGTATGTGTATGTCGTGGCCGTTTATTTGCGCATGCAAATATATTTTCGTGAGTTTACCCTAAGTGTGCAAAACCCGTACGCTCAGCAGCAGCATCGACGTTTTAAAACAAAGCATGAAAACATAAAGATAAACATACCAGGTATAAAGTACAACGCTTTTGCAGCCTTACAAGTGCCCCGTAACACACCAGCCTAATCCATTCGATGGGTTTCAGAGTTTGCTATGATCTTCGCCGTCCCCAAAGCGTAACGAACACATGCGCCCCTCACCGAATCCACTCAGACTCAGACCCCCGTCGTCTTCTCCGCAGCCCGCCGCAGCAGCCGATTACTCCTCGTCCTAACTAGCCGTCGTCGTGGCCGAGCCGGCCGGCCGGCCGGTTGCTGCCAAACTGCGCGAGTGCGGCGGCCTGGACGTGCTGGACCGACCGATCCGCCGAGGAAGGAAATCAAAAAGCTCAAGCAACGTGCCAGTCTCTCCCAGGCGGCCTGCGTTTGACCCCCGCTGCCTTGGCATGCGCCGCTGCTGGAGGCCGCAGCAGCCTTGACCTTTGGGCAAAGGTGCCAGGAAAAAGAGAAGCAGCAGCAGCGGTGCCCACTAGTCAGTAGTCGATCGATTTTGACCCGTCGCGTGGAAGCTAGAGATGGAGTGGACTGATCCACCAAGCCGGTGGCGCGCTGGCGCGACCACGCCACCGGTCTCTGACTTGCGGCCAAATCAAATCGCCGCGTGCGTTTGGTCGCAGGCGCGGAGTTCCGCCGTGGTTTCACTCGCAGAGCAGGGCCACGGTACACGAGAGGAGCCTGACGACAAGCCTGGCCACCCGGCCCGGTACGCGGCGTCCTCCTCCGGGGCGCCCGGCGGCCCGGCATTGTGCTCCGCACCGTCCTTGGCGCCTATCGCTTAACTACGCATCGCTATCAGCAACCCAGCAGGCAGCAGCGTCACTACGCTCCCCATTTTCCAACCCACTGTGCCGTGTTTCTTACCGTTTTTCGAGCTACATTTTGGAATCTGGATCCTGCCACTAAACCATCCTTCGTTTGAACCTTTTTAACTTATCTTAAAATGTAGTAGAACGTCTAAACCATGCTGGGCGTGAGATTTGGTTTCTACGTCTATTCTTTCTCTATAGCGTTACATCAACTGAAAAATCCGGCGTGACACAATGTAATTGATTCGATGAATACCATCCATATTGGATCATTGAACCTGCTGGACCATATGCATTGAAAGAAAAATCGGAGGAAGCAGTTGCGTTTGACTCCAATAGCCCCAGCCTGTTGGTCCAGGTTAGCACGTGGACCCCACAGCCCAGTGACGCCCGCAACACCCACTTCCTCGCTTCCGTTGTCAGAGGCCAGCTCAGACGGGATCGGCGCCGGCCGTACATCACATACCCTCGCCGCCACGTGTTCCGTGGGCCCGACACACCGCGTCGCTGCCACCCGTATCCCACCCGAGCATGCGGCCCCACGCGCCAGAGAATCCTAGCCCCCGACGGCGAGGGGGCGGAGACAAACCCCAGTGCAAGGCTGCTGCAAGCGTTAGTGCGAGCGTCCCCACTGCAAGTTCGGCTGGCAAGCACTCGTCTCGTCGTCCATGGCCGCCTCCACCAGTCCACCACCTGCCTCCCTCCCTCCTGACCTCACTGACCCCTTCTCTCTCTAGCTTCGCCAATCGCCAGTGCCGGCCGCCCCTCTCCGCAGCCGTGACACCTGTCACGACGCGATGGCGCACTCCCCTTCCCCTCCGAAGGCCACCGCCCTGCTCCTCCTGATCCTCCTCTGCGCGCGCATTGCCGCCCCCGCGGCCGCGCAGCCGCTGGCGTCGTCGCAGGCGAAGGCGCTCCTCCGCGTGCGCCGCCTGCTCTTCTACCCGCCGGCGCTCGATCCGCTGCGCGCGGCGCCGGACCCCTGCGCGCTCCCGCCGACGCCGTCGCTCGCCGTCGCCTGCGAGGGCGGCCAGGTCACGGCGCTCTCGGTCCGCGGCGGCCGCGACCCGGACGCCGCCTGGCGCGCCGCGCTCCCGCGCTCCTTCTCCTCCGAGGCGCTCTTCACCACGCTCGCCGGCAGGCTCCCGGCGCTCGCGCGGCTCGAGCTCGTCGGCCTCGGCGCCTGGGGCCCGCTCCCGGGCGAGAAGCTCCGCCGCCTCCAGGCGCTGCAGCACCTCAACCTCAGCGCCAACTACTTCTACGGCGCCGTCCCCGCCGACCTCACCAGGCTCTACTCGCTGCAGAGCCTCGTGCTGTCGGGGAACTGGCTCAACGGCTCCGTGCCGTTCCTCGCCGGGCTCCAGTTCCTCCAGGAGCTGGACCTGTCGCGCAACCGCCTGGGCCCGGCGTTCCCGGAGGTGGGGAAGGCGGTGGCGCGGCTGGTCCTGGCGGACAACAACTTCACCGGCAAGATTCCGGCGGGGGTGAGCGCGCTGGGCCAGCTGCAGTACCTCGACGCGTCCGGGAATGGGTTACAGGGGTGGATCCCCTCCTCCATCTTCGCGCTCCCGGCGCTGCGGCACATCGATCTCTCCCGGAACCGCCTCGCCGGCCAGCTCCCGGCGACCACGGCGTGCGCGGCGGCGCTGGCGTTCGTCGACGTCTCGGCGAACCTGCTCACGGGATCGCGCCCGGCGTGCATGCGGGGCAACTCCTCGGCGCGGACGGTGCTTGTCGCCGGCAACTGCTTCGCCGACGCCAAGCAGCAGAGGGCCAGCTCGTACTGCAGCCCCGGCGCGCTGGCCGCCGTGCTGCCGCCGCCGCAGGGGAACGGAGCGGGAGGCAAGGGCAAGGGGAAGGGCAGCGAGGTCGGGATGGTCCTCGCGATCGCCGGCAGCGTCGTGGGCGGCGCATTGCTGATTGCGCTGGTGATGGTGGTGGTGCTGAGGAGGGCCAAGGGGCAGCATCCGGAGGTGAGCGTCCTGCCGCCTAGGTCGCCGGCGGCAACACCGGCCAAGAAGGCGGATGGATGGAAGGCTCCGGCCAAGGCGACACAGAAGATTATTACTCCTGCGGATAAGAGTAAGAGGAGAAATTCATTTGCATGATTGAATTAATCACGTCATTTTATTTCATTTTGTTGTTGTATTCTTCATTATTAGGTGCTACATTGAAAATAAAAACGGAGCACATGATTATGGGCGAGTAACTCCAAATGCATGAGAGATCTATGATTAGTGGAATAGTGGTACAAAGGAACAATATACAATTGAACCACTAGTAACTTTGAACATCTAGTTGCTTTCTCTCATTTTTCCCTGCATTTGTTTTTTTTTAAATTGTGAATAAAGTATAGTCACTTTAGTCAATGAATTGGGAAACTTTGCTTGATGTGCCATGTGGATCTAACTTAGACTCTGAGCTTTTGAAGCATGGTTTGGATTCCTTGCTTCATAGTAGACTTTGAGAAAGTAAAAAGCTTCATAGTCAATCAACCAATAAAGGAAAAGAAAAACAATGAATTATGCCTTGCTGACCAGTATATTTAACTCACTATGTTATCTTTTTTGGAGTTTTTTTTTTCTATTTCACATTCTAATCTGGTCTCCATCTTGACAGGGCATGCATCACAAGCTGCAAGGATGAATACACTGGAAGTGCCAACCTACCGAGTGTATACACTGGAGGAGCTCCAAGAAGCAACCAACGACTTCAGTTCCTCCAACCTGACCAAGACAAGTCCTCTTGCACAGGTATGCAGTAATGAATTCCCTAGCTTCAACTGCAGCATCGAAGGCAATGAATATACAAATAAATGTTCCACTGTTCATAGTAAAGGAAGTAACGCAACTCCACAGGATGTTTTATTTCAGAAGCGTGGTCGACCGGTCATGTGAATTTATATTCATTCATCTACCTCATTTTTCACCTACTCCGTAATGCATTTTGTGTTTAGGTCTGCTAGGATCCTGGCTACAAAGTTGTAAAATGGCCCCACTGTAGTATCTCCACTCATGGCAGAGTACAACTGTGTACTGCCAATTATTGTCCTGTTATGTTTGTTGCATTTTGGCCGCTTTAGGCATTTGATAAACAAAGTCTTCGTTGTAGTATCAGTGTCTAACTGAACCTGAACGTGAGGTTCAAATTGGATAAACAAAGGCTTCGGCTGTTACTGAACTTGAGGCTCAAATTGGATATTTTTCTGATATGTACTACTACATCCGTTCCAAATTACTATTCGTTGTTGACTTTTTCTTATATCGTTTGACCATTCATCTTATTTAAAAAATTATGTAAGTGTCATTTCTTTTATTTATGGCTTACTTTATCATCACATATACTTTAGGTATGACTTATTTTTTCGCATATTTGAACAAATTTTTTAAATAAGACGAATGGTCAAACGTTGTGGAAAAAAGTCAACAGCGAATAGTAATTTGGAATGGAGGTAGTAGTATTTATCACTGTCTAACTGAACTTGAGGCTCAAATCCAGTACAGTAGCATTTATTATTATGGCTCAGCATATCCTGTGCTAGTATATCCAGGCTCGTAGCCATAGTGACGGATTGCTGATTTGTCCATTTTATTCTGGGTATTATGCATATCTTGATGTTTTCTGTCAGCAATCAATATTGGCCTTACTTCACATCCTTACCATAACTAGTACAGCTTTATGCTAGAAATATTGTAAGGGCTAATTTTTGTTTTTTTATGTGCCTCGCTTTCCTAGCATTATAATGGTCAGCTTCAAGATGGTTCAAGAGTTTTGGTTAAATGTATGAGGCTGAAGCCGAAGTACTCTCCCCAGAGCCTTGTCCAATACATGGAGATAATTTCTAAACTTCGGCACCGTCATTTGGTCAGCATAATTGGCCATTGCATTGTCAGTGATCAGGAGAATCCTAATATTGCCAGCTCAGTATACCTCATTTTTGAATGTGTAACAAATGGATCTCTAAGAAGTCATCTTACTGGTAATTACAGTGAATTATGCCATACATCTAGTTAACTAACTGAATATCTGCATGACTCCCAACTTACGGTTAGACTGCTTTTACAGAGTGGAGAAAACGTGAAATGCTGAAATGGCCTCAACGGGTTTCTGCTGCCATTGGTGTTGCGAGAGGGATCCAGTTTTTGCACAATGTGACTGATCCAGGCATCGTACGAAATAATCTCAACATAGAAAATGTCCTTCTGGACAAGACCCTCACATCAAAAATCAATGACTTCAATCTTCCGATGGTATCAACTAGCAAGAATGGCAAGGTGAGTTCAAATGATTGGTGAAGTTCCTCATTGGCTTGCCTGATAGCTAAGTTGTAACTGTTCTTATCTTGCAGGTCTTCTCAGAGACCCCATTTGCTGTCCATGGAGATAATGATGTTGGCAGGTACTGTGTCCTTGTTACCTTGTGCAAAGAAAGCGACCTCTCCACATGATAACTAGAACCATATGTAGTGATTATTAGTTTTATGAATAAACATAAGCCTAGTGATTGGTTGTTAGGTAACCAATCAATTTTCAGAAGGAATGAGATTCTGGTCAGTACAATTTTCCTGCATTGATTCAACAAATTATGATTATGATTCTTTCTGCTCCACAGTGCTCGTAATGCGGGACAAGGAGACAAGGAAGATATCTACCAGTTCGGCCTAATTCTCCTGGAAGTGATCACAGGCAAACCGACAGATTCTCAAAGTGAACTGGATTCCCTGAAAGCTCAGGTTAATCTCAAGCTCCATGATTCTTTACCTATTAACAAGGCCTCTAAAATGTCGCTTTCTCATGATGATTCACAGATAAGCGAGGCCCTGACTGAAGACCCAGATAAACTGAAAGACATTGCAGACCCGGCCATCCAAGGCACCTTCGCAGTGGACTCCCTGAGCTCGGTTGCCGAGATAGCCCTCAACTGCACGACTGGTGAACCGAGTGACCGGCCTTCCATCGACGACGTCCTCTGGAATCTGCAGTACTCCATGCAAGTGCAGGATGGGTGGGCAAGCAGCGAGAGCTTAGGCTTGAGCGTCAAATCGCAGGCCTGAAGAGGAGAAATAGAGATGTGTGCAATATGCTTTTGTTTCGATCCAATGACAGCAATGAAGTTATATGCACCATCAATCTGCCTCTAGTTTTTTGTTGTGGAAGAGAGATCTTTGGCGCTCTCTATGTATATAAGTGGATTTTTTTTTCCAGGCATCTTTTTCAGTTAGCTGTAAACTCGGCCTCTATTGATAATCGATGCCATGAGAATATGTGTTCATAGCTGGATGCATCACAAGCAGTTAAATTGAAAATCTTAAAACAGGGGCGGTGCTTGCTCGGTTGGTAAAGGGTGGCCTCCGTCTTGAGTGAATGCTAGAACTGAAGCATCCTAAGCTGATGAACACGCAACAGTTGAAAAATAGCTAGATCTGAAGCACCCTAAGCTGAGGAACACGCAACGATTGAAAAACAAATCACCAGACCAAGCTCTATGCCATTTTGATTGTTCGCGGGCGCTGTGTAAATCGAAGGGTATGGAGTAGCATAGCAGTCTAACTTATACGTTTTAAGAAAGGATATCCAGAGAAAGTGCATAAAGTAAACCAGAGTAACCACAAATAACACACAAAGATTCAGTTAAACATTTAACACATCCCAACCATCAAACAAACAAGCAAACGGTAGATAGCAGCGCACAATTCCGCACTGCATGGGCAAAGTACTGAAGAATTTCCCTAAAATCCTAGGAAAATTCTTCTTTATTGTTATGCGAGTTCATCAATCCTCAGGCGTCCTCACTCCTCAGTTGGCGCGTCGGCTGCAGCCACAGGACCGGCAGAGTCTCCAGCATTGGTTCGCTGCAGAACCACCACGGCTTCACGGACTTTGGCCTGGAGAGCCTCCGGAGACTCCAGCAGGTGTAGGATCTCCTGCTTGTCCATCTCCAGCAGCATCCCTGTCACCTTGGAAGCATGATCAGGATCCACCTCTGCCACCAGCGGGTACAGCTTGTTGCCCAGCATCTGCACAAGAAAATGAATTTAAATCTTCAGTGGCTGCTAAATATCAGCAATGCAAATATGTTCATGTTCATGGTCGACAATTCAACATGCCAACTCGATTCAGAAGCTTGTCACGCTCATTACTACTTGATTTGAAGAGAGAACGGTGAAGGGGACCATGGTTACCTGCTGTTGCTCTGCCGGGCTAGCGGAAACTAGAGTCCTAGTAAGGCTGCTGTCATCCTGCTGCTGAGGCGGCATTGCCGCATTTGGGATTGGGAAGCCCTGAGACAGCATTGCAGGGTAAGGCCCGTTCCTGGCATTGGGCATATACCTGACGCCCTGGCTAGCATTTGGGTGGATCATCATCTGAGCACGAGATGACAGCAGTATTAGCACAAGAAACAGTATGAAATCCCAGACACGATCTATGCAGGGTGCCATGGAAATTTCTTATTTCTGAGGATCAAAACACATGAAAAGCTGATGAATGGATGACTTAACAGACACTACCTGCTGCTGCCGATACATTAGTGGCACTGTTCCATGGCGAGCATCCATCCTCAGGCCAGGATGCATTGGCCTCTGCATGTTGTGTGGCATTATAACTGGAGTGCCAGGCCCCATTCCTGGGACCAAGTGTTGTGGAAATCCAAAGAAAGGTGGGATTTGGCCAGGTGCAGGGTGACCAAAGTAAACCTGCTGGGGTGCAGGAGCAGCTGCCATTGCTAGGCTACGTTGAGCGAAATGTGCCTAGCAGAAATGAGCACGCATGGTAACATTAGTAGAATTCGAAATAATGAGTAATGAAGACATACAGTGGATAAATAAATATTACAAGTAAGAAAAGTGCCATCATTAACCAACAATAGCATACAATAGGAAGGCTACAAGCAATAGAGAACAATACTAAAAACATTGACAAAAGGGGTAAGTTAAAGATTGAGAAACAAAGACACGTATGGTCATGCTAGAGGAGTATGGTAGTAAGAATAAAATCACCAGTGAGACCCGCAAAAAAGAAAAAGGTCAGCACATAGCCACTTACCGTTAGCATGGCTCTTCTTTGGTCTCTAGGTTGATGTAAACCAACATACAATGGTTTCTTTTCAACCATCTTTCCATTCATTCCATTAATCTGGCACATTATTTTAGCAGGTTTGTTAATAATTAGAAGTATACTAGTAGAAACATTAACATTATAAACTATTTTGACAAATGATTGAAAAAGCAAGAATGAGATGTAAATAAACTTACAGCACTATGACCAGCTTCAGTAGTGGCAAAGGACACAAATCCCGAACCCTTACTCCTTCCTTTCGAATCAACCATGACCTAGAGAATTTTCAAAATACAAATATGATGAATAGTAGTGCTAACAATTGAATGTGTGGTACTTTTGTCCTTTCAATGAAAAAGAAAACCAAAACAGCCATAGATAAAATTACCTTGCATGATGTTATCTCACCAAATTCTTCAAACATCTTCTTCAGCTTCTCATCATTGATACTATCGTCAAGATTCTTCAAGTACAAATTAATCCCTTGAGGTTTCTCAACTTTAACATCTGTTCCTTGCTGAAATTTCGCTCTTAACTCGGCTTGTCTTTCTGCCTTTTTCTGAGCCCTTCCAACATACAGGACCTTACCCTCGATAGACTTTCCATCGAGCTTTTGGATTGCTTCTGCAGCACATTCTGGTTTCTCAAAATTTACAAAGCCAAAACATTTGGAGGCACCATCAGAATGTTTCATGACTACAGCACTAGTAATTTCACCAAATAGTGCAAACTCTTGGCGTAGATCATCATCAGTGAATTTAGCAGGTAAGTTCTTTATATAGAGATTTGTGAACTGGACTTCTCTAGTCTGGCGGCGCATGTGTAGGCCCACAAAGATTTCTCTGCCATCCGCTAGCATGCCATTGAGTCCGTTAATTGCATCTTGAGCAGATTCCTCACTCTCAAATTGAACAAAACCATATCCTTTTGACTGGGTAGTGGTGGGATCAGTGGCCACTTTGCATGATAGGATGGGGCCAAAGGATGAAAACATATCATATAAACTCCTGCTGTCAATGCTAGGTTCAAGATTTTTAACAAACACATTAGCACGTCCACTCTTCCGAGCGCTTGGATCCCTATTCGAGAACATAAGCCTGATGTTCTTTCCATTCAGGGGAGCAAAATTCAAGGCTTCAAGTGCACGGACAGCTGAAAGCATCAAATACAAAGTTATGACAACAATATATAATTTAGCTCGAAAATAACACAAAAAGGACTTGTGTAGAAATATTTTAGTCAATTGACTTGAATAAGTCAAATATTAATCAATGCAGATATTCCCTGGAACATAATTATGGCAATGTACAACCAGTATAAGCATGAGGCATGCCTGAACGTATGCACAGAACTTGGTAATCATATGCATAAACTGTAAGAAATAGCATGAAGTTCTAACCACCGCATATAAAAGTATGCAATATGCAAATACCAGAGATTGGAATTTGTCTAATCACAACCTGCAGCCACTAAAACCTGAGTAATCAATTTAACTGATGTGGACATACTAAGTTAAACCCAAACAGTGCAGCCTACAGAGGATTAATCATCACAATGAGCCCAAAACCTTCTCATCTTGATGAAAAAATACATTGATGACCAATCACCAAACTGTGATCAAAGGTATCAGAATTCCCTATATATGTACTACCTCCGTTTCAAATTACTATTCGTTGTTGACTTTTTCGTTTAACGTTTGACCATTTGTCTTATTCAAAAAATTTCACAAGTATCATTTATTTTATACGTGACTGAGTAGGGTTCATGGGACAGACAGAGACACTTACCGTCTTCATGTGAGTGAAAATTGACGTAGCCGTACCCAAGCGACGCGCCGGTGATGGTGTCTTTGCAAACGCGCACGGTCGCAACAGGCGCCACCTGGCTGAAGAACCCGATGAGCATCGCGTCGTCCACGGTCTCGGCGAGATCACCCACGTACAGCGAAACGATCGGCATAACAGTCAATGCCGCCGGTGTCCCCTCCGCCACGGGAGCGGCCTCCTCCGCCGCCGCCGCCGCTGGTACGGGGACAGCCTCCGCCACCGCCGCTACGGGAACAGCCTCCGCCGCCGCCGCCATTGTCGTCGTCCCGCCTAGCTCCAAATCCCTTGATCTCGCCGTTCGCCCCCTGCGAGTTATTTTTTTTAGATTTTCTGTTTTCCGTTTTTTCTACTCGATACGTTACGTTATTATAGGAGGTGTTTACACTAATCGGACTCAGAGGCGGTGTCCCCTCCGCTCCCGCGACAGACTCCCGATTCCTAATCGATTTTTTTTAAGCAAACCGAGTCCTGATCGATCACACATTCACACCGGTCGGTGTCCGCAGAGGCGCCACGGGATGCGCGACTAGTGCAACGCTGTAGTTGGATTCGGACTCCCATGGGTAAAAGCGCTGGGCTGCAACCTGCAAGGCATCGCGTGGGCTAACACGGCCCAGCAAAGCGAGCCCGCAGCCCACGAAACGTCCTTACGGCCCAGCTACATCCAAAGCCGCCGCCGTCCTGCAGTGCTGCAGATGCCGGACTGCATCTCCACTTCCCCGCCGTTCCGCAGCGCCTCCCCCGCGCCGGAGTCGGAGACGACGACGGGGAGGATGCACTTCAACGCGGAAATTGACCCAGATGTGAAAGGAAAAGATACTTCCTAAAAAACATTCGTTTGCGCAACAAGATCCACGCATCATAAATGGAAAAAAAATTATTAGGGTGACGCTTGTTGCCATCGGCCTCCACCGATCACCTCCGGGCGCATGACCTAACGATAAGCTTCACTCTACCCTCCACTAACTAGGGAGATCGCTTGCCCCCAGCTTAGGCATGGATCTGGCAAGGAATCACTCCGCCTCCGTAGCCGCCTTCTATCGCCGCTATAGCCTGAACCCTTCGAATCGGATCTCATCGTACCCTTCGCCTCCATCACACAACCACCTTCTTCCACCATCCCAGCGGGTAGTACCCTCGCGACCCCGCCTCACCGCCCCCACGTCCACCTCCACTAGTGAACTTATCTCCCTAGTACCCTCGCGACCCCGCCTCACCGCCCCCACACCCACCTCCATGGTTGGTGAACTTATCTCCCTTTGGATTTGAAGACCAGGACAACCCCCAACCTGAAACCCTAACCCTAAAATTTCGAACCCTAACCCGATCATGCCTGAATGTAGGAGGAGGAGAAAGACTTACCTCGTGGGCGTCAGTAGCCAGTGAACCTAGAGTGCACAGGGGGAGGAGGAGGAGGAGGAGGAGGGAGGGAGGGAGGGGGTGGGGAAGCTATGCGCCTGCAATAGAGAGCACCGAGAAGGGGAGATGATTGTGCTTCTGCACTTAAGAGCGGCCACACTGACAGAAGATAAGGTTGCGTGCCAGTGTGTGGACGCTTGTAGCCACACGATATGTGACAGACGGTGGATGGACCGTGGGTGTTGTTCCGTGTGCATCCACGCGCATAACACGCCTACTTTTTGGAGTCTTTACCAAAATCTTCGGTAAATAAACATGATCTAATTTAGGAAGAATTGTTCTAATCGAAAGAACAAAAAGTTGTTCCTAGTTTGAACATGATTGTTCTAGCAATGACGAATATGTAATGTTCAATATGATGGATCCTCCTTGATTTCTGCCTTCGTCGACATCAGTCAATAGGGATTTCTCACCAACAAAAAAAAGGAAAAAAACCGATCCAAGCTTTAGTGGAGTCTCCAGTTTAGGGAGGGACAAATGAAGCAGGGGACATATGGAGGGAAGCGGCGACATTTGCTAGAGAGAGGAGGCCAGACAAGAGAAAAAACAAATATGGTAGGGCGTAACAAAGGAAGAATAGAGAAAAAAATGTGGTTTGTCGATGACAACTTCATGTTGATGCTGGCATCTATTTCCTACAATGGCATCTTTGACTGTTCTTGAGTTGTGGCATTGGGTTGGGATGGTTAATGCCAGATAGGGCCTGTTTTTAAAACCAGCGGCCTTCTAGCCATCGATCCTTTCAGTATAGGGTGGACTCTCCATCCCCCACAACTACTGTAAGGGAGGCCTCAACCATGGCCATAACCTCCTTTTCAGTTGACGCTGATAGCCCACACCAAGATCGAATGGGGTATGTGCATCTTAGCCACTCCCAACGGGTGCGTAGGGCTCATTCCAAAAATTGAGGTTTAAAGGCCGAGCCCCCTAGTTCTCGTGTGGTCTGCACATCCATAGACGGCCTCTGCACATCAATAGGAACTTATTTATTGCTTTCAAGGCCCACCCTAGGAGTGGAAGGATAGAGCGAAGTATACCGTGACCATGGTAAGGTTCACTTTGGATAAGGTGAGATGACCTCCTGAGTCTAAGAGACCATAATTTCAGGTCTGAAGCTTGTCTGCCACCTTGTCAACTAGAGGCTAAATGTCCATTTTTGTGAGCTTTAGCACCAAAAGTGGGAGCCCTAAGTATTTAATTGGAAACTTGGTGATCCCGAAGGAAAAATGTTGTCGTGTCACTTGCAACTGGGCTTCATCGTATCATATCAGGTTCATGTGACATATAGACATATTGGTGGCTCACTCAGTTGCTCCCTCAAAACACTTAGTAGGCCCCTGATAAGGCAGAGATCTTGTTCAAATGGATTGATGAAAACGACCAGGATAAACTGAATTTGTAGCCTCGTGCCTTCATATATACATACAAACACAATGATCGAAATGGAAACCCCTGTGACAATCCACACACAAAGACCATCCGCTCGCAGCAAATTAACAAAACGTGTAGTCATCTAGAAACTGCTAAATTAAATGTGGCCAGGCTTTGCAAGGTGTTGTTGTCGTGACCTTCTTTTGTCCCATATGTCAGCATCTTCTGCAAACGATGAAACCATAAAAATCCAGCGAGGGAGGGTTCATTGGTGAACTCCAAAGGTTCCAGCTCACTTCCCTTCACCGGATCCGGCCTCCTCTGAACCTGATCTAGTTCCTTCAGTGGGGAAGCTTGGGCCCTTGGTCGGAGCTTGCGGATCAGGCCGTTACTACGAGATCGGGAGGAAGCGGCTAGCGGCGGCGCCCCCGTCCTCTCCTGAGCAGTCTCTATTTCCGGATCCAGCGCCAAGGATGTCGCGAATGGCATGGCCGAATCCTTGGTGGGGGTTTAGATCCGGTTGCAGTTGTGCCCAAGGATGTTGTGGCCGATGAGTCCTCGTTCTAGCATCTCCTCAGCGTCGAGCGAACGGGACTTCAATTAGGAGCACCTGGCAGCGACCTCAGCCCTGTTTCTTCGCGGGTGGATCTAGTGGCTTCCACGCCGGAACACAACTACATGGTAAGTTCTGGGTGAAAACCCTGCCTGTCTCATGGTGGGCAGTGCCGGCCCAGTAGTGTAGCAATCCGGGGCAACCGCCCAGGCCCCTAGCGGCCTAGCCAGTAAACATACTCTAGTGCTACAAGAAGAAACAATTTTATATTATCCAATTTAAACATGCAAACTACCGGTAAAAGTTCAGCCTGACGCTGGTTCCTTTACTCATCCTACGTGTTCACCATCTGATTGCTAAAGAAAAATATCAGTCCCCAACTAATTTGATTAGCCTTTATTTCTGTACGGTATGTTAGCTCCCTTCTTTCTTTGTATAGTTGTATGTGATCCCGTATCACATTTTTTTAATGTTGATTCTTTTTTAAAACTCTAGTTTCAGTAATTAATATATAAAAAATCGATGCTTATATTTAATGGGAGCCTCCAACTATTATTTCGCCCAGGGCCTCAGAAAACACAGGGCCGGCCCTGATGGTGGGCCAGTGGCGATGGCGCCTTCGTGCGTCAACTTCCTTCCAGAAGGCGTCGTCGAAGAACACTTGCTTGCTTTTGTGTTGGGTCTCTTGGTGAAAACCCAAATTCGTTGTTTGGGATGGGCGATGGCGGCATCATTTAATGTCATTACCTTCTTGAAGGTGTCGTTTTTGGAGATCCCCACACATTCAGTTGTTGTCAAATAACCTTGCTTCCACCCCTTCTCTCCTCCCTTTGATGTTTGGACAAGTTGTTAGCTGGCCAGTGGTCATCGTCAGTGTTCTTGCTCCTCCGGTCAACCAGGATCCTTGATTGCGACATCTCACAAAATGCTGGGTTGGCGAGACCATGGTCCCCTCTCTTGGACCTCCCTGTTCTCCTACTGCCATCCCTCCCTCCTCTGAGGCTTCCTCCCCTTTAAAGGCGTTGGCTGGCATCAATTGATCTCGGACGTTCTCTAAGAACAATGTAATCACGACTATCATCTGTTAGTTTGACTCGGTTCTTTTACAGTCGCTTGTGGTGTGGAGTGGAGACTGTTTGAGTACAGTCTGTTTTGTACTCCAGAGTTATGTCGTAAATATTTTTGTACTAACACCCATCACTGACTAGCCCGGCATATGTGGTTTGGCGCATGCACCTGCATTCCCGGCCTGGCATTCAAAAGCGAACTCGAACCTGCCGCCGTCCCGGTTGACGAGGACATCCACGCCAACGATGCATCCACGTCATCCCCTCCTGTCGTTGCTGGTCCTATAACACGTGCTCGGGCTAAACAACTTAATCTTCAAGTAAGTTCACTTCTGAGTTCATGTTCATCATATTTAGATTGTGGAGACCCGTGTACTCTTGTTTTGATCAGGAATCCTCGAGAGGACCGAGAAGGAATAGGATTCGCGCGGGCTGGATTCGGATTGCAGAAAAGCGTCGACTTGTGATGGACGCCACGGTTGCATACGGACTCGGATGGGGACGTTCAAGTACTTCACGGAAAGCTTGTCAAGTTTACTTTCAAACGGACCCGACCTTGCGTCCATATCTGCTCGGAGTCTGGCACAATCGTCTATTTGGTGGCGAGATGTTTTCTGCCCATGATGTTGCGTCATCGTATTTTGGCTCAATGGACAGTGTATCATGTAGAGTCCATTATGGACGCGTCCTAGGGTTGGAGCATGACCCCAGCACCCCTGTGGTTGTCCTCCCTTTGTTTTATACCCCTTAACCGCCGCCAAGAACACTTGGGTTTTGTTTAGATCAAGTTTAGCCATTGCTACTTGCTTGTAAGCGCACGTGTTGGTCCAGCCGCCCGTCTTTGAGTCTTCGGAACCCCACATCATTGGTGATTGAGTTTGAGATTGAGACACTTCATTCCCATATAGTAAATTAAGTACTTGTATCATACCTGTTCTTGCTAGTTCTTCGATTGCTTGCATGACAGGTCGGGTGACGCGCTTCCACAAGATCGTGGCATCCATAGGAGGTGGTGTATCGGTCGCCTTCGGGCCGTGAACGCCGTCTCCTCCAATCGAGTTATCCCCCACACCTCTCATTGACAGATCGAGCACAAACCCCATCGGGTTCCTATCACCGGTCGTGACCTGGACACGCTGAGGACAGGGTCACCGCCCGCCGGCGCGCGGGGGAGCAACGAGGCTAGGGGTGGTAAAGGGCCCTCCATTTTGTACTAGACATTTTAAGGATCGGGTCCTATTAGGGCCGGGCAAAAAAAATAATAGTTTTTTAGCTAAAATTGATTAGGACTAAATTAAATTGTGAAGAAACAAACGGGCCATGATCCATTACCACCCCTGGACGAGCAGGCGGGCAGACGGACAGCGACCGTGGGCCGGGAAGACATGTTAGTTACGAAGTACCCGGCTACCCGCACGATCGACCACACACACATTATTGGTTGGACAGCGGAGACAGGTGCAGAAGAAGAAACAACCGTGAGCCCAGTGTGGTCCAGGTCCCGCATGGCCCACAGCCCATAAGCTCCATACTTCCGAAATGGCGGGCTCTGTGTAGTGTAGCCCGTCATGTCTCGTTTCCTCACCTGAGAAATGCCATGTGAAGCAATGGGTTCACCTATCATGCTGTAGGGTTATGGCCTATTCAGATGAGCATGCAGCCTAATCTGGTTCAGTACTCGTACTTCTGGCACATCCCATCTGCTCGTTCAGAAACGACACGTGTTTGGGCCGACTGAACTTCGTGGTAATGAATGATTGAGGCATGAAAATGAAATCACGTGTTAATCTTTGAATTGACTGATCAAAGTAAATGGCGGACGCAACACTTGTTGCAAACTTGGCGGTGTTCACTTCCCTGAAAAGGGAATGAGAATTTGGGTGAAAATGTCACATCAAACACTGTAGCGCACTGTAACACTTTTCGTTTGTTTGTGGTAATCATTGTCCTACCATGACCTAACTAGTCTCAAAAGATTCATCTCGTCGTGTACATTAAAACCATGTACTTAGTTTTTTATTTACCTACATTTAATGCTCCATGCATGAGGAGAGAGATTTGATGTGATAGTGAATAATGAAGTTTAGAGAGAAAAAGTTTGGGGGAAGTTTTGGATTTGAAGGAAAGTGAACACGGCCCTTGTTAGAAATGGGACGGTGCATGTTAATGTCAGTGCAAAGCATTCTGCAGTCTCCGCACATCGACACTGTTGCCAGTTGGTTGTTTCAGTTTCAAATGGCGAGTTAACAGGTAGTACTAAATACTAATACCAATTTAACAAAGCTTCTCATCATGCTCTGCGATTCAATAAGCACCTAAACATCTGCTGCTTCCTGTGGCAGCATTCTGCGTGTACAAGAAAAAGAATGCAAAGCGAGCACACAGGTGATGTATTGCAAGAGCATCGGACAACCCAGAAATTTTCCATTCAAAGTTTCCCTAAACCGGGCCGCGACACCATTTGGAACAAACTGTACAAGAATCGCCTAACCAAAGCTAAGCTAGCCCTGAATTATCAAAAACCTACTCAATTTCTCCTCTGTCGTCTCGTCTCCACTTCCTTCTTCTACCAGCAATAATCTGCATGTGTCACTGAACCTCACTAGCTTTTTTTTGAAAAGGGATGCTTTATTAATTTTCAGTTGAATACATCGAGGTGATACATCCACCTGAAAACAAGTTCCCAGCCTCTGCCATTACAGCACACAGCCCAATAAAAGTTTGAAACAAAGCCAGACACTACTAACAACCAATCCTACGACTAGACTGCCATCCAAACGCCCGGCCAAAACAAGCCTTGGCCACTTGAACCAAGAAGAGCGACGCCGCTGCAAGAGTGTCCTTCAATGATGGCGGTTGAAGAATAGCCCACGAACGGAGCCAATGCGACGTTGTGAATATGACCTGCAAAAAATTTGGAGTTTTATTATCAAAAACCGCTGCGTTTCGACATCGCCAGACCGCCCAACATAAGGCCGACGCGCCCACAAACACCAGAGGTTTAAAATTTAGTGGAACTAGGTTAAGCCATCCATTAAACATATTATTCACACTAAGTGGTTTAGGTAATCCCCAAGCTGCATAAACCGAAGCCCATACCATACGTGTGAGTCTGCAATCGAAAAACAAATGTTGTATAGTTTCGTTTTCGTGACAGAAACAACATTTTTTACTACCATTCCAATTACGCTTGGCAAGGTTATCTTTAGTAAGTATAACTCCTCTTCTGAGAAACCACATAAAAATTTTGACTTTTAATGGAATTTTTTATTTTCATAACCTAGTATTTGTTCTTGGGATGTTTTGATGGATTAGAGCCAGGTAATGTGTTTTAACCGAGAAAACACCTTTCTGATCCAGACTCCACTGAAAATCATCCCTGTCATCTGTGAGTTCTACGTTTCCCAATCGTGCCACTAGGTTATTCCACATTACCAATTTAGGACCAATCAAATCTCGGCGCCAGGAAATATCTGGGATCGTTGTGCTGAGCACGTCCGCCACCGTATCCTGTTTTTTGCGATCTATGTTATATAGTTGTGGATATTGATCACGAAGAGGCCTGTTTCCTAGCCATTTATCTTCCCAGAATCTTATCTGTGACCCATCTTTTATAATAAATGATCCAAATTTTAAGAAATCATTTGTGACCTTCATCAGGCTCGCCCAGAAGTGAGAGTCCCCGCTTTTCCATTGAGCCTGAACCAACGGTTTGGCCCCTAGATATTTATTGCGTAGGATCTGTTGCCAGGTACCGTCTGATGTCAACAAATGATACATCCATTTACTGAGCAATGTTGTGCTTTTGAGTTCTAGGTTGTGAATTCCTAATCCCCCTTGTTCCTTTGGTAAGCATAGGATATTCCATCGAGCAAGTCTGTATTTTCGCTTATGATTATCACTTTGCCAAAAGAATCTAAACCGGAAGTAATCCAACTTCTTACGAACCCCTTTTGGAATTTGGAAGAAGGACATCATATACATCGGTAAGCTGCTAAGAACTGAATTAATTAGTGTGAGTCGGCCTCCATATGAAAGGTTTTTCCCTTTCCAACTACTGAGGCGGCTCTCAAATCGTTCCTGGACCCTCAACCAATCGTTATTAGACAATTTCCGATAATGAATCGGAATGCCGAGATATCGAATCGGGAAAGTTCCATGGTTACATCCAAACAGTTCTTTATATTGTTCTTCCTAATTCTTGGCTTCCCCAAAACAGAAGATTTCACTCTTGTAAAAGTTAATCTGAAGACCTGATAATTGTTCAAAGGCACAAAGAATGTTCTTCAGGTTTTGGGCTTGATCCAGATCATGCTCCATGAACAGAATAGTATCATCAGCATACTGTAGGATAGAGAGGCCATCATCAATCAAATGAGGAACCACTCCTTGTATCTGATTGTCTGTTTTTGCTCTGTTAATTAGGAGAGTGAGCATATCCGCTACTAGGTTGAATAGGATGGGGGAAAGTGGGTCTCCTTGTCTAAGTCCTTTCTTTGTCTGGAAGAAAGGTCCTATCTCATCGTTCACGTTGATTGCGACACTACCACCTGAGATAAAGGCTTTTATCCACTCAATCCATTTGGACGAGAAACCCTTTAACCTAAGTGTTTGTATCAGGAAATCCCATTTGACTTTGTCATAGGCCTTTTCGAAATCAATTTTAAATATGACCCCATTGAGATTTTTTCTATGAATTTCATGAACCGTTTCATGCAATGTTATGACCCCTTCCAGTATATTCCGCCCGCGCATGAAGGCGGTCTGAGTCGGGCTGATAATATGATCTGCCACCGCATTAATCCTAGTTGTCGCCACTTTAGTGAATATTTTAAAACTAACATTGAGTAGACAGATGGGTCTATGTTGCTGAATTTTGTTGGCCTCTCTGATCTTGGGTAACAATGTGATTACTCCAAAATTGAGGCTAAACAGTGGTATACCCCCATTGTATAACTCATGGAACATATTCAGCAAATCCTCTTTAATCGTGTCCCAGAATTGTTGGTAAAATTCAGCAGGGAAACCATGTGGTCCTGGGGCTTTATTACGTTCCATACTAAAAATTGCATCTCGAATCTACTTTTCAGTGAAAGGAGCCGTGAGAAGTTCATTTTCAGCATGACTAACTTGTGATATGTTATCATTTCTTTCGTCCATACTAAAGTGGCTCTCATCCGCAGGGCCGAATAATCCTTTATGAAACTGAGTGATGTAATCTTTGAGATGTTGTTGGCCCTCTATTTTATTTCCTTCATGGTCTAGCGAGAAGATTCTTTTTTTTCGATGCTTGCCATTAGCTATCATCTGGAAAAATTTAGTGTTGCTATCACCCAGGAGAACATTGTTAATTTTGGCACGTTGATAATGTTATAAACGCGCAGCCGATTCGGCCTAGGCCCGGGTATCTACGGGCCAGCGCGACATTAAGCCCAGGTCCAACGGAGCAACGACCAACAATGCTCAGGCTTAACTCAACCCAAAAGACTAGTCTGATAGGTGAGGACTGCCCTCGCCTTATATGTTGTGCTCTCCCATCATCAATTTCCGATGTGGGACTAAACCTAACAATCTCCCCCGTCACACATTCGGACCCAACTCTTCCATCAGAAGAGGTTATTTTATAGGCCCAGAGTTTTAAATCCTCCGGTTGCAGCACCTGGAGGCGTTCACGGGCTAAGCCCAGTGACGATAACGGGCTCCCCCGTCAAATGTGACCACTGAGATTTTACAGGTTCCTTAACCTTCGGCTCTGATTCGTCAGTGTTATAAACGCGCAGCTGATTCGGCCTAAGCCCGGGTATCTACGGGCCAGCGCGATATTAAGCCCAGGTCCAACGGAGCAACGACCAACAATGCTCAGGCCTAACTCAACCCAAAAGACTAGTATGATAGGTGAGGACTGCCCTCGCCTTATATGTTGTGCTCTCCCATCATCAATTTCCGATGTGGGACTAAACCTAACAATCTCCCCCGTCACACATTCGGACTAAACAATTGTTAGGTTTAGTCCCACATCGGAAATTGATGATGGGAGAGCACAACATATAAGGCGAGGGCAGTCCTCACCTATCAGACTAGTCTTTTGGGTTGAGTTAAGCCTGAGCATTGTTGGTCGTTGCTCCGTTGGACCTGGGCTTAATATCGCGCTGGCCCGCAGGTACCCGGGCCTAGGCCGAATCGGCTGCGCGTTTATAACAGATAATACCTCAGTTCCTCCTCTGTTAAGAGTTTTGTGAGGTCCTCACGAGCCATCTCAAGCTGCTCACGCTCCCCATCAGATAGATTTCTATGTTCAGCTTGAATGTCTAATGACTGCACGACGTTCTGGAGAGTATTCTTTTGCGCCTTGTACGTCCTATGGTGATGGCGTGCCCACCCCCAAAGGTGTTTCCGCATCGTCCCCATCTTCCCGTTCCATCTTTGGACAGTGTTTTGACCATGGACCGTGGAATTCCATCTCTCTCACTTTCTCTTTGAAATCTTCGTGTGTCAACCAACCCAGCTCCATCTTAAACTGCTTGGGTTGTCCAGAAAAGACAACATCGGCTGTCTCCAGAAGTAGAGGTGTATGATCCGAAATTCCTCGGTCGAGTGCCTGAACTGAACCTCACTAGCTACAACGAATGCTAGCTGTTCATCTCAAACGATGTGAAATCATCCGAAAGAGACCCCAACTCCGGCATCTCCGCTGCTGCCGGCAACGCCGCCGGTCGGCCCGTCACCCTTGCTGGCTACCGGGCTTGATGAGCGGCTGCTGCGACGTCTTGGCCCACTCCTCCGGCGGGCTCTTCACCTCCTTGAGCAGCGCCACCACCTCCTTCATCGTCGGCCTCTCCGCCGGCGCCGCGTTCACGCAGAAGATGGCCACGCCCAGCGTCTGCAGCATCTCCTGCACCAGCTGGTCGGGCATGCCGCGCAGCTTCGGGTCCAGGATGTTCACCGGCGGCTCGTAGCTGCCCATCTTCTTCTTCGCCCACTCCACGATGTGCAGGCTCGTCTCGCCCACCACGGGCTCGATCGCGCTCCGACCACTCAGGATCTCCAGCAGCACCACGCCGTAGCTGTACACGTCGCTCTTCTCCGTGATGTTGCTTGTGTACGCGTACTCTGAAATATATATGAGGCAAATGTTAATACCAAGGAACTTATAAACATTATCCTGTTATTGTAAATAGTATGTAAGTCAACATATTCGATTGACAAGGATGCTTGTGATGTGAGGAACTGGGTAGGTAGTATGTAGAACCTCGACATGGACAACTTCATTAAGTGTATAGTCAGAGTGATCACTGTTACCAGCTTAAGCTACAAGCAATTGAGTCATGGTCATGGATGCAGAACAAGGTTAAGATTGCTATAAGCAAGCAACTAAAGGTCAAAGATTCTTTCACAGCAGCAGCATTTCCCAAAGAACACTGAGCTGTGGCATTAATTGGTGTTGCTGCTATTCTACACAATGGTCTAAAGGCTGAGGAAACAAGAACAGAGAAATGTAGAATATCGGTAGTACTTTGTAGCAGTAAAAGAATTCACTTGCCTGGAGCAATGTATCCGTAGGAACCCGCGATGCGAGACATGGCGTGATGATAATTGGGGGAATTCATCAGCTTGGCTAATCCAAAATCAGCCAAGTAGGCCTCATACTTCGAATCAAGCAGTATGTTGTTGCACTTGACATCCCTGTGGAGGATCGCTGGGACGCAGTCATGGTGCAGGTAGGCCAGCCCTTGAGCCGTCCCGACAGCGATCTTGTACCAGGTGTCCCAGTCCAGGCTCCTGTTCTCCTTCAAGAGCTGCAGCAGGTTGCCGTTGGGGATGTAGTTGTAGAGCAGGAGCTTGACAGACCTGTTTGAGCAGTATCCCAGCAGCTTCACGATGTTCCGGTGCCTGATGTGGCCCAGAATCTGAATCTCAGCGGCGAACGCGTCGATCGGCTCATCCTTGCCGGCCTTCCAGAGCTTCTTTACTGCGATGATATCCCCATTGGGCATTTCAGCTCTGTACACCACCCCAGAGCAACCTTTGCCAATCACATTCTCATCCCTAAGGCATGCCAAGATGTTGTCGATGCTGAAGTTTAGCTTCTGGAACGGTGTAAACGTCCAGGGGTTGGAGAAATCATCGCCTCCAGCACCCGACAGGCTCATCGCCTTCTCACCAGCAAGCTTTCTACTTCTGTTGATCAGCATCCAAACCACGACAAGCAGCAGCGTCACCAACCCCAGAACAGCGCAGACGAGGATCACTGTCCTGACCGTCTTCAGTGCCGACCTGCGAATCATGTCCGATGCGCAGGTGTGGCCGTCATAGGACTGGCAGAGGTTGGCATTGCCAATGTAGGAGTTCGACGACAGTGTCTTGAAGAACGGCGTCACCGGGATCGCGCCGGAGAAGTTGTTGTAGGAGATGTTGAGGGATGTCAGGCTGGTGAGCGCGCCCAGGACCGAGATGCTGCCATAGAGGCCATTGCTCGCGAGGTTCAGTGACTGGAGCTGCGTCAAGCCGGACATCTCTTCCGGCAGCTCACCGACGAACCTGTTCGAGCTCAGGTCCAGGCTGATGCCCAGGCTCGACAGCTCACCGATCTCCGGCGGTATCGGGCCGGAGAAGCTGTTGTTGCTCAGGTCCAGCATGGTCAGCTTCTGCAGATTCCGAATCGACTTGGGCAATGGCCCAGACAGGTTGTTGCCGCTCAGGATGAGCTTGTTGAGGTAGCTGAAGTTGCCGAAGCTCGCCGGTATCTCTCCGGTCAGGTTGTTCATGCTCAGGTCGAGCTGCTCCAGGTTCATGAGCTCCCCGAACTGCGGCGGGATGCCGCCGGTGAAGCTGTTGTTGTGCACGTCGAGGAGCTCCAGCACCGTGATGTTCGCGAGCTCCGCCGGCAGCGTCCCGGTGAACCTGTTGGAGTACAGGTCCAGGAACACCAGGTTCTGCAGCTTGCCGATCTCCCTCGGTATCTCTCCGGCGAGCTGGTTCTCGCCGAGCCGGAGGCGCACCAGCGACACGCAGTCGGCGACGCTCGGCGGGAGCTTGCCGGAGAGCGCGTTCCCGAGCAGCAGCAGCTTGCTGAGCTTCTGCAGCGCGAACACCTCGTCGGGGATGCCGCCGGTGAGCCGGTTCTTGGAGAGGTCCAGCGCGTAGAGCTCGGTGCAGTTGCCCAGCGACGGCGGGATGGTGCCGGACAGGGCGTTGCCCCAGAGGAAGAGCACCTGCAGCGCCTTGAGCTCCCCGAGCTGCGGCGGGATCGCGCCGGAGAAGCCGTTCTTGTCGAGCTGCAGCGCGGTGAGGCTGCTCAGGTTGCTGAGCTCCGGCGGGATGCGCCCGGTGAGCTGGTTGTCGGAGAGGTGCAGCTGCTCGAGCGCGCCGAGCCGCCCGAGCGCCGCGGGCACCTCGCCGGTGAGGCGGTTGCCCGACAGGTCGAGCACCACCAGCGCGGAGCAGCCGGAGAGCTCCGGCGGGATCTTCCCGGAGAGGGCGTTGCCCCAGAGGAGCAGGCTGGTGAGCTTCTGCAGCCGGCCGAGCTCCGGCGGTATCGCGCCGGTGAGCTTGTTCATGTGGAGGTAGAGGTTTCGCAGCTCGGCGCAGCCGCCGAGCGCGGCGGGGATGGCGCCCGACACGGCGGTGTCGTAGAGCGCCAGCATCTGGAGGTTGACGAGGCCGCCGAGCTCCTCCGGTATGGGCCCGGACAGCGCGGTGGCGGCGGCGCCGAAGACGGTGAGGTTGGCGAGTGCGCCGAGCGACGGCGGGATGGGGCCCGACAGCCCCGGGTTGCCGCCGACGCGGAGCTGCTGGAGCGCGGCGAGCGCGCCGAGCGACGCCGGGATGGTGCCGTTGAGGAGGTTGTCCTGGACGCAGAGCACCTGGAGCGCGGCGAGGTTGGCGAGGGAGCGCGGGATGCCGCCGGTGAGGCGGTTGGAGTTGAGGAGCAGGAACTGGAGCCCCGCCAGCGCGCCGAGCTCGGCGGGGATGTCGCCGGAGAGCGCGTTCGAGGAGAGGTCGAGCACGCGCAGCGCGGAGAGCGACGCGTACGAGGGCGGGATGGCCCCCGAGATGTTGCAGGTGGAGAGGTTGAGCAGCTGCAGCGACGAGAGCGCGGCGAGCGGCGGCGGCAGCGACGAGAGGTTGAGGAAGGTGTTGGGCAGCGAGAGCGACACCACCCGGCTCTGCGGCGAGCACGTCACGCCCTGCCACGAGCACGGCGTCGCCGCGGACGGGTCCCACGACGGCAGCACGGGCGACGGCGCCGCGCCCGGGAGCAGCGACAGCAGCGCCTTCCCGTCCGGCGACAGCGCCGCGGCCGGCGGCGGCGCCGCCACCGACAGCAGCGCCACGACGAGCGCCGCCGCCGCCGCGGAGAACAGCCGGGCCCGCCGGTGCGGCGCCATTATTACGGCCGCTCTCTTATCAGGAACCACGCCGCCTCGATCAAGAAGAGCACCCGCCGCGGGAACCGGAAAAGGCAGGCGACGACTTTTTCTGTGTTCCTCACGGCCGGCGCGGCGAGCTCACGGCATGGGCGCGCGCGCCCGGTGGTGGTGGTGGCTTGCGAGTGGGAAGAGCGCGCGGCGCGGCGGCGATCAAGTCAAGGAGCAGGACGGGGGTCGCCGAGGCATGTGGGGGTTGGATGGCAGCGTCAGGAGGGGAGGTCCGGAGGATGCGAGGTGGAGATCACTGGCTCGCTCGCTTTCAGGTGCCGTTGCTTGTGGCGCACCCCACAAGGCCACAAGCATATGGATGGAGGCCGTCTCTCTCCGTCTTCCTCGCTTCAGCTATGTGTGTGCTTTGCTCAGCAAGGAGATGGATCATGGAGTGCTAGTTCCCTACTAATTGTGGTGGCTTCTTGCTTAAACCCCTGATTTGGGCTGGGTAAAACCCCGGTGGTTTTGGTCTTATCTGCGGTTCTTGGGAGCTGGAGCAGTAATGGGGGCTATGACAGGTCCTCTCAAGGTGGGGGCTTGAACTGTCGCTGTTGCTGAGTGAGTTTACTTGTTTAATTCCAAGCTTTGGTCGCTTGCTGCTTGGCTCCGTTTGTGTCTACCTTTTCACCCTGATAACTCCTGAGTCCTGAGTAGGCAATTTTGTATCCTTCCCGCGTGAGCACAGGTTGAGTGATGATTATCGCATTTTTCTTGTGGCGTTGTGAGCCGTTTTTCGTAACTGAAAATCGCAGAGTACGTGCTGGCTTGACTGTTGCAGCATCTTGCGCATCCGTTTCACAGTGAAACTTCATGGATCTCGGTACTGCTTTACTGGTCGCGTGAATGATTAATCTCCATCATCTGCATCGGCAAGTACTGCTTTTTTACCAGAGATTATACGTAGGGAGAATGGAAAGGCGGAGATTAACCGGGACAGACACGCGAAAACCGCACTAGTGACAAGGCCAAACCGGAGCCTTGTGGGATCGTGTCCGGGGATAATACTGTATCCAGCTGATGCATATACCTAGGCTGCAGCCGGAGCCGCTCCATGTGACATGGCGCTGCACCCCCTACTCCGGGTTCACCAACGGCAGGGTCCACATGCCAGCCTCTGCATAAACTGGCCATGTTCTGCTCTTTTTAGGCCAGAGTGAGAGAAGGAAGCTTTGGCCTTGAACAAGGGCACTTTTCCATGGCAGCTAATCACTAGCGCAGTTCACGAGTTATTATTGGTGGCCAACGTTAGATCACATCAAAACATGGAGTACCAGCAGCACAATGCCGCTTTTAGTAGTGGAGAGATGTACTATAATTTGATAGTGTTTCTTGTTTTATTTGAAATCTTTTAATTTGGTGGTAGGAGTAGTAGGAGTACAAAGTTGCGGCTCATCCGGGAAATAGGGGTCGTATCTGTTAAGCAGCATACAAGCGGTATTTGATGCTTGTCAGTGCAAATGCGCTAGTACAAAAGGAGCCACTTATTCGAAGCCAAATATTTGACCAAAGGACCATGGCATTTGATGCTCGAATTTGTCTAATCCTTAACAGGACCGTACCCAGGATAATCAAAAGGCTGCTCTGATTAGCAGGAACCAGTGGCTACAGAGAAAAGAACATGCTCATTCAGCCCACATGACAGTATGATGTAAAAATATAAGAGAAAAAAAGGGTTTTATCATCATTTTCTCGTTTCTCCCTCCACACTTGCATTTAAAAAATAAAACCCAAAACTAGGCATCGGGCGGGATGGGCCTGTGGCTAAACGGGCCCAACAGCCGAGCCAAAGCCCATTTATAGGGATCGCGGCGACACGCAGCCCATGCCGTCCGACCAATAACTTAAAGCCGCTCGCTCTCGCTTATCCCCCCCCATCGCTAATCCCCAACCTTGCAAATCCCAAAACACCACTGCCCTCAACACCCATTTCTACCCTCGGAAACCTAGGCCACACCCCGGAACTCCCAGAACACCAGGGGCATTCCGGCCATTTCCTAATCGCCTCGGGTCAGGATCCTTGGGAAGCCCGAGCATTTGATGATATTGGGAGCTAGGCAAGCGAGCAGTGGCAGTCTGCAAACAAGCTTTGCTCCTCATCGCATGGGGCCGCGTGTTTAAAGTAAAAGCGCTTAATGAGAGAGAGAGGGGGGCAATGCAAATGCAAGCAGCTAAGCAAGCGCCCGTTTCTAAGTTTTGGGATTCTTAAACGGGGATTAAAATTTTAACCCCAGTCTCACTCATGGCCCCATTGGGTTCCGGTCTAAAGGCAGAGGGTGGGGTGGTGTGGTGTGGCGGATGCCTTTGGTTGTATATTTACTGCACCTTTGATTTACTAATCCCTCTGTGTGTGTTCTTTTCTTGCTGTGGAGTGTGGAACTGGGGAAGCCTTTGGTTGGATTTTTTTTACCGTGCTGTGAACGGGGTGAAAAGATGGGAGGGTTATAATTGTGGGGGTGTGGAGTTTCCAAGGGACTGGAGTCTGGAGGTGGGTGGGTTTGGGGAACTGGGTTAAACAAAGCGGAAATTGCAGCGGTTTGTACAAAACATGATGCTGCTGTCCTTTGCTGAAATGTTTCGCGTTTGTGTAAAAACGAGTCATAAACCGATAATTACCGTCAAAACTTTCATCAGTTGCAAGAGTGACTTTTATGTGACGCGATATATGTTGAAAAGAATTTGTGAGATCCATCGATATGGAGTGGTTCATTGACGTTTATTTATTTTTTTACCGACGAAGGGTTTTCATCGGTAAGGAGTGTTTAACATAACGTACATTACGGGAAACCGGGTGTTTGCCGAGGGCACTCGGTAAACCCCGATATACACTCGGCAAAAACTTTGCCGAGTGTTACACACGGCAAAGGGAACTCGGCATAGCTCGTGTCGGCAAACAGCCCCTTTGCCGAGTGTCTTTTGTCGGGCACTCGGCAAAGGCTTTGCTGAGCGCAGAAGCCGACACTCGGTAAAATAAAGCACTCGAACGGCCGCGGACGGCACGGCGACGTTTGCGGCCGTCTGTTAGTGCTGACGGAGTGTTTGCCGAGTGCCACACTCGGCAAATATTGGGATCTTTGCCGAGTGTTAACGCTCTGACACTCGGCAAAGAGGCTGTGCAAGGCCTGCCCCTAACCAGCCTTTGCCGAGTGCGGGAGGCTGTGCAGGGCCTGCCCCTAACCAGCCTTTGCCGAGTGCCGCACTCGGCAAAGGCTGGTTAGGGGCAGGCCCTGGACAGCCTCTTTGCCGAGTGTCAGGGCTTTAACACTCGGCAGTGTTAAGGCAGAAACACTCGGCAAAGCCTTAACACTCGGTAAAGGCTGTTCCAGAAATGACAGAAACAACCTGTTTGCCGAGTGTTAAGGCCAATACACTCGGCAAAAATGCCCTTTGCCGAGTGTAACACTCGGCAAAGCTTCAAATTTACCCCTGTTTTTATTTATTTATAGCGTTAAAAGGACCCCCTCAACAAAGACATCACAGGCCGTTTATAAGCATCAAAGGCAGTTTATAAGCATCACAGGCAATTCATATATATATAGCCTTCCAAACCATCCAAACATCACACGCAAACACATATAAGTCATTAAACCATCCAACATTCACAAATTCACCATCCAAACGTTTACAAAGTCGCCAACTCACGGGAGAGGGGGTCCGGAAAACGCTCTAGCCGCCCGCGCCGCAAGTTCTTCGTCTTGAGGGCCGTCATTCGACGCCGCCGAGCCAGGAGCCTGCCCAAAATAGATTTTCAATGTGTGTTACAAGATTTACGATAGAAATGAGTCGTGAAATGAAATTATAAGGTTCTCAAGTGACTCACGGGAGAAATAGGAACACGTGGTGGAGGCAGTGGAGGCAGTGGTGGCATCACCGCCGCCGCCGGCGGACCTTCAACCACCCGCTGGCCAATGCTCTGCAGGTAGGCCATTACCTGCTCTTGCCATGCTCGGTTCGCCCGCTCAGCCTCCTCCTTTTGCCTGTCTTTCTCGGCATCCGCCTCCCTCATCCGCTGCACCTCCACCTCCAGGGTCTCCCGCCTCTACGTCTCTTCCTCCAACCGCGTCTGCAATATTCAATCACAAAGTTACAATACATTGCAAACGTAAGTAAACTTCACGTACGAAGCACAAAACAGAAATAACTTGGAGTGTCTGCATCCCAAAGTGTGAACCGGGAATGGGCTGGCGGATAGCCGCGGAAGAGCTCGTGCTCCTGGCTCGAATCTGGGAGAGTGTGGGGGTAGCAGCCGTGTCGATGGTGCTGTTGGCGATCAAGTACCGCCCGTGCTTCTTGCCTCCTCCCGCCCTCATGACCACTTCTCCATCAATGTCGTGGGCGGTGGGATCCCAGTCTGGCCCGTGGACCTCCCTCGCCACCTCTGTATATGCCGAGAGGCGACTGTGGACGTTGGCGTTGCTGTATGCCGCGGGCCCGTCCTCCGGGTTGTACTGGACGTCAGAGGTCGCCTTGTCCATGTGGGACATAGCAAATGCCTCGAGCTGTGAGCAAGGCGCACCACCATGTGACGCCGACTGGAAAAATAAACAATAAGAATTAGTAATTACACATAATTGAGTGAGCGAATATAGAAATGACTCGGCGTACCCATTTGGCCCTGTACTCCTCGAGGCTAAGGCTGCCCTGATGGTGTGAGACACCGGGCATCAGCAAACGCCACTCCCGGCAAAGGTCGTGCTAAACGGCCCACTCGGCGCTGCACCACTTGTCGACTATCACCTCCCAGCATCTGGGATGCGGGGCGCACCACCACGGAATCACCTATAAGACATCAAGTGTACGACATATAACAAGATCGAATTTAAAGTAATTAATCTTAGAATAAAACATTATTGATTTTCATACCGCCATGTATTGCTCCTTGGTCAACTTAATGTTTCTTGCCACCGTTTTCTTCACGGAGATATTGAGTGCAGCGAAATAATCAATTACGGCCTGCACGAGCGCCTCGTAGTGCAGGTCCTTGACAAGCTTCCACCAGGCTGCATGTGCCACAGACTTCGCCAAAGCCTCCTGTCCCGGGGCACATCTGAAAAGTCCTGCGCATATATACACGATGAATGTTGCATTATCTGTAGATTGTTCAATGAAAGTGCTGTGTTGAGCAATGTAGTGCAATGAAAACTTACCCACAGCTCTCCCTTTACCCGCTCGGCCTTGTTGTTGAAGATCCTGCGCTCCCGGTCCTCCTGATCGCCAGCGGCGACGTTGTGGTCAAATGTGTAGGCCGGCTCCTCCCTGCCGCCAATGGTCACCAGACCCGGAAACAGCTCCCTGCAAAGAAGACCCAGGATGCCATTGACTCTGCGGGCTTTAACACCGCCCAGGGTGACCCAATTCCTTCCCAAGTGATTAAGATAAATTGTTAGTCCATATTGTGATTTCCAACATATGAATATGAAACGAAAAGGTACTTGTAACATCTAAAATTACTTACCTTGGAGGGCTGGGTGCGATCACGGGGCGACGCTCCATGGGTATCGGTCGCTTCGGGAGTTGCGAGGGGCCTCGGTCCATCATTGAAGTGTGCTTCGCCATAGTCATGCAACATGTCCCCTACCCCTTCCTCATCATCAAACTCCTGGATCCGCTGCCTCACGGCCTCGTCTCTCACCATGGCGTGTCCACCGAGTATAGTTTTCCGTAAATCCAGACTTGACGAGATGTTTACCCATGACAACTTCTGATTGGCGTTTACGGTTGTCACAAACCGCGCATGGACAGAAAGTAGTTGGCACCCCTTTCGCATTTTCAAAAGCTTGCTTCAAGAACGCCTGAGTCTTGGCAATCCATTCATCTGTACACTCACCTTTACTTGAGCGGCCAGTGTACATCCACTCACGGTCATCCATCCCTTTACATATCACCGAGAAATAAATTTCTTCCATACCAAATTTATAATAATAAATGCATCTACCGGATGCTAGCTTATATGTCTAATAGGTAAAGATAGGTCCTAATCCCACCCGAGAATGTGTAGACGGGCTAGTTTCCATGCTCTACTCGTATCCAAGACGGAATTTCGGAAGCACCTCCCTGCTGTTCTCCAAATACACGTCCAATTACGGAGATTGTGTATTCGGAGAACAACAGGGAGATGATGCCGAAACTCAACCTCGATACGAGTAGAGCATGGAAACTACCCATCTACACATCCTCGAGCTGTCCAAAAACGTGGACAATTCGAAACAGATACGGTTAGACATATGCAAAGATTCACATATTCACAACCATATCTCTTTCGAACGGGAGACGCCTAACTAGGTTACGTGACACAATTGTGCATAGTCTTGGCCTGTTGTAATTATCTTTACGGTCCAGCTTCTTTGCTAGGTTTTTGCGCATCCTACAATAATAAGATGAAAGATCATCTTCCTCTTCTATCTTGATATCGATAAAGGTAGAGAAACCATAGGTGTATCTCTGCATTTATCGATATCAAGACAGAAGAGAAAGAAAATCCTTCATCTTATTACACTAGGAAAACGCAAGAAACATGGCAAAGAAGCCAGACGATAAAGATAATTTCAAGAGACAAATAAGGTGCACAACTTAAATATGGATCTACGAATTAAATACGGAGGGCATGTGGTTTTGCATGTGCTCACCTACGGGCTCGACGGCGAGCGAGTCGGTGACGCTCGTGTCGGTGTAGACGGCGGGGAACGGCGTGCGGCGTCGGGGTCTAAGTCGAAGACGGTGCAACAGCCTCTCACCGAAATAAAAACAATTTCTTGTCAAATAAAAAATTCGACAGCACCTCCCCTACACGGGGAGGTTTCTGAAACCACACGTCATGCAAAAAAACACGGCACGAAGGCCGACAACCACATAACAAGGATACGGCACGAAGGCCGACAACCACGTAACAAGGATGCGGCATGAAAGCCGACAACCACATAACCGTATCCACGGCACGAAGGCCGACAACCACATAAATATATCAAAATTCTATCATCCATATCGACATAAATATATATGTTGCTATCCTATGTATGAAAAACAACAACTACCACATCCTACACAAAACAACAATTACCACATCCTACCACAAACTAAGTTGACAACTAGTTTTTCACATGTATTGTATTGTTGACAACTAAGTTTTTCACACGTTCTACACATGCATAGCAAATTTTTCATAACAATTTTGCCAAAAAAATTACCTTCAGGATGTCGGGCAGGGGCACGGGCCGCGGGCATGGGAGCAGCAGCGGGCAGGAGGCCGGCGAGGAGGCCAAAGGCGGGGAGGAGGCCGGCGGCGACCGGGGCGGCGGCGACAGGGGCGGCGGCGGCACGAGGCGGCGTCCGGGCCGGCGACGGGCGCGAGGGGCCGGGGGCCGGCGGCGTGGGCCGGCGACGCGGCGCTCGGGGCGGCGGCGGCCCGGGCGGCGGAGTCCCGGGGCGGCGGCGGCGCAAGGCGAGGCGGAGGCCGGTGGCCCGGGGAGGCGGACGGCCGTGGGGCGGAGGGCGGCCGGGTCGCGGCGTGCGGCGGCGGCAGGCGGGACGGCGGCGGCGGCGACGGGCGGGGAGAGAGGCGAGGCGGCGGGGAGAGAGACGGGTGTGTAGATAGGGTTGGGGGCCGCGTGGGTGGTTAAGTGCTCCCGGGCACCCCCCCTGTTTGCCGAGTGTCCCAGATCGGGCACTCGGCAAACAAATCTACCACGTGGCCGCGCGCGGCCGAAGGGGACGACCACGTGGCCTGTTTGCCGAGTGTCTGGCCCTGGGCACTCGGCAAACCTTGCCACGTGGGCCAATGACGTGGCCCGCGCAGCCACGGGCCGGCCAGCCCACGTGGCATTTTTGCCGAGTGTCTCTGACCTGACACTCGGCTCTTTGCCGAGTGTAGCACTCGGCAAACATTTCCCAGAACATTTGCTCCATACCAAATTTTTCAAATTTGATCAAATACACATCAAAATATCTTGTCAAATACATCCAACAATGCACATTTTATGCTTCAATGAAATGTTTTCATTATTTCATGCCTATATAGCTCATAATTCCTTTATATATTTTATTATTTCATGTGGAGAAGGGCGTACCAATAATTTAAAAAATATCAAATGGGTCCGGAAAAATATGATAACCTCAAATGAAGCAATCTACGTCGTCTATTGCCTATAGAAAAAGTTATGAACTCAAACTCTAATTCAACTTCACTTCGTTTCGGAATCCAGCTGTCTCCTTCTCAACTCTCCGAAATTTCTATGGGGATATGCTCCGATTGGAAAGGGCCGTATATATAAACTTTTCGAAATCGTCCCAACTTTTTGTCACAGGCTCCACATAAGATATAAAGAGCCTTTGACAAGTATCATTGAAAAAAAATAAAGTTTGGAGCCCAAAAGCATAAGTTTAAACAAACAGGGCCAAACTTTGCCGAGTGTTTCTTTCAAAACACTCGGCAAACATAAGCTTTGCCGAGTGTCTCCCAGGGACACTCGGCAAAGAGGTGGTTTGCCGAGTGCCACATATAAGCACTCGGCAAAACCACCGATCCAGCCGGCCAAAAACACTTAAATTTAAAATGTTCAAATTTTTTGAGTTTGAATTTCACGTTTTTTAAAAATATTTTTCAAACTTTTAAAGTCTTCGTCGAGTATCTGACCGAGACACTCGGCAAAGGACCAATACGTTAACGGGCCTGGCACATGTCAAGCACGTGCCACATGTTTGCCGAGTGTCTGGGCTGTGACACTCGACAAAGAACTGACAGACCAAACGACCGTCCACGGCTGTTGGCGCGCGTGACACGTGCTGGACACGTGCCACGGCTTTGCCGAGTGTGTAACGTGGGACACTCGGCAAAGCGTCAATTTACCGAGTGTCTGCCGTGTGACACTCGGCAAAGCTACTGGAGCCCAAACGGCCGTCCGTGGCGTGGCACGCGCAGGGCACGTGCGACAGCTTTGACGAGTGTCTATGGCCTGACACTCGGCAAAGATGTTGTTTGCCAAGTGTCTCTTTTCTGACACTCGGTGTTGTCTCTTTGCCGAGTGCCTTTGTCTGGGCACTCGGCACATCCTGTCTTTGCCGAGTGACCGACAGAAAGCACTCGGCAAAGAGCCAAGCACTCGGCATAGGTCGGGTTTCCGTAGTAGTAAATGTCTCTGATGGCTGAGAATGAAATGGCTTTCCCGTAGTGGTAAATGTCTCTGATGGCTGAGAATGAAATGGCTTAACGAAGATACTCCGTACTATACTATACTACACATGATCATACCGGGGCACGGGGCATTTGTAGCTCTTATAGATACATGTTTGAATACTGATTTCACTAATTACTCTGTCTTTGTTAATTAAACTTTTTTCTGCACTCCAAATGTGTCTCCAAGATCAAACTACTCAAACAATACAGGTCCTTCATTAATATTGATACCACCGTGACACCATGAATAGCAGTATAATTATGTTTCAACAATCATAATAGCATGCTGAAGCTCATGGCGTGGGGCAGCAGGTACATTCAGAAAAGAGCACGATGAAAAATATCGGGCTAAATATGACAGGGCTAGGCTCGTGGAGCGGTCTGTTAAGTCTGACAGAAAATATTTTAGTTTGAAATGACTTTATTTAAGGTTGTTCTTATCCTTTTTTGACTGCACCCGCACGAGACATTATCTTGGGCCATGGGACCAACGCTGGGACTGTCAGATAGATAGTGGGTCGCGCTGTACTCGCAGATTGATCCACGAGATCCGACCCGTTTATATTACACGAATTGATCAGTGGTGATGGTGACCGTGGAGTTAGGAAACGTTCGCTGGTGAAATATTAGAGCAAGCAATACACCGCTTTTAAGTGTAAAATTGAAGTGTTGATAATAAGTTTCCTGATTTTTGTGAGATTAGTTGATAATTTGGTCTTTATTTCATTTAAGAAAATTCTGATCATACTGTTTATTTGGTGTGCCGACGGATCATTCGTCAGTGGTGGAGGCACCGGTCGCTACAAGCCAGCGAGAGGATGTCCTGATAATGCACGGAGGACATCAATAATTGATCCGGTAACGAACGTATCAAAGTTAACAAAAAGGTAACATAGCCTGATGAAGGATCACACATTCACACCAACGCTAGAGGCAACAAGACGACTGCTTGTTAGAGCATACTACAAAAGAGAACTGATAGGGAAACAATCATACAAAAGACAACCGATAGGATTCGGTGTTGTATTATGAATAGAACCAGTTTTTATCGCTATCTTTACAATTGACTACTAAGAACGCATGTGCGACATGTACGTTCAATAAAAAATAAGACGTCATAATAGACAGTCAAAAGAATTAGGAAGGTCAATGTCTAATCAAATCAGATTAAAAAAGGTTGTAGTGTGGGCTGGTAATTAAGGGCATTTGTACGCAGTGCAGGTAAAATTTTTGGTATGTGAAAAAAGTAGCATCTAAATGGTAGATCGAAAACCCAATAGAAATTACTCCTTTTCGTTTGACTTCACAAATTCATCAACACACTGTGAGGGGGTGGGTATGAAAATTTTGATGGGAATTATTTTCAATTCTATTGGATCCTTGTAGTATAGATTGAGATCCAAATGACCATGTATAGTCCACGAGATTGAATGTAGATAATCCAGTATTCACATTATTCATATTCTCACATGGTATAGAGTCGGCGTTGGTCGCCTCCACACTTTCAGGGAGACCAACTCCATGGGCCATATATTAGTATTTGTGTTGTTGGTCTATGAATTGAGTGCCACTAGAGGTTTTTTCTGTTATGTTCAGATTAGGACTCTCTATTTTTCTTGGTTATAGATCGGTTTGTGTCACTGCCGATCATTAATGACTCCACATATGTTAATTACATAGCCCCGACTTTGACCTCTATAGTGCCAGCTTCTCCCCCGATAATGACTTGACGTGACCCTTATGGCAAGATTTCATCCACTGCGGCAATCCGAGTACATGTTTACCCGATCGTCTTGGCACCAAACTATCTGCACCAACAATCTATCATGACACTGAGCTTCAGTACCCATGGCCACACCATCCTTGGTGTCACCACCTATCCATGTTGTGGTTCCATCCATGCTATTAGTCCTCGTGGCGATTTTGGCTACCACTACGAGTTAGCATGTTCCCCTAGACCAATGGGTTGCTTGTCACTGCCATCCCACTTAGGTCGCGAGTTGATGTCCTCAGTTGAATCAATCCGGCGATTACACAGTTGATGTCCTAAGTTGAATCAAACCGGCGATAACATGTACCCGTGTGGTTGTGTACATGTGTTTTTTTGGACCTATGCCCCGTCTATAATACTTGATAACCATGATGCATCGATCTTGGCTACCTCGTCAGCAACATGGTCATCATTGTATTGAGGGTCTTCCTCTCTAGTCTGAGCGTCTATGTTGTTCATGGTACAATCGTGGTGGGATGTTAGGGTACATGCATGTAAGAGATCGGCTATGATCAGACTGTTACGGTGGAATAGAAGAAGTTTTCCGATATGATACCATAGTCCATTGGGCTTAGATCAGATCATCTAATATTTATAGTATTCAAATTGTTACACCAGTACGTGAATTTGGTGGGGGTGCGATGGCCCAACATGGAGTGCATTGAGAGGCTTTGCGGTGAGATACAGCGATGAGGAACGCATAAACGATCAGAACACAAAATGAAGGAATTCAGTTGTGAGAATGAGAGTGAGATCTTAGATTATCACATTAAGATTCTTTAGCGCCCCACATAAAGACACGATATCTTATGAGATATATATAACTCTTGACAAAATTCTTGGACTTGCACAAGAACCCTGAGGAGGATCTTGTATAGCAATACTCTTTATATAGTACTCTCTCCGTTTCAAATTATAGTTCGTTTGACTTTTTTTGACTATAAATTTGACCACTCATCTTATTTAAAATTTTATGCAAATTATCATAATTTTTATGATGGCTTGCTTTATTAACAAAAATTCTTCAAAAATGACTTAAATTTGACTATATTTACATAATTTTTTTGAATAAGACGATTGATTAAACTTGTGATAGAAAAAGTCAAATGAACTATAATTTGAAACGGAGGTAGTAGGGATATGTGCATTAGCTAGAGCAAACTTATTATTGTATCCACAGCGCTATACTGTACACATTGTACAGTCCTCAACTATACAGTACTACTATTGTGCAGTATATGCATTGCATTTGGATTAGTCCTGAACGGCAGGCACCCACTGCACAAACGATCCAATGGAGAGCCCTGTGTAACACTCCAAAACAGCTCGATTGGGCCTGTCCAACTGCGACCTGAAGACCCGAGAACCCGGCACCCGGATGGGGATGTGGGCGTGTAGGTGATACTTGGACCAGGCAGCGCTGTCGGTGATCAGTCGGCCAGTCGTCCCCAACTGTCGTCTGGCCCTACCGTCCGTGAGGGCTCTTGGCAACCGTACGGCGAAATCCTTGGGAAATCCGGAGGCGCACGTGCGGGCTGCGTGTGCCGGTCATCGCCTTCTGCACTCGGCACGCCGCCGGGGGTTGGGGGTTGCAGACTTGCAGTAAAAGTCAGTGACCGCGCCACCTCGCCATGACTCCATCTCCACTTCACTGTCAGCTTGGCAGCGTACTCGTGGCTCCTGCCCAGGGAAAGAGAAGCAGCGGCGCCTGGCCCCCATCCCGCGCCGGCCAGCGCCCGGGTGGTGGCTCGAGCTCGATCGGCGTCGCCGGCACGGGGTTTCATGCGAGTGTTTACTGCGGCGGCGTGGTTGCTGTCCCCCCGGCCGTCTGGTGCGTTGTTTGCCATGGGTCAAGCTGTGCACCTGTTCGTAGTGCAACCAAGTCGTTAGTGGCCACCTGTAGTGAAGCTGTAGGCAGTAGGCAAGCGTTAACAGTCGATCTCAACGGTGGTAATTTGGTTGACTGACAATTGGTAGTGTTCCCAGCCACTTCCCACCACTGGCGAGCAAACGTCACGTTGTTAGCGATAATGTAAACATCCATATCTTTCGTACTACGAAGTTCTTTACTGTCCTGCCCTTTCTAAACTTCTTACAATGATTCCTAACTTCATGTGTATTGCACTCGATTCCAAATATAAGTCCATTTAAATTTGTTGTTACGATTAGATTTGTTGTTGTAATATTTTTGGATTTAACCATGGCTATATCTAAAAACTCATAGACAGGATACTTCTTCCAGTCGCAAATTAGTTAAGTCTAGGACAAAGGTACATGGTTCAGAATCTTTTTTACTAGTATTTTTGGTATAAAATGTTAGCAAAGTATATCTATGTAAACTATATCTTGAGAAAAAAATATACTAATGTACGTCTTCGGATATGCAACTCAACACATCAAATGTATGTTGCACGATTAAAGTTTCAAAAACATCATTTATTTGTGACAAGTGCCGGAGAGGTGCCGCGGGAGGCTAGTCCCCCGCCAGAGCGGGGGACTTCTGCGCTCTGCTCAGGACGCCGATTGGTGGTCTGCCCCTGGCGAACGTCAATTGGGACTACTATGTGCCCAAGAAGGTGATAGTTTCTTATAGATCCTCCGCCATGGTTGCACGCGCACACGGAATTGGCTGCATCGCCATGGCGTGCTTGACTCGGCTGATTGCCCCTTCTGCCCCGGCTCACCAGAGACCGTGCCGCTTTGGGAGCGGTTCACCCCTGGGCGGCCACCCCCTGAGACCGCCCGTTCTGCGGTCGAGGGGCTCCTTGATCACCTTGGAGACATGGAGCCGGTCCTAACGCACACTGGGGCGGTGGCGGTGCCTTGGGTGGTATGGAAGGCAAGGAATACGATGGTTTTTGACGCCGTGTGCCTAACAACGGAGGACGTGCTCCAGATGCTCCTCCGGCATGTCACACTTTGGGCTTGTCGGGCTCTCCGACGTTTCGACACCGAACCCCTTCAGACTTGGTGCCGCTCTTTAACTCATGTAAATTAGCTAGCTCTCGCTCCTCTCCCCCTGTATTCTTTTAGAGGCGCCGCGCCTGCCTCAAAATTTGTAGCTACATTGATGGAATGAAAATGTTCAGGTGGGCTCCTGCCCCCCGTTGGTTCCCTTAAAAAAAATTTGTGACAAGTGAGAGTAACATAAGGTTAATATTAATATAGGTTCATTTATATCTTTTTGGAACAACATGTGCACATAGATAATAGATTCACATTTGGATTGGGAGGTTGCAAGAGTAATTGTCTTAGGGCATGACCAACAGGGTCAATAGTGCTCTCGATAGCGGATCCACGCCGGAGAGAGGAGGACGAGAGAAAGAAAACGTCGCTTAACTTAGCAAGAGCCAATAGCGTGAGCTTCGATGCCGAGCAGCCCCCAACAATCTCGATGATGGCTAAGGGGACGAGGCAATGTCAGATCGCCGAAGCTACACTGCAGTGCCGCTGTGGGAAGGGTAGAGCTCGACTTTAGGCGAGCGAAGGAGGACCGCTAGGGAGACGGAGCTTGGCCGCTGTCGGGCCCTGGGCATGGCCTCGCTGCTGCAGCGGGGCAAGCTGGAGCTTGGCCGCCGCCCTAGGCAGTCCGCAGAGCATGGAGCTTGGCTTAGAGGATCCGGCTTTGGGTTCAAATGAATTGGTGGGGAAAACCATTCCAAATAGATTTTGACTATCAATTACTTTTTCAATATATTATCATTAGAATTAGCTTCATCTTAGAGGCAAATTGAATATGAGTACATTTGTACACTAAGCATGTATATAATTTGTGGAATGTTGTTGATTAAACCTTACAAATTAGGTCGACATTTGTTTTTTCCAAAAATGTGAAAACATTTGGAGATGGAGGGAGTCTGTTAATATGATCAAATCAGGCGGCGTACCCCCACATGACAATATAATTGTCTGTTTAGTTCAGTTCCCCAACTTGCCATAACGCAAGTGCGGCCGCGCCGCAGTTCGGAAGAATAAAAGATCGTCAGACTTTTAGTGAGTTCTGTAGCATAAACACTATGAATACGCCAGAGAAAATGTGGCAAGCCAAACGTTAGGAAACAAAGCAAACAATGGCGAACCTCAGGCGCGGCGAGCTGTGTCAATCTCTGGACGTGAACCAAACACAAACTAAGACTCGATAACCTTTTAGGGCTTGTTCTAGATCTAGGCTTTGAGTACCAAAAGAATTTGTAGGTTTTCCTGTTATTATTTAGGTACCCATACAAACAGTGGCGCATCCAGGTCTAGAAGTTAAGGGGTGCTTATCTTCCCTTCTTCTTCCTTCTTCCTCGCTTCTTCTTTTTTCTCCTTCCTTCTCTTCACCAATGGCTGCGCAAATTGTTGTGGGGTGGGGGAGGGGGGCATTGGGGGGCACATGTCCTTTTTTCTGTATTTACGTGCTCCACAATATATTGAGCACACCTCAATGTAGTGTGCATCACTATGATATGAATCAAATAGGAATAAACAAATAATGCAATTGAGCTATGCCATATAAGCTAAGGGAGACAAGATATAAGAGGATTTTTGAGGCATCGATGTAATCCATAATGGATTGTGCAAAGTGGAGCGACGAGAGACAACGATGAAGGCCCCAAAGGCTAGGCAAAGAGCCATCTCGCATGTCTAAGCTATCCCTAAGTAATTAAAGTGGATTGACGACTCGGGGTGACAAGAAACATGCTGGCAGAAGGCTGAAGATGAGGCAAGAGCCATGTCGTGCATAGTCAAAACTATTTGGGAACGATTCAAAAACTCGTTAAAATATGCTAAACCATAAATAAAAAAGACAAAATGCACATGGTTTCTGAAAACTCCTGTAGTGGCTATCCATGTAACCAAACGACGAGGGTATGACAATGATATGAGACGAAATTAACGAATATAATCCTTTTGGTGCCGGCATGGTATGTGGCAGCTGCGTATACGATCTTTGCTAAAGAAATCCATCACCCTACACGTGGAGCCTGTAAAGCGGACCCCGGATCGATCAATAGCTCAGATCGATCAAGAACGACACCGGACAACTACTAGTCGGCATATGGACGCAACCAAAAGTGGCACCTCGATCCCTTGCAAACCAAGCAGCCGTACGTCCATGGCCATGACGACGACGCTGGTATAAAGCCTCTCGAGCTCTGCCTTCCCTACGCCTGTGGTTGGTACTAAAACTATCGATCAAGTCCACGGTGGAGTACTACTGGCTAGCTTGAGCTTGGGCTTACGAATTACGGCACAAGAGATTCTCCCACCAAGTCAGCACCCAGCTAGCCGTACCATAAAATTAGACGACAGGCCGGGCTAGCTGCTAGCGCAGCGCAACGCGGCACAGGCATGGAGACGCAGCAGGCAGGCCACGGTGACAGCGCGCGGCTCGAACGGCGCTAACAATAATTATCCGCGGGCCTAATCGCAGAGGCGGCAGCCATAATCAATTCCACTAGTCCTCCCCTCCCGATGCCAGCAGTACCACCGCGTCGACGTGGCGGCTAGTTTTCTTTTACGAAACCGATGATGGCCAATTATCTATCCATCCACCCAAACCACAGCAGATTAGAGAAAGGGCGTGGCGAGAGTACTTGAGGCATCATTTGGAGCAGACCGAGGACGAGAGAGAAAACCCCGGCCAGCTGCAGAAGCAGGACGAGAAAATGTGATGAGCAGTGGGTGTGTGTGGTGACTCGTGAGGCAATGCGTGATCGAGCTCGTAGCCATAGGCACTGTACTCCCTAACTGAGGCAGCTTAAGCAGTTAAGCTCGCATGGGGCTCCGTGATCAGCTGGGCATCGAGCAAGCATCTGTATCTACTTGGCTTTAATTTTGTGCAGCCTGCGTGCTTCGGCTGCGGTGAGAAATATGGGGCTCTCGTGCATTTCGTTTATCTGCAGATTAGACAGGCTATGGCACTGCTAGTAGTTATGGGTTCGTCCGGCCGGGCGCATGGAGCCCCAAACCCTACTGTTGCCGCTGCCTCTGATCGTACCGTCAGCTTGGGATACCAATGCCAGCAATCCAGCACTGCATGATAATGCGGTTTTGTGCGTGTTTTGCTGAAGTGTATGTGCATCGAAGTCACAAACGCATCGCTGCCTGGCCCTGAGCAGGGATCCGTCATCCACGATGCACAACCAGGAACGAAGTGATCGAGCAGCATCTGGTCAAAGGTGTGCGAATGTGAACTCTTCCTTATCGAAAAAACAAGTTTGAGCTGCTTAAGAACCGGTCTCTTGCTCGATGGTAAAACACTCGAGTCAGAACACTTGATTATGAGCCGTTAATTATCCTGAAGTGAAGCCCACGGCTGAGCACGGTCAGTCAAGTGTGAAGTGTCAGGCCCACAACATGGAGCTGGTCAGCTGGACAGGCCGCTTGACTCGTCATCTATCTGGGCCTCTGAGCACTCCCACCCCAGAAAACACGACAAACAGGCCCACAGCCAAAATCTGGGCCGGCACTTTTCTCCACCAGTTGCCCCGGCCCAATAATGGGCACCCCAGCAGGCCAGCAACCTGGCCGAACAGAAGTGAGCGAGGCTGTCCGAACGGTGCCCGGCCCATCTGAGACCCACAGCAGAGCGGCCCAGCACAAGGAGCACGTGCCACTGCGGCCGGAGACGGAGAGGGATGCGACGGCCTGGCTCTGCCATCTCTCCCGCGGCGCAGGATCGGCCACCGAGGCGGGGTCTTGACCCTCCCGCGTCCTCGCTTCGAGAAGCTTTGGACTGCTACAAAGAACAGGCGCCTGCCCCGGGGGCAAAGCAAACCTTTCTTGGAGCGGAAGAAGAGAGTGCGGAAGGAGAGGGAGAGGGAGCGGGGGGAAGGCGAAGATGTTTGTCCAGAAGGTGATTACTGGGCTCCGAATCGTTGTTAATCGTACAGATAATGCGCGAGCAGACATCGATTTTGCTCTGATTGCTTGTATGCGTGCGTGATCTGTGTGGATTGTGCTTTTTGGGGTGTAGGCATGGAGGACGGCGGCATTTGGGCTCTACGGCTTCACCCAGTTCACCAAATCCGGTTTCCTGTAAGCCCTGATTCGGTCCCTGAATCGCCTCCCGGATCCTCCTCTCTTTCCTGCAGCTTGAGCGATTCTACGCTTGTAGATGTGGAATGCTAGTTTCTTGCAATTCCAGTCTTGTGGGAGTGGATTGTTCTTTAAATTGAATTTAGCACTGGAGGTCAAAGCTGAGCATCTGTTCCAATTTTCTGTATAGCATTGGCTGTTTAGTTTAATTTTATCATCATAGAAACCCCAATTGTGAAACTATAATTGAAGAGATTATGAGGAGCAGATAGGGTCAAAAAAATTTGCTTCTAAATAATGGGGTTAAGGGTTGTCTGCAAGCACAAGGTTATGAGATTGACAATTATTATGCACTTGTAAATGATTAAATTTTCGTTCGATGGCACAGCACATTTCTTTCTCTGACATGACCCTTTTATGCCACAGGGAACATGCCAAAAAATTTAGAGAGGAGGATATGCGGATCCAGTTGGATGGGAAAAATTGCCTGGTGACTGGAGCAAATTCTGGCATAGGTTTTGCTACAGCTGAGGGTTTGGCTTCACAGTATGGATCTATTCCTTGTTTTATTGTGATGATGTGTACTGAATGTCTGAATGAAAGGTTCGAATTTACTGATTTGAATATGTGGTGTCTCTTAAAACATTGGTTGTTCTTCTAGCGGTGCTACTGTCTATATGCTCTGTCGTAACAAGGAGAGAGGAGAGGCTGCTCTTAATCAAATAAAATCCAAAACTGGCAATGAAAATGTTCATCTGGAGGTATGATGCTTACTGATTCTCCTGCATGTGCACAGGTTATAAGAAAATAACTCTTGAAACTATTATCATGTGACAGATATGTGACCTTTCATCTATCAATGAAGTCAAATCATTTGCAACAAAGTTCAATTCAATGGATAAACCACTCCATGTCCTTGTGAGTATTGATGTTTCAAACAAATTGCAGTTTTTGCTTCTTTCCCTGTTGCTTTCAATTTTTATGTTAATTCTGTAAATTATCTAAATTGGATCAATCAAATGACGGAATATAACTAGATAATTTATCATCTAGGTAAACAATGCTGGCTTACTAGAGCAAAAGCGTGAGACTACACCAGAAGGGTAAGTATACTATGCTCTTCTGTTGTTTCCCTTGGCTATTATATCATTTTTTTTCCAAGAAACTTGGCTATTATATCCTGTGATGAATAATTTATCCTGATAATTTATCATTGATAATATAAGATTTTCTTTCATTTACCTTTTTGGAACAGGTTAGAGCTCAATTTTGCTGTCAATGTGGCAGCAACATACACTTTAACAGAGCTAGTGATGCCATTATTGGAGAAAGCAGCACCAGATGCTCGTGTCATCACAGTTGCATCAGGAGGCATGTACACTGAGCCACTGAACAAGGACTTACAGGTAAGTTGTTTTTTTGTCTAAATGCCTTATTTTGCACAGAGGCGAAATATGGAAAATCTAGTCTGAACTCTGAAGAGGAAATATAAATCAAGACATCATTACATTCAAAGTTGTACAGTTCACTATTTGGGAGAGCTGCCAGGTTCTGGCATTGGCAGATCCAGAGAAAAGGACCATTGGTGTCACCTGCATGGCATCATGGTGTCATCTTACCTAATTAGCACCGATAGATATTACCAAAATTCATTGGTGTCCTGGGAAATCACTTAAACACCCTGGCTCCGTTGACTCTTTATATTTTCACTATTGAATGTGAGTTAGCTCTATAATTTGTGAGCAGCTTAGTAAAAAAGCCGTGGTTTTCCTCATCCAATGCCTGCAAGGGCCAAAATTGTGGAATGTGTCAGTTTTTGTTTGATACTGAAAATGAACTAGCATTTGAATAAAAATTCCTTTTCATTTCCTGTAATGTGATAATCTCAGTCACCGTCCTTCTCATTTGTTACAATCTTCAGTTCAGCGAAGTAAACTTCGACGGGACACGACAATATGCTAGAAACAAAAGAGTTCAGGTTTGTCTAGATTGAATCATGCATTCTATCATGCCATGCCTTCTGTGAAATCAAGGAATTTATATGCCCATGTAACTTCTCTTAGGTCGCACTCACTGAATGGTGGGCTGAGAAATACATCAACAAGGGAGTTGGTTTCTACACTATGCACCCTGGATGGGCTGATACACCTGGAGTCGCCAGGAGCTTGCCAGGACTCTCAGAGAAGTAGGATTTTCTCTCCTGGTTGTTCCGGCTGAACTGTTTATGCTTCGCGAGGCCAATCTGCTGATATTGTGATATATAATTCTTGGCTCAACATACCTTTCCAGGTTAAATGGAAATCTGAGATCAAATGATGAAGGAGCCGATACAGTGCTTTGGTTGCCATTGCAACCTAAGGAGAAGTTATGCTCAGGAGCTTTCTACTTTGACCGAGCTGAAGCACCAAAACATTTGAAGTTTGCTGGGACAGCGGCATCACACTCGCAGATAAACACCATTGTAGATAGCATTAGGTCCATCTGTGGCTTCCCTGCATTAGGATGAGCTGATAGGTCAGGTCTTGAACGTACTGGAGCATGACTCATGACAACAAGAATTAAAAAAAAACAGTTTGCACCAGCCGGGAATCGAACCCGGGTCTGTACCGTGGCAGGGTACTATTCTACCACTAGACCACTGGTGCCTTTGGTGTCAGGCTTTTGATTGTTCGGGTTCTTAGAGGTTTGCATAATTCAACAGCAGTGAGCATACCATTTGTGTAGGATAATCAAACGTAGATATTTCCCATATTTCTATTACATACTGTATATACCCTGAGACCTTACACATTTCAGTTAAATAATGTTATCAGGTACGTGACTGGTGGACGTCTGGATGAATTGATCAAGTGAGCATTTGTAATTGTTTGTGTTTGGTTTAAAGCAATTCCAACAGCCTCTGGAAAACTCACATGCTAGCTAAAATTTAGAAAACAGCAGAAAAACTAAGATCCAACAGACTCCTATGCTGTGCTCGGTATCCTGGCTCGTCAAAACTCACTCCTCGCTCGGAATCTATACCGAGTGGAAGCCACTCGCAATCGCAATCCTCCCACGTCTCCTCCCGCGTTTCCCTCCTGCCTGGGACAGCTTCAGCGACGAACTCGAGGTCTGGAGAGCGGCATCCCGGCGGAGGTCTGTCACACCCGGATTTACACAAAACCCGAATGCGGCCATATGTGTGCCCAGAAAGTCCACCGACACATATAGCGAACGAATATGGTAAAAATCAGAGAACAATGCTTTATTCTCATCATAAAGTAGCGATTACATCAGAGTTTTGCATGAATGAAATACATGGACAACGGAAGACTAATAAACTCTCTCTAAGTGTAGCCGCAATCCCACAGGGACTCTGACTGGGAGAACGCCAACTCAGAAGTATGGCAAGTCCTCGGGAAACTCCACCTCATAGTCAGCCTGACTCCAATTTGTTACCCGTCCGGGATTTTGCCCAAAAATAATAATAACAGCAAGTGTAAGTAATGGAAATTACTTAGCAAGTATAGCACGGGTGTATGAAGCCTCAAAAGGCTTGACTCGGCTTAACGACATTAGCACTTTTAGTTGGTTCGTTTTAACTTTATCCAAGTTACTACAAGTGAATGAGAACCCAGTTGTAACCCAATTAAATAGTGTAAGTGTCATTAAGCAGTAATAAATACCATATTCTAATCAAAAAGGATCCAGGCCGCTCGTGACCCTGAGCAAGGCTATCATGATAGATGGCACCGAGATCGACGTACGCCCACGGAGTCACACCGTGAGGGGGTCGATGGCGTCCGGAGCGCGGGTATCGCACCCATTCTGCGCAACGTGCATAGTTCTCAATCGCTGAGACTCCTACACGGGACTGGGTCTAACGTGACCTAGCCGACGGGGCTACCGTCCTCGGTGGAATCGGAGATCACCCAGCGCCGTACCTCCCACAACGCCGTTGGCCCCTCGGTAACTACTGCCAAGCTAGAGACGTACAAGCTACTTGACCAAGACCAGAGCCATTATAGTTCCGGCGGTGGCGACAGACTCCTGGGTTGCCGCTTTAAGAACCGGTCCTTAGAGGGAGACACTAAAGCAAAGCACACAGCACATGCTCTAGCTCCCTAATCCATGTTACTAAAAAGCAAGTTTTAATCATGAGAGTTGAAGTGGACCATTAAGTCAATATTAATAATTAAGTAAAGGTGACAGTAGTTGCGCCTAGCAAGATACTACCCATATGCAAAAACCCATAGGAATACAAGGACAGGGAAATAAATGCTAGGAATAACCTTAATGGTAAACAATATTAGACACATGCGTATGTAATGAACAGTGTATTAAAAGCGAGATAGGTAGCAAGGATTGTCCGTGCTATAACTTGCCTCGAATCCAGTATATTTACTCATAGTCTTCAGCTCTTGATCTTGAAATCTCTCGAACGGCCTTCCTCTACTCGCAACAATCATCGAGCACAGCGTGTAGCTAAACAAGCAAAACAAGCAAACAAACAATAACAACTAAGAGCAATACACCAATCAATAGAGAAGGCTTTAAAAGAGCGCACTAAAGGATAGGGCTCGGTTCGATGGTCACGTGAGCGCAAGAATCGTTGAAAACAGAGCAACGGTTGAAGAGATACAACTATCAGAAGATTTGTATTTAATGAGAGACTATGAGCTTCATTTATTTTAATTTAAGTAAAACCATGTATAAATAATGAATACAAATTATATTTTGACCCTTAGAAAAGACGAAGTAAACTTAGTCATATTTTAGTCATAAATATTGAAGTATAATTTATTCAAATTAAGACATTAACTTGAAAAGAAGCATGTGAGAGCAACTAATTGAGTAACTTTATGAACCGTGTTGAACTAATCAATATTATGATAGAAACACATTTATGTCGATATTAATCAATATTAATGATTATTTATGAAAACTCGAATTGTAACTCTAATTTGCTTTTAATTTGGAAAAGCTGGTTAAATAATAAGCATTAATCAATTAATATTTATTCCTGAAAAACCGAAGTGAAACTTAATTGTATTTTATTCAGAAATCTAATGAATAATTATTGATCATGTTAACATTAATATAAAAAGCCGAGTATACACCTTAATTGGATTTTAATTAGAAAACATATTTAAATAATAGTTAGTCAAAGTAACATATTAAATAAAACTTAGAAACAAATTAGATGTCAAATAATAGTGCTAACGAGTATCTTATGACAATATGAATCTAACGCAACGAGAATGGATTAAATCGGAGCTAAAACATGGAATCTATGGTTGAAACAAGGCTGTAGGGACCTAGTCGCAATTAACCATAGATTTGGAGGGTTAGCAGAGAAGTTTTGCAAGACTCAGTGAACAGTGCCGCTAAAAGGATAAACTACAGGGGCTAGATCAGGAAAAGTGCTCGGGTGGGATTTATGTGCAGAAGTTTAATAGTTCCAGGGGGTTTTCGCGAAAGACGCAAGACACAAGATCTAATGTAGCGATTAGATTATTTGGCTGGGTTCCTTTCGCAAATAGCCCTTCTCCTACCTCTAGTCAGCACGGGGAGGACTCTGCTCATTGGCCGACGGCGGCTCTGGTGCTCGGCTCGCCGGCGATAGGGTGGAGGCGGAAACTCGGCGAGGGGCGCAAACGAGAGAGGAGCGAGAGGGGAACTCAGAGGGGTGCTCACCGTGATGGAGGGAGGGAGCTGGTGGCCGGAATCTTGTCCACGGTGGGAACAGGGACCGGCGGTGAGGCTTCACGTGGGCGGTGGCGCTCCGGTGATGGTGGGGCAACGCAGACCGGACGACGAGACGCGGCTCGACGAGGAGATTGTGGGGATGCCCCTACCGCAGCCGGAGACGAACAGGCTCGGCCGGGATTTGGCCGGCGACGAAGGGGGCAGCCGGCGGCGACGGCTTCTCGCGGGGAAGTTGCTCCGGCGGCGATATGGCGACGGCGACCTGCGGGATGGGAGCGGCTCGGCGACGCGCAGCTCGTGGCGGCCTTGGTTTCGCTGGAGGGAGCCTGGCGGCGGCAAATCACGGCGGGGAAGGACGGCGGCGGCTCGGAGCTCCACGTGGAGGAGTGCCTCTGGCGGCGGTCTGGCGGCGAGGATAGGTGCTCCGGGCGCGGCTCGACGTGGTGGTCCTCGTAGCGGTGGCGGCTCGTGCCGGCGGCCACTGGACGCGACGAATCGCCGCGACGAAGCCGGCGGCGACGCTCTGCTCCGAGGCACCATGGCGGCGGCGCTGTGGGGAGGGGCGAGACGAGGCATGGCGGCTAGGGCTTGCAGCAGATGGAAACGCGGGTGGCTCGGCGGTGGCCTATAAACAGGGCGGAGGCCGAGGATGGCTTGGCACGGACGCCAAGGAAGTGCCGGCGATGGCGCGACGTTGATTGCGGAGCGGGGAGGCGCACAGCGTTGCCAGCGGGAGGGGCCTGGTGGGCCGGATTGGGCCCAACAACTGGAAGGAGGGGGGGAGTGGGGCGTGGGCCGGCTGGCCTGGTGGGGAGCTGGGCCGCGGGGGAAGAGACGGGTTGGGCTGGCTCGGGAAAAGAAAGGAGGGAGGAGGAACGGACCGAGGAAAAGTTCAGGGGGCAGAATTGAACTCGGGCAAAACAACTCTTCTAGGGCTCAAACGGACGCATTCCAAATTCGAATTTAAACCAGATTCAAATTCTGGTTTGAACTTTACACAAATAAAACTCAATGCAGCCAGCATGAATGCAGCATTCAAAGTAATTTATTTATAATTCATAAATATATATATTTTTTTCTACTATAAATTCCCTGTAAATTTAAACAAAGCTTGGAAAATTTTAGAAAATTGAGAAAAACATTGTATTAATTGCGTTGAAAATTCACATCCCAAAATCCGAAAATTTTGGGGTGTGACAAGGTCCTGGGTGTAACACCCAAAATACTCAAATTTAAAATTTTTGGCAATTAATTAATTATTTAATGCTCTCACCTATTTTATAAAGGCTAAATAATAATTTTCACAAATTTAAAAACAAATATAGGTGATAGAAACATTTATTGTTGAATTCATGCTGCTGCATTTATTTTTGTATTGCTTGTGATTTAAACAAGAATTTAAAAATATTTAAATTCGAATTTGAATCACTTTGTTTGGAGCTTTAGAAAAGTTGTTAGGCCCGGAGTTCGTTTTTGCTCCCTGGTCTTATTTCCGAAACCCACTATACCCCCCTCAACTTTCCTCGCGGCCCAGCCCACCTCCTCCTTCCCCTCCTCTCCCTTCTCCCCCGCGCGGCCCAACTCCCCGAGCCGGCCCAGCAACTCGGCCCAGCCGCTGCCGCGTCCCTTTCCCCCCCTCTCTCCCCCACTGACGGCCCGGGCCCGCGCGTCAGGTCGCTGACGCCAGCCTGCGTCACCTTCCTTCCTTCCCCCGGCCGGTAATGGCGCGGCTCGCCGCAGCCGGGCCCGCACGCCGAGGCCGCTTTCCATCCCCGCGCCTTCTTAATCCGACCCGTCTGCCGCCCGAGTTCCCTCACCCCTCGCCCAACCCTAGCGCCTCCGCAGCACCTTCTCCGCCGCTTCCCCACGCTGTCCGGCCGAGCACCGCCGTCGGCGCCATTGGCGTCGATTCGCCGCTCTCACCGCCCACCGAAGGAAGCCGCCGCCGCCACGGAGTCCCCTTCGACGAGACGAAGCTTCTCCGCCGCTCCCCCACGCCGCCTCCTCGTCGGAGCAAGCTGCCCGCGCAAGCACCTCGCCGCCGAGCTCCGACCGCAGGTCGTTTTCCCTCCCCGACGCCGCTCCGGTCGATTCCACCGCACCAGTAGCACCGCACGGAGGTGAGCGCCGTCCCCGACCATCTTTTGTGCGCTCTCTCACTCTCTAGGCCGCTCCACCATGATGGCCGGCAATGGCCGACCTCCGACCGCCGTCGAGAGCCCCTGCGTGGTTTTCCCCCCTCGTCTTGAGCTAGACAGTTGTGCTCGCCATGTCGCCCCGGTGCCAGCAAGCCAAACCCCACGGCCAATGGTGGCCCCTAGCCTCAGATCCGCCGAACTCCGGCGAAGAACCGCCGCGGGAGCCGGCGGCGCCGCCCTCCCTGTCCCCGCCGGCGAACACCCTGTGCCCCTTTTCGCCCTGGACCGTCCGATCCAAATCCGACGGCCCGTGTGCGAGTCAACCAACGTCGGTACCGGTCAGCGCGGCCCTTTTGCTAAAGAGCCCCTGACTTTTACCGAAATTAACCCGCGGTCCATTTTAATTCAAAAATAATTACAAATAGGTCCTGTTTTATTCGTTTAGGCCCCTGGAAATTTTAAAACTTTGCCAGCAAGCCCCCGAATCTTAGAAACGCCATAACTTTCACGTTTTAGCTCCGTTTTGCGTGATTTTCGCGCTCATGTGTTCGTAGCGACGCGTAGAATATTTCTAGCTCCTGTTTTTGTACTGTTTTTACTGTTTGGTGTACTGTTCTAATAGATTAATTTTGTTTGCATGAAATGATTGTTTTGGATGCGTGCGTGATGATCGTGTCCAGTCGGTGAGCCCGTAGCGTTGGACTACGAGTACGTTGAGGACGTGCCGGAGCAGGATTTTCAGCAGCAGCCTTACTCCGAGGAAGGCAAGTTATAGCACGGACAATCGTTGCTACCTATCTCACATTTAATACACTGTTCATTACATACGCATGTGTCTAATATTGTTTACCATTAAGGCTGTACCTAGCATTTATTTTTCCCTGTCCTTGTACTCCTATGGGTTTTTGCATATGGGTAGTATTTTTGCTAGGCGCAGCTACTGTCACCATTATTTAATTGTTAATATTGACTTAATGGTCCACTGCAACATTTATGAATAAAACTTGCTTTTTAGCAACTTGGATTAGGGGGCTAGAGCATGTGCTGTGTGCTTTGCTCTAGTGTCTCCCTCTAAGGACCGGTTCTTAAAGCGGCAACCCAGGAGCCTGTCGCCACCGCCGGAACTATATGGGCTCTGGTCTTGGTCAAGTAGCTTGTACGTCTCTAGCTTGGCAGTGGTTACCGAGGGGCCAACGGCGTTGTAGGAGGTACGGTGCTGGGTGTTCTCCGATTCCACCGAGGACGGTAGCCCCGTCGGCTAGGTCACGTTAGACCCAGTCCCGTGTAGGAGTCTCAGCGATTGAGAACTCTGCACGTTGCGCAGTATGGGTGTGATACCCGCGCTCCGGACGCCATCGACCCCCTCACGGTGTGACTCCGTGGGCGTACGTCGATCTCGGTGCCTAAGTTTTCACCGCCGTATAGTACTCCAGCGGCTACTGACTTGTTAGGGTGTCTTGTGAAAGCCTCGTAGCGTCCCTATGCAGTCACACCTCGGAAGTGTTGATGTGCGTGGTTGGGTGCAAAGTTCCTTGAACTTTTACGCAACTGGTGGGTAAAGGGCGAAACCTCTGCAGAGTGTACGATCTATCATGATAGCCTTGCTCAGGGTCACGAGCGGCCTGGATCCTTTTTGATTAGAATATGGTTTTTATTCCTGTTTAATGTCACTTACACTATTAATTGGGTTACAACCGGGATCTCATTCACTTGTAGTAACTTGGATAAAGTTAAAACGAACCAACTAAAAGTGCTAATGCAGTTAAGCCAGTGTCTAGCCATTTTGAGCCTTCATAACCCGTGCTATACTTGCTAAGTAACTCTGTTGCTTACACTTGCTATTTTATTATCATGTTGGGCAAAATCCCGGACGGGTAACAGATTGGAGTCAGGCTGACTATGAGGTGGAGTTTCCCGAGGACTTGCCGTACTTCTGAGTTGGCGTTCTCCCAATCAGAGTCCCTGTGGGATTGCGGCTACACTTAGAGAGAGTTTATTAGTCTTCCGCTATCCATGTATTTCATTTATGCAAACTCTGATGTAATCGCTACTTTATGTTGATTAATGAAGCATTGTACTCTGATTTTTACCATATTTGTTCGCTATATGTGTCGGTGGACTTCCTGGGCACACATATGGCCACATTCGGGTTTTGTGTAAATCCGGGTGTGACAGATTGGTATCAGAGCCGTGCTGACTGTAGGAACGCAGCCTAGATAGAACGGTTGACAAATTACTAGGAGACCCCCAGGTTTTTAAAATTAAAAAAAAATCTAACAGTCGAGTCTTGTGTGAATTTATGCCTTTACCTGCTTGTATTTATTGTTATTATGCTTATGTCTGATTTGGTTCTTTGTAATGATTGTGATGAGCGTAGACACCTGTCTGCGACCATCTAGATATAGGTATAAGGCTTAAGGACTTTATTGTTTAGATAGCAGGGGGTTATATATATGTTTTCTCTCGTACTAATCCTCTAATATCTAACCTTTGTGATTATAGATGGCTCACCCCGGGGGCAATGCGGGCGGACAGCCTCCGCACCAGAACCCGCCCCCGAACATCGATCCGAACCATCAGATCCCCACCATTGAGCAGCTGATGTATGCTCAAGTTCAGATGATGCACCAGATGGCGGAGACCATGAGATTGATCCAGCAGAACCAGCATCATCCCCAGGCAGCTGCACCGCCCAGAGACAAGAGGGGCGAGTTTCTGAAGGGACGCCCGCCGACTTTCAGCAAGGCCAGCGACCCTCTTGAGGCAGATGACTGGCTCAAGGCAGTGGAGAGACAGTTGGACATCGCCCAGTGCGATGACAGGGAGAAGGTACTGTACGCCGGAGGGCAGCTTCAGGGGCCGGCGTTGGATTGGTGGGATTCATACCAGTCTTCACGCCTGGCCGATACTCAGATCACTTGGCAGCAGTTCTGCAGCAGCTTTCGTGCACACCACGTGCCGGAGGCCTTGATGGTTCTGAAGAAGAAGGAGTTCCTGGCACTGAAGCAGGAAGGGATGAGTGTCACGGCGTATCGTGACAAGTTCGTCTCGTTGGCCCGTTACGCTCCAGAGGACGTGTCCACTGATCAGAAGAAGCAGGCCAGGTTCCGTGACGGTCTGCAGGATGCTCTCCAGTACCAGTTCATGTGCACCAAGTTCCCTACTTTTCACGAGCTGGTGGACGGCGCGCTGATGTTGGAGCACAAGCGCCGTGAGATGGAGGACAAGAAGAGGAAGCTTCAGGGACAGCAGGTGGGCAGCAGCAGTCGTCCACGCTTCACACCTCCCCAGAGTCAGCAGGTGGGAGGCCAGCAGCGCTTCCAGGGTCAGTCCGGTTTGCTCAGTCGTGGCCAGTACCAGCAGCAGCGCCCCCAGTTTCCTCGGGCGCCACAGCAGCAGCGTCCTCAGGGTCAGCCGCAGATGGGTCCAGCTCAGCGCAGCCCGGTGCAGCCCGGTCCAGTTCAGCGCATCAGCCCCGCCAACACTACACCGGTGGGTCCGAGGGTGTGCTACCACTGTGGCGAGCAGGGACACTTCGCCAATGCGTGCCCCAAGAAGACTCAGAACGCCACCGGACAGCAGCAGCAGGGCAGCGCGCAGAGAGCTGGGCAGCCGCAGAGCCAGCAGCAGGGTGGTCGTGCTCCGCAGGCTCCGGTTCGGGGCAAGCTCAACCACACCGGTGCAGAGACAGCAGAGGCCTCTACAGATGTGGTCGTGGGTACGTTCCTCGTCAATTCGACCCCCGCCACTGTTTTATTTGATTCTGGAGCTTCGCATGCTTTCATTTCCGCTGCTTTTGTAAAGAAGAATTTATTAGCTCTGAAACCCATGATGAACACTATGCTAGTAAGCTCACCAGGAGGTGAACAGCGGGCTACTCTACGATGCCCCCATGTTCCCATCATAATAAGGGGGGTAGAGTTCAAGGCAGGTCCGATAGTACTGGAGACCCTGGGATTTGATCTGATCTTGGGTATGAGCTGGATGACCCGATATGATGCAGTGATCAGGTGTGCTACGAGGACCATCCAGCTGACAGCAGAGTCCGGTGACAAGGTGGAGTATCAGGCAGCCAGTTCCTCAGAGCAAGGCCAAGCCAATCAAGCTGAAGGGACGACAACGGAAGATATCAGGGTGGTGAGCCAGTTCCCGGATGTGTTCCCTGACGAGTTGCCAGGTATGCCTCCAGAACGAGATGTTGAATTCATTATTGAACTAAAACCTGGCACTGCACCTATAGCCAAGAGGCCGTATAGGATGGGAGCGAAGGAGCTGGAGCAGCTCAAGAAGGAGTTGGACGAATTGTTGGCCAAGGGGTACATTCGTCCGAGTGCTTCGCCATGGGGAGCACCGGTATTGTTCGTCGACAAGAAGGATGGTACTCAGAGGTTGTGCGTGGACTATCGAGCCCTCAACGAAGTGACCATCAAGAACAAGTACCCGCTGCCGAGGATTGATGATCTGTTCGATCAGCTGAGAGGAGCTTGTGTGTTCTCCAAGATTGATCTTCGTTCGGGCTACTACCAGATGAGGATCCGTCCGTCAGATGTGCCCAAGACCGCTTTCACCACTCGGTACGGGTTGTATGTGTTCTTGGTCATGTCTTTTGGATTGACCAACGCTCCTGCATACTTCATGTACTTGATGAACAACGTGTTCATGGACTATCTGGACAAGTTCGTGGTGGTATTTATTGATGACATTCTGGTCTTCTCCAAGAATGAGGAAGAACATGAAGAACATCTGAGATTGGTGCTGCAGAGACTTCGGGAGCATCAGTTGTATGCCAAGCTGAGCAAGTGCGAGTTCTGGCTGAAGGAAGTGGCATTTCTGGGACACGTGTTGTCCAATGGAGGAGTGGCAGTTGATCCGAAGAAAGTCAGCGATGTGTTGAGCTGGAATCCGCCACGGGATGTGAGCGAGATCAGGAGTTTCCTTGGGATGGCCGGTTATTACAGACGGTTCATTGAAGGATTCTCCAAGATTGCTAAGCCGCTGACTGCTTTGCTAGAGAAGAATGCCCCGTTTGTGTGGACAGAGGCTTGCCAGGTCAGCTTCGAAGAGTTGAAGAAGAGGTTGACTACAGCCCCAGTGCTAGTATTGCCAGATTTGGCTAAGAGTTTCTCCATCTACTGCGATGCATCCCGTCTAGGACTGGGTTGCGTCCTGATGCAGGAGGGCAGAGTCGTGTCGTATGCGTCCAGGTAGCTGAGGAAGCATGAGCAGAACTATCCGACACACGACTTGGAGCTGGCAGCTGTTGTACATGCCCTGAAGATCTGGAGGCATTACTTGATTGGGCACAGATGTGACATTTACACTGATCATAAGAGCCTCAAGTATGTCTTCACTCAGTCAGATCTGAACATGAGACAGCGCAGATGGTTAGAGCTGATCAAGGATTATGATCTGGAGATTCACTATCACCCAGGGAAGGCCAACTTGGTGGCAGATGCTCTGAGCAGGAGGAGTTATGTGAACAGGATCACTGGACACTGTTTGCCCGAGGAGCTCAGTCGAGAGTTTGAGAGGATGAGTCTGGGATTCGTCACCAGCATCACCGAGATGGCAGTGGAGCCCACACTCGAGCAGGAGATCCGGAGAGGTCAGCTGCAGGATGAGAAGATAAGAGAGATTGTGGGAAATGTTGCACTGGGAAAGGCCCCTGGATTCAGAGTTGATGATCAGGGAACTCTATGGCACGGAAAGAGGATATGTGTGCCGGAGATAGCGCAGATCAGGGAGATGATTCTGAGAGAGGCACATGACTCAGCTTATTCGATCCACCCAGACAGCACTAAGATGTATCAGGACATCAAGGAGAGATTCTGGTGGTATGGACTGAAGCGTGATGTGGCGACTCATGTGGCATTGTGCGACACATGTCAGCGAGTCAAGGCAGAGCATCAGAGGCCAGCTGGATTGCTTCAGCCGTTGAAGATCCCGGAGTGGAAATGGGAAGAAGTTGGCATGGACTTCATCACTGGTCTGCCCCGTACTCAGAGAGGATTCGACTCCATTTGGGTGATTATTGATCGTCTGACCAAGGTGGCTCACTTTCTGCCAGTGAAGACCACCTACACAGGCGCCAGACTAGCAGAGTTGTACATGGAGCGGATTGTGTGCTTACACGGGGTGCCGAAGAAGATTGTGTCAGATCGTGGTACTCAGTTCACCTCACACTTCTGGCGGAAGTTACATGAGTCCATGGACACGAAGCTGCACTTCAGCTCAGCTTATCACCCGCAGACAGATGGTCAGACAGAGCGGACCAATCAGATACTGGAGGACATGTTGAGGGCTTGTGCATTACAGTATGGTGTCAGCTGGGATAAGAGTTTGCCGTATGCAGAGTTCTCCTACAATAACAGCTATCAGAAGAGTTTGCAGATGGCACCGTTCGAGGCATTGTATGGCAGGAAGTGCCGGACCCCATTGTTCTGGAATCAGACTGGAGAGAGTCAGGTCTTTGGTCTGGAGATACTCAGAGAGGCAGAGAGGCAGGTACAGGTGATCAGAGAGAACCTGAAGGTAGCCCAGTCCAGACAGAAGAGTTATGCCGATGTCAGACGGAGGGACCTCAGCTTCAGAGTTGACGATTTTGTGTACCTGAAGGTGTCACCCATGAGAGGTGTAAAGCGGTTCAATGTCAAAGGCAAGTTGGCGCCTCGTTACATTGGACCATTCAGGATACAGGAACGGATGGGCGAAGTGGCATATCGGCTAGACCTGCCTGAGAGACTAGCCGGAGTACACGATGTGTTCCACGTGTCCCAGTTGAAGAAGTGCTTGCGGGTGCCAGAAGAGCAGATCCCGATTGAGGAGTTGAATGTTCAGGAGGACCTCACTTATGAGGAGTATCCGATCAGGATCCTGGAGGTGTCAGAGAGTGCTGAGGAACAAGACCATTCGGATGTGCAAGGTGTAGTGGAGCCGGCATTCAGAAGATGAAGCGACTTGGGAGCGGGAAGAAGATCTCAAGTCCGAGTACCCACAGCTCTTCGCTTCTACATCCGAATCTCGAGGACGAGATTCAACTTAAGGGGGGTAGGTCTGTAACACCCAAAATACTCAAATTTAAAATTTTTGGCAATTAATTAATTATTTAATGCTCTCACCTATTTTATAAAGGCTAAATAATAATTTTCACAAATTTAAAAACAAATATAGGTGATAGAAACATTTATTGTTGCATTCATGCTGCTGCATTTATTTTTGTATTGCTTGTGATTCAAACAAGAATTTAAAAATATTTAAATTCGAATTTGAATCACTTTGTTTGGAGCTTTAGAAAAGTTGTTAGGCCCGGAGTTCGTTTTTGCTCCCTGGTCTTATTTCCGAAACCCACTATACCCCCCTCAACTTTCGTCGCGGCCCAGCCCACCTCCTCCTTCCCCTCCTCTCCCTTCTCCCCTGCGCGGCCCAACTCCCCGAGCCGGCCCAGCAACTCGGCCCAGCCGCTGCCGCGTCCCTTTCCCCCCCTCTCTCCCCCACTGACGGCCCGGGCCCGCGCGTCAGGTCGCTGACGCCAGCCTGCGTCACCTTCCTTCCTTCCCCCGGCCGGTAATGGCGCGGCTCGCCGCAGCCGGGCCCGCACGCCGAGGCCGCTTTCCATCCCCGCGCCTTCTTAATCCGACCCGTCTGCCGCCCGAGTTCCCTCACCCCTCGCCCAAACCTAGCGCCTCCGTAGCACCTTCTCCGCCGCTTCCCCACGCTGTCCGGCCGAGCACCGCCGTCGGCGCCATTGGCGTCGATTCGCCGCTCTCACGGCCCACCGAAGGAAGCCGCCGCCGCCACGGAGTCCCCTTCGACGAGACGAAGCTTCTCCGCCGCTCCCCCACGCCGCCTCCTCGTCGGAGCAAGCTGCCCGCGCAAGCACCTCGCCGCCGAGCTCCGACCGCAGGTCGTTTTCCCTCCCCGACGCCGCTCCGGTCGATTCCACCGCACCAGTAGCACCGCACGGAGGTGAGCGCCGTCCCCGACCATCTTTTGTGCGCTCTCTCACTCTCTAGGCCGCTCCACCATGATGGCCGGCAATGGCCGACCTCCGACCGCCGTCGAGAGCCCCTGCGTGGTTTTCCCCCCTCGTCTTGAGCTAGACAGTTGTGCTCGCCATGTCGCCCCGGTGCCAGCAAGCCAAACCCCACGGCCAATGGTGGCCCCTAGCCTCAGATCCGCCGAACTCCGGCGAAGAACCGCCGCGGGAGCCGGCGGCGCCGCCCTCCCTGTCCCCGCCGGCGAACACCCTGTGCCCCTTTTCGCCCTGGACCGTCCGATCCAAATCCGACGGCCCGTGTGCGAGTCAACCAACGTCGGTACCGGTCAGCGCGGCCCTTTTGCTAAAGAGCCCCTGACTTTTACCGAAATTAACCCGTGGTCCATTTTAATTCAAAAATAATTACAAATAGGTCCTGTTTTATTCGTTTAGGCCCCTGGAAATTTTAAAACTTTGCCAGCAAGCCCCCGAATCTTAGAAACGCCATAACTTTCACGTTTTAGCTCCGTTTTGCGTGATTTTCACGCTCATGTGTTCGTAGCGACGCGTAGAATATTTCTAGCTCCTGTTTTTGTACTGTTTTTACTGTTTGGTGTACTGTTCTAATAGATTAATTTTGTTTGCATGAAATGATTGTTTTGGATGCGTGCGTGATGATCGTGTCCAGTCGGTGAGCCCGTAGCGTTGGACTACGAGTACGTTGAGGACGTGCCGGAGCAGGATTTTCAGCAGCAGCCTTACTCCGAGGAAGGCAAGTTATAGCACGGACAATCGTTGCTACCTATCTCACATTTAATACACTGTTCATTACATACGCATGTGTCTAATATTGTTTACCATTAAGGCTGTACCTAGCATTTATTTTTCCCTGTCCTTGTACTCCTATGGGTTTTTGCATATGGGTAGTATTTTTGCTAGGCGCAGCTACTGTCACCATTATTTAATTGTTAATATTGACTTAATGGTCCACTGCAACATTTATGAATAAAACTTGCTTTTTAGCAACTTGGATTAGGGGGCTAGAGCATGTGCTGTGTGCTTTGCTCTAGTGTCTCCCTCTAAGGACCGGTTCTTAAAGCGGCAACCCAGGAGCCTGTCGCCACCGCCGGAACTATATGGGCTCTGGTCTTGGTCAAGTAGCTTGTACGTCTCTAGCTTGGCAGTGGTTACCGAGGGGCCAACGGCGTTGTAGGAGGTACGGTGCTGGGTGTTCTCCGATTCCACCGAGGACGGTAGCCCCGTCGGCTAGGTCACGTTAGACCCAGTCCCGTGTAGGAGTCTCAGCGATTGAGAACTCTGCACGTTGCGCAGTATGGGTGCGATACCCACGCTCCGGACGCCATCGACCCCCTCACGGTGTGACTCCGTGGGCGTACGTCGATCTCGGTGCCTAAGTTTTCACCGCCGTATAGTACTCCAGCGGCTACTGACTTGTTAGGGTGTCTTGTGAAAGCCTCGTAGCGTCCCTATGCAGTCACACCTCGGAAGTGTTGATGTGCGTGGTTGGGTGCAAAGTTTCTTGAACTTTTACGCGACTGGTGGGTAAAGGGCGAAACCTCTGCAGAGTGTACGATCTATCATGATAGCCTTGCTCAGGGTCACGAGCGGCCTGGATCCTTTTTGATTAGAATATGGTTTTTATTCCTGTTTAATGTCACTTACACTATTAATTGGGTTACAACCGGGATCTCATTCACTTGTAGTAACTTGGATAAAGTTAAAACGAACCAACTAAAAGTGCTAATGCAGTTAAGCCAGTGTCTAGCCATTTTGAGCCTTCATAACCCGTGCTATACTTGCTAAGTAACTCTGTTGCTTACACTTGCTATTTTATTATCATGTTGGGCAAAATCCCGGACGGGTAACAGATTGGAGTCAGGCTGACTATGAGGTGGATTTTCCCGAGGACTTGCCGTACTTCTGAGTTGGCGTTCTCCCAGTCAGAGTCCCTGTGGGATTGCGGCTACACTTAGAGAGAGTTTATTAGTCTTCCGCTATCCATGTATTTCATTTATGCAAACTCTGATGTAATCGCTACTTTATGTTGATTAATGAAGCATTGTACTCTGATTTTTACCATATTTGTTCGCTATATGTGTCGGTGGACTTCCTGGGCACACATATGGCCACATTCGGGTTTTGTGTAAATCCGGGTGTGACAGATTGGTATCAGAGCCGTGCTGACTGTAGGAACGCAGCCTAGATAGAACGGTTGACAAATTACTAGGAGACCCCCAGGTTTTTAAAATTAAAAAAAAAATCTAACAGTCGAGTCTTGTGTGAATTTATGCCTTTACCTGCTTGTATTTATTGTTATTATGCTTATGTCTGATTTGGTTCTTTGTAATGATTGTGATGAGCGTAGACACCTGTCTGCGACCATCTAGATATAGGTATAAGGCTTAAGGACTTTATTGTTTAGATAGCAGGGGGTTATATATATGTTTTCTCTCGTACTAATCCTCTAATATCTAACCTTTGTGATTATAGATGGCTCACCCTGGGGGCAATGCGGGCGGACAGCCTCCGCACCAGAACCCGCCCCCGAACATCGATCCGAACCATCAGATCCCCACCATTGAGCAGCTGATGTATGCTCAAGTTCAGATGATGCACCAGATGGCGGAGACCATGAGATTGATCCAGCAGAACCAGCATCATCCCCAGGCAGCTGCACCGCCCAGAGACAAGAGGGGCGAGTTTCTGAAGGGACGCCCGCCGACTTTCAGCAAGGCCAGCGACCCTCTTGAGGCAGATGACTGGCTCAAGGCAGTGGAGAGACAGTTGGACATCGCCCAGTGCGATGACAGGGAGAAGGTACTGTACGCCGGAGGGCAGCTTCAGGGGCCGGCGTTGGATTGGTGGGATTCATACCAGTCTTCACGCCTGGCCGATACTCAGATCACTTGGCAGCAGTTCTGCAGCAGCTTTCGTGCACACCACGTGCCGGAGGCCTTGATGGTTCTGAAGAAGAAGGAGTTCCTGGCACTGAAGCAGGAAGGGATGAGTGTCACGGCGTATCGTGACAAGTTCGTCTCGTTGGCCCGTTACGCTCCAGAGGACGTGTCCACTGATCAGAAGAAGCAGGCCAGGTTCCGTGACGGTCTGCAGGATGCTCTCCAGTACCAGTTCATGTGCACCAAGTTCCCTACTTTTCACGAGCTGGTGGACGGCGCGCTGATGTTGGAGCACAAGCGCCGTGAGATGGAGGACAAGAAGAGGAAGCTTCAGGGACAGCAGGTGGGCAGCAGCAGTCGTCCACGCTTCACACCTCCCCAGAGTCAGCAGGTGGGAGGCCAGCAGCGCTTCCAGGGTCAGTCCGGTTTGCTCAGTCGTGGCCAGTACCAGCAGCAGCGCCCCCAGTTTCCTCGGGCGCCACAGCAGCAGCGTCCTCAGGGTCAGCCGCAGATGGGTCCAGCTCAGCGCAGCCCGGTGCAGCCCGGTCCAGTTCAGCGCATCAGCCCCGCCAACACTACACCGGTGGGTCCGAGGGTGTGCTACCACTGTGGCGAGCAGGGACACTTCGCCAATGCGTGCCCCAAGAAGACTCAGAACGCCACCGGACAGCAGCAGCAGGGCAGCGCGCAGAGAGCTGGGCAGCCGCAGAGCCAGCAGCAGGGTGGTCGTGCTCCGCAGGCTCCGGTTCGGGGCAAGCTCAACCACACCGGTGCAGAGACAGCAGAGGCCTCTACAGATGTGGTCGTGGGTACGTTCCTCGTCAATTCGACCCCCGCCACTGTTTTATTTGATTCTGGAGCTTCGCATGCTTTCATTTCCGCTGCTTTTGTAAAGAAGAATTTATTAGCTCTGAAACCCATGATGAACACTATGCTAGTAAGCTCACCAGGAGGTGAACAGCGGGCTACTCTACGATGCCCCCATGTTCCCATCATAATAAGGGGGGTAGAGTTCAAGGCAGGTCCGATAGTACTGGAGACCCTGGGATTTGATCTGATCTTGGGTATGAGCTGGATGACCCGATATGATGCAGTGATCAGGTGTGCTACGAGGACCATCCAGCTGACAGCAGAGTCCGGTGACAAGGTGGAGTATCAGGCAGCCAGTTCCTCAGAGCAAGGCCAAGCCAATCAAGCTGAAGGGACGACAACGGAAGATATCAGGGTGGTGAGCCAGTTCCCGGATGTGTTCCCTGACGAGTTGCCAGGTATGCCTCCAGAACGAGATGTTGAATTCATTATTGAACTAAAACCTGGCACTGCACCTATAGCCAAGAGGCCGTATAGGATGGGAGCGAAGGAGCTGGAGCAGCTCAAGAAGGAGTTGGACGAATTGTTGGCCAAGGGGTACATTCGTCCGAGTGCTTCGCCATGGGGAGCACCGGTATTGTTCGTCGACAAGAAGGATGGTACTCAGAGGTTGTGCGTGGACTATCGAGCCCTCAACGAAGTGACCATCAAGAACAAGTACCCGCTGCCGAGGATTGATGATCTGTTCGATCAGCTGAGAGGAGCTTGTGTGTTCTCCAAGATTGATCTTCGTTCGGGCTACTACCAGATGAGGATCCGTCCGTCAGATGTGCCCAAGACCGCTTTCACCACTCGGTACGGGTTGTATGTGTTCTTGGTCATGTCTTTTGGATTGACCAACGCTCCTGCATACTTCATGTACTTGATGAACAACGTGTTCATGGACTATCTGGACAAGTTCGTGGTGGTATTTATTGATGACATTCTGGTCTTCTCCAAGAATGAGGAAGAACATGAAGAACATCTGAGATTGGTGCTGCAGAGACTTCGGGAGCATCAGTTGTATGCCAAGCTGAGCAAGTGCGAGTTCTGGCTGAAGGAAGTGGCATTTCTGGGACACGTGTTGTCCAATGGAGGAGTGGCAGTTGATCCGAAGAAAGTCAGCGATGTGTTGAGCTGGAATCCGCCACGGGATGTGAGCGAGATCAGGAGTTTCCTTGGGATGGCCGGTTATTACAGACGGTTCATTGAAGGATTCTCCAAGATTGCTAAGCCGCTGACTGCTTTGCTAGAGAAGAATGCCCCGTTTGTGTGGACAGAGGCTTGCCAGGTCAGCTTCGAAGAGTTGAAGAAGAGGTTGACTACAGCCCCAGTGCTAGTATTGCCAGATTTGGCTAAGAGTTTCTCCATCTACTGCGATGCATCCCGTCTAGGACTGGGTTGCGTCCTGATGCAGGAGGGCAGAGTCGTGTCGTATGCGTCCAGGTAGCTGAGGAAGCATGAGCAGAACTATCCGACACACGACTTGGAGCTGGCAGCTGTTGTACATGCCCTGAAGATCTGGAGGCATTACTTGATTGGGCACAGATGTGACATTTACACTGATCATAAGAGCCTCAAGTATGTCTTCACTCAGTCAGATCTGAACATGAGACAGCGCAGATGGTTAGAGCTGATCAAGGATTATGATCTGGAGATTCACTATCACCCAGGGAAGGCCAACTTGGTGGCAGATGCTCTGAGCAGGAGGAGTTATGTGAACAGGATCACTGGACACTGTTTGCCCGAGGAGCTCAGTCGAGAGTTTGAGAGGATGAGTCTGGGATTCGTCACCAGCATCACCGAGATGGCAGTGGAGCCCACACTCGAGCAGGAGATCCGGAGAGGTCAGCTGCAGGATGAGAAGATAAGAGAGATTGTGGGAAATGTTGCACTGGGAAAGGCCCCTGGATTCAGAGTTGATGATCAGGGAACTCTATGGCACGGAAAGAGGATATGTGTGCCGGAGATAGCGCAGATCAGGGAGATGATTCTGAGAGAGGCACATGACTCAGCTTATTCGATCCACCCAGACAGCACTAAGATGTATCAGGACATCAAGGAGAGATTCTGGTGGTATGGACTGAAGCGTGATGTGGCGACTCATGTGGCATTGTGCGACACATGTCAGCGAGTCAAGGCAGAGCATCAGAGGCCAGCTGGATTGCTTCAGCCGTTGAAGATCCCGGAGTGGAAATGGGAAGAAGTTGGCATGGACTTCATCACTGGTCTGCCCCGTACTCAGAGAGGATTCGACTCCATTTGGGTGATTATTGATCGTCTGACCAAGGTGGCTCACTTTCTGCCAGTGAAGACCACCTACACAGGCGCCAGACTAGCAGAGTTGTACATGGAGCGGATTGTGTGCTTACACGGGGTGCCGAAGAAGATTGTGTCAGATCGTGGTACTCAGTTCACCTCACACTTCTGGCGGAAGTTACATGAGTCCATGGACACGAAGCTGCACTTCAGCTCAGCTTATCACCCGCAGACAGATGGTCAGACAGAGCGGACCAATCAGATACTGGAGGACATGTTGAGGGCTTGTGCATTACAGTATGGTGTCAGCTGGGATAAGAGTTTGCCGTATGCAGAGTTCTCCTACAATAACAGCTATCAGAAGAGTTTGCAGATGGCACCGTTCGAGGCATTGTATGGCAGGAAGTGCCGGACCCCATTGTTCTGGAATCAGACTGGAGAGAGTCAGGTCTTTGGTCTGGAGATACTCAGAGAGGCAGAGAGGCAGGTACAGGTGATCAGAGAGAACCTGAAGGTAGCCCAGTCCAGACAGAAGAGTTATGCCGATGTCAGACGGAGGGACCTCAGCTTCAGAGTTGACGATTTTGTGTACCTGAAGGTGTCACCCATGAGAGGTGTAAAGCGGTTCAATGTCAAAGGCAAGTTGGCGCCTCGTTACATTGGACCATTCAGGATACAGGAACGGATGGGCGAAGTGGCATATCGGCTAGACCTGCCTGAGAGACTAGCCGGAGTACACGATGTGTTCCACGTGTCCCAGTTGAAGAAGTGCTTGCGGGTGCCAGAAGAGCAGATCCCGATTGAGGAGTTGAATGTTCAGGAGGACCTCACTTATGAGGAGTATCCGATCAGGATCCTGGAGGTGTCAGAGAGTGCTGAGGAACAAGACCATTCGGATGTGCAAGGTGTAGTGGAGCCGGCATTCAGAAGATGAAGCGACTTGGGAGCGGGAAGAAGATCTCAAGTCCGAGTACCCACAGCTCTTCGCTTCTACATCCGAATCTCGAGGACGAGATTCAACTTAAGGGGGGTAGGTCTGTAACACCCAAAATACTCAAATTTAAAATTTTTGGCAATTAATTAATTATTTAATGCTCTCACCTATTTTATAAAGGCTAAATAATAATTTTCACAAATTTAAAAACAAATATAGGTGATAGAAACATTTATTGTTGCATTCATGCTGCTGCATTTATTTTTGTATTGCTTGTGATTCAAACAAGAATTTAAAAATATTTAAATTCGAATTTGAATCACTTTGTTTGGAGCTTTAGAAAAGTTGTTAGGCCCGGAGTTCGTTTTTGCTCCCTGGTCTTATTTCCGAAACCCACTATACCCCCCTCAACTTTCGTCGCGGCCCAGCCCACCTCCTCCTTCCCCTCCTCTCCCTTCTCCCCTGCGCGGCCCAACTCCCCGAGCCGGCCCAGCAACTCGGCCCAGCCGCTGCCGCGTCCCTTTCCCCCCCTCTCTCCCCCACTGACGGCCCGGGCCCGCGCGTCAGGTCGCTGACGCCAGCCTGCGTCACCTTCCTTCCTTCCCCCGGCCGGTAATGGCGCGGCTCGCCGCAGCCGGGCCCGCACGCCGAGGCCGCTTTCCATCCCCGCGCCTTCTTAATCCGACCCGTCTGCCGCCCGAGTTCCCTCACCCCTCGCCCAAACCTAGCGCCTCCGTAGCACCTTCTCCGCCGCTTCCCCACGCTGTCCGGCCGAGCACCGCCGTCGGCGCCATTGGCGTCGATTCGCCGCTCTCACGGCCCACCGAAGGAAGCCGCCGCCGCCACGGAGTCCCCTTCGACGAGACGAAGCTTCTCCGCCGCTCCCCCACGCCGCCTCCTCGTCGGAGCAAGCTGCCCGCGCAAGCACCTCGCCGCCGAGCTCCGGCCGCAGGTCGTTTTCCCTCCCCGACGCCGCTCCGGTCGATTCCACCGCACCAGTAGCACCGCACGGAGGTGAGCGCCGTCCCCGACCATCTTTTGTGCGCTCTCTCACTCTCTAGGCCGCTCCACCATGATGGCCGGCAATGGCCGACCTCCGACCGCCGTCGAGAGCCCCTGCGTGGTTTTCCCCCCTCGTCTTGAGCTAGACAGTTGTGCTCGCCATGTCGCCCCGGTGCCAGCAAGCCAAACCCCACGGCCAATGGTGGCCCCTAGCCTCAGATCCGCCGAACTCCGGCGAAGAACCGCCGCGGGAGCCGGCGGCGCCGCCCTCCCTGTCCCCGCCGGCGAACACCCTATGCCCCTTTTCGCCCTGGACCGTCCGATCCAAATCCGACGGCCCGTGTGCGAGTCAACCAACGTCGGTACCGGTCAGCGCGGCCCTTTTGCTAAAGAGCCCCTGACTTTTACCGAAATTAACCCGTGGTCCATTTTAATTCAAAAATAATTACAAATAGGTCCTGTTTTATTCGTTTAGGCCCCTGGAAATTTTAAAACTTTGCCAGCAAGCCCCCGAATCTTAGAAACGCCATAACTTTCACGTTTTAGCTCCGTTTTGCGTGATTTTCACGCTCATGTGTTCGTAGCGACGCGTAGAATATTTCTAGCTCCTGTTTTTGTACTGTTTTTACTGTTTGGTGTACTGTTCTAATAGATTAATTTTGTTTGCATGAAATGATTGTTTTGGATGCGTGCGTGATGATCGTGTCCAGTCGGTGAGCCCGTAGCGTTGGACTACGAGTACGTTGAGGACGTGCCGGAGCAGGATTTTCAGCAGCAGCCTTACTCCGAGGAAGGCAAGTTATAGCACGGACAATCGTTGCTACCTATCTCACATTTAATACACTGTTCATTACATACGCATGTGTCTAATATTGTTTACCATTAAGGCTGTACCTAGCATTTATTTTTCCCTGTCCTTGTACTCCTATGGGTTTTTGCATATGGGTAGTATTTTTGCTAGGCGCAGCTACTGTCACCATTATTTAATTGTTAATATTGACTTAATGGTCCACTGCAACATTTATGAATAAAACTTGCTTTTTAGCAACTTGGATTAGGGGGCTAGAGCATGTGCTGTGTGCTTTGCTCTAGTGTCTCCCTCTAAGGACCGGTTCTTAAAGCGGCAACCCAGGAGCCTGTCGCCACCGCCGGAACTATATGGGCTCTGGTCTTGGTCAAGTAGCTTGTACGTCTCTAGCTTGGCAGTGGTTACCGAGGGGCCAACGGCGTTGTAGGAGGTACGGTGCTGGGTGTTCTCCGATTCCACCGAGGACGGTAGCCCCGTCGGCTAGGTCACGTTAGACCCAGTCCCGTGTAGGAGTCTCAGCGATTGAGAACTCTGCACGTTGCGCAGTATGGGTGCGATACCCACGCTCCGGACGCCATCGACCCCCTCACGGTGTGACTCCGTGGGCGTACGTCGATCTCGGTGCCTAAGTTTTCACCGCCGTATAGTACTCCAGCGGCTACTGACTTGTTAGGGTGTCTTGTGAAAGCCTCGTAGCGTCCCTATGCAGTCACACCTCGGAAGTGTTGATGTGCGTGGTTGGGTGCAAAGTTTCTTGAACTTTTACGCGACTGGTGGGTAAAGGGCGAAACCTCTGCAGAGTGTACGATCTATCATGATAGCCTTGCTCAGGGTCACGAGCGGCCTGGATCCTTTTTGATTAGAATATGGTTTTTATTCCTGTTTAATGTCACTTACACTATTAATTGGGTTACAACCGGGATCTCATTCACTTGTAGTAACTTGGATAAAGTTAAAACGAACCAACTAAAAGTGCTAATGCAGTTAAGCCAGTGTCTAGCCATTTTGAGCCTTCATAACCCGTGCTATACTTGCTAAGTAACTCTGTTGCTTACACTTGCTATTTTATTATCATGTTGGGCAAAATCCCGGACGGGTAACAGATTGGAGTCAGGCTGACTATGAGGTGGATTTTCCCGAGGACTTGCCGTACTTCTGAGTTGGCGTTCTCCCAGTCAGAGTCCCTGTGGGATTGCGGCTACACTTAGAGAGAGTTTATTAGTCTTCCGCTATCCATGTATTTCATTTATGCAAACTCTGATGTAATCGCTACTTTATGTTGATTAATGAAGCATTGTACTCTGATTTTTACCATATTTGTTCGCTATATGTGTCGGTGGACTTCCTGGGCACACATATGGCCACATTCGGGTTTTGTGTAAATCCGGGTGTGACAGATTGGTATCAGAGCCGTGCTGACTGTAGGAACGCAGCCTAGATAGAACGGTTGACAAATTACTAGGAGACCCCCAGGTTTTTAAAATTAAAAAAAAAATCTAACAGTCGAGTCTTGTGTGAATTTATGCCTTTACCTGCTTGTATTTATTGTTATTATACTTATGTCTGATTTGGTTCTTTGTAATGATTGTGATGAGCGTAGACACCTGTCTGCGACCATCTAGATATAGGTATAAGGCTTAAGGACTTTATTGTTTAGATAGCAGGGGGTTATATATATGTTTTCTCTCGTACTAATCCTCTAATATCTAACCTTTGTGATTATAGATGGCTCACCCTGGGGGCAATGCGGGCGGACAGCCTCCGCACCAGAACCCGCCCCCGAACATCGATCCGAACCATCAGATCCCCACCATTGAGCAGCTGATGTATGCTCAAGTTCAGATGATGCACCAGATGGCGGAGACCATGAGATTGATCCAGCAGAACCAGCATCATCCCCAGGCAGCTGCACCGCCCAGAGACAAGAGGGGCGAGTTTCTGAAGGGACGCCCGCCGACTTTCAGCAAGGCCAGCGACCCTCTTGAGGCAGATGACTGGCTCAAGGCAGTGGAGAGACAGTTGGACATCGCCCAGTGCGATGACAGGGAGAAGGTACTGTACGCCGGAGGGCAGCTTCAGGGGCCGGCGTTGGATTGGTGGGATTCATACCAGTCTTCACGCCTGGCCGATACTCAGATCACTTGGCAGCAGTTCTGCAGCAGCTTTCGTGCACACCACGTGCCGGAGGCCTTGATGGTTCTGAAGAAGAAGGAGTTCCTGGCACTGAAGCAGGAAGGGATGAGTGTCACGGCGTATCGTGACAAGTTCGTCTCGTTGGCCCGTTACGCTCCAGAGGACGTGTCCACTGATCAGAAGAAGCAGGCCAGGTTCCGTGACGGTCTGCAGGATGCTCTCCAGTACCAGTTCATGTGCACCAAGTTCCCTACTTTTCACGAGCTGGTGGACGGCGCGCTGATGTTGGAGCACAAGCGCCGTGAGATGGAGGACAAGAAGAGGAAGCTTCAGGGACAGCAGGTGGGCAGCAGCAGTCGTCCACGCTTCACACCTCCCCAGAGTCAGCAGGTGGGAGGCCAGCAGCGCTTCCAGGGTCAGTCCGGTTTGCTCAGTCGTGGCCAGTACCAGCAGCAGCGCCCCCAGTTTCCTCGGGCGCCACAGCAGCAGCGTCCTCAGGGTCAGCCGCAGATGGGTCCAGCTCAGCGCAGCCCGGTGCAGCCCGGTCCAGTTCAGCGCATCAGCCCCGCCAACACTACACCGGTGGGTCCGAGGGTGTGCTACCACTGTGGCGAGCAGGGACACTTCGCCAATGCGTGCCCCAAGAAGACTCAGAACGCCACCGGACAGCAGCAGCAGGGCAGCGCGCAGAGAGCTGGGCAGCCGCAGAGCCAGCAGCAGGGTGGTCGTGCTCCGCAGGCTCCGGTTCGGGGCAAGCTCAACCACACCGGTGCAGAGACAGCAGAGGCCTCTACAGATGTGGTCGTGGGTACGTTCCTCGTCAATTCGACCCCCGCCACTGTTTTATTTGATTCTGGAGCTTCGCATGCTTTCATTTCCGCTGCTTTTGTAAAGAAGAATTTATTAGCTCTGAAACCCATGATGAACACTATGCTAGTAAGCTCACCAGGAGGTGAACAGCGGGCTACTCTACGATGCCCCCATGTTCCCATCATAATAAGGGGGGTAGAGTTCAAGGCAGGTCCGATAGTACTGGAGACCCTGGGATTTGATCTGATCTTGGGTATGAGCTGGATGACCCGATATGATGCAGTGATCAGGTGTGCTACGAGGACCATCCAGCTGACAGCAGAGTCCGGTGACAAGGTGGAGTATCAGGCAGCCAGTTCCTCAGAGCAAGGCCAAGCCAATCAAGCTGAAGGGACGACAACGGAAGATATCAGGGTGGTGAGCCAGTTCCCGGATGTGTTCCCTGACGAGTTGCCAGGTATGCCTCCAGAACGAGATGTTGAATTCATTATTGAACTAAAACCTGGCACTGCACCTATAGCCAAGAGGCCGTATAGGATGGGAGCGAAGGAGCTGGAGCAGCTCAAGAAGGAGTTGGACGAATTGTTGGCCAAGGGGTACATTCGTCCGAGTGCTTCGCCATGGGGAGCACCGGTATTGTTCGTCGACAAGAAGGATGGTACTCAGAGGTTGTGCGTGGACTATCGAGCCCTCAACGAAGTGACCATCAAGAACAAGTACCCGCTGCCGAGGATTGATGATCTGTTCGATCAGCTGAGAGGAGCTTGTGTGTTCTCCAAGATTGATCTTCGTTCGGGCTACTACCAGATGAGGATCCGTCCGTCAGATGTGCCCAAGACCGCTTTCACCACTCGGTACGGGTTGTATGTGTTCTTGGTCATGTCTTTTGGATTGACCAACGCTCCTGCATACTTCATGTACTTGATGAACAACGTGTTCATGGACTATCTGGACAAGTTCGTGGTGGTATTTATTGATGACATTCTGGTCTTCTCCAAGAATGAGGAAGAACATGAAGAACATCTGAGATTGGTGCTGCAGAGACTTCGGGAGCATCAGTTGTATGCCAAGCTGAGCAAGTGCGAGTTCTGGCTGAAGGAAGTGGCATTTCTGGGACACGTGTTGTCCAATGGAGGAGTGGCAGTTGATCCGAAGAAAGTCAGCGATGTGTTGAGCTGGAATCCGCCACGGGATGTGAGCGAGATCAGGAGTTTCCTTGGGATGGCCGGTTATTACAGACGGTTCATTGAAGGATTCTCCAAGATTGCTAAGCCGCTGACTGCTTTGCTAGAGAAGAATGCCCCGTTTGTGTGGACAGAGGCTTGCCAGGTCAGCTTCGAAGAGTTGAAGAAGAGGTTGACTACAGCCCCAGTGCTAGTATTGCCAGATTTGGCTAAGAGTTTCTCCATCTACTGCGATGCATCCCGTCTAGGACTGGGTTGCGTCCTGATGCAGGAGGGCAGAGTCGTGTCGTATGCGTCCAGGTAGCTGAGGAAGCATGAGCAGAACTATCCGACACACGACTTGGAGCTGGCAGCTGTTGTACATGCCCTGAAGATCTGGAGGCATTACTTGATTGGGCACAGATGTGACATTTACACTGATCATAAGAGCCTCAAGTATGTCTTCACTCAGTCAGATCTGAACATGAGACAGCGCAGATGGTTAGAGCTGATCAAGGATTATGATCTGGAGATTCACTATCACCCAGGGAAGGCCAACTTGGTGGCAGATGCTCTGAGCAGGAGGAGTTATGTGAACAGGATCACTGGACACTGTTTGCCCGAGGAGCTCAGTCGAGAGTTTGAGAGGATGAGTCTGGGATTCGTCACCAGCATCACCGAGATGGCAGTGGAGCCCACACTCGAGCAGGAGATCCGGAGAGGTCAGCTGCAGGATGAGAAGATAAGAGAGATTGTGGGAAATGTTGCACTGGGAAAGGCCCCTGGATTCAGAGTTGATGATCAGGGAACTCTATGGCACGGAAAGAGGATATGTGTGCCGGAGATAGCGCAGATCAGGGAGATGATTCTGAGAGAGGCACATGACTCAGCTTATTCGATCCACCCAGGCAGCACTAAGATGTATCAGGACATCAAGGAGAGATTCTGGTGGTATGGACTGAAGCGTGATGTGGCGACTCATGTGGCATTGTGCGACACATGTCAGCGAGTCAAGGCAGAGCATCAGAGGCCAGCTGGATTGCTTCAGCCGTTGAAGATCCCGGAGTGGAAATGGGAAGAAGTTGGCATGGACTTCATCACTGGTCTGCCCCGTACTCAGAGAGGATTCGACTCCATTTGGGTGATTATTGATCGTCTGACCAAGGTGGCTCACTTTCTGCCAGTGAAGACCACCTACACAGGCGCCAGACTAGCAGAGTTGTACATGGAGCGGATTGTGTGCTTACACGGGGTGCCGAAGAAGATTGTGTCAGATCGTGGTACTCAGTTCACCTCACACTTCTGGCGGAAGTTACATGAGTCCATGGACACGAAGCTGCACTTCAGCTCAGCTTATCACCCGCAGACAGATGGTCAGACAGAGCGGACCAATCAGATACTGGAGGACATGTTGAGGGCTTGTGCATTACAGTATGGTGTCAGCTGGGATAAGAGTTTGCCGTATGCAGAGTTCTCCTACAATAACAGCTATCAGAAGAGTTTGCAGATGGCACCGTTCGAGGCATTGTATGGCAGGAAGTGCCGGACCCCATTGTTCTGGAATCAGACTGGAGAGAGTCAGGTCTTTGGTCTGGAGATACTCAGAGAGGCAGAGAGGCAGGTACAGGTGATCAGAGAGAACCTGAAGGTAGCCCAGTCCAGACAGAAGAGTTATGCCGATGTCAGACGGAGGGACCTCAGCTTCAGAGTTGACGATTTTGTGTACCTGAAGGTGTCACCCATGAGAGGTGTAAAGCGGTTCAATGTCAAAGGCAAGTTGGCGCCTCGTTACATTGGACCATTCAGGATACAGGAACGGATGGGCGAAGTGGCATATCGGCTAGACCTGCCTGAGAGACTAGCCGGAGTACACGATGTGTTCCACGTGTCCCAGTTGAAGAAGTGCTTGCGGGTGCCAGAAGAGCAGATCCCGATTGAGGAGTTGAATGTTCAGGAGGACCTCACTTATGAGGAGTATCCGATCAGGATCCTGGAGGTGTCAGAGAGTGCTGAGGAACAAGACCATTCGGATGTGCAAGGTGTAGTGGAGCCGGCATTCAGAAGATGAAGCGACTTGGGAGCGGGAAGAAGATCTCAAGTCCGAGTACCCACAGCTCTTCGCTTCTACATCCGAATCTCGAGGACGAGATTCAACTTAAGGGGGGTAGGTCTGTAACACCCAAAATACTCAAATTTAAAATTTTTGGCAATTAATTAATTATTTAATGCTCTCACCTATTTTATAAAGGCTAAATAATAATTTTCACAAATTTAAAAACAAATATAGGTGATAGAAACATTTATTGTTGCATTCATGCTGCTGCATTTATTTTTGTATTGCTTGTGATTCAAACAAGAATTTAAAAATATTTAAATTCGAATTTGAATCACTTTGTTTGGAGCTTTAGAAAAGTTGTTAGGCCCGGAGTTCGTTTTTGCTCCCTGGTCTTATTTCCGAAACCCACTATACCCCCCTCAACTTTCGTCGCGGCCCAGCCCACCTCCTCCTTCCCCTCCTCTCCCTTCTCCCCTGCGCGGCCCAACTCCCCGAGCCGGCCCAGCAACTCGGCCCAGCCGCTGCCGCGTCCCTTTCCCCCCCTCTCTCCCCCACTGACGGCCCGGGCCCGCGCGTCAGGTCGCTGACGCCAGCCTGCGTCACCTTCCTTCCTTCCCCCGGCCGGTAATGGCGCGGCTCGCCGCAGCCGGGCCCGCACGCCGAGGCCGCTTTCCATCCCCGCGCCTTCTTAATCCGACCCGTCTGCCGCCCGAGTTCCCTCACCCCTCGCCCAAACCTAGCGCCTCCGCAGCACCTTCTCCGCCGCTTCCCCACGCTGTCCGGCCGAGCACCGCCGTCGGCGCCATTGGCGTCGATTCGCCGCTCTCACGGCCCACCGAAGGAAGCCGCCGCCGCCACGGAGTCCCCTTCGACGAGACGAAGCTTCTCCGCCGCTCCCCCACGCCGCCTCCTCGTCGGAGCAAGCTGCCCGCGCAAGCACCTCGCCGCCGAGCTCCGGCCGCAGGTCGTTTTCCCTCCCCGACGCCGCTCCGGTCGATTCCACCGCACCAGTAGCACCGCACGGAGGTGAGCGCCGTCCCCGACCATCTTTTGTGCGCTCTCTCACTCTCTAGGCCGCTCCACCATGATGGCCGGCAATGGCCGACCTCCGACCGCCGTCGAGAGCCCCTGCGTGGTTTTCCCCCCTCGTCTTGAGCTAGACAGTTGTGCTCGCCATGTCGCCCCGGTGCCAGCAAGCCAAACCCCACGGCCAATGGTGGCCCCTAGCCTCAGAACCGCCGAACTCCGGCGAAGAACCGCCGCGGGAGCCGGCGGCGCCGCCCTCCCTGTCCCCGCCGGCGAACACCCTGTGCCCCTTTTCGCCCTGGACCGTCCGATCCAAATCCGACGGCCCGTGTGCGAGTCAACCAACGTCGGTACCGGTCAGCGCGGCCCTTTTGCTAAAGAGCCCCTGACTTTTACCGAAATTAACCCGCGGTCCATTTTAATTCAAAAATAATTACAAATAGGTCCTGTTTTATTCGTTTAGGCCCCTGGAAATTTTAAAACTTTGCCAGCAAGCCCCCGAATCTTAGAAACGCCATAACTTTCACGTTTTAGCTCCGTTTTGCGTGATTTTCACGCTCATGTGTTCGTAGCGACGCGTAGAATATTTCTAGCTCCTGTTTTTGTACTGTTTTTACTGTTTGGTGTACTGTTCTAATAGATTAATTTTGTTTGCATGAAATGATTGTTTTGGATGCGTGCGTGATGATCGTGTCCAGTCGGTGAGCCCGTAGCGTTGGACTACGAGTACGTTGAGGACGTGCCGGAGCAGGATTTTCAGCAGCAGCCTTACTCCGAGGAAGGCAAGTTATAGCACGGACAATCGTTGCTACCTATCTCACATTTAATACACTGTTCATTACATACGCATGTGTCTAATATTGTTTACCATTAAGGCTGTACCTAGCATTTATTTTTCCCTGTCCTTGTACTCCTATGGGTTTTTGCATATGGGTAGTATTTTTGCTAGGCGCAGCTACTGTCACCATTATTTAATTGTTAATATTGACTTAATGGTCCACTGCAACATTTATGAATAAAACTTGCTTTTTAGCAACTTGGATTAGGGGGCTAGAGCATGTGCTGTGTGCTTTGCTCTAGTGTCTCCCTCTAAGGACCGGTTCTTAAAGCGGCAACCCAGGAGCCTGTCGCCACCGCCGGAACTATATGGGCTCTGGTCTTGGTCAAGTAGCTTGTACGTCTCTAGCTTGGCAGTGGTTACCGAGGGGCCAACGGCGTTGTAGGAGGTACGGTGCTGGGTGTTCTCCGATTCCACCGAGGACGGTAGCCCCGTCGGCTAGGTCACGTTAGACCCAGTCCCGTGTAGGAGTCTCAGCGATTGAGAACTCTGCACGTTGCGCAGTATGGGTGCGATACCCGCGCTCCGGACGCCATCGACCCCCTCACGGTGTGACTCCGTGGGCGTACGTCGATCTCGGTGCCTAAGTTTTCACCGCCGTATAGTACTCCAGCGGCTACTGACTTGTTAGGGTGTCTTGTGAAAGCCTCGTAGCGTCCCTATGCAGTCACACCTCGGAAGTGTTGATGTGCGTGGTTGGGTGCAAAGTTTCTTGAACTTTTACGCGACTGGTGGGTAAAGGGCGAAACCTCTGCAGAGTGTACGATCTATCATGATAGCCTTGCTCAGGGTCACGAGCGGCCTGGATCCTTTTTTATTAGAATATGGTTTTTATTCCTGTTTAATGTCACTTACACTATTAATTGGGTTACAACCGGGATCTCATTCACTTGTAGTAACTTGGATAAAGTTAAAACGAACCAACTAAAAGTGCTAATGCAGTTAAGCCAGTGTCTAGCCATTTTGAGCCTTCATAACCCGTGCTATACTTGCTAAGTAACTCTGTTGCTTACACTTGCTATTTTATTATCATGTTGGGCAAAATCCCGGACGGGTAACAGATTGGAGTCAGGCTGACTATGAGGTGGATTTTCCCGAGGACTTGCCGTACTTCTGAGTTGGCGTTCTCCCAGTCAGAGTCCCTGTGGGATTGCGGCTACACTTAGAGAGAGTTTATTAGTCTTCCGCTATCCATGTATTTCATTTATGCAAACTCTGATGTAATCGCTACTTTATGTTGATTAATGAAGCATTGTACTCTAATTTTTACCATATTTGTTCGCTATATGTGTCGATGGACTTCCTGGGCACACATATGGCCACATTCGGGTTTTGTGTAAATCCGGGTGTGACACTGGGCGGCGCGGGGCGGCAGAGCTCGCGGCGTCCCGGCGGAGGTCCCGGGCGGCGTGGGGCGGCGGAGGTCTCGGGCGGCGTGGGGCGGCGGAGCTCGCGGCGTCCCGGCAGAGGTCTCGGGTGGCGGAGCTCGTGGCGTCGGGCCGCCGGATTCAAGGCCGCCATGAGGAGGAGGAGCGCCGGATTCATTCCTCGTCGATCTCCGGCTCTTCCGCTCCGGACGACGACGGATTTTGCAAATCAAAGGAGCAGCAACATGCGAACCAACTAGCAACAGCTAGCAGCAGTCCAGCCTTCGCGCTTGGATTTTGCAAATCAAAGAAGCAGCAGCGAGCAAGCTAGCCACAGCTAGCAGCAGTCCGGCCTTCACGCTTGGCCCGGCGGCGTTGACTCCGCCGCCTCCATCTCCTTGACTCCGCTGCCTCCATCTCCTAGCACGTCGAGCGTGAGCAGCGCGGCGCCCGGGTCGGACCAGTCCGCGAGGAGCTACCACCGGGGGACCGCGCGCAGCGGGCGGTGCCGCCGGGCGTAGGAGACGGAGGAGGAAGAAGACTTGCAAAGAGAATGACATTCGGGGCCACCTAGTGTTGTATATAATCTGAAGTATGATTTGGTCAGACGGTTGGAATTGACTGCAATTTAGAAAGTGGATCTTAGATAAATGACTCTCTAAATGAAAATATAGAGAGTAGAATATAGAGAGGCTGTTGGAGTTGCTCTTAGGATCCACTTTAAGCCAACAAGATAATATTTCCCAAAAAAAGCCAACAAAATAATGGATTATAAATATGTAAATTTCTAAGGAATTTTGCAGAGAACAGTTATATATTCCTCGCTCCTAAATTCCCATGACTTGAAAATCCACAAAAGCTGACCATCCACACCTATTGGCTTCAATTTGAAATTACTGAAACTGTTACAACAATCACTGTAATCCACAGCTTAACACGCACCATGCATGCATGCCATCTCAATCAAGCAGTGCATGCATGCATCCATCTGAAGATTAACTGCTACTTCTACCAAGAAATTAAAAAAAAACAGATAAACAAAATGGTACAGACCGACCTGAAAGCAAGAAACAGAAATCCTTGGTAAAGCGAAGTACGTACGTGTATACATATATAAAGAGAGACGAACAAGAAGAAAGAAGAAGAGTATATAGAGTCTCCGACGACACAGACACATCGTATGTACGTGGAGATCGATCGACGAATGAAGAAAGAATCATCGTCTGGTGGGGAGCGTCAAGATGCGTAGGTTGACGAGGATGGGCAGGACGAGGACGGCGACGAGGATGATGCCGGCGAGGACGGCGAAGCACATCCACTTGCGGCTGTTCTTCTGCAGCTCGTGCGCGGTCTCGAGCTCGACGGTGCCCCTGCGCACGAAGGAGCTCGCGTGCGCGACGTGGCTCTCGATGTCGTTGAGCTGGTGGCCCTGCGCCTCGACGAGCGCCGCCATGTCGAGGAACACCTGGTGCAGGTCCATGAGGCTGCGCTCGATGTCCTTGACGGCGTCGTGCCGCTCCTGGATCTCCGAGATGGTGTCCATCACCTGCCCGCGCCCTTGCTCCTGGATCGCCTTCTGCATGAACGACTCGCTCTCCCCCGACGAGATGAGCGCCTCGATCGTGCTGTCCTCCGGCTTCTCCCCCGTCACCGTGTAGTACCGCCGCGCCACCGTCTCCTTGTACTCCGCCGCCATCCTCGCCCTCAGCCCCTGCGTACATTATTGCGTTGCATTTCAAAGTTTACACAGAGGGGTTGGTTTTCACCCGTCAGGGATCTGCGTTGTTCTGGTAGTGGTACGTACCTGAAAGTCGTCCATGAGGTCCTTGAGCTTCTTGCCGAGGCCGGCGACGACGGAAGTGCGGGTGCGGTCGGTGGAGGAGCCGGGCCCGCAGCCGGGGACCTTACGGGAGGTGGCGTTGGAGCGGTCGAGCTCCTCGAGCTTGGCCTTGATGGCCTTGGCGCGCCGGAGCACCTGCTCGACGTCCTTGTCCATGCGGGAGCGGAGGGACTTGACGGTGCGGGCGTCGTGCGCCGTCTTGGTCTCCTCGTTGGTGGACTGGAGGCGCTTGTACATGCCCTCCAGCCCTTTCATGTCCTCCTTCACAGCCTCCACGTCCTCGAAGAACTTGTCCAGGTTCACCACGCTCTCGCCGCCGGCCTCCATGTCGCCGCCCGACGGCGCCGGGCTCGCGTCCGCATACTTCTTGAAAGAGCTCGACGAGAAGAGGTCGTTCATCGTGGAGACGATCGGTCGATGACGCGAACGCGCAGCAACAACAAATCAGCAGCTAGCGCAGCAGCAGGAGCTGATCGATTCGCCAACAACAACGAATTTTGCTTGGTGCGTGTTTGAACGAGATGAACTACGTACACCGCGAGTTTCAAAGAATGGCAATGGCTTGCCGCCCTAGGTGGATATATGCATGGCGTCCAAGAAATTAGCAGTCGGCAGGAAGTGGAAGAAAGGAAGGCCTCCCTCCCCTCTAGGAGACTCTCTCCCTAATTCAGGTAAGCATGCATGCATGTGCAAAAATCTATGCCCACATATTATTTTGCAAAAAAAAAACATAGGCATGTGATAAATATATATACAAACAGTTAGGTCATACGATGTCTAATTGTTTCACAAAAAAATAAAAATAAAATGACATTTAATTTTAGTCTAAAACTACAAAGCTCCCTAGCCTACATGTCCACCCCTCCCCTTCCATGTGAGTTATTATTATCGTGTCCTATCATTTGGACTAATTCGCAAATTAATTCTTGCATTGCTAGCCACGTCAGCCAGGCTGCCGGAATGTTAGTCTTGGCATATTTTTTTTTATGAAACAGGAGGGTCGCCCCTACTAATTATATATATTAATAAAACTTAAAAAGTTTGAATGATACACCAGAAACGTTCACGAGACAAAAAAGGGAAACAAAGAAAATAAAGAAAATTACAACTGAGCTTCTAGCCATGAAGAAATGGATTGAGCTATAACTGGCCTTGCACGATGGACAACCATGACAAGTTCTTTTTTGAGATGGAATTCGCCATGCAGCAGGCTGGGAGGCACACCTTTGAAGATGCAATCATTCCTTACCATCCAGATAGCCCAGCATGAACACATCAACAGTTCCATCGAACATCTCACGGCAAATTGATCCTTGATTGACGATAATAGATCCCGAAAGGGGAGCTGCTGATGAACGTTGATCCCAACTGAAGCCCAAAAACTCTGACTGAAGGGGCATGACAAGAACAAATGCTCAATGGTTTCATCTGCTATTTGTGCACAGAGAACACAATTATATGATTGGAGCACCATATTTTGCCTTTGCAATAAGCCACGCGCACTAAGTCTGTCCCAAAGCAAAAGCCAAGAAAACACTCTATGCTTCGGCTGACAAGACGATTTCCAGATCCCTTTGAACAGCGGGTGCGTCTGAGCATGCCCAGTTAACTTCTTGTACGCTCGGGCAGCAGTATAGATTGGTGAGCCCCAAATATAACCCCAAACATCCTTTTCAACATTTTCTGAAATCTCGTCCAAAATCTGAAGCAAATCCAACAACTGCTCATTTGCTTGAACTGAAATGGGTAGTTGGAACAACTGATTGAGATCATTCACTTGTAATGCACTGCATATTGAAATTTGTGGCTGCCGCGAAAATGATAGCAATTGTGGCCACGGCAAGCTTGGCAAATGCCCATTCCAGAGATCAAACTATAAAGAACACGAAGATCCATCCCCAACAGTGACTGAAGCTAGACCTTTGAAGGAATCAAGTAGACTTATGATATCTCTCCACCAAAAGGAGCCCATTCTTCGGTGTCCCGGAAGACTGCCATCACTGTAATATTTCTCCCAGATTAAACTCACCCATGGCAAATTATGCTTATTGAAAAATTTATGGAGATGCTTCAAGAGGAGAGCTTCATTTTGTGTTTTGAGATTAGTAACACCCAAACCTCCCTCTTCCTTTGGCTTGCAAACCAATTCCCAAGCAGCTTTTGGTGGTTTTTTATCATTTGCCTCAGCACCCCTCCACAAACAATGCTTACGAAACTTATCAACTTGTTTTATCACTGTCTTATGAATTTTGAAAGTGCACATGAAGAAGGTCGGTAGAGCCGAAAAAACTAAGTTCGTCAGTTCCAACCTTCCTGCTTCAGACAGATAGGGAGATATTAAGCCTAGCCTTTTTTCGCACCTCGAAACCATGGGCCAAAAATCAGCAACATTTGGTTTAGACAAACCAAGAGGAAGCCCCAGGTAAGTTAATGGCAATGAACCCAACTGGCCATGTCCTCATGCACATTGATAGGTATCATCATAGATTTTGAAAAGTTGACCTTAAGTCCTGTGGCTGAAGCAAAGTTGTTAAGAATATCTCGCAAATGCTGTAGCTGATCCAGACACCTCTCTACAATTATTAATAAAGTATCATCAGCATATTGCAAGATTGGGAAATCCTGTGTACTGGAGTGGTATGGGCAGTGACAGCATGCCTTGAGCTCTACCATGATTCACCAAGGTCTGCAGAAAATCAGCTGTGAGAACAAAGAGTAATGGGGATAGAGGATCTCCCTATCTGACCCCTCTTCTGCAATGAAAAGTTTTCCCTGGCACATTATTTAAAAGAACTGCAGATGTCCCTGAAGAGAAGATGTCCTTCATCCATCTCAACCAAACTTCCCCAAAACCCTTTGCTTTCATAATTCGAAGCATAGCCTCATGTTCAATTTTATCAAATTCTTTATCAAAGTCCAATTTCAGAATAACAATTTCCTTACTAGACTTATGACACAAATGCAGGTACTCAAAAGACCAGGCCAAACAATCTTGAATTGATCTGTTCTTGATGAAACCATATTGGTTTTGATGGATGAGCTCAAATATGACATTTTGCAATCTATTTGCCAACAGCTTTGTTAGTATTTTAATTGAAATATTCAACAAAGAGATTGGTCTAAAATCAGATGGCCCTCTTGGCCCTTCAATTTTTGGAATCAATGTAATATAGGACCCATTAATGCTCTGAAGACAGATTGATCCCTCCTGAAAAGCCCAACATAACTCATAGAAGTCTTGTTTTATAATGTGCCAACATTTCTTTATAAAATCTGTGTTAAAGCCATCAGGACCAGGTGACTTATCAGAAGGCAGATTGTGAACAACACTGTCAATTTCCTCTTCAGTAAAAGGCAATTCAAGGAGGTGCAGATCATTCAATGGCTCAAGTAGTTTGTCGAAATTTATTTGGGCATATTTCTTCATACGTTCTCATTCAGAAAACTGTACACTGAGACTGACCTAATATCGTCATTCATCAAAGTGTCAAACACCAAAACATTATGCCCATAGGAAGCCATGCTGTGCTTAGAGTTAATGAAGGTCACGCTAGCCACAAGCCTAATGTTGTGGGTTGTAACACCCCGCCCTCCAAAGCCGCACCGCACAGCCCTTCCGAGGGGCGTGCATGCGTACACATAGCACCCTGCTTACACTTTCGTCCTCGCTTCGTGTAAAAGGGTTAACCCGAAGGTGCTATGGCTGGAAGACAAAGGCTTATAAGTTGCCTCCACCCTTGCTCAACTAGCAATGTGGCACTAAACATGTGCATCCCGCACTAATGGGCCACTACCGAGCCATACAAACTGGGCCGGGTGTGACATACACCCCCCCTCAAAGAACCCGACGTCCTCGTCGGCGCACGACCGTACGTCCAGTGCCGGCGCCATAGTCCATGCCGTATGCCCTACCCGGGCCATACGCGCCATGCGCCCTATGCCCGCACACTGCGCCCGTATGCGCAACCGCGAGGGTCCTCGTCGGCGCAACTCACCCACACGGGCAAATGTCCAGGAACGTTCCCCCTTGGCGCACGACCGTACGTCCAGTGCCGGCGCCATAGTCCATGCCGTATGCCCTACCCGGGCCATACGCGTCATGCGCCCTATGCCCGCACACTGCGCCCGTACGCGCAACCGCGAGGGTCGGCTCTGATACCACCTGTAACACCCCGCCCTCCAAAGCCGCACCGCACAGCCCTTCCGAGGGGCGTGCATGCGTACACATAGCACCCTGCTTACACTTTCGTCCTCGCTTCGTGTAAAAGGGTTAACCCGAAGGTGCTATGGCTGGAAGACAAAGGCTTATAAGTTGCCTCCACCCTTGCTCAACTAGCAATGTGGCACTAAACATGTGCATCCCGCACTAATGGGCCACTACCGGGCCATACAAACTGGGCCGGGTGTGACATGGGTGCCATGCCATGATAGAAGGATGCCCAACTTCTACCATAACATCAAGGGCCATTGACACTATGACACTACCACATGCACAAATACTCCATAATGTCATAAACATGAACCTTATATTAGAAGTTGTTGGATTAATTGGGTCTGGACCATTTAGTCACAATTAATTTAATAAAAATTAAAAAGGTAGTTAATGCTAGAAAATTATTAACCACAAAATCCTAACCAACTTATTAGGTGGACTATGTGTATACCACCTATGAACTTGGCTAGAGGAGTGGGGCATGCCACACATGCGAGTGCTTACTCGCCTCATCGTGGCTCGTGGTCGTGCCCGAACCATGCTATGAGGTGAACCTTTTGCCATTAATGATATTTACTATGAATCATTACTAAGGAGGGCCAGTAACTGACGTTTAATGATAATTCATAGCCATTGCTTAGGGCAGTCCTATCTAGGATCATCCTCTCCTCTCCTCTCCTCATGTGCGCCTATATAAGTAGGCTCTTCCTCCCTGGCACACACACTCTCACACTCAATTGCTGCTACGTTTTGCATTCCCAATGTAAGCTCTATGCGCACACTGCTTGCATGAGCAGGCCTCCAACCATCCCGTGATCCTGCTCAGGATAGGCAATTGATAAGGTTTTTGGGAAGTGTACGACTATGCGACTGCTTGTCTGTATGACTACTTCCCAGCGGCCATCTACTTCCGTACGACTATTTCCTGGTGGACGCCTGTACGACTACTCCCAGAAGGCCGTTCGAGGGATTGCACTGCAACAACTCACCACTGCACACTTCAGATGAACTACTTCAAGCAAAGCCAGTCGAGCATGGTTAACACTAATACTCCAGCTGGTGATGGTGCATATGTTTCCTTCGGCAATGGCCCCACCCTAGGGTACTTCCTCAACCTCCTCTGGGTTTTATTCCTGTTCACATTAGTTAGAACAATTAACATAAACATGTGAACATGCTTTGTTGTCACAAGATCACTAAATTTACATCATGATTTTACTGTTAGTTTTTTGAATTAAAATGTATCAAAAATATCTAAATTTCTAACAGAAGCTCCTGAACACCAATATACTCAAGCTACAACATCGATCATGTATTATGTAGCTAACGGGCTAGCACTTCCATTGTGGTGTTAGGCTGATCGACTACATAGATAACAAGAGGAACAAGCACATACAATAAAATTTATTAATAATTTGGGACTAGAAGATATAGGTGTGAAAAATGTCCGAGCCTATAAACACAAACTTCTTATTTAATGCTCCCATATTTGAAAGAATATATATATATATATTTAAAGTATTACCTTAAAATAATGTTATGATTTCCATCTCTAAATATATTTACCTCACAAACATACAATTTATTAAAAGCTAATGGATATACAATTATTGTGGATTACAAAAATCATATAAAATTGCTACTTTCAAAGATGTTTCTAGATAAAAGATTTTTTTCATATAAGTATCCATAATGCAACAATGAAAACGATAGTGTCTATGTTTAAATATGGTCATAGTGGAGTGCTAGTTATTTTTTGCTTTTCGTTAGAACAATTAGACTACGATTGATTGTTATATATCTATATAGAAGCCAACTAACAAGTGATTGATAGAAACCTTCCTTGTCACAACGTTTCAGACTTGGCATATGTCCATTGAGATGCATCTCAAACCATGTGTAGAGAGCTAACATCAGAAAGCCCATGAACTCGCACAACTTCCAAATTGTAGAAAGCACATACTATACGATGCAAATATTGCATGCTTATATATGAATTAAATCGTTAGATTTCAGTGGCTATTAACACCGCTTTGTTTGCAATCGTTGAAAAAATTTGCACTATAATTACATAAGTATATAAACGAAAGATCTATAATTTCTACATATGTCCGTGATAAAATTCTGCATCTGTTCTGTAGAAACAAAAAAATTTACTTTGAAGGACTTTGGGTCACATGTTTTTGCTTATTATATCTCAGAAATACCATAATGTCCTTATTAGATTTTTGAAATATTATAACGTTATCTTTGGATGTTAGTGATTGAAACATATTCTACAAAGTATATGTGTTATGTAGATTTTCTTTCAAATTTATTTTTAGTACTTGTCAACTATATAATCGTTTTTTAGTTTATATTATTGTACTATTATTTTATATGTCACTGTATTTATGAAGAAAAACATTAGAGAGTTAAGAGTTTTGTTTTAAAAAATACAAGAACTCTAGAAGTGGTAAGAATAAAACTTGTGTACAGGAAGTGATAACGACATTTCACTAGATATGCTACGACCAAAGTTGTTGATGATGTTGTTTTGTTGAAAATAAGTGTAGTGTAAAGATAAATCATATAGTGTAAATAATATTATATTTAAAAACAATATCTTAGATGACACTCTTGCCCGCTTGTAGTTAGATGAGTAGGAGCAGAAGTGGAACAGGAAAGCTTCTTTAGGTGCTGTACTCCTTACTTTTTGTCACAACTATCACCTTAAAAGTAGCTGACATATTTCATTTTGTCTATCAGGAGCCATGCTACTCTTTTTTTCCTGGGCTAATAACTAAATTCTCTCCAACAACAATAATATACAACGAGCATGCAATAATTTTATGATCTCATTATTCTAAATATATAATTCTTATATACATATGAATATGTTGTGTTACATTATAGAGTATGTTTTTTGAACGAACCGCACAAGACAGTGCGTGTTTCATTGATATATCAGAAAAAATACAAGACTACGGCCTTGGAAGGTCATATGAAGAAAATAGAAAAGAAAAAAACAACTATACTCACCCGGTTGGATTGGGACATCAACGCGTGGTACCACTCAAAAACACTCACCGGCCGGTTGGATCGAGACATCAACACGGCCATGCACTACACACTAAGATGATAGCGGAGAAGAACACAAACCGCAGCTCCCACCCATATTCCGCAGCCTTGCAGTCATCGAACCTCCGACGTTATCCAACGCCGATAGAGAATCAAAGAGGGCAGACACCACCACACCAAGAAGGCCACCGCTATGCAGGACCCTTCGCCGTAGTGCTGCTGCAACAATGCAAACCATCCGACGGAATGAAAACACCGAGTCCGAGCAAACACAATACGCGGGGGCGTCGCCTCATCTGCCGTTGGACTCCTCTTCTTTCGTGCGCGGGGGCCTTGCTACATCCGCCACAAATCTTCATGCTCCGAAATTGTTTCTTGTGTTGCTGTCAAGATAGCGAGCAGGGATGCCCCACCCCAAAGAACATTAGCAAAACAACCAGACCACCACCGTGGTTCAACCTCACCGCGTTGCCCCCCCCCCCCCCCCCCCCCCCGCACAAAGCCGCCGCCTTCAAACTGGCGGACCAAGGCTGTCGCATGTGCCGTCTTCCGTTGTACCGCACCGAGTAGGTTCAACCATGTTGAACAACCTGCCGCGATCCGCTACAAGCTATAACGCCCGCGTTTTTATCCCAAATAAATCACCAAAGAAATCACTCGGTAACTGTTGTAATAAATGTGTTATCAGCCTCCTGGGACTGATAATTTGTTGCACATTTAGTCTCCTCTTTTGAGGGGACGCTTCACAAGCTGAGTCGTCTCCCATTACCGTTGCCTCAAGCGCCGTCCTCCAACGCAGTCCCACACCGCACCGACGATTGCTAAGCAACTTCGGCCACCGTAGTCCACTACAAGAAGCAGAACAACAACCAAGCGATGACCATTGACAACCAACATGAAAGTAGATGCCTCAACGTGAGGTAGCCAACACCATTCTGCATGCCACCCAGCTGAATTGCCAACACCGGTCGAGGCCACCATAGAAAGTGGACCGCCATGCTACCAACTATTGGCGGTCATTACAACCCATTTCCGACCACCAATACTCGGGAATAAAAGAGGTTACATGTGACATTCCATGCACTTAGGTTTATTTCTAATAAAGTTCCATGAGTTTTGGTGTATTTCACTTGTGCAGGTACAATAACGAGAAATACGCGCCATATGGGTCGGAATTGACCGATTCGGCGCCGGTTACCCCCTTAGCGGTACAGGATGCGAAGCACAACCGGAGGCCGTCCACGTCAGCGATGACCGAGCGACGACTGTGCACACCACTTGGATCACCGCCACATCACTTATGGTCTAAACCAACACGAAGACCACCTGGATCAAGCCATCCATGCAGCCCAGGAAGCAAAGGCGGTGCAGGGGGGCAGGCCCGGGTCTCCAGCCCAGTTCGGCCGAACCGAGTTCGGCCGAACCGCCCCCACTGCACAACCGCCTCCCCATGGCCAATCTCAGCCCTTGGAGGCCAAGGGCGGTGGATCCACTGGTTTGGCCGAACCAGGGAGTTCGGCTGAACCAGGATCTTCGGCCGAATCAGGAGGAGATGCCCCTTGGTTGCCTTGGCGGTTACCCAAGCTCAACCGTCATTGCAACATATAAATAGGAGCTTTCTTATTCTACTTCTTTCTAGTAGAGTTAGGATAGTTTAGTTGGGAGTTAGAGTTGTATGCCGCAGAGGTTCCGGAGTCGTCTTCAGAAGCTCTGGTATTAGCTCTTATATCTTTTCCTTTTCCTTTTGTAAAACTTTGAGTTATCAATATAGTTATCTTTGTCATCTTGTCTATGTCATTTATATATTGTTTCTACTTTATTCTAGTTGCATTTATATCGTGTCTAGATTATAGTTAGTTGTTGCTCTGGTTCTTCTAGATCTTGTTTAAGTCTTTGTCTTAGTTGGTTCTTCGATCCTGCTCAATACTTTTGGTGAATTGTCATTGGGAGTATTGACGGGTTTGCTTGCTCTTGCTAGCAGAGTAAGTAGTTGTTGACTAGTGTAGGAGTGGTTCCTAGACTAGACAGTGACCTTGGTTTGCCCCTGAGTCTACGGAGGTGGTAGCCGTTAGGTGGTGACAGCCCTATACGACCTGCGTAGCCCATCACATTCATCTCGACCTGTAGGAAACCCCCCTGAGGTGGTGGCAGCTCCCCTTCTCATCCCTTTCTGGAGTTGCTGGTGTCTCGTCCCGATGCTAAGACAGTAGAGTTATCCTTGACCTCTAAGAGCTGGTTTTTCACCTGCTATATCTCTAAATCCGAGTGACATAGATAGACAAAGTACCCAGGAGTGCTCTACCTCTTCTCGTTGTCCTCCCAACTAGCTAGTCCCTCTCTTTCCTATCCGAGCGTCCCTTGAGCTGTGTGTCACGGTATATCCACTCCTATCCAATACTGTTATCCCCCATCTTGTCTAGTCATGTACCCTTCTTTGATAGTCTCGAATATCTGTTTGCTAGTATTCTTGCTAAAGTTTTCCTGCGGAAATATAAATTACGATACCTCGGATTATTCCCTGGTGAGGTGCTAGAGCGGTAATTCTGTGCGCTTGCAGAATATTCATATATTCTACTAAGCCATACGAAACACCACTGAAACACTCCTTACTCTAGTACCGGGATTCACAGTCCTGATATTGGATCGTAAGAAGTGCCAACACCAACCGAGCGGGATCTCTAGAGACGACGCCTCCAAGGAGGGCATAACGCCAATGGCGCCACCATCGATCGTCCAGGAGCTGGATAGGTTTTCACTCATAGACCTCGTACAGGAGGGATATAGCTCCACAATGACGCCCCCAAGAGGGAAAGCGATATCCGCCGCCGCCGCCATTCCACCAACATGATACTTGTGAGGGCTTTCGCCCGGAGCATCCCAACCCTCATTACATGTGCACGATTTCGCAATTCGGCACCACCGCCACAACCACCCTACTCGAGCGACGCCACCACCTCATTCCCACCTGTCATGCTGCCGCTCCACGCAGCCGCCACCCATCGTGTGGCCCCATCACGTCGGTGAGCTCCCTTGCAGAGTGCAACCACCGCCGCATGCACTCTTCCCAGGTGCCACATAGGCACCCCAACCACCACATGCTCCTCGTGCAGGCCCTAGTTGCAGCGCCGTCCGCGCCGGCCGTCCATGTGCCCGACAGCCAGATGCCGCGCCGCCCTTGCCAGTCGTCCCGTGCGCCCGACCGCCGGCTGCCTCGCCGGGTGTCCCGTGCGCTGTCTGCTGGCTGCCGTGCCACCCGCGCCGGTCCACTGGCTGCTGATTTGCCCGCGCCCGCCTAGATCCGAGCGTCCGGCCGCTGTCTGCCATGCCGCACGTCCCCGCGCGCTCGCTGCCGCGTCGCCACCCCCCGCGCGACGAGGTCGCTGCCACCTGCGTCTGCCTAGATCCTTGCGGAGGCGGCCATGTCCGCCGAAGAGCTCCTCGCCGCCACCATCCCTGGGGTCAACAACTGGGCTTCCGGTGGCTCCCTCTGGCTACTGCGAGGTCGGGAGGAGGGAGGGAGGTGGCGGCGGCGGCGACAACTAGGTTTCTGCCGCCCGAGTTGCCCGAAGCGGGGGCGACGCGTGGGCCTCGGGGGTAGCCCGAATAGTTTGGCAGATTTATTACTTCATAGAGTATAATTTTTAGACTTTTGCCCTAACTCAACCAGCAATGACTGTGTGCTTTTGTTTGATTTTCAGCACAACAATATTTATCTAGAAAATATCCATGTGGCAGTGAGAGAAGAGGAAGACTAGGAGACGACAAGACGAGCTAATACAACTACAAAGTTGGAGGTGTTGAAAAATCATCTGTTGAAGAAATTATTGGATGCATTGTCACTGACTTCACATCTAGAAATGTTAGAAGAGACTTTTAAGGTAATATATATATATAAACTACATATAAAAGCTTTTTTAGGCAGCTTGAATGTTTATTTGTAAAATGTTAATTTAGATATTTATTTTTTATAATGTACTTATTTATTTATTATTATTATAACAGGGCCACTAGCTTAGTTTTCGCCCTGGGCGTAGAAATCTTAGGACCGGGCTCACAAGCAAAGTCTATTCTTGATCCATTCTTATCAAAGATATCTAAGGCAACCACCTGTGACGTCTTGCTTGTTAGACATACAATCTCTCTTGTATCCTTACAATGTAACATGACCAACAATTACAGCCAATACGCTCCCTTGAAAATAGCCTAGGGCTAAGTGTAGACTAATTGATAACTAAAGTTTATCACAACTAGATAAAGATGCCTGTATATCAATGTGAATATAGAATATGAACAAATGAGAGAATGAAAATGACCATTTTTTGTTGTGCATGCCCCAAATTTATCCATAAGTTTCTAACAATTATGTCTCCTAAAATTATCAACACATGCAAGAGAACAGATCAAGTTACTAGAAGTACTTTGAGAGCAATAGTCTCCAAATGAGACCCTCCAAATACTAAATGGGGGCTGCTTCTATTTTTTAAGCCTCAGAATTTATTCCAACTCCACAAATAGCACCCTAGAGAACCCTAGGAGGCCAGGAATGGAGGGTGGGGGAATAAATTTGGAGGCCTCTCTAAATTAAGGGGCCAAATAGAGGGCCTGTTCAAGTGCAAATTTTTTGTTTGGCCTTTCAAATTTGGGTTTTTTTGACACACTTCCAGATTTGGGTTGGGGGCTTGTTTAGAGGCTCTTCTGGAGTTGATGTGACGATACAAACAAACGTTAGGTCGTTGCCAAAGTTCAGGCAGGGTATGGTAAAAAAAACAGATGGTGAAGAGGGAAGCATAACTTTTCCATGCTGAGTTTAGAAACGCCGTCAGTAGGTAGTAGTGCTAACATGCATGACATGGTTCGCAAGTTGAGTGTACTCCGCATTCCATCATAATAAGACGACAGAGGTATCGCATCAACAGGGGTATATAGGTAGTCTTTTCTCGTACATACATAAAAGGAATTCTACACGAAGTCACAAACACCACTCTACACGAACAACATCAGAGCCAACAACAAGGCCATGAGCGCCGCCCACCCGATCCCCGGCGCCGCCCTGCCGCAGGCGCTGAGGACCTGCACCGGGAACAGGCATCCGCGCGTGGAGGCGTTCTTGTCGGTGATCTTGGCGAGCCCGTCGAAGTCGCAGGCGCGCACGTCCTGGTCCTGCATCTGGAAGTACATGTTGAAGGCGTAGGAGATGTTGCTCTTCTCGTCCAGCCCGTTGCAGGAGCACCCGTATCCGAGCGCCGTGCAGTCGCCGCTGGCGCACGCGTACTGGATGTTCCCGGGCAGCTGGGACTTGTCCTTGGCGCCGTCGTCGAACACGCACCACTGGTGCGGCAGGTACTCCACGTCCGGCACCGGCGAGAGCAGCTTGTCGTGGCCCTGCCCCGTCAGGTCCATCGGGAACTTGGGCTTGCCGTCGTAGGTGAAGATGCCCCAGTGCCGCTCGAAGTTCCCCGGCGCGATGCTCTTCATGTCCTCGTCGAAGAGCCCGAACAGGTAGACCTCCATCTTCCCCGGCCGCACCGGGGTGCCCTCGTTCTTGGACAGCTTCTCCAGCAGCCCGTCGTAGAACCGCCGCGCCAGCTTGAGGTTGGCGTTCTTGTTGCCGTCGGTGGGCCAGCCGGCCTCGCCGACGATGACCTTGAGCTTGGGCACGCCGGCCTTCTTGAGCGCGTTCACCAGCGTGTCGTAGTTGGCGTCGAACACGTTGGAGTAGCTGACGCCGTCCCTGTCCTGGATGTTTCGGCCGCCGTCGAAGAAGGCGAACTCGAAGGGGAAGTCGTCGCTCTGGTACAGGCTGAGGAAGGGGTAGATGTTGACGACGAAGGGCGCGCCGTGGTCGTGCAGGAACTTGACCATGTCGGTCATGAGGTCGTTGATGTCCGGCCGGAACGCGCCGGAGGACGGCTTGTCGTCGGGGGAGACGTACACGTCGGCGTTGAGCGGGACCACCGCCTTCACCTTGCCGCCGACGCCGGTCTCGTCCAGGGCCTTCTGGATGTTCTTGAGCGCCGGGAATGTGGTCTTCATGAATGACCCGTTGTAGGCCTTGAGGAATGGCTCGTTTCCCACTGCCACGTACCTGTTCGATGATCAAACATTATTACATACTCGATTCGTCATTCAAAACTAATCAATTGGAGTCTTCAATAATTGTACTTGAGCTTGAGCTTGTCGCCGTAGGAGGTGACGTTCTCCTTGACCCAATCCTCCGCGTTGCCGTAGCTGTTCATCGTCTCGAGCATGTCGTTGGGGATGCCGAGCATGACCTCGATGCCGGAGTCGAGGAGCGCGCCGACGGGCCAGGGGTCGGCGTCGAACATCTTGACCCTAGAGATCCCGTTCGCCTTGAGCATCTTCACCACCGACGTCGGCAGCAGCGGGTGCGAGAGCTGCGAGCCCCAGTTCACGCCGACCTCCACGGGGCCGCCGGCCATGGCCGGGGACGCCGCGAGCAGCAGCGCGGCCGCGCCGGCCAGCAGCCGCAGGAGCCGAGCCATGCGGCGCGGCGTCGTCACCTGATCAATTTTCCTTGGCCTGAGTTGATGATGGCAGCTTTGGGGGGCGGTCAGAATTGGGTGGCGTTCGTGAGCTGCATCATCTCTCCTCTCCGGTGGATGAAGGGAGAGGAGAGGAAAATGGCGGGTAAAACGGTTGGAATGGGAGCAACAGAGGAGACATGCATGTGGAAGCCTCGGCCTGAGAAAAAGGAGGAAACACGACTTGACATTGACAGTTCAGGATGTCTAAAATTGGGATATTTATTATCATTTTATCAAGTCACGTGGGTATTCTTCGGTCACCTAGAAATCAAGAAACTTTCAGTTAATGCCGACAGATGTTAGTTTGCTGAGTTTTGGAAACAGCCATACTGCATAGCGGCTCTCACAGCAGGTATTGACAGAGACTTATTTCAATTGGGAACCGGTTCATCTGACTTTTCTGAACGAACTGCAGACCGACGTCCGAGCCGCGCCTCCATATATGCGATCATCATCGGACGGCACGATCGCAAAATGAGGAAATTTATCAAACGCACAGTCCTGTCCTCCAATGAACTTCACTTGCATAGGTGGCCATCGTTCCCACTTGAGCCACATAACCAATGTTGTCTCCCTATGACCAATGGTTGAGGCATGCAAGACATAGCCCATGTCGACAGCATGCTCCTCGCACCTGTCCAATGCAGCAAGAGATACTGGCATGTCCTCGATTTCTCTTTAATGAACACATCACCGCCGCCAAGCAAATCCTTGTCAAGTAATATGGGGCTGTAACACAAATTGCCTAACGAGCACTTCCTAGACATCAAAGTGACACTCTGGCAGTCTGGCTTGTAGACTCCAATAGTGATGCTGCTCCAAGGCTGGGCGAGATCACAGATGTCGGAGCACAACAGCACATACCTGACATTCCGTCGAACATTTGGCAGGTGTACTAATTTTGACGCCTCTAGGCGCATTGTTGCTGACCGATGAAGCCGTATCAGCGATGTTGGGGACAAGTAGGACCTCCTTCTCAATGATCGACGCCACTGCCCCTTGGATCTTGTCATTGACGTCCTGAACCGGCTGGGTAACAAATTCAGTGTTGCTGCACGCCACAAGAGTAGCAGATACTGCAACAGCCTTTGCACAGAGCTTCTCAGAGCTGTGGTCGTCAAACAACACTGAAGACGAACTTGTCATGGTGTTTCTGTTGTTCATGACCACAGAAACATTAGGCTCTTGGGAAAATCCCCATTTGATCACCAGCTGACAACACCCATCATACACACATCGGCCGTGTAACGCCCCAAAGGCATCTGAAGCTTCCAGTTTAGATTGAAATGCCACTTGAGCCTCCACCCGGTCCAATCGTTTGCACAGATAGATTTCCTCCACCACACCAAATTGACCAAAAACTTGACGAAGAAGAGATTCAGTGATGGGGTAGCAAACCTTATAGATAGTAACCTCAAGGATGCGATTTGGTGGCCTCCAGTCGTCAAACTCGCTTGTTATCATTTCATCGAACACTTGGTAGGCGTCCTCCTCATGGGTGCTGCCCTTGGATAGACTCGACTGCAGGTTGCTCCAGCTACCAGCACCAATCTTCCCCGCCATCTTCCTGCCCAAACACTCCCGAGATTTGACTGTCTCTGATACCAATTGTTAACAACCCACTCCTTAATCCAACACAAACAGCACTCGTTGTCTGATACAAATAGTAGTTGATACAAATGCAAAGAGAATAGAGTTTGAGAAGGAAAGCACAGCAGGGAATCAGAGTAGACTAGAGATTCATCAGGGATAATCGGAGGAATAAGATCATGGTACAGGGGATCGGAAGGAAGAGAAGTATAGAGAGGAGGAGGAACAGGAGAACACGAGATTGACTTTCTGAATAATTGATTGATCCCTTTGTTGCTGCTGTCGTTTACTTCTTGTAGTTGCTGTCCAGGCAAAGCCCAACTCACCACGGCCCATAGCCCATGCGACGGCCCATTCACATGCACAACTTGCTATACACAGGTCCCCTAACACAGTAACACGAAGTCCCTCGTGTTGCATCGCTCGCCGCCGGAGTCCCTCGCCGCCTCCCTCCGCGGGCGCCTGTGAGCAGGTCCACAAGGAAGCGCCCTTTAAAGGTCCTCCCGTGCATGGCAGCGCCGCTGCCTCTGGTGTTGAGGTCGGTGTTTGCTGTCTGCATCGACTTGCCACTTCCACAGCTATGGACCATGGGATCAAGGGAAGCTGCTGCTCGCAAGCCTGCACAATAGGTGCAAGAGGAAGGACGGCCACAGGCCAGGGCACATGGGCTTGTGGAGGCGGGTGACAGTAGCAGGTTCAGAAGCCGATATTCTGCAATGTTATCACTGAAGTAGTCGTGCTTCATCATCTCCATACATATGGAACTGATGTTGGAAACCCTGTTTGGTGGTTGTGTTTTTTGCTTCTGCGTTTTTCTTGTACCTGGTTTCTCTTTATTAGCCTAGGCCATGGCTTAGAATCTTTCTGAATTCTAGGGTTTGTGTGTTTGAACTCTTCTCAGTATGTGTTACCTCTTTATAAACCTAGTAGAAAAATAAATATATATCTTTCTGTTGGTTCTCAGGTCAGGGTTCTTGTTGCTAATAGTAGTTGTACCAAAAAACAATCTCGTTTTACAAGTTTATATACTGTAAGTGTGATTTTATTCATAAGTTCAGGCCCTTCAAATTGCATATGTTTCGACAAACAAAAGAATTTTTTTTAAAAAAAGCAATGGTAACATGGGGATATCAAACTAGTTCTACAACATATCAATCAAATTAAGTTCAAAAAGAGAAATTACTCAAATTCAGTGATTCCCTGAATCAATCAAACTAACTGTTTCGCATTTCAATTTCCATGCTTGACTGACTGGATGGGAAAATAAATAAAACACATGGCAGCTAGAAATATGCATGGCGTCACAAGCTCTGTTGCTATGTGCCTGTGGACTGGAAAACAGTTTCTTAACATTCAAAAGTTCAAAACATGTTGGCTAAGCCTCACCTCTACAGACGTGCACCGTAATGTCCACAAATGTATACAAAAAATTGATAAGAAAAAGAAGCTTTGATTTGTGTTCCTTCATTATTTTCTCTGTTACTCATTTGCAACATACAAAATAAACGAATTGATCACACGACTACGGAAAAAAGCAACACACTCAACGATACTTTCTTGCAACCGATACAATGGAAGGCATCTAATAAGACTTGCACACAGTCCTATACAATTATCGTCTGCAAATTTAAGCAACAGATAAGTGCACATAAAAATATAGGCATGCATGCATGATTGCATTTGGCTCCTTCTTTCCGCATTTTCACTTCTTCTTCCTGTAGTCAAGGCCAGGTGCCCGGACCTGCAGCATTCCTCCAGGTCTGTCCTCAATAACGTAGGGCATGTACGTCCCAAATATTCTATCCCACACCACGAAAAATAGCTGGGAGTAGTTATATTGGCCACCGCGCAGCTGGTGGTGCACATCGTGGTATGCCGCGTTGTTCCAGAAGCTCAAGTCCGAGGGCAGTGATAGGCCGCAGTGGTTGTCGATGACTTTGATGGTGCAGAGCGAGAAGAATATGATAGAAGCCCGCGGTGACATACCAGAAACCATGTAGGCGACCATACCACCGATGGTGTCAACAACGAAGCCCTCAATGGGGTGTCCATACAATGCACCAAAGACATAGGGCACAACAAGGCGATGGTGCCAAGAGTGGAAGTTCCGGTAGAGGAACCTGTTAGCGTGGAGAATCCGGTGCCATGCATACTGCCACAGGTCGTACCAGATCATAGCCACCACGATTTGAAAGGCTGTCGTCCAGTAGGATGTCTGCGCCGACGATATTTTGGTACCAGTGCTCCCTCCTGTAAGCTATATATGTACAAAGAGGCATGTAAATCTTAGAGTCCACAGAGACGAATATAAAATAATGCATCACCATATATTATATAATCATACGCGAATACTTGCAATGGATCGATGAGATCCTAAGTATATGTACCTTGAACACCATGGCCACCATGGTGAGTTGCACGAGCTGTTGTTTAAGGACAGTGGTGATGACTTCTCGCTTCGACACAAAGTTCTTGCTATCTTCATGATCGCTTGGGTGCAGCCTGTATTTTTCCATATAAATGGACTGGCCAAGCACTACATGAAGGCCACAGTACGCCCAATACACCACGATGGGCATGAGGACCGCTAAAGCTTCATCAGAGAGTAGCTCCATTGAATTTGTTTGATCAATGGATACGGTGTGGTTGTTGTGTGATTGTGTTAGGAGGTCCATGATCGATGTGTGGCAGTAGCTAGCTAGCTAGGTGCTGTTGCTGTGTTGTGTGTCGATCGTACTACTGGACGTTTCTATATATATCCCTCGCTCTCTTGACTTCTTTTACATCTACCATGTGGTGGGAGTAATAACGACATTTTGAATCCAAGACATGGTCCAAATATACATGCGTTCCAAACTAGCTAACTTTGCTGGACTTCAACTATATGACGCATGTTGTGGTTGCAGCGCGCGGGCTGCGTGCACATACGAAGAAAAGCTGCCTCGTGCATCTGTTATGTAGTATGTCGTTGATGTTCAGTCATGGCGTACGTGACCTTTTCTGCTAACTACTGAACTACCACGTATATTTAGGTATCAAAGCTATCGCTATTTTCACGACGAGACTTTTCAGGCAAACTCATTTTGACACAAGGTTCATTTATGTATGACCAACTTGCAATTTATTTCCTTATGCTTTCGCGCACGTACTTCACATACTCGATCACTTGGATCAACAATCCCCTGAGAAAGCAATTGCTTGAGGTCAAATGAAACGGCACACTGATATTTTTGAATTAATATTCGGTATTTTTACATGAGACTTTGCCCAAATCGAGTTAGCCTTTTCAATTTATGGACACGCTCTAGTCCGGTACTCCTCCCATCAAATTATATTATGTTTTGATATTTTCCAAACGAGTAAATTACACCCACCATAAAATATCTTGGCAGGTGGGTGCAGATTAGTCCAACAATTTATAAATTACTTAATTTAGTACAAGTACAGTTAGTACAGATGGATCCAGTAACCTATAAAATGCTCGGTTTCGTGTAATAACTAGGTAAATCGGTGTATCTATAGTCCAAACGTTATAAAGACAACATATTTGTTAATACTTTCGGTGCCACTAAACCCGATCGATGAGCTCAGGACGTACACGAGGGTTGGACACCGGCATGAGCTGAACAAGGATAGTACATTGTTAGCCGCGGTGCACAGAAGAATACATGGTGTCTGGGCCAGCAACAACAACTCACTTTTCTTGCATCGATCATTGATGTCGTTGTCAGATCGACCCTACGTCGTCCTCCCGATCGGACTCCTCGGTGTATATTAATATATAGTATAATATAAAAAAAATATAAAACGAACTATGATCTAAAATAGAGGGGAATTAGAAATAATTAATCTATCTCGCTAGCGGATCATTACGTACATTCGTGAGCAGCCCCCCCTCATGTACATTCCGGATGGGTCGCGTCAAAACCAGTTGGCTTGAAAAGCTTGACTGCATCATGAGTCATCGAGTTATTAGTTTTGAAATTTTGACTGCAAACAGCGAGTTCAGAAAAATCGTCAGGGCTCGTAATAACACTAGTAAAAAACACGTGCGTGTGTGTTCGCATTACCTACTACAAGACAAAAAGAAGTCAACATCTAGAACGGCACTATGTATGCAGTTGTCATATCGAGCGTTTATACGGCACGGCAGTCCCATTTTTAGGGTGGCTACACTTTGTTTCTGAACACGAAATCTTTTTGAGCCCTTGTTACGGTGATTCGAAGGTATGCCAGGTACTTTTTCCATCAATTATTTTTGCTGATCGTTGATCTGAGGAAAGGATTAAACAATTTTAATTTACAGAGGTAAAGGTATTATAGTATGTATTTCGTCGCGAGCACTCTGTTCGACGCTCGTCGCGCCTCCTCTCCTAGCAAGTTCAGCCCAGTTGCATCGCTGGGCTTGTGATCCTGGTTTGTTGATCAATGCAAGAGAGAAAGACGTTCAAATGTATACAGATTTGCATCTGATTTTATCACATAATAATGCATATTGGTCAGTAAATGATTATCTGATCTATTCTCATCGACGGGTAGATCAAACTGTTGTCTGTTCAAATTTTGAAATATAATGCAGTACAGCTGAGCTTCCTTTCTTGATTGATTCAAATAATGGAAATAACAAGTTTCAGGAGACAAGACTATACAATGTCTTGCTGGTTGGCTAATTTCTAATGTTTATATTTGATACTTTGATAGGCAAACTGTTTTGATGAGACATGTTTAAGAACATTCTTCCAGTTACAGGCTTGGGCAAAATGTTTGAACAGATGCAGAGGAGAGGCTAGTCCGATCCTTCACTGAATCTGTGGGTGTCAGTTTGAATGGTAAATACTCCATCCGTACAGGATTTAGATGTCGTTTTAGACAAGATTTTAGTCAAATATTGAGAAAATATAAATCACAAATAACTTTTAAGTCGTTGAGTTTGGAAATATAAACACCATATGAATAGATTTGTCTCAAAAAATATTTTATAAAAGTATATATACATTATTTTTTAACAAATATTTTTGAAAAAAATAATTAGTCAAAGTTACGCTTTGAAGATCGTGTCATTTTCTAAAATGACATCTAAATCATATACGGAGGAGGTAGGTTGTCCACCAGGATTCAGCAGGAAAGAAAGAGTTAAAAGACCATAATAAATGGGAGTCAGTGTCATTTTTTAAATCGTGGCCTTCCCGAGAATAGCTTTACCTCCGTAAATTAAGATTGTTTAATCCTTTTGTCAGATCAGCGATCAGCGAAAATTGATAGAAAAAGTATGTGGTAGTATACCTCACAACCACCGTAACAAGGGCTCAAATAGATTTTGTGTTCGATCAGAAATAAAATCTAGCCACTCTAAGAATGGGACTGCCCGTATTTTCCTATATATACGGCCGATATGACAAGTACCGTTCTAGATGTTAATTTCTTTTTGTCTTGCCATAGGTAATGCGAACACACACACTGCTGTTTTGTTTACTAGTGTTACGAGGCCTGACGACTTTTTCGGAACTTGCTGTCTGCAATCACAAGTAAAAAACTAATAACTCGACGACGATGATGCGGTCAAGCTTTTCAAGCCGACTGGTTTTGACGCGACTCCATCCGCATGTACATGAAGGGAGGCTGCTGACTAATCGTACGTATGATCTGCTAGCAAGATAGATTTTTAATACCCCTCCATTTTAGATTATAGTTCATTTTATATTTTTATATATTATACTATATATTAATATAAAGTATTATTTAGATATATAGAAAAATCTTATATCTCTATAAAATCAAAACAAACTATAATTTGAGATGGAGAGTATCCAACTAATGTCTATATATTTAAAAAGCTAACTCGATTTAGCAAAAGTATCCTGTAAAAATACTGAATATTAATTTGAAAATATCAATGTACGTGCCGTTTCATTTCACCTCAAGGTGTTGCTTTCTCAAGGGATTGTTGATCCACGTGATCCAAGTGATCGAGTACGTGCGCGCGCGCGCGCGATAGCATAAGGAAAATGCAAGTTGGTCATACATAAACGAACCTTGTCGTGTCAAAGCCTGAGAAGTCTCGTTGTATATAGTTGAAGTCCAGCGAAGTTAGTTTACGCTGGAACGCATACATATTTGGACCATGTCTTGGATTCACCACATGGAGATGTAAAAGAAGTCCAGAGAGCGAGGGCTATATATAGAACGTTCAGTAGTAAGATCGACACAGGACACAACACAGCAACAGCACCTAGCTAGCTACCACACATCGATCATGGACCTCCTAACACAATCACACAGCAACCACACAGTATCCTTTGATCAAACAAATTCAATGGAGCTACTCTCTGATGAAGCTTTGGCCGTCCTCGTGCCCATCGTGGTGTACTGGGCGTACTGTGGCCTGCATGTAGTGCTTGGCCAGTCCATTTATATGGAAAAATACAGGCTGCACCCAAGCGATCATGAAGATAGCAAGAACTTTGTGTCGAAGCGAGAAGTCATCACCACTGTCCTTAAACAACAGCTCGTGCAACTCGCCATGGTGGCCGTGGTGTTCAAGGTACATGTACATAGGATCTCATCCATAGCATGTATTCGCGTATGATTATATAATGTATGGTGATGCATTATTTTATATCCATCTCTATGGACTCTAAGATGTACATGCCTCTCTATACATATATAGCTTACAGGAGGGAGCACTGGTACCAAAATATCGTCGACGCAGACTTCCTACTGGACGACAGCCTTTCAAATCGCGGTGGCTATGATCTGGTACGACCTGTGGCAGTATGCATGGCACCGGATTCTCCATGCTAACAGGTTCCTCTATCGGAACTTCCACTCTTGGCACCATCGTCTTGTCGTACCCTATGTCTTTGGTGCGTTGTATGGACACCCTATTGAGGGCTTTGTTGTTGACACCATCGGTGGCATGATCGCCTACATGGTTTCTGGCATGTCACCGCGGGCTTCTATCATATTCTTCTCGCTCTGCACCATCAAAGTGATCGACAATCACTGTGGCCTATCACTACCCTCTGACTTGAGCTTCTGGAACAACGCGGCATACCACGACGTGCACCACCAGCTGCGCGGTGGCCAATATAACTACTCCCAGCTATTTTTCGTGGTGTGGGATAGAATATTTGGGACATACATGCCCTACGTTATTGAGGACAGACCTGAAGGAATGCTGCAGGTCCGGGCACCTGGCCTTGACTACAGGAAGAAGAAGTGAAAATACGGAAAGAAGGAGCCAATGCAATCATGCATGCATATATTTTTATGTGTATTTTATTTGTTGCTTAAATTTCTAGACGAGAATTGTACAGGAGTGTGTGCGAGTTTTATTTGATGCCTTGCATTGCATCTGTTGCTAGTAGGTATGTGTTGTATGAGCTGCAGTATCGTTGAGTGTTTTTGCTTTTTCCGTAGTTTTGTGATCAATAATTAGTTATTTTGCATGTTGCAAATGAGTAACAAAAAAATAATGAAGAAAACAAATCAAAGCTTCTGTTTTCTTGTCAAATTTTTGTATACACATTTGTGTAAATTCCGGTGCATGTACGTGGAGGTGAGGCTTAGCCAACATATATTGAAACGTATGGAAAGAAACTGTTTTCTAGTTCAGAGGCACATAACGATAGAGCTTCTGATGGCATGCATCTTTCTAGCTGCCAAAGGTTTATTTATTTTCCTATCCAAACAGTTAGTGAAAAATTCAGGGAGATCACTAAATTTGAGTGATTTTTCATTTTGATCTTAATTTGATTGATATGTTGTAGAACTAATTCCCTAAAATTACAGGATTAGGTCCTCTCAGTTTCCAGGTCTTTTGTAGTGAACATATAATGAGACTACCATGAACCAAAATTAGTATAGCATTGTAAACAATTGAAAACTGATCGAGAAGTGAAGAAAATAAAATAAACTTTGAAAATAGTGTCTATGAACAAAACATAATTCAACGTAATTGTTGATTGTACCGCATAGAAATTTTGCTATAGTAAACTTGAAAATTATTTAGTATTTATGGTGAGCTAAATTAAACGTACAACAAACCAAAAATGAACATCCACGAATAAAAACATAAAATTGACGACTCACAAACCATTTCTGACAGATCACCTGAAAAATAACAATCGAACGTAGTTGTTTGACTGGATTATGGGTCTGTTTGGTCCCTCTAAATAAGCCTCGATCTTTTCAACCAAACTAGAGGGGCTTATTTTCATAAGCTTTCCATCAGCCCATAAGCCCCTGGGGGGGGGGGGGGGTGTTTTTGATGCTAATTTTGCATATGTTCCATAAAAATCACCCCACTTTTTACTGGATAGCGCTTCCTTGCTATCTTTTCATTTGCATTTAATGAGGTATAAAGGTCATTTGCTAATATGAAGGCTTACATAAGCCTAAAGAATCAAACACCTTTTAAAATTTATTATAAGCCTCTTTATGCGAGGGGTTTATGGGGCGTATTATAAGCCCCCCAACCAAACAAGAGTATTTTCAGAGTATCTAGCAAAGGGTTTCGTATGATCCGTCAGCAGTCTCCCCTCTTGTACATGCGGGTGGGGTCGGGTCAAAACCAGTTGGCTTGAAAAGCTTGCCCCATCATCATTAGTAGTCCAGTTAGTTATGGTCGCTGCGGTGCTACCAGGTACTTTTTCCGTCAATGTTTGCTGGTCATTGATTTGAGGAAAGGATTAAACAAATTTTAATTTACGGAGGTAAGGGTATTTAATTTGATCATCCGGATCAACCAGATCAGTTTGGTCCGGCAGCCGTCTGATCCGGCTATCTTCACCCATCCATCCCGCAGCCGCCGCCGCTGCCGTCTCGATCGATGCGGGTAGGTGCTCCTCTCTGATGACCGCAAGCTATTCGTTTTTAGAGTCCTATGGAACTGGTGCTCCTCCCCGACGGGAGTGTGAGCGCACAAGCCCGGGCAGAAGAATCTGTGGTGGTCGTCTTTCAGCATCATTGACCTTTGAATTATCGAATGCAAAATGGTTAGTTTAGACTTGCTAGTCTATGTAAAGAACTTTTGATGTAAAATTAATAGAGATGATGCAGATAAACGTGTACCTGGCAGTCACAGTCTCTGAGACGCACAAGTGCACAGCCCGACGTGGATGGGGGAGGGTCGCCCCATGCGCCGTGGCCGGTGGCAATGGTGCCGGATGCAGATCGCGAGCAATTGAGTTTGGAAGGGTTGGACTGGGCCGGGTGGCTGGTGAGTGGTGAGTGGGCACAGCAGGATGAACGGGATGTTATGCTGATTTAAGTATGTGTTGAGATTAATCTAAAAAAGGTATGTGTTGAGATTGGTGCTAATTTTTAGAAAGAGAGTACTGGAGCAGCTCTGTATATTTGATACTTTGATAGGCAAAATGTTTTGATAGACATTCTTTGTTTTACAGGCTTGGGCAAAATGTTTCAACAGAAGCAGAGGAGAATCGATCTAGTCCTTCACCGAATCTATATGTGCTAGTGTCTGTGGTAAATAGGCTGATGATGAATGGTGAGGCTGTCCATCACGATTAAGCAGCAAAGAAAGAGAGTTAAAAAAAGAAAAAGTCCATTATTGACCATCCAACTCTTGCCTGAGTTTGGTTTTAACCATCAAACTTCAAAATCAGATATATTTGGCCATCGAACTATCAAAACCGTTCAAATTTGGCCATCAGGGCGGTTTTGATGGGTGATTTTAAGTTTTTATTTACAATTTAGTCCTTAGATCTTAAAATGGTTATTATTTTTTGCTCGTACCTCCGATTTAGTTGATTCTTGCGGTCACGTGTTCATAACAGTGGGCTTTATCTTTTAAAATAGTGTTATCACTATTTAATATATTATTTTATGTTGTTGTGTAAGAACACCAATATAATAAAAGTAAAACAAACAGTTAGAAAATAATATGTCCATGACTTTAAAGATAAAGCTCATTGTTACGAACGCATGACCACAAAAATCACTTAATTCGGATATACGAGAAAAAATAGTAATCATTTGGGATCCAAGGACTAAACTTTAAATAAAATAGTTCTTGGATCTTCAGATGATTACTATTTTTTTCTCGCATATCCGATTTAAGTGATTCTTATGGTCTTCGTAACGATGAGCTTTATCGTTTAAAGTTATGAACATATTATTTTCTAGTCGTTTGTTTTACTTTTCTTATATTGGTATTTTTACACAACAATATAAAAATAATATATTAAATAGTGATAAAATAGTATAAAAACTATTTTAAAAGATAAAGCTCATTGTTATGAACATGTGACCGCAAGAATCACCTAAATCCGAGGTACGAGTAAAAAGTAATAATTATTTTAAGATCTAAGGACTAAATTGTAAATAAAAAACTTAAAACCACCCATCAAAACCGTCCTGATGGCCAAATTTAAATGGTTTTGATAGTTCGATGGCTAAAGATATCCGGTTTTGAAGTTTGATGGTCAAAACCAAACTCAGGCAAGAGTTGGATGGTCAAAAATGGACTTTTTCCTTAAAAAACGATAATAAAGGGAAGTCAGGGTCATTTTTTTAAAGGCGGCCTTCCCGAGACGAGGAGTTACTTGTGGCCATGTTTCACCACTTTTGGGAAAAAAATTTCCAAGGAAATTTTACATGCATGGAGTATTAAATGAAGTCTATTTACAAAACCTTTTTAGGGATGAGTGCAACTTTGCCTATTTACAAAATGGACTTTTTCCTTAAAAAACGATAATAAAGGGGAGTAATTAAACAATTAAAAACAATTGAAAACTGATCGAGAAGTGAAGAAAATAAAATAAACTTTGAAAATAGTGTCTATGAACAAAACATAATTCAACGTAATTGTTGATTGTACCGCATAGAAATTTTGCTATAGTAAACTTGAAAATTATTTAGTATTTATGATGAGCTAAATTAAACGTACAACAAACCAAAAATGAACATCCACGAATAAAAACATAAAATTGACGACTCACAAACCATTTCTGACAGATCACCTGAAAAATAACAATCGAACGTAGTTGTTTGACTGGATTATGGGTCTGTTTGGTCCCTCTAAATAAGCCTCGATCTTTTCAACCAAACTAGAGGGGCTTATTTTCATAAGCTTTCCATCAGCCCATAAGCCCCTGGGGGGGGGGGGTGTTTTTTATGCTAATTTTGCATATGTTCCATAAAAATCACCCCACTTTTTACTGGATAGCGCTTCCTTGCTATCTTTTCATTTGCATTTAATGAGGTATAAAGGTCATTTGCTAATATGAAGGCTTACATAAGCCTAAAGAATCAAACACCTTTTAAAATTTATTATAAGCCTCTTTATGCGAGGGGTTTATGGGGCTTATTATAAGCCCCCCAACCAAACAAGATTATTTTCAGAGTATCTAGCAAAGGGTTTCGTATGATCCGTCAGCAGTCTCCCCTCTTGTACATGCGGGTGGGGTCGGGTCAAAACCGGTTGGCTTGAAAAGCTTGCCCCATCATCATCAGTAGTCCAGTTAGTTACGGTCGCTGCGGTGCTACCAGGTACTTTTTCCGTCAATGTTTGCTGGTCATTGATCTGAGGAATGGATTAAACAAATTTTAATTTACGGAGGTAAGGGTATTTAATTTGATCATCCGGATCAACCAGATCAGTTTGGTCCGGCAGCCGTCTGATCCGGCTATCTTCACCCATCCATCCTGCAGCCGCCGCCGCTGCCGTCTCGATCGATGCGGGTAGGTGCCGGCGGCGGCTTCGGTTGAGTTAATCAATGCAAGAGACACACGGATATATATACAGATTGGCATTATTTGATATTTTTACCATTAACAATGCATATTCTCATGGTTGGGTAGATTAAATTATTATCTGTTCAAATTTAAAAATATACGCAGTACAGCGGAGCTTCCTTCATTGACTGATTCAAATGATGAAAATAACAACCTTTAGAAGACAAGACTATACAGTGTACGTACGTCTTGCTGATTCAACACCGGCGCGCCGGGGAATCCTTCCTCGACTTGATCGCAGGGTCCTCTCTGATGACCGCAAGCTATTCGTTTTTAGAGTCCTATGGAACTGGTGCTCCTCCCCGACGGGAGTGTGAGCGCACAAGCCCGGGCAGAAGAATCTGTGGCGGTCGTCTTTCAGCATCATTGACCTTTGAATTATCGAATGCAAAATGGTTAGTTTAGACTTGCTAGTCTATGTAAAGAACTTTTGATGTAAAATTAATAGAGATGATGCAGATAAACGTGTACCTGGCAGCCAGTCTCTGAGACGCACAAGTGCACAGCCCGACGTGGATGGGGGAGGGTCGCCCCATGCGCCGTGGCCGGTGGCAATGGTGCCGGATGCGGATCGCGAGCAATTGAGTTTAGAAGGGTTGGACTGGGCCGGGTGGCTGGTGAGTGGTGAGTGGGCACAGCAGGATGAACGGGATGTTATGCTGATTTAAGTATGTGTTGAGATTAATCTAAAAAAGGTATGTGTTGAGATTGGTGCTAATTTTTAGAAAGAGAGTACTGGAGCAGCTCTGTATATTTGATACTTTGATAGGCAAAATGTTTTGATAGACATTCTTTGTTTTACAGGCTTGGGCAAAATGTTTCAACAGAAGCAGAGGAGAATCGATCTAGTCCTTCACCGAATCTATATGTGCTAGTGTCTGGTAAATAGGCTGACGATGAATGGTGAGGCTGTCCATCACGATTAAGCAGCAAAGAAAGAGAGTTAAAAAAAGAAAAAGTCCATTATTGACCATCCAACTCTTGCCTGAGTTTGGTTTTGACCATCAAACTTCAAAATCAGATATATTTGGCCATCGAACTATCAAAACCGTTCAAATTTGGCCATCAGGGCGGTTTTGATGGGTGATTTTAAGTTTTTATTTACAATTTAGTCCTTAGATCTTAAAATGGTTATTATTTTTTGCTCGTACCTCCGATTTAGTTGATTCTTGCGGTCACGTGTTCATAACAGTGGGCTTTATCTTTTAAAATAGTGTTATCACTATTTAATATATTATTTTATGTTGTTGTGTAAGAACACCAATATAATAAAAGTAAAACAAACAGTTAGAAAATAATATGTCCATGACTTTAAAGATAAAGCTCATTGTTACGAACGCATGACCACAAAAATCACTTAATTCGGATATACGAGAAAAAATAGTAATCATTTGGGATCCAAGGACTAAACTTTAAATAAAATAGTTCTTGGATCTTCAGATGATTACTATTTTTTTCTCGCATATCCGATTTAAGTGATTCTTATGGTCTTCGTAACGATGAGCTTTATCGTTTAAAGTTATGAACATATTATTTTCTAGTCGTTTGTTTTACTTTTCTTATATTGGTATTTTTACACAACAATATAAAAATAATATATTAAATAGTGATAAAATAGTATAAAAACTATTTTAAAAGATAAAGCTCATTGTTATGAACATGTGACCGCAAGAATCACCTAAATCCGAGGTACGAGTAAAAAGTAATAATTATTTTAAGATCTAAGGACTAAATTGTAAATAAAAAACTTAAAACCACCCATCAAAACCGTCCTGATGGCCAAATTTAAATGGTTTTGATAGTTCGATGGCTAAAGATATCCGGTTTTGAAGTTTGATGGTCAAAACCAAACTCAGGCAAGAGTTGGATGGTCAAAAATGGACTTTTTCCTTAAAAAACGATAATAAAGGGAAGTCAGGGTCATTTTTTTAAAGGCGGCCTTCCCGAGACGAGGAGTTACTTGTGGCCATGTTTCACCACTTTTGGGAAAAAAATTTCCAAGGAAATTTTACATGCATGGAGTATTAAATGAAGTCTATTTACAAAACCTTTTTAGGGATGAGTGCAACTTTGCCTATTTACAAAATGGACTTTTTCCTTAAAAAACGATAATAAAGGGGAGTCAGGGTCATCCAGTGCATGTATTCGCGTATGATTATATAATATATGGTGATGCATATTTCTATATACATATCTATGAACTCTAAGATGTACATGCCTCTTTATACACAGCTTACAGGAGGGAGCACCGGTACCGAAATATCATTGGCGCAGACTTCCTACTGGAGGATAGCCTCTCAAATCGCGGTGGCTATGATCTGGTACGATCTGTGGCAGTATGCCTGGCACCGGATTCTCCATACCAACAGATACCTCTACCGGAACTTTCACTCTTGGCACCATCGTCTTGTTGTGCCCTATGTTTTTGGTGCATTGTATGGACACCCTATTGAGGGATTCGTTGTTGACATCATTGGTGGTATGATCGCCTACATGGTTTCTGGTATGTCACCACGGGCTTCTATTGTAGGGAGGGGAGGGAGGGAGCCGGGAGCCGGCGGCGCATGAGAGGAAGAAGAGAGGGGAGAGAAGTGAGGAGGAGAAGAGAGAAAGGAGGAGCCGGGCGTGGGAGGAGGGAGATGGTGGGGGTGTGGGGCCGGCGTGTCGGTGGCTGGTGGGAGGAGGAAGAGATAAGGCCGGCCGCGGTGGAGATGAGGCCGGGGTGGGGTTCAAGGTGGACCCAAAAACATTGCCGTGCATGACTAAAACAACCCACTGCAAAGATAGTTTAAAAAATTTCTGAAAATCATGATAAAATATGTTATGTTAACTATTACTTATTGAAAAATACGTTGATGTCAAAACTCAATTTGATTGTCACATCACCTACAAATCTAACCATATACTTCATAAGTCTCTGAAACTTCTTCGGAGATATTTCGATTTGTACGCATCATATATGACAAAGTATTCAAAACTCATTCAAATTTTTACCACAGCCTTTACACATGATATCATGAGATATTGAAAGATCTCATAATTTTCAAACTTTATTTGCATTTTTTAGAATTTTTAAATCATTTGGACACACGATCATGGCCGTGTTTTTAGATAAGATGTTCAAATTTTCTTTTGATTTCAAGGGTAAGAACTCAAATTGGGTTAAATAACATGAATACTATTTTTCCACTCATTTTATTCTATTATTTGAATCACTTGTAGTTCAAATTTGACTTATTTCAAAAAATTGCGTGAAATACAATTAATTAGTTAAATATGGCAAATGAATACAAAAATCTACCAAATTTTACCATGAAGTATCACATATTGTATGTATAGAGTAGAAAAAGTTTTAAGGTGAGAAGAATTTTTTTGAGAGGTAATTGAATTTAGGACTTAGGAGGAAACAAATGGAAAATTAACTTTGTCGTGCGCCGCGGTCCTCGGCGCACGGCAAACATGTGTTTGCCGTGCGTCGCAAAAAAAAATGCACGCGTTTGCCGTGCGTCGCAGAAAAGCGCACGACAAACAACAAGTTTACCGTGCGTTTTATCTTTGTCATGCGCTCTTTAAAATACGTACGTCAAAGGAGCTATTTGCCGTGCGCCCGAAATAAGACGCACGACAAACCACGAGGCGCACGGCAAATTACGTCTTTCCGGTAGTGTGGGTACGGGGTCTATATTGTTCTTCACGTGGAGGGCCCTCAGGTCACGAAATAATTGGAAGGCACCTTTGAAGAAGTGGTCCCCGAAGGGTGGGCACGCGAACACGATAGCCGTCACCGGTAGTTATGTGCTTCTACATGTGTTTTGTTTATTGATGTGAATGTTGCTTTTATTAGATGAGCCTCACTAGAATATACTCTTTGTAAAAAAAATTTAATATTGAAAGAATATTTATTTGAGAATGGAGGAAATACTGATTTGGAGAGAACAAATACATAAGATTTTCTTTGCTGGGAAAAAGAACGCGGTGAAGATCTTCTTTGGCTCACGGACAATCGCAGTGGCTTTATTGCTGGTGCTGTATGGCTACGCCGCCAAATTTTCAAAATCTGGAATGTGAATAAATAGTGCTACTAAATTAATTAATTTTCTGGTATCTGTAAAATTCCCAAAGATTTCTGAAACCATATTGATCTCGTGCCGGACCTAAAACATTTTTTTTGCACTTGTTAACATTTGATACGCCGCAATATATATGGAATTAATTCTTTGTACTGGAACCTCTCTATTAGGGACGAAAGCGGATCGGAACGAATAATACCTTTTCTATATCGTCATCCATATTTTTTTTGTCGGATGCGGAGCGGAGCATTTTTTTTGTCGGATGCGGAGCGGAGCAGATATTCATGGATTCGGTTATAGAGACAAATTTTTTCGGATGTCGGAAATGTACAGACTCGGATCCGAGTCAGTGCGTATGCGGATTAAAATAAATGGATAATATATTCTTTTATGTAGTGCTCAAATTACCTTGCAATGATTACTTACTGTAGCATAATATTGACATCTCAAGAATGCATCGCATGAGATGAGATTGCATGGATATAAAGACAGCGAGCACTGAAACAATATTGATCTCGTGCCGGACCTAAAACTTTTTTTGCAGTTGTTACATTTTATATGCTGTAATATATATGGAATTAATTCTTTGTATTGGAACCTCTCTATCAGGGACAAAAGCGGATCGGATCGGAACGAATAAATATACCTTTTCTATATCGTTATCCATATTTTTTTGTCGGATGCGGAGCGGAGCAGATATTCATGGATTCGATTATAGAGACAGATTTTTTCGGATGTCGGAAATGTACGGACTCGGATCGGAGTCAGTGCGTATGCGGATTAAAATAGATGAATAATATATTCTTATATGTAGCTTTATGGAGATGAATATTTTCTAAATCAGATTCACAATGCAACAGTACAATATAAAAAACATTGTTAATGAGTCTCATGTTGTCCGTCGAGGCGAACAGAGTAGAGTAGCGTCCAACAGCTGGTGTTCATGATTCATACAAGACTATCGATCAACCGTCAGTCTTTTAGGATTTTACCAATTTAAGTGATGAGGACTTCACCACGTTAAACATACATGTTGCTCAATGTTGACACGAAAACGCGCCAACAAACTCGAGATTGATCAAACGTGCAGCACGGCCGTCACAACAGCCAACTCCTGATCTCCCCGGGGCAAACAGGTCTGACCGGTTTACAGAACCGGTCTGACCGCTTTCTGTCGGGAGGTCGTGAAGACCTAGAAACCCAAGCTCGGGAGGGACCCCGTCGGAGCTCGAGCAATCTAGGGTTGCTCTAGGGTCGGCAGGCCACCTAGAACGCCTTTGAACGCCGTAGAGACGAGCAAAGAACAGAATATGGGGTTGGAAAAGGATTAGGGTTTGAGAGACAAAAAATAGAAGATAAAGTGTTTGATTCGATTGGGAATACCTCAATCGGCCTTCTAGCCTTTATATTTATAGGCCGGGGAAGTCTTACCCCTTCCGAATAGGTTACAATACGGGATTAAACTCGGAATCCTAATCCTACTCGAATTACAGAACCTAAACCGGTTTGACCGGTTTGGCCGGGCCAAAGCCAATTTTGGCTGTCAACACATGCCCCCCTGCGTTTTTAGTGAACTTGAGAACTAAAAAGCAAGTATTTCATAACTCAGGAGCTAAAAATTATACTAAGGGTGATATAAACAATATATCGGCCATTGGTCTTCATGCATCTTGCCAAACACTCGGATAGAATATCTTCAAGTATCTTCCATTGATAGCTTTAGGTAAATGATCTCCTTTGAGTGTCTCTAACATGTAAGAATTCCCAAAAATGACTTTGACAACTCTATAAGGCCCTTCCCAACTTGGTGACCATTTACCAAACTTGTTGCTTTTTGTCCCAATAGGCAAGATCGTCTTCCAAACAAGTTCACCAATTTAAAAATACTTTCCTCGCACCTTCCTGTTATAAGCTTTAGCAACTCGAAGCTTATCTTTCTCAATTTCCTTCAAAGCTTTCAATCGCTTGTCGGTTACCTCATCAATATTGTCCAACATCAAGTTGTGGTAATCAACAGCATCAAGGTCGTTTTGCTTAGCCAATCTATAAGCGTCCAGATTCACCTCAACAGGTAAAACGGCCTCTTGACCATAAACAAGCTCAAAAGGAGTAACCTTAGTAGCACCATGTCTAGATATACGATGAGCCCATAATGCCTCAGATAAAACTTCGTGCCACCGCTTAGGACTATCTTCTATCTTTTTCTTGATTAACTTGATCAAAGTTTTGTTACTTGACTCGGCTTGTCCATTAGCCTGAGCGTAATATGGAGATGAATTGAGCAATTTAATTCTATAGGATTCGGCAAATTCACGTACTTCTTTAGACATAAAGGAAGTACCTTGATCCGTTGTCAAAGTTTGAGGAATACCGAATCTATGAATAATATTTTGTGTAACAAACTCAATTACCTCTCGGTGCGTCATATTCTTCAAAGGAATCGCTTCGGTCCACTTAGTGAAATAATCAGTGGCAACCAACACGAAACGATGTCCTTTTGATGATGGAGGATTAATTTGTCCAATAAAATCCAATCCCAACCTCGGAACGGCCATGGCTTAATAATAGGATGCATCAATGCAGCAGGAACAAGTTGTAAATTTCCAAACTTCTGACATTCTTCACATCCCTTGTAATACTTGAAACAATCCGCCGTCATAGTAGGCCAATAGAAACCGGCTCGTCTAAGTAACCACTTCATCTTTGGAGCCGATTGATGTGTACCACAAATACCTTCATGGACCTCACCCATGGCAACTTTGGCCTGATCCGAATCAAGACATTTCAACAACAAATCTTCGGCGTTTCGACGATAAAGTTCATCGTCAAGCAAAACATATTTAAATGATGTTCGCCGAATATTTCTTTCCGCACCACGACCAGCATCTTTCAAATAAGTAATAATAGGCACTCTCCAATCCTGATCTTCAATTTTGGATTGATTAGCATTATCCAAAACATTTTCGCTTCTGTCATGGGACAAAGCGGTCAGACCGCTTTCAGAACCGGTCAGACCGGTTCTGTCATTCAAACCGGTCTGACCGGTTTCTGAAACCGGTGTGACCGGTTCGTCCAGAACCAGAATCTCGGCCTTTGTTTGCATCGGTTTTTGGAGATAGAAATATTTCTTTGCAATCATATAACCAGATGCTTTCTGAGCCAGAGTATTTGCCTTACCATTCTCCTCTCTTGGAATATGTTTGGTAGTAAATTCATCAAAAGAAGCAATGATATCGAGACATCTATCAAGATATGCATTTAATGAACCATTATAGCATTGGCATACCTTTGATACTTGTTGTACCACCAGGAGCGAATCACCAAAAGCCCCAACATGTTTTACTCTCATGTCTTGCAAAAATTCCAAGCCAAATAGAAGAGCTTCATATTCAACTTGATTATTGGTTCGTTTTTCTTCCAATCGGTTTGAAAACTCAAAAACGGCACCACTTGGAGAGATCAAAACAACTCCAATTCCTTGTCCATCATTGCAAACCGATCCATCAAAGTATAATCTCCATGGTGTACAAGCAACATAGCCGACGTCGAACTCACAAGTATCATTTATCCGATGTTCAACAATAAAATCAGCTACAATTTGGCCTTTCATTGATTTTAAAGGTTCACAAGCCAAATCATACTCAACTAAAGCATAAGCCCACTTACTGATTCTTCCGCTAGAAATCGGCTTTTGCAACATATGTTTAATTACATCGGTTTGACACAACACGATGCAAGTGCTAGATAGTAAATAATGCCTCAATTGAGTACAAGCATGGTACAAGGATAAACACAACTTCTCAATGAAAGTATACCTTGTTTCTGCATCAATGAGTCGTCGGCTTACATAAGCGATCACATACTCCTTGTTGTCCATTTCTTGAGTCAAAACAGCTCCAATAGTTCTATCTTCAGCCGCCACATAAAGTCTGAATGGAACTCCCCGCTTAGGCGCCCTAAGCACCGGTGGTGAAGACAAGTACTCTTTGATCTTCTCAAAAGCTTCTTGCTGTTTTGCCCCCCAAGTAAAATCGGCTTCATTCTTTAGCCGAAGTAAAGGAGTAAAAGCATCAACCTTTCCAGACAAGTTAATTATAAATCTTCTCAAGAAATTTACCTTGCCTAGAAACTTTTGTAAATCCTTCTTGCAAGTAGGAGCTTCGACTTTCTTCATAGCTTCAATTCTCTTGGGATCAACCTCTATGCCGTTCTCATGAATAACAAACCCAAGAAACTTTCCAGCCGAAACACCAAAAGCACATTTGAGTGGATTCATCTTCAAGCCATACCGTCGCATCCTCTCAAGAGCAAGTTTTAAATCGGCTAAATGAGAATCCAAACCATCCGATTTAACTACAATATCATCAATATACACTTCCACAATAACACCAAGTAAATCATGAAAGATTAAATTCATAGCTCTTTGATAAGTTGCACCGGCATTCTTTAATCCAAAGGTCATAACTACCCACTCAAATAAACCAATAAATCCCGGACATTGAAAGGCCGTTTTGTGCATATCCTCTTCGGCCATGAAGATTTGATTATATCCGGCATTACCATCAAGAAAACTAACAACACGATGTCCAGAAGCTTCATTGATTAAGACATCGGCTATAGGCATGGGATATGAATCTTTTGGAGTGGCTTTATTAAGATCTCTAAAATCAATGCAAACTCTAAGTTTTCCCGAATCTTTCTTTTCAACGGGAACAATATTAGAAATCCACTCCGCATAACGACAAGTCCGAATAAAACCAGCATCTAATAAACGATTAATCTCTTCTTTTATTCGGTCATAAATAGCGGGATTAAAACGTCTAGCCGATTGTTTAAAAGGTCTAAAACCGGCTTTTATTGGTAAACGATGCTCAACTAAGTCACGACTTAAACCAGGCATCTCACGGTACTCCCAAGCAAAACAATCGACAAACTCTTTCAACAAATTTATTAATTCGGCTTTAAACTTAGCCGATAAATTTTTGTTTACAAAAGTAGGCCTAGGAATAGTACCATCACCAATATCTATTTTTTCTAAAGGATCAGCTGATGTAAAACCTTGACCCAGCTTATCCATATCACCAAGATCTTCAATGGCTCCGAATGTACCGGCCGAATGTTCTCGATAATGATCAATTCGGTCTTGAAGCCACTGTCCAGACGCAAACCGGTCTGACCGGTTCCCAGAAGCGGTCTGACCGGTTTGGCTCGATCGGCGCTGTTCATATCCAAACCGGTCTGACCGGTTTCCAGAAGCGGTCTGACCGGTTTGTCTCTGTTGATTTTGTTGCTTCATTAATTACAGCAAGTAATTCAACCGATTTTCCATCGGCTTTAATGTAGCAGGAACAAAATCATACTTAGTGCAACTGATCAGCTCATAGTCGGTCAAATCCATGCCCGACAAACATTGGACCTTCTCATTTGCACTAAGAGAGTCGGAATCGGCCGTTGCAACAAAGGAAGAATTGTCACCAAGGACAATCTCAACTTCGTCGCCGATCCACTGAATGAGATATTGATGCAAGGTAGATTGAATACATTTATTTGCATGAATCCAATCTCGACCAAGGATTAAACTGAAGTTACCTTGCACCTCGGAGACGAAGAAAGCCGTAGCAATAGTCTTGCTCCCGACGGTCAACTCCATAGAAGCTACCCCCTTGGCACCAATGGGATCACCTCCACCAACTCCACTGACCGTCATGTTTGTCTTGATCAGTTCTTCGTCTTTCCCGCCAATTTTCTTGTAGAGAGAGTATGGCATGAGATTCACAATGGCTCCACCATCAACCAACATACGAGAAATTGGCTTCCCGTTGATGTGCCCTCTCATATACAAAGCCTTGAGATGATTTTCTGATTCACTATGCTTCTGAAACACAGCATCTCGCGGCCCAAGTTGAAGATGAGAAATTTCCTCCTCCGACACCACATAATAATCAGAAGATAAATAGACAACATTAATTTCTATGTTGTCATGCTCTGGAGAAGGCTCAAAATCAACTAACTCTTCATCTTCAACCACTGGAGGAATCGGTGGAATAGTTTCGATGGTTGAAGAAGCACCAGCCCCCGCTTTTGTCATCAAACCGGTCTGACCGGTTTCAGAAACCGGTCTGACCGCTTCTGCAGCGGTCGGCTGACCCAAACCGGTCTGACCGGATTCAGAAACCGGTCTGACCGGTTGTGCTGCTGATTGCACAACGGGTTTAGCTTGCCAAATCTTGGTCTGAGGGATCATAGGCCTGTAGTTGTTGAAGTAGTCATCCCTCATCTTCTCAGCTTCATGTTCCCTTTTTTCTTTGTTTCTCAAACGCTGTAGTTTCCGCTTCTGTGTATGAGTCAACCCAGAAGGACACCACCTTGGTTGAAAAACTTTCTTCACGCCCCTGCTACTGCTAGCCTCATGATCATTAACCTTGATCGGCTTCTTGACTGGAACAGGAGCCGAATCTCCAATGACTATCGGCTTTCTACCCAAGTCTTGCATAGCCACTGGAATATCACCAATTTTTATAAAATTATTGGCTTTGGCTTGCACATCCTCCTTCTTATCCTTGATACAGTATTCTTGCTTAGGAGGAACATGAATTCTTTGCTCAGACCGAAACCGGTCTGACCGGTTCATAAAACTGGTCTGACCGCTTTGATGAGCAGTCGAAAAACCTGATTGGTATGAGCTCAATCGGTCATGTACAGAACCACCACGGCGCTTGTAACTTGTAGGATCAATCCAATGTTGTGGTGACCTTTGTCTCTTTTTTGTTGGCCGATCAACTTGAATGGCCTTTGTGTACTTGTTCATGAGTTGAGAGAATGTAGGTCCTTGCTTCAGAACCCTCCCTTGAATCTTTGGCTCATTGAATTTCCAAGTACCCACTTCCGGGCGCTTAGGCTTGAAAGTTCTTGGACGGGTCTGGAGACAAACCGGTCTGACCGGTTTGGGAAACCGGTCTGACCGGTTTCGCCTGGCTAGCGGACCGATTTTCTTCCAAAGAACTTCCTTGCCCCCCGGGCCTTGATGAACAGGGAAAGGAGTCTTGTCAACTTGCATTTCGGCGAGCACCAATCGACCTTCATTAAGGGCCGATTGTACCTGTCGTCGAAAAATATTGCAATCGTTGGTTGCATGAGAAAAAGAATTATGCCACTTGCAATATGCACGATTTTTCAACTGATCGGCTGGTGGAATTGCATGAGAAAGTTTAATAAAGCCATTCTTAAGCAATTCATCAAAAACACGATCACATTTGGCTACATCAAAAGTAAATTTTTCTTCTTGCCGATTTTTCTGAATCGGCTTTAATGAAGGACAAGAACTAGGTTTACTTTTTGATGACCAAACAAATTCAGCGGCATAAATTTCTTTATCATCGTCCGAACTATCAGAATCATTATCAACAATATGCACGTTCGAACGATGGGGTTTAGCAGATTCTTTCGAATTTTTAAATTTAAGCTCTAGACTCATAGCCTTCATTTGCAAGTGATTAATAGTAAGGAAATCAGAACCTTCTAATTTTTCCTTGTAATTAGACCGTAAGCCCGCAAAAGCTAAATCTGCTAAATCCTTTTCAGAAACAGTGATATTAAAGCATCGGTTCTTAACATCCTTAAATCTTTTAAAGTATTCAAGAACCGGTTCCTCACGGCTTTGTTTAACCGATGTTAAATCAGATAATTTTGCCTCGTTTTCTCCGCTAAAGAAGTGATTATGAAATTTTCGCTCCAATTGAGTCCAATTATGAATAGAATTTGGAGCAAGCGAAGAAAACCATGAAAAGGCAGTTCCAGTTAAAGATAATGAGAACAACCGTATACGCAATGCCTCATAAAATGATGCCTCTCCTAATTGCAAAATATATTGACTAATGTGTTCCCAAGGAGTTCTATTATCTTCACCACTGAATTTAATAAAATCAGGAACACGCCAACCATTAGGATAAGGAACCAAATCAAATTCAGGCGGATACGGTTTCTGATATAAGCGTGCACTACCCAATTCAAGCCCGAGTTTTGCTCTAAGTGTATTAGCTATGTCTTCTTTAAACTTAGCTAACTCGGCTTGATATTTCTCATCACCTCTGTTATGTGGAACACGGGGAACACCATACATCGTATTCTGAGAAGTACTCGGAATCGGCGCATGAAACGTGCCAGATCCGTGGGGTATACTTCCCGTGGTGCGTGGAATAGTGTAAACAGGACCAGAAGTAGATGTATTAGACAAAACCATCGCTCCAGATGCTCCTGCACCCAAAGAACCGGTCTGACCACCAGAGGGGGCCAAACCGGTCTGATCGGTTGTACAAACCGGTCTGACCGGTTCGTAGACCGAACTAGGGTGAGGTGTTTGTCCCGCATAAAAATTCACCGGCATGCCTAAATTAGAATCTAAAACATGTTCTGGCACGCCTGATGGGCTAGGTAATTCATTAGATTCTAAATTAATTTTATTTTTATCAGAATTACCAGTCATACTAGCAATTAATTCACTAGTAGCAGTTTGTGCAGCAAGTAATCTATCATCCATCATGCGAGTAATTTGCTGCATTAAATCAGAGGATTCGCCCGTTACCTTTGGAATCTCTTCGACGTGATCATCTGCCAACTTGAAAGCCGGCATGACGAATTCCTCTACTCTCTTGACAAGACCACCGCGATCTTTCTTGAAGCCCTTCAAGAATTGCGCCCTGAAGTGCTCCTCAGCAATCAAATATCGCTTTCGCTCCTCGTCCGTGAGTTCTTCCATCGTCGCGGTGATGATGTTGTCTTTGTCAAGGTCGCACTTTGATCCAGACATATCCGGAGTAGATTGAATCGGTTTTGGCACCAGATTAATCTTCCCTAGCGGAGTCGCCAAAAAGTATGTTGACACGAAAACGCGCCAACAAACTCGAGATTGATCAAACGTGCAGCACGGCCGTCACAACGGCCAACTCCTGATCTCCCCGGGGCAAACCGGTCTGACCGGTTTACAGAACCGGTCTGACCGCTTTCTGTCGGGAGGTCGTGAAGACCTAGAAACCCAAGCTCGGGAGGGACCCCGTCGGAGCTCGAGCAATCTAGGGTTGCTCTAGGGTCGGCAGGCCACCTAGAACGCCTTTGAACGCCGTAGAGACGAGCAAAGAACAGAATATGGGGTTGGAAAAGGATTAGGGTTTGAGAGACAAAAAATAGAAGATAAAGTGTTTGATTCGATTGGGAATACCTCAATCGGCCTTCTAGCCTTTATATTTATAGGCCGGGGAAGTCTTACCCCTTCCGAATAGGTTACAATACGGGATTAAACTCGGAATCCTAATCCTACTCGAATTACAGAACCTAAACCGGTCAGACCGGTTTGGCCGGGCCAAAGCCAATTTTGGCTGTCAACACTCAACTCAAGAACCTGTGTATGTGTTGTGGGATACAAGCTAGCTCGTGTACGTATTCGTTGTGTGGTTTCATTGTTTCAGCTTGCTGTGCATTTATAGGACTGCACTGGGCAACCCATGCATGCATCTTCTCCCATGCATCGCATGAGATGAGACTGCATATGGAAATAAAGACAACGAGCACGGAAATCATATTGATCTCGTGCCGCACCTAAAACCTTTTTTTTGCAGTTGTTTACATTTGATATGCTGTAATATATATGGAATCATTCTTTGTAGTGGAACCTCTCTATTGGGGATGAAAACAGATCGGATCGGAAGGGATAATACCTTTTTCATATCGTCATCTATATCTTTTTTTGTCGGATGTTGTGCGGAGCAGATATTCACGAATTCGGTTATAGAGACGGATTTTTTTGGATGTCGGAAATGGTGCGGACTCGGATCGGAGTCGGTGCGGAAGCGGATTAAAAATAGATGGATAATATATTCTTATATGTAGCTTTTAGAGCATCTCCAATAGTGTGTAAAATATAATGCCCAAACAACTTGTTTTGGGATCTTGCCAAAATTTATAGGGAGTAAAAAAGAGCCACTCTTCCAACAGTGCCCACAAAAACAGACCAAAAAAAAGAAAGTTATGCCGCATCAACTATTAATTGGTCCATCTGCTATTTTTTTCACGTGAAAAGAAACACCGTATGTCCACCTCCCATCGGATGTTTTTTTTTCTATCGTAAAATTCTTCTCTCCTTTTTTTTTCTCTCTTGCGGAACCGAAAAAAACTGACTGATGTGGTGGATTGGGACTGGAATTTAGAGGTATATTTGACCCAGAATAGCTTTAATTTTGGGCACACCAAAATTTTGGGCATGGGATTAAACACCTGTTGGAGCATTATTTTTTACTTTTATACCCAAAACAAACTATTGGGAAGGTTTATTAGTCACTCTTAGAGATGCTCTTATGGGCGATGAATACTTTCTAAATCAAAGTCACAAAGCAATAGTATAATATAAAAAGCATTGTTAATTAGTCTCATGTTGTCCGTGGAGGCGAAAGGAGTAGAGTAGCATCCGACAGCTGGTGTCCGAGATTCACACGAGACTACCGATCAACCGTCAGGTGTTTTAGGATTGTACCAATATAAGTGTACATAATATATATAGTCGAGAATTTGTGGATTACAAATTATTATATATTTATCTAGGTTGGGCGTAGTTGTACTATGTTGGGATCACTAAAGTAGTTGGATATCATCCTATTATAAGCCTTGCATAATCCGCGTTCAATTATCGGATAATCCATATCCGTCGGATTTTTCTAAAATCATATCCTACTCTGTATCAAGTCGGATTCGGATTATCCACATCCGTATGGATATCAAAAAAATATTCCCTATATCCATAAATTTCGGATTCGTATCGGATCGGATGCGAAAATTATCGACACTACTTTCATCCCTACTCTCTATATCTTGGGTCTGAATCTGGGTTTGAGTCATCAACAATTCACCATGGATTTAATAGTCTCTGAATTTATTCCTAACAAATGTACTCCATAAATGGTATGAAACATGTCCATTGACAGCAAGGCATCTCTGTGATACTGATACTTCATGGATTTCAATCAGAAAGCCCATGTGGATCAATAATGTATATTCCCTCTTTTCCAAAATGATGTTATTTTATTATTCGAAATTTGTCCAACAAGGATGTCATTCCGGCGTCTGCAAAACTCATAAGACCTTCAACATTAACACGTACTATATCCAACATAGCATTGTCACACCTAAATTTTTGGGGCTAACTTTGCAAAAGAACAATTGCATCCGGCACATCGATCTGGCTTGCATGCTGTCACACCCGGATTTACACGAAACCCGAATGTGGTCATATGTGTGCCCAGGAAGTCCACAGACACATATAGCGAACAAATATGGTAAAAATCAGAGTACAATGCTTTGTTCTCATCATATAGTAGCGTTTACATCAGAGTGCTTCAGAAATAAAATCATGGACAGCGGAAGACTAATACAACTCTCTAGCGTAGCCGCAATCCCACAGGGACTCTGACTGGGAGAACGCGAGCTCAGAAGTAAGGCAAGTCCTCTGGAAACTCCACAGCATAATCAGCCTGACTCCAATCTGTTACCCGTCCGGGATTTTGCACAAAAATAATAATAACAACAAGTGTAAGTAACAGAATTACTTAGCAAGTATAGCACGGGTGATGAGGCAAAAGAGGCTTGACACTGGCTTAACTGCATTAGCACTTTTAGTTGGTTCATTTTAATCATAACTGCTACTTTAGATGAATCCCAGTTGTATCCCAAATTAATTAATGGAAGTCGACATTAAACAGTAATAAATATCATCTTCTAATCATAAAAGGATCTAGGCCGCTCGTGACCCTGAGCCGGGCTATCATGATAGATCGTACACTCTACAGAGGTTTCGTCCATTTCCCACCAGTCGCGTAAAAGTTCAGAAGAACTTTGCACCCAACCACGCACATCGACACTTCCGAGGTGTGACTGCATAGGGACGCTACGAGGCTTTCACAAGACACCCTAACAAGACAGTAGCCGCTGGAGTACTACAAGGTGGTGAGAACCTAGGCACCGAGATTGACTGACCCTCAGGGCGCAACGTGAGGGGGTCAATGGCGTCCACGCGCCGGCAAATCATGCCAACAACTAAATGGCGCAACGTGCGGAGCTCCCGCACTCACGGGGGCTCCCAACACGGGACTGGGTCTAACGGGACCTAGCCGACGGGGCTACCGTCCTCGGTGGAATCCGAAAACACCTCGCGCCTTGCCTCCTACAACGTCGTAGGCCACTCGGTAACCACTGCCAAGCTAGAGACGTACAAGCTACTCAACCAAGACCAGAGCCATTATAGTTCCGGTGGCGGCGACAGTCCTTAGGGAGAGACACTGGGGCCAGGCAAAACACACAAGCCCCAGCTCCCTGATCCAAGTTGCTAAAAAGCAAGTTTTAACATTAAAGTTGAAGTGGACCATTAATATATGTTTAACAGTTACATAAATGTGACAGTAGTTGCGCCTAGCAAAATACTACCCATATGCATAAACCCATAGGAATACAAGGACAGGGAAAATAAAGGCTAGATACAACCTTAAAGGTAAACAGTATTAGACACATGCGTATGTAATGAACAGTGTATTAAAGAGTGAGTAGGTAGCAAGGATTGTCCGTGCTATAACTTGCCTCAAATCCAGTATAATAGCTGCTCAAAGTCTTCAGTCCTTCACCTTGAATCTCTCGAACGACGTTCCTCTACTCGCAACAATCATCGAGCACAGCTAGTAGGTAAACAAGCAAACAAACAATATACCACTAAGAACAATACACCAATCAAAGGGAAAGAATTAAAGGAGCACGCTAAAGGATAGGGCTTGGTTCGATGGTCACGTGAGCAAGAATCGCTGGAAACGGAGCAACGGTTGAAAAGATACAACTATCGGAAGATTTGATGATTAAACAAATAAAACTATATGCTGGATATATTTTAATTAAATAAAATAATATGTGAAGGTTATTTCAGAGAAACACCTTATGTTATAATTAATTCAAATTTATTTTTGAATTTATAAAATCAAGGTGGAACCTAATCACATTTTATTTATAATGGTTTATGTATAGATTATACCAAATTAAACATTAATTTAAAATAGAACGTGTGAGCATCTAATCGAATAACTTTATGAACCGTGTTGCACTAATCAATATTAGGATAGAAACACATTTATGTTAATATTAATCAATGTTAACATTTATTTATGAAAAGTCGGAGGTTGACTCTAAATTGCTTTTAATTAGAAAGAGTTAGTTAAGTACTCATTAATCAAATTAACCGCACAAGAACCGAGGTGAAACTTAATTATATTTTATTCAGAAATAAATTGAATAATTTATTAATTAATTTTAACATTTAATATAAAGCCGAGTATAAACCTTAAGTTGATTCTAATTAGAAAACACATTTAAATAATCTTTAGTCAAATTAATATTGAATAAAATTCAAAAACAAATTAGATGTCAATTAACAGTACTAACAACTAGTTTAAGTTGATATGAATCTAATGTAAAGAAAACGGATTAATTCGGAGCTAAAATGTGTAATCTATGGATTAAACAAGGCTGCAGGGGTCTATACGTAATTATCCATAGATCTCGGGGGCTAGCTGGTAACTTTTGCAAGACACAGAAAACAGTGCCGGCGGAATCGGCAAAGGCTAGGGTTAGATGTGTAAAAGTGCTCGGGGAGGGTTTATGTGTGAAGGTGGGATTCTTGCAGGGGGTTATTCAGAAACGCACAAGACACAAGATAGAGCTAAATATTAACAGGATTCCCGAGGGACCTAAACGCAAAGCTGCCATCTTCTTCCTCTCGACCCGCAGACAGGGGAGCTACTGAGCGTGGGGCTCACCGGCTGTTGACACCAAAAATTGGCACCAGGAAGAGGCTGACATGTGGGCCAGATTCGTTGAAAAGGTATCATTCGGCAAAGGAGTTTTTTCCCAAGAGCATTCGGCAAGGACGTTCTGCGGTCGGGAACGCATCGTCATTCGGCAAGAGAGCTGTTCCGCGAGAGGCATTCGGGAACGCGTAATGACGTGGATCAAGCATAAGGAAAAGGCTGGTTTAACTTGGAATGCAAGACGGATACGGTGCCCCGACATTTATCTTTTTAGGAAATAAAATAAATGTAATCGTAATCGATTGGGAGTCGTGTCAAAACCTGGGTATAAATATAAACCCATGGTAATTGTAAAAAGGATCCAATCCAATCAATCATACAACAAACCGGCCCCGTGCCAACTTCGAGTCCCTTAGTCGAGTCGTCGAGTTCTTCGAGAGGAATCATCGATCCGTCGACCTCCGTAAGTACCGGCAACCCTGCGCCATGCCTAGTATCATGCGGTGGATTTAGGCTCTGGTTCAGGAAGGTTCCATTGTTAGAGCATGAGCCATGCGGTGGGCTAAGTTTTAGCTTGGAACAAGTTATCGGCTCTATTTGATTTTGGCAAGATCTGATAGATTCATTAAGTTATCATGTGTTGCTCTGGATTTTACCTTTATGTTTAGTTCATTACAACACTCTTTTGCCCAATCTAGGTTGATTAGATTCGGTTTCCAGCTCATAATACATTGCGTTTCCATAGCCGAATTCGAAGTCAATCTAGATTGCCACGTGTCGCGGGTTCACGCTCGTTGGTCTTGCGTAGATCTTGACAGAACCGGGTATCATGCGGTGGATGCAGGTTTTTGGGTCGTCTTAGAGCTAGTCATCCGGTGGACTAAAATTCGATTCGATCTGATAGATCTATCATCATCAGCGAGGCGTGTTCCTTCTTCATGGAACCCGATTCGGCTATATAGCTGTATTCGGCAGTATCGCCACAAGCGAAACGCGCTCATGGTTTTGTTTTAAATAAAGAATGCTTTTGGCCTTCCACGTTTAGAGTGTATCATGCGGTGGATTGCTCTATTCTTGGTTGGTGGCGTGATCCCGAGCAAGTCGTATCATGCGGTGGATTAACTTGTTTTGTTTCATGCCCGACGGGTTAGAAAGTACCTAGACATGCGGTAGACTAGTGCTTTTGATCTATGCATTCTTGTTTATTATGAAATTATGGTCATGTTTTCGCCCTTTTATTTATCTATCATGTTATGTTCCTCGTTAATCGGTTATGAGCATGCGTTACAACGTTTATTCAGTCAAATACCGATCTTTCGTCATGCTTACGTCACGCATTCGGCAGTGTGCTTCCTGCGCGCCTTGCCGATTACCGAATGATGCTTTAAACGCCGACAGATAGCTTCTCCATAGCTATATGTCATTCGAAGTTGGCTCCGTAGCCGCAAATATGGAACTGACTGGTATCACCCGGTTCGTTCCAGGTGTTATCTAAACATCTTTTCTCCCTTTGTCAGTTTCAGGAAAATTGACTGGCACGCTTCCGGATTCAAAAGCCCGGGTCATGTGTGAAGCCAGCTAATTCGGCTTGCTGTGTGCTTGGCGTGAGGTGCGGATTTTACGTCAACACACTTTTTGGCACGCCCGGTGGGACCACAAGCTTTGAGGATGCCTGAAGTGAAAGACATTCTGGATGTTACTTTTGAAGAATTGTCTGATGACCATCAACAAATGGTGAAGTCTGCTGCAGATCAGTTCATCAAGAAATGCTTGCTGTCTTTTGCTAAGAACAGGAGTGGGGCACCGTTTCTCAAGTCAGATCTGCCAAGAGTTCTTTTGCCGGGACAATCTGATCTTACTGAAGAAGAAGAAAGGGAGAAGTTCTCTAGCATGTTGTACAAAGCTTTAGGAGAAACAATGACTAATCATAATGCCGCATTCCTGAACAGCTTTCGGCTCATACTGGTCAGTATCTTTGGTCAACACGTGGATAAACCTTTTGAGCAAGCGCATGGACAACTTGGTGGACCAACATATTTCAATACTCAAGCATCGGTCCCAAAACGTCATGGTAAAGGTATTGAAGAAACTGAAGTTTCTGGGACCAAAGACGCGAATGGACAGCCGATTCATCAAGAGCTTCAGCACGCATTGCCGAAACCTCGTACATATGGTGATATGGCATTCGGCACCACGGGAAATCCACCTGCCTCTGCTTACAAGATATCCCCTTTGAACAATAGACTGCAAAGGGATATGTACGGAAACGGATATTCAGAGTTCATGGATTACAATGCTATCGACGCTCTCCCGAATCCCGGGTATGTTGGTACTACAGGGATGCCTGCTGGAAGACCAGGGAATCAAAATGCCAATATTGACCTCATGGTGCAAAAGATGACCGATGTATTGCAAAATCAATTCGGTCTGAAGCCTAAAAATCAGGGGTATATGTACTCGTCTCCTTTTCCAGAATGGTACCAAAGGGTATCGTTGCCGAATAGAGTCAAGGTGCCTACAGAGTTTACTAAGTTCTCAGGACAAGATGATACTAGTACTGTGGAACATATAGCTCGATATCTGATGCAGCTTGGAGAAGCTTCGGCAGATGAGGCTTTCAGAGTCAGATACTTTCCGTTGTCACTAACGGGTCCAGCTTTTACATGGTTTGCTTCTTTGCCTGCTCAATCGATTTGTACTTGGAAAGACCTGGAGCAGAAATTCCATGCTCATTACTACATTGGCAGTACCGAGAAAAAGTTGGTTAATTTGACCAGCTTGAGGCAAAGGAATAATGAGACACCTACGGAGTTCCTCAGGAGATTTAGGGAAACAAAGAGTATGTGCTTTTCTCTGAACATACCTGATGACCAGCTAGCTGGTATGGCTGTAGCTGGCATGCTGCCTGCCATTCGGGAAAAGCTATTCGGGATGGAATTTGATGATCTGGGCCAGTTGTCACACAGATTGGCCTTAATGAGTAACCAGGCATATGGTTTCAAGAAAGATGCCAGATTTGCTAAAAACAATGATGTAGCTGATATCTATAACCAATTCCTCGAAAGAGCAGATCAAGAAGATGAGTATGAAGATAGTGAGGAGATAGCTGCAGCAGAAATAGTGTGGAGTAAAGAACCAGTAATGGTGAATCAGAGATGGGTTAAACAGAATAAGGGCACTTATGATTTTGATGTGACTAAGGCAGATAAATTGTTTAATTATCTTATAAAAGAAGGCCGGATCAAGCTACCAGAGGGGCATTCTATGCTTCGGCCTGATGGAGTGAAAGATAAAAGGTACTGTGGATTCCATGATAGAAATTCTCATTCCATCAATGAATGCAGGGTTTTTAGAGTGAGGATTCAGAAGGCTATCCAAGAAGGGCATCTGAAATTCGACAATAAAATGAAGTTGGACAATAACCCTTTTCCTCAGAACATGATTGGGTTCTCAATTAATATGGTGAATGTTGCCGAATCTGGAGAAAAAGGAAAGATGAGAGTCCTGACGTCAAAGAAAGCGAAGCAGAATGGCTCAGTCGATCCTAATCGGCAAATCACGATCGAACAGATTCGGCAGGAAAAGCCTCGCTTCCCGAGTAGCCGATTTGAAGTTAGGGAATCTTATAAACCCAGAGTCACATCGCGCATTCTCCTCAATAAGTGGCAACGTCAACAAGAAAAAGAATGCTATCAGAGACGTGAGTACGAGGAGGAGAAGAAGAGGCGCGAAGAAAGAAGGTATGAGGAAGAACAAGAGGATTATGTCCGAGAACAAGAACGTGCACATTGGGATTGTGCCTTCTTCAGACACTGTTGGAACGAGGGTTTAAAGTTGCCTACATGGAATAATTGTCCTGAATGCAATGATCGATTTATCGAATATAGGCAAAATGGTGCCAGTCGCCGATCCGTCCACGAAAGAATTGGAAGGATACATCCTAGTGATGATCGGCGTCTAAAAATATATGAGAATGATGGTCAACCAAGGAAAAGACATGCTGATCGTAGATGGATTGATCATGAAGAAGAAGATCATGAGTATATTTGGCAAAAAGGACAGTGGTGTCCACCTGGTTTAAGAAGGAGCCAGAAGAGAAGAGTCCAACGCCTGAGGAATCAAGAGTTGAAGCAAGCAGGAACCAGGTTGAGATCGATATGGCGCCCGAAAGACAAACCCAACAAATCGGGTCATTCGGCTCCTACATGCATGGTATGTTTCTTGCCGAATGAATTCATGGCTCCAGCTAATCAAATTGTACAAGAAGAGATGTCGTCAGAAGTGGATGAAGCCGAGCAATGTGGGTTAATGGCACAATTGGTATTGAATAAACAAGCTATTTTCGAGAAGCCAGTCCAGAATCGGCACATGAAGCCACTGTACTTGAGAGGATATGTCAACGGAAAGCCATTAACGAAGATGTTTGTTGATGGCGGGGCTGCCGTTAATGTTATGCCATACAATACATTCAGGAAACTTGGCATGAGCCCTCGAGATTTAACGCCAACAAGCATAGTTTTGAATGATTTTGCTGGAAATCCTTCGGACACCAAAGGATGTGTACATGTAGACTTGATGATTGGATCTAAGATTCTGCTTACAACCTTCTTTGTTATTGAAGGCAAAGGGGCATACAGCTTGCTACTTGGAAGAGATTGGATCCATGCAAATTGCTGTATTCCATCTACTATGCATCAGCAGCTTATTCAATGGATAGATAATGAAGTGGAAATTGTCCCAGCAGATGATTCAATCAGCGTGGCTAATGTGGAACCAGCCTTCTGGGAATATCAAGGCATAGATTGTTTCTCAGGTAAGGACTGGGGAGAAGGTCCTGTTGAGCCAGTCAGCAGTGATCAACAGCCGATCAAAGCAGTCGGCTCTTTTAGCAATTTTTAATGGATAATCCAGTCGATGGGACTGACGGGAAGCTAGGACGTGGATTTGTGTCGGCTGATAGATTAGAAGAAGTGGACATTGAAGATGGTGATAGACCAAGGCCGACATTCATCAGTGCTAGCTTGGATTCAGTTTTCAGAGAAAAGTTGATTGAGTTATTGAAAGAATACAAAGATTGCTTTGCTTGGGATTATTCGGAGATGCCTGGTTTAGACCGTTCCATTGTTGAGCATCGATTGCCGATCAAGCCTGGTTATAAACCTTACAAACAACCACCCCGGAAAATCTACAAAGATGAAGTGTTGGCCGATGTAAAGAAGGAAGTGGAAAGATTAATAGCAGCAAATTTTATTCGGCCATGCAGATATGCAGAATGGATCTCTAATATTGTTCCTGTATACAAGAAAAATGGGAAGATGAGAGTTTGCATAGACTTTAGGGATCTGAACAGAGCTACACCCATGGATGGATATCCAATGCCTATTGCTGATTCATTGGTTGACGCTGCTGCTGGATATAAAGTGATTAGTTTCATGGATGGGAATGCAGGGTACAATCAAATTTTTATGGCATTGGAAGATATAGCGAAAACAGCTTTCAGATGTCCAGGACATATAGGGTTGTTTGAATGGGTTGTCATGACGTTTGGTTTGAAGAATGCCGGTGCAACTTATCAGAGAGCCATGAATTATATTTTTCATGAGTTGATCGGCAAGATTGTGGAAATATATATCGATGATGTTGTGATTAAGTCATTGGATCATGAAGCACATTTGGCCGACATAAGGAAAACTCTAGAGTGCACTAGGAAACATGGGCTCAAGATGAACCCGAATAAATGTGCTTTTTTAGTTTCGGCAGGAGAATTTCTGGGATTTTTGGTGCACGAAGGAGGAATAGGAGTTGGCAAGAAAAGTATGCGAGCCATTGATGAAGTTGCTCCTCCAACTAATCTTAAGGAATTACAGTCACTACTTGGTAAGATTAATTTCGTGAGAAGATTCATATCAAATTTATCGCAAAAGGTGTTACCTTTCTCTTCGCTGCTGAAAGTCAAGAAGGACCAGAAATTTGTATGGGGTGACGAACAACAGAAGGCTTTTGATGAAATCAAGGAATACATGAAAGAACCACCAGTATTAGTACCTCCACAGCTAAACAAGCCTTTTAAGTTGTACGTGGCGGCCGATACCCAAACTATTGGATCGGCCCTCATACAGGAATTTGAGGGGAAGGAAAGGGTAGTTGCATACCTTAGCCGAAAATTGCTTGATCCCGAAACGAGGTATTCGGCTACCGAGAAACTCTGTTTATGTGTTTATTACTCCTGTACAAAATTTCGGCACTACTTGTTACATGCCGAATGCATTGTGTATTCGAAGTTTGATGTGATAAAGCACATGTTGTCTATGCCAATTTTGAATGGAAGGATTGGCAAATGGATTTTGGCTTTGTCTGAATTTGAGTTAAGGTTTGAATCGGCAAAAGCTGTTAAAGGACAGATTATTGCTGACTTCATTACTGAACATCGCGATTCATCAACTAATTTACTTGATGTTACTCCTTGGGTATTGTTCTTCGATGGATCTTCATGTGACAAAGGTGGTGGAATAGGTATTTTGTTGATTTCGCCAAGAGGAGAGGTATTTGAATTTGCTATTCCTATTCAACCTACTGTCACTAACAATCAAGCCGAGTATGAAGCATTGCTCAGAGGACTTCAATGCTTGAGAGAAGCAAAGGCCATTGCAGTTGAAATCTTCGGAGATTCAGAATTAATCATAAAGCAATTAAATGGCGAATATGAGTGTAGAAACAGTATCTTAAGGAATTACTATGAGGAATGCAAGCAAATCTTAAAGGAGTTTCAGTCAGTAATTCTACGGCATATTCCCAGGAAAGACAATGAAGAAGCAAACAGATTAGCCCAAAGTGCTTCGGGTTATAAAGAGCTTCAAGAAGTTTTTGCTAATGATGTATATGCATTCGGGAGTAATCTGGCAGAAGATGATTGGAGAAAAGAAATTGTTGATTATCTGGAGAATCCATCCCGAAAAGTTTCTAGAAAGCTCAGGTATAAAGCTTTAAAGTTTGTTCTTCTTGATGATAATTTATATTATAAATCCTTGGATGGGGTACTGTTACATTGTTTAAATCAAGAAGAAGCAAAAAGGCTGGTAAGTGAGGTACATGATGGGCTGTGTGGAGCACATCAATCGGCCTACCGAATGAAATGGGTTATTAGGAGAACTGGATATTATTGGCCCACGATGCTAGAAGATTGCTTTGAATATTACAAGGGATGCCAAGATTGCCAGAGATTTGGAAACATTCAAAGAGTTCCAGCATCGGTCCTGAATCCTATTATCAAGCCATGGCCATTCAGAGGATGGGGAATAGACTTGATTGGCCAAATAAATCCTCCATCTAGTAAGGGCATAAGTTTGTGCTTTTGGCAACTGATTATTTTACTAAGTGGGTTGAGGCAATTCCATTAAAGAAAGTGACATCAGAGTATATGGTTGAATTTGTTAAAGAACATATCGTTTACAGATTTGGGATTCCTCAAACAATCACCACAGATCAAGGGACTCAATTTACATCTTCAGAGTTCAGAGATTTTGCTGAAAGTATGGGCATCAGATTGTTGAATTCTTCTCCTTATTATGCCCAAGCTAATGGTCAGGCAGAGGCTTCTAATAAGATTATGATTAAAATTATACAGAAGAAGATTGATCAGAAGCCAAGAAAGTGGCATTCGGTACTCAATGAGGCTTTATGGGCTTACCGAATGGCTCCACATGGGGCTACACAGACGTCTCCTTATGAGTTGGTGTATGGGCATCATGCTATCTTGCCATGGGAGATACAATTAGACTCAAGGAGAGTAAAGTTGCAAAAAGATTTAAGTTCTAAAGATTATAGTGATTTAATGATGGACGAATTAGAAGATTTGCATATGATTCGTCTCAGGGCCTTGGAAAATGTTGAGAAAAATAAAATGCGAGTTGCTAAATATTACAACAAGAAGGTGAAAGCCAAGCAATTTGCGGAAGGAGATTTGGTTTGGAAAGCAATATTGCCGATTGGAACTAAATACAGTGCATTCGGCAAGTGGTCTCCAAACTGGGAAGGTCCTTTCAGAGTGGCCAGATGTGCGCCTGGGAATGCATATATCCTAAAAACTTTACTAGGAGAGGAATTTACTGCTGCTATCAATGGGAGATACTTGAAGAAATATTATCCTAGTGTTGAGATTGATCGCTGATTGAAATGTTCAATATCAGAATGATTGAAATAGCCGGCATTCGGGAAGGAGCCGTCTTTAGAACAAAAATATTGATAGAAGAAGAAATGGCCAATACCAAAACGTATTGCCCTTAGTGCAAACATATTACAAAAAATGGGTTTGACGGAGTCATCACATAAAGATTGCAAAGGATAAACTTTATTGCCGAAATTCCATGGTCCCTAGTACAATCTAATGAAACAGCCTGTTCAGAACGGACTGGGGATGGATGGAATCGGCAATGGCGGCGCCATGAGCATCAAGGCGATCTATGGAGGCCTCAATGTCGTCGATCTCCTCCGGGTTGCCATTGGCAAAGCCGGGCGGTAGCCTGGAGTAGTCAGCGCCGGTGCGCGTCGACATGGCGACTAGGCCTGCGGCAGTGCCCAGACGGATGCCGTGTGAGGCCACCTCATCGATGCGGCTTGCTACTGCACCGAGGCGAGCTTCTGGCGTGTCCCCAGGAGCATTCACCTTGTTTGCCAAAGACTCCACCAATGTCTTCAGCCGATCAAGTTCGGTGTCACGAGCTGTAGAATTGCGAAGCAGCGGCGGGTCAGTCCAAAATCAGATTGAAATTAAGCGAGCCGCAGAAGTTACCATCGATGGTCTCGAGCAGCTGCTTGCGCTGGTGTTGCCACTCCAGATCTGCGATCCCGGCTTGTTTGGAGATGATCTCCAGCTCACGCCGAGTGTCATCGCGTTCTTGCTTGAAACGGCGGGCATCGCTGTCTGAGTAGGGCAGATCCCAGTTAGGCCTGGGGGATCGGCTAGATGACTCCGAAGAGTCACCCGCTTTAGCCGGAGCCGCGGTCAAGGCAGTAGTAGGGTTCCATTGGATGAGCCTGAGAGTACAAAGAAAATTGAGAATAAGGTAAAATCTGGAGGAAAGAATAAAGAGAGGCAGACAGTTATCACCTCCGACGAGCGCCGGCGCGGCTCCCTTCGGCTTCGTCGACGGCCGGGCGTCTTCTGTTGTTGGACATCGTGGTTTCTTGGAAGTTACTGTGCTGGAAGAGGAAGATGACTCGGGCTGACCGGGAGCTCGAGTTGAAAGATTTGGTGGGAGATTAGGAATGCTCAGGGTTCTTATTTATGGAACCAATGAAGAGATCGTGGCCGAGGATTGTGGTACATATCCCAAGAAGCTCGGAAGGTGGAAAGGATTTTCCAACCGATCGGTTCCCATGTCGTTTGGGATTCTTATCGAGTCATATTCGGCTTTGACTGGATGAGATTCGGCTATGTCGTAGTTGAAGCGTTTTCGGGTCTGACGCTGTTATGGCCAGCTTTGCCGAATGAGTTATTCACAATGGAGAAAAAACAGAGTTAAAGAGATAACAAGATTACAGGGTTGATAAAACATTCGGCTATCAATTGTTTGTTACAATTACAAACCCAAGAACTTTGAGATTACATTTTTAGCGTTTGATATCGTATTGCTAATGCTCTCTAATAGCTTTTTGTCAGCTTCTTGGGTTCTAGCCAGAGCAGCAAGCTTTGCCTTAAGTTGTTTGTCTTCAATTAGAGCTGCTGAAGCTTCCTTTCGCATCTTCTCTGTTAACTTGGGAAGCTCGGCTATCTTCTTCTTATCAGCCTCAATTTCGGCCGATAGATCTCTCAATTCGGCTTCAAGTGCAGCTTTTCTGACCTCCTTCATTTCAAGTTCAGATTCCAATTTGATCAGTAATTCCTTGCTATTCTGAGCTTGAGTATGCAGGTCTTTCACAGATTGTTTGGCTATGGACCTCCTCTGTTCCAAGGCTGGTCGAGAAGATTGATTTTTCAGAGCCTGCTTTACTGCAGCATATTGTTGATCCAAATGAGAGACTGGTTCCAAAGAGATTTTGATATTATCAGGAAGTTCTTGGTCAATGGATTCCAATACATCCCTTAAGAGATCAGCATCTTTGACTTGATCTTGGATACTCTTATGCAGCAAAGCAAGGATATCTTTTAGCTTTGTTTGATTTTCTTCTGACAGAGCTTGGCCAGAAGATGTTTCTTCCCCTTGTTCGGCAACCAAGTCGTCCACAGCAAAAGAATAGCTGGATGATGAAATGGTTTTCTCCTGAAAGATGGTTCTTGCCGAATTAGTAATAATCTGCTGAATAAAAGAGTAGAGAAAATTAAATAGTTGTGTTTACCTCGTTCCTGACTTCCTGAATGGGAGAAGGAAGCTTTTCAGGCTCAATTGGAAGATTCTGTGTATCTTGCTGAGGAGAAACTGGAGGACTTCTTGGTGGGGACAGTACTTCTGATTGGGGAAGAAGTTGCAAAGCTAAAGATGAGTCATGATGAGAAGAAGAGCTCCCCAAGATTGGATCCATTAAGGGTTGTTCTACAGTTAACAAAGAATGAGTGCCGATGAAAAAGAAGTTGGAAAAATAAAGTGGTAGAATTTTACCAGTCAATGGAGCATCGGCAAGATTTGTGCTGATTGCTAGCTGCTGTTCTCTGGCCTGAAATCAAGAAGAGATAAAGCTGAGCAGGATGCCAAAGGTATTATAGTTAAAGAAAATAGGCTCTGACCTTGATTTTGCTGCTTGTTCTTTTCTTTTTTACAACTGAGGGAGCAGTTAGAAGGAGGGTTTTTCTTTTAACAACTGATGGCCTAGTAAGTATTGGATCTTGAGAAGCCTGTCTAGTCATCAGTTGAGCCAAGGAAGGAGATTGATGCCCCAAGGCTGATACCGGGCCTGCAGCTTTGTATGAAATCGCCCTGGCAAGAGGGGCAGGTGTTATGTCTTGCAAAATAACAGAGTTAGAATCAATTGGGGTTAATATTATTGAGACAAATGAGGGATGAGCATGTTACCTCTGAAGTTGGCTGGTAATCAGACATTAATTCGAGACAGAAGGGATGGGTTGGCATGTTGAAGATATGATCATGGAGTTCTTGCCACCAGAAAATGAAAGAAGGGTGGGCAGATACTATTGGCACAAAGGGCTCAGGTGCATAGATAGTTCCACAGCATTTATAAGTAAAAATCCTTCTTGTCTCTTTGGAATCCTTGACAATCTCCCTAGGCTTGAGAAATTCGTGGAGAAATAGCCTAGGGGGCACTTGGCCACATCCCAACTGTCTAGCCATTATATTCGGCTGATAATATTCATAAGTGCTTTGAACCAGTCTTCCCCCACAGAATTCGGCTGGCAAGATGCAGGGCTGGATGAAGGCATTGAAAATCGCTATAGATTCTACATCAGTACATCCAGTTTCAAAGCTGAATTCGCAGGGGAGAGTGAGGTTGTCGTTGTCCAAATATGGAAACCAAAGGGGATGAGCAAAGCCTCTGAAGAAGAGCTCAAATAACTCGCCGATATTCTTATTGATAGATACAGTGGAGGCGGCCTCTCCATAGGTCTGACAACCTTTGGTTCTCCGATTTTCTCCTTCTTTATAATTGATTGAAGGAAAATCTCGGCTGTTGAGATCAATGGCGACGATTTGATGCATGTACAACTGTAACCACATTTGGACAAACCACCAAGGACCATTGACACAGGGGATTTTCTTGCTGGTGTGCATCAGGTGGGTGGTTTGATTGAGCATATGATAGACACTGCCCAGGAGGTATTTCCCGAGTGGAATGAGTTTTCCAGCGGCCAGCTCTTCAGCCATCACGATGTGATTCAGGGTTGGCTCATTGGCTTTGCCACAGAAGACCGATCTACATAGCCACATGTTCAGGAAGGCTCTGTATTCAACATCGGTCAGAGGGCCATCAGACGTATAGTTCTGAATGTATCTCTTGTATCCAACCCCTGTTTTTACTCCTGTCTGCTTGGAGGAACCTTTGTGGCCATATGGGTATACAGTTCCTGTAATATTTAGGCCGGTCATCATGTAGACATCGGCTAAAGTGGGGGACATTGGGCCATGGCCGAAAAGAAAAGCATTTGCACCATTGGACCAAAAATGGCAGGCTACAATCAGGAGGTTTTCATTCTTTGGTGTTTCGGCTAGTGACAGCTCCAAGCAATGAGAAATACACAGTTGGTCCCAGTTCTGTGTTTGGGGACTTTTGTCGTCAGACATCCTCTTGTACCAATTTCTCCAGCCGGCAATTGGGGGCAAAGGCCAGTTCTTGAGGGCATCTTGCCACTCATGAGGTTTTGTCAGTGAAATCTTGAAAGGGATCCTCTGAGATTCGGCTGCGATGATTTCGGAAGGGTCTGAATCCCCTACAGGGCCGAGGAAATAGGATGGAACTTTTTCCTCAACGGGAATGAGGATTTCGGCAGCTAGGGCCTATCAAAAATGGGGAAAGATGAGAAGAGATTTAAAGATGCAAATCGAAAGAAGAATGCCGAATGTGCTTGAGGGGATTGAAGTTTACCTGGAGAGCAAGATCTTGGTCCGCCATTTGAAGATTGGATCTTGGAAGTCGATGACCTAGGGTTCGGATCCGGATAAGAGCTCTGAAGATTCAAAAGGGGAAAGCGGGTGCCGAACAGAACTAACTTGGGAATGTTGAGTGCTTCTGGTCAATTCCGAGATAAAGTTACCTCTTATCCCGAAATTGAAGGGGCATGTGTTGACACCAAAAATTGGCACCAGGAAGAGGCTGACATGTGGGCCAGATTCGTTGAAAAGGTATCATTCGGCAAAGGAGTTTTTTCCCAAGAGCATTCGGCAAGGACGTTCTGCGGTCGGGAACGCATCGTCATTCGGCAAGAGAGCTGTTCCGCGAGAGGCATTCGGGAACGCGTAATGACGTGGATCAAGCATAAGGAAAAGGCTGGTTTAACTTGGAATGCAAGACGGATACGGTGCCCCGACATTTATCTTTTTAGGAAATAAAATAAATGTAATCGTAATCGATTGGGAGTCGTGTCGAAACCTGGGTATAAATATAAACCCATGGTAATTGTAAAAAGGATCCAATCCAATCAATCATACAACAAACCGGCCCCGTGCCAACTTCGAGTCCCTTAGTCGAGTCGTCGAGTTCTTCGAGAGGAATCATCGATCCGTCGACCTCCGTAAGTACCGGCAACCCTGCGCCATGCCTAGTATCATGCGGTGGATTTAGGCTCTGGTTCAGGAAGGTTCCATTGTTAGAGCATGAGCCATGCGGTGGGCTAAGTTTTAGCTTGGAACAAGTTATCGGCTCTATTTGATTTTGGCAAGATCTGATAGATTCATTAAGTTATCATGTGTTGCTCTGGATTTTACCTTTATGTTTAGTTCATTACAACACTCTTTTGCCCAATCTAGGTTGATTAGATTCGGTTTCCAGCTCATAATACATTGCGTTTCCATAGCCGAATTCGAAGTCAATCTAGATTGCCACGTGTCGCGGGTTCACGCTCGTTGGTCTTGCGTAGATCTTGACAGAACCGGGTATCATGCGGTGGATGCATGTTTTTGGGTCGTCTTAGAGCTAGTCATCCGGTGGACTAAAATTCGATTCGATCTGATAGATCTATCATCATCAGCGAGGCGTGTTCCTTCTTCATGGAACCCGATTCGGCTATATAGCTGTATTCGGCAGTATCGCCACGAGCGAAACGTGCTCATGGTTTTGTTTTAAATAAAGAATGCTTTTGGCCTTCCACGTTTAGAGTGTATCATGCGGTGGATTGCTCTATTCTTGGTTGGTGGCGTGATCCCGAGCAAGTCGTATCATGCGGTGGATTAACTTGTTTTGTTTCATGCCCGACGGGTTAGAAAGTACCTAGACATGCGGTAGACTAGTGCTTTTGATCTATGCATTCTTGTTTATTATGAAATTATGGTCATGTTTTCGCCCTTTTATTTATCTATCATGTTATGTTCCTCGTTAATCGGTTATGAGCATGCGTTACAACGTTTATTCAGTCAAATACCGATCTTTCGTCATGCTTACGTCACGCATTCGGCAGTGTGCTTCCTGCGCACCTTGCCGATTACCGAATGATGCTTTAAACGCCGACAGATAGCTTCTCCATAGCTATATGTCATTCGAAGTTGGCTCCGTAGCCGCAAATATGGAACTGACTGGTATCACCCGGTTCGTTCCAGGTGTTATCTAAACATCTTTTCTCCCTTTGTCAGTTTCAGGAAAATTGACTGGCACGCTTCCGGATTCAAAAGCCCGGGTCACGTGTGAAGCCAGCTAATTCGGCTTGCTGTGTGCTTGGCGTGAGGTGCGAATTTTACGTCAACACCGGCGGTGAGGTGGCCTAGGGTGGTGAAGAGCTAGCGCAGACGAGAGAGAAGAGGGAGGGGATCACATGGAGGCGCTCACCCCGGGTGGAGGTGGACCGGAACGGCGGGGATTCGGCCCGCGGCGGAGACGGTGGCCGGCAGCGGGGTGATCGAGTGGGCGGCGAGTTTCGGCGGCATGACGGCGACGAGGTCCGGCGGCGGAGGTGCTGCTTGGTGCGGGGAAGCTTCTAGTGGCCTCGGTTCCCGCCAGGGGTGACCGGGGCGGCCGGACTTCGGAGGCCGGCGGAGGGGCCGGCCGGCGGCGGCGCCTTTGCGTCGTTGAAGCGCGCCGGCAGTAGGACGGCGACGGCAATCGGCGGAATCGATGCGATTCGGCGAGGGGATCGCGAGGACGGGCTCCGCACGGGCGGAGAAGGACGGCGACGGTGGAATCAATGGTGGCCGGCGGCTATGGCGGCGCTCGGCTCCGGCGGCGGCGCTCCTGGCGGCGGCGGTGGTGCTCCGCGGCAGCGGTGGTGCTCCGCGGCAGCGGTGCCGCGCAGAGGGGCGAAGGCGGCTAGGGCTTGCAGGGCGGCGGCTTTTATAGGGGCGCGGACCCGTGCTTGGCATGGCGCACACGCCGAGGAAGGCCGGAGCGGTGGCGCGGCGCTGATTGCGGGGCGGCGGCGGTGCGGCTTCATGGGCCGCGCGGTATGTTGTGGGCCGGGGAGCTGCAGGTGGGCCACGCGGCTTCGGCTTGGGGCCGCGCGCAAGTTGGGCCGGCCCGTACCGGGCCACCAATCTCACATAAAGCATTTGTGACTTTCCAATCTAGTATTCTTATTTTTAGAATCATATAACCCGGTCTTTCATGACACCAACTCCTGCCCTATCTGTTTGTTGCCACTCTGGTTAACATTTGAATGCCTATATATATACGTGGAAATATTTATTCGGAGTCAAGATATGGATCTGGCTTGCATGCATGGCAAGAGGTCCCTATATATATGGAAATAATCTCTACAGTGGAACCTCGCCAGCTGGGTTTTAACCGAGGTTTGAGTTGTTAATTATTATTCCATGATATGTTTTCATATTTTAGATATTGCTGAATCAACCAGACAGATCTGATTTTACCATACAACACAACGCAAAATCGTGTCTCACATGTCTACAGTGGCAGCAATGGTAGCGTAGGGTGTGCAGTAATCGTACGGATGCTGCAGATAGGACCGTAGCACTAGAGGGACGTGCAGGCAGCCACGGTCCCATCCCGGTCCACATAGGTATGCCTCCTGATACAGACACACGTGACATGCATGATTTTTTTGATACTAAATTTTTGGAAGCACCCTTGGTGAGACTTGGATGCATGGGTCTGCTGCGGCTTGCACACGTGATCTGCGTGCTGCCTGCTGCTGTGTACCAGGGGCGTTTTTGGCTTCTCCGTGTGGACGAGGGCTTAGCTTGTTCGGTGAATGGCTCGATATTCACGGCTGTCTGATTGTATATGTAAGCTGATTCTCTAAGAGAAATGATTTTGTGGCTGAAAGTGATTCTTTAGCATAAACTCTCAAAATCAGGTTGGAGAATCACTTCACAGAATCAGGAGAAGCTACTTTTTTTCAGCTCCCAGCCACTTAATTTATTTCAGAGAATCACTTCACATAATCAGCAAATAATTGCTTCTCACTGGAAAACAGTTTGGCAGAGCTCCTCTGGATTCACCATAGAATCAGCTCTGGGAGCTCTACCAAACGGGGCACAGTTTTGCTGCATTACTCACAATTTGGGAAATTATCTCATCACCATCATCACATAAGCTAGCTAACTAGAGACTCATTGCCGTAAGCTCCAAATATCCTGAATATATATCCTCAGTGTGATGCACCAAATCATATGTGTACCGGAAGCAAATCAGTAGCTCTGCCAGCCACTCGTAGGCTTCTCTACGAATTTCAGACATATTATTAGTAATAATAAGAACCATGTTACCTCTAGTTACTCATACTAATTGTAATTTCAAGTGTTGTCGTTGTCTATTTGGTTATCTAGAACCTGAATAAATGCGTGTACACTGGAACCATAAAAGTAGCATTAATTGCTCATTTGATTGGCTGCATATGCACGTTTTCTAAATTGATGTGCATGTTGCTTTTATTAGATGATCCTCACTAGAATATACGTACTCTTTGTTTGAAAAAATTGACATGTTAAAAGAATATTTATATTAGAATGGAAGAAATTCTTATTTGGAAAGAATAATTACAGAAGATTTTGTTTGCAGGCCCGGGAAAAAGAGTGCGAAGAAAATCGTCATTGGCTCATGGACAATCGCAATGGCCTGAAGTGCCCGCGGTACACTCTCCGCCGCTTCGCCCAAAGTTTCCAAGTAGGGGCGGGTAGTAGAATCAAATTTATTATTATTGGCCGTAACGTATATATACAATTTAAACTACTAAACAAGAACGCTGAGCTGAGAACCAACAGAAAACTAATTATTTTTCCACTAGGCCTATAAAGAGGTAATTCATATATCACAAAAACGTCAGCTTGAGTGATTGTGTCACACCCGGATTTACACAAAACCCGAATGTGGCCATATGTGTGCCCAGGAAGTCCACAGACACATATAGCGAACAAATATGGTAAAGATCAGAGTACAATGCTTTATTCTCATCATATAGTAGCGTTTACATCAGAGTGCTTCAGAAATAAAACCATGGACAGCGGAAGACTAATACATCTCTCTAGCGTAGCCGCAATCCCACATGGACTCTGACTGGGAGAACGCGAACTCAGAAGTACGGCAAATCCTCTGGAAACTCCACGGCATAATCAGCCTGACTCCAATCTGTTACCAGTCCGGGATTTTGCCCAAAAATAGTAATAACAGCAAGTGTAACCCTGAGCAAGGCTATCATGATAGATCGTACACTCTGCAGAGGTTTCGCCCTTTACCCACCAGTCGCGTAAAAGTTCAAAGGAACTTTGCACCCAACCACGCACATCAACACTTCCGAGGTGTGACTGCATAGGGACGCTACGAGGCTTTCACAAGACACCCTAACAAGATAGTAGCCGCTGGAGTACTACAAGGTGGTGAGTCCTTAGGCACCGAGATCGACGTACGCTCACGGAGTCACACCATGAGGGGGTCGATGGCGTCCAGAGCGCGGGTATCCACCCCAACAATGCGCAACGCGCGGAGTTCTCAATCACTGAGACTCCCAACACGGAACTGGGTCTAACGAGACCTAGCCGACGGGGCTACCGTCCTTGGTGGAATCGGGAAAACACCCCGTGCCTTGCCTCCCACAACGTCGTTGGCCCCTCGGTAACCACTATCAAGCTAGAGCCGTACAAGCTACTTGACCAAGACCAGAGCCATTATAGTTCCGGCGGTGGCGACAGGCTCCTGGGTTGCCGCTTTAAGAACCGGTCCTTAGAGTGAGACATTAGAGCAAAGCACACAGCACATGCTCTAACTCCCTAATCCATGTTGCTAAAAAGAAAGTTTTAACATTAAAGTTGAAGTGGACCATTAATACAAGTTTAACAGTTAAATAATGGTGACAGTAGCTGCGCCTAGCAAAATACTACCCGTATGCAAAAACCCACAGGAATACAAGGACAGGGAAATAAATGCTAGGTACAACCTTAATGGTAAACAGTATTAGACACATGCGTATGTAATGAACAGTGTATTAAAAGTGAGATAGGTAGCAAGGATTGTCCGTGCTAATACTTGCCTTCCTCGGAGTACGGCTGCTGCTGCGAGTCCTGCTCTGGCACGTCCTCAACGTACTCGAAGTCCAAGGCTACAGGCTCTTCGACTGGACACGATCATCACGCAAGCATCCAAATCAATCATTACATGCAAACAAATTAATTCTATTTGAACAGTACACCAAACAGTGAAAACAGTACAAAAACAGGAGCTAGAAATATTCTACGCTTCGCTACGAACACGTGAGCGCGAGAATCACTCTAATCGGAGCTAAAACGAGAAAGTTATAAGGTTTTTAAGATCCAGGGACTAATCTGTGAAAAACCGAGGACCTATACGTAATTTCGTATTAAAACAGGAGGGCTAACGTGCAAAAACACCAGGGCTGGACCGCGGGTTCAATTTTTAAAAAGATCAGGGGCTTAAACGAATAAAACAGGACCTATCTGCAATTATTTTTGAACTGGAATGGACCGCGGGTTGATTTGCGAAAAGGACAGGGGCTCTTTAACAAAAGTGCCTCGGCGAACCGGTACGCGCCCGTCGGATCTGATTCGGACGGCTGGGATTAGAAACACGAAGGGGTATGGCTGATCTAATCTGGGCGGTCGATCTCGGATCGGACGGCTCTGATCGCCCGGCTCGCCGGGGACGAAGAAGATGCGGCGGCGCCGCTCGGCCGAGACGAGGGTTCGCCGGAGTTGGCCTTATCTCGGGCTAGGGTGCTCGTTTCTCGACGGGATCTGGTCCTACAGCTTCAGGGGAAGATGGCAAGTCGACCTAGGGGGTTCAAGTCGACCATCGGCCGGCGAGATGGCCGGTCGGCGGGGCGCGGCGGAGCGGAGCTCCGGTGAACCGCGGGGAGGGGGTTTTGGCTCGGTTTTGGGTCGGTTTTCTGGCTCTGGAGCTGCTGGGGAGGGTCACAAGTGTAACCGTGGTGATTTTGTGCAGCGTGATGTAGTGTGTCGGCTGGACGGCGGTGTCCGGCGGTGGATCGCCGTCGGCGGACGAGGGGAAGTGTGCCACGGTGCTCAGGCGCTCAAATTGAGGGGAGGGGGAGCTTCAGTACCTCGGGGCGGTGCTCCTGACGCGAGGAATTGGCCGGAGGAGTGGAAGGGAGAGATGGGCAGGACGAGGGTGCAGTTCAGGTTAAGTAAGCGCGGGGGAGGGCGGCCTCGGCGTGCGGGCCCGGCCGCGGCAGGCGCGCCATCACCGGAGCTGAAGAAGGAAGGTGAGGGGAGGGGCTGACGCGTGTGGCCGGGCTGTCAGCGAGTGGAGGAGGGGAGGCGGGAGCGGCTGCAGGCTGGGCCAAGCTGGGCCGCTGCGCGAGTTGCTGGGCCGAGCGGAGGTGAAAAGAGAGAGAGGGGGCGCTGGGCTGTGGGGGTGTTGGGCCGGACTGGAGAAAGAGTAGAGGGGGCAGAAACGAACCCGAGAAAGAGTTCAGGGAGTGGAAGTGAACTATGGGCCTAAAAACTTTTCTAGAGCTCCAAACAAAGTGATTCAAATTTGAATTTAAATAAATTTAAATTCTTGTTTGAATCACAAGCAATACAAAAATAAATGCAGCAGCATGAATGCAACAATAAATGTTTCTATCACTTATATTTGATTTTAAATTTTAGAAAATTATTACTTAGTCTATAATAAATAGGAGCAAGTATTAAATAATTAATTAAATGCCAAAAATTTTAAATTGAGCATTTTTGGGTGTTACAAACCTACCCCCCTTAAGTTGAATCTCGTCCTGGAGATTCGGATGTAGAGGCGAAGAGCTGTGGGTACTCGGACTTGAGGTCTTCTTCCCGCTCCCAAGTCGCTACATCTGCTGAATGCCGGCTCCACTGCACCTTGCACATCCGAATGGTCTTGTTCCTCAACACTCTTTCTGACACCTCCAGGATTCTGGTCGGATACTCCTCGTATGTGAGGTCTTCCTGAACATTCAACTCATCAATCGGGATCTGCTCTTTTGGCACCCGCAAGCACTTCTTCAACTGGGACACATGGAACACATCGTGTACTCCGGCTAGTCTCTCAGGCAGATCTAGCCGATATGCCACTTCGCCCATCCGTTCCTGTATCCTGAACGGTCCGATGTAACGAGGCGCCAACTTGCCTTTGGCATTGAACCGCTTTACACCTCTCATGGGTGACACCTTGAGGTACACAAAATCTTCAACCTTGAAGCTGAGGTCCCTCCGTCTGACATCGGCGTAACTCTTCTGTCTGGACTGGGCCACCCTCAGGTTCTCTCTGATCACCTGCACCTGCCGCTCTGCATCTCTGAGTATTTCCAGACCAAAGACCTGACTCTCTCCAGTCTGATTCCAGAACAATGGGGTCCGGCACTTCCTGCCATACAATGCCTCGAATGGTGCCATCTGCAGACTCTTCTGGTAGCTGTTATTGTAAGAGAACTCTGCATACGGCAAACTCTTATCTCAGCTGACACCGTACTGCAATGCACAAGCCCTCAACATATCCTCTAGTATCTGATTGGTCCGCTCTGTCTGACCATCTGTCTGCGGGTGATAAGCTGAGCTGAAATGCAGCTTCGTGTCCATAGACTCATGTAACTTCCGCCAGAAGTGTGAGGTGAACTGTGTACCACGATCTGACACAATCCTCTTCGGCACTCCGTGTAAGCACACAATCCGCTCCATGTACAACTCTGCTAGTCTGGCGCCGGTGTAGGTGGTCTTCACTGGCAGAAAGTGGGCCACCTTGGTCAGACGATCAACAGTCACTCAAATAGAGTCAAATCCTCTCTGAGTGCGGGGCAGACCAGTGATGAAGTCCATGCCAACTTCTTCCCATTTCCACTCCGGGACCTTCAACGGCTGAAGCAATCCAGCGGGCCTCTGATGTTCTGCCTTGACTCGCTGACATGTGTCGCACAATGCCACGTGAGTCGCCACATCACGTTTCAATCCGTACCACCAGAATCTCTCCTTGATGTCCTGATACATCTTAGTGCTGCCTGGGTGGATCGAATAAGCTGAGTCATGTGCCTCTCTCAGAATCATCTCTCTGATCTGCGCTATATCTGGCACACATATCCTCTTTCCATGCCATAGAGTTCCCTGATCATCAACTCGGAATCCAGGGGCCTTTCCCAGTGCAACATTCCCCACAATCTCTCTGATCTTCCCATCCTGCAGCTGACCTCTCCGGATTTCCTGCTTGAGTGTGGGCTCCACTGCCATCTCTGTGATGCTGGTGACGAATCCCAGACTCATCTTCTCAAACTCTCGGCTGAGTTCCTCTGGCAAACAATGACCGGTGATCCTGTTCACATAGCTTCTCCTGCTCAAAGCATCTGCCACCAAGTTGGCCTTCCCTGGGTGGTAGTGGATCTCCAGATCATAATCCTTGATCAGTTCTAACCATCTGCGCTGTCTCATGTTCAGATCTGCCTGAGTGAAGACATACTTGAGGCTCTTATGATCAGTGTAGATGTCACATCTGTGCCCAATCAAGTAGTGTCTCCAGATCTTTAGGGCATGTACCACAGCTGCCAACTCCAAGTCGTGCGTCGGATAGTTCTGCTCATGCTTCCTCAGCTGCCTGGACGAATAAGACACAACTCTGCCCTCCTGCATAAGGACGCAACCCAGTCCTAGACGAGATGCATCGCAGTAGATGGAGAAACTCTTAGCCAAATCCGGCAATACTAGCACTGGGGCTGTAGTCAACCTCTTCTTCAACTCTTCAAAGCTGACCTGGCACGCCTCTGTCCACACAAACGCGGCATTCTTCTCAAGCAGAGCAGTCAGCGGCTTAGCAATCTTGGAGAATCCTTCAATGAACCGTCTGTAGTATCCGGCCATCCCAAGGAAACTCCTGATCTCGCTCACATCCCGTGGGGGATTCCAGCTCAACACATCGCTGACTTTCTTCGGATCAATTGCCACTCCTCCATTGGACAACACGTGTCCCAGAAATGCCACTTCCTTCAGCCAGAACTCACACTTGCTCAACTTGGCGTACAACTGATGTTCCCGAAGTCTCTGCAGCACCAATCTCAAGTGTTCCTCATGTTCTTCCTCATTCTTGGAGAAGACTAGAATGTCATCAATGAATACCACCACAAACTTGTCAAGGTAATCCATGAACACGCTGTTCATCAAGTACATGAAGTATGCAGGAGCATTGGTCAATCCAAAAGACATGACCAAGAACTCGTACAACCCATACCGAGTAGTGAAAGCGGTCTTGGGAATATCCGACTGTCGGATCCTCATCTGGTAATAACCCGACCGAAGGTCTATCTTGGAGAACACACAAGCTCCTCTCAGCTGATCGAACAGATCATCAATCCTTGGCAGCGGGTACTTGTTCTTGATGGTCACTTCGTTGAGGGCTCGATAATCCACGCACAACCTCTGTGTGCCATCCTTCTTGTCGACGAACAATACCGGTGCTCCCCACGGCGAAGCACTCGGACGAATGTACCCCTTGGCCAACAACTCGTCCAACTCCTTCTTGAGCTTTTCCAGCTCCTTCGCTCCCATCCTATACGGCCTCTCGGCTATAGGTGCAGTGCCAGGTTTTAGTTCAATAACGAATTCAACATCTCATTCCGGAGGCATACCTGGCAACTCGTCAGGGAACACATCCGGGAACTGGCTCACCACCCTGATATCTTCGGTTGTCGTCCCTTCAGCTTGATTGGCTTGGCCTTGCTCTGAGGAATTTGCTGCCTGGTACTCCACCTTGTCACCGGACTCTGCTGTCAGCTGGATGGTCCTCGTAGCACACCTGATCACTGCATCATATCTGGTCATCCAGCTCATACCCAGGATCAAATCAAATCCAAGGGTCTCCAAGACTATCGGGCGTGCCTCAAAATCCACCCCCCTTATGGTGAGGGTGATACTGGGGCAGCGTAAAGTGGCGCGTTGCTCCCCCCCCTGGTGAGCTTACTAGCATAGCATTCCTCATGGGCAGCAATGCCACTAGGTTCTTTTTTACAAAAGCAGCGGATATGAAAGCATGTGAAGCTCCAGAATCAAATAAAACAGTGGCGGGGGTCGAATTGACGAGGAACGTACCCACAACAACATCAGTGGCTGTCTCTGCTGTCTCTGCACCAGTGTGGTTGAGCTTGCCCCGGACCGGAGTCTGCGGTGCACGACCTCCCTGCTGCTGACCCTGCGGCTGCCCAACTCTCTGAGCACTGCCCTGCTGGTTCTGTCCGGCGGCGTTCTGGATCTTCTTGGGGCAAACATTGGCGAAGTGTCCCTGCTCGCCACAGTGGTAGCACACCCTCGGACCCACCGGTGTAGTGTTGACTGGGCTGATGCGCTGAACTGGACTGGGCTGCACCTGGCTGCGCTGAGCTGGACCCAACTGTGGCTGACCCTGAGGACGCTGCTGTTGTGGCGCCCGAGGAAACTGAGGACGCTGCTGCTGGTACTGGCCACGACCGAGCAAGCCGGACTGACCCTGGAAGCGCTGCTGGCCTCCCACCTGCTGACTCTGTGGAGGTGCGAAGTGTGGACGACTGCTGCTGCCCACCTGCTGTCCCTGGAGCTTCCTCTTCTTGTCCTCCATCTCACGACGCTTGTGCTCCAACATCAGAGCGTCGTCCACCAGCTCGTGAAAGGTCGGGAACTTGGTGCACATGAGCTGGTACTGGAGAGCATCCTGGAGACCGTCACGGAACCTGGCCTGCTTCTTCTGGTCGGTGGCCACGTCTTCTGGAGCATAACGGGCCAATGCGACGAACTTGTCACGATAAGCCGTGACACTCATCCCTTCCTGCTTCAGAGCCAGGAACTCTTTCTTCTTCAGAACCATCAAAGCCTCCAGCACGTGGTGTGCACGAAAGCTGCTGCAGAACTGCTGCCAGGTGATCTGAGTACCGACCGGGCCAGAGGACTGGTATGAATCCCACCAATCCAACGCCGGCCCCTGAAGCTGCCCTCCGGCGTACAACACCTTCTCCCTGTCATCGCACTGGGCGATGTCCAACTGTCTCTCCACTGCCTTGAGCCAGTCATCTGCCTCAAGGGGGTCGCTGGCCTTGCTGAAGGTCGGCGGGCGTCCCTTCAGAAACTCGCCCCTCTTGTCTCTTGGCGGTGCAGCTGCCTGGGGATGATGTTGGTTCTGCTGGATCAGCCTCATGGTCTCAGCCATCTGCTGCATCATCTGAACTTGAGCATACATCAGCTGCTCAATGGTGGGGATCTGATGGTTTGGATTCAGGTTCGGGGGCGGGTTTTGGTTCGGAGGCTGACCACCCGCATTGCCCCCGGGGTTAACCATCTATAATCACAAAGGTCAGATGTCAGTTGATTAGTACGAGAAAAAATATATATAACCCCCCTGCTATCTAAACAATAAAGTCCTTAAGCCTTATTCCAACATCTAGATGGTTGCAGACAGGTGTCTACGCCCATCACAATCATTACAAAGAACCAAATCAAACATATGCATAATAATAATAAGTACAAGCATTTAAAGACATAAACTCACACAAGACTCGACTGTTAGGTCTTTAAATTTAAAACATGGGGGTCTCCTAGTAATTTGTCATCCGTACTATCTAGGCTGCGTTCCTACAGTCAACACTGCTCTGATACCAATCTGTCACACCCGGATTTACACAAAACCCGAATGTGGCCATATGTGTGCCCAGGAAGTCCACAGACACATATAGCGAACAAATATGGTAAAGATCAGAGTACAATGCTTTATTCTCATCATATAGTAGCGTTTACATCAGAGTGCTTCAGAAATAAAACCATGGACAGCGGAAGACTAATACATCTCTCTAGCGTAGCCGCAATCCCAAAGGGACTCTGACTGGGAGAACGCGAACTCAGAAGTACGGCAAATACTCTGGAAACTCCACAGCATAATCAGCCTGACTCCAATCTGTTACCCGTCCGGGATTTTGCCCAAAAATAGTAATAACAGCAAGTGTAAGTAATGGAAATTACTTAGCAAGTATAGCACGGGTTATGAAGGCTCAAAAAGGCTAGACTCGGCTTAACTGCATTAGCACTTTTAGTTGGTTCGTTTTATCATTGTCCAAATTACTACATGTGAATGAATACCCGGTTGCATCCCAAATTAATAAAGTGTAAGTGACATTAAGCAGTAATAAATATCAAGTTTTAATCAAAAAGGATCCAGGCCGCTCGTAACCCTGAGCAAGGCTATCATGATAGATCGTACACTCTGCAGAGGTTTCGCCCTTTACCCACCAGTCGCGTAAAAGTTCAAAGGAACTTTGCACCCAACCACGCACATCAACACTTCAGAGGTGTGACTGCATAGGGACGCTACGAGGCTTTCACAAGACACCCTAACAAGATAGTAGCCGCTGGAGTACTACAAGGTGGTGAGTCCTTAGGCACCGAGATCGACGTACGCTCACGGAGTCACACCATGAGGGGGTCGATGGCGTCCAGAGCGCGGGTATCCACCCCAACAATGCGCAACGCGCGGAGTTCTCAATCACTGAGACTCCCAACACGGAACTGGGTCTAACGAGACCTAGCCGACGGGGCTACCGTCCTCGGTGGAATCGGGAAAACACCCCGTGCCTTGCCTCCCACAACGTCGTTGGCCCCTCGGTAACCACTATCAAGCTAGAGCCGTACAAGCTACTTGACCAAGACCAGAGTCATTATAGTTCCGGCGGTGGCGACAGGCTCCTGGGTTGCCGCTTTAAGAACCGGTCCTTAGAGTGAGACATTAGAGCAAAGCACACAGCACATGCTCTAACTCCCTAATCCATGTTGCTAAAAAGCAAGTTTTAACATTAAAGTTGAAGTGGACCATTAATACAAGTTTAACAGTTAAATAATGGTGACAGTAGCTGCGCCTAGCAAAATACTACCCGTATGCAAAAACCCATAGGAATACAAGGACAGGGAAATAAATGCTAGGTACAACCTTAATGGTAAACAGTATTAGACACATGCTTATGTAATGAACAGTGTATTAAAAGTGAGATAGGTAGCAAGGATTGTCCGTGCTAATACTTGCCTTCCTCGGAGTACGGCTGCTGCTGCGAGTCCTGCTCTGGCACGTCCTCAACGTACTCGAAGTCCAAGGCTACAGGCTCTCCGACTGGACACGATCATCACGCAAGCATCCAAATCAATCATTACATGCAAACAAATTAATTCTATTTGAACAGTACACCAAACAGTGAAAACAGTACAAAAATAGGAGCTAGAAATATTCTACGCTTCGCTACGAACACGTGAGCGCGAGAATCACTCTAATCGGAGCTAAAACGAGAAAGTTATAAGGTTTTTAAGATCCAGGGACTAATCTGTGAAAAACCGAGGACCTATACGTAATTTCGTATTAAAACAGGAGGGCTAACGTGCAAAAACACCAGGGCTGGACCGCGGGTTCAATTTTTAAAAAGATCAGGGGCTTAAACGAATAAAACAGGACCTATCTGCAATTATTTTTGAACTGGAATGGACCGCGGGTTGATTTGCGAAAAGGACAGGGGCTCTTTAACAAAAGTGCCTCGGCGAACCGGTACGCGCCCGTCGGATCTGATTCGGACGGCTGGGATTAGAAACACGAAGGGGTATGGCTGATCTAATCTGGGCGGTCGATCTCGGATCGGACGGCTCTGATCGCCCGGCTCGCCGGGGACGAAGAAGATGCGGCGGCGCCGCTCGGCCGAGACGAGGGTTCGCCGGAGTTGGCCTTATCTCGGGCTAGGGTGCTCGTTTCTCGACGGGATCTGGTCCTACAGCTTCAGGGGAAGATGGCAAGTCGACCTAGGGATTTTAAGTCGACCATCGGCCGGCGAGATGGCCGGTCGGCGGGGCGCGGCGGAGCGGAGCTCCGGTGAACCGCGGGGAGGGGGTTTTGGCTCTATTTTGGGTCAGTTTTCTGGCTCTGAAGCTGCTGGGGAGGGTCACAAGTGTAACCGTGGTGATTTTGTGCAGCGTGATGTAGTGTGTCGGCTGGACGGCGGTGTCCGGCGGTGGATCGCCGTCGGCGGACGAGGGGAAGTGTGCCACGGTGCTCAGGCGCTCAAATTGAGGGGAGGGGGAGCTTCAGTACCTCGGGGCGGTGCTCCTGACGCGAGGAATTGGCCGGAGGAGTGGCGGTGCGGCGAGTCGACGGCGAGCGGCGGACGGCGGCGTCGGTGCGTGCCGGCGAGGGGGCTCCGGTGCGCGGGAAGGGGCTCGGAGCAGCTTGGCGGGGTCCTCATGGAGCGGCGAAGCGGCTCCAAGGATGGGCCGGGGCGAAGATGCACCGGAGCTGCGAGTTCGTCGGCGCGGGTGCTCGGTCGACGGAGAACGGCGGCGCTGGCGGAGGGGCAAGCGGCGGCGGTAGGGTTTCGTGTGGAAGGGAGAGATGGGCAGGACGAGGGTGCGGTCCAGGTTAAGTAAGCGCGGGGGAGGGCGGCCTCGGCGTGTGGGCCCGGCCGCGGCAGGCGCTCCATCACCGGAGCTGGAGAAGGAAGGTGAGGGGAGGGGCTGACGCGTGGGGCCAGGCTGTCAGCGAGTGGAGGAGGGGAGGCGGGAGCGGCTGCAGGCTGGGCCAAGCTGGGCCGCTGCGCGAGTTGCTGGGCCGAGCGGAGGTGAAAAGAGAGAGAGGGGGCGCTGGGCCGTGGGGGTGTTGGGCCAGACTGGAGAAAGAGTAGAGGGGGCAGAAACGAACCCGAGAAAGAGTTCAGGGAGTGGAAGTGAACTATGGGCCTAAAAACTTTTCTAGAGCTCCAAACAAAGTGATTCAAATTTGAATTTAAATAAATTTAAATTCTTGTTTGAATCACAGGCAATACAAAAATAAATGCAGCAGCATGAATGCAACAATAAATGTTTCTATCACTTATATTTGATTTTAAATTTTAGAAAATTATTACTTAGTCTATAATAAATAGGAGCAAGTATTAAATAATTAATTAAATGCCAAAAATTTTAAATTGAGCATTTTTTGGTGTTACAGATTGTGAATCAACAAGTTTGTAGGATTTATGGAGAAGCTATAGGGGCCGATATATATGATGAATGTTTTGTAAATAGCTACTCTTCGTGGATTGTAGCATGGGCTCTTTTTGTTGGAGGTGTTGGAATTTCGAATCTTCCGCTAAAGGACAAGTTACCGAATGGAACAGGAGCCTGAGTCTCTATATGAGATGAGTAAGATAATTTGTCTTTTAGGATTGCAAGTAGAAAATAATATATGCCCATAAGGATAATTGTGTGTCATGTTGGCATATTACATTCATAGTGTTGAAAAATTATGTTAAGTGTTGGACCACACCTAGATTAAAATCCTGGCTACACCACTGAATACATGTGATTTCCAGAAATGGTAGTCACTACTGAATAAGTACTTGAAAATTCATAAAAAATCAAGAAAATGCCTCAAATGTTTCCGGTAATAGTCTCCAGATATTGAGCCTATATTTATTCCAAACTGTAAACATGACTTGTCGTACAACACGTGTGCTACCACGTGGACTCCTCCACAGAAGAGAATGCACGTCCACACGTAGTAACATTGGAAAGAAAAGCACATTGACTTACACACAAATCCTAAATGCGAATGCAACACAAGGAGACCACGCATACGCCGATGGCGCCGTATGCATTATTAATTATTGATACGATGCATGCATGAGCAGGAAAAACCAAGCAAGTTGGTCAGGTCAGAGGTTGTAGTCCTTGAGCTCCCACTTCCCTTGGGCGTTCTTGACCATGCACTTGTTCTGAATCACCCACCAGCTGGCCGGCACGGGGTACTCGTCCTTTAGCGCGTCAGTGTCCCTGTTCAGAAGCGCCCAGTCACGGTCCACCTCGAGCTTGAACCCTCCAGCGCTGCCCTGCTCCGCGGCCACGCCATGCAGGTAGCCTTGGAGGTTGTGAGCCGTGCCCTCAGGGTCCTTCAGGTACGGCGACAGGGCTGTGTTGATGTGTAGTTGCACAGCCACATCAGCGTACACCAGTCCTAATATCTTCATGTTGTCGATGATATTGGGTACGGGATCTATCTTGTTCTTCACGTGGAGGGCCCTCAGGTCACGAAATGATTGGAAGGCACCCTTAAAGAAGTGGTCGCCAACGGGTGGGCACGCGAACACGATAGCCGTCACCGGGCACGGCGGCCGGGAGGAGCCCGCGGGGGCGTTGAGGCCGTTGGCGACGATGTCGACGGCGTTCAGGATGGAGAGCGCCGCGCCGAGGCTGTGGCCGGTGACGGTGATGCTGGTCTCCTCGTCCTTGTACAACTCCATCAGGCTCCTCACCTCCTCAAGAACCTGGACTTTGGCGCTGGTCTTTGTGTACTTGGAGTCGGGGTTGCTGGCCGTGTACAGGGACAGGAAGCCCCTGTGCACGCGGGCCAACGCGTTGATGCCGGCCTTGGAGCCCAGCACCTGGTCGGCGGGCACGGGAAAGAACTCAAAGTCCTCGATCCACTCCGGGGCTGTCACCGACCCGCGCCATGCGACGACGATGTCGCGCCTCCCAAGAGCCGCGGCTCCCTCGTCCGTGGCCACCGCCACGTAGCCTATGAAGTTGGACTCCCTGCACCACGCGTCCTCGAGCGCCGGATGCGGCAGGACGAGGAACGGCGGGAGCAGGGACGACGGCTCCACCGTGGCGTACACGAGCTTGGTGACCCTGTAGTGCCCGGCGGCGGGCACCCCCGTGCCGGCCAGCAGGTTCGAGCGGTCGTACATGCAATCGCCGGCGTGCGGCGAGCGCTTCTCCTTGTTGAACGCGTCGCCGGTGGCCTGCACGAGCTCGCCGTAGGAGATGATGGACTTGCGGAGGTCCATGTCCAGCGGGTCAAGGAGGCCGTTCCATGAGTTCTCGCCGTGGAGCTCGCGCCACCTCTTGGCGATGCTTCCGGTAGCTCCAGACGACGGCATGGCTACTACCCTGGCTACGCACCCGGCCTAGCTAGCTTGTACTTGCTCAGCTAAAGAACCTGTGTTTGTGTTGTGGGATACAAGCTAGCTCGTGTATTCGTTGTGTGGTTTCATTGCTTCAGCTTGGTATGCATTTATAGGACTCTCCTGGTCGATCCATGCATGCATTTTCTCCCATGCATGCATCTTCTCCTCCATGGATTTGGCTGTGGAGCAATAATAGTACGCATGGCACAGCTAGCTAGGACCGTAGGACTAGCAGGGTTGCAGAGAGGATACACGTGACATGCATGAGTTCTTGGACACTGCATTTGTCGATGCATGCCTCCTGACTTGGATGCATGGATTTGCTGCGGCTTGCACACGTGATATGCGTGCTGCCTTGCTGCTGCTGTGTGTACCATATGGGCGGGCGCTGTTGGTTTCTTCCGTTTGGACCAGGCGTTAGCCTGTCCCATGTGGACCAGCAGGGCCATGTCACGGATGACTGAGAAGAACGGCATGAGAAGAGAGCTTAGGTGCACGCGTAGCATGTGGGTGATTGGGTGGCAAGGTCACCAGGACTGGTGTTATTGTGAGACCTCTCTGGGGGTTAAGCATGGGAAGATAACCGGATGGAATGAGACTAATCGAAAGAGCTAACGAATCTGCCTCTTGTTTCGCTTTGCTTCCATTCACCATCTAAAGGACCGAAATAATGACGACCCAAAGAGGATTCAAGGAGAGCCTAAATAAAAGGTAGTGCTCAAATTACCTTGCAATGATTTTACTTACTGTAGTATAATAGTGACATCTCAAAAATGCATCGCATGGGATGAGACTGCATGGATATAAAGACAGCGCGCGAGCACTGAAACCATATAGATCTCGTGCCGGACCTAAAACTTTTTTTTTGCACTTGTTAACATTTTATACACCGTAGTATATATAGAATTAATTCTTTGTATTGGAACCTCTCTATTAGGGACGAAAGCGGATCGGATCGGAACGAATAATACCTTCTCTATATCGTCATCCATATTTTTTTTGTTGGATGCGGAGCAGAGCAGATATTCATGGATTCGGTTGTAGAGACAGATTTTTTCGGATGTCGGAAATATACGGACTCGGATCTAAGTCGGCGCGTATGCGGATTAAAATAGATGGATAATATATTCTTATATGTAGCTTTTTAGAGCATCTCCAATAGTGTCTAAAATATAAAGCCCCAAAAAAACTTGTTTTGGGATCTTGTCAACATTTATAGGGAGTAAAAAAGAGCCACTCTTCCAACAGTGCCCAACAAAACCGCTCTAAAAAATAAAAAGTTATGCCACATCAGCTATTAATTGGTCCATCTGTTATTTTTTTTCACGTGAAAAGAAAAACACCCGTATGTCCAGCTCCCATCGGAGGGTTTTTTTTTCTATCTTTAAAATCTTCTCCCCTTTTTTTCTCTCTTGCGGAACGGAAAAAACTGACGGAGGTGGGGGATTGGGACTGCGGAAACTAGAGGTATATTTGACTCGGAAATTGCTTTAATTTTGGGCACACCAAAATTTTGGGCATGAGATTGGAAACATGTTGGAGCATTATTTTTTTACTTTTATTCCTAAACCAAAATTTTGGGCATGAGATGAGACATGTTGGAGCATTATTTGACTCGGAAATAGCTTATGGCGATGAATATTCTCTAAATCAGAGTCACAATGCAACAATATAATATAAAAAACACGGTTAATTAGTCTCATGTTGTCCGTTGAGGCGAAAGGAGTTGAGTAGCGTCCGACAGCTGGTGTTCGTGATTCACACAAGAATGCCGATGAACCGCCAGATCAGAGGTTGTAGTCCTTGAGCTCCCACTTTGTAACACCCAAAAATGCTCAATTTAAAATTTTTTGGCATTTAAATAATTATTTAGAGCTTGCTCCTATTTATTATAGACTAAATAATAATTTTCTAAAATTTAAAATCAAATATAAGTGATAGAAACATTTATTGTTGCATTCATGCTGCTGCATTTATTTTTGTATTGCTTGTGATTCAAACAAGAATTTAAATTTATTTAAATTCAAATTTGAATCACTTTGTTTGGAGCTTTAGAAAAGTTGTTAGGCCCATAGTTCGCTTTAGCCCCGTGAACTTTTCTCAGTCCAATTCTGCCCCCTCTTCTCTTTCTCCAGTCCGGCCCAACACTCTCCCTCACAACACTCGGCCCAGTCCACTTTTGCACCTCCAACTCTTTCCCCGGCCTGACTTCACCCCCCCTCCTCTCTTCTCTTTTTCCTTCCCCGCCGGCCCAGCAGCCGCTCCTTCCGGCCCAACTTGGCCCAGCCTGCAACCGCGTCTTACTCTCTCCCACTGCCACGCCGGCCCCGCTCGTCAGGCCGCTGACGCCAGCCTGGCGTCACTTTCCTTCTTCTCCCGCCCGTTGATGGCGCTGCCTGCCGCGGCCGGCCCGCACGTCGAGAAGATCGCCATCGCCCTACTTAATTGCCCAATGCCGCTGCCTCTCTCACCCCCATCGCCCAACCCTAGCAGCGCCGCCACTTCTATACCCCGCCATCGCCGTTTTCTCCTCGCACAGAGCTCCGCCGCCGGTCGCTGCCGTCGGTCGCCACCTCCGCGGGCAATTGGAGCACACCAAGCCGGCCACGAGCTTCACCGCGACGAGGTGAAGCCCTTGGACCGTGCCACGCTGCCGGGTTGCGGCCGGAGAAGCTTCCCCGCGTGGAACCGCCGTCGTCCCCAAGCCCGAGCGCCGCCGCTCGCCGTCCCACCTCTCTGGACCTGCTCTGACCAATTCACTACGTCAGGAGCATCGCACCGAGGTAACGAAGCTCCTCCCCCCTTCAATTTGAGCTCCTGAGCACCGTAGCACACTTCCCCTCGGCCGCCGACGGCGATCCACCGTCGGACACCGCCGTCCAGCCGACACACTACATCACGCTGCACATAATCACCACGATTGCACTTGTGACCCTCCCCAGCAGCTCCAAAGCCAGAAAACCGACCCAAAACCGAGCCAAAACCCCCTCCCCGCGGTTCACCGGAGCCCGCCTCCACCGCGCGCCGTCGTCCGGCCGCCTCGCCAGCCAACCCATGACTAGAACACCCCTAGTGGACTTGCCTTGTTCCCGTGAGCCTGTAGGACCAAGCCTCGTGCCATTTGGCGCTCCCTAGCTCGAGTTATGGCCGATTCCGGCGAAGTTCGCCGTTGGCCCGAGCGGCGCCGCCGCATCTTCTTCGTCCCCGGCGAGCTGGGCGATCAGAGCCGTCCGATCCGAGATCGACCGCCCAGATTATATCGGTCGATACCCCTTTGCGTTTTAAATCTCAGCCGTCCAGATCAGATCCAACGGCTGCCACGCGTCCTGACCGAGTCAATACCGGTCAGCGCGGGCTGTTTTGCTAAAGAGCCCCTCGGCTTTCTGGTAATCAACCCGCGGTCCAGGCCAGTTCAAAAATAATTACAGATAGGTCCTGTTTTATTCGTTTTAGCCCCTGCGCTTTTGAAAAATTGAACCCGCGGTCCAGCCTTTGTGTTTGTGCACGTTAGCCCTCCTGTTTTAATAAGAAATTACGTATAGGTCCTCGGTTTTTCATAAATGAGCCCCTGGAAGTTTCAGAAACTTGCCAACAAGTCCCTGAACCTTAGAAACGCTATAACTTTCACGTTTTAGCTCCGATTAGTGTGATTTTCGCGCTCATGTGTTCGTAGCGAAGCGTAGATTATTTCTAGCTCCTGTTTTTGTACTATTTTCACTGTTTGGTGTACTGTTCTAATAGAATTAATTGTGTTTGCATGTAATGATTGCTTTGGATGCATGCGTGATGATCGTGTCCAGTCGGCGAGCCCGTAGCTTTGGACTTCGAGTACGTTGAGGACGTGCCGGAGCAGGACTCGCAGCAGCAGCCGTACTCCGAGGAAGGCAAGTTATAGCACGGACAATCCTTGCTACCTACTCACTCTTTTAATACACTGTTCATTACATACGCATGTGTTTAATACTATTTACCTTTAAGGTTGTACCTAGCATTTATATCCCTGTCCTTGTACTCCTATGGGTTTTTGCATATGGGTAGTATTTTGCTAGGCGCAGCTACTGTCACCATTATTTAACTGTTAAACTTGTATTAATGTCCACTTCAACTTTAATGTTAAAACTTGCTTTTTAGCAACATGGATTAGGGAGTTAGAGCATGTGTTGTGTGCTTTGCTCTAATGTTTCCCTCTAAGGACCGGTTCTTAAAGCGGCAACCCAGGAGCCTGTCGCCACCACCGGAACTATAATGGCTCTGGTCTTGGACAAGTAGCTTGTACGGCTCTAGCTTGATAGTGGTTACCGAGGGGCCAACGGCGTTGTGGGAGGCAAGGCACGGGGTGTTTTCCCGATTCCACCGAGGACGGTAGCCCCGTCGGCTAGGTCTCGTTAGACCCAGTCCCGTGTTGGGAGTCTCAGCGATTGAGAACTCCGCGCGTTGCGCATTGTTGGGGTGGATACCCGCGCTCTGGACGCCATCGACCCCCTCATGGTGTGACTCCGTGGGCGTACGTCGATCTCGGTGCCTAAGGACTCACCACCTTGTAGTACTCCAGTGGCTACTATCTTGTTAGGGTGTCTTGTGAAAGCCTCATAGCGTCCCTATGCAGTCACACCTCGGAAGTGTTGATGTGCGTGGTTGGGTGCAAAGTTCCTTTGAACTTTTACGCGACTGGTGGGTAAAGGGCGAAACCTCTGCAGAGTGTACGATCTATCATGATAGCCTTGCTCAGGGTCACGAGCGGCCTGGATCCTTTTCGATTAGAACTTGATGTTTATCAATGCTTAATGACACTTACACTTTATTAATTAGGTTGCAACCGGGTATTCATTCACATGTAGTAACTTGGACAATGATAAAACGAACCAACTAAAAGTGCTAATGCAGTTAAGCCGAGTCTAGCCTTTTTGAGCCTTCATAACCCGTGCTATACTTGCTAAGTAATTTCCATTACTTACACTTGCTGTTATTACTATTTTTGGGCAAAATCCCGGACGGGTAACAGATTGGAGTCAGGCTGATTATGCTATGGAGTTTCCAGAGGATTTGCCGTACTTCTGAGTTCGCGTTCTCCCAGTCAAAGTCCCTGTGGGATTGCGGCTACGCTAGAGAGATGTATTAGTCTTCCGCTGTACACGTTTTTATTTCTGAAGCACTCTGATGTAAACGCTACTATATGATGAGAATAAAGCATTGTACTCTGATTTTTACAATATTTGTTCGCTATATGTGTCGGTGGACTTCCTGGGCACACATATGGCCACATTCGGGTTTTGGGTAAATCCGGGTGTGACAGATTGGTATCAGAGCCGTGCTGACTGTAGGAATGCAGCCTAGATAGTACGGATGACAAATTACTAGGAGACCCCCATGTTTTAAATTTAAAAACCTAACAGTCGAGTCTTGTGTGAGTTTATGTCTTTAAATGCTTGTACTTATTGTTATTATGCATATGTTTGATTTGGTTCTTTGTAATGATTATGATGGGCGTAGACACCTGTCTGCAACCATCTAGATGTTGGAATAAGGCTTAAGGACTTTATTGTTTAGATAGCAGGGGGATATATATATTTTTCTCGTACTAATCAACTGACATCTGACCCTTGTGATTATAGATGGCTAACCCCGGGGGCAATGCGGGTGGTCAGCCTCCGTACCAGAACCCGCCCCCGAACCTGGATCCGAATCGTCAGATCCCCACCATTGAGCAGCTGATGTATGCTCAAGTTCAGATGATGCAGCAGATGGCTGAGACCATGAGGCTGATCCAGCAGAACCAACATCATCCCCAGGCAGCTGCACCGCCCAGAGACAAGAGGGGCGAGTTTCTGAAGGGACGCCCGCCGACCTTCAGCAAGGCCAGCGACCCCCTTGAGGCAGATGACTGGCTCAAGGCAGTGGAGAGACAGTTGGACATCGCCCAGTGCGATGACAGGGAGAAGGTGCTGTACGCCGGAGGGCAGCTTCAGGGGCCGGCGTTGGATTGGTGGGATTCATATCAGTCCTCTCGCCTGGCCGGTACTCAGATCACCTGGCAGCAGTTCTGCAGCAGCTTTCGTGCACACCACGTGCCGGAGGCTTTGATGGTTCTGAAGAAGAAGGAGTTCCTCGCTCTGAAGCAGGAAAGGATGAGTGTCACGGCTTATCGTGACAAGTTCGTCGCGTTGGCCCGTTATGCTCCAGAAGACGTGGCCACCGACCAGAAGAAGCAGGCCAGGTTCCGTGACGGTCTGCAGGATGCTCTCCAGTACCAGCTCATGTGCACCAAGTTCCCGACCTTTCACGAGCTGGTGGACGGCGCTCTGATGTTGGAGCACAAGCGCCGTGAGATGGTGGACAAGAAGAGGAAGCTCCAGGGACAGCAGGTGGGCAGCAGCGCTTCCAGGGCCAGTCCGGCATGCTCGGTCGTGGCCAGTACCAGCAGCAGCGTCCTCAGTTTCCTCGAGCGCCACAGCAGCAGCGTCCTCAGGGTCAGCCACAGATGGGTCCAGCTCAGCGCAGCCAGGTGCAGCCTAGTCTAGTTCAGCGCATCAGCCCAGCCAACACTACACCGGTGGGTCCAAGGGTGTGCTACCACTGTGGCGAGCAGGGACACTTCGCCAATGTTTGCCCCAAGAAGACCCAGAACGCCGCCGGACAGAACCAGCAGGGCAGCGCTCAGAGAGTTGGGCAGCCGCAGGGTTAGCAGCAGGGGGGTCGTGCTCCGCAGACTCCTGTTCGGGGCAAGCTCAACCACACCGGAGCAGAGACAGCAGAGGCATCTACTGATGTCGTCGTGGGTACGTTCCTCATCAATTCGACCCCCGCCACAGTTTTATTTGATTCTGGAGCTTCGCATGCTTTCATATCCGCTGCTTTTGTAAAAAAGAACCTAGTGGCATTGCTGCCCATGAGGAATGCTATGCTAGTAAGCTCACCAGGGGGGGAGCAACGCGCCACTTTACGCTGCCCCAGTATCACCCTCACCATAAGGGGGGTAGATTTCGAGGCACACCCGATAGTTTTGGAGACCCTTGGATTTGATATGATCCTGGGTATGAGCTGGATGACCAGATATGATGCAGTGATCAGGTGTGCTACGAGGACCATCCAGCTGACAGCAGAGTCCGGTGACAAGGTGGAGTATCAGGCAGCAAATTCCTCAGAGCAAGGCCAAGCCAATCAAGCTGAAGGGACGACAACCGAAGATATCAGGGTGGTGAGCCAGTTCCCGGATGTGTGCCCTGACGAGTTGCCAGGTATGCCTCCGGAATGAGATGTTGAATTCATTATTGAACTAAAACCTGGCACTGCACCTATAGCCAAGAGGCCGTATAGGATGGGAGCGAAGGAGCTGGAAAAGCTCAAGAAGGAGTTGGACGAGTTGTTGACCAAGGGGTACATTCGCCCGAGTGCTTCGCCGTGGGGAGCACCAGTATTGTTCGTCGACAAGAAGGATGGTACTCAGAGGTTGTGCGTGGACTATCGAGCCCTCAACGAAGTGACCATCAAGAACAAGTACCCGCTGCCAAGGATTGATGATCTAATCGATCAGTTTTGGGGAGCTTGTGTGTTCTCCAAGATAGATCTTCGTTCGGGCTATTATCAGATGAGGATCCGCCCGTCAGACATACCCAAGACCGCTTTCACTACTCGGTACGGGTTGTATGAGTTCGTAGTCATGTCCTTTGGGCTGACGAATGCTCCCGCATACTTCATGTACCTAATGAACAGCGTGTTCATGGACTATCTGGACAAGTTCGTGGTGGTATTTATTGATGACATTCTGATCTTCTCCAAGACTGAAGAGGAACATGAAGAACATCTGAGATTGGTGCTGCAGAGACTTCGGGAACATCAGTTGTACGCCAAGCTGAGCAAGTGTGAGTTCGGGCTGAAGGAGGTGGCATTTCTAGGACACGTGTTGTCCAATGGAGGAGTGGCAGTTGATCCGAAGAAAGTCAGTGATGTATTGAGCTGGAATCCACCACGGGATGTGAGCGAGATCAGGAGTTTCCTTGGGATGGCCGGATACTACAGACGGTTCATTGAAGGATTCTCCAAGATCGCTAAGCCGCTGACTACTCTACTAGAGAAGAATGCCGCGTTTGTGTGGACAGAGGTGTGCCAGGTCAGCTTCGAAGAGTTGAAGAAGAGGTTGACTACAGCCCCAGTGCTAGTATTGCCGGATTTGGCTAAGAGTTTCTCCATCTACTGCGATGCATCCCGTCTAGGACTGGGTTGCGTCCTTATGCAGGAGGGCAGAGTCGTGTCTTATGCGTCCCGGCAGCTGAGGAAGCATGAGCAGAACTATCCGACGCACGACCTGGAGTTGGCAGCTGTGGTACATGCCTTAAAGATCTGGAGACATTACTTGATTGGGCACAGGTGTGACATCTACACTGATCATAAGAGCCTCAAGTATGTCTTCACTCAGACAGATCTGAACATGAGACAGCGCAGATGGTTAGAACTGATCAAGGATTATGATCTGGAGATCCACTACCACCCAGGGAAGGCCAACTTGGTGGCAGATGCTCTGAGCAGGAGAAGTTATGTGAACAGGATCACTGGTCACTGTTTGCCAGAAGAACTCAGCCGAGAGCTTGAGAAGATGAGTCTGAGATTCGTCACCAGCATCACAGAGATGGCAGTGGAGCCCACACTCGAGCAGGAGATCCGGAGAGTGTTGACGTAAAATCCGCACCTCACGCCAAGCACACAGCAAGCCGAATTAGCTGGCTTCACACGTGGCTCGGGCTTTTGAATCCGGAAGCGTGCCAGTCAATTTTCCTGAAACTGACAAAGGGATAAAAGATTTTTAGATAACACCTGGAACGTACCGGGCAATACCAGTCAGTTCCATATTTGCGGCTACGGAGCCAGTTTCGGACGACATATAGCTACAGGGAAGCTATCTGTCGGCTTTAAAGCATCATTCGGCAATCGGCAAAGCATACAGGAAGCGCACTGCCGAATGCGTGACGTAAGCATGACGAAAGATCGACATTTGACTGAATGAACCTTGTAACATATACTCACAGCCGATTAACGAGGAACAGAGCATGATAGATAAATAAAAGGGCGAAAACATGACCATAATTTCATAATAAACAAGAATGCATAGATCAAAAGCACTAGTCTACCGCATGTCTAGGTACTTTTCAACCCGTCGAGCATGAAACAAGCAAGTTAATCCACCGCATGATACGACTTGCTTGGAATCACACCACCAACCAGGAATAGAGCAATCCACCGCATGATACACCCTAAACATGGAAGGCTAAAAGCATTCTTTATTTAAAACAAAACCGTGGACGTGTTTTGCTCGTGGCGATACTACCGAATACAGCTATATAGCCGATTCGGGTTCCATGAAGAAGGAACATACTTCGTTGATGATGATAGATCTATCAGATCGAATCGAATTCTAATCCACCGGATGATTAGCTCTAAGACGACCCAAAAACCTGCATCTACCGCATGATACCCGGTTCTGTCAAGATCTACACAAGACCAACGAGCGTGAACCCGCAACACGTGGCAATCTAGATTAACTTCGAATTCGGCTATGGAAACGCAGTGCATTGTGAGCTAGAGCCGAATCTAATCAACCTAGACTGGGCAAAAGGAGTGTTGTAATGAATCGAACACAAAGGTAAAATCCAGAGCAACACATGGTAACTTAATGAATCTATCAGATCTTGCCAAAATCCAATAGAGCCGATAACTTGTTCCACGCTAAAACTTAGCCCACCGCATGGCTCATGATCTAACAATGGAACCTTCCTGAACCAGAGCCTAAATCCACCGCATGATACTAGGCATGGCGCAGGGTTGCCGGTACTTACGGAGGTCGACGGATCGATGACTCCTCTCGAAGAACTCGACGACTCGACTAAAGGACTCGATGTTGGCACGGGGCCTGTTTGTTGTATGATTGATTGATTGTGCAATTACAATTACCATGGGTTTATATTTATACCCAGGTTTCGACACGACTCCTAATCGATTACGATTACATTTATTTATTTCCTAAAAAGATAAACGTCGGGGCACCGCATCCGTCTTGCATTCCAAGTTAAACCAGCCTTTTCCTTATGCTTGATCCACGTCATCACGTACTCCCGAATGCCTTCCGCGGAACAGCTCTCTTGCCGAATGACGATGCGTTCCCGACCGCAGAACGTCTTTACCGAATGCTCCGGGGAAAAAACTCCTTTGCCGAATGATACCTTTTCGACGAATCCGGCCCACATGTCAGCCTCTTCCTGGTGCCAATTTTTGGTGTCAACACATGCCCCTTCAATTTCGGGATAAGAGGTAACTTTATCTCGGAATTGACCAGAAGCACTTCAACATTTCCAAGTTAGTTCTGCTCGGCACCCGCTTCTCCTTTCGAATCTTCAGAGCTCTCATCCGGATCCGAACCCTAGGTCATCGACTTCCAAGATCCAATCTTCAAATGGCGGACCAAGATCTTGCTCTCCAGGTAAACTTCAATCCCCTCAAGCACATTCGGTATTCTTCTTTCGATTTGCATCTTTAAATTTCTTCTCACCCCTTTCCATTCTTGATAGGCCCTAGCTGCCGAAATCCTCATTCCCGTTGAGGAAAAAGCTCCATCCTACTTCCTCGGCCCTGTAGGGGATTCAGATCCTTCCGAAATCATCGCGGCCGAATCTCAGAGGGTTCCTTTCAAGATTTCACTGACAAAACCTCATGAGTGGCAAGACGCCTTCAAGAACTGGCCTTTGCCCCCAATTGCCGGCTGGAGAAATTGGTACAAGAGGATATCTGATGACAAAAGCCCCCAAACACAGAACTGGGATCATCTGCGTATCTCTCATTGCCTGGAGCTGTCATTAGCCGAAACACCAAAGAACGAGAACCTTCTGATTGCAGCTTGCCATTTTTGGTCCAATGGTGCAAATGCTTTTCTCTTCGGTCATGGCCCAATGTCTCCCACTTTGGCCGATGTCTACATGATGACCGGCCTGAACGTCACAGGAACCATACATCCATATGTCCACAAAGGTTCCTCCAAGCAGACAGGAGTAAAAACAGGGGTTGGATACAAGAGATACATCCAGAACTATATGTCTGATGGCCCTCTGACCGATGTTGAATACAGAGCCTTCCTGAACATGTGGCTATGCAGATCAGTCTTCTGTGGTAAAGCCAATGAGCCAACTCTGAATCATATCGTGATGGCTGAAGAGCTAGCTGCCGGAAAACTCATCCCACTCGGGAAATACCTCCTGGGGAGTGTCTACCATATGCTCAATCAAACCACCCAGCTGATGCATACCAGCAAGAAAATCCCCTGTGTCAATGGTCCTTGGTGGTTTGTCTAAATGTGGCTGCAGTTGTACATGCACCAAATCGTCGCTATTGATCTCAACAGCCGAGACTTTCCTTCAATTAATTACAAAGAAGGAGAAACTCGGAGAACCAAAGGTTGTCAAACCTATGGAGAAGCTGCTTCCACTGTATCTATCAACAAGAACATCGGTGAACTGTTTGAGCTCTTCTTCAGAGGTTTTGCTCACCCTCTTTGGTTCCCATATTTGGACAACGACAACCTCACTCTTCCCTGCGAATTCAGCTTTGAGACTGGATGCACTGATGTACAATCTATAGCAATCTTCAATGCCTTCATCCAGCCCTGCATCTTGCCAGCCGAATTCTGTGGAGGAAGGCTGGTTCAAAGCACTTATGAATACTATCAGCCCAACATGATGGCTAGACAGTTGGGATGTGGCCATGCGCCCCCTAGGCTATTTCTTCACGAATTTCTCAAGCCCAGGGAGATTGTCAAGGATTCCATAGAGACAAGAAGGATTTTCACTTACAAATGCTGTGGAACTATCTATGCACCTGAGCCTTTTGTGCCAATAATATCTGCCCATCCTTCTTTCACCCTTTGGTGGCAAGAACTCCATGATCATATCTTCAACATGCCAATTCATCCCTTCTGTCTCGAGTTAATGCCTGATTATCAGCCAACTTCAGAGGTAATATGCTCATCCCTCATTTGTCTCAATAATATTAACCCCAATTGATTCTGATTCTGTCATCTTGCAGGATATAACACCTGCCCCTCTTGCCAGGGCGATCTCATACAAAACCGCAGGCCCAATATCTGCTTTGGGGCACCAATCTCCTACCTCGGCTCAACTGATGGCTAGACAGGCTTCTCTAGATCCAACACTTACTAGACCATCATCTGTCAAGAGAAAAATCCTTCTTTTAGCTGCTCCCTCAGTTGTAAAGAAGAAAAGAACAAGCAGCAAAATCAAGGTCAGAGCCCTCTTTCCTTAACCATAATGCCATTGGTATTTTGCTCAGTTTTATCTCTTCTTGGTTTCAGGCCAGAACACAGCAACTAGCAATCAGTGCAGATCTTGCCGATGCTTCATTGACTGGTAAAATTCTACCACTCTATTCTTTTAACTTCTTTCTCATCGGCACTCATTCTTTGTTAACTGCAGAACAATCCTCAATGGACCCAATCTTGGAGAGCTCTTCTTCTCATCACGATCCATCTTCAACTTTGCAACTTCTTCCTCAATCAGAAGCATCATCTCCACCAAGGAATCTTCCGGCTTCTCCTCAGCAAGATACACAAATTCTTCCCATTGAGCCTGAGAGGCTTCTTTCCCCCATTCAGGAAGCCAGGAATGAGGTAAACATAATCATTCACTTTTTCTACTTTTTTATTCAGCAGATTATTATTAATTCGGCAAGACCTTTTTTCAGGAGAAATCCATTTCATCATCCAGCTATTCTTTTGCTGTGGATGACTTGGTTGCCGAACAAGGGGAAGAAACATCTTCTGGCCAAACTCTGTCAGAAGAAAATCAAACAAAGCTGAGAGATATCCTTGCTTTGCTGCACAAGAGCATCCAAGATCAAGTTAAAGATGCTGATCTCCTAAGGGATGTACTGGAATCCATTGATCAAGAGCTTCCTGATGATATCAAAATCTCTTTGGAACCAGTTTCTCATTTGATTCAACAATACGCTGCAGTAAAGCAGGCTCTGAAAAACCAATCTTCTCAACCAGCTCTGGAACAGAGGAGATCCATAGCCAAACAATCCGTGAAAGACCTGCATACTCAATCTCACAACAGCAAAGAATTACTGACCAAACTGAAATCTGAACTTGAAAATAAGAAGGTCAGGAAAGCTGCACTTGAAGCCGAATTGAGAGATCTATCGGCCGAAATCGAAGCTGATGAGAAGAAAATGGCTGAGCTTCCCAATTTGACAGAGAAGATACGAAAGGAAGCTTCAGCAGCTCTGACTGAAGAAAAACAACTCAAGGCAAAGCTTGCTGCTCTGGCTAGAACCCAAGAAGCTGACAAAAACTTATTAGAGAACATTAGCAATATGATATCGGATGCTAAAAATATAATCTCAAAGCACTTGGGTTTGTAATTGTAACAAACAGTCGATAGCCGAATGCTTTATCAATCTTGCAATCTTGTCATTCCTTAACTCTGCTTTTCTCCATTGTGGATAACTCATTCGGCAAAGCTGGATATAACAGTGTCAGACCCGAAAACGCTTCAAACACGACATAGCCGAATTTCACTCAGTCAAAACCGAACACGACTCGGCAAGAATCCCAAATGACATGGAAACCGATCGGTTGGAAAATCCTTTCCACCTTCCGAACTCCTTGGAATATGCACCACAATCTTCGGCCACGATCTCTTCGTTAGTTCCATAAATAAGAACCTTGAGCACTCCTAATCTTCCACCAAATCTTTCAACCCGAGCTCTTTGCTAGCCTGAGTCTCTTCCTCTTCCAGCACAGTAACCTCCAAGAAACCCTGATGTCTAACAACAGAAGACGCCCGGCTGTCGACGAAGCCGAAGGGAGCCGCGCCGGCGCTCGTCGGAGGTGATGACCGTCTGCCTCTCCTTATCCTTTCCTCCAGATTTTGCCTTATTCTCAACTTCCTTTGTATTTTCAGGCTCATCCAATGGAACCCCGCTACTGCCTTGACCGCGGCTCCGGCTGCAGCGGATGACTCTTCGGAGTCATCTAGCCGATCCTCAAGGCCCAACTGGGATTTGCCCTATTCGGATAGCGATGCCCGTCGATTCAAGCAGGAACGTGACGACATTCGGCGTGAGCTGGAGGTCATCTCCAAACAAGCCGGGATCGCAGATCTAGAGTGGCAACACCAGCGCAAGCAGCTGCTCGAGACCATCGACGGTAATTTCTGTGGTTTGCTTAACTTCAATCTGGCCTTGGACTAACCCACCGTTGCTTCGTAATTTTACAGATCGCGACGCTGAACTCGATCGGCTGAAGACGTTGGTCGAGTCTCTGGCAAACAAGGTGAATGCTCCTGGGGACACGCCAGAAGCTTGCCTCGGCGCAGTAGCAGGCCGCATCGATGAGGTGGCCTCACACGGCATCCGTCTGGGGACCGCCGCAGGCCTAGCCGCCATGTCGACGCGCACTGGCGCTGACTACTCCAGGCTACCGCCCGGCTTCGCCAACGGCAATCCGGAGGAGATTGATGACATTGAGGCCTCCATAGATCGCCTTGATGCTCATGGCGCCGCCATTGCCGATTCCATTCATCCCCAGTCTGTTCTGAACAGGTTGTTCCATTAGTTTGTACTAGGGATTATGGAATTTCGGCAATAAAACTTATCTTTTGCAGTCTTTATGTGATGACTCTGCCAAACTCATTTTTTGTAATATATTTACACTAAGGGCAATACGTTCTAGTATTGGCCATTTCTTCTTCTGTCAATATTCTTGTTCTGAAGACGGCTCCTTCCCGAATGCCGGCTATTTCAGTTGTTCCGACATTGGACTTTTCAATCAACGATCAATCTCAACACTAGGATAATATTTCTTCAAGTATCTCCCATTGATAGCAGCAGTAAACTCCTCTCCTAGTAAAGTTTTCAGGATATATGCATTTCCAGGCACGCATCTGACCACTCTGAAAGGGCCTTCCCAGTTTGGAGACCACTTACCGAATGCACTGTATTTAGTTCCAATCGGCAATATTGCTTTCCAAACCAAATCTCCTTCTGCAAATTGCTTGACTTTCACCTTCTTGTTGTAATATTTAGCAACTCGCATTTTATTTTTCTCAATATTTTCCAAGGCTCTGAGACGAATCATATGCAAATCTTCTAATTCGTCCATCATTAAATCATTATAATCTTTAGAACTTAAATCTTTTTGCAACTTAATTCTCCTTGAGTCTGACTGCATCTCCCATGGCAAGATAGCATGATGTCCATATACCAATTCATAAGGAGACGTCTGTGTAGCTCCACGTGGAGCCATTCGGTAAGCCCATAAAGCCTCATTGAGTACCGAATGCCACTTTCTTGGCTTCTGATCAATCTTCTTTTGTATAATTTTAATCATAATCTTGTTAGAAGCCTCCGCCTGACCATTAGCTTGGGCATAATAAGGAGAAGAATTCAACAATTTGATGCCCATACTTTCAGCAAAATTTCTGAACTCTGAAGATGTAAACTGAGTTCCTTGATCTGTGGTGATTGTTTGAGGAATTCCAAATCTGTAAATAATATGTTCTTTAACAAATTCAACCATATTTTCTGATGTCACCTTCTTTAATGGAATCGCCTCAACCCACTTAGTAAAATAATCGGTTGCTAAAAGCAGAAACTTATGCCCGTTGCTAGATGGAGGATTTATTTGACAAATCAAATCTATACCCCATCCTCTGAATGGCCATGGCTTGATAATAGGATTCAAGACCGATGCTGGAACTCTTTGAATGTTTCCAAATCTCTGGCAATCTTGGCATCCTTTGTAATATTCAAAGCAGTCTTCTAGCATTGTGGGCCAATAGTACCCAGTTCTCCTAATAACCCATTTCATTCGGTAAGCCGATTGATGTGCTCCACACAGCCCATCATGCACCTCACTTATCAGCCTTTTTGCTTCTTCTTGACTTAAGCAATGTAACAGCACCCCATCTAAGGATTTATAATATAAATTATCATCAAGAAGAACAAACTTTAAAGCTTTATACCTGAGCTTTCTAGAAACTTTTCGGGATGGATTCTCCAGATAATCAATAACTTCTTTTCTCCAATCATCTTCTGCCAGATTACTCCCGAAAGCATATACATCACTAGCAAAAACTTCTTGAAGCTCTTTATAACCCGAAGCACTTTGAGCTAATCTGTTCGCCTCTTCATTGTCTTTCCTAGGAATATGCCGTAGAATTACTGACTGAAACTCCTTTAAGATTTGCTTGCATTCTTCATAGTAATTCCTTAAGACATCGTTTCTGCACTCATATTCGCCATTTAGTTGCCTTATGACTAGTTCTGAATCTCCGAAAATTTCAACTGCAATGGCCTTTGCTTCTCTCAAGTATTGAAGTCCTCTAAGCAACGCTTCATATTCGGCTTGATTATTAGTGACAGTAGGTTGAATAGGAATAGCAAATTCAAATACCTCTCCTTTTGGCGAAATTAACAAAATACCTACTCCACCACCCTTGTCACATGAAGATCCATCGAAGAATAATACCCAAGGAGTAATTTCAAGCAAATTAGCTGATGAATCGTGATGTTCAGTAATGAAGTCAGCAATGATCTGTCCTTTAACAGCTTTTGCCGATTCAAACCTTAACTCAAATTTAGACAAAGCTAAAATCCATTTGCCAATCCTCCCGTTCAAAATTGGCATAGACAACATGTGCTTTATCACATCAAATTTTGAATACACAATGCATTCGGCATGTAGCAAATAGTGCCGAAATTTTGTACAGGAGTAGTAAACACATAAACAAAGCTTCTCGGTAGCCGAATACCTCGTTTCGGGATCAAGCAATTTTCGGCTAAGGTATGCAACTACCCTTTCCTTTCCCTCAAATTCTTGTATGAGGGCCGATCCAATAGTCTGGGTATCGGCCGCCACGTACAACTTAAAAGGCTTGTTCAGCTGTGGAGGTACCAATACTGGTGGTTCTTTCATGTATTTTTTGATCTCATCGAAAGCCTTTTGTTGTTCGTTACCCCATACAAATTTCTGATCCTTCTTGGCTTTTAGCAGTGAAGAGAAAGGTAACACCTTTTGTGATAAATTTGATATGAATCTTCTTACGAAATTGATCTTACCAAGTAATGACTGCAATTCCTTAAGATTAGTTGGAGGAACAACTTCATCAATGGTTTTCATACTTTTCTTGCCAACTCCTATTCCTCCTTCATGCACCAAAAATCCCAGAAACTCTCCTGCCGAAACTCCAAAAGCACATTTATTCGGGTTCATCTTGAGCCCATGTTTCCTAGTGCACTCTAGAGTTTTCTTTATGTCGGCCAAATGTGCTTCATGATCCAATGACTTAATCACAACATCATCAATATATATTTCCACAATCTTGCCGATCAACTCATGAAAAATATAATTCATGGCTCTTTGATAAGTTGCACCAGCATTCTTCAAACCAAACGTCATGACAACCCATTCAAACAACCCTATATGTCCTGGACATCTGAAAGCTGTTTTCGCTATATCTTCCAATGCCATAAAAATTTGATTGTACCCTGCACTACCATCCATGAAACTAATCACTTTATAACCAGCAGCAGCATCAACCAACGAGTCAGCAATAGGCATTGGATATCCATCCATGGGTGTAGCTCTGTTCAGATCTCTAAAGTCTATGCAAACTCTCATCTTCCCATTTTTCTTGTACACAGGAACAATATTAGAGATCCATTCTGCATATCTGCATGGCCGAATAAAATTTGCTGCTATTAATCTTTCCACTTCTTTCTTTACATCGGCCAACACTTCATCTTTGTAGATTTTCTGGGGTGGTTGCTTGTAAGGTTTATAACCAGGCTTGATCGGCAATCGATGCTCAACAATGGAACGATCTAAACCAGGCATCTCCGAATAATCCCAAGCAAAGCAATCTTTGTATTCTTTTAACAACTCAATCAACTTTTCTCTGAAAACTGAATCCAAGCTAGCACTGATGAATATCGGCCTTGGTTTGTCACCATCTCCAATGTCTACTTCTTCTAATTTATCAGCCGACACAAATCCATGTCCTAGCTTCCCATCAGTTCCATCAATTGGATTATCCATTAAAAATTACTAAAAGAGCCGATTGCTTCGATCGGCTGTTGATCACTGCTGACTGGTTCAACAGGACCTTCTCCCCAGTCCTTACCTGAGAAACAATCTATGCCTTGATATTCCCAGAAGGCTGGTTCTACATTAGCCACGCTAATTGAATCATCTGCTGGGACAATTTCCACTTCATCATCTATCCACTGAATAAGCTGCTGATGCATAGTAGATGGAATACAGCAATTCGCATGGATCCAATCCCTTCCAAGTAGCAAGCTGTATGCCCCTTTGCCTTCAATAACAAAGAAGGTTGTAAGCAGAATCTTAGATCCAATCATCAGGTCTACATGTACACATCCTTTGGTGTCCGAAGGATTTCCAGCAAAATCATTCAAAACGATGCTTGTCGGCGTTAAATCTCCAGGGCTCATGCCAAGTTTCCTGAATGTGTTGTATGGCATCACATTAACAGCAGCTCCACTATCAACAAACATCTTCGTCAGTGGCTTTCCGTTGACATATCCTCTTAAGTACAGTGGCTTCATGTGCCGATTCTGGACTGGCTTCTCGAAAATAGCTTGCTTATTCAATACCAATTGTGCCATTAACCCACATTGCTCGGCTTCATCCACTTCTGACAATATCTCTTCCTGTACAATTTGATTAGCTGGAGCCATGAATTCATTCGGCAAGAAACATACCATGCATGTAGGAGCCGAATGACCCGATTCGTCAGGTTTGTCTTTTGGACGCCATATCGATCTCAATCTGGTTCCTGCTCGTTTCAACTCTTGATTCCTCAGGCGCTGGACTCTTCTCTTCTGGCTCCTTCTTAAACCAGGTGGACACCACTGTCCTTTTTGCCAGACATACTCACGATCTTCTTCTTCAGCATGTCTTTTCCTTGGTTGATCATCATTCTCATATATTTTTAGACGCCGATCACCACTAGGATGTATCCTTCCAATTCTTTCGTGGACGGATCGGCGACTGGCACCATTTTGCCTATATTCAATAAATCCATCATTGCATTCAGGACAGTTATTCCATGTAGGCAGCTTTAAACCCTCGTTCCAACAGTGTTTGAAGAAGGCGCAATCCCAATGTGCACGTTCTTGTTCTCGGACATATTCCTCTTGTTCTTCCTCATACCTTTTTTCTTCGCACCTTCTCTTCTCCTCCTCGTATTCATGCCTCTGATAGCGTTCTTTTTCTTGCTGACGCTGCCACTTATTGAGGAGAATGCGCGATGTGACTCTGGGTCTATAAGATTTCCCAATATCAAATCGACTATTCGGGAAGCGAGGCTTTTCCTGCCGAATCTGTTCGATCGTGATTTGCCGATCAGGATCGACTGAGCCATTCTGCTTTGCTTCTTTCGACGTCAGGATTCTCATCTTTCCCTTTTCTCCAGATTCGGCAACATTCACCATATTGATTGAAAACCCAATCATATTTTGAGGAAACGGGTTATTGTCCAACTTCATCTTATTGTCGAATTTCAGATGCCCTTCTTGGATAGCTTTCTGAATCCTCACTCTAAAAACCCTGCATTCATTTATGGAATGAGAATTTCTATCATGGAATCCACAGTACCTTTTATCTTTCACTCCATCAGGCCGAAGCATAGAATGCCCCTCTGGTAGCTTGATTCGGCCTTCTTTTACAAGATAGTCAAACAATTTATCTGCCTTAGTTACATCAAAATCATAGGTGCCCTTATTCTGTTTAATCCACCTCTGATTCACCATGACTGGTTCTTTGGCCCACACTATCTCTGCTGCAGCTATCTCCTCACTATCTTCATACTCATCCCCTTGATCTGCTCTTTCAAGGAATTGGTTATATATGTCAGCTACATCATTATTTTTAGTAAATCTGGCATCTTTCTTGAAACCATATGCCTGGTTACTCATTAAGGCCAATCTGTGTGACAACTGGCCCAGATCATCGAACTCCATCCCGAATAGCTTTTCCCGAATGGTAGGCAGCATGCCAGCTACAGCCATACCAGCTAGCTGGTCATCAGGTATGTTCAGAGAAAAGCACATGCTCTTTGTTTCCCTAAACCTTTTGAGGAACTCCGTAGGTGTTTCATTATTCCTCTGCCTTAAGCTGGTCAAATCAACCAACTTTTTCTCGGCACTGCCAATGTAGTAATGAGCATGGAATTTTTGCTCCAGGTCTTTCCAAGTACAAATCGACTGAGCAGGCAAAGAAGCAAACCATGTAAAAGCTGGACCCGTTAGTGACAAAGGAAAGTATCTGATTCTAAAAGCCTCGTCCGCTGAAGCTTCTCCAAGTTGCATCAGATATCGAGCTATATGTTCCACAGTGCTAGTATCATCTTGTCCTGAGAACTTAGTAAACTCTGTAGGCACCTTGACTCTATTCGGCAATGATACCCTCTGGTACCATTCTGGGAAAGGAGACGAGTACATATACCCCTGATTTTTAGGCTTCAAACCGAATTGATTTTGCAATACATCGGTCATTTTTTGCACCATGAGATCAATATTGGTATCTTGATTCCCTGGTCTTCCAGCAGGTATCCCTGTAGTACCACCATACCCGGGATTCGGGAGAGCGTCAATAGCATTGTAATCCATGAACTCTAAATATCCGTTTCCATACACATCTCTTTGCAGCCTGTTGTTCAGAGGAGATATCTTGTAAGCAGAAGCAGGTGGATTTCCCGTAGTGCCGAATGCCATATCACCATATGTACGAGGTTTCGGCAATGCTTGCTGAAGCTCTTGCTGAATCGGCTGTCCATTCGTGTCTTTGGTTCCAGAAACTTCAGTTTCTTCAATACCTTTACCATGACGTTTTGGGACCGATGCTTGAATATTGAAATATGTTGGTCCTCCAAGTTGTCCATGCGCTTGCTCAAAAGGTTTATCCACGTGTTGACCAAAGATGTTGACCATTATGAGCCGAAAACTGTTCAGGAATGCAGCATTATGATTGGTCATTGTTTCTCCTAAAGCCTTGTACAACAAGCTAGAGAACTTCTCCCTTTCTTCTTCTTCAGTAAGATCAGATTGTCCCGGCAGAAGAACTCTTGGCAGATCTGACTTGAGAAACGGTGCACCACTCCTGTTCTTAGCAAAAGACAGCAAGCATTTCTTGATGAACTGATCTGCAGCAATCTTCACCATTTGTTGATGTTCATCAGACAATTCTTCAAAAGTGACATCCAGAATGTCTTTTAATTCAGGCATCTTCGAAGCTTGTGGTCCCACCGGGCGTGCCAAAAAGTGTGTTGACGTAAAATCCGCACCTCACGCCAAGCACACAGCAAGCCGAATTAGCTGGCTTCACACGTGGCTCGGGCTTTTGAATCCGGAAGCGTGCCAGTCAATTTTCCTGAAACTGACAAAGGGATAAAAGATTTTTAGATAACACCTGGAATGTACCGGGCAATACCAGTCAGTTCCATATTTGCGGCTACGGAGCCAGTTTCGGACGACATATAGCTACAGGGAAGCTATCTGTCGGCATTAAAGCATCATTCGGCAATCGGCAAAGCATACAGGAAGCGCACTGCCGAATGCGTGACGTAAGCATGACGAAAGATCGGCATTTGACTGAATGAACCTTGTAACATATACTCACAGCCGATTAACGAGGAACAGAGCATGATAGATAAATAAAAGGGCGAAAACATGACCATAATTTCATAATAAACAAGAATGCATAGATCAAAAGCACTAGTCTACCGCATGTCTAGGTACTTTTCAACCCGTCGAGCATGAAACAAGCAAGTTAATCCACCGCATGATACGACTTGCTTGGAATCACACCACCAACCAGGAATAGAGCAATCCACCACATGATACACCCTAAACATGGAAGGCTAAAAGCATTCTTTATTTAAAACAAAACCGTGGACGTGTTTTGCTCGTGGCGATACTACCGAATACAGCTATATAGCCGATTCGGGTTCCATGAAGAAGGAACATACTTCGTTGATGATGATAGATCTATCAGATCGAATCGAATTCTAATCCACCGGATGATTAGCTCTAAGACGACCCAAAAACCTGCATCTACCGCATGATACCCGGTTCTGTCAAGATCTACACAAGACCAACGAGCGTGAACCCGCAACACGTGGCAATCTAGATTAACTTCGAATTCGGCTATGGAAACGCAGTGCATTGTGAGCTAGAGCCGAATCTAATCAACCTAGACTGGGCAAAAGGAGTGTTGTAATGAATCGAACACAAAGGTAAAATCCAGAGCAACACATGGTAACTTAATGAATCTATCAGATCTTGCCAAAATCCAATAGAGCCGATAACTTGTTCCACGCTAAAACTTAGCCCACCGCATGGCTCATGATCTAACAATGGAACCTTCCTGAACCAGAGCCTAAATCCACCGCATGATACTAGGCATGGCGCAGGGTTGCCGGTACTTACGAAGGTCGACGGATCGATGACTCCTCTCGAAGAACTCGACGACTCGACTAAAGGACTCGATGTTGGCACGGGGCCGGTTTGTTGTATGATTGATTGATTGTACGATTACAATTACCATGGGTTTATATTTATACCCAGGTTTCGACACGACTCCTAATCGATTACGATTACATTTATTTATTTCCTAAAAAGATAAACGTCGGGGCACCGCATCCGTCTTGCATTCCAAGTTAAACCAGCCTTTTCCTTATGCTTGATCCACGTCATCACGTACTCCCGAATGCCTTCCGCGGAACAGCTCTCTTGCCGAATGACGATGCGTTCCCGACCGCAGAACGTCTTTACCGAATGCTCCGAGGAAAAAACTCCTTTGCCGAATGATACCTTTTCGACGAATCCGGCCCACATGTCAGCCTCTTCCTGGTGCCAATTTTTGGTGTCAACAGAGAGGTCAGCTGCAGGATGAGAAGATCAGAGAGATTGTGGGGAATGTTGCACTGGGAAAGGCCCCTGGATTCTGAGTTGATGATCAGGGAACTCTATGGCATGGAAAGAGGATATGTGTGCCAGACATAGCGCAGATCAGAGAGATGATTCTGAGAGAGGCACATGACTCAGCTTATTCGATCCACCCAGGCAACACTAAGATGTATCAGGACATCAAGGAGAGATTCTGGTGGTACGGATTGAAACGTGATGTGGCGACTCACGTGGCATTGTGCGACACATGTCAGCGGGTCAAGGCAGAACATCAGAGGCCAGCTGGATTGCTTCAGCCATTGAAGATCCCCGGAGTGGAAATGGGAAGAAGTTGGCATGGACTTCATCACTGGTCTGCCCCGCCCTCAGAGAGGATTTGACTCCATTTGGGTGATTGTTGATCGTCTGACCAAGGTGGCCCACTTTCTGCCAGTGAAGACCACCTACACAGGCGCCAGACTAGCAGAGTTGTACATGGAGCGGATTGTGTGCTTACACGGAGTGCCGAAGAAGATTGTGTCAGATCGTGGTACACAGTTCACCTCACACTTCTGGCGGAAGTTACATGAGTCTATGGACACGAAGCTGCACTTCAGCTCGGCTTATCATCCGCAGACAGATGGTCAGACAGAGCGGACCAATCAGATACTAGAGGATATGTTGAGGGCTTGTGCATTGCAGTACGGTGTCAGCTGGGATAAGAGTTTGCCGTATGCAGAGTTCTCCTACAATAACAGCTACCAGAAGAGTCTGCAGATGGCACCGTTCGAGGCATTGTATGGCAGGAAGTGCCGGAACCCATTGTTCTGGAATCAGACTGGAGAAAGTCAGGTCTTTGGTCCGGAAATACTCAGAGATGCAGAGCGGCAGGTGCAGGTGATCAGAGAGAACTTGAAGGTGGCCCAGTCCAGATAGAAGAGTTACGCCGATGTCAGACGGAGGGACCTCAGCTTCAAGGTTGATGATTTTGTGTACCTTAAGGTGTCACCCATGAGAGGAGTAAAGCGGTTCAATGTCAAAGGCAAGTTGGCGCCTCGTTACATCGGACCGTTCAGGATATAGGAACGGATGGGCGAAGTGGCATATCGGCTAGATCTGCCTGAGAGACTAGCCGGAGTACACGATGTGTTCCATGTGTCCCAGTTGAAGAAGTGCTTGCGGGTGCCAGAAGAGCAGATCCCGATTGATGAGTTGAATGTTCAGGAGGACCTCACATACGAGGAGTATCCGATCAGAATCCTGGAGGTGTCAGAAAGAGTGTTGAGGAACAAGACCATTCGGATGTGCAAGGTGCAGTGGAGCCGGCATTCAGCAGATGAAGCGACTTGGGAGCGGGAAGAAGACCTCAAGTCCGAGTACCCACAACTCTTCGCTTCTACATCCGAATCTCGAGGACGAGATTCACCTTAAGGGGGGTAGGTTTGTAACACCCAAAACTGCTCAATTTAAAATTTTTTGGAATTTAAATAATTATTTAGAGCTTGCTCCTATTTATTATAGACTAAATAATAATTTTCTAAAATTTAAAATCAAATATAAGTGATAGAAACATTTATTGTTGCATTCATGCTGCTGCATTTATTTTTGTATTGCTTGTGATTCAAACAAGAATTTAAATTTATTTAAATTCAAATTTGAATCACTTTGTTTGGAGCTTTAGAAAAGTTGTTAGGCCCATAGTTCGCTTTAGCCCCCTGAACTTTTCTCAGTCCAATTCTGCCCCCTCTTCTCTTTCTCCAGTCCGGCCCAACACTCTCCCTCACAACACTCGGCCCAGTCCACTTTTGCACCTCCAACTCTTTCCCCGGCCTGACTTCACCCCCCCCCCTCCTCTCTTCTCTTTTTCCTTCCCCGCCGGCCCAGCAGCCGCTCCTTCCGGCCCAATTTGGCCCAACCTGCAACCGCGTCTCTCTCTCTCTCCCACTGCCACGCCGGCCCCGCTCGTCAGGCCGCTGACGCCAGCCTGGCGTCACTTTCCTTCTTCTCCCGCCCGCTGATGGCGCTGCCTACCGCGGCCGGCCCGCACGCCGAGAAGATCGCCATCGCCCTACTTAATTACCCAGTGCCGCTGCCTCTCTCACCCCCATCGCCCAACCCTAGCAGCGCCGCCACTTCTCCACCCCGCCATCGCCGTTTTCTCCTCGCACAGAGCTCCGCCGCCAGTCGCTGCCGTCGGTCGCCACCTCCGCTGGCAATTGGAGCAGACCAAGCCGGCCACGAGCTTCGCCGCGACGAGCTGAAGCCCTTGGACCGTGCCACGCTGCTGGGTTGCGGCCGGAGAAGCTTCCCCGCGTGGAACCGCCGTCGTCCCCAAGCCCGAGCGCCGCCACTCGCCGTCCCACCTCTCTGGACCTGCTCCGACCAATTCACTGCGTCAGGAGCATCGCCCCGAGGTAACGAAGCTCCTCCCCCCTTCAATTTGAGCTCCTGAGCACCGTAGCACGCTTCCCCTCGGCCGCCGACTGCGATCCACCATCGGACACCGCCGTCCAGCCGACACACTACATCACGCTGCACATAATCACCACGGTTGCACTTGTGACCCTCCCCAGCAGCTCTAGAGCCAGAAAACCGACCCAAAACCGAGCCAAAACCCCCTCCCCGCGGTTCACCGGAGCCCGCCTCCGCCGCGTGCCGTCGTCCGGCCGCCTCGCCGGCCAACCCACGACTAGAACACCCCTAGTGGACTTGCCGTGTTCCCCTGAGCCTGTAGGACCAAGCCTCGTGCCATTTGGCGCTCCCTAGCTCGAGTTATGGCCGATTCCGGCGAAGTTCGCCGTCGGCCCGATCGGCGCCGCCGCATCTTCTTCGTCCCCGGCGAGCCGGGCGATCAGAGCCGTCCGATCCGAGATCGACCGCCCAGATTAGATCGGTCGATACCCCTTCGCGTTTTAAATCTCAGCCGTCCAGATCAGATCCAACGGCTGCCACGCGTCCTGACCGAGTCAATACCGGTCAGCGCGGGCTGTTTTGCTAAAGAGCCCCTCGGCTTTTTGGTAATCAACCCGCGGTCCAGGCCAGTTCAAAAATAATTACAGATAGGTCCTGTTTTATTCGTTTTAGCCCCTGCGCTTTTGAAAAATTGAACCCGCGGTCCAGCCTTTGCGTTTTTGCACGTTAGCCCTCCTGTTTGAATACGAAATTACGTATAGGTCCTCGGTTTTTCACAAATGAGCCCCTGGAAGTTTCAGAAACTTGCCAACAAGTCCCTGAACCTTAGAAACGCTATAACTTTCACGTTTTAGCTCCGATTAGTGTGATTTTCGCGCTCATGTGTTCGTAGCGAAGCGTAGATTATTTCTAGCTCCTGTTTTTGTACTGTTTTCACTGTTTGGTGTACTGTTCTAATAGAATTAATTGTGTTTGCATGTAATGATTGCTTTGGATGCATGCGTGATGATCGTGTCCAGTCGGCGAGCCCGTAGCTTTGGACTTCGAGTACGTTGAGGACGTGCCGGAGCAGGACTCGCAGCAGCAGCCGTACTCCGAGGAAGGCAAGTTATAGCACGGACAATCCTTGCTACCTACTCACTCTTTTAATACACTGTTCATTACATACGCATGTGTTTAATACTGTTTACCTTTAAGGTTGTACCTAGCATTTATATCCCTGTCCTTGTATTCCTATGGGTTTTTGCATATGGGTAGTATTTTGCTAGGCGCAACTACTGTCACCATTATTTAACTGTTAAACTTGTATTAATGTCCACTTCAACTTTAATGTTAAAACTTGCTTTTTAGCAACATGGATTAGGGAGTTAGAGCATGTGCTGTGTGCTTTGCTCTAATGTCTCCCTCTAAGGACCGGTTCATAAAGCGGCAACCCAGGAGCCTGTCGCCACCGCCGGAACTATAATGGCTCTGGTCTTGGACAAGTAGCTTGTACGGCTCTAGCTTGATAGTGGTTATCGAGGGGCCAACGGCGTTGTGGGAGGCAAGGCACGGGGTGTTTTCCCGATTCCACCGAGGACGGTAGCCCCATCGGCTAGGTCTCGTTAGACCCAGTCCCGTGTTGGGAGTCTCAGCGATTGAGAACTCCGCGCGTTGCGCATTGTTGGGGTGGATACCCGCGCTCTGGACGCCATCGACCCCCTCATGGTGTGACTCCGTGGGCGTACGTCGATCTCGGTGCCTAAGGACTCACCACCTTGTAGTACTCCAGCGGCTACTATCTTGTTAGGGTGTCTTGTGAAAGCCTCGTAGCGTCCCTATGCAGTCACACCTCGGAAGTGTTGATGTGCGTGGTTGGGTGCAAAGTTCCTTTGAACTTTTACGCGACTGGTGGGTAAAGGGCGAAACCTCTGCAGAGTGTACGATCTATCATGATAGCCTTGCTCAGGGTCACGAGCGGCCTGGATCCTTTTCGATTAGAACTTGATGTTTATCAATGCTTAATGACACTTACACTTTATTAATTAGGTTGCAACCGGGTATTCATTCACATGTAGTAACTTGGACAATGATAAAACGAACCAACTAAAAGTGCTAATGCAGTTAAGCCGAGTCTAGCCTTTTTGAGCCTTCATAACCCGTGCTATACTTGCTAAGTAATTTCCATTACTTACACTTGCTGTTATTACTATTTTTGGGCAAAATCCCGGACGGGTAACAGATTGGAGTCAGGCTGATTATGCTGTGGAGTTTCCAGAGGATTTACCGTACTTCTGAGTTCGCGTTCTCCCAGTCAGAGTCCCTGTGAGATTGCGGCTACGCTAGAGAGATGTATTAGTCTTCCGCTGTCCACATTTTTATTTCTGAAGCACTCTGATGTAAACGCTACTATATGATGAGAATAAAGCATTGTACTCTGATTTTTACCATATTTGTTCGCTATATGTGTCGGTGGACTTCCTGGGCACACATATGGCCACATTCGGGTTTTGGGTAAATCCGGGTGTGACACACTTCCCTTCGGCGTGAATTGACCATGCACTTGTTCTGAATCGCCCACCAGCTCACCGGCACGGAGTACTCATCCTTGAGCGCGCTTCAGTGTCCCTGTTCAGAAGCGCCCAATCACGGTGGCCACGCCATGCAGGTAGCCCGGGAGGTTGTGAGCAGGGGCGGAGCTATGTGTCGCCGTAGGGGTCGGCCGACCCCGACGATTTCCGCGGAGCCTCTTATACCCACTACCAGAATGCTTCACATCCGCCCGCCTCCTCCACCTCGGCCATTTTTGGACCCGGTGCTGATGGGGCTTCAGCACCGGGTCCAACGGCTAGGAGCGGGGGAGGCGAAAGGAGTTGAGTAGCGTCTGACAGCTGGTGTCCGAGATTCACACAAGACTACCGATCAACCGTCAGGTGTTTTAGGATTGTACCAATATAAGTGTACATAATATATATAGTCGAGAATTTGTGGATTACAAATTATTATATATGTATCTAGGTTGGGCGTAGTTGTACTATGTTGGGATCACTAAAGTAGTTGGATATCATCCTATTATAAGCCTTGCATAATCCACGTTCAATTATCGGATAATCCATATCCGTCGGATTTTTCTAAAATCATATCCTACTCTGTATCAAGTCGGATTCGGATTATCCACATCCGTATGGATATCAAAAAAATATTCCCTATATCCATAAATTTCGGATTCGTATCGGATCGGATGCGAAAATTATCGACACTACTTTCATCCCTACTCTCTATATCTTGGTCTGAATCTGGGTTTGAGTCATCAACAATTCACCATGGATTTAATGGTCTCTGAATTTATTCCTAACAAATGTACTCCATAAATGGTATGAAACATGTCCATTGACAGCAAGGCATCTCTGTGATACTGATACTTCATCGATTTCAATCAGAAAGCCCATGTGGATCAATAATGTATATTCCCTCTTTTCCAAAATGATGTTATTTTATTATTCAAAATTTGTCCAACAAGGATGTCATTCTGGCGTCTGCAAAACTCATAAGACCTTCAACATTAACACGTACTATATCCAACATAGCATTGTCACACCTAAATTTTTGGGGCTAACTTTGCAAAAGAACAATTGTATCCGGCACATCGATCTGGCTTGCATGCTGTCACACCCGGATTTACACGAAACCCGAATGTGGTCATATGTGTGCCCAGGAAGTCCACAGACACATATAGCGAACAAATATGGTAAAAATCAGAGTACAATGCTTTATTCTCATCATATAGTAGCGTTTACATCAGAGTGCTTCATACAATTGCATCCGGCACATCGATCTGGCTTGCATGCATGACACGACGAGTAGAGAGGTGTCATGAAGATGTCTTGCTCGCCAATCTCACATAAAGCATTTGTGACTTTCCAATCTAGCATTCTTATTTTTAGAATCATATAACCCGGTCTTTCATGACACCAACTCCTGCCCTATCTGTTTGTTGCCACTCTGGTTAACATTTGAATGCCTATATATATACTTGGAAATATTTATTCGGAGTCAAGATATGGGGCTTCAGCACCGGGTCCAACGGCTAGGAGCGGGGGCGGCGCGAAGATGTGTCAGGGTGAAGACATTAGCACCGGGTCGTGGCAAGACCCGGTGCTAATGCGCCCCCTTTAGCACCGGGTGCAGCCAGCAACCGGTGCTAATGTGCCGAGGCCATTTTGCACCGGTTGCTGGCTGCACCCGGTGCTAAAGGGTGAACATTAGCACCGGGTCTTGCCACGACCCGGTGCTAATGTGTTTGAATATAGGGGCTTCTTCCTCCCCCGCCCGAGCCAGCTGAACACTTAGGCGCTGTGTTCATGCTGCTCGGCCGTGGGAGGGGAGGTGCTGCCTAAATTTTTTTCAAAATTTGTGAAGATTCTACTCATCTAAGGAGCACTACAAGGTACACTCTTTCATTCTCTAATGTTTTATTTAGCTTGTAATCCTTCTATGATTTAGAAATAGAGGGATTTGTGAATCAAAGTAAAGCTAGCTAGAGAGAGCTTGTGTTCTTGGAGGAGAGAGAGGAGAGAGCTTGAATTCATGGTGGAGAGAGTGTTCATGTTGTGTTTTAAATGGAGAGAAAAGGCAAGCTAGTTAGTATTTTGTTTTGTATGACTTGTGAATAGTTATAAGGCTTATGTATTTTATTTATTAGAGAGGTTTATTTATTAAAAGTTGGAATAGTTATTTATTAATTTAATGAAATATATATTATTAGTTATTTATTAAAAGGTAGAATAGTTATTTATTTATTTAACGGAAGGTATATTTATTTATTTAATGAATAATGTAGTTTTAGAAATTTATTTATATAATGGAATATATATTATAATTTGTATTTATTTATATATTAAATTTTTTTATCTTTAAATTGTATTGTATATTTTTTATTTATTAATAATGCAGACGAATAGACAATGGATGTACGGGGACCCCCACGCTCAGGCGTTCCGTGATGGCCTTAGGACGTTTCTCGATGCCGCCGAGGCTAACAGGACGCCGTCGGGTTTCATGTTCTGCCCATGCACCCATTGTAAAAATATACAATTGTACAAACAAAGAGGTTGTCTTCAGGTGCATTTGATGAGGCACGGTTTCATGAGGAATTATTCTGTTTGGACGAAGCACGGTGAAAGAGGAATTCTAATGGATAAAGATGAAGAAGACGAGGCCGGTGACGACATTCCGTTATTGGCTCAATACTACGGTTCCTTTGCATATGCTGCAATGGGTGATGCCGATGAGGAAGATGTTGCTCGGGAAGGCGATGCTCAGGAAGATGTTGCTCAGGAAAATGAACCTACTGATGGACTCGGGCAAATGTTGCGTGATGCCGATAAAGACTGCGGCAATGATAAGGAACTGAAAAAGATACAGCGCATGTTGTAGGACCACAAGACTGACATGTACCCAGATTGCAAAGAGGGGCTAAAGAAGTTGGGTAGCACACTTGAACTTCTGCAGCTGGTAATATGACATAGCACTTGGCCCATGACTGTTTGTATCTACAACCTACCCCCCTGGCTCTGCATGAAGCGAAAGTTCATTATGATGCCAGTGCTCATCGAAGGCCCAAAGCAACAACCTGGCAACGACATTGATGTGTACCTAAGACCATTGGTTGACGAACTTTTGCAGCTGTGGAAGAATGAAGGTGTTAGCATGTGGGATGAGGACAAGCAGGAGCAGTTTGACCTTCGAGCACTGCTTTTCATAAGCATCAACGACTGGCCTGCACAAAGTAACCTATCAGGACAATCAAACAAAGGATATAAAGCATGCACTCACTGTTTAGAGGAAACCGAAAGCATGTATTTGAAACATTGTCGTAAAGTTGTGTACATGGGTCACCGTCGATTCCTTCCGGCGAAACATGAGCTACGAAAGAAATGTGCGCATTTTGGCGGGAATGCTGACCGCCATACAAAGCCGAGACACCGGAGTGGAGAAGAGCTATTTGATATGGTGAAGGACCTACACGTGGTGTTTGGCAAGGGAGACGGAAGCCAGGCTGCTCTGATGGGCGAGGATGGTCGTGTCGCGATGTGGAAGAAGAAGTCTATCTTTTGGGAGCTACCTTATTGGCAACGTTTAGAGGTCCGTAACGCGATTGATGTGATGCATCTGACGAACAATCTTTGCGTGAACTTGATAAGCTTCCTGGGTACTTATGGGAAGCCAAAAGATACACTGGAAGCACGTCAAGAGCTGAAACGATTGAAGCAACGGACTGATCTACATCCAGAAAAGAGAGACAAAGGACGCCAGTACTTGCGTCCTGCCAGCTTCACTCTCAGCAAAGAAGAGAAGGCAAGCATGTTTGAATGTTTGAACAGTATCAAGGTTCCATCTAGCTACTCCTCCAATATTAAGGGAATAATAAATATGAAAGAGAAGAAGTTCACAAACCTTAAGTCTCACGACTGCCATGTGTTGATGACACAGCTGCTTCCCGTCATACTCAGGGGTGTGCTACCAGTTAACGTGTGGAAAGCCATTGTGAAGCTATGTGCATTCCTCAATGCAATTTCTCAGAAGGTGATCAATCCAGACCATTTAGATCAGCTACAGAACGACGTGGTGCAATGTCTTGTCAGCTTTGAGATGATATTTCCACCATCCTTCTTCCATATCATGACACATCTATTGGTTCACCTCGTCAAAGAGATTCGTATATTGGGCCTAGTATTTCTACACAACATGTTCCCATTTGAGAGGTTCTTCGCTGTCCTAAAGAAGTATGTCCGTAATCGTTCTCGTCCAGAAGGATGCATTGCTAAGGGATACGAAACAGAGGAGGTCACTGAATTCTATGTTGACTTTGTCGACGATCTTATGCCGATTGGTGTGCCCGAATCACATCACGAGGGGAGACTTGGTGGAAAGGGCACACTAGGGAGAAGATCGATGGTGATCAAGGACGTTGAGACATTTCGTAAAGCGCACCTCACAGTTTTGCAACAATCAACCTTAGTTGCTCCGTACATCGAGGAGCACATGCAGATTCTCAGGGACGAAAACTCAACAAAGTCTGCGGCCTTCATTCAGTGTCTACACAATAGTACTTTCGCCGATTGGTTGCGAAGACGTCTTATGGGTGTCGAGGGCCTTGATGCGCAGCTAGCTTTTGTAGCTAGAGGTCCATCGAGCACGATCTTGACATTCCAAGGATACGACATCAATGGGTATACATTTTACACAAGAGCCCAGGACAAGAAAAGCACCAACCAAAACAGTGGTGTCCGGATCGACGCGACAGACACCAATGGCAATACAAACTCATACTATGGAATCATAGAGGAGATATGGGAACTAGAGTACGGACCTTTGAAGATCCCACTGTTCAAGTGCCAATGGGTGAAGCTGACTGGAGGAGGTGTTAAAGTTGAAGCGGACTATGGAATGACGTTAGTGGACCTAAACAAGATTGACTTTCTAGACGAACCGTTCGTCCTGGGCAAAGCTGTCACACAAGTTTTTTATGTGAAGGACATGGCTAGCAGACCGAAGAAAGGTGGGGGTAAGCAATTGGACCCATCACAAGATGAGCCAAAGCGTCATATAGTTCTTCCTGGAAAGAGAAAAATCGTAGGGGTTGAGGACAAGACGGATGAAGATTATGATATGCTCGATGGCCGGCCTCCATTCTCAGTGGCTGATGACCCAAGCATCCTGTTAGCGGCGGAGGAGACACCGTATCTACGGCGTGATCACAATCAAGGAACATTTGTAAAGAGGAAGTTTATTAGTGTCCGAGTAAACGATGATGACATGTAATTTAATTGCACTATGTTCCACCCAATTTGTAATGACTATATTTGCATTTATGTTCCACCTATGTTCTAAGATTTTCTATTGATTTATAAGATTGTTTTTATTAATTCTAGCATTTTATATTGATTTTCTAGTAATTTATAAGATTTTCTAGTAATTTATAAGATTTTCTATTAATTTATAAGATTTTCTAGCATTTTATATTGATTTTCTAGTAATTTATAAGATTTTCTAGTAACTTATAAGATTTTCTAGTAATTTATAAGATTTTCTATTAATTTATAAGATTTTCTAGCATTTTATATTGATTTTCTAGTAATTTATAAGATTTTCTAGTAATTTATAAGATTTTCTAGTAATTTATAAGATTTTCTAGTAATTTATAAGATTTTCTATTAATTTATAAGATTTTCTATGAATTTATAAGATTTTATATTAATTTATAAGATTTTCTAGCATTTTATATTGATTTTCTAGTAATTTATAAGATTTTCTAGTAATTTTTAAGATTTTCTAGTAATTTATAAGATTTTCTATTAATTTATAAGATTTTCTAGCATTTTATATTGATTTTCTAGTAATTTATATGATTTTCTTATTTAATATATATTTTTAATATGTATTAATAACTGAATTAAAACAAGTATTAATAACTATATATTAAAAACTATATTTATAAGATTCCCAAATAGTAGCCCCCGGTGCTAAAGGCCGGTTTGAAAACTGGCGCCAAACGAAAATTTGGGGCCTTTAGCACCGGGTTGATCTAAAATCCGGTGCTAAAGGCTCCCAATTTTCGTGTGGCGCCAGTTACGGCCTTTAGCACCGGGTGGTGGGAAGACCCGGTGCTAAAGGGGGGGCCTTTAGCACCGGGTGCTGTACAGACCCGGTGCTAAAGGGCCTTTAGCACCGGGTCGTGGCTGCACCCGGTGCTAAAGACGGGGGACCTATATAGGCCGGGGACTTCTCTCCCCTCCCTCACTTCGCCCTCATCTCCTCACAGATCGAAACCGCCGCCGGCGCCCCCTCGTCTCCTCAGCCGCGCCCGTCGTCCCCGCCGCCATCGTCGTCCCCGCGCCCGTGGTCCCCGCGCCCACGCCGCTGCCGCCTGTCGTCCCCACGCCCACGCCGCGCCGCCGCCCTCGTCCCGGGCCGCACCGCCGTCCCCGCGCCCGTCGTCCCCGTGCCGGCGCCCCTCGTCCCCGTGCCGCCCGTCGTCCCCGCGCCGGCGCCGCTCCTCGTCCCCTTGCCGCCGCCGCCGCTCGTCCCCGTGCCGCCGTCGCCCGCCGCCCGTCACGGTGAGCCCTCTGTGAAGCCGGCCTTCGTGTCGTGCGTGCATGTTTGTGAGCCGGCCTTCGTGCCGTGTGTACGTGTTTGTGTGTCCAGGTACCCGTTGCATGGCCGAACACGTTCGGCCATGCGCATTTGCTTAGCGAACGTGTTCGGCCATGCGCATTTGGTTAGCGAACGCGTTCGCTAGCCAATACATTGGAAATGCATTGTATTGAAATATTAGAAATATATATGCTTCATATGTATTGAAAATATTGGAAAATATTAGAAATTTATTTTATTGGAAATGCGTTGTATTGGAAATATTAGAAATATATATGTTTTATATGTATTGGAAATTTATTTTATTGAAATGCATTGTATTGAAATATTTACATTTAAATGTATATTGGAAATTTTATATCGGAAATTCTATGCTTCATTTAAATGTATATATGCTTCATTTAAATGTATATTGGAAATTCTATGTATATTAGAAATATATGTGCTTCATTTAAATGTATATTGGAAATTTTATATCAGAAATTCTATGCTTCATTTAAATGTATATTGGAAATGTTATATGTTTGTATAATGTATACTATCGAAAATGTTTATTATCAGAAATTCTATCACGTACCCGAACCCACCGCGCACCCGAACCCCTTAGCGAATCCGTTTTTCGCGCACCGACCCCCTTAGCGAACCCGTTCGCGTCACGCACCCGAACCCTTAACAAACCACTTCGCGTCGCGTACCCGAACCCCTTGGCGAATCAATTCACACCGCGCACCCGAACCCCTTGGCGAATCCGTTTTTCACGCACTGACCCCCTTAGCGAAAATGTTAGAAATATTGGGAATATGTATGCTTTGTATATATTTCTTATCAATTATTTTTAATTCTATAGATGGCGGACAACAACAACCCCGTCCCACCCATGCAAGAGGACAACGACACGTTCTTTGCGAATCAACTTTTTAATATTGTAACCCAACCAATGTCCATGGATGATGTGTTGGGGATCATTGGAAGGGACGACAATATCCAGGGCGACAATGTTGCAAGAGCCGAAAATGTTGAAGGGGCCGCCAATGTCCAGGGCGAACGTGTCCAGGGCAGCACTATTGAAGGGGCCGGTAACGAGCCCTCGTCTAGTCAGGTGTGTATATAGATAACATAAATTTGTACTGTACAGGTCAATTATGTATACCATCTCTATATCATCTCGTATATATGTAATTTGTGTAGGCCGCCTCTGCTTCTACAAGTCGAGCTAAGAAATCAAAACGATCGACCACGAAGAAGCTGAAGGATGTCAAGTTGCACATCACTCGAGTGGAGGATGATGGGGAGCCAGTTGAGCCCCCAAAAGTGGCCAAGAAATTTGTATCTCAGTGCGGGGTAATTGTACGGGACAATGTGCCCATTAGTATCAGAAAATGGAAGTCCACAGACCCCACTGAGGAGTACGTGCTCCCCGATACAGAGAAGGAGATGCTATGGAGGGAATTAAAGGCAATATTCGACTGGCCTAGCACTCATGAAGCAGAACTGAGGGATTGGACAATGAAGAAGATGATAGTTCTGTTTCAGGATTTCAAGAAGAAGTTGTACTCGCAATTTCTCAAAACCGGAGAGGCCCCGGATCCTGAGAAGTATAAGAAGATCACTGATGACGATTGGGAAGCATTCCTTGAGTACAAAACCTCCGAAGAGGGTGCAACGGCTAGCGCTAGAAACGCTGGAAACGCCGCAAATAAGTACTCTCATAAGATGGGTTCGGGAGGTTACAAGGCAAGCATCGCTAAATGAGAGAAGATGGAAGAAGATCTATATGCTAGAGGCATCACTCCAGCGACACATGACTGGCCCACAAGGACCAAGCATTGGTACTATGGTCATGGAGGCACCCTAAGCCCAATCGACGGCTCCTTAGTTTTTCCCGAGGACTTGCGAGAACTAGCTCAGCGTCTCCTCGATATCCTCAGGGCATCTGAGAGGGGAGAATTTGTTGTTGATAGAGACAGAGATGAGCTAACCTATGCCTTAGGGAACAAGGAGCATCCTGGACGGACGCGCGGCGTAGGCACAAGCATCTCATGGAAGAAAGGTTTCCAAGAGCACGCCGCCACCTATAGGAGTCGTTCGAGGAAGAAGGCCGAATATGAGCAGAGGGTGAGGAACCTCGAGCAAACGGTTGCCGCCCAGGGCTCAAAGCTCCAAGAAATGGAGTCAGAGATGGAGCGACGGATGAAGGTAACATGGCTGCAGATACAACAAGCCACAGGCAGGACCGGTTCCACAGAGCATGCACCTCTCCAACAAGCCGCAGGCGGGACCGGTTCCACAGAGCATGCACCTCTCCAAGATGCGGCCCTTATTAGCCCTCCACAACAATATCAAAGCAGTCACGCTTCCACACAGGCCGTCGAAGCAGTCCGTTACCCCGTGGATGTAATAACTCAACGGACCGCGTGCGAGCTTGTCGTCAGGCAGAAGAACCTAGCTGTGGTGGTATGTATGCGACCTTAGTTCGTACTGCATACATTTCGCCGTAAATACCATTCATTTACTAACTTTCTTTGTGACTACTAAATTATCAGGTCGCATACAGTATGACCAAACGTGTGGAAGAAGGGCAAAAATGGCACTGCAATGACATTCCACATGGTTACGTACCTGTTGAGGTGGAGCAAGTCGTCACCAACTGGGAAGACTTGGAACTTGACATCCCCGGAGGTGATGGAGAAACAAAACTCGGTCAGTGTTCTCACTGCATCATTCTATGGAGCAAGGCAGACGTCGTCATACCCGGTACACCTGCGGCTACCAACAAGCCTCCGTCACCTCCACCGTCTCCAAGAGATCCACCGGATCATGACGATTCTCCGGGAGCTCCTGATGCAAGCCCGTCTCCTCCGCCGAAGAGGTCTCCGTCTCCTCCGCCGCGGAGGTCTCCGCCCCCTCAGCCGAAGAGGGGACGCCGCACTAAAGCCTTTGCCCCCACTTCACTAGGGAAGAAGGCGTGGAAAACCAGAGAGAAGCCCGCACCAGAGAAAAGAGCGGGTGAGAAGACTCTAGAGGAGCTCGAAGCCTCGGTCAAAGCAGACACAAAGAGGCAAATGGCCGAGTGGAGGAAAAAACCGGAGCCGGAGCCGAAGCTTGATCCCACTGTCGTCAAGTCATTCCTCAGTAATTTGAGCAAGGGTCAACAGAAGGAAGTAATAGTAACAGACTATGACCGCTCATTACTGAAATCTCGCCGGAAGCGGAAGGCTACAGATAAGGAGGCGGGCCCATCCAAAAAGGTTCCTCAGCTCGGCGAGCAACCTCAGCGGCCCTTGGGTCCATTGCCATCTCTGGACGAGATTAACGTGCAACGAGTAATGGCCGAGACTGGACTATCCAGAGCGCAAGTCCTGGGGGAAGAAGAGGTGCCTGTAAACACAACGTTGAAGTGGTCGTTTAAGCTTGGCGAGCCTATGGTCCCTCCTGAAATGGAGAGCAAGCTACAGACGAAGATGCGCCGATTCCATGAGTGGTACTTGGAAGAATCAAGAAGGAATAAACGGCGCATGATCAAAGTAGGCGTGAAGGACCATGATTTCTACAATGGTGACGATGATTGGGTCTGGCTGAGGTTTAAGGATATATATGAGCTGTACCACCGCGACGCCATGGACGTGGATTTGATCACCTGTTGGACACTGTAAGTACTTTGTTGTTGCTTATAATTCACAGTTTGAAAACAATAATTCCAATCTATGCTGACGCGAGCTTTATTTATTGCTTAACATATGCAGAATGGAGATTCAAAAATGTCGGAGATCCTCAATATATAACGTTGGTTTCGTGGATCCTCGAAGGATAAGTGAAGAAATGATATTGATGAATCCTGAGGAAACATATGGAAACCTATACAAGTATATTAAGAAACAAAATTACTGCGACTCCATACTAATCCCGTACAACATCGAGTGAGTACATACACAGGCTTCTTCTTATACTGTCTGTGTACTATTTCATTTCTGATTATAATGTATACATGTATACAGATTCCACTGGTTCCTAATAATATTGTGTCCTGACAGGGGTGTCGTGAACGTCTTTGATTCATTGCACACTCCAAAAGAAAAACTACAGAACATCATGGACATGATGACAAGGTGATGTATATTTTCCCCTACTTAATTCACCCCTTACACTCGCAATGACTTAACTCAAATTTTTTGTTCGCAGGGCCTGGAATCAATTTCGTCAAGAACACCCGGGTACTCAACATGAAACACTAAAATGGAACATTGGCTTTCCGGTAAGCAAGTAATTTGTACATGTAGGCCTCGGCTAATATATTATATGAATTTTACTTAATTTCTTTTGGTCGACAGTGTGCCAAACAGGGGAAGGGAAATAATTTATGTGCATACTATGTTTGCGATTACATGTGGAATTGGGGACATAAAAAGCTTACACAACACGATATTATGGTACATAATAATAAACACATTTCCATTATTATTAAGTGCACAATTATTGTCTCCAACACGACGGATTAAATATCTTTCTATTATTTGTAAATTATAGATGTTGAGCCTGAAGGAAGAAGCTCTAGAGCTAGAAAGAATTGACGCAATTGCAGAACAGCTCGTCGGATGGATCTGGGACGAGGTCGTCAATCCCCGAGGAGAATTCCACTCGCCAGTACTGGAGGACGTGCCGGACAGTTCAACAAGTCGTCAATCTTAATTAAGTAGAAAATACAGTTTAAATATATATAACTCGAGTTGACATGCATGAATATCTACTTTTGTAATATATATGTCTTCTATTTTGATGAAATGTCAGCTAATATGAATATAGAGTCGGCCGAATACGCATTAGAATACACGTATTAGAATATATACGTATATACACGTATATAGACGTGCATGCATGGTTACTGAAAAAAGCAAAAAAAAAAGAAATACGGGGCCTTTAGCACCGGTTGCAGACAGCAACCGGTGCTAAAGGCAGGCCCTTTAGCACCGGGTCTTGCCACGACCCGGTGCTAAAGGCCCTGCTAAAGGCGCTGCGGGGCAGACCCTTTAGCACCGGGTCGTGGCTGCACCCGGTGCTAAAGGGGTACCACTTTAGCCTCGGATTAGTTGCACCGGGTGGGAAACCCGGTGCTAAAGGGCTTTCCCACCCGGTGCAGATGTTGATCATTCTGGTAGTGTTACTTACTGTAGTATAATAGTGACATCTCAAAAATGCATCGCATGAGATGAGACTGCATGGATATAAAGACAGCGCGCGAGCACTGAAACCATATAGATCTCGTGCCGGACCTAAAACTTTTTTTTTTGCACTTGTTAACATTTTATACGCCGTAGTATACACTACAAGAATAACTCACATCCGCACCCCTCATATGCCTCGGTACACTCAAGATCCGGTGCTAATGTGACGTTAGCACCGGGTGCGAAATTAGGGTGCCCCCGGAAACACTTTAGCACCGGTTGCTAACATCAACCGGTGCTAAAGGGTGACATTTAGCACCGGTTGGTGTTAGCAACCGGTGCTAAAGGCCCTCACACTTTAGCACCGGGTTGTAACACCACCCGGTGCTAAAGGGCTACCCCTTTAGCACCGGGTCGTGTTACGACCCGGTGCTAAAGACCCTTTCGCACCGGGTCGTGTTACGACCCGGTGCTAAAGGGGGTGTCATATGCTACTACAAAAGGAAAGCATCTTTTATCTCATCACATGTGTAGCGTAGGTGAGATGGTTAGGTGGGTACACGTGAGCCAAGAGGTCCTGAGTTCGAATCCCCGCAGCAACACACATATTTTTTTGGCGAATAGGCACCCTTTAGCACCGGTTATTTCACCCGGTGCTAAAGGGGCACCCCTTTAGCCTCGGAAGATCTGCACCGGTTGGGATACCCGGTGCTAATCGCCCTTTCCAACCGGTGCAGATGTGACTCATTCTGGTAGTGATATATAGAATTAATTCTTTGTATTGGAACCTCTCTATTAGGGACGAAAGCGGATCGGATCGGAACGAATAATACCTTCTCTATATCGTCATCCATATTTTTTTTGTTGGATGCGGAGCAGAGCAGATATTCATGGATTTGGTTATAGAGACATATTTTTTCGGATGTCGGAAATATACGGACTCGGATCTAAGTCGGCGCGTATGCGGATTAAAATAGATGGATAATATATTCTTATATGTAGCTTTTTAGAGCATCTCCAATAGTGTCTAAAATATAAAGCCCCAAAAAACTTGTTTTGGGATCTTGTCAACATTTATAGGGAGTAAAAAAGAGCCACTCTTCCAATCGTGCCCAACAAAACCGCTCTAAAAAATAGAAAGTTATGCCACATCAGCTATTAATTGGTCCATCTGTTATTTTTTTTCACGTGAAAAGAAAAACACCCGTATGTCCAGCTCCCATCGGAGGGTTTTTTTTCTATCTTTAAAATCTTCTCCCCTTTTTTCTCTCTTGCGGAACGGAAAAAACTGACGGAGGTGGGGGATTGGGACTGCGGAAACTAGAGGTATATTTGACTCGGAAATTGCTTTAATTTTGGGCACACCAAAATTTTGGGCATGAGATTGGACACATGTTGGAGCATTATTTTTTTACTTTTATTCCTAAACCAAAATTTTGGGCATGAGATGGGACAGATGTTGGAGCATTATTTGACTCGGAAATAGCTTATGGCGATGAATATTCTCTAAATCAGAGTCACAATGCAACAATATAATATAAAAAACACGGTTAATTAGTCTCATGTTGTCCGTTGAGGCGAAAGGAGTTGAGTAGCGTCCGACAGCTGGTGTTCGTGATTCACACAAGAATGCCGATGAACCGCCAGATCAGAGGTTGTAGTCCTTGAGCTCCCACTTCCCTTCGGCGTGAATTGACCATGCACTTGTTCTGAATCGCCCACCAGCTCGCCGGCACGGAGTACTCGTCCTTGAGCGCGCTTCAGTGTCCCTATTCAGAAGCGCCCAATCACGGTGGCCACGCCATGCAGGTAGCCCGGGAGGTTGTGACTTGTGAGCCGTGGTATTCGGGTCCTTGAGGTATGGCGACAGGGCCGTGTTGATGTGTAGTTGCACAGGCACATCAGCTTATACCAGTCCTAATATCTTCATGTTGTTGATGATATTGGGTACGGGTCTATATTGTTCTTCACGTGCAGGGCCCTCAGGTCACGAAATAATTGGAAGGCACCTTTGAAGTGGTCCCCGACGGGTGGGCACACGAACACGATAGCCGTCACTAGTAGTAGTAGTAGTTATGTGCTTCTCCATGTGTTTTGTTTATTGATGTGAATGTTGCTTTTATTAGATGAGCCTCACTAGAATATACTCTTTGTACAAAAAAAATTGAATATTGAAAGAATATTTATTTCAGAATGGAGGAAATACTGATTTGGAGCGAACAAATACATAAGATTTTCTTTGCTGGGAAAAAGAATGCGGTGAAGATCTTCTTTGGCTCACGGACAATCGCAATGGCTTTATTGCTGGTGCTGTATGGCTACGCCGCCAAATTTTCAAAATTTGGAATGTGAATAAATAGTGCTACTAAATTAATTAATTTTCTGGTATTTGTAAAATTCCCAAAGATTTATATAATAGGAAATCAACTAATTGTAGGATATTACTATATTCTAAATCAATATAAATGAACTATATGCTATTTACATGTTTGAATTCATTCATAAAGTTGCATTTAATTTTGTCTGCTTCCTCCAAAGGCCGAAGCCAGCTTTATATATAAAGCAAAAGGAAATACTGGGATTACCAGTTTACAATAAAGCGCAAACCGCTAGACGAGCGGCATCCAACAGATCCTAAAGAGGACCCTCCAGGCCACGCGCCAGAAATAGACATAGACTACTCTCGACGAACACCCTAAAGGGCCAAGAGAAAAACCATCTATCGGACCCGACCATCCGCGGGACCTAAAACACCACCACCAACGGCTACAGGAAGGGCTCCAAACAACTCCTTCAGGAAGGCAAAGGCGCAACGGCGCCCGCATTTGGTTTAAACCACGGAGACCTCCACGAACCGCCGTCGAACGAGACCCTGCAGACAACGCCCTCAAGAGGGAAGAGCAAACGTCGTTGCCCGACCTGACAACCGGGTCGAAGCTTACGCTTGAGGAATTCTGCCCGACGAGCCAAAAGCGCCTGTACCAATCCCACTCGCTTCCATCCACCGCCCTCCATCGCCGCCGTCGAAGGTCGCCACTAGGTTCCATATACACCCGCACAGCAACACCCGACATCTCGGGAAGGCTTGGGGCCCTCGATTGGCCCCAAATCTCCTGTCGTCCCCTCAATGGGACGGCACCGTGCCTCACAGAGTGAGATAGAAACCATGAACCTAGCTGCGGGGACTTGATTGCGCTACGGGGGTTGCTTTGTCGGTGATGCGAAGAACAGAGGCGGCGCCACCGGCCATGATGAAGTCGCAGGCAAACGCTCCTCCCACCCTCAGCGGCGCGAGGAGTAGAGAGGAGCCGGAAGGCCTCCCACCTCACCCCCGGCGCAGGGAGAGAGGAGGCCGGAGCCAGTGTGAGGGCCGAGGCTACCACCGATGCCGCCACCATCAGTGAGAAGCACCACCCCCACCCCCCAAACGGAGCCGAAAGCTGTACACGTCGCAGCAATGACACCGGACCGCCACCACGGCGGCCGCCGCTGCCTCCTCCACGTCACCGACAGACTGTGCCTCCGAGCGACACCTGCACAGACCAGGCCGGAACGCCGCCAGCGAGCCCTGGCGACCACCGGACCGACGCCCAGCGCCCCGGGACCAAGGGCCGGGGCCCCAGACCGGTCGCCAGCTCCAGCCGCAACATATCCGGGGGAAGGCCCCCAGATCCAGTCGCCGCGACGGAGGCTCCCGCCCGGAGCCGCGACGGCGCGCCGGCCGTCCGACCGCCTGACGGCGCGCTGGATCCAGGGGACGGGGCCCCTAATCCGGTCGGCGGCGACGACGAAGTCCTTTCCGCCGGTAGAACCATGGAGCCACACCGGGCCATGAGCAGGGGGCGAGAGAGGGGGTGGAGAGGGGCCCCCCGCCGCCGTCGTCGACGCGGCCGCGCGCCGGCAGCCCGCTCAGGCGGCTGCGAGGCAGGAGAGACACGCGGGGAAGGTCTGGGGCAGCGGCGGCGGTGGGGGTCGGCTCGCGTCGCCCTCGCCCCGAGAGCGACCGAGCGTTCCCCCTCGGGTCCTCCGGGTGGTGCTTTTCTCAGTCAATTAATTTTGTCTGCTTAGAACATTAGGTTAGGATTCAAAATTCTTTGACACTATAGAAGTAAAGAATTCCCATTCTCTTTTCTTTTTTTAGCTTACCTTCTATTTTTGTCTTGTCTTATTGCTAGCGCTTGTAAACGACAGCATTTCAGTATTGTTTCAGTGGCATTATTGGATTAAATTTTATTCCAACTCACCAGTTGGCATCTAAAATAACAACATATTCACATGTGTCTTTGTATTTTGGAACGTATTGTAAAATGACAGGAAATATAGGTCAAATAGAATGATTTGCACAAAGTCCACTTAGAAGTATAAGCCCGGAGGAATAAAGCCCACATCAGGAAGCCCAAGTGGCCACCTAATGGTCCATGTGTGCTTTCATAGAAAAACCCATGGTCCTAAGGTGTCTACATTCAATGAATCCCATGTTAAGAGACATAGGCCCTATCTAGGGGAGCTGCAGCTTTTCCAAAAGTGCTTCCCTTAGAAGAACTTACCTCTAGATGAGTTTGGCGCGGTTGATTTTGATTCCGTTCAAAACATCGATGGTAAGTAAAAGTTATTACCTTGGTTTCTCAAATTTTGGTACCACTAAAACATGATGGTCTCTAATGAATGTTCTTTTGTTGAAATAGAGCATGTTGCCGAGGCTAATGTTCAAGTGAACCGCCAAAAAAAAAGACATGTCAGAACATATGAGAAAGCAAGTTTATCAGGGGTTGTTCGCTAGAAGGCAATAACCGGATACTCCACAAGAAAGATACCGAAATTGTTGCTGCTCAATTTGATCTCCACCTTCTGTCAGTTCATCGCGTAAGGAAGAAAGGTAAAACACAAGTTGTAAACTCTATCCCGGTCATGGTTTCTAGTCTAAAAAAGGGAAAATCTGGCCGTAAGGCGGTTGTTGTTGATTTAGAAGCTTTGTGTAACATTGCTCTAAAGGATAGGATGACATTAAAGGATGTTTGTGCCAAACATAACATGAGTAAATGGAAAGTGCTAAGGTTGTTGAGAAAAGGTTTGATAAGGCGCCATTCTAGTAATACCAAGCCCTATCTCACACCAGGTAACAAAGAGACTAGGTTACAATGGTGTATTGACATGATTAAGAGGGGGTTGAATGGCGATCCAATGTTTAGGGACTTCTTTGACTTTGTTGTCATCGACGAAAAATGGTTCTACCTCAATCAGAAATCTGAAAAGTATTATTTGCTCCCTGAAGAAGGTGGTCCAAATATGACTCGTAAGAACAAAAACTACATTATTCCTAGGATAATGTTTTTGTGTGTCACTGCTCGGCCGAGGTTTAGAGATGGGGAGTGAATTTTTTATGGTAAGATTGGATGTTTTCCTCTTGTCACTTATGAACCAGCACAAAGAAGTGATGCGGTAACCGGCCATGTATGGGGAGATATGGTTATGAAGCTCATTCAAAGTATCACTAGAGATGTCATTAGAGAATTTATGATTAACCAAGTCTTGCCCGCCATTAGAACCAAGCGGCCAAGGGAAGATATAGGCAATCCTATTTATATTCAACAAGACAATGCACCGACACATTTGAACTTGGATGATCCATTGTTTTGTGAGGCTGCAAAGCAAGATGGTTTTGTTATTCGCCTCATCTATCAACCTCCAAATTCTCCTGATTTCAACATTTTGGATCCAATTCAAAAAGAATGCAAAAACTAAGGAAGAACTAGTTCCAGCAGTGCAGCAGGTATCCATCGTTCCAACAAAAATAAATTGTTCACACATTTTTCATCATTCCAACAACTAATTTCATCTTTGATTTTTGTAGGCATTCATGGAGTTCTGTCCGCGTAAAGCAAATCACATTTTTGTGCCACTACAAACTTGTTTAATGGAAGTAATGAAGAACAAAGGATGTAACAATTACAAAATCCCTCACATGAATAAGGAGACATTAGAAAGACAAGATAGGCTGCCAAGAGTATGCGGTGTCCACCATATTTGCTAGATGAAGCCGAGGCTACGCTTGCTGCAATGTAAGGAGAAAAACCTAGTTAGATATTGGGAAGTATCTGTAATTTTCTTTGAATGAACAATATCTTACCGATGCTTTGGCGTCCTTCCTAGCAGCCATCTCAATGTCGTGGTTCTCGTAGAGCTTCCTGAGCACATGTGCATCAAACTTGATATCGTTGCCATACATCACGACATTGTCCAGATCGGGAATGAAAAACTTTGCAATCTAATTCATAAAGGCCGTAACGTATGGTGAATACCATGTATTCCATGTGCATGAGACCGCAGCGGGAACATGGCCACAAATGCGAGTGTGCACGATCCCACGCTTGGCGGTCTTCATGAATGAGATGACAGCAAGCGCAAACAAAAGCTCCCGGCGGCAATGAATCCGGCACCATCTCCGAGTCCGGCACCAGAAGCCACGGACTCCGGCGATTCGGAGAACACGGCGACTGGCGACTCAGAGTCCGGCACCATCTTGGAGTCCAGCAGCGAGGAGGTGCATTGACGCGAGCTAGGCGCCATGGTGAGCGGACAGACGAAGTCCGGCGAGGCCACGGCGAGTGGAGAACCGGAGTCTGGCGAGGCCACGGCGAGCGGAGAGTTGCAGCCCATGGCAAGCGGAGAACCAGAGTCTGGCGAGGCGTGGGGCATGCAGCGAGCAGCGTGCGAGGGAGGCGAGGCGTGGGGCGTGCAGCGAGCGGTGTGCGAGGGAGGCGAGGCGTGCAGCGTTAAAACACGCGGCGTGTGAGGGAGGCGAGGGAAACGAAGCGCACGCTCGGATCGCAATAACTCAGGGGCAACGACGTCCAAAAATAGCTCCCAGCTCGCCAATGACTTGTTTTTGTGCACTAGTGGCCACGCGCAGGACGACTTGTTTCTGCAGACCGGAGGGAGTACATAATATTTAATAGACATAAGTAGCCTTCCATCTGATGATGATGCAATTGTGTTGCTCAACGTCATCTTACGAACTTCTATATTCCTCAAAATAAATGTCCTGATTTCGCTGTTGTTATCTTAATCTTATGCAGCTTTTCTTCTTCCATGTAGTCTAAGAAAGGTTGTATGTGGCTTCACCCTTCTTCCGAATTTTTTCGGCGTGTGACCGTTTGGATCCCATGCCGGCCACGCCTTGCCTCACCGGTCAAGGCTAGCTGTTTGGTAACCGCTTGCCTTGCCTCTTTGCCTGGCAAGCTTGCCCAGCCAGGCAAGGAAATCCTTGCAGATGTAGGAGAGTGAAATTGGCTCTCGTGCCTGAGCAATATACGCGCCTTTGCGTTGATCACCTGAGCTGCTGGTGAATCGGCCTCACGCCGCTGGAACGGCCTCCACAGTCGCCAAATCAAGCTTCACCTGCACTAAATCGAGCCGTGACCTAGCTAATTATATTGACTGCCGCAGCCGCCAAATTGGTCTCCGCTGCTACAGAATCGAACATTGTCACCGCCGAATCGAACAACAAAGCTTCTAGGTCGAGCCTCACCACTGCCGGATTGAGCTGCAATGCCAAGCAAGGCAAGCGGTGGCAAGGAAGCAAATCGGCGCGCCTTGCTTTGACTAGTGAGGCAAGGCAAGCAGGCGAGGCGAGTCAAGCAACAGCTAGTGAGGGATCCAAACAGACCCTTCCTTTGTGATTCTTCCAAGAAGAGAGTAACTTTCTCAAAATACAGACCCTGTCCTCTCCGGCTCCGCTGCTCACTCACCTTCGCTGCCCTAAATCCTCAGTTAGGATATATATAGGGCCTTCTGTCGTCATAACAAAATAGAAAATAGCGGGGTGATGAATATGCAGCGCATCCACCTAGGACGTGATCGGTTGCCCGCACTGCACCTCATCCAGGCTCTTGGGATGCAACGGAGGATTGATTGGTTGCCTGAACATGTTGTTGGGCCTGGCTCCCGGGGTGCGGCCAAAATCCTCGTATCTCCAGAGCCAGGCTCGCGAGATGCGGCGTGAGCATGCGGACAACTACGGGAGCGGTGAAAATGGCCGCGTGCATGCAACCAATCATCGGATGCATAGAGCCTGGCTCACCTCATTCAGCAACCAATCAGGCTCTTCTTGCATGGATAGAGCCTGGCTGCGGGGGGCCTTGTTCTTTGGTGCGAGCCAGGCTCGGCTGATACAGAAACCAATCACGCCCTATATACACTACGTGAGAACCTCAAATAGGTAACGCGGCATAGGTAACGAGCGCACAAAGCCCGTTACAAGGTACAACACCAGTAACGGACGCGAAACAACGACCGTTACTAATAAGCGAGGCAGGCCCGGGCCCAGCCTATGGACAACAAAGCCCGTTACTAATAATAATTTCTAGTAACGGTCGTTGTTCACGACCATTACTAGAAATTCTTTGTAACGGGCTTTAAAGACGACCGTTACCAATAATACAACCATCTGTAACGGTCGCTTCATGTCCGTTACGGGCTGAGACTTATAGTAACGGTTGTTATATTGGCCATATAATGCCCATTACCTTTCTTTTACTACTGGTAACGCTGTTAACTTTGGCCATTTAATGCCCGTTACTAGAGTTGGAGCTCAATTATTAACTACATAAGCTACAGTAGTCGGCTACAGTAGCTACAGTGTCGTCTTCCACCCCGTGGCTGCTGCTGACTGCGCTGAGCAGCAGCCGGCGGGCGCCGTCACGCGGCGCCGCGCCGCGACCGCGGCCAGCCCGTGTTCTCTCTAAATGAAGGCGAAGAAGGATGTCTTAATGAAGGTGAAGCGTGACACGATGATCAAGGTCTTCATCATGAAGGTGAAATGAGTGCATAATGACTTAACTCATCGATTGCTCATTGTTTCAGGGTAAAGCGGAATGTCTTAACTCCTTGTTTTCTCATAATTGCTGGGGAAGAAGGATGCGGAAATAATAACTTTGAGGAAGATGCAGCATTCTCACATGTAGTGATGCGGCCTAAGGATATGAGTGACCATGAAGTTACGGGCTTCAATGATGAAGATGTGCTGCCTCATGCCAACAATGTTGATCAGATGTTGAGAGACGTTGAGTTTCAAGGCGTGTACACAACTTCTGAACTAGCAAGGCTGAAACAATTTGTTGAAGATTCAAAGAAACCCCTCTACCCTGGTTGTGACAAGTACTCGCGACTTTCTGGTGACCTCAAACTCCTACAGCTTAAGGCAGCCCATGGTTGGACCGACAGAAGTTTCAAACATCTATTGGATCTTCTAAAAGACATGCTACCAGAGGGAAACCAAGTGGCTGAGTCTATCTACGAGGCCAAAACGATAATCTATCCTTTGGGTCTAGAGGTTGAGAAAATCCATGCATGTAAGAACAGTTGTGTGTTGTTTCGGGGAGAATATGAGGACCTTGACAGCTGCCCAAAGTGTGGGTTCGATCGGTACAAGAGGAAAAAAGACGGCGGAGACGACAATGCCGATGATGGGAACGAGCCCGTGAAGATCAGAGGCAGGAAGGTTAACCGAGGGGGTCCTGTGAGGGTGGCATGGTATTTCCCCGTCATTTCCCACTTGAGACACATGTTTGCCACACGAAGCGAGGCCCAACTCTTGCGTTGGCATAGCAAAGGGCGAAAGAACAAGGACGATGGCAGCTTAGGCACCCCGCAGATGCAGCACAGTGGGGTAACATTGATTCTCTCTATGATTGGTTCGCCTACGATTGCAGGAACATCCGGTTCACCATGAGCACGGACGGCGTGAACCCATTTGGTAACCAAAGTTCAACGCATAGCACCTGGACTGTTGTACTATCAGTGTTGAATCTTCCACCTTGGCTATGCAAGAAACGGAAATACATGATGTTGTCAATCTTGGCCTCCGGGCCAAAGCAACCTGGTGACCGTCTTGATGTGTACTTGAGGCCATTGGTTGACGACCTGAAGAAACTTTGGAGACCTGGTGTGGCGGATGTTTGGGATGAGTTCAAGCGTGAGTACTTTACACTGCACGCCATGTTGTTCACCACCATTAACGACAACCCGGCCCACCACAACCTCTTTGGGCAGAGTAAAAGAAAAGGCGAAGCTTGTCCTCATTGCTTAGATGAAACATGCGCGTTGTGGCTGATACACTCCAAGAAATTCGTATTTATGGATCACCGTCGTTTCCTCTCCAAGAGACATGCATACCGGGCCATGGATTGTCAGTTTGATGGCGAAAAGGAGAATCGAACGGCGCCTCCGCATGTTTCAGGATTGGAGGTCCACTTGCAAGTTCAGGGCATCAAAACTATTGAGGAGTTACCAAAGCAGACCATCTTGGGCAAGGGAAAAAAGCGAGATGGTGAAGAAGAAGATGGGCAACAAGGGATGTGGAACAAGAAATCAATACTATAGGAGCTAGAGTATTGGGAGGTGTTGGATGTGCGTCATTCGATTGACAACATGCATGTGAAGAAGAATGTGTGTGAGAGCATGTGTGGAACATTGTTACAATAGAGGGGGAAGGGCAAAGATCATGAAAATGCAAGGGATGATCTTAAAGAGATGGGCATTAGGCCGGAGCTCTATGCAGAGCAAACAGACACGGGGGCGGACCTTCCCGTAGCTGCAACCACATTGTCTACGAGGGAGAGAAAAGAATTCTGTGAGTTTTTGCATGGTTTGAAAGTACCTTCAGGCTACTCATCCAACTTCAAGAGGCTAGTGTCAGTGAAGGACATGAAGATGAATATCAGCCTAATGAAATCTCATGATTGCCATGTGTTGATGACAACAATTCTTCATGTTGCACTTCGAGGTATCAAGACAGTAAAGGTTCGCGAGGCTGTCACAAGCTTGTGCTTTTTCTTCAATGCAATAGAACAGAAGGTGATTGATGAGGCTGCACTTTTCGAGATTGAGAAAAGGCATTTCGAGACCCTATGCATGCTTGAAGCAACTTTCCCACCATCATTCTTTGATCATATGGTCCATCTAACAGCACATCTTGCAAAGGATATCTTCTTCCTTGGCCCGTCTTACCTTCACCAAATGTTTCCATATGAGAGGTTCTATGGCTTCCTCAAATCATTGGTACATAACCGGACATTTCCTGAGGGAACCATGGTTCATGGCTACAGTACCATCAAAGCAATGGAGTGGGCCATGGGTTATATGGACCCCCAAAACCCCATTGGTGTGCCTCGTTCACGGCATGAAGGTAGGCTTGCAGGTGTTGGGACCTTGGGCAGAAAGTCAATCACTCGGAGTCAAGATTCCTTCTCCAAGGCTCATTTCACCGTGTTACAACAGACCTCGGCAGTTACTCCGTATGTAGACGAGCACCTGCGACACCTACATGAAGCTAATCCTAACCGTAGCGAGGCTTGGGTTGCAAAGAAGCACATGCAAGGCTTTAACACTTGGCTCCGAGATTTTGTCCATAATGCCAGCCCTCCTATAATCGATGAGCTGATAAGAAAACTAGGAGCAGGGCCATTATTCACTATCACAACATACCAAGCATATGATATCAATGGATACACCTTCTACACCGTGGCCCAGGATGGCAAGAGCATATATCAAAACAGTGGCGTGAGTGTAGATGCCGTCGACAACACCAAGGTGACTAGCACATATTATGGTCAAATCGAGGAGATCTGGGAGCTTGACTATGTAGGCTTCAAGGTAGCCTTGTTTCGGTGCCGATGGGTCAATGGGAGGAAAGCTGTGACCAAGGACACTTATGGGTTTGTCAGCGTTGATCTACGGGTCTTGGGCTACAAAGATGAACCGTTTGTCTTCGCTAAGGATGTTCAGCAAGTGTTCTGTGTGCCCGACCTGGTAAAGAAGAACTGGTATGTGGTTATGCCTGGCAAGAAAAGGATTGTAGGGGTTGAAAATGTTGTTGAGGAGGAGGAATACAACCAATTTGACGAAATTCCGGCCTTTGACACTTCACACATGCCCCGACTCCTGGAAGATGATAAAACACCATACTTGCGAACTAACCATCAGGAAACAATCCATGTCCACAAAGCAAGGAAGAAAAAGGCCCTAAACCCTAAACCCTAAATATATGTCCTGGAATTTGTAATATTTGTCCTGGAATTTGTAATATATGTCCTGGAATTTGTAATATATGTCTTAGAATTTATAATATATGGAATTTGTAAATTATGTCCTGGAATTTATAATATATGTCCAGTTAAGTGTCCTGGAATTTGTGGTTTCCTAAGTTTAATTTGTACTGAATTTTGTTTGATGTAAACAATTGTCAAATTTTTTATAACTGTTACAAAATTCCAGGGTCAGAAGTTTAATTTGAGCGTTAGTCTCCATCCCTATCAGTAACGGGCTTTATGTAAGTGCCCGTTACAAATTCTCTTTCAGTAACGGGCATTACCCAATGCCCGTTAAAAATGTGTGTGAAACAGAGTCAGGCAAAATTCTCCTCCACTATCTCTCTGGCTGTGTTTAGTTCCTATCACAAATCACATCAAATCTCAACACATTCTTCAGGAAAATCTCAAAAAATTGTTCAGAAACATCTCATACTAGAGCATATATTGCAGAGCATACCAAGTTCACATACATAATAGGTTCACAGACCATATACTACATGCATAGTGCCACAAGGGATAGACAGACAGATCACAGACATTTCTTTTTATCTAACTCCAACTGCGCATCTACAAGTGCATTTCTAAGGACTCCTTTTTTCACTTCTGCTTCTTTGAGTTTTTCTTTGAGTTCTTTCTTTCCTTTGGTGCGCTGGAGTTGGGCGGTGAGATAATCCTCTTCTACTTTGAGATTTGCTACCTTTTCCTTTTCTTCCCATAGACAAAATTCCAAATGTTCTTCCTTCTCTTTTGCAGCCTTTAGCTTCATTACCAATGCCTTGTTTGCCTCCCTAGCTTCATGGAGTTCTTGCATTGCCATGTTGTACTTAATTACTGCCTCATTATTTAGCTGACAACCAAGACATGGATGACTGGATTGTATCTGAAAAAAAGACAGATTGTCAAATGAGGTAGTGGCCCTATCATGTTTTGCTAGCACAATTTTCAAATTCTATATGAACTGCATAGCACAATTTCCAGTCATGATTCTATATGAACTGCATAGCACAATTTTCAAATTTACACATAGCCAATGATAATGGCAGTAGAGAAGTGTAGACAATATTTACAGCACCAATAATTCATTATTAGAACAGATCATAAAAGCCTTTCCTATTTGAATGAGCAGAACCTCCATTCTGCACACAATATTTAAGGTTGCAAGAATTGTTGACTCAGCAAAGCTATGACAAGTTTGATGCAGCTAAATTCCTATGCAACTGACAAACAAGCCCAAGAATTATTGACTCAGTTGGCTCTGTCCAGTGCAGATCAAGCACAAAGGCAAGCTTTGTGAGACAGTGTAGCATTTCTCAACAAGCTAAGCATCATACAAGGTCACAATTAGAGGCATTTCTAGTGTACCATTTCACACACATTTCACACACATGAATTTGCATTCCTAGGTCACAATCAAAGGCATTCCCAGGTCACAATCAGAGGCTCAAGGCAGTCCTGATTCCTGATCTCAATCAGAGGCATTCCCAGGTCACTTCAATCAAGACACAATTGCCAAACATTACTAGCTACCATAACAGCAAGTAATTCAGTCAAAGGTTGTAGCTTCCATAGCAATCAGAGGCATTCCCAGGGAAAGATTGCTCACCTCGGCGCCGGAGTCATGGTCAGAGGAAGAAACAAGGTCGATTTCCTCCCAAGCCGGAGCCGGAGCCGGAGCTTAGTGGCTGTAGTCGCCCCACCCTGGTGGCAGGATGACCACATCGGAGCTGTGGTCGCTCTGATCCGCAGTGGCTTCCCTTGCAGCAGCGGCGGCGGTGCCTGCGGCGGCCGGCGGAGACCGAGGGCGCGCCGAGGAGGAAGCAACACCCTCTCCCAGGCGCAACGACGTCACCCACCTCACCGCGCGGGGATGACTCCTCGCCCACTGAGCGATGTCGTGCCTTTTCCGTGCAGCAGCGGCGCGTGTGTAAGGGCCGCCCCACCCTTGGCGCCACCCCCTCTTGATATTGGGTGGGGAGGGCTTCTTGGCGCTTCCGCTTGTCCGGAAGCCGGCCATCTCCTCGCCGCCGCTCGCTCCATCGCGGCCTTGCTCTTGCTCTTGCTCGTGCAAGAAACCCTCTCCTTGCGCGGGGAGGGCTTCTTGGCGCTTCCGCTTGCCCGCATCCACCGACCGGTAGCGGGATCGCGCAGCTGGGCAGGATTGAAGCCGGACATCTCCTCGTCTGCGCCGCGGCTCGCCTCTCCTCTCCTCTTCTTTGCGCCGCTGCTCGCCGCTCGCCGCTTGCGCTTCTTTTCTTGGTTTAAAAAAATGAGGGAGAGAGACGGTCTTATCCAAATCCCACTGATGTAAGACAAAACCTGTAAAACATATCAGTAAGGGTCATTATCAAATGACCGTTACGAAAAGGATGACGCCCGTTACGAAAGATGGATGCTGCTTTCAAGTTCAAGAATGCCGCTTTCAAGGATGTCGCTTTCAAGTTCAAGAACGCCGCTTTCAATGTGTACGAAACACACAGAGAACAGAGTCGGAAATAGAGTACACACAGATAACAGAGTCTGAAACAGAGTACACACAGAGAACAGAGTCTAAAGGGTTTATGCATTTCATCCGACAACAGATCAGAGGATATAAACAATACACACCAAAATAACAATAATGCTGATCGTCGTCGTCGTCGTCATTGGATCCGATCCAACCAAAATAACACTAACAAACACACACATGACTATCTACTCCTCCTCGTCGTTGGCATCCTTCGGGCGGGCCTCCTGGATCGCCGGCAGAGTCTCCATGACCGCGGCGAGACGGAACAGCGCATATGCGTACTGCTCAACAGTGTCCTCGACCGGCGCGTCGAGCTTTTGCCGACCAAGAAGACCAAGCATGTCGTTGATCTTGTGGAAGGTGCTCCGCAAGACCTTCATGGTCCAGTCGGGATCGAGTCCATCCTCGACCCGTGGATGCTTGGCCTCGCCGGAGGAGGCCACGGCGGAGGACCCACCTCGTGGATGCTTGCCGTCGCCGGAGGAGGCCATGGCGGTTTGCTGCGGAGAGGATTGCTGTGGTTTGCTGCGGTTTGCTGTGGTTTGCTTAGCATGGTTGCGAATGCGAATGGGAGAGGAGAGGATTGAAATGCGAATGTGAATGGGAGAGGAGAGGTTGCGAACGCTGCGGTGAATGGGAGAGGATATATACTGCGCGAATGGGAGAGGAGAGGTTGCGAAGGCGAGGCATTAACAGAATCCGTCAACTGCTGTGGGCGCTTCGTCTCCAACCCTATCAGTAACGGGCTTTGTGTTAGTGACCGTTACAAATTTCCTTTCAGTAACGGGCATTACTCAATGCCCGTTACGAATGTGTGTGAGACAGTCAGTCAACACCGAGTCAGACCTCGATTCCCGTGCTCATTAGTTCTTCCTCCACTATTATTCACCTATCATGTAAAATCTCATCAAATGTCTATGTAAATTTGCTTAATGGGTGTGTTTAGTTCCAAAATTTCTCTCACCAAACTTCACTATTATTCACCTATCACATCAAATCTCTCTCCTCATGCATGGAACACTAAACATGGGTAAATAAAAAAACTAATTGCATAGTTTTGAGCCTAGTTAGGTCATGGTAGGATAATGTTTACCACAAACAAACAAAAAAAGTGCCTTTTTCATCAGTTTTTCGCATTGTTTTTTGCAAAAAATAGCGCGATGTAATCATTTTTAGTGTTTCTACTTTCAAATTGCATCCACTATACGACATGTCACCATATCTATACAACCTATATAGATCATCCTCACTAAAAGACTTCTCTCAACATTCCACGTCATCATCTACTATATGACATGTCATAGTTAATTTCTCTCAACATGCAAACATTCCACGCCATCATCTACTATACGACATGTCACCATCCACTAGATCATACAAATTTATGAACTTTATGAATTTTTTTATATAACTCAGCAATTTATGAACTCTATGAATTTTTTTATATGGATTGTGCATCTTAACAAATTTTCAACAATTATATATGAACTTTATGAATTATATAAAACTTTATATATATGAATGTTGCATCTCAACAATTTGGATGAAAATTTCAAATTTGTCATCTGATAGGATGCACAACTTTTTTTGTTTGAAATTTGCATAAAATTTGCATATTTGGGGTATTTTCTTTTTTATATGGTTGCCTTGTTCAGCACAACCGTCAGATGCAGATCCAACCGTCACTGCCGCGTCTCATCCCCACCAAACCCGAACCAGTGTCGTCTCATTCCCCGACTGTGTCATTTCCCCACCCCGCGGCAACCAGCAAACCCTAGCGGCGGCGCGCGACGGCATCCACCCCGGCAGCGCGGCGGCATCTACCCCGGCGTCATCCACCCCAAAGACGAAGAGGACGACCCGGTCGCGCGCGGATCCGGCCCTGCGACGGCGACCCCGCCACGTCATGCAACGCCGCGACGCGGATCCGTCGCTGCGACGGCGAGCCGGCCACCTCAAGCAACGCCGCGACGCGAATCCATCCCCTCCGGCAACGACGACGGCGAGCACGACTGCTTCATCTGTGGCCAAGGTCAGAGCTCCTTCAACCCCCGGCCACAGCAGCAACCAACCATACTGTTGTGGCTGCTGCTTCATCTGATGTTGTTGTTCCCCAAATCTTCCTGTTACTTTGCTGTTGTTTAGGCTCAGTTCACCTTCATACAGTAGTAATTTAATCTGGCATGGATACAGTAGTGATTTTATCTGGCATGGATACATTAGTGATATTGTCTGGCATGGATACATTAGTAATTTTATCTGTCATGGATACAGATATTCAAATGAGGCAGTGGCCCTATCATGCTTTGCTAGCATTCTGTTTTCATTTCAGGCACACATGTGCTAAACAGACAGACACAAGCACATACATGAACTGCATAGGCACAGGTGAATTTAATTTGCATTGCCATGTGTCTGTCTACTTCAAACAAGAGACAATTTGTAACTAGCCACAGAAGAAGGTTTGATGAATCACACAGCCAATTATTTCACACACATGAACCGCATAGCACAATTTGCTGATTCACAATCCTGATTCAGGGTATACTTTGTCGTTGTTAAGGCTCAGTTCACCTTCTCGCGTTCACCTTGATACAGTAGTGCTTTCTGTAACTGATTGATTCATCCTCTTGTTGCATTGGTTGTGCTTCATCCTCTTGTTGGGTCTGCATAAGCCGACGTTGTGAAAGGACAGGCACCTATCTAACCAAACACTTCATTTCTCCTGCTGCCCGTCTAAATGGTTAGTACTTAGTACCTATCCCCAACCAGTATGTTTCTCTACTGATAACCTGATATATCATCTATGCAGCCCCTTGATTATGTTTCTATACTGATAACCTGATATATCATCTATGCAGGCTCACTCACACTCATCTTCGAGCTCCTCTAGTGACAACGAAGCACCTGGTGGTGCAGCCAATAGTCCACCTGCTGGTGCAGCCAACAGTCCACCTGGTTCACAGGCTCAATCAACACACACTGCTGGGAGTAGTAATTGAGCACGCAGGTCAAGGAGCCAAACCAAATGGCCAGAAGACAAGGTGACTGCAACCGGGCTTGATGACCACTGGTGGCCTACCCCAGGAGATGCGAAGGACAGGTTCATATTGGTCTGTGGCCTTATCGCTCGGGAGAGGATTTCAATCAATACAACACTTGAGGACCTCACACTGGATTAGAAGAAACCCTTATTTGAGATTTTAGAGACGAAGCTAGAGTACCCAGCAAATTTGTCCGCACGTGAACGCGAGAAGGCAATGAAGGCAGCTTACAAAGAGATTGGCAGTTTGGCCCGACGATTCAAGTCCCATTTAAGAACAGATTTTGTGAACCAAGACCAGCTTCCCTTTGACAAGCATTCCTTTTTGAATGCAGAAGACTGGGAGCAGTTTGTGCAAATGTCCAAATCTCCATTTTTTGAAAGGGTGAGCCAGAGATGAAAGAGAAGAGAGTGAAGCACAATAAGCCGCACAGGACGGGCAGAAAAGGTTATGCTGGTAAAATGAAAGAGTGGCAGGAGGAGGATGACAAGCTAGCTGCAGAAGAAAAAGAGAACCCTTGGGACCAGTTTCCTGGCCGTACAAGGCCGTATCTGCGGGCAAGGACGTCGGGGAAGGCCACTAGTGAAAGCGGGGGGGAATAACATTCTGTTCTCCTCTGGTGGCAGATGTAGCAGAAAAGGTCAAAAGAATTGCAGCTGAACCTTCCGATGGTTCATTCACTGGGGTTAGGGAGGATGATATTCTGACCAAGGCACTTGAGAATCCAGAGCATCGAGGTCGGGTCCGAGGCGTGTCTAGTTCAGTTGGCTGGGGTAAAGGGTTTGGCCAAGAGTATGCTAGAATGTACAGGAAGAAGAGGAGGAGGACGTCTGATGCGGAGAAGGAAGATTTAGTTGGTGAAGCAGTCTCTAGAGTTGTGCAGATGCTAAGAGGTGCAGGCGTGCACATACCAGATGGTTTGTGTAACCCCTAGCAGGACACAATAGTATCTGGGACGAAGAAATGCCTGTCAATAATGAGCATTACAATAGGGCTCCATCACCTGCTCCATCACCTGAGCCAGACACAATAGATCTGCTGACAGAGCCAACCAAGTGTAGTCTTGTGGATGGCAGCGAATTCCAAATGGAGCTCGCATTGGCAACTGTGTTTCCAAATCAAGAAGTTTGCCATACATCAGCGGTAGAGTTTGGGTATGTTGTGATGCAACCTACTTACGTGTGGCCCAATGCAAGGCACATTCGTCTGCCATTCCCAGTAGGGGATGAGTTCACAACCATAGGTGATGCTCTATTCCAACGGATACAGTGGCCAAGGATGAGGATCCTTATACCACCCAGGTCGAAAGCTCCCAACTCTGCAGCCACATCAGCTGGTACAGTTTTAGATGGAGCTACTGGGGGCTCATCAGCTGACAACACATCAGCATCAGCAGCAGCATAGCCAACCTCTACCGCAGAAGCAGCATGAAAAACAATCGAGAAAACGTCAGCCTCAGCAGCAGCTCAGCCAACCTCTGCCACAGAAGCAACCACAGCAGGAGGAGCAGCTCAACAGCCAACCTATGCCAACAGAAGCACCACAACCACCAGCAGCAGCACCACCACCACCACCACCAGCAGCAGCCGCAGCAGCAGCAACCACAACACCAGCAACGGAGCAGCAGCCACAGCAGTAGCAACAACAGCAGGAGGAGCAGCAGCAGCATCATCATGTCATCACCCAGAAAAAATCACAAGTTGCCACTGTTTGGACCACGGCTAATCCAAAATACAAGCCTGGTGAGCCTATGGCGTCAGAGCAGGCTTTAAAAGCTGGTGGTCCAGATATGGAAGCGTTGCATGCTTACTTCATGACTCAAAGTGCCAACGGTGCTCGTGGCATTCCTGCAAAGTTGTCTGCATCGTACTTCAACAGCGATGATGATTTAACCTTCACAGTTGAATTCGATGACCTGTATGACCTTTTCAACTTGGGAAGTCTGGACGTTAGTTTGTTGAGGTGCATGGTAGTGTAAGCCCCCTCACACCACAGTAGATATTCTTTATTTTTTAACACAAATTTCATGCTAACAAATTTTATGCTAACAACTTGTAGGAAAATGAAGAAACAAGCCGAGGAGAAGAACTGCAATGTTGGGTTTGTGGACCCACAGGTATTCTCCTGCACAATGATTCAATTCCAGACCAAAGTAGTAATAGAAGCAATTAGAAGGGCTATGAAGCACGACTTTGTCGTGGGTGCCTGCAACACCGGTGGCCACTGGGTACTGGTGATCATTGCTATGAAGTGGAATGTTGTTTGGTATTTAGATTCTGCTAAAATTTGGCCAGAGCGGAAGTTCACTGACATCGTAACAACTATCAACTGGTATGTATATTGTAGGTTTTGCTAACAAAAAAATCAATCTCGGAAAGTTGTTTCTAATCGATATTGCTGAACAAGCAGGGCCTATGGAGAGCACATTGCACCGAAAGTGAGAAAGAATGCAAGAAACAAACCAAAACTCACCCACAAGACAAATTTTCCGGTAAGAGCGAGGTTTGTTTTTTTCTTGTTCACTTCATACATATTTGGTAGTGTAGTGCCTTAACTTGTCATTTTGGTACATTCATTCACAGTGCAATCAACAGCCATCGGGGAGTATTCTATGTGGATTCTATGCTGCAGTGCAGATGTTTGACCTAGTCACTGACCTACTCTCATACAAAAAGGGTTCTGTAAGTATATTCTCCTAATCAGCCTTGTCTTTGCTCAGATTCTCTTGAATTTTAGAAACTGATTTTTACTTGTATTCCCATATAAATTATATACTGCAGGATTATAAACTTAGAACCGGAAATTTCGATGAACAAGCACTATGGATGGTCCAGGGGGTGCTTAGCAACTTCATTGTTAAGGAGATCATCGACCCAGGGGGCGAATTCTATGCCGGTCCGCCGCCAACAGGTCCCGATGCGCTGCCAGCAGGTGCCGAGTGAAACTTGTTTAATGTAAACAACTTGATCTAGCTTGAAACTTGTAGGCTTGAAACTTGATGATCTTTATGGTCTTTGCTCTGAAAAACTTGTAGATCGTTATCCCAGTAGGGGATAAGATTCAGTCTGCTTATCCCAGTAGGGGATAAGCAAGATTCATCCAACTTGAAACTTGTTGCATGTACGTGTATGATGGTGAGGACAAACTTGATGTGTACATGTGTATGTATGTGATGTGTATCTCAATCTGTATGTGATGTGAATAACCTGGGGGCTGCCAAATCCTAGCTGGTTCTAGGGTGCAGCCAGAAACCTGGCCAGGCCACGTGGGGGTGGAACAACTAAAGGTAACGGGCATTGAGTAGTCAACGTTACCTATACAAAGTAGTTGTAATGGGCGTTAACTAAAGAACCGATACCTATACAAAGTAGTAGTAACGGGCGTTAACTAAAGAACCGATACCTATACAAAGTAGTAGTAACGGGCGTTAACTAAACAACCGATACCTATACAAACAACTGTTACCTATACAAAGTAGTCGTAACGGGCCCTAAGTAAAAACCGTTACCTATAAAATGAATTAGTAACGGGCGTAAAGTAAGGTCCGTTGCCTATAAAAAGTTCTAGTAACGGTCATAACGGGTCAAAGGTAAGAACCGTTACAAAGGACCCAAAAAGAGACATGGGCTATAGGTAACGCCTTCTTGTATCGGGCGTTCAGGACTAACCGTTACAAATATGACTCTATTGTAACGGTTATCGATCACTGCCCGTTACAAGAACTGACCAATGGGTCCACATGGAGACCGGTCAACGCATAACCGTAACGGATGTTCAGTAAAGTCCGTTACAAGGATGAGGGTGTTGTAACGGTTGTTAACTAAAGCCCGTTACAAGATAGGGAATTTGTAACGGTCGTATATCTGTGCCCGTTACGAAATCGATCCGCGGGCCCACAAAAACCGCAAGTTTAGATTACTGGTTGCTGCTATTAGTAACGGACGTTGTTAAACGCGGGTTACAGGTTTATGTCATTAGTAACGGGCAAGGCGCCCGTTACCTTTAACCGATTATTAGTAACGCAAAAAGGGTAACGGGCGGGTTGCCCGTTACTAATCTTTGTTTTTCACGCAGTGATACGAACGCATGCTGCGCGTTGTGCTGTAAGTGGTATTGGTGTCAGTATTGATGTATGCTTGTACTCATCAGTTGTGCTTTTTAAGAATCTGATAGCGGAGGTCCGAATTTATTTCCTTAATCTAAAAAATATATGAACGCTGCAACGGCTTTTTGTGGATGCACATCATGCATGGAATGGTGATGCATGCGGAAACAAAACAAGGAGTAGGCAGCCCAAAGGCTCAATTGTCCAAATGTTAACGGCTGAAGTGGACGGAGTGCTATATTTTTATAACGGATGATCTTTCGATGATAAATATGTTAATAAGAACTTTTGGTGCTATATTTCTAAACTATGGATCTTTTCGTGGTATCAATACAATTTTCCCGACTGGGCACCTGGTGACAAGCGGCCAAGGGCAATCACGTCATGTGATTCTCCTAGGTTTGGGGTTCTTGATTTTGGGAGATTTTGGTCCAGGACGGTAGCCGAACGACTGGATATGATTTTTGTTGGGAGCCTTTTTTTCTTTGTGAAATGATCGCTTGCTTGTTGGAACTAAAGGGCGAATACATTTCATTGAATGGGCTAGATGGGGCCACATTTCAGGTGTTAGTAGGCCGAAATCATGAGAAAACAAGTTGTAGAATATAAATCAAAATGAACCCACAATAAAATAAATACATCAATTAACCGATTCATAAATCATATAGGGAAATAGACAATTTTTCAGGCTATGTATCTGCCCCTCCTAAAGAAGAGGTATTTGTCTTTTGAGCTATAAAATTTTCTCTAAATTTCTCCTATATGAACTTCAAATGGGCAAGAAATTATCCCAATTGTTTCTCGTTCAATTTTTTCAATTATTTTGTAGTGAACATATATTGGACTACTATGAACCAAAATTAATATAGCGGTGTGAGAACAATTGAAAACTGATTGAGAAATAACTAGTAGTCAGCCAATTATTTGTAAAGAAAATAAAACAAAACTTTAAAACAGTGTCCATGAAGAAAAACATATATAATTTAAGATAACAGTTGATTGTACGCATGAAAGTTTTGCTACAGGAAACATGAAAATTATTTATGGTGAACTAAATTAAACATACAATAATAAACCAAAATATAAAAACTTAAAATTGACTCCAAAACCATTTGTCACAGATCACCTAAAAATGAGCAATCAGAAGTCGTTGTTTGATTGTATTACATACATTTAGGTTATGTTTTGTTTTCAGATGCAAAATAAGAATGGGACTCCCGTGTAAACGGCCGATATGACAACTGCAGACTACCTTTCTAGATGTTGACCTTTTTTGTTCTTTGCCGTAGGTAATACACACACGCTGCTCTTTTTTTTGTTTACTAGTATTACACAAGTCCTGACGACTTTTCTTGAACTCACTATCTGCAGTCAAAATATCAAAGCTACTCCGTAATAATTCTCGCTGACGACTGATGATGGGCTCAAGCTTTTCAAGCCAACTGGTTTTGACTCGACCCCAGCCGCATGTACGTGAGGGGAGGCTGCTCACGAATCATATGATCTGCTAACTAGATATAGATTATTTTCAATATCCAAGTATCCAAGTGATAGTATGTACGTGTCTACATGGTCTAACAACAACGAACCTCGTCGTGTCAAAACGGGTTTGCTGGAAAAGTCTCACCTTATTTTGAAAATAGCGATAGTTTTGACAAGTCCATATATATCTGGTGCGGTAGTTAGCATAAGACGCCATGACCGAACATGCATCTACTACATGCTACAAAGTACAAACAGATGCACGAGGCAGCTTCTTCGTATGTGCACGCAGCCCGCTCTGCAAACAAAATATGTACGTGGAGTATATTTTGGACCAGGAGTCGTTGGATTCGAAATGTTAGTCCAGCGAAGTTAGTCTACACTTGAACGCTTGTATATTTGGACCATGTCTTGATTCAAATAAAACGTTATTACTCCTACCACGTGGTTGTAAAAGAAGTCAAGAGAGCGAGCGCTATATATAGAACCGTTCAGGTAGTAAGATCGACACAGACGACACAACACAGCAACAGCACTAGTTACCACACATCGATCATCGATCCCAAACACCACACATCTTTGATCGAATTACCAAGCCACATCAATCGATCGAATTAAATGGAGCTTCTCTCTGATGAAGCTTTGGCCGTCGTCGTGCCCATCGTAGTGTATTGGGCGTACTGTGGCTTGCATATAGCGCTTGGCCAGTCCATTTATATGGAACAATACAGGCTGCACCCAAGCACTCATGAAGATAGCAAGAACTTTGTGTCGAAGGGAGAAGTCATCACCACCGTCCTCAAGCAGCAGGTCGTGCAGCTCGCCATGGCTGCCATGGTGTTCAAGGTATGCCGTATATACTTAAGATCGATAGATCAATCGCATTCCATGCGTGCACGCATGATTATATAATATATGGTGAGCATGTTACTAAGACGTACATACGCCTCTGTACGCAGTTTATAGGAGGAAGCACCAGCACTACTGAAGCATCGCCCATACAGACCTCCTACTGGACGGTGGCCTCTCAAATCGCGTTTGCCATGATTTGGTATGACCTATGGCAGTATGCATGGCATCGGATTCTGCACGCCAACAGATTTCTCTACCGGAACTTTCACTCTTGGCACCATCGTCTTGTTGTTCCCTACGTCTTTGGTGCATTGTATGGACACCCTATTGAGGGCTTTGTTGTTGACACCATTGGTGGCATGGCTGCCTATATGGTATCTGGTATGTCGCCGCGGGCTTCTATCTTATTCTTCTCGCTTTGCACCATCAAAGTCATCGACAACCACTGTGGCCTATCACTACCTTCGGACTTAAGCTTCTGGAACAACGCCGCATACCATGATGTGCACCACCAGCTTCGTGGTGGCCAATACAACTACTCACAGCTCTTTTTCGTGGTGTGGGACAAAATATTTGGAACATATATGCCATATGTTATTGAGGACCGACCTGGAGGGAGAATGCTCCAGGTCCGGGCACCGGGCCTTGACTACAGGAACAAGAAGTGAAAAGATAGAGAGAAAGAGCCAATGCAATCTTGCATGTATATATTCATGTTTTATGTGTATTAATTATAATAATTTGTCGCTTAAATTTTCAGTGGACAATTTATAGTGTTGTGTGCAAGTGTTATTAGATGCCTGTATACGTGTATGTGACCTATTGGCTACGACGAGGTGTTTATCTTTCGGTAGCCATGTGATCAGTAATTCATTTATTTTATATGTTGCAAATGAATAACATGAAAAATAACGAACACAAATTAAAACTTCTGTTCTTTTGCCAATTTTTATATACATTCAGGAAATTCCCGTACACATTTTCCGAGGTGAGAGTTTTTTAGTGAACACGTTTTGAAGGGAACGGATCGGAACTGTTTTCCAGTTCTCATGCATATACCCAGACTGTTAATTTAAGAAATTAAAAGGTTTTGAGTGCCTTTTTCTGTTTTAAGCAAATTGTAGCGACAGAGTTTGTGAGTCGTGCTTCTTTCTACCTGCCAAAGGTTTTCATTATTTCTTATCCAGTGAGTCAAGCCTGGTAATTTGACCAGAGTCAGCAGGGGAAGCCCCTACCTATTTTTTAATTTTTTTATTCCAAACCCAGTTAATTCGCTCCCATAGAGAGTCGAATCTAGGTCTGCAGGGTGCTACTCAGGTGCTCTAGCCACTAGACTAGAGACCCTTTCACGTCAAGCCTGGTAATTGGAATGCAAAAAACACTACTAAAGAAGTGATTTGTGAATGGCCTTCATTTATAGGGGAAGTTTCCTACGAATTTTTGTGTGGAATGCAAAAAACACTACTAAAGAACCATAGGGCACTATTTACTTCCTGTGGAAAATTTTCGTACGATTTTTTCTCAAACAAATCTGTAATGAAACACCTTTCTCTACTATTTTTGAGTCTTTTCTAGGATTTTAACCTTAGGGAAACCAGAGAATTCCAGTAGTGCCAATAAATCCAAAATTCGTGTTTCTCACATGTACACGTATGAAACAGTGACCAGAATAGCGGCCTGTACAGCGTAGGCTTTGGAGCAACCATATGGATTGTACACGTAGGCATAGGGAGAGGCGCAGGCAGCCGTAACTAGGGCTACTTTGGAACGCAGGAATGGAAAAACACAAGAATATAATAGAAATACAAGCGTAAAACAGAGGATTGAAAAACATTGGAATTTTAAAGAAATTATTGTTTGGATAAGTCATAGGAAAAACACAGGAATCTAATCTCTGCAATTTGCCTCGATGCTACGCATTGATGGAAAAAAGAGCTTTGACCAGATGTTTCTTTTTTCGAACGAATGGCAAGAGCTTTGCCGTGAAATTCTATTAGCGGAAGAGAAAGGAAAAGAAAAACAACTTTAGTGGCCAGGCCACCAAAATTACAACAGAGAAAAATCAACCAAGCTACTACTACAACAAACCCCGGCCACTGCACCCACGAGAGAGAAAAAACAATAGAAAAAAACATGAAAAAGAACCTCAGGATAAAGACGATACTAGCTTAAACTGTCTAATGTCCTCGATGATCAAATGGACGACCTCTACTCTTATTTTCTCCTCGTGTTGAAAATCCTCCGGATATGCTCTTTCCATACTGGCCACCAAAAGTAGATTACCAAGCCATCAAACTCTCGACGAACAGGTGTGTCAATCATCCTTCTTCGTTTCTTCCACCTGATATAAAGCGAGCCTCCTGTTTTGACCCGATGTTTCGATTCCTACGTTTTTCCTCCAAAATCGATAGCAAAGGATTCCGCTCGGCCAGGATTCCGACGCCTGGCCTGCTGGCCAATCCAGGCGCAGGCCCGCTCCGTCCAGCCAGATGCCGTTTCAGTCGAGCCGCGCAAGCTGCACGAGGAGAGCCAAGCCCTGGTAAATCAATCCGGCATTCCTTCGGCTGTTCCGCAGGGTCAAAAAAAAATCAGGCAATCCAAGTCCTCCGCGGAGAATTGTTGCCGCCGGCACGTAGTCGGATCCTAATTTTCTACTCTGTGCGTCATCAATGAAGAATTTTCTTCATTCCGCTGCAGGGCATTCGAACGTATTGCCATCACAGTTCACACAGGCAGCAATTTGAGGAACGGTGGGATCAGGTGATCAAACGGGTGGCTGACCAGACCAAAAAGGTCTGAATTCAATTATCATCCTGGTGGCGTGGTCCCTTTGAAATCATAGAAACCGTTGTGTTTTTAACGAGTGCAGCCTAGTCTGAATGTAATTCTCTCCTCCATAAGAGATGAGCAACACATGTGGAAATTGACAGGACTTATAGCCCTAAAACCCAACGATTAAGTGTGGAAGTTTTTCCTGGTCAAGAGTTGTCTTAAAGAGAAAAGAGTAATACAGGGTGTGCGTGTGTTTGAGAGGGGTTTTTTCCTGGTTCCCATCAGAAAAAAAAAACCTTTGTACCGATGACTGGGTTATATATATCCTTTTTTTTCTTAATATACTGATACGCAACCCTTCTGCGTGTTCGAGAAAAAAATTCATAGGCAGCGAGAAGAACAGCCTGGGTACCCGTAGCCGTAAAGCTGGCTGTTGATGGCCGTGGCGACCTTGGTTGGAGTGGTTTGACGCATGCTCGGCCCACCGTTGACGGCGGGTGCACTAGCTACACTACTCGTCCTCAATAGCTTCTGCACGAGAAGAATAGGTACAGCTCGATCCGTTTCGTGGACGGAGACTTTTACCTACCATTAAGATAGACAAAGGTCTTGTACCTACATGCGGCGCTCGTGCGGACCGCGGGCGGCTCGCTCGCCGGCGCCTGGACCGGGCGCGGCTCGCTCGCCGGCGTGGCGTAGGCCGGCTTGTTGCTCGGCGGGGGAACGCAGCGTGGGGCGCGGCGCATCGGCGGCGAAGCCGGGCGGCAGCGCGTCGGATGGTGGCGCGTCGGGGCATGGGCGTGTGGCGAAGGCCGGGCGGCGGCCGCGACGGGGCAGGGACTGGCCGGCGGCGGGGAAGAGACTGGCCGGCGGCGGGGAAGAGATAGGGAGAGAATGAGAGGAACACGCAGAGAGATGTAGGCAGAGGCAAAATAGTCATTTTACATTGTGGGTCCCACGTGCCAGGGCTGGGTTCTGTTAAGTTCCAACTGAACTTGGACAGAATGACACACAGGTAACTAAAATAGAACTGCATGGCACACAGGTGTCTAAGAAAAATTTTATGGCATATAGATACGAGACCCTTATCTTAATGGCACACAGATAAAAGTCTCTTGTAGACGCGGCCGGCTTGGCAGAGGAAACACAGGGTAGAACGTCTGTGCATACTCCCTCCGTTTCTAAATAATTGTCTTTCTCACTTTCCGAGAAATAATTTTAATTGATTTTATATTAAAATATATTAATATTTAAGGTGCATAGTTAGTATCATTGAATAGATCTTTTGATCTAGTTTTTTAATAAATTAATTATAAATTAAAATGTTATACGTATTTTCTATAAATCAAATTTAAATCGTGGCAAAAAACCCACCGGCCACACTTACGTCGTGCGGGCCACGGGCGTGATCTGGGCCGGCCTCCTGGACACGAGTCCACATCCCTGGGTGGTGTCCCCACGACTCCACGAGGTTTGCCAGAGAATTTTTTATTTTTTTTCCCAGCAGTCCCACCATCCGTCCATCCCTGTCCACGCACGTTCATATTTTTTACGTTTATTAGATTTTATCTATACTTCTATATTTAATACCAACATAAGGATTAATTCGGCCCATAATATTAAAAAAATCCTAATATTTATATAAATCAACCACCATCCTTTAGTACATTATATTTTTCTAAGAAAACCATAATGTATCAACTACCCAACACGCACTACATCGTCTCCTCTGACCTCCCACGTCATTGCACGCACCCTTCATCTTCTCACGTTACTCGTATCTCGTCGTCATCTCGCTGTTGTTCCCGTACATGACGTCTACCAAGGATATCTCATTTTATCATGATCCTTACAAGATGTAGAATTAGCAGTGTCCATGGCTATTGTACATTTTCGATAACGAAGTCCCCTTTACCCGTATCAACACATGGGCATTAATCTACCCGCATTGCCTCGTCTTCTCTCATCATCCCGCACCGCCGCATGCACCTAATTTGTCTTCTCAGGTCGCTCGCATCCCCGCAGTTGTTTACAGGCGCAACGTGTATGGCGGGCATGAGGCCTACTGTCACAGGAGACTGCGCCAGCTAGGGTCCACGCTTGACAAGGTTGTGGGCCGACCCCTAGGTGGCCGACAAGGGATCCCCCGACTTGAAGACAAACTTGGTGAAGATGCGGCCGATGACTCGGCCAGATATCCCGAGGATGTTGTTGTAACCAACTCGGATAAAGTTCCCTGTTGTAATCTAGTAGGTTGAGATACAAACCGACTTCTAAACCTTAGCCCGTCACCCTATATAAGGCGGCCTAGGGCAACTCCATGAGGGACACCAGACAATGACATTCCATCTTGTAACTCATACGCTTGCCCTCGCTCCCTGAAGGTAGGGGTGATTGTTGAGCTTTATCGATTCGAAAACACAGGTAGCTTGATGGCAGATCAATCTCGCGTCGTCTTCCCCGCATGTGTGGATGCACGCCCTGAATTAATCTCAGATCCGATCTGAGAACCCACCCGACCCACTCAGTTTCCGGACTGCGGCGAGTTTCAGATCTCGCACGATGACTACTTCAACTCAGACACGAATCGAGCTACGCATTTTTATTTTGTTTTATTTTAATTTTACGCCTAATACATATCGCCATGTGCATAGTTTTTTCTCCATGTCCATAAGACAATTTCCGACCTGCATTGTTTAATTCAGGGCAACCATGAGTTCACCTAGGGCCGGCCCTGACTTTTTGGTGGTCCGGGGCGGGATAAAAAATGGAGGCCCTGTTAATGAGTCTTTTGTACGTAATCTACAACTACAATTAGGTGGCCTCATAGGATTGTAGGAAATGGACTTCATCCTCTCGTTTAGGCCTAGAGTTGTTTTCGTATTTGGGCTTGATAGCATAATCTAATAGGCCAGACCTTAGCATATATACTACATATATCTGCAGATGGGGCCCTAACTTTTGGGGGGCCTGGGCGGTCGCCCCTCCCGCACTGCCTCAGGGCCGGCCCTGCGTTCACCCCCATTAATTGCTCATGAAGCAACAAAACAAAAGTGGCAAGTCCGATTCATTGTATCCAACATCTAAACACGCGTGAAAGTACTCGTCTGGGACCCTACCTATGACTAAGCTTCCATGAGAGCATCATATCATATAGGCGCGCTGCCTCCATGAGAGCTCCAGACATTCTCCTCGACTGAGTACTCTGCGTTGTCATGATCGCGGTGAAGTGATAGGGGTTGATAAAATCGACTCAAAACCAAAAAACGCTAAAGCAAAATCAAGTAATTATTACAAATAACTTTATTACTATCGTTTCTCCAAAAGACTACCGTTTTTCTTCATCTAGCTCACAGGTACAACGGCTCAGGACTCACAGATGTGCGGCCGACCTCGCATGCTTGGGGGCTGGTGCGCACGGCCACTCGGCGTTACCTTCCGTCGCGCGGCCGACCTCGCATGCTCGGGGGCTGACGCGCACGGCGACTCGGCGTTACATCCATCGCGCGGCCGACCTCACATGCTCGGGGGCTGGCGCGCGCGGCGACTCGGCGTTCCTTCCGTCGCGCGGCCGACCTCACATGCTCAGGGCCTGACGCGCGGCCACTCGGTGGTACCTTCGTCGCACGGCCAACCTCGCATGCTCAGGTGCTAGCGCGCGCGGCGACTCGATGTTACCTTCATCGCGCGGCCGACCTCGCATTCTCGGGGGCTAGCTCGCGCGGCGACTGGGCATTTCCTCCGTCACGCGGCCGACCTCGCAAGCTCGTGGGCTGGCGCGCGCGGCGACTGGGCGTTTTCTCCGTGGCCCTGTACTCGGTCCTCATGAGAACCGTCTGCCCACCTCAAATAATTCGGCGGCGTATCGGGTGTTCTTTCTCTTTGGAGCACAACCCATCCTTGTGTTGACCAAATGTTGAAGCACCTTTAGCTGATGACTGGATTGTCTTCGCTTCTTCATCAACAGTTCAACACATGTCTGCACGTTGCTCGGGGACTTGTGGGATATGGGTACCTCTGGCCCACTGTCAGAGGAGACTGCGCCAACTAGCGTCCATGCTTGACAAAGTTGTAGACGGACAACCTTTGTGAAAGATGCGACTGATGACTCGGCCAGATATCCTGGGGATGTTGTTGTAACCAATTCGGATATAGTTCACTATCGTAGGGTATTATACCTCCGGGTAGTCTGAACCTGACTAAATCATGCCTCCTGTGTCACCATCAAGCTACACGCTCGACGATCCCTCGCCTACAAATCAACCACTCGGGTATCCCAAGATGGATTGCCGGTCCTAAGAAGTATAGTAAATATGATATGTGGACTGAATAGAAAGGCTTTAGAGTTTAACAAGCTCTGAAGCAACATACTTTCTCTGTTTCAAAAAATAGTTATTCTATATATTCTATGATAGATTTATGAAAGAGGTCAAATGATCCTGTTTATCCTTATTTATTAGTCTTATTTAGTACTATTTAATTATTGTATGGTAAAATGACTTATTATTTGAAATAAATTTAAAATCTTTGAATGATTTACTTAGGACGGAGTAGCCTCTAATTTTTATCCTAACTAATTAGCACCTATTTATACTAATCAGCTCAACAGACCGAGCCCTCATAAATCAATCTGAGCCACACACACACAACTTCATCACCGCTAGCCTTGAAAAAAGTCCAAATCACTCTGAAGTACGGATATGAATATATGAGTTTTACGCTATAGAGATATCGCACACATCTTTACTCAAAGATAGAACCAAATCATTCGCCAACCTCTATAGAACATATTGGACCGCTGCCGCTAAACAACCGTCTGATCGTCGCAACCACAACGAGTAGGATACTGACATTGCATGGTCACTGGTCGCGGCACCGGTCAAAGATACCGCAAGCAACTAGGTGTTGCCGACTTCATAGAGGGAGCGCCAATCCCAAACCATATCGTCCGCTCGCGTAAAAGCAGCGTACCACCAACACAACCAATCGTCCTCCAAGAGTGGCCGTTGCCATTCCATTATCGCCGTCGCCGTGCCTATAAGAACCATCCTCGGATGTTGGGCGAGTAGGCAACGCCTCCAAAGCCGCGAGAGGTCCACAAGAGCAACGGCATCGCTAGAGGGGGCTTCAACCACGACACCACAGCTAGCGCTGTTGCCACGCCAACGCTTGGCTGCCGCCGGCTTATGGCCACCATGGCACCGCTGATAGGAACACCCAACAGCAAGCCAGCCGTCAACCGCGTTCACGGCCACGTACGACACCACTGGCACACCTCTGTGACATCGCCTGCACCAACCTGCATGCCCCGTTGATGTGCGGCTCCCATAGCTACTTCCCACCAGCGGCGCGGTCCTGAGGGGGGTCGAGCCATGCGGCCGCCCCGGGCCCCCAAAACAAAGGGGGCCCTCACCGCGTATACAGCCATACAGGTAGGATGTGTAGGTAGCAGCTAGCTACTGTACGATGTCATTTGACCAGCCCCAAAGAATGAGCGCCTAGCAGGCCTGCAGACCAGAGGATAAGTCCCTCTTGTCCTCATGTAGTCCCCAAACTAAAAAAATTGTCATTTGGTATATGATTGATTGAACATTAGTTAAGTGGATATTATTTGGATTTGTGAGTTCTAGTTAATAATTTATAAGATTCCTTTGAGTTGATCAAGTACTTTTACTGCTTTCCCTAGATTTCAATTACAGATTTGTTAGAAAAAAATTTAAGAAGTAAATTTTAAGGTAAAATGTATGAAATGGTTGAAATACTTCAAGGTGATATTCTATATATATATAATGTTATTACCGTTGATATTATTTTAGTGTATATATTAAGGGCCTCTTTTTTATTCTCGTTTCGGCTACCAAAATCTCAGGACCGGGCCTACCCACCAGGCCGTGCGCTGCACCGCTGCTGCCATCGCGGCCGCACCGGGCGCCGCCGAATGCGCCGGAGTATGGATGGCAGCGGGTCAGGTACGTGCGGGTAAGGCATTTTCCCGCCCGCGATCATACCCGCGCTGTCAGCCTTTACCCGCCCGCGAGGCTGCCCAGGGGCGAAAAGCCTTGCCCGCGCCCGCACCCGACGGATATCCGCGGGTATCAGGTTTTTGCCCGCACCCGCAGAGAGATGACATATCAATAGCTCATTTCAGAAAGAACAACAATAATTTAAAATATTTCAACAAGAATAACCAATAATTTGACAGCCATAATGCAAATAAAGGTCAAGAACCACCACAATTTGAAACCATAACGCATTGTATCAATTTGTCACACACGACATGTCGACATCTAATTATTACAACACAAAGAATAAATGTCCAATGACACACACACTAGCCAATGTCCAGCCACATCACAAAGTGCAAAACGCATCCACCATCTAGCCATCTCACTAGGGATCATCTCACAAGTCATGGTCTCATGGACCAATGATGTGTTAATGGGTTTTGGTTATATTTATGGGCATTCTATTTTAAGCGGGTAGCGGATATATCCGCGAATGTAAGTTGCTGCCCGCGGACGGATTTTGCTGCCCATACCCGGATACCCGCGCCCGCGGGCAAAAGTGCCATCCATACGCCGGAGTCCGCAGAGCCAGCTCAACGGGCCAACCATAGCCGAACACAACTGATGCCTCACCCAAGGTGTGTAGCCGGCGCGCGCGGTATGGTGTCGGCGTGGTGCGGCTGCCCCGGTCGCCCGTCGTCGGCACCGCTTGCGTCGTGTCAACCTCTTTTAATTCGTTCTCTACTTCTCTCTGAGGTGCATCCGCACGCGATGCATGCAACTAGTATAAACAACAATAGGGATGAAAATGATTACGGAAATTCCGGATCGACTGAGCTTCGTTTCCGAGATTTTTCCATTCCGATGAAATGAAAACGATACACGTCGGAAAACGATACGGAAATGATATTGGATTTATACTACGGAAATGATATTGGATTTATACCACCGGATAGCTCTATCCACCGAATTAATCGGAAATTTTTCGTTGGAATTCTGAATTCGGTCCAGTTAAATCATTGAGGCCTAAAATGTAAAGCTATCCCTTCAACTTCGTCAAAAATTTTCTTTGTCGCAAATGAAAATAAATCTCCACGCTACATAGCTCCATTATTTTTATCTTTGATGTACATGCATAAATGATATATAAATATGTACTTATGTTGGTTGTTGAAATTGGCCTATAAAGTTTTCGATTTGAGGTTTTCGACGTTTTCATTTCAGATATATTGATTTTTCCGTTATCGTTATCGTTTCCGAAATTATCATTTCCGAGTAAAAAATATGGTTAGGAAATGATAATGAAAATTTTCGATCGTTTCCAACCGATTTCATCCCTAAAAAATAATAATAATGTAAGAGAAATAGTAGACAGAGCCACAGAGGCCGCAAAAATGCCAATGCAAGCAACCATATATCTCAGCCTTGATGCGATAGGTGACGGTTTCGAGTACTGCTCGCTCAACGTCACCAAAAAAGTCAACTGAAGTGGCAAATCATATATCTTCCAATGACGTTAACATGTAGTACGTATATCATTTTGTTTGTGTAAGCATATGAATATCTCATTTCTGCACGCTGGTATTTCCAAAAGAAAAAAATCTTCATCCTGATATGGCGCTCGAGTCAACTTAGTTGCAGATAAACCTGGGGAAATGGAAATAAAATGGACACAGCCACAAGCCGCCACCATGTACTTTAATTACATCAGCATCGATCCATCATACGCGTGGCAAGATTCCAAAAGATATATGGAGATCAGAAGTCAACGAGTTTGTATATAAATTACCTCAGCAAGACTTCACACTCTTCAGCAGGAAACCACCGATCAACGCCTTTGCTTGCCATGGCAAACACCACCACCACCACCAACGACGCCACCGCGGCGCACCATGCTGCCAACGCCGCGCCGCCGTCTGGCCGCGACCACGTCGTCATCTTCCCCTTCATGGCGAAAGGCCACACGCTCCCGCTGCTCCACTTCGCCACGGCCCTCTCCGTGCACCACAGGAGCCTCCGCGTCACCCTGCTCACCACCCCGGCCAACCGGTCCTTCGCCGCCGGCCGCCTTCCCCCGTCGGTGCGCCTCGTCGAGCTCCCGTTCCCGTCCCTGCCGCCGCTGCCGCCGGGGGTCGAGTCCACCGACGCGCTCCCGTGCCCGTCCCTGTATCCGGCGTTCCTCCGCGCCACCGCGCTGCTGCGGGGGCCCTTCGCCGAGTTCCTGGCGTCGCTCCCGTCCCCGCCGCTGGTGCTCGTCTCCGACTTCTTCCTCGGGTTCACGCACCGCGCCGCCGCCGACGCCGGCGTCCGCCGCGTCGTGTTCCACGGCATGTCCTGCTTCTCCATGGCCATCTGCAAGGCGCTCATCGTGAGCCCCGCCGCCGCGGCGGCGCGCCCCGGCGCCGAGCCCGGCGCTCCGTTCCACGTGCCCGGGATGCCGGAACACGTGGAGATCACGGCGGACGAGGTCCCCGACGCGGTGGTGAAGTTCGCGGAACCCGAGGACCCGGTGACACGGTTCCTCATCGACGACGTCGGCTTCTCGGACGTGCGCAGCTGGGGCGTCCTCGTCAACAGCTTCGCCGCGGTGGACGAGGACTACGTGCCGGGCTTGGAGTCGTTCTACGAGCCGGGATCCCGGGCCTGGCTCGTGGGCCCGCTGTTCCTCGTGTCGGCGGCGGCGGGGGAGAAGGAGGAGGACCCGGAGGGCTGCCTCTCGTGGCTCGACGAGAGGGCGGCGCAGCCGGGATCGGTGGTCTACGTGTCGTTCGGCACGCAGGCCCACGTCACGGACGAGCAGCTCGACGAGCTGGTGCACGGGCTGGTGCAGTCCGGCCACCCTTTCCTCTGGGCGGTCCGATCCGACGCTTGGTCGCCGCCGGTGGACGTGGGGCCCGACGGCCGGATCGTCCGCGGGTGGGTCCCGCAGAGAAGCGTTCTGGCCCACAGGGCAGTGGGAGGGTTCGTGAGCCACTGCGGGTGGAACTCGGTGATGGAGGGCCTCGCGGCCGGGAAGCCCATCCTGGCGTGGCCGATGATAGCCGAGCAGCACCTGAACGCGAGGCACGTCGCGGAGATCGTCGGCGCCGGTGTTAGGATCCACACGAAGCCCGGCGGCATGGCGGCGGTCCACGTCATCGGGAGGGCGGAGGTGGAGGAGAAGGTCCGGATGCTGATGGACGCCGATAGAGAGGAGGGGAAGGGGATGCGGTCGAAGGCTACGTGGGCGCAACAAGCGGCGGCGAAGTCAGCAGTGAGCGAAGGGGGAGATTCACGTGTCGCGTTAGAGAAGCTAGTGGGCGAGCTTCAGAGGACGTACGATGACATCATCGGTGAAGGGGAAAAATCGTTGAATGGTGGTCATTTAATGTGACGGAATACAAATTACACCTCGCTTTAAAGTTTTGGGGCTCTATATGTACTTGTCCCTCTATGTATCTGTACCTCTAGCTGTTCGTTAATCATATCTCTATTTTAAAATATATGTTGTTTGACTTTTCTTATCATAAATTTAACATATCGTTTTATTTAAAAAAATTATAAAAATATAATCAAATTTAAGGTATTTTTGAAGATTTTTTATTAATAAAGTAAGCCACAACAAAACTTTGATAATTTGCATAAAATTTTGAATAAGACAAGGGGTCAAATTTAGAGTCAAAAAAGTCAAACGATCTATATTTTAGAACGGAGGGAGTATGATCATGCAGGTATCAAGCTCAGAATAAGAAGATTGTCAGTTTTTTAATTCTTTTTTGTTCTTGTTCTTACTTTAAAGTAAAATAAACTAGCAAGGTGCCCCCCGCAAACAGCGCGGGTAGCTATCCAGTTTGTATATGATAATATTTTTAAGTATTTTTAGTTATGTAATATAATTTTTATTTTATTGTTTAATTTTAGGTTTCGTTATAAGAGTTTTTCAGTCGTTCATTGTCATTATATTTTAGAAGTTATAGATGAATCAACAATTCTAAGTGTACATAATTCTGGTATGGGTCCAATGGTTATATATTTTTGTAGAATAAGTATTTTAGCCTAAACTTCATATATGGATAATTCATCTCTAATTTTTTTAATATATATCTTAGTCATATATCTTGTATTTAGTTCTTTTTGTTTATTCCTGTTTTATTTTAGTGAATAGGATCCGGGCGAAGGCTACGTGGGTGCAAGAAACGATGAAGTGAGCGGTGAGCGAAGGGGGAGATTCACGTATCGCGTTGGATCTGGGGGGCTGCCCTCCCCCGGATCTGTGCGCCGGGCCGCCGGTCGACGCGTGGGCGACAGCGTTTGGGCGCCTGCTCACGGTGGGCTAGGTCGCCGGGAGTCCCTCCGGACTTGTTGCGGTCGGCCGGCCTCGGGGCCCCGGCCCCTGGAGATGGTCTCTCGGCGATGTTTTCGGCCCAGGTGGCGGCGCTTCAGGGTCCTCTACAGGTGCTTGTTCGGAGTTGCAGGTAGTCGTCGTCCTGGTGGTGGTGCCAGCAGCCGTCATGGTGGCGGTCCGTCACCTGGCGCGGTGTGTAGCTCCGTTCGAGGGTCGGGGCCCAGCTTCTTCCTGATGGTGGCAGTGTCCGGGGGAGTTGGCCCTCGCCCTGGCTCCGACCTTACCCCTCTCCGCGGTTTGGGGCGAACGTGGGGTGCGCGTCCTTGGCATCGACGTCTCCGGTGGTCCAGCCCTTGGTGTTGCCCTCCCGGCTTCGTCCCAGCTGCCCCCTCGCTTCTCTAATGCTGGGCTCATGGTTTCTGGTTCAACGGGATCCTCGCTAGTTCGCTCGACGTCGTCCCCAATTGAGGGTGGGCGGCCTCCGGCTCACTGGCAAGTCCATGCTCCGCTAACGCTTGTGATGTTGGTGGTGGATCTTGTTTCTTATGGGGCCCTGTACGACGGTTTCGGCGGTGGCAGTGTGGAGGTCGTTCGGTGGTTGTCATATATGGTCGGGCTAGTACAGCTGGTTCTTTGGGTGTTGATTCGATAGCCAAAGCTTCAATCTGGTCGACCGGATTCGACAACGATGTTTTTCTTGTTGGGGGCGTTGCTCATGGATCACTCCCTTTGGCGGCTCGCGGAGGTCTCCTAGGTGAAAACCAAACGTTGGCACCGGCTCGGTGCCTTTGCCTTCCTGAAGGCGTCTTTTTTGTAGTTCTTCGGCTGCCGTGTTGTCGGTGCTTTGGACCCGTTTGCCGGCCTAGTCTTGCAGGTTCTGTTTCGGATTCACGATGTTTTAGGTTTCCGCCTAGAGTAGCTCTGTGTTGTCTCTAGTTAGTGATCTAGAGGATCCCGTTGCGGAGTTGTAAGTCGCTAGGTTGTCAGCGCACTGTGCTTCATGTAAAACTGGTAATCCCAGTATTTTATTTGCTTTATATATAAAGCTGGCTTGAGCCTTTGGAGGAGAATAAGAAGATCGTCGGTTTTTGTAATTATTTTTTGTTCTTGTTCAGTAAGATTATGGTCACCCGCAAAAAAGGTAAAATTACGGTTTTATCTTTGTTTTTGAGCTTTGTGAAGAATATGCTCTCCGAGGCCAACGCAAACTTCAAATAATAAAAGCAAAATCATAAGTACGCTTCAAGTACGGTAAAGGGCACAAATGTCCCTTTTTTTTATTACGGTTATCTTGGTTACCTATGATATTTCCACTTCTACTGATTGGAAGAATCATCTTCAGGGGTTAGAATCCTCCGATTTCAAGTCTGAGTACCACGCTTTACTATTATGTTAGGCCGCAAACGACAATTGCTAAGCTCGGCGTTCAGGTGCGCAATTGATGTACGAAATCTGTGGAAAAGAATATGAAAGACTGGCTGTATCTTAATCTAAAAGGAGAAGTTACTGCAGCAACTCAAGCTGATGTAGCAAGGTTTAATGTCCGTGGGCCGACATCCACTACATGTATGTGTATGCAGACATAACACCCTGTATGTTAGCATAAGACTAACACCCATGCATAGACATCGACAAAAGCAGCAGGAAATTTGCAGTAAATATTTTTCCATCTCTCATAGCACGAAATGTAACCTCTGGTCTAGTATGTCATAGTGGAGGAGAAGGAAGAGGAGGTGTGTGATGGCCTCCGCCCTCCGCGGTGCTGTCGCCGCCGCTTATCGGCACGGCGGTCGAGGTGGCGACGGCGCATGCGTCCTGTTTGTTTGGCTGGTGCTGATTTGTTCTGAGAAAAAAGTACTGCTGGTTGATGGCTGACAAGACAAACGAACGTGGTGGTGGGCTACGCCCTCACGAAGAAGGAGGTGAAGAGTTTCCTCCAGCCCAAGCTGTTTCTGCAGTCTGCTTGCGAGGTAACACGCCTGGATCACCGCCCAGAGAGAGGGATTGTATGACGATTTGACATTATTGCCGGATGCCGAGTGCTGATGGATTTCGAGGGGACGGGAAATTTCTCGTTAGTATTTGATAGCGCAATTTCGAGGGGACGGGTGTCGAGTAATTACCGATTGTTTCTTTTTTTGTTCGTTTGATAGCGCAAAGATTTTGTAAAATGTGCTGTTGGAGGAAATAATTTGAGGGATAAGGAGGATTCGATAAGCAGATTTTTCGTTTCTTGTTCTGATTAAATGCTGTTCTGCTTAGCTCTGGCTGGCTAGAAGAATTTTGCGTGGACAGGCAAATGTGATACCAATGAAGTATTCTGTTGACGAAAGCATTATAATTTCAACGGTATGGGGTGGAGGGGAATGCTATTCCATTCCTTGCTGTACTAGTTCAATAGGGATCGAATCGGACCTCCACTGGAGCGCAAAGTTGGCGGGAGAGGCTAGTGAGAGTGGCTTCTGAGTGAAGCATGCTGGGTTAATGATTTACTAGTACTCAGAGGCAGCTGGCAGGTGTTCATTTGGAATTCCAATGGCATCGGTAGATATGCCCTGTATGTGCATCCCGTGCTGACAGTTCCACTGCATGAGGGGGTCTCAATAGTCAATAACTTTATATTATGGTGTCAAGTTGGTGGAATGGGCCTAAGCGTGCAAATACTTGTTGATTATGCATACCATGCATAATCCATTAAAAGAGAAGGAACTCAAGGGATGGAGCCTAACTTATGGTATCTCTGTTGGGTAAGTACCTTGAGAAGTTTTCTGAGATGCATAGCAGTTGGAGCACTTTCTTGTATGTGTTAGCATTACACTGTTACACACCGTTCATGCCTCTGACACTTTAACACCGGATTACTTATTAATTGTGTCCCTTCATTTCAACTACCTCTACTTTAAGTTGTTTTTTCATTGATTTTTATTATAATTTTTTCTTACTGCTGGTAGATGACTAAGCTGTTGAATCCTCGCTGTTAAATACTAACCTTTGAAATGTCGAGTCATCATGAGAACTTACGGATAGGTCAAGTTGGAACCGTGAAGTGAATGAGTTAATAATTTTTAATCCTTATGCATGCAACTATGTATTATTTTCAGAACATGAATGTAGCAGTATTATGCATGGGTTATGGAATTAATCAAACTTGGCTTATTAAATTGCAATTTTAAAGAGAGAGAGAGAGAGAGTAAAAGCTCAAATAGTTATGGAATTAATCAAACTTGGCTTTTAATGTGTGGTGTTAGGCTGGTTTAGCTTCTGTTGTTTTATTTTCTTTGGGGTTTTAGACTAATAATGGCCACCCTGCTCTTTCAGCTCCTTGCCTGTGCGCTTCTCCTTTTCCTTCCTTTCCTCTTCACTTCCCCACTGACATCGAACGTTTTTTTAGAGAGCGTGCAAAGCACGTTTTTTATTAAGAGGGGGAAAGAAAGTACAACGGCAGAAGCCAATACAAAGGCCAGGGAGACAACAAAGACAAAACAAAACAGAGGGAACTAAGCTAGCATATCCTGTAGCGAAAACGATGTCACGCCCGGATTTACACGAAATCCGAATGCGGCCATATGTGTGCCCAGGAGGTCCACAAACACATATAGCGAACAAATATGGTAAAATCAGAGTACAATGCTTTATTAATCTCATCGTAGCGTAGCGTTTACATCAGAGTGCTTCAAAAATAAAATCATGGGCAGCGGAAGACTAATACATCTCTCTAGCGTAGCCGCAATCCCACAGGGACTCTGACTGGGAGAACGCGAGCTCAGAAGTATGGCAAATCCTCTGGAAACTCCACAGCATAATCAGCCTGACTCCAATCTGTTACCCGTCCGGGATTTTTCCCAAAATAATAACAACAGCAAGTGTAAGTAACAGAATTACTTAGCAAGTATAGCACGGGGAATGAGGCAAAGGAGGCTTGACACTGGCTTAACTGCATTAGCACTTTTAGTTGGTTCATTTTAATCATAACTACTACTTTAGATGAATCCCAGTTGTATTCCAATATAATTAATGTAAGTCTTCATTAAACAATAATAAATATCATCTTCTAATCATAAAAGGATCCAGGCCGCTCGTGACCCTGAGCCGGGCTATCATGATAGATCGTACACTCTGCAGAGGTTTCGCCCTTTACCCACCAGTCGCGTAAAAGTTCAAAAGAACTTTGCACCCAACCACGCGGAGGTGGATCAGACCTCACAAACCACACTACCGAGGTGTGATCGCATAGGGACGCTACGAGGCTTTCACAAGACACCCTAACATGACAGTAGCCGCTGGAGTACTACAAGGTGGTGAGAACCTAGGCACCGAGATTGACTGACCCTCAGGGCGCAACGTGAGGGGGTCAATGGCGTCCACACGCCGGCAAATCATGCCAACAACAAAGTAAATGGCGCAGCGTGCGGAGCTCCCGCACTGTCACACCCGGATTTACACAAAACCCGAATGCGGCCATATGTGTGCCCAGGAAGTCCACAGACACATATAGCGAACAAATATGGTAAAAATCAGAGTACAATGCTTAATTCTCAACATAAAGTAGCGGATACATCAGAGTTTTGCATAAAAGAAATACATGGACAGCGGAAGACTAATACATCTCTCTAAGCGTAGCCGCAATCCCATAGGGACTCTGACTGGGAGAACGCCAACTCAGAAGTACGGCAAATCCTCCGGAAACTCCACCTCGTAATCAGCCTGACTCCAATCTGTTACCCGTCCGGGATTTTGCCCAAAATGATAATAATAGCAAGTGTAAGTAACAGGATTACTTAGCAAGTATAGCACGGGTTGTGAAGGCTCAAAAAGGCTAGACACTGGCTTAACTGCTTTAGCACTTTTAGTTGGTTCGTTTTAAACTTTAACCAAGTTACTATAAGTGAATGAGATCCCAGTTGTAACCCAATAATAAAGTGTAAGTATCATTAAACAGGAATAAATACCATATTCTAATCAAAAAGGATCCAGGCCGCTCGTGACCCTGAGCAAGGCTATCATGATAGATCGTACACTCTGCAGAGGTTTCGCCCTTTACCCACCAGTCACGTAAAAGTTCAAAGGAACTTTGCACCCAACCACGCACATCAACACTTCCGAGGTGTGATTGCATAAGGATGCTACGAGGCTTTCACAAGACACCCTAACAAGATAGTAGCCGCTGCAGTAATACAAGGTGGTGACTCCTTAGGCACCGAGATCGACGTACGCCCACGGAGTCACACCATGAGGGGGTCGATGGCGTCCAGAGCGCGGGTATCCACCCCAACAATGCGCGACGTGCGGAGTCCTCAATCGCTGAGACTCCCAACACGGGACTGGGTCTAACGAGACCTAGCCGACGGGGCTACCGTCCTCGGTGGAATCGAGAAAACACCCCGTGCCTTGCCTCCCACAACGCCGCTGGCCCCTCGGTAACCACTATCAAGCTAGAGCCGTACAAGCTACTTGACCAAGACCAGAGCCCATATAGTTCCGGCGGTGGCGACAGGCTCCTGGGTTGCCGCTTTAAGAACCGGTCCTTATAGGGAGACACTAGAGCAAAGCACACAGCACATGCTCTAGCCCCCTAGTCCAAGTTGCTAAAAAGCAAGTTTTATCATTATTGTTGAAGTGGACCATTAAGTCAATATTAGCAATTAAGTAAAGGTGACAGTAATTGCGCCTAGCAAAATACTACCCATATGCAAAAACCCATAGGAATACAAGGACAGGGAAATAAATGCTAGGAATAACCTTAATGGTAAACAATATTAGACACATGCGTATGTAATGAACAGTGTATTAAAAGTGAGATAGGTAGCAAGGATTGTCCGTGCTATAACTTGCCTTCCTCGGAGTAAGGCTGCTGCTGAAACTCCTGCTCCGGCACGTCCTCAACGTACTCGTAGTCCAACACTACGGGCTCACCGACTGGACACGATCATCACGCACGCATTCCAAAACAATCATCACATGCAAGCAAAAGTAATTCTATTAGAACAGTACACCAAACAGTAAAAACAGTACAAAAACAGGAGCTAGAAATAATCTATGCTTCGCTACGAACACATGAGCGCGAAAATCACGCAAATCGGAGCTAAAACGCGAAAGTTATAGCGTTACTAAGATTCGGGGGCTTGCTGGCAAAGTTTTAAAATTTCCAGGGGCCTAAACGAATAAAACAGGACCTAGTTGTAATTATTTTTGAATTAAAAAGGACCGCGGGTTAATTTTGGAGAAACTGAGGGGCTCTTTAGCAATTTTACCGGCGCTGACCGGTATGACTTTCGTTGACTTAGGGCTGGGACTCGCGGTGGCCGTCGGATCACGATCTGGCAGCTCGGATTAATCGGGGGGGGGGGGGGGGGGGTTTGGTCGCCGGTGGGAACAGAGCCCGCGGCGGCGCTGCGCTCGCGACGGCGGCGAGCTCGCCGGAGGAGCTCGAAATCGAGCTACAGGCCACCAAAAGCTACGGGGTTTGCAGCTAGGGAACCAGGGGAGAAAGGCGAGCGCGATGGGGATGACCTAGTCGACCATGACGCGGCCGTGGTGACGCGCGACGATGGCCGGCGGGAGGGTGCGTCGGCGAGCGACAGAATTGGGGCTGCGGGGCTCCAATTGGCGAGCGGTTCGACCTGGGAGCTATGGGATGGAATGGCGAGTCCACCCGAGTGAAGGATTTGGGCGGAGGGGTGGCGGTGTGGCGAGTCGTCGGCGAGCGGCGGAGCGGCGGTTCGGTGCGCGCGCGCGGAGTCGCTCGGGAGCGGAATTAATCGCAGAGAGCGGGCGGTGAGGTTCGTTACCACTGCACGGAGACGATGAGGTAGTCCAATTGGACGGAGTGGCGCCGATGGCGAGGTTTCGCGGCGGCCGGCGGAGCTCGAACGGCAGCGGCGCTCGGCCTCGCGTCGGGGAGGGTGCTCCAGCCGCGGGTCAGCGATGAGGAACGGCGGTGAAGCTCCGTCTTGGCACGGGGAAGCTCGGAGCGGCCTTGGCTTCGCTCGTCGTCGACCGAGTCGGTGCAACGGCCGGCAATGGCGACGGCGGCGGCGCTCGGATCTCGGGCGGTGCGAGCCAAGCGAATGAGGCGTGCTAGGGTTGGAAGATGGGGGTGAGAGAGGCAGCGGACGGCCAGATTAAGTAAGCACGGGGGGGGAGGGGGGTCGGCCTCGGCGTGCGGGCTTGCCGCGGCAAGCCGCGCCATCAACGGCGCCGGTGAAAGGAAAGGGAAAAGGGAGGAGCTGCCCGGTGGGGCCCTGCGGCCAGAGGGAGAGAGAGGGGGGGAACGGCGACGCTCGCCTGGGCCGAGCTGGGCCAGAAGCGGGGAGAAAAGGGAGGGATGGCCCGCGAGGGAGAGAGAGAAGAGGGAGCGGGCCGAGTGGGAGATGGGCCGAGCAGGCAGGCTGGGCCGGAAAAAGGGAAAAGGGGAAGAAGAGTTGGGCTAGGCCGGGAAGAAAGGAAAGGGAGCAAAGTTGGACTTGAGAAAGAGTTAAGGGAGCAAAAGCGAACTATTGGTCTAACAACTTTTCTAGAGCTCCAAACAAAGTGATTCAAATTTGAATTTAAATAAATTTAAATTCTTGTTTGAATCACAAGCAATACAAAAATAAATGCAGCAGCATGAATGCAACAATAAATGTTTCTATTACCTATATTTGATTTTAAATTTTAGAAAATTATTATTTGGCCTTTATAAAATAGGTGAAAGCATTAAATAATTAATTAAATGCCAAAATTTTTAAAATTGAGTATTTTGGGTGTTACACGCACTCACGGGGGCTCCCAACACGGGACTGGGTCTAACGGGACCTAGCCGACGGGGCTACCGTCCTCGGTGGAATCCGAAATCACCCCGTGCCTTGCCTCCTACAACGCCGTAGGCCACTCGGTAACCACTGCCAAGCTAGAGACGTACAATCTACTCAACCAAGACCAGAGCCATTATAGTTCCGGCGGTGGCGACAGGCTCCCAGGTTGCCGCTTTTACGAACCAGTTCTTAGGGAGAGACACTGGGGCCAGGCAAAACACACAAGCCCCAGCTCCCTGATCCAAGTTGCTAAAAAGCAAGTTTTAACGTTAAGGTTGAAGTGGACCATTAATACAAGTTTAACAGTTAAGCAAAGGTGACAGTAGTTGCACCTAGCAAAATACTACCCATATGAAAAAACCCATAGGAATACAAGGATAGGGAAATAAATGCTAGGTACGACCTTAAAGGTAAACAATATTAGACACATGTGTATGTAATGAACAGTGTATTAAAAGAGTGAGTAGGTAGCAAGGATTGTCCGTGCTATAACTTGCCTTCCTCGGAGTATGGCTGCTGCTGCGAGTCCTGCTCCGGCACGTCCTCAACGTACTCGAAGTCCAAAGCTACGGGCTCGCCGACTGGACACGTTCATCACGCAAGCATCCAAAACAATCATTAAATGCAAACAAATTAATTTTATTAGAATAGTACACCAAACAGTAAAAACAGTACAAAAACAGGAGCTAGAAATAATCTATGCTTTTCTACGAACACGTGAGCGCAAGAATCACTCTATTCGGAGCTAAAACGAGAAAGTTATGGCAGTTCTAAGTTCCAGGGGCTTAAACGAATAAAACAGGACCTATCTGCAATTATTTTTGAACTGGGCTGGACCGCGGGTTGATTACAAGACAGTTGAGGGGCTCTTTAGAAAAACAGCCAGCGCTGACCGGTATTGACTCGGCCTGGACGCGTGGCAGCCGTTGGATCTGATCTGGACGGACTGGATTTAAAACGCGAAGGGGTATCGGCTGATCTAATCTCGGCCATCGATCTGAGATCGGACGGCCCGAGGCCGGGCCTCGCCGGAGACGACGACCGCGCGGCGGCGCCGCTCGACCGAGGCGGAAGCTCGCCGGAGTTGGAGTTTTCTCGCGCTACAGGGATCCATTCGCGACGTGGTTTGGTCCTACGGACTCAGGAGATCACGGCGAGTTCACCTAGGGGGTTCTAGTCAGCCATTGGCCGGCGAGAGGGTCGGACGGCGGTGCGCGGCGGAGCAGAGCTCCGGTGTGCCGCGGGGAGGGGGTTTTGGCTCGGTTTTGGGTCGGTTTTCTGGCTCTGGAGCTGCTGGGGAGCGTCACAAGTGCAACCGTGGTGAATATGTGCAGCGTGACGTGGTGTGTTGGCCGGACGGCGGTGTCCGGTGGTGGATCGCCATCGGCGGCCGAGGGGAGATGCTCTACGGTGCGGCTACGGCAAAATTGAAGTGAGGGGGAGCTGCTTTACCTCCTGAGGAAGAGTCTGGTGCAGGGAATCGGCCGGAGATGGCTCGGTCGACAGGAACGACGGCGATCCCTCCGCGGCGGCGCTGTGGACGTCGGGGAGAAATTAGTCGCGATCGAGGCAGGAAAAGGGATGGGAAGTGCATGGGGAGCTTCGGTACCTTCTGGCGAACCGCTTGGTGGTGATGGCCGGCCGGGAGACACGCCGGAGCAGCCTGGCGGCGAGTGGCGGCGCTGCGCAAGCTCGGCGGCGCGTCGGTGTACGTCGGCGAGGAAGCTCCGGGGCACGGGAGGAGTAGAGCGGGGGCTTGGCGTGCTCCTGGCGGCGCGGTGGTGCCGCTCCGAGGGTCTACCGGGGCGGAGGAGCGCCGGAGCGAGGTGACAACGGCGGCCGGTCGAGTGCGTGCTTGGCGGCTCGGGAGCGGCGCGATTTGGGGAAGCTGCGGCGGCTAGGGTTGGGACAATGGGGGTGAGGGGAGCGGAGCGGCGTCGCGGGCCGGATTAAGTAGGCGCGGGGGAAGGCGGCCTCGGCGTGCGGGCCCTGCCGCGGCAGAGGCGCTCGGCCGCGCCATCACCGAAGGAGGAAGAAAGGAAAGCGAGGGAGAGGGTCTGACGCGTGGGGCCGGCTCGGCAGTGGGAGAGAGAGGGGGAAGGGGGAGTGGGCCGGTGCTGGGCCGAAAAGGGGAGGACGGGGCGGACGCTGAGAAAGAAAGGGGAGGAAAGGTGAACTCGGGGAAAAGTCCAGGGGGCGAAAACAGACTTCTGTTCGCGGGCCGCGCGAGTTGCCGGGCCGGCTGGAAAGAGAAAGATAGGGGGCAAAAGCAGACTTAGGAGAAGTTCAAGGAGGAGAAACGAACTGTGGGCCTAATAACTTTTCTAGAGCTCCAAACAAAGTGATTCAAATTTGAGTTTAAATAAATTTAAATTCTTGTTTGAACCACAAGCAATACAAAAATAAATGCAGCAGCATGAATGCAACAATAAATGTTCCTACCACTTATATTTGATTTTAATTTTCAGAAATTCTTTAATTAGCCTATATTATTTATGGGCAAGGTAGTAAATAACATTAAACAATTTATTTATTTGCTAAAAATTTTAAATAGGCCATTTTTGGGTGTTACAAACCTACCCCCCTTTAGATGAATCTCGTCCTCGAGATTCGGACGTGGAAGCGAAGAGCTGTGGGTACTCGGACTTGAGATCTTCTTCCCGCTCCCAAGTCGCTTCATCTGCTGAATGCCGGCTCCACTGCACCTTGCACATCCGAATGGTCTTGTTCCTCATCACTCTCTTTGACACCTCCAGGATCCTGATCGGATACTCCTCATATGTGAGGTCCTCCTAAACATTCAGCTCATCAATCGGGATCTGCTCTTCCGGCACCCGCAAGCACTTCTTCAACTGGGACACATGGAACACATCGTGTACTTCGGCTAGTCTCTCAGGTAGATCCAGCCGATATGCCACTTCGCCCATCCGTTCCTGTATCCTGAACGGTCCTATGTAACGAGGCGCCAGCTTGCCTTTGACATTGAACCGCTTCACACCCCTCATGGGTGACACCTTGAGGTACACAAAGTCTTCCACCTTGAAGCTGAGGTCCCTCCGTCTGACATCGGCGTAGCTCTTCTGTCTGGACTGGGCCACCTTCAGGTTCTCTCTGATCACTTGCACCTGCCGCTCTGCATCTCTGAGTATTTCCGGACCAAAGATCTGACTTTCTCTAGTCTGATTCCGGAACAATGGGGTCCGGCACTTCCTGCCATACAATGCCTCGAACGGTGCCATCTGCAGACTCTTCTGGTAGCTGTTATTGTAGGAGAACTCTGCATACGGCAAACTCTTGTCCCAGCTGACACCGTACTGTAATGCACAAGCCCTCAACATATCCTCCAGTATCTGATTGGTCCGCTCCGTCTGACCATCCGTCTGCAGGTGATAAGCTGAGCTGAAGTGCAACTTCGTATCCATAGACTCATGCAATTTCTGCCAGAAGTGTGAGGTGAACTGAGTACCACGATCTGACACAATCTTCTTCGGCACTCCGTGTAAGCACACAATCCGCTCCATGTACAACTTTGCTAATCTGGCGCCTGTGTAGGTGGTCTTTACTGGCAGAAAGTGGGCCACCTTGGTCAGACGATCAACAATCACCCAAATGGAGTCAAATCCTCTCTGAGTGCGGGGCAGACCAGTGATGAAATCCATGCCAACTTCCTCCCATTTCCACTCCGGAATCTTCAACGACAGAAGCAATCCAGCTGGCCTCTGATGTTCTGCCTTGACCCGCTGACATGTGTCGCATAATGCCACGTGAGTCGCCACATCACGCTTCAATCCGTACCACCAGAATCTATCCTTGATGTCCTGGTACATCTTGGTGCTGCCTGGGTGGATCGAATAAGCTGAGTCATGTGCCTCTCTCAGAATCATCTCTCTGATCTGCGCTATGTCTGGCACACATATCCTCTTTCCATGCCATAGAGTAACCTGATCATCAACTCGGAATCCAGGGGCCTTTCCTAGAGCAACATTCCCCACAATCTCTCTGATCTTCTCATCTTGCAGCTGACCTCTCCGGATCTCCTGCTCGAGCGTGGGCTCTACTGCCATCTCTGTGATGCTGGTGACGAATCCCAGACTCATCTTCTCAAGCTCACGGCTGAGTTCTTCAGGCAAACAGTGACCAGTGATCCTGTTCACATAACTTCTCCTGCTCAGAGCATCTGCCACCAAGTTGGCCTTTCCTGGGTGGTAGTGGATCTCCAGATCATAATCCTTGATCAGCTCCAACCATCTGCGCTGTCTCATGTTCAGATCTGTCTGAGTGAAGACATACTTGAGGCTCTTATGATCAGTGTAGATATCACACCTGTGCCCAATCAAGTAGTGTCTCCAGATCTTTAGGGCATGTACCACAGCTGCCAACTCCAGGTCGTGCGTCGGATAGTTCTGCTCATGCTTCCTCAACTGCCTGGATGCATAAGACACGACTCTGCCCTCCTGCATAAGGACGCAACCCAGTCCTAGACGGGATGCATCGCAGTAGATGGAGAAACTCTTAGCCAAATCTGGCAATACTAGCACTGGGGCTATAGTCAACCTCTTCTTCAACTCTTCAAAGCTGACCTGGCACGCCTCAGTTCACACAAACGCGGCATTCTTCTCTAGCAAAGCAGTCAGCGGCTTAGCAATCTTTGAGAATCCTTCAATGAACCGTCTGTAGTAACCGGCCATCCCAAGGAAACTCCTGATCTCGCTCACATCCCGTGGTGGATTCCAGCTCAATACATCGCTGACTTTCTTCGGATCAACTGCCACCCCTCCATTGGACAGCACGTGTCCCAGAAATGCTACTTCCTTCAGCCAGAACTCACACTTGCTCAGCTTGGCATACAACTGATGTTCCCGAAGTCTCTGCAGCACCAATCTCAGATGTTCTTCATGTTCCTCTTCAGTCTTGGAGAAGATCAGAATGTCATCAATAAACACCACCACGAACTTGTCCAGGTAGTCCATAAACATGATCTTCATTAGGTACATGAAGTATGCAGGAGCATTCGTCAGCCCAAAGGACATGACTGTGAACTCGTACAACCCGTACCGAGTAGTGAAAGCGGTCTTGGGAATATCCGACTGTTGGATCCTCATCTGGTAATAACCCGACCGAAGGTCTATCTTGGAGAACACACAAGCTCCTCTCAGCTGATCGAACAGATCATCAATCCTTGGCAGCAGGTACTTGTTCTTGATGGTCACTTCGTTGAGGGCTCGATAGTCCACGCACAACCTCTGTGTACCATCCTTCTTGTCGACGAACAATACCGGTGCTCCCCACGGCGAAGCACTCGGACGAATGTACCCCTTGGCCAACAGCTCGTCCAACTCCTTCTTGAGCTTTTCCAGCTCCTTCGCTCCCATCCTATACGGCCTCTTGGCTATAGGTGCAGTGCCAGGTTTTAGTTCAATAATGAATTCAACATCTCGTTCCGGAGGCATACCTGGCAACTCGTCAGGGAACACATCCGGGAACTGGCTCACCACTCTGATATCTTCGGTTGTCGTCCCTTTAGCTTGATTGGCTTGGCCTTGCTCTGAGAAACTGGCTGCCTGATACTCTACCTTGTCACCGGACTCTGCTGTCAGCTGGATGGTCCTCGTAGCACACCGGATCACTGCATCATATCTAGTCATCCAGCTCATACCCAGGATCAAATCAAATCCAAGGGTCTCCAAGACTATCGGGCGTGCCTCGAAATCTACCCCCCTTATGGTGAGGGTGATACTGGGGCAACGTAAAGTTGCGCGTTGTTCCCCCCTGGTGAGCTTACTAGCATAGCATTCCTCATGGGCAGCAATGCCACTAGGTTCTTTTTCACAAAAGCAGTGGATATGAAAGCATGCGAAGCTCTAGAATCAAATAAAACAGTGGCGGGGGTTGAATTGACGAGGAACGTACCCACGACGACATCAGTAGATGCCTCTGCTGTCTCTGCACCGGTGTGGTTGAGCTTGCCCCGGACGGGAGTCTGCGGAACACGACCTCCCTGCTGCTGACCCTGCGGCTGCCCAACTCTCTTAGTGCTGCTCTGACCGGCGGCACCCTGAACTCTTCGAGGACAAGCATTGGCATAGTGCCCGGGCTTGTCACAGTGGTAGCACCTCTGTCCTATCAGTGCAGGGCCGACTGGACCCGGACGCTGAACTGGTCTTGGTGGCACCTGGCTGCGCTGAACTGGACCCATCTGTAGCTGACCCTGAGGACGCTGCTGCTGTGGCGCCCGAGGGAACTGAGGACGCTGCTGGTACTGGCCACGACTGAGCATGCTGGACTGGCCCTGGAAGCGCGCTGGCCTCCCACCTGCTGACTCTGTGGAGGTGCGAAGCGAGGACGACTGCTACTGCCCACCTGCTGTCCCTGGAGCTTCCTCTTCTTGTCCTCCATCTCACGGCGCTTGTGCTCCAACATCAGAGCGCCGTCCACCAGCTCGTGGAAGGTCGGGAACTTGGTGCACATCAGCTGGTACTGTAGAGCATCCCGCAAACCGTCACGGAACCTAGCCTACTTCTTCTGGTCGGTGGCCACGTCTTCTGGAGCGTAACGGGCCAACGCGACGAACTTGTCACGATAAGCCGTGACACTCATCCCTTCCTGCTTCAGTGCCAGGAACTCCTTCTTCTTCAAAATCATCAAAGCCTCCGGCACGTGGTGAGCACGAAAGCTGCTGCAGAACTGCTGCCAGGTGATCTGAGTACCGGCCGGGCGTGAGGACTGGTATGAATCCCACCAATCCAACGCCGGCCCTTAAACTGCCCTCCGGCGTACAGTACCTTCTCTCTGTCATCGCACTGGGCGATGTCCAACTGTCTCTCCACTGCCTTGAGCCAATCATCTGCCTCAAGGGGGTCGCTGGCCTTGCTGAAGGTCGGCGGGCGTCCCTTCAGAAACTCGCCCCTCTTGTCTCTGGGCGGAGCAGCTGCCTGAGGATGCGGATTGTGTTGGTTCTGCTGGATCAGCCTCATGGTCTCAGCCATCTGCTGCATCATCTGGACTTGAGCATACATCAGCTACTCAATGGTGGGGATCTGATGATTCGGATCCAGGTTCGGGGGCGGGTTCTGGTACGGAGGCTGGCTGCCCGCATTGCCCCTGGGGTTAGCCATCTATAATCACAAAGGTCAGATGTCAGTTGATTAGTACGAGAAAATATATAATCCCCCCTGCTATCTAAACAATAAAGTCCTTAAGCCTTATTCTAACATCTAGATGGTTGCAGACAGGTGTCTACGCCCATCACAAACATTACAAAGAGCCAAATCAAACATATGCATAATAACAATAAATACAAGCACTTAAAGACATAATCCCACGCAAAACTCGACATTTTAGGTTTTTGAATTAAAAACGTGGGGGTTCTCCTAGTAATTTGTCAACCGTACTATCTAGGATGCGTTCCTACAGTTAGCACGGCTCTGATACCAATCTGTCACACCCGGATTTACACGAAACCCGAATGCGACCATATGTGTGCCCAGGAGGTCCACAAACACATATAGCGAACAAATATGGTAAAATCAGAGTACAATGCTTTATTAATCTCATCGTAGCGTAGCGTTTACATCAGAGTGCTTCAAAAATAAAATCATGGGCAGCGGAAGACTAATACATCTCTCTAGCGTAGCCGCAATCCCACAGGGACTCTGACTGGGAGAACGCGAGCTCAGAAGTATGGCAAATCCTCTGGAAACTCCACAGCATAATCAGCCTGACTCCAATCTGTTACCCGTCCGGGATTTTTCCCAAAATAATAACAACAGCAAGTGTAAGTAACAGAATTACTTAGCAAGTATAGCACGGGGAATGAGGCAAAGGAGGCTTGACACTGGCTTAACTGCATTAGCACTTTTAGTTGGTTCATTTTAATCATAACTACTACTTTAGATGAATCCCAGTTGTATCCCAATATAATTAATGTAAGTATTAATTAAACAGTAATAAATATCATCTTCTAATCATAAAAGGATCCAGGCCGCTCGTGACCCTGAGCCGGGCTATCATGATAGATCGTACACTCTGCAGAGGTTTCGCCCTTTACCCACCAGTCGCGTAAAAGTTCAAAAGAACTTTGCACCCAACCACGCGGAGGTGGATCAGACCTCACAAACCACACTACCGAGGTGTGATCGCATAGGGACGCTACGAGGCTTTCACAAGACACCCTAACATGACAGTAGCCGCTGGAGTACTACAAGGTGGTGAGAACCTAGGCACCGAGATTGACTGACCCTCAGGGCGCAACGTGAGGGGGTCAATGGCGTCCACACGCCGGCAAATCATGCCAACAACAAAGTAAATGGCGCAGCGTGCGGAGCTCCCGCACTGTCACACCCGGATTTACACAAAACCCGAATGCGGCCATATGTGTGCCCAGGAAGTCCACAGACACATATAGCGAACAAATATGGTAAAAATCAGAGTACAATGCTTAATTCTCAACATAAAGTAGCGGATACATCAGAGTTTTGCATAAAAGAAATACATGGACAGCGGAAGACTAATACATCTCTCTAAGCGTAGCCGCAATCCCACAGGGACTCTGACTGGGAGAACGCCAACTCAGAAGTACGGCAAATCCTCCGGAAACTCCACCTCGTAATCAGCCTGACTCCAATCTGTTACCCGTCCGGGATTTTTTCCAAAATGATAATAATAGCAAGTGTAAGTAACAGGATTACTTAGCAAGTATAGCACGGGTTGTGAAGGCTCAAAAAGGCTAGACACTGGCTTAACTGCTTTAGCACTTTTAGTTGGTTCGTTTTAAACTTTAACCAAGTTACTATAAGTGAATGAGATCCCAGTTGTAACCCAATAATAAAGTGTAAGTATCATTAAACAGGAATAAATACCATATTCTAATCAAAAAGGATCCAGGCCGCTCGTGACCCTGAGCAAGGCTATCATGATAGATCGTACACTCTGCAGAGGTTTCGCCCTTTACCCACCAGTCACGTAAAAGTTCAAAGGAACTTTGCACCCAACCACGCACATCAACACTTCCGAGGTGTGATTGCATAAGGACGCTACGAGGCTTTCACAAGACACCCTAACAAGATAGTAGCCGCTGCAGTAATACAAGGTGGTGACTCCTTAGGCACCGAGATCGACGTACGCCCACGGAGTCACACCATGAGGGGGTCGATGGCGTCCAGAGCGCGGGTATCCACCCCAACAATGCGCGACGTGCGGAGTCCTCAATCGCTGAGACTCCCAACACGGGACTGGGTCTAACGAGACCTAGCCGACGGGGCTACCGTCCTCGGTGGAATCGAGAAAACACCCCGTGCCTTGCCTCCCACAACGCCGCTGGCCCCTCGGTAACCACTATCAAGCTAGAGCCGTACAAGCTACTTGACCAAGACCAGAGCCCATATAGTTCCGGCGGTGGCGACAGGCTCCTGGGTTGTCGGTGCTTTGGACCCGTTTGCCGGCCTAGTCTTGCAGGTTCTGTTTCGGATTCACGATGTTTTAGGTTTCCGCCTAGAGTAGCTCTGTGTTGTCTCTAGTTAGTGATCTAGAGGATCCCGTTGCGGAGTTGTAAGTCGCTAGGTTGTCAGCGCACTGTGCTTCATGTAAAACTGGTAATCCCAGTATTTCATTTGCTTTATATATAAAGCTGGCTTGAGCCTTTGGAGGAGAATAAGAAGATCGTCAGTTTTTGTAATTATTTTTTGTTCTTGTTCAGTAAGATTATGGTCACCCGCAAAAAAGGTAAAATTACGGTTTTATCTTTGTTTTTGAGCTTTGTGAAGAATATGCTCTCCGAGGCCAACGCAAACTTCAAATAATAAAAGCAAAATCATAAGTACGCTTCAAGTACGGTAAAGGGCACAAATGTCCCTTTTTTTTATTACGGTTATCTTGGTTACCTATGATATTTCCACTTCTACTGATTGGAAGAATCATCTTCAGGGGTTAGAATCCTCCGATTTCAAGTCTGAGTACCACGCTTTACTATTATGTTAGGCCGCAAACGACAATTGCTAAGCTCGGCGTTCAGGTGCGCAATTGATGTACGAAATCTGTGGAAAAGAATATGAAAGACTGGCTGTATCTTAATCTAAAAGGAGAAGTTACTGCAGCAACTCAAGCTGATGTAGCAAGGTTTAATGTCCGTGGGCCGACATCCACTACATGTATGTGTATGCAGACATAACACCCTGTATGTTAGCATAAGACTAACACCCATGCATAGACATCGACAAAAGCAGCAGGAAATTTGCAGTAAATATTTTTCCATCTCTCATAGCACGAAATGTAACCTCTGGTCTAGTATGTCATAGTGGAGGAGAAGGAAGAGGAGGTGTGTGATGGCCTCCGCCCTCCGCGGTGCTGTCGCCGCCGCTTATCGGCACGGCGGTCGAGGTGGCGACGGCGCATGCGTCCTGTTTGTTTGGCTGGTGCTGATTTGTTCTGAGAAAAAAGTACTGCTGGTTGATGGCTGACAAGACAAACGAACGTGGTGGTGGGCTACGCCCTCACGAAGAAGGAGGTGAAGAGTTTCCTCCAGCCCAAGCTGTTTCTGCAGTCTGCTTGCGAGGTAACACGCCTGGATCACCGCCCAGAGAGAGGGATTGTATGACGATTTGACATTATTGCCGGATGCCGAGTGCTGATGGATTTCGAGGGGACGGGAAATTTCTCGTTAGTATTTGATAGCGCAATTTCGAGGGGACGGGTGTCGAGTAATTACCGATTGTTTCTTTTTTTGTTCGTTTGATAGCGCAAAGATTTTGTAAAATGTGCTGTTGGAGGAAATAATTTGAGGGATAAGGAGGATTCGATAAGCAGATTTTTCGTTTCTTGTTCTGATTAAATGCTGTTCTGCTTAGCTCTGGCTGGCTAGAAGAATTTTGCGTGGACAGGCAAATGTGATACCAATGAAGTATTCTGTTGACGAAAGCATTATAATTTCAACGGTATGGGGTGGAGGGGAATGCTATTCCATTCCTTGCTGTACTAGTTCAATAGGGATCGAATCGGACCTCCACTGGAGCGCAAAGTTGGCGGGAGAGGCTAGTGAGAGTGGCTTCTGAGTGAAGCATGCTGGGTTAATGATTTACTAGTACTCAGAGGCAGCTGGCAGGTGTTCATTTGGAATTCCAATGGCATCGGTAGATATGCCCTGTATGTGCATCCCGTGCTGACAGTTCCACTGCATGAGGGGGTCTCAATAGTCAATAACTTTATATTATGGTGTCAAGTTGGTGGAATGGGCCTAAGCGTGCAAATACTTGTTGATTATGCATACCATGCATAATCCATTAAAAGAGAAGGAACTCAAGGGATGGAGCCTAACTTATGGTATCTCTGTTGGGTAAGTACCTTGAGAAGTTTTCTGAGATGCATAGCAGTTGGAGCACTTTCTTGTATGTGTTAGCATTACACTGTTACACACCGTTCATGCCTCTGACACTTTAACACCGGATTACTTATTAATTGTGTCCCTTCATTTCAACTACCTCTACTTTAAGTTGTTTTTTCATTGATTTTTATTATAATTTTTTCTTACTGCTGGTAGATGACTAAGCTGTTGAATCCTCGCTGTTAAATACTAACCTTTGAAATGTCGAGTCATCATGAGAACTTACGGATAGGTCAAGTTGGAACCGTGAAGTGAATGAGTTAATAATTTTTAATCCTTATGCATGCAACTATGTATTATTTTCAGAACATGAATGTAGCAGTATTATGCATGGGTTATGGAATTAATCAAACTTGGCTTATTAAATTGCAATTTTAAAGAGAGAGAGAGAGAGAGTAAAAGCTCAAATAGTTATGGAATTAATCAAACTTGGCTTTTAATGTGTGGTGTTAGGCTGGTTTAGCTTCTGTTGTTTTATTTTCTTTGGGGTTTTAGACTAATAATGGCCACCCTGCTCTTTCAGCTCCTTGCCTGTGCGCTTCTCCTTTTCCTTCCTTTCCTCTTCACTTCCCCACTGACATCGAACGTTTTTTTAGAGAGCGTGCAAAGCACGTTTTTTATTAAGAGGGGGAAAGAAAGTACAACGGCAGAAGCCAATACAAAGGCCAGGGAGACAACAAAGACAAAACAAAACAGAGGGAACTAAGCTAGCATATCCTGTAGCGAAAACGATGTCACGCCCGGATTTACACGAAATCCGAATGCGGCCATATGTGTGCCCAGGAGGTCCACAAACACATATAGCGAACAAATATGGTAAAATCAGAGTACAATGCTTTATTAATCTCATCGTAGCGTAGCGTTTACATCAGAGTGCTTCAAAAATAAAATCATGGGCAGCGGAAGACTAATACATCTCTCTAGCGTAGCCGCAATCCCACAGGGACTCTGACTGGGAGAACGCGAGCTCAGAAGTATGGCAAATCCTCTGGAAACTCCACAGCATAATCAGCCTGACTCCAATCTGTTACCCGTCCGGGATTTTTCCCAAAATAATAACAACAGCAAGTGTAAGTAACAGAATTACTTAGCAAGTATAGCACGGGGAATGAGGCAAAGGAGGCTTGACACTGGCTTAACTGCATTAGCACTTTTAGTTGGTTCATTTTAATCATAACTACTACTTTAGATGAATCCCAGTTGTATCCCAATATAATTAATGTAAGTATTAATTAAACAGTAATAAATATCATCTTCTAATCATAAAAGGATCCAGGCCGCTCGTGACCCTGAGCCGGGCTATCATGATAGATCGTACACTCTGCAGAGGTTTCGCCCTTTACCCACCAGTCGCGTAAAAGTTCAAAAGAACTTTGCACCAAACCACGCGGAGGTGGATCAGACCTCACAAACCACACTACCGAGGTGTGATCGCATAGGGACGCTACGAGGCTTTCATAAGACACCCTAACATGACAGTAGCCGCTGGAGTACTACAAGGTGGTGAGAACCTAGGCACCGAGATTGACTGACCCTCAGGGCGCAACGTGAGGGGGTCAATGGCGTCCACGCGCCGGCAAATCATGCCAACAACAAAGTAAATGGCGCAGCGTGCGGAGCTCCCGCACTCACGGGGGCTCCCAACACGGGACTGGGTCTAACGGAACCTAGCCGACGGGGCTACCGTCCTCGGTGGAATCCGAAATCACCCCGTGCCTTGCCTCCTACAACGCCGTAGGCCACTCGATAACCACTGCCAAGCTAGAGATGTACAAGCTACTCAACCAAGACCAGAGCCATTATAGTTCCGGCGGTGGCGACAGGCTCCCAGGTTGCCGCTTTTACGAACCAGTCCTTAGGGAGAGACACTGGGGCCAGGCAAAACACACAAGCCCCAGCTCCCTGATCCAAGTTGCTAAAAAGCAAGTTTTAACGTTAAGGTTGAAGTGGACCATTAATACAAGTTAAGGTTGAAGTGGACCATTAATACAAGTTTAACAGTTAAGCAAAGGTGACAGTAGTTGCGCCTAGCAAAATACTACCCATATGCAAAAACCCATAGGAATACAAGGACAGGGAAATAAATGCTAGGTACGACCTTAAAGGTAAACAATATTAGACACATGCGTATGTAATGAACAGTGTATTAAAAGAGTGAGTAGGTAGCAAGGATTGTCCGTGCTATAACTTGCCTTCCTCGGAGTATGGCTGCTGCTGCGAGTCCTGCTCCGGCACATCCTCAACGTACTCGAAGTCCAAAGCTACGGGCTCGCCGACTGGACACGTTCATCACGCAAGCATCCAAAACAATCATTACATGCAAACAAATTAATTCTATTAGAACAGTACACCAAACAGTGAAAACAGTACAAAAACAGGAGCTAGAAATAATCTACGCTTTTCTACGAACACGTGAGCGCAAGAATCACTCTATTCGGAGCTAAAACGAGAAAGTTATGGCAATTCTAAGTTCCAGGGGCTTAAACGAATAAAACAGGACCTATCTGCAATTATTTTTGAACTGGGTTTGACCGCGGGTTGATTACCAGAAAGTTGAGGGGCTCTTTAGAAAAACAGCCAGCGCTGACCGGTATTGACTCGGCCTGGACGCGTGGCAGCCGTTGGATCTGATCTGGATGGACTGGATTTAAAACGCGAAGGGGTATCGGCTGATCTAATCTCGACCATCGATCTGAGATCGGACGGCCCGAGGCCGGGCCTCGCTGGAGACGACGACCGCGCGGCGGCGCCGCTCGACCGAGGCGGAAGCTCGCCGGAGTTGGAGTTTTCTCGCGCTACAGGGATCCATTTGCGACGTGGTTTGGTCCTACGGACTCAGGAGATCACGGCGAGTTCACCTAGGGGGTTCTAGTCGGCCATTGGCCGGCGAGAGGGTCGGACGGCGGTGCGCGGCGGAGCGGAGCTCCGGTGTGCCGCGGGGAGGGGGTTTTGGCTCGGTTTTGGATCGGTTTTCTGGCTCTGGTGCTCGTCTCCGACTTCTTCCTCGGGTTCACGCACCGCGCCGCCGCCGACGCCGGCGTCCGCCGCGTCGTGTTCCACGGCATGTCCTGCTTCTCCATGGCCATCTGCAAGGCGCTCATCGTGAGCCCCGCCGCCGCGGCGGCGCGCCCCGGCGCCGAGCCCGGCGCTCCGTTCCACGTGCCCGGGATGCCGGAACACGTGGAGATCACGGCGGACGAGGTCCCCGACGCGGTGGTGAAGTTCGCGGAACCCGAGGACCCGGTGACACGGTTCCTCATCGACGACGTCGGCTTCTCGGACGTGCGCAGCTGGGGCGTCCTCGTCAACAGCTTCGCCGCGGTGGACGAGGACTACGTGCCGGGCTTGGAGTCGTTCTACGAGCCGGGATCCCGGGCCTGGCTCGTGGGCCCGCTGTTCCTCGTGTCGGCGGCGGCGGGGGAGAAGGAGGAGGACCCGGAGGGCTGCCTCTCGTGGCTCGACGAGAGGGCGGCGCAGCCGGGATCGGTGGTCTACGTGTCGTTCGGCACGCAGGCCCACGTCACGGACGAGCAGCTCGACGAGCTGGTGCACGGGCTGGTGCAGTCCGGCCACCCTTTCCTCTGGGCGGTCCGATCCGACGCTTGGTCGCCGCCGGTGGACGTGGGGCCCGACGGCCGGATCGTCCGCGGGTGGGTCCCGCAGAGAAGCGTTCTGGCCCACAGGGCAGTGGGAGGGTTCGTGAGCCACTGCGGGTGGAACTCGGTGATGGAGGGCCTCGCGGCCGGGAAGCCCATCCTGGCGTGGCCGATGATAGCCGAGCAGCACCTGAACGCGAGGCACGTCGCGGAGATCGTCGGCGCCGGTGTTAGGATCCACACGAAGCCCGGCGGCATGGCGGCGGTCCACGTCATCGGGAGGGCGGAGGTGGAGGAGAAGGTCCGGATGCTGATGGACGCCGATAGAGAGGAGGGGAAGGGGATGCGGTCGAAGGCTACGTGGGCGCAACAAGCGGCGGCGAAGTCAGCAGTGAGCGAAGGGGGAGATTCACGTGTCGCGTTAGAGAAGCTAGTGGGCGAGCTTCAGAGGACGTACGATGACATCATCGGTGAAGGGGAAAAATCGTTGAATGGTGGTCATTTAATGTGACGGAATACAAATTACACCTCGCTTTAAAGTTTTGGGGCTCTATATGTACTTGTCCCTCTATGTATCTGTACCTCTAGCTGTTCGTTAATCATATCTCTATTTTAAAATATATGTTGTTTGACTTTTCTTATCATAAATTTAACATATCGTTTTATTTAAAAAAATTATAAAAATATAATCAAATTTAAGGTATTTTTGAAGATTTTTTATTAATAAAGTAAGCCACAACAAAACTTTGATAATTTGCATAAAATTTTGAATAAGACAAGGGGTCAAATTTAGAGTCAAAAAAGTCAAACGATCTATATTTTAGAACGGAGGGAGTATGATCATGCAGGTATCAAGCTCAGAATAAGAAGATTGTCAGTTTTTTAATTCTTTTTTGTTCTTGTTCTTACTTTAAAGTAAAATAAACTAGCAAGGTGCCCCCCGCAAACAGCGCGGGTAGCTATCCAGTTTGTATATGATAATATTTTTAAGTATTTTTAGTTATGTAATATAATTTTTATTTTATTGTTTAATTTTAGGTTTCGTTATAAGAGTTTTTCAGTCGTTCATTGTCATTATATTTTAGAAGTTATAGATGAATCAACAATTCTAAGTGTACATAATTCTGGTATGGGTCCAATGGTTATATATTTTTGTAGAATAAGTATTTTAGCCTAAACTTCATATATGGATAATTCATCTCTAATTTTTTTAATATATATCTTAGTCATATATCTTGTATTTAGTTCTTTTTGTTTATTCCTGTTTTATTTTAGTGAATAGGATCCGGGCGAAGGCTACGTGGGTGCAAGAAACGATGAAGTGAGCGGTGAGCGAAGGGGGAGATTCACGTATCGCGTTGGATCTGGGGGGCTGCCCTCCCCCGGATCTGTGCGCCGGGCCGCGGGTCGACGCGTGGGCGACAGCGTTTGGGCGCCTGCTCACGGTGGGCTAGGTCGCCGGGAGTCCCTCCGGACTTGTTGCGGTCGGCCGGCCTCGGGGCCCCGGCCCCTGGAGATGGTCTCTCGGCGATGTTTTCGGCCCAGGTGGCGGCGCTTCAGGGTCCTCTACAGGTGCTTGTTCGGAGTTGCAGGTAGTCGTCGTCCTGGTGGTGGTGCCAGCAGCCGTCATGGTGGCGGTCCGTCACCTGGCGCGGTGTGTAGCTCCGTTCGAGGGTCGGGGCCCAGCTTCTTCCTGATGGTGGCAGTGTCCGGGGGAGTTGGCCCTCGCCCTGGCTCCGACCTTACCCCTCTCCGCGGTTTGGGGCGAACGTGGGGTGCGCGTCCTTGGCATCGACGTCTCCGGTGGTCCAGCCCTTGGTGTTGCCCTCCCGGCTTCGTCCCAGCTGCCCCCTCGCTTCTCTAATGCTGGGCTCATGGTTTCTGGTTCAACGGGATCCTCGCTAGTTCGCTCGACGTCGTCCCCAATTGAGGGTGGGCGGCCTCCGGCTCACTGGCAAGTCCATGCTCCGCTAACGCTTGTGATGTTGGTGGTGGATCTTGTTTCTTATGGGGCCCTGTACGACGGTTTCGGCGGTGGCAGTGTGGAGGTCGTTCGGTGGTTGTCATATATGGTCGGGCTAGTACAGCTGGTTCTTTGGGTGTTGATTCGATAGCCAAAGCTTCAATCTGGTCGACCGGATTCGACAACGATGTTTTCCTTGTTGGGGGCGTTGCTCATGGATCACTCCCTTTGGCGGCTCGCGGAGGTCTCCTAGGTGAAAACCAAACGTTGGCACCGGCTCGGTGCCTTTGCCTTCCTGAAGGCGTCTTTTTTGTAGTTCTTCGGCTGCCGTGTTGTCGGTGCTTTGGACCCGTTTGCCGGCCTAGTCTTGCAGGTTCTGTTTCGGATTCACGATGTTTTAGGTTTCCGCCTAGAGTAGCTCTGTGTTGTCTCTAGTTAGTGATCTAGAGGATCCCGTTGCGGAGTTGTAAGTCGCTAGGTTGTCAGCGCACTGTGCTTCATGTAAAACTGGTAATCCCAGTATTTCATTTGCTTTATATATAAAGCTGGCTTGAGCCTTTGGAGGAGAATAAGAAGATCGTCAGTTTTTGTAATTATTTTTTGTTCTTGTTCAGTAAGATTATGGTCACCCGCAAAAAAGGTAAAATTACGGTTTTATCTTTGTTTTTGAGCTTTGTGAAGAATATGCTCTCCGAGGCCAACGCAAACTTCAAATAATAAAAGCAAAATCATAAGTACGCTTCAAGTACGGTAAAGGGCACAAATGTCCCTTTTTTTTATTACGGTTATCTTGGTTACCTATGATATTTCCACTTCTACTGATTGGAAGAATCATCTTCAGGGGTTAGAATCCTCCGATTTCAAGTCTGAGTACCACGCTTTACTATTATGTTAGGCCGCAAACGACAATTGCTAAGCTCGGCGTTCAGGTGCGCAATTGATGTACGAAATCTGTGGAAAAGAATATGAAAGACTGGCTGTATCTTAATCTAAAAGGAGAAGTTACTGCAGCAACTCAAGCTGATGTAGCAAGGTTTAATGTCCGTGGGCCGACATCCACTACATGTATGTGTATGCAGACATAACACCCTGTATGTTAGCATAAGACTAACACCCATGCATAGACATCGACAAAAGCAGCAGGAAATTTGCAGTAAATATTTTTCCATCTCTCATAGCACGAAATGTAACCTCTGGTCTAGTATGTCATAGTGGAGGAGAAGGAAGAGGAGGTGTGTGATGGCCTCCGCCCTCCGCGGTGCTGTCGCCGCCGCTTATCGGCACGGCGGTCGAGGTGGCGACGGCGCATGCGTCCTGTTTGTTTGGCTGGTGCTGATTTGTTCTGAGAAAAAAGTACTGCTGGTTGATGGCTGACAAGACAAACGAACGTGGTGGTGGGCTACGCCCTCACGAAGAAGGAGGTGAAGAGTTTCCTCCAGCCCAAGCTGTTTCTGCAGTCTGCTTGCGAGGTAACACGCCTGGATCACCGCCCAGAGAGAGGGATTGTATGACGATTTGACATTATTGCCGGATGCCGAGTGCTGATGGATTTCGAGGGGACGGGAAATTTCTCGTTAGTATTTGATAGCGCAATTTCGAGGGGACGGGTGTCGAGTAATTACCGATTGTTTCTTTTTTTGTTCGTTTGATAGCGCAAAGATTTTGTAAAATGTGCTGTTGGAGGAAATAATTTGAGGGATAAGGAGGATTCGATAAGCAGATTTTTCGTTTCTTGTTCTGATTAAATGCTGTTCTGCTTAGCTCTGGCTGGCTAGAAGAATTTTGCGTGGACAGGCAAATGTGATACCAATGAAGTATTCTGTTGACGAAAGCATTATAATTTCAACGGTATGGGGTGGAGGGGAATGCTATTCCATTCCTTGCTGCACTAGTTCAATAGGGATCGAATCGGACCTCCACTGGAGCGCAAAGTTGGCGGGAGAGGCTAGTGAGAGTGGCTTCTGAGTGAAGCATGCTGGGTTAATGATTTACTAGTACTCAGAGGCAGCTGGCAGGTGTTCATTTGGAATTCCAATGGCATCGGTAGATATGCCCTATATGTGCATCCCGTGCTGACAGTTCCACTGCATGAGGGGGTCTCAATAGTCAATAACTTTATATTATGGTGTCAAGTTGGTGGAATGGGCCTAAGCGTGCAAATACTTGTTGATTATGCATACCATGCATAATCCATTAAAAGAGAAGGAACTCAAGGGATGGAGCCTAACTTATGGTATCTCTGTTGGGTAAGTACCTTGAGAAGTTTTCTGAGATGCATAGCAGTTGGAGCACTTTCTTGTATGTGTTAGCATTACACTGTTACACACCGTTCATGCCTCTGACACTTTAACACCGGATTACTTATTAATTGTGTCCCTTCATTTCAACTACCTCTACTTTAAGTTGTTTTTTCATTGATTTTTATTATAATTTTTTCTTACTGCTGGTAGATGACTAAGCTGTTGAATCCTCGCTGTTAAATACTAACCTTTGAAATGTCGAGTCATCATGAGAACTTACGGATAGGTCAAGTTGGAACCGTGAAGTGAATGAGTTAATAATTTTTAATCCTTATGCATGCAACTATGTATTATTTTCAGAACATGAATGTAGCAGTATTATGCATGGGTTATGGAATTAATCAAACTTGGCTTATTAAATTGCAATTTTAAAGAGAGAGAGAGAGAGAGTAAAAGCTCAAATAGTTATGGAATTAATCAAACTTGGCTTTTAATGTGTGGTGTTAGGCTGGTTTAGCTTCTGTTGTTTTATTTTCTTTGGGGTTTTAGACTAATAATGGCCACCCTGCTCTTTCAGCTCCTTGCCTGTGCGCTTCTCCTTTTCCTTCCTTTCCTCTTCACTTCCCCACTGACATCGAACGTTTTTTTAGAGAGCGTGCAAAGCACGTTTTTTATTAAGAGGGGGAAAGAAAGTACAACGGCAGAAGCCAATACAAAGGCCAGGGAGACAACAAAGACAAAACAAAACAGAGGGAACTAAGCTAGCATATCCTGTAGCGAAAACGATGTCACGCCCGGATTTACACGAAATCCGAATGCGGCCATATGTGTGCCCAGGAGGTCCACAAACACATATAGCGAATAAATATGGTAAAATCAGAGTACAATGCTTTATTAATCTCATCGTAGCGTAGCGTTTACATCAGAGTGCTTCAAAAATAAAATCATGGGCAGCGGAAGACTAATACATCTCTCTAGCGTAGCCGCAATCCCACAGGGACTCTGACTGGGAGAACGCGAGCTCAGAAGTATGGCAAATCCTCTGGAAACTCCACAGCATAATCAGCCTGACTCCAATCTGTTACCCGTCCGGGATTTTTCCCAAAATAATAACAACAGCAAGTGTAAGTAACAGAATTACTTAGCAAGTATAGCACGGGGAATGAGGCAAAGGAGGCTTGACACTGGCTTAACTGCATTAGCACTTTTAGTTGGTTCATTTTAATCATAACTACTACTTTAGATGAATCCCAGTTGTATTCCAATATAATTAATGTAAGTCTTCATTAAACAATAATAAATATCATCTTCTAATCATAAAAGGATCCAGGCCGCTCGTGACCCTGAGCCGGGCTATCATGATAGATCGTACACTCTGCAGAGGTTTCGCCCTTTACCCACCAGTCGCGTAAAAGTTCAAAAGAACTTTGCACCCAACCACGCGGAGGTGGATCAGACCTCACAAACCACACTACCGAGGTGTGATCGCATAGGGACGCTACGAGGCTTTCACAAGACACCCTAACATGACAGTAGCCGCTGGAGTACTACAAGGTGGTGAGAACCTAGGCACCGAGATTGACTGACCCTCAGGGCGCAACGTGAGGGGGTCAATGGCGTCCACACGCCGGCAAATCATGCCAACAACAAAGTAAATGGCGCAGCGTGCGGAGCTCCCGCACTGTCACACCCGGATTTACACAAAACCCGAATGCGGCCATATGTGTGCCCAGGAAGTCCACAGACACATATAGCGAACAAATATGGTAAAAATCAGAGTACAATGCTTAATTCTCAACATAAAGTAGCGGATACATCAGAGTTTTGCATAAAAGAAATACATGGACAGCGGAAGACTAATACATCTCTCTAAGCGTAGCCGCAATCCCACAGGGACTCTGACTGGGAGAACGCCAACTCAGAAGTACGGCAAATCCTCCGGAAACTCCACCTCGTAATCAGCCTGACTCCAATCTGTTACCCGTCCGGGATTTTTTCCAAAATGATAATAATAGCAAGTGTAAGTAACAGGATTACTTAGCAAGTATAGCACGGGTTGTGAAGGCTCAAAAAGGCTAGACACTGGCTTAACTGCTTTAGCACTTTTAGTTGGTTCGTTTTAAACTTTAACCAAGTTACTATAAGTGAATGAGATCCCAGTTGTAACCCAATAATAAAGTGTAAGTATCATTAAACAGGAATAAATACCATATTCTAATCAAAAAGGATCCAGGCCGCTCGTGACCCTGAGCAAGGCTATCATGATAGATCGTACACTCTGCAGAGGTTTCGCCCTTTACCCACCAGTCACGTAAAAGTTCAAAGGAACTTTGCACCCAACCACGCACATCAACACTTCCGAGGTGTGATTGCATAAGGACGCTACGAGGCTTTCATAAGACACCCTAACAAGATAGTAGCCGCTGCAGTAATACAAGGTGGTGACTCCTTAGGCACCGAGATCGACGTACGCCCACGGAGTCACACCATGAGGGGGTCGATGGCGTCCAGAGCGCGGGTATCCACCCCAACAATGCGCGACGTGCGGAGTCCTCAATCGCTGAGACTCCCAACACGGGACTGGGTCTAACGAGACCTAGCCGACGGGGCTACCGTCCTCGGTGGAATCGAGAAAACACCCCGTGCCTTGCCTCCCACAACGCCGCTGGCCCCTCGGTAACCACTATCAAGCTAGAGCCGTACAAGCTACTTGACCAAGACCAGAGCCCATATAGTTCCGGCGGTGGCGACAGGCTCCTGGGTTGCCGCTTTAAGAACCGGTCCTTATAGGGAGACACTAGAGCAAAGCACACAGCACATGCTCTAGCCCCCTAGTCCAAGTTGCTAAAAAGCAAGTTTTATCATTATTGTTGAAGTGGACCATTAAGTCAATATTAGCAATTAAGTAAAGGTGACAGTAATTGCGCCTAGCAAAATACTACCCATATGCAAAAACCCATAGGAATACAAGGACAGGGAAATAAATGCTAGGAATAACCTTAATGGTAAACAATATTAGACACATGCGTATGTAATGAACAGTGTATTAAAAGTGAGATAGGTAGCAAGGATTGTCCGTGCTATAACTTGCCTTCCTCGGAGTAAGGCTGCTGCTGAAACTCCTGCTCCGGCACGTCCTCAACGTACTCGTAGTCCAACGCTACGGGCTCACCGACTGGACACGATCATCACGCACGCATTCCAAAACAATCATCACATGCAAGCAAAAGTAATTCTATTAGAACAGTACACCAAACAGTAAAAACAGTACAAAAACAGGAGCTAGAAATAATCTATGCTTCGCTACGAACACATGAGCGCGAAAATCACGCAAATCGGAGCTAAAACGCGAAAGTTATAGCGTTACTAAGATTCGGGGGCTTGCTGGCAAAGTTTTAAAATTTCCAGGGGCCTAAACGAATAAAACAGGACCTAGTTGTAATTATTTTTGAATTAAAAAGGACCGCGGGTTAATTTTGGAGAAACTGAGGGGCTCTTTAGCAATTTTACTGGCGCTGACCGGTATGACTTTCGTTGACTTAGGGCTGGGACTCGCGGTGGCCGTCGGATCACGATCTGGCAGCTCGGATTAATCGGGGGGGGGGGGGGGTTTGGTCGCCGGTGGGAACAGAGCCCGCGGCGGCGCTGCGCTCGCGACGGCGGCGAGCTCGCCGGAGGAGCTCGAAATCGAGCTACAGGCCACCAAAAGCTACGGGGTTTGCAGCTAGGGAACCAGGGGAGAAAGGCGAGCGCGATGGGGATGACCTAGTCGACCATGACGCGGCCGTGGTGACGCGCGACGATGGCCGGCGGGAGGGTGCGTCGGCGAGCGACAGAATTGGGGCTGCGGGGCTCCAATTGGCGAGCGGTTCGACCTGGGAGCTATGGGATGGAATGGCGAGTCCACCCGAGTGAAGGATTTGGGCGGAGGGGTGGCGGTGTGGCGAGTCGTCGGCGAGCGGCGGAGCGGCGGTTCGGTGCGCGCGCGCGGAGTCGCTCGGGAGCGGAATTAATCGCAGAGAGCGGGCGGTGAGGTTCGTTACCACTGCACGGAGACGATGAGGTAGTCCAATTGGACGGAGTGGCGCCGATGGCGAGGTTTCGCGGCGGCCGGCGGAGCTCGAACGGCAGCGGCGCTCGGCCTCGCGTCGGGGAGGGTGCTCCAGCCGCGGGTCAGCGATGAGGAACGGCGGTGAAGCTCCGTCTTGGCACGGGGAAGCTCGGAGCGGCCTTGGCTTCGCTCGTCGTCGACCGAGTCGGTGCAACGGCCGGCAATGGCGACGGCGGCGGCGCTCGGATCTCGGGCGGTGCGAGCCAAGCGAATGAGGCGTGCTAGGGTTGGAAGATGGGGGTGAGAGAGGCAGCGGACGGCCAGATTAAGTAAGCACGGGGGGGGGGGGGGGGTCGGCCTCGGCGTGCGGGCTTGCTGCGGCAAGCCGCGCCATCAACGGCGCCGGTGAAAGGAAAGGGAAAAGGGAGGAGCTGCCCGGTGGGGCCCTGCGGCCAGAGGGAGAGAGAGGGGGGGAACGGCGACGCTCGCCTGGGCCGAGCTGGGCCAGAAGCGGGGAGAAAAGGGAGGGATGGCCCGCGAGGGAGAGAGAGAAGAGGGAGCGGGCCGAGTGGGAGATGGGCCGAGCAGGCAGGCTGGGCCGGAAAAAGGGAAAAGGGGAAGAAGAGTTGGGCCAGGCCGGGAAGAAAGGAAAGGGAGCAAAGTTGGACTTGAGAAAGAGTTAAGGAAGCAAAAGCGAACTATTGGTCTAACAACTTTTCTAGAGCTCCAAACAAAGTGATTCAAATTTGAATTTAAATAAATTTAAATTCTTGTTTGAATCACAAGCAATACAAAAATAAATGCAGCAGCATGAATGCAACAATAAATGTTTCTATTACCTATATTTGATTTTAAATTTTAGAAAATTATTATTTGGCCTTTATAAAATAGGTGAAAGCATTAAATAATTAATTAAATGCCAAAATTTTTAAAATTGAGTATTTTGGGTGTTACACGCACTCACGGGGGCTCCCAACACGGGACTGGGTCTAACGGGACCTAGCCGACGGGGCTACCGTCCTCGGTGGAATCCGAAATCACCCCGTGCCTTGCCTCCTACAACGCCGTAGGCCACTCGGTAACCACTGCCAAGCTAGAGACGTACAAGCTACTCAACCAAGACCAGAGCCATTATAGTTCCGGCGGTGGCGACAGGCTCCCAGGTTGCCGCTTTTACGAACCAGTTCTTAGGGAGAGACACTGGGGCCAGGCAAAACACACAAGCCCCAGCTCCCTGATCCAAGTTGCTAAAAAGCAAGTTTTAACGTTAAGGTTGAAGTGGACCATTAATACAAGTTTAACAGTTAAGCAAAGGTGACAGTAGTTGCGCCTAGCAAAATACTACCCATATGAAAAAACCCATAGGAATACAAGGATAGGGAAATAAATGCTAGGTACGACCTTAAAGGTAAACAATATTAGACACATGTGTATGTAATGAACAGTGTATTAAAAGAGTGAGTAGGTAGCAAGGATTGTCCGTGCTATAACTTGCCTTCCTCGGAGTATGGCTGCTGCTGCGAGTCCTGCTCCGGCACGTCCTCAACGTACTCGAAGTCCAAAGCTACGGGCTCGCCGACTGGACACGTTCATCACGCAAGCATCCAAAACAATCATTAAATGCAAACAAATTAATTTTATTAGAATAGTACACCAAACAGTAAAAACAGTACAAAAACAGGAGCTAGAAATAATCTATGCTTTTCTACGAACACGTGAGCGCAAGAATCACTCTATTCGGAGCTAAAACGAGAAAGTTATGGCAGTTCTAAGTTCCAGGGGCTTAAACGAATAAAACAGGACCTATCTGCAATTATTTTTGAACTGGGCTGGACCGCGGGTTGATTACAAGACAGTTGAGGGGCTCTTTAGAAAAACAGCCAGCGCTGACCGGTATTGACTCGGCCTGGACGCGTGGCAGCCGTTGGATCTGATCTGGACGGACTGGATTTAAAACGCGAAGGGGTATCGGCTGATCTAATCTCGGCCATCGATCTGAGATCGGACGGCCCGAGGCCGGGCCTCGCCGGAGACGACGACCGCGCGGCGGCGCCGCTCGACCGAGGCGGAAGCTCGCCGGAGTTGGAGTTTTCTCGCGCTACAGGGATCCATTCGCGACGTGGTTTGGTCCTACGGACTCAGGAGATCACGGCGAGTTCACCTAGGGGGTTCTAGTCAGCCATTGGCCGGCGAGAGGGTCGGACGGCGGTGCGCGGCGGAGCAGAGCTCCGGTGTGCCGCGGGGAGGGGGTTTTGGCTCGGTTTTGGGTCGGTTTTCTGGCTCTGGAGCTGCTGGGGAGCGTCACAAGTGCAACCGTGGTGAATATGTGCAGCGTGACGTGGTGTGTTGGCCGGACGGCGGTGTCCGGTGGTGGATCGCCATCGGCGGCCGAGGGGAGATGCTCTACGGTGCGGCTACGGCAAAATTGAAGTGAGGGGGAGCTGCTTTACCTCCTGAGGAAGAGTCTGGTGCAGGGAATCGGCCGGAGATGGCTCGGTCGACAGGAACGACGGCGATCCCTCCGCGGCGGCGCTGTGGACGTCGCGGAGAAATTAGTCGCGATCGAGGCAGGAAAAGGGATGGGAAGTGCATGGGGAGCTTCGGTACCTTCTGGCGAACCGCTTGGTGGTGATGGCCGGCCGGGAGACACGCCGGAGCAGCCTGGCGGCGAGTGGCGGCGCTGCGCAAGCTCGGCGGCGCGTCGGTGTACGTCGGCGAGGAAGCTCCGGGGCACGGGAGGAGTAGAGCGGGGGCTTGGCGTGCTCCTGGCGGCGCGGTGGTGCCGCTCCGAGGGTCTACCGGGGCAGAGGAGCGCCGGAGCGAGGTGACAACGGCGGCCGGTCGAGTGCGTGCTTGGCGGCTCGGGAGCGGCGCGATTTGGGGAAGCTGCGGCGGCTAGGGTTGGGACAATGGGGGTGAGGGGAGCGGAGCGGCGTCGCGGGCCGGATTAAGTAGGCGCGGGGGAAGGCGGCCTCGGCGTGCGGGCCCTGCCGCGGCAGAGGCGCTCGGCCGCGCCATCACCGGAGGAGGAAGAAAGGAAAGCGAGGGAGAGGGTCTGACGCGTGGGGCCGGCTCGGCAGTGGGAGAGAGAGGGGGAAGGGGGAGTGGGCCGGTGCTGGGCCGAAAAGGGGAGGACGGGGCGGACGCTGAGAAAGAAAGGGGAGGAAAGGTGAACTCGGGGAAAAGTCCAGGGGGCGAAAACAGACTTCTGTTCGCGGGCCGCGCGAGTTGCCGGGCCGGCTGGAAAGAGAAAGATAGGGGGCAAAAGCAGACTTAGGAGAAGTTCAAGGAGGAGAAACGAACTGTGGGCCTAATAACTTTTCTAGAGCTCCAAACAAAGTGATTCAAATTTGAGTTTAAATAAATTTAAATTCTTGTTTGAACCACAAGCAATACAAAAATAAATGCAGCAGCATGAATGCAACAATAAATGTTCCTACCACTTATATTTGATTTTAATTTTCAGAAATTCTTTAATTAGCCTATATTATTTATGGGCAAGGTAGTAAATAACATTAAACAATTTATTTATTTGCTAAAAATTTTAAATAGGCCATTTTTGGGTGTTACAAACCTACCCCCCTTAAGATGAATCTCGTCCTCGAGATTCGGACGTGGAAGCGAAGAGCTGTGGGTACTCGGACTTGAGATCTTCTTCCCGCTCCCAAGTCGCTTCATCTGCTGAATGCCGGCTCCACTGCACCTTGCACATCCGAATGGTCTTGTTCCTCATCACTCTCTTTGACACCTCCAGGATCCTGATCGGATACTCCTCATATGTGAGGTCCTCCTGAACATTCAGCTCATCAATCGGGATCTGCTCTTCCGGCACCCGCAAGCACTTCTTCAACTGGGACACATGGAACACATCGTGTACTCCGGCTAGTCTCTCAGGTAGATCCAGCCGATATGCCACTTCGCCCATCCGTTCCTGTATCCTGAACGGTCCTATGTAACGAGGCGCCAGCTTGCCTTTGACATTGAACCGCTTCACACCCCTCATGGGTGACACCTTGAGGTACACAAAGTCTTCCACCTTGAAGCTGAGGTCCCTCCGTCTGACATCGGCGTAGCTCTTCTGTCTGGACTGGGCCACCTTCAGGTTCTCTCTGATCACTTGCACCTGCCGCTCTGCATCTCTGAGTATTTCCGGACCAAAGATCTGACTTTCTCCAGTCTGATTCCGGAACAATGGGGTCCGGCACTTCCTGCCATACAATGCCTCGAACGGTGCCATCTGCAGACTCTTCTGGTAGCTGTTATTGTAGGAGAACTCTGCATACGGCAAACTCTTGTCCCAGCTGACACCGTACTGTAATGCACAAGCCCTCAACATATCCTCCAGTATCTGATTGGTCCGCTCCGTCTGACCATCCGTCTGCAGGTGATAAGCTGAGCTGAAGTGCAACTTCGTATCCATAGACTCATGCAATTTCTGCCAGAAGTGTGAGGTGAACTGAGTACCACGATCTGACACAATCTTCTTCGGCACTCCGTGTAAGCACACAATCCGCTCCATGTACAACTTTGCTAATCTGGCGCCTGTGTAGGTGGTCTTTACTGGCAGAAAGTGGGCCACCTTGGTCAGACGATCAACAATCACCCAAATGGAGTCAAATCCTCTCTGAGTGCGGGGCAGACCAGTGATGAAATCCATGCCAACTTCCTCCCATTTCCACTCCGGAATCTTCAACGACAGAAGCAATCCAGCTGGCCTCTGATGTTCTGCCTTGACCCGCTGACATGTGTCGCATAATGCCACGTGAGTCGCCACATCACGCTTCAATCCGTACCACCAGAATCTATCCTTGATGTCCTGGTACATCTTGGTGCTGCCTGGGTGGATCGAATAAGCTGAGTCATGTGCCTCTCTCAGAATCATCTCTCTGATCTGCGCTATGTCTGGCACACATATCCTCTTTCCATGCCATAGAGTAACCTGATCATCAACTCGGAATCCAGGGGCCTTTCCTAGAGCAACATTCCCCACAATCTCTCTGATCTTCTCATCTTGCAGCTGACCTCTCCGGATCTCCTGCTCGAGCGTGGGCTCTACTGCCATCTCTGTGATGCTGGTGACGAATCCCAGACTCATCTTCTCAAGCTCACGGCTGAGTTCTTCAGGCAAACAGTGACCAGTGATCCTGTTCACATAACTTCTCCTGCTCAGAGCATCTGCCACCAAGTTGGCCTTTCCTGGGTGGTAGTGGATCTCCAGATCATAATCCTTGATCAGCTCCAACCATCTGCGCTGTCTCATGTTCAGATCTGTCTGAGTGAAGACATACTTGAGGCTCTTATGATCAGTGTAGATATCACACTTGTGCCCAATCAAGTAGTGTCTCCAGATCTTTAGGGCATGTACCACAGCTGCCAACTCCAGGTCGTGCGTCGGATAGTTCTGCTCATGCTTCCTCAACTGCCTGGATGCATAAGACACGACTCTGCCCTCCTGCATAAGGACGCAACCCAGTCCTAGACGGGATGCATCGCAGTAGATGGAGAAACTCTTAGCCAAATCTGGCAATACTAGCACTGGGGCTATAGTCAACCTCTTCTTCAACTCTTCAAAGCTGACCTGGCACGCCTCAGTTCACACAAACGCGGCATTCTTCTCTAGCAAAGCAGTCAGCGGCTTAGCAATCTTTGAGAATCCTTCAATGAACCGTCTGTAGTAACCGGCCATCCCAAGGAAACTCCTGATCTCGCTCACATCCCGTGGTGGATTCCAGCTCAATACATCGCTGACTTTCTTCGGATCAACTGCCACCCCTCCATTGGACAGCACGTGTCCCAGAAATGCTACTTCCTTCAGCCAGAACTCACACTTGCTCAGCTTGGCATACAACTGATGTTCCCGAAGTCTCTGCAGCACCAATCTCAGATGTTCTTCATGTTCCTCTTCAGTCTTGGAGAAGATCAGAATGTCATCAATAAACACCACCACGAACTTGTCCAGGTAGTCCATAAACATGATCTTCATTAGGTACATGAAGTATGCAGGAGCATTCGTCAGCCCAAAGGACATGACTGTGAACTCGTACAACCCGTACCGAGTAGTGAAAGCGGTCTTGGGAATATCCGACTGTTGGATCCTCATCTGGTAATAACCCGACCGAAGGTCTATCTTGGAGAACACACAAGCTCCTCTCAGCTGATCGAACAGATCATCAATCCTTGGCAGCAGGTACTTGTTCTTGATGGTCACTTCGTTGAGGGCTCGATAGTCCACGCACAACCTCTGTGTACCATCCTTCTTGTCGACGAACAATACCGGTGCTCCCCACGGCGAAGCACTCGGACGAATGTACCCCTTGGCCAACAGCTCGTCCAACTCCTTCTTGAGCTTTTCCAGCTCCTTCGCTCCCATCCTATACGGCCTCTTGGCTATAGGTGCAGTGCCAGGTTTTAGTTCAATAATGAATTCAACATCTCGTTCCGGAGGCATACCTGGCAACTCGTCAGGGAACACATCCGGGAACTGGCTCACCACTCTGATATCTTCGGTTGTCGTCCCTTTAGCTTGATTGGCTTGGCCTTGCTCTGAGAAACTGGCTGCCTGATACTCTACCTTGTCACCGGACTCTGCTGTCAGCTGGATGGTCCTCGTAGCACACCGGATCACTGCATCATATCTAGTCATCCAGCTCATACCCAGGATCAAATCAAATCCAAGGGTCTCCAAGACTATCGGGCGTGCCTCGAAATCTACCCCCCTTATGGTGAGGGTGATACTGGGGCAACGTAAAGTTGCGCGTTGTTCCCCCCTGGTGAGCTTACTAGCATAGCATTCCTCATGGGCAGCAATGCCACTAGGTTCTTTTTCACAAAAGCAGTGGATATGAAAGCATGCGAAGCTCTAGAATCAAATAAAACAGTGGCGGGGGTTGAATTGACGAGGAACGTACCCACGACGACATCAGTAGATGCCTCTGCTGTCTCTGCACCGGTGTGGTTGAGCTTGCCCCGGACGGGAGTCTGCGGAACACGACCTCCCTGCTGCTGACCCTGCGGCTGCCCAACTCTCTTAGTGCTGCTCTGACCGGCGGCACCCTGAACTCTTCGAGGACAAGCATTGGCATAGTGCCCGGGCTTGTCACAGTGGTAGCACCTCTGTCCTATCAGTGCAGGGCCGACTGGACCCGGACGCTGAACTGGTCTTGGTGGCACCTGGCTGCGCTGAACTGGACCCATCTGTAGCTGACCCTGAGGACGCTGCTGCTGTGGCGCCCGAGGGAACTGAGGACGCTGCTGGTACTGGCCACGACTGAGCATGCTGGACTGGCCCTGGAAGCGCGCTGGCCTCCCACCTGCTGACTCTGTGGAGGTGCGAAGCGAGGACGACTGCTACTGCCCACCTGCTGTCCCTGGAGCTTCCTCTTCTTGTCCTCCATCTCACGGCGCTTGTGCTCCAACATCAGAGCGCCGTCCACCAGCTCGTGGAAGGTCGAGAACTTGGTGCACATCAGCTGGTACTGTAGAGCATCCTGCAAACCGTCACGGAACCTAGCCTACTTCTTCTGGTCGGTGGCCACGTCTTCTGGAGCGTAACGGGCCAACGCGACGAACTTGTCACGATAAGCCGTGACACTCATCCCTTCCTGCTTCAGTGCCAGGAACTCCTTCTTCTTCAAAATCATCAAAGCCTCCGGCACGTGGTGAGCACGAAAGCTGCTGCAGAACTGCTGCCAGGTGATCTGAGTACCGGCCGGGCGTGAGGACTGGTATGAATCCCACCAATCCAACGCCGGCCCTTAAACTGCCCTCCGGCGTACAGTACCTTCTCTCTGTCATCGCACTGGGCGATGTCCAACTGTCTCTCCACTGCCTTGAGCCAATCATCTGCCTCAAGGGGGTCGCTGGCCTTGCTGAAGGTCGGCGGGCGTCCCTTCAGAAACTCGCCCCTCTTGTCTCTGGGCGGAGCAGCTGCCTGAGGATGCGGATTGTGTTGGTTCTGCTGGATCAGCCTCATGGTCTCAGCCATCTGCTGCATCATCTGGACTTGAGCATACATCAGCTACTCAATGGTGGGGATCTGATGATTCGGATCCAGGTTCGGGGGCGGGTTCTGGTACGGAGGCTGGCTGCCCGCATTGCCCCTGGGGTTAGCCATCTATAATCACAAAGGTCAGATGTCAGTTGATTAGTACGAGAAAATATATAATCCCCCCTGCTATCTAAACAATAAAGTCCTTAAGCCTTATTCTAACATCTAGATGGTTGCAGACAGGTGTCTACGCCCATCACAAACATTACAAAGAGCCAAATCAAACATATGCATAATAACAATAAATACAAGCACTTAAAGACATAATCCCACGCAAAACTCGACATTTTAGGTTTTTGAATTAAAAACGTGGGGGTTCTCCTAGTAATTTGTCAACCGTACTATCTAGGATGCGTTCCTACAGTCAGCACGGCTCTGATACCAATCTGTCACACCCGGATTTACACGAAACCCGAATGCGACCATATGTGTGCCCAGGAGGTCCACAAACACATATAGCGAACAAATATGGTAAAATCAGAGTACAATGCTTTATTAATCTCATCGTAGCGTAGCGTTTACATCAGAGTGCTTCAAAAATAAAATCATGGGCAGCGGAAGACTAATACATCTCTCTAGCGTAGCCGCAATCCCACAGGGACTCTGACAGGGAGAACGCGAGCTCAGAAGTATGGCAAATCCTCTGGAAACTCCACAGCATAATCAGCCTGACTCCAATCTGTTACCCGTCCGGGATTTTTCCCAAAATAATAACAACAGCAAGTGTAAGTAACAGAATTACTTAGCAAGTATAGCACGGGGAATGAGGCAAAGGAGGCTTGACACTGGCTTAACTGCATTAGCACTTTTAGTTGGTTCATTTTAATCATAACTACTACTTTAGATGAATCCCAGTTGTATCCCAATATAATTAATGTAAGTATTAATTAAACAGTAATAAATATCATCTTCTAATCATAAAAGGATCCAGGCCGCTCGTGACCCTGAGCCGGGCTATCATGATAGATCGTACACTCTGCAGAGGTTTCGCCCTTTACCCACCAGTCGCGTAAAAGTTCAAAAGAACTTTGCACCCAACCACGCGGAGGTGGATCAGACCTCACAAACCACACTACCGAGGTGTGATCGCATAGGGACGCTACGAGGCTTTCATAAGACACCCTAACATGACAGTAGCCGCTGGAGTACTACAAGGTGGTGAGAACCTAGGCACCGAGATTGACTGACCCTTAGGGCGCAACGTGAGGGGGTCAATGGCGTCCACGCGCCGGCAAATCATGCCAACAACAAAGTAAATGGCGCAGCGTGCGGAGCTCCCGCACTCACGGGGGCTCCCAACACGGGACTGGGTCTAACGGGACCTAGCCGACGGGGCTACCGTCCTCGGTGGAATCCGAAATCACCCCGTGCCTTGCCTCCTACAACGCCGTAGGCCACTCGATAACCACTGCCAAGCTAGAGATGTACAAGCTACTCAACCAAGACCAGAGCCATTATAGTTCCGGCGGTGGCGACAGGCTCCCAGGTTGCCGCTTTTACGAACCAGTCCTTAGGGAGAGACACTGGGGCCAGGCAAAACACACAAGCCCCAGCTCCCTGATCCAAGTTGCTAAAAAGCAAGTTTTAACGTTAAGGTTGAAGTGGACCATTAATACAAGTTAAGGTTGAAGTGGACCATTAATACAAGTTTAACAGTTAAGCAAAGGTGACAGTAGTTGCGCCTAGCAAAATACTACTCATATGCAAAAACCCATAGGAATACAAGGACAGGGAAATAAATGCTAGGTACGACCTTAAAGGTAAACAATATTAGACACATGCGTATGTAATGAACAGTGTATTAAAAGAGTGAGTAGGTAGCAAGGATTGTCCGTGCTATAACTTGCCTTCCTCGGAGTATGGCTGCTGCTGCGAGTCCTGCTCCGGCACATCCTCAACGTACTCGAAGTCCAAAGCTACGGGCTCGCCGACTGGACACGTTCATCACGCAAGCATCCAAAACAATCATTACATGCAAACAAATTAATTCTATTAGAACAGTACACCAAACAGTGAAAACAGTACAAAAACAGGAGCTAGAAATAATCTACGCTTTTCTACGAACACGTGAGCGCAAGAATCACTCTATTCGGAGCTAAAACGAGAAAGTTATGGCAATTCTAAGTTCCAGGGGCTTAAACGAATAAAACAGGACCTATCTGCAATTATTTTTGAACTGGGTTTGACCGCGGGTTGATTACCAGAAAGTTGAGGGGCTCTTTAGAAAAACAGCCAGCGCTGACCGGTATTGACTCGGCCTGGACGCGTGGCAGCCGTTGGATCTGATCTGGATGGACTGGATTTAAAACGCGAAGGGGTATCGGCTGATCTAATCTCGACCATCGATCTGAGATCGGACGGCCCGAGGCCGGGCCTCGCTGGAGACGACGACCGCGCGGCGGCGCCGCTCGACCGAGGCGGAAGCTCGCCGGAGTTGGAGTTTTCTCGCGCTACAGGGATCCATTTGCGACGTGGTTTGGTCCTACGGACTCAGGAGATCACGGCGAGTTCACCTAGGGGGTTCTAGTCGGCCATTGGCCGGCGAGAGGGTCGGACGGCGGTGCGCGGCGGAGCGGAGCTCCGGTGTGCCGCGGGGAGGGGGTTTTGGCTCGGTTTTGGATCGGTTTTCTGGCTCTGGTGCTCGTCTCCGACTTCTTCCTCGGGTTCACGCACCGCGCCGCCGCCGACGCCGGCGTCCGCCGCGTCGTGTTCCACGGCATGTCCTGCTTCTCCATGGCCATCTGCAAGGCGCTCATCGTGAGCCCCGCCGCCGCGGCGGCGCGCCCCGGCGCCGAGCCCGGCGCTCCGTTCCACGTGCCCGGGATGCCGGAACACGTGGAGATCACGGCGGACGAGGTCCCCGACGCGGTGGTGAAGTTCGCGGAACCCGAGGACCCGGTGACACGGTTCCTCATCGACGACGTCGGCTTCTCGGACGTGCGCAGCTGGGGCGTCCTCGTCAACAGCTTCGCCGCGGTGGACGAGGACTACGTGCCGGGCTTGGAGTCGTTCTACGAGCCGGGATCCCGGGCCTGGCTCGTGGGCCCGCTGTTCCTCGTGTCGGCGGCGGCGGGGGAGAAGGAGGAGGACCCGGAGGGCTGCCTCTCGTGGCTCGACGAGAGGGCGGCGCAGCCGGGATCGGTGGTCTACGTGTCGTTCGGCACGCAGGCCCACGTCACGGACGAGCAGCTCGACGAGCTGGTGCACGGGCTGGTGCAGTCCGGCCACCCTTTCCTCTGGGCGGTCCGATCCGACGCTTGGTCGCCGCCGGTGGACGTGGGGCCCGACGGCCGGATCGTCCGCGGGTGGGTCCCGCAGAGAAGCGTTCTGGCCCACAGGGCAGTGGGAGGGTTCGTGAGCCACTGCGGGTGGAACTCGGTGATGGAGGGCCTCGCGGCCGGGAAGCCCATCCTGGCGTGGCCGATGATAGCCGAGCAGCACCTGAACGCGAGGCACGTCGCGGAGATCGTCGGCGCCGGTGTTAGGATCCACACGAAGCCCGGCGGCATGGCGGCGGTCCACGTCATCGGGAGGGCGGAGGTGGAGGAGAAGGTCCGGATGCTGATGGACGCCGATAGAGAGGAGGGGAAGGGGATGCGGTCGAAGGCTACGTGGGCGCAACAAGCGGCGGCGAAGTCAGCAGTGAGCGAAGGGGGAGATTCACGTGTCGCGTTAGAGAAGCTAGTGGGCGAGCTTCAGAGGACGTACGATGACATCATCGGTGAAGGGGAAAAATCGTTGAATGGTGGTCATTTAATGTGACGGAATACAAATTACACCTCGCTTTAAAGTTTTGGGGCTCTATATGTACTTGTCCCTCTATGTATCTGTACCTCTAGCTGTTCGTTAATCATATCTCTATTTTAAAATATATGTTGTTTGACTTTTCTTATCATAAATTTAACATATCGTTTTATTTAAAAAAATTATAAAAATATAATCAAATTTAAGGTATTTTTGAAGATTTTTTATTAATAAAGTAAGCCACAACAAAACTTTGATAATTTGCATAAAATTTTGAATAAGACAAGGGGTCAAATTTAGAGTCAAAAAAGTCAAACGATCTATATTTTAGAACGGAGGGAGTATGATCATGCAGGTATCAAGCTCAGAATAAGAAGATTGTCAGTTTTTTAATTCTTTTTTGTTCTTGTTCTTACTTTAAAGTAAAATAAACTAGCAAGGTGCCCCCCGCAAACAGCGCGGGTAGCTATCCAGTTTGTATATGATAATATTTTTAAGTATTTTTAGTTATGTAATATAATTTTTATTTTATTGTTTAATTTTAGGTTTCGTTATAAGAGTTTTTCAGTCGTTCATTGTCATTATATTTTAGAAGTTATAGATGAATCAACAATTCTAAGTGTACATAATTCTGGTATGGGTCCAATGGTTATATATTTTTGTAGAATAAGTATTTTAGCCTAAACTTCATATATGGATAATTCATCTCTAATTTTTTTAATATATATCTTAGTCATATATCTTGTATTTAGTTCTTTTTGTTTATTCCTGTTTTATTTTAGTGAATAGGATCCGGGCGAAGGCTACGTGGGTGCAAGAAACGATGAAGTGAGCGGTGAGCGAAGGGGGAGATTCACGTATCGCGTTGGATCTGGGGGGCTGCCCTCCCCCGGATCTGTGCGCCGGGCCGCCGGTCGACGCGTGGGCGACAGCGTTTGGGCGCCTGCTCACGGTGGGCTAGGTCGCCGGGAGTCCCTCCGGACTTGTTGCGGTCGGCCGGCCTCGGGGCCCCGGCCCCTGGAGATGGTCTCTCGGCGATGTTTTCGGCCCAGGTGGCGGCGCTTCAGGGTCCTCTACAGGTGCTTGTTCGGAGTTGCAGGTAGTCGTCGTCCTGGTGGTGGTGCCAGCAGCCGTCATGGTGGCGGTCCGTCACCTGGCGCGGTGTGTAGCTCCGTTCGAGGGTCGGGGCCCAGCTTCTTCCTGATGGTGGCAGTGTCCGGGGGAGTTGGCCCTCGCCCTGGCTCCGACCTTACCCCTCTCCGCGGTTTGGGGCGAACGTGGGGTGCGCGTCCTTGGCATCGACGTCTCCGGTGGTCCAGCCCTTGGTGTTGCCCTCCCGGCTTCGTCCCAGCTGCCCCCTCGCTTCTCTAATGCTGGGCTCATGGTTTCTGGTTCAACGGGATCCTCGCTAGTTCGCTCGACGTCGTCCCCAATTGAGGGTGGGCGGCCTCCGGCTCACTGGCAAGTCCATGCTCCGCTAACGCTTGTGATGTTGGTGGTGGATCTTGTTTCTTATGGGGCCCTGTACGACGGTTTCGGCGGTGGCAGTGTGGAGGTCGTTCGGTGGTTGTCATATATGGTCGGGCTAGTACAGCTGGTTCTTTGGGTGTTGATTCGATAGCCAAAGCTTCAATCTGGTCGACCGGATTCGACAACGATGTTTTCCTTGTTGGGGGCGTTGCTCATGGATCACTCCCTTTGGCGGCTCGCGGAGGTCTCCTAGGTGAAAACCAAACGTTGGCACCGGCTCGGTGCCTTTGCCTTCCTGAAGGCGTCTTTTTTGTAGTTCTTCGGCTGCCGTGTTGTCGGTGCTTTGGACCCGTTTGCCGGCCTAGTCTTGCAGGTTCTGTTTCGGATTCACGATGTTTTAGGTTTCCGCCTAGAGTAGCTCTGTGTTGTCTCTAGTTAGTGATCTAGAGGATCCCGTTGCGGAGTTGTAAGTCGCTAGGTTGTCAGCGCACTGTGCTTCATGTAAAACTGGTAATCCCAGTATTTCATTTGCTTTATATATAAAGCTGGCTTGAGCCTTTGGAGGAGAATAAGAAGATCGTCAGTTTTTGTAATTATTTTTTGTTCTTGTTCAGTAAGATTATGGTCACCCGCAAAAAAGGTAAAATTACGGTTTTATCTTTGTTTTTGAGCTTTGTGAAGAATATGCTCTCCGAGGCCAACGCAAACTTCAAATAATAAAAGCAAAATCATAAGTACGCTTCAAGTACGGTAAAGGGCACAAATGTCCCTTTTTTTTATTACGGTTATCTTGGTTACCTATGATATTTCCACTTCTACTGATTGGAAGAATCATCTTCAGGGGTTAGAATCCTCCGATTTCAAGTCTGAGTACCACGCTTTACTATTATGTTAGGCCGCAAACGACAATTGCTAAGCTCGGCGTTCAGGTGCGCAATTGATGTACGAAATCTGTGGAAAAGAATATGAAAGACTGGCTGTATCTTAATCTAAAAGGAGAAGTTACTGCAGCAACTCAAGCTGATGTAGCAAGGTTTAATGTCCGTGGGCCGACATCCACTACATGTATGTGTATGCAGACATAACACCCTGTATGTTAGCATAAGACTAACACCCATGCATAGACATCGACAAAAGCAGCAGGAAATTTGCAGTAAATATTTTTCCATCTCTCATAGCACGAAATGTAACCTCTGGTCTAGTATGTCATAGTGGAGGAGAAGGAAGAGGAGGTGTGTGATGGCCTCCGCCCTCCGCGGTGCTGTCGCCGCCGCTTATCGGCACGGCGGTCGAGGTGGCGACGGCGCATGCGTCCTGTTTGTTTGGCTGGTGCTGATTTGTTCTGAGAAAAAAGTACTGCTGGTTGATGGCTGACAAGACAAACGAACGTGGTGGTGGGCTACGCCCTCACGAAGAAGGAGGTGAAGAGTTTCCTCCAGCCCAAGCTGTTTCTGCAGTCTGCTTGCGAGGTAACACGCCTGGATCACCGACCAGAGAGAGGGATTGTATGACGATTTGACATTATTGCCGGATGCCGAGTGCTGATGGATTTCGAGGGGACGGGAAATTTCTCGTTAGTATTTGATAGCGCAATTTCGAGGGGACGGGTGTCGAGTAATTACCGATTGTTTCTTTTTTTGTTCGTTTGATAGCGCAAAGATTTTGTAAAATGTGCTGTTGGAGGAAATAATTTGAGGGATAAGGAGGATTCGATAAGCAGATTTTTCGTTTCTTGTTCTGATTAAATGCTGTTCTGCTTAGCTCTGGCTGGCTAGAAGAATTTTGCGTGGACAGGCAAATGTGATACCAATGAAGTATTCTGTTGACGAAAGCATTATAATTTCAACGGTATGGGGTGGAGGGGAATGCTATTCCATTCCTTGCTGTACTAGTTCAATAGGGATCGAATCGGACCTCCACTGGAGCGCAAAGTTGGCGGGAGAGGCTAGTGAGAGTGGCTTCTGAGTGAAGCATGCTGGGTTAATGATTTACTAGTACTCAGAGGCAGCTGGCAGGTGTTCATTTGGAATTCCAATGGCATCGGTAGATATGCCCTGTATGTGCATCCCGTGCTGACAGTTCCACTGCATGAGGGGGTCTCAATAGTCAATAACTTTATATTATGGTGTCAAGTTGGTGGAATGGGCCTAAGCGTGCAAATACTTGTTGATTATGCATACCATGCATAATCCATTAAAAGAGAAGGAACTCAAGGGATGGAGCCTAACTTATGGTATCTCTGTTGGGTAAGTACCTTGAGAAGTTTTCTGAGATGCATAGCAGTTGGAGCACTTTCTTGTATGTGTTAGCATTACACTGTTACACACCGTTCATGCCTCTGACACTTTAACACCGGATTACTTATTAATTGTGTCCCTTCATTTCAACTACCTCTACTTTAAGTTGTTTTTTCATTGATTTTTATTATAATTTTTTCTTACTGCTGGTAGATGACTAAGCTGTTGAATCCTCGCTGTTAAATACTAACCTTTGAAATGTCGAGTCATCATGAGAACTTACGGATAGGTCAAGTTGGAACCGTGAAGTGAATGAGTTAATAATTTTTAATCCTTATGCATGCAACTATGTATTATTTTCAGAACATGAATGTAGCAGTATTATGCATGGGTTATGGAATTAATCAAACTTGGCTTATTAAATTGCAATTTTAAAGAGAGAGAGAGAGAGAGTAAAAGCTCAAATAGTTATGGAATTAATCAAACTTGGCTTTTAATGTGTGGTGTTAGGCTGGTTTAGCTTCTGTTGTTTTATTTTCTTTGGGGTTTTAGACTAATAATGGCCACCCTGCTCTTTCAGCTCCTTGCCTGTGCGCTTCTCCTTTTCCTTCCTTTCCTCTTCACTTCCCCACTGACATCGAACGTTTTTTTAGAGAGCGTGCAAAGCACGTTTTTTATTAAGAGGGGGAAAGAAAGTACAACGGCAGAAGCCAATACAAAGGCCAGGGAGACAACAAAGACAAAACAAAACAGAGGGAACTAAGCTAGCATATCCTGTAGCGAAAACGATGTCACGCCCGGATTTACACGAAATCCGAATGCGGCCATATGTGTGCCCAGGAGGTCCACAAACACATATAGCGAACAAATATGGTAAAATCAGAGTACAATGCTTTATTAATCTCATCGTAGCGTAGCGTTTACATCAGAGTGCTTCAAAAATAAAATCATGGGCAGCGGAAGACTAATACATCTCTCTAGCGTAGCCGCAATCCCACAGGGACTCTGACTGGGAGAACGCGAGCTCAGAAGTATGGCAAATCCTCTGGAAACTCCACAGCATAATCAGCCTGACTCCAATCTGTTACCCGTCCGGGATTTTTCCCAAAATAATAACAACAGCAAGTGTAAGTAACAGAATTACTTAGCAAGTATAGCACGGGGAATGAGGCAAAGGAGGCTTGACACTGGCTTAACTGCATTAGCACTTTTAGTTGGTTCATTTTAATCATAACTACTACTTTAGATGAATCCCAGTTGTATCCCAATATAATTAATGTAAGTATTAATTAAACAGTAATAAATATCATCTTCTAATCATAAAAGGATCCAGGCCGCTCGTGACCCTGAGCCGGGCTATCATGATAGATCGTACACTCTGCAGAGGTTTCGCCCTTTACCCACCAGTCGCGTAAAAGTTCAAAAGAACTTTGCACCCAACCACGCGGAGGTGGATCAGACCTCACAAACCACACTACCGAGGTGTGATCGCATAGGGACGCTACGAGGCTTTCATAAGACACCCTAACATGACAGTAGCCGCTGGAGTACTACAAGGTGGTGAGAACCTAGGCACCGAGATTGACTGACCCTCAGGGCGCAACGTGAGGGGGTCAATGGCGTCCACGCGCCGGCAAATCATGCCAACAACAAAGTAAATGGCGCAGCGTGCGGAGCTCCCGCACTCACGGGGGCTCCCAACACGGGACTGGGTCTAACGGAACCTAGCCGACGGGGCTACCGTCCTCGGTGGAATCCGAAATCACCCCGTGCCTTGCCTCCTACAACGCCGTAGGCCACTCGATAACCACTGCCAAGCTAGAGATGTACAAGCTACTCAACCAAGACCAGAGCCATTATAGTTCCGGCGGTGGCGACAGGCTCCCAGGTTGCCGCTTTTACGAACCAGTCCTTAGGGAGAGACACTGGGGCCAGGCAAAACACACAAGCCCCAGCTCCCTGATCCAAGTTGCTAAAAAGCAAGTTTTAACGTTAAGGTTGAAGTGGACCATTAATACAAGTTAAGGTTGAAGTGGACCATTAATACAAGTTTAACAGTTAAGCAAAGGTGACAGTAGTTGCGCCTAGCAAAATACTACCCATATGCAAAAACCCATAGGAATACAAGGACAGGGAAATAAATGCTAGGTACGACCTTAAAGGTAAACAATATTAGACACATGCGTATGTAATGAACAGTGTATTAAAAGAGTGAGTAGGTAGCAAGGATTGTCCGTGCTATAACTTGCCTTCCTCGGAGTATGGCTGCTGCTGCGAGTCCTGCTCCGGCACATCCTCAACGTACTCGAAGTCCAAAGCTACGGGCTCGCCGACTGGACACGTTCATCACGCAAGCATCCAAAACAATCATTACATGCAAACAAATTAATTCTATTAGAACAGTACACCAAACAGTGAAAACAGTACAAAAACAGGAGCTAGAAATAATCTACGCTTTTCTACGAACACGTGAGCGCAAGAATCACTCTATTCGGAGCTAAAACGAGAAAGTTATGGCAATTCTAAGTTCCAGGGGCTTAAACGAATAAAACAGGACCTATCTGCAATTATTTTTGAACTGGGTTTGACCGCGGGTTGATTACCAGAAAGTTGAGGGGCTCTTTAGAAAAACAGCCAGCGCTGACCGGTATTGACTCGGCCTGGACGCGTGGCAGCCGTTGGATCTGATCTGGATGGACTGGATTTAAAACGCGAAGGGGTATCGGCTGATCTAATCTCGACCATCGATCTGAGATCGGACGGCCCGAGGCCGGGCCTCGCTGGAGACGACGACCGCGCGGCGGCGCCGCTCGACCGAGGCGGAAGCTCGCCGGAGTTGGAGTTTTCTCGCGCTACAGGGATCCATTTGCGACGTGGTTTGGTCCTACGGACTCAGGAGATCACGGCGAGTTCACCTAGGGGGTTCTAGTCGGCCATTGGCCGGCGAGAGGGTCGGACGGCGGTGCGCGGCGGAGCGGAGCTCCGGTGTGCCGCGGGGAGGGGGTTTTGGCTCGGTTTTGGATCGGTTTTCTGGCTCTGGTGCTCGTCTCCGACTTCTTCCTCGGGTTCACGCACCGCGCCGCCGCCGACGCCGGCGTCCGCCGCGTCGTGTTCCACGGCATGTCCTGCTTCTCCATGGCCATCTGCAAGGCGCTCATCGTGAGCCCCGCCGCCGCGGCGGCGCGCCCCGGCGCCGAGCCCGGCGCTCCGTTCCACGTGCCCGGGATGCCGGAACACGTGGAGATCACGGCGGACGAGGTCCCCGACGCGGTGGTGAAGTTCGCGGAACCCGAGGACCCGGTGACACGGTTCCTCATCGACGACGTCGGCTTCTCGGACGTGCGCAGCTGGGGCGTCCTCGTCAACAGCTTCGCCGCGGTGGACGAGGACTACGTGCCGGGCTTGGAGTCGTTCTACGAGCCGGGATCCCGGGCCTGGCTCGTGGGCCCGCTGTTCCTCGTGTCGGCGGCGGCGGGGGAGAAGGAGGAGGACCCGGAGGGCTGCCTCTCGTGGCTCGACGAGAGGGCGGCGCAGCCGGGATCGGTGGTCTACGTGTCGTTCGGCACGCAGGCCCACGTCACGGACGAGCAGCTCGACGAGCTGGTGCACGGGCTGGTGCAGTCCGGCCACCCTTTCCTCTGGGCGGTCCGATCCGACGCTTGGTCGCCGCCGGTGGACGTGGGGCCCGACGGCCGGATCGTCCGCGGGTGGGTCCCGCAGAGAAGCGTTCTGGCCCACAGGGCAGTGGGAGGGTTCGTGAGCCACTGCGGGTGGAACTCGGTGATGGAGGGCCTCGCGGCCGGGAAGCCCATCCTGGCGTGGCCGATGATAGCCGAGCAGCACCTGAACGCGAGGCACGTCGCGGAGATCGTCGGCGCCGGTGTTAGGATCCACACGAAGCCCGGCGGCATGGCGGCGGTCCACGTCATCGGGAGGGCGGAGGTGGAGGAGAAGGTCCGGATGCTGATGGACGCCGATAGAGAGGAGGGGAAGGGGATGCGGTCGAAGGCTACGTGGGCGCAACAAGCGGCGGCGAAGTCAGCAGTGAGCGAAGGGGGAGATTCACGTGTCGCGTTAGAGAAGCTAGTGGGCGAGCTTCAGAGGACGTACGATGACATCATCGGTGAAGGGGAAAAATCGTTGAATGGTGGTCATTTAATGTGACGGAATACAAATTACACCTCGCTTTAAAGTTTTGGGGCTCTATATGTACTTGTCCCTCTATGTATCTGTACCTCTAGCTGTTCGTTAATCATATCTCTATTTTAAAATATATGTTGTTTGACTTTTCTTATCATAAATTTAACATATCGTTTTATTTAAAAAAATTATAAAAATATAATCAAATTTAAGGTATTTTTGAAGATTTTTTATTAATAAAGTAAGCCACAACAAAACTTTGATAATTTGCATAAAATTTTGAATAAGACAAGGGGTCAAATTTAGAGTCAAAAAAGTCAAACGATCTATATTTTAGAACGGAGGGAGTATGATCATGCAGGTATCAAGCTCAGAATAAGAAGATTGTCAGTTTTTTAATTCTTTTTTGTTCTTGTTCTTACTTTAAAGTAAAATAAACTAGCAAGGTGCCCCCCGCAAACAGCGCGGGTAGCTATCCAGTTTGTATATGATAATATTTTTAAGTATTTTTAGTTATGTAATATAATTTTTATTTTATTGTTTAATTTTAGGTTTCGTTATAAGAGTTTTTCAGTCGTTCATTGTCATTATATTTTAGAAGTTATAGATGAATCAACAATTCTAAGTGTACATAATTCTGGTATGGGTCCAATGGTTATATATTTTTGTAGAATAAGTATTTTAGCCTAAACTTCATATATGGATAATTCATCTCTAATTTTTTTAATATATATCTTAGTCATATATCTTGTATTTAGTTCTTTTTGTTTATTCCTGTTTTATTTTAGTGAATAGGATCCGGGCGAAGGCTACGTGGGTGCAAGAAACGATGAAGTGAGCGGTGAGCGAAGGGGGAGATTCACGTATCGCGTTGGATCTGGGGGGCTGCCCTCCCCCGGATCTGTGCGCCGGGCCGCCGGTCGACGCGTGGGCGACAGCGTTTGGGCGCCTGCTCACGGTGGGCTAGGTCGCCGGGAGTCCCTCCGGACTTGTTGCGGTCGGCCGGCCTCGGGGCCCCGGCCCCTGGAGATGGTCTCTCGGCGATGTTTTCGGCCCAGGTGGCGGCGCTTCAGGGTCCTCTACAGGTGCTTGTTCGGAGTTGCAGGTAGTCGTCGTCCTGGTGGTGGTGCCAGCAGCCGTCATGGTGGCGGTCCGTCACCTGGCGCGGTGTGTAGCTCCGTTCGAGGGTCGGGGCCCAGCTTCTTCCTGATGGTGGCAGTGTCCGGGGGAGTTGGCCCTCGCCCTGGCTCCGACCTTACCCCTCTCCGCGGTTTGGGGCGAACGTGGGGTGCGCGTCCTTGGCATCGACGTCTCCGGTGGTCCAGCCCTTGGTGTTGCCCTCCCGGCTTCGTCCCAGCTGCCCCCTCGCTTCTCTAATGCTGGGCTCATGGTTTCTGGTTCAACGGGATCCTCGCTAGTTCGCTCGACGTCGTCCCCAATTGAGGGTGGGCGGCCTCCGGCTCACTGGCAAGTCCATGCTCCGCTAACGCTTGTGATGTTGGTGGTGGATCTTGTTTCTTATGGGGCCCTGTATGACGGTTTCGGCGGTGGCAGTGTGGAGGTCGTTCGGTGGTTGTCATATATGGTCGGGCTAGTACAGCTGGTTCTTTGGGTGTTGATTCGATAGCCAAAGCTTCAATCTGGTCGACCGGATTCGACAACGATGTTTTCCTTGTTGGGGGCGTTGCTCATGGATCACTCCCTTTGGCGGCTCGCGGAGGTCTCCTAGGTGAAAACCAAACGTTGGCACCGGCTCGGTGCCTTTGCCTTCCTGAAGGCGTCTTTTTTGTAGTTCTTCGGCTGCCGTGTTGTCGGTGCTTTGGACCCGTTTGCCGGCCTAGTCTTGCAGGTTCTGTTTCGGATTCACGATGTTTTAGGTTTCCGCCTAGAGTAGCTCTGTGTTGTCTCTAGTTAGTGATCTAGAGGATCCCGTTGCGGAGTTGTAAGTCGCTAGGTTGTCAGCGCACTGTGCTTCATGTAAAACTGGTAATCCCAGTATTTCATTTGCTTTATATATAAAGCTGGCTTGAGCCTTTGGAGGAGAATAAGAAGATCGTCAGTTTTTGTAATTATTTTTTGTTCTTGTTCAGTAAGATTATGGTCACCCGCAAAAAAGGTAAAATTACGGTTTTATCTTTGTTTTTGAGCTTTGTGAAGAATATGCTCTCCGAGGCCAACGCAAACTTCAAATAATAAAAGCAAAATCATAAGTACGCTTCAAGTACGGTAAAGGGCACAAATGTCCCTTTTTTTTATTACGGTTATCTTGGTTACCTATGATATTTCCACTTCTACTGATTGGAAGAATCATCTTCAGGGGTTAGAATCCTCCGATTTCAAGTCTGAGTACCACGCTTTACTATTATGTTAGGCCGCAAACGACAATTGCTAAGCTCGGCGTTCAGGTGCGCAATTGATGTACGAAATCTGTGGAAAAGAATATGAAAGACTGGCTGTATCTTAATCTAAAAGGAGAAGTTACTGCAGCAACTCAAGCTGATGTAGCAAGGTTTAATGTCCGTGGGCCGACATCCACTACATGTATGTGTATGCAGACATAACACCCTGTATGTTAGCATAAGACTAACACCCATGCATAGACATCGACAAAAGCAGCAGGAAATTTGCAGTAAATATTTTTCCATCTCTCATAGCACGAAACGTAACCTCTGGTCTAGTATGTCATAGTGGAGGAGAAGGAAGAGGAGGTGTGTGATGGCCTCCGCCCTCCGCGGTGCTGTCGCCGCCGCTTATCGGCACGGCGGTCGAGGTGGCGACGGCGCATGCGTCCTGTTTGTTTGGCTGGTGCTGATTTGTTCTGAGAAAAAAGTACTGCTGGTTGATGGCTGACAAGACAAACGAACGTGGTGGTGGGCTACGCCCTCACGAAGAAGGAGGTGAAGAGTTTCCTCCAGCCCAAGCTGTTTCTGCAGTCTGCTTGCGAGGTAACACGCCTGGATCACCGCCCAGAGAGAGGGATTGTATGACGATTTGACATTATTGCCGGATGCCGAGTGCTGATGGATTTCGAGGGGACGGGAAATTTCTCGTTAGTATTTGATAGCGCAATTTCGAGGGGACGGGTGTCGAGTAATTACCGATTGTTTCTTTTTTTGTTCGTTTGATAGCGCAAAGATTTTGTAAAATGTGCTGTTGGAGGAAATAATTTGAGGGATAAGGAGGATTCGATAAGCAGATTTTTCGTTTCTTGTTCTGATTAAATGCTGTTCTGCTTAGCTCTGGCTGGCTAGAAGAATTTTGCGTGGACAGGCAAATGTGATACCAATGAAGTATTCTGTTGACGAAAGCATTATAATTTCAACGGTATGGGGTGGAGGGGAATGCTATTCCATTCCTTGCTGCACTAGTTCAATAGGGATCGAATCGGACCTCCACTGGAGCGCAAAGTTGGCGGGAGAGGCTAGTGAGAGTGGCTTCTGAGTGAAGCATGCTGGGTTAATGATTTACTAGTACTCAGAGGCAGCTGGCAGGTGTTCATTTGGAATTCCAATGGCATCGGTAGATATGCCCTATATGTGCATCCCGTGCTGACAGTTCCACTGCATGAGGGGGTCTCAATAGTCAATAACTTTATATTATGGTGTCAAGTTGGTGGAATGGGCCTAAGCGTGCAAATACTTGTTGATTATGCATACCATGCATAATCCATTAAAAGAGAAGGAACTCAAGGGATGGAGCCTAACTTATGGTATCTCTGTTGGGTAAGTACCTTGAGAAGTTTTCTGAGATGCATAGCAGTTGGAGCACTTTCTTGTATGTGTTAGCATTACACTGTTACACACCGTTCATGCCTCTGACACTTTAACACCGGATTACTTATTAATTGTGTCCCTTCATTTCAACTACCTCTACTTTAAGTTGTTTTTTCATTGATTTTTATTATAATTTTTTCTTACTGCTGGTAGATGACTAAGCTGTTGAATCCTCGCTGTTAAATACTAACCTTTGAAATGTCGAGTCATCATGAGAACTTACGGATAGGTCAAGTTGGAACCGTGAAGTGAATGAGTTAATAATTTTTAATCCTTATGCATGCAACTATGTATTATTTTCAGAACATGAATGTAGCAGTATTATGCATGGGTTATGGAATTAATCAAACTTGGCTTATTAAATTGCAATTTTAAAGAGAGAGAGAGAGAGAGTAAAAGCTCAAATAGTTATGGAATTAATCAAACTTGGCTTTTAATGTGTGGTGTTAGGCTGGTTTAGCTTCTGTTGTTTTATTTTCTTTGGGGTTTTAGACTAATAATGGCCACCCTGCTCTTTCAGCTCCTTGCCTGTGCGCTTCTCCTTTTCCTTCCTTTCCTCTTCACTTCCCCACTGACATCGAACGTTTTTTTAGAGAGCGTGCAAAGCACGTTTTTTATTAAGAGGGGGAAAGAAAGTACAACGGCAGAAGCCAATACAAAGGCCAGGGAGACAACAAAGACAAAACAAAACAGAGGGAACTAAGCTAGCATATCCTGTAGCGAAAACGATGTCACGCCCGGATTTACACGAAATCCGAATGCGGCCATATGTGTGCCCAGGAGGTCCACAAACACATATAGCGAATAAATATGGTAAAATCAGAGTACAATGCTTTATTAATCTCATCGTAGCGTAGCGTTTACATCAGAGTGCTTCAAAAATAAAATCATGGGCAGCGGAAGACTAATACATCTCTCTAGCGTAGCCGCAATCCCACAGGGACTCTGACTGGGAGAACGCGAGCTCAGAAGTATGGCAAATCCTCTGGAAACTCCACAGCATAATCAGCCTGACTCCAATCTGTTACCCGTCCGGGATTTTTCCCAAAATAATAACAACAGCAAGTGTAAGTAACAGAATTACTTAGCAAGTATAGCACGGGGAATGAGGCAAAGGAGGCTTGACACTGGCTTAACTGCATTAGCACTTTTAGTTGGTTCATTTTAATCATAACTACTACTTTAGATGAATCCCAGTTGTATTCCAATATAATTAATGTAAGTCTTCATTAAACAATAATAAATATCATCTTCTAATCATAAAAGGATCCAGGCCGCTCGTGACCCTGAGCCGGGCTATCATGATAGATCGTACACTCTGCAGAGGTTTCGCCCTTTACCCACCAGTCGCGTAAAAGTTCAAAAGAACTTTGCACCCAACCACGCGGAGGTGGATCAGACCTCACAAACCACACTACCGAGGTGTGATCGCATAGGGACGCTACGAGGCTTTCACAAGACACCCTAACATGACAGTAGCCGCTGGAGTACTACAAGGTGGTGAGAACCTAGGCACCGAGATTGACTGACCCTCAGGGCGCAACGTGAGGGGGTCAATGGCGTCCACACGCCGGCAAATCATGCCAACAACAAAGTAAATGGCGCAGCGTGCGGAGCTCCCGCACTGTCACACCCGGATTTACACAAAACCCGAATGCGGCCATATGTGTGCCCAGGAAGTCCACAGACACATATAGCGAACAAATATGGTAAAAATCAGAGTACAATGCTTAATTCTCAACATAAAGTAGCGGATACATCAGAGTTTTGCATAAAAGAAATACATGGACAGCGGAAGACTAATACATCTCTCTAAGCGTAGCCGCAATCCCACAGGGACTCTGACTGGGAGAACGCCAACTCAGAAGTACGGCAAATCCTCCGGAAACTCCACCTCGTAATCAGCCTGACTCCAATCTGTTACCCGTCCGGGATTTTTTCCAAAATGATAATAATAGCAAGTGTAAGTAACAGGATTACTTAGCAAGTATAGCACGGGTTGTGAAGGCTCAAAAAGGCTAGACACTGGCTTAACTGCTTTAGCACTTTTAGTTGGTTCGTTTTAAACTTTAACCAAGTTACTATAAGTGAATGAGATCCCAGTTGTAACCCAATAATAAAGTGTAAGTATCATTAAACAGGAATAAATACCATATTCTAATCAAAAAGGATCCAGGCCGCTCGTGACCCTGAGCAAGGCTATCATGATAGATCGTACACTCTGCAGAGGTTTCGCCCTTTACCCACCAGTCACGTAAAAGTTCAAAGGAACTTTGCACCCAACCACGCACATCAACACTTCCGAGGTGTGATTGCATAAGGACGCTACGAGGCTTTCATAAGACACCCTAACAAGATAGTAGCCGCTGCAGTAATACAAGGTGGTGACTCCTTAGGCACCGAGATCGACGTACGCCCACGGAGTCACACCATGAGGGGGTCGATGGCGTCCAGAGCGCGGGTATCCACCCCAACAATGCGCGACGTGCGGAGTCCTCAATCGCTGAGACTCCCAACACGGGACTGGGTCTAACGAGACCTAGCCGACGGGGCTACCGTCCTCGGTGGAATCGAGAAAACACCCCGTGCCTTGCCTCCCACAACGCCGCTGGCCCCTCGGTAACCACTATCAAGCTAGAGCCGTACAAGCTACTTGACCAAGACCAGAGCCCATATAGTTCCGGCGGTGGCGACAGGCTCCTGGGTTGCCGCTTTAAGAACCGGTCCTTATAGGGAGACACTAGAGCAAAGCACACAGCACATGCTCTAGCCCCCTAGTCCAAGTTGCTAAAAAGCAAGTTTTATCATTATTGTTGAAGTGGACCATTAAGTCAATATTAGCAATTAAGTAAAGGTGACAGTAATTGCGCCTAGCAAAATACTACCCATATGCAAAAACCCATAGGAATACAAGGACAGGGAAATAAATGCTAGGAATAACCTTAATGGTAAACAATATTAGACACATGCGTATGTAATGAACAGTGTATTAAAAGTGAGATAGGTAGCAAGGATTGTCCGTGCTATAACTTGCCTTCCTCGGAGTAAGGCTGCTGCTGAAACTCCTGCTCCGGCACGTCCTCAACGTACTCGTAGTCCAACGCTACGGGCTCACCGACTGGACACGATCATCACGCACGCATTCCAAAACAATCATCACATGCAAGCAAAAGTAATTCTATTAGAACAGTACACCAAACAGTAAAAACAGTACAAAAACAGGAGCTAGAAATAATCTATGCTTCGCTACGAACACATGAGCGCGAAAATCACGCAAATCGGAGCTAAAACGCGAAAGTTATAGCGTTACTAAGATTCGGGGGCTTGCTGGCAAAGTTTTAAAATTTCCAGGGGCCTAAACGAATAAAACAGGACCTAGTTGTAATTATTTTTGAATTAAAAAGGACCGCGGGTTAATTTTGGAGAAACTGAGGGGCTCTTTAGCAATTTTACCGGCGCTGACCGGTATGACTTTCGTTGACTTAGGGCTGGGACTCGCGGTGGCCGTCGGATCACGATCTGGCAGCTCGGATTAATCGGGGGGGGGGGGGGGGGTTTGGTCGCCGGTGGGAACAGAGCCCGCGGCGGCGCTGCGCTCGCGACGGCGGCGAGCTCGCCGGAGGAGCTCGAAATCGAGCTACAGGCCACCAAAAGCTACGGGGTTTGCAGCTAGGGAACCAGGGGAGAAAGGCGAGCGCGATGGGGATGACCTAGTCGACCATGACGCGGCCGTGGTGACGCGCGACGATGGCCGGCGGGAGGGTGCGTCGGCGAGCGACAGAATTGGGGCTGCGGGGCTCCAATTGGCGAGCGGTTCGACCTGGGAGCTATGGGATGGAATGGCGAGTCCACCCGAGTGAAGGATTTGGGCGGAGGGGTGGCGGTGTGGCGAGTCGTCGGCGAGCGGCGGAGCGGCGGTTCGGTGCGCGCGCGCGGAGTCGCTCGGGAGCGGAATTAATCGCAGAGAGCGGGCGGTGAGGTTCGTTACCACTGCACGGAGACGATGAGGTAGTCCAATTGGACGGAGTGGCGCCGATGGCGAGGTTTCGCGGCGGCCGGCGGAGCTCGAACGGCAGCGGCGCTCGGCCTCGCGTCGGGGAGGGTGCTCCAGCCGCGGGTCAGCGATGAGGAACGGCGGTGAAGCTCCGTCTTGGCACGGGGAAGCTCGGAGCGGCCTTGGCTTCGCTCGTCGTCGACCGAGTCGGTGCAACGGCCGGCAATGGCGACGGCGGCGGCGCTCGGATCTCGGGCGGTGCGAGCCAAGCGAATGAGGCGTGCTAGGGTTGGAAGATGGGGGTGAGAGAGGCAGCGGACGGCCAGATTAAGTAAGCACGGGGGGGGGGGGGTCGGCCTCGGCGTGCGGGCTTGCTGCGGCAAGCCGCGCCATCAACGGCGCCGGTGAAAGGAAAGGGAAAAGGGAGGAGCTGCCCGGTGGGGCCCTGCGGCCAGAGGGAGAGAGAGGGGGGGAACGGCGACGCTCGCCTGGGCCGAGCTGGGCCAGAAGCGGGGAGAAAAGGGAGGGATGGCCCGCGAGGGAGAGAGAGAAGAGGGAGCGGGCCGAGTGGGAGATGGGCCGAGCAGGCAGGCTGGGCCGGAAAAAGGGAAAAGGGGAAGAAGAGTTGGGCCAGGCCGGGAAGAAAGGAAAGGGAGCAAAGTTGGACTTGAGAAAGAGTTAAGGAAGCAAAAGCGAACTATTGGTCTAACAACTTTTCTAGAGCTCCAAACAAAGTGATTCAAATTTGAATTTAAATAAATTTAAATTCTTGTTTGAATCACAAGCAATACAAAAATAAATGCAGCAGCATGAATGCAACAATAAATGTTTCTATTACCTATATTTGATTTTAAATTTTAGAAAATTATTATTTGGCCTTTATAAAATAGGTGAAAGCATTAAATAATTAATTAAATGCCAAAATTTTTAAAATTGAGTATTTTGGGTGTTACACGCACTCACGGGGGCTCCCAACACGGGACTGGGTCTAACGGGACCTAGCCGACGGGGCTACCGTCCTCGGTGGAATCCGAAATCACCCCGTGCCTTGCCTCCTACAACGCCGTAGGCCACTCGGTAACCACTGCCAAGCTAGAGACGTACAAGCTACTCAACCAAGACCAGAGCCATTATAGTTCCGGCGGTGGCGACAGGCTCCCAGGTTGCCGCTTTTACGAACCAGTTCTTAGGGAGAGACACTGGGGCCAGGCAAAACACACAAGCCCCAGCTCCCTGATCCAAGTTGCTAAAAAGCAAGTTTTAACGTTAAGGTTGAAGTGGACCATTAATACAAGTTTAACAGTTAAGCAAAGGTGACAGTAGTTGCGCCTAGCAAAATACTACCCATATGAAAAAACCCATAGGAATACAAGGATAGGGAAATAAATGCTAGGTACGACCTTAAAGGTAAACAATATTAGACACATGTGTATGTAATGAACAGTGTATTAAAAGAGTGAGTAGGTAGCAAGGATTGTCCGTGCTATAACTTGCCTTCCTCGGAGTATGGCTGCTGCTGCGAGTCCTGCTCCGGCACGTCCTCAACGTACTCGAAGTCCAAAGCTACGGGCTCGCCGACTGGACACGTTCATCACGCAAGCATCCAAAACAATCATTAAATGCAAACAAATTAATTTTATTAGAATAGTACACCAAACAGTAAAAACAGTACAAAAACAGGAGCTAGAAATAATCTATGCTTTTCTACGAACACGTGAGCGCAAGAATCACTCTATTCGGAGCTAAAACGAGAAAGTTATGGCAGTTCTAAGTTCCAGGGGCTTAAACGAATAAAACAGGACCTATCTGCAATTATTTTTGAACTGGGCTGGACCGCGGGTTGATTACAAGACAGTTGAGGGGCTCTTTAGAAAAACAGCCAGCGCTGACCGGTATTGACTCGGCCTGGACGCGTGGCAGCCGTTGGATCTGATCTGGACGGACTGGATTTAAAACGCGAAGGGGTATCGGCTGATCTAATCTCGGCCATCGATCTGAGATCGGACGGCCCGAGGCCGGGCCTCGCCGGAGACGACGACCGCGCGGCGGCGCCGCTCGACCGAGGCGGAAGCTCGCCGGAGTTGGAGTTTTCTCGCGCTACAGGGATCCATTCGCGACGTGGTTTGGTCCTACGGACTCAGGAGATCACGGCGAGTTCACCTAGGGGGTTCTAGTCAGCCATTGGCCGGCGAGAGGGTCGGACGGCGGTGCGCGGCGGAGCAGAGCTCCGGTGTGCCGCGGGGAGGGGGTTTTGGCTCGGTTTTGGGTCGGTTTTCTGGCTCTGGAGCTGCTGGGGAGCGTCACAAGTGCAACCGTGGTGAATATGTGCAGCGTGACGTGGTGTGTTGGCCGGACGGCGGTGTCCGGTGGTGGATCGCCATCGGCGGCCGAGGGGAGATGCTCTACGGTGCGGCTACGGCAAAATTGAAGTGAGGGGGAGCTGCTTTACCTCCTGAGGAAGAGTCTGGTGCAGGGAATCGGCCGGAGATGGCTCGGTCGACAGGAACGACGGCGATCCCTCCGCGGCGGCGCTGTGGACGTCGCGGAGAAATTAGTCGCGATCGAGGCAGGAAAAGGGATGGGAAGTGCATGGGGAGCTTCGGTACCTTCTGGCGAACCGCTTGGTGGTGATGGCCGGCCGGGAGACACGCCGGAGCAGCCTGGCGGCGAGTGGCGGCGCTGCGCAAGCTCGGCGGCGCGTCGGTGTACGTCGGCGAGGAAGCTCCGGGGCACGGGAGGAGTAGAGCGGGGGCTTGGCGTGCTCCTGGCGGCGCGGTGGTGCCGCTCCGAGGGTCTACCGGGGCAGAGGAGCGCCGGAGCGAGGTGACAACGGCGGCCGGTCGAGTGCGTGCTTGGCGGCTCGGGAGCGGCGCGATTTGGGGAAGCTGCGGCGGCTAGGGTTGGGACAATGGGGGTGAGGGGAGCGGAGCGGCGTCGCGGGCCGGATTAAGTAGGCGCGGGGGAAGGCGGCCTCGGCGTGCGGGCCCTGCCGCGGCAGAGGCGCTCGGCCGCGCCATCACCGGAGGAGGAAGAAAGGAAAGCGAGGGAGAGGGTCTGACGCGTGGGGCCGGCTCGGCAGTGGGAGAGAGAGGGGGAAGGGGGAGTGGGCCGGTGCTGGGCCGAAAAGGGGAGGACGGGGCGGACGCTGAGAAAGAAAGGGGAGGAAAGGTGAACTCGGGGAAAAGTCCAGGGGGCGAAAACAGACTTCTGTTCGCGGGCCGCGCGAGTTGCCGGGCCGGCTGGAAAGAGAAAGATAGGGGGCAAAAGCAGACTTAGGAGAAGTTCAAGGAGGAGAAACGAACTGTGGGCCTAATAACTTTTCTAGAGCTCCAAACAAAGTGATTCAAATTTGAGTTTAAATAAATTTAAATTCTTGTTTGAACCACAAGCAATACAAAAATAAATGCAGCAGCATGAATGCAACAATAAATGTTCCTACCACTTATATTTGATTTTAATTTTCAGAAATTCTTTAATTAGCCTATATTATTTATGGGCAAGGTAGTAAATAACATTAAACAATTTATTTATTTGCTAAAAATTTTAAATAGGCCATTTTTGGGTGTTACAAACCTACCCCCCTTAAGATGAATCTCGTCCTCGAGATTCGGACGTGGAAGCGAAGAGCTGTGGGTACTCGGACTTGAGATCTTCTTCCCGCTCCCAAGTCGCTTCATCTGCTGAATGCCGGCTCCACTGCACCTTGCACATCCGAATGGTCTTGTTCCTCATCACTCTCTTTGACACCTCCAGGATCCTGATCGGATACTCCTCATATGTGAGGTCCTCCTGAACATTCAGCTCATCAATCGGGATCTGCTCTTCCGGCACCCGCAAGCACTTCTTCAACTGGGACACATGGAACACATCGTGTACTCCGGCTAGTCTCTCAGGTAGATCCAGCCGATATGCCACTTCGCCCATCCGTTCCTGTATCCTGAACGGTCCTATGTAACGAGGCGCCAGCTTGCCTTTGACATTGAACCGCTTCACACCCCTCATGGGTGACACCTTGAGGTACACAAAGTCTTCCACCTTGAAGCTGAGGTCCCTCCGTCTGACATCGGCGTAGCTCTTCTGTCTGGACTGGGCCACCTTCAGGTTCTCTCTGATCACTTGCACCTGCCGCTCTGCATCTCTGAGTATTTCCGGACCAAAGATCTGACTTTCTCCAGTCTGATTCCGGAACAATGGGGTCCGGCACTTCCTGCCATACAATGCCTCGAACGGTGCCATCTGCAGACTCTTCTGGTAGCTGTTATTGTAGGAGAACTCTGCATACGGCAAACTCTTGTCCCAGCTGACACCGTACTGTAATGCACAAGCCCTCAACATATCCTCCAGTATCTGATTGGTCCGCTCCGTCTGACCATCCGTCTGCAGGTGATAAGCTGAGCTGAAGTGCAACTTCGTATCCATAGACTCATGCAATTTCTGCCAGAAGTGTGAGGTGAACTGAGTACCACGATCTGACACAATCTTCTTCGGCACTCCGTGTAAGCACACAATCCGCTCCATGTACAACTTTGCTAATCTGGCGCCTGTGTAGGTGGTCTTTACTGGCAGAAAGTGGGCCACCTTGGTCAGACGATCAACAATCACCCAAATGGAGTCAAATCCTCTCTGAGTGCGGGGCAGACCAGTGATGAAATCCATGCCAACTTCCTCCCATTTCCACTCCGGAATCTTCAACGACAGAAGCAATCCAGCTGGCCTCTGATGTTCTGCCTTGACCCGCTGACATGTGTCGCATAATGCCACGTGAGTCGCCACATCACGCTTCAATCCGTACCACCAGAATCTATCCTTGATGTCCTGGTACATCTTGGTGCTGCCTGGGTGGATCGAATAAGCTGAGTCATGTGCCTCTCTCAGAATCATCTCTCTGATCTGCGCTATGTCTGGCACACATATCCTCTTTCCATGCCATAGAGTAACCTGATCATCAACTCGGAATCCAGGGGCCTTTCCTAGAGCAACATTCCCCACAATCTCTCTGATCTTCTCATCTTGCAGCTGACCTCTCCGGATCTCCTGCTCGAGCGTGGGCTCTACTGCCATCTCTGTGATGCTGGTGACGAATCCCAGACTCATCTTCTCAAGCTCACGGCTGAGTTCTTCAGGCAAACAGTGACCAGTGATCCTGTTCACATAACTTCTCCTGCTCAGAGCATCTGCCACCAAGTTGGCCTTTCCTGGGTGGTAGTGGATCTCCAGATCATAATCCTTGATCAGCTCCAACCATCTGCGCTGTCTCATGTTCAGATCTGTCTGAGTGAAGACATACTTGAGGCTCTTATGATCAGTGTAGATATCACACTTGTGCCCAATCAAGTAGTGTCTCCAGATCTTTAGGGCATGTACCACAGCTGCCAACTCCAGGTCGTGCGTCGGATAGTTCTGCTCATGCTTCCTCAACTGCCTGGATGCATAAGACACGACTCTGCCCTCCTGCATAAGGACGCAACCCAGTCCTAGACGGGATGCATCGCAGTAGATGGAGAAACTCTTAGCCAAATCTGGCAATACTAGCACTGGGGCTATAGTCAACCTCTTCTTCAACTCTTCAAAGCTGACCTGGCACGCCTCAGTTCACACAAACGCGGCATTCTTCTCTAGCAAAGCAGTCAGCGGCTTAGCAATCTTTGAGAATCCTTCAATGAACCGTCTGTAGTAACCGGCCATCCCAAGGAAACTCCTGATCTCGCTCACATCCCGTGGTGGATTCCAGCTCAATACATCGCTGACTTTCTTCGGATCAACTGCCACCCCTCCATTGGACAGCACGTGTCCCAGAAATGCTACTTCCTTCAGCCAGAACTCACACTTGCTCAGCTTGGCATACAACTGATGTTCCCGAAGTCTCTGCAGCACCAATCTCAGATGTTCTTCATGTTCCTCTTCAGTCTTGGAGAAGATCAGAATGTCATCAATAAACACCACCACGAACTTGTCCAGGTAGTCCATAAACATGATCTTCATTAGGTACATGAAGTATGCAGGAGCATTCGTCAGCCCAAAGGACATGACTGTGAACTCGTACAACCCGTACCGAGTAGTGAAAGCGGTCTTGGGAATATCCGACTGTTGGATCCTCATCTGGTAATAACCCGACCGAAGGTCTATCTTGGAGAACACACAAGCTCCTCTCAGCTGATCGAACAGATCATCAATCCTTGGCAGCAGGTACTTGTTCTTGATGGTCACTTCGTTGAGGGCTCGATAGTCCACGCACAACCTCTGTGTACCATCCTTCTTGTCGACGAACAATACCGGTGCTCCCCACGGCGAAGCACTCGGACGAATGTACCCCTTGGCCAACAGCTCGTCCAACTCCTTCTTGAGCTTTTCCAGCTCCTTCGCTCCCATCCTATACGGCCTCTTGGCTATAGGTGCAGTGCCAGGTTTTAGTTCAATAATGAATTCAACATCTCGTTCCGGAGGCATACCTGGCAACTCGTCAGGGAACACATCCGGGAACTGGCTCACCACTCTGATATCTTCGGTTGTCGTCCCTTTAGCTTGATTGGCTTGGCCTTGCTCTGAGAAACTGGCTGCCTGATACTCTACCTTGTCACCGGACTCTGCTGTCAGCTGGATGGTCCTCGTAGCACACCGGATCACTGCATCATATCTAGTCATCCAGCTCATACCCAGGATCAAATCAAATCCAAGGGTCTCCAAGACTATCGGGCGTGCCTCGAAATCTACCCCCCTTATGGTGAGGGTGATACTGGGGCAACGTAAAGTTGCGCGTTGTTCCCCCCTGGTGAGCTTACTAGCATAGCATTCCTCATGGGCAGCAATGCCACTAGGTTCTTTTTCACAAAAGCAGTGGATATGAAAGCATGCGAAGCTCTAGAATCAAATAAAACAGTGGCGGGGGTTGAATTGACGAGGAACGTACCCACGACGACATCAGTAGATGCCTCTGCTGTCTCTGCACCGGTGTGGTTGAGCTTGCCCCGGACGGGAGTCTGCGGAACACGACCTCCCTGCTGCTGACCCTGCGGCTGCCCAACTCTCTTAGTGCTGCTCTGACCGGCGGCACCCTGAACTCTTCGAGGACAAGCATTGGCATAGTGCCCGGGCTTGTCACAGTGGTAGCACCTCTGTCCTATCAGTGCAGGGCCGACTGGACCCGGACGCTGAACTGGTCTTGGTGGCACCTGGCTGCGCTGAACTGGACCCATCTGTAGCTGACCCTGAGGACGCTGCTGCTGTGGCGCCCGAGGGAACTGAGGACGCTGCTGGTACTGGCCACGACTGAGCATGCTGGACTGGCCCTGGAAGCACGCTGGCCTCCCACCTGCTGACTCTGTGGAGGTGCGAAGCGAGGACGACTGCTACTGCCCACCTGCTGTCCCTGGAGCTTCCTCTTCTTGTCCTCCATCTCACGGCGCTTGTGCTCCAACATCAGAGCGCCGTCCACCAGCTCGTGGAAGGTCGAGAACTTGGTGCACATCAGCTGGTACTGTAGAGCATCCTGCAAACCGTCACGGAACCTAGCCTACTTCTTCTGGTCGGTGGCCACGTCTTCTGGAGCGTAACGGGCCAACGCGACGAACTTGTCACGATAAGCCGTGACACTCATCCCTTCCTGCTTCAGTGCCAGGAACTCCTTCTTCTTCAAAATCATCAAAGCCTCCGGCACGTGGTGAGCACGAAAGCTGCTGCAGAACTGCTGCCAGGTGATCTGAGTACCGGCCGGGCGTGAGGACTGGTATGAATCCCACCAATCCAACGCCGGCCCTTAAACTGCCCTCCGGCGTACAGTACCTTCTCTCTGTCATCGCACTGGGCGATGTCCAACTGTCTCTCCACTGCCTTGAGCCAATCATCTGCCTCAAGGGGGTCGCTGGCCTTGCTGAAGGTCGGCGGGCGTCCCTTCAGAAACTCGCCCCTCTTGTCTCTGGGCGGAGCAGCTGCCTGAGGATGCGGATTGTGTTGGTTCTGCTGGATCAGCCTCATGGTCTCAGCCATCTGCTGCATCATCTGGACTTGAGCATACATCAGCTACTCAATGGTGGGGATCTGATGATTCGGATCCAGGTTCGGGGGCGGGTTCTGGTACGGAGGCTGGCTGCCCGCATTGCCCCTGGGGTTAGCCATCTATAATCACAAAGGTCAGATGTCAGTTGATTAGTACGAGAAAATATATAATCCCCCCTGCTATCTAAACAATAAAGTCCTTAAGCCTTATTCTAACATCTAGATGGTTGCAGACAGGTGTCTACGCCCATCACAAACATTACAAAGAGCCAAATCAAACATATGCATAATAACAATAAATACAAGCACTTAAAGACATAATCCCACGCAAAACTCGACATTTTAGGTTTTTGAATTAAAAACGTGGGGGTTCTCCTAGTAATTTGTCAACCGTACTATCTAGGATGCGTTCCTACAGTCAGCACGGCTCTGATACCAATCTGTCACACCCGGATTTACACGAAACCCGAATGCGACCATATGTGTGCCCAGGAGGTCCACAAACACATATAGCGAACAAATATGGTAAAATCAGAGTACAATGCTTTATTAATCTCATCGTAGCGTAGCGTTTACATCAGAGTGCTTCAAAAATAAAATCATGGGCAGCGGAAGACTAATACATCTCTCTAGCGTAGCCGCAATCCCACAGGGACTCTGACAGGGAGAACGCGAGCTCAGAAGTATGGCAAATCCTCTGGAAACTCCACAGCATAATCAGCCTGACTCCAATCTGTTACCCGTCCGGTATTTTTCCCAAAATAATAACAACAGCAAGTGTAAGTAACAGAATTACTTAGCAAGTATAGCACGGGGAATGAGGCAAAGGAGGCTTGACACTGGCTTAACTGCATTAGCACTTTTAGTTGGTTCATTTTAATCATAACTACTACTTTAGATGAATCCCAGTTGTATCCCAATATAATTAATGTAAGTATTAATTAAACAGTAATAAATATCATCTTCTAATCATAAAAGGATCCAGGCCGCTCGTGACCCTGAGCCGGGCTATCATGATAGATCGTACACTCTGCAGAGGTTTCGCCCTTTACCCACCAGTCGCGTAAAAGTTCAAAAGAACTTTGCACCCAACCACGCGGAGGTGGATCAGACCTCACAAACCACACTACCGAGGTGTGATCGCATAGGGACGCTACGAGGCTTTCATAAGACACCCTAACATGACAGTAGCCGCTGGAGTACTACAAGGTGGTGAGAACCTAGGCACCGAGATTGACTGACCCTTAGGGCGCAACGTGAGGGGGTCAATGGCGTCCACGCGCCGGCAAATCATGCCAACAACAAAGTAAATGGCGCAGCGTGCGGAGCTCCCGCACTCACGGGGGCTCCCAACACGGGACTGGGTCTAACGGGACCTAGCCGACGGGGCTACCGTCCTCGGTGGAATCCGAAATCACCCCGTGCCTTGCCTCCTACAACGCCGTAGGCCACTCGATAACCACTGCCAAGCTAGAGATGTACAAGCTACTCAACCAAGACCAGAGCCATTATAGTTCCGGCGGTGGCGACAGGCTCCCAGGTTGCCGCTTTTACGAACCAGTCCTTAGGGAGAGACACTGGGGCCAGGCAAAACACACAAGCCCCAGCTCCCTGATCCAAGTTGCTAAAAAGCAAGTTTTAACGTTAAGGTTGAAGTGGACCATTAATACAAGTTAAGGTTGAAGTGGACCATTAATACAAGTTTAACAGTTAAGCAAAGGTGACAGTAGTTGCGCCTAGCAAAATACTACTCATATGCAAAAACCCATAGGAATACAAGGACAGGGAAATAAATGCTAGGTACGACCTTAAAGGTAAACAATATTAGACACATGCGTATGTAATGAACAGTGTATTAAAAGAGTGAGTAGGTAGCAAGGATTGTCCGTGCTATAACTTGCCTTCCTCGGAGTATGGCTGCTGCTGCGAGTCCTGCTCCGGCACATCCTCAACGTACTCGAAGTCCAAAGCTACGGGCTCGCCGACTGGACACGTTCATCACGCAAGCATCCAAAACAATCATTACATGCAAACAAATTAATTCTATTAGAACAGTACACCAAACAGTGAAAACAGTACAAAAACAGGAGCTAGAAATAATCTACGCTTTTCTACGAACACGTGAGCGCAAGAATCACTCTATTCGGAGCTAAAACGAGAAAGTTATGGCAATTCTAAGTTCCAGGGGCTTAAACGAATAAAACAGGACCTATCTGCAATTATTTTTGAACTGGGTTTGACCGCGGGTTGATTACCAGAAAGTTGAGGGGCTCTTTAGAAAAACAGCCAGCGCTGACCGGTATTGACTCGGCCTGGACGCGTGGCAGCCGTTGGATCTGATCTGGATGGACTGGATTTAAAACGCGAAGGGGTATCGGCTGATCTAATCTCGACCATCGATCTGAGATCGGACGGCCCGAGGCCGGGCCTCGCTGGAGACGACGACCGCGCGGCGGCGCCGCTCGACCGAGGCGGAAGCTCGCCGGAGTTGGAGTTTTCTCGCGCTACAGGGATCCATTTGCGACGTGGTTTGGTCCTACGGACTCAGGAGATCACGGCGAGTTCACCTAGGGGGTTCTAGTCGGCCATTGGCCGGCGAGAGGGTCGGACGGCGGTGCGCGGCGGAGCGGAGCTCCGGTGTGCCGCGGGGAGGGGGTTTTGGCTCGGTTTTGGATCGGTTTTCTGGCTCTGGTGCTCGTCTCCGACTTCTTCCTCGGGTTCACGCACCGCGCCGCCGCCGACGCCGGCGTCCGCCGCGTCGTGTTCCACGGCATGTCCTGCTTCTCCATGGCCATCTGCAAGGCGCTCATCGTGAGCCCCGCCGCCGCGGCGGCGCGCCCCGGCGCCGAGCCCGGCGCTCCGTTCCACGTGCCCGGGATGCCGGAACACGTGGAGATCACGGCGGACGAGGTCCCCGACGCGGTGGTGAAGTTCGCGGAACCCGAGGACCCGGTGACACGGTTCCTCATCGACGACGTCGGCTTCTCGGACGTGCGCAGCTGGGGCGTCCTCGTCAACAGCTTCGCCGCGGTGGACGAGGACTACGTGCCGGGCTTGGAGTCGTTCTACGAGCCGGGATCCCGGGCCTGGCTCGTGGGCCCGCTGTTCCTCGTGTCGGCGGCGGCGGGGGAGAAGGAGGAGGACCCGGAGGGCTGCCTCTCGTGGCTCGACGAGAGGGCGGCGCAGCCGGGATCGGTGGTCTACGTGTCGTTCGGCACGCAGGCCCACGTCACGGACGAGCAGCTCGACGAGCTGGTGCACGGGCTGGTGCAGTCCGGCCACCCTTTCCTCTGGGCGGTCCGATCCGACGCTTGGTCGCCGCCGGTGGACGTGGGGCCCGACGGCCGGATCGTCCGCGGGTGGGTCCCGCAGAGAAGCGTTCTGGCCCACAGGGCAGTGGGAGGGTTCGTGAGCCACTGCGGGTGGAACTCGGTGATGGAGGGCCTCGCGGCCGGGAAGCCCATCCTGGCGTGGCCGATGATAGCCGAGCAGCACCTGAACGCGAGGCACGTCGCGGAGATCGTCGGCGCCGGTGTTAGGATCCACACGAAGCCCGGCGGCATGGCGGCGGTCCACGTCATCGGGAGGGCGGAGGTGGAGGAGAAGGTCCGGATGCTGATGGACGCCGATAGAGAGGAGGGGAAGGGGATGCGGTCGAAGGCTACGTGGGCGCAACAAGCGGCGGCGAAGTCAGCAGTGAGCGAAGGGGGAGATTCACGTGTCGCGTTAGAGAAGCTAGTGGGCGAGCTTCAGAGGACGTACGATGACATCATCGGTGAAGGGGAAAAATCGTTGAATGGTGGTCATTTAATGTGACGGAATACAAATTACACCTCGCTTTAAAGTTTTGGGGCTCTATATGTACTTGTCCCTCTATGTATCTGTACCTCTAGCTGTTCGTTAATCATATCTCTATTTTAAAATATATGTTGTTTGACTTTTCTTATCATAAATTTAACATATCGTTTTATTTAAAAAAATTATAAAAATATAATCAAATTTAAGGTATTTTTGAAGATTTTTTATTAATAAAGTAAGCCACAACAAAACTTTGATAATTTGCATAAAATTTTGAATAAGACAAGGGGTCAAATTTAGAGTCAAAAAAGTCAAACGATCTATGTTTTAGAACGGAGGGAGTATGATCATGCAGGTATCAAGCTCAGAATAAGAAGATTGTCAGTTTTTTAATTCTTTTTTGTTCTTGTTCTTACTTTAAAGTAAAATAAACTAGCAAGGTGCCCCCCGCAAACAGCGCGGGTAGCTATCCAGTTTGTATATGATAATATTTTTAAGTATTTTTAGTTATGTAATATAATTTTTATTTTATTGTTTAATTTTAGGTTTCGTTATAAGAGTTTTTCAGTCGTTCATTGTCATTATATTTTAGAAGTTATAGATGAATCAACAATTCTAAGTGTACATAATTCTGGTATGGGTCCAATGGTTATATATTTTTGTAGAATAAGTATTTTAGCCTAAACTTCATATATGGATAATTCATCTCTAATTTTTTTAATATATATCTTAGTCATATATCTTGTATTTAGTTCTTTTTGTTTATTCCTGTTTTATTTTAGTGAATAGGATCCGGGCGAAGGCTACGTGGGTGCAAGAAACGATGAAGTGAGCGGTGAGCGAAGGGGGAGATTCACGTATCGCGTTGGATCTGGGGGGCTGCCCTCCCCCGGATCTGTGCGCCGGGCCGCCGGTCGACGCGTGGGCGACAGCGTTTGGGCGCCTGCTCACGGTGGGCTAGGTCGCCGGGAGTCCCTCCGGACTTGTTGCGGTCGGCCGGCCTCGGGGCCCCGGCCCCTGGAGATGGTCTCTCGGCGATGTTTTCGGCCCAGGTGGCGGCGCTTCAGGGTCCTCTACAGGTGCTTGTTCGGAGTTGCAGGTAGTCGTCGTCCTGGTGGTGGTGCCAGCAGCCGTCATGGTGGCGGTCCGTCACCTGGCGCGGTGTGTAGCTCCGTTCGAGGGTCGGGGCCCAGCTTCTTCCTGATGGTGGCAGTGTCCGGGGGAGTTGGCCCTCGCCCTGGCTCCGACCTTACCCCTCTCCGCGGTTTGGGGCGAACGTGGGGTGCGCGTCCTTGGCATCGACGTCTCCGGTGGTCCAGCCCTTGGTGTTGCCCTCCCGGCTTCGTCCCAGCTGCCCCCTCGCTTCTCTAATGCTGGGCTCATGGTTTCTGGTTCAACGGGATCCTCGCTAGTTCGCTCGACGTCGTCCCCAATTGAGGGTGGGCGGCCTCCGGCTCACTGGCAAGTCCATGCTCCGCTAACGCTTGTGATGTTGGTGGTGGATCTTGTTTCTTATGGGGCCCTGTACGACGGTTTCGGCGGTGGCAGTGTGGAGGTCGTTCGGTGGTTGTCATATATGGTCGGGCTAGTACAGCTGGTTCTTTGGGTGTTGATTCGATAGCCAAAGCTTCAATCTGGTCGACCGGATTCGACAACGATGTTTTCCTTGTTGGGGGCGTTGCTCATGGATCACTCCCTTTGGCGGCTCGCGGAGGTCTCCTAGGTGAAAACCAAACGTTGGCACCGGCTCGGTGCCTTTGCCTTCCTGAAGGCGTCTTTTTTGTAGTTCTTCGGCTGCCGTGTTGTCGGTGCTTTGGACCCGTTTGCCGGCCTAGTCTTGCAGGTTCTGTTTCGGATTCACGATGTTTTAGGTTTCCGCCTAGAGTAGCTCTGTGTTGTCTCTAGTTAGTGATCTAGAGGATCCCGTTGCGGAGTTGTAAGTCGCTAGGTTGTCAGCGCACTGTGCTTCATGTAAAACTGGTAATCCCAGTATTTCATTTGCTTTATATATAAAGCTGGCTTGAGCCTTTGGAGGAGAATAAGAAGATCGTCAGTTTTTGTAATTATTTTTTGTTCTTGTTCAGTAAGATTATGGTCACCCGCAAAAAAGGTAAAATTACGGTTTTATCTTTGTTTTTGAGCTTTGTGAAGAATATGCTCTCCGAGGCCAACGCAAACTTCAAATAATAAAAGCAAAATCATAAGTACGCTTCAAGTACGGTAAAGGGCACAAATGTCCCTTTTTTTTATTACGGTTATCTTGGTTACCTATGATATTTCCACTTCTACTGATTGGAAGAATCATCTTCAGGGGTTAGAATCCTCCGATTTCAAGTCTGAGTACCACGCTTTACTATTATGTTAGGCCGCAAACGACAATTGCTAAGCTCGGCGTTCAGGTGCGCAATTGATGTACGAAATCTGTGGAAAAGAATATGAAAGACTGGCTGTATCTTAATCTAAAAGGAGAAGTTACTGCAGCAACTCAAGCTGATGTAGCAAGGTTTAATGTCCGTGGGCCGACATCCACTACATGTATGTGTATGCAGACATAACACCCTGTATGTTAGCATAAGACTAACACCCATGCATAGACATCGACAAAAGCAGCAGGAAATTTGCAGTAAATATTTTTCCATCTCTCATAGCACGAAATGTAACCTCTGGTCTAGTATGTCATAGTGGAGGAGAAGGAAGAGGAGGTGTGTGATGGCCTCCGCCCTCCGCGGTGCTGTCGCCGCCGCTTATCGGCACGGCGGTCGAGGTGGCGACGGCGCATGCGTCCTGTTTGTTTGGCTGGTGCTGATTTGTTCTGAGAAAAAAGTACTGCTGGTTGATGGCTGACAAGACAAACGAACGTGGTGGTGGGCTACGCCCTCACGAAGAAGGAGGTGAAGAGTTTCCTCCAGCCCAAGCTGTTTCTGCAGTCTGCTTGCGAGGTAACACGCCTGGATCACCGACCAGAGAGAGGGATTGTATGACGATTTGACATTATTGCCGGATGCCGAGTGCTGATGGATTTCGAGGGGACGGGAAATTTCTCGTTAGTATTTGATAGCGCAATTTCGAGGGGACGGGTGTCGAGTAATTACCGATTGTTTCTTTTTTTGTTCGTTTGATAGCGCAAAGATTTTGTAAAATGTGCTGTTGGAGGAAATAATTTGAGGGATAAGGAGGATTCGATAAGCAGATTTTTCGTTTCTTGTTCTGATTAAATGCTGTTCTGCTTAGCTCTGGCTGGCTAGAAGAATTTTGCGTGGACAGGCAAATGTGATACCAATGAAGTATTCTGTTGACGAAAGCATTATAATTTCAACGGTATGGGGTGGAGGGGAATGCTATTCCATTCCTTGCTGCACTAGTTCAATAGGGATCGAATCGGACCTCCACTGGAGCGCAAAGTTGGCGGGAGAGGCTAGTGAGAGTGGCTTCTGAGTGAAGCATGCTGGGTTAATGATTTACTAGTACTCAGAGGCAGCTGGCAGGTGTTCATTTGGAATTCCAATGGCATCGGTAGATATGCCCTATATGTGCATCCCGTGCTGACAGTTCCACTGCATGAGGGGGTCTCAATAGTCAATAACTTTATATTATGGTGTCAAGTTGGTGGAATGGGCCTAAGCGTGCAAATACTTGTTGATTATGCATACCATGCATAATCCATTAAAAGAGAAGGAACTCAAGGGATGGAGCCTAACTTATGGTATCTCTGTTGGGTAAGTACCTTGAGAAGTTTTCTGAGATGCATAGCAGTTGGAGCACTTTCTTGTATGTGTTAGCATTACACTGTTACACACCGTTCATGCCTCTGACACTTTAACACCGGATTACTTATTAATTGTGTCCCTTCATTTCAACTACCTCTACTTTAAGTTGTTTTTTCATTGATTTTTATTATAATTTTTTCTTACTGCTGGTAGATGACTAAGCTGTTGAATCCTCGCTGTTAAATACTAACCTTTGAAATGTCGAGTCATCATGAGAACTTACGGATAGGTCAAGTTGGAACCGTGAAGTGAATGAGTTAATAATTTTTAATCCTTATGCATGCAACTATGTATTATTTTCAGAACATGAATGTAGCAGTATTATGCATGGGTTATGGAATTAATCAAACTTGGCTTATTAAATTGCAATTTTAAAGAGAGAGAGAGAGAGAGTAAAAGCTCAAATAGTTATGGAATTAATCAAACTTGGCTTTTAATGTGTGGTGTTAGGCTGGTTTAGCTTCTGTTGTTTTATTTTCTTTGGGGTTTTAGACTAATAATGGCCACCCTGCTCTTTCAGCTCCTTGCCTGTGCGCTTCTCCTTTTCCTTCCTTTCCTCTTCACTTCCCCACTGACATCGAACGTTTTTTTAGAGAGCGTGCAAAGCACGTTTTTTATTAAGAGGGGGAAAGAAAGTACAACGGCAGAAGCCAATACAAAGGCCAGGGAGACAACAAAGACAAAACAAAACAGAGGGAACTAAGCTAGCATATCCTGTAGCGAAAACGATGTCACGCCCGGATTTACACGAAATCCGAATGCGGCCATATGTGTGCCCAGGAGGTCCACAAACACATATAGCGAACAAATATGGTAAAATCAGAGTACAATGCTTTATTAATCTCATCGTAGCGTAGCGTTTACATCAGAGTGCTTCAAAAATAAAATCATGGGCAGCGGAAGACTAATACATCTCTCTAGCGTAGCCGCAATCCCACAGGGACTCTGACTGGGAGAACGCGAGCTCAGAAGTATGGCAAATCCTCTGGAAACTCCACAGCATAATCAGCCTGACTCCAATCTGTTACCCGTCCGGGATTTTTCCCAAAATAATAACAACAGCAAGTGTAAGTAACAGAATTACTTAGCAAGTATAGCACGGGGAATGAGGCAAAGGAGGCTTGACACTGGCTTAACTGCATTAGCACTTTTAGTTGGTTCATTTTAATCATAACTACTACTTTAGATGAATCCCAGTTGTATCCCAATATAATTAATGTAAGTCCTCATTAAACAGTAATAAATATCATCTTCTAATCATAAAAGGATCCAGGCCGCTCGTGACCCTGAGCCGGGCTATCATGATAGATCGTACACTCTGCAGAGGTTTCGCCCTTTACCCACCAGTCGCGTAAAAGTTCAAAAGAACTTTGCACCCAACCACGCGGAGGTGGATCAGACCTCACAAACCACACTACCGAGGTGTGATCGCATAGAGACGCTACGAGGCTTTCACAAGACACCCTAACATGACAGTAGCCGCTGGAGTACTACAAGGTGGTGAGAACCTAGGCACCGAGATTGACTGACCCTCAGGGCGCAACGTGAGGGGGTCAATGGCGTTCACGCGCCGGCAAATCATGCCAACAACAAAGTAAATGGCGCAGCGTGCGGAGCTCCCGCACTCACGGGGGCTCCCAACACGGGACTGGGTCTAACGGGACCTAGCCGACGGGGCTACCGTCCTCGGTGGAATCCGAAATCACCCCGTGCCTTGCCTCCTACAACGTCGTAGGCCACTCAGTAACCACTGCCAAGCTAGAGACGTACAAGCTACTCAACCAAGACCAGAGCCATTATAGTTCCGGCGGTGGCGACAGGCTCCCAGGTTGCCGCTTTTACGAACCAGTCCTTAGGGAGAGACACTGGGGCCAGGCAAAACACACAAGCCCCAGCTCCCTGATCCAAGTTGCTAAAAAGCAAGTTTTAACGTTAAGGTTGAAGTGGACCATTAATACAAGTTTAACAGTTAAGCAAAGGTGACATTAGTTGCGCCTAGCAAAATACTACCCATATGCAAAAACCCATAGGAATACAAGGACAGGGAAATAAATGCTAGGTACGACCTTAAAGGTAAACAATATTAGACACATGCGTATGTAATGAACAGTGTATTAAAAGAGTGAGTAGGTAGCAAGGATTGTCCGTGCTATAACTTGCCTTCCTCGGAGTATGACTGCTGCTGCGAGTCCTGCTCCGGCACGTCCTCAACGTACTCGAAGTCCAAAGCTACGGGCTCGCCGACTGGACACGTTCATCACGCAAGCATCCAAAACAATCATTACATGCAAACAAATTAATTCTATTAGAACAGTACACCAAACAGTGAAAACAGTACAAAAACAGGAGCTAGAAATAATCTACGCTTTTCTACGATCACGTGAGCGCAAGAATCACTCTATTCGGAGCTAAAACGAGAAAGTTATGGCAGTTCTAAGTTCCAGGGGCTTAAACGAATAAAACAGGACCTATCTGCAATTATTTTTGAACTGGGCTAGACCGCGGGTTAATTACCAGAAAGTTGAGGGGCTCTTTAGAAAAACAGCCAGCGCTGACCGGTATTGACTCTGCCTGGACGCGTGGCAGCCGTTGGATCTGATCTGGACGGACTGGATTTAAAACGCGAAGGGGTATCGGCTGATCTAATCTCGGCCATCGATTTGAGATCGGACGGCCCGAGGCCGAGCGGAGTTGGAGTTTTCTCGTGCTACAGGGATCCATTCGCGTCGTGGTTTGGTCCTACGGACTCAAGAGATCACGACGAGTTCACCTAGGGGGTTCTAGTTGGCCATTGGCCGGCGAGAGGGTCGGACGGCGGTGCGCGGCGGAGCGGCGCTCTGGTGTGCCGCGAGGAGGGGGTTTTGGCTCGGTTTTGGGTCGGTTTTCTGGCTCTGGAGCTGCTGGGGAGCATCACAAGTGCAACCGTGGTGAATATGTGCAGCGTGACGTGGTGTGTTGGCCGGACGGCGGTGTCCGGCGCTGGATCGCCATCGGCGGCCAAGGGGAGATGCTCTACGGTGCGGCTACGGCAAAATTGAAGGGAGGGGGAGCTGCTTTACCTCCCGAGGAAGAGCCTGGTGCAGGGAATCGGCCGGAGATGGCTCGGTCGACAGGAACGGCGGCGATCCCTCCGCGGCGGCGCTGTGGACGTCGGGGAGAAATTAGCCGCGATCGAGGCAGGAAAAGGGATGGGAAGTGCATGGGGAGCTTCGGTACCTTCTGGCGAACCGCTTGGTGGTGATGGCCGGCCGGGAGACACGCCGGAGCCGCCTGGCGGCGAGTGGCGGCGCTGCGCAAGCTCGGCGGCGCGTCGGTGTACGTCGGCGAGGAAGCTCCGGGGCACGGGAGGAGTAGAGCGGGGGCTTGGCGTGCTCCTGGCGGCGCGGTGGTGCCGCTCCGAGGGTCTACCGGGGCGGAGGAGCGCCGGAGCGAGGTGACGACGGCGGCCGGTCGAGTGCGTGCTCGGCGGCTCGGGAGCGGCGCGATTTGGGGAAGCTGCGGCGGCTAGGGTTGGGACAATGGGGGTGAGGGGAGCGGAGCGGCGTCGCGGGCCGGATTAAGTAGGCGCGGGGGAAGGCGGCCTCGGCGTGCGGGCCCTGCCGCGGCAGAGGCGCTCGGCCGCGCCATCACCGGAGGAGGAAGAAAGGAAAGCGAGGGAGAGGGTCTGACGCGTGGGGCCGGCTCGGCAGTGGGAGAGAGAGGGGGAAGGGGGAGTGGGCCGGTGCTGGGCCGAAAAGGGGAGGACGGGCCGGACGCTGAGAAAGAAAGGGGAGGAAAGGTGAACTCGGGGAAAAGTCCAGGGGGCGAAAACAGACTTCTGTTCGCGGGCCGCGCGAGTTGCCGGGCCGGCTGGAAAGAGAAAGATAGGGGGCAAAAGCAGACTTAGGAGAAGTTCAGGGAGGAGAAACGAACTGTGGGCCTAATAACTTTTCTAGAGCTCCAAACAAAGTGATTCAAATTTGAATTTAAATAAATTTAAATTCTTGTTTGAACCACAAGCAATACAAAAATAAATGCAGCAGCATGAATGCAACAATAAATGTTCCTACCACTTATATTTGATTTTAATTTTCAGAAATTCTTTAATTAGCCTATATTATTTATGGGCAAGGTAGTAAATAACATTAAACAATTTATTTATTTGCTAAAAATTTTAAATAGTCCATTTTTGGGTGTTACAAACGACAACATGCCTGCCCTTCTCCAGAGCTCCGCTTCAGCGAGGATCATCTACTAGAGCGACCGGCATACGCGCAGACCTCCTGAGGCCAGTCTCAGTGGGAGGGTCATCGACACATTTACCTAGACTGGAATCTTAGGAACTGTGCCAGTGGAGGGTCATGGTGATGACCCTCCTCTCACATTTCATGACCCTCTTCTTTTCTCTCTCATAATACTATTGGTACATGTTATCAAATTTAATGTCTATGACACTCTCATGACCCTCCCACTGAAACTGGCCTCAACACCCGGTTATTGTGTTCTTTCCATATTTTTTTTGGAAAAGGGAAGCTTTATTGATCTTAGACAATTACATCGAGATGATACAATTATATAAGATCCAACCCGGCCTCTGCATAACTAAAATGCACACAGCCCATAAAAAAGAAAAAAAATGAAAGCACCATGACCAAAAGATCATGTCGCAGCAAGCTACCACAAGCGACTTCACCTTCATCCGCTTCACAAACCAAAGCAGCTCTTGGACTATGACGTAGGCTCCCGAGACAACGCCTCCAACAAGGAAACGGCACGCGCACGTGCCGACGTTGCAGTGACCCAATCAATTAAGACCAGATCAAAAGTTTTCACCGAGGGAGTAATTCATCTTAATCCAAATAATGCCTTCAACAAAGTCACTGTCATGTACAACCAATTAAGGTCAAACCTAGGAATTTCTTCCCGAAACCGGTGAATTAGTAACAATTACCACCACGACATAGTCACACCGTGTTGCTTTCCCCTTCTTACCAAGACAATGCTTTCATATAGACCAGACCTGACCCACTTCAAACGGCCACGAACTCCAAATCCGGCAGACCATCTGAAATCGTAACCTGAGATATCATGCTGCAAAGTAGCCACTGGGTACCCGTGCATGATCCACCGGAATAAATTGCAGATGAAATCCGTCTTCGAGTAAGAGAATCCGCGAATGAAGCCAAGGTGACTCATGTCTCCCGGTCTATATGAAAATAAAGGCAAAATTGAAGATGTTATCACCAGATGTAGTTGCAAGATCCAAACCAGGGGCTCGTCCCCCACCCGAGGATGCCATCTCCGCCACCGACTGCCTTGGGGACCTCCATGGATCCCGGCGAGCTCCTCGGCCGGATCCCACGCACGGACGTCGCCCGGACTGCGGAGGGCAGATCCGGCCTCCTACACGTCGGATGCCCTCGTCAGAGAAGAATACGCCGCCGCCCGCACGATGTGGCCTCGTCGAACGGAGGAGCCACCCCGCCGCCGCCCTCCTCGCAGGTGTCGGACTTCCTGCTGGCCTGCTCGGGCGACGGCGAGGAGGAGGGAGGCCGGCGGCGAGGGGCGTGGAGGACTCCCCCGGTCGCCTGCGGAGCCCCCGGTCGCCTGCGGAGCGACGCGGGGGAGAGATCCTTTTTTTTCCGCCCGTGTTCTTTCCATATACACTAGGAGACCAGTAGGACCATAGAATCGAAAAAACGCTTGACAGGATGAGGTACTGATTTCCTTCTGGCCAACCACCAAGCGACCAAGCTGTGATCTGGGGCCGGAGCCAACCTCTGCAACCCACACATTCTGAGCAGACGGTACCAAGTTTCTCTACTGAAGACACATCCTAGGAGTAGGTGGTCAAGCGTCTCAGGATGTTGGTCACAGAGGGCGCAGTTCCTGCTGTTAGGCAAATTGTGACGTTGTAATCTGTGTGAAGTCCAAATACGCCCATGGATTACCAGCCAGAAGAAGAACCTACACCTGTTGGGTGCTCGAGTTCGCCATAGTTGCTTCGCGCCCCAGGTACTGCTACGACCAATGAATAGAGCTTCATATGCTGATTTAGAGGAAAACGACCCAGTGCTCGACCATTTCCAAGTGAAAACGTCCGACAGGAGAGGAGAAAGGTGGACATCAGAGGTTAGAACCCAAACTTGAAGTCGGTATTCGTAGATCACCTGGACTGTCAGACCTCCACGGATGTCCCTGACCCAGGCCCTTCCTTGTAACGCATCTGCCACAGTTCTGGAATTCCTGATCCGGGTGGGCACGGTCTGAGCGAGGTTTGGTGCAATTGAGAGCAGAGATTGACCATTGATCCATCTGTCCTTCCAGAAATAGGTAGCAGTACCATTGCCTATGGTAACCGAGATGGAGGCATCGAAAAATGCTTGAGCAATTCGGTCAGGTTTCGCCAGGATACTCCTCCAATCTCTCGTAGGGTCAGTCCGGCAAATCCACAGCCACCTTAACCTTAGAGCCATGCACGACAATTTCAAGTCCTGAATACCAAGACCACCCAGGTCAAGAGGGTGACAGACCCTAGGCCACGCTAGCAAGCAATGGCCACCCAACACCATTTCAATACCTGTCCACAAGAAAGCTTTCCAAGGTTTATCAATTGACTCAATCGCACATGGACAGAACTGAACCGCGATCGAGTCATGGATGTCAAAGTGATCCTCGTGAGAATCCATCTACCCGATCGGTTCAGAAGAGGGCCCATCCAAGTCTGCAACCGGTCAGCCACCGCATCCACCAGAGGTTGGAAATGATGTTTCTTGAGTTTGTGGACTGACAGAGGGACTCCCAAGTATTTGTCAAGATGGGCGTGGGTCAACCACGGAGCGAACCGCAACCGATCCATCGATCCATACAACGTAGAAAGGAGCACCGGACTATCCATTTGCACTAGCTACTGATCCGTGGTGCCCAATAGTTATTATGGGTCAATCCAATTTAATTAGCTGCCGCCTCACCGGGCGATTGCTTCCTGAGCGAACGCGTAAATTAATTAGCTGTAGCGCGGCGCCACCGTCGCGTCCGCCGACGGGAACCTGTCGTGGGCGTCGCCAGAGCCGCCGCCGTACGTGTACCTCCACCTCTCCGGCGGCTACGGCTTCCACGACAAGCTCTTCTACTGCGGCGAGCATCAGCGGCTCCTCCGCGGCGTGCCGTGGCTGCTCAAGAGGACGGACAGCTACCTGGTGTCGGGTCTGTTCGTCACACCGCCGTTCGCCGGCGAGCTCGACGCCATGTTCCCGGAGAAGGACGCCGCGTTCCACCACCTCGGCTGCTACCTCTTCCACCACAGCAACTCCGTCTGGAGCGCCGTCACGAGCTACGACCGCTCTAACCTTGCCAGCGCCGCTGCAGATGAAGCAGCCGCCGCAGGTCGTCCTGGACCAGCTCCTCTCCTGCGTCCGCAACGAGAAGCTCCTCCTGGAGATCACAGACACAGCAACAAACAACACGCAGTCGGATGATGAAGGGAGCAAGGTCAACAGCAAACACGCGGCGTCTGTGCGAACGCACGCCACCGCTGTTTGGAAGGGGAGGCGCAGATGGCGTGGATCGAACCGCTCAATCCTGAGGATCCAGCGAATCCAAACCATTAACCCAGATTTAATCTGTGGTTTTCAAAAGGGGCCCGTTAGGATCGCTTCTACGAGACGGTTCGTCGAACCGAGGGATCGACCCGCACCATCCCCATTTTGAAGTATTTGCAAGGGAAAGGTTCAATTTTGCAAGGGAAAATTGAATTTACTCGAGCCAGGTCAAGGTCCGAACACCTGATAGGTGTGATGCTGCATTTGTTGACATTGGTCCGCAGGCCAGAAGCTTCCTGGAATGCTGACAAGATGGCTCTAATAAGCTCCATGTCCGAAGTGCTAGGGGACGCAAAAAGGACAAAATCATCCGCATAAAGAGAGGCACTGTGTGGAATGGAAGGAGAGACAAGATTTTCAAACAGTCGCAGCTCATCAGCTTTAGCAATCAATGCATTCAGGCCTTCCATCGCCAGGAGAAAAAGCATTGGAGATAGCGGGTCTCCTTGGCGAAGACCTCTCCCATGGCAGATACTGTTGGCCCAGCTCTCTCTCTCCACTCACACAGGAACTCACGATGATGAAACAGGCCAGTGGATGAACACAGAAGCACTCACGCATAAGCACTAGATGCACACAGAAGCAATCCCTTTTGTGGCGCTGCACACCAGCGGCCCTTTTTTTTCACCACTCGCTCACTAAACATAGCTGATTACAGAGGATTTAAATAACACTCACACACACAGGCTCAGCCACACGCCGGCCGGTGCTCACGACTCCACAACTCGCGGATGACTCGGCCAGCACTTCATGCACACCCCATGATTAGGCCAAAGACTCCCGCAAGTAACTCTCCACTAACTAACTGTGCATGCAGATCACCTCCACCATTTTCTGCATGCCCCTGCGCTGATATCTTCTGGCACCTGAATTCAGTTAGCATCCGCATGCGTTGGATTGCTGATCCGTCGACCACACACGCATGCACTCTGTGCTTCACCATCCACAGACCAACTCTCTACACCATGCAACATGCTAGCTACACTGATCAGAACACTACACCACTACTAACACGTAACTAAAATACACTGATCACCCCCTAATCTTGTTGTCATTATTCATCACTTCTTCATCGAGCTTCAAAGTAACGCCGGCTCATCATCAGCATCTACAATGGCAAGATGTGACACTGCTTTTGCCATCGTCTTCACTGTATCACACTCGTCTGCAAAGTGTCCGAGCTCACCACACTTGCGGCAGTCGATTTTCGACTTGTCGAACTTGCTGCGGTACTTCTTCTCACCGCTGCCGGAGCCACCTCCGCTCCTCTTCTCTTCAGCAACTTTGGCCTCCCACTCAGCACGTGTGAATCGCGGCTCAGCTTCCGCGATCAGCAGCTGCTGCTCACCCTCCCTTTCACGACGTCGCCCCTTTGAAGACTCCTCGAACGCCCGCAGACGCCCGACTGCCTCCGTCACCCTCATCTCCGACACATCCCCCCACTGCTCGATGGTGCTGATGAGGGGTAGGAACTTGTCGGGGACGGAGTACAAGATCTTCTCGACGACGCTTGTCTCCTCCACTTTTGTGCCGAGAGAACGTATCTCGTTCACAATCGTGGTAACCTTCAAAGCAAACTCATTGACTTTTTCAGATTCACCCATATACATACCAACAAGCTCCCTCTTGAGGGTTTGTACTCGGGCCTTCTTGATGCGCTCTTCACCCATGTGCATCTCCTGGAGGGCATCCCACGCATCCTTCGCCGTCTCCTTCTCGGATATGGCCATCACCATGGCCTCCGGCACAGCTTGGACAATGGCGGCGAGAGCCATTTGGTCCATCTTCTCATCGACACCTCCCTTGTTCGCCACGGCAGACCACACACCTTGTGCGCGCATGAAGATCTTCATCTTCACCGCCCACACGCCGTAGTTGTTCTCCGCGAGCATGGGGTAACAGAGTGTCACCCCCGCCTCCTTCACTTGCTGCACCACCAGCTTGTTGTCGGCGTCGTCGCCGGCAGCCACTTTACTGTTGTCGCCGATCTTCCCCATCTCTCGAACGTGGCTCTGAATACCACTTGTTGGCCCAGCTCTCTCTCTCCACTCACACAGGAACTCACGATGATGAAACAGGCTAGTGGATGAACACAGAAGCACTCACGCATAAGCACTAGATGCACACAGAAGCAATCCCTTTTGTGGCGCTGCACACCAGCGGCCCTTTTTTTTCACCACTCGCTCACTAAACATAGCTGATTACAGAGGATTTAAATAACACTCACACACACAGGCTCAGCCACACGCCGGCCGGTGCTCACGACTCCACAACTCGCGGATGACTCGGCCAGCACTTCATGCACACCCCATGATTAGGCCAAAGACTCCCGCAAGTAACTCTCCACTAACTAACTGTGCATGCAGATCACCTCCACCATTTTCTGCATGCCCCTGCGCTGATATCTTCTGGCACCTGAATTCAGTTAGCATCCGCATGCGTTGGATTGCTGATCCGTCGACCACACACGCATGCACTCTGTGCTTCACCATCCACAGACCAACTCTCTACACCATGCAACATGCTAGCTACACTGATCAGAACACTACACCACTACTAACACGTAACTAAAATAAACTAGACCACATAACAAGATTAAGTCTAACAGATACGGCGACCAGTATCCCCATTGACAAGGACCTTGGAGCTAGCAGTGAACAGAAGGATGCTCACTCAATCTTGCTATTTCAGAGGGAACCCCATGTGTTGTAGCAAGTCCAAAAAGATATGGCCAATTCACCGAATCAAAAGCTTGAGCAATGTCAATCTTGATCAACACTCTCGGCTTTCTCTTGACATGCAACCTCCTGGCTATTCCCCTCACAACCTGAAAGTTATCGAGGATATATCTCCCTATGATGAACGCACTTTGGTTTACTCTCACGAGATCAGCTAGATGCGGAGCAACCGGATTAGCCAACGCCTTGGCAAAGAGCTTGCCCCCACTATGAATCAGGCTGATAGGACGGAAGTCCTTCAGAGCAGCAGCATCTTTCTTCTTGGGAGCAGACTGATGAGGCCTCCATTGATGAGGTAAAAGCTACGACTGTCCAAGGCCCCAAAAGATTGGAATGCAGCAAGAATATCATCCTTGATCACTGACCATGTCGTCTTGTAGAACCTGCCGGTGAATCCATCAGGGCCCGGGGCCTTGTCAGAGGGCAAATTCCGAATGACACCCCAAATTTCCTCCACCCTGAAGGGCTCAGCAAGGCCCGGAAGATCTATCGAGGGACTGCCCAACCGTTGCAAATCGAGAATGTGCGACCGTGATCCTAGATTACAAATAATTTCATCAAAGAATGAGAATGCCATCTCCGCTTTCTCCGCTTCATCAGCGATCAGAATGCCTGCTCGGTCCAAGGTGGGAATGAAGGTTCGCTGACGACGATAATTTGCATGTTGATGGAAGAAGCGTGTGCTTGCATGGCCTTCCGACAACCAATTCAACCGAGACCGTTGTCGCGCAATCGTCCTCTCCAACACGCCAGACCAAGACTCTTCTTCTTTAAGAGCCTCTGCAAGGATATTTCCCAAGTAAAGAGGTGGCGTCGATCTCCCGCACACTCCAGGCGATGCATCACCTCTTTAGCTATCTGAATTTGCAGGAGAATGCTCCCAACATGTTTGGCGCTCCAGCTTTGGAGGGCACTGGAGTGTTGCGGAGCGACCAGTTCAAACGTTTAAAAGCATCAGCATCCACCCACGGGCACCGTGTCTAGGTAACCAGGGAATTTGGGCCAGATCGCCTCGAAACGAAAGCGTCGCTTGGTAAAATGCGAGGCATTAGTCTGAAGGAGGAGAGGTGCATGGTCTGAGCATTAGGCAGAAAGGGATTGCAGCGAATTGTTGGGGAAGATTTCCTCCCAGGCCAAGGTTACAAAGGCCCTATCAATCCGTTCAAGAGTCGTATGCTCACGCTCACTACTCCAAGTGTAGAGACGACCATGAAGATGTAGTTCTTTTAGTTCCAGATCCCCAATGAGGTGACGAAAACGGCCCATGCATCTTCTATTCAGACGGTTATTATTCTTATCCTCCGCCTTGTAAATCATATTGAAGTCTCCCGCCACCATCCAGGGGCCTGAGATTCCACGATGAATTTCCCTTAGCTCCAGAATGAAACTTTCCTTGTCTCCAGCCCTTGTAGGACCGTAAACCGAAGAGAGCCACCACGAGACTCTAGAAGCGACATCGACCATTTTCAGGGCAAGAGAATAATCGTGAGTTGAGACATGTAAACCTGACAAGAACACCTTGCTCCATGCAACCAGAATCCCCCACAAGAGCGAACAACAGGCAATTACGCGAAGGAAAAATTGATTCCAAAAAGAGAGAGTACATCAGCATCAGAGATGCTCTCAAGTTTAGTTTCCTGGATACAAACTATGGAAGCTTTCTCAACCACGACCAAATTACGAAGCACATTCCGTCTCGCGGTGGAATTGAGTCTGCGGACGTTGCAGACCAAGATATTAGTGGATCCCGTTGAAACCGTGGAGCGACAGACGACCTAGACGGTGGATTACAGCTCCTCCTATGGAGCCTCATCATCCACTAGAGCCTCCTCAGGCAGCCCATTGGCGAAGAGCTCAACAATAGCTTGCGCTTGCGACTCTGATAACCCGCCAACGAACGTCTGCTCGTACCTGGCGAAAGCCTCTGCATCAGCAATGGCGCCATCCACCACGATTCCCAGCTTCTTCATGAGGACATTCTGCGTGGCGACCAGGGTGTTTCAGGTGCTACCGCGGGATTTCTTGGCCATGCGACGGCTCCAGCGAAGCTCCCGTATCGTCGGTGGGATGCTGCTACGGCGACACATGGGGGAGAGGGGATGACTGGCGGCATGACCGGGCTCGAGACGGAGGTGATGAACTCCGAGGCTGACGCTGACACCACCGCAGCTGGTGAAGAGGGCGCCATAGGAGCAGCCGACATCACCGCGGCTGGCAAAGAGGCACCGCAGAAGCAACCGCATCAGGGGCAGGAGATCCTCCCGGCCTGAAAGCCGGCAAGGATGGAGACGACGGCACCCCGCTCGATGTAGTGACCCGAGCCAAATCAGAGTCAAGTAGCGCTAGCTGCGATGGTGACTCCGGCACAACGACCGTCGTCGGCAATATCCTGTCCTCCCGGATACTGGCCAGCGGCAAAACGTTAACCGGATGGCCCGGGAAGGAGACTGCATCCAATACTGGGCCTTCTTGGATGTCACACCGACCCAAACTTTCAAAAAGCCTGGAGAAGACCACCTTGGCGGGAACTGGGCTGGCCCAAGCCGCAGGCTCAGCAACCAAGCCAGGTGAAGGCACAGGCCCAACCAGACCTGCCACCTGGTCGGGGGACCGGGAGGGAGAGGTCCCATCTACCACAGAAGCATCGGATCCTCCGCTGCTGCCTTGGTGGAGTCCAACTAAGTGGACTGATCCACAGGCAACGATGGGCCCGCCACGACTAGCAACCGAGGAGAAGTCTGTTGGGACTCCTTAGACACATCCCTGCCAACGGACAGAAGAGAGCTCAGGGTGGCGTCAGCCGCAGGCACTTTACCTTTTGCTTTCCAGCGAAGCCTCCGGCCAGTTTGAACTCGCGCCGGCTGGCTTGGACGGGAGCGACAACGACGGGGAGCAAGGGTAGCGGGCCTGCTACCACCCATTCTGCCATCCATGACCGGGGGTCCCAGGTGCGACCAAACCGGGTGCGACACGTCCTCCACGACGCGGCTACCACCATCACCGACCGTGGATCTCTCACCCAACTCTGGCCAGGATCCATCCACGACACCATCGGGCAGGTCAAGGAGTAGTAGCGGGGACCACCACCGAACCACGGTCCCCCCGACCGTCACCACCGTCATTGCCGCCATCCTCACCGACTCACCGCCGTGGCCCCGACCAACCGAGTAGGGCCGAGGACGAAGTTCCACCACCTCCTGGAGATGGATGACAACTCTGTAGCAGAATGCTGGGAGCGCCTGGTCCCCAGCGACCGGCAGCACCGCCGGAGCCGACTCGTTGGTGATGATGACGGTCTTCTCCACTGGGATGAGGTCCGGGTCAAGGCACCATGCCTCCGCCAAGAGCTGCGAGAGATCAACCCCCGACCCTGACGCCGGCGAAACCAAGGTGACTACACAGGAAGACCCGACGATGGCCTGTGCCGACTCCAACTGCCGCGCGTGGGCGGGGATGCCCTCGAAGCCAATCTTGACCTTGAAGGGGAGTGGCCGAGCGACCGCCATCGATTCCGGCCTCCAACGCTTGACGACCAAATGCAACCGAGAGTTAACCGGCTCGGGGCATGAAGGACCCGGCCTGCGTCCTCCCGTCGATCAAACAACATGATGAAGTTCTCCGGCGCATGATGGCGCACCTCAACGCCCACGACCTAGAAGTGCTCAAAAAGATGGAATTTCACCTGCGCGACCGAGGCAATGGGCTTGGCGCTGCCAACCATGTCGATTAAGGCACGACCAAGCGGGGCAGATGCACAGCTCCAGAGCAGGCCGACGCTCAGGAGCTCCATGAAGAGTTGGGGAAGGCGAAAGCAGAGAGGAGCAGACCAAGGTCGGCGACGAGGAGTGCGACGGCATGGAGGCGGCCAGTGAGCCTGGTGGCATGAAGTTCTGCCCCGACAGGGAACGAGCCGGCGAAGAGGAGGCCCTGGGGAGCACGCCCACAGGGGCAGGCGGAGGAGGAGGCGGGCCACCGCGACGAAGAGGTGGCGGCGGAGGCCGGCAGCCAGAGGGGCTGGGGAGGAGATTGAGGCCACTTGCAGCTCCTCGCCATGTGGCCCTCTTGGTGACAACGTAGGCACCTCGACGGGAACCGACAGGCCGCCGCGACATGGTCGGATGCCAGGCAGTTGAAGCAACGCCCGACCAAGTCTGCCGGCACCGGTCGAGGCCCACGTGACTGCTGGTCCATGCGCCGCCAGCGCCGCCAAGGAGGGTCCTCCTCCTAGCCGTCAGCATTAGGCCCCCGCCGCCGTGGAGGAGCCACCGGACGCAGGCCGACCGAAGCGACCTGGTGAGCAACATGCCCAGCGCCACCCCGACCGGAGCCGCCCGCAGCAGGCCGAGAAGCAGCACGACCGCCCCAACCGCAGGGCCAGCTTGGCGAGCAAAGGCCGTGCCCCCGGAGGCTAAGGCAGCGACGGCGACCGACGGCACCCGCAGGCCGACTGAGGCCGGTGAGACAGCGGCCGCGACCAACGGAAGGCACGTGCCCATGGCGGTGTCTCGGAAGGAGGTACCAGGCACCACCGAGGACTGGGAGGTGTCGGGGGAGGAGGACGTCGTGGAAGGACAGAAATCGAGCCAAGAGGGGATGGAGTTACCTGAGGCAGCTGCAGAGGAAACAATCGATCTACAAGATCTGAATGGCCGGGGCAGCCAGCGGTGGAGAGGCTGTGGTGGTGGGGAGGTGGTCCGCCGTCGAAAGAGACGCCGGAGATGGGAGGTCCGCCAGAGGGGTAGGGTGGGGAGGGGAGGGTAGGGAGGAGGAAGCCATCCTTAGTCCGTCTCTCCCTATATCGAGGAGAGTGGTTCCTTCCTTCGCGACTCAAGTTCTGAATCTAACGGACATCGAATGTGACATGAACACCTACTTGGTTCTCAAGCAGGTCAGCTAGATGTGCCGGTCGAGGTCCGGCGGCGGCACCGCCGCGAGGCACCGTGAGGTGATCGTCTCCACACAGTTCTCTCTGATCACCGTGAGATCACATTTACAGCATGTGAAAAAAAAATCGTAACCAGTAGCCTGAAAGAGAGATAGAGAGAGAGAGAGGAGGCCCCTATAGTGTAGGGCGGCCACGCTCGGCACCGCTCGATGCCAAGATCTGTGGCGCCGTGGTGCCTGCCACATATATGTCACCTATTTTTTTTCATGCTGGCACCTCAGCGTCATGATTCGTGACGACAAGACGTTATACCTCAGCGTCGTGTGAACCGTGGTGCCGACTCCTAGGATCAAAAAATGCAATTCATTTTTTTAGATCTAAACGTGAGATTCTTTCAAAAAAATGTTAAAATGTAAAAAGTACGCATTCCCGTCGCCCTGTGCCGCCACTCGCCGGTCCGCTGCCGCCTCTGGCCAGGCCCCGCCCCGCCCCCTTCCTATGCGCCTTCCCAGGCCGCGCCGGGATGCCCTGGCGCCAGCATTGCTAGAGCCGCCGGCTGCAGATACGTCGCCGCTGTTGCCGACGCTGGAATGGCCACCTGTCGCCTCGCCCAACGCGGATACGCTATCATCCCCCGCATATACCCACCCAGACGGACGGCTAGGATTGAACGAACCTGACCGCCCAAAGATTCGTGCACGCAGCTAACCGAGCATCACATATGTGATATTTAAAACGTGCACACGGTTAGTGCCTAATAAGGTCAATGAAACTATAGCCCAACCGCCCCTCTGTTCACACGAACCCCGCCGGGATTGGGTTTGTGGATATCTTCTCGGGGAAGAGATGAATACGGGAAGGATTGCGAGAGAAGGCAGGCTCCTGCGGCTGTGTGGATGGGAAAAGCCAGAGGAAGAGCAAACAGATCGAGCGACTAGAGAGGGGGAGGGGAGGGGAAATAGGAGCACAGGAAGGCGATGGCGACGGAGAATGGAGAAGACCTTGAAGATGCAAGATCGCCGCCGCAGGAGCCGAGTGGTGCATGTGATGCGGTATATGTCAATTGAAGAGAAGATAGCAGCTAGAGTACAACGTATGTGGAAAATAGCAGCTAGAGTCCCGAAAAAAAGGAAGTAATGTCAATTGAAGAGAAGACGGTCGTACTGTTCTATTTCCAAGTGATTGTTATGTACCAATTATGCTGTATAATCCTAGCCCTACTATTAAAACAATTGACTAGTGGTACAATCAAGTATTAAAAGTGCTTGGTAAGAAAAGCATTGCACATATGAAAATAGTGTTTAACTGCAACGATGCATCAAAATGGTGTAATCCAGCGCATCAATCAAACTGTAGGATAAATATCAACTGAAAACATTGGTGTGTCCTTTGAACTGCTACGCAAATTAACATATGAAGTTGGTACACACAATAACAACTGTAACTTGGAATGCAAAACAGAAACCGCTGAAAACTAAGAATGATATGTGAAAAAACTGTGTGGTGCACATCGCCAACCCACCAAGTGGAGTAAAAACGATAAAGCACAGAATAAGCAAGGGAACACACATCAAAAACAAATTAAATTCTAGCACACTATTGAATTGTTTAATGGAGTTATGCAAAGAATTGTAAAAAAACAAACCAAGTAAGAGATCTTGGACATACATGGGTGATGTCTGCAGATAAATAAAAACCAATAACCAGAAAGGCGCGTGATACAGTGTAGTGCATAAAAACAAAAATCCCTGATGATGTTCTCAACCAGACAAATACCGATCTGGAGAGCAGATACATACCACGTATTAGTCAAAATAACAGAACTAATATATAAAACGAACATTAAACGCAAGCAAATATTCCTTCAGTGGGCTAAAAATGAGCACCCATAAGAAACACAGCAAAGTGAATAAAAAAGCCCGCTAGGTCAGAAGAATACATGAAAATGGTCTATTACACGGCCACAAATGGCCAGGAGTAACGCGATGGCGAATTCATTCCTTGGAAAAGAATTCCATGACATCCCCATGAAGCGTACGAAACACCCGATCAGAGCAGCTCTACAAAGAATAGAGACATTAGAGAATACAAAGAGTTATTTCAAACTAAAGAAAGACAGAACAATAAGTCTAAGGTCATAATAGGGCGTTTCTGAATGGTTGACTTAGACATGTTGATCTAAAAGCCATCATTTAAATAAAAACTAAAGAGAAAATTCCTAATCACCAACAAACAAAATGATAAATATATACCCCAAATTCTATTTTATCTTCGACAACAAGTTGACGAGCGTGTAGCATTGAACCAGCATGAATATCGGAACGTAAGATGCTGTAGGCTACAAACACATCAAGTGATTCGAAAAATAGCATATATCGGGCACAACATGATGGAAGGGAGGATGGAAGAAGGACAGCGTGATTAAGCTTACCAGACGATCCATAACTGACTCATCCGTGCCATCAAAGCTGAAACAGAATTGCAAACATAGAACACCAGACCGATTTATGCTGGCGCTTGTGCTGCGAGAACACCGCACAAACAAATAAAAATTGTTAAGCAAATACATATAAAAATATTAACTAGTATGCTAGTGCAGTAAAATATGAGAGATTGCAATTTTACGAACTTACGGGATGAGTCCGAAAAAACCTTGATCATGCGTGAAGAAGCAGCACTCCAATGGTTCTGCCAGTCAATGCTAAGATTGATAACAACTTCTTGCATAGCAAATTTAAGAGACTTGACAACCACCCGATGAAGATCTTCTAAGTCAGGAGTCAAATGGGATTGGGCTAGAGGGTCAAATACAACAATGACATTGCGATCAATGTCCCAGGCATAACAGATCCAACGATGCTCCATTAATGCAGGGAAAAAAACCTAAGGCCTTGTTTAGTTCCAAAATTCCACTCCCAAATTTACTATGCAAAAAGAAGATTCCCCATCACATCAAAATGTCATAACATGCATGGAGTACTAAATGTAGATGAAATCAAAAACTAATTGCACGGTTTTATTGTGCTCTACGAGACGAACATTTTGAGCCTAATTAATCAATTTTTGGACAATTTTTCACAAATACAAACGAAATGCTACAGTGACGTAATGATTACGAAGTGACATCATACTCCCAAATTCAACCTCCCAAATTCAACATCTAAACACCACCTAAGGAACGAATGTGGATTGCAAAAGATTAAAATTCAGTACTAACACACTAGAACGTAATATAAAAGAAAGCAGAAGTCACACGTACCATCTTGCACTTCGATACATCATAATAGGGATTGAGCCACGCATTACAATCCGTCATCCAACGGTCTTCACAACGAAAAGAAGCGGCGAGGATTGATTCCTGTGGAGTAACAATTCACGTTGCGATGAAAAAAACTAATAAATGATTAAACTAGATAAAAAGTTAAGGCATAAAGCATATTTGCCATGAGGCAACTAACCACAAAACGTGAGGACACAAAGTGACGCCAACGATTAGACTCATGTCTAGCATACAGCTCAGTATCAATGCACTTGAAATGACTAGTAACAGAGTCAAACAAATCCATCTCAATTTCGGACAGCCCATTTAACTGCACTTCAATGGCTTCGTGAACCATCATATTGTGATGGATCCTGCATAGATAGTTCAAGTAAATATAAAAAACAAAATGGTTGAAAAAGCAAGTGACTAACACTCAACAAGCAAGACAGTGTTAGAACTCTATTTCCACCTGCCAGCTTGGGTGCATCTCATGGAATTAGTGCCCTCCTTCCCAAAAAGATCAAGGTCAACTTCAGCATAAGCTCGGCGGAGACCAAGATCCCATGGAGTCTTGCAATGTACGTAACCATGAGATGGTGGATGAAACTCTGGACTGGAAGCAAGGGTGCCTGATGGTCGGATTTGAGAACATGATTTAATATACGGTTTTGACAAGCAGACCGCCAAATAATAACGAGCCATTGCTTTCACTGCGAGGCAGCGGAAATGTAGTGCATACTGAGGATCGATACATAGTCCAGAAGGGCCATTCCCTTGTACCAAGATCCTGTTGCTCAGCTTTGACAACGGCCTTGGTGCGTTTTCATTCTGACACAAACCCCAGCTGGGTGAGGACTCGTTCCTCCTGAATTTTTTATATTGCGGATCACAATGATCAGCACCATTCATATCAACATCCAGTTCTTGCATAACAGCACTATTTACCGAAGAGTCACTCGAGGACTGTGAATCAACCCAACAAAAAGGGTGCAGCCCAATCCCAGATTTGCACGAAAGGTTCCCTACAAAAGCCATTTCCAAAATTAACGCAGCCAACAAGATCTATAAAAAGGGATGAGAGGATATTCAGGAAATAGAAAGCTGAATTTCACAAGTGCAAAGAAAAATATAAAAAAAATGGCTCATATTACTAGACAATGAAAAGCACACAAGATGCTAGGAAAATAGAAAAAAAAAACAGTAGCGCAACCTGCAAGAAGGCATGTTTGCATCAAGAATAAAAAAAGATCTATGAAAACTAAGATATGTTATCTAAAGTGCAGAATAGAAAAAAAAATAAGATTAACATGAATAAGACAAAAAAGGGATCAAAATGCATGCATTGGGGAGAGGGGGGGGGATTATCTTACCAATAACCTCAGCATTGCAATCAGTTAGAGTGGTGTACCGGAACCCACGAACAAAAGGTTCAATCACAGCTAACAGAATGGCTACAAAGTAAATGCCATTGACAGATTTGCACCTACACTTGTCCTTAACAAACTCTTCAACAACAAAATGCAGAACTCCAGCAACCTAGAAAAAAGTAGAATTCATAAGATGCTCAGTAAATACACTTCCAATAAGATACGCTCTCAAAGACCAAAGCAGGCCATAAAAAACACAGAAATTGAAACATAATCAGTTGACCAGATATATAGTCAATGCCTTCCTAAAAAAAGTAAACCTACTACTCCACGAATCTCGAACCAAGACGAGCACTGTATAGATGGGAATTATTAAGCAACGTTTTACCTCGGAAGGAAGCTTAACCGAACCAGCAACAGCACTTGCAACCCTCCATAATCCAACCTGCTCAGAACACGGCAACTGAGGAATATCACCATCAACTACCTTAGCCCAGTAGTAACATACTTCATTGGGAGGACGGAGCTGCCCAAAAAGTTAATTGCACAATCAAATATTGACCACTAAATCAGACATATAACCGAGGACCCAAAAGGGAATTATTTTGAATAAACTGCATACAAGATGCTAAGATGAAATAAAGATTGTGATAGAAAGAACTTATAACAAACCTTGCTTTTCCCAAAACAAAATATACTGGCTTCATCGACCACATTATGCGTATCAGCAAGAATCATAGACTTCATCAAATCAGGTTTAAACTGGCTAACACGGGGGAAAGAAGTGTGCGGCATATTGATAACACCAAGATCAATACTGTCAAGATATAGAACCTGAACAAATGTCAACAGCATATATTATTAATGTCTGATGATACACTGTAACCAGCAAAAAGTACAGGACCATACAAAACAGAAGGCACGAGATAAATGAGATACCTGGAGAAAAAGGCAGCATCCAGTTATGCTTGTAACCTTGTTGTAAAGGGTTAAATCAGATTTGACCTTGAGAACAGCATCAAGCAACCTATGAATTACATAATGAGCCCAGTCGAATGTGTGTATTTCAGAAGGTTGAACCAAAGCATCCCAGTAGTCAACAGATGCATAGTCATATTTCGCACCGGGCGAAAGTAGAGTTGACATAACATAAATAACAAAGGCAACTTTAAAGGCACTTTGCTGACAATCAGTCATGGAACCAGAATAATCACGCTCGGTAACTTCAAGTGCAGCTTTGATGCTCCTGTTATCTTTCTCACGGTTCCAAGCGAAGAAAGAAAGTATCTTGTTAACCACTTCCTTACGAGGCATAGCTCCTTCATATACAGAACGACCATTGCAGGGGATACCAAATACAAGTGCTACATCTTCCTTACTAAACTTAATCTTCCTTTCATCATCAATAACAAGGGTCTGGGCGAGAGGGTCAACTTTACTCATGAGCCAAACCGCAAACCTCCTATTTAACTGTCTGATGGGTGGAAAGTACAACAAACCGCCAAAACCAATAGACCTGACAATATCCTTTTTCATTTCATCAAAGTTATATAGAACATCATATAACTGGTTAATGGATGATCGTGCAGCAACAAAATTAGCTTCCGGGCGCTGTTCCTGTTTCCTTCTTTTAGAAGGAGCAGCACATCTACTATCCCCATTAGAGAAGAGCTACAGAAACGAGATTGCGGGGTCAAAAAAACCATCCTACTTCATAAAAGTAGCAACTTAGCAAAAACATATAAACAACCTAGTAAATAAATGGATTGTTTATGAAAGAAAATATACATTAAAGCGACAGATAAACCCAGTACATTAAAAACTGATGTTCACGTTGAATGAAAATAACCTACGAGATAAACATACGACGGAAGGGACTAAACCATCAAGAACAAATCAGTAAGTGGACATGTAGACCCACAAGCAAAGAAGATCTAACCTCAAGAAAATCGGTACTCTGGCAACCTTTCCGAGCTGCTGCAGATCCCCTGCTACGCGCGGACTTCAACCCCCGATTTCTCATTTAACTAGGGGATGAGATGAGAGAGGAAAGGATTGATGCAATGAAATAAATGGATCAATCCGAAGCAGCGAAAGGAGGAACAAAGGAATCAACAACAGATCCGCGGAGTAGCCAAGCACATGTACTTGAATCGAAGAACTAATGGAGGGGGAAGCTGCGATCTGGGAACTAGGGCGTGCGTGTGCAAATTGCTCATTCAAATCAGGTTGTACTAAAACAATATATGCATCTATACTTGCCATGACCCTTATCTCTGTCTATTAGTAGAGTATCATCCATCAAAGAAGTTATCGCGAAAAAGTAATATGTAGTGATCTAGGTACAAATTTTTATAGTTGTGCACATTTATGTGTATGAGTACGTGGCCACATAAAAATTTGGTAGCTTTCAAAGATGCACACAACAATACTAATGGAGCTAATTAAGAAGTAGAAGCAAAACAGACAAGAGCAGCTCTATCCTTCTCGATCTACTCCGTATGTGCTGCAGAGACAGCACCATAGAGGCGAAGTACGTGCACAGGTCCAACTCGGATTGGTTGATGGGGAACACATGAATCCGGCCAGTGCTCATATGTCAAACGGGCCCACGTACAATGACACAAAGATCAAACGATGTACCAAAAGTTGTTCATTTTAATATTAGGTAGAGATTTTTTTAAAATAATATATGTACTTCCTTCGGTTTGGTAAATAAACAGAAAACGTTTGTAGACACGGTTGAAAACATATTTCTAGCAATGGGCTATCCGCCCGCGCTCACTTTTCGCAGCTAGAAATAGCGCATTTGTGAGCGCGGGCGCAACACCCACGGCAAAAAATTGATTTGTAGGCGCGGGTCACCGCATCACCCGCGGCTAGAAATCGTTTGAAAAAACAAAAAAAAGCCCTGCTCTGGCACCACGCCGCCGCCTGTGCAATGTCCTGCCGCCCCCGCGCGTCGCCGGCCGCTCACCGGGCCGCCCAGTCGCCCCCGCGCCTCGCCGCGCCACCCTGCACGTGCGTCGCTTCCCGCTCGCCGCACGGCTGCTCCCGCGCCAACCTGCTCGCCGCACAGCTGCTGCTCGGAGAGGATTGGATGGGTGGGGAGAGACCGAGAGAGAGATGGGAGGGCAATAGAGAGACGAGTGGGAGAGAAAGAGAGGGCGTCGATGTGGATAAGGAGAGGGTGAGCTTGATTTTTTAAAGAGAGGGCAGCTCTTGCAGCGGGTGATTTTCCCAGCCGGTACTGCAAATGGCAGCTCTTGCAGCGGGTGAGGCCCCCAGCCGTTGCTGCAAATGGCGTCCTATTTCCAGGGGCGGGTCTGCTTGCCACCCGCCCCTAGAAATGCACGCACATTTACAGCCACGGCCCATCCCGTGACCCGCCTTAGCTAATGCATATTAGCTACGGGTCGAATGCTACAATATTCTCCAGGTTCTCTAGCAACGGCTCAGTTTCACGCCCGCGGCTAAAAAAATGTGCCGCTCCTACAAATAGTTTCTGTGGAAGTGACAGTGACACGGTCACCAAAGCATAACTTTGACTTATTTTTTCCAAACCGGAGGAAGTATACTTTTATAAAAATATTTGTTAAGATAAATCTATTCATATGGTTTTCACATTTTCAAATTCAACGACTTAAAAGTTATTAATGATTTATATTTCTAATGTTTGACTAAAATCTTGTCCAAACGGCATCTAATAACAATATAGAGCGAGTATATTTGTAGCAAATCGAAGGTGGAAATTCAAGTAGTGAATGTAGAGCATCTATCACAAGTTCGATTCTTCTTTTTCAGCGTGCAAGCATCAACGATTCGTCTTCTCTTTTCTAACAAGGCATCAATTATTTTCCACAACACTGTCACTGGGTGCTTAGTGGCTTGGTCGACCTGATCCATCGGTATCATTTGCCGGTCTTGCACCGTTGAGATATGTCGAATAATCTTGACTAACCGGAGACTCATACGGTACGCATGCATGGACTCGAGTCACGCGAAGAAGCCAGTGCTGTCATCTTTTTCCGTAGAAAAAGTTACAACGCACTGGACTGGTGGTGCGCCTTCCTAGCTGTCTAGGCTCCGCGCGATCAGACAAATTGATGTTTTGGCTATATCCTTGCTATCAGGCCGTGTGTGTGTTATGACGCCTATAAATACGGCCTCCTGCAGGATCACAGAGCTTCAATTCAGCAAGCAATAGCTACAGCATAATAGCTCCAACTCACACAAGCAAACCCGAGGGGCGGGAAAGCGGCTCTCGCTTCCAGCCAAATCACGCGACGCGATGGCGTTCTCCACCAAAACCGCCCTTGTCCTCGTGCTGGACCATATAGATTATTCATATAGTACTAATTAACAACCGAGGAAACAAAAAACTAACTAGGAAGGTGGCCCGCGTAAATAACGCGGGTAGCTAGGTTTTTTAGGCTAACAACTTGGTGGGTTTTTACATGCTAATATATTTATGTGAATGATTTTTTCATTGACATTGTTTTTCTCTATGGCCGAAACTCTTTTTTTCATCATCAGGCTATTTGGCACGGAACATAAATCCACGACAAAATAAAGCACATTATTTATTTAAGTACTATAACTTTGTATTGTCTTATAACATAAATTTATGTCACAGATTTTCACATATGGTGATGAATTATTATTTATGTTTTACACCCGTGCAGAGCTTCCTTATAGCAGCGTACAAATAATCACAACTATTATACCTACCCCTACTTGTACCTCATTTTTTTTTGTCCCCAAGTTTCTAGTCCTTTTCTTTGGGTTCCTTGTTTCCCCACACAATGGTGAAATTGAGCCGAATAATAGTGGAAGATGAAATGTTCTCTTCACCTCACATAAGAAACAATCTTAACTCCAAATTTGAATACAAATTTTATATAATTTTGATTGATGCTCAATATTCTTCTGAAATCGACTTTGGTATGTACGTGTATCCCCAACATTCACTATTTTTCTTTTCGAAAGAAACGCACAACGAATTTGCCACCCACTTATGGATGAGTATACATTACATCCTTAGAATTTGGAGAAGAACAATGTTGTTGCCGTTGACTGCTCCTCGATGGGCAATAATTGTTAATTATGGGACATTTTTCTTTATTACATAGCAACTTCAGCAGCTATTCATTTCACCGCATGCACAAAGCTCCTCTCTTACATCTCTATCTTCTCTCAGCCCTCTTTCTTGAATCCAAAATATGCACAACATTACGATAGTTAGAGCCGATTCATCGACATCGGAAATAATTCTTAGTTTTTGCACCTTCTTTGGTACTGTAGTGCCGCTGTAAATTTTGATTATTTGATGGCACACCCATGTTGATGCTATGCTTTTTATTTATTTTTTTGCTTTTATAAGAGGAAAGGGTGCATAATTAGAAACACAACTCTTGTGTAAACCCAGACTCTTATGTTATGGTTATATGATTTGGTTATTGATTTTAGATATTGACTCTTTAATAGTCTAGACCGTTAGATCATCATAAAATCAAATGACGTTAGATTCATTTTTTTCTTTTTTTGTTAAGTAATTTCTAAACCTCTTGACGAATATAGTGACTTATTTTATATAAATTTTGACAATGATACTAAGATAACACATACAAAAATTGTAGAATTAAAGATTGGGCAACCACTTTGTAAGACGTAAAATTTGACCTTTTGATATGTTAATTAATTGGACAATTAGAGACCACGATCATGTAGAGCTCGTCGAATACATTCCGTTTGACTAGTCACATGAGTTGTTTAGAGTTTAAATAATGGAGTTACATTTATCCCTCTAGCGCACCCCCTCCCCCCGCTCTCTCTTCTCCACGTCGCCCCTCCCTCTCCCTCTCCTTCGCGACTCCCCCTTCGTCGGGTCCCAGCCGCACCGCCCCTGCTCCGCGCGGATCTTGGTCGGGGTCGGCGGCGTGTGGCCGAGCGACGGCGGCTTCGACGGACAGCGTGAGCAACAGAGCGGCCAACGGTGGGCGGTGGCGGGGCAGACAATATGGCGTGCAGCTCCCCGACGGCGCATGAATCCTCGCGATGGTGGGGCTACCAACGGTGGGGCCCTCCGCCGGGCGGGCGCGTAGCTCACCTTGGCGGAGCGCTGAGGTGGCCGCGGCCGGCTCCTGCACGTCCTCGTCCGCATCGTTCAGTTGCTTGGGCAGGACGGTGGCAACGGACGGGTGCATGGGCGGGGCGGACGACGGAGATCTTGCGGCGGCGGAGGAGCATGGTCTCGCGACTGGCGTCGCTGCGGTGGAGGAGCAAGGTGGTTCGCGGCCAACCCCCGAGGCCAGGCGTCGCATCGGCGAAGGAGCCACGACGCGGCCTCTTCACTGCGAAGGAGCACGGGGGCGGGGCGGTTTTAGCTGCGGCAGCAAAAGGCCACGAGTGTTGCGGCGCGATGGATAACGTTTCCTGTTCCTCACGCTGGGAATAGAGGAATCCGGATGGATCGCTATTTTACCGTGTCGTTTAGAGGAACGGTGCAACGAAAATTACTCTGCACGGGTACTGGAGGAGCGGGTGGCGTACCTAGTGCGGATAGCCTTATTAATCATATTCGGTCTAGACTTATTGGGTTGATGTGGACCGTTAGATCTTCGTAAAATCCGACGGCATATATTTTCTCTTTTTTGGATTAACGAAATATTATGGACCGTTAGATCTTCATAAAATCCGATGGCTTATATTTTCCTTTTTTTGAGTAACAAATTAATATGGATCGTTAGATCTTCATAAAATTCTCTGATGGCTTATATTTTCCCTTTTTATTCGGATCAATAAATTAATATGGACCGTTAGATCTTCATAAAATCCGACGGCATATATTCTTCTCTTTTTTAGATTAACGTGGGAATTTTTTGGTCATCTCGGCGAACGTGGTGGCTCCTTTTAACACTGTTGTATACACGTACTCATTTCCAGGGTTAGGTGCTCTCGGCGGCGCTTTGGACCCCAACCGTCCTGCGTGCCTCGGAGGACCGTGCCCAGTTCGCGGTAATCCCTACGGCTACGGGCACGGTGGCGGGCCTGGTGGCTACGGGTCTGGTGGCTACGGGCCTGGTGGCGAATACTACCCTTCCACGCCCGCTGCGCCATTGAACGGAGCAGAGAACCTACGTCCTTGATGACTGCCTCTCCGATCACGCTCTTTACGTACTCCGTATGACCTAAGTACCCATCCACAAATCTATGAGGATAACACCGTCTCATGTACTTCTTGTGTTTAGTATAAATAAACTGGACTCGAATTGTCGAAATTGCTTCTCCTGGACGACGACATGAATATGAATGGCATCTCAGATCAATAAAGATCTGACGTAAGCAGAAAAGCAGGGCAGTAACAAGAAAAGTGTGTTGCTGCTCATGAGCACCAAGCAGTTTTAACGGGCCCATTTGTAGTAGTCACCATCAGGCACAGTCCACAGTCCACAGTGGATATAACTAATTAACCATATTGCTGCCAAATTTTATGAGAAATAATGTGTAATGTATAACAAGTGCCTGATATATTAAGTTAGCACCGGCATATATTGTTTCCACCATGGTGTTTAGTTCAGACTGTTGGCTTCAAGAACCATCAGCTGTATGCGCAATGTTGTCACTGGCATTTTCAAGATGGATTTGATCCTTCTTGGAGTAGTGAGGCTTCCTAGCGTGCAGACGTCCTAACGTAACTTGTCCAGTTTTTTTTTATTATTGGAAACTTTTCTATAAGAACTTCTTTACACAAGTTTTTGAGATACTTTTGTTTTCAAAATAAATTACCTGGAAATGTTCTTCAAATAATTAGAAAATATTAAATAAGCTCTCTATATATAAAGCTTCATCACATTAACTTTCCGAGTCCCACCATGTGGAATAGAAAACCAGGATGCAGCGGCCGCTGAACAAGATTATTCCTTCCACAAGCAAAACCGGAGTGTTTCAGACCTCAAGAGCTTGTGGCCCAATATCCCGTAGTGCGAAGATGAGCCATCAGTGTCTGCACATATTTATTTTCCGCAAGACGAAGACCTGATGTCGTGGCTCGGTTGACTCAGTTTCCTTTGCCGGTCTCGTGCGTTTCAGCTACAGCCGGCCACTCAGACTAACAGGAGACTTATCGGCCTACATACGGTGCGCATGAACCGTGAATGTGAGCCATGAAGATCACTAAGGTGTAATCTTCATCTCTTGCTTTTAGGAGAAAAAAGTTTTTCCAATGCACTAGCCCACTGGCTGCCATTCTGCCAACGTGCTGCTAGTCACGACAACTTCAACAGTTCATGACAGTCGGTCCACTGAAACTCAGTGCCCATTCTTCAAGACAAAAAAATTGACAAAACAGACACGGACCCGAGTGCCTTTTCCCCTTTTTTTCCATCCTGTAATGCCTATAAATACGGCATCCAAGATCACAAAGTTTCAGCAAGCAGCAGCTTCACAAAGTCGAGCTCAGAGAGAGGGAGAACCAAAGCACGATGGTTTCCTCCACCAAAGCCGCCCGTCTCCTCCTGCTCCTGCAGATGTCACTGTTCGTCGTCTCCGCGGTGATCATGAGCGGTGGCTCGGTTTGCCACGGAGCGCGCCAGGGTGGGTAGTTTGTTATTTCTCTGAACTTCTTGTTTCATCATCTTGTGACGCGCGCTTATTACCAATATGGTGGAACACTGGATGCTAACAAAAGTTACATCGCTACTTGGATGCGTGTTTGCAGTGGTAGATCCCGGCAGTTTGTACCCTGACCGTCCTGTTTGCATTGGCGAAAGGTGCCGACAACCTGGTTACCCTTACGTTGGCGGTCGCCCGGGCAGGGGTTATCGTGTCCCGTACACTCATACACCCGCTCAACCACCGAACGGGGATAACTTACATCCCTGATGGGGTGATGGCTGCTTCGAACACGTTCATGGTTCTCGTAAGATATAATATATATGATGGTAAATAAAAAAAGGTTGGCGACAACAGCGTGCTAGCGTGGCCTAAAGGCATAATAGAACTCCATTAGTCCAACCCAATGTTTCCTGTATTCTCACGTTCAGTATGAATATAAAGCTGAAGTCAGATGGACGACAGTGCCTGCGGCTAGGCAGCATAAATATTGGTTTGAGATTTGTGAATGACTGAATGTACTATACTACTTCTGTTGATCTGTTCAGAATAATTAAAGTTCGACACTTCGACAGCAAGCACTAAGCATCCATGTCCTGCCGTCAGCTTCTAAGTTTCCTTCGCTCTACTATGATAGTCTCTTCTTTTGTTTTAGCACTCCTAGGAGCACTAAACTAGATTAAAACACGACGACTAAAGAACAGAAGAGTATCATGTTCATGGTTTGTTTCAGTCAAATACCGTACCCGTCGACAGTGAGGCGTATGTGGTGACTTCGTCAATCTCGACATATGTCAGTCTAGTCTCTCGGAGATGCCCATGGAGATAGGATTTGTGTGCTTATATTCATAGGGGTGAGTGTGTCTGTGTTGTTAGCATCTGCTTCCGGTATTTTTCAAAAGAAAAATACATACTATGACATCTCAGTTAGGCCAAATTGCCCAAATTGTCCAATGTAAGGTTACCACCTCCCATTTAATCGAATATTTGATCCCTCATGGTCAATGTTCATATGAAGCTAATATAAACTCATCCCACTTATCTTGCCAAGAACACTTTAACATCGAAAAGAGTGAATCAGATGCCATCCGTGCGCACTCCATAGTCTTTCACAAGAATCTATACCAAGAACCCGGCCACACAACAAATGTTGACTTGGCAATGCAATGCAATCAACAACAAAAATATCCCATCCAAGAAGGCAGAGCAAAGGATTGCAAAGATGTTCATAGACAGTGGCGGAGCTACGTAGAGGCGAGTGAAGACACTGGCTGCCACTCACTTTTTGTGTTTTCAGTAGAGCTGGTGTGTTGTATTTACTGTAGTTGTATAGTCTCATCTAGTAGCAGGCCGCCACTCATTTTCTAATCTGGGTCCGCCCCTGTTCATAGATGATAATTATGAAGTAGAGGCACTAAACCATATTCACATCATCAACCGGTGCCGTTTGTTGTTTGCATCACAACTAGTTCTAGACAATGTAGCCACACTGTTCTAACCGTGTGTCATCATTGAACCGGGAGTGCATCCATCACAACCGGTTCCCACCAATTATGAAGCCCAATTTTGTGGTAGTGTGTATTCTAATAGTTCCTTTGAGCACCTATGTAACTGATGGTTCTAAATTATATATATGACATCATCTTGTCCATGTTTCAAGATGTATTCATGGTAATTATTGCTTCTGATTACTGCAACTAACTGTCATGTAGGCACATGTAAAAGGATAATTTGCACTAAAAACTAAGGGTGTGTCTAAGAAGGTACACAAATATCGCTCTGAACAGAGAGCTTCCAGTAAGTTTGCTGAGGCGCACGCCGTTGCTACCTTGCCTAAGTGCCCAATCCTTGTATTTATGACAATACTAACCTAGGAAAGGACGTAGACAAACAATAACTACATGAAGACTACTACTCATGTTCTACATGGTGCTTAAGTACCCTCCACCCCTAAAGGAACTACTCACACATCACAAGATAGCACAACAAATAATTTTCGGAATGACCTGGTATATATAGATCAAAATAAACAACACGGTACAACAATAATGTATATATAACCATACAAATATATGTTGCAGGGAAAACCAAATAGTTGACAGGATTGTCATTGTCAAGCCCGAGCCAAGCATGTGTTGCATGGAAAGAGTTTACATAAATATGGCGTCTTCAAATGATATGATCGATATCCTTATCCAGGCAATTAAAATATATAACAATACGATAAATAATACTTGGTGTGAGTTAATGCAAAGCAACCACATTATGCTAAGATCTAATATTTTGGTGCTAGACCAATTTCTTGAATGTTGGATGCTGTAATGAAGCCAGCCCCGCAGAAGGTCTGTGATCTCCACTATGATTCTCCATCAGCTTTAACAGAAACGAAACAAGAGTTAGAATAGTGGTTACAAATTAAATGCTAAAGGGTTTAGAAATATAAAGTTTGCCAAGGAGCTCATGGTGTAGTGGCAAAGGCCACTAACTAGGAGGCTCCCACCCAGGGTTCAAATCCTGGGTGAGGCACATTAAACTTCAGGGGTCTCTCTTGGGGTATTTCTTTCAAAAAAAAGAAATATAAAGTTTAGTCCTGTAGGTAGTATATGTACTCCACATGCAAGAATTACATTTCATTTAAAGTGTGGTCCTGTAGGTAATCAGTTCCTCTTGTTATATGACTTCTATAAAACTGACCAATAATTCAAGACACCAAATGAAATATATAACTTTAGGTGATGTATGGCATGGAGAAAATTATTGTTACACTCTGGATACATTTGTATAATATAACTTCATTTCCATTAAAATTAACTAGTCTAAGCAGTTTCTATGAACCTAATTATCTAGCAAAAACATATATCACTAAATTGATGTTCTTAGAAAGAAATATTTGCCTTTATGGAAAATGGCTGGTGGATTGCCAGTAAGTGAATAGATAACTACCTCTGCCAGAAAATTTTGAATCTAGATTTGAAAGTTCACAAAAACATTAAAAGAAATAGTGGTGACAAAGTTGGCAATTGTACTATAAAAGTACTGGCGATAATCTAGTTAGTTATTGAAATGTATGTGAAATACATATGATAATATGTGAAACACATATATGCAATTGTTTGTTAATTGAACATACACACGTATATATCTATCTCATGGACACCATTTCACCTTGGAGAGAAGAAATTAAAACTTGGCCACAGGACATGGCTAGCCCATTGACCTCTATAACATATATTAACATGCAATGACACCCATCAGATACATGAAAAATACGAGCAAATCTTTTACTTTGCCTATTTTTTATCATACCCTAGTATATAAATATATGTACATCATCTTATCATGGATGTAGCTTCTTAATGGTACGCTTAGTAGACCACAAAGTTCCAGTACATATATTACCCAGAAAAGTTCATAGCTCAAATATTAATCTAAGTACGTACTTAGCTAACACATTCTTTCAAAGACCAAAAGCAACTTTCATTACAATGATCGTACGGCCTAAATATTCTTTCAGGTTACATGAGTACTCTGAACTGTGCAGGCACGAAATTCAAAAGCCATAACATATAAGTAATTACTGAAGAGCAAAAGATAGTACATCACCTTGCCAAATTAGCAGTAACTAATCATCCATGGTAGGTGCTGGTATCTCAGTTGCTTGGTAGTGATGACGGCAAATACGGCATTCGATGGTATGATTTCTGTAAACTGCTGGATGCTTAAACTGTATATTACACTTGTCACACAATGTCCAAAACGTACGGTGTACATTGGCATAACGATACACGGGAGTGTCACCAGAAGATCCAGATTTTTGCTTCTTTCTTCCAACAGTTGGGCTGGAAGTAGCTGCAGAAGTGGACTTCTTTACTCCAGCATTGGATGCTGTAGGTGGATCAGAAGCATCATTTGTGGCTGCACCAGTTTCTTGCTTCTTTCCTGGTTCTGAAGCAGCATTATTTGCCCCAAAACCGTGGGGTTCACCTTCTGAACTTGGAGCTGGATTTAATGTTGTTGCCTTCGATGAATTTTGTTGGGGTTCCCCTGTGCTAGTGCAGTGACCCTTCAATTCTATATTGTTATTTTCAGACAGCGCTTTGTATGCCTTATCGACAGCTTTGAAAGCAGCTTCAGCACCATATGACTTGTTCTTGTCAGGATGCAACTGAAGGATCAACTTCCTGTACCTCTTCTTCAAAGCAATAAGATCAGCTGAACGATCAAGAGAAAGGATTTCATAAGAATCTTTAGTCTCTGCCGAGACAATGAGGACATCAATTGTGCATATCAATTGCTCGATACCATCAAGATCATGACACACGGACTTAGCCTTACAGGCAAACCTCTTGGCTCCAGCAATGTCATTGTCCTTGAGTTTCTGTTCTGCAATTAACATTGCCCTAGAGGCCTCATCTTTATTACAATCCATTTTCTCTGCGCTTTCAAATAAATGGGAAAGGAACTGACTTCACAAGAAGTTTACAATTATATTATTAGATCCAGATCTGTTACATCGCCCAGTCCACCAAAATAGCTTCAGGTTTCTACAAGGAATGTACCAAAAACATGGATGGAAAAATCGTTATGGCATATGAAAAAGGTTACAAAATGAATGAATTGAGAGAATCAATACATACCAATTGACTAAACAATTCACTACACTGTAAGTACATTTAATTAAATGGTCGTCCCAAGTACAATAAAACATGAAGCTTACTACTACAAAACAACTGAATCAAAATATTCAATGATATTATTGTAGGTGAAATATTGTAACCATTGTGTGCCAATAATCCATTAAATCATGCACTATATTTTTTATCCAAAACTAACATATGAAGCAAAATTTGATGCATTTCTTATCATTCAACACAGGCTGTCACACTTGACTAGCATAATGGCCAAACAGATCACATATGTTAAACATAAAAATGTATTGTTCATTACAAAACAGTGCAAAAAATATTTCTATAGATGGCAGGTACAGTGAAACTGATTAAAATTAGGGTGGTAATCGTTTTATTATTCATATTAAAATTAAATTGATTATAATTGATTATCCATTTTCAAGACAAAAAATTAACATGATGGTAAATAAAGAAAACAAAACATCATTTCATCATGGGTTTCCTGTTCTTTAATAGTACGAAAACATGAAAACATCTAAACATACTAAAGGCATGGAATATTTGTCATCTCCAAAATAAGAGCAAGTAAAATAAAACATATTCGATTTCGATTGATAGTATACCACGTTTTTTTGTTGACTAGCCAAGGTGCCAGTTGGTGACGGCAATTAATCATTGGTGCATTATTAACGCAAAGACTGTGGTAATACTTCTTAAATGGATCTGTCAAGAAACCTTAATGCATGGATGGGGTAACTTATTGCACAGTACCTCATTGCAAAAAATTAGAACAATCATTGGATCAAGAGATTATTCACTGCATCTTGCAGCACAACATATTAGAAAATTTTAATTGGACTCAAAAATGCATGCATATACTACACTCTCAGCACACAAACTCAACCTAAAATTGCATATATTAAAGGGGTTCATAACATAAGAACAAACAAATAGATGAGGATCTGTGGACCAGAATATATGCAAATAGGTTGAAACATCTCCAGAATGAGTACCCTTGCAACAAAACAACATATAGCAACATGTAGGTTCGTTCACATCATATCCAGACGCTTGTTAGTTGCAATGGAATCCAATTGCAGGATTTGGAGTTTGAAGAGATCGAATGGAAGACTTAGCCTTCAGAGATGAAGGATGGTTGAGATGCATGAGTTCATAGGTTTGAAAGATGTTTTGACGAGCTCTAGAGTTAATCCCTTGGATGAATCCACATAAGTCCCCACCATATAACCCATCTGATGCATCCTAGAAATAAGGAAATTCTAAAATGTATTTTCAAACAAGAATTATTCACCACTAAGAAACCAATAAGCCAATAAATCATCACCTAGAGTTAGTCCCTGCTCAAAAATACAACAAGATCTCTAGAGTGGCATCCTTTTGAAATCTGATGATAGGACGAATGCAATACTTATGCAACAGCAACACTTCTCTATCAATATCAAGAAGCCTTCAGATCATAACCAGCGGCCGGCCACATCACCGTATTAGCAGCAGCCGCCTCATCTCATCTATCCCAACTGTGATTTCGTGAGACCTCTTCCTCCTCACTAAAAAATGACAGCTTCGTCGTCATCTTCGTCGACACTTTCGGAGCTTTGAAACGCGGATTGCTAATTAGGTACTGACTAGGGTCAACTAGCCTAACAGTGTGCACGATTTAAGGGGAAGACGCCCTGCTGGAATTTGCATATTGAGTATACTCCGGATTAACCGCGAAACCATGCTTAACAATAAACTCTAAAAAAACATGGCTGTCAATTCCGTGGTATCATTCCGGTTTGCTCTTTGGAATGAAAGAAACGTTTACCTGGCGTGTCAGACTTTATAAGAGCGAAAAGAGATGTCATGGGTTCAGTGCAGCTGGAGGGCTGCAGTACCGCAATTGGTTGTTTATTTTCCTTCAGGTTAGCATGTCGTGTACTTTTTCAGTGCCTGCCTCGTGGATCATGCGTCAGATTTTTCCCTTTAAAAAACAGACTATGATGCAGTCCTTGTACTGTATGTTGTATGCATGATACCTACTCCCTCTGTCCTAAAATATAAGCATTTATTGACTTCTGCTGATCACGTTTGACCATTCGTCTTATTCGAAAAATTTGTGAAAATATTATTTATTTTGTTATGACATGTTTTATCATCGTATATATTTTAAGTATATCGTAATTGTTTTTATATTTTCACAATTTTTTTGAATAAGACCAACGGTCAAACATGATGCACAGAAATCGAGAAATGCTTATATTTCAGGACGGAGGGAGTATATGTGTGATGGATCTGTTTGTCCAAAAAAGAGGATGTAAGTCTTTCGATTAGGTAGCTGACAAGCAGTCTCAGCAGTTTTTTTATTTATTTCGACGTCCTTTTTTAAAAGTATACAGTTCCACATCTGGTAACCCAACTGGTTTGCGGCACGAAATGGCATCCCTTGGGCCGGGCTAAGTTTGAGCATTGCCGAGCCAGGCCTAGCATATTCTAAGCCCATATAACCTTTGGGCCTGATTTAAAAGCCTTTGATCCAAGTCATTTGACACCAGCAGCCAGCCATTTGGTGATGAAATGGAAACGGCCGAACGGGTTCCAAACTTCCAACAAGAAAGCTACTGCTGGTTTCTTTTCTTTTTTTAAAAAAAACAAAGGCACTGTTAGAAATGCAAGCTTGGAGAGTGGGAGTATGGCCTTCCCCATCATCCCGTCCGGATTCTTGCTTGCTTGCTTCTGGGAGAATGGCTGAGGTTCCCATCAGCTGAGGTAGATTCATCTTTTTATATAGGAAAAGGTCCGTCCTACCTCCCTCAACTATCGTGTTTGTCTGTTTTGCCTCCCTCATCTTCAAAACCAGACATGGCACCTCCCGCATCTCACAATTCCGGTCATTTTTCCTCACAAAGTGGTTTTAAAGGTAGTTTTAGCTCAAAAAAAATATGAAATCAGTTTAATATTTTTGTAGATTTCATGCTCTATATTATATTTCTTCATAATAAATTATTTAAATCTTTTATGATCATGGTTTGGTTTTTTCGCTAAAAGTTGCTCATATTTTTTTGCTAAAAGTTGCTCATGTTTTTTTCTAAAAGTTGCTAAAAGTGGTAAGGGGCGGTATGGATGTGGCAACAATGAGGCATGATTACACTAATTTAAAAAAAATAAATTAGATTATTTGTAGTAAAATTAAACTTCGACCTGGCTCATTTAGCTCGCCTCAAGTTGGGTTTCAAATAATAATGGAGATCATAGTAAATAAGAACAACTTAATTTTGAAAAAAAAGCTCAGAATAAATAACTATGAGCATCTTTTAGCCAAAAAAAATTAAATCTCAATTATAAAAGATTTACATAACTGATAATTGATCACTATAAGATAGAACGTAATTTTAAAGATGAAACTGATTTTTTTAGCTAAAACAATTTTTTATAGATTTTCTAAGAGTAAGTTAGATATTAGAATTTTTAATTACTTTTAAAACCACTCAGGGAGGAAAAATGTCTGGAATTGTGAGATGAGGGAGGTGCCATGTCTGGTTTTGGAGACGAGGGAGGTAAAGCAGACAAACATGATTGTTGAGGGGGGTAATATGGATTTTTTTCCTATTTTACCAAAGAGGGGAAAGCATGAGCCGAGTAGAAGTCGATCTAGAGCCTCCGCACTTGACGACAGTCGCCATCCTCTCGTACGAGAATCCACGCAGCAGAATTCGGCACGAGGAGCACGCGGCACAAAGATTGCACACGGAGGCAAGGCAACCAAATATCCCTTTAAACCATCGAGAAGTACAAGACGAGCCTGCCTGGCTGCAGCATGCCATGCCAAATTGCCAAACAACTTAACAACCCCCATGGCACGTGTGGCGGAGAGCAGCGTCTCGCGCGCGGGCAGATTTTTCGCGGCGCCTCAGCTCCCCGCCGGCCACAGAAAAATTCGGAGCCCCGGCCGCAATTTCTATTTTCTTCGTCCCCGCGCGCGTCCCCCTGCTAATATCTTCTTGCTCTTGCCCGGACCGGCCGGGGGGCCACCGCGTGCGCGAGAAAGATCTCGTCACGGGACGACGACACGGCAAATATCTGTCTGAGTCGTTGGGATGATGAAATACGCGCATGTCGGCATGTGTAAACGTGTGTATATGTTGCTATATATATATATATATATACACGTATACGCATAATTTAAAAGAAAGAAAGACATATTGGCTTCCTCTTGCTCCGTGATCGAACGAGCACGGTACGTCCTAGCTGCTTGCGTCGTCTGACTGCCTGCCTGATCGAGGCTGGGTTCACGCATGGAAATATGGAATCATGCGGTAGATCCTTGGATGATGCTTTTACCCTCACCTACTTCGTCGCCGTCTTCGCCATCGAGGAATTTGCAGTGGGCAAGGCCGACCCGGCCCGCGCGTCCTCACTTGCATTGTGCCGGCCTGGTCCCGTTGTGCCAATTCGGTCCCGATCAAGGCCGCACCACCCAGCACTCCCTTCCATCCCCTGGCTCTAGGCTAGTGTACGTAACATCTGCTTTTTCTTACTTTTTGGGTCCGTGATTGCTGTAGTCGCTTTAATAGATAGGTAGAATCTTTCAAATACTAAATAGTTGTTGTCTTTATTTTTTTCATGGCCACAAAACTTACTCAAATATCTCCATGGATAGAGGCGTCTATATAGATCCTTTAAGAAATGGAGGATGGAGGGGTGGATTTGGAGGGCTCCACAAAATAGAGGGCATGCTGGAGCGATGATCAGTGCGACGGTTTTTTCTTAACTAATTAATGGAACCTGTGCTAACCATGTTTTAGGGAAAAATATTAAAGAGGGGTTCCTCTTTCCTACGAAGGTTTAAATTTTGGTTTGAAAATATGAAAGTTTATGTTTTGATTTCAAAATTTAGGCGAAGGGTCGAAAGAGTTTGCCTTAAGCCATTCCAATATCTCATAGGCAACAAAATTAGAATGCCAATGTTGCCGCTCCCCCAGGCCAGATCTCTAAATGTGGGTCCCACACTTGCTCTTTGTGTTATGGCACTCTCATTGCACCTCCATGCACAACCTTGTCACTTTGGCCGTAATCCCATGTGCCAATTCGTTCCGGACCAAGGCATACTCCCTTCGTCCCTAAATATATGTCTCTAGAAATATGTGTTAGTTTCCCTCACAGACACACTTTCCGGACGACAGATATAAAGGTACGGAGGGGGAGTACACCATATGAGCCTTCCTCGCGTCCTACTCCCGCACCTCTAATGATAAGATAAATTAGATTTACGCAACTAATAAAAGAATGATTTAGTTGCTTAGGGTGTCCTTGTCCTTTTTGTGATTGGGCCGTTGTAAATAAACATTTATTCACTCCTCCTCAGGGAAATATTTATTCCATGAGATATTAAAAGGATGGTTCAAATTTATTTATTTCCCTTGAAAACTCTAGGTGTGGGACTAGAAGAGTTCAAATTTTAAATCTCAAGCTTAGAGGCAACAAGATATGTCAATGTTACCACTTTACAGCACGAATCTAAACAAGTTGTCACGCCCACCAACCTTTATATTCTAGACCAAGATCTCGCACTCCATATCTTTGAATCCTTCCTCCTCCCTCCACAACCATTCCATTCCCACACACAACCATGACCTTTCAACATGGCGTGACCTCCACATATACACTGATACACAGACCCCCACTCTGCCGCCGTACACACATTTCACCACCCCTGGGCCCTGGCCCCTGTGGTTGCCGTCCTCCCATGGCAAGCAACAAAGCATGTAAAAACTAGCAGCAGCCAATCAGCACGGGACACCGTCCGTGTCGCTCGCCGTCGCAGCGGTCAGCAGCAGCCCACCACCCCCGTCCGTCTCTAACCGCCGTCGCGCTCGCCCACCCCGGGCCCGCCGGGGCCCACGCCCCGGCCTCCGTCGCGTAGCCCGCGGCCCATTTCGTCCGTCCGCGCTCGGGCCCACCGTCGGCCGGCGGGCCACGCTCCCCGCGGCGACAATCATCGGTGGGCCCCTGTGGGCCAGCCGCGCGTACCGGGGCGCCCAATCAGCGACGGCCAGGGAGGACGCCGTCACGTGCGGGGCGCGAGCGGGCGTATAAATATTCGCGGCGTGTCAGTGGCGGGACACCCACTGACACCGCCGCTCGCGATATTTGCGAGAGGAGAAGGGGAGAGGCAGAGGAGGACGAAGAGGAGTAGAGTGAGCTGAAGAGCGCGATGCTGCTGCGGAGCGCGTCCTCGCCGCTGCTGAACTGCGCGCGCGCGCCGGCGGCGGTGGAGCACCACGTGGTGGTGTCGCCTGTGGTGGCGTCGGCGCCGAGGCACGGGGCGGCGGTGCTGTGCCGCGCGATGTCCGAGGGGGACCTCGCGGCGCAGCTCGCCGCAGTGCGTGGGAAGAAGGACGAAGGCCACGGCGGCGGGAGGGCGCCGAGGCTGTCGCTGTCGGCGTCCTCGGCCTCGTCCGCCTCCATCTCCCTCGACGAGGAGGACGGCGAGGGCGAGGAGTACGAGACCGAGGCCGAGGCCGAGGTCGCGGTGGCCGGCGCGCCGCTGCCGCTGCCGCTGCGGCGGCTGCTGACGAGCACGGGGCTGGACGTGTCCGCCGCCGCGGCGCGGGAGGCGGCGCTGGCGCTCGCGGAGCAGGGCGGCGGCGGCGGCGGGAAGGCGTGCAGCGGCGGCCAGGGCGGGGGCGCCGGCGACGGCGCCGCCGCGGACGCGCACTACCGGCGGATGATCGAGGCGGACCCGGGCAACCCGCTGCTGCTGGTGAACTACGCGAGGTTCCTCAAGGAGGTGGAGGGCGACGCCGCGAGGGCGCGGGAGTACTGCGAGCGCGCCATCCTCGCCAGCCCCGGCGACGCCGAGGCGCTCTCCCTCTACGCCGGCCTCGTCTGGGAGACCACCGGCGACGCCGCCCGCGCCGACGACTACTACAGCCGCGCCGTCCAGGCCGCGCCCGACGACTGGTGAGTGCCGCCGCCGCGCGCCGCCATATATACTGTCTCTTAAGATCACACTGAGTCACTGACAACGCCGCTCTTCTTGCTCCTGCTGCAGCTACGTGCTGGGCTCCTACGCCGGGTTCCTGTGGGACGCCGAGGAGGACGACGAGGAGAACAACGACGGCGAGACCTTGCCTTCGCCGTTCATGGGGGCAGCTCAGCAACCTTCCATCACGGCGGCATCTTAAATGAACTCAGATCTCACCCGCCGCCAACTGTGAACCTTCCATCTGGGCTCTTTGAAGAGCAACATGCCAGAAATCAGAGCAGCCGCTCCGACGAGCCACTGACGTCGCCGGCCGGCTCGCTGCCGTGCCGCTTGTGAACTGAATCTCCGGGCACATGTAAAAATGAATCTGGAAGAGCACCACGCGTCTATAAGGCTTTGCCATCGGTTGAATATGCAGGGCTATGTATAGTAGATCTCTAGCCTGAGACCCTGCAGAGCTTGTACATGCAGAACGTTCTCGGTCACTTTGTATCAGTAGCAGTACACTAGTACCGCTTGTGAAATAAACTGTCAGAATCGTTTGTTCCAGCTAGTTCATCAGAAGCAGAAACCAAACATCCACAGAAACGTTTGTTCCAGCTAGTTCATCAGAAGCAGAAACCAAACATCCTCAGAATCGTTTGTTCCAGCTAGTTCATCAGAAGCAGAAATCAAACATCCCACGGAATCAACGCAAAGAGTCACAAAGCTGGCATCAATAGTTAACGGATTTGTGGGGGGAAGAGAGGACATCGAAGAATTTGATTTGGAGCAAGAGGTATATAGCCCTGGAAATAGGACATAATGATCATATGAAATTGTTGCCAACTACAAAACCACGTATTCCAACAGAAACTGAAACAATACAAGGGGTCACTTGCCATTCTTCAAACTCCTGGGGATGAGACTAATTTTAGTACATAATACCAGCCAGCAGTTTACTACAGAAATAGCAAAATGTGATAAAGGAAGCTGGGCCACAGCCCTCCCATTTCATTGGTGTCGACTTGATTGGTTTCTTCTACCCGCTGAGTCCAGGTTCATCAGACGTAACTTTGGCACGGATTGGCTCTCGAATCAGATCTGTTGATGACTTGTTTTCTAGCTGTTCTGTGGATGAAAGAGACGCTGTGACATCAACTTTAGCTGTTTGCTCTGATGGCAATTTAGGGAGAGATTTTCGTTGGGGCTTCTTCACTGCATTTGCAGCTGGTGCTTTCTTTACACCATTTTGAGAGGCCCTTTCATCCAGGCTCAGCCGAGCTGAGCGGATTGGAGTATTTGTATTTCCCTCTGTGCCTGCTGAGGTTGTATTCTTGGAGCGGCCAAGCTTTGGTGATCTAGGCCTTGTTGTAGGAATCTAAAGATCAAAAGAAGATAACATAGCATCCTTTCAAAGTTAGGACTTAGGAAGAGTAACCTTATATTGAGTAACATACTGCCTAGCTAAAGTTTAAATCCTATATAACCATTATTGGGAATCCAAAACCAACCATCTCGTGAAAACAAGTCCAGAATAGGCTTTTGGAGCCTCATAATTGTTGGTTCACTTTTCAAATGGTTATTAGCAGCTTCACAAAGTATGAATTATGAAGTTGCAATGAATTTAGCAAAGAACTACATGTTAGGGTACAAACCTAATAATACAATAAATGGTCCAAAGAAAGACATGAATGATATGATGCTTGAGATCATTGTTCATTTTATCAAAATGAACTAATTAGCTTCTCCTAAACATCACATATTTAAAAACAGAGGGATTATTATAAGATAAGAACATCTACTACAACGGTACAAGTTACAAAAAATACATATTCAGGTGTGCAAAGTGCATGATAAGCCCTCAAATTCTTAAGAAGTGTATATGCAACTGTGTAATTGGACTTCAACTATCACGAAATGTAATATATTAATATTGGAATAGAACATAGAAGAATGCCAAAGTTCTTTTGTTTACTGATCAATAGAGAAAAAAATTGTCGCATCTTGTAACAACAAATATGAGACTCCTTCGTTAACATGATGAAGGATATTATGCCAAGATTAGGGTTTAAGTTCATCAAGATGGTAAACTGAATTCAAGAGCTACAGAATTTTCAGACATGATGAGAGCACTTAACAGGCAGAAAGTTAGGATGATTATTTGATTAATAGAACTTTCTCAGGCTGAATCTTTAATGCTAAGAATGTTTTCCACTTTAGCGATAAACTAAAACACTTAATCTTTTAGACTTACATATCTCTAAGGCCAGAAGCCCAGAACTTCACTGGAGGGGAAACAAGAAAGTGAGCCATGGGTAGGGGAGCACAATTACCTTTTTTAACTCAACCTTAGGAGGAGGTGGTTCCTTGTAAAAGCTAGGCATTGGTGCTGCCTTGAAATTTAAACTCTTTCTAAGCATTTTGAGCTCAGCTTCTTCAGCTTCCTGCACAGACACGGTAATAACAAACAGATAAATCCAACATTGTATTCTATGTAGCATTGAGCAATATCACCTCCATAGTTTCATGAAAATTGAATACGGGCACGAACCTTTGATTTTGCCTGCAAGTTGCTTTTCTCCAATTCCTGTGCATGAATCTTCTCCTCAAGCTTTGAGTAGAACTATATCATTGCAGAACTGTGTAAGGAAAAGAATGATACCGATGTGTTCTAAAACTAAAACAAGTACAGTACAAAATTAACTAACAGTGAGTTACCTCTCTTCTTTTTTCAGCTCTCTCATCACACTTAAAACTAAAGCCATAAGCAGGAGTGCTGCCAACCCTCTGAGGTTTTATACTTTCATTTGATTCTTCTTCAATATCCTTTTTGGCAGAACGTTGGTTTGATGGCTTCTGAGTTTTCTTCTTCTCTCTGGATTGGAATGAAGCACATGATGTAAGAAAAACTTTTAATAGCCAACTATGCTAGGTCAAAGAATAAACTTACAGAGAAAAATAATATTTCAGGTATATGTTCATTGGAAACAGATATCTATAGAAACAGAGGATTGTGTAGAAACTAATGTTAACATTTGGCATCATAGAACTCAGTTTCAATCATCACAAGGTGGAAGTCGTAAGCAAACAGTGGTTTCCAAAATGGCAAGCGCCAACATATGAACAATTTAAGAATGACAGATAAAAATGTTTGTGGTGCATGACCTGTTCAAAGAAATAAGAGGATCCAAAGAAAAAAAATCCTTTGCATATTTGACAAGGCCAGTACTTCAAAAGATGCATTAGATCATGTACTCCTCTTTCACTTAAAAAAACTAGCAAATTTAACTGTAGCAATAATGCATAGCCTTGTCATACTCAAAGCAGTAATTAACTGGCCTGGCTTAATTGGATGAATAGAGCAAAGATTTTTAAATCCAGATTCAGAAAACAGACAAAATAACACAAAACAGAGTCACAAAGTGCAAGGTGAAAAAACAAACAGCTTACTTTGAGTCCTCGAGTGATGGGCTCTCCTTTGCAACTGGGCGAAAACTGCTTTTCTCAATCTTCTGAATCCAAACATCACCAACAAATTTGTATAAGATCAAACTGCAATGCAAATTAACATTTCTTGGGGAAATATAGCAGCAGTTATGCATACATAATAAAAATAATGAACTTACTTTCTTACTGACACTGGCATCACCGTTGCTCGAAGAGCTATCAACTAGATCCGGATCAGAAACTCGTGCAATGGGTGCCTTAGGATAAGGATTAGGCGAGCTTTTCCTAACTTGGCTCTTATCTCCGCTTCGAGGGCTCTGTCGCTGAGATTTAACAACCTTTGGTGAATGGTTTTGACTGCCCTGAAAACATGAAAATGCCAGAGAACATGTAACTGACACCAGATCATCGATTTAAGACATCAGCACCGACAATGTGTAAACATGGCAAACCCTTACCTCAGGAACACGGGGCTTTATGTCCTGCGATTGCGAGGTGGCTTCCCCTTCCACCTCTTCTGATGGGTTGATCACCTCGCTCTCGCCCGAATGAGCTCCATCAGCTAGCACATCGTGTTCATCTCCATGCCCCTCTACACCATCACTGGGCGGCAACTTCCCCTTCACCCCATTGTCAATGACCATTGCACCAATAGCATCAGCAACCTCCGCGCTCGCGTCCATTTCACGCTGTCGGCTCAGTATTTCTCTAGACCAGATTAGAGAGAGAACTCCCAAGCCAACAGCTTGCACGAGCTATCCGCACTCACCGCAGGATCATGCTCTTGCTCTGCCGGTCAGCAAACGAATCCGCATCAAACTGGAAGAGAAAGAAACATATTGGACTTCGGCCCTCGTAGCAAAGATAAAGATTTTTCAGAACAGCACGAGCAATCCACCAAGCAAGCAAGGGCGCAGTCCTCACCGGCGGGAGAAGGAAGCAACTCCTCCGGTCCGGGCGGATCAGATCTCCGGTCCACTGCGGCGGTGCCCGGGAGAGACGAGGAGTCGAGGACGACAAGGATGCCGACTGAGAAAGGCGGAGAGGCGCGGTCCCGGTCCAAAGACACCTGGATCTGGATCGAGCCGTGGCTCTTCAGCGCAAGAAAGGAAATGGCAAGGGAAAGGAAAGGTGGCGGCTTTACCTAGCCAGGCGAAAGCGACGGGGTGTGGAGCGGGTGAAGCGCGCGGCGGCCGCGGGGGAGCTGGGCGCGCCGAAGGCAGGAGAGCGGCGGGGGTGGAAGACTCCGGTGACGGCAGCGGCGGCGGCGGCGGCGGCGGGCGAGGTGCTGGGACGGCGGGAGGGGGACAGCGGGGGCGTGCGTGGCTCGTGCTGTGTCTGGGTTTCCGGGTGGTGGTTTCGAATTTCTACTTGGACCTTTCTGCGTTCCTCCAAAGCTAACTTTCTGCTTTCAGTGTATTTTTTCCCATTTTTATTTCCCTTCGGTTTCGTCCTGTGATATGGTTTTTGTCTGTTCCTGCTGTTTATTGTTTTTTTATACTTACTGTTTATTGATTGTGTTATGGTGGAACATGTCGTGGTGAGCGATTCAGGGTGAGCGAGGGGATCGAGGGGCGCTGGGAACGCCGGCCGCGGGGCTCTACCCGCGGCCGACAAGAGGAAAGGGGTTTCCTTCTAAACTCTTGCTTGATTAGATTGATACAGCTCATCTCCTTATATAGAGAGGGTTCCTTGACCCCTAAGTAAGGACTCCATCTTATCCCTAAACCTAACCCTAATGGGCCTGCCAAGCCGGCCCATTAGACCTCTGACAGATTGTTTGTTTGTTTTTGTTAGATGTGTGTTGTTTATTTGTTTTGCTAGGTGTGATATTTGATTGTTTTCACAAATTCGAAGACGGTAGATCTTAATCTTGCTCAGTGGCTCGTGGGCATTGTGTTGTGGTCCACATTTCAAATAATTAGTTCAAATTGGACTAATAAATTGCAAGTATTCGGCTATCAGTCTCCCAATCCAAGCATACATAGAGTGTAATATTTATATTGAAATGTGTTATTTAATCCAAGCATACAATGTTGTTTTAACATTTTTGTATACTTAGTTTTTGTTGTGGATAGCTAAAGTTGTGTATCTGACTTAGAATTTGGAACAGGGAATAGTAATTTCACTTTATGCATGTTTCATCTCTTGATTTTGTATAAAACAAATCGTCATAAAGTATATAATTTTAGAGTTTATAGGTTCAATTTATTTTATTGAATTATATTCAAATATATTTAATGGCTAATGAAGACTTGACATTATTGTTTACAATAAATTAAGAAGGCCCAAAAGAGATGGATTCATTTTCTACAACAAATTTCATACTCCACACATTCTCTGCAAAAGTATCCACATAACAAATATAGAACCACGTGAAGATTTGCATACCAACACTACTTTTATAATAATGATGAAAAGAGTGGTTTATTTACAAGGATCTGATAATAGTGACATTTGTCATCCACCTATACACTTTTTTTAACCAATATAGGGAAATTTTAATGAAACATTGACCGTATTATACTTTCTTTTCTTTCTCTTTCACTTGTCATCTACCGCGGCAAAAACAATTTTGAGGTGTGCATCCTCCTGAGAAAAAAGAAATGAAAAAATAAAAAAAACACAATTGATTAGGTTAAAACCCTGCTGACATGTGATATAAGTCCTTCGCCGCCGTGGTTGTAGATTAAAAAATATTACTACAATCTGTATGTTCTAAGGTCTTGTTTCCTAGCAAGCAGCCATGCTAAGCTCATCTATTTTCTCTCTCCATTAGAAGATTGCCATTTTTGCCCATCTTTCTTTTGTTTTTCACACTAATTGTTTCATGTGAGAGTCAGTGTGAATTTAACTTATGTTTGGTTTGGTGTCAAAATTTTGGGAAGCCAATTTTTTGGTCACCAATTGATTTTCTACCAAAAGTTGTCCATATCTCATATTTGACTTTCTCAAAATGCTGATAGGTTTTTTGCCGAAGTTTTAGCAAGCTAAAAATTGGGCATGCTAAAGTTTTGGTTGCAAACCAACCATACTCTTATCGCCTTGTGGTTTAGAATTTTGGAGGAAGAGAAATGTTTTTTTACCAACTATTTGGTTCAGAGAAGAACAATCACACACGTGACAACCTATGATATCTTTCAAGCAATAAAGCGAAATGCTTAAATCCTTGCGACTAGACAGCTCCATACTAAAATTCCAAATTTCTAATATGAGTGGTAACTGATTCACATCACACATTTCTCGATGTCATATTCTGCGATACTAATATGGTTTTCATTAGTGGCGTGCCGGCATTCAGAATTTCAGGTTCAAAAAATAAAAGGAAGGAAAACAAGAAAGCAGCAGCACTGCTACACTTTTATGCCTTTGGGCCCTATTGGGCCGTTGTCCCTAACCCCCAGTCGCGCCGCCGCACGCACCCGAAAAGCGGAGCGAGAGCGAGACCAAAGTGGTGGGCACGGTGCAGAGCGCCGGCGAAGCGGCGGGTCGGCGGGAGGCGAGGATGATGGAGTCGCGCCGGTGGCAGTCTACGGCGGCGGCTGCGGCGGCCGCCGAGGCCGCGGAGGAGGACACCGGCGGCGCCGGGGGCCCGTCGAGGCGGCCGGCGCGCCGCGGGATGCACCGCGCGTCGCCCTACGGGGGTGGCCCCCGCCGGTGGCTCACCAGGCTTCCCGTGGCTTCGAGGATCTTCCCCACCATGCCTCGCTACAGCGCCCCCTCTGGTGATTCCCCTCACTGCCCTCGTTGTCCGGCGCCTCACTACTGACGGCTGTTGCCCCGTTTGTCGAAGAGGATCGGAAGTGGGGGAAATCCTCGATGTCTTAACTATTTTGCTCGCGAGTTTGTTGCCATTGGTGGGATGGGATGGGATCACCTGGCTCTCGTTTGTTGCTGAGGTTGACGTTTATTCTATCTAGGGTTTAGTGCTAAACGCTTGTGCTATTTCCGTGGTCACCTTGTATCCAATGCTCCAACCTAGGGTTCGATGTGGTGGGCTTCTACTAAAGGGTTATCTAATGCCTGCTCTGCTGAATCTGATAGTGGGCTCTTGATCAAGTGTGACAAAGGTCAATCAGCTGATGCAACTCTATGTTGTTTCTGATTATTGCTACAATTTTGAGCTTAAGGATGCTTAAGGTGTTTTGTGATTGACTGATTGTATGGTTCATTAGTTTTGCTCTTTTGGAATCTTGGGATTCCTAGCTGTTGTCGTTGGTGTGAGCCCATACTGATGTCTAATCGTTATTGTAGGGCCGTTGGAGTAAGAAAAGTAGTTTTACTGCTCAACTAGTACAATTGAATTCATATATGAACCTGCTATTTTAGTTCTTTGCTGTAGGTGACGAGCCTTCTCAGTAGCCCATTTGTATCCCTGTTATAAATTTGATGTATCTGTGAAGTTCTGATCATTTGAGTTAGTGCAAAAAGGGTTCTGTTTGGCCTGCATATGTGCTCAATTGTTTCATGTGGATCTCTTACTGGGGTTTCAAATGTTTGCAGACAATAATCAAGAGGTTCATCGTGAATCGCTGGATCTAATTCCTGAAGTAAGCAGAGTTTCTAATCTTGAGAATGATAATTTCTTTCTCTTTATTTAGGAAAGTATGGATTTTCTAGTTATGAACCCCACTTTTAAAATAAATTGTTACATTACCTTAAATTAGATACTGCAGCTGTCACATGGAAATGTAACCATGTTACTTAAAAATACTCACAACATGAAGATACCCAATTAAGCTCCTTTTTTCTATCTTAGACCATGACAATGAAAAACTAGATCATATTGCTGATATATATTGGCTCATACATGCTGTCAGAATGGTGCCTAGGTTTCCTATTCCATATGTTGTACTTTTGATTCTATCACTTCAATGCTTTAATCTGTCCAAGTTCCCATACTGTTGGAGCTAGAAGGATAATGATTGGTGACCATGTTCTCTTTTGCATTTTGTGCATTACTTGTGAACTGCAAATCTACCTTGTTTGCCTACCAATCCATTTACAATCAAGATATACCTGTTAGTGAATGGTGTATTTTGGATTTTTACTGTGCAAAGTGAACTGCAGACACAATCCATGGAACCAAAAACCAATGTTGCAGCTGTTGAGCCTCCGGCACATGTGAGCAATCAATCCAACCACCTTACGGAAGGTGACAGAAATCCAGGTCAGAGCAACGGGATTGCTGACCTTGAAAATATGTTCAAGCAGAGACATTTTTCCAGGCAGGTTTTCTGCACCTTCTGAACTTTGACCTTCATATAATACTCCCTCTGTTCATTTTAGTGGATGTATTATGATTACAAAAACATAAATTTGACTAATAATTAGTCAAAATTATATACATGCGTAGGAACAAAGTTGCGTAAATAGATTTGTAACTCAAAGATCTTAAAATATGATGTCGATATGTTAGCAATTTGTAAGAGAATTGATGGTCAAAGTATACCTCTAAAGACTTTTAAAGTCCCGATTTTAAAGAGCCTCCACAATATAATTTTTTATTGAAATAATACAATTTCATAGAAATCACTAGGATTACCTTTTTTGAAAAGGAAAACCCCTAGGATAAAAAGGATGGTGCAGTGGGTTGTATCCATGTTGCGTGATTACCAAGGAATACTTGTCACTGTTAGTGTTGACGAAGGATGTTACAACAAAGTATTATGTGCAACTTGTGAATGTCATATCATTTCCATAATTCGACTACTGGAATGGTCTGTAACAAACAATAGTTGGTGGTTTATCTAGCTTTAGTCTTGAGTCTGTCTTTCATTTAAGTTAGGAATTTCAGACAACCGCAGTCCTTTTTGGTGTTGCAGGGCTGAGACAGAACGTCTGATAGAGATCATGCGGTCTAGGACCCCTGATCTTAGTTTTGAAGACCAGAGAGCTCCAGGGTTTGCTACAAAGTGTTTTGAAACCACTCCATTTTCAACACCGTCAAAACTGATTGATCCTCAGTCATCCTGGGGTACTGATGCCCTTCCGCCGTCAAATGTAAGAATGTCACAACTGTGCAATATCAGATCATGATTACTAATCCGTACAGAAGATGTTTGTAAGCACTTGCCTATCCTGTTGACTTTGGGATGTGAATTCTGTTTATATGCTTTCGAAGTTCAGTTATTTTGGTAGCTGAGTAATATTTTTCTGAATTAAGCTACCATTTCAAAAAACACTGTGATTCAATCATTTTTAATCTGCTTCTCTTGCATAATAACAGATTGCAAGTGTTTAAGACCATAATTTATGCACACTGCTTGAGTAATACCATATTAACCCTTCCTTTCCGCTTGATTTGTCGTATTTGTTATCTTATGCTTTGATTTGCATTCTAGGTGCATGGTGTTGGTTCTTTACCAATTGAAATTGAAATTGCAAAAGCTTTTATGAAAGCGCAGACATCAGCCTCAGTACAGGAGTCTCAGAAGCGGAAATTCATAGCTTTGAGTCATGGAGTTGAAGCTGAGAATTCCACGTCAAAAGTTTTCCCTAAAGTAGCTACCGATTCTCCAGTATGCTGGCCTGGTTCAGTTGTCCGAGGTTATACCAATTATCTTACACCAGAAAGCAATAAACGAAGGCCTCTGCCTCAGCCTCTCTCTCGTACGCCTTATGGTGGCTCTGTATTTCGGAGATCTATTAAGGTTGTATATTGATGTTCTTACATTGCAATTGATTTTTCTATACTAAGCTCTGCCGTGCCTCCTTTTTATCGTTACCTGTGTCGCACTTAGTAAGAGCACTCAAATGCCACCTTTGGCAGCTATAACATTTAATGCTTATTTGTTCTGCAATTACAGAACAGTAGGCATGGTGATACCTGCAATAACTCTTCTGGACGATCACAAATTTCAACTCCCTTTTCTATTGGAAGTAAGGTATTGGTTAATTAAGTTTTGTGTATTTACTGTTATCACTTGTCTCTTTTGCTTCATGAAAACAAGAAACCTTGGGCAGATCTAAGCCCACATAGCTGTATTATATGTTGAAACTATTTGTGCAAGTTTGCAATTACTACATAAATTCTATCGTTTCATGGGATTGGGTGGTATCGTTCACCGTTTGAAAGGTTGCCAAACATGAGTACATTCAGTATAAATAATTCATGTAACTCTTTCTCTACAAAACTTTGAACAGTGATCCACAACTAAAAATGGGTTATAACATTGTGTGCTATGTTTAGAGCTTATTGTGCTTTCACATAAGAACTTTTCCATTGTAAAGATGATGTATGCCCATCTGTGCCTTTTGCTCTAATATTCTTATTTAATTTGTAGACAACACTAGAGGGTAAATTTGCATCAACAAACAGCAATAGGGTTCAACCATCATCATCTTCCAGAGGACAGGTTGATGTTTTTGGGTCTACTACTTTCTTTCCAAGAGAGGGTTCTGCTGCTACAAAGAATACTGCATTCAACCCTCACGCACCTTATGGCAAAGGCACCATAGAAAGCAGAACAACTTCTGGCCATGCTTCGGCTGTAGACAACATCTCTAGATGTGCTTCAGTATCTGTGCATCCAAAGTCAAGTGAAACAGCTTTCAAAATACTTCAGCATCTTGAGAAAACTATTCCTTCCCCTACATTGAAGCCACTAGAGCTAAGACATACGTTAGCAAAGAGAAACGCATCTTCTGTTGCCACCAAGAGTCAGATTAGAGGGCCTGATTTCAGTATTGGCAATGGCCACAGACAGAGTGGCATGAACGACACTAGTAGTGCTAATTTGGAGATTGCATCTGCAAAGAAGGTATACTGCTGTTTGCTTTTTGAGCATAATGTACTGTTTAACTAATGTTTCTTAATATACATGTTTAGTGCATAGCAGATTTCTAGTTATGTCCCACCCAATATCTAGTCAATCTTGTTTAAACACAAGTCAACTGGACACTACTGAATTACTGAAAATGTGTTTTTAAGCAATTATACTAAATCACTTTTAAATGTGGTAGTGCAATACAAAACAATGATTCTCCATTTCTTTTTCTTATAGCATTTTTCTCCTGGTCAATTATCTAAGTTCGTTCTCTTCTGCCATCATACATCAGTTGTAAACTATGGATTTGATTAGTTAAAGCAGATAGTACTGTCAAATTAATGACACTCCTCTAAATCAGTTATGTTTTATCTTGTGTTTGTTCAGGTACCTCCAAGCAGCCCCAGTGCAGAAGAGCCAACTCAAAAAATCCAGAGCAGCGGAGGTAACACAGAAGTTCCTGAAACACGCACTTCTCAACAACCTTTGAAATCGGACTCGACATCCACCTCAGCTGCAGTGGCCTCGGATAAAAATACCAGCAAAAGTTTCACCTTCACATTCCCTGTTCCTAAAGCTCCAAGCTCTCTCCTCGAACCGCCACCTACACCCACGCTGGGGTCACCACCAAGGACCCTGCCAATCACTACCGAAGATATTCCCAAGTTCAACTTTGGCTCATCCAGTACGGTCAACAAACTTGTCTTCTCCTTCGACTCCACAAGCGGTTCCGTCGGTTCTGATGGAACAGTCCCAACCTTCAAATTCGGGTCCGATAAAAAGCGAGAGCTATGTTTCAACGTAGCAGGCGGCAAAGACACCGTTTGTTTTTGAATTTTGATAGACGCCATATCTATGGACTTGAATTCTACCATGATTTCTATTTTCGGTGTGCTGATGAAAGACATCGCCTTTTGAAAGCTGGAACGCACTATCTTGGAGCTATGCTATGCATGAGGACATCGGTCTCATTTACGTACTATCAGTATATTCAAACGTTTTTTTTTTCATATTCTTGGTGTCTCGTAGGATACTTAAGCATTCGTGCCCGTGTCATTCTGCATCAATCGATTTGGCCTATAATTCAGGTGCTTTTGATATCTGAGTGTGAATGGAAGTTCATAGTAAAGCCATAAAGCCTCATCCATCCTTATGACCCTTTGGTTCCTGGCCAAGTGTCGCTGCCAATATAAATAAAATCTGTCGAAAAGGTGGATTAGTAAATAAAAACAAAAATAATAAAGAAGAATCAGTATATAAAAGAGAAAACAACATACAAAAGAAAAAAAGAGGAAAAGGAGGCTGCTGGTGCCCATCCCTTTAGTCTCGATCAGTGTTACCGCCCGAGACTAAAGAAACGCTGCACAGCACCTTTAATCCCGGGCGCTGCGACCAGAACTAAATGTCTTTGAGGCCCGAGACTAAAGCGGTTTTTCTACTAGCGAGGGCAAGCGATCTGGGACGTCGAGGTTAAAGAGAACTGCACTCTATCCCTGCCTCCGTGTCGTGGTGGTAGGGCGATCAACTCAAAACGAGGAATCGATCACACTGTAATTTCGGGCAGAACCAGGCCGCAAGGTTTGGTGACGCAGCTACCATGTCCTTTTTGTTAGTAGTAGTCTAGTAGAGATAGGGATACACGCCTCAGGCCCAAGCCTGGCCACGGCCACAATACTCTGCCGTCAACTGCATACCCACTACCATGTCGGGTTACTGTCAAGCATTCTTGAATTATGCTTTTAGCGCTACTTTTTTCTACAATTAAGTACATACGGTATGAAAAGATATAGCTCCCAACTACTGATTTCAATTGTCACCTCAGAAGAGAACAAGCTGGTCGTGAAGCGCTCGCTCCTGCGCGTAAGCAAACCAATAACGTGCCTCGTGACCACGACACTCCCGTCCGTCCAGGTCATTTGGTTTACAATTTGGTTCTCCAAGCAGGTCGTATATAACAAATTGAGCATATCGATGGCATACAAAGTGGTAGCTAAATGGAAGCGCACAAACTCAATCGCCTAGCAGTGATATCATAACCGGATTTGTCAAGTACAACTAGAATTCAGGATCCTCAAATTCAGTTTCTTCTTTAACGAGCCTTCCACGTACCCACCTCATCTTAGCCATTTCTTCAGATGGTGGATCTTCTTCTTCCAGTGTCCCCGGAGGACAATCTTCTCTTGTTTCAGAAGTTTCAGCATGCCTGGGAGCATCTTCTTCCAGTGTCCCTGGCGGATCTGTTGATTCAGCTGCAATGCTATCATGTTTTGACATATCACTGACCATTGATTGCCTAACTTGAAAATCAATTATTCTGAAATCTCCATTCAAAGCGTTAAGTTTTGATGAAGCCGAAGGAAGAAGAAAAGCTCTTTCCATGGAATTCTCGATCCTCTGATATAGTTGTTTTATTCCGGTGAATGCAGATACATCGAAATAGAAACCGATTGCATTGACATTGCTTGGGGGAGGTTTTATCCCATTTACAGGTTTATTCCCTTGCTTCAACACATTGCTTTCGTTCTGTGTCTCGATTCCATGGTTGTAGTGCAACAAAGCCTCCTCTGACATATCACCAGAAGCATTTTCTGGAGGCCCTTCAAGATCAATACATTCAAGTGATATCCTTGCCTCTGTAACAAGCTTTCTAGCTTCTATAAGTGATGCTTGAGCAAAAGGGTTCATTGCTGCAGCAGTTTCCAAAGCATCAGCAGCCTTCTCTGCTTCTGCAATCAGTGACCTGTAAAGAATTAAGCAGCAGTTATTTATGAGGAAAACAATTACAGGTGCATAATGATGATGAATTAAAGCTACAAGTTCACTAATAAGAGTATGTCTCGAATCATCTACCCATTTTCCATTTCGAAATAAAGAGACATACCTGGCCCTTTTAATAGCTTCTTTCTTTTCTATTTCCAGTGCAGCCCTTTGAGCTCGAATCTTTGATAACATCACCAATTTTTCACCTGCCATTGGATCTTTGTAGGGCGTTGCACTTTTCTTTCTCTGAACAGTTGCCCCTTTTCCGTGAGCATCCTCTAAGCTTACAGCTCTGGCATGCATAGATTTCTTTTTCATAGTCTCTCTCTTTACACCTGGTTCTTCAGCAGGTCTTGACTTTCTCGGTGTTTTAGTGCCAGTAGATGATCCATGGTAGCTAGCAATTCCACTACAAACACGTTCACGATATTCCTAAAGGGAGATAGCACTCAAAAGTTAAATAATGATCTCATATGTTCATGCCAATGAAAGTAGCCATGAACTTCTATTGCTCATGCATGCAGAATGAGAAATAGAGGCCCATGTGTGCAACTTCAACTGCTGATGCATGTGGACTGAGAAATAAAGAGGTCCATATGTGATATGGCATCAAAATCATTTTCAAAGAAAATATATGTGAAAAAAATGCTTTTGGGGGATCTTACTTGATTCAACCACTTTGCAGCAATGGCTTCTGCAATTTTTCTCCTCTGCTCAGGAGTTTTTGGCGCTCGTCTGTTACCTCTTGGCCTTGGCATTGATCTCTTTTTCTGGAGATTCCCCAACCACTCTTCCCGCATTTGCTCAGTCAAGATTTTATATGAATTCCATTTGAGGCCATCTCCACCAGCAAAGCCCTTTCTAGCCGCATCAGCTACCATGTCCCTCCACTCCACAAAGCAGCCATCCTGCACCATTAATCTCTGTAGGCGCAAACTCCAACCTCGCCTCACTCCCTCTGATATCTTTACCCGTGTCTCCTTACTGTATCAAGTACAAGCACCATTTAAACTAGGGATGCATCCACCAGTATGTTTGATGAGAAACTGTTTTTAGGAAAACTTCAAACCAAGTATTTCAAAACATTTTATTATAATCATAAAAGCTCTACTGCAAGTCTTAAGAGAAAATGCACATAAGTTCGTAACTGCCAATACAGTTAACTCATCTACAGCTGAACATAGACGTTGAACAAAGTTAAACTGCAGAGCAGTGCAATCAAAGTCAATCCGGAGATAGAAAATGAAGACAGTTTAGCTTGAGAATCATGTATTGATCACTGAATTCTGGGCTCACCAACTCATCAAATGAACAAACAAATTTCTGGAGAAATATAGAACTGCTGAGAATGTAACCATTTCGATGACATGACTAGTTCACCCTTGCATTACCGTATTTGTAATTTTCCTAACTTCCCATAAAAGGATCAACATGGTTGAGATGTCCCCAAGATTCATATGGAATTCAAAGACATACTATGTAGAAAACTAAAACCATATTAGATTAGGCCAGAAGGTTATAAATAGGAAAGAAAGTGATTTCTCATGATTTGGAAGTTAAACACAGAGACAGTAGTTCATTCATTTAAATTTATTAAACAAACAAATTAGTAAATTGCAAAGTACCTCTGTGAATGCCCCAGATTCATCAGCTTTTTCTTAACCTGCAGATATGAGTAACAAATCCATTGATGCAACACATATCATGCACTCATGCTACCCAAAAAAAAATTAAACAAGAGAAATAATATGGAGTTATATCTTCTTGCAGAATTCAAACATCAAATATCTGGACAACTTTATAAATTAACTTTGAGAATAAGACATACAATTAAAAATGGTAGAAAACAATCAATTCTTTTGGTTTGTGTGAATTTTTCTATGAACAGTGCCATATGTTATTTGTAAAGAGCATGCCAGTTAATTTGTGAAAGCTATGTTGATAAAAAGACCACCCTAGTTAAAGAGGTCCCAACAGTTAAATGGCATCAACAAGTCACAAGTTAAAATTGGTGTTTCAGATTTCAGAGCCCACATGGAAATGAATACTGGTACTTTAGTAAAATAAAAGAAAAAGTATAAATTACTATTCTCAAATATGGACAAAGTCCGGATAACCCCTAAAGTATGTTTGGTTCATTTTACACCGGCAAGTATCTCAACCGGTACAATTTATCCCTTTTAAGATTTGTCTTTTTTGTTTCTCCATGTACATGTGGCTTTTTTAAGTTAAAATTTGGTGGGGTGATAGAGGACTACATAAAGTATTTTTTAAAAAAATATAGTATGGATTTTTCATCATTATTTTGAAAGGCTATAATATGTAATAATAAATTAACCATATTGATAGAAAATATTTTGAGAAAAAATCATATTATATTTTCTAAAAATACTTTATGCAGCTCTCTATCATCCCACAAAGTTTTAACTTAAAACATGGCTTGTGCATGGAGAAACAAAAAAGAAAAAACTCGTGAAGGGGTAGATTGGACCAATTGAGATACTCGTGGGTGTAAAATGAACCAAAACATACTTTAAGGGTTATCTGGACTTTGTCCATACTTGAGGGTAGTAATTTGGACTTTTTCCTAAAATAAATTCGGAACCAAAATGCACCATTGTGAGGAAAAATTTGCAATAGAATAGTATAAAATAACAATCTACAGAGATACAAATTCATTTATGTAGTTATACGGATCTACCAAATTTGCATAATGAGACGGATACAAGCTCATCTTTATATAGATGGGATGACATCTTTAAGAAACCTATCCCTAGTAGAATTAAGAAAATAGGTGGCAACTCAACCCGATCAGATACACAGCCTAGTACAACTGCACCATTTTAGGCTGTCGACGATGTGCTACACCAAGCCGTGTGGCCATGTGCACCCTGTAGGTTGATTAGAGGCAAGGAATCCAATGGTGGTGTTCCTTCTATAAGCCAAGCGAGGTCTTCATTGCCTATATATGTGCTTGTACCGTGCAGGGTGCAGCTATCAATCAGTCTACTATTGTTATGCACCATAATCTTGCGTTCAAGGACTACCATGACGCCTGTGATTCTAGGCTCTCATTTTACTTCCCCCTAGGGTATTGTACAACGACTTGGCCCCCTAAATTACACCATCAGGTCACGAAAACAACCACCATTGATGGTATGTTACCTAGGCGAACCTGGATCCACATGCACACCATGGTCACCCACATGCCATATGTTAATCATCCCATCCAAAAAGTTATTTTAATGAACACAAATTCAACAAATCAAACATGTCAATCCTATATGCATGTAAACATTACTCTTTAATCTTTGAAAGGTTCAATGTATTTGTTCACGCAGTGGTTAGAAAGCCTAGGCTGACATAATACATTGCCAGGCAGAGACATTTCTTAATAAGAGGACTGGCAGGCTTTGTAGCAACTTTTAAAGAGGGTAAATCTGTTGATTGTTTACTCAAATGCAGAACTAACAATAAGTAGTCAACAAGACAAAATAGTAAATAATTGGACCACATAAATAATAACAATAATTCTTACATGACTTCACCTTGGGGTCCTGCATCGCAATCCTGGTTCTCTCGCGTATCCGCTGAAGTGTCTCTGCGCACGGAATTCACTCAAATAAAGCAGAACCCTTGTCACAAAGTGTAATAAGCCATTACTTATAAGTTAGCAGCCTCTGTATTTTACTAGTAGAGTGCACGTGCGACACACGCGTGGTAAAAGGATTATATTAATAAATTTATATGCAAATTTTCGTACAAATTATAGATCCAAAATAAAAACTCAGTACTACAAAAATAAAACAAGGATGTATTAAACTGGTGGAATTTGGATCCTTTAGCCATATGAGAAATACTGGACGGCGGTCGGTTTGGGACTGGAGCACCATCGATCCTGGGCGATGGCTAACGGAGCACTCCCTCTATGCAAATCTGAAGCAATGGTGTGCCCACCATGAGGGACGTATGACGCACCTCAGTGTACTGAATCAGATGCACATCGAGGAGTCCAAGACCGAACAATAGGGTTGTGCTTGGCAAGGCAGAACTCATGCGGAAGGGCGAGCGATGTGAGGCACGTCGCTACCCACCAGGTCGGCGTCGCTGTCGTTAGGGATGTGCCGGCACCCGGCCGCCTGCCATCGCTACAAGACTCCGTTGATGGGAATCGACGAGAGAGTGAAGGAGAAATAACGCGAGCGGCATTGAATGTGGGGGAGATTTTTTTTTTTTTGAGAAAATGTTGGGGATAATTGATTGGTTAGATTAATATATGGCCATGATGGTTTCCTTTTTACGGTTTTGGCATAACAATCCAAATCCTAATGAATCCTTGCAATATAATCTAAAATATAAAATACCTCCTTGCGATGGGTCATTCTTTTGCTTGTTATATCTCAGAGACCGACCATTTCTCTGTGATATGAATGGATTTGTGGTCAACTGGCCTGGTATTTCCGTTTGTAACTCAGTTCAGTTTGCCAGTGTATATACATTCATTTGTTTGTTCTGGCTGACTAAAGTATCTCAACATATTGAAGCTTTCTAATGAAACGTGAAAAGCCCTTGAAGTCAAATGCTTGTTAGGCTTGAACACATGTACGGAGTAGGAGGTTACTGCTAACGCGAACTGCCTATCTGCTTGTTGTTTAGACCTGAGTTTCAGCTGGCCATGTTGTGCACCAGTAGTGAGTACAACATCACACCTAAACTAACTTCAATCTGATTGTGCAAACAGGTCATGAAGCTTTATGCCTTGCTTGATTAATCGATCGGGCAACCCAGCTGAAAATTACTTGATGGATGGTTGAGTTCACCAGGATCTTAATGTTTGCAAAAAGGATAAAATCTTCCTTTCTTTCGTGTAATGTGGCTCCGGCAGCATTCCTGTGGCGATTGAAGCTGAATCCGGAGTTCACCGGTGAAGGACGTGAGCTCAGCAGTCAGCTCTTTACTGACGTGGATGGGTGAACCCTTGAATGGGATGGGCTTGAGGCTTATTCCCTTTTGCATCTTCAGATGGCACCCCATGCACGCTCAAAAGAGCCTTCGCCGCGGCGGCCTTCGCCCAAAGCCTTCGCCGCGGCGGCAACTGAGGCTAGTGGAGCTTAGGGCGCTGTCCGTGCTCGGCCAGGGTGCCATGGGCATGGTCTTCCACGTCATGCCCGTCGCCACCGCGGCAGCCAGGACGGACGGCTCTGCCGCGGGCACTGCCGACCCAATGGCCATGGCGCTCAAGACCATGTCCCACGCCACCGCGCGACACAAGGGTGCGGGGCTAGGGGGCACCTGCGGCTACGGCGACGGGCACCGGAGGATCCGGTTCGAGCCCGACGTGCTGCTCGCGCTTCGACACCCACTGCTCCCCTCTCTCTGCGGCATCGTGGCCACTGACGCCGTCGTCGGCTTCACCATGGATCGCTGCCAAGGCGGCGACCTCAAGTCCCTCTGCCGCCAGTGGCGCGCCAAGACCACTAACCCGGAGCTCGTGATCCAGTTCTACGCCCCGAGCTCGTGCTCGTCCTCGAGCACCTCCACACGGCCTCGGCGTCGTGTACGGTGTACCCCGACCTCAAGCCCGAGAATGTTCTCATCCAGGCAACGGGCCACATCATGCTCGTCGACTTCGACCTCTCCACCACGTTGCCGCCGCCCTCGCCGCCGGACGCGGCCGCCGGCTCACCGTCATCACGGCCTCCCTCCTCGCACCACCTCCGCTGGCGCAAGAGTAGGAAGGCGTTGGCGACGGTCTTCGCATGCTTCTCATCACGGCGTGCAGGAACGAGACCTCGTCATGCTGCTCATTGGGGACCCGGACGCAGCTAAGTCAAACTCTTTTGTGGGCACAAAGGACTATGTGGCGCCGAAGATCGTGGCGAGGAGCGGGCACGACTATGCCGTGGACTAGTGGGGCCTCGGCATGGTGCTTTACAAGCCATCGGTCCGTACCACTCTTCCCGTTCCCTCTCCATCCAAGTAGTCCTATGATTTTTTTTTGAAAGAAAACACCCCAAGGGAGACCCCTGAAGTTTAATGTGCCTCACCCAAGATTTGAACCCTGGGTGGGAGCCTTCTAGCTAGTGGTCTTTGCCACTACACCATGAGCTCCTTGGCTAGTCCTATGATTTTGGGTGATGGGTGGTGGGTATATGGGCGGGTAACCTCAGTTGTGGTGAGAAAATAAAATACGAGGTGGACTCACTCAGTACGCAATACAATTTTTTTCTTCCGCAATTTCTGGGTCCACGGAAGGCCTGACAGGTGGGGACTTTGTGAGGGGTTGGGGAGTTTTTTTCCGAATAACAAAAGTTCCAATTCTACTTGATGCTTATGGTATAGATTTTATTTGGCTCCTACTGTAACCCACCTCAGTTACGAATTTTACACAACATTTTTTCCAGCAAACCTACGACTCCTCGGCAAATCCAACTATTATGCCCGTTGAGTCGCGATGCAACTAGGTTGTTTTTGGTTGACCCAAACACTAACCCACAATACCCAAATAGCTACCAGTTGTTTTTGGGTTGAACCAAATAAATTCAAACCCTGGAACCAGTTAACCCAATTGGGTCACGGACATGCGGTCTGCAAATGAGCGTATGGTGATGTTGCATACGGGCGGCGCGTGACCGACAAAGGGGCGTTGCTGCCGCAGAATCCGAACTTGATGTGCTACGCTTGTGATAGCAAATTGATGTTCTTCTTGAACTGACATTCCTCTCTCCTGCTCCATGAGACCATGGCCGTATTGCATGAGCACGCCATCGTCGCACCTGGAACGCATGGCCGCCATCAAGAACAAGGACTACACCAACACCATCACCGTGAGGACGACGAGGAGAGCTTAACTCCGAGTACTACGAAGACGACGACGTCCTCGGCGGTGCGATCGATCGGTGCGTAGCGATCCTATTGGAGGCGGCGGAGAGCCGGAAGGCCGCAGTCCGCGAAGGTGCGGCGGCACCGGGAGGTGATGGCCATGGAGGAGCGGCGAGGGTGAGCGCGGCAGGCGCGCCGCAAGGCCAGCGAGCAGTGCATGATCGCGCTCGCTGCCGCCAAGCACAAGCACGGCCGTGGAACTTCAGCATGTGCTCATGTCGAGTTCATGGCGAACGCGGGAGCGACGGACGCCAAAAGCAACGCCGCAGCAATAGACGATTGGGTTACCCGATAACCCAGGATGTTTGACACCAACTGGAACCAGAATTCAATGGGTTGATATATTGGGTATTTACACCACACTTTATATTTTGGGTAGTGGGTCATTGGGTTGACCCAACAAAACCTGCATCCTTACCGTTGAGACATGTTTTACTAACACACGGTTGCAACAATATTCAGACAACATTTTGAAAACAACTTAAGCACAGGAAAATTAGAGTATTACTATACCTGGGCTGTGCTTCCTTCCCTTGTTCCACGGCGTGTTACCCTTGTTCGCCTGCGATATTCGCATCCGCCTGAGCCTCTCCCTCTCGTCCACGTCCTCCTGCTCCTGCTCCTCCGTCAGGAGCTTGATTCCTACCGCGTCCGCGCCGCCGTCCAGCGCCAGTGCAGGGTTGGCGTCCGCGACCACGCGGACCGGGCTGCTGCAGGGGCGTCGCATCGGCACGAGGCGCAGGAGCTGCTGCCGCGACGAATCGGAGGAGCGCGGCCACGGGGACATATGCTGGAGCCGTGGCCACGACGAGATCCAGTAGCAGCCCTGCAGCTGCGGGCCCATCGGACGAGTGGCGCTGTAGCCTGTGAGGGCGTGAGGCAGAGGCGACGACGAGCAGAGTTGGGGCCTGGGGACGACCGGCGCGGCGAGCTCGTGAGTCGTGAGGAAGAGGCGGCGACGAGCAGGGTTGGGGCTTGGGGACGACCGGCGCGGCGAGCTGGGAGCGGCCGCCGGAGCCGCGACCCCGCGACGCTGCGACGGGCGAGCCGCGAGCGTCGACCAGCAGTGAGGACTGAGGAGAGCTGGAGAGGAGCGAGCGCAGCGAGGTGTGCGGCGGCCGTGCGGTGGGAAAACGAGGATAGGCCCAAGTTTCGAAAATGAGGATAGGGTTGCTGTGCAAATCTACCGTGTTTGCCTACCCATCCATTTACAAGGGGTGCTTTTAGTTTCCGCGAAGAGGTGATCAAAAAGTCGCATCGGATACGGTAGTGTACTGTAACACTTTTCATTTATTTGTGATAATCGTTTCGTTGTTCTACCATGACTTAACAAGCCTCAAAAGATTCGTCTCGTCGTGTACATCAAAACCATATACTTAATTTTTTTATTTACCTACATTTAACGCTCTATATTTGATGTGATAAGTGAATAGTAAAGTTTGGAGAGAGAAATTTAGAAAGTTTGTGGGAACTAAACAGGGCCAGGCTCATCCAGTACGGCCAACAAACTTGTCTTCTCCTTCGACTCCACAAGCGGTTCCGTCGGTTCTGATGAAACAGTCCAAACCTTCAAACTCGGGTCCGATAAAAAGCGAGAGCTATGTTTCAACGTAGCGCGTGGGGTGATGAGATAGAGAAAGGGGCCCTTCCCTACGCTCACGTCACCCCTGCGAGGCGACCGAGCGGACCCCCCGTGAAACCCTAGCCGCCGCACTTCGGTTCCTCCTTCCCGCCGCGCCGTCGCCCGAGCAGGCCGCCTGTTGCTCGCGTGGCCAGTGGTGAAGGCGGCGGCGGGGCCACTTCTCCTCCTCCTGGCGTCTTCGGGCGGACGCGGACGCCGAGCCTCCCCGAAGTTCCCTCGCCGACGGACGTGACGGCGGCGGCGGGAGCCACCAGATCCGGCGTCGCCCCGGCCGGATCTGGTGGCGGCGCGGCGAGGACGCGTGATGGTGGGTCGGAGGGGCGGCGGTTGGCGCCGAGATGTGGCGACGACGGCGATTGCTGGCATGGACAGGCGCGGAGAGCAGTGGCAGGCGGGAGGCTTGGGCGGGGGCCATCGGGCCGCACCGCTGCTAGCCGTGGTTGGCCGCACCTCCGTCGGCCGACGGGCCTCTAGTGGCGGCGCAGTCACCACTGCCGCACCACTGCAGGCTGGTCGGCACGCGGGCGACGGGTTTTGGTGTGGTGGTGGGTGCTCCTCTCCGATGACGTTGGCCCGGCGCCACCTTGGTGGTGGGGCTGGGGGTGGCTGGTGCACGTTGATGACGCCGTGGTGGGGCTATGAGGTATGCCGGCTTCTTCCGGGAGGCGATGTGTAACACCCTAAAATTCATCACATTTAAATTGTAGCAACCATTTTAATTTTTCTAGGAATTATTAAGGCTTAAATAAATTTTCTAGGAATTAATTGGAATTTCTAGCCTTTTATTAATTTAAATATCACATTAAATAATGATTTTAGTCAAAATAAGTTTTTGTTGCATTCATGCTGTTGCATATATTTTTGGTTGCTAGTAAATCAAGTTGGAATTTAAATTCTGTTTAAATTCGAATTTGATTTGTTTTTGTTTGAGTTTTAGAAAAGTTTAGAACAGCCGAGTTCGTTTTTGCCCCTCGAACTCCTGGCCCAGTCCAACTTTGCCCCTTTATCTTTTCCTCTCCCGACCCGGCCGATTCCTTTTCTTTTTCCTCGGCCCGTTCCACTTTCGGCCCAACACCGGCCCGTCCTTCTTCTCCTCCCCGCCGCTCACTCTCTCGCGCTCACTGGCAAGTGGGGCCCGGCTGTCGGGTTCTTCGTCTCCGACAGGGACTTCCCCGGCAGAGTCCCGAGCGCCGCCGCCTCCGTCTCCGACTCCGCCCGCCGCACGCCTGCCCGAGCCCAAGCTCCGCACCTATTTAAGCGCGCGCACCGCCCGCAACCTTCCCATCGAAAATCGAAGCCGCGAGCCCTCGAACCCTAGCTAGCGCCGCCGCCTTTGACCGAGCTCAAGCCGCCGCCGTCGATTCGCGTCGTCGCCGCCGCTCCTTCGCCGTGAAGCACCCCAGGAGGTTCGCCTCGACATCCCGCACCTCTCCTTCGTGATCTTGACCGATTTTGGCCGAGCTTTGCGCTAATTGCTCACCGGCCGATCTTGCAGAGCTCCGCCGCCGCCGTTGCTCGTCGCCGGCCGCCATCGTCGCCCTTTCCTCGTCGAGACCTAGCCCAGTGAGTCCGCCATCGCCTTCTCATCCCTCCTGTCTTGTTCTTGTCGCGAATTGCAGCCCCTATCCTCGCGTTCGTGTCGCACCCGAGAGCTCCGCCGCCGCCCATGGCGCCGCCGTCGTGGTTCATCGTCGGTGCGCCATCCCAGCCACCCAATCCACCCTAGATGTACTCGTCGTGGCCCTGTGAACCCGTAGAGCTTGATCTCGTCGTGTTTGGAGCACCGTAGCCGAAGATCGAGGTTAAGCCGGCGAAGCTCCGCCGCGGGATCACGCAGCGCCGCCGTCCCGGCCGTTGCCGGCGATACCCCCTCGGCCGATCTGTTTCTGGCCGTCGGACTGAGATCCAACGGTCCACAATAGATCCAGCCCCGAGTCAAATAAACCAGATAACGGTCAGCGTGGCAAATTTGCAAAGAAGCCCTTAAAGTTTTTAAAAATCAACCCGCAGTCCATCCTAGTTCAAAAATAATTCCAAATAGGTCATTTTTCTTCTGTTTTAGCCCCTGCAATATTTAAAATTGTGCCCGAGGTCCTGTTTTGGTCTTTTTACCCGTAAGCCCTCGAGTTTTTATACAAAATTATGTTTTAGCCCCTGGTTTTTCGCAGTTAAGCCCCTGGAACTTTTAAAACTTTGCCAGCAAGTCCCTGAACCTTAGAAAAGCCATATCTTTTGCGTTTTAACTCCGATTTTAGTGATTCTCGCGCTCACGCGTTCGTTGTAACGTGTAGATTAGTTTTGTGCTGTTGTTTTCTTCTGTTGGAATTGTTTGGTGTACTGTTTCTTATTTATTGTATTGTTTCCTTGCATGTGAATGTGTGATGCGATTAGGAAACGACCAGTTCGAGGATTTCTCTGAAGAACCAACTGTTGGAGAATGATTTGAGCAGCAACAGAGTTGGGAAGAAGGCAAGTGTATTATGTCATGCAAATGTCCTAATAATTATTAATTTCACCACCCATGCATGTGTCTTAATTTGATGGGTACCTATTTAAGGATTTGCCTAGCCACTATATTTTCCTGTCCCTGAAACTGGGTTATTTAATTAACTTTGATGGTAGATGATGCTTAGCTTGCTCAACTGGGATTGGATAATTGAACCCCTACTCTATGTTCCATTACTACCTTTTTAATCAATTAATGGACAAGATCATATCTTTTTAATTGGAACATGGAGAACCACCCAGGAAAACAGTACAACCATGAGTGTCATGTGGCTCTGGCTTTGACTGACTAATTAGGTGCTCTGGTTTATGGTAGCTTTACCCGAAAGGGGCATGGGGGTGGCGGTTGACGGGGTATAGCTCGGTCCTTTTGAGCTGTGGGCTTTGGTAAGAGACAGACCTCATTAGGGAGGGTTATGCTTTGCTTCTGAACCGGAAACTTTAGTGGGCTATCATTTATTAGAGTGCTTTTGTAAAGGTCTCATAGTGAAACCTAGTATTCGGTCCACGTGGTGTGGGAAGGGTACAATGCTCTCGGGCAATGGGAATCACGGCTTATGGTGAAAGTGTACAACCTCTGCAGAGTGTAAAACTGTTATAACAGCCGTGCTCACGGTCAAGAGCGGCCTGGACCCATACATGATAATCAAACTTGAACATGATCTAAATCGTGGTTACCTGAATATGTTGGGAATATGACATTCATTAATTTGTGGGTGGTATATACGTTCATTTGCTAGTAAATAGTTACTTAATAAAACTTGACCAACTAAAAGTGCTTACTGCAGTATGGTCAGCCAACTTTTTTTTTTGCCTCAGCCTTGTATGTCATATTACATTTGCTGGGTACGTTATGTGCTCATACTTGTTGCCTTTCTTTCTGTTATTGCATCTACTACACCCGGAATGCTGCTCAGATTGGGAGAATTTTGAGGATTTCACTACTGGTTTTGAGGAGTTCTAGGCGAGTCTCCCCCAGTCAATGCCTGTGGAGTTGGAGTCACTTTTGCTTCGTTAGATAAACGTTTATTTAAGTCTTCCGCTACGACATTTGAGTCAACTCTGATATTGTAATAAATGCACTATAATACTCTTTCGTTATGCATGGTTATGGATATTCACTTGTGACGTCTACCATATGTGTGTAAACTGATCCTGGCGCACATATGAGATGCACCTGGTTTTGCCTCTAAAACCGGGTGTGACACGATGCAGAGGCGAGGAAGGGCGGGATTCTTGCCTTGCCAAGAACGGGCGGCGGACATGGTGCTGAGTTAGGCGAAAGCCTTTACTGACGCATGGCAGTAGCGATGATGGCGGCGTCCTTGTGGCGTCGCTCTCCCTGTTGGGGGCACCATTGCGAGGCACCATGCCCCCTGCTTCTCGGGGCTCTCAAGGGTGTGATCCCTGTCCATTTTTGGATGTGCGACGGCGACGCCATTGGCGCTGTGCCCTCCTTGGAGGCGCCGCATTTGAGACCGTCTTGGCTAGGCAGGGATGGTGGTCGGTTGGTTATGTTGCCTGTGCGTTGTGGCAGAGGAGGTGCGCTTGATCCATGTTGGCAGGATGGTGCAGAGGACCCGTGGGGGTGTAGCCTTGGGTCGGCGCGCTTGGTGCAGTGGTGATCTTGGTGACGGCTGGATGGAGGTGTTGCTCTCAGGCTATTTACACTCGTCATACTCAAAACTTATACTCTAAAGGGAATATTCCGCCCTTGTCATCAAGATTTTACAGTACAATACAAGTTTCTCTGCACCCATCATCACCTATACCCCATACTCCATACCAACCACCGGACGTAGGACCCACGCATTATATATTTTTCTACTCCTCTCCTCCCTCACTCTCGACTCTTTCTCTCTCCCTCCCTGCCCCTCCCCTACCTCGCACCGACCGCCGCCTCCCCTCCCACCCCCTCTCCGCCCACCGCCTCCCAGCTCCCCGCCCCGGAGGAGCTCCGCGCTCTCTCTCTCCCTCCCGCGCCGCTCTTTCCTGCCCTCCCTCTGGCCGCCGCCGGCCGCGGACAGCGGGGCCGGCGCGCGCGCGGCTCTTCGGCCGGGCGAAGGGCGTGGCGGCTAGCGTGGGCCGGGCGGGGTGGAGGCCCTGGTGCCGTGGAGGCCATGGCGCGGCAACAAGGCGGGCCATGGAGCTCCCGGCCGGCGGTGCAGAGTGGGCGCGGGAGGTGATGGCGGAGTCCCGCCTCCTCGCCGCAGGCCATGCCATCCCCGCCTCCTCGCCGCCGACCACGCCATGCTCGCCTCCTCGACTTCCTCCAAGGCGAGCTGGAAGACGGCGGTGGTGGCAGCAGATCTTGGCGGTGGATCTTGGAAGACGGGCGGGTCCCTCTCCTCCGCGGCGCCTTCGTCTCCCTCGTTCGTCGCCGGCTCCGTCACGTTCGTCGCCACGCCGTTCGCAGGCTCGCCGGAGTCGTGCGGGGCGGTCAAGCGTCGGCGGCATCCAAGGGCAGACGCCAGTGTGGGAGCGGCGGGCGCGGCGGGCGCGGCGACCATGGCGGGCGGCGGCCATGGCGGGCTCCCTCTCTACGCCGCGTGCGGTGAGGTTGGAGAACGGGAAGGGGTGGCTCCGAGCGTCACGTCCTCCCACCTCTTCTCGCCGCGCCATGGCGGAGCTCCCCGTGCGGCAGCGGCCATGGCGGGCTCCCTGTGCGGCGGCGGCTCACCTCTGCTCCCTCTCCGCCGGCTTCCCTCTCCCTCTCCGAGCTGCGGTGCGGGCGGTTGGCCGCGCGGGCCCGACGTCCGTCGTGGCAGGGTAGCGTCCAAACGGGGAGCCGCTTGATTTGGCGTTTGGCGTCGCCTCGGGGTCCGTGCCACACCGCTTGAAGTTTGCCTCTACAGACGAGTTCTTCCTTGCGTACGCGGTAAACACTGTAGTGTTTGCTCTTACCGTTTTCCCACTACTAGTAGTCTCAGAGGAGTTTCATGTATCCGAGTCCTTGGCAGAGGAGTGTGAGGCGTAGGATGAGGCGAGGCCCCCGCACAGAGTGGCTAGGATCGATAATTTCATTGGTGATGTAATGAGAGTGTTCTACCGAAGCAACGTCGGAGCAGGGGGGGTCGGCGACTGAGTGGGTGTGGCCTGATAGTGATAGCCCATGGTGGAGAAGTTTCAGATGGCCACTTGTGCTTGCAGTGGGTTACGGCTTCGGACGTGGCACAACGTTGGTGACGACGGCGCGGGTTGCGGTGGCTTTTTGTGGCTCTTCTCCCAGGCTGTGGTGGTGTAGTGTGTTGTTGTGTGCGTTGTTCGCGTGCGTTGTTTCTGTGTGATGGCGTTCGTTTTGGCGCGTGATATACTAATGCTTTTTCTTCTTAAATGATATGGGAGTGCTCCTGTCTTTACTTTCAAGAAAATGTTTCAACGTAGCAGGCGGCAAAGACACCGTTTGTTTTTGAATTTTGATAGACGCCATATCTATGGACTTGAATTCTACCATGATTTCTATTTTCGGTGTGCTGATGAAAGACATCGACTTTTGAAAGCTGGAACGCACTATCCTGGAGCTATGCTATGCATGAGGACATCGGTCTCATTACGTGCTATCAGTATATTCATTCAAACGTTTTTTTTCCATATTCTAGGTGTCTGGTAGGATACTTTAGCATTCGTGCCCGTGTCATTCTGCATCAATCGATTTGGCCTATAATTCAGGTGCTTTTGATATCTGAGTGTGAATGGAAGTCCATAGTAAAGCCATAAAGCCTCATCCATCGCGCCCTGTTCGTTTGGCTGATGGCTGATGGCTGGCGCTGGTTTTTACTGAGAGAAAAACACCGCTGGCCTGTTAGTGGCTGACGCTGGTTTTCACTGAGAGAAAAACACTGTTGGCTTACTGAAAACAATCCAAACAAACAGGCGACCCTTTTGTCCTGGCCAAGTGTCGCTGCCGATATAATAAAATCTGTCGAAAAAGGCGGTGCTTTCCCTGTAGATGCCGCGTTTGATCCTGTGCATTTTGACGCATCCCTGCACCAGCCGATTCGATCGATTACCAAAGGGGGAGCACAGCACGGAGGATGACGTGGCCGATAACGACAGGAGTCGTGTCCGAGTCACGAGAACGACCGCGAAGTCACTGACGAAGGAGAGGTATAGAAATTAGGGTTTTATTTCATGTATATATAGAAATTAATGTCTATAGTCCATGTCTATAGAAATTAAGGAAATAATTAATGCATGTTTTCAACTTAGGCCTCTGCATCGGGCAGTACAAAAAAGAAGCGAGCAGCAATAAAAAAGATGGACCCGGATGGCCATTACATTATCACTGAGGTCAACGATCAGGGCGAACCAATAGCTCTGGCCGCCTCGGTCAGGGAGATGATCAGATCAGGGCGAACCAATAGCTCTGGCCGCCTCGGTCAGGGATCAATCAGTGCGGATGTCTTGTTAGGAACCACATTTCAATCATCATCCTTTCGAATGGACTTGGGACCTGTTTAGTTCTAAAAAGAAACTCATAAACAGTCACTAGGGAAAATGAGTGGAGAAGGAGAGGGTGAGGGAGAGGCGGAGGGCGACTCGGCCGGCGATCAACTCAGGTGGGAGCCCGTTCCGGCTCGCCGGCGGCGTCAGCACTCGGAGATCCCGTTCCGGGTTCCACCAAAGAAGCTGCAGGTTGCGGCCGCTACGCGGGTTCGACGGCGAGCTGCGACGACCCTACGCAAAGAGATTACTCAGGTACGTCAACCAACTTTTACTGCTGTAGTTTGGCCAGCGAGGGAAGACGATGGATCAAACTCCATCGATGGTGCCGCAGTTTGGCCAGCGAAGGAAGACGATGGATCAAACTCCATCGATGGCGCGGGTGATCGGTGTACATCCGACCCCGCCGCAGACCTTCGACAACCGGGCTGCAAGGCTCGTTTCTGGGATCCGGACAATGATGCCGAGTCTGCTGTGTCAGATATCGATGCATCATCGCCATGTACACCAACCTTGTTAAGACATGCTTCGGTTCATGGCTTTTCAAAGGCGCAGTTGTTTGAGGTAGAGAATGCGTTACAAAGCTCGTCAGTTAGGAGGCAAGTAGAGGCCTCGGCATCCCCGCCGACCTCTGCAGAACCAGTCCAGTTGGTGCGGAATGTCTTGAAAGCACTCACCGACGTCCGCAAGTCGACGATGAGGCCGTGGTCTGGGCGTCTGCCCGGACAACGGATGTCGCCGGTCCTAACTTTAGGTGATTGCAAAATACGAGATGGCTGGCGTTGTGGTACACAAGGTGCAGGAAACTTTAGGGAGTTCCTGGACAAGGCTTCGCTGTCTTCCAGATCACCGGAGCTGGGAACGAAGCAGCCATATTCAAGTACGAAACGGCCGGTCAACAAGTTTAGTTCAGATTCGAAATTAACGGAGGCAATCAAGGCACCGGCTGTGAATGAAAAATTTTGGACGGGTAGGTTTCCACGTGCGTTGTTGAAGCCACGGGCCCAGCAAGCATTGGGTCGAGCCTGTCACTTGGCCAAACTGCCCAGGCGTTTTCTTAGTCAGTCAATCGATGTCCAGGCATCCAACAGGATAACCCTAGCCGCAACGCAAACACTGCTCGCACCTTCCTACGCTGAGATCGTACGTACGGCGGGTGGTGAGATGAATGCTGCGGGCGGGGCGATGAACGGGTCTGGTGGGCAGATGGCTGGTGCGGAAGGAAGGAGCGGCGGCAGGGGCTACGGCAACACCCGTGATGCAGGCCGGCAGAACTGGTCGCGGAGGGGGACGCTACGGGGGAGGAGGCCATGGTGAGTTCCAAGGGCAAAGTAATGTTGCTAATCATGGACTGCGGTTCAATCCAAACTTTGATGGCCATCCACCACGCTATCACCCAGGGTGGAATGGACCTAGACACTGGAACCACAACAGCCATCAACGTGACTACGGGCGTCACTATCGCCCACGGCAAAGGGGTCAGCAACCACCGGAGCAAAGAGGCCCTCACCATGGCCGGGATGCTACCGGGGTGCAGCATAGGGCGACGGGCACTGGAGCTCATCCGGAGACACAAGGAGCTTTTGAGGACGGAGCAGTGCACGCTGCGCTGCATGTGCAAGGCAGGGTTGAGAACCCATCAGTAGTGCCAACACCAGGGGCACAACAACACTTGCCTCAAGGGACTGCAGCTAGGGCAGTGGTCAAACCACAAGAGGTAAATGGGGAGAAAATAGCGACAGTTGCGAAGGTATTGCAGGGCTCTTCATCAGGCAGTGGACCTAAGGATGCTGACACAGAGAACCTGGAGGTTTTGGCAGCAGGATTTGGTACAGGCCATGTTTCTTTGGGGGTGCAAATTTTTTTCCACCCCTTTGACCAATAATTAAGAGTATTAAATAACTCAGTTTACAAAACTACCTTCACAACGTTGGACTATTTCACGAGATCTATCTAATGAGGCCTTTGACCGCACGATTAGAGAATGGTTACTGTAGCATTACTATAGCAAAACATGGATTAAGTAGGCTCATTAGATTCGTCGCGCAAAGTTGCACTCATCCCTAAAAAGGTTTTGCAAATAGACTTCATTTAGTACTTCATGCGTGAAAGATTCCTTTTGGAAAAAAATTTCCTCCCTCTCGTGAAACACGGCCACAATTGAACAAGGAGGGATGGGTGCAACAGGGAAAACTTGCCGGAGATGTGGTGTCAAGGGTCACATACTCTATGAGTGCACAGTCAAAGTTTATTGTGACATTTGTAAGAGTACTGATCATGCATCTTTGAGGTGTCCTATCCTAAAGCAGGTTAAACCGGTGGCTCATTCTGTTGGTACTGCAGTGGACTCCTTGGTAGCAGTGTATATCCCCCACCCTCCAATACAGCCACCAAAAAAGGAGTCCAGATATGGTTTGGTAACAGTAACAGGAGGTACTTTGACAGAAGAGGGATTAGTAGAAGCATTGCGTAACATGGTTAGCGATACTTTTCAATGGGAAGTTAAACATCAGGGAGACAATGTGTTCAAGGTCCTTTTTCCGACAAGGGGAATTCTTCAGAGGTATACCACTTTTGATGCTAGACTTAAAAGTGGGATTATACTAAGTGTTATGATGATGATGAGTATTTTGGACACCCATTGCCGGTGGTGTGGATTCGTGTGCTGAACCTGCCAACGGTCTTGAGGGAACAATATCTCATTTTATGGTCGATCGGGACTTTGTTTGGGGTGACTCAGGACGTTGATATAGTGACTTCGCGTGCTAACAAATTTGGACGCTTTGCTGTGGCTGTTCTGGAGCCTGAAGAAATTCCCACAAGGGTTGATGTGGTGATCGGAAATCGATATTTTCAGCTGCAATTTGAGGTGGAGCCATTCCCACCAAATCTCGGCCTTAAAGCTTTGTGGGAGAAAGAAAATGATAAGAAGGATGACGGGGAAGATGATGCAGCAGAGGATCAAGAAATGAAAGAGGCTAATATCAAGGAGACTGCAGCACCAGCACCGCCTAAACAACAAACACCAGGAAGTGAAAAAGAGGCGAGTAAAAAAGGTAAACAGACAGCAATGGAAAATAATTCGGAGATGGCAATGGAAAATAATTCAGAGATGGTAACGGAAGTTGACTGGGATGGTAACGACCTCTTGGGTGAGGAACATGACATAAGCAGAGAAGCAAGGACTGCGGTTGGAGTTGAGGAAGGTGAGCTGGTCAATGTGACAAAAGTTGCAATGTCTATGGCTGGAGCAGCTACTGACAGAGTGCATGCACAGTTAGAGTCAGGACCCTCACTCCCCTTGACTAGAGCACCGGCAGCACCTAAGATCAAACCTGCCCAACATGTTGTACCACAGAAGGCAGCACAGGGAGCAAAAGCACTGGGAAATCAGGAAAAAAATGCAGGCTAGTCGGCAGACCACATTGGCTGGAAAAGATCGTAGGACCACGGCGAAAACAGGTCTGCAAGCAGTTAAACATGTTCGGGGCCATAAAATTCAGAAAATGAATGATAAAACCATTAAACAGGGAGAAGGAAAAAAGGCCAAGTTATTACCAACAGCTATAGAGACGTCTAAGGGGGCAGGTGGAAGCGAGACCAATCTTGGGGGCTTGCTGAATTCTCTGCTCAAGGCGGGGATTGCTGCTGATGGGAGTACAGAAAAGGAGCTTGGCAGTGATATGGTGATGGCATCGTTTTCTGCGGACAGCGAGGGAGGACTTACTCCGGTGCCCGTGGCGGATACAAGCCTAGGGCCACCTGGGCTATGGCCCTAGGCGTGGGCCGAAATTATCCACTGATATTACTGTAGCAATAAAGAGGCCCAACAGTTATTTACGAATTGGCCCATGGACTGGCCCTAGGCCTTGGGCCAAAATCTGTCCGCCCCTGTCCGGTGCGACGTAGCAAGCGCAATGCTGGAACTGCGGACATGGACTCTCTTGAGAAGGCGGAAAAAAGGGTGGCTCACAAGAACTTGGAGGACGTTCAAGGTAATCACAATAAAAATTCTGTTTGTTCCTTTTCAAATAATTATTTTGTTGAGAATTTTGGGGGAGTGGGCATTCTGTTGGGGGGTAAAGAAGATTGTGTAACGAGGTCGGTGAATTTAATAAGGCAAACTGAATATGATCGTTCCAATAATGCTGTTATTCATAAAGTCATTGAGTCGGATGAGGAAGAAGTTGATGAGGACATCGACCTTGATGTTCCCTCCTTGAACCGAATTTGTGGCGGTTTGATGGAGGAACTAATAGACGATGACGCTGCGGACCTTGCCGGGGACTTAGTGGAAGTCCCTGTCAAGGAGGCAAAAGAACTTAAAAAGAAAAGGAGGTCTGCAACAAAGAAGAAAAAATTTTAAAATGAAAGTTTTTTTTCTGGAATTGTAGGGGGCTTCGGGATTTGGCTAAACATACCTTCTTGCATGATGTCGCTAGAGACAAGCAGTTAGACTTTATAGCTTTGTCAGAAACTAATAAATCATCCTTTTCGGGGACCTGTCTAGAATATTTTAGTTCTAGTGAGGAGTTTTTTTGGCATTGGCGAGCACCAAGAGGAATGTCTGGTGGATTGCTGTTGGGAGTAAAGCAATCAAAATTTATTGTGGATAAGGTTGACGAGGGAGATTTTCATATTCGCTTTCTCATCACAAATAGGGAAGACGGGTTTAAATGGGTTCTTATGTCTGTCTATGGGGCAGCACAAGAAGAACTCAAGGATGCCTTTCTTTCAGAGTTGGTGAGATCATGCAACGCTTGTGATAATTTGCCGTTGGTGGTGGGGGGATTTTAATATAATTAGAAATCCTTCAGAGAAAAATAATGATAGATATAATGATAAATGGCCGCTTCTTTTTAATGCAGTGATTGAAACTCTCAATTTGAGAGAAATTGACATGACCGGGAGAAAATATACATGGGCTAACTATGCGGAGATCCCAACCTATGAAAAGCTCGATCGGGTCCTAATATCTACAGAATGGGAACTTAAATTCCCATTAGCCTCGGTTCAGGCCTTGACCCGAGAAATTTCAGACCATACACCTCTATTATTAAGCTCCGGAGATCCATCACATCGAGGCAACTCTAAGAATTTCAAATTCGAGTTAGGGTGGCTTATGAGTGATGGGTTCTTTGAATTGGTAAGGGAGGTCTGGGAAACAGAAAATAGAGGCCAAACTCCAATTGAGAGATGGCAAAATAAAATTAGGCGCCTAAGGAGTTTTTTAAAAGGTTGGGCTCGGAATAAAGTTTCACAGGACAGAAGGTTAAAGGATGATTGGCTAAAAAAAATAGATGCCTTAGATATTAAAGCTGAAACTGTTCTGTTGTCCCAAGCTGAAATAGAGTTTAGAAATCATCTAAGATGGCAGTTGACTAAGTTGTTAAGAGAGGAGGAGATCTATTGGCTCCAACGTTCCAAAACAACAAGGTTACTGAAAGGAGATGATAACACTAAATACTTTCATCTAGTGGCAAACGGCAAACATAGAAAAACTAGAATTGTGCAATTAGAACAAGATGAAGGAATCATTGTTAGGGATGACAATCTTAAGAACTATATAACCGAGTACTATAAGGGGCTGTTCGGACCACATTCACCAAATTCTTTCTCACTAGACGAAACAATGCGGCACGATATACAACAGGTTTCGGAGGAGGAGAATGAAGTAATGACAGGACCGTTCGAGGAAGAGGAAATTAAGGCTGCAATTTTTCAAATGGAGCATAACAAAGCTGCAGGGCCTGACGGATTCCCAGCTGAGTTCTATCAAGTGTTTTGGGAGGTTATAAAAACAGACTTGATGCCCCTTTTCCACGACTTCCATGCAATGAGGTTGCCTTTATACAGCCTTAACTTTGGGGTTATAACGTTGTTACCAAAGAAAACGGAGGCTATTAAAATACAACAATACAGACCGATATGTTTATTGAATGTGAGCTTTAAGATTTTTACAAAAGTTCTAAATAATAGACTTATGAAGGTGGCGGATAAGTTGATTGGTCCGTCACAGTCCGCTTCTGTCCCAGGACGTTATATCATGGAAGGAGTTGTGGTTTTGTATGAGACGCTTCATGAACTACATAAGAAGAAAAAAAAATGGGGTCATTTTAAAATTAGATTTTGAAAAGGCATATGACAAGATTAAATGGCATTTTGTTAAACAAGTCCTTAGAATGAAAGGGTTCTCTCCCACATGGTGCGAGTGGATCAATAAAGTCATGACTAAGGGGAGTGTGGCAATCAAGGTTAATGATAATATTGGGCATTATTTTCAAACTAAGAAAGGGTTTCGTCAAGGAGATCCTCTTTCTCCGATTTTGTTCAATATTGTTGTTGATATGTTGAATGTTTTGATTAGCCGAGCAAAAGAGATGGGTCAGGTTGAAGGGTTAATACCACATCTAGTTGATGAAGGATTATCCATTTTACAGTATGCGGACGACACTATCATTTTTATGGAAGATAATATTGAACAGGCAAAAAACATGAAGCTTTTGCTTTGTGCTTTTGAAGAGCTGTCTGGTCTCAAAATTAACTTTCATAAGAATGAAATGTTTTGCTACGGCAATGCGAAAAATAGACAAAGTGTTTATGCGCAGATATTCGGCTGTGATCTGGGGACACTGCCTTTCCGTTACTTAGGCATACCGATGCATCATAAAAGACTCAGTAATATGGACTGGAAACACGTGGAGGAGCGCTTTCAGACGAGGCTAACTTGTTGGCAAAGCAAAATGTTATCTGTAGGTGGGCGCTTAGTTCTTTTAAACTCGGTCTTCAGCAGTTTGCCTATGTTTATGCTATCATTCTTTGAGATACCTCGCGGTGTTCTTAAAAGATTAGATTTCTTTAGGTCACGATTTTTTTGGCAGATGGATGAGCATAAAAAATATATAGGCTAACTAAGTGGTCTGTGGTGTGCACACCAAAGGATCAGGGAGGGCTGGGAGTTTTAAACCTAGATATTCAGAACAAGTGTCTTCTTAGCAAATGGCTTATTAATTTAATTAATAAGGATGGAGTTTGGCAAATGTTGATTAAAAGAAAATACCTGCAGAACAGAACCATCACGCAAGTCGATTATATGCCTGGGGATTCACATTTTTGGGCTGGCCTTATGAAGGTCAAATGTGAATTTCTACAGTTGGGCAGATTTTCGTTGGGGGATGGCCACCAAGTGAGGTTCTGGGAAGATGCATGGATTCAGCCACATGCCCACAACCTCTCAAAGTTTTGTTCCCATCGATCTATAATATTGTTAGGAAAAAAAGTGCTACGGTTCACACAGTCCTAACATCGAGACCACTCAACGTGGCTTTTAGGCGGTCATTGTCTGGTGTTAATTTGCAGAAATGGCATCAGATTGTTTCCATGGTTCAAAATGTGCAAATAACAAATTAGAAAGATCATTTTGTGTGGGGGTTACATCAAAATGGAACCTTCTCAATAAGATCGATGTATAAAGCTTTGCTGAATTCACAGGCACATCCAATCAACAAATTAGTTTGGAAATTAAAATTACCACTAAAGATAAAGGTTTTTATGTGGCTTTTAATCAAGGGTGTGATCCTAACAAAAGATAATTTAGCTAGGCGACAATGGCAAGGGGATAAGAAATGTTGTTTTTGCATTAAAAACGAATCAATTCAACATTTACTCTTTTATTGTCCAATGGCTAAATTTATCAGGAGAATTGTCTATGTTTGTTGTAACTTAAGACCACCTACCAGTATCCATCATATGTTTAATAACTGGTTAGTGGGGGTAGACAAGCGGCTCAAATTTAAAATTCTGGTTGGGGCAAGCGCGTTGTGCTGGGCGATATGGCTTAGTCGTAATGAGATAGTTTTTGACAAGAGACCAGCTCCTTCATTTTTGCAGGTTATCTTCAGGGGGACGCATTGGACTAGATTTTGGTCCTTGCTTCAGAACGAGGGGGATCGGCCAGCAATGAAGGCAGCTTGTATGCATATTGAAACAACTGCAATGGAGATCTTCGCCAGATTTGGATGGCGTTTCAGCAGCAGAATTTCTTATTAGTTTTGTTTTAGACAGTTTATGACAGTTTGTCAAAACTTTATTTTTACTATTGCCTGGTGTGCTGAACTTTTTTGAGCTTGTAATAAGATACAGCTATATGCATTGGTCGACGCAGAAGCTGGGATATTAATATATTCCCTTTTCTAAAAAAATATACTATGTAAAAAGAAGATTTCCCATCACATCAAAATGTCATAACATGTATGAAGTATTAAATATAGATGAAATCAAAAACTAATTGTACAGTTTTGTTATACTCTGCGAGACGAACATTTTGAGCCTAATTAATCAATTTTTGGATAATTTTTCACAAATACAAACGAAATGATACAGTAACGTAATGATTACGAAGTGACATCTTACTCCCATTTCAACCTCCAATTCTAACATCTAAACACCACCTTGAATTCTACCATGATTTCTATTTTCGGTGTACTGATGAAAGACATCGCCTTTCGAAAGCTGGAACGCACTATCTCGGAGCTATGCTATGCATGAGGACATCAATCTCATTTACTATCAGTATATTCAAACTTTTCTTTTTTCCATATTCTTGGTGGCTGGCACTGGCAAGATATTTCAGCACTCGTGCCCGTGTCATCGGCACAAGTCGATTCGTCCTATAATTCAGAAGCTTTTCGTATCTGAGTGAATGGAAGTCCATGATAAAGCCATAAAGGATGAAAACGGATCGAATACGGACGGATATCGCCGGATACGGATTCAGATAATTTTTTTCCCTCGGATCCGGATCGGATACGGATAGTGTCCACTTGTGACGGATAATATAGGAATTGATATCGACATCATAAATATCCAACTTTAACTATTCGGATTCGGATCGGTAACGGATACTAACTATCCGAATTCGGATTCGGACGGATATAAACCCCTCCAAACGAATACGAATTCGGATACGGCCGGGAAATATCCGTACCATTTTCACCCTTTCTTAGAGCAACTCTAAAAGCTCTCTAATTCAGAAGCTTTTCGTATCTAAGTGTGAATGGAAGTCCATGATAAAGCCATAAAGTCTCATACTCAGAGCAACTCTAAAAGGCTCTCTAAATTACCCCCAAAATCTTATTAGGGGCAAAACGAACGGAAAACGCCCTCCAACACATCCCGTAAACCTTCCCCATTTTTCGCCGTCCCCAATCTTGAGCTCGTCGCTGCAGATATTTGCGTGGTGTCAATCCTTCCCCAATCCCCCTGCTTCCTTTTCCAGCGCTCTTTCATGCGTGTGGGGGAGTGTGGACAGCCTAATTAATGGGCCCAATTATGACGATGTGGCCTGTTTTAAAATATTAGGGATAGTTACTAGGGTTCTGCTGTGGGTTGATATGTTTTTGGGGAAAGAAAAATTTTTAGTAGCCCCAATACTTCATTTTGAGGAAGAATTTTTTTGGCAAACTCTTGGAGTTGCTCTTATGGCCCTTTTTTTCCTGGCCAAGTGTCGCTGCCGATATAATCTGCCGAAAAGGCGGTGCTTTGCCTTCCCCGTAGAAGCCGCGTTTGATCCTGCGCATTTTGACGCATCCGCACCAGCCGATTCGATCGATGACCAAAGGGGAGCACGGAGGATGACGTGGCCGCTAAAGACAGGAGTCGTGTCCGAGTCACGAGAACGACAGGGCTTATGCGGAAACAGCCGCCTGATTGCATCGCATGGAGTGCACAGGCTGGAGGCGCCTGGGCTGATGCCGCCCTGAACCAAAAGCATGGCGAAAATAATAATGTAACACCGGTGCCATACACGAAACCTGTCTCTGCTACTACGTGGCGCGAATCATGATGCAAGTTTGGTCCGACCCGTCGAACGTAATTTTGTCCTGACACCCGAACTTCCCCGGCTCTTTTTATGTTAAATTTGACACGATTGTTTTTTTTCGGGGACACTTTGCGTCGGTGGGAGTTGGAGAATGGAGAGGCATGAACAACGGGGGAAGAAGAAGAATCTCGTCCGTGCATTATTGCCGTCCCGGCGCTGCAGATATGATTGTCGAACGGGAAGGCGTCAAATCACCACCACGATTAAGACGGGGCCTGATGGCAAGTCTCACCGACCAATTACTAACCAATAATAGCCACCGCGACCGGGGAGCCGAGCACGTCCTCCTCGCTGACATAAGTGGCACGTACTAACCGAGATGGCCCGGTCATTCCCTAATGATGCGTCGTGATCGTGCAGTAATGATGGTTCATGTAATCTTTCTTTCTCAATAAACAGCGTCGCTCTCCGGTGGGCCCGCCGGACTGACACGACACGGTCAGCGAGACGAAAATCCCCTCGGGTGCAGGTGAGTGATCGGAGCGCGGGGGGGGCCACGGGCCAGTGAATCCTGTCGCGATCGCGGGGCTGGGTCCCACGCCGGAGAAAGAAAAAAAGCTTCTGCGATGATGCCATGCCAATGCCACGCGGGGGTGCACGGCACGGGTCGCCGTCGCGCAACCGGCCAATTAGGGTTTCGCAACTGCTGGCCGACCACCACGCCTCCCCTGACGTCACGGCTCGCGGAGCTTTTCCGTTCCAACGCCCAGGCTTACGCCTTTTATTTCATATACGTTTCGAACAGGCTTTTCTTTTTCTTTTTGCTCCTAGCATCTTTTGAGGACTTGTCTGTAAAATTAGATTCTCCTTTTTTTACAAATAAATTCAGTCAATGGCGAGGTCTTCGGACCCTATCAGCAGAGCGGCATCTCGGAGAAGGACTTTGTGGTAGTGAGGGTCCGAGTGACGTCCACTCCCAAAAGCTGAAAAGCACCACATCGCCATAGCATCGCAAGCCTTTGGTACACAGTAAGCATTGCACCGAGACTGAGAGGCGCTAAGAAAAACACATTAAAAGAAGGGTGGTGCTTAGTAGGCACAACTAGAAATCAGCTTTTTATAGTGCCACTAAACACGGTACGGAGGCTCATAAGGTTCAAACCCAGAAAGGACAGACGCGTGTGCAATCCACCTTTATTTTGTTTCTTTGGGCTGATGGGTGTGTTCTCTGACGGCATCGCATCACCTTTCGCTCTACCCGTAAACCACCGGCACATAATGGCTTTCTGTGTCACGGATCTTTTGATATTAGAGGCCTTTGCACGAGTGGTCAAGTCGTTGTTGTGCTTATACTGATTCGCGAGGGAGCACAAGAATTGGGGAGGGAGGAAAGGAATTTGTCGTGGGGCTTCGTACACAACCGACTAGCCTGGAAAGTCTTCACATCTAGACCTGAATTGTCTACCTTCGTAACATTATTCATTAGGAGTGTCGGTGTGTCTAATTACCTAAAAACTTCTTACCTTTTTATTTTATTAATATTAGTCATTTCGTTCTACTTCTAAGCTTTCAGTATTTCTTCACATCTTTATTTCCTATTCGTTTGAAGCACTTCCGTAGAAATTTCTTCTCGATATCATTTTAATTCAGGAGCTCTAGTTTAAAAGCATAAAACAGATATATAAATTCATTTTCCATCTAAGAGACACATAGAACTAGGAAGTCTAAAATAATACAACACAAGATACTTTTGAAGGGGCAGAATGCAAAAACCATCAAAGATAGCTGATCCCATTGCATCATTGGCCATGGCAAGCACGCATAGGTGTCTACAAGGATCCAACATAACCTTATGAAATACAAGAACTGTATCTCCTTTGTTCCACTCATTTCTGATGTGGTAAGTCAGTAACGAGCCCAAAGTTAGTGAACTCAATTGTGCTATCCTTCCATCCGTTCCATTTCATTGAGCTATCATGTCCCATCACCTTAGCAAGATCACCAATCCACTCATAGTCGATCCAACTTTTTTTGGAAATCCTTCTGGCTAAGAAAACCCTTAACCCCACATCAAACATTGCAAATGAAAACTCTTTAAACCAATGAATCCCATGTAGAAAAACAATGAATCAACATTTCCATATCCCAATCCCTAATAAGTCATTGCTCCTTGAGACTGCATGATTCACAAGCATGCCTCCAAATTGTCTAATTTAATTAGATTCATAAGTAGCATGTCTAGTTACCTTTTAAAAACTAATAATTTTCATTCTATTGTTCTATGCTTACAATATTTCTTAAAACCGCTTAAATTTATTTCCTATATATTCAATTCAAGCATTACACATGTTTTTTTCTTCTTAATCTCATTTAAAATCAGAATCCCTACTTGAAACATGAAAGAGATGTGCATACTCATTTGCCTATCTACCATGTGTCTAGAACTAGGAAGACTAAGAGAATACAAGTATGCAACATAATATGCTTTCGAAGAAACGGGATGTAAAACCACCAAAGAAAGCCAATTCTATCCACCATTTGGGCCAACCATGCACGTGTGATCCAAAAAGTCCAACACTATTTTCTATGAAATGCGTATAAAGTAATATTATTCCTTTTATCCTACACCAATTTTTAACATTATAATGGTTCCAAATTGGTGAAGTTGATCATATTCTCATTCTATGCATGTCTCTGCCCTTGTCCCATTATCTTAACAATATCACCAACCCACTTGTAGTCGAACCAACGTTTTTGAAAATACCTCGGCTAGAAAAACTCGTAACCCCACCTCGAAAGTTAACAAACAAGGACCCAATCAACCATTATACTTTTTGCCTACTATATGTCATATACTCCACTAACCAATAAATCTACACTACTATATTTCAATCCTTAACGAGTCAATCATTATTCCATTCACACATGATATGAACATGTTACACGTGGCATCCACTAAGAGGTCCGACATAGAAAGCGTGTGCATAAATTTCTTTCGCGTTGCTTCTTTACCTATTACGACAATCCATATTTTACTATAATTTATATGCTCACTATACTTGAGTATACGCTTGGAGAGCTTGGACCCTAAATCTCTTGTTTGGAAATTAGAATATTATAACACCCATCTAATCTAATCTAAATCTAAATATGTTACGAAAAGTGCAGCCGCATGGTGAATTTAAAAAGTCCAAGAGACGTGGTTTATAAGAGATAAAATAAAAAAATCGAGGGATGGCAACGCAACACACCTCTGTAGTACGGAGTACTTTAGAGGGGCAATCCGCAAAACGGCAACAGGAAAGCCACCCTCCTCGTCCCCACCACCACCGGTCCACGACACCGCCACGCACAGAGCACCACACCACACCACCGCCACGCCGCCTCCTCTCCTCTGCCCCTGCGACCCTCCCTCCCCCGGCTGCTTCCTCCCCTTCCGCGTTTTCAAAAATCAAACCCCAGTCGAAACGGAAAACCCCCCATCCCCCTCTCATCGGAAAGCGAGCCGGACGGACGGAGCACAAGGCGGTTGCGGTTTCCCTCTCCGTCGCCCCTCGCCGCCCGCCGCCGGCTCTGTGCACGGGCCCGGCGGCAAGATCCTCTGCTCCGGACCTCCGGCCCCGTCACCCCCAACCGGCGGCCCCCCTTCGTCGGGTCACCAATCCACTTCCTCCGCCCACCCTTTTTTCCCCCGTTCGATCTCCCTTCTTGCTAAGAAAACCCTCTTCTTAACCGCCGCGACGGCGCCAGGAGAAAGCTCCCCGCTTTTCCTCCAGGCATCCTTCCACTACCTCCGCTTTGCTGCTTGGTAATCCTTTCTACTGGCCCGTACTGCCAGTGCCTGACTGCTTGATACTGTTTGGTGGAGTGTCAGAGGCCGGCGCAGGAGTCAAGATTCCTTCTTCTTGGCATGCCCTTGCTGTTGGCGGCGGCGGCGGTTTGTAATTCCGGTGGCCGTGGAGGCTCGGGGTGCGGGAAGTGAGGGATCCGAGCTTCTTCTCCGTTCTTGCCGGTGCGACGGCTGACGCGGCGGTGGCGGCGGGGGGAGACAGCCGCCGGTGCCCGGCCTTGGAGCAGCCCCGGTCCGTCTATGGAAGTTGCCGCCCCGGCACCACGCCCCGGCCTGGAACCCAAGTGTGCAGCAAGGCGCTGCTTGCCTGCCCCTCTGACGCTGCTGGTGCCTCCTGTGGCAGTCTCCTGCTTGGTTCTTGCTCCTCGCTGAGGGATCGCCGGACTGCGATGATGGTGCCGCGGACGGTGCTGCTCCTCTGCTGCTGCCTCCTGGCGTTCCCGCCACCCGGTACTGGCATTTTCTTTTATGCTATGCATTCAATTCTGTGGTTTACCGTTGTCGCGTTCAATTTGTGAGCTGCGCTACTTATGCATTCAATTGTGTTAGATGTTACTATGCGACAAAAATGGCAATTTTGTCGCGAAATACTGAAATTTGATTGGTGGTGTTTGTCGTGACTAGGTCTGTTAGCGGTTGAAGCTTTTGTCGGGGGTTACGGGATAAACTACGGGAGGATAGCAAACAACATCCCTTCCCCGGAGAAAGTGGTGGAGCTCCTGAGGAATTCAAAGATAAGGAATGTCAAGATATATGATGCAGATCACAGTGTTCTTGATGCGTTCAAAGGGTCCGGGCTTAACCTGGTCATTGCAATTCCCAATGAGCTTGTCAAAGATATGGCTGCAAACGAGAGCAAGTCAATGGACTGGCTGAATCAGAATGTGAAGCCTTATCTCCCTCAGACGCGCATTGTTGGGATCACTGTGGGAAATGAGGTCCTGGGAGGCCAAGATCAGAGCTTGTATCAGCCGCTTGTTGATGCTGTGAAGAATGTGTATAATGGACTTAAGAGGCTCCACTTTGAGAAACAAATTGAGCTTTTCACACCTCATTCGGAAGCTGTTTTCGCTACTTCTTATCCACCCTCTGCGTGTGTCTTCAAGGAAGAACTCATGCCATACTTGAAACCTCTCTTGGACTTCTTTGTGATGATTGACTCACCTTTCTATGTGAACGCGTACCCCTTTTTGGCTTACATAAGTGATCCGGAACATATCGATATCAATTATGCTCTCTTTAAACCCAACAATGGAATTGTTGATCCGAATAATAGCCTGCACTATGACAACATGTTTGATGCTCAGATAGATGCAGCTTATGCTGCTCTACATGCCGCAGGGTATGATAACATGGAGGTTCGGGTGGCAGAAACTGGCTGGGCTTCTAGTGGAGATCAAAATGAAGCAGGAGCTTCATCCGACAATGCAAAGACATATAATTTCAATCTCCGTAAACGGCTCTTCCTGAGGAAGGGAACTCCTCTGAAGCCAAAGAGACCAGTCAAAGCTTATATATTTGCCTTGTTCAATGAGAATCAGAAGCCTGGACCTAGCTCCGAGAGGCACTATGGGCTGTTCCTGCCTGATGGAAGGATTTCATATGACATCGGTGTCTCAGGTCTACTACCTTCATCTGCATCCTCATCCATTCTGTCCATGAAGGTAAGCAATTGCTTCTTGCCCTTTTAGATTATCCTGCTGATTCTGCCATCAAGTCAGTATTTATTGTTAGTTCATTAGATGATTGTTGACTTGGATTGAAGCATGGATGAGTCCGCCAATTGTGGAGCCATGTTTCAATATTAGGAATTTGGGACTTTCGTTATATAACTTGTATGATGGTAGTTAATGAACAACACATATTTTCTAGTACCTGTGATTATTGCAACTCTGGAAGCAACATATTGCTGCACACACTAGTATGCTGGGTCTCTTATGTGAAAAGTGTTACTTTGAGGACATCGTGTCTAGGTTTTAGCCCATATGTTTGATTTCATATTGTCAACAAACTTGTTAGTTATTAGAGTATTAGAAAACTGTATGAAAGAGAAGAGTTTGGTTGAGATGATGGCCATGAAGCTTAACCAATGTTCATGTTTGAACATTGTTGTGGTTCCTGAAATCGTTAGTCCTTGCATAATTTGGATGTGTGAATACCCACCCTGGTTTCCATTGTCCTGAAACAAAAATAACATGCAGTGAGTGGTAAACACTGATCCTCAATAAAAGCCAGAATTAGCTTGGCTAACCTTTTCTTATTTGATATCGAACTATTTTCGTTGCTTTCTAAACCTCCTCTGTCCAGTTGGACTGGACCCATCAGTGTCCTTTAACAAAACAATAGCAAAAAATACAAATGACCTCTAACTGCTGTTTTCCCAAGGGCACATTTTTTTATCACTAAGCAATGCAAAATCACTATAGGTTATCCTCCGATTTTAAATCCTAGGTACCAGTCTTTTCCAGCAAAGTAAACCACTTTAATGTGAAGTTAATGTGAATGAAAGTACAAAGAACCATGGGTGTTTTATACTCATTTATGCCTCATGCACTATGTCATGATGTAACAAAAACAATCGCCTATGCTCTTCATTGAAATTGTACTTCGGGACACTTTTTGCAATAATATATTTTCCAAAGTCATGTATATTTCCCTTGTGTAGTCAGTTTGCTCCATGAATTCTAGTGCTGTATTTATCATGAGTACAGTTGATTTCCGATACGGCCACATACTGAAATGTAACCTGACTTGAGCTTGTTATTGCTATTTGCAGAAAATTCGAGCTGAGGGTTGGATTTCATACTATTTGGCTACAGTTCTTCTATCTATTTTCATTTTTTGGCCATAGTGAATTGAGGACGGAATAGCACATCTGTAGTAAAGGTACAATTGAGCAAGTTAGAATGTTGGGAATGGGAAGTTCACAATGAAAATTGAAATAATAGTACCATGCACATGGGTTCTGTTTCTTCCAACAATCGTTATCATCCCCATGCTGTTCTACTCCTTTTTTATGAAAACCAAACTCAGTTTTTTATCTAAAAAAGGATTAATACTAACCCTCACTCAGCTTTCACTATACATGTTTTATTTTAGCAGTTGAAATGCCGTGTCAAACTGATAACCCTGTGAAATATAATTCTCAACTTCCAGCTTTCTAGGGGTTTGTTTTTAGATTTTAGCAATCAGTTTATAGCTCGAGCATGGATACCCTTAGGTGATTATTATTATTTTTTACATGGGATGTGCATCTAGTGCCCAGGCTGACAAATGACAAGATTTACAAATCATTGTTCTTTCTTCTCCAGTAAGCATTGTATCTTGACATATCAGTTAGCATTAGACACTCAAATCAGATGCTGACTGAAAGATCAGCATTCTTTCTTATGGGTATGATGAAGGATTGTTCACGTGCACCTATCCTGTGATCTGTTCAAAGAAAATCTTAAATAGTTGTTGCAGAACCTTAGAGTATCCATGAAGATATCAAACAGCATCAAAGGATATGATATGTAATGTTGTCGCCTCTTGTTAAGCTTTCCTGAGTGGCTCCATCCATCGACTGATGCCTCAACTAGCCTATTGTTAAGCTTTGCTGAGTGGACCCATCCACTGATGGAGCCTTTACAGAGTAATACATATCCTTTGCTACTAATCATGTATTACTTTGCGTTGCCATCTTTATAGAGGAACGAGTTGGTGCAAAACAAGTATGGTCATTGTTTTACTGAATCATTACATATCCTTCTAGATCCACCAGGTGAGCATCAGTTACTGCTGAACTGCTGAAGGGTTGAAGCAATCATATCTTAACAATATCCCCATCAGCTTTCTTTTTAAACAGGTCTAGTGATGTAGTGGTCACTCCTTTCATTTCTCCCCTGTCCTTTGCATTCCTCTTTTGATCTTTGTATAAAGAAGAACATAGTATCAAGATAAAGTTAAGGAAAACTTACTTTTAGCATATCCTATCTTTTTAGCCCCTCCTTTAGACTAAAATTATTTTTTCTTCCATGGAATCTTTTAAATCTCTCTTGCTCGTTAAGTACTGCATTATGTGCTCGATCAGTGAGCTACTGAGCATTGGATGCCCCTGCATTGACATGTGCTACGAGGTTAACAACAGATTAATTTACCCAGGGATTGTCTTCTGAATTGCCAGAAAAGTTTAGTGTTGTGCCACAAGTATACGGAGAAGCTCAGAAATGGAGAAATAGAGAGAGAGAAGGTAAAGGATGTCGGCAAGGGATCCCAAGTACCATCGGTATTTGGTCTTGAATAAACAGGCAGATTAGCCGTCCTATTAGCATTAGGCTGTGATTAAATATCCAAGTGCGGGCGAATGGTGTGGCACCGTCCCGTCCTTGGACTTTGTGGTCCACAGGTGTCTTCCTCCATGTCTTCTGTGACCACGACATATGGCACATTTCTGCAGTTTCATTACGGTAGTCCCTAAAGATTCGTCGAATTGCGTAGCACTTACGATCTTTATCCTAAAATACTAAATATAATTCTAAGTGCATTTATTAAATATTATTATTCTCGAGAAATAAATTTATGATAGAGTATTATTCTTGGAAATGACTTCATCTCTAATTATAATTATTGCAGTTGTGATTAAAAGTCGTGTTATGTGTTCGTTGTTCGATTATCTACGTGTGGAAAGCCTCCCACCCTACTCCCCATGGCACCGTTGCTTGCCCAATATCTCGATCTGAGCTAGCACACCTTGCTCGGTGTAAATTCGTTGGTGCACATCCTAATTGAGGCTGTCGCACATATGCAAATTTGGGTGATAGAAAAGATGTACACACTGAAGTGGTATGCTTTGAGAGAGAAAAATATTATACTAGTTTTTATTATTATTTGGTGAGAAAACATGCATTCCAAGGGCAGTAAGACAAATAAAATCTTCAAGGTGCATCCACGGGCCATGTTTAGCATTTCTTACAGTAACACACACGATATAGTAGCATAATGGGAGAAAAGACCAACAAGGGAAATGATTCCTATGATAAGAAACTTTCTGAGAGGAAAACTAGGCATAGGCCATCATGCTGTAGTAATAATACTTGAACGACATAAACAGTTGTGTCTTTTGTCAGCCACATAGTGCTTCAAATGCTTCTTTGATTATGGTGACTTCAGCATAAACTTCCTGCATTGTTGGTCGGCCTTTTGGTGTCTCCAGAGAGCATGAGAGACCGAGTTTAACAAGACGCATGATGCAGTCTTTTGCTCCAGGTGTTGCACGAATTTTGCGGTCGAAATCACTGCCCACTTCACCATCTTCAAAACTCGAAGCGATACAAGCATCTAGAACCTCGCCTATCTTTTGAGAAAATGCGTTTTCCACATATTTGTGAAGGTCCAGACCATTAGTGAACATCTCATCCGTTGGACGCATCCCTGTCATCATTTCTAAGATTATAATTCCATAGCTGTAGACATCACCTTCTGTTGAAAGTTTGCTCCCGAAGCCATACTCTGTAATATTTTGAGTAATTGATCAAACAATTGTATCTATTATTATTTGGAGAAAAACATAAAGAATCATGGCCAAGAGCGTAAAGGTAAAACAAGAATATATACGGAAATAATCATGATATTGATGTACATCTTTTTATGGAAAAATACTCGCCTGGTGCAATGTATCCGATTGATCCCCTTGGTCCTAGCAAGCTTGTAGAACTATTATGGCATGACTTACTAGGACTGTGAAGGAACTTGGCTAACCCAAAGTCAGCAAGACGTGCCCCCATGACATTATCAAGAAGGACATTGCTAGGTTTTAAGTCACAATGAACCAAAGGAGGCATGCAGTGGTTGTGTAGATAATCCAAAGCAGAAGCTATGTCCATTGCTATTGTTATTCTGGAGCCCAAGGTCAATGGGCTTCTCAAGCCATACTTCAGTTTAGGATAGAGCCAGTTGTCCAGGCTACCATTAGGCATATATTCAAGAATAAGAGCTTTGAACTGAAGTCCTGATGGATCAAATGTTGAGCATGCAGAAATCACCCTTACAAGGTTACGGTGACGAGTGTTCCTCAAGGCCTCACACTCCGCAAGGAAGCTCCTTGGTGCACCAAGCTGGTCAAGTTTGAAAACTTTGACAGCAACTGTATGTTCTTCAAGCTCAAATTTACCTTTGTACACTGATCCATATTTCCCTGAACCAAGCAAGTTGGCTAAGGAAAAACCGTTTGTTGCTTTCACTAAATCAGCATATGAGAATTTCTTCAACTCCTTGCATGATGGATGACCTTCTTGTTTAACATTCCTTCTCTTCTTTGAAAGGAAGAGAGTGAAGCATGACAATAAGACCAAAGAAAGAAAGAGGAGCCCCAATATCTTTAAAATGTTTAGCGCTTGTCGTTCTCTGGATTTCTTTGAATTGCAAAGTGGCAACTGTAACGATGGGGGGCTGGCACATAACTTCTTGTTGCCTTGAATGAACACCGCACTTGCATTATGAAATATCCCACCTGTTGGTACCTGTCCCTCCAGATCGTTGAAGGACAAGTTGAGGAGCTTCATGTCATTAAAGTTCTCAATGTACTCTGGGATTTTTCCAGACAAGTTGTTTTGAGAAAGATCCATCACGATGATGCCTCTCAAATTAGCAAGAGATTCAGGAATTGTTCCATCAAGAAGATTCGCCTCCATGTGCAGGGCCTCCAAGTGGACACACTCACCTAAGGTGGATGGAATTTTTCCAGACAAATTGTTATTTGAAATAATCAAAGTGCCAAGGTTGATCAAGCCACTAATCTCCAGTGGAATTTCTCCAGAGAGTTGGTTGTGAGATAAGTCTAGACCGTAAAAATCTCGAAAGGTATGCTACCGTAAAAGCTATTATAAGAAAGGTTAAGTGTTTGCAAATTTTTGCAGCTTCCTAGGACTCCTGGGATTGGGCCACTCAAATTATTTTCTTCTAAATAAAGCTCACTCAATTGGCTAAGATTACTGACTGAAAGTGGAATTTGTCCGGAAAGTTTGTTCTGGGATAGGCTTAGGAGATACAAGTTCTGAAGATTCCCAAGTGAGCTAGGAAGGTTTCCAGTAAGTAAATTTTGTTCCATGCGAAGAAGCTTGAGGTTTGAGAGGTGCTCAATCTCTTGTGGTATGGTACCAGATATTTTATTGGCTGCTAAGAATAATACCTCTAGGCTCTTTGGAAGTCCCACAACGGAACTTGGCAGGATTCCTTGAAGGATGTTTCCATCCAAGTACAATCTCACCAATTGTCTGCAATTCGCCAATGAGGATAGGAAAGACCAGTCTCCAGCTTCAAGCTGGTTGATGCCTAGGTTCAGTTCGACCAAGTTGGACAAGGTACCAAGGGGAGGAATGATACCATGGAATGCATTAGAGCGAATATCAACCACTTGAAGATTGGTTGCATTGGCTAGTGAAGTGGGGATTTGGCCTCGGAATTGATTTCCCTGCATAATCAAAGTATGGATGTTTGGAAGGGTATACCCGATGCTATATGGAAGTTCCCCAGTGAGACTGTTCTTACCCATGCCAAGGTATGCAATTGCTGATATGTTGTAAAGACATGCTGGGACACTACCTGACAATAAGTTGTAAGTCATGTCTAGTCGTTTTAGATTTGGAATTTCACCTATACTAAATGGGATGCTACCATGAAAATTGTTATCTCCAAGCAAGAGTGAAATAAGGGAAGAAAAATTTCCTAAAGTGGAAGGTATGGTTCCCGTAAGATCATTTGACTGCAAGATAAGATGTTGTAAGGGTGAGCCAGTATTTGCAAAAGTAGGTATGGATCCATTAAATTTGTTCAGCCCAAGTGCTAATATTTGAAGTGATGTGCTATTGAACAGGGCCCCTGGAATCTCTCCACTGAGGAAATTGTTTGTTAAGGACAACACTTGAAGTGATGAACTATTAGCTAAGAATGGTGGGATAGGCCCTGTGAGGCTATTGTTCGAGAGAACAACATAGACAAGAGAAGAGCTGCTTCCGAGTGAAAGAGGAATGCTGCCCCCTAGAGTATTTCCATCAAGACGTAAAACAGATAGGCTGCTGAGTGTCCCCAGCCCCTCTGGGATACTTCCGACAAGGGAATTACTGGCAAGATCAATGAGTTGAAGGTGAAAAGAAGACGATAGACTGTTTGGTATCGTGCCATTAAGATCGTTGAAACTAAGGTTAAGGTATTGCAGCCTATTCAGCTGCCCAAGCTCAGCTGGGATTTGACCACTCAGTTGATTATTTGGCAAATGGATCCTTACGAGTTGAGTGAGATTGGCGATGCAGGGAGGTATTTGGCCATAGAGCTCAAGCGACTCGAGGTCCAGTGCAATAACACGGGATGGGTGCCTCTTGCTACATGTAACACCTAACCAACTGCAAAATTGATTGGAATCATTGTTCCATGATGCTAGGGGTCCAACAGACATATGGATCTTGAGGCAAAGGAGGGCTTGTAAATCAGAGGCTGATTCATTGTGGAGATATCTAGTAGCACCTAGTGAAGATGCAGGGAGTGTCAAAAGGGAGGCGAGAACAATGGCCAGCAGGGTCAGCGAGGAACGGAGAATTCCTACATGAAACATATCGTTTGTTCCAGCTCTACACTTGCTGATGCTAAAGGATGTGGTGCTCGACTTGCTTGTGCTTTGAGTTGTGATTTCTCGGACCAGTGGGTCCTGCATTTATATATAGAACTGTAGAAGGCAGTCGTGCTGCCAGCTAGCTACTTTTTGTTTGGGATGTAAATATGAAAAATGAATATACGCAATTCATTTGTAATGTAATCGGATTGCTGTCACGTGAATACGCCGGCTGAATTGCTTCTCAGCTCACATAGCAATTGATCATGGGTGGACATTGGTTGGACTGGGGGAACGCAGAAACCCAAACTGGTAGTACGTACGGTACTACGGTCTCACATGGTGGCCGTGGACTCTGGGTCGCTTTGGTTTCCTCTGTGCCATGCCAATCTTTCCCTTCAGTGCCACTCCCTCCAGAAGCAACCTACTGAAGCAGGCAGGATAACTTTGCCCCTCTCCAATGCGAAGAACACACTGACGCTGCGAATCAGCATGGACAATGTCACTGAATGCCTGCCGTTTCCCAATCCTGTTGGCTCTTGGGCTCCTGGTTCTAATGGTTCTTGCCAGCGGCAGCCTAGTTGGAGATCGGATCGGCGCCAGTGGCTCATGCGCGATTAAGTATGGGTTTTCCATGGTTTCTTATCCCGTGGGGCAATGTACCACATTTCTGTTCGTCAAGTTCTCATGAAACGTTTGGAGTTTTTGCCAAGTTAGAAAGGAGAATGACAGGGCTTAGAAGCTCATATTGCAGCATTGGCGTGAAGCAATGAGTATCCGTTGAAACTTGCTGCAAATGTTTAGGCTTTACTGAATGCCGACTAAGGAATGTGCTGATATTCATATTGTCATTTGATTTAAATGAAAGGCAGCAGGAAATTTTGTTATATATACAGAATGCACTTTTTTTGAGAAAAAAAAACTGGTTGTTGCTTGTAGATAACATAAATATGTTACTTTATCTCTTATATTCACAAAGCAATAGCAGCTGCATAATAGTGAGTTCCATCAGTTGTCTTTTATTATTTCACACACCACAGGGTCTTGGGTTATTAGCTGCAAATTAATTTCACACCATGATAACAGGCCATTATCCAAGAATCTGTGGTGCATTGCTCGTAACTACAAATGGAGCGCCAAAAAAATGCGGATTCAGTTCATCAGAAGGAAACACATTCAGGATCCTTTCTGCCATTTCCAATGATGGACATTCATCGAAGCCCTGAAGGTTGATAACTGCCAAACTCCACTGGACCAGATGCAATGAGCTATGCAAACTTTGTTCCTTTTGCTACTGATACTAATGGCATTACTGAAGAAGAAACATAGTTCTTGCTTCTGAAGATTAGAGTGGACTTACCTAGACTAAATAATGTATTACATGGGAAGGAACAAAAGGTGAGTTGGCATGCAACAGCATTTGAGGAGAGGCTTGAGAAGGCTTTATCTGAAGAGAAGTTGTTCTTTGAAAGGTTTTAAAATTTTCTTTGAACTCTTTATTACATTTCATTATTATCAAATCGCATGTAGCTCTGCCATAAGTTTTATTGTTGAAATCCTTAATTTTGTATTCTTACATTTTTCCCCCTTTCAATGCCCCAATAGGGACTACTCAAGTGGTAAAGGGATCCCAATTTTTGGGAGTGGAAGGCAACGAGACTGATACCAATCTAACTGTCTATATGCTTCTGCTTATGCATGAAAAAGTTATGTGCTTCATTAGTTACAGAAGCTTTCAGTATAATGCTTCCTGCTTTCATAGTCCTTAATGATGGCATTTGCACAGCCCTCGTCCTTCAGCAGGTAGCATCCGGATATGATGTCTTAGTTGATTTCTTTGAGCTTAATTCAATGGTTTAAGATAAAATCAACATTGATATAGTTGCTGCCGAGGTTCACAAGTATTGTTGGTAGCTTCTGTTGTTCTGTTTTGCTTGCAGTGGTACCTATTTTTCTTGGCTTCCACATGATTGGCATATTGGCCATGGCAACTTGGCATGGCTCTTTTGTCTTTAAGCTTCAAACTTAAGATTAGCAAATTGTGCCAGATTGCCGCAGTTTTGGGTTATGGTAGCCTAAGCAATTGCAGTTGGAGGGATCGGACGTGTAGGAGGTGATGCCGAGGGTGTTGACAACAGTAGGAAAGGATGTGAATGAGGCCAGACCTTGTGTCGTTTTGATTTTTGTTGAGCAAAGAATTCGTTAATTGTTTGCAAAGAAATGAATCACTGGTAGATCCGTGCGATCCCATTTTTGATGACATGTTTGTTGAAATGCCTCAAATGAATTTGCATCTCTTTTACTGCTTGTTTGCACTTGTCTTATAAACTGTGCCTCAATTTATCAATGAAAGGATGAATAGTTTGGGACATGTGTCTCCCTTTTCATTTTTAGATGCGGTGATAACTGATAAGTGCAAAGAATTTTTGATAAATATTTGGACGAGGACTCTGCCAGTTCGGTTAACAAATTTCTAAAATGCCAATGGAGTAGTAGCTAAGACACTTCTATTAACTATTATTTTCTAGATTTTTTTAAATATAAAATTCATGTTTCTTAGTTTCTTCTAAAAATGTGTGCCGCTCTACTGGCGACTGTATGGCAAAGACTTGACTGGCGACCGCAATTGCGTGAATATGCCGACTGAATTTTGTTCTCAGCTCACATGGAAATTGACCATGGGTGGACACTGGTTGGACTCGGGGAACGCAGAAACCCAAACTGGAAGTACTGCCTCACATGGGTCGTCTCCGCTGTTCCATGATTCTTTTTAAGTGCTGGACGCTTTGTTTTCCTCTTTGCCAATCGTTCCCTGCCTTCAGTGCTACTCCAACAGCAACGCACTAAAGCAGGCAGGATTACATTTCCTTCTCCAACGCGAGGAACACACACTTGACGCCGAGAATCAGCAGGGACAATGTCACCGAATGCTTGCCGTTTCCCAATCCGGATGGCTCTTGTGATCCTGGTCCTACTGCTTCTTACCAGCGGCATAGTTGTAGGTCGGTACATCGGTGCTGGTGGTGGGTACGGGTATATTGGGCGCCAATGCAGGACACGTAAGTACAGCAATATATATTAATTTGTTGGCTTCCCACGGTTTTCTTGTCCCGTACGTCTGGTAGATGTATCATACATTTCTGTTCGTAAAGTTCTCATCTCGGTTCATGGGCTGATGATATTTTCACCTTCGCAGAGGATCGGAGAGAGAGAGACGCATCAGGATGTCCTCCACTACCATGCGTGTACTATCCACCGTGGACGATGAATCGTTGGAAAGATACTCCAACTCATCCTGTGATTTGGAAATGCCATTAATTGTGCGTCCTCTGGTACATAAGACTATAAGAGTGACGTACTTTTGGTTCAGCCTACTCCTGAGAGAACTTTTTGAGCATTTGAATTAGCTGTGTGTCCATCTTTTCACCATTTTGAGTTTCGCTATTTGTAAGGTGTCGCAAGCTTTCTATTCTTCAGTTTTACTAGTGTAATCCCTTGGGATGAACTATATAACTATGAAGTGGGCTTAGTTTACTTCCCAGCACATCATTATCGGTTGCGTAAGAGCCGGCAGTGATGCTAGTAGGAGGGGTGGATAACGAGCCAGCTCGGTGGTGCTCCTTATGTTAACGAGCTAGCTCGACTCGGCTCGTTACGGCCCGCGATCGAGCTCGGTCAGCTTATGAGCCAGTGCACAAACATATGCTCTCAGATTAAATAAGGCATATATGTATTCAATCAACATAGAAAATCGATCATGTATATAATGTGGCATGCAGATAATTCAAGTAACACAGGTGATAAACCTTAGTTAAATCAATCAAAACATAGACATACCATAAAGTACCATAGATCATAGCTAAAGATTTAATTGTTGATGATTCAATAGCAAATACATTGTGGCCTATACTTAAAGACTTAACATATGTGACCTATTAGGCTGCATATTGGCGTAGCTTATGGCTTGCTAGCCTGCTAATGCAGGTAGCTCGTTAAGCTCGTGAGCAAGTGTACAACGCAGATGCTCACGCTCACACACGCACGCATAGCGCCGGTAAATTTTCTGAGAAAATCCCAGAAAAAAGTGCGAGCACCAGGATTTGAACCCTGGTGGGTAGCGTCCCACTGAACCGTCCTATCATTGGACTACAAGCCAATTCGTAACTTTTGAGCATTTGAATTAACTATATATTCATCTTTACACTTTTAAGTTGTTCATAGTACTCCTTTTACCTCTTAGGAGCTACTCCGTTCAAAAAATAATGACGTTTTGAGATTTTTAAGACAGGTTGAAGGTGGATTAAAAAACGAATATGCTCATAGTTAGTTTACTTTTTTGCATATAAAAGATGGAAAAAAATGTTTCTCTTTAATAATGCATGCACGACATATTAGCGCGCTAGATTATGCACGCACGAGATTGGAATGCGAGAACTTCATTCTTTTTCAACAAAATTGAAATGACATAACATCATTCTTTTGGTTAACAAAGATTATCACGTGATTAGTCTAAATGTTCCTTGCATCTTTTGAAAAGAATGTATGTCTTTCAAAAAAATTATCTTGGTTCGTTTGAGTGACGCAACGTAGTCCATATATACGCGTTGCATGGAGAGCGGTGATATTTTGAGCAACCAATAACGGGTTAGGTCAATGGGGGACCTGAACAAAAATAAAGGAGCACCGGAATAACCTTTTTATGATTTCAGACTGTAGATGATCATGTTTGGGTATGGTTCCCGACATTTGTTAATTCAAACTGATTATTAGATACATGTGTTTTCTTGACAATTTACATTGCTTTTAATCTGAATAAATGCTTTCTTTGTAAGCTGAACTAGGTAGACGATCGGCAAGCTATTGTTGAATTGATCTCGCGGCTAAGAACGAGCCTGAGTCTCACGGGATAAGGACTCCCGTTTCCCTCGCGCCACCGGAGGTACCGAACCCAACCGATAATTTTGGCCCCGTTACCTTGCGCAACAACAATAAAAGGAGACCCCGGCATCTCAATTGAACCAACGTGATCTTGTGACTAGCGTGTTGACAACAGCTGGAAAGGATGTGAATGGGGCCATGCCTTGTTTCATCTTGATTTTTATTGAGCAAAATTTTGCTACTTGTTTGCAAAGAAATGAATCACTGGTAGATCCGTGCGATCCACTTTTTGATGACATGTTTGTTGAAATGCCGCAAATGAATTTGTATCTCTTTTATTGCTTGTTTGCACTTGTCTTATAAATTTTGCCTCAATTTATCAATGAAAAATGAATAGTTTGGGACACGTGCGTCCCTTTTCATTCTTAGATGGGGTGATAAGTGCAATGAATTTTGGATAAATTTTAGACGGGGACTCTTCAGGAAAGGCCGTAGTCAGCTTTATATATAAAGCATCCTCAAAAGATACTGGGATTACCAGTTTACAATAAAGCACAAAACGCTCGAGGAGCAGCATCCAACAAACCCGTAACGGGACTCTCTAGGCCGCGCGCCAGAGATAGCAAGGCACTACTCGCAACGAATAGACTAAAGGGACATGAGACCATTACAAATCGACTGGACCCGACCTTCCGCGGAGCCTACGATTCCACCATCAACGGCTACCGGAAGACTCCAAACAACGCCTTCAGGAAGGCAAAGGCGCAACGGCGCCAGCGTTTGGTTTTCACCAAGGGGAGCTTCCACGAACAGCCATCGAACGAGATCTTGCAGACAACGCCCTCAAGAGGGAAGAGCAGACGTCGTTGCACGACCCGACACTGGATCGAAGCTTACGCTTGAGGACCTCTGCCCGACGAGCCGAGAGCGCCTAAACCGATCCCACTCGCTTCCATCCACCGGCCACCATAGCCACCCGAAGCTCGCCACTGGGCTCCATATGCACTTGCTGGCAACACCCGACACCTCAGGAAGGTTTGGGGACCTCAATTGTCCCCAAATCTTCTGTCGTCCCCTCAATGGGACGACACCGTGCTTCACTAAGTGAGATCGAAACCATGGACCCAGTGGTGGGGACTTGACGGCGCTACGGGAACGGCTTCGTCGGCGACCCGAAAACGGAGGCGGCACCACCGGCCATGGTGAAGCAGCAGGCTGGAGCCAGGACGAGGGTCAGGGCCACCCCAGACGCCGCCACCGTCAGGGAAACGTCAACGCACGCCCTAACCCCGACCGGAGCCGCGGATCACGAAGCCAAGGCGGTATCCGCTCCCGCCGCCTTGCCACTGATGCCCACCACTCCGGTCAGCACCGGCAGGGCCCGGGGCGCCAATCTAGGGCTCGAACCCACTCTGCCAGTTCAGTTAACAAATTTCTAAAATAGCAACAGAATAATAGCTAAGACATTTCTATTAAGGCAAAATAGGCAAACTGGTCCCTCAACTCTCGTATGAGGGTCAACTTCGTCCCTCAATTTTTGAAAGAGCCAATTTAGTCCTCAAACTTTATGTTTCCGGTTCAATTTCGTCCTCCATCCAAGCTGGACTACCAAGTAAGTGTGACATGTCATCCAAATGCATGACCCACTATAGCAAATGTCCTAAATACCCTTAATTTATTTAGCTTCCCCTTCCCTGCTGCATCGACCTCTTCTTTCTTTTCTGAAGACGCCGTACCATCCTACATAACAAGCAACAATGATACAATGTGTTACTAACTCAACTGTCATGTCTGCACGCCTTTCCTCTCCTTCAAGCTCTCGCCACGGGACTCCGCACCATGCTCGTATTCAGGGCGCCGGAGGGCATGGAGCACATCTTGGCGGTGGCCTCGCACATTAGCCACACTCACAGGTGCACGCACGCCTTGCCACTATATATGGCAGGACTTGCACAATGGCGACGAACCAGTGAACGCCGCAGGTCCTGATCGATGACCTGATGTGCTGCTGTAGTAGCTACTGACAGCCTTGTGGTTCTTGGCGATACCCAGACATACCTAGCCCTCGGTGGTAAGCTGCCGCAGCCCCTTCTCTACCTCCACGATGCGACAATGGGTGCACTCCAGCTCCAGAGCTGAGCTTGCATTTTCTTTTCCTTTTGTTTTTGTGGGAATGGAGCAGTAATTGAGGGGAAACCAAATAAATCAAGGGTATTTAGGACATTTGCTATAGTAGGTGATGCATTTGGACGACATGTCATGCTTACTTGGCAGTCCAATTCGGATGGGGGATGAAATTGAACCGGAAACATGAAGTTCGAGGACTAAATCGGCCTTTTCAAGAGTTGGAGGATGAAGTTAACCCTCGGACAAGAGCTGAGGGACCAATTTACCTATTCTGCCTTCTATTAACTATTATTTTCTAGATCTTTTAAATATAATGTTTGTTAGTTTTTTCTAAAAAAATGTGTGCCGCTATGACAAAAACTTGACCGGCGACTGCAATTGCTGTCACGTGAACATGCCGACTGAATTTCTTCTCAGCTCACATGGAAATTGACCATTGGTGATCGAACACTGGTTAGAAACAAAAACTGGCAGTACCGTCGCACCGTCTCGCATGGGTGGGTGGCGAATGGCGATGGACTGTGGGTCTGTGGGTCGTCTCCACTCTCCCGCCCAGTGTTCCATGGTTCTTTTTAAGTGCTGGGGCGCTTTGTTTTCCTTTCCTCTATGCGAATCATACCGTCCCCTCCCTTCAGTGATACTCCAACAGCAACGTACTAAAGCAGGCAGGGTTACATTGCCCTCTCCAACTCGAGGAACACACTGACGCTGTGAATCAACAGGGACAATGGCACCTAATGCTTTCTGTTTCTCAATCCGGTTGGCTCTTGTGATCCTGGTTCTACTGTTTCTTGCCAGAGGGAGCCTAGTTGGTGGCTCACGCTCATGCGGGAGTAAGTACATCAATATTTTAAGTCGTTGGCTTTCTACGGTTTTCTTATCCTGATCAAATATTACTGTAGTGTTCCGCACATTTCTGTTTGTTAAGTCTCACTTTTGTTTCAGTTGGTTTATGGGCTGATGATATTTTACCTTCGCAGAGGATAAAATCGGCGGATGTCCACCTCTACATAACCCGAATTGTCAACCATCGGGCGGCTTAGGGATGGGTTGGGAGCGCGAGTGGACCAGATAAACCCACCTTTTATAGCACACATGAGTGAATTTCGCACCCGCGCCTGCTAGGTGTCGGGTGCCCATTAAATGTATCCATAAACCATAACAATAAAATTTTACAATATGTACCAATATGATTGTATGATATCAAACAATATACATAATAAACTCATCGTAGAAGCAATTCAATGTTATAATCGTAGCAAACCACGCTCATGGTTTCACTAATTTATATACTATAAAGAAAACTATCGAGAGTCGACGGACTCATAAATCATTGAAACATGGCCTCCTACGACCCCATCTATCGGGCTTTTTTTTCGCCAACCATGCAACAGTCCGTGGAAAAAACACACGTTTGTGTGAAATCGTCGAGTTCGTAACGAATACCGTCTTCGGCCAATTATCTGTTATACAGTCTTAATTTCTATTATAAACGTGCGTGTGTGCGTTCTTGCTGGTAAGAATAAAGAGTCAATGTATTTAATAAAGCGTCCACCGTGCATTTTGATTGGAAATACGGAGGGTATGACATTCACAGAGCAGGCAGGAAAGGTGAAAGTGAAACAAGTAGAGCATTCTAACTTCAGACCCACTAGGAAGAATGGCGCGCTCCGCCGTGCCGGCAGGGGACGTGCTATGTACTAATGGACAGTGTCAGACTGGAAAGCTTCAGCCTTCTGTGCAATTTTGTTTAAGAAAAAAGAAGCTTCAGGTTCAGAAAATCATGCCCGAAAATAATTAACGTGAAATCATTCAACCTTAAGAGTCATGCACACAAATGTGCTGCACTATATAGCGTAACCGTAACCTGGTGTGCAATTTTCATACTCTCCTCAACAAAACAAAATCACTAAACATTTCAAACATATAAACCAATAGAGATAGTTGAAAATAGGAAATTCAAACTTTATTTGTTTTTGTTTATTCGATCAGATCCAAACTTATTGCCACAAACAGTCATAGTACTCGGTATATTGCAAATGTAATATACATCATAGCCTGGTAAACCGTTTAATTCTCAACAGGCAGTGCCGTTCAACTCTAAGCTGTTTATCTCAAAATTGCGATGGTTGTCCTTCAAGTTTGATGTAGTTTGTACAAATAGAGCCTTCCTCTTGTCAGCAATCTGAAAACACCTGCCAAAGCAACTCCAATTTTGGGATGGATATCTAAAGAGAGAAATATCAAAGGCAACATGTATGAACATTTAAAATTTTGAACTGCAACGAAATTGCTAAACTTAATCATGTACAGTACCACTTCTGCTAACGAAAGTATCCTTTAGTGCTGTGCTGGTAGCACCACAATGGAAGCACATAGATTCTGACTTGGCATGTGTTCCAGAATAGATTCACCTTGAAAGCAAAAGCATTGATGGATGGATTATTTGAGAACACTAAATTTGTTTGGAAGAACTATCAAATAACCAATGGGAAGAAGAAGATGGACCTGCAAGAACAGATGCAACCGATGCTGCACATTTACATACATCAACATCAGCTGTTTTGATTAAAATGGAAATCAGTTAGCTTCACCTGCTTGCATTCTAGGAAGGAAAACAACATTTAGAGCAAGAGGGTGGATAATTAATTATACCAAGCAGAAGAGTAGGGAGAACTCAGGAGGTACAGATACGACTGCATATGAGGTAAATAAGCAAGAATCAAAAGAATCGTCATACTGTCAAAGTATATATAGCTGCTGTTAAGACGTCTGTAGGGGCAAAGGATACCCAGTGGAACAATATGATAGTGTTTAGTAATCTGAACGTACTTTTACCTCATCAAAAAAATGTACTTGAAACCCTAAATAAGATCATTAAATGCGCGTGTAGATCTAAAATGAATGGAAATATCAACAAAAAATGATTCAGACATTGCCTATGTTATTTTGCATTTGGTAGATCACAAAGCAGAAGGCAACCTAAAACTGTGTACACACTATGAAATGTAACCATAAGGTGAAGCTTGAAGTAAACAAACTATAGGCGAATGATGGAGCTGACAAAACATGGCAAAAAGCCATAGGCTCATTTTACCGAGGAATCTGCATTTAGCTGTTAGTCCAGTGCGAAAGTAGTGGCTCGTGAGACATGCTTGCTCCATATGATGATGGAACAAACCCAATCTGTAGATTGTATATTTAACGTGTTCGATTAAAATCGAACCAGACTGCAGAAGGAATTCTGTAAAGTTATAGCCATCTACCATCCTGGAATGGTACCTTTCTTTTTCCTGGCAGCAGATCATGATTCACTTTTAGCTCATCGCTAATATCCTGGTCAGTGAAGATGTTAAATTTGTGACCTTCACCGAAACCCAAAACCTGGAGGAAATTTCCAAACAAATAGGCACTTGGAACAACTTCAGTTACAGCACAAATCGAATGTGAACAAAAATATCATTTAAGTCTTTACGACTTATCCTTTCTATCGTGTTGCTGACCAAACAACTACAGAGGTTCTCAATTGTTTCGCAGAGCATTCAGTTTAAATGGAGCTAACCTATGTAGACTAAATTTATTAGTCTATCAGTTAATCAAATGGTACAGAAAATTCAGTGCACCACTGACTAACTGAATTTAGACAGGAAACAAATGTATTCTATCAGAATCTGCTGTAGAGCTCGCGTATTTCTTATATGCACTCATATTAGTTATACATTAGGTAGTTAGGTACGTATGCGCCAAATGATTGAAAAAAGACAGGTGTGTTTCCTTTTCTAAATAATTAGTCTCTCAGATAAACCAGGAATACTGAGTGGGGACTTAAACGAATGCTATGTCATGTCAGAATCAAATGGCAAAACAAAGAATATTTCCTATACAAAATATTTGATATCAATGGATCCTAATCTATGTCAGGATAAATTTATTACTTCAGTGCACCCCTGACTAACTGAATTTGGACAGAGGATTAATTTGACAGCCAAACTTTACACACTGTGCATTGAGGATGTCAATTCCATATGGAAAGATTAATATTTGTAATCAACAATTTGGCAGTTGAGAGCCAACTAATCCAATGGTAAACCAGGCTGATGAAGAGCCAACTAATCCAATGCACACCTAACTGTATTCTTTTCTTGATAGTATAAGCCCCACCAATGCAGTACTAATTCATAAAACACAAGTTATTTGTCCGTACATGCAAAGAAACAATACTTTCTCTATGGAATCAGCATGCATCATCTGAGCAATATGTGGGCGCTTATGAGAAGGAATAGACATGCTACTAAATTTTTGACTGCCTGCCATTAGTTATATGGATGCAGCAAAGGGACCTAGTGCCTCCCCTGGTGTTCAGAGCATCCTATTAGGACTGTTATAGCATCTGTGGAGCAGGAAGTTTTAGTGGGCATAAACATGATACAGAAAGGATAATGCCAATCAGAAACGGAATGTAATGTAAAGGAAAGGACAAACAGCACAGTAAGAGGGAATGTAAGGATAGGAAGAGAAATGTGCTTTTACGTAGTACCTGATGAACATTCAGCGATGCAGACTTTGCTGTGTAACACACGAAACAGTGTAGGAGTACATGTGAATAGAGGGAAATTAGATGGCACAGTTGTAATCTTAAACCATTTTGTCAGCTGTAAATCACATTACTTACTGATGGTCGACTGGGTGATAAACTGACTTGAAAGTACTGAATGTGATAGGCAAAGACCTATTTCAGCTGTGGCATGAAATGTAGGAGATACAACAACAAAATCGTATGTAGTCCTTATATCAGCAATTCAGCTTCAGGATCAGATAGCAGGAAGTCCATCACTTGAATCCATTATTAATAAGAAGGCAAGAAGCATACAAACAAATGTGATCCAGAGTCCCCATTAAATCATTAGTTCTGGTTCATTTAGCCTCATAATTCATTAAAGTATGACAAATCATTAATATCCAGAGTTAAAACATTGCTCATTGGAATTATCCTAGGCTACACACTTCACACATTCGTCATGCACAAGATTGGATGGATAGAAAAAGAGAGGTAAGGAGAGTTAATCACTTACATCTGATTTTCATGGAGGAAAAGCCTGAAGCTGCGTCTCCATAGGGTAAACCAACTAATATGCATATTGGCTTATCAATTTCTGTAGGCTTGCAATTCAACATGGGGAGGCGGCTCCCCAGCGCGTCCAGCTGCGAGGGGCAAGGAGCGGCGCGGGGAGATTTGGACGGCCAGGCCAGGGCCGGCGTCACGGAGAGGAGGGGGTGGACGGAGGCGATGGGAACGCACCTGTGAGATGAACACGGAGCCGCGGCCGCTGCCGTCTTGTGCCCCGGCACGTGATTAACCTCGCGCGGGTGGTTCGTCCTGAATCGCCGGCATCCACGCGCGGTCAGCGGCGACCGTCGCCGACGGCGGCGGCGAGCCGTCGGAGTTGGCGAGGGAGACCAAGGATAGAGGAGCAGGTAGACGTCATTTTTGTGGCTAGATGCGGAGGCGATTTCTTCGATGGGGCTGTGCCGCGAGCAGATTACGGGAAGGACGCCGTGGCGGACGACGGCCTCAGCGGCGCGCGGCATGGCGTCGCAGAAGTACGTCATCGCGCGCACGGAGAGCAGAATCACGTTGGGGGCGGCCCCCGCGCCGTCGCCGTCGCCGGCCCGCCGGAGCAGCGCCATGTTAGCAGCAGAGGTGGGGAATTGAGAAAGGAAGGGGAATCTGGAAGGGAAGAACCAGAGGAGCAGGTAGAAGGTAGAGAGCAGAGGGCAGCTTGCGTGCCGGAGAAGAAGAACAGTAGCGGCGTTATTTGTTACAATAATCCTGACCCTCCCTCTCTCTCACCGTTCTGTCTATATTAGTTCTTACATGGGCCGAGTATTGGGCCTCCTGGTCCTGACGCTTCCTCTTGTCCCATCACTACTTGTGCTGCTAACATTCCCCGGGTCTTGAGAGCCTGCTTGACCCCAAGCAGGTGCCCATGGAAACATCTGTTGTACACTTTCCAGATCTTCCCAGGTTGCCAAGGAGCCAGGCCAACCCGACCATTTGATGAGCACTTGCTGTACTGGACGAACTCCATGTGTAGACCAGCGACGTCGCAGCACCGCCTCAGGCACTCTGGGCAAGTCAATGTCTTGAGGCAAAGAAGAAACCTGAATATCTTGAGCAATCGCTTTCTTCAGCTGAGAAACGTGGAAAACCGGATGAATAGCAGAGGAGTCCGGCAACTGTAATTTGTAGGCCACCGCACCAACGCGAGCCACCACAGGAAAAGGACCGAAGAATTTGAAAGCCAATTTTTGATTTGCTCGAGGCGCCGGCGAAGACTGTACATACGGTTGTAGTTTCAGAAACACCAGATCACCCACTTCGAACGATCGTTCGGTACGATGTTTGTCAGCTTGCCTCTTCATGCGGAGCCGGGAACGAGACAAGTGCTGTTTAATCAAGCTCTGCATCACATGACGTTGTTGCATCCATTCTGCAAGATCAGGAACAGTCACAGAATCTGCTGCTGAAATCCCAAAATGCCTGGGAGGATATCCATACAAGGCTTCAAAAGGTGAGACGCCAATAGCAGAATGAGTACAATTATTGTACCAGAATTCAGCAAGAGGTAACCACTGCAGCCACTTAGAAGGGCATGCATTCACGAAACATCGAAGGAAAGTCTCCATTGTCTGATTCAAACGTTCAGTCTGACCATCAGATTGGGGGTGATAAGAAGTACTCATGTGAAGATGTACACCAGCCAGACTGAATAATTCTTGCCAAAACTTACTCAGAAATATCTTGTCCCTATCAGACACAATGGCAGCAGGCATACCATGCAGACAGTACACACGGCTCAAAAATAGCCTAGCCACCAAGACAGCAGAGAATGGATGATGCAGAGAAATAAAATGAGCATATTTTGTGAAATAGTCAACCACTACCAGAACACAATTGGCCATACCAGAGGTCGGCAAGCCCTCCACAAAATCCATAGAAATAATCTGCCAAGCCTGATCAGGAACAGGAAGGGGTTGTAGTAAGCCAGGAAGCTTGGCCCTATCACATTTGTCCTGTTGGCACACCAAGCAGGAAGTAACATATTTGTGTATAGATGCTTTCATTCCTTTCCAAGCAAAAAGCTTCTTCATACGCATATAGGTGACTGGTACCCCTGAATGACCCCCAACTGCACTATCATGACAAGCAGCCAGCAGTTTCTGTTGCAACAATGGGTTGTGACCAATCCAAATTCTGTTCTTGTATCTCAAAATACCATCATTCAGAGAGAAATGAGGCACTGCAGCAGCATTCAGAGAAAGCTTAGTAAGTAAGAGTTGGGCATACTCATCTTGGTTATAGCCAGCAACCACCTCCTGCAACCATTGAGGCACAACTGAGGTAACAGCAGCACAAGAAGCTTGGTGACAAGATTTCCTAGATAATGCATCTGCTACCCTATTGTCTTTTCCCTGTTTGTAAATCACCTTGTACTGTAACCCAATCAGCTTAGAAAACACCTTTTGTTGCCAATGAGTGTGCAGTCTCTGCTCAGTCAGCTAGGATAGGCTCTTCTGATCAGAATAAATGATAAATTCAGAGTATTGCAAATAAGGCCTCCACTGTTGCACAGCCATAAGAATGGCCATGTACTCCTTCTCATAGGTTGACAGACCCAAGGATTTTGGGCCCAAAGCTTTACTGATAAAGGCCAGAGGATGACCATCCTGCATAAGCACAGCACCAATACCTCCACCACTTGCATCTGTTTCCAATGAAAAGGGCTTAGAGAAATCAGGCAATGCAAGAACAGGAGTCTGACATAATGCCAATTTGAGAGCTTCAAAAGACTGTTGATGAATAGGTGTCCAGACAAATACTGTGTTCTTCTTAAGCAACTCAGTCAGTGGCTTGGCAATCACCCCAAAGTGCTTGACAAACTTCCTATAATAGCCAGCTAAGCCTAGAAAACTTCTCAAGTCCTTGGCACAGGAAGGTTGAGGCCAATGAGACACTGTTGCCACCTTTGAAGGATCTGTACCAACTCCTTTTTCACTGATTACATGGCCCAAGTAGCTTATCTGTCTCTGAGCAAAAGTGCATTTAGAGAATTTAATCTTCCACTGATCTTTTTGTAGCAACTCAAACACCACCCGCAGATGCATCACATGTTCCTCATAGGAAGAACTATAGACTAGTATGTCATCAAAGAAAACTAGTACAAACTTCCTAAGGTATGGAGCCAATGTTGAATTCATGGCTCCCTGAAATGTTCCAGGAGCCCCAGTTAACCCAAAGCCATTACCTTGAACTCATACTGACCACAATGGGTCTGGAATGCTGTTTTAAACTCTTCACCAGGCTTAAGACGAATCTGATGGAACCCAGCCCTTAAATCCAGACATGAAAACCAACTAGCATGAGCAAGTTCATCGAGGAATTCATCAATGATGGGTACAGGATACTTGCACTTGTGTGTTATTGCATTCAAGTGTCGGTAATCAACACAAAATCGCCAAGTATTGTCCTTCTTCTTAACCAGCAAGACAGAAGAAGAGAATGGGTTGTTGCTCTTCTGTATAAGGCCATTTTTTAGCATCTCCTTAACCTGACACTCAATTTCATCTTTCAAAGCAGGTGCATATCGATAAGGACGCACATTGACAGGAGCTGCTCCAGGAATCAAAGGAATGGAGTGGTCACATGATCGAGATGGGGGTAAATCCATAGGCACATCAAACAGGACAGCAAATTCATCAATTAATTGTTGCACCTCGGCTGGAATAAGTACCTGAACCTGTTGTGGATCAGACACATCCACCTGAATACTGCATACTTGAATAACAGTGCCTTCAGGAACATCAGACAGCTGACCCAACAGAACAACAGTGGAAGACTGATAAGGAATGGACATCCATTGTTGGCCCCAATGTACTTTCATTGGGCTGTGCTGCTCCAGCCAGTCAAGTCCCAACACCATATCATAAGCAGACAGGGGAAACACCTTCAGATCAGTGAAAAACTCAAAGCCTTGAGTAGACCAAGAAGCCTGAGGAATATGAGCCACACAATTCAAACGCTGCCCACTAGCCACTTGAACAGAAATTGGGGATAAAAGCTTGACCACACCAGCCAACTGATCAGCTAATTCTGCACTAATAAAAGTATGGGAACTCCCAGAATCCACTAATATGTGCACTGTGCAGCCTTGAATAGTACCTTGCAATGAGAGAGTACGAGGGGCTGGTGTCCCTGACAGTGCAGCTTCGGACAACGACATAAACACTTGGTGAGAGTCGTGATCTGCTTCCACAGAGTGAGAATCACCATCATCATCCATCATGAACAACACAAAAACTTCCTGCATTGCGTGAAGCTGCACCGTGTCAGCACATTTGTGATCACGCGACCATTTTTCTGCACAGAATTGACACAGTCCCTTAGCTCGGCGAAAGGACCGCAATGCCTTCCACTTGTCATCAACAGATCTTGTATGGGCCACATCAGTAGCACACTTTTCCTCAGGTGGAGAAGTTTTGGCAGGCCTGAATAGAGGAGAAGGCAACGGCAAGGCGCTTCTGGGTGGCGCTCGAGTTAAATAAGAGAACTCAGTCTTCTTGGGGTATTTACTCTTTGCAGAATCCAACACATCTTCCTGCAATTGGGAAAGCACGTACGCTGTATCCAAAGAAGATGGGCGTTGCAACAGCACAACAGTCCTACAATCCTCCCGCAACCCATAGATGAACCGCATGGTAAAGTGAAGGGAATCAGTATGTGACTCATAAGAATGCAACTGATCAACCAGTGAGGCGAACTGGTTGATGTAGTCAGAGACAGACCCCTGCTGCTTGATCCCCATCAATTGCCTGACAAGTAGCTCATGCTGATCCCGTCCAAAACGATCAAGAAGCATAGAACTGAACTGATCCCATGTACTGCTCAACACTTTATCAGCCACAGATTGAAACCACCATCTAGCAGAACTAGAAAAATGCATCGTGGCCACTTTGACCCACTTGTCTTTCTCCAATGGAAACAGATCAAAATAATTCTCGCACTGAGTGAGCCACCACTTTGGATTATCCCCATCAAATAGTGGAAAATTTAACTTGGGCACTTTACTAGATTGATCGTGAATTCTACCACCAGGATTGAAAGCAAACTGCTGAACCTGAGGATGAGCGCACGTACCCTTGTTGGGGGAAGGAACCATGGTTGTGACTGCGCCATAACCATCCTCCCGGACGAAATTGCCGACACGCGGCCAGTCGGCGTCTCCTGCAGCAGCTGGGCGCTCGGCAGCCGAAGGTAAGGACTCGAGAAATGGAGGAGGGCGGTGGAGCACCGCACGTTCCTAGTGCCGATTAATCTTCCCCATCTCCAGATTCATGGCGTCGAGCTTGCCAGAGATGGCCGGGCGCCAGTCGTCGAATGCGGTGGCCGCGCGCTCCAGCGCGTCCACTCGGGCGTCGGTGGCGACGGTGAGGTCCGCGATATGACGCTCCCACTTGTCGTCGGTGGCGGAGAAGCGGGTCGCCCAGGCCTCCTCAACGTCGGCGACGCGAGACGCGTGCGCGGTCTCATTCTCGGTGAAGCGGGTCGCCCAGCTCTCTTCAACTTCAGCGACGCGGGACACGAGCGCGGTCTCGTGCTCGGAGAGACGCGTCTCCCACTTGGAGTCGTGCTGAGCGAACATGATGTCGAGATCGGACCACAGCTTCGCGATTTCGTCGAGGATGATCTTCGTCTCAGGGTTCATGGCGCCCTGGCGTCGCTGCAACCTGGTGAAATGGTCGTGGGGAGGGTGGGGATCCAGAATAACCACAACTGAGCACCCGATCCGGCAATTTCCCAACTAAATCCTAAGCGGCGCGAAGGAATTTGTGGGCGACGGCGCAGGAACAGCTAACCGTCGATCTACGGTGGCCGCCGCCGACTGGGAGTTGGTGGGCGGGGCGAGGACGACGAGATCGGAGCGAAAACTCGTCGGAGCGGTGGAACATCGGCGAGACGCCAACCACCAGGGAAACCAATTGACCCGAGAATCGGTGTCTCTGATACCAATTGTTAGCAGCAGAGGTGGGGAATTGAGAAAGGAAGGGGAATCTGGAAGAGAAGAACCAGAGGAGCAGGTAGAGAGCAGAGGGCAGCTTGCGTGCCGAAGAAGAAGAACAGTAGCGGCGTTGTTTGTTACAATAATCGTGACCCTCCCTCTCTCTCACTGTTCTGTCTATATTAGTTCTTACATGGGCCGATGCCCCGCTCAGTGCATGCAAGCACTATGTAGCCCATTCGCTTCCTGAGTAACGAGTATTGGGCCTCCTGGTCCTGACGCTTCCTCTTGGCCCATCACCACTTGTGCTGCTAACACGCCAATGCGGCCGCCTCCGCGGGGAAGGAGAGCGCCTCAGAGAGCTCCGTCAGCGCCGCCACGAGCGCGTCCTGCCCAGCGCCCTCCGCCACCACCGCCTCTGTCAGCTGCAGCCCTAGAAGAGGGATGGCGGTCCACCGACGGCGAGATGGTGACCGCGCCTGTGGGATGCGGCAGTGCCGCACGACCGAGACCGGCGGCAGCGCGTGGCTGCGCCTCGCGTGGCGGCGGCGACGACGACGCCCGCGGCTGCCCGCGTGACGGGCTGCGAAGCACCCCACGCGCGGCCGCCCGGGCCCCATGTCCGCGAAGCTTCGGCGGAGCTGGTGAGGCCCGGTGGCGGCGCAAGCGCCCACCCACCAGGCTGCGTGACACGACTCCCTGCTTCCCTTCGCAGATCCGCCGGTGGGGGAGGGAGAGAGGGCGCCGGCCGGGAGGGGAAGCGCGAGGCCTATCGGGGCCCACGTGGTCGTGCACCACCACAGGCAAGCCGCCGACGCCGCCGCTGTCCTTGCCCGCCGCGGTGGCCGCTGCACGTGCCCGGCCACCGCTGACGCGCGACCAACCGGCCGGCCGGAGGAGAAGCATCACCGGTGGGGGAGACGCCGGGGGCCCGACGAGGAGTCGAAGGGCGGCGGCGCGGGGTCGGAGGAGAGGGGAGGGGCATGGCAGCGCGGAGAGGAAGGGCGGTGAGGGGGCGGCGCGAAGAGGAGGGGAGGGGACGGCCGGAGCCGGTGGGAGGAGGCGACAGGGACGAGTCAGAGAGCGAGCGAGAGAGGAGGGAGGAGCGGTGGTCGATTTCTTCGGCGGAGACCGCCGGCGCCCACATCAAGCGACGGGCCGCCACGCGGCGCGTGGGGACACAGCGCGCGCTCGGCAGCCATTGGATTGCCGGCAGCGGGGCAAGGAGGCCACGCGTCGAGCGGGCACGGGCCGAGCGGCGGATGCACGGGGAATTCTTCAGTGATAAGGATTTATTTATTTACTTATTATATGTTTCACCAAATTCGTGAGCCGATTGTACGGCGGAAGCAGCATGAAAAAATGACGATCCATCGTTCGGCCCGTGTTCAGGCCCAGAATTGTAAGGAAAAAGTCTCATTTACCTCCCTGGATACTGAACCGAGTTCGCAAAACCACCCTGGACTCAAAAACCGTCCGTTCAGACTCCCTCAGTTCCCAAAACCGGACACATGACCTCCCCGAGCTGTTTTGACCCTGGTTTTGACCGATGTGGCGCTTACGTGTCGCGGGCCCATATGTCAGGTAGCATAAAACACAAGCCGCACACACCACATCCTCATCGCCCCCAGCGTGAGCTGCCGAGCTCCAGTTCCGGTGGCCAGGGCGGGCGGCCGGGAAAGGCAGCCGGGCTTGGGATAGGCGGCCGGCTGCCCGGGATCGGCGGGGGCGAGCGCGGCGAAGGGGGCCTGGCGCGCGGCGGCCCAGGCGGCGACGACGTGGCTCGACCTGCGGAGCTGCGGCCAACGCAAGCGACGAGCAGCGGCTGACGATGGGGAGCCGACGGAGCTACTGGGCGGCGGCCCCGTCCAACGCGGCCCAAAGCGGGAGGCTGGTCGGCGGCGGGGGCGAGCGCGGCGGCCGGCCGCCCAAGTGGCGGCGGCAGGGGCGAGCGCGGCAGGGGCAGGGGCGGCGGCGACGGGCAGCGGTGAGCGCAGGGGCTGCGGTGCGTGTGGCATGCGTCGCTCTGGCCGTCGCCGCGGCGTCGGGGTGCGAGGCCGGCAATGGGGCCGGCGGAGGCGGCAAGCTTCGGCGGCGGAACGTAGCGCACGGCGTGCGGCTGCGGCGATGCGCTGAGGACCAAGTTGACCGCGGCAACGGCGCGCGGCGCGAGCTGCGAACGAGCTGTAAGCGGCTACCATTTACGCCCAGGTCATCCAGCCGGTTGCGTCACCGCTGTCGCCCCCAGCCTCGTCCTACGACGACGGGTCTGCCGCGACCTTAAGCGCCTACACCAGCGACATCGACGCCAACCTCCGCGCCATGGAGGCCGACGCCGGGCAGCGGCCCTCGCCGGACTACCTCGACGCCGCGCACGGCGGCAGCGGCCGCGTGGACCTGGCGGCGCACGCCGCCCTGGTCGCGTGGATGTTCGACTTCGCCCGCCACTTCGGCATCGGCCCCGCCGCGGTCCACCGCGCCGTCTCCTACGCCGACCGGTTCCTTTTCGTCCCAGCGGCAGCAGTCACAGGCATCGGCGCCGACGCCGACCACTAGCAGCGCCGCCTCCTGGGCGCGGCGGCCAAGTACGAGGACGGCGCCACCGTGTTGCGGGTGAGCGCGGGGAACATTGGTGCCTGCTACGGGTTCGCGGCGGCGTAGGAGGTGCTGGACGCGGAGCGCGCCCTGCTGGCGACGCTCGGGTACCGACGACATGTGGGCCCGTGACAAAACCAAGGTCAAAACCAGGGTCAAAACAGCTCAGGGAGGTCATGTGTCCGGTTTTGGAAACTGAGGGAGCCTGAACGGACGGTTTTTGAGTCCAGGGTGGTTTCACGAACTCGGTTCAGTATCCAGGGAGGTAAATGGGACTTTTTCCGAATTGTAACTCGCTGGCTTGCAGCCACACGGCCCACAGGTCGAGGTTTAGGCCCACTGATCCCCGCGTGCCTGCTGCCACCAGCACCACCACTGCTCCTTGAGGCCATTTCATGGCTTGTGCCTGGTTCGGCATCAGCGTCATCCTTGTTGTGATATGATCCAAATTCACAGATGGAGCGAACCGGAGGCCCATCACCAGAGGTTTGGGCCGGAGCAAGGGGTACTGTGTGTTTTTCTCTCATGAGCGCACAGTTTAGTCCCACATCGGCAACGCAACCAAACTCGGTCACGTGAGCTGCCTATATAATAGAGCTTTGCCCTTGATGAATAAATTATCATCTTGTAAGCCGCCAATAGGTATTGTAAACACACACCTCATATAGTAAAGTTTTGCTGGCTGGCGCTCGTGGTTTTTTCCCTTCTACATTGGGAGGGTTTCCACGTTAAAATCTCGTGTCTCCTGCGGTTTGATTCCTTTACTTCTTGTCGTTTATTCGTCATCATTTACAACAAGTGGTATCAGAGCCGGTTTCAGATTCGGTTTCCTTGATGTCGACGACGATGAAGTTTGATCTACCGCTGTTGGATTACAAGACGAGGTTCGCGCTGTGGCAAGTCAAGATGCGGGTTGTTCTGGTGCAAACTCATGATCTCGATGAGGCGTTGGATAAGTTTGGCAAGTCGTCCAACGAATGGTCTGATGAGGAGAAGCGCAAGGATCGTAAGGCTCTGTCTTTAATTCAGCTTTATCTGTCTAATCATATTCTGCAAGAATGTCTGCAGGAACAGACTGCTGCAGCACTCTGGCTGAAACTGGAATCGATCTGCATGTCGAAGGATCTAACCAGTAAAATGCATATGAAGTTGAAGCTGTTCACACTCAAGATGAAGGAGGGTGATTCAATGATGAGCCATATATCTGTGTTCATGGAGATCGTTTCTGACCTAGCGTCGATGGAGGTTAAGTATGATGATGAGGACTTAGGTCTCCTATTGTTATGTTCTCTGCCAAACTCTTTTGCAAATTTCCGTGACACCTTGTTGATTAGCCGTGATGAACTAACCGTTTTGGAAGTTTATGAGGCACTCCAATCAAGGGAAAAGATGAAAGGCATGGTGCAGCCTGACGGATTGTCGTCGTCCAAGGGCGATGCTTTGCAAGTGAGAGGCAGACGGGAGCATAGATCTTCCAATGAAAGTAATGATCGTTACAAGAGCCAAGAAAGTAGAGGGCGTTCTAAGTTCAGACCACCCAAGAAGTTCTGTAAGTATTGCAAGAAGAAATCACATTTTATTGAGGAGTGTTGGAATCTTAAGAACAAAGAGAACAGAAAAAATAACTCGGATGGTAATGCCTCTATTGTTTTTGGTGCTGGGAATACTTCTGATTCAGGAGATTGTCTGATTGTTCTTGCTGGTTGTGTTTCTGGTCATGATGAATGGATACTTGATTCTGCATGTTCGTTTCATATCTGCACTAACAGAAATTGGTTTAGTTCGTTTAAGCCTGTGCAGAAAGGAGATGTTGTGCGTATGGGAGACGATAATCCGTGTGACATTGTGGGGATCGGCTCAGTTCAGATCAAGGCTCATGATGGCATGACACGCACGCTACAGAATGTGAGATACATACCAGGGATGACCAGAAATCTGATTTCGCTCAGCACACTTGATGCAGAAGGATTCAAGTACTCCGGTTCAGGCGGAGTTTTAAAGGTATCAAAAGGTTCTCTTGTTTGTTTAGTAGGTGATCTGAATTCTGCAAAGTTATATGTCCTAAGAGGAAGTACTTTACATGGTTCTGTTTCTGCTGCTGCTGTTACTAATGCTGAACCTAGTAAGACTAACCTTTGGCATATGCGTCTTGGACATATGAGTGAACTTGGTATGGCAGAATTGAAGAAGAGAAACCTACTGGATGGTTGTATTTTGAGTAGCAAGAAGTTCTGTGAGCATTGTATTTTCGGGAAGCATAAAAGGGTAAAGTTCAACACTGTTGTTCATACCACCAAAGGTCCTCTTGATTATGTACATGCTGACTTATGGGGTCCTTCTCGTAAGCCTTCTTATGGTGGTGCTCGTTACATGCTTACTATTATTGATGACTACTCTAGAAAAGTATGGCCTTACTTTTGCTGCTTTTAAAGATTGGAAAGTGATGATAGAAAGGCAAACTGATAGGAAGGTGAAGGTGCTTCGTACTGATAATGGTGGAGAATTTTGTTCTGCTGCATTTAATAATTATTGCAGGCAGGAAGGCATTGTCAAGCACCACACCATACCGTATACTCCGCAGCAAAACGGTGTGGCTGAGCGCATGAACAGGACCATCATCTCGAAGGCTCGTTGCATGTTGTCCAATGCACGGATGAGCAAGCGCTTTTGGGCTGAAGCAGCTAACACCGCATGCTACTTGATAGACAGGTCGCCTTCTATTCCACTTAATAAGAAAACACCTATTGAGGTATGGTCTGGCACACCCGCTGATTATTCACAGTTGAAAGTTTTTTGGCTGCACTGCTTATGCTCATGTTGATAATGGAAAATTGGAGCCTAGAGCTATTAAATGTCTTTTTCTTGGTTATGGTTCGGGAGTTAAAGGATATAAGTTGTGGAATCCCGAAACTGAAAAGACTTTCATGAGCAGGAGTGTTGTTTTCAATGAATCTGTGATGTTTAATGACAGTTCGTCCTCAGATCATGTTCCAGATAATTTTAATAAAGGGCTGCAGCATATGAGCGTGCAGGTGGAGCATGTGGATGATGATACAGACGAGCAGGTGGAGCCGCCTGTGGATGATCAGGAAAATCAAGCTGCTGATGATGAGGCTCATGATGATGTTAAGCACTTACCACCTGATTTGCAGCTAGAGGAGGATTTACCTATTGCTCAGCGCAAGTCAAAGAGAAATTGTGGACCTCCTAAATGTCTAATTGATGAGTGTAATCTAACCCATTATGCTTTGAGTTGTGCTGAACAGGTGGAGAATTCACATGAGCCGACCACATATGTTGAGGCCATTGATTGTGCTGATAAAGAGAAGTGGATTTCTGCTATGCATGAGGAGATGGAGTCACTTGAGAAGAATCACACATGGGATGTTGTACCATTGCCAAAGAAGAAGAAGACAGTCCGCTGCAAGTGGATCTTTAAGAGAAAGGAGGGTTTATCTCCAAGCGAGCCTCCAAGGTATAAGGCAAGGTTAGTGAAAGTGCATCTAGGCATTTAATCTATTTTGGTGATTAATGGCAATAGAAATTCGGATATGATGTTATGCTTGAGTTGTGCAGGAATAAAATGAAATAAAGAGAAAGATAGCACAAAAGGAAGTACCCCAATTCTTTTTGATATGGTGGAAGACTCAATTGGCAATTTAAATTCTATTTTCCTTTTGAAATTGAGTATAGGACCACCGTACTATCAAGGGGGACGTAGTTGATGATTTCCAGTTGCTAAAAGTGCTTTGCTTGAGATGAAAAATTCTTTAGAGCCACAAAAACACTTCACTAACCCCTTTCCTGCGTGGCCGAATCTTAGGCCGGAAGATCCGACCAGGAGTTCCGGGGCGCTCGGCCTTGGGATTTTCCTGGCCGGAAGATCCGACCGGAAGTTCCGGGCCGCTCGGCCTTGGAATTTTTCCTGGCCGGAAGATCCGACCCTGGTCGGAACTTACATGACTTAGCCGTTTTTTCAGCCTCGGAAGTGTCCTGAGTGCATGTTCCGACCCGAGGCCGGAAGATCCGACCGGAAGTTCCGGATGGCTCTGTCTTGGTTCCTCTCTGGGCCGGAAGTTCCGGGGTCCGTCGGAAGATCCGACAACTGGTCGGAAGATCTGGCCCCCAGAACTTCACTGGAGTTTTTCTGACTCAGTTCTGTTGCTTATCGGAAGATCCGACCACATGTCGGAAGATCCGGTACCCCTTCGCAGTGAACTTAACGGTCACATTTTGGGGGGTTGGTATTTATACCCCTCACCCCCTTTCATTCACTGCTGCTGTTCACTCTGACCTAACACGAGACAAACTCTCTCTTGAGCATTCACTCCACCTCTCTACTCCCTTCCAAGGCTTGATTCTTCCAAGATTCACCTAGGGTTTGAGTGAGAGAGAAGATTTGAGGTGTGAGACTTGTGCAACCTTGAGCCATTCACTAGTTCATCTCTCAAGCACTTGAAGTACTTGGATTCATCGACTTGCGTTTGTTACTCTTGGAGCTTGCTCCTAGACGGTTAGAGGTGCCGGTGAACTCCCATTCTCTTGTGGTTTGAGTCCCGGAAGTTTGTATTACCCTCTCTCTTCGTGGGAGCACATAGTAAGTAACTCAATCCTCCTTTGTGGTTGATTGGGAGAGACTTGGGGTTAGTGTGACAGCCCGGCTCTTTGTGAGCATCTCAACGGAGACGTAGCTCCTTTGTGGAGTGAACTTCGGTAGAAAATCCTTTGTCTCCACTTTTGTTCTTGCTCTTATTATTTCTATAACTTGTTTTGTCCCGATCTACTTATTTGTGGGAATACTCTGATATTGTTCATATATAGAAGGTTCCTTACATCATTTGTGAGCTTTGTATTCAAGTGGAATTGTCAAAAGGTCATTAGTTTTCAAATCTCGAAGTTCTCTTGAATTGCCTGTCGGAAGATCCGGCTTTGCATCGGATCTTCCGGTATTCTGTCCCAGTCGGAAGATCCTGTACAGTGTCGGATCTTCCTGGCCGGAAGATCCGAGACTGTGTCGGATCATCCGACTTTCTGACAGTTTTCGGAGAATTTTTGCAGGAATTTTTAAACAGGCCTATTCACCCCCCCTCTAGGCCTAGTGTTGGTCCTTTCAGTTAGTAGCGAAAGGTTACAGTCAAATTCCTGGTGTTGATTATAATGATGTTTTCTCTCCTGTGGTAAATCATAGTTCCATTCGAACATTCTTTAGTATTGTTGCTGCACACGATCTTGAGCTCGAGCAGTTAGATGTGAAGACTGCATTTCTGCATGGTGAACTTGAGGAGGATATATACATGGACCAGCCAGAAGGGTTCATAGTGCCCGGCAAGGAGAATTTTGTGTGCAAGTTGAAGAGATCCTTGTATGGTTTGAAACAGTCCCCTCGTCAGTGGAATAAAAGGTTTGATTCATTTATGCTGTCGCACGGCTTTAAAAGGTCTAAATTTGATAGCTATGTCTACATCATGCATGTTAATGGATCACCTATTTATTTGCTCATTTATGTTGATGATATGTTGATTACTGCCAAGAGTAAAGTCGAAATTGCTAAGTTGAAGAAATTATTGAGTAGCGAATTTGACATGAAAGATCTTAGTGCTGCTAAGAAAATTTTGGGCATGGAAATTACTAGAGATAGAAAATCTGGTGTGCTATTTCTTAGTCAGCAGAATTATATTCAGAAAATTCTTCAGCGTTTCAACATGGATGATGCTAAGCATGTCGGTACACCTATTGCAGCTCATTTCAAATTGTCGACTGCTCAGTGTGCTAGTACAGATCAGGATATTGAGTACATGTCTAGAGTTCCTTATTTCAGTGCTGTTGGTTCTTTGATGCATGCCATGGTCTGTTCTCGTCCAGATTTATCTTATGCTATGAGTCTGGTTAGTAGATATATGACTAATCCTGGTAAAGAACATTGGAAGGCAGTTCAGTGGATTTTCAGGTACCTCAGAGGCACTGCAGATTCTTGTTTGAAGTTTGGCAAAACTGAGAAGGGACTTATTGTCTATGTTGATTCAGATTTTGCTGCTAATGTTGATAGGCGAAGGTCGCTCACAGGTTATGTGTTCATTGTTGGCAGTTGTGCTATGAGCTGGAAGGCCACTTTGCAGTCTGTTGTGGCTTTGTCTACTACTGAGGCAGAATATATGGCTATTGCTGAGGCGTGCAAAGAATTAATTTGGCTGAGCAGATTGTACTCTGAGCTGGTTGGGGCTGTTTCTTGCATTGATTTATATTGTGACAGTCAAAGTGCTATTTACCTTACCAAATATCAGATGTTCCATGAGAGGACAAAGCATATTGACATCAAGTATCATTATGTACGAGATGTGGTTGAGGAAGGTAAGCTGAAAGTATGCAAGATCAACACTCATGATAATCCAGCTGGTATGATGACTAAACCTGTTCTTGTTGCTAAGTTTGAGCTATGCTCAAGCTTAGTTGGTTCAGTTAATTAGCCCAAGAGGCTATTTGGCGCCAGTCGTATTTTTCTTCGTGATGATTCAGGATGAAGTGAAAATGCTGCAAGAGAATTTGTCTCAAGGTGGAATTTGTTGTGATATGATCCAAATTCACGGACGGAGCGAAGCGGAGGCCCATCACCAGAGGTTTGGGCCGGAGCAAGGGGTACTGTGTGTTTTTCTCTCATGAGCGCACAGTTTAGTCCCACATCGGCAACGCAACCAAGCTCGGTCACGTGAGCTGCCTATATAATAGAGCTTTGCCCTTGATGAATAAATCATCCTCTTGTAAGCCGCCAATAGGCGTTGTAAACACACACCTCATATAATAAAGTTTTACTGGCTGGCGCCCGTGGTTTTTTCCCTTCTACATTGGGAGGATTTCCACGTTAAAATCTCGTATCTCCTGCGGTTTGATTCCTTTACTTCTTGTCGTTTATTCGTCATCGTCTACTACCAATCCTCCGTGCCCATGTCATGCCATGGCGGTCAACCGCGCCCGCCTTTAATTTTCGCCCTCTTAAAAACCGTGCGGGAAAAAAAAGGAAGGAACGAAAAGTTGGACGGAGAGACGTGCAGTCGGTATGCATGGACGCTGCTTCAGCGGCCGAATTGAAGCAGCTTCTCTCAAAGACGCGGCGGCAGGTGAGACACGTGACACGTCCGGCGTCCGGCGACCTGCCGACCAAATCATCCGATCCCCGCGTATTTGCTATATTTAATTTTTGATGGACAGTTTGAAAAGTTTAAAACTAAAAGCAAGCATTATTTTCGCAAGACTAAAAAGAAAGCGGCAGCACTGGCCAGTGCCCAGCGGGAAGCGGCAGCAGCGCCGACAGCGACAGCACGGGAAGCTGCAGGCCGGCAGCAGCGCAGGGGCGGCTCGGCACACAGCTCGGCGCCAAGATCCGTAGCGCCGAGCCGGATTCCACGGAGGCTAACTCGACGCTGGCTTAGCGCCACATTTCAGGGAGGGTAAACTCGGCGTCATGGTCCATGCCGCCGAACGTAGAATCTATTTTTTAAAATCTTTCTATCAGAAACGTATTTGTGAACTTTTTTCACGAGAAGAGGTAAAAAACAAAAAAAAGTCGGCCATCCATCCATCCCACGTTCCCACGTGAACGCCGAGTCGCGGATTCCCAGGTTCCCGTAGAACAAATGGCTCATTTTGGCACTATGGCAGACACGTGTTCATGCCCGCCTGCCCCATTAATCCAAATCATCACTGGTGTGCTACCTCAGACCAAAGTCACCAAACTTTCGCACTCTTTAGTTTCAAAAAGCAACTCCTAAATATACTATGCAAAAAGAAGATTATCCACCACATCGAAATACCATAACATGCATGATGTACTAAACGTAGATGAAATCAAAAACTAATTGTACAGTTTTGTTGTACTCTGCGAGACGAACATTTTGAGCCTAATTAATCAATTGTTAAATAATTTTTCACAAATATAAACGAAATGGTACAGTGACGTAATGATTACGAAGTGACATCTTACTCCTAAATTCAACCTTCCAATTCTAACATGTAAACATAGCCTGAATGTGGGCCTAACCTGACGGCTCTGTTTTTGCAGCTACATACTCCCTCCAAAACTGCATTTTTACCCACACACGCTACGTAAACATGCCACGGGTTCTGCACTGGCTAAACTTGTCCGAGTTTGATCCGTCATGGCATATTTATGCTGGATTATTTACTAAAACCAGTTCGACATTGGAGATATGATACTTTACTTTAATATATAAAAATTAGTTAAAGCTTGATTTTAGATAAAACTAAAATAAAATAGACTAATCCGTGACAGAGCGAGTGGTAACACTAACGGAACAAATGGCAATCAACATCCATTAGTTAATGAGCAAGCCAAACCTTTCGGTGCGGGACGCGTAGGCACTGGACGGTTGGCCTACTCCTTGAGGCCATTCATGAGCTAGCCATCATCCTAATTTGTGAGTTTGTACCAGCTACTCATGCGATTAGCACGGGTGTTTGGCTATCTTATTGGTAGAGGTAGAGCTGCATTATCCTCGCGCGCCGAGTGGTCTCGTCTCGTTTCGTGCGGGCGTCGGTGTCGTGGCCGTTCCCCCGCTGCAAGGCGCGTCGGTCGCATAAGAGAGCGAGACGGCAAAGATGCCTGGGGGACTTTGGCCTCTCCTGTCCGGCCGAAAAGTAAACGTGCACGCGGGAACCAAATCTCGGTCACGTTTCCAGCGCAGGCCTCTTGCTCTTAAATCTTAATGATCTGCCACGGTAGACGAATTATAAAAGCAACAACGGGCTGTTCTTCTCTGGCCTGCTCCGCTCCGCCCACCAACAAATATCAGATTATATATGCACCTACTAGTACTACTCGGAACCACTACTAATTTCGCCTCTCCCAATCCCCACTAATCCTATCCCAGAGCAGGCACTTAAACGCGAGCCTAACCTGTCGTGCCACCCAAACAAACTAAACTAAAACCGGCCGACACCAGTCCATTTGGACAGGCGATTTCTTGCAATTTCAGGCTGATGATGATGGCTGTGTTTAGTTCCCCGTCAATTCACCAAACTTTCCAAAATTCTCTCTCCAAACTTCATTATTCACCTATCACATCAAATATATTTCATCATGCATGAAACACTAAACATGGGTAAATAAAAAAACTAATTACATGGTTTTGATGTACACGACAAGACGAATCTTTTGAGCCTAATTAGGTCATGATAGGATAATGTTTACCACAAATAAACGAAAAGTGTTACAGTACGCTACAGTGTCGAATGTGACATTTTCACCAAACTTTCCTTACTTATTTTTGGAACTAAACACACCAGATGTGCAAACAAGCAAAGGAGGTGTTCACTTCCCTGAAAAGGGAATGTGAATTTGGGTGAAAATGGTCACATCGAACACTGTAGCACTTTTCGTTTGTTTGCCTAACTAGGTTCAAAAATTCGTCCCGTCACCCCTGACCTGAGGCTGGCCTCGTGATCTCCGCCCCTCCTCCAAATCTCTCTTCCCTAAAATATAAATAAATCCGAAACTCCTAAAAAGCCATCGAAATCCGCGCATCCCTCGGCACCCCGCGCGCACGCACGCACGCGACCCGCCGACACGCCAAAGTTGCCGACCCACGTTACCCAATCCCACCCCTCCCACCCGACGCGACGCGCCACCCCCGCCCGCCCGCCCGCGCATACATGCCGCCGCCCAGCCTCCCCGCCGCGGCGCGCGACACGGCCGCCACCGCCACAACCACCGCGCGCCGCCGCAGCAGCAAGGAGCACGCCAAGGTCCACCCGGCGGCGGCGCTGAACGGCGAGGGGGCGGCGATGGGCGCGGCGGCGGAGGAGGGGTGGCGGCGGCCCGAGTGGTGCTCGGCGCCGGGCCTCGCGGGGGTGCTGCGGCGGCACCCGCTGCCGGCGCTGTTCGCGTGCGGCCTGCTGCTGTTCATGGCCATCGAGTACACCATCCCCATGGTGGGGCCCCACGCGCCGCCTCTGGACCTGGGGTTCGTCGCCACCCAGGGCATGCACGACGCCGTCGCCGCGCGGCCCTGGCTCAACTCGCTCCTCGCCGCGCTCAACACGGTCAGTTCCCCTGCCCTGCCTGCCTGATTTTTCTCCCCCCGCGACCTCGCCTAACTTGGTCCAATGCGGCTGCTTCCTGTCCTCTGGTTGCCTGAGAGGCTGGAACGCCTTCAAATTCAATCCCCTCCTCCTCTTATCTTTAATTCTAGTACATTTTGCCTTGTAGAAAAAAATCTAGTACATTTGTATTGCCCTTTCTGACCTGCAATTGCCAATTGCTCCAACCACAAACCTTTGCTCGCTCAATTTCTATGGAGCAAATTCTAGTGACAGATATACTCCCACATTCTTACCGAAATGTTTGCATTTACCGGAACCTTGCCATTAGGATCGTGCATCAACATCGTTTACACTTTGGTACTGTTACATTACAATTTACAAAAGGTGTTTGGTTTTGCACCTTTTTGTGCTGTTACACAGACAATGCTAGTGTTCCTAGTAGCAATCGGCGTGCAGACCAACAAGACTGCATAGTTTCACTGATTAGATTATTTAATGCAACAATTTGCTGGATTAGCAGTATAAAATTGCTTAATTCAGCTTAGTTCTTGTGAACCTTTGGAGCTTCCACCCACCCTGTTGCTGGCGAGGAAAGCAAAGTTGGCGCTGTCAATGCACCGTCAATGCCGCTTGTGGCTAGCACTTCACCCGTCAATAATGAACAGCGTACGCGTAGTTTGCAAGTACTTTTCAAGCCTGAGGCCCTGAGCCGTGGACTTCACCGATAGATTTGTCTGAGCGTATGCCCGTGACACTAGGCCAAGAAGACAGCAACATGCCCGTGGTGCTGCTTCACCCAACGCCACCAACAAATGGAGCCCAAATTTCATCTTTTTTTCGAATAATTTCATCTTTTTTTCCGATAAGAACAAGCCATATAGTCGTGGCGTCGCGTGTTCATGACCGGATTTCCTGATAAGATTCCGCGTCTCGCCAGCTTCATGGTCCCCCTGCGCATGAATCCGAGTTGAGCGCGACGCGACGCGACGTGACCAGCTCAGCACTGACACTGACAGAGCCACCGCTCGTCCTCCGCATGCGTGTGCAGGTGTTCGTCGCGATGCAGGCGGGCTACATCCTGTGGGCCATCCTCGCCGAGCAGCGGCCGCGCGCCGCCGTGGCGGCGCTGATGATGTTCACCTGCCGGGGCGTGCTCGGCTGCGCCACGCAGCTGCCGCTGCCGGAGGAGTTCCTGGGCTCCGGGATGGACTTCCCCGTGGGCAACGTCTCCTTCTTCCTCTTCTTCTCCGGCCACGTCGCGGGGGCCGTGATCGCCGCCGCCGACATGCGCCGGGAGGGGCGGCTCGCGCTGGCGCGGCTCTACGACGCGCTCAACGTGCTCCAGGTGGTCAGGCTGCTCGCGTGCAGGGGGCACTACACCATCGACCTCGCCGTCGGCGTCGGCGCCGGGGTCCTCTTCGACACGCTCGCCGGGTGGTACTTCGACGCCAAGGACGGCGGCGGCAAGGGCGCGCCGGAGAAGCACTGCCGCAGCTGCCAGTGCCACAAGGCTCTCCTCTCGCAGTAGCGTGCTGATATGATTACGTTTTGGTAGCTCTCCAAATGGCAACCAGCAGCGGCCTATTGTTGAGGATTAATTCGTGTCAATTTTTTGAGTTTTTCTTTTCTTTTTTGGTAAGCGTTTTGATGTAAGAGAACTCAAATGCTACTTACCGATATGTAACTGTACAAATTGTTCACCCCCATGTTTATGTGATCGGTCACTTCTGCAACGCAACATCAGAAGTTTCAAGCAGAGGGCTAGACTGAATCAGCACAGGAACTGAACTCACAGCATTTCTGACCCGACACTACAAATTCCGAAACTGATCTCAAAGTGCAGGTGCTAGGATGATTTATTGATTTCATCTTCGAAGTTCAGTGTACATGTGAGAACACATTGCAGGTTCACAACAGGTCACGGGCGATTATGTCTATCGAGCAGTAGTAGAATACAGTATCAGTCCTCTTGCCTCAGCCCTACATCACGGATAGAACTGCAAAAGATTTTGTTATGTATCACCTATATCACCCCCAGGAAACAGCGATGGCCTATGGGGGTGGCCAAGCAAAAATATAGGATCAGTTGGATCAGAAGCGGCCAGCGACGTCTAGGAGAGTCAAGCTTGGCCTTATTAGGTGAGCTCTATTCTTTGTCGACGCCATTGGTGGATCCGTTTTGCACACCGAGCTTGTGGAACTCGGCCTCAATGACCTCCACAATCTTGGCGTCCTGGGGGTCCTGGTCAGGGATATTCACGTGCAAGGAGCCCTCCTTGTTGAGCTCCTGGTTCAGCGCTTGCTCCTGGATGAACTTGTAGAGCTCTTGGTGGAAGGGGTGGTCAAGAGAGAAGCAGTCATCGGGGTCACTTGATGAATGTTTGGAAGCGCCCGAGCCCTCCCGTCGACAGAAGTGGGGAAGGGAAGAGAAGTCCATGATCTGCATTGTTCCAGAATTGAATTTGTTAACTGTTGTGATCGTCAATGTCGAAAATGCACAAGAGTTACTCTGATTAATTTCCATCTTCCATGCTTTGATTCTTTTATTTGACTTTGCTGACAAACTATACTATTTGGAAAATAAAATGGTACTGACAGGCAACCTTACCTTAAGAAGCTCGTCTTTCCCACAACCACGCAAAACATGAACCTTCTTCCTTGTTCTCTCTTGCAACAGAGGCTTCACAACCTATAATCAAATGAAATGTCATTGTCTTTACAACAGAACTGTAAAAGTAACAGAGTAGTGGAATCTTCAAACATAGCACCTTCCAACACGCTGAAAATATATATGGAGCATTTACTATATAATAGGTCTCAGTCTTTTCAGGGTAATTCAAATCGTCAACGGTAGATATTGCAGTCACAATCTGCAATACATCAATAATTAGTCAGCAGTAGCATAAAAAAATGGATGGCATTTGTGCTGCGAAGTTTAATAAAAAACATTGACTTATTTAAATAGGGCTCCATTATCCCAGTCCTCTACAAGCATTTGCATGCGGGCTAATTTATCCAATTTATTGAGTTACTTGAATAGGCATATACCCATCACTGTCACCCTCTGGATGTTATGAAAACCAATTACACATTTACAGTTTGGAGACGAGGATACAATACAGTGCTATTGCAGGCTGTACCTTCATTTGGTTTAGTGCTGACAATTTCAGACCAGTCATATCAAGAACCTTTATACAGGTGGTAATCGGCCTCCCATACTTCTTTGTCACCGTAGGCTAGATGAAACAAAAATGAGTAAATACACGTGTTAAGTAAACTCATAAATGATATAACTGTACACAGAGCATTAGTTGGCCACTCACCAAAACAAAACGATCACGGTACTCATTGATCTGAATGTGAGATTGCACATAGTAGTTAACCTGAAAATGCAGTGTTTCATGACTTATTGTGCACTAAGCAAGGCGTAAATTTATGGAGTGGATGGGTATTACTTGTCCCAAATACACATGGATGGAATCTGACAAAAGGGTCGAAATCTATTAAATTCATAAGTAACTCCATTTATACTGAGAATTAGCGGTACAAGAGTATTTACTTATGTTTGATTGGCATGAATGCATTCTGACAAAAGCTACTAATACTCTTAAGAATCTGAGACCAATTACCGAAGCTTTGTCATATGTGCTCAGTCCAACGCCAACTGCAAATACAGGGATGCCCTGGAATATGAGAAGGAAAGAGGACTATTAAACAACTTTGCTTAGTCTAACTATAATAACTTAATTACAGACTGGATGTGAAGATTTTTATGGCACAGAGATCCAAGGAACCATTGAAGTGCAAAAGATGAAAATGTCTTATGTGCACAATTCACATTCTTGCTCTGTATCTACTATGTTGCACCAGCACATAATAGTGGGCTACATCAGTTGGCAGAATCGAAAGATGACAGTATTTATCATACGTCTTCAAATTTAAACAGGAAAAATATGTTAACAGGCTCAAAACAAATATAGGTGTACACAAATGGACCAATTTGTGTATACTACTAAATAATACTCAAAATAAGCTGAAAACAGCATGCATGCAAGACAAATATATATATAACTTGCTTAAGACAGATGTACCTCTTTGGAGTATCCTGATAATCCAACAAGCTGTGTATCACGTATTGATCTATACAAATCTACCGGGATAATAGGTTTCTGCAATAGTCCAGCACAAGCAGATAATTGTAATAAGAAAGTGTATAAGTGCGGAACTGTCCTAATGCTATAGTCAATAGCCAAGCTTGGTCTAGGATACTACTTACCTCCAGTATACTATCGATTTCATTTTGTATCCTCCAATTCAAAGAATCTACAAGCTAGAAAAAGAAATTTTCCTCAGGTAATGAAGCATTTATTTTATGATTCATCAATATGAAAATCAAGAGGAAAATTGCAGTTTTAACAATTACCATTCTTTGAGCCTTGTTCACATGCCACTCTCTAGCTTTAAGGAAGCGAACTAGTGCGTCTGTTGGGTAGCCCTGGTGCACATTCTGTAGAATAAATGAAAAACATGTGAGCTCAAAGACAATCTCCTTAGGAGAATAAGAAAGCTACTCCATATTTTACATCTAAGAAAAAAACATATACTTCAAAACTGGAAACAACTGCATATGAACCAAGTAGGAACTCAAGGTTCTTTTCCGAACTGCACCACTAAGATTAACTTCAAAATAGGTTGTTGTATTTAATAATAAGTAGTGCAAGAGATCTTAGTTCTTTTTTTTTAATTGGCCCAAAACCAGGTGGGCAGGGAGGTCTTCAAAGATCCTCATTCCTGACCACCAGGACACTGGCATGGCATTATGGCAAGTATAACAGAAGCAATTCCCAAGTAGGGCCACAGGGGTAGACATGAAGAATCAGATCCTACCACAACCTTACATGAGTTTTTTTTCCCAAATATAGCTGACTTAAGTGATAAGGCATAAGTTTATCATCTGTTCCACTTTACCATGTTCTCCATCATAGAATTTCATCCCTTAAAATTCCAGGCTTATTATCGAAGAGGAATCAGTATTATTTTCTCATGGTGGCATACAAAAGTATACTGCACATAATGTCTTTATGGCACAATAAGTACCTATAGAACGTACAAATACTCTCAGCATTCAAAAAAATAGGGGAAGGAATTCACAAACATTTTAAGCACCGGATGTTAAGTATGAATAAGTATGATGTATATCGACAAGCCAGTGCATATGCAATGCAACTCAATAAAACCAAAACATCTTATCCTAACTATTCTTTTTGTTCAATGATTGGGATGAATTGGATTATCACGCCTCATCCCTAATAAGCAAAGCCTGGTTGAAGAATAATGAATGGAACCCTGCTAAAATCATGGGATGATCCTGTAACAGATCGATCCACCCTAGGATGAGGTAGTCCCACAAACCAAGCATAATACGAAAAACTTATCTACAATTCCATTTTAAGGAAAGTAATAATTCCTTTTCCTTGCACTTATACTTTGCTTGACTCGTGGTATTGACGAAACAATTCTGCTGTAAGTGGCAATTTGATTTTGATTCTCACTCCACCAGCCAATAGATTCTGCTGGGAATTATTTGGCATCTCCTATCAGCACACAGTGCAGGCTTAAAGCCTAACCTTTAGTCATTGACAAAAATATTCTCTTGCGAATTAAAATCAATTGGTAAAAAGGTAGAAAAAGAACACAATGCCAGGACGTGTCTGCGCACTGGGATCACGTGTCAAGTGCCATTATATTCACAAAGTAGAGAACAAAAGGTGAAATCATTCTATAATAATTCACAACAACCGAAGGACAGTTCAATTGACAAACAAGTGAACAACCAAACACGAGGAAAACCACTAAGGAATACGTTAGTACCAACATATCAGGAGGCTCGAGGGGACCAAATATCTCACCGTCCACTAGTTGACATTGTGGACCTGAGATCAGAATATTCCTCGACACATCCATTGTGGAAAGCGTCGTTTCCACCTCTCACTCCCCGTTGCCAAACCAATCAAAATTACCCCAGGGACCTCAAATGTGTGGCTCAAATAACAAATAAAACTTTCATCCAATCAACAATCCGTCAACTTTCACAACTGTGAATTTATCATTGGATCCATACTCATACTAGCTCAACTGTATTAACTATGTCCGATTTCGAAAAGAAAAAAAAACTAATTGTATCAGATAAAAAATGGAGAAATGAACAGGAACGCTCTGATCCAAATTAATCTTATACTAATAATATACCAATAGTCTAGTAACCAACAATCCAAGAAATATCAAGTATATCAATTGGCCACCTAAATCAGATTAATTCTTTAATCAAACTGTTAAACTGAACTAAGCAAAGGTTCTGTCTGACCCAAACTCAAAGGTCCCAAATGCAAACACTAAAATAGCACAAATGGCAGAAGAAACAAGACTTCCAGGTACCAAGAAGAACCAAGATCAAGACTAGAAAAAGAAGGCACGCGCCTAGATCCATACCTCAAATGTCTTCTTCAGCGGCGCGTCCACTGCAAGAATCCACGCCAAAGAAAGCACATTAGCACCAGCCGAACCCACACACACAAAAAGAAAAAAACACCACCAAGAACCCAAAAGCCAAACTACAAATCGGAGCAGGTACGCGCCTCCGAAATCATAAAAGATTCAAACTTTACTGGTGATCCAGCGCGAATACCTTGGTCCAGGAGGCCGGCGAGCTGCTCGATGGCGGCGTCCTCGCCGGCGCCGGCTGCCATTGCCGCTGCGGTAGGGATCCGGAGCTCGGCGGCTTGCGAGCAGGGACTAACGAGGCGGGAGCGGTCTGATAGGTTTGACGATTTGGCGCGGATTTAGGAACGCGGTCAGGGAAAAAGATTCGCGCGGGGGTGGGGACTGGGGGGTGGAGGGTGGAGGACTCGGGAGCGGAGGGGAGGTCTCCTTCGAGTCGTGTTGGCCTGTTGGAGCTCTTGGTCGGCTGGTCCTGTGACCTGTGCTGTGGGCGATCTCAACAGCAAGGGCTATATACTAGTGCTGCAGACCTGCAGTGTGGAGTAGGGCAGCCTGATGAGTGCCTGCCTGTTGCTGCTGCAAAAAGCAAAGAACTGGAGTTTGATGGGTGCTTTCTGGTTTCATGTGCTTCTCGTTTCATGTTTTCTTCCTTTTTAAAGATTATATCTTTGGAGCATCTTTTTTATTAACTTTTGGTGCAATCTGGCTCTAATTTGGGAAGTGTTGAGCGCCCTATATGGAATACAATAATTTAATATTTTTGTTCTTAAAATATTTAAGAGATAGCATATATCCTCGAGGTTAAGAGGAAGTTTGTTTGGGGGCATGAGTAAATATATGGATTGTAAGCCGTCTGATAAATCGAAAAAGGATGTCCTTTATTTCTGACCTTTCTTGGTTGCATCTTTTTAGTCGAGCTCGAAACGGCCAAATGTCAAGCTCATGCACTCCAAGAAGAAATATTGCCAAGTCCAAAAATATTCAACTTGGATAAACTCATGCCATTTTTTTTTCTTATGTGGTCAGGTAGTGGAGCTAGCGCAGTGTGGAACTCTGGGTTAGGTATAATGATGTGCCACCTCCCGAATTTTGAATTTAAGTAAGACTACTGGGTTCATTTTAAAGGCCATTTCACTTGAGCAAAAGTAGGGCAGAGGATATATTCCGGTCCATTTTAAACATCGAGCAAAAGATGCTCCTCACCAAATAGAAATCGGAGATGCCAAGTGACCAAGCACATCTGCTAAAAAAGAATGACTTGTGGCTATTTTCCATGTGCCCCACACTGTTGATTCATCATAGTCATAGGTCCACGCGCGCGCGAGAACAAATCTACCGCACATGCTAAGATCCTCCTCTCGATTTCGAGCCTGCTTTGGAATATTAGGTGGAGTAGAGTGCGAGCTTGTAGAGGATTAAAATATTTGGAAAATTGACTCAAATTTAAAAATTGCGTCTCTAGATTATACGATTCACAACTCTACATTGTAACCCCATGACAGTAGAACTTTCTTCGTTGGAGTGTTGGCTTGATGCTCTGTCCAGTGAATTCGGAATTCCATTCATGGATTCTACTGAAATCTAACAATTCCATGTTCACGAGTTCAGACGAAAGGGATCTTGCAAGAGGGGGCAAAAAAAATACAAACTACGGTTCGTAGAGAAAATGGACTCAGTCCTCCCTCCTGCATTTTTGTCTGGTCTTATTCGGGGGATAATCCCCCGAAGAAATTCGGATCCAAAAGCTGAGCTGCCAATGATGACCGTGGACTCGCAGTCGGTGATCGTGTGCTGCGAAATGCTTGTTAGTTTTCTTAACCTTAAATAGCTAAGCATAAACATACAGGTACAAAACAAACCGCTTCAAGCAGCCCCGCGTCGCTCTCCTCCAGGGCGACACGGGCGGCGACTCCACCCTCCGCCACCTCCCACCTCCCCTCCCCCCTCTCTCCTCGCCGCCGCCAGAGTGGGGCAGCGGAAGCCCGCTGGCCTGCGACGACGGCGGCGGCGGGGCGGCTTCGTTTCGTCTCGCCGCCGTGGCTACGCATGGAGGAAGGCGGCCACAAGCGACGGCGGCGGACCTTGGTGGCCGGGGTGTGGCCACGGATGGCCGGCGGCCGGATCCGGTGCCCCCAAGGCCGGATCTGCCGTCCCCCGGGCTGATCTGATGGCGAGCGGCTCGGGCGGCCGGATCCACGCCGCCGGCGTGCGGGAAGGTCGGCGGCGCGAGCCCGGCGGCGATGGCGGCGTGGGAGTGGGCTGCGATGCGGTGGCGCGAGTGCGGGACCTGCGACGAGGTGATTGGCGGCGCCGGCGGAGGCAAGAGCAGCAGCGGCGACCGGGGCGTCGACGGGGCATAGGGCTGCGGCCCAGGCGTGAGGCCCTTGGCGACGACGGCTTATGGCGCGGGCGCCCGGAGCGGCCGGGGGCCGGCGCGTGCGGCAGCAACGACCGGGTGCGTGCGGCGGCGGCTACGTGAGGAGACATTTGGCGCGTGGCCGCGAGGAGGATGCGGTGACCGACTGGTGGGCCGCGCGTCGGGCGGAGGCGGCGCGGGGCGACAGAGGCGCGCCTATGCGCGTGCGGCGGTACGGCAAAGACCGTGGTGGTGGCGACCGGCGTTCGGCGCCAGCGTGAGGATGGCGGAGTGGTGACAGAACTTGGCGGCGGCTTGGTATGGTGCTGCGACGGTGGGGTCCTCCGGCTGGAACAGTCGCGGAAGTGGTGCCGGCTTGCTACGACGAACGTGTGCAGCGGGGCTCGATACTCCGGGCGAAAGCCCTTGCCGGATTCATTCTGGAGGAATGGCGGCGGCGCCTTCGGGCGTCGCTCTCCCTGTTGAGGGCGTCATTTAGGAGCTAGTACCCTACTGCACGAGTCTCTGGGTGAAAACCCGGTCCAATCCTGGACAAGCGACGGCGGCGCCTGCGGGCGTCGTGACCTCCTTGGAGGCGTCGTCTCTAGAGACACGTTCGTTCGGCGGCGCGACCGGCCTACTACTCGCGATTGCTCCGGCCGGTGGGGACAAATCCGTCGGAGGGAATGCGAACAGGGGATGTCTACCTCACGCCAAGACACAGGCTCTACGGTTGGTGGCTGACGGTCTTCACTCGGGTGCTGTTCGGCTGCGTGCAGCGTTCCGCGGCGCCTGGAGTTGCTTGGCAACCTCCAGTGCGGTGCGGGGCATCGTTGCATAACGGCGCTCGCGGCAACGACAACCGGTGAAGACTTGGCTTGCAGCGGATCGCGGCGGGGTGTTTCAGCAAGGTTGAGCCCTCCTGGTGCGGTAGAACGTCAGAAGACGCGCGCGAGCGACATCTTCGGTCTTCTGATCCGATGGCGGTGTCTTGTGCGAGGGGGAAGCAACGTGATGATTCGAACCTCGACGGTGGTCTGGAGGCCTGAGACAGTTCCCGGGGGGCGGGGGCATCTCTTCTTGCTACTTTGACGGCAATTCTTGAAACGAGTCCAGAGCGTGGAGCCGTGTGGCGGGGTTGAGGCCCCCACGCACGAGGAGGCGTGCTGAGTGGCGGGTTGGAGGTCCCCGCGCACATGAGAGACGGCGGATGTGGCGAGGCCCCCGCGCGTTTGAGTGGCTTCGGACTCGGTGGTGTTCACGCCGTCGGTGGTTGGTTTGAGGTGCAGCGGCATGACAGCGGTGGGTCCTGCATGGCGGTGGCCCTCTAGGTGTGGTGTTGTCTGCCCTTCGGCTTCTTTATCGGCGCTGGATCGCTTTAGAGGTGTCGATACCTGCAGGTGTGCGGTTGTAGGTGGGAGCTGCGGTTGTGCTTTGTCCCCTCTGTCTTCTTTGAAGAGTAGTGTGTTGCCGTGTTGAGGTCCCAATCCAATCGGCAATGAGAGAGCGGTAACCCGTGTTGATGACCCAATCCAACCGGGCGAGTTGTAATTGATTGTTTTCTTTTTCTTTTTTGTTTCCTGTCTATGACCTTCTAGGGCCGTAGTCTTGTATTTTCTGCTATATTAATAGAAACACACTCGTCGAGTGTTGTTCGTTCAAAAAAAAACATACAGGTACACGTATATGTCTTCATCTCTGAGCCAAGAACAGCGAGACACGCTGAGGGTGAGGCATCATCTGGTGATGTGCAAGACTGCTTTGAAAATTGCAAGCGCATAGCCTCCTGCCTTCTAGTCGTCGAGCACGTGCATGCGACTGTGAGGAGGTCTGGGTCGTCGTGGCTTCACCTGATGCTACGCCAATTGCCAAGCAAGAAGAAAGCCCAAATGATGCTACTACAGAAGAGGACCAGAAGATGCAGACGTAGAAGATAAGGCGTCGCGGAGCTGGGCCTCGTCGCCGGCCCGGGAGTCCCACCAGAGGAGGCCCAGGGACATAGGCCTTGCCGGGCCTGCATGACCCAATTAAGGCCATGTACGTGTCAAAAAAAAAGGCCATGTAGGCCGATTTGTCCAAACATTTTCTTTCCGATTCGGCAAGCAACCAATCGAAAAAAAACAATCGAAAAATCGTACTCGAATTCGGAAATCAATTTTTTATATTATATAGGAGTATATAATATATACATACTCTGAAAGTTCTGAATTCTGAAATACACATTGCCCGGACCAAAACGGCAAAAACCCCGAACTCGCCTGCTCCGCGCACTCGCCGCTTCGCCTCTGCTCTTCTTCTTGCGAGAGAAGCAAAGCCCCACCCCGCCGCCGCAGACGAGGGTAGGTCGCCGGAGGGAGAGGGGGCGAGGATGTCCGAGGGCGGGGAGGACGCGCGCCGCCGCGCCGCGGTCACCGATTACCGCAAGAAGCTCCTCAACTGCCGGGAGCTCGAGACGCGGGCCAAGACAGGTAACACGCCGCCGCCGCCGCTGGCACCTCTTCGCCCGTCTCCCCGTGAGTCGGTCTATAGGGCTTTTGGGTCTCGCTGCTCGCGAGTGGTGATCGCGATCTGGTTTCTGTGGTGCTTAGCGTGGCGGGGGTAGGGTTTTGGCTGGCGCAATTTGGGTTCAGGGGCGGCGTATTGTAGCCTGATTAGGCTTTGCTTTGTAGGTTGCCGCTTAGGGTTTGGGGTGGTGATAATTTTCTTGCCAAAGGTGCGACTTTTGGTGGGGTAGAATGATGTTTTTGTGAAGTTTGGTGGTTTGTACAAAAAGTTGGGGAATTTGGGATGCAAGTGCTTGGTGACTTTGCTCATTTCGGTTAGCAGGTGATGTTACTGCAAAAAACAATGTGGGCTGAGATTACATTTATTTTGGCTGTTAACGAAGGCTGTGTTTAGTTCCCGAAAAGGGAATGCGAAATTTGTTGAAAATGTCACATAGGACACTGTAGTGTAGCACTTTTCGTTTGTTTGTGGTAATCGTTGTCCTACCATGACCTAACTAGGCTCAAAAGATTTGTCTCGTCGTGTACATCAAAACCATGTACTTAGTTTTTTTATTTACCCACGTTTAGTGTTTCATGTATGAGGAGAGAGATTTGATGTGATAGGTGAATAGTGAAGTTTGGAAAGAGAATTTTTGGCTTTTCAAGAGAACTAAACAGGGCCATAATCTGCTTTGGTTGCTATTCCCTGTCTGCCCAAGATATGTTTGTAGTTGATGGGAGGTTAATTTGCAGCAAATGCTTTGGAAATTGAGTTTGCATTCTGAAAACAAGAGCTGTTAGTTCCAGTGATTGATATTCTAGGTAGCCACTCTCTCTTTGAAGCTAGAGTTTTAGTTTTCTGTTGTTTCGTTCCAAGCAGCGTAGATTGGGTATTTGGTTCAGTCGTGCTTTGTCTTTTAGTAGTCTGAGAGCCGTGCCATTGCACAATTCTGGCTAATAGTTTTGGAGGATGTTTGTGACTTATGGGCCTGTGTAACTTCAATACTGTGTATCAATATCATGTGCAAAGATTGATGCCAGCCTTCTTCTAGTTTATCCTTTGCACCTTGAAGTGTGTTGCTGCTGACAAAGTTGACTTGTGCTTGTCTTTTTGTTTCTGTGATTATATCCCATCTGTGGATGGTGTTAACTTTTTTTTATGTAGAATGATAGTTCACATGTTTTTGTTATGCTTATAATTGAAAGATGTGAAAATACATTTTCTTACTGATAACATGGACTTTACTTTGGTTATCTTGATTTTTGTAATGAAATTGTGTATCTGGATGCAGGGAGGGAGAACATGAAAAATGCAAAGAAAAACTTGGAAAAAACCGAAGAGGATCTCAAAGCATTGCAAAGTGTGGGCCAAATTATTGGTGAGGTGCTTCGACCTTTGGACAAGGAACGATGTAAGTGAAAAATCCTTGTGTTTATTTATGTTCGAGTAGAATGTTTTTTTATAGGAATAATGAAATACTCTGGATTATATACCTCAAACATGAACATTTACTCATGCTAAAGACTTCTTTCTTGCTTATCAACTGATTAATAATGCACCAAGTTTTATCAAAGTAACTGAAACAATTCTTTCTTGAAGTTATTGTGAAGGCTAGCAGCGGACCGCGCTATGTTGTTGCTTGCCGAACTAAAGTTGACAAAGAGAAGTTGATTGCTGGTACAAGAGTTGTTCTTGACATGACAACGCTTACCATCATGCGCACTTTGCCACGTGAGGTATATGTTTAGATTGTTTGCATATGTTTTTGTTTGGTTACTTAAGGAAGGGTTAAAGCTACATAGTTGGGCAACGGGATGGATGGCCATCATAATAGCAGCCCATTCTGCCTTTCTGTTTTTTTTCTTTTGCTAAATTACTCTTTTTATAGTGTAATTGCCTGTGGCATATTGTAGTTATCAACCAGGATTAATTGGGTAAATGTTCTTTGCTTTGAATTAATTTTCCAGCGAACACTACCCCTTTGACTCATGTTTTTGGACACCTGTGTCCCTCAACCTGTCGTCCTGGTGGTTATAATTTGGACGTTAATACTTGACGCAATATTGTTCTTATTCCTGCTTCTCAGGTTGACCCTGTGGTTTACAACATGCTACATGAAGATCCTGGCAATGTTAGTTACTCGGCTGTAGGTGGCTTGTCAGATCAAATAAGGGAACTCAGAGAATCCATTGAGTTACCGCTTATGAATCCGGAATTGTTTCTCCGTGTAGGGATTAAGCCACCAAAGGTAAATTCAATAAATAAATTTGCTTCGAAATACAATATCATGTAATTAGCTCAAATTGATGACAGTGCATTTTTATAATCACTAAATTTTACTTTCCTCATTCAAGGGTGTGCTACTTTATGGTCCACCTGGAACTGGGAAGACACTCCTAGCTAGAGCCATTGCTAGCAACATCGATGCCAATTTTTTGAAGGTCTGGAATCTTTTTGTTTGCTATATTAGTAACTTTATCACATTTATAACCATGTGGTTTTTGACTTGCCATGCACCTTTTGAACAGATTGTTTCAAGTGCTATCATTGACAAGTATATTGGTGAAAGTGCACGCTTAATTCGCGAAATGTTCAACTATGCACGCGAGCATCAGGTAAGCTGTGTTTTGTTTTGTTCATCTGTATACCTAGTCATCCTGATTCTTTCATTTATATTTTGGGAAAGATGTCAATAGCATATCTTTCTGTCCTTTTCCTCCATGACAATATATATAGTTTATCTGTGAACTAAGATGTCAATAAATAAGCTACTGTTACATAGCATCTCTTTCTCTAAATAGACCTATTTGCTTGGGAAAAAAAACATGCCCGCCCGTGGGTGCATTTGTCTATCTATTTTTAAGTTAAAGTACATAGTCAGTCACTTAGTCTAGATAACGTTAGCTCTAAAGCGCTTTCTTTACTTCAATCTTGTACGTAGCCATGCATCATTTTCATGGATGAAATCGATGCCATTGGTGGCCGAAGATTTAGTGAGGGTACAAGTGCTGACCGTGAGATTCAAAGGACATTGATGGAGCTTTTAAATCAGCTAGATGGATTCGATGAGCTTGGAAAGGTATGTTTTCTTTTCTGTAGAAATGATATCTAAAATGTTTGTAATGTCAATCGTCTGCTTATTGTTTTATCTCTTAGAACCATTCTGTGGTGACATTTTTTGTATTTATTTATTGGAGTGCTGAATTTTAGTTTTTAGTCTTGTTCCATGTATGTAGTGGTTCATACTTCATTTGAATGGTTTGCAAAAGCAGTTCACAGTTTGTGATATTTCGAACATTAAGCAGTTCACATTTTGTGATATTTCGTAATGAACATTGCTGCACAAAACTCTGGGTAATTTGTCTTCGTTGCCAATATGGTGGCAGTTGATAACATATATTAAACTCAGTTGCAGAGTTTTAATTTGGTGTAAGAGACTTTATCATGAATGTTAGAACGAACCCCTTGGCAAGTTTGAGATAATATTGGTTAACCGTGACTGTTAATATTATATGCTGTCTGTGTGCAATGATTTCTTTTGCACTGTGTGACAAGAATGCTCTTGCTTAATATAGGTGAAAATGATCATGGCGACGAACAGGCCTGATGTCTTGGATCCTGCACTCCTTCGCCCTGGGCGGTTGGACAGGAAGATCGAGATCCCGCTGCCGAACGAGCAGGGGAGGATGGAGGTCCTCAAGATTCACGCAGCTGGCATCGCCAAGCATGGTGAAATCGACTATGAAGCTATTGTGAAACTGGCTGAAGTGAGTTAATATTACTTAGGCTATCTATCGAACTATGGCGACACCTCATGATGATTGCCACCATCTCCCGGATCCTAACTCCACTTGTCCACTCCAGGGTTTCAACTGCGCTGATCTGCGCAACGTCTGCACCGAAGCCGGCATGGCCGCCATCCGATCAGAGCGCGACTACGTCATCCACGAGGACTTCATGAAGGTGCGCTTCCACACCTGTGCTCCCTTTCTCTCTACCTTACCCCACAATGTAGCTTTGATTGGCGCTCACCGTGTCTCCCTTTCTGATGCGATGATGATTTCAGGCGGTCCGCAAGATGAACGACGCCAAGAAGCTCGAGTCCAGCGCTCACTACACTGCTGACTTCGGCAAGGAGTGAATGAAGGTGATGATGACCTGATGTGGTCATGTGGAGACCGTCTGATCGTAGTGGAAGCCCAGTTTATTTATTTATGTAGTTCCATCAGAGGAGATAGATTCCACATTCCATGATGTATGTAGGCCATGGGGTTGCAAGCAGGTCGGTGTAAGTTGTAAAACTTCGAATTCATCCCAAACTGATCACGTTGGGAATGAACCCCGACAGTAGCTCATCTCACACGTGCATTGCTCGCTTGCTTCTCTCCTATGTTTGGTACTGTCTGGTTTCACTTCTTTCCTTGAGAAAGATGCTCTTGAAACATGACTGGAGCTCATGGCACGTGGGGCCCACTTGCCAGTAGCGTAAGGCGTCTGATTGGAATTTAACCTGGTTCGATCTTCTTCCCACGTCTATATTTGGAAAGCTGAACCTGAAGCAGCCCATGCGGCACGGAGCCCACTCCTCCCAGCGCCCCATCCGCTCCCGCCAATCCGACGGCCAGCAAGCCACCATCCCCGCGCGCACGAATCTCCGCGGCGCGGCGACGGCTCAGAACAAAACCGGCGGCGAGCGCTCTGCCGCGGGGAAACTCCCCCCCACCACCAATTCCAAACCTGCCAGAAAACCACCGGCCGGGAAAATTCCCGTTCCTTGATCCCTTCTGCGTCCCAAGAAATTCCGTTTCCTCGCCTCAATTTCTCGCGGGAAGAAAAGGATTCCGCTTTGATGGTCGCCGCCGGGATCTTGCGATGACGAAGCCGTCGAGGAGCGCGTCGACCTTGTCGGAGGCGGCGGCGGAGAACGCGGCGCGGCGGGTGACGCCGATGAAGCTGCTGGTGCGCGTGGTGGAGGCGCGGGGCCTCCCCGCCGTGCACCTCAACGGCTCCAGCGACCCCTTCGTGAAGCTCAAGCTGGGCAAGCGCCGCGCCAAGACGGCCGTCGTCAAGCGCAGCCTCGCCCCCGCCTGGGACGAGGAGCTCAGCTTCCTCGTCGGCGACGTCGCCGAGGAGCTCGTCGTCTCCGTGCTCAACGAGGACAAGTACTTCAGCAACGACCTGCTGGGCCTCGTCCGGCTGCCGCTCTCCAAGGTCATGGAGACCGACGACCTCTCCCTCGGCACCCAGTGGTACCAGCTCCAGCCCAAGAGCAAGAAGTCCAAGAAGAAATCCCGCGGTATCATCGCAGTTGCGCGGTTTCTCAACCTGCTCTTCTCTTGCTCTTAATTACCTTCAGTTTTTCCACCGCACCCGCATATAGCAAATTGATGTTTGTTTTTTTGAACGGATGGCGAAAGATTACGCTTTCCCAAATTTTTATTAGAAGAAGAGAGTTGACCCTGTTTATAAGGAAAACCGGGGCCGAAAACCATACAACTTTGGTCCGAAGACCGTACAACTTAGAGAGGTATCATACCATCTCACACAACTCCGGTCCATCGACCGCACAACTCAAGGGGTAGGGAACCCCGAACAACTCTAACAACTCCGGTGGGTTGGATTGGGACATCAGCCGGCACCGCACAACTCAACTGAAACAATCCGGTGGGCTGGATTGGGACATCAGCACACACCGTTCTAACAACTCAAACAACTATGCTCGGTCGTAATGGTCGACACGAGCCAACTTCGCTCAGTCGGATTGGGACATCGACATGAGCCATCAAACACCAACATCCACAAAATGAAAACTCTCTTCTTCTCTACTCTGACTTCCTCTCTTTTTTTTGACGGTTTTTTTTTCTAACCTATTGGAACTGAAACAAAGAAAAGGAAAACAGAAACGGAAGGAGGAAGAAAGCACTCTCACAAGCACCATCGCCGATGCACCAAGCTGGAGGACCTAGACAACAATCTTCCGCCGGAGAAGCTCAACGCCACCTTCAGGAAGGGCATGATGCAAAAAAGCGCCACTGACGTTGTCCCGATAAGAGAAGAGTTTACACCCGCTTCATCTCCGTGGTGCGGAACAGAGAGACGGCCGGCGCCACCAACCACACCTCCACGGTGCTGCTGGTGGGCCGCACGGCTGCAGCCAACCACACCACCATGGCAGCGTTGAGAAAGCAGACCGCGCAAAGAAAAACCGCCGTCGGTCATGCCACCGCGGCATCACCGACACATCGCTGCCTGAGAAGACGGCTCAGAACAACCAACTACACCACCATGGTGTCCCTGGTGGATCGTCGTCAGGCCGCCGCTAGCCACACCACCGCGACGTCGCTAGCACCCACCCGAACAAGCCGCCGCTGGCCGCGCCACCATGACACTACCAGCACCATCCAGAACCGAAGCCGCCGCAGGAAAGAGGGGTCCAGGGCCACCGGGCCCCTTCGTCCGCAGCAGCGGCTGCCGAGCCCGCCGCACCGAGCACCCGGGCGCCCAACTCATGGGAGTCCCGTCGAGCAGAGCGTCGCCGTCGCCGCTGGCAGACCGAAGGCCCCGCCAATCGACCGCACCATGGTCGCTCTCCCGGCCGCGCCGCAAGCAGCAGCCGCGAGGGAGACCGCGCCGCCGGCGGCCCAAGACCAAGGGAGAGCCCGAATCCAGCCCCTAGGGGCACAGATCCATCCTCCCCTGGCGCAGATCTGGGCGCGCCGGCCACCGACGAGGAGGGCCGCCGCCGGAACCCGCGGCAAGGCCAACGCTTGGAGTCTTGGAGAGAGGGAGAGAAAGCAAAGGAATGGAAGGAGGGAGATGGGAGGGGGCGGGGCCGCCGCCGCCGGAAGCAGCGACGGTGGCGGCCAGGTGAGGTTGCTGGCGGGGGAGCGGGGGGAGCGGCGAGGTCGCCCCCGTGTCGCCTCGCTCGAGACGACGCGGGGGAGGGGGAGGAGACTATTGATGTTTGTTTGTTTGTTTCAAAAAGACAATGCATTCATGAATAGTTCTTTCTTTTTGCAATGTCATTGAATTTGCTTTGCTTGCAGAACGCTAACTGAGTATATTTCAATATTTGTATGAGCAATGTGCATGAATAAAGTTCAGGAATGTAGAGCACAAGAAACAACTATTGCAATTAGTAACTGTTTTATGTAGAAAAGAGATGCATTTACACATTCTGTTAGACATCGGGTTATGCATTTTATAGATTTTTTTACTGCCTCGATTTGGTACCAGTGGTGATTCTGAGATCATGTTATTCTGTTCTATTGCAGGAGAGGTTTGCCTACACATATCATTGTCTACAAGAACCCACGTATCTGACGAATCGCAGAGTATTCCGCATCCAGCTTCAGATGACTTAGCATCCAGTTCAGACAGTCCCAGTGAGCACAGAGCCGCAACATTGTCGACAACAAGTAGCTACATCGACCTATCAGCCGTTTCCAGCATCGAACGAGTATCCCATAGCAGCTTCGAACGAGTGGCATACAGCATACCGGAGATACCAGACCGGAGCAGCACTGAACAGGCAGCCCCTGAACCTGGTGGATCAGCTGCAGATAATGATGCAATTGCAAACCCATCATCAGTGGTAGAGGTCTTGTCCCGCTATTTCTTTGGGAAACCTGTTGATGCTACTGTGCATTCGACTACATCAGACACTGAGTCAGTTGATCAGTTCCAAGAGCCAAAGGTGGGCTCATCAGAAGATCGTGAAAGCACTGAGAAGGGGACAGCATCTGAGTCAAGCCTTGATGATTTACTGAAGATCATGGAGTCAAAAGATCAAGGCAGTGAAATGCCAGCAAACTTGCCTGGTGGTGTACTGGTTGATGAATCTTTTATCGCTTCACCAACCGAGTTGAATTCCCTCTTGTTTTCACCGAGTTCAGATTTCTGGCCAGCAGTAGCAGAGCTTCAAGGAACAAGTGGGTTTCAGATTGAGCCATGGAAACTTGATAGCAATGATAGTTGTGTGCAAAGAACATTAAGTTACACAAAAGCTGCAAGCAAGTTAGTTAAAGCTTGTAAAGCCACAGAAGAGCAGAAGTACTTGAAAGCAGCCAGAAATTCTTTCGCAGTATTCTCTGTTGTTAGCACTCCTGATGTTCCATGTGGAACTTGTTTCAAGATAGAGATACTGTACTGTATTACACCAGGTCCCCAGCTACCATCTGAAGAACAAACATCGCATCTTACTGTAAGCTGGAGGGTGAACTTTGTTCAGAGCACGATGATAAAAGGAATGATTGAGAGTGGTGCGAAACAAGGCATGGCCGAAGGTTTTGCTCAGTTTTCTGAAGTATTGTCCCAGAAGCTTAAAGTAGCTGAGCTTGATGATGCTAATTCAAACAAAGAAAAGATTTTAGCTTCATTACATGCACAAAAAGAAACGGGCTGGCGGTTGATTGTCCGCTTTCTCGGGAACTTTACATTCATATTTTCTGTTGCCATAGCACTATATGTTATAGCTCACCTTCATTTATCCAAGCCCGATGTGATGCATGGGCTTGAGTACTTTGGTCTTGACCTTCCAGATTCAATTGGGGAGGTTGTAGTTTGTGCAGTTTTGATTCTTCAGGGACAGAACATTGTCAAAGTAATACGACGCTTTTTAAGTGCATGGAAACAAAGAGGTAACCATCTCAATTCAGTATCATTCCCTACTATGGGATCCTTGTACACAAAAATATAGTTATAGCTATTTGTATTGAGTGGGTGTGCTGTCGTGAAAATAGAAAATGCACTGTTCTGAAAAGGATGTCAGATGTACGGTCCCCACATAGCCATTTCTGTTCTACATACTTGTTTCAATGTTATCTTGTACTTTCACGTGGGTTAAACATATTGACTCTGTTTCCTGTACTAGGTAGTGATCATGGAGTCAAAGCTCATGGAGATGGCTGGTTGCTGACTGTTGCGCTTATCGAAGGCACTGGTATAACAGCTGCTGGTTCATCTGACCTATTTGATCTCTATGTTATTTTTACATGCAATGCAAAGAGGAAAACAAGCTCAATTAAATTTCAGACATCAGATCCAAAATGGAATGGTTAGTTTCTTTTCCTTGTGTTTCTTTATTCTGAATGGTGGATAATTGGAATTCAATTTTTCTAGAACAACGTGAACTGTTATTTTTCCACCACGTATTGATTCGTTTGATATTTACCTTTCTAGAGGTATTTGAATTTGATGCTATGGATGATCCTCCATCAAGGATGGATATTGCTATTTATGATTCAAGTGGACAGTGTATCATTGGTCACACAGAAGTGAACTTTCTGAAAAACAATTTGTCAGATTTAACTGACATATGGCTTCCTCTTGATGGAAAGTGTGATCAAGCAAGTAACCCTAAATTGCATTTGAGAATATTTTTGAACAACTCAAGGGGGACTGAAGTTGTCATGAATTACCTGGCAAAAATGGGGAAGGAAGTTGGTAAGAAGGTAAGAAGAGGAGTTTTTATGTAAGATGATCATCGGCCTATTCAGTTTTTACAGTTATGTAGAACACACTGTGCAGATAAATTTGCGGTCAGCCCAAACAAATGCAGCATTCCGGAAGCTATTTGCTCTCCCTCCAGAAGAGTTCCTGATTGACGATTTCACCTGCCATCTAAAACGGAAGATGCCACTTCAGGTTGTTATGGTTTTCTTCTTGTTATTTTTCTTTTTATTTGAAATGGAACCTCCAAGTGGCCCAACTCCCAAGTGGTTTCTCATGTGTACAGTGTTTTTATTGAATGTTGTGATAGACTATTCCATTGTGAATAAGTGCTGTAGTTTTGAACTGGCTGATGCTTCATTTGACTTATGCCAATATCTATTTCGCACTTATTGAGGCCAATATTTTTTTAGAAAAATAAAACTTATAACTTTTACAGGGGCGTCTCTTTTTCTCTCCAAGAATAATTGGATTTTATTCAAACATATTTGGACACAAAACCAAGTTTTTCTTTTTGTGGGAAGACGTTGATGACATCCAGGTTATCCCTGCTACACTATCAATTGGTAGCCCGTCATTGATGATCATCCTCCGAAAGGATAGAGGTTTAGAAGCAAAACATGGTGCCAAGGGAACAGATCCTCATGGAAGACTCAAGTTCCATTTCCAATCCTTTGTTTCATTCAACGATGCTTACAGGTAGCTTCCATTTGTTCTTTTTCTAAACACTTCTAATGTTCATGGAGGCATCGTGCTGAAAGATAGATTTAAAATGGCAAGTCGATTTTCATGGACTATTGTCGAATGCTAAACCTAACTAGTAACTACCTCGTATTCTAAAGATTATTTATACTAATCATAGCAGCAGTACTTAGGAACTTGACCTGAATTACTGTTTTCCCACTAGCACCACCTTATCAAACTTGTCTGCTGCTTCTCTAATGAATAAATCACATTAATAAACCTAAATATTACAGAATAATTACGGCAATATGGAAAATGCGAGCACTTGGTCCAGAACAGAAGGGGGAGGTGATTGAAAAAGATGAACAAAAAGAACCCCAGCCTGAAGAAGGTGGATCCTTGTTCACCCATGCAGATGTCAAAATGTCTGAAATATTGTCGTCAGTTCTTTCTGTTGACGTGAGTGTCACTTTTACTTTCAAAGTGGTATTGCAAAACCAATGTGGAGCTTCCATATAAATATCTGCATCTGCAGGTTGAGTCCTTGATGGAGATGTTTGCAGGAGGTCCCTTAGAACACAAAGTGATGCAAAAGGCTGGTTGTATAGACTACTCCGCAACAGAGTGGGAACTTGTTGGATGCAATATACTACAGCGGCAAACAAGCTACAAATTCGACAAAAATTTGTCTCGCTATGGAGGTGAAGCAACCACCACCCAGCAGAAGTATAGCCTGGTGAACCGAGATGGCTGGGCCATTGAAGAGGTGATGACCCTCCAAGGTGTACTACTTGGAGACTACTTCAATGTAAGATTCTGCTTCTCCATGCATCATATATTTATACGTTTTTAGGAGTTTTTCTTTCTTTCACTTAAAAAATATGAATTCTTTTAGAGTTTATAACTCTTTGAATTGAAAAAAATAGTTCACATTAATAGAGTGAGCTAGAAAAAAAAATCAACATGTGTTACTTTCAACCCAATGTTTTTTTTACTGAACTGGTACCTGAAATCATGGTGACCATGCAGCTCCAGCTGAAGTACCATATGACAAATGTACCATCGAAACCAAACACCTGCAGTGTGCAGGTTTTGTTGGGGATTGCATGGTTAAAGAGCACCAAGCAACAGAAGAAGGTCTCGAAGAATATCATTTCCAATTCCTCAAATAGATTGAAAGAACTCTTTGCTGAAGTGGAGAAGGAGCTTACATCAAGAAACGGTAGCCTTCTCAATGCAACAACTGGTCCCAGTATTGCTTAAATGTTATCAATAGTGTCACATTAAAACTATTACATAATTGAAAATTCACATCAAATTAATTCCAGTGAGTGTCCTAAAACTTAATTATCATGAAGGTAAGAATTGATGTATAGCGCAAACATAATCATATGATTACATTGCCTTGCAGTAAACTCAGTTATAACGACGACTTACAGTATAGAAACCAAATGAAAATGAACCTGGTTTAAATTTTGCATGATGTTAGAGAGTAAACCTTATTTTATTGATCTTTGAAACAATTATGTTCCTTTATTCTTGTGCATGAATGATATTGATTTGTTTCTTTGGACAACGACTTCCAGGTGCAAGCTAACATCTGTACACACCAAAAGTAGATTGAACGTTCCATCAACCAAATGTGTATGAAGAACCCACCAGAGTTGAGGCATCCTTGTGATCTTTTCCTGTTCGCAGTGACACATGCTTCAGCGCTCTTGCATTGCCGGTAGATTATTACAGAGATGGGTGCTAGAAGTGCTTCAATGTAAATAGATTGTTTCAGGAATGCTTTATAGGAAGTGGTGTAGAGTTGTTTGCCCAGCTGACACTACACACCTGATATAGTTAAAGGAAGCTAATTTTCATTCCTGGATGTCTCATGTAAAACAGGAAAATCAGGAAATATGTAAGATCACATTTGGAGTATAGTTTGCCCTTTCTTTCTGTTCAATTTCCCCGATTCCTTGCCTATTTGCCACTTAGCAGGAAATATGGTTTTTGAGAAAAATGCATGAGTTGAAGGAATATGTTGCCGTGGACTTCATAAATAAAACTGGCACCGGACATTTCAGCTCATGTGCGGTTTGAAGGGCTGCCATAGTTTCTTAGAAAAAGATATCAGCTAATCTGCTAATGTAAGAATTTATCAAAACCAATCCACTTCTCTTACTCATAAGCCACAGCTTTTCTTGCTCTTGCCTCCAGTAATTAATCAACAAAGCTTCTGCCATATTTTTTTATCCCAAAAAAGGAGCTAGTTTTTAAGCCAAGAAATAAAGAAAATTTATTTCATGAATTTTAAAAGTACTTTTCAATCCAAAAGTAATCACCGGAAATTTTCCAATAGAACCCTAAGTATATAAATTTATCACAAAAACACATTGTTCCAAGTAAGTCTTTGAAATAGGAACGGTATATTTTCTTGAAGTGACTCAAGGATACATGAAAATGACATTTATGTTTAAATTACATGGTTACCTTATTTGTACATTGAAAATGTAGTTGGTTTGAACTTTCCCGGCCATGTAGTTCCCACGAGTTCTCAGCATTTAGTCAAGTTTTGTAGATTGTGTTCCTTGTCGAGAACGAACTGGGGGTATGTAATTTACCGAGGAACACAAAACAAACTGCTGTGTAGTAACATGCATGAGCATTGCTAACGTTAGCGCATAATTTGGCATCAGCATTTACTCCATGTTGAAAATTGTGGAATTTATTCGTATTACTGGAGTCATCATGTCGACCTAGCTTGAGCTAGCTACTCCCTCCATCCCTGAAAGATTGCACTTAAGATTTCTAGAACAAACTAGTAGCCATGGCAAATGACCCTGAGATCCCTAACTACTAATCAACCAAATGGTAATGAATAAAATCTTGAAAAGGTAAAAAGAGACAGACAATTAAATATCCATGTACATTGGAAATGAAAAAAAATGCATCTCGGAGAAAGTAATGCAAAAGTTTAGACAATTAAATGTGCATGCAATTAAATCTAGGTTGTCCAAATGAGTGCATTCGTTTGTGGGACAAATTTCGAATCCTAAAAATACCCTCTTTGTGGGACGGAGAGTATAAAATAATTTGGATTCATATATTTTTCTGTTACACGATACATCAATATGTGTACTATATGCTAGCCGCTAGCACCGAAAGTAAACAAGAAGAAACTTTTTATGTGTAGATAAGGAGAAAACCCTTGAAGCATCAAATTATAGATTATTATTCATCGTATCAAACAATTCAATGTATTATCTTTTTTTGTGTTGTGTGGGTGTCGTCGCTGGTAGATTTGGGTCGGGTACGGAGTTCGGTAGTGGGGATTGTGGTGTGTTGTGGTGCTAGAATTCGCTAGAAACGTAAAGAGTTTACCCAGGTTTAAGCCTTCTTGCGGATAAAAGTCTAGTATATGTGGATAGGAATTGGCATTATGACACCGCACCCTTCCATTCCCGACCAAATTATGAATTTAGCAACTTAAAAATAAATCCGAATCACACATTTTCCACAACACAACTAACTTTTCGCTCAACAAAACATGTTAGCTTTGCGGAATCCAAATATAAGCTGAGCCCAAAATAGTGGCTCCAGTTCATCTTCAGCAGCTGGCCTGGTCATGCACACATGCATGGATATCTGATCCACTAGAATTGTGCACGATAAAAATAGTCGTTTTATAACCTTTAAATATGCTTATGCATTGACGAATCACTCTTTAATCCCCTCGATATCCATTTCGTTACTACTACAACAACATATATCCCATAGAGATAATTTAGTAGACCTAGTAGGTTAATTAACTCCATACATTGCTCGGTTGATTTCAACATATACGGGTAAATCTTATATCTACACTACATACCTCTTCTTCCTTATTTTTTCTTCGTGATTTCTTTTGCTTTTATAGGTGCTCATTGCATTTCAATTTGCACCGGTTCTTGGCTTGATTGAATTTTTGTTCAAAGGAATCGGTTAATCAATCGCGTGCGTGTTGGGATCGGCCATGGCGGATCACCTGCAGCTTCACGGCAGGCCGGCGTCGATCGAGAAGATCGCGGTGCCGGAGAAGACGAAGGCCCTGTTCCACGTCCACGGCGCCGCCTCCCCGCACGAGGCGCCCGCCGTGAGCGTCACGACGCCGCGGACGGCCACGAAGCATCAGAACCTGCCGGGGAGCCCCCGCGCGTGCCTCTGCTCGCCGACCCTGCACGCCGGCTCGTTCCGGTGCAGGCTCCACCGCGGCATCGGCGGCGGCGGCGGCGGCGGCGGCGGATCCGTGGGCTCCGGCCTCCACGAGATCAGCAAGAAGCCCGGCGGCGTATGACGACGATGCGGCGCGGGTGGCGACGAGATCGCACCGCGAATGCAGAAATACGCTACGAGAAATTAAAACCCGTCTTCGTAGTTCGTACATGGCCAGCTATTTTAGTTTCCCTTTTTGTCCACATATTTGTTTTTCGTTGTATATGCAACCATGCAGGGGGAGATGACATTTTTTTTTGTGCTTCTGTGCCTCTTTCCTTGTAAGAACTTTGCACACACGCGTGTTAATTTCGTCATGTACAAGTAATGCGGAAAATTGATCGAAGCAGTACTGCTCAGCTATTGAGAGAGGGATTATTTCACTGTTTGCACCCACTACTCAGCTATTGAGCTCATCTTTCTGCGTTCGTCTGCACTGTTAGAAAATTAAGCCCCATTTGAAAAAGGAAAAGGTGAAAAAAATAGGACTAAATTACGTCCACTTGGAGAAAAAATCTGCCAACGTAGGTCTGCACTGTTAGAAAATTAGGCCCGTTTGAGTTTTTACACTGTTGAGGAAATTAGGTCCGTTTGAGTTTGAAAAGGAAAAGAGGAAAAAAGTTAGGACTAAATTACCCACATTTTTCTTAAATAAAAAGGCCTACTTGAATCGAAAAGGAAAAAAGAAAATTAAGCCCCATTTGAAAAAGGAAAAGGTGAAAACAATAGGACTAAATTACGTCCACTTGGAGAAAAAATCTGCCTGCGTAGGTCTGCATTGTTAGAAAATTAGGCCCGTTTGTGTTTTTACACTGTTGAGGAAATTAGGTCCGTTTGATGAGTTTGAAAAGGAAAAGAGGAAAAAAGTTAGGACTAAATTACCCACGTTTTTCTTAAAAAAATGGCCTACTTGAATTGAAAAGGAAAAAAAAGAGAAATAAACTGTTGAGAGTGAAAAAAGCCCACCTGTATTGAAAAAGAAAAATTGAACTGTTGAGAGTGGGATTTGAACCCACGCCCTTTCGGACCAGAACCTTAATCTGGCGCCTTAGACCAACTCGGCCATCTCAACTGTTATGGTAAACAATACTAGCTTGTAATTTAAAAAGTTATAGAACATCTGCAAAACTACTTTCATGTTCAACTATATTATAAAGAAAGCTAGCTTTTTAAACTACAACACCACGGACGCAAAGTTAGAAAGTTCATCAACTCCTTAGAGCTGCTTAGCGCTCCAATTGCCCGTTAACCAAAGTAGATACGCAAGACACCACGCTTAAAACAAAACGTAGAAAGGCTCAACTCCCTAGTGCTGCTTCAATACAACGGAAGTACAAGGATTTGCAGTAACCAAAACCACTTGGTTAAAGATGTCACTCCACTTGCAGGAAGAAACCCACTCGATGTTCATGAAGGTTTGTCAAATCCTAGCTATATCTAGTTATTTACGACCCTTGACACTTGTAAGCCCCCCAAAGGGCTGATTTATGGATGCCAGCAGCTACCAAGGCTGCACGAATACATACAGAACCAACACTGATAGTGCCTACTGCCCACACATCCTGCTAATATCTACTTTCCTACATGCTGTACTGCAGATCAGGTCAGCCTGACAACTAATGAATCAGCTGGGATACCATCTGACACAGCCGTAGTATCACCATGCGACCAGGTTGCAGGTTCCTTATAGAAGCCATTGTCTCGTCTACGCTTGGCTGTGCTAGCGTTGTCTGCGCTTTGCAAACCTTGATCGGCAGCTCAGATGGGTCAGAAGGGTAGACCGACCTGTTCCAAGTCAAACAAGGTTTAGCAATGAGTAGTCTGTATAGCAACACAGAAAGAAGGTTTAGTCGTACTAGACGAACCGGTTCAAGTCTGTCATGTCAATGATGAAAGCAATCTTCTTGCAGCTCTTGAAGCTCATAAAGCACAGGCGGAGGCCAAGTTGACCTAGCACATAAAACAGCGCAAACATTATAGTGGCTATTTAGTTCCTGGTTAGGACATGTAGTGTACTGCAGCTAGACAGGACTTGAATGCAATTTTATGCTTCTTAGATATTCACATCAATGAACTTAATATAAAGCCAGCTCTCCTGGTAAACTCACAATTTAAAGCACAGAACTATTTTTTACTAATATCTAATATGCCTTCCTCAATTTCATCACTAAAACATGCTGCATATTGCTATAATCTGCAACCATCAGTCTCAACTTTCAATCAAATGTTCTCTCTCATTCTTAAAGACGTACTGCCGTCTATAAAAATATAGAGAAATCTCCATTTCTGCATTTTGAGACAATAGTTTTACTTGATAGCTACTGCACATCATCTACCTCCCCTCAAGTAACATAAGAAACAACAGTTTATGTATTGCACCCCACTGTCACAGTTATGGATGTGAACCTAACATACTATGAGTGATATACTATGCTACTAAACATTTCCATATGACCGCTTTATGTCAAAATCACACCAGTACTTTTAAGATAAAAGGTAGAAGAGAGAGAGAGGATGGAGGGAGCACACATGTCTCGGGCTCCAAAACAAAAGAAGCCGAAGTAAGATTTAGTAACTCCATTTTAGCTGCCTTGGTTTCTTCTAAAACATCAATAAGATTACCCAGAAGCAAACTTGTTTCCTGCAAAAAAATAAATAATATGTGTTAGTAAACAGAACTTTTCTAGGTCAAACACGACAGCCATTTCAAAACTTCTAGTGTAATAACTATGGTCAGACAGATATAGCTGGCTACTGATGAGTTGCAGTATTATTATATACTACCTCCGGTCATTTATATATGACGCCTCAGATAGCAAAAATGAACTGTGATCAAGCCAAATTAGCTGTCCAAAACGTCATCTAAAGATGACCAGAGGTAGTAATATGATAAAAGGATCATGTCCACAGATGTTCACTTCAAGAATAAGTAGCATATTACTAACAGTTCATCTAGAAGATGAACATCTAGAGTTGCTGTACATCTAGAATTAAAAATTCAAAGATAAACTCACCATCGTCTTCTGCTGCAAGGATTGTAAATCACGAACCCTGTGGTTCTCCTCGGCTTTGAAAACAAAATTGAATGCCACAGATGCATCCAAATTTGGGAATGTCTGACCAAGAGTGAAGTGTCATGAAATTGATTGCATACAGAAGAACGAAAACAGTTTGATCATCTCACCTGTCCTATTTTGGTTCCATTCAGTGAATTATTCACAAATATGCTAGACTTATCACTGATGTTTAAGATGACCCTGTCAGAGGAATGGTAGGAAACAAAATAAGGCTCTTCAAATGCTGAAGCAAAGTGTATTTATTTATTACATTGCTACAATGATTTACAGAAGCTAAGATAATTGCAGCAGACTTTACCAACAAGGAGACCAGTACCATAGTTTGACTTGGAAATAAGAAGAAAAAAAAAAGAGACAGAAGAACATGGATTTCATTGGCTGCTAAAATTTTTTGGCTTATAATCACCAGAATCAAAGGAAATCAACTAGTTTTCTATTGGAGAAAGTCCATTTCACTACCCCCAACAATCCACTCTGTCTGCTTGACACCCTAAACAAATTTTTAGCTCAATTCTCCCCCGAATTATTTCAATTGATCCGATCTACCCTTAAGATTGTCTTTTCTTTCTCCATGTGTAAGTTAAGTTTTAAGTTCAAGTTTTGTGGTACGATAAGGACATGATATCCTTGTCTTTTCATCATTAAATTTCATGCAATTCTGTATCTCCAGAGTTAATTTATTATAAAATGCTCCAAGCCTATGAATGTAACCATAAAAAATCCTCATATTTTTTAACACAAGGTATATGATATCCTCTATCATTCCACAAAACTTGAACTTAAAACACTTGGAGAAACAAAAAAAGAAAAATCTGATTAGGGGTAGATTGGATGAAGGGAAACAGTTTCTGGAGTAAGTTGAGCTGGCATTTTGTTCAGGGGTTCAGACAGATAAAAAGATCATTCGGGGTAGCAAATTGACTTCCTTTCTATGAGAAACTTGAAACTGAAACAGTTAAAAGCAGCAGTTTGTTTAAACCAAGAACCAATGATGTAATGGTTCCATTTCTAAAGTAGGAAGAATGATCACCTTTGGAACAACAAATTGCGATAGTTGAGGATCAGCTCGCGCTTGTTGTCCCTTTTAATTAAATCATTCAGTTCGCAGAGCTGAATTAAAAAAAAATGTAAGTGGTGGTTGTGACAGAATTGCAGATATGAAAGTATGCACAGTAGATTCAAAACTAAATCATTGACCAGTACCCCTGCTTGCTGGTGGATGAAGTGACACTGATTTCTTGTCCTTAACTGCTCCTCAGCATGCCTCATAACACTATCACAACTAACATTACCTTCAATATTACGTAAACATTCAAGGGAATTCCTTAAGTTCTCCACCTTCTGTTGAATATTGTTGAGTTCAAGCCGCTTTTCAGTCAAAATAGCAAGCTCTTCCTGGGTAAACACAAGAAATATAAATCACTGCAACAAATAGAAGTTCCGGTTTCATCCTCTTCGCTGAAGAGGAATCACTGAATCGGTCCACAATTATTACATGTAGATGCTAGTGCTTCAAAAGAATCGCAAGGGCACACAAAAAGAAATGTTTAAAATCATAATCCAATTCTAAGAATGAAAGCCATTCGTGAGAGGTGATGAATTGCTTAGTTGTCTGCAACCTTATAGCTGGCTACAGATAAAGGCTTGCTAGCTGAAACTACCTAGGCAATGTGGATGTGTTATGCAGCACTAAAAAAAAGGCAGAAAGCCTTGCATTTAATCATTACCTGTCTATCACTGGCATTGATTTTAGTTGCTGCAGGAGGACTAGCATCCTTCATTGGTGTAGCACTCAAAATCTTAGATTTCAGAAAGCAGCACTCTTGAATTCTATCTTGATATAGCTGAGCCTTATTCTGTACCAAAATGGTAAGAAAGGAGTAAGTTAGCATATAATTGCAACTTACAGGCCATAAAAGTTTTTAAAAAAGATGAAGAAATTCCTACTTGGAGTTTAGCTAGCTTCATATTATTTATTTGTAGCTTTGCCTTTGCATAGAAAAGCTTCTCATGGAGAGATCTTGCCTCCTCTAATCTGGGGAAGTACATAGAGTTATACATTGGTTTTAATCTTAAAGCTGTCAGCAACAAGTGAAATATATATATGTCAATTGATAAGTACCTCTTTTGCTTATCACCACAGCGATCTTTGATCCTCTGGGTACAAAGAACAAACATGTCACCTAGATATCTGGAAAAAATATTCCCAATAGGAAATAGCTAAAAGTAACAGATAAAAGATGAGAGCGTACCACAGCAGTAGAAAGCCTTTTATATTTTCTAGCCATATGAGTCTCATCCAGCTTATCACTTAACATATCAAGCTTCATTCAAAAGAGAAACAGAAAACAACATTAAGTATGACAATTGAAAGCCACAAATATTTTTATAGAACACCTTAAGTGCTAATTAGCTTGTCCTAAACATCATATATTTAAAATCATAGGGAGTATATGTGATATGCCATATGAAAAAAATAATTAGTTTTCTGAAGAGAGAAATTTGCAGACAAGTCAACTGAAGATTCTGAACATAAGTTGGCACCTGTATTAATAGTTCCTGTTAGGTTCGAACCATTATATTAGTCTCCACGACCACAAGTGTAGTTTTGGATATGAGTTACGCACTAAACTATTTTTATGATAATTTAGGGCACAATACAGTACATTGAAAATTACTTTATTAAGTTCATCTACCGAAGACAAAAGTTTACATTCAGCCGACACAATACTATACTAGCCAGAGGCAATGCTGCGAGTCAATGTATTGAGATTTTAATAGGACAACAGTTGAAGTACACACTTTTTCAAAATAGCCATTACAAGTAGAAGAGTTCTTTTCTAAAAAATGTATGTTACTTTACTACAGTGACAAGATAAAAGTATACCTGTTTTAAATTAAGCTTACTTGTTGATGCTGACAAAACTTGATCCGTTGCATTAGAGATGGTACATAGTACCTGTATGAAAGAAAGAAGTCCTGTTTTTTTAAACAAGCTAATCACTTCAACGATGAAAAACATTGTGTAGTACTGAAAGTTTACATAAATATACGAACTTGTCACTTTTACCTTGTTCCAATCAACATTCACTAACTGCTCATTATCATGAGAACCATTCCGTTTTTCTTCAATAATAGGAAAAGACTGAGATACACAAGAAAGCTCTTTTCTTGATTTTCTAGGGCTTCTTGCTGCCTTAGATATTTCCTCAGGACGCTCTTGCACTGCATGACCATTTTCTTTAGCAGTTCTCTTTCTTCCAACACCATCTAAATCCAGGGGGAGATTGCATCCATGAATATGTTGGCTATCCAAAGTAAGGACATGACATGACGTATCCTGAACCTTAGCTGCTTCATTTAGCCCCTGTCTTGGAGTGCTGAACATGTCATTTGCTTGATGACTAAGACTAAATTTATTCTTTTCGACCAATGGTAACCGAGAGGCTGCAAGAGATTCTTGAGACCTGGTCTTCAGTGCACTCTTCAGAGCAAAAATTATATTGTCATGTTCAACAAACTCGCTACCCAAAGATGTCACTTTACTATTGGATAAAGGAGTAGCACTGAAGAGTTTCTGCCTTTTCAAGCGTAGGGAGGATATTGAGCCTTGTGGAACTTGCAACTGCTGGCCTACAGTTATCGGAGTACAGTGGATGGTTTCTGTACCCATCACTTCTTTCTGCTGGTGCAGCTGCTCAGTATCCATCAGCAAAATGACAGGAGCTGCAATTGATGATTGGGAAGCATCTGCAATGTTATTTGTTCCAGGTGATTCATCCAACAGATGGGGTTCCAAGTCAACATTACATATAGAGGAAACATCTGTAGTGCAATTTGATACAGATGGTTGATCTTTCAACATAGATTGATGCAAGATATGGGACTGCAAGTCAACATTATCCACAAAGGATTTATATGCTGGAGAAAGCTTTGCAGGAGGTTCTACAGTATTATTGAGACCAGTGTCAACAACCATGTGGTCATGATTGCAGTTCTGCAAAATAGTAAAATGATTACAGTACACAGATAAGCACCAAAGCAATGGATGTCCGATAAATGAAATAACCAAATAATCATAGAACTATTGGAAACAAGAATAAGAAAAAACCCAGTCAAGAGACATAAGCTGGCAAATGCAACTGTGAGTGAGACAACTGTGCTTAACTATAACTATGAAGGATGTTAGTCCCTCCTATTCCAAATACAAGTTACCCTAGTATCCATCCAACATGCCACTCAAACTTTTGCTGGAGCATCAATATATCAGAAAGTGTCTAGGTGCTCCAGTTACTTGTAAGTTCTAATGTATAGCTAAAAGGCATTAAGGAAATTGATACAAAATTATACATTATTGGCTACGAATAATAATACATAGGCTGCTGAGCTAAACAAAAACGGTAAAAGAAAGGGACCAAGTACCAAACCTGTGAATTATCATGGCCATCAATTATCATTTCATTATCTTCTTGTATTAAAGATGTGCTGGTTGAAACTGGATTAGTCATTGAAATGTGCTCCACCATTGTATTAACAGTGCCCAGTTCATCAGAAGATATACCATTGCCAACGCATAAATTTTCTTCCACAGATGCAGGAAAGGATACATGAACAGGAGTTGCATCAGCAATGCCAGCTTTAGGAGACTCTGTTTGTTGGCTCCCATTTACCTTCTGCACTATACTGTTCAATGTGGGTGATAGCTTACCATAGTCGTAACTTCTGGTGTTACCAGTCAACAAACTCATGTCAGTCCGACCACAGCTCAATGTTTTTCCAGGATCAGATACAGTTAATTCCTTCAGCGGCCCCTTAGATGCTGTATCAGGTGTCATTAGACTGGCAGCTGAGTTGGCTGTACAGTCATCTGGTGGAGCAATATTGCGAAAATGCAAAGAGAATGTCCTGGAATCTATAGTTATATCATGGTTGTCATCCTCTGACATTCCACAATCTGACGGTCTTCCTGTTTGAATAAAGCTTGTTGATACAGGCCCAAAGAAGTTATCATCTGTCATAGGAATGGGCATCATGAGAAGACAAGAAGCTTTTGCCCAAAGTAGTATGACATTATGGATAGCAAAAAGAATGGAAGGTTCACACACTCGCACTAGATGCATGGACACATAAAAGCAAGACACCCCATGTTACATGAAGTGATGTTTTAGCTTGTAACTTCTAAATCCAAAAAGACCACCAGCCTCTTCAAGTCCATTAACAACGCTTGGTTTTAGTATCTTACTGAGCAAGCATTACAAGAATGTCAGCAAACTTAGTATATTGTGCAATAAACACGCTCATTTTAGATCCCCAGTTGCATCTATACTCGCAATTCAGCACTCAGGGCAGCAAATTTGCCAATTATATCAAATATAAATAACAAGCCATGGCACACCTGACATTGATCATTTGGATCCAACAATGAAAGAGAGTAAGGAACCTCCAAGCAGCGAATCTTAACATAATTGAATTGACGAATGCAATAATCCGAGCATCAGAAGTAAGTTTCGAACAAACAACCTAATTCCCCATCGACTGCAGGAAGCTAACAATGTAGGTACGTGGTCGTAACAAAACCAAACGTGGCAGACAGTTAACAGAACTTTTCATTTCTAAACGAAGGGAGGAGGTTTCACCATCAGCGGAGGCGACGGATCCGGCGGCGCTTCCAGGGGACGACGAGTCGACGTCCTGCAGGAAGATGACCGGGGGGTGGTGCAACTCCTCCGTGACGTCCCCATCCTCCCGCTCCGCCGACGACCTCCCGGGGGACGGGGACGCGGAGTCGGGCTCGGGGGGCGTCTCGAAGTCCTCGTCGCGGGCGAACACGTGCACCGCGGTGGTGTCCGCGAAGCTCACGCGGCGGGAGCGGCGACGCGCAAACTTGTCGTCCTCCGTCACCGGCGATGTGATGATGCCGCCGGCGCCGGCGCCGCTTCCGCCGATGTCCATGGAGACGGAGCTTTGGGAACTGGGATTGAGAACCAGAGCTAGGGTTTGGCGTTCGAAATTTTGGGGAACACCGCGAGCGACGAGCAACGAGCGATGCGGGTTTTGGGAGGGAAATTTTTTTTTGGTCCTCTATCCCCAGGTCTCCAGGAGACAGGGTCACCAGAAAGAATGGCGCTGGATGACACGATGGGCCGGTTATATTGAAGTGGGCTGGGCAAGTGGAGGTCTGTTCAATTTTGATGGGCCGATATTGGAGAATATTTTTTTCTTTCCTTTTATTTTCTATAAACAAGTTTCTTTTAAAATTTCGCGTTCATACTGTGTCGATGACATGCATATATAACGTATAACTGGGACAGTATATCTTTTCACAAGGACAGATAATACATGATCTACATACCCCAGCCAATAAAATAGAGATAAAATGATAGTACTTGCAAACAGTTTTACTTGCATTTATAACGATTTCAAGAAACGGACAAGGAAAAAGAAAGGGATCAAGCTAGTAAGAATCTCACTTCAGCTCTACAATCTCCGATGATGCAATTGCCGCTCAGCGTTAATGTAGTAAAAAAATGGTCCCTTGACCCTCAAAGGGTCGCGCTAGTTCGTTAGATGATGTAGATGCTACAGAAACCGTACATACATGACAGCAGATGGCACCCAATCCTACGACGACCATTCCCTACATGATATCCAGCAATCAGAATATGCAATCCAGCCATCCAGGTAACAGGCACGGGCAAATGACAGCATATGGAGGTGCGGTTTGAACTTCCGAAGAGATTAGGGTGATTCTAGCTCCCCATCTGCAACTAGTGTAACAAAAAGCCAAGGACCCATTTGCGTCTTCAAGTGTGACAATCTTGGATCCAGCTTGGTCAACCAAGCACACCTCATCTCAGCTTTTGAACTACATTTGAATATGAAGATCCGCAGCTTGTTGAGCCAGCTCATGCATCATGGCCTCGTCAAAGAATTTACTAATGCTCACATCCTCACTCATGCCCTGAAAATATGAGGGTCAATACAGTTAATGACATGATTAGTCTAACGCTAATGAGTAATGAGGATCTTGCTGTATGATAAAAGCTAAGGAGGGACTTGTAAGTTTGCTCAAGTATCTCTTACCTTCCTTCGTCTGGTCTTTACCATGAACTCACGTGCAAGGTGCTGTATAGGTGCTGGTTCCAGAGGACGAAGGACAATACTCTTGTCTAAAGGATCACCAGGAACAATAGCCCAATGATCAAATACTGACAGACAAAATGCTTGCCCTTGTGTATGGTATCTGAGATCTGTCTCAAATCCAAAAGACTCTATAACAGGTAAAAATGCCTGTAAACCAAACAATACTATCAGTAAGAATCACACAGGTTTTCCAGAAGGTAAATGGAAGACCGTATAGAGATCATTGTGTTCCTTACCTTGACAATGTATATAGGAGTGCCTGGCTTGGGTACATCAGCTGTTACATGACCACGTCGCCGGGATAGCACCGTGTAAATAGCAGAGACACAGTCGATTGGTGTTTGGATCTGCCAAGGACACACATAAGATTGTCAGACATGGTAGCAAACTATATTTCAAGCAGCAGAGAAACCGAATAGAATCAAAATATGAGCACGAGTAGGCATGCACATGTCTACAGAGAAGTACTGTGACTGACCTCAACATAGTACACAGGTTCCATAAGGCGAGGATTAGCCATAAGGAATGCAGAATAGACAACACGACGTGCTGTGGGAATTATCTGACCACCACCACGGTGCAATGGTTCTGGAGCTATGTTTGCATGTAAGATCTTGAATTTCACATTCCTAATTGGTTCATCACACAAAGGACCTTCTCTAGCACCCCACTGGAACCTATGTATAGGTTGATAAATAAACTGGTTAAAAAAGATAATAGAAAGGATTCAAATTGGACTTCCGAGTTAACTAAAGAGTGCAGAGCCCTACCCTTGGACAATTGAATCTTTGATCGCATTGAGCAAGTTCTTGTCCACCTCAACTGAAAGTGTGTCGTCCAGAAGAATGTTAGGACCCTGCATCAGGTAAGATGTATTCAGTACATGGAAATAGAGCTATTGCAAATATAGTGCTAATCAAATGAAAAGGCTGATGATTTGGTGTGTGGCTTCATGGAATGGGAATCAAAGTCAATTGCAAAAATGAGCACTAAGATGGCTTGTGGATCAGCAGTGTAATGGATTCATGAAACTCCACAAACAGGTGAAAAGGAATCAAGAAACCAAGGTTGCAAGATAGCACCAGATATCCAGATCAATCAGTGGTTTATGGCAACTTACCTGCTTGTCAGGTCCAAAAGCCCATATCGACCTTGCTGCAAGTACATCCCACTGGTAGCGCTGGCGAAAGAAGTCAGTGATTTCTTTCTGTCTTGAATCAAGATTAACAAGGCCGTTCTCAATATCTTCTGCCAAGCCCTTCTCTAGTGGTTCAGCAACCTGCATTTCATGCCACAAAGACAAACAGTTCAATAACATCCCTTGTGTTTACATTGACAAATAACGATCCACACAGGAATGTTAAAAGCAAATACAAGGAATGCACTCAAGATAAGCTTACCATAGTGATTTTGTTCCTCTTGTTAGGTGTTTCAGCAAAGCATTTCATTGAAGAAGTATCAACAACTGTTTCACAAAATGTAACAACAGGATCTGCTACCTGCATGCCAACAAGGCAACAGATCAAATCAATTCGGTCTGCCGAAAAAAAATCAATTTGGTTCACCCAAAAAAGAGGGAAACGTAGTAAATTGCATCATACATACCTTCACTTCGACCTCCGAATACAGCTCTCTAAGGTCCTTCATTATAGAATCCAGATATAGCTCACCAGTGCCCAGTATAGTGTGCTCTCCAGATTCTTCTACCTTAGTAATAGCAAGAGGATAGCTCTTGCTAATTTTACGAAGACCTTCCACCATCTTAGGAAGCTCACTTGGGTTCAGAGGTTCAGCCGCTATTTTTACAACAGGCAAGGTGTTGAAACGTAGAGGCCTAAATATGTACACATCTTCATCAATGCTCATAGGACATATAGTAGCAGTTTTCATGATTGACGCATCTACGCCTTCAATAAGAACCCAAGAACCAGCAGGTGCTTTGCTTATTGCAACACGGTACCGTGCTTGGTAAACCCACAATTTGGTCACCTCTTTGACAGTCATATCCTCTTCATCATCTGGAGAATAGCCTTCTCCAAGGACCTTCACTGTCTGTCCAGTCTGTATTGTGCCACTATAAACTCGTCCGAAGGCATCAAAGACACTGCAATCAGACTTTGGATATAATTTTGTCACGTTAACCATAAGGGGTCCATTGGGATCACATTTTTTCATAGCATCCACAATAGAGGAATCTTGTGGGCCAGTGTATATGTGGTCTATCTTCCTTGCAGCAGCATCCTTCACAGAGGGGATATGTTTCACTAACATATCAGTAAAACCAGTAGCAGTGCCAAAAATTGAGCGGCAAGCTAACCTCAGCAAAGGCCTAACATTCAGCTTATAAGCTGCATTGCTCAGTGTGACGCCCAATTCAGCTAGCTTTGCTTCAACATTCCCTTTTTGCTCACCGACAACCTGACTATAAATTTTGTACAGAGGCTCAAGGATAAACTCAACAAATGATCTATTAGCTCCTTCCTTAGGTGGCTTCTTTTTGAAGGTTCTCGAGTCAGGGTGAAAATACAAGTCCCCCCATAGGCGAGATGCAAATTTCTCATGATCAAATTGAATCCCATGAATCTTTAAATAAAGATGGGCAAAAGATTGCAAGGTAAAAGACCAGCCAGCGGAACCACTTGCAAAACATACATTTCCAGAAGCAGGATCCACCAGCTGAGTACCACCTACTGTAGTAGAACATGATGAGATAAGATCATTAATTGCCTCCAGTGTATGCCGCAGCTTGAAATATGCATCATTTGGGGGCAGCTTTAACTCCGTTATCAATCTGTCAACCTGTAATAGACACGGTAAGTGTAAACTTTCCAACGTGCTACTGGAACACAACAGAGAAACAGGGCAGTGAGAATGTACCTTGTTAATCACAACAACAATGGGAAGCCTTTCTTGGATTGCATGACGAATTGCCCTCTCAGTATTAACCTAATCACCAACGGAGCTAAATAAACAACATAATACTTTACATTTGCATATAAGTAAGAAAAGAAAGATACTCTAGAATGTATATAAATTGACAATACATATAATTTTATTTTCCATGTACTTACATATTTTATTTTCTAAAACAATCCCTTAGTAATCGCATCTCGTGTCCACAGGATAAACATGGGCAGCGCAAGCTACTTTACCAAAATCATCAAACTTGAAATTTGCTGGACAGCAAAATCATTGATTCGAGTTATCTGGGTACTCCAAATTCAGGGAACATTGGTTCACATGTAGCTACTCTACTTCCGCCCATAATGACTTAAAAACTTTAAAGATTGCAACAGGTTAACACAATGCTCCATAGGTTGAACATTACAAATGAACATGACCTTGAACATAATTCAAGAGATGACCATGTGATAGTCCATACATGCTCAGTGCATCAGAATCCTCAGACATACTGACATCCTACACCCATATTAAACTCAACAACTTATCATATTCACCCCTGCCTGAACTGAGTCCATTTCAGATTATCAGTAGGACATGTGTATACCTCGCAGGTGAAGCTGTTTGTGAGCCTCAAGAAGAATTACTACACTGTTGCCAAGCAAACAATAAGTTGTACTTGGACAAATCTGGCAAGCAAGTATTAACATTACCAATCGGACTCGAAACTGTAAAGACAGACAATAAGTTAAGTCTATTTGCCAGAAGGCAAGTCCAATATTTTAGTACTTTCAGCAGTGTCGCCTGTTGCTCATTCAGACTTAGATAAATCTGGAAAGCGAGGTATTAACATTACAAATCTGACTCAAAAACATAAAGACAGACACTAAGTCTATTTCCAGCAGCCTAGTCCCCTGTTTTAGTACTTTCAGCAGTGTCACCGGTTGCCCATTTGGAATGCATGGGTGAGACACTTAGAGCAGTTAGCCAATGGAAATGGAGGGTGGAGCACAATAATTTGAATGTATCCTTAGCAGATTTTTGTTTAAGTGAAGTGAATTAGGTTCACCAAATTGTACCCCATAAAGAGATTAAATGTGTCTCCTCATGGTCCTAACATTTCTCATCAAGTGTGGATTACTAGCGATTTCATCATAATAAATTACGACAGCAAAAACACAGCTTCAAAGCAAAGGATCTTACCATTACTCCCTCAGCAGCATCAACAACAAGTACAGCCCCATCCGCAAGCCGCAGTGCAGCAGTCATCTCGTCAGAGAAGTTGACATGGCCCGGCGTGTCCATGATATTGCACAGGTACGACTTGCCGTTTCCCCCCTCGAGCACGAGTGACATGGGCACAGCCTTGATGGAGACCTGCCGCTCCTGCTCGTCCACCCTAGTGTCGGTGAACCTCACGTGGCGCTCCCCCTCGGAGTCGAACGTGTCCACCTCGTGCGTCTGCTCCACGAGCATGTCCATGAACACCGTCTTCCCGTGCTGGAGGTGGCCGACGAGGGCGACGTTGCGGACGAGGGAGGGGTTCCCGGCGAGCCCCAGGAGGAAGTCGGTGGACGCGTAGGTGGAGGTGGCCGCGGCACGGGTCCCGACCTCGAACTTCACGACGCGGGGCGGCGCGACGATGGGCTGCTCCAGCGGCTGCTCGTCCTCGTCCATGACGAGCGCCTCCACGCCCGGCCCGTACACCTCCTCGGCGGTGGGGTAGTACTTCTTGTCCTCGGCGAGCACCACGGCCTGCTGCGACGGGTCGCCGTCCTCGTCGTCGTCGACGTCCATGAGCGCGGCTGGCCGGGAGGGGGATCCCGACGGCGAGCGCGCGGCGGGGGACGGCGAGCGCGACGCGGAGGGGGACGGGGAGGCGCCGCCGGCGTCCGAGTCATCGTCCGCGTCCGAGTCGGCGAGCTCCGGGCCGATGTAGTTGCCGAACTCGTCGTAGAGGCTGTCGTCCATCGCGGCGGCGGCGGCTAGGGTTTTGCTCGGCGGCGGAGCGGGGCGGGAGGTTTGGGATTTGGGAGGAGGGGAGGGAAGAGCCGAGAGGCGGCACCGAAGAGCGTAGAGCGGGCTGTGGTCACGAGTTGTCGCGATATTTCGTGTTGCACGGTTGGGGCGGAGGAATTTTGAGTTTTTTTTTTCCAAAACCGACGTAGTGAGCCCAGCTAATCTTTGGATCTGAATCTGAATGGAATTCCAATCTGAATCTACCAATCCTCCTGTCGCGCAGAAGAAGCTACGGCCCAGTTTCTTAGCGGAGAAAGGCCCATATGGAGGAAGTCTCATGTGGGCTCAATGTCTTCGACGGTCCATCTCATACTCCGAGTCCTGAACTCTTTGGAGAACCAAACTAGGCCCTTCTTACATTCTCTTGCTTTTGAGCCCATTTGATCCGATTCAGCCCAACGTGGCCCGGCCCTTCCATAGCCACCAGCCCGTACTCGGCCAGAGCCCCACCTGTCAGCCAGCGCCAGTGCCACGAGCACCCCACCCCCCCTGAGTCGCTGACGACCTGGCCCCATCTTCCTTCTCCGGGCGGTAAGCAAAGCAACCAACTCCACCTCCGCGAGTCCGCGTCCCGCTTCCCCTTTCCTCGCACCGCACGGCGGCGACCACGAATCCCCACCGGCCGACGAAGCAGAGGTCCGCGAGTTGCGGCGAGGGAGGGGAGGGAGAGGAGGCTCCTTGATCCGGCGGCAGGTACTGTCTGCTCGATCACGCCCCCCCCTAATATCGGACCTAATAGTTATTATTTTATTTGGCCATCAATCCGTGTGTTTGGAACCTCGCAGATTCGATCAGGGTCGCGCGGTGGTTTGGTACTTTAGTAGGATCCGAGGCGATCCGCGGCGATGTCGGGCGTGTTCGGCAAGGTGTTCGGGAAGTCCAAGCAGCAGAGCCAGGCCACCGCGCTGGCCTCGCTCGATAAGCTCAACGAGGTGAGATGAATCGATCGGCTGATATCGTTGCCAGTGTTAGATTAGGTTGCTCTGGGGGATTTTATTTTATGTGTTATTGCTTGATGTGGTGATTAAGCTTAGTTGTTGAACTGTTGACTTGTAGATTATGTGCATGTGGATGTGTATTAGATTAGTTATGCTTTCTGTAATTGGAACCTGCGGCAGTTTTTAGTGCAATCTAAACTTGACTCTGGCTGTGATGACTATTCCTGCTAGCCATTCATACATCTGTTCTAAGAGTGAATACACGCTATGCCCAGGAGAAGCTAAAATCTATTATGATTTCAAGGGTTCCCGCTAGTTTGATGTTTGGAAATGGAATGGTGCTGCTGTTTCAGGAATTAGTAGATTCAATCTCTGAATCGTTTAATGATGGAAGGATTAAATGCAAACAGCAGATGATTTTTGCAAGCCCAATTCAATGCTGTACTCAAGACTGAATGTCTTAACTATATCGTGTCACTTAGATGATTTCTAAGTTTTAGAGTGGCTTTATCTCTTTCAAGATAAAGAGTTTTATTCTGAAAAATCCTGTAACTATGTAAGACTTAAGGCTGTTGTGGTATCTATAAAACTAACTTTCTTTATATGCTTCAGACACTTGAAATGTTGGAAAAGAAGGAAAACTTGCTAGTGAAAAAGGCGAATCTTGAGGTCGAGAAGGCCAAAAATTTCACAAAAGCCAAGAATAAGAGAGGTACAGTATAACAATTCGAAGAATTTTTTTATCTTTCTGGAGGTCTCGTTTTCCAAATTACTACCATGTTCGGGTTTTTTTCTATTGCGAAGATGTTTGTCTAACTCCAACTCTAACTGCTTAAACTAATGATGGCATCATTGCAACCATGTTGATTTTAATTTTGCCCCATTCCGCCTCATTCAGGAATTTTCAGTTGCTGGCATTCCTAATTTGATACTGCTAGTGGTGAGGTTCTTAGTGAGCAAATGTACCAGGTTTCATACTTGGTGACCTCATGTCATACCACCATTTGATTAACGAACTATTATAATAGGTTAGCTAGAACATCTGAAGAATGGTTTCCATGCTTTTCTCCAGTCCTTTATGCCCCTTCGCTGAATATAAAGCGATGTTAATTGCCACTGATATTGAGATGTGTTTGTCACAGTATTGCATTTTCAATTATTAGCTCCACACCTCTCTTGCACTTATCCTGTTGATTATTGTGTTACTAGTGACCTGCACCAGAGAACTCCATTCTTATAAAATTCTAAATATGTGTCAAATTCCATCCTACACTATGTTCCTGAGTCCATCTCACAATTTCATGATGCTCCTGCTAACTGCAATTTAATGGGGGGAAAACGCACACACTCTTTTCTTGTAAGCCGTCGAGATGCAGATTTCATACTCATCGGAAATGACATGTTTTATTTCTTTTGTACTTAAATGAGTTTTAATGAGAAGAATGACTTAACTTTTTAACTTTGAACCTTGCATTGTAGCCGCAATACAGTGCTTGAAGAGGAAGAGGTTATATGAGCAACAAATTGAGCAGCTTGGGAATTTCCAGCTAAGGATACATGATCAGGTGAAGACACAGATAATCATTTAGTTTGTTTTCCATCTGGGTCTTATTGTGATTATTAGATTTGTTGTGTTACCTTCTTACCTTTTCTTTTTGTAGATGATTATGCTGGAAGCCGCAAAAGCTACAACAGAGACTGTGGATGCGTTGAGAACTGGAGCATCAGCAATGAAAGCTATGCACAAATCAACGTATGTAACATCACATGATATTACTTTTGCTGCTTCTTGGTTTTTGGATATGCTGTATTGTTTCCTTTTATTCCAAAATCGTATTACTTTTACAGAAATATTGATGATGTTGACAAAACCATGGATGAAATCAATGACAATATGGAGAACATGAGACAAATTCAGGATCTACTGTCAGCACCTATGGGAGCAGCAGCTGATTTTGATGAGGTATCCCTCTCTCTCTCTCTCATTCTGTGCTTTTGTGCACGCTAATAAGGGGAAAGATCCTAACCTGTTCTGTTTTGAATAGGATGAACTGGAAGCTGAACTTGCAGATCTGGAGGGGGAGGAATTGGAGGCAGAGCTGCTTGCACCTACAACAACTGCTCCTACCACCGCTCCAGTGCGTGTGCCTACTGCTCAGCAATCCACTCGGCCATCTGCCCAGAGTAGTAAAGCCGAAGATGATGAACTTGCAGCTTTACAAGCAGAAATGGCTATGTAATTAGGTACTTCATCTTTTATTCCAAGTGATGTTCATGGTGTTGTTTCACTCTTTAAGAAATAGTCACCAATGAAACAACTCATGAGTAGCACAAAGGCATCAAATTCCCAACATGATAGAAATTATTTTGGTATTTTATTACAGTAGCAATAGGCTACTTTTTTCCCAGGCAGACTGCATATTCTTTGAATCTGTTATTAATTATAAAATACTTCTACTTTGCAGTTTACAGGCATTAACACAGTCATGTTGGAGTCCAGATACTGCAAATATCTTGGAGATCTGGTATACTCATGAAGATCTTCCTAGGAAGATGTCAGAACTACACAGAGAGACAAGCTGCGTGCCAACCTGACCTTATGTACGATATCATGCTATGCTATTGTTTTGTAATCAAACACCTCCGATGGGCTAATAAACATATCTTCTATTAATAAATTGGGGTATTTCAGTATTGTGTATTTCAATTTTTGCCATATCCTTCTAGTGCTGATTCTGATTTGATGAAACTCTCCCTTCATCGCTAAGTGTCCGTTCGTCATGGCGGAGTCGCTGCAGTTTCTGGATCTTGAGCACGTCTTTCGTTGTGAAAATACGAACCTGCATATTCAGTGTTATCAAATGTTTATGTGGACCATGATCGCTGGAGATAGTCAACTGGTCCCATTGTAAGTTTGGTGTGACACCATTGTGTTATCAAAGGTGGATCATTCAAAGGGATTGCATTCTACTCCGAGAAAGGTTGTGACGTGCAGTTGTCGCTCTACATTTTGTGAGAATGTTCGTCCTGTTCGTTTGGATTATCAGCCAGCCGTGTTTTTCTCTCAGCAAAAACCAGCCAACCGAACAGGGCCGTTGCACATGATACTTGCTATTTCAACAACACAGTACCGAGAAAGGTTGGGGACAGTTCACAAAAAAGCTACCTAGATGTAAAGCGCCAAATTCTTGTACCAGACTGTTAAGTGTTAACTGGGGAAATTCTTGTACCGGACTGGTAAGTGTTAACTGGGTGGCTCCAATGATACGCTTTCTCTCTTCCATTTACCAGGCCAGGCTATCATAAAGGATCGTTGTGGTAGCTCATCTACTATTGAGTCAAAACTTTTCTTTTTTGTCGGTGCTGGAGCAGCTAACACACTGGCGACCCCTTCAGTGCTTGTCTAGCTAACACCTCCTTCGGTCGGGTCATGCAAATCAGTATTGGTTGTCAATTGCGAATATGTATGTAAAATATAGAAAAATTCTAACATTGAATCTACTACTCCATTTGCATAAGTTCAACAAAAAAATATGTTGATTCTCAAATTACAAGTATCTGACTGCAACAAAGGCAAACTTTTTCAGTTCTTACAATGATAAAAATCGTCTCACATAAGAATTGAGTATAGTACAACAGAAAAAAAAACAATTACAATATGGAAAATATTAGTCTCCATGTCAGCATCGCCCTTTTTGTTATTTTTATCACTGGAGGAGTGATAAAAAAAGGACAGCAAAACAATAAACAACCTTCCTGGCGAATTTATTACTGCAGGCTGCCTCGCTGGTTCTGCAAAGGTTTTGTACTACAGCCCCGCATCTCCCCTCTCTTCCTCTTCCCCTCCCTCTCTCTCCTCTCTGCCGTTGTGGGCCCGGGATGCAGGCGTGGTTCTCCTCCGGCTCCGGGCCCTCCTCCTCGGCGGCGTCCTCCTCCTCCCAGCCGTCGCTGCTCGCGGATTGGAACTCCTACGCCGCCGCCCGCTCCGCCGAGGACGCGGGCGATGGCTTCGGGATCGACATCGAGGCCGCCGTCCGCTCCGCCAACGACCGCGTCGCCGGCACCTTCGGCGCGTACGTTAACCCCCACGCGCTTCATTCCTCCTCTTTTGTTCTCGCTGCTAGGGCAGCGTTCCGCATCCTGCGCGATAGGATCATACCTAGCTTAGTTCTGCTTGCAGTTTCACCGCACAATCAGAGGGATAGCAGGCAGTTCCCAGTCAGATCGTCTCTGCGCGGTGCGTGATGGGGTTTCAGTTAGTGAGTCCATTAGGTTAGGTTTGAGGAGAGCAGGAACGATTTGCCGCCCCAGGGCTCCAACCGTAGCATGGAGGAGGTGCTTGGCTCTGAACCAATTTATTTTCCCATGGTGATCTCCAATCGCAAGTGGGATCTTGGAGTAGGAGAACAATAAATCTCTAGGGCATGCTCAATTTGTTGGTTTTAGTCAATGTCGATTCAGGAATTTGTGTTTTGTAAAAGATTTCATGGAAATTCATGTTGACCTGTTTAAATGTTGAGCTTTCTAAACTTAGAATTCAGTTTAGTTCTAAAGATGCTTGGAAATGGGAGAAGTATGAACATGCCGGTGATGGAAAGAACGACACAGCAAAAGATGGCCCTGGGCTGGCCTCTTGCTAGCCTTTTCTTTGTCTTCATAAGGACATTTTCTGCAAATTTTGATGTTTCTTTTAATTAATGGTGTTCTGCTGTTCTTATCTTTCCAGGGTCTCGAAAGGTGTTAAAGGGTTGCCCGGCAGCTTTAAGTCCACAACAAGCAGTGTTACATCTGGCAGATCTCTCTTGTATTTCGGTCTATTTCTTGCAAGTGGCGTTTTCCTAGTTTTCATTGCATTCACGATATTCCTGCCAGTCATGGTGATAATGCCTCAAAAGTTTGCAATATGTTTCACGGCGGGATGTGCCCTCATTATCGGATCATTCTTTGCGCTGAAAGGGCCTAAGAATCAGCTCTATCATATGATTTCCAAAGAGGTACCGAGTCTTTTCTCTTGCACACAGTTTCATCTCACAATCATCTTCTTGTTGCTACCAAGTACTAGTTCTTTGAAGGCAAAATAGGCAAGTTCATCCCTGAACTTTGTGCAAAGGATCAAGTTAGTCCCTGAACTTTGAAAAAGACCAATATAGTCCCTCAACTCTTGTTATTAGGGTCAAACATGTCCCTGAGATGATGTGGCACTGCAGAGTGGCATGTGCTGAAAGTAAAATGTCCCTTTTGCCCTTAGCTCTTGCATAATTATAGGTAAGCCACGCGTTAGGATTTTTATTTTTATTTTTTTATTCCCAAGAGCTACAACAGGAAGCTGGCGTGACGGGCGTTGCGTGGACGTGCGATCCAATGCGAGGAGTAAATAAAAGAAAAAAGAAATGAAAATCCTAACATGTGGATCCCTTCTATCATTATGCAAGAACTAAGGGCAATAACGACATTTCATCTTCAGCTCATGCCACCTTGTAGCGCCACATCAGCATAGGGATGTGTTTGACCCGAAAACAATAGTTGAGGGACTAGATTGACCTTTTTGAAAGTTCAAGGACTAACTTGACCCTTTGTGCAAAGTTCAAGGATCAATTTGGCTATTTTGCCCTCTTTGAATGCTGTTTGGCATTGTCTACTGATTTTGCCCTGTTAAAAACTTTTATTTCACAAAACATATCTGGGCATATTATTATTGTGTCACGCAATTGTCTCATATGAAACTGTGGACAATTTCTTATGTGCATCTGAATTTTCTGGTAAAATTATGATTTGTAGCTAACTCTCCAGAAATATTTGGACAATAAAAGGAAATCATATCACTAAGGTTTATATGGATCCTTGAGGTCAAGATAGTTTGATGAGTCATCAGATGTTTGTCCAATTTTGGAAGTGTGATGGAAAAATAAAACAGCCCTGCCCCTCTGGTAGACACCTTAATGGAAACAGCAGTCTTGAAGATTAATTTGCCGGGATTACTTTCTCATACTTGATTTAGTGAAGACATTTTCCGATGTTTTATTGTTCTTTGCTTTTTATTTAGAAGGTGCTGTTTTGAATGATACTGATTCATTATATTACTAATTAATTTCTTGTCATGAGTTCATATGCTGATCTTTATATCTTATTTCAAGAACACATCTGTGCTACATTTCCTGAAACCAGTTTCCTTGTGACGCAGAGATTACCTTTCACTGTGGGATTTGTTGGCAGCATGGTTGCTACAATCTATGTGTCAATGGTGCTTCATAGCTACATACTTTCTGTTTTCTTCTCCGTGCTTCAGGTGATAACCTCTTATTTGCACTCCGCAATTCTATTTCTCACCGTGTTATAGACTTTCAGATGTAATAGGCACCTTCTGTCCTTTCAGCATAAATAAGAGCATACTTTGTTCTTTAGACTTTCTGCTAGCGGATAGGAACAAACTTTGAAGGGAAGCTTTAATATATGGATAAACCACAAAACTCTTGTACTGCAGCATAGGGCTTCATTGGTTTCTGGTGCCTATGGAGATGCCATCTTGTGATAGTTTATACTGGCTTGAACTAACACATTATCTCTTGTATTTATCAGGTCCTTGCTCTAGCATATTATGCCATCTCATACTTCCCTGGTGGATCTGCTGGAATGAAGTTTCTATCATCCGCTCTTGTGTCCTCAGTGCTGAGATGCTTTGGGCGATGAGTTTTCTCCTGTTAGTTACCCTCCCCCATCTATTCCAGCCTGTTACAGTTTTGTTCTCACTGCTCCCTACCTAGCCCCCTATTGCATACAAAAATGACTTTAGGTTGTCGAGTATGTCAAAATATTTGTAACTTAACAACCGTATTACTTTCTGTAAATGGTCCTTCGAGATCAAAACCTTTGTTGCCTGGATAAACTTGAGCAGCAGTGAAGTGAAAATTAACATGAAATTGGAAATTTTCTCCTTATGAAAGGAGGCGGCTCCGGCGGCCGGCTAGCTGGTACACGATAGCAAAAAAATGTACTGCGTCCGATGGTAAATCAGTGGCTGGTATTTACCCTATTGAATGGTGTCCTGTCAGATGTTTCTAGAATCCATAAAAAATATCTCAACCTCCGGTGCTTTCTCATCTCCTCCAGTGACATCATCTTGTGTCCCTCGGTCCAGCTCCACCCATCTATCAGTTGGCTATTCCTACTACCAGTTAAAAAATGGTCGTGTTTCTTTGCCTTTAGGCAATTTTTTGTCAAAGGAATCTTGCATGCATGAAATATTAAATGAAGTCTATTTACAAAATATTTTCATAGATGAGCGTAACTTAGTTGGCTATTCCTACTCCAGTTAAAAAATGATTGTGTTTCTTTGCCTTGAGGCAATTTTTTGTCAAAGGGAATCTTGCATGCATGAAGTATTAAATGAAGTCTATTTACAAAACTTTTTTATAGATGAGCGTAACTTTGCACGACGAATTTAATGAGCCTAATTAGTTCATGATTTACTACAATAATGCTACTGTAACCATTCTCTAATCGTGCGGTTAAAGGTCTAATTAGATTTGTCTCGTGAATTAGTCTAAGGTTATAAAGGTAGTTTTGTAAACTGAATTTATTTAATACCCTTCATTATTGATCAAACATGCTGGCAAAATTTTGTCAAACCAAAGAAACACGGGCTATCACATCTGCTTTCTCATCTTGTGTCGCTCGGTCCAGCTCCACCCATCCACCAGTTGGCTATTCCTACTCCAGTTAAAAAATGGTCGTGTTTCTTTGCCTATAGGCAATTTCTTGCCAAAGGGAATCTTGCATGCATGAAATATTAAATGAAGTCTATTTACAAAACCTTTTTAGGGATGAACGTAACTTTGCACGACGAATCTAATGAGCCTAATTAGTCCGTGATTTACTACAATAATGCTACAGTAACCATTCCTTAATCGTGCGGTCAATGGTCTCATTAGATTTATCTCGTGAATTAATCCGAGATTGTGAAGGTAGTTTTGTAAACTGGATTTATTTAATATCCTTAATTATTGGTCAAACATGCTGGTAAAATTTTGTCAAACCAAAGAAACACGGCCTATCACATCTGCTTTCTCTCCATGCCAGTACCGACCGAAACCGATTTTTTTGGCGATGGTGCGTGGTCGACCACGGAGCCGCACGTGCAGGTGGTGTTAGCAAATAATGCGGAAAACAAGATCGAACACGAGACACGATTTTAACGTGGAAAAACCCTTGCGGGAAAAAGCACGGAAGACAATCACTATTGAGGAGAGTTTACAAGTAGGGATGATACATGGCTTATCTGTCTTGCCTTGTCTTGTCTTACTCTACCGTCTACATAGGCTTATATATATATAGGCAGATCATGTGCCCGTACTTGGTTGCGTTACCAAGGTGGGACTAAACTGTGCACTTTCTGAGAGAAACCACAGCGCGATGGGCCTCCGCTTCGCTCCGGCCCAAGCATGGCCTATATCGTGGATGTGAATTTGGAACATATCCAACAGGTGGCAGCTGCAGTGCACAACGGAAGCTGCGGCCATCGGCCCACGACGTCCGCTACCGGTATGGGTGAGCCGTGCGTCAGACGGTAGCGCCGGCGTGCGGCAACGGCGAGTGAAGATGGTCAAAGTGGGCAGGCAGCGGCGGAGCACAACGACCGTAGCGTGGCGGCGGGCGTGACCGGAGCTGTGGCCGCACGGCCATGTGGTTGCCGCCCCTACCATCGGCGCTGACAGACCCGTCTGGTATGCTCTTATCGCCGGCCGTCGTCTCTCAGCGGTGAGATCGTCCACCTCTGTTGTTGGCTTGCGAAGGAGCGCTGGCGCGACAAAAGGGGCTCGCATGCCTTTGCTGGCTACGACCGCTGATTCGACAGCGCGGAAACAGCACTGGCCGATGGAAATCGGCCCACGCAAGCAACAGAATGCTTACCGGTAAACAAGCATGTTTGATTTTTTTTTAATTTTCTTTGTTGTCCTGTGCAGTTGCTATGTTCGACAAAATGTCTGACCTTTTAAGAACATTGAACCAGTTCTTGCTAGATCTATAATCTGATCATTGAGAGTTTTGGTACTCTTTTGGCTCGTATATATACTCATCTATCCTGTACCTGAACCCTAGCAGGAAAGAAAAAAACAAGCTTAGGTACCTCTGCATGTCTACTTAGTACTGACGGTAATCCTCATCACAGAGCATTACTCTGTATTTACAAGCCTTCCAGAACCATTCTGTCTCTTTTAAGTATTGCATTTCCAATCTCTCTATGCAATGAATAAATTTGTTTAGCTATTTACTTTTGTATATTCTGTATTTCTCAAATACTTTAATTATAATAAAGTGTTAAAATGATGCAAGCCGCGCGCAAAGGCGCGCGCCAATCACTAGTTTTTCTGTGAAAAGAACATAATGCTCAACACAATGAGCTGTAATCCCAGCTACCGGCTCTTGGCTTGATTCTTTTTGTTTCCTGTGGCTAATCCTGATAGTGATATATCATAAATCTAACCAGTCTATACTTTCCTGTTCTATTCTGTTGCCGGTTGTATCAAGCATCGTTTACCTGACTGTCCTCTTTCTGTTCTACAGGACTGCTTCCCAGCGCTGATTGAAAGATCTAGTGCCGTGTGCCTGTGTATTATCTTTATTGTTACACCATGAACAGCTTCATTACTCCCAGAAGTTTGATGCTACATTGAAGCACTGAACCCAGTTATTCAGTAACTTAATTTTGAGGAATGTTGGTTCCAACGCTTGTAAGGTAGAAAAAAAATGTAGAACTCAGGTTGCCTTCATATTGAGTTTGGTCGCATCAATTTAGACTAGGATTTTCTCGAGAACCAGTTTAGCCAAAGATTACATTGTACAAAATATCATACTCAAATCTGGGCCACAATTTGTGCTCATGGCAGAGAAGCAAATACATGTATGCTTCATGTTCTCATACCTTCCTTTCAGCTCAGAAAACTGTCAACTGATCCCATCCGTACACTCCCATGCAGGGATAAAGTCCACATCACCACCGCTTGTTCGCTCTCTAGTTTCTTTCATCCTTTCTGTTGTAAAAATTGAAATTGTGATGGGAAAGCAATTATTTGGTTTGGCCATCAGAAATTTGAATTTGGGTGACTCAGCGTGTCTCCCCTATCCGGAAACGGGTGATGGGGTTTCCAAGGGTCCATGCGGCCATGAATTTGGGTGGCTCAGCGTGTCTCCCCACGCTGTGGATGTTTTATAAAGGGCGGCCGGTGAAAAGGCTCAGCTCTATGTGGCCACACGCGTTTGGATTATGCTCCTGCTCCCTTGATTCTCCTCACAGAAAGCCTCTTCCACAGTTCCACCTGACAGCGTGATTCTCCTAACAGAAAGCCTCTTCCACCTGACAGCGTCACCATGTCTGCCTTTGTGGGGAAATATGCAGGTTCTTGTTGCTCTATATCCGAGTCTACTTTCCCATGCCCTTGTAAAGCTGAAACTTTTTGTATACATGTACCTCACAGTTTTTAGTGCTCTTTTTTTTTTGAAAAGATAAATTTCCTGTGTACAGTTCTAGTAGTGCAATTGCAAAGTAAGTTCAAAATTGCTAAGCAGAATGTATCAAGCAGTGCAGTGGCGCCACACTTATTTCTGATATTTTTTTACCAAAAAATCATGTTTAATTGTTGTGTTTTATTAAACAAATCTTAAAGCTTAAAAATCCAGTTCCATCTTTGATATAGCGGGTTTATAGTTAATGTCACTGATTTTGAAAAGGAAATTCTTGTAGACGATCGAGTAGTGGAGGAAATTAAAAGCTATAGTTTTGTACTACTGTACTAGCTAGATCCTGTTTGGAGCTCTGCCAAACAATTTTCTAGAGAGTGGTGATTCTCTGCTCATTCTGTGAAGTAATTCGGGGAGCTAAAAAAATAACTTCTCTTAATTCTGTGAAGTGATTCTTTATCCTGATTTTGAGAGTTTATGATAGAAAATCAAAGAGAATCACTTTAGTCATAAAATCGCTTCTCTTAGAAAATCAGTTCTCGTAAAGAATCAGAATAAGTTGGAGCTTACTGGCCCCTAAACATTCCTGTGCTTACGCATGCACCTGTACGCTTTTTGTCTGCAGATGAGCTGATCAAGACCGCCAAGTACCTCGCGACGCCGGGCAAGGGCATCTTGGCCTCCGACGAGTCCACGGGCACCATCGGCAAGCGCCTCTCCAGCATCAACCTCGAGAACGTCGAGTCCAACCGGCAGGCCCTCCGCGAGCTCCTCTTCACGGCGCCCGGCGTGTTCGACTACCTCTCCGGCGTCATCCTCTTCGAGGAGACCCTGTACCAGAAGGCCTCCGACGGGACGCCGTTCGTGGACCTCCTCGTCGCCGGCGGCGTGGTCCCCGGGATCAAGGTGGACAAGGGCACCGTCGAGATCGCCGGCACCGACGGCGAGACCACCACCCAGGGCCACGACTCCCTCGGCGCCCGCTGCGCCAGGTACTACGAGGCCGGCGCGCGGTTCGCCAAGTGGCGCGCCGTGCTCAAGGTCGGCGCCGCCGGGGAGCCGCCGTCGGAGCTCGCCGTGAAGCAGAACGCCGAGGGCCTCGCGCGGTACGCGCTGCTCTGCCAGGAGAACGGGCTCGTCCCCATCGTCGAGCCCGAGATCCTCACCGACGGCGGCCACGACATCAAGGCCTGCGCCGCCGCCACCGAGCGCGTCCTCGCCGCCGTCTTCAAGTCGCTCAACGACCACAAGGTGCTCCTCGACGCCACGCTCCTCAAGACCAACATGGTCACCCCTGGCTCCCACAGCCCCAAGGCACGTCTTCGTCTTCAATTCTACTCCATCCATGCTCAAATTAATTAACCTTCTTCTTCCAATAATCTTTTTTTTCATTCATGCGTCAATTATTCATGTTCAATTCATGCGCAAAATTAAGATTATGATTATTAATTCATGGCCGGGCGGCGATGTGTGCACGTACGTGCAGGTTGGCGCGGAGGTGATCGCGGAGTACACGGTGGCGGCGCTGCGGCGCACGGTGCCGCCGGCGGTGCCGGGGGTGGTGTTCCTGTCGGGAGGGCAGAGCGAGGCGGAGGCGACGCAGAACCTGAACGCCATGAACAAGCTCGAGGTGCTCAAGCCATGGTCGCTATCCTTCTCCTTCGGTCGCGCGCTGCAGCAGAGCACGCTCAAGAAGTGGCTCGGCAAGCCGGAGGACGTCGCCGCCGCGCAGGCCACGTTCCTCGTCAGGTGCAAAGCCAACTCCGAGGCCGCGCTCGGCACGTACGCCGGCACCGGCGCCGGGGACGCCGCCTCCTCGGAGAGCTTGTACGTCGAGGGTTACAAGTACTAAGCCACTGGCCCCGGCCTGGGGTCCAATCGTAGTGGTCCACGTGGCGGCGTTCGGACCGCGTCGAGATTATTTGTCCGGATATATGTGCTTCATCTGTACTGTGTGGTGTACAAAAATTGTCTTGTCTCTTCCCTCCACCGGCCCCTCTTTTATTAACCACAAAAACGTGTCAAAAATGTTGATTTCTTTGCAGTTTACAATTACACACTAATACTAGTCGAAGATATACAAGTGTAATACAAGGATGTGATCTTTAGTAAAGCTTTGATTCATGGGGCCTTTGCATACAACATATTTCAGAGCTCAGAAATGGCAATATATTTGCTTCACAATATTCATCATCATTATCTATTGTACAGAACTTTTCAGCTGTTCGACTTATTTACTAAAGAGATATAAAGGGAAAGAAAGAGTGCAAAACATATGCATAATTTTTTAGTGCGATTTTTTTCAACAGCAAATACAGTAGCTAAACTACAGATTGTGCACCACTGGGACAGTGACATCACCACTATCTACATCACGAATTCTTATTATGCATTAAGACTAACACACCAATTACAAGCTGATGAGGCGCGGTAGCATTAAAGCTGGTTCTGAACATTTTGCGCAGGAGTCTCTACTCTTTTCCAACATTTGTCATTCCATAGGCTTCGAAATCAGTAGAGCCTGATCCTTGTGGTTATGTTCTGCTGGCATAGAGGGCAGCGCTCCAAATTTTTCCCACACTCGTAGCAAGTCTGCAAATACATGTATGTTAGCAACCTAGAATGCAGAACAGGAATTGTGTAGCGAAAACATTGACTATAGTCGGCTAAAGGTTTTCAGCACCTGATGTCCACATCCAAATGCGAGGTCCTTGGATTTATACATGCAAATGGGGCACATCTGCAGGTAAAAAGTGTCAAGGCTCTTTAGTTTGTTGTGCAGAGAGAACAGAAGTTTTAACAGTAGATAGAAACCTAACACATGGAATATTCATCAGATCAAATGGAACATAAGAAGGTACAAGTGAATTGAGAAATAGTCAAATTAGACTAGGTACTGTGATCTGCAAGAGAAGTTAAAGCAAAAACATGCAAGGCCCAATATGACTGCCTAATAACATGTGAATGCACTGGTAAAATCAAAATTTCAGTGTCTAACTTTGGCTTTTGATTTGGGCATGAAATAGTTGGCGATGGTGAAAATAAGAAAGATATACATACAAGTCTGTCCTCCAAAGCACTTTCTGCTGCATCGTAAGTGTCAGGTCTCCGTGTGGCGGGAGGCTGCTGCTGTTTGACGCTCTCCGGACGTTGCTGATAGCCACTCGTTTGTTGGTCAAAGCTACTAGATCGTGAATAAACACCAGAATGCTGACTAAAGCTAGTTGACCGTGAATAAGCATTCCTCATTGGTGGTGGTAGAGCAACTCTTGGAGTTATTCTCTGGCGGCGGCTGAAATAGTAGGGAAAAAAAGAGAAAGCGATCAAATTGGCATATTATTTCCCAAAGCTAAAGTTATAGTTCTAATTGACTCAGTATAGTATCAGAAACCATAGTAGATACCCTAAGAGTTGGAGATCAAGTGTTGCTTTGTACTGTTCAGGAATTTCCATAAGTGCTGACAAAGCAAATTCTGCCTCCTTTCTATCAGCAGCTATGCTCTTTGACATAATCTCCGTGAAATTCACAAACTGCATAAAATGAATAATTCTTTCATACCTATGTTATTTCGAACCAGAATATTCAGCTGAATATTAGACATAATCTGTAGTACAATCACCTGGAAATTATCAAATGATCGAGCAGGTATATTGTCATCAAACTGGTGCATCATGTCCCATGGTCCATCACCAACCCCCACAAGAACAATTGACAGAGGGAAATGGCTGGAATAGTTTTTTAAAAGAGAGATATTATGTTTTTTGCGGGTGATAGGAGAGATCTTATTCTGTGTGTACTTTATTGAAACATTAGATTTCGCAGGACATGAGGGTATTACTTATTTACTTTCGAAACCTCAGTCAGACAGAGTACCTTGCTCTTACTATTGCATCAATTGTATCACGCTCCTGTGGACTTAATTGTCCAGATTGTGTATCAACACTTCGGGTAACCTATATAACCAAAAGTTTTATCCACGTGAAAAGAGGATCCACACAAACAAAAGCTCTACTAGATAAGAGCTTTGCTGACAACCATTTAATGATCAGAAAGAAGGCCAAAAATTGATAATATGTTGACCAACCTGTCCATCAGCAATTATCAGAAGAACATGGTATTGACCACCAGTGCTGTCAACAATTCCAACTGCTGTCTCAATTATCGGAGCGAAAGATGTGGGTCCTGTTAGAAAATAACAGCACACGTTTTAGTATGTACCTGCCCCGATAAATTACTAAAATTTTCATTGCCATGCTTTAGTACCATTAGATAAACCTGGAAGGAAATAGGTTGCTTTATATTTTAATAAGAAATAGGCACCCAAATTCGCCTTGTTAAGGACTTGAACTTGGGTGGTCTGGGCGTATATCCACACCCTCATCCAACTGATCTAGGCTAAGTTCCTACTTTAGTATTACCATTTAATATATAGCTAGCTATAACTTATAACATGATGTAAAATAGTAATTCTACTTCTTTTCTCACTTTATAAAAGAAAGAACAATTTGGTTCAGAACAAAAGATAGAAAAACTGTCTACATTAAATCTTTACTAAACAAACCAGCTAATCGAAGAGTTGGAACAATTTCTCTGTATCTTTCTAGCGCCTCTTCAAATCCGTTGCATGGGCGGTTCTCTGGGTAAAAGCTGAATACCTCCTGGTCATGTGTTGATGCTGCTCAGCAGAGAACAAAAGCACTAGATCAACACTGTGCTTTAAACATGTTATAGAAAACTGATCGAGTGATCAACAGAAAAAACAAAACTAAATGATTACCATCACCAAACCCAAAGCAGGGAATCAAATTATCTTCATCAAAAGCTGAAAGTGTCCTTCCAATAATAGATATGGCTTGCTCATACGGGTTTGGAGTGCTTCCAATATCATGCAGGCAGCGGCGATTAAAGGACATTTTACCTAACACACAAAAAAAAACTCTGCCAGTTAAATGAAAGCTCTTTTGCAAATTCAATGCAAAATGTCAGATAAAATCAGCATGGATTTTGGGAGGCATCCTTTCTACAGTGGAACTTTACTAATTGTTAGCTTATCCCTTTCTTTAGAGAGATTACTTCCCTAACAAGGTTTCCCTTTTAACAACAGAAGAGAGATTACTTCCCTAACAAGGTTTCCCTTTTAACAACAGAAGAGAGATTAACATGTCACTGGTATTACTAGTGAAACAGGTTTCATCAATAACAATAAACCACAAGCTTTGCAATATGGGCAGCTAGATCTGGAAGTTCTGTCATAAAACCTGTCAAATCAAAAGGGAAGTCTGGTAGCTCTTGTTTCAAAAAAGAAATAGCCTGGTAGCTTAGTGTGTATTGTAATGAGCAGCAGTGCAGCACAGAGCAAATGTAAAGAAGCACAAAGTATGCATCCAAAGTCAAAGAGGGAAAATATCATCTCCTAACCTGTCCATTCATTACTCTTTGTAAAATCAATGCCTACAATAAGATTTGAAGATTCAAGACCTGCTTGGGCCAAAGCTTCAGTCACCTGTACAAGTAACAGAACCATAACTAAAAGAGGAATAGTGTGAACGAGCGCGACTCTAGTACATGCCCTATGTGAGTATGCCACTTCAGGAACTGAAGCAAGATATGAAGTTGAGTATAGTTGCAACTGACAAGTATACAATCTGCACACTGTTTAATGAAGACACTAGTGAAGAGAAATTTAAAAAAAAAAAGCTCCTGTTGGAATCCTTTTGAAAGAACAATCCTATCAAAATAGTTTCTTCCAAAGTTCACCAAGCATGATTGAAGAAAAAGGAGAATAGCACAATTCTACAGGGCCAGCGGAAACCACAAGTAGCAAATGCAGCAGATAAGAGAATTAGCAAAATATGCAGCCATGCCATCAAGACATACCTGACTCAACGAACGATAGTCATCACCAATCCTGGAATACTTCCTCTGCAACCTGGCGTGTGTTTCTGGCTGCACATTGTTCTGCGACGAAGGGGCATACCTCGGGCTGTAACTTGAGGACGATTGTCCAGTATAGCTTGGGTTGTACCCTGATGAAGGATTCCCGTAATCATATGAAGACCCATATGAAGAGTACCCATATGAAGGCTTGGAGTCTTTTTGCCCCATTGTTCAGCCTGTGCCTCTGGATGACCCCAACACCCAGATAAAGGTTCCCTGGTACATGGAAGAAAAACATCAATACACTCGGTCACTCGCTACTCTGTAATAAGTAACCGGAATAAAGCATATCCTATTATGACATGTCCCAAGATTCAAGAAAAACATCAATACACTCAGTCACTCACTACTCTGTCATATACTCATAACTAACTCGAATAAAGCATATCCTATTATGACATGCCCCCAAGATTCAAGAACTTCCGGTGGAACTTCTTGATCCATCGTTTTGCATGGAAACCTTTTGAAGGATGCCTAGTTCAGGGTTGGGATTCCCCAATGCCAATAATAGCGATATTTCCTAATTCCTACCCTGCAACATCGACAGCATCATTCCCCCATCCCCTTTCCATGGCCAAATACTTTTCTGCTGCGAATTTTCCACGGCAAAAATCGACCAAACATGAGCCAGTTCCACTACAAGCATCGCCACACCGAAGGGCGCTGAACGAAACTAGATTTGCGCATAGCAGAAACCTAAAATACTCAGGAAAACACTGGCCGAACTCACCTGACTCTATTTGATCCAAACACCTCCTAACCCAGCCGAGAATTCGGCGCCCTGCCTCACCAAAGAATAAACAGGAAGAGATGCCAGAAGTGGGAGGGGAATTTGATAGATGAGGCGGAATTGGTGCGAGAAATCGTGACCGGACCAAGAAAAGGCAGAGGAGCAACTAGCACAGAATCCGACCACCGAATCAGCAACCCACGTGGGGCTCACTCACCTCCGCTCTTGTCCCTTCCAAGAACGCTCCGCTCCGCGACGAGGGCGAGGAAGACGACGACGACGGGAGTCGGAGTGAGGTGGGCGGATGAAGCGAAGCGCGAGACAGCTAGGAGGAGGAGAGGGCAGTGTCACGCCGGGCCGCACTCGATTACAATAATAACCGGAGGCAAAGCCAAGCCCCCATATCCTCACGGGGGAAGGAGAAGTCAAGTCAATTGCTCCGCCCCGTAGGCAATGCAATGCCGCGGCAAGCGAAGCGGGGAGGTTTCTTGTTCGCCGGGGCCTCTGACCCCCGCGGCCTCGCCCCCGTCAGGGACAACGACGGCCGGGCCGGAGGAAGCTTCGGAGCGGGAGAGGGAGAGGAAGACGATGGTTTGGTTAAAGAAGATTAGTTTGTCGCGGTCATCTCGGCACCCACGAAGGAAAGGCGTTTGCCGGTGAAGAGTGAGGAGTGAGTGTACATGATTATCCACTCGCGGAGAACAAGTCATTAGCGAGCGTAGTACTAGTAAATGTTACGTGCACGCACGTACGGGTGGATGCAGGGACACCCGATCCCATTGGAATCTTTTGGCTTTCTAAGGTTAGAATTGTTCCCCAAATCTAGATGCTAGTGGTAGTAGTACGGTTTATTATTGCATCTTTCTTTTTCCTTTTTCATCATTCAAGTAATTTGGCTTGCGTTAGCTATATATATATAAGGTAATGACTTGTTTACAGCCGGCCGTGGGATTGTTGATTGGAACGGCCGGCTCCCGTCCAACGCGTCATCCGCGAAGCATGGAGCTGCCTCTTCGTATTTCTCATGGGACCCAGATGTCAGACAGAAGAGGGCAAAATTTCTAGCGTTACCAAAGCATCACTCTACCCACGCCTTCATTTCCTCTCCACATCTCATTTTCGTTTCTCTCTCTATGGTTCCTCTCTCTCTCGATTCCAGGCGATTTTGCTTCCACACCGCTGCTTCCCATCGATTCCCCGGGAAGGAAGCACAAATTCAAGGCGGGGGAGCGGCGGCGCGAGCATGCACGGTTCCTTTTTCCTCGCATTCGATTCGCTGTTTCCTTTTGTTTCGAGACGAACTAATTTTGGGGGGATTTTTCTTCTGTTTGTGGGGATTCAGCATAGGGTTTTGGGAGCGGAGGGAGCAACGAGGGCCCTGATATCCCAGAGGCAGAGGTGGGAGCGGATTCTACGAAGGTGAGATAGATTCATTGTTTTTTGCCACCCCCGTGCGACTGCGTTTTTCTGACGGAGGTTGGGGATGATTTCATATGTGTGTGGTTGTGCATAGGGAAGCCATAATACAGGAAGGATTTGGTTCCAAGAGCATCACACATGGAGGTGAGATCCATCCACACGCCCTGTTTGACTTTTTTTTTGTTTTCGAGATGAGCTAACTGGGGGTCCTTCTGTTGATTCAACCAAGGGTTTTGGGTGAAGCAGAAGGAGCAACACGGACCCTAACATCCCAGAAGCAGGAGGGAGCAACACAGACCCTAAGATCCCAGAGGTAGGGAGGAGCGGATGCTACGAAGGTGAGACATGGTTGTTTGTTTGCTAATCAGATCCCCCCGCGCCTTGTTCTAGCATTTATCTACAGAGAGAGGCGGTACTGTGAGTTGATTATTTAGAAGATATAGTCCTATATAGAGAGCATCAGCCTGGTCTTGACATGTTGTTTTACTGTACTACATGTCCTTTATTTAGATTAATTTTTAGGTGGACTATAATTGAAGTGTTTCATTTCTCTCAATGCACTAGATTTTTTGCTGCTTATACCGTTATTATTCGACTTTTTTAGGTTGTTGTCATTGAGTAGGCAATTATATGGTCCTCGAATAAGCAAAATAGTATACTGTATTAAGCAATAATGTTTTCAATGGTATATGAAAGTCTAGGGCTTTTTCCAGCTTCACCAGAGACCGCTACTTTTTCACACTCGCTATGGAACTCTAGTGTGGTCATTCCTGTAGTTCATCCAGGCCTTTTTTTACATGTTATATCCATCATACATGTTATATTAATTCACTTGGCACATTATCCATCTTATATTACCATTTTCTTTGCATGTCTTCATGTTCACAATGTGTTCTCAGAATGTTGATGGATAAGCTACATTTTTCAGTGATGATATTCTGCCAGTGGGGAGGCTGCCACATTTTTCGGTGGTCTGCTCAAGATTGCTTGCCACACATTACGAGCAGAGTTTTCAAGTTGGCTCATGGCTGAGTGGTTCGATGCCGAGTCATCACTAATAAAACAATGCTTAACTTATAACTTGTACACATTATATGTTAATCTGATTTAACACATGCACACTGGTGGTGATGAACTTAGCCTGTACATAGTCACATAGAAGAAGGTACTGATAGTTCTTTAAAATTTGTTACAGGAGCAAGTGCAACATAAAGGATTCTTGTCCCCTCATACTATGAGGGAACATATAAAGAACATTGGGAAAAAAAATGTGCCGATCAATTTTAACTTGCTAGTCAGGTTGGCGTCAATGGTGGTTGGACCACATATTTTATCATGTGGGCAATATATGATAAATCAACTTGCAAATTATCCATTTTGGTCTAGCATTTTTGTGTCCTGATTTAAGCATTTTTAGTGTTATGACTACCTGCTATTTTGTTTTTCGTTTTTTACTGATCAATTTTCATGCTTGGTGCTTCTGTGCTATAGCACTATGATAAATCTGTAGGGCACATGATGATGATGATTATCAGTTAGGCAGCAAATTAATTGTCTATATGCAGTTGTAGTATCCAAGTTACACTGAATCAAACTGAGAAAATGGTTACTTATATATGTGAACTATTAATCAATCGCTTGTTTTCTCTCGACTTTTTTGTAGAAGTAGTAGCAGTAGCAGAATGCTTCATTAGTATGCACATGTGTTTTAGAGTTTGTGCTCCGCTCTCATTTTGATCTATATTCCTATAGCATCTTTATAGTCCCATGCTAAGGTTCTTTGTGTTGTGTAAAAATGGTGATATTACTAGGTCATGTCATTACCATTTTCTTTTTCGTATTGTCCATAATCTGTAATGCTTTGATTTCAATAGGTCACATTTTAAACATTTATATGTGACCATGAGGCATAGCAATATAATTCAGTAGGCAATTTTACTATTTTCATCAGGCAAAACAATGCAAGTCTGTATGCAATTTTTTTAAACTTTTCACCAGACAATAAACTTCCAAGAATAAAATGAGACAATGTAACTTCAGTTGGTAATGTTTCACATTATTTTTGGGCTGAAATGTTCTACAATAAAAATTATAGGGAAAATAGGTAGGTTGTGCAATTCAGTGACATTGATTTTAGTCTGCTTAAAGTTTACCCTTTGTCAAGCCGATTACCACTTCAATCTGTGACTGTGTTTTGGTTTAGACGCATTGTTATTTTTAGGTAGGCAAAGTTTTGTTCTCAGTTAGGCAATGTATTGTACTTAGATAGACAAATTAATACAATTAGTTAGGAAAAGTATTATTATTAGTTAGGCACAACAATTTGTTAGGAAAAGTACTGCTATTAGTTAGGCTAAGTAATTTTTAGTTAAACCAATTACTATTCTCTTCAGTAGCAGAAGTTGGCCCCCTGTTTGTAGATGATATAACTTTTTTATCATATATATAAGTTCGATCAACTAGCAACAATTTTCTTGCTATGTCTATATATGTTTGCTAACCTTATCTGCATAGTTCGTCACCGGTTTACCCTTTGTTAAGCAGTGACTGCTTTTTGTTTGCTTTGGTTTCAGCATGTTGTCATTCTCGGCTAGGCAATGTACTATTCTTGGTTAGGCAATATACTGTGCATAGATAGGACAAACGGTGTTATTAGCTAGGCAAAGTAATGCTATTTGTGAGGAAGAGAATTATTTTTAGTTAGAATTACTATTGTTCAGTTTATTTTAGTACACAAAGTATTATTCCTTAGCAGCACTTTGTCCCTATGTTGTTTTGGACTTTTGGTTATCCTTCTTATTTATTGTGTACGCGTTCAAGCCACTAGCTAATGATTTAATTCATGTTCTCTCACTGATTGTTGTTCATGTTCATGTCATTTTTCTTTTTCATACAAGATCCAAGGTGAGGAGCAGGACCTTTTCCACATTCGATGGAAGGTTTTAGCTGCAGAGAAGTTTCGGAGAACTATGAACTCAAAGTCAAGGTAGACGTGCTAAAATTATTTTTGTTAATAGATTGGCACATTTCATACCCCCTAGCATTTCTAGTGAATAACCTGCGGAAAAATCTCTAAGGTGTACATGCGATTTTTTTTTACTGCATATGCATCATCAGTAATGTTTTTCATAGTATGCATTCAACTTTTTTTTAGATTTTAAATGCATTTAGCATAGGTTTGACAAATTTTCGTAGCAGTACGTAGTTTCTTTTGTCCATGTTCTAATTTGCTCAATATAAGCTTTTTTATTGTGTGTGCGGCTATAGGATGCTGATATATGAACTTCTAACAGGTGTGCTAATATATAAAATCCAAGATAGGCAACGTATTATTGGTTATACTTTGGTATTCTGGGTTAGGCAAATTACTCTACTTAGATAAGCAAAGTATTATTATTAGTTAGGCAAGTACCGTTATTGGGAAGGCATATTAGTTTGGCATATTACTGTTCCTTAGCAGAATTTGGTTCCTATGTTGTTTAGGTTAACATAATCAATAGATTTAAATAGCTGTTTAGGTATGATGAATAAAATCCATGGATTTGCTCTATCACAGTAATTGGCATGCTATTCTTTAAAAAATCTTCTTTGTATATTTCCACGTTTTTTTACTGTGATTGCACTATTCAATGACTGCATGCCTCCTCATTTACTTGCAGGTTGTGACATTTCAATTTTTCCATACTCTATCTCTTATTAGAATGAGGAAAACCTATCATATACGTAGTGCAATTAATGGCTTTTAAAAACAGTTGCTGCTAGTAATATTGTGTAGGCAATAACATTCACATGCCATGCCACTGATACCCACTCATGTGTTTTGATCATATCCATTATGCTTGGCAATGGTTGAGATAGCCTGTGTTGACTCGAAGACTAGCTCTTAGCCTAGTCTTCTCAACATAGCAGGTCCCAAGCCCTGGCAAAGGAGGAGGGGGCGGGTGTTAGGTGTGGTGAACCAACCTCGTAATTAGCCATTCTATGGAGATGAAACCCTTTAGAAATCCATTGGGGCGTAACTCTCTTAGCAACGCGCCATATTGGAACCCGGGTATGGTGTTAAATGAAATGGTTGAGATAGCCTACAACTTGAATACTTACTTGCAGTAGTAAGATGTTGCATCTCCGATAACATGATCTTTGCCTTTTGTAGTAGGCTTTGTAGCCTACAAGCTACATGCTCTGACTAGGAACATTTTGATCATTTTTCATTTTTGTATGCTAAATCTACAATTGCATACCAACTACCCTCATCTTTTTTTTCTAGCATTATGAAAAGCATTTTAACAAATTCTAGTAGGCATTTAAATATCACCCAGATAGCATTTTAAATGTTCAACTTAAGAAATTTTTTGAATATTCCATGTCTCATGTGATGGATTCTGTTTTTGACTAGAACTAAGTCTGTTACACCATTAAGCCAAGTGGATTAGGTTCCAGTAGATTAACAAACACAAGTTTTTTTCTGAATCAACCGAACAACTAGTTCATGTGATTTGATTGACAATAGCATGGACATGTTGATTGAGCATAGCATGGGCAATAATATAGTTAGAATTTAGGAAATAATATTATTCTAGATAGGCAATCATATGGTTCTGAATAGGCATTTTTAAGATAAGCAATAATATTGCAGCATGGGGTTTGTTGATCTACATGTAACAACAAAGAGTTAGTACTGGTTAGTGTAGCATTTCTTTATTACAGTTAACCAATATAGTTATTATGAACTAACACTATTCAATAATACTGGTATGCATTGAACAATAATACTGGTATGTCTATATAGTTGTTCTCGACATGTGAATGCTTTTTTTTAATAACCACTATAGTTAGTTGTTCTCGACATCAGAGAGTTAAGCAGTTTAGGAAGAAACTCGTAAGCATTTTAATTTGATTAGTTATGTCTTTTTTCAGTCTATTCTAGGCAATTTATGCTTGTACGAAAATATGACTTCAAACTAATAGATAATATGGATCTTGTTTTATTGACAAAAATATAAGGATTCTAGTTGTGCAAATGAATCATAAATACCTATGATTTTTTGAAATTTAACTGTTTCAAGATTGTTCAATTTCTGCCCTTTTATATTCTGATTTATCAATCTTTTATGTTCTGTTGGTTTGCAAATTTTCTACAGATTAAATTCTTGCTTGGTGCTTGGTGCTAAAGCGGGTTCACACCACCAGTAATGCAGCCAATCCATGCCTGCAGTGCTAAGGATGAAACATGAAGACTTGTTTCGTGTATGTTTTGCAAACGACAGTTGCTTCATCACTAAATGTGCTTTTGGCCTAGTTCTAATTTGCTCATAACTTCTCAAAACTTTGCTTATGATGTTCCAAAGAATTGCTTATTGCATCCTGTTGAGTTGGTTCGTCAGCATATAAAATGCTAGAAATTAGTTTCTACTGATTTAATTTCCTGTTTGGTGCTTTGTGCTAAGTGGGTCACACAAAACTTGTGATGCAACCTATCCATGCCTTAAACGCTAGAGGATGAGACATGAAAGCATTTTTATCTATGTTTATATGCTGATTCCTTGATGGTTAAAAACGCCATTTAACAATGTTTTAACTTGCTTACAACATTTCAAAACTTTGCTTATAGTGTTCCACAAAGTTGCTTGAGTCAGGTTACCAGCATACAGGTACTAGAAATTAAGTTGTATGTGTTCTGATTATATTTTGCTTGTCCATTGTGTTCTAAATTTGCTTCTGAGTTTATTTTGGTTGTCTTTATCTAAAAACATTTGCTAGTTCTAGACACTATGTTATCGGATTGGTGCTTCTTTTTTATTGATTATCTTGCAGATTCATCAGAGAGTTCCACATGATGTCCAAGTATGTTCGGAGAACCAAAATATGCTCATGGGTCAGACAAGTATTATATGCATGATATTTAAGTATTAAGTATGGAATTATATGTTATTCATATATTAGTAAGGTGCAATACTGTTTTAAGCTGTGCATGCAGTTTAAGATGCTAGATGAATATTCTAAAAGATGTACCTGATGAGATGCATGATACTGAAACATTGTTGCACATTTTTTCTTTTTTGACTGCGTACTGGATTGTGCATGATTGGAAAAGTAATTTTTATTGTCTGATGTGCCTGATGACGCCTGACGGAATTGAATGTTTTTTTTATTTGCAATATCTGTGCAACAACATACAACAGGGGTGGTGGACATGGCTCGCTCGAAGTAAAAAATTTGCCTAAAAAGGAAAGACTGGTGATTGACAGTTGCTTCTTTCCTAAATTGGAGTGTGCGTGCACACGGTCTAAAATACGGCCGGCCGTGCAATAGCCAACTCCTATATATAAACCATGGTTTTTATTGGGCGTAGATAAATGAACTGGTTCAGCAGATGTTTATTCCCTGAGATTTTTTGAAATTTATGTATACATATTTATTATACCTTCATCTATTAATTGAGACCCAACTGGAACGAGTGTATTATACTCAAATTCATATCATGCTTCAGTTTAATTGACAACTTCGGATGGGTTTATTAATTGGTCCAAGCCGAAGTTGACTTTCATCGGAATCAATTAACTTTGATTTTAAAATTTAAAGAGTGTAATCACATCAACTTTGCAATGAGCCATTGAGTTAGCTTAATTAGTGTTTTTTTTTTGTCTGGCCCAAGTTTTTGTAGAAGACGGAAACATATGGCTGTGGCTTTGTGGCTTGAGAGCACATTCTAATTTTATTATGTTTTTCTTAGTAATCCTCTTCGTTTCAAGGCAGGAAAGAGGAGCAAATATGGGCTGAGACTCCGAACAGCTCTAGAAGCCTAGCACGCTGCTTATGTCATATGTTAACGTGCACCATACGACGTCAAGCCGTGGGTGATCATCTGACTTTTGCGCAGTGATAATTACAAAACACGGCTTTTGGTGGTTGGAGGTTTGAATCGATGTCTCTCTTTTTGACAAATATACATACTGTTTTTTTTTTGAGATTAGACAAATATACATACTGGTGTCCACACCATTTGAAAGTTTGTTTAAGCTGACTTGTTACGTGCCTGGTTTGCGAGTTACGGTTTGGCTTGCTCTGATCCCGTCTTGTCTTCAGTGCGCCACCTGCTGCCGCTTGAAAGTGCACGTGGCGTGCTAAGTGGAGAGAGAGTGCCACCCACGTACTACACTTTGGCCCAATTCCCACGAACTTTCTAAAATTCTCTCCAACTTTACTATTCACCTATCACATCAAATCTCTCTCCTCATACATGAGGCATTAAATGTAGGTAAATAAAAAAACTAAGTACATGGTTTTGATGTACACGTCGAGACGAATCTTTTGAGCCTGGTTAGGTCATGGTAGGACAACGATTACCACAAACAAACGAAAAGTGTTGCAGTGCGCTACAGTGTCCGATGTGACTTTTCGACCAAATTTTACCCACCCCTTTTTACAACTAAACACACCCTTTCTTGGGTACTACAGAGAATTTCTGGATTTTTTTAAGTCTCACTCAAAAGAAAACTACCGCTACTTTCTTGGGCCCAGCTACAAGGCTACGCGCCGGGGCCGGGCCTGGCTGGTGGCGTGGCCCGCCTGTGCTGCCCAGCTACAAGGCTGCGCGCCAGGGCCCGGGCCTGGCTGGTGGCGTGGCCCGCCTGTGCTGCCCAGCTACAAGGCTACGCGCCAGGGCCCGGGCCTAGCTGGTGGCGTGGCCCGCCTGTGTTGCCCACCTACAAGGTTGCGCGCCAGGGCTCGGGCCTGGCTGGTGGCGTGGCCCGCCTGTGCTGCTGGTTCACTGGGTTGACTCGAGGGCGATGAGCCAGTGATCCGGCCCACCCTCCCGCCGGCCGCCCGGTGACTCGTGGCCCACCACCAGCACTGTCGTGGCCTCCCTTTGGCTCTGGGTGGCCGACCCCGGGGCGGCTATCTATCGCACGCGAGACAGATAACAATCTATCGCGCGCGCAATTAGGTGAGCTCGTTTGGCTGTCTTACGCGTAGTTAGGTGGGCTTCTTTAGCTCGTTAGAGGATTTGGGCTACGTCAGAGGAGCACAAACAGCCCAATAGACAGTCATCTGCTAGTTTTTTCTTGTTATTTTTGTTTTTATTTAGTTTTGTCTATATCTATTAATTTATATATTTTTTCTCTTTTCTTTTTTATACTTACTTTTTGTATTTATTTTTTTATTCATTCTATTATTCATTCTTTATTATTATTTTATTATTTATATTTTTTACACTTATTTGTTCATCATGTGTATATATTTGTTCGTCATGTGTATATATTTGTTCGCTATGTCTATATATTTGTTCGTCATGTGTATATATTTGTTCGCTATGTCTATATATTTGTTCGTCGTATGTATATATTTTTACACTTTTTATTATTTTTTTATTTTTTATTTTCTTATACTAATTTATTCGCAACGTAGATACTATGTTTGTTCACTTATAGAACTGATTTTGTTCGTGATGTTAATTTATTTAGTTTTATAATTGCTTGTTCTTCTATAAGAATAATTTGTTCGCTATGTGAATGTATTTGTTGTCCGCATTGAAAAGCTATTTTGTTCAATTTATAGAGTAACTTGTTCGTTGTGTTAGATTATTTGTTCTCTATTTATATTAAATTGTTCGACAACGTCTTATTTGTTCGTGATGTTCAATTTTATGTTTTGAGTCATATAATCAAATGTCCAATCTTTATGTTCTTCGGTCAAAAAAAAACATACTATAATTTGTTCATCGTATTTAGTTTTTTATTCGCAGAAAACAACTGCTTGTTCATGTTGTTTAAATATTTGTTCGCAATAGTAAACAATGTTCTGGCTTGGTAAAAAAATATTTACAAAAGAATATCGTCTAGACATAGTCAAGTGAGATCTTATTTTGAAGATTTTATCGTAACGAATATTATGATGCAGTAGAAATTTAATTTAGACTTTTGGTTTAAGACTAATGACTTTTTTCTCATACGTTTGTTGCATGCAAGTGTCGTCCTTTACTCCTCTCCTCCGGACCCTTTACAGCTGACATCATGTGGACCGTGGGCCGCACCACAAATCTTCAGGCGAGGTGCGCGCACATCGCTCAGGCGATGGCCAGACGCACCCGGCTGACCCCAGTAATCCTATATGACTTCCGGATTTTTTTTTCTATTACCTGGCTTTCATTGTTTGAGATCTGGGATGTGCACGTAATCTCATCCGTCAGATGCAACTCAATCTCTCACAACCCGAGCCTCCGTGGGTGCCGCCGGCAGTGACGGCGATGCCATGGCCCCCGTGTGTCCTTCCCGGTGATACTGCAGCCTCTACGCGCCGCCACTGGCGGCGATGCCGTGGCTCCCCGTGCATCCTCCCCCAATTATGATGCCCATGCGCGCCTTCGCCACCGGTGATGCTTTGACCCATTACCGGCAATGCTGCGGCCTTGTGCGTTGTCTTCAGTACCCCATCACCGTCGCATGTGCATTCCGTGCTGCCACCATGGCCCATGCATGCGTTGCCGCCGCCGATGCTCGTCTCTACAATACTACAACTCCAGCATTGCCTCCGCCCGCTGCCCTCGCCGCTGCTGCTACACGCTGTCACCATAAAACAAAAGTAGATGAAACAGAAGAACCGTCTGAAATGTTGCTGAAATGTTGTTTTTCGTTGTGGGAAATTTTGAATTCATTGTTTGAGATGTTGAAATGGGTTATAAAAATATTGAATATAGATTTTTCTATAATGTTGATCCATGTTTCAGAAAATGTTGAATATATTATTTTTAAATGTTGTTTGATTTTTTAAAGCCAGTGGTGGATGCGCCATATGCATGCATTGATTATCAGTTAAACTAATAATTTATTATTGGGCCTCTTTGTTATTGGGCTTCTAAGCCATGTTTTTTTTTCTTTTTTTTATGGCTTCCGGAAGCGAATTGGCTTGTAGTCCAATGGTAGGACGGTCCAGTGAGACGCTGCTCATCAGGGTTTAAATCCTGGTGCTCGCACATTTTCCTGGGATTTTCCCAGGATTTACCGGCGCTATGCGTTAAGTGGTAAGCGGCGTTCCCGTCGACAACGAGGTGCCAATGGTGACTTCGGGAATCTCCAGATCTGTCTGGTGCTCAGTCCTTCGGAGGTGCTTATAGGGGTAGAGTTTGCGACCTATATTCATAGGGGTGAGTCTGCGTGTACGTGTGAGCGTCTGCGTTGTACCTTGTAATTCTCAAAAAAAACATGGCTGCCCCTGGCCGACCCTTCCCCACGTGGCGATAGAGTGCGAGGACAAAAATTTCAGTGAGATCAGCAACTCCAATAGAAAACCAACCCCCTTTCTCTATATTTCTAACTAAAGGGGTTGAGGAGTAAAATCTCACTCCAACACATCCCCTATCCTAATTCCCTATCCCTATATTTTTTCTCAGTCCCTTTTATCTCCCTCCCTTTTCCCTTTCTTTTCTCAGTCATCTTCGTTGTCAAGCCCCTTTCCTCTCCTCTCTCCACTTCCCTCTTCCCGGCCACTGTCGACCGCCTGTGCGCCACTCCACCGCCACTGGCCGCCGCACGCCGGTGAGCCTCGCACGGCCTCATCGCCGGCCGCGCGCCGCACGTGCCGCCTCGCCGCTGCCCGCCCCCACATTGGTGGGCCGCGCGTCTCCCCGCGCAGCTGCACTACCGCCCATCGCGATGCCTCGCTGCCGGCTGGTCTCCAGCCTAGCCATCGCGCCGCCTGTCTGCTCGTTGGCTCGCCAGCCGCTCCACACCGGTCGCAGCCGGTGCTTGATGCCTGGACGCCGCCAAATCGTTGAGCTCTGCTCGCCGACCGCGGTGCCGAGCGCCGCTGTCGTCGTACTGCCGCATGCTGCTCGCGCGGCCGCGGGGCTGAGTGCCGCCACCGCGATATCGAGCGTCGAGTACGCCGCCCCTTCCGCCACTGCCTTTGAGAAGACAAGGAGAGGAAATAGAGAGGAGAAGAAAAATAAATTGAGTCACTTACATATGGGACCCGTATGTCAGAGGAGATTAAGAGGAAGGGGATCCATTGGAGTTGCTCTTACGTGACAAGTGAGAACAGAGTGCTAACTGCCAAGATGCAGGTGAACTGAAAATTTTGCAGCAGATTGTGGCAGCCAAATATCTTGCGATTAGTCCATACCATCCATCCCGTTTGATGAGGACATCACTGCCAATGATACAGCCACGCCATCTCCTCCTATCATTGCTGGTCCGACTACCCGTGCTCGTGCTAGACAACTTAATCATCCGATGAGTTCACTCCTTAGTTCATGTCCATAATATTTAGATTGTAGAGACCTGTGCACTCTTGTTTTTCTTAGGAATCATGGAGAGGACTGAGAAGGAAAAGGATTCGTGCGGGCTGGATTCGGACAACAGAAAAGCTTCGACTTGTGATGGACGCCACGATCGCATACAGACTCGGATTAGGGTGTTCAAGTACTTCATGAAAAGCTTATCAAGTCTACTTTTCAAAGGATTTGACCTTACATCCATATCTATTCAGAGTCAGACACAATCATCTATTTTGTGCCAAAATGTTTTCTGCCCATGATGCCACGTCATCTTATTTTGGCCCAATGGCCCGTGTATCAAGTTGAGTCCATTATGGACGCATCCTAGGGTTGGAGCATGACCCCATCACCCCTATGGTCGTCCTCCCTTGTCTTATAACCCTTAGCCGCCACCAAGAACACTCGGGATTTATTTAGATGAAAGTTTAGCCTTTTGCTACTTGATTGTAAGCGTGTGTGCTGGTCCAGCCGCCTGTCTTCGAGTTTTCAGAACCCCACCTCTGTTTTTTCAGATTGGTTATTAACTCCATATTAGCAATTGAGTTGCTTGTTCTTCGATTGCTTGTAGGAATTACTCTAGTGGTTTGGTTGATCGTGCTCCACAAGATCGTAGCGACCGCTGGAGTTGGTTTATCGGTTGCTAAGGCGCAGCGTCCTTGGACGGTTGTAGTTGGGCCGTGAACGTCTCTCCAGTCTAAATCGAAGTTATCCCCCTCTCATCGAAAGATTGGGCGCAAACCGTAGCGGGTTCACATCACCGTTGAGCCTCAACCTCAACTCTTGTGTACATCTCGAAGAAAGCATGCTGGGATGCAGGAGAGGAAAAAAGATTCAGCAGATTATGGCACCCAGGATGTTGCCAACCCATCCATCACCCGAGCTTTCAACTCCTATATACATCATCTCCAAGAAAGCACGTCTACGGCAAGAAAAACGGGGAGCAGTTTTAAGTCGCTTCTTTTCAGTCATCCTGACGAACTTCAGTTTTTCCATGGCTAAGAACCGCCATTGATCATGTCCGCCATAGCCTTTTCCTCTGAGGCCTGAGATAAGACTGGAAGTCAAATGCATTCTCCTACTTCATGTATCTCTTCTTCGTTGGTTAGTGTTGAAAATAGCAATACATACTTGACAAGCTTCCGAAAGATTGGAGACAATGCATGAAGCTATGGTTGCCATGCTTCATCATGAAGTATACTAGGTGATACACGCGGGAATTTTTTAAACAATATTTTAACAAAAAATTAAAAATAGAAATATTAAGGTGATTGTATAGCAATATTTTTTTTCAAACGACATTATACACGAGTTAAGATTAAATTTGAAAGTAGAAACATTAAGGTGATTGAATGGCAATATTTTTTTGTAAACGATATTATACATAAAACATGTTCATTTGTTGAGAAAGAATGACTTTATGATCATTTATGTATTTCTACCGTGCAAATTTTGTAGTATTATACTCGCAAAGACCATGGATGCTATTGATCATAGAAGATCGGCGAATGACATCTACTGTGCATATTTTATAGCATTGTGCTCGCAAAGACCATGGATGCTATTGGTCATAGAAGATCGATGAATGATTTAAATAGACGGTCCTAGTGGATGGTCACGTGACGTTTGATATAATGGGTTTCTGGATGACCCGTGGCTAGTTTGTGTGTTGAGAGAAATAGTTAGTGGGATGCATCTATATAGGTTGTATAGATAAGTATCTAAAACTAGATATTTTGGTATGGTAAAATTATAAGAAACTAGATAAGGATGAGAGAAAGTTCTAGAGTTAGATATTTTGTGGAGAAGAGTATGGAAGGTGTACACATGGCAATACTACAAGAGTCATCGAGTCCTATATATAGGGGTGCCATCCACAATAAGAAGCCAAGGAAGTACTCCCTCCGTTCCAAAATATAGGCCGTTTGATTTTTTTTTTACTCTAAGTTTGACTGCTCGTCTTATAACAAATTATCATATTTTTGTGGTGACTTGCTTTATAAATAAAAAATCTTCAAAAATGACTTATATTTAAATATTGTTTTACAATTTTTTTGAATAAGACGAGAGGTCAAACTTGTGGTAAAAAAATCAAACGACCTACATTTTGGAACAGAGGTAGTAGAAAGGTAGTAGAAGCTAAGAAGAAGTCATTTGGAGGTGGTATTATAGCCACCATGTAGAGTTAAGGTGACACGCCATTGGATAACATGAGTAGAGTGTGGGTAGGATAGTGTGGGACCAGGATCCCTAGGGCCACTTATCCAGAGGATTAATCTACTCGGCAGAGAGGAGTTTGATCCGACTACTTCAAACCAGTCGGCTATGGTGCAAGACGGCGTAGCAGATTGGAATAACTAGTCGTGTACTGATAGGAAACTCCCCAAAGCATCATGTTGTAGTTATCCATGTTGTATACGACTAGGATTATACAAACCGACTTGTAACCCTGCCTCCCAGACTATATAAGGCGAGGCAGGGACCCCCCTCAAAACCAAGTAACACCACACGTGCAATACATTCAAGCACACAGGACGTAGGGCATTACGCTATTCGCGACCCGAACCTGTCTAAATTGTGTTGTTCGTGTACTTTCGCTCCTAGAACTCGGCGAGACCCACACAAATCTACTCCCCGGGGTATCCCCAGTTAGACGTACTCGACATAATTCGTCGACACTTGGCGCCCACCGTGGGGCAATCTCGCCGAAGCTCGACATTAGGCGCGATGGGATCAACTTTAAAGGCAAGCGGCATTGAGGAAGGCGCGACGTTCGTCATCGGCTCATGGACTTTCGTCTCCGATGGCAAGCTCGGTTTCGAGTCGTTCCTAGCAGATCGACCGGGGCCCTACTCGATGCCGGCATCTCCACTGGAGCCGCTCCAAGATCTCGTCGAGAGTCAGATCTCGACGAGTCCATCAACCTCAACTTCAACATCAAGTTCGACTTCGACAACGACTCGGACTCCGATCGGGACTCTCCAAGTCGAATCTGGGTACAACTCTTTTCCAAACATGGAAAGAGCTGGGGATTCCGAGCCGTCCACGCCATCGGATAACCACCCAGATCGATTCCCGTTCGGCCTATCCAATTCCGTGGCTGCATATCAACAGGTGTACGTCGCGAAGCTGGGCGAGAAGACAAGTTCATCGCCTAGCCAGATCGGGAATCATTGCAAGGACTCTGAGTTGGTCCCTGGACCATCAGAAGACGAAAGCGAAGACGATTTCACGGTCCTATTAAGCGACGCACCAGACAATATTGCGCGATTCAACTGCAGCGCCTACTTCAAGTCTAACGTCACCCTCGAACAACCACTCGTTCGCCTTCCTTCAGGGCTGGTCGTAACCAACTCACCAGGAGGACTACTCGTTCACTGGCCTGGTGCGATCCCCATTGACTCATCTAAGGATAACAAGTCGAGACTAAGCGCTGCTATACTCGAGGAACTGCCCTATCAAGACGACAAGACCGCCTCGATTACTTCTTCCTCCGACTCAACGGGGGATAACTTCTCTGGCACTGTAAGCCTACGACTGCCCGATCCAAGCAGACAAGTCTACATGGCAGGCGCACAAGGACAAGGAGATTAGTACGAGTGAGAGCTTATGGGCGATATCTCTGATGAAGAACCATCCGCACCAAACGAGACGGATCAGCAGAAGACGGCAAGGCGTACAAGGAACCTCAAGCGCAGGCAAAGGTGCGTCAATGCAGCCAGGCGTGCCGCCGCTATGCGGAACCTTGATCAAGACTTTCAGATGGTCGGAGATCAACCCGTTTTGCCCGACGCCCCGACCAATCTGACAGTCACCGCTGAGATGATCAGAGCTATGCCCGACTCACCACAGGTGCAACAAGTACTCGGCTTACTTGCAGCAGTCCAACCTCACCTCGATGGCAGACCAGGGATGATCCAGAGGACACCAAGTCAAAGAACTCAAGACAGTCGTTCCGTATCATCCCCTCACCCAAGCCGGGCCCAACAGGGAAACTCACGACAACCTGTGATCCGCCAAGCAGCAGCAGCACCGCAAACAGGAAATAGGGCCAACCCTCCAGCTGGCGATCTCCGCAACACGATTAACGCCAGCCGGGACGCTCGCTCCCAAATCAACGCCAGCAAAGCTAATCGCATCGCTTCTGAGATTCGTCGACGAACTGAATTTGAACAACTCTACGTTCCAATCCCGGCTGATCAAGAGCAGCCTTCGTAGGGCCGGGGACAAGACCCGCCACGCGACACCAATCGCGGACGTGATGGCCGTGGCAGAGATAATCAACCCGATAACAACCCCCAGGCGACGACGGCAATAGTGATCGTCCCGCGCGTGGTCGCGATCGCAACTATCGCAATGACCGAGGTCGCCAAGACCCTGAACCGAGTGGTTCTCCAAGTTACTACTCGAATCGCCGCAATGACGATGAAGATGACAATCGCCGCGGAAGAAGACATCGCTCTCCATCTGATAAATATGATGGATTTCCAGCTTTCTCCAGCCGCATCAAGAAAGTCCTGCTGCCCCAGAAGTTCAAGACGACTGGAATAGAGAAGTTCACAGGCAAACAAGACCCAGAACAATGGTTACGAGTCTATTCGACGGCAATCACCATGGCGGGTGGCAGCAACGACGTCAAATTCAGATACTTTCCAATCATGATGGATACCGCTCCACTGACATGGCTCGAAGGCCTCTGCCCTGGATCCATTGATACCTGGGAACAACTCACGCGCAAGTTCACTGCTAACTTTCAGGGAACCTGGGCACGACCCGGAACCCGATTTGAATTAGCATCTTGCAAACAAGAGAAGGGTGAAACTCTGCACAAATACATCAAGAGATTCTTTGAGAAAAGAGCCACAATCGTTGATGTGTCAGACAGGGAGATCATCGACTGCTTTCACAACGGTCTATGGGCACGCGAACTGCATCGCGAGTTCGGAAGACAACGCCCAGAAACCATTGCGGAGCTCAGGAGCATGGCTGCAGATTGGGGAGATCAAGACGATCGCGAACGCGAGCGATTCGACAAGCGCAAGGACAACAACTCTAATGGTGGAAGTAACCGAGACAAGAGTAGTCCCGAGCGCCGTAACAACAACAACAGGCGTGATTTCAACCGCAACAAGCGCAAGCCAGACAACACGGTCGCGGCAGTTGAGCGTTCTATGCGGAAGAAAAGCACCCCTGACCTGGATAAAGTCATGAATATCCCTTGCCCATACCACCCGCATGGGAAGCACACGATGGCACAATGCATCCACATCAAGAAGGAATTTGACAAGCGGGAGTTGCCTGAGAAAAAGAATCCAATGAGCAAGAAGAAAGATGACGACAATGATGACCATGACAATGGCTTCCCTCAAGTCGACAACGTCGTTGCAGTATTGTTCAGCGGAGAAAGCCTCACTCAGTCAAAGCGGGCCAAGAAGCTATCACTCCATGAGATCATGGCGATAGAGCCAGCTACTCCCACATACCTCAAGTGGTCTGAGGTCCCCATCACATTCTCAAGGGTCGACCAGTGGACCAATTTTGCCAATCCAGGCAAGTATCCCCTAGTACTGAATCTTGTCGTAGCACAAGCCAGATTGACCAAGGTACTCATCGACGGACGCAGCGGGCTCAACATCATCTTTGCCAAGACATTCACAAAGATGGGGCTTGACATCACCAAGTACCTGAAGCCCATGGAATCCCCGTTCTACAGCATTGTCCCGGGCAAAGCAGCAATTCCCCTAGGGCAAGTCACGTTGCCGGTCACCTTTGGCACGGCAGCCAACTTCAGGACCGAGTACATCAAGTTTGAGGTGGCAGATTTTGAAACTTCATATCACGCGATTCTCGGGCGACCAGCCCTCGCGAAGTTCATGGCGATTCCACATTATGTCTACCTCGTCCTCAAGATGCCAGCTCCCAACGGAGTCCTTTCTCTCAAAGGAGACCTCAAGATTTCCCATGACTGTGATGTAGAGGCGATAGAATTCGCTGCAGCTGCTCAAGTCCCAACTCAGATGATGGAAGTACTCGCCCTGACCAAGAAATCAGCGGAACAAGAATCAGACGTTCCCACCAAGAAGCCTGCGCATACGAGTTTCAAGCCCTCTGAAGAAGTACAGCTCAAGACTGTAGACCTTGAGATGGGCGACTCGTCCAAAACTGCCCTCATAGGGGCAAGTTTAGATTGTAAATAGGAAGACGCGCTCGTCAAGTTCCTTCATGCTAATAAAGATATATTTGCTTGGAAACCATCTGATATGCCTGGTGTTCCTAGGGAGCTTGCCGAGCACAACCTTAATGTTCAGAAAGACGCAAAGCCTAAGAGGCAATGATTACGACGCTTCGATCAAGAACGACGTAACGCAATCAAAGCTGAGATAGCTAAACTACTCGCAGCTGGCTTCATCAAAGAAGTCTTCCATCTAGAGTGGTTGGCCAATCCAGTCCTGGTCAGGAAGAAGAACAACAATGAGTGGCGCATGTGTGTTGACTACACAGATCTCAACAAGCATTGCCCTCCAGATCCCATGGGTTTACCACGCAGTGATCAAGTCGTGGACTCTACAGCTGGATGCGCGCTACTCTGTTTCCTCGACTGTTACTCAGGCTATCACCAGATAGCACTGAACGAAGATGATCAGATCAAGACTTCTTTCATCACACCTTTTGGCGCTTTTTGCTACACCACCATGTCCTTTGGGTTGAAGAACGCTGGAGCCACATATCAACGAGCCATACAAAATTGCCTCTCTTCACAGATTGGCAAGAATGTAGAGGCATATGTTGATGATGTGGTAATCAAGACACGAGAACCGGTGAATTTCATTAATGATTTACAAGAGACGTTCGACAACCTCAGGACGTATCGATGGAAGCTCAATCCAACCAAATGCGTCTTTGGTGTCCCCGTTGGCAAACTACTCGGGTTCATTGTTAGTCACAGGGGCATCGAAGCAAATCCTTCCAAGATCACAACCATCCTCAATATGGAAGCTCCTTCAAGCATCAAGGAAGTTCAGAAGCTTACCGGGTGCATTGCAGCGCTTAACAGATTTATTTCAAGACTTAGAGAGAAAGGTCTTCCGTTCTTCAAGCTACTCAAGAAACAAGACAAGTTTACCTGAACTGACGAAGCAAATCAAGCCTTCGAGCAACTCAAGACATACTTGACTACTCCTCCGGTACTTGTCGCTCCTCTCAAAACTGACCACTTACTTTTGTATATTGCGGCTACTACACACGTAGTCAGCACAGTCATTGTGGTCGAACGAAAGGAAGAAGGCCATGTCTTTCCAGTTCAGAGGCCGGTTTATTACATCAGCGAAGTACTTTCAGAATCCAAGATCCGCTATCCTAAAGTACAGAAACTGCTCTACGCCATCTTTATCACCTCTAGAAAGTTAAGGCATTATTTCCAAGCTTTTTCCATTACTGTTGTGACTAAATTTCCCTTAGGTGAGATTTTTCACAATCCTGATGCAACTGGACGAATCAGCAAGTGGAAAGCAGAAATAGCCGCATATGATCTCACTTTTACATCACAAAAGGCAATCAAGTCTCAAGCTTTAGCTAATTTCACGGTCTAATGGCTGGAAACTCAATACTCCAGAACAACTACTCGCCCTGAGCATTGGGTTATGTACTTCGATGGATCGCTGAAATTGGAAGGAGGCGGCGCAGGAGTTCTTTTAATTTTCCCCAAAGGTGAACAACTCAAGTATGTTCTACAAATTCTTTTTCCAGTCACTAACAATGAAGCTGAGTATGAGGCCATGCTACACGGCCTTCGCTTAGCTTCGTCACTTGGTATCAAACGACTCTGTGTGTATGGAGATTCAGCAGTTGCTATCAACCAAGTCAACAAGGATTGGGACGCCACGAAGGAAACAATGGATGCATATGTCAAGGAGGTTCGCAAGCTTGAATGCCACTTCCTTCGACTAGAATTTCATCATGTCGTTCGTGATTACAATGTTGCTGCTGACGCCCTCTCCAAGATGGGATCGCAAAGATGAGATGTTCCAGCAGAGATTTTTGTTCACGGATTACATCATCCATCTATCAAAGAACCAGTCCAAGTAGATTCTGTTTCAGAACCACCGTGACCTGACCTTCAAGTCATGATCATCGATACTGATTGGATGACTCCATTCATCGAGTACCTGCGAGACCATAAATTGCCAAAGCTCGAGAATGAACAAGTCCGCATCAGGCGTAGAGCTGCAAACTATGTTGTAGTCAACAATACACTTTATCGACGGGGCGCATCTGTCAACGTGCTGATAAAGTGCATACCAGCTGACCAAGGTAGAGCTCTGCTTGTGGAAATTCACAGCAGTACTTGCGGCAACCATGCTGCCTCACGCACACTAGTCGGGAAAGCCTACAGAGCTGGGTTTTTCTGGCCTACGGTGAAGAAAGATGCTGAGGATATCGTCAAGAGGTGTCAGGGCTGCCAGTTTTTTGCTCGTCAAGCCCACGTACCACCACATGAACTTCGCATGATTCCACTATCTTGGCCTTTCGCTTGTTGGGGTCTGGACTTGGTGGGACCTTTAGCCAAAGCCCCTGGTGGTTTCGAGTGGCTCATTGTTGCCATCGACAAGTTCACCAAGTGGATTGAAGCGCAACCCCTAGTCAATCCAAGGGCTAACAATTTAATTAAATTCTTTGATGGAATCATCCATCGATTTGGCATACCTCACGAGATCATTACAGACTTGGGCTCTGTTTTCACAAGCGAAGCATTTCAAGATTACTGCGAAAAGTACTCGATTGAGACACATTACGCTTCAGTTGCTCATCCAAAGGCCAACGGACAAGTCGAGAAAGCCAATGGCTTGCTACTGCAGGGTTTGAAGCCTAGACTCTACGAACCACTCAAGAAATATGGTGGAAAGTGGGCTCAAGAATTACCAGCGGTACTCTGGGGGCTCCGCACATAGCCAAGTCGTGCGACAGGGCAAACCCCTTATTTCTTAGTCTATGGATCTGAAGCAGTCCTACCTGTTGATCTTCTTTGGCGGGCACCACGCCTGGAGAATTATGACGAACAAGTCGCTCAACAGGAACGTTTTCATGATGTCGATGGCATCAAAGAAGCTTGGGTAGCGGCTCTTATTCAAAACACTCATTACCTCGAGGGCTTACGGCGTTATCATCAATGCTCTGTCCAGCCTCGTTCCTTTGTCATAGGAGACTTGGTATTACGGCGAATACAGAAGACAGATGGCTTGCATAAGCTCATGTCTCGCTGGGAAGGTCCATTCATTGTAAAACAAGTCCTTGGGGTTGGAACATATCGCCTACAAACTTAAGAAGGCGAAGATTTGCCAAATGTTTGGAACATTGAGCATCTACGAAAATTCTATCCATAGCAGTGGATTATAGAATTATTTCATGAACTTTTTTGATCTTCAAGACATCAATAAAGTTATATTTTTACTCGCGCATAACCCTGTGTTCAAATCTCATTTTATTTCATTCAAATATCAGGGACAGTTGTGTTCACAACAACTCAAAAGATGCCACGACTAATTTTTTCACAAAAGCAGGCATCAAGCCTTAGAAGTCCTGGTTAAACTACACCTGCCTACACATGGTAGTTGCTGTTAGTATCAAATCTTTTATTTCTACTGAAATCCGGCTCTGAGCTTCGTGCCGACTACATCCGGTTTCAGTACTGTGCTTAACAGGAAATTATCAGATTCACCTTTCATACATCACATCCATATATTCATGCAGTATATAAGTACATACTACTTTTTTACGGCTCTGCATCAGCAACCAATCAATATATCTGTTTAAGCAATAATCTTTAACAGACTTTTGACCCTAGGTCTAGGCACATTATGTACTTTTGCATGATTCTATCAAAACCATCATGTTGGTTTCATATTCATAAGCTAAGTTCAAATTAGCACACAAAAGTCAATATTTATCAAGCGACTACTTTTCATATCAATACTTTTGTCTCACAATATCAAAGTTTCATCAACTGTTCTCACACAAGAATCAAAGAGCAAAAGTATTTTCAATTATTACAAGACTTGGTCGCATTGTTTTTTCTACTCCAGAGAATTAACTACTTCTTCAGCTAATGGCTCTATCTCCGCTACAAGTGCTTCATACCGTTGATCAGTCAACCCAACCGGCATATACTTCACATCAAGCTTGGCAGTTGGGTTGTGAGCCTTGAAAAGTGCCAGGATCCTATTGGTGCAGTCCTTCAAAGTGGCCTTGCAGAATTCCCCCTCCAACTATGGCACTTGGCGAAGACGCTCGACAAGAGAATGGTTACCCGACTCCGCACCTTCAGGGATTAGCAATTCCATGATTGGTTCCACGGCTTCTTCAATCTCTTTCTTCTCAGCCAGCAGGTTGTTGACTTCTTCTTGTTTAAGCTGAGCCGTCTTCAATGCTCCTGTCATTTCCTTTTCCATGTCAGTGCGGATCCGGTGTTCTTTAGCGAATTCAACGTCCTTCTTCTCGATCGACGCCTTGAGCTTCTTGAGTTCATCAGCTTGGCGCTGGGTCAGGTTATACCAACTAGTGGTTTTACCTTTTTCTTCATTGATTTTCTTCTTCAATTCTGCAAATGCATATTATTCAGTATATTACTTGTTTTAAACTAACGAGGCTCATGATCAAGTTTTTGAGTAACTTACCAGCGTTCTCCTTGACCAAAGTGGTCACGCGAATCTCCAATCTACCTTTCACATCATCAAGGCTATCTCTTTGCCTCTGGAGAGCCTGGATATCTTCACTGTATTGTTTTCGTTCTTGCTCGAGTTGTTCACGAGCATCGACGAAGTCTTTCTCCAACTCACGAATGCGGTCTGATAACTTGGCGTCACCAGGCTTCTCCACCACGTCAACAAGCATCTGCGTGAACATCTCAATAAGCACAGCAGACTACTATTTCTTGAATATCACACAATGAGTACAATACTCACCAGAGCGAGACGCAGATGCTGGCGCAGTTCTTCAGCTTCATCAGTATCAGCAGATCCTCTCACTTCAATCTGCAATAATGGAGAACTATTAGTGGTTTGCAATGATCACATACATCTACCACACAGACAAAGTAACTTACATTTTCAAGATTTTCCACAACATTGGCTGTTGCTTTCACTCGACCAACATCCTCGGGTTGTTCTGCTCCATGGTGGCCTTCAACCTACAGGAATCAACAAGTTAACCACTCTTGCGTCATTCAATACAAGTCATTTGGGTATATACAACAGTAAGTACCTGATTACTTGTTGAGGCAATATCAAGAGTTGTCTCCCCTGGCAGTGGACCCCCTGGTAGTTCTTGAGTTGCTGTGATGATTTCTTCAGCACCTCCCAACGGACTCTCCACCGTTTGACCTTCAACAACTACACCAGGAAGGCCTTGTTGCTCTAGATCTATAACTTCTTTCGATGCTTCAGCTGCATCACCCTGTTCTGGCACCTCAGCTTGTACAATTTGACGCGCAGCAGATTCATCAATCTTGTCAGCTTGTTGCCCACCTTCAATTCGTAGCACTACTTTCTCCACGGGCTGCTCTGGTACCCTATCAAATAATAAGCTTTGCATAAGAATCAAGATTTTCAAGCATATCAGCACTATATTGAGTAGTTTCACTTACTCTTTGGGTGGTTCTGGAGCTTTCAGTGGCTGAAATTGCAGCTTGAAGATGGGCTTGGTCCGCTTCGAGCTTGTTGTACTCCCAGATGCTCTGCTTGCCAAAGCACTCGAGGAGGATGAACCTTGTACCGTAGTAATCCTGTGAGATAACTTGATGCGCTTGCTTGGGTCCTCACATGGCACAGTGTCATCTCCCCTGGACTGGCTTCTGTTGGATCTTTTCTTCCTGGCCGCTGCTGGTACATCTGGTGCTGCTACATATAGCACCCAATTATTGTTAAATTTCACATTCACATTCATCTATTTGTGAGTGATCAAGACACTTACTTGCAGTTAGTACTTGGGATGGTGCACTAGTCTCGGAGTCCTCAACAATTTCATCTTCATCAACGGCCTCTTGGCCCTTGTCTGTCATGGTCCTCTCTGAGGAACTCCTTTCCAGCTCCTCCCATTCACTACGGGTAAAAAGTTCTGTGGGCTCCGAGGCTGTCGCCTATTCACAAGACAATTCAAGTTATTGTCATATGCTCCTAGATATCAATATATTCCAAGATACAAGTACTTACTTCCGGTGGAGGGTTGTCCTTAGACAACTCGTTGATGATGACTGGCTCCTCGTTTACATCAGTAAACATCTGCCCCAACCGATGCAGCACCGCTTCATCCGAAATAGCTTCTGGCGCAGTACGGGTCTGATCGGAGTCACCCTCATAATCATAACCCAGGTGATGACGTTCCTGGAGTGGTTGAATCCTTCGCTTCATGAAGCTGAAGGCGATCCCTACTCCAGTGAGTCCTTGATCTTTCAGCTCTTGTACCCGCTTCCACAGAGCGGGTACATCCCTGGCCTCTTCCGCAGTCGGACGCGAGTTCCAGTTCGACTGGTCTCGGGGAAACCACCCATCCTTTGGTGGACAACTCAATGAGTGGTTCCCTGCTATTTTTCAATACACAAACATGTGGTTCACCATGATATCAACAAAACAGCATAGTTATTCAAATAAACAAGATATTTGGATATACTCACCGATAGTAAACCATTTGCTCTTCCAGTCGCCGCATGAATCCATGATAGGCATTTCAAACCACTTGGCCTTCATGTTCTGGCGGAACTGAATTCCCTCACCACCAACTACCTCTGTTCGAATATTATTTGGCTGTGGTTTGATGTGGTACAAAGTGCGGAACAAGGCAAGACTGGGTTTGATACCCAAGAACGCTTCACAGGCGTGGACAAAGACAGAAATGTTGAGCACCCCATTTGGGTTGAGATGATGTAATTGCAAGCTATAGAATGCAAGGAATTCCTTGAAGAAAGAAGAGATGGGTAATCCAACCCCTCGCTCACAAAAGGAGATAAACAAAGGAATTTCTTGATTGTTTTCAGTAGGGAAAGGTTGTTTGTAGCAAGACTTCCACTCAAGAGCTACGGAATCTAGAAGCAAACCTTGCTCCACCAATTCAGTGAGGTCGTCGGTGTTCGCTGTACACTTCTTCCAAGCAACAGCTAGGGATGGCGGATCCGCGGAGGCAGGCTTCGCCGATGATTCTGGAACCAATGACTTCTTCTTCCCGCCCCTCTTCAAGACAGCATTTCGCTTCGATCCAGACATGTTGGAGCGGATTATGGCTTTGGATTTCTCTCGCATTCACTGACTCCGAAGCTTGGTGACTACTTCAACCAAATCTCAAGCTTGGGGGCTGCGGGTTTTTAGTGGACAAAGGATTAAAGGTCGCAGTGCGCTCTGAGGGTGGCGACTATGAAAAGGCTCGGTGATTGATTTAAGTCCGATGGTCAGATCTATATAACCCTTCGTTAGGGTTACTGTTCACTACAGTGCGGCGGCACATGGCATTCTACATTCCTGCCTATTTTTTCGGGATAACTTTCCTTAACAGATGGCGGCGAAAATTTTGGACATTCAAGTTTACAACGGATCCAGAAGGATTTACTCTGATCTTTAAATCAAAAAGATTTTTGTTTTAAAGCTCGGGGGCTGTTACCGGATATTCTGGGATTTGATTTTCCGATAATTATGGGACAACTACTCGAGGACCTTCGACTGGTTTTTTTTTCAGGCAAACTACTCGAAGCTCGGGGGCTACACCCAATGGGTGCACCTACTCGGTGCACACCATTGAACTACTCAAGATGAAGATAGAAGATTGCTTTTGAACCTCCGACTACTTCAAAAGTACTCGGAGGCTCGGGGGCTACACCCATTGGGTGCATCAAAAGATGCACTCCAATAGAACTACTCGTCAAGAGAAAATTGAGCGTCTTGAGCTTAGCTCCAGTTATTCAAGATTTGAAGCAAAGGTGCAAAATGCTCGGGGGCTTGTGGGACCAGGATCCCTAGGGCCACTTATCCAGAGGATTAATCTACTCGGCAGAGAGGAGTTTGATCCGACTACTTCAAACCAGTCGGCTATGGTGCAAGACGGCGTAGTAGATTGGAATAACTAGTCGTGTACTGATAGGAAACTCCCCAAAGCATCATGTTGTAGTTATCCATGTTGTATACGACTAGGATTGTATAAACCAACTTGTAACCCTGCCTCCCAGACTATATAAGGCGAGGCAGGGACCCCCCTCAAAATCAAGTAACACCACACGTGCAATACATTCAAGCACACAGGACGTAGGGTATTACGCTATTCGCGGCCCGAACCTGTCTAAATTGTGTTGTCCGTGTACTTTCGTTCCTAGAACTCGGCGAGACCCACACAAAACTACTCCCTGGGGTATCCCCGGTTAGACGTGCTCGACATAATTCACCGACAGATTCATCATATTCTATTTTACACAGATCTAAAACTCCTAGAGAGGAAATAAGAACATAGATGCCAATACACACCTCCCGGCAATGTTCACGTCATATAAGATCCTCATTGCTGCACCCACATGTTGCCTGCTCAAAACTAGATAGTTAGGATAAAATTATGACCCGAAATGGTGACAAATTGTAGAGAATCCAGCACAAATTGATTAGGAAATCCCCAAACCGAACCCTAACATACCTCAATCGAACAATCAGACTGAATCCCTAAATCAAACACCAACAGATCGAATCGAATGGGATCCCTCACGAACAACACACGCACGCATACGAACAGAAAAAACAAGACTCAATTGGGATCCCCATCGGGGCGGCGGTAGAAGCAGGCTCGAGGAAGTGCAGCTCCGTGTCGCAGGTCTAGACGGCGGTGGTGGTGGCGCGGGCGCAGCGTGGGGATGCGCAGGGGCACACGGAGAGCACCCGAGGTGGCCGCACCGGAAGAGGCGCCGCGCCATGATGCCCATGCCCTTGAGACCCGCGGCGCAGAGGCGGGCGACGTCGGTGGTGGAGGCAGGCGGGAGGAAGAGGTTGTGGTGGTGGAGGCGGTGGTGGCCCCCGCCAGGATGTTAGCGTCGGCGACGACGAGGTTGCCCAGGCAGCCGTCCGCGGCCATGGAGGGGCGCGTAGCCTGCCCACAGCGTGGTGCTCGCCGTGATGCGCTGCCGCTCGTGGATCCGCTATCCTCTCCCTGCGCGCCGCCCTCCACTCGCATCGCCCTCCGCGACATCGAGGAGAACCGGGGAACACCAGCAACGGATTGGGGAAGATGAGATGGGAACCCCTCCCCCGTCCGCTCGTTGGAATTGGAATGGCAAGAGTTGCATCGCTGACGTGTGGGACCATGATGGAAATGTAGAGACGTGCGTGGGCAAAGGCTCGGATGGAAAAGGGATGGCGATCAGGGGGCTCTCGCGATAGGCTTAAAAGGAGAGCCCTCTCCCGGTAGAATTTGGGCGGACAAAAACATGAGGCGCGCAAAGATTCTGAGCTCGTGGCTGGTGGGGCAGAGGAGGGAACAGAAGGCCCATCTGCATATGATCACGCGCGCGTTATACCAACGGCACCAGTGGGCTCACAAAAAGGCTATGGCATGACCGTTGAGCACGACCATCGTTCTTTTTCTTACAAAAAAATTGCAGATATTCCAGCCTGATCATTTACCACTTTACCAGGGAGGATTTCGCGGCAACAAATTTTCAATGCATATTTACTTGTATGATTTTTCATACGCATACAAGAAGAAGATAAAATATAAAAGGATACTAAAATAAATCAATTTGGTTATTACTTTTGTTTGGAAAGAAGCAATTGGTGTGCAGACGAGAGATATGTGCCGTTGTGTATGACTGTCCCACTCCCACTCCATGGATGTGATTCTTTGGGGTGGAAATATTTTTCCACCCGTTTGACCACTAATTAAAAGTATCAAATAAAGTCATTTTACAAAACTATCTTCACAACCTTAGGTTAATTCGCGAGCGAGGTCTTTGACCCCACAAGTAGAGATAGTTACAGTAGCATTACTGTAGCAAATCATAGATTAATTAGGCTTATTAGATTCGTCGCGCAAAGTTACACTCATTCTTAAAAAGTTTTGCAAATAAACTTTATTTAATACATGCATGCATGCAAGATTCTCTTAGGAAAAAATTTCCACTCGTCTAAAAAAACACAGCGCATCGCTGAAAAAGGTCACATATTTAGAATTACATGGCAGCACGATAACTATGCATCGTTTGTGCTCAAATTTCAATCAGAGCAGCCAACAAAGATCCCTGGTTGGCTTCCGCCGTCTTCAGCTTTGTAGCTATTGCTACTAAGGCCTCCTCCAATGACAAGAGTCAACATCTAGCTCTAATAACTAGACAACTCCTCCAATGATCTGGCTCTTAGCACATAGCTCATAACATGAATGACCACACACGTCATTCTCACATAATCTCGAAATACGTATATAAGATTGTCTCTGGATCAAGAGCTAGTTCTTCACTTTTACCACTGTTCATGAATTAAAAAATTCTATGAGCTGGCTATGAGCCAACCATTGGAGGAGGCCTAAGAAGCCAAAACACAAACCACTCTGGAAAATAAACCAGTTGAGAGAGAGAGAGACGGTGGAGCTACAATCTGTGGCTTTTTCTACTCCGGCTCCTACGACACTACAATAACGCAATGGTGGTGGAGCTGGAGCCGGTAAAAGCGCCACCAAATAGGCCCATAGGATCATATAGGCATCAATGCTAAACTCTTGGGAAGTAAAGAGGAGGACAAAGTCCACTTGAAGACTATGGTACGTGTACTTATACGTTGACACACCTTTTGGCTAGAGGTTAGGGCCGGTGTATTTGAGCTTATATACAGTTTTTCAGCCTCAAATGACAGAAGCCCAAACAACGCAGCTTCCGGAGAGCCAAAAATTCACAAAAGCTGAGCCTATATGAAAAGCTGAAAAGCTCAGTTTTGTGAGCTTTTCGTAGCTTTCTGAGCTTAGAAAGTTAAAAATATCTTGTAACGGCTAGTATTGTCTTTTCAGAACCAAAAGTTTATAATAGCTTTTCAGAAAAGCTCCAAAGCCTACAGCTCAAACAAACAAGCCCTAGATCTTTTGACTCTAATGTGATTGTTTCTTTAGAGATAACCATCGGTAGCTAGAGTTGTAGCCATATTGAAGATATTTCGTTGATCAATTTTTATTTATATGTATTTGAATCACTTTATTTTACCCTATAAATTACCATGGAGCTCAAGCTATACCAAACAGAACCTAAGATTACTACTTCGCAATGTCATGTTTAGTCGTTCATATCCTAATTCTCATCCACTAGACCCCTTTATCTAAAGACATGGTACATTATACTCGTTACACATCTTAGGGCAAACTAAATTGATACAACTCTCACAAAAAGTGAATCACTGATGTGAGACAAACAAAAAAATGAACGTCAAATCATGTCAAGAAATTAAGGCATGTTGAATTGAGTATGAATCAGAGCAAGAGAATCTGTGGGGGAGAAATTCCTAGGCATAGCTAGTTGGGATACCCTAATCCAACCTAGCCATATGTTGGCCATGACTTGGTTTTATCCTTGGGACTTGATAAACCTATAGAGATACATTCTTGACAAACGCACTAGTCTAAAAGATTAGGTTCTCACCTACATACCAAATTCTCAAACAATGGCATAAAGGTCCATTTCCTTGCACCTCATCCTAAACAAGATGATACAATATCCATAAATCTAAATACGAAAACCAAGAAATAAAAAAATCAACATCATCCAATCAGGAAAAGTCACAACAAAGTATGGGCACTTGTAGAAAATGCGTGTAAGATGAGTTCTAGCCCTATTCCAGTTTGGACTCACAATAGTATACCCTCTAACAATCGCTACAAGCTTATAGTTTTCTAGACAACAGGGAAGAAGAATATGAACATATTATGATGGATGTGAATGGATAACGATTGATAGCAGATTAGATAAGCACTAGTGGGTGTCAACCCAGGAGTGTCTTGTGCACCAAGTTAACTATCAAAAACAATAAATCTAAGTGACATGCAAGTCAAGTGAGAAATTTTTGTACACAAATTGAATCAAAGTGCAAAACTGACATTATGGCTCTTTGTTAGCACCTTTTAACCTAAAATATAAAGTGGTGGCATTGAGATCCAAAAACATTGACTCAATGGCCAAGTATGCAACATAAGTTTTCCTTTAAAAGATACGGGACTTACAATCTTTTTAATGACCTGTATGGAATTGCCTCAATTCTTATTGACATTTGTCTATAGATGGTTTGAACCTACAGTTGCGCCTTCTGCTTGCCTCCAATTAGGCACCAGTTGCCGATGAAAGTCCAATAAAATGTTGTTTCTACTCATCGGGAAATTACACAATTGAATTATTTAAATTCAGCTAATGATTAAACTTCACTCTAAGATATTAGATCTCTATGGTTAGGCATAAAAGAATAATTTGACAAGTGTATTAGGATTCCAGCAGATAATAAGCACACACTTGTTGCAACTAGTTGTAATCGCGTGCACAGAACGGATGAAGTATGCAAACGAAAAATGTCACATATAGAGAGAAGTGGTACATAAGTGACATAAAGGTGAGCATCTCCGGTGATGATGCTTCAATTAAAACCGATGCATAACTCGCCTTGGTGCTACAATTAATGCACCATTTTGGTGACAAAATCACAACATCTTTTTTTTGCAAGGAACACGTCCAATTCACTTATTTTGATCCCATAGTTATATTTTGCTTATTTCAGACCATTTCATTACTACACTAAATTCGGTGCAAAACAAGCCCCGATAGTACAATATATCATTTTGAGCGACTAAGTCAGGAAATACTTTTTTTGATAAACACGTCCAATCCACTCCTTTAGACCATATACTCATGTGTTTGGTTGTTTTGAGCCATTTAATTATTTTACAATTGGTGCAAAACGGTCCTGATAGTTCAACTAATGATGCTCCAAATTTTTGAAACTTGATCAAAACTAATTATCCTCAACCAAAGCATGTTCTCTTAGTAGGATTTATAGTTTCAAACTGATCATAGTTCAGCTAGTAAGATTCCCTGTGGTGGACCTGTCTACCTAGATTCGAGTCCTCGACTAGTGTTGGTGTTTGAGTTTTTTCTAGATTTGTTCCAGGACTTAAGTATTTAACCATCGATATCCTTTTAGTACTAGTGTTGGTGTTTGAGTTTTTTCTAGATTTGTTCCAGGACTTAAGTATTTAACCATCGATATCCTTTTAGTACACTACTAGAAATGTTAATATCTGTGACGTTTTCCTCATGACATTTGTTATTTTCGTCATTGAACATTGCATTTGGTTTTCGTCATTGATCATTAGTGATGGGAATTAGGCACTACGAATTTGTGACGAAAATAACGAAAACGTCATATAACAGTCACTCATTAATTACACATGTTCTCATCTCAGTGGGCCCCGCAAATAAATTAGGGCTAGAGGAGAATTGAACTCACGCTGCTTATGATCAAAGTCTTTTGGCTCTACCACTAACCCACTTATGACTTTCTATCCTTTTATAATTTATTTATTGTGATTACTAATTAACTTATTTTGTAATTGTACAGCGGACCACCGTAGGCCCACGAGCGCCCGACCCAGCTCCATCTCTCCGGCCCACGAGCGCCCCGCCCTCTAGCCCAGCCAGCTCGCTCCTCAGGCCCACGAGCGGCCGGCCGAATTTAATTCAGCACAAAAAAGGCGCGCGCAGAGGGTTCGAACCCACGACCTCGTGCTTGGAAAGTTGGCGCTTCACCGGTTCAGCTACTGCCAGTATGATGTTGAAATAAGGACGGTAATTTATATATACAATTCTACATCTTGTGACCACGTGGCAGCATCTAGTTGGTTAACCGCTTCCGCACGGATCCAAAGCAGGCTGTGCAGGGCGCGTGGCCACGTGGCGCACGTAGGTTGCCCCCATACCATCTTTTTTCTTTTTAATCCATAGTTAAAATTTGTAATTAGTATTTCTTGATCATATGAAGTCCAAATTCGGTGGGGTTTTTTCCTAAATTTTTCTAAAATTACGATCTTTCATGTCATATCTTTTATTTGCATACTTGTTTCCATTTTTATTTCGTTTTTATATAACTTCTTTTCTTTCACCGAAGAGAATAGATAAACCATATTTTTTTTATAACAATTGGTCATCTAACTTCATATTTTGTAATGTTATGGTGAACATAAGGTTCTATTCAAGTTTGAGTTCCATATGAGTTTTAAAATGTAATGCGCTACTTAAACCTCAAAGTTAGACTAGAGTTATAAGAAACTATGTGAGAGATGTATCCAATTGTGAACAATGTATGGTCTTACTTCACTAAAACTATCTAATTTTTTTATGGCAAGTTCATAGACCAAAATTATGTTGTCATATGAAACTTTAGAATTTTTTGAGCAAATTTTGATATTATTGTAATTATTACGTGGTAATTTGGAGAAAGAAGTTAGAATTGTACCTACAAGGCAATTGAATTTATCTCATATCTCAAAGCCATGGATTACAATGTCATGTAAGAGTCCAAATATGTTTTTCTGTATTTTTTTAAAAATTTATTTGAGGTACACATAGTTCAAATTTGGAGTATATTACCTAAAAATGCAGAAAATCATTTTAATGATAAAAAATAGCAAATCTGTCCAAAAAAAGCTGAAACTCATACAAAACAACACATACGCAGTCTACCACATGTAGAAAATGTGCTATAGTATATAAGATAAATAATTTTGCATGTTCTTTCACAAGGTGCTTTTTGTATTTAATCAAAAAATGATCTGGTTAAATGGGCCAAGAAACTAGGTCTGGGCTATTTACGTCTAAGGCCCGGCTGCTCCCAACCGTTAATCTACGATCCAACGACTCAGTTTGGGTCTCATGTGCATAAAAGACCCGGCTGCCTCGTAACCTAGCCTCGCAGTCTCCCCCATCGCCTCTGCCCTCCCCACCGCCCCCATCGCCTCTACCCTCCCCGCGCGCCTTCCCATCCGCTTGCCGCCGCCCTCCTCTCCCTTCCGTTCCTCCATGGCCTCCATCGCAGCACCGCCTCCGCCTCGCCCCTCGCCCGCCTCTCCCTTCCCTTCCTCCATGGCGACCGGATCTGCACCCTCCTTGGCCTTGACCGGATCTCGACGCCAGGGGTTGGATTTGCGGTGGTGGCGGCCAGATCCACGGTCTCCGTGGCCGAGGTGCTAGCGGCGCCGGCGCGGCCGTCTCCCGGCTCCGGGTTTCTGGCAACCACACCGCATCGGCGTATCCGAGCTCCTGGCCCCTCCATTCTCTCGCTCTCCTCCTTTTTCCTCTTCTTATTTCTCCACCAGATCCAGCAGTGGAGGCGCCAATGGAGCATGGGATCCGGCATGCTCCAGCTCATGGGGTGGGGCAGCAGGAGGGCGTCGCCGGCGAGCAGCAGGAGGGTGTCGTCGGCGAGGAGCACGTGACTCCGGGGAGCGGCGTCCCCGGTGAGGGCGCTAGGGTTCTGTCCCCTCATACGAATCAGCGCCAAGGAGACGGGCTCGGCCCCATCCACCCCTCCTGCTGCACCAGGGAGGCAGACACCAGGTAGCAATCCTCTCCATCTCCGACTCTCTCTTCGTGCTCCAGCATCAGGGAGCCCTTCCTTTCCCTCACCCTTCCATTTATCTTGACAGCGCATCCCCTAATGGAAAATTATCATTTTCTTCTTGCAGCAGGAAAAGGGGATTTCAATTTTCTTTGTAAATCTTGTGGTCACGTGTCTTAATATATTTGTTTTTTGCAAAAATTGCTAGATCTGACCTTGTATATGCTTTTGGTTATTGTATTTTTTTATTTGGGAAATCTAGCTATTCAGAATAGTATATCTACATGGGTTGAATTTTTTATTTGGTTCTACTGGAATGCAGTATGCAATCCTGCTATGTGCACATCACCTGTTTGTAGAAATGCATATATATGTGGTCAAGGTGTTCTGTTTGTATCACAAAACTAGAAAGGCAGGCATGCAAAGGACATGTGAGGGTGAATATTGTTTGATTTATTTATTTTGCAATAAAATGTTAGATCAGGGTCATTAGATTCTGCATTTTCATTGAATTTGGATGAAGATGATTAGTACTAGTTGACTAGATGTACAGCAGCAGCTCGCGTGGTTTGAGTGGGGTAAACCATTGAATATAGGATCTAGTTGCATATCAAGATATAGTGGGGGAATGGATCATGGTTGCTTGTTGACTCCAGTTTATGCTGCAATATTCTGGTTGCCTTTCTTTGATGCAGAGTACATTTGCAAGCTGACCAATTGAATGCCTTTCTCAAACAATGAAAGTTAACTGTAATTATGTTGCACATATTCTTGTACCCTTGCTTATGCTATTATTTGGCTAATTGTGCACTTATGTGATTGACACTGAAAGTTTTACACTTCTTGGAAAGGGCTCCTGTAGGTTAGGCAGTGTATGGGTGGTTTCGTTTGACTTTCTGCAACTGATAACTAGACTCTAGAGTAACCAGAGAAGAGGTTAGCATCAATGCTTTGTGCATCATGCTGTGAGAATGGTGTTTGTTTTGAATTACCCCTTCCATTCAGGTTGAGGCAAAACAGGTCCAATCTGTCAGTTTTAAAATAATAGGAGCTTGCTGTATAACGCTAGTAACATGAAGAGAAACTTGTGATGGGCAATGGTAGCGTTTTGTTCTGTTTTTTTTTATGTGTTAACTGATTGACCTGCCAATGGTGACCTTTTCTTCTGAACTTAGTTAAAATAGTAGATGTAAAGTTTTCAAAGTTATATACAAATGCTCCATTACTGATTTTTAGTCACTACTAGAAATGTGTGCATTGGCTATTCCCTAATTAGTTGAATACCATTTATATTTACTATCTAATTAGTTGCATTTGTCAGGCAACCAGATGGGTCCCTGTTCAGCTGGAGAGAGTGATATTGCTGCTTCTGTTACTTGATATATGGCATTGTAAGTGCACATTTGTCATGCCTACTGATATAGGTCTACACCATGTCCTTATAGTCTAGATATGAAATTGTTATTTAAAATCTATTGATCCACTGTTATTCTCTGTAGTTTTGATCTGAAATTTTGTATTCACTTGTATTCCCAAATCTACCGGTTATTGATTTTTGCTTGGTGATGTCTAAGTGAGAGTAGTAGTTTCAGTTACAGGACAGGTTTCAGTAACATTTTTTTACACTTTATTTTGTGTAACACGGGAAATATATCACTGTTAAAGCTCATGTTTAAGATGTTCTCCCAGTTTCATAATTTCATGGAGGTATGCATGGCCTGCTGAATTTAGCCTAGCAAATGTCACTCTCACCTATTATTTGCTTTTGGCACTTGCACCTTACACATTAACTCATTTTACGGATCTGATATACAGGTAGAGTATCTCCCTGTTGTCTACCCTCCTGAGATCAAGCGTGACTAATTTGCATGAAATCAACTAATTCGGATAAATTTGTGTGACTAATTTGCATGAAATCAACTAAAATTGAAGTTGGGTTTAAGACTTATATGTGCTAATCATGTATTTATGGTTACAAGGAGTGGCCAAGCATTTACTTTTAAACTCACTTCTATGTGCTAATGAATATATGTTGGTCTTTGACTCCTTGAACATTGGACAGTAGATGATAATATGCAATGCTTATGTTAAAATCTTGAGTATTCTTGTTTTAAATTCATCTGAACAATGAACTTTATGTAATAAATTCCTAAATTAGCACATTTTCTGGTAGGATCTACAATGTATATTTTACATTATATCTTAGAATTTTATTATTTATGTCTCTTGCTGATTCTGATGTGTTTGATTGATGCTTCCCCTCTTATTTATTGCAGGCATGTGCTCTGTTAGCTGATCATGGCAGTTTATGCTGTTTTTTATTAAATTTTTGAATCACTACTAGGTATGACTCTGTTTCTCTCTTTCTCTTCATCTCCCCCTCTGTCTGTTCTTTAATAGTTGTATTGTCTCACGGCTAACTGTTGTGGCCTATCTAGTGCCTGCTGCTTGTTGTTTGTTTGCATATAAAACAGAGCACATCACATGAGGTCTGTTTCTCTACTTGTACTTTGTCGTATGGAATGGATGCAGATTGTAGTGGTCCAATGCCCTGTCTGTGATTAGCACATTAAGAATTCTGTTTTATATGCTAATTGGTGTGCTTTTTATGCTAGAGTGACTGCTAAATATAAGATTTGTTCGGTTTTATATGCAAAGCTGCTAGTGCAGTACTGCAGTAGTGATGTTGCTGTTTCTATTGGTGCTTGAGCTTTGTGCTAGTGGTAATTAGTCTACTGATTTATGTAACACTTATCTTGAAATTTGGTGTGCAGGTGGGACTGTATCTGGAGCCAAGCTCAAGGCTGCATCGAGTGAGTTGGATGTGATTTGGATGTACGATGCCCCTTTGGAGTTAATCCTACCTGTAATGTAGGATATGCTATTTTTGCACCTAGTGACAATATTTGTGGTTGATATAATGTATTGTGACAATGCAACTTCAAATGCAAAGAGTGATGCAATGGAATGCTTTTGGGCTGAATGTGTGAATTTTGGTGGGCTAGATTTTTTTTTGCGCTCTATAAATTATTTTGGGCTGAAATGTTGAAAATAGGTACAGTAATAGAACCGGAACGTGCCATGTGGACCAACCAGAACGTGACATGTGGACCAATCAGAACGCGCCATGTGGATCAACCAGAATGCGCCACGTGGACCAACCGGAACGCGCCATGTGGACCAACCGGAACGCGCCAGTGGGCCAACCAGAATATGCCACAACGGCTTCGGGAATTGGACACATGGGGCGCCACGTCAGCTGCCACCTCACATGCCAGTATGGACCATGCCACGTTGACCAATCCACATCAGATGCCAGCATGGACCGTGTCACGTGGATTAAAATTTCCGTGACGGAAATCAGACGGCAAGTGGTTTTTGTCATTGAACAACAGCGTGTTTTATGACGAAATTCGTCTTTTCGTCTCGGACAAACAAACTTGACGCTCCGTCTTCGACGAATGACATTTCGTCATTAATTCGTCATAGAAATTTTTAAAGACGAATTGGAGGTCTACTATGACGAAAACTAAACGTCATACATATTAACATTTCTAGTAGTGGTAGTAGGCAACGTCCTCATCGATAGTGAGACGTATGTATTAACTTCGTGAATATGAGGATCGAATCTGCCAGCCCAGTCCCTCGGAGGTGTTTATAGGGGTAGAATTTGCATGCATAGATTCATAGGGGTGAGTGGGCATGCGTGTGGTCACTTACTTCTGTACTAAAGTTTCATAAGAAGATTATGATTTATAGTTGAGTATTGATGGAAAAGGGATCCCAAGATACGAAATGCGTATAATCTTTTGATCAAAAAATTATTTTGGCCAATTCGATGGCCCTATCGTATGTTGAAAACTTTGATTCTGCTCAAACGATATCTCTAAACTTAGTGTCCAATGCTTATTACAATTTAGATAATAAAGAAGATATGGAGATAGAGATAGAGATAGAGGTAGATCGAGATAGAGATATAGAGCAGCTCCAACAGCCTCTTTATATTCTACTCTCTGTATTTCTATTTAGAGTGCCGTTTAGCTAGGATTCACCCTCTAAAAGTAAGTATGAGTAAACCAACAGCCTCTCTAAAATAGAAGTGGGCCCCACGTGTAACCTTATCTTCTCCCACCATCTCCCTCGCATGGCAGCCTCCTCCTTCCCTGCCGCCGCCGTGGTAGAGCTGGGCCCTGACCCTGCACGCGTCGAGCTGCCGCTGCAGGCCGTGCTTCTCCACGCGCTTCCACGCTCTCATTGTCGCGGGCGCCTCACGCGCGTGCCTGGCCGGCCGCCACCGGTCCCACACGGCGCCAGCCTGTAGCCCCGCGTGTAGCTCGCCGCCGGCCGTGTCGCCGCAAGCCCGCCGGCCATCTGACGCTGCACTTGTCCTGCTCCTCCAGCTGCCGCCGGCGCTCCTCCGCCTCCGCCCTCGCGTCGAGCTCAAGCCGTTGGGCGTAGAGCGAGGAGAAGATCTGCCCGACGGTGAGGCGCTCGGCGAGGCCGCCCACGGCCACCAGCTCGACGCGGCAGCGGGTAGCAGCGCTCGCCCCGCCGCGCCGGGGCCACACCACGCTCGGCCACCGCCCTCGGGGTCCTCGACGACGCAGGACACCGGCAGCTTGGCAGCGACCTCCTTGGGAGTGAGGCCCTCGGCGCTAGCGCCGACGAAGGTCTCGAGCAGACCGAGCTCGAGGGCGGACCTGAGAGTCATGGACAGGGCCACGGACGATGCAAGCATGTCTCCTCGTCGGCCATGGCGTGATTTTCGGAGGTTTGGCGAGGCGGCCGCGCTCGCCACAGCTCGCGAGCAGAAGGGGAAGGATTGCGAGGCAGATAGCGATTCTGTAAAGTAGCGAGGCTGTTGGAAGCATCTTTTTAGCATTTTTCTTTTATTTTTGAAGATAGAAAATGATATAGAGAGGTTCTTGGAGTTGCTCTAAAATGAGGTCTATGCAATTGTTTTTTATTAAGGCCTTTCTAAACTTTGTGTCTGTTGTTTTTAAGCTAATAAAGAATAGATGGAGATAGAGATATATGGGTAGAGATATACAATTATGATTTTTTATTTTTTTGTTAAGTCTATTTTTAACTTAGTGTTCAATGCTTACAATTAAGCTAATAAAGAAGAGATAGAAATAGAGATAGAGATAGAGATTAGAGATAGAGATAAGGACCTAAATGGCACGGCCTTCAATCAGATATCCTTATATTTTTTAGTCGAATATAGATATGTAAACACCTAGTATTGATATATGAAATTCAAGCCCAAGATAGACTAGGATAGAGGACCACACATTTCTTAGACAATACATTTATACAATACCATGTTCTGGTTCTATATAAACACGTCTGGAAACTCCAACATTGAAGAGACATATACACGTGATCTTCTCTTTTCTTTACAACGAAGAGGGGAAAAAAAGAAAAGGGAAAGGGTTGTTATCTTCTCTTCCTCATGGGGCACCAAATGGTGAACTTGGTCACTGTTGTTCTCTTAGCTCTCGCCATCGTGTCCTCGACTTTCCCACACTGCCATGGCGGGAACGGTGGTAAACACCCCCCTACTCTTACTTAGTCTACAATAGTTTTCTTAGATGAGTTCGTACTTAGCAGACCAACCTTATTTGATCTATATTGTGTTTGCGTGTGTAGGGTGCTTCGGATCAAGGTGCCCGCCGCCGGAGCCATTATTTAGGTGCTACATTTTGAGCGACTGTAACATCGAAGAGTGCAAAAACACTTGCATGACGTTTCACGCAACAACAAGGGATGCCTACTGCAACGATAAAGGGGAGTGCTGTTGCAGACAACGAGCAGTGTAATGCATCTATGTATTTTATGCGAATTCAATAAGTATGACTTTCTGCTTATTATCTTGTGCCTGCCAAATGTTTACACCACATAAACAAATTATGTGCTGAGAGTTGTAACCATTAATTTGTGAGAATTCCTTCGGTAGCTTTCCATGAAACATGCACGGATCTAAAAGCAAAACTGATAAATAATTTAACTTATTTTACTAATAATTTTATCATGGGTATGCACCAGCCCATACGGAATGGATGTGCTCTAGATCAAACGTTCGCTCTCGTGACAGCTCACGGCGGACCAGAAACAGAATAAAAAATGTGGCATCATGAGTCCGTCAACGTCAGTGTCTCACCAAAGGCCCTCACACTTTCTGCCGCGGCCGCACTATGGCGATGGATTGGTTCAGGTCTCCAAGACCTGCAGGCGAAGGCACTCGAAATCGAGGTCACTAATTTACAGATACATTTGGAGATGAAACAAAAGGAGGAGCTAGCCAATGGAATTAAGTAGTAGGAGGAACTAATTTGGTGACTAGATAGTCAATGCCGAGCTCGTTGGTCTTTGGTTATCAGGTAGGTTAGGATCTTATCATAACCTTTTCTAGTCGTAGGTATGTATGCTTAACCACTAAGAAACGCATATGCGAGAGTTCAGATATGAACTGGGAGAGTACCGCGCACGCCTCTCTACCTTGTGATTCTCATCACCCATTCACTCGGATCTGTGTGGGCCGTTGGATCACGCGTTGTGAGCTGATAGTGACATTGTGTTCACATCACACGGGATACATTCAGCTAATTTGCACCCATGACTTGACATAAAAATCTATAGCAATAAACAAGGGCACCTAAATACTTCGACGGGAGAGAGTACGTAGTATAGTACTAGTGATGAAAAAGGAATGGCCATTCAGCGACTCTCCAAGTGCTTAATTTCCTGTTTGGACTTCAGAGTTCTGACTTCGGTTGTGCCTGGCGCTTGCCGTCGAGCAGTTGCAAGTTGCTGGTGAAAAGTCCAATGCGAGCCTCGTTTGTACTCGTCGGGGGTTTGATTTCTTTACACTTAACAACTTCACTATGCAAGATTAGATCAGTATGGTTAGGCATAAAAGAATGATCGCATCAGGATTCTGGCAGAAAATGACCACTCACCCGGCGCAACTTCTCTCCATATAAAACTGGTGAAGTGTGCAAAGAAAATGGCTATATATATGGAGAGAGTGCTATGGAAGGGATATAAAGGTGAGCACTCAGGAGATATAAAAGTGAAAGTGAGGCAGGCCATTTAGATTTACCTTTTTTTTGCTAGTCACAACTTCGTCACAAAGTCCACAACCAACAGGCCAGAATGGCATAGATGTGCTAAAACATTTCGTTGTGGTAGTTACCGCGAAGCCACTTACCATGGTATACAAGCTATATATTATCTATAGCTTTGTCCTCTTGGTGACGTAATATATATAGTGGAGCTAAGATTAGTTGAGTGAAAATGCAACTAGCTTACTTGAGCTCGATTGCTTGTTTCGGCAGAAATTACTTGTACAAAGAATTTCACTGAAGCACAATGGAATTTCAAATAAATTGAATTATCTACAGTCCATTGGAATTACAACGCCTTACAGCAGGTTTTATGCCGCTCCTGATGGAAAAAAGAAACTCAAAATCTAATCGGAGAGGGCTCTCCATCTAACGTTATCGCGAGACCCCTCGTAATCGCCGTCGGCTCACCCACGCGCTTTCTGCCGTGGGTCCCATACGTCGGAGGACGCAGCGCCTATCCATACGGCAACCAGTGGACGCGGAGAGGGGCTCTTCATTTCTCGTCTCCTTCACTCCGATCCATTCCCATTCCCAGTATTCTCGAATCCGGCGATGCGGGCGGAGGCGTCGCGCGGAGAGAGCGGATCCACGAGCGCCACACTAGATGCGCCCCTCAGCGGCCGCGAGCGAAGGGCGGCTCGCACGGTGGAGTCGAACGGCGAGTCGGCTACGGATCCGGCGAGTTGAGGTGCGAGGGGAGGCGGCGCACCACGGCAACAGGACGACGGCGCGCTACTCGGCGGCGAGTAGGCTACGGATCCGGCGAGTCGAGGTGCCAGAGGGGAGGCGGTGCATCACGGCGAGAGGACGGTGGTGTGCTACTCGACGGCGAGTGAAGAGACAACCTGCCGCTTGCTTCGAGGTAAGGGAAGGATTCTATGCTTCTAGGTATAAATATAGATCCACTTGTGATCATCAATTTCATCAACTATTTGAATCATGTTGGACAAGTCAGATTAGGGCTTGATTTTTGTTTATGGAGTTATTGTTCCTTAAGATCTGTTATCGAACTAGGCTAGGGTTTATAGTTCATATCGGTCTATGTTTTACTAGTTACTCGATGTCAATTATCACCATGACTAATTGTTGCATAGTTAAAAACTAGACTATCGACTCAACCAGATAATTGTTCCTTATAAATTTGTATGCATAGTGCAGATGTACCAGTCACTATATATTTGAGTACTTTATCACCTATCAGGCTAGAACACATCTATATATTTGTAATTTCTTGAGTTTTTGCTTTATGGTGATGCATGTGGAACTTTCTGATGAATGTGGATGTTAGACTAGTTTAGTGGCTATCAATTTATACCGGTTTACAACTTAAAAAATAGTTGCAAATTTGGTCTTCAACATAATGTGAGTAATAAAATAAATTTTTATGTTATCCCTAATTTTATAGACTAGAGAGTAACTTATAGAACTTTTTTATAATACATATAGTAATATGCTTAACTTTTAACTTTGCAGGAAGTAACTTATTATACAATTAACGTTTGCCTTGTAATCTTGCTATATGTTTTCTAATCTTTTTTCCATTGTTTTGTTCTTACCCATTGGTTTTTTCTAGCCTTCATGTTTATGGAAAGATTTATAATTTTGTTAATTATGTCACTTTGAAAAAATATCATTTATAATTTTTACCAACATGGAATGATCTGGGTGTTTGTGTGTTAAGTGCATGTTGCAATCATATTAACCTAGTAAATTTCTTAGTCTCTATTTTGTTTTAGATTGTCATGGTGTGTTGCACGGTTTTGTTATAGTCAGTAGATGGCTAGATGGTGTCTAATATCTTGTATGTTGTTTTCTTAAAATTTTTTACACAAATGCTTGTAAATTATGTGGTATCATAGATTGTGGATGACATTACTCATCCCCTTTTCTAACGTTAATTAGAAAGTAACTTGTCACTACTTATGTGTCTTTTTGAAGTAGTTTATCAGAGTTTTATATGATATAGAAAGTAACTTGTTACTGATTTCAACCATACAGAAAAGTAATTTTAATGTTTTTGGCTTCTATGTGGTTTGGGAAGTAAATTATGTGACTGATCCATATAGTTGGATTTCTATATGAGTGTTATACTCTGTGCTTCCATGATTTTGTATTGCTTATTTTTTTTCTTTTTTAGTGCTTCCACTGGTGTTTTCTAGCTTTCTAGGTTGTGGGTGTCTATGTGTTAGGTTCATAGTGCAATCATATATAGCCTGGTAGCTTGCACTATGTGTCTCTATGATTTGGTCACTTGTTCTTACTTTATGGCCTGTGTGCGTGTAGTACCTGATATTTTTTGTTTGTGGCTATTGTGAAAGTGAATTTCTTTTTGTATTTAGGATAGCTGAGACCGTGAATGTTTTTTGCCTGTCAGAATAATTTTTGCGTACAAGCTCTGTTTGCTCTTAATTATTGTGTGCCAAGCAAAAAATAATTTTTACTGAAGCTGCTTTTTAATATCTTCTCAAGTTGTTGAATATCAAGTGATTAAGTTACAACCTGATGTCTTGCAAGTAGCTTTGATTTCTCAGTAGGTTAGTGATCTAGCTTTTTTGTTTGTTGTGGGTTGTGTGTGTGAATTTCTTGGTGTTGTTGTTACGTTTCTCAATCTCACGTAGCGTATCTTTTTTTTGTTGGAATTGGTTTAGATCATTTTTTTTAATATTTGTGCTTGCTGCCAGCGACCAGGTTACTTGTGAGTGATCAGTCTGCATGTAATTCTACATTTTTCTATTGTAACACATACAGAAAGTAACTAACCATCAATATTTATGACATAAAATGTAACTTATGATTACTAATTGTGATACATGAAGTAACTTTTTTATTTTTCCCCCACTACATGATGTGTAACTATGCTATATTTTTTTCATACCTAATTATCTAGGTCGAGTTTATGATAGGTTTGGTTTTTCCGTTTAATCTATAAATGGAGAACATACTGCATGACAATGTGAAGTCTGCCAATGACAATGCTGGGAGTTGTGATGGGAAGTTAAATCCCATTTCCACTAGGATGAAGAAAGGAAGTGAAGGGTGAAGGGACTTCTGCATTTAGTGATGCACAGAAAAGGAAAATTAAACAGCAAAGAGAAAGCTACAGGTTTGTTCTTACCATAGATTTATACTATTTTAAACATGGATACCATCACTTTTTTTCTTGTGCCTAACTTCTAAATTATAGTTGTGCATTGTGATTACCGTACTACCACATAAATACCAAATTGTAGATGTTTCCATCTTGAGCTCAAGGGCTGAAAGTCTCGAAACAAAAACTAATCATATGATTGATTGGAATGACATGGACGGGCACTGAATAGAAAGATCATATAAACCAAGTCTAGCATTCTCTTTTGTCGAACTAACCATGCACTTTGAGTTGATGACCCTCACTGTGCCCACTTCTCCTACTTTTTTATACTTAATGATAACATGAAAGTAACTTATAAATTATTTTTAAAATATAGGAAGTAACTTAGAATTAATTTACACTATATAGAATGTAACTTGCCTCGAATTTACATTCGAGACTAAGTAACATGAAAAATAAACATGTGATTTTAGTAAGTAACATTTACACAGTTTACATCATATATGAGAATAACTTGACCCTGATTTACACAGCAAAGGAGGTAACTTGGAAATACACATGTGGTTTTACAAAGTAACTTTTTAAATAGTTTACATGCTAAAGAAATTAGTAACTTGCCCCAAACACAAAAGATGAGGTAACTTCTCTCTACAGTCTGATAGTGAATGTTAAAAGATACTTCATGACATGGTTAACAGAAGGTCACAGTGTTTGTATGTTTGAAACCTAACTGGAGAACCCGATAGACTAAAATGAAGAGCAAGTTTAGTTTCTCCTAGTGCCTCTAAATCATAATATTGTTAGTGCTACTCGCACTGCTACTTGCTAGTCTTCCAAAAAATTCAAGCAAAATCTATGTTTGGTTCAGAGTATTAATCTAGGCCTAAAGCTAGAATTAGGTGGGTCTCATATGTTGTATTGTGGTTGTTGTCATCAAGTTTAACCCAACTATGAACCTGTCATTGAGATGAAATAGTTCTTGTCATCAAGTTGCTGACAAAAAAGTTTACTTCTTGAACTATATAGCTATTGTTCACTTTATTGCAGGTTATATTCTATTATACTTTTCAAGTCACTAAGTTACTAATTTTGCAATTGCATGAAATGGTTCTCTAATTGTGACCCTTTCTATTTCCATTAGGTACATTTGTAAATCTAAAGCCCAAGTGATGTAGCTTTTTTTTCTGGAGAAAGGGATGGATAAGTGCTCTGTATGCAGCACTTGATTTTACTTGTTGAAGATGCAAATATATATATTCAAACCAAACATGCATCTATTGTTATAAGTGGAAATGGTTAATGTAGTAGTTTGCCCCTTCGATGTGGGAATATTTTCTGTTGATTTTTTACAATAATCTGTGTGAAAAAGGATCCATGTATTGTGTAAAAAAATGCTGCGGGAGAAAGATCCTGTGCTTGGTTTGCAGCGTCGGGTGGTGGGGCCAGGGGCAGGCCGTGGGTGGCGGCCATCTACACGGTGGTCTTTTCGAAAATGGAATCTCTGCACGTGGGGTGCCATAATTGGAAGCTCTCCAGATAAGACTATCTGGAGAGGGCTCTCCGTGTAGTCGCCTCCAGAAGGAAAATATTTGAGTTGTGTAACCAAATCGGTTGGCAAAACTGATAGAAAGGATCTCATGGTATGAGATCAAAAGTGTGGCCCAGTGGTCTCCGTCGCTTTAATCACATACTAGCAATGATAATGAATGACGCCATGTCAATGGCAGCGGCGCACTGGCCACTGGCGCCAACGACAAGCGGCCCAACATATGAAGGAGAAAGTATTTCAGGCCCGTTTAAGCCCAACTTTTCCCCAGAGCTCACTGGTCCCACGGCACGGCCCAAGGGCCAATGGGGAGCAAGAAACGAACTGGGCCTAGTAACATCGCCGCTCCAGCTTGCTTCGTGACGTGCTTGTCCTCCTTAGCTTCTTCATAAACTCAATCTATTTTTAAACCTCCACCTATGCTTAACTAATATCATCTTAAAAGAATCGGTCACTTAATCTTCTTCCCAAATCAACCTGATACACCATGCCTGCACATTTATACCCTCAGTAATTTAGTGGATTTGAATTGAAAATAGTCGCCTGCGGCGTTGTACGTGCGCTCACCCCACGGCAGTGCCTGAGGCCCTGAGCATCGCATTCGCATCGATTGAGAACCATGCCTTCGTCACCTAGCTCACAGTGGCTACCATCTCGAGGCCGGAGTGACGGAGAAGTTCAGTCAAGTGACCCCTGCAGGTGTCCCCATTGCTCTGAGGCCCGCGGAACCAAGCCAAAAAATGCCTCAAGCTAGATTTGCGTCACTCTTGTTACACATCAGGAGCTAAATAGTACGAGTTCTCCTACATGGCAAATTGGCAATAGCGCCAATGGTGGCGCCACTAGCGCGAGTGCCCCATGTATATATGTACATTGCCTCATCATTGAGTGGTCCACGGATGCCCTCCATTTCCATGGCATCATGAGCCATTGGCGACTAGCTAGGCATCGTAGCTTATTAGTGCGTGGTTAGATTTTTTTTTTCATGGTGGAACCTGTCCTGCTCGTAATTTTGTTTATCTGCGTATAGGTGCAAGTGTGGGTGAAGCCATGAAAATTAAAGCTGACGAGTGACGACGACCCATCCTAATCTTTGTTACCAAGGACAGAAAGAACACTCCGTAGTTTGTTTAACTATATGAAATAGGATTAATAGAAACGCTAACATTGTACATCTTAGTATGTTTATCTATATGAAGTAGCCCCCATGGTCTGGCCGGGTTAGGTTGGGTTGGGTCCGGCTCCCCAGGCGCGCTAGCTGCTTCCTCGCTCTCTGCAGCTGGGCGCGTGCGCGTATGTGTACGTCGTCGCCTCCGGCCGGCCGGCCGTCCGTCCTTTTCATCAGACGACCGCGAAATAAGGGCTTTTTTGCTTGCGGTCCTGGCAAAGCTGCCTGGCGCAGGCAGCAACCCCAGGCGTTCGATTTCGTCGGCCTGGGGTCCGGATCGCTGCCTGGGCGCGCAGCTGCCTGGCAGGCAGCATCCAAACAGCCCGAAGCTGACGACTTACCAACAAATTGGCTACGCTACGTACGTACTCGTACGTAGTACTACTCGTTCCATCGTGCGGTGCGCGACGACGCATGTATCACGTATATATGTCACCCTGCTTGTCTTCGCCTCGGCCAGGATCAGCCGGCCGGCGTCGGTTCCATGGGTTTGGATCGAGCGGATGGATCCACGCCAAGCTAGTATCGCCATCGGTGATCATCAGCTTCGATCAATCCCTCGATCTGCAGGCATGACAGGGCAGATTATTGAGTCTACGACCTTTGCTGGCACGACTGCTGGTGGAGCCGGCCTGCTGCCAGCTGGAGGCCTGTCAGTCCAGGTGTGGCGCGACAGCGTTCGATCACAAACAATCTCGACTGATAACTGTAGCTAGCTAGTAGTAGAAAACAATGTTAAGATCTAGTACGATCGATCATATCGAGTAGCTAATAATACGCGACCGAGATATATAATGCTCCTGCAGAGTGATATATCTGATCGATGAACTAGTGCTGTAGGTCACAGTCCGGTATACAGAGGAGATCGAGCAGGAAATTAATTAAATCTGGCACTCAAACAATGCAACAAAGACCCTGCTTTTTCCTTTTAGATCAGTCTACTAGTGTCTGTAGGTTGTGGCAGTACAACAGTGAGTACTGTTAGCGAGTGAGTGGCGGTACGTGTTCGTTTGGTGCTGACCGGCCAGTGAGTGAACCATGCATGAACTGCACGCACGAGAAAGCCCACACCGGAGTTAATACTGGCTGTCCTAGCTTGCTCCTGCTTAAAAGTACTACGTCATCAGTAAAACTACTAGGGCCCTGTTTAGTTTCCAATCCCATCGTCAAACTTCCAAAAATTCTCTCTCCAAACTTCACTTTTCACCTATCACATCAAATCTCTCTCCTCATGTATGAAGTACTAAACGTGGTTAAATAAAAAAACTAATTGCATGGTTTTGATGTACACGACGAGACGAATCTTTTGAGCCTCTAGTTAGGTCATGGTAGGATAATGTTTACCATAAACAAACGAAAAGTGCTACAGTGTACTACAGTGTCCGATGTGACTTTTACACCCCACTTTTCACCTCTTTCCATGGAACTAAACACCCCCTAGCTTTATTGCACAACACTACCGTCCCTCAACCTGCCCGTCCTTCCTCTGTGAGTCCTTCCTACAGTGTACTACAGGGCCTGGGTTTGCGGTCACTTCGCAATCATTATGTCACTGTAGCATTTCATTTGTATGTGTGAAAAATTATCCGAAAATTGTTTAATTAGGCTCAAAATGTTCGTCTCGCAGAGTACAACAAAACTGTGTACTTAGTTTTTGATTTCATCTATTTAGTACTCCATACATGTGTCGATATTTTAATGTGATGACAATCTTCTTTTTACATAGTGAACTTTGGAGGTGAAATTTGAAATCCAAACAAGGGGTAAGAGCTAGATAGTGCCGGCCGTGCAGTGGAAATTAAACCTAGCAGCTACGTACGTAGTGTGTGTTTAGTATATGATCTGTACCAGACTACTGCCAGTGTACGTTGGCGAAACTGCTCCGATCCGCACACAGGTCAGGTCCTCACTTGCTTGGCGATCGATGGAGTGCCCGGCACGGGAACGATGATGAGCGACACGACCGCCTTTCTAATCCCGGCTGGGCAAGATAAGCCGGGGGGTTATCATCAGTTATGTACGTCGTTATCAATTAACTCGCGGACGTGTATTGTGTAATATGTTAATGTGGGGAAGTTGCCAACAAACACCACCCGAGATCGATCGATCGGCTTCAAGGTCGCAACAGCGACGTGCATCACACCGTACCTTCAATTCCAGGGACTTGGTTCCCTGACGCTGACGGACCTAGCTCGATCTCCATCATCGCTTCCATTTCTTCCCTGCAAAACCGGCTTGACAACAAACCTGCAAAATTGCCAAATTCTGCTTGGTGTTTAATTAATTTTGCTATTATATATAGTAGCACAAGACAATGCTGGATTGATTGATCGACAAGGAAGGAACAGAGGTAAGTAGGCCGGGCAATGCAGTAGTGGTGCCGGTACCTTCTTTGGTACTAGGACTGATGATTGAGGGCCGGTGTCCCAATTACTGTTCTGTCACCTTTCTTTTAACCATGTTTACTCGGCAGGTCCCAGGACAGCCAACAACCGCTCTAACCTGCCTGCTGCACTTTCCATGGGCTGAGCAGCAGCTAGCTGCAGGCCGGCAGCAAGATCGGAAGGTTCCATCCTGGCTGCTGCATGCGGGCGATGCAAGGAAGGAACTGACTGACACACGTATCTGCGTGGAGCCCAACCGTAAAAGTATCTCTCTGCACGCATTGAATTGGGCGTGGGCAACACACACGGCCGGCCGGCCCCCGCCATTGATCCTGCTCCACCTTTTTACGGAGCTTCTGTTGCTTGCCATTGCCACCCATGGAAGATACGATCGATGGGATGATTGGCGGATTGATTGATTGATGCATGCATGGATGGATTGGTGTTGGTGCCACTCGTGGGCTGGATCGGATGATGCCGCAGTTATTGCATGCCCGGCCAACTGCTCGGCTGCTGCCTGCCTGCTAGTGTGTGTGTAGTGGCATGCATGGCGTCGTCCCATGGACATGGGTGAAGGAAGGAAGCCTGCAGGGCAGGCATCCTGCGTCGTCTGCCTCTGTGTGTGTACTGACGGAAGTTGTGGATCAAGAGTCCTCGGTCCTTAATTGATGGAGTAACCTCCTCCTTTAACCATCGGATGCATGGTCCGGCCTGTGCTCACCTGCTTCCTTTACAATCGCACCATCTCGGGTTCTTCTGGGGTAGGGCAACCTAGGTAGTACAACGTATTCCACATTTTAGTATGCTGGTATAAATTAAGTGTTCACATACATACGCAGGCGAGTAAAAAAATGCAATGAAGGTAGAGGGGATTGTTGTTGGGGTTCAGTTATATTACTCACTCCAGCATTTGGCAACCACCACCAAATGCAGTTAGTTTAGCGACAGCTAACAAACGGCAATGAGAGCCGGGCGGGGGTCGATGGATTAGACTGATGCATCTAGATCAGCAGCTCGATCATGAGCTAATAAGCAGCTTCACTGGAGTGGAGGGCAGGCAGCTGGGCTTGCTGGCTGGCTGGTTGATGACCGATGAGAGTTGGCCGGGCTCTCCTCCATGATCATCTATCTAGCTATCTATCCATGCCAGCAGCGCCGCCATAAATGAGGTCGCCAAGGGCGTAGGTGGGGGAGTTTATTACCGGCGTACTGGCAGCAGCGAGGGTGGTTATGCCGATGCCACCCCACCCGCTACACACGCACGCACTACTCTTCACCGACACCAACCCATCAGGGCCCCTGCTTCCTCCCTCTCCTCTTCCTTGCTTCTCTCCCATCCCTTTTCCTTGTTGATCTCTAGCTTATCCTTCTCTACAACGCAGTTCGGTTCCATCGTCTGTTCCATGCTTCTGACCTCCTGTGTATGTATGTTACTGATGCCGCCACCGCCGCCGGCCCCAGCTCTAGCCGCCACATGGAACTGTGTAACGGATTACACTCCAAGTTATAGCTAGTAATCCACTGTGTAACTGTGATATGCATGGTACTCTGGAAGTCCTGGTAGAGTAGTACAACAACCACGTACACAGCATCGCAGCAGGCTTTGCTTTAAGCCACTGACTGTGTGGGCAACTGGCAAGGAAGCCAAGGCCACGGGCAGATACGTGGAACGCAAGGCAAAAGTACGTGTTCCTCTCCTCCCCAGTTACTTACTGACCCCCGGCCAAAATCACACGCACGCGCGACGTAGCCAGGGGCCAGCGCGACGCTTGCATCTCACCACCGGCTCATCTCATCTCATCTCATCGCTCTATATCTAACCCACATTGAAGTTGAACGCTGCGCTTGGGGTGGGGCGGCAAAGTACAGGCCGGGAGGGTAGCTAGCTTATATTCACCGGCCGGGGCAAGGCATTGGCATTACTCTACTCCTCCCGGCCTCTCTCTCCTCTCCCCACGCACAACACAAGACAACCCAACCCCCACTCCTCCTGCCTGATCCGGAGGCACTCACTCACAGACTGACTGACTGCTGCTCAGTGCTGATCCCACCGCTCTGCCGCCTGCTGCCTGCCTCCCCTGTCCTTCCTCCTTTCCTCCCTCCCCTGGCAGAGAATCTGCAGTGCTTGCCGGCCGGCCGCCCTGCAGGGAGGAGGGAGCAGCAGGATGGTGCAATCAAAGAAGAAGTTCCGCGGCGTCAGGCAGCGCCACTGGGGCTCCTGGGTCTCCGAGATCAGGCACCCGCTCCTGTAAGAAACCATCCAAACACCCCCTACCTCTCTACCTCTTCCTCACTCCCAGCAAGCTGCAGCTACTGAGAGAGCTGCACTCGATCTCTCGCTGTCTTGAAAGATACATTTTTGCTACATCGTTTTGTTTTTATTTGGTTCCTAGCTAGTGGTTGGTCTGTTTGTAGCTTTCGTTCGTTCGTTCTTTCTCTTTCGTCACCATGCGTGTGTGTTTTGTTCTGACTTCTGAGTCTGAATGCGATGCGTGCATGGTTGGATTGGATAATAATAATGCAGGAAGAGGAGGGTGTGGCTGGGCACCTTCGAGACGGCGGAGGAGGCGGCGCGGGCCTACGACGAGGCCGCCGTCCTCATGAGCGGCCGCAACGCCAAGACCAACTTCCCCGTGCCCAGGACCGCCACCGGCGAGCTCGCCCCCGTCCCGCCCGCTGGCCGCGCCACCGGCACCGGCGGCGCCGGCGGCGGCAACACCAACGGCAGCAGCCTGTCGCAGATCCTCAGCGCCAAGCTCCGCAAGTGCTGCAAGACGCCGTCGCCGTCGCTCACCTGCCTCCGCCTCGACCCGGAGAAGTCCCACATTGGCGTGTGGCAGAAGCGCGCCGGCGCCCGCGCCGACTCCAGCTGGGTCATGACCGTCCAGCTCAACAAGCACGACTCCGGCGAGGAGCAGCCGCCGCCGGCGACCACGCCCACCTCCACGTCCACGGTAACCACGGCCGGCTCGCCGTCGGCGTCGGTGTCGGCGCCGGCGTCGTCGACGACGATGGACGACGACGACGAGGAGAGGATCGCGCTGCAGATGATCGAGGAGCTCCTCGGCAGGAGCAGCCCGGTCTCGCACTCGCACATGCTGCAGGCCGGCGAAGGTAGCATCGTCATCTGAAGACCGTAAGAAAATTAGAAAAATTGCATGGTTGAAGAAGAAAGCTAGCTGCTAGCAGCATGGTCAAGTCACTGTCCCAGATCAGATCAAGTCTTTGGTAGAGTGGTTGGTGCAGCGCAATGCAAGCAGTTGAGATTGCATCATATCATAGTTATCTCTATTACTACATCGATCCAGCTTAATTAGGAAACCCATATATATATATATATATATAGTAAGATAAGATTAGTCACAACCGTGTGAAGCTCAACAAGCTCTGTGTATTTATTAAAGGCTTACTTACTTGTATTATAAGCATCAAGTCCCCGTCATGATAGTCACACACTGTCACTGGTGAAACCCTTTGCTATGTATCAATAAATAATGATATCAGGTTTATATATCAATATCAACGGTGTCGCCTTCTAATAAAAGGAAACAATGTGCAAGTACTATACCTTGTAATTGCTATCTTTCTTCCGCTTTCATACTGTTGAGGGTTTTCATCAAAGCACCTGGAATATGAAGTTGAAATTTGGAGAAAACAAAGGACATATTTTAATTTTTGGGTAACAGCACAATCATTTCAAAGAAAAATAGAGTATTAGTCTAGGTAGCAGTTCCTCATGACTAAAGAAAATGGCATCGAGCATTTATGCCATGCATGTACCTTTTCGGCAAGACAGGGCATAATGCAAGAGAACAAGCAAATGTCACATACATACGTTTCCTGTATCATCACACAACTACATTAATCAGTTCAAAGCAATGTTTACTGAGTGCATGCATGCAGAAATTTGGCAATGTTGCTGCTTCGGTGAAGAAAGAGAAGCTATATATATTCCTGGATGCTATCTAAAAATATGTAACAACTGAGACTATGAGAACTAAATCAGAGAATGAACTATAAAAATTACTGTCGTAGTGACAAATGTGAACTCCATACACAGTTAATGTTCACAAGTTCTGTATACAAATATTATGACAAAGCTAGGCGAACTATACATATATATGGATCATTTTATTACAACAAATTTTTGAACGTCATGTACCACGCATTCCTCACCATCAATAAGCACAAAGACAATTAATAATAAGCACAGCCAAGCTAGCATACGACTAACATAAGCCATAATGACCAGCTGAACCATTGTCTGCAGGCAAAAGATCACTGATTGGGGGCTTAATTGATGATTAAATGCAACGTCTACACAATTAACAGGAAGGCATCAATTTAATTGTGACAGCACACGGTGTGCCACATACTCCGTATGATTCAGTTGTTCATCCACAAAGTAGAGTAGCCACTAGCCACCACCCAGCATCAGCGACCAATGAGTACACAGTAAAAGCATATATCAGTTCATGTCGGCTTCAGCTGTCACTTCTTTGACGTGTGACGTTACTACAGCATTATTAGCAGCAAAACAAAAGGCTTTCATCAGTGAATGAAGATTTATAGTACTACAGTACTCCCCATTTGAAAACAAAATTGAACGCTAGTACGTCATATGTAAAATATATCAAATGGCAGTTAGAAAGCTAGAGTGAAATGGGTGACAAAGAACATGGTCCCCCATATTCTTCCTATTTCCTGATTTCACTACACACAAATAGGAGCAATGAAGCGCGGATCATCGCCACAGTTGGTTCTATAGGTTGGTAAAGCATGCAGTCAATGCGGATGGGCCCAGTCAGTTAGTTGGTCAGTCATAAAGTACGATCGTGCCAGCCCAAAAAAAGGCATAACAACAGGAGGATATTAGCTGCCATTGACACACAAGTAGACTGAGAGTCTAGAATTTTGATGAAAACAACAATGGATCACTATTTATAGTACACAACAAGATAATATTAGCATCTGATTAAGACCTTAGTGAAGTCCAGTGATGGCTACATACTAACAAAAGCGATGGCTATGTAGTGGCCTCCATATTAAGTTTGGATGCTTAAAATAAACATACTCCAGCTAGCTAGTCTTTTTCCCGTCTATTAATAGCATTAGCATGTTTGTTAGCTCATTAGTTTGTGTCGCAATCTATCAAACCTATCACATAGCTTCCACAAAGTCCACACACTTGGAGAAACTAGGATTATGAGAGAAGACAATATTCCCTGCAGAACAAATTAGACATATGATGGTCACCTAATAAAATTCAGGGACGTGACTAAGACTAGTGCTCTTAAATTTTGGAAAAGTCATACCAGTCTTTGCCTTGCAACCTTGTGGTGCCAAGATAGTAGCTGGTTAAGGACCTCGCTCCCATGTTGCAAAAGCACGCATTGAATATGTCTAGTAGGATAGCTGTACTGGTCCCTCAACACTAACTCTGTGCCTTGCTTTCAATCCTGTTCAAATCATGATGATATCATCTTAATTAGATTGTAAAGCATACTGCATCAGTCACTCTGCGGTATTATTGACACTATCACCTGCCAGATCTACCTAAAACCTCTGAAAATGAGAGAAGACGTACAAGCCAATAAATGGATTAATGGCATTGCCTCCTTGATAATGAGTGAAATGATGACATTAATCCGAACATGCTTAAGAAAACTGTACACTCTTAGCTTGTAAAAGTGGACAAATCATTGAAGCAAACAACACTAGACGATGGATTGGCAAAAAAAAGTCAAACTATTTTCTCACCAAAGGCATGCATTCTGACAATATTATTTACTAGCCTGAACAGAGTTTGGGAAGATGCCAACAAATATAACAGGAGGCAGCAATTAGCAATAAGCAATAACCATAACATATGGGCCAGCTCAGTGAAAGTTAAAATGCTCTGTGTGACTCTTGATTCCTATAATTGCGTAGACTATTAAATACATCCGCGTCAATACTTCCATTAAAGATGAAATGTCAGGTCTGACACAGCATTTGTGCAAGCAACTAGCTGCAGACCAGCCAACCACCCATTACACAGCGTTGGAAAGTATGACTGGTAGTGTATGATCAAGCACACTGCCCTACAAAGAAGGTTTTAGTACCATTGCCGGTGGCCCTAGCTAGCCGTTGCATTTTGACAGTACCACATCGAGTCAAAATTATTAGGTGCTTGCTAAGTTCATTCAACAAGCCCATGCATGAATAAAAAAAACTGAAATACAAATACTCTTAATTTAATCATGGATCAAAAACTATATCCTAGTTAGCCCAGCCAGTGTTAAAATCATGTATGCCACAGTATGCATGTGAAATTAAACAACCTATGCATTAGTGCGCTTAGCTCTGTCTGTATAGAAACCATACTGCTACAATAAAAGAACAACTTCCATAATACTGTAATTTGCTAAGGTGGCAATGTTGTAGTTATTTAAGTTAATAGTTCCAACTTCAAGGTACATGCTGCAGACTCAATTTTCTAAACAGGATGCAGTTGTTAGTAAATTTGACAATGCAGCACGGTGCTTCCATGGGACACAAAGACAAGCTATGTAGTCATCTCTTATCCATCTAGTCAATGCCACAGTCATTGAGCAGAAAGGAAAAAAATAAAGTAGTTGCAGACTCCCTCCAAAGTTCAGTGTTTGTCAATTTAACAACTTTTAACACCAATATAGCCAAATTAAACAAGCTAAATATCACAGGTAATAAGCAATATTACAGTTAATGACTGTTAACACTAATAGCCAAATTTAACGAATGTATATGATAATTAACTTAACTGTTCGTCAAAAGAAAAGCTAGTGAAAAAGATAAAACTTTTTTTCTTTCAGCACTGTAAGACTAAAAATCTAAAACAACATTTGTACCAGCTGATTTATATCCTCAAAACAATAAGATGGTTAGCTGGAGTGGTTAATACACATCACCATCCAAAGTACAGTTTGTGTCTGCCAAAAAAACAAACAAACTAGAAAAGGCCATTTTCATCAATTCAATTATTTTAGTTTAAACTTTTAAAAATATTTTATGAAGATCCCAAAGCAATTTTTTCTACCTAAGTACGTTATTCAGCCCATCTACTGTGATAATCAACAGTCAAGACAATCCTTCAGCTAAGCTGAAGCCCCTTTCCTCATTTAATCGCTGGTCATAGATGCCACACTAATGCATGTGTTTTACCTTTTGACAATATTATCATCTAGTTTAGTAACTATATGCATAATCGCATCAATACTCAAAACTACAAGGATTTAAATCACGCAATCAAGGCTGCAAGAACTGGAATAAGATTTCAAAAGAACGTCATGACTGCACGGAGAATAAATTAGCATCAAAGCAACAGCAGTAGCCTAGTTAGGCTGCTGTGAATTTGCCTCCAAAAAATGAATAAAATGCAAAACACTCTGTTCACATATTAATTAATTTATTAACTATTTCTACATTTGCAAGTTTGCATAGAAAATCCCCCAGGATATCTTAATCCTGACAAACTTCAAGTTAAATATATATGATCTACAGATATATGATTTTCATACAAAAAAAGAAGGTTTGGAAGATCCTACATTAGCAAATATACAATAGACCTGAATTGCATATCTCAGTTGTACTGCCCTAGAAATATCCAGGAGTACACCACAAGTTTGATCATATGATTGAATAAGGCAGAAGTGTATTTATCAAAATTGAATAAAGACAGACAAGCTAATTATTGTTGTCTCCCTGCAAATAATTATATTTGAAAAGCATTTCATTAACGAGGAAGTCCCAGAAACATCTAGGACAAAAGAAGTTGCAGAAAATGTGTTGTAGAATGCAAAGAAAGTTAATTGTATGTTTCCTGAAATACAATGCAAAGTTTAAGGTTCTAATTTACACTAAATCATTAAGAACCAAGGTCTGTGCATTTTTCTTCTAGGACAATTTAGAACAACTTATCTATGGTAAGAGACATCTTTCAAAATACCTGATGCTACAGCTAGCAAACAAGTACGCGACCAAAAGACTTTATAGAATTATAGGTATGAATGAAATAATACAGAATCAAGAAGATGTAAGACATACCGCTTGTGTTTGACTAATATATTGTTGGAACTGAAAACTGATACACTTGGCAGATGTTAACGTTTCTCATATGAATCTGTGCCATGGAATACCCATGGCAGAGTGGTTCCAGGCTTCAAAATAAGAACATGCTCTCCAGAAAAGGTATTCAGTCTTCCTCATTCACAAAGACAGTTGTACTTTTCAACTTAACGGATATATTCATCAGTGTAGTGCAACATATTGCACAGCATCACTTGGCATTACGACTGATACCATGCTCCAAGGGACCTGGAGGAACTGTGTATATATAAATATAATACACCTATAATGTGGCAAAAGCATTTGCTTTCCGTTTAATTGTAGGAATTTAACTGTGAGAAAGCTTTGACTTTGGAACGTGTTAATATGACAACTGGGTGACTTATTAGTGTTGTTCGGTTGCCAATCAGTACATCAAAACCTTCTATTTCTTCTGCTTATACTCCACACTGTTGACTGCTTGTTTAACATAATTTCTTCAGTCTACTTGTTTTCAAACAAGTACATAACATAATCCCAGTGTTTGACAACTTCCTGATTTTTAGAGATGCTATATCCAAAGTATCATAGCTTGGCTATGTGAAAGTGCTTTAAGGAGTTGAACTCACCTCCACAGCTGTATGAACATTTAAGCACTTTGTTCAGTAATATCTACTTTAGCAGCGATCACTAACAAAAACTCTGTAGTTCCCTGAGCAAAGAATTCCAGATCAGTTCTAAAAGGTAAATACTTTACAGCAGCTAGTCCATTGGCTCTACGACTACGCTTGCAAACTAGAGATGGTTAAGGACATGCCAAGACAGTGTTATCAAGTTACTAATAGAAGCAAGCAAGGCTTCAGTATTTAAAATATCTATATCTACGATGATTAAGTCACAGGGTTCACATTTTTCCTCTAGCCAAGCTTCCTCAACAACCTCGAGGGAGACAATTAATCCATTCCAGAGCAAAGCAAGCGCATAAATGCACCGATAAAAACGGATATCCCCCACTAGTTCTGAGAGAAACTCGAATTAATAACCTATCGTGCTTCACAAAGCCTGCTGACTGCATTGCCATACCGGGCACGGGGACACAGGGAGTAACCCAAAGGTTACCGCTGGGTTTCGGGGGTTTCGAGAGGGTACCTTGCGGGGATGGCGGAGCGCCGGAGAGCCGGAGAGCGAGGGGGCACCGGCGGCGCCGGCCCGCCGGAGTGGTCAGCGGCGCCGACGAGGCCAGGAGGACTCGAATTCCTTGCGACCGCGGGCGACGGGCCCATCATAGGCCGCAGCCTCGTCGTACAAGCGAGCTGTTTGCTAGGTTGGGCCACGGTTTCATAGGTGGGCTGGGCGCGGATTTCCAACTTTGATGGGCCTTCATCACCGGACCACACAGTTAGGATTTAGTGCAAGGAAAAAGTTCATTTTCTCTCCCTGAACTATCGGCCGAATCTACGATTCCTCCCTGAACTCGAAAACCGTCCGACTGGCACCCTGAACTCCCAAAACCGGACACGTTCCCCCCTCCGGCCAATTCCACCCTGGTTTATGCCAACGGGTCCCACTTGTTAGCGTCTGGACCACTCCATCTTCTTCGTCTACACAAGCAGGGGAGTTGGGCGCTTGGGCGTGGAGCCTGCGCGGCGGGCCACGGGTGATGGGCGGCGCGGCCAAGCGCGGAGCGGTGCGGCACGGCCAAGCGCAGGGCGGCGGGCCAAGAGCGGCGGCCGAGTGGGCGGGCCCAGGCGCGGCACGGCGCAGCAGCCTAGCACGGCGGCGGGGTGCCAGCGGCTTCCTAGCGGCGAAGCACGTCGGCGGCGAGGTCCCTCCTCCCTTGTGTGCGCGTTGGCGGCGGGCCCTCCTCTGTCGGCGGCGGCCCCTCCTCCCTCGTGCACGTCGGCGGCAACGGGCAACCCCTCCTTCCTCGTGCACGTCGGCGGCAACCCCTCCTCCCTCCTGTGCGTTAGGCAGCTGGGCGGGGGGCCGCTGGAACCGGACGCTCCGGCAGGGGCAGCGATGGTTGGGAGGACTGCGGTGGGGAGAGGGCTGGTGGGAGGGGCGCGGCGCGACAACCTTGACCACGCGAGCGCGCGTGCGGGGTGCCGGCGCGGCGAGGCGGAGCGGCGCCGACCACGGAGGAGCCGGAGCGGCAGCGGGGAGAGGCGCATGGCGTGGTCCCGAGAGCCGCGAGCTTACCGGGGGTGGCCGACGATGTGGAGGAGCAATGACGGTAACTCTCCACAAGCTCTGGCGGTGGTGGACGGCGGCGAACGGCGGCGGCGCTACACAAGGCAAGAGAGAGAGCGGTGAGCACCGGAGAGGGCGGAGGAGGTGCGGGAACGTGTGAGGGTGATGTCGGTCGGTGGCGGCGCTCACCAGAGGAGGGAGAACGATGGTGGCGGCGGAGCTTCGGCGACGGCGGCCATGGGAGGAAGAAAACCAGGGTGGAATCGGCCGGAGGGGGGAACGTGTCCGGTTTCGGGAGTTCAGGGTGCCAGTCGGACGGTTTTCGAGTTCAGGGAGGAATCGTAGATTCGCCCGATAGTTTAGGGAGAGAAAATGGACTTTTTCCTTAGTGCAATGGGCCAATATAACGTAACAGTGATGGCCCAACAGATTCGACAGAGCCTGTCCAGAAGTAGTCCAGCCCATTAGTCAGATCCTACGCGACCTGCCGGCCTCTGCAGCAGGGCCTCTCGCCGCGGTACGCCAGGAACGCCGGCGCCAACGGCCGGCCGGCGAGCCCGACAGACTGCACCAACCTGGAATCCATATCGTTCAGGGAGGGATTCCATGAGAAATTGGATACGTTTATTGCAAGCACAATAATAATATGGACGGACGAGCGAGCGCAGATGCAATAATGCGATACAAAGGGGGTGTTTCTGCCTTTTGTAACGCACGCCCGGCATGTAGCAACTTCGCTGCTCATCCTCTCATGTTTTAGAGAAGTCGAGAAGACCTGCCTTGTATCTTTTCTTTTCTCTTTGGTTGTCTTGTTGCTGCCCTCCTTAAATAATGCAGTCCTTTTCTTTGCATCATATCAAAATTCCCGTAGAAACGGGCAAAATTGGCCGCTGAACAGTGACGAAGGCATCTTCAAAAGAATATGCAGAGAGGTGCTTCCTAGATTCGGGTCATTTTCCCCGGAATCCGTGCTAGTGGCCAAGGGATTCTAACCTAGGTAGCTGGTTCCCGCTGTTTCTTTTTTTTTTCCCCCCATGGTTCACGCTTCAGACCAGGCATCCATCAAAGACCTGCTGCCATTGTGCAGTAGCCATCGGCCATTGCCTTCTCCGGCCCGGGTCATCAGGAACCGAGAAAGATAGACGATTGCCAAATGGATGGAGTAGGCGTGTAGGACACTAGGACTGACTGTAGGAGTTCATCATGTTCTACCTTCATCTCCATACTGAGAGAGTGAAACAGCGCATGTCAAGAGAGCATCCGCATCTGCAAGTGCAGAAGGATTACTCGAAGATAGTTGTTCTCTCTTTGAAATTCTTTTGAGTTGCAACACGATATTGTTATAATAACTTGGTTTTTTTTTGAGGGAACTAATAACTTGGTTTGGAACCAGAACCATACGTTTTAAGGAATAGTGACCAGCGCACGTTTTGTCTAATCTATGTGCTAGGCCCACGGATTTGGTGAAGAGGAAGAAAACGTATCGGCAGTGATAAAACGGTAAAGCAGAGGCTGACAAACAGATGAAGTGCTTACTTGTACGCTTATATATTCTTAACGCCCTTTTTTGTGAGAATATCTGCTCTTAAATATATTCTGCACTGAAATGGAAAATAATATATCCTTTGTGCAGAAAAAGAAAAGATTATCTAGCACTTGAAATTATTCATCGGTTTTGCATACAAACATATGGAAACCATGGGTTTGATGCGCATTTTAAGTGCAAAAAGTATCATAGTGCAGGAATGAAACCATAATATGTGTATATCAATAGAGCAACACTTTATAGTTAAGTTAGAGAAACTACAACAATTTATCACTAATTGTATGTGATTCAAAGCATCTATAGGATGAAAATTACTCACTCCAACAACACTTTATGCATCAAAATATAAAACATACAAAAGACATTTGAATAACATATCCACGTGACGTACTGTGAATTAATAATTCAAAGTGGAAGAAAATAAAGCCACACACAATGATCGTCCATGTGGATCCAAAAGTTGACCAATAGTCATACCCACTTTTCAACATGCCAACAGGAGATAGGCATATTCCATGGTCATCTTAGGTGGACCGCACTATGGACCCGTCAGGACACGTGCTTTTCTAACTGACCAATGTTGCTTGACTTGCTCACTTACCAACCTTAATATTAGTGGACACTTGCTCTTTTCCATCTCATCTCTTTCTTAAAAATCCAAACGTCTACTCCACAGCTTCACTTTAAAACAACGAGACAAGTCACTCACTGCCACGTGGAGTGTGGAGTATTGCTATGCACGAGAACTCGTGAGAACCTCTCGTTCACGTGGATAGGAATCTCGAGGAACCCAATATCTCGTCAGGCACATCACTGTTTTGACAAGAATGTCCAATACTAAAAGTACACGGGAGCGAAGGTGAAAATTCAGAATCCAAAAAGTTAGTTCCAAATTCATTATGCAAAAAGAAGATTTCCCGTCACATCAAAATGTCATACCATGCATGGAGTACTAAATGTAGATGAAATCAAAAACTAATTACACAGTTTTGTTGTACTCTGCGAGACGAACATTTTGAGCCTAATTATGACGACATACAAACGAAATGCTACAGTGCGCATTTATAGCGACGGCGCGCAACAGTCCCGAATTGGGACTCCCAATTCTAGATCTAAACGCGGCCTCAGTTATCTTTCAGCCCACCGTGCCATCTGCCGTTTCGAAACGACAGTACCATCGCGCGGCTGATCGCGTGATCAGTGGCTTCCTGGGACGCGATAATCTCATGATCTTCTCATGGAAGCTGCTGGTTTTTTTAATTTCTTCAGTTGATAGAGAGAGAAGCTAACAGAGAAGGACCGAGGCTTTTAAGGCTGGGACAGTGACGCGCAGAGGATCTGGGACATATCCGCTTGGATATTCCCCTTCCGGGAAAGAATTATGCCACGAATCTTCCATTGCCCCAGCAGGGTAGTCATGCCGGAGATGTCAGGGCGGAGTGCTGCTTGGATATTCTGCGCCATGTAAACTGTATTCCTCTATACGTACTCGTACATACTAGCAGGTGGTTTTGTTTTTCTCGTTTGTGCAACGATGTCGAGTCGCCGCTTCTACGCAAATCCATAGATCTCGAGGTCATGATATTTTGAATAGGACTATTGTTGTAAAATATATGATATGGGCGTTGAGGATGTTTACATTTTTGTTTCTGATTCGGACGCTTTTGGAAGAAAATATACTGCTGTAGCATTCGTGAAAGGGTGTGTCTAGATCCTCAAAAAAGGTGGTCGAAAAGTCACATCGAACATTATAACGTACTGCAGTATTTTTCGTTTGTTTATGGTAATTGTTGTCCTACAATGATCTAACTAGGCTCAAAAGATTTGTCTCGTCGTATACATCAAAACTATGCAATTAGTTTTTTTATTTATCTACATTTAATGCTTCATGCATGCGTCATTTGCTATATTTAATGTTTCGATGTGATGTCGATGTGATGGAAAGTTTGGGAAGTTTGAAAAGTTTGGTGGAACTAAATACGCCCAAAATGGAGTCCCCAAATGATGATAAAATAGCGATTGCAAAAGAGCACATCGTTAATTTTTTGGCAGGAAAAGAATCGGTTTCCCAAATTAACGTCCCATTTTATTTAAGCAATGAGTACTGGCGAAGAGAAGAAGGCCGGTTTTTCAGTTTAATGGCACATTCCAGTCATATTAACATCTCTTAGTGACATTTTACTTAAGTAAGACGCAAAATAATACAAGAAAGAAATGAAAACTAGGTATTCACAAGAAAAAAATAAGGGAATATGTCAGGGCACACATCATTCTTCTTATCATTACACATCACAAGCTTGTTGTGTCGGGGAGGCGAGATTATTATTGCTAGGAATATTCCTATGGATATCTTACCAAACAGCATGTGGATAATATTGAAGCCTCTTTAAGAAGTTGTGTTGGTAATCTCCAACTCCCGTCTCCCGATCCCGGCTCATATATATCTTCTCCAACTCAATTGGTATGGTCCAACCAGATCGTCCTGTTCGTTTGAATTGTTTTCAGCGAGCCAACAGTGTTTTTCTCTCAGTGAAAACCAGCGCCAGCCACCAGCCACCAACCAGCCAGCAGTGTTTTTCTCTCAGCAAAAACCAGCGCCAGCCACCAGCCAAACGAACAGGGCGCGATGGGTGCCTTTTCTTTTTCCCCCTACTTGCACATGGCCAGACCGGATATAACAAAAATATACTACTGTAGCTTGCTAAGCAACACTCTAAGCTCACTAAACTATGTGTTTATGCCGAGAAAGTTAATATGCACGACCGACTGCTGGATAAATATATGCTTGATTTTAAAGATGTCAATTGATGCTAGCCTTCTCAATACACTCAATACCAGACATTAATATGCTTTAGGCATATCAGAACATTACTTGAATAGTTAAGATTATCATTAATGATCCATAAAAGTACTGATTCATGTATTATTATGCATACAAATTGTTTGTTAAAGCAGGGGCGAAAAAAGATGGCATTGTCATCTCTTTCCTCTTTTTTCTTTCTAGGGTTTTTTAAGGGTACATGCTATTTGCCAACTGCCTATAACTTTTTTTTATTATAGACACTTAATATTAGACATCTGACTGCAATCCAATGTCCAAAACTAATTGACTTTTGTTTATCGTTTTCCTTTACTCCTTTGTCTCTAATAATACTTGTTTTGGTCTCCCATGCATTGACACCATGATGCACTCATTTGTTCTTTCAGCCAATATCTCAAAGCTTACCTGCTTCCCTAGCTAGCATACTAACCAATCTTTTGGTCGCCTCTGCTGTCCACCGGTCATTCCTATGTCTTACCCTACTTGCTCACCTTCGCCTCCTGAAGCCGCCAAAATATATAAATCTTAACTTTGATGGTCCCTTACTCAAATCCAAAGTAGCTCAACGACGACATTCAAGGTTCACGGTTTTAATTTTTCCAAAATTTGAGGAGCATATAGTTGTTTAGGAGGTGTGCTCCTAAAACGGATTGCTTTGTATATCTGTATAAGCAAAATGCGTGTGGAGACCCAGCTTGAATAGGGTGAGCACGAGGGCCAAATTTTGAGCTCTGGAAACTAGGGTACGGCCCACATCATGAGCCCCCATGGAATAAGTAGTGGCCTATCAATAATAACAACTCAATATATATCAATTTACACTACCCTAAAACCCTAACCCTTTTTCCGTACTCCCTTACTTCCCTAGCTATACCCCGATGGATCGGTCACCTTGTCACTCCTTAGTTTGACCATGCACATGAGTTGTGGCATGAGCACAAGGCCATCAAGGGCCTAAGGGTATGTCGGCAGAGCCTCGTTGGGGCCATAGAGGGCTCCACTCCCCTGCCCATGAGTAAAGTTCTAAAGAGCTATATGGTGCAGTCCATCCAAAGTCAACATGTATAGCTAATTCAACTAATAAACAAGTTAGCTAATGAGCAAATCTAGAAAAAAACTCAACTGCAACTAACAAATTGTTGAAGAACAAACAGAACAAACCACCGACAAGGCACAGCGACGACCTCGCCCATCAACCGAGGTCTAGCGAAGGCTGGCGCCTAATGGTTATGGCACCATCCGGAGTCATTAGACGGTCGCTTCGCACCACAGCTTTGTGTAGAGTCGTATAGATTTGGCAAAATGACCCTCTAAACTTGTGTACACGCTCCGTCACTAAGCGTGCCATCCCTCGGAGGACATCACTCGACTACTAGGGCTCTCGTAGCCGTTCACTCTCGCCAGTTCCAGCCGCTTGCTCCTTCGTCCTTGACTTTTGAGTCCTCATTCTTGTTAGCGATGTGATCCCCATTCTCTCGCATCGCATCAGTCTTTTTGTCCTCGCTAGCCCCTATATCATCACCTTGAAGTAGCAGCTCACTGGGATCCCATCAGGGATTAGGGATCCATCAGGGCCAAGGTTGAGAGCAGCGTTTGCTTGTTGGTTAAGCCTTTGAGGCCTGAGTAAGGAATGGAGTTTGGAACTAAGGTGAGAAGTAGGCTTTCCCTCCACTCCTTTCCTTTTCGATGCGGCCTTGATTCTTCTTGCCACGTAAACACAAAAGTGAAACATAATTTGTTTTTTAAAAGAATACAAGTAATAATTGGTACACGCGTATAAACCATCCGCGACTATTAAGAATGAGTTGTCCCCAGTAAATTTGGAACCGTTACAACTCGAGATACGAGAAACGATGAGTTACAACACGTGACACAATCCACGCGTACGACAGCATGACAAAGGGACAAATTCTCCCACAAGATCATGTGGCATTTCAACTCCGAAAATGGTAACGGCCACGTCACACACGCTTCCTCCATGTCGCTATCAAGTGGGCCCCATGTCTTCTTCATCCTCGCGCACCGACCCAATACCGCCATCGCTGGTTAGGGTTTAAGATCGAGCCGCCATGGATTGCATTCCTCTTTAGCAAGATCTCAAGGTGAAGGGGAGCTCCCTCAAGCGACGGGTGACTAACAGTGTTGTTGACTCGTAACGAGACGTAGAGGCTTCTCCGCCCCCAGCGAGTGATGATATACCGACGGCGACCATTGATGGCCACATGCTTGTGGTGGCGGCGGATCCGATAAGCGGTAACAGTCCGATACCATGATACCATGTGATATGAGCAGGACTGTGGACAGAGTACTGTAAAGAAACTTGCCGGAGATGACGAAGAAAGCCGGGCAACGATGGAACGGAGGAAGAGAACGGCGGCGACGCGCCGTGAGACACACAGTGTGATACATTCAAGAACCATGCATCCACCCATAACAGGAGTACATGACCCTCCCATCACTCGGCCGGCCCACCGTGTTAACCCCCGCCCAGCAATGCCCGCCGGCTGCCGCCCTTTGCCCCCAGTTTTCGCCGCATAGCTCCACGGCTGCCTTCACCACCCCACCCCTCGTCTCTCTCCAAGTGCCCTTTTCGGCGGCGAGCGAGGCCGAGACCGCGAGAGGAATAAACTCGCGTCGCCAACACACCGCAACAATAATATCCTCCCATCGCGAATATTCGCCGCTTCCCACCTCCCCTCTCCCCGCATATCCTCCGCCCCTGCCCGCCTCCTCCTTCCTCCCCTTCTTCCCTTTCCCCTCCTCCCTCCCCCTCTATTTCACCACCCTATCCGCCCTCCTTCCCCGGGGCGATCACCGGCGCAATCCGTCCACCCAACTCACCCACACCCACACCCACACCCACCCACCGGAAATCTACTCTCTTTTGTTTCCCGCGACTGGGCTGCGGCGGCGGCGGCGGCGATGAAGTTCGGCAAGAGCCTGAGCGCGCAGATCGTCGAGACGCTGCCGGAGTGGCGCGACAAGTTCCTGTCGTACAAGGACCTCAAGAAGCGCCTCAAGCTCATCGGCGCCGGCGCCGGGGACGGGGCCGAGCGGCCGCCCAAGCGGGCCCGCCGCGACGACGCCGGGGAGGCCGACGCGGCGATGACGCCCGAGGAGGCGGAGTTCATGCAGCTCCTGGAGGCCGAGCTCGAGAAGTTCAACTCTTTCTTCGTCGAGAAGGAGGAGGAGTACATCATCCGCCAGAAGGTGCCTGCCCTATCCATCCCCGTCCCTCCCTTCCCCTCCGTCCCCAATGGTATCGGTGTTCCTTGATCTGATCGGGTTGTCGGTGGCCCCGGCTGGGTGCAGGAGCTGCAGGACCGCGTGGCCAGGGCGGTCGGGCAGGAGTCCAAGGAGGAGCTCATGCGGGCGCGCAAGGAGATCGTCGACTTCCACGGCGAGATGGTGCTGCTCGAGAACTACAGCGCCCTCAACTACACCGGTGAGTCCCCCGCCGCACGCCCCCGGCCCGCCGCGTCGCGCTAGGAGTTGCTTTCATGACGTCCTCAATCCTGATGCGCTATTGCTTGAGTTTGCAAGAATTCGTTGTCTCTGTTCTGTTGTTGTTTATCTCTTCTAGGAAAGTTTCTTGTCTGTGTATTTTGGGTACTAGTAAGGAGTGGTAAGTAATCCGAAGCAATTTAGTCCGGATTTGAATCGAGGAGGAAGGGAAGCATCTAGATTTGTGGAGTTAGCCGCTATTGCTTGCCAACATAGGTCAGTTAAGAGGGGACTTGCGTTGTTGTTTGTCAGCAATGGGCCAATCATGTCGCTGTCATGGAGCACAGATACAGTCACTAAGTTGAAATGGCACGCTTGCTTTTGTCATCGCTAAAAAAACGAATGGCGAGAAATTGTAAGCTGTCGCAATAAGTGGATTGATTTCTCGCGAGAAATTAGTAATCTCTGGTCATTAATGTTAGTACATCATTAGTTTGTAAATAAATGTTTTATACCATACAAAAACACATGTTTAATTTAGAGCACGTCGTAGTGAGACATTCAGTTAGTTGATGCTAATAATTGTAGCAATAGAAAAGAAATTAAATAAAATCATCTTTTATTATTGATAGTCACCATATATTATGTCTGGCATGTTTTTTAAGTTCACATGTGTGGTGCCCTTCACTCGGATTGGGATTAATTAATGGATGATATCTTGGATCATGGCGCCTTGCTCAATTTTGTTTGATCTGTAAGACACAAAGTAGCCCAGTGCTATTTTGCTTTACTGTCAAGTACCCAGGTGTCCTCTTTGCCTGTCTAATAACTGTATTTGGTCTCAGAAAAAAATTCTGCCTTCAGTAAGTTGACAATGATTAATTCTTATGTTTTATTGTCAAGATAAAATTTTCTGTACCATCTCAAGTCTATGGTCATAATGTTTAAGGCAGTAAGATCATGCAAGTAGTTTACTTTTCTGTTTGGACTCTGTGAAAGCGTGCTCCTTTTATCCATCTTGAACACTACAAACATACACCAACCCTTTTTTTGCCACTTAGAATTGGTGTTATAACAGCTGTTGCATCTTTATGGAGTTTATTCAGTTTAGTAGGTGTTCCGGTTTTTCAGAATAAATAGATAGATAGAAATAATGAATATGTGGTTCTTTTATAGTTTTGTATTTGCCGTTTTTGTAGGCTTCACTAACGGAGCCAAGATTCTTTCTGCTTGGCTGAGATGCATTTGCTACTAAAACATCACCTGCAATGCAAGTTTGTTTTGCTTAGTACTATACTGGCAGGCTACTCACATAAAGTCAAATTTGTGAGCTGTCATGAACTTGATGGTAGTGAATACTTCCTGTTATCATGTTCTCGAGCATAATGGCTTCAGTGGATGTGCAACCACTCACCATAACATCAGCGTTTGAGCTTGTGGCTGTTCCTGTTGCCTTTACAGTGGTGCATCAGAGTTCAAGCATCAATAGATCCATTGTTGTCCAAAAAGTGTGCCACTGACATCCTCTCCCACTTGCATTGCTTGACTGGAGGCGTTCACACACACATCGTTTTTGTTCTAGTGTCCAAAACACCTGCACCCCTAAAATTGACCGTGCATCTTAAGGTCCATTAACTCATTGTTTTTGTTCTAGTGTCCAAACATATGCTGTTGGAGACAGTTGTTTCAGTCACCTTAACTCTTGACTTTCTAGACTGGCATTAGAGGCAAACAACTTTTGATGTTCTTATCGTTGTGAATTATGACTAGTTGATCTAGTTGATTTAGTCCTGCAAGCTATTTATTTTAACCTAATATTTATCTTCTTTTCTTTTGGTCCATTTGACACGCTTTTCCAAATAGGAATTTGCAAGTGTTTAAGACTTTTGAGCATCATCTTTTCCTAATATAGTGTTGGCCTATTGCATTTGAGTTGACCAATGGTGTGCTTAGTGGTATCCTTTACAGAGTGTTATCATGTTTGTCTTGAATAGGCCAAGCCATCATTAAGTATGGTATGTCCTTTTTTGGTTCAGAAGTCATAACCTACGAGCCATACAAAGACCACACACCTTTTGGCTGACGGAGCCAAACGGCAATATTTTCTGTCATTTTCTACATGTCTGCATTTACTTTGCATTTAGGAGAATTTGCTGTCTGCTGATTTTGTGATCCATATTTCTTTTTGCTTCATGAAAGCAGAAACCTGATAATTGTATCTTATTTTAAACTTGAAGCATGGCTGTGTGAGAATTCTGCATAGAGTACGACGTTCTTGGAGGGCGGCTACAACCCAAGCGTCTGACTGTAAACATGCTTGCTGCATTGTTTTGTTTGTACATGATAATTGTGTTGGCTGGATTTTGTAGTGTAAAAGAACAGTGGTGTTGACCTAGTGGTGTAAAAGAACAGTGATTTTGCTCATGGATTACTGTATTGATATCCTAGCTAGTTAGATGTTTCATTGCAATATATTCTTATGTCTCGTGCTGCCCTTTACAGGACTGGTTAAGATTCTCAAGAAATATGACAAAAGAACTGGTGCCCTGATCCGGCTGCCCTACAGCCAGAAAGTCCTGCAGCAGCCTTTCTTCACCACTGACATCCTGTTGAAGCTTGTGAAGCAGTGCGAAACCATGCTGGAGCAGCTCATGCCAACTAGTGAGCCATCTGTATCAAGTAAAGATGGAAAAAGAGAGAGCAATGGGGAAGCAACGCCAGCAAAGCCCACTTCTGCCTTGGTAAAGGGCGGCGGTATTCCAGAGTTAGATGAGATTGAATACATGGAGAGCATGTACATGAAGAGCACGATTGCAGCCCTTAGATCGCTGAAGGAGATCCGGAGCAAGAGCTCGACTGTCAGCATGTTCTCGTTGCCACCTCTTCAGAGCAACACTGCGCCCGAAGAGCTGGAGAGGTGGAACAAGATACCCGTGATAGAGCAAGCCGCCAAATGACATAACAAATGTGCAATGTGGATGCTTCACCCGCGACAATTTTAGTCTTGACATTTGCTGGAGATGGGACTGGGATCTCAATCTCCTCGTATATTCAGTAATATGTATGAGTTCAGGATTCCTAACAGCTGTAAAATGGTGGAAATGTTCAATATACCATGTTAAATCATAGAATCCCAGCATAACCATCAGACAGAGCTGAGGTGATTTTATTCACTATTGCGAACTGATCCTGTAATTTTGCTGATCTAATAGTATTAACCGAGTTTATAATTCCGGGGTTGTTGATTTGTTCTTGTGAACTCAGTGTTGCCCTTTTACTCCTTGTGAGTTGTGACGATGCTCATGGGTTGTATGAACTAAGTATTGCCCTTTAGTTGCTCGTTGCAACAACTTTGGGAAGTACCAAGCAATTCCTATGCATTACTAGCGGGAAAATCGGCAAGGGTCCTTGTGTTCCCGCCACAACCTCTCTCTCGCTCTCTCCCTCCCTCCCCCTCTCCCTCGGGCAGTCAACAAGAACTTTATTGATCAGACAGGTTGTAATCTGTTGTGATTTGGGAATTTTCTGGCAGGATCAATCTCCCCCGCAGTCATTCTCCTCTCTTATCTATTCCACTTTGCATAAAGGTCCTTACACATTTCATATTTACAACCATACACCAACACCCCCCTCAAGATGGGCTAAAGATATTCAACATACCCATCTTTTACATAACAACTCATTATCCTTAGGACCTAAACCCTTTGTGAGACAATCATCTAGTTGATCACGAGACTTGACATACTTCAACCTCAAAGCCCCACTATCCATCTTCTCCTTGATGAAGAACCTGTCAATCTCCGCATGCTTCATTCGATCAAAATGAACTGGATTATTTGCTATGTTGATCGCTGTTACATTATCACAATGAAGCTGCATGGTCTCATTGTTCAACACTCGAAGCTCCTTCAAGAGACTCTTCAGCCACATCATCTCACACAAGGCCAAAGCCATTGCTCTATGTTCTACTTCTACAGTAGACCGAGACACTACTGCCTGTTTCTTGCTTCTCCACGAGACAAGATTGCCACCAACAAACACACAATATCCAGATGTGGATCTCCGATCATCCCTGCAACTCGCTCAGTCAGCATCACAATAGACTTCCACGTTCAAGTGTTTGTTCGCCTTGTACCACAACCCTTTGCCGGGGGCCCCCTTTAAATACCTCAGTATTTGGTAAACCATCTCCATATGTCCGGTTCTAGGATCATGCATATACCTACTCACCACACTCACTGCATAAGAAATGTCAGGTCTTGTATGGCAGAGATATATCAACCGACCAACCAACCTCTGGTATCTTTCCCGATCTACAGGCTCACCTTTTTCTGCACAACTTTCGTGATTCCTGTCAATGCGTGAGCCACACGGGCGACACCCGAGCATTCCAGTCTCTGCCCACAGATCAAGAACACACTTTCTTTGAGAGAGAACAATTCCCTTTAGTGATCTAGCGATCTCGATCCCAAGAAAGTATCGAAGTGGTCTAAGATCTTTTACCTTAAATGCTTTGCCTAACCTTTCTTTCAGCTTCTTGGTCTCCTCCACATCATCCCCAGTAATCACTATGTCATCAACATAAACAGCTAGAATAGTGATGCACTTGCCCCGATGTTTGTAGAATATTGTGTGATCTCCGTTGCATTGAGAATAACACATACCACATACTGCTTGTCTGAATCTATCAAATCATGCCCATGGTGATTGCTTCAGACCATAAAGTGACTTCTTAAGCCTGCACACCTTCCCAAGTGTTTGTTCATTCGCAAACCCAGGTGGAATCTCCATATAGATCTCTTCTTGAAGATCACCATGAAGGAAAGCATTCTTCACATCTAGCTGATGAAGTGGCCAACCAAAGTTGGTTGCACATGAGATCAAGGTCCTCACAGTACCCATCTTCGCCACAGGTGCAAAGGTTTCATCATAGTCAATTCCATATGTCTGACTATATCCCTTTGCAACCAATCTTGCTTTGTACCTGTCTACCTTTCCCTCAGGAGTCTGCTTTACCGTGAAAATCCATTTACAACCCACTGCCTTCTTTCCTGCTGGAAGGTGAACAAGTTTCATGTCTTGTTCTTTTGAAGTGCCAGCAGTTCTTCTTTCATTGCATCCTTCCACTTCGGATCCTGTTTAGCACACCTCCAATCCTTCGGAATAGGTACTGCCTGTAATGATGCAATGAAGGCTCTATATGTAGGAGAGACACTAGAGTATGAAACATACTTAGCAATATAATGTTCATAGCCATAACGAGAAGGAGGTTTACCAGCATTGACTCTAGGTTCTCTACTTTGTGCAAGGGGTAGCTCTACATGTTCAGATGTGGGAAAGACATTACCAGCTGGAGTTGGCGAGCTTGATAGAGAGGAGTCCAAGGAGAGATATGGGACTGGAGCTTCAGCTTGTTCAGGTTGTGATTGCTCCCCCTGCTTCTTTGTTCGCCTTCGATAATACACTATGAGTTGCTCCCCCTGCTTCTCATCCATCCTTTCTCCAGTGGGACACAGGATTGTCCCAACAACTACAACTTCATCATCCTCCACCTCCTCCTGAACATCACCACTTGGATCATCCTGAGCACCATTCCTCATGTTCATCTGCTCATTCTCTTGAGCATCACTTGCCTGACCAACAGACCCATTCATAGGACATGGGATAGTCCCAACAATCACATCTTCACGAGTCACTTCACCATCATCATGTTGCACATCACCATTCTCATTCTCCCCCTCTCTACTGTCACTCTCGGTGACTGAAGAGAACTCTTCCAAGAATGGATCAAGATCATTCTTCTTTGTGTAGTATGGTTCTTACTCACGAAACGTCACATCCATACTCACAAACAGCCTCTTGCCAATAGGATCCCAACACTTGTACCCTTTCTGAGTGGATGCATATCCCACAAATATGCACTTGATTGCTTGTGGATCCAACTTGCCCACTGTAGGCCGATGATCCTTCACAAAGCAAACACAACCAAAAACCTTGGGTGGAATTTAAAGACACACCTCCCCAGCAAGAGCTCAGCAGGAGATTTCATACCAAGTATTTTTGATGGCATTCGATTGATGAGATATGTGGCTGTCATCACTGCTTCACTCCACAAATACTTAGGTACATTCATCTGAAACATGAGAGACCTTGCTACCTCCAACAAATGATAATTTTTTCTCTCAGCCACACCATTCTAAGGTGGAATTCTAGGACAAGTTGTCTGATGAATGATCCCTTGATCTGAAATATATGACTTGAAATAGTTATTCACATACTCCGTTCCATTGTCAGTCCGAATGTTCTTGACCCTTGGATTGAACTGATTTGTAACCAATTTATGGAAGTCTTGAAAACAATGAAACACCTCATATTTATGCTTAAGCATATAGATCCATGTCATACGAGTATGACAGTCAATAAAAGTAACAAACCACTTAGCACCACTCACAGAGGTAACTGAATAAGGACCCCAAATATCTGAGTGAATTAGAACAAATGGTTCACAATTGCGAAGACCAATACTAGGGTAGATGGATCTAGTATGCTTGCCAAGCTCACATGCATCACACACAAGTCTACTCTTCTCCACTCGCTTAAACATAGTAGGATACACCCGGCATAAGTTCTCAAAAGAAACATGTCCTAACCGACAATGGAGTAGCAGAATTACCTTCACATCTTCTTCAACGGCTGCTGTTAATGTTGACTCTTCATGACTGATGAACAACAACCCATTATGCCTGACTCCCGTCCCAATCCTTCTCCCAGTACCCCTATCCTGAAAGACACAAGAGTTTTCATCAAATGTTACTGTGCACTTAAATTGATCAATGATTGAGCTCACGAAGATGAGATTGACTGGAAATGAGGGAACATGCAAGACAGAGGATAGACTAAGGGATGGTGTGCATTCTATGGACCCTACACCATGGATTTGTTGGGATGCGCCATTAGCAGTTTGGAGAGACTCAGAATGGGTGTATGGAGTGTATGTTTTAAAGGGACTCGACATGCCCGTGACATGTTTTGATGCTCCTGAATCTATGACCCAATCAATGTGATGCCTATATGAGGATGCAAGTGCCTGTGCCTGAGTACCTTTGCCCGTGTGGGCATAGTTGGCAAAGTTACCAAAGTCGGTGGTGTGCTCGTCAAATGAAGTGGAGCTCTCAGAAGATTTGCCCTTCTACCATTGTTCCTACTGCCTAGCCTGTTCGCCAGTCAAAGTAACAGCCTCAGTCTCTATTGGCGGTCGTTACTACCCAAATCCGACCACCAATACTCGGGAATAAATGAGGCTTTATGCAACATTCCATGTACTTATGTTTTATTTCTAATAAAGTTCCATGAGTTTTGGTGAGTGTCACTTGTGCAGGTACAACTACGACAAATACGCGCTATTGGGGCCGGAAATGACCGAATCGGCCGAACGATACGTTCGGCCGGTTACCCCCCTTAGCCGTAAACAATGCGAAGCACAACCGGAAGCCGTCCACATTAGCAATGACCGAGCGGCGACCACGCGAGACACCTCATCCACTGCCACATCACCTCCGGGCCAGAAATACACGAAGACCATCACCAGAGATAGGCCCAGGAGGGGCCCAGGACCAGAGGCGGTGCAGCTGAGGCCGGCCAGGAGCCAGGCCCAGTTCGGCCAAAGCCAGGCCTTCGGCCGAACCGACCCCAGCTGCCAAACCACCTCCCAGGGGCGCATCAGGACCGTAGGAGGTAGAGGCGGTGTCATCCACGGTTCGGCCGAACTGGTCAGTTCGGGCGAACCGGGGAATTCGGCCGAACCGCCTCCCTGCCGCCTCTGGCTGCCTTGGCGGTTACCCTGCCTACAACCGTCATTGCAAGCTATAAATACAAGTGCCCAAGCCCCGGTTTCACAACACCAAGCCAAGGAGCTCATTTCCACTTTCACTCTAGTAGAGTTAGGATAGTTTAGTTGGGAGTTAGAGTTGAGTCGAGCTTTGCCTCGGAGGTTCCGGAGTCGTCTTCAGAAGCTCTGGTATAAGCTCTTGTATCTTTTACTTTTCCCTTTGTAAGACTTTGAGTTATCAATATAGTTATCTTTATCACTTGCCTTTGTCATTTATAGCTTGCTTCTACTTTATTCTAGTTGCATCTATATCTTGTTTAGACTATAGTCAGTTATAGTTCTAGTACTTCTAGTTCTTGTTTAAGTCTTTGTCTTGGCTGGTTCTTCGATCTTGCTTAATGCTGGAGGTGAATTGTCACCAAGAGTATTGACAAGGTTGCTTGATCTTGCTAGCAGAGTGAGTAGTTGTTGACTAGTGTAGGAGTGGTTCCTAGACTAGCCAGTGGCCTTAGTTTGCCCCCGTCGCAACGGAGGTGGTAGTCGTAAGGTGGTGACAGCCCTTCCAGTCTTTGTAGCCCATCACGTTAGTTCCGGTCTGTAGGATCCCCCAGTGAGGAGTTGGTGGCACCCCTTCTCATCCCTTTCTGTGTGACATAGGTTCCTTTGTCCCGAAGCTAAGACAATAGAGTTAACCCAAATCTTCTAGTGCTAGTTCCTTAGCTGTTGTATCTCTAAATTTGAGTGACATAGACAGATAAAGTATCCAGGAGTCCTCTATCTCTTCTCATTGTCCTCCCTGCTATCTATCCCTTCTCTCCCTTACCTGAGTATCCCTTGAGCTGTGTGTCCGGTATATCCACTCCTATCCAATACCGTTATCCCCTGTCTTGTCTAGTCGTGTACCCTTCTCTGATAGTCTCGAATATCTGTTTACTAGTATTCTTGCCAAAGCTTCCCTGCAGAAATATAAATTACGATACCTCAGGATACTCCCAGGTGAAGTGCTACAGCAGTGATTCCGTGCGCTTGTAGAATATTTATATATTTTACTAAGCCATAAGGAAAACCGCTGAAACACTCCTTACCCCAGTACCAGGATCTCAATTCTGATATTGGATCGTAAGAAGTGCCAACAGTCTCCTTAGTGGTGGCTACATTGGCTCTAGGGCCATCACGGCCTCTACCACGGCCTCCACCTTGACTTCCACCACGGGTACCACGACCTCCTCCATAGCCGCCACGAGCACCTCCACGACCTCCACGAGATCCACCTCGACCCCCACTACCTTTAGACTTGGGACAATCATAACTCAAGTGTCCCTTTTCTCCACAATTGTAACACTCTCTGTCTTCAAGTGCAACATAGGTCGGCTTTACTGGATTGCCAGTAGTCATCACCCGAAGCTGGCTCTCTTCATCAATCATGGCTAAAACAACCTCTTCCATGGTAGGGAGGCTGTCCTGGTGACAGAAGGCAACTCTTCTCATCTCATACTGAGGGTCTAGGTTCGTCAGGAAGTGGGTCACTCTCCTATCCTCCACCCACTTATGAACAACCTGAGCAACCTCTGGTGTCTTCATTTGGAGAGGAGCATAGTGATCTAGCTCTCCCCATAGGCACTGAAGCTCACTAGCATACTGCTCCACTGATCTTCCTGCCTGTTTCACTCTATCTGCCTTGCCCTGGATTTTCATTATCATCATCACATTCCCCTTCCGAGAGTATATGTTCCTTAAGGTCTTCCATATCAAGGATGTAGTACGCTTGGCTTCCACCATCTTACTCACTGTAGGAGACATGGATGCCAACAACCAAGCCACTATCACCGAGTTCATTGCATGCCAAACTCTCCACTCAGTGCTGAGCTTATCAATTGGCTCAACACAGGTCTCCTGCAGATAGTGCTTCACTCCCTTGTCTCCTAGAATCACACACACTCTCCTGGACCAGCTCAAGTAATTCTTGCTGCCCTCTAGCTTCACATCATTCGGCACAAGCTCCAATTTCAACTTCATCTCATCATCTGCCTTGGCACCAATCAGACCCAAGCTCATGAGCTCCTGGATCATACTCTTCATCTCACTCATCATCTCACTCCTTGTTACCCCGCCTGAACCACTCCTAGATACTGCCTTTGTTGCAGCCTCTTCTTCTGGACTCATCCTACCACTACCAGCAGGTGCTCACATACACCACCAGATTCATTACTGCTTTCCTCTCCTTTTTTCAGCACTAGAGCACAGCAGCCTTCTGCTCCCCTCTCTTCCTTTTTTCTTCTGCAGCGCTGGCGCACAGCAGCCTCAGCACGCAAGCACATGCACCTGCATTCCCACGCACCTGCGCGGCACCGCACTCCAGCATCCACGCGCTCCCTCACGGCTCCGCGCGAGCACGCCCCGCGGCTCGCCTCCATGCGCGCGCCACGCGCCGCTCCGCACGCCTAGCTCCGCACCGGCAGCCGCGCGCCCGCTCACCGCCGGCCGCCGCCTCCAACCCTAGCTCTGTATACCATGTTGTGATTTGGAAATTTTCTGGTTGGGTCAATCTTTCCCGACAACCCTTCTCCTCTCTTATCTATTCCACTTTACATAAAGATCCTGACACATTTTACATTTACAACCATACACCAACATAATCTTTTGACGACACCTCCAATAACCAGTCCGGAGTGTGCTCGATCCAATTACATATGGGAAAACTCAGCGGTGACATCCGCGCACAGCAATGGACTGCTATTTCAAAGTTAACAAAAGACCTGCCTAGTTCCTGAATTTCATGCCATAAACCAGCTATGGACGATCTCCCACCATTACCCCCTCGAAGTAGATTGACCATAGCGACATCTTGTGCTATCGCCATCAGAGCAACTCCAAGAGATTCTCTAAATTCATCATAATTGTTAGTTTTAGAGATTTTAATTAAAAAGTACCTTTCAACAGCTTTTTTATTTGGTTATGTAAACATAGTCACTCTCTATTCCGGATTTCTCTCTCTTCAAATATAGAAAAGAGAATAGCTTTTCAGAGTGCACACAAGATATAGAAAAGCTGTTGGAAAACGGAAACATATGGAAAACGATTTTTATACAAATGACTCTCTAAATGATGATTTAGAGAGTGAGTTTTAGAGAGACTCTTGAGACGCTCTCAGCAACCCATCCCTTGCGGCCAATGCCTCAATATTCAGAATGTCGGCCACATTATCATACCATCCTGTTCCTGCTGGCAGAATTCCACCGGCTTGATTCCTGAGCCATCAGTACTCAACTCGAATTTTAAGGCCTTCAACATGTTAACTAGATTTTTTTTTTGAAAGGAAACCGACATGTTTTTCTTCTGTATTTTATCTTCTCTATATACCAAAACTAGAATTTGGGCATGATAAATTTTGAAACTGCAGTTGGAATTCAAAGTCTCAACATACCAAACGGTTTCAAAGCATTCAGATAGCAAACAAATCCTTGGACTTATCGAATTGTTATACTACGAATTCGATACTAGTACTTTTTTTTTGCTATTTGGACATGATTTTTGAGAGGATTTCGGGCAGAATATAAAACCAAGGAACCCTGCGGCCATCAATTGTGTGCGGTTTGCGGCCTTCACCAATCCCCAGGCCCATAACCGAAAAACCTTTTCCTACTCCAGTGCTCCCCGCCCTCGCCGTGCGGCGCCATGCCGCCGCCGCCGCCGGCGGCGAATCCCTCCCCTGGCTCGCCACCCCCAGCCGACGTCGATCCCGACCTCACGGACCCTGAAGCCTCTTCGCCCGGCCGGGGCCCCGATCCCGCGCCGACGACCATCTCGCCCACGATCCTCGCCAGGCTAAAGCCCACCCCGCGAGAAATCTACAGGCTCGTCTTCGCGGCCGGCAGCATGGGCATGACGGCGAAGGACCTCAGCCGCGCGTCAGGGCTGACCACCACCGCCTGCGGCGCCCAGATGCGCTCCCTCGAGAAGCTGGGACTCCTCAAGGAGGTCCAGGACGTGCGCTGCCACAGCAAGAGGAGGCCCAAGCTCTACATGGCCCTCGAATTCAAGCCCTCCGACGAGGTAACCGGCGGGACATGGTACCACGACGGGAGGGTCGACGCCGACGCCATCGCCGCCGCGCGGCGCAGGTGCCTCGCCCAGGTCAGGCGGCTCGGCGCCGCCACCGCGGAGATGATCCACGAGGGCGTCGAGAGGGACGGGCGCGGGGCCGCGTACGCCGGCGACAAGATCACGGGCATCCTCCGGACCATGGTGCTCGACAGGTCGCTGGAGGAGGTCAGGAGCACCGGCGAAGGGGAGTTCGCCGCCGTCGCGAGGGGCACCATGTGCTTCCGGGAGCCGGGGAAGCAGCAGCCGGGAGGGATGATGGAGGCGATCCCGTGCGGGGTCTGCCCCGTGATCGCTGAGTGCTCGCCGGAGGGGTTGATCTCGCCGAGGACCTGCGTCTACTACCAGAAGTGGCTGGAGATGGATTTCTAGCATGTGAGCAGACTCCCATTGTGCATTGCGAAGACGCTGATTGGAAAATTCAGTCTGACAGGTTGGGGCTGTTGGTTTACATTGCGATTGGATTGCCAAGAGTTCCATTGCCATAGCAGTGTAGCACGATCTTAAGATAGGGCAGGGTATATTAGGTACCTGATTTTGGTACTAGTTAAGAGTGGGAAATTCAGTTTGGGGCTGTTGATTTCGGTACTGACTGTATTTTGTCAGCAACTTTATGTATATATTTGCAATTTTTAACTTTTTATTTTGTCAGCAACTTTATGTATATATTTGCAATTTTTCTTCAAAGTTTGGATATCTGATACGTATACTAATTAGTATCCAAAATTCTTGGGGTGCTTGGTGGATATACTAAATATACATATCCTATCGTAAGTTCTATAGCTGACTGTTGAGCACAACAAAAGTATTCCTGTTTTTGACAACCATATAATCCGCTCAACTTCTGCGAAACATAAGCATAAGAGTTTCTTCTGGTTAAATGTACAGTGCAAACACCAATGGCTGCAATGATCAGCAATCAGAGTGTACAATCCTTTAGTAGCTGTGTTCCCTGATTCAGCTTTAATCATAACTTAGCCGAGCGTGGTTGATCTTGATCTTACTGTAAGTAACTTACAGGATGGTTTTGGGTGCTGGCATTGTCGACCTTTTCTTGTAACTGAGCCATATACATAGTTTCTCCATCCCGGTATATAGTTGTCCTGCCCTTTACAGGATTTGCTAAAATTTCTGAAGAAGTATGGCAAAAACCCTGACCCGTTTGCCCTTTATCTAAGGAAGTTCTGCAGCAGACTTTCTTCACCACTGGCCTCCTATACAAGCTTGTGAAGCCATTAGTCATATGCTGATTGCTGAACCATCTCGCTGCCAACTCTTCACTTCTTCAGGGCAACAGAGCACAAGAAGAGCAGGGGGTGGAATGGCAGGAAGCAGTTCCTCTCCCAAGGGCCTCCTTGTGTAACTAATGTGCCATCAGAGGATCGCCTTGATCTCTTCTCAAATGATAACACCAATGTTTTCTCAATCACGTATACATAATCCGGATTCCTAACATCTGCAAAACAGTAAAGACGTTCAATATATACGATGCTAAATCGTAGAATTGCATATTCATCAGACAGAACTGAGGAGATTTTATCACAATAGTGGATCAAATCCTGTATTTTTTTTGTTTCCTTTTGCTGATCTACTACTGACATTTATGGATTTCAGAGTTCAAACTGTTCTGATGAACTCGGAATCGTTCTCTAATGAATGTTGGCATAAATTATGGCTCCTTTTATTTTTCCACCTGAATTGCTTTCTCATGGAAACAGGAGGAGAAATGTTGCTCATTTACTGAAATGCATTGGTACGGAAAGAATTAAAACTCGAACCTCAGTAACATACCTGATATCCGTTCACAATGACAAATGCAACTTGTAGTTCGAAATTGAAACTTAGGTCCAAGTTTGATACGGTAAATTCTACAAAACTAAAATGGTGAAATTACCAAAAAAATCGCGAAACTTATCAATTACTAACTTCTTTCATCAAGAAACATTCGCCAATGTACCTATTTCCAAATCTATTTCAATTTGTAGATCTGAGACAGTTTAGTCAGTATTTTTTTCTTCCAAATCTAACCTACGTCAAAAGCTTTCCGTATCGCTAGCAAATGCTTTCCGTATGGCTTACTCATTTTGCCAATATAAACTAGAGGAAGGTATCAAAAGCCCACGTCAAAAGCCCAAGGCCCAGAAGGCCTGCCAGAACCGTCGTCCTCTTCCTCCGCTCGTGTTCCCCTGCGGCGCCGCCACACTCCTCATCCCCGCGCCATGCCGCCGCGGAAGCGCCCGGCGGCGCCGCCCGAAGAGCCCCCTCCGGCATCGAAGCATTCACATGATGCCGAGCCCGCCGAACCCACCAAACCTGCCCCCGATTCCGAGCCGCCGACCATCTCGCCCAAGGTCCTCGCCTCACTCCCGAGCATGGAGAAGCAGGTGTACACCCTCATCTTCCAGGCGGGCAGCAAGGGCATGTGGATGCTCGACGTCCGTAGGCAGGTGACGATGAGCCCCAACGTCGCCACCAAGGTGGTGCGCACCCTCGTCTCGCACGGGCTCGTCAAGGAGGTCAGCGACGTGCGCCACAAGAGCCGGAAGATCTTCATGGCCACCGACTTCCAGCCCTCCGACGAGATAACCGGCGGCACCTGGTACCACGACGGCCGCCTCGACACCGACGCCGTCTCCGCCGCGCGCCGCCGCTGCCAGGCGCAGGTCGAGAAGCTCGGCGCCGCAACCGTGCAGATGATCCACCACGGCATTTTGAGGGACGAGCCCAGGGCCGGGTACACCATCGACAAGATCAGGGATATCGTGAAGACCATGGTGCTCGACAAGGTGCTCGACGAGGTCAAGAGCACAGGCGAGGGGGAGTTCGCGGCCGTCAGGAGCGGCACGATCTGCTATCGGTTGGCTGGGGCTGCGCAGGGAGGGATGATGGAGGGGATCCCGTGCGGGGTTTGCCCCAGGATCGATGAATGCTCGCCGGAGGGGGTCATTTCGCCGAGCACATGCGTCTACTACAAGAAGTGGCTGCAAATGGACTTCTAGGCAGTGGCCGGTGAGCGCTCATCTGCTTTGCATCACGATGTAGCCCATTGGAGAATTCAGTTTCTGATTGTCCAATTGGGGCTGTTGCTTCACACTCCGGGATTGGATTGCCATATTTCCATTCCTGTAGTGTGGTTTTGTCTCCAGTTTCAGATTTTAGTGCTCATACAAATAATCTATTCTACAGTTATGTCTACATAGTCTTTTTAGTAGTGTTTGATGTGTATTTATTTGCATCAAGTTTGGATCTCTGTTCCACATCAGCATCCTAAATTCTCGGGTCAATTGGCAAGCATTTCAGCTATTATATTCGAGTTTTTGAAAAATCAAGTTAAATGCTGAATACACACACCATAAGCGCTCCTGTATGACATCCAAAGGATCAACATAGATGTGCCTCCACTCTGTTCAAAATTTCATATTTTCATGACCCTTGAATTAACTGAAAATGCAGTATTTGATTGGGCTAAATGTTAAAAGCCCCATTATCTGCAATGATAAGCAACCGCAATGTTCAGATATAGTATCCATGTTGCTCGATCGGTTAGTTTGATCCTGTAAACCTGGATTGAAATTTAATCTATCACAACTCATAAGACTGCCGATGTTATTGTGTTATTCCTGTAGCTAAGGTGTTATGTATATGTTACCACTTGGCCACATAAGATATATCAGTTAGTTGCTTCTTAACACTAAAGTGCAACCCCACCTTGATTAGTTTTAGATGGTTTTTTGGTTGTAATTTTGTGCCAAATGATTTAGCTTCTCGTGGGTTAGTGCTAAATTTGTGGAATTGGGTTGGTCAAGTGCTTTTGTATGTTCAGTAGATATTTATTCTAGTAGTGTAGAGCCTTCTTCAGTTAATTGTGTGACTGAAGTGTTCTGAATGGATTGTGGTGGTTAAGTTTCTTGCTTTGGGCAATAACATTGGAACCAACATATTAGTTCCTGAGTAGAATGATTTTATCGTCTTTTTTGTATTATACTTGATTTTGGGGACCTTTTTTGTGTGCTTACAGAGTTTCAGCTGTTTTGTAGTCTGAGCACCTTAGTTCTTCAGTCACCTCTTTGTCTTATCTACTTCTGCATGATTGCCATGTTATATTTATGCTCAAGCTACAACTGTGAGTTGATACCTTGAGCCTATTGTTCTTGTGAGGATGAGGGAAACACGAACTTCTGCAATTTGGGCTGTATCTAGGTTCTGACCATTTCAATTAGTTACAGTTACAGCTAATCATTAATCACATCAAGAATCAATGAAAAATGCTTTTAACATGTATTGTGCAAATTGAAGTATTCCTTGACTGGTGTCAAGGAAGCACATTGGTGTAATTCTGTATACAATCTCAAACGACAAAGAACTAAGTTACTATGCTGTGATCTTTTAGTGTGTAACTATCCTCATACATGGTATAGCCCATTGTCCTTGCACATGATCTATATCCTGCATATCTGTTCCAATCTGCTAAGAATCTCAGTTTAGTTCCTTCGTGTTGTTGGTCTCAAATTGACTTGGCTTTTATTTGCTTTGAAGGGCCTCAATCTGGTGCTTGTAGTATCAGTTTAGAATGTTGACTATGTCAATTTGGGATGCAGGAATCAAACAACCTTATTTTTCAAACATTTGATCTTCCATTTTTTTGTATGATCTTTGAGCTTTCACCGTTTGATGGTCTCTTTGGAGAACTGAACAACATTTCCAAAGGGGATAGGGGATACATAAAATGCTTTGTAGAACCTGGATTAATATGTGCATGTTTTCTGATAAAGATAGGCCCATGGGCCATGGGTTTCTAGCCCAAAACAGAGTGGTACCTAGATTAGCATCCACATTAAAGCTAATGTCCATTATGATTTTATTTTTGTTTGCATATCTCGTCTACCATATTTTCAAAGGAACTGAAAATGACTGTTTCGTCTTATATTTACTCTTTTTGGTGGGTGATGTGGACTTGCGGTTTATTTTCTAGCCTTGGTTGAGCTCAAACTACAGAATGTGTTGTGATGCTAAAAACATTTATGTTTTGAATTAATGAGGCAATTATGCAATGTAAAGTCAGTCCGTGCTTTATATCTTTCTATAATGCTAGTCAATCTGAGAGAGACAGAGGGATGCTGGTTCCCTGTGAATGTGATAGGCACGACAGCTGTAACAATTTGTTGATTGTAGAATATTTTCTCCAATTGTAGTTTCTTCTTTAAATACTAAGAAAACAACTTGCGTTTTTCACACGGCAGGATCTTTAGGCAATGCTAGGATTAATGTCAACAAATATAATGTTAGATTAGCAACACATACAGGGAAATGAGTTATTTCTTACTCATGCAAGGCATGGTTGTTTCATTTGTTCCCTTCATCTGACACCGAAACTAGATTTTCAATATTTGCTTTGCAGTTTGAATATTGTGTGGCAGGGATTAATTAACATGGACTCGGGATGAGCTTTAATACTAATATTTTACTCCCCCAACCTGCAACTCTGCATTTGTGAAAGAACTATTTGTTTTAGGGCATGTGAGTTGGTCGGCATCTACCTTTTGTGATCTGTGCACTCCATTTTAATTTGAAATGTTTGTGGGTATTGTCCTTCTGTTGATACAAATGATAGTATCATAGCTGAGAGCCTGAGAAAGACTATGAACTTCTGAAGCCTAAGAAAGAAATTTATTGGTACTATAGTTACATGAGGGTAAAAGCTATAAATTTCCATTAAAAACTTTAGAAGTTTAATTTTCTGTTATGAGGCTAACAATTTTCGTCTTTTGTTCTACTTTTCATAGAAGAAATTTGCTCATTTTATTTGTTCCGAAACAAGTAAACAGAGTTTCACATTAAACATTACCTATTGCTGGTAATGTAGGGGAACCTTTTACAGCGTCCAGCTTCCTTTTTCACGTACTGCTGATGTCTGAAACTTGTGATTTCGAAACTCAAAACTATGTAGTGCTTCTTTTCAATAGTCTATGCTAACTTCTATCATAACATGCAGGATCTTGCCGCCTTTTGTGAAGACTGATTCTTCTTCATGTCATCGGAGCGTAACTGAAACCGGAAAGGTCAGGCAGACGGGTACCTCTTGGAAAAAGTCTGAATTCCCTAAGAGAGTACCAGCATCTTCCTGGAATCCTCTCAATCAAGGTGGATTAGAGTAAATTAATACCATGATCTCGCTAACACCAGCATCATCGACCCAGTCTTTCTCGACTCCTCGTGCTGGGGCCATGCATCCAACTGCCAAGGAAGACGAAGCAAGGAGTGCTCTGAATCAGGTCGTCGTCACCCATCAGGTCACGGCCTCTTGTGCGCGGCTGTTGAGCGTTGTCAAGCCGGATGAAAGCGATGGCGTCTGGGAACGATGTACTCAAACTCACCTGCTGGCTGCTGCTGTTGATTAATCAGTACTCGGTTGTAGTGGTGTGGTATATGATAAGAGAAAAATGTGCCGGCGGCTGTGCGAGGAAATCGTGTGGTGTCATTCACACTTTTTTACCCGCCATTTCCAATGATCTCACGAAAGAGACTAGTCTGTCCCGGTGGTTACACATCGAAGCAGGCCGGAACTTGCCGGAAAGCGCCTTTAATTTGATTGATAGCTTTGCTCGTCGCGCGCGGTAAAGCATTTTTACTTTTTGTCACTAATGACGCAACGTATGCTGCGCCGCGTTTTCGACACTTCTTGGCTCGGTGATTTCGATTCAAACAGCGTTACCAATTTGATGTGATGTGTTGTCGGAGGGCTCCTTGCATTGTTGTCGGAGGGCTCCTTGCATTGCACTATTGCAGTCGCAGGTGATGCTCGACAGGTTCAGGTTCCTCCTGTGCACGTACTGTACGTCGTGGGAATCCACGTGTTTCGTGCCCAATTGATCGACGCGAATTTTCCTTGTTCCGAATAGGGAGCGGCGGTGGTACGATTTTTTTTTTCAAATTTTCAAACGCAGGGAAGGATTGCCGTCCGTACATGGCCCAAGCGCAAGTTGTTATGAATGAAGTGTGTTGAAACGTGTAATAACAAACGGCCTCTTCCTCTCGTGGTCAAGGCCCAAACCGGGGGCTGCGCGGCGCCGTCTCCCATGGTGTCGTGTGTGGTCGGTCGGCCCGCGCGCGTGCGAGTACGATCTCCGTACGCGCACCTACCCGTGCCGATCGAGTCCCCGCCGCGACTTCCCTTCCTGTTTGGTCTCCGCCGCAACTGGGCCATTGAAAATGGGGCGGCCGGATCGGAGAGGAACGCGCACGTCGCGGTGGCTCGGCCCGGGCCGCTCGGCCGGCCGCCACATAGTCGCCGCCACGTGGGCGCTGACTTCGCGGCGGCCCCGGCCAATGGCGTGAGGTGAACCAAGCAGGCCGGCCGTGGCGGCCTCCTCCCCGCGCGATCGCTCAGCCGAAGCTGACAGGAAGCATATACAAAAGCGCGGGAGGCCGGGGAAGGCCATTTGCATTATTCTAATGCCCGGCCGGGTGGGTTTATGGCGGGGGTGGGGGTTTTCTCGCCAAAAGTCTCGCGCTTTTGTAGTCGGCCCGATCTTACCTGCACTTGCGGGTGGGCCCAGGCGCCGATTGTGGTTTTTGTCAAAAAGGGTGGTTGTGGCGTAAGCGCGGCGGGATCCATTGTGATCGCTGCCAGACGAAACACACGTCTTAATTGTAGTTCTATGGATACATCAGTAATACTAGAATTGACAGATACCACGGGAAGAAATGAGTAAATATTGGGGAACAACATCGCGGTATGTATGTAGGCATGTGGCCACATGTCGTTGACATGGTATTTTCCAACTTGGTTTTTTTGTCTCTAATAATTAACACAAATGATGCGTACCTCACTTGTTTGCCTAAGAAACGCAAACACATTCTTAATTTGCAAATATTCATCGGTGAATGTTATTGTGCCTGAACTGTAGGTGGTTTATTCGTCACCCAGTTAACTTGTTATGCACGGCGATTGCGAACATACCTTAGGCGAGAAGTAAAATAGCAGAATAGTCATTTTCGTCCTTGAACTATTAGTCGAGGCTCAGTTTCATCCCTTAGCTACCAAATAGTCATTTTAATCCTCGAACTCTCTAACATTGTTCAATTTTGTCCATCATCATGCTACATTGGTGTGCCTCATCAAAATCCGGTTAGTTAGGGTTCGTAAAATACCCTTTCTACCCTCTATATGTTGCATATGCCCGTGCCTATCTAACATTCCCACCCGTCTGAGTATTGTCGTAAGGCACCATTTATACTTATCTTTAAACTGAAAAATAGATAGAAATGCGTTCACTATAATTTAGTTGTATTTTTGCATGTATATAAAGTGGGATTGTGGGAGGGGAAATATGAGATGCGGCTCTCCTCATGATGTGAAAACGAGAGAAGGATAAAATGGTCACTTGAAACCCTAGTTGGCATGACACGTAGGACAGATGATGAAATTAAGACTTGTATAAAATATCAAGGATTGAAACAGTCGTTTTAATAGCTCATTGACAAAATTGAGCCTCACTAATAGTTCGAGGATAAAAACAGCTATTCAACTAAGATTCTTCTTAGGAAGAACCTTAATTCACCAAACTAAAGACCAAATCACAAACTACCTCTGACCCGCATGCATTTGTTGCGAAGCTCCACCGTTGGTCTTATAGATGGCATTATGTATTGGCCTTTTTTTTTGAGAATTTAACATATATTGTTTTGAGTTATATGCCAATTGTTGTGGCAGTAGTCTAAAATCCATAAATATGATTTATGAGATGACTATTTCGTGAAACAACAATATTTTTGCATTACAAGATATGATACATACAACTTCCTTGAAGAAAGGCATGGACATTGATGTTGTCTTATGTTAATGGTCTCATACATTGCCATATAAAAATAAGAGTATTCAGCAAACAACCCCTAGGGCATTTTTTTTAAATTGTGACATAGTAATTGCACAATCACTTAATTTGTGCATACATAGAAAATAAGTGTTATGAGTTCCATATCAATAATAGCCCGTATAATGATCTGATGAGTGGTTTTGCAGTCCTAAATTTTAGCTTACAAGATAATTTTCGCGAAACAACCCTCTCTTGCTCTTATCTCCCCTCTCATCCATGTCATCGAAAATCTTACATGGAATTGCAACGATACGACCCATGAACAACATTTGTGTTGTCTCCCAATCCACGCATGCGTGTATAGACGGAGCAAATTTTATCGATCCATATCTTGTCAGAAACTGTTTATGATGGATTGAATGGCGCACATTTTGGGTTACGGAGAAATGAGCACATTGGATGGAGTAGGAGGCACGTGCCACTCTCCATTTGCACTGTTGTCCCCTTCGATTTTTCCTGGTTGACCAAAGCCAAATAATGCCAAGAGCTCCCGGACGCCGTCCTTCGCTATATATTTCACCCTTGCCCCCCGTACAAAGCCTTAGCTTCTTTCTGTCCGTCAGCCTGTCCCCTTCAAATCTTTCGTGTCCACTTCTACTTGCCTCCATATCATATCGATCACCCAGTAATAATCCCATAAGTCCATTGATCGTGGTCATCTCCTCGATCCAATCCCATCCCATGGCCGCCGCGAGCTTCGACGCCGACCTCCCGCGGCACGGCGGCGCCGCCGGCCGGACCGGCCCCCTCGGCGTGCACGCCGCGTCGCGCAAGATCGGCAAGCCGGCGGGCGGCGGCGGCGGGCACGGGCAGCAGGAGCGGAAGCCGGTAATCATCTACATGGTGTCCCCCAAGGTCATCCATGTCGAGGCCCACGAGTTCATGCCGCTCGTGCAGCGGCTCACCGGCCCGGACGCCGGCGGCCGCGGGGACAAGAAGCAGGCCGGCAGGGCGTCGACGTCCGGCGGCGGCGCCGCTGGAGACTCCTCCCCGAGGGAGGAACGGGAAGGCGGCAAGGGCAGGGCGGCGCCGCCGGTGCGCGTGAAGGCGCGCGCCCTGAACCGGCCGGCCGGCCCGGCGGTGTCGGTGTCGGTGACGGCGACGGCCACGAGGCAGCAGGCCGGCGGCGCCGCCGCCCCCTCGGCGTCGCCGGCGTCGGGGTTCATGTTCCACGACCTCAGCCCGCTCCGCGGCGCGGCGCTCAAGGGCGAGCACCTCCCGCTGGTGTCCCCCGGGTGGCTGCACCACGTCGGCGACCATTTCCTGAGCCCCGGCGCCGCCGCCGCCGCGCTCGGGTCGCCGTCCGCCGGCTTCCTCGACATCTTCGGGCCGCTGTCCTCGTCGCACCATCAGCAGTGATCGGATCGGATCAACCGGTGAGTGGTGACATGACATGCGTCATGCATGGCCGGCCGGCATGCGCTAGGGTTTCTTGCATGCACCCGGCCGGGCTTGAATGATGCATGACCACTGACAGGATCGAAAGGATTCGAAGCCATCTTCATTGAGCGTTTGATTAGGCTGGCTCAGGAACTGTATATAGTTTAGGTTTTTTCTGTTTTCCCTTCGATCCAATCATCCAATCACTTCACGAGATCAGGAGAGGACAAGGATTTCAAGCCGGTGCCGCACTTGTCCGGAGATGAAGATGGAATTGGAAGCAAAGGAGGAGGGGAACAAAGGGGTAACTACATCTTATGTAAAAATATAATGGAGTTCTCTGAACTTCTGGTTTGTTCTTTTGTTTATAATTAGTAGTTTGTGATGTGTGTTTTCTTATACAAGGATGACTTTGTTTTGATTTTGGTGCAATGCTAGTTGTACATTAATAATGTATGTATATGGTACCATTTGGTACACTACTCATGGAATTGATTTATTTTATTGATTCGTTTTAGTGGCGTGCAAGTTAATCAGCTGACAGCTTGCTAGCTAGCTAGCACAATGTATGCAGTAATGAACTCTTGCAGGGCCTGCAGCAGCTAGTTGGTTATGGAATTGGGGAATACAAAATACTACATGAATATCCTGCTGCTACTGCTGGTGTGTCTACCTTGATGCAACTTTTGTTTACTCGTATATTATCTATGTGAAATGTGCATCTATCATCATGGGCACCCACTTCTGATGAAGAGAGAAGATCAGTTTGGGATTATATTCCAGGAGACATCTCTGTTCATTCATCACTATACCCTTTTTTTTTGCGTAACCATCACACTATAACCTTTGAGCTGGCAATTTTTTTTGTAAAGGCAATGCCTTTTAAATCAGGAGGATCGTGCGTGGATATATTAAGTGAGGAGCTGCAAACTGTAATGCGTGTATTTTTTTTATAACATGATTTAGAACAGAATTAAACCTGAAGAATTAATGGCTTGTACGTATGCCATAATAAGTTCTCATGAATAAACTTTAGTGGAATAACCCTATTTCTCATGGTTATACTAATTATTAATTTGTGCGGATGAAACGATGAGGGTTCAACACTCATTTCATTCCACAAAACCAAACAAAAAAGTGAGGAGTGAAAAGATGATGCATGATCCTTTTCCTCAAACCCCCCACCCCAACATTGCCCATGAAAGCGTATTTACCCAGGCTAGTACCTTACCTCAGCGACTCAGCTTTACTGGCCTATATTGCTGGTTCAAAGGCAGTATCATTTTTCTTTCATGATAGGTGATAGCTCCTGATTTTTCCTTTTGATCGAATTGCAAATTTGCACTGGTGGAAACGTCCGAGGGTCTAACTTTTACTAATTAACTTTATTTGCGTCTTCGATTAGAGCCATCATCTCTTTGTTATGTATATTAAGCTCTCCTCAAAAGAGAACAATTTGCTAGATAGAGTAGTTCTGAGGATGAACGTATTTACATGAACCTGCAAAGTTTGTTTGTCTGGACTAGATAGTTCTGAGGATGAACGTATTTCATGAGCTGCTAAGGCAAACATTGGCGATGTATGTTTTGCAAGGGAAACATGAAGGGCGAGGCATATATTTGATTGCCACGTTCTGGCCAGCACAGCTTGCACACATCCACGCACGCCTAGTGTGTTCCGTACGCTATCATAAGAGTCGTGCGTGTCACAGACGCACAAGTAAATAGCAAATTGAGCGAAAGGTATATATATGAGCAGGGGGTTTTTACAATATTATTCATTAGAATTCCTAGTCATCAAAAGGGCATTTGGTCTAGTGGTATGATTCTCGCTTAGGGTGCGAGAGGTCCCGAGTTCAATTCTCGGAATGCCCCAATTTTTTCGAATTATTTTTTATTCTTCTATTATTATTGTTTTTTCAACTTGTACAGACCTGCTCTCACCTGCTTAGCAACTAACACCGCCCGGTTGAGAGAAAAAAATATACTAATTAATTTCGGTTCCAGAACAAGGATTACATTACGTTGACCCGCAGCACATTACGCGAGACAACTCTCTTTTGTACCGACGCTTTCGATATCTTTAATTTATTCTCTTTCGCAGGTCAACTGCCTTTTGCTTAACGGGAGAGAAGAGCTGGATCCTCGTCACGGTTAGACTTTTTGGAAAAAGAACAAGAAAAGAAATGCACCACTAAATATTCATGCGGTCTACTAATTAGTATTCCTCAGTACAGGTTGATCTGAGAACTTAGTGTAACTTGAAAACTTTACGGCGCGGCATCATTTCCTGTTAGGGTCAGCTCATAGGAAGGCATCTGTCATTCTTATTCGATTTATCGGGCACACGGTAAAGTCTTTACCGTGTGCAATAGTGGCTTTGCCGTGTGCCGCGGGCACACGACAACTGTGCCGATTCCGGTAGTGCTAGTACGATGAGATAGGCAAATTGCAAGTTAAGTGCTAAAATGACCTTTCTTAATTTGGTAATAGCTAGCTAGGGTGCATGTGTTTGGGTGCAATATTTTAATGCACCACGTACTACACTGCATCCAAATGCAAACCATTTCCTGCTCCTTTGCACAACTAAGCACCTAACAGAGAACTTGCAGGAAAACTGACATACAGTTGTGTTCTGTGGTTTTCAGCCTCACATGTCAACGTTTTGTGCGCCTATATATATATGGCCTGCTGGTGCTGAAACCGATGGTCAGAGATGCCTTTGCTAATAAGCGGATGTATCTTCCGAGGCATCTCCAGCCACTTACGTGAATACATAAGACATCTAGTTATCTAAGTTGTTGCAAACTGAGCGTATGCGTCTGTACCGTGTTTGTAAAAAAAATTTGGAATCTTCCACTAAGGATAGGAAGTGTTAGGCCACGTGTCTATCTATAATTAGGCATATGCTATAACTTCATCAATTTTAAGATATGCCAGCCAACATTCATATATAGATATATGTGAATGCATGTCTGTACTGAGTTTCTAAAAAAAGGTTATAATTCATAAAGATTAGGAAGTAGTCTATATGTATCCATACCTCTTGGTTCTAGAATAGGTCTGTTTATCTGTGATTGGCATCATTGATGGTTTAGTAACTATCTGTCTTCCCCTTGGTTCTAGATTAGGCCTTGTTACTTTTGGTGATCGGCATCATATTGTTTACTGGTGATTCTTCCGGTAATCTTCCTTAAGGAACTTTCTCCAAGACCCAACAAGTGTTATGCTTAGTTTCAGTTTCACCGATCCGAAGTGGAGATAGAAAACCCACAGAGGGACTATTTCATTCTTGTGACGATGAAGGGGAAATGATGAATGCGTGCCAATCCTTCTTTTTACGTTTTTATTAATTAGCACTTAAGTTAAATTCTTGCAATTTTAAAAGAACTGCATACTAGATTGGGACTGAAACTAGATTGCAAAATTTATGTGCTCAGTTGGATAGATATATGTTTGATCCATAGGTTAAGGTGAAATAAGCGATTAAAAGATTTTGATGCGTGCAATTAGTTTCTTAAATCCAAGTATTCATTCTCTTCTTGGTTGGGAATCTTACTTGACACCTTTCACGCAAAGTAACTAGATTTGATGCTTACGCATAGCAACTCACTATTTAAGGGGAAAATGCAGGTGCACATTTCAAACATTGGCTGTCGTCATTGATTGCTTCGGTTTCCATCGATAGTAAGCTTCCTGGCAGAAAAAACGAACTACTTGTTTTTCCAAAGAAATATATGGGAGAGAGAGACGTGTTGACATTAACATTTTTGAAACCAGGGCATCTCCGGTAGCGGCAGCGGCTTTAAATTAAACTTTCAGTATACATTCAAATGCATACTGTCAACTCGTTGAAAAGTTCCACAAGTTTGATAAATCTTTCAAAAATATCAGCAAGCGTTGTGTCATCTCATCGCCAGCTTATGTGCGGTCTCACTTGGAAGTTGGAACGATCGAAGAGGCAAGATAAGGTTTTGTGTTACTATGTTTGAGTGCACGTAGTTTTTGTGTTACAAATTAAGTACAGAAAATGAGGTTTTATGCAACAAATAGAAATATATATAATTAGTGATTTGTGAATTTTGCTTTAGTAATTAAGTTCCAATATACACGGAGTTGAAAAGATTTATTTAGTCCCAAGATAAGTGCTCTCTTCGTGAATCCCAATCCGGCAAACAATCTCTGATGGAGCATACGTACATACGTACACCGTTGGACTTCCACATCTATAAAGATTTTAGGGTCTGTATACTTTCTAGAAACTTGTTGGCGTAGCACTAGCAGGCTAGCAGCTAGGGTCCAAATAAATCTTCAGGAAAGAAGTAAATATCATGAATTGTATACCACAAAATAAATTTATATGTTTAATAGTATGTGCCATAAATGTCTTGCATCTTGCTAGAACATCAGGAATGTATAGTACTCTGTATATATTTACGTCGAAGCATATAATTTTGGAGGTTAATTTTGTTTCAGTATACAACAGGTGCAAACACCCATCACTACCGGAAATGGGAACAGTTCTATCGGCCGGGAGTAGTATTCCTCGATCCTATTTGACGACGTACATTTTTGGCCATCAAACTATAGCCAAAGTTTGATTTTGGCCATCGAACTCAAAAACTAGAAATCTTTGATCATCGAACTCTTAAAACCGTTCATGTTTGACCATTGGGCTGTTTTGAAGAGTGGTTTTGCCGGCGTGGACGCCACGTGGAGGTGAGACACATACGTGACGCCGCGGCCCGTCCGCCGTCCGATTGCTGCCGCCGCCGCCTCCTGCCGCACTGGCCACCACGACTGCTGCTGCCACCGCCGCCCGCGGCTCACCTGCCCATAGCCGCCACCCGCCACTCGCCTGCCTGCGGTCGCCACCCACCGCTCGCCCGGCCGCCCGCGGCCACTGCGTTCCACCCAGTGCACACCTGTCGCCGCTAGACCGAGTGAGGGAGAGAGAGAGGGAGAGGAGAGATGGAGGGGCAGTGGGTGTCGGGTGGAAGGAGAGAGAGAGAAAGATGACAGAGGGAGAAGAACTCTGACATATGACATATGGGTCCCACCTCCACGTGGCGTCCATGTCAGCAAAACCACCCTTCAAAACAGCCCAATGGCCAAATATGAACGGTTTTAAGAGTTCCATGGCCAAAGATTTCTGGTTTTTGAGTTCGATGGCCAAAACCAAACTTCGGCTACAGTTCGATGGCTAAAAATGAACTTCTTCCTTTATTAAATACCCTGAACTGTTTGTTTGATCCAATAATGCTGATGACCTGATGTACCGCATGACTTGATGTGCAAAGGGCAGTAATAATGGTCTTCGTGCAATCACTACAAGGAACTATTTATTCCGTGATATAACCGTTATATCGCGGATTGCTGAAAAACTGTCACAAACTTGCGTTTGCGATGATTTAAATTTTCATGGTGGAATGAGCGTTATTAATTCAAGAAGACGACGTTTCTTAATAAACGTCACGGTCTGTGACGTATCTTGACTGTCACGGAATAGCCCAAGGCCCATGGAGCCCAACCCATAGCCCACTATTCGTAACAAAACAAATCGTCACGGTTGCTGCTGACATGGATGTGATGTGGCAGCTGACTTGGATGTGACATAGCAGCTGACTTGGCACATGAACATGACATGGCACCTACGTGGATGATGACGTGGCACCTACATGGATGATGACGTGGCACCTACGTGGCCAATGTGGACGATGACATGGCACCTACGAGGACGATGATGTGGCACCTACGAGGACGATGACGTGGCACCTACGCGAATGATGATGTGGCACCTACGCGAATGATGACGTGGCACCCACGTGGACAATGGCATGGCACCATTTTGTTCAGCCATTTCAGAATTGCAATTCGAAACCATACAATTTCCAAAATAACAATTCCATACATTCATCTTCATAATTTTTTGCACAACAAATTAAATAGAACATAGAAGGCATCACAAAATAAACTTGATCTAGGTTTTCAGATGTTTGCCCATATCAATACTTTGAGCCAGTGCCTTGCTTGCTTTATAAGTCTTTGGATTATAGTTCCCGTTGACCGTTGTTGACACAAGGTGGACTAGCCATTCTTTCATGTTGTCTGGTGCTGCATGCAAAGAACAAAAGGTAATTACTAGGGTGAGATCAAAAACCAAGAGAGTTTTTAAAAGACATACTAGACAAAAGGTAATTGAAGGGTGATGAATTATAACAGAAACAAAAAGGGATAAAAAAAGATAGAGAAGTGCTGATAGAGCATGTGAACTGCACCTTATGGTCAATTTGTTCATACAACGAAAACAACCGTCCATGCTCAGAATCCTGTCAGGAAAACTACAAACATCAGCTCTGCTAGCAATATTATTATACTGGCAGCCAACATTTAGTTCAACATTATACTGGTGCTGCCATTGTCATGGACACATATCGCACCTAATTACCATCATAAGGATAGGACCAACAGTAAGTTATATGCTTATTCATTTTAACAGAACATATATATGTGAGCTTGAACATAGTCACGAAAGCATAGATACAAAGGATAATATACAAAAGAAGACCATGCAAGTCAGGTATAGCTAACAGCAAGTAAGTTTGGCTCTCCAAAACATCAAGATAGTACTTAATTGCTCAAATGTCATTGTATGAGATACCACATGGTAACTATACTATCCACTGGTAGCATTTCAAGAACAATCAGATACTATGACAACCCAGCCTTGATTCTAAGGTAACATGCATCACAAAGAGCAATGCACAGCATAAACCACTTAGAAGCATGCAATGGTTTACCTTGAGTCACAAGGGTAATCACCAATCCTGACATATTCTTGACTAAAGGCATTGCAGCTTCCCCTCAGGCTCCTCCAGTCCTTGCACATAGCAGAAGAGCATTACACTGAAGTAACAGTCTGAAGCAAACAAAGAATCAATCAAACAAAGAACCAACCAGACACTGCCTAACCCACAGACGACCCTATCTCTAAGCCATTCATGCTGATGTGTTACACGGCAGCAAGGGCGCCGCACAGTCGTAGCCATTTTCTTCCGGCTCCTTTCATGCGCTGCTCATAACACTCCTTGACTACTTGTACGTGTTTATAGAAAGAAACGGAGTAGAAAAGTAAAACATGGCCCCTTCTAGCATTGTTGTTATATTGATCTTTACTCCCTCTATTCTAAAAAGAAGACACTACTTTAGATTTGTTTTAAATCCAATTATCTCAAATTTAACCAAATTTATATAAAAAATATTAATATCTATATTATCAAATAAGTATCCATAGATATTCGTTATGAACTCCGTATATATATTTTCATGCCGGCCGCCAGCACGTACCTCCTCTCACCCGTCGCTATAAGAACCCCAGCCGCTCACCACCCCATGGCACCCCGAAAGCACTCACCTCCTCGCTCCCCCGCTCCGAAGTCCGAACAAGCAGCGAATAGCTAGCCTGTCCTAGCTACCTGTTGCCCGGACCCATGGCGCCCGCATGGCTCTCCGTGCCCCGCGCCCCCTCGAGCCTCCTCCGCCATGATCACCGCCACCCTGCAGCTCGCCGCCGTGTGACTCGGGCAGCGTTCCGGCGCCCGGGGACCGCCGCCGCCGCCGTCGTTCATGCCGCGGCGCAGAGGACGAGGCTGCCGGTCGCGGTGGCCGCGGCCACGAAGATGGACGCTACCGCGAGCGGCGATGAGCGGCTGAGGACGTTCGTGGAGGAGATGCGGGCGGTGGCGATGCGGCTGCACACCAGGGACCAGTCGAGGCACGGGGAGAAGGAGGTGCCCCTGGAGCCGGCCGTCGCCATGTGGGAGCCCACCCTCCAGGGCTTCCTCCGCTTCCTCGTCGACAGCAAGCTCGTCTTCCAGACGCTCGAGGCCATCGTCGACCGCGCCGCCGTCCCCTGGTGTGAGTGACCCATCCATGCATGTTCCATTCCGACAGCTCTCACAGCTCTGCTAGTATTGCAATTTGCAAGCTCGTTTAGGCATTTTTTTAATATCTTTAGTCAAGGTTAGCAAGATCGATGATGCTGCCATGCATGCATGGTGGTTGAATGATAATCTTGTGTTATTATTGTCTATGGCTTTCATTCAGATGCTGAGTTCCGGAACACCGGGCTGGAGAGATCAGAGGCTCTCGAGAAAGATTTGGAATGGTTGAAGCAGCAGGGTCATACCATTCCTGAAGCATCTGATGTTGGCATTACCTATGCCGCCTTTCTTCAAGAGCTGTCTGAGAAGGAGCCCCAGGCATTTATCACTCATTTCTACAATTTGTACTTTGGCCATGCTGCTGGGGGCGTACTCATCGGCAAAAAGGTGCCCCACCCACCCCTTCTCTCTAAGAAAAATATATACAAACTTCAACATCGTACGAAACTTCTGCTGACATTTGAGTATGTAGTTTCTCACGATATTTGGAGTGATGTACCTTTTGTGTCTGATGTCGTCATATCGCACGATTTCCCTGTTAGGAATATATATGAATTATTGTGCCTTTCCTTTCCAATTATGGAAGTCTGTAATATAACTGTATGCTTTGGTTGACGTACAATAGGTAACTGAAAAGATCAATATCCAGAAAGAGCTGGAATTCTACAAGTGGGAGGGTACGTAATGTGTCGCAGCTGCAGCAGAATGTCCGTGACAAGCTTAACCAAGTCGCATCTGTAAGGCCCTTGCTGATACGTTATGCCTAATCCTGCTCATATGTTGCCGGCCGATGAATGAACATCTTTATGAACAGAATGACAGTCCTCTTTGATGTAATCTCTCTGCAGGCTTGGTCTCGGGATGAGAAGGACAGATGCCTGGATGAGATGGAGAAATCATTTATATGTTCAGTAGATCTCCGCCGCCACATGTTTACCTGAACTAAGATCAATGTCTGATGCAACAACCCTAAGTGCTGTCCATTCTAAATAAATAAACGTCTGCTAGACTCTTATTACCGTTGGGAATATATCATGTGTAGATCCTACTCTATGTGTGGAGGACTTGAGGTGGTGGTGGTGGCGTGTGTGTTTGGGGTGGGGTTGCAGCAATATATCCACGAAATACCAGCCAGAATATTGTGTTTCATGAGATGTCATGGAGATAATGATTGTGTCACTTCTATATATGTTTGCACTTTTCACTTTTTGAATACTGTCTACTATGTTATTTGGACAATTGACACTTATATATCGACTCTCAAGTGTGAACTTTAATCCCATGCATGTTCATGCATAGCTTTCATAGTTTCATCTAAAATGACCCTAGTAGGTGTGTATTTCCTCTGTCTGAAAAATTAGTCCATATATCTCCTCGCAAAAAAAGAGAAATAAAAATCCATCTAGTTTTTGTCTAAGCCAAACCTTTTAAACTTTGACTATAAATATCTTAAATTTTATATGGATTATTGATAACATAGTATTTGCATCAGTAGATTCACAATAAAAAGTATTTTCATAATATATATCTCTTTGATATGAAGATCTAGACCATGTCAATGCTCTAATTGACTTGTATTTATGATTGGAGAAAATAAGTATCAAATGTGGACTTTTATCCTATTGTCTGCATTGATGTGGGTTATGTTGTTTTTTAGTGAGCTGTTCGTTCGGCTCATTTGACTTAATAAATGGAAATATCAACTGTTGTTATTAGTACAATTGTATTATTTGGATTTGGTCAAAATAAACTTGCCAATCAACTCACATAAGTTAAACCTAATGATGGGTCCATATCCATTCAAAATGAGCTAGCGGTGAAATGCGCCCAAATAAATTACATCCTGTATGCTTCCACTGAGGTGTAAATTACATGCCACTGGCATAACGCATCATTTACTCTTTTTTCTTTGTTCCTGCTGTCTGTATGTTTTCCAAGAATGCATCATCATCGAGTGTTTGATCTTGCTCGAAGGTAAATCCTGCTCGGTTATAGAGGTAGGTGTAAGGTATCATGAGGGGGAATTCAAGATTCCGGCCTGCACTTGTGACTTTTTGTGTGTGACTATTGTAACTTTTTTTGAATGATTCAAGCTTCTGGATTTTTTTTCTCGCTTCACTATCTCCATCCCAAATGCCGGTCCGATCCAGACGTTCAGCTACCCTTTGATACAGTTCCAATAATTTGAGGTCGACTCTTGTTTCGGTATGTACTGCTGCAAGATAGGTTTTTGCAACTCTCTGTTTTGGTGGTGAAAGATTGCAAGCCTAGGTTCTTCTGTGATACCTCAACCAAAGTTTTTTTTTGGTTAATTGGATATATGCTATTACAATTTTCACTCTTCGGAGATATATATCATTAGTATTCGCAATATCGTAAATGTGCCATGACAATTTAACAAGTCTTTAAAATATGCCATTACTTACCCATTCGATATCTTTGTAAAATTGTTTGGTCCAAAATACCCCTATCTTCTTCGTCCTTCCATGTCCGGCCATATATAGAGGCCACCATCTCGACCACCTCCATCACCTCCATGTCCGGAGATGTCTTGGAGACGCGCGGGTTGCGTGCAAAGCATGAACACGGCGACGCATGCGCAGGCCGAGGGTGGAGCATGGCCACAACAATGGACGGGAGGGCGCTAGGGCAGAGAATGGCCACTGTATGTGTTGGTAGATGATACATCATGTGGTTTTATTTATAAAAAATACAGCATACTAAAGGATAGTGGGTTGGTTTATATAAATACTAGGGGGCTACAAAATTATGACATACGACTGAATCATTTCTTGCTTTATTATTAGGTAGAGATAAGGTAAGGCACTCATAGTTGCAAAATTATGACATACTGCTGAATCAATTCTTTCTTTATCCTTGACTAGCAAATATGCCCATGCGATTCTATGGGGTGAGCACGAGCGCGAGACAGGAGAACTTATGATCAAATCTTATGGTTGGAGCCCATGTTGCTCGCACATCAACGATCATGTTGAAAGATGACACAAATCCTGCTCTTATTCGATTTTTCTTATTTTAAGGGATACGAGGGTCCACCCGCCGGTGTCCCATGACGGACCAATAGTCAAACTACTACGGAAAGGGTCCTCGCTTCAGTAATAGGAGAGATTCAGCGGTATGTCGTAACTTTGTAAAAAGCCCCTAATATTTATGAGAATCAACTCGAGTTTTTCCTTACATTGTAATTTTTGTGAAGAACCATGATGTTTTATCTAATCAAAGCGCAGTGTCTCGGCTTCTCTCGTTGTTCCGTACCGTCGCACGCATCCTTCGTATTCTCACACCACTCGTATCCCCGCCGTCGACCTATCGTTATTCCCTCCTGCGGTGTCTATTTAGGATCTCTTCTTTGTCGTGCTGCTACTCGGATACAGAATTGACAATGTCTTTAGCTCCCTTGTGCCTTCGCCGAAGAAGTCTCCTCACCTGTAGCAACGCACAAATATATTTGTTAGTTATATTTTGAAAGAAAAATAAATGTCACTATATACATATTCTTTTTTTGTCATTAATTCACTTCCTTAAAATATTTCACATAATACAATTGATGAGAAAAAAATTATAGACGATCTCCTGATCTTGTCCTTGTAGAAAAATAAGTTATAATGACATAATTAAAAACAATATTATGCATCCATTTTATGTAGAAAAGTTCACAAATATAGAGAATGATAAAAAACTAGCTATCTGCAGAATTTACACGGGCCATCTTGCTAGTATTTTTATCCTGGCTAGTGGCTACAGCTTTCGTTGATAAATATCTGATATGAGATACTCTCTGGAATGTTTTTTTTCTAAAAATAAAAGTCACCTTAAGCTGTAGTGTAGAGGTTGTAGTGAGTGGTCGAAAAATAGTGTAACTAGAAAACATGATACGATGGACGGGCCGGTAGCTCTCATACGCCACGAAATAAAATCATATATTTGTCTTCTGCCTCCAATTTATCGTTGAAAAGTCTGGTTGGAGATATCAGAGAATAGCGTGAGCCGTGAGATAAACACGTCTCCTTTGTGACTGCTTATAAGAAACAAAAATCGAAAAACTCTACTGTTAATTGAAAGGGTCGTCATTGTTGTGGGCAACCTCGTCATTGAGTGAGCACATGTTTCTTCCTCCTCCCCCCGTTCCTCCCGCCATTCAAATCATTCTATTCCACGCGTCTGTCATCCCCACGCCGCGTCCTCGCTCTCAAGCTGCGCCCTCCGGCCTCCGCTACCGCACGCCGCTCTGCCACCGGCGCCATTCCCCTGTCTCTATATATACTCCAACTCCAACCATTGCTGCCCAACAGCCACCCGCAAGTCCATCAAAGAGGGAAAAAAACAGCCACCCGCAAGCTCTCGCTCCCAGACTCAGCTCCCACGAGACTTCTATCATTTCCGGCCTGAACACAGCGAGTCCGCGTGCGGCGTGTGGCGTGTGGCGTGGTGTCCCCGGCCAGCTCCATGGCGCTCACACTGCTCTCGGTTCCCGGCGCCCACTCCCTCCTCGACGGCGCCACCGCGAGTCGCTCCCGGCCTGAACCCACTACCCGTGCGGCGGCGAATGCCGTGTTCCGGGCACGGCCGCCGGCGAGGTGGAGGCTGGCGGCGGCCGCGACGGAGATGGCCCCTGCCGCTGCGACGGCGGAGGGCCTGGGCAGACCGTTCATGGAGGAGATGCGGGCGGCGGCCATGCGGCTGCACACCAGGGACCAGGACAGGGGTGGAGAGAAGGAGAAGCCCATGGAGCCGCCCGTGGCCCAATGGCAGCCCACCGTCGACGGGTACCTCCGCTTCCTCGTCGACAGCAAGCTCGTCTTCCAGACGCTCGAGGCCATCGTCCACCGCGCCGCCATCCCCTGGTGTAAGTGATATATATATATATATATATATATATATATATATATATATATATATATATATATATATGGCACCATATCCTATGCAAACCAGCTTCGTATGCAAACTCTTACTACAGCCGCTGGATCCCATCCGATGGCCACGTAAAGAGGTGGGAAATTTTAGCACATAAACCCTCCGACCATTAGCTTTTCTAACCACAATTTCTCTAAAACCCCCTCCTGACGTTAATCACCAAACACGCGTACACGCCGTCATGAGGCCGCGCGTGGTTCCGTAAGATCAGCAGCCTCGTCGTCGGCCTCGTGGCGCTGCGCGGCCACGAGCCCTGCAGGCCGGGTAGCGTCCATGTATAAAAGCAGCATCAGTTTTAGTCTAAGCTCAAAGAGTACGCGCGCGATGATTATATCACATTCGACATTGCAGGAAAAAAATTATTTGTATGAATTGTCGTTACTACACGACTCAAAACATTCATTCTAAGCACAAATTAAGAAAGAGATTATAGTACTACAACAAAACGTTTTGAAAGACAACCACTGTATATGTGTTATCCATTAAATCTTCCCATGATTTCAGTTAACAGCGGCGCCGAACTTGTGGACGCAGCGCACGGCGATCTTCTGCAGCTGCATCTCCTGGCCGAGCACCAGCTAGCAGCGCCACGCCATGCCCTCCACACCCAGTCCGCAGACCCTTCGCCTTCACGTGATCACGTCCACCCTAGTTTGCATAGGATGCGTTTGCCTATATACATATATGTATATAACTACATCTCGAACTAGCACAACACGTTGGCCCCCGATCCAAATTTTGGTAGCAAAAGATGCTGCATGATGCTTGTTGACGTTCTAGGTTATCTATGTCGTCTTTCAGATGCCGAGTTCCGGAACACGGGGTTGGAGAGAACAGAACCACTCAGGAAGGATTTGGAATGGTTCAGGCAACAAGGTCACACGATTCCTGAACCATGTGCTCCTGGCATTGCGTATGCTTCCTTGCTGGAAGAGCTGTCTGTGAAGAACCCGCAAGCATTTGTCTGCCATTTCTACAACGTGTACTTTGCTCATACTGCTGGAGGCCGAATCATCGGCAAAAAGGTGCCATGAAGGATTATTATTAGGATCAGTGTATTTTTTTTTCTTTTCAGTTTAGGGCAAAATTGTAATAAATCAGAAATAATTCCGTTGCTTGTATGTTTTTAACTGAGAAATTAATTCTGATCGTCAATATAGGTTGCTGAGAAGATTCATATCCACAAAGAGCTGGAGTTCTACCAGTGGGAGGGTGATCTTTCGCTGCTGCAGCAGAATGTCCGCGGCAAGCTTAACCATGTCGCTTCCGTAAGGCTCTTCCTGAAACATGACTTTGTGCCTCTTCCTGAAACATGACTCTGTTCCTCAGCTGCCGACAATCCATAGGTTTTGATCAACAACATGACGATTCTGATGTGTACCTGCTACTCGATCTGTAGGGCTGGTCTCGGGCGGAGGACAGCTGCCTGGACGAGATGGAGAAGGCGTTTACCTGTTCAGTAGATCTCCGACGCCATATGTTCCCCTGATTTAAGATAGCTGTCTGATGCCCGTTAAAGCGTCCATTAGAGCAACTCCAACCGTCCCCTTTCCTCTTTCCCTTTTTTATGACAATAGGGGAATCCCCTTTCACATTTTTAAGTTATTGGGGAGAAGGTCTCCAGCAGATCCCCTTTCCCTTTCCCCTTTCCATCCTATCTAACATACGGGACCCACCTGTCATTGGGCCAATCTGTCTTTCTTCTTCCTCACCTCTCCTCTACACTCTCTCCTTGCTTGCACTCACGGGCGACCGGCAAGCATGGCGGGGCACCACTTGCGGGCGGGCGGCGCGCACGGCGTTGTGCGGCTCGCGGGGGCCGGCCCACACAGCGGCGTGCGGCTCGCGGGCCGGCGGCGCTCGGCGGCTAGCGGCTGGAGGCGGAGCCCTACGGGCCGGCGGCGCTCGGCGGCTGGCGGCGGCCGGACTCGGTGCGGCGGCGCGAGACCTGGAGCGGCTCGCCGGGCGATGTGGCTTGCCGGCGCGCGGCCTGGAGCAGCTCGCCGGGCGATGTGGCTCGCCGGCGCGCGGCCTGGAGCGGCTCGCCGGGCGATGTGGCTCGCCGGCGCGCGGCCTGGAGCGGCGCGGCGGCGACGACCTGGAGCGGCTCGCCGGCAGCGCGGCTTGGAGCGGCACGACGTCGTTCGGCCGGGCGGCGCGGCTCGCCGGCGCGCGGCTTGCCGGCGCGCAGCCGGGCGGCGTGCCCTGGCGCAGGTCACCGGCGGCTCACGGGTGGCCGACGGGGAGCAGGCAGGAAGGGTGCTTGGGAGGGAGGGAGAAGAAAAGGAATGAAAGGGGATTGAGAAAAAATTGGAGTTGATTGAGAAAAGAAAGGGGAGTGGAAGGGTGAAAAGGGGGATTGAGGAAAAATAAAGGGAAAGGGGATTATGAAAGGGGATCTGCTGGAACTGGTATTTTGGAGTTCAATCCCCTCTAACTAGGAATATAGGGAAAGGGGATTGTTTTTGGAGAACTGTTGGAGTTGCATGCTCTTAGAGCAACTCCAAGAGATTCTCTAAATTCATTATAATTGTTAGTTTTAGAGATTTTGATTAAAAAGGTACCTTCCAACAGCTTTTTTATTTGGTTATGTAAACATAGTCACTCTCTATTCTGGATTTCTCGCTCTTCAAATATAGAAAAGTGAATAGTTTTTCAGAGTGCACACAAGATATAGAAAAGCTGTTGGAAAACGAAAACATATAGAAAACGATTTTTATACAAATGACTCTCTAAATGATGATTTAAAGAGTAGGTTTTAGAGAGACTTTGGAGATGCTCTTGTAGCCAAATGTCCCGCTAAACCCTTATCGTCGGGTATTTGACGAATAATATAAACAACCCTATTGTTAGGGTGATATATTAATTACAACTCTAGATAGTCATGTAACAATAGGTATTCAAACCGTGGGATATATACCACGTGACAACGTACTCTACGAGTATATGACATGAAGACGTGTGATTTACATAATACAACTCTAGATATTCATGTAACAAATGTCCATGTGCTCTAGTGTTTTTCTCGTACTATCACACGCAGTCACAATTCTAACGTGACTTCGCTTCCATGAGCAACATGACGCGTGGCAAGAGAAATAGTTACCCTGCACTTGTGGGCACATTTTCTTCCAACGACCCTTGACAACGCTCTTCCAAAATCCTATAGAAATCCTTGTTGGTAGTGGTCATAATTAGTCGATAAAATGAACCAAATGATTGAAGACGATAATGATATACATATGTACTTTTGAACACTTCATTGACAACAGAATAGTGATTGGCAAGGTAACAAATGTTGGCGGTGTTCACTTCCCTGAAAAGGGAATGCGAATTTGGGTGAAAATATCACATCAAACACTATAGCGCACTGTAGCACTTTTCGTTTGTTTGTGGTAATCATTGTCCTACCATGACCTAACTAGGCTCAAAAGATTCGTCTCGCCGTGTACATCAAAACCATGTACTTAGTTTTTTTATTTACCTACATTTAATGCTCCATGCATGAGGAGAAAGATTTGATGTGATAGTGAATAGTAAAGTTTAGAGAGAGAAAGTTTGGGGGGAGTTTTGAATTTGAAGGGAAGTGAACACCGCCGTTGTTGCTTTTGTCATGAAGATGGATATCAAGCACCTATTTTTTTAATGCAGTTTTTCTCATGTTATATATATGGTCCATATATTATATGCATAGTTTCAAGTCTTTCTCAACCTCATAGTATATATTAGATATATTTGAACTTGAATATGTGAAATTTGAACTGAACCGAAACTGTTAATTCTGCTAGAAGCGGCCACTATAAGTGTGCTGGACATTATGGTTATGCAGAAACAAATCTTTTCTGAAAACAAAAATCTTCTTCGTTGCATATGTATCTTCTCTCAGGTTCTCAATTATACACACGCTTGTTTATGTGAACTATCTTATGGAATCGGGATTCACAGGACTAGGTTACAGTGACATCACAACAGTTGGAACAGGTGACCAATAATAAGTAGTGGTGGAACAGGTGACCAATTCAGTACTATGTATATGGTATATTATACATTCTACACAAATACAAAGTTACCAAGTAGAAACAACTAACTAAAACCTGAGAAATAGGATCTAATCATGTGAGAAAGTGTTGGATAAGCACCCTTGGCATGTATGCAACATGCAAGATTACAGAGATTTTCACCGTGGGAAGGGGGCCGGAGCCCAGTTTGGCCCCCATGTCTTCCGCCAGTGCCAATAAGTTCCTCACCCAAATAAATGTGGTGGTCTACTCTATAAATTAATTCTTATCGGCGTGTTATCTTGTTCCTTCTTTTTCTTTAGGCTTGTGTTGTATCCCACTATATATGTAGAGGTCTGAGGTGCTTTGCTGTTGCAAATCAATAACACTCCTCGTAAGTCAAGAAAATAGAAACATTTCGAATATCAACACTAAGGAAAGCTAGAATCGTGGGCCGGGATAGATTCAGCATACTGCTATTAGTATGGAGACGCGGTCGTTGTCCTCGTCGGGGTGACAGTTGCCGCCGGATCAGCAGGTTTCGTCGAGTCGCATTCACTGTCCTCGTCGGCGACAGCGGTCGGATTAGCAGGTCGCGCCCGGTCTCTGTCCTATCTCGTTGATTCACAGTGGCCGCCGGATCAGCAGCTAGCCAACTAAGGAGCTGGATCGCTGGTCTAGTGCTGGTCACTAGTTATGTACTTGAAATCGCTAAGTTTATGGAGCGATGGGTCACGCGGACGCGCTTGCGCGCGACCCACTCGCGCCGCCGCGCGGCGCTGCCGGAGGCGGAGAAGAAGGCTAGGGCGGTGCCGGGGTTAGGGTTCCGGGGTTACCTGGAGGGGCTCCAGTCGCCGGCGGACATAGAAAGGGTGGCTGGGGCGGCGGCCGGCCTGGCGGGGGCGACGGGCGGAGGGCCGGGCGGCGATGGCGCCGCCGGGCGGGCGGTGGGGGACCCCCGGTGGGCGGTGCGGGTGGCGGGGGCGGAGAAGGCGGAGGAGAAACGGCGCAGACGAGGTTAGCGCGGGGCCGCGGCAGTGGGTGGCGGCGAAGGCGGCGGAGGCCGCCGGAGCCGGGGGAGGAGATGGCGGCGGGGGCGAAGGAGGCGGCGGCGAACGCGGCCGACAGGTTAGCGTCGGCCGCGGTGGTGGACGGCGGCGGATGCCGCCGGAGCCGGGGGGGAGACGGCGGCGGGGGCGAAGGGGCCGCCGGCGGCGGCGGGTCGCGCGGTGCGCTAACGCGCGACGGGTCGCGCATTAGCGCGGTCCACTTGGAATGGTCGGCCAGCAAATCTTTCAGCCGCCTGTTATTTTCTGGACGTGGACCTTACTGTTATTCACATGCTCTGGTCCTGTCCCAGTCGTCGTGTACGGTGAAAGATAATGGAGAAATTGCCGCCCGGCCCGTTTCCCACCATACATGTATCATTATATTCTTTTATTTGTCCTATTACAGCAAAAATAAAAATCAAACTTATACCTATGGATGCAGTGGCAGATCAGTGCTGTCTATCACAGCCTAATAAAGGTAAGAAAGTATTTATATTTATGCTCTATTAGAATATAGATAAAGTGGAGACAGGCAAATAATTTTAGTAGCTGCGGGCTCAAATTTATCCAGCTTTTCTGTAAAAATTATTAGCCCATGTAGGAGCACGGAGTGCTGCACTAATTATGTTAGGCTTCCAAATCGGCATTATATTTTAGACAAGACACAGCTGCAGTCCCTAATGTGTTCCTTTGACCACATTTCTGTTGAAATTATATTGACAAAATCCAATAATGAATTCATGGGATTAAAGAAGTGTCTTGAAACACAAATCTACATGCGCAACTTCAAGTTTTCAAACTAAATTTAAATATTATAAGCCTTAATTCGATGTTTCAAGTATTAGTGATAGAGAGGAGCAATATACAAGAAGCATTTTACACATTTTTTTGGTAATCATGCTTCTAGCATTTTGTAAGATATCCTAGAAATAATAAATTGCCACATGTTTTTTTTGAAAGACCACTAGCGGACACTCACAATGTACAGCACACTCAATATCATGAATATACGTACGCAAACCCTATAAATACCTTCGAGAGACTGGACTAGCAGATGTCGAGATTGACAAAGTCATCACAAGCGTCTCACTGTTGATGGGCACGTCGGTTACCACTGAAAGAATAGTGTCGGATATTTCAGGAAAATGCGATACCAGTGCCGAGTCGATGACTCGAACCCTAGTAGTTCCACCATAAAACTTTACCAACTGATATATGATCAATTCACAAATTATTACATGTTAATCGCGTTTTTTCTTTGAAATTCTTATACACCACCAACGTCCAAAACATATTGTTTTTCAATAGAATACATCCATTATGAGCGAGAACAAGTGAGATGCATGGTACACATGTGTGGACATGCACAGCGCGCAGCTATCAATAAATCTTTCTCATCGAAGAAAAAATAGCCAACAAGAACCATCGGATAGATTCAGACACACCGCTGGTGTCGTATAGTTGCTGTCCGGCCTCGTCGGTTGACGGTGGCCGCAGGATCAGCAGCTAGCACAGCCGGTTAGTTGCTGTGCCTGTCACAGTGTCACTGCTCTAGTGCTGTTCACTACAGCAGTTCTGTGATTTGGAAAGGTCAGCGATTCTTGCAGCCGGTTATATTTCTTCCACGTGGACCTTTTGCTGTGATTCATATGCTCTGGCTTGTGTCCCGTCCTCGTGTCCGGTGCTGGCAGCCATGTGTCATACCAGCAAAAAAACAATGGGGCAATCATGATCCATTTCCTGCTATACCTATATTCTTTTTTATTTAAAATAAAGAATGAATGAATTTGTTCCTATGTTTTGAGGTCGGAACTCGTTTATATATATATATATGAATTTTATCTGTGCTTTATATATAAAGCTGGCTATGGTCTTTTATGGGAACTTGTTTTTATATTCCCTTTTGGTCCCGCGACATCGTGACCGCCAACAAATTCACAAAATCTAGGAGGTGATCAAACCGCATGTTTGTATGATCCAGGTTTCCAATTCGAACTAGTACGACCTCATGAACAGGGAGAAATTAAATAAAACTTCAACACCCACAAAGTTGTAGTATATTTCGGACCTTGTCTCCCTAAACAGCACACCACCCTGCGCTTGATCAATGGTCGCAAGCATTGGGTTTCAGGGTGCTTACCAACAAAGAGTAGCAGAACTAGGATTAAAAACTACCTCTGACGAATTCATGGTCCAGACCTCGCTAGTTCTACTCTCCATCAACCATCATTACATGTTCAAATGGGATTTTACCGGCAGCAGGTGTAGCGGCCGCCGGTCCTCGCCCCTCGCCAGACCGGTGGCTCCGCCACTGCCAACTAACACCGGTAGTTCTGGTAATAAAGTATCTACTTTTGTGCTTTGTTAGGATATAAATAAATTAGAGTGAGATAAGTAATTTTAATAGGTGTGAGCCTAAATTTATCCATAGATTTTTTTAATCTTTTCTCTTAAACTTACTGATTCATATACAAAAGTACGGGTATACGGGAAGTCACTAGTTGAGGCTGGTGGGGCGGATGAAGTATACGGGAAGTTCACTGGGAATAGAGGATCTAGAACCATCCACGATTTTACCGTCGCTCTCCCAGCACCCCGGTACAGGAAAAAATTACGCTATATGCGTACTGCACGAAGGGGTACCGAGTGTCACTGTATACCAACCTTAGGGCCTCTCCAATGTGAAACTTGGTCCTATACATTTAATGCTTCTATGAACCCGGTTTCATACATTGATAGCTTCGAACTTGCTCCGATCCTAATCAGCTAGCTACTTCCAACCGTTGGAGACGCCCTTAGGATAGGTACATTGGTACATGTCAACGGTCTGAAAGGTTGTCTCATATGCAGTGCCATGCAAGATTTTTACTGATGTAGAGAAAAAAGGTACATATTCTTTTGGAGATTACAAGTTTGTCCTATGACTATTATGTTTGGTTACCTTTATGCCTACTATTTCATTGATCTATCTTGTTCTTGTTGTATTATATGTGAATTCAGTATTCCCATGATGTTAAGTGTATCCATAAAAATACTTCTAACCATGGCAGCACCATCTCAGCTCAAAGACCTCGAATATCTAAGAGTGTTGTAGCTGCTGACCAAGAAGAGGCACCTACTAAAATCACAAGGCAAATGAGTGCAGCTAAAACAAGTGCCCTCACAAAGCCTCAGTACGGACACACTAGATGCATTGGAACATCCTAGTTCTCCATTACAGAATGAGGGCCAATCGACTTTGGTGATGAAGGCAAGTGGTGTACGGGATTAGTCTGTTTATTAGAAAAAGTCCAAATCACTACCCTATAGTATCAACAAAGTTTGAATAACCCCTTCAATATTTTTTGTGTTCATTTAACCCCTTTATTTTCCAAAACCAGATCACTGTTCACCTTTAGTCGTCACTACTCAATTCTGGTTTTGCTGACTGGATGGTTGTTTGCTGCATAATGATTCCACGTGGGTTGTCCAGCTTGGCACCAGTATTTGAGCCCATAAAACCCCCCTCCATGTCAGCCCAAGTATTCACGTATCCCTCAAGCCACCCCCACGTTCTTCGTCAGTTCGTCATCATCTCCGCCTCCCATCTCGACACTCCCAGAGGTCACAACAGTAGAACATGTGGGCCAAAATCTAAAGCAAAGAGAAGGATATACGAGGCAGGAAAAGAGACAGAACACCTTATTTTTTATCTGACCTAATTTTGTTCTGAGCAGGACTCTGACCAAGTTTTATTGTTTAGGTACTAGAAAGCAGTAGGCCACAGAAGAGGCAAAAAAGACTAGAGAGACTCGTGCAAATGTTACTGATATGCCTTCCCGGCCAAGGTCTGCACCAGCGAAGAAGAACAAAGAACCTGCTCCCAAAAAGTGATCTGCTTAGCATATATTTGGTTCATGTAAATAGCTAGAACAAGTGGACTCGGTTATATAGACTACTCTGTTATGTCAGATTAAACTCTTTTTGTTATGTCAGTTGGTTCAGAGAAATTAGCCATCTATAGGTCAGTTGGTCCATGGAAATTAGTCAGGTCGTTGGTTCATGGAAATTAATATCTTTTGTTATCTGGGCAATGTCAGTTATAATGACTTGGTGAAAATTATGACAATCATATGGGTGTCAGTTCCTCAATTGTTCAGATAAGGCAGTTGTTCAGTTATGTGCAGTAACCACCATATGTTTAGTCCAACATATCACCACACCAATTTGTTAAAAATTCACATACTCTTGACACAATTATACTACTGAACTTCTCCATACATATGTATCCAGTACAATAACGAGCATAAACACAAACACCTAAACACTTGTTCAGCTTGCTTGTTTCTCGACCCATTGTGCTCAGCTTCCAGATCCATGCTCCTTATCTCAGCTCCCTGAACTCTGCACCTACTGATTTCATTTCAGAAGCAGCAGCCGTGCACAAACCACAACAGCATGAGCTACCACTACAGCTCGCATGAGGACAGCATGCCGGGCTTCTACATAAAGCTGCATACATCTTGTTCTGTTGGGGCATCGCAGCTCACCATGTAGTGCTCCTATACACATACCCATTACAATTCGTGGCCATGCCATTGGTAAATCTTGTATCATCCATCCCTAATCGAATCAAAATCCACACAACAGACAACACCATATCAAAATCCTTCCAACAAAGAGCCAAATAAATACTCGAATTGACCAAAATAGAAACAATAAATCATTCTAGAATATCCGTCGGGCAGTGTTCATTGCAAAATGGCAAACGAGGTGATGGGTGGTTCCCAGCCGCAGCTCTGGCCGATCCCCTGACAACGCCATTCCGCGGCGGCAACAACCCAACAGCACCATTCGGCGGTTGCAGCTTCAAAGGTGAGAGGGTGAGCGGGCACTTGGAGACGGCGACGAGCGTAGTGGAAGGCGGCGACGATTCGTGGCACCGGCTGCGCCGCCGCCATGGGGAGCGACAAGCAGCGAGACCTGCGGTTAAAGACGGAGACCCCCACGAAAGGGTTTTCTGAACTGGTTGCCACGCTGGGCAGCCACGTCTCCATCCGAGTCATCAAAACAACCGTCCATTCAGCAAAACCAGAATTGAGTAGTGACTAAAGGTGAATAGTGACCTGGTTTTGGAAAATAAAGGGATTAAATGAACACAAAAATTATTGAAGGGGTTATTCAAACTTTGTTGATACTATAGGGTAGTGATTTGGACCGTTTCCTTGTTTATTTGATGAGACTCGTGTTGTTTGTGATCAAAGCTGTACTTTTGCTTAATGGATTATTGGACCTTCACTTGAATGATTAATGATACTATATCTACTTGAGTCTCTAAGGAGCTCGCCGGGGCGGAGGGCGAAGCTCGATGGAGGTGCTCGCGCGCGGTGGAGCTCGAGGCCGGCAGAGGTGTTCGCCCGCAGCAGAGCTCAAGGAATCACCTGCGGCGGAGACGTGGAGCTCGCCGTGGGCGGAGAGAGAAGCTCAAGGGAGGTGCTCACGCGCGGAGGAGCTCGAGGCCGGCAGAGGTGTTCGCCCGCAGCAGAGCTCAAGGACGCTACCGCCGACTGCTCGTCGTTCGTCTCCACGCCGGTGGTCTCCCCCGCCCGTGGCCTGTGCTGCCAAAGGATGCGCTCGCGACGACGGAGGGAGACGGCATCCAACTGGGATGACCCTTCGGCGGATGGGCTCATCCCGCATCTTGGACAAATATTCGTCTGGGGGATGACTCCGTCCCCCTCTATCTCGCTACCAAACACTTGCAAAAGGAGGTTCGTCCCGTCCCACTCCATCCTCGGAACCAAACAAGTACGCAAAGGAATATAACAATTTGTATGGTCTTAGTCTAATAAGTTGTAAAACATATAAACTGATCCATGAATTTATCAAATATGAGCATGTACAGTCGTATGTAGTTATAGCTCAGGTCACAAGTATGAATTTTGAGTGGATGGAGGGCTAAAAAAACAAAAAAAAATCTTTAGCTTTGTCATTTCCTACAAAGCGACCGGTCGACAAATTAGACATAGTGGGATTTAACATCACAAAACATTGATATGGCCGTGAGAACTCTAAAAGCTTCAATAATGCACTGAACAGATACAAGCAGATATGTAACCGTGGGCATCAATTGAACACTACATGTACACATTTGATAAATCTATGCATCAATTTGCACGTCTTGTATCTGGTTAGATTAAAGAGATAGAACTATATACAGGTTGTATTACGATAGGTGCGCGTTTGGCAGCGCACCCGATTCCAAATGAGCCTAATATAATACACAAGCAGACTAGAGTTAGGATTAGGAAATTAAAGATGAAGTCTGACAATTGTATTTGTTTATTATGTGCCACCAAGGTCTCGTTGAAATACACATAGTATAGCAGAGATGACATGTAAAAACGTGCTCTTCGACGTGACTTGCTTATTGTACATACAAAAACAAAGACACTCGTGTTTCGTCAGGAAATAAAAAGAATCCGATGCCATGTGAAGACCCGTACGTAGCCCCGTCGTCTCCGTTCAAATCCTCCGATTACTTTACTCCCGCTTCTGTGATTCTGTCCCCCCGCGACTCTTCCCACCCCCCGCGTCCTCCCTCGCGCGCAAGCTTTCACAACGCCCTCCGCTGCCGGCTGCATCAACACCACACTCCAATAGTTCAATGCCACCGGCGCCTTCCTTCCCCCGTGGCTATATTATGAGCACCAGCCCTCACCGCCCCATGGCACAACCCACCACACAGCTCCTCGCCCTCCAGCATCCTCCCTCCCTCCTCGATCGCTCGCTCGCTGGCCTGAAGCCCCCGAACTCTCCGGCCTCATGGCGCCCTCATTGCTCTCCGTTCCCCGCGCCAACTCGCTCCTCAGTCGCGCCCCCGCGAGCTGCTTCCGGCCTGAACCGCCTGCCCGTGTGGTGAACGCCGTGTTCCGGATCCAGCCGGTGACCGGGGTTTCTGTCACCGCGGCGAGGAGGACTCTGCCAGTCGCGGCGGCGGCGGTGGCTACAGAGATGGGCAGCCCTGCTGCGAGCCGGAAGGAGGTGGGGAAGCCGTTCATGGAGGAGATGCGGGCGGCGGCCATGCGGCTGCACACCAAGGACCAGGCAAGGGATGGGAAGAAGGCGGCGCGCATGGAGCCGCCCGTCGCCGACTGGCAGCCCACCGCCGAAGGGTACCTCCGCTTCCTCGTCGACAGCAAGCTCGTCTTCGAGTCGCTCGAGGCCGTCGTCGACCGCGCCGCCATCCCCTGGTGTAAGTGCCACAAGCACTCTGACTCTGCTAGTCTTTTACTTCGTGCTCTCTGTTCTAGTGTAACTAACACAATATCACAGAAAGCACAACGTAACGTAACGTAACGTATTGCCTCCAATCCAAATTTAATTGGTAGCATAGCAAGATGCTGCGTGATGCTGGTTGACATTCTAGTGATCTACTCCTGCGTCTTTCAGATGCCGAGTTCCGGGACACTGGGTTGGAGAGATCAAAGCCACTGAAGAAGGATTTGGAATGGTTCAGGCAACAAGGCCACACGATTCCTGAACCATCTGCTCCTGGCATTACATACACTTCCTTTCTGGAAGAGCTGTCTGAGAAGGACCCCCAGGCATTCGTCTGTCATTTCTACAACGTGTACTTTGCTCATGCTGCTGGAGGCCGAATCATAGGCAAAAAGGTGCCCTGATATAGGAACATTCGTATCAGTGTTTTAATTTTTCTTTTCAATTATCAGGGTAGTTTGTAAATCAGAAGTAATTCTGTTTCTGCATTTGCTTTGTTTTTAACCGGGAAACTAATTGTGTGCTCTGGTCGTCAATAGGTTGCCGAGAAGATTAATATCATCAAAGATCTGGAGTTCTACGAGTGGGAGGGTAACCTGTCGCAGCTGCAGCAGAGTGTCCGCGGCAAGCTTAACCATGTCGCTACCGTAAGGCCTACATGAAACTTGACTTTGTGCCTTTCATACGTGGGTTGTTTGGAACAAAATGCCAATTATGGTTAATGTACTTGCTCTGTAGAGTTGGTCTCGGGTGGAGAAGGACCGCTGCCTGGACGAGATGGAGAAGGCGTTTACCAGTTCAATTGACCTCCGCCGCCATATGTTCCCGTGATCTAAGATAGTTGCATGATGCAACCATTAGCGCCGTCCATTCCAAACAAATGTCCGCTAAACCCTTATTTTGGGTATTTCACGAATAAATCTATTGTTAGGGTGATTTACCAAATACAGCTCTAGAGATATTGTATTGTATTTCACGAAGTATGCAATAGAAGTGACATGGATATGGGAGATGTTTTTACAGTGTTTGCAAATTACTATGTCCGTTCATCTGCAGCAATCCCCAACCGGTTACATTTTTTTAGATAATAGATAAAAAGTTCCGGCCTTCACTTCAAAAGAAGCTAGAGCCATTTATTACAAAAGTTTGCAGCACCTATTGCATCACAAAAAAAGGCCAATAATAATTTGGATGACAAAACATTAGTAAGTAATTCTATTACTAAATCTCCATCCATGCTTGGCGACAATTTGCATGGCCGTCGTCTCTAAGCTTTGGCATGCAAGCTGCATCAGCTTCTTGTCCTCACTGGATGGTTGCAATTGTGCCCAGAACTGGAGCTAGTGTGACCCTCTAAACAGTACCTGCATATAAGTTTTAGAAGGAGATTTGTCAAACACACTAGTCCAAATGGCCCAACATAACGCCGATGCCCCTACTAGCAATTGTTTCTTCAAGTTAACACCAATACCATGAAGCCAATTACCAAACATATGCCGTACACTAATCGGGGGGGAGTAGGTTAAAAGATATGTAAACGCAACGCCAAAGAAATCTAGCAAAGTGACATTCAAAAAAAAGGTGCCGGATAGTTTCATTTGTGTTGCAAAAACAACATTTAATACTACCGTTCCAATTTCTTCTAGCTAAATTATCTTTCGTCAAAGTTACCCCTTTATAAAGGTACCACATAAATATCTTTATCTTGAGAGGTATTTTTAGTTTCCATAGGACTTTGTTTCTCTCAATATAACCATTATTGATCAAAGCGCCATACATTGAATGGACTGAAAAATACCATTTTGATGTAAATGCCATCTGAAGACATCACTAGATCCAGTCAACTGAATATGCGCAATCCGTGCAACCAAGTTATTCCATAAAGTGAGGTTATTCCCCATTAAACTTCTTCTAAATGAAATATTAAGAGGAACTTACTCATAACAGTTGCAACCGAGACATTCTTTTTCCTAACAATGTTATATAAAGAAGGATATTGTACTTTAAAACATGCATCACCAATCCACTTATCCTCCAAAAAACGTATCTGTTGGCCATTATTAATTATAAAAGAACCTAAACCTAGGAATTGATCCTTTACTTTCATAAGGCCACTCCAAAAATGCGACTCCCCTGCCTTTTGTTTTATACTGCCAAAGGGCTTGTGTAACGCCCGCGTTTTAATCTCTGGAAAAATCACCTATAGAAATCACCCGGGAAAAATCGTTTCAAATCTTTTCACCGCCCTCTCTCCCGTCCCCTCCCGCGTCACCCGCTCTCGGGTCGACCGCCGGGCCCGACCGTCGCTGGCCGACCGTCGTCGACCGCCTGTCAGTTTTTCCCGCCGCGAATCCCGCCTTTTTCCCCTCTCTCTTTTCCTTTTTTTCCCCTTTTTCCTCTTTTTTTTCCTTCCCTTTTATTTTTTTCCTTTCCCTCCTTTCTTTTTCCCCTCCTCTGTTTTCCCTGCCCCCGAGCGCCCTGCTCCGCTCGCCGCCGACCACCCCCTTCCCGCCGGCCCCACCTCCGCTCACTCCTCTGCTCCCATCCCGACGCCGTGCACGCCGCCGGCTGTCCCCTCGCCACCCGGCCATCGCCGCTCCGCCCCTCCACCGCTGCACTCCGGCTCGGCACTGCCGTGCACGCCGGCTCCGCCCTCCCGTCGACGAGCACCTCCGGCGCACACGGAACCGCACCGCCCCACGTGCCCACCGGCCACCGGACCCTGACCGTCGTACACCGCTGCCCTCGCCGCACGCCACCGCTCTGCTCACCAGAGCCGAGCACGCTCTGCTCCGCGCCACCGACCCCGCGTACACGCATGCACGCCACGCCACCCGCCGCGCCACCGCCTTGTCGTGCCGCCCACCTCCGTCTGGCCCACCGCCGTCGTTTCCCCGCCTGCGCCGACCACCGTCGCTGCGACAGCCGACCGCCGTACGAAGCAGCCGTGCCATTCTCTACCACGGCCACCGCGCCTCCGACCGCCGACCGCCGCACTCACCTGCACGCCACCGCCCAGCCCCCGCCGCGGTCTCATCGCCGCAACACGACACGCACAGCACCACGCACTGCCGCTCCGCTCCACCATCGTACCAATCTAGTCCGCGATTTCCGTCGGCTGCTCTGCTCCACGCCGCCGACCGCCATCACTGCCGCCTGACCCCTCTCCCGTCGGCCCGCCCCTCCAGACCTCCTCCACGCCTATATATATAGGCCCATCCGCATCCCCTCCACCACCACCAACTCACACGCCACCTGACCCACCCCCTCAGCCACCACAACGCCGCCGCCCACTGCCATTGCCGCCGCCGCCGCCGCTCTCGTGGGCAGCCCTCCACCCTCCACCTCCGGCCGTGGTAAGCCCACAGGTGGACTTGCCATACTCCCCTCCCTCCTTTCCCCCTGTTCCCGTCCACCACCGCCGCTCCAGTCGCCGGCGATTCGGCCGCCGTCGCCGCCGATCCCCCCCCCTCTCTCTGCTCGGTAAAACGAAGGGGATGACCACTTTATGGAAAACCCCCTGCCTTCTTCGTTATTCTAACCCGCGGTCCAATAAGCATGAATCCCTCTCTCTCTCTGGCACTTTTCCACATAACCCCCTGCCCTTTTCCTTTTTCAACCCGCGGTCCACCAGTACTATTCCACCCCTCTCTGTTAAGTTTGCCAGGGCCCCCTGATCTTTTCTATATTTACAGATAGGCCCTTTCTCTTTAAAAATAGCCCTAAAACCCCGCTAAACTCGTCATTTCATGCGCCAAATTAATCCCTTTGACCCCAAACTCCACCACAATAATTACCAGTATAATTCCGCCAAACCACCCAGTCCACATTCAAAAATAATCATGTCGTCATCTTTCACTCTCTTTTTTCCGCTCTTCCTTTCGGAGCACAATAAAAGCTTTTTCTTTTATTTATTCTATGCTTGTTGTGTGTGCCGTAGACTCCGCTGTGAACGAGGAAGGACTCGAGGAGGAGCAGTGCTACGAGCAGGAGCTTGGAGACCAAGACCCCGGGCAGGAATCCCCCGAGGGTTGGGAGAACGGCAAGTGCAATCCCACCCTTTGATGCATACTTTTGTCCCAGTTTTTATAAACACAACCCATGGCCTGATTTATAAAACTTGCATAATTTTACTGCTAAACCCGGTTGGATAGCCATGCCTTGATTGCTATGACTGTTTCCTTGACAACCTAGATTAATATTTAAATATGACAATGCTCTATCTGAATATTAGTCACTGCTAGAAATGCTTAGGAACATTTTACCATTATACCCCCATGACAAATACTTGGCGTTTACAAAAGCAACTGGGTGCGTGCTTTAAAATAAAAGAGATGATTTTCGTGAATAAAATGAGTACCCGTGTGGGATGAGACAGACGGTATTTCTGTGTGAAATACCGAGGGGAGCTCGAACCTGTGTGGTTGAGCATGGTGGGAGTTGTCTATCCTATCACAAGTTTTGGGATGATGTTGATGTGTCATCTAGCCTAACCCATTTTATTGTACCACCACTCGACCGTTGTATGTGGCAACGGCCTAGCATAAATCCCACTAGTCGAGCTGCTGGTTATGTGGTGTGCTGGTGAGCAACAGAGGGCCATGGAGCCGGGGATACGATCTATGTGAGGTATGCCCCTAGTTAGGACCTCGTCGGTAGGTGGCTAACCCCTGGTCGCGTCTGTGATAACTTGTCAGTTTAGCTATGGTGGGTAATGGCTTTGTTAGGAGCTGCACTGGCACTGAGGTGCCCATGTTGTGGTAGCCTACTTGTGGTTGTGTACACCTCTGCAGAGTTAAAACCTATCCGGATAGCCGTGTCCACGGTATTGGGCGAGTTACGGCTTGGTCACTTCACTAGTCCCCTGTTTTGGTGAAGGGAAGTGCTTGGTGTGTTTTTTTTGAGCTGAGAAAAGTCTTGACTTGGGCTACGACAGATGGGAAATCTGGTAGCGTTAAAATCCTGGGTGTAAAAGTGTTACATTTATTGATCCTATTAAAAGAAACATTTGTGAAAACCCATTGCGAAAACCAACCCCCTTGCATGTGTAATAAAATTTGCTTTGCTGCTAATTAAACCGTAAGCCATCCTTGTTACAACACTTGCATACTTCTGTTATACCCCTCCGTGGTTGTGGTTGCGCTTGCTGAGTACGTATGTACTCACCCTTGCTTACTTTGTTTCAGAGGCAGACCCGGACTTTGTGCCTGAGGATATCGTCTAGTGGGGTTCGTTCTGCACCCAACCTTTGCCTGTGTGTTAGGGTCACCCGCTGGAAACTGCATGCGTTGCCACTCTGATGAAGACCTCTATGTTATCAACCTTTTTATCTGGAGCTTAGTGTTAGTTCTGTTTGTCGTGGCCCTGCAATGCCACCGTCTCCCGTAATGTTGTAATAATGTGAACCAGCATCCTGGGGCTGGTATTTGTATCACATTAAGTTCTCTCTTTCGAGGGGACGCTTCAGCTTGTCTTTAAGGTATTTCCTTCTCAGTATAGTTTGCCATAGACCATCTTCATTTAGAAATTTAAACAACCATTTACTTAGGAGACATTGATTTTTTACTTCGATATTGAGAACACCAAGACCACCTTGGTCTTTCGGTTGACATATAATACTCCATTTAGTTAATCGGTACTTTTTCTTATGACTATCATTTTGCCAAAAGAATCTTGATCTATAATAATCTATTTTCTCCAAAATTCCTTTAGGCACCTCAAAGAAAGATAGCATGAACAAAGTCAAACTGGTAAGTACCGAGTTGATGAGTACTAGCCTCCCTCCGACAGACAAGTGTTTACCTTTCCAACTACTCAATTTCCTTACAATTCTTTCCTCAACAGTTTTCCATTCACTATTGGTCAACTTCCTATAATGCATGGGGATTCCTAGATATTTGAAAGGAAAGACACCAGTGTTGCACCCAAAAAGTTGTTTATATTGCTCCTCATGTTCCTTAGCTTGCCAAAGCAGAATAATTCACTCTTATGGAAATTAATTTTGAGCCCTGAAAGTTGTTCAAAGGCGCATAAAAGCAATTTCATGTTTTTAGCTTTCTCCATATCATCATCCATAAAGATAATAGTGTCATCAGCATATTGTAAAATTGATAGGCCATCATCAACTATATGAGGTATTACACCTGTTATTTGGCCATTTTCTTTAGCACGATTAATGAGGATAGCAAGAATATCAACAACTATGTTAAAGAGAATAGGAGAAAGGGGGTCACCTTGTCTCAAACCTTTTTTTGTTTGAAAGTTGTCCCCTACTTGATCATTGACTTTGATTCCTACATGACCTCCCTGAATGAAAGATGCTATCCAAGAACACCATTTAGGTGAAAAACCTTTCATCCTTAGGGTTTGTTGTACAAAAGACCATTTTACTTTGTCATATGCCTTTTCAAAGTCAATTTTAAATATTACTCCATTCTTCTTCTTGTGCAACTCATGTATTGTCTCATGTAGTACAATTACCCCTTCCATTATATTTCTACCTGGTAGAAATGCAGTTTGTGTTGGGCTATTACCTTTTGCGCTACAGTAGTAACTCTATTTGTAGCCACTTTGGTAAAAATTTTGAAACTCACGTTTAGTAAACATATGGGCCTGTACTGCTGAATTTTCACTGCTTCCTTACATTTAGGTAAGAGAACGATAGTACCAAAACTGAGGCTGAATAGAGGCAAATTTCCTTTATGAAACTCTACGAACAGTGACATCAAGTCTGGTTTAATAACTTCCCAGAAAACTTGATAGAATTCCGCCGGAAATCCATCCGGACTAGGTGCTTTATTATGCTCCATCTGAAAAATTGCCTCCCTAATTTCGTTCTCTGTGAACGCATCAACTAGCAAGTCATTTTCCATTTGTGATACTTGAGGTATATCGTCTATTTTAGATTCATCTAACGAGATGGGGTTTACATCAGAAGGCCCAAATAAGCCTTTGTAGTATGTTGTGATGTAACCGGTTACATAGTTAAATGTACTAGGTACTTAATTTGAGACAAAGTTTCTATCACCTATGTACTGACTACTTAATTTCGGAGTACGTGTGAAACACCTCATACGTGCCGTTTTTTAAATGATCGAAATTGCTAAAAAGAACACCTTATACATACAGATTATACAATTGTGTTCCTGCCGTTTTTTAAATGACCGACACGGATACCTCTAAATTATCCATGCTGCCTCTTAATGAGAGCTGGCATGGATACACGATTATCTAATCTGCTGCCTCTAAATAAGAACCAACATAAATACTTCAAATAATTTCTATAATTTGTAATTCAAATTTTAGCTTATATTCCGAAATTTGTAATTCAAATTTTAGCTTATATTCTGAAATTCCTAACTTTTCATATGGAGTCGGATGAAAGTAAACGTTATATGATCGATGATTATAAGTTTCGACAAGATTATAACTTTATAGTTGAATTTCTTTAGTTATAGTGGTTTAACTAGTAAATGCTCGTGCGTTGCTACGGGACAATAATTATGTATACATAAATGATTTAGTCAGGTGATACTATGAAAGAGTCAACTCTTTAACCATTTGTTACGTTATTATATATGTGAATTGCGGATATTCATTTAAATAAAAGTATATATATAGATGACACATCAATTATAGTGCAAATTACGAGCTGTGTCAGCACAGAGAGATTTTAATATTTAATAACAACAGTGCAGGGCCGTAACGTGAAAACGACAATCGTAGCAGGGCGATGGTAAGCTCTCCGCTCCCCCCTCCCTCCCCGCCGGCCTCCCCCACCCCCTCCCCTGCTCTCCGCGTCGGCGCGCCGGTGTCTGGCCCCTCTCCTCCCTCTCCCGCGCTGGTGGGCTCCCCGCTGATGGCCACCCCGTCGGGAGCCTCCACCCTCAACCCCAACGCTCCGCCCTTCAGATCTGCGAGGGCCGGAGCCTCCCCCTTCTTGCGTCTGGTTCCTCTGTCCCCTCCTGGCTCAACTTCACCCCGTCATCGTCGTCCTCGTCCTCCTCTTCGGGATCTTCCTTCCATTCTAGGTCGCCTGAGGTCTCCCCATCCGTTGTGGTGCCGGGGACTTCTTTCAGGGACGCGGCCTTGGGTTCGCGGTCGCCGCCGCCCCGGTTGTCCTCGGTCGTGGTGGTCGCTAGTCAGGTGTCTCCTCCCTGCCCTGTCCCCGTTGCTGGTTCCCGTGGCGGGCGGCGAGTCGACCTGCGCCTGGCCGGTGGGCCTCCGGTACAGCTCGCCCCGGCGCCGCCTCGCCGCCGTGGCCCTGATGCGGATGGCTGGGAGGAGGCCCCGGTGCAGCGGCGATGGAGGCGTCTGGTTCCTCCGGTTCGGGCGGCGCGGCCCGTCCCGGCCGACCTGGTTGGCCGTTGCTTCAACTGCCTCGCCTCCGACCACGTTGCGGCGGCGTGCCGCTTCCCGTCGCGTTGTCTCCGCTGCCACCAGGTGGGGCACATGGCTCGGAGCTGCAAGCGGCCGCGGTCACCGGTGGGTTCCGGAGCCTGTCGTCCCCCACCTCCCCTGCTTCGCTGGCCAGGCCCACCCCCTCCGCCGCCGGCACCGGTTCCCCCGCGTCGCCTCCCGGCGTTCGAGCCGACACTCCTGCGTCGCTCGCCTCCAGTTGCCCTTCGTGAAGGGCCGCCGCCTCGGTCGTCTCCGGCATCCTCCATCTCCTCTGAGAGTTTCACGGCGCCGGGTTCCCTGGCCGCTTCCACCCCTCCGCTCTCCCCGCGGGCCAGGCCGCCGCTCTCCGCCCTTCAACCTTCCCTGGTTCCGGGAGAGCCGGAGCGTAGGCCGACGCTAGAGCTCTGCGTCCTGCCTAGCTCGGTGGCGATGGTGGTGGAGGAGCGCAGGCTTGGCTGTGCTCGGGTCACCATGCTGGGGGGAGCCAGGCCGGTGGCCACTGTCGCACAAGTAAAGCTTCACCTTTTCGAGCACTTCCAGGTGGTCGGCGTCCAGGTTCGTCTGCACTCACCGGAGAACTTCCTTCTGCTGTTCGATCGGCGCGAGGATGCGGATGCTGTGCTCCACGCCCCTCAGCCTCTAGGTGCCCAGCTCCACTTGGTGCTCAAGAGGTGGCGGCCGGACTCGATGGCGGTGGCCAAGCCTCTGCCTTTCAGGGTCAGGCTGGAGTTGGACGGCGTGCCGGCTCACGCGTGGCAGGTGGCCACGGTGCAGGCCATTGTTGGCTCGTCTTGTGTGGTTTGCTCCGCCACTGAGGACACGTTGGCCAAGGCTGACTACTCTCGCTTCGTGGTCGATGCTTGGTGCCTCGACCCGGATCGGATCCCACGGGAGAAGCTCGTCGTCATTACTGATGAAGTTCTACCTGCGATGTTGCCGGTTGCTGCGGCTCGGCCACTTCCGGCACTCTGCTATAGAGTCATCATTCGCCTCAAGGTCGTGGAAGATTTTCATGCTCACCACCCAGGTGGCGTCGGGCCGGGTAGGCCGGATGGCCGGGGGCCTGGTGATGGTGGTGGCGAGGGCGGCGGCCATGCTGGTGGCCCGGCTCGTCGGTATGAGTTCTGCTGCCTGGATGGTGTGGTCGATGGGTCCTTCCCCCTGCTGGCGGCTCTGGCCATGCGGGCGGTGTGTCCGCCTCTCCACATCCGGTTTGGTCCCGCCTCTCCGCCGCTCGGCCGCCGGTGTGGTCTCGTCTTGGGCCGGCGGCGAGGCGGCCCGGTCAGGCCATCCGGCGCCATCGTCCGCGGCGCTCTCGCCGGGCTCATCCTGGTCCGAAGCGACCTCGTCAGCGGCGTGTCTGGAAAGTGAAAAGTAAGGCTGTAGCTGTCTCCCCTGCTGCAACTGGTCGGCTGGACCGGACCGTTGGCTCGGATATGTCCAAATTGGTACAACAGAATTCGTCGCCTTCTCGGTCGCTGTTCAAACTGAGTTCCTCGGTCGCTTTGTCCCCGGTCTAGGTGGCCCCTAAGTATCCCGAGGTTGATACGCCTGGTGGATTGGCAGATTGGCCCGCCTTGCCATGCTTGTCAGGTGGAGTGGCGGTTGGTTGCTTCGATGGACCGTTCCATTTCTGTCCGTTTGGCGTCCTCTCGCCTCCTTGGGGACTTGGGCGCCATTCTGGATGGGCCGTTAGGGGGGCCGGGACCGCTGGCCCCGCTCCCTCCCCCTGCCCCTGACTCTGCTGACTTGGTTGGGGGCCCCGCTGGGTCACAGTCGTCGTTGGCCGTCCTGGTGTCCGAGGCGCCGTTGCGGGCTCCCGTTGTGGTCGGCGGGTGCCCTGTGGGTCCGCCTCCACCGTCGGTGCTCTGGCCGGTGGAAGTTGGGTCGCCGGTGCGCCCGCCCCCTTGCGGGGTTGTGGAGACTACATCGCCGGTTTCTGCTTCCCCGGCCGGGTTGGGTGCAGCGTCCCCAGGTGCCTCCGTCCCCCCGTTGGACGTCGACCTCACCTACATCACCACGACTCGCGGTGCCCCTCCCTCTCCGGTGTCGCCGGTGCTCCCGTTTGCCGCGTCGTTGCCGGTGGTCACGGCGGCCAACTTTGTCGACTCCTTCTCTGGCCCGGTGGCGCCGGCTCTGTTCTTGTTGCCGGTGCGTCGTTGGAGTAAGGTTCCTGTTGCTGCAGGGAAGCCAAGGCGGAGCGAGTGGATCGCATCGAAATCTAGGGGTCGCACTTCCAACTCGCTAATCGCTGCTCAGAATGTCCTGATGCGCAAGCTTGGCATTGCAGTTGAGGGCGCTGCTCCGGATGCTGAGGCATTCGCGCGCTATGAGCAGACCTTTGCTCGGGTGCGCTCTGCTGATCAGGCTCGGGCCATTGCTGCTCTCTTCCCTGATGGTATGCCTGAGGAAGCTCTGGTTGATGACGAGGCCCCGGCCGAGGAGCTGTAGTCCTATCTGGTCGGTCGCGTTTGCTAGTTGTGTCTTATGGCGTCTGAAAACATTTTGATTTGGAATGTCTGTGGTCTCAATTCGGTCGCTCGTCGCAACGTTCTTCGTGATTTAGTGGTCGCCGAGAGGGCTAGTATTGTCTGTATTCAGGAAACGAAGCTGTCAAGCATTGCCGAGGCTGATGTACTTGCTATGTTTGGAATGAATTTCTTGTTTGCCTATTTGCCTGTTGCTGGCACGTGTGGTGGTGTTCTGGTGGCCTGGAACAAACTCATCTAGTCCGGTTCCCACGTTTCGTCTCGCAACTACTCCCTAACCCTGAAACTGGTCGATAATTCTTCTACTGAATCCTGGTGGCTAACTACTGTGTACGGTCCGACAAGGGGCTGTGATAAGGCCGCGTTCCTGTTGGAACTGCAGGAGGTTTTTCGTGGAGTCTTTTGGTCCGTGGCTACTCTGTGGAGACTTCAATATGATCTACAAGGCGGAGGACAAAAACAACAATCGCTTGAACAGAAGGATTATGGGCCGTTTCAGGCGGCTTCTTGAGGATCTTGAGCTGAAAGAGCTTCACCTCCATGGTTGTCTTTATACTTGGAGTAATGAGCGGGCGCACCCTACTCTTGAGCGAATTGACCGGGCATTTGTTACACTTGCGTGGGAGGAGATCTTCCCTCATAATTTTCTACAGTCTTTGCCATGTCTGTGCTCCGACCATGCTCCCCTCCTATTACAGACCAATACTCAATTTTTCTCCAGACGTCGCTTTCGTTTCGAGGCGATTTGGCCAAAGTTCCCAGGGTACTTGGAGACTGTTGCAAATGCCTGACACTATCCAAACGTTCTTCTTGATCCATTCCGTCGCCTTGATTGGTCGCTCTGCAACACTGCGAAGGCTCTCCAGAGTTGGAGTGCGAAGCATGTTGGCAGCATCCGCCTGCAAATTCAGATCGCCAAAGAAGTGATACACCGCCTTGACTGTGCCCAAGACTTCAGGTTGCTTCACTCTTGGAAACGTGATCTACGGTCGCTTCTCAAGCGCAAGTGCTTGGGTCTTTCTTCGCTCGAAAGAACCATTGCACGACAACGCTCCAGGATTAATTGGCTCTCGGAAGGTGACGCGAGTACTAAATTTTTCCACCAGCACGCCAACTTCAGACAGCGTAAGACTTTCATCCCTTCCCTGGAGCATGAGGGGCTCCCGGTCGTCGACGAGACCCAAAAGGCGGACTTGGCATTCAGGTTCTTTGACGATATTCTTGGCACCCCAGTGTCTCGGTCGCGTGTTCTTGATTTTGCTCGGCTGGAGCTCCCCTCCCTTGATCTAGCGGCGCTGACTATGGCCTTTTCTGAGGAGGAAATCTGGGCCATCATTCGCAACATGCCCTTGGACAAGGCTCCCGGCCCGGACGGGTTCACTGGTCGCTTCTACAAGACGGCATGGCCGGTTATCAGGAATGTTGTCATAGATGCTTTTAGGGCCTTTGGAGCACTCGATACTCGCAGCTTTCACTTGATCAATGGAGGTTTGATCACCTTGTTGCCTAAAACCAAGGTGGCGGCCTCCCTCAAAGACTTTAGGCCCATAAGTCTCATCCATAGTGGAGGTAAGTTGTTTGCTAAAGCGCTGGCAAATCGGGTCGCCCCCTATCTGGATAGGCTGGTCAGGCCAAACCAGAGCGCGTTCATCAAGGGTCGCTATATCCTGGATAACTTCCAGATTGTTAGAGGCTCGGCAAGAATGTTGCACGCCAAGAAGTTTGCCCGTATCTTGCTCAAGGTCGACATTGCCCGGGCTTTCGATTCTGTGAATTGGCCTTATCTCTTGGACTTGCTCCGGCACATGGGCTTCCCTCTCAAATGGCGCAATTGGATTAGTGTTCTCCTATCTTCGGCTAGCTCCAAAGTTCTGCTCAATGGGACTCCGGGCCGTCGTATTTGCCATGGTCGCGGCCTCCGTCAGGGGGGCCCCTTGTCGCCGATGCTTTTCCTGCTTGCAATGGAAGGTCTCAATGCTCTCATTCACAAGGCCGATGAGTTGAGGCTTTTATCTGATTTGAAGTGCCCAGCAATCCCTCACCGTGCTTCGTTGTACGCTGATGACCTGGTGATGTTTATCTCGCCGAACTCGACTGACGTTAACCTCACCAAAGCAATACTTATGGCCTTCCAGGATGCCTCGGGGTTGCAAACTAATGTCAGTAAGTGTAGCATTGTCCCGATCAAATGCTCAGAGGTGGATTTGGCTCTGGTCCAAGCCGCCTTTCCTTGCAAAGTCGAATCCTTCCCCTGTAAGTATCTTGGTGCGTCGCTGTCAGTTCATAAGCTCAGCAAGACACATTTCCAGCCCATGGTTGATGCGGTGGCAGATCGCCTGCCTGTCTGGTTGGGTCGTTTGCTCAACCGTTCTGGACGCAGGATTCTCATGAGAACTACAATGACATCCATGACGGTCTACTTGTCCATTGCGGTGCAACTTTGCCCATGGGCTATTGAGTCCATTGATAAGCTTTGGAAAGCCTTCTTTTGGCGTGGTTCGGACAGAGTTTCAGGGGGCCATTGTCTTCTTGCTTGGATCCGTGTTTGCCAGCCGCTTCACTTGGGAGGTCTGGGGATTTTGGATCTCAAGCTCTTTGGTCTAGCTCTGCGCATGCGTTGGCTGTGGCTTAGCCGAACCGATGGGTCGCGGGATTGGTCTAAACTCCTTGGCAAACCCGAGCGCCTGGTCCAGGCTATGTTTGATGCGTCCATTTCGGTATTGGTTGGTAATGGAGAGGCAGCACTCTTCTGGCGGGATAGATGGCTAGCTGGTCGTTCCTTGCTGGAGCTAGCGCCGAATTTGTCTTTGGTCGTTCCTCTTCGGATCAAGAACACTCGCACTGTGGCTGCTGCCCTTTTCGACAGGGCCTGGGTTGGTGACATTCGTGGGCGACTAACTGTCCAAATTCTTGAGGATTACCTACGTGTCTGGGCTTTGGTGGATGGTTTCTCCCTCACCCCGGATCGTGAGGACGCGTTCTCCTGGAAATGGTCGGCCTCTGGTACTTTCACCTCCAAATCCGCTTATGAGGCTTTCTTCATTGGCCGCACTTCGACCTGGGGTGCTCGTCAGATATGGCGCACGAGGGCGCCAAATAACTGTCGTTTCTTCCTTTGGTTGGCGATTCACGGTCGCCTGTGGACGTCTGAGAGGCTGCAACGTCACAACCTGCCCAACAGCGGCAATTGTGCGCTTTGTGACCAGCATGCCGAGTCGGTCGACCATCTGCTGCTGGGCTGTGTGTTCAGTCGTGAAATTTGGTGCAGGCTGCTTGCCTTGGGGGGCCTGGCTTCGCTTGCTCCGTCCCAGGACCAGCAGCTAGTTGGGTGGTGGCTTTCTAGTAGACGTGCTCTCCCCAAATCTTTCAGGCGCTGCTTTGATTCGCTGGTTGTGTTGGTCTCTTGGAGAATCTGGAAGGAGAGAAACACCAGGGTCTTCCAGCGCTCTGCGCTGATGCCGGTCGCTCTGGTCAACGAGATTCTGAACGATGTGGCGCTTTGGAGGAGAGCTGGGTTCCTGCAGTTTGGCGTGGCTGATCTTAGGGGTTGATTGTTGGTTGTTGTTGTTCCTTTTTCTTTCTGTTTCTTTCTGTTTCCCTGTTGGTTGTGGTCGGGCTTAGGCCTTGTTTGTAAACGTTATTTCTTTCTCCTTAATGATAAACGTGCGTAGCACGTTCTCTAAAAAAATAACAACAGTGCAGCCGTAAAGGTGAAATGTTGGAAACCACAGGGAGGAGGGATGGAAATCAATAGCGATATGCTGCTTTCTGGCCCGGTGCAGCCGTGCAAGTAGTGCAACAATGGCGACTGGGGTTTTCTCAGGGATAGTGATGGATTGATGGTGACGTACATCATCGCTGGAAGCGCGGGAGAGCTTGTAACATGTCTGTTAAGCGAACAATGCAACGGCGGCGCCTATATTCGCTCAGACGCAACGGCCTGCTCGCCAAGCTCCGCACGACGCCCGCAGGACTCGCTCGCCATCACGCAGCAGACTCGCTCGCCACGCCGTCCGCGATCTACGCCGCCCGCACGCTCCGCTCCACCGCTGGCTCGCTAGTTAGTTAGACTGCTGAGGCTTCCTTTGTACATGTATATATAAATGTAACACTATACCTATGAATACAAGCGTGGTTGATCCATTTCCTCTACAATGTCGTTGATTCGTTTCAGGCCAAAAACCTAGCGCATGGAAGCAATCAAACAGCACAGCTTATGACATGTCGGTAGCTGGAGTATGATCAAGGAAACCAATAACTTTCTAGCTGAAGATTTTATTCAGTTTTATGTAGCCACATATTGATCTCAGTGAACTGCCCATAAAAATAGGGCCACGTTAGACCATTATTCAGCACGTTAGACCAAGTCATGCGATCGGTGTGCCGCACAACCAATTACCTCGTACAAAAACTTACGTTGTATAGTATTGGATTAAATAGAATTACTAAGGCAGCAGCTCCGAGATATGGGACCCCTCGAAGCTTCATTCAAAATTCATACATAAGACACAATAATAATAACATACGAAAGTTAAATACGTCCATTACAATATCACAACAGGAACGAGAGTATTGGATTAATTGGGTCTTTGGCCCATTTTAGTATCAATTAATCAAAGAATTCAAGGTCCATTAATAAATGCTAGGGGTCTAAATCCCGGATTGAGAGTCAACGGGAATCCTAACTAACTTAAATGGTGGACCAAATGTAGACCGCTTGTGAAGTTGGTAAAAAGAGAAGAGCGTGTCACACACGCGCTCGCTCGCCTCGCCGTGGGCGTGTCGTGTCGTGTCCGTGCCGCTCTGCTTGTGTAGTGGGTGAATGCTTTGCTATTGATGACAGTCATCAAGCCATAAAGCCATAGACGTTGCAGCCATCATGGGGAGAGTAACTGACGACCGTTACTGCCATGAATCATGTAACTGACGTCTCTCACTCTGGTACTCCTTTCAGGAGACCACTCTCTTCTCTCTGTTGTTTGCTGCTCTCTCGCATTCCCAACACAAGCTTTGCGCGCACTCTGCTTGCGTGAGCAGTTGGCTCCGAACCTTATCTGCCTAGTGATCCTGCTCGGGATAGGCGGGTGATAAGATTTTTGGGGAGCGTACTCGTACGCGCCTGCACGCTGCTGTGAATGACTACTTCGTCTACTTCCCGGCGACCTTCTTCCTCAAGCCGAACGACTACTTCCCTCTACTTCAAGGAGGCCGTTCGAGGGACGCCACTGCAGCAACTCGTCACTGCACCGAATCAGATCGACTACTTCAAGCAGGCTAGTCGCTATGACTGGTAACGGCGATTTCGGTTCCTCCGGTTCCGGCTTCGCCCCTGGGTACAATCTGAACCTTTTCTGGTTTTGCATGTTGTTCTTGTTTTATTCGAGATTTAACTTGAACACTCACACATGCGTTGTTCTCACAAGATCACTCATTGTAGTCATGAATTTGTTGATAATTTCTGGAATTAAAATATACCGAAAAATACCTAGATTTCTAACAATCCAAAAACCTTATGTTAATAATAGGCTTTCAGTAGCTGGCTTTGCCGCATCGATTAACCAAATGCATTTGATTGCTCAAATTACAAGCGTTGACGCGAGAGGGTTACACTATGGTTGACAGCGATGAACATCATGCATGTCACACAGGGGAAGCCCAAACAGTCCACTCCAGAGTAGGAGCGGGCTTTCGTGGCGGCCGACAACCTGTTTCGTGGTGCCATCATGAGTGTTCTCGGTGAAAGCCTTGTGGACACGTACCTCTTGCTGCCTAGTGGCAAAGATGTTTGGGATACACTTGAGGCTAAGTTTGGGGTCGTTGATGCTGGTAGTGAGCTGTATGTCATGGAACAGTTCTATGACTACAGGATGGTTGAAGACCATTCTGTGGTAGAACAGGCCCATGAGATTCAGGCGCTGGCTAGAGACCTTGAGAACTATAGCAAGGATGCACCATGTAAGTTGTCTGACAAGTTTGTGGCTGGAGGTATCATCTCCAAGTTGCCACCTTCTTGGAAGGACTTTGCGACCTCTCTGAAACACAAGAGACAAGAGTTTATAATCGCTGCTCTCATCGGCACTCTGGATATGGAAGAGAAGGCGAAGGCAAAGGACCAGCGTGATAAAGGGATTGCGGGATCTTCTAGTGCCAATTTGGTGCAAAAGAAGAACCACAATGCATCCAACAAGAAGAAGAACAAGTCGCACCAGAACCAAACAAAGGCTAATCAAACAGCTCGGTTCAATAAGAGAAGGCCACCAACTGGGAAGCAAGTGCTACTGTTGTGGTAGCACGGAACACTTTGCTGCAAAATGTCTGGATCACAAGGATAAGAAAGATGGCAATTGTGCCAACATGGTTGTTAGTGAGACTGGTGGAACGTCGGGGTACAATAATCTATTACCTATAGTTCTTTCAGTATGTCATTCGCCTGATTGGTGGATTGACACTGGTGCTAATATTCATGTTTGTGCTGATATTTCCTTGTTTTCTTCTTACCAGGAAGGCGGGACTTCCTCCTTGATGATGGGGAACGGATCGCATGCGTGTGTTCTTGGTGCTAGTTCGATCGATCTGAAGCTTACTTGGGAAAGACTGTTCGAATGAGGAATGTGCAGCATATCCCCATCAAGAAGAACTTAGTCAGCGGGTCTCTTCTGTGTAGAGACGGTTTTAAATTAGTCTTTGAATCTAATAAATATGTAATTTCTAAGTTTGGAAGTTGTATTGGAAAAGGTTACGATAGCGGAGGCTTGTTCCGCTTTTCTTTATCAGATGATTGTAATAAAGTTGTGAATCATGTTGTAAATGTTAATGATGAGTCTAATGTTTAGCATTCGCGACTTTGCCATGTTAATTTTGGTTGTATGATGCGTCTTGCAAACTTGAGTTTAATTCCGGAATTTACCTTAGCCAAAAATTCCAAGTGCCATGTGTGTGTTGAATCAAAACAACCTCGCAAGCCTGATTTGGCGGTTGAGGCGAGGGACTCGGAACCTCTAGAATTAATTCATTCCGATTTGTGCGAGATGAATGGCGTGTTGACGAAAGGTGGTAAAAGGTATTTCATGACTTTAATAGTTGATTGTACTAGATTTTGCTATATTTATTTGTTAAAGTCTAAAGATGAAACGTTGCAATATTTTAAAGTCTATAAAGCTGAGGTAGAAAACCTATTTGAGAGAAAGATCAAAAGAGTTAGGTCTGATCGTGGTGGAGAGTATTTTTCTAATGTTTTCACTGCGTTCTGTGAGGAACATGGAATAACTCATGAGAGGATGCCTCCCTATTCACCTCAGTCAAACGGGGAGCCAAAAGGAAGAACCGCACTCTAACTGATTTGGTTAATGCCATGTTAGATACAGCGGGACTTTCCAAGGAATGGTGGGGTGAGGCTATATTGACTGCATGTCATGTCATGAATCGTGTTTCCATGAAGAACAAAGAGATAACACCATCCGAGAAATGGTAAAATAAAAGTCTAACACTTTCATATTTACGGACTTGGGGATGTTTGGCCAAAGTGAATGTGCCTATAACCGAGAAACGTAAATTAGGACCTTAAACTGTAGACTGTGTCTTTCTTGGCTATGCTTTCCACAGTGTGGGTTATAGATTTTTAATAGTAAAGTATGGAGTACCTGACATGCATGTTGGTACCATTATGGAGTCCAGAGATGCTACATTTTTAGGACCTTTTTCCTATAAAAGAGATAGTTAGCACATCTAGTCATGAATTGTCTATTAATAATGAACCTAAAGAACTTGTTGTTTTGATAGAACACAATGAACAACCACATGTGGAAAATTCTGAGGAGGATGACAATGAAGCTCTCAGAAAGAGCAAGAGACAGAGGACTGCAAAGGTCCTTTGGTGATGATTTCATTGTGTACCTCGTGGATGAGACTCCTAGAACCATTGAAGAGGCATATTCCTCTACGGATGCTGACTATTGGATGGAAGCAGTTCAGAGTGAGATGGATTCCATTATGTCTAATGGTACTTGGGAGGTTGTGGAGCATCCTTATGGGTGCAAACCTGTAGGATGCAAGTGGGTGTTCAAGAAAAAGCTTAGACCTGATGGTACGATTGAAAAATACACAGCAAGGCTAGTGGCTAAAGGCTATACTTAGAAAGAAGGAGAAGACTTCTTTGATACTTACTCACCAGTTGCCCGATTGACCAATATTAGAGTATTACTTTCCTTGACAGCTTCCCATGGTCTTATCGTTCATCAAATGGACGTTAAGACAACTTTCCTAAATGGAGAGTTGGAGGAGGATATCTATATGGATCAGCCAGACGGGTTTGTAGTAAAGGGTCAACAAGGAATGGTGTACGTGTAAGTTAGTCAAATTTTTGTATGGTCTTAAGCAAGCTCCTAAGCAATGGCATGAGAAGTTCGATAGAACTTTAACGTCAGCTAGCTTTGTTGTGAACAAAGCTGACAAGTCTATGTACTATCGCTATGGTGGGGGCGAAGGAGTGATCTTATGTCTGTATGTAGATACTCAACACATACTAGAAAACTGTCATGTCAATTTGCAAATTCTGGTGCAACTTAATCTTGGAGAAGTAGTCAGACCTTGAGTTTATCTTCAAACCAACATCAGCACACCTTGGTTACTCTTGAGTTGACTGATCTCGCAGCATAGCAACCATAAAACTTCTACCGTAACTAGTTGAGAATAGCATTGATCTCCTTGGTTTTCTCACTTTGACTCCATTTTGCCTAGCCAATTGACCGATCTTCATGATAATGGTTGCTCTAGCTCTTGCTCCATCAGGTTGCTCTTATACTCCTTTATGAATTCTATTGATTTGATAATGGTTTGAATATCACTTAGCACAGATTGAATGTATGCAGTCTTTTATTCTAAAATTTGATATTCTCTTCGTGCACTTTACCAGGTAACTATGGACACTATCTACCCATTAATTCAAGACCTCACATCAACTGTGCAACTATCACCATCCAAGATCGCTGAAGCTTTATCAAAAACATTGAAGGAGCCCCCCACAAAGGTAGCTATATTTCAAATCTAAAATTACGTAAAATCTCCTTGATGAGTAAACTGATCACAGGTTGCTCTTAGGCCTCCAAAGAAAAGCCTGAAGCCTTATTTGAGCAGTTGAGGAACTCTCTGAAAGTATTTTTAAAGTATTTCTAAATTCCTAATGAATCACTGTTTCTTTACTCTTTACTCTCATGATTGAGTCAAATTGATTGAGGACGTTTAAAATATTATTCGTTTCATAACATTAATATTATTTAATCTAAATGGCACAGTTAAATCATACCATTACCCAAACCCTAAGTCTAGATAGTTTGCCAAGGGCAAGAGCCATCTAACGCTGTGAAGCCTAAGCTGGCATTGTCAATTAGAGATCCACCAGCCATGGCATTAGCTAATCTCATTAGGCTTAGATTGAACCAACTAAATTAATTTAGATGAGTAAAATGAGTCTAACTTTTGTTAAGGGGGTTAAGTGGATAAAAAAGATTGATGAGGGTAGTAAAATGGATTTTTTTTCCTTCTTAAAATGAAATCTTCGAAGTATGAAAAAATTATGAAAATATACTATCTTTACAAAAATATGTTTCAGAATATTTTTTTCTCAATATAGTGAGGTTGGTCTTATTTTAAAGGCCGGCTTATGAGAAACACAAAGACACAATCATATTTTGATTTGGATATTTTGTTTGGAAACTACATATTTTTTTCTTTTGCACCAAATCCTGACATCACTAACCGGTCTTTTCCTCTCCTCTTTAGATGTTGGCCCCATGTATAATGCATGCATGCGCATGTGATGCATGTGATTGACTCAAGCTCCTGCGGTCCACGGAGCACAACACGAGCGCTCCGCGCAATATGATGCTAGTGCACGATGACACCGTAGTCCGACACATAGCCATGTTTTGGCAGGAACGAATGTGGTGAGAGCAAAGTAGAGCTGGTTTTAATCAATCCTAGAACATTAAGTGCTCTTCGAGCACCCTATCATACTTTTAAATAATAATTTAAGAACATCCACCATATCTACCATTATTAAAAATAAATATAAGTATTTGATGCAAATTATTATATGCATTTGTGAACCTAACCATAGTATTTAAAAATAAATCTTATTGTATAGTAACTATATATTTTGTCCGAATTTACTTGTATGCAGTCATATAGATCAACATGCAACATATTAAAATCATTTTTTAGGCCATCTTCTTCTGAGCTATGCAACAACAATCTCTGCTAAAATAGCTTAAAGATAATTTAGGTCTAGTGTGCAGTCGACCGTGTCAAGTTTCCCGCGTGAGCATCAACCTGGATACATGTAAGATCTAGGATACCGACTAGAGGGGGGTGAATAGGCGGTTTTAATCTAAAAACACAACACTAGAGAAATTTAATTAGAACGACAAGGGGAGGTAAATTTCTAGCTATTCTAAGCCTATGTTGAGGGTTTGCAACGTAGGATGACAAGATACAATTCAATCTTTAGATAAATAAATTGCACAAGTAAATTGCTCGAGATAAGATTAACAAAGCACGAGAGACGAATTTTAACACGTGGTATTGATGACTTGCCGGTCACCCCTAATCCACGTTGAGGTGGATTCAATGTTCAACTGCTCCTCTATCAAGACACTGCTTGATCTAAGAGACGGCTAGAACCAATGAACCTCTCCAAATCTCGATTCCACTAGAGTTGCTCTTCACCACTCCGGCGAGGTGAGCACAATGACCTCTCACACCAATCTTCCAAGGCAACTTCACAATCTTCTTGAAGTGCTCAATGGAATCACGAACTCTAAGCCGTCTAAGAGCAGCAACCTCCAATAGTAACAAATCAACCCGCTCGTTTGATGAATCACTAGTGCCACAATGATCAAATCCTTGATCAAATGCACTAGATGCTCTCAATCTCACGAGAATGCAACCTCAAAGCAAAGTGAGTGAGTGAGAGAAAGGAGAGCAAGAGCTCAAGTATGTCAAGGTAGATATAGCTAGGGTTGAAAACGGTCGAATGCATTCGTTCAACACATTGAGCATGCTAATTTATTTTTTACGTGAAAAATGTTAAAATGGTATAATTAGAATGTTGAACAATTGTTTTCTGAATGTTGACTACAACATCATACAAGTTATTAGTACAAACTTAGCTAGCGATGATTAGAAAAATGAAAGAAAAAATTCTACGTGTAAGTCTCTGCCGCTGCATATGCTACGAACAAGTAACGCTACACATGTTCTTTATCTTGAGCAGTACCATCAATCATGTGCGCTCATTGCTTCTTTCATTGCGGTACTCACCAACTCATATTTTCTACATCGCTTTTTTCTGGGCTTTACTGGGCCCTAAGCCAACGGCGTTAACCAACGCACGGAAGCCATATAGGAGTGCCCGAAAGCCAAGTGTAAGCTGCTTTCGCTTTTGCTGCTCATGTGTGAATCTTAACCAAATAGGATGTACTGGTGTTGAATATTTATGTTATATACTTCCTCTTTTATCTGCTCCCTGAACTTGATAGCTGCAATGCATAATACGAGTGCATACACATTGCGCGCGGCTTTATAAAAATAGATATATAGATAGATGATGATCCTATCGTCGCATTACATTACGGTGCATGTGTTTGCGTTGTCGTCGCTGAACGGCTGAACCATGTCATCATCGATCCTGACCTCCGGCGCGGCGGTGACTGCGGACGAACCCGGCGGGCGCCTTTGCACAGCAACCTGACCCAGTGGTTTCGCCTAAACCCACTTTGCTGCAAGCAGCAGCATGAGCCTAATAATAAGCCCTCCTATGGCGGCCGCGGCAGCACAATCAGGGGCGGAGCTAGCCCTTGTTGCCGTTGTTAGCTGCGACGACTTCCAGCAAAATCAATAGAAAATTACTGTTATACACTATTGTTTCATGGAGCTGACACCGATGGCTCTGTTGGCTGTCAGATGTGGCTGACCTAGAACCAGTCATCGAAGTGTTCCTGCAGCGGCACATGCATCCCTCTGACGACGTCCGGGTACAACGTGCATGCTAGCAAATTAGCTGTCCAAGTCCAAGGCGAAGGCGGCTGTCTGAAGAACTCGCCGCACCTGAAGGTTGGGCTCCTCTTCACTCTTCTCCCCGCACGGCTCCTCCGAAGACCTGGCTCCGGCGGTCGAGAGCGGTGCGCACGCGAACATTAGCCTGGAGCAGCTGGACGAGTTCATGCTGCCCAAGGCCATCGATTGCCTCCACCGGAAGGCCGAGGCGACGGCCTATCAGATGTCCTGGAAGTCCAGGCACGGCACGGCGTTCCTTCAGGTCGAGAAGACGAAGATTCCGCCGAGACGACATCTCAGAGGCGTTGGGAGTACAAGGCGGCTGGCGATACGGCAACGCCGAGACCCCAAGCTGGAGAGATGGATACAGGTCGTCATAGATTTCCTCAACCTGTGGGTTGCACACGCGCCACGTAGGCTTCAGTGTTCGATCGTGGAATGGGCTCAGAAGGCGAATGAAATGCAGCTGGCGTGCCAGGCGAACTAGTACGTCCATGATATTATATATGCATCTGTAAAACCGAGTCTCTGAAGTACAATAATCATGTTTTATAGAGAAACATGGCACACCATATTTATATGAAGCCATGCCCATGCATACTTCGCAAGTACCTACATGCCAGATGTTGCAGTGTCAGGCAATAGGTTATGATCATATCGGAGGTTGGCTGACACCCAGCATGCATATTGCATAGTGGTGTCTATCTCGCCCTTTGCCCAATTCTCAAGTTGCAGCAACACCGCGTGTCTCACCCATTCCAGCATTATTCCCCATCAAGCACCGACGCCACACCCTGCCCGGCCTCACTAGGTCAGATCCCAAATTTCACCCCAAAGTTTACTATAAAAAAGAAAATTCTTATCACATCCAAATGTCGGCACATGTATGGAGTACTAAATGTAGATGAAATCAAAAACTAATTGCAATGTTTTGTTGTACACTGCGAGACGAACATTTTGAGCCTAATTAATCAATTTTAGACAATTTTTCATAAATACAAACGAAATGCTACAGTGGCATACGCATTACAAGAGATCAAATTTGGGGTGCAAATTTTATATCTAAACAAGGGTCTAGTCACCTTCGTTGCCTCATCTCTACCCTCCAAGACCTGGTGTTGCGCATCGCCCAAGGTATGCAAAGTTGTAAACCTTAGAGCATCTCCAAGAGCTCTTGTATATTTGGTTGACTAGCTAAAAAAAGAGAACAAGGAGAAAAAAATCTCATCCAATAGCCTAGCTAAGTGAATAGCTATTTTTAAAGACTCGCTATCTACCGCCCTTCGCTCGGAAAAAATGCCCAGCGGGACATGCTCGCCATCCGCCCATCCGCTCCTCTTCCCGCTCTCCCTTCCTTCACGGCTTCCTTCCTTCTGCCCGTCCCCGACGCCGGCCAGGGGGACCCCACGCGGCAGCGCCCCCGCCGACGACCCGGCTGACGACAGGTGCGCCATGGCACGCCGCGGCGACGGCGGCCACGCCCGCCTCCTCGTGACGCTGCTGCTCCTGCTCGTGCGCTCCTCGCCGCCGACGATGACGACGCAGCCACGGCGGAGGTCTAAGATGCGGCAGCGGAGGCGGACGCCGCGCAGCAGCACCTCCTGCCGCGCCCCCTCATCATCGAGCGCTCATTTGCGGGCGGACGAGGTGCTGCTGGATCCCATCGCGGCGTCGCTGGAGGTCGAGGTCGACCTGGTGCCGGCCCCACCTCCTCGCTCCATTGCTGCTCCGCTCGGCCGGCCGGCACGCCTCCGCGCTCCGCCGCCGTCCCGCTCGGGCAGCCGCTCCGCCTGCCCCGCGGGAAGAGGAAAAGAGAGGAAGGTAAGAGAGAGGAGAGGAGTTGACCGGGAGAGGATAGGAGAGTGGAAGAAGATGGGCATGTTTTGGATTTGAACACCATGTTTACCTAGTCTGTTGGATTACTCTATAGAATTATATGGTTATCTATTTTTACAAAGGAGGTTCCATCTTTAAATTTAGCTAAGAGGATACAAGAGCTTTTGGAGATGCTCTTAGCTTGCGTTGCGGTTATACTATATGGCAATACAACTCCACTGACTTATTATGCAATTTTTAAGAGGAGTAATTAATATGCTCATAGTAGTAGACACTAACCCATATAGCCTATAGGGACTAATATTGATTATTCTTGGATTGATTTAGTATATTTAATTATTTAAACTTATATATCAAATTAATTGGCATATTTTGCAGTTTACCAAATCGATCATTAGATTATACCAAATTTTTTATTTGATCATTGCTATGACATCATGGGCCCGCCATTGTGCATGTGTGTAGGGAATACAGTGGTCATTTTCCTTTGCTTGCTCATCCTTTCTAGGCGTGTGGATCCCATTAGTAGGGTATTACACTATTTTGGTGGCTCAATTTCTATGTCTCGTCCTTGCATTACCATTAAGCTCGTGGTTTTGGGATTCGTCTATGAAGAATCTACCTCCATGCGCATATAACCCCTGGTGCATTTTTCGATCCTAAATCCGACAACATAAAATAAATTTATTATAATCATCGATGAGATCTACAACTACGCCGCTGAAATTTTTTAGGAAAAAATCCATTTTATAACCCTCAGTTATTTACTTTATTCATCTAACCCCTCAACAAAATTTAGGCTCAATTTACTATCCGGAACTATTTGATTTGGTCTGATATTATTTCTCCACATAAAAGATGACACTACCAGAATCATGCACATCGGCACCGGGTGGGAAAGCCCTTTAGCACCGGGTTTCCCACCCGGTGCCAATCTTCCGGTGCTAAAGGGTCAAAAAACCGGTGCTAAAGGTGGGGGCACTAGCCAAAAATATTTGCATATTTGCATGTTGCGGGATTCAAACTCAAGACCTCTTGGCTCGCGCGCGTGCACCCACCTAACCATCTCACCTACACAGCACATGTGATAGGATTAAAGATGCGCTCCTTTTGAAGTAGCATGTGACACCTACATTAGCACCGGGTCGTATTTACGAACCGGTGCTAAAGGGCCTTTGACCCTTTAGCACCGGGTTATAACACCAACCGGTGCTAAAGGGGACTTTTAGCACCGGTTGGTGTTACAACCCGGTGCTAAAGGGTTCCCGATGGCGCCCCAATTTCGCACCCGGTGCTAACGTTACATTAGCACCGGATCTTAAGTGCACCGAGGCATATGAGGGGTGCGGATGTGAGTTATTCTTGTAGTGTGAGTTTTTCAGTCAAATTTTGTGAAGATATAGAGAACATGATGCCTTGTGTTACAAAAATATATTTAAAAAGTATGTGATGAAAGTGGGTTAATTAAGAAAAGTATTTGATTTTGTCTAATTAAGAACATTTTGAAAGTGGCATTAGTTAGTCTCTGCAGTATCATAAGGCTAGCTGTCAATATGGTTCCTGCATGAACAATGGTTTATTCAGGGACTACGAGAAACGCTACTGTCTGCAACTAGGTAACTATAATTGTATATCCTTCTGATGGCCTATAAAATATGTGACGAGAATGTGAGATGCTACCGAGATCAAGATGAAGATTGCGCTGTGTGTATAGATGACGAGACACTTCTACACCCCTCAAACGTGTTTGGATTAGGAAAGCGCATGAGCATATTGGTTCGTAATTCATACGAAGTTATATGTCCAAATCAAAGTGACCAAGATCACCGTTGTGATTTTACATTCTTGGCACTTCTCATTAGCGAATGGCTCAGGCCTTGTCCAACAAGGGGGCGTTTGGTTACCTGTATCTCGTCTAGCCAGGCTCTATAGATGCAGCTTCAAGTTGTTTGGTTGCCTGATCAAGTGCTGGAGCTAGGCTCCGGTCATGCAGCCGTATAGCTTGAGCCAGGCTCGCTGGAAACGTAGAAATCGAGCGTTTCCCGTGAGCCAGGCCCGGCCGGTGCAGCTCACGTCGCAAAGGTGAGGGGGCAAAGCTGTTGGCGCTGAAAACGAAGCAAAAAACAGGCAAGCAAACAAAAGTTCAAACGAGCCAGCATACACACATGCATGCAACCAATCATGAACGATTGCATGCAGCCGGCCTGGCTCGGTAGAGCCTGGTTCGCAGATACGGGACAGGCTGAAGACGCCCAGGCATCCAAACACACCAAGTGATTCTCTCTCACAGGAGTACAGAGCACAAGTGGCTTAGCTTCGTTAGTGGGCCACTTCAACTCCAAATGGCAACAAAGGCCCATATGGTTAGCATGCCTGGGCTCTAAACAAGGCGGATCACATCCTCCTGTTGCCTTTTTGTCTAGTTTGGGACTACTTAGTTTTTTCTTCTCTTCGTTACTAGGAAAACCTTCACACCATACCAGCTTCTTATGGCATCCATTTCCTCACAGAATTGCAAATCATCTCACGGTCGCCATCATTTTTTGCCCGGAATATCCATGCAAGTGAAGGACTAGGCTAAAACTACACGGGCCCGTTCGAATAAAGCGTGAAAGAGATAATCCAAATTAGTTTCAACTAAAATTAAATGCTTCCTATAGATAATCTCTCGGCGATACCTTAGCTTGTCACGGCAGCGAGGTACTTTTCTATAATTCTATCACGCTCACCGCTGCATCATGCAATGGAGACAACATTCTTGGAGAGACTTTTTTTTTAAAAAAAAGAAAGGTTCTTGGATAGAGAGGACGTCGTAGTCATTTTCCACAAGCCCCTTTGTTGGATTTCCTATAGAAGAGGATCAGGACGGCAATGTTTCTTCAGGTTCTACGCACTGCATCGATATATCCTTCTTTATGTCCCGTCACGGATTGGGCAAATATTTACGTTCGCCGCCCCTATCCCCAGCTCCCATGCGTCACGATCATCCACGGAACATTTTTAACATTTGCACGCAATGATCGAAGCAAACTCATCGAGCTCGAGCACCTACAACATCACGCACCACAGAAAAGCGTCGCCAAGGTTTTAAACAAATCAGCACCCACGCCTACCGTAAAAAGAAACAGAACTTCTTCCCGGTGTCGTGATTCCACTGCCAACCTCGATTTGTTTAACGACGTGGATGAATAAAAACTATCGGTAGCAGGTACCCCTGCATGAATAAACACGAATATACTTGCCTGATTCGGCGGAGCTTTGAGATAATCGAGTCGTCTCTCCGTCCAATGGCGTAGTCAAGTAAAGCAGATAGAATTATTAGTAGTGAAGTTAGAGTATATACTACAGCAGCAGCTGCAACTAGTGAATCTCAGGGCTGCTACGTGCACGCGCGTGCCACCGGCCTGGACTCACCGCGGTCAGGGGTACGTCGCTTTCTGAACCCAGTGCGTGACGCCACCGAAAGCGTCAAAGAGCCTGATCCCCTCACACAACACATTTCCAATGGAGTGAAAATAAAGATCTCTTTAAGTTGCGCTAGAGAAGAAGGTTGTTTGTAATGGACAGTTCAAGAGTAGATTGTTTGTAATGGACATTTCAAGAGAGAGATATTACAGAAATAGACAATAAATATGTTGCATGTCCATTCCCCAGAGCAGGTGTGAGAGAGTTGATGTATGTGCACATGTATGCATCCTACATGCAACCGTAATCGCAGAATAAAATTGTGCAGTATATCCGTGAGACTTGTTTATGTCATGGGCCATGGGCCCAATCTCAAAGTAAAATACTGCTCCTAAACAGGAGGATATGGACCCAGGTCGCCGTCACGTGAAGACCCATTGGCCCTCCATAAGCCACGGCCCCACCGTCAGCGACCAATACCAGAGCAACACCTGTGAACAACCTTTCGGCCCCTCCCATCCCCCAGTATCACACTGACATCCGGACCCACCACTTACCGGCCCTACATGTCAGTGACACCATCGCCTCCCCACCTCCGCCATCGTCTTCCCCAGCCGGCCGTTCCAATCCGTTCTCCCCGGTTATTCTATGCCCCCCCCCCCCCCACCTCGCCGCCTCCCCCATCGTCGCGCTCACTCCTCCACCACCTCACCCTCGCTGCGGCGCCACACCAACACCGCACTCCACCGTCCCCGTCCGCCCCCCCCGCGTCGCTTTCGTTCGTCATCGGCGCCTTCGCTTCCCCCGCACGGAACCCTAGCAAGTAGCAAGCGCCGCGCGCTATAAGGCACCGCCCCGCGGCCATGGCGCGCGCACCGGCATCGCTGTCCGCGCCCCGCGCCCTCTCCCTGCTCGCGCCCGCCAGAGTCTCCCCCGGGAGGAGGTGGAACAGCCTGTCGCTCTCCGCCGGCGCCCGTCCCGTGACCGGCGTGGTGTCTGTCGCGCCCGCGGCGGCGGTGACCGCGCAGAGGAGGCTGGTCGCGGCGGCGGCGGCGACGGAGATGGCCCCCGCGGCGAGCGGCGAGGGAGGGGACAAGCCGTTCATCGAGGAGATGCGGGCGGTCGCGATGAAGCTGCACACCAAGGACCAGGCCAAGGAGGGGGAGAAGGAGTCCCAGGCGCCGCCGGTCGCCAAGTGGGAGCCCTCCGTCGAGGGGTACCTCAGGTTCCTCGTCGACAGCAGGCTCGTCTTCCAGACGCTCGAGGACATCGTCGAGCGCGCCGCCGTCCCGTGGTGTGAGTGGCCCGCTTTGCTTTTTCTTCCTCCGTGTTTTTGTCTGGATCGGTGAAAAAAAAAGGTGCGGCTCTTGTGCGATGTCATGCTATTATGTGGATGGCGTTTGCTGTGCTTCGTGTGCCTCTATTGAATCAGTGGAATTTGATTGGCTCGTGGCGATTAAAATATGCCGTTACTACTTCTAAATGCCTAGTAAATCGGATTTGCTATTATTCCATCAAGTAAAAATTTAGAAATGGTTCATAGATAGTCCAAAAAATGTCTAGAATAATCACTATAACTTTTCGAATTTTATAGGTTGAAGTTTCAGAGTCTGGCGGGGTACAGGGTACTAGTGGCCGAGGTAGACCCACGAAAGGATGTAGCTCTATTGTTTTGGTGGTTTTATTTCTCTTTTGGGCTCTGAGTTTGGCTGTTGGAAAAAGAGTTTGGTTCATCCATCCAAGTATAGGTTGCATATTCAAGTATAGATTGCATATTCTTGCAAGGAAGAAGTTAGTTATGCTTCAAGTCCACTATCAGCTTGCTATTTTTAGCAAAAGTTGCCTTTTCCCCTTTTGTGAAGAATTTTGTTGCTTCACATCAACAACTAGCTATTATATACCTTACTCAGACTATGATGTTTCATTGAATTTCTGTTTGCCTTTCAGTATGTACAAACTGTACATACAAATTCACATTATCATTCTAACATAACTTCCTCTTGCTAACCTGTGGGGCCTCTCTGAGTCATCTAATTGGGTCAATTTATGGATCAAATCGCTCAAAGCATAATGTTCAGATCCATCCATTTCTTATGTCGTTCAGTATTGTTGTAATGTTTATGTCTACACACCTATCCCTTCTATTTTTGCAGAAGCATCAGCACCACAACTGTTGGTCATTTTAAGAATCATCACTTCAACAGCCTTCTTGTATATTTTGATATAGGAAGTTGAAGTTCTAATACAACCTCTTCATATTGAAATATCTAATGTAGTAATGTCAAATCACAAGGGTAGCATCTGTAGGAACCATTTCCCAAGGGCATGCCAAAAGATAATTTTTCTTGTATTATTGTTTGGCGTTCAGCTTGTGCTGTACTTGCATACTGCTACGCATTGCGTCCAATTGAGCTAATGTAAAGGATCAACATGAACATGACAAAACATTCATGTAAGAAAATCGTTCTAGTCTGAGGTGTACCTATAACTGCATTTCCCTTCTTAACATGGTTCAACTGCATGTAAAGTAAGAGATAATGGTTGTGTGATACAAGTATTCTGATTTCTGTCCCAATTTCACACTGCCCTGACACCCTTCAGTTGTTAAATCCTGGAAAACTACAAATATTTCTTTGGGGGCCATATCTGCGAAAATTTTCTACTTTCTTAAAACGGTGAAAATTCGTCCAAAGCTGTACTTTGAGTTTTTTTTTGAACTTGGTACATCATAAGTAATTTTTTCATTTCTGTATGCACTAATCTTGAAAGAACAACCCCCCACCCCCCCCCCCCCCCACACACACACACACACAGACCACACAAAAAAACTATATGACTGTTCCGTTTGTTTGTATTTTTGTGGTAGCTTCTCTTATAGGCTGCCTTGTCAGACACATAAATTTTTGTTGCTGTTGATCTGTGTTGCATTTAGAAAAGAACAATGTTTACTGAAACAAGCATAGGTAAAGGGCGCAGTCAAATGATATGCACCTCTTTAACTGATGCAAATATTGCATTGGTCTATGAACACTTTTATCGATTTCGACAAAAGAAGTGTACTAGAAACTTCTATACTTTTTTTCCACAGAACATGATTGTAGCTCATAGTTGATGGATTATTACTTCTGTCCAAGATTTTCAAGATGTTGATTGTTGATATTCTAGTGGTGTATCTGTTTCAGACGCTGAGTTCCGGAATACTGGATTGGAGAGATCAGAGGCACTCAAGAAGGATCTGGAGTGGTTCAAGGATCAAGGCCATACAATTCCAGAACCATCGGATCCTGGCACTACATATGCTTCCCTTCTGGAAGAGCTGTCTGAGAAGGACCCCCAGGCATTTATCTGCCATTTCTATAACGTGTACTTTGCTCATACTGCTGGAGGGCGAATGATTGGCAAAAAGGTGACACCTTCATGACAAATATCTGGCATCATGTCAAAAACCTTATTTTGGCATAGATAATTCACATGGCATCAGCATATTTAGGATGTTTTCCTTATCTCTTTTGTCACCAGCATGTTCTTCTGTGTTTTTTATTGAAACTAGAACTGTTAACTTTTGGACGGTACTATAACGTGATCTGGTTAGGAATATGAATCGTTGTGTTTTTCCTTGCTAATCTAGGCAGTTAAGAGGTCTGATATCATTTTAACCATATATCATGTGTTCCTGGTATATTAGGTTTCTGAGAAGATTCTGAACAAGAAGGAGCTGGAGTTCTACAAGTGGGAAGGCAATCTCTCCCAGCTGCTGCAGAACGTCCGGGACAAGCTTAACCAAGTGGCGTCTGTAAGTCCCTGGAACTGAACGTTGCATCTTTCTCTTCTGCTCAAGGCCGAATGAGAATAGCTTCTAAAGAAATCGCAAATTCTTTTCCATCTACTGATGTACATCTTCTGCAGAGCTGGTCGCGGGAGGAGAAGGACCATTGCCTGGAGGAGACGGAGAAGTCGTTCTCCTATTCTGGACAGCTCCTCCGCCACATATTCACCTGATTTTACATCGCCCCTCTGATCAATTACAAACGCTGTAAATACATAATTAATGACTGTACTTTGTTACTGTGGAGCGGGTCTCCTCCACCAGGTACGATTTACCATCAATCAAGTTGCCAAGGGTTAAATATCCCATGGATTAAATATCCCATGGCCCCATCCTTCCATTGCCTGTCTGAAAAATACAATGCTGGGTGAGATCAGGGTGTTGGGCTGATGTTGGGCACGGTCCGTGAAGGGATCCGTTTCTCTTGTCAGCATCAAAACCGGATGGCACGGCACCGGCAGCATGACAATGTTATAGATGCTAATTAATTTATTGTTCTGTATGAACTTGGTCAAAATTTAAAAGGTTAATCTAATAGAAAACCAAAACGACTCGCGTTTTGAAACTTAGCGAGTTCTGTACATGATTGTTACGATCTCCGTGGCATTCTATCCCGCCATGGCAGGATTATATCGTCGCAGAGTGTCAGATTTTCAGGTCTCCGAGTGCGGGGCAAATATTTCCTGCTGTGAACACAGTGAATATCCTTGGTCGCGGTCCACACAGGAGATCACTGGACCCGTAGTGCACTCCAGAGTCCAGACAACGTCTTCAGAGGGTTTTTTTTTCATCGTCTTCAGAGTTGATTTGCAGATTTTTCAGACCTCGTTATCCTTCAGTACCCAGGAAAAAAAACCCGTAGATTGTTGTTTGCTGACCGAATCGCCAATTGGCATACTGAGTATGGCCGTTCCGCACCATGCATGCCAAATGCAAGGGCTCAGTACGGCACCAAACAAGCCGCACCTACTTGCTCTTATTCCAAAATCCAGATATTGCAACTGCCCGAAGCTCACAAGGCTCCAAGCACAGCATCACATCTTAGCAGTTTGGCTCTTGCTACTCCTGATACCCGAGGGCCGGTACATACCCAATGAGGCATCCGCATCTCAGTATCCCACCGGCCGTAGCAGCTCTTGTCTGTGCGACGTGACAAACTGACGGCAGCAGCATCTCGCCGGACCCCATCCCTCGGCATCTCAGCTCCCATTCGTCTTGTGCTCATCGGATCCAACGCGCAGCCGCGTCGTCCATGTATTTTAGGTGATGCAATCCAACTCGTTTCTCCCAACCTCCGATCGTTACAATTCATACATACTCTGAGGTTGTTCACTTGTTCTTGGCTTCAGTTCTCGCTCGGTCTCAACGGCCGGTGGCAGGCAGCCTGAGCTTGCTGCTCGATCTGATCTGACAGAATCCCCGAGCATTGTTGTTGTTGCTGTGTTGCCGGCGATGGAGGTGAGGAACAGGTTCGTGGCCACGCGGCGCCACGTCGAGGGCTTCCCGACGGAGGCCGACTTCGAGGTGCGGGAGGAGACGGCGAGGTGGTCACCGGACTCCGGCGAGGTGCTCGTCAGGAACCTCTACGTGTCCATCGACCCCTACCAGCTCAACCGCATGAAGCGCCGCAGCGCCTCCCACCTCGCCGTCGACGGCATCCTGCCCGGCCAGGTAAGCATCAACAGACTCTCCCTCCAGCTGCTCTGCTATTCAACCATATATACTATGTGCAGCATGACCTGAGAGTGAGTCTTCGTCTCCATCTCCGGCGCGCCGCCGCCGTGTGAATTTATGAACGTAGAGGATCGCGGCGTACGCGGCGGGGGAGGTGGTGGCGTCGGCGTGCCCGGAGTACGCGGCGGGGGACGTGGTGGCGGGCGTGCTCGGGTGGGAGGACTACACGCTCTTCACGCCGTCGCCGGCCGTGCTCATGTCCAAGGTCGCCGCCGGCGGCTTCCCGCTGTCGCACCACATGAGCGCGCTGGGCACGAGCGGCATGACGGCGTACGCGGGGCTCTTCGAGGTGTGCAGGCCGGCCAAGGGGGAGAAGGTGTTCGTCTCCGCGGCGTCGGGCTCCGTCGGCAGCCTCGTCGGACAGTTCGCCAAGATCGCCGGATGCTACGTCGTCGGCTGCGCCGGGACCAAAGCCAAGGTGCGATGAAGTACTTGGCCCCTGCTTTCGCCGTGACGGCGACGGGCTAACTATGTTGACACGTCACGGACTAACTTCTTGTTAGAAGTTACTATGAACGGCTATAAAATCATGCGGCCCCCCTTCGGATACGAGCCGTTGGACAAATGCCGAATCTGACCTGCATGCGACTGTACCATGTTTTTTTAGGCCCACAAACGGACCAGATTTTTTTTAGGGCCAAATATATAGACCAGATATTTTCAAAAGCAAAGAATCACTAGTCCAGTTTGACACGAGGCACTGAAAAATTTCATAATGCAGCATCTTCAGCTGATTACCAAACTCTGAATCAATTCCCATGCATGCAGGTTGATCTGCTCAAGGACAAGCTGGGATTCGACGATGCTTTCAACTACAAAGAGGAGCCCGACCTGAAATCAGCTCTCAAGAGGTCAGTAGTGTTACTGTTAGCTGCAGCTCAAGCTAGCTGTTCACTAGCTGAACAAGCTGCTTAGTCTGACAGAGCATTTTGGGCTTTTGGCAGGTACTTCCCCGACGGCATCGACATCTACTTCGAGAACGTGGGCGGCGAGATGCTGGAGGCGGCGCTGGCCAACATGAACACGTACGGCCGGGTCGCCGTCTCCGGCGTGATCTCCGAGTACGCGGGCGGCGGGCGGCGGGCGGTGCCGGACCTGCTGGAGGTGATCTACAAGCGCATCACCATCCGGGGCTTCTTCGCCTGGGACTTCCTGCCCAGGTTCGCCGAGTTCAACGCCGCCATCGGCGACTGGATCCGGCAGGGCAAGGTGCAGGTCATCGAGGACGTCTCCGACGGGCTCGAGAGCATCCCGTCCGCGTTCGCCGAGCTGTTCCGAGGCCAGAACGTCGGCAAGAAGCTCGTGAAGCTGGCGTAGAATTAAGCAGGGGAGGGAGGCAGCTGAGCTGACACAATTGTAATGACGTAGACTAGCTAATTCAGCACCCAGAGAAGTTACAGGACACGAAATTTACCGGGGTGTTAAATTGATTTTGTCAGCAAACAGAAAGCAATTAAACATACAAAAAGCTTCCTGGTATCCTTGAGACTAGTTGAGTAAGTCCATGGATTTTTTCTATCTAATCCTAATTTTACAATAATAGGTCCATAGCATGTATACAAATGAAACCGCTGCAAGCTGCATGTGCATAAATCATGAGCGCTAAAGATTTCAAGATTTGAACTTATTAGTGGTACAAGTAGTAGGATCACACTACATCTCCACCACTGCACCCAGCGACGGTTCCCTAATCAAGGCATTACTTAAATTGCTGGTTAATTAATGTATAAGTACCGATTGGAAGAATAATACGTGCAGAAACAGCGTGGGATTTTACGGATGCTGAAACCAGGAGAGAGAAGATTGGGAGTTGGGACATCGATGCTAAGTTGCAGCCGATGCTAATAAGAAGGGAAAAGCATGCGTCTACATGCAATGCATCGATCGATGCCCGACGGTTGAACAATGGTGGAAAAATACCAATTGAGCGTTTTCACTTCATGATGCACACTATCAACTATATTCCTCTGTTTAGGTGGGTCCCATTTGTTTTAAGACCTCGATGCCCACACTGCAGCATGCAAGGTTAAAGCCAGATTATTACTGGTGGGGGGCCATTTTTTGTAGCCTCAATGCCCACGTTGTGGGTAGTCTCATAGGGAGCAGAGGCTAGGTACAAGGAGATGTGAGGGACTGGTGGTTTAGTCTTTATTTCGAGATGTGAGGGTATCAAAATTAATTTACTAGTTGCATATGAGGTGCACATAAAATGAGGATTCTGGAAACTCACTATCCATAGCTCTCTGTTCATAGCTTTCTTCTGGGAGCTCTCTCTTTGTCTCTCTATTACATTCTCCATTTACAACATGTTATCATCAGCTCTAACCAACTGAGCAAGAAAGAAGAAACAGGTGAAGAAATCACTGGCAACTCGAAGGGTAAGATGGCTCGCCGCTGGACCATTTCCCTTGACACCAGTAATTCTCTAGCAAACTTCTCCCTTACCATCTATGTCGCCTTATGCACTAGGAGCTCGATGAGCTTCTCCGCTCCAACGCACCGCCCTCGATGCGGCAGCGATCATGGTGCTAGCTTTGTCAGTTGTGGCCCCCGGTCTCCTCCCTCTGGCTTCGCCAGCCATGGAGAACGCCAGCGCAACGACGACGCCTCTACCCGCAGAGGCGCCAAAGCCGCTAGCAGCAACTCCAGCAGCCTCGTGACTCGCCACGGGCCTTTAGTGATGCCTGACACCTGCACCGTGCCAAAACGCAGTCTGGTGGAGTCATCGCGCCATTGTGAGTCCCGTGGATGGATGGCAAGGGTGTGGCTGGAGCCTGATGGGCTGCAGCAGCAGGTGCCGGACGTGGTGACAACGTAGTGTCCTCGCCATGGTTAGAAGAACTATGCTCGCTGCGACACCGGTCCTTCATCAGCGAAGCACGCCTTCACCATAGCCTCGCCACGCCGCGTTGTCTCGTCATCACCTTCACTGGAGTACTTATTTGGCAATTACTCTGGCGAAGGTGGTGGCGGGTTGGCGCGACACAGCAAGGCCATGGTGATGGCGTGCTACGAATGACCGGTGTGGTGGCGAGCATAGTTCGTCCAGTCGTGGCGAGGACAGTACGACGTCACCACGTCCAGCACCTCCTACAGCAGCTAATCAGGCTCCAACCACACCCTTGTCGTCCATTCACGGGACTAGCAGTGGCGCGGTGACTCCACCGGAATGTGTTCTGGCATAGTGCAGATGTCGAGCATCATTGGAGTCGCGCGGTGGGTCATGAGGCTACTAGCGCCTATGACTGCTCTGCGGGCACCAGCGCCATCATTGCGGCATTGTCCTCCACGACCAACGAAGCCAGAGGGAGGAGAGCGAGGGCCAATGCCGGCAAAACCTAGAGCACAACCCCTGCTGCGTCGAGCATGGCGTACTGGAGTCCGGAGAAGCTCATCGAGCTGCTGGTGCATGAGGCGATGCAGATGGCAAGCGCAAAGGATGCGAGTAAGAGGAGTTGGCGACAACGGGAATGGGCAAGCGGTGAGCCCTGTTACCCTTCGAGTTGCCAGTAATTTCTTCACCTCCTTCTTCTCTCTTGCTCAGTTGGTTAGAGGTGCCGATAACGTGTTGTAAATGGAGAATGTAATAGAGAGACAAAAAGAGAGGTTCCCAAAAGAGAGCTGTTAAGAAGGCAAAAGGCCATCAGTTTTGCTCTCATCAAAGTGCAGCAACAGCTGCCATAGTTATGGCCATGAAACCTCATAGTGGGCAGCCACAAATAACATTGGTGAGAGAAACTGAAGAAGCTCCACTATCTATACAATGAAGAATGTGTAATGCTAAACATTCATGTCGTATAGTGCTAAACATTCATGTAATTTCACTCAATGTTGAGACTCTTAAGTTACCATGTAATCTCTCTATAAATAGAGAGCAATGAGATCAATGGAAGAGACACCAATTCACTATCTACTATCTCTTGTTTACATCCCATTTTCTAATACTATGTATAGTGAATTCTCATTTCTTATTGATATCAAGGTCTCTCTATATATAGAGGTAGATAACAAGATAGAAGTTATGTCTAAGCATGTTTAGTGTAAGCCTTGAATTCTGCTTCTAATGGTAGCAGTATGACTACTTCATGGCCTTTGCAATTAGCCATAACCCACTTACTGCTTAGTTAAAGAATCAAGTCAACAATATGTGTAAATGTACTTGAGAAAGCGTCAATCCACGCAGGAGCAAGGTAGCAATAAATGTGCCAAATATCAATAGAAAAATAAATTAAACATGATTAATTTAGAAAAGAAATGTAAACATGATCACAAACTGAAATTATGAGACTATTGTTGACAGTACACATACAGTTTCTTTTAGTAAACAAACAAATCATGGATCCAAACATGCATCGCATCCAAACTACTTAACCACGAAAGATAAGCATGTATCTGACGTCCTGGCGGCTATGAAAAAAATCCTAAAATCAATTCTGATTCGCTGCACGCTTTATTATTTTATGAACTCAGTAATCCCATCTGCCAGCATAGCATAAAATAAAATTTTCAAACAAAATGAGTCACGTTGGCTTAAATCTTACATATATAACATGTTCAGTTAATTAGGCAGCCAGCTTCATACTTCAAACAAACAACCAGAAATGAAACAAACGTCTACGTCTGTACTGTGCAATTCATAGAAAAAAACAAGAGATTTGAGGAAGCATTATACACTGAATAAACATAACCTAGATGCAGATGCCGGTCTTTAGTAGACGCACGGAGAAGCTCTTACGGCCATGCGGCTGGATCGGTGCGACCGGAAGAAAATGCCCTCTGGCCACCGGGAGCAGCGCGAGGCCGAAGCGCCGGCAGCAGGCCAACGGAGGACAGCACCCTCAACGCAGTCCATAGCGAAAGCGTAAGTTTTGGAGAGAATGAATACTCAATAATCGTCAATTGGTTCGATCGGTGTATATAAAAGGATCGGTGATCCAACAGGAAAAAGGAAACTATTCAAAGATTATTTATACCCCGTGATCGTCAAATATTTATAATCTTTGAATGTGTTTCCATAGGAGCCGATCCTTGTTCCGTTGGCAATCCTGGCGTGACCTCCGGGAGTCCGGGACGCGGATGCACTGTGAGTCTGTGACCCGTAGAGTTGCCATATGTAGCTTATGGTTTGAGATTTTTCAGATTTAGACCAAGTTTTATTGACATTTCGGTGTAGGTATTTTGTAAACATCTCGTGCTCATGGATCATGATGTTCCGGACTGCGGATCACATGCCCAAAAAAATTGTACCTGGCAGTCTGCAGCGCCATCTCAGTGATACACACACCCTGTGATGGGAAGCAATTGAGCTGTTCGCCTGGGACATTCCGGGGCCTGGAAGCGCCGAAAATATTGGCAACGAGCTTGCGCAGCTGGCAAGGAAATGGAAACAGAACACAGGAGCCCGTTGGCTAATTGTGTTACAAAAACAGGGAAGAAAATTCTAGTTGTAAATAGGCAATTATTTTGAAAGAACAATAATGAACTTAAAATTCTAGTTGTAAGACTATGGTTGAACTTGCTCCCAACTTATTCAAAACTGTCCCAAGAGAACTGTCAGAAGGAAAACTGTGGCTCAAGCCCTGCAGAATAGAAGTTGGGTGCAGGATATCAAAGGGTTGTTCATCTAGCTGGTTGTTTATGGCCGCGCGTGGACATCTGACCGCCTGGCTAGAAGAAATTTGCCCCATTAGGAAGCCTGCCCATTTTGACGACAAATCATTTGCTGGTTGGATGTGTGTTTGCCCGTAAAGTTTGGTCCATTATATTACAGCAGCTAGGCCTTTTGCAGCAGCCGCCACAATCTGTGACTGCACGCTTTTCATGTTGGTGGAGGCGTACGATCAAAGCAGCTCCAAAGGAGGCTCGCAAGGGGCTCAACACTTTGGTTATATTAGTGGCCTGGGAATTATGGAAACATCGTAACGCCTGTGTTTTTAAGCACAGGAGGCCAAGCGTTCAAGAGACTGTCATGGCTGTGAGGTTGGAAGGAGATTTCTGGTGTTCAGCAGGTGCCACTAAGTTTAGGGAATTAATGCCCAAGTCGCTGACAATGTTGGCCTGATTGGGGTCACCTGGTAGGTCGTTTCTATATGATCTGTGGCGCGTTTTTAGTTGTGATAGTGGTGAGGGTGGTGCCATTTAATGGCACCAGGTGTGGCCTGTCTAGGCCGTTGTACTTTTCTTCTACCTTAATGAAATGACCCGCAGTTCTCCTGCGTGGTTCGAGAAAAAAAAACTTAGACACTGTAAAGTGGCGTCGCTGCGACTGAATGAAGTTCAGGTATTTAGTGCGCATGAAAATTAACACATACTGATAAGAACAGACAGATGTATAGCCAAGCAGAAAGAATCTCACCTGATGGCTACTAGCATTGTTGATTGAAAATGGCAACCCAGTTTAAACGATCCAGACTCCAAACAAAAAAAAGGTGAAAACAGATATTCAAATCTCAACAGCATCTCACTTTCTCAATCAAAACAGCAAGGAACAAAAAAAAAGCACACCAAATGCAGGCAAGACAACATCACAAGCATTTTTCTATACTCATCAAAAAGGAGAAGAAATAAAAGAATACATGTGTGCAATCAAATGTATCAGTTTGCCCAGAAATATCCGCTAGTCAATACAACGAAGTCTCATGCGCTACCAGTTGGTAAATACCCGGTGCCATGGCTTCCGAACAAGCAATGGGCCACCTTGCACAACCCGCAGCGCAGAGATGTCAAAAATTCCAAGATTATTGATGGTTGGGGCTGATATAATCATCTACCATAACCTAATGAGCTACTAGTTCTGTATAATCTCCGCCTGCTACATCCGTGGTCTCCTGCTGTACGGTAACTCAACTCAAGCGGTTGTCTATAAGAGCACCTATCTTATGGTTCCATCCACACGGACATGAGTTATGTGCTGCTTCTTCAGCAAGTAGACATTACTAGCAAATGGCTCAATGCCCTCAAATCTGACCGTGTAAATCTACTGCCCCAGAATCATCTTACTGGGAGTTTCACAAGCAATGCTTGTCATCAAAACCTTCTTGGGTGATCAAGCCTGTGACGAGTTTCTTTAATCTGTCCACACCAGGCCCTGGGCGGAGATCTTGCACACGCTCAACAGTGAAGGGTCTTCCTTTCTCAGTTGTATTCAACAGATCTGTCCATCCACCAGGCACAAATCCATCAGGTCGGCGGCCCAGTAGTTCCTGGTCGATCTTGTCAAGCACAGGATCTTCTCTTCCAAACTTCCTTGCAAAGGGAGCATTACTGTTAACCATACCATCAAAGTCATCGAGTGTTAGATAATGAGGATGTTGCTTTGGTGGGTTGTCCCAAGAAATGAAATGTAGGTCATGGTTGACTGTGGTGTTGCGGAACTCCGGAACATTGCATATGACTGTGTGGAAGTAACCCTCTGGTGAAGAAAGAAAATTGGCATAATACATGAGGACTGTCCTTGGTAAATTGTCCCATCCCCATATGCAGTATTCAATAAATTGATGAGTAAGCATCATCCATGCTGAGCCTGAAATTGTAGAAAATAAGCATTTATATTCCACAGGTGTAAAGTAAAGAAAGATATGAACAAAATGCCAATCCATATAGTCATTTCCAAGAACATTTTTTAAGTAACAGAACATGTAGCTCTTTTCTTTCTTTCTTTCTTTCTTTTTAGATGAGTATGTAGCTACTGGTTGGGTCATAAGAAAAGATTAATGTGACAGAAGTTTTGTAAAAACCGAGGTTTCCAATTTGGTTGCTCACAGGGTAACCAAATAAAACAGAGGAATGTTTCCAACATCATTAAAGATAAATACTATAACATGGTTCCTCCATAAATTGCATGGAGCGTGGAGAACAACTGCTTCAATATAATGCCTATCACGAATGACTTCTGTGTCTAACCATAAAATGAATTGTTTGCCTTGTGTTGAATTAATTGTGAAATTGGAGAGGATGGAGATAATGATTTTAGACAAAAACCAGAAGAGCTAGAATGTCACTTTCATCAATGCAAGTTAGTGATTGTCAAGGTGGTAACTGGATGTTATCTATAGGCAGCCAATACAATGTTACTTCTGCGAGACTAAGGTGGCTTAATATGCCCATCAATAACGTAAACCACACATATAATTTCCTCTCAAACTTTTATGAGACCCTCACACCCTCCATTAAAAGGTTGTGATAGTCAGCCATCCAGAATTCAGCGGAATTTAACCTCCCTTAGAGGAAGAAATTATGCTTAGGTGGATTCATAACTGTCTCGATATATTAAAGGTATAAAAAAATAGAACACAGAAAAGATGTGAAAATATTTCCATAACTCTACTTGCAAAGATGTATAGATGACCATTTGGTTATCAAATATAAGAGTAAAGGATCTGAATTTGCTAGCTGGTTGCAGGTCCTTGCTACTGATCGCCGAATAAAAAATGAAAAGGCTACCATCTGAGCCATATTTGTAACAAAATTGGTCTTTTTCCTTTATTCAGAAACATAAGTATCTCAATTTCAAGGTACCACTGGAACCAAAAATAAAGGTACTGGCTCCACACTGTTGAAACAATACCCTTGGTTGCTATAAAGCAAATTTAATGTCTTGTACAAATCGGGTCACCAAATTGTCAAGTCCATGGAGATCTAAACTGAAGCTATCTAGTGCCATTTCAACAATCTGTGTTTAGTTCTTTACCCTTATTGGAGATATGATACCAGAAATGTTGTATCATCTGTTTTCTAATTAACCATTTTATCCCAAAAAGAAAAGGAGAAATTCTGGTAACCATACATTTAAATCAAGTGAAAGTAAACAATGGACCACGATCACCACAATTGGGTCTACAAATTCTTCAACTTTGCGCTAAATCAGCACTCCAGGGCAAAATAGGCAAACATTATCTGCTGACAGAAGTACCAACATCATAGCTGATACTCAATCAAATTAACACACCAAGATCAGCAAATGGAAAATTGAAATGTTCCTTCTGCGTGTCTCAGGAATAGTCAAGAGCAACAAAGAAAAGCTGCAGGTTAAACATGATTCCAACTACAGGTGCAGACAATAGCTAGCAAGTGATATATAGCGAACATCCAAGATGGCGCAGAAGAAGAAAACTCAAGGTGAGAGAGCTCATGTCAGAACATCAGAAAAGAGGATGTATTTACCAGTAAAGAGCTTGAATGCAGTTGGGACACTCCTTTTCTCTGTGATCCAGAAAACATCAGACTTCTGCAGGCTGTATAGCCCAGGGTCGATGATCACTGGTTTTGCCCTCTGGTACCTATATAGACAAGTTTAGCACCCATACAGCTCGCAGGAACAGATAACAGAACTTTCAAAGAACTCCATGCTTACTCCTTCCATCCGATGTCACTGGTATGCTCGATGAAGTTAAGCTGCCTGGGCAACTCAGAGAGCACATGCAACAGATCTGCCAAAAGGGTAGGCAAATCAGATAAACAAAAGAGGCATGTTGATCACAAGTTCACAACAACATTCCATGAACAGGCTCAATACACAGTGAAACAGAGAAAGACAAACCCCAGGACACTCCAGAATCGAGTAGATCGAAATAGGAGAGGCACAACAAGACTGCAATCAAGTGGGGCGGAGCAGAGAAGGTCTCTATTTAAGGAAGCAATACGCCCCAAGATTTGACTTTCCCCAGATAGTACCTAGAAGGGGAAAAAGTAATCAAATCTTACCAAATTCCCAGACCAACTGGGAAAATCATGTCATAAATTAATCGAAACATCACTCCATTCCCCAACTGGCAACCCGAAGCTTATAAAATCGCAACTTTGCCAAAGACTTGCAGGCAAGCAGTGTACGGTAAACCGAGTTTCAAATCCCCAATCCCACAGGTATTCTCCAGAGAGCGATCCCCCGACTTGGAATCCATTTCGCCCAATCGGCACGCAAAGATCGCGCCTTGGGAAGCACTAGAGAAATTCGGATCAAACAAAGGCTGCGCCTTTTCGCGATCGATCGATCGATCCAATCGCGAAACGGTGGCGGGAAGGGAGACAGATCGCATCTGCGCTTACCGTCCTGGGTGACGAGCGGGTAGTCGGATGCGGAGAGGTTGATGAACCAATCCCAATCGCCTCCCTCCCGCAGCAGGATGGCCGCCGCGTGCAGCGTGTTGGCCACCATGGTCGGGCCCCGGTAGGTGACGAGGTTCGCGCGTGTGACGACCCTGACGTTGCGGAACTTGGCGTAGACAGGGTCGGCCCGGATGGCGGCGGCGAGGTCGGCGCGCTCGGCGGCGGGGGCCTCGAGGTCGAGGTGCACGACGTAGGTGTTGGCCGGGTGGTAGAGCGCCCTGAGCGTCCGGCGCAGGGCGGCGCCGTCCCCGGCGGAGCCGGAGACGAGGTAGGCGATCCTGGGCACGGCGCCCCGGGGCGGGCGGTCCTCGGCCCGCATCTGCTGGCGGAGCTTGGCCTCGACGAAGAGCGGCTCGGCGGAGGCCGCGGAGGGGAGCGGGGAGAAGGAGAGGAGCAGCGCGCGGGAGGAGGAGAAGAAGAGCGAGGCGGAGATGAGGAGCGAGGAGAGCAGGACCGACGCGAGCAGCGGCGCCGCCCAGCGCCGGTGGCCGTGGATGTGCGCCGCCGCGCCGGCCGCGCCGGAGCCCGGCGACGGCGGCTTCGCCTCGAGCATCGCGCCCCCCGCACCCTGCGCGGCGCGGCTCGCCCACCCCCTCTCCCTCCCCTCGCTCCTCCTCCTCCTCCTCCTCCTCTCTCCGGCGGGGCGGCGGCAGCGGTGGCCACCGGATCGCGCCGCGGGGGGCGGCTTAATTGGGGGTGGGCCGGCGACGGTTGGGGCTTCCGCACACGCGATGCGGCGTGGCGTGGTGAGGTTACCGCGGGCGCTGCGGAGGTGGAAGAGGGAGGAGAGGGAGGTGTGGTGGTGGCACGGGCAGGAGGAGGAGCGCGGGGCCTCGTGAGGAGTCGAGTGGGTGGGGTGGGTTAACCTTCGCCTCCTTTGCGTTGGTGCGCCGCTGCCTGCCTGCCGGTCGCGTCGCCTCGGGTTGGGTTGGGTTGGCCTGCGCGCAGTCGCGGACTCGCGGCGGCCTCGTGTCGTGCCACCACCACGGATGGGGATCGGGGGGCGGAAGGATCGTGCCGCCGTGTGGAAGGAGTGGATGGGCAAGAGTGAGGTGTTGGGTTTAGAATTTTTTGGTTCTTGATGTGGTCTGAAATTGTTTTTTAATTTGCTAAGATTAAAAATCAAATTGAATTGCACAGGTTTGTCTGCTTACTTTAAGAAAACAGAAAACAAGGGGCATCAGGCTGATTTGAATGACGTGTTAGCCCGAGTGCTACCAAGCCGGCTTAGCTTGTATCTGATTCTGAAACAACTGGATTTAATGAAGTGGACTGGTCAAGTAGATTGGGTTAGCAATAACAAAGTAGCTGTTTAGAATAATTCTAGACCAACAGAATAACATATTTTAGCAAGAATAATAATTATACGATTTTGCCAAACTACTTTACGCCTAAAATTGGGCTTATGCTTTGTTCTGAAATCAACTTTTTTAGATTTGTCGAAAATTAAAATCAAACTGAATTCTACCGGTATGTTTGCTTACTTTATGCAAACAGAAAATATGGGCATTAGGTTGTGTTTGATTTTTTTTTGAACTTAGGTTGTGTTTAATTTGAATGACAGGTTAGTCGAGTGCTACCACGTCCACTTAGCTTGTATTTGATTACCAACCAACTGAATTTGATGAGGAGGATTGGTCAAGTAGGTTCGGTTATTAACAATACTAATATCATGGTTTTGAATAATTCTAGACCAACGAAATAATATACTTTAGCAAGCATAATAATTAGACGATTTGGACAGAATCATTGAGCTCTGCTGCCCTCTTGTTGGGTCCCTATAAGTATATATTTTCTTCCTCCTCACGAAGCATAGGTTGGAGCATATAGACATCACTTTGATCGGAGTAGGCTTATTGTAGGTAAGATCATTGGAACAATAATAATAATCTGAGAAAACACACGATTAAGATGTCTTTACTCATTTAATAATGTTTCTTCTCTGCTAAATGCACAACAAAGGATTCTCTTTCACTGTCGCAACGCATATATTTTCTCATTTAATAATGTGCATTTTGCTAAAGCAATGTGTGCTGACAAGAAGGTTTTGCACAAGAATCTCTCGTCATCTCCATTGAATTCACACAAGGCCATGAAACATAGTCACCATCATGGCGGTGTTCAGTTGAAAATGTCACATCGAACACTGTAGCGCTCACTTTTCGTTTATTTGTGGTAATCATTGTCCTACCATGATCTAACTAGGCTCAAAATATTCGTCTCGTCGTGTACTTAGTTTTTTTATTTACCTACATTTAATGCTCCATGCATGAGGAGAGAGATTTGATGTGACAGTGAATAGTGAAGTTTAGAGAGAGAGTTTGAGGGAAGTTTTGGATTTGAAGGGAAGTGAAGACCGCCCGTGAGAACGAGTCGTCGTTGTAGCCACCATGGCACTGAAAAGAGCAGAGCTCTGAAGAGAATGCAAGGCAAAAAAAAAACAATTCTAGTAAAAAAAGTCACTGCTACACCATGTTCGATACAGATACGGCCACTCTAGATTGATTTTTTTCTTTTTTTAAAAAAGTTATTAGTACTCAAGTCTCACTTCTCATGAGTGGCCGTAAAAACAATCATACTGGAATGGTACGGTGACCACGTGTCCAGGAGGCCGCAAGTGCATCTTCATCACTTTCAAAAAAAAAAGTGCATCTTCATCCGTCAGAAACAAAAAAAAATGTCCGTTTGAATTATGCATTTCAGGATGTGCACTGCTAATATTGTTGAAAATCAGGCCCTGCTTGTTTTGCTCAATACAATTCTTGTGTTCATTCCAGTTACATATTTTTTTTGCGAGTTACAAATTATGTTAATAATATCCATATGTTTTTATAACCATCATTTTCTTAATTAATGGAGTCACAAAATTTGGTGACGTCGCTCACCTTCAGTACCACGACGGGACATCTTGAGAGTAATTATTGATTTTTTTATCAAAGGTATTACTGTTTTCCTCCTTAAAAATTATTACTGTTGCACAATGTTTTTTCTATGGCTGATTAAAATAATTATATGTAGAAATTAGCTAGCTAAGTTAATCAGATCTCATCGTTTATAACGGAGTGCTTACATTTTTTTTCTTTAGTGTTGTTGAACTACTCTCCCGTCACAAAAAAAAAGAGAAATTCTAGTTCTATTCAAACTTTCGTAAACTTCATCAATATAGGAAACAAATATCAAATATTTATGATAAGAAATAGGTGTATTTCATAGTAAATCTAATGATACTGAAAGGACCTTGATGTCACCTAGAGAGGGTGAATAGGTGAATCTGTAATTTACAAACTTTTTCGAACTGTTAGTACCGAAACCGGGCAGACCAGTTTCCGCACAGAGAACAACAACAATGCAATATATCCCCTCTACGAGTTCTAGCACAAACCAAACTTGATAAGTAGCTCTTATAGATGATATCTAGCAGGTCCACTTAGTCCCTGCATATAATTAGAGCACAACCAAGTAGATCGAACGGAAGCACGAGTAAATGCTAGAATTGAAATTGTGAGGCAAACCAAATGAGAGACTCGATGATTTGTTTCCCGAAGTTCGGATTCACCGCTGTCATTAAGGTTGCCACCAAGGCACGATGAATCCTACGTCTCCGTTGAAGGCCTACGAAAGGCGGGCTTATCCACTCCAAGCCACTTTCCTCGGTTCCACTAACTTGTGACCCTTTTCCACGAAGGAGGCAAGGCCGGCCTGTACAAACAATCCGCGACTTACCACGAACACGGTAGCTCATCGGCGACGCCTAGCCGTCTAGGAGGCTTCACCTCCAAGAGTAACAAATGCTTTAAATAGATGCCAGACTTCACCGGAAGTGCTCAAGCTAAGGATATGCTCTTTGTTGCTGCAACTAGCTCTCTCAAGCTTTCTATGGCTCACACACAATACATCCCTCAACCCAAATCCAAAGATATGATCAAAATCAATCAACTCTCACAAAGAGAGGCTTGGGGAGAGCTTGTTAATGCTTGGGAAGGCTCTAGGCGTGCAAGGAAGGCAAATGAACCAGCAGCCCTCAAAGAAGAGGGCCAGGGGGTATAAATACCCCAATCCCAAAAACTAGTCATTATGGACAGAGGTAAACCGGTCAGACGGTTTTTCAAACCAATTAGCCGTTACACCTGTCAGAGCCCCAAACCAGTCAGAAACCGGTCAGACCGGTTTGGGTCGAGTCAGCACACTTAGTCCCCAAAGGACTTTTCTCACAAGGCTATCTCACATGGGTTGACCTATGAGCACTTTTGGTGTTGTCAAAACAACTAATTGATGCATCCCTCTTGATAGTACGGCATTCCTATACTCAAGAAAATAAATAGCAAATAAATCTTCCACTTGAGCTTCAACTTCTTCATTTATGTCATACTTGTCAATTTCAACTTTGAGGGTAAACAATCTTCGTTTCTTGCTGAGCAAATCTGATCTTGAGCTAATGGCTTAGAATTCCCAAGTGTATGGACCAATTCATAAGTCATTCCAACATATGATCAATAATCATTAGATGTATTGCATAGCTTCACTCGATAAGCCTTGATTAGTGCATAGAGACCAAACCATGATGCTAGTCTTCACCCTAGCAAAGTTCCTCGGCTACAAGAACAACTTGCCCTTCTCTTTGCTTGGTACCTGGACACTGCCATCTAGCTTAATCCAGTTCACTATATCCAGCCGCTTTGAGTTCCACTTTTTATTTCATCACCATGAATACCTCATTGAAGTCCATGTCTTCAACTAACTTAAGATATATCCAATATTATCTTCTATGTTGTCTTTGGTAGATAACTTATCGATAAGCTTCCATGCACTTGAGACCATATGTTAACCATAGAATCATGTCTCATTTTGATTGTAACCATAGCCATGGATCAAGCCAAAAAAATCCAAATTTCTTCAATTATATTGTCCCAAAAATCTTTGACAAGTATCATATGGATGAGACCAACTATCTTGCATAAAACCATGTCTCATTTATCATTTCTATTCACTTGTCATTGTATTGTTTAATTGGCATGGGATCACAACCACTTGTTTGCTTTCATGTTATTTACACAAACCAATGAGCTTATATTCTTCAACAAATATATTACATGAATATCCATAAGAATAAAACTCTGCTCATATTCTTAAACAAACAAGTTAAATTACAAATCATGTTATCATCCAAAATCACAAAAACATATAAGTGCCTAGATGCACTTTCAGATACAAAGTGGGTACCACAGATATAAGTAGTTTTTTTGGTATAAAATTGTAATGGCTTCTTTTCTGGACGATGAAGTATCACCCAAGCAGGCATTAAAATAGCAGTCAATCCTGACAAGTTACTCTCACCTACAAAAAAGACTTTATCCTCTCAAAAGGCATTATCTGGCTTACCCATTGTGGAACCATGTATATTTTAGGTGAAGCAAACTAATAATATAACACAAAATCTTATGAATGAACAGCCGCATTTCCATGAAAAAAACAGGAAAAATTCTAATAATTCAAAACTAATCTTCTGTACTTACGTAGACACGTAGTAAAATATTTTTTCCAAGTTATTTTCCACTAAGCATGACAGATGAACTGGGTGTGGAGGGTCTCAGTAGCAGCATTTCATTGCTTCATCTGCCACAGTGCCACACAACTATGGAACGGCATTGCAGGCCAATGGCACGTCGTGTTTCTGCCGATAAAGGTTTGGTGAGTTTATACTTCTAAATATTATTCTTAAAGGGTTTAGATCCATGATGATACAGTAAGTGCCTGGGTGGTACCATCGTTGTTTAGCATCTGCCATCTGGAGTGGAATATGGCTCAACAGCAACCAGACAATTTTTGTATTTCTGCTTCAAAGGAGTTGGATGTACTAGCAAAACTCAAACCTACCTACAGTTGACAAATGGTGGTCTCCGCTTTGTTCCTCGAATCTTGTGACAATTTGCAATAACGTGTAGCTGTGTGCAGCATTCCCTGATTGTTTGAGATTGCTTGCCATGTGGTACCTCCTGCATCCACTCTATACAGCTAGCGCTTGTAGTGCGGTTGTTGAACCACATCACAAATTAGTCTATCCAGATGTGTAAATCATCGTCTACACTAGATCAGGACACTAAGTTCTAGGTGAACTGATCATATGGTTCAACCTGCTTATCGATCAGGATTCGAGTCCTACTCTGTCGTATTTTTTTAGTTTTATTTTAGAATTTAATCAGGGTTATTATTTCGTTGTGCATGCGTGCGAGCACATCTCGTATGGTCTTTTGCAGAAAAAACTAACTATGTGATATGAGTCTAAGAAACTAGCAAGAACGCACGTGCGGCACGCACGTTTATTGACGACATATAGGTATTTGTCGGGGACCATAACTAGGGGTCCCTCAACTACCAGGATAATCACCCTCAAAAAACGCAAAACAAGGCTATTACCCATAAGCCTGTGAGCCCACTACCAGCCGGCAGGGCCCAAGCTACGGCCCACAAAGACACGTCGCACTCACACCTAAACTCCGCCTCGCTCGAGGGTCCCTCACTCCCCCCTCGAGCTACAAACCTCCGCTCCGCCTCGCCGGGACTCGCTCCGACCCCTCGAAACGAACGTCACGTCTACAGCACAGGCACTGACGGTCTCAACTCCCGCACCAGGTGCCGGAGTCAAAGGGAAGATCTCCCCCGCACGTCGCCCCTGACAGAATCCGGTGCACTGTGGCCTCTGCGGCATGGACAGGCGGAAGTTGTGCAGAGCCTGCGCGGCACTATGCCCTCGACACCGCTGCCCCCGGCCGTACCTTCGCACGGTTCTACCGGGGGTCCCCCTTCGCCTTCCGCGCTAAAACGTCCTCAAACGGGCGATGAGGGCCCCACCAATAGAAGATGGCCAAGCACAGGGGGCTCACCACGGTCAAACAAAGATTACTGGTCCGACAAGGCAAGGAACGGATCCCTTGACCCTTGCCCACCACCTCTCCGGGCGGCAGGATGTGCACTGTGGAGTAGGCTGGCGCCTCACCTACATCACCCACACCCGTCCTCCAACGGAGGGGGGGCCCGCGGTGGATACGGGGAAATCTCTGAGCCACCCCGGCAGCGGCCGCCCCGTACGAATATGACCTGCTCCCTTCGCCAGGGCAAAAGCCGGTCGTACCGGCATAGTAGGGCAGGTCGAGTCCATCCTGTCACCACGCCTGACAGTCTGACGCTGAGGCGACAGCCTACGCCATGCTAGCCCCGTGCCTCTTAGCAGGCTAGCCCCCGAAGCGGTCGGAGGCCCACTCGAGGGGGTCCTCGAGCAAACGCCCAGGCCACCTCGACGACTAAGCGACCCCTCGAGACCGCGTCGAAGAGGAAGCGAGGAGACACCGCGTCAGCAGACAAGACCAGGAAGCAACCTTGACGAGGCCTGCAAGGCACGGATACGCCGTACGACTTACACTGTAGCACGTATTGTACACGCGAACTGTAACCCTTCTATCCCTTGAACTATAAAAGGGAGAGAGGGGAGTCCCGTACGGGACAAGCACAACAGAGCAACAGCCCGAGGTTCATTGCCTTGGCACTCGCTCGCACAGACACACGTCCGATATTGGCATTCGCCTCAATCATCTCCACCAACGACAGGGACTTGGAGACTGCCTCTCCTCTCCCGCATCCACTTGTAGCCCCCTCTCTACAAGCACCCCGGTGCAAAGCTAATACGAGTGCGCGAGCACGCCCCTGCTGGACGTACGGCCCCGCGGCCGGAACCAGGATAAACCTGTGTCCTTGTGTTAGCTTCCGCATCGACCAACAAGGGACGAGACACAGCGCATTTCTGTGCGGTGTAGGGAGTGTCGGCCATTTCCGACACCGACAGTGGCGCGCCAGGTAGGGGGAGCGCTGTGCGATTCGCTTTTCTCGCTAGTTCCCTTGATGGCATCTAGCGACGAGCCATCGACGACGGGGTCCCCCGACGAGACCACCGCCGAATTCCCACCTGGATTCATGATCCAGTTCGGGAGCCTAACGTTCGAGTCGAACGGGTCCAACTACCTCATGCAGCTCCATCGCACCGACGAGGTAGAGACTTCGTCATCATCATCTTCGACAGGCGGGCTCCTAAGCCGCCGCCGGCTGCGAGGCCTGCAAGTGCAGGTGGAGCAGCGCCAGCCCGTGCGGGTGACGCTCTCAGAGGTGGACGACCCGCGGGCGCCGTCCCCTGATGCGGAGTCAGGAGGGACCGCGACGCCTTCGGCGAACCCTGCGGAAGGGAACCGCCGGAGGACAGCAGCCACGTCGGCCCGGTTCCCGATGGGGCTGCGCAACGCCGCCGCGACAATCTCCGCGATGGTGGGCACTCACATGCGTGCCAGCCGTGATGCCACTGCGCCGACGTAGGCCGGACTGCCACCGACCCACCAGGGGCAGGCAAGCCGCCGGCCACGACGGACGCAGCCGGAGCGACCTGGGGCACCCCACACTGCCGCTCATCACGGCATTGGGGGAACCCACCAGCCCACCTCGACAAGAGGAGGATACCGGCCGACGTACCGGTGCCATATAAGCGCGCCACGGGGGAGAAGGGCGGCGCGACCCGCGTGCCCGCGCAGGGCCCGGAACCACGCCGACCATTCATCCCTGTCTGAAGGCACGACGCGCTACTTCACCGCCTCACCCGACGAGTGGTACCCACCGGGCTCCAGCAGCGAGGAGTGGGACTACGCCGGGATACAAGACGCCGAGGCACTCCGACAGTTCCTGAACTCCGTCGATCACTGTTTCGACATCTCCAGCGAGGGGGAGAGTGACCCCGCGCTGGGATGCTTCGTCATAGACGGCGAACTCGGGACTGGAAGCGAGGACAGAAGCGACGACGACAACGATCAAGACAAGACCCCGGCGGCGGCTGGGGCCATCTGTGAGCCGCCTCCAGGTACGGGCGCCGCAACGCCCGCTGACGCCAACGCCGCAACGCCTCAGGGCGACGGGGCGTTAGCAGAAGCCCAGCTTGCGCAGGTCAAGGAGTTGGAAGACAGGCTCCAGGAGGAGCGTCGTCAAGTACAGCAGCTGCGAGCGGCACTGGAGGCGCAGCAGCCTCAGCGCGGCGAACGCGCGAGGGCCGCGGGGCGTCTTGCTCGCATCCGCATCGAGAACGACGGCAACGCCGACTTGCCGCGTGCAAACCAAAAGCTCGTCACCACGGCAACGCTGCTACGCGCCATCCCTGAGCCCTCCACGCCATCGGCTCAGCTCTTGCACCGCGAGGCGCGGAGCCTCGTCGAGCAGGCGGCCGTCCTACAGGCCAAGAGCTCCGCCTCTCGCATTCGACATCAAGCCAACTCGAGAGCCGAGGCCAGCAGGCAGGACAAGGAGGAGTCCATCCACACCCCTCGCCAGGGGAAGTGGACGCCCAACCGTCCAACGAACGATGGTAGGTCGCTCATGGCGTGTCGCCTTGGCGAACGAAGGCCCGCGAAGGACCGGCTTCAGTACATGCGTGGCGCCGCCGACGACGGCGGTGCCCGCAACGTCCTGAACAAGAAGAAGTACGACACTGCGATGAGCCGAGGGTACCATCCACGACGAGGGGGTCGCTTCGACGAAGAAGAAGACAAGAGCCCGACGCCTGAGCCCGCGGGGACTCGGGTGTTCAGCCCCGCCATCCGCACCGCGGCCATTCCTCCTCGTTTCCGACAGCCAGCGACCATCACCAAGTACTCAGGTGAGACTAACCCTGAAGTTTGGCTCAATGATTATCGATTGGCTTGCCAGTTGGGTGGTGCCACAGACGACTACATGATCATCCGCAACCTGCCCCTCCACCTCGCCGACTCGGCCCGGCAGTGGCTCGAGCACTTGCCCGCGAACCAGATTCACGACTAGGGCGACCTAGTCAAACTGTTCGTGGGAAACTTCCAAGGCACCTACGTACGCCCGGGAAACTCCTAGGACCTGCGGGGATGTCGCCAAAGGTCGAGCGAGCCCATGAGGGACTACATACGTCGCTTCTCCAAGCGCTGCACTGAACTCCCCAACGTTGGTGACGCCGAGGTCATCAATGCCTTCCTCGAAGGTACGACGTGTCGCGAGCTGGTGCACGAGCTCGGCCGCAACCACCCCACTAGCGTCACCAAGCTGTTCGACATCGCGTCGAGCTTTGCGTCGGGGGAGGAGGCGGTCCGCGCCATCTGCGATGGGAAGAAGGGGAAGCGCGCAGAAGAGGCGCCTGGGAAGGCGGCCGACCCAAAGAGCAAGCGAAGAAGCCCAAGCAACACAAGCAGGGCAACCTAGGCAAACGAGGCCCGAGACCCGAGCGTGGCCCGCGACGCGAGGACGACCCCGACGAGGCCTTCACCGCGGACCAAACCCGGCGGGGACCTCGACCCCCGCCACCCCCTGGAGGCCGGTTCGACGACATGCTCAAAAAGCCGTGTCCATACCACAACACCGCAGTCTCGCATACCCTCGAGCAGTGCGAAATGATCAAGAAGCACTACCGGAGCCTCGTTGCGAAAGAGGGAGGCGCGAAGAAAGACGCCGGTGGAGGCGGCGACACCACGGGCGGCGACTTCCCGTTCGTGGAGAACGTCTTATTCATCACCGGGGGCTCCGCGGCAAACATGTCCGCGCGGCGGTGACGGCGCGAATGCCAAGAGGTCTACACCGCGCGCCCTGCCACACCCTCGTACCTCGACTGGTTGACGGAGACCATATCTTTCGGTCGCGAAGACCACCCGGACTACATCCCCAACCCGGGACACTATCCGCTCGTTATCGACCCTGTGATCGGCAACACCCGATTCTCCAAGGTGTTGATGCATGGAGGCAGCAGCCTCAACATCATGTTCTCCAGCACCTTAGAGCTAATGGGGATCGGCACGGACAAGCTGCGGCCCAGTTTATCCGCATTCCACGGCATTGCGTCGGGCAAAAGGGTCCAGCCCCTCGGGCGGATAGACCTGCCTGTCTACTTCGGCACACCTGGCAACTTCCGCAAAGAGGTCCTCCCCTTCGAGGTGATGGGGTTTCGAGGGGCCTATCACGCCATACTTGGACGGCCGGCCTACGCCAAGTTCATGGCAGTCCCCAACTACACATACCTCAAGATGAAGACGCCGGGGCCGAAGGGCATCATTATGGTCGGGCCGACGTTCGAGCACGCCTACGAATGCGACGTAGAGTGCGTCGAACGCGCCGAGGCCCACGCTTGCCACGAGGCTCAGGTGGCTGACCTTGAGAAGATGCTCAACGAGGCCGCTAGCTCCCACAACAAGCATGCGGGCAACTTCGAGGCCGCGGAGCAAACCAAGGCCGTACCCCTCGATCCAAACAATCTCGAGGGTAAGGCGGTCAAAGTCAGCTCCACCCTCGACCCCAAATAGGAAGCAGTGCTCGTCGACTTCCTCCACGCCAACGCTGACATCTTCGCGTAGAGCCCCTCGGACATGCCGGGCATTCCGAGGGAGGTCACCGAGCACTCCCTTGATATCCAGCCTCAAGCCAGACCAGTGATGCAATGCCTGCGACGCTTCGACGAGGAAAAGCGCCGCGCGATCGGAGAGGAGCTGCGCAAGCTTCTGGAGGCCGGATTCATCAAGGAGGTATTTCACCCCACGTGGCTAGCTAATCCTGTTTTAGTTAAGAAAAAGAATGGGAAATGGCGCATGTGCGTAGATTACACTGGTTTAAATAAAGCATGTTCCAAAGTTCCTTTCCCTCTGCCACGTATCGATCAAATAGTTGATTCAACTGCTGGGTGTGAATTGCTATGCTTTCTTGATGCTTATTCCGATTATCACCAAATCAAGATGAAAGAGTCCGACCAGCTCGCGACTTCCTTCATCACCCCGTTTGGCATGTTTTGTTACGTCACTATGCCGTTTGGTCTCCGAAACACGGGGGCTACATACCAACGATGTATGCAGCACGTATTCAGGGATCACATCGGGCGGACCGTTGAGACATACGTTGATGATATCGTTGTAAAATCTAGGAAGGCGGATGACCTAATCAACGATCTTCGAATCACATTCGATTGCCTCCGGGCAAATGGGGTAAAATTGAACCCGGAGAAGTGCGTGTTCGGGGTGCCGCGCGGCATGCTATAGGGTTTCATCGTCTCCCAGCGAGGCATCGAGCCCAACCCCGAAAAAGTATTGGCCCTGGAACGAATGGGGCCGATTCGAGACCTCAAGGGGGTACAGAAGGTGCTGGGCTGCCTCGCGACGCTCAGCCGTTTCGTTTCGCGACTCGGCGAGAAAGGCTTGCCCTTGTATCAGCTCTTGAAGAAACACGAACGTTTCACTTGGACCCCCGAGGCACAAAGGGCCCTCGACGGGCTGAAAGCGTCGCTAGCACGCGCACCCGTCTTGACGCCGCCGCAGGACAACGAGCCTCTCTACCTCTACGTTGCCGCAACTACTCAGGTAGTTAGCGCGGTCATCGTCGTCGAGAGGACGGAGGAGGGGCACACCCTGCCGGTACAAAGGCCGGTGTATTACATCAGCGAAGTGCTATTCGACACCAAAATGAGGTATCCCCATATCCAGAAGCTGCTCTATGCTATAGTGCTCGCGCGACGAAAGCTGCGACACTACTTCGAGGCGCATCCGGTGACCGTGGTCTCATCTTTCCCTCTGGGGGAGATAGTCCGTAATGCATATGTCGCTGGCAGAATAGCTAAGTGGTCGATGGAACTAATGGGCGAGACTCTCACCTACGCCCCTCGAAAGGCGATAAAGTCACAAACCCTGGCGGATTTCGTGGCATAATGGACGGACACGCAGCTTCCCCCACCATGTATCCAGGCTGAATGCTGGACCCTATACTTTGATGGGTCGATAATGAAAGTCGGGGCCGGCGCAGGCCTTCTCTTCGTCTCACCTCAAGGGGAGCACATTCACTATATTGTGCGACTACACTTTCCGGCATCCAACAATATGGCGGAATATGAAGCCCTCCTCGCCGGCCTCCGCATCGCCGTCGAAATCGGAGTGAAGCGCCTCGACGTTCGAGGTGACTCTCAACTGGTCGTCGACCAAGTCATGAAGACCTCAAGTTGTCGCGACGACAAGATGGAGGCGTATTGTAGCGCGGTGCGCAAGCTCGAGGACAAGTTCTATGGCCTCGAACTTAGCCACATCCCACGCAAATACAACGAGGAAGCAGGCCAACTGGCGAAAATCGCGTCCGAACGGCTAACCGTTCCGCCAAATGTCTTCGCCCGCGACCTTGACAAGCCCTCCGTCGATCTCGAGGGTGCCGAGCACCCCCCTCGGAAGGCCTCGAAAGCCTCGAGGGCTGGAGACTGTGACCAAATGAACGAGGACTCCCCGGAAGCAAATATCGAGGTCCCCGACTTCGAGACCTCCTCAATGGATGAGGCGGAGGCGATGGAGATCGACGCCGACCCACCACCGCCTCGAGACTGGCGGACCCCGTACATCGAATGGCTGGACCAGGGACGCTTACCCTTGGACCGAACCGAGGCCCGACGCATCGCAAGAAAGGCCAAGTCTTTTGTCTTGATCGACGGTGAGCTGTACAAGCGCAGCACCTCGGGAATCCTGCAGCGATGCGTACCCCTCCCCGAGGGTCAGCAGCTGATACGCGACATCCATGAGGGCATCTGCGGGCATCACGCAGCACCATGAACCCTTGTGGGTAACGCCTTTCGACAGGGATTCTACTGGCCCACGGCCATAGCTGACGCCAAAGAAACCGTGCGCACCTGCGAGGGGTGTCAGTTCTACGCACGCCAGACCCATCTCCCGGCGCATGCTCTGCAGACCATCCCCGTCACGTGGCCTTTCGCGGTCTGGGGTCTGGATCTCGTAGGACCTTTTCGGCAAGCGCCCGGGTGTTTCACGCACATACTGGTGGCCATCGACAAGTTCTCAAAGTGGATTGAGGTTCGAGCCGTCACCAACATCAAATCGGAGCAAGCCGTGTTGTTCTTCACCGACATCATACACCGGTTCGGCGTGCCCAACTCGATCATCACCGACAACGGCACCCAGTTTACAGGGGCTGAAGCCGAGGATTTTCAACAAGCTGAACAGCTACGGCCGAATGTGGGTAGTCGAACTACCCTCGGTGATTTGGAGCCTGAGAACCACTCCGAGCAGGCCACGGGTTTCAGCCCGTTCTTCCTCGTCTACGGCGCCGATGCCATCCTGCCGACCGACCTCAAGTACGGATCCCCGAGACTCAAGGCATATCAGGGGGAACAGAACCAGCGACCACGCGAAGACTCGCTGGACCAAGTGGACGAGGCTCGAGACATGGCCACCCTGCACTCGGCACGGTACCAGCAGTCCCTGAGACGACAACAGGAACGGAAGGTGCGGCGTCGAGACCTGAACAAGGGCGACTTGGTGCTGAGGCTACGACAAGACAACCGAGGCCGACACAAGCTCACGCCACCATGGGAAGGACCGTTCATCGTCGCCAAGGTTCTCAAGCCCGGCACTTACAAGCTGGCGAACGAGAAGGGCAAGGTCTTCCCCAACGCTTGGAACATCCAACAGCTACGTCGTTTCTACCCATAGAACCTCTTGTACTTTCTGTAATCTTGTTTTATCACACGATGATAATAACAAAATTTCATAACGGCATGGAAACATTGTTACTAACAACAATGAAACAGGGTGACTCGCCTTTACCCTCGAAGCGAACTCGAGGTAAAGCCGAGCCTCCCTCGGGGGCTACTGGGGGACTAACCCCCCAATAGTCCTAACTTTTTTCCATGCGTTTTTTTTCGAAAATGTGTTGCCAAGCCTTTTCTCGACAGTTCAGAAAGACGTAAGCGAGGCGCAAGCCTACCGCGGCTGAGAGTTGGTCGAATCGAGGGACCGCCTACGCCCCCGAAAGGCTACGACATCCCCCTCACCACTCGACGCCAAGGTTACTTGTGTTCCTCCGCCGAAATCGATCTCGAGCCAAGAAAAAGGCGCAACACATCGAACGACAAACAAACGCAAACCGCTTTTTTCGAAAACGTGCTGCCAAGCCTTTTCTCAACAGTTTAGAAAGATGTAAGCGAGGCGCAAGCCTACCGCGGCTGGGAGTCGGCCGAGTCGAGGGACCGCCTACGCCCCCGAAAGGCTACGACATCCCCCTCACCACTCGACGCCAAGGTTACTTGTGTTCCTCCGCCGAAATCGATCTCGAGCCAAGAAAAAGGCGCAACACATCGAACGACAAACAAACGCAAACCGCTTTTTTCGAAAACGTGCTGCCAAGCCTTTTCTCAACAGTTTAGAAAGATGTAAGCGAGGCGCAAGCCTACCGCGGCTGGGAGTCGGCCGAGTCGAGGGACCGCCTACGCCCCCGAAAGGCTACGGCATCCCCCTCACCACTCGATGCCAAGTTACTTCTGTTCCTCCGCCGAAATCGATCTCGAACTAAGAGAAAGGCACAACACGTCGAATGACAAACAAACGCAAATCCGGTTGCAAAACCAAAAAACAACGCCTGAATTAAATTTATACATCCTCATTTGTCACATAACTAACCATGAAAATACGGGACCAAACGCCCGGAATTACTGCAGGAACTCACGGAAACGGATTCGGCATCCCAAAGACTGCGAGAAGGGTCCGACTTTCCTTCGGTCGAAACCTAGAAAGCGTTGTTGATCCTTTCTCCTCAAGGATCGAGGAAGACGAGAGCAAGGTGTGGGTTACTACAAAGGACAGTTGGCCGGATCGCGGGACTGCTTACGCCCTCGAAAGGCTACGGCATCCCCCTCGCCGCACAACTCGAGAAGGACCGCGGCGGGGAAGGCAAGAGTGGGACGGCTAAGGTAAGTCTCCCCCGATCCCCTCCCATTTCTTTTATATATAAATCGTAAACCACTCCACCAGGAACGGCTTGGCCGCCTGGACCGGGAGGCACGCGTCAAGCGCAGCGGTTGGTTAAGCCTCTGACACATGGGCCCCATTAGCGGAAAACCGCCCTGGCGTGGGCGGCCGCATTAACTGCGGCACGGTAAAACAAACCGACGTCGCAGTAACTCTGGGCGCCCCGTCACCTCAACCACCGCCCGCACACGCCACTCCGCCTAAAAAGGCGCACCCACTACTCCCACGCGGAGTGCCGCGCCACGTCAGCCGAGATCGTGTGGATACGAATGGCTGATTCCGGTCGACGGGCCGATGCACCGCCACGTTAGCCACGACTCGCGCAAGATGCGGACAACCGCCCCCGGTCAAAAGAGCCAATGAACGACGACGACTTCCTAGGTAAGCCAAATCGCCTCAAGGCGTTCCGCGGAGGCCAGGGTTCGAAGTCCGACCCTCGAATGGGTTCAAGCGGACGCCCCGGCCGAATCGGAAACGAATGGGGACAGGGCAACTGGCCCGGCCCTCGGGCGGAGGGGCTCGCACGTCCTCTCCGTGGCCTTACTGATCAGGAGTTCGAGGCTTGGCCCTCGAACGGGTTTGACAGGCGCTCCAGATCGACAAAGTCAGGGACGATTCGGGCGTGCTCACCATGACTTTACCCCGAACGCGGAGTTTGGGGACGCCCCTATTGTGTTCGAGGCCAGACAAAGGCAGCTAGTTGAGGGATCCCATCGATGGAGTGCTTCCGCGCCCTTGGCCCCGGTCGGACGGGACCAAGCCCCTGCCTAGCAGACCTTTGCGAGTGCTCATCGATGGACGCGTCTCCGGACCACGAGCCGACCCCAACGAACGGGGCACGGGCGACCACTCGGACTACCTGCTAAAAGCTCAAACGAGGCAGCCGCGTTCGCGAACCCGCTCGAGGGTAGCGCAGAGCGTCTCACCCCTCAGCCCCTCGAAGGGGAAGTGAAGCGTCCCCTCGAAAGAGAGAACTTAATGTGATACAAGTGCCAGTCCCAGGATGCTGGTTCACATTATTACAACAGACAGTTCAGTACATAAACGACATCACGGGAAACGGTGGCAATGCAGGGCCACGACAAACAGAACTAACACTAAGCTCCAGATAAAAAGGTTGATGGCATAGAGGTCTTCATCAGAGTGGCAACGCATGCGGCTTCCAGCGGGTGACCCTAACACACAGGCAAAGGTTGGGTGCAGAACGAACCCCACTAGACGATATCCTCAGGCACAAAGTCCGGGTCTGCATATGTAACAAAATAAGCAAGGGTGAGTACGTACTCAGCAAGCACAACCACAACCACGGAGGGGTATAACAGGAGTATGCAAGTATTATAACAAGGATGGCTCATGGTTTATTTAGCAGCAAAGCAAATTTTATTACACATGCAGAGGGGTAGTTTTCGCAACGGGTTTTCACAAATATTTCTTTTAATAGGATCAATAAAGGTATCACTTTTATACATAGGATTTTAATGCTACCAGATTTCCCATCTGTCATAGCCCATGTCAAAAATTTTCTCAGTTCCGCAAGCACCACACACTTTCTTCCACCAAAACAGGGGACTAGTGAAGTGACCAAGCCGTAACTCGCCCAATACCATGGGCACGGCTATCCGGATAGGTTTTAACTCTGCAGAGGGGTACACAACCACAAGCAGGCTACCACAACATGAACACCTTAGTGCCAGTGTAGCTCCTATCAAAGTCATTACCCACCATAGCTAAACTGACAAGTTATCACAGATGCGACCCGGGGGTAAGAAACCTGCCAACGAGGTTCTACCCAGGGGCATACCTCACATAGATCGTATCCCCGGCTCCATGGCCCTCTGCTGCTCACCAGCACACCACATAACCAACAGCTTAACTAGTGGGATTTATGCTAGGCCGTTGCCACATACAACGGTCGAGTGGTGGTACAATAAAATGGGTTAGGCTAGATGACACATCAACATCATCCCAAAAAAAAATTGTGATAGGATAGACAACTCCCACCATGCTCAACCACACAGGTTCGAGCTCATCTCGGTACTTCACACAGAAATACCGTCTGTTTCATCCCACACGGGTACTTATTTTATTCATAAAACTCAACTCTTTTATTTTAAACCACGCATACGGTTGCTTTTGTAAACACCAGATGATCGTAATGGGGCATGTAATAGTAAAATATTCCTAAGCATTTCTAGCGGTGATTAACATTCAAACAGAGCACGGTCATATTTAAACATTAATCTGGGTTGTCAAGGAAACAGTCATAGCAATCAAGGAATGGCTATCCAACCGGGTTTAGCAGTAAAATCATGCAAGTTTTGTAAAACAGGCCATGGGTTGTGTTTATAAAACTAGGACAAAAGTATGCATCAAGGGATGGGATTGCACTTGCCGTTCTCCCAACCCTCGGGGGATTCCTGCCCAGGGTCTTGGTCTCCAAGCTCCTGCTCGTAGCACTGCCCCTCCTCGAGTCCTTCCTCGTTCACAGCGGATTCTAAGGCACACACAAACAAACATCCAATGAATAAAAGAAAAAGCTTTTATTGAGCTCCGAAAGAAAGAACGGAAAATGAGAGCGGATGATGATGACATGATCATTTTTTGAATATGGACTGGATGGATTTGGCGGAAATATACTGGTGATTCTTGTGGTGGAGTTTGGGGTCAAACGGGATTAATTTGGCGCATGAAATGACGAGTTTAGGGGTGTTTTATGGCTGTTTATAAAGAAAAGGACCTATCTGTAATTACAGAAAAGTCCGAGGGCCTCTGGTGAAACCAACAGAGAGAGAGGGAATAGTGGTCGTGGACTGCGGGTTAATTCGGTTAAAGCTCAGGGGGCCAGGTGAAAACGTGCCAGAGAGAGAGTCTTATGTTCCTTGGACGGCGGGTTGATTAGCAGAAAGGGTAGGGGGTTATGGGCAAAAGTGCCAACTCTTTCGTTTTAACAGAGAGGGGGAAACAGAGGAGGGCCGGCGGTCGACGGCGGCGCGATTGCCGGCGACTGGGGCGGCGGCGGTGGACGGGAACAAGGGGGAAAGGGAGCGCGAGGTATGGCAAGTTCACCAAGGCTTCTACCTCGGACGGAGGTGGCCGGTGCAGGGCTGCCCACGGGAGCAGCGGCGGCGGCAATGGCAGTGGGGCGGCGGTGCTGCGGTGGCGGAGGGGGCGATTGGGTTGGCTGGCGAGCTGGTGGAGGTGGAGGTGGCGCTCAGGGGCTCCTTTTATAGGCGCGGAGGGGTGGTGAGAGAGTGGCCGACGAGAGGGGTTGGTCGGGCGGCGACAATGGCGGCCGGCGACTTGAATTGAAGGCGGTCGGTGGTGGAGGGGACGATTGCGGTGGGGTGTGCGCTCAAGGTGATGGAGGAGAGGCCGACTGGCCAATTTATAGGCGTGGAGGTGGCTCGAGGAGGCGGGCCGACGAGAGGGGCTCGGCGAGCGGTAGGAGTGGCCGGCGGGCGGAATTGATGGCGTCGGCGCGATTCGCGACGGACGGGATAGCTCGGTGGTGGGCCAGCGGCGGTGTGCGGTTCTGTGCTCGTCGCGATGTGGCGTGCGTGCCCGAGCGGATGGGGCCGCGGCGAGGACGGGCGGTGGCGTGCGGTCGCAGCGCGGTGGTCGGCGGTGCGCGGCTCGGCAGCGGCGGCGCAATGGTCGAGGGCTCGGGTGAGCCCGTGGGGCGGCGCGCGGTGGAGTTGGGGCGGCACGGTAACGGTGCACGGCGGTCGGGAGCACGGATGCGCACAAGCGCGTGGGACGGCGGCGGTGCGGCCCAGTAGCGCAGGCGGCTCAGCGGCGGTGGCGTGCGCGAGGGCAGCAGCCACGGTGGAGCGATAGCGTGTGCGCCGTCAGCGCGGTGGGGGCGGGTTGTCCGACGGTGCTGCGGATACGGCAGTGGCGGCGATGGAGGGGTGAAACGGGCGATGGGGCCACTGCGAGGGCGGCACGGCGGTGTGTCGGCGCGGCGGTGTCGGCGAGCCCAGGAGCAGAGCGGGTGGTGGCGTGTAGCACGGTTGCGGAGTGGTCGGCGGTGAGCGGGGCAGAGGGGTGAGCAGAGGGTGGGGCCGGCCGGCGGCGAGCAGAGCGTGCACGACGCCGGTGAGCTGGGCGGTGGCGTTCGGTGTCGGGGGAAACAGAGGAAGCAGAGGAGGGGAAAGGAAGGGAAAGAAGAGAAAGAAAGGAAAGAAAGAAAGAAAAGGGGAAAAGGAAAAAGAGAAAAGGGGGAAAAGGAGGAAAAGACGGCGGGATTCGCGGCGGGACGACGACGGGCGTCAGAGGTGGTCGGCCAGCGAGAGATGTCCCGGCGGTCGACCCAAGAGCGGGCGACGCGGGATGGGACGGAAAGAGGGCGGAGACGATGAAGCGAACAGGAAAAAGAGGGGGGGAAACAAGGCGAACAGGTTTGGCGGGAACGGGAGCTCGGGCGGTAAAACGTTATGAAAAGTTTTACCGGGTGATTTATTTAGTGGTTTTTCCAGGTAGAGAAACGCGGGCGTTACAGGAAGCGAGGGTCGCCATACGAAAAGACGGGGAACTCAACCCGAGCGTCCCTCCGAGGCAAGAGGGCTCGGGGGCTCCCCGCACTGCGACACGACACCCCTCGAGCGCGAAGCTCGGACCCATGCGTAGTGTTACCTCGAAACCCAAGGCCCAACGCACGAGGGTATAGCCTTTGCACGAGTGAAACCACTCTTGCGAAGGCTCGGGGGCTACACCCGCGGGTGCGCTAGCGCTCCCCCACAGAAGTCATATGCATGCCAAATCAAACCCCGACAAGGAGCACCCACGAGAAACCGCTTCGGTCTTGATCCTTTACGGGAGCAATCACTCCCATAAAGGCTCAGGGGCTACTGTCGGGGACCATAATTAGGGGTCCCTCAACTACCAGGGTAATCATCGTCAAAAAACGCAAAACAAGGCTATTATCCATAAGCCTGTGAGCCCATACCAGCGAAACAGCGAAGCCCACTACCAGCTGGCAGGGCCCAAGCAACGGCCCACAAAGACACGTCGCCCTCACACCTAAACTCCGCCTCGCTCGAGGGTCCCTCGCTCCCCCCTCGAGCTACAAACCTCCGCTCCGCCTCGCCGGGACTCGCTCCGACCCCTCGAAACGAACGCCACATCTACAGCACAGGCACTGACGGTCTCAACTCCCGCACCAGGCGCCGGAGTCAAAGGAAGATCTCCCCCGCACGTCGCCCCTGACAGAATCCGGTGCACTGTGCCCTCTGCGGCACGGACAGGCAGAAGCTGTGCAGGGCCTGCGCGGCACTATGCCCCCGACACCGCTGACCCCAGCCGTACCTTCGCACGGTTCTACCGGGGGTCCCCCTTCGCCTCTCGCGCTGAAACGTCCTCAAACGGGCGATGGGGGCCCCACCAATAGAAGATGGCCAAGCACAGGGGGCTCACCACGGTCAAACAAAGATTACTGGTCCGGTAAGGCAAGGAACGGATCCCTTGACCCTTGCCCACCATGTCTCCGGGCGGCAGGATGTGCACTGTGGAGTAGGCTGGCGCCTCACCTACATCACCCACGCCCGTCCTCCAACGGAGGGGGCCCCCCGCGGTGGATACGGGGAAATCTCTGAGCCACCCCGGCAGCGGCCGCCCGTTACGAATATGACCTGCTCCCTTCGCCAGGGCAAAAGTCGGTCGTACCGGCACAGTAGGGCAGGTCGAGTCCATCCTGTCACCACGCCTGACAGTCTGACGCCGAGGCGACAGCCTACGCCATGCTAGCCCCGTGCCTCTTAGCGGGCTAGCCCCCGAAGCGGTCGGAGGCCCACTCGAGGGGGTCCTCGAGCAAACGCCCAGGCCACCTCGACGACTAAGCGACCCCTCGAGACCCCGTCGAAGAGGAAGCGAGGAGACACCGCGTCAGCAGACAAGACCAGGAAGCAACCTTGACGAGGCCTGCAAGGCACGGATACGCCGTACGACTCACACTGTAGCACGTATTGTACACGCGAACTGTAACCCTTCTATCCCTTGAACTATAAAAGGGAGAGAGAGGAGTCCCGTACGGGACAAGCACAACAGAGCAACAGCCCGAGGTTCATTGCCTTGGCACTCGCTCGCACATACACACGTCCGATATTGGCATTCGCCTCAATTATCTCCACCAACGACAGGGACTTGGAGACTGCCTCTCCTCTCCCGCATCCACTTGTAGCCCCTCTCTACAAGCACCCCGGCGCAAAGCTAATACGAGTGCGCGAGCACGCCCCTGCTGGACGTACGGCCCCGCGGTCGGAACCAGGATAAACCCGTGTCCTTGTGTTAGCTTCCGCATCGACCATCAAGGGACGAGACACAGCGCATTTCTGTGCGGTGTAGGGAGTGCCGGCCATTTCCGACACCGATAGTATTAAAATAATCACTTTAGTACAAAGTGCTTTTAAAAATACTTTATATTCGCTCTCTCACGTATAGAGAGCTTTAGATATTTTCAAAACTCATGATAGTTGACATTTATTTATATGGAGAAAAACTCTCTAATGTATTGTCTATTAGCAATACGGGATAATTGTGTATAGACGTGGGTACAAATGTGCGTATATTTAGGTGGGCCTTTTTTGGGTGAAAAAAGTTTTGGGTTTCGAGGAGGAAATCACTTTACAACCTCAACAAAATGGGTCTCCCCCCTCCTTTTCGTAGTCCTTTTTTCATGACAGGTGAGTCCTCTGTGAGGTGGGTGGTGGTTCTGATTAATCTTGGTGAGAAGTGTTTTCAAATCTAATTCTCTTTATAGTATAGATAGATATAAATTATGTGGATTACAACTAATACAATCAAGGCCACCTCTTTTAGGCCAGGGCTTAAACAAATGCTATCTCTCTCAAATAATCTTGCATTTTTTTCATCTGTATGAACTTATTATAGTCTTTTCTATTGCCCTCGTAGACGCATGAGCAATAGTGACGATTTCATTTCAAAAAAAAGGCAATGGTGGCGCCCAATTATAATATCGTATATTTAGAAAAAAAAGAACAGTCTATAGCTTAAGAGAAAAACATACATGATAAAGTATAATATTTTGATCACAAGTGAAATTTTGATCGAGCTGAATACTAGAATCAGCATAACGACGCACCTCATCAATCGGCATGGTTCTTTATTTCCAGCTGAATAATGGAAGCAGCACGATCATCATCATGCACTAAGAGGATACTACAGTAGTACTTTATTTCCTTCTTCCCTCGGGCCTGCTTGTGTTTGCATGTAATAAAAGGTACCCCGCGCGATGCCGCAGGAATTTCTTAAATAATATTTAAAAACATTAAATTAATTGTATAACAATATTTTTTTAAACGACATTATACATGGTTTAAGATTAAATTTAAAAATAGAAACACTAAGATAATTACATGGCAATATTCTTTTGCAAAACATGTTTATTTTGTTGAGAAAGAACGACTCTTAAATAATTGATCATCTATATATTTTTACCATATGAATTTTGTAGCATTATACTTGTAAAGACCATGGATACTATTGATAATAGAAGACCGGTGGATGATACCACGCATTCGCAAAGACCATGGATGATATTGGTCATAAAAGATCGATGGATGTCATAAATGGATAGTCCTAGTAGATGGATGATATGGTAAAGTTGCATGTTGAGAGAAATCTATAGTGGAGAATTAAAACATAGTTTTGTATGATATCCTGCTACGGCAATCGATAACAAAAAAGACGCCATGCCACCCTGAATTCTAATCCGTAGTACGCGTCTGCCGCAGCGCATCCGGAGAGCAGATGCGTGGTGGACCACCCGCCGCTGCGGCAAAGGCTGACGGGATAGCTTGCTCTAGCCGCCGCGCCGTGCCGTGCCGCACCGTCTGTGTTACCCCGTCGTGTACGGATCCAGGCGACGGAAGGTGAGCCAACGGGAGGGCGCCACGTCCGCATGCCACGAGACATTCTCTTGGGCTATTCGTTTGTTTTTTTCCGTCCCGTTCCCCCAACCCAGCTCGACGCCTTGGGCTACTCCGCGGCCTGAATCCTGATCACGTGTCGCCTAGCATCTGGGGTAATTTGTCCCAGGGACGGGACAGCGACGTGGCCGCTGGCCCCACTGACACGGCGGCGACGCACCAGTATGTTCCGTACGGAGCGGATCAGCCAGCGCGGCTGCGGCTCTGTCCATCATTATTGAGCCCTCCGCCGGATTCAAATTTCAAACTGGATTTCAGGTGCATCGCAACACAAACGCCTCCACGCGAGAAACTCGTGTTCGTGTACGCGATCCTAACAAAATACTGTACAGTAAATGCGGCCGGCCGCGCATGGATTAGAGATCGAGGTTGTCGGTAGCTGCACGGACCCAAATAAAATCGCGTGATGGTGGGCAGCTCATGCATGTGCTTGCAAGAAACGGGAAAGGGGAAATTAAACGAGATTATTTAACGCGTTGATTGGTTGGTCAGTGAGTAATCAGCGTCAGCCGAGGGCAGGGTGCAGTGCGCTCCGCCGTCCTCTCCCTGCAGATTCGCCGCCGGTGTCGTCGACACGTGCGGTACACCGGACGCGATGGACACGAGCACCTTCCTTTGGTGGCCATCGATCGCGTGATATGCACGGCCGGCCGGGTCCAGGCCTGGCGGTGCCGAATCAACAGGCCAGCTAATAATTCAGCTGCTGCTGGCTCTTGTAGTTGTAGCCATCGATCGAATTCGATGTCTTGCAAACACTGCTGAAAATCAGAACCTTTTTTGGAATTTTTCTTTTGTTTGCTGAAACGATACTTATCAAGCTGCCGTAAGGCCAGTCTCAATGGGGCGTTTCGCTACGCCACATCATGTATAGCGAGATGAAACAATGAATGAAACACACCTTCACAATGGAGCATTACATCTACACGGTTTCCAAAACAAAATAAAACAATTAATTGTATTTGGCTGCTATCACCATGGTGAAACGAAATCCCCCTCAATGGCCGTTTCACCGCGTTACCAAGGTCTAGGTAACAACGCTGAGTCGTTTCACCATGGTGAAACGATTTTCTTCTCTCTCCTCCCCATTTCATACAAAAGTTCTCTTTTAGCTGATGTGTCACATCATTAAATGTACATGACACACCTGTGAAATGACCATTGAGACTGGCCTAAGTATGTAAGGGCCTGTTTAGTTCCAAAATGCTACTCCCAATTTTACTATGCAAAAAGAAGATTCTCCATCACATCAAAATGTCATAACATGCATGGAGTACTAAATGTAGATGAAATCAAAAACTAATTTCACAATTTTGTTGTACTCTGCGATACGAACATTTTAAGCCTAATTAATAAATTTTTAGATAATTTTTCGCACGTACGAACAAAACGCTACAGTGCGCCGACTGACGCGCGTCAGCCGGCGCAGTGGCCTGCAGGCCCGAATCTATCCAGAGGATGCCTCGTTGTCCGTTGTCTGACAGGTTATTTTGTACCGGGAAATGGTAATTGCACGCAAGGAATGGCGTGCTCCGCCCATCCTTGACCTACACGCATCCATCCGGATCTCTTCTTGCCCCCCTGGCCCTCTCCTTCACCAGCAGCAAATCAACAAGCGTGGGTCCACGTGCTAAAAGATTAGACTAGATTGGCAGCATGTGTCTTTTAGTTAATTCCCTGCATTCGCCTTATCTTGGCTCTCATGGGATCCAGACATGTTTGGATGTCTTCATGACATTTTAGGCATGAGCCTGCCTCCGTAGATGCAGTGTACTACGTATGTACTCCGTAGCAGACGACTATGGATGCAAGTGTCAGTGTAGGATCAGGTTGTGTCCGACTGTCTGTGTGTTTATCATACGGCAGTTTGTGCGTCTGGTACGCCGGTTCAGTTTCAGCGTGCTCCACGTACATCGCTTGACCTCCCAGAGTCTCAGCTGTCCGTGTCGATCGTGTCCTTGTCCACGTACGGTCCACGGTACAAAAACGTGTTCTCCGTTCCGTGCCAAGTCAGAAAACATGTCACCGTAGTCTTTCACGACGACGACGAGGACGTAGACCTTGAAGGCTCCCAAGCATCGTTATTACTCCCAGTAAGGTCGTCGTCGTCGAAAGTACTCCCTCTTGCATCTGAACGTGACAAGAAGGTTGACAATGATAACTAATCTATACAATCTATATAAATGCACCTCACTAATTATTTCTCTTAACATGCAAGCTAGCCACGTCATCTATGAATCCATTATATCAAATGTCACGTCACCATCCACTAGGACCATCTATTTATATCATTCAATGATCTTCTGTGATCAATAGCATCCATGATCTTTGCGAGTACAATTCTACAAAATTCACACAGTAGATATCATCCACCGATCTTCTATGACCAATAGCATCAATGGTCTTAACGAGTATAATGCTACAAAATTCGCACAATACAAATACGTAGATAATCAATCATTTAAGAGTTGTTCTCTCTCAATAAAATGAACATGTTTTTATGTATAATGTTGTTTGCAAAAAAATATTGCCATACAATCGTCTTAATGTTTCTACTTTTAAATTTCATCTTAAATTATATATAATTTCATCTTAAAATATTTCTATACAATCACCTTAGTGTTTCTATTTTTAATTTTTTCCTTAAAATATTATTTAAAAAATTCCCACGGCATCGTGCGTGGTATCACTTAGTCTTTGTGATTTGTGTGCCAATCAATTCTACTTTGTGAATCAACAAAATTGGTTAGTTTGCTGATGGTAGAACTTGACCAGCCGGCAGGTTCTGACTAGTTATTGTTTCGGAGTTAGGCCTTGTTTAGTTTCCAAATTTACGCTCTAAAGTTCACTATGCAAAAAAAGATTCACATCACATCAAAATGTCGGCACATGCATGAAGTACTAAATGTAGATGAAATCGAAAACTAATTACACAGTTTTATTGTACTCTGCGAGACGAACATTTTGAGCCTAATTAATCAAAATTTTGGACACTTTTTCACACATACAAACGAAATGCTACAGTGCGTCTCGGTTTCCCAACTCCCAAATTGGAGATGCCAAATTGGCATCTAAACAAGGCCTTAGGTGACATGCCAGGCGGCAAATGGTACTCCATCCGTTCTGAAAAAACTGACGTTTAGGACAGCGACACGGTCTACAAAACACAACTTTTACCTCTTGTTATTATAAAAATATTTATCAAAGAGTGATATATGTATACTTTTATGAAAGTATTTTTTAAGACAAATCTATTCTTATAGTTTTTACATTTGTAAACTGAACAATTTAAAAGTTATTGATGATTTATATTCCCAATGTTTGACCCAAACCTTATCCTAAACGTCAGTTTTTTCAGAACGGAGGGTTTTTGGGATGACTTTGTCAATATAATGTGACGATTTGCATTGCCGTCCTAATTTCCGAGAGGATTTATATTATAGTGTAAGTGTGATGCATGTAAGCGAGCTTCCGTGCTTAATTTATTTTTCTAGAAATCTTCCGTGAATCTTTTTTTTGACACGGAATCTTCCGTCGAGTGACCGTCTAAAATAAAGAAAACCTTCTCTGAGATTCCAACAAAATGCTAGTCTAGGACTTAAAATTCTTCGCCTATGGGCCGACGGCCCATATCTGCAATCCCCGCTCCGCGGGTCTCGAACCGGCGTCCAACGGTCCAACCCAACAAGCGGGACGCCCGAATCCAGCAGCAGGGCGGCCGTGATGCGCGTCGACACGCCCTAAAAATCCTCTGTGAAATCCCGAAAGTACCCTCAAGTTGGTCCGGCAAGAACCCCTGGTCCCCTGGAACCCACTCCCAAAAGGGAAGGGGATTGGGCTTCCCCCTTCTCCCTCACAAAACGGCGGCAGCACCTTCTCTCCTGTCGAGTCCAGGAGCAGCAGCGCAGGCGGGGGAGGAAGACCCCGCCGGCCGCGCACCCCTCCTCCGGCCTCCACCAGACAGCCTCCGTTCCACGCGGGGCCGAAGGAAAGGAGGGGAGGCGCCCTATCCGGCTTCCGCAGCGGCTGCAACCTTTGAGGTATTTGCGCTTCGTCTCCTCGACGGCGGCGCCGCCGGTGGCACCCTAAGCCCTCACTCTGGCAACTCCAACCGAGCTCCTTCTTGCCCCCTCACCTCGTTTATGAGGGCTAAACCGCAAAAAACGCCCTCCAGCCGGTATCTCATCCCGGCCCCGAGCGATGAGGCGACCTCATTTTCGCCCCCTCGACTCTCACCTGTAGGAGCTCCTCTTCCGAGCTCTCATCCGCCGACGCCGCGTCCTAGGTACATCAATTTCTCATCTCAGCAAGTAATGCAGTCTAGGGAAGAGAGGGGAACCTGTAGATCCGGCGGCGACGCTCGAGGGGGCTGGCAGCGGCGACCCACCATGCGGCCGCGACTCAGGGGGCGCCGGTAGCGGCCGAGAGGCCCGGCGGCGACCCTCCGCGTGGCCGCGCTCGAGTGGCCCGGCGGCGACCCTCACCGCGCCCGTGCCGCAAGGGGCCGGCCGCCGCGCGGCAGGGGACGGCCATCGCGCGTCCCAGGGTCCGGCCGCCGCGCGCATGCTCCGCGCGTGGTTCCAGCGATGCTCGAGCCGCAGCGCATGCTCTGCGACGAGGAGATCGACGCCGCCTCCAGCTGACTGCCGGTGCCCCCTACTTTTCTTTTGGCTAGTTTGTGCGCAAAGGAATGGTTGGTCTGTGCAACATTTGGTTCAATTGGTAGGTTTGCCGTGTCCTTGGATCATGAGCGCTGCTATCGGCATCGGATTGGATGTTTCGATTGGTTGCTTGGCCCGTCTAGTTTGCAACTCTGATAATTGCCAGTGCGTTGGAAAATCTGAGGTGTTAAAGGTTCAAGGCGATCTTGCTTCACTCTGGCCCTGGTGCTGATCGATTTTGCCCCTCTTGGCTTTGGTGCAAGTGATGCAAGGGGACGCAGCAGTTTTTTTTTTTTATGAAAGGAGACGCAGCAGTTCGTGCACCCTGTATGGCCCTTTGATCCTTTTAGTATATAGCGTAAAGTACCTGTACTAATTTAATCCCATCAATTCAGTATTTATGTATAATATGGTTTGTTTGGTAGTTACATCATATTGATAAAAAATTGTATAAACAAAATATAGAAGACAATATGAGAGTTCGGTTGGAGTGTATAGAGAAGTAGGGAGCTGATATCAGGATGAGATGTCCTCATATAGACAAATGAGGGCTCAAATTTGAGAGTTCCATTGGAGTTGCCCTAAATCTAAGAGCCCCTGTCCGCCTCTCATCCCCTCGCCAACAACTGCGACCCATTCTCGCCGACACGGGAGCAATGGGCCCACTTTAAAGAATAAAATATAGGAGAATGGGATATAAGGGAGCACGCATGAGAGGCTTGTTGGAGATGATTGTGAAGTAGGAAAGAGAAAATGGATGAGAGACTCTCATCCAAGTGAAGTCGGGGGTGGGGGCAAAAATAGGAGTTGGGTTGGAGTTGCTCTCAGAATATCAACTTTTGAGCACCCATCCTTTGGATTTCGTAGTGGAGAGAGTAGGTTGTATTCTTGATTCTCAGTGGGAAGCTTTTCTTTTTTAAAAAACCAATGGTGCCTACCTTTTGGAATTGGTGGCTGAGAATATACTCCTTGTTGTGACCGTCCGTCAAATGCAGTGCACCTGAAAACCTCTGCAACTCCACTGTATGTTGCAGGTTGAGCCAAAACTATATCTTCTAGGCAATGGCGGCGACCATGGTTGCGATGACAGCAAAGAGCAAGAACAGCGTGTTATCTGTGGAGAAGAAGCAGGGCTGGTCTATTCAGATCCCGGTGCTCCGGTTCCCATGGGATTCGCATGAAGACAAGGGCTTCTCTCTAAGTCTGCAAGGCTCTGGGCCTGCTCATGGAGGGCTGTTTGCTAGCGTTGGTCTTAAGGTGTCAGCGGGTGCGCCAACAGTGGCACCCAGTCCAGCAGAGAAGGATATTAAGATTCCCTTTGCTGATCATTGTATAAAGTATGTCTCCGAGGCGGTTGGGTACCAAGTTATTACCACCGAGACTGAGGCAGTCGAGGAGGAGGTGGTCGGTGGTAAGGCAAAGAAGGCCAAGAAGCACGGGCTGAAGCTAAAAATCAAGATTGGGAACCCACATTTGAGGCGGCTGGTTAGTGGAGCTATTGCGGGGGCTGTCTCCAGGACTTGTGTGGCGCCGTTGGAGACGATTAGGACTCACCTGATGGTTGGGAGCAATGGGGATTCAATGACTGAGGTGTTCCAGTCGATCATGAAAACTGAGGGTTGGACCGGGCTGTTCCGTGGGAATCTTGTCAATGTTATCCGCGTTGCGCCAAGCAAAGCGATCGAGGTAAACTATTACCTTTTGTTTGTTTCTTTGTTACCATTTCTGTGTCCAGGAGGTCCTCTTACTAGAAATTATAATGTGGTGTCGCTATTGTGTTCTGATGTATATTGATGCTAGCAGATGTTCTTTGTTCATCAACCAATTCACTAGTGTGTCAGCTTCTTAAATTTGGCAAAAAACCATACTATTTTTCACACTTAAGTGAGTTGCTAATTCTAAATGCAAAAATTTGGACAAGATGAATAATATTGGCTATACAGCCAGAATGAACAAATTTCATGTTGAAAAAGGCTGCTCTGAGATAGTGCCATTCAAGTCAGTTTATGTAGCAGTGGCACTCTGGCAGCTAGTATAGTAGCATGCCATTTGTAAACAGATATCCGAGTTATGGTTCACTCATTCACCTTACAGAAGATGGTGCTTACATCCTTGATGATAAATCCTCAACAAGGGTATACATGCTGTCAGTGGTCTTCATAACTTTTAATCAAGCTATGGAGCATGTGGTTTGTTTTTAAACAGTTGTCCAGTTTGCTAGATTATAACTGAGTTGAACTACTTTCCTTCTTATATACTCCCTCCATCCTCTTTTGATAGTCTTATTTCCAAAACTGAAATATTCTTTTTTGATAGTCCTATTTGAGTGGTGTCTCGAGTCTCACAAGTTTCAATCCCCGTGCAGAGTAACTCCTCCAGAAAAAGGATTGGTGTATGCATATAATGATGTTAGTTCCCATGCAAAATAACCCACTAACGAAAAGTCATGATGATATAATTAGTTGGATGATAAGTAGAGTCTTTCTCCTTGGTCACTGTGCCAAGGTGAAATAGGACTATCAAAAGAGAATGGAGGGGGTATTATGAATCTTGCATTTCTTCTAATATTTTGGTCTCTCTGGTCAAGTGCTACAGATTTGGTTAGGTACTCTGTAGGTGGCAAATGTAAAATAATATGCTACTCGAACTTCTGAGATGCACCTCAAAATGAACTTTTGTATACTAGTAGTTTACTTGTTGAATTTTCAGTTTTGATGGCCTCTACTGCTAAAGAAATTTATTTGGTTATGGATTCGCGAAAAGCTACTCTTCATTCGAATTTTGGATTTTTTTTCTCTACCCGATGAATTTCAAATAGTTGGAAATCCTTTTTTATTTTTTTGCAACAACTGATAAAAAACATCCCCTCTACTGTTCTGCAGGCATAGGAATTCCTTTATCTAGCTGACAACTTTTTGTCCAATTGCAGCTGTTTGCTTTCGATACAGCCAAGAAATTCTTGACTCCAAAGGCTGATGAGCCCCCCAAAACCTTCCTCCCTCCATCCCTTGTTGCTGGAGCACTTGCTGGAGTCAGCTCAACGTTGTGCATGTATCCTTTGGAATTGATTAAGACCAGATTGACGATAGAGGTGAAGAGAGCTCTTCCTCAACAGGTTCAAGAACTGACGATTCTTTGTACACCTCAACTCACTCCTTGTTTCTGCAGAAAGATGTCTACAACAACTTCCTCCATGCTTTTGTCAAGATTCTACGAGAGGAAGGCCCATCAGAGCTGTATCGTGGTCTAACTCCGAGTCTGATAGGAGTGGTGCCATATGCTGCAACTAACTACTATGCGTATGACACCCTTAAGAAGCTCTACAGGAAGACGTTCAAGCAGGAGGAGATCAGTAACATAGCGACTCTCCTCATCGGCTCAACTGCCGGTGCCATCTCAAGCACTGCCACTTTCCCGCTTGAGGTTGCCCGCAAGCAAATGCAGGTTGGAGCAGTTGGCGGGAGGCAAGTCTACAAGAACGTGTTCCATGCGCTTTACTGCATAATGGAGAAGGAAGGGATTGGTGGCCTGTACAAGGGTCTTGGACCCAGCTGCATCAAGCTGATGCCTGCGGCGGGTATCTCCTTCATGTGCTACGAGGCCTGTAAGAAGATCCTAGTCGAAGATGACGAGGAGAGCGAGTGAAGCATTTGCCCCGGAAAAGTTCTGGAAGAAGGCTGTGGAGGATTATACCATCGCTTTTCTTTCTATCAAGAATTGGATTATCACAGCTCATGAAAAATTAGGTCTAATACTTGAAGAATCTGTTAGGTCAATTTTTGGCATTAAGTTAGTTTTGTGTGGAAATCCATAGACAATATTCTCAGTTGATGGTACATGCTGCGGAAGCAGTTTTGTCATGGCCATGCCTGGTTCTCACTGCTACTTTTGTTGTTCAAATTGTGCCTGCTAATAATAGCCCTGTTCTATTCAAGTTTTCTCAACATAAGTTCTTGATATTTTTGAGAAAATGTGTACTCTTCTGAAAAAATTGTGACCTTTTTACGCGTGGCTTTTCATTTATCAAGCACAAATGCATCAGCATTGGCGCATTGATACCAAAAGCAAACATCAATGCTCTTTTAGCGTTGCCAACGTTTTAAGCGCGGTGAGTCAAACACGAATGGGACCAGCAACTCAGCACAGCTATCAAAGCATATACTTGTCACTAAGCAAACAAGGTGCCATTCAAAACGATCCCAACTAAGAGTGGAACAACCGATAAATTAACCAAGTTACCATTCCAACTAATCAAATGAGCAGAGCTCTTGATTGATAACAAAGAAGTATCTCTTGTTAGCCAAGAGATTCAAACGCAACAGCTAGCATGATACTAATTAAACTACAACAGCAAAATATAAATAGATGTTTAGCTTTGCTCCTCAGCCTTGGCAGCTTCCCTCTCCTCATCAGCGATTGCCATTATTTCATCGAATTTCTCCGTCTTGCCCAGCACTATTTCGATCTGGTGATAGTAATATATACAATCAGGGTGATAGTAATATATAGAACCAGAAAAACAATGTGCTATGACCAAAATAGAAAAACAGCGTGCTGGACTGTAGTGCAATGCTATTTTATTTCATATACACATGGTAAGATATATTACCTTGGCCTTTTGAATAGGGCGACTCCTTGAATCATCTTTAACATCCACTGTGGACGTCATGATCTCTGCAAACCATTTTGATTGAATGATTAGATACAAATACAAAGGGAAGGACACACATGTGGTTACAAGAATCTTACTCTTTTCAACAGCAAGCCCATTATTTTTCAGAATTTCGGCAACAGTCACCACTGTAGCAATGGCTGAAATGATAAGAGGTCGGTCCATCAGCATATTGTCATTAAAACAGTAGGAAAGGCATAACAGACTAAGATCAAGGGTTAAGAGAGCACAATTCTGTGAAAAGACCATGTATGTAACTTGGATTACAGGAATATCCTTAAAGCGAAGCCGTAATGGAAAAGCAATAAAGGACACCATGATAATCGTGTTAAAAGTTAATCTTGCACTTGAACAATAAACACACTAGTACAGCATCATATATCCAAAACTCTGATTGACCAATAACAAGATGACATTATTGTCAGATAAAATGTTGAGTTTGAGTGTAGTCATAACACCTTTCAAAGCAACTTCATGAGGTGAAGCAGCTCACACGAATGCCAACAGATAACCATATAAAGAGGAAGTTAAGTCACCAAATTACTACAAAAAATCCCTAAGGCTTCACAGCCAAAAGATCAAGTAAACTAAATCATGACTTTAGGCGCGCAAAAGGTTGACTTTTGAAATCCAGGTAATACACATGAGCATAATGCTTCATTGCAGCAACACAACAGCGTACTAGTAGAATACTAGATAGCATAATGAGGGAAAAAAATGTGAATTACCCATGCCAAGGGCCGAGAGCTCCACCTCCTCATGCTGCTGCATGTACCTCTGCAACCATAGCAACAAATTAGTCTCAAGTTATCACCCAAACAAACCATTGCGCAAACTAGACGAAACCTGGCTATATCTTTTCAACAAAGAAATATGCTCGCAAAAAAAAGAAATATGAATTCGGCTATTTTTTCTTTTCTTTTCTAGGGTTTAAGAACAAACCCATCGTGGATCCGCGCACCAATCCATAATAATATTTCTAACTATTTTCCAATAAAACATAAAGCCGCATCCGCGCTGTTCGCTCACAGAAAACATGCAAAAGCCCCCAAATCGAAGGCCCAAAAGATGGGACCGGAGGAAACAATCCTCACCTTGGCGAGGTTGACGTAGAAGAACAGCGGCTTCTTGGTGTTGGAGACCTGGATCCGGTTCTTCTTGTGCGGCTCCGTAATGGCCAGGTTGTTCACTCCCTCGGTCACCTCCTCCATCTCCGGTTCCTCTTCTCCTCCTGCCCCCTCTCCGCAACCGCACAAACCCTAACCCTAATCCGCCGCCGCCGCGATACGCCGAGGGCTGCCGACTCGGGAGCTGCGAGGCGCGGGCACTAGAGTCGCAGGCGCGGGCGGCGGAGACGAACGGAGGCTACAGCGAGCGAATCGGCGGCGAGACGGGGAAGCCCTATCCCTGGCGGCTGGGTTATATGGGAGGCGGCGGAGGAGGAAGGGAAGTGGACTGGCTCGGAGTCCGGGTTCGACTCGAGTGCGAGTCCGGCGCGGCCGCGGTTGCCGTTTCTGGCTCGACGCCTCGGCTCGGGACGGTGCACGGGCTCGCGTTAAGGCCTGTCGGGCCTGGTTGGCCCAGCTTGGCCCGCTGCTGCGGCTGGTGTGTGTCAGTGTGTGTGTGATGTTAGTGTTCGGTCCGGCCTGCCCGTGAAGGCATGTCGGTGGGCCGAGGCACGCACAGGGCGATGTGAGCTGAGGACAAGGAGCGGGAGATCCATCATGGTCATGGGCGTATAGGGATGAAAACCGTAACCGTTTTCGTTATTTTCGAGTTTTATCGTATTATATTACTTATTATCGTATTATATCGCTTTTTATCGTATTATTCTATTTTACCAAAAATTTCCGACCGTTCCCGACCGTTTTCATCCCTATGGGCGTATATGATTTCAGGTAGACCTGCCCAATAGTTGAGCCAGTCTCAACATCAATATATTTAATACTATGAAGCTATATATAACTGGCCTAACAAAACGCGTGTAGGTTGATTCTATAAAGTTATTGACTAGAATAAACAAAGGGACTGAGAGTGAAGGGAGAGTTTCATATGATTTTAATTCTCTATAGAAGTAATTCTACGCTACAAGTGACTATCTATGATATTTAAATTTTACGGGGAATGAGATTCATCGTGAGAAGAGAATTAGAGAATTATCTGAAAGAAATAATTGTGTGGTTGAGTATTTTACGATAAACTTTTTGGGGAATGGGATTCTATACGAGAAGTGAAATAAGTGAAAGCTAACTTGTGAGCTTCCAATCTTTTTATTTTATTTCAAAAAAAATACTTCACGAATCCTCTTTTATTTTATTTCAAAAAATACAAGTGAAATAAGGGAAGGGGCTTGGGAGTGAGAAAAATATCGTGTATTATAAGTTGGATCAGGGAGAACGGAAGCAATGATCGAAGAAACTATAAAAAAAATGGATGAGTGCTGATCTCTACTTTCAGAAAAGTTGGATCACCACGGCACAAGCACCATGTAGCTCTTAACTTTCATGGGAGAGACCAGTGGCGGAGGCATGTACTTGTTCTTCCTCCTCCTCTTTCTCTCATTTCTCTTTTCTCTTTCTCTATATTTTCTTCTTCCTCTCTTTCTATGATAAAAAATTATAGAAGGGGCTTAGAGAAGACTCCATGGGGCATGGGTTACTGATGGGTAGGGCCGTAGGGGGGCTAGAACCCCTCGCCCCCTTAGCTCCGCCACTAGGAGAGACAAAAACATGGGGTGTATTATGAGAGACAATAATGTAGGATATGATTGGTTAGGATATGATTGGTATCATAAGTACGCGGTGCAATTTTAGAGACCATGGACAAAATATTCATGTTCTCTTAGCTTGGAAGGCTGCTGAGGAATTGTGCAACTCGATGAGAAAGGTAGTGGCATGCCTAAAAGTAAAATAACTGTTGATGAAATGGGTCGAGAAACTCATTCATAATTTAAAAAAGTAAAAAAATTATTTTTAATCATCCAACTCTTGTCTTAATGAGTTCTTAGAAATTGTGCAATGATAGAAGAGGCAGAGGCAGTGGCATGCCTAAAAGGAATCTTACTATTACTAATTGGAGGCTCCTTTTGAGGCCTCCACGTTAATCCTCACAACACGCGCTAAGAAAAAAGATAAATCCTAGAAATTCCCACAAAAATCAGAAACATCCAACCATCAATTTGGTAGACTTGAACCATTATAGATAATAATAGTCATTAGATCTTTTCTATTTTCTAAAAAATTACCCACATATGTCATCATAAAAATTATCTAAAATAACCCCTTTCGTCGAAACTCAAATTACCCACTATTACTATTATGAAAATAATAGAGAAGCTTACGCCTATTGGATTGGATCTATGCAATCACGCGTACAGCCGAGGCCAATAATCGTGCTGCCACATCATACCTAGCCAGCCGCCACCGCCGTCACCGTGTGGACGCATGCACATATCGCTTGATCACCATTGTCGTCCGAAGCGGGTCAGCAACACCTGTGTTTTGGCTACGTCAAGCTTGCAACAACCCTAATCTGATGCAAGATCTACTTTGTTTTGCCGGTGAATTGCTGGTGATCACGATCTGGCAAAGACAGGGAACAAAAAGCTAGAAGGTGCAGTGAGAGAGAAAAAAACGCCTTCACGCCCCGATGAACTACGTGTCCTCCTTCGACAAAACCATCTATGGTGGTCTAGGAACAACAATGCAGGGACCACACATGCTGTTTGTTCCCTGTGATGTGGCTGCAGCACCCCCCACCGCCGACCTGCCTACACACTGATCTGCCTGTCAAGCGTACGTCTTCGACGTGAGAGTGAGATAATCTGTGCAATTCTTGTGTCAGCCTGCCAGGTTGCTTGACTGAAACTGCGATAGCTTAACAAGGAGGTCATGCATACTCCACATCTGAGTTACCAGCACATGTACGCATAACATTGTCGCAGCCAGCAAATATATGTTTCATATCGTGATTTGGTTATTGGTGAGTGCGTACATATATAATCATTCACTTTTTCCAAGAACTCTTATAAGATCAAGACATTATCCTTTGTTACCGGTTCATACATATAAAGATGATTCTAACATTTTCTTTGTTTGTTTGTTTTTCCTACAGTTAAAGAAAGAAAGATTAAGACTGGATTAACAGAGAACCATTGTTGTTATTTTCTGACACTTGGTCAAGTAAGTAGAGAAGTCAAGTGGAGTTATTATCGAGCCTCAAAGGTAAATATGAAAAAGCTTCACACGTTATCCTCTGCATGATAAATTGGGAAAGAAACCTAACATTTATCTTGACGGTGGGACACACTATGTTGAAGTGTCAAGAAAATTCATGTTCAAGTTGAACATGGAGATTATATCTGTTGGAAAGAATATATTACCTAACAAGGTACAAGTTCATGATTTTATATACATCTAATTTTTTCCTGAGAGATGTAATAATATTTACTATATATGGTGCAAAGTGCAATGCTAGCATAAGTAACTTTGTGCAATACAAATGCGAATAATTATTTTTTCTGTTTGGAACACTGGATTTTTGTTCTCAAATCATAATTAAGTGCATAAAAAATTTCACTAAGCAGATGCACAAATTTTCCTTACTAAATTTCTCAACCATCATGCTAATAAAGGTCACTTCCCTTTTATCACTTATTAGCTAGGCAGTTTTGGTTGGCTTCAGAACTCTTTGTCCTTTCTTTTGCTCTTACTCATGTTACCCCTCCTAATTCTTAAAACAAAGTATCTGATAGAGAGAATTAACATGAAACCCTGAGTAGTCAAGAATTGCTAACCCATGCAGTTAGTTACTAAAAATAAGGTAAAATAGCATCTACATCCATATATTGATTAACTACCTTTTTGTCATTATGACAAATATCCCAGAGTGCTCATATATGAGTGTATGCTTTTAAATTAACCGCCTCTACCATAGTTAATATAGAGAAAGCTAAAAGTTATACAAGTATGATGGGTCTCACTGTGCAGACCACATATATATACGGATATACCTGTATGAAAGAAGCGATGAGCATGTTTCCATGCCAAACATATAGACTAAGATAAGATTTCAACTAAACACATATCAAATAAAACAGAGACAAAAAAGTATATATAGTAACCGGTAGCTAAAATATATCACAACAGTATAAAGATAACAAATTATGAACAAAAAAGGGAGAGCATGTGAAAATAATGATTTTTATTTATGCATGAATGTTGGCGGTCGTTACAGCCCAAATCCGACCACCAATACTCGGGAATAAACGAGGTTATATGCAACATTCCATGTACTTAGGTTTTATTTCTAATAAAGTTCCCCGAGTTTTGGTGAGTGTCACTTGTGCAGGTACAACTACGACAAATATGTGCTATTGGGGCCGGAAATGACTGAATCGGCCGAACGACTCCGTTCGGCCGGTTACCCCCCTTAGCCGAGCAGACCACCGGAAGCCGTCCACATCACCGATGACCAAGCGGACACAACATATGACAAGTGGACGACCGTCAACTCAACCCGGACCCATGCCAAGTCATCCTGGGCCCACACAACTCAATCCCACGCATTAGAGGCCGGTCCAGGAGCACCACACAGCAGAGGCGGTGCTGGGGGATGGGCCTGGGCCTCCAGCCCAGTTCGGCCGAAGGGCCAGGTTCGGCCGAACCGCCTCCGAGGCTGCATCTCAGCCCTTGGGAGCCAAGGCGGTGGATCGGAGGGTTCGGCCGAACCCCCTGGTTCGCCCGAACCGACGTCCCCGGCCGAAATCCCAGGGGGTACCCCCCTGGCTCCCTTGGCCGCTACCCTACCTCAACCGACCCTGGAGCACTATAAATAGGACCACATACCCCCTCTTGTAACACACACCAAGCCAAGGAGCTCATTTCCACTTTCATTCTAGTAGAGTTAGGATAGTTTAGTTGGGAGTTAGAGTTGGGTCGAGCTGTGCCTCGGAGGTTCCGGAGTCGTCTTCAGAAGCTCTGGTATAAGCTCTTGTATCTTTTACCTTTTCCTTTAGTAAGACTTTGAGTATCAATATAGTTATCTTTATCACTTTGTCTTTGTCATTTATATCTTGCTTCTACTTTATCCTAGTTGCAGCATATATCTTGTTTAGACTATAGTCAGTTATAGTTTTAGTGCTGGTAGTCTTGTTTAAGTCTTTGTCTTGGCTGGTTCTTCGATCTTGCTTGATACTGGAGGTGAATTGTCACCAAGAGTATTGACAAGGTTGCAAGTAGTCGTTGCCTAGTGTAGGAGTGGTTCCTAGACTAGTCGGTGGCCTTAGTTTATTCCCGTCGCAACGGAGGTGGTAGCCGGGAGGTGGTGACAGCCCTTTCGGTCTTCGTAGCCCATCACGTTAGTTCCAGCCCGTAGGATCCCCCAGTGGGGAAATAGTGGCACCCCTTCTCATCCCTTTCTGCGTGTCCACCGGTTCCCTTGTCCCGATGCTAAGACATTAGAGTTATCCCAGATCTCCTAGTGCTGGCTCTCTGTAGCCGCTGTATCTCTAAGCTAGAGTGACATAGGTAGATAAAGTATCCAGGAGTCCTCTATCTCTTCTCGTTGTCCTCCCAGCTATCTATCTCTTCTCTCCCTTACCTGAGTATCCCTTGAGCTGTGTGTCCGGTATATCCACTCCTATCCAATACCGTTATCCCCTGTCTTGTCTAGTCGTGTACCCTTCTCTGATAGTCTCGAATATCTGTTCGCTAGTAATCTTGCCAAAGCTTCCCTGCGGAAATATAAATTACGATACCTCGGAATACTCCCAGGTGAAGTGCTACAGCGGTGATTCTGTGCGCTTGCAGAATATTTCTATATTTTACTAAGCCATAAGGAAAACCACTGAAACACTCCTTACCCCAGTACCAGGATTCTCAATTCTGATATTGGATCGTAAGAAGTGCCAACAATGAACTTCTATCAATTATATACTTAAAACTACTAGCCCGCGCAGGAGCATGGGTTGACGGACTAGTATATCTAGTGATGGACGCCCTCTTCGTTATCAGCCAACGGCCAACAGTATTTTTCTCTCGGCAGAAATCATCACTGGCTACCAATATTTTTCTCTCAGCATAAATTAGCAGCAGCCACCAGCCAAATGAAAAGGCCGGGAATGGGTCAAGAAACTCACTCACAATTATAAAATCTGAATGCACAGCAATAACAATAACATCAGCACTCCAATCTCCGCACAGGAACCCCACCGGACTGACGATGATGCCGATGGCGACGGGGCTGGACGGCAGCAGCCGCCCTTGTTGGACTGGAAATCCCCAACGGTCAACGACCAGGCCGGCAGGCCAATAAAACAAGTCAAACCACCTTATCAAAACGTCAAAGCCACACGCGCAAACAGAGCTAAGCATTCAGCAATGGCGACCGCACTCTGCTCGAGCCGTCTCCTCGTCGAGCTCGGCATCGCAATCCTCGCGCTGCTGCTGCTGCTGCCGCCGTCCAGCCATGCGCGCGTGTGCCCGCCGTGCGGCTCGACGGCCGTGCCGTACCCGCTCAGCACCGCGACCGGCTGCGGCGACCCGTCGTACAAGGTCCGGTGCAGCGCCGGCAACTCCTCGTCGTCGTCGTCGTCCGCGCCGGCGCTCTTCTTCGACGCGCTCAACAGCACCTCTTACCCGATCACCTCCATCTCCGCCGCGTCGCAGCGCCTCGTGCTCTCGCCGGCGCCGTTCGTCTCCGCCGGCCGCTGCGTCTCCGAGGGCGCCCCGGCGTCCCGCGGCGTGCAGCTGGACCCGTCGCTGCCGTTCAACGTGAGCTCCTCCAACACCATCATGCTGCTCAACTGCACGGCGGCGCTCCTGCTGTCGCCGCTCAACTGCTCCTCGGCCTCGCCGTGCCACGCCTACGCCAACGCCACGGCGCCGGCGTGCGCGCCGCTGCCGCTCTGCTGCACGTTCGTCGCCGGCGGGTCCTCGACGTCGTACAGCATCCGGGTGTCGCCGCAGTTCTGCAGCGCGTACCGGAGCTTCGTCGGGCTCGACACGGCGCGGCCGCCGGCGACGTGGGGGGAGCGGCTCGGGCTGGAGCTGCAGTGGGCGACGCCCAGGGAGCCGCTCTGCCGGACGCAGGCGGACTGCGAGGACGGCGCCAACGCCACCTGCGCCGACGACCCGCTCGCGGCCTCCGTCCGGCGATGCTTCTGCGTGGCCGGACTCACGTGGAGCCCCCTCGCCGGCGCGTGCCAGCAGAGTATGTGATTTGTTCCTGCTCTGCAACTCTGCATCTCAAGTGCTCTGTCTCAGTGTCTCGTCCCGAATTAAACCCAAATGCTTATTGGATCAATCTTAACAAAATGCTTATTGGATTATTGATGCAGATCCCTCTGATTGCCAGAGCACCGGGGACTGCGGGGGATCCAACCACGCCCCTCTTATTGCAGGTAATCGCTTCTTGATCCTCTGATCAGTTGTTCAATCCATCAGAGAACTGTCATGGTCTGACGATTCTTGAAGCATTCATTATTGCTCGACACAAAATGTTAGGTTAGACGCCTCTTCAATTGAATTTGCTTACGCGATGAAAACTTGTGACGACAAGTACTTACGGTAGGGAGTGTATGTGTCGTTCCTCCGAGGAGACGACACCATGCTGTGCCATTTCATGTCAAGCACGGTACAGATAGCTGCTAATTCGATAACAACCCAGAGTACCATTTGAGTCAACATAGTGCAAACCCCTCGTATGACGCATTGGATAAAGGAGGCAGTGTGGTATGGTCAAGCATTTCTTTTGACTGATCAAGTTCAGACGACTAGTGTTCTGCATTATTAAAGTGACATAGTTGTTATACGTCAACCTCAATCTTGCCCCCTTATCCCCTGGTCCACTTTGGAGGCTTACTGTTACAGGACGAGAGGTGCTTTGAACCTTTATCCTTATCCATGTTCATGAACAATGGTGTACAGTACATAGCTGGCAGTGCCGACTGCAAGTCAGCGAGTGCGAGACCACCTAGCATAGCTGATAGTATATCATTCTATTTGATCCAGATAACATTAGATGGAGGATGGCGCAAGACCAAGTCATGTTTAGTTGATATTCTAAAGTTTTGTCATAGATGGTCCGACTCCAAATGCACTTGTCTAGCTGAATAGTATCTTGATTCTTGCCACACTTTTTTGAGTTTTGATGCTTGAGATGCATGCCGCAAGCAAATTGCCACTTGATGCGACATGGATGAAATTGATGTTTGAATTTATTAAACCTGATCAACTTCTTGTATGCCAACGTATGGTAATGCGTAGTTGACTCAATCAAATCTTTTAGCCCAATCCCATCGAATTTTGTTCCATCAATCTTGACGTAACATCGTTTAACTTCTCTGAAATACCGCAAACGCAACTAAAATATGCATCCATGAGGACCATGAGCTTCTACTACTGATGAACTTCTTCATTTAGCACTCTCTGACGACTCAGGGTTGGGGAAAAAACTGATGATGGTGACTTGCTGTCATGCAACGCAGGTCTGGTTTGTGGCCTTGGCGGCGCGCTTCTGCTTGCCGCCGCCAGCCTGTTCGCCTACCGGCGTCAGCGCCGCATCCGTCTGGCCCGGGAGAGGCTGGCGAAGCAGCGCGAGGAGATCCTGAACGCCAACAACACGAGCGGGCGCACGGCCAAGAACTTCTCCGGGCGCGAGCTGCGGCGCGCCACGGGCAACTTCTCCCGCGACAACCTCCTCGGCGCCGGCGGCTACGGCGAGGTCTACAAGGGCGTGCTCGCCGACGGCACCGCCGTCGCCGTCAAGTGCGCCAAGCTCGGCAACACCAAGTCCACCGACGGCGTCCTCAACGAGGTCCGCGTGCTCTCCCAGGTCAACCACCGCAGCCTCGTCCGCCTCCTCGGCTGCTGCGTCGACCTCGAGCAGCCTCTCATGGTGTACGAGTTCGTCCCCAACGGCACCCTATCCGACCACCTCCACGGCGGCGGCGCCACGAGCCTCCCATGGCGGCGGCGCCTCGCCATCGCGCGGCAGACGGCGGAGGGCGTGGCGTACCTGCACTTCGCCGCGGCGCCGCCCATCTACCACCGCGACATCAAGTCCAGCAACATCCTCCTCGACGAGCGGCTCGACGGCAAGGTCGCCGACTTCGGGCTGTCCAGGCTGGCGGAGCCGGGGCTGAGCCACGTGTCGACGTGCGCGCAGGGGACGCTGGGGTACCTGGACCCGGAGTACTACCGGAACTACCAGCTCACGGACAAGAGCGACGTCTACAGCTTCGGCGTCGTGCTGCTCGAGCTGCTCACGTCGGAGCGCGCCATCGACTTCGGCCGCGGCGCCGACGACGTCAACCTCGCCGTGTACGCGCGGCGGGCGGCGGACGAGGAGCGGATCATGGACGTCGTCGACCCGGGGATGAAGGAGGGCGCCACGCAGCTCGAGCTCGACACCATGAAGGCGCTGGGGTTCCTGGCGCTGGGGTGCCTCGAGGAGCGCCGGCAGAACAGGCCGTCGATGAAGGAGGTGGCGGAGGAGATCGAGTACATCATCGTCAGCCTAGAGGCCGGCAGCCATCCCATCGAGCAGCAGCGCAGCATGTAACCGGACGGACACTAATGGATGAACAAAAGAATACTCACGTACTCTTGCAGCTGTTCAAAACCTTAAAACACTGAAAGGGAACAAGTCGACGGATGCTTCATGCTTTTACCCATACAAGAGAAGCAAAGTTCATGATTGCTACATTGTTCCACAGCTGTTCCGTTGTTATGTAAATCGAGTTTGTAATTCTGCAGCCATGCATGAGGTAGCGCGCTAAGTTCTCGTGTAGTTTTATTTGGAGTGTAATTTATCCTGTGATTGGGTGTCTGATGCACCACCATGCATTGCTGGGATTGTAAGTTTGTAACAAGTGAAATGCCTGCCTGATACAGACCCGGTTCCTTTTTAAAAAAGCAAAAAAGAAAAAAACATATATACAACCACAGACTGAACCATTGATCAAATTAGTAAGCTGTACTTATAACTATAGTATACACGGATTTAATTTCCCATTAGTATCATATTAAGCACAATATATATTGTCAGTTCCATTTCTCATTCAAAGGACTAATCCAACTCTACTTGAATTATAAAGGTCTGCAGATCATCTCAAGTAAACCGCTGAATATACATACAACAGTGGCAGGAAGATTACCAACACAAAGTACGACATTAGCCAGAATGAGACAGCGGTCGGTCCATCAAGTCCTCTGCCCATAAAAAAAAAATCTGCCAATTACTAGAAACCAATGAAACTTACATATGTAAGTAAAATAAATTGCTAGAAATAACCTAAATTCCAAAAAAAAAGTTGGTCCCATGAAATCCCGGCCAGCTTGCACAGCTATGTGGCCAACTAGGACAAAATTGATTTGTGAAATAATCTAAATTCCAGAGCTGAGAATGGGCGCAGCAGGCACCATTTGAGTTGGTGGTTCGGGGACCATGGAGAACCATGTGCAAAGGCGTTCGGATCCCGCCGCGGCCGCGCTGGTCCGCGAGCGCCAGCGTCAGCGTGCACAAGCCACGCCCGCGCTGCCCAAACAACGCATTTAGAAAACAGATAAGGCACGTCAGTCTTATCTGTTTTTGGGAGTTGCAATCAACTTGTAAGAGATCGAAAGTTTTTTTTTTGAAAGAACGGGAGGGTCGCCCCTACTGGATATATATTAATTAACAGGAAACAGAAAACGTAGCCACACGATCGTTCAAGAAACAAAGAAAGAAACAAAAAAAATCAGCAGAATTACAACAAAGCTTCTACCCATTGGTATAACATTTGAGCGAGGTCCGGCCTCAAACGATGGACAACCATGTTGAGTTCATTCTTGAGAATTTTCTTGCTGCTACGAAGACTTGGTTGAATTCCCCTGAAAATGAGATCATTCCTTGCCATCCATATCGCCCAGCAGCTGCAAACCAAAATTTCCATAGAGAAAGGCACTAAAAACTGATTTCGGATGGACACCAAATCTTCCCACATACCATGCTGTGGGATCTGAATAATTCCAAGTGATGACCAGAAAGATTTGGCAAAGCTACAGGAGATAAACAGATGTGACAATGTTTCATCTAAACCTTGGGGACATAGCACACAAAGGTAAGATTGCAATACCATATTCCTTCTCTGCAACAAATTTCTGGTGCTCAGTCGGTCCCAAAGGAGCAGCCAGAAGAAAACCTTATGCTTCGGTTGACAGGAGGATTGCCAAATGAGCTTAAAGAGAGGGTGAGTCTGAGCATGACCTGAGAGATGCCTATACGCTTTGGCTGGAGTGAAAAAGACTGAGCCCCAAATGTAGCCCCATATATCAGGTTCAGAACTAGGTACTATGTCATCTAGCAATTGCAAAAGCAAAGGAAGCTGATCATGAGCCTCAGCAGAGAGAGGTAAAAAGAAGAGCTGATCCAGCTGCGTGGCTTGTAGAACATTTGCAATGGTTATATTGGGTTGCAAAGCAAATGAGAATAAGTGTGGAAATTCCAACTTTGGAATATGTCCATTCCATAGATCTGTCCAAAGAGCACATGATGCACCATTTCTCACTGCAACTGATGCCACCCCTTTGAAGGAATCCAGCAGGTTAACAACATCCCTCCACCAAAAGGATCCTTTTCTGATCTGCCCTGGTAAATTGCCATGGCTGTAATACTGCTCCCATATCAACTGCACCCATGGTAATTCATGTCTATTGAAGAATTTATGCAGGTGTTTCAATAGCAGCGACTCATTCTGGGTTTTGAGATTCAAAACTCCTAAACCCCCTTCATACTTTGGCTTGATGACCATTTCCCAGGCAGCTTTTGGTGGTTTATTATCATTAACCTCTCCCCCCTCCATAAACAATGCTTTCTGAATTTGTCAATTTGCTTGATGACAGTTTTAGGGAGCTTGAAGGTACACATAAAGAAGGTTGGCAATGTTGAGAACACAGAATTTGTAAGCTCCAACCTACCAGCCTGTGAGAGAAAAGCCGAAGTGTAACCCAATCTTCTTTCACATTTGGACACCAGAGGCCAAAAATCAGCCACATTCGGCTTGCATAGCCCCAAAGGCAGACCCAAATAAGTGAAAGGTAAAGATCCTAGCTGACACCCAAAAGATTGCGCCAAAATGCTAGCTCTCTCTTCATGAACGTTGATGGGGACCATCATGGACTTGAAAAAGTTAACCTTGAGGCCAGTAATCATTGCAAAGGATGCTAGAATGTCTTTGAGATGTTGAAGTTGATTGAGGCAGCCCTCCATTATAATCAAAGTGTCATCAGCATATTGCAGTATAGGGAAGTCCTGAGTGTATTGTAAGGGAACAGGTAAACTTAGCAATCCTTCCCTCCTAGCTTTATTCACCATTGTCTGAAGTAGATCAGCTGCTAAAACAAAGAGAAGTGGGGATAAAGGATCTCCCTGTCTGACTCCTCTTTTACAATGAAAAGTTTTCCCAGGGACACCATTCAACAGAACTGAAGATGTTCCAGAGGAAAAAATGTTCTGCATCCAACTTAACCAAGTCTCCCCAAATCCTTTTGCCCTCATTATTCTGATCATAGCCTCATGTTCAACTTTATCAAAGGCCTTGTCAAAATCCAGCTTGAGAATCACCACTTCCTTCCTGGAGTTACGACACAGGTGCAAATATTCAAAGGACCAAGCCAGACAATCTTGGATTGATCTACTTTTGATAAACCCATATTGATTTTGATGGATCAGAGTCGGAATCACCATATGGAGACGGTTTGCCAACAATTTGGTGATGATTTTGATCGATATATTCAGCAAAGATATGGGCCTAAAATCAGCAGCCTTTCTAGGACCAGCAAAGAGATCGAAAGTTGGAAAATAGGCTCCGGAAATTCCTATTTCCTAAACGCCCTATGGCCTATTTTTTTGTTAAATGTAGATTCCAGAAGGTGATGATAGCAGCGTATCATATTATTTCGGAGAGCTGAACAGTAAACACCATCAGGGTAGGGCACAGTTTCATTCAGACTTGAGATGATCACCGCCGGCCCATCTTGCTCGATGACTAAACAGATAAGACTGGAATCTGCAGCTAGTGCAGTCATCGGAGCATCAGTCCACCATACTCATTATTCCACACTAAATCAAGTTGTAAGAGATCGAAAGTTGGAAAATAGGCCCCGGAAATTCCTATTTCCTAAATGCATTATGGCCTATTTTGTTAATTGTAGATGATTGAATTTCACTGTAGGTCCATGAACTTTTCTCCAGATCTCATCTAGGTCCGCAAACTAAAAAAGCGGTCATCTAGGTCCGTAAACTTTTTCTGAGATCTCATCTAGATCCGCAAACTAAATAAGCGGTCATCTAGGTCTATAAACTTTTAAAAGTGGTCATCTAGTTCCATGAACTTTTAAAGAGCGGTCATCAAGGTCAGGCTGGTCGCCACCGCCTTGGACCTAGACGACGGCTCTTTAAAAGATCATGGACCTAGATGACCACTTATAGTTTGCGGACCTAGATGAGACCTCAGAAAAGTTGATGGACCTAGATGATCGTTTTCGTAGTTTGCGGACCTAGATGAGATCTTGGAAAAAGTTCATGTACCTACAGTGAAATTCACTCATTGTAGATTTCAAGAGGTGACGACAGCACTGAACAGTAAACACCATCAGTGTAGAGCACAGTTTCATTCAGATTTGAGATGATCACCGACAGCCATCTTGCTCGATGACTAAACAGATAAGACTGAAATCTGCAGCTTGTGCAGTCATCGAAGCATCAGTCCATGCTCATTTTTCCACACTAAATCTGGTCAGCTCGAGAAATTTGCACGTGTTACTGTCGACCTGGAGTTGGATGGTAACCCGCATTTATAGTTATTTCGTTTTCTTTTCCTGTCAGAACTAAGCAAGTTGCGAAACGTCAACTCACGACGTGCAAACGTGAGGATTATTCTGCAAAGCTCATCAACTCTAGCCACTAACAGTTACTTTGACGTCATATATATGTGATTCATGAAGGTTTACTGGTCCTGATAATAGATCTGAAGTCACCGCGGAAAGTTCCAGTAGTATGAAACAGTGGCAATCTACAGCACCCCAGAGGAGAAAATTCTATGCAGATGAACTATGGTCTATGGATGCAGCACACACCACGATACTTGTCGCCTGCAAAGTGCAAAGTCTACCAGAGATGTCTATTTCCCTCTGCACAGGGTATCGGTAGTAGGATTCTATAACATTGCGCGCTCCAAGCCCTTTCACATACCATACCAGTTGATTACTAGCTCCATTGCTCAGGAAATATGAACACACGCAGCACCTTTCTGTTCTTTCTCGCATCGATTCACCTGCTTCTGCATATCTCAGCCCGTGACTCCCTCTCGCCGGGCTCCTCACTCTCTGTAGATCACAGCTCCGACGTGCTCCTATCTCCGGATGGCACGTTCACCTGTGGCTTCTACAACAGCTCATCTAATGCCACTGTCTTCTCTATATGGTTCTCCAGATCAGCTGAAAAGACCGTCGTCTGGAGCGCAAACCATCTCCACCCTGTGTACACCTGGGGATCCAGAGTCGAGCTAGACATCCATGGGAGCATGGTTGTAAAAGATTACAACGGCCAGATCGCATGGACCAACAACGTGAGCTCTTCTGATGCCGACCGAGCTCAGCTGCTAGACTCGGGGAACCTCATCATCAAGGGAAAAGGTGACACAATTTTGTGGCAAAGCTTTGATTCTCCGACAGATACCCTGCTGCCCAACCAGAATATCACTGGAGCTACAAAGCTGGTAGCTACTCAAATAATACTCAGCCCTTCCCGCTACAGCTTCCATTTTGATGATCAACATTTACTTACACTATTTGACGATGAGAAGGACATCTCTTTCATCTATTGGCCAAATCCATATATCAATATCTGGGCAAAACAAAGAAACTCATTCAATAGCACCACACTTAGTGTTCTTGATAGCTCTGGCCATTTCCTTGGAAGTGACAATCTGAGCTTTGCAGCATCTGATTTGGGTTATGGGATCATGAGGAGACTCACACTAGATTATGATGGCAATCTCAGGCTGTATAGTATGGATAATAATTATGGAACTTGGAGGGTCACATGGATGGCATATGTTCAGCTCTGCTATGTGCGTGGTTTGTGTGGAATGAATGGAATATGTGTTTATACACCTGTGCCTCTTTGCACATGTGCACCTGGTTATGAGGCCGTTGATCCAAGTGATGGGAGAAAGGGCTGCACTCCAAGTTTCAGAATCAGTTGTGATGGAAAGCAGAAGATGAGGTTTGTGCAGGTACCCACCACTGAATTCTTAGGGCAAGATCAACATGTAAGCCACTTTGTTTCTCTAAATTCTTGTAAGAACAGATGCATGAGCACCTGCAGTTGCATGGGGTTCACATACTGGCAAGGAACGGGTGACTGCTATACAAAGTCTGCTCTTATTGGGGGGGTAACCCTCCAGAAGTTACCTGGTTGTGCCTACATCAAGCTCCCTGAGGATGTACACGTGCTAGAATCCTCTATTCCCCACTCACAGCCTTTTGGTCCTAAATACAGTTCTGGATGTAATAAAGTAAGCACAAATGTGATAGCAGATTTCTTGGACATGACTAACAGAAGCCACAGTGGACCAAAATACTGGTATGTGTATGGGTTTTTATCAGCAATTTTTCTGGTGGAAGTAATACTTATATTTTTAGGATGGTGGTTTATTTGTAGAAGGGAAGGCAGACAATTAAGAGGAGTATGGCCAGCTGAGGTTGGGTATGAAATGATTACCAACCATTTCCGCAGGTATACTTACAAGGAACTGCAGAGAGCTACTAGAAAATTTACATATGAGCTTGGAAGGGGTGCATCAGGTATTGTATATAAAGGGGTATTAGAAGACAAGAGGGAAGTAGCTGTGAAAAATTTGTCAAACATACAACATGGGGAGGCAGAATTCCAGCATGAACTGAGTGTGATTGGCAGGATTTACCATATGAATCTAGTGAGAATTTGGAGATTTTGTTCCGATGGTCCAAAAAGGATACTGGTCTCTGAATTCGTGAAGAATGGTTCATTGGACAAAACCTTGTTTGGTACTGATGGCTCGCTAACCTTGCTCGAGTGGAAGCAGAGATTTAACATTGCTCTAGGGGTGGCGAAAGGATTGGCATATCTTCACCATGAGTGCTTAGAGTGGGTCATCCACTGTGACGTGAAGCCAGAGAACATATTGTTGGACGAGAACATGGAGCCAAAGATCACTGACTTTGGCCTAGCGAAACTCCTGAACAGGGGCGGGTCAAATAAAAGCATATCACAGATATGTGGTACTAGAGGTTACATAGCTCCTGAGTGGGTTTCTAGCCTCCCAATAACTGCAAAAGTTGATGTCTACAGCTTTGGAGTGGTGCTTCTAGAACTTCTCAAGGGAACTCATGTTTCAGAATGGGAAGAAAATGCCAATGAGGAGGTTGAAATGGCTATTAAGAGGATTGTTAGGATGCTTGAGGAGAACACAAAGATGCCAGACATCGAACAGGCATGGATCGCTGGTTTCATGGACCCCAGATTGAATGGCCACTTCAATGGCTTGCAGGCAAGAATGATGATCAAGTTGGCTGTTTCATGCATACAGGAAGACAGAAACACAAGGCCCACCATGGAAAATGTGGTCCAGAAGCTTCTTTCGGTTGATGAAGCCGGTAGCACTATGCAGCAGCAGTCTCTCAACTAAGAGAGTTACTGCTTGATGATTATGTGATGTGTATGCTTTGTTTTGGAACTGTAGGTATCTATGCCATAGGCCAATAAAATCACTTATTTTCCTCCTATGTTTATTTTTGTCTGATCACAATATTAAATTTAAATAGGTTATGCCATGTTATTATGTAGCATCAGAATCCCAGTATTTATTGTCTGTTGTAATGAAATACAATGACATGTGCAAGTTCACACTTCGGCGTTCAGCATTGATAAAAAGTGTGTTCAGATATGATTGTATTAGAAAGGAATTGTACTTGAGTTCAGGGTACCATCTTACTATTACTCAATGGGCTGCTTGGTTTGCAGAAAAGCAGCATATTAAGACGCTTGGTTCAGAAAGACGTGACTGAAGGCTGGCATAACCTGACCAACTTCTTATTCCCATCTGTGAAACAACAGGTGCACTAGGTTAGGCTTTCTGGCGTTGTGCTTGTTAACTCAAAAGTCCCAAATTTGTATGAACTCTTATATCTATAGTGAAGATGTAGCGACGATTTGCTGCTAGAAATAAAAAAATCAGAGTATCAGACTAGCTGATCCAACCAGCTCCACCAGGGGAGGGGAAGGAAGTTAACGGCACAGGGCAGCTAGCCCTGTTACTCCCCTGCTGTTACCGACGTGCCAGGTTGGTGTAGATTCAAATAGGTACAGTTCAATCGAGCTCGTTATTCCACTTGAAAGATTTTAGAAAGGGAAACTATACCACTTGATTTTTTTTTTGATACTTACCACTTGAAAGATTAACGAGCAACATTTTCTTAGAAAGGGATATTGGACAAATTGTGAAATCTGCAACTTGTGCATTCCACTTGAAAAGTTGTAGAAAGGGATATTCAGCCTCAAGACGAATTTCCAGTCAATTTATCAAAGGGGTATTTAGCCTCAAGACAAATTGTGAAATCACATTAGTTTTTTTAGAAACATATATTGATAAATTGTGAACTCTGCAACTTGTTTTTTTCATAAAAAAACATTGCTCCAATACCTATCCAGAACTATGGATACACATAGCACCTCTCTGTTCCTCCTCTCCTTGATCCATCTGCTTCACATGTATGAGCCCATGACTTCCTCTTGCCAGGTTCATATCTCTCTGTAGAGAAGGGCTCCCTTGTTTAGTTCCCAACTTTGGGTGTCCAAAGTTGGGACTTTTGTACTGTAGCGTTATTGTACCATTTCGTTTGTATTTGTGAATAATTGTCCAGACATTGATTAATTAGGCTCAAAATGTTCGTCTTGTAAAGTACAACAAAACTGTGCAATTAGTTTTTGATTTCATCTACATTTAGTACTCCATGCATGTGCCGACATTTTGATGTGATGAGAATCTTCTTTTTGCATAGTGGAATTTGGGGTTGGAATTTGGGAACTAAGCAAGGGCCTGATATGCTCCAGTCTCAGGATGGAACTTTCACATGTGGCTTCTACAACAGCTCATCCAACGTCACTGCCTTCTCCATCTGGTTCTCCAACTCAGCTAAAAAGACTGTCGTCTGGAGCACGAACCATCTCCACCCTGGTTTCATTGACCCCAGATTGACTGGCCAGTGGCCACTTCAATGGCTTGCAGGCCAGAACAATGATAAATTTGGCTATTTCATGCATACAGGAAGATAGAAACACGAGACCCACCATGGAAATTGTGGTGCAGAAACTTCATTCAGTTGATGAAGCTGGTGGCACTATGCAAAACTATTCACTCAATTAAGAGCTTGATGCTTGTTGAGTATGTGGTGTGTGAACTCTTAAGCTAGAGGGTGTAGTGACGACTTTCTGCTAGAAATCAAATTCAGAGTATCAGACTAGCTGATCCCATGAGCGCCCCAAGGAGGGGGAAGGTAAACGGCATGGGAAACTGAAAATTAATTCAGGAGGAGCTCTCCGCCCCCCGCCGCGGAACAGAGAACGGCATGAAATTAACGAGGCATGCCGATTAAAAAATCCGTGATTAGCCCGTCGGTTCAGTGCGTGTTTTGATTCTTCCGAAGGAGCGCATGGATTCAGGCTTCAGCCCAAGCAGAGGAAGGGAACGGAGCTAGCAGAGCTCGTTGTAAGCTGGATCGTACCTGCGGATAGGGTGGATTGTGGAAGCGGACGCGGTGAAGCAGACGCAGTGACGCACTGGTTTGACCGGCCAAGGGGGGTCTAGCCTCCGGGCCGACGGCGGTGCCGGCGCGGCAGAGCCATTGGTGTCGTCCCGTTTCTGTCGGGCCGACGAGCGCCGGCGCGCTTGCCGTGGAACCGTGGTAGAGCTGGAGGTGGTTAGTGGGGGACTACGGGAGGTGGAAGCCCAGGTCGCTTCCGTGCACTTTTTAATCTAGATAGCTTAGGTCCGTTAAAGCCCACGACCGCACGCGGGCGCGGGAGGAACAATGAGCGAACGGTGTAAGCAACAGACGCGTGTGGGGCTTTTTTTTTCGTCACCGTGCCGTGGCCGCGCTTTGACTTTTTTGAACAGATTTTTTCCTCGCGCTTTGACTTTAATTATCACTACTAAATATGCAGTTATAGGAGGTATAATGTTGCAGTCGATATTTTTAAAATAACACTTCAACATTCCGATTATACCATTTTAAATTTTTCACATAAAAGTTAAACTAACATGCTCAAAGTGTTAAACTAATATAGTCAATATTTTTATATACTAAGTTCAATATTTTTCTCAAACTTAATTCAATAATTTGATAAACTAGATCATCATTTTGTGTGAAAATGTTGAAGCAGTATGTCTAAAATGTTGAGATAGTTATTCAAAATATTGAAATAGCATATTTAAAATGTTGATTCTAAAAGATACATATATAAAATAAAAATATACTCATATTGGATCTTATTCTGTCGCATTAATTGTAAATAACATGGTAGTTCAAACGGATTCGAAAAATGATTAACGATTCAAGAGAAAATTGTATTTGAAGATTGAACTCAAATTAGATTCCCGTCCGTGACGACCGACGTCGGACGTCTTTCCCTCTCAACCGCTCGCTGCTTTTGGATCCGAATAACATGCAATCATTACCGTTGCGCGGATCCGTATAGAATTCCCGCTACGGGAGGGCGTGCGATGCGGTTGCCGTTGGACAAAGCGTGGACGTGGGCCTGCCCTTCCGGTTCCGTGGTAGAAGCTGGGTTGGGGAGTTTGGGCTGGGCTGGGATTGAAGAGGCCTGATGTAACCCGTGATTCGCTTGCCCTTCCTTTTTTAAGGCACGTCATTTGGAGCTTCATTCACACACTGCTAATAAGTGTACCGGTAGCCAGGATCAGAATTGCTAGTATGCCAATAAGTGTAGATTTATAGACCTGATCTATATAAATAATTTTTAATAAATTTTAAGTATCAATTAACGTTGATGATGAGTACCCCATATAATAGTACCGCATTGCCACCGGACGAGGATGTGGGGATTTTTCTCCCTATAAACATGGACCAATTCCGACATCATGTAATAAGACACGGCATCATGTAATAAGACACTAATACTATATACGGAGGGCCCTTTAGAATTGGAAACCTTGCGGCTAAACCATCGCCTTCTTCACCACGGCTCGCCGCTCCATTCAAGTCATCGTCTGCCAAGCTTCCGTATCGGCCACCGTTCCGTTCAATATGTACACCATGATCCATCCTACTTTATTATCATGTTTTTCATCCTGTTTTCTAAGATCATTGTTTACTATAATATATAATATGATATGATAAAAAATTGCATGCTAGTTTATGTTTTTATCGTACTTTATTTAATTCGGATTTAACACACCTACGATTGTTAAACTTTTCAGCACAGGTTCATTTGAAAGAAACATCCGAGGAGCAACAAGTACTGAACGGGTCTGCCTTCGATTGCATAGCAAAATAGTAGTGTCAGTTGCCCCTTACAGACCAGACCATAGTAATACTGCATATAAAGTTTAATCACCACCATGACAACACCCCTACACACCAACGCAAAACGCAAACCCCCCAACTTACTTCTGCCAATGGCCCCTTTGCACCCCCACCATGGCAATGTATATCACAGGACAAGACGAAGGACCGTCAAGGCAAAAGGACCAGCGAAGACCGAACTACTTTCAGACGTGCCTACGTATTTTAGCAGGGCTATGTATCTATACTGTATGTGCACTTGAGGATACGCGCGCCGGCTAGTCCCAGCCAGAGGCGTTGATGTCCGTGGTGCCCATGGGATAAGTCGGGTAATACCGTGGTGGAGGAGCGCTTGAACGATAGGAGTCACCACCACGAGAGCTGCTGCCACCGCCACGAGAGTAGCCGCCGCCACCACCACCACCAGAGTAGTCATCACCGCCGCCAGAGTAGCCACTGCCGCCGCCAGAGTAGCCACTGCCGCCGCCGCCACCTGAGTAGCCACCACCGCCACTAGAGTAGCCACCACCACCACCTCCTGAGTACCGGCCACCATTGCCATAGCCACCACCGCTGCCGGAGTAGCCACCACCACCACCATAGCTGTAGTCACCGCCACCGTAGTCACTGCTGCGGCGATAGTCTCTGCCACCAAACCCACCACCGCCCCTTCGGCCTCTTCCGCCGTAGCTTGACCCTCCGTAGTACAGCCTTTCAGCGTACTCCACGAGCCACTTGGGCACGTCCCGCTTCGCCTCAGTCATCAGCTCCAGCAGGCCCTTTGCCAAGGAGTGGTTCGACTCGGCAAAGAAGGCGGTGGCAATCCCAGCCTTCCCAGCTCTCCCAGTTCTTCCAATCCTGTGGACGTAGTCCTCGATGCTCTTGGGGAGGTCGTAGTTGATCACATGAGCCACGTTCGGGACGTCCAGGCCCCTAGAGGCTACATCAGTGGCAACCATGATTGGAGTGGCACCAGTCTTGAAGGATTTCAGAGCGCTCTCCCTCTCCTACAAAAATTGGAAGCACAACACAGAACAAGTGAATTCTTGGCAAATGCAGGAAACATTCACTGGTAAACTGATCAAATGGCTGCGATGAAACAGCATCATGTACCCAATGCACTATATCATAGCTAATCGTGGACAGTTCATAGTAGGTCATATGCCAAGTAGAAACAGCAATTTGTGGCCACAATCGATACAGTTATGACAAATACAAACACTAATAATTATGTAACAAGATAATAGATGAATTGGACCTTAGGTAGATTAAGCATTACTAGCAAATGATGAATACTAAGATAATACAGGTGCATGAAGCTAGGAAGAGTAAATTGGGCAAAAATGGATCCATCTTCATGAAACAGAAATACTGTTTAAAGCCTCAATGTACTGAACTGGAAAAAAGATGAGGCCACATAATATATATAAAACCAACACTGCAGATATCTCAAACTAAAATTGTGCCCATGATCCTTGGTCTATGTAATGTTAAGTTCTTAGTTAAGAACCAGCTAGACATGGGCTAGAGTTGTGACCAATGTATTCACCTGCTGTGTTCTGTCACCATGGATTGCTGTTGCAGGGAAACCTTTTGAGTATAGCCAGTAGCGCAATGAATCAGCTTCCCGCTTCGTCTCCACAAAGACCAATGTCAGGGGTTGCTGCAGTTAAGACAAACAAGCAAATTAACATGAGAAGTCTACTAGCAAGAAATAACCATCAATTTAATCCAAGATGAGGAGCTACCATATACCTTTCCATCAGCCCCACCAACAGATTGCTTGTGTAAAAGTTCTAGCAGAAAGCCTCTTTTCTCCCCATCATTAACAAACTCAATTTTCTGCTCAATCAGGTCAGTGCTCGACCCAACCCTCCCCACAGTGATAAATATGTAATTGTGCAAGAAGTCGGAAGCCAGTCTCTGAGGTGGGAAGCATCAAGTAAAAAAAATGTTGAGCACTAATAAAAAATGTATCAACTTAACAACAAACAGATGCAGACTAGATCACCAAAAAACAAAAACTAACATTCTTTGTGCAGTATCAATTCAAGTGCTATCCACTTCTGTTCAAAAAGAGAAGTGCTATTTACTTGCCGGTGTTTTTATAACCATGTGTGCCATAGAGACTTAGTACAATGTAAAACAAGAAAATATCCAGCTGTAATAAATACTGTTCATGCTACTTTGCATAAGTAAACATCTTCCTCTACCTGTATTTCTGGTGGGAAGGTTGCGCTGAAGAGCAGTGTTTGTCTCACAGACTTTTTTGGCATATTCATCATATCAACTATCTTTCTTATCTGAGGCTCAAACCCCATATCCAGCATTCTGTCAGCCTCATCCATTACCAGGTACTTAATTGCCTCAAGAGAGATCCGTGATCGTTCAACCATGTCCACAAGGCGTCCAGGTGTAGCAACAAGAAGGTCAACACCCCTCTCTAGATCACGCAGCTAAGAACAGTAGTCATAAAACATAAGTCACATAAATATTGGATGAAGATGTACACAAACATCGGACTAAGACAAACAACGTACACATGACATGGAACATTTACAAAAACTAAACTGCATTGTCTATCCACAAATTCTATACAACCTAGCTGTTGAGTGGTGCATCAAGAAACTGCAAGTAAAATGACCTCTGAGTTTGACAGATATTGAAAGATTTTTTTTTCCTAAACCCTGCTCTACTTCTACACTTACTGAACATCTCAACTGCTTGACAATTAAACTAGTCTGCACAAATTAACAATGAAACAAAAAGCTTATTTAGAAAAGGAAGCCATGCAGGAAGCAGTAATCACCTGATCATACATTGGTGTTCCCCCATAGGCTACCACAACTCTGAGTCCTGTTTGGAAAGAGAACTTCTTGGCCTCCTCATTAATCTGAGAAATGAAACAACAAATCTATACTTAGTCCCACCACAGGTAATCACGATATAAATGGGAATCAAGCAAAGAATGCTTCATAGTTACAAAGGAAATTCATAAGAAAAACATAAAATAGGTAAGGAAACACATGCCCAATTGAAATACCAACAGGCACATCCTCAGCCCAAAATATCAACACAGAACTGCGGACAGTGATTCACATAACTTTATATCAAAAAGTGACATAAAACTAGTATTCTGACAAAGAAACCTACATGTACAAAGTGCTTGTAGAAAATAACCTAAACCTAGGGAGCAGGAGCAAATTCACACATCAGTAATCCAAAAGATTCAAGATCAATTGCTCATAAGACCTGATCGATAAGACAGCAAGACAATTCTGGGGTTAGAAACATACTCAAATTGCATGAGGCCTTTGCTGAATTACAAAGTGTTTTACGGAACCATTCAGAGGAGCACGATACACAGCTAAAGCAATTCGGCAAGTAGTGACTACATAGACACATTGATCCACACACTGAAAGAATGAAAAAAAATCCTCTAATCTTTTTTTTTTGAAAGAAAGGAAGGAGCACTGCCATATCATTTAAATGAGGGAAGCAGAAGAGAGTTTTAAGGTCTTACAAAAATCCTCGAATCATAGTCAGACAATAGAAGCAGATCCTAACACAACTGTCTTCAGTTTTTCAGAGAAGTGTAGACAGTCTGTTGTTCTTTGACAGCAAACTCTAATTGTAATTAACAGATACAGATACATGTACCAATTGTGCAGAATAGTATTTTCTAGCACGCTAGGCTGGATTATAGAACATGATAGATGATAACTTGCTCCAAAATTATCCAACTGCAGCAAAGCATACAGACATGAAACAGTATCCTTGCATTGAATCTGCTGTATCAATAAGAGTTTGATCAATTCCTATCAAATGCGGAAGTCATGGCATGGACAGCAACCTGATCTAAACTAAGTATTGAGACAAAAGGCAAATAAGAATTCGAAATTCTAAAGAGATACACGATCTCCTCTGCAAACAATTGAGCCCATGCCCGTCCAACAATTAGCACAACAGATATAAATGACAGTCCACTGAGATCAATTTGCTAATGAGATCATGTGCAGTATGAATCTAACAATTAATAAAATAGTAGATGATCTAGATAAACACTCAACTGAACTGTTGAGAAGTTTCAAATGTAAAAGAAATCCACATTATACAGGCAGCAATTTAAATGTTTACTCCATAAAAGTTGCTAGCGCAACAAACACACAAAACAGAGAACAAAAGGGGTCAAATGTGGGAAGGGTCAGAGTTCTTACAGGAACCCGATTTGGCAAAATCAACACCAATAAATGCAGTAACATTAACAGCAGGAATTAAGAGTTGCAAATAAGCACTGGCACAATCACAGGAAACAAATTCTACATTAGCCAGGCGCAATGCACCCCGAGTAAACCACGCAAAATTCAGTGAGGACGAGGAGACAAAACCCCAATTCGCAAGGGTACAATTCGCACACATACTGATCTACACCGATACATGGGAAATTGGTGATGCATTCTCCGAAGAGCAAAAACAGCACGCGCGCCGAAGGGTATGAAAAACAACCAGCTCGCGCATCATACGCGAACATCCAACACACGCACAACGCAGCTACGAAACCGGACATGCACGCCCAAAACGCCCAGGACAAGGACAACAGCACGGTGACATCTGAACCAGATCGGAACAAGCAGGAACACGCGGACGAACAAAATCTACGAACCGCGCGGGCGAATGGCATCCGCGCGCGGCCGCACACTAACCGGCGCGAGAACACGCCGGGCCACATCCCACACAAGCAGCGACGAATATGCAAGAGAGCGAGCGGGAACCTCGAGACTTTACCTGGGCTGCGAGCTCCCTGGTGGGCGCGAGGACGAGCGCGCGCGGCTTGGCCCTGCGCTCGAACGACCCCCTGTCGCGGCGGCCGTACCCTCCCAGTCCCGCCTCCGCCGCCGCCACGAGGCCGCTGATGATGGGGAGGCAGAACGCGGCGGTCTTCCCGGACCCGGTCTGCGCGCACGCCATGAGGTCCCGCCCGCCCATGACGATCGGCATCGCGTAGCGCTGCACGGGGGTGGGGCTCTCGTACCCGCAGCGCGCGACGTTCCGGAGCACGGCCTCCGCCAGCCCGGCCGCCTCGAACCCGTCGGCGGGGGGCGGCGCGCCCTCCCCGCTCACCTCCACCGGGATGTCGTACTTGTCGAGCCGCCGCTCCCCGGCGCCGCCGATCTCGAGCCCCTCCACCGCCTCGGCGAGCTCGCCCGCCCCCGGCGCGCGGTCGTCGTCGCCGCCGCCGCCACGAGGAGCAGGGGCGGGCGGCGCCGCCCTGCGGGAGCGGGAAGTGACCGTGCTCCACTCGCCGCCGCCGTACGCCTCCATTGGTAGCCCCCCTTCTGCTACCACCACCCTACCAACCCACCACTAAACCCCAATGCCTTTTGGGAAGAGGGAGGGGAGCGGAGGCGGCGAGGCGAGATCACCACAGCAGGGAGGCGGAGAGGCCGGTGCGTGTATATGTAGGCGTGTCACGTGTGTGTGTGAAGAGAGAGATAGACTGGGGCAGTGGGGCCTGGTGGTGTTGCCGTGGGAACCGTGTACGGGGAGTCGTTGGAGAGCTGCTGCACCCGGTCTATACACCTCTCGTAGACCTCCACCGTTGGATCTCAGGATCCGCGGAAGACGGACGGTGCGGAACCCGTTGCGAAAAGCAGGTGAGCAGGGCTGGGTGCGCGTGGTCTACGAACCTCGGTGAGTTCTCGGCCGTCCGATGGAAAACGGAGGTCTATGATGGCGAGGCGTGGCGGTGTACGGGGATTCGGTGGACGCGGCGCTCGGGCTTCTGGCGCGGGGTGGAGCCCACGCGCTGCTGTTCTGACACCTGGAGCGCGGCGTCTATGCCTACCTGTGAGCTCCCTACCCGCCCAATGGGAGGCGAAGATGCGCGGGTACGGCATGGGGTAGCATGTGCCGTCGGAACACCCCGGTTTCTTTTGGGTTTCCTTGGAAACCAAGGAGGCTTGGGGTTTTTACTACAGTACTTTATTTACCAGACGTGACGCTACCAGGCATTTTGAGTTATTTCTTCTGAACACTTGCAACAGATCGCCAACTCACCATCAACTGTTGATGTGTAGCTGTTCGTCTCACTGATTTATTTCAACGGAGGGAGTAATGTCAATTCGTTTTTCTTACCTTTTTTGAATTTTGAATTAAACTGAAGCCTCTTTATAGAACATAATTTCGTTTCAGTTTTAAACCAAATAGATCATAATTAGTTACTAAAAAATTGATAAAATTGTACTTCATAGTGTCAAGATTTGACATATGAGTTTAATTAGTCATCACTCTCATTTTTTCCATTAACCTTGTGACCATGGATAAATGTATCTTAAGGGTAGCCACACACAATGGAGCTAGTGACAGTGTAGTGTTTTTCTTCACATGACAATAAGAATCTTGTGTAGTGCAAAGGATCGCACAATTTATACTTGTATTGATATAGTACTTACAAATAATACATTTTGTTACGTGTATTTGTAATCCAAATACAACTATCTGTGCATGATAAGTGCATTAACATGTAGGCACAGCTCGACTATACACAATTATTGGTATATTTGGCAGCAGTATTGTGTCCTGTATATTGTGTAAGACATATGAAATTATAGTCATTAGCCGATGCTTTTAAACACAAAGGTCAATGGTATTGATTTGGTCACACGTGACTAATTGTTGATCAGAGCATGAACTTGACAACCAGATCATGTCTTATAAAAATAGGAGCTTGATCAAATAACTCTGAGCTCTGTCTTGAGAAATGATCGTTGTCCATCTACCTTATTTTGGATTCTCAAGATGGAGCCCGGGCAGGATGATGAGCGTTTCCTTCAGAATAGGAGCTCAATAATTCGACGTGAAAGTTTGAAACCGTGTTGAATTACTGTGGCATATCGATCAGCAAGAACACACTACTCGACGCCTCCAATTATCAGCTTCTATTTCAAGAAACAGCTAAAGGCAGCCCAAAGAGTGATAGTACTACCAAGTTCATGGAACCGACCATGCCCTGCTGCTGTATCCGTTTCGGGCAAAAGGGGTAACGCGCCCAGAGACCAAACACGGTAGCCTCAGGCGTGCTGCGTGCAGCCGCGTGCTTGACCATCGATTGTCTGGTCACCCAGACCTTTTGTGCTGCTGTGTTTGGGACCTGCTCAAGAACTGGAACGAACGGAAAGAATCCAACACAGACCGACACGGGCCAAGTCTATTTTCTGCGCAAGGGGAACACTACGAGTACTCTAGCTGTTAAATGCAGACTATATTTGAATTTTGGTAGTGCTATCCATGCCCAAACCAAACCTCTGAAACTGAATTCGGGTATCTGTTTGCCCTGAACATGTATACCAAGAACACATAATTGCATACATAGTTTCGAATTTGAGCTTTGCACTTGCTACAGTAGGAAAGTTGAAAAGGCATAGATTGGACCTTTTCCTTGGGGGTTCCTCAAAACTACCTCCACTATCTATTTGTCCCTTTTATGTTTTAAAATTCTTTTCTCTTGCAGATTATTGGATCAAGTCATTGTGATTAAAGATTTCTTTGTATCTTTGATTGATGTATGTGCCCAATTCTTAATCAAAACTCACCCGTTACAATTGGTAATGTAATGAATGTCGTAATGCTTAAGATTTTGCAATTTCAAAACTATATATCTTTTTTGTTTCTCGGCTTAATGTGCTAGATTCTCATTTTCCTATGTATATTCATGTCACGCCAAGGGCATTTTTTATTTTTATGACTAGGATCATTTTTTCTTTTAGTACATATATATGCTTCTTTATTAGGCAGTTTGCTAGAAGTTTGGCTGCCATTCGAAAAACTCACCAGGAGTATATATGAAATTTCAGTACTAGCCATGGTTTCAAAGGCGACAAGGTGACCCAAACGAACTGTGTATGCCTTATCGCCTAGCGAATAAGGATTTCTTCTATCTGATCTTATTTTAGATTTCTTTTCTGGCGGCTAAGATGATTGTGGCTCACTCTAATTGCTTGGCTGAGTATTAGATGTTGCATTAGGCTATATGAATGGTTTCTGAAAGGTAGTGTGGGCCTGAGTTGTATGTTTTTCAATCTTGGGCCATTTCATATGTTATATTATATACATATATGTATATATATTAGTTTTTTACATGATGTTCACTAGGTTTTTACTTCATTGCTGATGATTTCTTTTTCTTCATCGAACATCTATTTTTTTCTTTATTATCCATCCGTGCTTTCTCAATAGATCTGAACAATCAAAGATTTTTTGTGAAATGGTGTATATTTCTTGTAGTTTTATATTTTAACAGCTTAAAATAGGCAGTTTTATATTGCTTCCACAAGTATAAATAGATTTATTAATATCTCAAGTTGTATTGGCATAGATATGTGTTGCCTATAAAAAGTTTTAGATAATGCTACTATGCTGCTGCTCCCAATATGAAAAAATTGTAGACAAAGTATATGAAAATTTTATCTATAATCTAGAACTTTGTTGTCAGTCCAAAAATTTACATATAACCTTTTTTATATGTTGTTATTTTTGGTCTTTTGGTTTGTACATTAGAATTCACATTATGTGCATGTAGGTATTTCCAAGGACCAAGAGCGGATCGGCTCCAAGCATCTGATATCTGTCTGCTTCTACCATGAGACAAGAAGAGGTGCAAATATGGCATTGCTATTCAGTAAGAAACTTATTTGTCCTTGTGTCTTTCTGGCTTTTTATTAATCCAGTATGCGCATATTCTTAGTAAAAAGTGTGCATATTCTTAGTAAAAAACTCGTTTGCCCCTGTTTCTTGTGCCATGTGAGTATCCACTGCCATGACAAGTGAGTGTTTTGTTAAGATTCTTCAGAATGACTTAACTTGCACTTCTTGTGTTCCTGTATCATGTATAGTTGCAAGTACTTAATCAACACTTCTTTCGGGCTTTATGTTGTCTTCGGACCATGCCCTGTATATAGTTTTATTAAAACCTCAATAGTTGCGTATGTCCTCCCTAGAATAACATGTACATCTGAAATGTAAAAGTTTGATGAGGCCAACTTGTCTAGGTATATGTATTTCAATTACAGTCAAAGATTTCGATTTTTTGTCTTTATTGTGTGTTCTACTTGCTTCTTTACTGTGTGCTCTATTTGTTTTGGGATTTTGTAAGGTCAATTTGTGTGAGAGTTGTATTTTTTTTCATCTAGCGTTGTAATTTTATCATTTTCATTACGCTAAATTTTGTGTCTAGCTTATGGATTAGTGCTGTGTTCAGTAATTGCCCATTTAGATTCCAGCATCCAAAGTGTTCATAACAAATTCTTTTGTGTAGCAGGACAGATTTCACTAGAGTACTCATTTCTCTATCCTCGGGTCATGTCAAAGTTCGTTCATCTGCAACTAGTATATGTTCTCTGAATTACACACTACTAATAGCTATGCATTTATTTTATTGAGTAAACATAGAAGTAACAGAATAGCTTTCTTATTTTTAATTGGTGAATCATATCAAACTGTTTCTTATTTTGAAGCATTTTTTTCTGTTGTTAAGCCATAGTTTGGTTCACTTACACCACACTAAATTTATATTGTTTCCATTACGTGTGATGTTAGAATATGAGATGTGTAATTCTTTGTTTCTAAGAAGAAAACATGTCACATGGTATTCGTAATGGTTGAATCGCAAGTTGTGAATTCTATCTTGATGTATTCCGGTGGATTTTGGACTAGTAGGAATGCCTCTATTTTCAATGCTAGGTACACTGTTTAAATACTGAGATTCAACTCTTTTTTTTCCTGATTAGAGATTTTTGACACTATAATTTCTTTTATAGAGGGAGAGGGAGAGAGAGGGTTGGTTAGTCCTCTGCTTATGTAGTCTGAATGTGTATCGATGTAGATACATATAATTAATCAAGGACCAATGACTGATAAATATGTGAGGGAGGGAGTTCCTAATCCTTTTCCTTCTTGCCACAGCCCAGTACGTGTATGTTGTGATGTTCCAAAGGCTCTTCTCAGGTCCCTTGGAGGTGTCGGCAGATACTGACAATGCCGTTAAGCCAATTTTGGTATCCTGACACTAACTCAATTTTTTTTATAAATATTAAATAATTCTATCATCAGATACATTTGAAAAATGTATTATCAAATAATTCTGAAATGATCCTATAATTTTTGTAGCCATTTGTGTGCCCCATATATATTGTCTGCAAGGTTTTATCTGTTCATTTAGGTTGTACACTATTGAAAATTACAGTCCTATATATTGTCTGCAAGGTTTTTGCATATGTTGTAATTGTTCCAGCTAAATATAACCTTATCATCAGCACAAAAAGCTGCATTTATACTTGTGTGTTTTTTCGTGTGACCATGTGAGTGTGTTTGTTTTGGGCTGCTACCGTGCTCAACATCAGGTATTGGGCCCGTTTTCCACTAGCTGGCAAAGTAAAACAAAAAAAAGCTACTACCGGGGCCAACGTCAGGTATTGGGCTGGTGGTAACAGATCTCTTGGACAAAACAAGTCCCACGAGCTAACAGGTCCGCAGAACAGCACCCGTTATGTCTGTGTTCGGCTCATACAGTAAGGGAGCGGGCCCGATAACGGCTAGAAACCTTACATATGTAAGGGAAGTTGGTTGAGCGGTCAGATGGGGAATCGATGGGACGATGGCTGGCATCATCGACTGACAGATTAGTTAAATATCAGTCGACTGACATGTAGATAGATCCATTTTTAAAAGCTTATTAGAGAGCTAATATCTTGGTTCTAAAATTGAGGTGAACAGAATTGGGCCTGGCACACGCTCAAACGGTACGGCCGAGCTTGGAAATTTTCTGATCTTCCTCACAAGACCGGCTGCGGCGACGACGGCCGCGCGGGCGGCGCCGAGTAGGAGTCGACGTTGACCCAGAGCAGCGAGAGCACGGAGACGAAGAGCACCGACCAGAGCACGGCGATGGTGGGCGCCCTGTCCCGCCGCGCCAGGAGGCCCCTGAGGAACCCCTGCAGGTGGGCCACCACCCACCCCGCGAGCGCCAGCTTCCCGAGCACCGGGCCCCACGACCGGTACCCGTGGTCCACCCCGTACGACACCGCCACCACCACGCCGGCGAGGTTGCCCAGCAGCAGGCTCGCCGGCGGGACCAGCAGGTTCGACCACCGCACGTACCTCCTCGCGCCCGACGACTCCTCGCCGCCGCCGCCGCCGTCGGCGGCGGAGAACCCGACGTCGATCCCGGCGCACGCGCGGAGGGCGCCCTGGAACACGGCGGCGAGGCACGCCGACGTGCCGGCGACCACCCAGAGCTTCTGGTCCCGCCACCACGCGCGCGGCGCCACGCGGCTCCACCGGAGCTCCAGCGCCGTCGTGGCCGCCGCCGAGGCCAGGAGAAGGATGAGCAGGACCGCGTTGTAGTAGCCCACGTCGCCCGGGAAGATGGACCCGCCGGTGAGGAGGCACGCCGCCGGGAGCGCGCAGTAGACGGTGAGCGGGAGGGAGGCCAGCGGGTAGGCGACGCAGCTCACGTAGCCCAGCCGCTGCAGCAGCCGCATGCGCCCGCCGGCGCCGGCGCCGGCCCAGACGGGGCAGTGCCGGCTCAGCAGGACGCCCATGGCCGCCGCGGCGAGGACGTCCGACGGGCTGGCCCGCGAGAAGCTCCGGAACGCGGCCCGCGACGGCGCGCAGTACGCCGACGCCCACCCGCGCGCGTGCATCCTGAACCCCGTCGCCACCGCGCCGCCGCCGCCGCCGGTGATGTACATCCAGCCAACGTCCTTGCCCCACCTAGTCCGCTCCTCGAACGCGCAGCTGACGACATGGATGGTGTTGACACGAGAGCGCGCCAACACACTCGAAGATCGAACGAACGCGCAGCACGGCCGTCACAACGGCCAACTCCTGACTTCCTCGGGGCAAACCGGTCAGACCGGTCTGTAGAACCGGTCAGACCGCTTTCGGGCGGGAGGTCGTGAAGACCTAGAAACCCAAGCTCGGAAGGGACCCCGTCGGAGCTCGAGCAATCTAGGGTTGCTCTAGGGTCGGCAGGCCACCTAGAACGTCCTTGAACGTCGTAGAGACGAGCAAAGAACAGAATACGGGGGTTGGAAGAGATTAGGGTTTGAGAGATAAAAAGTAAAAGATAATGTATTTGATTCGATTGGAATACCTCAATCGGCCTTCTAGCCTTTATATTTATAGGCCGGGGAAGTCTTACTCCTTTCGAATAGGTTATAATATGGGATTAAACTCGGAATCCTAATCCTACCCGAATTACAGAACCTAAACCGGTCTGACTGGTTTGGCAAACCGGTCAGACCGGTTTGGCCGGGCCAAAGCCAATTTTGGCTGTCAACGGATGGCCTCCCGGAGGAGCGAACGGGCGGCCGTGGCTGTGGAGTCCGCGCCGCCGCCGCCGCTGCGGAGCCCTTGGCCCGCGAACGCGGACGCGATGAACGCCGGCGAATGGCCGAAGTGGCGCTCCAGCGCGGCGCGGTAGGAGCGCAGCCTCCGCCTTCTTCCTGCCATGCCAACGATTAGGACTCGCAACCAAACCAATCCAAGCACCGAGAACGAGAGCTTCCTACGGCGACGTGCCTGCCTCGGTCAGCTCGTCGGTGTCCTCCGAGTCAAGGAGAGGCACCGTTGACATGGTCCTCCTCAGCGCGCGCTCCTTGGCCTTCCCGAAGCCGAAGCACCACCGGCTTCGGCTGGGCGTCTCCTCCTCGTCGTCGTCTTCAGAGAAGGCGGGATCGAAGCCGTAGAGAGCCTTCCTGTTGAAGCAGCAGCCGGAGCCGACGTACACCGGGCCCTGGATGCCGTCCAAGCACTTCATGTCGATCTGAACCAAAGCATCAGGAAACCGTGACTTATCTATAACCCACACAGCAATGGCGGTCTGGCGGACATTGAGCAGGTAAGCTTAATCTCTTACGTCGAAGAAGACAGAGTCGCGGCACGCGTGCGGGTCGCCGCCGCCGTCGTCGACGCCGATCCGCAGCGGGAACTGGACGAAGCACGTCCTGTTCCCGGCCTCAGGTTCATGAAGAAGCACATCGCCTCCCTCAGGACGCCGCTGTTGGTGACGCAGTGGTCGTAGTTCAGGTTGAGCACGTACGCGCCGTTCGTCAGCAGGGCAGACACCCGGAGCTGCCAGCCAAAAAGCCTTGCAGATTAATTGCAGCTGAAGAACCGAAAGAGATCGAGCTTCTCGGGATCAGGCGCGCGCGTACCAGGGCGTTCAGGGCGCCGGCTTTCCCGTGATGCTGGAACCCCGGCTTCTTCTCGCGCGACACGTAGAACAGCCGGGGCAGCTCGTTCTCCTCCGCGTCCTGATCGCCGGGATGTCGCAGAAGAACCTGCAGATCATGAATCAAATGTTACAGATCAATGGGCATTTGGCCACCCGTACATTCAGGATTGGGTGGCCTCTGTCTCGCTGACGGACGGACGGAGCGAGGCGCAGGGTTTTGACCTGTATCATGGCAGGGTGGTCTCTCGGGTTGTTCCCCGGCCATGGCGTGCCGTCCGACATGACCCACCCGAACTCCGGCACCTTCCTCGCCTTCGCCGCGAGGTAGTTGATCCTCACCTTGAACTCCTCGTACTCCCTCTGCCAACCCAACCAATCACGATCAGACATTCAGATTCAGACACCGATGCTGACAGTCCGACGATGAGCGATCGATCGATTGGTCACCTTCATGGCGCGGCGTTCCTTGACGAAGGACGGCGCGGCGGCGCGGCCCCCGAGGTAGTCGACGCCGCGCGCGAAGTAGAGCTCGGGGGCCCGGGGCTCGACGCCGTGCCGCCGGCAGAAGGGCACCCACCGCCGCCCGAACCGGGCGGCCTCGAACAGCGCCTCGAACGCCAGCATGTCGGCGCCGTCGTCGGAGACGTAGCACGCCAGCCTCCCCGCGGGGTAGTCCGCCGCGAGCGCCGACAGCACCGCGTTCGCCGTCGCCAGCGGCGGCTCGGGCTCCCTCCCCGCGCCCGCCGCCGTCACGACGAGCACGTCCACGCCCGGCAGCCCCGCGCCGCCGTGCCGCGACGCGAGCGCGTCGAGGCGCGGGTGGTCGGGGAGAGCCTGGGGAGCTGGGAGAGCAGCCACGCGAGGGCGAGGCAGAGCTCGCAGGTGAGCGCGGCCAGCCATAGCCAGGGCGTGTCGCGCACTGGGTGCGTGAACCGGTAGCGGAAGAAGGCGGCGAGGAGGAGGGCGCGCAGCGCGACGGCCGCGCGGTAGAGGCTGAGCTCGGCGGGCGGGACGGGGAGCTTGTAGCTGAGAGGCTCCGGAGGGCCATCGCCATTGCCATCATCCCCGCTGCAAATTCAGCCATGGCGAAATTTGGTAAGGTCCAGAAACTCACAGTTCTACATGAGTTTTACGCGAAATATGTCCAAATTTGATCTGTTGTGCATTTGCAGGGGCATTGAAATGGGTGGTGTGGAATTGATGAAAGATCAAGAGCTAGAAGATGTCATTGTTGCCGGTAGTCACCTCTCTGGAGATTCAGGCTCTGGGTCCGGATCCGAAGCCGGAGAGTTGACAGGCACGATCTCTGGGCTCTCAAGTTCGTCCATCTCGATCCTAACTGATATGAGAACAATTCAGAGTGCAATGTGCGCAGCTCATGGTTATCTCCTCAGTAAACCAAACTGACGTACAAGAAGCCATGCGCGAGATGCCAATGGAAACGAAAACTATCTCGATCTGAATAAGCCTCTTTTGTTCTCTGGCATCCATTGCTTCGTCTTCATCGAGTCAGACGAAGAACCCCAGACAATTCGATTCCACACATCTGGCTGGGAACGACATGGTTGGGTGTACAGTGTACTTCCTGCGGTGTTTGCGAGGCGGTCTCAGTGGATGAAACAAAAACAAATTACTTTTTCGTGTTAGCTGCGAGTCTGCAACAGGCATAACTGTGGCGGTAACAGACAATGAGACAAGGGATGAACTGGTATGTGCCGAGGAATCAGAGGCAGCAGCATCTACTTGTCGCTGTGTAAACCTAAGCAAAGATCTGGTCAACCGATGACGCCACAGAAGAATGAAGCTGGTGCAGCCGGCACAAAAGCTATCAGCAGCCTGCAAGTGTCGCTCGTTTCAGCAAATATAGTAGCTCCGATTCAAACACTTGAAAACTAAATAAATAGTAAAACTATCCTTTTAGCATCAGTGCTGCACGACGATCAAACCAATAACTGAAACGGTTTATCTGAAATTCGCTGCAGTTCCGTACAGATGGCACGCAAATTCATAAATCAGATGCCGTTCCTGAATCCTAATTACGTTTGCACATTGCATCAATGGTCCATGCTGTCTACGCGCACACGACTGGAACTGTAACTACATTTTGGCCGGCGAGGAGGCTAAATCGGACACTGTTACATACAGTTCACCTAGAGAAGTTCCAGGGCGTGCTGAAGACATGCAGAGATGCAGCACAGGCCCTGCAGGATACAGAATTTTCATCTAAACAACAAACTTAATCGATCATCAAATGAATGGGCTATAGTAATATCCCTGCGCTTCCTGCGGATGCAACCAGAACGGCCTTTCACCTAGAGGCCAGCTGCTATTGGCTGTCTCCGCCGGCACTGCTACCACCACCTGGCCCTCTTCTGTTGACAGTGGTGTTCTTCAGGATCTGCGGCACAGCAGGGAAATAAATCAGAGAGTATTAGTTAAGCCGCCATTTGCATCCTACTGATCGAATAACGTCGGCACGGCCTCTGATGCTCATAATTTGCTAGCAGATAAACTTCTTTTGACAATATGACTGACGTAACACGCACTGTACCTGTCGAAGCATTTGGTTCTCGTTCTGCAGCGTGGAGAGCCTCTCCTCCAGCTCCGAGTTGCGCTTCTCCAGATCCTTCACCCTCACCTCCAGCTCGCTCAGGTATGCCTTCTTCCTCTCCCGAGCCTGCTGCGCCGACACCCGGTTCCGAAGAAGCCTAGCACCAATAACGTGCCCATTGTTATTGTCCTGGCCCTTTTGGACACAGTTGATGGGCTTATGGCTACGAGAAGGCCCATTTGTGATCTGGGCTATGGATCTTTCTTCTCACAGTGGTGGCATACAAAAAACAAATCATCATGTGCTACTATTTGGAACAATATTCTTCAACCTCATTAATTTTGCAAAATTCAAAGGCCTTGATAACAAGAATAATACTCTCCCAATTTTTATATTTAAATTTATAAAACATGGTGAATTTGCAAAACTAGACATACTAGCCAAACTACCAAGGAAAAATGGGGTCCATGCAACCAAAAGATGTATGTTTTAGAAAGGAAAAAGGTCTAAACTACTACTTTCAAGTATGAAAAAAGTCCGGATAACCTTATAAACTATTTATTTATTTTGTACCCACAACTAGCTCAATGGGTCCATCTGGATGTAGATGAGCCATATATAACTAAAGAGGAATGGATATACTTCAAGAAGGGGAAGAAGAAAGTTGCAAAGAAACCTCAAGAGAGTGAGGTGGTGCTAAGCCAACCAGAACAGGACCTGATACAAACAAAGATGTATTCACTTTTAATTAGTTTAGCATAAAAGATGAATTTGAGATTAAAATCTAGTGAGCTTGAAAGCTTAAGACAAAATACGAAGATACTGGTTGCAAAGTGAAATATTTACAAGTTGACAGGTGAGTAAAAATTGAACCTACAACTTGTAAAAATGCTCAATTTAGTGCAATACCTTGATAGGTGGGTGCAAGTTGGTCCAATAACTTGTAACATACTCATTTTAGTGCAATATAACTTTGTAAATTAATGCATTTGAAGTCCAAACGTTACATCAACAACATATTTGCTAATGGCGGGTCATAATAGGAAGTATATTCACACCGCAAATTACTTCGCATTATTTGGCCATTGATATTCGCATTCCGATGGTAATGTATTCGGCTAAAATAAGAACCTTCAATGTTTAGGAAATTAATGCTATATCTTCAAATAAATTATTTTGATATAGTGATTTATCTTTTATTAAGTATATTTAATTTCATATTCAATATTGATTAGTTCACTCTCATTGTTTTCTACATATTTGATTATATGCATTATTAAAAAAAAGAAACAGAAAATGCTCATACATACTAATAGTAAATTTTAGTAACTTAGCATAAGTATTTTTAAAGCCTCCTACATTTATTTAGAAAGGGAACGGAGCTAAAAGCACATAAACAAAGTTGTTTTTTATATAATTGTTGAATACATGAGTAAAAACGCAAAAAAACAAAGGTTTCAAAGTCTCTCTCATGGACTTCAGTCTTTCGACAATTCTAATGGTGTTATTCTAGAATTTGATTAGATTTGGACTAATGAGTATATTAGTTGTGCACAGTTGAGAAGCAATAGCCTAATAGAAAACAATATACGAAATACTCATAGGTCCATCTACTATGCTAGTACATATTTGCCAAATTATTGAACCAAATCAAGCATTTTTTATAAGTTGTTGGACTAATTTGCACCCACTTGTCAAGTCACTGTATAAACTCGAGTACTTTACAAGTTGTTGAACCTATTTGCATCCATTGTCAAGTTATTACACTAAATTGAGCATTTTACAAGTTATTGAACCGAATTGCACCCACCTTCCAAGTTATTACATGGTGGATGCAATTTACTCAAATATTTATGTGGAGAAATTAAGATTATACATGTTTTAGGGTCTGTAAAATTATAACTACTAATTTTTATTGTTACATGAGATCAATGTTTATACTATTCTTTCAACTTGTGAATATTAGTATAACTCATCAAACTTACATAAGTACTACTATATCTTGGATTGCTGATAAACTGAAGATAATGTTAATAGCAAATTTATCATTTAGATCCACTAAACTAAAAACATATGGAACGTCAATTTAATACTATATTGTCATATTTAATATTATATTGTCATACAACAAAATCTAGCAATGAGAGGGTTTGTATTGAAGGATCTTGAGAGTATAGATTTTATGTGATTACAAAGAAATCATACAAACTATTTACTAAATCACATATATTGAAATAACATAAATATAAAGATATATTTTTCTATAATTTTTTAGTCCTATCTATGTTTATGGTTTCTTAACATGGTAACAATCATATTATAGCTTGAATCACTTGACTGCAAAGTACAATAAATAGATAATACAATAGTTGTCATAACCGGGCATAAACGAATCTATCCAGTTGTAGATATGTTTCTTACTCGCATTTGACTTCGCTACATGTCTGTTTTACACTATCCCACAGGATTTTGAGTCACCGCATTTGCATTCCGGTTACTTTGTAAGCGTCAGCTCTCTTGATCAGTACTAGCGTGTCCGATGTCGATGCCTTTATCAAGCTCCTGTCCCTCAATGTTGGTGCATGTAGGTTATGCTCTACTTCTTATAAGGCCAATGAACCTTTACGAGAACTCGGTGAGTTTTTTAGTTATTTTATGGGCAATCTCATAAATAATTTTAAGAGAGATGTGATGAATTACATGTGGTATTGTTATCAAGAGTGCACAAGTGAGATATTAGAAATTAATGCATACAATTATAACAACATACCCAAATATTGTCAATTAACTTAGGTTTAATTAGTTGGTAAATGGACCAGAAAACTATAAGTTTAAAAAGTTGTATCACGAGACTCTAAATCAAATATATCAATATGTGGCAATGCTACTGTTAGAAAAGCTAAGCAACAAAAATACAATTTTGCATATTAGGCTATCATCACAAAAAGATAGTCTTAGCGTGCCAATTTATCACAAAAATACATATTTTAGGAGATGAAATTTGCAATTTCATGACATAGTAATGTGTTAATTTATAGTATATGCTATATGTTCTCCAATTTATACTTCTTTGCAATATGTGGCTCACAAAATTTGTATTTTAATTATTAGATCTAACTATGTAGTATCATTGCTAATAACTTACATGTAATATTTTGCAATTTTTTATTTATATCAAAAGAACATTTGTATTTAAAGCTTGAAAAGTTTAGTTACATATCATCTGAAGGGGGCATTTATTAGGATAGTGGCATTGGTTTAACATACATTTGTTTACAAATGTAATAATCTCCTAGCAAGCCAAGTGACCAAGAGCTTTGTGCCCACAAAGCGGAGGACTTTAACGCATGAGAGTGAAGACTAACTAACCTTGCCAGCGTGAGAGCCAATTCACGGGCAAGATTGCCGAGCAAGGCAAGGTCTTCAGTAGCTATTAACGTGTATACTTGCCCAGTGAGGTAAAAAAGTGCCTGGCAAAGGTTCCAAACTCACCCATAGTTGTTAGGTTTCTTGCGATAAAATCTATTTAGCTGGATTCAAATCCTAGACTTAGCATGAGTACTCGTATTATTATGTTTTTTTCAAAAATATAAATGGTACTATTTTTTTTGACATCTCCGAAATTGGTATAGTTGTAGAATCCGATCGGGTGTGCATTCACATCTAAGTACATACACTCCTATGCACACAACCAAACTTTCAACTACACATAGTGAAGGCTACATACTCCGATCCGTCCTTGGTGAGATCAATAGAACAGTGGCATGTAAAATGCCATGTAAACATTTTTCTTTCAAGAGATGACACGAAACTAACTGAATTACCGGCTAGCTGCTGCTAGTTGCTACTATGACATGCACCATAAGCAATAATTGGTAGATTGTAGTTGATTGCCGATTTTCCGCAGGCTAGACACGAGTCCATGCAGGTTTAGAAGCACTCCACTCCTGATCATCATCATACAAAACTATATTTTAGCTCTCCACTATCGATTTCTGTCGGCTCTCAGCTGTGCCACGTCATTCTCCACGTACCCGCGCTTTTAATCTCCACCACCGACGCCACCTCGCCTGCCCGCCCACCCGCTGCCTCCCCCACCACACCACGCCGCCGACGTCCCCTCGCCTCGCCTGCCCACTACCGCCCCCTCGCCTGCCACCCACCCGCCGCCTGCCCACCGTGCCAATAAAGCTGAAGCAGAGGGCCGTCGCCGCCTCCCACATCCGCCCGCGGCCCCCTCCGGCTCCGTCCCCGTCCTCTCCGCGATTCCGCCTCAACGACGTCGTCGAGGTGTTCCACCGTGGTGCCTGGTGGTCCGGCGTCGTCTTCCCCTCCCCGTACTCCCTTGCTTGGCGGCGCTCGGCTCAGCTTGGGCGGACGACGGTCGTCGGGTTGGGGAGAGGTCCCTGCTCGGGCAGCTCGTGGTTGTCAGTCGTCGCTCGCCGGTGTCCGTGGAGGCTGGTCGGGGACGGATCTGCCGGCCGGCGCTGCTCACCTCGGCATCGATGGAGGTGGAGTAGGGGCCAGCGCTAGCTACGTGCCTGCGTCGCGCCGCCGCTGGCACCCGAGCGGAGGAGATCAGGAGAGGCGCGGCTGCCGGCGCCCGCGCCGCCGTCGCCCAGTCCTGGGGGTGGATAGGGTTGCTGGGTTGGGGAGCAGTGGGGGTCGGGGAGGTGTGCGGCCTGCGGCGCTGCGGGGGCTGGGGGTCAGTCGGGGAGGTGACTGCGGCGTTGCAGGGCTTCGGGGGCTGGTGGAGTGGGAGGACCGGAGGCAGGTTCCTTATATACTTAGGGTTTAATAACTATTGGGCTGGGCATAGTGCTGCTTATTGGGCCGGCGGAGCTGCTGCTACTTGCCTCCCTCGGTATTACATCTCCATGATTTGGTCACGGCCCAGGCTAAGAGGAGAATCGGTGTCTGCGGGAGAAGCTTCGAGCTCAGCTGCGCCGTTCTTGGGATATGAACAGTGTTCCGTGGATATTGTTTTTCAATCCATAATCACTATTTAACCTCATGGGCCCCATTTTTCCCAATCAAAACAAGCTCATCGGTTAAACAAATCCAATACAGTATTGCGCATCGTTGCGTGAACTATGCAAATTAGAGGTACAAACGTGCAAATATTTGTTCTTTCTAAATCGATCATTTACAAGCGAATTTCTAAACAACCCAATGTTGTACCATTATTTTCCATATAAATTATCTATCATGAGTTCTGTCCTCCAGCTGATTGTTTGCAGTGACGTAAGAAAAAATATAGTCCGTTCATTGTAAATGCATGTTATTTCATCAATAAACTGCATATCTATGGTCCTCTGTTATCTATTATATAAAATAAAATTTATAGAATAATTTATCTTGACATCAAAAGGCTGAAAACTTTACAAATGCATCAAATAAACATATAAATTTATGCAAAATATCCCGCAGCAACGCGCGGGGAATTCACCTAGTTCCATAGACGATGGGCATGCATGTCAAATTGACCATTGTGGCGCCACGCATAGGAGACAGACAATTTCTATTATGGGCTTGGTGTGACCATGCATCGAGTAGCGCTCAAACACATTCGGAGCCGCTTCATCTAGGAGTCTGATCTCGACCTATAAACTGATTCATGTATTTTTAGATAATGGAAGATTATTATGGCTTTAGTCATTCTCTTTCGAGAATGCATCAGACCACAATGATTACAAAGAAAGACACATATTCTACATGAACATGTAGCCAATATCAAGACATCAGAAAAAAAACTGATGTAAAAGGAAAAAAGAAGAAGAATCTCAACTCTCAAGACTCCTCAACAAGCTATAGTCTAGTAATATTCTTTCGCTGCCTGTTTCGTAGAGAGTCGCCTCCAAATGAACCATCTTCTTCATATCTCGTGATAGCGGATCTTGAAGAATGAGCCAAATCTAATAACGGGGAAGAGAAACAACTCCATCTGCTAATTGACGCTATGACCACCAAACCAAGACAACGGCAAATTCATCCACACCTCCACTAACATAGATAGTGAGGATAAACGATATACCAATAGCTATTGAAGAATCCGAATTAGGCAACCGCAATCCTCACACGAAGTACCACCACTACTCAAAAATCCTCCAAACGACACCTCCATGGAGGAAGTGACAATAGTCACCACCTCCGCTGCCCTCCGGGACAAAGTTTTCACATGAAGACTTAGTGGTGGATGGGATCTAGACAAAATGTGGCGCCTTGAAAGTGCATCTAGGCATTTAATCAATTTTGGTGATTAATGACAATAGAAACTTGGATATAATGCTTTGAATGAGATGTGCAGGTGTAAATCAAAAAGAAAAGAAAAGGATATGTGAAAGTATGGTGACCAACTCTTATATAAGCTTTGATGGAAGATCTTGAAGGATTTAAAATCTTTTTATGGTTTGAATTTGAGTATAGGACCACCGTACTATCAAGAGGGACAAGTGATCGTGCTATCATGTGACTTTGATGCTCAAACACATCCTCAAATACACACCAAAGCCAAATTAGCCAGACACTTCAAAATGAGAGAAATCCAGTATCTACCGTAAATTTACGGTACCCACCGTAAATTTACGGTGCTCACCGGAAATTTCCGGTGAACTACCGTAAATCCGGGCTGAGTTGACTTATCTAGATCTACGCCGTAAATCTACGGTGCACTGTGCAAATCTACGCCTAATGCGACGTACATTTACGGTATGTTTACCGTAAATTTATGGTATACCTCGTCCCCAACGGTCACATTTATGAGAGAGCTATATATACCCACCCACTTCACTCATACCGGTTCTCTTGGCCACATTGACGAACCCTGACACTTTCCAAGCCTCCAAGAGCTCTCCCAACACCCCTTGCTTCGATTTCCAAGTTGTGGTGGTGTGTTGGTTGAGGGACTTGAGCTAAGTAATCCAAGCCTCATTCATTCCCTCTCTTGAGCATCAAGTTCGTGGTTCTCGGATTCTTGTTTGTTACTCTTGGGAATTCATTCCCTAGACGGTTAGGCGTCACCAAGAGCATCCGAGTAAGTTTGTGGATTCGCCTTGGAAGTCTGTATTGCCCAATCCTTCGTGGATTTCATAGTAAGTGCTCTTAGCTCCTTCGTGGTGACTAAGACGAGGAAAGTGGCTTGGTGTTGATAAGCCCGCCTTACGTAGGTCCTCAACGGAGACGTAGCTCCTTTGTGGAGTGAACTTCGGGATAAATCTTGTGTCTCTCGTTGTTGTTCTTCTTGTTCATAGTGCTCATATTGTTCTAGCTCTCCCTTGCTTATATTGTCTCGATCTATCCACTTGTGAGGTTGCTAGTGGTGCTTGAACTTTTAGATATTTCAGTTCATCATATACAACTATTTGTTTCATATAAATTGTTGTTGCATTACGAGAATCTAGCTTGATTTGTGTTGGGCGAGGTTTACCGTAAATCTACGGTAGTAGGCGGAAATTTACGGTGCCTACCGTAAATTTCCGGTGGCTACCGTAAATTTACGGTTGTCTGACATTTCGTGGAGTTATTTGTGATAATTTTCAGGAACGCCTATTCACCCCCCCTCTAGGCCAAGTGTTGATCCTTTCAATTGGTATTAGAGCCTAATCCCTTGTTTAGGCTTAACCGCTAAGGGAAAAACACTATGGCCGGTGCGGGAGATGGATCCGAGATGGCTTCCGCTCACAAAGATAAACATCCGACGCCCGTTGAGTCAAGCTCAAGCGATGATGAATTCAACATTAGCGAAGTTGATGAGAGCTTGGATGAACAAGAAAAGAAGAAACAAAGAAGGGAGAAGATAAGGAAGAAGATTAAGGAGAAGGCCGAAAGAAAGGCGCAAAAGCTTCTTAAGAAGAAGATACGAGAAAGAGACGCCCTCGACGGACTTCACTCGGTGTCTTATCGATATGAGACATCCTCTTCTAACAAATCTTTCGACCCTTCTAGTCTTAATTTCTCATCCGTTCCAATGGGCAAAGTCCCCAAATTCAATGGGATTGACTATGCCCGGTGGAGCGATGATATGAAAGTTTACTTGCATGGTCTTCATCCATCTCTTTGGACTATTGTGAAAATAGGTGTCGACAAGAGTGCAACGCCAAGTCGAGAACAAGAGTACGACATCTTCTGCAACTCTCAAGCCGTGACCGTGCTTAGGAGTGCTCTAAGCTCCTATGAGTACAACAAGATTAGAGGAATCGATAGTGCCAAGGAGCTATGGGACACTCTTCAAATGGCACATGAAGGATCGGATGAGGTCAAGGAAGGCAAGGTAGATCTCTTACAAGGAGAACTAGAAGCTTTTGTCATGAAGAAGGATGAGTCCTTGCAAGAGATGTATGATCGATTGAAGCTCCTCGTCACCGAAATTAGAATGCTTGGAAGCAATGATTGGGGCGAGAGCAAGGTCACGAAGAAATTGCTTAGAGCATACGCACCCAAGAACCCAATGCTTGCCACAATGATTAGAGAAAGTGACAAGTTCAAGACAATGGTGCCCATGGAGCTATTCAACAAGTTGCAATATCATGAGATGAATAGCTTGGATGTGACAAGGTCAATACAACAAACCGAAGTCAAGACCATAGCTCTCAAGGCCGAACCAAGCAAGAAAGTTGAGTCAAATGAGAAGACCTCAACTTCCAAGAAGAATGAAGATTCAAACGACCATGAGAGCACCGATGAAGAAACCGCTATGATGGTTAGGAACTTCAAGAGATTCATGAAGACAAAAGGTGAAAAGAAGAGTTTCTCTCAACGAAGATGCTATGAGTGTGGGGAGAAAGGTCACTACATTGCCGATTGTCCCCGCAAGAAGAATGACAAGGATGACAAGAAGTCCAAGGACAAGACCGGTGACAAAGACAAGAAATACAAGGAGAAGAGTCGAGAGTACAAGAAAAGATTTGGAAGCGCCCACGTCGGTGAAGGTTGGGATTCATCAAGTGATGACTCCGGTGATGAAGGAATGGCCACTTGTGCCATCCAAGCTTCCACGCCAACTCCACGACTCTTCAACGACGTCGATGAGAGTGATGACGAAGCTCCCATGTGCCTCATGGCTCAAGGGACTAAGGTATTTGACACCACACCACCTCTCTCATCCACTCTCTTGTCATCCATGAACATTGAAAATGATCTAGATAATGAAGAAGCCGAACATGAGAAAAACATGATAAAGAAGTTCGGCAAAGATGGGTACAAATTTATTAAAAAACTAATAGAGAAAGTTGAGAAAAGAGAGGAGTCTCTTGATAGGCAAGAAGAATTGCTCATCCTTGAGAAGGAGAGAAACCTTGTCCTAGAAGAGGCTCTAGTTGAGGAGAAACTCAAGGTTGAGAAATTGGCTTGTGAGTTATCTCATGCCAATGACTCACGGGAGAAGATGTCAAAGGAATTGTCTTTGACAAATGACTCTCTAACTAACCTAAAGAATGCTAAAAGTGAGCTTCAAGAAAGACATTCAAGCCTAGAGATTAAATATAAAGATCTAGAAGCCAATTTTAGCTCACTTTGGGAAAGTACCAAGAACAACTCTAAAACAACTCTTGACTCAAGTGTCTCTACTAGTGAAGGTTGCTCAAGATGTTATAAAGTTGATTTAGATACTTGTGCAACTAACATTTCTAAGCTAGAGGAGGAAGTCAAGGCTAAAGATGCTCAAATCCAAAAGTTGACCAATGACATTGGCCAAGACCAAGGTAAGGGCAAGAGTGTATTCGAGACCCACCCGGCATATAAAGCCGGTAGATATGGCACTATCAAGGATGGGCTTGGATACACTCGAGGTGGAAAGGCCAATGGGACAAAGAAAATAAGAGGTCATGATGTGACATTGTTCACCAAGGGGACCAATCTAGGTGAACTAATGGATGCGGCTCATGGGATGGTAAGGTCCATGGAGCCCTTGCCAATGGCAAAAGCATCTAGTCAAGATCTCAAGATCAAGACCAAGAAGGAAGAGAAGGTTATTGAGCACAAGCCATCGCCAAACTATTCCATCGACTATATGGTCGCTTGGGACCAAAATGGAAAGATGGTGGTAAAGTATATAGGTGCTCATACTAGGAAGATGATGAGAAGTGTGTGGGTGCCTAAAATGTCAAAAGCTAACACTCAAGGACCCAACCACTTTTGGGTACCTAAGTCCAAGGCTTAAACTTGTTTTGTAGGCATATTCCTCCGGTGGATCTTCGTGGTTGTTGGATAGTGGATGTTCAAATCATATGACCGGAGAAAAGAATATGTTTGCAAAGCTACAAGAGTATGACTCACCCGTTGAGAAGATCACATTTGGTGACAACAATCATGGTGATGTCATAGGTCAAGGTGAAATAGCTATCTCACAAGACTCATTTCTTTCCAATGTTTATCTTGTTGATTCTTTGGGATACAACTTGTTGTCGGTCTCACAACTATGTGAGAAGGTCTACAATTGTCTCTTTACTAATGAGGGTGTGAGCATCCTAAGAAGGGAGGATTCCTCTATTGCTTTTACGGGTCGACTCAAGGGAAAGCTTTACTTAGTTGATTTCACAACTAGTAAAGTGGAACCGAAGACTTGTTTAGTGGCAAAATCTAGCTTGGGTTGGCTTTGGCATCGCCGGCTAGCTCATGTTGGGATGAGGAACTTAGCCAAACTTCAAAAGGATGAACACATTCTAGGACTAACAAATGTCGTGTTTGAGAAAGATAGATTGTGTAGTGCTTGTCAAGCTGGGAAGCAAGTTGGTGCTCCACATCCACCCAAGAATATTTTGACTAGCTCAAGACCACTCAAGTTGCTTCACATGGATTTATTTGGATCGGTTGCATATGTTAGCATTGGCGGGAACAAGTATGGACTTGTCATTGTAGATGACTTTTCTCGCTTCACATGGGTTTTCTTTTTGCAAGACAAGAGTGAAGCTCAAACAATCATCAAGAGATTCATTAAGAGAGCTCAAAATGAGTTTGAGTTGAAGATCAAGCATATAAGAAGTGACAATGGGACGGAGTTCAAGAACACCAATGTTGAAGAGTTTCTTGATGAAGAAGGAATCAAGCATGAGCTCTCCGCACCATACACACCTCAACAAAATGGCATTGTTGAGAGGAAGAACCGGACTTTGATTGAAATGGCACGGACCATGCTTGATGAGTACAAGACCCCGGATAACTTTTGGGCCGAGGCGGTTAGCACGGCTTGCCATGCCACTAACCGTCTCTATCTTCAAAAGTATTTGAACAAGACTCCATACGAGATACTAACCGGTAACAAACCAAAGGTGCACTATTTTCGAGTCTTTGGTTGCAAATGTTACATTCTTAACAAGAAAGCCAAAAGCTCAAAGTTTGCACCTAAGGTTGATGAAGGCTTTCTACTTGGTTATGGTACTAACGAACACGCCTACCGTGTTTTCAACAAAACCACCGGTTGTGTTGAGATCACGGTAGACGTAAAATTTGATGAATCAAACGGCTCTCAAGTAGAGCAAGTTGTAAATGACCTTGTAGATGAAGTCTCGCCAAGTCAAGCTATCAAGAACTTGAGCTTAGGGGAAGTAAAGCCTCAAGAGCTTCCAAATGAAGATGAAGAACAAGACCAAGATCCGGAAATCATGTTCAACATCGATCCATCACCATCAACAAGAGTTGAACCACCAAGCTCATCACAAGATCAAGTCCAAGATTATGGTGACGATCATGACCATGGCAATAATCAAGGGGGAGCTCAAGGTGAAGAAGCTCAAGATGTTGAGTCACATCATGAAGAAGATGATGATGGACCCATCCAACGTCAATCAACATTCTCACATCCAAGAGTTCACCAAAGTGTTCAACGGGATCATCCCGTTGACAACATTCTAGGGAGCATCCAAAGAGGGGTAACCACTCGTTCACGTTTAGCAAATTTTTGTGGATTTTACTCGTTTGTATCCTCTTTGGAACCTCTCAAGGTAGAAGAAGCTCTTGGAGATGCGGATTGGGTTATTGCAATGCAAGAAGAGTTGAACAACTTCACAAGAAATGAAGTATGGGAGTTGGTCCCAAGACCCAAGCAAAATGTGATTGGCACCAAGTGGGTTTTCTGGAACAAACAAGATGAAAATGGCATTGTCACAAGAAACAAGGCTAGGTTGGTTGCTTAAGGCTTCACTCAAATTGAAGGGCTTGATTTTGGTGAGACATATGCTCCGGTGGCAAGGCTTGAGTCAATTCGTATCCTTTTGGCCTATGCATCTCATCACAACTTCAAGTTGTATCAAATGGATGTGAAGAGTGCATTTTTGAATGGGCCTCTTGGGGAGATAGTATATGTGGAGCAACCACCGGGATTTGAAGACCCCAAGCACCCCGACCATGTCTACAAACTCCATAAGGCGCTCTATGGGCTTAAGCAAGCACCTAGAGCGTGGTATGAATGCCTCAAGGATTTTCTTCTCAAGAATGGCTTTGTAATGGGCAAAGCCGATTCTACTCTCTTCACTAGGAAAATAGACAAAGATTTTTTTGTTTGTCAAATTTATGTTGATGATATAATCTTTGGTTCTACTAATGAAAAATTTTGTGAAGAGTATAGTAGGATAATGACCAAGAGATTTGAGATGTCAATGATGGGGGAATTAAAATTCTTTCTTGGATTTCAAATCAAGCAATTGAGGCATGGCACGTTCATATGTCAAACCAAATATACAAGTGATATGCTCAAGAAGTTTGACATGGCCAATGCTAAGCCCATCAAGACTCCTATGCCCGTGAATGGTCATCTTGATCTCAATGAGGAAGGTAAACCCGTCGATCAAAAGGTATATCGCTCCATGATTGGCTCCTTGCTTTATCTTTGTGCATCTAGGCCCGATATAATGCTTAGCGTGTGCATGTGTGCAAGATTTCAAGCCAATCCCAAGGAATGTCATTTGATGGCTGTTAAGAGAATCTTTAGATATCTAGTGCATACTCCGAACCTTGGCTTGTGGTATCCCAAAGGCTCCACTTTTGATTTACTTGGCTACTCCGATTCGGATTATGCCGGTTGCAAAGTAGATCGGAAGAGTACAACGGGGACTTGCCAATTTCTTGGTAGGTCTTTGGTGTCATGGAGCTCTAAGAAACAAAATTCCGTTGCGCTATCCACCGCCGAGGCCGAGTATGTTGCAGCCGGTGCTTGTTGTGCTCAACTACTTTGGATGAGGCAAACCTTGAGTGACTTTGGTTGTGAGTTCAAAAATATCCCTCTCTTGTGTGACAATGAGAGTGCCATTAAACTAGCCAACAACCCTGTCCAACACTCAAGAACCAAGCACATTGACATAAGGCATCACTTTCTTAGAGATCATGAAACCAAAGGAGATATCGCTCTATGTCATGTCGGAACCGAAAAACAATTAGCCGATATCTTCACAAAGCCTCTTGATGAGCAAAGGTTTTGTTCCTTGAGGAGTGAGCTAAATATCTTAGATTCTCGTAACTTGGCTTGACTTATTGCACATGTTTGAGTGATGATAGCATAGTTTTTTGAAAGTAAAAGATTTTCGAACCTATATGTGTTCTTTTGTTTTGAAAAGATTTGGATTTTGATCCTTTGATCCCGTCAACTCATATGTGACTATTGTTCTCATTGATTATTTGTGTCTAGTCACACTTTGGGGAGATATCTAGTTGGTTGGCACACAACTTTTCTTAATCTAGTTGGCTCAAATTCTTCTCAGGGCATATTGCAGGAATTCACCGTAAATTTCCGGTGGGTACCGTAAATTTACGGTAGACACCGTAAATTTCCGGCTTTTGCGACGGAAATTTCCGGTGGCTACGGCGTAAATTTACGGTGAGCTGCGGTTTTAACCCCTTCTGTACCCTAGCCCGAGCTTTCCTAACTCATTCTCTTCTATCTCAAGTTGCTGCTGCCTCTCTCTCTACCGCATTCTCTCCCATGGCGATTTTGCCATCCCACCACTAAAAAGCTCCAAGTTTTGAAGTGGTGGTGCTCCTAGGGTTGATCAAGGGCTAAGGACTTGTTGTTCCTTGTTCATCCTCGGGTCAAAGCTTCAACTCAAGGTATCTCGTCCTGGATCTCAATGTTACATCTTGTAGTTCTTATCTAAAGGCTTCCACGTTGTTTCCCTTGCAATATCCTTTGTTTTCCATGGATTTCATGAGGCACATTGCAAATTTACGATGAGGATTGGTCATGAACTTGGTTATGAACTCTAGGGATGCCCGATCTCTCTTTCTAGACTTGTTTTGGCTCAATCTCTTTGCAAGAGTAGTTCCATCACTTATCTACAGCCTAGATTCCAAATGCCATAGGTTTTCATCGAGTATTTGATTGAATATGAAAATCGAGGAGGGGATGGCTGTCTGTCGGAAATTTCCGTCGGGTTTACCGTAAATTTACGGTTACTACCGTAAATTTCCGGTCACCCACCGGAAATTTACGACAGACAGGCATCGGTTCCTCGATTCTCATTTTTGATTAAGTATGCTTTCTTTTTCTTCTGGTTTTTGGGTTTCAATGTCCTTGTTTACTTCTCCTCAGGCTGTGTTCATGGCTTCCTTGGATCCAAATGACCCCAATGCTACCAAGAAGATCGTGGCCGACATTGTGATGCAACGAAGGAAGAAAGCCCGTACGGACTCGAGTGCTGGTCCAGCCACTGATACATCCACTGGATCCTCTCCACCGTCAGATGCTGATGCTCTTCCTAACCCTCTTGAGCCAGTTAGGACCTTAACCACGCCTAGTGGTCGTGTCAAGTCCGGTGCAAGGAAGCAAATAGGGAGGGTTCAACCACCACGCGTCGCTCGTAGTCCTGCTCCACAAACAGCAAATGTGGCACGTGGTGAGCGTCTCCCGCCTCGTCGCACCAAGTCTCAACCTATTCGAGGCAAGGGCAAGGCAACCACGGGCACTAGCTCCTCTCGTGGCCCTACATATACTGAAGAAGAGGAAGAAGAGGCACAGACACGTGCAAATGCAGTTGCTTGTGGTGGATATGACAATCCGGAAAGGCTCAAGTTAGTGTATCCCAACACTCCTCCTAGAATCACAGTGGTTCAAGCGGGGTACACTCAAGTGAATGACATGCCTAAGAAGCGGCCTCCTATCACTGGTATTGATGGTGTTACTCCTCGACTCCCAATTAATTATCGAAAGCATGCTGTGGAGTGTAGGAACATGAGGAGGGACTATAGTCCGCTTCTTGAGGGCAAGGACATGTCTATCGACTACCGCTTCTATGTTCAGTTTCAAGCAGATTTCTATCTCTCTGTGCTTCTATCCCGCCCCGAGCCTATAGTTGACATGCAGTGGATTGACTGGGAATACATGGAGAAGGCAAAGAATCCGGATTGGGATCTTTGTATTCAGATTTGCAAAGCACACAACCTATATGATCTCATGGGATTTCAATATGACTGGAATGAGGAAATAGTGTTGCAATTCTTCGCCACCTTGTACTTCACCAACAATGGCAACAAAATATTTTGGATGACCGAAGGTGTGTGGTATGAGGCCTCTTTCCGTCACTTTGCTCACTTACTTGGATTTGGTAAGGATGATTGGGAAAAGCCCTCCATCTTCAATGCTCGCACTCTTTGCAACGATGAGATTCAATTCATGTACACTCCGGGCAAAGTAGCAAATGGATACATCAAGCACTTATTGCCTTACTTCCACTATATGAACAAGATTCTCAGAGCCACCCTTACTGTCAAGAAAGGGGATGGTGCTTCCATACTCGCTCACACCAAAAATGTCCTTGCTCGCCTTCATCCGGATGGAGAGCTGTTTAGTGCCTCGGATTTTATTTGGAATGATATCATTGAGGCATCTTGTGATTCTGAGCGTTGTCTCCCCTATGCTGCATATGTGATGTTTTTAATTGAGACAACGACCAAAACCATTTATCCCAAGGATCACCAACACCAGAGGCTTCGGGTTATGCAAAAGCGAAGAGAGTCCCCTCCTCCTCGTACCATTAGAGTGTCCAAGAGTGGACGAAGGGCTCAAGCTGAAGCGTCTCAAGCTGCCGCTGCTGCTGCTGCAAGCACTATGGGCGGTGCTCCCACTTATGGTCCCTCCTCCTCTCGTCCCAAGAAAGGCAAAGTCATGAGGGCTTTCAAAGCCATCTTTCAGCTATGCAAGAGTAATGCAATTGAGATCAACAAGGCACAAAAGGGCATTAAAGAGCTTCAAGCACACGCCGGGCTCCCACACTCTCCCATCCGTGAGCCTCCAACTTTTGAAGATCCTTGGTCAGATTTTGAGAGTGAGGAGCATGTCCCTTCTCCACCTCCTGCTGCTGATGTTGGCACTTCCTCTCGTCGTCCTCGTCGCTCCACTCGTCGCACCCAAGAGATTGAATCCGATGAAGAAGAAGAAGTGTACAAGGGCGATGGCGTCTACACCGACGACGACGATGATGGGGTTGATAGTGGAGATGATGAGGCCACTCCATGATGACGATGACCTGCTTCCTGCTGCCATCTTCTTTTCTTTTTGGTGTTTGTTGCCAAAGGGGGAGAAGAACTTTATGTCTCTCATCATGTCTCTCATCATTGTACCTTAATTTCCTCGCACGTGTGCTACTAAACTAAGTTTGATCGTGTGATGGTGTGTGGACTTTAACTTAGGCTTGTTAAACTGCTATTTAATCTTATTATAGCTGTGATAGACTTGATATATGTTGATTGGTGACTTGTTTTCTTTTTGTCAGACGATCACCGTAAATTTACGGTAACTACCGTAAATTTCCGGCTAATGCGACGGAAATTTACGGTGGGATCACCGTAAATTTACGATGACCCTACTGCACATACTTCTCTACTCTTTGTGATATGCCATGCCATATGCGTTCAGTTGTTATTACCCTTTTGGGCCATTATTTGTGACTTCTCTGAGGTACTTTTGCTAATTATGTGCACAAGCATGTTGAGGCTTCTAAAAGTTGATATGCACATATTTAGGGGGAGTCCTTCGGAAATTTCTTAAGATTCAATGCTCGTTACTTATTATTATCATTGTGAGATAAAGTTTATATTGTCAACAATCACCAAAAAGGGGGAGATTGAAAGTGCATCTAGGCATTTAATCAATTTTGGTGATTAATGACAATAGAAACTTGGATATAATGCTTTGAATGAGATGTGCAGGTGTAAATCAAAAAGAAAAGAAAAGGATATGTGAAAGTATGGTGACCAACTCTTATATAAGCTTTGATGGAAGATCTTGAAGGATTTAAAATCTTTTTATGGTTTGAATTTGAGTATAGGACCACCGTACTATCAAGAGGGACAAGTGATCGTGCTATCATGTGACTTTGATGCTCAAACACATCCTCAAATACACACCAAAGCCAAATTAGCCAGACACTTCAAAATGAGAGAAATCCAGTATCTACCGTAAATTTACGGTACCCACCGTAAATTTACGGTGCTCACCGGAAATTTCCGGTGAACTACCGTAAATCCGGGCTGAGTTGACTTATCTAGATCTACGCCGTAAATCTACGGTGCACTGTGCAAATCTACGCCTAATGCGACGTACATTTACGGTATGTTTACCGTAAATTTATGGTATACCTCGTCCCCAATGGTCACATTTATGAGAGAGCTATATATACCCACCCACTTCACTCATACCGGTTCTCTTGGCCACATTGACGAACCCTGACACTTTCCAAGCCTCCAAGAGCTCTCCCAACACCCCTTGCTTCGATTTCCAAGTTGTGGTGGTGTGTTGGTTGAGGGACTTGAGCTAAGTAATCCAAGCCTCATTCATTCCCTCTCTTGAGCATCAAGTTCGTGGTTCTCGGATTCTTGTTTGTTACTCTTGGGAATTCATTCCCTAGACGGTTAGGCGTCACCAAGAGCATCCGAGTAAGTTTGTGGATTCGCCTTGGAAGTCTGTATTGCCCAATCCTTCGTGGATTTCATAGTAAGTGCTCTTAGCTCCTTCGTGGTGACTAAGACGAGGAAAGTGGCTTGGTGTTGATAAGCCCGCCTTACGTAGGTCCTCAACGGAGACGTAGCTCCTTTGTGGAGTGAACTTCGGGATAAATCTTGTGTCTCTCGTTGTTGTTGTTCTTGTTCATAGTGCTCATATTGTTCTAGCTCTCCCTTGCTTATATTGTCTCGATCTATCCACTTGTGAGGTTGCTAGTGGTGCTTGAACTTTTAGATATTTCAGTTCATCATATACAACTATTTGTTTCATATAAATTGTTGTTGCATTACGAGAATCTAGCTTGATTTGTGTTGGGCGAGGTTTACCGTAAATCTACGGTAGTAGGCGGAAATTTACGGTGCCTACCGTAAATTTCCGGTGGCTACCGTAAATTTACGGTTGTCTGACATTTCGTGGAGTTATTTGTGATAATTTTCAGGAACGCCTATTCACCCCCCCCTCTAGGCCAAGTGTTGATCCTTTCACGCCTCTAAGCAGAAAAACGACGCCCAACAGCGTCGTCACCATAGCTTTCGCTACCATGCCTTGACCCATCACAACATAGCCTCAAGAGTCGACGAGACGCGTCCCATTCCACATCATCACCAATCACTAGAGTTCAAAGCATCTGAGACCCGACGTTCACAAAATGCGTCCCATACCACACTCTTGCATGGCGAATTCAAGAAGACCCGACAACGTTTGTGAATGTAGTCACCGACCATCCCCTGACCGGGCTTCATCATATCTGCATTATCAGAAGGGATGCTGAAGCTGCACTAGAAATGAGAAACCATGGCCACCGTTGCGACGCAAGCCATGGTCGCCTGTCCATCCGGGACCTCGAAGAACCGAGGACAAACGGAACCATAAGCGAAGCAAGATCTGGACGTGTTGCTCGGCCATGGAAGCCACCAACCAACGATCAGGGCCACCACTGGACATGGCTTCCCCTAGGAGGCTGTCAGAATCGTCGCCACTCGCGCTCATGGGCTGACCAATGACCAGGGGATCCGCGTGAAACTCGCCACCAGCACAAAGATCTGACAATCACCACTTCGATCTGCTGCCCAACAGCCAGTAGAACAGAGGATGGAGAAAAAACAAGATCTGGGAGGGAAGGCGCATACGAGGCGAGTGACAGGGGAGGAACCGCGTCAGCCGCCGCTTGGGGCTTTCGCCGGCCGCCGCCGGCGGCACAGCAGCGGCAGCGGCCTTTGGAGCAGATCGAGGGGGGCCTCGCGTGGTCGGCGGTGTTGCCCCCCGGTCGCCTCACGGAGACGACGCGGGTTCACGAAGACATATAAATTATTATATATTGCTATTCATATAAATAGCATACTTTCAATATGTGCTCATCGACAATAAGATAGTTGTGATCTCTTAATATTTGTAGGTGACGTGTTTATATACATAGGTGTACGTATATATGCATGTGAATACGAGGCTTGAGGATCTACTTTTGTGTTGTGTTTCAAACAAACCATATACTTCTCGTATTCGCGCAGGCAAAATACTGATAGGCCTATTTTTCGATGTATTGAAGAATAGTAAAAAACATGATTGATGTCCTCCTTGGCCCCAGAGGCAGCAACTTATACGACATCTTGCGTGCGTGAAATTAAGCACGCCTTTAATTTGGTCGAGCACTCTAAGTACCACACCGACGCAAGGCTATAGCTGTTCGATCACATACGGCATACCACGGGCAGCAACAGGCAGCATAGAAAGTAGAAGCTCGATCGAGCTACCGAGAGGTACGGGGCAGAAAAAGCCAACGAATGAAGATGAACCTTTTGAAGCGCCGGTGCTCCTTGTCTGCCGGGCTGATTTCATATGGATATATATCGAGAGGAATCGGTCTTGATCCATATAGATTTTTTTTTTCTTTTCTCTCACATTTTAATTTAATTTTAATGTATTGTATTTGTTCTTAGTCTTTGTATTGATTATGTAAACAGACACGTGAATCCCACCTGTCAGCATTATGTAGAGATTGAGGTTGATCATGTTGTAATACTTATTTAGGATCGGAGAATGATTTGCTCTGGTTAAATAAAAGTTCTACTGGGATTAAACAAAAGTTATCAGGGTCCGCCAACCCCGATGGAGCATGTAGCTTCGCCCCCAACTTGTGGTAATTCGTTAGTCTAAAGAATTTTTTTAGATACTCCGTAGTGCTCAAAGCACGTTCATATAAATAGGAGTGTGAGTGCATAATATGAGTCAAAAAAAAAACTCGGCCGGGTGGGGAATGACCGCCCCACCGGTGTCTCATTAAGAGGAAGCGACAACCTCGGATGGAGCATGTAGCTTCGCCCCCAACTTGTGGTAATTCGTTAATCTAAAGAATTTTTTTTAGATACTCCGTAGTGCTCAAAGCACGTTCATATAAATAGGAGTGTGTGTGCATAATATGAGTCAAAAAAAAACTCGGCCGGGTGGGGAATGACCGCCCCACCGGTGTCTCATTAAGAGGAAGCGACAACCTCGGCTTTCCGACCGAGAAAACCCCCGAACCCTGGCCCACTAGCGAGGGGATATTTTTACCCCACGGCATCGGAAATTCGAGTCCCCCCGGATTTGAACCCGCGCCGCAGGGGTGCCGCCGGCCTCCGTTACCTAGTCGGTAGTTGAGACCTTAGGCGTGTGCATAATATGAGTCATGTGCATTTATATGATGTATGATTATTACTTCTGTGCTGTGTTTCAGAAAAAAAAACTATAGTACGTCCGCGAAGACATATACTGAAAGTTGTAGATGCTATGTGCATATATAACAGAAAAACATGGTTGATGTCCTCCTTTGGCCCCCAAACAAATTGTACGGCATCTAGTTGCGTGCGTGAAAGCGCGCCTTTAATTTGATCGAGCCCTCTGCGTACCACACCGACACAAGGCCTAGGTGCCCGATCATATACGGGACTGGGGTGGTAATGGATCGTGGCCAGTTTGTTTTTTCACAATCCAATTTGGCCATAGTTAAATTTAGATTAAAAACTGGTACTTTTTTGCCCTTAAAATTTCTAGTACAAAATGGATGGCCTTTACTACCCCTATATACGGCACACCACACCACGTACGGCTCAACAGAAGAGCTCGATCGAGCTAGCTAGCTACCATACCAAAGAGGTACTACGGCTACGGTGTAGAAAAGCCAACGAATTGAACGAACCTTTTGAGGCGCCGGTGCTCCTTGTCTGCCGGGCTGCGGACGCGGCGGCGGGCGGCGGCGCTGGCCGCCTGGGCCGCGGACGACGACTGGCCGCCGCGCTCCGACGAGGTCCCCGCGGCGCCCGCCGTGGCCTCCCTACCCGAAGTCGACGGGCCGGCCAGCTCCAGCCCGACCTCCGGCACCCTCCCGATCTCCTCATCGCTCTCCATGCCTGCTTTACCGGCGGCCGGCCGGTGACCTCAAAAGTCAGCCTCTCTCTCATGCATGCATGCTGATCGACGTAAACGAAATACTCTCCACTTATAAATTTTGTGCAAAGAAGACAAATAAATCAAGCCTCGCTTCCAGAGAAGAAAAACTGAAGACATATCTCTCCTTGTATAACCAACACACAGATCGAATAAAAACAAATAAAGTGAAGGAATAATCAAGAACAGATAAATAAAGAAACATGGATATGCTGCTGCTTGATGAAATGAACTCGATCATGAAAAGAAAAGGCGGCAAAAAGTAAAGCGTGTGCGTGCCTTCTCTGGCGTCCTCCGTGTGCGGCGCCGAGCTCGAGGAGCGCTCGCTGCTGGAGGGCAGCGAGCTCGTCGTCTGATCCTGCTGCATATTCTCTTTCTCTAGCTTCTCGCGCGCTGCTAGCTCGTCGGCACACGGTAGATTTCTAGGCCCTATAAACTTCTTATTAATCGTGCGCACGTTTCTCTGTCTGCTGACCCTTTATTGGCCCCTTGTTTCCTTCCCTTGCCTGAACTTGGAATGTGCTAGCTTGATCGATGATTCCCATCCACCATCCTGCTCTGCTCTCGACATGGGCCGGCGACCCTTTTTTGTCGCGAACATCTAGTAGGATCTTTCACAAATCACCCCCTCATCGTTCCTCATATTGTGACGTGTTCCTGTTCGCAGGCATTGAAGTTGAAATACAACGGGAGTAGTAGCAGAGTGGATGGCTATATAATTGGACGAGAAAGAGAGGACTACAGGCGAAAAGCGCTGCGTTTTTGGCTTCCGGGGATCCAGCTCTGCCGACGTGACACTGACATGGCGCCCAGGTCCGGTTCAGAGTCGCGGGGCCCTCGGCGGATCAAACGGCCGCCACCCCTCCCACGTCGCGGCGCACGACGCCACGCGTTGCCGCCGCCCAGCGGAAGGTGGCGAGGCGCGCTGCGTGGCCGCTCTCCCCGCCCCCCACCCGCCCTGCCTGCCGCCGACGCGCGGGCCGCGGCCGCCGCGGGGCCTCCTCGTCAGCTGCTGGGTGCGGCCGGCCGGCCAGCCACAAAGAGGAGTAGGGTGGAGGAGGAGCCCCCGCCGGCACGAGGCGGCTGGGCAGCTACCTGTGCCCCGCCCCCCGTTTTGAATGCGCGCCTTTTCGGCGTGCGGGCGCGGCGGTGGCTCGTCGTCGGCCACAACCACATCCACGACGCGGAGGCCTCCTCGGCGATGGGGGCCGTTGAATCCGACGGCGGATTTGTGCGCTTTGTCTGGCGGACCCGGCCTCTCGCGTACGTACAGTCCTGTCGGCGTCAGGGGTTAGCGATCGAGCAGGTTGCTACGGAATCCTGATACACGCGAAACCCGTTACGTGCGTGCGTGCTCTGGTTCGTTAGCAACGTCATCACGGGAGTCATTTATTAATGTTTATATGTCGACGTCCAGTAAAGTTTGGAATCGTGCCTTGCGATTGTAACCCTATACTGTATTATTGGCGTAAAAGAGAGAATGTCCGTGGAAGAAACGTAGCGTCAAAATGGCCGGTATGGCTAGTTGACTACCAGGTAAGTTGACATCCACCACCTCAGGCATAAAGGCGCTCCTTCACTTTTGTGGCTTCCATATGCCGGCAACAACTTTAGGCCGCGTTTAGATCCGGAAACCGGACGTCCGAATTGGGTCTGCGCCGGCTGACGCGCGTCAGCCGGCGCACTGTAGCGTTTCGTTCGTATGTGCGAAAAATTGTCCAAAAAATTATTAATTAGGCTCAAAATGTTCGTCTCGCAGAGTACAACAAAACTGTGTAATTAGTTTTTGATTTTATCTATATTTAGTACTCCATGCATGCTATGACATTTTGATGTGATGGGAATCTTCTTTTTTTGCATAGTAAATTTGGGTGTGGGAATTCTGGAACTAAACAAGGCCTTAGGCTGGTGAGCCCCATTGAGCAACGATATATGACGACTGGATATATGACGACTGCACACGAGGCAAAATTCAATCGAAGAGGAAACGAAAAGAAAGTGGAGAACCACCAAAGTTATGTGGATACAGAGACAAACTTCTCGTAGAAAAATGATGATGACTGGGAACGGATTGAGTGTAATCTAGTTAGTCAACCTAACAACCACTTATCAAGATTTGAGTCATAAATTTAGTGGGGATGTTTAAAATTAAGATATTTATTTTAAAAGTTGACAAAATATTCTTTTTAAGGACGTACGTGTCCAACTGTCCATATGCACTGAGGTGCTTGGTGATGGTGATAGCAATTATGTTATATTGAACAAGTCGTGTTCAATTTCCATGTAAAAGGTGAAATGAGAACCAAAATAGAGGAGATTAAATGTACCGTCGATGACCATGATGGTCAGTAGACTAATATGAAGCTAATCATGTTAAATTGGTAGGCGCTAATCAGTCAAAATTCGTTCGTTGCCCTAGTCTAGTGCTTGAAATAAAGAGCGCGCTCTCGCGAACTGATTATAGGTTAGTTGATAGGATCTCTTGTAGCAGAACTTGTTCATTCGTCGACTCCATATGCGATGAGCGTCGCATTTTCGATTTATGTACATTTGAGCATGTGTCCACAAGCGGCTGTGCGTACAATATAGGCAGTCGCCGCGCGTGCACGGGTAACGCCGGGCCGTGTTGGTGGGGTTGGCCCGTCAAGGAGCCACCGCGCCAGGCAGGCCGGGCCCATAAGCTGAGAGCTTCGGTATGAGGCCCACAAACGCATCACACATGCGGCCCATGAGAGACTAGCGGCCCGTTTCCATTGACCCATCACAATTACTAACGCATAACGGACTGAGGAGCCCACCGACCCACCACCGTGCCTCCGCTCTGTACTCTTGAGCACTCTCCATCACCCACCGCCACCGGCGCAAGATTTTTCTTTTTCTCCCTAGCGAGACAGATAGCTCGAAAGCACAGCACGCCCCATAAACGCAGGAACAGCGTCAGGTTGGCCGGTTTGGTGCCAAGCGCCCAGCTGAACCCACATTAGGTGCCACAGACCGCTCCTCCAGAAACTAAACCTTATCCGCTCGCTCGTCCCCCGCGCCGCCGCCCAAGCGGGCTGCCGGCTTCTCGCGCGGCCCGCGAGGAAGGCGGCGGCGGGGCTTCTTCTTCCTCCTCCGACTTCTCCGAGCGGGCGCGGCCGTCCATGGAGCCTGAGGCCTGCTCGCCGGCGGCGTGGTGGCCATCCGCGGCGACGACGGCGGCTGGCCACGGATCCGGCGTTGACCCGGCCGGATCTGGTGGCCGCGCGACGGGAGGCGCGTGTTGTGCGTGGGGGGCGGCGGCCGGCGCTGGGATGCGGCGGCGGATGCCGGCACGGATGGGCGCTGCTGCGGGCGGGCGGTCGCAACGAGCGCTCTGGCCGCTCGGGCTGGCTGACCGGCCGCGGGCGGCGGGCTGGCGCTGAAGACGGCGGCGGCCGGGAGCCGCTGGCTCTGTCCGTCCCGGGCCCTGGTGGTCGGGTGATGGTGGGGCCGGAGGCGCATAGGGCAACGGGGCGTTCGTCATGACGGTTGTGCTCCTCTTCTCTTCCTCGTCGACATTGAGGGTCGCCATGGTGGTGAGGTTGGGGGCCGACGGGTGCTTGCCGGTGGTGTCGTGGTGGTGCCTTGGGCTGTGCCGGGCTTGATTGAGATGTTGTTTGCGGTGGGGTGCGGGCTTCTATCATCGGTCAAGAGTTTGCCTGCAGGATAGGTGTTCCAGGCGAAAGCCTCCATTGTTGGCAATGGTGGCGCCGCCCTCGTGGCGTCGCTTTCCCCGTTGAGGGCATCATTGAGGGTTATCTTGTCCTGCAGTGCGGAGATCCCAGGGTGAAAACCTAGTCCTTTGTGGACGTGCGACGACGGCGCCTTTGCCGTCGTGTCCTTCTTGAAGGCGTCGCATCTGGAGACCTATCTCGGCCAATGGTAGTGGTGGTGGTTGGCTGGTGGTGTGCCCTGTGCGTTGCGGTTATGGGGGTGCGCTTCATCCATGTTGGCAGGGAGGCGCAGAGGGTCCATGGGGGTGTAGCTTCAGGCTGGCACGCGTTGGTGCAGTGGTGATCTTGGCGACGGCTGGGCGGAGGTGTTGCTCTCTGAGCAGGTTCAGATATCCGAGTCCTTGGCAGAGGAGTGAGGCGATGGATGAGGCGAGGCCCCCACGCAGAGTGGCCAGGATCGGTGGTTTCATTGGTGTTGCGACGAGAGTTTCTACCGAGGCAACGTCGGAGCAGGGGATCGACGACCGAGGGTGTGTGGCGTGATAGTGATAGCCCATGGTGGAGGAGTTCGGGTGGTCACTTGTGCTTGCAGCGGGTTACGGCTTTGGTCGTGGCACATCGTTGGTGACAACGGCGCGGGTTGCGGTGGCTTATTTGTGGCTCTTCTCCCTGGAGGTGGTGGTGTAGTATATTGTCGTGTGCGTTTGTTCGTGTGCGTTGTTTGTGTGTGATGACGTTCGCTTTGGCGCGTGATGTACAATTGCTTCTTCTTCTTAAATGAATCGACGGCGCTCCTGCCTTTATTAAATTAATTTTTTTCAAAAAAACCCACATTAGGTGGACAGTCCAGGTCACGAATCTGTGTGCAGACATGCCATCAGGCGTTGAGAGACGGTGGGCAAAGATCCTTGTGAACGAACAGATTGCCCCGTTGCTGGAAGGAGAGAGACCTCGGTGCGTTTTTTTCCATGGAGCCACGTTTCTGGACTACTAGTAGCAACTAGCTTAGCACGCCAACTAACCGCGACGTTCTGCCGCTGTCATGCGGGGCCGGCAGGTGTGGGACGCACATGTCAGCGACAGAACGCGTGCCGGCCCCACGTCTCCTTTACGGAACGTAACGTTACAGGATCTTTCCGCAAACATGTGGGCGGCTGTCAACAGAACGTTTTCTTTTTGTTTCGGGCCTTCAACAAAACGTAGTAAGACTAGTAAAGACAATCGAATCTGCAAACTACTTCTCACTGTGAGAACGCCAACAAATAGTCCACCATATAAGAACGGTTACCCTGAGTAACAATAATGCAATAACTCGAGACAGTTCGTCAGATGTCACCGGATCCATCCACCAGTCGTTCGGGTCCAACAGGGCCGTGACAGGGGCCGGACCGCACGGGAACGTGCTGGAGAAAGAGACGGGCACCGGCCCATACATACACACAGAGAGTCAGAGACGTGACGCCGCCGAAACGAAATATCGCCGACGGTATGATGAGAAGGGTATGATCGGCAGTGTGAATCCAGGACTGAATAGCATTGGGATTGGGATATACATTCACGTCGACGTCGACGTGGATGGCCGCGGCCGCGGGCGGATGCCCGTCCCTCTCTCCAGCAGCTCCACAGCGCAATCATGTCGCTCACCAGCTTGTTTTTTTTCTTTTCTTTTTTTGCACCGAATTTTCGTCATCGGTTAACTGTTGTACTGCACCACCACCATCCACCAACCTGTGTGTACGCCCTCAGCACAACCAAAAAAAGAAAACAAGAAAACACTGTGCTCCTGTGCCTGTACCTGCATCGTCTCCGCGGTGCGTTGCACCGATCCTTCTTCTCGTCAGGAGCTGAGCACAGATATGATACCACATGCATTGGAGTTTGACCCTACTTGAAACACGGGATTTGAACTATTTCCTGTCAGATTTTTGTTGAAATCCAGTGAAGTTCCGTGCGCTCCGTTGAGGACCTCGGTCAGAATAACTCGGTTGGGGATTGGGAATTGGGAATTGGGATGATCTTTGAGGCGCAGCCGGCCAGTGCCGACCATGGCATCTGCGGCCATCATGTGCACCCCCCAACAAACGGACCAAATCATCGGTCCATCCCCCCCAGTTCCCAACAAAACCGCCTCCCAAATCACAAAGGCCAACCCAAGCTCCACATGGGCATTCGGCGCGCCCATATGCCACCCAAATCGCTCCAATTCTTTAAGCACGCGACGCCCGCTCTGCGCCGGCAAAGGCACACAACGCCTCGCAGGCTCACTCACACACCCACATGGAAGCAATCAAAACGGCGCAAGGACCAGCGCCAGAACACTAGGGGAAAAGAAAGGTTTGCACCAAGCCAAGCCAAGAACAATAATCCCAGATATCAATAGCTGCTGCGATCTAGCCGTGCCTCAAAGCATGGATCTGGATCAAGAAACCCGACCAAAAAAGAGGAACTACTAACCTGACTCTGACTGGAACTGTGTATATCGAGTAGCAAGCTCATATGATTGACTGACTGACTGACTAGTATAAACATATGCACTCACATCCCATGGCTCAAACTTTACAGAGGAAAAACAGCTGCATCACAGCGTTTACGTACGTGTTGCTGTGCCGTCACTTCTTCCTGGGCTTGGACCGGCGGCGCCCCTTGCCGGCGCCGGCTCCGGCGCCGGAGCCGCCAAAGATGGAGCAGAGGATGCAGCCGGACACCCGCGGGGACGGCGGGTCGACGTCGGGGGCAACATCCTTGGTCCGGAACACCTGCTGCTGCTGGCTGTTGCGCACGTCGTCCTTGTCCTTGTGCCCCTGCTTCTTCTCCTTCGCCTTCCTGTCATCACAGTTGGCACCGCCACGGCGCAACATACCGATGCTCCCGACGCTCCTGGAGTGCCGGAGCTCCGGTTGCGGTTGGGGCTCCTCCGCGGCGCCTTCGCTGTCCTTTGCCTCTGCGCCAGCCTCGGTCAGGAAACGCTCGTCCCAGACCAGGCCGGAGGAGCCAGACCTTCTGAACGTGGTTGCCGACCTTTGCAACCCAGCCATGGGGGCACCTGTTCACCTTCCTTCTCCGCAAGAGGAACCAGCTTATCTGCAAGTGTGGATGAAGAACAAAGGGTAAGGATGAACTGGATGGTGTGCTTGTGCGGAATTGCCTGCTTCTGAAGGTCTCCGCTGTGTTATATATGTAAACGGCCAGAGACAGCCATTAGTGTGCAGACAGGAGAGCAGTCAACAGCCGGTGCCATGGAAAGGTGCCTGGGGCTGTTTTCCAGTAACTAACTGGGTTCTGCAGAGAATATTTTATCTGCATGTAGAGAACCCATCAGATTAGAATATTAGACACATGATTTTCTATTTTTTGTAGCACATGCCAAAGGTTTTACTTTCCCACCATGAGCATGTGGAGGAACGGAAGACAAGTGCACAGAAGCAGCTAGATGTCCATCACCAAATCACCAAACCCACTGCAGGTATTTTTTTAAAAAAAACCCACTGCAGGTGGAAGACAATTCCCTGAGAGCTACCAGAAAATATGCATGCATTCTTCAACAGTTTTTACATTCCACAGTAAAGTTTGACAATGTTATGATGATAATTGATAGAACATGAGTCTCATTAAGATTTAAGGTGGATGATATGCATTGGCATGAAAACGTTAAACATATCTGATAGAGATTGCTTACAAACCATTGATATCGACCATCTCTACCAGAAATTGGTTAATGATAGACTGGTACAAGTGAAGAAAAAGTCCAGAGGACCCAGGGGAAGAAACAAAGGCAAATGGCAATTGTACTCGGCTCCAGTTAGTAACCAGACTATCAGTTGACAGCCAAACATCATTATACAGGCTAGAGGAAAACAAAGGCTGTACGATAGCGCCCTTAAAGATGTGTGATATGTGTACTGTTGCTATTCACTAGGTAACAAAGTACAGCACACAATCCCAAAAAAACCGATTGTGATAGTGCAGTTTACGAAATTAAAAGTTCATTTTTACTAAAAATGGTTTTACTCTAAATGAGATTAGTAAAAGCCGATTGTGATAGTAAAACCATTTTTGCTATCATTTTTAGTAAAATGAACTTTTTGCGTCTCCATGCTCTTATGTCTCTCCCACTCCCAGTCTCCCTCCTGGTATTCCCTAATCACAAGAGCCACACAAGCATTCTCTTGCTTCCCAACCTCACAACACGGTTGTACATGTACCTATGTGCTACCAAAACCTCTATATATGTACAGTCCTGAATAGTAAAAGCATCATCATCATAATAAACATCCACCAGAGGTCCAACAAATATTGTCCTAAGTGTCAAGAGATCTCTCTGGATACACCTATCATCTGATCACTGAAAATTATTGCCTACCATCTGACCCTGTTTACGCAATGACTAGTCCAGATTGCAGACTCACCAGAGCTAAACTCTTTTATTGAAAATAAAAAGAGTACTACGTAGAAGATTAAAGTTAGGTCAGCATGGATTTGGAGAAGCAGAGGCAGAAGTACAGACTATAACTGACCTACCCAAAACCCAATATTCAAGCAACGATATGAATATCGAATCACAACTCTGAAAACAGGCCTAGTAGACCATATACAAACAAAAGGTGCCATCCCAATTACTATATAATAACTAGCTAGTTGGACCACACAATTGGTTGGTTAGGCCATAAACACTACGACATGCTTCTTATGCGTGGTGTCAGTTATGCTGTCACTGCCTCTTCCTAACCTCTGATATTGATTGTCATACATCTTCACTTTTAGTTCACCTAATAGACAAATACTGTGGGAAAACTTGCATCACTGGCATAAAAGTATGAAATAAAAAATACTACATTCCCCACAGAAACCAGGTTTCAACAAAGATCATGTGAAATGCCTTTCACACACCAGAAAATTGATCTAAGCCAACAAAGTGAAAGAATCTAAGAGCATTTATCATTCAGCAAATCAAGATCTGGTCAACAGACCTCAAAGTAACTTTTACTGAAGCCAATAGTCAAAATGGTGGTCCAGTGTGAAGCCAATGGAAATGCAAGCGACAGTTAGGAGTTGTACCTGTCACACTGGCTGATCTGAATTGCTACAATCTAAAGATAGTCCATATTGGGCTTGCAAAACTTGCCATGCTTTAATAGTTCAAATTACATGCTTGTAAGGGGTTCCAGGTAAACACTATAGTAACGCCTTATCTGAAGAAGTTACAAACTAGCTACAGTCTCAGATAGGGATCTCTTGAATGCAACACGATGGTCAGGAACTCCGTCTTGTTCCCTTCTATCCTCAAACCACTTAACAATGGTCTTTCGTGGAAGGTTTGTCACTTGAACTATGCTGCTGATCATTGCATTCTGCATGAAATGCAATAAAGTAAGTGACTATACATTGCAGAAAAAGAAACCCGCTATAATCAAAAGTAGCCCAAGGGATAAGCTATTGAGCTATGAGCTGTATTGATGATCTTGATGGAAATGCTAGTTACCGTGGGGCGTTTGCTCCGCAAGTAGACTCTTTCTAAGGTCTCAAGTTGCACCTTTTTTAGTCTTTTCCGTGCAGACCATTCTGCGCTCATGACATGAACGGGAAGCTCCACTTCTGGCTCGGTTTCAGTGGTATCAACCTCATCAACAGTGGGTGAACTAGGGGATTCTAGTTCCTTCACTTGAGGTTTAGCGGGGGCTTCATCAGGCAAAGAATCAGACATGAGTAAAAGTTTTGGTGGTGGATTGCGGAGCAGTTCAATGACCAAAGCCCTATCTAAGCCTAGCTCCCCTGCAAGATTCTTTATCTGCAATAGAAAATGCAAAAACCTTCAATAATGAGTTTCAAAGCTTTACCTATCCCTACGAAAAAGTGCTCAACTGTAACATACATCATGCTGATTTCCGAAAGGGAAAGTTGAAAGAAAAAAAAGAAGCTTGAGTGAATATATAGTTGCTTACACTAGTCTTACGCCGACCTATTTTCAGTGCACGAGCCAATCTCCTGAGTTGCCAGGTTTTCAGCTCTGGACGTTCGCTTCCATCTATTTGGTCATTATTACCGTAGTCTCCAGAGCTCAATAATGAATCCCCTGCTGATTCATCAACGCCACCGACATCTTCAATTGCTTCTGCCAACTCCTTTTCAAACCTAGCCATATCTTCTTCTGATATCTCATCATCGTCGTCATCAACAGATAAATCGTCATTCTCAAGATCTTCTTCTAGCTGCTTGAAAAGTGCTTCCAGTGCACCATCTTCGTCATCATCGTCCATGACGTCTTCTGCAGCCACCACCTCCTCATCACTCTTGATTTTAGTCTGGAACAGGGAAAATTTTGTCAAAAAGCCTTCCACTTACAATTCACAGTGAAACATAGAGGAACATGAAGAAAACAAAAAAACCCAACCTAGCTGTAGAAGATAAGGTAAAAAGAGAGCTATGTTGTTGGGTAAAAGCACTTCGGTAAACTCCCCCGGGGAAATTTGCAATAACAGGTAACTTAGCTCTAGGCTTTGACAAGAACAAGGTCACATCTCAAACAAGTGCATGTCCAACTATATCAGTACAAATTTGTATCTTACCAGCTATAGCGCTATCCCAACTTATTATTCCCCCCAAATCTTTCTTAGCCTCCAAGGGCATTTCATGGTTCATCCGAGCAACAAGTAAACATAGACGCACCAACCAGGGCCGACAGGGTAATTAAGCAGCGCGCGCGACACGAGGTTGGTTACCTTGTACTTGGTGGGCCTCCGGCGGAGGGCGCAGGCGACGCCCCTCGGTGGGCTGCGGGGAAGGACACGCACGCGGGTTCCGAGGAAGGGCGCGGGGACTGGGGCGCCGGAGATGGAAGTCCTCGGCGCGGCCGAGGTCGAGGCGGCGGCGAGCACGGCGAGCGGCAGCACCGTCGCCATCGCCATTTCCGCGAGCTCTTCGGATATTTCGCAGTCCTCTTCTACCCTCAAAACGTGGGTTTTGCCTTTACGAAATCCAGATGGGCCTGGACGCTGAGCGTCGGCCTTACTGGATCGTCATTCTCGTAGGCCTTTGGAGTTTGGACCCACTATACTAGCCCGTGCGGGTCGGAATGGCCCACATACACATACATGGGCCTTTGTGGCCCGTCACCAATTTTACTACAGTCGTCACACCCGCTCCCCGTTGTCTTCCTCTCGTCTTCGCGGCGTCGTCCGCGCACCTCCTCCCTCGGTCGGTCGGTCCCTCCTCGTCGCGCCCTCACCGGCTCACCTCACCCGCTCGCGAGGTCGCTGTGTGCGGCGGCGGTGGCGGCAGCGGCAGCGGCAGCGGCAGCGTGGATGCTTCAAGTGCGGAGCTGAGGAGTCCCGCCGGATCCTCGATCCTGTCGACGGTTCGTGGCACCCTCCCGCTCTTATCCCCTCCAGTGCACCTCGACATGCTCCGGATGATCACGCGTGCTCGTGCGCTCCATGCGAAATCGTTTGCGCTTGCGCATTTGGTTCTGGGGTTTGGATTCCATGTTTTGGGCCGTAGGGAAAGGGATTCGGTTTGAGGGCCTGCTAGGGTTTTGGGTTTAACTGTCAGAATTGGTGCTTGTGCATGTATGAATAGGGGAATCGGGTGATGGCACTGTCGAATTGTACCATCTTGTGATACTAATATCGAATTGAAACTGAACCTAGCTAAATTGATGGGAAGTGGTGAGTACAGTCATATTTGACTCGAATTTGAGTGCCTGTTTTTCATATTTACAATTTCATCTAGTTCCTTCTAGGTTAGTGAGTTTCTTTTTTAGTAATATCGAATTGGTAGATTGTTTTCAAGCCCAGGCAGTTATTTCTGCAAGAAGTACTGCTGAAACAAGTTTTGGAATGTGTAGGAGATTTTATAAATTCAGGTCTGAGAAAGGAAGGAAGGGTTTGTATTAACTGCAAGTTGGTTCTGGGACTGCGAGTTGGTTAAGTTGTGCTTAGGACTTAGGGGCTTTCTACTTTCAACTTAATTCTTTCAGCTCCACCTCAATAGGTACAATGTCATGTTGGATGTAGCATACTAAGTTGGCACCATTCTTTCTTGTAATCAGAGTGAAGCTTCTTGTAGCTCCAGTTTCATTATCAGCAAGGGAGTGTTGTCAACGATGGCAAGAAAGAAAAACCCCTTTGTTTTTCTAGATGTGTCGATTGGTGATGATCATGCAGGGAAAATGGTTTTTGAGGTATGGTTTCCCTCTTAAGTGGGTGTCTGATGGTTTGCCCTTTGAAATTAATCAGATTTTAATTCAATTTCATACTAATTCCTAAGTATTTAATCCGAATTCCTGTCCATAGAGATGTTGTTAATCTTATTCATTTAAGCAATCGCCGGAGGATATGTAGTTTTCATATGTCCTCAACAGAAATGCTGTTGCTCATCTTGCAGCTGTTTGCTGATGTTGTTCCAAAGACTGCTGAGAACTTTCGAGCATTATGCACAGGTAATCTTCCTTAACTTCTTCAGTTGTCTGCTCCTTATGTTCAGCACATAGCTGTGAAATAAGATGCTGCTACTTTTCTACCTGCATATCTGCTTATAAACCTCAACTAGATGCAGCATTTTGAAACCATTATACAAACTGTCTGCTCTTCATACCGACTCACTTAATATTGTTGAATTGAGATGCCCATATTCTAAATTTGTTTTAATTCATGCACTATTCCTCTTACTAATTGTTTATTGTAATTTAGGAGAGAAGGGAGTTGGAGAAACAACTATATCACCATTGTATTATAGGGGCACAAGGTTTCACACAATTATGAAGGGACTCATGGCACAGGTATTATGCCATTTTACTTTTATTTTGATGACAACATTTTATTGCCAACACCCCTTCTTCTTAGTCAGTTTCTTATTAATTTTTCTACGACGGTCTCTACTTCGACTGGTTTCTTTTCACGTGACATTTCATTATACATTCTGCTCCATTTGTGTTTACTTTAACCTGACCATCTGATCGATATGTTCTATGTGGTCCAGGGTGGTGACTTCTCGAAAAACAATGGTGAGTGATATGGTTCTATGACTTACTTTGCTAGTTTGGCAGATAAAGATTATTGTCTGATAAATTATTAAGTTATGTGCTACTATGCAATTACTTAGTGCATTTTAACATCTTTTTCTGCTGACCTATTGGCTATTGCTGTCAGTAGAATTTGTCCATGTTCACGTTTTCTATGTTTGGGCTACAATGATCTTGTTCTAGCTTGTTGAAAGTGCAAACCTAAGGAATCTGTTGTGGTTATGATAGTGGAGGGCTGTGGAAATTCAACCTCACCTGTTGAATTCTTTCCTTTCAACATAGTTCTTATAATGCAAAGTTTTATTATATGTTTCTTGTTTTGTTTTTATGAGTCTTACAGCTAGTAGAAGCAAACACTAAATCTTATGGTGCTGTTAGAATTAATTACCTCATTATCTGTACCACTAGTCACCTAGTTCCCTGAGCCTCTTCCAGGCTGGTCACGCCCTTTGGGCCGGCCTCTCCTCTCCTATATATATGTAACCTCTCCTGTAATCCTATTCATTAAGTGTATTAAGCCTGTTGGCTTGTCATCTATCAGGTGCAACAGTCATGAGGTTATGCTGTTCAGTTTTCAATTTAGTGGTTCTGTGTTACCAAGGCATCCTGATGTTCTTTTATGAACTGGGCTTTCTTTTCTTCAGCGTGGATTTGTTTGCTATTGTTATTGTCTATGTCAATGTGGCACTTTAGGAAGTCTAAGCAATGACACAACACAGAGTACGGAAGAATATAGCAAGTATCATGATTTTTGGTAGTAAGCCTCCGTTTGGAAGTAGACATTGGGGGCTATGATTTGGCATTGGCATTGAGTATACTCGAATTCAGGCGTTTGGATGTTCTCGGCATTGGCAGACGGAATCAACCGCGAATGCCAGGGGGTATTCGGCCCCGTTCAGCGAGCTCCCCTCCAATTCGGAGGCCTTCCGCTCGGTTTTGCTCTGAATTGCATCTCCACGTACTGCTTCAGGCTCCACCAAAACAGAAACCGCGGACGGGAGAGTGAGAGATCGCGCGAGAGAGGCGACACGGAGGGAGACTGCCGCCGCCACCGGCCGGCCGCCGGCCGCCGCCCGTCTTCCCTGCCTCAGCCGTCCCCATCTCCTCCGCGCAGGTTGGCCTCCGCGCTCGCCCCCATCCCCGCCTAAAGCTTCAGTCGGCCTCGCGAAACGGCGGGCTCATCCAGGCGGAAGGGCGACAGAGGGAGGGCACCTCCACCGCCGGCCGCCCTCGCCTCCACCAACCCCGTCTCCACCGCAGGTGTGCTGCCTCCATAGGGAGCCGGTTCAAGGACCGGGCGACGTTCTTCCGGCTGCCGGAGTGGGGGGCTCGAGCTCTCCTCCGGCTCCGACCCGAGCTTGCCGGGCCTCTGCCCTTCGTCGCGAGCTCCTTCTCTGACGCGAGGCGGGCGCCATCCCACGCGAGCTGCTGAGCTTCGCCGCCGCACCTGGACCGGCAAGCTCCGCATGCGCTGATCAGCGGACCGCACAGGCGAGCGGTGCGCGAGAGGAAGAAGAGCCAGCCGCTAGAGGATAAGAAAATCCTTTTTGCAAAAAGAACCTCGAGAAACCATGTAATTTTTAGTATATTTGATGTGTCTTGCATCTCTTATAAATAACCCCCTAACAAAATTATAAATTTGCAATTTAATTTAGGTATCTAATTTCTAGGTATGATGTTGTTGGAGTACTCAGATTTGCAAAAAAATTTCTCTCACCTATACCCAAAACGAAGTTTAGGTCTCCAATTTTACATATGTTGTTGGAGATACTGTTATGGTACTTTATTAAGAGACTTGGAATATTTAAAATTCGGAAGTAATGTAAGCTTGCTGTTATATGGTACTTGATGCTTGTGATCACAATTGTCATCGATTTTTCCATTTTTTATCATATTATTATAGTTTCTTCTATTATTTTTTAATATTATCATATTTTTTGTGTAAAGTAATATATATAATCATCCAATAAATATGCAAGTTGTGAAATATAGATTGTAATGTATTTACATCATTGTAGACAATCCACACTACAATTCCACGTTTGTACATCCAAACGTGAATTGGAGTTAGCTGTTTCCTTTGATTCTAGCCGTCAACTACTTGCACATCCAAACAATGGTATTGGTTTTGGAGGTCATTTCCAATTCCCCTCAGCATTGGTATTCTAGACCGATTCAATACCAAGGTCTTCAATATCTACATCCAAACGAAGCCTTATGATTTTAGTTTGATTCTGTGTGCATGTGTTCTATGGCTCTTGTACACTGTCATTCTAGTGTACCATCTAAAATGATACTTTCAATTGCCATCATGGTTTCTGTGAATATGTTTGTATACTGTTAGGGCGGGTCTATGATTTACTCAAAACTATTTGTATCATATATGTTTTAGTCCCCATTAATTGAACTCCCCATAGGGTATATTCCTTTTGTTACCTTTTCTTTTTGCATTATTATCTTAGCAGTTAACATTTGTTGCTCCATGTTGCAAGTTCTGTCCAAGTAGAATTTATTGAAGTGTTTAACAGCACTATGGATGATTATTCTTTTTTTCAACTATTTGCTCTTTTATGCACCTATTGTCTTTTTTTTTCTTGTACACCTAATTGTTTGATTTCTTGTTTGTCAATCTTCTAGCTCTAGCCCACTAAATTGAGAAATGCTTGCTTAATCTATTCCTGTTACAGGGACTGGTGGAGAGAGTATATATGGTGGAACATTTGAAGGTATTTAAATCTTTTTAATATCTCTTCTTGAAGTCTTACGATTCACTATACGTTTATTGACAATCGCTTCATAACAGTAGTATTTTTTAGTGTTTGCATAGGCACTTTTTAATTTTAGATACATGTTTTTTATATCATACTCCCTCTGACTCCAAATAGAAGTCATTTTAGGATTCTACCCCCTCCATTTTTAAATATGTAACGTTTAGGGCAAGGCATCATATATTTGAAAACAGGGGGAGTAGTTGGTCAAACTTCTTTAACTTGGCCCACAATATATAAAAAGTACACAGATTGGCAACACATGGTTGATGTTACTAGATTCATCATGAAAAATACTTTCATAGTATAATGTCACATTTGTGATGGTGTTGATGTCATAGACGAGTTTCATACAGGACCAGAGGGAGTATTAAGATTTACAGATAAGAGTAAGGTATATTATTATTGTTTTCATCAAATGATATCATATTAAGAGGCCCTGTAAAGTGTGTTAGTTTCTTTTCTTTTTTGTTGTTAACCTTATTCGCTAGCTCACTGTGATGAAGATTTAATGTTCATACTTCAGATGAAAATTTTGTCTTACGCCATGATGATCGTGGTCTACTATCGATGGCAAATACTGGACCAAACACAAATGGTTCCCAGTTCTTCATTACATTCAAGCCTGTGCCTCATCTTGACAGGTTTATTTCTATGAATCTGATTTCCAGTTTTTATACATGTCCTGTCCATGGTGCGTGATCCTTTAATTTTCGTTCAGTCTATGCGCACATGCAACAAACACAAAAGTAAGCAATCATATTCAATGCACAGAGCTTGTAGTTTATACACTGGGTTACCTAAGAAATTTTGGAAAAGAAAACAATCCATGATACTTACAGAACTGGATTACAAATCTCTGAATAAATATTGGCTTCTGAGAACTTTTAATTTAACCTTTGCACGATTAGGTATTAACAAGTTAAAGGTGACTCCACTAAAGCTCAAGAAATGTTGTGTGTTACCCTGCTTTGCAGCCTATAGCTGTGTAGAAGTTTTACAGTGTGGAAGTTACTTTGGCACATGCTTGAGAAGTAATCTGCATTGTTAACAAGTGAAATGCCTAAGAAATACAATTGGAGCTCAGAGTGAAAAGGCAATTGATTAAGATGAACAAATTTTGTTTGTTATGTAATGATTAACATGTCATGTTCTGACCTCTTTAATTTTGGTTGTTGAAGAATGAAGATCTCAGGTGTTAGTGTTATGACTTTGGGTTTAATGATTTATTATCTGAAACTTGTCCTGAGCACTGTGTGATTTAGTTTGGGTTTGGCAGCATGTTAATATCTAGTTAAGAGAATGTGAAGGTTTGCAGAATCTGCAAGAGTATTTTCCTTGGTGTATATCTCAAGATCTTAGTAGCCAATGTTCCCGTTCCCGTCCCCGGGATGGAACGTTCCCGGAACGAGGAACGACGCTTATGCAAGATTTTTACACTAAATTGTTCCCAGAACGTTCCCGTTCCCGTATCGGAACGAGGAACATGGAACGAGGAACGTGGCCACGTTCCACGTTCCCGGCTTCTAGGCTCAAGATATCTAAAGTATAGTCCTGTTTTATGATATATAACTCTTTGATGCATTTTCCAGGAAGAACACTGTGTTTGGCAAGCTTATTCTTGGAGATGATGTCTTGAAGAAAATTGAGTGCGTTGATGTCGATGGTTCATCACCTCTTTTTCGAGTGAAGATAGTGAATTGTGGTATGCATATGGAGATCAATGACCATGGATCTATGGCAAGCAAAAATGGTAGCGTTCTTTAGCAATGTGCTACAAGTACATATAAACCACAAATATTTCAATATTGAAAGAATTTCAACTTTTATATAGAGATTACAGATATTGCAAATATCCTGCTTCAAGTTATTTAACACCTTTCCTGTTACGTGATTCTGATGCCACAGATAAAGTGAAAGCTGATAACTCAAACCTCTCCAACTATATAGCTTCTGGTGGAGAAAATAACGAGCAGAAACTAAAGAGTCATAGTAAGAGGTCTTCAAAAGGCAGAGATAGTAGTATCAGCCCAATCAAAAGGCCATCCATTTGCCCTGTCGAAAGCAGTACGAGCACTAATGGAACCAAGCAGAACATTGGACGAAGCCCCAGCAGGAGCCCGTCTAGAAGTGCTAGCAGCAGTTCTAGAAGCAAAAGCAAAAATACTAGTTCCTCTGATGCTCAAACAAGAAGTTTCAGTGGGAGATCAGGGAGTCAATTGCCACGGAGGAGTCAGAATGCAAGCCCAGAAGTATCTCCTGTGCATAGAAGAATGAGCAGAAGCCCCCCTGTGAGCAGCAGAAGAAGCATTAGCCCAACTCGAAGTGTTAGCAGGAGCCCTGTAAGACGCTCTAAGAGGAGGCGGAGCCGAAGCCATGGGAGATCATCTGGAAGAAGTTCTGTCCATGGCCCTTCATTACATCGTCGACCTTGTAGGAGTGTCATCAGGGGTGCTAGTCCACCTTGCAGTCGCAGGTCGAGATCACCCTCATCTGATCATGGTGGAAGCACGTCCCGGAGCGGTGGTTCTTCTGATGGAGCTCCAAAGCGTATAAGGAAGGGTCGTGGTTTCACTAGGCGTTACTCCTTTGTACAAAGATACCGATCACCCACTCCCGATCATTTGCCCGTTAGGTCAGACCACTATGGTGGGAGACACAACCGTGACAGGTAATCAGTTGAATATATGCTGTGCCCATTTTTCAATTGTGAATAGCTAGCGATTGATGCTTTGTTCTGCAGGTACTCAAGATATCAGAGCTCCCATCATCACAGACGGTACAGAAGTTCATCTAGAGGAAGAGCCTCAGCTAGGTAAAGAGACAATGTCACTTGTCTCAGAGCATGTAGCATCTTTCTTTATGGCTTGAAACTTCATATGTACTACAGTTCGCATCTGGTTCTACCATTTGGTCAACTATTTGATGCCATGATATGTGTGGTGACTGGCGAGTGGTGTGCTGATTGATGTCCACTTCTTGAAACTGTGCAGGCGTAGGAGCCGTAGCTGAAGCATCTCACTGCTGATCACGTTTCGTATGTGCAGCAATAGCTCGGTAACTCATCTCCCACCATCTGCTGCGATGAAGAACATAAGGTGATACTGGATAGTCATTCTCCAGGACCAAGTGCCCTTTCAGGTGTGGTACGGGTCACCGTCATCAGTACAAGGCTAACTTTCATGAAGCGATTCGTTCCACCATCTAGCAGTTGGTGAGTACTCCGTACAGTAGCTTTTTATGGGAGGTGTCTTGGAGAACTGTACTGATGACCCTGATCTGGTCCAAAGGTCTCGGAACCACCTCGCTTCTGCATTTCCACATGGTAACAAGCGTTTGAAATGTATGCATTTTTCGTCGCGATTTTGCACGCAAGGAGAACATGTGGAGTATTTTAGATTGACTCCTCAGCATCCTCGTGTTTTTTTTTCGAGACAGATGGCTGTTGACCCCATGTGATCTTTGCTTGTTCCAGCCTTGTCTAGTCCACGCAACATGCCCGGATGCTCTTGTTTTATTGTTTCTGCTAGCTTGCCGTTGTTTCATTGGTATTACTCCGTATAATATAATCGACGCGGAGGGGCTGGAGGGAATGAACCCAGGATTTACCGGACCGCGTCCACGACCACGAGTCGTAGCGCCGAGCCAGCGCGAAGCTGCGCGGCTGCCCAACGCTGACGCGGCACCAAAAAGCACCGCGCCGTGTCGTCAAAGCGCGCGCCGGAACGCGGTCGTTCCCCCCACCACGCCACCACACCCCCAGCTCACCTCACCCACCCTTGCCCAGCGCGGCGGCGGCGGCGGCGGCGGCGTTCACCCACCACCACGCGCCCGTCGTGCGCACCGCGAACGGGGTCGCGGCGAGGGCAATCTGATCGGCTGCCGAAGGGGACGAGTTCCCCCGACCCCGCGCCCGCGCCACATCCACGAGGTCGCCGCGCGCCGGCCGCGGTCTCTTCTCGCCGAGAGACCACTGCCCGACTCGCCGGGCGAGCGATGAGGCGGTCGTCGAGCGGGGCGCGCGTGGCGGAGGGCGGCGGCGGCGTCAGCGTGAGCGAGGCGGCGCTGCCGACGTACGACCCGCTGTCGGCGGCGGGGCGGCGGGAGGCGGCGTGGACGCGGGCGCTGGCGCGCGCCGTGCACTGCATCCCCGTGGTGCTGCTCGTCTGCGCCTTGCTCCTCTGGCTCTCCGCCTCCTCCCACACCCACCTTGGTAAGGTTCCCCCCTCGCCCTGAAGGCCCTTTCCTTCTTCCCGGTTTCCGGCGGAGGCTGAGCTGAATTGGCGATTGCCATTTGCCCAAGGCTGGTAGCTTGTGATCTGAACCGCAATGTGTGTTTCCTTCTTCCCGGTTTCCAGCGGAGGCTGAGCTGAATTGGCTATTGCCCAAGGCTGGTAGCTTGTGATCTGAACCGCAATGTGTTGCGGGAGGGGTGTTCCTGAAATGATATCAATTGGCGCTGGAAAAATGTAGTCTGATTGTATCCCACCATCCCACCATCAATTAGGACGCGAGAGTAGCATTTCAGCTGGACGGCGATGTGCCAAACGTATTGATGCCTCTAATACTAACAATGCAAATTGCAAAATTAAAGTGCGTATAAGATAGAAAATCCCAGTTTAAAACGAGAATAAAAGAAGATGGAGAATGTAGCTACCCACCTGCCTGACTCTCCTTGCCTGTTTCAGTCTCTTAGATTAATCTCATTTGCAATTACAGTCAAGGCACTAAAAACTGTTCCTTTTGCGTTGTGAAATGGTTGCACTAAAAGCTGTCGAGGCCCAACCTTGATTCTTGGTTGTCACCAAGGATAAAAGTATCCAGCAGGCCAGCAGCATTGCACCACTAACCTGAGAAGCTGGAACATGGACTAGTGTATGGTAGAAGGGCATCTTTAGGTTTGTGGGCGGCCATCCATCCATGTTAAATGCAGGCCATTGCCATGTTTCTAGCAGCCAGCCTCCAAGTTTCTTCCTATATTAAAGTCATTTGCTCCTTCTTCTGCCACTATTTGCACCGTTGTTGCCAAACATATTAACGATGCAAAATTAACTAGAATGTAGCCGCCCGCCTGCCCCTGGCTCTCCTAGTCTGTTTCAGTCCTCCAAATTCAGGAAACATAGGGAAAATGTTTATTCTCTCAGATTAATCTAATTACAGTTTAGAGTTTACAAAGTGATTCTTTTGCTTTGTCAAATGGATGCCCTAAAAATTGTTAAGGCGCAACCTCAATTCTTAGTTGTCACCAAGGAGGAAAGTATCTAGCACACCAGCACCAGTAACCTGAGGAGCCAGGACATGGGCTAGCTTACAGGCATCTTCAAGTTTGTGGAGGGACATCCTTGTGTAGGGCCACTGTCCTGTTTCCAGCAGCTAGCCTCCAATGTTTCCTCCTATATCAAGTCATTTTCTCCTGTCTTGCATGTTTGCTTCTTGCACAATAGCTGTACAGAACATGCTTTTTTTGTGGAGTTGAGGTACAGTATAACAGGGAATGCAATGCGCATGTTCTTGAAATATTCTTTTACTAAGGAATAAGGAAATATTATAGTTGTGGATGCCAACACTGCAATATCACAGAACAAGTTTACGATATGGTTACTCTGTCAGAACTCATGTGCCAATTTAAGAAATCGTCTATTTGATTTGGGTATCTGTCTCCAGCTCAAAGTGCCTTTTGAAATGCGCGTCAGTTGTATTTGGAGAACCATTTATTTGATTTGGGTATCTGTCCATGCCCTCACACTTCTGTTGACAGTTATGATCTTTCAAGTTCTTCAATGCGTTTGATGGTCACCACCACTGACAATAAAATTTACTATAAAAATGTTCCTTTCTGTGTGTGTTTTACGCCACTGAAAGACTTTCTAATGTTCATGATTTTGCTATCTATACAGATTGAGAATCAGTGGGAATCATTAGTGGAGATGACACAGCTAGAATCTGATTCTGCAATACAAGTGAAGTAGAGTTCTAAGTTCAAAAGGAGAACAAAAAAGGAAATTTCGATCACCCATGATCTGGCAATACGCAGATATGACTGAAATTTATAGGATTAGCACAGGAAGTTCTACTAGCAGGTTTTCCCATACTGAGTTGAGCTGATTTGGCTCAATGTTACATATTGTATACAAATGCCATGTGTATTCTTGCCCAACACCATGCATACAAATACATGTTCTAATATTATTTTTGTACAAGTTGTGTTATTCGTTGCACATTCTGTACATGTGGATGCCATAATATGATATTGGTAGCTCAACCACGTTGCCGTTGCTTGTATTTGCCTCAAAGAAGCTTCTCATTAGAACTTCCAGCTTGTACTTTACAGAGCTACATCTGTCTTGTAAGTAATCCACCTCCAGCTTGTACTTTACAGAGCTACATCTGTTACTTGTACGTATGAACAAGGAAAGCACTTTGTATTTAGCGCTTGCAGAGCTGGAACAAAATTACAGTATAAACCATGGTAACGAGTATGAGTTTATTTTTGTGTTGCACGTATTTTACTTTTTGACGAGATCTGTACGAATCCCTAACTATTTTTTTGAAAGATCGAATCCCTTACCAGTAAACAGTCAATATGTGATGCTTCGGAAATCTCGAAACGTCATCGATTTGTAAACATTAAACAATAATGAAAATCTTTAATAGCATCTATTTCCAGCTAGAGATTGCAGCTGTTTGGTTGGGTTGGGTGGTACTCCCAAGTTGGCCTTTGATTTGGACAGGGACGCTCCAATCACCAAATTTCTCTGCATTTTTGACAGAGAGCGACGGGCCAAAATACAGCTGAATAGCGACCAAACGTTCTGTCTCCACGATCGCAAGAACCCTGCAAGCCGATGCTTCTGGTTCACAAAATCGTCACACAAAAAGAGTTGGGGCCTTGTGAACCTATGACCCTTCTGCAAGTTCATCACATCTCAAATTCCCGATAGAACAAAGCTTGGTATATCCACCCGATGGGATAAGCCTGCGCTTGTTCCATGCGTGAAGCAAATCCGGCATGCCTAAACACGTGACCACGAAGATTTCGGAGCCCGGGACGCAATGCGATCCCGGCCGGATCCTCACGCGTCGCTGTCAGCGATGCAAATCGAGGTGTCTCCGTCTAAACTTGGCCTATCTCTTTGATGGACAACCGCCTCCAAGAAACGCAATGTGGCACGGCCAATGGGAGCCATTCGTTGAGCCCAACCAAACCATGACCTGAAAGCTACTGGTACCACAAAATTTTATTTTGCAATAATTAAATATAAACTACTTTTTTTTAAGAATAGTTTGTGGAAAGGGGTTTTCTTTGTGCTGTTTTTGTGTGTGTTCTTTTTTGTTGGGTCATCTTTCCGGCACGCAAGGAATATGAGAACCAAGTAATCAAGCAAAGCAAAACCAGCTAATTAATGTTAGAGAAGGGGGGAAATCCGTATAGCAGCTGCTAAACGTGACGGCCAAGCCATTAACGCCGTTCACCTGGATGAAGAGGAGTATGGCTTGGGGCATACAGCATACTAGAGCTTGATGGCCACGAAAACTTAAGGAAAAAGAATACTGGTTACAAGTACATGGTAAAACGTCAAGCTACTCTCCCTGTAGAGGTAAAATGTGTTCTTGACTAAAGGTATCTTTGGTAAAACTTTCCTCAAGTAATGAAACCAACAAACATAAACACTAATTGAGAAGCAGAATATGTGATACTCCCTCCATTCTTTAACATTTGACATTGTGCACTGCAATTTTGAACTAACCAATGTAAAAAATAGAGTAAAATACATAAACAGTCCATAAACTCGTCTCGTGGTATCATTTAGGTCCTCCAAACTCTCAAAACGCATTCTTGAGTCCTTAAACTTGCTAAATTGTGTCATCTAGGTCCAAAGTTCCAGAAATATCCCTATGCATGATGACATGTCTGCTAATTGAACACGATTTTTCATACTATTTCTTTCACTAAGTTAGTTTTTTCCACCACAATACTTAGAGAACTTTATTTGATTGTATCATAGAGCAATTATAGATTAAAAGATGGACAAACGTAAGCATTATAGGGGTATTTTTGGAATTTTGGACCTAAATGACACGCTTTAGCAAGTTCATGAATACTAATGTGTATTTTTAGAGTTTAGAGACCAAAATGACACCCCGGGACAAGTTTAATAACCACGGGTGTATTTTACTCTAAAAATAATCAAGAAACAGATGTGAATGTACCGTAGATTAATTGTTAAGATTCTTTATGGTTAACCTGCCTACCCGAGTTCAACTTATAACTCAGTAGGAGTCGTATTTTTCTAAATTTAATGTAGGATTTAACCGGCGGCTATTTTTTAGTGGTAGGCAACGTTTTGTTTGATAGCGAAATGCATATGGTAACCTTGTCAATCTCGAGTTATGTCGGCTCGGTTTTTCGGAGGTGCTTTTGGTTGCGTGCGTCTATTCATAGAGGTGAGTGCACATCCATGTATGTTAGCACTATTTCATGGGAATGATGCAGATATTGATAATTATTGATTAAGTTTTTGTTGGAAACGAAATAAGTTCAGCTAAATCATTCACCACACAAGAAGGGCGGGCTTGGTGCAGCGGTAGAGCCTACCGTCTGTAACCGGAAGGTCCCGGGTTCAAGCCCCAGCCTCTGCACATTTGTGCGGGTAAGGTTTGGGCGCTATTACAACCCTTTCCCAGACCCCGCACGGTGCGGGAAGCCTACGGCACTGGGTACGCCCCTTTTTTTAAATCATTCACCACACAACACATGCTACAAAGTTCATCCTCAACTAGGTTAAAAAATCATGCTATGTTGTCAGGGAAAAATAAGAAAAACTAATCGGAAAACTAGGTCAAACGTGGATAACAAGTTGGAGTTCGGACCAAAAGAAAATCCATGACAGTAGAATGAAACCCATCCTCCGATCTCGACCGTGAAATGCCAATCAGACGGCCGGCAAGCGATGGGCTGGCCGAGGCCCAAACAAGGCTCCAGGGCCGTTTCGATCCAACGGCAGTGATGAGACTGACGACGACACTTGTCGCCTCGGACTCGGAAGCGCAACCACGCAACGCAGCCCATCCCTCCCACGTATATAAACCGCCTCCAGCCGCACTCTAAATTAATTAGGTTTTTTTATATCGGCTTAAATTTCCTATTTCCGGCTCTTGTATAATCGCCCCCCTCCTAATTCCTCCGCTCGTCAAATCCTCCTCGCCGTGCGGCGATTCCTCTCGTTGGCAAATCACCGAGGCGCTCCTCTCTCCGGCGGCGAATCGTCGACTCGCCCCGGCCGCCCCATCGCTGCCGCGGAACGGCGGCCCTCCTTCCACCGAAGGAGAAGAACGGCAGCCGCCGGCCTCTGGCGGCTCCACCGAAGGACGGTAGGCAAGCGGCTGATCGCTTCCGCCGCCGGCGCGTCGACCGGCATTGGATTTGGCGATCCATTGCTTTCGTTTGTTGGTAAGGAACCCTACCTTTGCTTGGATGAATTTTTCCCTTTTTTTTTGAGTCTAGTGTGTTGTGTAGATCGATCCCTTTGCCGGCTTCTATGAGCAATCAAGTTCAAATTTCCCGAGAGAGGAAAGAACAACTAGCGGTTCAACTGAGCGCTCATGCCCAAAGGCTAACTCCGCCCCCGGTGGATACGCTGGTTCATGTTTTGGCGGAACGCCTCAAGCGATTCGCTTCGATTTTGTTCTTCCGTTCTTCGATTTTGTTCTTCTGTTCTTGTAACGGATCGGTACGCCGATATGCCTGCGCCGTAATGATTCCTTCACTTGATTTATCTGTTGTTATGAGTTTTGCGCTGTTCGAGTCAAAGGCTACGGTTTCTCTTCCTAAAAACCGGTTAAGGGCTCTTGTAGATAACTGAAATCTTCGTGTTTTGACTTTCTGCTAATGTTGATCTAAATTATTCTTTGTATTCTTACATCTGTTAATCTGATTTGTTCGATTACTGATGATATCTTTGATTTTTCTTGTTTGCAACAGAGTTCTCGAAGCAAAACGATCCAATGAGATTCTTCAAGGGGAGCAAGGTGGAGGTATTGCAGGAGGCAGAGGTGCCCTTTGGTTCTTGGAGGCCTGGTGAGATCGTCTCTGGCAACGGACACACCTACTTGGTAAGATATGATGAAAGTCCAGTTGACTCTGGGGTGGCTGTTGAAAGGGTGCCAAGAAGGTTGATGAGACCTTGCCCTCCTGCGGATGATCCAGTATGCTGGACCGTGGGTAGTATTCTTGAGGCCTTTGACAGCTACTCATGGAAGGTTGCGGAGGTGGTGAGAGTGGTTGGCAAGAAGCAGTATCTCGTCCGGCTCCTTGGGTCCTCCCTGGAGTTGAGGGCACATGCATCGGATCTTCGATTGAGGAAACTTTGGCTAGATGACAGATGGATTGTGACCCAGAAGGTAATGCTTTGTTCCTTCAAATTCTCATACTAGATTGGATTTATTTATAGTAGGTGGCCAATGTAAAGATGTTTTTTACTTATTTCCATTAGCTTGATTAAACAGTTCGCCTGGTTTCGCTGTTTTATGTTCAATGAATTGGTGTCCGCCCATTAGCAGTTAAATTTCATTCCAATTTTATCTCAAGCATTAATGAGTATGCCATCGATTCTATTGACTTGTCTTTTTTAATCATTTTCAGTATTCTGCAAAGTGCTTGGATGGTTCATTCAGAGGTCGATCAAAAGATGGAAATTTAGGCTGCAACTTGGGAATGGAGAGCCATATTCAACTTGAAAACCAGAATGCTCTTGAGGGTGTAACATCTATAGGCATGAAGAGAAAATCGTCTGCTATAACAACACATCATCAATGCAGTGAAATCACAAAGAGATTGCGGACACCACACAGAGATGGAAGACACTCGAAGCTGCTTGATAGAGGTTCACTCCATTTGGCTGAAAAGGTAGATGCTGTTGATTCCCCATGCTTTATGCTGGGTGAAAAATACATGCATGCTAGTTATAAAGGGCTTACTATAACAGCTGAGAGTATATCATCCTCTGTTGGTAGCTGTAGCCCTAACAGTAGTCCCCATAAATCACAGTATAATTTGGTCTACCAAACTGGAGATGCCTGTAGTAGAACTGATGATGATGAGGCTTCTACATCTGAAAGAGAAACATCAGAACATGATAATGATGGACCAAAGGAAGAAACCCATTTACTGGAGTTGCATGCTTATCGTGCAACAATGTTAGCCTTGTATGCTTGTGGGTCAATTAGCTGGGAGCAAGAGGCTTTGTTGACTAACCTAAGGTTAACATTGAACATCTCAACTGATGAACATCTAGCTGAATTGAGGAGTTTGGTTACTCATGCTGTTACTTCCAGATAGCAATTGTAGTTACTTTCTTGGTGACATTTTCATATCTTTCTATCTTGAAATTATTGTAAGTTGGGAAATCTCATTAAGGGTTTGAGGTGTTGAGTACTTCATATGTAGTATTACTTGTGAAAAGAGTTAGTGGGGAAATTTTGTACTGCAGATATGCCAAGATTTCTGAAATTTTGTGACAGCCTCAAACTATTTATGTTCTTCATACTGAAATGTCTTTGTGTTTTTAGCCTTGCATTAGCTTATTTTGATGTTTAACACTTTACTACTGTACTGATATCCCTGATTGTGCTTTTGATGATGGAACATTACAATATTTTGATCAAAGCATGTTCAAGCAGCTACTGTTATCTCAAAGATATACTATAAGTCTCCTTCAAGGAGTCAAGTTGTGTAAATGGTAGTCTTTGTGGTGTCAATGGTAAATCTAGCTGTGCTATACTTGTCTCCAAAGGTCATGGAAATTTGTGAGTATAGGTGGTGAAATGTCCGCATATATCTTTCCTTGACATTCTATTGGCTAGTGAGCTGACTTACTAATGCATCTTTCTGTTATTTAGTAGCAGCTGTTGTGAATGGGCAATCTATATTAAGATTGTTCTTGAAAAAATTTGTAACTGCAAAAATTTGGAGAAAAAGAAATCTGATACTTTTCATGAACTTTCCAGGGCCAAGGTTGGAGGCTTGTAAAGCATCCTTCCATAGGTTCATGTAGATGGAGGAGTCTGCCACATGGTTTGCAGTGCGATAAATGTGGCAACATTTCCATCGAACTTCCATTGGTATTTTATATCTGTTTCAATATTTTTTTGCTTATAGGATAGTGTCCCAAGATAACAACAAAGGAATGTTGTTTTCATCTGAGCTTCCATTCCCTATGCTCACAAACAATAGAACAATGACCTAAGGAGCACTCGGTTTGATTACTTAGAAAATAAAAGTATAATAAGACAAAAGGGCTGCACTGTGTGGCCACTAGTATTTACTTACCTTAAACATGTACCTGAAGATTCATTGTGATCTTTTTGTTCAAAATTAAGGTCAAACAGGGTCAGGACTGTGGTTCCAAATTAATGACGGTTGCTGGACAAAAAAGGTCAAATTGGATTGGTTTGTGATCCAAAGACAAACAGGTGATCTGTCTGTTGCGTGATTTTTCGCAGAACTGGCCTGTTCCCTCTTTGGTAAGTGAACCACTGGTACTCTTGGTTTTGGATCCTTTTTCGAGGAGGCAGGCTTGAGTGGTGATATTGGCAAGGTAAACTAAAATATTTTTTGATTACTGATAATTTTTTCCTTTATTTCAATGAAAGCAACCAACAGTCTTAGCTGTTTATAGATAGGTCGCTTGCATAGAGTTCACAGAATCATACTGTTAAGTTAAGAAGTTTTTATTTCAGGATATGTTATGGATAAGCAGAATTAAGTTAAAAATCATACAAATGGTAAAATGTGGACATATGGGTAGGGCTAGAAGATATTATCTCAACCAGCAGATTTGTGCTATACTACCAGTAGGGCCATATGGGTGTTCGCCTAAGTAATCATGCATCAATTGATAAGATTGTTCCCCAAATGTGTACACAGTATGGTTTATCATCGTATGCAAGTCTATCCGATAATGGAAAATTAGTATTCCAGATATGTCCGAAATCAATTTGAAGATCTTTCTTAGGCCAGGCCCAACGCGGTTACCTCACCGGTGGCTTCGCACGCCAAGTAGGCTCGGACTCCACGGTGGAGCTCCTGCAGTAGCCCCGCAGGGTGTCAGAACATCCTGCAGAAGTCACACCGGCCTCGGGAGAGAGAAAGACAGCAACGATAGGTAAAAGAGAAGAAAAATGATTCACCACTATGGTCCACTTGAGGCTATTGCTGCGTTGTGTGATCAGTGTCTTTGTTGATACCTTATTAACATTTTATTAACATGGACAATGAAGCCACTACTTGATATTTCATTGTGCCTGCCCTTAGTGACCACATGTCCACATACATTACTGTGTATTGCACTATGCTTGTTGTGTGTCACTGAAAGGTTTTGTGTTGAACACGAGGTGGTTTTAGTTTACTGCATAAAATTGTTTTATACCCCCTGCATAAATAGAATACTCCACGCATAAATGGAGTATTAAACTACTGGGAAAATTGCTTTGCAGGGTACAACTCAATGTGTGTAAGAAAAAAATGATGCATATTCTCTTATGTTAGAGTATTGCTTTCATTTGCTTTAAAAAAATCATTGTTTCCTTGATCTCCTAAGGGCCCATTGCAGATATTGTGATATGGTGTAGTGCCAATTTGTTTGTTTACAAGATTTTAATCCACCATATGTGGTATGGCTTAGGGCAATGCTGAATAATTTTCTGCTTGTATGAGCTTATATAGCTTACAGTGTACAATGTTCACCTACACTTGTGTATAGGGAATTATCAGGTAAAAAGAAAAGTGGTTTAGGTGAAAAGAGTGTGAGAATCAAACATAAGTTCTCGAAAGTTCTCAGATGAGATGTAGTGCATGCTCTTCTCTGTCTGGTGTTTTATTTTTGGAGAATTGTACCCTTAGCAATGCAATATTTTATCTAGTATGTTGGCATCTGTGGAAGTAAAGGAGGTTTCTAGGTTTGATTCTGCAGTGGTAAACTGATCTTTTACTGATAGACAATCAATATACATACTCGTCATTGTATTAGTTCTTTCCAAAGCTCATACAAATGTGGGCTCAGGGCTTGCAACTGATTTATGTGTACATAATACCGTTGGGGTCATATTCTGTTGCCTTGCATTAAGCAAACTAGCAGCTACAGTGATACATCAGTCATCTTATACATGTGGCTCATCTGTTCGAGTGCTTTGTTCAGATGTTTCTAATGCAGATGTTGTAGCTTGTGTTCATGAAAGATGTGCCACTCACTTGAAGCTTAAGGTCGATGTGCCACTCACTTGAAGCTTAAGGTCTTTGCAGCTGCTGTACTTGGAAGCCCAGTTCATTTTTTTCTTGGTGTACTGTGCCACTATTGCCATTATTGACTTAAGCTGATAGGCCTGCAGTTTGAAGAAACATGTTTGAAATGTAATGGATGGTGTATTGCAGACGGCCACCTTTTCTCAGTAGCAACATGGTAGGCCCACCTGGTGGTTCTGATCAGCAAGCGACAAGCAAGTTAGTCAATGTTATAAGCATTGCGAAGAATTTCGTCGTGGTGTACGACGATGTACCTTTTTTTTTCTCTCATCCTTCCATTGAAGCCACGCTGTTCTTGCGTGTTTGGAAATTCATGTACCTTAGTTACATCTGTACCTTGATGTGCCCTTTGAAGTTCAGCTGATATTGTTGCTCCGTGGTTGACAACAAGTTTGTACTCCATCCGTCCTAAAAAAGAAGACACTCTAGGACAAATTAAGGAGAGAGTAAAATGACCTTGATTGCCCCTGATTATTAGCCATATTTGACACTAATAATTGATTGTTGCATGCATATGCACTATAGTAGAGGATAAATTTTGAATGCTAGAGTGTCTTCTTTTTTGGGACGGAGGGAGTATTGTTTACGTATGCATATATTTTCAAAGAGAATTGTTAGAGTGAATCATTGGTGTTTCTGGATAATGCTAGCAGATTGGAATAGGTTAAAACTGGGCTAGTCCAAACTTTGTAGCCCTAATGGCTTTACCTACCCGGGCCAGATCTAGATGTCTGGGCTCGTCCATAAATTCGCAGAGCTAATGGGCTAAACTTTGCTAGGCCAGATATAAAGTGGGCTCGTCCAAAATTCGCAGGTATTGGCCAACCTAGCTGGGCCAGATCGTCGGCCTAATGGGGTCAAGCCTATCTCGTTGGCCAGCTAATGAGCTGGCTCGTCGGCCTAATGGGGTCAGACCCTGGGCTCATTCAAAATCCGTAGGCCTAAATGGAACAATCTAGCTGGCCCGATCAAACCCATCAATCGAAGCGTTTAGAAAGATCACGTGCAAAGCACGAATTTTTTCGCTGCATGATCATCCATCCATTCAGCACTCATCTGATAAAATCATGGAACGAAGCATTTTCTCTTCTTTTTATCATCAAGTGATGCTCTCTATTTTTTTTTGTGTGATGGTGTTTCTGATTTTGGATGATACGCATAGCATCACTTCACCGCAGAGCACCAAGAATCTCAATTTCCGTGGAAGGCATCCCGGCGTATTCCACTTCTGCAAGGCCAGTAAATGAGCCAAGTGGAAGGAAGGATTAAGGAAGGCTCTGCACTCTGCAGCCTGCATGTGAGATGAATGAGCCAAGCCATTTCCACAAGCTGACAAGCATATCTCGTTGTAAACCAGCAGATTCAGAGAACGAACCCGGGGCCACGCCGTCCGGCGCCGGATCAGGCGACAGCGGCGCGACCGGCGCCGGGGACCAGGCTGCTGCCGCCCGCTCCGGCTCCGGTCCCGGTGGTGCCCATCTGCGCTCTGCCGCCGCCGCTGCCGCCGCCGGCGACGACAAACAACGTCGTCGTCAGCCATAATTGATCGGCATGTCGTCGCTGCAGGCTGCCAGTGCCGCCACCACCACCCTAACGAACTCCTCGGTGCTCTGACCCGTGCCGCATTTGCAGTCGCAGTGCGTGATGGGCCTGGGATGGCTGGCTGATGATGATGCGTCCTCTGAGCAAAAGCGTAGTAAAGGCTGATCGATACGAGCCATGGCATGGCAGCGGCGATGTATATCCTTCTGCTACTCTGCACATGCTGCAGATCGAGTACACCTCCATCAGTACTCTGCAAGAATGTGGCTGGCAAAGCTGGCCGTTTGCGAGGGGGCAGCACACTGCCACAATCTGCCAAGGGTTTCATCTCGCCGTAAAGATCTTTGATCCAGCCCTCATCAGTCTCATGCACCAACCACCAGTTCATTCGAAAGATTAACCTCTCTGACAGTAGTTACAGCTGCCATTTTTACGTGTCGATGCATGAGTGCCACCAGTCTAGATTTCTAGGCCACACGCATGTGACTTTGTGAAGCCTAATTCTCGGACGTCACGGCGTTTGGGGATTGCTTGGTTCAGCCTCTGGAACATACAGGCTGCCAATAATCACGCTCATCAATTCATGCATGGGGACGCATATGTACCACTGGATCAGCTAGCAGCGGCGAGGTACGGCGCAAGGCAACAAAGAAACTTACGAGGTGCTGCTGCCGCTGTGGACCTGCCGTGTTTGTAGCTCTCGGCTCCTAGCAATCAGCTACATCCATTCCATGATAAGCTCCACTTCACCTGTCCCTTTGGAGCAACTCATGTTTCTGATGAGCCCGCGTGGCCTATCTCTTGCCATGTGCCTGAGCATGTGATGATGGACGCGCGCGGAGAGATAGAGCTCAAGGATCAAGAGCCTGATGATGACGGTTTGGTCAGGCAATTGATGGTTGGAAAGGTGAGGACGATCTCGCCTAAGCCGTGGCAGTTGTCGTCTAACTGATTCTTTCCGAATCAGGTCAGCTCGGAGTGTTGATATTATGTCACATGGGTGTGTGATTCTAGCACTAGTGACATTTCTTCAGAAGCCACAGATTTATGCTTCGATGCTGACAGGTAGCGGAAGAATGTTCATTTAACAGCGAAAATAATGGAGTCGAGTTGGATACATGATGGCCATGCGCAGATCAGGTGAGTACCCACTAGTAGTAACTGCTCAATCAGCTCTAGACTCAGCTACTACACCAAGCCGTAACAAAATATTGTTATGACAATTTACAGATGTTTTTTTCCAAAAAAGAATTGACAAGTTATTGCAGCAATCAGGTAATTAAGCAAAGGTTGATACTTCTGCATGTTCTTGTCATATCATTGAATGATTCATCCAACTCAAATGCTCATAAGACACTGTGTTTAGCCTTAGAGCATATATAAATATCGTGGACAGCAAGGCGATTGTGATTCATAAGGATGAGTGTGCGTGTGTATGAGCGCGCCTTTGTATCTGTACTAGTGTTTTTTTCTTAAAAAAACGGTCTATGTGATTAATTTCTTGTCAACGCAGCATGTGTTCTCCTTGGTAAAAGATTAGCAAAGAATCTAGCTAGCTAGGGCAACCCACGGTACTCTCAGCTAGCCCACCATAGGCTATATATGGAATCGATCAGTACCACCAGTAAACAAATCAACTGTGACGAGTCATGTTATCAATTAAGTTGAATTGTACTAGCTAATTGTACATGTGCCCTATTACTGAATTTATATGGTACATCAAGCACTGGCATAGTGATTTTGATAGTGCAAATTAGCGAAGAATTTAAACTAATGGTCAACCACCATTCTGTCGGTTAAGCCATCATGAATTCATGAGGGATCTATCCACAGCACTTCAGTAGCAGTTGTGTCACTATGTAAGGACTTGTCATACCTACAACACTATTTTCTATCACTGTCATCATGTGCTGATGATAACTTAAAGTGAGAACACGCAAGATAAAATAGTCGTGTCCTTTGGATCAAGGGCCAGTAACGCCTTAATTTGTCAGGTTATTTGTTTTTAAATTGTTCAATATAGGCCTGTGTTAGTACCAAGTTGTCCTTGTTTTGGTGTAGTTCTTAATGATCAAGAGGCATATGCCTCTCCCAGAAACATAGATTTCATCGTTGTTCCTTCACAGTTCTGCGCCCTCATGCATATGATTGCACCATGAGATTCCTCCACATTGTATGCATTGGAATTCAGAACTCGGGATGTGCAAAACGACCAACCCGTTAACTGCACATGATGATCCAGAGGCAGAAGGGAATGGGCATCTGCTTGAATTGTTTGGTACAAGTCTGTTCTCATTTTCATCTGTAGCATAATCCAATCGATAGAAGTATGCGAGTTATTGCACAATTCAATTCTTGAGGATTAGTTTTTTCATTCAGCCTTGTTTTCAGAGTTATGCACTAGTTGGTTTGTCATGAAAGATATGTCACCATTCTGAATATTTATTTCTTTATTCATGAGAGTCAGGCAAATACTCCATGTCATGCATGTTTCTTTTAACTTTGCATATGTGCCGCGCACGCGTTTAATTTCAATGCAAACCTAAAACTTTTGGATCGAAACTGTGACTTTTGCGAACTACGATAGCTTCAACCACATCCTATATCTTATAGTTGTTGAACTCTCAAAGGACCATGCGATGTTCCCTCGGTACAGTTCTAGAGTGGTGATTATTGCAGGCATTGCTTGAAACATCAGAATAAAAAAGAGAGCACTAAACGTGCATATGCATGGTGGAAAAGTCGCTGCTTGTGAGGCACCAAAAGGGATCTCTAGCTTCCTACCTGACATGTCTTCCTAGCTTGATTGAGGGGCTAATTTTAGTTCTAGAACCCATATTTCCAGCAGTAAGTCTTATCAACTTCAGTCGTCCAGGCCTTTAGCTGAAAAAAAAGTCTGACCAACTTCAGCTGATTGCTCCTTATATGCTGCTTAATTACTCCATCTCTGTCTCTAGAAAGGTAAACATGACATGTTTTAGCCATAAGTTTGTTTGTCATTTGAAAGCAAGCTAATGTGGTAGCTACTACCATCCTAGAAATTGAAACAAAGCCTTTTCAGATCACTTATACAAAAAAAAAGCTAACGTCACACACCTAAGATTTGCTGAGCTAACGTTGGCCTTGGCAACGTACGCATTATTACAGAATTGAGTCACATGGGCTCCCTCTCTATTTTATGGATAGGAAGCACTGTTGCGGAGACTTGCAGCAAATGCTACATTCAGGAAGCAACAAAGAACTTGTCCTGTTTCTACTGTAGCACATGCCTCTCTACGTCCTTAGGCGGCTCACACTCATCTTCCCTTATTTCCCTCCGAATATTTAGCCTGGTTATCGAGATTCCTTTCTGTATACCAATTCCTTCCGCACTCATCTCTCCTTTATCATCTTCCCCTATACCAATTACCACATATTTTATTTTTCTTTTTTTTATTTCCCTCCCCCCTCCTTTTTTATTCCCTCCCCCCTCCCCGGTCCCCACGCCGCTCTCTCCCGGCCCTCTCCTTCCCCGCCGCCGCCCCTCCCCACGCCGCTCCCCTGCCGCTTCCCTCCCCACGCCGCACGCCCGCACCGCCGCCTCGCCTCTCTCCCTCCCATCCGCGTCGTTCCCCTCCCTCCGACCTCCCCAGGCGGCGGCCCAAGCAGGCGGCGCGACGGGCGGCTACGCGCGGCGGCGATGGCGGCTGCGGCGGGCGTGGGTGCGCCGCGCGAGGGCGGCGGTCCGGCGGGGCGGCGTGGCTCGCGCGGAGGCGGAGGTGGAGGAGGAGGAAGATGAGGCACGGCGCTGCACGAGGCGGAGGCGGCGGTGCTCGAGCGCGGCGGGCGGCCCCTCGCGGCGGCGAGTTGCTGCTGCTCCTCGTCCTCCAGCTCCTCGCGGGGACGACGGCCGGCCGGTGGAGCGGGAGCAGCGGCCCGGCCATGGAGCAGGGGCGCGGCCAGCACGGCGAGCGGCAGTGGCAGGAGCGGCCGGCGCGAGGGCGGCGACCAGCGCGGCCGCGGGCGGACGGCGGTGAGCAGCAGCGAGTCGAGCGGTGCGGGGTCTCTCTCCCTCTCTCTCTCTCTGCGCGTGGGTGGCCGTCACGGACGAGGTCCGAGCTCCTCTCGCCGGCGCTCGAGCTGTGAGTGCGGTGCGGAGGGGAGGGAGCGGCGGTCAAGGCGGAGCGCGCCGGCGGGAGCACGACGGCGGGCCTCCTGCTGCACCTGCTGCCGGCTCGGCGGCTCGAGGTGCTCCTAGATTGGCCTCCACGGCGACAGGCGGCTTCGGGAGAGCGGCGACCGCGGCGGCTTCGCGTGGGCAGGCGGCCGCGGGCGTGGGCGAGCGGCGCGGTGGCGACAGTGACGGCGACGGCAAGCACGACGGCGACGGCAAGTCCTGGAGTGCTCCCTCTCTCTCTCGCTCCTCGGGCGGCGCTCGGCTGTGGAGGCGGCGGAGGCCAGCGCGGCTCGCGGAGCGACGGCGGTGTGCGGCAGCGGGAGTTGCGACGGGCGCGGGAAGGACGCTGCAGTGATGGGCCCGCCGCCACCGTGGCCTAGTAGGGGACTCCTCTCCCTCTGCCAGATTTGGAGGAGGGGAGGCCTTCCGCGGCGGTAGGGGAAGGCTCCCAGGAGCCCGCTGCAGGGGTCGGTTCCCCTATACGTTCCCCCAGGAACGTGTAGGGGAGACCACTGCGAACAGCCTTAGGGGACCATGGCAATTGAAGTACACATGCCGAGGAAACACCGCTTGCCCATCCCGTACATGCATAGCACTCTAGCTTGTTTGTGACCTCCCTAAGTAAGACCAGTGGCAACATTATTGGATAACCTCCCGATGAGGCCCCTTTGTGTATGTACTTGCTGCATGTTCCAACAGAAACCAACGACTGAAATACTGAATAATGGATATATGCGCGCGTTGCCAATCACAAAGGTTCTGCATGCTGAGCAAAGATCAGCAGCAGTTGCTCCGAAATTAAAGCCACCTATCCCGTTGCGCTGCTTGCATTTGCCGCACCTGCACCATCGTGCTGGATATCGCATTAGCATTATTGACACGGCGAGCTTTGAACTGATGTGTGAAGACCACGCTAGCTATTGCCCCAGCCGCGTTGCCGATGAGTGGTCTTCGTCTTCGCAGTGTGGCATGCAGTGGCGCGACGCTGCAGGTGCATGCAGTACTCTTCCGGCCTTGCTCTACAGTCTATACAGTGAGCGCGGGCCGGCGGGGCACAGAGGTGTAGCCTGACGGGCAATCATTGCATTGATGCCCGGACCGGCCGGATGGACCAGCGTGATCTGCTGGCCGGCGACGCGGCACCAACAACGCAAGGACGCGCGCCTTTTCCGTGCGCTGCGGCCACTAGCTCCTACTCCATGGCTGGCTGCGGCCGGCCGGTCAGGCTTGGTGGTGGCGCCCGGCCGGCCGGCGTACGTCCATGCAGGGTGACGGCAGCCGGTGGCTAGATCTGGGACCTTCCGTCTTTTAGCAACCTAGTCCTCTGCGTTCTATATGCCGTAGCGTCCTGTTCCTGTATGTAGCTAGCTAGCAGTCGAGTCAGAGATCGATTGGTCATCTGGACGTGTAGAGAGATCGAATAGCTTGGAAATAGACGTCGTCGATCTCCTAGTGGCTATAGTACCACGTTTACAAGATCGATCGGGTAAAACTTCTTTGGGCAACAACAAACAATTGACAAAAACCGAAGGTGACGAGCAAGAGGCGACGACGCTCCTTATTATCAGGTCTACTTTGCTCGCTGTCGTTATTCTTGCACGTGATTATTTTCTTCATGCATCAACGTGTATGTGTATATCTCAGTCGCAGAATGTGAGCTACGTACCATATAAACCTTAGCTTGTTTATTTGAAGATGCAAGCGAAAATTTCCTTGCCGCATTATTGACTTGCATTTCGATCGTACTCTATGCAGCAACTTAACCGGAAGGCCGCAACGCGCGCTAATAACGTACGGAGTACCTGTCGCGCTCGGCAGCATCGACTTGGGAAGAAGTCCGTCTCCAGTGGGGGACAGGATTCAAATTCAACGGCCGTCGCAACGAACTCGGACTAATCTCGTGTACTGCTGCTACAGTACGCCATCCGTCGGAATTAGCGGCCGGCCGGTCCCCTCGACCGCGCGCCGTCTCCGCAGCTAGCGTTCGCTGAATGAATGCAATACAGGCATGCATGCAGCGGCAGGTCAAAACTGAACGTACGTCAGTGTACCAGTCGTCCCTATCTTCTTGCTTTTGCCGAGTTCTTCGCGACCATCATTTGATTCGTGGCCTTCTCGCGGACTTGGCTCCACATCGTGACGACGACACACTCCTAGCTCGATCTCGTCTACCGTTGGCGCGCGCACACCGCGTGCCGGCCGAACAGATAGGGCGAGCCTCGGAAAGTCCGGCGAAGGATGGGTCACGGCGGCGACCAGGCCAGTGAGTGACGACGGCCGCGACCCGATCGAGCCCCGTTTCTACGCACTAGTACGTTACATTGCGTTCATTCGCAGGTCTAGCGGTGGTCGCAGCGTCCGTCCGGGTCGGTCGGGGGTCACGCACGCGCACGCGGAACACATGCCGCGCGCGGGGGCTCGGCCCGTTCCCGTCCCCCGCGCCCCGCGTTCCCGGCTCGGCAGCTACTGGCGACCTGACCTCTCCATCCACACCGCGCGCGCGAGCACAGCCACAGCCGAGACCGCCCCGGACCCTGGTTTTGTGGTTTGTTCGCGTACGTCCGGCGCCGTTGCTGCCTGCCGAACTGCGCGTCCGGCCACCACATGTCGCGTGCCTGCCTGCCTGGTCCTGGCTGCTAGCGCGCGCCGTCGCGTCCCGTCCGAGCCGTCGCGTTACGCCACGGATCGACCAAAAGGCTGCCGCGCGCGGCCGGGCTGGCCCTGGCCGGCTGGTTTATTTCTGGACGACGGCCACCGGCCCGTGACCGCGCGGTCGATCGGCCTGCGGATTTCACGCACCGGTCACGGCTCGCTGATCCCACCCGATCTGGCTCCCCGCCGTACGTAACGTCCTTTCCAGCGCGCTCCATCTGCTGACCTCTCTAGCTGCCTTTTTTCTTTCCTCCGGTGGAGATCGATGAACGTACTGACGGAAGCGGCGTTTGTTCGCTTGTGCTCGATCAGCACATGAAACTTGGGCATTTCACATCGGACACGTCCCGTCTGCTGGGACATCCACGGTTGGTGGGTACTATATATTATTACGTGTGGGACGTGAAGTAACACCCGTACACCCATACCGGTGGTAAATGGCCCTCACTTTTGTACTAGAAATTTCAAGGATCGGGACGAATTAGGGCCGGGCTAAAATAATACTAGTTTTTGAGCTAAATTTTGTTAGGGCCAAGTTAAATTGTGAAGGAACAAACAGGCCATGATCCATTACCACCCCTATTACACCCGTGGAAACCTTATCCGTAAATTAAATTTGCCATGTTGCAATCAACGCAGAGTCCATAGGATCTTAAACTTTCTTTTGTTTGCTCCAAGTTTCCAACACGAGCCTAGATATAGCTAAGCACGCGAGGGCAAAACCATCGGCAACCTGTTCGATTTTACACGCGCAAATCGCAACCATTTCAGGTTCACTCGTCTCTAACTCGTGTCGTGGCTGCTCTCGCTTGGAAGTAATATAATTTGGAATGCTCAAATTCTAATCTAGTGTTATGGATTTTGCCATCTGATCCCCTAGCCGATGAAGCACCGTGGAGAGGAGAGAGAGAGAGAGGAGGGAGAAGAAGAGAGTGAAGGTGAAAAAAAAAGACTAGGCCGTGTTTCACAAGTTCTTGAAAAAAAAATTCCAAAGGAATCTTGCATGCATGGAGGATCAAATGAAGTCTATTTGCAAAACCTTTTCAGGGATGGATGCAACTTTGTGCGGCGAATCTAATGAGCCTAATTAGTCCATGATTTGCTACAGTAATGCTGCATTAAACATCCTCTAATCGTGCGTCAAAGGCATCATTAGATAGGTCTCGCGAATTAACCCGGGATTGTGAAGGTAGTTTTATAAACTGACTTTGTTTAATACCCTTAATTATTGATCAAAGGGGTGGAAAAAATTTTCCACCCCAAAGAAACACAGCCCTAGAGGGAGGAAAAATGCTCTGACTAACCATGATGTGATCGTTATTGCTAGTCGATGAGTAGAGGATGGCAAGGGCAATGGTTTTACACTAAAGTAAAGATTACTAGATGGGTTAAAAATGTGTGCCGACAACTGATATTGACTAATGTATATGGATGCACATTTTCAGGGTGGACATTTTCGAAAAAAAAAATCAGGGTGGAATGTATCGTCATTTTCTCGGTGGAGGTTCAGGTACTGGTTGTCCAATTCAGATTCTTCAATAAATTTTGGTGTCTTATTTATTCATCCTATTTATTTTAGTGAAAGTGTGTATAGTTTTACTACGGTCTTAGTTTGATAGTTAGATTGTTTCTCTTCTCCGTTGTTAGATGACCATCTTTACTACAGTTTGGCTAATGAACTTTTGCACTCCTCAAGTCAACTTTATCTACATTTTCTTGGTCCAACTGACGTATCAGTTAGGGGAATGAATGGTCGGATTTTTACCTGTGCGGCGTTTTTTTTTATCCTGGCGTGCTTCATGGTTCACGTTTCTTGTAAAGCCCTCTCTTCTTCCCCGTCTTAGGCGAAGCCTCCATAGGAATAGGATATTCGAGTTTATTAGAGATTGGTGAGCTAAAGAAACCTACGGTGCCAAGATTTGGAAGATAGTGGGCTCGTCGCGAGTGTGAGGACCTCAGATGTAGGTAGGAGCATTGCCATATGAGTTTTTTTTTTGACACGTTGCCATATGAGTTCATAGAGTGTAACTGGTGGGAAGGGCCAAATTAGATGTGCGTATGTAAAAAACAATGGCATGTCCGGAGGTAGGTTGGCATGGTGTTGAAGACGAGGAAGGAGCTTGGCACAAAGGGCCTGACACCACGTAAGATGGCATACGGATACGCTACTTCAGTAGCTCATCAGTTCAGGTATAAACTTTAGAATCCAACGTGTATCTGTACAACAAATGCAGACTGCACAAAAAGGGCCGGGGTGCTGTGGCACGCTGCAGATTCTCCATCGAATTGTCACGGCAGCCACACCTGACACGCACCAGAACGCCGCCGACCACAGGCAAAAAGTAGAGGAGCACAAGCCTGGCCGGAATGGGAATACCGACCGTGTCCATCACAACGCCAACAAGTAGCGATCGACCCCGTCCCCATTTCATTTTGCGCTGGTTCTTGGACTTTCCCCTTCCAATCAATCCCATCAACACTACAAGATCTTTTTTTGTAAATTACATATATAAATAAACGAACAAATAAACCTGTACACACACACATCTGCATAGCTGCTGCATACACACACACGCGAGAAAGAAAGAATCCATGGAAGGAGAAGCCAACAAATGGAACCGACCCGACAGCAGGTGTGGGGTTGGTTTGCTGGTGTTCTCTTCCACGCCATCGTCAAGTCCAAAAGGCGCTGCCACTCTGCTCCCAAGTCTGGTCTAGTCTACCATTCTACCAACGGGCCGGGGGGCATTTCCGGCAACGAACTAACCGGCCGGCCCAAAAGGCATGGCGGTCCAGCCACCGGCCATGCCATGCCGCGACAGGACAAGCTTTTGTTAGTGGTTTCCTTGGCTGTTCTGTGCTCTATCACTATTCACTAGTCGCTACTACTACTCCTATGAACATCATCAGGATCGTCGTCTCCGTCGCCGGCCGGTCAGTCGTCGGACGGCGGGAGCGGCCGGAAGATCACCGGCGCGCCGTACTGCGGGTACAGCAGCATGAGCACCGTCGGCGCGTGGATGTAGTTGGGCGAGCGTGCCAGCTCGAACCGCTGCAGCAGGATCGCCAGCGTGAGCTTGGCCTCGAGGAGCGCCAGGTTCTGGCCGATGCACATCCGGGGCCCGGCGCCGAAGGGGACGAACGCCAGCGGGTGCGCCGCCGCCCTCGCCGCGCCGCCGGCGAACCGCGCCGGGTCGAACCGCGCCGCGTCGGGGCCCCACAGCGCCGCGTCGTGGTGCATCGCCATGATCGGGATCAGCAGCTCCGTGTCCCTCGGGATGGATAGGTGGTGGTTGCCGCTGCCGCCGCCGAGGGTGACGTCGTGCTTCGCCCGGCGGATGGTGGCCACCGCCGGCGGGTACAGCCGGAGCGTCTCGCTCAGGATCATGCCCAGCTGTAGTAGGGAAGAGGGAGAGGGAGGAACAAACAAAGTGAGGCTTTTTGTCATTGCGGAGTTACCGAAATGCCCCTGGGAAAGGGACTGCAGATGTCTCGTGTCTGGGAGAGACCGAGAGAGAGGAAACAAAAAAAAATATCAAAAATGAAATTTTGAAGTTGTGGGAGTTGGTTGGTGTACCGTCTTGAGCTTGGGGAGGTGCTCCTTGGACGGGAGCTCATCGCCGGCGCCGCAGACGGCGATGACCTCCCGGCGGGCGCGCTCCTGCCAGTCGGGGTGCATGGCGAGGAGCACGGTGGCCCAGGTGAGGAGGTTGGTGGTGGTCTGCTTGCCGGCGAAGAAGAAGGTCTTGCACTCCTCCAGCATCTCCGCCACGGGGATCGCCGGCGCCGTCTTCTTGCCGCCGCCGGCATTGATCATGAGCCCCAGCAGGTCGCGGAAGCCGCTGTTCCCCTTCTTGTCGTTGAGGTCCGCGTCGTCGTCGTCTTCGCCGGCCTCGTCGCTGCGGTGGCCGATGAGCGTCACGAGCCCCCGCCTGATCTCCCTGTCCAGGCTCCACGACAGCCGGTTCTTCTTGGTCGGCAAGAACCTGCATGCGAGTAAATTCAAATCAAATCCCAGCACAAACTAATTGACACGATCGAATTGCAGAGAAGAATTATTCATCTCAGTGATCCGATTGCCTTACCGGTAGCCGGGGACGAGGACCTTGCGGAAGGCCTCGGAGGCGAAGGCCATGAGGCGCGCCTGCATGCGGAACACGACGCGGCCGGAGTCGTAGCTGCGCCCGAAGGTGGCGCGCGTGATGGCCTCCTCGGCCACCGCCTGGAACCACTCCGCCACGTCCACCTCCACCTCGCCGCCGGCGCCGGCGGCGGAGGCCATGGCGCGCCACCGCTCCGCCAGCGCCGCCACCGACCTGCCGACGTGAGGCGCCAGCCGCTGCTCGCGAGAGAAGCAAGGGGAAACAACGGCACGTGCGTGTCAGTGTCGCCCCATTGATTGCCGACAGCTAGCTAGCGATCGATCGATCAAACAAATCGAGAGCTAGCAAACCGGAGGAGGGAGGGAACAGCGCGGCGTGCGCGTACGTTGAGGTTGTCGGGGAAGAAGGCCGGCGTGAGGACGCGGCGGTGGAGCGCCCACTTGTCGTCGTGGAGGCTGACGAGGCCGTCGCCCTCGAGCTGCCGGACCACCGGGTGCGCCTCGTAGCGGTCGAACGCGTCGGCGCGCGTCACCAGGATCTCCCGCACCAGCTCCGGGTCCGCCACCGTCAGCCGCGGCGTCGGCCCGAACCATATCAAGAACATCGGCCCTACGCCGCCGCCGGCCACCACGCCATTAATCAGCACGTACTCCAGAGCTCGACGAAGAACATGGCGAGAAAGAGCAGCGCGCGCGCGTACGTACCGTAGATCTTCCTCCAGTAGTGGTAGAAGGCGAGGACCCTGGGGAGCGCGTCGTGCGAGTCCGGCGGCGACATGGGCTTGGCAGCGGCCTCCGCCATGAGCGCCACCATCTCGGTGACGCAGCCGAGGAGGAGCCGGTACGGCGGGCCGCGGACGCCCTGGCGGGCGAAGTGCGCCTCCAGCCGGCGCGGGCGCCACCAGAGCGCGTCCGCCACCCGCGCCGCCACGTGCAGGAGGAGCAGCAGGCACGCCCCCGCCGCGCCCGCCGCCGCCGCCCGCCACGTCCACCACCCCTCCGCCGGCGCCGGCACCGCCCCCATCGATCGCTCGCTCGCTTGCCTCCCCCTGGCTGGCTAGCTGCTTCCGGGAGCGGAGAGGCCGGTGACGACGGCCGGAGCTGAAGGAAACACGGCGCCTGGTTTCGCGGTGCGTGTCCCGGCCGGCCACTGCTCAGGAAGCGGTTTGTTTGTTTGGAAGTGATGGATGGAGTAGTCAAGCTCAAGCAGGAGGGCGGGAAGCGGAGGCCGTTATATAGCAGAGCTGCCGGCGGCAGGCGGGCCCCACCGCCCCCCTACCCAGAGAGAGAGAGAGAGAGAGATGAGTCAACGATGTGGGGTGGAGCTGATGCTGGATTGCTGGGCACCTTCCTTCAATCCTGCATGCCTTGACCATGTCAGCCAGCTGATCTGACGTGGCATCTAGCCCCCTGCTCACTGTTCAGTCCAGACGACGAGAACCTCTGGTGTGTGTGTGATGTGTGACCTGCCATGGACAAGTTGTGTTCTTCTTCTTCTCACCTATACCTACTATCTTGGTGTGATTTGTCAAGGCGCCTAATGATTGTCATCACCTGCTAATGCTAATCATAAAAGGGGCCTGGGCTCTGGATTAGCGTGTTGGTTGGGAACGCCCGGACCTGACCTGACCGTTTTTGTCGTTGAAATCAAGGGAGAGCGGGTTAGTTGTACTTGGACACTGATACGCAACTGGTTTTAGAATCTCCAGATGTTTGCGTCTGAGACATGTCCATCCGTTGGTCGACATCTGACATAGAAATATGGCGTGTGTGTTTGCAGCCAGAACGTGACCGTGATTAGCCTCTGATTTATCGTATGATTCTCATGGAATATTTAAAAGAACGCCATTTCGATTTTTAAGTAACTGGGAAATAATAAGGATTTAACTTTTCAATTTTGTTGCATTGAACTAGGATTTGCATTGATGCCCAAGCAATGAGCGTCCTAGGAGTTCCTCACCACAAGATAAAAGGGGGGGGGGGGGGGGGGGGGGGGGATCACCGAAAGTCATAGTAGTTTTTTCCTATAGAATGCCACTGAAAGTACTTGTCTGGCGAAACCTTTCGTACGTCATTTTTGCTGTGGTACAAGTCTTCCCACAATCCCACTACGGGAGAAAAGGTGTGGTAAACTTGAAGACAAAAGCCAGAGATATCGCTATATTCGCATTTCTTCGTCGAGCCAAGTACTCCTAGAATACACTTGTCCTCAGTTACCAACTTTTTAGTAAAAGACTAAAAGACGAAGAAATCTTTGTCAAAAGTCAGAAGTAGCAACAAGCAATCCCTACGAGAGGCCACACATTTCCACTTGGTCATGTCGTCCAAGCCACGCTAAGCTCGTACCGTGGCCTTCATTTGCTTTCTTGCCGTCACGCACCAGAAGAAATTAATCCGAGCCGCTGCTGTTGTACACTGCAATTGTTAGGCATCATGTGCAGCGGTAGTAGTAAGCAGAATTTCCTCAACCTTCAAATTCGATGCGTTTTATTAAGAATTCAAAATTACAAATTGAACCACATATATACATACAAATATTGATTAAAATTCATAAATTGGCTGATAAAAGAGACACGAGAATATATAGTACTACCTCCATTCTAAAATACTATTCATTGTTGACTTTTTCGTTTAAAGTTTGATCATTCGTCTTATTCAAAAAATTTAACAAGTATCATTTATTTTGTATGTGACTTGTTTTACAAGTATCATTTATTTTGTATGTGACTTGTTTTATCATCGTATATACTTCGAGTATAACTTATTAGTTTGTATATTTAGATAATTTTTTTAAATAAGACGAATGGTCAAATATCATAGAAAAAAGTTAACAACGAATAGTAATTTGGAAGGGAGACAGTACGTTACTAGCTATACTGTACCTGCGATTCTTTTTTCCTGAAATTCACATGCATGTGCCAGTTTTAAATTTAATTTCTCCATATATTGGCCTATCCATATGATGGATCGAGATTACGTTGGCCTAATCATGTGGTATCAATATTCCAAGTTGATTTCCCGATCATGCATGCCAAAAAAAAATCCCTTATTAGGCGACAACCTCATGTAACCGAGGCGTGGCATGTCCAGCCCCAAGTACAAAATCTATGGGAGACAAGTACCAGGACAGAGCGAACGAACAACGGTAGGTTTTTCCGGTTGCGGCGGACAGGCGCGCGCAGAGCGGTTGCGCGCGGCAGATGGCGCCACATGGAGTCCGCGTTGGCACAGCGCCCAACAACCGCCGGTCGCCGGCCGGAATCATCAAGCGCCACGCATGTTACGCTCGCGTTCCGTCCGTGATTAGTTAGCGCACTTGCTTGCTGCTAATAAAGCTACTGTGTACGTACTCCATCAAGCTTAATTAGTTTTAGCACACACGAATCATATGCAGAACGTACACGCAACACGCGAGTACGTTACACCCCCCAGTCCCCAGATGTGAGTGACGATGCGCGTCGTCGTCGTTGGGCTGCCGATCGGATCGGAGGAGTCAACGAAGGTGGCCAGGGGCCCGCGACACGTCGTCGTCGTGCCGCAGCGCCACCTGCCGGCCGACGCGTGCGTTCGTGGCGCGCTAGGTCGATGCGTGCATTGCATCGAGCAGCCGCTCTATAGCTGGGACTGGGATGTCGTCGCTCGTCGGTGCGCGACTGCGCGGCCTGACGGGCGGATCGGAGGCGAACCCGGCGGGAAACGTGGTGGGCGCACGGGAAGACAGGGCGGCCGGGGCATGCGCGCCCGTGTCGTCGTTCCCGTCTGGTTCGCGTGCGTGCCCCGCCAGGCCCGGAGATAGCGGCGCTTGGAAACGGCAGCGGCCGCGGGCGGAGCACGATGCTCGGGTCCGGGGTCGGGGGGAGGCCGGGGGGCCTCGGTCTCCACGAGCCCGCGCGGACACGGCGACGGTTGCTTGCCGTTGCCGTTGCCGCTGCTGGCCTGCGGCACCGGCCTGCGCGGAACATTCCCGTGCACGCGTGGAGGAGCAGGGCGCGCTAGCTGCTCGTTCGATCGTATCGTTACGGTTCTTTGGCTTTGTCCTACTACCCGGCCTTGGATGAAGTTAAGTACAGGTGCTTATTCATGCATGCATGTTCATGTTGGGGCCCAACGGATCGGATGGAGGATTATTTTGCGGGCGACCGGCCGGAAATTGTATGCATATCCGGTACGGACCACAAACATCGGTGACAGAGAGATCTCGATCGAATTGATCTTTAGCAATGGACACTCGGTTCGCTCCATCTTTCCATCATATCGTGTCGTGCACACACATGTACAGTACAGCAGCATATATATGTACATCACCTCGCATCCCCAACATTGGCCAGCCGCACACGCATCTCGTTTAATTTGTTGCCAGCGAGGACGGCCATCGTGCTCACCGCGCCCGGCGGCCCTGTTGCCTCCGACGGCAAGGAACCCGAACCGGTTCCGGTGAAGCATCAAACTGTTGAATCGATTTCGAATGGTGATCAGGTAAAATAAAGCTCACTTAAGTGGCACTTAACTGTTGTAAGCAAACTGTTGAAACGATTCACACAACTGGTCTGTTTATCATGACCCACTTAAGTGGCACTGTCTTAGCACCTACATGTCATCAATAAACGTCACGCACGTGAGTAAAATATTATACTTGAGATCTATTTTTGATTGACATATTTATGAACATTGCCAAACATGATAGATTAGTAAGATATGGTAGATAATTTGAGATTATACATCAATACTAATATATGCATACAAAACATGAGGTCCAATGTGATACATTCCAATTATAAGACATTTAGTTTTTACCAAGTATTTTTGTAAAATATCAAAACATCAAGTAAACTCCAATGAAGGGAGTAGTTACTTTCTAATGCTAGGTGTCACTCTGGTCGATTCTACAGCATGTGAGCAATAACCAAAAGGAGAAATAGTGCTAATTGACATAAGAGAAATAGCCAAGTTATTCCAGCCACTCTCACTTAGATAGCATTGCATGGATTTCAAGATGAATTTAACTCCCACCACTCCATAATCGATAACCGAATTGACCAAACAACAAAACCAACACAATGAACATGGATCTTAGAGCAAGGTATATCAAATGGTATACAAATAATAACTTTGGTTTTCTTGATCATGAGATTATGCATTTTATAGAAAAGGAATTGTCTATGGCCTCTGCAACCAGACGTAACCAAGTTTTCACAATATCCTCAGCACAAACGCGTAGAACCAATATAAACAAAATGAGCATACAAGAAAAAGGAAATAATCATAAGCAAAATCTATTGATGCTTTTTTTTTCAATTGCTCTTGCGAAAATATCTTGAGATCATGCATGTAAGCTCTTATTAGAATACATAGCATTAATCATTGATCTAATGGCTTGATTTTCCACAACTGTTTGAGGGGGGGCATTTAGGGCTGCAGACAATGCAGTTTAGCTTGAAGTCTATTTTCGAGGGCCAACATTTTTCAGGCTTCAGACAACAGTAGCAATGAAGAAAACAATCACCCCATTGTTTTTCGCAAAAGACTAGTTTCAACTTGGTCTCATCTAATGACTTGACTGTTGTAGCATTACTATTGGTGTCTGTAAGATTCTCAGGAGAACTTTGTGTGCCTTCGAACTCTGGTGGCGGTGGGCAACCTATTATTTGTAGTATTTTTAAGTCCATCAGTGTTATAGTCCATATAAAAATCATGATAAATTTAACACACAAGCTAGGTTCAGCAAGAAGACATGGTGGTGGAGTACACTTACACTGTGTTGGCTGAGAGAGGCATCCAAAGAGCCGAGGAACATGATGGTCATCATGCATTCTAAATTGCTAGGACCTACAACCCTCATATTGAATCTAAATTTACCTCTTACTCAATTAGTGGCTAAATGTCTATGAGTCAAATAAGGGACGTGAGAAATGGCCTTGCTTATTCACAATATATAGAGAGAGGCGTAAAATGTTCAACGTCAGATCTGTTTTGATTAACATGTTTATGGTCATTATCAAAAGTAATATATTTGTAAGATATGGTAGGTAATTTTAGATTACACATTAATAGTGGTATATGCATGCATAACATGAGAATTTCATATGTACTTCATGTGGTCCAATATAATATGAGCCAATTAAGATATTTAGTTTTTACTCGGTATTTTTGTAAAATATCTGATTTCAAAGTAAAATGGTTATATGTCAGAAGAGTCAATTTATGGTATACTAACTGAAATAATTGTCAACCAATTAACTTAAAATGCTTAAGCAACAAAATAATAATATCTTGAACTTTGGACAAGAGGGGAGGAATTACAATATGGAAGACTGCAATATTAAGCTATTTACCTTCTGATGTGTCTTTGATGAGATAAATTGGTTGCTTATGTACGGAACCATTCTCTCTATATATATAATATAAAAACATGTAGCTCTACTGCATGTTCATAAAATAAAAGTATTGGGCTTCGGACATGGTCAATCAAGTAAATACTATAATCAATTTGGAGATCGAAAAAAATATTGGAAGATCCACTCATGTTGTAGGTAATTTTTTATAATAGTTATTATTTGAAATACCTATATTAAAGTTCTTCATGTAAGCAAATAAAATGATATCGATGAGTCTTTACATTATAGGGATTTGTATTAAATGGAATTGTCCTTTCTTTACTTAAAAAATCATGTCTGAGAGCATTAAAGACCAATAGCCAAAAGTTCAAAAATAAGATCTCTTATTGTTGAGCCTCTAGTAATATAATATGATTAAAATATTTATTTGCATATGAGCTTCACATGTAACTATAATGTTTAAATGTCACTATAACTCTGTTGGCTAAAGATTGTTGGTTCAGACACAGACATGGTACCACTCTAAAAAGTAGCATTGGCTACTAATATTTATAAGGAAAAAGTCCATTTTACTACCTTCAATTATCCAATTTGCTCATTTATACCCCTAAAAAAGGGCTCTATATACTCCTCCCCCAACTAGTTTATTTCGTCCAATCTACCCACTAATGAGATTTGTCTTTTTTATATCCCTAACAAGATTATATTTAAACTCAAAATTTGAGAGGGGGTAGAGAAAATGATGCTATGTTAGAAAACTATATTAATAACTTTTCATATATTATGAACATTTAGGGATATAAACAATATAAAAAGTGACCGTGAAATATTCTGATTTTTCTAATATATTGAATCATGTTATAACTTAACTTGTACATTGAGAAAAATGAAAAATCTCATTACGCGTTAGATTGGACCACCTAAAATAGTTTAGGGGACCAAAATTGAGCATAAATTTTGTTCACGGGGTTAAGCAGACAAAGTGAATTGATAAGGGCAGTAAAATAGACTATTTTTCTATCCATCCATCCATCCATACTCACTACGGGAAACCCGACGTATGCCGAGTGTCCAGCCCTTTGCCGAGTGTATTCTGTCGGGCACTCGACAAAGAAAGCCTTTGCCGAGTGCCCTTGGCAAGGCACTCGGCATACACGGGACACTCGGCAAAGAGGTGTTTTGCCGAGTGTCAGGCCAGCGACACTCGGCAAAGAGGTGTTTTGCCGAGTGTCAGGCCGGAGACACTCGGCAAAGAAGGCGCACGTGCTCGTCAGCCACCACGCACGCCACCGGCCGTTCGCGGCCGTCCGTAGCCGTTTGGGCGGCCACCGGTTTGCCGAGTGTCGGGTCAAAGACACTCGGCAAAGAGCACCTTTGCCGAGTGTCAGGTCAGAGACACTCGGCAAAGGTGCGGCACGTGTCCAGCGCGTGCCGCGCGCGTCCACGGCCGTTACCGGCCGTTTGAATCGTCACAGTTTTGCCGAGTGTCCTCCAGCCGACACTCGGCAAAGAGGTGGCAAAAAATTTAAAAATTTGAAAAAATTTGAAAATTTGAAAATATTCTTAAAAAACTTGGAATTCAAACATAAAAGTTTGAAAATTTAAAAATATTTTTGTAAAACTTGGTGGGTTTGCCGAGTGTTTACCACTCGACACTCGGCGAAGCTATCCTTTGCCGAGTGTTTCTTGGTAAACACTCGGCAAAGTCAGGACCTTAGTTTTTAAACTTATGTTTTTGGGGTCCAAACTTTATTTTTTTTCTAGTGATACTTGTCAAAGGCTCTTTATATCTTATGTGAAGTCTGTGGGAAAAAGTTGAGATGATTTCGAAAAGTTTATATATACGACCCTTTCCAATCGGAGCATATCCCCATAGAAGTTTCGGAGAGTTGAGAAGGAGACAGCCGGATTTCGAAACGAAGTGAAGTTGAATTAGAGTTTGAGTTCATAACTTTTTCTATAGGCAATAGACGACGTAGATTGGTTCATTTGAAGTTATCATATTTTTTCGGACCCATTTGATATTTTTTAAATTATTTTTACACCCTTCTCCGCATGAAATAATGAAATATATGAAGGAATTATTAGATATATATGCTTCAAATAATGAAAACATTTCATCTAAGCATAAAATGTGCATTGTTGAATGTATTTGACAAGATATTTTGATGTGTATTTGACCGAATTTGAAAAATTTGGTATGTAAGAATTGGTCTGGGAAATGTTTGCCGAGTGCTACACTCGGCAAACAAGACCTTTGCCGAGTGTCAGAAAAGAGACACTCGGGAAAGAGCACCTTTGCCGAGTGCTCTCCTTGGGGCACTCGGCAAAGAGGCCATGTGGGCTGGCCGGCCCGCGGCCGCGCGGGCCACGTCATTGGCCGACGTGGCACCTTTACCGAGTGTAGGCACTCGGCAAAGGCCTGTTTGCCGAGTGCCCTGGGCCAGACACTCGGCAAACATGCCACGTGGCCCACCTCTTCGGCCGCGCACGGCCACGTCAGCGGACAGATCTGTTTGCCGAGTGTCCTAGATCGGGCACTCGGCAAACAGGCCACGTATCAGATCTGTTTGCCGAGTGTCCGATCCAGGGCACTCGGCAAACAGGGGGTTGGGCCGGGGGACTTAACCGCCCGCGCGGCCCCAGCCCCCACACACGCACACACGCACACACACGCCGCCGCTCCCCACCCCGCCCGCCGCCTCTCTCCCCGCGCCGCCGCCTCTCTCCCCGCCCGCCGCCGCCGCACGCCGCCACCGCCGCCGCTCCCCGCACGCGACGCCGGCCGCCGCCTCCGCCCCGGCCGGCCGCCCGCGCACGCGCCCCGGCCGGTCGTCCCCGCGCCGGCCCTGGCCCCCGCCCCGGCCGTCCCCGCGCCGGCCCTGGCCCCCGCCCCGGCGCCGGCCCCGGCCCCGGCCCCGGCCCCGGCCCCGGCCGGCCATCCCCGGCCCGGCCCCGGCCGGCCGTCCCCGGCCCCGGCCCCCGCCCCCGCCCCGGCCCCGGCCGGCCGTCCTCGGCCCGCGCCCCGGCTGGCCGTTCCCGCCCCGGCCCCGTCCGCGTCAGCCCCGGCCCGGCCGCCGCGCAGGCCGGCCCGTCCCCGCTCCTTCCCCGGCCGCCGGCTCGTCCTCCTGTCCCCGCGCCCGCCCATCTCGTGTAGGTACCCCGCCCGTCCTCTTGTTACCTTTGTTAATTTGTTCATTTTGCTGCAAAACTAGGATGTGGTGGTTTGCCGGCCTTCGTGCCGTTGTGGTTTGCCGGCCTTCGTGCCGTGGTTTTTTGCAGGATGGGGTTTCAGAAACCTCCCCGTGCAGGGGAGGTGCTGCCGAATTGTCCATTTGACAATATTTTGTTTTTTTCAGGGAGAGGCCCTTTGCACCGTCCTCGGCTTGTAGCCCATAGTCGTGCCCGAAGCTCCGCCGCACGTCGTGGACGGCCGTCTGCACCGACACGAGCGTCACCCACTCGCCCGCCTTCGAGCCCGTAGGTGAGCACATGCAAAACCATACGCCCTCGGTATTTAATTCGTAGATTCATATTTAAGTTGTGTACCTTCTTCGTCTCTTGTATTTATCTGTACCGTGTGGCTTCTTTGCCATGTTCTTGCGTTTCCTACAGTAAATAAGATTATATGACATCTTATTTACTGTAGGATACACAAAAACATGACAAAGAATTCATACCGTACAGTTAAATACAACAGGCCAAGATTGTGCACAACTGTGTCACGTAACCTAGTTAGGCGTCTCCCGTTCGAAAGAGATACGGTTGTGAATATGTGAATCATTGCATATGTCTAACCGTATCTGTTTCGAATTGTCCACGTTTCTGGACAGCTCGAGGATGTCTAACCAAGCTTTGCCGAGTGTCAGGGTCCAACACTCGGCAAAGGCTGGTGTCTTTGCCGAGTGTGACACTCGGCAAAGGGTCCGTTAGCCCTAACAGCCGTCCGCAGACGGCAGCGGGCCGTCTGTTAGTGCTTTATTTTGCCGAGTGCTGGCTTTGCACTCGGCAAAGCCTTTGCCGAGTGCCCGACAGAAGACACTCGGCAAAGGGCCTGTTTGCCGACACGAGCTATGCCGTAACCCCTTTGCCGAGTGTTTGCCGAGTGTATTTCGGGGTTTGCCGAGTGCTCCAGGCACTCGGCAAACTCCGGGTTTCCCGTAGTGACTACAAGGATCCAGTTCTTTTGAACATTTTTTACCAAAATAATTCTACCCCGTCCCTTACATTGGATCAGCTGCCAGAATTAGTGGAAGTAGAGAGAGCATAATGATAAAATTTGTAGAATAAAAATGTTTTCACTCAACCTCTGAAAGTTTTCTCCCCGCGCCTCCCCACATACCCGCCCGACCGGTACCCACCCCCTCCTCCTGCTTTTGCTATTTGGTGGTCAAACACTAGATCATTTTCTAATGGTCAACTTACTTACCAGATCCTTTTCTTTTTGGGTCTTTGGCTTCCATCCCCTACGACGTGGACTACTATTTCTTTTTCTTTTCTGGTGGTTTGTTTAGAAAATGAGTCATACGGGCATGGTTGGATGGACACTTGTGGAGCTAATTGGGCGTTGCCTGTTCTCCTTTTTTTGTGTGTATTTTTTTTACAGCAAGCGTACATGTGTACTGTAGGTTATCTGTGATTTTGGCTACACGATGGAGAGTTAAATGGCTAAGAATAGGCTCAATATTCTTCAACGCTAATTGATCCAACACTTTGTTGACTAATGTTTTTAAGAAGTCTTGATGATCTAACATTTCTTGTTTGACTCAGTTTAAAATGTTGACTCAACTTTTTTCTGTAAGACTAGAGGTATAACATTTCTAGTTGCATCAATAATTTGCATAAGACTGCTGATCCAACATCTCTTCCTGACTAAACCTATTTTTATTGAACATTTTGACTCAACATTTATCATGTGATCGGTGCAACATTTTTGTTGACTTTTCTAAAATGTTAGCTCATGAATTGTTGTAAGAATAGATTATCCAACATTTCTACTTGACTTAACATTTTGCAGACTAGTTCAAAAGCACAGATTGACAGAAGTTCAGACAGAGGCAACACTGAGGCGCAATTGATACACGGCCAGCAACAAAATCAAGGGTACTCACCGGCGCCGCCGTCGCCGACGAGGACGAGCTTGAAACTGGGGTAGTCCACGGGCTGGGTGTTCGGCAGCGCCTGCATCCGTACACGAAGATTAACTAATCAGCACAGCACGTACGAGAGAAACACCAACTACATCACCACGATCCTTAAGGGCGGAACGGATCGAGCATCCAAGACCGGCGTCGATCTTGCGTCCACACTAAATCAACCGAAACCCTCGAGGGAGACAAAACAAAACAATCAGCAAGGGTTCAAGAACGGAGCGCACCATCGGGTTCGTCGAATCCTTGGCTTGGGCTTCGAGGAGCGATTCGACGACGGGGTCGGAGACGGCGGGTGGGGCGCGCGGCGGATCGGAGCGCCGGCGACGCGGGGGTTTCTTTCTGGTTTGGGAAGGTGCGGCCGTGGCCGGCGGATTTATATGGGCGTCGTGCCGGCGTCTGCTTGGGATCGACGCGACCGGCTGCCTGGGATCGACGCGACCGGCTGCGCCAGGCCGGGTTGCCAGGTGGCTGCTGGCGGCTTTCTACCCGTCGGATGGGCCGCGTTCTCTCATCTGCGCCCTACACGTGTCCCACGGGAAAGCGGAGTAGCTTTCTTCCGACGCAGCTCAGTTGCTTTTCTTTTTGTTTTCTTTTCCTTGCGATGGAAAGAGAACAGAACCGCCAATGACCACTGGGCTGGGCCATACGTGAGGCCCAGAATCGTTACGGAATAATGGGTCGGGCCGAGAGAGGACGCGTGCGGTTAGAGAGGAGCAATACGGCCCACGGATAGTTTTGCCCTTTTAGGAGTTGGGCTGGCAGCCGACTGAACACGAGGAGCTACAAGCACACAATATGCATGACTGAAGAAGGATGACATTTGAACTCTGGAAGAAGAAAATTAACTCTAGATTGTAAATCAGAACAAGACCGTTGATAGTGGTGCAACGGGCTGTCAAGAAATTGTGGATGTGCAGCGAAATCGAGAGAGAAAATTGCGAGATTCAGAAAAGAACACTAGAACAAGTACTGAACATGGTATGGAAGCAGCTGTATTGCACTGAATCAACAAGTCCGGAGGTACAGATTCGGTGCAGAGCTGCCAACGAGGCGACCAACTGCAGCTAACTATACCACTGCCAACTACTAGGGTCTACTAGTGAAATTTCTAGATGCCTATTAGGCTATTACAGACGAAACCGAAGCCTAGATAGTGTTGGCTTGGTCATTAACATTAATATGACAGTACATTAACTGAAAGTAAAGTACTGTTTAATATCCGAAAATGCTGATTGAAAACTTAAGCAGGCGCTAAGTGGAGGTAGATATGATGACAGTCGTCCGATGTGAAGTGGACGGTCATCTTGAAGCACAAGGGTGAGAGGGTGTGTAATCCCCATGGACCTCCATGGTCAGCTTGTTCTGGTCAGTTTTGCTTCTTTTTCATGTTGTCCTTTTATCTGCACTCATTCACCTGTACGGCTGTACAGCTTCTTGTAATAGGTGCTTCCCCTACCCCTACTGACTTCCAAAAAAATTTCCAGCTATGGCTCCAGCTTTTTGTAAGCTTGGTCACGTAACGCAGTCGCTTAGCAATCGGAAGAGCACCGAACAAACTCCAGGCACGGAACGGCCAATGAAAAGCACACTCAGACACATACGGAGTATATCAGGAACTGAGGACTACTATGCGACAAGGGTAGAGCACACCACAGGAGGCAAGTGAAGAAACTGATTTCCATCTCCATCCCTCTTTGATGAATCAATAAAACAAATTCAAGTTATAAGCTGTTACATGACAGACAGGTTTGACAAACATTTTCAGAATCTCACAACGCGCTGCCATTCGCTTCAGATGTCTTGGCATGGAAGCGTTGGCCATGGCGCCGAGAGGTGAGCTTCTCACTTCCAGAGCTTCCGCAGTGACATGTTCTTCTCTGTATCCTTCTTCATCACCTTCGCCACTGCCATCTCGAAATCCTCCTGGGTGACGTGCACCCTTCTCTCACGAAGAGCAAACATTCCCGCTTCTGTGCAAATAGCCTGCAAAACCATCCACAGTCAACTTTAGACATTCATGTACTAATGATATATGATATCTGTAGATTGACTTTCAGTACACATATGGTTGAGCAATTGATGGCTGGGACACAACTAAAATTCTGTGTAATTGCACAGCAAAAATGGTGAGGGTGAATTTGGACGACTGCTAAATTACTCACTACCGAGGCCAAGGTCTTGCTTGGATGGCATTTTAACTATATCAGTACTCCTAACTGAACCTGGGACTGCACTACTGGAGATGTTAAAGTTACTGTGTTTGTTGTGTATACTGTCCAATTCTGAATGTATTGTTATATATCTTTATTTAAAGCGTGTTTTCCAAATTAGGATGTTGGCCTTTTAGTGGCACCAATACACACCTTCAGCTCTGCTCCTGATGCCCCATTCATCTTTGCAGCAATCTTCTTGAGATCAATGCCACGCATCAAGTTCATTCTTCTGGAGTGGATCTTCAAAATATCAACGCGAGACTACAAGAACAGATGATAACAGGTGAGTCAAAATTACAGGGAGGTGCTTAGGCAGCATGAACTTAATTGATGGAAAACTTAGTGTGCTGAGTACTGCACCACTTACACTTTCACTCGGATTTGGAAACTCAATCTTCCTATCAATGCGACCAGGCCTCAGGAGGGCTTGATCCAATATGTCTATCCTGTTTGTTGCCATAAGAACCTTAATCTTGTTTGTTGATTCAAAACCATCAAGTTGGTTTAGAAGCTCAAGCATGGTTCGCTGAACCTCACTGTCACCACCACCACCTCCTGACCCCATCCTAGCAGATCCAATGGAGTCTATTTCGTCCATAAATATAATGGATGGTGCATGTTCCCTGTCAAAATAAAATGAGGTAAGGATCTTAGACTATGTAAACTATGCATGCATATATGTCAAGAAATTATCTCAGAATCCCGTTGAAGTAACAGTGACAGTGATGATTTGATTGTAAATAAACTGAGAATGTTTACCTAGCCATCACAAAAAGTTCACGAACCATCCGAGAACCCTCTCCAATGTACTTCTGAACCAGCTCAGAACCAGACACCCTAATGAAGGTGCAGTCTGTGTGATGAGCAACAGCACGTGCAAGTAAAGTTTTTCCAGTACCTGGAGGGCCATAGAGAATGACACCCTGAAAGATGACAGGTAAATATTAATATTAGTATCATCCACAGAATAATGGCTTGATTGATGGAATAAAGGAGCTGGCAAACAAACCCTAACCTTTGGTTGGGCAATTCCAAGACTCTCAAACAGCTCAGGATGCTTAATTGGAAGCTCGATCACCTGAAGATTATGTTTTTAAGCCAAAGTGCAAACAGTGGTATGAAACAACAAAATGTACTGTGCAATGAAATTCTTTACGCACCTCTTTGATCTCTTTAATTTGCTGATCAAGACCGCCAATCATATCATATGTTGAATCAGGAACCTTCTCGACCTTCATAAGATTAACCAATGGATCGACTTTACTGGGAAGGATGACATGAAGCATATAGCTGCCACTTTTAAGAGCAACTCTTGTGGAAGGTATGAGCTTTGTAATATCTATATTTTTATCAACATCTACAATATATTTGCCTTCTGGATGCACCTGAGAGATTGCCATAACCAGTCAAATTGCAGTAGGATGAGTGGAAACTCAGTCCCATTCACAACATACATGCTGATAGAAATACATCAGCTATAATGATGATTGTAAGGAAAAAAAAGAGAAGCAAAACAGAAAAACAATTTTGACTAACTCTTGGCATTCTGAGACTATCAGCTTTAAACTATGGGTATTTATCACAGAAATTATAAGTAGTATGACTGGTGAAATGATGAGTGCCTGGCTCTGAAATCTACGATGAAATCTGTAGATGAAAAACATCATTCTAGTTTGCATAATATTTGATGAAGTAAGAAAAATCACATCTATCCTATACATGTAGAACACCATATACTTTTGAAAGTTGCAGAAAGGAAGTAATTCTTCCTTTTCACTTGTCAAGCATACCACTTATAGTTAGAAAAGCGAAGCAAAGAAAGGAGATGTACCTTCACTAGAACCTTTGACTTGCCCATCACCTTCACAACCTCACCAACATGAGAGCCCGGTTCTTGAAGCAGATGCAACTCTTCCCGGCATGATTTAACTGCAACACATATTTTTGCAAGACAAAAGTTGAGAGTGATCAACAATTGAAAGAAAAAACATAGTTCATTCCAAATTCTTCACTGACAATTTATCTACACAATAAGATATAGCATCAGCACCTCATTTAACGGCATGGATTCCATGGATGCTCTTGACAGAGAGCACAATATACATGTTAATGTCTAGATCCAATACAACAGCAAAATATAACCATGAAGGCCACTGGGTATTGTTAAAGTTAAAAGATTTTCAGCAGTTAATCGGACCGAGTTCAGTGTCCTAGCAAGGAGCAATAAGTAGCTTCCAATTCTGAAAAACGATTTAACCATCTTCAGGACAACACACTAGCAAAATTCATCAATCCCCATCAATAAACACAGAGAACAAAATAGGACCAGAAAATTCCCCATGGAAAGGCAGACCTGATTGCAAAACCTAGCCAGTGAGTACTTGGATTAAACATCAACTGCGAAGATAATTCTATTTTCTAAAGGAAAACTGAAACCACAACTCAGTGGATCGTGTTTTGGATAGATACTACTCCACACGCAGGAATTAAACCAAACCGCGAGGTGAGAGATCAGGGTTTAGGGTTTGGGGGGAACCGGCGCGCTTTGATACCTCGGGTGTTGAGGACGTTGCGCTGGGCCTCCTGGCGGCGGAGGTCGTTGGTCTTCTGCAGGAGCACGAGGTCGACGTCGTGGATTTGCTGCTTGTAGTACCGCCCCAGCCCCTCTCCCGCGCCGCTCCCCTTCGCCGCCGCCGCCGCCGCCTCCTTGGCGCCGGGCGCCGGCAGCGCCGAGGGCTGCGACACGTCCATCGCCACCGTCGCCATCGCGCGATTCACTTCGCCGCTTCGCCGCGGCTTGGGATTTTGTTTCTTCGAGTTGTTTCGAGGAGCTGCTGCTTTCGTGGGCTGGTGGGCTTTGATTCTGTTCTGGGGCCGGAGGGGTGTTACATATAGGGGCTTCTCTCGCCGCCGACTCGGATGCTGCCGATCTTCTTGTGGCTGAAGTTGAAGTGATTCGGATTCGAATACGAATTTGCTGATCGGATTAATCTCGAAGCCGTGTTGGCCTCTCCCGTGCCTTGTTTTTTTTTAAAAAAAACTAGCTTTCGGCCTTTCGGGCTTGTTTTTGTAATGAAGCTTAAGTTAATCTGCGACTAGTACGCTAGAAGCAAACCAAATTATGTGCCAAGCTTATTTCGGAGGAGCTCAAAATCGTCTAGCCAGGGCAGCACGCTGTAACTTTTCACCTTTTTTATTGATTTTCTTGAACATTAACCTGTGCAAAAATGGCCAATTTGGAAGTCATCAATTCAGCTTATGCAAAAAGCTAAGTAAGAATCCATTTGGTATATGAAACTTTTCTGGAAAAACGCAGACAAACCAGGTGTGTAGTCAAGCGGCGGCGCCCACAAGAGAAGGAAGCCGGATGCATAGGGTTGGGGCTATGCGCGACTTGTAACTGCCATACTCCAACCGGCGGCAAGCTAAGCCCGAAAAGAGAGGCGGCTGCTGCAAGGTTACGGGTACGACTACGGCTTATGGTTTGCAAACCCTAACAGCCTCTCCAAAATGGGTCGTTTGGGCCAAATTCAGACCAAATCTAATTGTGGCGACCACAAATTATTCTTTTATTTATTTCCAGCAATATCTATTTAACTCCTTGTGTTCTTTAGTATTTAGTGTTGCAACTCATCTATGTTAGTGTCTACGATTTTTATGAATAGCCCCTGATGTTCTTTGTATTTATACATATAATGCTTACCATGGCAAGTCAGCAAATTGGCGGAAAAAATACTTTGGAATTTAGGAAATTCAAGATAAGCAATATATCCTTGTAGAGTACACCCTGGTGTATTCACAGATTAAGTTACATCCTTTATTTCGTATAGTTATATAGTTACTTGGTTCTTTTAGAAGTTATTCAAATACTTGTAATATTGCATTTATGCATTCTGAAATTTGAAAGGAGTGTGTATATGCATTTTGCTGGACATGTTTTTAGTACTCATTGAAATTAGTCCGTTGCTCCCCAAGAAAAAGCGTACTCATGTTTCCACAAAATGGTAAGGACTATTTTTCACATAAGCTATAAATGTGTCACACATACAATTCTTAGTAAATGTCTACGCCTCCCCTATTTTTTTCTCATTTTGCAACACTCATACACCATGAAAGTACCTAGTGTAAATCAATGGTTGGTCCCACCATTTTTGGTACTTAGTCCCACTAATTTGATACCTCTAGGTACTCTCTTTGTTACTACCGTCCGATTTCTCGGAATGGATGGTTCTAATTAATCCTAAGCATTTTAAAAATCCCCAAAGCCCCCTACATATTTTAGCTACGAATCAAGAGGAGGAAGGAGAAAAGAAAGAACAAAAGGAAGATAAGCCCCGCTCCAAAACCTAATCTCTGTATCCGCCACTTGCGAGATTGATAGAAGAGAAATCAGCCAAGCCTCTAAAAAGCTTTCTTGACATATGGCCTTGCCCATATGCATGTAAGAGCACACGGACACGGTCCACTGCGTTTCGTGAGACCGTGACAGGAGTACTGGAAAAAGGAATGAATCATTAGCGATTACATCAAAGATCGATATGCCTACTAATGTTGGTGGATCAGTAAATGGTGCCTTCAAATACCTTTGAAGACCGAGTCTGGAAGAGGGTACAAGGTTGGATGGAGCAAATTCTGTCATCAGGTGGAAAGGAGGTACTGATAAAATCTGTGGCTCAAGCAATACCAACATACTTGATGGCGTGTTTCAGATTACCCGCTATGCCGTCGGGCAGCAGTGGCGAATCTACAGGGGGGCTGGGGGGGGGGGGGGGCTCCAGCCCCCCTACTATCCAAAATGCCATGGATGAAGGAAGGGGGAGCTCAAGTAAGAAGAAATGTCACCAGCCCCCCTGTCGGACCTTAGGACCGACAATCCACCTGGGGTACCCGAGTGGTTGATTTGTAGGCGGGCGATTTATGAACTAGCAGCTTGATGGTACACAGGAGGCACTGATTTAGACAGGTTCGGACTACCCAGAGGTATAATACCCTACGTCATGTGTCGGTGGTGTTGTCTTGTATTGCTGGGTACTCGGACGAGCTTCAGGAAGCCGGGTCGAGCGTATGGTTTACAGGGTGAGTTGTGATGCCCTCGTGGGGGTGCCCTAGGCCGCTTTATATAGGGTAGCAGGCTAGGGTTTACAAGTCGGTTTCCATCTAAACCTACTTGATTCCGACCAGGACTCTAGCCCGGGTCGGTTACAACAGAATATCCCTAGATATCCGGACGAGCCGCCTGCCGGGTCTTCATCAAACTTGTCCTCCAAGTCGGGGTGCCCGTGTGGGCCGCCTAGGGGTCGGCCCACAAGCTTGTCAGATGTGGGCCCTAGCCGCCGCAGTCTGGTCTGACAGTGGGCCCAGGGGTACCCATATCCCACAAACCCCCGAGCAACGTGCAAGCGCGTGTCGAACTACTTGATGAAGAAACGAGGCCAATGTAGTCGGCTGACGGTGCTTCAACATGTAGTCGGCACAAGGGTGGGCGGTGCTAAAAAAAGAGAACACCCAACACGACGCCGAGTCCTTCGAGGTAGTCGGTCGGTCCTTATGAGGGCCAAGTACAGGGCGACGATTAGGAGCACTGTATACAGTAGCCCCCGAGCGTTGGGTTGGTTAGTATAAGCGAGCCAAGGCTCAAAAAATTAGCTAGACAACATGTTGCCCAGGAGTTGGTGAAAGCTTGCTACCACCAAGGAGACTTTTCGAGTTGAGGGGCTTGCTCAGTCAAATTGGCTGAATTGTAGGTAGGTGAGTGCATGCTGCTACCAACGAAGGGGCCAGAATTTACCAGCACACGTGACTCAACAGTGCGTTGATAACGATGAGCCGAGCCTGCTCGGTCAAAAGCTGAAAAGCCGGTCATGCGGGAATCCCGCCGCTGAGCATGCTCAGTAAAGGCATTGATGGTCACCTACCCAGGGAAAAAGCGAAACGCATGCGCATCCGCTCCCTGGCATTTAGTGGTTCACGGGCTAATAGTTATGTGACCCGATGCGCCTATAAATAGATGCTCCTGCGTGGTTCATTGCCGCAGTTGTATTTGAGGGGGATAGCCACCATGTGGATCTTGAGACTCCTTGTTCCTGAAAGGGTTGTAGGTGAGAGTAGAGTAGGCTAAGGTACATGCCTTGGTGTTCACCATTGATGCCAGAAGAAAATCGTCGAAGGGTGGTGCAAATGCTGCGGGAAAGGAGCTGGGCATTGCGCTCCTCATAGGTAGGGGAGGTGTCCACTTCTCGGCGGGTCCGGGCGAGGAGGCTGTGGGAAGTATACTCTTCGTCAGAAAGCTAGCGAATGACGCCGAATCAATGGCTGATTTCGGGAGCCCATCGAGGACGAGTGGCGCGGATCAAGCTCAACACCTGGTGGTGGCGATGCCTAGTCCCTACCCTCTTCCAGCAGAGTAGCCACGAGGTTCTTCAGTTGGTGTGATGCCACAAGAAAATCGTCGAGAAAGCTGTGGAGACTGGTTCCGACGATTGTGTGCTGACCATCCAACTGAAGTGGTCTAAGAGCCCTGTAATAAGTGGCTCATGCCTTTGTATTTCTAAATGGCCTTTGGCCAGATGTACTCTTTCTTTGTAAGCTCGTGATTCGCGAAGCGCAGAATATGAACATGTTCGATTGTTGTTGTAGCGAAGCGTGTTCGACCTCATGAAAATGGCCAATGATAGTCTATTAGATCTACCAGACTCTGCCCAGCGCCCAGCCTACGAGTATACGTGGATCTTGGCTTGGTTCCGTTGGAACGCGCCGGGTCCTTTCACGACGCCCAGCCCCCGAGCATGCGAGGGTCTTGGCCTGGTTCCTTTGGAACGCGCCGGGTCCTCTCACAGCGCCCAGCCCCGAGCGAGCGAGGGTCGTGGCCTCGTTCCTTTGGAACGCGCCGGGTCCTTTCACGGCGCCCAGCCCCCGAGCATGCGAGGGTCTTGGCCTGGTTCCTTTGGAACGCACCGAGTCCTTTCATGGCGCCCAGCCCCCGAGCATGCGAGGGTCTTGGCCTGGTTCCTTTGGAACGCGCCAGGTCCTTTCACGGCGCCCAGCCCCCGAGCGTGCGAGGGTCGTGGCCTGGTTCCTTTGGAACGCGCAAGGTCCTTTCACGGCGCCCAGCTCCCGAGCATGCGAGGGTCTTGGCCTGGTTCCTTTGGAACGCGCCGGGTCCTTTCACGGCGCCCAGCCCCCGAGCATGCGAGGGTCGTGGCCTGGTTCCTTTGGAACGCGCCGGGTCCTTTCACGACGCCCAGCCCCCGAGCATGCGAGGGTCTTGGCCTGGTTCCTTTGGAATGCGCTGGGTCCTTTCACGGCGCCCAGCCCCCGAGCGTGCGAGGGTCGTGGCCTGGTTCCTTTGGAACGCGCCGGGTCCTTTCACGGCGCCCAGCCCCCGAGCATGCGAGGGTCTTGGCCTGGTTCCTTTGGAACGCGCCGGGTCCTTTTCGAATGGAAATATATCCCGTCCATCAATTACGGATCCAGCGGATCGCGAATCGCCAGTCCCGCGATTTCCATTCGTTAGTTTCGGAACTGTTAGGTCAGGGCAGCGTCGCGTTATAAATACGCGACCGGGGGCGCCGTCGACGTCATCCCCCCATTGCGCCGCACCCTTCATCTTCCTTGCCTTGCTTTTCGCTCGGCCGGCCGTTGCATCTAAGCGCGGGGCCCAAGGCTTTGCATAGCTAGTAGATTGATTTTCATTAGCGCGCGCCCGCGCTCCCATCTGCTTCCACCCCATGCTCCGCCTTTATTGAGAGTGAAATCCATGGGCCCAAAGCAGCCGTCGAGCGTGCCGCCATGGAGGCCCTGGGGGCGACCGGAGCGCCGTCGGAGGCCGAGCAGGAGGCGAGCTGGGGCAAGACGAAGATGACGATGGAGCGTCTTGAAGACATGGCGAACCGTGGTGTGCTTCCTCCGAAGGACACCCTGTCGTGGAGGCTTCCTAAGAAGGATAAGAGGCCTTTCGAGAACACCGGCGAGATTGCCGTCTTTGCGCACTTCGTCGACCGCAGCTTCAGCGCGCCATCCGGCGATTTCTTCCGCGGACTGCTGCATTTCTATGGTCTGGAGCTTTCTCATATTAATCCTAATGGGATTTTTGACATTTCGTTCTTCATCTATCTTTGTGAGGCCTTTCTGGGTATCACCCCCCATTTCCAACTTTGGCGGTACTTGTACCGGGTCAAGCGTATTGGGTCGGGGAATAAGGGAGAAGGCCCCACTCGGATTACCGGCGGGGCGGGTATTGCCTTGCGCGTGGGTAGACAGAGGGATTACTTCGACCTGCAGCTGAATGACTACCACAAGGATTGGCGTCGGGACTGGTTTTACATGGTGGACCAACCGCCCTTGCTGCCGAGTAGGACTGGTGTGGCGCCGAAGGAGTGGGATTCCTGGCGCGATCTTCCGGTCGGGGACGAGCTCGCAGACATCCCCGATCTCATGGCGATGATTGCCGACTTGAAGCGGAAAGGGCTGACTGCCACAGCGACGACAGTGTCGTTTGTGGCCCGGACCATTCAGCCGATCAAGGACCGAGTCCATCCAGCATACGAGTTCTCCGGCCGTCGTGACCCGACTTGGGAGACGTCCGGGGGGTTTGACTCGGACGAGGTTGTCAGGCGCGTGGGCACCATGATGAAGGGCGAAGTAAATAATCTTGGTGCTCCGCGCCCTTTTGCCCTGAAGAATCCTCCGCCTATGGTAAAGCTTCCATTCCGAGTTCTTTTCTGTTGTCCTGGGTTTTTTTCTTCTGTATGATGTCTAAGTTTATGTTGTGTTCTTGATGCTAGGAGGTGACCAAGCGCTTCTTCTGCCCAGCACCGTTTCCTGACATGGACCCGGCGCTGCGGAAGAAGGTCATGAGGCCGGAGGAGGCGAGTAACGATCGTCTTCCGGCCATTGAAGATTTAGAGGACTGGGTCTCTGAAGAGCTCGGCTCCCCCCAGGTTCTGGGGGTGCTGCTGCTGTGGAGTCTGTTGTCCCTACTGGGAGGACTCGGGCGGGCGCCCGGAAGGTGTTAGCGTCACAAGTGCAGACGGCGGCGGCAGAATCCAAGAAGCGAGCGGCATTGGCGCATGCGTCGACGTCTTTCACGCCGAGCTTGAAGAGGCGTCGTGCGAATCGCACCCCACCGGTGAGTGAGGACGCGGCCGCCTCCCCTACTGGGGAAAGCGAAGATCAGGAGCCGGACACGTCGCTGGCGACACTGCGCTCTCCCACGCCTTTGTCGTCGTCGGGAGATGGTCGGCCACCGCGCCCGATGTGGTTGAACTTTAAGCGGCCGAGCAGGAGTAACAGGTTAGAGTCTAGACTCGGTTAAGTTGCTCGTGCTCGGATTTCAGGTCTTGACCTGTGTATTATGCCTTTTGTTTGCTGTTATGTATACAGGGATGTGGCCATTCTATCGGATACATCCCGCACCCGATCGGATGGCGGCGGGGATCAGGGGGACTTAGTGTCTCAGGACCCGCCTGTGACGGAGATGGCACCGCCAGAGATGGGACCGCTGGCTATCGCGGTGGCTGACACAGCTGGGGGGTCGGGTTCTTCGGTCATGGTCACTGTGACCAGCACGCCAGAGATCACCCTAAGTGCCAGGATTGAAGAGGAGGACCCGGACATGCCGGAGCTTGAGGATGACACGCTCCTGGATCAGCGTGCTGAGCCGGAGGGCGAGGCAGAGGAGCAATTGAGTCGTCACGAGCGTTTCGACCGCATTGCCAAGGCGAACAAGGCGGCACTGGAGCGCATTCACAATTCTTCTAGCGCGATGCTGCAAGATATGCAGGTAATCGTCTGCTAATCTTGGCTTTTGTGTTCTTCAACTTGGTGTCGAGCCGTGTATGGTGCAGGAGTTGATGTCCCGGACCGTGGAGTGCACGCAAATGCTGTGCTTGGCGGAGGACGAGTACCTGGAGCTACAGGAGCTCAGAACCCGGGTCCGGACCATTGCAAGTGAGGTGCGGGGAGTCATCATTCAGAAGGACACGGACGCGGAGGGCCTGGCGTAGCTCAATCAGGACCTTGTCGCCAGATTGGAGGCAGCCAACACCAGTAAGCATCCCTTTGTAGTAGTACTCGGAAGTAGGTGCCTGTTTACTATATCTTGCTTGTTGTGCGTTCCCAGATCACGCCAAAGAGATGGAGCGCGTCCAGGGTCGTCTTGCGACATTGGACCAAACATTTAAGGACGTGACGGCCACGCTGCGGGAGAGGGACGCCGAGCTGAAGCGCGCCCTAGAAAGTGAGCGGAAGCCTGTGCGGCGTCGACTTGAATTTCCCGCTTGTACCGACCATGAGGCCATAACGCTTGGTTATGGGTGGTTCTGCTGCGCAGATCATGCCCGCGAGAAGAAAATTTTGGAGGAGAAGATCTCGAAGGTGGAGCAGGAGATGCAGGATCTCGTCAGTGCGCACGGCCGCGCCCTAGGCGCTCATGAAGTTGCCATGACAGGTAAAGGTTACTTTAGAGTTTTTTCTTCTTTCTTCAGTGTTCATGACACTGGAACATTGTTCTGACCCATACACATGTGCAGAGGCCGCTAAGAGATATGATGACTTGGCGCGGGCGGCCGAGTCGGCTTGCAATGGTATTGAGGTGCCGGGGAGTCAACCTGCGGGGTCGCTTGCTGATCGGCTGCGTCTTCTTCCAGGCTCCGCAAGGGGTATGACAGCGGAGACTGCACAATATGCACTCAAGAGCACGCTGGCCCTTATCCACTCGTACAACCCTAACCTCAACCTGGAAAAAATCCGGCATGGGTGTTGACGTAAAATCCGCACCTCACGCCAAGCACACAGCAAGCCGAATTAGCTGGCTTCACACGTGGCCCGGGCTTTTGAATCCGGAAGCGTGCCAGTCAGTTTGCCTGAAAACTAACAAAGGGACAAAACGTTTAGATCAAAACCTGGAACGTGCCGGGCGAGACCAGACAGTTCCATATTTGCGGCTATGGAGCCAATTTCGAACGACACATAGCTACAGAGAAGCTATCTGTCGGCAGTTAAAACCTCATTCGGCAATCGGTAAGGCACGCAGGGAGCGCACTACCGAATGCGTGACGTAAGCATGACGAAAGATCGGCTTTCAACCGAATGATACTGTAACACATACTCATAGCCGATTAACGAGAAACAGAGCATGATAGATAAATAAAATGGTGAAACATGATCATAAATTCGCAGTAAACAAGAATACATAGGCCGAAAGCAGCACCCGTAGCATTCAGTGTTTAATACGAACCCACAACACAGTCGCAAATTTACATCGAAACAAGAATGCATAGGCCGAAAGCAGCACCCGTCAAGCATGATAACAAACAAGTTAATCCACCGCATGATACGATTTGTTTGATACCACGCCACTAATCAGATTAGATTAATCCACCGCATGATACAATCTAATCATGAGAAGCTAAAAGCATTCATTGCCCAATGCAAACCCACGAACACACGTTCACTCGTGAGAGCATTACCGAATGCGGCTATTTAGCCGAATCGGGGTCCATGGCGAAGGAACAAGCCTGATCGATAAAGATAGATCTATCAGATCGAATCGAATTCTAATCCACCGGATGATTAGCTCTAAGACGACCCAAAAACCTGCATCTACCGCATGATACCCGGTTCTGTCAAAATCTACACAATACCAACAAGTTCGAACCCGCGACACGTGGCAACCTAGATCGGTTTCGAATTCGGCTATGAGGGGATAAGTCATCGCGTCGTGAAGTAGAGCCGATCCTAGCCGACCTAGATTGGGCAAAGGAGTGTTGCATGAATTAAGCACGGAGTAAAAACAAAGCAACACGAGGTAACTTAATGAATCTGTTAGATCTTGCCGAAATCTAACAGAGCCGATAACTTGGTCCATACTAGATCTTAGCCCACCGCATGGCTCATGACCTAACAGAGGAACCTTCTTGAGACCACAACTTAAATCCACCGGATGATACTAAGCATGGTAACAAGACTACTTGCATCAAAGCTTAAATCCACCGCATGATACTAAGCATGATACAAGGTTGCCGGTACTTACGGAGGTCGACGGATCGATGACTCCTCTCGAAGAACTCGACGACTCGACTAAAGGACTCGATGTTGGCACGGGGCCGGTTTGTTGTATGATTGATTGATTGGATCCCTTTCTACAGATGCCATGGGTTTATATTTATACCCAGGTCTTGATACAACTCCTAGTCGGACACGACTACAATACTTGTTTCTAAAAATAAATAACGAATCTTCGTGCCCATATTGCATTCCTTGTTCGAACCGGCCTTTCCCTTATGTTTTTCCACGTCATCACGCCTTCCCGAATGCTACCGCTTTTGCCTGCGGAACCATGCCTCTGCCGAATGACGATGCGTTCCCGACCGCAGAACGTCTTTGCCGAATGCTTCTGGGAAAAAACTCCTTTGCCGAATGATATCTTTTCAACGAATCTGGCCCACATGTCAGCCTTTTCCTGGTACCAATTTTTGGTGTCAACACATGCCCCTTCAATTTCGGGATAAGAGGTAACTTTATCTCGGAATTGACCAGAAGCACTCAACATTTCCAAGTTAGTTCTGCTCGGCACCCGCTTCTCCTTTTCGAATCTTCAGAGCTCTCATCCGGATCCGAACCCTAGATCATCGACTCCCAAGATTCAATCTTCAAATGGCGAACCAAGATTTTGCTCTCCAGGTAAGCTTCAATCCTCTCAAGCACATTCGGCATTCTTCTCTCGATTTGCATTTTAAATTTCTTCTCATCCCCTTCCATTCTTGATAGGCCCTAGCTGCCGAAATCCTCATCCCTGTTGAGGAAAAGGCCCCATCCTACTTCCTTGGCCCTGTAGGGGATTCAGACCCTTCCGAAATCATCGCAGCCGAATCTCAGAGGGTCCCTTTTAAGATTTCATTGACAAAACCCCATGAGTGGCAAGACACTTTCAAGAACTGGCCTTTGCCCCCAATCGCCGGCTGGAGAAATTGGTACAAAAGGATTCTTGAAGATAAAAGCCCCCAGACGCAGAATTGGGACAGTCTTCGTATTTCTCATTGCTTGGAGCTATCTCTAGCCGAAACACCAAAGAATGAGAACCTCCTGATTGCAGCTTGCCACTTCTGGTCTAATGGCGCAAATGCCTTTCTTTTTGGTCATGGCCCAATGTCTCCTACTTTGGCCGATGTCTACATGATGACCGGCCTGAATGTTACAGGAACTGTGTACCCATATGACCATAAAGGTTCCTCCAAGCAGACGGGAGTAAAAACAGGGGTCGGATATAAGAGATACATTCAGAACCATATGTCTGATGGCCCTCTGTCTGATATCGAATACAGGGCCTTCCTGAATATGTGGCTATGCAGATCAGTCTTTTGTGGCAAAGCCAATGAGCCAACCTTGAATCATATCGTGATGGCTGAAGAGCTGGCTGCTGGAAAAATCATCCCACTTGGAAAATACCTCCTGGGAAGCGTCTATCATATGCTCAATCAAACCACCCACCTGATGCATACTAGTAAGAAAATCCCTTGTGTAAATGGTCCCTGGTGGTTCGTCCAAATGTGGCTGCAGTTATATATGCATCAAATCGTTGCTATTGACCTCAACAGCCGAGACTTCCCTTCAGTCAATTACAAAGAAGGAGAAGCCCGGAGAACCAAAGGTTGTCAAACCTATGGAGAAGCTGCTTCCACTGTATCTATCAACAAGAACATCGGTGAACTGTTTGAGCTCTTCTTCAGAGGTTTTGCCAATCCTCTTTGGTTTCCATATTTGGATAATGACAATCTTGCTCTCCCTTGCGAATTCAGCTTTGAGACTGGATGCACTGATGTACAATCTGTAGCAATTTTCAATGCCTTCATCCAGCCCTGCATCCTGCCAGCCGAATTCTGTGGAGGGAGGTTAGTTCAGAGCACTTATGAATATTATCAGCCAAACATGATGGCTAGACAGTTGGGATGTGGCCAAGTGCCCCCTAGGCTATTTCTTCATGAATTCCTCAGGCCTAGGGAGATAGTCAAGGATTCCACAGAAACAAGAAGGATTTTTACTTATAAATGCTGTGGAACTATTTATGCACCTGATCCTTTTGTGCCAATAATATCTGCCCATCCTTCCTTCACTCTCTGGTGGCAAGAATTCCATGACCATATCTTCAATATGCCAATCTATCCCTTCTGCCTTGAGTTAATGCCTGATTATCAGCCAACTGCAGAGGTAACATGCTTATCCCTTTATCTGTCTTAATAACATCAACCCTCAATCGACTCTGACTCTATTATTTTGCAGGACATAGTCCCTGCCCCTCTGGCTAGAGCAATTGTATATAACATCGCTGGCCCAATATCTATTCTGGGGCATCTCTCTCCTTCTTTATCTCAAATAATGTCCAGGCCTGCCAGTCTGGATCCAATTCTTGCTGCACCACCTTCTGCCAAGAGGAAGATTGCTTCTCTAACTGCCCCTTCGGCTATAAAGAAGAAAAGAACAAGTAGCAAAATAATTACTCAGGTTAGATCCTTCCTCTGCCAAATAAAATGTCATTTCCATTCCATTCATCTTCTACTCCTTTATGATTTCAGGCCAAATCTCAACAATTGGCCATCAGCACAGAACCTGCCGATGCTTCAGTGATTGGTAAAATTTCTCACTATTTTGTCTTTAAAGTTCCTCTCCATCGGCATTGATTCTTTTTTCAGTTTCAGAGCAAATCTCAATGGACCCAATCTTGGAGAGCTCTTCTTCTCATCAAGAACTAGCTTCAGCTTCACCTGATGTTCCTCAACCAGAAGCCTCTTCCTCACCAAAAGATCTTCTAAGCTCCCCTCAGCATGATATACAAGAATCTTTGCCTGAGCTCGAGCTGCCCTCTCTCTCCATTCAAGAGATCAGGAATGAGGTAGAGATAATCACCCAGTCTTCCCAGTTTTTTATTCAATGGATAATCATTAATTCGGCAATATCTTTTTTCAGGAGAAAATAACTTCATCACCCAGCTACTCATTTCCTTTGGATGATCTTGTTGCCGAACAAGTAGAAGAAACTTCTTCTGGTCGAGCTTTATCAGAGGAGAACCAAGCAAAACTGAAGGAAATCCTCTCTTTTCTGCATAAGGACACTCGAGACCAAGTTACCAATGCTGATCTTTTAAGAGACTTGCTTGAATCATTTGATCAAGATCTTCCTGCCGATATCAAGACTTCTTTAGATCCAATTTCCAGATTGGATGATCATTTTATCGCAGTGAAGCAAGCTCTGAAGAATCAATCTGCTCAACCAGCCTTGGAGCAAAGGAGAGCTTTGGCCAGGCAATCTGTAAAAGACCTGCATACTCAAGCTCAGAACAGCAAGGAATTACTGACCAAATTGGAATCTGAACTTGAAATGAAGAAGGCCAGAAAAGCTGCACTTGAAGCCGAATTGAGAAATCTATCGGCCGAAATTGAAGCTGATGAGAAGAAGATAGTTGAGCTTCCCAAATTAACAGAGAAGATGCGAAAGGAAGCTTCAGCAGCTCTGAACGAAGAAAGACAACTCAAGGCAAAGCTTGTTACTCTGGCTAAAACCCAAGAAGCTGACAAAAATCTCTTGGAGACCATTAATAGAATGATATCTGATGCTAAAGATGTAATCTCCAAGTACTTGGGTGTGTAGTTGTATCGAACATTTAATTAGCCGAATGTCTTACCAACTTTGTAATCTTGCCATCTCTTAACTCTGCTTTTTCTCCATTGTGGATAATTCATTCGGCAAAGCTGGTTATAATAGCGTTAGACCCGAAAACGCTTCAACTACGACACAGCCGAATTTCATCCAGTCAAAGCCGAATACGACTCGATAAGAATCCCAAACGACATGGGAACCGATCGGCTGGAAAATCCTTTCCACCTTCCAAACTCTTCGGAATATGCGCCATGATCTTTGGCCACGATCTCCTCTGCGGGTTCTATAAACAAACACCCAGGTAGCCCACAGTTTTCACCAAGTTCTTCGTCTTCCAAGTTCTTGCCGGCCCAAGCCTTTCTTTTCCCCATCCACAGTAACTTCGAGGAACTTCCAATGGCCGACAACAACAGGAGACGCCCGGCCACCGATGAGGCCGAAGGAAGCCGCGCCGGCGCTCGCCGCAGGTGATTGGCTGCTTACTTCTCTCTGTTCTTCTCGAGATTTCCTTTCTCTTTCTTGACGAATCTCTTTGTTCTTTCAGGGTAATCCAATGGATTGCCGGCGCTGGCGCGCCAGTTGCGGCTCCAGCCGCTGTTCCTGCGGCGTCTTCGAGTTCGTCCAATCGATCTCTCGAATCGGACGACTACCGCTACACAGACGGCGATGCCCGCCGATTCAAAGCGGAGTGTGACGATACTCGTCGCGAGTTGGAGGCTATCTCCAAGCAAGCCGGGATTGCTGATCTTGAATGGCAGCACGAGCGCAAGCAGCTGCTCGAAGTCATTGATGGTGAGTCCTGCAATCTGCTCAATCTCAATCTTGTCCTCCAAATGTCATTAATCTGTTACCCCTTTGTAACCTTGCAGCGCGTGATGCTGAACTTGATCGACTGAAGGCGCTGGTGGAGGAGCTGGCGAACAAGGTGAATGCTCCTGGGGACACACCAGAAGTTCGCCTCGGTGCAGTGGTGGGCCGCATCGATGAGGTAGCCTCGCACGGCATCCGTCTGGGCACTGCCGCAGGCCTAGTCGCTATGTCGACGCACACCAGTACCGACTACTCCAGGCTACCGACTGGCTTCGCTAATGGTAACCCGGAGGAGATCGACGACATTGAGGCCTCCATAGATCGCCTTGATGCTCATGGCGCCGCCATTGCCGACTCCATTCATCCCCAGTCCGTTTTGAACAAGCTGTTCCATTAGTTTGTACTAGGGATCATGGAATTTCGGCAATAAAACTTGTCTTTTGTAGTCCCTTTTGTGATATCCTGATCAAATCCATGATGCAAAATATTTGTACTAAGGGCAATACACTCTGGTACTGGCCATTTTTCTTCTGTCGGAAATTTTTGTCCTGAAGGCGGCTTCTTCCCGAATGCCGGCTATTTCCATTGTGTCTTAATCAACGATCAATCTCAACGCTAGGATAGTATTTCTTCAAATATCTTCCGTTTATAGCAGCAGTGAATTCTTCTCCCAGTAAAGTTTTCAAAATATATGCATTTCCAGGCACGCATCTAACCACTCTGAAAGGGCCCTCCCAGTTTGGTGACCACTTACCGAATGTACTGTATTTAGTACCAATCGGCAATATTGCCTTCCAAACTAAATCACCTTCCGCAAATTGCCTGACTTTTACCTTCTTGTTGTAATATTTGGCAACTCGCATCTTGTTCTTCTCAATATTCTCCAAGGCCCTGAGACGAATCATATGCAAATCTTCTAATTCGTCCATCATCAAATCACTATAATCTTTGGAACTTAAATCTTTTTGCAACTTTATCCTCCTTGAGTCTAATTGTATCTCCCACGGCAAGATAGCATGATGTCCATACACCAACTCATAAGGAGATGTCTGTGTAGCCCCATGTGGAGCCATTCGGTAAGCCCATAAAGCCTCATTGAGTACCGAATGCCACCTTTTCGGCTTCTGATCAATCTTCTTCTGTATAATTTTAATCATAATCTTGTTAGAAGCCTCTGCCTGACCATTAGCTTGGGCATAATAAGGAGAAGAATTCAACAATTTGATGCCCATACTTTCAGCAAAATCCCTGAACTCTGAAGATGTAAATTGAGTCCCTTGATCTGTGGTAATTGTCTGAGGAATTCCAAATCTGTAAATGATATGTTCTTTAACAAATTCAACCATATTCTCCGATGTCACCTTCTTTAATGGAATTGCCTCAACCCACTTGGTAAAATAATCGGTTGCCAAAAGCACAAACTTATGCCCCTTGCTAGATGGAGGATTTATTTGGCCAATCAAATCCATTCCCCATCCTCTGAATGGCCATGGTTTGATAATAGGATTCAAAGCCGATGCTGGAACTCTCTGAATGTTTCCAAATCTCTGACAGTCTTGACATCCCTTATAATATTCAAAGCAATCTTCCAACATTGTCGGCCAGTAATATCCAGTTCTTCTAATAACCCATTTCATTCGGTAGGCCGATTGATGTGCTCCACATAACCCATCATGTATTTCACTCATCAGCCTTTTTGCTTCTTCATGACTTAAGCAATGTAACAGCTCCCCATCCAAGGATTTATAATATAAATTATCATCAAGAAGAACAAACTTTAAAGCTTTATACCTGAGCTTTCTAGAAACCTTTCGGGATGGATTCTCCAGATAATCGGTAATCTCTTTTCTCCAATCATCTTCTGCCAGATTACTCCCGAAAGCATGTACATTATTAGCAAAAACTTCTCGAAGCTCTTTATAACCCGAAGCACTTTGAGCTAATCTATTTGCCTCTTCATTGTCTCCCCTAGGAATATGCTGCAGAATTACTGACTGAAATTCCTTTAAGATTTGCTTGCATTCCTCATAGTAATTCCTCAAGACATCATTTCTGCACTCATACTCGCCATTTAGTTGCCTTATAACTAATTCTGAATCTCCAAAAATTTCAACTGCAATGGCCTTTGCTTCTTTCAAGTATTGAAGTCCTCTAAGCAACGCTTCATACTCAGCTTGATTATTAGTGACAGTAGGTTGAATAGGAATAGCAAATTCAAATACCTCTCCCTTTGGCGAAATTAACAAAATACCTACTCCACCACCCTTGTCACATGAAGATCCATCGAAGAATAATACCCAAGGAGTAATTTCAAGCGAATTAACTGATAAATCGCGATGCTCAGTAATGAAATCGGCAATAATCTGTCCTTTAACAGCCTTTGCCGATTCAAACCTTAACTCAAATTCAGACAAAGCTAAAATCCATTTGCCAATCCTTCCGTTCAAAATTGGCATAGACAACATGTGTTTTATCACATCAAACTTTGAATACACAATGCATTCGGCATGTAGCAAGTAGTGCCGAAATTTTGTACAGGAGTAGTAAACACACAAACAAAGCTTCTCAGTAGCCGAATACCTCGTTTCGGGATCAAGCAACTTTCGGCTAAGGTATGCAACTACCCTTTCCTTTCCCTCGAATTCTTGTATGAGGGCCGATCCAACAGTTTGGGCATCGGCCGCCACGTACAACTTAAAAGGCTTGCTTAGCTGTGGAGGTACCAATACTGGTGGTTCTTTCATGTATTCCTTGATCTCATCGAAAGCCTTTTGTTGTTCGTCGCCCCATACAAACTTCTGATCTTTCTTGACCTTTAACAGTGAAGAGAAAGGCAACACCTTTTGTGATAAGTTTGATATGAATCTTCTTACGAAATTGATCTTACCAAGCAGTGACTGCAATTCCTTAAGATTAGTTGGAGGAACAACTTCATCAATGGCTTTCATACTTTTCCTGCCAACTCCTATTCCTCCTTTATGCACCAGAAATCCCAGAAATTCTCCTGCCGAAACTCCAAAAGCACATTTATTTGGGTTCATTTTGAGCCCATGTTTCCTAGTGCATTCTAGAGTTTTCCTTATGTCGGCCAAATGTGCTTCATGATGCAATGACTTAATCACGACATCATCGATATATATCTCCACAATCTTGCCGATCAACTCATGAAAAATATAATTCATAGCTCTCTGACAAGTTGCACCAGCATTCTTCAAACCAAATGTCATGACAACCCATTCAAACAACCCTATATGTCCTGGACATCTGAAAGCCGTTTTCGCTATATCTTCCAATGCCATAAAAATTTGATTGTACCCCGCGTTACCATCCATGAAACTAATCACTTTATATCCAGCAGCAGCATCAACCAACGAGTCAGCAACAGGCATTGGATATCCATCCATGGGTGTAGCTCTGTTCAGATCTCTAAAATCTATGCAAACTCTCATCTTCCCATTTTTCTTGTACACAGGAACAATATTAGAGATCCATTCTGCATATCTGCATGGCCGAATAAAATTTGCTGCTATTAATCTTTCCACTTCCTTCTTCACATCGGCCAACACTTCATCTTTGTAGATTTTCCGGGGTGGTTGCTTGTAAGGTTTATAACCAGGCTTGATCGGCAATCGATGCTCAACAATGGAACGATCTAGACCAGGCATCTCCGAATAATCCCAAGCAAAGCAATCTTTGTATTCTTTTAACAACTCAATCAACTTCTCCCTGAAAACCGAATCCAAGCTAGCACTGATGAATATCGGCCTTGGTTTGTCACCGTCTCCAATGTCTACTTCTTCTAATTTATCAGCCGACACAAATCCATATCCTAGCTTCCCGTCAGTTCCATCGATTGGATTATCCATTAAAAATTGCTAAAAGAGCCGACTGCTTTGATCGGCTGTTGATCACTGCTGACTGGCTCAACAGGACCTTCTCCCCAGTCCTTACCTGAGAAGCAATCTATGCCTTGATATTCCCAGAAGGCCGGTTCCACATTAGCCACGCTAATTGAATCATCTGCTGGGACAATTTCCACTTCATCATCTATCCACTGAATAAGCTGTTGATGCATAGTAGATGGAATACAGCAGTTCGCATGAATCCAATCCCTTCCAAGTAACAAGCTGTATGCCCCTTTGCCTTCAATAACAAAGAAGGTCGTAAGCAGAATCTTGGACCCAATCATCAGATCTACATGTACACATCCTTTGGTGTCCGAAGGATTTCCAGCAAAATCATTCAACACTATGCTTGTTGGCGTTAAATCTCCAGGGCTCATGCCAAGTTTCCTGAATGTATTGTATGGCATCACATTAACAGCAGCTCCACCATCAACAAACATCTTCGTTAGTGGCTTCCCGTTGACATATCCTCTTAAGTACAGTGGCTTCATGTGCCGATTCTGGACTGGCGTCTCGAAAATAGCTTGCTTATTCAATACCAATTGTGCCATTAACCCATATCGTTCGGCTTCATCCACTTCTGACAATATCTCTTCCTGTACAATTTGATTAGCTGGAGCCATGAATTCATTCGGCAAGAAACATACCATGCATGTAGGAGCCGAATGACCCGATTCGTCAGGCCTGTCTTTTGGGCGCCATATTGATTTCATCTTAGGCCTTGCTTGCTTTAATTCTTGATTCCTCAAACGTTGTACTCTTCTCTTTTGGCTTTTCCTCAAGCCAGGTGGACACCATTGTCCTTCTTGCCAGACATAAGCATGATCCTCTTCTTCCTCATGATCAACCCACCTGTAACCAGCATGCCTTTTTCTTGGTTGATCATCAAAACGCCGATCATCACTAGGATGCATCCTGCCAATTCTTTCATGGACAGATCGGCGATTGACAGTTTCCTGCCTATATTCATCATACCTATTATTGCATTCAGGACAATTATTCCACGTGGGAAGTTTCAAACCTTCGTTCCAACAATGTCTGAAGAATGCACACCCCCAATGCGCACGTTCCTGCTTTCGGATAAATTCCTTTTGTTCTTCCTCAAACCTTTCTTCTTCGCGCCTTCTTTTCTCCTCCTCGTATTCACGTCTCTGGTAGTGCTCCTTTTCTTGCTGACGTTGCCACTTATTGAGGAGAATACGCGATGTGACTCTGGGTTTAGAAGAACTCCCACTTTCAAATTGGCTATTCGGGAAGCGAGGTCTCTCCTTGCGAATCTGTTCGATCGTGATTTGCCGATTAGGATCTACTGAGCCACTCTGCTTCGCTTTCTTCGACGTTAAGACTCTCATCTTTCCCTTTTCTCCAGATTCGGCAGTACTCACCATATTGATTGAGAACCCAACCATGTTCTGAGGAAACGGGTTACTGTCCAACTTCATCTTATTGTCGAATTTCAAATGCCCTTCTTGGATAGCTTTCTGAATCCTCACTCTGAAAACCCTGCATTCATTGATGGAATGAGAATTTCTATCATGGAATCCACAGTACCTCTTATCTTTCACTCCATCAGGCCGAAGCATAGAATGCCCCTCTGGTAACTTGATTCGGCCTTCCTTTACAAGATAATCAAATAATTTATCTGCTTTAGTTACATCAAAATCATAGGTGCCCTTATTCTGTTTAATCCACCTCTGATTCACCATGACTGGTTCTTTACTCCACACTATCTCTGCTGCAGCTATCTCTTCGCTATCTTCATGCTCATCTTCTTGATCTGCTCTTTCAAGGAATTGGTTATAGATGTCAGCTACATCATTATTTTTAGCAAATCTGGCATCTTTCTTGAAACCATAAGCCTGGTTACTCATTAAGGCCAATCTGTGTGATAACTGGCCCAGATCATCAAACTCCATCCCGAATAGCTTCTCCCGAATGGCAGGCAGCATGCCAGCTACAGCCATACCAGCTAGCTGGTCATCAGGTATGTTCAGAGAAAAGCACATGCTCTTTGTTTCCCTAAATCTCCTAAGGAACTCCGTAGGTGTTTCATTATTCCTCTGCCTTAGGCTGGTCAAATCAACCAACTTTTTCTCGGTACTGCCAATGTAGTAATGAGCATGGAATTTCTGCTCTAGGTCTTTCCAAGTACAAATCGACTGAGCAGGCAAAGAAGCAAACCATGTAAAAGCTGGACCCGTCAGTGACAAAGGAAAGTATCTGATTCTGAAAGCCTCATCTGCCGAGGCTTCTCCAAGCTGCATCAGATATCGAGCTATATGCTCCACAGTGCTAGTATCATCTTGTCCTGAGAATTTAGTAAACTCTGTAGGCACCTTGACTCTATTCGGCAATGATACCCTTTGGTACCATTCTGGGAAAGGAGACGAGTACATGTATCCCTGATTTTTAGGCTTCAGACCGAATTGATTTTGCAATACATCGGTCATTTTTTGCACCATGAGGTCAATATTGGTATCTTGATTCCCTGGTCTTCCAGCAAGCATGCCTGCAGTACCAATATACCCAGGATTCGGGAGAGCGTCGATAGCATTGTAATCCATAAACTCTGAGTATCCGTTTCCATACATGTTTCTTTGCAGCCTGTTGTTCAGAGGGGATATCTTATAAGCAGAAGCAGGTGGATTTCCCGTGGTGCCGAATGCCATATCACCATATGTACGAGGTTTCGGCAGTGCAGGCTGAGGATCTTGCCGAATCGGTTGACCATTTGTATCTTTAATACCAGAACTTCCAGTTTCATCAGCATTCCCTTTACCATGTGGCTTCTGAGCTTGTGCTTGAACATTGAAGTATGTCGGGCCGCCCAATTGCCCATGTATCTGCTCGAAGGGTTTATCCACATGCTGACCAAAAATGCTTACCATTATATGCCGAAAACTGTTCAAGAACGCAGCATTGTGATTGGTCATTGCTTCCCCCAAAGCTTTGTATAACAAGCCCGAAAATCTCTCCCTCTCTTCCTCTTTAGTAAAATCAGACTGCCCAGGAAGGAGAACTCTTGGCAAATCGGACTTGAGAAACGGTGCACCACTCCTGTTCTTGGCGAAAGACAGTAAACATTTGTTAATGAATTGGTCAGCAGCAGCCTTTACCATCTGTTGATGCTCTTCAGACAATTCTTCCAAAGTAACGTCCATGATGTCGCTCAACTCAGGCATCTTGAAAACTGGTGTGTGTCCCACCGGGCGTGCCAAAAAGTGTGTTGACGTAAAATCCGCACCTCACGCCAAGCACACAGCAAGCCGAATTAGCTGGCTTCACACGTGGCCCGGGCTTTTGAATCCGGAAGCGTGCCAGTCAGTTTGCCTGAAAACTAACAAAGGGACAAAACGTTTAGATCAAAACCTGGAACGTGCCGGGCGAGACCAGACAGTTCCATATTTGCGGCTATGGAGCCAATTTCGAACGACACATAGCTACAGAGAAGCTATCTGTCGGCAGTTAAAACCTCATTCGGCAATCGGTAAGGCACGCAGGGAGCGCACTGCCGAATGCGTGACGTAAGCATGACGAAAGATCGGCTTTCAACCGAATGATACTGTAACACATACTCATAGCCGATTAACGAGAAACAGAGCATGATAGATAAATAAAATGGTGAAACATGATCATAAATTCGCAGTAAACAAGAATACATAGGCCGAAAGCAGCACCCGTAGCATTCAGTGTTTAATACGAACCCACAACACAGTCGCAAATTTACATCGAAACAAGAATGCATAGGCCGAAAGCAGCACCCGTCAAGCATGATAACAAACAAGTTAATCCACCGCATGATACGATTTGTTTGATACCACGCCACTAATCAGATTAGATTAATCCACCGCATGATACAATCTAATCATGAGAAGCTAAAAGCATTCATTGCCCAATGCAAACCCACGAACACACGTTCACTCGTGAGAGCATTACCGAATGCGGCTATTTAGCCGAATCGGGGTCCATGGCGAAGGAACAAGCCTGATCGATAAAGATAGATCTATCAGATCGAATCGAATTCTAATCCACCGGATGATTAGCTCTAAGACGACCCAAAAACCTGCATCTACCGCATGATACCCGGTTCTGTCAAAATCTACACAATACCAACAAGTTCGAACCCGCGACACGTGGCAACCTAGATCGGTTTCGAATTCGGCTATGAGGGGATAAGTCATCGCGTCGTGAAGTAGAGCCGATCCTAGCCGACCTAGATTGGGCAAAGGAGTGTTGCATGAATTAAGCACGGAGTAAAAACAAAGCAACACGAGGTAACTTAATGAATCTGTTAGATCTTGCCGAAATCTAACAGAGCCGATAACTTGGTCCATACTAGATCTTAGCCCACCGCATGACTCATGACCTAACAGAGGAACCTTCTTGAGACCACAACTTAAATCCACCGGATGATACTAAGCATGGTAACAAGACTACTTGCATCAAAGCTTAAATCCACCGCATGATACTAAGCATGATACAAGGTTGCCGGTACTTACGGAGGTCGACGGATCGATGACTCCTCTCGAAGAACTCGACGACTCGACTAAAGGACTCGATGTTGGCACGGGGCCGGTTTGTTGTATGATTGATTGATTGGATCCCTTTCTACAGATGCCATGGGTTTATATTTATACCCAGGTCTTGATACAACTCCTAGTCGGACACGACTACAATACTTGTTTCTAAAAATAAATAACGAATCTTCGTGCCCATATTGCATTCCTTGTTCGAACCGGCCTTTCCCTTATGTTTTTCCACGTCATCACGCCTTCCCGAATGATACTGCTTTTGCCTGCGGAACCATGCCTCTGCCGAATGACGATGCGTTCCCGACCGCAGAACGTCTTTGCCGAATGCTTCTGGGAAAAAACTCCTTTGCCGAATGATATCTTTTCAACGAATCTGGCCCACATGTCAGCCTTTTCCTGGTACCAATTTTTGGTGTCAACAATGGGTACAGTTCTGCCATATCCGAGGAGCGGTTCGACACGGTGATGGAGTCGTTTGCCGGCCTGGTGGTCGACCTAGTCCAGAGCGTAGTAGAGGTGGCCGGTTCCGGTCCTGTTTGAAGAGTGAACAAAAAACATGTAGTGTTTGGCAAGTTTTTATGTAATAAGTATTACTTTCTAAGCCTATAGCTTTTGTTGCCGATTTCCTTTAGGATTTGCTGATCGTTGTCACTTCACCGTTTGTCATGACTCGTGCGAAAGACTGGGGCGGCGAACTGGCTGGAGCTCTCGTGGAGGCAGCTCTCCTACATACGATGCTCAGCGTGGAGGCTTAGTCGCAAGCAGGGTCCCGGCCAAGTACTTGCCGCATGGGTTTAGACTCTGGTTATAGTGACTCGAACTTGCCGTTTTAGTTTGTTACTTCATGGGTAACTTTAATGGAGGACGAGCTCGTGGCTGTCGTGGGAAAGTTAGTGCAAACACATTGGTTGAAGGGCACAAGATTTGATTTATTGAATGACGAAATAACAGGGTAAAGATACATAGCTGTGTTTTGGACTACGGATAGAACTTAGTAAGGTGCTGGATGTTTCAGACGTTTGGAACTGGGTTGTCGTCAGCCCACTCTAGGCGGTAGGTCCCTGGGGATACCACTTCCCTGACGATGAAGGGGCATTCCCATGGTGCAGATAGCTTGTGCTGTCCTGCCGAGCTCATGACTCGGCGTAGAGCGAGGTCACCCACGTTTAAGGAGCGTTCCTTGATGTTCCTGTCGTGATACCGGTGTATCTGCTGCTCGTGGCACGCGTGCCGAGTTAAGGCACAGCGCCTGTGTTCTTCTAACGCGTCGACATCGATCTGTCGACTGGACTCGGCTTTTCCCTCCTCGTAGTTCTTGATACGCGGTGCGCTGAATGCGAGGTCGGCCGGTAGTACCGCTTCCGATCCGTAGACCATGAAGAAAGGCGAATACCCAGTCGCTCTACTTCTTTGGGTACGAAGACCCCACACCACATGTGGTACTTCTTTAGCCCAGCGGCCTGTGCGTGGATTTAATGCATCGTAGATTTCTTTCTTGAGGGCGTCCAGGACCATGCCATTTGCTCGCTCAACCTGCTCGTTGCATCGAGGGTGAGCTAATGATGAGTAGTAGACGTCGATCTGTCTGTCTTGGCAGAAATTCCAGAATTCGTGCCTTGTGAATTGGGAGCCGATGTCGGTGATGATCCGGTTCGGGACTCCGAAGCGGTGCGTTATTTCTTCAATGAAGGCCGTTGCCGTCGCCGACTTGCTGTCGGTGACGACCTTGTACTCAATCCATTTGGTGAACTTGTCCACCGCGACGAGTAAGTGCTTGAGTCCACCTTGGGCTGGTTTGAATGGCCCTACGTTGTCTAGCCCCCATACTGCAAAGGGCCAGGATGGTGGAATGGTGCGTAGCGCTTGGGCCGGCAAGTGCTTTTGCTTCTGGAAGAACTGGCACCCGGCGCAACGCTGGACGAGTTCCTTTGCGTCAGAGACCGCGGTAGGCCAGAAGAACCCGGATCTGTAGATCTTGCCAATGTAACGCCCGTGTTTTTAATCTCTAGAAAATCACCTAAGAAATCACCCGGTGGAAAAGTTTTCAAATGTTTTACCGCCCAAGCTCCCATTTCCGCCAACCCTCTCCGCCTTTTGTTTCCCCCTCTCGTCCTGTCTGCATCGCACCACCGCCTCCTTTCCGTCCCGTCTCATGTCACCCGCCCTCGGGTCGACCGCCGGGTCCGTCCACCTCCGGCCCGAAGCATCGCCGACCACCGCGCCGCGCCTACACGGCACCACCCGTCCTCGCCGCGGCCCCATCCGCTCGGGTGCGCACGCCACGTCCCGACGCTCGCGCACGACAAACCCAGCAGCGCCACCGTATCACCAGCCCGCCGACCGCCTTTAATTTCACCGCCGGCCACCACAACCACCCGCCGAGCGCCGCCCACCGAGCCCCTCTCGTCGGCCCGCCCCCTCGGACCACCTCCGCGCCTATAAATAGGCCCGTCGACCCCCTCTTCACCATCTCCCGCTCACACACCCCTCCAATCGCCCCCATCGCCGCCGTAGCACCGCCACCCAACCACCATTGCCGCCGCCGCCGCTTCCGTGGTCCGCACTACGCCGGCCACCTCTGCTCGAGATAAGACCAGGGGTGAGCTCGCCATAACCTGCGCTCCCCTTTCCCCCTGCTCCCGTCCACCGACGGCGCCCCAATCCCCAGCGATTGGATCGCCGCCGGCCGCCGGACCCCCTCCCCTGTCGTCCTCTCTCTCTGTTAAAAACAAAAGAGACGACCAAATTGCAAAACCCCCCTGCACTTTCTCCTAATCTGACCCGCCGTCCAAAACATACACCTCTCTCTCTAACACATTTACACATAACCCCCTGGGTTTTGGCCAAATCAACCCGCAGTCCACGGTTACTATGCCCTCTCTCTCTGTTAATTTCGCCAGGACCCCCTGATCTTTTCGGTATTTGCAGTTAGGGCCCTATTCTTTAAAAACAGCCCTAAGACACCCCTAAACTGTCATTTCATACGCAAAATTAATCCCGTTTGACCCCAAACTCCACCACAATAATCACCAATATATTTTCGCCAAATCCAACCAGTCCATACTCAAAAATAATCGTGTCATCATCTTCTGCTGTCAGTTTCCGTTCTTTCTTTCGGAGCTCAATAAAAGCTTTTTCTTTTATTTATTGGATGTTTGTTTGTGTGTGCCGTAGACTCTGCGGTGAATGAGGAAGGACTCGAGGAGGAGCAAGTTTACGAGCAGGAGCTTGGAGACCAAGACCCCGGGCAGGAATCCCCCGAGGGTTGGGAGAACGGCAAGTGCAATCCCACCCGTTGATGCATATTTCGTCCTAGTTTTATAAACACAACCCATGGCATGTTTTATTAAACTTGCATGTGTTTTACAAAATCCCCGACAACTTAGACCTCATGAGCAGAATTACCCAACGCATGACTTGGAGTTCGCAGCCGTAGTGCACGCACTCAAAATCTGGAGACACTACCTAATTGGGAACAAGTGTGAAATATACATGGATCATAAGAGCTTAAAGTATATTTTCACCCAACCAGATCTGAACCTCAGACAGAGAAGATGGTTAGAGTTGGTTAAGGATTATAATGTGGAAATTCATTACCACCCTGGCAAGGCCAATGTAGTGGCAGATGCCCTGAGCCGGAAATCCTACAGACCCGAGAGTGCCCACCTGCAAGAAGCAATGGCACGACTAAATGTGCACATCGTCCCTCGGAATAATAGCCACCCACTGACGATCCAATCCACTCTGGAGTATCGGATCAGAGAAGCCCAGGGAACGGACAAGGATTTGGTGCAGATCTGCAAGCATACCGGAGAGAACAAGGCACCCGACTTCAGAGTCGACAGTAAAGGTGATGTCCACTCAGCCAGTAAATCAGCCAGAACTTGAGATTTGATAGACTGTCTTGACTTGAAGGTGATGTCGAAGCTTCCGAGCTCTACTGCCCATTTGACAACTCGGCCATTGATGTCGCGGTTGTGGAGAATTTCACTGAGTGGGAAGTTGGATACCACATGGATGGGGTGAGCTTGGAAGTAGTGGCGCAATTTTCTTGAGCAGATCAAGAGCGCGTAGAGTAGTTTTTGTGGGTGCTGGTACCTGATTTTTTACTCGGCCAGCACTTCGCTGACGTAATATACTGGTCTCTGTACCGGGTAAGAATGTTCTTCTTCTTGGCGCTCCACGACCAAGGCTGTGCTTACCACATTAGTGGTTGCTGCTATATATAATAGGAGGGGTTCATCATTCTTTGGTCCGGCGAGTACCGGCGGGGTGACGAGGAAAGCTTTCAGGTCGGCCAACGCTTGGAAGGCTTCCGGTGTCCATTTGAACTTGTCGGTCTTCTTCAAGAGCTTGAAGAAGGGAGCGCCACGTTCCCCTAGCTTGCTGATGAACCGGCTTAGGGCTGCCATCATCCCAGTCAGCTTCATTACTTCTTTTTTGTTTTTGGGAGGCGGCAGGTTCTGGATTGCCGCTATCTTGGTTGGATTAGCCTCTATGCCCCGCTGGCTTACCAGGAACCCCATGAGCTTGCCTGAGGGTACCCCAAAGACGCACTTGGTCGGTTTTAGCTTCCATCTGTAGCGGCAGAGGTTGTTGAACGTCTCTTGAAGGTTGGCGATTAGAGTATCCGGGTTGTAGGTCTTGACTACGACATCATCGACGTAAGCTTCGGCATTACGCCTGATCTGGGTGTCCAGGAATCCTTGGATTGCCTTCTGGTATGTCGCGCCGGCATTCTTGAGGCTGAAGGTTATTGTTTTGTAGCAAAATATGCCATGAGGTGTGATGAACGCCGTTTTGTCTTGGTCGGCCGGGTTGAGGTCTATCTGGTGGTAGCCGGAATAACAGTCGAGGAAGGAAAGTAATAGGCACCCGGCCATGGAATCGACAACCTGGTCGATGCGGGGAAGAGGGAAGGAGTCCTTAGGGCAGTATTTGTTGAGATCGGTATAATCAATGCACATTCTCCATTCATCGGTTTTCTTCTTGACAAGTACATGATTTGCAAGCCATTCGGGGTGCATGCACTCCCGAATGAAACCGGCTGCTAAAAGTTTATTTAATTCTACCCTAATGGCCTCCTTGCGATCTTGTGCGAACTGTCGAAGCTTCTGCTTGACTGGCTTGGCGGTCTTCACCAAATGCAAGGAGTGCTCAGCCTTCTCCCTTGGGACTCCGGGCATGTCCGAGGGTTTCCACGCGAATATGTCCCAGTTGTCCCGCAGGAAGGAGGTGAGCGCGCTTTCCTATTTAGGAGATAGACCAGGGCCTATCAGCGCCGTCTTGTTGGGATCGTCGCTGGAGAGGCAGATCGTCTTCGTTGCGGAGTCTGGCTCGAGCGCTGTCAGCGTGGCGTCCTGTTCCGGCACCTTGGGGTCGGCGGGTGGGTTCTTTTTGGCCTCGCTTACGAGGAGCATGCTGTTGCCGAGCTGCCGCGAGAGCTCGGCAAGGCGTACGGCTTCACCATCACACTCGTACGACGTCTTGACGTCGCCTCTGACGCTGATGACCCCGTTCGGGGCCGGCATCTTCATCACCAAATAGGTATGGTTGGGGATTGCCATGAAGCAAGCCAGCATGGGCCACCCGAAGATGGCGTGGTAGGAACTGCCAAAGTCGGCGACCTCGAAGTGCAGGAACTCAGTACGGTAGTTATCGGGCGTGCCGAAGGTAACCGGCAGGGTGACTCGTCCCACTGGGTAGGCCGCCTTGCCTGGGATGACGCCGTAGAACGGGTGGTCGGAGCCCCTGAGCCTGCTGTAGTCGAATCCCATGTCGTTCAGGGTCCTGGTGAAGATGATGTTGAGGGCGCTGCCCCCGTCGATCAGTACCTTGGTCAGGAGGACTCTGTCAACAACCGGGCTGACGATCAGCGGGTACGAGCCTGGTTTAGGCAAGTGAATCAAGTGGTCCTTCCTGCTGAAGGTGATCGAAGGTTCTGACCACCGGAGGTACTCGATGCCCTTGGTACCGACGAGATTTATCTCTCGGTCATGGAGCTTCTGCTTTCTTCTGTCACGGAACGCGTCGGGACCTCCCAGGATTACGTTAACCTGGCGGTCGGCGCATTGGAAGTTGCCACGTTGCTCATCTGCGGCGGCAGCGTCTGGGCCTTGGCGGCGTGCGTCGCCATCCGGTACTCTGTTGTTGCGGCGGCGGTCATTGCGACGGTCGTTACGACGGTCGCCTTCTCTTCTGTCGCCGCGGTTGTTGTTGTAACATGGCTTCTTCGGCGCCGGGGGGACGCCGAGTTCTTTCTTCAGGGTCCAGCATTCCCGGAACGAGTGATTTGCGTCATTGTGGAGAGGACACGGCTCGTCTAGGCGGGCGAGCTGCTCAGGTTGGAGTCGTGACTCCACGCGGCCCTCGCCTTCTGCAACAGTTGCGACGTCAGGTCTGCTGCGTCTGTTGCGTGCTAGTTCTGCCTTCTTTTGGTCGGCCGGCGGGCGGTCGTGGTCTTTGTCTCTTCGGTCCCTGGCTCTGAACTGAGCTAGCTCGGCGGCATCGGCTTTAGCCTCTTCTTCGACCACCTTCATCATTTCCCCAACCGTCTTGGGGTCTTTCTTGAACAGGTTGCGGAAGACGTCCTTGTCGTACAATCCGCGTCAGAAAGCGTCGATGACGTCCCTCTCTTCGACGTTTGTAAGCTTGTTACGGTTGTCGAAGAAGCGGTTGGTGTAGTCTCAGAGAGTTTCACCCCTGTTTTGGCGTACTAGATCCAGATCGAACCTAGTGCCCGGCCGAGTGTAAGTGGCCTGGTAGTTCTCCGTAAACACCTTGCAAAGCTGTGACCAACTGTCGATGGACTTTTCCGGCAATCTTGAGAGCCATAGGAGCGCCGCTTTCCCTAGCATTACCGGGAAGTAGGCTGCTGCCTGGTCGGTGCTGCCGCGTGCGGCTTTGACCGCCGTGATGTAGGTCTGGATCCAGAGCTTGGGGTCAGAGCGGCCGTCGAACTTCTCGACCATGGCTGGCTTGAAGGTGTCCGGCCATGGGACCTGGCGGAGTTGCTTGGTGAAGGCTTGAAAGCCTTCGATGGCGAAGTCGTCGTCACCGAAGCTGTCATCGCCGCCGTTGTGACGGCAATCATGGGCTCTGGGTGAGCCGTAGCGGCGGTCGTATCGATCATGCTCGTCGATCTCGCGGCGTGCGCGGTGATCGTCGACATCGGAGAACTCGACGTAGTTGGCTCGGCGTTCGGGTCGGCCGAAGTCCCGATCGTATCGCTCTCATCATTCTATCTCAGCGGTGTCACGTTCGTGGTGCCTCTTGTCGAGCTCTGCTCGCACATCACGATGAGGCATGCGCAGCCGGTCGCGGAGGTCACCGTCGTTATGGTGGTGGTTCCGTCTCCTGTTGCCGCCGTCGCGGCGGTTCCGACGGTGCCTGCCCTCAGATTCATCCGGCTGGTAGTCAGCCTCGCGTTCCTGGTCGACCTCCTCCGGGATGGCCTCCAGGGTTGGGGATCTATGCCGACGTCTGCCTCGGTCAGATCTGTTGTACCCGGTCCTGCGGGAACTTGATCTACTCGAGCGCGATTGGCTAGATCTTGATCTAGCCTCTCTGTCTTTTTGGTGTAGGTCTTGTGCGACGGCCACCCGGGCTTGGAGTCGGGCCGCCTCTGGGGTAGGCTCCATGTGAGCTAGTTCGGCAACGCATGCGGCCATCGCCGCAGATGGGGTAAGGAAATCAGCCTGAGCCCGCTCGAATTCGCGTGCCAGGTTACGCGGGTCCAAGTCTGCATCTTCGGCCTGCCGGCACTGGGCTCGGAGGGTGTTTGCATCCATGCGACGCTGTCGCTCGGACGCGGTCTCGTTTTCCTGAGTATGTTGGTCCTCGGATACGAGCACCTCGCGATCTGGCCGCGAGGCGTGGGATGTGTCCGCCGAGTTCTCGGGGGCCATCAGTACGGTCGTTGCGACCTGGAACTCACCACAATCTGGAAGTTGGGTGGGTTCGGGCGGGTTTCCAGATTGGATCTGAGCCTCGCGGTGCGGAAGCCGGCTAGAGTAGTCGGCAGCCGCGTTCTTCAGCCCGTGGGGGAACGTGTTCCCAGGGCGACCTAGCGCTCGCTCAGACATGGCGATGCATTCAGCGAGCGTATCGTTGATGCGCTTCAGCCCGTCGACGATCTCGTCGGGATAAGGGACTCTGTGCCAGGGGAACAGATCTGAGATCCGATCCCGGACGCTGAGCTGCTCGATCTGCTGCATGAGCTGATATGGCACGTTGGGGGGAGTCCCCGGGTTTGTTGAGGTCGAGTCCACCGGCGTCAAGTTGACGTCGGTGGGGCTTGAGTCGCTGGAGTCGGCGAAGAAACTGCATCCTGGAAGGTGCTTGGGGCTGTCGCTCACGTCCGCCGGGAAGATGATGTCGGATGGATCTGCCATCAAGCCAACAGTGTTTTCGAATCGAAAAAGCTCACCAATCTATCCCCTACCTGGCGCGCCAACTGTCGGACCTTAGGACCGGCAATCCACCTGGGGGTACCCGAGTGATTGATTTGTAGGCGGGCGATTTATGAACTAGCAGCTTGATGGTACACATGAGGCACTGATTTAGACAGGTTCGGTCTACCCGGAGGTATAATACCCTGCGTCCTGTGTCGGTGGTGTTGTCTTGTATTGCTGGGTACTCGGCCGAGCTTCAGGAAGCCGGGTCGAGCGTATGGTTTACAGGGTGAGTTGCGATGCCCTCGTGGGGGTGCCCTAGGCCGCTTTATATAGGGTAGCGGGCTAGGGTTTACAAGTCGGTTTCCATCTAAACCTACTTGATTCCGACCAGGACTCTATCCCGGGTCGGTTACAACAGAATATCCCTAAATATCCGGACGAGCCGTCCGCCGGGTCTTCATCAAACTTGTCCTCCAAGTCGGGGTGCCCGTGTGGGCCGCCTAGGGGTCGGCCCACAAGCTTGTCAAATGTGGGCCCTAGCCGCCGTAGTCTGGTCTGACATTGGGCTCAGGGGTACCCATATCCCACCCCCCCTGTCTTCTATTCCTGGCTTCGCCCCTGTCGGGCAGTGGCGTAGCCAGGAAAAAAAACTAGCCGCGGCGAACTTTTAATGATCGACTGAATCGAAATCAAGAACATTGCAATTTACATTGCATTAATGCATCCATACATTACAATCGTACAATTTTAAAGCGAAGTTGAGATACTACATGAAATTTGTAGAAAAAATTGATGGTTCTTGCACCAATGTATGGTAAAATGCAAAAAAAAGGAAAAGATAGATGAACCTGTAAATTGGATAAAGACATCGATTAGCAAATAGCAAGTAATTAATAGTAAAGTGATCAAATGATTCAACTCAAGTGGTGGTTAACAACTTAACATGATAAGAATATACATACCACTAGCAAAGTTCTAAAAACCTCTAGCTCTAGGGTGACGTCTAGGGCTCTTTAGCAACTGTACTCTTTTGATTTTTAGCTGGGGCAACTGCCCCAGCTTGCCCCAACGTGCATCCGCCGGTGCCGTCGGGAACCGGAAACGACGCTTCATATTTTGACCACCTGCCGCTACTCCAGGCGAATTTGGTCGCTCGTTGCGGAGTGGCTGTCCCTACCACAGCTTGCCCCGTCGAGCTAGCCGCCTTTCACTACGGTCCTTTCTTGGTGGGCCTCAATCGCCTCGATGCCAGGAGTCCCCAAAAAGGCCATACACTCCCTAATCCTTCTTGTGTGCTGGGAGCTTTGGAAGAAACGGAATATGCGCACCTTCCAGCACGGAGGGCAGCCTACACCAAGTGTGTTCCAAAAAATAAAAGAGGAGGCAAGAGCCCTTGGAGCTTTTATCCATGTTGGGGATGAGTTTGTACAGTTCTTTTATACTCCCTCCGGTTTGGTAAAGGAAGTCGTTTTGGACAAGATTTGAGTCAAACATTGGAAATATAAATCATGAATAACATTTAAGTCGTTGAGTTTAGAAATGTGAAAATTATATTAATAGATTGCTCTTAAAAATTACTTTCATAAAAGTATAAATATATAATTTTTAAAAAATATTTTTATAGAAAAGAGAAGTTAAAGTTGGGCTTCGGTGACCGTATCGCTGTTCTAAACGACTTCTTTTACCAAACCGGAAGGAGTATAGCTTATTTTTTTTCTTTTCTCATCTCAAGTCCACCTGTACTCTTCTGCTATGGCCGTGTTTAGTTCCCGAAAGGGGAGTGACGAATAGGGTCTGACAAGGCACTGTAGCAATAAATGCGACACTGTAGCATTTCTTGTATGTGCAATAAATTGTCTAAAAATTAATTAATTAGACTCAAAATATTCGTCTCGCGGAGTACAATAAAACTGTGCAATTAGTTTTTGATTTCATCTATATTTATAACTCCATGCATGCTATGACATTTTGATGTGATGGGAATCTTCTTTTTGCATAGTAAATTTGAGGGTGTAAATTTAGGAACTGATCGGGGCCTATTATTATATACTAATAATAGGGCGGCCCAGTCCGGGTCACGTTCTTTAAAAAAAAGATTACCCCGGTGAGAAAGCACCCTAGCACCGGCGACGATTGCCCTGGTACGCGCCGCCCCCCGAGCGCCCAAACCCTAGCACTCCGATCGAAGATGAGAGAAAACCCACACAAAAATTCAGGCAAAAAATCGGAGGAAAAATCGAATGGGATCGCGCGGATCGGCGCAGGGTAGGGCGATTCGGATCCGTAGGGTTGGATCTGTACAGGCGCTTTATTGGGTGGATGGATCGGCGGGGGCGGGCGGGAGGATGGGTGAGGCGAGGCCGGCCTCCTTGGGCGAAGGGTGGGGAAGGGGGCAGGAACACGGAGGCCGTGCTTATATAGGGACGAAGCGGCACGCGCTCGAGCGGTCGCAGCGGGACGGGGACTGCGCGAGTGGGAAGCTGTCGCTTGTCGGGCTGGGGTCGTTGTGGGCCGCTGGATCCTTGGCTGACGGTTTGGATTTTCCGTGGGCGTTTTGGTGGGACTTGGTCTGGGCCGAGATACACTGGCACACTATGGGCCTTCGTATGGAGAGAGTTATGGCGGGCCGCGTAATCTCTTTTTTTTTTTGAGGGCCGGGCCGCGTAATCTCTTGGTCAGTGAGGCGTCGGAGGTAGCGGACTAGCGGTGCTGCCATCTGTGAAGGATGAAAGGGGGCGCACATGCGCAGAGGTTTTTATAGCGGTGGATGCGCAGTACGGCCATCTGCCATACTGTGGCTGTGAAATACTAAAATGTATATGTATCTATCTTGTGATGTGTGTGTATGGAGCAGTTGGGCCGTTTAGTTCTCGTGACCTGGCTGGCGCGGTGCAGGTGCAGAACAAAGGTTGCAGACGGGAGGGGTAAACGCGACTTTTGAGGCCCCAAACGATATAGTCGCGCGCCGATTCAAAGATAGCAGCTGTCGGGAAGCAAATAAAAATCACACACCCCACCGCTATAAAAACCTCTGCGCATGTGCGCCCCCTTTCATCCTTCACAGATGGCAGCACCGCTAGTCCGCTACCTCCGACGCCTCGCGGCGCATGCCGCCGCGATGAACGGCCGCGCCCCCGCGATCGGCCGCCACCGCCAGCTGCTCATCGACTCCGGCCGTGTCATGATGCTGCTCGGCGCCATCACACTCACGCACCAGCTGGGCAGGAGCGGCAACGCCGAGCACCTGGTCGTCGGCCTTCTCCTCTGGCTTCTGGGCGCGGCGCTCGCGATGCTGTCGCTCGTTGCCCGGCAGTTCCCCAGGCTCGCGGCCGCCGGTGCCAATATCGCGATGGCGCTCCGCAACTACTTGCTTGGCGGCCTTTGAGCCCACAATTCGCAGGGTCCAAGAAGCACCGGTGGGCCTTGTTCTGCTGTTCATCGCAGTGCCCTACCGGCCTACTACCGTTCAACACTCCTTTCAACTACATGTTTGAGTTTTTTCAATTAACAACACTGTCTAGCTATGCACAATAAATTTGCTTCGTTAATGATGCATGAAGCTTTGCTCCAATATGATGAATCAATCATGAATTTCTACCCTGTTTTTCTGCCCCTCGGCTGGCGGGGAAGAGAGGATGACGCACTTGCTCAGCCGCTCAACACAATTGCTCACTGACCAAGAGATTACGCGGCCCGGCCCTCAAAAAAAAAAGAGATTACGCGGCCCGCCATAACTCTCTCCATACGAAGGCCCATAGTGTGCCAGTGTATCTCGGCCCAGACCAAGTCCCACCAAAACGCCCACGGAAAATCCAAACCGTCAGCCAAGGATCCAGCGGCCCACAATGACCCCAGCCCGACAAGGCGACAGCTTCCCACTCGCGCAGTCCCCGTCCCGCTGCGACCGCTCGAGCGCGTGCCGCTTCGTCCCTATATAAGCACGGCCTCCGTGTTCCTGCCCCCTTCCCCACCCTTCGCCCAAGGAGGCCGGCCTCGCCTCACCCATCCTCCCGCCCGCCCCCGCCGATCCATCCACCCAATAAAGCGCCTGTACAGATCCAACCCTACGGATCCGGATCGCCCTACCCTGCGCCGATCCGCGCGATCCCATTCGATTTTTCCTCCGATTTTTTGCCCGAATTTTTGTGTGGGTTTTCTCTCGTCTTCGATCGGAGTGCTAGGGTTTGGGCGCTCGGGGGGCGGCGCGTACCAGGGCAATCGTCGCCGGTGCTAGGGTGCTTTCTCACCGGGGGAAGGGCAGCGAGCCGAAGCGATGGATAAGAAGAAGGTGGCGACCCCACTGGTGTGCCACGGCCACTCGCGGCCAGTGGTGGACCTCTTCTACAGCCCCGTCACGCCCGACGGCTACTTCCTCATCAGCGCCAGCAAGGGTAAGCGAATCTCCACATCCCTCCGCTCCCGAGCGAGCGATTTAGTTTTGTGATTGGGTCGGATCGGACTATTGATTTTATTGTGATGCGATGGCATTCTGTTAGCTGTACGCGATTGCGAGATTTTGGCTAGGCTGCATGTGTCCGAGCGTTCTGGTTTCTATTTAGTTTTAGCTGCATAGCAATTGGTTGGTATTGCAATTTGTGCCACGATGGTTTCCTGATGATTTAACTGAGTAGCTTGGTTGGCTTGTGGGCTAATTTTTTCTAGACTACCTCTAGGCCTGCAGGAATTTGGGCAGTGATCTTTCAATTATTCCACTAAATATGCCTACAAGCCTGTTCTGTGGGATAACAGTATTGTCAGTTATATATCAATTTAGTAAGGAATCTACCGCTCAAGGAATTGAGACTCAAAAGACACATCATGATAGTACCATTCTTTTGGAAGCATCCATGGTAAAATGGTGAAACCAATCACCAACCTAGACATGTCCTCGCGTTTTTCCTTTTGGCCATGTTTTAGATCGCTAGGCGGGAATCGGATTGGCGGCCTAGTGCGTAATTTATGATTATTTGAACCTGGCAGCCTCTTTGTCGTTTAGTCAGAAGGCAGTTATCAGGCACTTGGTAGGAAGCACCGTAACGGCTAGGCAGGCTACTTTGGTTGATTTCTGGATAATAGACTATGTTAACCAGCTCCTCCACTCCCATCCTTTGAGCATGCGAAACCGTCACTCCTTTGCCTTTTTCATTGTGATTTTCCTGCTCCATCGATGTCCCTATACTCTACTTTATGTTGTAGGTAGAACTTCCACTTGTTCCTTCCATTCATCTGCTCAAAATATACTCAAATGGGTTATGGCTCTATGAATGGTACTGATATTTTGTAATTTGTGTTGCTGGTGACAATTTGGGTGATCAATCCAATATGCATTTGGAGACCCAAATGTTCATGTGCTTTAGATGTGTAGTGTTAGTTATCCGATGCTATTATTAAAGGTATTAGGGTTGGCATGGCGTAGTATCTCAAATTTACCATACTGGACTCATTTGGAGGATGATTTAGTTACTGTGAACTTGTAGTTAATAGAATATGTTGCCATTTTTAATCCTTATAGAGCTCCTATGTCTGGCCACTTATGTAATTATAATTGGCAGATCAATTTTTCATTTTGTACTACTTCTATTGTATGGGTTCCTTTTTGGAGTGTCTTTCCCAGTTTGTAAATTACGCTGTCTTAATGATACTTCTTGGTTGTCTGGATTACTGGATATTTGCATGAATAGGTAATTTATGTCAGTTTAAATGGGTATTATTATATCCAAATATTTTTTACATGTCAGCATTTTTAGAGCTCCTGTTTTGGTAGCAGAGTTACAGTTACAAGGGATTGAAACAATGAAATGGGTGGATATTCATAAACATCATATTGAAAGCTTGATACATAAATGGATATCGGTACATTACATAGAAACATGTGTGTGCATCTTGTTTGTGGATTGCCAAAGAACATCTTTCTTTATAGGTTCATGATGAAGGTGATACATGCTTTTTTGTATCCGAACCCTATACAAGTAGGAACACAGATCGCATGCCAACATCCTGCTCCCTTCAAAAAATGGACTTGTGTGAATTCAAATATCATCATGCTGTATCATTGGGTCTATTATCTATTTCCATATCTAGTCTATTCCTTGGGATATTAGATGACTCCATTTTCAAGGATGGAATTGCAAATCATGTTATAATTCAAGCTGCCTTACAATAACTCTTTATAGTAAGCATATGCGTTGGAATTTAATTATTAATGATACACTAAACGGATTAGACGAAGCAATAACAATTTGCTTATGTTATATGTTCTTTGTTGTAAGCAACTAATCACTATAGTACTGTACTACCGTGCCTCATCTGGATATTATGCATTGGAGAAGAGAGTGATAGGTACTAGGTTAGCTCTTGGTACCAAGCTTAGCTTGGGACCAAGCTACATTCTAAAAGGAGTGAGACCCACCTGACATGAGAGGGAGGTGTGACCCACTTGACATTTAGGGCGCGTTTGGACGAGAGCCACACGTTGCCGCGCCAGAGTTGCGGCCACGCCGCAAGTGCGGCGAGCAAATTGCTCGCCACACCTTAGGCGTGTTTTGGCGTAAAAAATAGTGGTGAAGAAGCCTACCCGTCTACGGCACGACTAAGCATAGGCTGCGAAGCAAACACATGCCTAAGCATCTGCGGCAGCCGAAATTGTGGCTAGGCAACTTTAGGCTATGAACCAAATGCGACCTTACGTGCGTTTTGTTAAGTTGTACACATGTGTACGTCCTATGTCAGCCAGCATTGAGTGATTTGATTGTTTGCATACTAGTAAAATTTGCTGTAGAACAAGCATATTTGCCTTTTTTTTGTTGCTAGGCATTGAATGAGTCTTCTATCATTTGTTTTGTTCTGCAGATACAAATCCAATGCTTCGTAATGGTGAGACTGGTGACTGGATTGGGACTTTCCAAGGTCATAAAGGAGCTGTATGGAGCTGTTGTCTTGACAGAAATGCTCTGCGTGCTGCATCTGGTTCTGCTGACTTCTCAGCGTATGGTTTTGTTGCCCTTTGAAGTTCCAGTCAGCATTGGTGTTAATTTGTTTTCCCTTTTTGATATATATACCCAGATGCATCTCTATTAATATCAAAATTGCCTATATTGATGGGTAATTTCAAATGTTGCTTTGCTTCTTGAGACATGTATTACTAAGGCATGAATTTAGATGTGTTACAGATCATCCTGCTACTCTTATCTGCCAGTAACGTGTTAGGTTAGGACATAAGTGTTCATGTATTTGTTGCATCTAACATACATCCTTTTTTATTTAATAATTAACTATTTTGTTAAGATAAGTTAGAATGAGTTCACTGACCTGAAGTTAAATAAGTTCTGTTTTCATCCATAAATTATTTTGTTTCCGTTTTACATCTTATAGGATCAGTTACATAAGTTTGGTTTGTGGACTCGTAAACCTCACTAGGGTCATTTGGGATTGAAGAATTTGGGAAATGGTTATTATGCAGTATACCATGACAAAACTTTGGATATAATATATTTAGAAACAATGTTGATAATACTCAATTCAGGCTAGCGAACTTGATGCTTTTAAGTAAGTTTGTTATCTATATAATATCCAATCGCAAAGCTACTGCCTAATTGGTAAGTTTGCATCACAAGTATCTGTTGGCATGTTTCAGCAGTTCTTTAACATCCATTACAAGAGTTGTTTCAATGTTATTCCCCATTTCAATTTTCCCTGTTAGTAACTAACGTTCAACCATATTCAACCTTGTTTTTCCAGTAAAGTATGGGATGCATTAACGGGTGATGAGCTGCATTCATTTGAACACAAGCATATAGTCCGGGCATGTTCCTTTTCTGAGGTAATTTGTGTCAATACTTATCTTACCTCCATCTTAATATGAAGTCTGTCGGGAAACCATGATTGTCAGTTCTGGAGTGTCGTGTTCCACCCCAAAATGACGTGCAGAATTCTTTTATAAAAATTATTTAATATGGCTAGGCAGTGTGAACTATTTGGTCAGTTACATTAAGGCCTACTGCAATTATTGACCATCTGAAAAACATATTGGCAGTATGGTTTAATCCATGGGTGCATCTACACAATGTGTGAACATTGCCTACCATTTTAATTGTATTTCCATGTATCCTGGCACCCTACCTATAAGAGCCTGGGGACAATTTTCTGCAACTTGTTTCCATTAAAGCCAGCGGATATATATTTGCAAACTAAAATCAGTTACATGAAAACATATGTTTCGGTCTTTGAGCAACTGCTTATCGGTTCATCCTTTGAGATATCTTTCTATACATGCTATTCTACACAATTGATGCCATCATTTATGGGTCACTTCCAACCTGACTTCAATCGCCAATGACACTGCAGGATACCCACCTGTTACTCACTGGAGGCATGGAGAAGACTTTGCGTGTGTATGACTTGAATCGCCCTGATGCTGCTCCAAGGGAGCTGGACAAATCACCTGGTTCTGTTCGAACTGCTGCTTGGCTTCATAGTGACCAAACTATACTAAGTTCCTGCACTGACATGGGTGGAGTAAGGTGCGTGCATGAAATGTCTCGATTAATAAAAAACATGTAAACTGGTTGACCATAGTTTACTACGTAGTACTACGCACAGCCTTGTTCCTCTTAATTAATTTGTATGGCTCTGTGTAGGCTATGGGATGTGAGAACTGGAAAGATTGTCCAAACTCTTGAAACCAAGGCTTCTGTCACTAGTGCAGAAGTAAGCCAGGATGGAAGGTTCATCACTACAGCTGATGGCTCAAGTGTAAAATTTTGGGATGCGAACCAGTAAGTTTCTTATATCATCATTTTTCTTATGAACTTTAATTGATTGATTGATCCCTTTCCAACAAAATTTTTGTATGTTTCATCAGCTTTGGACTTGTTAAAAGCTATGATATGCCGTGCAATGTCGAGTCTGCTTCACTTGAACCGAAGACTGGGAGTAAATTTGTAGCTGGAGGAGAAGATTTGTGGGTTCATTTATTTGATTTCTTCACTGGTGAAGAAATAAGTAAGTTTTATCTGCTTTAAATCTTAATCATTCATAAAGGACTTCCAATGTTGCTTCCACTGTTGTGATGTGTGGAGTATTTAGCAACATTAGCTTCCATTCCAGTCGCCCAATCCTATCTCACATCTCCATAGTACAAATTATACTATGTAGCAAAAATTTGTGCGCTTTTAAGGAATCCTCTCCTTTTGAGTACCAATGGCTTATAAACTTGTAGGATGTATTATGTGCAATGATACTCCGGACTTCCACAATTTTCCACTGTTGAAGCCAAATATTCTTTTTATACCTGGGCTTTCTCAAGATTTTTCCCTGTTGAAGCTCATGAGAAAAGACTGTTTGGGTTTACTGGTGGCTAATCGTGAAGTGTGAAGTTTATTGGATTCACATGTTGCTTCATTCTTTTTGGAATCACTCATCTTTTCATATAGTTTTGACTTTTAACATGATGGCAGTTATAATTTTGTTTTGTTTAATTGTAGACAGTATCTTGATGGCATTTGTGTTATGTTTTATATTTTTCTTAAAATTGAAAAGCTTTTGTTGTGGTTAGTCTTGAAGAAATGTTTCTTGTCAATCAGTGGGAATGAAATGACTGACTTTTCCTCTAATATGCAGCTTGTAACAAAGGGCATCATGGTCCAGTCCACTGCGTCCGGTTTGCACCTGGTGGTGAATCATATGCATCAGGTTCAGAAGATGGCACCATCCGGATCTGGCAACTTAGCCCGCCTAATGCTGATGAGAACGAGGCGGCCAATGGCAAGCCAGCTGCTGGGGTGAACGAGGTTACAACCAAGATCGAAGGCTTCCACATCCCCAAGGAGGGTCAGACCGAGGGCTAGGACTATATCTCGTGATTAGCGGTGCTTGGTTCTTATTGGGAGGAGATTGCCATCAGAGCTGCCGTGCTTATTCAGTTTCTCCCCCTTGAAGTCATCATCAAGGCCTGTTTGCAATCCAAGGGTAGGCTGGCTTCTTAGTCATCATCACAGCACTGGGGAAAAACCATATCCCTCATGCAAATGATGGTGGGTTTTTGTATGGGGCCCTTGCTTTGATAGAACAATATCAACATAGTGCCTGTAGTGTCAGAAAATAAACCATGAGAAAAAGGAAGTTTGGGTAGTTTAGGTACCGAATCTGCTTTCATCAAAGTGGAATATTTTGTATCTGCCTCCAGTAACCGCGATTGTGTTGACCCGTTTTTTACCTCACCGTTTTCCAATCCGTGCAATGCATGAGGGCTTCACTGAATTGTAATTTTGCGGCTTTTGAAGTTTAATTCTCTATCTTATCTTTATCATTTCTTTGGTCCTGAAGTAGCTCGAGTGTCATGTCCAGCAAGGGACAGATTCCTGTTCGGATGGCTGATGAGTTACCAGATACGCAACTGTATTTGCGCGCGTGTTATTATTCTCGTATCTAAAAGCTCATAAATTGGTGCCGGTATCGCATAAAGATGGAAGCTCATAAATCGGTGCCGGTATCGCATAAACATGGCCTTTTCCAGGGGACATCTGCGCATGTTGTGCTAGATAGATCCTCGTCACTGCGTTCGCAAAGGGGAATCGCGTCACATGCCTCGCCATGTGAACCGATCCATGGCTGCCTGCGGCCGTCTGTGGCTGCGGTGCGCATGTGGAATCGAGTCGCTGGTTCATGGCCATCTCATGATTGGCACCATTTGTAAATACAATGGCGAAGAAACCAAGTTTTGTACCGCAAATATTTTCTTTTCTCCGTAAAAAAACCGTACTCATTTGTACATATTTTCTCAGTGGCCTCACGTGGTGCCAGTGTGACAGGACGTTGGGCCTGTTCAGTTCCAAAAAGAAACTTCCAAATACATTATGCAAAAAGAAGATTCTTCGTCACATCAAAATGTCATAACATGCATGGAGTATTAAATGTAGATGAAATCAAAAACTAATTACACAGTTTTGTTGTACTCCGCGAGACGAACATTTTGAGCCTAATTAATCAATTTTTGGATAATTTTTCACAAATACAAGCGAAATGCTACAGTAGCGCAATGATTACGAGGTGACATCTTACTTCCAAATATTTTCTTTTCTCCATAAAAAAAACCGTACTCATTTGTACATATTTAGTTCTAAAAAGGAACTCCCAAATACATTATGCGAAAAGAAGATTCTTCGTCACATCAAAATGTCATAACATGCATGAAGTATTAAATGTAGATGAAATCAAAAACTAATTGCACAGTTTTGTTGTACTACGCAAGACGAACATTTTGAGCCTAATTAATCAATTTTTGGATAATTTTTCACAAATACAAACGAAATGTTACAGTAGCGCAATGATTACGAGATGACATCTTACTTCCAAATTCAACCTCTCAATTCTAGCGTCTAAACACCACCGTCGTAGACCCGTAGGCTTCTGCAGCGCCTCCTGCTCGCTCACTGCGACAGGAAACGGCAAAAACGCCGCTAAAATACCCGAGCCCGTTCCGGCGCGCCTGCAAACACGCGCAGAGGAGCAGGAGACTGTTTGGGGATGTGGTTTGGATTGGCAAGTGGTGCTGAGCGCTCGCGCCTCCGCAGCCACAGATGGCAGGCGGGCGCGCCAGGCAGCTGCAATTTGGCCGGACGCAGGCAGAGCACGGGGACCTCACCTCACCCCCTTGCGGGCTGCAGGCTGGATTGATGTGCGTGCTTCATGGCCAGATTCCAGCGGTATACAGTGCAGACTACAGTATGCTCCTGCATCATCTTCCTTCGATGAATGCAGTGACGCCCGGATCATGTGGTCAACTCTGGTTTTCGATTAAAACAATGCGGAGACAGGCTATATAAGTGCTGTATCCCGCAATAATTCACAGCTTGGGCGATTGATTACAGGCACGGATGCATAATTGACAGGCTTCGTCCAGCCTAATCAATGCGTAATTTGACAGGCTTCTTCCATCTTTATCATCCAAGCAAGCTCAGATCCACATCAGCAACAGCTAGCTGCTGGAGATCCATCGCTTCACGACTCCAACGTCAATCACATCCAGTTATTAGTACCTCCCCATAACTTATAGCAATCCAAGGCACTGATGATCTACGGAGTACAAGACATTAGCACAGGACCGATCAATTGAATAGGCCAATAGGGGGGGCATTCAAGTTTCAGTTGGGCTTGCTTGCAATTGAGACGTCTCGATCAGGGTGAGAAGAATGTGTGATACTGATACTGAACAATCAATTGCTTTCCCCAATCTGAATTAAATCGGACATATCAGACATTCAGGCGACCATGCTAGCGAAGAAATCCACACCCTTTCTTCTACCCCTAATTAAAATCGTCTACACAGATGCCATGCCACGCTACGACTGGAACACAAGAACCGACGGCGCCAACGATGGGGATCAGAAGCATAAACCTCTTTTGCCCTGCCCCCCCCCCCCCCCCCCCCCCCCCCCCCCGACAATGACCCAACTCCACCTCCACATGCCACCCGAGAACAGCTAGCGCTCTTGGTTGTTCATGCGCTGCCAACCTTTGAGATCTTTGGAACATCCACCGGGAAGTTGTCGATCTCCTCCATCCAGGGGTTCTTCTCCTTGGCCGGGTTCACGGTCCGGAGCGCCTTCCACACGGCGCTGTTGCACTTGAACCCCGACCCGAACGCGATCTGCCAGATCCTGTCGCGCTTCCGGATCCTCCCCTTGGCCTCCGAGTAGGCCAGCTCGTACCAGAGCGAGCTGCTCGACGTGTTGCCGAACCTGTACAGCGTCATCCTCGACGGCTCCATGTGCCAGTCGGTGAGCTCCAGGTTCTTCTCCAGCTCGTCCAGCACGGCGCGCCCGCCGGCGTGGATGCAGAAGTGCTCGAACGCCAGCTTGAAGTCCGGGATGTACGGCTTGATCTTCATCTTGAGCAGCTTCTTGGCCACCAGCGTGGCCATGAAGAGCAGCTGCTCCGACAGCGGGAGCACCAGCGGCCCCAGCGTGGTGATGTTGGTCTTGAGCGCGTCGCCGGCCACCGCCATCAGGTCCTTTGACAGCGACACGCCGATCTTGCCCACCCCGTCCTCCTCCTGCGTCACGCAGCCGAAGCACTTGTCGTCGGCGCCCTTGTGCGTGCGCACCGTGTGCACCAGCTCGTACTTGGACCGCCGCCGGTCGGAGCGCCGGTTGGAGAGCAGGATGGCGGCGCCGCCCATCCGGAACAGGCAGTTGGACACCAGCATGGAGCGGTTGTTCCCGAAGTACCAGTTGAGGGTGATGTTCTCCATGCTGATCACCAGCGCGTACGAGTTGGGATGCACCTGCAGGAGGTCCTTGGCGAGGTCGATGGACAGCAGCCCGGCGCTGCAGCCCATCCCGCCGAGGTTGTAGCTGACGATGTTGCCCCTGAGCTTGTAGTGGTTCACCACCATGGCTGACAGCGACGGCGTCGGGTTGAAGAGGCTGCAGTTGACCACGAGGACGCCAATGTCCTTGGGGCGGACGCCGGTCTTCTCCAGCAGCTGGTCGATGGCGCCGAACATGACGGTGCGGGCCTCCTTGCGGGCCTCGTCCATGCAGGGGTTGGGGGGAACCCGGAGCACGGCGGGGGGCAGGTAGGTGTCCTCGCCGAGGCCGGAGCGCTCCAGGATCTTGCGCTGGAAGTCGAGGTTCTCGCCGGTGAAGGAGCCGGTGAGCTCGGAGCAGCGCATGAAGGTCTCGCGCGTGCACTTGCGCTCCGGCTCCGGCTTGTAGCAGGCGAAGTCGAGCAGGTACACGGGGCGCGGGCGGGTGAGGAAGTAGACGGTGGAGAGGAAGACGAGCAGCGTGGAGCAGGCCACCACGGAGAGGAGGTTGAAGCGGAGCTGCTCCCACAGGTCGGCGAGGTCGCGCGGGGAGACGGTGGAGAGCTGCACGGCGACGAGCGCCATCAGCGGCGACAGCAGCAGGTACATGCCGTGGGAGATGAGGTAGTGGTACCCCAGCTTCACGTACTTGAGCCGCACCGACTGCTGGAAGTCCGGCAGAGGCAGCCGCCGCCGCGGCTGCGCCGGCTCCGGCGGCGGCGGCGGCGGCGCGGGGGCAGCAGCATTGGGCTCCGGCGCAGAGGTCCCCATACTGAAATAGAAAAAACAAAACAAAAATGCCCGTCAGAAAATCCCAAATGCCAGGATCTCAGGCGAGAACTTCTGGATCTCTGAATCGAGGATTCAGATTGGAACGCCGCCCGGAGAATCCAAATCTAAAGCGCGCGGCTAATCAGGAGAGAACAGGGAGGCTTTGACGCGTACCAGGAGAAGGATTGGCTTCCCGAGCAGGAGCAGGGACGCCGCCGGGGGAGAGGAGAAGGCTTCAGCCGGCAAGCCAAGCCGCCGCCCTTCCCTCTCTTGTCTCTCGATCTCCGCGCTAATGCGGCCGCGAGCGCCACGGGGAGGCGCCCAGCTCGGTGGTTTAATAGGGAGGCCACGCGAAATGAACAAACGGAGAAGACAAGGCCGGAGAAGAGGGAAACTTCGCCTCGCCCCCTCCATGAATTGCTCTATTCTGATTTCGATCCAAAACGATCTCGATATCATATTGTATTTCTTTGCAAGCTAATTTCTGAGCTGGCACCTTAGAATATTTACCACCTTCTTTTACCAAGGCGTGTTGGATTAAGCCTTTAAGGAACCATTTTCTTTTCTAATAAATGTATGTACATGTAATTTAAAAAACAAATAGCCGACTTAATTGTATAGGAGGCGAGCACTTCTTATTCATATTCATGGAATTATGGCAATAGTAGGACCAAATCTTGTTCATTTCTCTAAAAGGAATCTTGTCCATTTTAGTAAAGCGTCTTGACTATATAAACTTGGATTCAGATTTCTCCATCTTTTGAGTGCTTGACTTCATAAGTAAAATTGATTCCTCTTTTTATTTCCATAATATATTCTTCAAGGTATTAAGTTGTGAGATATAACCCTTCTCTCAACGTCAATAACAATTTATCGATGGACTAGACTATTGGGTGAATGGGCCGTGACTTTTATTTTCTGAGTGAACTTTGAAGGTGAGGGTAATTGGTAGTTTTATTTGTAATAAAAATTTGCTCACTTCAACTCAAATCAGTTAAATTTCAATTAGAGTACTGTTTGGAAAGTTAAGAGTAAAATAACTAGGAGTTATCGCCAAAATGCATGGGTATTCAAGGTATGCCCATAATTTAGCACAAGTTTCACAAAGGCATATTTTTCCTGTTAGTGTTGTGCTACTATTTTTTTTTTGCCAAAGGTGGGAGGACCAAAGTGCGAAGAGACAAACCTTTAAGCAACTGTTTATGCAATTGTATGCTTGCACAAATTCTGCGCGTTCGTTCTTTGGCAAAAAGACGACGAAATTCTGCATGTACAACAGTACAAGGATCGACGGCTGCCAGGGCACTAGGGCAGCGCGGGTTGATACGGACGGCTGGATCGGGTCCAGATCAGTAACAGGCACACACGTTGTGGGTACCTTTCCAATAGTGCCCGTCCACCCTTTTGCAGATGATACCCGTAGCCTTTTCCTTCTCACGTGCATGCGGGCCCCACGTGGTTCCAGCCACAACTGGGGCCAACGAAACGGATGGGCCCCATGTGGCTGGACTAGTCTGGTTCTGTTTTTCAGTAGGAGAGAGTCTCGAAAAAGAGAGGAGAGAGAACCTTTCACAGCATTTTTCCAGGAAGGTCACTCTAGGTATTTTCCACACCGAAATCAAATTTTCAAACATACCTCAGCAGAGAAAGGAGAGTTAAAAAAATAAAGGCAACACTTTTGTTTTGATATTTGGAACATTTGAGATGGATTAAATTTACATGCCCGTGCGGCCGTGCGAAGCATACATGCTGCACAGACATGAAAGGTCTTTTTTCACATATGTAAAATCGTCCCACGATTTTTTAAGTTTGGCCTAGTGCTTTGAGTTAATATAGTTGTTTGCAGGTGCAAGTGATGCTGATTTGCTAAATTTTGGCATATTGCCTGGAGTTTTTTTTTTTTGAAACATTCCTGTGCTACATTCCGGTGCCGAGCATACTTCCTGCACAGACATGATAGGTCTTTTTTCACACATGTAAAATAGTGCTACAATTTCTAAATTTGGCCTAGTGCTTTGAGTTCATGTAGTTGTTTGCAGGTGCAAAATGGTAGGTGCATGCGATGGCTAGAAGCCCAGTAGTAGAACATGAAACATTCTTTGATATACTCCCTCCGTCCATTTTTATCTGTCGTTTATGGTTCCTGAGAAATAACTTTGATTGAATATAAAAATATATATATTAATATTTATAGTATATAATAAATATCATTAGATAGATATTTGAATCTAGTTTTTTAACATTTTTTTTGAAGATTAAAATGTTGCACATATTTTCTACAGACCGAATCTAAATCGTGACATAAAAACCAACGGCGACAAATAAAAAGGGACAGAAGGAGAAGGAGTACTATTTATGCATGTGCAGGGTGCCCGTTAACATGGTTAACGCGTGAGGCGTTAAATTCTACTCATGTACTCCATGTGGTAGGTATAGTGGAATTATGGATATGGACAAAATCAGAAATATGATTTTCATGAGCACACAAAGGTGTTTAGATTTTTAGTTGTTTATGAAAACATAGTACATACGCATATACTTATGCATCATCACCATTATAAAAACACAAAAAAAAATCAAAATCATGATGGACCATCGGAAATAATAAGGCAAAATTGGATACAACACACTGTGATTTGAAAACAGCAAAATTAGCCATAGGACACTAGGTGGTGTCATGTAGTAAAGAATCCTGTCCTACAACTAATTTTGTTGTTTTCAGTCTGAAACGCCATATACCATAAAATCAGAGTGTTTTGTAGCAAATTTTGCCAAAAGAACAATTAGCATCCTCATGGACCATAATTAGCCGCACTAATAAATTAAAAAAAATTACGAAAGCTTATGCTATAAGACTCAAATCATGATGGACTATTTGGAAGAATCTAAATGTAGAAAATATTTTAATTATGATCAACAATGATTTTAGTTTTTTTAATGCGCAGCTTTAGATGTTGCAACTCATATAGATGTAAGGTATAGAGCTAGCTAATTTACGTGTGCATATTTATAGAAGTGATTATAAGTGCGTGTGAGCCTGTACTTGTCTTTCATAAAAAAATGTCCAAAATAAACGTATCCAACAAGTAAAAACGAGACGGAGAATCAAGCGCCGAAATTTGCATTCATACTACCAGCTATGAGTTCTGAATCAGATGGGTCGCAAAAATAAAAAAAAAGTTCTGAATCAAATGGGTTTGCTTAGTTTATCTGCGTTAGGTGACGATGATGATGCGTTCTCCCGCCAGACAAATCCGGTCAGCCACACGCAAGGACACGTCAAGTAGTGAAGTTGGAACCCAAGTACAAGTGGACGCGGCTGCGGGCGGAGCAGGATCGGGACACTTCCAATCAAGTTCCAACTGATCGGAGACGGCGGCAATGCACGCGCTCGCCACGTCTCGGCACGCACGGACGCCGGTGTTGATGGGCCTGTGAACTTGAAGGGTGTGTACGCACTGAACCACCACCTGACCTTGCACGGTATCAACATTTACATCGCTCCGGAAGGTCAGGAGGTGTCGGGCTTTTCGAACCAGGTCCTTGCGGTGAGTGTTAGTCACAATCGACCTCATCTTGGATATCAACGAGGTCACAGAGAAGGTCCTGTTGATGCGGTTCAGATGGTAATCCATGCATGCATCTCCCAGTAGGAACCCATTGCCTGCATTGCACCTGCATCCTCTTGCATGCGCACTGTTCTATTCTACTATTCTGCTGAACACTCGGCTTGGAGTCCTGGACCACTCAGCTCCTCAGATGGCAGGGAATTGCATCGCGCCATTGCCTTGCCTCGAGGGGAGGCCATCTTGAATTGAGCCATGACGACACTGTAGTCTATCAATAATTTTGTTTCGAGATCCGGTCTCTAGTCAATACAGTACGTACGCACACTGCCATGAATACGCAGACGTGCGTAAAAGACATGTAAGTTGGTCTGGTCTGGTCTGGTCCCTTCTGCTAGAACATCAAAATTATGTAGATCTCTGTGCAGCTGGGCATGCCTCGCTGCAGTACCCGGCAGGCATGGTGGTGGCCAGCCCAATCACAGGAATTACTAGCCACAGTCGCTCTACCATCTACGCCCTCTGTTCTTTTTTATCCTATCATATTAGTTTGTTCTAAGTAAAACTGCTTCAACTTTATCTAAATTTATAGAAAAATAGAGCATATCAATTCAATAAAGTTTGACTAAAGTCTGGTATTGTGGATATTTTTATATTTTAATATAAATTTGATAAAAGTTTGACGTATTTGACTTAGGACAAAACTAATGTGCTATCCAGAGAAGGAATGGAAGGAGTATATAGCTATCAGCCAAGCTACTTCACTTTTTAATCCAAGTCAAGAAGGTCCCTAATTCAGGTCATGAAGGATTTCATGTGTACTGTCTTCAGTACTTGTGAGTTTGGTAGGTTCTTTAATTTCAAGAAAAATAAACAAGGAAACTAAAGCGTTCCGCCGAAGGCATTGAAACCCATTTATAGAAGAGCTGCCCTCATACTGATGGCGCTGAACCGTCGCCACGTCACCAATTGTTTGACTCATCGACTGACGACTACACACTGCTTACCCGAAAATAATTCACAATTTCCGTACTGCTAGCATAGATACATCACAGGTTATAGTAATAAAATAAAATGTAGGTGCATTTTCAGTCTTACACAACTTCTTGAATTGTTGGGCCAACAAAAACTTTTAAAGAATATAAGAAGGGGTGTTTCTTTTATCTGAAGAATGATATGGTGGTCAGCTTTCAGAGTTTCAGTATTGACTCTGAGCCCTGCCCCATCTTTACCCTTGGGTCGCTGTGTACTTGGCAAGTTAGCATTGTAAAGTGGAGTATGTTTTTCATGCATCAACGCGTAGAATTCAAGATATCAACCTTCCCGAAAAAAAAATGCGCAGATACCAAGCAACAAACAAACTTGACTTGAATTTTTGTAGTTCTAAGTTTTGACCCTAGTACAAAAAACCGAACCGGTTCACCGGTTGGACCGGAAAAACCGTGAACCAGTGGCTGGACCGGTCTGGTTCAGTTAAAAGATCGGTCATGCAATTGGACCGGTGTGAACCGGTGTGAACCGGTCGAACCGGCCGGTTTTCCGTCGAACCGGTGAACCAGTGAACCGGTTTTTTCGTGAATCATTGATCAATTTGATGTTTGGAAATTGGTTTCCAATTTTAAACAATAGATTATTATGATATAATTGTGTTATACCATCTATTATGTTATATGTGATATCTTTTGGTAATAAAACTTGCATATTATTTATATAAATCATGTGAAATAAATATTATATTAATAAATAATGAACCACTGGTTCGACCGGTGAACCACTGGTTGGACCGATGAACCAGTGAACCAGTAGCCTGACCGGTTCGATCTCCGGTCCGGCTTTTCGCACTTGGGTTTTGACAAAAGCAGCATGACAATATCATATGTGTCATATAATATGCGCACCTAATTTTATCCAATGCAGCCATTGACTAAGCACAACAAAGAACTTTCAAGCCTAATTTTGGTGTTATGTATGAAAATCAGCCAAGTTGTAACTACTTGGGATGGAAGTTATCTGTATCTCTGATGTCATGTTCCTGGATTTGTTTTCCAAGTAGTGATCCCACTCTCACCTGATAGGCAGTGGCTTTCATCTGATCATTCAGCCATCCACGGGGCATGACCGCATAGCTGAGATTTGACAGATTTTAGCGTAGAATTGAACCAGATTACATGAAGTCAGACGATTTTGATTATTTATGTATTAACCATGCACCATGTGCAATTTCTTGTAAGTTTCTTGATACTCAAGCCAAATTGTGCTATTTCTCCATGTGTGGTTCCTTTTTCTTTATGTGAAACGCAAGATACAAGGACACTTTAAGACGATATTCAGAATAAAGGAGAGGAACTGAAATTTAAACTTCTCTTTTGGGGCTTCAGACTTGGAAAAGCTTTTTGAACGAGTTTAGTTCCACAAGGAAAATGCCTCGCATACAGAAACATTCATACTAGTAATAATACACTAACAGTGCAGGCCTAGCCAGTTGTGTTCATGCTACTCACGCAACATGAAACGCTGGTCCACTCAACACCATGCTGAAGACCTGTCCGTTGGCTTAACGCATGGGCGGAATATGGATGAGAACACATGCACAAATGATATGATCTAAGTTAGTTATCAGTTACATTTACAATGTATAGTTCTTAAGCTGTCTATTTCGTCCCCTTGTTTTGTACCCTTTTAACTTACAGAGTTTCTTAAACCTCTACGGTTACCTACTGCAAACGAAAAGGGGATGAATGGTTCCAGAGACATCGGCAGTTCCTCACCTACTACAAGGAGTAGGGGTTGCATGTCTGGAGGAGCAGGACAGCTTGACAAGGATACAGACGTACAACCTTCAGCATCTATGGGCACAGACTGGATTTGCATGCACACGTGGGGCTAGAAAACATGCAATGCAACAATCACTATCTGACCGGGACATAGTTAAGATAGTGCTGGCCGAAAACTGATTTGGATGATGTGTTTGGTGATCAGTCCAGAACTCAAAGGCGGCAACTGAATTTCATAATTAGACAACCTATATTTCTGTCTTGCCAGATTATGCAGATTCAGGCCTCCACCGAAATGGTGTATTAGTTATCATCTGAAACATGTGCACAAGCGCTGAATTCTAGTTAGACTTGGAGCACAGCTGGTTCAACTAAATTTTCATAGTCAGGGTGTCCTACTTCAGCTCAATCAATGCTCAAGAATCAGGATCAGATTGTCCTGGGCAAACTTGGCCCAAAACAGATCAGTGTACCCAGGATCGACAACCCAATCCAATTGTAAAAGCATGGGAAGTTGAGGCCCAGGTTTAGAGCATTTCTCATGTATTTTCATTCTAATACTTTTTTTTTGTTAATTCAAAATTTGGTGTATAAACAAAGTAGAATGATCTATTGCTTTATCATGTAGCTTATTACCTTTCAGAATTTACATTTACATAAAGCACATCCGCTTATCTACATGATCTGTCCTGCACAGAAACAAAAACCAAATGCAGCTCAAGCTCAGACAGACTGAAAATGCAGCAGTAAGAACAATGCAGTGTTCTAAATTGAACATGTATTGTTTTCAAAAATTGAACATGTATTGTGCTATACATGACTTGGGCGCAGGTAATATTCACAAATGAAATATTAGATTTACCTTTATAATGATGCACTTAAGTCTCCAAACCCAACGCCTAGTGCTACATAAATCTGTTGCCAATAGTGATGATTACAACTCCAGTGTGAAATCATTTAGCCGTACCAGCACCTCGTTCCTCTGAGTGAAAGAGCCCAGTAACAAACATAGAGAATATAATTGTCAAAAGATCGAAGTGGCCTTTTGGAAATGTAGGCAGAGATGGGTAAGGCAACATTCTACAATCAATATCCTAAAACGTGACTATCTAGTTTCCCGAAGGAAATTCATGTAGTCTTCCTAGAATTATAAGAGGGAAATTCATCTAGAATTTCATACATCAACATTCATTGATTAATAATTTCATAGATTAATTTAAACTAAAATGGAAGATATGCAAGGAAATATATACCATTAAGAAGCTCTTCGTCCTGGGATCATTGTAACGTGCAAGCAAACAGCCTTGTTGAGGCCTCAAACCATCTTTGAGTAACTGGGAGCGCAAATCTTTTTCCTTCTGGAGCACAATTTCTTCTTTTGGTCGTCCACTGAATTTTTTCACTGCAGCAATGCCTCCTTCTACCTTCCGCAAAGTAACGTCTGTATTTGGAGCTGGCAAACTGATATAGAAAAAACCATTAGCCACAGAAGTAAAACCATACAAATTATTGAAAATATCCCCTTCATTTACTTAGAACAGCTATATAAAAATCACAACCTAAAAACATAAATTTCAGAAGAAAAAAGAGGAGAAGGCGATGACTGGCAAAACACCATGGAAAAACGATAACAAGAAATGGCAGTAGGCCTGGAGCTGAGATTTGAATCCCTCAATATACCTGTTCAAGTCTTTGTTCATCGGCAGAACTATCTGGATGGATACATCTGAAAGTGTGTCATCAGATGCTTGGGTGAAGACAGGAGTAGTCATTGGAATCTTTTCAGATGAAGCATTCTTGCCAAAAATATACCTACATGTATAAGTACATTAGTATGGCAACATAATGGATTTTCAAGAATCTGTTTAAGTATTTACTGACCACTGTAACGTATAGAACAACTCACCCAGTTACATTATTGAAGCCTGATGATCCTGTCAGTTTATCTCCTTTTGCTTCAACTATTAAGAATGGGGCGTAGCTTCTAACCTAAAAATAGTTATGCTCATAAATTTCACCTCTTGCATAAAGTATCTGAAGAAATAAATTTATAATTGACCTCTTTACTGATTTATTACTCTGCAAGTGAAAGATGGGTGGATTATAAGGGCACACCAACACTTGCGGTATATTTATATATCAACATGCATGTGGAAGCCAAGTTTTGGAAATATAACAATGATATTGGTATCCTTTATTGCAAAAAACAAAAGTAGTTTGACCAGACATAATAATTAGCAGGTGGAGTATTAGTGGTATCTGAAATATATTTGTCCAATGTAATTACTTATAAGCACCAAATGAATAGGGCCCCTTAGGTGCCAACAATCTGAGGCTTCAATTGCTCTGAGTACACAAAAGTTGTAGATAAAGAAAATTGCCAATCAGTATAGATGATGCATTATATTGCTCTGAGTAAATTGTAGATCAAAATCATATAGATGTGTTTGAGAAAAAAAATCGGTATAGGTGATGCATTTAGGATTCCTCTAGGTATATGAAAATTGTAGATCAAACACATTGTAAATGGTATAGATGATGCATTATATTTCTCTGAGTACACAAAAATTGCAGATCAAGCACAAATCCCATTGAAAATCAGTATAGATGATGCATTAATACCTCATAATGTGCAGTCCTCTTTAGAATAAGGTAATTTGGTGTTTCTATGTCCGGGGTCTTGTAAATCCGTAGCTGTGCAAAATGCCAAAAAACAAAGTCTCTAAATACTTGTTGACGTGTCTAAAGGAAAATAATATGCTGATGGAAGATTACCTGCTTGAAAACATCCAATAATCCTTCAAAGGAGAAATACTCATTATTTTGTATTGAATCCCAAATATCCTGCACTTCAGCATATCAGTACCATACTACCATTTAAAGAAAACCACTACATTACTGATCATCACAATCTAAATGAAGGAGTTTGGCTAGAAAAATGCTACCATAGCCCATATAGCAGACGGCAGCAGGACCAATATAAACCACTGAGATGTTGAGCAAACAAAAAAAAAGTGAAAGAAAGGAATTTATTCTGTTGCATGGCTGCTCTTCTTGTGATGCCATACTCCTTGATTCTACTGTATAGTCTTACATTTGGTGCCATATGAGCAGGTACCGTCAACCTACAGTTAAGGTTTACCCAAATGCACCCTTGTCCATGGGAGAGAAAAAAGATAGAAAAAGAATTCTATATCTCAGGAAAAGCCCAATGTACTGACTGGTTACTTTTCCTTGTCAAGTATGGAAGCTAAAGAGCTAGGGTATAACTTCACCAGAGGGTAAACAAATTAAAACTAAACTAAAACGTGGGGAGATGATACCCCTTGACTTTGTCTCAACGAAGGGGAGTACCAAACATGGATGACCATGGAAATCGCTAAACCCAGTTCTTAGGGAGGTGCACTATATTGCAGGGGGGAGACTGTACCCTGAACATTGTGATAGAAAAGCCTTTGTGTGGCATAACTACCAATTGAAAATAAGTATGCATGATTTGAAACTAAATATGTGAAAACAGGCAGGCACCTCGTTGGAGAAATCTCTGATAACTTTTGTGGTGTGCCAACTAGCTGACCCGACAACTAATAATAGTCCTGATATTGCTCTTATGTTTACTAGTGTCCACATTGGCGTGTCCATATATGCTTTGTCTTAATTCTCAATGGAGGGTGCTAATACTAATTATTCTGAAATCATCATCGACCCTTGATTATCAATATAGTGCTTACCACATGGCTGTTGAACTTGAGATTCTTCGGATTGACGCCCATGATCGACAGCCCAGTGAAGATCAGCTCCGGCTTCCACGGCAGCAGCATGAACTTCATCACCATGGTCCATCTCGTGGTGAGATCGTACGGCCCTGTCTAGAACAGTAGAACCAATTTCAGCACAGTCAATAGCCGCCCACAGCTGCAAAATTCCGCCGCCCTAGTACGGGCGCGAGCGACCTCGCCAGAGCCGAGCGCGCCGAACCTGCTTGACGGCGTGGAGGTAGAAGTCGGGGCGGAAGAGCAGCTTGAGGAGGCGGATGTTGAAGAGGTAGCCGTCGATGGTGTCGTGGCTGGTGATGGGGTCGCGGAACCGCACGCGGTCGTCGTACGCGGACCGGTCGATGCCCACGTCGTCGAACAGGTGCGGCAGGTCGGCGCGAAGGAACTCGCACAGCCTCTCCGCGTCAGCCGCCGACAGCCCCTCGCCCTTCTCCTCCTTCACCAAATCCTCCGCCGGAGCCGACGACGACGACGCAGGGGCCACCGCGCCGCCTGGCGGCGCCGCCCGTGCCGCGAGGCGGGGGCTCCGCCTCCGGGAGGAGGAGGGGAGTGCAGCAGCGCATGGGCGGAGACGGAGGGATACGGCGGTGGGGGACGCCGGCGGCGGTGGGAGGATGAGGAGGCGGGAGCGGAGGGATGTGGCGGTGGCCATTGCTGCCGTTTGGTTTCGATTGTGTTGGAGCTTCTCGCTTCACTTTTTCAATTTTTTTCTTCTTGTGCGATTTCCGCGTTTCGTTTCTTGCGCGCGTGTTAAAATTTGGGCCAGGAGGACAATGGTGGGCCTTGCCCAATTCCTGGCCACAGGCCTACCTGGAGTGAACGAGTGAAGTTCAACACTACAGTCCATACAGTTTGCACACAACTGAACAAATTCCCCTTAAAATGGGACAATTAAACAAACAAGCCTAAACTGCACAAGAGCAAGCACACCATCAGTCTTTTTTCAAAAAAAAAAAGATTAATTATTGTTGACGTCCAAAATTGGCAGTTTCCTGTCAGACCGAGGGAAACCGGTCAGACCGGTTCTAGGAAGCGGTCAGACCGGTTTTACTGTAGCAGATCTGGCAACGCCAAACCGGTCTGACCGGTTTCAGAAAGCGGTCTGACCGGTTTCGCCCGTGTTGGAGTAGGTTTAGGACTTTAGAGTTTTATCCCATATTGTAAACCAACTCGACGGGTAAGACCATCCCACCCTATAAATATAAAGGGCTAAGGCCGATTGAGATATCATCCAATCCAATCGAATCTATCAATTTTATCTTTTATCGTTTTTCCTTTACTTTATCTTTTATGTTATGCATTACTTTTATCTCCAAACCCTAGCTCTTCCAACCCCCGTATCTTCTGTTCTTCTCTCGTCTCTACGGCGTTTGAGGACGTTCTAGGTGGCCTGCCGATCCTAGAACAACCCTAAGACTCTCAAGCTCCGACGGGGTCCCTCCCGAGCTCGAGGTTCTAGGTTTTCACCGTCGCCCCGTCAAAAGCGGTCTGACCGGTTTCAAAAGCGGTCTGACCGGTTTAGCTCCAGGAAAGCGGTCTGACCGGTTTCGTAAAGCGGTCTGACTGGTTTCGCTCCAAGGCATCGGCGACTTCGTTGGCGCGGTTTCGTGTCAACATATTTTTGGCGACTCCGCTGGGGACGAAAGCAAAGGGATCTGTTACTATGGTTAATCTATCAAAACCTAGTGATGTTGATCCTACTAATATTATCAAGCCGATTGTTGATGAATTATCGGCTGAGGATCGTCAAGCTTATGAGGCCTTCATGAAGGACCATGAGGAGAAGAAAGCCCGACGCAAAGCAGCAGCAGATGAAGAAGCCACTCAGTGGTTTTTATCTCACTTCTCCAAGAATCGGAAGGGCGGCATCTCCAAGGACAGGGAGATCGTCTTCGTTTCAAGTGAAGACGAACGTGATGAAGAAAACACTGCGAGTACTACAGCACCACCTGTTACTTTAGAGCAAATTAATCAATTATTAGTCAATGGTCAAAAACAAATGTTTGCTACTGTCCAAAAAATGATTGATAGTTCATTAGGCAAACAACCTTTGGTCAATGATAGTAATGCTCCTAAGTTTGATGTTGCTAGTACTTCACAAAATCATATCACGCCTCCTGGATCATCGGCAACACCCACGCCTCAATTTGGCATGCCGATGAACTACTTTGAAGGTCAAACAACTCCAGAACCACGCTGTCTGAACAATGCGGTCAGACCGGTTTTACAAACCGGTCAGACCGGTTCTGGTAGACCGGTTCAAACCGGTCAGACCGGTTCTGGTACTGTAGTTGCTTATCAATCATCCCCTGAACCAATTGCTAGTATACCTCATGTTCAGGTTGATTCTAGCCGAACAAATGGGTTTGCTGGTAATTTTGTTCCTCCATATGCAACTACATATTATCCTATACATCCCCAGAGTTCAGGTTATTCATACGGTGCAATGCCAAACAATGTTTATTCGCAACAGGCATCGTATGTACAGCCGAACCAGGTACCACATTATACACCGAATAATGTTACTTCTAGTATGCAAAGGCCAAATGATTCTTATCATGATCAGTTGCTTGAAAAATACAAAAAGGATTTGGCCATTATGTTTAAAGAAACTTTCGGTGTAGAGCTTAAAGATAAAACTCTAGTGTGTCAAAAACCATATCCTGAGAGTTTTGATGCTATACCATATCCTCACAATTTCAAGGTACCCGAATTTGTTAAATTCACTGGGGAGGATAGTAGAACTACATGGGAGCATGTTAGCCAATTTAATGCACAAATGGGTATTCATGGTAATCTTGATCATTTAAAAATCCGAATGTTCCCTTTTTCATTATCCGGTACTGCTTTCTCATGGTTTTCAGCATTATCCCCTAATTCCATTCATACATGGTCTCAATTAGAGAAGAAATTCCATGAACACTTTTACAATAGTGACAATGAATTGAGACTTTCTCACTTAACATCGGTTAGGCAAAAGAGTGATGAGCCTGTTTCTGAGTATATTAGAAGATTTAGAGATACAAAAAACCGATGTTATAGTTTGGTTATTTCTGAGAAGGATCTTGCTGAATTATGTCTTAATGGTTTGAGATCTCATATCAAAGAGAAATTAGAAGGCTATGAGTTTCTAACCATTAATCAAGTGTTGCAAAGAGCTTTGGCTCAAGAAAGCCGAAGTAAAGATTCTAAACCTAAACCTGATCGTTTTGGTGTGCATACCATCAGTTATGATTCAGACGATGAGGGTAAAGAGGTTTATGCTGCTGAATTTGTATGGTCATCTAAAGATGATCCTAGCACTTGTTCTTCTCTCAAGCCGATTCAGAAAAATCGGCACGAAGAAGTGAAATTTACTTTTGATGTAACCAAGTGTGATAGGATCTTTGATGAGCTTGCAAAAGCTGGAAAACTGAAATTTTCTCATACTATACCGCCGAATGATGAGTTGAAACGGCGAGCTTATTGCAAGTTTCATAATACTTATTCTCATGCTACCAATGATTGCAATGTTTTCCGTAGACAAATACAATCGGCCATAAATCAAGGACGATTGATGATTAATGTGATGAAGATTGATGAAAATCCTTTTCCTATACATACACTTGAATTGGTGAATCCAAAAGTGTTGATTCGGCCGCATCAAGCCGAAAAAGCTAAAGGGAAAAACGTGATCATTGGTGAAGAAAGACCTACAAGTTCAAAGATGTCATCAGAAAAGACCCCTCGGTTCAAGTTGAAAACTCAAACACTCGGGGGGCAAAACAAAAGCGAAGACGCCGGTTCCACACAAACCGGTCTAACCGGTTCCAGAACCGGTCTGACCGGTTTACATGGAGAACACAGAGACAAAGCAAGGCCGAGCTTTGAAGAGCTCTTGGCCAAATATAAAGAGAAAGGGGCTGCTCAGAAACAAAAGAAGGTTCAGAACAAAGTCAAAGGCGTGAAGTCATGTCAGAAGCAGCCAATGAGCAAACAAAAATCAGTGGAGCAACTTGCAAAGGTGGTACCAGCAAGATCAGCAAAGATCAAGCAAGTATGGAAGCCAAAACAAGTTGTTTTATCATCAACTTGAAGTAAAGCAAGGTATGGCCGATAATTTGTTTATCGCCCTTAGAATTTATACATGGCCGATGTATTGTTCATCATCGTCCTTAGATAATTTTGGTCCAGAAGGATATTTTTTAGCACGCAAGCTTTGCTAAAAAACAGGGGGGCATATGTTGACGACCAAAATTGGCAGTTTCCTGTCAGACCGAGGGAAACCGGTCAGACCGGTTCTAGGAAGCGGTCAGACCGGTTTTACTGTAGCAGATCTGGCAACGCCAAACCGGTCTGACCGGTTTCAGAAAGCGGTCTGACCGGTTTCGCCCGTGTTGGAGTAGGTTTAGGACTTTAGAGTTTTATCCCATATTGTAAACCAACTCGACGGGTAAGACCATCCCACCCTATAAATATAAAGGGCTAAGGCCGATTGAGATATCATCCAATCCAATCGAATCTATCAATTTTATCTTTTATCGTTTTTCCTTTACTTTATCTTTTATGTTATGCATTACTTTTATCTCCAAACCCTAGCTCTTCCAACCCCCGTATCTTCTGTTCTTCTCTCGTCTCTACGGCGTTTGAGGACGTTCTAGGTGGCCTGCCGATCCTAGAACAACCCTAAGACTCTCAAGCTCCGACGGGGTCCCTCCCGAGCTCGAGGTTCTAGGTTTTCACCGTCGCCCCGTCAAAAGCGGTCTGACCGGTCTCAAAAGCGGTCTGACCGGTTTAGCTCCAGGAAAGCGGTCTGACCGGTTTCGTAAAGCGGTCTGACCGGTTTCGTAAAGCGGTCTGACCGGTTTCGCTCCAAGGCATCGGCGACTTCGTTGGCGCGGTTTCGTGTCAACAATTATACAATGAAAGATCCTATAAAAATGGCGATTCCGGTATGTCAGCAGCTCCGATTTGTAACTGTCGTGAGCAGCAGCCAACACTCAGGCAGGAAGTCCACAAATTACTACCTGGTTGGTACAAAAGTCAGGTAGAGAGGGAAAGATGCACTATAGTCTATAGCATTGACATATACAACTCGATCAGCAAGATTGGATTTTCTGGATAACAACCTGACATGTCGATAGGTCATTGTTGCAAGCAGACAAGACGATAAAGTTGCCAAAGATGCAACAAATCTCTCAAAGGTGCAACAAATTCTTCGCTAAAGATGTCAAATCAATCTCTCAAATGCCCTCCCGAGACATCAGAACACTGGTATCTGCTATCTACTTCCTGCAGAGTGCCGAGCATCCATGTTCAGTTTCTCCCCAAGACCCTTGATCTCCATGAACGCTTTACACAGTACTTCCTTCGCAATTCTGAAGGCACCGGCTGATACAGCTCCCTTCTCTGCACACTTCATCGCATCATGAACAAGATCTTCATATCTTGAAGCCACAGAATCTGCACCACCACTTTCATTTCCAATATTATGACCAATCAGCTCTGGTCCTGTCTTGGCCTTCTTTGTCCATCGCTTCGTGATGCATGGCTCCGGAAGCATGATAACACCAGCCAATACAAACACTCCAAGCACATGCCTGCACAGTATCGCCGAGAAAGCAAACCGGCAGCAATCGCACCAGGCCTTCTTCTCGGCGACGTTGTAGAAAACAGTATGCCTGGTAGGAGGATCGCCGTCTCTGTCGACATAGTACTTCATGTATGGTCCGTCCTGAACTTTGACTGCATAATGCTGCAATGCTTCAATCAGTTCCACCTGGAATGTTTCAAACGCAGCTCTGGTGTAGATGCTTGCTGCTTGTTTTTCCAACACCGTGTTGGTTTTCAGAAGCTGTTCTGGAGGAAATGAAATGATGTCTTTCCGGGCTTCAGTTGCATACAAACCGTCTATGTACTGATCAAATCTGGTTATAAAAGTACTCAGAGAAACTCTTGCACTGAAGTTATTCCTGTGAAACCTGCCGACTGTTTCTACTCTATGAGTTAATGACAATTCAGCGAAGAAGGAGCTGGTTAGGTACGCAGGAACCCATTTGTTCCTTATCTCATACAGTGACTGCAGCCAAGTATCATCTCTCAGGCCATACTTGTCAAGAATGGAGCCCCAGAGTGTGTCAAAAACAGGCACAGTATCACACCCGTTGATACATCGCTTTAGCTCATCATGGAGCCCAGGAAATCTTGTGTAGACATCAGTTAGTTTCTTCTTGCATCTAGACAAAATTCGCCATCTGCAAAGACGATGGAAACATTGAGGAAATACTTTTGCAACTGCAGCTGCCATTCCCTTGCCTTCATCAGTGGTAAAGGAAAATGGCAACCGTTTACCCATTGCTGCCAACCACGTCTCAAAAATCCAACCATATGAAGATTCTGTCCTATCCAAAATTAAGGCATAACCAAAAACAACAGTGTCACCATGGTGATTCACGCCTGTGAAAGCTGCAAAGGGAAGCATATTCTCATTTTGACTATAAGTAGTGTCGAAGTAAACAGCATCCCCAAAGTATGTGTAGGCCATTCTAGCTCTTGCATCAACCCAAACTGCATTGCTTACACAATTCTTACTGTCGACTTGTATAGAACAGAAAAAACCAGAGTTCTCTGACTGCATTCTCTTGAAGTAATCAAACAGCCCTTGAGCATCTGTATCTCCAAACACATTCCTTCGCACCTCCTGCAATTGGTTCTCATGCTCCTGAAACTTCCCAGAGAGGCGGCGGAGTTGGACCTCCCGTGCTCGGTCTGCACTAACAATAACATGGGTGTGCTCCAGAACCAACTTCGTGATAACCCACCTATCTGGGCCCCTGCGTACCACCTCCATCATCGCTGGGCACCCATCCCGTATAGAGAGGCGCTTCCTCTTTTTCTTGTTATTAGGCTCAACAGGCTTCTTCTTGTGATGTCCCTCTTTCAAGCACACAAAACGCTTCATTACGAGCACCTCAGCACCCTTTCTCCGCTCACTACGGGAACGTGCAACACGGATCCCAAACCCGAAACGTAATGCATATGCATTGTAGAATGCTCGGGCAGCCGCATCAGATTCAAACTCCATGCCTATGTGTGGTTCATCACTTTTGCCCACCACATATGCTGCAATCAGCAGCTCATTTCCAGTTGGTGGCATGGATCCATAAGAGGGATCAATACCATGAATCTGGGAAGCCATCACACCACTTCCTTGGTCAATATTCCCAGCACCCGTGTCATCCTCAACATCGATGAAATCTTCAACCAGTTCCTCATCTTCACTTGACGAATACTCCATTCAACAGTTCCAATTTCCAAATGTCTAAAACTTCCAATTTTCAAGGGAAATGCAGTCCTCCGGGCCCGAAGAATCACTGCAATAATCAGTTAGTCAGATGAAGGGTCAGACAAGGACAAGACATTAGACACATTTTGGCCTGAGTTTTAGGAAAGAAGAAGCCACTTGCCAAAGAGAGGTAACTGGAAAAGATAGAAAAACACCATGGATGTGGCACAAATTTGACACTTGAACACCAATAGAAGAACATGTATCCTCAACTGAAGTGAAACACACCTTAAATTTCACCGATCCTATTCACGGCCAGCACCCACATCACAAACTTCAACAGACCCGCTGGTAGCGTGACTAATATCAAGTTGCTCTAAGCATAATCATACATACAGCTAGGGGACATTTACAAGGCATAATCATACAACTCAATCTCCAGGAAGTCCAGTTGGGCAATCCAAATAACCAAAAGAAACACTCAACTGCAGAAACACCGCTAGGGGACATTGGGGGTTCAGTTAAACCCCAAAAGTTACTGGTACCGAAACCGCATCCACACCTGGGTACCAAGCTCCCTAATTGAACCAACTGAAATTGATCTGGCGCACTGAATAATAAGGCGGAAGACCCAACCGGACCATGGATTGACGGATTCCGTTGGTTGGGTATCACTCAGCAACGGCGAGCCAACAAATCCCCAAGTAAGTGAAAGGAGAGAAAGATGCCGGAACTGGTTGCAAACAGTCACTAAAACGAGAAGGTCCCCAAGAGCAAGATGAACTCTTGGAGCAATCCATCCAGGCAAGGTAGGGGTGATTACCAGGTAAGGAAGAAATATGCTCGAGCCCGAACAGATCTCCACTCTGCGCGCCAAGAACGAGTACAGAGGGCAGGGAGAGGAGGGCAGAGGCCCCTCCCAAGGAGAGAAGACCCGGCGGATGGAGGTATTGCTCGTTGTATCCCGTCGCCGGCGGCGAAGGGCAGGTGATGGGGCACGACTGCCCGACAGGAACAGTGAGTGGGGAACAGCCGAACAAGAAAGAAGCAGGAGTTTCGGACTGGGAAGCAAGTAATTCGGGGAGGAGAAAAGAGGAAGAGGCCGTGAATGCCTGAATGGGCTGCTTGTGAATGTGGGCTCATTTCAGGCCTTTAGACCATGTATAATGAAGTGCCAAAAGGAAGGGTAAAAAAAGAGAGGAAAAAGTCCTTTTACCTTCACTCAACTATTACCTAAGTCCCACTTTTGTCCCTCATCTCTAAAACCGGTTGTTTTTCATCCTCAATGGTTTTGAGAGTGGTTTTGAAGGGGGGTAAATTGGACTTTTATTGAGAGTTTGAGGGTGTAAAATAATCTTTTTGAAAAAAGTTATGAAAATATTTTTTTTCTTCAAAAAATTATAAAATATGGTTTAATCTTAAAAATTTATAGAAATTTTGTTTTAGACTGTAAAAATATGAAAGTAGTTCTAAATTTTACCTCAAATCATGTTTTTCTTTTCATGCCTAGTTTGGAGCCATACTAGTTTTTGGTATATCATGATCTGAAAACATGATTTGGGGAAAGATATAAAACTAGTCTCATATTCTTTTGATCTAAAACATTTTTTCTTCAAAATTTATAAGATTAACTAGACTTTAGCATTTTTAATAATAATTCTTAGAAAAAAATATTTGCATAACCTTTTTTTCAAAAAAATATTTTACACCCTCAAGCTTTCAACTGGAGCTCAATTTACCCCCTCCAAAACCAATCTTAAAACCGCTGAGGATGAAAAACAACCGGTTTTCAGACTTGAGGGACCACAAGCATACAGTTTTAAAGATGAGGGATGAAAATCGAACTTATGCAATAGTTGAGGTACGACAAAAGGACTTTTTCCTAAAAAAACTACCCTAAGAAAAAGGAAGGGTAACAATGTAACATCAACTTTTTGGTTGGGTTTGCTGCATCAGATAAAATCAAGGTTTACTTAAAAATCAGATAAAATTAAGGGTATATTTTATATGATACACTAGAAATGTTTGGTTGGGTTTCCTATGTGTGCTAATTTGATACTGGTAGATTGTTACCAACAAATTTTTTAATAAATATATGTGCCAAACTTTGAAAGAATTCAAAATACAACACATCTCATTCTAAGTTTTGTCTAACAAAAATCAGAAATCGCCATCATCAGCGCTCGGCGCGCCTCCAAAGAACGGCATGGTCCTCTGCCGCAGCTGCAGCGCGTCCTCCGCGGTCGCCTTGGTCACGTCGAACCCCTCCGCCTCGCCGTCCACCGGCAATCCCTGCTTGATCCGCCCGAGCCGGCGCGCGTGCAGCGCCTGCGCCGCCACGACGGGCCGCCGCACCGCCTCGTACTCCGCCAGCGCGCGCGCGGGCGCCGGCTCCGCCGCGCCCCACCGCGCCAGGCACCGCCCGAGCGCGCGCGCGTCCGCGACGGACATGTTGGTGCTCCGCAGGCCGTGCGGCGTGGTCGGGTGCGCCGCGTCGCCGGCGAGCACCACGCGGCCGCCCGCCCACGACAGACGCGGCGGCGGCGGGTCCGCGTCGTAGATCACGTTCACGAACGGCGCCGCCGTCTCCCGGACCAGCCGCGCCAGCTCCGGGCACCAGACGCGCTCGGCCTCGCCCCGCATCCGCGCCACCATGGCGTCCGTCGCCTCCATGGTCACCGAGCTCCCCTGCGCAAGCGGATCGCGTCGGTATCAACGAGAGTAGCACACTAGCACTGCGTCAACGACGCGACGAGGGGAAGGGGAGGGGACGGCCATTACCGTGAGCTCCGGTTCCGGGCCATTGATGTACCAGAGCCAGTTGAGCCTGCTCCCGGGCAGCTCGTAGAGCACGGCGTGCGTCTTGTAAGCAAGGTCGAAGTAGAGGCAGTTGCCGAGCTCCGGGTAGGCTCTTCGGATGCCGGTCATGGTGTCGGAGCTCTCCTTCCCGGCGAAATCGAACACGCCTCGCCACGCACAGTACCCGGAGTATCTGCACCGGCCACGGCGATCAGCCGATCACCCAAGAAATTACCACCCTTCGGATCCGATCGAATCATCGAGAGAGCGCCACGGATTCATAGGCTTGGTAGGCAAACTGACCTGAGCTTGAGGTCGGGGAGCAAGCGGCGGCGGATGGACGACGTGGAGCCGTCGGCCGCGACAAGCAGGTCGCCGGCGACGTCGACCGTCTCCCCCGTCCGCAGCACGCGGGCCGTCGCGACGACCCCGCGCGCGTCTCCCGGCGCCTCGAACGACACGAACTGGTGGCCCCAGAGCACGGTCACCGCCGCCGGCAGCGCCTCGTGCAGCCGCCGGTGGAGGTCCCCCCAGTGCGCCGCGCGGAAGTCGAAGGCGTCGTCTCTAACCAGCGTCCGCGCCGCCTTCGTCTCGCTGTCCGTAGCCCTGTTCTGCGGCCGGTAGCAAAGAGCAGCACAGAGCTCGCGACTCAGATCTCACCTCGCCTCCCTACGAGCGCGGCTGATTCGGCGGCGAGGGCTTACCAGGTCGACGGCGAGCGGCAGCGTCGCCGCGTCGAGGCCCCACCCGGGGATCCAGCGGGCGAGCGTCTCCATAGACTGCGCGTCGAGCCCCAGCCCGGCGCCCGTGCCGCCGCCGCCCCCGGCCGCCGCCGCCGCCGCCTTCTCCAGCACGACCACGTCCCATCCCGCGCCCGCCACGGCGTGCGCGCACGCCAACCCCGCCACGCTCCCTCCCACCACCACCGCCACCCGCTTGCCCATATTCGCCAACTGCCCCCCTCTACCATCCGCGTCGCTCTCCCCCGTTTCTATACGGCACTCGCCCAAAGACATTCCGCCTCCTTGGGCCCTTGGCGCCTCCTACACACGCGTCCTCCGATGGCGACGGCGTGTCGCCAAGCCATGCCGCTGCACGAATGCAACCTGCTGATCAGGACCCTGGCCAGGCGCGGCAGCTTCGCGCGCGTCATGGCGGTGTACTACGATCTCCGCGCGCGCGGCTTCGTCGCCGACAGCTTCACCTACCCGTTCGTGCTCAGGGCGATCGGCGTGATGAAGCTGTCCGTCGAGGGCCGCAAGGCGCACGCGGCCGCGGTGAAGACCGGGTTCCGGTGGGACGCGTACACCGCGAGCTCGCTGATGGAGATGTACACGATGCTGGGCCGCGCGGATTTCGCGCGGAAGGTGTTCGACGAAATGCCGCAGAGGTTCCTGGTGCTGTGGAATATGATGATCAGGTGCTACGTCAGGTGTGGCCGCTTCACAGCAGCAGTTGCGTTGGCTGAGGAGATGGAGAGAAGCGGTGCTGCACCTGACAGGGTGACATTGGTGACCGCCGTGACCGCTTGCTCCAGAGCAGGGGACCTGAGCTTGGGAAGGAGGATTCAGGCATACATGGATGGGGTCTTTGGATTCAGCCTCCCAGTTGCCAATGCGCTTCTGGACATGTACACAAAGAATGGTTGCTTGGAAGAGGCGGTGAAGATGTTTGAGCGAATGCCAGAGCGGAACATCATTTCTTGGACTATACTCGTGTCGGGATATGCCCTTGCTGGTCAGCTTGACAAGGCGAGAGCACTCTTCTATCAAAGCACAGAGAAGGATCTAATTTTGTGGACTGCAATGATCAACGCTTGTGTGCAACATGGAAGCTTTGAGGAGGCATTGGCATTGTTCCAAGACATGCAGTGGCAACGGGTGGAACCAGACAGGTTCACTGTTGTCACTCTCCTGACATGCTGTGCCAATATCGGCGCACTTGATCAAGGTGAATGGATCCATCAGTATGCTGAGGCCAGGAAGATGAAGATGGATGCAATTCTTGGCACAGCATTGATTGAGATGTACTCCAAGTGTGGGAATGTCGACAAGGCACTGCATGTCTTTGGGCGAATGCAGGGCAGAGACGCTGCCGCCTGGACTGCCATCATCTGCAGCCTGGCCACACATGGGCAGGCCAGTAGAGCTCTTGAATTGTTTGAGGAGATGCAGATAAGCAAAGTGAAGCCTGATGGTATTACGTTTATCGGGGTACTGAGTGCCTGCTGCCATGGTGGCTTGGTTGATGAAGGGCGGAGGCGTTTCCAAGCCATGAAGGAGGTTTATCGGATAGAACCGAGAATCGAACATTATAGTTGCTTTGTCAATCTTCTAGGCCGTGCTGGGGTACTAGATGAAGCCGAGAGGTTGATCGATGACATGCCTATTAACAAGGACACTATGCCACTGTTTGGTTCACTCCTCACTGCTTGCAAGGCTCATGGCAATGTTGAGATGAGCGAGCGGCTGAGCAAACGAATTGCCGAGCAAGATTCCCCAAACCCTGATGTCAATGTCCTCATGTCTAATGTGTATGCTACAGCAAGTCGATGGGAGGAAGCAATAAGAGTGAGGAGCAAGATGACACACCCCACTGTCAAGAAGACTGCAGGGTGCAGCTCGATTGAGGTAAAAGGATACTGACGATGGAACCAATACTGAGATATATCAAATGTTACGGAATCAGAATGGTTAAAGCATTCATCGAGTTTATTTAATCATACCGTTTTGACCAAAAGAATGCTTGATCAGCCTGGTTTCTCAACTCCTGAATCTATTAAACCAAAATGACCATAACATTGAAGATATTGAAGTGCCCAGACTTCGCTCGGACCAAAAGAAAGAAAGAAAGAAAGAAAGAAAGAAAGAAAGAAAGAAAGGTACTAACCTGTTGGACTCGTGAATTTGGATCAAGCTTAGTCTTCTAGAAACAGAGGAGAGCGAAAACATATTCAAAGCTCGGAGAACAGTTTATGAGCATTTGCAGGCCTTCGACATTGCTGTACTGATTGCATGATAGTCCACAGGAAACTGTGGTGTACGTTATCGGAGCCATTAAATCTTTTTCTGACAAATTTCTTCATCTTGCATAAAGCAGTTTATCTTCATGAAATGTATGGCATTTTCAGAAAGATACAAATTAAACCTCACACATCTGAAAGGATGAATGCGTGCATTTCTTCATAGGGAGGTTAGTCGCCCAAGCCACCTGTCCATCACTACTACTGATTAATGTACCTAACCATCCTCAACAGATGAAATTCTCTACTCCTAGCTTAGCAATCCTAATTAATTTCAAATCTCAAGATGACATGTCAAGTAATCAAATTTGTTGATATATCTTAAGACTACAATGCTCCTATTTTGTTTTAGGCTACCCTCAGGATTAGCAAGGAAGATGTGAGGGTGATACTTATTGCCAGCTGGTGGTTTACCGGGAGACATCATATTGCGCTGTTCGGTTGGCTGATCGCTGGTGCTGGTTTTTGCTGAGAGAAAAACACTGTTGGCTGGTGCTGGTTTTTGCTGAGAGAAAAACACTGTTGGCTGATAATCCAAACGAACAGGGCATAATTCGTCGACTCTGTGACAGTCGGAAACTCTTGCAGTTTGGATTAGGTGAATTTAATCCAAATAGAGTTCAAGTTGCTAGAATTGACCAAAGCTCTTGAGCCCTGAATGACTTCATTTGTAGTTTCAGACTTTCAACCTAATTTATTTACAGACTAGACGTACAAATTGCTTACCTTAGTTACTGCATTTGAGATCAGAGAAAGATATCTATATAACATTATTCCTTTGAAACCCGGGTCCACTTATTAGAGATCATTCTCATGGATCTTAAACAGTGCTGTCTGCTGCGGATGAAATCGACCTAGAAAGGGTTGTACCAGCTTAGTGTGCTTTTGTCAGATTGGATGCCATCGATCCAAGAAATATTATACAGGCGATTCAGAGTACTTTACAGAGGTAGTCAACAGATTGATTGTTCAGGATCAAATGCTCTTATCTTCCATTCATGGAGAAAGCTAATCTAATCTCTACTAAACTCTACCAGGTTAGCTACAGCATGTGAGTGGTTAGGTGGTCTCCTTGTCAGCAGTAGAACATCACCCTCTTCACCTTCTCCTTCAAGGCGGGCAGGGGCTTCACCGAGGCTCCATTCGTGCCATTGGAGCTCTTGGACGTCTGGTTCTCCGACATCTCCGATTCCATGTAGAACCGAGCCCGGAATGCTGCCAGGTGGGCATAGTATGCAGGCGGGACTGTTAAGAAGCAAAAGATACAACATCACAGGTCAGGTTTGTTTTTGGAGCTAGCTATGAGCATGCCAGGAGCCAACAGCTAAAATTGAGGAACTGGAAAATGTTTGTAAAGCACACGAGAACATACCAACAGAAACCGAGCGCGTGCAGCGTGCGTACCTGCATCAACATGTACATCAAGCTAAGAAAATTCTCAAAAGACAGACGTTCAAAGTGGGGACAAATATAGTATACTAGAACGGATGGGCCTTACGTGTAGCAAAGGTTGTTTGTCAATGTCTGCATTTCGTCTGCTGTGAAATTGTTCTCATCCCAAAGGACATGGTAGTGGGCAGGCCTACTTGTTCCCTGGCATATCCACACATCAGTCACTTCAGTACACTACGGAGAATTGGACTATATTCCCATGCTACTGCCTACTGATACAAGTACAATTGTTGTACAATCACATGGTTAAAAAGTTGACCATAGGATCAGTTTGTTATTCTTATAGCATGTGGCCTTCCACTAGGTACCTAGTGTAGTGATAGCTTGTGGAATAAAGCATATCACAGGTCATTTCTAGAATATTCCAACTGAAATGTTATGTCAGTATTCCACGAGGGACCATCAGATTATTCTTACCTGAATTCCAGCATGACTACAGAGGTAGAAATCAAACTCTGTTGGATGGCATATCTTAGAATCGACGACGGTTCCTGTTTCCATGCAACAAGTGAGCTCTCATCTAAACAAGGGAATAACTTCAACATGATGCAATTTAAACAAAAAAAAACTGACTATATCTTAAAAGAGTGGTACTATAATTGTTAACATCTTAAAATTAGACAAGGTAAAATATTTGAAACAATTTTTTACTTTAAAGCATGCTAACTTTTAGTTCATGTGCTAACAGATTTTGAAATATGTCAATTGAAATAGTGCATGCGACAGATACACATCTTAAAGATTTAGAGGCAATGAATGATTACCAGGCAAAATATTTCCACTTTTGTCCATGCTACTTCTGTCTTTGTGATTGTTCGCAAATAATCTTGTATGATGACGTTTTTGAACCACCACAAATGTTACAGGAGGCTGGTAATTTGGTTCTAGGGAAGCACATGCCTGAAAGAAACCACTTGTTACTCGATCTAAGAAAGCGGACAGAAGATCAATTTAAGAAAACATAGAAGTGTATCCAACCTTGCGGATAGCATCTAACTCGTAAAGGAGAACTTGGTAGAACTGACCTTCACTAACGCCATCCCTGAAATAGAAATTTAATGAACTTAACATATGCATATTTAGCTTTTTTAAGGAACTGAATAATTTAGTTGCAACATAAAGGAACCTTAAAAATGGAACTTACACTCCATGATACCTCTCTAACCAACACCCTAGTGTATTTAGAGAAGAATCACATGGAATTGTGGACATAATAGTCATCAGCAATATTTGACCCTCTATCTACAAGAGGCGATGGCCAACATTTGCACAAACATACCTGTAGAATATTATTCTCAAAGGTTTATGCCCAGTGGCCTTCCTGAAGGATATTAAAAGCTCCCTGCACAATAAATTTCACAAAATTAAGTTACAATCAGCCAATTGGATTTTTTTAATTATTACTACTTCATTTAATTATATTTTCCACTTCAGGATATCAAATTGCTCCTAGATGAAGACCTGATCATGCCGCCTGTTACAGTGCCTCTCTGAGGATCGTGCCATGTCTTGTAGAGGTCCTGAATGAGCTCTTGCCGATGTGCCTGAGCACAAACCAATCCAGCATACTTTGTAACTTCTGGCCAGTCTTGAGAAGCAACAACCTGCAAGAAGCATATTAGAAAAGGAGACAAGGACAAATCTTTTATAAAAAACCAAGATAAGGATATGTATATTCTGATGAAGAAGCAGAGTAATAATCAGCCTTACTGCAGCAATTGACGGACTTGAGTCCTCCCCGGTTTCAGGATGTGTTACATCCGCACCAAATATAATCGTTGGTATGTCACTGACTAAAGGAATCCTCCAACTTATCGCATCCAAGAGCACAGTGTTTCGTCCTCCCATCTGAATTTAATCGCACCGTTAGTCAATAATATAGTGAGTTGTCTTATTAATTTACAGATCTACATCATATTTGATGTATAAACAAGTGGTAAGTACCTTAACATTAATTTTCAGGGAAACATTTGCCAGGTACTGCTTGCTGATCTTAAAAACATGCTTCGTTAAGCAACATTGTGATATCAGTCCCAAATCAGTTTCACAAATACGCTTGATATCACCTGAAAATATAAAGTAATATCTGAAGAAATATATAAGGGTTCAAGGAGAAGGAACTATATATGCAAGGAAATTAGCAGATGACACTTACCATATAATGGACCATTGTTGTCGGGGAGGATAGCCAAAAGAAGCTCAAGTTCTTTACCCTTCAGTTTGTTCAATGCAATATTATACACATGTTTAAGTGCCTTTACTACTTGATCTGGTCTAGCTGAATATATTGGTATCACAGGCTCACTGTTAAATTCCTGTAACATTTAGGAGATCAAATTATAAGATGAATATCAGTTTACACAGGTATTTTCCTTGTGCATAAATATGAGCTTAAATGAGATTTATAGTACCATGCCCGAAATCTGGCACATTTGCGCCAATTCCTGGCAAAATCCCCGAGCAGTGGCTTCTGGAACACTCCTTGAGAAGTTTATACAAGCCCAATGGCTGACCTTGCATCCGTTGATCACTTTCTGCCAAGATGAGTTTAGCTTAGGTGCAAAAGTAGTGGGATCAAACGCCATAATCGCCTAACATGAGATGCTCAACAAACTGGAATCTTACCTTGTTTACCATGTTCCATTGACCAACCTGTGGTAAGCACTCTTTCTCCTTTCCAGTATCATGATACTTCAACTGAATTCACAAAAATTCATGTTTAATGCATACAATGAGCATCTACCCGCGCGAATAACAAGGAAGGTATTCTTAAAAAGAATAAAAATAAATGAATAACAGTGGCATAAGATTATTCCTACCCAAGGTGCAGGAAGGACTCGGGCTTCAACAGAGGTTAGCTTCTCGCTTATGTTGATCCCAAATTCCTTTGCATATGGATCTTGCTCATATCCATTTTGTTGAACTGTCTGAAAACAAATAGTATTTCAAGTCTTTTGAGCCATTTTAACAAAAGTATCTATCAATAAATTCCATCACTCACGAAAAGTGAAAACCCTAGCAGTATTAATGGCTGTCTATTTAAGGCCCACTGCATGGAAAGTTTGGACCACAGGGAAATAAAAGCAGGGTCTCTACGATAGGGCAATGAACAGGCATAATGCATGTCTTGCTGCCTTCAGATTAGCACGACAAAAACAACAAAACCCTAGGAGGCTAGCACATCTAGCGAAACATATATGAAAGATCAGTTCAACAGAGAACATTCAGTTAAACCCTAGCATATGTAGCATAACATATAGCATGTGTGTGTTGAAAAGTCATTCTTCTCTAATAATAGGGCTATCATAAAAAAAAAAGAACTCCACCTGTAGAATATCCATCTCCTGTTCTCTAGGCCTTTGGCATGTAACCTTTAGCAATGATGTGATCTGTTTTTCATTCAGCCTCTTTGTGTATCTCTGGCCCTCAACAATCTTGCAGGCCTGGTACAAAATGTCCCAATCTCAACATTACAATGTTCACCGTAATCACCGATGGAGTCCAACACTTAATAGAAACATAAACAGAATTGACAAGTGAATATAAGTTTCTGACTTGATTAGCAGACATACTGACCTCCATTGGAAGATAGTTCGCCTTCTTTTGGTTTCCAACCTGAAGGCAGGGAAGGTGAGGATGCTGAATGGTGAATCCATACATTTCCTTGAAGTATTCCACTACGGATTTCATATTCATTTGATCATCAATTGGGAAACTGTCAAAGAGTAGAAAAGCAATCGCATGTTTTAGACAACTGCACTTAACAGACTTTCAACAGCATGTTAGATGTTACATGTTGTTTGGCCATTTCGTATCAACAGGTTATGCCATTCTTATATGTTCAATGAACCAGGTTAGATCATGTACCAAAACAGATATGAGAACAAGGAGCTAGTAAAAACCATTGAGAATCAAAACATACATCAGTTCGTGAGTTGGTTGTGTTGTCAGCCCAGAAATGCGATACTTCCGCCTTACATTTCCTCTGTGAGTGACCTCAACTTTTACTCCCCTTAGTGCCTTCTTGATCTGCTTGGCATAATAAGCAAATTACACAGATAAATATAGATTACTTAATTAGAGAAAAGAACAAAACACAAAAGACATGACCAGCTATTAGTCCATAAGCAATACTAGCAACCAAATGGCAGCTGTTACATGTCACTGTAGCTCTATGCTAGATTCCTGGCACCCCACAGTAAGATTACCTTGATTCGGTTAGCATCGGACAATGGCCTTGATATGACATCCTTCCCTAATATCTGGGCCACGAACTCGATCACCGGCAGTGGCTCGATAAACGCCGTGGACGACATGTCTAGCGTCAACATCGCCATGTAAGCAGCAGCCAAAGGACAAACAAGAAAAAATCACATGCATGAGGGCAACAAATATTCCCCAGCCGTGCCCAAGCACAAAACTCACCGATGTTAAGCGACAATCCCATCTGTGTCGGGCGGATGCTCTGGTAGAACCCACGCCACGACTGTAGGCCATCGCCGAGCCGCTGCGGCTTCCTGATATCCGGCGAGTAGAAGGACCGCCCTATGGACACGTACCTGACCCCCGGGGAAGAAGCGCCATTGCCATTAGCTTCCTCAAATCCAAGAACACAGACGGGCAACGGGCGGCGTCGCAATCAATGCAGGCGCCGATGGAGTAATTACCTCTGGTTGGCGAGCTCCCGGAGCACGATGTCGAGGACTTGCAGTGTCTCCTGCGGCGCGTCCGCCTGCTTCCCGGCGATGAACTGCCGGAGGTGGTGGAGGTCGGCGCGCGCGGCGAACTTGATGGCGACCCTGTACTCCCTCTCCCTGCGTGGGGATGCACAATCTCGCGAGTCAGTACGGCCATGGACATTAAGAAAAGACGTCGTACGAGGAGGGAGGAGGCGGTGGGAACACGAATGCAGGCAGGGCCCGTACCGAGGCGGGGCGCCGGTGCCGTCGTCCTCGTCGGTGAGGCGCACGACGAACTCGCGCGCGTCGAACGGGAGGGTCCCGGCGGTGTAGAGGTTCTTGCGGCCGTCGTAGGCCGGGAGGCGCATCCCGAGGTCGGACGCGCGGTAGAGGCGGACGAGCTCCACCATGATGGCCCGGTTCACGGCCCGCGAGCTCACCTCCGGCGTGATCTTGACCTGCAACAAACAAAGCCACCAAGGTCTCACCTTTGATCTCAATTGCGCTTGCGCTTCCGCGCCCAAGGCGTGGAGAGTAATGAAATGACCGGCGAGGGCGAGCGCTTACGTCGTACTGGGTGAGGTCCTTGTCGGGGAGCTCGGCGAGGAAGTGGTTGGCCTTGACGACGCAGCGCGCGCCGACGGTCCCGAAGCCCGGGCGGCGGCAGAAGGACAGCCCCTTGCTGCTGGGCACGGGCGGGCCAATGACGGCGCGCGGCGGAGGCGCGGGCGCCGGGACAGCCCTCGGCTCCGCGGCGGCGGCGGCCGCCTTGGTCCGGCCGCGCCCGCCGCGGCGCCTCCCTCCTCCTCCACCTCCGCACCTCTTGCCTCCTCCCTCCGGCGGCGCGACCGGCGCAGGCTCCACCTTTGGCTGCGCCACGCTGCTCTGCAGCGGCTGCTTCCTCCCCGGGCCCTTGGAGGCGGGGCCCTGCTGGTGCCGCGCCTGCGGCGGCGGCGGCGGTGGCGGCGCCATGTCCAGGACCTCGAGCATGTGACCACCGGGACGGGCGGCGAGCGAGTTCGTTACCCGACAACCGCGGCAGCAGCAGCACGCCCTGCGCGAAGAAGGCTTATAACGTGATCAGCGGTAGTAGTAGGAGCAGCAGCAGCAGCAGCAGCAAGAAAGCGGCAAGGCGAAGCGCGGACGGTGAGCGGAACGCAATCGCAACGGCGGGCCAAGAAAGAAGCCGCCGCGGCACTGTGAAAATGAAGCGAGGCCGCCGCGGTAAAAATAGACAACCCCCGCCGCGGCGTCCTCGCCGTACTCTCTCTCTCTCTCTCTCTCTCTCTCTCTCTCTCTCTCTCTCTCCTGGCGAAATTAATGCGGCGCGGGACAGAAAGGCATTAGAACCTCTCTCCACCGGCACGGCACTGATGGCAGCTGAGCTGAGCTGCGCGGAGGCAGGCAGGTTTGACCTGCTGGGGGCCGGCGACGCAGGGACAGGGACGGGAGCGGGGACGGGGTAATTACCAGCAACCTCAGAGGCCAGAGCCGGTGAAATGAAACGAAAGCACAGCGCAGCGAGGCGGAAGCGGCAGCCTCTGAATTGAATCCTCCTGCTTTTACCAAAGGTGGCAGGCGTCGGAGAACCGGGGATTGTGCTCGTACGCCACACCACTCCGACTCCCTCCCTAGTGCGCCCGCTACGACGCCGCCGTCCGTCCACGGTGATGGCGCGGCGCGTAAAAAAGCCGTGGAAAACGAGCTGGGAGAGCGCACGCGCGACGCGAGACAGTGGGCGCGGCGCGGCGCGGTGGGGGGGACTGCCCGACTGGGCTTTGGCTTCGGCTGGTGGTGTTCCCCAAGCTGCGGATGGAATGGACATGGACATGGGCGCATGGACGGATGGGGATTTTTATTGAAAAGCGCAGCGCATGTTCGTGTGGTTGGCGGATAGTGTGCCACTCGATTGCCGCTCCGTGGTGTTAGGAACGTGGTTAAGGCGCGGACCGTGACAGCGGGTTCGGTGTTTGTTTGAATAATCGGCAAGCTGGGTTTAGCAGCAGCGCTGGGTTTGGCAAAGTGGCAGTGGTAATGGAAACCGTGGGGCGAGCGGGCCCGCTTGCAGTCGGGGGCAGGGCCCGACGCACCGTTTTGTAGTTGTAGGGGGTCGACGGAAAACGACTAGTACTGCCACGGTGGTCCACTCGGATGAGTGGATGATGATGGATGGTGGTGGTAAAGAACCACAGGAATGCGTGTTCCAAGCAAAAAAAAAACAAATAAGGACCGAGCTACTACCAAGGTGAGACGCGAAACATGAGCTGATTATCGAAGCAGTGACCAGAGTGTCGTGGTATTTTTATAAGGTGGCGGCATGGTCCGTGGACTAGTATTTTAGAAAAAAACCATGCGAAGCTTCAGGCCACCGCTGGCTGGGCACGGGCAGCAAGCATAGCAAGACAGGCAGGGCCGGTGCCCGCGCTGCGCTCGCTAGCGGCCTCGGCGGCCGTGCTCGCGCTCGCTTTGGAAGCGTGCCCCCGACAAGAAGGCGCTCCACTATTGCAGAATAGAATCGCCGCAGACGAACGAAACCCCCCTACCTCCTGCTGCTTGCCTGGCTGCTCTCTCTGCCTCCAAGCCCTCCATACACCCTCATGGGCGAAACCCCTTTTTTAATCTCTCGCGCCCGCCCGTGGCCGCGGCTGGCTGGCCGGCCGGCTGCCACAGCCGGCCCGAGCGGCCGGGGCAGAGCCAGAGCCTCCACTCCTCGTAGCCGCAGAGCAGCACGGCACAGCCGTCTGCCTACGCGCCTACTACTCCACTAGTAGTACGTACAGAGCGAGCATGCGTGCAGAACGTGCCGTCGCGTGTAGCGGCGTACGCGCGGCCTGGGACGGGCGGGGGCGTGGCGTCGCAGCCTCGCTCTCGCATCGCACACCGGACGCCCGCCGGGGGCGGCACGGGACAGTCACACACGGCACGCCACGGGCGCGCGTGCCGAGGCCGTGGGACGGGCGCCGAGCGACAAAGCGGAGCGTTCGGGCGAAGCGGGGCCAGAAGAGGCAGACCTACTCACCTACACGCAGGCGGGGAGCAGCGTCGGCGTCGCTGCCGCCGCGCGGGGCCCGGCCCCGCTGCCGGCGCCGGCCGGGGGACCAGCCGCGGCCAAGCCAAGCGCGCCACGGCAACCCAACCAACCCAGTGGGCAGGCGTGCGGGGCGAAGCGAGCCAGCGAATCCCTGTGCCATGCGGGTCGCACGCAGCACAGCAGCAAGCGCCCGGACGGGCGTGCATTGCCCGCTGGCCGCTGGGGGCCGGCTGCGGCACGGCGAAGTTACTGTTGTTGGTAGGTTGGATTGGTAGGCATGCATGCATGCGCGCGCCGGCGCCCTGCTGGCTGCGATGCTTGCCCGCTCAAAAGGCGCCATCATGGCGTCCGCCGGCTGGGGCCGCGGCTTTCCCTCTCATCCGCTCCGCGGTGACAGGACGTGCAGAGGTCCAGGCCACACTCAGATTCGTGGACAACATGGGCCGGCCGAACGCCGTCAGAGTACGTAGTTGCTTTAGCAGTTCAAGATGGCTTCGTACGGAATGGGTTGGCCGGGGACAAACACACGCTCACACCGGTGGATTAGGCACACGGATGCCGAGGCAACAACGGCAAGCAAGCAATTGGCCGTGCAGGTCGCTGCTACCGACTCGTACAATCGATGAACATTTGCACTCGCCCGATCTTGTATACTAGTGCTTGCCCCCAACGATCGGCCCGCGCGAGTACCCTCCTCAAGGCCTCAACAAAGGCTGGTTGATCGCTGCGCTGCCGGTGGCCGCACGCGCACGGCCGCGTCCGCGGTGGTCAATAAAGCTGTAGCTGTAGCGCACGGAAAGCCAGGAACAACACAGGGCGGGGGAGGGAACGTCGCCGCCGTGCGAACGCGCCCATGATTGTTCGCGTGACCGCCGAGCCGGGCGTGCCAGCGGCAGTGGGCATGACCACACGCCGCGCCGCGACGACGCGGAACGGACGGGGTGTCCGGCCTCGGCCTCGCGCTGCCGGCGACCGAGGGAGCAAGCGCGCGCGGCTCGCCGTCGATCGACGGCATGGGCGGCGTACGGGCGCGTGCGCTGCGCACTCGAAGCGGCGGTTGACCGGCGGGCGGGGTCCATGATTAACGGTGGTGCTATCATCAGGGTGCGATCCGCTGCGGCTGTGAGCGCAATGATGCCCCCGTTGAACCAGGAAAAAGGCCCGCGCGCGCGGCGCCCATGATGGTGAGCAGAGCTCGTGCGTGCGGTGCGCGCGCCGTACGGCCGTGCATGCATGCTCTCCGATCCTGCGGGGAGTGCAGGCCAAAGATCCGGGGCCATGCATGCATGCGTTCCCAACGGCTGCGGCCATGCCCATACGGTTGGTAGAGGATTTTTCATTTCTACGCGTGCGGATGTGGCGTACGAGATGGATCAGACCGGGAGTTTATTTGCATGGCTCCTCGTCCTGTTGTGGCATGCCAAAGGGGAGGGAGAGGGCGCGTCACGTGCGCAATGGCCAACGCCTTCGGCGTCGCCGTTCCCAGTTTAATTTCCACCCATGTCGTCCCCGCGCACTTTTGCGTAAGTGGCGGTGGCATGCGCGCGCGCGGCCCGCTCTGTCTGCCTGCTCCGCCGGCCGGCTCCTATCGAGGACTCGGCGCCACCAGTCCACCACCACTAGCACGATCGCTCGCGCACGCCGCGCCCACGCTAACCGGAGAGCGGAGAGGAGAGCTAGCTGCTGGTGCCAGTACGCCGTACGAGCGGCGGGTGGTGGTGGCGCTGGTCCCGGCCCGGCCCCGGCGGACGGAGCACCGAGCGAGCACGCCACGGGGGAGGGGCGCCTTTTTGCCCCGCTTTGTGGAGCACGGGCGCGTTCCTTTTTGGGAACCCGTCTCTCCGCTTTTAGCTAACCTTTCGCTGATGTTACGGCAGTGCGGAAGCGGAAGCGATCGAGCGTGGTTAGCAATAGGACGCTCCATCGATCCTCCATGGCCCAGATTTATATCCTAGCTAGGGCCATACGACCCTTTCCTAGCTTCCATTGATTGATAATTTGATACTCCGATGTTTGCGTCGTGTTAGGAACAAGGGAGGGCCGCTACAAAATTCCCCAGGTGAGATTAGCTCGTTATTTTTACGGCCTCCGGGAGCAAGTAGCTGTACGTTACGGGAGTGGCTGGCGCACGCGGTGGGCCACGGCGCGGGCAGTGCCGCCGGCCGTACAGGGCAGGCAGCCACGCACGTTCCGTGACCGCAGCAACGGCCGTCGCGACTCGCGGCGGGGGAGATTTCCCGCGGTCACGTCGGTCGGCCCGGACGGCGCGCGGCCGGGACTCAGGGAGGGAGGGAGACGCCCTTGGGCGGCGGCACGGCTGCAGGCGCGTCGCGTCACCCGGCCAGAGCGTCGTTGCCGGAGCCTATCAGGCCGCGGGCGCGATGCGACGTGCGATGCCGGATGCCCGCGCGGGGGCCTGCCGCCTGCTCTGAGCCTTGATCGACGGACGGACGGACGGATTGATGGATGGGATGGGTGACCGGTGGCTGGCAGGCGCCATTACCGGTGAGTGGCACGGTAGGATAGGGTCAGCTCAGCCACAGCCCCAGCCGGAAGCTTTACCCCTCTCTGATGGCCATGGGTGATGGCGGTCTGGCTCTATAGGCTAGTCGATCAAAGAGAGGAAAAGCCAGAAAAGAGAACGGACTGAGAGAAAATAAGCTTTTGGGCCCGGACCCATGAGCCAGCCAGCCGAGGATTTGTTTGTTTAACCACCGCTGTCATATGGACAAAAGCAGGATGCTTTCGTATGCGCTTTCTTTTTCCTCAGAGTTCCACCTTTGTTTCCTTTTAGTATAGATGCAGTCATGCAGAGCGGGGTGGGGTACTGGAGATGCTGGGAATCTTGCATGATCTACAAAAGCCTGTTCTAGCGTATTCATTCATATACAGCTGCAGTAAAGGTGGCTTAAATTTTTTTTAAAAAATCTCATTATTTTCAGAATTTTTTTCAAAATGCGCATGGCTCCTTGTTTCAAATACGAATTGTTTATTTCCTAAGTAAGGGTCTCATATGTTTTTCTTCCCTGCTAGCTTTATTTTCTGAGGGCATTCCCTGCTAGCTACTCTAATTGAGCGAGCTGCTAGCGTTTGGCAATGACAAGACGGGCCATGGTGCTGGAACGCAGACAGGGAGGGTGGCGACATGCGGAGGAAAAGGACCAAGGATCAGTTCGTGCGTGGCCTTTGCGGTTTGCGCAACGACGGCGAGAAGGCCAGAAGGGAAGCCCCAACCCGATCAAGGACGGAGGAAGACGACGAGCGGCAAGGCAACAAGTCAGGCAATCATGAGTTTGTGTAGGTGAGACGTTTTTAAGAAAGAAAAAAACGTTGGCAATGGCGCGCATTGATGCCCAGCCCGGCCGGCCGGCGTGCAGGCTGCAGAGGCGACGTGCGGGTACGTACGTACGTACTGCACACATGGCATGGCGCTGATGCGTGACTAGGATCTCGACAGTGTAGAGAGAGAAAGAGAGGGAGCATCCGGGGATGAGGTCGCTGGCTTCACGCCAGGCTCAGGCTGCTTTGGGGCGAAAGAAAGCCGGTTTGCTAGCCCGCTGGTAGTCTCGCTTCCGCCGCGGCGCTGGCAGGGCTCAGGCGGAGGCTCGATCAGCTCGCGCCTGAAAAGTGCCGACCCGAGCCACAAGGGCCACGGCAACAGCGGGAAGGAAGCAACGGCCGGGGCGCTGGCCGGCCGGCCGGTCTCGAAAGAGACGACGACGGATAAAAGAAAAGGAAAAGAAATAACCAATGGCCACCTCTGAACTGCTGAACACTAAACCCTGAAGCATGCATGGGAGCCTCGGAGGCTGCAAAATGCGGCGGCAGCGCGGCGTGCCGCAGCAGAACAGGCACTGGTGCTACCCTATTCCTGCCTAGCAGCTGAATACCCTTTGCTCCCTGCTCCCACAGTCTCACCAGCAGCAGCACAGCAAATGAATGCACGCGCGAGGATCAGCATCAGCTCAGCAGCTGCTACAAACTTCTGTTTATCTTTTCTTTTCTTTTTTTGAAATATGTTCTGTTTATCTTTTCTCTTGGAAAAAATCTGAATAGGTTTTACTACTAGTAATTATGTTAGGGTGTTCTGCTCACTTAGATTAGCTAAAACCCAAGGCGCACATGAACTGAACATCCAGCGTGCAGAAGAAACAAACAGGAAGCGTACCTGCAGAAAAGCCTGAGGAGAGAAGAAGCAACGGAATGGATCCTCCCAAAACCAACTAGCAGCGCTGCTTGGAAACTCCCGAGCTGGTATGTAGTAGCGGTCGAGCACCTCCACTCCCCTAGCAAAGCGCTTCTTCTTCTTCCGTTGGGCAACGGCACGGCACCGGGAGGGTATAGCTGAATAGCTCCTTGCTAATAAGCTCGGATGGATATGATATGCGATTGCGATCCAGAGTGGCACGCGACGGCACGGGGCCTAAGCTTATATAAAGCCGGGGTCAAAAAAAGGCGAACCACCCAAAGCAAAGCAAAGCGCCCGGCCGGGGTCGCGCGCGCACGCACGCACGGAGGCCCGCCGCGCGCTTCTTTTCTCACCCCCTCGGCTCGGCTCGGCCTCGCGCCCCGCCGTCTCCTCCTTTTTCCCGTGTTGACGTGCGAGAGGCCGGGACGCGCACGCCCGGAGCCCGGAGGCAGGAGTTACCGTGCCCGGTGCGTGCCAACCGAGCAATGCTGGTCGCCGCGCCGTAAAAACTCGCGAAAGAGAGGCGGCCGCCGGCGCGCGGACCGAGGGAGAAGGGGACGAGCCGACGAGGAATGTCTTTTTTTGACGCGAAGTTGCCGCTGTTCCGTCGATGTGGATGGACATTGCTAGTCGGCACTCCGCAACTGTGCTCGTTTCCTCGAGATCTGCTGCTGCCACCGGCGGCCGGCGGCGAGAGCGGCCGGGATCGGGCCGGCCGAAGGCGGCGTCGACAGAGAACCTGGATGAGATGACAATGTGGCGATCGATATGGCATGCATGCGCCGGTAGGCTAGGGGCTATGGGGTACTTGGGGTAGGAGTAGCTTCTACGGGTATAGATGAACAGAAAGCAGTTTGTGGGGTGCTGTGTACGTAGTGGGCGGGGTACAGTACGTACTACGTACTACTCGGTACTCCTACGCGGGGCCACGAGCGAGGCGTGGTCACCGATCGGGCAGCTTTGGGTTGGGCTGCTGCCCGGCCGGCTCTGTGTTCCCTTCTGCTCCGGTGGTCCGCGCGAGAGTCCGACCGGCCGAGCCGCCGGCGACGAAAGCGCGCAGCGATGGGGTTGCTTTTGCTTCGTCTCATCTCATCGATCGATGGTAGTAAGTAATTTCCCTTTCATCTCCGTTTTTTTATCTTTTTTAACAGAAACTCATGGTACGGCCTGTCAACCTGCTGGTAAAACAGGAAAAGACACGGCTGCCTGTTTCGGCTGATCCGATCCGCAACGTGACGGAGGAGTCGCCGCTGTCGCTGTTACAGGGGGCCCAGGAAAAAAGGAACTCGCCCCGTCGGAGCGTAGCGCGGTTGACTGGGGTCTTTTCATGGTGGGTGGAATAACCGGCCCACGCACCGAACCACGCCAACGTTCGAGTGCTTTGGTGGCGCCGCGCGCGCGCGAGTCCTGACCGGACTACGACGAGCTAGCGAGCTCTCGTTTATCTAAAGCGTTTTCGGCGATAAAAAAGGCAAAGCGAGCTTTCGTTCTTCAACACATCTCGTCTCCTTTGTTCAGAGCTGTTCCCAGAGTTCCGGTCCAAACCATCATCAAACTTTGGTTGAACCCAAGGAATAAAGCGAGGCCTTTCCTTTTCTTTCTTTCCTTTTGGGTGTGTGCCGGAAGTGGTTCAAAGTTAAATTTCAGCATCTTGTACACCGTTAGCATGCGCGGCTGCTTGCAGATTTTGATGCGTGCATTAAGCATGAATGCATTAAGAAATTAATATACTCGGCGCGACCTTTTTTTTTACTTCATTGCGAACACCAAGGCATGGCCCAAGCATTTTGTATATCTAATAAAAGAAAAAAAATGATTTTATAAAAAAGTTAAATTAAACATTTTTGCTGTTAATATTCAAACTATTTTTTTAAAAGAACATATATTGTTTTATTACCTTTTTATATAAAAAGCTAAGCACATTATATCAACAAATTGAAATATCATCTAAATAAATAAAAAGTATTAGAATGTATACACATTATTGTAATAGATGATTAGCTGTTTTCTTAGCAATCTTAATGAAAACACATGTTACTCTCTCCATTTCAAATCACAAAAAGCTTGTTTACTATTGTTAGGACATGTCTTTCATCAACAATTAATTACTCTATGTGTAATTTGATATTTAACACAAAATTAATTCTATTAGATTTATATTAGCTTACTTAATGGTTATTATGTCATATTACACAAATGTAATGATGATAGAGTAATTATCAACCAAACCATTCTCTTGACAAAACGAATTATGACCCTCTGTCAGGGGCGGAGCCAGCAGGGGGGCTGGAGCCCCCCTACCTCCTTGCAGCCAATGGAGCCCCCTCTAAGCCCCCCTTAAATTTCTAGCCATAGATGAAGAGAAAGAAGAATGAAAGAAGGAGGAAGAAGAAAAAGAAGAGAGAGAGAAGAAAGGCCTACTCAGCCCCCCAACTTTAATTTCTGGCTTCGCTACTGCTTCTGCAAGTACTTAATATTGAATGTTTTCTCAAAGCTTCCTCCAAAGTTTGTGCAAGTTTACATAACACTGAACTTTTGGTGTCCCTAGCTGCTAGCCCTTCTAAACAGGGACGGATCCAGCTGAGGAGGGGGGGGGGGCTGGAACCCCATACAATCAATGGAGCCCCCCTACAATTTCTAACCAGGGTGAAGAGGAAGAAGGAAATGAGGAGGAGAAAGAAGAAAAAGAAGAATAGGAGGAGGAATAAGAAGCAACTCAGCCCCGAGTTTGTAATCTCTGGCTGCTTCGCCACTCCTAAACCCCGCTCACGCCATCGCCTGGTAGTCGCTGTCGGCGGAGATGATGATTGATGAAGAGGGCGCACGTCTCGAATGAATTGTTGACTGAGCTTTTGCCATTTCGAAGCAAGGTTGGGTGTGTTTAGTTGTAAAAATGGGTGGGTAAAATTTGGTCGAAAAGTCACATCGGACACTGTAGTGCGCTATAACACTTTTCGTTTGTTTGTGGTAATCGTTGTCCTACCATGACCTAACTAGGCTCAAAAGATTCGTCTCATCGTGTACATCAAAACCATATACTTAGTTTTTTTATTTACCTACATTTAATGCTCAATGCATGAGGAGAGAGATTTGATGTGATAGGTGAATAGTGAAGTTTGGAGAGAGAATTTTAGAAAGTTTGTGGGAACCGTTTAATAGAGCTCTGATTTGATCCTGACATTTCTCCAGCAGTACAACACATTGTATCATAATAGTGTATCATTGAGCACTATCAGCAGTACTCAACACCTAGTTCGATTTCCCGGATTCTCCTATATCCGTTTGCCAAAAGCGGATCTTTGATCTCTTTCCCCAGGGAAGTGTTGTTTAATCACATAATATCACAAAAGCCCAGGCCTCTTTCCGGTGCATCAATGGCGGCCATGTCCTTGCTCGCGCAGCCCTGGCCCCACCAAGTACCACCAGCTACTGTGCAGATGGGGCACCATGCATGCATGCACGCAAGCAAAGCTTGAATGCCATGGCAGGAGGGATTTATGATTATTCCTGCGAGATCCAGATCCCGCTCATCATTGCAATCGGAGGCTAAAGTACTCTATTCGGCCAGTCTCAGTGCAGGATACACGGTTACTTAGACCAGAAACTAGGTAACTGTGCCAGATGAGTTTCATGGTGATGAAACTCCTCTCACATCTTATGAAACTCTTCACTCTCTCCTCTGTCACATCAGCATATTTAATGGCATGAAACTCCAACAAAATCCAAAATCCCCGCTCAGACTGGCCTTAGGTTCACGAGGTTGTCACACCCGGATTTACACAAAACCCGAATGTGGCCATATGTGTGCCCAGGAAGTCCACCGACACATATAGCAAACAAATATGGTAATAAAATCAGAGTACAATGCTTTATTCTCATCATAAAGTAGCGATTACATCAGAGTTTGCATAAATGAAATACATGGACAGCGGAAGACTGATAAACTCTCTCTAAGTGTAGCCGCAATCCCACAGGGACTCTGACTGGGAGAACGCCAACTCAGTAGTACGGCAAATCCTCCGGAAACTCCACAGCATACTCGGGCTGGCTCCAATCTGTTACCCGTCCGGGATTTTGCCCAAAATGATAATAACAGCAAGTGTAAGTAATGGAGATTACTTAGCAAGTATAGCATGGGTTATGAAGGCTCAAAAAGGCTAGACACTGGCTTAACTGCTTTAGCACTTTTAGTTGGTTCGTTTTAACTTTAACCAAGTTACTACAAGTGAATGAGATCCCAGTTGTAACCCAATTAATAAAGTGTAAGTATCATTAAGCAGGAATAAATACCATATTCTAATCAAAAAGGATCCAGGCCGCTCGTGACCCTGAGCAAGGCTATCATGATAGATCGTACACTCTGCAGAGGTTTCGCCCTTTACCCACCAGTCGCGTAAAAGTTCAAAGGAACTTTGCACCCAACCACACACATCAACACTTCCGAGGTGTGACTGCATAGGGACGCTACGAGGCTTTCACAAGACACCCTAACAAGTCAGTAGCCGCTGGAGTACTATACGGCGGTGAAAACTTAGGCACCGAGATCGACGTACGCCCACGGAGTCACACCGTGAGGGGGTCGATGGCGTCCGGAGCGCGGGTATCGCACCCATACTGCGCAACGTGCAGAGTTCTCAATCGCTGAGACTCCTACACGGGACTGGGTCTAACGTGACCTAGCCGACGGGGCTACCGTCCTCGGTGGAATCGGAGAACACCCAGCACCGTACCTCCCACAACGCCGTTGGCCCCTCGGTAACTACTGCCAAGCTAGAGACGTACAAGCTACTTGACCAAGACCAGAGCCCATATAGTTTCGGCGGTGGCGACAGGCTCCTGGGTTGCCGCTTTAAGAACCGGTCCTTATAGGGAGACACTAGAGCAAAGCACACAGCACATGCTCTAGCTCCCTAATCCATGTTACTAAAAAGCAAGTTTTAATCATGAGAGTTGAAGTGGACCATTAAGTCAATATTAACAATTAAGTAAAGGTGACAGTAGTTGCGCCTAGCAAGATACTACCCATATGCAAAAACCCATAGGAATACAAGGACAGGGAAATAAATGCTAGGAATATACCTTAATGGTAAACAATATTAGACACATGCGTATGTAATGAACAGTGTATTAAAAGTGAGATAGGTAGCAAGGATTGTCCGTGCTATAACTTGCCTCAAATCCAGTATATACTCATAGTCTTCAGCTCTTGATCTTGAAATCTCTCGAACGGACTTCCTCTACTCGCATCAATCATCGAGCACAACATGCAGCTAAACAAGCAAACAAACAAGAACAACTAAGAACAATACACCAATCAATAGAGAAGGCTTTAAAAGAGCGCGCTAAAGGATAGGGCTTGGTTTTATGGTCACGTGAGCGCGAGAATCGCTGAAAACGGAGCAACGGTTGGAAAGATACAACTATCGGAAGATTTGTATTTAATGAGAGATTATGAGCTTCATTTATTTTAATTTAAGTAAAACCATGTATAAATAATGAATACAAATTATATTTTGACCCTTAGAAGAGACGAAGTAAACTTAGTCATATTTTAATTATAAATATTCAAGTATAATTTATTCAAATTAAAACATTAACTTGAAATGAAGCATGTGAGAGCATCTAATCGAATAACTTTATGAACCGGGTTGCTTAAATCAATATTATTATTCAAAAACATATTTATGTTAATATTAATCAATGTAACCTTTATTTATGAAAAACCGGAGGTTGACTCTAAATTGCTTTTAATTAGAAAGAGCTAGTTAAGTAAACATTAATCAAATTGACATCACAAGAACCGAGATGAAACTTAATTATATTTTATTCAGAAATAAATTGAATAATTAATTAATTTTAACATTTAATAAATAGCCGAGTATAAACCTTACTTGAATTTTAATTAGAAACCACATTTAAATAATCTTTAGTCAAATTATTGTTGAATAAAATTCAGAAACAAATTAGATGGCAATTAACAGCGCTAACGAGTAGTTTAAGTTGGTATGAACCTAACGCGACGAAAATGGATTAAATCGGAGTTAAAACGTAGATTTTATGCACAAAACAGGGTTGCAGGGACCTATAAGTGATTGTCTACAGATTGCAGGGGGTTTTCCGCAAAATGGCCAAGACACAGAAATTGATCTAAAAGTTTCGCGTTTCTTTGGGGACCTAAATGCAAAACTTGCATCTTCCTCCTTTTAACAGGCAGGGGAGCTTGCCGGCGGCTCTGGTCGTCGGCGTCGCCGGCGCTCCGGCGACGCAGGGCGGCGGGGATCTAGCGCAGGGGGTAGAGGAGGTGGAGGGGATCCCAGGGGTAAGCTCACCGGCGGCGGAGGCAGGAGAAGGCGGCCGGATTTGGCCCGCGGCGGAGCAGGGGGTCGGCGGCGGCGGCTTCTCGCGGGGGAGGCGCTCCGGCGGTGGTGGCGCGACGTGGACCGGAAGGAGAGGTGCGGCTCGACGAGGAGATCGTCGTGGTGGTCACGGCTTGTCCCGAAGATGGCCGAGGCGGTCGGATTTCGGCCGGTGGCGGAGAAGATGGCCGGCGGCGGAAGGCTCACGCGGAGAGGAGCTCCGGCGTCGATTCATGGACACCGTGAGGTGGGGAAGACGGGTGGTGTCTTGGTGAAGCCCGTGGCGGTGACCTCCTTCGCTGGCGGCGACCGTGGCGGCCAGCCTCTCGCAGTCCCTGACCGGCGGCGAGCGGCGAACGTGGGGGATCTCCTCCGGTGGACGAGCGGCGGCGCAAAGGGGTGGCGGAGACGTGGCTCGACGTCGCGAAGCTCGTGGCGGCGCCTACTCCGTCCGGCGTCGATCGAGGGGGCCAAATTTCGTGGCCACAGTCCGGCGGCGGCGGCTCCACGCGGAGGGGCTTGTCCGATGGCCGAGTGGCGAAGAGAAGTGGTGGAGGAGTTTCGTCTTGGCGATGCGAAGCTTGTGAAGGTGGCGGCTCGCCTCGACCGGCAGCGGGGGCGAAGAATCGGCGGTAATGGCGGGGCGGCGGCGCTCTGCCATGGCGGCGGAGGCGCTGTGCGCTGCAGGGGAGCAGAGGGGTTAGGGCAGTGGGGTGGGCTCGGCTGCGCGTGGCTAAAAGGGGCACGGACGCCGGGGCAGGGCGGTGCTCGCCAAGGAAGGCGCTGGCGCGGCGGCGGAAATCGCGGCGGCGGGAATCACGGCGGCGGCGGCTCGACGCGTCGTGGGTGGGAGCGGGGCGCGACGCGGTCGGCTGGGCCGGACGGGATGGTGCGTCGGGCCAACGCCGGGCCTCGCAGGCTCGGCCCGAGGGAGAGAGAGACGGCCCATCGACTGGAAGGAGGGGGAAGGAGTGGGGCGTGGGCCGGCTGGCCTGGTGGGCCGCGAGGCAGGCGGAGCTGGGCTGCGGGGAAGCTGGGCCGCGCAGGGGAAAGGAAGAGAAGGGAGGGAAAGCAAGCCAGAGGGAAAGTTGGAGGGGCGAAAATGGACTTAGGCCGAAAGAACTTTTCCTAGGGCTCAAAACGACACGATTCAAACTTGAATTTAAATTAGATTTAAATTCCAATTCGAACCACGCACAAACAAAGTTTAATGCAGCCAACATGAATGCAACATACAGAGTAATTTATTTACATTTTGCAAATATTTTCTTTCTCTTTCTTTTTTTTTTCATAGATTCCCTGTAAATTAAACAAAGCTCGCAAAATTTTTAGAAAATCGAGAAAAATTATTTTAATTAAGTTGAAAATTCACATCCCAAAATTCGAAAATTTTTGGGGTGTGACAGAGGTTATGATGCATGGGCCATGATTACTGGTGCAGATAGGGCTTTATACTGTTGCATACAGTACTACCAGCCTGACATGTGGGGCTGGGCGTTGTGGCGATGCATACGTACGCAACAGTGTGGATGTGCTTGGGCAGTCGGCAGATCGGAGGACGGTTTGATCATTGCTCCCACCTGCCAATGCGTCTGCCACGTCTGGAGTGTGGTGTGGGAGAGATCGATGAGACTTGAGAGATTGCGTATGGTGGTCAGCATGAGATGTTGGACCGAGGTCACGCGTATCTCAAGCGTGTACTCTCATCACGCAGTGTTTGGTCAGTAGCAGTGCACTGGAGTCATCAGCCGTTAGGTTTTCCTGGAGCGAATTCGTGAAAATATATTCTAGCTAGATGGATTCGAAGTTTCGAACTGTTTCCCTGCAAAATTTGTGTGATTCTTTGCATTCTACGTGGGGCTTTCCCATGCTAATATTTTGTTGGTTGGCAACATGAGTGCTTTGATGAATTATTTCTTCGGATGATCGTGCCGTCGCGGTGGTGATGGTGGTGGTGATAGTAGCGGAAGGTTTTCTTTTCATCACATTTCCTGACCGTCGTACGTGACCTCAGCATGTTTAGGTTCGAGTCATATTTTCGTACCAAACACTCTTTTATGCGCAGCTTGGAAATGTTACCATGCATTTACTTTTTGAGAATTGCTAGATATCAAACGACTGAGATTTTAGTATTTGTCAATCGACGCCGTCGATCGTTGGATTGTCAATGGATGAACGAGGTTGCTCTGTGTGCAAATCATATTATCGGGCCCGCATCTAAGAGTAAGTCAGTCCGTATTGTCTGTTATCGGATCCATTTCTGTTTGCGCGATCCGTTATGGCCCTTGTGTCCCTGCGACGGTGTCATTTCGGGCGCTCTGTTCTCGTCGTCGCCGATGGGGAGCTGTAGTGAGGGGCAACGAATCGGCACCACTCCCATGGTGAAATCCCGGCGACGGGTTGGCAACCACCAACGGGAAATCAACGACTTCATCTTCTGTTCGGCGATCTCATCGGCATCAACACACTAGGCGTTTGTGGTACATTCTTCCCCTGCTGACCAATGCGATGTTCTAGGGTTTCGATCTGTGCGCGAGGATTAGGCACAGATGTGTTCGTTTGAGGGTGTTTTGCTTCCATTTCTACAGCGGGATTGGATTCGATTTCGTGATAGGTGTGAGGGAGGCCAGGGATTCAATTGGGGTATGGCGGATGGCTGGATTTGGGGCTTCATGACATCTTTTTGTGTTCGATTGAGGCAAGTGGGGGCTGGGTTTGGAAATTTGTTCGACTGAAATCTATGGGTCTCAAATTTGGGATCATCAGTTAAGTACCAGAACTCTATTTCCACAAACTATGATGTTTTTCCTTTCGATTTGCTTTTGGCCGTGTTCAATTTTGTGCAATTGAAGGTGCATTTGGGACGTGTGTTCATCCATTTTTATGTTTATGTGTTTAGCTGGTCCTTCAAGAAGCTTATGAATGGATGGTATGTCTGTTCAGGTTGAAGCAGGAGGAAGTTTCTGTCTTTTTGCATCTGTAGTTTTATATTTGAGCCTCTGTACATGAGTTGAGTTAAAGCTGCTATGTTCATTTTTCTTCTAGTACTGAGTGTGTCTTTACACTTAACTAATAAGGCATAGAATTCGTTCTGAGCTTGAAAATAAATTTGTGTATTTGGCTGGAGCTAGAAAGCAGAGATATGACATTATTTTCTGTCATTCTTTGTGATTTGTTTGGTTGACCTGCCAATTTAATTGAATTTCATAGCAGATAATCTATTGTTACCATACTAATTTGCCTTTTGTCTTCCCATTCCTGTTTTTAGTTAGTTATTTTTAGAGTTTCAGGTTGTGCTCCTACTGCTGTATTCGCATTAAATTCCTGTTTTAAGTAGACCTGTTTTTGGGTTTTTCATGGTGAAGTGGAAGAGGCTAAAAATTGCGTTGCCTATATGTTTTTTCTTTGATTTAGGATTTGAAAATTGTTTCTCAAGAAATCATGTGTATTTAGGTTTCATTTTTTGTTATTTGACTAGTTAGCAATATTGTGTCCCTTTGCAGCTGAACAGAGTTTTCCATCATGTTTTTTCACCACCCATGATGGTGTGCTGTGCGTGCTCCTTCAAATGCATGAAGCTATTGGTTGAGGTACCGATGCACAATTCCTTATTACCTGAAACATGTTGTAATCTCATATTTTTTCCATGAATGTACCCTGATTTTTAAACAAAACACTTGTTGGTCTGCAAAGAGCATAAATACTTCAAGCAATTGCGTGTGCGTGTGTGTCAGTGTGTGTGTCGGCGAGCGCGCGGTGTCAGCGTTGTGTTTTGTTGCGGCTCTGTTGTAAACTTTTTTTTTTGGAGTGAAATGGTTCTTTGCTGAGGTCTCACTAGAGAGTGCCAAATTGTGTGTGTGTGTGTGTGGTATGAGCGCTCACTAGAGAGTGTCTGTTTTACAGTGTGTGCGCGTGAGTGTGTGTGTGTGTGAATGTGGATCACCTAAATTATGTGTGTGTGGTGTGTCTCTAAATTCTGAGTGTGTGATGTGCGTGTGTGGTGTGTCTCTAAATTCTAAATTCTGTTGTGTGTGGTGTGATGTGGTGTGGTGTGGTGTGTTGCGGTGCGTGCGTGTGTGTGGTGAGGCGAGGGGTGTGTTGTGTGTGTGTGCGTGCGTGCGGTGCGGTGCGTGTGTTATGTGTGTGGTGTGGTGTTATTAGAATAATTATTTTCTCTGTTTTGATATTGGTCTGATGGCATCTTTTCTAATGTTCTACACTAGATGGTTCTGCATAACAAATATGCAGAGGATAAGTTTGCTGATGAGTTTGGCATCCAAGTCAGCAATGTTGTTCCAGCCTATGTGCTGCTTCCAACCCTGGTAACTTCGCTAAAAAGTATACCTCACATAAATTGCACACATCAGTAGCTTCTTTTTGTGAGTTCCGTATCTGGTGTCCGTCAGCAGTGCAGTGTAGTCACTGTCATTTATTGGTTGCAGCTGCGTTGGGAAATGGGAGCCAGGCAACTACAAATAGCTTCATGCATTTGAAGCGTGTGTGTGTGTGAGCGAGCACGCGGTGTGTGCGCGCGCGCATCAGAGAGCGCGCGGTGTATGCGCGCGCGCGTGTGTGTCAGCGAGCGTGCGCTTGGTGTGTGTGTCTGTGTTAGCGAGCGCGCGCGGTGTGTGTCTATTTCTTTCCGTAGTGTCCATTTTTCTTATCAAACATGTCATAGTTTTACACACGAAACTTTGAACAGATTGCATTGATTTTTTTAATTAATGCAATTGGATTAAGTATGATGAAGACAACAAACTTTCAAATTCTTGTTTTTCTTTTTTTCATAGTTATTGTATTTGAAACCTTGAATTTCACAATTTTTTTTGGTAGGAGGCAAAGGGGGAAATGATGTAGAGCATATCAGATACAATACAAGGAGATGGTTCCGTTTATATCGTGAAGACATGAATGTGGCTTCCCGATGGTTAGATTTTTACAATTTCGTTTAGATGCTTCAACAAGGTTTCCCTTCTTTTTTGTATGTGTTTGTACTGCCCCTCCCTGAAAATATTTTTGGTTTCTTTCTAGTTTAGTACTGGTCATCTGGAATATTGCAACAACATGGGTTAGCTCTTGGTAGATATAGCTTCTTTTTCAGTAACTCTAAGAAAATAGACTCATAGGTGTTACTCCAATTGATATTTTTTATTCACATCAGGAATTAGAACTCACAAGTTGACCACATAAGGAGCTGCATATCTATGTTTGTTTGAATGAACTGTATGTTTGAAACTGCATCTACATGTTCTTAGCAGGTTTTTCTCGGGTGTGGAGGGAATGGATCTGGGAGCAAAAAGCAGAGGAGAGGACAGAAGGATTACTTACCTAAGTTACCATAGTTTGGCGGTTGGTGTTTCATTGATCCTCCCAAATACTCTTATTCATTTGCTTCTCTTCTTCAGGGCAAGGGTTCATGAAGGAACACATCTCTTTTTTCTGGAGTATACTTTTTGTTGAATTTGGTGTTTTATAGTTTGGGGAACCTGGACGTGTACCTTTAGTTTTTTGTGGCTACGAGAATGTATAATCCCATCATTTTCCTGTGTGTTGATGTTATGTGTATCATGGCCTGTTTGTCCTTGTATACATTAGCTAAAAAAGTTCAGATTTAATTTCGAGTCAAGGTGGGGAAAAAACACAAACAAAAAGCAACTTGGGCTCAGTGTTATGCTATTTTGGTCTGCTAAAACAGGCTCAAATTGATAATGGGTCTGTAAGATAACAAGCTCTCCCGATATGAATGTCTTGATGTGTTAACGGGCTCACTTTAGTAATCTAGGAGCCTGTTAACAGCCAGAGGTAAGCAAAACAACACAGGAACAGCTCAGCCGTTCTAAGCCGCTAGATTATGATCCAATGTCCAGGCCTGTCGATTGATAAATGAGCAAATATCAATCGATTAATTTTGCTATGTTACGATACTTTTGGTATCCAAAGTGTTGACGACACTTGGTGGTAGGGGGGCAATTTGTTCTGAATTTGGTTTACACTTGCAATCATGTGTCAAACTGCAACAGTAGATTTGGTTTAATCACATGCATCTTTTGCAGATTTCCTTACAACCCTGAGATTCCGCCCTGCACTCCCCTCTCAATCTCATCCTTTCTCGCTGTGACTTGTAATGAGAAACATGAGATGCCTGCATGGACTCGAAATGCGGTGATGGACACTGCCATTTATAAATTACCGCAGGGTCTACACGTACCTACGGGCGACATGGACGCATGGACCAAAGGAGAGGAGGCCCTCCCATTCACTTGTCATTGCCGCTGCTTCATGTCATCCCTCTCTCTCTCTCTCTGAACGAGTCACCACACTAAAGCAGAGATGCCTTTGAGCCTTTTTCATCGATCAAACGAGCCGCTGCTGTACTGCTGGAGTCATGACCACTTGCCACTATTGCCTGCCTGATGGCGAAAGATGGAGAGAACCCATTTTTATATGCCTGTGTGGCCTCATGTCCCCATTGCTGAAGGCAAGGACGGCTTGGCAATCGTGATAGCCTGATAGGAACATGGAAAATTGCAATGATACATAAATTGGACCCCAGACAGGTACCACCGTACCGGCAACCATGCCATGTGAACCTCGGGCCATGCTTGGTACATGGAAACTTGAAATGATCATTTATGAGAATATCCACATTGTTTGATGCGAAATTCATGCAAAACCAAACCCAGTTCCTAACCAAGCTATCAGTAGGGCCCTAATGCCAGTGACACAGTACTGCCGTCTGCATGTTCAGTGTCTGTACCCAAAACGATTTCACGGTGTGAAGTGTGAACCATCTAGTTGCATCCAAGATGGGGCTTTTGCTGGGCCATCACCACCCACTATGGCCGCTAATGGGGAGCATGTCTCGGTTGCCTGCGCAGCGCGGTCCTTTTCGTCCATGCCGCCATCATCGGTTCAGTTGATCAGTGCTTGCTGCTGCCGCTGCTGTGTGTGTCGTTCGCAATTGCGATGCGTGCAGCTCCACTCCTGAATAATTCAGAGAACAGACAGATGAAATCTTGCATTGGGGGGAGGCTCAGAGTGGATTGATTTGGTCGTGATTGATGAGTGGCCTCCAGTGAGCGATGGCCATCATGCACGCAATCATGCAGGTAACGGCCACCGATGTGAATGCGATGCGACGTCCATGGCTGATGGCAAGATGTCTCCTCTTGTGTCATTAGCTTTGGTCTGGCGTTAGCGGTGATGTTTGGTGGCATGGAATCCTATGAAGTGGAGGAGGGAATAATCTCAAACGTGATCTTTACTCAAGAATGTGTGTTGGGAAATGCTGCCTACTAGTCTATTATAGATCAACAATCAGTCATCAAAGGGGCAAAAAACTACTATCCCCTGAAAAAGTATGTACATTTGTTTCCCCATGGTTGGTTATTTTTGTACCCTGATAAGGCTAGTTATATCATCTTTGCTGCCTACCCTGAAAATACTTTGGTGTATACATGCTATATATGGTTATTTAACTACTTTACTTTAATTTCTAAAATAGAATTGGTACATGCGTCGAGCATTAGCATTAATAATGGCCTCCATTCTAGGCTTAGCACAAATGTATCACTACTGGAAATGGCACTAATGTATCACAACTGGAAAAGGCTAAAAAAAAAAGTTCTCGAGTCACCAACCCGATAGTAATAGATACTTTTTGGTAGTGTTTGGTTCGCGTTGTTGTAACGTGATCTGATTTCAACGCTATGTGTTTACGTTAGATTTTGTTTGGTTCCGTCCGTCCGTAATCAGGTACCCCGTAAATAGATACGGGTGCGTATCAAATCGTTACCGCTCCCTCGGCTCCGTAATCGATTCGCGGTTGCTGGTCTCACCTGCATGTATTCACCGCTGCACTGAAACCTAGCTAGCTACGAAGGTGACTGCTGCGCGGGACATCGTTGGCACGCACGTGACGCGTGCCGTGGTACTCGCACACCACGCGAGACGCACTCGGCACTGCCGTCCACAGCGTCCATAGCACGTATTCGATTCCATTACCACCGTAAACCAAACAAAGTAAGTTTTCGCTTACGCTGTATCAAATCACTGCGTCACCTGATACCGTTACCAATGACGGCGTTGTTTTCGAACCAAACAGCTCCTTTAATATAACCATGTTATATGATTTTTCACGCAATATACGTGCATGCACGGAATTCGTACCCTAGACCTCTCACGTCAAGCATAGCTTCCATAACATCTCACCTATAGCACATATAATTGAATGAGAGAGACTTTTCTTTTGAATTAACTCATGGAAACCTCTTTAATACCGGTTGGTATTAAAATGTCGCCTTTAATACCGGTTTGTTTTACCAGCAGGATTAAAACTTTATTCTCAGGTTGTAAGATCAATAAATCTAGAAAAGAACAAGCACCCATGCTAAGTCAGAAATCAAACCCAGGTGGCTAGGTTTCTATCATAAGGAAACTTAAGAACTCACATATGATCAGTTCGCAAAGTACACTATCTTGGTAACTGATGATAGTTTGTTATATGCGTAGCCTTTTGTAATTAGAGTTCAATTTTGCCAGATGATTCATGATTGCATTACCACCTACCATTTCTATGAGCTAACCAGTATAATGGAGGATGGAAGTTGACTTGAACATATACACACACAATGAAACGAGAGGCACACCTGACATGGCGGGCGAGTAGTTTTGAACTTTGTTTGATTTTTTTTTGAGTTTATGGAAGTTTGTTTGATGATGAACAATCAGCTTGCTATTTTCCGCATGTCATGGCCTCATGGGCCTGCTTTCTGATGGTTGCGGTACGGGCCACCGAAAGCTGCAAGCCTGCCAAACATGAAGCGGGCTAATAATGTGCCCTGATAATCAACACATGAATCTGAATCAAGCAGTAAACATCTAAGCTACAACAGCACGCTCAACATATTACGAGACAGCCCGAAGCATGATTGATGGAATATGAATCTACGCTACAAGAGCAATTTAAAAACAAGCCAGCACTCTGAATCTCCATCACAGCGCACATGAATAATTGATGGTTCAGGCGTTCCTTCTTTTCTTCTTCCTTTTTAATCAGAAAAGCAGTAACACCTGGATGTCATCGTTGCGGGAGGCAGCAGCCATGACTAAGACATCATTGCGGGAGGCAGACATGACTAAGACAACCGAATCACTCGGTGTGACGGTGAAAGCTAGCACCGCTAGGCTGACGGTGAAAAGATGAGAGGTTTCATCGTCAGGGTTGCTCACTCAGTTTGATGGCTTGTTGGGCCCTCATCGACACCCTTAGCTTCGAAGCATCTCTACAAATGAATTGAATTCATTTCATGTGATCTGATGGGTTGATCTGCGGTTACTTTTCTGACGTGATCTGCTCCATGAGGTGATGGTGAATGGCAGCTTATGATTCATGAGAAAAGACGCCACTAATGAACTTATCTGAGGTTACTTTTTTGAGGTTACAAAGGCAGCCAAACCAGAAGCAACAGCACATGCTGTTCTGGCCAAACACTCTTAATATACATTTTGGCCCACACATGGAAGAAATACAAAACTGTTCAGCTACTGTAGTTACATACAAACATGTTCTACCTTTTGCTGAAAGTTCAAGCGCTTTTCAGCCAAAATTGCACTTTTCCTGGTTAAATGACTTATCCAAAGCGAACAATACAGGAAAAATATTCATGAACATCAATTGCCTTTTACCAAGACCAGCACCAATTCACCAAGTCTACGAAAATGTCAACTCTGATCATTTGAGACTTACAAAGTTAACATGTCCCAGAAACCAATAAATACTCAACTGCAGAGACAATTAGCCGCAGCATATGTTACAACGCCGGATTACTCAACAACAGCCATCTCAGCGAAATTATGAGACAGCACATGCTAAACCTATTTTCCAAGATATGGAAAAGGCCAAAACTTAGTATACTGGGGCTCAGGAGCCCCATGTCAATCGGCCAGGCTATCGAGGAAGCTTTGCAGCTCCCTCAGGCCTTCCGCAGATATGCTCCGCTGTACACGAGGCCTGGGAGCTGTTAGGGCAGGAGGCGGCCTAGAATTGAAGCAGACGACTACCACAGAAAGGTTATCGAGGCTCTTCCTCTTGATGGCCTCATCAACTAGTTCTTTACAGCAAGCAGCCGGGTCATTGTGCTCTTGGAGCTTCCGGCGGGCAAAATCTACCGCATTTTGGCTGCGGAATACATCCCAGATCCCATCACAACCCATGATCAGGAATTCATCCTCCTCAGTAAGATCCATTGTCCTTACCTCAGGCTCCGCAATAAGAGGGCCAAGACCACCACACACCTTCATGCCTTCCACGTGCCAGTCCCCAATTGCTCGTGCGACATTGAGCTGCCCATTCAGGTAGCCATCACCAACATATCCACCCAATGACTCAATACGCATCTTCTCCAAGTTGCAAGATGGTTTGTGGTCCCTGGACATCTCAATTGCCTTTCCACGACGACAAAGTACAGCTCGACAATCACCAGCATTCGCGACCAGAAGCGACCTATCAAGCACACAGAAACATAAATATGCCAACAGGCAAGGATTGAGAGAAAAGCTAGCTCTCAGTGAGTGTAAAACTGAGACACCAGCACTAACACATTTAGTAATTCACAAATTTAGCTAACTCAATGAGGAGAACACACCTGAACATGTAAAGGAAAACATATTTATGCACAACGCATGAAACCTTGCAAAATTGCAGTCACCAAAGGGCAGGGATACAGATCTTTGTAAAAAAAAGGCATGTGCAGCTGGTTTGCACCTTTGGTATTGTGTGGATGAATGCAAATGCCAGAACAGAGTTGACCCGGTGGAATGGAAGGGCACATGATGCCATAACAGCAAATAAGAAAGCCTTTTTTAAAAAAAATCATATAAGAAAGTCTCACATCGTACATAAATAGTGATAAGCTTCAGATGGTAGTTACTAGTTACCATGTGCCATACACAACATGCATGTGTGTACATGTCAGAATTAACTCTGACAGTTTGGATTAAAACAAAAAAAAGGGTTCCCACTGTTCATATGTAGTGACAAACTTCAAATAGTAGTTACCATGTGTACTGTACAATAACTTAGTAAGGCTCATAACCACAAAAGTTTATGAGAACATTATTACCTCCCACACACAAGTGCTGCAAGTGCAGTTGTTCCAGAATCAAGTTTGCAGTTCTGAGAACAAGCATCTGCAAAAGCAGCATCAGTCTGCAAGAATGCAGAGGACACTGCTTTTGCTATCTCCCTTGGGAATCCCGCATCTTCAACAATAAACCTTGGCAGATTGCTGCACACAAAATCAGCTGCATGCTTTCCACCATGCCCATCAAAAACCTATAAAAGAATGAAACAGAAATATGGTTAAACATGCAGGAATTGCTTCCCAGATGGATTAAACTACTTTCCAAGTTGGAAGCTAATAATTTTTCTCTAGCCATGAAAGCTACAATCAGCTAGGATGCATTGCAATGTTGGAGAGAGGAAATTGTACGCTGCCACATTTCACTAAGAACATACCCCATAAAAGGCACTGGGGCCATCTCCATAACTTTCAAATCCAAAATCTTGCATGAAATTATCAGAGTAAATAATGACATCCTCCATTGAGCGCCTTGATCCAATATCAGCCCAGCCTCCAGACCGTATAACTGGGATAAATTCAGTGTCCATGCTTTCAAAAGTTCTCTCAATTTCAGGCCTTGTAGTGCTTGCAGGACTCCTCACCTTCAAAACCAGATCCGTTTATGGAACTAATCAAACATACAAGGAAAGGATATGAACTTTCAAACTGATGTAAAAGATTTTGTTTCGATTCCTTTTTGCTATAATCAAAAGGTAAGAGATGAGCATGCCATATGTATCACCTTATTAGTCTTTCCATCAATAGAATTCCTTACAATTTTGATACTAGTGGTCCCAATATTTCTAAACATAAACCAGGTACCTAGTAGATCTATGAGATCAGAACCAAAACCTCCCAGCTTCTGCTTTGTAAATTTCTTTGATGGTTGAATATAAAAATATTTTAGGGGCTTTCCAACTGTGAAGGAGTGGATAATTGATGGGATCAATCAATATATAAAGTAGGAGTAGCAGACATAAGACAAATTTGAATAATGTTCTGGGCCCATGAGGTCAGAACAGGGTGTGGGGTATCCGACTTTTACTGACATATAAGTACCGGATTAACAGTTCAATTATGCCCTTTTGCGATGTACTCAAACCACCGCAGGACATCTTTAAACCAACAGCCTTTGCCAGAACAAAATCCCCAGCTCAACAGGAAAGTTACATCAATACGTATTATGTCCATTACCAAGTACCTATGTCTGCAATAAATTATACATGACAAAAATACTACAGAAGCATCAGGTACAAAGGCTGTAATTACTTCCCACAAACATTCTGGAATGTCCCCTACACCCAGTACTTCATCTATTATATACTGGAATCTATCATTTCATATAGAGTAATCCAAGGCAGTCTTTTCCCAAACACCACGGGATCACAAGCAATTATTACAACTTTCTAGATTCCCAATAGCCTGCATCCTAATCGCACGGATCCAAGCATCTTGCCCCAACTTACTAGTCACTACCAGTACTCTAGTGCAACAAGGATGTACCGGGAGCTTCAGAACCCGAGATTCCATATTTCCACTCTCTCTCCTCACCGCCCCAAATCCAGGACAACACCTCCCACACCGCGCTAACCCTAGCTCCCCGGCACAATCAGCTCCTACCTCTAGCGGAGGAGGCAGCAGCCACACGAAACAGCACATATAAAGCGTGGATCAAGCCATCCACCACACAAAGCTCCGGCCTTTCGCGGGGATCACGCAAGCTACCGTGCTAGCCGCGCCGGAGGAAGCGAGAACGCGGAGATCCGGTGGAAGCAAGCAAGACTTACAAAGGAGGCGTGCCGCGCGAGCGCCGGCTTCCTCCCCGCCGCCGGGATCGGGGGCCTCCCCCCGCCGCCTCGAGGCACCTGCTCCTCCATCGCCGCCGCTCCCTCGGACTCGCCGCGCGCGCCGTCTGCCCCGGAACCGGACCGAACCGGCTAGCTAGGGTTAGGGTTTGGATTTTGCTGCGGAGCTGTTGCTTTGCCTGAAGTAGGAATCCGTACTGTGGAGTGTGAACAGTAGCAGGAAAAGGAGGCAGCCCGGAAAAGAAGAAGGGGGAGGGGAAAAGGAGGCGCGGGCACAGGGGTGTTTTGGTAAAATCCGTGGGTGGTTAAGCTAATCGCAGCGAGTAGCAGCGGCGGTTAGGGCATGTAAGGCGCGTCTGTTGAACCCGTCTGTATGGCGCTGGTTTTGCAAAAACACCCCGCGCCTCCCTACCGACGGCCATCGCGTCACGCCGAGCCGACGCGCATCGACGGGTTGTAGAGGTCGTCTCATCCAGGCGACGGCGCCGGCGGATCCCGCGCTCTCCCTTCTCCCTAATTCCTCCGCGCGCGCCAAAACCAGCTCCCCTACCCCCACGCCCGCGCTCGAGCTGGAGCCCCGCTGTCGTCGTGGGAAGGCCCGCGGCCGGGGGAGAGAGAGGGCCGGGGCCGCTACTGGAAGAGGAAGAGGACGTACCCGGACGCCGTCGTCGTCGCCGTCCACGAGCTTCACGCCGTGACCTCGCAGCTTCTCGCCCTCCTCTACCTTTGCCGGATCTGAGCCGGAGAGACGCGGAGCTGCTCTGCTCCACCGCGGCTAGGTGAGGGAGGCCGCCGGCGCGCATGAGCGGAGGAAGGCCACCGCGGATAGGCCGGCCTGCTCCTCGCTCCTCTGCAGCCCGGGGCGGCGCCGACGAGGACGGGGTGGGGAAGGGGAGGAGGCGCCGCCGGGGCAGCAGCATCAGCAGCCGCGAGATCCGGCCACCATGGTTCGGAGGACGCGGCCGTGGCGGGCCTCAAGCGCGCGGTGGTCGCGGTGGTCGTCGTCCGCGTCGAGCGCCATCGCCACCGAGCAGTTCGCGTCCGGCGCCGTCGTCCTCCGGCGCCACCTCCAGGACGCCCACCTCTACGACCGCTCGTGCCGCGCCCCAGCAACGTCGCCAGCCGGTGCGCCGCGCTCGGCCGCTCGTGCGCCGAGCACCACGACGAGCGCGTGGGGAGCTAGGAGGTGGCTGCTGGCGAGTGCAGCGGGAGAGGAAATCAGAGAGGGGAGAGAGACAAGCTGCTGCTCGGTGAAGGCTCTGGAGCTGCTGCTCGGTGAAATCAGAGAGGAGAGAGACGAGCTGGAGCTGCTGCTTGGTGAAGGCTCTGGAGAGCTGCTGCTCGGTGCGGTGAAATCAGAGAGGAGAGAGACGAGCTGCTGCTAGGTGGAGGAGAATAGTCTAAATATTTTATGGTCTAAAGATGAAATTACACTTTATCATCATTGATTTATGTTTACATGGATAAATTTTATAGCTACATGAAAATAACCACACAATGGTACACACAAACACATTTGTAGCTGATCTTAAACTACATGCAAAAAAATTAAACACCTACAGACGACATCTATGTCTATGGGCTGTATAAGGTGTCTGTACATCCGTCTGTATGCTACGTTCGAGGTTCTGCAGACGACCTACCGTCTGTGGGCTGTACATGCCCTTACGCCGCTGGTTGATGGCGCGGGATGCGAGATCCGGTGGGCGGGCGGGCGGGGCTCGCGCTGCCATTGGTGGGGCGGCTGGATAAGGGCACGTGCGGAGACGGGGACGTGTCGAGCGGAGGGGGTGCCGGCATGTGAGGGCACGTACAACGCGTCGTCACCATCCGTCGCCATGCAAGGAAGTTTTGCAGAGACCCCCCCCCCCCCCCCCCGCACGCGCGTCGCCGAGGCCCGGTCGTCGTCTCGTTCGTCTACGAGCGGGGCTCGTGCTCCAAGAACCGAGCGACAACTCGGCGCCGCTGTACGACGCGATGCGGGGAGACGGCGGCAACACGGATCCGTTGCGCGCGCAGGAAGAATTCGCGCCACCAAGACCGCCGAGCAGAGGGAGCTCGAATCTTACCTCCAGCGGCCGGCCTCCTCCTCGCCGTCGACCGCCGCAGCCCCGCCCGCCGCCGCGCGGGGGCCGCCGGCCGCAGCCGCGCCGCGGGCCTCGCCGGCCGCGCGGGGGCCGCCGACCGCAGCCGCGCCGCGGGGGCCGCCGGCCTCGCCGGGGAGAGAGAGGAGCAGGAGGAGGGTCGCCGGAGTGAGAGAGGAACAGGAGGATGGGGGAGGAGGAGGAGATGACCGGCGTATGCGGTCGGCCGTGGGAGGATAAGGTTGAAGTAGTAGGGGTCCCACTCGTCAGCCACATATCTGTGCACTATAATGTATACAGCAAAAACAACTACAAAGATCACTTGTATACTAGATCACAATGAATTTGTGTGTCAAATGATGTATTAACTATCATACAGACAGCTAAACAGACGGCCCATTGTACAAGCTATCTGTTCAGCTGTCTGTTTGTGTCAAAAAGACAGCAACTGTCTTCACCGTTGTACTTGCCCTGACGGCTAGAGAGGCCGCGGCGAGTCAACCCATCAAGTCCTTTCTACGGATCGAGGTAAAACTCGTCTAAAATGTAGTGCAAATACTTGGCCCTTTTCCCCTATAAGAACGACTAGTATAGATATAATATTTATATGTATGTACACCTACTATTATAAGTATACGTATATTAATCTTATGAGCAACTTACAGAGGCTAGACGGATAGATTCAATCTTAAAAACTCACAAAGTCACACCTCATTGTGGATGAGGACATCAACTACCACTTAAAAAAAACATTGTACGTTGTAATTTTTATAGATCCATGACATTTAGAAAAGCCCTCAAATATAATATTTATAGGAATCAGCTTATGGTTATTTAGTACGATGTAATTTTTTAGAGGACACACGACATTTTATCCAATCAACCTTATTTCATCTTGATATCCTATACCACCACGCGTATATTTTCATCTTCTCACGGCTTATATCCCGTCGTCAACCTACCATCGTTCGGGACACGACATCCACCAAGTCATTTCACAAAAGCTAGGGAATGTGGCAGAAGAGGAATAGGTGGCTTAGATTACTTAGTGTTACGCGCCTAGGAGGGCAGGAGCAAGAAAATGGCAGCTTTCTCGAAATCCGATAAATCAAATACCTCCTTTCAGTTATGAGAGAGAACGTATCTCCTATTTATCGTGCTCCTCGTTAACACATACTCCTCTGATACATTGTAATTTTTTAAAGAATCAATAATGTTTCATCTAATCAACATACAATACCTCATCTCACACTATTACACACACCCCTTCATCTTCTCAAGTTGCTCGCATCCCTACCATCGTTCCTGCGCACGACTTTCACCTATAATCTCTCCTCTATCGTGTTCTCATAGACCCATAATTCTTTGGTCAATTATTATTTTTTAAAGAATCTATGACGTTTTATCTAATCAACCCATAGTATCTCATCTCCTCTCGCCACGTATCACCACACGCACCCTTCGTTTTGCATCGCTCACATGCTCATTATTGACCAACCGTCGTTTTCGGACACAACTTGCACCGAGACTCTCTCATTTATCGTGCTCATCATCGACCCACAGTTTTTTGGTACGCTATAATGTTTTTTAAAGAATTCATAATATGATGTTTCATCTATTCAATCCATAGTATCTCGTCGCATCTCGCTGTTGCACACTGTCGCACGTACCATTCATTTTCTCGTGGTGCTTGCAAGATTAGTATATTACATGATATCCCATCATATACCCACCGTCGTTCACAACAACGACATAATTTTTCTTTGCCGTGCTTCTCGTTGAACGTGGAACCAGTAACAGTTACGACTCCCTCGTGAATTCGTGTAAATAAAAAGGTAAAATACCCGTAATCCAGCTCGGTCGTCCGGTGTTATCCTTCAACTCCGGATCTCCGATCTTTCCTTATATATATCTCCGCATCAGGCATGCATGGGAGAGGAGATCGGTGGTGAAAAACCCCCAACTAGTACCCGCTGCCGCACGATCCGGTCCCTTCCGTTCATCCTCCTCGCCGCCGGTGACCCAATTCCAAATCCAACACCGCGCGTCCATGGCCATGCCGCCGCTGTTCGCCTGCCAGTACTGCACGACACCCGGCGCCTTCATCTTCTGCCTGCACTGCGGTGCCAGGCTGTGCATCATCTGCGACTTCGCCCTGCACGGGCCTGGGGCCACCGCCGCCGCGGGTGTTGGGAATATGCCCAAGAGACAACTGGATTCGATCCACTAGTTTTAATGGGCCACAAATGTTGTGAAGCCCATTACCAGGGGAAGGGGTGCTTTATTTATTAGTCCCATATTGCTAATGGAATATGGTGTGGAGAATTTCATCCAAATAAATAGAGACCAAACCCCTCCTGAGAAAGACAAGACTTCCAAGCAATAGTTGCTTTTCTCCCCATCGTGCTCGCGGACCTAGCAGTCCGGTGCGCGACGTTTCAATCCTCGTACGTGTGGATACCTCGGAGGTGCTGCGCTTGGAGCACAAGGACGAACCGCACGTGCAGGACCAGACGGACGTAAGCAACTGCACTGCACTGCCACTTCGACGCGTTCGTCTACATCGAGACGGCTTCCGCTGCAACTGCGCGTCTAGTGGTAACAATCCGTGATCTATAACTGCTGCTGTTCCTATTTTGGGTGAACGAGTTTTTGTGTGAGCTAGCGTAGCATCCATCGTTACCCAACAGTGGTACCAGAGCCGTAGCTGTTTCGTTATAGATTCGGATATATGCATATAGAGATATGCTTGGATGTAGATTAGTCTCTGATCGGTTTGTAATCTCCACTATGATGGTAGTGTAACGAATTACTCCTACCGGTCGGAATTCCGCCATCGGAGTTAAGTGATACATGTAAACCCAGGCATGGTGAGATATAGATCAATTGGATTGGTCGAATCGAACTTAGATCAATGACCGCGTCGCATGTCGATATACGACAGTGTTGACTGGATCCACTATGATGGTAGTGTAACGAATTACTCCTACCGGTCGGAATTCCGCCACCGGAGTTAAGTGATACACGTAAACCCAGGCATGGTGAAATATAGATCAATGTGATTGGTCGGATCGAATTTAGGTATATTGACGGTAGCGATAACGGCGGACGGTCCGTGCAAGAACGGCGGACGGTCCGCGAGAGAGCGGCGGACGGTCCGCGAGAGAACGGCGGACGGTCCGTAAATTCGGTCAAGAATCTTACAGAGACGTTATCTAGCGTTCCAGAGGGTCGAACGGTCCGCAAGAGCTGGTCGGACAGTCCGCGGAGCGAATCGGACAGTCCGGGGAAAACGGCGGACGGTCCGCGCAAGAACGGCGGACGGTCCGCGAAAGAGCGGCGGACGGTCCGTAAATTCGGTCGGAATTTTGACAGAAGCGTTTTCCAGCGTTCCAGAGGGTCGGACGGTCCGCCAGAACAGGTCGGACAGTCCGCAAGGAAGCGGCGGACGGTCCGCAGGGAACGTCGGACAGTCCGGCGAAATTAAAATTTTGAAAACGATCCCTCAGAAATGTTTAAGTTTTGAATGTCCTCCCAACTAAATCTTGCACCATCACACGTCTTGTACAATTAGTGGTGGGTCTATGAAATTAGGGTGCCACTAGTTTTCCTTGACTAGATGGGTTTGTATCGGATACTTACTCGCATAAAGGGTTGGTTAACTTAAACAAGGTCATCTTAACGGTTAAGGACCTTGGGACATAAAGGTTGGACGCCGAGACATAGAGATGTCAACCAACAACAGGAGTCATATGTGATATGATTAGCGAAAGTTGCTTACCGATCTACCATGTCTTCTAGCGGTGATGCTAAAGCTCACTAGTCGACTTGTTAGTTGTGGATCCTGAATCACTAAGTATCAATGGAGGGATATTGATTTTAGTGGGAGTAAATTCCGTTAAATTGTTTAATGTATTTTGCTCTGTCATAGATATATTGTCTTAGTATTTTTGCATTATTTTCTGTTGTAGATCAATGGCACCTAGCACACCGTTTTCTTTGCGTTCGATCCTTGAGAAGGATAAGTTGAATGGAACAAATTATGCGGATTGGATCCGAAACCTTAGAATTGTTCTCAGGGCTGAGAAAAAGGAAGATGTTCTAGACACCCCATTACCAGTTGAGCCTGATGATAACGCAACCCTTGCTGAGAAAAATGCTTACAAGAAGGCATGTGATGTCAATCTTGAAGTGAGCTGCCTTATGCTTGCTTGCATGGAACCCGAGCTGCAAATGCAGTTTGAGACAAACCATGAGGCGCACGATATGATCGAGGCGCTTAAGGACATGTTCCAAACTCAGGCCAGGACTGAAAGGTTCAATGTCTCAAAGGCCTTTGTGGAAACCAAGCTAGCAGAAGGCGCAGCTGTAGGGCCACATGTGATCAAGATGGTTGGTTACTCACAGAGGTTGGAGAAGCTAGGCTTCCCACTTGGCCCAGAGTTAGCCACTGATTTTATTGTAGCATCACTTCCGCCTAGCTTTGGGAACTTCATTTCGAACTACCATATGCATGGGGCGGAGAAGGGATTGAATGAGTTGTGTGGCATGCTCAAGACAGCAGAGGCTGACATCAAGAAAAGCGCTAGCAGCAGCCATGTGATGGCCATCCAAAACAGGCCTAACTTCAAGAAGAAGGGCAAATCTTGGAAGAAAAAGAAGGGCAAGGCTAAAGATATGATCTCTCAGCCAAGCTCAACGCCCCAGACTAAGTCTGGACCAGCTGCAGAAAAAGAGGAGTGCTTTTATTGTAAGGAACTTGGTCACTGGAAAAGGAATTGCAAGAAGTACCTGGCTTCTCTGAAGAAAGGCGGTAGTAAGAGTACTTCCGCATCAGGTACACTTGACATTAATATTACAGACATTTTTCTCGCTGAATCTTCTATTAATTCCTGGGTATTTGATACCGGATCGGTTGCTCATATTTGCAATTCGATGCAGGGACTAATAAGAAGTAGAAGCATGGGAAGAGGCGAAGTTGATTTCCGAGTGGGCAATAATGCAAGAGTTGCTGCTTTGACCGTCGGGACGATGCAACTCCACCTTCCGTCAGGATTTATCATGGAATTGAATAATTGTTATTTTGTTCCTAGTTTGAGTCGAAACATTGTATCTCCCTCATGTTTGATGAAGGATGGTTATACATTCGCGAGTAAAGACAATGGTTGTGTGATCTCAAAGAATGGCATGTTTGTGGCTCTTGCATCCATTGTGAATGGGTTGTTCATTTTAAATCTTGATGATTCACCTATATGTAATATAATTGCTAAAAGGCCTCGGCTAAATGATTTGAATCCTACCTATATGTGGCATTGTCGTTTGGGTCATATAAGTGAGAAGCGCATGAAGAAGCTCCATTCTGATGGATTTTTAACTTCGTTTGATTTTGAATCATACGAGACGTGCGAAGCTTGTTTGCTAGGCAAGATGACCAAGGCACCTTTCACAGGTTTTCCTGAGAGGGCGTAAGACTTGTTGGAACTCATACATACTGATGTATGTGGACCAATGAGCACGACAGCTCGAGGTGGATTTCAGTACTTCATAACTTTCACTGATGATTTTAGTAGATATGGCTATGTCTACTTAATGAAGCACAAGTCAGAGACTTTTGAAAAGTTCAAAGAGTTTCAGAATGAAGTTGAAAATCAGCGTGGTAAGAAAATTAAAGCCTTGCGATCAGATCGTGGAGGCGAATATTTGAGCCACGAGTTTAGCACTCATCTAAAGAGTTGCGGAATTGTTCCACAGCTAACGCCACCTGGAACACCTCAGAGGAACGGTGTGTCCGAGCGACGTAATCGAACCTTGTTAGACATGGTGCGATCAATGATGAGCCAGTCAGATCTACCGTTATCATTTTGGGGTTACGCTCTAGAAACAGCAGCTTTCACACTAAATAGGGTACCATCTAAGTTCGTGGAGAAGACACCATATGAGATATGGACTGGCAAGACTCCCAGTTTGTCTTTTCTGAAAATTTGGGGTTGTGATGCATATGTCAAGCGACTTCAGTCGGACAAGCTTACACCAAAATCGGACAAGTGCATATTCGTGGGATATCCAAAGGAAACAATTGGATATTATTTCTACAACCGATCAGAGGGCAAAGTGTTTGTTGCTAGGAACGGTGTTTTCTTGGAGAAAGAGTTTCTCAATAGCGAGAAAAGTAGACAGAAGGTGTATCTTGAAGAAATTCGAGATGAGCCTATGAGGCAAGACTTTACGAGTGATGCTGATGTAGCAGAACGAGTTGAGGCACCTGTGGTAAGAGAAGAACCGCCACAGCCACGAAGGTCGGAAAGGCCACGTCGCGCTACACAGAAAATGAATCTCCTAGTTACGGGGGAGCGCGACATATTGTTGATGGACAACGATGAGCCTAGGACCTATGCGGAAGCTATGATGGACCCAGATTCCGAGAAATGGCAAAGTGCCATGAGATCCGAGATAGATTCCATGGGGCAAAATCAAGTTTGGAACTTAGTTGACCCGCCTGATGGTGTGAGACCCATCGAGTGCAAATGGATCTTTAAGAGAAAGAGAGATGTAGACGGAAATGTTAACGTCTATAAAGCACGACTTGTTGCAAAAGGTTTTCGACAAGTTCAAGGAGTTGACTACGACGAGACATTCTCTCCAGTAGCGATGCTTAAATCTATCCGGATCATTCTAGCAATAGCTGCGTATTTCGATTATGAGATATGGCAAATGGATGTCAAAACAGCTTTCCTCAATGGGAACCTAGAGGAGGATGTATACATGATACAACCAGAAGGTTTTGTCAATCCAACTAATGCTGGAAAAATTTGCAAGCTTCAGAAATCAATCTATGGATTAAAGCAAGCATCTCGGAGTTGGAACCTTCGTTTTGATGAGGTAGTCAAAGGGTTTGACTTCCGGCAGAATGAAGAAGAGGCTTGTGTTTACAAGAAGGAAAGTGGGAGCTCTGTTGTATTTCTAATCTTGTATGTGGATGACATATTGTTGATTGGGAATGATATTCCTATGCTAGAATCCGTTAAGACTTCGCTGAAAAATAGTTTTTCTATGAAGGACTTAGGGGAAGCTGCATACATTCTGGGCATAAGGATCTATAGGGATAGATCAAGGAGGCTTATAGGATTAAGTCAAGATACTTATATTGACAAGGTGTTGAATCGGTTCAGCATGGAACAGTCCAAGAAAGGGTTCTTGCCTATGTCACATGGCGTACACCTCAGCAAGACTCAGTGTCCTACGACGACTGATGAGCGGGAGCGCATGAGTAAGGTTCCTTATGCTTCAGCAATTGGATCCATCATGTACGCCATGATAAGTACTCGTCCAGATGTCTCATATGCTCTAAGTGTTACGAGCAGACACCAGACTAATCCAGGTGAAAGTCACTGGACAGCGGTGAAAAACATTCTTAAGTACTTTAGAAGGACTAAAGATGTGTTCCTAGTCTATGGAGGTGAGGAAGAGCTCATTGTAAAGGGTTACACTGATGCTAGTTTCCAAACTGATCCAGACGATTCAAAGTCGCAATCAGGATTTGTGTTCACAATAAACGGTGGTGCTGTAAGCTGGAAAAGTTCTAAGCAAGATACTGTGGCTGATTCTACAACGGAAGCAGAGTACATCGCAGCTTCGGAAGCGGCGAAGGAAGGTGTTTGGATGAGGAAGTTTCTCATTGAGCTTGGTGTGTTTCCCAATGCATCTAGCCCATTGAAACTCTACTGTGACAACAATGGGGCAATTGCACAGGCTAAGGAGCCGAGGAATCACCAGAAAAACAAACATGTACTGCGGAAGTTTCACCTCATTCGAGAGTTCGTTAGACGTGGTGAGATAAAGATATGCAAAATACATACGGATTTGAATATTGCTGATCCTTTGACAAAGGCTCTTCCACGGCCTAAACATGAATCACACACGAGAGCTATGGGTATTAGATATCATTTAGATTAGCTCCAGTGTGAGTGGACAATGTTTTGTATCTATGACATATTGTTTATTTATTGAATATCCATGAAAGACAACTTGTATATGATTAGCAATTATGTGAATTGTTTGTGAAACTCAATACTTGTATGGTTATTCAAAAGGATTGTCCCTAATTTGATTAGCACATGTATTAGTTGATGACTATGTTTCACAAGTCATGGACATGGAGATGTCAAACTAATAATGTGGGCACATGTATGACATGGGGCTGGACTGACCCAGTTTGAGACTTGTTTATCTCTTCTTCACAACGCGTATGCTTTGTCCTTAGACCTGAGATTGTCGTATGTACTCAAGATGTGAATTGACCTACTTAGGGACTACCAAACGCTGCACCGTAACTGGGTAGTTATAAAGGTGGTTTTCGGGTTTGTCAAGAAGCATGCTGTGAGGCATGGTCAATCAAGATGGGATTTGCCCCTCTCTATACGAGAGAGATATCTCTGGGCCCCTCGAGTGATCGGATCAAGAAATGCATGGCCGTGCTAGGTTAAGTGTTAACCTCTTGAAGGATCCGACTCACAGATTCGAGAAAGGGAGGTCTTACTTGGAGTTAGACCAAATATCGTGAGGCAAAGGGAATAGCTTGTACGTGATGTTGTGGTGGTTCGTCTGATATGATCTTTACGTATTCATGGGAGTTGACACGTCTTGCTAGAGGCCGCTATCAACTATTGGAACGAGTAGGAGTACTCGAACCATGTCTATGTGTACGTGAACCCATAGGGTCACACACTTAAGAGGTTTGGAACACTGAAAACTTGCTTATGAGATTGTCTCTAGTGCAAGTGGGAGATTGTTGGGAATATGCCCAAGAGACAACTGGATTCGATCCACTAGTCTTAATGGGCCACAAATGTTGTGAAGCCCATTACCAGGGGAAGGGGTGCTTTATTTATTAGTCCCATATTGCTAATGGAATATGGTGTGGAGAATTTCATCCAAATAAATAGAGACCAAACCCCTCCTGAGAAAGACAAGACTTCCAAGCAATAGTTGCTTTTCTCCCCATCGTGCTCGCGGACCTAGCAGTCCGGTGCGCGACGTTTCAATCCTCGTACGTGTGGATACCTCGGAGGTGCTGCGCTTGGAGCGCAAGGACGAACCGCACGTGCAGGACCAGACGGACGTAAGCAACTGCACTGCACTGCCACTTCGACGCGTTCGTCTACATCGAGACGGCTTCCGCTGCAACTGCGCGTCTAGTGGTAACAATCTGTGATCTATAACTGCTGCTGTTCCTATGTTGGGTGAACGAGTTTTTGTGTGAGCTAGCGTAGCATCCATCGTTACCCAACAGCGGGGCTCCACGTGCGCGCCCGCCGTGCTGATGCGCTTCGACGAATCGGGCGCCGCGCTCTACGCCGCCGGTCGCCTCGTCGCTCCCGCCGCCGGCACCCTCGTCACCCAGTACACCGGCTGCCCCCCGCTCCCCGATATGGTGAACCTCCTCTCCGTCGAGCCGCCGCAACCGCGGGAAGCCTTTAAGGCCTGGTTGGAGGAGACGCGGCTGAAATTGGAGGGCACACCCGAGCCCTTGCTGATTCTCCGGTCTCGCCTCTAGGCCGGACGGCCGCGTAGCGCCACCAGCTCCCGTCGCGAGCGGGGCAAGTGGAGTATGCCGAGGACGACGATGACGACCGAGGAGCTGCGCCGCACCCTAATGCCATGACGGCCACTGATCGGCCGACGGCGTGACCCCTACGTTTGTCTTAAATCGTTCATCAACCAATTTCTAGATTATGGAAATAAAATCGTTCGTCATGCATGTATTCGACGTAATCCCTAATTAGCTAGGTTTGGGTGGATCGAAACATGGCCTAAAAGGAGTGGATCAGTCTTAGGGTTTATTTGGCGTTCTAAAGTTCTAATAATTGGATCTGATTGGTGTACGGCGCCCTAGCTAATCGTCAGATGGACATGGTCATGGCCAGGGCCATCTTCAAGGTGGCCCTACTGGTCAACGTAGGAGACGGTCATCACGAACATGGAGGTCAGAGGAGATTGACCAAAGTGGCTAAGTAGGCAAGAAAGATGATGAGTGTGTGATGCCGTCGGCAGCTGTTAATTACAGTACGTACTGGTCGTGTGCATCAGCATCAGTTTGGTCATTTCGTAGGATTTGCTAGGTTTAGCAGTGTTCTGGTTTCTGGAGATTTTTTACATGGGAATCAAGGTTGCCAAGGAGAAGAGCGGCAATGCCACCAGCAGGTATTGCAGTGTTCTTTTGAGATGCAAACAACGCATATGCCTGCCTCTCATGTCAATCTACCCCCACGATCTGAGCCGCGAGGAGATGGGCCTGCCTGAGAGTTGAAACACAAAGAAAATATCACACTGAATATGTTTTGATGCGAACGGCGTACCGCCGCCGTTGAAGGACGACGGACAGTCGTCAGTGCTAAGAGAAACAACTAGAGAGGTTATAGAAGGAAAGTCATGGTGAATATGGTTTGGAACTGAATCAATCAACAATTGGATTGGAAAGTAGGTAGGTAATTAGATAGAATCAGAAAAAAAGTGATATAGATTAAATTGTGATCATATATGTTGCCGTGTTATCATAGACTTTATGTGTGGATTAATAATTTGTATTTCTCATGTTTGGTTCGTTTCAAAAGAAAATTTCAATAGGATTGAAGACAATTTGTCTGATACACTGGGGACACTAGTCCTTCGGAAACACAGGCAAAATAATGCAGGCGCAAGATGTTGCTTTCGATGAGACATCCTTGTGCAGCGACCGGTATACAGACATCATCCAAACGCGATCCTTTGGATATAGCCCTCTGAACGAGTCTGCAGTGGGCACTGGTCCTGCAGCATCTGTGCTAAAAACCATGGGCCGAATCAGGGATGGTGAAGCAAAACGACCGGCTAAGATGAGAGAACGAGAGTCTTGTGAAACAGGAAGTCTGAAATGTGGTTAGGTTAAGAGGGGAAACAAGTGACATTTTGTGCTTCCAAGCTGATTGAACTTAAGCAGCACCTCTGTTATGATAGTTTTCCTGACAACATAATTCCTCAACAAATTTGGAGATTCTAGTAACAGAAACGGAATGTTCAAGATGAAGAAATGGTAGGGCCAGATAGAGTGCAGTCTCATCCAAGTGATGAACTGCCCTGCAAGATCAGTTCCTTGGATGACCCGGGTTTAGGCAGCTGTACCTCTCAACATTCCACTTTGGCAGTCGCTGCGCCAGTTTCTTCAGTGGATAAACTGTCCAAGCTGCCGCAATCCCAGCACACAACTTTCCACTACCATTGCTCCCCAATTTTCTACACCAATTAGTCTCAAAAAAAAAATCCACAGCAATCGCCATCCACCAAACCAAGCTCAGAATTTTGCAAACAATGGAACGAAACAGAACCACATTCAGGAAAGGATGGGCAAGAAGATGAGGCCGCCGCAATTGCAAGAACAGTGACAGTTGTATTCTTTGACCTTACAATGGAAACAGCACACAGCATGTACCATATTCGTGTATACATCGAGATCCCTCGAGACAAGATGACCAAGGGCAAAGACTGACATGGAAACCCAAGTCTGAAAGAAACTGAAAACGGGACTAATGATCTAGCTGACAAAGTGCCAGCGCCGCCCTTCTCGCCGGCGTCCAAAAACCAAACCGTCCGGCCGAGAGAAGGGGCACCTGGAACTGGGAGAAGTTCCCATGGAGCCATGGAGGGTATGTGTGGCCTGTACAGAGAACACAACAGCAGACTGAACTCTGACTCATCCTACGGTGTATAAGGTGCATGGAGGACCTGAGCAGCCAAGCCTCTTCCATTGCACGCTTTCTGAACAAATTCAGACAAATTGACCCCCTACAGCGTATGGATCGATGACAGGAACAATCATTGGGATGATGTCCTTGGAGCTGCATCAAGCAAAGAAGAAACATCAGCACTTGTGTGATGATCAGCAAGCAGCCAAACAGTCTGAGCTTATTGTAGCCTAGCCAGGACATGGATTTGGGTTCTTACATAGGTTGACGGCCTCGGAGCTCTTCATGAGACGGATCCGCTTGCACGACTCGACGAACATCCTGCGTTCAATCACGGGGAAGAAACGGATCAGCATGCTTGACAATCCAAGTGAATTAATTAGCAAGACGAAGGAGAAGAGGAGGAGAAGGCAAGCGTTAATTACTTGAAGGGGACGTCTCCGACGAGCATCCAGTCGCCGTCCTTGTCCTCGTAGGTGGGCACGTACTCGGCGCCGGTGGCGGCGTCGACGAGCCTCCCGGCCCCGCCGGCGCCGAGGCAGGAGGCGAACATGCCGCGGAGCGCGCGGAGCAGCGCCGCGTACCCGTCGTGCGCCGCCAGGTCCACCTTACGCAGGTACGGCGCGCCGTCCACGGCCACCTTGACGAGCTTGGCCTCGTCCCGCAGCGCGTTGCGCCGGTACGCGCGCACCGGCGGCCACCCCACCGCCCGCGCCCTGCACGTTCACGCCGGCGTTCAGGTCAGTCAACGACGAGAAGCCGGGATATATCCATGGCCGGGTAGGTCCGAGCGAGCGGGAGGAAAGAAGAAGGTGCTTACTTTGGGGAGGGCGGCTGCGGCTTGTCGTGGTCGGCGTGGGCGCGCTTGCGGTCGGCGGCGGCGGCGGGGTCGGAGGAGGAGGAGGAGCCCGGGAGGGCGAGGGTGAGCGCGGTGTCGTCGTAGTCGAGGCCGGACACGGCCGGGGACGCCGTGGAGTTGGCCGAGGTCGCCGACATCGTCGTCGTCGTCGCTGGCGCAGCGCTAGCTTGCTCCGGTTGGTCCTCTCGGCTAGCTGTTCGTCTTGCGGCGGCGTTCGGCCGGCCGATGCGGTCGCTTCGCTTCGCCTGTGGTCGGGAAGGACGCGGTGGCGGAGGAGAGGAGAGGAGAGGAGGAGGAGACGGGGACGCGGTTGCGCGGTCGCTGTCGGAGGCGAGGGCGTGTGGTGGCTGGTGGCGAGTGGTGGGCTGGCCGCGCCGATGCGTCTGCCTATAAAGATGCGCGCGGTCGGCGCGGGCCCCGCCGCGCGAGCGCCGTTCGGTGTGGTGTGGTGTGCTTGCCGCGCGCGCGCGCGCGTGTGGGAGAGACGCGCTCGGCCGGCGGCAGCACCTTCTGGGGTTCCGGGGCTTCCGATTTTTACTGCCGCTGTTGTTGGCCACTTGTCAGGTGCCGGCTGCTGTGACCACCAGCGTGCTCAGCACGTACAGAGCTCGACTCGCATAAAACCTGATGCAACACATGCTTGCTTATTGGAAAGTTCACTTTTATTTTAAAATGGAATAGGAGTTGATCCCATTTTACATGAAGAACCCTAGAATACAAATCACACACAACAAAGGCATCTCTTCTTGTTCTTCTCGACCTTCCTCTCTGTTGCTCACCGCATTGGACATGTGTAATGGTGAGGCCTAGGTCCCATTTTACTTGACACGGGGCAGCTTCTCCAGCCTGCGGTCGGATGGACATCCCCTCTCTCTATTGTAACTTCGGGTAGGGTATTCGAATTACTACAAGCTGATCTTACCAACTTGACTGCATTTTTATATTTCCATTGTGCATGTGATTATGTGAAGCCGAAGAACCTTTGCAGCAGTTACTTAGACTATCTCCAACAATGGAGACCCAAATCAGAGACCCATCTACTCTTTTGAGTTGCCTACAGTCAAAAGGTCCCTAACCCATAAACTCTCCTCTCCAACGGACAACCCATCCTCTTCCCTTCCTCCTCTCGCGAGCCACGCCGTTGCGCCGCCACGCACGCTCCTCCCGCCAGCTCGCCGGCCGCGGGCACCGCACGTGAGCTCCGCCAACCACGGGAGCCGCTTCCCCTCTTCTTCCTCTTCCTCCACTCCTCAACCACTCCCTCCGCGACGATCCATCTCATCTCGGCCGGCGCGCAGGCAGCCGCAACGGATTGGCCGGAGCAACGGCGGCGGCGTAGGCAGCTGACGCGACGGCGAGACAGCGGGGAGGGATGGACGGGCGCGGCGGCACTGCCGCTGCTCCTCTTCCTCTCGCTCCTCGCCCGCTCCTCCTGCGCGGCGGCGGCGGGGGCAGCGCTCGCCGCCGTGGCCGCCGTCGCGCGGCTCCGCGCCGCCCGCGCCGGCGTTCGGCCGCGCGCCTCCCCGCTCCTCACCTTGCTCCTCCTGCGCGGCGGCGGCGGGGGTAGCGCTCGCCGCGCGTCGCGCGGCTCCGTGCCGCCCGCGCCGGCGTCCGGTCGCGCACCTCCCGGCTCCTGCTCCTCCTGCGGAATCCCCGACGCCGACCCCGCGGAATCGGAGGGAACCTTCGCTCACCGCGAACCCCCGCCTCCTCCTCCCTGCGGCGCACGGGGATTGGGGGGCAGCGCTCGCCGCCGTGGCCGCCGTCGCGCGACTCCGTGCCGCCTGCGCCGGCGTCCGGCCGCGCGCCTCCCGGCGCTCGTGGCCTATCGATTTGGGTCGTCGCCCAGAGGAGAGGCATCTTTGCCTCTCGTCGCGGTGAGCAGGCAAAATGGGTAGTCCGTCTGGGTCTGCTGTTGGAGGGCAGTTTGGAGAGACAAAACTACTGTGCACGACCTATTCTGGGTTTGGGTCACCGTTTGGCTATCCTGTTGGAGATAGTCTTAGGCCTTGTTTAGATGCAAAATTGGTGGTGCAAACTTGGGAGTTTGGGGTCACTTCGTAATTATTGTGCCACTGTAGCATTTCGTTTGTATATGTGAAAAATTGTCCAAAAATTGATTAATTAGGCTCAAAATATTCGTCTCGCAGAGTACAACAAAACTGTGCACTTAGTTTTTGATTTCATCTACATTTAGTACTCCATGCATGTGACGACATTTTGATGTGATGTGAATCTTTTTTTTGCATAGTGAATATAGGGGTGCAAATTTGGGAACTAAACAGACCTTGTTTAGATCCTAAATTTGGGAGGCAAATTTGTGAGTATAGTGTCACCTCGTAATCATTGCAGCATTGTAGCATTTCGTTTGTATATGTGAAAAATTATCTAAAAATTGATTAATTAGGCTTAAAATGTTCATCTCGCAGAGTACAACAAAACTGTGCAATTAGTTTTTTATTTCATCTATATTTAGTACTCAATGCATGTTATGACATTTTGATGTGATGAAGAATATTCTTTTTGCATAGTAAATTTGGAAGTTACTTTTGGGATCTAAACAGGGCCGGCCTTTAAAGTTTATTTTTTTGAAAACAGGCAGCAGTTAAAGTAACTGTACGTAACTCTCGTTGGGCGCACGGACGAACAAGAAACAGACAAGCTTGCAGTGCACGAGAAGACAAAGGAGGGACAAGCCGATCCCTCCCACTCCCCCGGCCCCGATCCGGCTGACATGTGGCTCGGGGGCACGTGGTCAGGATCCGCCCGGGACCACGCCCGCATGCCAAGTCGCCGTAGCGCGCGGGGCAGAGCCATATCACCACTCGCCAGTCGTCGTCGTCGCAGTGGGGGAAGGAAGAAGAGACGGAGGGGCCCCGGGGGCAGTTGGCATGTCGGCGCGCTGTCCCCTGCTCGCCTTTCGACGACAGCCGAACCCGATGCCTTCCATCCCTGCCCCGGGTTCAGGTCAGGTCAGTGGGTTGTTGGTGCGTGCGCGCGGCGCGGCAGGAGCAGGAGCACCACCCGGCCAACCCAACCCAACCCCCCCAGCCGACGAGGTCTCCGCGCGCGGCCGGGGCTCCGATCCTGCCGTGCTCTTTCCATTGCATGCTTTGCTCCCCGTCCCGTCGTCCGACCGGAGAAAGGCTTGGGCTTGACCCTGACCGTCCGGCGCCGCGTGCGTGCTCGAGCGCGGCTTCCACACCGTTTCTGCGCGGCAGCATCGTATGCTATGCCCGCGGCCGGCCTGATGACTTTATTTCCCGCCGGCCGGCCGTCTCCTTTACGCTTCCAGTCCTCTAGTCTCTCCGGCCACTTGGTACTTTCATGCATGGCATGTGCTTGCTTATCAGGCCTTGTTTAGTTACAAAATTCCACCCCCAAATCTATCTATCTATCTATCTATCTATCTATCTATCTATTATCTTATTACAATAGAAGCAAAAGGAGCCACCAGATTCGCCGAGAGGGCCTAAAAAATCCCATGTTAATCTAAAAAGAGAAGAATATGAACCGTCAGGTTTTATGAACATCTAACGGCCTAGATGAATTAAGAAATTCCCAAGTTAATCTAAAAAAGAGAAAATATGTACCGTCGGATTTATGAACATCTAACGGTCAAGATGAATCTAAAAGAGTAAAGACTCCATATCCAAATACAATTGGTACTCCCTTTGTTTGACAAATTAGTTCTCCCTTCGTTGAACTAAAAAAAAGCTGCGGGAAAAAAGAAAAAGGAATCAACAGAGAACAAATAAAAAAAATCTGCGGGAAAAAAAGAAAAGGACTCAACGGAGAACAAATAAAAAAAGCTGCAGGAAAAAAAGAAAAATGACTCAACGGTCTCTGCGATAAATAAACAGAAACAAAAACAATGAAACAAAGAAAGGCTACAAAAAAAGAAAAAAAGACATGACTGTCTCTCCCTACTTCTTATGATAGCAAATAAATAGAAATAAGAATCAACACATGTACATCTCTCGCTATATCTCATCATCATATGTACATCTCTCACTATAGCATGTTTGATTCGCGTCCGTAGCTCGCCACAACACTCCACAATTCTCACGCCTAATCTATGGCAACCTTTTGGATCATTGCCGAACCCGCCAAGCATCAGAGTACAAGTGTACAACCACATACGCATACTTCATTTTTGCAGCGGCATCACCACATGCGCATACTTCATTTTTGCACCGCAAATGCCGCTTTTTTAGCATGGCCTCATGTTAGTTGCGGCGCGGTTGGGTTATCTCCGAACAGAGCCAAATCATGCCAGAGGTTGAAGCACCTGATCAGACTAAGCGAGAAGATCCTAGCATCGGGGAGGGTGCGCAACAAGCTAGTACAACAGATCATGCCAAGGCTAAATTAGATCGATCATCAACGAGCTCTAGCACAACTTTGTCCTCGCAGTCTTGCGGACAACTGCCTTGATACACTTGGGCAGGACCATACACCGCATGTAGGCGGTGCCAAGGCCATGGCAAGAGAACGGCGAGGCAACAACGGTCGTTGCGGTGGTGACCAGGCCGAGGCTGTCGGCAAGGTGTGACATGACGACGTCAAGCCCCACGGTGAGGGGCGAGCCGATCTCATCCAGGCCCTCCTTGCAGGTGTCCTGGTTCCCAAGTGCGGCGCTGAGCCAGGACCGGAGGTCGGAGCGTGCGTTGCCGGTGCCGAGCCGCCCGCCTGCCTGCCAGCTCCGACGGGGCTGCAGTTCGACGGCGATGAGGAGGAGGAGGGGTGGACATGATGACAGCTCATCGGAGGAGAGGAGGATGCCGCCGATGGGGAATACCGAGATGGTGGACGCCACGCCCCGGATTGCCTCCAGCGTCTCGCGCAGCGTGGAGGCCAGCCCCGCGGAGAGGCCCGCCTGCCCTGCCTTTGTCACTAGGGGCGCTGCCGGCGACAGTGTCGCGGGGTGCGCCTTGGCGAGGGGCAGCACCTGCAAGGAGGAGAGCACGAGGAGGCGCAACGCTGTGGCCACGCACAGAGACGCCATCGCCATGGGATCCCACTATGCCCAAGAGTAGATAAGGGAGAATACGGCCTGACGCGTGGGGCCACATCTGAGTCGGGATGCTGACATGGCGAGAGGCTCAAGGGTCGCAATCAAAATTCGGGTAAAAGGGATGTGTTTGTCATTTAGAGTTCGATGGTCAAAACAAACCCGCTCAATAATTCGATGGCCAAAAATGAATTTTTTCCTTAACTTAATAAAAAAGAAAACTACGACACATTTTAATTATTTGCTACTAAATGCATCGTGAATTAGAAAAAGGACTTGGCTACATCCAAAGCAGAAAAAAAATCAGTATAAACTTTTATGATAATCCAATGGTCTAGAATAACTCCAAGATTCTATATAGAATACAACTATAAAAATATAAGTTTTAAATTAAATAACAATAAAAATTAGCAGCTGCCCATGTGAACAAAAAATCTTAGTAGTGATTGAGTTGCAGCTCTGCCCTTGCCGTGGTTGTTGGCAAAAAGAGCTATCTACATAATCAATGGAAAGTGCTGTTTGTTTTAGGGGACCAAGCAAGTGGTTGGAGATATTGGAGTCAATGTATAAGATAAAGTCAAAACAAACTAAGAAAGGTAGTTGATAGGTTTGGCTCAAATCATACTAAGAGACATGGAGCAAATGTGAGCACAAGCTAGAGATACAAAACATATGCAACCTCGACAGCATAGCCAGGAGATGGAATAGCAACAGAAATTATATGGTGAAAAGAAAATTTTAGCATACTTAAAAACTCATGCATGAGAAAATTGATCTAATAATGTCTCGCTGTTATTTGAATCTTCATTTGTTTTGATCAAATACTAAAAGAAAGAAAGTCGAGAATAGTAAGAGACGAGAAGCCAAGAACACGAATGCAACATATGCATTCAAGTACTGGATGCATAATATTTTATTTTACCATAAATTTACGTTTGAGGCAACAAAATATGATTATATGAACAAACAATCGCCATTAAATAATATAAAATTATTTAAACACGTATATTTTCAAATAAAAAAATATAATTGTTAAATCTAAAAGAAATGGCTAGCTACCCGCGCTGTTTGCGCGGGCCAACTTGCTAGTTATATTAATACAACAGAGTTGAAAGGAGCCACTACGTTCGCCGAGAGGGCACAGAAATTCCCACGTTAATCTAAAAAAGAGAAGGATATATGCCGTCGGATTTTATGAACATCTAACGGTCTATATTATTCCGTTAATCCAAAAAAGAAAAAGAATATATGCCGTCGGATTTTATGAAGATCTAACGGTCTATATTATTCCGTTAATCTAAAAAAGAGAAGAATATATGTCGTCGGATTTTTTATGAAGATCTAACGGTCTATATTATTCCGTTAGTCCTAAAAAAAGAAGAACATATGCTGTCGGATTTTATGAACATATGTTGTCGGATTTTATGAAGATCTAACGGTCTATATCCATGGTAGCAGCGCGAGCCGTCCGCCGCCGCCGCGCAGCCGTCCATGGCCGCAGTAGGGAGGCCGCCTCCACCGCCACCGCGTGGCCGTCCGCGGGAGCCCTCCACCACTGCCGCACGACAGTCCGTGGCCGTCGCGGGAGTCCTTTGCCGTCGCTACACGACCATTCATCGTCGCCATCCCCGTAGGAGTCGCCTGCACGTCTTCGTAGTTTGGGGTCCGGCCGCTCCGCGCGCCACCGCGTAGCCGTCCATGGTCGTCGTAGCAGGCCTCCACCTACGCCGTGTGGTCGTCCGCTAGAGCCCTCCACCGACGTCGTGCGGCCGTCCGTGGCCGCCACGGGAGTCCTTCGCCGTCGCCGTGCGACCGTCCACCACCGGGAGGCCGGGGGGTGGGGGGATGAAGGCTGCCGGCCGGGAAGACCGGCACCTCTTGCCGTCGCCGCCGCTAGAGAGAGGGGGGAGATAGTGGGAGAGAGATAGAGTGGGGGACGAGTGGGGCGTCCCTGAAAGAAAAGGAGAAAACGATATGGGTGGACTCACGTGTTCGTAATTGGTATATAATATAAGATATTAAGGATAACGGGTGCAGAAAAAACTGATATAGAGGAGAGAGTCTCAATAACTAGCCAGGAACATTCCTTTTAGAGGATGAGAATAGAGTATGATGAGTGTGGACAGAATGAAGCCCCATGTGCCCTACCACGTTCCTCTATATAGGAGGCAACGTTTGACAATGAGCGGAGGACAACACGTCAAACTGCACGTGTACCTGATGAGAGGTGCTCGGATTTAGGACGTTCAACATAGTTGTGAGCACAGCGGGAGAGAACAATTCTCCCTGTCCGAAGGGAGTGAATCGCTGTCGGGATTGAGTACCATGGCCGCGCTCAGCACTCATTGTTGTCTGTGCCAACACAAGCGGAAGATCATCAAATAGTTTGCCCACACTCAAACTCATTTGATGGTTTTCGTTAACGAGTCAGTGCAAGAAGGAGCAAATTTAGAAAAAAAACAAAGCGAAGAAACTCAGGTGTCGTACGACTTTGTTGATGGACGTGCTTGTTGTGCACGTGTGTTGACATGGAAGTTGAGTAACAATAGCTGGGCAAAGAAATGCTTCTGTTAATTCTTGATATAATCACGCAACTATAAATATTGATCATTCACTAGATCAGGCATCAATCATGTCTATATATTACTCCATATTTTATCGGAGGAGGAAAAAGGCAAAAGATTGATTCATAACCGTGATACACATCCATTGGTTATTGTAGCCTAAGCTCTCGTTACATAACTAGCAAACTAGCAGTATTTTTCTTATAATATTTTCTCAGATTATATTTTCCTGGTGTGATTGATTACCCTCTATATTTGATTTTCTCCCTTCTTAAGCTTTCCTTCATGCTATGCCATTCTGATAATTGATTTTTGCAGCAAGCTAGGCTACTAATCATAACGCTGATTTGTAAACGGATTTGACCCAAACACCATTATGTTTTGTGGAAGATTTCTACTTTAATCTAATCGTTCCGTGTTACGCTATTGCAAGTTCGTCGAGGTAGTTCACATGTCCATTGAGGAAGGGAGTATCTCATGTTAGGAAGTTGTATTTTGTAGATATAAAGTTATATGAATTACTTTATTCACTTACCCATAATCACTACCTCAATATTAGGTCACACCATCTATTATCTTAAAGCAACTCTTTGCAAAACCAACAAGTCCCTATCCCAAGTTTAGAGGGTCCAGAAAAAAGTTGGTCCAGAAAAAAGTTGCACTCCAGCAGGCCCTCTACTTGCCCGCCCCTCTGATTTGGAGGCTTCCAAATACACCCTCCATTCTCAAGGATCTATAGAAAGCCCTATATTTATGAGGGTTATTGCTGGAGTTTTAGCATTTTTGTGACCTTTTAAAAAAATAGAGGTAGTATCCATTTAGTATTTGGAGAGGTATTGGTGACGTTACTCTTAATAATATAATATTATTATTATATTAATTGAAATAAAAATATCACACTACTGGTTTTTAATAAGATCTAACAATCTATATTAATCCTTAAAGTCTATTGATTAGAGTAAATAAATATTTAAATTCTAAATTAAATAAATACAATTAGTAAATATAAGTTTAATTTATATCATTAATTTATACCATGTTCCATATACATGATGATACGTTAGTTTGGACACTCTTGAACAAACTGTATTGACAATGAAACAACAAATATTTAAACAAAATTATATTTAAATTAAAAAAATCTAAAAAGGATAAAAACTAGCTACCCGCGCAAAATTTGCGCGGGCCACCTTACTAGTTTACTATAAAAAAAGATTCTCCATCACATCAAAATGTCATAACATGCATGGAGTACTAAATATATATAAAATCAAAAACTAATTGCACAGTTTTGTTATACTCTGCGAGACGAACATTTTGAGCCTAATTAATCATTTTTTGGACATTTTTTCGCACATACAAACGAAATAATACAGTGACGCAATGATTACAAAGAGACATCTAAACAAGTCCTGAGTTTCCTTTGGATACTTCTGCTACCAACCTAGCTAGTATAGCTAGCTAGCTGCGGTCACGATGTGATGCAGAAGTGTAAAACTACGCCTTTCCATCCGTGGTTTGCGCGAACTGACGGTGCTGGACCTCTGACTTTTGGTGCCACAGATAGGCGCCGCGCGCGGTGTGAACTGATCTTTGTGCACACGGCATTCCGATGATGTCTGGAGAATGGAACATGGGCTTTGTTTTTCTTCTAAAAAGTGAAAACTACTCTCCTCGAAAAAGGGTGAAAACTATCTGACCGCACCACCCTTCCAGAGATGCACCCGAATTCCCAACAATGCAAGTTTTCAGAACTGAGCATCTGTTCGGTTCGGTATGCTTTGGTTCATCAAGTGAATGGCATTATACAACTCTAACGCAAGCTACCAACCGCACCCCATGTGTCTTGCTTGCGGGTTGCGCGCAGCAGCACCAACGCGAGCTATCAGCTGCCCATGATAGGTCTCACAAAGCCATATCTGGAGGAGATATCCATGATGCGCCTTTCTGTTGGAATCATCCCAGGAAATCAAGCCCTACGCCAATACAATACAGGCCTAGGCCTCACCATTACCCATAGCTTTGAAGCTTTGGCATTTTGGCAACTCTGACGACGGAGGGCATTTCGGTAAAGCTAGGGCAGGCGGTGGGAACGAGCCCTAGGTAGTGGCCGGGCACGAGGAAATGTTCTTCCATCTCCCTCCTCCCACGCACTGCACGAACCGCGCGCTCGGAGCCCTAAGAAATTAAGCCCAAGAGGGGATAAAGATAGATATATAACTGAGCCGGGGCTATGGGAGAGATCGAGGGAGGGGTTTAGGGGATCATGCCCCGATTTGACCGCCACTAAACTAGGGTAAAGCGCAGGGGTTTTGGCCGAAAGCGTAGCCCCGCATCATCGTCGCCCTGCTCCCCTAAACGCCATTACGGAATAGATTAAGCGGATACTTGTGGATATGCCTGTCGGGTGGAACCACGACGACGTCGACAATGACGTTCCGTTCTGGGCTATACCTTATTAGAAGCAGAATGCACTGTTTCGTCTCAGCTGCTGGTTTGTGGTTTTCTTCGTTCTCTTCTAGTAGGCTGCTCAATAAGAACCATGTGGTTTGCTGAGACGTATTTTATAAGCTCATCAAAAGGTGAAGGATTTAGACAGGGATAACAGCTGCAGTTTTTTTATAGTACATCACAATGTTGAGCTCTCATATCCTTTAATGCCGAGAGTAGTTCCCATTTCCTCTGCAAGACTGGAACGAAGCTATGCGTTCGATTAGGTATGTAGCTCATTTAATTTTATTCCACCTGCTCGAGCATATGTAATTAACTAATTATGCAGTGTGGCTATCATCATATCATGGAAGAAATCGAATCTGCGGCGCGTTGTGCGAAGGTTTATTTGATCAATATGTTGTGAGAAGTAATGTGTACGTGTTGCATGAGCAGGGCGCTCTCCTCTCTCGATCAACAACCAGTCAATCAGGAAAGACGACGACCGCAAACTAACCGGCCGGCTGCCGTTATAACTGTATCCATCATTATGCGCCGCTCGGTGTACCATGTGAGGTCCAGTGATCAATCTCGTGCCTACCGCTCGGGCAAAGAATCATATTTCGGCGCATCATCAGCTGATGCGACGTACACGATCGACTGATGGAGCATATGTGGGTGCCGGAGTACTCAAACCTCAAATAACCAGAGAGATGGACAGACATGTTGCAAGCTAACGACCTGACCAACCAATTAGTAGAGAGATCCTCTCGTCTTGTTAACCAACGTCTTTCGTTTCGACATTATGAGCTACGTCCATATTCTAAAATCTGTAATCAGTTTTCTCTAGGGCAATGAATACTTCTTTCTTTTCTTTAGTACCACCAGAAGCTAATAAGGGAGGGAACGATTCTGTTTTCGGTCAACAACGAACTCTCAGAAGCTAGAGCTGCCATATCCTGGCCTGTAGTCGATTTAGAGTTTTGTATAGCAAATCCAAGAAACGGTTGTGGGATTCTGCATCAGAATTCAGAGAAAATTTTGCCTCTATTATCGAGTCCTAATCATGGATCTCTTCTCCCTCACATGCACACGGCACACCTGACATCGAACATGGGATCAAATTTATATTCTTACGGATCTGCCTTCTGGTCTACCGTGCTTGCAGTAGCCATTAGTCTACAGATTATTCTTCTCTACACATGCTGCAGTCCAAATCTATGGAGCCAAGATGCCGCGCGAAAATTAATTAGGGTAAGGGAGATCTAGCAAGACTGCAAGAGGCAACTCTGGATTGTCCATAATTAATTGTTTCTCCAACTTAAGAGTACCTGTTAGGAGAAGAGAAGATCAGCACTCAAAATGTTTTTGACTTTTATTACTCTCAATATATCTGCAGAACTATAGGTATAGAAAATTATTTATCTACTGATTTTTGGTTTTCTTCTCTTCTACATACTGCTCGCTCGATCATGTGCTTTGCTGAGTTATTTTCTGTAAACTCTAAAAGTGCAAGGATTCGTTCGATCTTGTTGTGAGAGGTAATTTTTTTTGAACGAACGGGCACAAGATGGTGCCTATTTCATTAAAAAAGGAGGAAGTTACGGACCGGCTAACCGGTTACAGCATATTTACAAAAGTTTTTACTGAAAAAAAATTATGTGTGCTCAAGAAGGCTCGCCAGATCCCTAGCCCCTGCCGCTATCCAAAGCGATGCCTCCTCCTTGACCCGGGAAAAAAGGGCCGGGATGGGGGACTCGTGCGCCCTGAAGATTCTGGCATTGCGTTCTTTCCAAACTTCCCAACTCACGAGCAGTGTGAGGGTTCGGATGCCCTTTTGCGGCGTGCCAGATATTGCTGTAACATTGGACCACCACCGAAGAGGTGTCCTACTCTGGGCCCATTCTGTCGGCTGTAGACGTTGTTGCCCCACCCAGTTAGCAACTAATGACCATAATCTTCGTGTGTAGCGACAATCGGTCAGAAGATGGTGTGCTGATTCCATCACATGTCGACATAATGGACAAGTTGGGCTATGATCCCATCCGCGTCGTGCCAGTCTATCTGAAGTCCAAACCCGGTTCTGGAGAATTAGCCAGGCGAAGAATTTGCATTTCGGTGGCGCCCATGTTTTCCATATCGTTGCGCTCCGGGGCGTCGGCGTGTAGCCGATAAATTGGGCCTTGTATGCGGATGCTATTGTGTATTGGCCATGCGCGGTCATTTTCCAAGCTAGGGAATCCTCGCAATGCGGTTGCAGCTCAGTGGCGCTGACCAGTGTCCATAGATTCACAAACTCGCTTAAGTGGTTAATGGTAAAGCCACTTCGATGCTTGAGGTCTCGGATCCAACTTTGCCCTTGTAGCGCACTCGCCACTGTTCGCTTTTTCTTTCTGGACTTCACATATAGGTGCGGGGCAATGTCCTGCGGACGGCGTCCTTGTATCCACGCATCGGTCCAAAAGCACGTTTTGCGGCCGTCTCCCAGCGTGATGCTTGTGCAGGCTGCGAACAACAGTCTGTCCGTGTCATCGCAAGGCACTGCCGTCCCAATCCATGTTTTGTCCGGGCAGTGCCACTCTTGCCAGAGCCAGCGGATGCGCAAGGCCTGTGCAAACTTTTCCAGATGTAGAACTCCAAGGCCGCCATTTTCTTTAGGGAGAGTTATTTTGGTCCAATTCACCTTGCATTTGCCGCCTGAGATTTCCTTGTCTCCTGCCCATAGAAAACGACGACGAATTTTGTCCAGCTCCTCCATAGCTTCCTTAGGCGGTTTTAACGCTGTTAACGTGTAGACCAGCTGCGAGGTAAGCACGGATTTAGTGAGGCAGATGCGCCCCGCTTGAGTGAGGTTCCTCCCGTTTCAGGTAGATAGTTTCCCCGCTGCTTTATCTATCAAAGGTTGGAAGTCGAGCTTCTTTAGCCGCTTGGTAGTTAGTGGGAGGCCGAGGTACTTGATTGGGAATGGAAGTCACGCCAGCGGCAGATCCATTAAAAATCTATCGAGGTCGATATTGTTGCAGCTAATGGCCGTCACGCTCGTCTTTTGAATGTTTGTGCATAGTCCCGTCGTCGCTCCGAAACGAGTTAGTAGCTCCTTGAGGTTTTTGGTGTCTTTGGCCGTAGGCTTAATGAATATAGCCGCATCATCGGCGTACATTGATGCTCGGAACCGCGCAACTCTACCGCCGAGTTTGGTAAGGAGACCTTTCTCTGTCGCGACCTCAAGTAGGCGTTGTAGGGGGTCAATGGCAAGCACGAACAGTAGAGGGGACAACGGGTCTCCTTGGCGCACTCCGCGACCGTGCTGGATGGGGTTGAGCGGGACGCCATTAAGCAGTACGCGAGAAGTAGAAGACATTAAGAGCGCCGAAACCCAGTTTATCCATTTCGAGGGGAAGCCCATCCGTTGCATGAGGGAAATAATGTAGTCCCACCTCACGGAGTCAAAAGCTTTGGAGATGTCCAGCTTAATTAGGAGCGTGGGAGTCTTGTTTCTGTGAAAACGTCTTGCCAAATTGCGGACATAGAGATAGTTGTCGTGGATGCTCCGTTTTTTAATAAAAGCGCTCTGGCATGGTGAGATTAGGGAATGCATGTGCGGCGCTAGGCGAAGGGCTAGAATTTTGGTGATGATCTTGGCGACGGAATGTATCAGACTAATTGGTCGAAAGTCTCATATATCTTCAGCCCCTTCTCTCTTGGGAAGCAGGACAATGTTGGCTTTATTAAGGAGGTTCAAGTCACGGCACCTTGTGTCGTGGAGTGAGTTAACTACCGCGACCATATCATTTTTAATGATACGCCAACATTTTTTGAAGAATAATGCCGTGTAGCCGTCTGGGCCTGGCGCTTTGTCGGCTGGCATTTGTTTTATTGCGTTCCATATCTCGTCTTCCGTGAATGGGGCATCGAGTGTTGACAGATCAGCTCGGCTTATATGTAGGTCAGGCCAAGAGAAGTCGCATGTTCGGGCTTGAGGTGCGGTCATGATGGTTTCGAAGTGGTCCTGGATCAACCTATGCTTATCGTCATGAGAAAAGGCCCAAACGTCTCCGTCACGGATCCGTTGGATAAAGTTCTTGCGCCGTCTGCCATTTGCGCGCAGATGGAAAAAACGTGTGTTGGCATCTCGTTCCTTAATGTAGGCAATCCTGGAGCATTGCTTTTTCCTAGCTTTCTCAATTACCAGCCAACGTGTGAGGCATTTTTTAAGCTTCGTCCGGAGGGAGTGTTCAGCGGTGGTGAGCTCCCTGAAGTCCTGCGCTTCGTCCAGGCGTAGGATGACTTCTTGCGCTATGTGATGCTTAAGCTTCGCATCGGAAATCAGGGATCTGCTCCAAGCCTTGAGCGCGAGTGCAGTTGTGTGGAGCTTGTGACCAAGCCTATGGAAGGGTTCAGTGTGTTGTGTTGGGGCGTTCCAGCTTTGTTGAACTATGGCCTCGAAGCCAGGGAGTTTGGTCCAGAAATTTTCGAAGTGGAAAGGTGTCGGCCTACGCGGCCCTTCGTGGTTTGCAAGGACTAAAGGACAGTGATCCGAGTGTGACGAGGACAGGGCATGTAGGACGCAATTCTCGAAGGTTAAGTCCCAATTCTGATTGCAGAAAACTCGGTCGAGTCGGACAAGCGTTGGTTGGCATCTTTCATTGCTCCAAGTGTACTTGCGGTTTTGTAGGTTAATTTCCTTGAGACCACAGAAGTCCAGGGCACGCCGAAAGGAGTTCATTAGCCTGACATTCAGGTTTCTGTTATTTTTATCCCGCGCTCTATAGATGAGATTGAAATCGCCTAAGATCAGCCACTTTACATCGTCTGTCGGCTTGAGGTGTCTTAGATGCGCCAGGAAGCTGGGTTTCTCTACTCTTCTCGAGGGTCCATAGACCGTTGTGATTCGGAAGCTAGTGAGGCAGTGACGTAGTGTTGCTTCTGCTGTTATGGAGTATCGGCCAATGGTGATGTCGGTGAGGTCAACCTCACTGTCATTCCACAGAAGAAGAATGCCACCACGTGTGCCTTGCGCAGATTTATAAGCGAAGCAGTTGTGACGGTATGCTCCCAGGAAGGCTGCTAGCCTCGCGTCAATCGTTTGGAGCTTAGTTTCTTGTAGACAAGCTATGTGACAGCAGTTAGCCCTCATTGTTTCGTATATTGTTAAACATCTATCGGCGTCATTTAGTCCTCGCACGTTCCAGGACATTACTTCTATATTCTTTGCTTGCATCGTGGAAACAATGGGGCTCGGGTTGATGGGCGGTGAGGCGCCAGGGGCGTCCCTGTTCTCGGAGGATGACAAACATCAAATTGCACTAAAATGTGTTAGAGTTGTGTCGAATATGTGTATGTTTGGCTACGACGTGGACTTGAGTTGTAATTGGTAGGTTAGGGATAGAGTTCTGGTCGTACTCTGTATCCTAGGGCCCATAAATATGAGGGCACTACCGTGTAACCGTGAGACGACTTGGCGGCTGGTGTGGGCGGCGGCGTGGCTGCGGTGGTGCCCGGATGCCGGTGTAGCTGCTGTTTATGGGGAGGAGCGCCCGTAGTCAGGCCCCGAGGATGTAGGCACATGGCCGAACCTCGTTAAAAAATATCGTGCCTCGGTGTCGTTCTCGTGTTGATCTTCGTGATGGCGTTTGTGATCTTGTTGTTTCCGCTGCGATGGTGCTAGTCGATCCGTCGGGATCTCGACGCTAGTGCCGGTTTTATCTAACAAGTGGTATCAGAGCCATAGCTATGAAGATCTTCAGAGAGGTGCGATGAATATGTTTCCACACGGCGTCGGAGTTTCACAATGTCCGTGAAGGGACATGGCGCAAGGTGGAGCATGGTGGCGGTCGACGATTCGATCGGTGGAGTCGGACACTTCGAGGAGGAGACTCAAACCATCCGATGAGCAAGACATCAGCGGGATGCATCCAGACGTGGAGATCGGGGCTGATTGAGCTGTTTGGCTGCTGTTCGATAGGGGTCGGTCAGACGTGACAGCCAAGTTCGACGGTGCGGCCGGAAGACGTCGTGGACGATGACGACGGCTTCGGTGGCGGAGGCCACGGTGGACTCATCTTGGTTATCGAGGAGCGGCCTGTTTCTTTCGAGGTTGCGTGAGGGCACGCGTGCTGTGTCGTGACGGTGCAGAGCACAGAACAGCCGCGCAAGAATTCTTGTATTGTCGCGATGGAGTAGGACTCTGCATGTGTACGTAAGGTTCCAAAGGCCACATGCACGTGCTTGTCAGGTGGAAGTCCAATTAGGACTTGATAATGATTTAATATTATTTGATGGGGACCCACGGAGATGCATGTGTGACAGGCTAGAACTTGGATTGATACGGTGCATGCAGCAGAGTCCGGTTCAGCAAGGAAGAGAAGTTGCGCAGGTTACACGGGCCACGAGATTGCATGCAACAAAAAAGGACAAGGATATGCAGCAGAGTCTGATTGGTTTTGGACTTGGGGCTGCCGAGATTTACCTCAATATAAGAAATACAGGAGTCTACGGATTGCATCAAAAAGCAATCGCGCTGTTCAGGACCGGTGCTTGCGACGGTCGAGGACGGACAGAGGGCGGCGTTTGAGCAGGGTCAACATCGTCAACGTGCAACGGCGTGGAGTTTGACGGGAGGCTCGAAGGCTGCATTTGCGGAGCTCAGAGGAGAAGCTTCGTGGTGCACGGGCTGTGCACAGCAAGGCTCGGTGGCGTTCGTCGGCGGTCAGCGGCGAGGAGGCGTGCGCAAGCGAGGGTGCTGCGATCTAACCAGGTTATTCAGCTGGTTTAATTGCAGGTCGACATGACGTCGATGGCTTCCAAGTTCGAGGTGACGAAGTTTGACGGGACTGGCAACTTTGGGCTGTGGCAAACAAGGGTCAAGGATCTGCTAGCTCAGCAGGGGATCCTGAAGGTGCTCAGCGGGAAGCAGCCGGCAAAGGTGGACGATGATAAGTGGGAGGAGATGCAACAACAAGCGACCGCGACAATTCGGTTGTGTCTCAATGATCGTATCATGTACACTGTCATGGAGGAGTCTGATCCTGAAAAGATTTGGAAGAAGTTGGGTGATCGGTTTATGTCCAAGACGTTGACCCAGAAGGTGTATCTGAAGCAGAAGTTGTATGGCTTGAAGATGCAAGAAGGGTCGAATCTTGCGGAGCACATCAATGTCTTCAATCAAGTTATCGCGGATCTTGTGAAGGTCGAGGTAAAGGTTGATGATGAAGACAGGACTATTATTCTTTTGTGTTCTTTGCCCGGGTCATATGAGCACTTGGTCACCACATTGACGTACGGCAAGGAGAGCATCAAGGTGGAGGATGTTGTTGCTGCGTTGCTTTCACATGAGGAGAGGAGAAAGAACAATGCAACTGGGGAGTCTTCTGGAGATGCTTTGCTGATCAAGTATGATCGAGGCGGAGAGACCGGCAAGAAGAAGAAAAAGAAGGGGCCGCAGTGCTATGGATGCAAGGAGTATGAACATCTGAGGAGAGATTGCCCGGAACTGAAGAAGGGAGGAACTGCTAGTGTTGTGTTCTCAAAGAGGAAAGATGACTCGGATAGTAGTGATGGTGACGTTCTCACAGTATCAAGTGAACGGTCTTGTGGAGCGTGGTTATTGGATTCAGCTAGCTCGTTTCATGCAACATCCAAGAAGGAGTGGTTCTCGTCGTACGTTGAACAAGATAAATGTGGATCTGTTTACATGGGAGATGACTCACGTTATCGGGTCATTGGTGTAGGCGACATCAAGTTCAAGATGTATGATGATCAAGAGATATTACTCAAGGGTGTGAAGCATGTGCCGGCGCTGCGGAGGAATCTAATATCGCTAGGAATTTTGCATGATGAAGGCTTGTTATATCAGGCAGCTCCTGATAAGAAGACTTTGAGGGTTATGCAAGGTGGCAAGACTGTTATGATTGGTGAGAAGTCAGTAACTACACACCAATACAAGCTGAGAGGAAGCGTTGTTGAAGGTGGCGTCATGGACGGGAGAGCAACTGCAGCTGTGTGTAGTTCCGATGATGAGGAGGTGGCCTCATCGGGCTGTTCTGAATGAGCAGCCAAAGGAGTCAACTCAAGTTCGATACATGGAGGTTCGGCATCGACAACTTCAAGGTATGGCGAGCATATTCGCCAAGGTGGAGTTTGTTAGAGTTGTGTCGAATATGTGTATGTTTGGCTACGACGTGGACTTGAGTTGTAATTGGTAGGTTAGGGATAGAGTTCTGGTCGTACTCTGTATCCTAGGGCCCATAAATATGAGGGCACTACCGTGTAACCGTGAGACGACTTGGCGGCTGGTGTGGGCGGCGGCGTGGCCGTGGTGGTGCCCGGATGCCGGTGTAGCTGCTGTTTATGGGGAGGAGCACCCGTAGTCAGGCCCCGAGGATGTAGGCACATGACCGAACCTCGTTAAAAAATATCGTGCCTCGGTGTCGTTCTCGTGTTGATCTTCGTGATGGCGTTTGTGATCTTGTTGTTTCCGCTGCGATGGTGCTAGTCGATCCGTCGGGATCTCGACGCTAGTGCCGGTTTTATCTAACAAAATGTCAAACGCAACAGTACGGCAGTGCCCGAAGGTCAAAGCCAGCAGGGCGCATAATGTCACAGGTCTCATACGCCCGAAGGTCAATGCCAGCAGGGCCACAATAGACCACCCGAAGGTCACAGCCAGCAGGGTGGTGAAGTTCAGTACATGAAGATGCAGATACATGGTAAATAGATGTGGAGCTTGCCGATCATGCTGAAGCTACAGCGCCGGCTTCCCCGTCCTCATTCTGCACCAGCTCAGGTGCAGCATCGCCCGCGTGTAGGAGCAGGGCCTCATCCAGGGCATGATCGCCGTCGTCCTCCAGACTGAAGAGGGCGGTGAGCGCAGCGATGATGTGTTCCGGCAGCGGACCGTGGAACATGTCGATGAAGTCGCGCAGGACGTCTTCAATGGGGGCATCTCATCAGCGATGCCTAGCTTCCTCCACAGGTTCTGCTGCGCCCTCTCAACCGCCGGCATTGCCGGCTTCCTGGCAAGGCGTGCGCTGCGTCTCACCGTCGCCATGTTGAAGTTGCGGCGCTGGCGCGTGGCCCTCGACGGTGGCGGCAGCACTGGAGGGTTCGGCGTCGTGAACAGAGCCGCCACACCCTCGAGCGTGCCCAGTTGCTGCTGCTCAGGATGTTCCTGCGCCGGCTCATCATGCTCCTGCACTGCCTCAGTGCCCGATGGTGCAGGATCGCTGGCGTATTCGAGGGTGTGCTCGCCCTGGACGCCGTCACTTGGTTGCCTGAGCTGTAGCTGAAGGGCATCCAGGGCCTGTTCGACATCCTGGACAGATGGAGCTTCGCCCAGGGAGTTCTTCAGGGTGCCAAAAACCCTGGCGAGTGGCACAGGTGAGTTGCCCGCAGGCAAGTCATCCCGGCCGGACCAGGCCACATTCCCAGTCAGGCCGTCCAAGCGCAAGCTTCCCGTCAGCTGGCAAATCTTCTCAAGGAATTGATCAGCACCAAGGGAAATAGAACGACGGGAGATCTCATGAACCTGAGTAGGAGTAGCCGCACGCAGCGCTGACTTGAATTGGGCCTGGAGCTCCGCATCCGTCACGGTCCCCTCGCGACGGCGAGAGTGGTAGCTGCGCCGCGGCGGGGACCGCAAGCGCTCGCGCTGGTACATCTCCCCCCAGAGGTCGACCTCCATGAAGCCTTGGCCCTCGCCTGGGTGTTCGTAGTCGCCGCCATCATGGTCGTCATCTCCGTCGCCCCGACGCGGCGGCCAGGTGAAGCCTTCCGTGCGGCAGGAGTTGCGGCCGGTTCCCTTGCCACGCACGCCGCCCGTCTTGCGTCCCTCAGAGCGCTCGTGGCCGCGTGTGTCACGCGCGCCACGCTTGACGCGACGCGTATCACGGTCGACGACGCGGTCACCACGTCCTTGCCGCCCCTGGCGTGTGTCGCGCTCCTTCCAGGTGCGCGCAGGTTCGCGGCGCATGTCGTGGTTGCTGTCGCGCCGGTCACCGTGCTCGGTGCGACCGGCCCGGCTTGCCCTGTCCTCCTCCTGGTCAGCTGTGGCGAGATTCCGCGGCGGCTTTGGGAGGCGCGCAGGGAACCTGGAACGCGCGCTTGGGGGCGCGCCATCCACAAGCCCGTACCTCTAGTCGTATCGCCTGCGCACCGGCGTGATGGCCGCCGGGTTGTCCACTGCAGCTTGAAGGTTTGCCTTTGCCGCGGTGTAGTCCTCCAGCAGGGACAGGTGGATGAAAACCTCGAATCTTGCCCCTTGGTGCCATGATTGCGGCGGCGGATCGGAGAAGACGAGCGCCACCGACGAGCCGTCTGCTGGCTGGTGCGTGAACCCCAGCCAGACCTTCTTGGGGATTTGGCTCGGGTCCGGCGTCCACGCCCAGAGCTCGATGTGCCTGGTGTCCGCCGGCTGCACCAGGTCAGTGACGATGCACTGCACCGCACATCTGTGGCCGACGACGCGCTCGACGATCGCCGGCGTCCATGCGTGCGATGGTATGCCATCAAGACATAGGCACACCCTGTAGAAGATACGGAAGCCGAGGGCGTGGGTGAGGCTGCGCCATCCGCGCAGACAGATGTCGATGCCGTGGCCAGTGAAGCGCCGGTCCCGCGCCGCTGCAGCGTGTTCCGACTTCTCGAACCGCACGAGGTAAGGCTCCGGCTGATGAATGGTGACGACGACGTCTTTGCGCTGCAGCTGGAGTTGCTCAATCAGCAGCTCCTCGATGTCCCTTGCCCCGGCGTTCCTTGGCAGATGCATTGCCCATGGCACCAGGGCGCAGGCCTCCCGCTCCTTGGCGTCATGCTCGAGGTGGAACGAGTTGGGGACGAACACTGTCTCCTCCTCAGGGCGCAAGTCCGGGTCCCCAACGGCCATGACCAACGGCGGTGTCGGGATCGGGGGTGGAGGAGGCAGAGGTGGGGGTGGTGGAGGTGGTGGTGGGGGAGGCGGCGGTGGAGGTGGTGGTGGGGGAGGCGGGGGTGGTGGCGGCGATGGAGGTGGGGGCGGCGTTGACTCGGCGAGCGGGCAGTAGCGCTCCTTGTGCCCCGGTCGGCGGCACCGGAAGCAGCAGATGGGGTCTCTGCAGAGTGCTGCCCGATGCCCCTTGGCCAAGCACTTGAAGCACCTTCCCCAGGTGAGGCGATTGAAGCTCTGGAGCGCCGCGGTAGCTGGGCGCCTTGAAGACGTGGCTCCCCTGCCCCGCCATGAATTGGGGTCGCGTCACCCATCTTGTCGCCGAAAGCTGGCCGTCGAAGCGTGGCTCGAGCGCTTCCTTGCGTACCTGACATAGGTCCAGCCAGCTTCCTCCCTTTGCGTCTGACGGAGCTGGTCGGAGTGAATGCGGTCGTCCGGAGCAGTAACTCCGGCAACAGGATGGCGTCTTGGCGTTGGGTCCCTCTTGAATGCTCCACGCCGGGTCACCTCAGCGTACGATGGTGTCCCATCCGAGCCCGGCGAAGCCGCAGGGCACCCGCCGGTGCGCGGCCGCAGCCATGTCCGCTCGGGCGTGGCAGATCTGGGGCCTGACCTCACCGGCGCGGCGCTTGACGGGGTGAAGAACTCCGCCCAGGAGCACTGGGGGCTGGTTGGTGACGACGTGCTGGCGCGGATCTGGGCAGCAGTGTTGGGGTTGGGGCAGCGGGGCGACCGGATCTAGCCACGACCGGCGAGTCGTCGGCGGGGGCGGGGGTAGGTGGGGGTCGGGAGGCATGGTGCCGAAAACGTGATGTTGGTCTCGTGAGAGGTAATGTGTTGCATGACCAGGGCTCATCTCGTCTCAATAGCCAGCTAGTCAACAACAACGATGCAAACGGGCTGCCGTTATAACTCTTATCATGCATGCTGATCGGAGTACAACAACAAACAGGTCTCTCATGATCTATCTCCTGGCAACCGCTCGGCCGGGGAAAGAATCGATCATATTTCGGCGTATCATCACTCATCAGTTGATTCGACGTCAAGGAATCAGTATGATGTGTGCCGTAGTATACTTAAACGTGGAGAGAGATTCATATATTTTTTTTTACCCGCAAAAAAAAGATGGGCATGCTGAAAGAGAGATCCTCTTCTTGTTAATCTTTATGTCTCATTGCTGCAACATGTGAAGTTACTCCCATATTTAAAAATCTTCAATCAAGTTTCTCTAGGGCAATGAGCGATACTTGTTTTTCTTTTCTTTTGTAGCACCACAGCCAATGAGAGGGGACAATTCTGTTCTCAGCAAACAACTCGATCAGAGGCTAGAACTGCCTTCCGTGTACGGTGTATTTGATCATCAGAGTTTTGTATATATCCAAGAAACGGCAATGGGATTCTGCATCAGAATTTATAAAAAAATATGCCTCTATGTATCGACTCCTAATCATAAATCCCATACATGTACACAAGAGATCAGGGGATCAGATTTATATTATTACGGATCTGCCTTCTGATCTATGTATAGTATATCGTCTATAATTCGTGTTCCACACTATAATATATACTCTGCAAGAAGTAGCCATTGATTTTTTTTGGAAAAGGAAAGCTTTATTGATCTTATAGACAATTATATCAAGATGATACAGTTATATAAGATCCAACCCGGCCTCTACATAACTAAGATGCACACAGCCCATAAAAAAGAAACAAAAAATAAAAGCACAATGACCAAAAGATCATGTCGCAGCAAGCTACCACAAGCGATTTCACCTTCATCCGCTTCACAAACCAAAGCAGCTCTTGGACTATGACGTAGGCTCCCGAGACAACGCCTCCAACGAGGAAACGGCACGCGCACGTATCGACATTGCAGTGACCCAATCAATTAAGACCAGATCAAAAGTTTTCACCCGAGTAATTTATCTTAATCCAAACAATGCTTTCAACAAGGTCACTGTCAGGTACAACCAATTAAGGTCAGACCTAGGAATTTCTTCCCGGAACCGGTGAATTAGTAACAATTACCACCACGACATAGTCACACCATGTTGCTTCCCCCTTCTTACCAAGCCAATGCTTTCATATAGACCAGACCTAACCCACTTCAAACGGCCACGAACTCCAAATCCGGCGGACCATCTGAAATCGTAACCTGAGATATCATGCTGCAAAGTAGCCACCGGGTACTCGTGCATAATCCACCAGGAATAAATTGCAGATGAAATCCATCTTCGAGTAAGAGAATCCGCGAATGAAACGAAGGTGACTCATGTCTCCTGATCTATATGAAAATAATAGACAAAATTGAAGATGTCATCTCCAGATGTAGTTGCAAAGTCCCCTACCCCGAGGCTGCCATCGCCGCCGCCGACTGCCTTGGGGACTTCCATGGATCTCGGTGAGCCTCAGCCGGATCCCACGCACGGACGCCGCCCGAGCTGCGGAGGGCTCGATCCGGACGCCGGCTGACCGGATCTCACACCCGGCCCGGTCGCCGCCACCCCGCACCCTAGCCGCCGCAGACCCCGCTCGTCGCCGTCCTCGTCGCTGCATCCGCTTGCCCAGATCCGCGCGCGAGAGACCAACCCCAGCGGAGAACTCCCCACCGCCACCATCCCTGGGTTCAGCCGAGCTTCCGGTGGCACCCTCCGGCGGCGGCAGGTGGGTTGGAGGGGAGGGCGCCGGCGGCGCCGGGAGGATTTGCCGCCGCCCGAGTCACCGAGACGGGGCGACGCGGGGGCCTGACTCCCGGGCGGAGGTTCAGTTTTGGTGAGGATGGTTCTTTTTTGCCATTGATAGATTCTTCTTTTCTTAATCCAAAATTTATGTATGGAGTAAGATGCTGCGTGAAAGTTATTAGTGTAAGGGAGATCTAGCAAGAAGAAACCTGACTGTCCATGATGGTTAATCTCTTGTTATTACTAGGAGATCTAGCGTATGCTTGACTCCATGGATCACATCCTTGTCAATGTTGAAGAGCTATTGGTATAAACAATAAGATAAATTTCTACAGAAAAGGAACATTTATATATGGAAGAAGTTCAATTTTTTATCATCAAATTGCCCGGAGTTCGATTTTTGCCATCGAAGTCGAAACTAAGATATTTTTGTCATTGAACTATGGAAACTGAACATATTAGCCTTCTGTCTAGTTCAAAATATAGTTTTTCCTATAGAGTTCACTAAATTGATGATATAAAATTCATATATTAGTGCAATTGCCTCTTCTTTCATATGCAGTATTATCACTTATATGGCTATTGCCACCTCCCTTGATTTTAAAAATGATTCCAAAATTTCCTTGAAAAAGAAAAAGAAAGAAAAATTACCAACAAAACTACTGATCATGAGGCTGTTATAAAATACAGAGAACAAGGCCACGAGAACCTATGAATCATGAGATCGGTTGGTTAGGTTACTTCTAGCAACTTATTGCACGCAATTTTCTGAATTTATTCCAAGAATCAATGTTGCTATTCTTTCAATTGTATGCTATGCACCAATCATGGAAAACGATGCACCTGCCGTGACTTCATCAAACTCAAGATATGTCGTCATTGTCTCTTTGATGTTCTGATAGAGGTGGGATTTGTGCTCATTCTCATAGGGGTGAGAATATGTCTACATGTATGTAACTATGTGCTTTGAACAAAAAATGTTTTGTCGCTTTTCAGGATTTAATCCGTTCCTTCTTGTCTGAATTGCTTTGTCAATCAAACCGTGGTGGGGGTCAAGGGCACTTTGCATAGAATCTAATGAGCTATATTTTTAATTATCATGACATCGGCATGGTCTTCAATACATACTTTGTTCATTTTTGAAAGATGATCATAGGGTTGTCTCATTTTACATTGATTTGATTACTAATATTTCTCTTAGCTAAGATATGTATTTTTTGTATAAAAATGAAGCATGTTATGCCAAATGTTAGTCGACTTTTTTTGCCTGTGATGTGTACGAGTAAATAGGAGCTAAAAGATTATTTTTGGAATGGATCAGCGGAGTCCAACTGTAGTTTAGCCATCACCACTTTTGGTCTGGCCGGCCAACACTTTGTAGCCCCAAAAATAGAGGCCCAATAGACTTGCTGCACGGGCTTGGTACTGGTTTATAGCAAAAAAAAAATCAAGCCCAATTAGGAAAACTTGGCATAATGAAAATCAAGCCCATATTATCTCTGTCCTAAATTATACCTTACTTTGGTTTTTGTTCTAAATGAAATTTGTACTCTGGATTAATTTTATTCTTATAGTAAAATATGGAACGTGAATATTGTTGACTATGTTAATTTTATTTTTTCTAAAAACTTGATCAAAGTTAGAATAAAATTAAAATGAAATAAAATTTGAAGAATCTAATGGTCTGGCAAGAGCCTGATCATTTTCTTGACCCCAAGGGCGTATTGGATGGGCCTAGGCATCAATTTAGGTCCCAAAAATTCGAGTTTTGTGAGAGTTTGTTGAGTCTAGTCCGGCCTGCAAAATAATTATGTGTACACTTTTTTTTACGTAAAAGAGCCCCTTTCGCAAACATTTACAATTGGAATTTACTAAAAAATAGTTACAGTTGAATTTGATTTCATGGTCACAAATAGTTCCTAGTACAAATATTAATGCTTTATGTGTATTGACATTCTAACGTTCTAATATGCGCATTATAGTAACCTATACCAGGTGAATTCTCCGCACGTTATTGACTCATTGCAGCAACTAAAGGGTAGTTTTAGATAACTGGTGAATGAATTAAGGGTATTGCACTAGGAACTTATAGCTTTATTTTTTTTCTTTCTCCCTAATCTCTCGTAAAAAAAAAAGAGAAACATGTGTGGTCATATGTCCTGAGCTATCCATACATGGTTCAGACATATATGGACATACAGTCCTAAGAACTGACTGGACAGGATCGGCCCGTGGGAAGGAATGGCCCATGGGCCCATGGCCAATGCCAGGAGCTTTTTTCTATGCACGTTTTTAAGGAGAGGGGTAAATTTAATAAAACTTAAAAGTATTTAACTCCTCAGGATGCTATAGTTGCATTATTTTTGAAGCAGAGGGCATAGAAAATAAACCGGATATATACACCATAGATGCACCCCACTAACAAACATTAATTTTATTTCTCTAAACATGCAAACTATCATTGTCACATATGAAGCACTATATCAGACGCTACGTCACCATCCATTAGGATCATTTATTTATATCTTTCATCGATTTTCTGTGACTAATAGTATTCATACATGTAATTTATTAGTCTTTGCGGGTACAATGCTACAAAATTCCCACGGTAGAAATACATGAATGATCAATCATTCAAGAGTTGTACTCTCTTAATAAAATGAACATATGTTCATGTATAATTACCATGCAATCACCTTAGTGTGTCTATTTTTAAATTTTACCTTAAAATTATTTTAATATCATTTGCAAAAGAATATTATTATATAATTATTTTAATGTTTCTGCTTTAAATTTTACCTTAAAAAATTGTTTAAGAAATTCTCGCAGTATCGCGTGAAAATTGAACTAGCAGACCTATCGCTTTACAAGCGGAAGTTTTGAGATTGAGTATCCAACTTGAACCGTTGTTCTGCCAACGTGGCTGTTGTTTTACTGACAACAGCAAGAAGATACGATGATGTCAAGTAATATATTGTGATCTCTTGTGGAGAAGAAATCGTGTATAGAAAGAATGGCGCACACACATCAATCCGCCAATCAAACAACTTTAACCAGCTTAATCATTTTGCGAAGCCCTCTAATTAACTTAGGTAACCTAACTTGAACCACCCCACAAGAACATTTTATCAAAGACGCGTTCAGAATGTTTGCCTTTGACCCAACCTTTTCGAGTAGCTTCCACGGGTAGCATCGTGAAAATTTGCAGGAGGAAATCACGATGCAAAATAAGTGCAATTTGTTCTCCTTTCTGGTCAGTCAACTCTACAGAAAACATGATCGAATGTCACAGCATGTCATCGCTCACGTCAAGCTGTCTGCTTCTACAGTTCAAAACAACTATACGTACGCGAGTCAAAGTGAATCTCTAGCTGCACGATTTCAGTATTGGTAGGCTTTGGACCCAGATGAAGTTTCAACACGCTTTAGCAGCCATAAGAATAATATCAAACTAGATATCAATAAATACAATATATGAGCTTAAAATTATCTGAACGAATATGGGTGGGGCAAAGCTGTTTTCAAGGGGCTCATAACATATGGACACAGCCCCAGAACGAACATGTATGGGAAGCACTCGCTCCCCATCATACAGTAGCTACAAATCGATACTTACAACACCCGTTTGTGCAACCCAAGATTCTGTCATAGGGAAGAAGAAGAAGAAGAAACCAAAGGAAAAATAGAAACAACAAACCATGCACTGGAGGCCTCCTTCGTCTTCGAGATCTCTGATTCTCATCTCCTTCATTGTTGCCCCCTTTACATCTCCTCTGTTTTCAGATGCTTTATGTTTAAATTAGCTTAGATCTCATGTTGCTATGAGACTAACATAGCATCCACGTATTCCCTGTGTGTTTTGCTTCCAACAAAGGACCCTTCTGATTTTTACCAAATTGTTTGATGCCAAAATCACCATTTCGAAAATCTCACACACTTCACAATGAAGATGGAACCACTGTTTCTTCGGTCTTGGTTCCCTTTGGCCTCCACATGGTCCGGGCTTTAACCATGGTCGGACCTGATTCAAGGCTCAGCAGATGCTCACAGTGCAAGGTTGTTTCTCCGGACTCACTGTTGCAATCAGTGTGCACGGTGGTGTGTGACTGCAGCACACTGTCCCGGCCACACTCCCTTTTGTAATCCAGCACAATGCTCGCCAGTTCATGGTTCTCAAGAATAGAGATTGGTGCACTCTGAAAAAGGTTAATGTAAGAAGGTTAACTGAAGAGGCGAAAATAAATATTAGTATACTAAGACTTACTCATGCTAAAACTATGTTACATTTTTTGTTTCTTTACAATCATGTCTGGGTTTCAAATCAACTTTATGTTAAAAAGCAGGAAGGAAAAGCAAATGATAATTCTCTCTCAAAAATTCGCCGCCCACCAATAAGTGCATGATTGACCAGCCAACAAGGATACCGTCAATCAAGCAGATAAAAAACTCTCTACTCATATTTCTTGTAGTTTAGATAGATAAATTGACTCATACAGGCTGCTCTTGCAGGAAAGCAGCACAGGTCAGTGACACTGTTAGGTACCTAGGTGACCTACCAAATATACTTATGTCTCAGGAGAAGCATTAGTTGACCAACTTGTGTATTCGTTGTCCTAAATAAGTTAACCAAAAATATATCACCTAAATAATATATATTGATAGATCGTCAATTGTGTTCGCTTGTTTCATTAAGAGGTAAGTGCACACCTAAACATATTTAATGACATGATTTTGAGGTCCATCAAGCAACTAACATTCCAATGGTTATTAACTTTTGCAAACAGTTGGGTACTGAAGTTCTGCCAACAGAACATACAGGATAGGACATAAGTAATTGATCTATTCGCCCCGTGATTGCCAATTGCCTAGAACAAAGCATATGGAGGGCACCCAACAAAACACATGAGGCAACTTCAACAGTGTTCAGAGTTACAGAAGATAAGTCAAACGATTATTCTTGTTAAAATTAACATACTTGAGGGGGGAACAAAATAGTTCAGATACAGAAGTACTAAATAATAGGTGGTTATAAATGTGCTGGGGTATTAAGTCTGTGAACAAGAAACATTAATAAGTAGAATAAAGAAATATCATCTGAAAGAAAATTACCTCAAGAATCCACGCAATGTATTTAACATTATTGACATGCTGATTTATATCAAGATCACCCCACCGAGGCTGCATAAAATAGAAAGAAAAATATATAGAACATCAAAAGAAAAAACAAATGCTATGAATAGACTTGCAATCTAAATATTAATTCCATTAACTTACAGTCAGGCCTGTCCGGACATATTTGGCTGCAGTAGTGCTTTTATCCTCTGGTAGTTTTGGAAGTTTACGGTTGTCTTCATCAACAATAGCCGATCGCTCAAAAAAGTAGGGCTCAATTTCAGTCCGCACTTCATCTGGGATTCTTGCAAGCTTTCTAGTAAGCTTGTTCATCATAACCCATTTACTGCACATATACAGACATAAATTAGAATAATTTGCAACAGAATGCCGGTGTAACACAAGTTGCGTTTGGGCAGAAAAACTATAGATGCTGCGTTTGTAGGTCAATTGTTGCATGCCAGTTGGTTTGCAGTTAAGCATAAGCTGCTAACAGAGTTTTGTGATTAATGGTATAATAAATACTATATCAGAAGTGGCTGAGATTTGAACCTTGTTGCCTTCAGTATCGTGCTGCCTGTCATAGAATCACGTATATGCCAATCCCGTCGCATTCCATTTTTACCATTAGCACTAACCCATGTATCTACTTCAACAGTATCACCCCTGCAGCAGAATAGACGAGCAAACTCAGAACACATATCAGTAGAACCCAGATGGCAATGGGCCACCTTCAGCTGACAGAAGGCAAACTTATAACATCTTTATGCACCATGAGAAAATATATTAAGAGCTTCAATGAGGTATCAATAATTCAATATCAATTACTAGAAGTTTGCAAACTGCCAAAAGTGACATATAACTACGCTCTTCCAACAAGTTATTGTCAAACAGTGCAAAAAACACCAGGGACCTTTCCTTTCACATTTATTGTTAAACAACTTGAAAACTCCACTCAACTGATTACTCAATACCCAGCACCAAGGAAAGAACATGTAATCATTATTCTATACCTACACACTGTTGGCATGTCTCCAAGACTAGCCACATAATGTCAAAAGCTAGGGTGTGCAACTTGTTTCAAGCTCAAATGACAATAGAAAACTGACATAGCAACATGCAATTCTGCGGATCATACCAGCATGGATAACGTTCGACGATGGCCTGCATTTGGCTAACTACCCAGAACAAGTTCCGTTTACTCATCTCTGGTGTGGAGCCAAATCCATCACCTAGCAGCCCAGCTGTCTTCACATGATTAAGTGCAGTTTCCTGCATCAAATCCAAACGGTTTCATTCTCTGATACTAATTCACAACAACCTCATGCCTGAAAAATAACAATTTCTCACCTGTAAATGGTTCATCAGCGTCTCTATAGATGCCGTCCTATCCGCGCCAATCTCATAGGACCTAATAGAGAAGTTCTGCCTGAACATGAGCCCATCATGTATGATCCGTCCAAAGCCAAAGGTGTCAGAGAGCATGTCAGGCCGCTTGGGCTTCCAGTCGAGCAGCGTCCACTGCTTCTCGGCGGCCAAGAAGATGGTCGTGATGGCCGCAAGGAGCATGCTCCAGTCCGGGAGCTGGTTGTAGAACGTCTTCGGGACCGGAGAGGAGTGCACGGTCTCGTGCTCCCCATCCGCCACCGCCGATTTGCCCCCGCCGTTCACCTTTGGAACGGCTGCGTGGGTGCGCGTCTTGCCTGCCCTCACAGCATTAGACGAGGATCCTGGCTTCGCTGCGACTCCGCGGACGTCCAGGCTCTCCGGGCGCTCCCCGAGGCCGTTCTTGAGCGCGGCAGGCGCAGGCGCCGGCGACCCCGGGAAGGCCGAGGCCGCGATGGAGGCGGCCATACTAGAAACTCCCCCGCCAAATCAAATCGAATGGCGCCTGCCTGAATCCGGGATCCCAACCTGAATCAGCACGATAACAACATCAGCATGAACACAAACCGCAAAAATCAAATAAAAAAACACCTCGTTTACCCAATTTAAGCGACCCAGAAAAGCAAGATTCGCTGCAGAGCACAGGCGCGTCACGGACGGAACAACCACAGCAACAAATGCCCGGAGCTTGCGAGGAAGAAGCGGGGAGGAAACGATGGTCAAACCAACCCACCCAAATACGGAAAACGAAAGAAAAAAGAACTCACACTACAAGGACGGGATAGATAGAGAGAGAGAGCGCGAGAGCGCCAAGAAAAGAAGCGGCAGGAACCCCAAATCTCGCGGCGAAAACGAGGAGTAAGCCGGGCGCGCGAGGTGTCTCGGTGTCTCCCGAGCTCGAGATCCAACCGGGAGGGTAAGGATCCTGAATTCCCGCGATTCGCCCCAGCTGTCGCGGCCCGTCCGCTAGCTTATCCCGCCGAACAGCGAAGCGCCCAGAAATAGAGCTAGCCTAGCTTATCCGGCGGAATCGCCACAAGCGCCCGGACGCGCCCCGGCAGGCAACCCCGACCGGGAATCGACTCGAGTCACCCCGCGCAACAAACAACTCGCACGGAATGCGGAGGAAGTGGGGCGGCGCGAGGCAACGAACCTTCCGCGGGCGGCGGCGACGGACGCGGAGGCGGCGGCGGTGGAGACGAGGGAAAAGGTGGGGGTTTGCTCGGCTGCGTTCCGCTTCCGCTTCCGCTCGCTTCGTGCGCGTCACCACGCGGCGGCCATTGGCGGCGATGGGCGAGGGATGGGGGGAGGCTTCTGGCGGATGCGGGGGGGTGGTGCTGGACTTGGCGGCTTCGATGGCTGGCGCGGTGGGGAGGGAGGTGTGGGGGCGGCGGCCGGTCACGACCTCTCTTTCTCCGCTGGCAGGGGGGGCGCTGCCCACCGCGACTTTTTAAAACACAAAACCTGGAGGCGGCGACGAATGACGCTTCTGCCCCTGCCCTGGAGACCTGGAAGCTGGAACTGGAAGGGAAAAAAGTCGAGTAGTGCGTGGCACGGAACGGAAACGTGGGGTATGGGCCATGGCCATGCAGGCGATGCTTCCTGCTGCTGAGGCTGAGCTGAGCAAGATCTGCGAGAGATAATAAATAATGTTACGAGAAATATTATTTTGGGAACTTTATTTTTTTTAAATGGACCCATCCGATAAAAGAAACTCCAGCAGTTCACATGGAGAGGGGTGCCTGCTCAGCTATGATATGAGCTCAGGGCATGTCCTGAACAAATAATAAATTCTTCTCCCTTTCAAAAAGAATCCGGGTCCATTTCAAACAGGGTATGGGTTCCTCTTTGTTCGCACTCAAATCCTCAAATGAACGGCCCTCAGGCCGTGCCGTTTCACTCGTCAAACGCAGAACGCGCCAAATCCTGTACGTTTACGAAACCGTGAACTGTACAAGTTTCCATGCATGCGCTGACGTGCATGTATCATCGTCCTTGCATGTCCTCCATGAAACCTGGAGGAGGTGCGTGCCTGCCATGGAGGTCCTCCATACAAGGGCAGCACGTCAACCTGTACCGGTGGTTGTCCGGTGCTCCGTCGTACCAAACTAAATGTAACCCTCACTCACGGAAAAACCTGACGGTGATCTAGATGAGGAATTCAAGTGGTTCAGTTGGACATCCCTTTCCCGATTCAAACGCCCATTCGTCTATCAGAGAGTTAGGTTCCCGGCGGCAGAGCTCTCAACTCTGTTCTCCAACGTTTCCTGAATCTGATTTTTTTTCATTTTTTTAGAAAAAAATAAAAAAGAATAGTTTTTGGAATCGGCCTTCTACTGAAAAGGCAGGTCGTAACTTGTGAGTTTATGGTCGTTCTTCCACGAAAAAGAAGCGTCTGCACTTCCTTCTTTTTTCTTCCAAGTGTCTGTATGCAGTTTGTGTCTTTGTGATCTGCAAATCAGGCAGGTCTTCACACGTGTGGAAAAGTTTCCATCTGGGAAGGAAGATTATCACAGCTAGCACTGAAAGGCGTCCAAGACTTTCTCCAGGTCACTGGTCAAAAGGTTTGAAGCTGGTCAGGGAGTTCGTTTCATGAATGGATATCACTAAACGCGGGCCTCTAAAAACAGTTGGGCAGAAAAACGGCAATAATCGGTGAGGCAGTAACGCAGGCCTCTCTACAAACAGCTGTATCCAAAATACTAATCGGTGACTGAATCTTGTGGAGTTGTCCTGCACTGGGGGCGCTGGGATGACGATCGACGACCAAATTCAGAACAGCAGGATACTGTAGCGATAGTAGTAGTAGAACTGAACTGTTAGAAGATAGAGTTAGTTGGGATCTTGTGTAAATCTCTATGTACACCACCGTTGACTTGTATACGAAGATAGATTGTAGATAGCTCACGATTCTGTTGTAACTAAGATAGAGGTTGTTATTCATCTTTGTGTACAAGTCACGGTGGTCATCTTGTAAGCCACGATGGGGGCTTTTCCCATCTTATATAACACGCAACCGTGGACGCCGAGAGGTACCACGTTACAACTATTTTTAACATGGTAATCAGAGCCTTCTTCTCCACCGAGTCTTCCCATGGCTTTCGCCTCATCCTCCTCCGCGCTATCTGCTGCCGTTTCCCTCACCACCTTCTTGCCGGTGACGGAGAAGCTAAACCGCACCAACCTTCAATCATGGAAGGCGCAAGTCCTCTCGGCGTTGAGAGGGGCTCAGCTATCAGATTGGCTGGAGGCCAATGCTGAGCCCCCGGCGAAGCATCTACCCAAGAAGAAGGTCGACGACGACAGTGAACCTCCGGTGCAGAACCCGGAGTACGCTGCATGGGTAGCCAAGGATCAGACGGTCCTGAGCTATCTCCTCACAAACCTCTCCAAGGAGATCCTTGGTCATGTCAACACCGAGGTCACGGCAAGGGGCGCCTGGGCGGCCATTGAGGGATTGTTTGCCTCTCAGTCCCGTGCCAAGATCATCAGTACTCGGATGGCCCTCGCCACGGCATCCAAGGGTACATCTACTGTCAGCGAGTACTTCGCCAAGATGAAGAGCCTGGCAGATGAAATGGCGGCGGCAGGACGTCGTCTTGAAGATGAGGAGCTTGTCTCCTATTTGCTGACAGGCCTGGATCTTGATTACGATCCGGTCGTGTCAGCTGTGGCGGCGCGCGTCGAACCCATCACGGTTACTGAGTTGTACACTCAACTCACCAGCCATGAGCAACGCCTCGAGCTACGCAGCAACGGGGGACACCAATCCTCCGCGAACTCAGCGACCAAGGGCAATCGCAACAACGGGAGTCCCTCCCGTGGAGGGCGCGGTGGCTCTGGAGGTCGCAATGGTGGCAATCGTGGAGGACGCGGAGGCTTCGGGCGTGGAGGAGGCGGTGGTCGCAGCTCCTTCCAAGCCGGAGTCTTCTGCCAGATCTGTGGCAAGGAGGGACATCCTGCGCCACGCTGCTTCAAGCGCTTCGACAACAACTACAACGGGCCACCGCCAAAGCAAGCTTCCACGGCAACGACGGGCTACGGCGTGGACACGAACTGGTACATGGATACCGGTGCTACGGATCATATCACGGGTGAGCTAGAGAAGCTTACAACTCGTGACAAGTACCATGGTGGCGATCAAGTCCACACAGCAAGTGGATCAGGTATGGAGATTCGACACATTGGTCATGGTCTTTTACATTCCCCTACTAGAGATTTCCATCTTAATAACATTCTTCATGTACCATCTGCGAGTAAAGATCTTCTTTCTATTCATCGTGTTGCCAATGATAATAACGTCTTTTTTGAATTCCATCCCAAACACTATTTTGTAAAGGACCAGGAGACGAATAAAGTCCTTCTCACCGGACCATGTGAAAATGGTCTATATCCCATGAAGTCGTTCAATAAAAAGGTGCTTGCTGTTACCAAGCCCTCTGCATCCTTGTGGCACCAACGGTTAGGGCATCCTGCATCATCTGTCGTCTAGCGTGTGCTCAACCTCCACAAGCTTCCTTTCGTCCAAGAGTCCAATAAAACTGGCGTGTGTGATGCTTGTCAAAAGGGCAAGAGTCACCAACTTCCATACCCGCAGTCCACCAGTGCATTGCATCTACTGGTGTTTTAGATCTCATTTTTTCAGATGTATGGGGCCCGGCCCCAAATTCAGTTAGTCGGAATAAATACTATGTCAGCTTCATAGATGATTATAGAATATTTACGTGGATCTATTTGTTGCGTCAAAAGTCTGATGTCTTTGCTTGTTTTCGAGATTTCCAAACTCTTGTTGAACGCCAGTTTGATCGAAAAATACGTGCCGTGCAGTCAGATTGGGGGGGAGAGAATATCAGGCACTTAGTTCGTTTTTCACTAACATGGGGATCGCACATCATGTTTCCTGCCCCCATGCTCATCAGCAAAATGGTTCGGCCGAACGAAAACATAGGCACATTGTTGAAGTAGGGCTTACTCTCCTCGCTCACGCTAGCATGCCCTTAAAATTTTGGGATGAAGCTTTTCTGACGGCTGTGTTCCTCATAAATCGACTGCCATCTAAAGTTATCAATAATGAGACTCCCTTCTTTCGCATACACAACAAGCATCCAGACTACTCCTTTCTGAAAACCTTTGGGTGCGCATGTTGGCCAAACATGCGACCCTATAATTCTCGGAAGCTGGAATTTCGATCCAAGAGATGCGTATTCTTGGGATATAGTTATAAACATAAAGGATATAAGTGCCTTGATCCCTCAGCAGGACGTGTTTATATCTCTATAGATGTTATTTTTTATGAACATGTTTTTCCCTTTGCCTCCATGCATCCAAACGCCGGAGCTCAACTCCGAGCCGAGATAGCCTTGTTACCTGATCTGTTTCAGTCACCTAGTATTGGGGAATCGTTTTTGCCTGATCATAGTGTTGTTTCTCCATTATCCTCTAACCCTTCACAAGACTATGCTCGAGCTTGTGATGTTTCAGGAGAAAATCCAGGCGAAATTGATGAAAGACCGAGGCTGGCAGCTGTGGAAGACCAAAGGGGTGTTGTTTGTCTCCCGCCGGGGCGCAGCACAGGTCGCGAGGGTGATTCTCCTGCAACCTCGGACCTGCCCGCCGGCGTATCAATCTCGGGATCGGGAGCTGCTGCGGGATCTTCTGCGGACGGGGACGGGGCTTCTCCTTCCTCGCCGTTTCGGGTGGCTGCACAGCCAGATCATGCTCAAGGTGTATCAGGATCAGATGTGGCGCCAGAATCTGCTGCTCCTGCCATGGCTGTCTCACCCATAGTGCAGCAAGGGCCGGTAACTAGATTACAGAGAGGGATTGTCAAGCCCAAAATTTATACTGATGGCACTGTTCGTTGGGGCATGAATGTCTCCCAAGTATCTGAAGAGCCAACCAGTGTAGAGGAAGCACTCAAAGACAAGAATTGGTCAGCGGCAATGGATGTTGAATATCAGGCACTTATCCAAAATAAAACATGGCATTTAGTCCCTAGACCAAAAGGGAAAAATATCATTGGATGCAAATGGGTATGGAAGGTTAAGCGTACCACAGATGGGTCTATTGATAAGTATAAGGGTCGGTTGGTTGCAAAAGGCTATAAGCAGAGATATGGAATTGATTATGAGGACACTTTTAGTCATGTCGTTAAGGCAGCCACTATACGACTCATTCTACCACTAGTCGTCTCCAAGGATTGGTCTTTGAGACAACTTGATGTACAGAATGCATTCCTTCATGGCATTCTTGAAGAAGAGGTTTATATGAGTCAGCCACCCGGCTATGTTGATAAACAACATCCTGATTATGTTTGCAAGTTGGATAAGGCACTGTATGGCTTGAAGCAGGCGCCTAGAGCATGGTATGGGAGGTTATGTGGAAAATTATTGGCACTTGGCTTTGTCCCCTCTAAAGCTGATACATCCCTGTTCTATTACAATAAAAGAGGCCATCAAATGTTTATCCTGGTCTATGTTGATGACGTAACTGTGGCCAGTTCTTCTTCAGAAGACGTGAATGCTCTTCTTGCTGATCTAAAAGAACATTTTGCCCTCAAGGATTTGGGAGACTTACACTATTTCTTGGGGATTGAGGTCAAGAGAGGGAATGAAGGATTGCTGATGACACAAGAAAGGTATGCACGTGATGTACTTAAACGGTCAGGCATGGACAAGTGTAAGCCGGTAGATACACCTATGTCAAGTGCTTAGAAGCTAAATATTCATTCTGGAGAGAAGCTTGGGCTTGATGACTCCACAAATTATAGGAGTATCGTTGGTGCACTTCAATACTTGACGTTAACTCGGCCTGATATTTCGTTTGCTGTAAATAAGGTCTGTCAGTTCCTTCATGCTCCCTCGACTGTTCACTGGAGTGCTGTCAAAAGAATTTTGCGCTATATACATGGGACAATAAACATGGGTCTTAAGCTCGTCAGATCAAGCTCCCTGCTGGTCAGCGCCTTTTCTGATGCTGATTGGGCTGGCTGTGTGGATGATAGACGGTCTACAGGGGGTTTTGCGGTCTATCTTGGAGAAAATTTGATCTCCTGGACAGCACGTAAACATGCGACTGTCTCACGGCCTTCTACTGAAGCTGAATACAAATCTTTGGCTAATGCCACAGCTGAGATACTTTGGGTACAGAAACTTCTCGATGAGTTAAAGATCCCACATCCTCCTAGAGCTCGGCTATGGTGTGACAATTTGGGTGCAACCTACCTTTCTGCTAATCCTGTGTTTCATGCTAGAACAAAGCACATTGAAATAGACTTCCATTTTGTACGAGAGCGTGTTGCACAGAAACTATTAGAGATCAGATTCATCAACTCCGGTGATCAGGTTGCAGATGGATTCACTAAGCCTTTGCCAGGTGTGAAGCTTCGACAGTTCAGAGACAATCTCAACCTCAAGAGTGGCTGAGATTGAGGGGGAGTGTTAGAAGATAGAGTTAGTTGGGATCTTGTGTAAATCTCTATGTACACCACCGTTGACTTGTATACGAAGATAGATTGTAGATAGCTCACGATTCTGTTGTAACTAAGATAGAGGTTGTTATTCATCTTTGTGTACAAGTCACGGTGGTCATGTTGTAAGCCACGATGGGGGCTTTTCCCATCTTATATAACACGCAACCGTGGACGCCGAGAGGTACCACGTTACAACTATTTTTCACATGAACAAGTGAACAGTCAGTTCTGCCGGCTAGCACTAAACGACAGCCCACTGTTCCAACTTCTGCAGCAGCACCCGCCGCCTCCTCAACGACCGGACAATTCTCGATCGTGCAATTACACTACACGAAAAGGCACGTGGGTGTGTTTAGTTCCCCAAAAGTTTCTAAAATTCTCTCTTCAAACTTCACTATTCACCTATCACATCAAATCACATCAAATCTTTCTCATCATGCATGGAGCACTAAGCGTGGGTAAATAAAAAAACTAGTTGCATGGTTTTAATGTACACGACGAGACGAATCTTTTGAGCCTAGTTAGGTCATGGTAGAACAATGTTTACCACAAATAAATGAAAAGTGCTACAGTGTCCGATTGAATATTTTCACCAAACTTTTTCTTCCACTTTTTGAAAGTAAATACACCAACGGTCTAATTTACGTTTGCTTGCGGCTGTAGGTTAGTCATTTCTGCGCTGTTTCCAGCACGCGAGAAGGATGCATCACGCATCATGTCATATCATCGGTCTTGTACGTGCTCAACGGCCGGACACTGTACATACAAGATCATCATCCTCGACCGAGTACGGTGTGATCGAGCCTGAGACGCACGGCACGGCCACTTGGTCGTCGGATCGGGCGCGCAGTTATGCTGAAAAGCACGGGTACCGGCGCGCGGCGCCCAGGGCCGGGCCGCCCGCCCAATTATTAAGCGGCGCGACGTGATCAGCAGCCCAACCCCCTTCCTTAAAACCCTGCCGGCTTGCCGCCTTGCCCCGGCGGCGCCTGCTTCTCGCAGGGCCTCTCGCGCCATCACGTTCCTGTTTCCTGGTGACACGTCGTCGGCCCGGCCTGGTCCCTCTGGCCGTGGCCGACCTCCCCTGACGAACGAGCTGAATGAACGTCCATTCCCCGGCCGTGTCCGTCGTACGTGCTCCTGTCGCCCGAACATGCATGCGTTCCATGCATGGATCATCAGTGACGTTTCTAGCTTCCTGCCCACAATGGCATGGCAATCAACGGACGGTGGCTGCTAAACATACACTGGCACAGACGCACTCAGTGCATGCAGATCGGAGCGGATCGCGTCCTCACCGAGCGGCGATGACGACGGCTCCGATCGGCCGGCGATCGGGGTGGGTGTGTGCGATCTCCTCCTCCCCGGCGGTTCAACATCAAGCCGCGGAGCCCCGCCCGGCGCGCGTCGTTTTCGCGGAACAGAGGCGCGCTCGTCGTCTCCCGGCCGCGAACGGGGGATGCGTGGACGCAAGGGGCACTACGGCAGCAGCCAGAGCCCCGGCCGGGCCGGGAGACGTGTGCGTGAGGCGCCGGGCCACCCACGGGAGTCTACGAGACGGGCAGACGGCCGCGCGCGTCGTGCTCGGGCGGGCGATTCGCGGTGCACGTTTGCCATATTTGCGTACGAGTGGTTGCGATTTGCGGCTAAGCCGACGATCCGATATGATCCGCGACAGTGGCATCAGGCCGGCCGGGGGGCGAAAGCGAAGGAACGAACGAGCCGGACGGTTCGATCAAGAGCGTCGGGCGCGCTGCGCGTGTGCGATGGCGAAAGCCGGGAGATGCACCGGCCAGCTGGCTCTCTCCATGAAAGCAACACAAGGAGAGTAATATGCCTTTTCCCATTAGTTTCTGAGATCATCAACGGAAATGAGAACTTTAACGCAAAAAAAGCCGGAAATGAGAACAAGGCGGCACGTACGGGCTGCATTACTACATACACTGCCAGGCTGCTGCTTGTCTCGAGCTCTCCAGCACATAGGTCAACCGGCACCTCTGCAGCTTACTGATTAACGTAGCCGATTTGATGCTTGTGTGTCGATTTTTTTACATTAACATTGAACAATCCTTGACTCATGAGTCAAATTCGTGGGTCGAATTTTCTAGATAATTAAGCCAAACTCATTTTTCAATTTATTATCCTTAACAGATAAAGGTAAAATAGCTTGTTAAAAAAAAGCCGAAGTAGCTCGTTAAAACTCGCTGGCTAATCATCAACCACCCCTAGTTGTGCATGCGCGAATGGTAAGAAACTAAATTTCGATAACAAAACCTACTTGTGCATGTGCGGTGCGGCTTGTGCCAACACTATACTTTTTCGAAAAAAAAACATTGCCAACATTAATACTCGTGAGTAATAACTAGCGCGGCCAAACAGCCCAAAAGCATCAGCGACCACAGCAACCCGATCCAAACCATATGGCCTTTATCAACCAATTGATCAGCTGAAACACTGTACGTGGGGGATTGTGGGCCGGCACAGGGCACACTGTAGCGTAGCAGCAGAAGAAACAAGAATGGCCTGCCTCGCGGCGAGCTCCTCTCAATTATAGATCACGCGCACGTTTGAGCTCACAAAGACGGATGCGTGGCCGCACTTGCGCCACTGCAGCCAGACGCCTATGCCCAGACCAGGGCCAGGCCAGGCCAGGCCAGCCAAAATAGAAGGAACCCGATCTGGTCGCTTAGCTACCCCCATGAGCACAAAGTTATATTCTCCTCCCAAATCCATGTGACGTCACCTTATGGCTCATCAATCATCATGGATGTGTTTAGTTGTAAAAAGGAGTGGGTAAAATTTGGTCGAAAAATACACTGTAGCGCATTGTAGCACTTTTCGTTTGTTTGTGGTAATCGTTATCCTACCATGGCCTAACTAGGCTCAAAAGATTCGTCTCGTCGTGTACATCAAAACCATATACTTAGTTTTTTTTATTTACTTACATTTAATGCTTCATGCATGAGAATGATGATTTGATGTGATAGGTGAATAGTGAAGTTTGGATCGAGAGAGAATTTTGAGAAGTCTGTGGAAACTGTGCCCATGTATTCATGTCCCCCCGTTGCGACGACCAGTAGTACATTTTATGAAAGCCAGTCGGCGCGCTGGTCAGCGGGTACACTGCACATGTATATTTCTTCGTCGTCCAGCCAGTCTCCCAGGCCGTCGTCGTATCGTTGCCCGTGGGTTGCAGCTTTCACGTAACTTGTACGTCTTTTTTACCTGACCGTGATGGCCAATTTGCGTGGAGGCAGACGGGTATCGGCCAACCAACCCCACCTAACCGAAGCCCCGCCGGAGAGACCGATCGCCGGCCCCGCCGCGTCGCCCCGAAGGCGAAGTCCTCACGCGCCTTCGTGGCAACGTGGTGCGCCGAGCCCGGCCGCAGCCGCACACATGTCGTCGCCCCCGCGCTGCCGCCGCGGAGGCGGAGCACGTTTCCACCGCATCCAACCGACGGTGTGTCGTTGGCTTGGGCTCGGGTCTAGCTGGGCGGCGACGCGAGGTTGACCGGCCCGCTGGTCGAACGAACCCGCCGAGCCAGCGAATCGAAGCCGCGCCCGCGCCGCGGTTCTCTTTGTTAAGAAATCCCTAGTCAAAAAATAATTGTGGGCTCATTCCAAATATACCCCTATATAATCAGCAACCTTGTATTCATCTATATAATCAGCAACCTTGTATTCATCTATATAATCAGCAACCTTGTATTCATCTATGACTAATGAGAAAGAGACCTGAAGCTCCATCTATATCTGTGTTCATGTGTTTCTTGTGTTTGTGATGGGAAGGGAAACGAGATCCAATCTACATCTTCTCACGTCTTGTTTTTGAATTGGGAAAACCGGATCAGGGATCCGATTCTTAACACGTTATCAGCAGCTCTTCCAACTGGGTGAGTCGTTCTCGATCTGTTTTATTATTATCCCTTTTTCGGGTGCTGATCACAAATTGAATTTTTTTTCCGATCTATACATGCGTGCTGTTCCTCCCGAATGGTGCATGCGCGCCCCTTCGTCGGCCCGGCCGCCACTGCGCGCGCGATGCAAGCAGCCGTCGTGGGCTCTGCGTGCGCATTGCGGGCAGCCATCCTGATTTGATCGCCACCACCGCCGTGCGAGGGAGATGATGTGCATGCACGTTGCATGTGCACTTATGTGTCGACACGCAAGAAGCTAATTACTGGCCGCATGATGATCATCGTTGCGCGGCCACCGGATCGACGATCTCGTCGTCATCGTCCTGCGGCCACCACGCCGTCCAACAGGCACACCGGCCGGCCGCACTCCAATATGCCGGTTGGACTCGTGCACGTACATGCAAGGCTTGATCTTTGCACGTTACGTGTCTGATGAACGCTCGATTACATCACCGTCAACACCGGCGGCCTTCGCGATCACGGCCACGGCGTTGGTCACTGCCGCTCGCCGGTGTCAATTCTTCATCACGCAGGCAGGTCACTGGCCTAGCCTATATATCCTACGCGGCACGAATCCACCTCAACGTTAAGGCAACGGTTTGTTGTGATCCTGTCTACTAAATTAATCTAGTTGATTAATTTCTAGTAGATGAATTCGTACAACAAATTAATTGTATTTATAATTTAGTACAAATTTTATCTGCATTCAAGTTCTACTAGGCTTTTGATCATGTAGATTAATCATGCTAGTAGATCGATTTGTAACTCTGAACTAGATTGCCACGCTTTGTGGATGTGTTTGGTATGGATTAAGACGTCGGCTATCCCACCATGCTATGCATGTACGCCGACGCATCCTTTGTATCGCTGGCCACCGCAACGCACAGAATGGAATCTGTGTGTACGCCGGCGAGTTCTAGTACATGAAGCTTTCCAAACGCTACGTTCTGGGTACCACCAACACGTTTAGCGCGTAAGCCAGCAAACCTATTATGCACGGTGCTGCCTGAAGTCGCACTTTAACTAAACTTTTTTTTATATATGAGTAATGGCCTTGTTCAGCCATCTTGTGCCGCTGCTGTGGCTCTGCCGGCTGCTGCTGGTTGCTATATACCAAGATATGCTTTGCATGTATTACCTTCTTATCTAGGTCACATACTAACACACAAAGGGTCTAGCCATATGTTGCTACACCATGCGCCCGAAGCCGCATCGAGTCAATTGCCCACATCAAAGTCATGATATGATTTAATCCTCCCGATAACTAGCTTCTCTACTAAAGTAAAATCCTGCAGATTATTTTCTAGTAGACTAGTTTTGCTAGTAGATTAAATTTGCTAGCTCTATGAATGGTTGTTTTGCTAGCCAAATGATCATTATACATGATTGGAATTATTCCTACTTTTACTGTTGTACAATGTATGAGCGTCATGCATTTGCTTAATTGCTTCCCTGGCCATGCGACTTTTTTTTGTGCTGCTATTTCCCATCCTGAAGAATGCATGTAGTACGAGAGCTCCGGCAGAACCTTCCTGTAATCACTATGTGAAACATGTCGCATGTCCAGGATGAAAACACTGGCTGCCCAAAGCACAGCATCGCCGCCCGGTTATACTGTGCAACGTGCCCTGCTGGCCGTGCCGTAGCGTCTGCCATTACACAGGGCAATTATTTGGTTGCAAATGTTGTGCAATATTAATGGAGTTGCCTAAAGCATAGTGCACCGCGGGCACCTGTAGCTGCCATCCTGCAGTCGAGTAGAGCAGCTCCACTATGCTTATGTGCACGCTCCCAAGCATGTGCCGTCGCCGTCGCCCTGATGATCGCGGACAAGGCACACGCTTCGCTGTTACCCTATTGGCCATGTTGCCTGGTGTATTGTTGTGTGTCTTACGCATGGTAAAGCCACCACATGAAACGGCACTAGGCCACCTCGCCTAGAAGCTTTACATGGGTTTATTTCTTACAATTATTTGTCTTTATGATTTATTTTGTGTGGAATGCTATATTTATATATAGCTCAAAGGCCATAATAATTATGAAAATCATATAATACTTGAAAACATATGGGAAATTAATGAAATATTTATGATGAGATCACACTCTATTACTTTGCCCTCTCTCTTCGTGCATAAAGTTAATTTACCTGAAGTAACCCGAAGCAATATAACATAATGCATGAAATTTGTTTTCATAATAAGACATCACAAATAGGGATTATAATTATATGCTCGAATGGCGAGCTAGTAATACCTTACCAATGTTCTAAATATCTAAATATCAGATAAAGGTTTACAATCTCGGTTATAAAGTGCACAACCCGATGTTGGCATCTTCCTCTCTTTGCTGCTGAAAAAGCATGAGGTATACAATGATATAAAAAGTAATAACAACCCCGCCTCCTAGCGACATGAAGTTGCAAAAACACTAACCAGTTGTTAGTAATATTCTGAGAAGTTTTCTACCATGTTAGTGTGGAAAACTATAGTGCGTTCCTGAAGAATTACATATCTCGTCCTACTTAGGACTGTATTTGCTCATGTAGCATATAATTCTCAGAATTACATAAAGTCAACGAATAGACTTTGGGGATAATTACTAAACAAATATGTAATATACTATTAAGTATAAGCGTAAGCCAAATGGTAAAGGTAAGTCCTTGATGGACAAGTTGTTTGGGCGGCTTTGTATCAAAGCTATTTTGGACAGCGCCCTTTCAAGATCTACTACTGATCTACCAGAAGTAAAATAGCAATAAGACGATTATTAATCCCACATCACTATAAAGCTTGAAGCTAAATTTGGGTGTTGTGATAGGCGCTGAAAAGCCATAAAATTTTTATTTAAGGCTGCTGGTGATGATAATTTGTGAAAGGAATGTAAACCTTGAGATTGCATGTTGCATTCTCTTGCCTTTTGCAAGTCTTATTATGATTTCTACATATGAGAGTAGCATGGATGGTTTTGGGCTAGTCCTAGAAGGATTTTGGTCAATTTTTCGCTCTCACCAAACAATTTTTTATTCTTTACTTATTCCAAAACTTTACACTACAATGATATTTCCCATATAATACGAATTTTTGGCTTTGTCCGTTCTATTCTTAAAGCTTCTCTTTATGCTGAACAATGAAGAGATTGGAATCAAGCTTTATAAAATAGTTGTTATATAATATGAGAAGAAACCTTAACTCATAGGTAGTTTGCACCGTAAATAAATGGTTTGGGAGTCTATTGATGGACAAGTGTTAGCACTAATAACCTGAAGTTGTGATTGTGCTTTGAGTTTGTACAGAATGCACATCAGCCACATGTTTTCGATTAGTTGTACTGTGCACTTGAAGATGCAAGTAGTACTTCAACCTGTCAATCGAAAGTCCAACCCTTGTCTTGGACTACATGCTGGCTCATTCCCTTGTCTATCCTTGAAGCTATTGCTATATAGTTTAGGTTATCTTCCAAAATAGAATTATAAAAAATGTTGCTATAAATGTAAAGGTTAATGGTATGAGTAATTGGATAAAGGATGGGCAATAACAAAATGAGCCAGACTATATGACCTTGCATATAAATGCTTGGCAGCATCGCCTGATGCCGTGCATTTTCTATTGAAAATTTTCTATTGACAAAATTGTGCTACATATGACAATTTAAATCCTGAAGATTGCATTTGTACTAGTAGCAATAGCAATTTCGCAGAATTATAACCACTAATTATGCGTCTCACTTGAAGTTGAGCATAATCCTTTCATTAGAAGGAAATAAATGCAGTATTCATGCGACTGCATCAATCTAAGTCCGAGCTCACTGCATATGAAGATATAAATTTAAACCCCATCTTTGTATAGTGCATAAGATTTCATAAGTAAATCACCACCCGGGCATACATTAGTCACTACCAGAAGTTTGTGGCCGGGGATTTTTTTAGTATGCTTTCAGAAATATCTCGGCATTAGGGGGAGATAAATGTCCATCTTGGATAATGCCTTGATATTTATATAGAAGAATAAAATGCACAAAAGCCAAACCGAACATGTTGTTTAGTGTATACTCCTTTATATATGGAGTTTGCCAGAAAATCATTTGATTCATTGATGAGTAACTATTGTGGTTTAACTACATTGTAAATGCTTCTACTTGAAGTAGATGTGGATATACCCGGGATTAATATCATATCCACATTTGACTTATCGGTACGATCTACTTCTGTGGGGACGCCTGCGAATAGGATCCTACGCCCTTAGTCAAAGCATATATGGTCTTGATGCAAATTCACGTTGTATGTGAAAACTCTCCTCAATGAACTCACCCTGCTGGTGATTTACCTCAAGAAGAGGTCCATCCTGAAGATGGAATTCCTAGCAATGCACGCAATATCATAGTGCTAGGAATACGGAACAACAATAAATCTTTCGTTTTAGGAAATGACAAAGATGCTAATTCAATATTGTGGGAAATAATAGTGTCGACACCTGTCTTGCCTCTCTAATTACAATGATTCTCCTCGAGAGAACCCGGATCCGGAATAAAGTCCTATGCATGAGTGCTTGAAGCTCTCTTATCGGGTCAAATGAAAAATGTAATTGAGGCTGAACCAAATATCGCAAAGTGAAAGTTCTGAGCTGAAGTTCGGACAATTGTGGGTCATTTTTTATATAATAGGTGGTGAAAGCGATGGTTCAAGTGGTCTTTGAATGGACCAATCCCCATGTGTGTTGTATAAACACAGTTCCGTTATGTAATATATCTGGCAAAGGCATGAATAAAAATATACAGTCAATAGGATTCTGAAAATCCATCATGAGATCCCAGTAGGACTCATAATTTTGAATTTAAATAAGCAACATTGAAATCTCATACCAATATTACATTTCTAAAGAAGTTTGTCTTCTTTAATGAAAACTACTGTATGTAGAGATAATACCTCCCTGTTTAGAGGATATTTCTCTGAAGGATTTTTCTTGAAGAGAAATAAAACAAGTCTGAGTTAAACACCAAAATTTGATAATTCTTATAGAAGTACAAAGACGCATATAAGACCCGAGAAAGTATGAAAGGAGGAACCAAAAGATCAGAAGAGCGCCATATAGTTATATATGTGCATTTCAGGAATTTACTTCCGAGTTTTACTTGGTATGTTTGTATCTCCTGATATATTTTCCACCAGGAGATTTGGAATGGCGGTATCCTCTAATACTCTGAAGGTAGAAACCCAGAAAGTATGGTGTTACTGGCAATTATATCCCCATTGCGCCAGTATGACAGACTGAAAAGGTGTACATGATCGGTTAAGAATATTGAAGGACTATAGATGGTCTCTGATGGACCTTTGCCCTTTCGTTACACCGTTTTAGAGCTGCAATTGATTAAATCCTGGATAAATATTGTATTCAATATATTGTGGCTTATGATAGAGATGGAAATATAACACCCCAATTTTCCTTCTCTTTATTCTAGAAGAATAACACATATCTTGAAGAATATGTTACAGTAAAGGCTTCAACGGATGTTGTCGCCAGGGGGAGCAAGGATCTATCAATAGATTAAGATCTAGTAGAATGATATTGCAAATCAAAGTGGCTTATCTATACTTACCTCTTGTATTCGAGAAGATATTTGAGGTTGAATTTCTGAATTGATACTTGCAGTGACATGAAATTTATTTGCTAAATCTTTATGCGCACGTACTTCTAGAAGAAAGTGTTCTTGCCATAGTGAAATTATCTTGTTTGGTTCAGGGGGAGTATATCTCCTAACAGGTAGCCTTTGTCAAGTATTCTATTGAGTATAGAACATTACGATCCAGAAGATTGTAATTTGTCTTATAGACAACTTTTGTACTCTTTTTCCCTTAGTGAGTTTTCCTGAAGTTTCTCACGTAAGGTTTTTAACGAGACAACAATGTGTAAATGCAACTTCAGACGCTATGCACTCTTTCTTCATTTTTTTCCCACTGGGTTTTTGGAGTTTTGATGAGGCATGAGTTCGTCGTGGTATTCGCCCAAGGGGGAGTGTTAAGAAATCCCTAATCAAGGGATAATTGTGGGCTCATACCAAATATACCCCTTAAGGGTTTCCCCACATCTATATAATCAGCAACCTTGTATTCATCTATGACTAATGAGAAAGAGACCTGAAGCTCCATCTATATCTGTGTTCATGTGTTCCTTGTGTTTGTTATGGAAAGGGAAACGGGATCCAATCTACATCTCTCACGCGTTGTTCTTGAATTGGGAAAACCGGATCAAGGATCCGATTCTTAACACTCTTCTCTTGACGCGCGTCCCCCCCCCCCCCCCCCCCCCCCCCCCCCCACACTTGGGGCTTGACGCCACTGCCAAATCACGGAGAAGATTAGCTTGTGGGCGTGGATTTTTGCCAATAAAGTCAATAAACTACTGTTGTTTTTAGAACGTGAGACTCGTCAAAACGTTTATTCCGTTGCACAAGCATATACAGTATACGCCTAAGAAAGAACCAAACGTCTTTACCGAACCGAAGAACCAAACGAGCCCTTTGCTTCGCTGGTTGCTTTCGAAGCACACGTTCTCAGTGGGATTCGATTCTTTTTTGGTTGCCTTGCCTCTAGGAATTTTATTTTGGGTGACGATAAAAGTAAAGGTAGACGATGGACGTTCAAGCATGGAAAAAGTTATTTCGACGTCTCTCAACTGAGCATCTCTAAGAGCTCTTGTATCCTGTTAGCTAAATTTAGAGAATGAGAGGCTAGCTAAAAGATAAAAGCTAGATGGAATCCAACAACCTCTCCAAACAGACTCTCTATATATTAAATTTTAGTGGGACCCGCCTGTCATAACCTTATCCATCCTACTCCCCGCCACGCCTCCGCCTGACGCAGCGCCATCGTGAGCGAGCTTGCTCCGACGGGCCACCGCTGCGCGCCTCCACGAATGGCTCGAGCCTGCTCCGAGGTCGCCGGCATCCGCAGCCGCAAGCGGGTGCGCTCCGCTCGTGCCGTCGTTGTCCGCCCCTATGGCCGGCGGCTGGCGAGCTCCGCCCGTGCCGTCACTGTCTCCGCCCCCATGGCCGGCAGCAGGCGAGCTCCGCCCATGCCGTCGCTATCCCCATGGCCGACGGCAGGCGAGCTCCGCGCGGGGTCGTTGCTGACTTGCTGCACGCCTCCCTGTCCTCGAGTCCACCAGAGGTAAGCTCCATCGCGAGATCTGGACGGCGTCGCTGGAGACGAAGACGCGGGTGAGGTCCGCGGACTCGGCGACCCAGGGATCGGCGGCGGCGGCGGCGAGCCAGAGTACCGCGGCCGCAGCGTTGTCGACTGGTCGATGGGAGAGCGAGGCCTGGCCTCCCCTGCGGCGGAATCGCCGTCTTCGTCGTCCTCATGAAGAATGGGGAGGAAGGGAGCTCGGCGGAGTGGTGGGCTTCGTCGGCTTCGGCGGCAACGCTTGGGCGGCCCCACCGTCGCCTCGCCATCGCCGACGCCCTCGTCGTCGGATAGTGAGGAAGGGAGCTCCGCGGAGTGGTGGGCGGCGGCGTGGTGGTTCTCGAAGACGGAGTTCAAGGAGTCCACCATGGCTCCCCCGCGGCGGGGGCTGGGGTCCAAGAGGGGCGGCGGCGGTGGTCGAGCGGGGAGGCGGGGCGGTGGCCGCGGATGGGAGCTTGAAGATGAGGGGGGCGCGACAGAAGGTGCTGCTGCGCGGCCTGCACCGGCTCAGCTGCGTCGGGATCTCCTCGCCGCCGTCTCGCGGGAGAGGCAAAATCGTCGCGGGAAGAATTGCGGCGCGCGTGGGAGGGCGATGGCGAGCGGATAGCGAGCCTGCGGCGCTCGGAAGAAGCGAGCGGAGACTCGTGGATAGCGAGCCCGGAAAAATAGAGAGCCTGATAGACTATCCGTTGGATTGGGTTTTTTTTGGATCTGTTTTGTATTTTTAGCTAGCATGAAGAATATAAAAGAGCTGTTGGAGTTGCTCTAAGTCCGGTTTTGGTCCCCCATCTTTAAAACCGGACGTTTGTAGTCCCTGTACTATAAAAATCGGTTGTTTTTCACCCTCGGTGGTTTCGAGAGTGGATAAATTGAAATCTAGTTGAGAGTTCGAGGACTTAAAATGGTATTTTTTAAAAAAGTTTGTAAATATTTTTTTCATAGAAATAATCTTAAAAATATAGAAAAAAGTTTTAGATAAAAACATATGAAAATAGTTTCATATTTTTTCTGTAAAATCATGTTTTTATGACTATTTGGAGTCATACTAGTTTACAGACATATCAGACTAATTATAATAAATAATAGGAACAACTACTTAGTAAAATTTATCAAAGTGAATTAATAAAAAATTACTAATAATAAAAACTATAAAAGTAAATTAGTAGAAAATTAATAGAAAATTTATTTTATATCGAAAAACTCTCTTATTATTTATTATAATTAGTCCAATATGCCTAGAAAATAGTATGACTCCAAACTAGCTAGTAAAAGAAAAAACATAATTTTAGGGTAAATATGAAACTACTCCTATATTTTTCAATCACAAATAAATTTTATATAAAATTTTAAGATTAAAATAGATTTTAGAATTTTTTAATTTTTTTCTAATAATATAATATTTACAAACCATTTTTTTCACATGACCATTTTACGTCCTTAAACTATCAACTAAAGTTTAATTTACCTCATCTGAAACACCCTCAAAACACTGAGGATAAAAAACAAACGGTTTTCATAGTTCAGAGACCAAAGCCGGACTTAGGTAATAGTTGAGGGAAGTCAAAAGGACTTTTTTTCTTCAAGCATCGAACTGGCCCGGCCTGCTTTATAGAACCAGCTGCACAAAAACGCTAGGCCCTTATACAGAACCGTAAATTCCAGGCCCAACGAAAAGGAACCTAGCCTAACGATACGCCGATAATGTCTCGGTCTCGAAACCAATGGGCCCGTCGTACTCGTAGCCCATCTAGGCCCACGCACTCGGCACTCGGCCTCGGCAGTCACGCACGCACTCACTCACTCGCGCAGTCACGCGTGCCGCGTGACGCGTGGCGGCGGTCCTCGGCTCCTCGCCGCCGTTTCCTCCCCTCTCTTGCTGCCGCGCCCGATAGAAGCGGGGAGGGCGCTGATCGAAACCCCAATCCCCAAACCCTACCTCCCCGTCCGCCGCCGTCCAGCCTGCGCCGGGCGCACTCGCCGCCGTCGGAGCGGCCGCCCCCCCTCCCCTCGCCACTCCGTGGTCGCCTCGAGGTGAGTCCCCATCCCCCCGCCGGGAACCCTCCCAAAACCCGCATTTCGCTCTTGTTGCGCTCCCATCTTCTTCTCCTGCGCCTGAAATGCTGACAAAAACCATGGCGAACTAAACAATCTCTCGCCGTGAACTCCGATTGATCTCGTGCTAGCGCGTTTTTTTTTCTTTCCGGGGAAGGAAGGCGGTTGTTGCGGCGCGATGGGGCTCTCGAAGCAGGCGCGGGCGCGGCCGGCGCCGGGCAGCGGGGCGGCGTCGCGATCGCCGCGCTCGGCGCCCCCACATTCCCCGCAACCCGCGAGCCACGGCATGCTTGGCCCTGCCAGCTGGGGGGCGAAGGTGCCGACCAGCTCGTACCTGATCGTGCCCATGGGCGGGCAGCCGGCGCAGGTTGGTGCGTCCAGTACCAGCGCGCCGCACCTTCCTGGGGCGAGGTCTGGGACTCTGAGTAGGGTGTCCTTGAGGCCGCCGCAGCAGGTGCTGAGTGTCCAGCCGGCTTTGCCTGGGATTCTTTCACCACAGCCATCAACATCAACATCTGCAATGGGAAAGAAGATGGCTTCATCGGCAAATGCTCAGATGCCAAAGCCTGTGCCATCGCTGGTATCTGCCAGCAAGCGTTCTGTGCAGAAGGAACCTCTACTGAAGCCATATCCAGAGTTGTCTAAGACCGTGAGATCAAAGTTCAGGGAAACTCTAGCTGCTGCCTTATGTGTGGATTCTGATGAGCAGAGTGTGCAGCAATCTGCTTCAAACGGTTCACCTATCAGATATTCCAGTGAGAGCAAACATGCAGATGATGGTACCGTACACAGACCAAATACATGCATATCCCACGGTGAAGGTAATGTTGGTACTGGTACTGATCCCAAATCTGTTGGCAGTATAAGCAAACAAGATGACATCTTAAGCTGTAGAATTTCGGGATCAGACATGGCCATAAAAGTGAGTAAAGATGCACAGGAACAATCAATACATGTTCGTTTGGAAAACGATGTATTGGTTAACAACACTGTGGTTTCAGATGAACTTCTGCAAGACCATGGGCCCTTGTGTGCTCCTGACATTATTGTTGGAGCTTCTGAATCCATTGTGCAGCCTAATTCAAAGAGGGCCACAACTTCTGACATTGATGATGGAGTTACTATATTTCTGAATGTGCCTGACTTTAAAAGAACAAAGATTTCAGATGGGGCAACAGGGGAAAAGAATGGTATGATGCAAAAGGGGCAGTCTTTAGCACTTGCAATTGAAGAGGAGCTGTTCAAACTATTTGGAGAAGTCAATAAGAAATACAAGGAGAAAGGTAGATCCCTTTTGTTTAATTTGAAAGACAAAAGCAATCCAGCGCTGAGGGAACGGGTCTTATCTGGAGACATCACACCCAAATGTCTATGTTCAATGACTACAGATGAACTCGCTTCAAAGGAGCTTTCAACGTGGAGACAGGCTAAAGCTGAAGAGCTTGCAAAGATGGTTGTTCGTCCTAATAAAGAAGTGAATGTTAGACGATTGGTCAGGAAAACACATAAAGGTGAATTTCATGTTGAAGTGGAAGAGACTGATACCATATCAGTTGGGATTGAGCTCGAAAGCGATTTGCTTTCTCATGGCCGAACCAAATCTGACGATAAATTTAGTGTACACAGGGAAGACATTGAATCAGATAACATTGTGCAAGATGGATTTGCTGAGATTGGAAACAGTAATCTCTTGAGTAATTTAAAAGGCCTAGCAAATGAGAAGACTGATCCCATTCAGGAAAGGATGGTGCATGACTTGAAGTATGCAGAAAATCTTCCAGAAATGATGTCGCTGGATGAGTTTGTGGAGGCCCCTGATTCTGATATACCTTTGGAATACCACTCCACTGAAACCGCACAAGATGATCCTAGTTGTACTGACAAAGCTTACCTTGCATTAAAGCCAGACAAAAATCATATAGGGGAGGATAATGCTAATGCTGATCCATCAGAGTTTGAATTTGCATGTGACCCACCAGAAGATAATTGTCAGGCCAGTACAAAATCACCCAAAAAGGGATCAAATAATGACTTCAGTCCAGATAAACAACCTAAAGGCTGTGTGTTAATCAAATCTTCCTCTGAAATGATGTATGCTGAAAAACTAGATACTGGTAGTGCCCCAATTTCTGGATCTACTATGCAGTTAAAGGCAATTTCTGATGACACATTGACAAATGAAAGTTTATGGGAGGGAACAATTGTGTTAACTTTATGTTCACCTATAGACGTTGTTGCTATCTTCAAAAGGTTTGTTTTACTTATAGTTCCTGCATGCGATTAACTATTAAAAACAGTATCTTTGATTACTTTCATATTCTTATAACAAAACGAAAGAACATTACGATTAATACAAAGGTAAACCCCCCTTCTTATATATAAACATATATGCTGTCTTCCATTGTAGAGAAATGCTTGTCCTAACACACATCTTAGCATTCTGTTATCATACCCTAACTCCTATGATATTGTTTCTGTTTTCCAGTGGTGAAAAGCCATCAACAAATGAGTGGTGCCGCTGTGTTGAGATCAAGGGAAGAGTGAGGCTTACTGAGTTTCAAGAATTTCTTGAACAACTGCCTAATTCCAAGAGTCGTACTGTAACGGTAAGTTGTTTCTGTGCCCAGTTTTATATATGTCAAATGGATGATTTTAGTTTGTACAGTGCTTATCAATAGGCCCACATCCTTGTTGGTTTTGAAGTATATTCGTTCTTGTAGTAGTTGCCTTGAATCTGCTGTTCAACCACCTCTAATGAATGATTGTAAGATGACATTGAATGCATATTCACCTGCTTGTCAATTTGTGGTTAGGCTCAATTGTATTTTTATTAAAATCTGTGAGTCCATTCTCACCCTGGGAATCTGTGAACTGGATGATTGGATATTACCGTACTTTATCCATGTGAAATCAACATGTATTGCATGTGGAAATACCTTTTCTTTCAGTCTTCACACCCAGTAGCGAATACATGTTATTATTTTGCCTTTTCCTTTCCAAGAACGTGCTTAAAGTGTTTACTCAGAATTACCCACAGCAATTACTGACCAGAACAGCGCATGTATAAGCTATTATACAAATTAACAAATATTATAACCAGAAGTAGGAACAAATAGACAATAAACTGGATTATCTACTACTAAATTCACCTATTAGAATAAGCATTGCTTTGCGTTGCAGCTATCTTTTGGGCAAACTACAAATTCAGGATCATCTATTTCTACTAGTGTAATGATCTTCCCTGCAGGCTCTATCTTTTACTGGTAATTATGGTTGTAATCAGTTCCCCAAAATTTGAATCTAGAAAGAAAGAATAACCAAACAGCCATGCTCCAATTGCACAGATAGATGTGCACTTGCAAATTTGCTTGTCCGGACTCCAGAGCAACAAAAGAAAATCATAGAAAGACCAAAGCCTCAATAGTCATGCTTCCAGAAAGAGTTTAGTCCAGCTTTAAAAAAAAAACCTTTAGTCTCAGTGTTGGCCTGCCATGGTACTATCTGATCTTATGTGTTGCATCTGTATTGACTTGAATTTGATTTTATTTTTTGTTCTTACGTGTGGATTTTCACATCTAATATTAATAAAGTTTAAGATTATTTTTGTCACACTTGAACCTTTTATACTTCATCGTCTATTTGTATATCTTAGTTTTCATGTTTAATGCCAGCGGCTACAATTAAATCTTTCAGCTACATCTTGAATATGTCTAATTGGAAAATAAATGTCTAATTGGAAAATAAATATGTGTTTCACGTTGCTTTTTATATAAATAGATATGATAATTTGATGACCAAATTGTCCTGTATCCTTTTCTTTGGTCCGGTGCCGCTCGCCCCCGCGTCGTCTCCCTCGGGGCGACACGGGCGGCTCCCCCACCGCCGCCGGGAACCACCCTCTCCTCCCCTTCCCAACCTCGCCGTCGCCAGAGCAGGGCCCCGGAAGTCCGTGGGCGCGCTAGGATGGCGACGGCGGGGCCTCTTCTCGGCAGCTCCTCCTCCTCCCTCCCCCTCCCGGTCCAAGCTCCGGCGGCGTCAACCATGGCAGCGGGGGCGGCGACCGGCGGCGGATCCGGGGCCCTGGGCACCGGATCCGGCTCCCCCGAGGCCGGATCTACACGGAGAGGAGGCAGTTGGGGCGGGATGACGCGTCGGCGGCCGGCCGGCGGCGGTGGCGGAGGTGCAGCGAGGAACCGGCCGCGGGCAATGGCGGCGGCCATGGCGCGGGCAACCGCGAGCGGCGAGCAGCGGCGGCGGCTTTCGGAGGCGCAGAGGATGGCCGTGGCGTGGTTCTGGGCTGCGAGCGGCGAGCACGCGAGGAGCGCGCGTGCGGGCCGACGCGCCAGGCAGCAGGCGGCCGGGGCGCACGACGGCGGCCGGCGACAGGCGTGTGCGGCGAGCGGCCGACGACCTGAGGCGCGCCGCGCGTGACGGGCTGCAGCGGCGGCGCACCGAGGACGGTGGCGGCCTGCGGCGGTGCCGCGCAGCAGGGGCGTCGCCGACGTGTGCGGGCAGGAGGCCGTGGCCAGGTGGAGGCAGCGGAGGGGTTTTCCAGCGGCAGAATGGTGTGTGGCAGCGCGGCGGAGGCGCCACCATGGTCTAGGCTCGGAGTGCCAAGCCGGGTACGTGCAGCATGGGTTGATGCTCCGGGCGAAAGCCCTCGCCGGCGTTGTGCCAGTGCAGATGACGGCGGCACCTTAGGTGTCGCTTCCCCTGTTGAGGGCGTCATTGTGGCGCTATAACCCTGCTGCCCGGGGTTCTTTGGGTGAAAACCCTGTCCAGTGATGGACAAGCGACGACGGCGCATCTTGCGTCGTTCCCCTCGTTGGAGGCGTCGTCTTTAGAGACCCTACTCGGTTTTGGCACTTTGCTCCGATGACCAGTGTTGACTACTCCATCGTGGGACATGCTCAAGGGTGTTGATTCCTCCTCATGTGGGGGAAGCAACGCGGTGAATCTGACCAACGGCGTCGGTCTGGTTGCTTGGTGAGGTGTTTTGGAGGTGGGGCATCATGCTCGCTGTCTTGACGGCAACACAAGGAACGAGTCCGAAGCATGGAGGTGTGGCGGATGTGGCGTGGCCCCCGCGCACGAGAGGCGTCCAACGGCGGATGAGGCGAGGCCCCCGCGCGTTGTTTTGCTCGGACTCGGTGTCTTTCATCCCGTCGGATAGGTCCTGCATGGTTGCAACGTCCAGCGAAGGCGTCTACCTTGTTTTCTCTACCAGCGCCGGCTAATGGGGGAGTTCGGATGTCTGTAAGGGTATGGCGTGTGGGTGGGAGCTGCGGTTTTGGTCTCTCTCCGCTGCAGGTGTGTAGGTTGCGGCCGGTGAGTGGTTGTGAGCGGTACCCCGCGTTGATGTCCCAATTCAACCGGGCGAGTTTTAGTTTTTATTTCTTTTCTGTTTTCCTGCCTATGACCTTCCAGGGTTGTAGACTTGTATTTTTTCTGCTATATCAATGAAACACGCACTGTCTTGTGCGGTTCGTTCAAAAAAAATTTTCTTTGGTCCTCAGAATATGTTCTTTACTTCTTTCCTTTTACTATAACTTGTTGTGCAGGTAACTGAGCTGTGTTGGAAGGAGGGTTCTCGTGAGAGCGTCCAACAGCAATTCTTGCAGGTCCTCCTCTCCCCAATTATTATAATCTGTTACCTCTTTATATGGGTCTAGTTGAACACTATTACTGAACTCCTGATTTGCTAACAATTTCTCATTCTCCTCCAGGCTATGGACTCATATGTTGCAGATGAGAAAGTCGGGCTATTCAAGCTTGCCGAAGGGGTGGAGCTCTACCTCTGCCCTTATCAAGGGAAGGCAGCTCAAATACTCAGTAAACACCTGCCAAAGGACCACTCGGGCAGTCAAACCATGGCCGGAATATCTATTGTCGGCGTCTTTGTGTGGCGGAGGTCTCCACGCATTTCTACCGAAACACCCACAAGGCTTGATGATTCCAAGAGGCAGCCAATGTCAATCTCAAGGAAGCAGAAAGCTGTGATTTCAAGCTCAGTGCCGATGCCTTCCAGGCTCAGCAGACCTCCTGCCTCTCATTTTGCCCACTCCAACGAGTGCCCTTGCCTTGGGGAAGATGCAACTGGTGATGCTCCGGGCTTTGGGCACGGGGTCTTGAAGGCTGAGGCTGACCTTCCTGAATACGATTTTGTCAGCGTCTCAACCGGATCCCCCAGCGTCGCGACGCCACATCGCTACCAGAGGCAGCAGCATCTGCAGTCTGTTTCTCCCCCAGCAGACCAAGTCAACCAAATTGTTCACAAGTATAGCAGCATGTATGCTTCAGGGCAGCCTTTGTACGGCGGCGACTACTTACCAGAGTGGGATCAAAGTCGGTATGACGAAATGCAGCTGCCACCAAGCCCCGTACCCCATGTTTACAGTCTGCCTCGGCAACATGCCATGACCATGCAGCCACTCTGGTATCACCGCCACATGCTGCACCCTGCTGAAGCTCAATCTGGGTGGCCGTCTAGTTGGCGGTTCGGCACTCACGCCGCGCAACAGGCCAGGTTTGCTATGGATCCCGACGAGCTGGCCTTTCTGGGAGGAGCGAGGGAGCCATGGCGTGGAAGCCGGAGGCCACGCTAGCGTGTAGCTGATCGTCTCTGGTCCGATCTTGCCCCCGAAATGGTGTATGTATGGCGGGTCATGTTACATAGTAGTGCTCCGTATGCCAGAAGTAGGCTGCCAGCTGTGACGGTATTTATGCTTGCGATTAGGAATTGCGAGACGCAGGTGATGCGGTAACTTAATATTTCAGCGGCAAGACGTCGATGCAGGGCCGAGTACCTTGTAACCTGACGTGACTACATTTCAGCAGCAAGCTGGAGGCGGTTTCAGCTCTCGTGTCTGGACTCTGGAGATGATGTTCTATGCTTGCTCTAAATGGATTAAAATTGCATGCTACCATTCTGGCTTAGTCATGTTGTGCAGTTGGTTTAGGTTTTTCAAACTAGATGTTCCGGGCTACTGAGATCAGTTATCTGACAGCAAAAGGTAAATTAAGAGCAAAACTAGCTCCCAGTCCAGCGTTGCCATTCTCCAGAACCTGCAGGTCGTTCCAGCGCGCCAATAGCAGCAGCACCCGTCTGACCCCGGGAACGCGACGTCCATCAAGCTCCGAGCCGTCCGCGTGTCCCTCCGACCCCAGCCGGTGTCGGGTTGACACTGTCAGCCCGACCTGACGGCGCAGGCAGCGGTCCGGCACCACCGCACCCGCGGAGAAAAATTGGCAGAACGAAGGCGAAGACGCACGCGTCCCAAACGCCCAACGGGGCCACGGGATCGTTGGTTCACTTGGGCCACAGCGCTCCACCGACGGAGAGGCCCTGTGCCCCGTGGCCCGGGCACGAGATCACGGCGCCCGACAGGCTGAAATCTCGCGTGGGCGTGGCTTTGCTCGCCATCACCCCCGCTACCGCCGAGGGATTTGATTGCACGCCAGGACCAGAGCACTGAGCACTGGCTGGATCGAGCCGGCCACGGGACTGTTCGGAAACATGTCCGAGCTCTTTCTTTTCTTTGTCGGAATGGATCATGTACGCAGCACTGATGACCGGTCGAACGCCAAGTGAGGCAGGCAACGGTCCGGGTCCGGGCCGTGAACCTTTTTTGTTTTGTCGGGCCGTGACTCGTAGCGTTCGCGAGCACGCTTTATTTCTACCCCAACGGCTCACACCTCAGACGCTCAACGAACCGAGATCGCGACGCCTGGACTGGAACATCGCAACGTATCCCTGCCTAACACTAACGTCCCTGCCTCGATGAGAGCAGTGACAAGCAGCGGATGCATCGCTAGCTTGCACTCTTTCTGATACGGGTGCTGCGTCATTGCTCTTGCTTAAGCGAGAGGGGACAGCGGACAGCACCAACTCATCGCTCATTTTATTTGTACTACTCTACTCCATCACCATTCACAAGCAACAAACAAACATGTAGCAGAGGGCAACGAGCTTTCATCGGTAGATGGAGGGGGAATAAACAATGCTTCGCATTACAGGCACGCATATATCCATATCCTCCATTAGTGATCGATGATCGATGGTATCTTTATATATGTTCATATATATATAATATATAACGTTCCCGCTCAACTACCCATCCCAACCATGGGAGGATACAGCAACGAACGAACGAACGAATTAACAAATTTAGGCACGCAGCTGGCTGGATTCAATTCACAACAAAATCAGTCGAGGCGCATCATGCCCTTGTGGAAGTGGTCGACGGCGTCGGCGGCGACGCACTGCGTGATGAGCCTGGCGCCGGGCTTGTGCGCCGACGGCCGCACCAGGATGCACGTCGCGATGTAGTCGAGGTTGGTGAGCGGCACCACGTGCACGGGGCACCCCCACCCGTAGTCCACCTCCGCGAACCCCAGCCGCGACCAGTCCGACACCAGCAGCGTCCGGTAGTCCGACGTGATCCGGTACGGGTCCTCCTCCCCGCCGCCGCCGCCGGCGCTCCACCGCGCGAACTCCGACGGCAGCCGCTTCTTCCCCTCCCTGATCAGCCGCACCACGTCGTACACCGGCGCGTCCGCCACCGCCTCCGCCGCCGCCGTCACGCGCATGATGTAGTAGCAGTTGCCGTAGAACCCGTCGGGCAGCGCACCCCTCGCGCCGCCGCCGCGCAGCGCCGCCACCGCCGGCCGCGCGTTCATGGCGAAGCAGACGTGCACGGGCGAGCCCCGCGCGAACCCCGCCGCGCGGGTGCGCGACTGCCACGCCTTGGCGATGAGCACCTCGAAGGCGCTGCACCGGTGGCCCGTCCGCTCCAGGAACCCGGCCTTGAAGTGCTCGATGTAGTCGGTGGAGATGTCCATGGCGGGGTACTGCAGCCGGAGCTCCTCGGGACCGGGAGCGGGCCCACCGCCGCGCCGGGCGGGCACGGGATCGCCTCGCGGCCCCACGCCGGGGACACCAGCGGCGCCGCGTGCCCGCGCGCAATGTCGTCCACCGCCGTCATGAACTGCGCCGCGCCGGGGCCGTCGGCGACCGCGTGGCTGAACCGGAACCCCACCACGAAGCCGCCGCACGCGAACTGCGTCACCTGCATTGCGGAATGAATCGATCAATCGGACGCCATTGCCGTTGACTTCTCCTCCCAAGAATCTCAAACCATCAAAACGCAGACGCGTAGCAGAAGGAAAGGTTGAAATCTTTGCTGGATGGCTTGGTACCTGGACGAGGAGGATGAGCGAGTCCTCGGGGAGGGGATCGGCGGCGGGGTAGGTGGGGTGAGGCAGGAGCTCGTCCTTGGGCACCATGAGAGGGTACTCGAGGTAGTCCACGTCCTCGAGGGTGCAGCTCGCCGTGGCCTCGACGAACCAGACGCCGTCGCCGGTGCAGTCGACCACCAGGTCGCCGTCGTCCGACACCGCGAGGCGGCCGGCGATGGGGTAGTAGCTCACGAGCGCGGCGGCCAGCGCGCGCTCGATGGCCGTGGCGGGCGCCTCGGCGTCGGCGCCGGCGCGGCCCTTGAAGACGTGGAGGGACTCGATGAGCGCGCGCTGCGTCGGGTAGCGGTCGAGCCAGGAGAGCGGGAGCTCGCCGCGGGGCGTCGGCGCCGACGGGGCCACCACCCGCTGCGCCACGCGCGTCACCGTGGCCGCCGCCGCCGCCTCGCGCCGCATGGCGGTGGGGGATCTGGGGCGCCGCCGGCGGTGGACTTGGTGGTGGTGGGTGCGCGCACTGGCTGGCTGGCTGTGGCTCACCTGGGAAGCAAGGTACGACCGGTCCCGGGTTTTATAAGGCCTTTGGTAAAATCGTTGTGTGGCCGCTACGACTAGTTTTTTTTTCTTTTTTCCCGTGCATCGGCCATGAGTGGATTTGAAAAGGATTGCCCACCGCACGATGCGAAGGTGGATCAACTAGATTCAGCCATCGAGGAGCCATCACGAGCCATTTTCCAGAGTGAAACGTTGCTTACACATGTCTTGCAGCACCAGTTGAAGCTGGTGGGTGTTTCCTTCTCGAGAATGGTTCAAGTTCTGTTCTGGGATTGTGACGGCAGAGAGCATTGAAATTAAAGTTGTGTGTGATGTTTATATCTCTTTTGCCTGTTTTTTTCGTCTTTCCTGTGATGAATACTATTTGCATCACGATAGAAAAGTCCCGAGATCTTTCTCGTCCTCCTAATCTCGGCATGATTTCTTCCAACAATCCTCTAACTTGCACGATGTTTTTCTATTTCCTTGCATTGCACGCTCCCATGCCCACCTGTTCTGCTGTCTTGCTCGCTGTTGAAGAAACTACTACCGCTACTTTACATTTCAACGCCCTCCGGCAGCGGTTCTCAGCCTCCTTGGTCTGCAGCACCCTTCCAGTTCCACACTCCCACCTCACTGCCCCGCTTGTCGTTTGCCTCCCAATGTCATGTCCCTCAAGGGCCGGTTTGGAACCGCGGTCCCGAAAAGCGCTTCTCAGATAAGCTGTATAAACATGATAATAGAGCTTATTTGAGAAGCGGGTTTGAACCAGCTTCTGCGTTTTAGTATAAATGAGAGCGATGGGGAGAATCGTGGCAAAAAAAAACTGTAAAAGAGCTTGCCGTTTGGCTTCTAATTTCAGCTTATTTTGGCCATAAGCTGAAGATAAACCGTTCAAAACAGGGCCTAAATCCAGTTGCCTCACGAAACCTCATGCTTTTAGTTTGTTAATATTTTTAGTCAGCCGAAAACACCGAAGACTAGAGTGGTGAAATGCCGAAATATACTTTTAGACCGTAATATTACAGATTTGACATACTTTCACAAAAAAACTGTCAGTTCCAGTTTTTCGGAACATTTTATTTCATCGCCAGATTAACTTTTTCTCGTCGATCAAAACGTTGTAAATCTTCAAAAAATAATAAAAAAGAGCGTTTGTGAGCTAGTGGTGCTCGCGTCCTTACTGGTACGATTGCTTGAACAAGTAGGCCGGGTTCAAGCGTCTGCTGCCATACGCACTAAAGCGCGTAGATCACTGAACTTTTCATACGTTTGAACCGGTATAACCGTTGAGTTCTGAACTTGGTGACAGGGACACCGTACCGCCGGTTAGACAATAACTTCTTCTTTTTGTTTTTTGGACAGAGACAGTTTGGTGAAAATGTCACATCGGACACTGTAGCGCACTGTAGCACATTTCGTTTGTTTGTGGTAAACATTGTCCTACCATGACCTAACTAGGCTCAAAAGATTCGTCTCGCCTTGTACATCAAAATTATTTACTTAGTTTTTTTATTTACCCACGTTTAGTGTTCCATGCATGAAGAGAGATTTGATGTGATTTGATGCGATAGGTGGATAGTGAAGTTTGGAGAGAGAATTTTTGGGTTTTTGGTGGAAGGCCATTAACTTGTTTACGCCGCGGCACGTATGCAGCGTTTGTCAATGCCCCTGCGTGGCTGCGTGTGTTCTGGAAGCAAAGCTGGCGTTCTTTTTTTTACCTTTTTTTTTATTACAGCGAAAGTAGACGGTCACCACCAGCGTCTCCGTCTGACCCGTGTGCAGCTCGATCGATCATCGGAGTAGTGGACCGCATCAAAGGTCACGTACGATCCGGACCAAATCGAGCTAGACGGACTCCATCAAATTAACCTGACGCGAGGCCTAGAAATCTTCGTGCCTTTTGCTGCTATTTTCTCATGTCTTCTCGGTTAAGTGAGGTATATATATAAAGACATTTCGTTTTCGTTTATCTTCTCGTGAACTGAAGGCAGGCATGGCGTCATGGTTTAGTTGGAGGAAAGTGGCCGGTCACCGCACCTCACCTTCCTCCCAGGCCTCGGTCATGGGAACAGGGGAGGCACTGACGCGAGAACGACAGAAATTTCAGTAGAGATCGCAGAGGCAGTCGTCAGCAGGGACACAGCTTTGTTCCATGAGCAGGTACTACAAATATCGTTACTATCTTTTATTTTAAATTACTATTTATTTTTCTATAACATTTAATCATTCGTCTTATTTTTATGAAAATATTATTTATTTTGTTTGTAATTTATTTATTTTATTGAAGGTAATCTATTAGTTTGTATATTTAAACTAAATTTTGAGTAAAACAGATGATTAAATGTTAAAGGAAAAGGTTAATATGAATACTAATTTTAAATGGAGAGAGTACTAAATAGGTAGGTGAAGTAGGGCCGGGCCATGAACTCGAGCAGCTTGCCATTGTTTTTTTTTATTATCAGGAAAGTTGTAGCATTGTTGTTCTCTCTTGGCTGAGATTCTGGATTCGTTATCCTATTTCAGGTGACAGTTGGCTCGTAGCCGGCATGCCAGCTGACCGGCGATCGGAGGCATCTCTGGAATCTGGATAGTGGGCAGCACGGCACTGACCTTGCCTCGCTCGTCGGCCTGCAACTGCAGCCCGGCTCGCAGCCTAGTCACCGCTCGTGGATCACGAGCACTTGTTTCGTCGACGGAAATTGGTCTCTGAAATAGTTAGGGTTTTGTTTGGAATTGGTGCATGAAATCGTTAGGACGGAATTTGGTTTCAGAAAGCAGACAGAGAGGTTTGTGTTAACAAACAAGCAGCAGCTGGGAAATGGGTTCTATAGGGCCCCAAGTCCCCAACTTCTCCTTGTGGGCTGAGTTAGGGCCCAGACTGGTTCGTGTCACGCACCCCAACCACCACCAGTCCACCACCGTGCGATTCCATCGGAGCAGGCCGGGCCACGTTGAGAAACAGTCCAAATTATTAACTGGACCAAGGGCAAACCAGTCTGCAGTCGGAGGCGCACAAGGAGAAGCGGCCCAAGGCATGGCCTGACTGCTGAAGCGGAGACGGCCTTTTGCACCCTGCTGAATTTCGCGTGGCTTGTCCATCGCCACCGGCCCAAGGAAAGCGCGCCAACTCATATTGGCTTGTCCATCGCCACACATAATCCCTGATTATCATTTCCACGCACCACTCATATTTCATTTTAAATAAATAAGGAGGGATGCCGGTTATATTAAAAAATAGAGAGACATTATAACTAATAAAAAAGAACAACATTGATCAATTGGATTAGCGTATTAATAACAGCTCCAAGCACTACTCAACTTAAACAAATGACAAGAACAACTTTACCCAGTTAAATCGAGACACGGTACGATGAGAAAGGGACGTTGGCTGGTTGCATTGAGGCATCAACTCCACCACACCATGTGTCGCACAACGCCACCCCTCCACCATAGCTCCGCTATTCCATCGCCAATACCTCAGCAGCAAAGCTAGATGCCTCCACCAGAACACCATTCTCACCGGCACTCGACACTCGATTTTGGCCATGGTAGTACTTAAACTTGCATCTTTGATTTCTGGACCTATAGACGCAGACGCTCATAAACACACACGCATACTCACCCCCTATAAATACACGTACACAACTAGGGCTGGACAAAATGCTCAAAGCTCGTTAGCTCGATTGGATCGCAGCCGGCTCGGCTCGACTCCGCTCGGCTCGTTGCATATTTCTAACGAGCCGAGCAAGAGTTTTTGCTCGTTAGTATAACGAGCGAGTTCAAGCCGGCTCGCGAGCTGCTCGTAAGCTAAACGAGCTAGAAGATTTAATAGGCTAATGAGCAAATTATTAATTAATAATAATATATGTATACTATATGCGTAGTTCTAGATGATGTTATGATTATATTCTATTATTATAGTATGATAGAGTAGATTTTGAAGGTATTAAGACCATATAAATACTATAATTTTTTATATTATATATATTATTGTGGCAATTTTAAATTTAACCCTAGCTCGCGAGCTTAACGAGCCAGCTCGCGAGCTTAATAAGCCGAGCCGAGCCAGGATTTTTGCTCGTTTCCTTAACGAGCCGAGCCGAGCTGGCTCGTTTAGCTAACGAGCTCGAACGAGCCGAGACAAAACGAGCCGAGCTCGCTCGATATCCACCCCTATACACAACCCTACTCTATGAGCACCTCCAAAAGCCTGAACCGGTAGATTTTGACATTGACGAGGTCACCACGGGCACATCGCTGTCGACGATAACGTTGCCTACTATTGAAAGAATAACGTCGGTTAAATTTTGGAATAAATTCAGAAAAATGTGACAACAATGCTGAGTCGAGGACTCAAACCCTGATGAGCGGGTTCCACAAAAAAAATCTTACCAACTCATATATAATCAGTTCATTGCACGGTCACCTTTTAATACACATGCTAGAGAATTTTTCGTAACTATGGTGGTTATATCATCTAAATAAGCTTAACGTAGATTGGCCTCATCGTTTTTTTTTGTGAGAGCATGCGTAAACAATCAGCTTGAAAATGTAATAACGTGTAAATAGACTGGAATGATTTTCTTTTTTTTTGCTACTAATAACACTAGTAGAAAAATTCACATTCGTCTGTGTACATTTAATACATAATATAATAGACCTGATATGATATTAAAGGTGATATAGAGCTATTTTAGTACGGGGTCTAAATTTGAAAGTCCTCGGACCCATTTTACTATTGATGAATAACACCAATCGATATTAAATGTACGCTTTAGTACTATGGAGACGATGAGGAGGACGACGAAAAAGCCTAAAAAGAGTGCAGGTCTCTTCCAGCACAGACGTCTCAACGATGGTACTGTGAGTAGTAGTGAAGTCAAGGTTTAACGCCCTTTGCTAGAATATGCCTGCACAAAACAGCCAGAAGAAGCCCCGACGACCGGTTGCAGTTGCAGAGCGGCGCCGCTGGGGTGGATATGCTCATCAGCTTGGACGGTGCAGAGCTACTACATCATTTAATTTGTAGCAGCGTCCCCTCTCTCACTTACGTGGCCATCAGATCATAGATCGAGCTGCAGTATGGTGGCAAGTCCCCGATCGAAGAGCGGCAGGACGGCCACCGTACGTACAAGAACAAACCAACAAGGCAACAACCACGTACGACGTAGTTTTCCTTGGAAATGGAAAAGGAAAATTAAAGAGACCTATCATATCCATGTCGTTGAGGCAAGCTAGCAGAGCCTATTAGCAGGGGTATCGTGAGTTCGTGACTGCTAGCATATAAAGCTTGGTCCTGCTCGACTGAAGTCATACACTCTACCATCACCGATCAACCTAACCACCCAACAGCTCCCTAGCTTTGCTCACGAGGTTTTGTCGGCATGATGAAAGTCAATAACTAACGTCTGCCCGATACTGCTGCATGAAATGAAGTGCTATGTAGTTTGGTAGTATATCACCTTTTCTAGTCTTCGAGTGATAACATCAGAGTATATTAGTATATAGAGATGCATGACGACCATCGGTTGCTGACAAACCAATTGTTCTCCTTCACTTCTCAACGCTACCACCAACTACGACGGAAACCCGGCCTCTCGCGGATTCCTCGCACAAGTGTCCAAACTAACCCGGCCGGGCACATACACTAATCCGGTCGCCTGCAGCCATGCATATCACCCATGATCCATGGACACTCAACAGCTATTATTAGGCCCCGTCCGGCCTCTCTCTTGCCTGCACGTGTAACGGCTAGCTTTCCAAGCGATCGATCGATGGCACGTACGGCTTTATCAAGCCGATTGACCAACATCGCCCAGCAAAACCGAATAGTCCAATCGATCAGTCCACATCGATCTCATATAATCATCGATCGGTTGCCATCAGTAAGTTGTTAGCTCCGGAACAGATCTAGCCTTCAATTTCCTCTGCTGTCGGGCTCATGCAAGCTCACTCCAAGCTTTTTTTTTCTTTGCAGAAAGCAGGGCAGGGTACGTGTTGGGGGCCGCTAGATCTGGACAAAATATTTAAAGCTCGTTAGCTCGTTCGGATCGCAGCCAGCTCGGCTCAGACTCGACTCGGCTCGGTACATATTCCTAACGAGCTGAGCAAGAGTTTTTGCTCGTTAGTATAGCGAGTGAGTTCGAGCTGGCTCGCAAGCAGCTCGCGAACCAAACGAGCTAGAAGGTTTAATAGACTAATAAGCAAATTATTAATTATTAATAATATATGTATATTATATGTGTAGTTTTAGATGATGTTATGATTATATTTTATTATCATATTATGATAGAGTAGATTTGAAGGTATTAATACCATATAAATACTATAATTATATATATATATTATTGTGGCAATTTTAAATTTAACTCTAGCTCACGAGCTTAATGAGTTGAGCCGAGTCAGGGATTTTACTCGTTTTCTTAACGAGCCGAGCCGAACTGGCTCATTTGGCTAACGAGCTCGAACAAGCCGGGCTGTCTCGACATCCACCCCTAGGCGCCGCAGGCCCGCAGTCCTACGAGTGGGTTGCAATTAAGCCGATCACTGTGCTGAACTGCTGATGATTCGTTCGCTGCACAAAAAGGTCGCTTTGTGCACGAGTAAGGCCAGGTTACTGTAGAGCTAAGTCAGCTGCAACTTTTAACCTCCACATCAAGTGGGTGTACCACGGAGTAGGAAGGGCTTGTGTGCAACGGCTAGCTAACCGTGTCCTTGTGGTACGGCAGGGAATAGGTGCAAGAAATTAGACTCTTGCGATGTGAACGTTCACCAGTAGTCGATTGACAGCAGCTTTGGATTTAGTAATTAACTGTACCCTTAGACGTCAAATGACCGACCGACACATCTTGAAGATTATCGCCCCGACTGCTAGATAGTTGTGTCTCGTACTGCATTTCTTTATTTAAGTGCGTAGTACACATTTAGATGATGTTCAACCTCACCGATCGTCTTTAGATGAACATTAATTAGCTCAAATATGCATAGACTTTTGTTGATCTTGTGATACAAAATTGATGTCATTGAAATCATATTTGACAGTGCTTTTGAAGGTAATGCAGACTACTCTGATCTGAAACGAGGGCATGGCTTAGTGCATTAATTCCCTGCAGGCACGGCACTAGTGTCTAGTGGAAGCTGGCGGACAGATCGTACGACAGGATTCTTATCTGAGTTTCAATTTTTAGATACGATTTTCTTCCAACTCATTAATTTTTTTTCAAATTCGTTTGAACCACCATTTTATTTAGAATTAGTGCAACAAAATAAGATCCAATATGACTAAATTTTTATTATATATATATTTTTTAGAATCAATATTTTCAGTATGTTATTTCAACAGTTCAGATAACTATCTCAACATATTATTCAAGATGCAAGTGGGGCGGGTTTCGCCGCGAACCCACCGGCTCAACCCGCGCTGCGAACCTGCATGACCCGCGCCGCTAGCCCGCGTCGCTAAAGTGGACAACGCGGCTGTGCCCGCGGTGCCCAGCGGCGCCGCAATGCCCGCTAACAAATCAGCGTATTCACCACCACATCCAAACACCTCCGTCATCTGTACAACAGCGATGAATGGTTCAGAGCTGAGGACATCGATGTCCATCTTGTTGGCCTTGCGGATTGGATGGCGTCATGGCGAGCTCGAGCGCTTGATCTGATTTAGAAGGAGGTCCGTAGCGTGAAGATTTACAGCGGCGACTGTATCATGTCCAGTGTGTGCGGCGATGATGCGGGTTGCCGTAATGCCCGCCAAACAATCGCGGCGGCATGCGGGCAGCCGCGTAAGCCTGCATGTTCCCTTGCGGCCGGTGCGGACGCGGGGCGGGCGGCTGCAACCCGCCCCGCTCATATTATACACACGACTTCAACATTTCCACACTTGTATAAGTAAAGAAAATGGCTAGTATTAGTCACAAAATATCATGTAGCATGGTGATGTGTGGTTGCTTTTGCTGGACTTTAGCCCTAGGTTCGAATCTTAAGTAGTGCATTTTTTTGTATTTAAATGCAACAAGCATGCCATCAACAAACTCAACCACTTTTTGTAATTTTTTCTCTAATGTTGATCCATGATAAATTTTTGACAACGTTACTAGTTACTGGACTATATTGTGATAGTTTTGTTAAAATGTCACTATATTTTGGGTCTAATATCCATTCATGCAAATATGTGACGTTTTCTAAATCTATTATAAAAAATCCGTCATAGATTAAATAGTTTGTTGTAGCGAATGTTGATCTAATTTATCCGAATTGTTGAACTAAGTTTGGAAAAAATATTGAACCTTGTATTTGAAAATGTTGGCTACATTTGTTCAACACATTGAGCATATTAATTTAATTTTTATGTGAAAAATGTTAAAATGGTATAATTAGAATGCTGAAAAATTGTTTCTGAATGTTGACTACAACAACATACATCTTATTAGTACATACTTAACTAGTGATGTTTAGAAAAATTAAGAAAACAAATTTACGTGTAAGTACATCTCCACCGCTGCATATGCTACGAACAAGTAATGCTATACAAATTCTTTGACTTGAGAAGTACTATCAACCATGCATGTGCGCTCATGGCTTCTTTTGTTGCACTACTCATCGATTCATATTTTCTACATCCCTCTGTTGTTGGGATTTACTGGGCCCTAAGCCATCTGTGTTAACCAGCGCACGGAAGCCATATAGAAGCGCCCCAATCTAAATCACCGAGATATATACATCTTGGATGCACCTTTTAGTTCTATTTAAACGGGAGCATGTTGAACAATATTCCAAACAGAATTGTACTCTTCCCTACAAAATTCCTGCGTTCCTAACCAACCCTAGTTATTTTCTTCGCACTCTATTCCCCCGTCCCAGGTATAGCATCCCACTCCAAGTTCCTCCGCAACGGTGCATGTGCACCTATAGTTCAAATCACGCAGTGAGTAGTGCAAAAAAAAGAAGGAATTCGCACCGACGACCTAACCAAAATAAACAAGAACGTACACGTACAAAAAGGCGAAGTACTTTGTGTGATGAGATCATTTGATGTGGACATACTAACCAACTGCAGGTTTGTTATTAAAGATCACCAAATATATCCCAGATTGGAGGGCAGTACGTAGCCGTTTAGATTGTCAACTGCGCTTAGCTTGCCATATATCTCGACATATAGCCTTCGATCCGATCGAATTGCCGCTTCATTGGGTTGTTAGTGCATACGGAGTGTATCCCAGATAGCTCATTGGGTTACCTTGTCAACGACAGATGGATATGATGGTGCAGTAGCATCTCTCTCGTTGCTGTCTGATTGTTTATTCGATCACTTGCACTGTTTCTATATGTGCTGTGCCTGCTTGCTGTAGTTAGGTACTAGTACGAAGCCACGAATTATTAGAGGGTGGGTCCTAAACTAAGGTAAATAGTAGTATGATTGTGATCATTAATGTAGTTAATTTCTGTGCACACGGAATAATGGTATAGTACGCCGTATGCTAGGGCAGCCTAATTAATGTGAAGATTCAACGGAGCAAACCAATGGAAGTATGTGTACGTGATCACAGTACGCAAGGAGCGCAGTTGGTGTCCTTGCAATTTTAGTAAGGTCGTATTCCGTATTCCATAAACATCGCCTACATACTCCTTGAGTACGTCGACTTGGCACGAGTACTTCCGATGGTTTTGTGTCGTTGAATGTTGGTTGACTTGTATGCTGCCGTAGCACGGCTGTTATTCGTTGTACAGAAATTTACTACATAAACTCCAATGAGACCAGTTACAATATTTCAAATAAGTTTGTCCTGCACTTCCTTTAATTTTCGGCAGAGTTTGACGCACATCAAAAAGCTAGGTAGCAAGCTAACCTTGACAATTATCATTTCGAATATGACAGGAAAATTTAGGTACCGAAGACAAATTCTATACGCAGAATTTGACACTCCCTCCGTATCGAAATATTTGTCGCCGTTGACTTTTTTCTACAACTTTGACCATTCGTCTTATTCAAAAAATTATGCAAGTATCATCCATTTTGTTTGTCACATGCTTTACTATTGTAGGTATTTTAAGCTTGACTTACCCTTTTGCATATTTGCGATAATTTTTTGAATAAGACGAATGGTCAAAGTTGTAAGAAAAAGTCAACGGCGACAAATATTTCGATACAGATGGAGTATATTTTTAGTAGTCGCTCCTTTGAGAAATTGAGCTTGACAATGAGGTTCCTGACACCTTCGTTTGAAAAATGGACGGTTGATCATGAACTCTCAACGTCCTCTGCATACCAGGCATGAGGAGTTCTTCATTGGACAACAGGCGATCAAGGATGCGAAGACAAGAACGCCGCCTAAATGCAAGCTATTTATTTGGGAGTACTCCGTGATAGGTGCTGGACGGCCTGGAGAAGGAAAAAGCTTGGGCTTCAGGACTGAGACCTATGCTCCTTTTGCCTACAGGATTTAGAAACGATCTCCCACCTTCTCATTGGCCGCTAGTAAACCAAGGTTGCCTGGTTCTCCTTTCTATAGAAGGTGGGATGGGAAACCTTCCCCCGGATGGTCAGGTTACTGAGTTCACTGATTGGTATTTAATTACTTGCTAGAAAGAAGATTACCAAATCATTATGGAAAGCCTTCGATTCCCTTGTGATCCTCATCTCGTGGATGTTTTGGAAGGAGAGGAACCAACGAGTTTTTGAACAAGAAACGGATCGAATACGGAGCTCATGTGGATAATCATTGAGGAAGACTGGACCTGGGTGGTATAGCTGGGTACCCACCGTTGTCGGATTTGCTACAGTGGGCACATTGCAGTAGGAGTAGGGTCGATTGTAATAGGGTCGCTAATCCTTCGCGCATATAATTATGTAATGGAACTCCATGGGGCCATCCCCTGCATGGTCACGACATTAACTTGTAAGTTTGGTTCCCTTTTAATGAAAAAGATGTCAAGACACGGTTGCAAAAAAAAGATATATTTTTAGTAGTGGAGCATGCAACTCAATACACACACAATATTTTTATTTTTTTTAAAATCAAACCTTGCATAATTTTGCCAACACTTGTCAAATTCTATGAATATTTAGTGTACAAAAATTATACAACAAGATATACATTTCAAAATGCTCTCACATTTTGTAGTAAACTTCGAAGTTTGACGCAAGCAAAAAAAAGGACAATTCCTTGATGCGAATGATTATTGGTCTGATTGCTGAGGTGGGATATGAAAATATGAGAGGAAATTTGCGTCTGAAAGCAACTGATCATAGGTTAGTTAGTAAGGTTTGTTGTGGTGAAACTTGTGCACCCGGATTCAAATTCTCAACTCGGTACATATATCAGATTTTCCTGCATTTATTACAGAAAATAACCATTGCTAGTATTTCAGTGATAGATGATGCCCCCTCGAAATCCGGACGTTGTCAGCCCAATGTCTCAGATGTGCTCATAAGCATACGGTTTGCATGTATGTATGCATAGGGGTGAGTATGCATGCGTGTGAGCATCTAGGTTTGTAGTGGTACTTTGAAAAAAAAACTGCACCTGAAAATTTTATTCTTTTTTAAATATTTTTTTCCTGAGATAGCTAGGCAGATAGATACACAGGTGAAAGGACAGGGCTTCTTGAAATGCTGAAGAAGAAGGAACCTTACTTTTGCTTGTAGTGTTTGTATCCTGAAACCGGATGGAATCTGTTGTACCTTCTACTAGAATCAAACGATCAAATAACGATGGAACGACCACCAAACAAGCAAAACAGTGATAGATGAAACTGGTTGTAACCGCAATGTTTCTCTGCTTTTCATCAATCAGTTTTACGGGTAATGAACGATGATTTCGAACATGGGGATCTATCCTTCCTCGGTGACTGAAGCTTTGTGAGTCGTGACGATGTATGACAATGGAAAGCCAAGACAACTCGCTGAAAGTTATGTTCCCTGGCAAACGAAACGTCACATCTAATAGCACTAGCTTGCTTTCTGCAAGTTCCAGATAATCAATTTTGCACCAAGTTCCGGATCATCAATTACCATGCGTCTTGACATTTTGCCATGCTTGCATACTCAACCAGCATGGGTCCATGTATCTAGTTTCTTTTAAAAAATAAAGCATTTTCCATCCATATGCACCGCATCTTAAAACAGTGTTCAATTATGAAATAAAGTTATTTACATCAGTCGGTGAATTCATTTGTAGATTACCGCCACTTGTAATAAATTACTATGCATGGTAAGTAGTCCATGGACAGCCAGTGTGCGTGTTCAATTGTGAAATCAAGTTAGGCCGTGATGAATGTGAAAGTGCCGCCTGTTGTTGTTGTTTTTTTTTGAACAACAGACTAAATCGTCAGTTTTGTATCTAATTCAGCTGGTGCAGTCGCGACGGAATCACGAAACAGTGACGCATCAAACTAATGGAATCTGTTGACCTATGCACGATGGTGCAGACGTACGTGCAGTGATCGAGGCATATAATCTGCAGTTCTAAGCGCAAGGTTCCCTACCTTCCCTTTCTTCAATTATCCGTGTGAAAAAAAAAAGAAAATGTAGCTTTAAGTTGGCACACAACCACCGCCCGAGATTCCGATAGAAACCATGCGCTAGCTGTTCACAGTGTAACGCCACTCATAATAATGTCACTTGAAAACATGCATGTAAGGCAAATAACCCCGTGGAATGTCGAGTGCTCAATTTTGAAATCAAGTTAGGTATTTACTTTTTGTAAGCCAATTAATAAAGTATTCAAAATTATTGTTGAGCTGATGATGCATCAAGTACGTCGCCAAAAACGTTTAGATAGATTCAAATGCAACAACCAATTAATAATATACCCAATAGCTTAGGTATTAAACAAGGAAAACATGTATAACATGCTTCGATAGTGTTAAATAAGCCAGGAAAGATGATGGTTGTCATCATCTCCGAGTGAAAAGAAAAGATGGTTGCGGTCTAGTCAGGAAGCATCTACGCGAAGTTCGGCTACTCTCGATCTTCTAAGTGTGGCACACAACTGAACTTAATTAAGAGTAAGATAAAATCCACTTTGATACCGTGTTGCACATACACTAACTAGACAACCAAAGTGTTTAGGATGACAAGAAAATATTGACAAGAAGATTCTACATTTGCTATATGTACAACCACTTTCAACAAACTAATAAGTAACTTATCAACTATAAACCATTTCTTCTAAAAAAAACTATAAACCATTTCACGCCATCAAAATACACCATTATGTACGCATACATAAAAGGTAGTGTGGAATAGTCATTACTTTCTTCTTTCTCCACATTCTCGCGCCTCGATCTACACGTCAAGAAGAGCTAACAAATCATTGTCCATTGGAGGATATCAAAGGGTTCTATATTAGTGTGTGTATATATAGACTTATGTGTACTGTATTGTGTGTATACGGTTCGATTATTTTGATATGGCTGCTAATAAGTTGGGAAAAAACAAAGGACCGGTAAGATTGGCACGTCGATTTTCAGCCAAAATTTTGTGAAGACTTAATTGAAATTTCGAATTCTAGATGAATTCATTATGGCTAAAAAATCACTGGCACTGCCGATCGATTTGCCGGTAAGGCCAAACCACCACCGAAATTCGAAACCCACGGTGCAATTGCGGTGGCAGGACCAACACGACAAATGAGATATTGTGGAGGCCGTATACTCTGCACCAACGTGCAAGGCGGCAGTACAGCATAAACCTTGAGTTGTAGGCGCAAGGTGCAACATCTCATATATCCTTGCCTTTTAGTCAATACAATAATTTGAAAACATATAAAGTGTAGCAGGAAGTTGGCGCCCAACTACCGTTTCTCTGCCCCTATAAAAACCCTGCGCCACTCGCTATGCAACACCACCCCCACCGAGCAAACCTCCATCCATTTCTCCCAAGCCCCAGCCAGCTAGCGAGACGATCGAGCTAACTACTAGCTGACAAAACCGCCGCGCCATGGGCATCTTCACCGTGACCAAGCTTTCCGAGGGCCCCGTCCGGCCGTCCGCCGCCACCCCGTCGGAGACGCTGCCCCTCGCCTGGGTCGACCGCTACCCGACCCACCGCGGCCTCGTCGAGTCCACCCACATCTACCGCGGCGGCGTCGCCGACATGCTGGTGCCGCCGCCGGCGCCGGCGGCGGCAGCCGAGGGCTGCTACGCCGATGACGACGCCGCCGCCCTGCCGCCGCCGGCGACCAACAAGAAGACGATCAAGTCCCCGGCCGCGGTGGTGCGCGGCGCGCTGGCGGACGCGCTGGTGCACTACTACCCGTTCGCCGGGCGGATCGTGGAGGGCGCCGCCCCCGGGCGCCCCGCCGTGCTGTGCTCGGCGGAGGGCGTCTACTTCGTGGAGGCCGCCGCCAACTGCACCCTCGCCGACGTCAACTTCCTGGAGCGCCCGCTGCTGCTCGCCAAGGAGCAGCTCGTGCCGTGCCCGCCGCCGGAGCTCTGGCCCGTCGAGCCGCACAACAGCCTCGCCATGATACAGGTGGATCTAATAGCTACTTGCTTGTCCACTTTGCACTGAACATGTTTCCTTAATTCTCCATGGGTGTGTGTTGGCCCGTCGGTGATGGAGACAAGAGCAGTTGGATCCGACGAAATGATATTCACCAACTACTGTGCTTACACAATATCGGGGACTTTGTTATCTTTTTCATATATAACCATATATAGCATATGCATGTGCATACTTAGCGTAGCTTAATTTGAACAAAAAGTAAAACCTGTCAGTGTTCGTTAGAAGTCAACTGTCAGGCGTGCAATAGCTCTCTTTTTTTTTCTTCTTCAGTTTGAAGTCACAATAGCTACTAATACATTTTTTTTTGAAGCAACTACTAATAGAAAACATTAATACTTTCCTGAATTGGTGGTGTGATTTTTTTTAATGTCATGATCGTCTTGATTCAGGTGACGACCTTCACCTGCGGCGGCTTCGTGGTGGGCCTGCGCACCAACCACGCGGTGGCGGACGGCACCGGCGCGGCGCAGTTCCTGAACGCCGTCGGCGACCTCGCCCGCGGGCTACCGGAGCCCCGCGTGAAGCCCGTCTGGGCCCGCGACCTCTTCCCCGACCCGGACATCAGGCCCGGCCCGCTCCCGGAGCTGCCGGTGCTGGCCCTCGAGTACATCGCCTTCGACTTCCCCACCGCCTACCTCGACAAGCTCAAGTCCCAGTACGCCGCGTCCACCGGCGGCAAGCTCTGCTCCGGCTTTGACATCGTCATCGCCAAGCTCTGGCAGTGCCGGACGCGCGCCATCGCCGCCGCCGGCGGCGGCGCCGACGGCGAGGTCAGGCTCTGCTTCTTCGCCAGCGTCCGCCACGTGCTGAAGCTGCCGCCGGGGTACTACGGCAACGCCATCTTCCCGGTGAAGGTGTCGGCGGCGGCGGGGAAGGTGGCGGGGTCGTCGGTGATGGAGCTCGTGGGCATGGTGCGGGAGGCGAAGCGGCGGGTGGCGGAGGAGTGCCTGGGCTGGGCCGAGGGCCGCACCGGCGGGCGCGACCCGTTCCAGATGGCCTTCGACTACGAGTCCGTGTACGTGTCGGACTGGAGCAAGCTCGGGTTCTCCGACGTGGACTACGGCTACGGCGCGCCGGCGTCCGCCGGCCCGCTGGTGAACTGCGACCTCATCGCGTCGGTCATCGTCATGAGGGCGCCGGCGCCGCTCGCCGGGACGCGGCTGCTGGCCAGCTGCGTCACCAAGGAGCACGCCGACGAGTTCGCCCGCAGGATGAGGGAGGATCTCGTCTGAATCATCGGTCGCGCTGGCGTGCATGCGTGAAGGAACTCGGCTGCCGTACCTACGACTATACGTACGTGTGATGAGAGCTATACGAAATGGTATTGTATTGTATTCCTGTGTGGATGACAACTACGTACATGACAGTGGCACGTACTGGATGTGTGTACGTGTGCAGACAAATTCTTCGGGGAGTTATCTTTTTTTTTGACACGTTCAGGGAGTTATATATCTTGAGTGGTGACTGACGAGGAAGCGTCAGAATGTGCTCCAAGAAAGTTATGTTTGAACTTGTACACTCTAGAATATACACGCTCGTGTGTCTGGTTCGTGAAAAAAGTCGGTTACACCCTAATGTCTGTATATAGTATTTGAGTGGATGTAAAGTACGTATAACAATCCATATCATTCATCCGTGTGGAGTTTTGACGTGTACTCCGTACATCCATATGTACCCCATTTGAGTAATAAATTTGAGTAATATTGTAATAAATTGAATTAGTAAGTTGGTTAGCGAGCTTCATAATACTTTCTTGTGCGTTCTTTCCATCAGACCTTGTCCAACGATATAAGATACTTAGCTCTAAGAAGGAGAGAGAAAAGGAACATGATCAACAAGTTTATTAATACAGTGAGAGAAAAAATAGCTAAGAGAATATGTGAGACTACCTCTTCTTCCCACACCAGCTCTTCGGTCACTTTGGCTACTGTTTATAGAGTAAAAAATTAATTTAGCTAGTTTAGAACTAGTCCATTGAAGGACATTATAATAGTGGTGTTGCTATCCCTGTCGTGTAGATTAAATAGTTCCGTGCCTCCCTACAGCTTACATGCAGCTTTCATTCCTCATCGCAGAAAATGAGCTCATACACCTCCCCATCTATGTACTTAGTAGAGCTGCCATAATATCCGTGTGCATGAGCAGTACGCCTATTAGTCCAAGCTCTGCATAGTAAACTCTGCAAGTCGTGTACTTGCACCGTACCTTTTCTTATTAGAAAGCACAAGATTAAGAAACTGATGCAGCATCGATCACACCAAACTCCAATGCAATAAACGGCTACAACGAAGACCTGTCTAATTATCTACAAGATCTCTAAAAATAAGCGAAGAATAGTGAAGGCAGCCCAAACAAATGATGCATGGATCACCGACATCAACCTAATGGCAATTTCATCGTCTGATCAGCTCAGAGAATTCTCTCACCTATGGGAAAAGGTTCAGACTATTCAGCTAAACAATGACGTCCCGGACTCAATTACTGTTAACAAAACATGATGAGTACACCTCGGTATCGGCCTACGAGGCGCAGTTCTTATTATGCAATCTCATCGCCTATGGAACATCTGATCTGGCGCGTGTGGGCACCACCGAAGTGCAAATTCTTTCCATGGTTAGCCTATCAAAATCGTGTATGGACAGCGGATAGACTAACCACACGCAGACGGCCCAACCAAAAGACATGTATGATATACCACTCCCATGATGAGACCCTGCTTCATCTGTTGACGCAATGTCGCTACAGCCTCAAGATCTGGGATACGAGTTTCATGGGTAGTGACACACGTACCAACGAGAGCCGACTGGACGGGCTTCACCTCCATCAGTGAATGGTGGTCACACACATGTCATATTAATGGAGCCCTGTGGAAGGGCTTGCGATCCCTGATCATCTTAGTGCGTTGGGAACTCTGGAAAGAACGGAATGCACGAGTTTTTAACCGCAACTACTTATGACCGCATCAGCTATCTGCAAAAAACAAAGAGGCTCGTTGTTGGGTACTAGCTGGGGCAAAGCACTAAGGAGAAATCCTTGGTTTTCAGGAGTAATCCTTTTTCCTCTGTATAGTTTTTTTTTGTTTTGATTAGTTTCTTTGGCCTAGGCCTATATACAGCTCTTCTTTATAAATATAATTCTGGCAAGTCTTACTAGCATTATGTTTTAAAAAAAGACATGTCCAATTTGTGTAAAGACATGCATTCCACATGCTTGACAAAATGCTACTTTAATCCAGAAGTGGTCCTAAAAAAAGCGGCTTACATGGCTATATATTATGGGTTATTTAAATAAGATTTTTGCAAAGTTCTTGGATATAAAAGTCCACATTAGGTTATATTCTTTACTTTTATAGAAAAGAGTGATTCTATAGAATAGCTCTACATAAAATTAGCATAACGATAAGCAATTTTTTTGACATGCTAACTAAGGCAGGTTAAGAACTATAATCCGGTATTAACAACTAAAAGACAAAATTTCAAATTAAAACTGATATAATTTAATTTTATTATTTCTTCAAGGAGCAACATAATGATTGATAATGTCAATCACAATGATGATTAAATATTGAAAGGAGGTCCCGTGGACAATCCTACATAATCTACTCACTAAAGCTTTCTACTTACCCTAATTTATTCAGAAAATTAGTTTGGATTTTGTGAACAATATTTGATCTAATTTTAGGTATAGAGTTATTACCAATAAGCAAATAAGGTTCTATCAAGATATTGTTGTGAACTATGGGTAATGGGGTTACTAGACTCATCATTGATAATGGACACAAAGCCCATTACCAATGACAGTCATTAATAACGGGTCTTATGTTGACGTCTGTTACCATGTTACCAATAACAGTAATTGGTAAAGGTCATTGAAGACGGGGCTCACCCCTACTTTACCGGTCATCTTTTTCCCTAAGAGCCACAATTTTTTTCACTTTTTTGTAATATATTACCTTCTCAAGATTTGAACCCTAGACTTGTTGGTTCGTGCAAGCCTCGCCTATCCACAGTACCACACTATCATTGGTGCTTGGAAGGATGATGCAGTCCTTTTATATAAATATTTTAAAATCTTTTTAAAATTTCTATAGACCACACTTTAAGTTCGACCAGTCTATTTTTTATGGTTGTCCCTTATATGCTCGTAGCTTAAGAAAAAAATATCAGAAAATTAATAGAAATTTAAAAATAGTTATGTTCATCACATTGGTAACGGGCATCGATGGGCATCATCATCTGTTACAAATGTAGTGCACATTGGTAATGGACGTTGTTAAAGTCCGTTACTAATATCATTGGTAACAACTATTGTTGACGTCCTTTACCAATAACAAGTTAATGGTAACGGATTTTAGTGATGCCGGATCGGATGGGCCTTATTAGTACCAAACTTCAACAATGACCATTGCTTTTAACCTTTCTTGTAATGGGCATCAAACACCCGTTACCAATAACACATTACCCGTCGTGTCACCCACCAAATCCTACATTGGTATATAAACATAATGCTAGACTATGGTGATCTCTTGTATAATTTATTATGTGCTACTCATGTTAAATTAGCAATAATCGATCTAACAAGGAGCACGCCTACGACTTCTCTTGCATGATGCGGGCCGCGGAGGATCTCGGCTGAGTCGCGCCTGCTCTTACGTGCATCGGTGCATGCGGGAATGAAGGAAAGGCGCCGTACCTACGTGTGATCAGAGCTATACGAAATGGTATTATTGTGTATTATATTCCTGTGTGGACGACAACTATATGGCACTGGATGTGTGTGCGAACAAATTTTCAATGGAGTTCTTGAGTGGAGACTGACGAGGAGGCGTCAGAAAGTGTGTTCGTCGTAAATTAGAAAACAACACCAAGAAAGTTTTGGTGTACTTGTATTTGTACAACTTTCATACATATACACGTACGCTCATGGCTGGTTCGTACAAAGGTCTTCGACCCCTGTTATATGTATTTGAGTGGATGTAAAGTGTAACAATCTATATCAGTTTGTTCGTGTATGTACTCATATGTGCCCCATTAATTTGAGCAATAAATTATTGGCAAGCTGAACAGTAATCATGTTTCGTATTTCTATCTTTCAAACGACTGAAATTTATATCCCCTTGCGATGAGCTGTTCACATTCCTGTATCAAAAATAAATAAAGAGGGGTTACCTTTTTGCGATGCATATCGTGTACTCCACATCATTTAACTTCAATTTATATTATTTTTGAGATATCATCGTGCATTACACTTTCTATACAATAAGAGGTTTTTGTGCCCACAAGTTACGCTTTCTTGAAGGGCTATCCAAAATCTCTTGCAATAATAATATATCTTGCGAGGTGCTCGGTTTCTTCTCCCGGCGACAGCTGTGAGGTTGTGTCTAAGTTTTGACTTAGAGTAGACTTATATTTTGCGATGGGATCGAGATGGGGTATCGATTTACACTAACTGTGTGACCTACTGGTATCTAGTAGTGAGGTCATGTTTCTTTCTTTTGTCGAACGAAGTGTTCATGTGTTCCATTTCCTGGTCTATCCGAGAAGTTTTGTTTACTCTGAGACATATGGGCCGACAGGAATCGATGTGGATAGGTAGCAGTTGCAGTAGAGAGTCAACTGATAATATAAGCATGTGGTTCATGTTGTGACATTAGTAATTTGGTATCCGGTTGCGCACAAAAAGCGCAACAAGCTAGTTTAGTTGCTAAGCACTCTCGTAGTTTGGATTTGCATTGTATAGTCTCTTTTTGTCTCGGCTGTAGAAGTAATACTAATATATGGTTTTTGCACATTGCATTACGGCTTGGAAAGAGGTCTTGGTTTGGTCGACGTCTCTTTCTTCGTCAACAAGTAGAAAAGAGAGCAATGCAAAGTAACATGTGGACGTGCGATGCATATACTCCGTATATAACAAAGAGAAAGCTCGTTGGCCGACATGGCCCATGCCCCATGGTCATTTGATATTTGCAACGCGTAAAGCTGCCGTCAGCGAGTGCGCCTTTAGCTTTAGCGTCCGCAACTAGCTGCGATCCAAGAAGATAGGTAGGATTCGCGCGTGACGCCGGGAGCCTGCCTGGATAGCAACCAACGGTGATAAGTGAAACGGCGGCTCTTGTTGATGGGCCGGTAGTGGCTGGCGCGGGCCGCGCGGCCCGGAAGCCTGTAGCACCGGCTAGCCGTTGGCCTGGCAGGTTTTTGGACTGTAAAATGGGTAAACTGTGGGCTGGGGTGCTCTCCGGACTGCTAACCTTATGTGGGACGGACCCACTCTGCGTTGGGCTTTCTGTGGATGGGCTTTATACGTTGGGCCCAGAAGTTCCTCAAAAAAAAGCTCAAATGAATGAGAATGTTGTGTGGCAGCATGTGGGCTGCTTTCGGAAGGACGAGAACATTACGCTGCAGCCGCTGGGCCATCAAAATGACAAAATTACGCAACGAAATCAAATATAGCTCTTTCCGTTTTCACGTTTTGTTTTTCGGGAACACAGCAAGAAGAACAAACATTTCACCTCTCTGCACGGCATTCCGGTCAATACACAGTAGGAGGAGTCTTGGTACAGCGTGCTGTAAGTAGTAGTATCTTCACAAAAAAAGACATGTTATAACATGGAGGTCTTTCACAGGAAACATGGAGATGACAGAAAATATTCTCAGGTAAATACTACTCTGTTTGTCCTCAAAATAAGAAATTATGAGTTTATCATAAGTCAAACTATCTTAAACCATTTTTGCCAAAAAAGATGAATACTTCTTATATTTCCAGATATATAACGTTTATGACAAACAAGGTAGTACTATTTATTATATAGATATGAAATGAGCATGACAAAATCTATTATTGCAATACCCTTCTCAGTAGTTTAGCCACACACATATAATAATTTAAACAAAATCAAACCCTCTTAAACCGGGCAGCTGGTAACACATCTTTTCGCTCATCAATGCTCCATTCCCCCGGATCCGGACGGCACGCTCGAACCCAATCTCTAATCCCTACTGACCTGTTATAAAAAAAAATCCCTACTGACCGAGACGACTCAGAACGCTGACACTATCGAGCCGATCCGTGCCAGCACCACCCACCTTACTCGACGAGCTAGAACGAACCCAACCCACAGCCCAATCCATTCCAGCGGCGGCGACGGAGAACCAAAAGCGACGCCCATCCTATCGATCCCTCCTCCAACAAACCTGAAAGCCGACTCACTCACTCACACTCACTCACTCATTCGTCAATCAGCAGCAGCTCGATCATACGATCAAAATCAACGACCGAGCCCACGGAATGAATGAACGCGCGCGCCGTGATTGATCTTCTTCGCCCCGCCGCCGTCCACACGCTTGCATCCGCGCCGCGGCGCCAACGGAGAAAAAATATCGTCGAACGAAGCCGCGGGGCGAGCGCGACGGCGACGCCCGGGCTCCCGCGCGCCGCTGGCCCGAGCCGCCGAGTAAGTGCGGGTGCCCGTCGGCGACGCCGTGACAGCATGCCGTGCCGGGGGGATCGACGTCAGCGTCGCCGGCCGCCGCTCGGCAGGTGGCAGCCGGTTGTTTTCCGGGCCCCCCGGAAATCTCCCCCACAGGCCACAGGCTCCCTCCCTCCCGCCGACACGGCTGGTGTGAACGGAGAAAATCCCCCTGCCGCACGGGTTCTTGCCTTGCCGCGAGCCTGGCGATGGGATCGCAGTGAATACGCGAGGGAGACACTCTTGGTGCGTGCCGCGTGCGTGAATCTGCCGAGTCTTCATCATCTCCGTTACTAGTCCACTTGGTTTCGTGCTTAGCGTTGTCGACCGATGCTGACCCGTACATGCTATCCTGACTGAATTCCGGATCAGGGCTAACGATCGAGCCGGTTCAAACTGTTCCTTCTTCGTGCAAAGGTACTTCTTCTTTTTGAACAAATTCGTGCTAAGTTACTGATGGTTCTTAGAGGCCGAGTTGCAGAGTGGAGACGCAGCTGTAGATTCCCCCAGAAACGGTGCGGCCGAGCTTCGCGGAACATGCCTGACGTCAGGGGAAGATATGGACGCTGGGAAACGACGGTGTAAATCAGTGCGAGGACGACGGGGGCCGTCGGCCGTGTGTGGCCCGTTGGCGTGGGGAGGTCAGGATAGAGACAAAAGGACTATTATTTGTTTGATACTTCAAAAGGATTATTATTCATCGTCACTTAACGTCCACAGTCGCAGAAGCTTCTAAACGGCCAGGCCCCGAAAACAGAAATTCTCTGTTCTACATGCATACAGTTCCAACGAAACGTTCCAGAACCTCAACACCGCTAGCTCCATCTGAACATGGTGCGAAGCAATTCCAAGCTTCCAGCAAAATAAAATTTGATCGAGCGAAGACCTCTGAAACTTCCATTGATAATCCACTCGTTTCTTAAACTTTTCGATAACATTTACATATTCGACTACTGTTCTTCAACCTTCCCCCTTCTCTGGTTCCTCTGCTTTGTATGATGTGCTATATACAACCGTGGGACGTAGTTGCAGAGGCACGTAGGTATGTACATACGGATCGGCACATCTGTTACTGCAATCTATGCAACACACTTCATCAGATTTCAAGGGAGCAGGAGGCCTGCACGTGCCCGGAGAACTCCGGTGGCGCCGGCGCGCGCTCCCAGGACGCGGCCTTCCTGGCCTCCTCGCGGAGCACGTACACTGTCTGCTCCCCGCCGTGGCAACCGGCGCCGATCACCACGACGCGGCCGTCGCGGATGGCGCAGACGGTCGCCGCGGTGCGCGCGTCCTCCGGCACCTGCGCCACCGGCCGCCACGCCGCGCCCGCGCTGCCGCCGTCGCGCGCCATGAGCTGCCCGTCGCGGAGCATGTACATGCGCTCCGTCCCCGCCGCCGGCGCCGGCGCGGCGCAGCAGGTCCTCGGGCACGCGCCGTCCTCCAGCAGGCCCTCCTGGACGGGCTCCCAGGCCGCCGCCGCCGGGTCGAACGCCTCCGCGGAGCCGACGAACCGGCCCTGCGCCTGCGTCGGGTACCCGCCGACGACGAGGAACTTGCCGCCGGCGGCGCAGAGCCCGCGCGGCTCGTCGCGCTCCTCCGCCATGTCCGGGAGCTCCGCCCACGCGTCGGCCTCCGGGTCGTAGGCGAGCGCCGACCGCAGCGCGTTCTTCTCCTCGTCGTGGCCGCCGGCGACGTACACGGCGGCGCCGACGGCGGCGCAGGCGAAGAAGCTCCGGCGCGGGCCGGGCATGGGCGCGCCGCGGCGCCACGCGCCGGTCAGGAAGTCGTAGACGAGCACCGCGTCCACCGGCGCCCACGTCTCCGGGTGCCAGCCGCCGACCACCACCAGCCGCTTCCTCCCCTGCCCGCCGTCCACGGCGGCCACCTGGCAGAACAGCGGCAGGCTCTGCTCCGGAACCGTCGGCAGCGCCGCCCACCGCCCCTCGACCGGGTCCAGCAGCACCATCCGGTACGAGTTCGCGGAGCCCCCCGACCCCGACGAGTGCTTGTGCGCCGGGGCGGCGCCGTCGGCCGGCGCCGCCGGCTGCGCCTGAACCAGCGCTAGCACCGGCCGCGCCAGGCCCTCCGCCCGGCGCAGGCGGTGGTAGTACGGCGACTCGACCTCGGACTTCCACTGGCGCGAGATGCGGCGGACCGCCGGGAGCTGGTCGAAGCCGACGCGGACGAGGCACTCCCTCGCCACCTCCTCCGGCAACCCCGGGATCAGCTCGCCGCCCATTGCCGCTAATGCCTTGAGAATTGAGATCAACTGCGTGTGCGACCCGGCCTTGTGTGACGTATCGATCGATCGATCGAATCGAAGCAGGATTCGAGAGCTCTGTCCGTGTGTGTTTGATGGTTTTGTGTGAGGCGGGTAGCGGGAGCAGGGTCGTGTATTTATATGGAGGAGGAGGCTGGGGGTTTCCGAAGCCGAAACAGAGCAAGCGCGTGATATTTTTTGGGGTTGTGTGGGTCCGGTTGCTTCCAGAGCTTTTTGTTTATAATTTTCGTGTGGGGGTGGCTTCTTTATGGCGATGTTTGTGATAAACTACGTCTGTCGGTTGTCAAGATGTGCTGACCCTGTTATTAGGGGCTAAACGAGTCACAAATGGCATGTCGATAGGCTTCGATAGAGGTAAGAGTGCCACGTTGGAGGACGAGAACTGAGAAGCGCTGGCTTTGCATTTTGACGCCATTCAGCAAGCGGTAGTTCTCAAAATGAGAAAAAAAAGATGGGAGAAGTTTACGATAAGAAGGAACTGCTGTTAAGTACGTACGTAGTCCAGTGAGCTGGTTGACCACTACGAGTAGATTGGAGGACGAGACGCGGCAACAGGCCGACTCGTCCACGGCCGGGCGCAGCGCGAGACCGACACGGCCGTGGGCGGGCCGTGGCGCCGGGGCACAATGGCCAATTGGGAGGCCCCGCGTGGGTGGCCTGGACGTGGGCCCCTTGCCTCGTCCCTTGTCCTCATCCGCGCGGATAGAATCCGCGTCCGAATCAGCAGCGGCCCGCGCCGCCACCGCCGTCGCGTCGCGTGCAGCTGCTCGGGTGGGATTCCGCCGCAACCACGAGGACCCGGATCTTCTAGCGGTTTCGCAAGACCCGGGACGGCGGGACGGGAGCTCCCGGCACCCGGCTGCCCCGGAACGGAAGACGTACTACACGAGACCAATTCGGAGCTCGATTTCGTTCCAGGAGTTGCACCGGCACTAGCGCCACGTACTGTAGCCCCGGGCACGTGTGAGGCCCGTGCTCGACGCCAAGGAATCCGTCACATCACATAGGAGGAAATGTGTCGCATCCTCATTGGATTCGTGATACAGACGAGAGCAGCCCTCGCCAGACGTCCAGTGGCGCGCGGTTCTCGAGTGATACCGTTATTCTTCCACCCGAGAAAACAGGGTCATGATTGATTCTCGAGAGCTGCCGCGAGCACACGCGTCGCAGCCCGCCCGCGCAGTCTCGGGACCGGGCCGGCCGTCACGTGCACGTCGTCCTGCCCGTGCCCGACTCCCGGCGAATGAATCTCCCGAGCGGCGCGGCGCACGTCGGAGTCCTCGTGGCTGCCGGTGGCACCAGCCTGAGCCGAGAGGTACGGGGATCGCCGTTCCGTCGCCGCCGTCTGATCGAAGCAGCTGACAGTATTCACCGCTCCTCTACGCATGACAGCCAGCCGGGGAAATGAAAGAAAACGCGCAGTACGGATTGAGCCGGCCATGACACGGCACGCCATGACGGTTGGCCAACACAAAAACGAACGGCTAGGGACGAATAGAAAACTGGAGGCCGAGCCGGATAATATCACGGTGGGCGGGGCGCGGCGCGGCGGGTGGTGGGGTCGCGCGCGTCTGGCTAATACCGCAGGCCAGCCATCCATCCATCCACCGATGGATGGGAGCGCTCCGCGGGCGAGCGGTAATCCGCCGTCCTATCCAATTCTATCTATCATCTCGAGTCGCCGGGCCGGGCCCCGCCGGTCTCGCGTTACCGGCCGTCAAAATCGTTTCGTTTCTCCTGATCCTCTCGCGCGCGATCCGGCTCCGCGCCGCCGCCGCCCCGCCTCGGCCTTATCCGCGGGCGCAGGCCACAGGACTGCGCGGAGACGGAAAATCTGCGGCGTCGCTGTCGGGGTGGCGCGCTTGGGGATCCGGCTGCCGCGGCAAGTTGCTGATGAGGTAGCAGTGGCCGCGGGTATGCTCGTCCTGGACTCCTGGCAGTTGGCCAGTGGCAGGAGTCGGCCTATCGGGTAGCAACCGAAAGTGGCTTTCTATAGTTTATTGGAGCAATATTACTGTGTTTAGCGAAAAAACAAGTTTCATGATTTCCTCGCCAGAAAAAAAAAAGGTGTCTTAATCTAGTGTGGATAAACTTGAAAGGTAGGCTAGCCCCTTTACTTTTCAGCGTTGGGAGCGCAATCTGCAAAACAGGGCTCCGATCACCAATAAGCTAGTCAATCAGGCCTGGTTGAAGTATAAAAAAAAATCAGGCCTGGTTTGTGTGCTGGTGCTACTCTAGTTAGACGTCCTGGTAGCCTGCCACGCTGGTGCCGTGTACCGAAATTGGCGTCGAGCATAAACCACTGCACTGTTTTAGCCCTCCCACACGGTCCATTTGAACAAACTACAACTTAAACCTTGTTTAGATGTTGAATTTGAGAGGTCGAATTTGGGAGTTCGATGTCACTTTGTAATCATTGCGTCACTGTATCATTGTGAAAAATTATCCAAAAATTAATTAATTAGACTCAAAATGTTCGTCTCATAGAGCACAACAAAATTGTGCAATTAGTTTTTGATTTCATTTACATTTAGTACTTCATGCATGTTATGACATTTTGATGTGATGAAGAATCTTCTTTTTCCATAGTAAATTTGAGAGATGCTTTTGTGATCTAAACAAGTTGGGTGTGTTTAGTTGTAAAAAGAAGTGGGTAAAATTTAATCGAAAAGTCGTATCGGATACTGTAGCGCACTGTACCACTTTTCGTTTGTTTGTGGTAAACATTGCCTTACCATGACCTAACTAGGCTCAAAAGATTCGTCTCGTCGTGTATACTTAGTTTTTTATTTACCCGCGCTTAGTGTTCCATGAGGAGAGAGATTTGATGTAATAGGGGAATAGTGAAGTTTAGAACTGGGCCTAGACCTTAGAAGTACTACGGTCCTCCAAGTCTGCAACGAAATAAACGCCGCATCTCACTTGTCGCAAGCAAGGTCTGTTGATGTCACCATTTGACGGCTAGGAAAAACGTATCCAAGTGCCAAAGCACAGGACACCGCCCGTTCATTCCAAATACCAACTCGCTCCATGTGGCCATGTTTCGTACGGAGTATCCATCAAGCTAAACAGATGAAGCCAACGGCCATCTGATTATTATCCAAAGGATGGGCAGGGCATGTTTCGCGAAACGGCAGCAACTAATAAAAGATCTCTGTTAAAAAACTAATTAAAGATCTGAAAGCGAAAGCACGCACCTTTGCCGCAGCCGGCCCTGCGTCAGGCACGCGGGACAGATGGCTCTGTTGTGGTCAGCACCTGCCTCGCATTGCTAGGCCTTCCAGAAGAGTTCCTGATGCCATATTGCCACTCCCGTATTCATTTAATAATATCTATGCACGTCAGTTGTTCTAGACATGCATATGAAATCTGCTGGCCAAACCATTGGTTTCAGTACCCCAGTTTCCTTACACTACACATAGCAAAGTACACGGATTTATAGATCACTGCCCAGTGGCAAGCTCTTCTAGAACTGCCAAGTCGTCATGGTGATACAATGGCCAGAACATCCCATCCAAGTGGCAAACATGCGAAACATATTGGGACAAAGAGCCTGCTTGGTTGGCTACCAACTTGTGCCTGACCAAAATCATGGCATGCCAAAAAATTTTGGCTACCAATTGGTTTACTACTTAAAAGTTGGCACACCAATGTTTGTAGCCAAAATCATGGCCAAGTCCTAGAAACTTCTTGAAGCTCACAATGGGAAAATCTATTGGCTACCATATTTTGGCACTAAACCAAGTGAGTACCTAAATTTCTTACCCTAACTTTGGCATGCCTTGGTTTTGGCTAGCCAAAATTTTAGCTTGCCATGGTTTTGACTTGGCACAATTTGGTATCCAACCAAGCAGGCCCAAAAGGGCAAGCTACAGACCTCGACTCACATGTGCCATTTCAGTTGTACCAGTTCAATAAGTTTCTGAATAAACAGTATTTATTGGTTCAGCAGGCACGTATCTCTGTTTATAGTTTCTTCTTGCACCATGAATAAGAAAAGTTCAGGTAACGACAGTCCTTACATGTTGCCATGGAAAGTTCACACACTCAACTCAGCCTCGGCACCTAATGGCTCAAAAACTGATTCAACCTCACCCATGTTTACTTCTTCCAGAGTTGCTGGATTCCACTTCGGATTCTGCAAAGTGACAAGAAAATTCAGTGAGAAATCTAGATTCCCTTTTCATTTCATATTCTAGTTAATATATGTGCACCATCACACTACATCAACATAATATTTCGCAGCATGAATATTCTGTAGAATACCAGTCCATACATAAATGCAGATGAATATATTATCACTATTGAAAAGGACATCATATATTAGCTCCTGCCTTCTATTCTACTTGCCATTTTGAAATGAAGCTATCTCATCTTACAATTACAAAACAAACCAGCATCAATCAGGCTTGCATCCGGTTTAACGCAATTATCTGTTGCTAGCAATTACGCTCACCTTGCAAGACACAGTAAATAGCGGGACCTATTGTTTTAGTTTTCCTAATCAACAGCTCAAAAAATGTCAAACTTCAAGCAAAGCTGTTTTACAAAAAAGTTACTGAGATCTTTCAATCTGCATGTGTAGATGGGTCTTTCTAATTTCAAACCAGTCCTGAGCCCTCATTTCTCAAATACCACCTTAGGTGATTTATATTTGCAATGATTGGAAAATATAGTGTCTCATCTACCCTAATTTTAGACCAAGCCCGTTAAATGCAGACACAAACCCCACTAATACATGCACACATTGATCATTCCTATTCTTTAGTGGGTACTCATGTACAGCTATATATTATATATACACAAGGCAATGCAATGAAAATTACGGTGTGGCAAGTTATCTTTACTAGTTTCTACTTAGCTCAACTTACTCCGGATATAACCATGGCACTGAATGGAGCTGATTAAGTAATCCTAATAAGCAGTTTGATAAGTTTGGACTTATAATGGGGGTTGAATATGCTGCTTATTAAGGTTACTTAATTGCTAACCGGAGGAGATAACATAGAGGGGTAAGTGCCATAAGCTACTTAGCAATGGTATCAAGGCTCATCTGGGAAGTTTAAGCTTATAACAAACTTTCACCCTAACACTAACCCAGGCCGAATCAACTTCTCATTGCAGAATATGGTTACAGTATATGTAATTTTTTGGATTAGGTAGCATTTTTTATACCATCAGTTGTGGCGGACAGCAGTATGTTCTGATTGAACATTATCTAAGTTCAGTCCCAAGATCAGTAGATACGAGGCCCGCCAATGGAAGACAGTAAAACAAATGCCTAGTTTCCCACCTAGTCAATAATACATCCTCCTGGACAAAACAACTTAAGAAAAGCAAAAGTCATGGATAACTTGCCTGGTCCTTGTCAACTAAAACAGCACGCACACCTTCAACAAAATCATTTCTAACCGACGACCTCAAGGCAATGCGATATTCCAATTTCATAACACCAGCAAGCTGAAACATGCAAACACCGGAAATAGCAATACGTAGATAAATAGTTCACGAACAGTGAAAATATTAATGTTCAGGCACACAGGAGACTAGATTCATACCTTAGATAAGTAATGTTCACTATTCCCATATGCTGATGCAACTTGAGCGAAATGCCTCTGTGTCAAACAGAGAGAAAATGGAGCACCTTTCTTAATTCCTGCTAAAGCTTCATTGGCCCATTCTGCCACTGCAGCCACCAAAGGTAGTAAGCACATAAATACAGATATCCCTTCTCTAGTCAGCATTAAATCAAATTCTTAAATGGCACACAGAAAGTAGGGCCATTTTCATGGTTACCTGCAGCATCACCAGTTTGACTACACTTCTTTAGCTCTTCCACAGATTCAGCAACCGACTTATCAGGACTGAAAGAAGAAATGATATGTGGCAAAAGCTTTTCTAGTTGTGGCTCAGATTCTGGTTCCTTCTTGTATCTTGTCAGGACGGACTCAACGTCTCTGTGAGGATCATTTGTACTACAAAAGAAGAACATCCGATATCAAGTATCATCCAAAGATACAGACGTGTAAACAAGAACTAATTGCATCATGAACTAACATGGACAAGGAAACAAAAAAGAAAAAAAGAGTAAAAAACACCATACATTGATTTTGACATTATTTAGTATGTTTTCACCAAATAAAGATAAAGAACATACAAGTTAGCACTCAAGAGGGATTCCTTCAATGACCCCAAATTTCCAGAAGGTACATAGTGAGTACCAAGGCCTATGAACAGAGCATCAGCGAGTGATGATATCCTTTTCCCTGTAATCCCAAGGTAAGCTCCTGAAAGAAGTAAGAGTGGTCTATGATGAGAAGGAATAAGTGTTCAGTATCATACACAAGCAGGTGTACGCATTTAGGAGCATTTGGAATAGTAGGGAAGGCCACAAAATATCGTGACCCATATTATTTGTAGGATGATCAATCAGGAAAAAAAATCAATTAATGGTTTTACGTATTAAGATGATTAAGAATACTTAAGTTCTTCGCATAATTTCCTCGCAAAAAGCTAATTAAGTCTTATAAGCCAATTTTAGAGAAAAATTAAAGACAGGCAGAGAGCAAACAAAGCAAAGTGGTGAGGAGATCAAGACATATACATGGAATGCATATGTGCGTCCGGCATTACAAATCGATGCAACACGGGAAAAAAGGAGCATACCAACTGCGCCACCTCCTGGGGCTTTTGCACCAATGTAAGCAAAGCCAACATCTGGGAACAAGCCAATACCATTTTCAGGCATGGCTAGGAGTGTCCTCTGTAATAATTATTGCCAAGGAAGATGAGTCATCAGAAATTCAGAATATATATGTTGAAAAGGAAATCCATTAAAACAAACATTAATTCGAGTTACAAAAAATTGCCTCGGTAATAATGCGGAAGCGGCCATGTCCTGATAATCCAATTCCAAATCCCATTGTGACTCCATCCATCAAGCATATGTAAGGTTTTGCATACTCATGTATCTTGCAAATCAACGAATATTCTGCTGTGAAGACCTGAAAAGTGATTAGGATACCTCTTAGTGATGTATGTGATATAACATGGAGGATATAAGACTGTAAACTACTTTCAGCAGTCAATGCCAGAGTTTAAGGTCCCAGTAGTATAGGTGGCTGTTGGAATTGAAATTTCATTTCAAACTCTAATATTTTTTCTCCTAACTAATTCATATTGACAGAAGCTGGAATTGATATGTTTGTATATGTAGAATTAATTGTTGAAATTCAATTATAAATTAAAACTCAGTTCAGTGTTTGGATATATCCATGAATAAGACATAGAATCAAGGATCCATAAATTGCAGTCATATTGCATTTCTTGAAAGTTGGTTGCGAAATTCAAATTTTATATATGTTCAGTTGTCCCTTTGGACTGGAGTTGCAATTTGAATTCCAACAATCTACAGTCAACTTCTTGGATAGAGAAAGGGCCTTAAGATTGAGATCGTTGCAAGAATGGCCAAATCACCAATACACTTTAAATTTAGCAAGGGAAAGCTCTTTACAGGAAGACATTATCATGTTATAGTTAGACCTCTATTATCTCTGGCATTGTGCAATCATTAGCAAGTCTCTTGACATCCCCACCTGCAGTTTACACTAAGCACTAGTCACTATGTGTGCAAGTAAGAGCAAAACTACAATAAATAACACAAAACAGTATGGCAAAACTATTGAACTAAAAGAAGCAATAAAACTTAAAAAAATCAGATTAAAACCACACATGACAACAGTAAAGACCTTTTGCACAAGTGATGTGTTTTTGTCCTTTTGTATTTCCGCGGCAACACCCTTAATATCCATCCCTGCATTGGCATGAATCACATTTGAAAACATCTCCAATGCTCCGGAAATGAAAAGGCAGATCACCGTGCTCAACTTCCATTGCTTAACATACTCATAAAAATAAAAAGGAAATTAAGATTAATCACCAGCTGAGAAGGCGCGTGGAGAGCTGCTTTCCACAAGAATACACTTGACACTTGGATTCGTTTCCCATTCATCAAGAAGTGCTTTGTATCTAATGTCCATTTCTGCAACCCAGAATATGTTACTGTAGCTCAAAAGGCTAATAAACAAATGTTCGAAGAGAAGGGTATAAAAAGGACACGACATCAGAATTCGTATTATCAACAAGCTGTACACAAACTTTGAGTATCACTCTTTCTTTCTCGAATATGCAGGAGAGCTGTGCATCATTGTACTACGAAGAAAGGTGTATTGTTACACAGTGCGCAGAGTTGGACGCCCACACCCAAAACCTTACAATGTAACACTATATTACGCAAATCGAGCTACCCTTGTGAGCAACTAATTTCCTGCGGGCGTCCTTACTCACAGAACATGCAACCCAAATGTGACTACATGTGTCATTCTCATGGATGCTAAATCATGTGTTCTCCCTCTAACTTCGCATCTACAAAATATATAACCCATTAATCCATCCTCAACAGGAATCCTACATCAGAGTGGCCCATGACTACATGTTGCGGCCTCTAGTATTTGTTTTGAACCACTGAGTTTTCAGGTCCTATTGCATTGGATTTCGGCATAGATGATTGCCCATTTTGTTAGATTTGTACTCTAGAGCATGTCCAGAAAGGAGTTAATTCAACAACGATTTTTTTTATGTCAGTATACTGACCAGTAGAACCAACAATTTTTCAGTTTTGGATAACCAATGAGACACCACTTCAAGCTTTCATAAGAATACAAGATCTCATTTGTATCTTATGCAGGGATGATAGTGTTCTTCATTCGCACATGCTCTTCCAAGGTTAAGCTTACTTAATGAAATAGAAAACAAAAGGGTCATGGTAGATTAAAAAACTAGGCATGTTAATACAAACTTTAAACTACGTTTTTTATGCAATATGTTTTTTGGCGATTAAGAATTTTACAACTATATATAACTGTATAGCACAATGCAACTCGACTTCTCGAGCACACAGTTTAAGGCTATTCGAATTGCAAGAATTTTGCATAACATAACAAAATTCAACAGACTAATGTTAATGAAGGATCAAATTTGATATTGACTGTCACTTTTCAAATTTCAGCATTTAGTAGCACTAACATGACCACTCGTTCCCTGTCTTATCACACCAGGTTCCCCATAGCATAAGTTAGGAACACAACTGGATGAAAAAAAAAGGAGCCACCCCAACCTATAACTTTGTACTGTGGAGCATGTCTAGAAAGGAGTTAAAGTTAATCCAACAAAGATTTCTATGTAAGTATTATGACCAGTAAAACCAACACATTTTCAGTTCCAGATAGACAATTAGACACCATTTCAGACTTTAATAAGAACACGATATCACGATGTATCTTATACATGTTAAGGGAGTTAATGTTTTAGTTGCAGAAATTAGCTCGCTAGGTTTATTGATGAAATAAAGAAACCTAAGGATCATGGTCAATTAAGAAACTAGGGACATCAGTTAAAAACTTAAAAATCATGTTTTCATACGAATATACAATCTGATTTTCTGCAATCAAGAATATCACAACTATATATACAATTGTATGGCACAAACTGCAAAATGTACCTTGAGCACACAATTTGAGGCTGTTTGAAATACAGAAGTTTCGCAGAACTTAACAACATTCAACATTCCGAACAAGGACAGCTTGGGAGTCTCGAGTTTGATGTTGATTGTTGATTTTCAGATCAAAATATGTTAGCATTACTGTGATTACACAAATGCTGTCTTACCAGACCAAATTCACCATGACACAAATATTACCTAGAAACACAACTGGATGACAAAGCAAATGAGCCGTCCGCATGTGTAAAATTTCAGTTAGCTCTCTGCTATTTTTAGCAACAAAAAGAAAAGAGACTGAAATCATGTCTGGTCGCTAATCACTAGTATTTCGGGTGTACGAACTGAGGTAAAATCTAGTGCACTACACCAGTCCAATACGAGTTCCTATTCACCAACCTTACACCAAGGATTTCATTTTCACCTACTGCTCCACAACTTACCAAACTAGCTAGCTAGATCGCACAAAGCAGAACCCGCGAACCTAATTTGCCGAAATATCCGTCCAATCTAGTTAAGATATCCCTACTCCCGCGCCCGATCGGGCGGGTCAGAGGAAGGGGCAGAGCAATCCTCACCGAGGTTCATGGCGTTGAGGGCCTTGGGGCGGTCGAGCGTGATGACGGCGACGCCGTTGGGGAAGACGCGGCCCTTCACGAACTCCTCCGCGGCGCTGGCGGCCATGGCGGCGAAGCGGCGGACGGGGCGGAGCGGGACGAGGGTGGGGCTCGGGGCTAGGGTTCTGGAGGCGGTGCGGGAGGTGAACAAGAAGGATGCGGTGGAGATTGCGGCGGGCGTGTGGATGCGGGAGAGGAGAGCTCGCATAGTGACGCGTAACTGTTGGCACTGATGGCAACGCGAGAGCGAGACTTGAACTGATGAGCTGATTTTTGGTTCAGCAATGGGTTTGGCTGTAAAGTGTAAACTGCTCAAGCGATTATATTAATCATGGGCAAGTTTGTCCTCCGCCTTTGTAGGAACAATTTGGAAACGGAAGGATTCACACAATTTTTTTTAGATTTCTAGGCTGCAGGCTTCTAACTGTTGCTCTTCTACTAGTCGTATGTACTCTTCAAATTGCTGCTCCTCTATTAGTCGTTTCTACTCTTCAAATTGCCGCTAGATTCCCAACCATTGCTCCTCTCGTTCCTCCGCTCGGCGTTGCTTCTCTTTCTCATCTACAAAAATAGAGATATAGCAAAGCTTAAAAAACAGTGTTGATATGATGTTGTCTCCAGAATTGTCAATTGGATCAATTATTTGTTTAGATTTTTAATTCATCATGAACCTTTCTTTATTCCACTAGCGAATGTACCTTAGCAACTTAAAAAAACAAAATAAACTCTAAACCATACTAAACCAAGTTTCTACTTTCAGAAGATTCGAACCTTTAATATCAAGTAATGGCTTATACGGGAATTCTTGGTTTAAGACGCCCTTACTCCACTAGTGTGGGCTAACCTGATACATTGTTCTAAATTGTTGTGTAGGCTGGCTAGTATGATTCATTATTATTCCAAATTTTTTAAAAAAATGCACAACTCTGTATGATTCTCTTATAAGAATGATAAGCGGTTAGAGGAACTAATACATGAAAAGGTTGCGAAGTTGTTGTCCAAATCGTGTGAAATTAGAAATCAAAGGTGAGTTTAAATTTGGCTTATTCGTATTGCGTGACAAGTTGACTGAGTTCATACCGACTAATCTTCGATTTTATAGTTTCCAGAAGAAATTGCAGAACAATCAGGTTGGTAGAAGGACGGAGATAAATGAAAGAAATGAAGATTCATCATGCAACCGGAATTTAAAATATGAATAAAAATGATGCACAATATGTATTCAGATTTAGGAAATCCTAATTATTACATGAGTGATTATTGTTTTGCTGCATCAGTCGATTTTTATACGTGTGGCATGCTTTTGTATCGTTTAGGCTGGCCTATTCGCCAATATGGCCCGGTATCACGTGACCGGGGTGCCTCTTTTTCTGCAGTGATTCTATATATCTTTCGGGAGTTTTTTTCTCTAGGAATTCTATATAGCTTACAGCAATAGGGGTGTTTCATAGGCATTAAATTTTATACCACATTGATAATTTTGTTGAGTTGCAGGTCGTTAAGAGGAAAATGATGCTAATAGAGGTTATCAAGCTCTTATGACATGACAGTGTTGTTAACCTTGACATGGTGAGAGTGGCCTGACAAGGCTTTTAATCTCCTTAGCATTTCCTCAGCCACACCACAACCCATGCCTAGCCAATCCTTGCTGCAACAACCCATTTAAACACCACATGAAGGCCTGTCGTATGACCAAAAAATGTTTGATATGTCTTGATTTGTGCACATGTTTAATTTCCTATTGAACTTGTAGAGTTGTAATTGGCATGTGATGAATAAAATACTTGAATAATAATTCAATATATAAGATGGGAGCATGTCTATTTCTGGAACATCTCGCTATGAATACTCAAGGTGAGGTACTCTAGTAACCATGTAGAGCGGCGGATCCACTGTGGGGGCAGGGGGCACAGGCCCCCTGCCCCCAAGAATTGTAAGGAAGAGGGAGAAAAAAAGATAAAGAGGGAAGGGGGTGGTGGAGGAAGAAGAGATTCTCAAAAATGGTTACTCCTATGTTATTTCGCCCATTTGGTAGCTTTTATAGAGTGAACGATTGGAGACAGTTTGGGCATAGTAACACCTGCCATGATGGCAACAACTGTTGCGTTGGGTGCACTTTTAATAGATCTTAATAAGCTGAATATTTTGGTGCACTTTTAATAGATCTTAATAAGATGTATATCAGGATGTGATGAGTTGACATCAAGGTGCCAAACACCAGCTCTGCTTCATCGTATTGCTTCTACTTTGCCCGGCGCATGGAGGATCCGTTGAGAGCGTCCCTTGTTTTGTTTGCCAACAATGCAACAAGGACTGAGCTTGCTAGGTATTTGCTACATATTAGCTTTCATTCTAAACTTCTTTATCTCCTCCTTTCTTTGAGCCTCACTAGCCAAAGACTGCCAATTGTAGTATAAGATGGGGTTGGATTCATAGATGAGTTCTCTAAGGATACATAACAGAAGTACAATAAGTATGGTACACTTGGATGTCAAGAACCATGACACTCATAGTGGAAACATTGGAAACATAAATGCTATTTAGAACATAGTATTATACTGCCTCTCTCTATACAAGAAGGTTTGAGGTGTTCAAATACTGACCTGCATTTTGGGACACGAATCCTCAAAGCAAGAATTTCTCTCCATAATCAGCATGCCCAACAATGTACAAAATGTTGGGCTTAAAAGATCCTAGGTACAACCAAATGAGGCTATTGGTCACCAAGTTCTTATGCATGCAACTACAAATATACAAATTGGCAACATCTTGGTGGCATGGATATGGTATCCTCTCTTCTTTATGTAGATGACATTTCACTCCACATGAATATTATTGTAGAAAGAGCTACTGCTACATGGAAAATTAAAGATATATAGAATCTCATAATTTATAATCCTTCAGAAGAAAAAAATTCCAGCCCTCTCAAGAGAATTCTCTTTCTTTATTGGGAATTTTTATTTTGGAAAAGCTTTCTCACAGTTTTGAAAATCTCCAAGAATTGAATAAAAGAAGCATTGCTAAGATCATTGAGTTCACAAACTAAGCCATCAGAAACCTTTTCTTACATGTGCCTTTAACTTGATTACAAAAGCCTTAAGCAGCAGTGGTGAACTATCTCTAAAATTTAGAGGGAGCAATGTCTATTTCTAGAACATCTCGCTCCAAACCCCTACCCCCGAAGAACTCAATGGGGATGTGCCCCCTGCCCTGAAGAACTCAATTGGGGGGGGGGGGGCGCACAAGCCCCCTGCCCTGAAGAACTCAATGGGAAGAAGAGAGAGGACAACCACTACGCTCCTTTTTACAAAAATCATATTATCAAATGAAGCAATTATCAACATTTTGTCAAGTTTTTCTCCCACAATGATTATTTACATAACGGAGAAGCACATTTCATAGAGAACTTTCATGCGATGAGGAGAATATAGTGCACTGGCAAGAGCTTTGTGTGTCTTAGAGAACATGGAAATTTTAATTTTTTTGTTACTACTTTTTTAGTTAGCTTTAATGCTTTACTATATTTTTATTCATATAAAAGGTCATTTTTAGCTATATGTTTTATTTATATATAAAACCAAATATAAATGCACAAATTATGAAATTGTGAATGGCAATAGTGAGCATATACAGGAGGTGCATGATCTCATTGGTGCGGCGTAGTGGAAGAGTTCGTAGATCGTGAGTAGCCGATGAGGTAGTCATACTGCTTGATGTAGGTTATTTTAATACGCACAGTAGCTGCACCTCCAGAGACATCCACATGCATGTACAAGGTTGAAACAACTTGCTGATGTGTGCTAGCACTCACAGTATTTACAAATTCCCATGACCATCCTTTGGCCTAGGATGGAGAAATATTGAATAAACTATTTTGGTGATTCCCAAACTTAGGGGCGTTCTTGTATATTAGTCTATTGTATATTGTTTGATAAGAGAGGTGTTCTGTATTTATAGGGAGGAAAATCCTTTGCAACTTTATCCATCAGCAACATGGGACTAAAAGATGAAATACCCCCCATATACTAATTATAGATGGCTAGTTAGGAGTACCTCATGAGGCTAAGCAACTTAGGGATGTACGGAGTCACATTTATTTATTTTTAAAAATATTGGTCGAGCCCAAAAACGATATAATATCAGATCTATATCATAAAGATCCAAAACTTTCGACAACCGACGGACCCAACAATTATTGAAATACTACCCCTTCTAGTGACTCGATCTGTCAGACTTTTTTTTGGTCAAACCCTTTGCATCCCTCATTCGTAACTAACACGGTCTCCTGCCACCTATATACTATGTAATCTTATTTTCTATTAAACATGCGTGTCGTAATGCGTTCTTGCTAGTTTATTAAATGAGCTTTTTTGCGTGTTTTTTTCTTGGACGTGTATTATGTGGGTCCATGTGTTTTTTCAATTTCGAAAATTTACTTTTATATTTTCTTTGTTTTATACTCCGTATAATATAACGAGCAGTTATGGGTTCAATCCCCTTCATACCTGAACTCCCAAGCTTCATGAACCAACAAAGAAACTCACTAACCCCACATCTCATATATTCCCCCGTTCACTTCTAGTAACTCCAACGAACTAAACAGGCTGCGTAGATATACTGTATAGAGCAAATCCAGACGGAATAGAAATTTCAACATGGTCCACAGTCAAATATGGATAATATGCATCTAAGAAAAGTTTTTATTCAAGCATAACCCAAATTTCTGAATAACTGGGCTCTATTAAGGAACTGAAAGTCATTCGCAGAGTCTACTACTCTACTCCATTACTGAGATAATAATAAAGGCCCACGATCAACCTTATGGCCAAGATTTCTTCAAAAGTTCAAACCTGAAATACCCAACCAGTCAATAACGAGGCGACAGGTGAACAGGATCCGCCGAACCCAATTGACAGACCGGCCGCGCTGGCTGCCGTCTCTACACCCTGCATGTAGCACACAGACACACAGTAATACAGTAGCAAGTAGAGACGAAACCATTTGGTGGCACATGGACACCGGACACGACGATCACCTGCCTCCAACAAACCGTCTCGTTGCTGATCTCTCCGCTACGCCGAACGATTAGGCACGTCGTTGTCGAAGTGACGCCCACCCTGACGTTTCGTCGACACGACCGAATGCAGCTAGCTGAAGATTTGGATGGACTCAGACGAGCAGCATCGCTATCAATCTCGGCGTTTTTTCGTTTGTTCACTTCTGAAATCGTCTCATGCGCTCTGGAGGGACATGCCGAGCGGAACTTTACCACCAGATGCCATTATGCCAACGTGCTACCGCTGCAGGTCTGCCACCACATAAACCTCTCACGCCACGCCGCTTGCTTGTGTGTTGTGGCCAGCTCGGGAGTAAGCCGGCCGGCCAGGGTGAGCCACACAAACACGCGCGCGCGCGCGCGCGCGTGGGAGATCGGAGATGTCGCCGCGGCCGCACTTCCTCGTGCTCACCTTCCCGTTCCAGGGCCACATCGCGCCGGCGCTCCGCCTCGCCAGGCGCCTTCTGGCCGCCGCGCCCGCCGCGCTCGTCACATTCTCCACCACCGAGGCCGCACACCGCCGCATGTTCCCGGCCAAGCCCGACGCCGCCAAGGGCGCCGCCGACGGAGACGGAGACGGAGACGGGCGCCTCGAGTTCCTCCCGTTCTCCGACGGCACGGAGGCCGGGTACGTCCGCAGCAGCGACCCGGGCTCGTTCAACGCCTACATGGCGTCCTTCCACGCCGCGGGTGCGCGCAGCGTCGCCGGGATCGTGGACGCGCTCGCGGCGCGCGGCCGCCCGGTCTCCCGGGTCGTGTACACGATCATGCTCCCGTGGGCCGCCGGCGTCGCGCGGGAGCGCGGCGTCCCGTCCGCGCTCTATTGGATCCAGCCGGCCGCCGTGCTCGCCATCTATCACCACTACTTCCACGGCCACGCCGGCGTCGTCGCCGAGCACCGCCACGACCCGTCGTTCGTCGTGGAGCTCCCGGGCCTGGCGCCCCTGACGATCGGGGACCTGCCGTCCTTCCTCAACGACTCCACCGACGCTTCCAATATATTCCACAGCGTCTACACCACGATCCGCGACCTGATCGAGGCGCTCGACAAGGAGAGTCCCAAGGCCACCGTCCTCGTCAACACGTGCCAAGAGCTCGAGCTGGGCGCCCTCGCCGCCGTGGGGCCGCACGACGTGCTCCCCGTCGGCCCGGTGCTCCCGTCGTCCGGCGACGAGTCCGGCATCTTCAAGCAGGACGACGCCGGCTACATGGAGTGGCTCGACGCCAAGCCGGCGAGCTCCGTGGTCTACGTCTCCTTCGGGAGCCTGGCAAGGATGGAGAGGGAGCAGCTCGACGAGCTCCTCCTGGGCCTCGAGGCGAGCGGGAGGCCGTACCTCTGCGTCGTTCGGAAGGACATCAAGATGGCGGCGCTCGCGGAGGATGAGGCGGAGGTGCTCGAGCATCTCAAGAACGGCATGGTGGTGGAGTGGTGCGACCAGGTGCGGGTGCTGTCGCACGCGGCGGTGGGGTGCTTCGTGACGCACTGCGGCTGGAACTCGGTGCTCGAGAGCATGGCGAGTGGAGTGCCCATGGTGTGCGTGCCCCGGATGTCGGATCAGCGCATGAACGCGCAGCTCGTCGTGCGCGACTGGCGCGTCGGCGTGCGTGCGCAGGTGGACGAAGGAGGCGTGCTGCGAGCAGCGGAGGTGCGGCGATGCATCGATGGGGTGATGGGGAATTTGGAGGCCGTGGCGATGGCGGGGGAGTGGAAGCGGGTAGTCGCGGAGGCCATGGGAAAAGGTGGGTCGTCAGATCGGAATCTCATGGCTTTCCTGGATGGCGCAAGCAGCCAAGCAGCCAAGTTTGAATCTTGACTATCCTGAACGATGTGCATACGCAGATAATGCATTGTGGCGGCGACTGTTGTTTTATTCGTTATAACAAGGTTCATTGAAGTTTTAGTCTATATTTTCAAGAGAAAGGAAAGGCGCCGTGAAGGTGTCGTATATAATGCATTAGGAACTCAAAGTATTGCCGTCAACCGTCATTCCCATTCATTTTTGCATATCCATCCCCTTGAATCAGCAACACGTTCCTGCCTGGCTGCCACAGGCGCACGAGCTGCGGTCGCGGCCGTCGGGTGTGTGGACGAGAAGAACTGTCGCCGTCGTCGGGCACCGGGGGAGATCGCAGCCAAACCAGCCGAATCGAATGGAATGAGATATCAGTCGAGGTAGAGGCAGAGGCAGCCAGGCAGGCTGGTTCTTTCACCGGATGGAAAATGGAAAAACAACGGTTGAAGGCGTTCTGAGTGGACTGAGCAACCCTGCTTGCGCTAGTCTTCACGGTTTCTCTATACAATCCAGTCTCATTGGTTTTCTGATCCGATCTGACCGATTTGGGTGACAGAGGCTCGGAGCTGATTTGTTTGCTCGTGATGTAGCGATTTGTGGTGTGTTCGCCGGAATTTGCGTCAATAGGGATAAAATGACTTGCAACCAAGCTTAGATCCGTGGGTTCTATCTTCTGATTTAGGAAAATAGGAAGCAAGAAAGGTGTTGGGGATTTCAATCCGCATACATGGGGTGGGGAGAAAGAGACACTACTGGAAACGGCCACTATCTTTTAATACCGGATGCATTGGAGTCTACAACCGGTATTAAAAGTTAGGAGTCCACAGCCAGTATTAAAAGTTAAGAGAGAAAAGAAAAGGCCAAAAAATATTTGATTTTTTTTTGGAAATTATGGGCTCTAAATATTTGATTTTTTTGGAAATTATGGGCTATACTTAGGAATTATAAGGAGGCCTCCAAGTAGTGTCACACTATTTGAAAATATATGGTGCGCTAGATTCGAACCAAGACCTCTCACCTTGTGCATAGCTTCCATACCATCTCACCTACAACACATTTGATTGGATAAGAGAATCTTTTCTTTCGAATTAACTCATGGGAACCTCTTTAATAGCAGTTGGTAACACCAAAAGGTAATAAAAGTGTCTTGGGTTGTAATACCAACCGACATTAAAAGTGATTTTTAATACCAGTTGGTGATATCATTGGGATTAAAAAGTCTCCGGACCTTCCATCCCCCACAAATATACCACCCAAAATTTGAGCATGAGAGCGTGATGAGTGAGAGAAGGGGGAAATGTCTTCCTCATCACCTCTTGGGATCTTCTACGTAGAGGAGGGAGATATGTCAATTAGCTTCTTCTATACCTTGTGACTTGTGAGTAGAAAAGTTATATGCTCAATCTAGATTGCCCATACATTAGATGCTCAATCTAGATGGGCTAAGCCATTTCCCAAACAAAAGGAATACGGAGACACACAATTGGATCTTTAGCTAGATAGGGTCCTAATATCTTAATGTCTTAGCCAAAAAAATATGTCAACTCATGCTAGGCTCTCCCATAAGTAGATCACATAGGTTGGTGAGTCCACGAAGATGCCTCTGGCAGTTACCATTCGTATAGAAAAATGAGAGTTTATTAATGCCCTTACAATAATTAAGAAAACAATATTTACTAAACCATCCTCCTTATAATTCCTAAGTCACTAAGCAAGTTCATGAGCAATTTTATTTCTAGATATTCCTATTATCATGTAACTCTATTCTAAATTTAGTAGCTTACAGTGTATAGTCTCAATCTGGATTTGCGTGGCAAAAAAGAAGGTAGTAGCAAACTCAAAATGATGCATTTGAGATGAATAGTAACTTGACTTGAAATTATATTAACTGATAGTGAACTATTTAAATAATATAGAGTTAGCATTTGACATATTTCAATTTTCACTAAATATTTTACATCTCAAAATAACTAATCCTTAATTAGAAAACTCAAGATTATTTAATAATGGTCAAACAAACATTCTACTCCTGCATAGTGAAACTGCTCTACAAATGAGAACAGAAAGTATGACATTGACTTCTGTACACATCTCTTCAATAACAATTGCAAATTATTAGTAGTGAACGATTAACATGTGGTCTATCTTTTCACCCTCATTTTCGAGCAGACTAGCTCCTGCAAATAATAAATTCCGGAGTCAAATATACACACAAGTTAGTGATCATGATAGTTTCGATTTTCAAAAATAAGAACGTTGAATCGAGAGTTGTTATTTGAATTGTCTTCTCAATCTTAATCATCACTTATAAGTCATTGGGTATGTTGCGAGACCTCTATCACCGACTGGTTTGTTATTTAGGCACAAACATATTTACCTAGCTAATAGTAAATAATGACACATGATGATTGAGCTATGATTTGCTAGTCAATTTGTGAGACCATGTTTTCTTTGAAAATAAATTGGCAACATCGCCAACTGAGATCGTGTGCTTTTTTTTCTATCTGTATCAATATATCATATAGGAAATAAGGTGATAAACTAACAAACAAATTTTCCCAAAAGGATGTAAAGTGGAAGAACGCGGGATGTTGTTAGTCTAGTAGATGGTGACCACAGCGAGGAGGAAAATCTCATGGCAAGTTACCTTGAGCTAAATCGTTGATTTTGAGATATTTTGAGCTTAGATCAAGCTATGTGTAAAACAGTTAAATCTTCTAGTCTATAGTTATCTTCAATGAAGTATGAGTAGTAGTATGAGGTCTTAGTCGGGTTCTAAAAGAGTGTGTGATGGATGGGGGTCTAAGAGGGAGAAAACATGTTATGTTTTGTTAGTTAAAGAAATTGAGGTTCATCCATTATGAAAAAAAAGTTCTTGGATTATAAGATTCTCATAGGCATTTCTATCCAATTTCCAGATGGGACCAATTTTAGACATGAAATTGAGTATTACAAAGTACAAAGCCATACTTTTATTAAGTCAATATTCCTTTTGTTGCTCAATCCCAGTCAATGCAAGTGCACCATGTAACTCCAATCTTACTTTTTCCTTGCCTATGTATGAATTTTTTTAAATCCCTATGCCAAAGAGCCATGCAGGATCAATAGAAAAAAAGTTCAACTAAAGTTATATATCACATATTAGGTTTGTTGAACATACATGTTTGTTTTACTTGCATGTTCCTTCAGGGTAGAATTCAGAATACAATAATATTAATGGAGGAACCTATTTGTGTAATGATTATAATCTTGAGTCAGTGAGTCTCCCATTCTGATCTAGGGTTCCTCATGGAGTGATTTTTGCTTTCCATTTCTTTTCCTCTCTGATTTCTCCTCTCTATTCTGATCTAGTTACTTGTTCATTTCTCGAAGCAGCAGCACCACTTCAGAATCCAAGAAGTAGCATAACACATTAAGCCTTGAACTGAAGTCTGCAAGCAGCTTGCTACTACTATTTTTTCCTTTGCTAAACGCTTGAACTAGCCTACGGTTAAGAAAAGTAAACTTCTATGCTATTTTTCTTTGTTGCTGACTAATCTTCACTTTGTCGAACATCTGAACATTTACTTGATATCTGGTTATTTAGCTCGCTGGGTGCTGCATAATATTCACCGCCCGCGGCGGCGCTTGAGCCGGAGCTCCGACGAGCGCTTTGACCGTAAAAATCATCTGTACTCGTAGCCGACCGTAAAAATCGAGCGTCATTTATCACGCGTTCGTTTTAACTCCGCACATCTCACCTCGGCGGCGGTGTCCCTGTAGTCGGCGAGCCCGATGGAGTCATTGCTTTGTTCCCTAGGTCTGCCGTTCCGGCTGACCTCCTTGCAAACGTGTAAACGGTGGCAGCTTCCAGTGCATGTGGCCTGCGTCAGAACAAGCCAGGAGTATTTTTGCTTCGTGCTCCCAGGGATGCCGGCTTTTGTTGCTCTGCGGTCGGCGTCAAATACGGCACAAGTCAAACTGCTGTCATCAAAACATGCATGCATGGCAATTATTCCTGTTCTACCGGAATATTTCTTTGCTCTCTAAAATATTATTGCTTGCTGTACATATGGTCAATTACTTCATTCTTATGTATGAACACAATTTTAGAAAATCACTCCTGGTTTTACAGGATTACTTCTTGTGTCTCAAAATATTATTCTTTCTGTACAAGGACAAGTACGCCTTTCGTCTACATAAATACAATTTTTTTTAAAAAAATTACATTGCTCTACAAGATTACTGCTTGCAGTAATTTTCAAAATTGTTAAGGATCATTACTATTCAAAATTAATCAATGGCCTCGGAATGGTTACAGGATTTGTATACTATAAAGGACGTGTCAAAAGGTAATTAATTCCCACTAATTAAGCCAGCTACATGTGAATCGGAAGCATGCACTGCGGGATGCAATACAAAGGTGATCTCTCTCTGTCTCCTTGTTTTGCTCGCCAATTGATGGCATGCGGATGTTACGTTCTCTCTCCGGATTTGCATGCATGCAGCGTGCATGCTTTTATGGTTGAATGTGCCTTTTTACTGCTGCGGTTCAAGGTTGGAGTAAAATACACAGCATGCAGCCGGTGACCGGATGGGCGCTATATATATACACACCGGTGTGATTAATATTCTACACCTCCGAACCAACCAACCCAACCTTCAACGGACCCAACCAGCCAGCCCACCGATCCGCGCCGTCCCAGCCAGTCTCGCACGCGCCCAACCAGAACACCGTCGCCCGTTAACCCGCGCGCTCCCCCTCCCCCGTACCCGTTACTGCCTTCCCCCTCTCCCTTCCCCCGAATCGTTTCCAAAATCCACCGAAACAGCGGCTCGGGAGCGACGGCGGCGGCGACGGCGGCGACGCGCGCAGCAATGGGCTGGGCGGCGGAGGCTGCGGCGGAGGTCCGCGAGCGCATCCACACTTCATCCGCGGGAGCGGCGGGGGCGGGGGTGTCGTGGGCGGCTGCGGTGGTGGGCTGTGAGCCCATGAGCGCATCCACCCCTGCTCTCGATCTGCCCCTACTCTCTTCCTCCTAGGCAGCGTCGTCGGGGGTGGTTCCAATCGAGGTGGCGTGGGGAGCCCGGAGTAGCCAAGCTTGGCGAGGCGAAGCGCAGCAGGGTGATGACGAAGGAAGGAGTCTCGCGAGGATGAAGCAGGAGACTCGTGCCCCTCGCAAGAGCTGGAACCTGGAAGCCCCACGGTACTCCAGTGAGTATGATAAGCCTGTGCACTGTCCAATCATTGCTACCTGCTCTTGATTCCTCGCTTCATGGCACGATATTTGATTGATTTGGATGTTCTAGGGTTTCATCTCGCACAGTGGTTTTCTGGATTCGTCCGGGGGACTGGAGACCCATTGATTCTATATGGCTGGTCGTGAAGAGCAACAGCACTTCAGAAATCGAGGTGAATCTCTCTCACATATACACCATTTATTTACAGCCCTGTGCGATTCACCATTTTTTTGTGCGCCCATGTTCAGTAAAATTTTGGTTACTGTGGTCATAGTTCATGGCTTTCGCGTTGTTAGATGCTAGAAGATTTCACATAGCTCTAGTTGGAGTGTGTTCAAGTTAAAAAGCTCATGTGGTCCCTAACAAGTAGGTGATTACCAAAATACCAACAAAGTTTGCACTAAGAAGTATGTGTGCATTTTTAATTTCAGTAATAGGCTAGTAGTGAAGCAACCATCGAATGCCATTTTTTTGGTAGTTCAGTGTTGGGATATATTATCCCTTTTAAGCAACAGCGTTCAAATGTCGAATTTCTTTATTCAGATTTTTTGGGCATTGGATTATTCAACAAAATGACTCCCAATCCCAAATTTGTACTGAGTAGGTAGTTCAGTAGCAATGGTTGGGGTAATATACTGACACATTTGCACTGACGAGCATGTGTTGCATTATTTTGGTTTCAGTAATAGGCTACTAGTAAACTGACTATCGAATCGTTTCTTTTATTAGTTCATCGTTCAATAATACATCAAGTCATCAGTTCAGCTTTCTACTTATGTAGTGCCACAATTATTCAACAATTCACAGCATAGTTGTCATCAAATTCAGGATGCTGGCAGGAAGTTACTCAGGAGCCCCAATGTATTTTTCATTTGTTTTTCAAATACTTCAGTATGGTACCCCCCATCATTCAAAAGTTTAGTAAACCACCAATTGTTCTCTAGTAAAATGAGATGCTTGGATTAGGCCCCTGTTGGTGATTAGCAATTAGGATCTTTTAGCTATGGCAGACAAGTTCGATTGACCAATGACAAATCTGCGTGTTCATCATAATTAATTAGCCGAAAGCATGCATCATGGATGGTAGCTTGCTTGGATCACGAGAGCTTGCTTAGCTATCCTACATTACATCTACCAATAGACAGACTGAAAAATTAAAAACAGGGACAATTGGAAAGGAAGCTGTATGCGGCAGTTGTCTGGAAGCTGCTCATCAGCCATATTTCCTTTCCTTCTCCTGATAGACAGACTGACAGAGACTGAAAAACTAATACTAGTTTTTTTTCCAGTAGCTCACTAGTTTAGTAGTTCCAGAATCCTTAGTAGTTTGATAGTTCAGTAGTTCCACAATCCTTTAGTAGTTCCTTTTTTTAGCATATTTATATTCTTCTTTACACTGATGGTCTTTTTTCTATCACAGAAAAGAGGAAGGTGACATATGTAACAATATGGTTATTCCATGCACCTGTAATTCAATTATCTGCGTTTTCAATTAAATATTTTTGGAACTGCCATGACATGACAGCATGAGTGAGCTATGCCTTGAGATTAGAGTTGCATCTACTGGCAAGAAACCAGCTTCACACACATCAACCCCTCCAGCACATGCAGATGGTGATCAATCATCGGTGATGTTGGAGTATAGTGATATGTAGCCCATAGGGCCCATGTATATTAGGCCCATCTAGGCCCATGTACAGTTAACCATATACCCACCCATCTAGGGTTGGAGGAATACAAAAACTATTCCTCTCTAGCATGGTATCAGCTAGGGTTTCCTCTCCCTCCCTCTCCTAGCGCCGCCGGCGCCATGGCTGGCCGGCCGCCGCCGCCGCCCCCCACTCTCTACTTTCTTTCCTCCCCTGCTCTTCTACGCCGCCGCTGCTCGGCCTCCTCCTGCCGCCGCGCCGGGCGCGCGGACGACGAGCCTCTCCCTCCTCCGCCGCCGACCCCAACGCTCCCGCCGACCTCCTCCTCTGGCGCGGATCCGAGCGCCGCAGCCGCCGCCGCTGACCTCCTCGGCGCGGATCCGAGCGTTGCGGGCGTCGCGGGCGCCGTCGCCGCTGCGCGCGCGGATCTGAGCGCTGTGGGCGCCGCCGCCGCCGCTGCGCGCACGGACGCCGCGGACGCCGCCGCCGCCGCGCGCGCGGACGCCGCGGACGCCGCGGCCGCCGCCGCGCGCGTGGATCCGAGCGCCACTGCTGCACGCACGGGCGCAGAGCGGGCTCTCCCTGCCGATTTCGATGCGGCCGCCGCTGCTGCCGCCGCCGTTGCAGCCACCAAGGGAAAGGGGCTCGGCGCGGGCTCCTCCAGCAGCTCGGGCCCCGGCCTCGGGATGCCGCTGTCCGACGCGCCCCTCGCCGCCGCTGTCTTCCGCCAGCAGCAGGGGCTCGCCGGCGCGTCCCCGGCTGCTGCGGCCCTCGCTACAGCCCTCCTCGCCGCCAAGACGGAGGCCTCCGCTGCCCAGACACGCGCCCATGAGGCTGCTCTCGCATGGGGGCGGGAGCAGACCGCGGCCGACGCCCTTGCGCGTCAGGTGGCTGAGGCAGAGCGCTTCCTCCATGGGACAGCAACCGCCTCCTCTTGCTGCTGCCCCCGTCATCGAGCAGCCCGCCTCCTCCACCCGCTAGACACCGATCACTGGCTCTCAGCTCGCGTTGACCGATCCCACGGTCGCTCAGCTGCACAGCCAGGCCTCCGGTGTCCTCCACATCAAGCACCTCGTCTCGGTCGTCCTCGACCCGATGTCCACCTCCTACGCCCGCTGGCGTGATCAGGTCCTCATCGCCCTCCGCCGTTACGTCCTCGACGACCACGTCTTCCTCGACACGCCGGTCGCGGCGCGTGACTTGGTGTGGCTGCGCCTCGACAGCGTCGTCATGTCTTGGATCAACGGGACCATATCCCTTGATCTCCAGGACCTCGTCAGGACCCGCGACGGCACGGCTCGCCAGGCTTGGCTTGCCCTCGAGGGGCAGTTCCTCGGCAATGCCGAGGCCCGTGCCCTCCAGCTCGACGCCTCCTTCCGCACTTTCGTGCAGGGGGACCTGTCTGTGGGGGAGTTCTGCAGACAGATGAAGACCAAGGCCGATGGTCTTCGTGACCTCGGGTTCCCGGTGGAGGACAACGTCTTGGTGCTCAATGTGCTGAGGGGGCTCAACAGTTCCTTTGAGCACCTCCGCACATGGATTCGTCCCCAGAAGCCGTTCCCCACCTTCCTGCAGGTCTGGCATGACCTCGTCCTGGAGGAGATCACCCGGGGCAACGTGTCGACCGCCCCCCCCCCCCCCCCCCCCCCCCCGCCTTCGTCTGCCTCCTCGACCACCAAGGCACTGGTGACTACACCGCCGACCTCTGCCTCTCCGTCCAGCTCTCTTCTTGGTCCTCCTCCCTCCGGGCCGAGCGGTGGTGGAGGGGGCCGAGGTGGTCGTCGGCGTGGAGGCAACCGCGGTGGTGCTTCTGGTGGCACCACTCCTGGAGGTTCTGGTGGGGGGCGTCGTGGGACGTCCATCCCCCCATCCCTCTTATCCCACTTCTATCATGGTCGGTGATGGGTGATGGTTCTTGTCTTCCCGTCACCTCCGTGGGCTCTACTTCCGGTCCCTTTCGTCTTTCGAGTGTTCTTGTTGCTCTTCAGATGATCCACAATCTTCTTTCTATTCGTCAATTCACTGCTGATAATTCTTGTTCTATTGAATTTGACACTTCTGGTCTTACTGTGAAGGATTTGGCCACCCGTCGTCCTCTTCTCCGATGTGACAGCGTGGGGCCTCTTTACACTCTTCGACTCCCGTCTTCCGCTGCCCCTTCTTCGTCAGCTGCTTTAGCGATGACTCTTTCCACCACATGGCACCGTCGTCTTGGTCACCTTGGTCGGGATGTTCTGTCTCAACTTAGTCGTAGTTCAGACATCTCTTGTACTAGGACTTCAGCTGAGCACTTCTGTCATGCATGCCAGCTCGGTCGTCATGTTAGACTTCCTTTTTCTGCTTCTTCGCATGTGTTGCATGCCTTTGATCTTGTTCACTGTTATCTATGGACCTCCCCTGTATCCAGCATTTCTTGTTATAAATACTATCTTGTGGTTGTTGATGATTTCTCTCATTACTCCTGGACTTTTCCCTTACGCGCCAAGTCTGAGACCTTTCCCACCCTCCTCCACTTCTTTGCCTGGGTGTCCACTCAGTTCGGTCTCACTGTTAAGGCCGTTCAGTGTGACAACGGGCGTGAGTTCGATAACCACTCTTCTCGCTCCTTCTTTCTCTCTCGGGGTGTTCAGTTGCGCATGTCTTGTCCGTATACTTCTCCTCAGAACGGCAAGGCTGAGCGCATGCTTCGCACCACGAACAATGTCATGCACACCCTTCTGATCCAAGCCTCTTTGCGCTTCTGGACCGAGAGCCTTCACACAGCCACCTACCTACTCAACCGTCTTCCTTCTACTGCTTGTCCTGCTCCTACTCCACACCACGCTCTCTTCGGTACCCCTCCCACTTACGATCACCTTCGTGTCTTCGGCTGCGCATGTTACCCTAACATCACCGCCACTGCTGCTCATAAGCTGGCGCCCCGCTCGACACGTTGTGTGTTCCTCGGTTACTCCCCTGACCACAAGGGGTACCGTTGCTATGACCTCACTTCTCATCGGGTCATCATCTCTCGACACGTTGTCTTCAACGAGTCGGATTTTCCCTACTCCACCTCCACTTCACCTTCTCCTGAGCCCGAGTTGGTGTCTATGTTTTCTGACCCGGTGGTTCAGCCACCCGTTTCTTTTTGTCCGTCCCCTGCAGGTCTTCGTGGTGCGCCACGCGCGGCCCCGGCAACCCCTGCCGCGCCACTCGCGGCCCCTAGCTCTCCGCCGCGCTTCGCCGAGCTGGTCCAGGTGTACCAGCGTCGCTTGGTACGGGGACCGGCGCCCGGCTCTCCGGCTCCGGGCCCCGGCGTCCCGACGCGCTTCGCCGAGCCGGTCCAGGTGTACCAGCGTCGAGCGTTACTTGGACCGGCGCCCGGCTCTCCGACCCCGTCTCCACCGCTACCTCCACCGGGGTCGCCACCACCGCCTCCACCACCGACACCGCCGCCGCGTCGATCCCGTGTCGAGCCGGCCGTGTACCACCCGCCGATTCTCCATCGGGACCCTCGCCATGTGCACCCCATGGTGACTCGGCAGGCGGCTGGTGTTCTTCGACCCGCGGCTCTCTCCGTCACCGAGAGTGAGCCGCGGATCTCTCCGGTACCCTCCTTTGTCCGCGACGCCCTGGCGGACCCCAACCGGCGTCGCGCGATGGAAGAGGAGTACGAGGCTTTTCTTGCCAACCAGACGTGGGACCTCGTGCCGCGTCCGTCTGGTTGCAATGTGGTGACGTGCAAGTGGATTTGGACGCACAAGCGTCGGGCTAATGGTACTCTTGAGCGCTATAAGGCTCGTTAGGTCCTCCGGGGTTTCACTCAGCGGCTTGGAGTGGATTATGATGAGACTTTCAGTCCAGTGGTGAAGCCTGCTACAGTGCGCATGGTCCTCTCGATTGCTCTCTCTCGCTCGTGGCCTGTGCACCAGCTCGACGTCAAGAATGCCTTCCTACATGGCACTCTGTCCGAGACTGTCTACTGCAGCCAGCCAGCAGGGTTTGTGGACTCCAGTCGTCCGGATCTGGTCTGTCGGCTCAACAAGTCTCTCTATGGTCTGAAGCAGGCTCCTCGGGCTTGGTACTCTCGATTTGCCACATTCTTGGTGACATTGGGGTTCACGGAGGCCAAGTCCGACACTTCTCTATTTGTCTATCGACATGGTGATGAGATTGCTTATCTGCTGCTCTATGTTGATGATATTGTTCTCACCGCCTCCAGTCAGCAGTTGCTTCGGCACATCATCTCCTCTCTGCAGCAGGAGTTTGCTATGAAGGATTTGGGTCAGCTCCACCACTTCTTGGGTGTCACTGTGGAGACTCGGCCTTCTGGCCTCTTCCTTCACCAGCGACAGTATGCTCTTGATATCCTGGAGCGGGCTGGCATGTCAGATTGCAAGCCCTGTTCTACTCCTGTTGATACTCAGTCAAAGCTGTCCGCGGATTCGGGTGCTCCTGTAGCTGATCCTACTGCCTTCCGGAGTCTTGCAGGGGCTTTGCAGTACCTCACCTTCACTAGGCCGGACCTTGCATATGCTGTTCAGCAAGTTTGCCTCCACATGCATGATCCCCGGGAGTCTCACCTTACTGCCTTGAAGCGCCTTCTTCGGTATGTCCGTGGCACGGTTGACTTCGGGCTGGTCCTCCACCGGTCTCCTCCTGCTGAGCTGGTCGTCTACATCGACGCTGACTGGGCTGGGTGCCCGGACACTCGCCGCTCTACCTCAGGGTACGCCGTCTTCCTAGGCGGCAACTTGGTCTCCTGGTCGTCCAAGCGGCATCCAGTTGTCTCCCGCTCCAGTGCCGAGGCGGTGTACCGGGCTGTCGCTAACGGCGTGGCCGAGGCGTCCTGGCTTCGACAGCTCTTGGTGGAGCTTCACAGCCCGCTCCCCAAGAGCACGCTCGTCTACTGCGACAACGTCAGCGCCGTGTACCTCTCCACCAACCCGGTTCAACATCAGCGGACGAAGCATGTCGAGATTGACTTGCACTTCGTTCGCGACCGGGTTGCCATCGGCGATGTTCGGGTCCTCCATGTACCGACCACCTCCCAGTTTGCCGACATCTTCACGAAGGGTCTGCCCTCCTCGACGTTCTCGGAGTTTCGCTCCAGCCTCAACATAGCGGGTGGCTAGTTGTGGCTGCGGGGGGCATGTTGTGTGTTGTCTTTCGTTAGTTCCTCTCTTTTTTTTAGCTTATAGGGTCTCAGAGTACCAAGCGTTTATATGGATGCAGAAAATGTAGCTGCAGGCCCATCGACCCATCCAATAAGCAAGGTAGGCACTGATAATATTTGCCAAACCGTGTGCTAGGGACTGCTACTAGGAATGCACCAAGGATGGCCAGGCCCCCACAGGCTGAGGCTCTGGATGATGATATTGTAGAGAGTATTTTCCCCTTCTTTTTCATCTAATAGTTGGGAAGATCAGTAATAGTAATATCAACCTTTGATCAGTAACAGTAATAGCTGAGGTTCATGATTTGTGTAATAAAGATGGTGTCCATAAATTTTTTATTCCTCGAGCATCAACCCCAGGAGTTAGTAATAGCTGAGAGTATTTTTTATTCCGCGATCTGATAAGTGTTTATTTGTCAATAGATCTATATTACCCGCCACACTCTTCAAGATGCGCCATCAACCCCAGGTGTTACATTATTTTTCCTCACACACATGACTAGGCGTACTGGATTTCCTCGGTGGTGGCCGCAGCAAGTGAACTTCCGCTGTGGAGAAGCCTGGAACAGCAGATGGGTGCATACAAATCACGCTGATTCTTTTTTTTATTTTGTGGATTTTTGTGGCTGTTTTTGAGACTGCTAAATGAAACAAATATGTACATATATGTGCAGTCACAAATTTCAGATATGTAGACCCCAGTGCCGTCATGTTTCTGTGCACTACTTGGAATCGGCAATTTAGATATCCAGTTGTTCAGTAACCTGTAGACCTAGTACCTCTCAATTTTCACTATATGTTATATTTGGGATTCTGTAATTCAGAAGTTCAGTAACTTTGTAAACCCGGTAATTTTCACACTTCTATGGATTTCGGGGGCGGCGCTGGGCTGCGGGGGCAAAATCACGACCCTGCTCGCCGCCGCTCCCTGCCGGACCAGGCTCGTGCGTGATGCTCGCCGCTAGCCGGAACCAGTCGCGGCCCTGCTCGTCGAGCGCCGCCGCGCCCACGCGCTTTCTGCCGGCCGCTTGCAGGCCCCGTCGCTTGAGGTCATTGCTCGCGCCCGTGGAGAAGATGCGCGTTCGCCGGACCCGACTCGCCGGCCAGCGTGGGGGGAAAAGCCTGCAGCTCGCCGGAGTAGGCCGGAAGACGCTTGGTTCTCGCCGGGGGTACATCTCGCGGTCGCCGATCGCCGCGCTCCGCGCGCTCGTGGCTCCCGCTCGCTCCTCACTCCTCGCGGTCGCCGCTCGCGTGCGCTCCGCGCGCTCGCGGCTCCCGCTCGATGAGGAAGAAGCCGGCGGGGGGTTGGGATCGGATCGAGGTGGGGGGCGGGTTTGACGGGTCGGGGGTGGTCGAGATGGGATGGGGGAACGGTCCGGTGCAACCAGGTTAGCTGTTTTTTTTTTTGAAAAAGGCAGCATTATATTAATTTAACTTATCGTTACAGATGATAGCTCGGATAGCATCCGGAGCCTCATTACACCTGACTAATTCAGAGAATTGATCAGCTAGCCTAGCCATTACATGAGCTGCCTCATTACAACTTCTACGGACATAGATAAAAGAGAAAGGAGCTTCATTGACTAAGTTGTTAACATCACGGACAATGGCTCCAACATGAGATCTATCTAGAAGTGGGGATCGTATCTTGTTGAAGATATTTTGACAGTCTGATGCCACTATGACATGCTGAAGGTTATGTTCTTTTGCAAAAACAACTCCACATCGAACTGCCAAAGCTTCAGCCAACTCGGGGTCTTCAACTCTATCCACCCTCTTACACATTGCCATTTTAAAACTCCAGGATGATCACGAATTACTAGTCCCAATCCAATATGAGGAGGGCTTTTAAAGATGGCTGCATCCACATTTATCATCAACCATCCCTCTGGCGGTGGAGTCCATTTTGGTACTGAACAGGTAGACTCACACCGTTTCTGACTGCATTCTTGCCTCCCAAATGTGCCATACAGTGATAGTGAAAGCAATGGCTTCGTCATCTTTTGCATCATCCAAAAAATCAAAAAGCCATTGTTTAATGTTGACAAAGGCATGAGACTTGTGGTTTATGACAAAGCATTTTCTTACCTGACGCCAAATCTCAGAAGCATATTGGCACTTGAAAATTGCATGCTCTACTGTTTCTTCCCGCCCACAGAAACAACAAGAATCAGAAGCAGGAATGTGTCTATGTTTTAATTGTGTTCCAGTTGGCAGACAATTATGAGCCATTCTCCATAAGATTATTCTCATTTTAGGTGGTGCTTGGATGGCCCATAGCCGTTTCCATAATTTAGATATTTCTCGTTGGTCTGAGGCTTCACCTTTGCCATTTTCACTCAAAAAACTATGAAAGCTTTCCATTCTTGCGAGATAATATGCTGATTTGACTGTGTATATACTTGATTTGGAGTATGACCAAGCTGGAAAATCGTCACAATGAGTGAAGCATAGTGGTATTTGTAGAATCTTCTTAGCATCATCTTCATTGAAACATGATTGGACCATTTCCTCATTCCAGCTTCCTGTAGTCTCATCAATAAAAGAATGCACATAAAGGTCATCAGGAATGGAAGCAATTGGTTTGAGCATGCAGAAATTTTGATTCCACTGATCCTTGGCTACGTGAATGGTCCTTCCATCCCCTACTCTCCAAATAACACCCTTCATCAATAGCTCCTTACCATACATAAGGCTGCGCCACGTGAAAGATGAGCTTCGAGGCCGGGGTGCATTTAAGAACGTGCATTGAGGAAAGTAGCGCCCTTTAAGCACTCTAGCACAAAGTGAGTCAGGTTCAGTAAGAATTCGCCAGCATTGCTTGCCCAACATCGCTTGGTTGAAGAGCTCCATATCCCGAAACCCCATGCCTCCCATAGCTTTAGGAGTTGTCAGCCATTCCCAAGAACGCCAATGCATTTTCTTCTTACCATTCTCAATACCCCACCAGTGATTTGAAACTGTTGTCCTCATTCTGTCACAAACTACAGCTGGCAAACGGAAGCAGCTCATAACATATATTGGCATTGCTTGGATGACTGACTTCAACATTACTTCCTTACCAGCCCTTGAGAGAGGTCTGTCACTCCAACTTCTTATCTTCCTCCACATACGGTCAGGTAGGAAATTGAAGGTACTTGAAGGAGATCTTCCTACCCAAGATGGCATACCCAAATAGCTTGTTTCTATGGCCTCGCTGTGGACATTAAGGTATGTCTTCACTCTGTTCTTCACTTGCTCTGGGCAATGGTCACCAAAGAAGATTGAAGATTTTTCAAAGTTAATTCGTTGTCCTGATCCTCCACTGTAAAGGTGAAGCACTTCGTTAAGAGCTTGAAGATTCTTTACATCCCCTCTAGTGAAGAAAATGCTATCATCCGCAAAAAGAAGATGGGATACTGGTTGGTTGGGTGTAGAATAATATTCTACACCTAGGGTGTAGAATAGCGTTATTTAACTCACAACGTGTTGAATATAATTCAACACACGGCGGAGCGCCGCCCAGCCCCGGGAGACCGTGGAAAGTCCCATTACCGTAAACATCTAAAGAGAAGGTGTAAATATGCGCCATATTTACTTCCAGCATTCAATGCGTTATTCATTCGGTCTCTTAAATGACATTCTGATCCCCCTAATTGGTGGGGAGTAATTAGCCAGAAACATTTCCTTTTCTGGTTGAAGACGATTCATTTAAATGCAAATCCAGTCACCCATCCATTGTTCCGCGGAAGCCATTCGCTATTATCGTCAAATGCATCGGCATCATCGATTCAAAGGAGACCTTTACTGTAAAGGCTCGTCATTGACTCGTCGTCTCCAACAATAGTAGTGGCGGCCGATTGCATCTAAATTCTATTCTTTTTCCATTTTTGTTCTTCCCACGTGAATTCTCATCTTTTATTCAGTGTGCAGATCAAAGACAAACCTCGAGACGTGGACATTTGCTGTGTGGATAAATCTCATTCACGACACGCGATGAAGTAATTAGCCAGAAACATTTCCGGGAATGACACGAGAAGCTAGGAAACGTGGGTGTTATCTGCATGTAATGATTTCTTGATTTCTTGTTTCCATCGACACACAAAATTACTTCTGTAGGCTGGCAGCGCGCCTGGCCCCTCGCCGGCCGCCCTCACTGTGCGCAGCCGCTGCCATCGCGCGGCCCCCACACACCGGCGAGCTCAGCGGCCCTGGCTGGCCGCTCGCCAGCCACCCTCACGCGTCGTCACCAGCCGCCTTTGCTGCCCCCTTGCTGGCCCCTCGCCGGCCGCGCGCCAACCGCCCTCGTCGTCAGACTGCAGGCCCCGAGCGCCCCGGTCACCTCCACCGTGTGCGCCGTATCCAGGCCGGCGCCGACGTCGCAGCATACCTCCCACGCCGACGAGGAGCAAGAGGTACAGATCGAGGCTCGGGAACACCGGATCCGCCGGCAGGCCCGGATTCGCGCCGCCTTGGCAATTCGCGCCGCCATGGCTTAGCCTCGTCACGCCGCTCGCAACGGCGTCAAGGCCGTGCCCCCGCCGATTTGCACCGTCGTCGCCTTCATCGCGTGTCGTGAATGAGATTTATCCACACAGCAAATGTCCACGTCTCGAGGTTTGTCTTTGATCTGCACACTGAATAAAAGATGAGAATTCACGTGGGAAGAACAAAAATGGAAAAAGAATAGAATTTAGATGCAATCGGCCGCCACTACTATTGTTGGAGACGACGAGTCAATGACGAGCCTTTACAGTAAAGGTCTCCTTTGAATCGATGATGCCGATGCATTTGACGATAATAGCGAATGGCTTCCGCGGAACAATGGATGGGTGACTGGATTTGCATTTAAATGAATCGTCTTCAACCAGAAAAGGAAATGTTTCTGGCTAATTACTCCCCACCAATTAGGGGGATCAGAATGTCATTTAAGAGACCGAATGAATAACGCATTGAATGCTGGAAGTAAATATGGCGCATATTTACTCCTTCTCTTTAGATGTTTACGGTAATGGGACTTTCCACGGTCTCCCGGGGCTGGGCGGCGCTCCGCCGTGTGTTGAATTATATTCAACAGGTTGTGAGTTAAATAGCGTATATATATAGGGAACTTTATTATTGTCAGCTAATCGAGGTTTTTTGGGGGAAATGTCGTATCCACATATCCGTATCGGCCTCGATACTGATATGCGTATCGGTGTCCAGGTAATATAGCTTGTAGGCGAGAGGGTACGATAGTTGGAGGTGGGCCATGGCCGTCCAAACCTGGGAGGTAGGAGAGGGATTGGCCGACCATAGGATACACCATATTGTCCTAGCATGGCGTGGATTGCTTTCTAGACATTGGTTGCTCCCGTCACACTCATGTGACGGTTGTGCGTCCAGGGAGAGTCGGCCGACCCGGCCCCTTAGCCTAGCAGCCCTCCGATCCACCATCTTATGGCATGGGCATCATGGATTGTCTTCTTCAGGTTGGTTTGATAGGTAAGTTTGGTGCTATCCTAGGTTTGGTGGACCCATGGATCCAAGTGAGGCTCACAAGGATCCGCGGATCCAAACGAATTCGCTTCTAGACACTCCCAAGTGTGTTTCTCCACGTGTGACTAAAGATGAGCCAAAAAAGAAAAAGGTGATGAGGGTTGGCCACCCTAGTAGGTTCGTAGAACCTAACCTAGCTCCATTTTGGACCAGGTTTGGTCATGTTGTTCTTTGCACTTAAATATTCACCAAAGCTCATGAAACTTTATTAGATTTATATGAAATGTGTATGAAACTTAGCATATACTGCATTTATTGCCGAGAAATTGGGGTTGAATATCAAGATAGGTATTGTTGATCCCGAAGAGTTGAAGAAAAAAGCATGATAACAATAAGATTAAAGTTGTTTAACTAGTGTACTATAGTTTGATTGCATATAGTTTTGCGTCTTAAGTCATTTATAAACTACTCTTATAGCCTTACGTGATAAACCATCTATCTTCCTCTAGAACTTGAAGCTCCTAGTGGCAGACTTCACATTGTGCAGGTTGCAAAGGTTGCAATGCTTCGCACCGCCACCTTTGGCATCGTCTTAGTCATTGCATCCGCTCTCATGTGCTCCCAAATTTTTGTCGGCCAACATCCAGAGAAGAACAAAAGCGGAAATGGTTCCCCTTACTTGTCCACAAGTTAGTAGCGATGTCATTTATTATTGATCCATATTTTTACATATGACTAGATCTGACAAAAAAGCTCGAGGCTCGTGAGTTGGCTCCGCTCGTTTATAGGTCGGCTCAGTTCTTCTCAGCTCGACCTCTTAAATGAATCGAGCCAAACCTCATTTTCAGCATATTTTTTTTAATGAGCTAGCTCGCCAACTACTCATGAGCTGTTCCATGGGCTTATTAGTCACGATAACTATGATAGCACCAAACTTACTTTTTATTAATAAATGGTATTTTTATTATTTTGGTAAAACAAACTTGTCATTCAACTTGTTCTCAAACCTAGCATTAATTAAATCTATTTCGAGTCTTTAAACATCTATGTCATTATAATTTATTTTTTGTTGCTTATTTTCTTAATATCATCGTGAGGTATACTTTAAAATATTATTAACATAATTAAATTATCATAAGTTGGTTAATATCATACTTAATTTTAACATTAATATTAAATCATGATTGGCTCGTGAGTCAAATGAGCCAGCTCGACCTTATAGAATGAATCGGACCAAACTTGACTTTTAGCTTGTTATCCTTAACGAGCCAAGCTAGCCCGTTATCAAACGAGCTATAACGAGCCGGGCCTTAATGAGCCGAGCTAGCTTATCAACCACCCCTACATATGGCCTTTTATATGCAAGAAGAAAAAATAGAAAGAACAAAGGTGTTTGGATCCACCACGCTAGTTCAACTTCGCTAGAGCCATGGTTGTGACTCCCATTTGCCCATTATTGCCCATCGGTGGTTTTACCACCACCACACTCAATGGCTACTTCCTCTACCAGTCCACCCGCATCCCAACAAACACTCTCTATAATCAGAATATATGGAAACCTCCATATTCTTAAGTCCCCCAATGATCGGTTTTTCAACGCAAATATATTTTATATAATATTTTTTTGATTAAATCTTAGGTCTCATTTGACATGTGAAAAATCTCCTTTATCGAAATTTCCTTAAACATTTTAAAATAAAGGAAAAAATTCTTTCTTTCTTTTCGCGAAACACGGTATAAACTGAGACACTCACATGTACACACATCCACTCCTATGAATACACGTACACGAACCCCTACCTCTATGAGTACCTCCGAGATATTGGGCATGCGCATCTTATCTTAACATTCACGAAGTCACCACAAGTGACTTGTTGTCGACGGGGCGTCGTTTATCATTGAAAGAATGCATTGGTTAATTTGTGAAATAAATATAAAAAAATACGAGCGGTCGTGCTAAGTCAAGGACTTGAATTTGAGTAGCAGGTTCACCACAAGATACTAAGTTACTAACTAGCTGAGCTACGCTCAGTTTTGAGTTCACAATGAAAAAAAAACTTTCCATGGAAGGAATTCCCACCCCACCCAAAAAAAAAATCCTGAGGAACTCTAAATCCCCGAATTGTTAGTAATTGATGAAAGAGGCTTCAACTGTGAGAGGAAGCCCCCATCGTCAAGGAGGCAGTTCGGCCGTTGGATGTCCATTTGGTAGTGAGCCGGAATAATGGAAGAAAATCAGTCATCTAAAATGCAACAGAGCCGTGTTATAAATGTGAGCAATGAATCAATGATTCTTACTTTTTTTTTGTAGGAGGGTCAAAATTTGAGTGAAAGAGCTAGACTGGGCCCGGCCTTCCTACACCTTGTGGCAGCATAGACGACACATTCGGCACAAGGGCACAAGTGCACCAAGACAACAGAGGACGGATGGACGCAACTGATTTGGATAGCATGGACGTACTAGCAGCGTTTGCAGTATTGACTGTTTCCACTTCTTTTATTGTCGGTCCCAATTGCAAAACGCCATGGGAATATGGGATGGCCTCTGGTGTAGGGAGTGGGCTCTGTCACGGAAACGCAAGTACCGTCGCTCACCTACCGCTTCTTAAGTACTAGCCTACTAGGAGTAAATCGAAACTCTCGCACTTGCATGGGCCGAGCTCAATCCAAGCGAGGGATCGGAAAGCGAAGCCACACCCTCGTCAGGTTCCGAGATGTCGCCGGCGCGGCCGCACTTCCTGGTGCTCACGTTCCCGCTCCAGGGCCACATCACCCCCGCGCTCCGCCTCGCCAGGTGCCTGCTGGCCGCCGCGCCCGACGCGCTCGTCACCTTCTCCACCACCGAGTCCGCGCACAGCCGCATGTTCCCGGCCAAGTCGTCGACGGATCAGGGACGTGCCGGCGCCGAGGAAGACGGCCGCCTCGAGTTCCTCCTGTTCTCCGAGGGCGCCGACGCCTGGGACTCATCCCGGAGCAGCGACGCCGCGGCGCTCAACGCCTACATGGCGTCCTTCCACGCCGCCGGCCGGCTCAGCGCCGGGAAGCTCGTGGACGCGCTGGCCGCGCGCGGCCGCCCCGTCATCCGCGTCGTGTACACGCTCATGCTCCCGTGGGCGGCCGGCGTCGCGCGGGAGCGCGGCGTCCCCTCCGCGCTCTACTGGATCCAGCCGGCCGCCGTGTTCGCCATCTACCACCACTACTTCCACGGCCACGTCGCCGAGCGCCGCCACGGCCCGTCGTTCGTCGTGGAGCTCCCGGGCATGGCGCCCCAGACGATCGGCGACCTGCCGTCTTTCCTCACCGACTCCACCGACCCTTCCGACACCTTCCACAGCATCTTCACCACGATCCGCGACGTGATCGAGACTCTTGACGACCAAAATTGGCTTGGCGGTGCAAACCGGTCTGACCGGTATGCACAACCCGGTCAGACCGGTTTAGGTAACATTGTCAAAATATGAATTGGACTTCACCATTGCGTAGCTCTCGTCAAGACGATCAAGATGCATATGTGGAACGCCTATTTTGGACTCCGGATGAGAGAGTTATGACTTCGGGAAGATTCCGCATCTGGGAAAACCGGTCAGACCGCTTTCCCAAACCGGTCTGACCGGTTTGGATCTTAATTTGAGTAGGTTTAGGACTCTGAGTTTTATACCATACTGTAACCGACTCAACGGGGTAAGACCATCCCACCCTATAAATATAACGGGCCAAGGCCGATTGAGAATCATCCAATCGAATCTATCAAATCTACCTTTTATCGTTTTGTCTTTACTTTTATCTCTTTACCCTTCTCTTCCAACTCTACCATGCTGTTCTTCTTTCATCTCCGCGATGTCTGAGGACGCCCTAGCTGGCCTGCCGAGCCTAGGGCAAACCAAGGTGCGCCTGCCTCGACGGGGTCCCTCCCGGGCGGGCGTTCGTTGGTCTCTCGCCGGGCGCCGCCGACGAGACCGGTCTGACCGGCTATCAATACCGGTCTGACCGACCTGCGTGGAGGAGCAGCAAGGAGCCCCTCCGTGCGCCGCACGTTCAAGTGCGATTCGTGTGTTGGCCCGAAATTGACGTCAACACACTTTGGCGACTCCGCTGGGGAACGAAAATCAGGTTATCATGACCGATTTATCAAATCCTAGCAATATGGTGATACATGAAGATGATTATGAGAAAGCACGTGAAGAATATGCACAAGAAGCAGAACAGATCTGCAAGAAATCGTTTCTGTCCTGTTACATACGAACCGAGCAAGGTGTTATCAAGATTAAAGAGTGGCAGCCACCATCGACCATCGCCATATTAAAGGAGATACGATTGGTGATTATGATGATTTCACCGATCTCAAATATTGTTTCGTAAAAATCATTAATATGACGCCCTGGAATGGTTATAGCCAGGTCTAGGGATATGATTGGTGTGAAACTTCTCTTTCTCCTAATGAAATACTTGCTCAAACATGCTCCTAATGAAATGCATGCTCAGACATAGCTATAGTTCATGGGAGCAAACTATAGTTATTTTGGTCTAGAATGTATGCATGTGAGATATACCTCCTCGTTCAAAATTAATTCATTTTAACTTTATCATGATTCAACCTTATCTAAGTTTAATCGAATTCATAAACAAATGTTAGTGTCTACAATAGCAAACGAATGCACAATTAGTATATAGTACATGATGTATCTAATGAAATTACGTTGATATTGTAGATTTCTATATATTGTTCTATAAGCTTAGTCAAAATTAGAGAGGTTTGAATTAAGACAAAACTAGAACGATCTTAATTTAGAATGGAATGAGTAGTTAATATTTTTTCATACATCGTGAATTCACGAAAATGTTAGGACTGCATATATAGTCTATGATGTATATCCATTGAGTTTTAGAGAATTGGACAATATATAGCTTCAGGTTTTGATGCCTCTCGATCAGGATGATGCTACCACTCAAAGTAATTATCCATTAGACATGTGTAAGATTACTAAATTACGGGACTGATCCAAACTTTCAAAAAAGGTGAACACCATTATTGAGGACTGAATGTGACATTCATCACAAGGATTTGCTTATCTATAGCTTGAACGAGAAAATAATTCACAGCAGACAATGACTAATAACAATATAAGATCTATCATTCCGTAATTTTTCCTTCAGCTGCTCATCCTAGCCGACGGAAGTCCTGGTTCAAACTACCTTATTTTCCTATTATTAATTGGACACTCATTTTAGAGCCTATATGTTAATCCTCATGAGATGCGTTGGCAAAAAGGCCTAAAATTCTCATACAAATAAGAAACATCGGTCATCAATTTGATAGGCTCTATTTATCGTTTATAATAGTCAGTTGGTTGTATTTTCTAGAAAGATTAACAACTCTAGCCATTATAAAAATAGTCCAAAATACTTCTCTAAATATATGTCAAAAAAATAACCCCATAAACTATGCAATTATGAAAACTAAACAAAAATAACCCTTTAAATTTACATCTAAAATACTCACGCCATCATTATTAAAAAGAACCTATAAATCTGCATCTAATTTTTTCCATATCATTGTATAAACATATATTAAAGTATATATATTATTATTCTAAATTACCCACTTCTGAAATTATAAATATAGAAAATACTAACTCAGGATATACAATACATGCTGTGTGTTTCTCCTCATTGTCCATCTCATAAAGATCACAAATACATGGAAGAAATTAGCATACCAATTTGGCAATTTTAATGTCAAGCATATAGCACAAGCTTACTAATTAAACACATGTGACACACACATGTACGTGGATGCAAGGAAAAAGTTTGAATGGGCAACTAAAGTATACCATTTCCAAATAAAGATAATAAAGTATGGAGTATATGCATGAGTACTATGTTATGATATGAACAAATAAGAAAGAAATAGCAAAAATATGCAATATTGGTTCATTGTGGCCGTAATTTATACTTGAATTTCTGATAATAATGTGTTTAGCCATATGCAATTTTGGTTCGTTGTGGCTATAATTCATCCTTGAATTTCTAATAATAATTTAATTCTTAGTTCTAAGCCCCTGGACTAATGAGCTGTTCTTGTTCCAGCTTTGTATTCTAGGAACAGAATGAGAACGGACAATCACAAGTGCGAACAGACAACCCCTTTGGATCATATGATTTTAAAGGACATTTGCAGGATTTCATCCCCAGTCTTTTGAACACAGTATTGGGGATTCCTAATAAGAGCAACTCCAACAGATCATTTTTCTTTTTTTTTCTATAGGGAAATCCCTTTTACATTTCTAGGATATTGAGGAGAAATGTTCCAGCAGATCCCATGTTTTTTTCATGATAGTCCATATAACTACACGGAGTTAATTATAACCGTGTGATCCACCGAAAAAACAGGTTGTGATTACAAACATCCATGTCACATGACAAGGAAACACGCGGTCCGTGATAACATGTTCTTGTTTTTAAGCGATCCAGTGGATCCAGAGTAGTTCTCCTTACCAAAAAATAAAAAAAGAAAGAAAGGACAAAAGAAGGCCTACAGTTCAAAGTAGTTTATGTCTGTACGACACGTAGATTTCGATGGAAGGGCAAATGATTCCGTTGCTTGTGAGAGAGCCAAATTGGTGTTTGCTTTGCGAAAAATCCATCTGTGACCCGTCACTTGCGAGTGCTTTAATCCGGACCTTTGTTCTATCTCGCGATCCGTGCTTGTTTGTCTGTTGCTAGTGTATTTATAGAGTACAATGTATATTTTCCTCCTTATTGTTAAGTGGCCCATGGGGATTTCACTGCACCGACAAGACATAAAGGTTGTCAGAGCCATAGGGAGCGGTGAAAAGCTAGGGAGCCATAGGGAGCGGTGAAAAGCTAAGGTGCAGAATCTTGCATGTGAAACTGTTCGTTTATGTACTTGAGGCAATGAACATGTACTCTATTTTTTTAAGGGAAGCTAGGTACCGAATCGGACATGCTGAAACTGTTCGTTTGTGTACCTAAGTTGATAAACCTGTACTATCTTTTTTTAAGGGAAATTATAATGACTTTTCGGGTTGAATAAAATCTTGTCTACAAGTGCACTTGTACCGCATCATGCTTGTGCTGTAGCATGAAGTTGTTGGGGTACCACCACTCAATATGGGTACATTATATTGTACCAAATTGTAGATCCATTGCTCTAAGTTTTTTTTTCATCACCGTTCTGAACATAGAAAAAAGTGTGCCCCAAAGAGTTGTGCGGTGGAAGCAAATACACATTTATATTTTTATTTTGTGTGAATAATTATAGTGGGATAAATATATTTCGAGTAGCATTTTTTACTGAACATGTACCATGATCAGTCGGTACTTGCATACAAGACTAGGTACACCTTGCTGATTTGTTGCAAACCATGGTGACTAGTACATTTGAACTTATGTCACTCATATATTCCGACAGTATGTCAACACAACTAATATTCATTAAAATTCTGCTTAAGCTATGTTCTAGGAACCACCGTTGAACTGTGTGAATATAAATGTGTCAGAAAAGTGCATGCATGAATAAAAGAACCTTTCTCAAAAAACGAATAAAATGAATAGCATCATCCAAACAAAAGTTCTTAGAAAAGAGAGTACAAATATAGAAGCAATGTAACTTTGTTTCATCTGTCTGGGACACATTCAGCATCAGTGAAACAAATAAGCTGCACAGTACCTACTTAAGGCTCAAAGATTCCTACTTGCATATGTCAGAGATAATAACAGCTAAATCATGCAATAGTAAAAATGAAAGCCTTGGATTAAACAAATCGATTTCCACTAACTACTGTGAGAACATTCAGGTCCCAATTCCTTGATACGGTTAAGATCTCTGTCAACTATTCTGTCGACAGGGTCAATCAACTGATCACAGAGAAACAAACAAATTAGATAAGAAGATGGGATTGACCAAATGTATACATTTATATATCAATTGGGAACCTTAATATTAATCAGATTTAGAAGTGGATCGTGAAAGCTAAGTACTGAAATCAGTCATTTATCTAGGATTAACAGTTTCAAGTCACCAACTGCTCTAAAATTACTAAATTGATGCAATACAATTCCTCAGTTTCAAAAAGATGCAATACAATTCAACAAACTGAAGCCACTTGCATAAGTTATCAAAACTGCAGGTTCTGAATTGACGACAAAGATTAACTGCACCGGTCAAGTATTACCGATTAAAAATTGTGGCGACAAATTACAAGCAGGGAGTACTGGAAGTTGAACAGTTCAGAGGTATAGCTAATCCTGTAGCAAGTGTGTTCACTAAGTGCACCCCTAGCGTTCGCGTCTGCATTCTGATTCTACATATGCTTCCAGTTGAGACAAATAGCAACATTCAGTAACGCTACTATGGGCACTATTAACCGTCCAATCAACCAACGGAGCAAACCCATTCCAACCAAAGTGTTCCATTAATTACATCAATTCGGTTATTTGTTGGAGAACACTGACCCATTGAGTAATTGGTAGTAAACTACAAAACATGGGCAAGCAAGCGAACTTCTAATTATCTGTTTGGAAGCAAAGTACATACCAGCCTGTTGCTCCCTTCCTCATGATTCTCTTCTTGATCATGTATGAACTACAATTTGTCATATTGATCAACAAATTTATGTAGAGGCATGTTACTCCAATTATAAATAAATTGTACAAGCCAAAATAAATTGTCATACTAAAAGATGCACTAGAAAATAGTGGCATGAATGCATGATATCCCCAAGCACGGACAGTAAGCTCGAGCAGCTCCGCGGTTTGGGTCATGGAGTTGACCGAGCTCACCTGGAGTTTCTACTACAAGTCGTGAGCTCACCTGGGGTTTCTACTGCAAGTCATGGCGCAGCGCTGCACGGTTATGAGCGTGGCGACAACCGGCTAGCCGCTGCTGCTCGGTGCGACGACCACTCGCCATAGCAGCAACGAGCAGCTGCTTGTCGGCGCTGCGGCGTCCGTATGCGACACTGCCAGCGAGCTACCTGATGCCGTGCAGCAACCCATTCCCCAGCCTTCCTCCGGGGCTTGGACGCGGGGGCGGCATGATCGGAGGTGCACGAGGACGCGGCGGTTGCCGTCCGTTTCATCAGCTCGTGCACGATCGGTGAGAGGCCGACGCAGAGCTCGAACTCCTCGAAGGTGAGCTGGCGGCCGGTGCCCACCTCCCGGACAGACTTCTCGTGCACCTCCCCAACCTCGATCCGGCATTGCTGCCCGCCGCTGGAGCTGGGGTTCCACGCGAGCGGCGGCTTCCCGGGCCCGCCGGATCTGGGCTCCTCCGCAGCCGCCTCCTGGGCCGAGGCGAAGGCGAGGCCGGGGGAGACACGTGAGGGGACGGCAAGCGGGGCGAGCGGTGCGGCGAGGTAGGCTACAGCGAGTCGGATGAGAGGCCGAGGCGCAGAAGAAGGAGGCGGCGGCGCGGCGAGGCTGCGGCGAGTTGGAGGAGAGGCCGAGGCGCTGAAGCAGGAGGCGGCGGCGCTCCTCGACGGAGGTCCAGACATCGTAAGCGGAGGAGGCGGACGCGCAGGGCAACAGGTGTTGGTGGTTGTGGTGGTGGTGGTTGGACCGCCTGCGGCGGTGGTGGTCGGCGGCGCCGTCGGAGGCGGAGGTGGAGAAGCAGAGGACCCAATCCAGCGACTCGTAGAACTCCTGCTCGTGCTCCTCGCCCGCCGGATCCGGCCTCGGCAGCCGCGTCAGTTGGCCGTACGCGGAGTCCCGGCGCCGCTGGATCGGATGCCGTCATCGATGGATCGGGCGTCGTCGTCGATGCATCGCCGGAGTCGCCCCCGCCCCCACCAGATCCGGCCGGTGCACAGCCGGATCTAGTCCTGGCGCCACTGGATCGGACGCCATCGACGGCGGATGGCTGGATCTCCGCCCCCGTTGGAGCCGAAGCTGCGCCCCCATCGGAGATGGAGAGGGAGAAGCGAGCCACTGGCGCACAGAGGCTCGCCGCCGCCAGCCCCAAGCACCCCACCGCATCCGTCACCGCAGCTGCATCTGCCGCCCTTGCTCCCGCGATGCGCCGGCCGCGAGGAGTCGCCGCAGGCTACGCGGAGCGACGCCGCGATCCGCCGCCCTGCTCCACCGCCGCCGTTGCTCAGAGCCGTGCGGAGAAGTGGGAGAGGGAGGGCCGGCCGGTGGCGTCGACGGCCGACAGCAGGTGGCGGCGGCCGGTGGCGTCGGCGGCCGGCGGTGGCGACGGCCGCGGCGGCGGCGGCGGATCTAGGAGAGACGTTGGGTGGAGAGAGAGAGAGAAGAGAGAGAGCAGAGAGAGAGATTTCAAAATCCGACCGGACCGATTCATTAATATCGTCCACTTCCTTGGAACAGAACACGAGGCTTGTACAGTGCAGTGTGTGAACCATATGTAACATACCGTATGTACAAATTACATATATATGATGTGACATAATACATTATACCCTGCACCGGCTCAGATCTCGAAATAGCCTACAGTACTCAAATGAAGGTACAGGATAAAGGCTCACACGATACCCTGGTACTATAAATCCTTATTCTTTGCTTTGTCCAAGCTCTCGCTTGATCTGAGTGACAGAGGCAGAAGGCATGACAGACACGGAAGACCACCCTGCCGTCGCTACCTGCCATACCTACATGTGACCGTAGCTCCGTGGTGACGTCAAGTCAAACTATTGTCGCCTATCGGACATTTCGTGGACGCAATGGTTTGGATCCTATGGCCATGGACAGGCGACGTCGCCAGCCCGGGAATAGGCCGTCGTGGCCCGTGCCATCCAGCATGCTTGCTATGCTAGATGATCTCGACCCTCGACCATCGCTCGCAACCTTGATGAGTGGTCCTTGGCCACACACATGACCCCAACCGCTCTTGTTTTAAGCTCTCTCACGCCGCGCTTACTCGTGGCCAGCTCGATCGAGTTAGTAGAGGCAAAGCTAAGCCGCATGCAGAGTGAGAGGCTCTCTGAGATGTCGCCGCCGCCGCACTTCCTCGTGCTCACCTACCCGCTCCAGGGCCTAGGGTTGAAAGCGGTCGAACACGGTCGGAATGAACCCCATATCGTTTTCACTTTCATATTTTAATATGAAAACGAAAACGAAAACGAACTTGTCGGAAACGGTAACGAAAACGAACAAATTCAAGCGGTCACGTATTCGAAAACGATCGAGTACGGAAAGAAAAACGGGAACACTGCCCCGTGGGACCAAATCGATCACAATGACATATTAATAAATCTAAATAAGTATTAAGTGCATAACTTAACAAATAATAAGTGCCTTAAAACAATGCAGCACACATGCACAAGGTTAGGTATTTCGTCCGTCAGTCAAACAGTACACAAGCATAATTTTTTTAGACTAGGTCACTTCTCTGGGTTAGACTGGAAAAAACGGGATATACCATATTTGCAAATGCGGGATATCCCGATAAAATATGGAATAAACGAAAACGATCGAGATATAGCCTTAACCGTTTCCGTACCGTTTTTATTTTTGTCCTAACATACGAATTCGATCCGGTCAAATGTAGAAATCGGATCGGAACGGTACGGGATTATCCCGACCGTTTTCGACCCTACCAGGGCCACATCGCCCCGGCGCTCCGCCTCGCCAGGCGCCTGCTCGCCGTCGCGCCCGACGTGCTCGTCACCTTCTCCACCACCGAGGCCGCGCACAGGCGCTTGTTCCCGTCCAAGCCGGAGAACAACGACGACGGCGGCCCCGACGGCGGCCGCCTCGAGTTCCTCCCGTTCTCCGACGGCACCGAGGGCGGGCACGCCGGCGGCACCGACGTCGGGGCGTTCAACGCCTACATGGCGTCCTTCCACGCCGCGGGCCCGCGCAGCGTCGGGGAGCTCGTGGACGCGCTGGCGGAGCGGGGCCGCCCCGTCTCCCGCGTCGTGTACACGCTCATGCTCCCCTGGGCCGCCGGCATCGCGCGCGCGCGAGCGGCGTCCCGTCGGCGCTCTACTGGATCCAGCCGGCCGTCGTCTTCGCCGTCTACCACCGCTTCTTCCACGGCCACGCCGGCGCCGAGCTCCACCGCCGCGGCGACCCGTCGCTGGCCGTGGAGCTCCCGGGCCTGCCGCCTCTGTCGGTCAGGGACCTTCCGACTTTCCTCACCGAGTCCACCGACCCCGCCAACTACTTCCACGCCGTCTTCCTCACGTTCCGCGACCTGTTCGACGCCCTCGACACGGAGACCCCCAGGGCCACCGTCCTCCTCAACTCGTGCGAGGAGCTCAAGGTGGGCGCGCTCACCGCCGTAGCGCAACACGACGTGCTCCCCATCGGCCCGGTGCTCCCGGCCGGCGGCTACGACGAGACCAGCATCTTCAAGCGGGACCACGCCAAGTACATGGAGTGGCTCGACACCAAGCCGGCGGGCTCCGTGGTGTACGTCTCGTTCGGAAGCCTGGCGACGATGGGGACGGAGCAGCTCGACGAGCTGCTCCTCGGGCTGGAGGGGAGCGGGAGGCCGTACCTCCTGGTGGTCCGGAAGGACAACAGGGCGGCGCTCGCCGGAGCCGAGGCGGAGATGGGCGAGCGCCTCAGGAACGGCATGGCGGTGGAGTGGTGCGACCAGGTGCGGGTGCTGTCGCACGCGGCGACGGGGTGCTTCGTGATGCACTGCGGGTGGAACTCGGTGGCGGAGAGCGTGGCGAGCGGCGTGCCCATGGTGGGAGTGCCCAAGGTCTCGGAGCGGAGCATGAACGCGCGGCTCGTCGAGCGCGAGTGGCGCGCCGGCGTGCGCGCGCGGGTGGACGGCGCCGGCGTGCTGCGCGCGGCGGAGCTCAGGAGGTGCATCGAGGAGGTGATGGGGGACGGGGCGGCCGCGGCGGAGGTGCGGCGGAGGGCGGAGGAGTGGAAGCGGGTGGTTGCAGAGGCCGTGGGGAGTGGGGGATCGTCGTATCGTGATCTCGTGGCATTCGTAGACGGTGCAAGGAGCGGCACTTGAAGAACAAGGAGTGACATGACATGAGCCTCTCTTGTTCGTCGGAAACTCGGAACATCAGAAAAATGTCGAGTCGCGAACCAATTCAGCCTGATTGTTACTTATAACCTACCTGTTCATGTTTTCATGTGCAAATGATTTGAGGATTGCTGTAATGATAATATGGATCAGCTAGAGGTACTCCTATAAGAGGTGTCACGGTGCTCGGGAGGTGAGAGGTATCCCTCCATTTTAAACTATAGTTCTTTTGATTTTTTTTACGATAAGTTTGACCGCTCGTCTTATTCAAAAAATATTTGTAAATATAGTCAAATTTAAGGTATTTTTAAAGATTTTTATTAATAAAGTAAGCCACCATAAAAATATGATAATTTGCATAAAATTTTGAATAAGACGATCAGTCAAACTTAAAGTCAAACAACTATAATTTAAAATAGAGGGGCACCTTCCCTTAAGATATTGTACTATACGTCCATTTTCTTTTAAAAATACAATTTAGCAGGCCCCATATCGTAGGGTTTGAGTCTAAGTTTCTTTCTCCTACAAAACAGTCGAAACCAGAAGCAGTATCTCTAAGCAAAACACTTCTTAAATTTATATTTTCTTAGAGAAACAAAAACCAAAAACAGTGTAATCGAGAAACACCGGAACTTGCCGGAAGGGGATTCAATGAGAAAAAATATTTCAGGCTATGATGATATTGCTAGGGCACTATATGGACAAAGGTTGGGTTTCTTAACTACGAACATTTGTAGTTGAAATGATTTTCTTTTTAGTTGCTAGTTCACTTGTGCTACCTCTCAAAATTAGTCCTAAACTTTTAACACTCTAAATTAGTTCTAAACTTGTACCTCTCAAAATTACTTCTGAACTTGTACCTATACGATCTCTAGATTAGTTCTGAATTTATATCAATGTACTATCTTTCTAAATTAGTTCAGGACTTGTATCAATGTACTACCTCTCGAAATTAGCACTGAACTTGTATCATTAAGCACTAAGATTGTATCAAAGTCATAAACTCTATTTTTCCTAGAAAAACTAGAACTAAATAAAACCCAATACTAATATAGCGGCGGGTACTGAATATATGCCCAAAGATTCGAGCTAGGGTTGGAGGGGTGCTAATGGGCTCAAACATGATACACAACCCAATGACCCAAAAGATGATGGCACCACACTCTAACAGATTTTATATGTCCTATTGTTTTGGCAATTTCCGTCTATCCAGAAAGAATTTTGACTTGAAACCAGTTCCATAGCAAATCTAATTCCCTTAGCTTTTCGTGCATATGTGGAACATTGAAAGTTCGTATGATACATGTGTGACAATTTTAGTATGTGTTGCTCCTGGACTTCGAAGTGGACTTGAACATGATTTGTTTTGGGCCTCCACCATGGCATCTCGAACCGGATAAGCTTCGGCCCTCCTTAACTTGGACAACCTTGCGGGTCTCCTCCACCTTCTTGCAATTCCCCAAGTGTAACAACCCTAAATTTCCCTAGGAATTTGTTGAGTGCAAAAATGTGGATTTAAAATTTTTGGTGAATTGTTGTGCATGCAAACCAATATTTAAAATTAATTCCAAATTGCTTCCCAAATTCTTAAGCAATTTAAATTTAAACATTTAAAATCAATTTGAAGTGCTAAGGATGAAATAGTGTGATTTGGAGTTATTTGGATTTAATTGGATTTTTGGTTGGTTTGAATTCAAATTCTAGATTTGAATTCAAACTCTAATTGGCAAAACTAATTGTCAACCCTTCTAACTGTTCGTGGTCCAAATTCTCGAGCCCAAGTCCATCTAACACCCTCGAACTCCTTTTCCCGAGCCAACCAGCCAACAGGCCCAGCCGGCCTTGCGGCCCAGCACCGGCCCAACCCTCACCGCGTCGCCGCCACGTCGCTTCCTCTCTCACTGACAGGCGGGCCCCGCCTGTCAGCTTTCTCTCCCTCCTCTCTTCCTTCTTCCCCCGCGCGGCGCTCTGCTCTCTCTCTCTCGCGCGGCCGCGCGCGCTCGTGACTCGAGCCGGTCCCACCAACCCCATCTCGCGGCCCGTTGCGATGCTGCCGCGTGGTAGGGCACGGACGCCGAGCGCTCCCAGCCGTCCAAGCCCGAACCCTAGCGCAGCCGCCCTTTAAAAGCCGCCGCTGGCCCTTCTTTCTCTTCCAGCGCCGCCGCAGCCCCATTGGGGTTTCTTTCCGATCCAATTCGAGGGGGTGAGGAGAGTGGAAGGTGCGGGAGGGGTCGAGGAAGGACCTGGAGGAGAGGAGGCGGGTTGAGGAGAAGCCAACGCCGTTCCCGCGTCGCCGCCGCCGAAGCCGACGCCACCGTCCGTGGAGGTGCCAAGGAGGAGCCGGACCCGGGACGAACGTGGACGCCGGAGCTTCGCCAAGCCACGTCGAGCACTACCCCGAGCTGCAGCGAACCTCGACTAGCCCCTAGGTGAGCGCCGTCGCTTCTCCCCCTTTCTTCTCTGTCTCCGGCCAAGCGCCGCCGCCGCTGTGCTAGCCCTTTCCTCTGGACCCGACCTTCGAGTCGTGGCCACGAACGTGTGCAGGACCCCGTCGAGCTGCAGCAGCCTAGCCCGCAACCCGCCGTCGACCGCCCTGCAGCCGAGGCCGCCGCGGCCGAGCTCCGCTCGCCGCGCGCGAACGCCGAGGCCGTGTCGCGGCCGTGGGTGACCACGTGCCCGCGCACGCGCACCTAGCCGCGTCCCAGCAGTTGCTGAGGACTGCGCGCGCGCGGATCGCCCTTAGTCGAGCCGTCCGAGCCGAGCTTCCACCCGCGCGCCGCCGGCCGCCGTGGCGCCATGGCCGCGTCGCCGCCGTTCGCGTCTGGAGGCCCAAAGCCCAGCCAAATCGTGGCCTTTTTCTTGTCGTTCGTGTTCGCCGAACCCAAGCCGAGCCTCTCCGACCGTCCTTGAGCCTGACCGAACCATCTCCGGCGACTTTCGCCGTCGACCATCACCGCCGGCCGTGCTCTGGTGCGCGCCAGTGCACGCTCGCGTCGCGCCGTGGCGTGGCCACACGCACGACCACACCAGCACCACACATGAGCACCCACAGACGATCCCGAGTCGGCCACACCTGATCCCATACACCCGGCTCACGTGAACCGCACTCACGGTTCACGGTGGACCGAGTCCACCAGAGCCAGATCCAGCAGCGCCCCTTCGTGGGCCTAAAGTTGAACCTTAAGTCTGGTTTGCACCCTTGAACTTTTCCGGCCCAGTCACTTTCGGCCCAATTCCAGCCCAGCCATCGTTTAATCTTTTTCTTCTTTTTTCTTTTTCTTTTAACTGCGCGGACGTATGGGGCCCACTTGTCATACTCTGCGAGTCACTGACCACCTGGGCCCACTGACCAGAGCTGACCGTTGACCCGTTGACCGTTGACCGGTCAACGCTGACGTCAGCAGGGCCCACTGCTGACGTCATCCTAGGCTGACCCCACTGCTGACGTCAGCATGACGGCAAGCTAATTTTTTATCTGTTTTCTTTTTCGGAAATTATTTAATATTTTCAGAAAATAATTGAAACTTCAAAAATTAATAATAAATCAACCGTAGCTCAGAAAAATATGAAACCAGTTTCTATATTTTTCTAAAAACATGATCTACGCGTTAGAGTAGAGTTTGGTGTTCTTTGGATCTTCCTTCATCGCTGTTTTGGTGTTTCTTTGCTAGTAGTCGCGTCTTATTTTATTTTCCGCAACCCTAGGAGCTCCGGAGAGTCTGGAGGAGCCGGACCACTTCGACAACTGCTTCGATGAGGACGAAGACCTTTGCCCAGGTTCACGCCCAGCCATTCTCTGAAATACCTATTAGACATGCAACTAGTATGCTAGCGCTTTACTTTACTCGCATGATAAACCTGCACTGCCTTTGTTATTATCCTGTTACCTTGCTACCTACTACTCATTTTATGGATTATGCTATGCTATGCATGTGTTGGGATGGTTGTGATTTTATCCTCTTGGCGTGAGTTGTGGGTGGTATGGGAGGAGTAGTGCAGCTAGGCGGTGTAAGCGAGTAATAACAACTCGATCGTTTGATCGAGGTGCTGGGGGACTGCACTCGGGCAGTCCCTATGGGGTACCTGTTGCGGGTACATGGTTATTTGGATACTGGGTTATTTGAGGAGTTTGGGCGGCAATACCTGTTATGGGTGCCGATTGCGGACCGTTGCGGCGGATCGCTTATGACGTTGATACTCGCTTTACCGACAATTAAGGACCGAGTCGAGTTCCAACTTTGGACGTGGGAATACCGTGCTCACCATCTACCCAGTACGGGGAGGGTTCCAGCAAGCCTACTCTAGTGCGGCGCCGAGACTGTAGGAGAATCGAGCTTGATATGTGTAGGGGGGATTCGTTGCGGCGTAATCTCCCTGATTTACCACGGCCCCCGACTGGCCCCGGTGGGAAGGTTTCACATCCCTGGGGCAGATGTTAGATCAGATGTTTCCCGAGCCCAGGGAGACAAGATTGGCGTCGTTACTGTTTAGGGTCTTTGCTGTGGGCTGTGTCTCAGGTTGGTTGCAGACTAGCCTTGCAGCCCGGATGGATTCCTGGAGTGCCACCTCTGCAGAGTGTAAACTATAAGTATAGCCGTGTCCACGGTTACGGACGACCCATTTCTGATAAGTTCCGACTAGCATGGGAATCTGTTTTCTTACCTCATCCTTTGATTTGGGTTATGAGAGATTGGTCCAGCGTTGCTGATGAGACAAGGTGGGGAGGGAGCTCACCGAGTCGACTAGTGAGCGAAAGGCGTTGGTGGTTAATGTTTACGGGAACCTGCTGTGGCAGGACAAGCCTGATGGGAATGTGAGGCTGACGGGTGGATTTGGGGAGTGGATGTACGTGTGAGAGAAGGAGTTGGTGATGAGATGAATTTGGGTTATTGCTGCTGCTTGCATAAGAAAACCCTGGCTCAAACCTTGATTATTTCTATACCCTAGAATAGGCCACTTTAAAGCTTGCTTCATATTATGGTTGGTGACGTGAACCTGTCCCATTTCCTTGGGGATAGACTTTGGGTTCTCAAGTGAAGACCCCGACCACGAGTTCAACCAGGACGGGTGGTACGATTGAAGGGTGTGCGCTACGCTCAAGGATGCCTGTGGAGGAGCGGCCCCTGATGATCTAGCTACCGCTGCGCAGTTGTTTCTTGTTGTCGATGTAGCCCAGAGGGCTTGTACCAGACGCTATGTTTTATATATGTCATGTAATGGATCTTTTTTTTCGTTGTATGGATGTGATATTCGACTGAGATGAGTTCTGTACGAGATAGCTGCTATTCCTGGGACTATCTCGAGGGTACAGGGAGTCGGATTCTCGTCGTTGGGAATCCGGTTCGTTTCAGTTGGTATCAGAGCCATACTTGACCGTTGTAACGCCCGCGTTTTAATCTCTGGAAAATCACTAAAGAAAACACCCGGTGAAAAACTTTCAAAATCTTTACCGCCCGAGCTCCCGTTTCCGCCAACTCTCTCCGCCTGTCGTTTCCCCCTCTCTTCCTGTTCGCCTCACTGTCACCACCCTCCTCTCCGTCCCATCCCGCGTCGCCCGCCCTTGGGTCGACCGCCGCTGGCCAACCGCCTGTCGCTTTTTCCCGCCGCGAATCCCGCCACCTTTCTCCCCCTTCTTCCCTCCTTTTCTTTTCTTTTTCTCCCCTCCTTTTCTTTTTCCCCCCTCCTCTGCTTCCTCTGCCGACGCCTCTGCTCTGCCCCGCTCGCCGCCGACCACCCCCTTCCCGCCGGCCCCACCTCCGCTCACCCCTCTGCTCCCCATCCCGACGCCGTGCACGCCGCCGGCTGTCCCCTCGCCACCCCGGCCCCGTACTCGTCGTCCTTGTGCCCACTGCCGAGCCGGCACACTGCCGTGCCGCCCACCGCCGAACCACCGCCTGCCGTCACTGCCCCGCTGCCGCAGCTCCACCCGCACGCCACTGCCAAGCTCGGTCGCGCGCGCTCTGCTCGGGCCGCCGACAACCACCGTGCCGACCACCGCTCTACCGCACTCGCCGCGCACGCTATCGCCGCCGGTTGTCCCCACCACCGCCAACGACCGACGCGCCGGCCTCCCGCTGCACCACCCACGCACGCACACCGCACGAACGCGCCGACCGCCGCAGCACGCCCTCCGCGGGCGTGCACGCCACCGCCGGCCCCGCCGCTGTCCTTTCACCACCAAGCCGCGCGCACGCCGCGTCACGACGAGCACAGCACCGCGCGCCGCCGCTGGCCCAGAGTAGGCCCAGAGTCAAGCGCTCAGATGGGAATGAAGCCAGCTTGGTCCGAAGAACCCTTGTATCCCTAGCAGTAGTTTCCCTACCTTGTCTTGTGCCCCGCCTCGAAGTGCGAGCCTTGTTGTAACCCCCCCCCCCCAAGTGTTGTAGCCCTTAGCTGTTGGAATGAAACCTTGTGTGTTTGTTTGTTAGCTTGTGTGCTGTTTCTGCCTTTTTTAAAATGCGAACTAATCAACTTAAACATCATTTAACCCAATCTCACGAAGGCCTTGCTCCAACTGCAGATGGTGAACACTCGTGCTAGCGCCTCTCAGAGACGCGCCCCTCCTGCTGGGGGAGAGCAACCAGAAGGAAGAAGAGAGAACCCTGAGAACCAGGAAGTGGATCAGCAGGATCCTATGGGAGAGAACCAGCCCGAAGGACAAGCGCCTGTAAGAGGCGGACCAGAGGCAAGCCATCCCAGAAGTCAGAATGAGGGATCTTTTGTTGTACCCCCGCTTCCACCAGATTTCAACTTGGCACAAGCTTTGTACCACCACACCCTGTTCATGCAAAATGTGTGGAATGCCAGCCGCCGTCAGGAGACAGCCCGTAGACCCAATGCGGGTGATAAGTTGACCAACTTTCTGAGAACCAGGCCACCCACCTTTGGAGGGTCTAGCAACCCCTTGGAAGAAGATGACTGGCTGAGAACTATTAAAAGGAAGCTGGAACCGTTTGGATGTGGAGATCGTGACAAAGTTCTCCTGACCTCCCACCAACTCACTGGAACTGCCTTGGCATGGTGGGATGCCTACTGTGCAGCTTCCCCGAACGAGTCTGCAATCACATGGAAAGAGTTTGAAGAAGAGTTCCGCCGCTACCACATCCCCGACGCCACCATGAGGCGCAAGGCAGATGAGTTCCGTGCACTGAAGCAAGGGAACAAGACCGTGGAAGAGTACACCCACGAGTTCACTGAGCTAGCCCGTTATGCACCAGATGAAGTGAAGACAGATGCAAAGAGACAGGATGCTTTCATCAGGGGGTTGCACCCAGATCTCCGAGCCCTGATAGTCTCCCACAGTTTCCCCGATTTCAATACACTGATGAACAAGGCCATTGTCACAGAAAAGGCCAGAATGGATGCTAGGCAAGAGAACAAGCGCAAGTTCCTGGAAAGCAAGAACCGTCAGCTGGACCGCTCGCAGAAGCCCAGGAGCTCCGGATACATTGCACCTAGGCCCCAGGTCCCCATGCAGTATAGGACCCAGTTTCAGGCTACAAGCTCCCAGGCTCCCAACAACCCGTTCAAGAGCCAGAACACCTCGAAGCCACCACAGAGCAAAGTCAATCAGGCCACAGCCAGCAACAGCAATGCGAGAGCCTGCTTCAACTGCCGTGAGACCGGTCATTACATCGCAGATTGCCCATATCCTAGGAGCAAGCCTGCGATATCAGTCTACTCCAACTCGGTGAATGGACCCAAGCCACCAGTGTCTGGAGCCAACCGTGTACCCGTCCGCAGCACCAACACCGGCAGCAACAACAACAGCAACGCCCAGCAGTCATATGGACGAGCCCGCGTCAACCACATCGACGCACAGGAAGCTCAAGGAGCACAAGGAGTAGTACTCGGTGAGTACCTGGTCGGTTCAGTTTTAGCAACAGTATTATTTGATTCTGGGGCATCGCATTCTTTCATATCATCAAGTTTTGTGGAAAAGCACAAAATACCTACAGTACTGCTAAAGACATGTTGACGTAAAATCCGCACCTCACGCCAAGCACACAGCAAGCCGAATTAGCTGGCTTCACACGTGGCCCGAGCGTTTGAATCCGAAAGCGTGCCAGTCAATTTTCCTGAAACTGACAAAGGGATAAAAGATTTTTAGATAACACCTGGAACGTACCGGGCAATACCAGTTAGTTCCATATTTGCGGCTACAGAGCCAGTCTCAAACGACACATAGCTACAGAGAAGCTATCTGTCGGCAGTTAAAGCATCATTCGGCAATCGGCAAAGCACGCAGGAAGCGCACTGCCGAATGGCAGTTAAAGCATCATTCGGCAATCGGCAAAGCACGCAGGAAGCGCACTGCCGAATGCGTGACGTAAGCATGACGAAAGATCGGCATTTGACTGAATAAACATTGTAGCACATGTTCATAACCGATTAACGAGGAACAGAGCATGATAGATAAATAAAAGGGCGAAAACATGACCATAATTTCATAATAAACAAGAATGCATAGATCAAAAGCACTAGTCTACCGCATGTCTAGGTACTTTTCAACCCGTCGAGCATGAAACAAGCAAGTTAATCCACCGCATGATACGACTTGCTTGGAATCACACCACCAACCAGGAAAAGATCAATCCACCGCATGATACGACTCTAATCATGGAAGGCTAAAAGCATTCTTTATTTAAAACAAAACCGTGAACACTTTTCGCTCGTGTCGATACTGCCGAATACAGCTATATAGCCGAATCGGGTTCCATGAAGAAGGAACAAACTTCGTTGATGATGATAGATCTATCAGATCGAATCGAATTCTAATCCACCGGATGATTAGCTCTAAGACGACCCAAAAACCTGCATCCACCGCATGATACCCGGTTCTGTCAAGATCTACACAAGACCAACGAGCTTGGACCCGCAACACGTAGCAATCTAGATTGACTTCGAATTCGGCTATGGAAACGCAGTGCATCGTGAGCTAGAACCGAATCTAGTCAACCTAGACTGGGCAAAAGAGTGTTGTAATGAATTAAACATAAAGGTAAAATCCAGAGCAACACATGGTAACTTAATGAATCTATCAGATCTTGCCAAAATCCAATAGAGCCGATAACTTGTTCCAAGCTAAAACTTAGCCCACCGCATGGCTCATGATCTAACAATGGAACCTTCCTGAACCAAAGCCTAAATCCACCGCATGATACTAGGCATGGTGCAGGGTTGCCGGTACTTACGGAGGTCGACGGATCGATGATTCCTCTCGAAGAACTCGACGACTCGACTAAAGGACTCGATGTTGGCACGGGGCCGGTTTGTTGTATGATTGATTGAACGATCCTTTTACAATTACCATGGGTTTATATTTATACCCTGGTTTCGACACGACTCCTAATCGATTACGATTACATTATTTATTTCCTAAAAAAGATAAACGCCGGGGCACCATATCCGCCTTGCATTCCGAGTTAAACCAGCCTTTTCCTTATATTTGATCCACGTCATCACGCGCTCCCGAATGCCTTTTGCGGAACAGTTCTCTTACCGAATGACGATGCGCTCCCGACCGCAGAACGTCTTTACCGAATGCTCTGGGGAAAAACTCCTCTGCCGAATGATATCTCTTCGACGATTCCGGCCCACATGTCAGCCTCTTCCTGGTGCCAATTTTTGGTGTCAACACATGCCCCTTCAATTTCGGGATAAAAGGTAATTTTATCTCGGAATTGACCAGAAGCACTCAACTGCCTGGCACCCGCTTCTCCTTTTTGAATCTTTGGAGCTCTCATCCGGATCTGAACCCTAGGTCATCGACTTTCAAGATTCAATCTTCAAATGGCGAACCAAGATCTTGCCCTCCAGGTAAGCTTCAATCCCCTCAAGCACATTCGGTATTCTTCTTTCGATTTGCACCTTAAATTTCTTCTCATCCCCTTCCATTCTTGATAGGCCCTAGCTGCCGAAATCCTCATCCCTGTTGAGGAAAAAGCTCCATCCTACTTCCTCGGCCCTGTAGGAGATTCAGATCCTTCCGAAATCATTGCGGCCGAATCTCAGAGGATTCCTTTCAAGATTTCATTGACAAAACCTCATGAGTGGCAAGACGCCTTCAAGAACTGGCCTTTCCCCCCAATTGCCGGCTGGAGAAATTGGTACAAAAGGATGTCTGATGATAAAAGCCCCCAAACACAGAACTGGGACCAACTGTGTATTTCTCATTGCCTGGAGCTGTCACTAGCCGAAACACCAAAGAATGAGAACCTCCTGATTGCAGCCTGCCATTTTTGGTCCAATGGTGCAAATGCTTTTCTTTTCGGCCATGGCCCAATGTCCCCCACTTTAGCCGATGTCTACATGATGACCGGCCTGAACATTACAGGAACTGTATACCCATATGGCCACAAAGGTTCTTCCAAGCAGACAGGAGTAAAAACAGGGGTCGGATACAAGAGATACATCCAGAATCATATGTCTGATGGTCCTCTGACTGACGTCGAATACAGAGCCTTCCTGAATATGTGGCTATGCAGATCAGTCTTTTGTGGCAAAGCCAATGAGCCAACTCTGAATCATATCGTGATGGCTGAAGAGCTAGCTACTGGAAAACTGATTCCACTTGGGAAATACCTCCTGGGAAGTGTATACCATATGCTCAATCAAACCACCCACCTGATGCATACCAGTAAGAAAATCCCCTGCGTCAATGGCCCTTGGTGGTTCGTCCAAATGTGGCTGCAGTTGTACATGCATCAAATCGTCGCTATTGATCTCAACAGCCAAGACTTTCCTTCAATCAATTACAAAGAAGGAGAAACCCGGAGAACCAAAGGTTGTCAAACCTATGGAGAAGCTGCCTCCACTGTATCTATTAACAAGAACATTGGTGAACTGTTTGAGCTCTTCTTCAGAGGCTTTGCTCATCCTCTTTGGTTTCCATATATGGACAATGACAATCTTACTCTCCCTTGCGAATTCAGCTTTGAGACTGGATGCACTGATGTACAATCTACAACAATTTTCAATGCCTTCATCCAGCCCTGCATCCTGCCAGCCGAATTCTGTGGAGGGAGACTGGTTCAAAGCACTTATGAATATTATCAGCCAAACATGATGGCTAGACAGTTGGGATGTGGCCAAGTGCCCCCAAGGCTATTTCTTCATGAATTTCTCAAGCCTAGGGAGATTATCAAAGATTCCACAGAGACAAGAAGGATTTTCACTTATAAATGCTGTGGAACTATCTATGCACCTGATCCTTTTGTGCCAATAATATCTGCCCATCCTTCTTTTACTCTCTGGTGGCAAGAACTCCATGATCATATCTTCAACATGCCAATCCATCCCTTCTGCCTTGAATTAATGCCTGATTATCAGCCAACTGCAGAGGTAATATGCTTATTCCTTCATCTGTCTTAATAATATTAACCCCAATTGATTCTAACTCTGTTATTTTGCAGGACATAACACCTGCCCCTCTTGCCAGGGCGATTTTGTACAAAACTGCAGGTCCAATATCTGCTTTGGGGCACCAATCTCCTACCCTGACTCAGCTGATGGCTAGACAGGCTTCTCTAGATCCAATACTCACTAGACCATCATCTGTTAAAAGAAGAACTCTTTCTTTGGCTGCTCCCTTAGCTATAAAGAAGAAAAGAACAAGCAGCAAAAAGGTTGTCAAGATCAAAGCCTTCTTTTCTTCGACCATAATGCCATTGGTATTTTGCTCAGCTTTATTTCTTCTTGGTTTCAGGCCAAAGCACAGCAACCAGCGATCAGCGCAGATCCTGCCGATGCTTCATTGATTGGTAAAATCCTACCACTTTATCTTCTTAACTTCTTTTTCATCGGCACTCATTTCTTGTTAACTGCAGAACAATCCTCAATGGATCCAATTTTGGAGAGCTCTTACTCTTATCATGATTCATCTTTAGCTTTGCAACTTCTTCCCCAATCAGAAGCACCATCCTCACCAAGAAGTCTTCCAGTTTCTCCTCGGCAAGATACACAGAATCCCCCAATTGAGCCTGAAAGGCTTCCTTCTCCTATTCAGGAAGTCAGGAACGAGGTAAACATAATCATTTAACTTTCTCTACTCTTTTATTCAGCAGATTATTACTAATTCGGCAAGAACCATCTTTCAGGAGAAAACCATTTCATCATCCAGCTATTCTTTTGCTGTGGACGACTTGGTTGCCGAACAAGGGGAAGAAACATCTTCTGGCCAAGCTCTGTCAGAAGAAAATCAAACAAAGCTGAAAGATATCCTTGCTTTGCTGCATAAGAGTATCCAAGATCAAGTCAAAGATGCTGATCTCTTAAGGGATGTATTGGAATCCATTGACCAAGAACTTCCTGATGATATCAAAATCTCTTTGGAACCAGTTTCTCATTTGGATCAACAATACGCTGCAGTAAAGCAGGCTCTGAAAAACCAATCTTCTCGACCAGCCCTGGAACAGAGGAGGTCCACAGCCAAACAATCTGTGAAAGACCTGCACACTCAAGCTCAGAATAGCAAGGAATTACTGACCAAATTGGAATCTGAACTTGAAATGAAGGAGGTCAGAAAAGCTGCACTTGAAGCCGAATTGAGAGATCTATCGGCCGAAATTGAAGCTGATAGGAAGAAGATAGTCGAGCTTCCCAAGTTAACAGAGAAGATGCGAAAGGAAGCTTCAGCAGCTCTAAACGAAGACAAACAACTCAAGGCAAAGCTTGCTGCTCTGGCTAGAACCCAAGAAGCTGACAAAAAGCTATTAGAGAGCATTAGCAATATGATATCAAATGCTAAAAATGTAATCTCAAAGTTCTTGGGTTTGTAATTGTAACAAACAGTTGATAGCCGAATGTTTTATCAATCCTGCAATCTTGCCATTTCTTATCTCTGTTCTTTTTATTGTGGGCAACTCATTCGGCAAAGCTGGCCATAACAGCGTCAGACCCGAAAACGCTTCAAACTCGACATAGCCGAATCTCATTCAGTCAAAACCGAATACGACTCGGCAAGGATCCCAAACGACATGGAAACCGATCGGTTGGAAAATCCTTTCCACCTTCCGAGCTTCTTGGGATATGCACCACAATCCTCGGCCACGATCTCTTCGTTAGTTCCATAAATAAGAACCTCGAGCACTCCTAATCTTCCACCAAATCTTTCAACTCGAGCTCTCTGCTATCCTGAGTCTCTTCTTCCTCCAGCACAGTAACCTCCAAAAAACCCTGATGCCCAACAACAGAAGACGCCCGGCCGCCGACGAAGCCGAAGGGAGCCGCGCCGGCGCTCGTCGGAGGTGATGACTGTCTACCTCTCCTTATCCTTTCCTCCAGATTTTGCCTTATTCTCAATTTTCTCTGTATTTTTTCAGGCTCATCCAATGGAACCCCGCTACTGTCTTGACTGCGGCTCCGGCTGCAGCGGGTGACTCTTCGGAGTCATCTAGCCGATCCTCCAGGCCCGACTGGGATCTGCGCTACTCAGATAGCGATGCCCGCCGATTCAAGCAGGAACGTGATGATACTCGGCATGAGCTGGAGGCCGTCTCCAAACAAGTCGGGATCGCAGATCTGGAATGGCAACACCAACGCAAGCAGCTGCTCGAGACCATCGACGGTAATTTCTTCGGTTCGCTTGACTTCAATCTGACCTTGAACTAACCCGCCGTTGCTTCGTAATCTTACAGATCGCGACGCCGAACTCGATCGGCTGAATACATTGGTCGAGTCTTTGGCAAACAAGGTGAATGCTCCTGGGGACACGCCAGAAGCTCGCCTCGGTGCAGTGGCAGGCCGTATCGATGAAGTGGCCTCACACGGCATCCGCCTGGGCACTGCCGCAGGCCTAGTCGCCATGTCGACGCACACCGGCACCGACTACTCCAGGCTACCGCCCGGCTTTGCCAATGGCAACCCGGAGGAGATCGACGATATCGAGGCCTCCATAGATAGCCTTGATGCTCATGGCGCTGCCATTGCCGATTCCATTCATCCCCAGTCTGTTCTGAACAAGCTGTTCCATTAGTTTGTACTAGGGATCATGGAATTTCGGCAATAAAATTCATCTTTTGCAGTCCTTTTTGTGATAACTCGGTCAAACTCATGATGCGAAACATTTGTACTAAGGGCAATACACTCTGGTATTGGCCATTTCTTCTTCCGTCAATATTTTTTGTTCTGAAGACGGCTCCTTCCCGAATGCCGGCTATTTCAGTTGTTCCGACATTGGACTTTTCAATCAGCGATCAATCTCAACACTAGGATAATATTTCTTCAAGTATCTCCCATTGATAGCAGCAGTAAACTCCTCTCCTAGTAAAGTTTTCAGGATATATGCATTTCCAGGCACGCATCTGACCACTCTGAAAGGACCTTCCCAGTTTGGAGACCACTTACCGAATGCACTGTATTTAGTCCCAATCGGCAATATTGCTTTCCAAACCAAATCTCCTTCTGCAAATTGCTTGACTTTCACCTTCTTGTTGTAATATTTAGCAACTCGCATTTTATTTTTCTCAACATTTTCCAAGGCCCTGAGACGAATCATATGCAAATCTTCTAATTCGTCCATCATTAAATCATTATAATCTTTAGAACTTAAATCCTTTTGCAACTTTATTCTCCTCGAATCTGACTGCATCTCCCATGGCAAGATAGCATGATGTCCATATACCAATTCATAAGGAGACGTCTGTGTAGCCCCATGTGGAGCCATTCGGTAAGCCCATAAAGCCTCATTGAGTACCGAATGCCACTTTCTCGGCTTCTGATCAATCTTTTTCTGTATAATTCTAATCATAATCTTGTTAGAAGCCTCTACTTGACCATTAGCTTGGGCATAATAAGGAGAAGAATTCAACAATTTGATGCCCATACTCTCAGCAAAACTTCTGAACTCTGAAGATGTAAACTGAGTTCCTTGATCTGTGGTGATTGTTTGAGGAATTCCAAATCTGTAAATGATATGTTCTTTAACAAATTCAACCATATTCTCCGATGTCACCTTCTTTAATGGAATCGCCTCAACCCACTTAGTAAAATAATCGGTTGCTAAAAGCACAAACTTATGCCCCTTGCTAGATGGAGGATTTATTTGGCCAATCAAATCTATTCCCCATCCTCTGAATGGCCATGGCTTGATAATAGGATTCAGGACTGATGCTGGAACTCTTTGAATATTTCCAAATCTCTGGCAATCTTGGCATCCTTTGTAATATTCAAAGCAGTCTTCTAGCATTGTGGGCCAATAGTACCCAGTTCTCCTAATAACCCATTTCATTCGGTAAGCCGATTGATGTGCTCCACACAACCCATCATGCACTTCACTTATCAGCCTTTTTGCTTCTTCTTGACTTAAGCAATGTAACAGCACCCCATCCAAGGATTTATAATATAAATTATCATCAAGAAGAACAAACTTTAAAGCTTTATACCTGAGCTTTCTAGAAACTTTTCGGGATGGATTATTCAGATAATCAACAATTTCTTTTCTCCAATCATCTTCTGCTAGATTACTCCCGAAAGCATATACATCATTAGAAAAAACTTCTTGAAGCTCTCTATAACCCGAAGCACTCTGAGCTAATCTGTTCGCCCCTTCATTGTCTTTCCTAGGAATATGCCGCAGAATTACCGACTGAAACTCCTTTAAGATTTGCTTGCATTCTTCATAGTGATTCCTTAAGACATCGTTTCTGCACTCATATTCGCCATTCAGTTGCCTTATGACTAATTCTGAATCTCCAAAAATTTCAACTGCAATGGCCTTTGCTTCTCTCAAGTATTGAAGTCCTCTGAGCAACGCTTCATATTCGGCTTGATTATTAGTGACAGTAGGTTGAATAGGAATAGCAAATTCAAATACCTCTCCTTTTGGCGAAATTAACAAAATACCTACTCCACCACCCTTGTCACATGAAGATCCATCGAAGAATAATACCCAAGGAGTAATTTCAAGCAGATTAGTCGATGAATCGCGATGCTCAGTAATGAAGTCAGCAATAACCTGTCCTTTAACAGCTTTTGCCGATTCAAACTTTAGCTCAAATTCAGACAAAGCTAAAATCCATTTGCCAATCCTTCCATTCAAAATTGGCATAGACAACATGTGCTTTATCACATCAAATTTTGAATATACAATGCATTCGGCATGTAGCAAGTAGTGCCGAAATTTTGTACAGGAGTAGTAAACACATAAACAAAGTTTCTCGGTAGCCGAATACCTCGTTTCGGGGTCAAGCAATTTCCGGCTAAGGTATGCAACTACCCTTTCCTTTCCCTCAAATTCTTGTATGAGGGCCGATCCAATAGTTTGGGTATCGGCCGCCACGTACAACTTAAAAGGCTTGTTTAGCTGCGGAGGTACCAATACTGGTGGTTCTTTCATGTATTTTTTGATCTCATCGAAAGCCTTTTGTTGTTCGTCACCCCATACAAATTTCTGATCCTTCTTGGCTTTTAGCAGCGAAGAGAAAGGTAACACCTTTTGCGATAAGTTTGATATGAATCTTCTCACGAAATTAATTTTGCCAAGTAATGACTGTAATTCCTTAAGATTAGTTGGAGGAACAACTTCATCAATGGTTTTCATACTTTTCTTGCCAACTCCTATTCCTCCTTCATGCACCAGAAATCCCAGAAATTCTCCTGCCGAAACTCCAAAAGCACATTTATTCGGGTTCATCTTGAGCCCATGTTTCCTAGTGCACTCTAGAGTTTTCCTTATATCGGCCAAATGTGCTTCATGATCCAATGACTTAATCACAATATCATCGATATATATCTCCACAATCTTGCCGATCAACTCATGAAAAATATAATTCATGGCTCTTTGATAAGTTGCACCAGCATTCTTCAAACCAAACGTCATGACAACCCATTCAAACAACCCTATATGTCCTGGACATCTGAAAGCTGTTTTCGCTATATCTTCCAATGCCATAAAAATTTGATTGTACCCTGCATTACCATCCATGAAACTAATCACTTTATAACCAGCAGCAGCATCAACCAACGAATCAGCAATAGGCATTGGATATCCATCCATGGGTGTAGCTCTGTTCAGATCTCTAAAGTCTATGCAAACTCTCATCTTCCCATTTTTCTTGTACACAGGAACAATATTAGAGATCCATTCTGCATATCTGCATGGCCGAATAAAATTTGCTGCTATTAATCTTTCCACTTCCTTCTTTACATCGGCCAACACTTCATCTTTGTAGATTTTCCGGGGTGGTTGCTTGTAAGGTTTATAACCAGGCTTGATCGGCAATCGATGCTCAACAATGGAACGATCTAAACCAGGCATCTCCGAATAATCCCAAGCAAAGCAATCTTTGTATTCTTTTAACAACTCAATCAACTTTTCTCTGAAAACTGAATCCAAGCTAGCACTGATGAATATCGGCCTTGGTTTGTCGCCATCTCCAATGTCTACTTCTTCTAATTTGTCAGCCGACACAAATCCATGTCCTAGCTTCCCGTCAGTCCCATCGATTGGGTTATCCATTAAAAATTACTAAAAGAGCCGACTGCTTCGATCGGCTGTTGATCACTGCTGACTGGCTCAACAGGACCTTCTCCCCAGTCCTTGCCTGAGAAACAATCTATGCCTTGATGTTCCCAGAAGGCTGGTTCCACATTAGCCACGCTAATTGAATCATCTGCTGGGACAATTTCCACTTCATCATCTATCCACTGAATAAGCTGCTGATGCATAGTAGATGGAATACAGCAATTCGCATGGATCCAATCCCTCCCAAGTAGCAAGCTGTATGCCCCTTTGCCTTCAATAACAAAGAAGGTTGTAAGCAGAATCTTAGATCCAATCATCAGGTCTACATGTACACATCCTTTGGTGTCCGAAGGATTTCCAGCAAAATCATTCAAAACGATGCTTGTCGGCGTTAAATCTCCAGGGCTCATGCCAAGTTTCCTGAATGTGTTGTATGGCATCACATTAACAGCAGCTCCACCATCAACAAACATCTTCGTCAGTGGCTTTCCGTTGACATATCCTCTTAAGTACAGTGGCTTCATGTGCCGATTCTGGACTGGCTTCTCGAAAATAGCTTGCTTATTCAATACCAATTGTGCCATTAACCCACATTGCTCGGCTTCATCCACTTCTGATAATATCTCTTCCTGTACAATTTGATCAGCTGGAGCCATGAATTCATTCGGCAAGAAACATACCATGCATGTAGGAGCCGAATGACCCGATTCGTCGGGTTTGTCTTTCGGACGCCATATCGATCTCAACCTGGTTCCTGCTCGCTTTAACTCTTGATTCCTCAGGCGCTGGACTCTTCTCTTCTGGCTCCTTCTTAAACCAGGTGGACACCACTGCCCTTTTTGCCAGATATACTCACGATCTTCTTCTTCATGATCAATCCATCTACGATCAGCATGTCTTTCCCTTGGTTGATCATCATTCTTATATATTTTTAGACGCCGATCATCACTGGGATGTATCCCTCCAATTCTTTCGTGGACAGATCGGCGATTGGCACCATTTTGCCTATATTCAATAAATCTATTATTGCATTCAGGACAGTTATTCCATGTAGGCAGCTTTAAACCCTCGTTCCAACAATGTCTGAAGAAGGCACAATCCCAATGTGCACGTTCTTGTTCTCGTACATATGCCTCTTGTTCTTCCTCATACCTTTTTTCTTCGCACCTCCTCTTCTCCTCTTCGTACTCACGTTTCTGGTAGCGTTCTTTTTCTTGCTGACGCTGCCACTTATTGAGGAGAATGCGCGACGTGACTCTGGGTTTAGAAGACCTCCCAATTTCAAATCGGCTATTCGGGAAGCGAGGCTTTTCCTGCCGAATCTGTTCGATCGTGATTTGCCGATTAGGATCGACTGAGCCATTCTGCTTCGCTTCTTTCGACGTCAGGACTCTCATCTTTCCCTTTTCTCCAGATTCGGCAACATTCACCATATTGATTGAGAACCCAATCATGTTCTGAGGAAACGGGTTATTGTCCAACTTCATCTTATTGTCGAATTTCAGATGCCCTTCTTGGATAGCTTTCTGAATCCTCACTCTAAAAACCCTGCATTCATTGATGGAATGAGAATTTCTATCATGGAATCCACAGTACCTTTTATCTTTCACTCCATCAGGCCGAAGCATAGAATGCCCCTCTGGTAGCTTGATTCGGCCTTCTTTTACAAGATAGTCAAACAATTTATCTGCCTTAGTTACATCAAAATCATAGGTGCCCTTATTCTATTTAATCCACCTCTGATTCACCATGACTGGTTCTTTGCCCCACACTATCTCTGCTGCAGCTATCTCCTCACTATCTTCATACTCATCCCCTTGATCTGCTCTTTCAAGGAATTGGTTATATATGTCAGCTACATCATTATTTTTAGTAAATCTGGCATCTTTCTTGAAACCATATGCCTGGTTACTCATTAAGGCCAATCTGTGTGACAACTGGCCCAGATCATCGAACTCCATCCCGAATAGCTTTTCCCGAATGGCAGGCAGCATGCCAGCTACAGCCATACCAGCTAGCTGGTCATCAGGTATGTTCAGAGAAAAGCACATGCTCTTTGTTTCCCTAAACCTTCTGAGGAACTCCGTAGGTGTTTCATTATTCCTCTGCCTTAAGCTGGTCAAATCAACCAACTTTTTCTCGGTACTGCCGATGTAGTAATGAGCATGGAATTTCTGCTCCAGGTCTTTCCAAGTACAAATTGACTGAGCAGGCAAAGAAGCAAACCATGTAAAAGCTGGACCCGTCAGTGACAAAGGAAAGTATCTGATTCTAAAAGCCTCGTCCGCTGAAGCTTCTCCAAGCTGTATCAGATATCGAGCTATATGTTCCACAGTGCTAGTATCATCTTGTCCTGAGAATTTAGTAAATTCTGTAGGCACCTTGACTCTATTCGGCAATGATACCCTCTGGTACCATTCTGGGAAAGGAGACGAGTACATATACCCCTGATTTTTAGGCTTCAGACCGAATTGATTTTGCAATACATCGGTCATCTTTTGCACCATGAGGTCAATATTGGTATCTTGATTCCCTGGTCTTCCAGTAGGCATTCCTGCAGTACCAACATACCCGGGATTCGGGAGAGCGTCTACAGCATTGTAATCCATGAACTCTGAATATCCGTTTCCATACATGTCCCTCTGTAGCCTGTTGTTCAGAGGGGATATCTTGTAAGCAGAAGCAGGTGGATTTCCCGTGGTGCCGAATGCCATATCACCATATGTACGAGGTTTCGGCAATGCATGCTGAAGCTCTTGCTGAATCGGCTGTCCATTCGCGTCTTTGGTTCCAGAAACTTCAGTCTCTTCAATACCTTTACCATGACGCTTTGGGATCGATGCTTGAACATTGAAATATGTTGGTCCACCAAGTTGTCCATGCGCTTGCTCAAAAGGTTTATCCACGTGTTGACCAAAGATGTTGACCAATATGAGCCGAAAACTGTTCAGGAACGCAGCATTATGATTGGTCATTGTTTCCCCTAAAGCCTTGTACAACAAGCTAGAGAACTTCTCCCTTTCTTCATCTTCAGTAAGATCAGATTGTCCAGGCAAAAGAACTCTTGGCAGATCTGACTTGAGAAACGGTGCACCACTCCTATTCTTAGCAAAAGACAGCAAGCATTTTTTGATGAACTGATCTGCAGCAGTCTTCACCATTTGTTGGTGTTCATCAGACAATTCTTCAAAAGTGACATCCAGAATGTCTTTTAATTCAGGCATCTTCGAAGCTTGTGTCCCACCGGGCGTGCCAAAAAGTGTGTTGACGTAAAATCCGCACCTCACGCCAAGCACACAGCAAGCCGAATTAGCTGGCTTCACACGTGGCCCGAGCATTTGAATCCGAAAGCGTGCCAGTCAATTTTCCTGAAACTGACAAAGGGATAAAAGATTTTTAGATAACACCTGGAACGTACCGGGCAATACCAGTCAGTTCCATATTTGCGGCTACAGAGCCAGTCTCAAACGACACATAGCTACAGAGAAGCTATCTGTCGGCAGTTAAAGCATCATTCGGCAATCGGCAAAGCACGCAGGAAGCGCACTGCCGAATGGCAGTTAAAGCATCATTCGGCAATCGGCAAAGCACGCAGGAAGCGCACTGCCGAATGCGTGACGTAAGCATGACGAAAGATCGGCATTTGACTGAATAAACATTGTAGCACATGTTCATAACCGATTAACGAGGAACAGAGCATGATAGATAAATAAAAGGGCGAAAACATGACCATAATTTCATAATAAACAAGAATGCATAGATCAAAAGCACTAGTCTACCGCATGTCTAGGTACTTTTCAACCCGTCGAGCATGAAACAAGCAAGTTAATCCACCGCATGATACGACTTGCTTGGAATCACACCACCAACCAGGAAAAGATCAATCCACCGCATGATACGACTCTAATCATGGAAGGCTAAAAGCATTCTTTATTTAAAACAAAACCGTGAACACTTTTCGCTCGTGTCGATACTGCCGAATACAGCTATATAGCCGAATCGGGTTCCATGAAGAAGGAACAAACTTCGTTGATGATGATAGATCTATCAGATCGAATCGAATTCTAATCCACCGGATGATTAGCTCTAAGACGACCCAAAAACCTGCATCCACCGCATGATACCCGGTTCTGTCAAGATCTACACAAGACCAACGAGCTTGGACCCGCAACACGTAGCAATCTAGATTGACTTCGAATTCGGCTATGGAAACGCAGTGCATCGTGAGCTAGAACCGAATCTAGTCAACCTAGACTGGGCAAAAGAGTGTTGTAATGAATTAAACATAAAGGTAAAATCCAGAGCAACACATGGTAACTTAATGAATCTATCAGATCTTGCCAAAATCCAATAGAGCCGATAACTTGTTCCAAGCTAAAACTTAGCCCACCGCATGGCTCATGATCTAACAATGGAACCTTCCTGAACCAAAGCCTAAATCCACCGCATGATACTAGGCATGGTGCAGGGTTGCCGGTACTTACGGAGGTCGACGGATCGATGATTCCTCTCGAAGAACTCGACGACTCGACTAAAGGACTCGATGTTGGCACGGGGCCGGTTTGTTGTATGATTGATTGAACGATCCTTTTACAATTACCATGGGTTTATATTTATACCCTGGTTTCGACACGACTCCTAATCGATTACGATTACATTATTTATTTCCTAAAAAAGATAAACGCCGGGGCACCGTATCCGCCTTGCATTCCGAGTTAAACCAGCCTTTTCCTTATATTTGATCCACGTCATCACGCGCTCCCGAATGCCTTTTGCGGAACAGTTCTCTTACCGAATGACGATGCGCTCCCGACCGCAGAACGTCTTTACCGAATGCTCTGGGGAAAAACTCCTCTGCCGAATGATATCTCTTCGACGATAACGGCCCACATGTCAGCCTCTTCCTGGTGCCAATTTTTGGTGTCAACAAGACACCCCTACTAACCCGAACACCTGGAGGTGATATTGAGTGCCAATTAGGTTGTTCGCGGGTACGGATCCTTTTAAGTGGGGTAGAGTTTCTAGCAGACCTAGTGGTACTAGAATCCAAAGGAATAGATGTGATCCTTGGAATGGATTGGTTAGGCAAACACAATGGTCTCATAGGTTGTGCTGACAAGATAGTGCACCTAATCAACCCAGATGGTATGCAAGTAACCTGTCACACCAAGGGAAGTGGACCAGACCCTATGATCTTTAGTATGGAAACAAAAAACATAGAAGAAGTCCCGGTAATCAGAGAATACCCTGATGTTTTTCCTAAAGTGTTACCTGGTATGCCACCGGATAGGGACATAGAGTTCGCTATTGAACTAGTCCCTAGAACCTCTCCTATAGCCAAGAGACCCTATAGGATGGCAGCCTCAGAGTTAGCAGAGTTAAAGAAACAACTAGAAGAGTTGCAACAGATGGGATTTATCAGGCCCAGCACGTCCCCTTGGGGAGCCCCGGTACTCTTTGTAAGAAAGAAAGATGGGAGCATGAGGTTGTGCATCGACTACCGTGCACTAAATGATGTCACTATCAAGAATAAATACCCACTCCCTAGAATTGATGATCTCTTTGATCAGTTGAAAGGAGCCAAATACTTTTCCAAGATTGACTTAAGGACTGGGTATCACCAACTGAAGATTAAGGGGAGTGACACCTCAAAGACCGCTTTTGTCACCCGTTACGGTCAGTACGAGTTCACAGTGATGTCATTTGGGCTCACCAATGCGCCAGCTTACTTCATGAATCTCATGAACAAAGTGTTTATGGATGAACTGGACAAGTTTGTCGTAGTCTTTATTGACGACATACTCATCTACTCCAAGAGTGCCGAAGAGCACGAACAACACTTGCGGGTAGTGTTGGAAAAGTTGAGAGCACACCAGCTCTATGCCAAATTCAGCAAGTGTGAATTCTGGCTGGAAAAAGTAGCTTTCCTTGGTCACATTTTGACCGCAGAAGGGGTAGCAGTAGACCCCGAGAAGGTAGAGGCAGTCTCAAACTGGCAACAACCAACCAATGTGAGTGAGATCAGAAGTTTCCTTGGTTTAGCTGGGTATTACCGGAGGTTTATTGAAGGATTTTCCAAGATAGCTAGACCCATGACAGAATTGCTTAAGAAAGGAAAGAAATTTGTTTGGACCGAGTCGTGCGAAAAGAGTTTCCAAGAGCTGAAGAAAAAGCTGACCGCTGCCCCAATTTTAACCCTACCAGATATTCACAGGGATTTTGTCGTTTACTGCGACGCATCCCGCCAAGGATTAGGATGTGTCCTCATGCAAGATGGGAAGGTTGTGGCATATGCCTCCCGACAACTTAGACCCCATGAGCAGAATTACCCAACGCATGACTTGGAGTTTGCAGCCGTAGTGCACGCACTCAAAATCTGGAGACACTATCTAATTGGGAATAAGTGTGAAATATACACGGATCATAAGAGCTTAAAGTATATTTTCACCCAACCAGATCTGAACCTCAGACATAGAAGGTGGTTAGAATTGGTTAAAGACTATAATGTGGAAATTCATTACCACCCTGGCAAAGCTAATGTAGTAGCAGATGCCCTGAGCCGAAAATCCTACAGACCCAAGAGTGCCCACCTGCAAGAAGAAATGGCACGATTAAATGTGCACATCGTTCCCCAGAATGCTAGCCACCAGCTGATGATCCAGCCCACTTTGGAGGATTAGATCAGAAACGCCCAAGGATCGGACAAGGATTTAGTGCAGATCTGCAAGCATACCGGAGAGAATAAGGCACCAGACTTTAGAGTCGACAGCAAAGGAACGCTGTGGTACAAGGATAGGATTTGTGTGCCTAAGGAAGGAGACTTTAGACAGATAATCATGAACGAGGCTCACAACTCGCCATACTCCATCCACCCAGGATCCACCAAAATGTATTTGGACTTAAAGCAGAACCATTGGTGGAAAGGAATGAAAGCTGACATAGCCCAGTATGTCGCCCAGTGTGATACCTGCCAAAGGATTAAAGCAGAACACCAGAAGCCGGCAGGATTATTACAACCCCTGCCTATCCCAGTTTGGAAGTGGGATGAGATAGGAATGGACTTTGTGGTAGATCTACCCAGAACACAGAAGGGACATGACTCTATATGGGTAATAGTGGACCGACTCACTAAAGTCGCTCACTTTTTACCTGTACGGACGAATTACGGCGGAGAGAAATTAGCCAAGCTTTATGTGGAGAACATAGTAAAGTTGCATGGAGTGCCCAGTAGAATTGTTTCGGACCGAGGGACCCAGTTCACCTCGAGATTTTGGAAAAGTTTGCATAAAGCTATGGGCACCAAGTTGGATTTTAGCTCCGCGTATCACCCTCAGACCGATGGCCAGACTGAACGAGTAAATCAAATTATGGAAGATATGCTGAGAGCGTGTGTCCTTACCTATGGTAAAGATTGGGAACAGAGTTTACCCTATGCAGAATTCTCCTACAACAATGGTTATCAGGCAAGTTTAGGTATGTCCCCGTTTGAAGCCCTCTACGGGAGAAAGTGCAGAACTCCTTTAATGTGGTCAGAAGTAGGGGAGCGTACACTAGTAGGACCCGCACTCATAAAAGAAGCCGAAGAGAAAGTAGCTGAAATTAGAGAGAAGTTGAAAGCAGCTCAATCCAGACAGAAAAGCTACGCAGACAAGAAGAGACGAGAACTAGAGTTTAATCCAGGAGATTTTGTTTATCTCAAAGTTTCACCCATCCGGGGAACCCGTAGATTTCAAGTCCATGGAAAGTTGGCCCCTCGGTACATCGGACCATACCCGGTGCGAAAGAAAGCTGGAAAGGTGGCCTACCGATTAGAGTTACCCGAAGCAATGTCAGATATACATCCAGTATTCCATGTCTCACAATTAAGAAAATGCCTGAGGGTACCTGAGGAAGAACACATACCGGAAGAAGAAATAGACCTACAGACGGATCTGCGTTATCAGGAGGTACCGGTCAAAATTTTGGACACAGTCACCAAGAGAACCAGAAACTCCGAAGTACGGATATGCAGAGTACAGTGGAGCAGACACAGTGTAAAGGAAGCTACGTGGGAAAGGGAAGATGCTCTGAAGAAAGATTTCCCCCACCTTTTTAGGAGCCAACCGAATCTCGAGGACGAGATTCCTTTTAAGTGGGGTAGGTTTGTAACGCCCGCGTTTTAATCTCTGGAAAATCACTAAAGAAAACACCCGGTGAAAAACTTTCAAAATCTTTACCGCCCGAGCTCCCGTTTCCGCCAACTCTCTCCGCCTGTCGTTTCCCCCTCTCTTCCTGTTCGCCTCGCTGTCACCACCCTCCTCTCCGTCCCATCCCGCGTCGCCCGCCCTTGGGTCGACCGCCGCTGGCCAACCGCCTGTCGCTTTTTCCCGCCGCGAATCCCGCCACCTTTCTCCCCCTTCTTCCCTCCTTTTCTTTTCTTTTTCTCCCCTCCTTTTCTTTTTCCCTTTTCTCCTCCTTTTTTCCCCCCTCCTCTGCTTCCTCTGCCGACGCCTCTGCTCTGCCCCGCTCGCCGCCGACCACCCCCTTCCCGCCGGCCCCACCTCTGCTCACCCCTCTGCTCCCCATCCCGACGCCGTGCACGCCGCCGGCTGTCCCCTCGCCACCCCGGCCCCGTACTCGTCGTCCTTGTGCCCACTGCCGAGCCGGCACACTGCCGTGCCGCCCACCGCCGAACCGCCGCCTGCCGTCACTGCCCCGCTGCCGCAGCTCCACCCGCACGCCACTGCCAAGCTCGGTCGCGCGCGCTCTGCTCGGGCCGCCGACAACCACCGTGCCGACCACCGCTCTACCGCACTCGCCGCGCACGCTATCGCCGCCGGTTGTCCCCACCACCGCCAACGACCGACGCGCCGGCCTCCCGCTGCACCACCCACGCACGCACACCGCACGAACGCGCCGACCGCCGCAGCACGCCCTCCGCGGGCGTGCACGCCACCGCCGGCCCCGCCGCTGTCCTTTCACCACCAAGCCGCGCGCACGCCGCGTCACGACGAGCACAGCACCGCGCGCCGCCGCTGGCCCACCCCCGAGTCGTCCCGTCCGTCGCAAACCAAGCCGGCGCCATCAATTCCACCCGCCGGCCATTCCTACCGCTCGCCGAACCCCCTCTCTCGTCGGCCCGTCTCCTCGCCGCCCATCCCCGCCTATAAATAGGCCCGTCGGCTTCCCCTTCACCACCTCGCACTCACCCGCCACCCAACTCGCCTTCTCCACCATCGCAGCGCCGCCACCACACTCGCCATTGCCGCCGCCGCCGCCGCTCGCGTGGACCGGCCGCCACACTTCACCTCTATCCAAGGTGAGGCCACCAGTGAACTAGCTATGCTTCGCACTCCATCTTCCCCCGGTCAATTCGACCCTGCACCGCCACCATCGCCGGCGATTGGATCGCCGCCGGCCGCCGGACCCCCTCCCCTGTCGCTCTCTCTCTCTGTTAAAATGAAGGGGATGACCATTTTATGGATAACCCCCTGAAGTTTTCCCTTTTCTAACCCGCGGTCCATCGAGCTTAAACCCCTCTCTCTCTGGCGCTTTGCACATGACCCCCTGGGCTTTCACCAAATTAACCCGCAGCCCTTCAGTCACTATTCTCTCTCTCTATTTATTTCGCCAGAGGCCCCTGAACTTTTCCATAATTACAGAAAGGTCCTTTTCTTTTTAAACAGCCCTAAACCTCCACCAAATTCGTCATTTCATGCGCCATTTCAATCCCGTTTGACCCCAAACTCCACCACAATATTCACCAATATATTTTCGCCAAATCCAACCAGTCCATACTCAAAAATAATCGTGTCATTATCATCCGCTCTCTTTTTCCGTTCTTTCTTTCGGAGCTCCATAAAAGCTTTTTCTTTTATTTATTGGGTGTTTGTTTGTGTGTACCGTAGACTCCGCTGTGAACGAGGAAGGACTCGAGGAAGAGCAGTGCTACGAGCAGGAGCTTGGAGACCAAGACCCCGGGCAGGAATCCCCCGAGGGTTGGGAGAACGGCAAGTGCAATCCCACCCTTTGATGCATACTGTTGTCCCAGTTTTTATAAACACACCCCATGGCCTAATTTATAAAACTTGCATAATTTTACTGCTAAACCCGGTTGGATAGCCATACCTTGATTGCTATGACTGATTCCTTGACAACCTAGATTAATATTTAAATATGACAATGTTCTATTTGAATATTAGTCACTGCTAGAAATGCTTAGGAACATTTTACCATTAAAACCCCATGACAAATACTTGGTGTTTACAAAAGCAACCGTGTGCGTACTTTAAAATAAAAGAGATGATTTGTGTAAATAAAATGAGTACCCGTGTGGGATGAGACAGACGGTATTTCCGTGTGAAATACCGAGGTGAGCTCGAACCGGTGTGGTTGAGCATGGTGGGAGTTGTCTATCCTATCACAAGTTTTGGGATGATGTTGATGTGTCATCTAGCCTAACCCATTTTTCTGTACCACCACTCGACCGTTGTATGTGGCAACGGCCTAGCATAAATCCCACTAGTTGAGCTGCTGGTTATGTGGTGTGCTGGTGAGCAACAGAGGGCCATGGAGCCGGGGATACGGTCTATGTGAGGTATGCCCCTGGGTAGAATCTCGTTGGTAGGTTGCTTACCCCCTGGTCGCGTCTGTGATGACTGGTCAGTCTAGCTATGGTGGGTAATGGCTTTGATAGGAGCTGCACTGACACTAAGGTGTTCATGTTGTGGTAGCCTACTTGTGGTTGTGTACACCTCTGCAGAGTTAAAACCTATCCGGATAGTCGTGTCCACGGTATTGGGCGAGTTACGGCTTGGTCACTTCACTAGTCCCCTGTTTTGGTGTAAGAAAGTGTTGGTGTTTGGTCGAGCTGAGAAATGTTTTGACATGGGCTACGACAGATGGGAAATCTGGTAGCAACAAAATCTTGTACAAAAAAAAATATTTACACTTATTGTTCCTTTAAAAGTAATATTTGTGACAACCCATTGCGAAAACCAACCCTTTGCATGTGTAATAAAATTTGCTTTGCTGCTAAATAAACCATAAGCCTTCCTTGTTGCTATCCTGTGCATACTTCTGATATACTCTCCGTGGTTGTGGTTGCGCTTGCTGAGTACGTATGTACTCACCCTTGCTTAATCTGTTGCAGAGGCAGACCCGGACTTTGTGCCTGAGGATAACGTCTAGTGGGGTCCGTTCTGCACCCAACCTTTGCCTGTGTGTTAGGGTCACCCGCTGGAAGCCGCATGCGTTGCCACTCTGATGAAGACCTCTATGTTATCAACCTCTTTATCTGGAGCTTAGCGTTAGTTCTGTTTGTTGTGGCCCTGCAATGCCACCGTCTCCCGTAATGTCGTTTTTATACTGAACCATCTGTTGTAATAATGTGAACCAGCATCCCGGGACTGGTATTTGTATCACATTAAGTTCTCTCTTTCGAGGGGACGCTTCAACCGTAGCGCGTAACCCTTAGATCGGAAACTTAGGACAGAAGCTCTAACTGAGTCCTCTACTGTATATGAAACCCGTTGGACTATTTAAAAATTATACATAAGTACATCTCAACTATTTACAAAACTTTTCCCCTTACCTTACCTTACTAACTTGCTAACTTACTAACAACCCACTAACTGTCTGGCAGATGGAAGGAAGAGGATCAGCAGATGAACGACGGGAGATCAGGACCACGGGAGCAGACTGTGGAGGCTTAGCAGTGCTACTGAGGGAGGTGCTGCGTACAGTGGGGATAGACGTGGACAACGTCTTCTACGAGGGATGGACCTACGGCCCTGGCGAGGGAGTACACACCCGGTTGCAGATGGAAGTACCCAATATCCCTGGACGGCCAAGGTCACTGATGCTACGGGCAGCTACCAGCGAGAGCACCTTCAGTCGGGCAGTGCAGACTATAGCCATGAGGATACTCCGACTTGCCACACTTGTGTACCAGAACCAGCTCAGCCACACCCGTTTCCGGTACCTACCGCGGGCTCTTGAAGATCCAACTGACAGAGACGCCGTCAGCTTGCAGGCTCACGCAGCGGACCGAGAGCGGAACGTGACCCTACGGACCTCAGTTCAGTGCATGATTGAGCAGGAGTACTTAAACATTGGCCTAGAAGAGAAAGTTGCCAAGCTGAAAGAGAGGGTATGGAAACAAGACATCCAGCTACTGGAGAAGGACAACAGGATCGCCTTACTTGAGAAGCGCCTCGAAGCTAAGGCAAGAGAAGTCAGAGTCCTGGAATACGAAGCTCGCAACAACAGGCAGTTGGCAGGGCTGATCCGAGCAACTCACCATGCTCGAGATGTCCGTCTCGAAGATCAACTCACAGAAAAAGACAAAGCACTGGCAGCCAAGGAAGAAGAGATAGAAGGACTAAAGGAAGAAGTATATTGGTTGGACAGTCACAACTCAGAACTTCAGGAAGAGGTGGATAGCTACAAGGAGAAGAGTGGGCGAAACTACCAGCTGATGAAGTACTTGAGTCTTCAACAGATTATGGCAAAGGATGAAGCTCGAAGGACCCTTAGTAGTTGGGTAAGGTCAGACAGGAAGAGGGTAGCAGAGGTGATCACAGTGAACCAAGGACTTCCAGAGGAACGCAGAGTTGAACCCAGGACAGAGCACTACAGGATCTCACCAAGCCAAGTTGAGCCGATACCACTACCTGAGGCTCGAACCCTTACTCCCGAGATGACAAGACTGAGACAAGAACTGGCACACCTAGAGCAGCAGTTGGCAAGACCTGAGGTGGACACAGTGAGGTTGGCAGCGCGCCTCACGGACACTCTCCACGACGACAGGCAGTGATTGAAGCAGCAGACAGAGACTGAGGCCGTGAGGTTGGCAGCGCGCCTCACAGGCACTTTCAGCAGCATGAGACAGATGCAGTGGACAGTATCGACAGATGTCAGCAGTAGTGATGAGACTTGTATCTATCTTCATGAGTAGATGTTTAGACTTAGTAGATCATGACCACCTTTTGGCTCAGCCACGATGTAGCATCCGCTTAGATGTACTAATCCTCAAGGTTACAAGAGCTGGCCTCGGGATAGTACTCATGTCTAGGGTGTAATGCTGTAATGAATGATCGATCTTTGTGGCTGTTCTTGCAGATTTATTGATGTTCATCTTGAGTGTACTTTAGTGTTGAGTCTATTTCATGTGTGCAGCTCCTACTCTAGTTACGCAAACCTAACCATTACCGACCACCACTAAACCTGCTCTATGAAAAACACAGCAAGATGTCGATCCGAAGATCCAACCGACTGCTTGCACGTTTTGAGGAAGCTGAGCAAGAAGAGGCAGCAATGGCAGCTAGGGGCAGAGGACGTGTCAGAGGTCGTGGTCGCGGAAGAGCGACAGCTGCAGTTAGAGGCAGGGGCCGTGGACGCGCAGCAGGCGTGCTCCAGCCCGAGGACAACGCACCAGGTGGAGAACAGGAAGTGGAGATGGAAGAACCAGCAGTGGAACCTCAGCAGAACCAGCAGAACGACCAGCAACCACCGCCACCGCCTAACTTGGTAGAAGTAATGACTACTCAAACACAGCTGATGCAACAGATGGCACAGGCCAACACTCAGATGATGCAAGCTATGCAGCAGATACAGGGAAACCAGAACCAGAACCGTCAGGGACACCGTGAGGAAGACCTACAAAGGAAGATTGAAAGGTTCATCAGGCTGAAAGCACCCACCTTCGACTACTCGGATGAGCCACTCGACGCAAACGACTGGCTGCGTACTATCGAGACGAAGCTAGACCTGACAGACTACACTGAAGAGGAATGTGTGGCCCTTGCGGCACACCAGCTTGAAGGAGCAGCGAAAGCGTGGTGGGAGAGCTACTGTGACTCTCACGCGAACCCAGCTCAGATCACCTGGCTAGAGTTTTGTGAAGCTTTTAAAGAGTACCACATCCCAGAACAAGTCATGGTGCACAAGGCAATGGAGTTCAGGACGATGACCCAAGGAAGTTTGTCTGTAGCTGAGTACGCTCGACACTTTGCTAAGATGTCGCGGTACGCTCCTGAAGACGTTAACACTGAAAAGAAGAAGCAGTTTTGGTTCCAGCGAGGCTTGCACAGAGGTCTGAGGACAGCACTCGCAGCGAGTTCACACAAGTCACTCAGAGAGCTGATCGACAGGGCTATCGCAGTTGAGAAGGAAAGAGTAGGTCTTGAAGATACTTGGAGAGAGAAGAAAAGAAAGGCTGAACAGTTGCACAACCACAGACTGAGTCAGAGGCCGAGGAGTGGCCAGAGCAACATGCTCAGGAGAGGCTTTCAGCAGAGCAACAACCAAGGAAGCTCAGGGTTTAACAGAAACAGCTATCAGGGTAACCGAGGCAGTAACAGCAACAGCTTTGGCAGCAGAGGTAACAACTACAGCAGTTTTGGCAACAGAAACAACAGCTACTCAGGTCAGAGAAACCCCAACTGGAAGCCAAACAACACGCCCAGAATTGGTGGAGGAACCTTAGTAGTCTGTTTTGCTTGTGGGAAGCCCGGTCACAAGTCCTTTGACTGTCCGGAGAAGAAGAACAAACAAACCCCAGCCAAGGCACCGGCACCTGGAGGACAGGACAGGCAGCCAGCAACAGCGCAGAGGGGACGCCTCAACCACCTGACAGAGGAAGAAGCCGAGGACGCTCCCGACGTTGTGCTCGGTGAGTTTTTAGTAAATGGCATTCCAGCATTGATATTGTTTGATTCTGGAGCAACTGGATCTTATATCTCGACAAAGTTTGTGAAAGAGCAGTCACCCCCGACAATACCTAAGGCTAGACCTATAGTCACTACTTCTACCTTAGGAGAGCTTAGGTGCACCTTAGAGTGCCCAGCAGTTAGTCTGATGATAGGTGGGCAGGAGTTCGTAGGAGACCTGACAGTCCTGAAGTCAGACGGAATTGACGTGATACTAGGAATGGATTGGCTTACAGAGCACAAAGGAGTAATCAGTTGCTCACCCAGAACAGTTGAGTTGACACACCCTAGCGGAGTCAAGGTAACAGTGGAACCACGAAGAAGAAGAACAGGGAAGAGATCCAGAACATGTATTCTGAGGCAGTTGGTATACTCTATCGAGGAAAAGACGATCGAAGAAGTGCCTGTAGTATGTGAGTACCATGACGTGTTTCCTGAAGAACTACCAGGACTACCACCTGACCGAGACGTGGAGTTCATAATCGAACTGCAACCAGGCACAGGGCCCATTGCCAAGAGACCGTACAGAATGTCAGTGGAAGAACTGGAGGAACTCAAGAAGCAGCTAAAAGAGATGCTAGAAAGCGGGGTGATTCGACCAAGTGCATCCCCATGGGGATCGCCAGTGTTGTTTGTGAAGAAGAAAGATGGGTCAATGCGCATGTGCGTAGACTATTGATCCCTGAACGCAGTAACGATCAAGAACAAGTACCCATTACCTCGGATTGATGACTTGCTAGATCAGTTGAAGAAAGCCAAGTACTTCAGTAAGATTGATCTGAGATCGGGATACCACCAGATGAAGATTAGAGAAGGCGACATTCCCAAGACAGCCTTTGTGACTCGGTACGGGCAGTACGAGTTCACCGTTGTGTCCTTCGGTTTGACCAACGCACCCGCCTACTTCATGAACATGATGAACAAGGTATTCATGGAGGAATTAGACAAGTTCGTAGTGGTGTTCATTGACGACATACTAGTCTACTCAGAAACAGCCGAGGAACATGAGGAGCATCTAAGGATTGTACTAGAGAAGCTGAGGCAGCATCAACTCTACGGGAAGTTCAGCAAGTGTGAATTTTGGCTGGAGAAAGTAGCCTTTTTGGGTCACGTGTTGACAGCTGAGGGCGTAGCAGTAGACCCAGAAAAGATTGAGGCAGTAGCAGAATGGAAGCAGCCGAAGAGTGTCACGGAAATCCGAAGCTTTCTGGGATTGGCAGGTTACTACAGAAGGTTCATTGAGAACTTCTCCAAGATTGCCAAGCCAATGATCGAACTACTCAAGAACAATGTCCCATTCGAGTGGACGGACAAGTGTGAAAGAAGTTTCCAAGAGCTCAAGCACAAACTCACTACAACGCCAGTATTGACACTACCAGATATTCGCAAGGATTTCGTAGTCTATTGCGATGCTTCGAGACAAGGTTTGGGATGTGTTCTGATGCAAGAGGGCAAGGTTGTTGCTTATGCATCGAGGCAGCTGAGGAAACATGAGGAAAACTACCCCACACATGATTTAGAACTGGCAGCAGTGGTACATGCATTGAAGATCTGGAGGCACTACCTGATTGGCAACAAGTGCGATATCTACACGGATCACAAAAGCTTGAAGTATTTCTTCACCCAATCCGAACTGAACATGAGGCAGAGAAGGTGGCTAGAACTGATCAAAGATTACGACTTGGAGATACACTACCATCCTGGCAAAGCCAATGTAGTGGCAGATGCCTTGAGCCGAAAGAGTTATTGCAACAACTTTGATGATAGAAGAAAGTCAGCCAGAACTAGCAAGGGAATTGTACATGCTGAAACTTGAGCTAGTAGAAGAAGGAAAACCCCAGGAAATGAGGGTGAAGTACAACCTAGAAGACCGAATCAAAGAAGCTCAAGGGAAGTGTCCAGAAATCCAAGAAGTAAAAGAGGATATCCAGCGAGGAGTGGCACCTGACTTCCGAGTAGATGAAGCAGGGACAGTATGGCTGAAGGACCGTATTTGTGTACCGCAGGACAAGGAAATCAGGAGAACAATTCTCTTAGAGGCTCACGAGTCCAAGTACTCGATACACCCAGGATGCACCAAGATGTATCAGGATCTGAAGGATAAGTTCTGGTGGAAGAAAATGAGAGAGGACATAGCTGAGTATGTAGCCAAGTGCGACTCTTGTCGTAGAATCAAGGCAGAACATCAAAGGCCAGCAGGACTGCTGAAACCACTGGAAATTCCAATGTGGAAGTGGGAAGATATCAGCATGGATTTCGTGGTTGGCCTACCTCGCACTCAGAAAGGAAATGATGCCATCTGGGTCATAGTTGATCGGCTGACAAAGGTAGCCCACTTTATACCAGTCAAAAGCACATACCCAGTAAGCAAACTAGCAGAGCTATACATAGACAACATTCTTAAGCTGCATGGGGCGCCAAAAAGTATTGTGTCAGACAGAGGACCACAATTCACAGCTCAGTTCTAGAAAAGCCTACATCAAGCCATCGGGACAACCTTGGAATATAGCACAGCTTACCACCCTCAGACAGATGGGCAGACCGAAAGAGTGAACCAGGTTCTTGAAGACTTGTTAAGGGCATGCGTCCTAGCCTACAGCACAGACTGGGAGAAGAGTCTATCGTATGCAGAATTTTCTTACAACAACAGCTACCAGGCCAGTCTGCAGATGTCCCCCTTTGAGGCACTATATGGCAGAAAATGCAGAACGCCTCTAATGTGGTCAGAGGTGGGAGAACGAACATTCTTTGGACCTGACATGATTGTAGAGGCAGAAGAAAATGTGGCCAAGATCCGAGAGCACCTGAAGGCAGCTCAGAGCCGACAAAAGAGCTATGCAGATAAAAGAAGACGAGATCTAGAGTTCGAAGTAGGGGACCTTGTCTACCTAAAAGTGTCACCCCTCAGAGGGCATAAGAGATTCCAAGTGAAAGGGAAGCTAGCACCCCGTTTTGTAGGACCGTATCAGATACTGGAGAGAATAGGAAAGCTAGCCTACAGACTAGACCTACCAGAGGACTTAACTGGAGTACACCCAGTGTTCCATGTATCCCAACTGAGGAAGTGTCTAAGAATACCGAAACATGAGGTCAAGACAGAGGCATTAGACCTACAAGACACCTTGGAGTACCTAGAGTACCCAGAGAGGATACTAGACAGAGCAGTCAAAGAGACCAGAAGCACAGTTATTCCATTTTGTAAGGTGCAGTGGAGCAATCACTCAGAAAGAGAAGCTACTTGGGAGAAGGAGTCAGTACTAAAGGAGAAATACCCCCACTTGTTTAAACCATAGGTAATCACAAATCTCGAGGACGAGATTCTTGTGAGGGGGGAGACTGTAACAACCCTAAATTTCCCTAGGAATTTGTAGAGTGCAAAAATGTGGATTTAAAATTTTTGGTGAATTGTTGTGCATGCAAACCAATATTTAAAATTAATTCCAAATTGCTTCCCAAATTCTTAAGCAATTTAAATTTAAAAATTTAAAATCAATTAGAAGTGCTAAGGATGAAATAGTGTGATTTGGAGTTATTTGGATTTAATTGGATTTTTGGTTGGTTTGAATTCAAATTCTAGATTTGAATTCAAACTCTAATTGGCCAAACTAATTGTCAACCCTTCTAACTGTTCGTGGGCCAAATTCTCGAGCCCAAGCCCATCTAACACCCTCGAACTCCTTTCCCCGAGCCAACCAGCCAACAGGCCCAGCCGGCCTTGCGGCCCAGCACCGGCCCAACCCTCACCGCGTCGCCGCCGCGTCGCTTCCTCTCTCACTGACAGGCGGGCCCCGCCTGTCAGCTTTCTCTCCCTCCTCTCTTCCTTCTTCCCCCACGCGGCGCTCTGCTCTCTCTCTCTCTCTCTCGCGGCCGCGCGCGCCCGTGACTCGAGCCGGTCCCATCAACCCCATCTCGCGGCCCGTTGCGATGCTGTCGCGTGGTAGGGCACGGACGTCGAGCGCTCCCAGCCGTCCAAGCCCGAACCCTAGCGCAGCCGCCCTTTAAAAGCCGCCGCTGGCCCTTCTTTCTCTTCCAGCGCCACCGCAGCCCCATTGGGGTTTCTTTCCGATCCAATTCGAGGGAGTGAGGAGAGTGGAAGGTGCGGGAGGGGTCGAGGAAGGACCTGGAGGAGAGGAGGCGGGTTGAGGAGAAGCCAGCGCCGTCCCCGCGTCGCCGCCGCCGAAGCCAACGCCGCCGTCCGTGGAGGTGCCAAGGAGGAGCCGGACCCGGGACGAACGTGGACGCCGGAGCTTCGCCAAGCCACGTCGAGCACTACCCCGAGCTGCAGCGAACCTCGACTAGCCCCTAGGTGAGCGCCGTCGCTTCTCCCCCTTTCTTCTCTGTCTCCGGCCAAGCGCCGCCGCCGCTATGTTAGCCCTTTCCTCTGGGACCCGACCTTCGAGTCGTGGCCACGAACGTGTGCAGGACCCCGTCGAGCCGCAGCAGCCTAGCCCGCAACCCGCCGTCGACCGCCCTGCAGCCGAGGCCGCCGCGGCCAAGCTCCGCTCGCCGCGCGCGAACGCCGAGGCCGTGTCGCGGCCGTGGGTGACCACGTGCCCGCGCACGCGCACCTAGCCGCGTCCCAGCAGTTGCTGAGGACTGCGCGCGCGCGGATCGCCCTTAGTCGAGCCGTCCGAGCCGAGCTTCCACCCGCGCGCCGCCGGCCGCCGTGGCGCCATGGCCGCGTCGCCGCCGTTCGCGTCGAGAGGCCCAAAGCCCAGCCAAATCGTGGCCTTTTTCTTGCCGTTCGTGTTCGCCGAACCCAAGCCGAGCCTCTCCGACCGTCCTTGAGCCTGACCGAACCATCTCCGACGACTTTCGCCGTCGACCATCACCGCCGGCCGTGCTCTGGTGCGCGCCAGTGCACGCTCGCGTCGCGCCGTGGCGTGGCCACACGCACGACCACACCAGCACCACACATGAGCACCCACAAACGATCCCGAGTCGGCCACACCTGATCCCATACACCCGGCTCACGTGAACCGCACTCACGGTTCACGGTGGACCGAGTCCACCAGAGCCAGATCCAGCAGCGCCCCTTCGTGGGCCTAAAGTTGAACCTTAAGTCTGGTTTGCACCCTTGAACTTTTCCGGCCCAGTCACTTTCGGCCCAATTCCAGCCCAGCCATCGTTTAATCTTTTTCTTTTTTTTCTTTTTCTTTTAACTGCGCTGACGTATGGGGCCCACTTGTCATACTCTGCGAGTCACTGACCACCTGGGCCCACAGACCAGAGCTGACCGTTGACCGTTGACCCGTTGACCGATCAACGCTGACGTCAGCAGGGCCCACTGCTGACGTCATCCTAGGCTGACCCCACTGCTGACGTCAGCATGACGTCATGCTGATGTCAGTAGGCTAATTTTTATCTGTTTTCTTTTTCGGAAATTATTTAATATTTTCAGAAAATAATTTAAACTTCAAAAATTAATAATAAATCAACCGTAGCTCAGAAAAATATGAAACCAGTTTCTATATTTTTCTAAAAACCTGATCTACGCGTTAGTGTAGAGTTTGGTGTTCTTTGGATCTTCCTTCATCGCTGTTTTTGTGTTTCTTTGCTAGTAGTCGTGTCTTATTTTATTTTCCGCAACCCTAGGAGCTCCGGAGAGTCTGGAGGAGCCGGACCACTTCGACAACTGCTTTGACGAGGATGAAGACCTTTGCCCAGGTTCACGCCCAGCCGTTCTCTGAAATACCTATTAGACATGCAACTAGTATGCTAGCGCTTTACTTTACTCGCATGATAAACCTGCACTGCCTTTGTTATTATCCTGTTACCTTGCTACCTACTACTCATTTTATGGATTATGCTATGCTATGCATGTGTTGGGATGGTTGTGATTTGATCCTCTTGGCGTGAGTTGTGGGTGGTATGGGAGGAGTAGTGCAGCTAGGCGGTGTAAGCGAGTAATAACAGTTCGATCGTTTGATCGAGGTGCTGGGGAACTGCACTCGGGCAGTCCCTATGGGGTACCTGTTGCGGGTACATGGTTATTTGGATACTGGGTTATTTGAGGAGTTTGGGCGGCAATACCTGTTATGGGTGCCGATTGCGGACCGTTGCGGCGGATCGCTTATGACGCTGATACTCGCTTTACCGACAATTAAGGACCGAATCGAGTTCCAACTTTGGACGTGGGAATACCGTGCTCACCATCTACCCAGTATGGGGAGGGTTCCAGCAAGCCTACTCTAGTGCGGCGCCGAGACTGTAGGAGAATCGAGCTTGATATGTGTAGGGGGGATTCGTTGCGGCGTAATCTCCCTGATTTACCACGGCCCCCGACTGGCCCCGGTGGGAAGGTTTCACATCCTTGGGGCAGATGTTAGATCAGATGTTTCCCAAGCCCAGGGAGACAGGATTGGCACCGTTACTGTTTAGGGTCTTTGCTGTGGGCTGTGTCTCAGGTTGGTTGCGGACTAGCCTTGCAGCCCGGATGGATTCCTGGAGTGCCACCTCTGCAGAGTGTAAACTATACGTATAGCCGTGTCCACGGTTACGGACGACCCATTTCTGATAAGTTCCGACTAGCATGGGAATCTGCTTTCTTACCTCATCCTTTGATTTGGGTTATGAGAGATTGGTCCAGCGTTGCTGATGAGACAAGGTGGGGAGGGAGCTCACCGAGTCGACTAGTGAGCGAAAGGCGTTGGTGGTTAATGTTTACGGGAACCTGCTGTGGCAGGACGAGCCCGATGGGAATGTGAGGCTGACGGGTGGATTTGGGGAGTGGATGTACGTGTGAGAGAAGGAGTTGGTGATGAGATGAATTTGGGTTATTGCTGCTGCTTGCATAAGAAAACCCTGGCTCAAACCTTGATTATTTCTATACCCTAGAATAGGCCACTTTAAAGCTTGCTTCATATTATGGTTGGTGACGTGAACCTGTCACATTTCCTTGGGGACAGACTTTGGGTTCTCAGGTGAAGACCCCGACCACGAGTTCAACCAGGATGGGTGGTACGATTGAAGGGTGTGCGCTACGCTCAAGGATGCCTGTGGAGGAGCGGCCCCTGATGATCTAGCTACCGCTACGCAGTTGTTTCTTGTTGTCGATTTAGCCCAGAGGGCTTGTACCAGACGCTATGTTTTATATATGTCATGTAATGGATCTTTTTTTTTCGTTGTATGGATGTGATATTCGACTGAGATGAGTTCTGTACGAGATAGCTGCTATTCCTGGGACTATCTCGAGGGTACAGGGAGTCGGATTCTCGTCGTTGGGAATCCGGTTCGTTTCACCAAGCATGGTGGAATGCATGTATGTCATGTCCTAATCATCCTTCCTTTCTTGATGAAAAGATGTCATCGGCTTCAATTGTGCAACAAGCTTTTCCAAGACATCACAGAGATACATGAGGTTGCAAATATAATAGCAACTAACGATACTGTGAGAAGACATGTGACTATGTTTCCCGTCTACCAAAATGTCTTCTCCTACAAATATCTCAGCAAACATGTAGGCTCCTTGATCGAAATGCACATGATTTTTGTCAACATTATCTTGCAAAATATTAGTACTAACAATGGATGGTTGCATATTAGTTAGTATGTATTAGTTGCAAGAAAATTCAACAGTATTAGGCATAAGCAGCAACCAACAATGCTCCCTTATTTGGAGTGAACCCGTTTCGTTAAAATCAAACTAGAGGGACATTCTGGTTGATCACAATCTTGTACGATGCAAGGAGAGTTTAGATTTATAGAAATGTAAACTCGATATATCAAACATTGTCCTTTTTTGTTATAACTGCCAATAACATGATATGTGTATTTAGAAAACTATAGTAAATTAGTATATCAAAAGAGTTTATGTTCCAAATGACTCATATTACACAAAACATCGAATTCAATGTAACCTAAAGTATTTAAAGAAAACAAAAATCTTAGCTCATCTTCTTCACTATCAATATAAGGGATATGTCTATTTTCAGCACAAGAGATCGATTCCAAAGGATATATATCATGTTCATGCATTCATTTTGGCATTGATAAAATAGAAGTATTATCACACAATTCATCTTTATCACATGGAAGCAAATCGTCATGTGACAAACATAAATCAGTAGAACATTCCACTAATAGTTGCTCTATTGTAGCATGAGTGGTGGAAAAATTTAGCACGTCAAGGGAAGTCTTTTCTTTTGTGATTGCAGCACCATGGGCATTGGCATTGATGAGGACATCACTCCTATAGATACACGCAATAATCCACCATTGATCATTCAAGGTCCGATCACCAGAGCTTGTGCGTGACAATTGAATTTAGAGGTGATGTCGTTCCTAAGTACTTCTTTATATGATTATGAGAATAGATTGCTACCTAATAGTTATATTGTAATTAGGAACCATGGAGAGAACCAAAAAATAGTTGGAGAAGATATTCAAGGTGGAGAGGACCGGCAAGGGCATGCAAGTCAAGATGGAGGCCCAAATCAAGTCCACTTCGAGCCCACTTCGAAGTCCAGGAGCAGTCAGCGCCAAAACGGATGTCAAGTCGCATACAAGCTCGAATTTGGACGTTCTTTATATGCTTTGAAAGATAAGAAGATAACCTTTCCAATGGCACCAGTCTCGTGTCAAAATTCTTAAGGCCTCGTTCGGCAGCGGGGGAATAGTTCTGGAGCCCGATTTATTCCACGCCAGGATTGAGTGGATCCCCCTGTTACCACTTGATCCCCCTGTGATTCTGTTCCTCTCGATTCCTGGACAACGCTAATCTATTTTCTTGTTCGGTTGATCCACTTGATCCCCCGTGCGGCGCTCTTCTGCTGGACAACAAGTGACATAGTCGTAGCGCTGCTGCAGGGATAACGATTACATTAACTCAAGATAATTTAGCACAGGGATCTGCCTGAACCTTTCACAGGGATGATTTAGCAAAGACACATTAACTCTAGATTACATAATGAGAGAATTGTCTCAACATAGTGAATGGTAGACAATTTTTCTCCATCTTGAACCTGTCATTATCCTTCAAATAGTACACTCAGAACTTAATTATCTTTACAACTGCTATCTATTACAGAGATAACGATCTTGGAGAGGCCCGTGAAGAGAAATGTTTCTCTGGTTAGTGGACATCACATGTAAGTGCAGAACAGTGAAAGCGTCATCATGATTCAGATTGCCAACAGCAGAACCAATTCAAATCACAAAAAGTCATAGAAAGAATCCTCTTAATTCCGGCATCACATCATCATGAATCATAGTAGAACAGAACAGAATCTGATGATGAATATATGAAGCCCCAACAAAAGAAGCATCAGGACAGATAAATGTATACTAGCAGTATGTGCTTTGACAGTGAATACACAGGTGAGTAAATAAAAAACCTAAAGAAATCAGCACATAGCTGCTATGACTGAACATCATCGATTCATCTATCTACTGAATGCAACACGCGCACTCGAGACTGAATTGCATTCAATGTGCCTGCAGGCTGCAAGCCTTGACTTTTCAGTGGTGAAACCTTCTGACCTTTTGTATGGACTAGATATGTGCTCGGAATGGATCATTCATGTATGCAACCAGGACAACATTGTAAAACTAATGTATGATTTCTTGGCTGACGCCGTTGGGATGACTGATGAGCCCGACGTAGAGAACAGCCTAACACACCATGATGAAAGTAAAATAGCAAATATATGGTAAAGTTGACTATCAAACTGGATAAAGGGACAATAATCCATGGCAGTACATGCACTATATGAATGGAAAAAATTCGAAAAATCATACCTGGCTGGTTTCTGAAATTCAGGTGGGTTACTACAGAACAGAACAAAGATGTCAGCAACAATAAAAAGCACAGCAGAAGCACATAGATACTACCCCAAATTCTGACACGTCTAATAAGCAGAGTTAATGACAGTAATCAAGCAGAGCAGATTGAAACCAACAATTTGCTAAAAGATAATTCCGAGGAGAGTTTCATTTATTGCATATATAATAACTCCAGCGCAATGCATCCCTTATTGCTAAAAGATTAATAGAACCAGGCACTCCGTGTCTGAATTATCTGAATCTTGACAGGCACTCAGGATGGTCATAGATATCAATGCAACCAGAGGTAATAGCTTGAGACACAAATAATGAAGACCAAATCTAGAATACTAGAAATCTTACAAATTATGGCAACCTACAAATATACAAGACATGAAGTACTACCATCCAAGGAGCGCCCACACTAGCTCAGATCCGGGAGCTACTGCTCCCTTGCAATAACAGATAGGATGATCAAAAAGCTCTCCCTTACATTGCAAGGTTACAAGATACTATCACACTACTACCAGTAATATTACAACTAGCCAAGAACAGCAACAGTAACAGGAAGAACAGCTATTAGTCTAGCAACGACATGATTATCAACTCGCTTTTGTTCCAAAAACTACTAGAAAACTTAGCATAGATCCAGGGGGAAAAAAGGGTAGAGAGACTCGCACATCTCTCTGGGCTCAGATCATGCTGCATGTTAAGCAAATCTGCAGCTGCAGCCGCTCTCTTCCTCTCATCACCTTTCGTGCCTTGGCTGCTAGGTCGTGGGGTTAGGCGTACACGACGCCGGAGGAGAGGGCCATGAGCAAGATGGACGCGCGCTACTCCTCGCCGAGGCGCCTCCTCTGGCGCATCCGCCGCCTTGACCCAGGACGGCCTCCACCTTCTCAACGCCGTCGCCTCTGATCTGCCGTCGCCGCCGCCCTCAAGAACTACAGGCGCAACAGCCGAGAGGGGAAGAAAGGATGGGTGGGGCTTACCGGGGAGAAGCAGGCCCTCGTCGCCGGAGATCTTGGAGCCGTCATTGCCGCACCGCCGCTGCCTCGCCGTCGCCACGTCGCCGCCGCCGTCGCTCCAGTCGCGTGAGTGCGTGACACGGAAGCGGAACCCTTCCCGGACGGGGAGTAACAGGCTTCGATCCGACGGATATTGGGGCAGAATGGGCTCGTTCCTCGGCCTTATTCATTCCGGATTACCCAACAGAACAACCATTCCAGGCCTGGCCCGAATGCAAACCAGGCCGGACCTATCTGGCCGGAATGGGCGCGTTCCGGGCCCAGAACGTTGCAACCGAATGAGGCCTAAGGAGTCATCGGGAATCGATGAAAGTAATTGACGTCTAGAATTTGTCTTGGTGCTACGTCGCCGTATTTTGGCCTTTGGCCTGTGTATCGTGTGGGAGCCCATTAGGAGCGCGTCCAGAGGTCTTTCCATGACCTTTGAGTCTGTATTAGATAGCCACCACAAACCATTAGGTTTTGGGTTTTTCTTAGATCAATTCTGTCAAGAACTGTATCACCGCTCGTCAGTTTGTGAGACCCCAACTTTGTGAGTTTAATCATACATTTGGAATTGAGTTGCATTCTTTCTTGTGTTCTTTGATTCATAGGCAAGGATTAGCCTTCTTGGCAAGGTCAATTGTGCAATGCCGGTTGGTAACCTGAGGAGACGTGGTGCTGTGATTGTGGGTTTAAAACTTATTGTTCGGAAGCCGGATCGAGTTGTGTCGCGACTCCACCAAATCGAGAGTTATCAGAATATTTTGGAAGACCAGGAACCCTAATTCACATCAGACATTACCTTGGTTTTCATTTCGAGCAAAAGAGTATTAGGTGCAATGAAGATGGTGGTTCTAGTATTTCACATGAGGCTATGAGCACCTCATTTGCCAACGTGTCCTCCCCTCTCTTTTGTATATTGTCCTGCAAATGGTTAGTCAGAGTAGGATGAATAAAAAGAGTCTGATCTTCTCTTCTCTTCTCTAGAATTAGATACATGAAATGAAATGGATGGACAAAAGTTTCTCCCATAAGAATTTTCATATATTTTCAAGTTTAGGGTTTATTTGAAGCACTTAAGTTAGCCTACCATGTAGATGCATAATTTCTTAAAACACTAGTGACATTTTAATCTTTCTCCATTCACACATAAAAGATTTCATAAATATTAATTTCATCTATAGCAATTCTCCAACTCTTTGTACCGATCAGGACCTATAACATGATAAGTTGGTGGAGATGAAATTGTAGAACGACCTCTGGAAGGAGTTGTAGCAGTAGTAGTATGTCTTAGACATCTTTGTTGTCTCATTACAGCTTGTGTCATAACCTGTTACAGTAGCAAATAAGAAAAATACACGAGTGTATATTTCCCTATTATTTACTTGGATGCGATCAAGAATTAAAGTCACACACTCTCATGCGTCTTATTACGCTATTAAAAGTGTTCTTAGCAAAGCAACAATTGGTGATACCTATACGGGCGTAAGCGAAGTGATAGTAAGGTAGAACCTGAACCGATAAGAAGTATATACATCTATGTACGCAATGTTTAATATCAAGGATTAGCAATAAATTAATTCAAGAATTATAAAAATAAAAGTTAGTCACAAGCTAGTCTATGTTCCATGTCTAAACTTGTCATGGACCAAGTTCAAGGAAGCAACAATACAACTCAGCACAAGGACTCAAAACGATACCAGGACTTGGGATTTTTATTTTTTGTTCTTTTTTCTTCCTTTTTTTGGGGGTGCTTTTTTATTTCAGCACCTCTTTACCTTTTTATTTGTTGTTTAATACTAGGGGCGTGTTTCTTTGGGGTTTCCACCCCATTTGACCACTAATTAAGGATATTAAATAAAATCAGTTTATAAAACTACTTTCACAACCCCGGGTCAATTCGCGAGACCTATCTAATGAGGCCTTTGACCGCGCGATTAGAAGATGGTTACTGTAGCAAAATATGGATTAATTATGCTCATCAAAGTTGTACTCATATGTGAAAATATTTTACAAATAGACTTCATTTAGTACCCCATGATTTCTTTGGGAAAAAAATTCCTAAATGAAAGAAACACTGTCCAGAGGTGCCGCGACTTAATATTACTGCTTAGATACAAGAGTACACACTTCGGGTAAAAAATCACAGGCCTTGGACAAACTGAGATAATAATAAGTAGCCAAATGAGAGATATCTGACGCACATGACAAGTATATATATATGCAGAAAAATAATATAAAATATAAAAGGAAAAAAATCTAATGTGCGTAGCATGTCGCCACTGCACAGAACTTTCTTTTTGCTTCTGTGAGTAAACAAAGGAAACCAAACGGATATGTTTCAAAGTTTCCTTCTCTCCTTCCTCAAAAAAATAAAAAAAAATCCTTCTCTCCAATTTGCGCACCAATCGAATCTGGTATGGAAAAAATATATTCTTTCTCCCTCGGTGGAAACTAAGCTGTATGCAAGAAACACATGCACCAGCAAGCAGCAAACTTGAGACCTAGACACAATGAACACAGACTCGGCGAGGGACTAAAATTCAAAGAAGCAAACTGAAAAATTACGAGGCACAAAGAAGTTATAGCACAATAAAAAACGATGAATAAATATTTTTGTAGAGCACTTTTTTGAAGTTTTAGGATATGGTACAAATTAAACAAAGATGGAGGATACAAATTACCGAATGGGTAACCTAAAAAAGTGATACCACTTGATGGAGATGTTAGCCCGATCTTTCGAAAGGTAATGATAAGTCGATTTATGGAGATCTCGATATTGACAATCCGAGCTTCTAATCACTCTGATTCAAACCTCGCCACGAAGGATTTGCTTGCATGTGAATCGATAGCGCAAACAAGAATGGTAAGAAGGCAATATGAAATTCCAAGTATGATTGAAACAAAATCAAATATGTTGTTCAAGCTCTTATCACTAAAGAACTAATGACACAGTTGAGAAGAATAAGAACTGGGCCCATGATCACAGTAAAAAGGACCCGTCACCACAATTACAATGAATCAGCTTTGTTCTTTGTAGGAAAATTAGAACTAAACAAAACCCAAACCCTAATATCACAGTGGTTACTGAATATACGCTCCTAGGGTCGAGCTAGGGTTGGAGGGGGAACTCCTAATGAGCTCAAACACAATACACGGTCCAATGACCCAAAAGATGGTGGCACCGTACCCTAATAGATTTTTTATGTCCTATTATTTGGTGATTTCCGTCGACCAGAAGGAAGTTTGACTTGATACCGATGCCATCGAAAAGCTTATCTCCTTAGCTTTTCGTGCCCATATGGAACATAGAAAACCGAGCATGTATGCAAACTAGTGCTGCTCCTAAACTCCAAAGTGGACTCGAACTTGATTTGTTTTGGGTCTCCACCTTGGCGTATCGAACCGGATGAACTTTGGTCCTCCTTCTTGGCTTGGACACCCTTACTGGTCTCCTTCACCCCCATGCTATTCTCCAAGCATGATCGAATGCATGGATATCTTGTCCTCATCAACCTCTGTGGTAGGGTTAGGATGTTTCTATGCTAGGGAATCCCAGTGGTAGAAGGAAGCTTAACAGTGGACGGCCACCATTCGGTCGGACGACATGGCTGAATGCCACCGATTGTCCAAGGGTGGGCACCGGTGGTGGGTCAAGCTTGTGCCATCATCATCATGACATTGATATTTGCAAAGCACTGATGAGCAAGGCGACAGTGGGTGCATGGGGGCCGTGTGGTGAGGCACCAACAACGACGTCGGGCACGAGTGATGGAATGTGATAGGGAAGACGACACTGGCAGAAGTGCCAATGGCTGCTGGGGATGGAGATTTCATGGAGCGGTGCGATGAGCGTCACTGTGAGGTCGAAGAAGATGGATAAGATACTAATCCTTATCTAGTGGTACATTGTTGTGTAAGAGCAACTCTAACTCATTCCCTTTCCACTTCCCCCCTTTTTTTTGCTATAGGAGAATCCCCTTTTAGATTTTTAGAATATTAGGGAGAATTGATCCAACAGATCCCTTTCCCTTTCCCATTTCCATCTTAAGGACCCACTTGTCATTGATTCAATTCATCTTTCTTTTTTTCACTCCTCTCTCCTCTCTCCTGTAGCCTCTCTCGCTGCTCACCGAACGTCGGGGGCGCGGCCACCGCCGCTCGCCACGCATGGTCGGGGGTAGGTGCGGCACAGCTCGCCGGCGCGTGGCCAGGGGTGAGGCGCGGCCACGACTCGTAGCTCGTTGCTCATCCGCACGTGGTCAGGGGCTGGGCGCGACGTAGCTCACCGGCGCGAGGCCAATGGCGGCGTGAGGGCAGGGGCGGGGCGCCGCTCGTCTGCGCGTGGTCGGGGGCAGGGCGCGGTGCGGCTCGCCGGACGCTGGGACGCGGCCACCACTACTCGTCGACGCGTGGTCAGGGGCAGGGCGCGGTGCTTGCCGACAGCCGCGAGCGCGTGACGCCCGGCCGTTGGCGGCCACTCGAGCCCGCAACACCTGGCCAGTGGCCGCCTACCACTGCGGCGAGTCGCATGCACTGGAGCCGTGGCGAGAGGCGGCGACGCTCGCGGAGGAGCGCTTAGCCTAGGGGGTGGCGGCGGCTCTCGACGGCCGGCCGCGCCTAGGGTCGCCTCCGCTTGGCTAGGGTGGCGCGAAGCGTCGGTTGCCGGGCGGTTGTGCGTCGGGAGGCCAAGAAGTAGCGGCCTCTATCGGATGGGTGACGTGAAAAGAAGGAAGGGGAGAGGAGTTGTGATTGAAATAAAGGGTACTGAGAAAAAATATAGAAGAAGGGAATAGAAAGGGGATCTGTTGGAGCTGTGTTTTTCCTCTCAATCTACTTTATTGACAACTATAGAGAAGTGGATTGATTTTCTCAATTTGTTGGAGTTGCTCTAAAACTCCATTCCAAATTTCGAATCCGATCCGCTCCTTGTCCAATTGTTGGGGCAGGCTATGGAAGCTTGATGGCAATCTTGTAAATATTATCAAAACCAGGGGCAAACGTTATGGCAAAGTTGAAAATTTCAAATGGCGCGGTGGCAAATTTGCCGCGACCATCCTCTAGAGGCAGAAAACCCACTCCTCCGACCCCCTCGCGCTTGTGGCCCCCCACATTCTTCCTGTTCCTCGCCTCCGCCATCGGAGGCTCCGGCGTCGCCGCCGCCGTCGCAGCAGCTAGGGCCCGGACTCCCGGCGATCCGGTATCTCTCGCCCCAGTCCGACCGCGTCTTCCACCGCCCCGTCGACCCCAAGCCTCTCAGATACTCCTCCGAAAACGGGGCCGTCCGCTAGCTAGTCAGCCCCCGACGAGCAGCCGACGACTGGGCGAGCGGCGGCGCCCTTTACCTCGTCTGCGCCCCGCCTTGCCGGCGACGAGAACCCACCAGGTAATCCCACCCCTTGTCTTCACTTCCTGCTGTGCGAAACAGAGGACCCGAATCCCTAACATATGCTAAATGTATTCGGATCTGACCCAGTTATTACTAACTTCGATTTTGTTTGCAAAATTATCGGGTGTACATGTGTACACCCATGTCCTATGCTAGGTCCGCCCCTGACTGTAAGCCATCAAATTAAATCATCCGTTCTGTCACGTCTGCCTACTTCGTTGTGATCTATTTGATGCCTGTCATGGAGGGCTAGTACTGAATTGCGTTTTGTAGACAACCACATGCACCATTAAACTGCAGAACCTCGTTATGTTCTGGATTTTTGGGAGCTAGTTGGGGAATCTTGATATTAGGTATTAGGTATGGCACAACAAGAGCATTTTTGGTTGAGGGCCCATGTAAACAAATCAACCTTCTCTTCGTAAACACAAAGTGTTTTTTATGGGTTGAGCATTTTTATTGTGTTATTGTCTTTGTAAACCTTTGGAGTTCAGGAGCCAATGGATAGGGAAAGCGGGAGGGATAGAGGAAATGCAGATCAGGAGAGGTGTTAGGTCTGACAGTAAAAAACACAGAGTGTTGGATTTCTAAATGGATAGATTTTTCGATGGTATTAAAGTGAACTGAGACCGTGTAGTGGTATATTTCTAAAACTGAGTTCTTTTGGTATCATGGGACCAACTTTTCCTCTTTTTTGGGTTGGTGAACACAGAAAGGGGGTTGTGGGTTTCTGTTATCGGGCTTAGAGGGACACCATGTGATGCAGGGTGGCCCGGTAAGGTGGCAATGGTGTGGCCGGAGCTGGTGGTGGGGAAGTCAAGGAATAGCAATTGCAGGTTAGTGCTGCAGATCTGGCGCGACAGACAAGGGAGGAGGGTGTGGTGGGTGGGAGATCTTGGGGAAAGGAGAACCAACGAAGAAGAAGAACTGCTACTGCCATTGGAGATTGATGAAGAATATCAGCTGTCCAATTTTGGTCCATTGGCTCAAATGTGTTGACCGTAAAGCAACTGATTTTCAGTCAACTGAACTACAGAATACCACTTCCTTTATTTTCTATTTTTCTGTTTTGGTTGGCGTGGCACTCTAGTGTTACATTTAGGGTCTGTTTGGTTCCTTTGCTGAAGCTAGCTAGCCGGGCAAGGCTTGCCTAGCCTAACCGAACAAGGTCAGACAAAAGTTAGTGAAGTCATTTGGTTATTTTGTCAGGTGAGCAAGCTTGCTCGGCACTGTTGCTGGAGCAGTAGCGGTACAGACTTTTGAAACATGCATTGCGTTTACCCATACTAGCTTTCCCAAATAAAACAATAAAACAATAGCTGTTGTGTCCTGCTGCCCAGCAATACATGTGAGGAGCTAGCTAGCACTCGAGTACACTGGTTTAAATACTTCTGCATCGATGCTTGTGCTTTCCTTGCCCGGAGGGAGAGCGAAATTGGTTCGCCTGGCTCAGCAAGCCTTTTCTTGCTCTGACAAGCAAGCTTGCTTAGCAAAGCAACTTTCTCAAGCAGTTACCAAACACATATCCTTGCCCAGCAAGACCAGGCAAGGCAAGGCAAAGGATCCAAACATGCCCTTATTTTTTTGGGTGGGGGTTACTCCTGCTATGGTTTGATTAAATTCATTTTGATGTTAGTTTTAGTAGTCATATGCCATCAGCTCTGCGTATCGTCCGTTTCTGGCACGGCCACATGTTACCATTTCTGTACTCCCTTCACAGGTAGAGAAAAAAGTTGGAAACAGGCCAGGAAGTCTTTTTATATCGTTGAATTGCAATATGTACAAGTTCTACCACTGTCCTGATTATTGATTGTCTTGTCTCTCAGGCTGCTTCATAAAGAAGAATCGCTGCATGCACATGATCGGCAATAATCAGCTACACGGTGATATCTACTCCTGTGAGTTCTTTTCACACTGTATAATGTAGTTGGTTAATATAGAAATCTTGTGTTGAACTTCATTTATTGCCAATTTATGGTTGGTTACAGTAAGATGAATTTGATCCAATGACAAATTTATTGTTTTAGTCAATGATCCAGTGTATAGCTTATTTATAAATGAGCTGATTTATAATGCAGTAATTTTGTGATATTATGAAAGTATGAGCTTCGTGTTTTCAAAGTCACTGATAATCAAAGTTTTTAAAAATTGACTAGAGCCTTGTCCAAAATGTTAAGTTTTTCGAACCGTCGAGGTCATTTGTGGTTCATTGGCACTTGGGCAATTAATGTCAAAGACTTATGTAAATCTAAGTCATGTGAGATCATGCTAAGAACTCGTGGCATGCCCTAGAAAGTCAAGCTCGCGTAGCTTTGTTGTGGCAAAGTTCGTTGATGAATCGAACACATCCCATGCTAGCAGTTTGAACATGACAGTGCCGAATGTGTTTCTTGCTATCATTTCCATGTCCACAGTCCAATAACATCTATATCATTCATGTGTGTGCATCTCTCTCAGCACAATATGCATATACTTTATTGGGAATGATAGGCTTATAGTAGCATTGTACCAGTTAGAAGTTTTGTTGGTTGCCAAAAGCAATTCCCTTCCCCACAACCCACCTTGTGTGGGAATTTCAGCACTCCGGTATGCCCGTTAGTTGCCAAAATAGCTCTTATGTTTATGCATCTTGAGTCACGTGCATCTGTGTTAAACAAACTCACTGCAAATAGGTTCATACTTGTTGAGCCTTTAGTTGATTTTGACGACTTATGTGTACGACAGGAAGGTCTGGCTGTGGATACAGTTCCCTTTGGCTACTAGTGACATTGTTGATGTGGTGAGCTGTAGGATTATGAGGACCTAAAAGTGCTTGCATTTCTGTTAGGAAAAAGTGTATTTTTCATCCCCAAGTATCGCGAAAGTGTGACTTTCATCCCTCATGTTTTAATTGGTGCAAATCAATCCCTTAACTAACTAAATCAGTGCACTAATCATCTATGCCCCGGCTTAATAATATTTTAGTTGCCATCTAGCAGTGGTTTAGGCCATGCAATCATGAAGTTCTGCCACGATAACATTTATCCTTCATGACAAAATTTTGCAGACTTTAAACTAAGGGCCTGTTTGGTAGAGCTCCACTTGATTCTGATTCTCTATGGGAGCTGATTCTCTAAGAGAAGTGATTCTGTGGTTGAAAGTGATTTTCTTTGATTCTCTATCATAAACTCTCAAAATCAAGATGGAGAATCACTTCACAGAGTCAGGAGAAGCTACTTTTTTCAGCTCCCAGTCTCTTAGTTCATTCCAGAGAATCACTTCATAGAATCAGCAGAGAATCACTTCTCTCTGGAAAACGTTTTGGCAGAGTTTCTCCTAGATTCACTAGAGAATCAGCTCTGGGAGCTCTGCCGAACGGGGCCTAAGTATGGCCTGACATTATGTTAGTCGTAGCCTGTAGACTAACAGCGAACAACACAATACTTGGTGACTCCCATCTTTTCTTCTGACACTATCATGTTCATCGTTGATGAGCTGGCTAGAGTTAGAGAGCAGAAAAATGGAGAAGGAGAGAAATTTTATGAAAAAAATTAACGAAATTGGTTCACACGTGAATGTTGTAATTTTTTCAACTTACCATCCAAAATATTTAAATTCTTATTAGTATAAGTGCACGAAGAAACTTTCTAGCAATGATGATGTGGACCGGTGATTAATTGAATGGATCCAATGTCTGAGGCATGGATTTTTAGTGCACCAATTCAGTTGAAACATGAGGGATGAAAGTCACATTTCTACAATACTTGAGGGATGAAAAATACACTTATTCCTTTCTGTTAACAGCATCATTTGTTTATGAGTAAGTTGCAAAAACATACAGCTATCTTGAGACATGTTGCCAACACTCATGTACTGTAGTGTTAAGCTCCCCGGTTGAGGGAGACACCAACCAGGGTTCAAATCCTGGTGGCAGCAGAAAAATCCCCTCGCTGACAACCTGAAAAAAAATAGTGGCAGGGCGCCGGCTTGTGGCAACTTTGGTTGGTATGAGCCCTCCTGGTAGGGGGTAAATGCAGTGGTCGCCAACCTAATGGGTCTTGGCCGTCTCAGGTTATGGTGCGGCTCTATAGGGTGAAGCCGGGGTTCGGGGGTTTTCTCGGCTGGCTTGGCTGAGATTTCTTCTTAGTGCAATGCAGCAGGGGCGGTCTTTCCCCTCCGGTCGATTTTTTATTTTTGAGACACGTTGCAGAAACTACATTGCCTATTATGAAAACCTACAACTATTTTGACACTTGTTGCAGGCTGACATCTTTGACCTACCTATTGCATTCAATAGAGGATGATGGGTGGGTCCATGGTTAGAAAGTTGTAGTTTCTGGCAACAAAGTATCCAAATAGTTATGGATTTTTGCAATGGGCACTAGAAATTGTAGTTTTGTGGAACATTTGTCAAAATAACTGTAGGTTTTTGAAACCTACTCTCCAGTGCTGTTTGGATAGCAGAGGTAATGAGATAAAGATATGGAATGAGTTGTTGTAGAGGTGGGTGTGGGTTAGGGTTACGGCAATTTTTTTTCTCTCTCCTTCGTTTGGCATGGAATGGGTTAGGGTTAGGGTTATTTAGTTCTATGACCATAATGCCCTCTTCAAAAGATAGAGTTTCATCTATATGCTAACGATATTTTTGTATTTTCACACCCTTTTATAACATGAGAAATTATTTGCACCACCATTCATTTCCCTTTTCTCACATCCTATATCCCATCTCCAAACGCCACTTCCCTTTATTGTTGTCCAGATTTGAAGTAAAACATTACTTGCTCGGCCACATATTTGGGAACAGTGAAAAAGAACACAAACCCAATTTGCAGCTCAATTGTAAATTTGTAGTTGAATTCAGTCAAAGGCACATAAGTCAAATGTGCTGTGCCTAGGTACTTTTGGTATCGGTGAGTCAAAACAAAATACTGTGGGCTTCACTATTCTATTGCAATCTGACTATGCAAAATGGAAATCCAGTTTACAACCGTGGTTCGGGAGCAATGTATAATAGTTTAACATAACATATATCAGTTACAGACAGTGCATTTTGTGATACAAGATAGGACCAAATGTTTAATATTGTAATCTGCTTCCTGTTCACAACAATTTCATTTTATGAGAAATTGTTATTTCACAATGACTGCTGTTGATTGAAGGTGCCTATTGCATGGTTTTATCTGTTTGATATATGAAATTGTTATTACTTAATGAAATGGCATTTAAAACATTATATTAGAGTCCATAAACATGCAATTGGTTTGGTGATAGCATATATGTTTATTAATTCTTCCATAACTTGCAGGACCTGACATTGACATAGGCTCTATTTGCACCTGAGAAAAGTGAACAGATCCAAGGTGTTCATATACTTTTTTGATGGTTTAAGAAAGGGCCTGGAAGACTGGATAACATTTTGTGTCAAGGCTATTGATTTTGGAAACCAATTCAGTAATCAGTACAATGGAGTGCAACAGAGAAGAGGCCTTGAAGGCCAGGGAAATTGCTATCAAGAAGTTGGAAAACAAAGATTTTGTTGGTGCTAAAAGGATTGCCCTTAAAGCACAAAGAATTTTTCCAGAGGTCGAGAACATACCCCAGCTGTTAACTGTCTGTGAAGTACATTGTGCAGCAGAAGCAAAGATAAACGGAATGTTGGACTTTTATGGCATTCTCCAAGTGGAAAGGACAGCGGATGAGATGACCATAAAGAAACAATACCGTAAGCTTGTCCTCTCACTTCACCCTGATAAAAACAATTATGCTGGTGCAGAATCTGCTTTCAAGCTTGTTGCGGAAGCATACTCAACATTGTCTGATCGAGCAAAACGATGTGCATATGACATCAAAGTGAAGGTTGTTTCTAAAGTTGCACCAAAGCAGGCTACACAATCCACACGAGTGGCAGAGCCAACACGGGCTACACAACCGAATCAGTCTACACAGCCGAAACAGGCTGCAAAACCAAAACAGTCTACAAAACCAAAGCAGGCTGCAAAACCTAATCTGGCCGAGGAGCCAGAACAGGCTACAGGACCAAAGCAGACTAATCAACCGAAGCAGGCTAGAGAAATGAGGAAGGCTACAGAGCCGACTAACAAAAATGATGCACATAGAAGTAGCATGGCGGGATATGGACCATCAGGTTCACGATCCACTGATGAGCAGACTTTCTGGACTGTGTGCATCCACTGTAAAACAAAATATAAGTATTACTGTGACGTACTGAATCGTCAGATCCTCTGTCAGAACTGTAAGCAAAATTTCTTTGCATACAACATAAATAAAGAGGATGTGCCTGCAGTCTCATCAAAGGCAGCCAATGGTGCTGGGCAACAGGGCTGTGTTCCCACTCAACAAGGCTGTTCCACAAATTTCTCTTCTGCAGAGGACAAACAGGCAAGACCTGTTATGAATGGAGAACAACATGGTGAGCAAACAAAGAGGGGTTCAAAACCAAGTGGCGAGGATACGGTTAATCATACAGAGACAAGTGGAAAAGGGGGAGTTGAATTTTCTGCAAGGAATCCATTTAAAGCATCTGCACCAAATGGAAATGGCAGAGCAGAAGGAAAGATGACATCTGACACTACTATACCGGATTTTGGTGATGGGCAAAACCCAGGTAGTGGGGTGGATACATCAGCAGAGCCAGGTGTTGCAGGGATCCCTAGTCCACGGAGATCTTCTAGGAGAAAGGCAGGTGTTGATGCTGACAACATCCTGAATTCTCCAAAGAAGAAGAGTCGTACACTCAAAGATTATTTCTCCAATGCTGCCTCCAGTTCTAAGAAAGTGTTTGATGATAATGTTGCCCATGCTGATGGACAGGCTAGTAAACCTCATGTCTCGAGCAAAACATGTAACCAAGAGAAAAGTTATACTGTCAATGAGGGCAATCAAAGGAATAACATAGAAGCTCATGATACAACTGCTGAGAAGCCTTGCAATGCTGGGAGCTTCACTTACCCTGACCCAGAATTTTATAACTTCGATAAGTGCAGGGATGTCAATCTGTTTGCAGTTGATCAGATATGGGCACTTTATGATAACCATGATGCCATGCCAAGATATTATGCTAGAATAAGACGTCTTGATACTGCCAACTTCAGAGTTCAGTTCACTTGGCTGGAGCATGATGCAGCAAATGCTGAAGAGGACGAATGGACTGATAATAAACTGCCTGTGGCTTGTGGGAACTATGTCTTAGGAAACACGGAATCGTCAGAAGATCCCCTCATGTTTTCTCACATTATTTCATGGGAAAAAGGCAGGAAAAGGGGTTCTTATGTAATACATCCAAGTAAGGATGAGGTATGGGCTCTTTATAAGGGGTGGAGTATGCAGTGGACCTCAGATGCAGATAATCGTAGATCCTATGAGTACGAAGTTGTGGTGGTCCTTTCAAACTTCACGATGGAAGCTGGTGTCACTGTTATCCCCTTGGTCAGGGTTGAAGGTTTTGTGAGTCTTTTTGCAAAATCTAAGGACAAATCAGCATTTATTATACCATCAAGCGAACTTCTTCGATTTTCCCACAGCATCCCATTTTTCAGAACAAAGGGAGATGAGAAGATTGGTGTCCCATCTGGATTTCTTGAACTAGATACTGTATCGCTTCCTAGTAACCTGGATTTAGCATTTCCACCAGTTACTCTTGATTCTTGTGTGCCTATCGACAGTATAATGAACAGTGGGGTTGTTGATTTGACTGGCGATACTACACCTGGCCCTGGAAATGAACAAAGTGCTCAAAAGGGAAATCAGAGAAATGGAGGAACATGGAAAAAACATTACCTTGAAACTCCTGCTCAACAGCATAATGCTGGTCGTGTTAGTGTGTCTGGTTTTTCTGCACAGCAAGGCTGCCCCTCCCCCACTATGTTCACATACCCAGATACAGTATTCTACAACTTTGAAGAAGACCGGTCATATAATAAGTTTGAACGAGGCCAGACATGGGCTCTTTACAGTGATTTTGATAAACTTCCCAAGTACTATGGTTGGGTTACCAAAGTTGATCTAGATCCATTCAGAGTGCATCTGACTTGGCTGGAAGCTAGCCCTCAGTCGGAACAGGAAAAAATGTGGTTAGAGCATGACGTACCAGTGAGCTGTGGAACATTTAAAATCCACAATTGGAGGATCAAGTACGACACAAATGATGTATTCTCTCATCTAGTACATACCCAAGGTGGTTCGAAACGGCACTTTGAAATTCACCCACAAGTAGGGGAGATTTGGGCGATCTACTACAATTGGTCACCTAGCTGGGTTCCTTCCAGTAAGGATGCTTGTGAATATGCAGTTGTTGAAATTACTGAGCGCACTGAAGCTACCACGAAGGTCTTATTTCTCACTCAGGTCGATGGCTACAGAACTGTATTCAAACCAGACAATGAGAAGAGTATCCTTGATGTGCCTACAAAAGATGACTTGAAGTTTTCTCACCGGATACCTTCATTCCGTCTGACAAAAGAAAAAGGTGGCATGCTCTGTGGCTTTTACGAGCTGGATCCAGCTTCAATTCCTGATCCTTTCCTCTCTGGGGGTATCCACGACTTGTAGAGGTTCAGTTCAGCTGCTCTCAAGAAACCAAGACTAATCTTCCTGTTAATTGAAGTAGGGGGGCAGTTCTATTGTATAGGTTCCTGGATGTTCATGCGCCAGTCAACTGTGATTTGGGTGAAACCCTTGCTATATGTTTCATTTCACAGGCCTCAGCGCCCTTAATCGTATACCGAGCTGAGCATAAAATTTTTATATGCCCATGAAACTGTAATCACTATGTTTGCCTGTTGGTAGCGTTGCCTCAGGTCAGAGCAGCTGGCTTCTCTATTATGAGCTGCAGAACAACTCGGTGTAATTTATAGAGCTCCCGGATCACGCTGAGTCTCGAGTCCTCTTATAAATTTAGCAGTAACTATTTTATTTGTCCTTGGTGCTGCTGACCTGATGGTGTTGTAGGGACCTAGTTGCAATGAAGGTTTTGTCATGGCGATCTTGTGTAGGGAGGCATTATTTTGGTTTGTGCAACTGAGAAGGTATGCATTTTTGTAGATAGCTCATTGCCTAACTCCGCAAGGGAGGCTTCTCTTTCACAAATATGAGGGATTGTTAAACATTTCTTTTCAGGCCGTCTTGGATTTTGTTCGGTTCATCAAACTTGATAATTCAGCTGTTGACCTTTGAAGGTTGATGGACGTAGGACAACGGATAGTATAAAGTGTGTTTGCCTTTTAGTGTTTTGGAGTAGCTTCAGCAATAGCTCCAAATTAAACCCTCTTCCAAATACTAAATGAGGGTTCTCTTTATTTTTTGAAGACTTCAAAACTTCTCTCTAAGAACAGAGGGTGGGCCAATAGAGAGTCTACTGGGGTGCGTTTTTTTTTCTTGTCCTCTAATCTTAAGATAGGGAATTGTCTAGAGAGTTTTTTTTCTTGTCCTCTAATCTTAAGATAGGGAATTATCTAGAGAGTTTGATGGAGTTGCTTTTAAATCTACAGTCTTGCTCGAATCCTGAAATTTGGGTTTATTAATGATGTGGTTTTTTTTTTGCATAACAGGGATTTGGTTCCTCTTACCTACTACTCCCTCAACATAGATCATTTTAGTTATATTCAAAGCTCAGCTTACCTAATTTTAGTTTAATATAGTTAATGCCAATAAATTTTCCATAAACTCAATCAAAACAAAATAAGTTTGAGTGTGAGACAAAACTGAACAAATTACATTTTCAAATAAAGGTACGAGCAAAGTTAGTCAACAAGGCCATTCACAACCAGTAGTTTCATCTCACGGTTTCCAAGAATGACATATAGGTGAGCTATCGCATTTATTATGCGGTTTTCATCAGTTGCATTTATTTGTCATGCATGAGATTGGGTTGGATGAAATGAAACCCTCTAACCCTCGATGCTTTCAACTTTCAACATGTCTCATAGTATTGAAAATTGCATATATCATCTTTATTAAGATGAAACCCATCCATCCTCATCGTAAATTCGTTGTCATGTCATCGGTTTTACCTATAAGACATCTCATTTAATAAAAATATGGCCTCTATGAAACCTCCATTGAGAATGGCCAAAGGTCGCATTGCTAAGGGCAAATACAACAGTGCAGAGAGCTGCTGTCTTTTTGACACATAGATAGCTGGTACAATAGGTTGTCTGTTTAGCTGTCTGCAGGGTGTTTAATTCATTCTTTAACACACAAATCATGGTGATATAGTGCATAACTGATCTTTGTAACCATTTTGTTGCATACACAGAATGTATAATATATTTAAATAATTCGCATCGCTCTTAAAATAAGCATGTATATAATACATAAACTCTTCTATCTTGGACAAGCTCTTCTATCTTGCATCGCAGGTCGCAGCCCGTTCTCCATCTTGCACTGGGCGCCATGCCGCTAACCACGAGAAGCTCCTATGACCGAAGGAGTCGTGCCCTGCCAGAGGTCTTTGCCGAGGTCGCAGTGCGGTCAAGCTGCTCGAGCGGTGTTGGTGGACGAAAGTGGTGCGTCGCCGGCAACGCCGTCCTCTTCCCTGCGCTTCCTGCGGTCCCGCCGCCTCCTAGAGCCTTGGCTCACTGCCGCACGGAGCCTGGGCAGAAGAAGCATACTTCGGCGAAGAGGATGGTGCGGCGGCAAACGAATCCCCTGCGCACAGTGGATCCTTGCCTCCGTCGTCTCCCCACATAGATGAACGAGCAACGAGCGGCATCGTCGTCGATCGGCCTGGGAGCACGAGCTCCGCCCATAGATGAACGAGTCAACGACGGTCACGAGGGGCTTTTCTGAATTAAATCCTTGTATGTCTACGGCTGTCTACGGTGCGTTGTATGTGCCCTAACGGTGGAAGTGTCATCACACATGACACACCTGGTGCCCAAATGTTACAGCAATCTCAAGGTGTCGGCGAGCTCACGTCCTCGATCAAGCAGCGTTCACACAGCCGCAGCAATAGCTCTGACTTTGTTCGGTTCATCAAACTTGCATAATTCAGTTGTTGACCTTTGAAGGTTGATGGACGTAGGACAACGGATAGTATAAAGTGTGTTTGCCTTTTGGTGTTTTGGAGTAACTTCAGCAATATCTCCAAATTAAACCCTCTTCTAAATACTACATGAAGGTTTTTTATTTTTATTAGATCCTCAAGACAAATTAAACCCTCTTCTAAATACTACATGAAGGTTGTTTTTATTTTTATTAGATCCTCAAGACACTAAATGAGGGTTGCCTTTATTTTTTGAAGACTTCAAAACTTGCTGAAGGGGTCCCTGCTAGAAACCCTCAGAACGGAGGGTGAAGAGGAGATTTGAAGGCATCTTTAAAATAGTGGGTTAATAGAGAGTCTACCGGAGTGTGTATTTTTCTTGATCCTCTAATCTTGAGATAAGGAATTGTTAAGAGTCCCATGGAGTTGCTTTTAGTTCTACAGTATTGTTCGGATCCTCAAATTTGGGTTTATTAATGATGTGGGTTTTTTTGCATAAAAGGGATCTGGTTCCTCTTACCCGCAATGTAGATCATTTTAGTTATATTCAAAACTAAACTTACCTAATTTTAATTCAGTATAGTAAATGCTAATAAATCTCAATCAAAACAAAATAAGTTTGTGTGCGAGGCAAAACTAATCGAATTATATTTTTTCAAATAAAGGTATGAGCAAAGTCAATAAGGCCATTCCGGGGAGGGGGGAGAACCCGGTTGGCCAGCCGGCCAGGCTCTAGAGCCCACAACCGCGGTTAGAACCCCCGCGGTGCCGTTCTCGCTAGAATTCGAGGATGGCATCGGCCAGGCGTATCATAGAGAGAACCTGGTCCCTGGCGTCCAGGTGACGCGGGGGGCTATTCTAGCCTCTTGCCCCTAATAAGGCCATTCCCAACAAGGAGTTCCATCTCACGGTTTTCAATAGTGACACAGGTGAGCCATCGGTTTCCAATAATGACATATAGGTGAGCCATCCCATTTATTTTGTGGTTTTCATCCATCACGTTTATTTGTCATGCTCATGCATGAGATTGCGTGAAATTGGATGAAATGAAACCCTCTAGCCCCCAATGCTTTCAACTTTCAACATGTCTTAGGCCTGCTCCAACAGGAAAACCGTGAGCCGGTGGAGAGAGAACCTGTAAAACATGCTCCACTAGTGATTATTTCTTTGCTAGCACATACTCCCTCCGTCCCAAAATAAGTGTAACCATTTAATTGGCTCTATACGCTTTTCTATGCATTTTTGTAGTTTCTCTATGTACTTTTGTATTAATGTGTGAATCCCTACAAGCTAAATGAACACTCTTTGTGGGACAAGTTTTGGAGTATAAACGAACGAAAGCCACGAAAGAGCGAGTTTGCTGGGGCACAAAAACCAAGCGACCCTTAGAATATCTTTTCTTTTCTTTATAGTCTTGCAGCTCCAGCTCAGATTTCGTCCGAGCTGTTGGAGGCAGCCTTATAGTATTGAAAATTGTGTATATCCATTTTATTAAGATGAAACCCATCCATTCTCATGGCAAATTCCTTGCCATGTCATCGATTTTACCTATATGACATCTCATTTAATAAGAATAAGGACCACTATGAAACCTCCATTAAGAATGTCCAAATTACATATAGTAGTGTGCTGTTGTCAAACTCGTTCATCGCCATAGTAAAATATACTAGGATTTGCTTAAAAAGAATCTTGAATTTTCACTCGCATTCCAGTGAAATTCACTTGCTTGCAACTTCCTAACAAAATCTGAATGAATCTAACCGTACTTAGATGATTTGCTGGTTAGCGGACCATGACATAGGTCGCAGAAGCTGCTGACAAATCTGCTTGGTCTACAACAAAATGTTGAGTATATGTACACTCTGCACAAAAATATACAGTTGCAAAGTAAGAGTTGCTTCCAAAACAGCCATGTAGAGTAGCGTTGCCCTCCTGAGACAACAAAACGGAACGCAGGCCATGTGAAAACGGCTCATTGATCACAATTATTCACAACACTTGACAAGAATGATTGAAAGAAGGCAAACATCAATGGCTGCGCGTGTGTGTGGGTTGTGCGCTTGGGATGTACAATGACAATGGCTGCTCGGTCCCTTAGGCGTGGAATCCTGTTTCATGTACTCGTGTGCTTAGTTTATCGGCGACAATAATCCAGCCAAGCAATCGGCACATGCCCACATGATTGTTATTATTCTGGAGCTCAAGCATGAAGCATCTTGGCCATGTATGTGGCATAGATTTTGAACTGCTCGCACTGAACTCGCTAACAGTGGAAGTGTCATCACACGCCAGATATGCACACATGTTACAGCAATCTCGAGGCGCCGCACGATGTCGCCGGCCAGTTCACCTCATCGATCAAGCAGTGCTCACACAGCAGCCGCAGCCGATGCGAACGCTCGCAGATTCTTCTCCGACGTCCCGCCGGGAGCCACGGCCTCGCTTGCCAACTCCCGCCACCGATCAGACTGCGCCCGGATGGCCGGCGCGGCCTCGCCGGCGCCCATGACCGCCTCCACGCACCGCCGCAGCTCGCCTCGCTCGACCACGCCCTCGCCGTCCGCGCGCGCGCGCACGCCGGCGCCCATGCGCGCCTCCACCAGCCACGCCACCGTGGGTTGGTCCGTCCACTGCGGCACGGCCACCATCGGCACGCCACGGGTCACGCTCTCCAGCGCCGAGTTCCAGCCGCAGTGCGTCACGAAGCACCCCACCGCCGGGTGTGACAGCACGGGCACCTGGTCGCACCACTCCACCACCAGCCCCTGCTCGGTGTTCCCTGCGCCGTCGCCGTCGCCGTCGCCTAAACTGCTGCTTTCCGGGGTCGCGCCACCGCCGGCGGCGGCCTTGCGCGCCACCCATAGGTACGGCCGGCCGGTGGCCTCCAGGCCCCGCCGCATCTCCTCTTCCTGCCGCTGGCTCATCGAGAGCACGCTCCCGAACGACACGTACACCACGGACCGCGCCGGCTTCGTTTCCAGCCACTGCGGCCCTGCATCGGGTTGGTCACGAAGAAGAAGTGCTGCTGCGGAGGGGGAGGAGGTGGTGGGTTCTCCATTGACCTTTTGAGCTGGATTCAGCAATGAGCTCTCGCAAGAACTGGTCAAGCTAGTGATGTTTGCCTGATCTAGCTTCAGTGCTTACAATCTACGGAGTACTCCGTATCTATATAGAGACTATGGAGCTATGGTTTCAACTTGGCGGCTACGGCAGCTGCTTGTTTCTGATTGTCTTTTATGTTTCTTTTATTGGATTGTCTTTTATGTTGGATGGTGATTGAGGCGAATGGTGACAATAGCTAATTCCATGGTTGAATGAAGAGAAAGATTCCATCTACCCTGCCATGTCAGCTCTTGGGAGTCAGCCGAATCATTTCTTTTCTCGATTATGCAAGAAAATCGCGTATCTTTTATTGTACAACACCCTTTTCCAAAGGAGACCTAAGCTAGAGAAGAAGCTATCTAGGGTCATAGACCGTCAGAGTGTCTGTGATCAATCTGTGGGCGTTAAAACACCGAAATGCCCCGGAGCCTAATATTGCTCGTGCGTGCTTTACTGTACCTTCACACACTGTGGCGGGTGACGGTGAAGACTGGGATGTGATCGAGGAAGCCACTTAGCAGCCACGCCAACGAGGAATGGCGAGATGTGCATGAGATGGGATCGTCGGATCCTGCAAGGAAGAAGAACAGTGAAGAGGAATAATCTAGTATTTCATTTGTTTGATTCTCCTCGATCTACTATTTCGTTTGTTTGATGCTCCATGGAGCATGGATCAAGTCAACCAAAGTAGTGGCCGTCCATGTGTCTTGCAGTCCCCTATACTTTTTTTCTCTATAATTTTTTAAGTTATTGAATTAAAGATCTGGTTAGTTTCGTGGGAAGAGGCATGTATCTATCATCGTCGTTCTATGGCGAGTTCCTGGTGATTTTCACTCCTTTTCGTTAGAGGAGCTTTCGCTGTGTCGTTTGTGAACGCTTTGTTTGCTTGCTGAAACAGTTCTCAAGGTTCAGTACGGGATAAGGGCTCAATTGGTGTGCTGGTTGACTGGTTCAGGTCTCAACGATATTTTACATTGGGGCAGCTCAATTTCGAATAAACATTGGGGCAGCTGATCAGGTGTTGGTCGAAGTTATCGAACGCATGGATCGGAGTGTGTGTGTGTATATATATATATATATATATATATATATATATATATATATATATATATATATATATATATATATATATGACGAGTTTTATCTACCAGCGCTTGTAGCTATCATCACCATCAATATACCATTATATGTATGTCCACATACTCATTTATCAGTTTGAGTATGTTCGTATACTAATCCTAAGATATTTCAAAGAAAATTGTATGAAAAAATTCAGAAGCAACACTATTTTTTTAATTTATCATGATTATAGCATTATACTAGTATATAAAATTAGTATATCCACATACTCAAAGTACACTTACATATTCAACCTACATACCACCCAGATAGTCTAGTATCATCATATACTACATGTACATACTCTTCGTTGGATCATACACGTCTTCTAACATGAGATACACAGGTGATGGTAGCTACCAGTGATGGTAGAAAGGAATTTTCTATATATATATATATATAAAACTTTCTGTGTCCAGCTTCAACGAGAAGAAACATATAGAAGAAAAGCACTCTCTAAATCAGGCACTTATTTTGTTCTCTCTTACGATTTGAAAGACTTATTCCTGCATGGACATAATATACTGAATTCTTCAGCAGCTGGATGCGGACGTGCTTAGCTTCTTCATAATCTTTGGATTAGAGTAGTAATAACTCAACCTATGAACCTAATACCTTTTAGTAGTAGCCGTAGCTGGCCCTTGTTTAGCCCAGTCGAGATTGTGATGTGATATAGTTTAGTACCACATTGGAGGCTACCGGCCGGCCGTACCTGTGGGTGGCGCGCAAGGACGCCAGCAGCGGCGTGGCCGTGCCGCAGTGGACGGACCAGCCCACGGTGGCGTGGCTGGTGGAGGCGCGCATGGGCGCCGGCGTGCGCGCGCGCGTGGACGGCGAGGGCGTGGTCGAGCGAGGCGAGCTGCGGCGGTGCGTGGAGGCGGTCATGGACGCCGGCGTGGCCGCGCCGGCCATCCGGGCGCAGTCTGACCGGTGGTGGGAGTTGGCGAGCGAGGCCGTGGCTCCCGGCGGGACGTCGGAGAGGAATCTGCGAGCGTTCGCGTCGGCTGCGTCTGCTGTGTGAGCACTGCTTGATCGATGAGGTGAGCTCGCCGTCGCGCGGCGCCTCGAGATTGCTGTAACATTTGTGCATCTGGTGGCACATACATGGCCGAGATGATTGGGCTCCGGAACAATAATTATGTCGGCATGTGCGGATATGCCGATTGCTTGGCTCCATCATCGACGATAAACTAAGCACATGACGAGTCCAGGATCATGTGAAAGTGAAACAGGATTCCACCGTCCGAGCAGCCACAGCCAGAGACCGGCCCAAACTAAGGTTTTTTCAGGATCTATTATATTAATACAACAGTGTTAAAAAGAGTTATCACGTTCGTCGAGAGGGACAAGAAATTCCTACGTTAATCTAAAAAAGAGAAGAATACGTGCCGTCGGATTTATGAAGATCTAACGGTCTATATTATTTCGTAAATCCAAAAAGAGAAGAATATATGCCGTCGGATTCAATGAAGATCAATGGTCCATATTATTTCGTCCGTCGCCACCCCTCCGCGGTCGTCACACGGCCGTCTGCGGCCGCCGCGCGAGCAATCCAATGTCGTCGTCGTGCAGCCGTTCGTGGCTGCTGCAGGAGGCCTCCACGGCTCCACCATCGTTGCGTGGCTGTTCGCGGCCGCCGTGGGAGCCCTCAAACCGCCGCCGCGTGGCCGTCTGTGCCCGCCACGGGAGTCTTTCGCCGTTTCCATTTGATCGTCCGCCGTCGTCGCCACTGCGGGAGCCGCCCGAGCGTCTTCGGAGTTCGGGGTCCAGCCGTCGCGCCAGCCATCCAATGTTGCCGCCGCGCAGCCGTCTGTGGCCGCCGTATGACTATATAAGGCCTCCACGGCTCCACCGTCGCCGTGTGGCCGTTCACGGCTGCCGCGGGAGCCCTCCACCGCCGACGTGTAGCCTCCGTGACCGCCGCGGGAGCCTTTCGGCGTCGCCGCGTGATCGTCTGTCATCGTCGCCGCTGCAGGAGCCGCCCGTGCGTCTTCGATGTTCGGGGTCCGGCCGCTCCGTGCACCGCTGGAGGCCAGCAAGGCTGAAGGGTGCCGGTTGAGGCTCCACCGTCGCGGCATGGCTGTTCTCGGCCGCCGCGGAAGCCCTCAAATCGCTGTTGCGCGGCCGCCGCGGGAGTCTTTCGCCATCGCCGTATGATCGTCCGACGTCGTCGCCGCTGCGTGAGCCGCCCGAGTGTCTTCGGTGTTCGGGGTCCAGCCGTCGCACGATCCATCCAATGTCACCGGCGCGCAGCCGTCCGTGGCCGTCATATGAGGCCTCCACGGCTCCACCGTCGCTGTTTGGCCGTTCGCGGCCGCCGCGGGAGCCCTCCACCGCCGCCGTGCGGCCTCCGTGACCGCCGCGGGAGTCTTTCGCCGTCACTGCGTGATCGTCCTCCGTCGTCGCTGCTGCGGGAGGCGCCCGCGCGTTTTCGATGTTCGGGGTCCGGCCGCTCCGTGCGCCGCTGGAGGCCAGCGGGGCTGAAGGGTGCCGGTCGGGCAGACCGGCACCTCTCGCCACCGCTGCAACCGCTAGAGAGAGGAGGAGATAGAGGGAGAGAGATAGAGTGGGAGAGGGGCAGTGGTGGCGTGGTGAAAGAAAAGGAGAAAAAGAGATGGGTGGGCTCATGTGTTGGTAGTTGGTATAGAACATTAGATATAGAGAATAATTGGTGCAGAAAAAATTGATATAGACGAGAGAATCTCAATGACTAGACAAGAATATTTCTTTTGGTGGATGAGAATAGAGTACGACGAGTGCGAACAGCCTGAAGCCCTATGTGCCCTACAACATTCCTCTATATAGGAGGCAACATTCAACAATAAGCAGATGACAACACGTCGATCCGCACATGTATCTGATGAGAGGTGCTCGGATTTAGGGTGTTCAACAAGGTTGTGAGCACAGCGGGAGAGAACGATTCTCCCTATTCGAAGATCATCAAACAGGTTATCCGCGTTCAAACCCGTTTGATGGTCTTTGTTAACGAGTTGGTATAAAAAGGACCAGAGAGAGGGAAAAAAAGCGGAGAAACTGAGGTGGTGTAGTGTTCAACATTATGCGGAGGACACCACATTGATTTGCACATTTAACTGATGAAAGGTGCTTAGATTTAGGGCGTTCACCAAGGTTGTGAACACAGTGAGAAAGAAAAATTCTCTATATCCGAAGGGAGTGAATCGCTGCCCGGATTGATCATCACCATGGTCACGCTCAGCACTCATGGAAGATCACCAAAAGGTTTACCCACACTCAAACCTGTTTGATGGTCTTCATTAACGAGTTAGTGCAAAACGTAGCAGATTTAGAAAAAGCAAAGTAAAAAAACTCAGGTGTCTTATGGCTTTTACGATGGACGTGCTTGCCGTGCACATGTGTTGACATGGAAGTTTAGTAATAATAGGCTGGGCAAAGAAATGCTTCTCTTAATGCCTAATATAATTATGTAACTGTAAACTACTATCGATCATTCACTAGATCGGGCATCAACCATGTCTATATATTACTCCATCTTTTACCGGAGGCGGAAAAAGACAAAAGATTGATCCATAACCGTGATAGGCATCCATTGGTTACCGCACTCTAAGTTCTCATTACATTTTTCTAATGATTGATTACCCTCTATATTTGATTTCCTCCCTCCTTAAGCGTTCCTTCATGCTATGCCATTCTAATCAATTAAACCGCAACAAATATTTAAATAAAATTATATTTAAATTAAAGAAACATAAATATGATAATATATGATAGTATAAAAGACTAGCTACCCGCGCAAATTTGCGCGGGCTACCTTGCTAGTTCACATAATAGAGATGTTTTCTTTCATTCAGTTACTCAGATTGGTTCAATTGTTGTGAACAATGAGCCTGTTTCAACATGCACTAAGTCCCGTTTTGTGGTCTCAAGAGTCCAACAATGAAATTATGATGCTACTACTTTACATGGCAGCTTGAGCTTGGAAGCAACTCTCTTACTTTGCAACTCTATATTTTTGTGTAGGTACTCAACATTTTGTTGTAGATCAAGCACATCTTTCAACAGCTACTGTGACCTATGTCGTAGTCAGCTAACCAGCCAATTCATCCAAGTACTGCTAAATTCATTCAGGTTTTGTTAGGAAGTTGCAAGCAAGTGAATTTCACCACGCTAGGAACCCTATCTGCCGCCTCCACTCGGTAATATGCGAAACACTAGTCGGGCATGATATTTATCTTTATCTGGTTGTGATTGATTTTATTTATCAATTGTTCTATTTAATCTTCCATGCACATTCATAACATTTTTGCTCTCCACTGCACCTCTGTTTGTTCAATATGTTTTTATTAACCCATTTATTCGAGCAATATGTTTAATATGGAAATCCATATTCCAATCGCTTTTTCCATGCATCTATAAATTGTCTACAAGGTGACAGTGACACACATCATATATGCCTAAATTAGTGTTGTGTATATTAAGGCCCTGTTTGACTAATTACATAAATTGTGGTTAATTCGCGAGATAAATCTATTAAGCCTAATCAATTCATAATTAAACCATGTGATGCTACAATAAACATGTGCTAATCATGGGTTAATTAGGATTAGTAGGTTCATCTTGTGAATGAGCCATGACTTATGAAATTAGCTTTATAATTAGTTCATATTTAGTCCTCCTAATTAGGTGCCTAATTGTGTCCAGTAATTTGACTAAACTTTAGTCCTATAGATCCAAACATGCACAATTTAGATGGAGATTAGGGGTTTCTTAACATTGCAAGTGTAGATAATCTAGATGGAGAGACCAAGGATTCCTTTTAGTAATAGACTTAAGGGTTACTTTAGCCTTTTTTAAGTTTTTAGAAAACATAATACTTTTCTCTATTTATCTTACTAATTGGAAGATCCTTCAAATAGTCAGTTGACACTCCTAGCTCACTTAACCAGGATTCCAATCCAATTCCGAGTTACATTTTGAACTTGTAACATTTACGGCTGTTGCACGGATATTTAAACTTTCAACTTCAAAGCTTTAACTCCTAACTCAAAAATTGTAAATTCTGACACAAATTTACTAGCAAAGGACATTGTCCCCTACATAACTATTCTTGTCAATTCACACTATTGCAACAATTGGCTACTGAGCCATTCCTATTAAGTATATTTATACAGGTGAAAAAGAATCAAAATTTATGACTTGAAAGTTTCAGTGATTGAATGAGCATCACTATCTATGTTTCAAGTTCAAATTTTATAGTCAAATTATAAATTTGGAAGCCAACTAGGAACTAGATTAAATTTATGCTGAAAGTTACACAAAATATAAAGTGTCATGTTGGTTGGGAGTTTCATTTGCGGTTTCAAGAGTCCCACATTATCGGAATTTAGGTTGATGAATAAAACCAAAGTTTCTAATGTGTAGTTCTGTTTTACGGTTTTATATGCTAGCAATTGCATTTAGTTGTGATGCACAGGATTTGAACGAATTAAGATGAAATGAAACATGTGGCAATGTGTTTTATAGTCAATGTACCCTTTCATCTCTCTTCCTCAATTCCTTGCCACATCTTCTAGTAGCATGAGACAATGTTTTTCCATGGTAGTTATTTCGGTGGTATGTTAAAAAAAGATACAATCTTCGGTGGTACGTTATCCACAAGATCAACATCTAACTGAACACAATCTATGCAAATCCATTTGCCACAAAAATGACTTAGAAGGAAAAACAATGAATCGACCAATATCAATGTATTACCAATGTACATCTTCCTACAACGTGAGTAATGTTCTCAACATCTCCTGACAAAAAAATATTTGCTAGGATTGGAAGATTTTTCTTCCAAATCCTTATTACAAGCATTCCTAGGCCAATTCTGCTCATCCAAATATTTTTTGCAGTTCAGTTCAAATTTAAGTTAAACCTAAAAAAATCATAGACATTCACATTGCTGCTCTTTGAAACACACCATAACAAGAGGTGAACGAACTACAGGAACGAAACTATAGATTTTTCCATTTAGTTCTACAGATTGCTTTTGAGAGAGTAGAGCAAAAATACACTGGTCATCATACAACTTTGCTCTCAATGCAACACAATTTGTTGCATCTCCTCCCTGTAGAACAGAAACTACCAGCCGTTACAAATAGCTCACAGTAAGCAATTTACCGCAAGTATTCTCATAACAATCCATGTAAAATTTTCCTAATCTCAATGGGCTACAGTAACAATGTCCTGATCAACCTCACAACAGATTTGTCCAATCAAAGTTACAAATTGGAGTGGGTTCAAGAATTGAGCTTACTCCTTGTGCTCTCTGCCCTTCTTTTTCTTCCATTTGAGATATATCTGGATAGAAAGGCCAGAAAAGACCATCACAACACTACCCCATTGCTTCGGAGACAATGGGTTGCCGCTGATGACAGATGAAACCACGATGCTCATGAATTTGCGGGTTGTAGTGATTGTTGTGTTAGTAAGAGAGCCAAATCGGCTGATGGTTAGGAAGATGAAATTCTGCCCAACAGCACCACATAGGCAGAACAAGAAAATGTCCCAAGCCACCTCTGGGTTTTCCTGGCAAAATCTTACTGCCTCAAAACCGTTTGCATATGGCCAAGTACTGAACAGCAATGGCGCAACAAACATAATTACAGCATTGTATATGGTGCCCCAGAGGTTCATGCCAAGCATTATATCCCATGGGTTAGTTTTTGGGTATCTGCAGTAACAAAAACTTTCATTTAGTATAATGAAATCCATAATGGTTTGATATGAGATTAAGAGGATGTAATTACCTTGATTTTATTAAATCCTGGGTTGAGTTGGTGTATCCGTCAAATGCTAAGTTGAGGAAGCACAATGTATAGCCAAGGGGTGCATTAGGGTTGGCAAGCTTCTTGATTGTCTTGGAGCTTGTCTGATACAGTAACAGAAAACAGATTTTAGGAACCCAGTGCTTGCACAGAACAGTAGTGTTAACTGTTAAGTCGAAATGCTATAGATCAAATAAACAACAATTATGCAGATGAAACATTGGTGACATTAATTTAGATAAACTGTTCCTTTTTGCAAAGAATAATTTTTTCCTTATGTGCTGTCACACAACAAGATACATGATCCTGTTCTAAGATTTTGATGAGCAAGTCATACAATATCAGAATAACACACACAGAAGTAACAGAATATCAAGTTAAAGTTGTGTGGGATTAATCTACAGAATGAAAATAAATATTCAATGATTTCAGCTTGAAGACAAAAACAGGTCATTTAAATTTCAGCGTTTTAGATGTAAATGGGAAGGACAAAAACTTTGGACCTATTCCAGTATCATCAAGATCAAAAATTGTGAGCACAATCAAATACATAAGAAAATCAGTTAATCGGTATGGTTGTTGATGAACTATTGAAGATCATTGTACCTTCAACAATGCAAAGGATGACACACCACCGGCAACAAGAAAGGTGCAAAGATACTCTGGAAATGAGTACTTCACACCATAGAGTAGAGTCCCCATCAGCATAACTGTACAAATGGAATCACCAGTCAGAAACATCAAATATGTTGGAGCTATGCAACAAGGTTGATGAAGAATACAGTTTACAAGAAAAATCACTTTAAAACAGCACAATTACTGATCCAAATAAACAGCAACACATACAAACTAGTTCAGTATTAATCTCTCTAATCCATGTTAAACACGCCAAAATGGATATCACAATCCAACCCCTATTCTTCTTGTTCATGCATAAGCTATCCTCATCAATTTGTCAAGTCGAATTGTTGACAAGGGCCAACCTCCCTTGATTCAAGGGCATTCAGCTGAATGCCCAATACTTTTTGTCCAAAAAACTGATTATGTTTTGTATGTATTAGATATGTGAACAAGTATGCAACATCTGGGGCCCTCTGATCATCCCAAAACATGTTTTTATTGGCTCAATTTATTGTATGGAGTTTGTTATTCTGAAAATCTGTCCTTTTTAATTAAATACTTTATCCTATGTTTGAAGTTCGAATGTCCGGCTGAGAAATCCTGGGTCCGCCATTGATTGTTGAGCAGGGTATACTTTAAATAGTACAATACTATCTTTGCTTGTAATTTTATTCTACTTTTTCGTATTCTTTGTTACTAATAGAGACAAATTGAATCAGATAAACTGGATCAGACCATCCACCAAAGCAAGGATAAGTAACCCAGATGCAATCTGCACCACAAACAAATTTATGTAGAGATACACTGAGCTGTCTACATAAAGTTACCTGGAATCATCTTAGAAGATTTGGCCAAGACCTGTTAATAACAAGAGTAAATTAGAAAGGTATCATCTTGATTTTCCAGAATTTGTTGACATAATCACAAGAAAAGAACTATTTGGTGATTCTTCTTAAGTATTTCTATAACAATTCAAGTCGATTAGAAGATTTACTTTCACAAAGACGGGATACATGAAAGAATCTTGACTTAGAAAGGTGTTAGGTTTGTCCCAGTTGTTACAATAAGTGAGGAGAGAGAAAAAAAATCTAACAATGAAATGAATTTTAGAAAATTCAGCGCCCTACCAATTTGGGTGCAAAATTGAAAGGATATAGTCACAATTCTATTGGCAATACAGGAAATTCCCACCAGCAGAACCATATACGAGACCAAGTTATCCCTGATCAATGGTAAATTGGTGATAAGATATGACAGAATTAATTCCCAGCCTTCATTATAATACCAAATTACGGAATCTGGACCAGCAATTTCACAAAATGATTTGGCATGCACAACATTCGGTACCACAGCATAAATGCTCCCTACAAAATCCGCTAAGGTAACACTACCACACAGCTGCCGGCAGTATTCCATTCTACAGGGTTGTTAATTGATTCCATCGTCACAGCATTACTGTTTAACACAACAAAGCACCTAATTATAAACACATTAGCCGCGCAGTTCACAGACCAACAAAGGAAGGCGAGACGGAAAAAGCAGCCCAAACCGCACCTGAGCTGGGTAGCTGATGTACTTGAGCGCCTCGATCCCCATTGTCGGCCCGATGGTGTTGGTGATGCTGACGCCCCAGTACTTCCAGAGCGGCGCGTGACCGGCAGAGCTACTCCCACCCGACCACAGCTTGATCACTGCGTTGGAATAACAAAATTCACTAACAATCCGCGCGCGATCGGCACCCAAATCAGCTGAATCAATGACATGGCGCGAAATGCAACTGCACAACCACGCCGCGCGAGAGGGAGGGAGAGGGCGCTCACTTATGAAGGACCAGACGAAGCAGACGACGTTCTGCGCGAAGTTGAGGAACGCGAGGTGCTCGAACCGCCGCGCCTCCGGCCCGAACCGCTTCGTCGACCTGGACCACGGCCGGACAAACAAAACCGACCAAATTGATTAATCCCGGCTTCTCTCTGTGTCGGAGTCCAGAGCCCAGAGCATTCGGGTCGGGAGGGGATTGCTTACAGAGTCTCCTGGAGGACGCCCTGGTAGATGTAGGCGGACCAGATCCCGGCGACGCAGAAGGCGAGGACGGCCACGCGCCCCGCCATGCTCCCGCCGGCGCCGCCGTCGCCGCCGCGGTCGCGGGGTCGGGGGCGGATGAAGCCGTTGGCGCCGCCGCCGCCGCCGCCGCGGCCCCGGCGCGCGGAGGCCATGGTGTCGGTTCGCCGGCCGGCTACGGGCGAGGGATCGGTAGAATCGCGGGGAGTAGTAGGGGGTTCGATGCGTGCGCGGTGGTCGCCGGGAAGAAGCGGGAGCCCGTGTGAGTTATAGGAGTGCGCAACCGTGGGAAAGGAGGTAGGCGCGCGTCAGAGGGGTGACGTGGCGTCGAGCGATTGGGGGAAGCGTGCCAGGACGGACGCCCGATTGGCTGGGTGGCGTGGACGAGTGGCCCGGCCCGAGCGTGCGTGCCCCGTCGGGCGCTGTTGGGCCGGGTTGGACACTTGAGTGGAGTGGGCTGGACTGGAAACGAGGATCTGTATTGTTGAGCGTGTTGTTGGCCGGGAATCCTATATAGCTTTCGCGAGTTTTTTTAAGCTAGTTGGCTTCCACTGTTTGAGATTGGTGCACATCAGATGAACGTACCGGATTATTGCGGAAGAAGAGCCGGCAACAACAAGGAAAGTGCTCGTGGACAGCTGGAGCTACGCGGTTGCTGTATGCATGGCTGGCCGGACATGATTCCTTTAGATTTCGATCTTTAAATTCAATTTTTTCTTAAACTATAAATCATTTTTCAAATCCGTTTGAACTGTGATATTAGTTATTAGTTAGAATTTATGCAACAAAACAAGATCCAATTTGAATATATTTCATATTTTTTGATAGGTTTTTTTAAAATCAACATTTACTGGAAACTAGTTCAACATTCGTAATATACTATTTCAACATTTTGAATTAGTTTTCTATAAATGTTGAACCAATATTCTTAAAATGTTGAATTAGGTTGACAAAAATATTAAATCTAGTATCACATGAAACCGTTGGAGTCTAATAAAATTTCGTGCCAAAAAATATTCGGAAACAGCTACGTGTGCAACTGTTTTCAACAGAATAAAAAATAATATTGTGGGGAATACATACACGCACGGGGTGACCATAGGCAATACTATTGTGTTTTTGAGCCTAGTTGGGCCTCTAAGCCATGTTGCTTAACCAGCACATGGAATCCACATAGGAACCCCCGTTGTTGGCACAGTAGCCTTATTTTCTTCTCAGTTTAGTTTATTTTGGCACATCTTCTATTGTACAGTGACTCCTAAGAATATTTCAACGCCATTGCGTTTTGTTCATGTTGGGCAGTGTTTACAAATTGTTGGGCGAGGCTCATCAGTTTCAGTGAAACAGAGAGCGAAACACACGCAATGACGCAACGAACATGACAGGGACAAACCTATCGTGCCATGGACACAGCGCCAGCAGCCGCCGAAATGGGAGCCGGGACGACGAAGTTGGCAGAGAAGGCATCCATGGTCTCCCCGTCGAGCGCCACCTGAGACCTGCACGCCGCCGTCCCTCGCGCCGAGCAGCGTCACCATCTGCGCCGCGAACAGCGACACCAGCTCGACGCGGCTCGGCGCGCCCCAGCCGAAGTCTGTCTCGTACGCCATGAACCGGTTCGACGACCCCACCGTCACCAGCCTCTCCTTCGGGACGGCGCCGTAGGCCGCCACCCAGCCCTCGGCGTCCGCCAGCGGGTCGCCCCCGACGGGCTCCTCCAGGTACGCGCGGATGGCGCGCTGGACGGCCGCGGCGGCGCGCGCGAGGCCGAGGCCGCCCTCGCCGCGCAGCTCGCCCGCGCCGGCCCGCGCGTAGCACGCCTTGACGCAGGTCCCGAAGAAGCCGTCTGTTGACACTCAAATTGGGCCAAAGGCCAAACCGGTCTGACCGGTTTGCCAAACCGGTCAGACCGGTTTCGTTCTGTAATTCGAGTAGGATTGGGATTCCGAGTTTAATTCCATATTGTAACCTATTCGAAAGGGGTAAGACTTCCCCGGCCTATAAATATAAAGGCTAGACGGCCGATTGAGGTATTCCCAATCGAATCAAACACTTTTATCTTCTATTTTTGTATCTCTCAAACCCTAATCTTTTCCAACCCCCATATTTTGTTCTTTGCTCATCTCTACGGCGTTCAAAGGCGTTCTAGGTGGCCTGCCGACCCTAGAGCAACCCTAGATTAGCTCGAGCTCCGACGGGGTCCCTCCCGAGCTTGGGTTTCTAGGTCTTCACGACCTCCCGACCAGAAGCGGTCAGACCGGTTCTTGTAACCGGTCAGACCGGTTTTGCCCGGGGAAGTCAGGAGTTGGCCGTTGTGACGGCCGTGCTGCGCGTTCGATCGATCTTCGAGTGTGTTGGCGCGTTTTTGTGTCAACATACTTTTTGGCGACTCCGCTGGGGAAGATTAATCTGGTGCCACAACCGATTACATCTACTCCAATCATGTCTGGATCGACGTGCGACCTTGACAAGGACAACATCATCGCCGCGACGATGGAAGAGCTCACGGACGAGGAGCGGAAGCGGTACCTGATCGCCGAGGAGCACTTCAGGACACAATTCTTGAAGGGCTTCAAGAAAGATCGCGGTGGTCTTGTCAAGAGAGTGGAGGAATTCGTCATGCCGGCTTTCAAGCTGGCAAACGACCAAGTCGAAGAAATTCCTAAGGTAACTGGCGAATCCTCTGATTTGATGCAGCAAATTACTCGCATGATGGATGATAAATTACTTGCTGCACAAACCGTTACTAGTGAGTTGATTGCTAATATGTCGGGTAATTCTGATAAAGGAAAAAATAATGTAGAATTTAATGAATTGCCTAACTCAACTCCTAGCTCATCAGGCATGCCAGAACATGTTTTAGATCCTAATTTGGGCATGCCGATGAATTTCTATGCGGGACAAACACCTTACCCTAGTTCGGTCCACGAACCGGTCAGACCGGTTTGTACAACCGGTCAGACCGGTTTGGCCCCCTCTGGTGGTCAGACCGGTTCTAAGGGTGCAGGAGCATCTAGTGCAATGGTTTTATCTAATACGGTTGCTTCTGGTCCTGTTTATACTATTCCACGTCCCGCAGTTGTTGGAAGTATACCCCACGGATCTGGCGCGTCTCACGGGCCGATTCCGAGTACTTCCCAAAGTTCAATGTATCATGTTCCCCGTATTCCACAAAACAGAGGTGATGGGAACTATCAAGCCGAGTTAGCTAAGTTCAAAGAAGACATAGCAAATACACTTAGAACAAGACTCGGGCTTGAATTGGGTAGTTCACGCTTATATCAGAAACCATATCCGCCTGAATTTGACTTAGTTGCTTATCCTAATGGTTGGCGTGTTCCGGATTTTATTAAATTCAGTGGTGAAGATAATAGAACTCCTTGGGAACACATTAGTCAATATGTTTTGCAATTAGGAGAGGCATCATTTTATGAGGCATTGCGTATACGGTTGTTCTCATTATCTTTAACTGGAACTGCATTTTCATGGTTTTCTTCGCTTGCTCCTAACTCTATTCAAAATTGGACTCAATTGGAGCGTAAATTTCATGATCATTTCTTTAGCGGAGAAAATGAAGCGAAATTATTTGATTTAACATCGGTTAAGCAAAGCCGAGAAGAATCGGTTCTCGATTATTTTAAAAGATTTAAAGATGTTAAGAACCGATGCTTCAATATAACTGTTTCTGAAAAAGATTTAGCAGATTTGGCTTTTGTAGGCTTACGGTCTCATTACAAAGAAAAATAAGAAGGTTCTGATTTTCTCACTATTAATCACTTGCAAATGAAGGCCATGAGTCTAGAATTGAAATTTAAAAATGCAAAAGAATCTGCTAAACCTCATCGTTCGAATGTGCATATTATTGATAATGATTCTGATAGTTCGGACGATGATAAAGAAATTTATGCTGCTGAATTTGTTTGGTCATCAAAAAGTAAACCTGGTTCTTGTCCTTCATTGAAGCCGATTCAGAAAAATCGGCAAGAAGAAAAATTTACTTTTGATGTAGCCAAATGTGATCGTGTTTTTGATGAATTGCTTAAGAATGGTTTTGTTAAACTTTCTCATGCAATTCCACCAGCCGATCAATTGAAAAATCGTGCATATTGTAAGTGGCATAATTCCTTTTCTCATGCAACGAATGATTGCAATGTTTTTCGACGACAGGTACAATCGGCCCTTAATGAAGGTCGATTGGTGCTCGCTGAAATGCAAGTTGACAAGGCTCCTTTCCCTGTTCATACCTTGGATGTAAACACCAAGATGCTGATTCGGCCGGAACAAGCCGATGGAGCTAAAGGGAAGAACGTGGTGATTGGAGATCCAAGACCGGAAAAAGTTGATGACAAAGTTCCGGTCAGAACAGTGATGATTGGGAGGACTCTTGATGGAAAAGAGTCTCTGAAAATTACAATTAATACATCAAGGCCCGGGGGGCAAGGAAGTTCTTTGGAAGAGAATCGGTCCGCTAGCCAGGCGAAACCGGTCAGACCGGTTTCCCAAACCGGTCAGACCGGTTTCCCAAACCGGTCAGACCGGTTTGTCTCCAGACCGTCCAAGAACTTTCAAGCCTAAGCGCCCGGAAGTGGGTACTTGGAAATTCAATGAGCCAAAGATTCAAGGGAGGGTTCTGAAGCAAGGACCTACTTTTTCGCAGCTCATGAACAAGTACACAAAGGCCGTTCAAGTTGATCGGCCGACAAAAAAGAGACAGAGGTCACCACAACGTTGGAATAGTCCTACAGATTATAAACGTCGTGGTGGTGCTACTGGAAATTCGGTGCATAACCGATTGAGCTCGTACCAACCAGGTCACTTGACCGCTTTTCAAAGCGGTCAGACCGGTTCTGTGAACCGGTCAGACCGGTTTCGGTCTGAGCAAAGATTTCATGTTCCTCCTAAACAAGAATACCGTATCAAGGAGAAAAAGGAGGATGTGCAAGCCCAAGCCAATGAATTCATAAAAATTGGTGATATTCCAGTGGCTATGCAAGACTTGGGTAAAAAGCCGATAGTCATTGGAGATTCGGCTCCTGTTCCAGTCAAGAAGCCGATCATGGTTAATGATCATGAGGCTAGCAGTAGCAAGGGCGCGAAGAAGATCTTCCAGCCAAGGTGGTGTCCTTCCGGCTTGACTCACACGCAAAAGCGGAAGCTACAGCGTCTACGAAACAAAGAGAAGAGGGAACAGGAAGCCGAGAAGCTGAGGGATGAACATTTCAACAAGTATAGACCCATGATTCCTCAGACCAAGACCTGGCGAGTTGTGCAGCCAGCAGCACAACCGGTCAGACCGGTTTCAGAAACCGGTCAGACCGGTTCTGATCTGCCCACCGCTGCAGAAGCGGTCAGACCGGTTTCTGGAACCGGTCAGACCGGTTTGTCGACAGAGGCAGGGGCCAAAACTACTTCAACCATCGATGCTACTCCGCCAATTCTTCCAGTGGTTGAAGATGAAGAGTTAGTTGATTTTGAGCCTTCTCCAGAACGTGACAACATGGAAATTAATGTTGTCTATTTATCTTCTGATTATTATGTCGTGCCGGAGGAGGAAATTTCTCATCTTCAACTTGGGCCTCGAGATGCTGTGTTTCAGAAGCCTGGTGAATCAGAAAATCATCTCAAGGCTTTGTATATGAGAGGACACATCAACGGGAAGCCAATTTCTCGTATGTTGGTTGATGGTGGAGCCATTGTGAATCTCATGCCATACTCTCTCTACAAGAAGATTGGCGGGAAAGACGAAGAACTAATCAAGACGAACATGACGGTCAGTGGAGTTGGTGGAGGTGATCCCATTGGTGCCAAGGGGGTGGCTTCTATGGAGTTGACCGTCGGGAGCAAGACTATTGCTACGGCTTTCTTCGTCTCCGAGGTGCAAGGTAACTTCAGTTTAATCCTTGGTCGAGATTGGATTCATGCAAATAAATGTATTCCATCTACCTTGCATCAATATCTTATTTAGTGGATCGGCGATGAAGTTGAAGTTGTCCATGGTGACAATTCTTCCTTTGTTGCAACGGCCGATTCCGACTCTCTTAGTGCAAATGAAAAGGTTCAATGTTTGTCGGGCATGGATTTGACCGACTATGAGTTGATCAGCTGCACCAAGGATGGTTTTGTTCCTGCTACATTAAAGCCGATGGAAAATCAGTTGAATTACTTGCTGTAATTAATGGAGCAACAAAATCAACAGAGACAAACCGGTCAGACCGCTTCTGGAAACCGGTCAGACCGGTTTGGGTCTGAACAGCGCCGTTCGAGCCAAACCGGTCAGACCGCTTCTGGGAACCGGTCAGACCGGTTTGCGTCTGGACAGTGGCTTCAAGACCGAATTGATCATCATCGAGCTCATTCGGCCGGCATGTTCGAAGCTATTGAAGATCTTGGTGATATGGACAAATTGGGTCAGGGTTTTACATCAGTTGATCCTTTAGAAAAAATAGATATTGGTGATGGTACTATTCCTAGGCCTACTTTTGTAAACAAGAATTTATCGGCTGAGTTTAAAGCCGAATTAATAAATTTGTTGAAAGAGTATGTCGATTGTTTTGCTTGGGAGTACCGTGAGATGCCTGGTTTAAGTCGTGACTTAGTTGAGCATCGTTTGCCAATAAAAGCTGGTTTTAGACCTTTTAAACAATCGGCTAGACGTTTTAATCCCGCTATTTATGACCGAATAAAAGAAGAGATTAATCGTTTATTAGATGCTGGTTTTATTCGGACTTGTCGTTATGCGGAGTGGATTTCTAATATTGTTCCCGTTGAAAAGAAAGATTCGGGAAAGCTTAGAGTTTGCATTGATTTTAGAGATCTTAATAAAGCCACTCCAAAAGATTCATATCCTATGCCTATAGCCGATGTCTTAATCAATGAAGCTTCTGGACATCGTGTTGTTAGTTTTCTTGATGGTAATGCCGGATATAATCAAATCTTCATGGCCGAAGAGGATATGCACAAAACGGCCTTTCAATGTCCGGGATTTATTGGTTTATTTGAATGGGTAGTTATGACCTTTGGATTAAAGAATGCCGGTGCAACTTATCAAAGAGCTATGAATTTAATCTTTCATGATTTACTTGGTGTTATTGTGGAAGTATATATTGATGATATTGTAGTTAAATCGGATGGTTTGGATTCTCATTTAGCCGATTTAAGACTTGCTCTTGAAAGGATGCGACGGTATGGTTTAAAGATGAATCCACTCAAATGTGCTTTTGGTGTTTCGACTGGGAAGTTTCTTGGGTTTGTTATTCATGAGAACGGCATAGAAGTTGATCCCAAGAGAATTGAAGCTATGAAGAAAGTCGAAGCTCCTACTTGCAAGAAGGACTTGCAAAAGTTTCTAGGCAAGGTAAATTTCTTGAGAAGGTTTATAATTAACTTGTCTGGAAAGGTTGATGCTTTTACTCCTTTACTTCGGTTAAAGAATGAAGCCGATTTTACTTGGGGGGCAAAACAGCAAGAAGCTTTTGAGAAGATCAAAGAATACTTGTCTTCACCACCGGTGCTTCGGGCGCCTAAGCGAGGAGTTCCATTTAGACTTTATGTGGCGGCTGAAGATAGAACTATTGGAGCTGTTTTGACTCAAGAAATCGGCAACAAGGAGTATGTGATTGCTTATGTAAGCCGACGGCTCATTGATGCAGAAACAAGGTATACTTTTATTGAGAAGTTATGTTTATCCTTGTATCATGCTTGTACTCAATTACGGCATTATCTACTATCTAGTACTTGCATCGTGTTGTGTCAAACCGATGTGATTAAACATATGTTGCAAAAGCCGATTTCTAGCGGGAGAGTCGGCAAGTGGGCTTATGCTTTGGTTGAATATGATTTGACTTGTGAACCTTTGAAATCAATGAGAGGTCAATACGTTTTGCTTGACGATGAACTCTATCGTCGGAACGCCGGAGATTTATTGTTAAAATGTCTTAACTCGGATCAGGCCAAGGTTGCCATGGCTGAGGTCCATGAAGGTATTTGTGGTACACATCAATCGGCTCCAAAGATGAAGTGGTTGCTTAGACGAGCCGGTTTCTATTGGCCTACTATGACAACAGATTGTTTTAAATATTACAAAGGATGTGAGGAATGTCAGAAGTTTGGAAATTTACAACTTGTTCCTGCTGCATTGATGCATCCTATTATTAAGCCATGGCCGTTCCGAGGTTGGGGATTGGATTTTATTGGACAAATTAATCCTCCATCATCAAAAGGACATCGTTTCGTGTTGGTTGCTGCTGATTATTTCACTAAGTGGACCGAAGCGATTCCTTTGAAGAATATGACGCACCGAGAGATAATTGAGTTTGTTACTCAGAATATTATTCATAGATTCGGTATTCCTCAAACATTGACAACGGATCAAGGTACTTCTTTTATGTCTGAGGAGGTACGTGAATTCGCCGAATCCTATAGAATTAAGTTGCTCAATTCATCTCCATATTACGCTCAGGCTAATGGACAAGCCGAGTCAAGTAATAAAACTTTGATTAAATTGATCAAGAAAAAGATAGCAGAAAATCCTAAGAAATGGCATGAAGTTTTATCCGAAGCATTATGGGCTCATCGTATATCTAGACATGGTGCTACTAAAGTTACTCCTTTTGAGCTTGTATATGGTCAAGAAGCCGTTTTACCTGTTGAGGTAAATCTGGGCGCTTATAGATTGGCTAAGCAAAATGACCTTGATGCTATTGATTACCACAATTTGATGTTGGACAATATTGATGAGGTAACCGACAAAAGATTGAAGGCTTTGAAGGAGATTGAGAAGGATAAGCTTCGGGTTGCTAAAGCTTACAACAAGAAGGTACGAGGCAAATATTTTCAAGTTGGTGAGCTTGTTTGGAAGACGATCTTGCCTATTGGATCAAAAAGCAACAAGTTTGGTAAATGGTCACCGAGTTGGGAAGGGCCTTATAGAGTTGTCAAAGTCATCTTTGGGAATTCTTACATGTTGGAGACACTGAAGGGAGATCCTTTGACTAAAGCTATCAACGGAAGATATCTGAAGAAATTCTATCCAAGTGTTTGGCAAGATGCGTGAAGATCAATGGCCGGTATATTGTTAAAATATCGTCCTTAGTATAAATTTTTAGCTCCTGAGTTGTATTTACTTGCTTTTTAGTTCTCAAGTTCACTAAAAACGCAGGGGGGCATGTGTTGACACTCAAATTGGGCCAAAGGCCAAACCGGTCAGACCGGTTTCGTTCTGTAATTCGAGTAGGATTAGGATTCCGAGTTTAATTCCATATTGTAACCTATTCGAAAGGGGTAAGACTTCCCCGGCCTATAAATATAAAGGCTAGACGGCCGATTGAGGTATTCCCAATCGAATCAAACACTTTTATCTTCTATTTTTGTATCTCTCAAACCCTAATCTTTTCCAACCCCCATATTCTGTTCTTTGCTCGTCTCTACGGCGTTCAAAGGCGTTCTAGGTGGCCTGCCGACCCTAGAGCAACCCTAGATTAGCTCGAGCTCCGACGGGGTCCCTCCCGAGCTTGGGTTTCTAGGTCTTCACGACCTCCCGACCAGAAGCGGTCAGACCGGTTCTTGTAACCGGTCAGACCGGTTTTGCCCGGGGAAGTCAGGAGTTGGCCGTTATGACGGCCGTGCTGCGCGTTCGATCGATCTTCGAGTGTGTTGGCGCGTTTTTTGTCAACACCGTCCCCCAGCGGCGGGCGCAGGCGGCTGCGGCAGTCCGCGCTGACCATGAGGTGGGCGTCGTCGGCGTCGCGCATGCCGAGGCTCGCCCGCGCGATGGACGCCCACGCCAGGGACGAGACGGCGACGTAGGTGCTCGGCGGTTTGGACGACGGCTCGCCGCCGCGGTTGTTGAGCGTTCTGCTCTGTTCGAGGATGTGCTGCTTCAGAGACCGGATCTCGTCGGCGCGGAGCAGGAAGGTTCTCCTGCTCTGCCGCATGATCTCCGGCTTGGACGACGTTGACCTGAGCTGCTCGATTAATTCGATCAATTCTTCAGATCAGACGGAATGGGTGGTGGCTCAATGATTGTTCAAGAATTGCTTGGCGTGATGAATCGAGGAGGAGAAGAGATTACCAGGGGCAGCGCCGGCGCGACCCTGCTCAGTACGGTGCGGACCAGCTCGGCGGACTTGGGGTGCCGGATGCCCGCCCGGTCAAACGTCGGCAGCACGAAGCCAGGCGCGGCGAGGGAGCCGAAGACCTCCCGCGACGCCGCCGACCACGCCCTCATGAACCGCCACACCGCCTGGCCGTCCGCCACCGCGTGCCGGATGGACACCCCAACGGCCACGGCGGCGCCCCCGTCCGCGGGCCTCGTGACCTGCACGGCGAGGACCGGGGCGGGCAGGCTCCGGGCCTCGAGCTCCGGGACGAGCCGCGCGAACGCCTCCGTGTCGTGCGCGTCGTCCCTGGCCAGGCGGCGCATGACGTCGGCGCCGCCGGCGAACTCGGCCTCCACGAACTTGACGCCGGCGGAGGAGACGGCGGCGGGGGAGAAGTCGATGACGACGTCGCCGGTGTCGGGGAGGAAGGCCAGCTCGCCGGCGATGGGCAGGAAGACAGAGAGGGTCGCCGCGAGGGAAGACCGGAGCGAGCTCACGATCGACGGGAACGGCGGGAGGTCGGGGCCGTCGAAGAAGAACAGGCGCTGGATTGTCTTGGAGATCTGCAACAGGTCCATGAAGGACAGCTCGTGCTCGCATTGGCGCGGCGGCGGCGGCAGGCCGTCCGTTTGTACGGGGCGGACATGACTGATGTTGAGAACACGCACCTGAGAGCTCATGGTGGAAGCTGGGAGCAAGCAAGGGTTCAAGAACGACGATAAGCTCGGTGATCGTGAGAGCTCAACAAAACAAAACTGTAGTACTAGCAGATAAGATTCCCCTCTTTTGTTTAGGAGAAATCTATACCGTTCTCTTCTTTCCTCATGCAGCGAAACTGTTCTTGCCAGTTGCGATGAATCAGACAGTGGCCACAAGTGACTCGACTCGACTCGCTTCTGGCAACAACACAACGGTGGATGTGTTTAGTTCCCAAAATCCCACCTAAAATTCCACTATATAAAAAGTATCACCACATTACATCGAATCTTCTTCCTCATGCATGGAGCATTAAATATAGAGGTAAATAAAAAAAATATACGACGAGATAAATCTGTCGAGACAAACGAAAAATACTACAGTACACTATAATGTTTGATTTGACCCGATGTGACTTTTCGACTACACAGCTACAAGCCAGTAAAGTCAGGTGCACGCGTTCTCGTATCCATTCATTATGCGGTAGGTTGCTTCACTCAACCGGACGTCGCATTGCCCAACCACGGATTGTAGGCATCATTCGTCAGCATACCATAATACATCAGCAGACGAGCACAACAGCACAGAAATATGGTGTCAGGATTCGAGTGGCACTGTTTTGCAACAATGCTTGGCAGCTTGGGAATACAAAACCATAGCCTATACAGCAGAATAACAACGCAAACACAAATGAAAATTACAAAGGTACTTGGAACTGTAAATTTGCTATATTTGCTATAGTTGAAGACCATAAACAATTGTACAGAACAGACACCAAGGATCAGGTGATCAACAACTGAGAAAACAAATACGAGACAGTTTATTTGGACCAAAATACAAGGGTGCAGCACCTCTGCCGGTGAACAAATTCCAGCCTCAAAGAATGACAGTATCTTAACATATGGTGAATATATAAAGGGTAGGGCAATCTATAACATCCCCAAATCTACAAAGCCATGAGCTTCCAAAACCCTACCCGAAAAGAATCGAATTGCAAAATTTGTTATCTAGACTGTTCTTGTATCCTCAATACTAGACCACGCTTGATGCCTTGTACAAATGGAGAGGAACTTCTTTTACATGACTAACTCTGAACATGTGGCAACCTACAATAATGAGAGGACAAGTTTAAACCTAGGAATTATGCTAGGAAACTGATGAATGTCTACCCTGCCATGCGGATAGATATTTAGTTTTGCATTCCAAAAGGGTATACCAAAAGAATATACAATAAAAATATTGCATACAACTTAATCCTAAAAAACATTACATACAACTTTGGCTTAATGATATGAGAATACAATGTTCTTTGACCATATAATTTTGCGTTGACTTGTGCATATATGTTCATACTCACCTTTACACAAAACAACCAAAATGCTGGTGCAGAATGCTGTCGCAATATCTCTACTATTGGTCAGGAGTTAGCACTGGAAAGGAGAGAAAAAAGAAAGAACAGTAAGAAAGGACTTTGTGATTGAAAGAACAGTAAGAAAGGACTTTGTGATTGAAAGAACAGTAAGAAAGACTGTGATTGGGTTATCCATGCACATGTTAGGTAAAAGAACAGCTTTGAGATGAATCACATAATTCAAATCAACCACTAAAATTACTGAGTAAATATAAAAGCTTTGAAAAAATAACAGGTTGCTAATGGGTTGGTTTTTGTGTCAACAGTCAATGACTGAACACAGTTTCTTTTTAGCAGAGATAGTTATACAAAAGTACTTCCTTATGCAACTGACTTCAATTAACATAACGTTACAGCCTCATCCTAAGGTAAACTAGACACCTATTATTTGATACTGAGCCCGGCTGATAAATTAAGTTACGGTCATAACCAGTTCTTGGCAATGATTTTTTTCTTGAACACACAGAAGGGCTGTGTATTATTGTATTAAGAAGAGTTCTTAGCAATGACTTTTATCAATGTTCATATCGTGTACTATATATCATGTTCCTCTTATGGCATAGGATTTCTAACACATACATGCAAGCATTCTAGTGATAACAGGTGATGACAAGTTCTGAGAACATGACTTCAACAGACAGAACCACACCACCTGCTGTATAATAGTAGGCTAAGGTTTTTCCTTTTTTCTTTTTGACTGTCCACACTCATGGAAAAACCTCCATTTCAACAGTAGTAATAGGCTTAGCTATTGCCAGTACATTGTAGCAGCAGCCCTTTTGGATATAAAAGGAGGGGTACCTCCATATGTAAGGGTGGGGCAAAGGTTCGGGGGTTTTCTCGACCTGCGTGAGAAGGTCTTCTTCTTAAATGCAATGCCCGGGGGGCGGCTTGCCCCTCGCAGGTCGAGTTTTTGATGTTGGGTTTTGTTTTAGTTCAGTTAGTGTTCCATTGTGACTTTATTTCACAAAACAAGTGTTCCCTTGTGAAACTATTGTTTGTGTTGTCACTTGTGCCAGTTAGACCAACAGATTAACCTCTATACAAAGCCTCATTTTAATACTTCACTATTCACTCTTCCAATTTCATATTGCTTGCGCCTTGTTCTCGCTGGTTTTCTTCCATTTTCTTGCAGGAAAAGACCCAACTTGGCTTTGGCAAGGCTGATAGCATCTCAAGGGTTGGTTCACTGATTGCTTGGCAAATCGGACCTCTTGGCCGGTAGCCTGTAAGGTGAGAGTCACCTCCACAGTAGGCATCTATCTCATCAAAAGGTTGGGAGTTGGGACACTAAAGTGTTATATCAAAAAAGGGACTCAGGATACCACTATGAGCAGGATAGACACTTGCACCAATCCACTGGATAGTTTAACCTATATCTCTTTTGTTGAGTTCATGATGAAAGGACAACTAAAGATTTATTGGACTGTACACTTCCACTACTACTGTTTTCATGCTTATGAAGTTCATTCATTGTTCATACCCCAGTGTTCCTCACCATCATTCCCATTCACAAGGACACCACCATCTACTGAATCATCGGGTTCAACTTCAACGGCATCATCCTGACTTTCCTCGACTCCGTCGTCTTCAATGACCTGTAGAAATTCACTTGGTGTCAGCAACTCAGCATCATGAAGTAGCTTAAGAAAAGTAGAGAAGCAATAGAAGCAACTGATTATGGTAAAAATAATAACAAGGCGACAAAATATATTTTTGAGTTGCTGCCCGCTGTTCTCCTATGAGAACCAAGGGATAGCAAAAGGCACGAGCCAATCCAACACTACCACAAATTATGCTACTAATGATTCCAGCATTATAGCGTAGTGTAATACCTCATGAGCAGGATCTCCATTCTCACTTGGTATCTCTTCTTCCACATTCATACTTCTGAAAGCTTCCACAAGGCTCTCATTGGATCTCTCCGCATAAGTCATGTACTCCTCGGCAGGTGGATAGACACCCCTATTCAAAACAGGGTCTTGTCAGGATACAAGTTAAAAAGAGAGTATTTCTTTAAAACCCCATTACACGTTCAGCCAAATGGTCCATAATCCTTGTTATATCAGAGAAAATTGCAACACATACAATATTTGCTAGGTGAGTGCATGCATGCCATAAAATGTGCATTCCTTAAATGAATAACAGAATTAGTTTAATTGGTAGAAGGTGAGTCAAAATTTCACACCATGGCTGATCTTAGCTCTAACTGAGATGCCACATGGTTGCGCTCAGTTTATCATTCTAAGAAAAATAATCTCTCATTGCTTCCCTACCCTCTCCCTCCAGCAGTATGGCTTGGTTCACCATTGCCGCTGTTGGTGCATCACCTCCACGGCCCTCTTACACACCCTTGCCACACTGAAGTCACCAAGTACAAGGGGAATATGGAGAAAAATTGGATAGAGGTCACAGGCCCCTTCAATGAGCTCTTCCAACATAGAAGATTTCACATTGAATTTATTTCTTCAGTATAACATTTTTGCAGAAAAATTCAGATACTATCCTACTAAGATTGAGTTGCTACAGTGTAAATCTTTATTTCAAATACTGCAATTCGGTATCAGAATAATCATTAAAGGAAGAATTTATATGCTAATAAATTACCTAACTTCTCCAGAAAAGAAGGTACAAGTGCATATGAAAACAAATATCGGAACAGTTCAGGAAAGTGTTGCCCAAAAATTGCCAGAATACTAAGTTTATATTGATACTGCACATTAATAATGGATTGTCTAGTTACATCGTGGAATGATCCCAAAAGTTTGATATATTGATTTGAGCTCTATAAACCATGATAGCAAACAAATACCTCTTGGGAGCAACGGCAGCTTCTACACTGAGAGAAATCTGCCAGTCCTCGAACAGGTTTGGGTACTCTGCAGGATCTGCCAGAGACTCTGCAGCTTTGGAGTTCACCTTAAAAGCCACGTATAAAAAAACTAATGAATCAACATTTGCTAATAGCTTGAATGACAACAGTGTACACATGGGCACAATAAATAAACTAAGGAAAAACATCAATATTTTGTATGATCACAAATGGTACAGACAGTTCATCAACCATAATGAATTCCGTACTGCACGGTCTCAAATCTCAACCATAATAGCTTTAATGAAGCAGACTAGTTAGAATCATGCATTCTGAGCATTCCATAAAAATGCAACCCAGTTCTTCAAAATACTAAGTTTGAGCCAAAGTTGATTTTCCTTTGATATCTAGAATATTGGAAATTGGTGAATGGTGATATCATGACAGTATGATATGTAAGTATATAAAGTGAGACATTTATTCTTTTACAACTTTAATAGTAATGTCCATTAGTCTTAAAAATAAGTTTACATTCTCAGCAACCCCAATGGCCCAATGCAACAAGTGACCATCTTAAATAAGGTCAACATTAGTCAGAAATCATCCATTGCCAGCAAAGACATTACACCCATGGGCTTCATTTGTGGATACTCCTACTGACAGTTTTACAGTAGGTAAACAGAAGAAATATAGCAGCAGTCAGAAGCCCATAGAACAAACCAAAGCAAACTAAGTGAGAGCCATGCGGAGATACGTTCTTACAAACTGATGTAACACTTTATGCTTAAGAGAACTGGAAACAGAGCATAAAATCTTCACTTTTATGGGAAAATGTAAAGTGTGATTGGAAGGAAGAGCATGAACAAATAAAGAATTTATTAGGAAGATACCTTTTGAAGATCCTTTTTCCATACTGAAACAATATCAGAAACTTTGCTTGGAAGATATGATCGTGCCATCAATGCTGCTTCTGGAATACGGTTGCTGTGCAGACAATGACCAAATTGTCAACATATATTGTCCAAAGCAAGATTTTACTGAACAGTGTAATGAGCATTGCAGAAGCCTACCTATCAACCAACAATTGAAGGCATTCTTCCAAATTGCCTAGCATGAACAAGCAAAGGAAAGCAACATTGTTCTTTCCTAGCTTTTTAGCCATGGAGGCCAGTTCTGTTATCCCTTCAGCATCTCCAAGTGAAGAATATAGAAGCAATAACCCACTAAGGTCTGTAGCTTGAAGGAGACATTCTTCTGCCATCTCGAGCTGCAGTTATCGTATATGCAATGTAGAAGTTGTTTAAGTCCAAATGTTTGCACTATAGAGAAAAGGCAGAAAAAATATATACACGGCAAGGAGGAAGCAACAAGCTCAATCTAATGGGAAATTATGATACAGGACTACAGGAGTGAAGATTTATAGAATTGAGAAATATTATTAAGGCTGCAAGCTAACCATCACCATTCTATGTACATGATAACTACTGAACTGCGTGGATGAAAAGTTGACATAAATACCTTCCCAGTGGACATAGCAAGTTCCCCCAGCTGCTTCCACTTCGATTCACTTCGCGCCTCAACAGCAATTTCCTGCAAAGCAACTAGATATTAGGGTGCACTTCAAGTGAAAGAGAATTTCTTGTACAATGTGCCCTAAACAGTTAAGAAATAAACAGTACAATTGCAACATGCCTTTGCAACTTCCAGGCTGCCAAGCTGCACGGCCAGGTCAAATCTGTAATTAGGGTCAGTCGCTATATCAAGGGCTTCCTCCAACATGCCACGTGATTCAAGAAAATGTGCCACACTGCAAGCCAAAAGTAAATCATATAAACAATTGACCACATAATGTAAAAGTTTAAAGTAACACCCACTACAATCAATTTTCAGACACCTGTTGTGTTGTTCCTTTGGTATGGATGGTAAAATGGTATTTGCACGTTCCAAATCCCCACGCATCACAAGTGTTTTGTACTCAATCAAACTGAGTAGTAAAGTATAACCCACCACACTGCAATAACAAAACTTGTTAGTCACAACGCAAATGTGTATGGTGAAGTAGGGTTAAAAGTATATAAATATGCTGTCTCTTACTTGAACTCCTTGTCGATTAGATATACACGACTTTGGTTAGCAAGATATCCTAATAAATACATAGGCCGATCCAAGTGAAACATTGTGGTAACCTGTAATATATGAAATGGTAAACAGACAGCGTCTAAAACCAAACACTCTCTCAAAAACAGGATATGCATACAAGATACACAGATAAGTGAAATTAAGTATTAAGTATTAACCTCTCCTCCAACACAGTAATTTAGCCGCCATGAAGAATTATTGTATATAAAACAATCCCCGACCCACAAACCAGTACGGACACGTTCATTTATCTCATGAAGCAATTCAAAGGCATCTTCCACACCTTCCTCGCCAACTGAAGCCCCTCCGTCTAGATGAGAAGAAACTAGATCCCTCTATATGTTACCAAGTCACCATTGTGTTAGTAAATTGTAAACAAGGATATCATTGTCGGTCGGAGAATACAAGATGTGCTCGACCAACACAAAGTGATGCATATAGTATCTACCGCATGCGATGAAAATAACTCACATTGTACTTCAAAATGTAGAATGATGAATCGCTTGCTATTGTTACCAAATCACAACTGTCAGCCCAGTATACATTCTGCATTAGGCACAAGTAATAAATTTCTAGTGGCTCAAGACAAAAAAGGATAAAATCACATTATGGATATCCATTCTTGAAGTAAAGTAACAACTCACTTTTACATTCACGTCAATTCGACGTATCAATCTGCACTCTGCCCAGTCATAGAAACAAATGAAGTCATTTGTACACATAGCAAGCAATACTCCGCCATATATACGTTCTGCAGAGAACGCTGGTCTCATACTTTTCCTCTCCTGAAATTACAGCTGCTCTTGTCGGCATATGTTTGAGAAATAATATAAAGCATGTTTATATATATATATATATATGACATTAATATTAATATGAACTATAAGATGTTCCAAACTGAAAATTAATTATTGCTTGCATATTTTTCGTGAAATAAAACAGGCCACTGTCTTATTCTTCGTTCGGTTTCACTGACAAACTTTCCTAATTTGAACATTGGAGATTAGTATAGTAACAACAGAACCTAAATTGTTCTTCAAACATATGACACATGCTAATGCAGACTATGGTACCGAAGTCCCTTGAGGCATAATAAAAATGAAAGCATATAAGGCTCAATAATCCCAAGGCACCAGAAACTCTTGTTGTATCTGAAATGAGGTTAAACTTTCTAAATTTCAAGCAGGGGTGAAAATGACTAGCAACAAAACAAATGAAAATCACCAATCACAAATTTATGTTACATAGAAAGCAAACCTGAAAGTTTTTACTGTAGATCTTTATTTTTGATGGGCTTTCCCTTACAGCATACTCTCCCTCAGCTGACCAGACAATTTCAAGAGCAGAACCGAAGGATCTATTTCTCCATGCTAAAGCTGTGTAGATAATGTACTCCCCATCTCCACATACAACAACAAACCTCCCATTTGGATTGTGTCGTAAACTCTGAAAGAACAGGAAGGATTAGTAACTAATATTTTTCTTTTACTTTCCTAATAAAAGAACAAAGTTATGCAATCTGGAAAGTTGGTGTTTTCTTGCTTCCACAATAGAAAAGAGTTCACACGTCCAAACAAAAACCATGTGATGCTTTTTTAGCCCCATCAAGCAAAATTTCAAAATTAGCCAATGGGCTCTGGTCTGCATCACTGATTGGTTGATGCAGTTAAAAAATAGCTATATAAATATACCTTGCTAATGAGAAATGCATAAGAAACATCTACCAAAAAAGAAAAAAAGCAGAGTCTAAACAGAAAATATACTAAGATACTGAAAATGTTCAATGTCACTGAGACATTGACACACTTTGCCGCACTATTAGCACACATAGTGCAATAGAAAAAAAGATTCAGAAATATAGAAAGCTCCTTTATTTATCTACTGTAACATGTAGCAAAAGAAAGCTATTAAACAAAGCATTCACATAACATCAACCAGAAACTTACTTGTGGGTAAAGATCACAACTTCCTAGCTCTTTTACAGCCAATGGCAGACGTTCTCCATCTGCAATCTGACAAATGAAGCAAATTAAAAGCATTATGAATCTGAATCTGAAATCAAATATTATCAACAGGATAGCACGGATTACAAAGATAACCTCAGCGTCCGCACCAACTGCCTTGATATTAACAGTTTGAATTTCATTATGCTTGGCCCATATGATTTTACCACCGCTATCCATGCTAGCAACAGGTTCTTCACGGCCAATCTTTATCATTATTGTCCCTTCGTCATATCCAATCACAACTCTGCGTGAATTGAATATATTCAAGAAAATAATTAGAAATTTGGAGAGAGAAAAAAAGGAAAATTAAGTCTTTTTTAATACCTTCGTGAACCCTTCATGTAACCTAATGCCCAAACTCGTTCAAGGCCATAGTTAAGTGTATTCTCAAGCCTGCAAGAGCAACGACAACAGTGTTACTACCAAGTTTTCATTAGCAGATAATTTAATTTATAACCTAGAAAGGGTAAAAACGTCAACATTTGTCACAAGCAGAAGGTTATGCTATTAATGAATAGAACACTCTTTGTGATGGAACCTTACAGGGTAAGCGACAATCAACCACTAATAAATAATAATTTTGCTAATATTGAGTCTAACATCAAATAGCACAGAAAATCATAACAGGAGGTCAAAGATCACATAATGTCACCATAAGACCATGATTATTGAACAACAAAAGCATCCTTAAAATTCATAGCAAAAAATGAAATGGCAAGTAGACTTGTAACCAGGGTAAAGAAAACTGATAGGGAGTGGCACCTAAAACTTGTATCCATGTTTATAACTACAGGTCAACTTTTCATTTAAAATACAGAAGTCCAATCCATTTTTCAAACAATCAGAATCAGTTGCAGCTTTCAATTCTTCTGAGAAATTTTAACTGCGTCACAACATTGTTAAGCGAAATTGTGTTTTTTCCTCAAATTACATGTAATATTATGCTGGCCTGTTTATTTAATGATAGCACCCACCATAGATCTGATCACGAGATTTTGATTGGTATAGACAATATAGTACAACTTCTGCATAGAAAACATATGCAAGAGCACCATGCATATCAAGAAGTAAATGCAAAGACAGAGTGTCACAAGGCCACAAAGTCGAACAGAAACAGAAGAACCTGTAGGTAGTGGAGTGCCATAGGCGAACAGTTCCATCCTCTGAACCTGTCATTATTATTGGAAGCTCGGGATGGAAACATACAGCAGAGACATTATGGGCATGTCCTTCAAGTGTTTGAACACAGCTTTTTGTTTGATAGTCCCAAACCTAATTCGAATTAGCTCATCAATAACAATGTCAAAAACACTCATATGTGCATCACTAAATCAACATGTCATACCTTGGCAGTTTGGTCATCAGAGCCTGTAATTAGATATGGTCGGTCGCCACCAGTGAAGTAATCAACACAATTTACACCTTTTGAATGACCATCCAATGTGAAGTTAGGATCAGGAGAACCAAGACTCCAGATCTGAAAATTTCACGTGCACAAAACTGCTTGTTAAGGCTAGGAAAGAGGAACGTGAGAAATTAGCACATTATTCTTTTACCAAAATCAAACAGAAATGGGTATACCTTTACAGTACGATCAAGGGAAGCACTGGCGAATGTATTTGTGTCCTTGGGGTTAAATGTGATTTGCATGACATAGTGAGAGTGGCCCTCAAAGATCTGAGTACACATCCAGCCCTTATCCCAGTCCCAAAGCTTTATAAGCATGTCATCTGACGATGACAACACATAAGGCAGGGTCGGATGAACAGCCACACACCTAATGTAATCAGTGTGAGCTTCAAACATCTTAACCTTATCCATAGTATTATAGTTATACACACGGATGAACATGTCATCCGCACCAGCCACAACCCATTGCTTCCGCGGAATAAATTTAGCCGAACGAACTGCAATTAGCATGGGTACATAAGCATAATGGCACAATGGCATAAATGGAAATGTAAACAGTAAAGTGAGAAAGCAACCTGGTAACTCGCTGACTTCAAAAGATTTCACCATTGTCTGGTAATAAAAAAACATAGCTTAATCAGTTCAAATTTTACATCATCTTTACAAAATTATATAAATTCTTTCATCTTGACAGCTGCGAGAAAACAACGAAATTAGACAGTGCTAGTGAGTCATGGAACCCATATTCCCCTGGACTGTGTAAAGTATAACCGAAAGAAAAACTATGCACAAGGTTGTTGTGTTCCCTCCACAAGCCCATAACATGTAATCATATAGTATTCTGCTTGATAATTCTTGCCCCACAAAACTCACCATATCCCTTGTCAGTCACTACTAACGATTATCTTATCACTGCTAGAGACCAGTGGACATCACAAAGTACCTGCTGAACATTGCCAGCTTTGATCTATCACACACAAACCTTCTCAGAATTCCCTTAATCTTTATTATGGATATGCCAAGTTATATCCTATGGTAACACTAGATAAACTATCAGCCCATTCAGCACCCATTAAAGCACTATACACCGAAACCAAACAACTCAACTAGATGAATCTGGCTAATCCAGCTGAGTTAGTTTTGCATGCATTTGTCAATTCCATGATAACTGATAAGTTAGTAAATACATATGCAATAGCCTTTATGTTTCTGTTTCTGCCCATGAGTCCTTAGACATTTCCTTCTCTCCAGAGTAGTTATCGTCTTTAAGAGAATTACTAGAGTCTCTAGGCGCACAAATACAAGTGCAGTGTTCCTAATTACACAGTTTGCCCCGCATGTAAAAAGTTAAAAAAATTGCCATCTAGAATCCCCAATCATTAGATGACAAATCATTATTGCTGGCGTGTTATAGATTCTGCACTATCAAAATAGGAAAAAGTCTAGATCACCCCCTCACCTATGAGGATTGGACTACCTAACCCCCCAACCTATGAAACGGTCTATATCACCCCCTGAACTTTTCAAAACCGATCAAATTACCCCCTAAAGAAATTTTAAAAAATCATAGTAAATCACAGAAAAATCATAAAATGGAAAATTCAATTGTGTTGGACTCCAAATGAGTATATCTACACAGTTTAACATATAATATGATATGCTTCAGTACATTTTTTTACAACTATGAAGAAAAGCATAGATCTAAAGCTACAACAAAAAAAATGTACTAAAGCATACCATATTATACGTTCATTGTGTACATATACTCATTTGAATTCCAACACAGTTGGATTTTTTATTTTATGATTTTTCTGTGATTTACTATGATTTTCCAAAATTTCTTTAGGGGGTAATTTGACCGGTTTTGGAAAGTTTGGGGGCTGATATAGACCATTTCATAGGTTGGGGGTTATGTAGTCCAACTCCCATAGGTGAGGGGGTGATCTAGACTCTTTCCTATCAAAATATATGTATTGAAGACCGACAAGGGGCTGACAATTTTGTTGTTCTTTGTCATAAGTCATAAGTAAGTATCGCGCGAGTTTATAGCATATTTTCCTTGCATAAATTGCAATGGAAACCAATAAATATATCACATTAACTAACTGGTTAAAAGCTTAAGATTTATCGAACTAGGTATCAGATGAACAACTGATTATTGCTCATAAGAATCAAAAGTAGAGTGACCTACCTGTGTCTGATAGTTCCAGATGCAGACACTGCCAGAATAAAGGCTTGACATGATCCTGCATTCAACAGAAAACCACTACTCAGAAAATTCAACGTTCTGGACATTCAGATGCGCAATACACTAACCTTGCAGCATTTAGCTAAGACAACAAACACTAGCACACTTACCATGGTTCCGTGGGATGCAAGTCCACGGACTTGACCCTCTCCGACCTCTGCGCGAGCTTCCTCTGATCCAGCCAAACACGAAAACACAATCAGAGAAACAACCTCAACAGTGACAACAAAATGCACTGCAAAATTAACTGGATCCAGCCGGGCAATCCTGAAATTACCTTGATATCTAACCGGAGCGGCTGCCTCATCATCCCCGCCAACAACAACCGACAAAAATAAACACAAACAAGACGATTCGAATCAGCATAAGCACAAGCACATAACGCCTCCGAGCCCCAGATCCACGCACGAATCCAATTGTTCGGCCGTGGATCTCGACTCGTCGAGCATCGCCGCGATCCAGTCGAGCCGTAAGGGCCAGGCTCCCATCGGGATCTAGCATTTTGCGCGAAGCGGGCTGCAGGCCGGGCCAGGCGGACCAGCAGGCAGGACAGCGGGGAGGCTGGTGGAGAGGGCAGGGAGTCTCACCATTGCGACGTCGGGGAGGCCGGTGGCCACGGCTAGGAGGTGCGGACGAGGAGTGGTCCTGGACGCGCGGCCGTCCGGCCTCTCGCTCGTCGGAGAGGCGGTGGGCGGGAGGGGGAAGGGGGACGCGAGATCGCGAGTGGGAGAGGGAGGGGGCGAGGGAAGGAGAAGACAGTGCTAGTGCGGAAGGTAACGAACGTACCTGCGGGTAAGCGGGTCTGTGAGCGGTAAACGGGTCTCGGGATTTGGGCGCGGGTTCGGTCGAGGACTTCGGAGGAGATCGGTGGGTCCATGTTTGACTTTCAGTGACCTGGTAGCGAAGCAACCGTACTGGGTAGAAATGGAAAAATGAAATTACGTTCAAACACTTATAACCGGAATACATATAAATTTAGTTGAATTCTCTTCTCGCAAAAAAAGGTACTGAAAATTCCTGGAACAACAGGTACCTTAATATATCCACTGAACATGTCGGAAACGTTCTTTTCATCTTTTTCTCACAGGAGACAAGGCAGGGCATATTAGGATTTCTCAAAAGTCAATCTTTTATATAGTCCATATGTTAATTAGCTAAACTATATACAAGTTTAGTATATAAAACTTATATGAATAAATTCATATTTTGTAAATCTTTAATATGATATTGATTTTTTAAATCAAAAAATGATGGTCAAAAGTATATTTTTAAAGACTTTTCCTAGTGCAGTAAGAGATAAGAGTCAAGTGTTGTCTAATTCAAATTCCTTACTCTTTAGAATTGCTAATACCTCCGTTCTAAATTACTATTCGTTGTTGACTTTTTCCCATGATCTTTGACCATTCGTTTTATTCAAAAAATTTGTCCAAATATACAAACCAATAGGTTATATTTAAAGTATATACGATGATAAAGCAAGTCACGTACAAAATAAATGATACTTGTGAAATTTTTTAAATAAGACGAATGATCAAACGTTAAACGAAAAAGTTAACAACGAATAATAATTTGGAACGGAGGTAGTACTAGTCAATTTTTTACCTTTGATCATACATACATACATACATAGAAATATGCATCGTTCAGTTCTTTGATCCGCAAGTGAATGGTAATATTAGAGGTAAAAGTATGCATCGTTGATACACATGCGTCACTTTTGCATTGTTGCCATTACCGTGCAATTTACAATGATTCAGTTATGCTCATCGTATTCTGCAATTTACAATGATTCAGTTATGCTCATCGTATTCAAGCTTGTTGTATTTTACCATGCTTTGGCAAAGTAACCTTTAGAGTTTCCACCTACTCAAAAGAAAAGAAATAATACCATTCTCAATATCTTGCTTCCCCACCATGGAATTTCTGATCATAGCAAAATCCTAGAGCCCGCGTGCCCAAGTAGCCGTAATCGTCAAGTATCCTGGGCTGGGCTGGGACTTTCCGTGGGCGCCAATACTTCGACGGTTTGACCAGAAAAGACTTCCCGCTTTCCGTGGCAGCCAAGTCTCTGTAACCCATCCGCAGCCGTCTGCTCCGAGATTAACGGTTCAGATGCAACCAAACTCCCACCCTGAACCTTCCAGAACACACGAGGTTCTCCTTCAGGAACCTTCCCGACCGCCATTGCCACCATTCTGCACCTCTATATAGCCATGCCTCCACGGCTCTCTCCCTTCATCAAATCAACAATTCAGCATCTGTGTCCGAGATCTTAAGCGCAAAAAAGGAGAGGGAACGAGAGGAGAGAGGGAGGGAGGGAGGAAGCGATGCCGACGGGTAGGTTGAGCGGCAACATCACCCAGGACTGGGAACCGGTGGTGCTCCGCCGGACGAAGCCGAAGGCGGCGGACCTCAAGTCGGCGAAGGCGGTGAACCAGGCGCTGCGGTCGGGCGCGGCCGTGGAGACGGTGCGCAAGTCGGCGGCGGGCACGAACAAGCACTCGGCGGCGCCGGCGGCGCCCGCGCGGAAGCTGGACGAGACGACGGAGCCGGCGGCGGTGGAGCGGGTGGCCGCGGAGGTGCGCGCGGCGATCCAGAAGGCGCGCGTCGCCAAGGGGTGGAGCCAGGCGGAGCTCGCGAAGCGCATCAGCGAGCGCGCGCAGGTGGTGCAGGAGTACGAGAGCGGCAAGGCGGCGCCCGTGCAGGCCGTGCTCGCCAAGATGGAGCGCGTGCTCGAGGTCAAGCTCCGCGGCAAGGGCGTCGGCGCGCCCCTGGCGGCCGGCAGCGGCAAGTGATGTGGTGACCATGTGCTGAGGGGAACGTTGGTAGCTTAAGCTCTTTTGATTCGCGGAGGTTGTGAATCGGCAGTGAATTGGGGGTGTAGTTTGTGTTTTGTGATGGTCAGCTTGGAAAAATTGGGGGATGTAAATCAGTAGTAATGCATTCGCGAGTGATTTCTAAAAAGTTCAGGTCAAGCTGTGCAATGTCTGGTTGGTACTAAATGAAAATTGACAAATGGTTTCTATTTGGTATCCGTGTTTTTTTTTAATCTCGTCTTCTCCAATATACTCTGATGAATTACTCTGTTTCCTCTGTTTTGCTTGTTCAACTGAACTCAGCACAAGTGATTTCCGTGGTCAGAGCAGCTGAAATCTTCGCTAAGACCCTGGATTGATCCTCCCGTTTGTTTTTCTGAGGAACCAACAGAAGGACTGCTACCTCACTGAACAAAGGTGGAGTATAAAGAACATCTGACTGTGCATGATCTGCAAAGAACAGAGTTGTGACTGCTAATCTGCTATACTTTTATCTATGTCATTGATTCTATGAACACAGTTATTTCTAAGGTCTGTTAATCCTGGTGTTGACCTGCTGATGACAATGATCCATCTGGTGTTGGACCGCTGATGGCAATGATATACGGCTTGAATTCATTCCTCAGAACTCAACTATTAAAATTGGTCGGTCAGACTAGTGCTGAAACTTGCTCAATTTCACCCCAGGTCCTGACTCTTGCACTTGCTCAATTTCATCCCAGGTCCTGAACTCCTGACTCTTGGATGACTTGGCATGCCATGTAGGTATGTCACATCACACCAGAGATGAAATTGAGCACATATGAAAATTGAGGATGAAAATGACCATTTCGATTTCATCTTTTGTCTTTGGAGAAACTAAGCTGTTGGGGAATTTGTTATAGATAGAATCCCTGGGAATTTGTTATAGATAGAAAAGCCCAGCTTGTGTCAGCTTAGGGAATGTAGCTATGCGCCGTGCCGTCGTTCCTTGTCCTAGTCGAGGGATAGCATGCCATCCTACTTTGATAGTATCCGAGTGTCAAACCACCGCATCATTCTCAAGTTAGCTCTCTTTTATCTTTGAATGATCCAATACTTAATCTTATGCGTGAGGACTGAGGACTAAAACTCTAAATGTTTTATTTCAAATTGAATTTATTTTGTACTCCCTCTGGTCAGAAATAATTGACGTTTCGGACAGCAGGAATGAACTAAGTAGAGGCTAAAAAAATATTGTCCCAACGTCATATATTAACGTTGGAAGGTAGTTTATATATTTGTATCCATATGAGAAAATCTCAGAGCCATAATTCTTTGCAATTTGAAAGCCCTAAAGTGAGGGATTGAAAACCTTGATTAAAAAGAATTATATATCAGATTAACGACCCACTGCTTTGTGAGGTGAACTTGCTAGGTATCTGGGAAAAACTAAGTGATTTTTATTAACTTCTGTTTAATAAAATATAAACTAAAACCTGACCAGATTGCTCATGCCATATGGACCAATTAATTGTGCATTGTGTGGCATGCTACTGCAAAAAAATGGCCATAATTTCTTACTTTCTGTGGAGAAGAATATCAACCTAATTTCATTTTGATATGTTTTTTACTAGGTACTACTGTCTCCGTTTTAATTTATAGTTTGTTTGATTTTTTTACCACAAGTTTTACCGTTTGTTTTATTAAATATATATATAGTCAAATTTAAGTTATTTTTAAAGATTTTTTATTAATAAAGCAAGCCACCATAAAAAATAATAATTTGTACAAACTTTTAAATAAGACAAGCGGTCGAACTTAGAGTCAAAAAAGTTAAACGAACTATGATTTGAAACGGAGGTAGTACCATTTTCCTTAATACAAATAAGATTTGTCCTTCGATGTCTTTTATTAAAATAAAATACTGGAATTGACTCGGAAGAAGGACAGGAGAGAGTCACAAAACTTTGCTACGTTATATTAGCTGGTGTGCATGATGTGCCTTATGGTTAAAGGATAACCATGGATCGATGAAAATGAAAAGACTTTGGGAGCATGTTTGATTGAGAACATAATTTGCCACATATCCATTTTTTGTTAAGAAAATTAACTACCTCAACCTTAGCAAATTAAAGTCGTCTATGACAAAGTGGACCAAATGGCTAAATTAGGCAGATTAAGTTGTCAGCCATATGTACAAGTCAGGCAAATTAATATAGTATCAAAGTACTAAACACGTCATATTTTATGGTAACTCTAGCTGCGGGAAACTGTAGTTTCTGTAAATTGTGGTATTTTTTGTTACAACAAAAAAAAAACGGTTCCAAGATAGTCTGCAACAAGAGTGACACAGTTACACGCGCTGACACTTTGCGCCGAATAAGCAACATGGAACACAAGCACCTCTACGAGACTACACGAGCTAACAATTTGCTGCAGTATGACCGCAACGCGACTTCGTTGCGGCCAGTATCATCGAACACGCATACGAACGGAGCCCGGCCGCGGCGGCATAATTAAACCTCTAAAACAATCGCAGCGGCATAACTAAACCTCTAAACATAACTAATGGTAGATGTAGGTGACGACGAGCGCGGCGAGCATGAGCGCGCAGGCGATCCCCTGGTCGATGGCCCGCCGTCGATCCTGCCCGTCGACTCGTAGTCGTTAGAACGGCCGTGCTTGGGCTGCCTGATCAGTCTCGGCACCGGCGGCAGGACGAAGAACACCGAGAGAAGAAGCGCGAGGCTTGTCGCCAAGACGTTGGATGATGATACCGCCATGCAAAACGGACCCGCAAAATCGGACGCCATGCCGTCCTACTCTCCTCTCGATCTAGCCGCTGGATCGAGTGGGATGGAGTGGAGTGTAATCGCTAGGAGGTGGTGTGCAGGGCGTGGCGCCGCGGATATATCGAGCAGCGGGCCGGCGCTGGACGAAGAAGGTGGCGCACTGGCGCGCAGGAGTGGACGTCTGGCTCAGCAGCCGCCTCGTTTGATTCCAGAGCACGTGATGCGAGCTGAGCACACTCCACTGACGGATGGACGGTGACGGACTCACGGGAGACTTGCACTTGCACCGTCGGCATTCGGCAGACCGTGGGTGGACTGCGTAGATTTCTACCAGGAGTGAAATCGAGTGTGTGTGGCCGCAAGGCTTAGGAAGACCGTGGACTACGTAGCTTTCTCCTAGAGGCCGGGCTGCTTTTTTTTTCTTTTTTTTGAGCAATAGAAGCCGGGCTGCTGGCTGACTGGCTACTGGAGTGGAGCATTTCGTTGGGACTGGCTGTGCTGTGCTGGGCTGGGCCATTTGTTACTATCACTGGGCCCTGCCAAATTGACAGCCCGTTTGAACATGCAGTAGTTCCACGGTGGTTTAAAATAGAAAAGTCGAAAAACTTACCAATTCCTTTCTTGATCTTAAAATTTTTTCGTTCCTTATTTGACACTTTCGCTCGTTCCGGCAGTTAACTCAGGCGACAGTACCTGTAAACAATAATATGTGTGTTTAATTAACAAAATAACATCCAAATCACCTCTAAAATTCATGAAATTTTTTGTAGTGATATAAAAGATAGAGATGAACTCATTTTACACAAAACCTAATATATAATTTAAAATATTAAAACTAAAATTCACCAAAATATGCTACTTTTAAAGACCATGTGAATTTTAAAGCATAAAAATTCTTTCCAAAAACTACGTAAAAATGATGATGATCTCTGCTGACTACTAGCACAGTCAGATGATGATGATCGTCATGTAACACATCATCACATCCATGGCGAGCCCCGGAGCTGGGTGACGACGGACTTGACGGCGAGGTACTTGTCGAGCTCGTACATGCCCTCGTCCGCCGAAGCCGCTCATCTTGCGCCCGCCGAAGGGGCAGTCGCTGCTGACGGCGAAGTAGCAGTTCACCCACACCAGCCCGGCGCGCACCGACCTCACCACCTGGTTCGCCACGTCCAGGTCACGCGTCACCACCCCTGCCCCCAGCCCGTACCGAGTGTCATTCGCCCTCGCGATCGCCTCCTCCACCGTCCTGCAATCATAAACAACGGCAGTTTTCTCGTCATCATCACAATGCATTTTGTTTTGGAGTTTTAGGCCGGGTTTATTACGTACTTGAACTTCATTAGGGACATGACAGATCCAAAGATCTCCTCCTTTGCTATGATCATGTCCTCCTGTTCGGGGGAAAGTACACCAAGTTCCCTCCCATGTCAGACGGTGAGAAATGTCATTTATTTGTGCAATTGCTCATGTGTAATCGTTGAATTTTTGCACCTTGACGTTAGTGAAAACTGTGGGCTCGATGTAGTAACCTTTCTGACCACAGGGTTTTCCTCCTGTCAGCAGAGTCGCCCCTTCCCTCTTGCCATGCTCAATGTAGCTGAGCACCCTCTCGTACTGAGCCTTGTCCACCTGCACATATATAGGAAAGAACAACCTTGTTACACTTCATAAAGTTCAGCCGGGAAAGCAGCAGGATCTATTGGTGCTTAGCAAGATCTGATGATACTTGACCTGAGGTCCCTGGTTGACACGAGGATCATTCAGAGGGTCTCCCACCACCCAGCTCTTCATCCTCTCCGCCAGCTTCTTCTCGAACCGATCGTAGATGCCTTCCTGAACGTACACGCGGCTCGCGGCGACGCAAGCTTCTCCCTGCGGACTCATCTCGACAGCGCGGATGATCAGTTCATCGAGCTCACAGATCATGTGTATGTCTGTAATGTACTGAAAGTCTGAAAATGAAATGCATGAGTGTGCTCACCTTGTTGAAGAAGTTTGCGCTGACGGCGACCTCGACGGCCATGTCGAGGTCGGCATCGTCGAAGATAATGAGCGGGGACTTGCCGCCGAGCTCCAGGGACACAGGCTTCAGGTTGCTCCTCGCCGAGGCCTCCATTATGAGGCGCCCGACCTCTGTGTTTCCAGTGAAACTGACCTGAAACGTGCAGGGAACGCCATCAGACTCTTGAGCTGCAGACCATGTAGTGCTGTTGGTTTCAGTTCAAGTACCATGTCAACTTTCATGTGGGACGCAATTGCAGCTCCTGCTGTTGGACCGAAGCCTGGCACGACATTGATCACCCCATCTGGGATTCCGGCCTGCAAGAACAGCTCTAATGCATCGTTCACAAATGCAGCTGTTGCAAGCAGTGAAAAGAAAATTAATGGTGGATCAAATTACAGCGATTTGCGCATAGTACCTGCTTGGCTAGGTTGGCGAGGTACAGGGCGCTGAGCGGCGTCTGCTCGGCGGGCTTGACGACCATGGTGCAGCCGGCGGCGAGCGCCGGCGCCACCTTGATGCCGAACATGGTGGTGGGGAAGTTCCAGGGGATGATGAGCCCGGCGACGCCGAGCGGCTCGCGGAGGGTGTACCCCTGGAGCTGGCCCTGCATCTTGAGCGTCTCGCCGTGGATCTTGTCGGCCGCGCCGGCGAAGTAGCGCAGGCTGCCGGCGGCGTTGCCGATGTCCACCGCCTTGGTGACGGCCGGGTGCTTGCCGGCGTCCAGGCCCTCCAGCGCGGCCAGCTCGTCGGCGTGCTGCTCCACCAGGTCGGCGAACCTCGTCATGATCCGCCCGCGTTCCTGCCATTGTTTCAGTTCGTTGGCCAATCGCAATCGAGAGATTAATTACATTTTCCAACGATCTTTAAGGATCGATTTGGATGAAATCGTTGTGATGAGTGCGAGTTGAAGAAGCGTACGGATCCAGACATGCGTGGCCATTCGCCATGGTCGAAGGCGTCCCTTGCCGCCTTAACTGCCAGGTCGACGTCCTCCTTGTCACCTTCAGCGACGGTAGCAATGACGTCCCCGGTGCGCGGATCCCAGGTCTCAAATGTCCGTCCTGGTGAACGAAGCATGACGATCTTGCGTTGGTGTTCGGCCAAGCAAACATAGACTTTTCTTTTGTAACGGAAGCATGTTTCTCTTTGAGAAGAAAAGTTTTTGGTGTACAATGCAAATAGAAACGTAGCCTAAAAGACGATTGTTGTACATTTTCGCCAGCAAATTAGTACGAGTAAGATACATCATCCATTCTAAATTATAGTTATGCTTTGACTTTTCTAAATACATAGTATTTGTATTTGTTATGCACCTAAATTTATTACACCATATCTAGATATAAAGTAAAAAATCAATGTAAATTTATTGATTTATCCAGAAAAGTATAATAAATTGTAATTTGGGACGAAAGGAGTATCATTTATTGATTTATCAAAAAATTTTATTTGTGCAATGCTATTGGCGCACGAGAAACCATTTTCCCGTAATTTAAACAAGAAACAACTAAATTTGCGTCAATTGCCGTCCAAAAGCATGGCAGAGAACGAAGTTGCCAAAAGACCATGGCTCTGTTCGGTCGAGAGAATCGCTTCTCAGATAAGCTGTGTGAATATGGAATTAACACTTATTTGAGAAGCGGGTTTGAACCAGCTTCTGCGTTTTAGTACAAATGAGAACGATGGGGACAAGCATGGCAAAAAAAAGCTACAAAAAGCGTGTGATTTGACTTCTAGTTTCAGCTTATTTTGGCCATAAGTTGAAGATAAGTTGTTCCAAATAGGGTCGATGGCATGCCACAATTTACACCAAATTTTTTGGAACCCGCTTTTCGTTTGGTAGAGGCAGCAGGGAATGAAACCAATAATTGTTTGTCTCCTAGGACTAGGAAAAGTCTTTTTCCCGGACAAGGCCAAGCAAACTACCTTGGTCCCCGAGGCTTGGACGAGCTTGCAAACGAACAGAGACCGCCATAGCATCGCTTCTAGAAGAAAGAGAGATGATAGAGAGGCTCTAGCGGTCAATTTCATGCACGGCACAAGAACGTCGTCGTTTGACAAAAGAATGGCTTGCCATTTTTTGTCGGTGCTGCGCATTATTGCACCCGGCCACCTCGCGCTGTCAAGCATGCACCCTCGTACCTGCAAGGACAGGAACCGAGATCACGGATGCCACAGGCGCGCGCAGACCAACCGGCGGCGGACACGGCACCGTGGGCGGCAGAGCGGGCAAGGACAAGGACGTTGCAGGTCTCCAGCCCGCCATGTCAATCTCAGCACGGAGATCTTTGACGTCGCAGAGGTGGATTGTCCGTGCTGTTACGAGGTCGTCGTCGTCGAGGACGAGGATTATCCCTCTCCTGTTACATTATGTTTAGAGCAGGAACGCTGGTGATATTGTGTTTATCGAGAGGACAAGGTGTTGGCGTCAACTAGGAAGGAGGGCCTCTATAATGGGCTTCAACAAAGAAAAGAGCATATAAGAGGATATCAGAAAGGACAGTGACGGAGCTAAGATTGCCGTGTTGGGAGGCTCATTCTCCTTCTGCTTCCTCCAGCCCCCCTTCTCCTTCCTCTTCTTCCATTTTTCCTCTCTTCTCCTTCCTTCTTCCCTATTCTTTTCAATAGAGCGCACGGCAGTAGGGGGGCTCAAGCCCCCCGCCCCACCCGCTGCCTCCGTCCCTGAGTAAGGGGTTTAACTCTTCGCGGTTATGCTAGTAGTTAGAAGCTTAGGTCTAACGGAACTATAAGAGTTTTAGAGGAGACAGGAGACAGATCTGACCCTAATCTCTTTTTTGTTCAACGAGTCTCTAGTCTCTTAACTGAGATCAAGGCCGGACGAGGCTCAATGCTAAGCTAGCGCGGGTAACTCGCTTCGGTCACCGTTTGTGACATGCAATGGCTAGTTTCTATAGATTTTCTGTCCAAGTTCGTTTTTTCTATACGTTTTCTTAGAAACGTAGTTTTTTTGTCTTTTAAGGTCGCGTCGTTCTGATGTACATACTTACGTAACTGTTCTTTTTCCTTCACGACAAGTTCTGAAAAAAAAACTTTAGACCTCGCAGAGATATCCGCCTGAATTTGGTTCAGCGTATCACTGAACTATCAATCAGACGAGTACGTCACCGTGAATTGTAACTACTGTAGGTCTAGTGACTAGTGAGGATGGACCCATTGAACAAGGCTCGCGGACAGTGGACATGTGAGACATGTCACGTTACGATAATTCTCAAGCAGTGCAGCTGTACCGCGTGAACATGCCGCTGAAACCTACAGAGCGTGACCACTAAACATCATATCCTGCCAATAATTCGCTAGCTAGCTAAGAACGCGTACAGTAATCCGGACGTGGTTCAGGATTCAGGCTGGAGTACGTACGTCACAGACAGCTCTTATCAATAATCGCTAGCTAGCTGGCCTGGGGGAGTGGTAAACTGGTAAACCGACATGCATGCATAGCTGTTGGATATTATTTCCAAAAAGGAAAAAAAATAGGATTATTGCCGTCAGGAAATCGTCGGAGCTCAGATCCCGATCGATCTCCATTTTGTAGAGAAGAAAATAACCAGACTAGACTGCACACTACGCCCAACGGAAGCAAGACGAAGAGAGAGCGAGATAATAGTACCCGAGACGGCGTCGACGAAGCAGCCGTTGATGAAGAGCTTGGTGAACCTGATCTCCGGCATCTGGAACGGCGGCGCCCCGCCCTTCTTCTCTTCCTCCTCCGCCGCCGCCGGCCGATCCGTGCCGCCGCCATTCCTCTCGCTGACGCTCCCCATCGCCGCCGCGCTCTCCGCTTCTCTCTCCTCTCCGCTCGCTTGCTCTGGGACTGGCCGGGAATCGAATCGCGTCGTGCTGTCTCGCCGTGAGGAGGAGGAGGAGGAGGAGAACGGACGCGGCCGGGGGTCGTGGGATTTAAAGACGCAAAGGCTGCTGCCTGCAGGCAAGAGGCCTGCCGTGCCGTCCCCGGCTGTCAATGGATCTTGTCCATTTGTCATTTGCGCTGAGATCACCCCCGCCCATGCGGCACGGCCAGAACCAGATGCCCAGACGGGGCCGGATGCATGCAGCCTGCGGCCGCCGTGACGCATGCGACGAGCCGACGACCTTGATTTCATTCCATCTCGTCCTGCCTGCACGGCAGCGGCTAGTCTATCACCAGCATTTAATCCTATCATTAATAATATAATCTTTGTAAGTACAGTGCCCCTCTCGTATGTGTCGACTAAAAGAAAGAGAAAAGAAAAGGGAATCCCTCTTGTGCATCATGCTGCTGCAGGCAGGCAGGCCGCGGCGGGAGTAGCGAGTGGGTGTATCTGGATCCCTATCATTTACTAGCCGTTTCTTTTCGTGCATGGGCCCTTTGGAGTGGGACACTGGGACTACCAATTTGCTCATGAGGGGATATTTGGGCCTGCCCTACGTAAGGTGCTGCCAGCAAAAAGGTCTACGAGGTGAGTTTGCGGCCCATTACGGGAGGGTTTGAATGTTTTCTTCCTATATTTTACTTTTGTTCTTGTTCTTCTTTCTTTTCCCCATTTAATCTTCTTTAAAATATTTTTTATGCCAATTATCTTTTTATCTTAGTTTTCTATAGATTTTATGTATGTCCTATGTTAGATGTTAACATATTAGGACTTATTTTCGATCTAGGCATGTATTTAAATTGACCCGACAATTAAATCAATCATTCTCCGCTATATTTTGATTGCTCAGATACTTATTTTTTTGTATTGTGATATATAGTTCAATTGTTCCAGTAGTAGATAATCATTTCCAACATTATATTTTGAGTGCTCACATAGTGAAAGTCAATTGTTCTATGACACATAATTTTATTTATACTTTATTCATTTTATTTAATTTTTATCATTTTATTTCCCCCTTTATGTTTCGTAGTAATTGTCTATAAACTAATTTTGGCTTTTGAAAAAGATGTAAAAAATTGTCAAGATTATTTTTGTTGTACTTGTTGTTCTGTAGTACTTTTAAAACCATCTTTATGTTACTATATTTTATTGGAATTCAGAAAGGGTGAATCAATTTTACAAAACTAAGCTATTATATCATGACGCATCCTAGATTACATATTTCCTGTGACTTCGTTTCGCATAACTGCACTTTTAGACTCATAAAGTGTATTTTTTTTGTGAATACAAAAATGAGCAGAAATTGTGCAAGGTATAAATTTGTGACATGAGCCAACAGAAAAACATAGTCATGTGAAGATGATTTTTTGAAATGTAGTTTCACTATATGTTTCCAATTGCAATATATTTTTTGTGAAATTTACTTTTGTATTTTTTACCATAACGGTAGTGTGACCGTTCAAATTTTTGCCATGCCTAGAGGAGACTTGATTTTCATGCTAGGTCAAGTTTTTTTTTCACGAAAGACCGGTACATATGGAGACACAGGTTGCACACTCATCCATATGGATACGTATATGGAAATCCTATCCGTATGAGCACATCCGGAAGACTGGACCAAAAAAATCTGATCTTTAGATTCACGAAGTCGCCATGACTCATTTTTATAAGCACATCTAGATGATCAGATCAACAAATCCGATCTTTAGATTCATAAAGTCATCATAGGTGCACCGATATCAGCAGAAATGTCGACTACCTACCACTGAAAGAATAATTTTTAAAAAAATAAGATACTTATACTGAATCGAGTATTCAAACTCATCCTTGCTTTGTAAAACAAGACAATATTTGACAATCGAAAAATTTTTAGAGAAGGATGGGCATTTTCAAACATTCATCTAATCGAAAGCAAAGTAAAACAGTGGGAGAAAACCATTTCTCTTAAATCAAAACCGTGGGCGTCTTCAATCCGGTGGGTATCCATTCCATCGTAAGAACGTAAGATACCGCCGCCAAATACCACCATCTTCGACACAACATGTCGACATGCCCGTCCACCACGCAGGCTCACCGACACCTGGGGCCCGCCGAATCCCGGCTCGCCACCCGATTGCCCCGGCCGGCGGAGCGTGGCCGGTATAAAGCGAGCGTGTCGCGTGAGCCACACGCGCGCACATATCTCGCGTGTTGCCGCAGCAAGTCAACTCTCAGCCAACGAGAAGTATCAAAAAAGGAAGAAAAAAAAACTCAGCCGACGAGCGCCGCCGCGGGTGGTTTTGGTGCCCCGGGCCGGACGGGATGCAGTCGCTGCAGGACAAGGCGTCGGAGTGGAGCGGCGTGGCGACCGCCGACGCCTTCGCCATCGACGACGGCAACATCTTCGAGTCCCTCGGCGGCACCCCGCAGCCCTTCGTCGACCTCTCCACCAATTTCTACACCAGGTCCGCCCTCGCGCCCCTCTGTTCCTCTGTTCCGCCGCCTCGGTGCTGTGATCCAATCCGATCTAGATTTTCTCCCCGATTTTGCCCGGTTGATGTTCTGATGGTTCCGTGGCCGTGTGTTAGGGTGTACGAGGATGAGGAGGAGTGGTTCCGGGAGATATTCGCGGGGTCGAAGAAGGAGGAAGCCATCAGGAACCAGTACGAGTTCCTGATCCAGCGCATGGGCGGCCCGCCGCTCTTCTCCCAGAGGAGAGGTAACGGATTTACTTGCTTCTTCTAGCATGACACTCCTCGTCTCTGAACTGTGAGGCTCCATGTGATTTACTACTTGGTTGAGGACTTGCGGTTTGGAGCAATTGATGATTGAGCTCATCGGCCACTTACTGAATTGAGCCAAGGATGAAGTGAGGGATGATTCATCTGTTGTGATTTTTGTGGCGCGAGTTGTTTAGTTTGGCCATGTGAAGGAATTTTTGCTTTATTTCTCCTTGCGCAGCCAGTAGTGTTTCTGAAACCTGACAAATACATGATCCGATAATCAGTTAAGAGGGGACAAACATGCCGTTCTTTCTGTAGATTATTCACTTGCCACCAATGGTGATGTTTATGCATCTTATGGACTATCTACTGCCAATGCTTCAATAGAATCACTCACTGGTTGATAACAGCTTTCACGTCTAAAATGAGAGAATTTCGGTCAGCATGTGAAAAACACAACTTGATGGGGAACCATTCCTTGAAAATCCCATCTTTTAGTTGAGAAAAATGAGTGTGTGTAATTCACCCCTACTTGCATTCTCATTTATGTTTTCATTCTGGCCTTCTATCGACGCATGTTTCGTCCAACCAGCAGCATACCCTGTTAGTCTGTGACAGTAGTATGTTTCCGCCTGGTGATTCAATTTCTTTTACTTATATATTTAATATTTGTCAATGATATTCATTTGAGTGATTCATGTCTGACAGACCGAGAGCACCCAATAATGATCTATTATTTTTCACATTCATAAACTGTTGGTCCACTGATCTGCTGGTCTGTTCGTTCATCGACGGGGGGAATGAAACATTTTCATTTTCAGTTTGTACTTGGTTGGCTTTATCCTTGACCAGACACACCTATTTTACGAATAGTACATTAGTTTAATTCCCCATTCAGGTTTATTTGTCTGCTGCAGTCTCTGATGGAGTATTGGACTGAACAAGTTTCATTTAACGTTCCCTGCCGTCTTGCTTGTCTGTTTAGTTAGATGATTTCACACGAAAAGACTGAACAAATCAATGTCTCCACGCTGTCACTTTTGTTCTGTTTCTGTTTAGTGTGCTTAACATTCTGTACTGATCCAGTGTCAATGCTCTTGTACTTAGTTTTTTGTACTCAGTTTGCTGGAGGGAATTTAGATTTGTAAGACCTCTCTGCCTGATTTCTCTTGCAGGACATCCTGCTCTTATAGGACGACATCGACCTTTCCTGGTGACCCACCGAGCTGCAGAGCGGTGGCTTCACCACATGCAGCAAGCTTTGGATGCAACTGGAAGCATAGATGCTGACTCAAAAACCAAAATGATGAACTTTTTTAGGTCTGCATAACGACTAAATTATTGCTGTTTTTGTCATAACTAAACAATGATTTCCCTGAGACCCTATCATTTGTTTTCTTTTTCCAGGCACACTGCTTACTTCCTCGTTGCTGGCAATGAGATGACAAGGCAACAGGGCCAAGGAGTGGCCTGCAAACATGCTACAAGCAAACCAGCTGAATAACTATACTAGCCATAGAGCTAGTAACCATCTGAATAACGAATGATGCAACCCTTTGTCCACCGCACCATTGTAGAATCCCATACACATTGGAGTTGTTGGAGTACAAGTGAATTGCCCTCCACAATCCACATTCAGATAAACAATGGCGCTGACTGTTTGTAGGCTTTATAGCCACTCTTGATCAGAGAGCGTACTCAAAATTGATAATTTTACCTTATTCCAGTATGTGTTTATTCTTTGTCTCTTGTGCTTGGGAGTTATATATAATAATGCAGCATGCGAGGATGCCCCTTTTGCAAATTCAATTCCGATTACACGGCAGCTTATCTCATCAGTCCAGTGCTACTAGCATCGCATCAAAAGAAAACCCTGTTGGCTTGACTTATTCTTATCCAGCCAATAATATTTTTCTCTCACACCGAATTAGCATAAGCCACCAGTCAACAGTATTTTTCTCTCACAACAAATCAGCATAAGCCATCAGTATAAATCAAGCGAACATGACCAAGAGCTATCTTTCGCAAAGAAAAAAAAGGAAAGAAAAGAGCTACCACGGTCTACAAGGGAAACTTGCAGCTCAACATGCAGAGTTAGCTCAAGGAGAGACTTTTTACTCGCTGCCGATGTGTTTATTAATTCTGAAGGTATACGTTTCACATCAATGTCACGGCACCTGGCAGCAGTGCCGTCGTCCATTGATGTTGTCCGTTTTAGGTACAGGAAGTTGTGCTTGTGGACCTCAGGCAGCCATCAGGGCTGAGGGTGCTTCTCCACTTGGTGCAATGGTGGTGGAGGCGCCGTGGCCCGTGGGTACCACCCGGCGGCTGACGGCCACCAAGGCGAAGTCTACCACGGGCGCAGAAAAGACACCGATGAACACTACCAAAAAAAGCTTTTTAGGGGCGGTTGAAAACATATTTTCAGCAGCGGGTGAAGCGCCCGCGCTCACTTTTCGCAGCTACAAATAGCGATCTGTGGGCGCGGGCGTTGAACCCGCACCTAGAAATCAATTTCTAGGCGCGGTGATTTCTAGGCGCGGGTCATGGCGTCACCCGCGAAATCGATTTAAAAAAAAAAGCTCCCGCCGGAGCTGCATGGCCGGCCGCCGCCGCCTGGGAGCCATGCTCGCCGCCGGGGCTGCCCGCCTGCATGGCCCGGCCGCGCCGCCGCCTCGGAGCCGCGCTCGCTGTTGGGCCCGCTCGCATGCCTCGGCCACGCCCGCGCCCTCGGAGCCGCACAGCCACGCCGCGCCATGGCTGGGGCAGTCCTCGCCGGTCGCCCCTCAGGCCTCAGCACACATTGCAGTCATCTGCAATCTGGACGTTCCCTGCTTGAGCATCCGTGGCAAGGACGATTGGTTTTGAGCTCAAAGTAACATCACATGCAAACCAAGAAACTATAGACGCATTGACGAACAGAAGCTATTACCGGCCACCGCACCGCGCAGCTCGTAGGGGCCAGCTCGCCGCGCCGCCCGTCCGGAGGGGCCGCTCGCCGCGCCGCGCCTGCTCGCCTAGTGGGGCCGGCCACCGCACCGCGCCGCGTCGCCCGTCCGGAGGGGCCGCTCGCCACGCCACGCCTGCTCGCTAGTGGGGCCGGCCACCGCGCCGCGCCGCACGCGCGCAGCCCGTAGGGGCCTGCTTGCCGCGCTGCGCCGCCGGTCCGGTGGGGTGGGGAGAGATATGAGGGAGAGAAAGGATAAGGAGAGGGGCCAGCGCGTCCACACGTGAAAGGATAAGGAGAGGGCCTGCTCTTGTTTTTTTTTTGAAGTGTTGATCTTTAGCTGCGGGTCTCCCTCCCAGCCGTGGCTGCAAATGAACTCTATTAGTAGGGGCGGACGATCCCGTGGCCCGTGTTAGTTGGTGTATTATTAGCCACGGGTCGGATGCTACAGTATTGTCTTCGTTCTCTAGCGACGGGTCGGATTCACGCCCGCGCCTAAAAAGAAAACGTGCCGCTCTTAAAAACCAATTTTGTGGTAGTGGAAGTCGCTCGGTGTCCCGAAGGAGGGCAGGACAGAAAAGACACCGCACCAACGCCCGGAATTGGGGTTTCACACAAAGAACGTGCCCTCTCTCAACCCCTTCTCTACACACCCAAATAAAGATAGGTAGAAAGCACCATAACAATACCTCCAGGAAGAAAATGGTGGCCAAGGGCGTGCTGCAGTCGCCATCGGATCGGAGATAAGTAAAGCCCGAATAGAAGGGAGGCCATTCTCTGTGCTGGTTTTATATGAATTTCAACATCTCATTGAATCATGTATTCATGTGCCAGATAGGTTGAATTTATAACATGTCTGGAAATTTATGAAAGAGTGAGTTTCATCTAGAAAACTTAGTATACACGTTTACTTATGTCATGGAAACGAAATTGAACTCTCATTGGACCAATTCATTCCATCAGTATGCATCATCTTTGATGAGTGCGGCGCGCGATCTCCGCTTGTTGGCCTGAGGGAGCTCGAGTGCTCGACACACAGAACACCCAAGGATGAAATCTGCTCTCCTGAGCAACGGATCTTGCAATGTTTTCTTTCCTTTTTCCTTTTCTATCTATTATTTTAGTTTGCACGGTCAGTTGGTCACCGAATGAACAATCTGGAGAAACTCAGGGATCACAAGCTGACATAACACAGGCAAAAAGCATAGAATTTACTAACTGGCAGTCTGACAGTTGACACCCATATGAAGCTGAACCTAAAGTAAGATTATTTTGCCCCCATCACCCCGTTCTCTTTGATCCTCTCAATAACATTTGCACCTTTGCCTACCGCGTCATCGTAGGTCCGCTGTAACTCTTCCACCAGATCCTGCAACGCCATGGCTGAAGTCCCACCGGGGCTCACCGAGGCCTTGGCAGCTTGCTGCGCCCACGCCGCCCTCTCCCGCATACCCCTCGCCGACTTGCCCTCCGCGTCCATCAGCTCCCGCACCTTCTCCTCCACGTCCGCCCTCCCGACGACGCCGCCCGCGCCATCCTTCACGCCGACCCTGACGCCGACGCCCAGGATGTTCGCGGCGTGCCTCGCGTTCAGGTGCTGCTCGGCTATCATCGGCCACGCCAGGATCGGCTTCCCGGCGGCGAGGCTCTCCATCACCGAGTTCCACCCGCAGTGGCTCACGAACCCTCCCACCGCCCTGTGGGCCAGGACGCTTCTCTGCGGGACCCACCCGCGGACGATCCGGCCCTCGGGCCCCACGTCCGCCGGCGGCGACCACGTGTCGGACCGGACCGCCCAGAGGAAAGGGTGGCCGGACCGCACCAGCCCGTGCACCAGCTCGTCGAGCTGCTCGTCCGTGACGTGGGCCTGCGTGCCGAACGACACGTAGACCACCGACCCCGGCTGCGTCGCCCTCTCGTCGAGCCACGAGAGGCAGCCCTCCGGGTCCTGCTCCTTCTCGCCCGCCGCCGCCGACATGTCGCCGGCGGCGGCGAGGAACAGCGGGCCCACGAGCCAGGCCCGGGCTCCCGGCTCGTAGAACGACTCCAAGCCCGGCACGTAGTCCTCGTCCACCGCGGCGAAGCTGTTGACGAGGACGCCCCAGCTGCGCACGTCCGAGTCGCCGATCTCGCGCACGAAGAAGCGCGTGAACGGGTTGTCGGGGTCGGCCCTCTTGGCCACCCCGTCGGGGACCTCCTCGGCGCTGACCACGACGTGGTCCGGCATGGCGGGCACGCGGAGCTGCGCGCCGGGCACGAAGCTGGCCGGCGGGGCCGCGGCGAGCGCCTTGCAGATGGCGGAGGCGAAGCAGGACATGCCGTTGAAGACGACGCGGCGGACGCCGGCGTCGGCCGCGGCGCGGCGCGTGAACCCGAGGAAGAAGTCGGAGACGAGCGCGAGCGGCGGCGACGGGAGCGACGCGAGGAACTCGGCGAAGGGGACGCGGAGGAGCGCCGTGGCGTGGAGGAACGCCAGGTGCAGCGACGGGGAAGGGAGGGCGTCGGTGGACTCGACGCCCGCCGGCAGGCGGCTGCGGGCGAAGGCCACGTTGCCCGGCGTGGTGACCAGGGTGACGCGGAGGCTCCTGTGGTGCACGGAGAGGGCCGTGGCGAGGTGGAGCAGCGGGAGCATGTGGCCCTTCGCCATGAACGGGAAGATGACGATGTGGTCGCGGCCTGAACCTGACACCGGCACGTCGCTGCCGGCGCTGTGCGCCGCGGTGGCGCCGTTGGCCATGGCAGGGTCGCCGCTGGTGGTGGCAGCGTTGTAGATGGCAGGGGCGCCGCCGTCGGTGGTAGTAGCGGCGTTGGCCACGTCAGTGTCGCCGTTTGCGTAGTGGATGACTTGGTAGTTGGATTATATTTATAGGTGTTTTTACATCTTCATGATGGATCTGTTGTGTCTGTTAGATCTCACATCAGCTAGTTGCGAACATACCGGCTTTGATCGAATCACCCTACATGCTGCATCATCTTGTGCGTGAACAACCAAGGGATATCTCCGCTTATCTGGGGTGCACGCGGCTCATGCGCTGCCCGGGCTGCCGATCGGTTTGACTCTGTATCATCCATCGTTTTGGAGAACGGACTTGGCCTTCTCATCCAGAAACACATACATTCATGCGTTCCGTGTGAGAGATTGGTTGGGTTTGAGGATTTTTTTTGAAATAATAATACTGTAATGATTAATTGTAAAAATAGGTGCTGAAATGCAAGAATTACAGAAATGCTGGTCAGTAGGCCCTTGGAAAGCCGATAAGCGATGCTTAAAGAGCCGATAGCCCACGTGGAGGTGATGTGGCAAATTGCTCCACCGGCTGCGGGTGCTGTCGACACCGACAGGTCTTATCGGTCAGCTGACGATCATCTGGTCCCACCTAATATAGTTGCACACATAAGCGTGGGTAATCGGCACCGACGGGCCTCCCAGCTGTTGGTAAGCCAATTAATCAATCGGTCGGCTGCTAGCCGATAGGTTGCAGGAAATTTAGTAATTTCTTTTAGAAATAGGGAAGAGAAGATCGGTCGGCCTAGGTTGTAGGTACCTTAAAATTTAGTATATTTTTGATAAATAGAGGGAAGACTGATGAATTAAACTTTGCCATCGTGGTTACTGGTAGTTTGTGTTGACGAAGAAGGTAGAGTGTGAGTTGTATTTGAAGAGTGGTGGAGTTCATTGGGCATGTGAAATGATAGTAGGCTCAGAGCATATTGATAGGCGTATTGGGTAGTCCCATCCGTCTGAAAAGGCTAATGCTGAACATGATTCATAGACTGCACCAGCATAGAAATGTACACTGCAACTTTGAAGGGTAGCCTGCACCGGCCTAGTAAAGTTAGAGCATAGCCTATGCCGTCAGGCCTACACTACACCGGTCTATGCGTTTCGTACATAGACTGCATCCTCTGCTCATGAAACAATACATGTCATGAAATTTCATGAAACCATACAAAGAACTAGCACATAGGGCGGCTTTGACGAGGCTACAATGTTTAACCATATGTCATGAAATGAAACATGTCAACATAAATTATACAAACCAAATAGCACAATAGTAACGAAGTCACTAGCGGTGGCCCCGCTTGTGAGCAAGTTGGTCCGAAGGGAAAGTGAAACGGGAAGTAGCACATTGGTTATGGACCAACGGCTCGTCAGGTGTGGCCTGCTCCTCCTCCTCGTCCTCTTGAGTAAATTGCGTGGGGGGGGGGGGGGAGGGGCACCAGGCATCTGCGTAGGTCCAACCACCTTGTGTCCTCCCCAAAGCAAGTCACCCCGAAAGAAACTACCCGTACTACCGAAGGCATTGGCAACAATAGCTGGGTTCGACGGTACTGGAGCTGCAAAATTATAGGTAATAAGAACATATTAATCCATATTTTGTACTGCCTGGTGGACCCGGTGCAGCTGACTCTTCGTATTGATTTTCTCAAGTATTTCAGTCATCTTCTCACAATACAACATTTTTGGGTTCTGCATAACCTGACATGCCAATCGGCAGGGGCGGAGCCAAGGGGGGGCTAGCAGGGGCCATGGCCCCTCCCAAGGCTGCACACTTGCAACTTATACATATTATTTTAGTTAAAGAAATATAGAAATATTAGTAAAGTTTTATAAGTTCTCACTACATGAGACGCAAGAGCTCTTTTCTTTTGCGTATTGTTGATGAGTACTAGTTTGCTAGGCCTTCTCATATTGCAATTGATTCAACCTGCTGGCACATCACCTCTATTGGCCCTACTAGTATAGTTCCCAAATCCTACTTTGAGCATATATACACCAGCACCGGCGTACAGACAAACGACAGCGCTAGCTTGGCCAGCTGAGCTGAGCAGCCATGCTCGCCAAGCTTGAAGCCGTGTTCCGTAGTACTAGACTATTATATTTTTAAGAATAATGGTGAGATTTAATTTATTTATTTTGGTTGCCTAAGTGTATTATTTGTCCGAGTGATAGTGTTCTGTATTTATATAACTAGCCAGTCATAAAAAATAGATAGTATGTGTTTTAGTATAGGGGTTGGGATGAGTAATGTTGTCACGGCGCATACATGGGTTCAACATTTGCGATGGGTCATTTCACGTGGCCTCCCCTAAGTTAAATTCCTGGCTCCGCCCCTGCCAATTGGTAACGCTATTTCATACAACCCCGAAGTATGCACTCCACAATTGCAACTAGTGGAAGAGAACGACTAGCCTTCAATACCCAATTGTAAACCTCAACAAGATTTATCGTCATAATACCAAAGTGTGAAGCATCAGTGTCTGCAATCAATGCCCACTTTTCAAGAGGCTAAATTTTTATCCATTCGGAGAACGTTTTAACCGCCCTTCCACCCTTCCTCCTCCTGCTTACTTGTCTTGGTTCATCGGGTAATGGCTCCAAACCCTGTGGCTCCTCATCCCTTGCAACAACTAGTTTCATACGAACTTCTTGCATATGCTTGCTAGTGAGTTTATGTAGTTCTACCAAAATTTCATCGAACTTTGCTTTCTGATTTTGTTTCCACAACGTCTTAATAAGATCCATAAGACGTTTGCTTTTGAATTGACTACAGAAATTTGCCTCTAAATGTCTTATGCACCATCAGCTATGAAGGTCTTACCAGTGAACATCTACATTGTTGTTCTTTTGTAACCTTTTGACTGCCGCCATCAAACCTGCATGCTTATCATGTAAGACGCAAACATTTGGCCTTTCACATACAACTTCCCGCTTGATCAAGGTAAGAAACCACAACCAGCTATCGGTGTTCTCGGATTGCACAAATGCAAAGGCAATTGTCACAACCATGGTATCCCATCAACACCAATGCATATTAATAGCTGCCCTTTATACTTTTACGTCACAAACGTCCCATCCATGCAAAGAACCGGCCGACAATGCTTGAAAGCTTCAATCATACAACCAAAAGACCAAAATGTACGCTTCATAATCCTCTCTCCTTCATCATTGAAGTAGTCATCAATATCAATAATGGTTCCAGGGTTCCTACTTTGCAACAACGCACTAGCAGATTAGGCAAGTGCTGGTAAGAGTCCTTATAACTCCTTAATCTCCACTCTAACACCTTTTGTTCCAATTTCCATGCCATATCATATGTAATCTCATACCCATACCTATTCTCCATTGCTAACATATATAATTTGGAACGGGGACATTGAAGCCTTCTTCACTATCTTAGAGTACATCTGCTGAGCCACAAAGTCGACGGTCATGTTCCTGTGCTTTTCTAAAGTCCCACTAAACTTGCATGAGTGTCCAACAACAATGGAGGCTACAAAGTTACTCTCCACCTTCGGCAAAAAAACATGCACTCGCCAAGTGCATCCTGGGGACATACACTTCACATCATATGTTGTCGAGTTCGAAATCACCACCCGAATGGTTTCTTCTCTGAAAATGCCCACTTCTTCACCACATGTTGTAGATGCATCTTATCATGAAACAACTGCCATTCAGTGACAACAACTTTACCATACTCCCAAGATGAATGGTGACCATCGTTAACTGTGAGTCCATCCATAGACAAGTTGTCCCATTCCATCGGTACATTGGTTTCATCATTAAATTTTGAGCCATATCGTCCATCAATAAAGGCTCGATACTCATCGTCATCCAACTCCATCTGGTCAACAATGTTCTCATCAACCTCGCCCTAATCAACATTCATTGTCGAACAAATACCATACTCATCATCATCATCATCATCATCGTTTTCTATATGCTCTTGATTTTCTTGCACAATCACCCACTACTATTGACAACTATGCTCAAGAACCACGATGTTGTCATCCATAGCCTCTGTTGTGCTAGATTCGCCTTGTGTGCTATTTACCAAATCGATTTCAACAAGCAATACATGATTAAATTTGAATTGTTCATGCAAGGCCATCCATACAAATCCCCGCCAGCATTTAGAATTTCTCAACTCATATAATTCCCAGTTCCAACCATTCTCACGCTGTCTAGGAATAACACTACTAACTTTAAACCTTTGTTGCATCAGATTCACTTGCAAAAAATTATCCAACCACCCTAGCATGCCGTGACGTCTCATCTCTAATGGGTTTCTCACATTTGTGTCCACAAATGGATATGATGTAGACTAGGGTTCCCGATCTTCCGAAAGGACCTGATAACTATCGATTTGACGGAGACGAAACACAAATCGATCCGACTTCCAAACAACACGTTCCGAACCCCGCAACCGCAGCACCACGTATCCTTAGGTTATCAACCGGCGTTGCATGGTTGACCTTGCCAAGAAGGCTAATCCTTGCCTGCGAATCAAAGAACACAAGCAAGAATGAGAAAGAATGCAACACAATTGCAGATGAATGATTAAGCACATGAGTTGGGGTCTCACAAACCGACGAAGCGGCGAAACTGTTCTTGACAGAATAATCTAAGCAAAACCTAAACCCTAATGGTTGACATCGGCTAACTAATATAGACTCAGGGGTCGTGGAAAGACCCCTGGTCGCGCCCCTAGTGGGCTTCCACACGATACACGACCCAAAGGCCAAAAGACGGCGACACAACACTGAAACAGATTTTGGACGTCAACTTGTTTTGTCAATTCTCGATGACGCCATTGGAAAGGTTATCTTCTTAGCTTTCCAAGCATATAAAGAACATCCAAATCTGAGCCCGTATGTGACCTGGGCGTCCGTTTTAGCGCTGACTGCTCCTGGACTCCGAGGTGGACTCGAAGTCGACTTGATTTGGGCCTCCACCTTGCCTTGCACGCCCTTGCTGGTCCTCTCCCCACCTTGAAGTCCTCCAACTATCCTCTGGTCCTCTCCATGGTTCCTAATTATAATATACTCATTAGGTAGCAATCTATTCTCATAATAATCACATAAAGAAATACTTAGAAACGAGCTCACCTCTAAATTCAATTGTCGCGCGCGAGCTCTAGTGATTGGACCTTGAATGATCAATGGAGGATTGTCGTGTGTATCCGTAGGAGTGATGTCCTCATCAAGATAGTTGCTTAGGTCCCCATAACCACAATAATTGATGTGGCCATTCCCATGATGAATTCTGACATCAACTAAATCCGAATCCATACCTGATTGAACAACATACTAGTAAGATTTTCTAAATTTATCCACTGCTTCTACTCATTTTTTACTACAATTCTTAACCTAACATATCACTATCTATACTCACTATGCATATGTATTCTAAATTTTGAAAAACTTAACTTCGCTACTATCAAAAAAAATACCTCAGTGCACTGCTGACTGCCGCCCAAGTTGCCGTGCCCTGTCCCCGGGCCGTGTGCCGGCGCACCCCCGACTTTGCTGCTTTATGGAGTCTTTGGAAAATGAGAAATGAAATGTGCTTTCAAAATTATTTTTGGCAGAACTTGGAGCAACTCTTGCAGAGGGTGGTGGTTTTGGCTCATAATTGGATAATTCTATGCCCTCTGGAGGGGAGGGAGGAGGCCTCACTAGAAGTCATATCAAGTTTAAGATGTCGTGCAAACAGAATAGAGAGGCTCTCCTGGCCGGAAGCGGTATAGATGCTGATTTTGCAAACTATGTGTTGGAAGGTGGTAACATAAATGATGCCACTGAACACAATCCTGAGAAATGGAGGAACTGGTTTCATGAAGAGGGAGTCCTTGAAGGGATCATGAAGCCGGGGAAATGGATGGACCTCAAACTACTGATACAACCTGACAACGGGAGCAAGCTGACAGAGAGAATGGTGAAGATGGCGGAAGAGGTACATAACCAGGAGATGGAGGGCATGGCGGCGGCTTGATAACATGTTGTCATATTTTGGGTGTGTTTCTGGTTATTGAATTTGTATGTGTTGGTCTCAGTTACCTATGTGTGTGGCGTGTTTTGGCTGGGGACTGATCGTCGGCGTGTAATCGCTGTGGTGATGCTGTAAACTGTTAATTGTTCTTGTCTTTTAAGTAAGGCAGGGGTCATCTGGCCCTGGAACTCTAAAAATAGTCGATTAGCCTTATTGGCTCTCTCCAAGTCGATAAGACCTGTCGGTAGCTGTCACGCGCCGCCGTCAACTTACCTAGAACTGTCCATTCCAGCATGGACAAACTCGGGTGATCAGTTCTTCGGAGGTGCTCATAGGGGTAGGGTTTGCGTACGTGTATTCATAGGGGTGAGTGTGCGTGCGTGTGTGAGCGTCTGCGTTGTACTGTGTAATTCTAAAAAAAACTTGTGGTCTCCTGGCTAGCCGATTAGATCCAGTCGGCTTCTCCGCAGCCGATAGGTGCCCTCGGGTCTCAACAACCGATTGGCCAACATTTCTATAATTCCTGTATTTCAGCATATTAATATATTATTATTTCAAGAAAAAATTCTGGTGCCTGCATGCTTGCGCGTCAAAGCAAAGATGATGCATGCGCGTGGAATGGAAGCTGAAGTGTGTAGAGTGAAGATGCATGCGCATCAAAGCATTGTATCTTATATATCCTGTATCGGAATTAGTATGCAGTCCTGAACGTACGTTCCATACGCACCTCGGTTTAAGGACAAATGATCGAAGTGCTAGAAGAGGGCGGGAAGATGAAGAAATGAATTGGAAAACCACCTTCGTAGTGTGCTACTTCTCCGTTTTCCTCTGACGGTGCTTGCTTGGAACTGATGCTGCAAATGTATTCTTGCCATTGGTTGAGGAACGGTACTCAACAACGCAATTTCTAAAATCGCTTCTGTAGCATATCATAGATTCTAAAACCACCAGTAAGAAATCCTTAAAAACGGCCAGTACAAAGTTCTTTCGCAGTAGTGTACAACTGTACATTCTTGCATTATTATTACAACTCAGACTTGACTGAGCACCTAACTAAGCTCCAGCTCAGTTAAGAAGCAAAATTTGCTATGACTTTCTGTACTGCCTTAGATATCTCTGCGGAGATAAGCTCGCACTGCCATACAGCTCATTCATGAACAATCTACGCTTTGTTGCCAACTCTTCTTTCGCTCCATATACGTGCTAATAACGTGCAAGCTCATCTGTCCGAACGTTGCATGCGTCTCTCTTTCCAGCTCGTAGTATGCAACACATAAGACAGAGCAATACTACCATCTGTCAAGTCTCTCTCTCTTTCTCTCTCTCTCCCCCCTCTCTAGGCGAGCGGATGACCAGCGGAGGAGAAAGAAAAAAGAGAGAATGCCACGTGGGTCTCACAATATGTCAGATTCCACGATTGCTAGAAGTCAGTGTGCCATATGTCACTTCCTAGAACATGGCGTGGATAATTTAAACCTAAATGATCTACTCAAATAGTTTAGCCTAAAATGTACGTGGACTCCAATGAGAATTTTCTAATAGTTTAGGATAAAAAATCTTATAATTTATGACGGATAAATTTTATCAAAGATCACTCAAAATCATCATAAAACATTGTTTATGACGTTTCCAGACTCTATTATATATTGAGCATCACATATTAACTCGCGTGACGGATCTATAAAATCTTCGCAAATTGAAACAATCCATGACATTAGGCACGCATAGCCCAATGCAAACCTAGTGTTAGTGACGAAAATAAACATCATCACAAATGTGGGCTAGTATTCATCATAAATTAAATACCCATATCATCATGAATGTGACACGACTGCTGACATGGATGCTAACATGGCTGCCGACAAGGACGATGATGTGGCTGCTGTCAAGAAAGATGTCATGGCTGCTGATATGGAGTATGGACAATGAAATCCCATCACAACCCATTTTCTTAATGGGCCAATATCAAAAGCGGATCAGAAATATAATGAAATTTACTTTTATTTAGGAATGAAACAAAAAAAATGAAAGTTGTATCATGCTGGGAAAATCCAAAATGAGAGGGCATTAATTCCCCTCCCTAAGGAATTAAAATAATATAGATATGTAAGGATTGCTGGTTTCCAACTTACCTGCTATGCATTAATTACCTCTTTGAAATAAAATAATGTGTATGTTCCCACCTAACACCTTCTCCACGTTCATTCTTCTTACTTCCCCCAGATCCAAACCAAGACGGCCACCAGTATTTCTCTATCTCTTCGCAAGAAGAATTTCCGACCACCACTCAGCAGATTATTTTTCTTGCGCTGTAAGCTCTTAAATCTCTTCCCTTGCTACTCTACATTATTTTCTGTTTCGCTGTGTGATTTCTTTTGTGATGAGAACACGGTCGATCTGGTGTTTGCGTGTAAAGTTTAGCTTGGTTTGGAACCATTGATTTTTCTTTATTGTTATGATCTGAAGGCTTCTTGATATTGATAGAGAAGTGTTGCTGTTGCATAAGTATTGCATTCGTCCTATCATCAGATTTCAAAAGGATGCCACTCTAGAGATCTTGTTGTATTTTTGAGCAGGGACTAACTCTAGGTGATGATTTATTGGCTTATTGGTTTCTTAGTAGTGAATAATTCTTGTTTGAAAATACATTTTAGAATTTCCTTATTTCTAGGATGCATCAGATGGGTTATATGGTGGGGACTTATGTGGATTCATCCAAGGGATTAACTCTAGAGCTCGTCAAAACATCTTTCAAACCTATGAACTCATGCATCTCAACCATCCTTCATCTCTGAAGGCTAAGTCTTCCATTCGATCTCTTCAAACTCCAAATCCTGCAATTGGATTCCATTGCAACTAACAAGCGTCTGGATATGATGTGAACGAACCTACATGTTGCTATATGTTGTTTTGTTGCAAGGGTACTCATTCTGGAGATGTTTCAACCTATTTGCATATATTCTGGTCCACAGATCCTCATCTATTTGTTTTTTCTTATGTTATGAACCCCTTTAATATATGCAATTTTAGGTTGAGTTTGTGTGCTGAGAGTGTAGTATATGCATGCATTTTTGAGTCCAATTAAAATTTTCTAATATGTTGTGCTGCAAGATGCAGTGAATAATCTCTTGATCCAATGATTGTTCTAATTTTTTGCAATGAGGTACTGTGCAATAAGTTACCCCATCCATGCATTAAGGTTTCTTGACAGATCCATTTAAGAAGTATTACCACAGTCTTTGCGTTAATAATGCACCAATGATTAATTGCCGTCACCAACTGGCACCTTGGCTAGTCAACAAAAAAACGTGGTATACTATCAATCGAAATCGAATATGTTTTATTTTACTTGCTCTTATTTTGGAGATGACAAATATTCCATGCCTTTAGTATGTTTAGATGTTTTCATGTTTTCATACTATTAAAGAACAGGAAACCCATGATGAAATGATGTTTTGTTTTCTTTATTTACCATCATGTTAATTTTTTGTCTTGAAAATGGATAATCAATTATAATCAATTTAATTTTAATATGAATAATAAAACAATTACCACCCTAATTTTAATCAGTTTCACTGTACCTGCCATCTATAGAAATATTTTTTGCACTGTTTTGTAATGAACAATACATTTTTATGTTTAACATATGTGATCTGTTTGGCCATTATGCTAGTCAAGTGTGACAGCCTGTGTTGAATGATAAGAAATGCATCAAATTTTGCTTCATATGTTAGTTTTGGATAAAAAATATAGTGCATGATTTAATGGATTATTGGCACACAATGGTTACAATATTTCACCTACAATAATATCATTGAATATTTTGATTCAGTTGTTTTGTAGTAGTAAGCTTCATGTTTTATTGTACTTGGGACGACCATTTAATTAAATGTACTTACAGTGTAGTGAATTGTTTAGTCAATTGGTATGTATTGATTCTCTCAATTCATTCATTTTGTAACCTTTTTCATATGCCATAACGATTTTTCCATCCATGTTTTTGGTACATTCCTTGTAGAAACCTGAAGCTATTTTGGTGGACTGGGCGATGTAACAGATCTGGATCTAATAATATAATTGTAAACTTCTTGTGAAGTCAGTTCCTTTCCCATTTATTTGAAAGCGCAGAGAAAATGGATTGTAATAAAGATGAGGCCTCTAGGGCAATGTTAATTGCAGAACAGAAACTCAAGGACAATGACATTGCTGGAGCCAAGAGGTTTGCCTGTAAGGCTAAGTCCGTGTGTCATGATCTTGATGGTATCGAGCAATTGATATGCACAATTGATGTCCTCATTGTCTCGGCAGAGACTAAAGATTCTTATGAAATCCTTTCTCTTGATCGTTCAGCTGATCTTATTGCTTTGAAGAAGAGGTACAGGAAGTTGGTCCTTCAGTTGCATCCTGACAAGAACAAGTCATATGGTGCTGAAGCTGCTTTCAAAGCTGTCGATAAGGCATACAAAGCGTTGTCTGAAAATAACAATATAGAATTGAAGGGTCACTGCACTAGCACAGGGGAACCCCAACAAAATTCATCGAAGGCAACAACATTAAATCCAGCTCCAAGTTCAGAAGGTGAACCCCACGGTTTTGGGGCAAATAATGCTGCTTCAGAACCAGGAAAGAAGCAAGAAACTGGTGCAGCCACAAATGATGCTTCTGATCCACCTACAGCATCCAATGCTGGAGTAAAGAAGTCCACTTCTGCAGCTACTTCCAGCCCAACTGTTGGAAGAAAGAAGCAAAAATCTGGATCTTCTGGTGACACTCCCGTGTATCGTTATGCCAATGTACACCGTACGTTTTGGACATTGTGTGACAAGTGTAATATACAGTTTAAGCATCCAGCAGTTTACAGAAATCATACCATCGAATGCCGTATTTGCCGTCATCACTACCAAGCAACTGAGATACCAGCACCTACCATGGATGATTAGTTACTGCTAATTTGGCAAGGTAATGTACTATCTTTTGCTCTTCAGTAATTACTTATATGTTATGGCTTTTGAATTTCGTGCCTGCACAGTTCAGAGTACTCATGTAACCTGAAAGAATATTTAGGCCGTACGATCATTGTAATGAAAGTTGCTTTTGGTCTTTGAAAGAATGTGTTAGCTAAGTACGTACTTAGATTAATATTTGAGCTATGAACTTTTCTGGGTAATATATGTACTGGAACTTTGTGGTCTACTAAGCGTACCATTAAGAAGCTACATCCATGATAAGATGATGTACATATATTTATATACTAGGGTATGATAAAAAATAGGCAAAGTAAAAGATTTGCTCGTATTTTTCATGTATCTGATGGGTGTCATTGCATGTTAATATATGTTATAGAGGTCAATGGGCTAGCCATGTCCTGTGGCCAAGTTTTAATTTCTTCTCTCCAAGGTGAAATGGTGTCCATGAGATAGATATATACGTGTGTATGTTCAATTAACAAACAATTGCATATATGTGTTTCACATATTATCATATGTATTTCACATACATTTCAATAACTAACTAGATTATCGCCAGTACTTTTATAGTACAATTGCCAACTTTGTCACCACTATTTCTTTTAATGTTTTTGTGAACTTTCAAATCTAGATTCAAAATTTTCTGGCAGAGGTAGTTATCTATTCACTTACTGGCAATCCACCAGCCATTTTCCATAAAGGCAAATATTTCTTTCTAAGAACATCAATTTAGTGATATATGTTTTTGCTAGATAATTAGGTTCATAGAAACTGCTTAGACTAGTTAATTTGAATGGAAATGAAGTTATATTATACAAATGTATCCAGAGTGTAACAATAATTTTCTCCATGCCATACATCACCTAAAGTTATATATTTCATTTGGTGTCTTGAATTATTGGTCAGTTTTATATAAGTCATATAACAAGAGGAACTGATTACCTACAGGACCACACTTTAAATGAAATGTAATTCTTGCATGTGGAGTACATATACTACCTACAGGACTAAACTTTATATTTCTTTTTTTTTTGAAAGAAATACCCCAAGAGAGACCCCTGAAGTTTAATGTGCCTCACCCATGATTTGAACCCTGGGTGGGAGCCTCCTAGTTAGTGGCCTTTGCCACTACACCATGAGCTCCTTGGCAAACTTTATATTTCTAAACCCTTTAGCATTTAATTTGTAACCACTATTCTAACTCTTGTTTCGTTTCTGTTAAAGCTGATGGAGAATCATAGTGGAGATCACAGACCTTCTGCGGGGCTGGCTTCATTACAGCATCCAACATTCAAGAAATTGGTCTAGCACCAAAATATTAGATCTTAGTATAATGTGGTTGCTTTGCATTAACTCACACCAAGTATTATTTATCGTATTGTTATATATTTTAATTGCCTGGATAAGGATATCGATCATATCATTTGAAGACGCCATATTTATGTAAACTCTTTCCATGCAACACATGCTTGGCTCGGGCTTGACAATGACAATCCTGTCAACTATTTGGTTTTCCCTGCAACATATATTTGTATGGTTATATATACATTATTGTTGTACCGTGTTGTTTATTTTGATCTATATATACCAGGTCATTCCGAAAATTATTTGTTGTGCTATCTTGTAATGTGTGAGTAGTTCCTTTAGGGGTGGAGGGTACTTAGGCACCATGTAGAACATGAGTAGTAGTCTTCATGTAGTTATTGTCTGTCTACGTCCTTTCCTAGGTTAGTATTGTCATAAATACAAGGATTGGGCACTTAGGCAAGGTAGCAACTGCGTGCGCCTCAGCAAACTTACTGGAAGCTCTCTGTTCAGAGCGATATTTGTGTGATTGTTTTCCATTTTATGTACCTTCTTAGACACACCCTTAGTTTTTAGTGCAAATTATCCTTTTACATGTGCCTACATGACAGTTAGTTGCAGTAATCAGAAGCAATAATTACCATGAATACATCTTGAAACATGGACAAGATGATGCCATATATATAATTTAGAACCATCAGTTACATAGGTGCTCAAAGGAACTATTAGAATACACACTACCACAAAATTGGGCTTCATAATTGGTGGGAACCGGTTGTGATGGATGCACTCCCGGTTCAATGATGACACACGGTTAGAACAGTGTGGCTACATTGTCTAGAACTAGTTGTGATGCAAACAACAAACGGCACCGGTTGATGATGTGAATATGGTTTAGTGCCTCTACTTCATAATTATCATCTATGAACAGGGGCGGACCCAGATTAGAAAATGAGTGGCGGCCTGCTACTAGATGAGACTATACAACTACAGTAAATACAACACACCAGCTCTACTGAAAACACAAAAAGTGAGTGGCGGCCAGTGTCCTCACTCGCCTCTACGTAGCTCCGCCACTGTCTATGAACATCTTTGCAATCCTTTGCTCTGCCTTCTTGGATGGGATATTTTTGTTGTTGATTGCATTGCATTGCCAAGTCAACATTTGCTGTGTGGCCGGGTTCTTGGTATAGATTCTTGTGAAAGACTATGGAGTGCGCACGGATGGCATCTGGTTCACTCTTTTCGATATTAAAGTGTTCTTGGCAAGATAAGTGGGATGAGTTTATATTAGCTTCATATGAATATTGACCATGAGGGATCAAATATTTGATTAAATGGGAGGTGGTAACCTTACATTGGACAATTTGGGCAATTTGGCCTACCTGAGATGTCATAGTATGTATTTTTCTTTTGAAAAATACCGGAAGCAGATGCTAACAACACAGACACACTCACCCCTATGAATATAAGCACACAAATCCTATCTCCATGGGCATCTCCGAGAGACTAGACTGACATATATCGAGATTGACGAAGTCACCACATACGCCTCACTGTCGACGGGTACGGTATTTGACTGAAACAAACCATGAACATGATACTCTTCTGTTCTTTAGTCGTCGTGTTTTAATCTAGTTTAGTGCTCCTAGGAGTGCTAAAACAAAAGAAGAGACTATCATAGTAGAGCGAAGGAAACTTAGAAGCTGACGGCAGGACATGGATGCTTAGTGCTTGCTGTCGAAGTGTCGAACTTTAATTATTCTGAACAGATCAACAGAAGTAGTATAGTACATTCAGTCATTCACAAATCTCAAACCAATATTTATGCTGCCTAGCCGCAGGCACTGTCGTCCATCTGACTTCAGCTTTATATTCATACTGAACGTGAGAATACAGGAAACATTGGGTTGGACTAATGGAGTTCTATTATGCCTAGCTTTAGGCCACGCTAGCGCGCTGTTGTCGCCAACCTTTTTTTATTTACCATCATATATATTATATCTTACGAGAACCACGAACGTGTTCGAAGCAGCCATCACCCCATCAGGGATGTAAGTTATCCCCGTTCGGTGGTTGAGCGGGTGTATGAGTGTACGGGATACGATAACCCCTGCCCGGGCGACCGCCAACGTAAGGGTAACCAGGTTGTCGGCACCTTTCGCCAATGCAAACAGGACGGTCAGGGTACAAACTGCCGGGATCTACCACTGCAAACACGCATCCAAGTAGCGATGTAACTTTTGTTAGCATCCAGTGTTCCACCATATTGGTAATAAGCGCGCGTCACAAGATGATGAAACAAGAAGTTCAGAGAAATAACAAACTACCCACCCTGGCGCGCTCCGTGGCAAACCGAGCCACCGCTCATGATCACCGCGGAGACGACGAACAGTGACATCTGCAGGAGCAGGAGGAGACGGGCGGCTTTGGTGGAGGAAACCATCGTGCTTTGGTTCTCCCTCTCTCGGTCCCTCTCTCTGAGCTCGACTTTGTGAAGCTGCTGCTTGCTGAAACTTTGTGATCTTGGATGCCGTATTTATAGGCATTACAGGATGGAAAAAAAGGGGAAAAGGCACTCGGGTCCGTGTCTGTTTTGTCAATTTTTTTGTCTTGAAGAATGGGCACTGAGTTTCAGTGGACCGACTGTCATGAACTGTTGAAGTTGTCGTGACTAGCAGCAGGTTGGCAGAATGGCAGCCAGTGGGCTAGTGCATTGGAAAAACTTTTTTCTCCTAAAAGCAAGAGATGAAGATTACACCTTAGTGATCTTCATGGCTCACATTCACGGTTCATGCGCACCATATGTAGGCCGATAAGTCTCCCGTTAGTCTGAGTGGCCGGCTGTAGCTGAAACGCACAAGACCGGCAAAGGAAACTGAGTCAACCGAGCCACGACATCAGGTCTTCGTCTTGCGGAAAATAAATATGTGCAGACACTGATGGCTCATCTTCGCACTACGGGATATTGGGCCACAAGCTCTTGAGGTCTGAAACACTCCGGTTTTGCTTGTGGAAGGAATAATCTTTTCAGCGGCCGCTGCATCCTGGTTTTCTATTCCACATGGTCGGACTCGGAAAGTTAATGTGATGAAGCTTTATATATAGAGAGCTTATTTAATATTTTCTAATTATTTGAAGAACATTTCCAGGTAATTTATTTTGAAAACAAAAGTATCTCAAAAACTTGTGTAAAGAAGTTCTTACAGAAAAGTTTCCAATAATAAAAAAAAACTGGACAAGTTACTGTTGACACGAAAACGCGCCAACACACTCGAAGATCGATCGAACGCGCAGCACGGCCGTCACAACGGCCAACACCCGGCCTCCCTCGGGTAAACCGGTCTGACCGGTTTGAAGAACCGGTCTGACCGCTTTCTGTCAGGAAGTCGTGAAGACCTAGAAACCCAAGCTCGGGAGGGACCCCGTCGGAGCTCGAGCAATCTAGGGTTGCTCTAGGGTCGGCAGGCCACCTAGAACGTCCTTGAACGCCGTAGAGACGAGCAAAGAATAGAATATGGGGGTTGGAAAAGATTAGGGTTTGAGAGATAAAAAAAGTAAAGGATAAATGTGTTTGATTCGATTGGAATACCTCAATCGGCCTTCTAGCCTTTATATTTATAGGCCGGGGAAGTCTTACCCCTTTCGAATAGGTTACAATATGGGATTAAACTCGGAATCCTAATCCTACTCGAATTACAGAACCTAAACCGGTCTGACCGGTTTGGCAAACCGGTCAGACCGGTTTGGCCGGGCCAAAGCCAATTTTGGCTGTCAACACATGCCCCCCTGCGTTTTTAGTGAACTTGAGAACTAAAAAGCAAGTAATTACAATTCAGGAGCTAAAATTTATACTAAGGGCGATATCAACAATATATCGGCCATTGGTCTTCATGCGTCTTGCCAAACACTTGGATAGAATTTCTTCAAATATCTTCCGTTGATAGCTTTAGGCAAATGATCTCCCTTCAGCGTCTCTAGCATGTAAGAATTCCCAAAAATGACTTTGACAACTCTATAAGGTCCTTCCCAACTTGGTGACCATTTACCAAACTTGTTGCTTTTCGTCCCAATAGACAAGATCGTCTTCCAAACAAGCTCACCAATCTGAAAATATTTTCCTCGTACTTTCTTGTTGTAAGCTTTAGCAACCCGAAGCTTATCTTTCTCAATCTCCTTCAAAGCTTTCAATCGTTTGTCGGTTACCTCATCAATATTGTCTAACATCAAATTGTGGTAATCAACAGCATCAAGGTCATTTTGTTTAGCCAATCTATAAGCGTCCAGATTTACCTCAACGGGCAAAACAGTCTCTTGACCATACAAAAGCTCAAAAGGAGTAACTTTAGTAGCACCATGTCTAGATATACGATGAGCCCACAATGCTTCGGATAAAACTTCATGCCATCTCTTAGGACTTTCTTCTATCTTTTTCTTGATTAATTTGATCAAAGTTTTATTACTTGACTCGGCTTGACCATTAGCCTGAGCGTAATATGGAGATGAATTGAGCAACTTAATTCTATAGGATTCGGCGAATTCACGTACCTCTTTAGACATAAACGAAGTACCTTGATCCGTTGTCAAAGTTTGAGGAATACCGAATCTATGAATAATGTTTTGCGTAACAAACTCAATTACCTCCCGATGCGTCATATTCTTCAATGGAATTGCTTCGGTCCACTTAGTAAAATAATCCGTAGCAACCAACACGAAGCGATGTCCTTTTGATGATGGAGGATTAATTTGCCCAATGAAATCCAATCCCCAACCTCGGAACGGCCATGGCTTAATAATAGGATGCATCAATGCAGCAGGAACAAGTTGCAAATTTCCAAACTTCTGACATTCCTCACATCCTTTGTAATATTTGAAACAATCTGCCATCATAGTAGGCCAATAGAAACCGGCTCGTCTAAGTAACCACTTCATCTTTGGAGTCGATTGATGTGTACCACAGATACCTTCATGGACCTCACTCATGGCAACTTTGGCCTGATCCGAATCAAGACATTTCAACAGCAAATCCTCGGCGCTTCGACGATAGAGTTCATCGTCAAGCAAAACGTATTTAAACGATATTCGCCGAATATTTCTTTCTGCACCATGACCAGGATCTCTCAAATAAGTAATAATAGGCACCCTCCAATCCTGATCTTCAACTTTGGATTGATTAGCATCATCCAAAGGATTTTGATTTTTACTTCTTTCAGGGGACAAAGCGGTCAGACCGGTTTCAGAACCGGTCAGACCGGTTCTGGAAGTCAGACCGGTCAGACCGGTTTCTGAAACCGGTGTGACCGGTTCGTCTAGAACCAGAACCTCGGCTTTCGTTTGCATCGGTTTTTGGAGATAGAAATATTTCTTTGCAACCATATAACCAGATGCTTTCTGAGCAAGAGTATTTTCCTTGCCATTCTCTTCTCTTGAAATATGTTTGATAGTAAACTCATCAAAAGAAGCAATGATATCAAGACATCTATCAAGATATGCATTTAATGAACCATTATAACATTGGCATACCTTTGACACTTGTTGTACCACCAAAAGCGAATCACCAAAAGACTCAACATGCTTTATTCCCATGTCTTGAAAAAATTCCAAGCCAAATAGAAGAGCTTCATATTCAACTTGATTATTGGTTCGCTTTTCTTCTAATCGGTTTGAAAACTCAAAAACGGCACCACTTGGAGAGACCAAAACAGCACCAATTCCTTGTCCATCATTGCAAACCGATCCATCAAAGTATAACTTCCACGGTATACAAGCAACATAGCCGACGTCGAAGTTGTTTGTATCATTTATCCGATGTTCAACAATAAAATCAGCTACAATTTGGCCTTTCATTGATTTTAAAGGGTCACAAACCAAATCATACTCAACTAAAGCATAATCCCATTTACCGACTCTTCCGCTAGAAATCGGCTTTTGCAACGTATGTTTAATTACATCGGTTTGACACAACACGATGCAAGTGCTAGATAATAAATAATGCCTCAACTGAGTACAAGCATGGTACAAGGATAAACACAACTTCTCAATGAAAGTATACCTTGTTTCTGCATCGATGAGCCGTCGGCTTACATAAGCAATCACATACTCCTTGTTGCCGATTTATTGAGTCAAAACAGCCCCAATAGTTCTATCTTCAGCCGCCACATAAAGTCTGAATGGAACCCCTCTCTTAGGCGCCCTAAGCACCGGTGGTGAAGACAAGTACTCTTTGATCTTTTCAAAAGCTTCTTGCTGTTTTGCCCCCAGGTAAAATCGGCTTCATTCTTTAACCGAAGTAAAGGAGTAAAAACATCAACCTTTCCAGACAAGTTAATTATAAATCTTCTCAAGAAATTTACCTTGCCTAGAAATCTTTGCAAATCTTTCTTGCAAGTAGGAGCTTCGACTTTCTTCATAGCTTCAATTCTCTTGGGATCAACTTCTATGCCGTTCTCATGAATAACAAACCCAAGAAACTTTCCAGCCGAAACACCAAAAGCACATTTGAGTGGATTCATCTTCAAGCCATATCGTCGCATCCTCTCAAGAGCAAGTTTTAAATCGGCTAAATGAGAATTCAAGCCATCCGATTTAACTACGATATCATCAATATATACTTCCACAATAACACCAAGTAAATCATGAAAGATTAAATTCATAACTCTTTGATAAGTTGCACCGGCATTCTTTAATCCAAAAGTCATAACCACCCACTCAAATAAACCAATAAATCCCGGACATTGAAAGGCCGTTTTGTGCATATCCTCTTTGGCCATGAAGATTTGATTATATCCAGCATTACCATCAAGAAAACTAACAACACGATGCCCAGAAGCTTCATTGATTAAGACATCGGCTATAGGCATAGGATATGAATCTTTCGGAGTGGCTTTATTAAGATCTCTAAAATCAATGCAAACTCTAAGTTTTCCCGAATCTTTCTTTTCAACGGGAACAATATTAGAAATCCACTCCGCATAACGACAAGTCCGAATAAAACCAGCATCTAACAAACGATTAACTTCTTCTTTTATTCGGTCATAAATAGCGGGATTAAAACGTCTAGCCGATTGTTTAAAAGGTCTAAAACTAGCTTTTATTGGTAAACGATGCTCAACTAAATCATGACTCAAACCCGGCATCTCACGGCACTCCCAAGCAAAACAATCGACATACTCTTTCAACAAATTTATTAATTCGGCTTTAAACTCAGCCGATAAATTTTTGTTTACAAAAGTTGGCCTAGGAATAGTACCATCACCAATATCTATTTTTTCTAAAGGGTCGGCTGACGTGAAACCCTGACCCAACTTATCCATATCACCGAGATCTTCAATAGCTTCAAACATACCGGCCGAACGCGCTCGATGATGATCAATTCGGTCTTGAAGCCACTGTCCAGACGTAAACCGGTCTGACCGGTTTCGAGAAGCGGTCTGACCGGTTTGGCTCGACTGGCACTGTTCTGGTCTAAACCGGTCTGACCGGTTTCCAGAAGCGGTCTGACCGGTTTGTCTCTGTTGATTTGTTTGCTCCATTAATTACAGCAAGTAATTCAACCGATTCTCCATCGGTTTTAATGTAGCAGGAACAAAACCATCCTTGGTGCAACTGATCAACTCATAGTCGGTCAAATCCATGCCCGACAAACATTGGACCTTCTCATTTGCACTAAGAGAATCGGAATCGGCCGTTGCAACGAAGGAAGAAGTATCACCGTGGGCAACTTCAACTTCATCGCCGATCCACTAAATAAGATATTGATGCAAGGTAGATGGAATACATTTATTTGCATGAATCCAATCTCGACCAAGGATTAAACTGAAGTTACCTTGCACCTCGGAGACGAAGAAAGCCGTAGCAATAGTCTTGCTCCCGACGGTCAACTCCATAGAAGCCACCCCCTTGGCGCCAATGGGATCACCTCCACCAACTCCACTGACCGTCATGTTCGTCTTGATCAATTCTTCGTCTTTTCCGCCAATCTTCTTGTAGAGAGAGTATGGCATAAGATTTTCAATAGCTCCACCATCAACCAACATACGAGAAATTGGTTTCCCGTTGATGTGCCCTCTCATATATAAAGCCTTGAGATGATTCTCTGATTCACTAGGCTTCTGAAATACGGCATCTCGAGGCCCAAGTTGAAGATGAGAGATTTCCTCCTCCGGTACCACATAATAATCAGAAGATAGATAAACAACATTAATTTTCATGTTGTCATGCTCTGGAGAAGGCTCAAAATCAACCAATTCTTCATCTTCAACCATTGGAGGAATTGGCGGAGTAGTATCGATGGTCGAAGTAGCTTCAGCCTCTGCCTTTGTCGACAAACCGGTCTGACCGGTTCCAGAAACCGGTCTGACCGCTTCTGCAGCGGTGGGCTGATCAAAACAGGTCTGACCGGATTCAGAAACCGGTCTGACCGGTTGTGCTGCTGATTGCACAACGGGCTTAGCTTGCCAGATCTTGGTCTAAGGAATCATAGGTCTGTAGTTGTTGAAGTATTCATCCCTCAGCTTCTCAGCTTCCTGTTCCTTTTTCTCTTTGTTCCGCAAGCGTTGTAACTTCCGCTTCTGCGTATGAGTCAAACCAGAAGGACACCACCTTGGTTGGAAGACCTTCTTTACACCCCTGCTACTGCTAGCCTCATGATCATTAGACATGACCGGCTTTTTGACTGGAACAGGAGCCGAATCTCCAATGACTATCGGCTTTCTACCCAAGTCTTGCATAGCCACTGGAATATCACCAATTTTTACAAACCCACTGGCCTTGGCTTGCACGTCCTCCTTTTTCTCCCTGACATGGTATTCTTGCTTAGGAGGAGCTTGGAACCTCTGCTCAGACCGAAACCGGTCTGACCGGTTTACAAAACCGGTCTGACCGCTTTTGGGAGCAGCCGAAGGACCTAATTGATATGAGCCCAATCGGTCATGTGCAGAAGTCCCAGTAACATCACCACGGCGCTTATAAGCTGTAGAATTGATCCAACACTGTGGTGACCTCTGTCTCTTTTTTGTTGGCCGATCAACTTGGACGGCCTTTGTGTACTTGTTCATGAACTGAGAGAAAGTAGGTCCTTGCTTCAGAACCTTTCCTTGAACCTTTGGCTCATTAAACTTCCAAGTACCCACTTCCGGGCGCTTAGGCTTGCAAGTTCTTGGACGGTCTGGAGACAAAACGGTCTGACCGGTTTCGCCTGACTAGCGAACCGATTTTCTTCCAAGGAACTTCCTTGCCCCCCGGGCTTTGATGTGTTAATTGTAATCTTCAGAGACTGTTTTCCATCCAGAGTCTTCCCAATCATCACTGTTCTGACCTGAAATTTATCATCAGCTTTTTCCAGCCTTAGGTCTCCAATCACCACATTCTTACCTTTAGCTCCATCGGCTTGTTCCCGCCGAATCAATACTTTAGTATTCACATCTAAGGTATGAACAGGGAAAGGAGCCTTATCAACTTGCATTTCAGCTAGCACTAATCGACCTTCATTAAGGGCCGATTGTACCTGTCGTCGAAAAACAATGCAATCATTGGTCGCATGAGAAAAAGAATTATGCCACTTACAATATGTACGATTTTTCAATTGATCGGCTGGTGGGATTGCATGAGAAAGTTTAACAAAGCCATTCTTAAGCAATTCATCAAAAACACGATCACATTTGGCTACATCAAAAGTAAACTTAATTTCTTCTTGCCGATTTTTCTGAATCGGCTTCAACGAGGGATAAGAACCAAGTTTACTCTTTGATGACCAAACAAATTCAGCACCATAAATTTCTTTATCATCGTCCGAACTATCAGAATCATTATCAACAATATGCACATTCGAACGATGAGGTTTAGCAGATTCTTTTGAATTTTTAAACTTAAGTTCTAGACTCATGGCCTTCATTTGCAAATGATTAATAGTAAGAAAATCAGATCCCTCTAGTTTTTCCTTGAAATGAGACCGTAAGCCCGCAAAAGCTAAATCCGCTAAATCCTTTTCAGAAACAGTTATGTTAAAACATCGGTTCTTAACATCTTTAAATCTTTTGAAGTAATCAAGAACCGATTCCTCTCGGCTTTGCTTAACCGATGTTAAATCAGACAATTTAGCTTCGTTTTCTCCGCTAAAGAAATGATCATGAAATTTACGCTCCAATTGAGTCCAATTTTGAATAGAATTAGGAGCAAGCGAAGAAAACCATGAAAAAGTAGTTCCAGTTAAAGATAATGAGAACAACCGTATACGCAATGGTTCATAAAATGATGCTTCTCCTAATTGCAAGATATATTGACTAATATGTTCCCAAGGAGTTCTATTATCTTCGCCACTGAATTTAATAAAATCAGGAACACGCCAACCATTAGGATAAGCAACTAAATCAAATTCAGGCGGATACGGTTTTTGATATAAGCGTGAATTACCCAATTCAAGCCCGAGTCTTGTTCTAAGTGTATTAGCTATATCTTCTTTAAACTTAGCCAACTCGGCTTGATAATTCCCATCACCTCTATTTTGTGGAAAACGGGGCACATTATACGTCGCACTTTGAGAAGTACTCGAAATCGGCCTGTGAGACGCGCTAGATCCGTGGGGTATACTTCCCACAACCGTAGTGCGTGGAATAGTGTAAACAGGACTAGGAGCAACCGTATTAGATAAAACCATCGCACCCGGTGCCCTTGCACCCATGGAACCGGTCTGACCGCCAGAGGGGGCCAAACCGGTCTGACCGGTTGTGAAAACCGGTCTGACCGGTTCGTGGACCGAACCAGGGTGAAGTGATTATCCCGCATAGAAATTCATCGGCATGCCCAAATTAGGATCTAAAACATTTTCTGGCACGCCTGATGAGCTAGGAGTTGAATTAGGTAATTCATTAGATTCTACATTATTTTTACCTTTATCAGAATTACCTGACATATTAGCAATCAACTCGCTAGTAACAGTTTGTGCAGCAAGCAATTTATCATCCATCATGCGAGTAATTTGCTGCATCAAATCAGAGGATTCGCCAGTTACCTTTGGGAGTTCTTCAACTTGGTCGTTTGCCAGCTTGAAAGCCGGCATGACGAATTCCTCCACTCTCTTGACAAGACCACCGCGATCTTTCTTGAAGCCCTTCAAGAATTGCGTCCTGAAGTGCTCCTCGGCGATCAGGTACCGCTTCCGCTCTTTGTCCGTGAGCTCTTCCATCGTCGCGGCGATGATGTTGTCTTTGTCAAGGTCGCACGTTGATCCAGATATTATTGGAGTAGATTGAATCGGTCTTGAAACCAGATTAATCTGTCCCCAACGGAGTCGCCAAAAAGTATGTTGACACGAAAACGCGCCAACACACTCGAAGATCGATCGAACGCGCAGCACGGCCGTCACAACGGCCAACACCCGGCCTCCCTCGGGTAAACCGGTCTGACCGGTTTGAAGAACCAGTCTGACCGCTTTCTGTCAGGAAGTCGTGAAGACATAGAAACCCAAGCTCGGGAGGGACCCCGTCGGAGCTCGAGCAATCTAGGGTTGCTCTAGGGTCGGCAGGCCACCTAGAACGTCCTTGAACGCCGTAGAGACAAGCAAAGAACAGAATATGGGGGTTGGAAAAGATTAGGGTTTGAGAGATAAAAAAGTAAAGGATAAATGTGTTTGATTCGATTGGAATACCTCAATCGGCCTTCTAGCCTTTATATTTATAGGCCGGGGAAGTCTTACCCCTTTCGAATAGGTTACAATATGGGATTAAACTCGGAATCCTAATCATACTCGAATTACAGAACCTAAACCGGTCTGACCGGTTTGGCAAACCGGTCTGACCGGTTTGGCCGGGCCAAAGCCAATTTTGGCTGTCAACAGTTACGTTAGGACGTCTGCACGCTAGGAAGCCTCACTACTCCAAGAAGGATCAAATCCATCTTGAAAATGCCAGTGACAACATTGCGCATACAGCTGATGGTTCTTGAAGCCAACAGTCTGAACTAAACACCATGGTGGAAACAATATATGCCGGTGCTAACTTAATATATCAGGCATTGTCTTTTAAACCACTTGTTATACATTACACATTATTTCTCATAAAATTTCGCAGCAATATGGTTAATTAGTTATATCCACTGTGGACTGTGGACTGTGCCTGATGGTGACTACTACAAATGGGCCCGTTAAAACTGCTTGGTGCTCATGAGCAGCAACACACTTTTCTTGTTACTGCCCTGCTTTTCTGCTTACGTCAGATCTTTATTGATCTGAGATGCCATTCATATTCATGTCGTCGTCCAGGAGAAGCAATTTCGACAATTCGAGTCCAGTTTATTTATACTAAACACAAGAAGTACATGAGACGGTGTTATCCTCATAGATTTGTGGATGGGTACTTAGGTCATACGGAGTACGTAAAGAGCGTGATCGGAGAGGCAGTCATCAAGGACGTAGGTTCTCTGCTCCGTTCAATGGCGCAGCGGGCGTGGAAGGGTAGTATTCGCCACCAGGCCCGTAGCCACCAGACCCGTAGCCACCAGGCCCGCCACCGTGCCCGTAGCCGTAGGGATTACCGCGAACTGGGCACGGTCCTCCGACGCACACAGGACGGTTGGGGTCCAAAGCGCCGCCGAGAGCACCTAACCCTGGAAATGAGTATGTGTATACAATCTATCTATTATATTTATACAACAGTGTTAAAAGGAGCCACCACGTTCGCCGAGAGGGCCAAAAAATTCCCACGTTAATCTAAAAAAGAGAAGAATATATGCCGTCGGATTTTATGAATATCTAACGGTCCATATTAATTTATTGATCCGAATAAAAAGGGAAAATATAAGCCATCGGAGGATTTTATGAAGATCTATCGATCCATATTAATTTGTTACTCAAAAAAAAGAAAAATATAAGCCATCGGACTTTATGAAGATCTAACGGTCCATAATATTCCGTTAATCCAAAAAAGAGAAAATATACGCCGTCGGATTTTACGAAGATCTAACGGTCCACATCAACCCAATAAGTCTAGACCGAATATGATTAATAAGGCTATCCGCACTAGGTACACCACCCGCTCCTCCAATACCCGTGCAGAGTAATTTTCGTTGCACCGTTCCTCTAAACGACACGGTAAAATAGCGATCCATCCGGATTCCTCTATTCCCAGCGTGAGGAACAGGAAACGTTATCCATCGCGCCGCAACACTCGTGGCCTTTTGCTGCCGCAGCTAAAACCGCCCCGCCCCCGTGCTCCTTCGCAGTGAAGAGGCCGCGTCGTGGCTCCTTTGCCGATGCGACGCCCGGCCTCGGGGGTTGGCCGCGAACCACCCTGCTCCTCCACCGCAGCGACGTCAGTCGCGAGACCATGCTCCTCCGCCACCGCAAGATCTCCGTCGTCTGCCCCGCCCATGCACCCGTCCGTTGCCACCGTCCTGCCCAAGCAACTGAACGATGCGGACGAGGACGTGCAGGAGCCGGCCGCGGCCACCTCAGCGCTCCGCCAAGGTGAGCTGCGCGCCCGCCCGGCGGAGGGCCCCACCGTTGGTAGCCCCACCATCGCGAGGATTCATGCGCCGTCGGGGAGCTGCGCGCCATATTGTCTGCCCCGCCACCGCCCACCGTTGGCCGCGGGTTGGGATGAGTAGTGTTGTCACGGCGCATACATGGGTTCAAAATTTGCGATGGGTCATTTCACGTGGCCTCCCCTAAGTTAAATTCCTGGCTCCGCCCCTGCCAATCAGTAACGCTATTTCATACAACCCCGAAGTATGCACTCCACAATTGCAACTAGTGGAAGAGAACGACTAGCCTTCAATACCCAATTGTAAATCTCAACAAGATTTATCATCATAATACCAAAGTGTGAAGCATCAGTGTCTGCAATCAATGCCCACTTTTCAAGAGGCTAAATTTTTATCCATTTAGAGAACGTTTTAACCGCCCTTCCACCCTTCCTCCTCCTGCTTACTTGTCTTGGTTCATCGGGTAATGGCTCCAAACCCTGTGGCTCCTCATCCCTTGCAACAACTGGTTTCATACGAACTTCTTGCATATGCTTGCTAGTGAGTTTATGTAGTTCTACCAAAATTTCATCGAACTTTGCTTTCTAATTTTGTTTCCACAACGTCTTAATAAGATCCATAAGACGTTTTCTTTTGAATTGACTACAGAAATTTGCCCCTAAATGCCTTATGCACCATCAGCTATGAAGGTCTTACCAGTGAACCTCTACATTGTTGTTCTTTTGTAACCTTTTGACCGCCGCCATCAAACCTGCATGCTTATCATGTAAGACGCAAACATTTGGCCTTTCACTTGTGGTAAAAAAATATATCAGCTGTAGCTGTAGCAACAAGTACTAGCAATATATAGTGGCAGCCTTCATAAATGTAAGTAATGGAACTTCAATAGACTAAAGACAATTACATTTAATTATAAATAAACCTTTTTCAAAATAAAATACTGCACGTGCTTCCTTTACTAACCAAACATAGAATACCGTTTCTTTCCACTTCTACTCATAATAACATTCTTTTTCCAGTTCATATGGCCAAATGGGTGACGCACACAACACAAAGCACAAGCTAAAACTGCAATTACCGGTTGCCGCACCGAAGCTGCTGCTGACGGTCGCAATGCGACGCGACGGCACTGGAATCTGGTGTACTCCATTCGTCTCTAAATAACTGTCTTTCTCACTTTCCAAGAAATAACTTTGATTGATTTTATATTAAAATATATTAATATTTAAGGTGCATAATTAGTATCATTGGATAGATCTTTTAATCTAGTTTTTTTAATAAATTTATTTAAAGATTAAAATGTTGCACGTATTTTCTACAAATCGAATCTAAATCATGGCACGAAAACCAACGGCGACACTTAATAAGGGACGAAGGGAGTAGTTTTGAACTTTTTTTTACAACAATATACAAAACACTCCCTCGATCCAAGAATGCAATAGATATTTGTTTTGATCCGATCTTCAATGTTAAACCTCGATTGTTTTTAGCATTTGCAGCTGTAGCAACAAACAAATGGCAATATACACCATGTGCAGCTGTAGTAGCAACAATTAACAAATGACAATGCATAATGACAGCGTTCAGAAATTTGAGGAATGCAACTTTTGATAGGGCTAAAAACACGTCAGGGAGTGTCAATTCTTTCTTTCTTTCTTTTTTTTTTTTGCGAGAGACTTTCAATTACTATACCTACAAGAAGATATTGGTCTATTGATGCACCGGTGGATGCTACCTTTTTTACTGACATTTCGTTTTTAGAAATTGGATATACAAGTCTTGAAATATAGTATATCCATTTCCTGAAAAGTCAAGGTGATTGGAAATTTCATTTTTTTGATCAATGGACAATGGCGTCGGATCAGCACTCGATACAAAAGTCATCGTCACGGTAAAGAGTGATAATGAGTGCGTAATTGATTGGACATTCAACCGCACAAATCACTAGAACCCCGCGTTATTTGAACAAAAAGTTATGGAAAATTACCCCTCTGACTCCACGAGTGCAAGAAATATTTGCTTTATTTATTACTTTGACCTGATCTTCAAAATTAAAACTTTGGTCATTATTTTGTGGTAAAATATATCAGCTGAAGTTGTAGCAACAGGTACTGGCAATATAGTGACAACGTTCAGAAATTGGAGTAATGGAACTTCAATAGACTAAAAACACTTAAATTTAATTAGAAACCAACCTTTGCAAAACCATAATACTGTGATGCTTCCTTTAGTAACAAAAAATACAACACAATTTCTTCCCAGAAAAAAACGAAAAAGAAAGAAAATACCAATTATTCTTTCACTTCTTTTCCTCAATATAACATTTCTTTTCAGTTCAAATATAATGGCTGACGCCACACAAGCAAAAGACTGCAATTACGGGTTGTCCACACTGAAGCTGCTGACGAAAGGGACGACGCCACAATAATCCAAGGTATTTTTTTTAAAAAAAACTTTTAAGATTATGAGGAAAATAATCCCTCTATTCAAGAATACACCACATGTTTATTTTGATCTGATCTTCAAAGCTAAACTTCGATCACTCTTTTATCGTGAAACATACCACTTGCAGCTGCCGTAACAATTCAAACCAATAACAATACACGGTGACAGCGTCCGGAAATTCGATGAATGTAACTTTGGTAGCGCCAAAGACAAAATCTAATTAAAAATCGCCATTTTTTTCAAAATAAAAAAAGCACAGTGTGTGCTCCCTTTACGCCTTTACGTTTACTACTGATGATCAAAATTGAATACCACTTCTTTTTACCTCAGAATAACATTTCTTTTCAGTTCACAAGGGTCAACGCCACACACGCACAAAGCTAATCGAAGGCTCGAAGCCGCTGACGGACGCGACGGCAACGACGGCGGCGCCGCTCATCCTTTATATACAGCAGGAAGGCCAGCAGGTAGCCAGGCAGCAAGCGAGTCGCCGTCGCCGCCGCTCTGCCCTTCGTTCTCACCTCACGCAAACCACCATCCCCATCCCCATCGCCGTCCCCGGCCTCGCCTCGCACAGTCCCACCTCGAGCCGTCACATCACAATCCGCCGCGCGCCCCAGAAAGCGCGAGCAGGGCCCAAGCCCGGGCCCGAGGAGGAGCAGCAGGAGGCGGGGGAATGGCGGGCGCGGCGGGGCGGAAGAAGCGGGTGGGGAGGTACGAGGTGGGGCGCACCATCGGGCAGGGCACCTTCGCCAAGGTCAAGTTCGCCGTCGACGCCGACACCGGCGCCGCCGTCGCCATGAAGGTGCTCGACAAGGACACCATCCTCAGCCACCGCATGCTCCACCAGGTACCTCCCTCCGCCTCCGTCACGCGCTCTCCATTTTCGGTTGGGCGATGGATGGAACATCCCAAGTCAAATCGGATTCCTACTCTGCTCCCCATTTGAGTTAGGCTCGAATTTATTATTATTTTTTTGAGGGGGGGGGGGGGGTGAGGGGAAGCCATTTTAGGTTGATTCAAACTGCTTTCTTTTCTTCGATCCCGAGCGAGCTGCCCTAGTACAAGGCGGGATCATTGGTTTTTCCGTCGGAAAAGTGGGGAATTTCGGTGCGCGGGGCCGAGCCGAATATACCCAGAGAGCCTCCTTAGACCTTAGGCCAAGCACCGTCACTTGTCTTTTTCCCCCTCTTCTTTTACGATGAACAGAAGAAAAAAAAACTACCGCCTTATTTCAGAGGTTCTGTTATCATGAGTCTGGACATTTGATATTTCTGCTGCTTATATAAATTGTAAATGACTAGAAACTTATAAAGGGAAAAAATTGGCCAGCCTAATCACTATCGTATTCTTTTTCCACAACAGATAGACCTAAATTCCATTAAACAAATAAAAGCAAACGGCTAGCCAAAATGGTAAAGTTCACAATAGTAAATGACTGCAACAGAGAGGGCTGAATTTCAGGTTTGATACGTTATCATTCCAACTATTACTACATAGCCAAAGTAAAACACTAGCAAGCATCAAATCTTGCATCCATCAAAATACTACAAGCTCACAAAACAGTATCTTCTTTTCTTAAGAATTGTGGATTACCTCTTACCAGTTAAACAGATATATTTTGTGGGTTTATTAAAGAACAAAGTTTTTTATTTCCTTGCTCCAATGAGCTTACTACTCGTTTGCTGGCAGATCAAAAGGGAAATATCAATAATGAAGATCGTAAGGCATCCCAACATAGTTAGGCTTAATGAGGTATGTGGTGTGCCATAAATGTGCTCATAATTTTTTGTATTTTACCTATCTATATCACCTGGTTGGCCATATTTACTAGCATTTTCATTACTTTGTAGGTGTTGGCTGGGAAGACAAAGATATACATAATCTTGGAGCTTATCACCGGAGGTGAACTGTTTGATAAAATAGTAAGAATCTTATGTTCTATGACATATCCAAAGTGGCTTAATTGTCTATTTCTGCATTCTATACGTCATATATTTTAGCAGTGTACAGTGATCAGAATTAGTCACAACTAGATTCACTTTTATGCTAATTATATCTCCTTAGTTGATTTACAGTGTTCCTTCTCCTAAATTATAATAATACTATTTGCCACCCTACTTGAAATATACCATTTTGATTATTAGGATTCTGTTTCTGTATGTGAACTCATTTTTGGTACCATGTTGTCACCCATAATACGAGAAACTTATACCCAGCAGATAAGGCCCACTAGCTACCTATGATTCAATATAAAATTCCCGCCTATAGTTTTCATGAGGAAAATTCTTATATGATGCAGACAAAATAGTTTACAATTGTTCAAGTAAATGAGGCTTGAAGTCAATCCATTGGTGACCAAAGATACTTGAGGGTTTCTGCAACTGTGTTTTTGGGGAACATAGATCACTATTTAGTTTTTAACATATTCGCATATTTTCTAAGATATCAATACCTTTTTTGAATTAAACAACTTGGCGAACCTAGGGCCTAGGGGAAACTAGGTGACTTTGATATTAAGAAGAAATATATACCCAAATTTGAGACAAAGACTTGAAGCTGGGTCGTGGGGTGTGTACACCCACACCCCACTTGGTTCCTACACCCTTTTTATGAATATTAATCTATGTTAGCTGATAACATCAAATATTTGTAGGCCCGCCAGGGGAAGCTTCGTGAGAATGAAGCCAGGAAGTACTTCCAGCAGCTTATTGATGCCATTGATTATTGTCACAGCAAAGGAGTTTATCATAGGGATTTGAAGGTCTCTCCTCGATAATTGATGAAAGTGTCATTTTTAGACATTCTTTTATCACGATTCTCACACTGATAATTTGGGCTTTGTTCTGTAGCCTGAGAATCTGCTTCTTGACGCACGTGGAAACTTAAAAGTTTCTGATTTTGGACTTAGCACACTGTCTCAGAATGTAAGTTTGGTGATTTATATTTTTGTGCCGTCAACTTATATTATTGTGCTGATAAAGATCTTTCCCCAGGGAGTAGGCCTTCTTCACACAACATGCGGAACTCCAAATTATGTTGCTCCTGAGGTACGAACCACTGCTAAAAATTACTAAGTTGTCTAAACATGTGTGCTGGGTGAAATGCTCACTACTGAAACAACAAAATTAATTCATTGTCCACTAGCTACATTATACACATTTAAGATTTTCTTTTGACCAAGGCAGGAGCTCTGCCATTGATTCAAGATCTGTTAAAAATTTGTGCATAATAAGTTTAAGGGTTCCTTGAGGATGGACCTGAGGTTTGGATTCAGGAGTCATGGAGGACGATACTAGTTTGTAATGAAAAATGGTGTACTATGTTGCCATGTTCATTCTAAGCTGTAGTTAGTTGCAAGTTCTTCACTAATTTCGGTTGTGTCTGTCATTGTCCTTATCTTTGACATCATTTTCACATAAAATTATGAGTGTCTCAGTATGTATATTCCGTACTCTTTTAACTTATATCACTATTTTAGGTGCTAGGAAGCAACGGATATGATGGATCTGCAGCAGACATTTGGTCATGTGGTGTTATTCTCTATGTTTTAATGGCCGGTTACCTTCCCTTTGAGGAAAATGACCTTCCAAGCTTGTATGAAAAGGTACCAGTTTTTCAATTGTGCAATCCTTCATATATTATTATCTTCTAACATTGTTGACTCACAACTATTTGCCTCATGTAACACTGAAATCCCTCCCCGTATTTTTGTATTTGAAGATAACTGCAGCTGAGTATTCATGCCCATATTGGTTCTCTCCAGCAGCCCACTCATTGATCCGGAGAATACTTGATCCAAATCCAAGAACTGTAAGTAAAAGCAGAAGCTTATTTCATTCTAGTATTTGGATTTGAAACAAAATTGATTGTGTGACCTTAAGCTTCCAAAAGATTTTGTTGCCAGTTGCTCTGTTAATTACCTGCAGTCCAAGTGAGAAATTCTTTATAAGTATTTTATCATTTATTTTTGCACTGATGTTCTGATATGTGTTTGAGAATTCCCATTTACCCAGGTCTATTTAAGAACTTGCCATAACTATACCCTTATTGCAAAGCATCTTTTACCTAGGATGTAGCATTTGTATGTGTGTGAGGAATCCATATACCAGGTCAATACAAGTACTTTGCATAATGACTTATATACATTTATTGCAAAGCATATTTTATTTAGCATGTAGCATTTCGGTTATCTGTGTTCACAAATAAATTGATGGTATCAGTTTCTCATGTATCTGCGCTGTTTCTTTCCAGCGTATCAGTATCGAAGGAATAAGGGCAGACCCGTGGTTTAAGAAGAACTATGTGGCTATTAGGCGTGGTGAAGATGAAAATGTCAGCTTGGATGATGTTCAGGCAGTTTTCGACAATATTGAGGTTTGATTGGCGATATCTCCTTTCAGTCACCAGAAAGATCCCTATTGCTCTATTGTCCATTTGAAGCTGAAGGTTTTGTTTCTGCAGTTGATTTTATACTATATTTCTTCTTTGTTTTTCAGGACAAGTATGTATCTGAGGAGGTTACTCACAAGGATGGTGGTCCTCTTATGATGAATGCCTTTGAGATGATTACACTATCTCAAGGTTTGGATCTCTCAGCATTGTTTGATAGGCAACAGGTAATTTGTAACTCATTTTAGTCAGCATAGTGGACCATTGTCAGTTTGTCACGGCCATACTTTAGATGGCACTGAACCGAAGTAGCATGACCATGTCAATGTCTAGCAGCTCCACCACAAGGGCAGGGATAGAGGAGATTCTAGGAACCTTAATGTCTTTCTTGCTTAATGAGAGACACAATCCCATCATTTTGTAGATAGATTGACTTGATCCTTAAAAACTAACCCCTAGAATTAAGAAAAACAAACTCAAATATAATCTTATACCTAAATAACAAAGTGTATCCTAGGGCCACCGTCGACAGTGCCACACGGTTTCTGTTTGCGGGAACAGTAACCATGCATGATCATTGCATGGGCCGTGTCATGGTCTGGGGCTGTTCCATCAAATGGGCCCTATTAATTAGCACAGTGAAATTTGAAATATTTCTGTGAAAATCATGTGGAGATATGAATAGCCTGTTAGCTCTTTCCAATCATTAATGTTTTATACCACTTTGTCCGTGCTACCTGCTGCTTTGCTGGTGTTGTCTACTATTTCTCCAGTTCCCATATAGTACTCTCGAGAAAGAAAATGAACTTTGTATCATATTTCCTTTTTAACAAACATGTTGCAACCTGACCTGTTTTTAGTTATTTAATTATCCTAATTGATCGGTATGGATTTAGCATCTATTATGGACCAAAGACCAAACCTTGACCCTGCTTATGTTGAAAACAAAATTTACAAGCTGGGAATACGATCCTACAATATTTGTGCGCTGAGCTAATATGTTACACATTTCAGTGGCACAATAAGACTTGAACACCAGTCTACGAACAGTTTTGAGTGAACAGGCTTAGTTCAGTAGCAAAACTAAACCAAACAATTAAACATCCTATTACAAACAAGATTTAAGCAACTGTTGATACTTAAATCAGCATGTTCAGTGTTGAGAAGTATTTGGCTGCTGCAATTGATAGCTCTACGGAAATCCATGATTAATTCATGTAGCAGAAGATATACCTACTTTTCATTTTTATCTACATGCAGACATTGATCGTTTTGTGCTTGCTTCTTTTATTTCACATCTCTTTAATATGTGGGTGCCACTGCTTTATTCATATCTCGATGCCTATGGATGACAGGCATTTATTTGGTCTAATGCCTTTTATATCACATGGATCTTCCTTTTGTAGGAGTTTGTCAAGCGCCAAACCCGTTTTGTCTCAAGAAAACCAGCTAAGACTATAGTTGCTACAATAGAAGTTGTTGCGAAGTCCATGGGTCTCAAGGTCCATTCCCAGAATTACAAGGTCCACTTGAATATTACTTCAAAAGAATACTTGCTGGATAAAACATTTGGCTTTTTTATTCGTCATGTACTGACACATTTATTAACTTTGCAGCTACGGCTTGAAGGTACATCATCAAACAGAATGAGCCAATTTGCTGTTGTTCTAGAGGTGAGTCTGTGCAGCCCTTCAGTTCTTAATTGGTCTGTACACGCGTTATGCAATCATTCTCATTCTTTGGATCGAATTGTTACCAGATTTTTGAAGTTGCTCCTTCTCTGTTCATGGTCGATGTTCGGAAGGTCGCCGGTGACACTCTGGAATACCATAGGGTCTGTTCTGTTTGCATCTCATCCTTTATACTAACCATATTACTGTGCATCAACGAAGTACTAGCTCAAATGTTTTTTTGTCCATTCTGCCTGCCTTGTGATTTGATCTACTGGCTGCATCCTAAACTTGCATCCTAAACTCATGCAGTTCTACAAGAACTTATGCAGCAAACTCGACAGCATAATCTGGAAGCCGAAATCTCTGCAAAATCCACACTGTTGAGGACGACCACCTGCTAAGCCCAGCACTGAGCCACTGATGGAGCGGGTGCCACCCACAGCAACGTGATTCCTAGCTGTCAAAGACAGGGAGCTTCTGTTAAATCTGGCAATGCTCTTGAAGCTGGGGTTCACGATGGTTTTTGAAGCTGCTTGTGCAGGCCACATGTGTACCATAGCTGAGTGTTTAGTAGATCAGACGTGGCAGCTTACAGCACCAGATGTTTGGATGGTCGCGATGCTAGTGTAGATAGTCTGTATAGTGCCAGTTGTGCAGGCTGTATGTAATAGGGACCTGAACCTCCGTTGGAATCGATTCCTTGTGTATGTATCCAGGAAATAAGATGGCTCATGTGCTCATGCCAGATCTTGTAAATGCCTGAAGGGTCCATGGCTATCTGATCTGTTGAAGGGCATCAAAAAGGTTCTGCTGACTGAGCTGTGGTGGCTAGTGGACGTTATGATTTTGGAAATTAGGCCTTTTTTTTCGCGATCAATTAGGCCTTGGTTTAGGAAACTCTACTCAGAAGTGCACGTACGCACCAAATTGTCTCGTAGAACTCCTATTATTTGCACCTTTAGCGCAATAATACTCGTGATTCATCCATAATGTTAGGAAACAACAGTGAACAGTTCTCTACGCCATCTACGCCCGTTACCACCCGTTACCAATGGCCATCTACGCCTGTTACCGATCTTTATTTTTCGCGCAGTGAACAGTTCTAACCAGACACTGTCGACTTTGCTGTTATCTGACAGGGTGCTCTCGCATATCAGGCAGACAGCCACTCCCTACATCTGACAAGCGGACCACTCTAATGAAGTCAACGTCCTGTGCCCAAGAGTGTAGTCTAGTCTTTGACAATCCGTATAGAACGCGTGTAGAAATGTAAAATAGTGATAACAAAGCAAATGTGATTATCCATATGTTCGGCTTGCTGGTGGCTGGTGTTGATTTGTACTGAGAGAAAAATACTACTGGTTGGCTGCTGATAAGCGAAGCGAACAGATTGTATGTAAAGCATCTTCTTTTTTTATTTTTTTAACGAACCGCACGAGATAGCGCGTGTTTCATTGATATAGCAGAAGAAAATACAAGTCTACGACCATGGAAGGTCATAGGCAGGAAAACCGAAAAGAAAAAGAAAAAAACTCGTCCGGCTGGATTGGGACATCAACCTGGGGAGCCGCTCACAACCACACACCGGCCGCCACCCACACACCGGCAGCGGAGAAAGACCAAAGCCGCAGCTCCCACCCACATGCCAAAAACCTATAGGCATCCAAACTCCGGCGCGATCCGACATTGGAAGAGAAAACAAAGGAGGTAGACGCCTTCGTGGACGTTGCAACCATGCAGGACCTACCCGACGGGATGAAAGACGCCGAATCCGAGCAAAACAACGCGCGGGGGCCTCGCCTCATCCGCCGTTGGACGCCTCCTCTCGTGCGCGGGGGCCTCGCCACGTCCGCCACACCTCCATGCTCCGGACTCGTTCCTTGTGTTGCCATCAAGACAGCGAGCATGTTGCCCCACCTCCAAAGCACCTCCCCGGCAACCGGACCGGCGTCGTGGTCAGAATCAACGCGTTGCTTCCCCCCACACGAAGACGTGAGGAAGAACAACACCCTTGAGCTTGTCCCGCGATGGGATAGCCAACCCCGGTCGTCGGAGAAAGCCGTGTCGAAAACCGAGTAGGGTCTTTAAAGACGACGCCTCCAACGAGGGAACGATGCCAATGGCGCCGTCGTCGCTTGTCCAATATAGGACAGGGTTTTCACCCAGAGAACCCCGCGCAACAGGGTATAGCTCCATAATGACGCCCTCAATAGAGGAGCGACGCCCAAGGCGCCGCCGTCATCTGCACCAGCACAAGCCGGCGATGGCTTTCGCCCGGAGCATCAACCCATGTTGCACGTACCCGGCTTGACACCAACTCCGAAAAAACAGGGCGACGCCTCCGCCGCGTCCCGCACGCCATGCTGCCGCCCGAACTTCTCCACTGCCTCCGCGTGGCCTCCTGCCCGCACGGCGGCCCTCCCAGAAACCCCGGCGCAAGCGCGCATTGCATGCCGGCCACCTAGCCGGTCGCGCCTCCCATGCCGGCAGGCCCAGCCGTTGTCGTTCGCGCATCGGCCGTCGGCCAGTCGTCGGAGCCGCGCCACCACGCGCGCCACGCCGGCCGCGTGCCCAGTGCCGCCTCTGCCGGCCGCACGCCGCCGGCTCGCTCGCCTCTGCCGGCCCGCACCCGGGGCCTCCTCCGTGCGTCTCCGCCGGCCCGCGCCCGGGGCCTCCTCCGCGCGTCGCCGCCGGCCCGCGCCCGGATCCCCCTCCGCCGGCCTCGCTGGCCCGCGCCGTCTCCAACTGCTCGCCCGCCGTTATGCCTTCCACGGGGAGCACGCACCGCCAGGCGACGGATCCGGCCACGGGAAGACCGGATCCGGGGGAGGAGAGGCCGGATCCGGCCCCGCGCGCCGCCGCCGATGCGAGCTGGCCGCCGGCGGCTTCCTCCTCCTGACAATGGCGTCCGCGCCCGCCGAGATGAGGGAAGAAGGAAGGGATGCTCCCCGCCGCCGCCATCCCGGGGTCCGGCCGGACTTCCGGCGTCGCCCTCCGGCGGCGGCGAGGTGAGGAGAAGGGGAGGAGGGGTTGGGCGGCGGTCGGGGGGAGTCGCCGCCCGAGTCGCCCAGACGCGGGGGCTTCTATTTTTTTAAAAGCATCTTCTTGATGCCCATTTTAATGGCACACTCGGCGCCAAACACTGACGCAAGAACAGCAAATCCACGCATTACAGCTAACATACATACACACTAATCTATAACCAAATTAGTGGATAATACGTCGCAACATCATCACGGACTGACCATCCATCCACACGGATATTTCTTATTTTATATATTATTTAACCAAAGCTAAACAAGGCCCTCAAAGTCATAAACTGTGCTCAACAACAGTGCAGACCCTTGTTGTCATGTTGCTCACCACAAAGCTCCGGTCATCAAGTTAAGATGAACGGAACCTGGCCCCCTCTGCCAAAAACGTCAAGCCTTCTCATGAAACGCAAAAGCGTGTAGCTTTATTCAAAGACACGATTGGGCAATCTAATATCTCCTTTTCCCCCTTGCGTCAGGCCGGTGACGCAGGCAGGTCCTTAGCATCAGGAAATGGGGGCAAGTGCATGAACCACGGAGCTGCAGCACGCAGCGAGAAGGCAAAAAAAAAAGGCAGAGGCCAGAGAGGATGAACTTGGTGGCCGGGTCAACCGGTGCTTAGCATGGCTGATAGAATAGTCCTGGCCGGTCTCAGTCAAACAAGGCAGCATCCCCTGCTCATCATCTCAGAGTCGCTCACACAATTCACAGAGAGTTCACAGAAACCTCCCAGGCGTATAAACAGGATGATTGCTTAACACAATGGGACAGCACAAGCATGGTATAATAGTATGATTACAGGAAGGAATGCTTTCAGGCAACACAATGGGACGATTTCCGTCTCATCTATGTAACCTGCCTTTGAGTTTGCAATAAAGTTTCGTAAGTATATAAAAAAATTATTAAAAAAAAGAGTATGATTACAGGGCACTGGAGTTGAATGAGAACACAAGCTTTATTAATCTTCAGAATGTTGCAAAGGTTACAGTGTTCAAACCACCTGCCTGCAAAATCAGGTCTCTGGAAAAGAAAAACAACCACACAGGGTTGTCATGGCAAGGCTCTACAGAATGAGCCTTGCAAAGGCCAGATCCCCAAGCATATAGGCAAACCCTACCGACACACTGTGAACCAGCAACCATCCATGACCAGCAAACTGAACACGACGGAGTTGCAGACCCCAGACATCAAGGACCCCGACAATACAATTTGCTACAAACTCAAAGAACATGGATGTCTGCAACTCTATAACCAGAGGTACTGGAAAGAAGACACGCTTGACAATACTTGAGCTCCAAACACGACTTGAGAAACTGCATGGTGAAATGACTCTGATCACAAAGGCTGAGGTTGGGATGGAAGAGGCAGGGCGCCACGGAAATGGCTGCCTGAGGACTCAACGAACAGACATCCTCACAGGAGGACACCTGCAAAAAACGAGCCTCGGCAAAAAATGCACCCCCAGGAAAACAACCGGCCCTAAGACAGATAGGAGACTACCCACCATGACACAAACACGAGCCGGAAACCAGACTCAAACTATGAAGCTTAGACTTAAGTACTACCGCTACGGTTGTATATTTGCATCTGGAGAAGGTTGGCCCAGCATCCCCAGCAACTAATCGCCTTCTTGTTCCTCTAAGCAAGGATGTCGCACCGCCAGAGCTGCTTCTCCAACGAGGCGATGTTGTGGTTGCCGATGAAGTTGAACTGGAGATTGAGTCCCTCCAAGGATGAAGACATGCTGCCTAAGAAAGGGACACTCTTCTGGGTGACCTTCATACAACCAGACAGTGAGAGGATCCGAAGCTTAAGCTGCTTTGCTGCCGCCAAGACTGCAACGCCATAGTCGCTGACCATGCAGTTTGAAAGATCAAGCTCGGCAAGCTGGCTGCAGCTCTCTGAGATTGCAAACAGGCTGGCATCAGTAATCTTACTGCAGCCCTCAAGGCTAAGGTGTGCAAGAGAACCGCCATGTGCCTTCACCAAAGCAGAAACAGCTGCATCTGTGAGATTCTCGCAGCCATTCAAATCAACATTGACCAACCCGCTCTCGGAACTCTTGATCAACGGAAGGAAGCCATTGTCGGTGACTGCAGAAAGACCGCTCAAATTGACATTTTCCAACTGAGGGCAGATCATGCCCACCACGGCCAAGCTGGCATCTGTGAAACCCGGGCAATCCTTGATGGTCAGGGAGCCAAGTGACTTGCATACTGGAAGCTGTGCAGGTGCGGAGCAGATGTCCTTGATCCCGATGCACTTGGCCAAAGAGAGAGCCTTAAACTTCGGGCTGCAGTTGAGGAGGAAAGCAAGAATGCCCATAAGAGTAACCTTGTTGCATTCTTCAACCAGCAAGTTCTCCAGAGCTCTTGCTGATTCGGCAAAATCCTTGAGACAACCATCTGAGACCTTGCTGCACTTCTTGAGGTTAACAAGCTTCAAACTTGGGCTGAACTTGGCAACAGATGCAAGAGCAAGATCCGTGAGTCCCGGGCAGGAGGCGACAGTCATACATCTGAGCTTCTGCAGGCCCATGGCATTGGCCATCACCCAGAATCCCCTCTCACCAACCGCTGGGAGGCGTGCAAGGGTGAGGTCTGTGATTGACTTCCCATAGTACCCAATCACCGCAAGAGAAGCATCACTAATGCTCAGGCCCTGGAGCCGGATCTTGGCCAATGAGGCGGTTGCGGAGCAGACGAGGCCAGACACACCCTGGTCATCAACCTGTGCACAGTTCTTGATGTTCACCGCCTGAAGCTTCGCACAGCACCGGCCGATGGCCTTGAGACCCTCGTTGGCAACACCAGAGCACGCCTCGATGGTCAACGACTTCAACTCCGGGCACCCCTGGGCGACGGCGATGAGGCCCTTGTCCGTGACCAGCGGGCAGCCAGTGATGTCAAGCCGCTCCAGCGCGTGGCACTCGGCGGCGATCTCCGCGAGCCCGGCATCGGTGACCCGCGGGACATCCCACAGGGAAAGGGAGCGGAGCCCCGGGCAGCCGCGGGCGAGCGCGGAGACGGCAGCGTCGGTGACGCCGCGCGCCGGGTGGCTCCCGCGGACGGAGACGGCGGCCAGGCGGCCGGCGACGGCCGCGGCCGTGAGGCGCGCGTCGGTGGCCTCCTTGCCGTCGAAGGTCCTCTCGCGTGCGCCGCCGTCGTGGTCCATGAGATCGGCCTCCTCCTCCTCGTCGCCGAGGTACTCCTGGTTGAGGTCCGGGACGGCGGGGGCCGCCGGCGGGGCCTGCACGGCCTCGGAGGCGCGGATGCCGGCGAGGAGCGCGAGCCAGCGGCGGGAGACGCAGGCCGAGGCGCAGCGCGCGCGGGCGCCCCGCACGCGGCGGAGGACCTCGAAGAGGCACTCGTCCGGGAGCGCGTCCAGGGACGGCTCCTCCCTGCGCTTCTGCCTCCTGGGCGCCGCCGTCACGGGCTCGTCGGCCGCCGCCGCGAACACGCGCTTCCGCGACCGGACGCCGGCGAGAACGCCATCACCTGATCCAAGAAACGGGGAAGAAATCAGTAAGCAAGCCCCCACATCAGCAGTTACAACTCTTCCAGATCCCACAAATTCGCCCTCAGCCAAAAAAAAAAAGCAAGGATCTTTACCTCTATATCCCTGGAACGGAGACATGCCGAGCGGCAAAAGAGCAAGAACGCCGTGGGCGAAGCCGAGACCGCCGGCGCAAGAACCGAAACGACGGGGAAGAGGAGGAATTGCAACAGCACCAATTGATCGATGGGAGGGAGGATTGGGGTACGGACGCCGAACCCTATCGCATTGCCGCGACAGGGAAAAAATGGCGGAGGAGGAGGAGGTGGTGGAAGGGGACGGGTTGGGGGAAGAGGAGGAGGTGCGGTGGTGGGGGGAGGAGTGCCCGGTGGCGGTGGCTTTTTATGTGGTGGCGAAGCCGGAAGGCAAGTTGGTGCCCAAGTTGGGCGCCGTTCGTACCCCCTCCCCCTGTCATCTGGATCTGCTCGCCATTCTGCCCGGTTCAATGAATCTCCTCTCTCTCCTCTTGCTTGTCTGGGTGGGTGGAGGGGATGAACTGGGCACTGTGCTGGAGGTTGGAAATCACTGGAGGTTGATGGTATTTGATGGGACCCATGTTTACTGTTTTCGTAACGATGGCACACTCAGTAAATAGCAATACTTTTGTTTCAACAGCACAGGAACATTTTTTTTACACGAACAGCACAAGCACATGAGCACGCAGGCCGCCCCGACACGACACCCCCGCGCCGTCCAGCCACGGGAACGGGACGCGTACCCAATCCACCGGAATCCACGGTTCACGCACCCACACACCCCTGTGCATGCACTCGCCTCTTCCGTTCCGTTCCGTTGCTCCCCGTCATCATGTGCATCGTACATGGACACCCCCCGCGCCCGGGCCGGTAGGGCCCAAGCTCCAGCACGCGGCAGCCACTTTTCATTATTTCTTTCCCTTTCTTTCTTTTCCTTTTGTTTGTTCGCTTCGCTTAACGAGAACAGAACAGAACAAAACAAAGCTGGATTAGCATTTCAGGGAAAAAAAAAGAGAGAGATGGATTAGCCAGGTGCCCAGGTGCATCGCATGTGGCCAAGCTAGCCGGCCGTCTCCGGATTCTTTTTCTTCGTTCCTCCCATCTATCCCGTACGTAGGATCTCATCTCATCTCATCAACCAGACCATGGTGGTTGGTTTTTAATTTTATAATGATCTCGTTTCTTCTTTTTCTCTACTAATACTAATATAATTAATCCGGGATTATGCTCTGCCCATCACCAGGTCTACTGACTAGTTGCGTGGCCATCCTAATCGGTTGTTCTTGCTAATCCACGCGGTTTGGCTCCGGTAGCAGCTAGGAAGCATGCGTGCACCGGAGGTTGCTTGGCGGGTGGTACGGGTCTTACACTTACATGTGGACCCCGGTAGGGTTACCTCACCCGCATGTACTAAACGACTATGATTACGGTGGCTCACACTTCACAAGTCGAGTCGTAATATTTGCATTAACCTAGGAAGCTTTGATTTTTATTTTCCCTTGGAGCTTGTCCATCTGAATTTAAGCCCTGTGATAATTAATAGTTGGACACACAACATGATTATAATAATTCTTATGGTGATTTTATCGATCCAAGATCATAAACACTTGCTAGTGTGAGTATAGGTGGCTAGCTAGGTTGATATGTGTTTGTACCCGACGTTTGTTGGAGCAAGTATAATAATGGGCTTATAGCCAAATTAGTCCGCACTTTTGGTGATGTGAAGGAAAGAAAAGAGGAGAGAGAAGAGAGCTTGTCTCTCATGCAAACAACGAGACGTGGAGGAAAGAAAAGAGGAGAGAGAAAAGAGCTTGGCTCTCATGCAAACAACAAGCTGGATACAATCTCCTATGTAGAGGTGGGCCAGATGAGAGGGATGTGAGAGTGATGAGTAGAAAAGAGAAGTAATAAATAGCAAAAAAAGTAATAATGTGTAGACAAGTAATAGAGTATTATTATATAATTTGGCTCTTATATCTTCTCTAATAGACAAGCACTTGTCTCTATTATTAATCTTATTACTCTTAGGTCGTCTCCAATGGGTGACTCTTACGCTGGCTCATAAATTTTTTAATCCGTGAACAGTGCAAAAAGTTAAGAGCTATCTCTTATTTAAGAGATAGTCTCATACACGTATTTTAAAATGTGAGGATGACGTGTGGGGTTATACATGTTATGAGCTATGTGCTAAGAGCTAGATCATTGAAGGAGCTAGGCGTTGCCTGTTGCCTCTTGCCATTGGAGGAGGTATAAGCGTGAGTACGTGGATAGTATATAGGTTTATGTGTGTTAATTTGTACCCTGTTTCTAGAAACCAGAAAAAGGGAGGCGAGGCTAATTGTACGTGGGCCCGGCTCTGGTCGGTCAGCGTGTCGATCGAGCTGTGATTTGCTCGGCCGACAAGTTGATCAACAGCTGTTGTTTTGTGTCTGTCCGCTAGCGAGAGGGTCTGGTACACCGTACGCGACGGTTCCGAGTACAATGAATCATCGGTGCATGCATAAGTGTAGATTCCAGTCTGCTCTTTGCGATCGACGTGGTTACTGAATTTAAAATGTCACGAACTTGCGAGATGCCAGTAGCTGGGTTTCGGATGCAGATTCGTCTCTGCTGCTTTGAGCAACATGCATGATTGCTTTTGCAACTCTCGACAAGAAAAGTGATCGAATTGAACGTCCATCGGACTACCGTCCTGAATTTAATTTTTATTTGGGCCGTCAAATATCTCATAAAATGATATATATGGTATCATAGACAAATGGAAAAGTTCTATCGGCTAATAAGCTAAGAAAGGTCATTAATCTTTGTTTTTTTCAAAAGGTTAAGCTTTATCATTCTTGTTGACAATTATTCCAATTTGTACTCCCGACCAGAGATGCGATATCGAGGATTTTTTTCATATGAACATTAATAAACTTGTAAACATCAACTTCTTTCCCCTTTCATTTATTTATCTATATTATATTATTTATAGTTATAAATTTATGATCATTGAAGAGAACAAATTTAACTATAAATCCAATCATTTCAAGTTTATATTATAACAAATCAAAATTATCGACTAAATTATAAACAAACCAAAATGATGTGAGCACCAGGATTTCAGACCTAGTGAATAAAGTCACACCAATAACTATCACCATGCCAAGACATTTGGTTGCTAACCATTTTCACTACATTCTTGTGATAGAGAAACACATGAAAGGGAAATGCCGATGCAAGACGGCTCCTGAATAAATTCAGAGCACTATACAATTGCCCTGATTAGTCCTGCTAATCCTTGTGCTAATGCTCGTCCAGATCCGTAGTACCAGCCGCCCCAAATATTTGGACTGAATCAATATGACTTCAGCTAAATTAGATCCGTTAAGACATGTACAGATAAAAAATCGTTTCCTATATAACCTTTGACCGTCGCATGATATATATACTAATCTTGTTTAATTTTCAACCGGCAAGAAGCCACACTTAATCTGACGGCAGGAGATTGCCGTTTTGTCAGCCTCTCTCGTTGATGCGCAAGATCCATTGTATTTGCGCCCCCCTCAATGAGTGTCAGGAAATGGGTTTGACAAAATGTTGCTATTGTGCGTCATTGTCAACAAACAGAACTTATACTCTGTTAAGTTTCATGTACTGGCCAGTTGGATCATGAACTTCCATTCTTTTGTTTAAGAGCTGCGATTATATGAAATATATATATATATATGCATGTTCGTGTAAATTCAGCTTATGACCAGCTGACCGTTCATTCAAAAGTTGATTAATGATCACTACGGGAATTGACCTACACCATTTGGTGATTGCGGGAGAACAGGTGAGCTAGCATCATCAACGCAGCATTCCAAATTCAGTGCATCCATGCACCATCTCATAGCAAAGCATGTCCTTAGAAGGTACTCGTACACAACAACTTGCAGTTCTTATTTTTCCCTGCTTACCCCACCTCCACCAAATAAAGCATGCACCCACTTGGGTTTTGCTGCTACTAATATTTTTCTTGCTCTTGGGCCAAGACCTGTAGTCTGGCTGCATTGGGGAGCTGAATCTGTTTGATAGATCTTGTACTAGAGTACAATGATGACCAAGGAACCTCGCACTTGTTCCAGTCCTAAACAACGAAATGTGAGCTGGTTTCTCAAGCTCCGCACTACGGGCATGCAAGTTGTTTGGAATAAAGACTTCATCTCATCTCGGTCTCGGCCCCTAAAAGACGCCGTTTAGTGCGGGAATATATATGGTCTCTCGAACTCCTGTGTCTGATCACAACCCCGATACTTATCTTTGACCATTGCTAGCTGTAGATATTTCCCCCTTATTATCAGACGTTTTTGTTAGGATGGCATTTTGACCAACAGCTACTCTATCGATGCTTGATTCAAATAGAAGTAAGCATTTTAATATGAATTCAACGGTAACATGGATTTGCGTTACAAAAATCATGTAGGGGGTCAATTAAGGACCTGATGAAACAAAATTAAATAAGCCTAGTTCTAAACGGAGGGAGTACATGCTAATGGAAACCGCAGTAAGTTCTCATAATATGAATATATATAAATTTGAAACAAAATCTAAATCTACATTTCTTTTATGAAAACTATAAAATACGAAAAATATTTATTTCAAAGATTAATGACAGGCTAGAGAGAGTACTTGGAGTATGTACGTAGTTTCCAAATGAAGAAGAAAAAAAGCAAAAAATCACCACATATATATATCGATCACTTGGATTTCGTTATCCCCACAAATCGTTTTATTGCAAATGCCACCAGTAGACAGACCACACATGCATGTAATCAGCTTCACGCAGTTGTCTCTGCCACTTGGTTGCTTTGAACCAAGCTGGCGAGGTGAGTTTCAAGGCAAGTACGTAGCTGAGATTCTGAGAAACTGTGCCGCCGCACGCGTTTGACTGTGGGTAGTACGTACACCAACGACTCCCCGGTCATCATACTGCTCCGTCCGCGTACGTACGCGTGTCGCGATCCACGGCAACTTTTCGGTAAGAAATTAAAATACCCTACGATCACGAACACACACACGTCGTGCACACAAACCCACCGGCCGGCGTACGCGGACACATATATGCATGCATGCGTCACAAAATTAAGGTGCAACGAACCTGATCCATGCATGCATGCGTCCGCTTTCGTGCTGCTTTCCGCCGGCCGTGTGTGTGCTTGAATTGTGTTCAAATGCACGAATATATATATCTATCCTTTCGTGTCGATCTACCTACGGCGGAGAGATCGAATGGTCATTCAACGTGAACGCTGCGATGGAGAGTGCTGGAGGGCCTTTTAATTTTCTCCTCCTTGTGTACGTGGTCGTCGTTTTCGGTGCTGGATACGTACGGGGCACGGGGCAGAGACAACTAGCTAGGTGAGGACCGTGAGGTGCTCGTGGACATGGCTATGTATCCTAGCTAGGGTTTACTCTTCAGCGCCGTGAACCCATGGAAGAGTACGTACTGATGGGTTCGAGAGAGGTCAATGGGTTATCGTTTTCAATTGGAGGAAGTAACTGTCATTCGGTGTATGTGTCGGGGGAGAAGCCAACTAGTCCATGGCGAGAGTGGACTGCTGCTTTGACGATGTACTTATCAACCAAAGAATTCACATGCATCATATCTATTCCAAATTATAATTTATTTTAGCTTTATCTAATAATTAATAAATCAAGAGACGACTTTGAGTAATTTTTTTAAAAAAATATCAATATATCGACCTCCGATATCAAACCAAGAGTCAATTCAATCTATAAACACACCGCAAAATGTGTCCGAGCAAATAAGCCTTCATAGATTGCAGCGCGAGACGTACGCTGATCGCCGGCAAATAAAGCAATCGCGCGCAAATTCATCGACGACGATCTCGATCAATATCTTGTGTCGATGAGAAAATGATGAGCTGATATGAGAGCCGCGCGCCGTTGGGGCACATTCATGCATGCAGCCGCTGCCGCTAGCTGCGCCGGCACCCGGCCGGCCGGCCGGCCGGTAGACTGCTCGGCCGTCAGCCGGCCAGATCATCAGAAGTTCATCAGAACCATCACCAGCCAGCAGCAGCTAGCTACCCGGCTTAGCTACGCGTGTAGTGTAGATAGGGATGCAAGTATCTCTGTTTTTAGGTGGGTCGACCTAAAACTTCAAAAAAATAAACTAAAATGACATCACACGTAATTAGTTTAGAAAATAAAATGAATTAAGTGAGCGACCAAAAAATATTATTAGATACCACTTGCATCTCTAAGTGTGGTGGTGGTTTTGCCACCGGCCAACATCGGCTAGTACGTGATTTCCCAGTGCTGCTTAATTAATTCTTGAGCAGAGATAGTGTATAAAAGAAAAATCTTAAGCAGATGAAGTGCATACCAAAAAGGCGATCGAGGAGCAAGCTAGGTCGGTCGGCCGTTCGTCTAAAAGAGGTGTAGTATTATTAGCAGCTTTTGCAGAGGCGGCACAACTTGCAGCCGCGACCATGCCGTCCACTTGGTTTTTGTTTTCTTTCCCTTTTCGATGGCGTTCTTGGACCGCCAGGACCTGGACCTCTATTCATTTCATGGTACATGCACGCATAATTTTTCAAAAAAAAAAAACATGCACGCATGCAATGCATCGGCCGACCCGGGGACGACTAGCTGTGATCTAGTAGTCCATGATTCCATCCATAGATTCTTGTGGTATTTTTTTAGGGCATTACAATATAGTACCATGATGACCAAAACATGCCACTGATTATGTCCCGAGCAATGTATATGTATGAACCCAACTGCACACAAAAATACTAAAATAAAGACAGGAACAAACAGCTTGCTCGATCACTTCCCGCGGTAATGGTAAGGTTGGTTACTGCTAACCTTATTTCTCTTTCTTTTAATTCTCTGGTTGCGTACGTATATAGGGGGGCTGAATCCTGAATGTACAAAAAGTACAATGATGTCCATATGGAACCACTTGATACGATCCTAAACATTAATGAAATATATAATGTGTGAGCTGTTTCTCAAGCTGCGCACACTGTGCAGTGGCTCGCAACTTGCTCGATATGATCTCTCAGTCCCTCCACTCCCGAAAGATGTCGTCTAGTGCGCCTATATGATCTTCTCCGGATTTGTTTTTTTATTTCGTGGTCATGTTACCAAACGGCATAATAATTACGTTGATGATGAAAGCTTTTAGAGCTTAATATCAAGTAGTCTAGCTAGGTGGTACCTATACATTTACGGATGGAGAGGATGTTATTTCTGAAAATTTTAAAACCTAAAAAACACAATAATGATATGCAGAAACTTGTGAGTTGTGAGTGATTGGAGACTTTAAATCTGGGTTGGTAATAATATATACGAGGAAAAAATGTTATATATATGTAACACAAGAAAATATTAATTATTTCATACCGTATAATTTCCACATATTATATTGTGATGTAAATATACCACAGTAAAATTACTGCATTGTTTGGCTTGTAAATAACAATGTCTGAAATTTTGTCGTCTTATTAATTACAAGATAAACTTATTTCATGGTGTGCAAGATTCGTTATCTTATAAGCCTTTCTTTCTGATAAAAAAACGTTCTGGACAAAGTCATGGTTGAGGTGGTTAATTAGGCCTGCCGGTGGCACCAATGGCGGTGGCGGCGTTAGTTGCCTGAGAGGCAGAAGGTACGGTGGTACCGGAGCCAGGGAAGATGAAATATATGTGTCGATCGATCGGTGGGCAGGCATGCAGTATCTATCCGTGTACGTCTAGTGTCGCGATCCAGCCGGCTGGCGTGTCGTACACCGGCCGACGTGGACGTACTGTTACTGTACATGATACAGAACATCTGCATGCGTCGTCGTCGATAATCCCAAAGGTAAGGTAAGGTGCAATGAACCTGCAGCTAGCTTTCCGGGCGGTTTCTGCCGTGCGCGTACGTGTGCTTGTTCATGCACGCATCTGATGCTGCGCAAACGAAATTAAAGGTTTCTCAGCTCAGCGACGTGATCGAACGCGGCGTTTCACTCACTCGTCGATCTATATATGTCCAAGTAAGGTCGTTTTCGATCGCCGGATACGTACGAGACAAAGCTAGCAAGCAGTGTGTTTTAATTACTAATTTTTGCTGGGGATCGAGCTAGCTAGGTTCAGTGTACACGACGTACTAGGATCTTCTGTTCCGTGTGCGCGTGCATGAGAGCGAGAAGGCGTGCCGGATGAGCAGACGATCGAGCCGGCCAAAACACACTGGAGTACTGGACTGTAGCGGAGACTGGACACTGTCTGCAGACTGATGCACCTCTTATACTTAATTACTTGTGCATGCATCGGCAGAATGGGAGCGAGTGATAATTAAGCGGGTGATCATATCGATCACCAAAGTCAAGTAACCACTGGATCGGAGGAGCGGCGTGATTGTGACCATATACTGTACTACTCTATGCATGCATGCATGTATGCCACCATATACTCCGTATGTCAGCAATAACGTACTCCGTCCGTAGGTCCAAATCCGTCTAACACGAACGCCAATACACAACTGGATCATTATTACATACATACATTAATTAATTAGCAACCACTTGCATTGGAACATGGACAGCATTCGTACGTATTCCGTATACGCTAGATCGATCTCACTGGCAATAAGGGATCGTCAATATAATCCGTCTTCTGCATGGGCGGCTGTCAGACACAATGCAATGGCCGCCTGGCGAATGGCGATTACTACAAATTACCTTCATCCACACGCCTGCATGATATGAGCATGCATGCACCAGCCGCCCCATGCCCCATATGACGCTCTGCTGATCCTGACATGGTAACCTCGTTGGATACCTGCGATGGCGCAAATTGCTGTGTTATGCACCCATCACATGGGATGATGGTATATGGTATACACGTACACCTATGATGAGTACGTGCAATTGCGCTATCACACCTTAATTAACCCTACCGTTCCACTAAGAGGTGTGGCTCTCCGAGGTGCACAAAAGGTGTCAAACCTGAATGGAATCATCGAAAAGCCCCGACGTTCGTAGATGGTGCAAAGGCGCACAACAACTGGCAATTGCAACTGATCATTGTTTATATATATTTAGTATGTTCCTTCTTACCCTTATCTACCATGCATCCACTTGATGTTCTTTTCCCCCCTACTTTTCATCTATATACATCCTCCTTTCGAGTACCAGATGAGCCAGCTCCATCCAGATTACCTTTATTGGGTGATCTGAATCCGTCCATGGTTGGGACATGTTGCCACAACTGTACCGTGACGTCAGGCATGCCAACTGCATACCTGATCCAGTCATGAACAATGAACTTGGTTGGAGGCCTTTCTCAAGCTCATCAGCTCGATCCCTGCAACTTGACCCCCAAAAAAGTTTAACTATATCAGCTTGTTGCTCATTTCTTTGCTAGCAATTTGTGTGCTACAGCATTCAGTACGTCCTCATCTTCTCGGCTGTCCAGGTGAGCTGAACCCAAGCTAGGGTTGTTCAAAATATATTTTTTAGCACAACAACCAACCAGGAAGCCATTTGATGATATATAAAAGTCTCAACGATAGATTCTTCTAAGATCTAATGAAGTCTCAGAAGGCTGTACGTGAAACTTCGTCATTAGCATGATGCCGTAGACTACTCAATCCTTATTGCCCAGTTGCTTTGCGACACACTTGTCATATATATAGGGATCAAATTCAGGAGGCCAATGGAATGAAATTGAGCAGCCGTGAAACTTCGTCCTTGACTGGGTGGGCAGCACATATGAACTACGTACTGAACTGATGAAATTCTGATGACGTCCCCGAGTGCAATGAACCTGGCTGAATGCGAATAGCAGTTTCAGGGTGGGTTGTTTTGCCGTGTGTGTTTCTTCGCCAGTTCATGCATCTTGATTGGACAGTTTCAACGTGGACATGTACTGCATTTTTGCTGGACTTTCTCGATGGCTCTCCCTCTGTCATTTGTACAGCTCGGTCGTTTTCGATGCCGGATATGGGCGAGACAACTTGGCCGGTTGTAAGGTTTTTACTCTTCAGCGCTGTGAGAGCGGATCGAAGACTGGCTTTGAATATTGAAATATGCACGGTTTCTTTCCCATTGGAGGAAGTGGCCGTCAGCTGTCATCACCAAGTGGAATTTTGTACTGCCACTAGCATTACCTGCCTGCGTAGTGTCGGGTAATAAGCTGGCAACAAACAGTCATTCGCCCGAGCAAATTTATATATTTATAAAAATCAAAACGCTCTATAATTCAAAATTTTAAAGGGAGCCGGTATATAAATTTTGATGGTATTTAATAAAAATTTATATATTTAATAAAGTTACGTGTATTTATAGGGACGAGTGTGCGTGCGTGTGTGAGCGTTACTGTGTAATTTAAAAAACAGCCGGAGAGAGAATAAGTGGTTATATACAGTTGCAGATCATTTATGTAGTGATAGAGTGTACTAGGGGAGTACTAGTGCTCCTATAGGACGCTATCGGTGAGGTGTGCGGACATCAGATGCGCTTCGTTCTCTAATCCGCCGTGTCTAATTACGTGACATGCATGCATGTTTCAATATCACATCTTCTCTATCATTTTTGTTACTGCCTCCGTATCAAATAATAGACCATTTTGACTTTTTAGATATATAATTTTAGCTATATATTTAGATATATCGTACATCTAGATGTTGTAAGAAAATATTATGTATTTTAAAAAACTAAATCAATCTAGTATAATTTAAAGCAAGCAATTCGAGGCCAGTGGTGGGTAAAGCTGGTGGGCAGTGCTGATCTGGGACCGATCAACCAGGCACCAGGCAGGCAGCTCTATTTGGAGAGGTGCAACTTGTGTCGTAGCTGGTCAACCTTTTTCCGGATTCCTCCTCACCTAGCTTACCATGCATTCTCCTACTTGACTTTTATTTGTACCTTTTTATGTCACTTCATAGATTTGTGCTAAAAATAGTACCATGATGACCAGCAGCATGCGTGCCTCCTGATTAAGCCACCGATCGAACAATGAATCCAACGGCAACTTGTCCAAAAGAATGAAAATATTAAAACTTGCTCATCTGAAAGGCAGCCTAAAATAAAGAAGCAGTACGTGCTGCCAACATTTTTTTTACCAAAGTGGTGCTGGATTTATTCCATAATCATCTTTGTCATCATATCTCGCGCTGAACAAAGGTTCTTGCTTATCTTACATATCCTATCTTGCTCACACCTTGGTTGCGACTACCAGTACCAGAGGCTAATTTGAAGCAGGCAAACCAGCTAGCTGATGAGAGAAGCTGCGTCTCCATCGGATTCATGATCAACAGCTCAATATATCCAGAGAGTGCAATGAACTTGGCTGAACGCGGTAGTTTCAGGGTGAGCTGAGTTTTGCCGTGTGTGTTTCTTCATTAATCCATGCATCTTTTGACTGGACAATTTCAATTCAAAGACATCAACACATGCACACGTACTGCATTTGGAGTATATGTGCGAGACAACTTAACCGGTGAAGGTTTTTACTCTTCAACGCCGTGGCAGTGGTCCAAGTAGTGTTGATGAAAATTACAACATCAATAATCATCTAAAAGCGACACTGTGGTAGCTTTGCAGAGGCACTACTTGTATATATAGCTGATCTCTGATCGGCCGGTCTGGTCCAAATTCCTGTCACCCTAGCTACCACTGTTCTATGGGTGGTAAAGGGCCCTCACTTTTCTACTAGAAATTTTAAGGATCGGGCCGGACTAAAATAATACTAGTTTTTGAGCTAAATTTTGTTAGGGTCAAGATTGTGAAGGAACAAACGGGCCATGATCCGTTACCACCCTACACTGTTCCACTTGGCTTTTATATGCACAACTTTTTCCTTCTTTGGGTTCTAGGACCTGAACCTTTCTCTATATATTACAGTACTCATCATGCTTATCCATCTCGTCCACTCCGTATATATTTTTACTAAAATAGTACCATAAGGACCAACATGCATGCTTCCTGATTAAGCCCCCCGATCGAACAATGAATCCAACCGCAACTTGTCCATGAGAAAATTAAACATAAAACTTGCTCGATCAGAAAGGCAGGCTAATGTGCTGCCGACGACATTATTACTATTTTTACTAGATAAATAAAGTGCTGGATTATATATTTATATTATAACTCATTCAGTCTTGCTCGTCATCTCGCTCTAAAGGTTGCCTATGTATCTTATCGAGAAGTGATCTAATATGTAGAAAGGAATCGCTCACCCGTTGCATGCTTGCGAGTACCATGATATTCTGAAGGCTGATGGGGCTAATATTACAAGCAGCAGACCGGCTAATCAGCTAGCTGATGAGAAATGAACTGCTTCATTCTCCTCGATCGGAATTGGGAACCAGCAACGGGCCAACGGCGTGGCTCGACCTATAGATCGAGTGCAGTGTTCAATGAACTTGGCTGGAGGTTTCCGGGTGGTTTTCGCCTTTCTTTACTTGCATGTCGTCTGCATATATGCATCTATATATCTGTTGGCCCTGGTGGATTTGGATAGTCTCGCCCATGCCGCCGCTCCCCGCGCGCAACCCTCCATTGGATTGGATCATCGGATCGGACCCCTTTTCCGCGCAAGTTGTTCGCGATCGGATCAACATTCTCCGTCCAACCTTTAGTTTTCTTTTTTCTTACAGAAGAACGTGTGCCCAAGCTAATCCAAGGTGATGCAAAATTAACAGCATGGCCTTTTTTACATGGATGAATGTAACACCCAAAAATGGCCTATTTAAAATTTTTAGCAATTAAATAAATTGTTTAATGTTATTTACTACCTTGCTCATAAATAATATAGGCTAACTAAAGAATTTCTGAAAATTAAAATCAATTATAAGTTGTAGAAATATTTATTGTTGCATTCATGCTGCTGCATTTATTTTTGTATTGCTTGTGGTTCAAACAAGAATTTAAACTTATTTAAATTCAAATTTGAATCACTTTGTTTGGAGCTCTAGAAAAGTTATTAGGCCCATAGTTCAATTCCACTCCCTGAACTCTTTCTCGGGTTCGCTTTTGCCCCCTCTTCTCTTTCTCCGGTCCGGCCCAACGCTCTCCCTCACAACACTCGGCCCACTCCGCACCTCACTCCCGGCCCAGCTTGGCCCAGCCTGCAGCCTTCGCCCGCGCCTCCTCTCTCTCCCCCCGACAGCCCGGCCCCGCCTGTCAGCCCCTCCCCTCACCTTCCTTCTTCAGCTCCGGTGATGGCGCGCCTGCCGCGGATGGCCCGCACGCCGAGGCCGCCCTCCCCCCCCGCGCCTACTTAATTTGGCCGCGACGCGCCCGAATTCCTCTCATCCTCTCGCCCACAACCCTAGCAGCGCCGCCGCACCGCCACCGAGTTCTTCCCGAGCCGCCGAGCCGTGCTCCGCCGCTCGCCGCCGACCCGACGCTCCGGTGCAGCTCCGCCCCGACCGAACCTTGGAGGAGTATCACCGAGCCCCGTGGAGCGCGCCGAGCTACTCCAAGCCCTCCAGCAGCAGCAGCAGCTCCTCTTCCCCGCGTAGCGCCGCCGCCGAGCGTCGGGCTCCGACGAACACCATCGCCGGGACCCCTTCGCTCCAATTCAACACCCCCAGGAGCATCGCCAAGAGGTAACGAAGCTCCCCACCCCTTCAATTTTGGCTCCTGAGCACCGTAACGCGCATCCCCTCGGTCGCCGTCTATGGCCGTCCGCCGGTCGCCGTCGTCCACCCCCTCCTCTGCACGAAGCTCACCTAGAACCACCCAGACCCACTCTCCCCCTCACCATGAAGCTCCAGAGCCGAATAACCGAACCCCAAACCACCCGAAACCCACTCCCCGCGGTACACCGGAGTTCAGCTCCGCCGCTCGTCGTCGTCAGCCCGCTACGCCGGCCGACGCTTGACTTGAACCCCCTAGGACGATTCTCCATGTCCGCCTGAGGCTGTAGGGTCAAACCCCGTCAAAAACCGAGCACCCTAGCCCGAGTTATGCCCAACTCCGGCGAACTTCGCCGTCGGCCCGAGCAGCGCCGCCGTGTCTCCTTCGTCCCCGGCGAGTGCCAGCGCTGGGCCGTCCGATCTCAGATGGATGGCCGAGATTAGATCAGCCGATACCCCTTCGCGTTTTAAATCTCAGCCGCTCAGATCAGATCCAACGGCTGCCACGCGTCCTGACCGAGTCAATACCGGTCAGCGCTAGTAGTTTTGCTAAAGAGCCCCTGCACTTTCTGATAATCAACCCGCGGTCCATTCCAGTTCAAAAGTAATTGCAGATAGGTCCTGTTTTATTCGTTTTAGCCCCTGCGCTTTTGAAAAATAGAACCCGCGGTCCAGCTCGCGTAGTTTTACGTGCTAGCCCCTGGCGGCTACTGTTATTCACGTATAGGTCCTCGGTTTTTCACAAATGAGCCCCTGGAAGTTTCAGAAACTTGCCAGTAAGCCCCTGAACCTTAGAAATGCCATAACTTTCACGTTTTAGCTCCGATTAGTGTGATTCTCGCGCTCATGTGTTCGTAGCGAAGCATAGATTATTTATAGCTCCTGTTTTTGTATTGTTTTCAATGTTTGGTGTACTGTTCTAATAGAATTACTTTGTTTGCATGTAATGATTGTTTTGGATGCTTGCGTGGTGATCGTGTCCAGTCGGCGAGCCCGTAGCTTTGGGCTTCGAGTACGTTGAGGACGTGCCGGAGTAGGACTCGCAGCAGCAGCCGTACTCCGAGGAAGGCAAGTTATAGCACGGACAATCCTTGCTACCTACTCACTCTTTTAATACACTGTTCATTACATACGCATGCGTCTAATACTGTTTACCTTTAAGGTCGTACCTAGCATTTATTTCCCTGTCCTTGTATTCCTATGGGTTTTTGCATATGGGTAGTATTTTGCTAGGCGCAACTACTGTCACCTTTGCTTAACTGTTAAACTTGTATTAATGGTCCACTTCAACCTTCATGTTAAAACTTGCTTTTTAGCAACTTGGATCAGGGAGCTGGGGCTTGTGTGTTTTGCTTAGCCCCAGTGTCTCTCCCTAAGGACTGGTTCGTAAAAGCGACAACCTGGGAGCCTGTCGCCACCGCCGGAACTATAATGGCTCTGGTCTTGGTTGAGTAGCTTGTACGTCTCTAGCTTGGCAGTGGTTACCGAGTGGCCTACGGCGTTGTAGGAGGCAAGGCACGGGGTGATTTCGGATTCCACCGAGGACGGTAGCCCCGTCAGCTAGGTCCCGTTAGACCCAGTCCCATGTTGGGAGCCCCCGTGAGTGCGGTGAGCTCCGCACGATGCACCATTTACTTTGTTGTTGGCATGGATTGCCGGTGCGTGGATGCCATTGACCCCCTCACGTTGCGCCCTGAGGGTCAGTCAATCTCGGTGCCTAGGTTCTCACCACCTTGTAGTACTCCAGCGGCTACTGTCATGTTAGGGTGTCTTGTGAAAGCCTCGTAGCGTCCCTATGCGATCACACCTCTGTAGTGTGGTTTGTGAGGTCTGATCCACCTCCGCGTGGTTGGGTGCAAAGTTCTTTTGAACTTTTACGCGACTGGTGGGTAAAGGGCGAAACCTCTGCAGAGTGTATGATCTATCATGATAGCCCGGCTCAGGGTCACGAGCGGCCTGGATCCTTTTATGATTAGAAGATGATATTTATTACTGTTTTATGATGACTTACATTAATTAATTTGGGATACAACTGGGATTCATCTAAAGTAGTAGTTATGATTAAAATGAACCAACTAAAAGTGCTAATGCAGTTAAGCCAGTGTCAAGCCTCCTTTGCCTCGTCCCCCGTGCTATACTTGCTAAGTAATTCTGTTACTTACACTTGCTGTTGTTATTATTTTGGGCAAAATCCCGGACGGGTAACAGATTGGAGTCAGGCTGATTATGCTGTGGAGTTTCCAGAGGATTTGCCGTACTTCTGAGCTCGCGTTCACCCAGTCAGAGTCCCTGTGGGATTGCGGCTACGCTAGAGAGATGTATTAGTCTTCCGCTGTCTATGATTTTATTTTTGAAGCACTCTGATGTAAACGCTACGCTTTGATGAGATTAATAGAGCATTGTACTCTGATTTTACCATATTTGTTCGCTATAAGTGTCTGTGGACTTCCTGGGCGCACATATGGCCACATTTGGGTTTTGTGTAAATCCGGGTGTGACATATTGGTATCAGAGCCGTGCTGACTGTAGGAACGCAGCCTAGATGATACAGTTGACAAGTTACTAGGAGAACCCCCACGTTTTTAATTCAAAAACCCAAAATGTCGAGTCTTGCGTGGGATTATGTCTTTAAGTGCTTGTATTTATTGTTATTATGCATATGTTTGATTTGGCTCTTTGTAATGTTTGTGATGGGCGTAGACACCAATCTGCAACCATCTAGATGTTAGAATAAGGCTTAAGGACTTTATTGTTAGATAGCAGGGGGGATTATATATTTTCTCGTACTAATCAACTGACATCTGACCTTTGTGTTTATAGATGGCTAACCCCAGGGGCAATGCGGGCGGCCAGCCTCCGTACCAGAACCCACCCCCGAACTTGGATCCGAATCATCAGATCCCCACCATTGAGCAGCTGATGTATGCTCAAGTCCAGATGATGCAGCAGATGGCTGAGACCATGAGGCTGATCCAGCAGAACCAACACAATCCACATCCTCAGGCAGCTGCTCCGCCCAGAGACAAGAGGGGCGAGTTTCTGAAGGGACGCCTGCCGACCTTCAGCAAGGCCAGCGACCCCCTTGAGGCAGATGATTGGCTCAAGGCAGTGGAGAGACAGTTGGACATCGCCCAGTGCGATGACAGAGAGAAGGTACTATACGCCGGAGGGCAGCTTCAGGGGCCGGCGTTGGATTGGTGGGATTCATACCAGTCCTCTCGCCCGGCCGGTACTCAGATCACTTTGCAGCAGTTCTGCAGCAGCTTTCGTGCACACCACGTGCCGGAGGCTTTGATGGTTTTGAAGAAGAAGGAGTTCCTGGCACTGAAGCAGGAAGGGATGAGTGTCACGGCTTATCGTGACACGTTCGTCGCGTTGGCCCGTTACGCTCCAGAAGACGTGGCCACCGACCAGAAGAAGCAGGCTAGGTTCCGTGACGGTTTGCAGGATGCTCTACAGTACCAGCTGATGTGCACCAAGTTCCCGACCTTTCACGAGCTGGTGGACGGCGCTCTGATGTTGGAGCACAAGCGCCGTGAGATGGAGGACAAGAAGAGGAAGCTCCAGGGACAGTAGGTGGGCAGTAGCAGTCGTCCTCGCTTCGCACCTCCACAGAGTCAGCAGGTGGGAGGCCAGCAGCGCTTCCAGGGCCAGTCCGGCATGCTCGGTCGTGGCCAGTACCAGCAGCGTCCTCAGTTTCCTCGGGCGCCACAGCAGCAGCGTCCCTAGGGACAGCCACAGATGGGTCCAGTTCAGCGCAGCCAGGTGCCACCCAGACCAGTTCAGCATCCGGGTCCAGTCAGCCCCGCAGTGACAGGGCAGAAGTGCTACTACTGTGACGAGCCCGGGCACTATGCCAATGCTTGTCCTCGCAGAGTTCAGGGTGTTCCCGGTCAGAGCAGCGCACAGAGAGTTGGGCAGCCGCAGGGTCAGCAGCAGGGAGGTCGTGCTCCGCAGACTCCTGTTCGGGGCAAGCTCAACCACACCGGTGCAGAGACAGCAGAGGCATCTACTGATGTCGTCGTGGGTACGTTCCTCGTCAATTCGACCCCCGCCACTGTTTTATTTGATTCTGGAGCTTCGCATGCTTTCATATCTGCTGCTTTTGTGAAAAAGAACCTAGTGGCATTGCTGCCCATGAGGAATGCTATGCTAGTAAGCTCACCAGGGGGGAACAACGCGCCACTTTACGTTGCCCCAGTATCACCCTCACCATAAGGGGGGTAGATTTCGAGGCACGCCCGATAGTCTTGGAGACCCTTGGATTTGATTTGATCCTGGGTATGAGCTGGATGACCAGATATGATGCAGTGATCCGGTGTGCTACGAGGACCATCCAGCTGACAGCAGAATCCAGTGACAAGGTGGAGTATCAGGCAGCCAGTTCCTCAGAGCAAGGCCAAGCCAATCAAGCTGAAGGGACGACAACCGAAGATATCAGAGTGGTGAGCCAGTTCCCGGATGTGTTCCCTGATGAGTTGCCAGGTATGCCTCCGGAACGAGATGTTGAATTCATTATTGAACTAAAACCTAGCACTGCACCTATAGCCAAGAGGCCGTATAGGATGGGAGCGAAGGAGCTGGAAAAGCTCAAGAAGGAGTTGGACGAGTTGTTGGCCAAGGGGTACATTCGTCCGAGTGCTTCGCCGTGGGGAGCACTGGTATTGTTCGTCGACAAGAAGGATGGTACACAGAGGTTGTGCGTGGACTATCGAGCCCTCAACGAAGTGACCATCAAGAACAAGTACCCGCTGCCAAGGATTGATGATCTGTTCGATCAGCTGAGAGGAGCTTGTGTGTTCTCGAAGATAGACCTTCGGTCGGGTTATTACCAGATGAGGATCCGACAGTCGGATATTCCTAAGACCGCTTTCACTACTCGGTACGGGTTGTACGAGTTCACAGTCATGTCCTTTGGGCTGACGAATGCTCCTGCATACTTCATGTACCTAATGAACAGCGTGTTTATGGACTATCTGGACAAGTTCGTGGTGGTGTTTATTGATGACATTCTGATCTTCTCCAAGACTGAAGAGGAACATGAAGAACATCTGAGATTGGTGCTGCAGAGACTTCGGGAACATCAGTTGTATGCCAAGCTGAGCAAGTGTGAGTTCTGGCTGAAGGAAGTAGCATTTCTGGGACACGTGCTGTCCAATGGAGGGGTGGCAGTTGATCCGAAGAAAGTCAGCGATGTATTGAGCTGGAATCCACCACGGGATGTGAGCGAGATCAGGAGTTTCCTTGGGATGGCCGGTTACTACAGACGGTTCATTGAAGGATTCTCCAAGATTGCTAAGCCGCTGACTGCTTTGCTAGAGAAGAATGCCGCGTTTGTGTGGACCGAGGCGTGCCAGGACAGCTTCGAAGAGTTGAAGAAGAGGTTGACTACAGCCCCGGTGCTAGTATTGCCAGATTTGGCTAAGAGTTTCTCCATCTACTGCGATGCATCCCGTCTAGGACTGGGTTGCGTCCTTATGAAGGAGGGCAGAGTCGTGTCTTATGTGTCCAGGCAGCTGAGGAAGCATGAGCAAAACTATCCGACGCACGACCTGGAGTTGGCTGCTGTGGTTCATGCCCTAAAGATCTAGAGACATTACTTGATTGGGCACAGGTGTGACATCTACACCGACCACAAGAGCCTCAAGTATGTCTTCACTCAGACAGATCTGAACATGAGACAGCGCAGATGGCTGGAGCTGATCAAGGATTATGATCTGGAGATCCACTACCACCCAGGGAAGGCCAACTTGGTGGCAGATGCTCTGAGCAGGAGAAGTTATGTGAACAGGATCACTGGTCATTGTTTGCCTGAAGAGCTCAGCCGAGAGCTTGAGAAGATGAGTCTGGGATTCGTCACCAGCATCACAGAGATGGCAGTGGAGCCCACACTCGAGCAGGAGATCCGGAGAGGTCAGCTGCAGGATGAGAAGATCAGAGAGATTGTGGGGAATGTTGCTCTGGGAAAGGCCCCTGGATTCCGAGTTGATGATTAGGGAACTCTATGGCATGGAAAGAGGATATGTGTGCCACACATAGCGCAGATCAGAGAGATGATTCTGAGAGAGGCACATGACTCAGCTTATTCGATCCACCCAGGCAGCACTAAGATGTATCAGGACATCAAGGAGAGATTCTGGTGGTACGGATTGAAGCGTGATGTGGCGACTCACGTGGCATTATGCGACACTTGTCAGCGGGTCAAGGCAGAACATCAGAGGCCAGCTGGATTGCTTCAACCGTTGAAGATTCCGGAGTGGAAATGGGAGGAAGTTGGCATGGACTTCATCACTGGTCTGCCCCGCACTCAGAGAGGATTTGACTCCATTTGGGTGAGAGTTGATCGTCTGACCAAGGTGGCCCACTTTCTGCCAGTGAAGACCACCTACACAGGCGCCAGACTAGCAGAGTTGTACATGGAGCGGATTGTGTGCTTACACGGAGTGCCGAAGAAGATTGTGTCAGATCGCGGTACTCAGTTCACCTCACACTTCTGGCGGAGATTACACGAGTCTATGGATACGAAGCTGCACTTCAGCTCAGCTTATCACCCGCAGACAGATGGTCAAACAGAGCGGACCAATCAGATACTGGAGGATATGTTGAGGGCTTGTGCATTACAGTACAGTGTCAGCTGGGATAAGAGTTTGACGTATGTAGAGTTCTCCTACAATAACAGCTACCAGAAGAGTCTGCAGATGGCACCGTTCGAGGCATTGTATGGCAGGAAGTGCCGGACCCCATTGTTCTGGAATCAGACTGGAGAAAGTCAGGTCTTTGGTCCGGAAATACTCAGAGATGCAGAGCGGCAGGTGCAGGTGATCAGAGAGAACCTGAAGGTGGCTTAGTCCAGACAGAAGAGTTACGCCGATGTCAGACGGAGGGACCTCAGCTTCAAGGTTGAAGATTTTGTGTACCTCAAGGTGTCACCCATGAGAGGTGTAAAGCGGTTCAATGTCAAAGGCAAGTTGGCGCCTCGTTACATCGGACCGTTCAGGATACGGGAACGGATGGGCGAAGTGGCATATCGGCTAGATCTACCTGAGAGACTAGCTGGAGTACACGATGTGTTCCATGTGTCCCAGTTGAAGAAGTGCTTGCGGGTGCCAGAAGAGCAGATCCCGATTGATGAGCTGAATGTTCAAGAGGACCTCACATACGAGGAGTATCCGATCAGGATCCTGGAGGTGTCAGAGAGGGTGATGAGGAACAAGACCATTCGGATGTGCAAGGTGCAGTGGAGCCGGCATTCAGCGGATGAAGTGACTTGGGAGCGAGAAGAAGACCTCAAGTCCGAGTACCCACAGCTCTTCGCTTCCACATCCGAATCTCGAGGACGAGATTCATCTTAAGGGGGTAGGTTTGTAACACCCAAAAAATGGCCTATTTAAAATTTTTAGCAATTAAATAAATTGTTTAATGTTATTTACTACCTTGCTCATAAATAATATAGGCTAACTAAAGAATTTCTAAAAATTAAAATCAATTATAAGTTGTAGAAACATTTATTGTTGCATTCATGCTGCTGCATTTATTTTTGTATTGCTTGTGGTTCAAACAAGAATTTAAACTTATTTAAATTCAAATTTGAATCACTTTGTTTGGAGCTCTAGAAAAGTTATTAGGCCCATAGTTCAATTCCACTCCCAGAACTCTTTCTCGGGTTCGCTTTTGCCCCCTCTTCTCTTTCTCCGGTCCGGCCCAACGCTCTCCAGTACCAGAGGCTAATTTGAAGCAGGCAAACCAGCTAGCTGATGAGAGAAGCTGCGTCTCCATCGGATTCATGATCAACAGCTCAATATATCCAGAGAGTGCAATGAACTTGGCTGAACGCGGTAGTTTCAGGGTGAGCTGAGTTTTGCCGTGTGTGTTTCTTCATTAATCCATGCATCTTTTGACTGGACAATTTCAATTCAAAGACATCAACACATGCACACGTACTGCATTTGGAGTATATGTGCGAGACAACTTAACCGGTGAAGGTTTTTACTCTTCAACGCCGTGGCAGTGGTCCAAGTAGTGTTGATGAAAATTACAACATCAATAATCATCTAAAAGCGACACTGTGGTAGCTTTGCAGAGGCACTACTTGTATATATAGCTGATCTCTGATCGGCCGGTCTGGTCCAAATTCCTGTCACCCTAGCTACCACTGTTCTATGGGTGGTAAAGGGCCCTCACTTTTCTACTAGAAATTTTAAGGATCGGGCCGGACTAAAATAATACTAGTTTTTGAGCTAAATTTTGTTAGGGTCAAGATTGTGAAGGAACAAACGGGCCATGATCCGTTACCACCCTACACTGTTCCACTTGGCTTTTATATGCACAACTTTTTCCTTCTTTGGGTTCTAGGACCTGAACCTTTCTCTATATATTACAGTACTCATCATGCTTATCCATCTCGTCCACTCCGTATATATTTTTACTAAAATAGTACCATAAGGACCAACATGCATGCTTCCTGATTAAGCCCCCCGATCGAACAATGAATCCAACCGCAACTTGTCCATGAGAAAATTAAACATAAAACTTGCTCGATCAGAAAGGCAGGCTAATGTGCTGCCGACGACATTATTACTATTTTTACTAGATAAATAAAGTGCTGGATTATATATTTATATTATAACTCATTCAGTCTTGCTCGTCATCTCGCTCTAAAGGTTGCCTATGTATCTTATCGAGAAGTGATCTAATATGTAGAAAGGAATCGCTCACCCGTTGCATGCTTGCGAGTACCATGATATTCTGAAGGCTGATGGGGCTAATATTACAAGCAGCAGACCGGCTAATCAGCTAGCTGATGAGAAATGAACTGCTTCATTCTCCTCGATCGGAATTGGGAACCAGCAACGGGCCAACGGCGTGGCTCGACCTATAGATCGAGTGCAGTGTTCAATGAACTTGGCTGGAGGTTTCCGGGTGGTTTTCGCCTTTCTTTACTTGCATGTCGTCTGCATATATGCATCTATATATCTGTTGGCTCTGGTGGATTTGGATAGTCTCGCCCATGCCGCCGCTCCCCGCGCGCAACCCTCCATTGGATTGGATCATCGGATCGGACCCCTTTTCCGCGCAAGTTGTTCGCGATCGGATCAACATTCTCCGTCCAACCTTTAGTTTTCTTTTTTCTTACAGAAGAACGTGTGCCCAAGCTAATCCAAGGTGATGCAAAATTAACAGCATGGCCTTTTTTACATGGATGAATGTAACACCCAAAAATGGCCTATTTAAAATTTTTAGCAATTAAATAAATTGTTTAATGTTATTTACTACCTTGCTCATAAATAATATAGGCTAACTAAAGAATTTCTGAAAATTAAAATCAATTATAAGTTGTAGAAATATTTATTGTTGCATTCATGCTGCTGCATTTATTTTTGTATTGCTTGTGGTTCAAACAAGAATTTAAACTTATTTAAATTCAAATTTGAATCACTTTGTTTGGAGCTCTAGAAAAGTTATTAGGCCCATAGTTCAATTCCACTCCCTGAACTCTTTCTCGGGTTCGCTTTTGCCCCCTCTTCTCTTTCTCCGGTCCGGCCCAGCGCTCTCCCTCACAACACTCGGCCCACTCCGCACCTCACTCCCGGCCCAGCTTGGCCCAGCCTGCAGCCTTCGCCCGCGCCTCCTCTCTCTCCCCCCGACAGCCCGGCCCCGCCTGTCAGCCCCTCCCCTCACCTTCCTTCTTCAGCTCCGGTGATGGCGCGCCTGCCGCGGATGGCCCGCACGCCGAGGCCGCCCTCCCCCCCCGCGCCTACTTAATTTGGCCGCGACGCGCCCGAATTCCTCTCATCCTCTCGCCCACAACCCTAGCAGCGCCGCCGCACCGCCACCGAGTTCTTCCCGAGCCGCCGAGCCGTGCTCCGCCGCTCGCCGCCGACCCGACGCTCCGGTGCAGCTCCGCCCCGACCGAACCTTGGAGGAGCATCACCGAGCCCCGTGGAGCGCGCCGAGCTACTCCAAGCCCTCCAGCAGCAGCAGCAGCTCCTCTTCCCCGCGTAGCGCCGCCGCCGAGCGTCGGGCTCCGACGAACACCATCGCCGGGACCCCTTCGCTCCAATTCAACACCCCCAGGAGCATCGCCAAGAGGTAACGAAGCTCCCCACCCCTTCAATTTTGGCTCCTGAGCACCGTAACGCGCATCCCCTCGGTCGCCGTCTATGGCCGTCCGCCGGTCGCCGTCGTCCACCCCCTCCTCTGCACGAAGCTCACCTAGAACCACCCAGACCCACTCTCCCCCTCACCATGAAGCTCCAGAGCCGAATAACCGAACCCCAAACCACCCGAAACCCACTCCCCGCGGTACACCGGAGTTCAGCTCCGCCGCTCGTCGTCGTCAGCCCGCTACGCCGGCCGACGCTTGACTTGAACCCCCTAGGACGATTCTCCATGTCCGCCTGAGGCTGTAGGGTCAAACCCCGTCAAAAACCGAGCACCCTAGCCCGAGTTATGCCCAACTCCGGCGAACTTCGCCGTCGGCCCGAGCAGCGCCGCCGTGTCTCCTTCGTCCCCGGCGAGTGCCAGCGCTGGGCCGTCCGATCTCAGATGGATGGCCGAGATTAGATCAGCCGATACCCCTTCGCGTTTTAAATCTCAGCCGCTCAGATCAGATCCAACGGCTGCCACGCGTCCTGACCGAGTCAATACCGGTCAGCGCTGGTAGTTTTGCTAAAGAGCCCCTGCACTTTCTGATAATCAACCCGCGGTCCATTCCAGTTCAAAAGTAATTGCAGATAGGTCCTGTTTTATTCGTTTTAGCCCCTGCGCTTTTGAAAAATAGAACCCGCGGTCCAGCTCGCGTAGTTTTACGCGCTAGCCCCTGGCGGCTACTGTTATTTACGTATAGGTCCTCGGTTTTTCACAAATGAGCCCCTAGAAGTTTCAGAAACTTGCCAGTAAGCCCCTGAACCTTAGAAATGCCATAACTTTCACGTTTTAGCTCCGATTAGTGTGATTCTCGCGCTCATGTGTTCGTAGCGAAGCATAGATTATTTATAGCTCCTGTTTTTGTATTGTTTTCACTGTTTGGTGTACTGTTCTAATAGAATTACTTTGTTTGCATGTAATGATTGTTTTGGATGCTTGCGTGGTGATCGTGTCCAGTCGGCGAGCCCGTAGCTTTGGGCTTCGAGTACGTTGAGGACGTGCCGGAGTAGGACTCGCAGCAGCAGCCGTACTCCGAGGAAGGCAAGTTATAGCACGGACAATCCTTGCTACCTACTCACTCTTTTAATACACTGTTCATTACATACGCATGCGTCTAATACTGTTTACCTTTAAGGTCGTACCTAGCATTTATTTCCCTGTCCTTGTATTCCTATGGGTTTTTGCATATGGGTAGTATTTTGCTAGGCGCAACTACTGTCACCTTTGCTTAACTGTTAAACTTGTATTAATGGTCCACTTCAACCTTCATGTTAAAACTTGCTTTTTAGCAACTTGGATCAGGGAGCTGGGGCTTGTGTGTTTTGCTTAGCCCCAGTGTCTCTCCCTAAGGACTGGTTCGTAAAAGCGACAACCTGGGAGCCTGTCGCCACCGCCGGAACTATAATGGCTCTGGTCTTGGTTGAGTAGCTTGTACGTCTCTAGCTTGGCAGTGGTTACCGAGTGGCCTACGGCGTTGTAGGAGGCAAGGCACGGGGTGATTTCGGATTCCACCGAGGACGGTAGCCCCGTCAGCTAGGTCCCGTTAGACCCAGTCCCATGTTGGGAGCCCCCGTGAGTGCGGTGAGCTCCGCACGATGCACCATTTACTTTGTTGTTGGCATGGATTGCCGGTGCGTGGATGCCATTGACCCCCTCACGTTGCGCCCTGAGGGTCAGTCAATCTCGGTGCCTAGGTTCTCACCACCTTGTAGTACTCCAGCGGCTACTGTCATGTTAGGGTGTCTTGTGAAAGCCTCGTAGCGTCCCTATGCGATCACACCTCTGTAGTGTGGTTTGTGAGGTCTGATCCACCTCCGCGTGGTTGGGTGCAAAGTTCTTTTGAACTTTTACGCGACTGGTGGGTAAAGGGCGAAACCTCTGCAGAGTGTATGATCTATCATGATAGCCCGGCTCAGGGTCACGAGCGGCCTGGATCCTTTTATGATTAGAAGATGATATTTATTACTGTTTTATGATGACTTACATTAATTAATTTGGGATACAACTGGGATTCATCTAAAGTAGTAGTTATGATTAAAATGAACCAACTAAAAGTGCTAATGCAGTTAAGCCAGTGTCAAGCCTCCTTTGCCTCGTCCCCCGTGCTATACTTGCTAAGTAATTCTGTTACTTACACTTGCTGTTGTTATTATTTTGGGCAAAATCCCGGACGGGTAACAGATTGGAGTCAGGCTGATTATGCTGTGGAGTTTCCAGAGGATTTGCCGTACTTCTGAGCTCGCGTTCACCCAGTCAGAGTCCCTGTGGGATTGCGGCTACGCTAGAGAGATGTATTAGTCTTCCGCTGTCTATGATTTTATTTTTGAAGCACTCTGATGTAAACGCTACGCTTTGATGAGATTAATAGAGCATTGTACTCTGATTTTACCATATTTGTTCGCTATAAGTGTCTGTGGACTTCCTGGGCGCACATATGGCCACATTTGGATTTTGTGTAAATCCGGGTGTGACAATGAAGCTCTCTGGGTATTCTCGGAAAAGCAAGCACAAGGGCAAAAACATTCTCCAACAACTGCATGCTTGTTAATTCAGTGCCTTTCTGCCATTAGCATGATCGATGCTGTGATGGATAGAGATAAGCGCACAAAATATATTGAAGGAGCTAGGCTGTATAACTTTGTCATTAGCATGATGATGTAGTCAATAATCTTTGCCCAGTTGCTTTGCGACACACTTGTCACTGGACGAAGAGATCAATTTCAAGAGGCAAGAAAATGGAATGAAAGCAACTTTAAAACTGAAACTTCGTCCCGGACTCCGTGGGCACACGTACAGTATACGAAAGACGACTGAATCGACCTGTCTATACGTGTCGCAGTCTGGATCGGACGTGCTTTTTCTCGACGTCGATGCAGGGTGCAATGAACCTGGCTGAACGCGGTAGAGTTTTTCAGGGTGATAGTACTTTCGTTTTGCCGTGTGTGTGTTTCTTCACCAATATAATTCATGCATGCATCTTGACTGGACAGTCTCGTGTGAACGTAATTGCTGCATTTTCCTGGGCTTCCTCGATCGCTCCCTTGCTCTGTCGTCATTGTACAGCTCGGTCGTTTTCGATGCCGGATATGTGCGAGACAACTTGGCCGCCGGTGTAGATAGGTTTTTACTCTTCAACGCATTGAGCAGATACTTTCAAAAAAAAACGCATTGAGCAGATACTTTCAAAAAAAAACGCATTGAGCAGAGAGAACTGAAGACTAGCTTTGAAAAAAAAGAAAGGAAGACTTTCCTGTTTGAAGAAGTGGCTGTCACCAACATAATGCAGTAGAACTCTGTACTGCGCTGCCTACATGGCACATGCTCCTTCTTGAGTTACGTGCCTGTCGAGTAAGCAGGCAACGAGCAGCCATGCATATCATCGTATCGATCATTATCCCGTATGTGCAAAGCTGAAAGGTACACGCAGTTGCATGCAGTTCATGTAGTAACGGACTAATGGTTACGTACTGCTTTGTGCTTTGCAGGCACAACTTGTGTAGCTTTTTTTTTTAAATACAACTTGTGTAGCTGATCGATCGACCTTTTCTGATTCCTTGGCTACCATTCTTCTTCTTCGATCGGCTTGGCTTTTATTTGTACTTTTTTTTATGTCACTCGATAGATATTTGTACTAAAATAGTAGTACCATGATGTCAAACATGCGCCTCCTGATTGAGTCCCGAACAATGAATCCAACTGCAACTTTATTTGTCCAGAAAAGAAAACATGCATGGAATTTGCTCAAAAGGCAGGCTAAAGTGCTGGCGACATTTTTTTCCGCAAATTAAACTTCTGGATTATCCAATCTTGATCATCTCGCGGTCTAATAGGCTAACCAGTCGTTGCTTATTATCTATCATGCTCTCCCGTTGCTTGCTACTGCCAGAGGATAATATTTCAAGCCGGCAAAGCACTTGGCGGATGAGAAACTACGTTTCCTCTCGATCGGAACTATCAACCCAGAGTGCAGTGTGCAATGAACCTGGCTGAGGGGTTTTAGGTTGTCTTTGCCTTCTGTACATGCATGACTGATCTGGCTGAGAAGTGAGAACGCTGCATTGCATCTCTAGCGGTTGGCATCCCAGCGTTGTGAGCCAATGAAAGTCTTACGAGGACGGCATCCCTGTGTTAATTGATCTGACTAATTTATTTTTCCAAAACAAATCAAAGAGACCTGTTGATTATATTAAAAAAAATAAAAGTTCAGATTGCAATGCAACAAATAAACAATTTTTCAACTCAAACGATTCAGCAATAATATATCCGGCCAATATCAAGCAACGGATATCAAGCAACGGGCACATCACTCAAACTCCGAGAGCCATCTAAAACCGGCAACGAGTACATCAAACCATCTAAAAGCGGCATTGTGGCAGCTTTGCCGAGGCATAATTTGTCATAGTTCACTGATCTTGTATGTTTCCTTTGGCTTTTACTTGTATGTTTCCTTTGTCTTGTAGGGACAGAACCTCTCTGTATGTATTAGATATATATATCACCGGAGATGGTTGAATAGATTCATTCTAGATTAGTACACGGTGATGACTAACATGCCTCCTGATTAACTTTTAAGATCGACTCAAGAAAAATATGAATCCAACTGCAACTTGTCCGGAAAAGAAGACGACATCCAACTGCACCGAAGTTTTTTCTTAAAACTTGCACCCTGTTGCATGCTTACGGCTACAAGAGGTTGAGAACTTCGTCTGGGACTCCTGTGGGTTCTTTTCACGCGTCATTCCCAGATCGAGTGCAATGAACATGTCGGAGGTTAATTAATTTCCCGATGGCTTTCACCTGCCGTGTGTGTTTCGATCTTCATGCATCTTAGCTTTGGTACGGTGGAGAGTTCCAATGTTAACACTGCATTTGAATTTGTTCGACTACCTTTTCATCATCAGCCTCTTGGTGCGTGTACGTAGGTCCCACATACTCCATCCATCCTATAAAAAGTGCAATTCTAATTTTTCTAGACAAATCAGTGTCCTTAGTAAAAGATCATGCTAAATTGTCTCAATTCTACTAATTTAGGCATAGCGATTGCTAGTTCATGGATATTCTTTTGTGGGATTTTTTAATCTTAGAATTACACTCTTTATGGGATGGAGAGAGTACAGTATTGGAGAATAGGGATCTTTTGGAGATGCTCCAAAGGGGTTCTTATTCCTTAAACTTGGCGTAGGATATCATGTAGATTCATGAACTTTTGCAGATTGCAGAAATACATCCCTAAACTTATCGCCATATGCCATCTAGATTCATGAACTTGCACAATGTATAAACACATCCTTAAACTTGTCTCAAGGTGCCATAAGGTCCATGACCTTGCATAAAGCAGCTGTGGGAGTGCAATGTGAGGAACCGGTGGCTCAAATTCAAACTCGCATATTATGTGTAGCGTGACCTCTTGAATCTGAGCCACCCCTTCTTGAGATCTGACACTCACAAGTGCTTGCAAGTTCATGAAACTAGATAGCACCTTGCGATATATATGTTTAAATATGTATTTATGAAATTGAGGGGCTAAATGGCACTTCATTCTATCTTAAATATATGACGTGGTTCATTTTTTACTCAAATTTTGACCAACAATATCTATTTATTCAACTAATTAAGTGAAGTAAAATGAGTACCACAAGATATATCATCAAACGTACTTTAATTAGTTTAATCTGTAGATTTATCTATTGTGTAAATATTTGTAGAAAAGATGATAAGTAAACTGAATAAAAATGGTATATATTTAAGAACTAAGGTAGTATTTCACAAGTTTAAAACCACCGGTGGATTTTTACTCTTTCTTTTTCCATTTTGCCTTCTTGAACATGACTTTAATTATAATCCATTGATATAGATAATATGTATACTAAAAAAATGCCACAATGACCAACATACCATCTGATTAAGCCCCGAACGATGCATCAACTACAAAGTTGGACGATAGAGAAAAAGGCATAAAACTTGCTTAAAAGAAAGGCAAAGTAACACTACCAGAATAGTTGATATCTGCACCGGGTGGGAAAGCCCTTTAGCACCGGGTTTCCCACCCGGTGCAACTAAACCGAGGCTAAAGGGTAAGCCCTTTAGCACCGGGTGGCATAACCGGTGCTAAAGGGTCCCTTTAGCACCGGTTGCAGCCACCAACCCGTGCTAAAGGGCCTGCCACCGCAGCGGGGCTGGCAGGGCCTTTAGCACCGGTTGTTGTCTACGCCCGGTTCTAAAGGCCCTGGGTTTTGTTTTTTTTTTGCCTTTTGCAGTAGCCATGTATGCACGTGTATATATATATGTGTGTATATATATATATTCTAATACGTGTATTCTAATGCGTATTCGGCCGACTCTATATTCATACTCCCTCCGTTCACTTATCTAAGGCCCATAGTTCTGGGCTCAAAGACCAATATAGGGGAACTTGGCTTGCATCGGTTAATTAATTTCCATCGGTAAACACCTTCCTTAATTACTCCGACTCTTCCTTTCCCTCACTCGTGGATCCGATGTGCCATCCCCCGCGTGCCCGCGCGCCCTCCCGGCCTCGCAAAACCCTGCGATTTCCTTCTTTCCTTGTCTCACGGCGCCAAAAGCCTCACAATTTCGCCGCCAAAACCCTCCGTAAATCATGGCGGCAACAAAAATCGCCCTTCCTCTTGCAAATACAAAACCAGGCGCCTAAACCCTCGGCCAAATTTTCGATTCCGAAATTTTTCATGGCGCCTCATCCCTTTTTCTCCGACCCCCGCCCTTCCTTCTCCAAATTTTCGCCATGCCTATAAATTGAGACTCAATCTCGTTCTTCCTGTCCTCATTTGTCTGCTGCAAAGAACTTCACTCCTTCCTCCTGCAAAGAATGCTAGACCTCAATGTCGAGCCACCCTTTGATTGGGAGGAAATTGGTGAGTGGGAGGGGCCGGCTCATGAACTAGACTATGACATGGTCTGCGACGATGCCGGTACATATCTGCTCATGTTTTCAATCATCCGATTCCATCTTTGGCATTTGTCATGACTAGTTTGTGGATTTTACTTGTGTACAGATGATGAAGCTGCCGAACCTGTAGATGAAGGAGGTGCCGGGGATGTTCAGGAAGGAATCACCGTGATTCCTGCCGAAGCTGTAGATGAAGGAACGGACGGCGATGTTCAGGAAGGAATCACCGTGATTCCTGCCGAAGCTGTAGAGGAAGGAGCTGACGACGATGTTCAGGAAGGAAGCGCTGCTGAGAGTAAGTCCATGTTTCTCTCAGTTCGTGGACAGGTAAGGTGTTGATTTTGTTGGATAGGCAATAGTTCTAGGATACTTAGGTTGGTTTTGAACATGGTAATTGCACTTTTAGCGAGTAGACAGCACACCATGTTCCATGCGTACTTAGGTTGTTCTTATTTTTCTTGTTGTCTGACGGTGTACAGTGCCATGCATACTTAGGTTGTTCTTATTTTTTGTTGTCTGACGGTGTACAGTGGCATCCTTTTGTTCTTATTTTTCTGTTAATGCACGGTGGCATGCATGGAGTAGCATGTTGACGATGGAGTAGCATTTCTGTTTATTTTTCTTGTTGTCGATGGAGTAGCATATTTTTTTTAAAAAGAAAGATGTTGTAGCATGTTGTCAAATGGTGAACATCAATACAGCGAATCTGTTTAGATGCATGCTTTGTTGCCACTTTTATTCATTCATCCTGCTATTCTGTAGATCCAACAACCAAAAAAAGGAGGCACTACACAGATGACTTTAAAATCGCCATATATATAGAGTTGTTGGCGAAGACCGATCCACCAGTCCTCCATCGTGGTGTATCACGACAAGTTGCAGCAAAGTTTGGTGTACCTGAAAGAGTTGTGAAAAGGATATGGCACAATGGACAGAATGCAGGTGGGATCGCAGGTGTTAAAAACAAGTACTCTGCTAATTGTGGTCGCAAAAGGATTGAAATAGATCCCGAAGCGATGAAAAACATTCCTTTGAGGCAACGAACAACCTTTCAAGATCTTGCCCATGCACTGGGCATGAAGAAAACCACTCTTCATAATCGCTATAAGGAGAGGTATTTCCGTAGGCACACTAATGATTTGAAGTTTAGTTTAACAGATGAAAACAAGAAGGCTCGTGTGAGGTATTGTTTGACAATGCTTGAGGCATTGTATGGTCTTAGTGATCCTATATTCAAATCTATGTACAATATCATCTACATCGATGAGAAGTGGTTCTACAGAACCCGTCGTAACCAAAAGTACTATCTTGCCAATGATGAAGAAAGACCTCACAGGGAAGTTAAAAGCAAAAATTTCATTGAAAAGGTTATGTTCCTTGTTGTTGTAACTCGGCCTAGATTTGATGAGAATGGTAATTGCACTTTTGATGGAAAATTGGGAGTCTTTCCTTTCGTTATGGTGGAGCCAGCAAAGAGGGATAGCCCCAACAGACTTAAAGGTATTGAAATCATGCATTGTTCATACTTAGAGGTACTAAAATTTTGATATGACAATATGCTGAAATTGTTCTCTTCTTGTAGGTACTTTAATCACAAAAGCTATGACGTCTGTGACAAAGGCAATTAGCCGTGAGTTCCTTATAAACAAAGTGCTTCCTGCGATCAAAGCTAAGTGGCCGGCCGAGGAGAGGCACTTGCCAATTTTCATTCAGCAAGACAATGCCAAGACTCATATTGATGTCAATGATCCTGAATTTGTAGCAGCGGCACAGTGTGATGGATGGAACATTAAACTCACATGTCAACCTCCCAATTCACCAGACCTTAATGTCCTAGATCTTGGTTTTTTTGCAGCAATACAAGCACTGTTTGAGAGAGGAACTCCTAACAACATCAAGGAGATTGTGCAAACAGTTGAAAAGGCATTTGTTGATTACCCGGTGGATCGTGCAAATCGGATTTTCTTAACACAGCAGAGTTGCATGATGGAGATCATGAAGCATAAAGGAGGACAACACTACAACATTCCACATATGAGAAAGAAACATTTAGAGTTGATGGGGCAACTACCCATAACCTTGCACTGTCCTAGGGATCTTTACAATGATTCTGTTCAGTTTGTCAATGCGTGAGAGGGCATGTATCAATTGAACTTTGTATGAAATTAATCAAAACAGTTCTGTTTCACTAAACAAAAAACAACCTACTTGTTTCCATACATAGAGGGATATGCAATTTTCCACATTGAATCTCTCACATCTTCGAAAGCTTTATTATCAACATCTGCATCTTGAACCCCTAATAATGCTAAGCTCGGTGCATATCCATGACTAAGCCAAACTAGGTCTGTTATTGCATCATTGTGGCGATGATCATCTAGTCCATACCATCCAGGGAACATGGCAGGAAACATGATGTTTGACACATTGAAAACATCCCGATCCCTCTCAAAGGTGCTCACCTTGGTTGCTTGTAGATGCATTAAGGCACTAGCGGCGTCGACCTCACCCTCACTGAATTCAACTTGAGTGTCTTCAACAAACGTATCACCGGCTAGAGAATCCATCACAAAAACGACTTCATCGGACTCCTCCAGTACCTCCTGCAGGCCGTGGATGGAGAAGCTCCCGTCCACTGCATCCACGCTGAAGCAGTCCTCCGTGCCAGTGATGAACTCCTCCTTGCCCTCCATGGCGGCAGTCCTCAACGATGGCTTGATGGGGAGGAAAGAAGGAAGACAGAAGATGGCGTCGCTCTAGCTGTGAGGATGGGTGTCGCTGCGGCTGACTGCGAGGACAGACGTCGCTGGGCACGCGTTAAAAGAGAGAAGGGAGGGTGCCGCAACGGATGCGATCGCGGGAGGGGGGGCGCGAGCGACGAGGCACGAGTTAACGCGCGCATGAGAGACGAAGCGGTGGCCGCATTGATCACCGGTGGAAAACGGGAATGGGCCTTAGATAGATGAATTTTTTCAGTTTTGGAATGGGCCTTAGATAAGTGAACCGAGGGAGTATTAGCTAGCTAGGCACTGTAATAAAATATATAGAAGACATATATATTATAAAATATATATCGGACTCGAGTTATATATTTAAACTGTATTTACAACTTAAGACGGTGCATGACTTGTTAAACTTTCCGGCACGTCCTCCACTGGGAATGCTTCAGGAATGCTTCCCACTCGTCAGCAGTGATCTTCTTATACTTCTCAAGATCCGGGCCTCTCCGGTTTTGAGAAATTGCGAGTACAACTTCTTCTTGAAATCCTGAAACAAAACTGTCATCTTCTTCATTGTCCAATCCCTCAGTTCCGCTTCATGAGTGCTAGGCCAGTCGAATATTGCCTTTAATTCCCTCCATAGCATCTCCTTCTCTGTATCGGGGAGCACGTACTCCTCAGAGGGGTCCGTGGACTTCCATTTTCTGATGCTAATGGGCACATTGTCCTGTACAATTACCCCGCACTGAGATACAAATTTCTTGGCCACTTTTGGGGGCTCAACTGGCTCCCCGTCATCCTCCACTCTAGTGATGTGAAACTTGACATCCTTCAGCTTCTTCGTGGTCGATCGTTTTGATTTCTTAGCTCGACTTATAGAAGCAGAGGCGGCCTACACAAATTACATATATACGATACATAGTTATGTTAGATATAGAGATGATATAGATAATTGACATATACAGTACAAATTTGTTTCCGGCTAAAATGCGCACATTTCTTTCGTAGCTCATGCTTCGCTGGAAGGAATCGACGGTGACCCATGTACACAACCTTACGACAATGTTTCAAGTACATGCTTTCGGTTTCCTCTAAACAGTGAGTGCATGCTTTATATCCTTTGTTTGATTGTCCTGATAGGTTACTTAGTGCAGGCCAGTCGTTGATGCTTATGAAAAGTAGTGCTCGAAGGTCAAACTGCTCCTGCTTGTCCTCATCCCACATGCTAACACCTTCAACCTTCCACAGCAGCAAAAGTTCGTCAACCAATGGTCTTAGGTATACATCAATGTCGTTGCCAGGTTGCTTTGGGCCTTCGATGAGCACTGGTGTAACACCCCGCCTTTCACGAGCCGCCCCGCACAGCCCTTCCGAGGGGCGCGCACGCGTACACATAGCACCCTACTTACACTTTCGTCCTCGCTTCGTGTAAAAGGGTTAACCCGAAGGTGCTATGGCTGGAAGACAAAGGCTTGTAAGTTGCCTCCACCCTTGCCCAACTAGCAATGTGGCACTAAACATGTGCATCCCGCACTAATGGGCCACTACCGGGCCATACAAACTGGCCGGGTGTGACATACACTCCCCCTCAAAGAACCCGACGTCCTCGTCAGCGCAACTCACCCACCCGGGCAAATGTACAGGAACGTTCCCCCTTAGCGCACGACCGTACGTCCAGTGCCGGCGCCATAGTCCATGCCGTATGCCCTACCCGGGCCATACGCGCCATGCGCCCTATGCCCGCACACTGACCTGTACGCGCAACCGTGAGGGTCGGCTCTGATACCATTTGTAACACCCCGCCTTTCACGAGCCGCCCCGCACAGCCCTTCTGAGGGGCGCGCACGCGTACACATAGCACCCTACTTACACTTTCGTCCTCGCTTCGTGTAAAAGGGTTAACCCGAAGGTGCTATGGCTGGAAGACAAAGGCTTATAAGTTGCCTCCACCCTTGCTCAACTAGCAATGTGGCACTAAACACGTGTGTCCCGCACTCATGGGCCACTACTGGGCCATACAAACTGGGCCGGGTGTGACACATTTCGACCCCGTCGTAGTTCTCAATCATTTCGTGGCACCGGGTGTGGCCCGGGATTTTTTCGGAATAAAATAAAGTGAATTCAATTAGAAGGCCATCCTAAACCGGGCTTTCCCCGAAGATTGAAAGAAAAATTGTAGTACAACGAACTATCGATACACCGAAAACGAGTAAAGATGAGAAAATTCATCCCATTTTGGGCGAGAGGGAGGCAGCGAATCACCTGGGCTATATGTCACACCCGGCCCAGTTTGTATGGCCCAGTAGTGGCCCATGAGTGCGGGACACACGTGTTTAGTGCCACATTGCTAGTTGAGCAAGGGTGGAGGCAACTTATAAGCCTTTGTCTTCCAGCCATAGCACCTTCGGGTTAACCCTTTTACACGAAGCGAGGACGAAAGTGTAAGCAGGGTGCTATGTGTACACGTGCACGCCCCTCGGAAGGGCTGTGCGGGGCGGCTCGTGGAGGGCAGGGTGTTACAAATGGTATCAGAGCCGACCCTCGCGGTTGCGTGTACAGGTTAGTGTGCGGGCATAGGGCGCATGGCGCGTATGGCCCGGGTAGGGCATACGGCATGGACTATGGCGCCGGCACTGGACGTATGGTCGTGCGCCAAGGGGGAACGTTCCTGGACATTTGCCCGTGTGGGTGAGTTGCGCCGACGAGGACGTCGGGTTCTTTGAGGGGGGTGTATGTCACACCCGGCCCAGTTTGTATGGCCCAGTAGTGGCCCATGAGTGCGGGACGCACGTGTTTAGTGCCACATTGCTAGTTGAGCAAGGGTGGAGGCAACTTATAAGCCTTTGTCTTCCAGCCATAGCACCTTTGGGTTAACCCTTTTACACGAAGCGAGGACGAAAGTGTAAGCAGGGTGCTATGTGTACGCGTGCACGCCCCTCGGAAGGGCTGTGCGGGGCGGCTCGTGGAGGGCAGGGTGTTACAACTGGCATCATAATGAACTTTCGCTTCATGCAGAGCCAGGGGGGTAGGTTGTAGATACAAACAGTCACGGGCCAAGTGCTATGACTACTGCTCATTTCACCAAAAGGGTTCATGCCATCGGTACTTAAACCAAGCCTAACATTCCTCGCATCAGCATCAAACTCTGGGAATGCTCTGTCGATGTTCCTCCACTGGGATCCATCGGCGGGGTGTCTCAACATGCCATCCTGCTTATGTTCTTCTTTGTGCCAGCGCATCAGTTTGGCATGGTCCTTATTCCTGAACAAACGCTTCAGACGGGGTATCAAAGGGAAATACCACATCACCTTCGCAGAGATTTTTTTCTTAGAACGCTCCCCCCAACCTCACCAGGGTCGTCCCGCCTGATCTTGTATCGTGCGCAGGTGCAAACCGGACAACGATCCAAGTGTTCGTACTGTCCGCGATAGAGGATACAGTCATTAGGACACGCATGTATCTTCTGCACCTCCAAACCGAGAGGGCAAACAACACATTTTGCTTGATACGTCGTCGATGGCAATTCGTTACCCTCTGGCAGAATCTTCTTCACGAGTTTCAGTAGCTCCTCGAAACCCTTATCAGTAACGCCATTTGCTGCCTTCCACTGCAGAAGTTCAAGTGTGCTACCCAACTTCTTAATCCCCTCTTTGCAATCTGGGTACAGGTCAGTCTTGTGGTCCTGCAACATGCGTTGTATCTTTTTCAGTTCCTTATCATTGCCGCAGTCTTTCTCAGCATCACGCAACATTTGCCCGAGTCCATCAGTAGGGTCATTTTCCTGAGCAACATCTTCCTGAGCAACATCTTCCTCATCGGCATCACCCATCGCAGCATCTGCAAAGGAACCGTAGTATTGAGCCAATACCGGAATGTCGTCATCGGCCCCGTCTTCTTCATCTTCATCCATTAGAATTCCTCTTTCACCGTGCTTCGTCCACACAGAATAATTCCTCATGAAACCGTGCCTCATCAAATGCACCTGAAGAACTCCTCTTTTTTGGTGCGATTGCATATTTTCACAATTGGTGCATGGGCAGAACATCCTTCCCTCTGGCGTCCTGTTAGCCTCGGCGGCATCGAGAAACGCCCTGAGGCCATCACGGAACTCCTGAGCGTGGTTGTCCCCGTACATCCATTGTCTATTCATCTGCATTATTAGCCAATAACAAATATATAATATATTATGAAGTTAATACAAATTTAATATATAAATAAATACAAATTTTAGTATATATTCCATTATAAAAACACATTTCAAAAACTACATTACTATATTCATTAAATAATAAATATATCTTCCGTGTAATAATATATATATTTCATGTAATTACTATATTCATTTTCTAAAAACAAATATACCTTTTATTAAATTAATAAATAAATATTCCAACTTTAATAAATAACTAATAAATAAAATACATAAGCCTTATAACTATTCACAAGACATACAAAACAAAATACTAACTAGCTTGCCTTCTCTCTCCATCTAAAACACAACATAAACACTCTCTCTCCACCATGAACTCAAGCTCTCTCCCCTCTCTCCTCCACAAGCTCTCTCTAGCTAGCTTTACTTTGATTCACAAATCCCTCTATTTCTAAATCATAGAAGGATTACAAGCTAAAGAAAACATTATAGAATGAAAAAGTATACCTTGTAGTGCTCCTTAGATGAGTGAAATCTTCACAAATTTTGAAAAAAAATTAGGCAGCACCTCCCCTCCCACGGCCGAGCAGCATGAACACAGCGCCTAAGTGTTCAGCTGGCTCGGCCGGGGGAGGAAGAAGGTGCTATATACAAAAGACATTAGCACCGGGTCGTGGCAAGACCCGGTGCTAATGTGCACCAATTAGCACCGGTTGCAGCCAGCAACCGGTGCTAAATGGCCTCGGGCACATTAGCACCGGTTGCTGGCTGCAACCGGTGCTAAAGGGGGAGCATTAGCACCGGGTCTCGCCACGACCCGGTGCTAATGTGTCCGCCCTGACACCCCGCAGCGCCACCCCCGCTCCTAGCTGTTGGATTCGGTGCTGAAGCCCCATCAGCACCGGGTCCAAAAATGGCCGAGGCGGAGGAGGCGGACGGATGTTGAAGTTTCTGGTAGGGTAAACCACCGCCCGGTTATTTGTTTCTCAGTCAAATGAATTGATTCAATCTTGTTGATTTCCACGCATAAGCCACGGCTAAATTGGTTGTCCTAGTGATGTGCGACATGCTCATCCGTTGCTTGATATATTTACAAGCAAGGCTGGCCTGTAGTAACAGAGAGTCAGAGATCGAGATGAAATACGGCCAAGAGGCAGTGCAACAATGCCGTCGTCTTGGACTCTTCAATTCTGTCTCTATCGGAGGACCCAACGGAGACGTCTACATGCACGTACGTGTCACGGTCCGGACGCACTTTCCTCGCGTCCTCGGCGCACGCATTCAAGCGGTGTCCATTCAAAGGGTGCAATGCACTTGGCTAGCTGCGGCTTCGCTCCGGGTGGTTTTTGGTTTTTGCCGTCTGTGTTTAGTTAATTTCTTCGTCTTGTCACAATCTGGTGGAGAACTGGAGATAGAGTTTCAAACGTCGAGTACACTGCATTATTTGGCCCTTCGTTCTCAGCTTTGTTCGTGCATGTAGGTCGTTTTCGATGCTGTGTACGTACGAGACAGCAAGGTGCATGCATGTGTATACTGTCAGTGAATTAATGGATCGACGACGGCGTAGTACTTTTCAATCAGCGTCGGGCAAAGTAACAAAAAACAGTGACTTGTGACACTGGATAAATCCTGGAGATCAAGTCATCAGTGATAGACTGTTACGACGTCGCAATGTATGGTTCTAATTTTTTCCGTCGTCGGGATTATAATGAACTGAACTGGTAAAGAATAAGCTGGTGTTTTACAGTGTTATATATATATATATATATATTAGTATATAGAAATTAGTATGTCCACATACTCAAAGTATGCTTACATACTCAACCTATATACCACCCAGATAGTCTAGTATCATCATATACTACATGTACATACTCTTTGTTGGGTCATATACGTCTTTTAATATAAGATACACGGGTGAAGGCAGCTACCATCGATGATAGAAAGTAATTTTCCTATATATATATATATATATATATATATAGGACCGGGATATTTAGCTCGCAGCGTGCTAAATATTATTTAGCGCGTCCGGCGGCGCTGCGCGGAGCCCCGGCGAGTCCCTCATAAAAACGCGTGGCCATGTTCCCGCAACCGTAAAATTGATTTGCATGCATGGTGATAAGACCAGTTTAATTGCCGGTAATTAATTCCACCCGTTGGGACTTGAGCCGTAATTTGTGGCGCCGCTGCATTTAGCAGACCGTGATGGAGTCACGCGTGGAGACCACCACGGTGCTGCGCATAGACCATCGAGGCTCGTGATCTCTCCTGCCATCACTGAACCAGATGGATAACATGGATTTGTGCATGAGATGATGGTAGGCCTTGCCGGCCATACTAATGACTTGTTTGCATGTACACGCCAGTAGTAATATTGCAGCAAAATCAGCGTTGGATGCAGATCAAATATGTAGACAACACCCTGCAGATGGTGATCGGATCCATTGCTGCGGGATTTTGATTAGTTCACTGGAACCGGATGGTGCTCAGCTCGGTTGGAGAAAGCCTTTGCATGCATGCAGCATGTTTAGCGGGATGTCAATGAGCCAATCACGGGATGCCAGTTGATGCTAACACATGTAAATTGCAATCCCGTTATTCGCTTTCAACTTTTTCTTCCGTTTCGGTACACATATTTATTAATCATTGCTTGAATTACTTTGCAATGTTATTCGAAGTATTTTTTTCAGTTAACAAGAGAAGTATCTTTTCCAACTATCAGACGTATTTTTTAAAATGTTATGAGTATTTTCCAATTGAGAAGGAATAGTTTTCAAATGTCAAGAGCATTTTCAGCTAAGTATGGGAGTATTTTTTTTTCCAAATGTCACGAGTAATTTTTTTTCAAATGCAAGGAGTATTTTCAATTGAGTAGAGCCGTATTTTTCATTTGACAAGAAGAGTATTTTTTAAATATCAGGAGTACTTGTTTCATTCATTAATTACTCCATGTCGACAAAACAAACACATATTATGTTTATTGTTTTAGATGAGTATTTAATAGCATTAGAGAAGTAATATTCAAATTAGCTAATGTAACATAAGAATATTTTACTAATGATAAAAGTATTTTTCCAAATTTGTGAAAAATACTACTCATATATAAAAAAAATACTACTTTAAGGGTCATATGTAATAGTTGTCTACTTTCCTAATAAGAAGTAATTTCCCCAATACGAGAGTAGCAATTTTTCCTAATTTTTGAGAAGTAATTTTAACAAGATAAAAGTAGTTTGTTCATGAAATTCAGGTTGACATATGTACAGTTAATTTTTTCAGAGAAAACAAGATCGGTTATCCCTTGCACATACAAATCATCAAACACCACTAACTAACTACTTGTCTAAGCTACTGCTGATCGTTCCACACTGCAACAGCTTCAAACTTTCTTGTGCATGACTATGCTAGTCAGATCTTCATGTCCACATTACAGGAGGCATGATCAAAACGAAGGCTCACATTCATGGATCATACCAGCCAAGCTCTCTGCTACTTGCTCACCTTGCTAACCTGTACATAGAAAAAATGAAACAAAACACATCATTACTTCATTGCTTCACAGGTCATACTTCATTATCCTGCACTGAGCATGAAAAAAAATACTCCTTGCTCCCATGGCTAATTATTTCAATTGAATACATAAACTTCTCTTTTGGCAATATTACTTCTTCTGTATATAAAATACTACATTAAGTAGTGATTTCAAGGACAAATTACTTTTCTACAAGAAGAGTAAGTTCTATACAAAATTATTCCCACTACACTAGCTGCAAATAGCTAATATGTATAAAACTGTGAAATGCCAATAGCTGCAACTCCTCCAAGTTTACTCTTGAACACACTATGAGAGTGGAAAAAAAATTGGTCTGAAAATTATTTCACTATTTTTTGGGTCACTTTTGAGGGCATTTTAAAATTACTCCTGGACTTGCTAATTTACCACATACTAATATGTGAATTACCTCTATGATAAACATTTAATTCTGTATCTTGTGGCGTATCTTCTCTACCAGGAGTATCTTCTCTAAATATTTCAAATTACTTCTCTAAATATTTTTTCCATCTATTGGACAAAACTGGAGTATCTTACAGTGTATCGCCTAGGACAAAATAGAACAAATCGAGCAGTAGACCAATCTTGCAAAAGTATTCTGTAATACTGCAAATTTCTAGGTGAAAGAAAGAGACCACTCTTGTTAGAATAATAATGCAGACTAGAGTGTTCATAGAATAAATTACTTTTCCACAACAATCTTGCCTGCTAATGATACGGTGATCTCCCGGATGAACATTCATCAACGTAGAATAGCATAGCAGATCCACCATGGTAATCTGCAAGAAATCACTATAGAATAATCCAGCAAGAAAGCTACTACCAGTACTAAATAAATTAGTGTCAGATTAGAAATTCAAGACATGCAGTTGCAGACTGACCTGGAGATCAACCGCTTACAGCATACTAGCAATGGAGACGAAGCTATGGCTCCCGTGCTAGCTTGTAGAAGAAGATCCGCCCGGAATCACTGCCGTGATCTCCTTTGACAAATCAGCATCAGTGTGAAAGGGCATCTCCTGGCCAGCTCCGTATATGGCACCGCCGGTTGACTAGCACGAATGAGTAGTGCGATGGATTAATCCACAACTAATGATGGAGAACACCAACAGATCGGGCTGAGTGGTTACCATGCGTGAGGAGGGAAGAGGCCAGCGGCTTGGCCGCCGTACGCCGCCGCCGCCACCGCCTGCGCCGCTATGAAGGCAATGAATCAGCCCCGGCGAGGCTCATCGCTCGCCGACGCGGTTGTGCTTGCTGGCGTTTCCCCGGCTTGAGCGCATCACTGGCGTCGTTGTGGATCGGCGAGGGAAGATGCCTGTCGATGGCGAAAGAAGAAAGAGGGATTTCTATATACTAGTATATGGTAAATCAGACAAAATAAAATACGCATTAATTAGGCCTACTAATAGAAGGTGACACCGTTAACATTTACGGCATGCAAGCTCTTTACGGTGGTGGAATCTTTTCTATTGTTTCGCTCGTTGACTGCGGACGGGCGGCCATAGTAATTGTTTCCTCCATATTAAAGAACGTAGTAATTACGTTCCGTGAGGTGGGAGGGGTTACGATCGTTTTTTTCTCTCGCCCCGCAGGGAGCCAAATATATATACATAGGACGAGTTTTATCTACCACCGCTTGTAGCTACCATGTAACACCCAAAAAATACTCAATTTAAAATTTTTGGCATTTAAATAATTATTTAGAGCTTGCTCCTATTTATTATAGGCTAAATAATAAATTTCTAAAATTTAAAATCAAATATAAGTGATAGAAACATTTATTGTTGCATTCATGCTGCCACATTTGTTTTTGTATTGCTTGTGATTCAAACAAGAATTTAAATTTATTTAAATTCAAATTTGAATCACTTTGTTTGGAGCTCTAGAAAAGTTGCTAGGCCCATAGTTCACTTCTGCTCCCTGGACTCTTCCCTGGTCCACTTTTACCCCCTCTACCTCTTCCCCGGTCCGGCCCAGCCCCCTCTCCTTTTCTTTTCCCGCGGCCCAGCCAACTCGCCTCGGCCCAGCTCACCCCGCCTCCACCGCGGCCCAGCCAACTCGCCCCGGCCCAGCTCGCAGCCGCGCCCCCCCCCCCCTCTCTCCCACTGGCCGCAGGACCCCACCCGTCAGTCCAGGGGCGGAGCCAGCCACAAAATCCATCGGGGTCAGCTACACTGATTACCACCTAATTCTACTAGCAAACAATAGAATTTGTATAGTATTTACCAAAATCCATTGGGGTTAGCTGACCCCGATAACTACATGCAGATCCGCCCCTGCGTCAGTCCCTCCCCCTACCTTCCATACCCCGACGCCGGTAATGGCGCGGCCGAGCGGTGCTGCCGCGGCAGGGCCCGCACGTCGAGATTGCCGCCCGTGCTCTACTTAATTGCCGACGCTGCTGCCTCTCCCATCCCCTCAGCCCATCACCCCAACCCTAGCGCCGCCGCAGCCTCCAATCGCGCCGCTCCCGAGCTGCCGCGTCCCGGAGTTCGCCGGCCGCCGTCGTCACCTCGCTCCGGCGCACCTCCGTCCCGGCCGACCCCCGGAGCTGTTTCCCCACTCCACAAGGAACACGCCGAGCCGCCGAACCACTCTTCCCGCGCACCGGAGCCCCCTCGCCGGCCCGCACCGACGCCGTCGACCGCCGCTCGCCGTCGACTCGCCGCACCGCCACTCCTCCGGCCAATTCCTCGCGTCATGAGCACCGCCACGAGGTACTGAAGCTCCCCCTCCCCTCGATTTGAGCTCCTGAGCACCGTAGCACACTTCCCCTCGGCCGCCGACGGCGATCCACCGTCGGACACCGCCGTCCAGCCGACACACTACATCACGCTGCACATAATCACCACGGTTACACTTGTGACCCTCCCCAGCAGCTCCAGAGCCAGAAAACCGACCCAAAACCGAGCCAAAACCCCCTCCCCGCGGTTCACCGGAGCTCCGCTCCGCCGCGCCCTGCCGTCCGGCCATCTCGCCGGCCGATGGTCGACTTGAACCCCCTAGGGCGACTCGCCATCCTCCCCTGAACCCGTAGGGCCAAGTAGCATCGAGTTTGGACCCCTGTAGCGCGAGTTATCCTCGATTCCGGCGAAGTTCGCCGTCGGCCCGAGCGGCGCCGCCGCGTTCCCTTCGTCTCCGGCGAGCTCCAGCGCCAGCGCCGTCCGATCTCAGATCAACGGCCCAGATTAGAACCCAGGATACCCCTTCGCGTTTTAAATCCAGGGCGTCCGATCTCAGATCGACGGTTACGATTAGATCGGCCGATACCCCTTCGCGTTTTAAATCCCAGCCGTCCAGATCAGATCCAACGGCTGCCACGTGTCCTGACCGAGTCAATACCGGTCAGCGCGGGCTGTTTTGCTAAAGAGCCCCTCGGCTTTCTGGTAATCAACCCGCGGTCCAGGCCAGTTCAAAAATAATTACAGATAGGTCCTGTTTTATTCGTTTTAGCCCCTGCGCTTTTGAAAAATTGAACCCGCGGTCCAGCCTTTGCGTTTTTGCACGTTAGCCCTCCTGTATTAATACGAAATTACGTATAGGTCCTCGGTTTTTCGCAGTTTAGCCCCTGGAAGTTTCAGAAACTTGCCAGCAAGTCCCTGAACCTTAGAAACGCTATAACTTTCACGTTTTAGCTCCGATTAGTGTGATTCTCGCGCTCATGTGTTCGTAGCGAAGCGTAGAATATTTATAGCTCATGTTTTTGTACTGTTTTCACTGTTTGGTGTACTGTTCTAATAGAATTAATTTATTTGCATGTAATGATTGCTTTGGATGCTTGCGTGATGATCGTGTCCAGTCGGCGAGCCCGTAGCTTTGGACTTCGAGTACGTTGAGGACGTGCCGGAGCAGGGCACGCAGCAGCAGCCGTACTCCGAGGAAGGCAAGTTATAGCACGGACAATCCTTGCTACCTATCTCACTTTTAATACACTGTTCTTTACATACGCAGGTGTCTAATATTGTTTACCTTTAAGGTCGTACCTAGCATTTATTTCCCTGTCCTTGTATTCCTATGGGTTTATGCATATGGGTAGTATTTTGGCTAGGCGCAGCTACTGTCACCATTATTTAACTGTTAAACTTGTATTAATGGTCCACTTCAACTTAATGTTAAAACTTGCTTTTTAGCAACATGGATTAGGGAGTTAGAGCATGTGCTGTGTGCTTTGCTCTATTGTCTCCCTCTAAGGACCGGTTCTTAAAGCGGCAACCCAGGAGCCTGTCGCCACCGCCGGAACTATAATGGCTCTGGTCTTGGACAAGTAGCTTGTACGGCCCTAGCTTGATAGTGGTTACCGAGGGGCCAACGGCGTTGTGGGAGGCAAGGCACGGGGTGTTTTCCCGATTCCACCGAGGACGGTAGCCCCGTCGGCTAGGTCTCGTTAGACCCAGTCCCGTGTTGGGAGTCTCAGCGATTGAGAACTCCACGCGTTGCGCATTGTTGGGGTGGATACCCGCGCTCTGGACGCCATCGACCCCTTCATGGTGTGACTCCGTGGGCGTATGTCGATCTCGGTGCCTAAGGACTCACCACCTTGTAGTACTCCAGCGGCTACTATCTTGTTAGGGTGTCTTGTGAAAGCCTCGTAGCGACCCTATGCAGTCACACCTCGGAAGTGTTGATGTGCGTGGTTGGGTGCAAAGTTCCTTTGAACTTTTACGCGACTGGTGGGTAAAGGGTGAAACCTCTGAAGAGTGTACGATCTATCATGGTAGCCTAGCTCAGGGTCACGAGCGGCCTGGATCCTTTTTGATTAGAATATGGTATTTATTCATGCTTAATGTCACTTACACTTTATTAATTGGGTTGCAACCGAGTATTCATTCACTTGTAGTAACTTGGACAATGATAAAACGAACCAACTAAAAGTGCTAATGCAGTTAAGCCGAGTCTAGCCTTTTTGAGCCTTCATAACCCGTGCTATACTTGCTAAGTAATCCCATTACTTACACTTGTTGTTATTATTATTTTTGGGCAAAATCCCGGACGGGTAACAGATTGGAGTCAGGCTGACTATGCTGTGGAGTTTCCAGAGGATTTGCCGTACTTCTGAGCTTGCGTTCCCCCAGTCAGAGTCTCTGTGGGATTGCGGCTACGCTAGAGAGATGTATTAGTCTTCCGTTGTCCATGATTTTATTTCTAAAGCACTCTGATGTAAACGCTACGATATGATGAGAATTAAGCATTGTACTCTGATTTTTACCATATTTGTTCGCTATATGTGTCTGTGGACTTCCTGGGCACACATATGGCCACATTCGGGTTTTGTGTAAATCCGGGTGTGATAGATTGGTATCAGAGCCGTGCTGACTGTAGGAACGCAGCCTAGATAGTACGGATGACGAATTACTAGGAGACCCCCATGTTTTAGATTTAAAAACCTAACAGTCGAGTCTTGTGTGAGTTTATGTCTTTAAATGCTTGTACTTATTGTTATTATGCATATGTTTGATTCGGTTCTTTGTAATGATTGTGATGGGCGTAGACACCTGTCTGCAACCATCTAGATGTTAGAATAAGGCTTAAGGACTTTATTGTTAGGTAGCAGGGGGGATTATATTTTTTCTCGTACTAATCAACTGACCTCTGACCTTTGTGATTATAGATGGTTAACCCCGGGGGCAATGCGGGTGGTCAACCTCCGAACCAGAACCCGCCCCCGAACCTGAATCCGAATCATCAGATCCCCACCATTGAGCAGCTGATGTATGCTCAAGTTCAGATGATGCAGCAGATGGCTGAGACCATGAGGCTGATCCAGCAGAACCAACACAATCCACATCCTCAGGCAGCTGCTCCGCCCAGAGACAAGAGGGGCGAATTTCTGAAGGGACGCCCGCCGACCTTCAGCAAGGCCAGCGACCCCCTTGAGGCAGATGATTGGCTCAAGGCAGTGGAGAGACAGTTGGACATCGCCCAGTGCGATGACAGAGAGAAGGTAATGTACGCCGGAGGGCAGCTTCAGGGGCCGGCGTTGGATTGGTGGGATTCATACCAGTCATCTCGCCCGGCCGGTACTCAGATCACCTGGCAGCAGTTCTGCAGCAGCTTTCGTGCACACCACGTGCCGGAGGCTTTGATGGTTCTGAAGAAGAAGGAGTTCCTGGCTCTGAAGCAGGAAGGGATGAGTGTCACGGCTTATCGTGACAAGTTCGTCGCGTTGGCCCGTTATGCTCCAGAAGACGTGGCCACCGACCAGAAGAAGCAGGCCAGGTTCCGTGACGGTCTGCAGGATGCTCTCTAGTACCAGCTCATGTGCACCAAGTTCCCGACCTTTCACGAGCTGGTGGACGGCGCTCTGATGTTGGAGCACAAGCGTCGTGAGATGGAGGACAAGAAGAGGAAGCTCCAGGGACAGCAGGTGGGCAGTAGCAGTCGTCCACGCTTCGCACCTCCCCAGAGTCAGCAGGTGGGAGGCCAGCAGCGCTTCCAGGGCCAGTCCGGCATGCTCAGTCGTGGCCAGTACCAGCAGCAGCGTCCTCAGTTTCCTCGGGCGCCACAGCAGCAGTGTCATCAGGGTCAGCCACAGATGGGTCCAGTTCAACGCAGTCAGGTGCAGCCAAGTCCAGTTCAGCGCATCAGCCCAGTCAACACTACACCGGTGGGTCCGAGGGTGTGCTACCACTGTGGCGAGCAGGGACACTTCGCCAATGTCTGCCCCAAGAAGATCCAGAACGCCGCCGGGCAGAACCAGCAGGGCAGCGCTCAGAGAGTTGGGCAGCCGCAGGGTCAGCAGCAGGGAGGTCGTGCTCCGCAGGCTCCTGTTCGGGGCAAGCTCAACCACACCGGAGCAGAGACAGCAGAGGCATCTAATGATGTCGTCGTGGGTATGTTCCTCGTCAATTCGACCCCCGCCACAGTTTTATTTGATTCTGGAGCTTCGCATGCTTTCATATCCGCTGCTTTTGTAAAAAAGAACCTAGTGGCATTGCTGCCCATGAGGAATGCTATGCTAGTAAGCTCACCAGGGGGGAGCAACGCGCCACTTTACGCTGCCCCAGTATCACCCTCACCATAAGGGGGGTAGATTTCGAGGCACGCCCGATAGTCTTGGAGACCCTTGGATTTGATATGATCCTGGGTATGAGCTGGATGACCAGATATGATGCAGTGATCAGGTGTGCTACGAGGACCATCCAGCTGACAGCAGAGTCCGGTGACAAGGTGGAGTATCAGGCAGCAAATTCCTCAGAGCAAGGCCAAGCCAATCAAGCTGAAGGGACGACAACCGAAGATATCAGGGTGGTGAGCCAGTTCCCGGATGTGTTCCCTGACGAGTTGCCAGGTATGCCTCCGGAACGAGATGTTGAATTCATTATTGAACTAAAACCTGGCACTGCACCTATAACCAAGAGGCCGTATAGGATGGGAGCGAAGGAGCTGGAAAAGCTCAAGAAGGAGTTGGACGAGTTGTTGGCCAAGGGGTACATTCGTCCGAGTGCTTCGCCGTGGGGAGCACCAGTGTTGTTCGTCGACAAGAAGGATGGTACTCAGAGGTTGTGCGTGGACTATCGAGCCCTCAACGAAGTGACCATCAAGAACAAGTACCCGCTGCCAAGGATTGATGATCTGTTCGATCAGTTGAGAGGAGCTTGTGTGTTCTCCAAGATAGATCTTCGATCGGGTTACTACCAGATGAGGATCCGCCCGTCAGACATACCCAAGACCGCTTTCACTACTCGGTACGGGTTGTATGAGTTCTTGGTCATGTCTTTTGGATTGACCAACGCTCCTGCATACTTCATGTACCTAATGAACAGCGTGTTCATGGACTACCTGGACAAGTTCGTGGTGGTATTCATTGATGACATTCTGATCTTCTCCAAGACTGAAGAGGAACATGAAGAACATCTGAGATTGGTGCTGCAGAGACTTCGGGAACATCAGTTGTATGCCAAGTTGAGCAAGTGTGAGTTCTGGCTGAAGGAAGTAGCATTTCTGGGACACGTGTTGTCCAATGGAGGAGTGGCAGTTGAACCGAAGAAAGTCAGCGATGTGTTGAGCTGGAATCCCCCCCCCCCCCCCCGGGATGTGAGCGAGATCAGGAGTTTCCTGGGGATGGCCGGATACTACAGACAGTTCATTGAAGGATTCTCCAAGATTGCTAAGCCGCTGACTGCTTTGCTAGAGAAGAATGCCGCGTTTGTGTGGACAGAGGCGTGCCAGGTCAGCTTCGAAGAGTTGAAGAAGAGGTTGACTACAGCCCCAGTGCTAGTATTGCCGGATTTGGCTAAGAGTTTCTCCATCTACTTTGATGCATCCCGTCTAGGACTGGGTTGCGTCCTTATGCAGGAGGGCAGAGTCGTGTCTTATGCGTCCAGGCAGCTGAGGAAGCATGAGCAGAACTATCCGACGCACGACTTGGAGTTGGCAGCCGTGGTACATGCCTTAAAGATCTGGAGACATTACTTGATTGGGCACAGGTGTGACATCTACACTGATCATAAGAGCCTCAAGTATGTCTTCACTCAGACAGATCTGAACATGAGACAACGCAGATGGTTAGAACTGATCAAGGATTATGATCTAGAGATCCACTAGCACCCAGGGAAGGCCAACTTGGTGGCAGATGCTCTGAGCAGGAGAAGTTATGTGAACAGGATCACTGGTCATTGTTTGCCTGAAGAACTCAGCCGAGAGCTTGAGAAGATGAGTCTGGGATTCGTCACCAGCATCACAGAGATGGCAGTGGAGCCCACACTCGAGCAGGAGATCCGGAGAGGTCAGCTGCAGGATGAGAAGATCAGAGAGATTGTGGGGAATGTTGCTCTGGGAAAAGCCCCTGGATTCCGAGTTGATGATCAGGGAACTCTATGGCATGGGAAGAGGATATGTGTGCCAGACATAGCGCAGATCAGAGAGATGATTCTTAGAGAGGCACATGACTCAGCTTATTCGATCCACCCAGGTAGCACTAAGATGTATCAGGACATCAAGGAGAGATTCTGGTGGTACGGATTGAAACGTGATGTGGCGACTCACGTGGCATTGTGCGACACATGTCAGCGAGTCAAGGCAGAACATCAGAGGCCAGCTGGATTGCTTCAGCCGTTGAAGATCCCGGAGTGGAAATGGGAAGAAGTTGGTATGGACTTCATCACCGGTCTGCCCCGCACTCAGAGAGGATTTGACTCCATTTGGGTGATTGTTGATCGCCTGACCAAGGTGGCCCACTTTCTGGCAGTGAAGACCACCTACACAGGCGCCAGACTAGCAGAGTTGTACATGGAGCGGATTGTGTGCTTACACGGGGTGCCGAAGAAGATTGTGTCGGATCGTGGTACTCAGTTCACCTCACACTTCTGGCGGAAGTTACATGAGTCTATGGACACGAAGCTGCACTTCAGCTCGGCTTATCATCCGCAGACAGATGGTCAGACAGAGCGAACCAATCAGATACTAGAGGATATGTTGAGGGCTTGTGCATTGCAGTACGGTGTCAGCTGGGATAAGAGTTTGCCGTATGCAGAGTTCTCCTACAACAACAGCTAGCAGAAGAGTCTGCAGATGGCACCGTTCGAGGCATTGTATTGCAGGAAGTGCCGGACCCCATTGTTCTGGAATCAGACTGGAGAAAGTCAGGTCTTTGGTCCGGAAATACTCAGAGATGCAGAGCGGCAGGTGCAGGTGATCAGAGAGAACCTGAAGGTGGCCCAGTCCAGACAGAAGAGTTACGCCGATGTCAGACGGAGGGAACTCAGCTTCAGGGTTGATGATTTTGTGTACCTTAAGGTGTCACCCATGAGAGGTGTAAAGCGGTTCAATGTCAAAGGCAAGTTGGCGCCTCGTTACATCGGACCGTTCAGGATACAGGAACGGATGGGCGAAGTGGCATATCGGCTAGATCTACCTGAGAGACTAGCCGGAGTACACGATGTGTTCCATGTGTCCCAGTTGAAGAAGTGCTTGCGGGTGCCAGAAGAGCAGATCCCGATCGATGATTTGAATGTTCAGGAGGACCTCACATACGAGGAGTATCCGATCAGGATCCTGGAGGTGTCAGAAAGAGTGTTGAGGAACAATACCATTCGGATGTGCAAGGTGCAGTGGAGCCGGCATTCAGCAGATGAAGCGACTTGGGAGCGGGAAGAAGATCTCAAGTCCGAATACCCACAGCTCTTCGCTTCTACATCCGAACCTCGAGGACGAGATTCACCTTAAGGGGGGTAGGTTTGTAACACCCAAAAAATACTCAATTTAAAATTTTTGGCATTTAAATAATTATTTAGAGCTTGCTCCTATTTATTATAGGCTAAATAATAAATTTCTAAAATTTAAAATCAAATATAAGTGATAGAAACATTTATTGTTGCATTCATGCTGCCGCATTTGTTTTTGTATTGCTTGTGATTCAAACAAGAATTTAAATTTATTTAAATTCAAATTTGAATCACTTTGTTTGGAGCTCAAGAAAAGTTGCTAGGCCCATAGTTCACTTCTGCTCCCTGGACTCTTCCCTGGTCCACTTTTACCCCCTCTACCTCTTCCCCGGTCCGGCCCAGCCCCCTCTCCTTTTCTTTTCCCGCGGCCCAGCCAACTCGCCTCGGCCCAGCTCACCCCGCCTCCACCGCGGCCCAGCCAACTCGCCCCGGCCCAGCTCGCAGCCGCGCCCCCCCCCCTCTCTCCCACTGGCCGCAGGACCCCACCCGTCAGTCCCTCCCCCTACCTTCCATACCCCGGCGCCGGTAATGGCGCGGCCGAGCGGTGCTACCGCGGCAGGGCCCGCACGCCGAGATTGCCGCCCGTGCTCTACTTAATTGCCGACGCTGCTGCCTCTCCCATCCCCTCAGCCCATCACCCCAACCCTAGACCCGCCGCAGCCTCCAATCGCGCCGCTCCCGAGCTGCCGCGTCCCGGAGTTCGCCGGCCGCCGTCGTCACCTCGCTCCGGCGCACCTCCGTCCCGGCCGACCCCCGGAGCTGTTTCCCCACTCCACAAGGAACACGCCGAGCCGCCGAACCACTCTTCCCGCGCACCGGAGCCCCCTCGCCGGCCCGCACCGACGCCGCCGACCGCCGCTCGCCGTCGACTCGCTGCACCGCCACTCCTCCGGCCAATTCCTCGCGTCAGGAGCACCACCACGAGGTACTGAAGCTCCCCCTCCCCTCGATTTGAGCTCCTGAGCACCGTAGCACACTTCCCCTCGGCCGCCGACGGCGATCCACCGTCGGACACCGCCGTCCAGCCGGCACACTACATCACGCTGCACATAATCACCACGGTTACACTTGTGACCCTCCCCAGCAGCTCCAGAGCCAGAAAACCGACCCAAAACCGAGCCAAAACCCCCTCCCCGCGGTTCACCGGAGCTCCGCTCCGCCGCGCCCCGCCGTCCGGCCATCTCGCCGGCCGATGGTCGACTTGAACCCCCTAGGGCGACTCGCCATCCTCCCCTGAACCCGTAGGGCCAAGTAGCATCGAGTTTGGACCCCTGTAGCACGAGTTATCCTCGATTCCGGCGAAGTTCGCCGTCGGCCCGAGCGGCGCCACCGCGTTCCCTTCGTCTCCGGCGAGCTCCAGCGCCAGCGCCGTCCGATCTCAGATCAATGGCCCAGATTAGAACCCAGGATACCCCTTCGCGTTTTAAATCCAGGGCGTCCGATCTCAGATCGACCGTCACGATTAGATCGGCCGATACCCCTTCGCGTTTTAAATCTCAGCCGTCCAGATCAGATCCAACGGCTGCCACGCGTCCTGACCGAGTCAATACCGGTCAGCACGGGCTGTTTTGCTAAAGAGCCCCTCGGCTTCCTGGTAATCAACCCGCGGTCCAGGCCAGTTCAAAAATAATTACAGATAGGTCCTGTTTTATTCGTTTTAGCCCCTGCGCTTTTGAAAAATTGAACCCGCGGTCCAGCCTTTGCATTTTTGCACGTTAGCCCTCATGTTTTAATACGAAATTATGTATAGGTCCTCGGTTTTTCGCAGTTTAGCCCCTGGAAGTTTCAGAAACTTGCCAGCAAGTCCCTGAACCTTAGAAACGCTATAACTTTCACGTTTTAGCTCCGATTAGTGTGATTCTCGCGCTCATGTGTTCGTAGCGAAGCGTAGAATATTTATAGCTCATGTTTTTGTACTGTTTTCACTGTTTGGTGTACTGTTCTAATAGAATTAATTTGTTTGCATGTAATGATTGCTTTGGATGCTTGCGTGATGATCGTGTCCAGTCGGCGAGCCCGTAGCTTTGGATTTCGAGTACGTTGAGGACGTGCCGGAGCAGGGCACGCAGCAGCAGCCGTACTCCGAGGAAGGCAAGTTATAGCACGGACAATCCTTGCTACCTATCTCACTTTTAATACACTGTTCTTTACATACGCAGGTGTCTAATATTGTTTACCTTTAAGGTCGTACCTAGCATTTATTTCCCTGTCCTTGTATTCCTATGGGTTTATGCATATGGGTAGTATTTTGGCTAGGCGCAGCTACTGTCACCATTATTTAACTGTTAAACTTGTATTAATGGTCCACTTCAACTTAATGTTAAAACTTGCTTTTTAACAACATGGATTAGGGAGTTAGAGCATGTGCTGTGTGCTTTGCTCTAATGTCTCCCTCTAAGGACCGGTTCTTAAAGCGGCAACCCAGGAGCCTGTCGCCACCGCCGGAACTATAATGGCTCTGGTCTTGGACAAGTAGCTTGTACGGCTCTAGCTTGATAGTGGTTACCGAGGGGCCAACGGCGTTGTGGGAGGCAAGGCACGGGGTGTTTTCCCGATTCCACCGAGGACGGTAGCCCCGTCGGCTAGGTCTCGTTAGACCCAGTCCCGTGTTGGGAGTCTCAGCGATTGAGAACTCCGCGCGTTGCGCATTGTTGGGGTGGATACCCGCGCTCTGGACGCCATCGACCCCCTCATGGTGTGACTCCGTGGGCGTACGTCGATCTCGGTGCCTAAGGACTCACCACCTTGTAGTACTCCAGCGGCTACTATCTTGTTAGGGTGTCTTGTGAAAGCCTCGTAGCGACCCTATGCAGTCACACCTCAGAAGTGTTGATGTGCGTGGTTGGGTGCAAAGTTCCTTTGAACTTTTACGCGACTGGTGGGTAAAGGGCGAAACCTCTGCAGAGTGTACGATCTATCATGGTAGCCTAGCTCAGGGTCACGAGCGGCATGGATCCTTTTTGATTAGAATATGGTATTTATTCATGCTTAATGTCACTTACACTTTATTAATTGGGTTGCAACCGGGTATTCATTCACTTGTAGTAACTTGGACAATGATAAAACGAACCAACTAAAAGTGCTAATGCAGTTAAGCCGAGTCTAGCCTTTTTGAACCTTCATAACCCGTGCTATACTTGCTAAGTAATCCCATTACTTACACTTGTTGTTATTATTATTTTTGGGCAAAATCCCGGACGGGTAACAGATTGGAGTCAGGCTGACTATGCTGTGGAGTTTCCAGAGGACTTGCCGTACTTCTGAGCTTGCGTTCCCCCAGTCAGAGTCCCTGTGGGATTGCGGCTACGCTAGAGAGATGTATTAGTCTTCCGTTGTCCATGATTTTATTTCTGAAGCACTCTGATGTAAACGCTACGATATGATGAGAATTAAGCATTGTACTCTGATTTTTACCATATTTGTTCGCTATATGTGTCTGTGGACTTCCTGGGCACACATATGGCCACATTCGGGTTTTGTGTAAATCCGGGCGTGACATACCATCACCATCAATTTACCATTTTATGTATGTTCACATACTTATTTATCACTTTGAGTATGCTCGTATACTAATTCTAAGATACTTCAAAATGAATTGCACGAAAAAATTCAGAAGCAACCCTATTTTAAATTTTTTTTATGATATACCATTATACTAGTATATAGAAATTAGTATGACCACATACTCAAAGTACCCTTACATACTCAACCTACATACCATCTAGATAGTCTAGTATCATAATATACTACATGTATATACTCTTCGTTGGGTCATACACGTCCTCTAACATGAGATACACAGGCGATGATAGCTACATGCGCATGTAGGAAGGAATTTTCATATATATATATATATATATACTGTATATCCCCTTGGAATATTTGAGTTGCCAAAACATATACACGCTGGAAATGTGCCACACATACATGAATAAATGAATAATGCAAGCGTGTACACGCACTCTCGGCAATCGCCACTGCAGATGCTGAGATGCATCATGTATCAATGCAATCATCTGAACAGATTCTGCAAGCTCGTCTGAAATGGAGGCACAACTTGCAACTGACATTACACTCCTTCCTACCATGCGTACGCCCACTTGGTCTCCTCTGTCTCTATCGTTTCCCACCTCCGATCCGTTTCATTCTTGGACCGGGACCTACTCGTAGTAGTTTAGCGTTAAGATTATGCGCAATATATAGCAGATTCTGCAAGCTCCGCGTATGTAGGCACACAGCTTGCAAGTTGCAACACTAACACTGTTCTTTCTACCATGCGTCCACAGTCCACTTGGTCTCCTCTCTGCATCTATCGTCTCTCTCCTTCGAGCCTTTTTAGTAGATGAAAAAGGCCAGGACCTGTTCTTTGGACTTTGGGAGCTGAATCCATGGCTTGTCTAGCTTTGTAGTAGAAATATATTTTCTTTTCTTTATTTCTGAATACCATGGTGATGACACAATGCCACCGGAAATAGATCCAGTTGTGTGAACAGTCAATTACATTTTTTTTTGAGGGAGTGCAGTCAATTACATATGAGGTGTTTCTCAGGCTCATCAACCCTTGCAAGTTGTCATTCTCAAAAAAAAAACACACCTTGCAAGTTGTCTCGGAAAGGCCAATTGGGCTATCCCGGTGGGCCGAACACGTGAATGATATGACATATGCATACATAGATCGATTGGTATTTTTTCTGGCACAACGACCGGGGAACCATTTGATGACCTTGGCTTGTCCTAGCTAGACAATGAGAGGATGTGTCATACTCATTTGGTTCGGATGAAGCGATTCTTTTCACTTTCCTAACAGTAACTCCAGCAGACCCTCTAAACAAGTCTCTAACCCAAATTTAAAGGATCAAATGAAAACGTTGCACTCCAAAAGCCCACCTGCTTGGACCACTAAGATTTTTATATTTTGTACCTATTAGTTTAAATGGACTTGATTTTTTTTACTTTTATATTATTAAGCCTTGAGTGTGAGGGAATGATTTTTTTACTCTTTGATTGAATCAATTTTTTTTATTGTGAAAATTACATGCTGGTAACTGATTATACTTTACTTCTGTTCTTTACTGAATAAAAAAATCTTCCCAATAACAATAAAATGGAAAAAATATTTTCATTATGAAATTATCTATTTATTAATTGTATTTAGCATGGAATCTTTATTTATAGCTATTTTGCTTTCTACTTCGTGTAACAGTCAGCTGCCAATTTCCTCGTTTTCTATATTCTAAATTTGTATATATTTTTCAGTCATATTTGACATGAACATGAACTCATGAACTCTTTGAGTTCTCTTGACCATTAGATCATTAATATCCAGATGTACATTCCTTTTTTTCCAAACAACTTAGTAATCTCTAGGTCATGTCCGGGAATGGCCCTTAAAAAAAGTCGTGTCGGGGAATGTGGGGGGAGTTCTTTTAACACTATGGTAATATGTCTTACTAGGTGCAAATGTGCAATGTATACATACTGATCTTGAAATGAGCCGCGGCCTAATAAGAATTTCTTTGCACTTTGTTTAGCCTGATCAATGACTAGCAGCGATGGCCAGGTGAGCTCTTGTATTGGGGGATTAAAGGTCTGGTGCTTTTTTTGTCAAAGTTTATATTTTTCTTTATTACACTAGACAACATAGTTATGGGACCTCAAAATCGTTGAGGGCGAGGTTGAGGGTGACTTAAAATTACTCTCTCCATTTTAAATTTTAAGTTATTTTATTTTTTAGAGAGTCGGACCATTTTATATTTGACTAAAATTATAAAGAGAATACAAAGATTTATGACACTAAATAAATATTCTATAAATATATTTAATAAAAATATAATGATAATTCTTTGGTATTATAAATATTAGCATTATAATGTATAAATTTGGTCATAGCTGAGATGTTTAATTTATTTTTTAAGAAAATTATAATCTTACTATTACTAATTGGAGGCTCCTTTTGGAGGCTCCACGTTAATCCTCACCAGACGCGCTAGAGAAAGAGATAAATGCTAGAAATTCTCACAAAAAACAGAAATATCTGGCCATCAAATCAATACAACCGATAATAATAGCCATCAGATCTATTCTAACTTCCAAAAAATTACCCATCTTTGCCATTATAGAAAGGTATTCTAAAATAACCCCCAAAACTTTCACATAAATTACGCCAGTTGTGCCATTACGAAGCATTTAGAAGTATTTACGATGATAAATAGATTATAAAAATCTAAAGAAAGGAAAGCTCACGTCTGGACTTTGATTAGATAGAGATGGACCCTAATTAAAATTAAAATCTAAAGAAAGGAAAGCTCACGGACTTTGTTTAGATTGAGTAGATGGAGCCTAATTAAAATTAATCATCTGCCCTCATTCTGCATTAGGCGGCGCTTGCCATGCAGTTGCCAGATGCCCTAACGGAAGGTCTCACTCACGTAGGCCTTCGAGGTTTTGGCGACTCGCCGGCACACGAGAATACGATTTTAGAAGAAGGAATATTTACTCCACGCAAGCAGCACCTCAATACTCGCTGAGGTGCTCGCAATGGTTTTTTCGGCGACTTGGATAGCTTCATCCTGTCCTTAAGACTGTGAGGCTTGAGCATGACAAATGTGCTAAGGTCGAACACTGACTGCATAACTTATTGCATTTGCTGATGCTACTGAAGATTCAGCGAGGATTAGATGGATGATGGGCAGAGTTGGGGCAACGGATCTTCATGTTTGAGGTGGTATGTAGTTGTGGCATACACGCTCTGCTTAAATTTTGATATAAGAGAAAATTAGCAGCCCGGTTCAATGATGCATGAGAGAACAGGATCTGTCCAGAATGCTAAACTTAGAGCCTATACATGTCAGGAGAAGATCCTATCCAGAGAGAGGTAAGTCAATTATTTAAGCATACAATTCATCTCTTCCAGATTTTTCAGCATTGGGATGTGTCTTTAGTAGTATACACAGCAGTTGCAGATATTGGAAAATTTTCCTACTACCATTTTGTTTAGAATTTGAATAATATAGCGTATTATGATAGGTGGTTGAGAGATAGGTCGTGGAATAAACGACGTTGAGCACCAAGAAGTTAAAAAAATTGAAATAAACATCAACAGAAGGTAGCGTTTCATATGATCCAGATTCATAGAATCAAATAAGACAAATGTTTAATGACCTTACGTCAATCTATTATGAGAGGAGTTGACTGCTACATATTTTTTGTATAATATAATTATAATATGTCTATTAATATATATTATTATGTGCGTGTGTGGGTGTGAGAGTGTTTGTACTATGTTTAGAATACCATCTTTACTGAAGATATATGAAAAATATTTATGAAGGAAACCAGCCTCTTAGCTAAAATAATCGTACATCTATCATTAATCAAGATTATGCTACACGGACTATAAGATAAAAGTATATATATGTAAGCAAGTTAAAATTGTATTTTTACTTTTTAGTTGTATGTACTGTGGCATTGAAACTTTACTTTCAGTACATAGCTCAAATTAAGCAACCAAATATTAAGCACTATATCATTACCGTATTGATGAAAAACTAATCAAAGTATACTACATACATAATTTCTACCACCATGTATGATATATTTTAAAATTGCTAGCCCGTGCTCCGCACGGGTTGATAGACTAGTGACTTGTAACTTAGAACCCCATATAGTTTGTGTTTTTTTTTGGATCGCGTCCTCAGCGCACGCATGGAATGCAAGCGGTGCAATGAACTAGGCGCTGCGGTTTCCCCGTGCCTGTGGTTTTGACCGTCTGTGTTTCGATCTCAATTTTGGCATATCTGGCGGAGCGTTTCAACTTCGTCGATCAAGATCGACCACATACAATGCAATTCGTGTTGGACATTTTCTCGCTCTCACCTTCGTGCATATATATATATAGGTCGATATGTTCTCGATGCTGGACACAGGTACGAGCTGAGGTGCATGCGAGCACACATTTGACGTCTAGCACATTATTTGACAAGTTTGCTCGTCCTGTCCTCTTGCTTTGTAGTAGAAGAGAAATGAAGGGCGGCACAGCTTGTACGTACTTGCATGCGCTTCATCATGTTGCTTGCTGCACTGATCGATCTTGGGATCCTCTCCATGAAAGCCTCTGACGATCTGATCCTCCCACACAGTGGCGTCCATTTAGAAACACAGAAAGCGGCATCACAAACGGCCTCATCACGTTTTTCAAAACCGTTTGTGATGCGTTTGTGATGGCATCATAAAGGGTTTGTATTACAAACCGTTTGTGATGGTCCACATCACAAACGGTTCGTAATACGAACCCTTTGTGATGCCCCTCATCACAAACGGTTTTTTAAACCCTTTGTGATGTGTATGGTACACGTTCAAACCACGTTTTGAACTAGTAAATCAATTCAAATTAAAAAGTGTTGAACTACAAAGTTTTATGGCTTCTCAAGATGTAAAACTTTTACTTTGGTCATTTCTTCATTTGACAAATTCATATGAATATTGTTCATAAAATCCATCTATCTCATATAGTTCTAGTTTCCTAAAATTATAAGAGACCTATAAGATTTGTGAACAATGTTACTCTCACTATATCGGATGAAGAAATGATCAACATAAAAGTTGTATATCTTCACAATTCATACAACTTTGTAGTTTACCATTTTTTAATTTGAATTTGTTTTACTAATGAAAAGTAAGTTTGTATTCAAAATTTGAAATTTAAGTTTTTTCAAACGATCTCGGATAAAAAAACGGTCAACATAAAAGTTGTATATCTCGACAAGTCATGAAACTTTGTAGTTGACAATTTTGTCATTTGAAGTCATCTAGTTAGCTAGATCTAAGTTTGAATGTTCTCAAATTTGAAATTCAAATTTTTTAAACGGCCTCGGATGAAAAAACGGTCAACATGAAAGTTGTAGATTTCGAAAAGTTAGGAAACTTTGTAGTTCAACACTTTTTGATTTGAAGTCGTTTAGGGCCTCAAACAAGCAATTTAAACTCGGTTTGGTATAATATGATAGGAATCGAAACGGTATCTAGTCACAGGTGAAGGAGTGGTGCAACGGTTAGAGGAGGCTACGCGCGTATGAGAGGTCGTGAGTTCGAACCCGGCCGGCCACGTAGCACGCGATTTATGCGCGAAAAAATGGCGCGACCCGTGCATAGGCAGATGGTGCATGCATCAGTAGTCCAAGTTCGCGCTGCAGACGACGCGTCATGTATCAATCGTATGAATAGACTCTTCAAGCTCTACAAATAATGGCACAAGGACACTGTTCTTCTATCCTACTACCTGCACGGGCCCTCTCTCTCTCTTCTCTAGGCAAGTTAGATGTTGAATTTGGGAGGTCAAATTTGGAAGTTTGATGTCACTTCGTAATCATTGCGTCACTGTAGCATTTCGTTTATATTTGTGATGGCTTGTTGTCATCCTCATCATCATCATCATCACTTGCATCGGAGTCCCATTCAACAAAGTAGGCTTGTCCGTTCTTCTCCTTCTTATAGTACTTTTTCTTGTGATCATTCCTCTTGTTCTTGTTCTTGCCAAATTTGTCTTCTTTCTTGTTTGGACAATTAATTGATATATGTCCCTTTTCCCCGCAAGAGAAACAATCTTTCTCCTCAAATGGATTCTTCCTTGAGAATTGATTTTTGTTTCCAAACTTCTTCTTCTCAAGAATTATCTTGAGCCCTCTAACAATGAGAGTCATCTCCTCATCCGAATCATCTTCCTTTTCTTCATGAGGAATATCTTCTTGAGTAGCTTGAGCCTTGAGAGCAATGTTCTTCTTCTATTCACTAGTTGATTGACCATGAGTTTCTTTTTGTGATTGCTTGAAAATATCATGTGTGAGCACTTCACCAAGCACCTCCGTGGGAGTCATATTCTTCAAGTTCTCCCTCACAAGCAATGTCACAGTTGTCTCATATTTTTTCGGGAGACACCTAAGAAACTTTTGAGAGAAGTCTTGATCGGGTACGTCATAATCAAGACACTTGAGCTCATTCACAAAATCATTCAACCGGTTGAACATGGTTGAAATGTCTTCATCTTTCTTCATAGCGAACTCACTTAACTTCCCATTGAATACATAAAGCTTGGCTTCCTTCACCGAAGATGTTCCTTCATAAATCTCCGCAAACTTGTTCCAAACATCACGAGCCATGGTGAGACCTTTGACACGATTAAATTGATCAAGAGAAAGACCCTCATATAAGATGCGCAAGGCTTCTTCATTTAGATCTTCATTCTCTAAATCGGTGGGAGTTTCGTTGTCCTTGTCTAGAATGACAAATCCATTCTCAACAATATTCCACACTTTTCTCCCCGATGTCCTCAAATAAGTAGTCATCCTAGTTTTCCAATAATCATAATTTTCCCCATCGAAGAAAGGTATCTTCCTTTGCTTTATTTTGTTCTATCTAGCCATAATCCCACTCCGAGATGATTAAATCCCTCAATTAAGGAGTATTTAGCTCTGGTACCACTTATAGGATCTAGGATTACCGACTAGAGGGGGGTGAATAGGCGGTTTCAAACTTCAATCACAACACTAGAGAAATTTAATTAGAACCACAAGGTGAATTAAATCTCTAGCTATTTTAAACCTATGTTGAGGGGTTTGCAACCTAGGTTGACAAGCAGCAATTCAAGTTCTAGGTAAATACCTTGCACAAAGTAAAATGCTCGAGACAAAGACAAGAATCAAACCACAAGTAAGAGACACAAATTTAACCCGTGGTATCGATGACTTGCCGGTCACCCCTAATCCACGTTGAGATGGATTCAATGTTCAACCACTTCTCTATCAAGACTCCTCTTGATCTTTAAGCCGGTTAGAACCAAAGAACCGCTCCAAATCTCGATTCCACTAAAGTTGCTCTTCACCGCTCCGGCGAGGTGAACACAATTACCTCTCACACCAATCTTCCACGGCAACTTCACAATCTTCTTGAAGTGCTCGGTGGAATCACGAGCTCCAAGCCGTCTAGGAGACGGCAACCTCCAAGAGTAACAAATCAACCACGAGCTCAATAAAATCCTAGTGCCACAATGATCAAATCCTTGATGCAATGCACTAGAAGCTCTCAATCTCACAAAGAAATGTGATCTCAAAGCAAGTGAGTAAGAGAGAGGAGAACAATGGCTCTAGAATGTGTATCAAGCTTTCCAAAGTGCCAAGAGAACCTCCATGCCCGCGGGGTGGAAGTATTTATAGCCCTCTCTTCAAAACTAGCCGTTATGTGCAAACTCAGTTAAAAAACGTGCACTGCGGACTGTCCGCACGACATTCGCGGACCGTCCGCATTCAAATCTCAACGGCTATAACGTGTTGTCAGTCATGTGTCAGAGGTGACCGTTGGGGCCTGGCGGACTGTCCGCCAGACACCCGCGGACTGTCCGCCACCACAACGGACGGTCCGCCAGGGCATGGCCGGACGGTCTACCCCTCTGTATCCCCGGGAAACGCTTCTGTTAGATTCTTTGAGGTAAATTACGGACCGTCCGCGGACTCACCTCGGACCGTCCGCCCCGACACTCATCGCACACACAAGTCAACGCACGAGGGCTCAAAAGTCACCACACACCGCGGACCGTCTGCCATGAGACCACGGACCGTCCGCGGTCCATTCGGACTTGTCCGAATGGATTTTCCACAGGATTTAAGATTTAATTTAAAAACTCATCCCGCGGACCGTCCGCCCGAGATTTGCAATGCGCCCATTCCCAAGTTAGTCACCACAAATTCTAAATGCACTACATGCAATTCAAGGACCATTGTGGCACTAATATTTCATCGAACCAACGAAGTTGTTCTCTCTTGATAGTACGACTATCTAGCCTATCAATCCGTTCATATTTCATCCTCTAATCACCTCATGACCGGTCAAATTTAAAAGCCCTATCATATACCTTTGCCTTGAGCTTCCATGATCCAAAGTACACATGTCATTCACATATCACCATTTGAAGCTCATTCCAACTCTTGGGACTAACCTATTCTCACATTCTCAAATAAAATTGTTAGTCCACAAGTGTTGTCATTAATTACCAAAACTTAATTAGGGGCCTAGATGCCTTCAGATATCACAAGAGATTACTTCTCCAATAATCTACCTCTTTATATATTGTCTAAGATTTTATAGAACCCTTATGTTACTAATTATTTATCTAGAAAAACTCTTATTTTTCACCTAATCCCTTCTCTTACCCTAATGCTTCTCTTTTCCTTTTTCTTTGGAAACTGACTCTCAAGTTTTGGTCAAGGCCCTACAATTTGAAGCTTATGATCTAGCACCAGTGGGTGTGCTGTTTGGGGAGTTAAAGTTTTTTTTCAACGAATTATAATTCGTTTTAAGTTTTGTTTACTCCTCGTTCATGTAATATGTGTGCTCATGAGCTTGCTTATTTTGGTCGCACTCGGGACCCGGATCAACCTATCGTTTGGGTCGATCCCCTCCCAGATTTTGTAAACTTTGATGTGATTCATGATCTCACTGAACCATCGGTGGATGAATCAAGTCGCAAGCTCTAAAGTTTCAAAAAAATGAATAAACACACACTCGCTCATGAAATGACTTTTTCCCGTTCTCTCTTTGCCGCATCAGTTGAAAGTGGACTCATCAGCCGGCGATGTCGCCTCACTTTGGAGCTGGCCTTAGCTTTTGTACTAAAAAAATAAGTTCTTTCCAAGTATGATCTTGTTTGGATGAACAAACCGTGGGAACAAGAGGTATCATATATAACCAGTTTTAATAAGATCGAACTTGTAGTGATAACAACAAGAGGATGGTTCCTTTTTTCTTCTCTGTTTCACAACTTGTTTTAGAAAATCATAATGCCATTTATCTGAAACAAAAAAAACAATCCGTACTCTGTAGAGGCCGCACAACTTGCAACTAAGAGGTCTTTTATGGTACCCAATACCACTGGTTAAAAAAGAGTAGTATATAAACTTCTAATTAGTTGAGAAAAATTATATACCATTGTAACAGACCAGTGGTATAAATAGTATATGGGGAGTGATATAGGTAGTATAAAGGTATTATTGGAAGAAATATAAATGGCATCACTGTAATTAATGTAATTAAGTAATTTTTTCATTCGATCATTCAAATTTACCGTGACCTGCCGTTTCATTTCCCTCTCAATCTTATTCATTTCCCTCTGTTCCTCATTTTCCCGACGTCTATCTCTTGTCTCTGTACGACGACCGGCGACAGATAGTCGCAATTACTAAATTACCCATACCTATACCATATACCACCCAAGAGTGGTATTGGGTACTGTGAAAGAGCTCGCAACTGATCGACATTGTTCCTGCGGCCATGCTTCCACTTGTGTTCTCCTATCTCTATATATCCTCTTTTCTTGGACCATCAGGTCACGTGGTTCCTTGTGGAGCTGATTGGCTGAATCCATGGTGCATTAATGGACCATGCATTTGCATGGTGATCAATATGCCAAGGCAATCGGTCTACTCCGCTCGATCAGCTCGGGCAAGTTGTCCTATAAAACTCTGAACATTTTTCGATCTTTACCTATCTGGTCTGTCTTTAGTACAACGATCGGACCAGCTGCCCGACTGGTACAATTTGGTGACCTTTCGTTTGTACAGGGCTGCATCACTTGTTGTTGACAGGTCACTGGGTGTTGATTAGAATGTTGTTACACTAGAACAAGTGTTCAATGAACTTGCCGGTGCATATGCCGGATGCCTTTGCACGGGCGGTGGAGTTGGACGAGGACGTTCCACTGGACCTCTTGTTCTCCCTTGAGCCATAGCACGTCATATTGATGCATGCCAGATGCCTGGTATGATAAGAGCTAGTACGAGACAGGCCGGGGTTGATTACTTGATTTGTTTGCCTGTCAAAGTGATGCAACCGTGGAAAGATATAGTTTGTGAGGAGCGAGTGATTTAAGAAGCGAGGATAGAATCAAAATGTGTTCAATCACAAAAAACCGAATGTTCGATTAGCAAATCCGAATGGTTGCAGCACATAAAAAATCGATTGTTTCAAACAACTTGAGGATATAGCACGGGACGACTGGGAGATGAGGGTGATGATGTTTGGGGATGATCTAAACCACAGGAGACATGGAAGCAAATTAAAAAGACCGAGTGAATTACAGTTTGCTATTAAAATTTGGAAGGGAAGCAAAAGTGGCTTCTTTTGTAGTTCTCGACTCAAACAAACAATCCATCATCTCTTTTTTGCAGTGTTGTTATGCTAACTTTATGTGCCACGCTATAAATATTATATTTGGTATTTCCCCGCCTATAAATTTAGTTGATTTATTTACTCATTGGTCCAAGTAGAGGGAGTACAAAAAACAAAGCTGAATTTGTTGAGAGGCGGATGGTTTCATGTTCGGCTATTTGGCTCACTAGTAATGATGTTGTTTGATAAACATGGACAAAAAAATTATAGATCCTATCCAAGGGAGAGTACTAGCTCCATTCCTGGCTCTATTGCAGGCAGTGATGGCCAAGGAGTTGATACTTTAGAGACATTTGTAGTCCAATTGTAGAACGGTCCAGTGGGACGCTACCCACCACCAGGGTTCAAATCCTGGTGCTCGCACCTTTTCCTGAAATTTTTCCAGGATTTACCTGTGTTATGCGTTAAGTGGTAAGCGGCGTTCCCATCGACAACGAGGTGCCAATGGTGATTTCGGAAATCTCTAGATCTACCAATGGTGTGAGCGTCTGTATTGTACTGTGTAATTCTAAAAAAAGTTGTGATATGTTTTCAGAAACTCCTATGCGTAGTCTATAATAACATTTAGCTACTATGGTACTATGTATCTTGTGAAGTTTGGACTAATTCTTTCTCTTCCGAGGAGGTTGAAGCCGTAACTTTTATCCATTATCCAAACAAAGAGTCGTGAGAGAAAGAGCGTGGAGGTATGGCAATAGAGGGGCAGAAGGGGAGTGCGGCGGGTGATTTTCAATAATCACTACATTTGTTTACTAGAAGTCATACCATTTGCTTGGGCTTAACAATTCCATCCTTACTGTCCCTTGACAATTAGGCCTTTGTATGGAAGGGCTTCGGTGAATAAGAGCATCTTCAAAAAAGTCTAATAAACACTCCCAATAAATAATTTTTAAAATTAAATGAAAAAATAACGCTCCAACATTTGTCAAATTTAGTTCCCAATTTTTCTGCATACCTACCCATCCATTGTGCGCACCCAATCCGGCAAATAAATGATGGAGAGAAAAGGACCGCCGCAAATTAGTCCTCACGCTACGAAAAAATCAACTTTTGGACCCATAGATGGATGATGTGGAAACAATTAAATCATTTTAAGATCAACTTTTTCAGTAACTGTTGGTTGAAGAGATAATTTTTCCTCCTTATATTTTTTTTGCAAAGTCTCAAAACTAGTTTTTTAGGACTTTGTGTTTAGACACTCTTATTGATACTTTAAACTTCTATGATTGCTACATAGAATGGATGAAGACAGAAGAAACTTATATAACCATTCTCGTTTCTATGATCCCTGTACGCCCTGTTCGTTTGGATTGTTTCCAGCGAGTCAACAGTGTTTTTCTCTCAGCGAAAACCAGCGCCAGCCACAGCCACCAACCAGCCAACAGTGTTTTTCTCTCAGAAAAAACCAGCGCCAGCCACCAGCTAAACGAACAGGGCGTAGCCTCTCTACATGAAGGGCTGGAGATGAAATCAGCCTATCCCACCCAGCTATTCTGCCGTATCAGCCCATTCATCTGACTACGCTACCAATTATTCGGGCCGGCCGGACGGGCCGATTCGCCGAAGACACGCGTCGCGCACACAGCCCGGCCCGGGGAGACTGCCTGGTCACCATTCCGCAACCAGTCTGCTACTAGTCCAGCTGCCGCCGCCGCCACCGCCGCCCAACTAGTTTCCAAAGCTGTCGCTCTCACCTTCTCCGCCTCCACGCGCCTCACCGGCTCACCGCCACGGCCTCCCTCCCCCACCGCAGCAGCTGATCTGCTCCGACGGCCGCCCGCTCTTCATGGTACAGCTCTCAGACCCCACCCAGCGTGGTCCTTCCACCCCTGCTCAGATTGGATTGGATTAGATTAGATTAGATTGGGTTTGCTTGGGTTGGGAATTGGCGGATTGCAATTGCAATTGCTGCAGATCGGGTTGTGTTGTGCTCCCGTGTTTTTCCACTGATGGAATTGCTTGGTTTCCTGCTCCCGTGTTTCTCCACTGATGGGTTTGCTTGGTTTCCTGCTCGATTGCTCGCAGTAGACACATCGATCCGAGGCTCGCTCGCGGTGCACGGAGTCTAGTCGCCGGGGTGTCCTGCGGCCGTCGGCGCGGGAAAATGACGGTGAAGGTGGAGCAGGACCCCACGCTGGAGCTGCCGCTCAATGCTGAGGCCGGGGCGGAGGAGTTCTCGCCGCTGCTGTCGTCCGGCGAGGAGGAGGAGGAGGAGGAAGACGAGGACGATGACGACGATGAGACCGACAGCGAGGGGGACGACGCGGCGGGGAACGGCGGCGGCGGCGCGCCGGCGCTGAAGAAGGGGCCCTGGACGCCCGAGGAGGACAAGCGCCTCAAGGATTACGTGGAGGCGCACGGCGAGGGGAACTGGAACCAGGTGATGCGCAACGCGGGGCTCAACCGGTGCGGCAAGAGCTGCCGCCTCCGCTGGTCCAATCACCTCAGGCCCGACCTCAAGAAGGGGCCCTTCGACGCCGAGGAGGTGGAGAAGATCATCAAGTTCCACATCATGTGGGGGAACAAGTGGGCGAAGATGGCCGCTCATGTAAGTGCTGCACTCCCCGTGCTCCTGCAGTTTTATCAATTGATTGATTTTTCTGTCTTGTCTCCTATCAGTAATATTAGATTAGTTCATAGTAGAAAGGATGGTAATGAGATGCTTTGTTGGGCTGGGAAATGGTAAAGTTTTCCATAGAATTTATGTTGGTTTCTCCAAATATTGTGAGTATTTGCTACATGATAACAGACTCAGAGACATATAGACATTCATACTTCTCTCTTTTGCATACTGAAGGGGATTTGTATGACTTAGTTAGTTAGTTAGTTCAATGGGCTTAAGAGACAGATTATTAGTATTGCTGATTTATTAATTATAGAAAGATGTGGCGTTAAGGCCTAGGTTGTAGTGAAGTCATAATCTTATTGATAAACTTATGGTAATACACTATTCACTATCCCTCCATATACAACTGTTAGAAGCTTTTCTTTAAATCCTGAGAATGAAATTATTTCAATGTTTTGATGTCAAATGAAATGAAAATAGATATTTTCACTTTGCTATTTTGATGAAGACATAATTTTCTCTGTTTTGCCTTATTACATGAGCTCAGTTTTTTTGTGCAACCCCCAAGCCCTAGCAATAGAAGTTATGCTAGCTACATTTGAGCTCAGTTTTTTTGTGCAACCCCCAAGCCCTAGCAATAGAAGTTATGCTAGCTACATTTGAGCTCAGTTTTTTTGTGCAACCCCCAAGCCCTAGCAATAGAAGTTATGCTATGACTATGTTAGTACATTCCATTGGCTACTGTAAAAGCACCATTTTTTGTGGTTAATGTTCGGTTTCTTCTCTAGCCTAGCCCAGCTTGCTTGTACTAAAAGGATATCTTGTTTTATCTGTTACTCCCTCAAGTTGGTAAAACATGTTTTCTCTGACAGCGTAGTAGAAATCAAAGAGCACGTGCATTTATCCTTTTGCCTCTATTCTTCCTATCCATTCGCATATGCATCCACTGGTCCTCGCTCATCACCCTCTGAAATATCCTCCACTACCACCTCCATTCCCTCCGCCGCATACCACATCCCCATTGACTCCAAGCTCTGCAACCCATGCGCCTCTATCCACACATTGTTGCTGCCCTCACCGTGTTGTGTGGCCACAATCCTGTCAATTTCTGGCTCCGCTGACCACTGCCATTCAAGCACTGCTGTCGCACGGTGCTCTGCTGCTGCATCCAGTTCTGAGAGCTCCGTTGCTGCACGGCTGTGGTGAGATCCATGAGTTATGCTGCCGTGCTGGAATCCAGAAGCTCCGCTGCCGTGTGGGGATCCACGAGCTCCACTGCCGTCATGCCCTGTGTCCACCAATGAGCTCTAGGAGTTCTGCTGCTGCTGGAATGCTTATTTCTGTTGTTGTGCTTGATGGAACGGTTAGTATTCAACGTTTCCTAGTTCCTGGTAGGCAATGTAGATTTTATGCGGGCAGAGGAAAAAACAGGAGCCAGTGGCGAAAGTGGAAGAACCTGTCTTTTTCTCCAACACGTTATGTTCTTGCATACCATTTGAATTGGTCTGTAGCATCATAGTTACTTCCAAATTTCTTTTTTCCTCATACTAACGTTTAGTAGGCTACTGGATGCTTTGATGTTCTCATGTGCTTGAAAGCATGTGTAGTGTATATGTCTTCCAACACTTCAAGGATGGTTGTGTACCTGTCAGGCTGTTTTGATCTAGTATAGGTGTGGACGTGTGGTGTAGCGTTGTGTGAGCCTGTTGTGTGTGTGTGGTGTGGTTGTTGTTGGGTTCTTATACCCAAACCTCTTCTTAATAGAAATGATGCGCAGCTCTCCTGCGTTTTTTGAGAAAAAAAGCTTGTTTTCATCTCTTGCTAGATAGAGTAAAATGCACCAGAGGTCCATCAACTTGTAAGCGGGTGTCACTTAAGTCCACAAACTCCGAAACTGCATTTTTGGGTCCATAATTTGTATTTTGTGTCATTTAGGTCTTTAAACACCTAAAACATAAATCATAAACTCTGAAACTGCGATTTTAGGTCCATAAACTTGTAATTTGTGTCACTTAGGTCCACAAATTCTAAAAGTAGATGTTTGTGTCCATAAACTTGTAATTCATGTATCAAAATACTCTTCCATGCATACAGATCACATATACACATAGTGTTAGCATAGCACCATAACAAGAGACCTCCCTCTCTCAACCACTAGAAGATGAAATTTTATTGAGGCTATCCTAACGAAACGTGCCATTGACGTTGCATGGCCCGCCTATATTATAGGCTCTGGTCATGTCAATAACATCCAAAATAAGTCACTCATCCCCTCCTGTCTCTCCCTATGGCACAGGATTCAAAATCAGGGTTCACATTTAACATTTGTGCCAAAACTGCAGTGAAGCACGGGTACCATGCAGATTCATGCTAGTGCCGCATTTGTTAATGAAGATTAGGTGGAGTGGTACATGGACCTAGCTGATACAAATTTCAAGTTTATGGACCCAGAAATATATTTTTAGAGTTTGTGGACCTAAGTGACACATGTTGCTTCATTCAGGAATCAGATAACCTGCAGTTGCTTCATTCAGGAATCAGATAACTTGCAGTTGCTTCATTCAGGAATCAGGATGCCGCACTGGCTGCTCATGTTCATCTAGTCTATAGTAATTTGATCATGACACATGCCTTGTAGTTGTTTCCTTATGGTTGTCAACAGATAACCTGATATATGTGGACATTGTACCACCTTTTGGTTTGCTTGTTCTTCTAAGGGCATGTCTTAAGCTAAACAAAGTGAGTCACTGTAGGGTAAATATTGTAGCATGCATTAAGTTGGTGTGAAAGGACATTGTGGGTGTTGCATGTGATAGTAGGTGTTGAATTTTGTAATTAAACTTGGACAAAGGGTCAATTTATATGACTATTTGTGCAAAATATATATTCATGCTACTTTTGACTGTTCATTGTCAAATTCAGATAGATCTTTAGCTTATGTTGTTCTATTTGTTTGTCTTGCAAAGGAACCAGTTAATGTTTTTTCATCTTCACACATAGTAAATGTCCCTTAAATTTGAAAAGCAATTTCTTTTACCGCCATTTGGCCTTGTTGGGCACTAAACTGGTATTGTGTTTCTTTCAGTTGCCAGGTCGGACTGATAACGAAATTAAAAACTATTGGAACACAAGGTTGAAAAGGCATCAAAGAGCTGGTTTGCCCATCTATCCCGAATATTTGCTTTCTCGGGTTCCGGATCAAGACATGAACTGTCCCACTCCTGATGAATCACGTGGCAAGAAAAGATCAAATGAGTTACCGCAGGAAAAAGTTGTTGGTATGGATGATCTTGTGGGTGATTTTATGGTATTTCAGCACCTTGACTATGGTAAGGATCCAGTGGTTCCAACAAACCCTTTGAAGCGCCACGCATCTACTGGTGATCTGTCATATGTGCAAATTCCTGACAAGACTGAAAAGCCCTTTTATTCCAATGATTTGAACTATGTCCTGACAAAGAGTCAGTCGGTGCCTCTGGGTAGTGCCATTGCAAGTGGCTATCCAATATTTGATGGCAATCCCTCTGCTTCTGGTACCATACACAGTTCCATGAAGACAGAGCTCCATTCACTCCAAAACTACGGCTATGATTTTAGTAATAGCTGGTTGCTTCAATGCCCCTCAGCTTCTCCTATTGAACAGCTTGACACCCTTATTCAATCTCCAGAGTGCATCTCTTCACAAAACACTGGTCTGCTGGGGGCAATCACTAACAAGGGTGATGTCAATGTACTACAAAACACTGGTCCACTGAGTACAGTCATTAACAAGGGTGATGTCGATGTACTAGAAGACCCTACAAAGTCTGAAACAGTTTTTGAAAGGGCAGTTACTGCTTTTGGATACAATCCATTTTCACAATTAAATTCTTATACTATGAGGCATCCTTCCTCTTCAGTCATTGGTGATTCTGAATCCGAGTCTTGTCCTTTCACCGAAATTCAACCTTCAAACTCATCTTCAGCTGGTAAGTGCAACTACTTACGCTGTAATATGGTGCATTGATTATGCAGGGCTTACTTTTGTTATCTACTGTCTCTGATGCTATTATCACTTTTGGCAAATATTATTCAGATGCTAGCAAATATTATCCAGATGCTAGTTTTTGTGATGCTGGGATACCTGGTGCATCAGTAGAAGCAGGTTTTCTAAATGAAGATACACTGTTCTCGAAGGAGTCTTGTCTCTACCCATCGAGTTCAATTTTTGATGAGAATTCTTGTGAGGAGATCAATGCGTTATCTGATGGAGGTCAATGGCTTGATTCTTCAGTCTGGAAAAGTTTGCCGGGGGCAGGTTACAAGCCTGACTTTCCAGGTCCATGAGGCATTCAAATAAAATGTAGATTTTTTGTTTGAGGTCATGAGTCAGTTGTTAGGTTTGTTCAGTGAAGACCCTGAGTGCTTGAACTTCAAATTCGTTCGGTTTGGTGTGTGCAACATTTAAACTGTATACAATAACTACAGTGTGTTTGATTGTGTGGAGGACAGTTCATTCTTTGATGTAAAAGGTTTATTGGACTAATGCGCACTATTCAGTATTTAGCCTGATTATATCGAGCTGGATCTTGATTATAGATCCGTAATCCGTTAGCTAGCCTTTATCCATATACCCGGAAAGGAAATTGCTTCACAAAGCGGGCTTTTGATTAGATCCGTAATGTATTATATGGGCTTTTGATTAGATCCGTAATGTATTATATGGGCTTTTGATTAGATCCGTAATGTATTTATAAGTTTCTACAGTCATTTTACTTAATAATATTGCACATAGGCATGCCAATTTCTTTGTGTTTTTCAGTTGCCTAGATCACATAAGTTAGGATAATACAATTGAGCTCACGAAGCACTGAGCACAATGTGACCAAATTATCATTCGCTCGCTTGACGGAAATAATATATTACAATGCTGACTTGTTTCGTGATACCCTATTGAGCTCAGGAAATGTAATGCGTTCAAAACCTAAGCTTCCGTGCATAAGTTCCGAATACAATTAAGCGATGAATCTGAGTCAAACAACGAACTTCACTGGCCTAATCATACAGGCCTTCTTGCTCCCAAGCGTCCACAAGCAAATCCACCATTTCCTGCATAAATATAGGTCGAGTTCAAGAACGTTCTGAAGACAGACAAGGCAGATGGTAAAGCATGGGATCTTACACCAAGAGGTATCGGTTGGGAGAATGGCTTATTACTTCCTAGCAGACTCTCATAGGTTGCGTTCCAACTGTACCACCAGCAAAAAGAAATAGAAATCATTGAGGAAATCTAACTTGTACTAGGAACATCATCTACTTCCATTATTATGCATAAGGTGACAATCTTCTTAATAAGGATTAAAACATAAATAGTACTACAATATTCTTTTTGTTCATGAACAGGAACCCAATGAAAAAGGACATTTCAGGTGACAGCAGAAAAACACAATATAGCGCACCTTAATTTTGGCTCTCGCAGCTGTTGAGACCGGGAGTGGCGTTTTTTGTTTCCAACCCACTGTTGTCTGGTTTGGTTCCAGAGCATAAGACCTGAAATGTAGGTAGAAACAAAATTCAAATAAGATGAATGGAAAACATTCACCATTTAGGAACAAACTGGAAATGCTATAAAGGTTTTTGCCAGGTCATTGTAGTTGCAGTTTTATAGAGAAGTGCAGTTCGACAACACAGAGGCTTTCACTGGTTTACATCATCAGCTTTCCACAAATTTATATGCAGAATCATCTCATGCCAACTCAGACTACTGCTGACTAAAAATAAAATAAAGACCTTTTCAATCATAACTTGTAGCTTTTACAGAGAACTCCAGAGCCCGTTGAAACTCAATTTCCATTCACATGAAAGATGAAACTCAAACAATCAACTGGAGACTTGCATCATTTGATGGATGACACTAACATGGTGGACCAGTAAAGCAAGCAAGAAATAAAAATGGTGAATTTACCTTGATTTACAATCTCATTCGGATTGCTGCTACTTCCTGCAGCATGCTGGTCGCTGGACTGCGCAACTGTGCTGATTGAAGACATGCTCCTCTGCGATTGGATCCCGCTGTTCTCCATCTCATGAGCGCTCGTGCTCCAAAAGTCCTCCGACAGGCTAGCCTTCCTTACCGAGCGCCCCTGGATCCTCAACCGCTTGGAAGGCTCGTCGACGGCTGTTATCGGAGTTGGCTTAGCACAGCAACCAAAGCAACCTCTGCTCTGTAGCAAACCAGGATAGGCCAGAAAACGATTAGCACTGGATATCCAAGAGCCAAGACGAGTTACACTGTTTCTTGTATGACAGAAAGAGGAAAAGGCTAAAAGCTTGTGACTATTTGTAGCGAACCAGGATACACGAATTTGCCCAGTGAACTACCAAACAATCAATCAGTCGTGAACTCAGCAGCCAAAGACTGAATATTTCCACACAGGACTAGTTCCAAAGTCAGACTAAAAGGGGCAACTTTTGCACAGGAAATAGGCCAGGCAGATTAAACAAGAGCAAGATACCATCACCTAATACGATGGAATCAACGGACTCCGGAAGAAAAGGTGAGAAATGGATAAATCAGACCAGCCTACCATCACAATCACCCAAGCCCGTGTCATCAAATATAATAAACGGCACCAGCTCAACAATCTGAATAAGGGGACAACAGGCATACAGGGGACCCCGAACCGAAGCGGAGAACCTCGCATCGCATCGCATCGCATCGCATCGCACCAGGGGGATCCAGGAAAATTCGATGAGCCACGCCGCCTGCCACTACACCGCGACACGTATTTGGAGAATCACGAGAGGGGGGAGGAGGAGGGGCGCACGCACCCCATGCAAGCGACGAGGCGGCGCACCCAGGTGGCGAGGGACCTGCAGCTCAGCAGCATAGCATCCGGGCCCGGTGCCGCGTCGGGGGAGGAGGCCGGCGATGAAGCGAACCCTAGCCCGCCGCCTGCGGCGGGGAGGGGGAGGAGGGCCGGAGGGGAAGGGGAGGGAGGGAGGGTGGAATCGGAATGGGATTCCGCCGTGGGCGTGGGTGTCGGGATGGGATTGGGGCAGGGGATTAGGAATCTAGGCGGGGGATTCAAGTGGAGGCCGAGGCCACCATGATGCGGTGGTGGGCTGGGAGTGGGCAGGACGAGGCACTTCGCTTTGACGCTTTGGACGGGGGCTCCCATATTTCTGCACCTCCTTTTTTTCATCAATCAAAAAAGGAAAATTATGCATAATCTTTTGCTTCGCGTCCCCAGAAATTGCACCGGTGGACTCCGCAGCTCTATCTATGCCACCATACAAGCACATCACTTGCACTCACTGGCACGCAAGTACATTTGGTGTTACACTCTTTAAAGCAAATTGTGGAAAGCAATTGATCGAATTCGAGAGCTCCTGTATTCCAGCACTCATTTAAATTAAATTTTGCACATATTCAGATTCCCATCAGTCATAAACTCATAATTGCAACTTATTTTAGGACATCGATAGGGTCAAAGGAACATTGGTGGTGTTTAGATGCTAGAATTGGGAGGTTGAATTTGGGAGTAAGATGTCACTTCGTAATCATTACGCTACTGTAGCATTTCGTTTGTATGTGCAAAAAATTGTCCAAAAAATGATTAATTAGGCTCAAAATGTTCGTCTCGCAAAGTACAACAAAACTGTGCAATTAGTTTTTGATTTCATCTACATTTAGTACTCCATGCATGTTATGACATTTTGATGTGACGGGGAATCTTCTTTTTGTATAGTGTATTTGGGAGTAACTTTTTGGAACTAAACAGGGCCATTGAGTACCATCCTTTATTAAAATAATTGAAAAGGGAAAGGGATCGTATTTGTGAAAGTATTTTTTATAATTAAACTACTAACATCGATCTTGCATTATCAATCTCTATAGCCCTTTAACATATTCATGATCAAAATTTAAAAATGGTTTTGCTAGTTTAAATAATTGAAAGAACCTTTCCCAAAAAAACTAGAAAGAACCTTATACTCGCGATCAAATAGAGTATATGCTTAGTAGTGTTGGTTTCATGTATACAAAATCAAACTTAGATCCAAGTTGAAAAGGTGCATACCTTATACGCCTGATCTAGCGTTTGCACAAGTCCGATGTGCTGCTTCTACTTCTACCAGTGGCGGACGCAGGATTTTAAAATTAGGTGTACATACCATCGAAGAATGGTCTTATGAAAACAATTTAATGCTTTTAGAAGCCGTCAAAGCACATGATAAATTGCAAATTATTCCACATAACAATCTAAAAACTACAAAATAACAGCCAATGACCGCAATTTAACTCCACGGGTACACTTTTGTAAACAGGACATTGTGTGTTCACCAGTAGCATGCTGTTATAAATTCATATATTTAAGACATATGACCAAGATATCCCGTGTTATTAACTTGCGCTTGACAAATGGCAAGTAAATTCACAAAATTCATCAAACTACGTACTGAATGAATCAATCAGATGAGCCGAAAACGTGCGTGCAGCTAAATATGAATCAATTGGAGATGCGTGAAATGTCTGTGTGGCATCCACGGATCCACCCCATTCCAAGGTCACCATGGCCGACGTTGCGTCCTCCGTGATTGCCAGCATGTCTCCTTCACTCCCGTGGCCCGGCATGATCTCCGCTGTGCAATCCTAGCTCACCGCAGCTTGCTACCCTAGCCCAAAGCTTAGCTCACAGCTGCACCTATACCCCGCTCGCGCCACACCATAAGCTGCTGCGCCAAGCCACCTGCCAAGTTGGGCTGGTAGCGCTGCCGCAGCGCCGTCTCGTCAAGCCAACAACAATGCCTGGTCACCCTGTGCATGCAAGAACTTGGCCAACACAGCTAAAGCAGGCCGGCGCAGCACGGGTTGTGGGAGCTATTGTTGGGTGTTTGAGGCTTATTCTGCAATTTTGGACTCATCTATACAGGATCTAACTTGTCTATATAAATATACACAAAATACACAGACTAACTGAGATTTTCTTGCCTAAATTATTGGGTGTACATCTGTACACCCATGTCCCTATATTAGGTCGATGGTACTCAATGGCCCCTTTATCCTGAGGGGTTCAACTTCCATCTCGAATTGTTTGTGTAAAAAATAATTGACGGAAGGGCTTGACCTCTAGGGTCGTTTTAGATTTTATTATATAGTCTAGGCTTATACGAGTCCTATATGAGCACTTGTGGAGTTCTACTCAAACTACATGCCCTAGTCCTATCTCATTAGAGCAACTTCAACAGTTTCCATTTTCCCTTTCCCTCTATTTTTCCTATAGGGGAATCCCCTTTTAGATTTATAGGATATTGGGAAGAGTTGCTCCAACAGATCCCCTTCTCTCGTTCCCCTTTCCTTTTCACTGGCAAATGGGGCCCACAAATCAGTGTAATATAATTTTCATCTTCTCTTCTTTTCCTCTCTCTCTCTCCGACGGACGCGTCGCGTCCGGCTGCCGGCGGTGCAACGCGGGCGAGTCGCAGGTGGCCGGCGCGACGCAGGCAAGCGGCCGGCAGCCAGCGCGACGCAGGCGAGCGATCGGCGGGCGGCGGACTGCACTGGGTGGGGCGTGGAGGGCGGGCGGCTGCGGCGCGGTGTGGCGGGCAGACCTCTGCCGAAGCCGATGCGACGCGGGAGGTGGGCGGTTCGAGGCGGGCGACCCGCGCAACGCGGGCCTGCGGCCGGCGGCGGTAGGGCGGCGAGCGGAGACGCGAGGCGGCCGTGCTCTGGGTGCAGTCGGTGAGGCGACGCGCGGCAGGCGCGAGCGGCGCGCGGCCGGCGGGCGGTGGATCGGCGGAGGTGGCGCGCGGCGCGAGCGGTGAGGTGGCGCCCGGCGCAGGGCGGCGAGGCGGCCGGCGAGCGGCGCACGGCCGGTGCGGCGAGGCGGCACGGGCAGGAGCGCGGGCAGGAGCGCAGGCGGCGGCGCGCGGCGGGCGGGCGACAGAGCGCGAGCGGCGGCGCGTCGGGGCAAGCAGAGCGCGCCCGGGAAGGAGAAAAGATGGAAAGGGGATTGAGGAAAAGTTGATGGCACGTGCGCCGGCCACCCGTGTCGCCGGCCGCACGCATCGCGCCGCCCGTGCGCTGGCCGCCCGCGTTGCCGGACGCTCGCGTTGCGCTGCTCGTGCGCCGGCCGCCGCCCGCCCACGCGCCGGTTGCCGAGCGCTGCAGCACCTGCCGCTGCCCTGCGCCGCCAGACAAGCGCCGCCGCCCTTGCCCCTGCGCCGGCCGGCCGCCCGCGCGCTAGCTACCGAGCGCCGCAGCGCCTGCCGCGCGAGCGTGAAGAGTCGAGGAGGAAACAGAGAAAAAAAATCCGAATCACTGCCACCTGGGACCCACGTGTAAGGGAAAAGGGTAAGGGGAACAGAAAAAGAAATCTGCTGGAGCACCTCTCCCCAATATGCTGAAAATGTGAAAGGAAATTTCCCTATAATAAAAATAAAGGGAAAGAGAAAAGTGAAACTGTTGGAATTGTTCTTACAACTCATACCTAACAGTTTGAATCATGAGAAGTATAGCTCGTTGGTACATTTAGCAGTATGGTGGAGGATAATCTAAGTTTATCGACTGAACTGCCAGCGTAACAAGCTAGTGACAATCACGTACCTAGTGGTATGAATTAAGAAACTGGTGTCCACACCTGTAGACCACAAAATTAGGAAACCGTGCAACCACAACGCAAGTTTGAATTTTGGAACCTGAGGGTGCGACGAAAATTGCTGGGTGTTCTCCTTTCTTTTCGTTTCGAGATGATTTCCGGCCCCTCCCACCACCAATTAGCGTGGATAGAGAACGAAGCAGCTTTGCAGGTACCCCACAAAGCAAAAGCTGAATTTGGTTTGTGTGTTGTAAGGTGATTAAATATTTGGGGGGGAAATTAAAGAAGATGTCCTAGCTCTTTTCGGGTGACCAAGGCTTAACTGCCATGTCGCCACCCCCATCATGTAGGGTGACTGATGACGTGGTTGTGTGTGGTGGAGTGGGTAATCAGTGGCCATGATGTGTGATTGTCCTTGTAAGCTCACCTTTCACTGCTTTTCCGTGTTGTCTAAACCCTGTCAAAGTTGTGCCAAAAATGATGATGAAAGGTAGCAAGCTCATAAGTGAAACTCACTAACACCCTCGCTTTCTTTAGACACTCTTTTTGCCAGGGCGCGTGGGGGAGCCCTGAGTTTTGTTTTTTCCTTTTTCAAATGAGCCTTGAGTTTTAACCCTTAGAACTCGATTAAAATATCGACTTGTACGGGCGCACGAATTTTTGGATTAAAGACCCCTCCGAACGTGGGAAGCGCCGCTGAAAGTCACGCATTTAGCTACAGGCCACGTACGTCACAGTACGAAGAAGCGCAAGCCTTGAAGAAGACTGTTCCGCAGCGCATGCCTTAAAATCCACATTTTAGGCCCTTTTTCCCATACCTACAATGGGCTCGTTAGGCCGAAGTGGTGTTTCCGAAGTCTATTGGGCTAGATTCGCCAATTCCCAAAATTCCTGTTCATTTTTCCCCTCAAATGTCCCAAGGAATGAAAAATAAAGAAGACGGGCTGATTCTTTCCCACCAACTGGGCTGCTCGTCATGTAAAAAAAAACTGGGCTGCTCGTATCCGCAAGCCCATTTCTTCCCCGCGCCGGTGGGGGGTGGCCGATCCAGATCGCCCCGATAGATCTCCCATTCACCGATCACCTCCCCTCCCGATCTCCCTTTCTCGTGGCTTCGGCTGGGCGAGCGGCGCCGCCCTCTTCGCCGGCGACGAGCACCCACCAGGTACGCCCCCTTTCCCTCCCTTCCCGCTGTGCGAAACCGAGCACCCCAAACCCTAGTGTAAGCTATCTGTACTGGATCTGACCCATTTCCTATGCTGGATCCGCCCGTCTACGCAGGAAAGAATCCAGAGCGTGCTAGACTAATCCTACCAATCCGCGATGGTAAGATCCACCCCTTTCCCACTGAAATTTTGTGGTCCGTGCCTTTGTTTTTGCGCCGGACGCGGTGTTTACTCGTACGGGTTCCTGTGGACGGTTACGAGTTAGCGCTGGATCTTGTTTGGGTGGTGGCTAGCTGAAATCTGACGCTTTCCTGTGCGTTAATGCAGATTAATTTCGTGCTCCTGATCAGCCGTCAGGGCAAGGTGAGGCTCACCAAGTGGTATTCACCTTACACCCAGAAGGAGAGGACCAAGGTCAGTCAGTATCCTACGCAGCTCCCTGTGTGATAACTCGTGTAATTCAGTTCTGGTCGCTGTGCTCTGTGTTGGTTACTAGCAGCTAATTTCTGCAAAAGTTAAGATTATGCGTGTCAATGAGTATGATGCATGTGTCAGGATTTTGCAGCCATGACCTATTTGAATAAAATCGAAATTTAACAGTAAAAGTGGATGGATGGTGGGTTTGCTTTGCAATGAAAATTTTGAGAGTTGCCAACTTCTAAGCTATATTTTGATCCAGCATACTGTGATGGATGGTCTGATATGTAAACCTGAATATGTATTTGTTCATGGTGTTTTCTGCCTCTCACTGTATTTGGTATTTTGAGGTTTGATGGTATGATACATATGTTGCCACAAGTTCTGTGTACGGTGAAAACATTATCTTACATTTAATCATCCAAACTAGTGGTATCCATTAAATATATTTTGTTGGTGAAGCGCATTGTACTGGACCCTTTTTTCTTAAGTTTGCTACTCATGTTCTAAAGGTCATTCGTGAGCTCAGTGGACTCATTCTTACACGAGGACCCAAACTATGCAACTTTGTTGAGTGGAGAGGTTACAAGGTCGTATACAGGAGGTATGGTTCAGCAGTGCTGTTGATTTCTACTGTTTGTTGGGTTATACTTCTTTTGCAATATTCTGCTTGCTAGCTATTGATGTCGCTTTATATGATGGCCAGGTATGCCAGCCTGTATTTCTGCATGTGCATTGATGCTGAGGACAATGAGCTCGAAGTCCTTGAAATCATCCATCACTTCGTTGAGATACTGGACCGCTATTTTGGCAGCGTGAGTGCTTCAGTATTCTGTCATAAATAAGGATCCATGTTTTCATGCCATTTTGACTGTTTTCTCTTTAACTTCTTTAGGTATGTGAACTGGATTTGATATTCAATTTCCACAAGGTAATCTTTAATGCTTGTTAATACTGGGGATGCTTCTTCAACTTCTTAAGTCACTGGCAACTTTGTGCTAGCTTCTTGTCATGCTTATGGGTGCGCAGTTGTGTTCATCAGTGTATTTCCCATTTTGCAGGCCTACTACATACTGGATGAGATTCTCATCGCTGGTGAGCTTCAAGAATCTAGCAAGAAGAATGTTGCAAGACTTATTGCTGCACAGGTATGCGTCCTGACATTTGGCTAACTTATCTTTTAATATTTCCTTGAAAACCCACTATTCTTCATGATTAATTTGGATTGTACAATGTGTGGCATGAGATTTTGTTTGTTTTTTATCTTGAATGCGTGCTTCTTTTACCCTGTTATTTAGTAGCTCACACTTAAATATTACTCTAACACCTTTGATGTACCAAACTGCCAACAGATAACCTATTTTCTGTTTCCCTTTGTTGATACAAAACATTTACATGGATTAAGGCACAAAAGCTGCTTTCCCTATGGCACACACATTCAGGACCATGGTTAAACACAGATAGAATACTGTACTTCATGAGTTAGCTGCTCTTAGAAGTGTGTGATCTTTTTGTCCTAACAAACTTTCTGAAATCTGAATTGTGCAGGATTCGTTAGTCGAGGCTGCTAAAGAGGAAGCCAGCTCCATAAGTAACATCATTGCTCAGGCTACAAAATAAATTTTACACCACTCTAATTCCTGCCCCTTTGCTCTATGTTGTCGTTGTACAAGTAAATGTAACGTACTGGACAGCTCTGTCCATTTGCTCAGTTCATTTGTTTCTAAGGAATATGGCTCTCAAGACTCCAGATCTTTAGAATGAGCATTGTATGTGTTCCTCTGCAAGTAAAGTTGGCATGTTCTGGATTGCTCAGTCATAGTTGTAAATTCATGATGTTAACGAGTGCATTACATTTCAAAAGATCCATTGATTTCGTATGGTGTTTTGCAATGTCTGAAAAGCACTGCAAGTTATCAGCATGCTGTTGTGATGCTTTATCCTACTGATTTGTGCAATGCGGTGGTGCCCGTGTAGGTAGGGTTGAAAATTTATAAGGGTTGCTATACTGGTTAGTAGCCCCGTGTTTTGAGAATGGACAGCATTGGGAGGACATGTAGATAACACGTTTAACACATCTTGTGCATGTACTTTCAGAGTTAATAGGTAGAACTAGTACGCTGGGTACACGGGGCTATTTGCTTTGCATCTGTTTCAACAAGCAAACTTCTTCTCAGTCAATGCCAGTTTGTCTGTTTCACTCTTTTCCCACTTGCCCCTGTTCAGATTTTGATTTTCTATCCTTCTCGAGGTACACATAATAGGCTAAAGCAGGCTATGTGGTATAAGAAGACGGCAAAGAATGTCAGCGTTTCAAGAGCTAAACACTCGCTCATAGTCATTGTTGCTTATGATGTTCTGTTGAGAAAACGATCAGGAGTTGCAAGAACGGGAGCATTATATCAGCTATACGTGCCGGGAAATCATGTTGATTCCTGCCAAACAACTGCCGATCATGGTAGTTCTTCGACTCGCGTTTCACCATGCGTTTCTTGTGCCAAAATGATCGAAGGTAAGGAGTACTGTTTTTAGTCACTCTCTTTGCGTTGGATCCGTAAAAGTAGTTGTCATCCAAGTTAGCATTTATTTATAATTTAGGACAATTATACAAATAAATTTATATCCGAACGGTATAACAAAAGGTCAGGATGGCCGAGTGGTCTAAGGCGCCAGACTCAAGTTCTGGTCCTCTAACGAGGGCGTGGGTTCAAATCCCACTTCTGACATGTTTTTTTCAACCTCTCTTTGGACCCGTCACATTCTACTAAATATAGATGAAATTAAAAACTAATTTTTTAAACCTAATTAATAAATTTTTGAACAATTTTTCGCACGTGTACATGCCGTGCGCCGACTGATGCGCGTCAGCCGACGCAGTGGCCTGCAGGCCGAATCGGGGGCTTCTTTCTGGATCTACACACGGCCTTTCTTCTCTAGATTCTTTTTACACCGGATAATAATGAAAAATGGGCTTCTTAATGCTAAGCCGTGTTTTCGGCCCGAATTGTAAATGCTCTTGCCGTTTCCGCCTATTGGGCCGTATCGTGTTTCCCAAATTGGGCTAAATAGGCTATTCCCAAAATTCGCATGTGTTCTTTTTTTCCATCTCTGTTATCTTAGCTGAAGCCAAACCTGACCTTGTTTATTTATTTAGACCTAAAACCACAACGAAACAAAAATTCCTTGCTGCTAGTACAAATAATCATGCTTCCATCTTGTCATTGCCCTACACAAGCTGAGAAGGTGCCGGCGATCTCTAGGTTCCAAACTTTGGTGATATCACGAGGTTGGGGAGAAAGCAAAACAGACAAAATAGGGGAGAGAGGAGCAGGAAACATTCTGGAAAAGTGGAGGAGGAAACGAGAGGCTTCCTGTCTTCCTGATGGTGGCAAGAACAACACATTAATCCGGAAAGCGCAAGAGCCCAGAGGGTTCTGATGATGCCGACAACAATGAAATGTTATAGGAAATGGTCTTGATTCTAGAGACTTTCCCAGAGAGTAAAAGATGAACAGATGAAAACGGGAGGCCTTTGTCCAACAGATATCCCTGGAGGAAACCTTTAACAATGCATTGATATTTGACCAATGCCTCAACACTAATGATGGTGGTACAAGAGTACATTACAGCCTTCAACAGTGAAAATTCCTAGCTGCAATGAAGAAAATTGGAGAGGAAAAGGAAATTCATTCTGACATGTGTCCAAAAGCCCCTCCCAACCTCCAAAGGTTAGCTTGGTTGGCTCCTGCGACTAATCAAATTCTAGCCTTTATAGACCAAATCATGCGTGGAGCGTGACGCACTTCATGATCTCGCCGCCCTCGACCGGGATCCTCTACGTAGCGGGAGTGAACACGAAAGCGAAACAACAATATGGCCGTCGATTATTGCATATTATTTCGTTTGGTTATCGTAATATTATTGTTGAAGGATTCAAAAGCTAATTCAAATGTATAAATCATAAAGGTTTCCTGACCAATTCCCTGCTGGTAAATTTAGGAACATCATCTCCACCTTCTCTTCTTTAGGTAATGGGATCAACATTATCCTCAATAACATTTTTTTTCGAGAGAGGACATTATCCTCGATAACATTGGAGGTTCTTGGTTTGCAAATGACGAAAGTGCATTTTCAAAAAGCAAATATGGAAGAGAAAAAAAATAAAATCAGATCCCAAGGGTAGTGGAATAAATCAGATCCGGTCACATACTAGCTGGCTCCTGAAGCGAACATATTCCTTGATTCTAGGGGTGGTAAAGGGCCCTCACTTTTGTACTAGAAATTTTAAGTATCGGGCCGGATCAAAATAACACTAGTTTTTTAGCTAAATTTTGCTAGGGTCAAGTTTAATTGTGAAGGAATAAACGGGTCATGATCCGTTACCACCCCTTTGATTCATCGTACTCCTATAATCCACACATGGCAAGCCATGACGATCGACGGGGAGCCCCTCCAGAATATGCAAGCCTGATCATTGCTTTCGCTTTATAATAAAGACCGGGTAGTACTCCTTCTGTTCCAATTTGTAGGTCGTTTTGGTATTTCAAGATTCATATTTAGTAGTATGTATCTAGACATAAGTATATATGTAGATACATATTATTAACTATGAATTTAGATTTGGCAAAACAATTTATAATTTGGAACGGAGGAAGTGGCAGATAAGGAATCTTCTTCTTCAAAATACGATAGGCCATCGCATCGACCCCCAACTCCAACAACACAAAACTACTGTGAGATCCCGCGATTGGTGGATCGAAACATGGCCGGGGACCATGCAATGACAATGCAACAAATGCTAAATTCAGGTAGTATTCCCTAGCCTCCGTTAAAAACAGGCGGGCTCAAGGTTGTTGCATGGATCTCGGAACCCGTCGTGGTCATGAGCTAAATTCAGGTCGACATTCAGATTCAGTTGCCACAGTTTCTCTCCAAATTTCGTCGGACATCAGAAATTCGGAAAGAAATCGTTCGAATTTGCAGTACGAAAGTAGAGGCGTCAGGGAGCGAGACACTTGTTGGGCGGAGCCTTCTGGGGCACGGACGGCGACGGCGTGGAGCTCGAGCACGGCTCCGACCCCGTCCGCCCGTCCCGGCGCCGCCCGCATCCATCCACCATATCTATCACCGGCCACCGGCGGGCGAGCTCCCACAGCCAGGAATCCTCCTGGCATCTCCCTCGCCCGCGCCTCCCTCCACAGAAACGGAGGGAAAGCCGTGCACGAGCACGACAGCGACGCCTGATCGCGGACACGGGTCGCAGCAGCAGCACCAGGCGATAAGACCCCGGCACGCGACGAGGAGCCCAATTCCGGCAGGGCACCTGCATCGGGGAAAAGATCTTGTACTATCGAGCAGGAACGGCATGCTCATCGCCAGGAAAAATGGAAAATAAATTAGCTGCAGAAAAGACACAGCGAGAAATTGTGGCGAAGAGGAACTGGGAAGGAGGGGAACAGAACAGGTGAAAGAAGATGGAAGCTTTGAGCAGCGAGGAATCGTCTCGCTGCTGGTCACTCGAATTGCAGAGTGGTAATAATGTACAAGGATGCAGTACAAGCGCAGCACCAACACACATCAGTACACGCACGGATGATGATTAGCTCCCTTTCTTCCCTCGCGGCGTAGGGGACGGCCACTACTAATTACAAAACTTCCCAGCAATGGGCGAGGGAGGGAGTGATTAATCGGGGCAATTAGAAGCTAGCGCCATTAATTAGCAGGCGGCACACAATAGAGAATTAAGCGAGGAGGAAGTAGGAAAGGTCTAGATTAATGGGGTGGTGGTGGTTAACTAAGCTTGGGGTAGCAATAGGGGGAGCTAGTAGGCTAGTAGGAGCAGGAGACCCTGAGCATGGAGCGGCCGCGGAGCATGCCGCGGTACAGCGCCTCCCGGTTCGCCGGCATGGCCGCCGCCGCGCACGACGGCTCGTCGGCCACCTCCTCCCGCGCCGCCGCCGCCGCCGCGCGGGGGGACGCGGACGCGGCGGCGCCATTGTCGACGACGTCGGCCGCGAAGCGCACCCGCTTCTTGCCCCCGCGCCGCGCCTTCTCACGCTTCTTCCGCTTCTCTGCGAAACGACGCGCACGCACGAACGGAGGAGTCAGCCTCAGCCATCAGCAAGACAGCAACCAACGGCCGGTCGGTCGGCCGGGTCTGTCAAGCAGGACTTACCGGAGGAGGAGAGGCAGGGGCGGAGGCGAGGGGACGGAGCGGCGCCAGCGCCGGCGTCGGCGTCCTGCAGGTGGTGGGGCTGCTTGGCGCGGCAGAGGGAGAAGAGGACGAGCGTGCCGGAGAGCGCCATGGCGGTGGCGGCGATGGCGAGGCCCGCCGAGGCCGAGGACGAGGAGGAGGGCGGCGCCATCATCACCCGCGCCGCGCCGCGAGATCCAATCCGAATCCAAGCCAAGCGGCAGCGTCCTTGCCGACGAGAGAGAGAGGGAGCAGGAGGCGAGAGTGGTGGTGAGGTCGTTGGGGCGGGTGGTTGAGAGGGGGACCGTGTGCGTGCAGTGGCAGCCAGAGCTCAGCTTGTACCTGTAGGCGCGCACGCGGCTGTATTATAGGCCGGCCGGTGGTCCGTCCTGAGTCCTGACTCACCGGCCGTTGGGTTGGGTCTACGTGGTCAAGTTTGTTTTACCATAGAATTTGCGACTTTGCATTTGTTTATTTGTTTTGTTTTGTTTAACACTAGGTGGCGGGAAGTTACTTGGAACGAACTGGTTCACTGGAGTATGGGGATAGGATCATTTGAAATTTTTAATAGTTGTGTGCATATGCATTGGGGCAAATGGTCTCCATTATCCAGTTGCGGGAGCAGTATCTTCTTTATTATCTTACCAAGAACCATACGATTAGCTAGCCTTATGGTTGGTTTGTTTGTTTTTTGGCATTTCGTTTATCTAAAAACAATTATGATTCAATTTTATAGAAACTATAAAGCAAAATGGTAAATCTCGGTCATGTTTTTCGACCAAAAATTTGGAGCACTTCGCTCTCTGAAAGAAAATTCCATGGTACTACAAAGGACAAAAACGACAGGAAAGCGATATCGGTTTATATCAGGAGGATAAGTTCAAGGAGTACGATATAGTACAATAACCCATAAACATCAATTGCTTCCGAGACAGACACCCAGTTTGACTTAATTGTCTGGTCGTTCTGAATTTTCATTTCCCAGCTCTATCTACTGTCCCACTGACCCAGTCCAAGTCCATAGTTGAAGTTTCAGACCCCCTACTGCTAATACCCTTGCTAGCAACTCCACGTCTCTACCATGTTCCTGGACTGACTAGCTGCTGCTGAACATTACTGTATTATTACTCACTCCCAAATTCCCAATGATCGGTACCGTAGAGCCATTTACTAGCATTATCCGAACCATCGTTAGGTTCACTACGGTCGTTCCATGGCATCATCTTCTGCACACAAAATCCCAATGATCGGTCGGACACCGGACGGAGGCGGTACACTAGGGCCGCAGGCAACACGTACGTGCCGATCGATGACGCTCGAACGACAACCCCTAAACAAATCGCCGCGAGGCCATATCATCATCAGGAGGAGGAGGCAGTCTTTGATCGGGCACGCCAAACCCCCTGATTGGACACCGTCGCCATCCGCCACACCTGACCTTGACCTTTTTGTGCTCACGTACGCGCGCGCGCCGTCGGGCGTTTAGTTTTCGCGTCGAGCACGCCGGCCAGTCGGGCGGGTGCGCAGACGCACAGATCCTCGCCGAATCGCCGTACCCGACGACGACAGTCCCGGCACATATGATTGCCGAACCGCTCGCGTCATCCGTGATCTTATCCGCCACGGCGCCACCGCCAGGCTTTTGGTATAGAAAACCGATTCCAGCGGAAACTCTAAATATACTCGTATCTCAAAATTAAAGTATAAGAAGATTGTACTTCAATATTAACATTGTTTCTATTTAGCCTTTTATTATGAGAAAGCTAGCAAGGTAGCCCGCGCAAATTTGCGCGGGTAGCTAGTCTTTTATACTATCATATATTATCATATTTATGTTTCTTTAACTTAAATATAATTTTATTTAAATATTTGTTGCGGTTTAATTGATTAGAATGGCATAGCACGAAGGAACGCTTGAGGAGGGGGGAAATCAAATATAGAGGGTAATCAATCATTAGAAAAATGTAATGAGAACTTAGACTGCGGTAACCAATGGATGCCTATCACGGTTATGGATCAATCTTTTGTCTTTTTTCGCCTCCGGTAAAAGATGGAGTAATATATAGACATGGTTGATGCCCGATCTAGTGAATGATCGATAGTAGTTTACAGTTACATAATTATATTGGGCATTAAGAGAAGCATTTCTTTACCCAGTCTATTGTTACTAAACTTCCATGTTAACACATGTGCACGGCAAGCACGTCCATCGTAAAAGCCATAAGACACCTGAGTTTTTTTACTTTGCTTTTTCTAAATCTGCTACGTTTTGCACTAACTCGTTAATTAAGACCATCAAATAGGTTTGAGTGTGGGTAAACCTTTTGATGATCTTTCATGAGTGCTGAGCGTGACCATGGTGATGATCAATCCGGGCAGCGATTCACTCCCTTCGGATATAGAGAATTTTTCTTTCTCACCGTGTTCACAACCTTGGTAAACGCCCTAAATCTAAGCACCTTTCATCAGTTAAATGTGCAAATCAATGTGGTGTCCTCCGCATAATGTTGAACACTATACCACCTCAGTTTCTCCGCTTTGTTTTTCCTCTCTCTGCTCCTTTTTATACCAACTCGTTAACAAAGACCATCAAACGGGTTTGAACGCGGATAACTCGTTTGATGATCTTCGAATAGGGAGAATCGTTCTCTCCCGCTGTGCTCACAACCTTGTTGAACGCCCTAAATCCGAGCACCTCTCATCAGATACATGTGCGGATCGACGTGTTGTCATCTGCTTATTGTTGAATGTTGCCTCCTATATAGAGGAATGTTGTAGGGCACATAGGGCTTCAGGCTGTTCGCACTCGTCGTACTCTATTCTCATCCACCAAAAGAAATATTCTTGTCTAGTCATTGAGATTCTCTCGTCTATATCAATTTTTTCTGCACCAATTATTCTCTATATCTAATGTTCTATACCAACTACCAACACATGAGCCCACCCATATCTTTTTCTCCTTTTCTTTCACCACGCCACCACTCCCCCTCTCCCACTCTATCTCTCTCCCTCTATCTCCCCCTCTCTCTAGCGGTTGCAGCGGTGGCGAGAGGTGTCGGTCTGCCCGACCGGCACCCTTCAGCCCCGCTGGCCTCCAGCGGCGCACGGAGCGGCCGGACCCCGAACATCGAAGACGCGCAGGCCCCTCCCGCAGCAGCAACGACGGCGGACGATCACGCAGCGACGGCGAAAGACTCCCGCGGCGGTCAAGGAGGCCGCACGGCGGCGGTGGAGGGCTCCCGCGGCGGCCGCGAACGGCCAAACGGTGACGGTGGAGCCGTGGAGGCCTCATATGACAACCACGAACGGCTGCGCGCCGGCGACATTGGATGGCTCGTGCGACGGCTGGACCCCGAACACCGAAGAGACTCGGGCGGCTCCCGCATCGGCGACGACGTCGGACGATCACACGGCGACGGCGAAAGACTCCCGCGGCGGCCGCGCAGCGGTGATTTGAGGGCTTCCGCGGCGGCTGAGAACAGCCATGCCGCGACGGTGGAGCCTCGACTGGCACCCTTCAGCCCTGCTGGCCTCCAGCGGTGCACGGAGCGGCCGGACCCCGAACATCGAAGACGCGCGGGCGGCTCCTGCAGCGGCGACGACGACAGACGATCACGCGGTGACGCCGAAAGGCTCCCGCGGCGGTCACGGAGGCTACACGTTGGCGGTGGAGGGCTCCCGCGGCAGCCGCGAACGGCCACACGGCGATGGTGGAGCCGTGGAGGCCTTATATAGTCATACGGCGGCCACGGACGGCTGCGCAGCGGCAACATTGGATGGCTAGCGCGATGGCTGGACCCCGAACTCCGAAGACGCCGGGCGGCTCCCGCAGTGGCGACGACGACGGACGATCAATCGGCAACGGCGAAAGACTCCCGTGGCGGGCACATACGGCCGCGCGGCGGCGGTTTGAGGGCTCCCACGGTGGCCGCGAACAGCCACGCAACGATGGTGGAGCCGTGGAGGCCTCCTGCAACAGCCACGAACGGCTGCACGACGACGACATTGGATTGCTCGCGCGGCGGCCGCAGACGGCCGTGTGACGACCGCGGAGGGGTGGCGACGGACGAAATAATATGGACCGTTGATCTTCATTAAATCCGACGGCATATATTCTTCTCTTTTTGGATTTACGAAATAATATAGACCGTTAGATCTTCATAAAATCCGACGGCACGTATTCTTCTCTTTTTTTAGATTAACGTGGGAATTTCTTAGCCCTCTCGGTGAACGTGGTGGCTCTTTTTAACACTGTTGTATTAATATAACAGATCTCTAAATCCGTTCGTCAATATCATATCCATTAAGGTCTCTACGGAGTCATCCATTCCTAAATTCTATTGCTGAATTTTTTTTATCGAATACGTAGGAGAGCCGTGTATCGTTATATTAAGAGGAAATTAACATGTTATACAATACGGGGTAGATTCTTACCTACGTCGAAGACTAAATTTCAAGCGAAAAAATTATACAATGAACAAACAACCTAACTTCTCCGCACCCACCGCTATACAACTTTCACCCTGCTTCATCATGTGTAGCATCATGTTGGCATCGGAGGCAATTCTCCTGAAAAATAGGTGTGTTGCGCTCCTTTCACAAGTGCAAAGTGATCAATGTGAAAAGAGTGTTGAAGCCCTTCCACTTAGTACCTGGTAATTGTTCTCATAGGTGCATCTACCAAGTTGCCAGTGTCGCATCTGCCCCTGGTAGGATGTTGGTGAAGCCTAGGTGCTTGAGAATTTCCCACCAAATTTGGATGGAGTAGGAGCAATGGAAGATTAGGCGCTCACTCAGTGGCGTAGCCAGAAAAAAAAGTAACTGGGGCGAACTTTTAATGATCAACTGAACCGAAATCAAGCACATTGCAATTCACATCGCATTAATGCATCCATACATTGCAATTGCATAATTTTAAAGCGAAGTTGAGATATTACCTTAAATTTGTAGAAAAAATTGATGGTTCTTGCACCAATACATGGTAAAATGCAAAAAAGAGTAATAGATAGATGAACATGTAAATTGAATAAAGACATCAACTAGCAAATAGCAAGTAATAGTAAAGTGATCATATGATTCAACTCAAGTGGTGGTTAACAACTTAACATGATAAGAATATACATACCACTAGCAAAGTTCTAAGAACCTCTAGCTCTAGGACGGCGTCTAGGGCTCTTTGACATCTATACTCTTCGATTTTTAGCTGGGGCAACTGCCCCAGCTTGCCCCAATGTGCATCCGCCAGTGCGCTCGCTGGTCTCTTCCGCTTAATCACACGGTAAGCAAGTTATGTCGTCTTGTAGACCACACCAGTGTGGTCGATCCGCCGTCCATAATCGGCTATGAAAATTAAGCTAGGGGAAGAATTTTACTTTCTTACATGTCTATTGCTAGAACTGAAATAGGTGTTGAGACCCTCACAAAAACAAAAATAGCTCCCATTCAATATTTAGAGATACTTAAGGCCTATCGCAACTTTGCAAGCCGGCGGGCTTCAGCCTGTTACGAATTCCTCCACTATGAGAATTAGTGGGCTCATACCTTAATGCCCTGTAGTGCTTTGTAAGTTACTAGATGAGCCTTGAAGGCTACATCTATATATATAAGAGCTATATGATATAATAAAGAAATAAGAAGATAGATGGCTCCCTCAGATAATTATCTCCTGTGTTTCTCCTGTGATGATCTTGTCTATTAGACATAGGGAAACGGGTCTATCTACAACTTCTTCACGCCTTGTTCTTGGACTGGGACTTAGGATATCGGATCGGGGATCCAATTCTCAACACAGCCTTCTCCTTGATCTGCTCCTGCGTCATCAAAGAACCAAAAACCGCTGCTTCCATCCCCCATCCGGTGGTTTGGGCTCCCCGTCCATCCAAGTTGCTCGCACAGATTGCAACCTAATGCGATTGCGAGTCACATGAGGTGACGGCCGGCCAAAGCCTTCTCTCTTCCCGGATGAGGTGACGCACGCGCCCTGAAAGGGATGCCAAAAGAGCCCCTCCACCACTGTCACGGTGCCACCTCCTCCCGTATATAATTTGCGCAAGATTTGCCCCCCGTCCGTTCGGGTAGGCTAGTTGGAATATCCTAGATTCTGGCGGTGACGTACGGAGCAGTGTTAGTGGGTGAGTGCTGTATGTGTAGCTGCCCGATTAGCTGCGGACTGATCAGACGTCCAATTGGAGCGGAGCCCCGGAAATTTTCTGCAATCTACGTATTAAAGCGCAAACAAAGCGTGCATTTGTTTACAGCAAATGGGCCAATTAAGAAAACCGAATCACCCGGGTAATCCAACATGTTAATCCGTTGGTGCTTGGTCGCCGTCGGAAAAGTGAAGATACTCTGTGCTTAATTAAGAAAAGTGCGCGCGTGTCAGCAGGTGTCCTCGCCGTGCCGGCGACCCATCGGATCAGACGGTGGTGGACTGGTGGTGTACTGGTGTGGTGTACTTTGGTGGCAGAAACAGAAACGAGCGGTGCAGGCAGCCAGCAGGCACATGCGTCCTTGGTGCTTATCCGCTTGTCCGTCCGGCCGGTGCCGTGATCATTGGCGACGGCCGAACATGGCCGACCGGCGGCGGCACCCGTCGTCCCGTCGTGTCCAGACCGCCGGCTGCTGAGCGAAGCAAAGCGCCGGGCCGGGAGGGCAGGCAGAGGAGGGACGGGGACGGGGACGCGAGGGAAACCGACAGCCGCCTCGTGATGGCTTTCTCGGCGGGGCCACCGTGATATGCCCGCCGCGCGCCTTCCTGTGCGGTCGGGACGCGACACGCCGCCGTCGGGGTGTGCCGAGGGAGGCGTCGCTGTTGGGACACTTGTCGCCGCTGCGGTGGGAGATTCTCGAGTGCGCTGTGTGGCCGATACTATTTCTACTCCTCCGGCCCTCCCCCGTCTCAATGTCAAAATATGTTGTGGCCCGAATGTACGTGTCACCGTGTGAGCGCATTGGCGAAGCCAGTAACTACACATTGAGGAGACCAGACAAAGACAAGACATATCGGCCCTTCTTGATACCGCGCGTATTTAAGCAAGTGAGCTCAAACCACGGAGGTTTAAGCTAAAAATATGTTTTGTGCTATAGATAGCCCTTTGATACACGCCTTTTTTTTCAGGAATGCTTCGATGCACTTCAATCTCCAGCGGTGTTGCTAAATTTGGGGACCTAAAATTGGTTTTAGATCCTGAAAAGCGAAAAATTTAAGTACCACAAAGTGATCTTCTCCAACAATGTTGCTAGAACTCGAGACCTATATTCCATTCGAGGACTGATTTACAACAAAATCTTTATTCTAGGGGCCAATTTGCAAAACATCACAACCTTATCCTCTCCACACAACCTTCCACCTTCTACCCTCTCATCCTCTCAATCATGCTGCTCCCCCTGTCGGTCCTCTCCCCTCTCCTCCTTCCCATGGGATGGCAACGGGGGGCTCCTCCTGCTCGAGCTCCGTTGTATCCCTCTCCGGCGAGCACCAGCCCTCCCTCCCTCCCTCGAGCACCGTCCGCCGCCGCCCGCCACTCGCCGCCCCTCCCGTCTTCCTCGCGAAGGAGTGCCTCCTCTGCCCTTCCTTCCCCCTCTATGACGCACGGCGATGGTGGCGGTGGCAGATCGATGACCGCCTCGCTGATCTTGAGCAGCAACAGAGGAGAGGGTGCTCACGAGGTCATGGCCAACGCCGGACGCCCCTCCCTCCGATTGGATCTCACTGGCGTGGGGTCCCGACCTCTGCCGACGACATGGTGGTCGGCGGCTCCGTCCGGGGTGTTCGCGTGTGGCAGGGCAGGTCCGACGTGGCTGGGTAGGGGCGGCGCACGGCGAGCGGAAGCTTCAAGCAACGAGCAGTTGAAGTTCCCGCCACAGGCTCCGAGTTTTACCAACTTAGACTCCGGTTGGTATATTTGGGTCCCCGGAGGAGAGTTTTAGGTCCAGACCTAAAATAGCAACTCATATAGGTCTTGGAGCTCATTTTTGGACTGTTTTTAGGTTCCGAGGTAGTTTTTAGGTATAGCAACTCAGTTTTGCAACTCTGTTGGAGATGCTCTAACGAGGGTTGTTCGATGGGCACATCCACTGCGTGTCATCTATATGCGTCGTAGGCGCAACACCAGATATGATCAACATATGATAGCATAGATTAATGAGGAATCTAAATTTACTATTGCATGTATAGTGAGCATTCACAGCTCCAAGATTCACACAGACAATTGGTTGTTGTTTTTTTTTAAAATAGATGCACGTGGGATTCATTGTCATACTTATGGATCATTCACACAGACAATTAATTTTGTCTAATCACGTAGACATGCAGCTACTAGCTAGCTCCATGGATCACGGTTCAGCATGTATAGTGATTGAGCTTATCGTTGCGTTCATATAATTGTAGGACCCAATATATGCTTTAAATTACTATTATTATTTAGAGGCAAAAAAAAATTCTCATGTAAATTTGGGGGTGGAGGCGTCGCCCCTGCGAGCCCCCCTTGGTTCTACCACTATGTGAGTGAGGGTTATCGAGGATGTATCCAGAGTCTAGAGTACATCTTCTCGTAAAAGAGATAATCTAGGAAGACACAATGGTCTATTTCTAAGAACTTCAAGTTGTAGTCCAATAATAGTGTTCTAGGCCATCCATAGCTAGGTAACCTTAGATCATGGGATGAATCAGAGAAGAACTGGAGCCGACAAGCTTACAAGATCAACCAGAATCACAAGCTAGGGCCCAAGGTTGGCATAGACAGATGTTGATGAAGTTCCTTGCTTGTTCTTGCTCTTGGTTTGAAGTAGAGGAACTAGAACGACCTTGAAAGGAGTTTCTTCAATCCAAGATGAACTTGAGCCCGGGAAAAAGGAAGAAGAGGTCACATGTGAAGCTTTTACGATCATCCTCACTAAAGCTGTGATGACCCTCAATATGGATTTTTAAGTGAAGAGAGTAGGGTGAAAGAGGGAGATGGTTTCTCCCTGGTTGAAGGGAATCGACTAACGACTGGGACCAGATTGGTCACTTTCGATTAGGATCTAATCGCCACACTTGGCGATCTAACCGTTGTCCATGGTCAAAACTTGGTCAAGGCTAGCATGATTAACACTAACTGATTCATGGTTGGCTCATGTCAACATGTGTTGATATTGGAAATCAAGGCTACTGGTCCGCCCACGGTGAGATGTGGTCCTACTCTTCAAACCACTTTTGTAGAATGATAAGGTCATGATAGGATCTGGACCTAGCAAGATAGTCACCAATCTAGTTTAGACAGGAGGGTGAATGGGTGATTATTTAAAGATGTTTGTTGAACTTGCTCATAGGCTAGAACTACAACTAGAAGGCATTTGGCTCAAGTTACCTTTGTGTTGATGATTTGTTGGTCTGGAGGCCTTCTCCTGATGATGATCGATTACAATAGAACAAAAGACAATGTAGAAATTTATATTATTTTAGTCCCCCGGATTGGTTAATAGTTCTATAACGTTCACTTGGTCTCGCAATATCTCGACAAATACAATTAGAGTTTAGGTTTTTAGGTGTTTATGAACTAAGATTTTAATTATTAGAATAATTGTATAGCTATCTATTTATTTTTTGACGGTACCACCTTACAAAATTAGGAGATTATATCCCGTATAGTCGAAAAATTTTCTTATTAGAACATGGTCCACATGGTTTAGTCACTCACATTCATCGATGAATTTGAATATGATATTAAAGCTCAATCCTAATAGTTGATATCATCTGAGTGTTTTTAATCGGCTAAACAAATGAATGAAGCAACCTGATAGTTAGTTTAACATAAACCATACAACATATTTGTTGTTACTTCGTGTCCTCCTTCACTCTATTGAATCAATAACAATTGCCTAAAATCTGTGTTTGTTGTTGTTCTTTACCATTTTTTCAATTATTTCTTTTTTACCAAGCTGATTTTGTTTACAGATAAAAATAGCTAACTTGACGTGTTGGTAGTTTAAACTGAGAGTAGTCACTTAATATATTATTTATATTTTCTTATTTAAAATATTCTAAATTAATTATCAAAGTATATGTATTATTACTAATGACAATAATTTAATATTGATAGAACTATAATATCATTTTCAACATTTTTGAATGACAACAAAACTAGATTAGGCATAATTGAAAAGAATTTCATGTTTCTACTTGTACGATCTCAGAACAACTGTGAGAGACAATACAAAAATATGACTATATTACAAAATATGTGTTAGAATATATAAGATTAATATTTTCTTATTTAGAGTAATCAATATTTTATAAGCATGTAGCTCATCTTAGAGTTTGCTCATGCTCAAGTTCATAGAATAGTGAACCAGATATATGACTATCTCATTCTATTACACATGTCTTATTTTAATGAGAAAGAGTTGATGACATTCTATTTCATTGATATGTGGTAAATGATACATTATTTATTTTAGTGTGTACACGACATATCGACGAGTTTTTCTTATCCGGGAATAATGTTCCTTAAACCAACCACCTTGGATCACAGCTATAAAGAGAGATGGAGTATATAAAGATTAGCCTTTGGTTCTTATTTATCGTATCTTGGTGATATGATAGAATTAGTTTTGAGATGATTGACTTAAATATGTTAAATCTTATGCCAAAATATGGAGAACTTGGATTTGTTTTTTATATTTGAATGAAAATGGTCTTGAAAAGTGATAGTGCTTGCTAAAGAATTAGCGCCCATCAATTTTCCGAGAATAATGAGTTGCTGAGTGAACATCTGTCGTAATCGCAACCTTGTGCCCTTTACCGATTATCCACTTTCTGTAATGGCAAACAAAATATCTGTCGGGGTAGAGAAATGTAAGAGCTTTGCAAGATCAAATCCAATCCAACTCTCACGTCCCAGCAAACAATCCACATTGCTTCAGTAACAGACAAACCAGACACCAAACGAAATCAGGCTGCAGGCTACTTTTACGACACAATCAGCCATCGTCAATCGCCTTATCTGTTCTCACGAAAAACTAATCATCGGACCTTGACCAGCAAGATAGTCCAGGAACAAAGACAAGAAAATCTTTGTGGATAGTGGTGGAAACTGGTGGACGGAGCGCAAGGCCAGCACCAGACGGCGCCATTACCATCACGGGAATCTTCTCTCCTGTTTCCTGGCTGCCTTCCTTCGACGCACCTTTCGGTTTTCTTTCCTTCACATCTCTGCTTTCCTGAGAGTTGTAGGCTTGTACAATAGCTTTCAGCTGTTCTAGAAGACCAGAGCAACCTAGAAGAGGCTGGCTACCAAACACCAGCCAGTGGTTCCCACGATCCTGTTTTTTCTTGATCTTCAAGAGAGGAAAAAACTCGTGGTTTATCTTTTTTCTAGAAGCTCCTTTTCGGGAGCACCAAATTGATCTTCATGTCCCTGCAACGACGTCCACATCATAATAGCAGGCACATCTGACAGCGTATCTTCATTTTGTCTGCAGAAAAGAACGGCTCAAGTACACCACGATCTTTGTTACTCGTACCACGCAGCCGGAAATATTCAGTAATGTTACGATCGTCAGCCGTCAGTGCTCATGTAAGAAAGTGACAGAGTGGATATGGCCGGCCCATGCATTGACGAGTTGCATCTGCATACACTGAGCTTGCTTGCTTATGAAGCACCAACTAGCTTCTGCACCTTGCAAACACCTCCAAATAAACTATGTAAGCCCATATACACGCGTCTTTTGCCGTCTTTACATGCCCCCAGCCTTTTGCTGATGCAAATGTATGCAACAGGTAAAATAGCAACATATTGTTTAAAAAAAATTAAATATGGAGAGAGCGACGCCCCGGCTTTGCTTGAAGACAGAAGAGTGCCGAACGGACCCACAACGCCACACGATGTAGGAGACTATAAACTATCCAGGTTCCAGTTCAGGTGGGTCCGGTGCAGTGACTATTGTCACTGCAAGCTAAGCAGTCACGGGAACAAGAGAGGAAACACTGTTCGCAACTGTAGACTACAGTAAAATACCAAACGCACACTGTTCACTCAAATCTATTCGGTACTGTAGCACTCAGTCTGCACCGCTGGCTGCGAAATCTGACGGCCACAAACACGTGCAGTGCTATCTTGCAGTTGCTTCAGCCACTGCATTTGATCTCGGTCCGTCTCTCGACTGGGGGCTGACTCTACGTCTCTCTACCAACCGAGCCAATCAGGAAGCTATATGTTGCGCTAAAAAAAAAGAAGCTATACGTTGACGATAAGGGCGGATTATTACATATATAGGCATTGACTTGTGCCAAGTCGCCATGGAAAATACATACATGTATAACCAGCACCCTTTCAGGGGCAATTTCACGTTTCACGGTCAGTAGAGGTCACAGCTCCAGTGAAGTTCAGGAGCACAAGGAATTGTAAATTAAGTTAGGAGAGAGTTTCCCTTTGTTACAGTTTCTCTAACAAAACTCACCCCAGACGGGGGGCAAAATAAGCCTTTGGGAATTCGCAATGACCAACTTGGTGCCAATGGTGCCATTTAACTGAAACGTGAGAATGAAGAGAATGAGTCATGGGATTAAATTAAAAAAGCAAATTCATCCAAATCAAGTGAGATGCCCAAGGAAATGACTAGCAAGACAAGAAAACTGCACAGTTTATCCACCTGGGCAAGTGACTTATTACACTCAAAGCGGTTCAAATAATCAGCAATAGAAATTTACCAAGTGAAATATTTTCGAAATTTAAGTGTTGCCACATTGAAATCAACCAAACCACGTAATACCCCAGAAAAGTTATATCCTTTTTCTTCTACTAATTATACATATATGAAAAATGTGGAAAATCACCAATCACAAAAAACATAACATCAAACAAATATATGCACCAATTTATGCTTGGACAAACAACTGAAACTACTGGTATTTTGTTGGAGATGATACATAGAGTCATAGACACAGTGCTGTGCAGCAGCATCCCCTTCAGCCCAACAACATTAGACATAGTTAGCCCATGAAGTGTGAAGTTAGCCCGATTACAAGAGGATCCAACCCAATTGGGTTTATCCCCAAACCTTGTCGTACATTTGGATGATGGTTTGGTGGACAGGAACAGGAAACAGGTCATGCTTGCAATCTTCATCCAAACACTGCTGCATCGTTATGTGCACAGGATTTTGGTGGTACGAAGCAGCCATTCTCATCACATTTCACCAACCTTACAAGCTAGGGTTTAGAGTCATGAACAATAGTCCACTCACCATCTATTTCTCCATACCAAACACTCTTTAAGACGATACCCCCACTTCTAGAAGTAAAATGTTATGGATAATTGCAATCTGCATGAGCATTATTAAACTGTTGACCAAATGATGGCAACATTTAGCAGCCAGCTACCGCTCTAACTAGACCAAACCCTCCTTGATCATCTCTATATCAACAATAGAGGTATACACAGACAATCTAAAAGCAAAACAGAAAGTCATCACTCATCAGCATAAACAAGCTGAATGTATGTTCACAGTTTGCTTAAAAAATATTTCCACCTAAGTTCCTAGACGTGAAAGATACTGCCTCCAAATAATCTAAGGTCATTGTTCTGGATCCCAAATAGTTGCAGCAGCTAAAATATAAGTTGCTTGTAGCAAGAAAGAAACCCAACTAAGTTCAAAAAGATAATTATGTACACAAAAAAAGAACCACTAGAATGGAAGAAAAAATGCATATCATGTGTAATGGCAGCAGTAGAAATCAACAAGTAGGATTGTTACCAGTATGCTAGGCATGGTGCCTCAATATAATGATTATCACTTCATCCCTGCTGAACAAAAATTAGGAGGAAAATGCCACCATAGCTTCCAGTTCTATACTGAAGGCACCATCTTTGACTTCAAGAAGGAACTATTGAACCGGTAAATTCATGTGTCGTCATTATCTCTACAGTCAGCCATGTCAATAATGATGGCTGATTTTTGCAAAACTCCTGAATTTAATCAAGAGAGAGATTTTTCTTCATCGCCTCATACACTAGATAGGTAATACTTGCAGCAGGCACCACTTTAAGGAGATTAGGTAGAATTCCTTTGTAGAATCCAGAAACACCCTCATGCTGTAGGGTTCTCCAGAAGACATCAGACATTCCTCTATAGGCAGATTCTGAATTGGCTTGTTGTGCTTGCAGTCTACATATATTTAGAAATAAGGTTCAGAGAGAGGGAGGGATGAGATTTTCAAAATGTACAGGTAAAAATTTCTTACCTCGTTCTGATAACCTGTAAAGGGTAAACACATGTCGCTCCTAGAGCTCCAGAGACAGTCCCACAACCCAATTGTACTAGAGGACCAGGATCTACATGATACCATTGAGAACATTCAAAATTCAAGAAACACACATTTGAAATAGAGGTAGGCCACAAGCAAATACTGAGAGGACTTACCACTGTCCTTCAGTATATATGTCTTTGACACATCTTTCAAAGTCTCATATACAGCAAGATCAATTCCTGCATAGGGTACAATACCAAGCAATGATGGAACAAGACCTCTATAAAATGCCCGAGGACCTTCATGCCTCCAAATATCCCTTGACAATGCACCAATTCTAGGAACTTTACCACCCTCACATGAAAAAGTCTGTAGACGTGTCTTTACTAAATCTATAGGATAAATTGCTGTTTGGGCCACTGCACCAGCTAAGCCACCGGCAACAAGACGTTCAGAAGCACCAACTTCACTCTTATTTTCTCCTTTGCTCTTCATGATATATTCTTTTAACATTTCATAGGCATAAAATCTTATTGCACTTTCTGGAGCAACCTTTACAACATTCAATCCATTCCCTCTAAAAAATCCCAGCATACCACCCTTAGCCCAGATATCTTTAATTGCATGCATGACTGTAGTACGTGTTGTTTGTACTTGCATGATCACTTTAAGGCGATCCAGAGGTGCAGTTGCAGTACGTGATGCTGCACCAGCAATCCCTCCAGCAATCAGATATTTGCTTGCGTTGACATGCTTACTTATGCCTTCTGGTATAGCAGCCTGTTCACCTATATCAACAAGGCAGACTCTTTCCCAGTGATGATAAATGTTCTCAATCGTTGCCTCATTAGGGTAAAGCAAAAGAAAGTCTCTCCATTCTTCAAAAGTAATAATCCCGTTGTTGTCTTTGTCCACATGCTCAACAAATCTCGCCAGCTCCTCATCATTAATCTCTATACCTGCAAACAGCAAAATGACATTTCTTGTAAGATAGATTACAGTACGAATATGATTGAAGCTTCAAACAACCCGATCACAAACATAAGAGTATATTAAAAGCAATGGTACGGAAGCAGGTGATTTCAAGACACATAGACATAGTAGAAAACCAAAGCCTGACCTACTGTAACTCTGTAAAATATGAACTATAGGTTGAATGAAGTTAGTACTCTAATTAGGAACTATGGAGCCTTAATGAAAACAAAAGGCCTAATTAGCTGATCCCTAACTTGTTGGAAACTAAAGTCGCATTAATTAAATACTAGTTTCCTTTATTTAGCCCTCACTAGGTCCAAGGTGAGGTGCTGCCCGTGTAATTGAACCATCTATTTCCCTCTTAATACAAAGATACGTAGCTCTCCTGCGTGTTTGAGAAAAAAAATTCAGTGTACAAGACCATAAATTTCCCGAACGACTATAGCTGCCATTTTAACATGAAAGAAATACCCATGTTTATCACAATTAGTTACTCGTCAGTGTGATACGTCAGACACAACTCTGAATTCCTAAGCATCACACTAGCAGATAAAAGAGGGATGTGGAATTTAGAAAGATCAAACAATATGTCATGGTGGGTGTTCAGTACCAAGTGAGGGCAGACATATGTACTACCAACAATGGCAGATTAAGGAGCCAGGTGTGGTGTGCCCTGTCTTGGACCCAAGGGTCTTTATTACTAAGTAGGGAATTCTATCTATTTTTTATTTGGTTGCTATCTTCTAAATTGGATTTGTTAAGCTGAGTATTATATTGAATCTGTTAGGAACCAGCATATATGTAGAGCGCTCAGTGAGTTGATTCAAGAAGAACGGGAGAAGTCTCTCTGCGATCATTCTCCCTCTCTCTTACCGCAGAGCACTGTGCACCTCCCTCTCTCAGCTGTGCCAAGGCAACTTCACTATAGGCTTAGTTAGGACCCCACCCTCCAACCTCTCACAACTGTACACAACACCATATTTCATGAAACACATTGGAAACAGCATCCAAGGCCAAGCACAAATTGAACCCTCAACTATTCTTGATACATCAAAATTTAAGAATACAACACTGTTCAAGCACGCAAAGGTACTTCATTGGACCATATGTTTCTGCCAGCCACCAGAGTCAAAGAGAGCCTCTATTGTAGGTTTGGCTAGCACCTGCAATTGCTCGCCACCAAGCCTCTCTCACCAACCTACCATCTTGTACAGAGAAAGAACAGACAAAAGAATAGTTTTGGTTTGGTCCAGTTGACTGAGGTGAGGGCTTCTTTGGAATTAGGTTAGATTCAGTCAGCATGTTATGTGGACATCACGTCGGTACTCCTGTCCCATGTAGCGTGATTAGGACCTTAAGTGACTGATTTAATTGATTTTAGGTACCTGAAACTGCAACTTAGGAGTTTGGGGCATATTTGATGCAACAAGTTTAGGGAACCCAAGCACATTTTACTCTTAGGCAAAAAGAATGGGGCAGTAGCATGCCAGATGGGTGGTAATGTCAGATGTGTTTAAGGACAGTTTTCATGACCATGTGAGAATGTTAGGTTAGGTAAGAGAGAGCTTAGACCACAAAAGATATAAGAACGATCAGGGCTATATCATCTTCATCAACAAAACTTGGCAGGCCAGCACCTTCATTATGAAAGTCCTGTGAGCGCTAGGTAATATAATGTACTGCCAATCCACAAGACATTAATTATGACTAATGCCAATTTCAACTCAACTAGAAGGACTAAAGTTAAATGAAAGAAATTCAGCTCAGTTGTATGTCCACAATAAAATAGTAAGCATATGGGCACAAGCAATGCTCAAAGTTTGAGAACTATTTGTGATCATTTGTCAGATCGACGCAGTGGAAGCATTCTCAGTGGTTCAAACTAGTCTGTTGCTTAAATTTCATGCATGGGCTATTTATGCTATTTAACATATTAACAGATGAATTGAAGTCTGAATATCTACGCACAAGAAGACTGTAATAATATGGATGACTCAACAAAATAATACCTATAGTTGTAGGGATATAATATTGTCTCATTTTGCACCAGATATGTCAGATGAAGATAATTTATGGACAGCAACAAGTGTTTGTGCTGATTCACACCAGCATTATGACGGAAAAAAAATAGTAGCCTGCTAGTGTATTGAGAAGAAGTAGCACAGTAAAATCTTCACAGTGCTGGTCTATAACTTTTAAATAAATATAGACTAACCAATCTGGAAATCTATAGAGGAATAAAAATATAAAGCTACCTCCAAATCATACGACCATGTTTTGTTGACATGTTAGTTCTCTTCCCCCCTTTCTCCACTTGTTTTTACGGTATGCAATTATGGAACAGTAACAGCAAGTTCAGGCATGGCTTACTAACTGTGTATCCAACGTGAACATTTTATACCAAAAATACCACAAAGAGAGAGCATGACATTGGTAGTCATACAGCTTGGTATGCATTCTTATTTTGGTAGAAGTAGTAACGGATTAAGTCTGATTGGACAAAAAAATAGTAACGGATTAAGTCCTACAGGGAATAGATAATGTGACAGCTAATTAGCCAATAAATTTTCGTATTCGGAAAGCTTGGAGCTCAAGCTCTGCAACTCACAGATGCTGCCAAATGCCGATCAGGACCAGCAAGTACCAGAACCATTATCGGTATTAAGTCTATTGCAGATAACACTTTCCATCTCCACACCCGGCAACAGTCACTTCCATCTAGCACTAGCCCATTAAATCAAATACGGCAAAACTAACAAACTCCAACGGTTGAGGTCTAATTCGTCTCCTGCAACGCCACAGCAGGTACATTACACACAACGAGCCAGAATCCAGGCGTTGTGCGGCAGCGCAGCACCGAGTCGCTCAAAATCACCGGCGCAGCGGCAAAGGTACTGGGGCTGGGGGAGGCGAGAAGGCCAAGGTTTGGCCAGGGAAACACATACCAGCCTTGACGAGCGCGTCCCAGAGCTCCTCGGGGAGGATGCATCCGTTGTGCTCGACGTCGATGGCCTGGAAGATGCGGTAGAGCTCGAGCTCCTTGTCGTCCATGTACCGCCTGAAGTCGTCGTACCCGACCCGGCCGTCGCGGTCGCGGTCGCAGGCGCGGAGCAGCTCGCGGGCGTACTTGCACTCGGCGGGCACCTGCAGCGCGGCGAGCCCGGCCTCGATCTGCGCGTAGTCGAGCTGCCCGCGGCCCGACGCGTCGAAGAAGGCGAACATGTCCCGGATCCGCGCCTCCCGCTCGGCCTCCGTCTCGTGGAGCGCGAGCAGGACGTGCTCCATGGTCACGGCGGGCCCCGCCTTCCGCGCCGGCTCGCGCCCGCCCGCCGCCCCCTTCGCCGCCGCCGCGGCCGCGGGCGCGGGCTTGGCCGCCGCGGCGGGGGGCTTGGGTGCGGGGGCGCCGCCGCGGGGGTCCACCGCGTGGGCCGCGGCGCCGGTCATGGCGCCGGCGGCGAGGCGGCGGTGGCGGGGGAGGAGGAGGGGAACGCGGCGGTGGTGGGGGTGCGGTGGGTTGGTTTCGGGGAATGGAATGGAGCGGAGTGGCGAGGGAAAGGAAGAAGGGGGAAGAAGGGAAAGGAAGGGGAATATGCGTGGATGTGTGTCTGGGGCCTACGGCGACGTATACCGGTTACTCGCCGTATTCACTCCGAATACGGGAATTTGTAATAATTCTACTTGGTTTGCTATTTGTTTTCACCCAAAAGTGCGTAGGCTACGTGACATAGGCGCACGGGTAGGAGAAAATCTTGTCAAATCCAAGTTCATGTCAATTTGGATGCACTTAGTTTGGCTGGCTGGTGTTGGTTTTTGCTGAGAAAAAAAAAACACTGCTAGTTGATTGGTGACTGGTGCTGGTTTTTACTGAGAGAAAAAACACTGCTGGCAGGTGATTGATAAGCCAAACGAACAGGATGTTGCGTATTTGTATGTAAGGATATTTGTGTTTGCAAATCATTTAACCGTTCAAATTAGAGCGACAAAACAACAACAATTTTTCGCATGCGCATTTCCGCCGAAATACATACTTTGGTATCCTGGACGATTTATTTTTTTGTGCGCTGGCCGTAGGTGGCCGTTCCAACTTGGTGCGAGCTGGACAGAGACGGGTGGAGTGACGTGACGGTATGAATTCTGGGTAGTACCAGTACAGCAGCTACAGCACCACTCGTGTTACGGATTCTGATTGAGGTGTGGGCCCGGGCGGTCGGTGATTGAGCGCGTGATCGCGATCGTGGGCGCCCGAAACCCGAATGGTGCGTGTGCTCCACGAGGTTAATTTGTTGCGAGTTAACGCCGACCACGTATCCTGACCAACCACCTCGTCGTGACCGTGAGAGATGGTATGGTGCGGCGGGGCCTGGAAGAACACTCCTGCTTGGCACTAGGATCATACGTGGATGTCCAGGAGAATTTCAAGAATAAAAAATTATATCTATTCATATTATAAAGATTCAAAAAATTTGACAGCCAGTTTTGAATGCACACATTTTGGATGTAGTGTTTACAAAAATAAAATGCATGATGGACGCCTTTTTTATGGTTCGAAAAGAAAAGCAGAAGTTTGTTTCTTTTGCGCAAAAAAGATGAGCCGAAGTTATGCATATGATCGGTGTGCCTACAGAATCGGAAAAAAATAGGGTGGGCGCAATCCCTCCGCTTTTTCCTTATCTCTAAACGACCTTAAGTGTTGGGAGAGCGTGGGAATAAACCGGACAGGAACAGGCTTGATGCAGAAGAAAGGGAAAGGAGAGCAGGAAAGCTGAAAGAATCAACTGGTCCAAAGAAGGTCGCTCATCAGTGATCGCCATTTCCTCTGAAGATTTCCAACTAAGACCAGACCACCCTCCAAAAGATCTCTACGGCATTGGACGGCAACCAGAAGGCCAGAAGTGACGCGAATATTCCTCCATTTTGGACCTGACAAGTAGCTTTGGAAATGCTTCTCCTAATCTCTAGATATTCTCAGTGTTACTGGCACCATCTTCTACTAGTGCTGCAGTAAAATTGAGCACATAGCAGCTCCTGGGGGAAAAAGTGTTTAAACTTCAGCGATTCAGCCACTATACCAGTTGTCTAGGACACAACAGTTGTGAGAAAAATGACTGAAGACCTCGGAGTTGTCAAAGAGGGCTGAACTGAAGACTACAAAGCTATTTTCGGAATGCATTTCCAGTTCCAAGATCCAGAATGGAGATTCGGAATCTATTTTGATTCAAATAGTCGATTTTATAGGCACAGGGTCAAATGCTCGCCGTATGCTCGGAGACTAATTCTCGGATCGAAACCACAGTTTCTTGTGGTACCCAAAATTATCGACCGCAAGAGAGGAAAGCTATGGCAAAAAACGTCTCATCTGACTAGTAATAGAGTGCTTTGGTCAGAAAACTCGGTTCATGCACGGATGAATTGATGACCCGTTGTGCAACCGACAAGACCTTCCAAAAAAACATGTCCAGAAATCAATTTTCAAAAGCTAGCTAACCAAGTTTGAAATCTGTGCAGCTAATGCGGTCAGCTAACTCAAGTCGCGTACAAAACCCTTCAGAAGTTCAGCACTCTAGAACGCATCATGCAAGGACCCGGAAGGTCGGAAAAGTTCAGACTTCAGATGAGCCGAACAGCCAGTTCAGCCTATTATAAACTAGGAGTATCACATGGCAGCAGAATCCGAATAGCTCGCACTGCTGGAACTATGTCCAGAAGGCAGCAGTGAACAATTCAGAAGATAACAAACGTACACCTCCAAACGAAATTAAGAAAAAATGCTTCTCTATGTAGTGAGAATAGGAGGCAGGTTCTTAGATTTCATCCCGAGCACCGTCGCCTGCGTGTCTGGGAAGTACTTGGCTCCAGGGAGCTCTGTCACCGTGCCTTCCTTTGTGACGGTGACAGGGTACCTAAGCAGGTGACCTGGGAGGTCGGCGTCGAGGTTGTCGCTGGCGTAGAGGTCCCAGTACTTGTCAGCCATCTCGTTCACCCTCCGAACACACTCCAGGCTGCCCGGGTTGAGGAAATCGTCGTGCAGCATGCCGAGGTGCTCGTACCACAGCGACATCCGGAAGCCGTGGACCTGGCCTCGCGCGACCTGGCCTTTGGTGTTCAGGTGGCATGGCTGGAATGCACCCATGGCGATCTCAGAGTCCCTGCCCCCGTCCATTGAGCGCTGGTTGATGTTGGCAGATCCGACAATGATGTATTCGTCATCGACTGAAACAAACAAGGCAGACTACATGTTAGATGGAATCAACTTGAAGCACAAGCAACATGTATTCACTGTCTAGGAATTGAAACAAAGACATTGACAATATCAGCAGCAACATGTAGCAGCGACGGAGGCAACCGGGGGGGCTCGAGCCCCCCCTACTGCTCGCAGATCATGTAGTGTGTTTGGAGCATACCTATCATCATCTTGGAGTGAACATAGATCATGAACCGCCGTGCATTCTGTGCCCGGGCATAGTCTGTCCCATCCAGTGGTCGACCTGAAGGCTCATACTCCACACTCATCTTCACTTCCCTGTTCCCCAAGCAGAAGAATGTAAGGTAATCCCTTGGATTTGCGTCGATCCTCTTCGCCTCAAGTGCAACAGAAATGTCATTGTACATCATCTCCATCGTCCTCCTCTGCCAATCCAGTATTGCCTGCACGGATCCACCAGCAGGAGGGCCTTCTGGCCACATTGGCAGCACGACATAGACTGCAAAATGCTCCCCAGCTTCAATCTTGCTCACAATCTTCAGAGAAAGCTCTCTGGGGATGAGATGCAGTGCTTCAATCTCCTCCGGCCTTATGCCATCGGCCTTCCACCCGAATGAGCTCCCGAGGAAGTACTGGTTCTCGATGTAGATGAAGTGCTTGGCACGGCGTATGGCATGGATGTAGGCATCCTGGATGCTCCTGTCAAGGACATTGTTCTTGCCAGAGACAAGACCAGATCGAGCTGCAGCCTCTGGGGTGGTAGGGAAGCCAAAGCATGCCCCGCCGTCAATGGACCGGAACAGTTGCACGTTCCATGTCTCCTGGTCTTCAGGGAACATCACTGGCGATGGCGGTATGATCAAGTCCGCCATAGCCTTGAGGTCAACAAGAAGATCGTTGCCACCTCCTTGCTTCCTCCACCTCTGCTCAAAGTTGTACAGCACGTCCCACGCGGCAGGGCCTTCGATCTTGGAGTGGATGTCGTGCCACGGCTCCCTCGGCCCGCCATTGTCGATGGACGCGCCGGCGAGGTTGGGCTGGTGGAAATCCTTGTGGTGTGCCGTGTCCAGCGTCCGGAACAGGGAGTGGAACTGCGTGTCGTAGCGGCCGTCGCAGAGGTCAAGGCCGCCGACGAAGCTGACGATGCGGCGGCGGTCGCCGGCGCGCCTCGCCGGCATCTCGTGGTCCACGACTACGATCTTCTGGTGGTGGGTGATCATGTAGGCGATCTGCGCGCCCTTGACGGCGCTGCTGCCCACGTCGGGGTTGCGGGGGCAGAGGACGCAGTTCACGCCGGTGCCCCGGAAGTACTCCGCCGTCTCGGCGTCGTGCGTGCTCATGAACCCCCACTTCATGCCGAGGGACTCGACGGAGGTGCGGTCGTCCCACACCAGCAGGAGCACGCGCACGCCCTCGCCGGCCTTGCGCTTGAGGAGCTCGCCGAGGGTGGCGTCGCCGCCGGGGCGCGGGCGCGCGCCGTCGCGCAGAAGCGTGATCTCCGTGTACACCGACCAGCCGGTGATGTAGATCAGGTGGCGCGCGTTGCTGATGGCGTCGAACACGTCCTCCCAGCACCGGCCGGGCTGGTAGAGGCGGCCGCCGGCGAGCGGGATCCGGGGCGCGAACGCGTCGGGCACGTGCGCGTCCTGGTACAGCGTGACGCGGCACCCGGGCCGCTGGGAGAAGAAGGTGTAGGGCACGCCGGGGCACCGCGCGCCGCCGACGCCGCGGCCCCACCCGCGGGGGTCGGCGGCGACGTCCCGGAACTGGAGGCGGACCCGTATCTTGGCGCCGTGCGGGAGCGGGCGGCGGGCGGCGTCGAGGACGTCGAGCCAGCGGTCGATCTCGTGGCCGGCGAGGAGGTCCCGCGCGGGGAGGTAGGCGCGGCCGATGAGCGTGGCGCCGATGGGCTGCGCCGCCTTGACGGAGAAGACGACGTCGGAGGCGAAGTGGGCGCAGTAGATGTGGAACGCCTCGTACCAGCGCGGGTTCACGGGGTCGCCGGCGATGACCCGCGTCCGGCCCACGCGCGCCCGGCCGAGGTCCACCGTCGCGTACAGCCGCGTCGACCCCTGCCCGAGCCCCAGCGAATCCTCGAACCCCTCCACGAACTGCACGCGCGGCGAGCGAGAGCGAGCGCCATCAGAGGCCGAGAAGACCCGTGCTTGGATCCTAGCAAAAGCGAAGCGAGGGAGCTACTGCTAGCATTGCACGCTGGGGCGCTGCGATTTGGGGGCGGATTTGAATCGATTTTACCTTGCGGAAGATGCCGGGGGCGCCGCCGGTGGCGCGGGTGGGGTTGGTGAGGTGGTCGGCCTCGAGGATGGTGGCGTCGAGGGTGCCGTGCAGCAGCAGGTGCGCCATGGCTGCACCCCCGCGTCGTCCTCCTCAGCTCGCCTTGCGCAAGGCAGCAGCGGCTTCACCTTCGGGCTTCCAGGACGGAGGAGACGATGCGCCAATAGGTGAGAGACAGAGAGAGACCTACCAGCTTTCGTCCAAAGTGGATGCGCTGATGTGAGGCCGGCGAAAATGATATCCCAAACGTGGCAAGAAATTAAAGGCAGGCTGATTTTGGATATGAATCGGAGCAAGACAATGTTGGGAGAAATTAAGAGGGGAAATTAATTAATTTGGGCTAGAGCAGAGGAAGAAGATATAGGAGGGAATTAATTTGTAGACGATCGGATGAAGAGGAAACAGAGTAGAGCAGGGGAGAGAAGATATAATAGCCAGTGCTCTGCCCACCAAAGACGCTCACAGTATCTAAATGCCACTCGAAAATCGAAATCCAAATTTTGTTTATATGACTTGTCACGTGCAATTTGACTTTTGAACAGATCCCACAGCCCTCTTGTATTTAGGTGAAAGCTGCTTGAAATCAGAGCAAGGACGGACAAACGGACGCGACTAGACGGAGAGCCCTCTATTTAGCATTAACGGGAGAGCCCCCGCACCTACCATGTATAGGTGTCCCACGTGCCTCGGGAAGCTTAAAATGGAAAGGTTACAGAACCATGGTCTCCCGTTAATACAACAGCATTAAACGCGTTTGGCGCCAACCGCGCGCTCACGGAGTGCGGCAAAAACAATTTGAACGTGCTAGCGATGCTCGGCCCATATGAAAAATTTTTGTGATTAAAACTATCCAGATAAAAAGACGCGAGAAAAGCAAGTATCTATGAAATGCATGGCTCATTTAAAAAACAGACCAAAATATGAAGTGAAAATGGCTCACAAAAATACAGGACAAAGAGTTCATTTTCACCAGACAAGCTCCTTACAAAAACAAAAACAACCTATATGATTATAAATTTCAAGGGGATTAATAGGTCATCAGAGGAGTATTTCATACCCTCTAGGTATATCTTATACATACAACATGTATATGCTGGAAATCCCCTCAAAACACATACCAACTCTGTAGAAAATGTTGGAATCTTAAACAAGTAAAAAATAGAGCTATATACAAAGCATCTGGTCTTCCATCTACAGAAAAAGCTACTTTTTTGTGGGCCTTCCATCTGATGAAACACCAAAACAGCCATAGTTAGAAACCATTTTAAGTAAATTGTGAACGAAAGTAACTAAGTAACTTGAAAGTGATAACAGAAAGTAACTAAGTGACTTGGAAGGAATAACATGGTGTAATTGCATCAATGTAAAAAGTAATTTTGTACAGACTAGCTGAAGAGATATGCTTAGATGCCAAATTGTACAAACATAGGCATTAGCAGGGGACAATCATACAATTTAATTTAATTTTCACTATGCTTTGCTTGGTCTAGCACTCTAAAACAAAAGTACAAAATGAGCTTTATGCGCCCCGAGGTTCTTTTGTCACCAAATGCCTAACCCTGATGACAAAGGCAGGAAACATGTTAAACTAACTTATTTCCGCAGATAACCAACTGATGCAAACTAAAACCACATGCTTACATAAACTCATATTCAATTGCATACCCACACTACGTCCCAAGTAATAAGCACATCAAATGGTCAACATGACAGGCCAAGGACAATACACTAAAAAAGGATGTAACCTTAGATCCTACCAGAGAGAACAAGGGTATGCCCACAATTTATATAGATTATACAGATTTTGCTCATGTAGCAAGGGATAAAAAAAGGTTAGAATGACATTAAGTCTGACGAAATTTCTATTATTTACTATTCCTCATAAAAGGAATGCAAATTAGAGGTAAGCATCACAACACGACACTAAGGATGAAACAAGAAACAGCTAGAAAGAAGTTACTTGCTATGAAATACAAATTACGGGCAAGTTACTTCCTATATAGTGTAAATTAATTCTATGTTACTTCCTATATAGTGTAAATTAATTCTATGTTACTTCCTATATAATGTAAATTAATTCAAACAACCACCAAAAACCAGAAAAAAAACATCCAATTGCAACCCATCAAATTCCTTGGTCTTGCGCAGTCTGGTCAGTTTGTAATAGTAGTTTAGACAAATGTTACTGGATCTTGTTGCCCGAGGTATGCAGACAACAGACCTACTTATTAGACTACGGATGCCAACAAAACTATTTGAAATTGTGTGTGACTATAATTTTGTTCTTTACTGATTTGAGAGAGATGCAACTAATCAATTTTTTAAATTTGCTGGCGAAGAGATAGGTCAAGTGGAAACCATCAAGTACTCAATTGTGATGATGCAAACAAATGTGCAAAACTGCAAACATGGAAAATCAATCTTAGTTCAGGCTTGTAGAATAGCCGAAATAATGTAGGTACAATTCATTTCGGTTCAGACTCCTCAAATGCAGTTGAACAGGACATAAAAGAAATTGCATTCTTCCTTAAATTAGTGATGGTCTCTACAAGTTTTCAGGTAGTTCAGATAGCAATTAGCCATCCACATGTAATTCATACTGACATATTCATAGTAGGCCACAAGCATCGCTGATAAAGTAACCATCACCAAAGAAGTACTGTTATGGAGGCATACTATTCCTATAGAACTAAGTAGGACAACACCATGACCAACACAAAAACAATGGTCATCAGTTCAAGGCTTAAGGCTGGAAAATTACAACATAACTACCATACTAGTAGTGACTATAATAACTCCAAATTCATGATGGTAATGACTATCAAATTCCAGATTTCAAGAGAAGTTACTTCCATTGTGTTTCAAACCAGTGACAAGTTACATTCTACCCCATTAAATCAATGATAGGTTACTTCCTAACAAAAATAAATAGAGACAAAATTACTTCCTAATTCAAAAATAGAAATGGGAGGTATGTAACTTTTGTTAAATCAGATGACAAAAAGATCACAGCAAAGTTGCCGCCAACAATGTTTATTTAGCTTTTATCATTTTTAAGCATACATAACCAGAGATCAATAAAGTTCACAAGTAGGACACATTTTACATTCTTTAGTAGCTAATACTACTAGACTATATATATATAGAAAAGTACTTACATATTTGATAGAATCTGTACTAGTTAATTACATGGAAAAACATGGATAAAATATGTTCACCAGCAAAAAAAAGACGCATTACCCTACTTCACATCATACATCCAATTTTTTATTATCTTATACAATAAAAAATGACAAAAAGCTTATATATGTGTGTATCATTAAATGTGTCGTAAGTTACTTTCTCCATGTTTCAAAATAGAGAAAAATTACTTTTATCGTAGGTAATTTAATGAAAAGTTACGTCATAAGTTAATTCCTATATGTGTTTTTTCTAGAACCCAGTTACTCTCTGTCTCATACAATTATATAACAAGTTCCTTCATGTTCAATTATCATGCATGATTTCTTGATATAACAACCAGATATTTTGAGAAGCTGTTACCTTTGATTCTTTGAAAACTTGACCAGGCAGATGGAAAAAGTCTTGCACACATCAGCAAAAAACAGTTAAACTCCCTTGCTTATAAACCATGAAAAAAATTCAATACAAGTAAGAACAGTCCATGAACTAGAACACAGCTATGACAAAAACTTGTTGTGTTGAGGCCACCACACACCACTACACTGGGAACTAAAGGGTCACAGAAGCAAAATCAAAAGATAAACTGATGGTTTTACCTGCATGACCACATACCAACTCTGATGGGTCTTGGTCAACCCCGTATACAACAGATAGACCTAACACTACACATAAACAGTTATTAATTGATAGCTCTAGGTGGTGAAAAAAAGGAACAAAACACAAAGTTACTTATTGCAAAACTAGAAATATAAGAAAGTTACTTATTTAAGAAGAAGAAATAGGATAAGTTACTTCATACAGACGGTATTTATTTCATATTAGGGGCAAAAAACTGTCAATATAATACTGAGTACTTAGTTACTTCATTAGGTACCCAATATACGGTGACCAGCAAAATGTCACAAGAAGTAAATCATGGTCACAACTATCCTAAAAACAAAGAAATTCAAGCACAACAAAAATTAAAAGGGGGAATGCAAATCACTCTACCTTCAAAGCAAGGGGCTGATCAAACAACTATCACGAGAGGCATAAACAAAAAATATCAGGTAAGGGCATGTTTCGATTGAGTCCTGAGCTGAATTATCTGGGGAATGTTTGGTTGCAGCCCTGAGATATCTGCCTGGTAGGACTTGCCTGCACAGCTGCCTGGCTGCCAGGCCAAGCAAATCAACCTCCTCGGCTTCTCGCCCGAGCTGCCTGACTCTAATCAGTCCCTAGTCTCCACTTTTCTACCTTGCTCAGTTTTCCTTTTTCCGGTTGCCCTAAAAAAAATCTGAGGCAACTCACTCAAGGTCCTAACCAAACGTTTGTACATGCACACGTACTGACGTACATGCCATGAAAGTAAGAACAAGTGACCAAATCATGCAGGCACAGAGTGCAACACTGTACAGAAATAGTAACAAGTCACTTTCTAATTGACCTTAGAAAAAGGGACGAGCTATGTCTTCCACAAGCTATAATTAGCGCATATTAGAAGCATTCACCCAGAAGTTTTTGACAAACAACAGACAAGATATTGGACACCATCTAACGATCTACCGAGAGTAACAAAACCGAGCAACACGCGCACGCGTCCACAATGGCAATCTAAACAAAAAAGAAGACTGACAAGCTACCATGCTAATATGATTGTACGATGCACTTAACACATAAAACACTCACAACCTAGAAAGCTAGAAAAAACCCAATGGAGACACTAAAAAAACAAGCAATACAAAATCACAGTCACATAGTACAACACTCATAAAGAAAATTCCATATATAGGGACCAGTCACATAGGTTACTTCCTAATTCACATAGGAACCAAAAAAACAATAAAAATTACTTTTCTGTATGGTTGAAATCACTGACAAATTACTTTCTATATCATATAAAATTCTGAGAAGTTACTTTCCAAACACACATAAATAGTGACAAGTTACTTCCTAATTGACATTAGAAAAGGGGACGAGTTGTGTCATCTATGAGCACACCTATAACTTAAAAGGGTATAAATTCACCTTTGGTTGATGTCTGATGGCTTCTCAAAAACCAGCAAAGTGTTACAGTAGATCAAACTATAACCATTGTTGTCTCAAAACAAGCAATTACTTAAAGGAGTTAGATAAACCTATTGGACACTCGTACTAACCAAATTACATACTAACCACACGCAGTCACTTTCAACAAAATAACCACATGCATTTCTACCAAGGTCACTGTCATTTGCTTGACAGATATACTTTTGTAAATAAATACTTGACAATCAATCTATGAAACAAGGCACAATCTGAATCATAGAGAAGAAGGTGTCTAAAGTCTAAACTAAGATCCAACAATGATACTCTTGGATTCTATGGGACCAGGATCCCTAGGGCCACTTATCTAGAGGATTAATCTACTCGGCAGAGAGGAGTTTGATCCGACTACTTCAAACCAGTCGGCTATGGTGCAAGACGGCGTAGTAGATTGGAATAACTAGTCGTGTACTGATAGCAAACTCCCCAAAGCATCATGTTGTAGTTATCCATGTTGTATACGACTAGGATTGTACAAACCGACTTGTAACCCTGCCTCCCAGACTATATAAGGCGAGGCAGGGACCCCCCTCAAAACCAAGTAACACCACACGTGCAATACATTCAAGCACACAGGACGTAGGGTATTACGCTATTCGCGGCCCAAACCTGTCTAAATTGTGTTGTTCGTGTACTTTCGTTCCTAGAACTCGGCGAGACCCACACAAAACTACTCCCTGGGGTATCCTCGGTTAGACATGCTCGACATAATTCGTCGACACTTGGCGCCCACCGTGGGGCTCTCTCGCCGAAGCTCGACATTAGGCGCGATGGGATCAACTTTCAGAGCAAGCGGCATTGAGGAAGGCGCGACGTTCGTCATCGGCTCATGGACTTTCGTCTCCGATGGCAAGCTCGGTTTTGAGTCATTCCTAGCAGATTGACCGGGGCCCTACTCGATGCCGGCGTCTCCACTGGAGCCGATCCAAGATCTCGTCGAGAGTCAGATCTCGACGAGTCCATCAACCTCAACTTCAACATCAAGTTCGACTTCGACAACGACTCGAACTCCGATCGGGACTCTCCAAGTCGAATCTGGGTACAACTCTTTTCCAAACATGGAAAGAGCTGGGGACTCCGAGCCGGCCACGCCATCGGATAACCACCCAGATCGATTCCCGTTCGGCCTATCCAATTCCGCGGCTGTATATCAACAGGTGTACGTCGCGAAGCTGGGCGATAAGACAAGCTCATCGCCTAGCCAGATCGGGAATCGTTGCAAGGACTCTGAGTTGGTCCCTGGACCATCAGAAGATGAAAACGAAGACGATTTCACGGTCCTATTAAGCGACGTGCCAGACAATATTGCGCGATTCAACTGGAGCGCCTACTTCAAGTCTGACGTCACCCTCGAACAACCACTCGTTCGCCTTCCTTCAGGGCTGGTCGTAACCAACTCACCAGGAGGACTACTCGTTCACTGGCCTGGTGCGATCCCCATTGACTCATCTAAGGATAACGAGTCGAGACTAAGCGCTGCTATACTCGAGGAACTGCCCTATCAAGACGGCAAGACCGCCTCGATTACTTCTTCCTCCGACTCAACGGGGGATAACTTCTCTGGCGCTGTAAGCCTACGACTGCCCAATCTAAGCAGACAAGTCTACATGGCAGGCGCACAAGGACAAGGACATCAGTACGAGCGAGATCTTATGGGCGATATCTCTGATGAAGAACCATCCGCACCAAATGAGACGGATCAGCAGAAGACGGCAAGGCGTACAAGGAACCTCAAGCACAGGCAAAGGCGCGTCAATGCAGCCAGGCGTGCCGCCGCTATGCGGAACCTTGATCAAGACTTTCAGATGGTCGGAGATCAACCCGTTTTGCCTGACGCCCCGACCAATCTGACTGTCGCCGCTGAGATGATCAGAGCTATGTCCGACTCACCACAGGTGCAACAAGTACTCGGCTTACTTGCAGCAGTCCAACCTCACCTCGATGGCGGACCAGGGATGATCCAGAGGACACCAGGTCAAAGAACTCAAGGCAGTCGTTCCGTATCATCCCCTCACCCAAGCCGGGCCCAATAGGGAAACGCACGACAACCTGTGATCCGCCAAGCAGCAGCAGCGCCGCAAACAGGAAATAGGGCCAACCCTCCAGCTGGCGATCTCCGCAACACGATTAACGCAAGCCGGGACGCCCGCTCCCAAATCGACGCCAGAGCCAATCGCATCGCTTCTGAGATTCGTCGACGAACTGAATTTGAACAACTCTACGGTCCAATCCCGGCTGATCAAGAGCAGCCTTCGCAGGGCCGGGGACAAGACCCGCCACGCGACACCAATCGCGGACGTGATGGCCGTGGCAGAGATAATCAACCCGATAACGACCCCCCAGGCGACGACGGCAATAGTGATCGTCCCGCGCGTGGTCGCGATCGCAACTATCGCAATGACCGAGGTCGCCAAGACCCCGAACCGAGTGGTTCTCCAAGTTACTACTCGAATCGCCGCAATGACGATGAAGATGACGATCGCCGCGGAAGAAGACAGCACTCTCCATCTGATAAATATGATGGATTTCCAGCTTTCTCCAGCCGCATCAAGAAGGTCCTGCTGCCCCAGAAGTTCAAGACGACTGGAATAGAGAAGTTCACAGGCAAACAAGACCCAGAACAATGGTTACGAGTCTATTCGACGACAATCACCATGGCGGGTGGCAGCAACGACGTCAAAGTCAGATACTTTCCAATCATGATGGATACCGCTCCACTGACATGGCTCGAAGGCCTCCGCCCTGGATCCACTGATACCTGGGAACAACTCACGCGCAAGTTCACTGCTAACTTTCAGGGAACCTGGGCACGACCCGGAACCCGATTTGAATTAGCATCTTGCAAACAAGAGAAGGGTGAAACTCTGCGCAAATACATCAAGAGATTCTTTGAGAAAAGAGCCACAATCGTTGATGTGTCAGACAGGGAGATCATCGACTGCTTTCACGACGGTCTATGGGCACGCGAACTGCATCGCGAGTTCGGTAGACGACGCCCAGAAACCATTGCGGAGCTCAGGAGCATGGCTGCAGATTGGGCAGATCAAGACGATCGCGAGCGCGAGCGATTCGACAAGCGCAAGGACAACAACTCCAATGGTGGCAGTAACCGAGACAAGAGTAGTCCCGAGCGCCGTAACAACAACAACAGGCGTGATTTTAACCGCAACAAGCGCAAGCCAGACAACACGGTCGCGGCAGTTGAGCGTTCTACGCGGAAGAAAAGCACCCCTGACCTGGATAAAGTCATTAATATCCCTTGCCCATACCACCCGCATGGGAAGCACACGATGGCACAATGCATCCACATCAAGAAGGAATTCCACAAGCGGGAGTTGCCTGAGAAAAAGAATCCAATGAGCAAGAAGAAAGACGACGACAATGATGACCATGACAATGGCTTCCCTCAAGTCGACAACGTCGTTGCAGTATTGTCCAGCGGAGAAAGCCTCACTCAGTCAAAGCGGGCCAAGAAGCTATCTCTCCGCGAGATCATGGCGATAGAGCCAGCTACTCCCACATACCTCAAGTGGTCTGAGGTCCCCATCACATTCTCAAGGGTCGACTAGTGGACCAATTTTGCCAATCCAGGCAAGTATCCCCTAGTACTGAATCCTGTCGTGGCACAAGCCAGATTGACCAAGGTACTCATCGACGGAGGCAGCGGGCTCAACATCATCTTTGCCAAGACATTCACAAAGATGGGGCTTGACATCACCAAGTACCTGGAGCCCATGGAATCCCCGTTCTACGGCATTGTCCCGGGCAAAGCAGCAATTCCCCTAGGGCAAGTCACGTTGCCGGTCACCTTTGGCACGGCAGCCAACTTCAGGACCGAGTACATCAAGTTTGAGGTGGCAGATTTTGAAACTTCATATCACGAGATTCTCGGGCGACCAGCCCTCGCGAAGTTCATGGCGATTCCACATTATGTCTACCTCGTCCTCAAGATACCAGCTCCCAACGGAGTCCTTTCTCTCAAGGGAGACCTCAAGATTTCCCATGACTGCGATGTAGAGGCGGTAGAATTCGCTACGGCTGCTCAAATCCCAACTCAGATGATGGAAGTACTCGCCCTGTCCAAGAAATCAGCGGAACAAGAATCAGACGTTCCCACCAAGAAGCCTGCGCATACGAGTTTCAAGCCCTCTGAAGAAGTACAGCTCAAGACTGTAGACCTTGAGACGGGCGACTCATCCAAAACTGCCCTCATAGGGGCAAGTTTAGATTGTAAATAGGAAGACGCGCTCGTCAAGTTCCTTTGTGCTAATAAAGATATATTTGCTTGGAAACCATCTGATATGCCTGGTGTTCCTAGGGAGCTTGCCGAGCACAACCTTAATGTTCAGAAAGACGCAAAGCCTAAGAGGCAGCGATTACGACGCTTCGATCAATAACTACGTAACGCAATCAAAGCTGAGATAGCTAAACTACTCGCAGCTAGCTTCATCAAAGAAGTCTTCCATCCAGAGTGGTTGGCCAATCCAGTCCTGGTCAGGAAGAAGAAGAACAATGAGTGGCGCATGTGTGTTGACTACACAGATCTCAACAAGCATTGCCCTCCAGATCCCATGGGTTTACCATGCATTGATCAAGTCGTGGACTCTACAGCTGGATGCGCGCTACTCTGTTTCCTCGACTATTACTCAGGCTATCACCAGATAGCACTGAACGAAGATGATCAGATCAAGACTTCTTTCATTACACCTTTTGGCGCTTTTTGCTACACCACCATGTCCTTTGGATTGAAGAACACTGGAGCCACATATCAACGAGCCATACAAAATTGCCTCTCTTCACAGATTGGCAAGAATGTAGAGGCATATGTTGATGATGTGGTAATCAAGACACGAGAACCGGAGAATTTCATTAATGATTTACAAGAGACGTTCGACAACCTCAGGACGTATCGATGGAAGCTCAATCCAACCAAATGCGTCTTTGGTGTCCCCGCTGGCAAACTACTCGGGTTCATTGTTAGTCACAGGGGCATCGAAGCAAATCCTTCCAAGATCACAACTATCCTCAATATGGAAGCTCCTTCAAGCATCAAGGAAGTTCAGAAGCTTACCGGGTGCATTGCAGCGCTTAACAGATTTATTTCAAGACTTGGAGAGAAAGGTCTTCCGTTCTTCAAGCTACTCAAGAAACAAGACAAGTTTACCTAGACTGACGAAGCAAATCAAGCCTTCGAGCAACTCAAGACATACTTGACTACTCCTCCGGTACTTGTCGCTCCTCTCAAAACTGACCACTTACTTTTGTATATTGCGGCTACTACACACGTAGTCAGCACAGTCATTGTGGTCGAACGAAAGGAAGAAGGCCATGTCTTTCCAGTTCAGAGGCCGGTTTATTACATCAGCGAAGTACTTTCAGAATCCAAGATCCGCTATCCTCAAGTACAGAAGCTGCTCTACGCCATCTTTATCACCTCCAGAAAGTTAAGGCATTATTTTCAAGCTTTTCCCATTACTGTTGTGACTAAATTTTCCTTAGGTGAGATTTTTCACAATCCTGATGCAACTGGACGAATCAGCAAGTGGAAAGCAGAAATAGCCGCATATGATCTGACTTTTACATCACAAAAGGCAATCAAGTCTCAAGCTTTAGCTGATTTCACGGTCGAATGGTTGGAAACTCAATACTCCAGAACAACTACTCGCCCTGAGCATTGGGTTATGTACTTCGATGGATCGCTGAAATTGGAAGGAGGCGGCGCAGGAGTTCTTTTAATTTCCCCCAAAGGTGAACAACTCAAGTATGTTCTACAAATTCTTTTTCCAGTCACTAACAATGAAGCTGAGTATGAGGCCATGCTACACGGCCTTCGCCTAGCTTCGTCACTTGGTATCAAACGACTCTGTGTGTATGGAGATTCAGCAGTTGCTATCAACCAAGTCAACAAGGATTGAGACGCCATGAAGGATACAATGGATGCATATGTCAAGGAAGTTCGCAAGCTTGAACGCCACTTCCTTGGACTAGAATTTCATCATGTCGTTCGTGATTACAATGTTGCTGCTGACGCCCTCTCCAAGATGGGATCGCAAAGATCAGATGTTCCAGCAGAGATTTTTGTTCACGAATTACATCATCCATCTATCAAAGAACCAGTCCAAGCAGATTCTGTTTCAGAACCACCGCGACCTGACCTTCAAGTCATGATCATCGATACTGATTGGATGACTCCATTCATCGAGTACCTACGAGACCATAAATTGCCAAAGCTCGAGAATGAACAAGTCCGCATCAGGCGTAGAGCTGCAAACTATGTTGTAGTCAACGATACACTATATCGACGGGGCGCATCTGTCAACGTGCTGATGAAGTGCATACCAGCTGACCAAGGTAGAGCTCTGCTTGCGGAAATTCACAGCGGTACTTGCGGCAACCATGCTGCCTCACGCACACTAGTCAGGAAAGCCTACAGAGCTGGGTTTTTCTGGCCTACGGTGAAGAAAGATGCTGAGGATATCGTCAAGAGGTGTCAGGGCTGCCAGTTTTTTGCTCGTCAAGCCCACGTACCAGCACATGAACTTCGCATGATTCCACTATCTTGGCCTTTCGCTTATTGGGGCCTGGACTTGGTGGGACCTTTAGCCAAAGCCCCTGGTGGTTTCGAGTGGCTCATTGTTGCCATCGACAAGTTCACCAATTGGATTGAAGCGCAACCCCTAGTCAATCCAAGGGCTGACAATTTAATTAAATTCTTTGATGGAATCATCCATCGATTTGACATACCTCACGAGATCATTACAGACTTGGGCTCTGTTTTCACAAGCGAAGCATCTCAAGATTACTGCGAAAAGTACTCGATTGAGACACATTACGCTTCAGTTTCTCATCCAAAGGCCAACGGACAAGTCGAGAAAGCCAATGGCTTGCTACTGCAGGGTTTGAAGCCTAGACTCTACGAACCACTGAAGAAATATGGTGGAAAGTGGGCTCAAGAATTACCAGCGGTACTCTGGGGGCTCCGCACACAGCCAAGTCATGCGACAGGGCAAACCCCTTATTTCTTAGTCTATAGATCTGAAGCAGTCCTACCTGTTGATCTTCTTTGGCAGGCACCACGCCTGGAGAATTATGACGAACAAGTCGCTCAACAGGAACGTTTTCATGATGTCGATGGCATCGAAGAAGCTCGAGTAGCGGCTCTTATTCAAAACACTCGTTACCTCGAGGGCTTACAACGTTATCATCAACGCTCTGTCCAGCCTCGTTCCTTTGTCATAGGAGACTTGGTATTACGGCGAATACAGAAGACAGATGGCTTGCATAAGCTCATGTCTCGCTGAGAAGGTCCATTCATTGTAAAACAAGTCCTTGGGGTTGGAACATATCGCCTACAAACTCAAGAAGGCGAAGATTTGCCAAATGTTTGGAACATTTAGCATCTACGAAAATCCTATCCATAGCAGTGGATTATAGAATTATTTCATGAACTTTTTTGATCTTCAAGACATCAATAAAGTTATATTTTTACTCGCGCATAACCCTGTGTTCAAATCTCATTTTATTTCATTCAAATATCAGGGACAGTTGTGTTCACAACAACTCAAAAGATGCCACGACTACTTTTTTCACAAAAGCAGGCATCAAGGCTTAGAAGTCCTGGTTAAACTACACTTGCCTACACATGGTAGTTGCTGTTAGTATCAAATCTTTTGTTTCTACTGAAATCCGGCTCTGAGCTTCGTGCCGACTGCATCCGGTTTCAGTACTGCGCTTAACAGGAAATCATCAGATTCACCTTTCATACATCACAACCATATATTCATGCAGTATATAAGTACATACTACTTTTTTACGGCTCTGCATCAGCAACCAATCAATATATCTGTTTAAGCAATAATCTTTAACAGACTTTTGACCCTGGGTCTAGGCACATTATGTACTTTTGCATGATTCTATCAAAACCATCATTTTGGTTTCATATTCATAAGCTAAGTTCAAATTAGCACACAAAGTCAATATTTATCAAGCGACTACTTTTCATATCAATACTTTTGTCTCACAATATCAAAGTTTCATCAACTGTTCTCACACAAGAATCAAAGAGCAAAAGTATTTTCAATTATTACAAGACTTGGTTGCATTATTTTTTCTACTGCAGAGAATTAACTACTTCTTCAGCTAATGGCTCTATCTCTGCTACAAGTGCTTCATACTGTTGATCAGTCAACCCAACCGGCATATACTTCACATCATGCTTGGCAGTTGGGTTGTGAGCCTTGAAAAGTGCCAGGATCCTATTGGTGCAGTCCTTCAAAGTGGCCTTGCAGAATTCCCCCACCAACTCTGGCACTTGGCGAAGACGCTCGACAAGAGAATGGTTACCCGACTCCGCACCTTCAGGGATCAGCAATTCCATGATTGGTTCCACGGCTTCTTCAATCTCTTTCTTCTCAGCCAGCAGGTTGTTGACTTCTTCTTGTTTAAGCTGAGCCATCTTCAATGCTCCTGTCATTTCCTTTTCCATGTCAGTGCGGATCCGGTGTTCTTTAGCGAATTCAACGTCCTTCTTCTCGATCGACGCCTTGAGCTTCTTGACTTCATCCGCTTGGCGCTGGGTCAGGTTATACCAACTAGTGGTTTTACCTTTTTCTTCATTGATTTTCTTCTTCAATTCTGCAAATGCATATTATTCAGTATATTACTTGTTTTAAACTAACGAGACTCATGATCAAGTTTTTGAGTAACTTACCAGCGTTCTCCTTGACCAAAGTGGTCACGCGAATCTCCAATCTACCTTTCACATCATCAAGGCTATCTCTTTGCCTCTGGAGAGCCTGGATATCTTCACTGTATTGTTTCCGTTCTTGCTCGAGTTGTTCACGAGCATCGACGAAGTCTTTCTCCAACTCACGAATGCGGTCTGATAACTTGGCGTCACCAGGCTTCTCCACCACGTCAACAAGCATCTGCGTGAACATCTCAATAAGCACAGCAGACTACTATTTCTTGAATATCACACAACGAGTACAATACTCACCAGAGCGAGACGCAGATGCTGGCGCAGTTCTTCAGCTTCATCAGTATCAGCAGATCCTCTCACTTCAATCTGCAGTAATGGAGAACTATTAGTGGTTTGCAATGATCATATACATCTACCACATAGACAAAGTAACTTACATTTTCAAGATTTTCCACAACATTGGCTGTTGCTTTCACTCGACCAACATCCTCGGGTTGTTCTGCTCCATGGTGGCCTTCAACCTACAGGAATCAACAAGTTAACCACTCCTGCGTCATTCAATACAAGTCATTTGGGTATATACAGCAGTAAGTACCAGATTACTGGTTGAGGCAATATCAAGAGTTGTCTCCCCTGGCAGCGGACCCCCTGGTAGTTCTTGAGTTGTTGTGATGATTTCTTCAGCACCTCCCAACGGACTCTCCACCGTTTGACCTTCAACAACTACACCAGGAAGGCCTTGTTGCTCTAGATCTATAATTTCTTTCGATGCTTCAGCTGCATCACCCTGTCCTGGCACCTCAGCTTGTACAATTTGACGCGCAGCAGATTCATCAATCTTGTCAGCTTGTTGCCCACCTTCAATTCGTAGCACTACTTTCTCCACAGGCTGCTCTGGTACCCTATCAAATAATAAGCTTTGCATAAGAATCAAGATTTTCAAGCATATCAGCACTATATTGAGTAGTTTCACTTACTCTTTGGGTGGTTCTGGAGCTTTCAGTGGCTGAAATTGCAGCTTGAAGATGGGCTTGGTCCGCTTCGAGCTTGTTGTACTCCCAGATGCTGTGCTTGCCAAAGCACTCGAGGAGGATGAACCTTGTACCACAGTAATCCTGTGAGATAACTTGATGCGCTTGCTTGGGTCCTCACATGGCACAGTGTCATCTCCCCTGGACTAGCTTCTGTTGGATCTTTTCTTCCTGGCCACTGCTGGTACATCTGGTGCTGCTACATACAACAAACAATTATTGTTAAATTTCATATTTACATTCATCTGTTTGTGAGTGATCAAGACACTTACTTGCAGTTAGTACTTGGGGCGGTGCACTAGTCTCGGAGTCCTCAACAATTTCATCTTCATCAATGGCCTCTTGGCCCTTGTCTGTCATGGTCCTCTCTGAGGAACTCCTTTCCAGCTCCTCCCATTCACTACGGGTAAAAAGTTCTGTGGGCTCCGAGGCTGTCGCCTATTCACAACAAGACAATTCAAGTTATTGTCATATGCTCCTAGATATCAATATATTCCAAGATACAAGTACTTACTTCCGGTGGAGGGTTGTCCTTAGACAACTCGTTGATGATGACTGGCTTCTCGTTTACATCAGTAAACATCTGCCCCAATTGATGCAGCACTGCTTCATCCGAAATAGCTTCTGGCGCAGTACGGGTCTGATCGGAGTCACCCTCATAATCATAACCCAGGTGATGACGTTCTTGGAGTGGTTGAATCCTTCGCTTCATGAAGTTGAAGGCGATCCCTACTCCAGTGAGTCCTTGATCTTTCAGCTATTGTACCCGCTTCAACAGAGCGGGTACATCCCTGGCCTCTTCCACAGTCGGACGCGAGTTCCAGTTCGACTGGTCTCGGGGAAACCACCCATCCTTTGGTGGACAACTCAACGAGTGGTTCCCTGCTGTTTTTCAATACACAAACATGTGGTTCACCATGATATCAACAAAACGGCATAGTTATTCAAATAAACAAGATATTTGGATATACTCACCGATAGTAAACCATTTGCTCTTCCAGTCGCCGCATGAATCCATGATAGGCATTTCAAACCACTTGGCCTTCATGTTCTGGCGGAACTGAATTCCCGCACCACCAACTACCTCTGTTCGAATATTATTTGGCTGTGGTTTGATGTGGTACAAAGTGCAGAACAAGGCAAGACTGGGTTTGATACCCAAGAACGCTTCATAGGCGTGGACAAAGATAGAAATGTTGAGCACCCTATTTGGGTTGAGATGATGTAATTGCAAGCTATAGAATGCAAGGAATTCCTTGAAGAAAGAAGAGATGGGTAATCCAACCCCTCGCTCACAAAAGGAGATAAACAAAGGAATTTCTTGATTGTTTTCAGTAGGGAAAGGTTGTTTGTAGCAAGACTTCCACTCAAGAGCTACGGAATCTAGAAGCAAACCTTGCTCCACCAATTCAGTGAGGTCGTCGGTGTTCGCTGTACACTTCTTCCAAGCAACAGCTGGGGATGGCGGATCCACAAAGGCAGGCTTCGCTAATGATTCTGGAACCAATGACTTCTTCTTCCCGCCCCTCTTCGAGACAGCATTTCGCTTCGATCCAGACATGTTGGAGCGGATTATGGCTTTGGATTTCTCTCGCATTCACTGACTCCGAAGCTTGGTGACTACTTCAACCAAATCTCAAGCTTGGGGGCTACGGGTTTTTAGTGGACAAAGGATTCAAGGTCGCAGTGCGCTCTGGGGGTGGCGACTATGAAGGCCCGGTGATTGATTTAAGTCCGATGGCCAGATCTATATAACCCTTCGTTAGGGTTACTGTTCACTACAGTGCGGCGGCGCATGGCATTCTACATTCCCGCCTATTTTTTCGGGATAACTTTCCTTAACAGATGGCGGCGAAAATTTCGGACATTCAAGTTTACAACGGATCCAGAAGGATTTACTTTGATCTTTAAATCAAAAAGATTTTTGTTTTAAAGCTCGGGGGCTGTTACCGGATATTTTGGGATTTGATTTCCCGATAATTATGGGACAACTACTCGAGGACCTTCGACTGGTTTTTTTTTCAGGCAAACTACTCGAAGCTCGGGGGCTACACCCAATGGGTGCACCTACTCGATGCACACCATTGAACTACTCAAGATGAAGACAGAAGATTGCTTTTGAACCTCCGACTACTTCAAAAGTACTCGGAGGCTCGGGGGCTACACCCATTGGGTGCATCAAAAGATGCACTCCAATGGAACTACTCGTCAAGAGAAAATTGAGCGTCTTGAGCTTAGCTCCAGTTATTCAAGATTTGAAGCAAAGGCCCAAGATGCTCGGGGGCTTGTGGGACCAGGATCCCTAGGGCCACTTATCCAGAGGATTAATCTACTCGGCAGAGAGGAGTTTGATCCGACTACTTCAAACCAGTCGGCTATGGTGCAAGACGGCGTAGTAGATTGGAATAACTAGTCGTGTACTGATAGAAAACTCCCCAAAGCATCATGTTGTAGTTATCCATGTTGTATACGACTAGGATTGTACAAACCGACTTGTAACCCTGCCTCCCAGACTATATAAGGTGAGGCAGGGACCCCCCTCAAAACCAAGTAACACCACACGTGCAATACATTCAAGCACACAAGACGTAGGGCATTACGCTATTCGCGGCCTGAACCTGTCTAAATTGTGTTGTTCGTGTACTTTCGCTCCTAGAACTCGGCGAGACCCACACAAATCTACTCCCTGGGTATCCCCAGATAGCCACATAAATATTGTAAGAGTGAGTCTTGTATCAAGTTTTAGTGAATAAAGAGTTGAGTTCCAATATAGTGTTTGTCGATCGTTCTCGAGTGAAGGTTTCCTCGTAATAGTGTGGGTATAGGGTTCAAAGAAGAAGTGGTATCACAATGTAAGGTCGGGGCAGTGATTTCTCAACGGTTAGTGACTCGAGCGCTACGTCAATTTCCGTTGTCAGCTCTGCAGCTCTTTGTCGTCAGTTAATGCCTCGAGCACGGCATCGATTTCCACTGTCTGCTCCAACCTGTCCTGGATTTCTACTTGCTTAAGCTCTTTGTCGTCAGTTAAGGTCTCCAGCACAGCGTCAATTTTTGCTGCCAGCTGCTCGGCGCCATTGAAATCGTCCAAAGGAACTTTGTCAAGCGCTTCAAAGAACCATTGATAGTCAAATGCGATTGTTGAATACTGAATATAAGAACAGAATACCAAACTATATACACACTAATTAGTAAGAAAAAAGTTAAAGGAAATTCGAGCTGGTCATGTTCCCCACTACGAAAAGAATAATTCGTGATGGAGATTGATGGTGCTGGGTGTGTGAACCCGTGCTATTTGTTTTTATGTCTTTGTTGCAAAGTAATACCTGGCGACTTTTATCTTCACGATGTAGATTAATGAAGGAGTGAGGTGGCGTGAACCTAAGTTGCAAGTTTTGCTATCTCTGCACTGTACAAATGCTTTTTTGCTGGTGATTCTCTGGTCATGAAGAAAATAATGTAGGATTTTAAATAGCACTCGTTGCAGTTTTGATGTCTTGAGTAGCCATTTTTTTTACTTAGTAGTACTAATTAGACTGCATCCTTGTTGCTTCGATCGAGAGATCTGGCTAGTTTGGCACCTGGCCGGATGAGTGCCTTTTGGAGAAGAAAGCCAATTGGTTGTCTGTTTTCTCTGTTGCTCTCTAGCTTGGAGAAGAAAGCCGATTGCTTGTCAGTTTTCTATGTTGCCGTCTAGCTTGGCGAGGTGCATGTGGGCAAATTAAGATTTGCTCTTATCTCGATTCATTTTTTTTTGCCGTCTTATTGGAAACATGTGATGAAAATTTCGTGCGGATAACCACCATTTTCATGCTCCGAAACACCTGGCCGGATGAGTAACAGATACTAGTTCCGGTGCAGTACCAGCCACCAACAAATAGTACTCAAATAGCAATATACTTTTGCACTGGTTTAGCTACTACACTAACAACTAGGCCGTGTGATCGTATAGGCCCCTGATGACGGCCATGAGCTTGGCCCTCTCGGGGCTGAACATGTCCCTCCTCCTCCTCTCCGCCAGCTCCCGCAACAAGCGCACGTCCTCGCGCAAGCGCGCCACGAATTCATCGATGGACTTCTTTTCCTCCTCGTCTTCGCTCTCGTCCTCCGGCGGCCACTCGATGTCTCGATCGCCACGCCACCGTCGTCGCCCTCGACATCCTCCGGCGCCGCTGGCACCGGCGGCGTTTGCGCTGCTTTTGCTCCTCGTGCATCTGGGCGACCTTTTCCACCTTCGCGTCGTCGTCTACGCCGGGCTTCGTGCAGACGACGGTGGCGGCGGCCTTGATGTCCTCCATGGCTATTCGCACGTAGGGTTACGCTTGTCGATCGATGCTGGATGATCCTCGGGGTACCCGGCCTCTCGGTTATATTTACCTGTACAAGTAGACATGTCAGCGCGGCGTGACCTTCTTTTTTTTTTTGATGTAAGCACCGGGGGGGACGAAGAGTCCCCACCTGAATATATTAGCCACTGATCCCGGTTGGACCGGTGATGGCAGGAGTTGTTTACATCAGGTCATATTGCAGAAAAGATGGGGGAAGGTGAAGGCGCAGACCGGTGACCTTCTTCTGTTACAAATCGGATTGGGCGGCGACCCGTGCAGGCTCCAAGTCGATCGGTATTGCATATAGGGATGGTAATAGATTATGGCTCTTATATTCACTTTACAATTCTAATTTATTTTAACTTAAAAATTAATTAGTAGTATTTTGATTCAATTTTTATTAAGTTTGATTCTTAAAATTGCTGGACTAAATTTTAAGGCTCTTTGCCACACCGAAGCTCTTTGCCACACCTTCGGTGCAACCAAACGCATCGGTAAATGCCTATATATATATATGGTATTATCACACCGCCAAGACACGTATGCTAAAATAAAGTTGAATGGTAAATTGATAATGCTGTTTCTTTCCCTTTTTTTTCTACCACCCTTCACATTTTTTTCTAGGACGTCCTTTTTTTTCGAGTTTCTAGGACGTGCACCTCCTCCTGACTTTTTTTGCTGGCTCTCTTTTTTTTTACTTTATTATCGAATTTATTGATTCGATATTTTACAAGAAATAGTGTTGATTACTTACCACTTTTCACATGTTTTCCTTTTAGAATGATCCCTCTCATGACTATTTTTTTGCTGAAATTTTTGCACTTTACTTAATTTGTTACTTCAATATTTGTACCAGAAATGGTGTTGATTCAATATTTTCTTGGTGAATAACGAATTCCTTTCACAAATCTTTTTAACTTTTTTTAGTGATTCGATCCCTTAATCTGAAACTCGTTAATTCATATTTTCAGAATAAATATTGGTTCAACATTTTCCAAAATTCGTTGTGTTAATATTCATTCAGTCGTGACATGTGCTTATTAATATCATGTCTATTCTTATAACAACTAGCAAGAAAGAACACGCTACACGGAGTACATAGAAAATAAGACTTTATGATAGGCGGTAAAAAGAATTAACAAGGTCAACGTCCAAAGATCAAATCAAATTAGAAACATCTTAGCATGGGCAGGTGAATTGAGACGGATCGAGTCCTTCCCCACCCCACGATCACCCACTCCCTCCGATCCTCCTTTCCTTTATAGCACGGGCCCGGGACGGACGGCCACTCCTCTTTGGACTCGGCGGCCCGATCAATGCCTCGTGCGGGAATGGAGGCCAGCGGATCAATGCGCCTCACCGCCGCCCACGTCGTCTTGCTCTGCTCGCTGCTGCGGAGCGCGGCCGGCGGCGGCGGCTCCGGGAGGCAGGCGTCGTCGTACGTCGTGTACCTCGGCGACCACCCGCGCCGCGACGGCGGCGGCGCCGTGTCGCCAGAGGAGGCGTCCCGGATGGCCGCCGACTCGCACCACGACCTCCTCGCCGCCGTCCTAGGAGAGTAAGCGCCCTTCCCGCCGCCATTGCCGTTACCGATTTGCTATGTCAGTTACTCAGTTCTTGAGGTGTGGGAGAGGAGGAACTCACTGACTGACCAACCGTGCGGATCGATGCAAATGCAGCAGGGAGAAGGCGCGAGAGGCCATCTTCTACTCGTACACCAAGAACATCAACGGCTTCGCCGCCTACCTCGACCCCGCCGCCGCCGCCGAGATCGCGAGTGAGCCACAGCCACCGACTGATCATCAGTTCATCACGTGCTTCGTCTGAAATTTTGTTTCTTATTAGTTGATTTCACATGAACGTGGTGTCATCCATGCGTTTCAGAGTACCCCGGCGTGGTTTCGGTGTTCCCAAACAGGGGCCGGAAGCTGCAGACGACGAGGTCGTGGCAGTTCATGGGGCTCGAGAAGGACGGCGACGTCCCGCCGTGGTCCGCCTGGGAGACGGCCAGGTACGGCGAGGACACCATCATTGCAAACCTCGACTCAGGTGGGTATACACTGTTCGTCGTCAGAAATAAACTCAAACTAGTGTTTTAATTTAATTAGTACCCATTGCGATCTTGTTAATATTTCTCTCAATGTACGTGATGAACCAACCAAGGCGTGTGGCCGGAGTCCAAGAGCTTCAACGACGGCGAAATGGGGCCCATCCCTGACAGCTGGAAAGGCATCTGCCAGAACGAGCACGACCCCAACTTCCATTGCAACAGGTCCGTCGATCGTGTTTGTTCGTCGATTTTGATTCAATTCAACTATTTATTACTATCGTTCGCCATTCATCCAGCAAGCTCATCGGCGCGCGCTACTTCAACAAGGGCTACGTGGCGGCGGCCGGCGGCGCGCCGCTCGACGCGGCACTCCGGACGCCGCGCGACGAGAACGGGCACGGCACGCACACGCTGTCGACGGCGGGCGGCGCCGCCGTGCGCGGCGCGGCGGCGTTCGGCTACGGCGCCGGCACGGCGCGCGGCGGGTCCCCCCGCGCGCGCGTCGCGGCGTACCGCGTCTGCTTCCGCCCCGTCAACGGCAGCGAGTGCTTCGACGCCGACGTGCTCGCGGGCTTCGAGGCCGCCATCGCCGACGGCGCGCACGTCATCTCCGCCTCCGTCGGCGGCGACGCCACCGACTACCTCGACGACGCCGTCGCCATCGGCTCGCTCCACGCCGTCAAGGCCGGCGTCACCGTCGTCTGCTCCGCCAGCAACTCCGGCCCGGACCCCGGCACCGTCACCAACGTCGCGCCGTGGATCCTCACCGTCGCCGCCAGCTCCGTCGACAGGGAGTTCCCGGCCCTCGCCGTCTTCAACCACACGCGGATCCAGGGACGGAGCCTCTCGGAGAGGTGGCTGCACGGGAAAGGCTTCTACCTCATCATCAATGGCGCAGACGCCGCAGCTCCTGGCACGACGACGAAAGACGCGTAATAATTAAGAACTAACAATCTTTCAGCTGATCATAAGAACGCAAGAATTTCCATTTCCATTTCTACCGTTGCAAGGTGCAGTGTGTTGAACTTGTGTTCATGGCTGTGCAGGGAGGCGTGCTTGCTGGGGTCGCTGGACCCGGGGAAGGCGAGGGGGAAGATCGTGGTGTGCGTGAGAGGGGCCACCACGAGGGTGGAGAAGGGCGAGGCCGTCCGGCGTGCCGGCGGCGCAGCCATGATCCTCGTCAACGACGAGGCATCCGGGAACGACCTCCACGCCGACCCGCACGTGCTCCCGGCCGTGCACATCTCCTACGCCGACGGGCTCACGCTCTCCGAGTACCTCAAGAACACCAAGTAATTAAGCCACTAGTGGCTACTGGCTAGTCGATCAATTTTTTTTTCATTTTTTTACAAAAACAAGTGTTCAGTAAAAAGCGTCATTTCTTCGCTGAAACTGCTGCTGAGGTTGTGTGCTTGTGCAAAGGGTTCCGTCCGGCTTCGTCGTCAAGGGGAGGACGATCCTCGGCACGAGGCCGGCGCCGGTCATGGCTGATTTCTCGTCGCAGGGGCCCAACATCGTCAACCCCGAGATCCTGAAGGTGATTTCCATGCATGGCGCAAACTCGATCACTCTTTGTTCATGATCGCCATGATCGAGCTTGTTGATGCAACGTAACTCTGAATTGGATTGACGGGTTCGTTCGCAGCCGGACGTGACGGCGCCGGGGGTGAGCGTGATCGCGGCGTGGACCGGCGCGGCGGCGCCCACGGACCGGCCGTACGACCGGCGGCGCGTGGCGTTCAACATGCTCTCCGGCACGTCCATGTCGTGTCCGCACGTCTCCGGCATCGCCGGCCTCATCAAGACCCTCCACCCCGACTGGAGCCCCGCCGCCATCAAGTCGGCGATCATGACCACCGGTAAGCAGCAAGCTGCTCACCACGCCGGCGAACACCCTGCCGCCGCCACCGCCAACGCTAGCTCTAGCTAATTAACGAGTTAATTAATCGAGCTGTTTAATTTGTTTCTTCCTCCTCTCGCCGTCGCCGCAGCGACGGACCTTGACGCCGAGCGGAAGCCGCTGACGAACTCGTCCCACGCGGCGGCGACGCCGTTCAGCTACGGCGCTGGGCACGTCCTGCCGAGCCGCGCGCTGGACCCGGGGCTCGTCTACGACATGACCGTCGTCGACTACCTCGACTTCCTCTGCGCGCTCGGGTACAACGCGACGGCCATGGAGACCTTCAACAGGGGCTCCTTCGTGTGCCCTAGCCCCGGCGCCGCCATGGCGCTCCAGGACCTCAACTACCCGTCGATCACCGCGCACGGCCTGCACGCCGGCGCCACCGCCACGGTGCGGCGCAGGGTCAAGAGCGTCGGGACGCCGGGGACGTACACGATCGCCGTCATCAGGGAGCCCGAAGGGGTGCACGTGGCGGTGGCGCCGACGATGATGGTGTTCAGGGAAGCCGGCGAGGAGAAGGAGTTCGAGGTGAGCTTCACCGTCAGGAGGGACCCGGCCCCGGTGGCGGGCTACACGTTCGGCGCCATTGTTTGGTCTGATGGGAGCCATCAGGTGAGAAGTACGCTGGTAGTGAAGATCCAGGGGGAGGATTGACCTAGACATTTTGTGTCTTGATAGTTTGAATTAGGAATCTAGGTAGTGGAGAGAAGGAAAAAGATAGGTTCTAGTGGCTTTTGATCGTTAGGAGAGGATAAATGTGGTGTGGACTTGGATTTAACCATTGGTTAAATAACACAGCAAAAGAATTGGATTGGTTCAGAGTGTTTTGGTTTTGGATCCATCTTATGTCAGTACAGTAATTCAAAATTCAGATTCTTGGAATTTGTTTTGCGAGTTTCTTCTCCTTGACTGGGCTTTTGTTTTAAGTAGGCGCTAGGTCAACCTAAACTTCCATTAAAGGATTTAAAGGTGAGGGTGAGGTGCTTACGTCCAAGCTCTGAGAATTAGGAGAGAGGGGAAAGACGGAAGCTACGGCATTTAAAAAAAACAAAAATGAGAGAGAGAGCTTCATGTCATTTTTACAAGTTTATTTATCACTCGCATTGGTTTTAAATATCTGATGTTTATGATTGTCTCGACAATATTTGAATTTTTACTATGGTCATATTGTTTGGATCTTTTACTATAAAAATAACTTGGTATAGAATATGAAAATCACGAGTATACATTTGTCTTGAACTACATTCATAACCTTATAAATTTATTATTGTAACGAAAAATATGTTATAGTAGAAAGTAATGGTCCAAGTTACACATTGATGGTTATGAAAAGAAAACAAAATTACCAGGTAATGGCAAAGTGAGTAACCCCAAAGGGCCGCACAATTCTCCCAACATAATGTTCGGGTCCAGTTATTCACATTCGTGCTGTTGCTTGCAAGAAGTTTTAATAAACAAAAAGGCTGCGTGCTACATTATTGCTACATTTTAGTATTTTACGCTAGTGAAGTGGTAAGAAAAACAGAAAAGCAGTTTGGGCAGGTCTCAGGTTAGGCCGTTGTTTTGGGCTTGCTCTTGCTAGGCTTGTCCAGGTCCGCCCAAATATTCAACCAAGCCTACTTCCTTGGGCCGGGCTGTGAGTGGGGTTCGGGCAATATGATAATATGATGTCATTAATAGCCCTTTATGTTCAGGGGTGAGATTTTTCTGACACGTCCTGAGTTAATCATGACTGGAGTTCAATCGAAGAAGAGTGTCCAAATACATCACAATAAAAGTATATAAAAAATACACCACATTAATAATTACTTAAACTTTTATCTAGACCCTTTTCAGCCTGAAAACTTTGCGGTGGTTAAGGCTGTAGGGTTAATTGAACCCATAATTTTTTTTGAGCAAAATTGAACCCATAAATTCAGCACTATGTAATGTACACTATCTCAATTCCACGTCAACATAAACCCATTCCATTGTCGGCAGCGCATTCCTGCCGGCTTTTCTGGTCCACGAATTGTCTATGGCTGAGCGCTCCGAAGTCCAAAGCGTAAATTCCGAAGGCAAGTAGGCGACCAACAGAGGCCCCCGTGCCGTGCTCTGCTCTACTCATGGCAGACCATCGCCTGGGAAGACGCGGGGAAGAAATTCTGGAGATCTAAAGCCCCGCACGCACCAAGGGGAACCGCGAACTACAGGTCAACATCAAATCGACTTCTTCCTGCTTCAGGAATTGGGGAACTTTTCTTCAGTCGCATCTTGATTTCTTGGTCGGACTGTCGGAGTCCTCTTCGTCTGCTCGAAGAGAGGTTCTTGCTTCGTGGTTGCTTACTTTTTCCAGATTCGCTTCTGCAGTGTTGAGTGCCATTTGTTGAGTTGGAGGCCAGAGCTTCGCGGCGGCGCCGGCGAAGATGAGCAGCAGAGACGGTGCTAGCAGCGGGAGGGCCTCAGGTGATGCAGAGCAGCATTGACTTTCTTACCATTCTTCAGAACTGCACTATTCGCCCTTGCTTCCCCTGTAAGCAATGTCTTGGATGAAGCAGAGTTGAACTATTGATAAAAAAAAGAAGATTTGAACTGAGGAATATTCACTCCTGCGTGTGTTTACTGAACATCAATTGCTAACCAGACACAAAGACATGCTATTTCTTAGCACTTGCGACTTGCTCTAACAATTCTGTTCATACCCATTGTTATGCACTGTACTGTACTTCATACTCTCACGTTTCCTTTCCCTAATTCAGATAAGATGAGGAAGCTCAGAGAGTTGCTGCACAAGAGCGACAACCGCATATGTGCTGACTGCAGTGCACCTGATCCCAAATGGGCGTAAGTGCTCGACTTCAAATTGCTAGTACTTCCTCACATGGCAAGGGTTGATATGTATTAGTACTGAGACATATGATTGAAAATTAGAGTTTGTGTGATTATCAATAGATTTTTTGTGTGTGTGTGTAATTCTTCATTGCCCCAGTGTTATGTATAGTCATTGGCCAAGCCAATCTTATACCAACATCTTTGATTCGTTGACTACTTGACACATTTCATAATAACTCTCTTCGTACCTGCAGATCGGCTAATATCGGAGTATTCATATGCTTAAAATGCTCTGGTGTTCACAGAAGCCTTGGGACACATGTTTCAAAGGTCCATTGCCACTAGAAATAATGTTATGCACTCATAGTATGTTAGTGAGGTTCTTATGTTGCAGTGAGTTGTAAGGCAAGCTTCTTAACAGAAGCAAAACATTTTAAATGGCAGGATGGCTACTATGCATTTTAATTTACGAAAGGAAATTCATAACTCCTTTTTCATAATTGCAATGCATTGTAGCAGCATGAAGGAATGTTCTGACTGAAACTAACATATGCTTGAGACAGGTTCTGTCAGTCACTCTAGATCAATGGGCTGATGATGAAATTAACTCAATGATAGAAATTGGTGGAAACTCTTACGTCAATGCTATATATGAAGCATTTCTGCCAGAGGGCTACCACAAACCACATCCGGATTCTAGCCAAGAAGAGAGAGCTGATTTCATTAGGTAAATGGCACACAATAAGAAAATATTTTGCTTGGGAAGTCTTATTAAAAATTATGATTCTTTCATTGACTTACTAAATTTATTTTTGACAACACTAGCTAGTTATTCAGTTTGAAATGTGAGAAGCAATGTCCTTTGTCTCAGCTACTATACCTGACAACATTACCTAGTGTCTAATTTACACTTTACAAGTTCATTTTAAAGATCTTTGCATGCAACCAAAGTATAAATTATAGGGCTTTTATGCAATTAAAGCCACTACCTGGTATGGTAACTGGCGTAACTGCTGAACACTGCTAGTTTTTGCAACCTCTCAGATCAAAGTATGAGTTGCAAGAATTTCTGAAGCCAAGCCTAAGGATAGTTTCTAGCAAGAGCTTTTTGGACACTACCGATTCTCGAAAACATATGGGCAGCAAAGTTTCTTATTCTTCAAGTTTCAACAGTGAGGTAAGTCTGACTTAATCTGGAGTTATAAGTTTGGCCATATAAGATAGCCAATTTTGACATTTAAGTATTTGATGTTCTTTTGAGCATCCTTTGGTTTCTATGTTTTGCAGGTTGGCATGGTTGAGTTTATTGGGATCCTAAAAGTTAAAGTAATAAGAGGGACTAAATTAGCTGTAAGAGACTTTATAAGTAGTGACCCCTATGTTGTACTGACCCTTGGGCAGCAGGTATTACATTTCACAAAACTTCACTAGTCCTACAAGCGGATGGTTCCTTCCTGATTGTTTGCTCGTATCTCACATTCAGACAGTATAATAGCATTATTCTCTGCAGAAAGCAAAGACTTCTGTGATTAAACGTAATCTGAATCCTGTTTGGAATGAAGAGCTTAAGCTGTCAGTTCCTCAGAAATACGGACCTGTCAAGCTTGTAAGTCCATCCTCACTATCACCGACCTCTTAAACTTCAGGTCCATAAGTACATTGACGGCATCTAAAGAACTCATTTTATCTCTTTGTTAATCAGCAAGTGTTCGACCATGACATGCTATCAAGGGACGACATAATGGGCGAGGCCGAGATTGACCTGCAGCCAATGATCAGTGCTGCTATGGCTTTCGGAGACCCTGATCTCCTGGGGGACATGCAGATTGGTAAGTGGCTCAAGTCGCCGGACAACGCGCTGGCTAGGGACAGCGCTGTAAACGTTGTCGGTGGCAAGGTGAAGCAGGAGGTCTCACTGAGGCTGCAGAACGTGGAGTCCGGGGAGCTGGAGCTGGAGCTAGAGTGGATACCTCTAACCCAGTAAAGTTCACTTGTCAGGTTACTAGATACTGTCTAGCGAACACCCCCTTAACATTTCTTAAATTTGACAAATTGTGAACATGTCTTCCATCATTATTGAACTATAGGTTTGAGAATTATTTCTAGGTTTTCAACTTTTTTGGGAGGGGTGATGAGAGCTCGGTGCTCTCACCCGGTACAGGGCGCTTCGTCTGTTGTCAGCCGCGGTGGTTCAACAGGTAGTGATGTGATTCCGGTTTTATCCCTGCACTGCAGTGACATACTGACATCCCGAGAATTCTCCCTCTCCAGTAGAGCTCTTGATCTTAGATGTAAAACTCAGCCTTGTTTGCCATGTGTCTGATTTATGTATGTTATATACATCTAGTTTATTCCTCTTCTTTATTGATATATGAACGGCAGAACTCTTGCCAGTTCTTGGTTCAATATACATCTGGTTGATAATGCAGTTTGCGTGGTGTTTCAAATACAAACAAAAAAATCCGATGTTTTTCAGGTTTCAAAATTGTAGGCACAAGGCATAAGTTCGATTTGCATTCTCGGTTCTGACAATATAATAATCAATTTCCTGCATTAGATTGACATAGAGATTTTTTTACCTGTTATAAGTACCTGTAATAAGAGTAAACTGTAACAAGGAACAGTTTGTAGCAGATAACAACTGTACCTTTGATACTGGTGTTTAGACATACAAGTCATCCTACTAGGAATATGTTGAGACGTTCTATTAACAATAACATGAACATCATGTCATCATGATCAACAAGCAACCAATGAACACAACTACTTTTATCTGTCATTCATTTCCAGCCTCTTCAGGGCTGATCTTGTCCTAACACTTGAAGAATAACCAGCCTTCACAGTCCTCACTCATCGTCTTCCTCATTTTCGTCAATCCCTACCCAACGAGTGAATGCAAACAGAAATTCCTTGAAGGTCACCATGCCATTCTTGTCCCAATCCATTTCCTCTGGTGCCATGTATAAAGGTTAAACATCAGGACTGGGAAACCACAATGAGTTTCACAACAGCAACAGAAATTATGAAATTGTAAGTTTTAGATTTTACAAATTTAAGTGACAAACTTAATATCAAGCTGCAACCTTTTGTTAATAGGTATTTTATAGTCTTTATAGGGGCATTAGGAATCTCATGGCACATATTCTGTATCTTTTGAGAAGTACATTTTTAAATGACAGGAAGTGGTCAACAAACATTAGGAAGCTTGTCATTTTCCTGAGTAGGTGTCTTTCTTTGCAAAGAGGCATTTATTTAAAGACTCCTCTTTTTCCAGGTCTACCCCTTTCCAGCTTTACCCTCTCAGAAAAGACTAGTAGGTAGCAGATACTGGTCCAAACCAGAAGAAAATGTGGTGGCTCAATTCATAAAAGACTCTTCAATAAAGACTGGTAGTGGAGCTACCAAGAAATGGAAAACTCACCAAATCTTTTCATGGCTATACGCCCAGATGAGCGCTCTCCTGTTGTGGTCTCATTTATTGCTTGTATCATCTCATCCTTGCTCACGTACCCATCTTTGTTCTTATCCAAGAAGACAAATGCATCAACCAAGGTCTCAAAAGTTGCCTCAAGATTTCCTAGTCCCATCTTTATCTTCTGTGAAGTAGGTCAAGGGAACAGGAAAGCACCTGACAGAAACAATATAGGAGATCTAAAGTAGAACCTAAATGCAGGAACAGGTACATTGTGATGAAATTTTATCAAAACAGATTTTCTTTTGACACAATTCGGCAGCATGGACTGTGGCAGTAAGAGCCGCATTTAATTCTATAAGCGAACCACCGACTTTTCTGTTGAACATTAAGTAGATTTATCAAACTAAATTACACCGGCATACCTCTGTAGCAATACTACGCAATGTGACAATAATACTAAGGAAACAATCAGGTTGCTACTATATGTGAATTATATGAAATATGAAGGATACTGCTTCTGAGACAGCTGGTTCATTGAGAAGATAAACAAGGCACAGAAAAACAATGAACTCATTGAACTTCATGCCCATATCTTCATTTATATCACAAGCTTCAAAGAGATCACATATCTCCTCCTCTGTGAATGAGATTTCCAGCTTTTGAAAACAGTGCTTCAGTTCTTCTTTGTCTATTTCGCCATTGGAATCTTCATCTGCACAAGAAAAGGCAAATCACTTCCTGAGACATGAGTGAGACTATGAAAAACAGATAAAGCCCAGAATAATCGTCTCCGTTAGCTCCAGTTAATGAATATTCGTCAGAGCACAACATTTCTTCCACATGGCTAGTTTAGATTACTGGCCTGTGTCATCGTGATTTCTTTTTAAGTACAAAAGGTAGAAATGAGATGCCATAGTTCTCTACCTTACAGGTTACAGCCATTGTATTATATATTTTAATGCTTAGGAGTCATAAATGTGATGGTTTAATGAAGAAATAGAAGCATACAGGACCAGAGTTGGTCATGACTCATGAGAAGAATTTTATGCGAAAGAGCATTTAATGGGTTACTCAAACTGTCAGGTCTGATTCTGAATCTTGAGAATACTATTGGTAATACACGCTCCAGCCGACCATCATCACATCACAGGATTGACCCCATCCAAATTTTAGAAACTATGCGCATGAAAGGATATTTATAGAGTTACTGGAGGTTCAGAGCACAAGCAAAGGTGTAGAACTCACCAAATTGCTCGAAGATTGTCTTGCATTTTCTAAAACTCTCGTCGATTTTGGGAAACTTCATGACAATACTATCAAACGATCTCAGTGAAGTTCCATGTGACGCTCTCTTCTGCATGGCATCCACCATCTTCAACTCCAGCTTTGAACCATGGAAACTCCTCTTGTGGGTATCCTGCCGTCCAAGTACAGCCCCCATGCTAGTAGTTCAGATAACGACCCTTACAAAGTTCAGTGAAAGACGTCCCCAGTCGGCTACACACGGAGCAGCTGAAATCCGAAAATGAACAGCAACCGAATTAAGCATCACCGCTCAGACATGGCATCTGTTCAGCTAGCACAATACTCTGCGAGTACTGGAAGCGATCGTGACACCGAACAAGGCGGCTGTCTGAAACACTGAACTCCAAACAAACAGGCCAAGTCACAAGAACAGGATTTTCACCATCATAGGAAACAAACAGTAACTCCAAACAAACAGCGCTTGCAAGCAAGAGATCATATATTAACAGTAGAAACAGTAGCACATACATCCATAGGAAACAAACAGAGTAACTTAATAATAAATGATACATCAAGATTTAAATATCCGTGTTCCATGTGCCCGATTCCACCCTGAGGAAAAGGGGAATCCTAGCCCGTTCGTTCCCAGAGCGCCACCGAATCCACCAAGACAAATAAAGAAACAAGAAATTGCGGAATCAATCGGCGATGAGAAGGGGGACGGAGAAGACGGCAAGAAGAGGAGCGCTTGCCTGGAACGCCGCCCCCCCCCCCGTCCGGCACCGAAAAGAATCCGGGAAGAGCGGGATCAGCGAGGTGGTTCACGCGCGGAATCCAGCGGGCGCGCGGAATCGGGAGGGGAAAGGTGGGAGCTTTGGCCTGTGGGAGGAGAGAATTCGCAGGGGGGATGATTCGAGCCGGCTGAGCTCAGCAGCAGCAAGAGCAGCGCAGAAAGAGGGGGCGAAGCTTTTGTGCTGGTGCTGGTGTGGAGAGCAGCAGCGTGCGGCGGCAGCACGGCAGGTGCCGAGGCTGCTGGCCCCTGGCGTTCCTCTCCACGCGGGGGCGGTGGGCCCACCGGTGGCTGCGCGTCGCCGACAGGTGGGCCCACCGGTGGTTCCGCTTCGCTGACGTGTGGGGTCCCCTTTGCCGAGGGCGGTGGGGAAGCGTCGCTTTGGCGACACGAATGGCTCTGTAGCTTGGGCGCTGGGATGACCGATGACTTCACTTCAGTCGCCAAGATAACCACGCTGCTGGCGTGGATGAACCGGGGATGTTGACACCTCGGCTCCTGGTTCAGGAATGTTTCAGTTTGAATCACCTGTAGCGTTTCTCGTTTTTAACACTATCCGGAAGAACCACCTAAAAGGGTATTTCTCCCATTTCTGATTCACCAAACGTTTCAAGGGAAAACCACAGAATCACTAGAGAAACGTTTCTCCAAGAATCTGGGGATGTACAAGTATAAAAAAAAGAATCTGGGGATGTACCAAACGCGTCTAGGCATGCAATTTCGAATCGAAAACAGGATAAGCACCTCTCTTTTTTTTACTAAGAAACAAGCAAAAGGGTATTCACTTGTTTCTGGTCCACTTCTCATTTCAACTATCATCTCTCTTAAAATCAAAATCTATCCAAGGAGCCAAACGATTTCACAAAAATACTACTACTGATTCATTTGAGGAACATTTCAAGAGAGAAGTAAAATCCAAAACATTTCTATGAACCGTACCGAGACCTAAGTGTGGGCTTGCAAAGTATCATCGAGCCACACGTCCAAAATAGAGCACCCAGCATGAACGCCAAGTTGTGGCTTGTGGGTGCCTAGGCACGAGTGAATGCGAGGCGGATGGGAGGGGTTTGGTTCAAAGAGATGGGTCAAGGGATAGTGGTAGAAATGGAATTTCATAGCTATAATGAATGAGATGTTGACTGGGATGATGACGAGAAAGACAGCGTGACGCTCCACGTCAGTCCAGAGACGAAAATAAGCCGGTTGCAAAAGTTTTAGGATGAGAACGGTCGTTCTCATAGCTGACGATAAAATGAGTTTTCGACAATAGTTAGAGAATAATGTTGGCTATCCCGCCTTATTAAAACAAAGCTATATGTATCCAGTGTGTGTTTTTTAAGCATGGGACGTCTTTTATTAAAAATAAGAAAAAAAGTTTGTCGGTGTTGAGATTGGTCGCCCAACCCTTCACCAATCAAAATGCGTTGTGTCCTATCTCCCGATGGTTGATGCAAGAGCTAATACAGAGACGCGAGGTTTTATTCTGGTTCCGGCTGCGGGGCCGTACATCCAGCAGAGTGCGCTCACGGCGCTGTATTATCTTGCACCGGGGTGCTTGTAGAGGGGGGCTACAAGCGAGGCGAGAGAGGAGAAGAGATCTCCAAGTCCCTGGTCGGGTTGATTGTGGCGAGTGCCAATATCGTGTGTGGGTGACGATCGTGCGCGCGTTCTGTTCTCTGGCCCCTCTCCCCCCTGAAGGGCGCCCGCCTCCTCCTTTTATAGACCAAGGGGGAGGCGGTTACAGGCGTGGGAACAATGGACTGCTACAATTAAGGCGTACGGGTAGTCGTGGCGTCGGGCCTGCGTTCGTCCTTGCTCCTAGCGCGGGTTGTGGCCATGCTCTGACTTTGGCGGGCGTCATGGCAGCTCCTGTGCTTGTCCGGGAGTGGCCTCGAGGGGTGGCTCGGCCGTTGTCTGTGCCTGGTCGTCGTTGGCATGCCCGTTCGAGGGTGTCCCCGCTCCCATTCGAGGGTGTAGTTGTTGGGGAATGACGGGAGCAGGTAGCACACTGCGATGGAATGACATCCGCCCGTTTGCACAGGGCTCCGCACGCCCGCACAATCACTCGCAGGCCTGCACAGTGATGGAGAGTCCGCACAGTGGCGGGAGCAGGTGGCACAGTGGGCCTGACCGTGTCAGCGGCGTAGAGTGGAGTGTGATTCACCTTTTGACTTCGGCGCCTGGTGTCAGGGCGTGGGCATTAAATGCCGTTGTCAGTCAGGATGGTTGGGCGCGCCTGCAGTGGGTCGAGGGGAGGCCTCGAGCGAGGCGGAGGTGGTCGCTCGCTCGAGGGGGGCGGAGACCCTCGAGCGAGGCGGAGTTGGCACAGTACTTGCTCGAGGGGGGCAGAGATCCTCGAGCGAGGCGGAGACGGGGCATTCACCCGGAGTGCCTTCGATGGCAGAGTCCGGGCGGGTGCTGGGCCGTATTGGACCGCGGTGGGCCGCAACGCGCGTTTGGGTGTTTTGCGTTTTTTTGAAAGTGATCACCCCGATGATTAGGGGACCCCTTATGGCCGTCCGCAACAAAGTTGTTACGAAAAACACCACGGAAGACCCACAACGAAAGGACGGCTAACCTATCAATCGTCGTCTGACACAAGGAAGACAAATGGCTTGTTTTGGTTGCCCAATTTGGGGTGTGTAAAGTTAGCAAAATGCACTGTAGCATTTCGTTAGTATTTGACAAAAATTGTCCAAATATTGACTAATTAGGCTCAAAACGTTAATCTCGCAAAGTACAACTAAATTGTGCAATTAGTTTTTGATTTCATCTACATTTAGTACTCCATGTATGTGCCGGTATTTTGATATGATGTAAATCTTTTTTTTATATAGCGGAATTTGGGGACAAACTTTGGGAACTAAACATGGTCAAAGAACCGGTGAAACATGCCCTAGCCCATAGTCTAGCCTACTCCAAGATCATGGGAACAAGTCATGAACCACGAGAAAAATAAATTAGTTGAAAAATATGATCTCATGTGCTTAAACTCAAACCTACATGAAAAATAAACCCGCCCGGGCTCGATCCCCCCGGCTGCGTGCACGGTGAGAGGCTGCCCCTCTGCGGCGCGTCTCACGCCGCCAAGGTGGCACCGGTGGGCCCCTCCGTTGGCTTTATCGTGAAAAAAACTCATACCTACGGAGTAATCATTTTCGCTTTCCGAGAAACATCTTTGATCCAATATATAAAAATATATATTAATATTTATGGTACATAATAAATATCATTAGATAGTTTTTTAATAAATTTATTTAAAAATTAAAATATTGCACATATTTTCTACAAATCAAAGCAAAGTCGTGGCACGGAAACTACCTACATTTAGGGACGGAGGGAGTAGGTGGCAGATGTTTTCTCCCTTATTTTGGGAGTTCTCGTTTGAGAGAGCATCACGTATGTTTCGCGTTAAAGAAATGGTAGTAATTTTCAAGTAAATCATTCAAAGTTTTGAGCCCGTAATGCTAAAAATTTTGTCTTTTCAGGACACGATTGCCAAAATCAGCCGCTTGATGCAAGTCAACAAGCAATATATTCTACGGAGTAGTAAGATTGTGCGTTCAGGTTTGTAAAAATGGGAGAGGTCGGTTCATGTTCAGGACATGATTGCCATATTCGAAGGCAAACTAGCACAAATAGGAGAATCGCTCCGGACAGATAACTATGAGATGCATGTGGAATTCGTGGTACAAGTACAACCGTACTAACACAGTACAGCATAGCGAATCGGGGAAGTTACAGAGGAAAACAGAAATGAGAGAATCTGTCGATACAACTCGACCTTCAAACCCTACACAAAACCCTGAAAGCAATGCACTGTGATGCCCCTTCCCAACCACAAGTTACACAGAACAATTGTACAGCGATGGAATTTACAGGATTAAATTGGAATGAACAAACGAATATGGGAGATTTGGCAGTTAACACACGGGACAGGGACAATCCATGACCTGACAGAAGACTCTTAATGTCCAACCAATGTACACAGCATGATAGCCGCTGAGTGTCAGACACTCCAAACCACAGTGCAGCTCTATTGGTGAATCATCAGCGAGTTCCTAGCGGATTTGTCTGAGTTAAATGTGTATTCACAGTTGTCAAGATGACTTGGTCCTCTTGTGTCGGGCCTGGCCTTGGAGACACAGCCGGAGACGCTGGGATAAGTTCTCCCCCATCTCTTGTCTCTCCTTTTTTAGCCTCTTCCATAGGGATCGATTCTTCTTCTCCTTTGGGATTGTGAGAGGTTTCCTTCGTATCCGTCTCAGTGGCGTCGCTAAAGCCCTGAGCGTCATGCTCTACAGTTTAGGGGAAGATGATGAGATTCGAGAAATTTGCTAGAGTTACTGCATGACTGATAAGGTCCAAGTATACCACCAGTTTGAAAATAGCCTACGAGTTGAAGTAGCAAATAAACATAAAGATTTCTTGCACTCGAATGGTACGAACTACAAACTGAAGAAATGTACCTTATGCTTATGATTGGGTATCCCAGGCCGTTCACCTGATGATGATCCATCACTAGCTGCGCCCAAGGAAGAACATCTTCCCCAGCTATCTCTGTTTGAGCTGGTGTATGAGCAGCACTCTTCAGTTTGTCTGTTTGCTTTACCCTAGTAAACAAAACTTATTAACTTCAAGTAAAGAAATCACAAAGCAATTACTTTTCAACCAAATGAACTAGACAGGATCTGCTTTCACCTCTAAATGACACTCAGCTGTGTTGCCTTCCATCTCAGTGAGGTTATGATTTTCATCCAAAAGGAAATCCTGCACTTAAATTGAGCTATCAAAGTTAAGATCTTAAGTACCAGGGGAAAAGTAGCCAATAATTAACTTACCAAGTCATTATCATTTTTAACAGATAGCTGATTTACCCTCTCTGTCAGCAATTCGACTACTGATTTTGTAGCTGAAACAATGAAAATGAAGTCAGTAGGCAGAAAATGCTACCTAGAAGCATTAAGTACAAACATTAAAGAAGAGCCACACCATTTGTGAAATTAGTTGTAGCAGCTGATGAACTGCCTGCGTCAGTGCCGGCTGCCCGTAGACCATTGATGATCTCATACAATAAGCTCTGAAAAATCAAGTAGATGTATTGGTAATCTACCACTGGACTTCAAAGAAATGAAGAGAAAGTACCTCATTTGTACCAGCAGCACCCTTAAAGGCACCAAGATTGTAATACTTGTCAAATTTATTGGAGCATGTTGAAGGAAACTGAGGTGGATGAAGAACATTATAGAAGAATATTGAAACAGAGTCATAATAAAACTGGGGCCTTGGCGAATTGTGGTCACCCTCAAATTTGATTAAATTTTTATCCCCCTGCAGAGAAATATGAATATGTCAACAAAATTGGCAGCAAGCCAAGGCCCTTCAGCAGGAGCAATCACCACTGATGAGGCTTCTATGTATAAGGCACGCCAGCCTTCCTAAAGCAAGCCAGAGAGACACTTACCACATATGCCTGGTGAATGCGTTCCGTGTGATGTGTCTGAATAAACATATCATTCGATGCATGTCCAAATAATGCAGGAATAAACGTCTTGGGTGCACACTGGTGAAAGAAAAAAAAATGTTACCCAGAAAAAGGGGCTAATAAGATTCTATGGATTTGACTAAAAAGTGAAATTGATTATGCAAGTAGATTGCCAAGTACTCCTAAGAAAGATTGCACAGTACAACATGAAATAATATGCTACAGACAATTTTACACATAAATGTGTCACAACTCTCGATCAATCTCATGTAGATGCTCTACTTGTCTCTAGTATTCACGGCCAAGGCAATTGTGAAGCTTAACTTGGGAGCAGACACATACAATGAAATCAGGGTAGGTACTCTAACCATATTCAATGAAACATTTTTCTTCTTCTTCTTTTTGCATTGCAGTCAAGTTGTCCAGTTTGAGATCTAACCAGGCCAGGAATAGGCTAACCATATAGCTTTTCTAACTATTCCTTAGGATTCATTCAATAGGACATAGTTAAATCCATATTGTTGCCCTTATCAACAACCGTAGCTATAACAATAGTAACAGACTGTTCCAATCCACTTTTTAAAAAAATTCTACCAGGGTCTTCAGTGATTCAAATACTATTTTAGAAAGCGAACCTGGACAACATTAAGATCCATTATGTCAAATTTAGCTCTTTTCTGAATGACGCGTCGCATGTACTGAACAGCCATCTTAACCTGAAAATATACGTTTCACAATAACCATCAAATGATGTGATTATAGCAACGGAAAATGAGCATTTGAACATAACATGAAGCAGGAACGGCCAAGATGCAGATACTTATGACACTAACAACAGCGTTTTCCCTATTCGGTGAATCATTTGTAATCCACAACTAGCAAACATTTTGTAATGGAACATCAGCAACAGTAAACAGAAACCAGGTAGTAAACTCAAAGTCGCAGGATTTAGAAAATTGGCTACACAGGACATCAACACTAAGATTATGCACCCCAGAGTGGCCACGTTAGAAAGAACTTATAGAGCCGTGGAACTTCCCAAAAGATTAGACAATTTTAATTTTCTTGTTACACCAACAAACCTAGTACATACATTCGTTATACTACAATACACATAAGCACCTACGATTATAACATAAAAAACACATAAAATGCAGCAGTAAAATGGTTGCTTTAATGAGAACAGATAATCAAACCATTCTGCACAAGATAATCATACCGTGAACTTAGGAACTCGTATTTTATAAACTTCTACAAGCTCCATCATTAAGTCATATAAGTTGGAGAAAGCACTATCCAAAACCATGCCAGCAATTGAGGGGTCTTCTGCTCCATACAGCAGGCTGCAGCAAATATATGGACACAAATTGTGATGAATTACCAAAATAGAACTATATCAGAAAAGCTAAATATTAAAGATATTTTGTGGATTAAATGCAAGTATCACGATGGAGGTGGGAACAATTTAATGTTTGTAAGAAAGATATTCTTATATTCCAGCACCTTCTAGAAAGGTCTATTATTGGAGAAACAGAATGTTGAGTAATTCTACGCAAAGTAGAGAACAAGCATTGTAGATAAATACCTTGTAACAGCACCCATTGAGCGCCCCCAAAGGCCTATACACGAAACTTGCTTATTGTTACGCAGAAAGGACACCACACATTTGAGATCCTGCTTCTGGGAGTACCATAGTAATGTTTTTTTCAGAACACATCAATTAAAATATAATATGAATGTTGCTACAAAATTATAATGACTATGCACCTCATGCCAACCAAGGCTGACATACTCTCCACTTGATAGCCCTGATCCCGCAAAATCAAGCGTAAAAAGGGTGATGTTTGAGGGAAGAAGTATTACAGAGGCTTCATTTGCATCTGCTCTGCATCCACTGCATATAATTAATGAAAAAACTTATTAAATGAGCCATATTGAGTATTGATGATGGTAAACGGCAAAAATGGAAGTAGCATTCATCTTAATAGCTCATAGACTTTTAAGAGTTAACTAGCATGATGCCATAGACAAGTAATCCATTTGAGCAGAATAATTAAGATGTCTGATCAGCATAGCAGATTTTTTTTTTTGAACAAATGAATTAATAGCACAAGCCAAGAAATGTAGGTACCTATTTCCATGGCAGTAGATAACACATGGAAGGGCAGTGTCTTCTGGGATGACAGCAGGAACATAGTGGCTGCATTTTAAGGTCTGACCTCTTTCATTCGTAAGCTGCAACATACAGGTACAAGAATAAGGCTAGCTTGCAATGATATCGACAGTCAGCACCAAATCTTCACAGATGAATGACACAAAAACCTCAACAATTGTGTCCCTTACTTGCCTCCAAATCTAGCCTTTTGTACTTCCTTCCAGCAAGAGTAAACTCTGGCTCCCATAAATACTGATCTGGATTGTACTCTGCACTGTAAATGCATTGCCAGTTAATCACCGCACACCAGGAAACAGTGGCAAAATTATTTGATAGATACCAAAACCCAAAGGCTTTGAACCTCCATCATTCATTTTACCTTGCATTTTAAAGAAAAGGCGCAGAGTAATTTTAGAAAGGTACAGTTGGTGTGAATGCACATGTTAACTAAATGCAAAAGCAGTTTTCAGTTACTGCAGAGACCAGTTTGGTTCTTCCACTACAACACATGTGATTATGATGAGCTAATTGCTCACCCAGCCGGGTACAAAATTCTCAACAGCAAGGCTACTGCAACATTTTTCAATTACTGTAAAATTTTTCATTAATTCAACACGGATTAAAGCATTTCAAGCCCAAAATTTCCATAGTCTACGGCGAGAGGCCGATACGTTGCATAAGCACTTTACAGATATCGATAGAAAATCCATGCAGTTGCATCTAGAAAACCGTCACTAACCATGACGTAACGGCTGCCGAAAATTCAACCAACCTGCAGTTGCATCTTAAACCAGACTAAATTCCGGCCACACGAGCGGGGACAAAGTGATTACCGAGGCGGCCGGATGACGAAGTTTACGAACTGCTCGATCATCGCTTCCCGGGGACGAGGAGGCGGCGGCCTCCGGGGCGCATGTACCACACGCGGCCACCCAGCAACCTTCACCAACTCCTCCTCGGCTCCTCCCCCCAAGCTCCTCCCTCCGCACAAATCCGCCTAAACTCGCCAAACCACCTCGACCCAACTCCAGCACGCCAGCTACCCGCCGCCCGAATTCCGACCCAGCCGCCTCAGATCCGCGCGGCAACCCGCGGCCCCCCGGCGACCCGGAGCTCGGAATGCTCGCCGCGGGGTCCTGCGGGCGGGCGCTCGCGGAAGCTCTCCGCGGGGGCGGCTGCGGCTGCGGTGGCGGCGAGGTGGGGAACGCGGAACGGAGTCGGAGGCGCGAGGCGGCTGGCTGAGACGGGACGGGACGGCACTACGGGAGGGGGAGTAGGCAGGCAGGCAGGAGCAGTGTGGCGTGGGAAATGTTAACGTTAGCGGAGGCGGAGGAGGAAAATGAATGCGGGGTTTAAAATGGCATTTGATTTTTTCTCCCCTGGCATTCGTTGGTTACTTGCTTTTGTTGTTTAGCCCCCTGAAAGTTTTGCTCGCCGCATGTGGCGCCATCTCGCCGCACATGCGCGCATGGCATGGGTGTCAGGTCAGTCATACCGGCCACGGCAGCCGGCAGGGCATGGGCAAATGGGCAAGGGGGGCGCGCCGCAAAGGGACCAGGGGGATGCAGCGTCTCAGGGTCTGTGGTAGTGGTAGACTGCTGGAGCTAGTGAACGTTGCTCATGTCAGTGTTTTCTTTACTTGGCTTTAGGCTAATGGGGACGTTTTATTTTTCACCATTCGGTCAGCATTTCGTTTATTTACTACTCTCTGTATCGAAATATTTGTCGTCGTTGACTTTTTTTTACAACTTTGACCATTCGTCTTATTCAAAAAATTATGCACACCAATAATCTTTCTTTCATGCACAGGGTAAATATCATATCCAACATTGGTCAGAGAAAGAGAATGCTGTACAAACATCGTTGACGCGTGGCCACTTCTATCGTCTCTTTATTTTTAGAGCGCGCGCGACCGCACTGTTGTAGTGTAGTGTTGCATTTTGTCAATGCTATTACAGTACTGTATGTAACCACATGCCATCTGCCGAGAGGGGTGGTGCAAGAAAAATATCGAACCCTGAGGACCGAAATGCCACGGAGAGGTGGCCATAAAGTCCTGGAACGAACTCGCCGGCCGGAATATCCTATCCCGTCTGTGGGGCCCGCCCACCTCGAAAGGAGAATGATTTGGCACCCGTGCCGGCGGCGGCACTGCTCACCAGTCCACTTCACCGGGCAACCGTACTACTAGTACCTACCGTGACCGCGAGTCCGCGGCGGCGCGCCAGTCGAATCGAGCTGAAGCCGTGCGCACGCCGTCGTTATATCGAGTCAGATACTCCGTATTTTTATATCGAGCTGGTTCTGGTTTGGCTCGGACTTCAGTTCAGTTCGAGCTGGCTCATTAGGATAACCAGCCAGTTTGGCTAAGCTCGTTAACGAAGCGAGCTGGAGAAGATGCTCGGCTCGGCTTGTTTTCTAGCTTGAGCTAGTTCGATTAGCTCACGAGTCAGCTTATTTATCATCAATATATATACATTTTCATATAAAAATATTTGTAGCACACTAAAATAAAAAAATAATTGTTCTATATATATTTCAAGCTAAAAAATTAAATAAAAATAATAATAATTCACAATATGATGTCGCGGATAAGTAGATTATTATAATTACATAGCATATTTATGACTACTACCATTCACCATTAACATAATCCTGAATACATAACAAGGTTACAAAAGACTAATCCATCCAAGTATCAGATCTCCACCATTCAAGTTAGGAATTAAGTTGAACTTAACAGGTGTTCATGAATCATGACATCATACACCCAAAATAATAAATGCTACGTTACAGGCTCTGACTTGTTATAGCTCGCGAGCTGGCTCATTAATACATCGAGCTAAAACCTTAGTTCAGCTCGTGAAAAATTTAAAACGAGCCGAGCTAAGCCGAGCCACTAATGAGCCGAGTCGAGCAAGCTGTCGAGCCACGAGTTTTTGTCCAGCCCGTGTGCCAGTGTGTACAGTAACTTTGTAGGTTTCAGTATTGACCGTAATACCCTTGAAGTGTTGCCGTCAGCGAGGATAGGATAGGAGGGGGGTGTTTCGGTCATCATTCCAGCGTACTGTACCACACGGTGCTGGGTTGATACTTGAATCAAGGCCGGGTCCGTGTGACCAGGGGCTGGCTCTGTGCGTCGAGCACCTGGCTCGGTCCCCGGCACGTCCAACTCGCATCTTACATACGCAGTATACATAAACAATAGGCCGTTTAGGTGTGAACAAGTGCAACTGGTAAGTGGTTTACCAACTTCTGTTATCCCGCTGTACCGACCGTTCCGATGCGGATTTGGGATGGGAAACAGGGGGCGACAGATGCTTGTGGTTCATACGGAGGGTTCCGGAAAGCTTGCTGTCGATGGGGGTTAAAAAAGAACTGAAGCGAATTATTGCATTTGAAAACACGAAAGCAAGTCGTCTAGCATTTTGGGCGGAAATTACGTGTGACCGTTGACAGCAATGAAAGGCAGGAATTCCTTGAAAGGCAAGCCCGGGTGGGGTGAAGCCGGCCCGTGAGGTGGCTGCAGGAGTAGATAGGCCTAATGGGCCTTGGCCCATATGGGCATTTTGGTGGTGGTGGCCTAGTTGACGCTCACAAGATCTTCTCAAAATTATTTTCCCCCTAAAAAAACAAGATCTTCTAAAAAAAAGGTCGTGTCCTCACAAGAAGAAGAAAATGGTAAGAGAATTGTAAATAAAAAATATAACTAGGTACTCTCACAACATTTCCCGTAATTTGTGCTTCACTTATCTAGCCGATGGGCCATGCAGCGAGCGAATCATGGGTAGGCCTCATTAGCTGAGCTAATGGCTAATATCTTTCTATCCATCGTTAGCTTATGGTTAACTGGATCTGATAATTGGTGGTTGGGATTGTTGATTTTTGTCCCATCTTTTCATATAGAAATAAATAAATTCGCCTGCCATAATCTTTTCTCGGTGCTTCCTCCGCCACCGGCAACTCTTCTCGCATCCTACACTAATCTTTCGTTGGTGCTTGTTGCAACTGGCACCATCCACACCGTTGCCCAAGCCGCACGATGCAAGGCAACACCAAGTTTCGACCGCGAAGATGAGGCAGCGCCGCAACGGCAAGCCGACGAGGCCAGTCGATACGGGGCAAGCAGATGCAGATCGGCACCACACTTCCAGCAAATCACGATCTTTTGCTATTTACGTATTATCGTGAGGAATGAACTTACGCATGTACGTACGGTCCGATCAATTAGGCGAGAAATTTGAATCGGAGCCTAAAATCATTACTAGATCACGTGCTATCCACTGGACTGGAGCGCCTACCTTTTCCGCACAGTCTCAGCAGGGGCCCACTGGCCAGTGACTAGACATAGCGCCCATGCGGCCATGCCCTTCTTCTTGTGTCCTGCGAACGAACCCTCGGTTCCCAACGATCATCATTGAGCCGAGCACGGCAGGGTGCTGTCGACCACCGTTCAAATTTTCCCGCTCGTTTTTTTCCCCCAGCAGCAGGCTCTAGTACCTGCCATTTCGCGCGACGAAGCACACACACCACCAGCCGCGAGGCGAGTACCGCGACGCGTGCGCCGGCGGAGCGCACGATGCCTGCGCCTCCGTTCCAACGGGGGCACGGAGACGAAGTCGACGTACTACTAGCCGGGACGAGAGCTACAAGGCTTGCTGGCGCGGGCCTGCTTGTTCGGTGGGTCACGGGCGCGAGTGCGCGCGAGAGAACCAAACCAGAGGACAACGCAGGGAGGAGAGCCCAATGGTCACGCTGCCGGTGGCCGGTGCAAGTCGCGCAACGACATCCAACCACCGGGACCCCGTACGCCATGTGGCCCCGTGATACGGTCGCCTCCTGTACCATACAGTCATACACCTCTTGCCGCCAAGATCCCCGAGCTATACGACCCCCATGATCAGAGCAGCCATCCATGGGGATGGGAAACACAAAATTCACACGCCGTTTTACAATTCGACCATCTGCGTACGCTGTAAACCTGGCTGACACTTGCGTGAACCGTGGAGTGACCATTGCTTCACGTAGTCTTCTCGTTGCAAATGCCGGTGGGCCAACCGTTACCTCGGATTTTAAAACGGAGCGTACACGCAGCAGCACCATTCAAAACGGTGTCATGTGTGCCAGGTCTGCTTTGTGGAGCCTCGTAAATTCCCCACAAAACCCGGCGCAAGTTTAAAATTCAAATCCTACTCGAGTCCCACGCACCAGCTCCGGCATTCACCTCGTCCCTTCCGCTCCAATGACAGGTGGGTCCAAGCAGAGTCCACGCCGCCGCGAGGCACACACATGCCACATGTGTCATGCGGGGTTTGTTTGACATTTTACTGCCGCAGCTGGGTATGGAAAATTTCCCGTTCCAAAATTCTGCTCGGCGCACTCGGAGCTGGTGCCTGTTGCCGTCGCCATTTCTCCCGTCCGTCTCAGAGTCATACTACACCTTCCCCCGGGCGCGCTGGGGATTCCCGATTTGGCTAGCTAGCGGCGGCTGCTCGGAACCCTAGCTCTCCGGCCGCCGGCGGGCGATGGCGGCGGCGGCGTTCCGGTCGGGGGCCAGGCGGGGGGACGCCTTCGCGGCCCTGGAGGACGCCGGCTCCGCCACGCGCGGGCGGCAGCCCGCGGGAGGCAGCGGCGGCGGGGGCAGTGGCGGCAGCGTCCGGCGGTCGAGGAGCCTGAGCCGGTTCCCGCCGCCGTCGCCGTCCCCCGAGGACGCGGCCACGCCGTCCTCGAGGTTCGTCAACAAGGTGCGGGGCGGGCTCCCTCCGGAGGTCAGCCTCGACGACCTCGCCGACGAGTTCTTCCGGGCCAGGGCGGAGTCCGAGGACGACGACGACGAGGAGGACGTGGCGGTCGCGCGGGGGCGGTCGAGGTACCCGGCGGCGCCCGCCGAGCGAGGGGGCGGCGGCGGCGGCGGGGGCGGGCGGCGGAGCTCAACCGCGCGGTACGCCAGGGAGACGGAGTCGTCGCGGCTGCGCGGGCGCTCCGTGTCGCGGCCGCCGGCCGAGCGGCGGGGCGTGGCGGCCAATGTGGCGAATGGCGGCCCTGCGGCGAGGAGGCAGCGGTACGCGTCGGTGGACCGGCGTGCTTCCATGGATCGGCAGCGGTGGTGCGATTCGGATGTAAGTGTCAGTAGGATGCTGCTGGTTTTTCTGGTCTGTGCTGATTTTTCAAAATGCCATTTCATTCAGGCCTTAGGGATTCAATTTTCGATTAAACTATTGAAGTGGCTTAGGATTAATTGAATCGTGCTTTTGTGATTGCATTGATCTGTTATAGGAAAAATATAAATACACATATCTGGCAAAATAGGCAGGACTTATTGTTTCCATTTTGTGACACCTGTGAAGAGAGCAAGGTGCGTTGTTCACAAAGACGTTCACACCTGCGGTGCTGTGCGGCGGAAATTCCAATGCCATTTACTGTTTGTTCCTCAAAGTTCTGGTCATATGAGAGTGGTGCCATCATTCATTTTTAAGGATGAAGTTTGGTTTAGTTCTATACTTGTATTGTGGCCTTGTGGGTATCCTGAAGTCAAACTGGAAGACCCGTGGAAGTGGGTAATTGGTGCATATTAGACTTGATACCATTATTACCATAATATAATGCACTGAAATATACACGACACTCTGTCTATTGTTGCTTCAGCTGTTTGGTTGATTCATGTCTTTCCGTGTGCTCTCTGCTTGATTGTTAGCTTTCCTTTTGCTCTCTGCTATATGAAATTGTTTGCTTAAGTTCAAAAGTCAAAACTGTGTGGTTGTTATGCATTTATGCTTACCAGTGCTCTTTTGAGGTCAATTGTACTTCCAGCATCCCACGTTATTTTTAATCAAATATGTTAGGTTATTTAACTCAAAAGGATTCTATGCTTTGCTGTCAATCAACACTATATTGTTCCTGTTTAATTACCCTAAGCTTGTTCGATTTCTGTGTTTGATGTAAATATAATCACAATTCTTATATGCACAATTTTATTATTCAGTCCTGTTTTATGTATTTGAGTGCAGAATGATATGGAAGTTTCTCACCGATATGCTTCTAGGGGGATACATACCAAAAGTAGTAGTGGCAATAGCCTGCAGAATTCATTCAATAAGCCATCTAAAGCAAATCAAGCTTTGAAGAGGTCTACAAGTCAAAAGGATTTCTTTCATTCACGAGATAGCAGCTCGGTGAGTACTTCTATCTTCTTTATATCCTCTGGACTGAAATCGGATAAGATATCAAATACCTCCTTTTTTATCAAAAAAAGTTGTGCTGTAGTATGCTAGTACCAACTTGGACAATTAACGCCAGTGTTCAATTCATGGATTGCATAATATAAATAAATCTGTGGTTATGTGTTGTTTGGTGCATACTAAATTTTGGCTGTATGGTAGGTTGTGTCCTGAACTTTAATTGTTGTTTTGTATGATTGAAATTTCTTACTGTGCATTGTTATCTTGATTTCTGCAGAGCCATTCTTCACTTACTGATGATGAGTCTAGGAGTTCTCACTCTTTCCACATCAGAAATCAGAAAGCAGTCTCTGCAGTTTATGGTCTTGACAAGGTGATTTCACAGTCTCCATTCATTTTTTTTAATTGAATCTGGATTTTGCAAATAGCTAGAGTTTATTGGTTATTGCCTTTTGTATTGTAATTTGATAGGAGCACCCAATTGGTGACGAGGCTGGACATGTATTGTATGACGTGATGCGGAAAGAAGTTAGGCAAGCTGTTGAAGAAATCAGGACTCAGCTTGAAAAGGTATCTTTTACATAGTGAGGCCCTTTATTGTCTCTTCATCTTTGGTTTAGCTGATTTCTCTAGCGTCTTATGTGTACAAACCTTGGATTGATATGATGGCAATGATATGATGAGTATGGCAATGCAAGAATGCTGTGTTCCAACAGCAAATGGAAGGGACTTTTCTGTATGACAAGTATTTAACTGGATGGGTGGAGATCTTCATTGACCACTGAACCTATCCTAGAAAGCTTACTTGGATAGTATACTGCAGACTAAGTTTTTAATACTGGGGCACTAATGCCTCAAGTTTGATTTATATTTACAGATATAGGATTTCACATGCTGAGATATACTAGGAGCAGAGTTGTAAGCTAATTATTCTATTACAGTTCCAATCTAGACAGCCACCCCAGAAGAGTTTATACTTTACTTGTGTTTCTTATTTTATGCTGATATGCCGAAATTAGCACTGATATATGCTTCTGTGTGGTATGATCATGACCAAAATGTTACATGTTATTCTTTTGGAGTGTTTATTTAATGGGTTCCATGCTGTTGGATTGTCTTCTATGTGAAGAACCCCCACCGGCCGAGTTTTTTTTTCTATGTGAAGATTGAAAACACACGTCTTAATTTCTGGAGTATGGTATCCAGTAACTGTAATTTCACATCATTGCTGAAGGATGTGCAGTTGAAACAACATTGATTTCTAGATATGTAACAATCAGGTTAATTATAACGTAACTTTGTTGGCATGGTGATGCTGCAGAAGCATCTGTTTGATCAAAATACTTTCTTACTAAATGTGTGCTCTAGAGCTGGATTCCAAAATCTATATTGTTGAATTCACATCATGTCTTCTACTGAGAGCTCATAATCAGCTCATCAGCTGCCTTGTAGGGGAAAACATGGTATTTCCTTGCTATGTGTACCAGTATTCACTAGAACTCTGATTGCCTTTCTTATATCTGTGCATTCTCTAGGCTGTGACAAAATCTGAACCTTCAGAAAAGGCACTAAGCAGTGATGCACAACCAACCCAAGTTATTACTGAGCTCCGAAGGAGCTACACTAGTAAATTGGAAGAGGTATTGCTTCAATGGAAACAGAATGTTTTCAATCTTTGTGTTAATTCTGAATCTACATTCAATAATAGTCAGAGAATGTTTTGCTTTTTCTGTGCATCTTCAGTCAGAGAAGCGGAAGCAGGAATTGTTAGCTCAATTGGCAGCAGAAGAACAACATGGTCATGAGCTCACAAAAATAGTTAGAGAATTGCTACCTTCTCCTAAGAAGACTGCAAATCCACAAAGGCAACCACATTACAGAAGAGTAAGTTTACTTTGTCTGCCTTTCAATTGTTGCCAGTCATTATTGAGCACCTCCGAATTAAAATCTCAATTTAAATTTCCTGCAGAGGAGCAATGATAGATCAAGGATGTCAAAACGACTTACTGAAGAGGCTGAGCAATACTTTGAAGATTTCCTGTCAAATGTTGAAGATACTGACTTTTCATCTTTTGATGGAGAAAGAAGTGACACAAGTTCAACCAGGAAAGATGTGTTACTTCATGCTACGATAGAAACTCCAGTGGCGCTCCCAAAAGTTGCTTCCCCTGCAGAGGCCGATGGTGTTGTCCTTCCCTGGCTGCAATGGGAAACCACAAATGACCTACAGACCTCATGCAAAAACAAGGCCCAGGTAACAATGATTTTTTTTCTGCATAGGCTGTAATCTGTTTCCTGTTCTTAAAATGTAAAATATTAAACATTACTGTACTTTTTAAATGGCATAGATAACACGTGAAATGAGTGAGATTTTCGATGTTAATGGCTTATAAAACATGTTACATTTTCTCTGATTGCATGTTGAATCGGCCATTTTCAGGGAGAAAGTACCGCATGCAGCACTAGCAATCAGACCATGAGCAGCCGTGGGAGCTGGAGCCCTGGGGATGGCGCTACTTCAACTGCCTCTAAAGACAAACTACTGGCCAGGTTTGAGGAGGCCGGGATTCGCCAAAGCAGCTGCTCTCATTTTGCTGGAACCTCATCATTTCACATCGACGACTATCTCCATTTGCGGCAGAGTGAGGACCTTCTCTTTGAGAAGTGGAAGCAGAAGCAAAGAATCGAGTCTGGCGGCCTGTTCCTGTGCAGTAGACCGACAATATTGTAGATCACGGCTGGCCAATTATTTCTCGGCCTGGGTCCCTGGCAGGATGAATGCAGTGTAACCAATTAGGTAGCTGATGGGTTTGAGTTAGGCCAATAAATGTGCAGGTTTACATTTGGTTGCTATGTTAGTTGATGGAGTACCTCTCATTTTTGTGAGTCGGCAATGTTTTACTCAGAACGGATAATGTTTCATCGGGACTGAGTAGATTTCATAGTTGCTCCATCGCTATAAAATTGTAAGCGATCTGCGCAAGCGATCACTATTGCTCTGTTTTTTTTTAAACGCATTGCCTCGCCGAATCATTTCTACCCAGATCGAAATCCTATGCCTTATTTTCATGTGCTGCTTTGCTTCAATTGGTTCCTGCCAGCCTGAAGCCAGTCCCTATATAGTCACAAATAAGTGACTTTTTGGATATTGTGAATCATATACCAGAAAATCCCATCAACTTCGATCAAAGCCCCTATAGAAGAGACTCAGAGTGTCAAGCCAGAACTGGTAAAGTTGATCGCCAACAGAACAGACCCACAGCTTACTAGTAACACGAGCATGGCAGCATCCAGCATGGACTCGGCCAGTGAGCTTCGACTGAGTCGTCCACGGGAAGATCCTCCGATCTGATCGGAACACCAAATGGGAACACCTTCCATCCATCCCAACGCCACCCCGACGCATAGACATGGTTCTCCTTCCCACCCCACCCGCCGGGGCGTGAGCGGAGCACGGCCGAGCCCCTCGCGTCCACAAACAGCGCCATGCCGTCCAGGCTCTCCTGCTCCACCCACCGCCTCCTCACCAACCGGCACACCCTGAACTCGACCATGCCGGGGGGCACCGACGACGGCACGAACGTGCAGTGCACGGTGAAGGCCTTGCCGTCGTGCTCCACCAGGTAAGGCCCCATCTTGTGCTTGAGCCTGAACGCGCTGGGCTTCTCCTCGATCGGCAGCCTCATGTGGTGGAAGCTGAGCCTGAAGTCGAAGAGCAGCAGGTCGCCGCTGGACAGCAGCGCGTGCACCCGCCCCCTCACGGCGGCCAGCTGGACAGGGTGGCCGTCGTTGAGCAGCATGTCCCAATAGGTGGTGTCCCAAGCTGCTGCTGCTGTGCCGCCGCCGCCGCCGACGCCGGAGACGCAGGTCCGGAAGGAGCCGTCCGCGCAGTAGAGCACGATGCGGCAGCCCGTCGGCGCGGGAGACGCGGGGTCGCCGAGGACGGCGCCCATCATGAGAGAGCTGGCGGCGTCGGGGAAGGGCGGGTCCCGCAGCGGCGGGAACGGCTGGAGCTCCTCGCCGGTGAGCGGGTTAGTGAGCGCCGGCCGGCTGGTGCTCCGGTCGACCGTGATGAGGTACCCGCGAGACTGGCACACGGCGCGCGTGCGGAGGAACCGCGGCGGGAGCGGTGGCAGGAGGAGGCCGCCGCCGGCGGCGGCGGCCCCCGGGGACGCGGCGCGGAGCCGCGGGCGGGCGCGGCCGGGGCGCCACCGCCGGCGGGCGGCCACGGGCCCGGCGGGGCACATGGCGGCCTCGCCCCAGTCGGGACGCAGGAGGAGGGGCGGCGTCGCGGACGCCAGGGCCTTCCTCGAGGCCGCCGCGAGGGCGCGCCATGGGCGGCAGACGGCGGCGAAGGCGCCGGCGGCGGAACCCGAGAGCACGACCGCGCGGAAGATGCAGAGGAGGATGTCGTCAGGGATCTGGGCCCAGTCGCCCGTCCCCCTCCGCCTTTTGCCCCCGCGAACCCCGCCGCCGGGGGCAGGCTTGCGCTTTCCGGCGGCCGCCGCCTCCTCCACTGCCATCACTTAGTTTGCGCAGTGAAAAGGCGCGATGCAGATCGACAGATCGTAGGCGCAGCGGGCTCCGCTGGATTCGCACTTAAATAAAGCCTCCGAGCTCCCCGTTCTGGATGCGGTTGCCGAGGATGAGTCGGAGTCGAGATCAAATCGGGTCGTCGGAGATTAGTGCCAGCCGCCGTCTTCTCCGTCGGACACGTGATTTTCGGTGCCGGTCAGACCCCAAGTAGGTTTTTGTTGGTATAAAAGGTTTTCGTTTTATAGCTTGCACGCTTTTGGCAGTGGCGCGATCCTGGGCGGCCAAAACAAATTAAAGGGCTGAGAGGATTCGTTTTTTCTGACTCTACTTCACCTTTATTTTTGGTTTGCTGAACACAACGTTACAAAATTCTTTTGACAAAAGTTTGTGTTGGCTCCTTGCTTCCATTGATTTGCAAAGTGCTTGTTGCCGTCTTGCCGCATGTATCGCACCATCAGTTCATTTGTCGAACTCTAAGCGATGGTAAAAGTTTTCTTTCCTAGCTTCCATTGATTTGCAATGTGCACTAACCTTTGCCACATGTATCAATTCCTTTACCAAAATCTAATACTCCATCCATTCCATATTATTATTTGTAATAGATTCTTTTCTCGCGACGTTTGACCATTCATCATGTTTAAAGTATTTTATAATAAAGTCATGAATAAAATAAATGACCCTTTCAAAATAAATTAAATAAAACAAATGATCAAACTTTTTTTATAAAGAAAAATCAATAGTAAATAGTAATTTAGAACTTAGATAGCAGACGACAAACATACACTTCTTATTAACCTTCAAAAATAAGAGACCATTAACCTCTTCATGGACTCCCGACTTCGGTCAAAAAAAACCTCTTCATGGACGGGTGAAACCAAGTAATTGTCTCTAACCTTCTTCTACCGAGTTACAAAGTGCATGAATACGTGAGCAGTGGTGGAGTCCGTTCTAAACTTTAGGTGCCTCTCTGTGCGATCATGGGAATATATCGGGCTGGCGAACTGTAAGACAACCGTCGCATGAAAAGTCATGACAAGAAAGGGGGCACAAGCCCCCTGTATAGACAAAAAGAAAAATTTAAAATAACCATTCTCATGAATTATTCTTTTGTACATTCAAACATCTCCCATTATCAAGAACTTAGCACCGGCCGTACCATAGTTTGTTTCACTCTTTTATTTGGATTCTCATAGTTGATTGGATTGTTTCTCGGAATGAGGCAACTCATGTTGCTAGTAACAAGCTTGACGATCAAGAAGAATGTTTCTTTTGGACTGTCGTGGACTGTGGAATCACATTGATGTCCCTTGTGGAGGCAACACTCAAAATTTTGGTGTTAAAGATAATAAAGCTATCGGTGGCTAACCGCACAGTTGAGAACTATGAAAATTCTTGTCACGTAAAAGGAGGAAGACATCTCTTAAATAAGTAAAATGTAAGCCTCCTACAATTTGTTTTTATGCTAGGGGCAGACCAAAGATGTGCATAGCGAGGACACATACCCCTACTTGACGTACTTTGGCCTATTTTGTTGAGGTTGTGATGGTGATCTAATTAAGAAAAAGCCCTCTCTCGATTTATACGCGAGGTCTAAATCGGTAGTATATGTGAGACCCACTATTAAATTCAGGCATTAGTATCGACCAAGAGATGCAAATGACGCTAAAATTACCAACGAATGCTTATTTTTTTTCCAGCAGTGCATGCCGAGTCTAATACTCTGAATCGGCCCACTGATGAACATGTAACACCACAAATCTAAGAACCAAGCTTTTCGCTCATGCGCTTTGCCTTTAAATTACAAATGAACTCCGTTAAGTCTCGAGCATGCAAAGCCCTAGCAATCTGGTACCGCTGCTGTCAAGCTCTTTGCAGGAGCCCGCCGCAAGCGAGGGCCATCTTTGAGGCGCACGCAAGGCCGAGAACGTACCGAGCGTGCTAAGCCCTAGCAATGTGAGTCTTTGAGGGCGGGGAGAATTTTTTGAACTTGCCATAATCTCCATGGGCTGAATGGTTCTGGCCTTGTATACCGTCCAAAAAATCCGGAGGAATAGGCCGGGACCTATGAGCGTGGTGGGTGTGTGTGGTGCCATGGTGGGGCGAAAAAGAATCTCGACCAAGTGTAGCGGCAGTGGCGCCCTGCGGCCACAGGTTGCTCCGTGCTCTTTGGCCCCTTATCCCATCGTACCCGCCACACGGCGCGCCGCCAGTGGCCCCGCGGATGCGGCCTCATCTCCCCGGCGGCCACCGCGAGCGCGGTTTAGATTTCCCTGGGGCCCGCTCGCGGCACCGTCACATATTTTCCGCGCGCTCTTCTTGTGCGCCCCTCTCCCTCCCCCAACCGCAGATACAGCATCAGCAGCTAGCGCGCCTTGTCGGAAGCAAGCAGCAACAGGCTAGTAGTGTGATCCATGGCGGCTCAGGCTCTCCTCTCCGGGCGCCAGCTTCTCGGCCGCCCCGTCCAGTCGGCCGTCTCCCGGTCGTCCGCCAGGAAGGCGCCCTTCGTCGTCAGGGCCAGCTCCAGCCCTCCGGCCAAGGTCTGCCGCCGCCGCCGCTCACCTTCTTCCTTCTCGCTGCTCGATCTCACCATCCTCCTGAATCCTGATCGATGAACAAGCAACTGATCGATCTGTGTATGGATGAATCTTGTCTTTTATTTGCAGCAAGGCGCCGACAGGCAGCTGTGGTTCGCGTCCAAGCAGTCCCTCTCCTACCTCGATGGCACGTACGTATACATCATGTGCTACTCTCGAATCTCGATGAATTTATTCTGAATTTCTGATCTGATCTTGGATGCTGTACGCCGTCGATGGCAGGCTTCCCGGCGACTACGGTTTCGACCCGCTGGGTCTCTCCGACCCGGAGGGCACGGGCGGCTTCATCGAGCCCAAGTGGCTGGCCTACGGCGAGGTGATCAACGGGCGGTTCGCCATGCTGGGCGCGTTCGGCTGCATCGCCCCGGAGATCTTCGGCAAGCTGGGCATCATCCCGGCGGAGACGGCGCTGCCGTGGTTCAAGACGGGCGTGATCCCGCCGGCGGGCACCTACAACTACTGGGCCGACTCGTACACGCTCTTCGTCTTCAACATGGCGCTCATGGGCTTCGCCGAGCACCGCCGCCTCCAGGACTGGTACAACCCGGGCTCCATGGGCAAGCAGTACTTCCTCGGCCTCGAGAAGTTCCTCGCCGGCTCCGGCGACCCCTCCTACCCCGGCGGCCCGCTCTTCAACCCGCTGGGCTTCGGAAAGACGGAGAAGGAGATGAAGGAGCTCAAGCTCAAGGAGATCAAGAACGGCAGGCTCGCCATGCTCGCCATCCTCGGCTACTTCATCCAGGGCCTTGTCACCGGCGTCGGCCCGTTCCAGAACCTGCTCGACCACCTGGCAGACCCCGTCAACAACAACGTCCTCACCAGCCTCAAGTTCCACTAGAGGATTATTGTATTGATCGATGTGTAGTGGGAGCGAGACGTACATGATGTGTCGATCGTTGTTCATATGCATGCTGTCTGGCTGATGTATGGACAGGGGTTTGAGGCGTTGCATCATGCATGATTGTATTCATATATATGGCTGGCCTGCACGCTGCTGCTTGTAACAAATTAGTAATGGATCCTGTTAATTGAGACATTGCACATGGTAAATCGATGTACAATTCTGATAGAATCTCTCTAGTGTTATGCTAATGCGCATGGTGTGAGCGCGAAATGAAGTGTTGTTTCATCGTATCAGTTCATGGGCTCATGGCTAACTTGACAATCCTCTCGAACAAAGATAGCCGGTATTGCCAAGAAGAATTTTACTTGAGATGATCTTTTCTTCTAAAGATGAAGGAATAACTTTGATTAGTTTATACTATGGAAATAAAAGCAAATCGTGAACGAAGAAACAGATTCTTTACAAAAGTATGCATTACGAGGAATGACATTTAACATGTGGTTTAGATTTTGGGAAGAAGATACGTGAATACACCACGATAGGGAAATCTTTGTTTGAGAAAGAGGGTGCGGAGAGCTGGCGTCCACACACAACAAGAATGCATTCATTCTCCCTTGTTACCCAGTACCAGTTCTCATCCGGATCGACCCCACCCAAATCCCAACAGCGACCATAGCACCACGAACGTGTCACCAGGAGTGGTGGCAAAGGAGGAAGGCATGTTGTGTCGAGATATCGGTCTGCTTAGAAAATCTGATCTTTATCAAATTTTGGATTGGGTTAAAAGCAATACTTGAAAAGGCTCTCCTTGCTGCTTCTTTTATTCTTTTTCCTCAGCTGCTACTTTATTTGAATCAATGATTTGCAGGTTCAAATGTAGTTCGATAAGCACGAGATTTACTTGGATGGCTTGCATTGGTTCGTTTATTTGAGTATTAGTTGAGTACAAGTACAACATTGATTTTTAGAGTGGTTTTGTTGATTTGGGTTATTGTAGTTGAGCGCAAAGTTGTTCTTCTAGATGATCTGTTTGGGTGGTGAAACGATATGGTGTCTGATTGATCTTAAAATTCGATAGTGAGTAGGGGACATGTGTAACTACATGCCTACCAAAATTCATGCAATGTGGGACCTATAGTTTGTGAGATATCTGAAGTAAATGTAGAAGTAGAACTTGTGTTCTTTCACAAAAAATAAATGTAGAACTTGTGTATTCTCTATTTGACGGTTGGCGTCACTCTTATTAGATACTCCGTAATTGTGGTTTTTGTTGATGATGTCAAGTTTGCATCTAGTTGAATGTGTTGTTGCCGTTTATCCTCTAGATTTTCTACAAAAGATTCCAGCTAGTTGGTCTTGAGGTTTTTATTCACCTTGAGAAGATTTTTCACAAATGTTGTGTCAACTATACATGTCATCGTTATTATTTCACTACTTATTTATTGGTTAGTTTCTCAATGTTCATCCCAAGAAACCGTTTATCTCTAGTGGTCTTGTTAGAAAGAAACTCCTAAAAGCTACGGTTTGGGGAGAAGTAGCTTCTAGGAATTTCTTTTAAAGTTGCTACTGTGCTATACATGCACTTCCTTAAAGGTCCTTCAATTAATTTTTTGAAAATAATATATATAGTTAAAGCATCCAAGCACAAACTTGCGCGAAAATCTGAGATTGAATAAAAATATTTGCAAGGAGAAAAAAGAGAATAATGAATAGTAGCCGGTTCAGACTGCTTTGCTATTGATTTGGTTTCTCTTTTTCCCCCTTCTTGCATAAGTTTTTAAGGGAAAATATTGGGTGCAAACCCCCTTCCTAGTGCAATCCTGCAAACTGTGATTCCATCCATTAGATGCGAAACGGACGATCAAGATGAAGTATCCAAACCCCCAGCACACTTTGTGATTAACCCCCTGCTCTCCACTTAGAACATTTCGCACAGATCACCCTACTGAACGGAATATTTCCACAAAACCCCTCTCCACTATCCTCTCCGATCTGGCCCAGCCTGCCTACTACCGCACTCAAATTTCAAATCATGTTGGGGCAGGATCAGGTCAAGCCGTGGCACGCTCAGGCTGCCTTGTCATCACTCGCTGCCTCCCGTCCTCCTCGTCGGTCACGGCGGCAGGAAACGGCGGAATTGACCAGTTTCAATCACCGATGCAGTGGCCGGCGGGCGAGGTACAGCATTTTCCTAAAACAAAGTTCAAGTGCAAATTGCCCAACAACGAAGAAGTATCCATATGAATTGATACATAAGAACAGTGTGTGCTACATAAGAACAAGTAAAATCATCCAGCAAATGCCCCCGGATAATTGCTTGCTATTTTCTTGCAAGGCATAAGAACAGTGTGTGCTACTTTTACCCAATGACCAATCGAGTTCCTGCTGAACATGCATACTCATTACTGCCTGATGATTACCCGTATGCCACGAGTTCTCGAATAAAAAATTGGGAACACCGAAGCAGGGGGATAAGGCCGTAGCACATCGAATAGTGATGCTCAAACAAGATTTACATGAGGTCGCCAGCAACCAGAAGCGAGAAAGATATAATCTGGCTGCTCCAGCAATATGTGATGGCGCAAGTTTCAACTTCTGTGCAGGACTTGACACTCGACCAATGTCTTCTCTCCGTGTCGTCGATCACTACACTACCGGAAACCGGCGGTTTGCCGTGCACGGCAAACACCGACCGACAAAGCCGGGCTTTGCCGAGGGTCAAACGTCGGGCACACGGTAAAGCCTTTGCCGTGTGCTCCTGCGGCCCACGGCAAAGCCCGGTCCAGCCTCACGGCCGTTAACGGCGACGGCGGCCTTTGCTGTGGGCCGCGACGGAAAAGCCCACGGCAAAGCCCAAGGGTTTGCCGTGTGCCCTGGGCCTGGCACACGGCAAAGCCCCCGTTCCAGGTGCCACGTGTGGTCACTTTGCCGTGTGCTAGGGCTCTGGCACGCGTCGGGGAGGGGCCGCGTCGGGCGGCGGCGGCGCGTCGAGCGGCGGAGATGCGTCGGGGAGGGGGCCGCGTCGAGCGGCGGCGGCGCGTCGGGGAGGGGGCCGCGTCAGGCGGCGGCGCGGTTGGCGGCGGCGCGGCGGCGTGTCGATGGGGTGGAGGCGGCGCGGTGGTGGCGGCGAGCGGTGGGGCGAGGTGGCGAGGAGGCGAATGTGCGGATGGGCCGGGCGGGGTGGGCCGGTAACGGCTAAGTCCCCGGGACTTTGCCGTGTGCAAGATCCGGCCCACGACAAAGGTTTGCCGTAGGTCGGATCTAGCACACGGCAAAGTCTCGAGCTATTTGCCGTGTGCCGGCCCATGACAAAATACAAAACTTTAATATTTTTAAATTTCATGTTTCAACAACTTTGTCTGATTTATTACCTTTCCAAAGTGGGTCAACATATCATGCTTTAGAAATTTATGCAAAAAACACTGTTATTTCATGTGTTTTAATAATTATGACACGAAATTCTTTTACAGCAAAAAAAATAAAAATTATCAAACGGATCCGAAAAATAACCAAAATTTGGCAGAAGGCAATCTAACATGTCTACTACATATACAAAAAGTGTTGAACCCAAATCAAAATTCAAACTTACATTTGCTTCGAAATGTGAAGATTCCTTGTCAACTCTCTAAATCTTCTCGTAGACGTTTGGATTTCTATGCAGCGTACGAGAAAACATTCACAAACGCTTCTCAACTTTGTACCACAGCCATTATGAATGAAATCATGGGTTGACGACAAATCTTGAGATTTACGGACTCCGTTTGCTTTTTATATAATTTTAAAACAGTGCGTCCGCACATTCGCGACTATGGTTCGTGGCCAAATTGCTCAAAATTTCTTCGCATTTCCTAGATACGGCTTCACATCGAGATGAACAACATGAATATCATTTCTCATTCTATTATATTCCAAGATTCTAAACACTTGTAGTTCAAATTTGAATTATTTTCAAAAAATCCATCTAATGAAATAAAATAACTAAATATAGCAAAAAATTCCAAAAACACCAAAGAGTTGACCATTAAGTACGTATATACCAGAAAAATTTGGGAAGGGAAAAAATAATTTTTTAATACATTTACCGTGTGCCATAGAAAAACACACGACAAAGTTTCTATTTGCCGTGTGCTCTCGAACCGGCACACGGCAAATAGAAACTTTGCCGAGTGCTGTGTTGTTGCCGTGGGCCGGCCTGGGCCGGCGTACGGCAAAAGCCCACGGCAGGCAACGACGGCCCACGTCGTGGACCTCTGTCGTGTGCCGGCCGTGAGGCACACGGCAAAAACTCCGCTATGTCGTGTGCCCCTGTTTTGCCGTGTGCCAGGCGTCTAGGCACACGGCAAAGCCGCTTTTGCCGTGTGCCAGGCGTCTAGGCACACGGCAAAGCCGCTATAAGACGTGTGACGTATCGTTTGTCGTGTGCCACGAAGGCCGGACAAACACAACGGCTCGATGGCCAGACATACACAACGGCTCGATGGCCGGACAGATATCTATCTATTGTGCTCACCTACGGTCGAGGGGGAGCAGTCGCTGCGGCCGGAGGTGACCGAACGCCGTTCGCGCGTTCGGCCTTCGCGTGTTCGACAGTTCGCGCGGCCGTACGTTCGGCCGGACACGCGACCGCTCGACCGGGGCGCGAATGCGCCGTCGACAGACGGTCGGAGGCGAGCAGAGGCGGCCGGGAAGCTCGCCGACGCGGGACGGCGGCGCGTCGGGGCGGCGTCGGGCGTCGAGGTGCGGGCGTCGGGGGCGGGGCGAGCGCCGGCGGGGCCGAGGCTGCGCGACCGTTGGCGGGGCCCGTGTCGGCGTGGATGCCGGGGCAGCCGGGGAGGGGGCCGCGTCGGGGAGGGGGCCGCGTCCGGCGGCGGCGCGTCGGGCAGGGGTCCGCGTCGGCCGGCGGCGCTTGGGGAGGGGGCCGCGTCGGGCGGCGGCGGCGCGTCAAGCGGCGGATACGCGTCCGAGAGGGGGCCGCATCGGGCGGCGGCTGCGCGTTGAGCGGCGGCGGCGCGTCGGGGAGGGGGCCGCGTCGGGCGGCGGCGCGTCAGGAGGCGGCGCGGTTGGCGGCGGCGTGGCGGCAGCGTGTCGATGGGGTGGAGGCGGTGCGGTGGTGGCGGCGAGCGGTGGGGCGAGGTGGCGAGGAGGCGAGTGTGCGGATGGGCCGTGCGGGGTGGGCCGGTAATGGCTAAGTCCCCGGGACTTTGCCGTGTGCGAGATCCGGCCCACGGCCGCATCTAGCACACGACAAAGTCGGGCTATTTGCCGTGTGCCGGCCCACGGCAAAATACAAAAATTTAATATTTTCAAATTTCATGTTTCAACAACTTTGTCTTATTTATTACCTTCCCAAAGTCGTCCAACATATCATGCTTTAGAAATTTATGCAAAAAACTCTGTTATTTCATGTGTTTTAATAATTATGACACGGAATTCTTTTACAGCAAAAAAAAATAAAAAATATCAAACGGATCCGAAAAATAACCAAAATTTGGCAGAAGGCAATCTAACATGTCTACTACATATACAAAAAGTATTGAAGCCAAATCCAAATTCAAACTTACATTTGCTTCGAAATGTGAAGATTCCTTGTCAACTCTCTAAATCTTCTCGTAGACGTTTGGATTTCTATGCAGCGTACAAGAAAACATTCACGAACGCTTCTCAACTTTGTACCATAGCCATTATGAATGAAATCATGGGTTGACGACAAATCTTGAGATTTACGGACTCTGTTTGCTTTTTATATAATTTTAAAACGGTGCGTCCGCACGTTCGCGACTATGGTTCGTGGCCAAATTGCTCAAAATTTCTTCGCATTTCCTAGATACGGCTTCACATCGAGATGAACAACATGAATATCATTTTTCATTCTATTATATTCCAAGATTCTAGACACTTGTAGTTCAAATTTGAATTATTTTCAAAAAATCCATCTAATGAAATAAAATAACTAAATATAGCAAATAATTCCAAAAAACACTAAATTCAAACATAGAGTTGACCATTAAGTACGTATATACCAGAAAAATTTGGGAAGGGAAAAACAATTTTTTTAATACATTTACCGTGTGCCATAGAAAAACACACGGCAAAGTTTCTATTTGTCGTGTGCTCTGGAACCGTGTGCCGTGTGCTGTGTTGTTGCCGTGGGCCGGCCTGGGCCGGCATACGGCAAAAGCCCACGGCAGGCAACGTCGGCCCACGTCGTGGACCTCTGCCGTGTGCCGGCCGTGAGGCACACGGCAAAAACTCCGCTATGCCGTGTGGCCCTGTTTTGCCGTGTGCCAGGCGTCTAGGCAAAAGATTAAAGTGTAGATCCATAGCATCAAAAGAACCAGACTTTAGATATATACACAAAAAGGAAAAATTGGATCCATACCATCAAAAGAACTAACTTTTAGATATATACCATTAAAAGACTAACACGTAGATTTTTACCATCAAAAGATACCACGTTATAGCTATCTGTCATTCTGTCCAACTCCCGTCAGTTTACAACATTCGCCGTCTTTCTTCTGTTTTCTTTCTATGCTCGCTCAGGCAACCAGGCGGCCCGGCCAAATCTATCACGCCGGTCAATAGTTGGCACCAAGTACTAGCAAAATCGATCGCCCATTACCTCCTCCGCCCTCGGAGCATCATTCGTAGGAGCCTGCCAGCCATCTCCGCTGGCTCGCTGCAGCAGGCGGACTCTGCCAACAGCCATAGCCCATAGCGCTGACCCCACTATGACCATGGCCGGCGGCGATGCCGTGTCCCTGATGATCCGCGCGAGCACCCGCACCGAACGAGGATCTTCATATCCTATGCGGCGCGGGAGATGGCGCCGTGCAGCGCTGCTGTGCAGGAAACTCGAGAGCAAAGTCCATGAATGAACGACTGCCCCTTCCTGCTAAAAAACAGATAAGTCTCCCCTGCTGAAAATGTTGAGAGCTGTTGAACATCAAATAGGTGTATATTCTGGCCTCCATCACCAACGTCAGCGCCAACGAGCATGCATGTGGCCTCCGTCGGCGGACGGAAACGACGAGAAAACTGACGGACGCAAGCAGAATGCTAAATAGCTATAACGTGGTGATTTTTGATGGTAAAAATCTACACTTTAATCTTTTGATGATATATATCTAAAGTCTGGTTCTAAATTTCTGTGTATATAGTAAGTGGTCGAACTAATAATACAGTTAACTAATTCAGTATGTGTCCAGGGAGCTTAAAGTGCAGAGGGCTGTGCGCTTTGGCTCAGGTGGGCACAACTTCTTGGGAGCTGGCACACAATGGAAAATACCCTTAATTCAAATTTCCAAGTCAACTTGGCATTTCAGCCCAAATCTATTTAAACCAAATAGTGGGCGGATGATGGCTTCTCCAGTAGTGAAAGTTCAAGATAGGGAAAGCAAGACTTGAAGACTGAAATCCGTGCTCAGGCAATCCCCATCCCCTTCTCCTACTATGAGTGTTTTCAATTATAAGATACTTCTAGTACATATGAAAATCACAATACCATGAATGACCACATACATAATCAACCGGAGTTAGAATTCAAGGTTTATTCAGGTCCAAAGGACAAACTTTTTATAACCGTAGGGAGTATTGGAACTACAGTGTGCAAATTCCACAAGGATTGAACAGTTTTATTCAGGTCATGACACAAATGGCGAGCAGGAATGCAGGATGCGGATCCTTACCGTTGACGCCCATGCCGGAGACATTGCTGTCGAGTCGAGCGAGCACAGCACGAGAGCAGCCCGGCATGTCAACACAGTGGCCGGAAGACATCAATCCCGATCCAGACTGTCGTTGGAATCTCCGCCGCCGGCGGCGGCACCAACACCACCTAAGCCATCACGCCATGGAAGCTCCTGTTGGAGACTTAGAGAATGGGATGGCTGTAGGGAGCCACCACCTTGAGCTGAACCCTAGCTCGAGGTGATTTGGAATTTGGGGCAGCACGGAGGAGCTCGGGACATGGCGGGCGGAGGCGTTCTGGCAGATTGGCATAGTATAGGAGAGGGTTGCTTTGCAAATATTCCTTCGAATAGGGAGTTACAAGCCAAATCTTCTGTGTGGAGGCGGGGGTTTAGATGCAAAGTTTGCTGGAGTCTCCGGTGGCCCATCTGGGTTGTCCATCTTGGAATGGACGGGATGGAATGTAGTTTCCAGGATTGCACTGAGAGAGGGGTTTGCACCCAATATTTTCCCAGTTTTTAAAGCTAAACTTTTGTATGCATGTACATGCTTGCATACTCTACTAGACTACTGTCCATACTTTTGTTGAATTTAATCGCAAAAAAAAACTGCCCTAAGAGCTGCCGAAGCCGTCAATCTGCGGCATCAACAAGTCCTTGATAGGTGACCACTTCATGTACGTCGGTATGTGCCATTTTTTAGCTTAAATGTACCTTGCTTCCAAATGCTAACTTTTATAATCCCATTTGCCAAAAGAAAAGGTTTCCAAATAGCACACCAGTATTGGCATCTTTCACTCTCTTTTTTGACTGGATCACATCCAGAACCCGATGCATTGAAGTTTAGGAGATCCCAAACGAAACAATTTTTACGACTCACTAACAAAACGTCAAGTGGGCAATGGGAAAGAAAACGAATACGGCTCTGCCCCCCGTAGTTCAGCAAGACAGCGGTAAGTCTGGTCAATTGGGCTGATGGCCTTCAAGGAGGTGAATCCTGGGCCGTCCCGTTTTGTCATAACCTGGGCCAGCCTGGCAGGCCACGCAAAATCATTTCCATGTCGTGACGTGACCGGCCCGGCCTTGATTCATCAAAATCCCACACCGAAGCAACTTGCTGGTCCCGGACTCGTCAGGCCGTTTTGGCCCATAAAACAGGAGCCCCCAAGGGTGGCAGGCCCCGACGCTGCACAGGCCGCCGTCTTTGCCGATTTGGAGTCCGATCGATGGGCAACAGCAACAGCCGTAGGAACGCCGGCGAGGACGAAAAGGAGCTCAGGGAGAGTTGCAGGAAGCTCAGCGAGAATTACAGCAAGGTCAGCGAGAAGTGCATGGAGAGTTATGAGCGGTGCAGGCGGCGGTTGGAGGAGGCCTCCGAGCGGAGCACGGAGACTTGCGAAAGGTATAGGAAGCTCTACGAGATGTGCAGGGAAGCCTCCGAGGATTGGAGGAAGGAGGCCCTCCGGGGTACTACGCCTTCTCCGACGGCTAACTAAGCGGTCCCCGGCCCAGACGATGATAAAGCTGCGTCAGACTTGTGCCGTCATTGTTAGTTTGCGGAAGATCTCTCTTGTTTTCAGATTGTAATGTAATTAATTTATTCAAATCCATTGCAAATTTCCTTCTTTTTTAAAGGCAACTCTCCCTTGCCAAGTGTTGACAGTCAAAATTGGCTCTGGCCCGGACCGGTTTGCCAAACCGGTCTGACCGGTTTGCCAAACCGGTCTGACCGGTTTGCCAAACCGGTCAGGTTCTGTAATTCGAGTAGGATTAGGATTCCGAGTTTAATCCCATATTGTAACTTATTCGAAAGGGGTAAGACTTTCCCGGCCTATAAATATAAAGGCTAGAAGGCCGATTGAGGTATTCCAATCGAATCAAACACTTTATCTTCTATTTTTTTGTCTCTCAAACCCTAATCCTTTTCCAACCCCATATTCTGTTCTTTGCTCGTCTCTACGGCGTTCAAAGGCGTTCTAGGTGGCCTGCCGACCCTAGAGCAACCCTAGATTAGCTCGAGCTCCGACGGGGTCCCTCCCGAGCTTGAGTTTCTAGGTCTTCACGACCTCCCGACCAGAAGCGGTCTGACCGGTTCTGTAAACCGGTCTGACCGGTTTGCCCCGGGAAGTCAGGAGTTGGCCGTTGTGACGGCCGTGCTGCACGTTTGATCGATCTCGAGTTTGTTGGCGCGTTTCCGTGTCAACATACTTTTTGGCGACTCCGCTGGGGAAAGATTAATCTGGTTTCAAGACCGATTCAATCTACTCCAAATATGTCTGGATCAACGTGCGACCTTGACAAAGACAACATCATCGCCGCGACGATGGAAGAGCTCACGGACGAGGAGCGGAAGCGGTACCTGATCGCCGAGGAGCACTTCAGGACGCAATTCTTGAAGGGCTTCAAGAAAGATCGCGGTGGTCTTGTCAAGAGAGTGGAGGAATTTGTCATGCCGGCTTTCAAGCTGGCAAACGACCAAGTTGAAGAACTTCCTAAGGTAACTGGCGAATCCTCTGATTTGATGCAGCAAATTACTCGCATGATGGATGATAAATTACTTGCTGCACAAACCGTTACTAGTGAGTTGATTGCTAATATATCGGGTAAATCTGATAAGGGTAAAAATAATATAGAATTTAATGAATTGCCTAACTCAACTCCTAGCTCATCAGGCGTGCCAGAAAATATTTTAGATAATGGTTGCTTCTGGTCCTGTTTACACTATTCCACGCACTGCGGTTGCGGGAAGTATACCCCACGGATCTGGCGCGTCTCACGGGCCGATTCCGAGTACTTCTCAAAGTGCAACGTATAATGTGCCTCATTTTCCACAAAATAGAGGTGATGGGAATTATCAAGCCGAGTTAGCTAAGTTTAAAGAAGATATAGCTAATACACTTAGAACAAGACTCAGGCTTGAATTGGGTACTTCACGCTTATATCAAAAACCGTATCCGCCTGAATTTGATTTAGTTGCTTATCCTAATGGTTGGCGTGTTCCTGATTTTATTAAATTCAGTGGCGAGGATAATAGAACTCCTTGGGAACATATTAGTCAATATGTCTTGCAATTAGGAGAAGCATCATACTATGAACCATTGCGTGTACGGTTATTCTCATTATCTTTAACTGGAACTGCTTTTTCATGGTTTTCTTCGCTTGCTCCTAACTCTATTCAAAATTGGACTCAATTGGAGCGTAAATTTTATGATCATTTCTTTAGCGGAGAAAACGAAGCTAAATTGTCTGATTTAACATCGGTTAAGCAAAGCCGAGAGGAATCGGTTCTTCATTACTTCAAAAGATTTAAAGATGTTAAGAACCGATGCTTTAACATAACTGTTTCTGAAAAGGATTTAGCAGATTTAGCTTTTGCGGGCTTACGGTCTCATTTTAAGGAAAAACTAGAGGGTTCTGATTTCCTTACTATTAATCACTTGCAAATGAAGGCTATGAGTCTAGAACTTAAGTTTAAAAATTCAAAAGAATCTACTAAACCTCATCGTTCGAATGTGCATATTGTTGATAATGATTCTGATAGTTCGGACGACGATAAAGAAATTTATGCTGCTGAATTTGTTTGGTCATCAAAGAGTAAACCTGGTTCTTGTCCCTCGTTGAAGCCGATTCAGAAAAATCGGCAAGAAAAAATTAAGTTTACTTTTGATGTAGCCAAATGTGATCGTGTTTTTGATGAATTGCTTAAGAATGGCTTTGTTAAACTTTCTCATGCAATTCCACCGGCCGATCAATTGAAAAATCGTGCATATTGTAAGTGGCATAATTCTTTTTCTCATGCAACCAATGATTGCAATGTTTTTCGACGACAGGTACAATCGGCCCTTAATGAAGGTCGATTAGTGCTAGCTGAAATGCAAGTTGATAAGGCTCCTTTCCCTGTTCATACCTTGGATTTGAATACTAAAGTGTTGATTCGGCCGGAACAAGCCGATGGAGCTAAGGGTAAGAATGTGGTGATTGGAGAACCAAGGCCGGAAAAAGTTGATGACAAAATTCCGGTCAGAACAGTGATGATTGGGAGGACTCTGGATGGTAAAGAGTCTCTAAAGATTACTATTAACACATCAAGGCCCGGGGGTAAGGAAGTTCTTTGGAAAAGAATCGGTCCGCTAGCCAGGCGAAACCGGCCAGACCGGTTTCCCAAACCGGTCAGACCGGTTGTTCTCCAGACCGTCCAAGGACTTTCAAGCCTAAGCGCCCGGAAGTGGGTACTTGGAAATTTAATGAGCCAAAGATTCAAGGAAGGATTCTGAAACAAGGACCTACTTTTTCGCAGCTCATGAACAAGTACACAAAGGCCGTTCAAGTTGATCAGCCAACAAAAAAGAGACAGAGGTCACCACAGCGTTGGATTGATCCTACAGCTTATAAACGCCGTGGTGATGTTACTAGGACTTCAATACATGACCGATTGGGCTCATACCAATCAGGTTTTTCGACTGCTCATCAAAGCGGTCAGACCGGTTTTATGAACCGGTCAGACCGGTTTCGGTCTGAGCAAAGGATTCGTGTTCCTCCTAAGCAAGAATACTGTATCAAGGAGAAGAAGGAGGATGTGCAAACCAAAGCCAATAATTTTATAAAAATTGGCGATATTCTAGTGGCTATGCAAGACTTGGGTAGAAAGCCGATAGTCATTGGAGATTCGGCTCCTGTTCCAGTCAAGAAGCTGATCATGGTTAATGATCATGAGGCTAGCAGTAGCAAGGGCGTGAAGAAAGTTTCTCAACCAAGGTGGTGTCCTTCTAGGTTGACTCATACACAGAAGCGGAAACTACAGCGCTTGAGAAACAAAGAAAAAAGGGAACAGGAAGCTGAGAAGATGAGGGATGACTACTTCAACAACTACAGGCCTATGATCCCTCAGACCAAGATTTGGCAAGCTAAACCCGTTGTGCAATCAGCAGCACAACCGGTCAGACCGGTTTCTGAAACCGGTCAGACCGGTTTGGGTCAGCCGACCGCTGCAGAAGCGGTCAGACCGGTTTCTGAAACCGGTCAGACCGGTTTGATGACAGAAGCGGGGGCTGGTGCTTCTTCAACCATCGAAACTACTCCACCGATTCCTCCAGTGGTGGAAGATGAAGAGTTAGTTGATTTTCAGCCTTCTCCAGAGCGTGACAACATGGAAATTAATGTTGTCTATTTATCTTCTGATTATTATGTGGTGCCGGAGGAGGAAATTTCTCATCTTCAACTTGGGCCGCGAGATGCTGTGTTTCAGAAGCCTAGTGAATCAGAAAATCATCTCAAGGCTTTGTATATGAGAGGGCACATCAACGGGAAGCCAATTTCTCGTATGTTGGTTGATGGTGGAGCCATTGTGAATCTCATGCCATACTCTCTCTACAAGAAAATTGGCAGGAAAGACGAAGAACTGATCAAGACGAACATGACGGTCAGTGGAGTTGGTGGAGGTGATCCCATTGGTGCCAACGGGGTGGCTTCTATGGAGTTGACCGTCGGGAGCAAGACTATTGCTACGGCTTTCTTCGTCTCCGAGGTGCAAGGTAACTTCAGTTTAATCCTTGGTCGAGATTGGATTCATGCAAATAAATGTATTCCATCTACCTTGCATCAATATCTCATTCAGTGGATCGGCGACGAAGTTGAGATTGTCCATGGTGACAATTCTTCCTTTGTTGCAACGGCCGATTCCGACTCTCTTAGTGCAAATGAAAAGGTCCAATGTTTGTCGGGCATGGATTTGACCGACTATGAGCTGATCAGTTGCACTAAGGATGGTTTTGTTCCTGCTACATTAAAGCCGATGGAAAATCGGTTGAATTACTTGTTGTAATTAATGGAGCAACAAAATCAACAGAGACAAACCGGTCAGACCGCTTCTGGAAACCGGTCAGACCGGTTTGGATCTGAACAGCGCCGATCGAGCCAAACCGGTCAGACCGCTTCTGGGAACCGGTCAGACCGGTTTGCGTCTGGACAATGGCTTCAAGACCGAATTGATCATTATCGAGAACATTCGGCCGGTACGTTCGAAGCCATTGAAGATCTTGGTGATATGGATAAGCTGGGTCAAGGTTTTACATCAGCTGATCCTTTAGAAAAAATAGATATTGGTGATGGTACTATTCCTAGGCCTACTTTTGTAAACAAAAATTTATCGGCTGAGTTTAAAGCCGAATTAATAAATTTGTTGAAAGAGTATGTCGATTGTTTTGCTTGGGAGTACCGTGAGATGCCTGGTTTAAGTCGTGACTTAGTTGAGCATCGTTTACCAATAAAAGCCGGTTTTAGACCTTTTAAACAATCGGCTAGACGTTTTAATCCCGCTATTTATGACCGAATAAAAGAAGAAATTAATCGTTTATTAGATGCTGGTTTTATTCAGACTTGTCGTTATGCGGAGTGGGTTTCTAATATTGTTCCCGTTGAAAAGAAAGATTCGGGAAAACTTAGAGTTTGCATTGATTTTAGAGATCTTAATAAAGCCACTCCAAAAGATTCATATCCTATGCCTATAGCCGATGTCTTAATCAATGAAGCTTCTGGGCATCGTGTTGTTAGTTTTCTTGATGGTAATGCCGGATATAATCAAATCTTCATGGCCGAAGAGGATATGCACAAAACGGCCTTTCAATGTCCGGGATTTATTGGTTTATTTGAGTGGGTAGTTATGACCTTTGGATTAAAGAATGCCGGTGCAACTTATCAAAGAGCTATGAATCTAATCTTTCATGATTTACTTGGTGTCATTGTGGAAGTGTATATTGATGATATTGTAGTTAAATCGGATGGATTGGATTCTCATTTAGCCGATTTAAAACTTGCTCTTGAGAGGATGCGACAGTATGGCTTGAAGATGAATCCACTCAAATGTGCTTTTGGTGTTTCGGCTGGGAAGTTTCTTGGGTTTATTATTCATGAGAATGGCATAGAAGTTGATCCCAAGAGAATTGAAGCTATGAAGAAAGTCGAAGCTCCTACTTGCAAAAAGGATTTGCAAAAGTTTCTAGGCAAGGTAAATTTCTTGAGAAGATTTATAATTAACTTGTCTGGAAAGGTTGATGCTTTTACTCCTTTACTTCGGTTGAAAGATGAAACCGATTTTAACTGGGGGGCAAAACAGCAAGAAGCTTTTGAGAAAATCAAAGAGTACTTGTCTTCACCACCGGTGCTTAGGGCGCCTAAGCGAGGAGTTCCATTCAGACTTGATGTGGCGGCTGAAGATAGAACTATTGGGGCTGTTTTGACTCAAGGAATCGGCAACAAGGAGTATGTGATCGCTTATGTAAGCCGACGACTCATTGATGCAGAAACAAGGTATACTTTCATTGAGAAGTTGTGTTTATCCTTGTACCATGCTTGTACTCAATTGAGGCATTATTTATTATCTAGCACCTGCATCGTGTTGTGTCAAACCGATGTAATTAAACATATGTTGCAAAAGCCGATTTCTAGCGGAAGAATCGGTAAATGGGCTTATGCTTTAGTTGAGTATGATTTGGCTTGTGAACCTTTAAAATCAATGAAAAGCCAAATTGTAGCTGATTTTATTGTTGAACATCGGATAAATGATACTTGTGAATTCGACGTCGGCTATGTTGCTTGCACACCATGGAGGTTATACTTTGATGGATCGGTTTGTAATGATGGACAAGGAATTGGTGCTGTTTTGATTTCTCCAAATGGTGCCATCTTTGAGTTTTCAAACCGATTGGAAGAAAAGCGAACCAATAATCAAGTTGAATATGAAGCTCTTCTATTTGGCTTGGAATTTTTGCAAGACATGGGAGTAAAACATGTTGAAGCTTTTGGTGATTCGCTCCTGGTGGTACAACAAGTGTCAAAGGTATGCCAATGCTATAATGGTTCATTAAATGCATATCTTGATAGATGTCTTGATATCATTGCTTCTTTTGATGAATTTACTATCAAACATATTCCAAGAGAAGAAAATGACAAGGCGAATACTCTGGCTCAGAAAGCATCTGGTTATATGGTTGCCAAGAAATATTTCTATCTCCAAAAACCGATGCAAACGAAAGCCGAGGTTCTGGTTCTGGACGAACCGGTCACACCGGTTTCAGAAACCGGTCAGACCGGTTTGAATGCCAGAACCGGTCTGACCGGTTCTGAAAGCGGTCTGACCGCTTCGTCCCCTGACAGAAGCGAAAATCCTTTGGATGATGTTAATCAATCCAAAGTTGAAGATCAGGATTGGAGGGTGCCTATTATTACTTATCTGAAAGATCCTGGTCGTGGTGCAGAGAGAAATATTCGGCGAATATCGTTTAAATACGTTTTGCTTGACGATGAACTCTATCGTCGAAATGCCGAAGATTTGCTGTTGAAATGTCTTGATTCGGATCAGGCCAAAGTTGCCATGGGTGAGGTCCATGAAGGTATTTGTGGTACACATCAATCGGCTCCAAAGATGAAGTGGTTACTTAGGCGAGCCGGTTTCTATTGGCCTATTATGATGGCAGATTGTTTTAAATATTACAAAGGATGTGAGGAATGTCAGAAGTTTGGAAATTTGCAATTTGTTCCTGCTGCATTGCTGCATCCTATTATTAAGCCATGGCCGTTCCGAGGTTGGGGATTGGGTTTTATTGGACAAATTAATCCTCCATCATCAAAAGGACATCGTTTCGTGTTGGTTGCTACGGATTATTTTACTAAGTGGACCGAAGTGATTCCATTGAAGAGTATAACACATCGAGAGGTGATTGAGTTTGTTACACAAAATATTATTCATAGATTCGGTATTCCTCAAACTTTGACTACGGATCAAGGTACTTTGTTTATGTCTAAAGAGGTACGTGAATTCGCCGAATCCTATAGAATTAAGTTGCTCAATTCATCTCCATACTACGCTCAGGCTAATGGACAAGCCGAGTCAAGTAATAAAACTTTGATCAAATCAATAAAGTTTTATCCGAAGCATTATGGGCTCATCGTATATCTAGACATGGTGCTACTAAAGTCACTCCTTTTGAGCTTGTGTATGGTCAAGAGGTTGTTTTACCCGTTGAGGTAAATCTGGACGCTTATAGATTGGCTAGACAAAATGACCTTGATGCCGTTGATTACCACAATTTGATGTTGGACAATATTGATGAGGTAACCGACAAACGATTGAAGGCTTTGAAGAAAATTGAGAAAGATAAGCTTCGGGTTGCTAAAGCCTACAACAAGAAAGTACGAGGAAAATATTTTCAGATTGGTGAACTTGTTTGGAAGACGATCTTGCCTATTGGGACGAAAAGCAACAAGTTTGGTAAATGGTCACCGAGTTGGGAAGGGCCCTATAGAGTTGTCAAAGTCATCTTTGGGAATTCTTACATGCTAGAGACGCTGAAGGGAGATCATTTGTCTAAAGCTATCAACGGAAGATACTTGAAGAAATTCTTCCCAAGTGTTTGGCAAGATGCATAAAGACCAATGGCCGGTATATTATTAATATCGCCCTTAGCATAAATTTTAGCTCCTGAATTGTAATTACTTTCTTTTTAGTTCTCAAGTTCACTAAAAACGCAGGGGGGCATGTGTTGACAGTCAAAATTGGCTCTGGCCCGGTCAAACCGGTCTGACCGGTTTGCCAAACCGGTCAGACCGGTTTGGTTTTGTAATTCGAGTAGGATTAGGATTCCGAGTTTAATCCCATATTGTAACTTATTCGAAAGGGGTAAGACTTCCCCGGCCTATAAATATAAAGGCTAGAAGGCCGATTGAGGTATTCCAATCGAATCAAACACTTTATCTTCTATTTTTTGTCTCTCAAACCCTAATCCTTTTCCAACCCCATATTCTGTTCTTTGCTCGTCTCTACGGCGTTCAAAGGCGTTCTAGGTGGCCTGCCGACCCTAGAGCAACCCTAGATTAGCTCGAGCTCCGACGGGGTCCCTCCCGAGCTTGAGTTTCTAGGTCTTCACGACCTCCCGACCAGAAGCGGTCTGACCGGTTCTGTAAACCGGTCTGACCGGTTTGCCCCGGGAAGTCAGGAGTTGGCCGTTGTGACGGCCGTGCTGCACGTTTGATCGATCTCGAGTTTGTTGGCGCGTTTCCGTGTCAACACCAAGGCAATTGTTTTAGCACGTCGTTAATTCCAAATGTGATCAGATCGGCACCAAACGTGATGAGCTCATCATCCTAGAGACCTAGATGGATGTGTCATTGTTGTTGTTCTATCCTCTAGATGTTCCACGGAAGAGTACTCTGCTAGCTGGTTAGGTTAATCCTGCGGTTTTTACTACTCACTATTGTTCCAGTGCTGATACGATACAGTAGTGATACGACGACAGAACACACACAGACCTGAGCAACCAGTTGAACTCTCCCGCCCGACTCCTCTCCTCCCCCTAACCCTAGCGCCGCCACCCCCCTCATCCCCTCTCTCCCGCCTTGCCGCCGCCGGAGCTGGCCCCCGGAAGCCCGGGTGGCAGCCGTGAGGGCGGCGGCGGGGCCGCATCGACGGATCCGGGGCGGACTCGCCCGGATCTGGCCGCCGCCGGCGGCGGCGGCGGGCAAGAGAGTGAGCGGTGGCAGGCAGCGCCCGGTGGCAACAGCGGCCAAGCGCGTGCGAGCAGGCGCGGGAGCGGCGACGCCCGGCGGCGGCGGCCATGCGCGTGCCACTACGGGCGGCGGCCATGCACATGGGCGGCGGGCGGTGGCCGAGGCGGCGAGTTTGGGGGCGGTCTCCCCATCTTCTCCTCCGTGGACGGCGGCGGCGGCGGCGACGGTCTGCGGCGGCGCCCCTGGCCATGGATCTAAGCATCACATGTGCAGGGAACCCATCTTGGACCGTTGCTGGACACCACCGAGCCACTTCCCCCGAACTTGAGCCTTCGTCGACGACTAAGTGTGCAGGTGGAGTGGGCGAAAGAAGGATGGTGGCAGGGGTCGTGCCCAACAAGCTGCTACTGCCCCATAGCGGAGGTGGTGGCGACCACCGAGGGCGCCATTTCCAGGCGTCCTCGGCGAAGGGGGTGGAGTCGTCCGGATCCAGACGCCATGGTCCATGTCTTCGGTGCCTCCTGGTGTTGTCAGTTCTAGTAGGGCTGCACGTCAGGTTTGGTCACAAGATTGCTGCAGATTCCTTGTTTGGGGTGTTGGGTGGTCGTGCAGGAGCTACGAGCGAAAGCTTTACTCGATTGGTGTCGGTGTCAACAACGGCGGCGTCGGTTTGGGCGTCGTTTCTCTCCTTTGAGGCATTTGTTGTGAAGCTCTATGCAGGGGTTTTGGTCTTCTAGGTGAAAACCGTATCCGGCTGGCCGGATGGGCGGCGACGGCGCCTTTGGCGTCGAATCCTTCATGGAGGCGTCGCTCTGGAAGTCTTTTAACCCGATGTTCAATACCTACAATGGAGTTTGTTGTGCAAGCATTAGAAGACAAGTTTTTCAAGTTCGACATCAAGTTTCTAAGTAGACAGAAGATGTGACTCGGTGGAGTATGATGACAGTGCAAGAACGAAGCAGGGATGGCGAAGAATGATGAAGTTTAGTCTTCAAGTTTGTTTCTCTATCTTAGAAGTTTTCTTTCTTGTATTGGCTCCTCTTTGTTGAGGATTTGAGTCTAAGTACTCTATGTAACCTTTGGCTGTATATGTCCATTTATGGATATAGAGGCCGGATTTAATCTATAATCTAAAAAAACTATTGTTCCAGTGCTAATATGTTGGGTTGAAGACTTGAAGTTCTCGTTACTCATCTCAAGTAATATTTGATTTCTGGAAACTCCTAGGCACTACGGGCTGGGGACAGGCTCAGTTGCTACCTCGCTACACGCCACGTATACATGAACACTAAAAGTACTTCAAAGAATTCAAACGAAGATATAAATAGACAGAGCATGCAAACATCAATGTGCATGCAAGATTTGAGCTTGAGCAAAAAAGTTTGCAATAAGAAATAGAAAAGAGAACACAATGATAAGAAGCAGTGATAATCGGATTATCATCGCTGATTTAAGCCACAAACAGCCGTTGATAAGCACATTATATATCAGCGCCGGTTTGGACCAGGTTTGTGGTCTAAATTCTAGGGGCTAGAACAGCCGGTGATAATCCGATTTTCAGGCCGTGTTCAAATTGATTGTGAAAATCTGATCATTACTGTTGATATTTCAGCAGCGCCACCCCGAAACCGGCATTGATGGGGAGTTTTGATCCCGACACTTAAAAAGTAGTTTGTATCAGTGAGTTACAGCTAGGTGGACTGTAGGGGTGTGTTTGGTTTGAGGAATATGTAGTACCCTACAAATCTCCATATGCGACATAATTGTTAGCAAATCTAAAAGCGATCAATTTGGTTGACATTGTGGTAGGTGATGTGATTCCTCGAACCAAACACATCATAGATTCACATTTTAATGTATCTTTTTCTTCCTTTTCTTATTTCTTATTGCACAACTCCTTTTTCAAGTTCAAATTTTGCATACATGTAGATGCTTGCATATTCTATCTATTTATACTTTTGTTGAATTTCATACGCTTGTCAAGTGCTGCCGTGATAACCTCTCCCCTACCGGCTGTCCCAGCCATCAATGCAATCTACGGCACCAACAAGTACGTGTCGGCGACAGCTTATGTACTTCAGTGCACCATTTTTTTAGCTCAATGTATATACGCTGGATCCAGATGCGTTGAAGTACGTTCAGGTGATCCCAAACAAATCTAAAAAAAAAGGTGATCCCAAACAAATCTCAAAAAAAAAGGTGATCCCAAACAAAACACTTTTGACAAAACAAAATTTGTCAAGTCAAGCGGCAATAGGAAGGAATAACACCGCTCCGGACTCCATCCGTGGTGGTCCACGCCCACGCAAACTCAAATTCGGATTCCCTGGGGGGTGTGTTGGTTTCGGACTCGGCCAATTGTATTTCGGCCCATAAGACAGGAGCCGGCCGGCCCCTACGAAAAGGGCTGTGGATACTAGGGTTCAACGACGACGTCCAGTACGTACATGCTGCACACTGTCCTAAAAAAAACGTACATGCTGCACACGCCAAAAACCCGTCGACGGTCGATCGCCACCGCCATGGGCACTCGCGACGACGTTGAGGAATACATGAAGTGCATGAAGGCCAGTAAAAAGTGCATGAAGTTCTCAGAAAAGTATAGAAAGGCCAGCAAGCGGCGCATGAGAGCCAGCGAGATGTACAGGAAAGCCAGCAAGCGGAGCATGAAGATCTCTGAGATTTACAGAGAAGCCTCTGAGCTGTACAGGAAGGCCATGGAGTACATGGAGGAGGCCAAAGAGAGCCACGACAGCTCTATGATCGCCAGCCTTCCTCCTCAACAACAAGAAGAAACGACGCCGACCGGAAGGAAGAAGGCTGCAGGGACGGAGGCCACCGACATCGACGCGTGAAAAAGTTGTTGTTGATGATGATATAATATAAGCCGCACAAGACGTGCATGGCATCGTCGATCTCCAATTGCAGAAGATGTCTCTATTTTTTTAATCATCGGATCAGAAGATTGTAATATCTCCAGTTTCATTGCAAATGTTTTTCTCCTTGCTCGCCGACCTGTTTTGCAATTAATGAATAAACTGCTTGGCCATGAACCTTGTCCGCGGGTGAGTCTATTTGTGTACCTCTAAATCCAAGTTGCAAAGTCCTGCTTCACGCGTCGCCTCCCAAGGGCGACACGGGCGGCTCCCCCGGCTCCCCCACACCAACCCCCGCCGCCCTCCCCCTCACCCCCGCCACCGCCGGAGCTGCGCGGCGGACGCCGGCGAGCAGCAAGGATGGTGGCGGCGGGGCCATATCCCTCCCTTTCCCTTCCTTTCCTCCCCTCCCAGCTTCCCTTCTCCTTTACCCCACCTCACTTGCTCGCCCATGGCCTTGACCTCCGGCCAGATCCATGGCGGGGGCGCCCGGATCCACGGCTGGGGCGGCTGGATCCGGGGTCTGGATGGCCGGATCCGCGAGGAGCCGGTGGTCCTTGGCCGGTTGGCGGCGGCGGCCCGGCTGCCTCGACGTGTCTCGGCCGCGGCGGCGGCTCCTTCCGGGGCTCGCCCGGGGCTCCCCCACGCCCGGCTTGCCGCACCTCCCGTGACTCGCCCTTGCGGCAGACACCGGCGGCGGCGTCTGCAGCCGGCGGCGGCGGGCCATGGCTGGGGGCGGCCCGGCCCCTGTCACTCTCCGGCGTGGCCTTCGGCGGCGGCGGCTCGCGGTGTGGCCGGCGGCCTGGGCCCTGTCCCTCCCCGGCGGTTACGGGGCCCTGCTCCCTACGGCAGCTTCGGCTCTGGTTGGTGCTGGTGGTGTCATGGTGGCGCGACTAGCGGCGGCTTGTTTGGGAAGGTGCTAGCGACTTCGCGGTGGCGTGGCTAGCGGTGGCTTGAACAACGGGACACTAGGGACGCCATGGTGGTGTAGCTGGTTGTTCCGTGCCGTCTTCCTAGGCAGCGATGCGTCGGTGGTGCCGTGGTGGCATGGCCGACGGCGGCTTTTGCACGGTCTATTTTCTCAACGCTGCCATGGTGGTGAAGTTGGCTGCAGCCGTGCGATGGCCCACCAGCAGCACCACGGTGGTGTGGTTGGTGGCGCCGGTCGTCTCTCTATTCTGCCATGGAGATGAAGCGGGGGAAACCCTTCTGTTTTTGGGACAACGTCAGTGACGCTTTTGGCGTCATGCCCTTCCTGAAGGTGGCGTTGAGCTTCTCCGGCGGGAGACTGCTGCCTAGGTCCTCCTGCTTGATGCCTCGACGATGGTGCATTGTGAGAGTGCTTTCTTCCCTCTCCTTCCTTTTCTATTTTTTTTCTTTGTTTCAGTTTAGATAGTTGAAAAAAGAAAAAAAGGGGAGAGCGTTAGAGTAGAGAAGAAGAGAGTATTTCAGTTAGTGGAAGTGGTGCTTGGCTGCTCGTGTCGATGTCCCAATCCGACCGAGTAGAGTTGGCTCGTGTCGATGTCCCATTACGACCGAGCAGAGTTGTTTGAGTTGCTTAGAGCGGTGTGTGCTGATGCCCCAATCCAGACCACCGGGTTGTTTTCAGTTGAGTTGTGCGGTGCTGGTTGATGTCCCAATCCAACCCACCGGAGTTGTAGAGTTGTTCGGGGTTCCTTACCCCTTGAGTTGTGCGGTCGATGGACCGGAGTTGTGTGAGATTGTATGATACCTCTCTAGTTGTACGGTCTTCAAGCAGAAGTTGTATGGTTTTCGGGCCCGGTTTTCCTTATAAACAGGGTCAACTCTCTTCTTCTAATAAAAATTTGGGAAAGCGTAAGTTTTCTCCATCCGTTCAAAAAAAATGAACCTTGTCCGCTAGAAGCAACTGTTAGGAGATTGAAGTGCCACGTGCGCTCGCCTGCCTCACCGAGCCTGAGGACGAGAGCTCGAGACATGTGGGCATGGCGTGGCAGTACGGTGTGAACAGGCGTAATGTGCTACCGTGCAGTGTGACTTTTATGGTAGAATCAATAATTTCTTTAACTCTTTGCAGACCTACCTTTTGTGTAGAAGTGTCTTTTCTGCTCGAGTGAACATGTATATCGATAATTGCCTTAACTTGTCCATGAAGACCTGTTTTGCGCCTAGCAAACAATCCCCTTCTGTTTATGTTTGCCTTGGAGATGTACATAAAGGCCAGTGAGCAGGCAGGAAGGCCTCCAAGAAATGTAGAAAGACCAGCGAGCAGAGCATGAATCTGAACTCTGAAGGCCTTCAAGAAGTACAAAAAGGCCAACTGAGTGAAGCATGAGTGGGGGCATGTGCCCTCACTAGATCAATACATGTCCGCCTAGGTATGCATGGAATCATGTCGAATTTGCAGATGTAGCTTTGTTTTTTCACAGAATTGGAATCTCAATCACCGGATTTATAATTGCAAATGTTTCTCTTTATTTATTCCAACTAGTAGTATGCATGTGCGGCATGCATGTATTTAAAAAGCCTAGTAAATAATAACTTTATATTTATAAAAAATATATAATATTTTTTCACTCATAGCAAAGATGTAAACTATCAAATATGAAATTTAAAAAAGTTACAGTCAATTGAATCATGCAAAGAAACTTCGCTCAATCATAGCCCATAAAATTATGTCTGCTCAATTAATTAATCCGATCAATTTATTACTTTTACTTATTTTAAATATAGAACCAATCAATTATCAGATATTTAATAATTACCAATTGATTTTTCCATGAATTTTATTTTTTCCAATAACAAATTACGAACTTTCTTATATTGTACCGTTCATTAGAGCATATCATATGTTTATATTCAGAAGTACAATTTTAACCAAGAAAACAAATAACATCCAAAATATCGTCTAAATAGTAAATTTTAAATTTTCACCATAGATTTCATGGTTGGTCCAATCACAAAGAAGACCAATTCTACACTTGAAAACAATTCTATCTACCAAGCACATAATAAACAAAACTCCCATCCAACTGGGCAGTCATGCATGAACAGAATGTTTATAAATGGAAAAACTATTCAGGAACAAATCTCAAAACAATTATGTTCAAATAATACACTCTAAAATACAAATAGACCTCTGTCTTTATGTAGCAAGCAACGTGGGAATTCATGTAGTTTCTCAAAAAAGTAGCCACAAGTAATTGATATTTTGTTCATAATTCTCCAACACCGTGCATACGAATGCTCTCCTCTGTTAGAAGAATCTCTAGACACTAGGTGATACTTCACGCGTTGCTGCAGAACTTTTTAAACAAAATTTTATGGTGAAATTTAAAAATAGGTGATACCCTGCGCAATGCTGCAGAAATTTTTTAAACCAATTTTTAAGGTGCAATGTGAAAGTAGGAACATCAAAGTAATTTCATGATAATATTCTTTTGTTAACAACATTATACATGGAAGCATGATAATTTTGTTGAGAGAGAACATTCTAAATTATTGATCCTTTGTTAACAACATTATACATGGAAGCATGATAATTTTGTTGAGAGAGAACCATTCTAAATTATTGATCCTACATTTTTCTCTACTACGGGAATTTTGTAGCATGCTATTCACAAAGGCATGATATTAACCATATATAGAAAATCAGTTGAAGACATAAATGTATGATCTAGTGGATGGTGACATGTCGTATAGTGGATGATGACGTGGAATGTTTGCATGTTGAGAGAAATCAACTATGACATGTTAGTGGATACCAATTATATAGGTTACTAGGTGATACCCCGCGCGTTGCTGCGGGAATTTCTACAAAATTTGAAGATGCAATTTGAAAATAGAAACACTAAAATGATTGCATCGCGCTATTTTTTGCAAACAATAATGTAGAGGAAAACACATCCATTTTATTGAGAGAACTACTTAGAAATTTGTAACATGGTACTCGACTACTTGCAAAGACTAACACAATGCATAGCTGCAGAAAATCAGTATAAGAAATAAATTCATGATTCTAGTGGATGGTGATGTGGACAGCTTGCATGTTGAGAGAAGATCTAATGGATGGTGACGTGGACATCTTGCACGTTGAGAGAAGTCTAACTATGACTTGTAGTGGGTACCAATTATATAGGTTATATAGATATACATTCCATGCATGTTTGGATACCCTGAATTGAAACTCATTCCATGAATCAATTGTAGCAATTAAATTCATTAGGAAATGGATTATCTAGAATCTAATTCAATTCTTTTTTCCAGAATTAAATTCCAATTGTTGTTTGGATAACTGATAACATGGAGTCCCTTCCTCTATCTCTAAGCATCCAGTGTCTATCAAAACATTACATCCTTCACACTCCTCTCTCTCTCTCAGCAGTAAGCATACAGATAACACAGCCATTCTCTCTCTCTCTCTCTAAACATCACAGATTTTCTTTCTATAAGCATGCATTCTCTCTTGATGCAGCAACACAAATACATGGTTAAACAAACAAAATAGTGATAGTGATCTCTCTCTCTAGCTTTACTGATCACAGGTACAACTGGCCCTACTTTCCATCTTGCACAATGAAAAGCATAAGTAAAGCACATCTCCTCACAAAATACATCCCGATATGTTTTTCAGTGAAATAAAATGAGAACAACGGAAAGCAGAACATCGATAAAACTATTGAATAAAGTTAGAGCAGTTGAGTATAGTATGGCACTAACTCTAGGCTGTCGCAAATGAGACTGAGCATAAATGTGTTTTTCTGATAATTTGAACATGGTTTCAAAATATGGAGACATACTAAAGGCAGAAACTCAGGAAGCATAGAAATACATACCGCGACGGCGCCCCCTCCCCGGAACGGAGGCAAAGAGGACGAAGATCCTGCGGTCTATAATAGCCGCACGAATCTCAGACATTGAAAATTAAGAGGTGAAAAACAAACTTCCGGAAGTCGTACACAAGTCCCGAACCAGCGAGCGGTGCATGGAGGCCGCCGAGCAGCGCAGGAGGTCCCCGAGACGTCGGCCCAGATAGGAAGGAACGCAAAATCGTTTCCAAAGTCGTGACCTGATTCAAATTCCCACCACAAGATACTTGTTGGTTCCGGAGTCGGCCCATCGGTTTGGCCCATAAAACTTTCTTTTTTTTCTCGGTAAAGAAAAGGTTTTGGCCCATAAAACTGGAGCCCCTCAGGCAGCCTAGCCATGAACAAACATGTCGACGATTAGATCTTCACCGACATGGCGACATCGGTCGAGTTCTATGGGCAACTGGCCAATCATCCAGCACCACGCGCCATGTGGGCCATCATCGGCTGCCACAGCCATGGGCGCCGGCGGCGAGGACGACGACGGCCGGACATACGAGGAGTACACGGCGGCAGCCGAGAAGTATAGGAAGGCCAGAGAGCGGTGCCTGGCGAACTCCGAGCGGTGCAGGGAGGCCGCCGAGCAGCGCCGGAAGGCCGCCGAGACGTACAGGAAGGAGAGCGAGCGGAGCAGGAAGGACTCCGACAAGTACGACGCAGCCAGCAAGCTGTGCATGGAGTCGCCGGGCCCGGAGCAGTGCAAGGAGGCCTCCGACAAGTACAGGGAGATCTCGGCGACGTACAAGGCTGCCGCCGACAAGTACAGAGAGGTCGTCGAGCGGAGCATGAGGACCTCTGAGCTGTATATGAAGACATCCGTGATGTACATGGAGCAATCCGATCTGTACTGGGAAGCCTTTCTGCTTGAGAAGAGTCGTCGTGGCTCCATCATCGCCAGCACATCTGATGATCAACAAGAAGAAGAAGAAGAAGAAGAGACGGCGTCTCATGAGTAGACGATGATATATATGTAATCTTCCTGTACGACGTGTCCGCCGCGAATCCAGCGATATGACGATGATATATATGTAATCTTCCTTGCAAATCCATTAATGCAGATATGATGATGAGAATTGAATCCATCTCATCAGAAGAATTGTGATGTTTCCAAATCCATTGCAAATGTGTTTTCTTTACGCCAGCCGGCCTGCCGATGCAATGCACGTCGCAGAAAATTGATATAGCTAACCTGCATATAAGCAGGAGCAGAGCATGGGGCGCTAAGCAAGGCTTCGCGGGATCTCCGGCCGGCCGTCCACCATCTCCATCTCCTCGCTCTCTAGTTCCCCGTCGACCCCCGGGCGTGCGCCGGCGAGGTGTAGTAGAAGGCGACGCCCCTGCCGCTCGAATCCTGCAGCGGCCGCGCGTTCCTCCTCGCGCCCTGCACGTACATACGAATTTCTTGTCATTGTACACTGCAACTGCTGTATACGACAGATGCGGTGGCCGCCGGCCGCCGCCGGCGAGCGGCGAGAGATGAGTGCTTGCTTACGTCATGGACGGCGTTCCGCAGCAGCCTGACCTGGCGCCGCGTCACGCGACGTATCTGCAAACCCAAACACACGGTGACAATCAGTTCAGACCCGTCTGTTTGCTCGCTGCTCTCGCTCTGACGATCGAATTGCATTGATCGAATTTGTTTGCCTACCTGGCGTGCGACGACCCAGGTGACGCCCTCCGTGCAGGGCGGCGTGGTGAAGGACCCCATGTACCTGTAGTACACGGTGCTCCGCCGCACCGGCCGCCGCGGGTCCACCACCTCGTCGATGAGCACCTCGTGGTCCCTCCTCCTCGAGATCCTCCTGATGTACTGCTCCAGCTGCACATACACAAATTCAGAGACATGCTGATCGATGGCATGAACAGATCGAGTACTACAGAGACGATCGATCGTAGATACCATGCGTATGGTGCCGTCGCGGCGGTTGGGGCTGATCCGGTAGAGCTGGGAGACGACGGCGTACTTGTTGCCGGCGTCGCTCTGGTGCAGCATGTGCAGCTCGAGCGCGTAGCGGCGGCCGTTGACGGCGTGCTCGCTGGGCGAGTGCCAGTGCATCTGCCGGAGCCGGTACGCCACGCCGTCGATCACCACGCCCCCCGGGTTGCTGTTGAACCGCACCATCACGTCGTGCCCGCGGTTCACGAGCGACGCCGCCGCCGGCCGGTACGACCGGGCCAGCCGCCCCGGCCGCTCCGCCAGCCCGGCCACCGTGTCGGACAGCCCGATCGGCGACTGCATCCGGCCCGCCGAGCACAGAGCCCACTCGCGACGGATCGCGCCCCACCGCGACGGCCCGTTCCCGGCGTCCCGGCGGTAGCTGAACTCCCCCTCGTCGTCTTCCTCCGGCAAAGGAGCGTGCGTGTCAGGAAAGGAGGATGGAAAAACGCATGCATGGCGCAACGACTAGGTCGTCGATCACTCACGGTGCTGTGCGCGTGCGTGTGTAAACCGGAAACGCCTACCGAGCTCCTGCGCCGCCGCCGTCGTCGTGCCGCCGAAGGGGACGAGCAGCGGCAGCAAGAGGGAGACGACGAGGACGGCGGCGGCGGTCGCAGCGCGGCTCCTGCTGCTGCCCAGAGCCGCCGCCGCCGCCGCCGCCGCCGCCGCGGAGTACATGGCTACGGCCGCCATTTGTGTGTCGAAGTGTCGGGTGGCGTGTGTCTGGTTTTGTTGAACAGCGTGTGTGGATCGATCACAATTCACAAGAGAGAGAGTGTGTGTGCCTGCGCGCCAGAGTCTACCGGGCCGGGGCGGGTGGGAAGTAGCTGTGCGCGAGCGCTGGCGGCGGGACCGGGGAGAAAGCGCGTGACCGCCGGCCGGCAAACACGGCCGTGTGTCACGCGTCGCGTGCGCGAGAAGAGGGAGGGAGGATCCAGGTGATTTGTGTGCGGCGGCGCTGTGCAGGGGAGCAAATAGAAAGTGTGTGTGTTTTTTTTTTACTATGTACAGTACTACTTTTCAAAGTGAAATGAACAAGAACATGGCGTCAAAAACAAGAACATGAACTGAACACTGAAGAGTAATTTTTTTTGGGACGTATGGGGTGCAAACCCGGTTCGTATGCAAACTATGCAAACCAACATGCACGTGGACATGCAGGAGGAGTAGGAGGGAGATTTTGTAAAATAACAAGGGAAGGTGGGAGGGGGATTTGCAAACCAACATGCATGGGGACATGCAGGAGGGGTGAGATGTCCATTGGATCAACATCATGTGGTCGAGATCGAAGTTTGCATAGTTCACATGTGAACTGGGTTTGCACCCATACGTTGCCATTTTTTTTTCTCGAAGAGTAGTTCTTTTTGTCGGCCATCGTCGACACGGGCACACTGCAAATTAAAAGGACAGCCCAATCACTAGACCGTCGACCTCAGCCCAATCGGTGGCCTCCCAGACCCAGGAAAAAGCCCGTTCCACAACACCACACGGCCTCCCAGGCCCAACAGGTGGTCCGCCACACAGCCTGAGGCCTGACCCCGCCGCGCCGTCCTCGAAGCGTCGCCCGCGGCGGCGGCGGTGGCGAGTCGCGATCCGATGGCTGGGCAGACGTCGCTCCGGCGAGGCGCTTCACGTGGATAATCGAGGAGGCGTCGTCGTCGCCGGCGGCGGCGATGCCATTGGTACGGACCAACCATGCCCTCGAGAATTTCATCCGTGTCGCGCTCTTCTAGCAGCAGTTTTTTATGCCTTTTCATTTGGATTTTATTCTGAATTTCTTGTCAAACTGATGACCAATAAATATACAGCACAGTTCTTTAGCCAGTTGTCAAGACAAAGAGTAGATAGTCAGTTCTGTTTCATGTCTGAATTCAGTACATCAGTAGCATTTTACCCTCTTATTAACTGCCTGCAGGTATAATCTGAAACAATCTTGTTTTTTCTGCCAAATAAGATCATGTATGCAAAAACTTATCAGCTTATCCTGTGGGATGGGAATGGGGTCCTGTGACAAAACTTTTGTGCTGTGCCCTGTCGCATTGTGCACCGATCCTTTTCTCAAACTGGCACGATTCCATGACAAGCCTGTAACTGAAACGATAGTGGCCTTACCGGGAAGTGAACGGCGATTGCAAATATTGAATGTTCAGTGCGCGATTCCTTTCACTCGCATTGGTTGTGGTTGTGCATTGTTTTGGTTTCTCCCAACTGCAGTCAAAAGTGGCCCAGAGAGTCTTGGACCAAGTACTTCAGGAATATGGTCCAGCCGTCCAGGCATGGGTGAGTTTACTTTGGTTGTTCCTTGTATGGCATCCAAGGATTTATGTGATCAGATAGGGAAGTTAATTTAGAGAGCATGGCATCTACCTTTGGACTCTGGCTTCTGTAGATTACTCTGTTCTGTATCTGTGTAGTCAAAGGGGACCATCAACTTATTAGGGTCAAAGCAATCGTGCTTTAGTTTCCTTTCACCTTTTCTTTTTTGGAAAAAGGTTGCTTGTATCCTAGCTGATGTTCCTTTGAGAAAGTGATTGCGTCTGGGACATGACCCTGAAAATGGACTGTGACATGTGCGCATGGAAATCCCATGCTGCTAACCTTTTGTTTCTTTCATAGGCATGTTGTTCAGGAACAGAAAACAGTTACCATGTACCTAGTCATAAGTTACACAGATTCAAAGTGAAAATTGCAAGATAATTGTGTGAAGGTAAGCTTAGTTTTTGTATATGTTGGGCAGAGAAACTAACTCTTGAAACTTATAGCATGTAGAGGAGGCCACTAAAACTGAACAAAGACTAACAAGTTGTTCTTGATGAAATTGTTGCTTAAAATCAGTAACATTAAAGTGATGTGCTTTCTATTAGATTGAAAAGTAGATGTATATGACAATGTAGAGTTGGTTACTGGGTTGGTGGGTGTCTTGGACGAATCTTATCGCACTTTACCATTCAAAAGATATGTTCCCTGATACGTGATACCTTTGCTTTTCTATGTACAGACCCAACGTCTTCAAGTACATAGTAGGATAGTAGTTACCAAAATGGGGCAATGCAAGCATGCAACAGAAATTAAATAGCCTCAACCCTAGGGATTAGGAAAAGATATGATTTAGGTCAAGGTTTGACTTTGTTAATACATTTTCAGCAGGGACGGAGCCAGAAAAAAATTTTAGGAGGGGCTGAACTATAAGCTATATCGACATAACACCACTATGACCTCTTAAAATAGACAAATATAACAGTTGAGCCCCTCCTATTATACGTATTTGAGTACAAATTTTAAGGAAAATTCTGGTGGGGCTCTATGTATTTGGGAGCGGTAGGGGGGGCTCGAGCCCCACCCGCCCCCCTCGCTGCCTCCGTCGCTGATTTTCAGAACATACTCGTGGTTGTTTTTATTTCTGCCATGCCTATGCAAATTCAAGGTTATATCATATCAAAGGAAGGTTTGCCAAGATCATAAGAGGGACAGAAGGTAAAATTTCTCTGCTGGTATTCAGCTTTCTATATCCACGTTTATATTCAGTTAAAAACACAATCTTTTTTGGGGTGCATACACATTAATATCATAAATCTCAGTTCGGAGTTTGCTTTCTGACCTATCGTCCCAGGATCTCCTTCCACCTTTTACTTTAGGTTGATTCTTAACTTTGCTAACAACAAATATTAACATAATAATCTCCAGAGCTTCCTTTACGTCTCTAGTGACCATTAAAGCTTTGGAAGCGTGAGGCATCTACCATGCACAGAGTCCACTAATTATTAGTAGTGGGGATTGGAGGATTTTGGTGCAAGACTTACTAACCTTACTAAAAATTCCTTTCTGATCGATCTGCAACACACCTTTTCTACTCGTTTCAGATTCTATCAAGTTTCACTATTTGACCCAATCTTTTCTTTGACCAAACAACTCGAATTATTAGAGAGCTAATTCTTATATGATACAATTATCGGCATCATGCTGCCATTTCAATTCATAAAAAATATCATTGTTAATTTGTTTGGTGTCAGTTGACCAAAAACTGCCTTTGGTGAGTGCTTTTATTTCTTTACAGACAATCGCAATATACCTACTAATATATCCATAGATGGTGGTCATGAGCACCCCAGCCTTCTAAGATGCCATAAGTGTTTGCTGGTTTTCAGCTTTCTACTTCTTCCACTAAGCACAGAAAGCTTAATGTCACCATCAGATTGATCCAGAGCATCTTGAGCATGATCATTATCCTTTGTTGGACCCTGCCTTGTTCCATTCAAATAATGGCCATTAAAAGTCCAAAGCACTTTTTATGCAAATAAATTCTCACAGCTAGAGCATCAAGAAAAGCCAAAGAAGATTTGAAGTATAGGAATGATCATTGTCTCTTCGATTAAGACTGAAAAGATTAACTAGTCGAAAAAAGTGGCCTGGGATAAGGGAATCTTTGTAAGTTGTCAATTAAAAACTGATTGCTAGGTTGAGCAAATTGTTTTTTTACTTTAGTCTATTCTTATCACAACAAAGTTCGATAGATTACGTGACTAGTGGTAGGGGAAAGATCATATGGAGCCATAAAGCCTGTTCAGGAAGTTCAATGTATCCACTGCCTGCACTTTGCCTGTGGGGTGGGGCTAGAGGGAGGATATGCCTTTAGGCTTGATGCTCCCGTAGGTTCTGTTAGTTGTCCTCCTGGGACCATGCATGTTCTGTATTTTTTTATGATGTTATACATATATGTTAAGTAGCTAGGACAAAGTCTATAGATTTGAGGACTGAATTGACAATGCTCCTGTCGGTTTCATCCATAATTTGCGTCTCGTTGGCCTTCTGAAATCTGAATGATGGTCTCCTTTAAATTTGTCTTCTGAATGATGGTCTCCTTTAAATTTGTAGCATAGGGTTGAGTGATTATAGGGGGACCAAGACTGCAATTTGGTGCAACTTGTATTTCTCATTGGCGCTAAACCAAACTTATAGTGCAATACCTCCTACCTTGGGCTTGGATATGTGAAATCCCTACCTCACATTCATCCTTTTGTTACCTTTTGACATTTCTGTGAATCAATACCCCTTCTGGATCTGGTACAATGGCTTAATCTATCCATCCATGGTACATTCATTTAATTTATTGTCTCTTATTCTTGGGCTAATACGTGCCTAGCATTTTCTACTCTAAAAGGAGATGGCCTTTTGTGCACAAAGAAGAGTAGAAAATTAGTAGAAATGATCAATTCTTTTATGGAAGAATCACAGAACAACTTTGAATGCTTGTTTTTAGGGAAGGACAAATCTGAAAACTTGAATCACTCGTTCCAAGTTCCTGTCCCGTCCCACAGCTGGCCGTTGGGCCCACTAGTCACCACGGCTACATTGCATTTTTGGAGCAGGTGCAGGTAAATACAGTAGCTAGCTAGATATTCTTTATTTTTTGAGAAAAAGAATCTGGATATCTTTTTTGTAGGGAAACTTTGGTTCTGAAGACTGATTTATTTATGTGCAAAGCAATAACAATATATGGCCACTTGGGAATATTCAAGTCTTAAACTAACCCTTGTCTTTGTTTTCCAGAAAATAGGCAGACAAGTTCAGGAGAAACTTACTGGTTGGAGGAATATGTTTATGTTGAGAGAAACAAGATCTTGGGTTGCTTTGCTCTGTGCTTAAGTGTTGTCTTCAAAATCCAAAAGCTGGTTGACTTTATATTCATAGACAATGCAAGTGGACAGTACGTGCAAGGTACCCAGCAGGGATCTTCTGTGAAGCATCATTCGTGAACATTAATATGGTGCATGCTATACTTCGAGCTGAACTGCAATTCTGATCGGTCAAATGATGTGCTAAGTTTCTCTAAAATCTTCTAATGCCAGGATGATGTTAGTTTGTCTAAAATCTTTGAACCCAGACACCCAGTCTACCTAGGGGAAAACAGAACCTGCACTATCTATAGTAAAACTAGAATGTGCTCAAAATGATGAAATATTACCAAATTATGCTCAGTTTTATTTACAAATTTAACTACTCTTGCTCCTTTTGACTTTAAGAAAATGGTTTTTATCTATATCTTGTGATTTATTATATCTATTAGTCTTCTTGATCCAGTTCCTCTAACCATGGTGGGCCTTTTTTTACAGTTGGCATGGACATGACAACTCTATCAATTTTTCCGACACTGCAAGAAGGTATGTTTTTTCGAGCTCCTTTGAATAATTTTGTTCCATTATGAAAGACGAATGAACTATCTACGTCTATGATTAGCATTCACTGACAATTTTATAACTATAAGTTTATAACTATAATAAGCAACCCTTGTTGTACTGTTGGGAAATTGAGAACTTGTACGAAACAATAATTCAACTCCAGCACTTACATTGTTTGTGTTGATGAACGTTCAAGTGCCATATATAGGAAGCTGTTTTCTTTATCTGATTCTGATCTAGCTTCTCTAGCGGGGGATCCCTGGCCATTTGACCTGGCAGGGGAAATTGGGAAACATGGTTTGATCTAGTTTCTAGTCACTCTAGAATTTAGTAACAACACAACACAGCACTACATTACCTCTGTTTGAGTGTTTGTTTATCTCCTTGGACGCCTTACACAAACACAAGGCACACAAGTTTCTCCTAAAGGCAAAACAACCGCAGGGGATCCTTCTCCTGATGTTGTACGACGACAAGGGCAGGTTTTAATAATTACAGCAGCAGGGGACAACGATCAATCGGCTGTGAGGCTGGCTGTCCCCTCATCTCACCTGGCCACACCGTGCAGTACTGGAGAGCGTGGGCTGAATGCGATATAAAAAAAATTCCAAAAGATTTGACGTGACCCTGCACTTGGAGAATTTTTATATTTAGCACCACTACTACTCTGAAGGGACTCCTAGCTTTAGGATGGATAGCTCACCACCCCTTTGGCAGTTAGGCTCCTAGCTTTTTCCCATTTCTCTCAGCAGGCCAGCAGCTGCAGTATATGACAATTCTGTTTGGGCCGATTGGTCAGATCCATCGTAGTTTGGAGCTGTACCTTTGTACATCTACTGTCGAGTACATGAGTTGCTCGGTAGATCAGATGGCACATGTTGATAACCGATACTGACTGCCTCGTTGTTTGAGCATTCAAGAGTGACTGTATGCATCAGAGCTCAGAGGTTGCTAGTTGTTGTATGCGAGCTCGTACATGGAAAACATACGAGTCATGTTCATGCTCATGCATGCCAAGAGTTGTACACCTATTAGGCTTTGGATGCCATGCCTAGCAAGGTCATGGAAAAGATACCCCGTGCCATGCATATATGATCACCAATATTTTATGCAAAAGAAATATGTGCATATATGAGCCCCATTATGTTCATCAGGTGGCGTGTACCGTTGAGTTTACTCCAAAAATAACAGCATAGCATCTCTTTTACTAGTTATATATCCTGCGATTCATATTGAAAGTTAGTGGATATTCGCGCTGGTGATGATGACTTGATCTCATGACGACGTTTCGATGCTTCTACACTTCAAAGCAAGCAAGTACATAGTACTTGATTGGCTGTCTCTAAGAAATAGTGAAATAACCTACTGCACACGTACAGGATTCATAAGTAACAAAAGATTTGAAGACTCCATTGCATGGGAATGCAAGTTTTCAGAGTGGCACATCGATTTTTCACGTTATGAAGTCTTTATTTGAGCTTATCTTCTGGTATATATTAACCGCTTCCTGTTAGCTAGTCTGATGGGGCATTATTTTAGAATGTATTTTGGTGTTTCTTGTTAGTTTCTTGCCCCTTAAGTGAGGTTTCCTAGGTTGTTGTTATCTGGTCCTACTCTGAGCAAGTGTGATCGCACGTCACTTCAGCCATCTACTCTATATTATCTTGTTCCATTCCATTTTTGTTTCATATTAGTTGATCATATATTTTCCATGTGTTTACACATTCATTCGACTACAAAAATTGCATTCTTTTTCTTTACCGTGCTACCAAATACAGTAGCACTTGAACCGGTGAATGAATAATTTACCAAAGAACATGGATGGATAGATCATGCAAACATCTATTACCATCCAAAATTTGAGACTAGACAAAACTTGTGCAAAGATAAACAAGGAAATAAATCACCATTTGAATAGTTGCCGGTTGCAAATGGGCCGTGAATAGTTTGCTCCCACAACTACTCCGGAGCCATATATATTCTTGTAAAAAAGTAGAATATACCCATGCCTTGTTGGATTGTATCTTCATTTTTTTGACTCTTGCGAGCTCAGTTTATCTTTGGTCCTTCTCGATCTCATTTGAGTCTCTGAGACCGTGACCCAATGATGCGCACACGGCACATTGGAGCATACTCTGACCCTTGACTTTAGAGCCCTGGAGAAGATTCTGAAAGATGTTTGTTCGTTTGACTTTTGCCTCATTCATGCGTTGTGGTGTGTTGTTGGGAACTGGGCAAGGAGTTGTTGGGTGCGATCTGATGGGATCGAACTGGAGTACAGGAATACAACGACCTACCTCTCTGCAGAATAAACGAGGCCATTGATGGAATAGAAGGATACGCAGTTACCAATGGTTTCATGTGGGTTGCAAGTGTTAAAAACCCCAATATACTTGGGAAGCAATCAATCCTTCTATCTGTTGCATTACATCACATGTCAAGTCTCTGACAGGAACCACACATGGAACGGTTTGCACTCATAGCAAGTTCAACCATTGGCTGGCTACATAGGATTAGGGAGAGAAGAGATAGAAATAGGAGAGAGAGAGAGAGAGAGAGAATATGGAAAAGGCTATGCAAAAAGTTGGCCGCAAAGAAACAATATGAGTGGGGGCGATATACCTTTGTAGATTTGTTTGCGTTAACTATTGCCTGTCCTCTTTGGGCTAATATAATCCTTTGTTAATTTATCTCTCCTTTTGGCATGCATGGACCTTTGGTCCCCATTTGTTCTTGAGTGTGTGCTCCCCTCCTAGCCTGGCTTTCCCTTCCTTCAACTCCACTCAAGAGTGTGCTCCGCTCCTAGAGCTTCTACTTAATCTTGATCCCGAGCAACAAGACCTCTCTAAACCTCGATCAGCTTCCTCTTTTCTCACTCACACTCTCACACAAAGGTACACATATTAGGAGCTGTTCAAGAGACTACTCGATCAGGGGAGATGCTGTACGAGGGGGTTAGATTTTGGAACATGTCAAATCACAGCATTTGATGCACCAGAAGGTAAAGTCACAAGATCTCTCTCTCTCTCTCTCTCTCTCTACTATACTTTTTTCTTTCTACTGGTTGAGAAACGCATGAGAGAGAGTGAGCTAGCTGCTTCTGCTTGTTGCCTTGCTCGCTTTGGGCATTTCTCACTCACTTTCCTGTCCACAGTGGCCTCATGCCAAGTTTCCCCTTCTCTTGATGCCACCGCATGCCTTGCAGAGGTAGTAGTATGAGAGCATGCCGCAGCAGGGAGAGGACGGAGGAGAGAGTAGATTCCTTTGCTGCACACAAGTTACACAAGGGAGCTCACAATCACACAAGTGCCAGTGGTAGTCTAGGCCTTGCACACACATGCAAAGATCTCTTCCCTCTTGCCACAAGGGATAAGATCTCTCCTCTCTCACCTTTTGTTTCTTTTGGCCTCTGTGCGTACGTATGCTCTCGATCTCTCTCTCTCTCTCTCTCTAGATGCATATATGCATCATATGCATGTATACATCCTGAGATATAAAAGGATTTGTACAAATATTTTGTGCAGAGTTGGAAGCAAGGGGATCATATATCTGCTGCTTGACACAGAGGCACATGTCCCTTTTGGTGGGTAATGATGGTGTGCAGGTGGAGGTGATGATAGATTGCCTCATCTGGGGACTGAGACATTCCATCCAATGGCTCCCAGTGTCATGCTGCCTCACATTCACAGCTATCACCCCTGGTCGCTGCAATATTCCATTTGTTTGCTAATATGTGTTGTATCAAGATGCCTTGGATGTGAGTCTTCACTGCCCTCTCTCTCTCATGCATCAGCATTCACACATACACCTGCACTGTTGCTTGGGCTAGGATTGCATGTGATCCTGCAACAACGTAGTAGCCAATCGATCGGGGAGTAGTAGTGTAGCTGCAGGTTACTTGTGGTTACAACGCATGGTAGCATGTGTGTGCAATGTGCATCACTGACACAGCGAGGGGCCAAGTGAGTGCATGGTGTGCTCTTCTTCTCGCAAGGAGGAGTTGTATCGCCTACCTTCGGGCCGGGCCATCAATGGAGATCCCACCATGGGACAAAACATGATATGGTTGGAGAGTCGGCTCTGTCTAGTCTCTATTCACCCATTTAAAGCATTGCGTGTATGTTCAGTTGTTCTCAGTACTGTAGTCAGTACTCACACGAGAGAGAAGCACACTGAGCCACACTGAAGCAGAGAGGGAGAGATATAGATGGTAGCCTAGCCGTCCAAATCGTCAGAAATTATAATATTGGTGTGCAAATCTTTTGGAAAGGGAGTAATCTCCTGAGGCTTCGCCATAATAATGATGATCACCAAGAGTGTTCCCGCACTAAGCAAGGTAACTACTGTAAGCCTGTATGCAAGCAAAGCAGAATTGCTGGTGTAAAAAAGGCATGCATTCATGCTTGTACTACTACTGCCAACTTAAAGCTAAACCTTTAAATGATAGCGTCGAGAACAGTAAAAGTGTGGATCATTGTGATCATTTGGTGCAAATAGATCGATAAAGCCAGCTTCTCACAGTTAATAGTTTCTTAACTGTCTGATAACCAAAATATATATAGAGACCTATTATAAACCCTCTTTTCAATTCATAAACTTTTCGGAATGCCAAACTGGATTATATAAGGGGCACTTTGTATAGAACTAACATGTTTGAAGAAAAAATAATGTCCAGGAAAAGATTTAATTGGTCAAGGTCAACTCAAAGTTGTTGACACAAACTACTTTCTAGTCACAATATTGATTTACTTGCATTGTGATGGCCAATAGGTTGATTAGAGTAAAATCTAAAATGCATCGGCGGACCTTAGGCTTGTGCTATATATAGGGTCAGATCTATGTATTGATCTTTAAATACACATCTAAATCTAGAGACTTGTTAAGTATGTCACTGAGGTCCAAATCATCCTATCCGCAAATAATTATAGATACGTGGCATTCTTGCATGAAGCCCGAGATTGTCCAATGATCTACATCATGCTCATGGCTATGCATACCAGCAGGAGTCGTGTTTGCGTGCAACATAGACTAAGTTTGTGCTGATTATGCTGGTTTGGATCTCAAGTGTGGCACAAACTTAATTTCAAGAGTTTAGCAAACCTAGCTCGATGGCATCACAAAAAAAATGTTACTGCTAGTGAAGTTAACTCGTTATATGTAAATATTATTTCAACAAGGAATACATTTGAATTTGTAAAACCGATGTAAAATTTAATCACATTTTATTTATAATTGTTCATGAATAAATTATACCCCATTAAAACATTAACTCGAAATGAAACATATAAGAGCATCAAATCGAATAACTTTATGGATCATGTTGAACTAAACAATATTATAATTGAAATACATTTATGTTAATATTAATCAATATTGATAATTATTTATGAAAAGTTGTAGTTTAACTCTAATTAGATTTTAATTAGAAAGGGAGTGATCATAAATATTAATCAGATTAATACTAGTTTATGAAAAACCGAGATATAACCTAGTCAAATTTTATTTAGAGAACCAATTGAATAAACATTAATCAATTTAGCATTAATATGAACAATCGAAGTGCAAACCTTAATTAGATTTTAATTAAGAAAACACATTTAGATAACATTTAATCAACTTAATACTTAATATTAAATCAAAATTCAGAAACATGTCACATGGTAAATAACCGTACTAGATCGACTGAAGGTTGGGCGTGACGACGAGACGAAGAATGGAAACTAGTGGAAGATATGGTGGAATCCCAAACAAAGTGGCCTCCCTATAAATGAGTCAATGGCTTTTCCAGACGAGAGGTGATTCATATATATAGGGAGAAAAACTCATCGGCCCTGTTTAGTTCCCACAAACTTCCTAAAATTCTCTCTCCAAACTTCACTATTCACCTATCACATCAAATCCCTCTCCTCATGCATGGAGCATTAAATGTAGGTAAATAAAAAACTAAGTACATGGTTTTGATGTACGCGATGAGACGAATCTTTTGAGCCTAGTTAGGTCATGGTAGAACAACGATTACCACAAACAAACGAAAAGTGCTACAGTGTCTGTGTGTGACCTTTCGACCAAATTTTACCCACCTTTTTTACAACTAAAAACACCCCTCATCTCCATATATATGGGACTAATCGATGGATTACCCCATCTCAATACTAATGGACTTTAGAGATAACCCACATCACTAATGGGCTTTGAAATTGGGCCCCATAAACTGGTGGATGGATTTTGACTAAAATTGGGCTGAATTTAGGCCAAGGCGTCTACTAAAGTTTAGGATGATTTTTATTCTCGGAATAACTAATTTTCTGGTTATACAATAATTCTAGATAAGTCCATAATTCATATTTAAACCATGAAAATAAATCCAAAAATCCAAGAAAAAAAAATCCTAGAGACAGTTTTGGACATGAGGAACCCAAATAATGTATTTAGATCTCATGAAAAGGATTTTAGATTGTTCGAAAAATTAAAATTTGCTCTAGAGAAAATAGGAATAAATTCCAGAAAACTCTAAAAATTACCAATAGGCCCCTAAACGTGTTTTTGAAAACTTTGCACACACAAAGGCACTAAATACAAGCAGCACACATTTTATCACCTCTCTTGTTTTAATTTAGAAAATAAAATTTTCCTACACTAAATTCCCTAAAAATTATATAAATGTTGGAAACTTTTTAGAAATTCAAGAAAATTATTGTATTAATTATTCTTATTATTCACATCCTAAGATTCGAAAATTCTAGGGTGTGACATCTCTTCGGCTATTTTGTTAACTGCTTGTAGTTGATTTCATTTAGTCGAATAAAGAAAAAAGAATCTATAATTGCTACACAAATTTAACATAGAGCCGATATTTCGGATATGTAGATCGAACGGCTTGTTCCATACAGATCTCAGAGAAAAATTGCCCTTTGTGCCCTTTTCTCTTTAGTTAGATGCTAATTTGACTTTTCCTACATTGCCAGCAGTTAATATATAGCCGTTTATGTACGTACGCCGTTTTTTTTCTATATTTGACAATCCTCATCGAACTCAACCATATGTAATTGCACTCGCATTCATGCCGGCACTTCAGTGTGTAATAACAGTCAATGCGTGTTTGCCCTACTCCTATGTTTTGTTGACTCAAAAACTTATAGCCACCTTAATTGAAGCACCTGTAAAACCTAAATGCACACGAAATAACATGCATCTTCATGTGTATGTGTATACACACAAGCACACGAGCGAGGACGCCAATGATCATCGCCCGGTTCTCCTAGATGGGCTATATATGTTGGCATTGGATGCAACGTAGTACACGCACACACACATGTACACTGCTCACAGGTCCATCCATCCGTCCATCTGGCATTCTGGCTCGTACTACTAATCTAAAGCTGTAGCTCGGTACAGCATGCAACTAGTTTTTTCTAGAGAGAGAGAGAGAGAGTAAGTAGCTTCTTAGCTTATATTAGCTCTCTTGTTATGAATCTTTGGTTGTTTAAGCCCACTAACACCAATCCATGGAATGTTTTAGATTCCACTTAGCCTCCCCAAATGATACACACCACAGTCCACCGGATAAAAGACAGCTCCCAGCACACTCACTCTCTCTTGCTGCATGCCACCTTTCCGGCTTTCCCCTCCACCCTTGCTTCCATTCCTACTTTCCTAGAGAGAGTGGTTTTCAAAAAAAAAACTTTCCTAGAGAGAGAAAGCACCCGCTCCTCTCTCTCTCTCTACCAGCTCCCCCCTCTCCCTCTCTCCCTTCTCTGAGTTTGCACAGTGCATCTAGTAGCTATAGCTACCACTAGCTTGCTAGGCTATGGCTGAGTAGGTAGTGGCAAGCTACTGTGTATAGCTGAGCTGCTGCAGTCTCTCACTCTCACAAGCACACACCTCTGTATTTTTGGCAGATGAGGATGTCCTGTCACGGAAGCTGCAGCTGCGAGCCCAGATGCTGCTGCTGGACGTCGTGCGCCCCTATTAAACCCGCCAGGAGATGCACGCCCTCCTCTTCCTCTGCCCCCTCATGCTCCTCGCCTGCCACCGCCGCCGACTCCGGCCGCCGCCGCCGCCGCTCCTCGCGCCGGTGAAGAACAAGCTCCTGCCGGGAACCGTCGAAGCTATGCTCGGCTCACTGCACCACCACCACCACCACTCTTCCTCCTCCTCCGACACCGACAACAACAATGACAACAAGAACGGCGGCGCCGGCAGCCACGACAGAGGCGTCGTCCTCGCCGCGGCGGCGGCGCCGTCCGCGCGGGACCTCGTGCTGGCCTGCGCCGACCTGCTCCAGCGCGGCGACCTCCCCACCGCGCGCCGCGCCGCCGGCGTCCTGCTCTCCACCGCGTCCCCGCGCGCCGACGCCGCCGACCGCCTCGCCTACCACTTCGCCCGCGCGCTCGCGCTCCGCGCCGACGCCAAGGGCTTCGCCGCCGCGCGGCCGGCGGCGTCGTCGTCGTCGGGCGCCTACCTCGCCTTCAACCAGATCGCGCCGTTCCTCCGCTTCGCCCACCTGACGGCGAACCAGGCGATCCTCGACGCCGTCGAGGGCGCGCGCCGCGTCCACATCCTCGACCTCGACGCGGCGCACGGCGTCCAGTGGCCGCCCCTCCTCCAGGCGATCGCCGAACGCGCCGACCCGGCGGCGGGCCCGCCGGAGGTCCGCATCACCGGCGCCGGCGCCGACCGCGACACCCTCCTCCGCACCGGCAGCCGCCTCCGCGCCTTCGCCCGCTCCATCCATCTCCCCTTCCGCTTCACGCCGCTCCTGCTCTCCTGCGCCGCCGCCACCACCACCCACCACCACCACGCCGCCAGCGGGAGCACCACCACCGCCACCGCTTCGAGCGCCGCCGCCGCCACGACGAGCCTGGAGCTCCACCCGGACGAGACGCTGGCCGTGAACTGCGTCATGTTCCTGCACAAGCTGGGCGGGCAGGACGAGGTCGCGGCCTTCTTGAAGTGGGTGAAGGCCATGGCGCCCGCCGTGGTCACCGTCGCGGAGAGGGAGACGATCGGCGGCGGCCACGACCGCATCGACGACCTGCCCCAGCGGGCGGCGGCGGCCATGGACCACTACTCGGCGGTGTTCGAGGCGCTGGAGGCGACCGTGCCGCCGGGGAGCCGGGAGCGGCTGGCGGTGGAGCAGGAGGTGCTCGGCAGGGAGATCGAGGCGTCGCTGGGGCCCGCCGGCGGGAGGTGGTGGCGCGGGCTCGAGCGGTGGGGAGCGGCGGCGCGCGCCGCCGGGTTCGCGGCGCGGCCGCTGAGCGCGTTCGCCGTGTCGCAGGCGCGGCTGCTGCTGCGGCTGCACTACCCGTCGGAGGGCTACCTCGTGCAGGAGGCGCGCGGCGCGTGCTTCCTCGGGTGGCAGACGCGGCCGCTGCTGTCCGTGTCGTCGTGGCAGTAACTAGCAGCCCTCCGCCGGCAATGGAGCGCCGGCCTTCTACCTGCCGCATGCATGGATTCGTGCCGGCGGGGAAGACGAAGACGGCGCCTAGGGTTTGCTCATTCACTACCGCATATATAGAGCTAGCGTATATATGAGCATTGCATTTTGTTGCAATAATATTGGCTTCTTGTTGCCCTACTTAGTAAGATCTCATGGTGATTTTGGAGGATGAGTTTATTTGTTGGGTTAATTGCAAGGAGGAAACCCTAACCCTAGCTTGCGGCATGGTTAATTGCTTGCTCTTAATATTTAGTTGTGTGCTTGGATGGATGTTTCGTTGATCACTGTGGATTAATTTGAGGAGTTCATAGCTTTGCATGCATGGGGTGGCATTGGAACGAGTGATGAAGAGCCTGGCTTCTAAACTTGGTGAGGATAGCAACTACTTCAACGTTCTAGAATCAGCCCTGTTAATTTAATCTCTCGTATTTTTTTCTTTGTTTATTTCTCTCTCACTAGTTCATGTTGGACATTCTATATATAGTTCTAGGGAGATTTTGTCTATATGTTGGAGGCCGGCCTATTCTACTAGTATTTGTTAATTTGATGTGAGAGGATCTGTTGTTACTATTGCCTGTCTTCCCAATACATACATTTGATGTTTTCTTTATGTTGGGCGTGTGATCTTGCAGAACGTCCTCTTCTTCTGACCGTACTCCATTTTCTATTAATGTTTACAATCTATATTTTATATATTGGGGCATGGAGGAGGAGGATCTTCTAGCTCCTATAGCTCAGTTGCGTGACCTCGTTTTATATGCATTCTTGCACTTAACTTGCTCGTTGGCGCTTGATGCCGTTGTTTGTATTATAACTAATCATGCGTGCTTTGGCCAGCACTAGCCATAAACTAATGGCCATTTTGGGAGGCTGTTTGTGTGGGTGTAATCATCACTCCTGTGGTGTTGCAACTTGCAACAAGCCACAATATAGATGTATATATAGATTCTAAGACACCTAGTGTTTCTCTAATGTGCTCTTAGTAGAAAGAAAATTGGTGTGTCTCCTCTCCTGCCCAGGGAGAAGGGGTTTGGGGTTCTTGTTTTCTGTGTCATGCCCCAGATATGCTGGTAAGCTGTCTTTGGGAGGGCATGGCAGTGGCATGATCCCATGCATCAATGCCAACCCTAATCCCTGCCCCCTGTCCCCTCAAACAAAATCATGGGATTTCTCAAAACCAGGCCACCCCTTTTGGTGGCCAGCTTGCTCCCCGGCCTTAATCTCTCCTTTCTCTCTCTCCTTCTTACCCCCTCTCTCTAAGAAAAGATCATTCCCTTTTGGATGGGCCCATGTTCTTCTACTTCTCCTCTCTCTCCATTACCTTGGGATCTTTGCATGCTGCATGCTTGGCATGCCCTATACTTGCTTTTTGATTCCTTGGGTGCTTGTCTCCCATGTTTATACATTAATTTACGTTGGCGCCACTCAAAGTTTGTACCATCTGTAGTTAATTGTTTGCATGTAGTCTTTCAAAAACAAATTGTTTGCATACAGGAGAGAAAATTGAATAAACAGATTGAGTGAAAAAAAAACACATTGAAATCGTATAGTAGGAGTTTTCAAATTAAGCATCAGACTAGTTTATCAATTTAGAATTCCCGTCTCCGAAGAATAAAACAATTCCATTTATAACCTTTTCTTCCTTTTAGTCTGCCTTTAAAAAATGATAATGGAGGATAATAAAATCTTTCTAGACCCTATATGTTTCATCCATATCCTTTTCAGCTTATCTTTTGTTAGAAGCAAATCTAGTTGGTGCTCACATCAGAATAAAATGTGATTGTTTGCAAGCATCACTTTTTTGACTTTGATATTATTGTAAGCACTACTTTTCGGCAGCATCAAGTTCATTATTTTTTTCTATATTATCATTTAATTGATTCGTAGAAAGTAGAAACAAATAGAACTAATAGTGAAATATATTTTAAAGGAAAAAGTCTAACTTACTGCCCTCATCAAGTATGAACAAAGTACGGATGACCCTCTAAAGCATGTTTTAGTTCCTTTGACACCCACAACTATCTCAAACAGTCCAATCCACTCCTTCGTAATATTTATCCTTTTTGTTTCTCCATGCATAAATGTTATGTTGAGTTAACATTTTGTGATATAATAGAAGGAATCATAAACTATATTGTAAAAATAAATTATGATTATTTCATCATTAATTTAAAAGGCTATGATATGCAATAACAAATCAACAATATCGATACAAAATTTATGGGAGATAATGATGACAAAATCATGTTATATTTTCTAAAAATACTATGTGGCCCTCTATCATCTAGCAAATTTAATTTAAAATACCACTTGTGCATGGAGAAACAAAAAAAGATAAATCTTAAAAGGGGTAGATTGGATAGATTGAGATAGTTGCAGGTATAAAATGAACCAAAACATACTTGAAGGGATTATTTAGTTTTTGTCCATACTTGAGGGTAGTAATTTGGACTTTTTTCTTTTTAAAATATATTGAGCTCCATTATTTCTCTAGCTTCAAACTATATTATTATTATTATTATTATCACTTCCATTTTTAAAATATATTTCATCTAATCAACAACAATATGTAAATTCCCTCTTTCTGCATTTTTTAGTGGGCCAACATATATATTTCACAACAATTATTCAATAGAGAGACAGACGATGCAAAATTTTGGAATGCATGTTTGCACTTTTTATGATCCTGTGGCCTACTTATTCTCAATATTTTCAAATCATTAACCTCTTAAGGTTTAGGTTACTTTCAGAGTTATAGTAGATATTCTTATCAGGTCATATCTAAGTTCTGCAGCTAGGTCCACATCTTTTACCGGCCTGCCTGTGAAAAACCAGTGGCCATGTAGCACTTAATTTTTGCGGAAGATGACAGTATATTCTAGCAATTTTTGCTTTTGTTTTTTCAAGGCCATGGTATCTCCATCTCTATCTTATATTCTTATTCTACCTTCCTTTTTATTTCGAGAGACAGCAGAAAGGCGTATCTCTTGTTTCTAGTAGTATATATGCTGCCCCAGCTATAACTATATAAATAGCCCATGCATGCGAGCACCTATGTATAATCACATCGACCGCAAAAAGGAGTGGCTGTAACAAAAAAAACATATGCGTGTTCTTATCCTTCTTGCAAAGAAGTAACAAAGAAGAACAAACAGATGCAGGGCTGGATGAAGCGATGCGGAGCGGCTGTCGCATAGCAAAAAGTTTCACAGAATTGTCACTCGATCGGTCGATCATACGCATAGGCTTCGATTACCGCCTGGAATTTGTGAGTTTGTGGGGGGAATCTTCAACTGAACTTTTTGAGAGAGACGAGAGATGGATGTTATGGGACATCGACTTCGTCAACGTCCAATGAATCTTTATCAACATATACCTTTGTAAGCTTCCTAAATGATTGCCATTCTTACTGGCTGGCTAGATAGATGGAGTAGTAGATATAGCACGATCGAGATGGAGATGGCTCATCAGCTATGCAGCTAGCTTAGCTTCACCATCTGTAATGTGTCACATGCATCAAATCCTTAGTAGCTAGGGCATGGTTCATCATGAGGACTTTTGGCCTCTAGCTTGGAAGTCCATGCTGTGGGGAATTGTTCTTCTGTTATATTTTGAGGGCAAATTGTTCTTCTATTTCTGTTCCTGTTCGTCCGGAAAGAAAGCTATTGGTCGTAACTTTTAACTCTTGCTTCCTGAAGAGATCTTTGCGCTACACGTACCCCAACTACAATACTACAACTTAAGCCTATCTTATGACCTTACTTCCTGAGGAATCTTGTTAGGCCTAAATAGAGTTTGTTGTTCTCATATTACGTGGACAATATCAGTCGCGTGGGTATGATTGCTACCACTGCTATAGCGACCGGCCTGTGCTGTCCGGCCCGATCAATACATGTGGGTGATGTAGTAGTCTAAAATATGCTTAAACTGTTGTTAGACCCTAGCAGTTGCTATTGCTTGAAATCTGAAAATTTTCCTTATGTAAAATGAAAATTTAACCATTTTACTTCTTGGCATAAAAATCCGTCAGGAATAAGCTAAACATGTCAGTAATTTATCACTGATGTGAAACCGTCAACTAAATCTTCACGGCGGACAAAATCATGGGTAAACATGGATATATAGACTCTTCGATATTGCTACTTACTCCTATTTAAAATCCGCATTGTTTGATAACATAAAGAGTCACTTTCTGAAAAAAAACAAAAAGAATAGAGAGCATATTGGACATTTCCTTGCCAAAGAAACATACGCAATCCATAGAGGCCGTCCTGCTGGTTAAGGCTGCCAGGCCATAAATTTTGCAGGCCAGTACTAGGCAAATGCTCATGCAAATCTCCCTTGTCATTGGATGCCATGCATTAATTCTCTTAAATGGCGGCAGCAGCAGCAGCAGTGACGTCAGTGTCACAGTGCATGAAGAAGGAAGATTGTGTGTGTTCTATCAAAACCGTAGGAGATGCCACACCAGCTGCACACAGGGTGAGACCAGTGGAATCAGCTAGCATGGCCGGGTATCTCTGCTCATGCCTAGCCATGGTGTCTTCTTCTACCAAGACCAGAGATACTGCACGGCCCTTGCAGCTGGAGAACTTCAAAGATGATGCCATATAGTACTTGTTTTCACACAGTATTTCTAGAACATGACAGTTAACATAGATGCTTATTCGTTTGTGCGCATATAAACATCATCAAACAGTGGTTTCCAAAAGTGAGCTAGAATTTATTCAGGTGTTTCAGATAGTTTTAAGGGCGTGACGGGACATAATGTGGATAGTACAGCACAGGTGCTATGATTTCAGTAAGCTGCAGCATCTACACCATAGATGGTAGGCTGCTTCCATTTCTCTCTTTCAGCACAAAAGCTAATTAATGAGTACAAGGAAAAGGAAGCACAGGTGTGATTTGCCATGCCTGAATGGGTGTGTGCAAGAGTCATTCATGTTCAGCCAACAGGGTGGTACTCACAGCATTCACTGCAATGATAGGAGGACAGGGTCAGCACAATCATACTATATGGCCGGCTGATAGAGCAACTGTGCAGTAGACCGGCCAGCCAGATCTCGATCTGATGATTGGATCGATTCTGCTAGATTTCTAGAGCTAGCAAGCTATAGCTGCTTACATTCATGCTTGACTCATGGATCTTTGGGGAGGCATCTGTACTGCCGCTAGTAGAATCTTCCTGCTCTTCTCTTTAATGCCATGCTCATCTTCATCCGCATCACCATGGATCATTCATTGCTGGTTGCACGTACTGCTGAGAGTGCTGACCTTTTTTTTTAAGATTTGAGAGTGCTGATGCTGACTGCTGACTAGCTGTGGCTCCATGAATCATGAGATGCAGCATGCAGGAGAGCATGAATGAATTTGGGCATCAATGTTGTGCTAGCTGCATCTCAGCTTTTGCTTGACCCATTTTGGCGTCTGTACTGTGCATCATCTTTGTAAACTTTGTGGAGGGGACTGTAATCCTGACAATGTACTTAGCTTTTGCTTGTCTCTATGCATTTTTGTCAAGGGCAAGTCAATCAATGCATGTATGTACCGGAACAAAATCAGATCTTGCCGTCCATCAGATGATTTAAAAATGCCGTAAGTGTCACATAGGTGTCATGCGTCGACGGCGTGCATTCGTGTGTTGGCGATTGTGCAATTGTTCTATTCCTCCTATACGAAACACCTCAGAGGACTTTTCAGACAGGTTCCGTGCCACCGACCGTCCCGTGAGCGGTGAGAGCTCGTTCTTTGCCCCATTTACCACTGAAACAAGATCATTTGAGTTGACATTACAAACATGAACAAGGATACAACTGTCGCAAAAGTTTGTGTGATTTAGAAAGGGGTGGGGTCAAAGCAAACAAGGAGAATCACTTGCACGTTCGGCGTCTGGAAACCTTCCCTGACTTGGCAGATCCTCCGGCGATCCCGTTGCAGCCTTGTCCAATATATGTTTTTTTTTATCCTCTTTCTGCTGCAAGAACGAATTGAAGCTACTCGACCCAATCCCCTCAACTGCTTTGTCTGTGTCACGGGCAAGCAAGCATGCGTCTCGATCGTTTACTATAGGCACATCATGATGGTATGGTTATGTATTTGTGTGGACGGCAACATTTCGTACGTAAAGTGAATTCTCACATTTGAAACTTCTATATTCGTACGTGTGGTACGTACTGGCCGGTGTGGACGTACAGCAAAATTAAAAATCAGGTGGGGACGCTCTCCCCCCGTTGACCCTCAAAAAAAAGAAAAAAGAAATTGTTAGTCTTTGCAGAAAACGAGCCATGCTACAAGAGAAGATGAACATTTGGTATGTGTTGGTGGCATTGGACACACGAAGCAACGTCACGCTTCTAACGGTGGTAGTCATCTGTGGACCGTGGGGGAGAGAGGGACGGTCCCATAATAAACAGCTAACACATTTTGCGATCTCATTTAGCAATCTAATGTATTGACTCATTTAAAACAAGACAATTTCAGACAAAAAAAAACTTGCTTTGTACTCTATCCATTCTAAATTGTAAGTTACTTTGGTTTTTTGATAAGTTAAATTTCTATAACTCTAATCAAGTTTCTAGAAAAATATATTAGCATCTACGTACAATAATAAATAAATACACTATCGGGGTATATTCATTGTAGATTCAATAAACCTAATCATGATGTTGTATATGCTGATGCATTTTTTATAAATTTATAACATTTTTTATAAATTTATCAAAGTTATACAAATTTGACTTAGAACAAAATTATGACTTAAGTTTGAAATGAGGGGAGTATGCTTGTTTTGTTTGCCTGAATGTCAAGTAATATTGACTGGATGGTATCAGTTATTAATTTGATTCCTTTATATAAGCAGCTTAGTTTATGCCTATATACACCATAAGACTTGTTACTATCTGTAGAATGCAAAAGTTTTACCTATGCAGATGATTGTGTCATTGTGTGTGGCCGGAGACAACACGCGCAGGGAATTAGGCCGGGCTAGCTTGAGACGTCAGTGGCCCACTTACAGACGTGCTGGGAACCCACAGGTACTGGGCCTGGGATCCCAGCAAGGACAGGCGGCAGCTAGCGCGCCTCACGCAAGCAGCCGGCCGGCCAGCCCATGCCATGACATGCCATGCAGCATCTATCCCATCTTTTAGCAAGTCAGGCACTCCAACTTGCACGTACTCCTGTATGTGTGAGTGTGACCATGTGCCTTTGCACCGCTCCTCACACAAAAAGATACACAGATCGGCACACGCATGGTAGCCCACTGCAGGTCTGCAGCTATATATATGTGCAATCTCTGTCCGAGATCCTCTCATATAGTCGATCTCATGGCCGGAGTTGCAATCATCGACCAAGATGTCGAGATGTCCCGCTGAATCATCCCTTTGACATGCATTCATTGATCTCGTGATCGAGCTTTAACAAAAATAGCGTCCGATCACGCGAGGTCGCATTTTTGTCGTTCTATCATCTCACGTGATCATCATGCAGTACGCGAGCAGGACGCAGCAGTACTTTACTAGTTTACTATCGTTCGACAACGGTAGCTGCGTCAAAACATACCCATTAGCAATTTAGCATGCATGAATAATTGCATGGACACAACACACACACGCATCGCATTCCATGTACGACGTACAAGTACAAATGCTAGCCAGAGGATAACTGGCTCGATAAGTGAAGATAGAAGCAGAGGCCACAGAGCCCAGATTGACAGACGACTGACAGACATACTCCGTATGCTAGATTCGACCTTTGGATCAGTCCAAAATCTAACAGATTATTTACAAAAAGAAATTGCTACCGTTGGATCCGTAATATATATAGCATGACCCTGATATAAATACTCGTAGCTTCCAAAGCTACTCCTATATACGTATTGCCCTTTCACCACTCTTCTAGTGAGGCCGATGCTACCTTTTAGCTGGCTCTGGATCTGGTGCATGCATGTATGCGTGTCAGAGACTCGGTCAGAAGAAATTCAGAATGCGTGATGCCTCACTGCCCGTACGTGACCAGAGAAAAGGCGCACGCACGCACGTACAGAACAGTGAGGGCTGGAAGGGGATGATCAGAGAGATGCATCGCTGATGGCCTGTGAGCTCGCAGGTACACGTACACTCGCAGAGGCAGAGCCATCGAAAAGATGCTGGCCGGCCGACCGGCTTTTCGCAGATGTGAAGCAAAATGAGAATATGCCCTTTTACAGGCGCGTGCTCCTGCATCTCTCACAGTCACACACACACTAGCGTGGTCCATGCATGGACACGTACGCCGTATACCTCTCCGATCCGGTCCTTCACGTAACAATATCCTGCATAACCGCATCATTTACAGAGAAAGAGTGAGCACACATCGCACGCGGTAGCACGCATATGTATTCCTGTATACGTAACACGGTGGCTGTGCAGTGTACTGGACGGTGTGTGGACGCTACGGCATTATTATGTATGTATATCGATCAGCATCAGGTAGCATATGTACATGCATGAAACCAAAGCCTCAGGTTCGTCTAGCATACTGTATGCGTGCTAGCCGACTAGCCGTAGCCCACCTATTGCGCCCGCCTCTCTGTCTCTGCTGACAAGATGGATCGATCGATCGATGGATCGGCATCAGCTATCCATGCGCCGCAGGCCCAGAGGTGCGTGCGGGGAACATCAAACATGTGTCCCTGATGCGGCACCGGATATTCAGAATTTTCAGATCGATGAGATGCCGACCGACCGCGCGCCCCTCCTCACCTTCGTTCCCTGCGCACGCACGCACGTACGCCCGCCAGGCCGCCGGTCGTCGCGTCGGCAATTATTGGCGCACCGCCGCGCGTGCGCACGCCCGCCCTCGGGTCCGTCGACACGGCAGGCGAGGCGCGTCGAAAGGTAGCCGCCCCCCGGCCTCCTGCTCCCTCCAGGCTACCTACGGGCTACGGGCGAGCGAGCGCAGACGGCACGCATGGTCAGATCGGTACGTCCTTGTCCATCCGTCACAACACTCAGATGCTTTGCTCACCACGTACCAGCAGGCAGCAGCCACTGCCGCCAGCTGTAGCAGCCACACGCTGCACGTACACAGTCAGCTTCGGCGTAGCGTAGCAATTATTATTTACAGCCACGGTCGATCCCATGAACCAAACCAGCTTTTCTTCCTAATAATAACATGGTACGGCCGGCACCGGACAGCAGCAGCAGCCAGCAGCCAGCAGGGCCAACGCCGGCCGCCGTGCGGCCGTGCCACTTACAACGTTGTAGCGTCGCGCTGCGACGTCGCACATGACATGCCACAACGCCTGCCAGCCGGCAGCCAGCGGCCAGCCAGGGTCGCGTCCCGCCCCGTCCCGTCCCGTCCGGCCCGTACCGTTACACGAGACGACGTTGACATTACACCCTGGGAGGGATCGATCAGACGGCGCATGCGCATGCGCGCGCCCAGAGCTACAGCGCCCGGCCGCCACCGGCCAACCCCCCGACACGAGGAATTTCCCGCAGCGTCCCACCCCACCCATCAACCAGACGCGCACGGCACCCCGGGAAGGCCGGCGCGGCGGCTAGCCTGCTGGCTGCTCCTGGCGGCTGGCGCCTGGCGTCGTCTCTTCGTTCTGTCCTTCAGTTCACCTCCCGACACGGCCGTGGACGACATCGTCCACGGTGACGATCTCGTCGAGGTCGGGCGGCGGCTGCGCCACCAGCATGTGGCGCGAGCTCCCCACGCGGTCGCTGGGCGCCGCCGGAGTCCGGGTCACCTTCACCTCGTCGCCGGAGTCCGGGTCGGGGCCGCCGCCGCCGGCCTTCTTCCAGAACGTTTTCTTCCTCTGGGCCTCGGTGAGCCAGCCGTGGACAGACTCGTGCACGTCGGAGCCGAAACCGTGTAGCTTGATCTCTCCGCCCATCTGTGCCATCAGAAATAGCTAGTCAATACGCATTACTCCAGACTAACAATAAATAAACATCACGAAATTAACGAGGTTATTGCATGTAGTGATGTAGTAGAGAACTCAGGAGGTTAAATGGAATAATATGTCCCTGGAGCTTACATGAGTGACGATGGCATATAGTGGCAGAGTGATGTAGCTACAGATGACCTGGATGATCACTCTGCAAAGCACCACAATTCGTTGTCAGAGGTTTCCTAATAAGCAGACAGCAAGTCATTGGAAAGACGATGTTGTGAATTCTGCAGGCAATTCAGACTTCCACCGACCCGATAACTAGTCTTGAAATGGCATAGGGCTTCCGCTCCATCATGCACGAACCAAACCCTTCTGATACCTATCAAATGATCAATGTTAGCCCCAAGGGCCGATTCATGAAACCTTGTGCAGGTGAGAAGACAGCTTAATGCGAAACAATACCAGAACCCAGAAGAAAAAACCAATCTCGAACGAGTTCTGGAACAGGATGAAGTGGATCAAATGAAGGACAAGTCCAGGCTTGCCAAACCAAAAATGATCCTTGGATGGCTTTATTTTGGGATGCCCTTCTGTTTCATCTGATAGTGATGCCGCCGCCTCTTGAGCCAACCGAGTAATAATGTGCTCTAGCTTGGCGCCAACAATAAGCAGAAGCTGCAATTTACCCCTTTCTTTAGGAATTGCCCTCATTCAAATAAATATCTCGTACTTAAGTTAAAACTTCTGGGATATGACAGTTGGAATTCAAAAGCAAAAGGCCGAATATCTGAATTGAACCAACACAGAGTAGAAGGAAATGTTTCGTACTTACAAATAGAGGCAAAAATGCTAACCAGAAGTAGGTGTGCCATCCTGCATTTGACAGCAACGCAAAGGATAAAGGGTAAACAGAATCACAGCAGATAGCTAGTTTGAAGCATATCATGCTCTGCAGTTGAGAAAGCAATGATAATGATATATGTACATACACACATAGCAACTAATCAATTCCAGAGAGTCAAGAGTTCAAGTTACCCCAAACCGTAGGAGTTGGTATGCAAAAAACAGTAAGTATAAGCCATAAGAAGAGGTGCTTGATATAATGGGTACTTCTGCACTATGAACCCAATGATTTTAAGGCATGAAGAAAATTATACGTTAGGTAAAAGTACCATTAATATTCAGCAACAGGAAGAAGATGACAAAAAGCCATAGATACCAGCTGCATACAAGTAAAGTAAGGTAAGATCACTTGCATATTTAAGCAAACTTGGACCATTTCTCTAAAAAAAACCAACCTGATACCGACAACCCTCTTAAACTCGTGTTCAAGAGCACGGATCATGTACTTGTGGAAATCAAAGTCTGGTTTTTTGGGATAGTGTATCTGAATGACAAGAATAGATATGTGCCCCAATTAGCTTCAATAGAAATACAGGCAGAAATGCATGAAAATGAATGAGCACGAAGGAAACTAAAAAGTATATCTTACCAAGACAAATGCCGATCTAAGAGCTTCATAATCTGATTTACTCACAGAATCGTAAAATTGCTTAAAGAATGCAGTCTGCAACATGTTGGATAAAAGTTTCTTCGTAAGTTATAAATGAAGTGGCACATAGTTAAAGACAAATCAACATTAAGGATGCTTCAGAAATCCCCCAAATAATATAAAAAGAACTAAACGGGAAGTCTGCAACAATGTTGAATAAAACTTTCTTTGTAAGTTATAATGAAGCGACACGTAATCAAAGACAACTCAACATTAAGGATGCTTCAGAAAATCCCCAAATAATATGAAAAATAAATGGGAAGGGCAGATGCCACCCCTCCCCGGGCCCGCACCATAAAAAAACACTAAAACATAAACAAAGAAATCGTTGGTTGGCAGCCATAATGATGCAAAGTTATGTACTATGATACACTAACGTTCTATTATTTCATTGCTTGTTAATAGGAGTTCACAATTCTATCTTCAGTACTTCTGCCATATAATGAAAAGGCATGCATTGTAGTCAAAATCATTATGCATAACTATTTGCTTTGAGATAAACAATGAGCCCTTATGTAGCAGTGAGATTCTATTTAACTGAACTGAGTGATATCATTGGATAAGCAGATGACTTACTATCCAGCTGACAACAGCCAGCTTCATCAAAAATCCATTTGTTCGCTCACGGACAAATTCACCTTGATGATTTCGATGTAGCACAAAACTCAATGGTGCATCTTTTCCTTCAATTCTTGCTTGCTGCACTGCAAGCAATTTTCACCCAAAGTGAAACAAAAACAGTGAGCAAAGAATATAACAGTGATATTACTTCACCTAAAACCTGAAGAATAGTTTCGCAAAAAGAAAACACAAAGAATAGTTACTTTGATACAGAACTTCCTAGAAACTAGCATGTCCAAGGAGTAACCCTTTTATCAGGAGATGAAGAAAAATATTCAATGGGACTGGCAGAATCAGATTGTAATGCATCGCTAGCATTCAGATTATATGGAAAAGTGTCACGGCCGCCGAGCATGACAAAAACTGAGCACTCAATTGGCTCCTACTCATGAAATACCACTTGTTCTAAGATATCACGGGCTTATGCAATGTTGTCTCCTTGTTTTGTGGACTATGAATGCAGAACATCCACAAAAACAGAACTAGCAGAACAGGCAGCATCAATAATACATAATCATTGCAGAATTTTAAGAAATGAAATGAGGAGAAAGAGAGATATAAATGGATTATTCATACAAGGAGCGCATTGCCTAGATGAGTTCTGGATGACAGAATTCAGGGACTCCACAGTGCAGAATGAAAGCACCTTTTTTCAGATGAAAACAGGGTTTAAAAATGAAACATGAACAATTTGTATGAGGAATTCATTAGAAGGCCTAGATGAGTTCTAGCTGGCGGAATTCAGGGACTCGTGCTGTGCATAGGTGAAAACACCTTTTTTTTGCAGAAGAAAAGAGAGGAGCAATAGCTTCAAAATGTTGGGAATAAAATGCTGAGGAGACCATCCACCATTTGCTGGTTGGCTGTGTGTTCACCCACCAAATTTGGGCATTGATACTCCACCAGCTGGGCCTATCCACTCTGTCTCCCGATCCTACAACCTCAAGGTTCACCAAATGGTGGTGGACAGCTATTTCTAGTGTGCCCAAGGAAGAGCGGAAGGGCCTCAATTCCCTGATAATTCTGGTGGCTTGGGAAGTTTGGAAACATCGGAATTCATGTGTGTTTGACAACACCAGGCCGCGCATTCAGGAGGTCCTTGTGGCTGTCAGAAATGAGGGTAGCCTCTGAGCTGGAGCTAAAAAACTCCAGGAGCTCTTGCATAGGTCGCCGACCTTAGGCGTCTAGGCGCTATAGGTCTTGGTCAAGTGCTGTGGAAGTGTGTGGCGCGTCTGTTTTAGCTTAAAAAGTGTGGGTGTGTAGTGTTTTTTGTGTTTCGCTGTACTCGGGTAGGGTCTAACCAGACTCGTGTACTTTTTTTTTCTCTCTACCTTAATGAAATGACACGCAGCTCTCCTGCGTAGTTCGAGAAAAAAAATGATGAGTCGATTGGTGCGGGTGTAGTTTAATTGAATGGTGTTCAATGATATAAAGACCAGATAGAAATCTATGTGTGCGTCTTCATATGCATCTTAAATACCACAAAGAAAGCATGAAAGAACCAATCTTTGTCATCTGCTGTAGGCATTCAAGGAAATTATCTATCTTCAAATATATTATACTGTAGTCTCATGTAACACAATGTAGGCAACCTGCAAAGTACTTCTGAATAGTATAAATAAAGGAAACAAGAGGATCAGGCAATAACGCACATTTCCCTTCTATTTCTTGGTGAATTCCTGTTTCCCAGTGCTTCCACTTTTTCATCTACCAAAATTTAGCCAATGCAAGTTATTGTCAACAAACATTATCATAAGCAACAGAAATCTATATTCACAGACATACCTTCGCTCCACCAAGTAATATTGTTGTGGCACAAAACACAACATGGACTAAACCAAGTACAAATATGAAGATGTGCAGCTGATGTAATGCCTCCAGTGATAACAAGGGAACATCACCCTGAAACAAAGCAAGCCATTGCTTCACAATGATCACTCTTGAAAACATTTATGCATGACACAACTTAACATTACTTCAAGTAACAGATAAGTGACACAAACTTTACCCAGAATATTTTGTTGTAAATGAACATAGCAGACATTAATATACTTACTTACCCAAAACAAGAAAATATTTCGATTCCAAGAAAAAGGAACATTAATATATGAAAATATGGTATACCCTAACCTTTTTCTTGCAAATTTTGGGACCTTCTTCTGCAACTCCGTGGTTCTCTCTCTTGCATGGAAGCATGAAATCTGTAGCAGTTTCTGGAATGCAAATATTAACAATAAAACCCTGGGAGAGACTCAGGACGAAGGAAATGAATCCAAGAAGCATTAGCTCTGCAATCATAACCATAGAACCACATTAGATGAAGAAAAACTGTGCAATATCCCAAATTGAAGAAACTGTACCATATATTTTTTTTCATGAAAACATTTTTTTATTGTAATCAACTAAACAAATTCAAGCTAATACTGGACAATGCTTTCATTTAGTGTTCTTCTGCTGATAAGGCACAAATAATAAATGATCCAGGGATGACTCTATGGCATATTGATAAATGTTCACAGCAAACGAAGATCTCCCCAGAATGCTACCTTCTTTTAGTCTCTGTAGAGCTGAAAACAGTGCTTTCTGCTCCGTATGTTTCAGATACTGCACGAGTAAAGGTGAAAAAAGAATAAGGTGAGGATCAAACAAATTTGCTGAATATTAGAATTATTCTTCAAACATGATTGATATACTACATGAATTTTTAAACGTACAGAGATCAAAGCTAATCTCTCCCATCTGTCATTTCAATGGATTTTTTTAATTATAAAAATCAATATAGCCTAAGTCTTCTGACCTGAAACAGCAGCCAGCCTAGGAAGGTGTTATTGAGATAACTGATTAGAACAGAAAGGAAAGTGGTTGAAGCTAACTGAGAAAGTTGATAGCCAGGAAGACAGTTTAATGAAATTGTCTTGCCGAAAGTTAAAAATGATGCTATGGTGAAATGGTCAACTTTGAACCCCTACTTATTAATTCACCTCAAAGATAATAGAATGTGGGCCATGATATGTAGCCTATCATGCTAGTTATTGAGGTTGCAAACTCCAAAATCCCTTTAGAAACAGGGGAAAACCTCGGATCTAAAGCACAGTGGTTCGGCTGAATCCCTAATTCTCCCGAATTTCAAACCCGTCATAAGCAGGTGCAACGGCCATGGCATGTCTAGTTCATTGACTTAGCTAACTGCAGGTCAGACACAGGCGTCGTGAGCTCCTGAATACATGTGGGTTAGAGTGAATAATAAACTGAATTCACTGTCAATCCTAGTAATAGAGGATCGGAGGGGATTATCCTCTATCCAAACAAGGACCAAGGGGAGTCCAAAATTGCCATTCTATTATGTCGGAACATTCCCCCGGAATTTGAGAACCGAATTCACCAGCCCGGACGGTTCCGCGGCACCATCAGAGCGCGTGCGTACCTTGCCGAGGTAATGGAGGAAGCGCTCGGCGGCGAGGGAGACGGAGACGATGACGAGGCAGACGGTGGCCACCACCCAGGTGGGCGTGTGCGCGAGCGACGCCTCCTCCGCCATGGGCCCTCCTCCGCCGCCGCCGCCGCCTGATGCTGCTGCTGCCGCCGCTTCCGATGCTAGCGGCGCGTCCTGGCTCCCGCTCGCTGCAGCCCAACCATTGGTCGGCTAGCGAAGGGCGCGCGGTTAAAGGGGCGGGGGTGACACCGGGCGGCGGCGGCGGCGGCGGCGGCAAGGAAGGAATCGGCGTGCAGGACGCGCCCCCACCGGTTGCCTCCCGAGCGCGAACACCTGCCGGATTCCATCCCGTCCTCGCGCGAGTGGGTACGGGGTAGGGGGGCAGTAGCCAAGCTGCTTTGCTTCGGCCGCCGGCCTCCCTCCCCGTCCCAGATGCCATGGCAAGTCGGCAACGGCTACTACCTGCCTACCTCTACGAGGGAAGGCGGATCACCGCGTTCGGCAGGCCCACGTGAGGTGGGCTCTGTTGTGGTGGAAGGTTTGCGGCCCACGAGCGGTCCGCGGATCGTGTGCGGGCTGGGCGAAGTAGGCAGGCCGGCAGGTTGAAGGCCGTTCGTTCGAGTGGCCGGCCCCGTGGCTCATTTCTCGTGAGAATAAATTTGATATATGCCATTGCAACTATCTGGGTTCGGAGAAACGCCATTATAATTCGTCTATTTGAAAACATGACATTACAATTCACCCAAAGTCTGATATATACCATTGTGTACCCCTTCAACGTGTTTTCCAATTTATTTGGACCAAATTGCCCTTCTTCTTCCTCTCCCGTCCTCCTCTCTGCACTTGGCGCAACTGCCGAGCGAGCTCGATCCGTGTCTGGCGCGCGCCGGCGCCCGGCGCCGATGGACGACCCCTTCGCCACCAACGACGACGCGTGCGGAGGGACGGCATGGGCCGGAGGCGGCGGCGTGGGCGGAGGGGGGAAGGGCGGGTGGGGGACGGGCGGAGGGGGGGAGGGCGGGCGCAGGCCACCACGCGAGCCGTGCTGGCCGCCCGCCGCCGCGAGACGGAGGCGGAGCCCCTCGCTGCCGTGGCGGCGGGGGCAACGGGGAGGGAGTCGGCGTGGGAGAGAGACGGAGCAGAGGAGGAGGAAGGTAGGGGGAGAAGAAGGGCAATTTAGTCCAAATAAATTACAAAACATGTTGAAGGGGTACGTAATAGTATACATCGGACTTTTAGTGAATTGTAATGGCACATTTCTAAATAGATGAATTGTAATGACGTTTCTCCGAACTTAGATAGTTGCAATGGCATATATCAAATTAATCCAATATTCATCTAACAATATGGATACCTAGACCATGGACACATCTACGATCATGGGAAATTTAGGAGTCAACAAATAGAAAGAATAAAAAAGAGAAATCATCTTATTAATAGTTACCGATTACGAATTCAGACATAAATAGTTGTGCCCAGTTACCCACGACTATTCACATAGATATTTTTCTCTTTATTGCATACAATTCTATTTAACTTCAAATTATTTACATGATTATAGATGCTCATATAGTCACATGCTCTATCTATCTATATTTTTGGATAATTGTATATATATTTATAGGTATTACGGTGTGGTATTTAGGAAGGCTGGGAAACTCGGTCAGAATCTGCCCAAATCCAACCGGAGATGCCGCCCCTAAGGCTAGTCTCAATATAAGTTTCATGGACACAATTAACTAGAGTAACACGTCACCTAAAAGTGTCTGAAACTAAGATGAAACACCTCACTCCCAATGTATAATTTCATCAATTGTTGTTTCCTAGATCACATGGAAGACACAAATTGTTTAGGTAACTGTGTAGATGGGGTTTCATCACCATGAAACTCATTTCACCTCTCTCTTCATTAATACAGTGATACATTATAAAAAATACTGACATGACAGTCAATTTATTGTCCATGAAACTTCCACTGAGACTGGCCTAATATACGTAGAGGTGTAGACCAACCGAAAACCCAATAACTGGTATATCAATTACTATTATAGCCGTTGTCGGGAGCTATCAAATGAATTTGGCCCGTGTTGCGGCAATCAAAGTTTTTTCATAGTGTTGCTCCCTCCGTTACAAATTACAATTTGTTTAGTTTATCTAATAAATAGTATATTTTTTTATATATCTAGATATACGCTATATCTAAATATTTAAAACATAATATATCTAGAAAAAATAATTATAATTTAAGATGGAGAAAATATCTTCTTTTAGCCTAGAGCTTAAAACCGTGCTCTCTCTACAGTGCTTTCTGCTCTGGTGCTTTTTATGTTACAAATTCTCTGTAGCGGGTAGGGGTAGGCAGAAAACTCGATACCCGAGGCTCGAACACAAAAAACCCAAATCCAAACCCAAAAATCTCGAAATCTAAAAAAAACCCGAATTTAGATTGGATTTGAAATCATGTAACCCGAATTAAATTAGGGTAATTCGGGTTTGAGCCCAACGCTACCCGAATAACTCGATCTACCCGAAATATATATATTGCAACTCACACTACAAGAAACTATTTATTCCGTGACGATCTCCTGGGGACGGTTTCAGAAAACGTCACTATTTTGCCTTGAGCCCAGAAAGCCCAGAGAAGCCAAGAAAATTGCGACGAAATCCTTGCGACGGTTTCAGAAACGTTATAATTTTGCTCTAAGCCCAGATAACTGTAACATTCTTTCAATTTTATCACGGTTCGGCCCAAAACGCTGCAACGTTTATACAAATCCGTCGCGAACATAAATTAAAAAAATGTCATTTTCTATATGACCCAAAACACTACAACATTTAATCAATTATGAATGAAATATGATTAATTTTAAATATTGAAATTCGAAGATTGGCTAAAACAAAAGTTTCTTAAAATTAAAAGTTCTACGACTTTCATATTAAAAGGTTTTTTATTTGAGCTCTAGATCTAGGAGAAAAATTGCACTATCAAACCGTGGTCTTGAGTTTCATGAACAAAACATCCTACCACTACACCTTGTATTATGTTTTTTTAGTAAATTCATCATAATTAATAAATTAAAAATCATCATATCATATATAGAAAAAGCATGAGAAAATTAAAAAAAGAGTGGAGGACGAGAGTTGAACTTGCAGCCTCATTGAGCATTCAACAAGAATTTATCATATAATAGTAGGAGGCCGAGCACAAGGAAGCCCAGCTCAAGAGAGCACTGAGAGCAGGCGAGCCCCGCTTAATGCAAGTCAGCTCGCAGGAAGGAAAAAAAAAAGAAAAAGTCAGCTGCAGCTCACGAGCCGAGAGCAAAGAAGCCCAGCTCACGAGCAGGCCGAGCCCAGCTCACGAGCAGGCCGAGCTGAGCAGCCCACACGAGCAGGCCGAGCCCAGCTCAAAAGTCAGCTCGCAAGAAAAAAAATAAAAGAAAAAATCAGCCTGTAGGAGCAAAATTTGGAAAGAAGAGCAGCAGCGCTCAAGGTAGGATTCGAACCTGGGTTCGTAACTTACCGAGTAGCGCGGCCAACCACTGCGCTATAGCTCCACATGTATACAGGCGTTCGTTATGTTTTATTTTTACCTTAAATACTAGGGTTAAATCGAACATGCGCACGGGAGAGAAGCAGAGCGGGTAGGATGGAATTAATCCACGTGGCGGCATTGGAATAGTCAAGTTCGTCACCGAGACCATTGTTTTTTTAATCTACAATTAAAACTTGAAAGTGGTATTTATCGGTCATAGTAACTCCAAACGTCGTGATTCTTTTTTCTAATTTTATCTAAAATCAATCTCTATCACTTGATGACATTTACTTGCACGTAAATTGTTATTTTATAGAATTTGTTATAGATATTATCTTTTCCCACCGAAGTACAAAATAGAAAAAAATATATGATTTTTCATAAGACTTGCTGATGTAACTTGATATTTACCAATGTTAGGGTCAAAATAAGGTCATGTACAAACTTGAGGTGCATATGAGTTGAAACATGTTATGATGTATTGAAATCTCAAAGTTTGGCTTAGAGTTTTAGGAAACAATGTGAGAGATCTATTCATCTGTGAGCAATGTATGTTATCACTTTATTAAAACTAATTAAGTTTCTTACTGAAAAGATTATGGACCAAAAATATGTTGCTATGCCATTTTGTAGAATTTTTTGACCAAATTCAAATATTATTATAATTACTAAGAGGTAAATTGGAGATAGAAATTTGAATTGTCCCTAGAAAACAATTGAATTTTTTCTCTATCTTCTAGATATGGAGTAATATGGAACATATAAATCTAAAAATATTTTTCGTGTAATTTTTCGAATTTTATTATAGGTACACATAGTTCAATTTTTGAATTAATTTCGGTAACCATATAGAAATTCATTTAATATATAGAAAATAGTAAAACAGTTTCAAATTTTTTGAAATTTCTACTAGACAACTTATATATAGTCTATTACATATAAAAAATGAGTCTGTGTATATATGATAATTATTTTTGTGTGTTACTTCACAATAGTGCAATAGAATTGAAAAAGAAAAGAAAAACGTATGCATGGAAGGAATCGAATAAGGCCCGTTTCGGCCCAAAATTGCCCAACTATTTCTGGCCGTCCATCCCTGACCTAACGGCTGTGATCGCATCGCTATGGTATAAAACAACCAGAAACCCTAGGAGATTCTTCATTCCCCGGCTTTCTCCCTCACCGCCGCTGCCCCCGCGTTCTCCCCTCACGGCCCCTTCGCTCCTCCCCTGCCCCGGATCCGGCCCCTCCCCCACTCCCCCACTCCGGCCCCCGGATTCCTTTTCATCCCCTCTCTTTCTTCGCCTGATCCATAGAGCGGCGCGGCGACGGAGCGGGGTACCCAGGCGCCGCGCGGAGCCCCTGCCTCCTCAGCACCGTCGGCGGCGGCTCTGGCGAAGGAGGTCGAGAAGACGCTCTTCGTCTCCAAGACCGCTCTGGCGCCGCCAGCCGCGGCTGCGGCGGCGGCCGTGGCGGCCGCACATCCCCTCCCCCATCCCCTCCTTTGTACCGTGCGCTCCGGAGCCTCCCTGCCGCCGCCGTAGCCGACGCGGGCGCTACCATGGTACGTGCACGTGCCCCTCTCTCGTCGTCCTTCTCCCCGAACCCTCGTCCAGCTCCCGCTGCTTCTCCGCCGCCGCGGACTCGAGATCACGCCCCATTGTCTGTGGGCCGTTTGTGCCGGCGCGACAGCGAGATCCGCAGCGGAGCTGGTCGAAATCCGCGTGGATCTGGCGGATTCCGGCGTTGTGTACTGATGTGATTGCCTTTTTTTTTGTTATGCCTGTGATGGTGGTCGGCGGGTGATGGTCGTGTTACCGCAGCCACTCCGGTTGGATATCAAGTCCGTGGATCTGTATCCGACAGCCATGGTGAGTGTCTGGTTTCGTGTACAGAAATGCTGTGTGAATTACGAGTGCTTCGGCAAAGCCACAGCTAATCACATTATTACTATATGGTGTAATGCATGATTTTGTTAAGTCTGTACTATGTGGTCGATTGACACTTGTTCTTTAAGATTTTGATGATAATGTGCACGAATTTGCTGTGAATCTGCTCTGGTAAATTAGTATCGCCTGTTTGTGATGACACTCCAATGTAATTGTAAATATCTGTTAGTTGTGATTGTAGTGTTAAATCACGTGGGTGGTTAATAAATCCACATGTTCTGATTCTATTCCCACCTTGCAGTACTGCCTGCTGCCTGCTGCTGCTTGTTGCCTACTGCAGAGCATGGCTGCCATGCTAAATGCTGCTCGTTTTATTGTTTTTCATTGATCTGTTGTTCATGGCTTGGCGTTGGTGTGGCTGACTGGCTGCTTATCTGCTGGTTTGTTAAGTGTTGGACAATTAAATTCCCTTCTTGTTGAGTTGTTATCTATTAGTCTTGTACATTTGTGGTTGTGGAATATTTATCAGGCAGCTGTTTCTATTCTGAAATGTATAGAGATTTTTGACAAGGTGTGACATCTGATTTATACATATAGCTGTAACAGAGCAATCGAGGTCTGATATAAGCAATCGAGCAACCACTTCTATGTAACAATCGAGCTGGGGCATAACTAGAAGGCAAAAATTTCCTCCTTGGCTCCATGTTCTTTCTTTGTACAGATACACTCATTTTCTAGAGGTTTATTGATTGGTGAAATGAAGATGACACTACTGGTTTGTCATGCTGCTGGTGGTTATGAGGTTTATAGATGCCATCACTTAGCACTGATAATGCCATTTGTGGATATGCATGCTTTTTTTTCAGAGTCAGTAACTTTTTCCGTCTTAAGGTCCCATAGTTTGTTTTAATAATCTGTAGTATTGCTTCTGGCTTCTCTACTACAAACTTTGAGCTACCTGTTAAATAGAGCATTACTCTATTTTCTAGTGTTAAATAGGGAATTCTCTAATACATATACTCTGTAATCTTAAAAGCTGCTAGATAACTTTACTGTGGTGTACATATGCTTTTATCAGTGTACTAATGAGTTGATTGATACTCCATCGACCAGGTCACTAGGAGTGGAGGAAACATGCTGTCAAGTGTATTGTCAATAATATCCGTGTAAGAATCTTGCAAGCATCATCTTCAGTCTAATTCTGTAAAGTGCATCATAAAAAATATTTTCTTTAATCTTTATTAGCTACATGTGGGGAATACATTGTGGGGAAGTTTGATCCTTAGTAATACATTGTGCGGAAGTTTGATCCAAATCTGGGTAAAGGGTTGGATAAGCTACCTATCGTGGTAATTGATTCCTAGTATACGTTGTTTGATGATACCTACTCTACTCCTGTAAAACTGTGATCTTATACTCTCACTTATGGAATCATAAAACTTTCATGTCCCACAGCCCTCACTAACCATTTGCCTTCACTCTCAGTTGACCTGCTCTAATATAATGTCATTGAAAATCTTTGGACTTGAAATATTACTTGGTAATCTCCTCATTAGTTGAATGTTTCTAATATTAATCATAAATAACCCATTTCTTTTCCCCTTGTCAGGTTGCATAGCTTGAAACTGTGAAGAACCCCACTGAAGCAAAACTGTGTGTCAGAAACTGCTGTGGAAATGTCATTTTTGTGTTGCCTTGCTTCTGATGCAAGATGAAATGTACTGTGTTGTATGTAATGTACTGTGCTGAATTAATATGTAAACTGTGCTGAAATGGCTTGTGAATTTTGGGCTGAATTTGATTGTATTTTGTCCAAAATGGATGTTGTATTTATTCTGTGGGTTAAAATGTGATGGGCCTTTTTTGGTGGGCTGAAATGGTTTCAACCAAAGTTGTATGGGCTGAAATTTTGGGTCACAATGCGGCCCACTTTTCAAATGGGCCCATTAATAAATAATCCATGATAAATAAAATTTCATTTCAGCATGCCACGTCAGCATCCTCGTCATTGTCCACGTCATCACGTGATATCCTAGTCAGCAGCCATGTCACGTCAGTCAGCAGCCACGTCATGTCCTAGTCAGCAGAATCCGTGACGTTTAATTTTGACGCTAGAACTGGGCTATGGGTTGGGCCACATGGGCCTCGGGCTACTCCATGACGATCCAGATACGTCAGAGACCGCGACGTTTATTAAGAAACGTCGTCTTCTTGAATTAATAACGCTCATTCCACCACGAAAATTTAAATCGTCGCAGACGCTATATTTGTGACAATTTTTCAGCAATTCGTGACATAATAGTTATGTCACAGAATAAATAGTTCCTTATAGTGTCATAAGACAACTTAAACGGTCTTATCGTTTTATTTCTTTTCATTTTATGGCCATGTTTAGTTCCCACAAACTTTCTAAAATTCTCTCTCCAAACTTCACTATTCACCTATCACATCAAATCTCTCTCCTCATGCATGGAGCATTAAATGTAGGTAAATAAAAAAACTAAGTACATGGTTTTAATGTACACGACGAGACGAATCTTTTAAACCTAGTTAGGTCATGATAGGACAACAATTACCACAAACAAACGAAAAGTGCTACAGTGCGCTATAGTGTCCGATATGACTTTTCGACCAAATTTTAAACACCCATGTTTACAACTAAACATACCCTATGTCAAAACATTATTGCTCTATGTTAGTATGGTCTCTTTACGGTTAATAGATACTACCTCCGTTCCAAATTACTACTATAATTGACTTTTTTCTATGATCTTTGACCATTCGTCTTATTTAAAAAATTTAACCAAATATACAAACCAATATGTTATATTTAAAGTATATATGATGATAAAGCAAGTCACATACAAAATAAATGATACTTGTGAAATTTTTTGAATAAGACGAATGGTCAAACGTCAAGCGAAAAAATCAACAACGAATAGTAATTTGGAACGGAGATAGTATATCATTGCATTATTTTTAGGCTTAAATGATGTTAGTTCTCGAAAATATTACTAAAATTTTATTTCACTTTGATGTAATGAGGTAGATCGGGTTATCCAAACCTGAACCCGAATTTATTGAAAACCCGAAAAATCCGACCCGAACTTTTATGAATAAATTTCGAGTTCTAGTTTTTAAAACCCAAATTTTTGCCAGCTATAGATCTTTTGCCCAAGAGCTATAGATTTTGACGAGCCTAATCCACGCTCTTCTCTACCTCTTTTTTCTAGTCTGGTATACCTTTTTTCTACTCTACTTCTCTATATGAGAATATTTACCACATTTGACTTTTCCTCGTAATATATGACCATTCATCCTATTTAAAAAATATCATAAATACAAAAAATATAAAATACGTTTGAAGTATCTTTTATGATAAATTAAGTCAATAATAAAAAATATATATTTTTAAATATTAGACGAATGGTCAAATATCTTGATCAAATATTTTGATACATACATGCTTCTCAATCTTATTAGAGCTATACCCGAGATAGTGCCGCATACGCGCTCTAGAAGAAAGCTCAGCCGCTCTAGACGACAAGAAACAAGAAACCACCCACCAGGACACCAGGCCACCACCACTCGATACGACGACGAAGTGGTGGGTGACCACCGTGGGTCTCGATCAGTGCGGCTGCTGGCTCTATATGCATCCTGGCTTAATGCTCCCCGGCGTCATGCAATTAACGTCCAAATGCTTGGACCAAACAATCGGCAGGGAATATTGAATATTTTTTCCCTCCCAACATGGCTCCGAAACCACCCGCCTAACTCTCTTACCGTACCATCCATCACACGCATGCACGCAAGCACTCATGGGTCGGTAGTCGTTTGTAGCTAGTGGCGCAACAACCAACAAGCGGCCGGCCGGCACCACCACCACCGGCGGCCACAGCGCAAGCAAATAAGCATGTCTATGCATGCTGCTCCTTTATAATGGCCACGACCGAGGGTTTCAAGATTCCATACATAATAATATCTAAAATGCAGCTAGAGTCATATCGAGAGAGAGTTCGACCACAAAGACTCAAAGAGCTCGGTCCGGTTCCTATTGTTGTTCGAAAGACAAGCGGTTACAGCGGTAGCTGTGGTGGCTAAAATCAAACAGGAAACCGAGTTGGTATGAATGAGCGCTCTCATGCGTATGTAAATATTTTCTACTCAATATAAAGATACAAAGTTTTCATACATACTAGCAAAGGCACATGTGCGCACGCACATGTATAAAATAAATCAAACATAACATATAAAATATAGTTGTAATTCTTGCTAAAGTCTCTTCTATACATTTGTCTCAACTCATGTGCCACGCACGTTTATTTATGACATGTAGGTACTAAAACAGTGTCACTTTAGTGGACCATTGTAAACAGACCAGCCGTGCGAAGCGCTTTTAAAAATATTTTATATTCGCTCTCTCATGTATAGAGAGCTTTATGTATTCTCAAAACTCAATAGTTAACATTTATTTATATGAAGAAAAACTCTCCGATTTATTGTCTATTAGTAATACGGGATAATTATGTATAGACGTGAGTACAAATGTGGGTATATTTAGGCTGGTTATTTTTTGGGTGAAAAAAGTTGAGCGGGCAAACAACTAAAAGAGCCTGGAACAGTTAATTTTTTTGTTGCGTTTTTTGTTCTTCCCTTCTCCCCAAGTCCGACAGGTGGGTCCCCTGTGAGAGGGTGAGGTGAGTTTTTTGGTGGAAAGTGTTTTCAATTCTTTAAGATCCTTTTAGTATAGATAGATTCGAGAAAATATAAATGTTTCTTTTTCTAACCTATATTGAAAGAGAAATGGGCGTGTTTTTTTTCCATCCCACCTCGCCGCGCTCCATGTGCGCCATGGAAAAAGCGGGACCCTACTTAGTTGATGTGTGCCACAACTAGTCAACTAGTGCACATGCCTTTTGACCATGAGTTGACCTAGTCAAGGCTGGCAGCTGCACGCAGCCAACTTAATCGCTTGGAGCCTAATGGCTAGTGTTCTTCTACACATGTACTCCAATGCGCAAGACTTGGATGGACTATGGAGTCGCTCATATAAGTTTATATGGGCGAGTTGGCTGAAAGCTCAGGCCAGCATCGGCCATTGGCATTGCTTGCTCTCTCCATGTTCCTAGCCTCCTAGCCCAATCCACCACCTCACAGGCCACACCACTAGCAAGGCGCGGCATGTAGCCTCCACTTCTGCAAAATCTCTGGACCGAATATATCTATTTAATTTATTGCTTTCTTTTGCAAGTACGATCTTATCTTATCTGCACACTGTGACAATCAGCACAACACTAGACTATGTTAAACATTCTGGTCTCCTCCTCGCTCTTGCAAATTTTCTAGCTATTCTCATGACATCATGCATGGCCGTATTTTATTTTGCAAAAAAATTGGGCCCGCTTCAATTTTTATTCTTTTTGCAAATTGCAGCAAATTACATTCAGGAAAGAAAGCAAGGCGTGTAGCCTAACACAGAGATGGATGCTCCACCATTTTTGTAGGACGGACCCCACTTGACTTGGAGTCATGGAACACTGCAATATGGCGAGGAGGGGTGTCGTCTACACGCCCCGCACTATTCCTCCTTATTCTTCTTCTTCTCCTTCTTTTGGGAGGAGGCAATCATGTGTGTATACTTGCAAGACACATCAGGCCGGGTAATTGTATCTTTGTTGAGAGCCCCCACGCCCCACTTGTACCCACGGAGCACTGATCTATCTCCGAAAAGTCTTGACATTCCTGAATGCAAGGCTACAAATGATTTATGAGCAGAGGAAAAGACATACTGCTACTTTGTTGCCGAAAAAGGAAAAAACAGCACTATTCCTTGAGAAGTTGAGCTCTCTATTTGTTGGAACACAGGAAGACATTTTTTTTCCCACTCAAATTTGAATAACCTCGATCATGGGAAATTGTTGTTTCTCAGAAAGAAAGACATGCAGACTATAGCCCTGGAGCCCTGAGGAGGGAGGACCCCCTCTAGTTATCAAGGGGTCCTCACAAAGACTTTGGGTGGGTTAGGTATGTCTTGGGGGACATACATTTCTTTTGTCTTACACTCTCTGTTTCTTCTGTCAACACTCAACACTATCTGTGTAAGGCTGAGACATTTGAATTGAATACCTCATAGTACGTAGAGAAATATATCGAATCTGTATGCCACATCTTAAAAGTAATACAAATGATATGATCATCTCCAAGAAAAAAAATACGCAGGATTCCTCTAGAACTAAACTACGGAGTATCTGTTTGTTGAGCCACTAGAAGCCATTTCTATCGTCCCCACTAAAATTGAATCCTATTCATAAAATGCATTGGGAGAAATAAATTAGAAAAAGAGCATCGCCGCCTCGCCTGGCCCTCATCATCAGATTCTTCTTGGAACAATTGGCCCTAATCAGGTCCTATCCGGACGACTATATACGTGGCCGTCCTGGCGCGACAGGGACGTGCGTGGACAGTGAAGTCTAAGCACTAATCTACACGCTTAACCAACTCGTAGCGTTTGCACTCAAAGAGAGGTGATGGGGAAGCATCAGGCCCTCCGTGATTTAAATAAGCGATTTACGAAAAGAAAGAGCGATCGCGACTGCTGCAAATAATCTGAATTGTCAAGTGGACATGCAAGACAGCAAGCCGGAGATGTCTGATCCGCAGCGGGAGCATCCAAGCAACATCCGTACACGTTTCTTCCAGCTAGCGCTGCTGCTGTTCCTGTACGTGCCCATGAGCTTAATCTGTCCAAGCAGTTGTTTTGTTTGGAATTTGACTAAAATAAAGTCTTCACGGTACAATCTATGTACACTGATTTAACGAGACCACACCCACCCTCCTCGTATGTCTCGGCGCCATTAAAACCCGGTGCTAATGCTGCATTAGCACCGCGTCTAAAATTCGCGAATCCTCGGGTACCATTTAGCACCGGTTGGTAAATACGAAGTTAAATACGACCCGGTATTTACCAATTAATTCTTGGAAGTTAAAAATCCCACTTAAGATAATAAAAGTATTTCTATGGTACTTAAGAAAAGAGGTTATTTTAACTAAGGATAATTTGGCTAAACAGAACTGGCAAGGTTGCACCAAGTGCACCTTCTGTAATTCGGATGAAACAAATCAACATTTATTCTTTGATTGCCTTGTTGCAAGAGTTGTATGGAATGCAGTACATATAACTTTTGGAATCCAACCGCCCTATAGTATAGAGAATGTTTTTGGTTCTTGGCTTAGGTGTTTTCTGGTTAGGACTAGAAATCAGTTTCTTGTTGGAGTTGCAACTCTGTGTTGGGCTATTTGGCTAAGTAGAAACGAAATGATGTTTAAGATGTTGGTCTTTACTGTCTAAAAAGAAAGCGCAATATGCGCTGAAGGAGGGTTGCCGAAAATTGGAGACAACAATCATGAAAATCTTCAGGGTGGAATTCCAAGTCCAGGGTTAGTGCCTGGACTGGTTTTTGGTTTTCAAAGTTTAAACTTCTTCTACCTAACGTTTATCTGGTGGTTTATGACCACTTTGCAATTTGGTTTGCTTGTAACCATCCAATTGTGAATGCTAAGGCCGGATTTATTTCCTTATTCTAAAAGAAATGATCTTAATCTGTCAGCAAAACAGCCCTGAACAAACATGCAAGTCAGAAACGCGAGGTCGATCTGATTGTTGTTGAAGCGTTGTCCGTCAGATAGAACTCGCAACCTGCAATGCCAATCGATCAGTACACGTTTGCCCTGGACATGCCGGCAATATATAATCCTGAGTTTCCTGACTGAAGGACCATGCATGCAGCTGGGGCCTGGGGCGCTCCAAAATGGACAATCCAGCTACCGTACACGGGCAATATCGTATCATATCGCAGGCGCCGGCCCTATATATACAATGAGGTAACGAGACGTGAGGCGCGTGTGCTCCTTCACCAGCCGCCCTACTCCCCAGTCCCCACAGCCACCCGACTGCATCCCCATGGCTGCCTCTTGCCGCCCCAGCCATGGAAGCTTCTGCCTCCCCCTCCTCCTGCTGCTTGCTGCTGCTACTGCTGCTCTTGGTGCGGCGGCAGGGGGCTCCCATGTGCAGCTGAGTGCAGAGTCCCTGCTCCCTGCAGACTCGTCTTGCCCAGCACCACAAGGTTAATTTAGTTCACTCGCCGCAATGGTTAATTACTAGTGGTTTGTTTTCTGTCGGTGATTAGTATGTTTATATATGGCTTCTCATGCTTCGTTTTGGATTCTCATATATATGGCTTCTGGAACCCTCATATCTTGGGGTGAACTGGTTTCCCCTATTGTTGTCCACTTAATATACACCATATGGATAAGAAACTCGAAACTTGTGGATATTCAATTATTGATCATATATATGCAAAGAAATGTTTCTGAATTGTTGAGACTAAACAAAGAAACAGGATTTTAAGTAGCACCTATGCGGAACTTGAGAAGGCATGAATTACCTGAAAGTTGTGCTTAAGTTGTTATCCCGCAAATCATCACTACACTTGGCCACATGAAGAATCCGGGGCCGTGCACGCCGTACTTTAACCTCTGAGCTCTTACATGTCCACCAAATATTTGGTATCCATAGAAGTACTAAAGGAGTTTATATTAAAAATAACAGAGTGAAAACTATGGAATTAGGAAAGACATTTTTTACATAGAAACTCGATAAAAAAAATGGGCTATCCTTTTCATCATGTACTGAAAAGTACACTCTGTCCTTCAACCGCAAAGTTCACCAAACCACAGTAACTTTTGGAGTACTATATATGTTTTGACCATCCTACTAGGTGATGTAACAGGGAGTCGTCTACTGCACGACTTGTAAGGTTCACATATTTTGTGCTGTAACAGAGCGTCTATTCGTTGTCTTTGTCGAAATGGGCAACTACCAAGTAGAAGCTAAAGCAATGGCTAAGCACGAACAAACAGTGATAGGAACCCGCCACCACATACAAGAACACCTTCCATGTCTGAAAATGATGTGTGTATTTTTCTTTACCATTTTTTTGTCGATTATTAAAACTGGAATCCACAAATTTTCCACGGGAACAAACTGCCAAGTCTCGTAAACGTACTGTTGGCCTGTTGCTTACTCAAGATTTTTTGTTCTCAAAACAAGTACGGTTCGCAAATCTCCTGTACTACTACCATACGTAATTGCAACTGAAAGTTTTGAATTGAACTGAAAATCTGTCTGAAAATTCAGAGCAACAACATGGCGGCGCCGCCACGGGCACGAGGATGCCGATCGTGCACCGGCACGGCCCGTGCTCGCCTCTGGCCGACAAGAAGCTTGGGAAGGCGCCGTCCCACACGGAGATCCTCGCCGCGGACCAGCGCCGCGTCGAGTACATCCACCGCCGCGTCTCCGAGACCACCGGCCGCGCGACGCCGCAGCGCGCCGCCGCCGCACCGGTCCAGCTCCGCCCCAGGGCGGCATCCTCCTCCTCGCCGGCGGCGTCGCTGGCGTCCGCCGCCAAGTCGACGAACCTGCCGGCGTCGTCCGGGCGCTCTCTGGGCACGGGCAACTACGTGGTGCGGATCGGCCTCGGCACGCCGGCGTCGCGGTTCACGGTGGTGTTCGACACCGGCAGCGACACGACGTGGGTGCAGTGCCAGCCGTGCGTGGGCTCCTGCTACCGGCAGAAGGAGCCCCTCTTCACCCCGGCCAGGTCCTCCACCTACGCCAACATCTCCTGCGCCTCGCCCTACTGCGACGAGCTCTACACCAGCGGCTGCAACGCCGGCAACTGCCTCTACGGCGTCGAGTACGGCGACGGCTCCGAGACCGTCGGCTTCTACGCCCAGGACACCCTCACCCTCGCCTCCGACGCCGTCAGGGCGTTCCGGTTCGGGTGCGGCGAGAAGAACGACGGGCTGTTCGGGCGGGCGGCGGGGCTCATGGGGCTCGGCCGCGGCAAGACCTCGCTGACGGTGCAGGCGTACGGCAAGTACGGCGGCGTGTTCGCCTACTGCCTGCCGGCGACGCCGTCGGGGACGACGGGGTTCCTGGACTTCGGCGCCGGCGCGCCGGCGGCGAACGCGCGGCGGACGCCGATGCTCACGGACAACGGGCCCACGTTCTACTACGTGGGGATCACGGGGATCAAGGTGGGAGGGCACGTTCTGGACATCCCGGGGTCCGTCTTCTCCGGCGCCGGCGCGCTCGTGGACTCCGGCACGGTGATCACGCGGCTGCCGCCGTCGGCGTACGAGCCGCTGCGGGCGGCGTTCGCCAAGGGCATGGAGGCGCTCGGGTACAAGAAGGCCCCCGCGTTCTCGATCCTGGACGCCTGCTACGACCTGACGGGGCTCAAGGGGAGCATCCCGCTGCCGGCGGTGTCGCTGGTGTTCCAGGGCGGCGCGTGCCTCGACGTCGACGCGTCGGGGATCCTGTACGTCGTGGACGTGTCGCAGGCGTGCCTGGCGTTCGCGGCCAACGACGACGACACCGGCGTCGCCATCGTCGGGAACACGCAGCAGAAGACGTACAGCGTGCTCTACGACCTCGGAAGCAAGGTCGTCGGCTTCGCCCCAGGAGCTTGCTGATACGGTGAGCAGGCTCGCCGGCCCGTCGACTAGTACGTGTGCGTGATTCTTGATGAATAACTAATTATTCGCCAGCATCTGATCCGCTAAGCGGTCGGTGATCAACGCTGCAGATTGGAAGATTATATATAATACATCTTATCTGTTATACTGTCAGTGTCAGATGGAACACTCCAATTGACTCGCAGTCGTCTCTGGTGGAATCTGAATTGTGCAGGGTTTAATTCACGTCCATGTTTTTTTATAGAAGAGTATAAATACGACGACATGGCTCCTTTCAATTTGTCCTACGATGTCATCTTGGTCCGTAAATCTTGTTAGCCCTACACCACTTGGGCTCCGACCAAGACACCATAATCCACAAACTTGCCTATGTGGCTCGCAAACATGTCACCTAGCAAGCGTGAGATATTCGTGAGCGCGCAGTAGAGCCTAAGATTAGGGACCTCTTGGGCTCCATGCTAGAATACCATGTGTGTAATCACTTAGAAATCACTAGCTTATTACTTAAATCAGTCTATGAAACCCTCTCACGTGCCATAAAACTCTCTCTTATCTCTCATCTGCCGCATCAACAATTTTAACGACATGAATCTCGCAATAAAACCTCATTTAGACTAGCCCTAGGATGATTTTCAGAATACAGGAACCTAGATAATATCGAAAGACAAATTAATAACATAAGTGTATTTTACTCTTTTCAGAATTTAGACCAAGGCGTGAGGCCATTTGTTTCCTCCAAGGCCATTCTCAGTGGGGGTTCACGGAGAGTTTCGTGACATTAAATGTGCTGACGTGGCATAAAAGAGAAGGAAGAGTCTTTTAACTCAGTTACCTAATTTATGATCTAGTTAACCGTGTAGTGAAACTGTGCATTAAGACTAGCATAATCTCTGCTGAATCGGAGCTTTGCCAGTTGTCAGAGCTTTGGTGGGCTTATATTCAATCGGAGCTTTGAATAATGGGCCAATATGGTGGGCATGGGCCTGTGAAATAACAGCCCAAGATAAATATAAGCCCAACAATAATACAAGTAGGGCTTTGTGCTACGAGAAGGTTCCCTATAAGAATCGCCATTGAATTGAAGCCCACTGCGAGAGGTCTCGGTAAAAACAACCACTGAACGTCCAAGGCCGGGACAATGCCGGTGATTACCGAATGCCGATACACCATAGGTCCATAGCTGCGCCAATCAAGAAGATGAAAAAGGGAAAATTTCCGTGGCTCACCATAGTGGATTAGTACTGAACAAAGATGAATGATGATGAATGGTTGGGCATTTAAAGAGGCTGCAACATGGACATCATCGTCACAATCGGGGTACTTATTTGTAACTATGGTACTATTCTATGGAATCTAAAATGAAAGAGAATTCTTTGAAAGAAAATGACGCTACATGGCATATGAATTCTAATACAGAATGAAACAATCACCGCGCCCAATTAATCATACATACGTTTCTTGATGCTGAATTACTAGATTTGTTGCTATACGATTGTCAGTATATTTTCTCTAAAAATGGAGTACAGATGCATAATTTTAACCTTTCTTAAAAACAAAGAATATTAAAAAAATAATACAAGAAGAAATGAGCTATGATATTGACAAACCAGAAGAAGAAGCCAAAACGGCAGAAGAGGTTTCAGGATTCAAAATTGGCTTCTCCCGTTTTCGTCCCTGTCTAACCGGGCTGGTCCGAAACTGAATAGAAGGCCTCACCTCACCAGTTGGGCCCTCCATATATACGCACGCGTGCTGCTGATCCATTGTCTCTGTCAGCGCAGCGGATAACGCCATGGCTTCCTCCGCCTCCCTCCGTGGCGCCATCCTCCAGAGCCCCCTCCTCGCGCGTCGCCCCGCCGCCCGCCGCGCGCCCACGACGAGGCGCCGCGCCGTCCCGGCCAAGATCTCCTGCATAGGATGGGTACGTGCTCGTCTCCACTACTTTACTCTGCCCCCTCTCTCGCTGCTGGACCCATCCCTGTCCCTCGTTTCTTAACTGGTTGATTGGCTCCGGTGGCGGCGCCATCGGCAGGACCCGGAGGGCATCCTGGGCGCGCCGCAGGGCGGGCACATCCAGCGCCTCGAGTTCCGCCGCCGCCTCGAGAGGGACTCCGAGGCCCGCGAGGCGTTCGAGCGCCAGGTGCGCGAGGAGAAGGAGCGCCGCCGCAGCGAGCGCGAGGTACATACATGTCAATCCCCGTGCGCTCCCGTTCTAGGCTTTTCCTCGAACGGGTTCTGGGCAGGCATGAGGCTGTGCGTGTCCCAGTATTAAATGCGCGCGTGGTTTCCACCTGCTGCTAGGATAGGCGCGGGTGATCCCTGACACGGACGCCGGCCTGGTAGAGTTCTTCCTCGACACGGAGGCGCGCGAGATCGAGATCGAGATAGGCAGGTTGCGACCAAGGCTGAACGAGGGCTTCTTCAACCATATCTCGCGCGAAATAGCGCAGATCAAATTTGCAGTCACCAGAACAGCGGTAGCGTATCCTTGCTTAACTTAACTGCAACCTGCGAAATTGACTAGCCTGGTGATAATCCATCTTACCTATACTGACATCAGTTTGAATGCGATACTACAGGAGATGGAAGACAGATTGGTTGAATTGGAGGCAATGCAGAAGGTTCTTCTTGAGGGAGTCGGTCAGTTAAATCCTGCAACTACATTACATACTACTCAGGTGTTAACTGTGTTGTGTGTTTAACTGTAACAACATTCCCTGCTGGTGGTCTTGCAGAGGCATACGACAAGTTGCAGAATGACCTTGTGACAGCGAAGGAACGGCTAATGAAGATTTTGCAATCCAGCGACAGAAAAGCAACAGTAAGATCTATGGAAAGCTAAAAGAGTTTTTCAATCTTTTTCGTTGGTAATAACTCATTTCACGCACCTTTGGATTAATTACTGTTGTTAATGAACTGATCTTACACAGTTGCTTGACATGGTTGAGCGGAATGAGCTAAACATTTCCATACTAACACTTCTTGATGAGAATATAGCTAGCGCAAAGACGAATAATCAGGTGATGCAGTGTCTCTGCTTTCTATGGAGTTTACGGATAGATAACAATGCTGCAGATCTTTGATCATCTACTCTTGCAGGTCTCCTAACTTTTGTGTTTTTGTTGGTCTACTTTGCAGGATGAGGCTGTTACTTTCATGGAGGACGTGCGATCATCGATCGTGAAATATATAACAGTATAAATATGGTATGTATATGTTAATGGTCCATTACTTCCAGCAATTTGCTTAAGGGCAGTACAGTTTTGGGAAAATACCATGAGCTTGTAATTTACATGGACATCTTATGGATGTGGAAGTTTAGTTACTGTTGGCTGTATTTAGTTGCTCTGTCATATCTCCTCCAATCATGAACATCAGTAGCCTTACTGGTAGAGAGAAATCGTGAGACCTTATACTGCCTTGTACTACCAATATATAATGCAAAGTTTGAACTTTTTCTCTAATTTATTTCTGCTGGCGGATTACATAATTTGTTGAATTTGTGTTTTTTATGTTTTTATACTAGATCATACGATCCTCTTTATTGAGTTCATATCTTAAATGTCATACTGGAACAGGGATGTCTATATTCTCTTGCTGGTCTTTTTAATACAACAGACAGCTTTCCTGCCGGTTCATTTCAAAAAGAAAAAAAAATCTCTTGCTGAGAAATTTTACGGAATGGGCCTGGTGGTAGGCACATGTGACAGAGCATAATGTTTCTGGGTGCCAGAGGAACAGCCAGAATGTTGCAATGCTATCTCTTTTTTTTTTGAGAAACAGTGCAGTCTGTATTGACTTGTTGAAAGTTCAAGGACTGGTAGCCTGCCAAGCTCTAGCAAATGGCTCGGTTTCTGCTGTGATGACCTGGGAATAGCAAGCAAGGGCAAGCCTTGGGAGTTTTTGTTTCTTGTGTCACTGTGTTGGCTCCTTGTCCTTGTATCTGTTGCATGCTGGCTCACATTATGGACGCTTGTCCAGCTGCTGTAGTGTTGGAAAATGGCAGCCTTTTTTGCATTCCGTAACCAAGTCAATCGTGCTCATCTCATCCTTTGTTTATCGATAGTTCCATTTTCACTTTGAAGCAACGTTATCCAGTCGTCCGAACTAATCGTGATTAGTCAGGCTCCGCTTATCGCTCTCTTGCCATCAATAAAGGTCAGAGTCACCGATAAGGTTTGAGCAACTAGAAGCTAGTCGTCGGATTAAGAGCAACTCCACCAGGGCCCTCTATATAGACCTCTGCTCCAAAATTTGAAGGTTTGGAGAAAAACACAGCTCCAGTAGGGCCTCTAAATAACACAGCTCCAGTAGGGCCTCTAAATAGACCTCCATTTTACATGAGCCTCTAAATCTCCCCACCAAGCCTCCATTCTTAGAGGCCTTCTCCCCTCAAAACAGGTCCCAACAGATTTCCCATCCGGCGCCCCAGGCATCGCGCTCGCGCATCCGCGCCGCCCCGCCGCCGCCGACACCCTGCGTCCCTCCCTCCCTCTCTCCCTCTCCGCCCCTCTTTCTTCCTCCCGTCGTCGCGCCCTGTCCACTCGCGCACGCGGCATCCATGGATCCGGCGGCGGATCCACTCGCGGCGGGTGTCGGCGCGGTCGAGGAAGCGGCGGTTGGAGCCGCGGAGCTGTGGTACCGCAGAGCTGAAGGAACGTCGCGTCCTCCCCGACCAACAGGGCCTCCGCCGGTGAAGAAGCCTCGTCCGGTCGCCGCAGCGCATCCCCGGCCAAGCCGTGCCGCGCTTCCTCGGCCGACGGCGCCTCCTCCCGGCGACGTCCTGCGGCATCGACAAAAAGATCCGAGCCGGCGCCCCAACGTCGTGCTCTTTCCCGGTGGCCCTCACGCGTCCAGCTTCACCGACGCACCGTACCATGGCTCAGCAGCTGCCTGGGACGCCCGCAGCTGTGCTTCATCACCAGAATTCGGCTACGACGAAGGCTTCAACTGCACACAAATGCTGGTACCATATCTACCCAATGCATCTCTAGCTCCATTACTAGAATTAGATGTCTGAAGAATTAGATGTCTGAAGAATGTCAGGAGATAACCAGTGAGTGAGCAATGCAGGTGGCTGTATGCTCCATTGCATCATCTTTCAGAGCTTTTTGTGATGACCTCTTTCAGTCAAATAGTAGTTGTGTCCAATACTATGTTTGCATTCAGTTGCCTGCATTTTTTGTGTGTCAAATATAACGCATTCATGTCTAGAAAATTAGAGGTACAACAGCCTGGATCTTGATGCTTTCTTTTCTTTGTTGGTGCCTGCATGTGGATGGATGGATGCTTTTGTTTCTTTTTTTCTTTTATGTCAGTGCCCTAGTGAAGTTTGGGGCTGCATAACTCAAATATTTGGCTGTGACGTCGTATCTTGCAATTACCAATTATTGCTTCAATTGGCCACTTGATCCATGGGATCCAGCCTCTTTTAATTTGGCTGTAGTAATTTTCTGCTAAGTGAATAAGCGTTAGTACTATATGTATAATCTGAGTTACAATTTCCGTATTGTTTGTACATCAGTTCATCAGTACATCGGTGCCCAATCTGTGCTGTTGTTAGTTCTGTATTACTGATCAAGTTGTTAGCCCTTCGACAGTGCATCTCCATGATCTATTGATCAAGAATCTGTTGATGACTTTAGCTCCGACCTGCTTCTAGGTAATGAATGTGCTGCTGTTTGTTTCATTTTTTCTTTCACAACAACAATATTCTGTTTCAAAAGAGTTGTGCCTGCACCATGTAGCACATGCAAAACTACCACAGTTGTGCCTTTTGCTGATTTTCTGAATATTCAGACTTAATAACAGCAGTGAATCAGTGAGAGCTATGTATTTATATTGGTGCTATTGGTTTAGAGGTCACCATTTTTTACATAGAAAGAACTGAAGATGGAGTAAACTGCAACAGATTAAAAGCTGAGTTGTGGTTTAGAACTTCAGAAAATGACCATGCCATGGCAGCTGCATCAGAGGCGCCATTTATTTCTGCACTCCTCCTCGTCAGGTAGCTTGGTTCCGGGGTTGCTGTTGAGTAGGCCAATTGCTTGTTTCGAGTAAAAGTTGGCAAGATAGTGTCGTCGCTCAGAATCCAACATAGACATTTCACAGACCTTGTAGGGAGAAAAGGAGCAGGATACTTCACTAGATATTCTAGACATTTCACTAGAAATGCACTTCCTGGAGAGCAATTGCCATCAGCGAAGGCAAGTCTGATGCCATCCCAGAGAGATGGATCCCTAACGTCTTCAAGCACAATCAAGAACTTTTTAACTGGCCCACAGGAGGATCAAGCTTTACAACCACGGTGCCATGCCATGGCAGCCATCGCTGCTGCTGGCTCAGAGAAAGAAGCGGAAGCGAACAAAAGAGAACAGAGAAATAGTTGCTCACCTCGACGAAAGGAGAGTCACGAGACGGCAGCGGTGGCGAGCAGTGCGGCCGGCGGCGGCTGCGGCTTCGACGGGCGCAGAGCGACGACGGCCGGGCGGGCAGAGTCGCGAGACGACGGCCGGCGTTGGGGGCGGGGAAGGGGAGGACGACTACGACGACGGCCGGCGTTGGGGGCGAGCGTGGCCTGCGCCCGCAGGAGGATTAGAGTTGTGTTTCCCTGACATATGGGGCCCACAATCAAATAGAGGGCTGGGTTGATTTGTTGCTGGAGTTGGGCTCTAATTTAGAGGACCTCTATTTTTGAGCTGGGTCTGCAAATTAGTTTTGAAGGCCTCAATTTGCATATTGTTGCTGGAGTTGCTCTAAGTATCGATTTATCGCCAATAGTCCTTCGATTAGGAGGGAAAACTATAGGTTTGAAGCTGTTTTGTGGGCTGCTTGAGCTATTGCACTTGACCAACCCGTGGGCTGACAACTTGGAAAACGAGCGCTGTCACATGCTTATGAGTCACCGTCGCCCTGTGTGCCGCCCGCACAAGTGTGCCGCCCGCACAAATCCGCGCCACCTCCTGCCCAAGCGTGTCCGCCGGCGCCATTCATCCGCTAGGCTGCACGCCTGCATCTGCTCTAGCATTGCTCTGCTCTTCCTCTACTGCTCTTGCAGGGCTTGTTTAGATGTAAAAAGTAACTCCCAAATATACTATGCAAAAAGAAGATTTCCCATAACATCAAAATGTCATAACATGTACGGAGTATTAAATGTATATGAAATCAAAAACTAATTGTACAGTTTTGTTGTACTCTGCGAGACGAATATTTTGAGCCTAATTAATCAATTTTTGGATAATTTTTCACACAAACAAACGAAATGCTACAGTAGCGCAATGATTACGAAGTGACATCTTACTCCCAAATTCAACCTCCTAATTCTAACATCTAAACACCACCGCAGTCTCACTCTGTTCTGCTCTAGCTCTGCTGCTGTTCTAGCTCTATGCTGCGGCTTTGCTCAATATTTGCATATTGGCCTGATGTGTATGTCCACACATCAAATCTCACAAGTAATTGACTAAATGAACAAAATTCTTATCTTATGTTTGCTGTATACTATGTATTGTGTAGTATACATATTGGGCTTGCTTGGTTGGATGCCAAAAATTTGGCATGCCAAGATTTTGGCATACCAACTATTTGGTTGCTATTTGGATTCCTACCAAAATTTGGCTCTATCTTACATTGAGTCTACCAAAATATTGGCAAGTTTTCTACCGAGATTTTGGCTTACCAAAATTTTGGCCAGCCCAAACTTTGGAAGCTAACCAAGCAGGCTCGTTATATCGGTCTTGGTAAGTATAGGACAACTATACAGACGACTAGGACCGACTAATTGGACTAATTTTTTCTTGACGCGGTCTCAGTAAAGCAACTGCGCCACGTCATTTGAAAAAAAAATCATCCTTCCAACTATGATCCGACCGAAAGAAAAGAGGGGGAAAACCACCCATGGCACGAAGACCATGCACACAAACCACACACGCAAGCATGCCTTGTTTAGTTTCAAAATTGGGACACCAAATTTAAGAGGGAGTTGTCTTTTTATAATCATTGAGCCATTGTAGCATTTCGTTTGTATGTGTGAAAAATTGTCCAAAATTGATTAATTAGGCTCAAAATGTTCGTCTCGCAGAGTACAACAAAACTGTGCAATTAGTTTTTAATTTTATCTATATTTAGTACTCCATACATGCTATGACATTTTGATGTGATGAAAATCTTCTTTTTGTATAGTAAATTTGGGAGTGTGGATTTGGGATCGGCTTAAGATGACCAGCACCATGAACCTTCTCGAATCACGGCAACTGATGATATTACCGAGGCAGCGTTCACCGCTTGGCACCTTGTAGATCGCCGACCACATGCTCCCCAGCCTGAACTGAACCACTCCGTGAGCTAGGCAGTGGACCATAAGATGAAAAAAAAATCAAAATCACCGACGGGAGAAATATGACCAAATCAACCGTTCTTTTAAATAAAAATAATCTAGAAAAATCAACCCTTTTCTTCATTATAAAGACAGAAGAGCACCTGGAGGGGCGAGCCGGCCTCCGCGGCCGCCGCCGAGGCCACGCTGTCCCCGCGGGAGCTGCAGCCAGTGCTCGTCTACTTCGCGCAGGAGGGACGCGACGCCTACTGCACCCTCGAGGTCTTCACTGGCTCCGCCGCGCCAACTTCGTCGACGGTGAGACCATGGAGCTCATGGCCGCCATAGCCTGCGGCTGGATCGAGCGCCTCGTGTGCCTGCGCGGCGGGCGGCGAGGCCAACGCGGTGCGCGGCTACCCGCGGGCGATGGGCGTGGCGGCACGCAGCTCCCAGCGGGTCGTCCTCCGGCAACTGGGGCCGGGGGCCCTCGCGGCGGCGGCGGGGCGGCCAGCGGGCATCACGCGGCGGCGGTTGGTTGGGATGGCACGGGCCCCGCGCCACCGTGGCGGGTAGCGTCCGGCCGCTATCTCCACTTCAACGCTGCAGCTTTTTTTATGCCAAAGGCGTACTGGAGCACGGGGTGGCGTACCCCAGTGCGAGCAGTCTTATGCACCAACGTCCTGGGCGAGGGTGGACCAATCTCCGGAGGATAAATGTCATCTCGACCGTTTCGTGTCGTCGAGTTATTGTATTATTATTTTTTCGACCCTATCCTGCCGTATTCTTTTCGATCCTGATCCGGAGAATGTCACCGTGTACTTTGCATCCGGACTTGCTTCAGCAATAAGCAAGTCAGAGAATACAAGGGGCGAGTCGATGGTGAGTAAGCGGATGGCAGAGGAAGATCGATGGTAGGGTTGCAATGAAGAAGAAACAGTTCAACACTTACTCTTCTTCTGCAGACATGTAAGACAAGTATGGTCGGAATTACAAATCACAGCATCTGCACAGATTGATTTGAGTAAAGAAATGATAATAATGCAAAGAAACTTGAACCAAAGTGATACTTTAGAGCTCCCAACTATCTTAATATCAGTAGCTTGGAATATTTGGCTAGCAAGGAATACAAAGGCATTCGATGATGTCAGCATACATGTTGAGGTGCTCAAAGAAATTTGCATTGAAACGTTGAAGCTATGGATGCATAATCAGGAAAGGCAAGACAGCTTTGTTGAGCTAAGTCTATGTTCACAACAGGAGACTTCGGTACTCTCAAACTGAAGCCTAGGACCATTGCAAATGGCTTCTATGAGTGCCATGGCAACTAGGTTCGATCAGGGGATCGTAAAACATTGCTTTGAAGCCATCCTTTTAAACTCATACTGCTTGCCATAATGTATTTGTTTATCGATAGGTCTCTTAAGTTATTAGCTACCGTGGAAATGCCATTAGTATAGGTGTGGTTCCTTAAGACCTGCGTATACAAAGGTTTCCACATGCGGTGTATGTAGAAATTACCCAGAAAACCTGTAAAAATCTGTTTTTATGTAGTAGTACGTTTAAGAACTAAGAACACCACTACACATATAGTCATAGCACATACGAAATGTATCACTTGTTACACGCTGAGGCACATGTGCCATTGTAGGCATGCGCTTAAAACTGTGAAAATATAATGCTCCTGCATTTCCAGAAATCGTGATATTAGGCTATCAAAGCATGCAAGTCGTCAGTACTCAGTAGCTAGAGAAAACATTCTTGATAATTATATTGCAACATGCTTCTGGCATTATATATTTTGTATTTGAGCATACATATACAAAATAACACAAACATATCGCACATACATAAGAAGGTCAACTATTGTTCACCAGCATCACACGGAGTAGGTGACACACGGATGCAAGTAAACAACAAATTATTCATGTATATAGTAAGAGCACATATATATTGCTAAGCAACACACATAATATATGCTTTTGTGCGTGCCGGCATGCATATGCATATCCTTGTTCCATGCTTAGTATGACAGGCATTGGATGACGGGGTCGGTCAAATGTGCCTGGATGCAAACACACAGTTTGAGGCCGGTGTGTGGGATGACCCCAATGATGTTCTGGACTGGGGGCAACAGGGAAGGAGCTAAGCCTGTGATGAGTTCTCGACCAGTCTTTCGAAGGAAGTCCGTTAAATCGAGATAGTTTTTGAAGCCAGGAGGGCATGAACCATGGGACGGTGCCGGAGCAGGTGCTGGTGCCCGGGCCTGGCTGCAGCCAACGAGCATGAGGGTCATGGCGAGAAACAGGAGTGCAGGGGATGCTATGGACTTGGAGGAGGCCATTGCTAGCAAGCTGTGGATGTGTTTTGGACCGTGTGTGCCTTCAAAAGATTCAACCATGCCAGGTATTTATAGGCGGAGGTCACCACTGTTTTTCCAATGGTCTTGATGGCACCGTACCCTCGCCAACCATATTGCAAGTTTTTCAAAGGGTATAAGGAATAGTAAGAAGTGCCAAGATTTTTTGCTATTTTTTGTGGACTAATACTGAGATTTGCTATAGTACGTTGTAGGAATAATGCAATGCCGCCTATCTGAACGTACTAGCTAAAATGGCATGTGCCTATACGCATAGGCTACAAAATTTCCGAATTGAGAGTATGTACTACGATTGTGCCTATACGCATAGGCCATTAAAGCTTTTTATCATTCTTTGTTTAATTCACGTGTTGAATTGTTGATGATCCAGTCATCTATGATTTTGAGCGTGCGGGTAAACACCAATTTCATTATCTTGGGAATGTAGGCAAATATCGTTTCAACATAACCGTATTGCCCCACATACAACTTTGCTTAAGTCATCTGTTTACGCATGTGCAACTTTCCCATTTCCACATGGCTTAACTTATTATACGATCGGTGACTAAATGCATGCCTTTGAAAGTGGGTCACTTGCCAGTAGTAGAAATGTAAATGTTTGGAGTCATAGCACAAACAAACCTCAAAATGAAATTTGGCAGGAACAAATTTGACACGAATATAACATATTTATTTTTATTATGATTTTATTTTTGCCGTCTGCATATTATCCACTACCAGAAACTTCAACATCCGCCCGCCCCCTCCGCCTCGGCCATTTTTGGACCCGGTGCTGATGGGGCTTCAGCACCGGGTCCAACGGCTAGGAGCGGGGGCGGCGCTGCGGGGTGTCAGGGCGGACACATTAGCACCGGGTCGTGGCGAGACCCGGTGCTAATGCTCCCCCTTTAGCACCGGGTCTTGCCACGACCCGGTGCTAATATCTTCTGTATATAGCACCTTCTTCCTCCCCCGGCCGAGCCAGCTGAACACTTAGGCGCTGTGTTCATGCTGCTCGGCCGTGGGAGGGGAGGTGCTACCCAAATTTTTTTCAAAATTTGTGAAGATTTCACTCATCTAAGGAGAACTACAAGGTACACTTTTTCATTCTCTAATGTTTTCTTTAGCTTGTAATCATTCTATGATTTAGAAATAGAGGGATTTGTGAATCAAATTAAAGCTAGCTAGAGAGAGCTTGTGTTCATGGAGGAGAGAGGAGAGAGCTTGAGTTCATGGTGGAGAGAGAGTGTTCATGTTGTGTTTTAAATGGAGAGAGAAGGCAAGCTAGTTAGTATTTTGTTTTGTATGTCTTGTGAATAGTTATAAGGCTTATGTATTTTATTTATTAGTTATTTATTAAAGTTGGAATATTTATTTATTAATTTAATAAAAGGTATATTTGTTTTTAGAAAATGAATATAGTAATTACATGGAATATATATATTATTACACGGAAGGTATATTTATTATTTAATGAATATAGTAATGTAGTTTTTGAAATGTGTTTCTATAATGGAATATATACTAAAATTTGTATTTATTTATATATTAAATTTGTATTAACTTCATAATATATTATATATTTGTTATTGGTTAATAATGCAGATGAATAGACAATGGATGTACGGGGACAACCACGCTCAGGAGTTCCGTGATGGCCTCAGGGCGTTTCTCGATGCCGCCGAGGCTAACAGGACGCCAGAGGGAAGGATGTTCCGCCCATGCACCAATTGTGAAAATATGCAATCGCACCAAAAAAGAGGAGTTCTTCATGTGCATTTGATGAGGCACGGTTTCATGAGGAATTATTCTGTGTGGACGAAGCACGGTGAAAGAGGAATTCTAATGGATGAAGATGAAGAAGACGGGGCCGATGACGACATTCCGGTATTGGCTCAATACTACGATTCCTTTGCAGATGCTGCGATGGGTGATGCCGATGAGGAAGATGTTGCTCAGAAAAATGACCCTACTGATGGACTCGGGCAAATGTTGCGTGATGCTGAGAAAGACTGTGACAATGATAAAGAACTGAAAAAGATACAACGCATGTTGCAGGACCACAAGACTGACCTGTACCCAGATTGCAAAGAGGGGCTTAAGAAGTTGGGTAGCACACTTGAACTTCTGCAGTGGAAGACAGCAAATGGCGTTACTGATAAGGATTTCGAGGAGCTACTGAAACTTGTGAAGAAGATTCTGCCAGAGGGTAACGAATTGCCATCGACGACGTATCAAGCAAAATGTGTTGTTTGCCCTCTCGGTTTGGAGGTGCAGAAGATACATGCGTGTCCTAATGACTGTATCCTCTATCGCGGACAGTACGAACACTTGGATCGTTGTCCGGTTTGCACCTGCGCACGATACAAGATCAGGCGGGACGACCCTGGTGAGGTTGGGGGGAGCGTTCTAAGAAAAAAATCTCTGCGAAGGTGATGTGGTATTTCCCTTTGATACCCTGTCTGAAGCGTTTGTTCAGGAACAAGGACCATGCCAAACTGATGCGCTGGCACAAAGAAGAACGTAAGCAGGATGGCATGTTGAGACACCCCGCCGATGGATCCCAGTGGAGAAACATCGACAGAGCATTCCCAGAGTTTGATGCTGATGCGAGGAATGTTAGGCTTGGTTTAAGTACCGATGGCATGAACCCTTTTGGTGAAATGAGCAGTAGTCATAGCACTTGGGCCGTGATTGTTTGTATCTACAACCTACCCCCTGGCTCTGCATGAAGCGGAAGTTCATTATGATGCCAGTTGTAACACCGTGCCCTCCACGAGCCGCCCCGCACAGCCCTTCCGAGGGGCGCGCACGCGTACACATAGCACCCTGCTTACACTTTCGTCCTCGCTTCGTGTAAAAGGGTTAACCCGAAGGTGCTATGGCTGGAAGACAAAGGCTTATAAGTTGCCTCCACCCTTGCTCAACTAGCAATGTGGCACTAAACACGTGCGTCCCGCACTCATGGGCCACTACTGGGCCATACAAACTGGGCCGGGTGTGACATACACCCCCCCTCAAAGAACCCGACGTCCTCGTCGGCGCAACTCACCCACACGGGCAAATGTCCAGGAACGTTCCCCCTTGGCGCACGACCATACGTCCAGTGCCGGCGCCATAGTCCATGCCGTATGCCCTACCCGGGCCATACGCGCCATGCGCCCTATGCCCGCACACTAACCCGTACGCGCAACCGCGAGGGTCGGCTCTGATACCATTTGTAACACCCTGCCCTCCACGAGCCGCCCCGCACAGCCCTTCCGAGGGGCGTGCACGCGTACACATAGCACCCTGCTTACACTTTCGTCCTCGCTTCGTGTAAAAGGGTTAACCCGAAGGTGCTATGGCTGGAAGACAAAGGCTTATAAGTTGTCTCCACCCTTGCTCAACTAGCAATGTGGCACTAAACACGTGCGTCCCGCACTCATGGGCCACTACTGGGCCATACAAACTGGGCTGGGTGTGACATATAGCCCAGGTGATTCGCTGCCTCCCTCTTGCCCAAAATGGGATGAATCTTCTCATCTTTACTCGTTTTCGGTGTATCGATAGTTCGTTGTACTACAATTTTTCTTTCAATCTTCGGGCAACGCCCGGTTTAGGATGGCCTTCTAATTGAATTCACTTTATTTTATTCCGAAAAATCCCGGGCCACACCCGGTGCCACGAAATGATTGAGAACTACGACGGGGTCGAAATGTGTCACACCCGGCCTAGTTTGTATGGCCCAGTAGTGGCCCATGAGTGCGGGACGCACGTGTTTAGTGCCACATTGCTAGTTGAGCAAGGGTGGAGGCAACTTATAAGCCTTTTTCTTCCAGCCATAGCACCTTCGGGTTAACCCTTTTACACGAAGCGAGGACGTAAGTGTAAGTATGGTGCTATGTGTACGCGTGCGCGCCCCTCGGAAGGGCTGTGCGGGGCGGCTCGTGAAAGACGAGGTGTTAGAAATGGTATCAGAGCCGACCCTCGCGGTTGCGCGTACGGGTCAGTGTGCGGGCATAGGGCGCATGGCGCGTATGGCCCGGGTAGGGCATACGGCATGGACTATGGCGCCGGCACTGGACGTACGGTCGTGCGCTAAGGGGGAACGTTCCTGTACATTTGCCCGGGTGGGTGAGTTGCGCGGACGAGGACGTCGGGTTCTTTGAGGGGGGGTGTATGTCACACCCGGCCCAGTTTGTATGGCCCGGTAGTGGCCCATTAGTGCGGGATGCACATGTTTAGTGCCACATTGCTAGTTGAGCAAGGGTGGAGGCAACTTACAAGCCTTTGTCTTCCAGCCATAGCACCTTCGGGTTAACCCTTTTACACGAAGCGAGGACGAAAGTGTAAGTAGGGTGCTATGTGTACGCGTGCGCGCCCCTCGGAAGGGCTGTGCGGGGCGGCTCGTGAAAGGCGGGGTGTTACACCAGTGCTCATCGAAGGCCCAAAGCAACCTGGCAATGACATTGATGTGTACCTAAGACCATTGGTTGACGAACTTTTGCAGCTGTGGAAGGTTGAAGGTGTTAGCTTGTGGGATGAGGACAAGCAGGAGCAGTTTGACCTTCGAGCACTACTTTTCATAAGCATCAACGACTGGCCTGCACTAAGTAACCTATCAGGACAATCAAACAAAGGATATAAAGCATGCACTCACTGTTTAGAGGAAACCGAAAGCATGTACTTGAAACATTGTCGTAAGGTTGTGTACATGGGTCACCGTCGATTCCTTCCAGCGAAGCATGAGCTATGAAAGAAATGTGCGCATTTTGGCGGGAAACAAATTTGTACTGTATATGTCAATTATCTATATCATCTCTATATCTAACATAACTATGTATCGTATATATGTAATTTGTGTAAGCCGCCTCGTCAAAGAGATTCGTATACTGGGGCCATCGCTGTCCTAAAGAAGTATGTCCGTAATCGTTCTCGTCTAGAAGGATGCATTGCTAAGGGATACGAAACAGAGAAGGTTATTGAATTCTGTGTTGACTTTGTCGACGATCTTATGCCGATTGGTGTGCCCGAATCACATCACGAGGGTAGACTTGGTGGTAAGGGTACACTAGGGAGAAGATCGATGGTGATCAAGGACGTTGATACATTTTATAAAGCGCACCTCACAGTTTTGCAACAATCATCCTTAGTTGCTCCGTACATCAAGGAGCACATGCAGATTCTCTGGGACGAAAACTCAACAAAGTATGCGGCCTTCATTCAACGTTTGCACAATAGGGATTTCGCCGCTTGGTTGTGAAAATGTCTTATGGGTGTCAAGGGCATTGATGAGCAGCTAGCTTTTGTAGCTAGGGGTCCATCGAGCACGATCTTGACATTCCAAGGATACGACATCAATGGGACCGGTTCCACAGAGCATGCACCTCTCCAACAAGCCGCGTGCGGGACCGGTTCGACAGAGCATGCACCTCTCCAAGAGCCTAATGACGTGGCCCTTATTAGCCCTCCACAACAACATCAAAGCAGTCACGCTTCCACACATGCCGTCGAACCGGTCCGTTACCCCGTGGATGAAATAACTCAACGGACCGCGTGCGAGCTTGTCGTCAGGCAGAAGAACTTAGCTCTGGTGGTACGTATGCGACTTTAGTTCGTACTCAATACATTTCACCGTAAATACCATTCATTTACTAACTTTCTTTCTGACTACTAAATTTTCAGGTCGCATACGGTATGACCAAACGTGTGGAAGAAGGGCAAAAATGGCATTGCAATGACATTCCACATGGTTACGTACCGGTTGAGGTGGAGCAGGTCGTTGCCAAGTGGGAAGACTTGGAACTTGACATCCCCGGAGGTGACAGAGAAACAAAACTCGGTCAGTGTTCTCACTGCATCATTCTATGGAGCAAGGCAGACGTCGTCATACCCGGTACACCTGCGGCTACGAACAAGCCTCCGTCACCTCCCCCGTCTCCAAGAGATCCACCGGATCATGATGATTCTCCAGGAGCTCCTGATGCAAGCCCGCCTCCTCCGCCGCGGAGGTCTCCGTCCCCTCCGCCGAAGAGGCAGCGCCGCACTAAAGCCTCCGCCCCCACTCCACCAGGGAAGAAGGTGCGGAAACCCAAAGAGAAGCCCGCACCAGAGAAAAAAGCCGCTGAGAAGACTCCAGAAGAGCTCGAAGCCTGGGTGAAAGCAAACACAAAGAGGCAAATGGCTGAGTGGAGGAAAAAACCGGAGCCGAAGCCAAAGCTTGACCCCAGTGTCGTCAAGTCATTCCTCGGTAATTTGAGCAAGGGTCAACAGAAGGAAGTACTAATAACAGACTATGACCGCTCATTACTGAAATCTCGCCGGAAGCGGAAGGCAGCAGATAAGGAGGCGGGCCCATCCAAACCTGTTCCTCAGCTCGGCGAGCAACCTCAGCGGTCCTTGGGTCCATTGCCATCTACGGACGTGCTGAACGTGCAACGAGTAATGGCCGAGACAGGACTATCTAGAGAGCAAGTCCCGGGGATAGAAGATGTCCCTGTAAGCACAACGTTAAAGTGGCCATTTAGGCTTGGCGAGCCTTTGGTCCCTCCTGAAATGGAGTGCAAGCTACAGACGAAGATGCGCCGATTCCATCAGTGGTACTTGGAAGAATCAAGAAGGAAAAGGCGCATGATCAAAGTAGCCGTGAAGGACCAGGATTTCTACAATGGCGGCGAGGATTATGTCTGGCTGAGGTTTCAGGATATATATGAGCTGTACCACCGCGACGCCATGGACGTGGATTTGATCACCTGTTGGACACTGTAAGTACTTTGTTCTTGTTTACGATTCACAGTTTGAAAACAATAATTCCAATCTATGCTGACGCGGCCTTTATTTATTGCTTAACATATGCAGAATGGAGATTCAAAAATGTCGGAGAGAAGGAATATATGACGTTGGTTTCATGGATCCGAGAAGGATAAGTGAAGAAATGATAATTGTAAATCCTGAGGAAACATATATGAACCTATACAAGTATATTGACAAAAAACATTATTGCGACTCCATACTAATACCGTTCAACATCGAGTGAGTACATATACACGCTTCTACTTATAGTGTCTATGAAATATTTCATTTCTGATTTTAATGTATACATGTATACAGATTCCACTGGGTTCTAATCATACTGTGTCCTGACCGGGGTGTAGTCAACGTCCTTGATTCATTGAACACTCCAACATATAAATTACAGAACATCATTGACACGATCACAAGGTGATGTATATTCCCCCTAATTAATTCAGCCCTTACATCCGCAATGACTTAACTCAATTTTTTTGTTCGCAGGGCGTGGGTTCAATTTCGTCAAGACCACCCCGGTATTGAACATGAAACACTGACATGGAAGACTGGCTTTCCGGTAAGCAAGTAATTTGTACTTGTAGGCCTCGGCTAATCTATTATATGAATTTTACTTAATTTATTTTGGTCGACAGTGTGCCAAACAGGGGAAGAGAAATAATTTATGTGCATACTATGTTTGCGATTTCATGTGGAATTGGGCACATAAAAAGACTACTCAGCATGATATTATGGTGCGTAATAATAAACACATTTCCATTATTATTAAATACACAATTATTGTCTCCAACTCGTGTGACGAACCGGATTCTCAACGACGAGAATCCAACTCCCTGTACCCTCGAGATAGTCCCAGGAATAGCAGCTATCTCATACAGAACTCATCTCAGTCGAATATCACATCCATACAACGATAAAAGATCCATTACATGACAAGTATATAAAACATAGCGTCTGGTACAAGCCCTCTGGGCTAAATCGACAATAAGAAACATCTGCGCAGCGGTAGCTAGAACATCAGGGTCCACTCCTCCACAGGCATCCTTGAGCGTAGCGCACACCCTTCAGTCGTACCACCCATCCTGGTTGAACTCGTGGTCGGGGTCTTCACTTGAGAACCCAAAGTCTGTCCCCAAGGAAATGGGACAGGTCCACGTCACCAACCATAATATGATGCAAGCTTTAAAGTGGCCTATTTTAAGGTATAGAAATATTCAAGGTTTGAGCCAGGGTTTTCTTATGCAAGCAGCAGCGATAACCCAATTTCATCTCATCACCAACTCCTTCTCTCACACGCACATCCACTCCCCAAATCCAACCATCAGCCTCACATTTTCCCATCGGGCTCGTCCTGCCACAGCAGGTTCCCGCAAAAACATCATCCACCAACACCTTTCACTCACTAGTCGACTCGGTGAGCTCCCTCCCCACCTTGTCTCAACAGCCTCAGCTGGACCAATCTCTCATAACCCGAATCAAAGGATGAGATAAGGAAGCAGATTCCCATGCTAGTCGGGGCTTATCAGAAATGGGTCGTCCGTAACCGTGGACACGGCTATACGTATAGTTTACACTCTGCAGAGGTGGCACTCCAGGAATCCATCCGGGCTGCAAGGCTAGTCCGCAACCAACCTGAGACACAGCCCACAGCAAAGACCCTAAACAGTAACGACGCCAATCCTGTCTCCCTGGGCTCGGGAAACATCCGATCTAACATCTGCCCCAGGGTCGTGAAACCTTCCCACCGGGGCCAGTCGGGGGCCGTGGTAAATCAGGGAGATTACGCCGCAACGAATCCCCCCTACACATCAAGCTCGATTCTCCTACAGTCTCGGCGCCGTACTAGAGTAGGCTTGCTGGAACCCTCCCCATACTGGGTAGATGGTGAGCACGGTATTCCCACGTCCAAAGTTGGAACACGACTCGGTCCTTAATTGTCGGTAAAGCGAGTATCTGCGTCATAAGCGATCCGCCGCAACGGTCCGCAATCGGCACCCATAACAGGTATAGCCGCCCAAACTCCTCAGGTACTCCCCGAGTACCAATCCCCAAGAACCATGTACCCGCAACAGGTACCCCATAGGGACTGCCCGAGTGCAGTCCCCCAGCACCTCGATCAAACGATCGAGTTGTTATTACTCGCTTACACCGCCTAGCTGCTCTACTCCTCCCATACCACCCACAACTCACGCCAAGAGAATCAAATCACAACCATCCCAACACATGCATAGCATAGCATAATCATAAAGTGAGTAGTAGGTAGCAAGGTAACAGGATATTAACAAAGGCAGTGCAGGTTTATCATGCGAGTAAAGTAAAGCGCTAGCATACTAGTTGCATGTCTAATAGGTATTTCAGAGAATGGTCGGGCGTGAACCTGGGCAAAGGTCTTCGTCCTCGTCAAAGCAGTTGTCGTAGAGGTCCGGCTCCTCCTGACTCTCCGGAGCTCCTAGGGTTGCGTAAAAATAAAATAAGGCGCGACTACTAGCAAGGAACTCCAAATCAGCGAAGAGAGAAGACTCAAATAACACCAAACTCTACACTAACGCGTAGATCATGTTTTTAGAAAAATATAGAAACTAGTTTCATATTTTTCTGAGCTACGGTTGATTTATTATTAATTTTACAAGTGTAAATCATTTTCTGAAAATATTAAATAATTTCCGAAAAAGAAAACAGACAGAAATTAGCCTGCTGACGTCAGCATGACGTCATGCTGACGTCAGCAGTGGGGTCCGCCTAGGATGACGTCAGCAGTGGGCCCTGCTGACGTCAGCGTTGACTGGTCAACGGTCAACGGGTCAACGGTCAATGGTCAGCGGTCAACGGGTCAGCTCTGGTCAGTGGGCCCCAGCTGTCAGTGACACGCAGTGTATGACAAGTGGGCCCCATACGTCAGCGCGGTTAAAAGAAAAAGAAAAAGATTAAACGATGGCTGGGCTGGAATTGGGCCGAAAGGTGAAAGGGCCGAGATAGTTTAGGGTGGTGAAACAGACTTAAACGCAAGATTCGGCCCACGAAGGGACGCTGCTGGATCTGGCTCTGGTGGACTCGGTCCACCGTGAACCGAGAGTGCGGTTCACGTGAGCCGGGTGTATGGGATCAGGTGTGGCCGACTCGGGATCGTTTCTGCGTGGCTGTGTGGCGACTTGGTGTGGTCCAGCGTGTGGCCACGCCACGGCGCGACGCGCACTGGAGCACGCCGGCGGCGACGGTCGACGGCGAAACGGCCGGAAAAGGGCTCGGCTTGGGTCAAGATCGGTCGGATTAGCTCGGCTAGGGTTCGGCGAACACGAACGGAGTGAAAAAGGGCTCGGCTTGGCTTTGGCTTGGGCTCCCGACGCGAACGGCGGCGACGCGACCATGGCGCGACGGCGGCCGGCGATGCGCGGGCAGAGACTCGGCTCGGACGGCTCGGCTACGGGTGGTTCGCGCGCGAGCAGTCCTCAGCAACTGCTGGGACGCGGCTAGGTGCGCGTGCGCGGGCACGTGGTCACCCACGGCCGCGACACGGCCTCGGCGTTCGCGCGCGGCGAGCGGAGCTCGGCCGCGGCGGCCTCGGCTGCGAGCAAAAAGGCGACGGCGGGCTGCGCAAGGTTCAGCGGCGACGGGTTCCTGCACAAGAGACGCGGCCACGACTCGAAGGTCGGGTCCCAGGGGGCTAGCAAGCGACGGCGGCGGCGATTGGCCGGAGACAGAGAAGAAAAGGGGGGGAGGCACGGCGGCGCTCACCTAGGGGCCAGTCGGGGTACGCTGCAGCTCGGGGTAGACTCGTCGTGGCTTGGCGAAGCTCGTGCTCCTCTTCTTGCTCCTTGGTTCGGCCTGGTGTCGGCAGTCCACGCGTGGTGGCGCTCCGGTCTTCGGCGGCGGCGCGGGGAAGACGACCGGCTTCCCCTCCTTGCTCCTGCTCCCGCTCAATCCCTTCCCCACATCTTCTCGCACCTCTCACCCCTCGCAGATTGGATTGGATCGAACCCCAAAGGGGCGGCGCGGCTTGGGGAGGAAGAAGGCCGGCGACGGGTTTTATAGGCGATGGCGCTAGGGTTTGCGGCACGGACGGCGAGATGGAACGGCCAGGCGCTCGCGGACACGCGGCGCGTATCGGTCGGGCCGCACGGGGTTGATGGGATAGGCTCGGGTGGTTGGGGCTCACGGGCGCGCGCGCGGGAGAGAGAGAGGAGCGGCGCGCGGGGAAGATGACGAGAGGAGGGAGAGAAAGCTGACAGGCGGGACCCGCCTGTCAGTGGGAGAGAGAGGGAGAGACGCGGCGCGCATGCGGTGGAAGTTTGGGCCGCAGCTGGGCCGAATGGCCGGCTGGGCCGCTGGGTTGGCTGGCTCGGGGGAAAGGAATTCGAGGGGGTTTGATGGACTTGGCTTCGGGTTTTGGCCCACGACAGTTAGAAAGGTTTGAAAATTAGTTTAAATAGTTAGAGTTTGAATTCAAATCTAGAATTTGAATTCAAACCAACCAAAAATCCAATTAAATCCAAATAACTCCAAATCACATTATTTCATCCTTAGCACTTCAAATCAATTTTAAATTTCAAATTTAAATTGCTTAAGAATTTAGGGAGCAATTAGAATTAATTTTAAATATTGGTTTGCATGCACAACAATTCACCAAAAATTTTGAAATCCACATTTTTGCACTCAACAAATCCTAGGGGTAATTTAGGGTTGTTACAACTCGGTGGATTAAATATCTTTCAATTATTTGTAAATTATAGATGTTGAAGCTGAAGGAAGAGAGCCTAGAGCAAGAAAGATAGACTCTTCTCCCAGTCTGTGTTGTATGCTAGAACACATGCCCTCAACAAGTCTTCAAGAACCTGGTTCACTCTTTCGGTCTGCCCATCTGTCTGAGGGTGGTATGCTGTGCTATATTCCAAGGTTGTCCCGATGGCTTGATGTAGGCTTTTCCAGAACTGAGCTGTGAATTGTGGTCCTCTGTCTGACACAATACTTTTTGGTGCCCCATGCAGCTTGAGAATGTTGTCTATATATAGTTCTGCTAGTTTGCTCACGGGGTATGTGCTTTTGACTGGTATAAAGTGGGCTACCTTTGTCAGCCAGTCAACTATGACCCAAATGGCATCATTCCCTTTCTGAGTGCGAGGTAGGCCAACTACGAAATCCATGCTTATATCTTCCCACTTCCACATTGGAATTTCTAGTGGTTTCAGCAGTCCTGCTGGCCTTTGATGTTCTGCCTTGATTCTTCGACAAGAGTCGCACTTGGCTACGTACTCTGCTATGTCCTCTCTCATTTTCTTCCACCAGAACTTATCCTTCAGATCCTGATACATCTTGGTGCATCCTGGGTGTATCGAATACTTGGACTCGTGAGCCTCTAAGAGAATTGTTCTCCTGATTTCCTTGTCCTGCGGTACACAAATACGGTCTTTCAGCCATACTGTCCCTGCTTCATCTATTCGGAAGTCAGGTGCCACTCCTCGCTGGATATCCTCTTTTACTTCTTGGATTTCTGAACACTTTCCCTGAGCTTCTTTAATTCGATCTTCTAGGTTGTACTTCACCCGCATTTCCTGGGGTTTTCCTTCTTCTACTAGCTCGAGTTTCAGCATGTACAATTCCTTTGCTAGTTCTGGCTGACTTTCTTCTATCATTAAGTTATTGCAATAACTCTTTCAGCTCAAGGCATCTGCCACTATGTTGGCTTTGCCAGGATGGTAGTGTATCTCCAAGTCGTAATCTTTGATCAGTTCTAACCACCTTCTCTGCCTCATGTTCAGTTCGGATTGGGTGAAGAAATACTTCAAGCTTTTGTGACACTCTTCGGATTTCCGTGACACTCTTCGGCTGCTTCCATTTTGCTACTGCCTCAATCTTTTCTAGGTCTACTGCTACGCCCTCAGCTGTCAACACGTGACCCAAAAAGGCTACTTTCTCTAACCAAAATTCACATTTGCTGAACTTCCCGTAGAGTTGATGCTGCCTCAACTTCTCTAGTACAATCCTCAGATGCTCCTCATGTTCTTCGGCTGTTTCTGAGTAAACTAGTATGTCGTCAATGAACACCACCACGAACTTGTCCAGTTCCTCCATGAATACCTTGTTCATCATGTTCATGAAGTAAGCGGGTGCGTTGGTCAAACCGAAGGACACAACGGTGAACTCGTACTGCCCGTACCGAGTCACAAAGGCTGTCTTGGGAATGTCGCCCTCTCTAATCTTCATCTGGTGGTATCCCGATCTCAGATCAATCTTACTGAAGTACTTAGCTTTCTTCAGCTGATCTAGCAAGTCATCAATCCGAGGTAATGGGTACTTGTTCTTGATCGTTACTGCGTTCAGGGATCGATAGTCTACGCACATGCGCATTGACCCATCTTTCTTCTTCACAAACAACACTGGCGATCCCCATGGGGATGCACTTGGTGGAATCACACCGCTTTCAAGCATCTCCTTTAGCTGCTTCTTGAGTTCCTCTAGCTCTTCCACTGACATTCGGTACGGCCTCTTGGCAATGGGCCCTGTGCCTGGTTGCAGTTCGATTATGAACTCTACGTCTCGGTTAGGTGGTAATCCTGGTAGTTCTTCGGGAAACACGTCAGGATACTCACATACTACAGGCACTTCTTCGATCGTCTGTTTCTCGATAGAGTATACCAACTGCCTCAGAATACATGTTCTGGATCTCTTCCCTGTTCTTCTTCTTTGTGGTTCTGCTGTTACTTTGACTCCGCTAGGGTGTGTCAACTCAACTGTTCTGGGTGAGCAACTGATTACTCCTTTGTGCTCTGTAAGCCAATCCATTCCCAGTATCACGTCAATTCCGTCTGACTTCAGGACTGTCAGGTCTCCTACGAACTCCTGCCCACCTATCATCAGACTAACTGCTGGGCACTCTAAGGTGCACCTAAGCTCTCCTAAGGGAGAAGTAGTGACTATAGGTCTAGCCTTAGGTATTGTCGGGGGTGACTGCTCTTTCACAAACTTTGTCGAGATATAAGATCCAGTTGCTCCAGAGTCAAACAATATCAAAGCTGGAATGCCATTTACTAAAAACTCACCGATCACAACGTCGGGAGCGTCCTCGGCTTCTTCCTCTGTCAGATGGTTGAGGCGTCCCCTCTGCGCTGTTGCTGGCTGCCTGTCCTGTCCTCTAGGTGCCGGTGCCTTGGCTGGGGTTTGTTTGTTCTTCTTCTCCGGACAGTCAAAGGACTTGTGACCGGGCTTCCCACAAGCAAAACAGACCACTGAGGTCCCTCCACCAACTCTGGGTGTGTTATTTGGCTTCCAGTTGGGGTTTCCCTGACTTGAGTAGCTGTTGTTTCTGTTACCAAAGCTGTTGTAGTTGTTACCTCTGCTGCCAAAGTTGTTGCTGTTACTGCATCGGTTACCCTGGTAACTGTTCCTGTTGAACCCTGAGCTTCCTTGGCTGTTGCTCTGCTGAAAGCTTCTCCTGAGCATGTTGCTCTGGCCACTCCTCGGCTTCTGACTTAGTCTGTGGTTGTGCAACTGTTCAGCCTTTCTTTTCTTCTCTCTCCAAGTATCTTCGAGACCCACTCTTTCCTTCTCAACTGCGATAGCCCTGTCAATCGGCTCTCTGAGTGACCTGTGTGAACTCGCTGCGAGTGCTGTCCTCAGACCTCAGTGCAAACAACGCTGGAACCAAAACTGCTTCTTCTTTTCAGTGTTAACGTCTTCAGGAGCGTACCTTGACATCTTGGCAAAGTGTCGAGCGTACTTAGCTATAGACAAACCACCTTGGGTCATTGTCCTGAACTCCATTGCCTTGTGCACCATGACTTGTTCTGGGATGTGGTACTCTTTGAAATCTTCACAAAACTCTAGCCAGGTGATCTGAGCTGGGTTTGCGTGAGAGTCACAGTAGCTCTCCCACCACGCTTTCGCTGCTCCTTCAAGCTGGTGTGCCGCAAGGGCCACACATTCCTCTTCAGTGTAGTCTGTCAGGTCCAGCTTCGTCTCGATGGTACGCAACCAGTCGTGCGCGTCGAGTGGCTCGTCTGAGTAGTCGAAGGTGGGTGCTTTCAGCCTGATGAACCTTTCAATCTTCCTTTGCAGGTCCTCTTCACGGTGTCCCTGACGGTTCTGGTTTTGGTTTCCCTGAATCTGTTGCATAGCTTGCATCATCTGAGTATTGGCCTGTGCCATTTGTTGCATCAGCTGTGTCTGAGTAGTCATCACTTCTACCAAGTTAGGCGGTGGCGGTGGTTGCTGGTCGTTCTGCTGGTTCTGCTGAGGTTCCACTGCTGGTTCTTCCATCACCACTTCCTGTTCTCCACCTGGTGCGTTGTTCTCGGGCTGGAGCACGCCTGCTGCGCGTCCACGGCCCTTGCCTCCAACTGCAGCTGTTGCTCTTCCGCGACCACGACCTCTGCCACGTCCTCTGCCTCTAGCTGCCATTGCTGCCTCTTCTTGCTCAGCTTCCTCAAAACGTGCAAGTAGTCGGTTGGATCTTCGGATTGACATCTTGCTGTATTTTTCATAGAGCAGATTTAGTGGCGGTCGGTAAGGGTTAGGTTAGCGTAACTAGAGTAGGAGCTGCACACATGAAACAGACTCAACACTAAAGTACACTCAAGATGAACATCAATAAAACTACAAGAACAGCCACAAAGATCGATCATTCATAACAGCATTACACCCTAGACATGAGTACTATCCCGAGGCCAGCTCCTGGAACCTTGAGGATTAGTACATCTAAGCGAATGCTACATCGTGGCTGAGCCAAAAGGTGGTCATGATCTACTAAGTCGAAACATCTGCTCAAGAAGATAGATACAAGTCTCATCACTACTGCTGACATCTGCTGATACTGCCTACTGCATCTGTCTCATACTGCTGAAAGTGCCTGTGAGGCGCGCTGCCAACCTCACAGCCTCAGTCTCTGTCTGCTGCTTGATCACTGCCTGTCGTCGTGGAGAGTGTCCGTGAGGCGCGCTGCCAACCTCACCGTGTCCACCTCAGGTGTTGCCAACTGCTGCTCTAGGTGTGCCAGTTCTTGTCTCAGTCTTGTCATCTCGGGAGTAAGGGTTCGAGCCTCAGGTAGTGGTATCGGCTCAACCCGGCTTGGTGAAACTCTGTAGTGCTCTGTCCAGGGTTCAACTCTGCGTTCTTCTGGTAGTCCTTGGTTCGCTGTGATCACCTCTGCTACCCTCTTCCTGTCTGACCTTACCCAACTACTAAGGGTCCTTCGAGCTTCATCCTTTGCCATAATCTGTTGAAGACTCAAGTACTTCATCAGCTGGTAGTTTCGTCCACTCTTCTCCTTGTAGCTATCCACCTCTTCCTGAAGTTCTGAGTTGTGACTGTCCAACCAATATACTTCTTCCTTCAGTTCTTCTATCTCTCCTTCCTTGGCTGCCAGTTCTTTGTCTTTCTCTGTGAGTTGATCTTCCAGACGGACATCTCGAGCATGGTGAGTTGCTCGGATCAGTCCTGCCAACTGCCTGTTGTTGCGAGCTTCGTGCTCCAAAATTCTGACTTCCCTTGCCTTTGTTTCGAGTCGCTCCTCAAGTAAGGCAATCCTGTTGTCCTTCTCCATCAGCTGGATGTCCTGCTTCCATACCCTCTCTTTCAGCTTGGCAACTTTCTCTTCTAGGCCAATGTTTAAGTACTCCTGCTCAATCATGCACTGAACTGAGGTTCGCAGGGTCACGTTCCGCTCTCGGTCTGCTGCGTGAGCCTGCAAGCTGACTGCGTCTCTGTCAGTTGGATCTTCAAGAGCCCGCGGTAGGTACCGGAAACGAGTGTGGCTGAGCTGGTTCTGGTACACAAGTGTGGCAAGTCGGAGTATCCTCATGGCTATAGTCTGCACTGCCCGACTGAAGGTGCTCTCGCTGGTAGCTGCCCGTAGCATCAGTGACCTTGGTCGTCCAGGGATATTGGGTACTACCATCTGCAACCGGGTGTGTACTCCCTCGCCAGGGCCGTAGGTCCAGCCCTCGTAGAAAATGTTGTCCACGTCTATCCCCACTGTACGCAGCACCTCCCTCAGTAGCACTGTCAAACCTCCACAGTCTGCTCCTGTGGTCCTGATCTCCCGTCGTTCATCTGCTGATCCTCTTGCTTCCATCTGCCAGACAGTTAATGGGTTGTTAGTAAGTTAGCAAGTTAGCAAGGTAAGTTAAGGGTTAAAGTTTTGTAAATAGTTGAGATGTACACATATATAGTTTTCAAATAGTCCAAGGAGTTTCATATAAAATAGAGGACTCAGTTAGAGCTTCTGTCCTAAGTTTCCGTTCTAAGGGTTACGCGCTACGGTCAAGTATGGCTCTGATACCAACTGTGACGAACCAGATTCTCAACGACGAGAATCCGACTCCCTGTACCCTCGAGATAGTCCCAGGAATAGCAGCTATCTCGTACAGAACTCATCTCAGTCAAATATCACATCCATACAACGATAAAAGATCCATTACATGACAAGTATATAAAACATAGCGTCTCGTACAAGCCCTCTGGGCTAAATCGACAATAAGAAACATCTGCGCAGCGGTAGCTAGAACATCAGGGTCCACTCCTCCACAGGCATCCTTGAGCGTAGCGCACACCCTTCAGTCGTACCACCCATCCTGGTTGAACTCGTGGTCGGGGTCTTCACCTGAGAACCCAAAGTCTGTCCCCAAGGAAATGGGACAGGTCCACGTCACCAACCATAAGCGAAGAGAGAAGACTCAAATAACACCAAATCAGCGAAGAGAGAAGACTCAAATAACACCAAACTCTACACTAACGCGTAGATCATGTTTTTAGAAAAATATAGAAACTAGTTTCATATTTTTCTGAGCTACGGTTGATTTATTATTAATTTTACAAGTTTAAATCATTTTCTGAAAATATTAAATAATTTCCGAAAAAGAAAACAGACAGAAATTAGCCCGCTGACGTCAGCATGGCGTCATGCTGACGTCAGCAGTGGGGTCCGCCTAGGTTGACGTCAGCAGTGGGCCCTGCTGACGTCAGCGTTGACTGGTCAACGGTCAACGGGTCAACGGTCAATGGTCAGCGGTCAACGGGTCAGCTCTGGTCAGTGGGCCCCAGCTGTCAGTGACACGCAGTGTATGACAAGTGGGCCCCATACGTCAGCGCGGTTAAAAGAAAAAGAAAAAGATTAAACGATGGCTAGGCTGGAATTGGGCCGAAAGGTGAAAGGGCCGAGATAGTTTAGGGTGGTGAAACAGACTTAAACGCAAGATTCGGCCCACGAAGGGACGCTGCTGGATCTGGCTTTGGTGGACTCGGTCCACCGTGAACCGAGAGTGCGGTTCACGTGAGCCGGGTGTATGGGATCAGGTGTGGCCGACTCGGGATCGTTTCTGCGTGGCTGTGTGGCGACTTGGTGTGGTCCAGCGTGTGGCCACGCCACGGCGCGACGCGCACTGGAGCACGCCGGCGGCGACGGTCGACGGCGAAACGGCCGGAAAAGGGCTCGGCTTGGGTCAAGATCGGTCGGATTAGCTCGGCTAGGGTTCGGCGAACACGAACGGAGTGAAAAAGGGCTCGGCTTGGCTTTGGCTTGGGCTCCCGACGCGAACGGCGGCGACGCGACCATGGCGCGACGGCGGCCGGCGATGCGCGGGCAGAGACTCGGTTCGGACGGCTCGGCTACGGGTGGTTCGCGCTCGCGCAGTCCTCAGCAACTGCTGGGACGTGGCTAGGTGCGCGTGCGCGGGCACGTGGTCACCCACGGCCGCGACACGGCCTCGGCGTTCGCGCGCGGCGAGCGGAGCTCGGCCGCGGCGGCCTCGGCTGCGAGCAAAAAGGTGACGGCGGGCTGCGCAAGGTTCAGCGGCGACGGGTTCCTGCACAAGAGACGCGGCCACGACTCGAAGGTCGGGTCCCAGGGGGCTAGCAAGCGACGGCGGCGGCGATTGGCCGGAGACAGAGAAGAAAAGGGGGGGAGGCACGGCGGCGCTCACCTAGGGGCCAGTCGGGGTACGCTGCAGCTCGGGGTAGACTCGTCGTGGCTTGGCGAAGCTCGTGCTCCTCTTCTTGCTCCTTGGTTCGGCCTGGTGTCGGCAGTCCACGCGCGGCGGCGCTCCGGTCTTCGGCGGCGGCACGGGGAAGACAACCGGCTTCCCCTCCTTGCTCCTGCTCCCGCTCAATCCCTTCCCTACCTCTTCTCGCACCTCTCACCCCTCGCGGATTGGATTGGATCGAACCCCAAAGGGGCGGCGCGGCTTGGGGAGGAAGAAGGCCGGCGGCGGGTTTTATAGGCGATGGCGCTAGGGTTTGCGGCACGGACGGAGAGATGGAATGGCCAGGCGCTCGCGGACACGCGACGCGTATCGGTCGGGCCGCACGGGGTTGATGGGATAGGCTCGGGTGGTTGGGGCTCACGGGCGCGCGCGCGGGAGAGAGAGAGGAGCGGCGCGCGGGGAAGATGACGGGAGGAGGGAGAGAAAGCTGACAGGCGGGACCCGCCTATCAGTGGGAGAGAGAGGGAGAGACGCGGCGCGCACGCGGTGGAAGTTTGGGCCGCAGCTGGGCCGAATGGCCGGCTGGGCCGCTTGGTTGGCTGGCTCGGGGGAAAGGAATTCGAGGGGGTTTGATGGACTTGGCTTCCGGTTTTGGCCCACGACAGTTAGAAAGGTTTGAAAATTAGTTTAAATAGTTAGAGTTTGAATTCAAATCTAGAATTTGAATTCAAACCAACCAAAAATCCAATTAAATCCAAATAACTCCAAATCACACTATTTCATCCTTAGCACTTCAAATCAATTTTAAATTTCAAATTTAAATTGCTTAAGAATTTAGGGAGCAATTAGAATTAATTTTAAATATTGGTTTGCATGCACAACAATTCACCAAAAATTTTGAAATCCACATTTTTGCACTCAACAAATCCTAGGGGTAATTTAGGGTTGTTACAACTCGGTGGATTAAATATCTTTCAATTATTTGTAAATTATAGATGTTGAAGCTGAAGGAAGAGAGCCTAGAGCAAGAAAGAATTCCACGTCCCAGTGGAGGACGTGCCGGAAAGTTCAACAAGTCATGCACCGTCTTAAGTTGTAAATACAGTTTAAATATATAACTCGAGTCCGATATATATTTTATAATATATATGTCTTCTATATATTTGATTACAGTGCCTAGCTAGCTAATATGAATATAGAGTCGGCCGAATACACATTAGAATACACGTATTAGAATATATATATATATATATATATATATATATATACGTATATACACGTGCATGCATGGCTACTGCAAAAGGCAAAAAAAACCCGGGGCCTTTAGCGCCGGGCGTAGACAACAACTGGTGCTAAAGGCCCTGCCAGCCCTGCTGCGGTGGCAGGCCCTTTAGCACCGGAATAGATAGTGGCTATGTTTACATAACCAGATAAAAAAGCTGTTGGAAGGTGCTTTTTTTAATCAAAATCTCTAAAACTAGCAATTATGATGAATTTAGAGAGTCTCTTGGAGTTGCTCTTAAGGTGGCTATAATCTTGCCATCGTAAGCAAATTGGTGGGCAACCTCTAATGCAAGCACCATATTTTTTTCATCTCTCAGAAGCCATTGACAGTCCACTCATGCTACTGACATGGTCACATGGAATATATTGTTGTGTGTTGTTGCCTTCGCTCAACCCATGCCGTTGCTTTGCATCCAATGATTTGGTAGCAACCTTTTCTTCCATAACTCCGAGTAGCAACATATAACTATTTTTTTTCTGGCAGCACGATTCCAACATCAAGTTTGTAAGTAGAGAAATGATGTGAAGAGATGTTGCTATACGAATATAAAAGAACAAGTTTAAAACAAAGACGGTGAAGAAGTTTGAAGCCTTAGGGCAGTCCTAACCTATGGTGTCTATGAGTAGTGTCTTCAGTGCCATGTCAACAAGACACCACATTAGAAACTACATTTCACAATCCATGATTTCTTAGATTGCATCATTCATAAATATATCATCTCTCTTCTCCACCAATCATATTTATTCTTTATCTAGTATGAAGACAGTATCATCTCTCAATGCAAAACTTGATAGTGCCTAGCACATAGGTTTTTGTGTAGAAACTAGGTCTTGTCACAATCTGGTATCATAGAACTCAACAAAGTGGAATTACACCTCATGTTGGAGCAAAGGAATAAGAAGCAAACAGGGAAATGGAAGAAGGAAGACTAGAAGTACATCATCATGGAATAAGCTGCTCAGGTTCTGGATGAATTGATGGATGCCTCCTCTAACAACTAAGCTGTCTGTTCCTGTTCGGTATTGTATTTAGAGTAAAATACGCGAGCGGTCCTCGAACTTGCGCTGCTGTGTCATGCCGGTCCACAAACTTAAAAATCGTGCCGTCATGGTCCCTAATGTCTATTTGGGTCTCATTAACCATCCAATCGGGTGCAAATGAGGGATTAGTGTCAGCGTGGCATGCTAGCGTGGACGGATGACATGGCAACTACTCCTGCGGGCAGCCGTAGCATGCTGTTATCCTTCCTCATCGCCGGCGATGGGTACCTCTACTCCGCCGGCCCACTCGTGTGTTGGGGCCCCGGCTCCGGCGCAGCGGCGGTTGGGGTGGGGTGAGCAAGGTGTCCCACCGCATCGGCTCCGGCGGGTTCGTTCGGCGGCAGGGGCTGCCCGACGGGGCGGGAGCGGGGCGACGCAGGGTCGAAGCCGGCGTGCCTCCGCCTCTGGACGACGCGCCCGGACGCGCCCGGCTCCACCTCCCCTGCTCCGCCGCGTTGGCTCCTCCGCGTCAGGCTCCGGCTGCTGCTGCTCCGGCCGCCGTCGAAGAGCTCGTCACCGGCCTGGCTTGGTCGTGTCTTGGGATGACGGCCTATGGCGGCCTGCGCACTGACCTCCGCGGTTGGCGAGCGCAAGGAGGCCCACGCCGCCGCCTCTGCTCCGCGCCGCAAGTGACATAGGAGAGCGCGGTGAGAGATGCCGTTAACAGGGCTGCTGCTCCTTGCGGGCGGGGTCATCCTCGACGCAGGCGCTTTCTACTTCCTCACCGCTGACCCACGCCGGGGGAAGAGGAGAAGGAGGGGTGGAGGGCCGGCGGCTCTTGGATCCTAGCTTCGCGTCGTCGTGTGGAGGACCCCGAACTCGGTGCCACCGACGATGGAGGCAGGAAGGCGCGCGTGGGGAGGAAACGGAGGCAGCCACCCCGAGCTTGTGTCGGAGGGGTGTCGGGAGACGGAGCGCGGGGCTCCTGCTCTACCGGCACCGGGGGAGGAGCAGCGCCGCCGAGCACCGACAAGGAGACGAGTGCCATGCATGTAAGTATGCCACATCGTCCCGGGTCACGGGTCTAGACCCATTTGGACCTGCAGTGAGACCCGAATAGCGATTAGGGACCTCAGTGACACACTTTATGAGTTCGTGGACCGGTATGACACAACAGCACAAGTTTGAGGACCGCTCGTGCACTTTACTCTTGTATTTAAGAGGGGAAAACAAGTCTCACCATAGGTGACACAGGCAAAATAAACCAATTTTTTTTCCATTTTCTTTTCACCCATTCAAACAAAGCCGTTATCGGCGTGGGCAGCCCAACCCTATCCTTGGCCTTATACTCTTAAGGAAAAAGTCCATTATGCCTCCCTCAACTATCACGAAAGTTTGAATTTCCACCCTGATATATAAAACCAGATATCTACGCTCCCTCAATTCTGAAAACCGTTCAGTTTTCCTCCCCAGATGGTATACATGGCGGTTATGACTTACGTGACACCACCTCAGGTTCGATGGGGATGTAAATTAAACTATGTATAGTTTGAGGTGGTGAAATGGACTTTACCAAAATTCTTTTTTTTTTCTGAGAAAATTTGTGAAAGCATGGTTTCTATAGACTATACACTTGGAGATAAAAGCATGATTTTAGAAAAAAATATGAAAGTGGTTTCATATTTTTTTATCTAAACGATTTTTCTAAGATATAAACACCTTCAAACTAGGTACTAAAAACAGAACAAGTTTCTTGAAAACAAATACAAAGCTGGTTTCATTTTTAATCTAAACTAAAATTTGCATATTTTTTCTAAAAATAAATCAAAATTTAGGGTTTCTAATTGTATAATTTTTCTCACAAAAAATGTTTGTATGATTTCGATTTGACCAAACTATTTGAAGAGTCTATTTTACACCTCTTGAAATTGATGTGGCACCATGCAGGACGGGTGACTTGCGCCACATTGTATACCGCCTGGGTGGAAAACGGACAATTTTCATAGTTGAGGGAGCATGAATATTCAGTTTTATTATTAGGGAGGAAATTCAGACTTTACTTATTGTTGAGGGAGGTATAGTGGACTTTTCCTACTCTTAATTAACTCTTGTGGCCAACCCAGGAATTCCCAACCCCAGCCATAAATCAGAAAAATGACCAGCCCAGCCCGTCGAGCATTTGCTGGGCTGTCATTACTGGTCCCAGTTTTCAGGGCCCATTTCTTCACATCCCACACCGCCTTTTTCGGCGCTCCCTGTCAACCTTCCTCTGACTCCGCTCCACTCCATTTCATCCCCTTCTCTCTCTCTCGGCGGCCGTCACCACCGCTGGCAGCACAAGCAGGCAACCCGCCGCCCGCTCGCGCCCTTCATCCCCGGCCGAGTCCCCTCACGAGGGATCGACCCCGAATAGCAGGGGGGGAGGCGGCGGCGAGAACCCTAGCCCACGCGCGCCGGCGGCGGCCAGCAAGGTGAGCAACCACGCCGCCATTGCCTCCCACGCACACGCGCGTGTGCCTGTCTAGTCCCGGCGCTCCGCCGGTCCCTTCCCGCGTGCTCCGGCTCCGCGATCTCGTCGCGGAACGGGGAGGTTCTTGGGAGCGCGGGGGGCGGGGTGATGCCTCCCTCTTCGTTTCCGGGGATTCTTGCGTGTTTCTTGTCTGGTTTCACGACGGATTTTCCGTGGGGTTTGCGAGGGTTCTGGGGGCTTCTTGTGGCGTCTCCCGGTTTGTTCCCGTGCGCGGTGGTTATGCTCTGTCTTAGATTCTTCTTTTTGGGTCGGTCTGTCGGAGTCTGATTGGCGGTATCCGAATTTCAGACTCAGGTGGTTCGATTGGATCTTTCGTGTTTGGGCATTTAGGTTCCGTGAATATTCTGTAGGATTCAGTATCCTTACTTTTGAAAAAATTTCTTGCTTGCTACAGGCGCGCATTGCAATTCTGGGAATTTCGTGTTTTCTATTTTCGGGATTGTTCACCGCGTTGTTATAACTGGGGCCACCGGGCTGTCGGGAAGGTGGCGCATTGGGTCTAGATTTTTTGCCCCAAACTGACTATTTCTCTACATTTAGATGAACGCCATTCTTGGTTTTAGCGTGAATCTTGTAGCTCGATGTAGCAATGTCTGCATGCTTCGACATTGTCAGCATAGGCAATTTTTTGGAATATATGCTTGTAGTCCCGTGAGGCAATCCTTTTCTTTTTGTTTCCTTTCCCTTGTCTTTGGACGGTAGGGTCGGTGAATATAGCTATTATCCTACCATCTTAAATGATGATTCCGTAGAAAAGAAGTTGTGTTCTTTGTACGTTTTTGTTCTTTTCTGCTGGTTGGGTTGGAGTTTTGTTCAGCACTGTTGCCGTACTATTAGTCTATTATTACCTACTTAGCAAGCAGTGTCGCATAAGGTCTATGTCTGTTTGTGCATTTATTCAGGAAATTTTGTGCTGAGGAAGGCAGCTGATATATTTAGGTTTATTAGCATTTATTGACTGCTTACAGAGGTGTATGCAAGATTCATTGTTTTTTTTTGTTTTTTTTTGTGTATGATGGCCAAGGTATAGTATTGTTAATTCATGTTTCTCTTGTTTATTTTGTGTTTCATACTGCTTCCTGTGGGAATCAGGTTGCATCCTGAATTTCTAGTACAGTCTGAGTGCCTTGCCACCCCCATGAAACAGTTACGCTTCATGCATTGAAATATCATAAGTAGGTTTGTTACTGTTTGCAGGATCAATGATGTCTAAATAGTGTTTAAACTAGGATCGTTTCTTCAGCAGCCATAATTGTTTTTTTTGTGAAGTTTGTGGTCTAAAAATCGCAGTATACGATCTTTCATGTATTTTGATTTTAGGCTTTAGGTTCAAAAACTTTGTGGGGAGATTGATTTGCTTGGGTTCTTTTGGATATATGGTGAACTGAATATGTTTTCATGAGTCATAATATACCTACTTCAAATTTACCCTGAATAATCTTAAACAGACATAATCACTATTATTTTCATGCAGATTATTGAGCTAAAATGGGAGTGGCAGGTCACAATGATCCATTGTTAAGTGGAACAACATGTGGGTCTTTGCTGCAGGAACTTCAGGTGCTTTGCTATTCTTGGAATAGTTCAATGCTCAAACATTAAATGCATTTTCCCCTTTTATTTATGGTTTATATAAGAGCTGAGGTTTAAATCAGTGGCAGCATGAAACCATTCGAATTCATAATCTACATCAGCTAAGATTTAAGATTGTGTTTCTACAAGATTTGGTAGTATAGCATTGGACAAGTGACTGGTATGTGCTATTTCAGGTAATTTGGGATGAGGTTGGTGAAAGTGATGAAGATCGTGACAAGATGTTACTTCAGCTAGAGCAGGAGTGCTTAGATGTTTATAGGAGAAGGGTTGATCAGGCTTCTAGCTCCAGGGCACGTCTACTTCAACAGCTTGCCAACTCCAAGTCCGAGCTGACTAGACTCCTTTCTGCACTAGGAGAGCTGTCTGTTTCTGGTATTGTAAGTATCTGGGAAAAATATATTCTTGAATAAGTGACTTTTCTTTTGAAAGCAGAATACATTGCCCTTAGAGCATGTAAACGAAGTCGTTGCATGATATACTGCAATGTGTAATTTATGTCCACTGAAATGTATTACTGGGTAGCTTAAAAGAATTTTTTCCCCATTTATACAGGACCCTGTTTTACCTGTTTTTCCCCACTATAGAAGTATACTCGGTTGATAGATTGCTGGCTTTTATGTTTTGGAAGATCTTATCTTGAGTTATAAAATCATTTCTCCGATATAAGGCTCATGGCACTTTGCTCCTAATTTACAGCCTGACAAGACAACTGGTACAATCAAGGAGCAAATAGCAGCTGTATCACCATCTTTGGAGCTACTCTGCAGGAAAAGAGACAGTAGGGTGAAAGAGTTTGCTGACATACAACTTCAGATTCAGACACTTCGTAGTGAAATAACTGGGAATCTACAATTTGGTGAACACTTGCAAACACCCATTGTTAATGAGGATGACCTTTCACTAAAGAAATTAAATGAATTTCTTTTTGAATTACAAGCCCTACAAAAGGAAAAGGTTGTTACTAATTTCATAGTTTGCTTTGCTTTGTGCTATCATTTAACTGCTATTTTTAGTTAAATTGCCTAACTGCCTATGTTGCAATCCTCACACCCCAACCATGATAAGAGGGATGATAACTTTTGGCATAGTAGCACATAACTTTTCTTAGTTTATCTTCTGGACAAATTCTCTTTTTATGCACAAATTGAATAACTTAACATGTTCAATTGTCATCATATTACTAACCAAGGCAATAGGCTACTGATACAGCTTATGATATCTTACTAGTATCTTTTTGGACTACTACAAATCACAGTGGCTCAAATTGTTGTTCGAAACATTTTTCTGCATTGCAGAGTAATAGACTCCGCAAGATTCTTGAATCTGTGAGTTCAGTGCACGATCTCTGTTCCGTACTTGGCATGGATTTCGTGGGCACAGTTACTGAAGTTCATCCCAGTCTTGATGATTCTGTTGGTGTTCAATCCAAGAGCATTAGTGATGGAACTTTGTCCAAGCTGTCTAAAATGGTGATTGGACTTCAAGAAGAAAAATCAAAGAGGTTTGCTAAGGTAAATTTGCAATGGGGTTCTTGATCTTGATTATCCATCCCTTTCCCATCTCTGATATGTTATTTACATTGTGGATACTATTTCCGGTTTCTATATGCTTTCTCAGATTCAAGCCCTAGCTTCCCAGCTATGTGATCTTTGGAACCTAATGGATGCCCCTGTGGATGAACGTGAACCTTTTCATCACATCACATGCCATATGTCCTCAACTTTGGATGAAGTGACAGCTCCAGGAACTCTGGCTCTTGATGTAATTGAGCAGGTTAGAAAGTGGTTTCTTTCCATTGTTCTTGGACTTATGAAATAGAACACTGCTGTTTGTCTGTTACTGACTACCTTTGCACTTTCAAGGCTGAAAATGAAGTTGAAAGGCTCGATCAGCTAAAAGCCAGTAGGATGAAGGATATCGCATTCAAGAAGCAGAATGAACTTGAAGATATATATGCACGGGCTCATATTGCAATAGATTCTAGTGTTGCCAGAGATAGAATAATGTCTATTATTGAGTCTAGCAGTTTTGAGCCTTCTGAACTGCTGGCTGATATGGAGAACCAGATACTTAAAGCAAATGAAGAGGCATTAAGCAGAAAGGACATATTGGAGAGGGTTGATAGGTGGATGTCAGCATGTGAAGAAGAGAGCTGGCTTGAAGACTATAGCCGGGTATTAAAATTGATTCTGTTACTTATACCACTTGTTCAGTCTTGTGAATCGTCTTTTGGAAGATATACCAAGCTGTGCTTCGGCTCCTACATGTTGCCACACTTAAGCCGTTTTTTTTATATAATTTCCAGTAGCTTCACTTCTGGTGCTATCACAAGATTTCTGACATTGATGATTTCTTAATGGCAGGATGATAACAGGTACAGTGCAACTAGGGGTGCACATCTGAATCTGAAGCGCGCAGAAAAGGCTCGTGTTTTGGTCAATAAAATTCCAGGTATGTTCTGAGCATTAACAAAATTTCATGTGTGGGAATCAGACCATACAGGGGCGAGTAAACTTTTTTCTGCTGTTATTCTTGATTACATGACATTGGAATTTTGTAAAACGTTATGCTAGCAATTGTTGACACGCTGATTGCAAAGACAAGGTCATGGGAACAAGAACACAGCATGCCGTTCACCTACGATGGCGTTCCTCTCCTTGCAATGCTTGATGAGTACAAAATTCTGAGGCAGGAGAAGGAAGAGGAGAAGCGAAGACTGAGGGTATTTCTTTTTTTCCCTGTTCAATCATGTTGCATCTACGGGTGGAACCCGAACAACATTCTAATCCATGTTCTACATCGCCTGATAACCTTGCAGGACCAGAAAAAGATCAATGATCAGCTAGCAGCCGAACAGGAGAAGCTATTCGGTTCGAAGCCGAGCCCAGCACGGCCCCAGTCCTCAAGGAAGGTGGCTGGTGCCCGGGCCAACATTGGCGGTGGTGGTGCAGTTAATGGGACGCCAGTCCGGAGGCTGTCGGCCCTCCAGAGCGGTGGCAGAACCGCGAGCCGGGACGGGCGGAGGGATGCTGGCAGGCCGGTGGCTCCGGTGAACTACGTCTCCATCGCCAAGGAGGACGCGGCCTCGCAGGCGTCTAGCAACCACACGGGGCCGTCCACCCCCTGACCAAGTGACCATGGTTGGTTGGTACGTAGTAGCGTATGTTGTGACGGTTCTAGAAGCCAGGAATATACCAGTGCATTCAGTAGTCAAAGGAGTTATAGCTGACCGGATTGGTGGCGGCGGCGCCGGATTTCGCTCGCCGGTGCGTCTTCTCAGGCGACGTTGTTGCGGTGTAAATCAGATGCAGTTGCTATGGAATGGGAACTAAACAGAGAGATATATGATATTTGTAGTATGAAACCCCCCATGGGTTTGTATGGTTGCTCTTGCTCGTCCTGTCTGTCTGGCGGACTTCATCGTGTAGCTTTCGCCGTGACGTTTGCCCGTCGGCTGCGCCGTTAGTCGGTGAAACAAGGCCATTGCACACAGCAGATTTTGTTTCGGAGTAGCAGAAGAGCAAAGTTTGAGACAGCGACATCTGATGCAACATTTAGCGAGGAACTTTACTTGGGCGACGCGACATATGGCAAGTCTTTCAGACTGTTGCAAACCCAAACAGATCGTGAAATGAAGCAAATCATATGACATATTTACAGCAGTGCTTCTCAGTAATCCGTGGGAGGCTGGGAGGCGGCGTCGTAGCCGTCGGCCTCGGCCTCGGCCTGGTCCTTGTGCGGCGGCGCCGGCGCCTGCTCCTCCCGCCGGTGCCCTTTCTTGCTCACCTATGCATCATCCCAGCGTTGCAGCCATCGGCACATCTGTAATTCTAATAGTTCAAAATTACTGCAGTGAAATTAATTTATTACCTTGTGTGACCTTGCTTGGAGGCGGTGGTCCGACGACGCCACCTTGCGGCGCGGCAGGCTCCTGGGTCCCTTGAGCCGGCTCCGGCCGCCGGGCTTGTGGCAGCTGAGCCCGCTCCGGCCGCCGAGGCTGGAGGAGCCGTCGAAGCTGACGACGGACACGTCGTTGGAGCCGCAGCTCTCCTTCTCCAGCTCGACGGCGACGTCGCCCCGCCTCCTGACGACCACCACCCGCCGCCCGGCCGACGCCGAGCCCGTGTCGGCGTTCCGGCTCGCGCAGTCGTCCGCCGCCGGCTCCGCCTGCCGCGTCGCCATCCACCGCTCCAGCCAGCTCCACCCCACGTTGAACTCCGCCTGCTCCGGCCGCGCCGACCGCTTCTTATTACTCGTGCCGCCGCCGCAGCTCCGAAGCTGGCATCGCATCCATGGATGGAATGGAACTCTTAACTGGGTTAGTTTAACGACAAAACACCACTCCACTGTGTGCCAAGGCACAGAGCACACTACTACTGTACTTTACTAACCTGCTGCGAGAAGGCGTAGGCGAGGGCTCTCTCGCGCCGCGTCGTCGCCTCGATCCTGCTCTGCATCCTCATCCTCGACACGTTGGAGCTCACCGTGCTGTCGTCCCACTCCTCCTGAGAGACCAGAGGTTAATCAATCAATCAATCATCAACAATGGCGATGCGAGATGCAACTCTGCAATTTAATATACTTGCGCTCGTCGCCTGCAGTGTGCCGTACCTTCACTCTGAACGCCGCCGCCGGCGGCGGCGGCCGCGACTTCTGGCTCCCCCGCTGCTGCACCGACGCGCTGTCCTCGCTTAGCCCGAGGTTGCTCAGCGACTCGCCGACCTGGACCACCACAGACGTCGCGACAGACGCCGCGGTGGGGCTCCTGGGCTCATCGCCGGCGCCGCCGTCCTCCATTATTTCTCTCCGTGTCCTCAGCTCCTGCAGCTGCCTCCTCGCCTGCAGCTCACCAAACGGCACACAAATTTAACTTCTCGTTTTCCTGCTAATTAACTGTGAGACTAGCTAGTTCAACACAGAAACTTGGGTCACACCATGAACCCTCTGAATGCAGACTGGATCAGCGTCGCCGCTCGTCCCTCTTCCCTGACGAGCTCCGTTGGCACGACGCCGGCGTGGCCGAGCTCATCAGGGACCCTCCTCCGATCTTCAGTCTCCGCAGGACTGTGGTCATCGGCGCTGGGTTCAACCGCTGGAACATGTGCCTGCTGCGGCGGCATGACGACGCAGGTCTCGAAGCTCTTGACGGAGACCGTCTCGTCGTCCTCCTCCTCTGTGGCAGCGTTCATCTCCTCGCCGCAGAGGTACATCCGGAGAGAGCTCCATCGTCTCCTGTGCTTAGAAGAGCCCTTCTCCTGCAACCATACATGTTCATCATGCAAGCGTCAATAATTTCAGTGACACAGCAAGCAAGCTCCATTTCACAGACAACATATGCGCAGCAAATCCGTTTGCAGACACGCCATGATGGCAGGTACAGATGCAACGCACAAGTACATCAACCTCCACGGCAATCACTCATTGTGTTTGTGAACTGTGAAGAGTGATCTAGTACTCAACTACAATATCACTACTCTGTACTTTTGAACAATGTGACCCACAACAGAAGCAGCAAGAACACACAATCCATGTCTTAACATGGCGGCATCAGAACGAAAGGGGGGAAAAGGAGAGAGGCACGCACGCTGTGGCCACGGCCGCCGCCGGCCGATGAGCACGGGCTCTTGGAGAAGATCCTCCGGACAATGCCGCCGGCGAGACCCATCTCTCCGTGCGCCTGGTTGCTAACCTTTGCAAAAACTAGAGGCCAACCAATGATCTCGCCATGACCACGGATGCTAATTGTATAAGTTCGGCCCTCAGTGGCTCTTGCTCACAGTTCTCCTTCTCTCTCCCTCTCTAACTCACTCCACAGTACCACACGTACAGCCCTGCACCCTGCTGCCGGAGACGGCCGTGCAGCCGCCCCCTTATAGCAAGGTAGCAACAGCCCAACCGCCACGGGCGAAATGGCTAAATCCACGGTGGCTCGGCGATGCTTTGAGCAAAGCTCCCCCAGCCCGGCCAGATGTGCTTTGGTGGAAGGAATGCAACTTTGGGTGTAAAAAGTGCAGGCGTCTGATTGGTGGATCCGTGCAGGAAATGTGCAGCACAGGCCGTGGTTGTTTGCATGATGAGAGAGAAGGGGAAAGGAGGCCCCATGTGTTAGTTTTCTTTGGCCTGGCAGAGCCGTGAGGTTTTAGAGCTGGAGCTGAGCATCTTGTTTTATACTACTGTTTCAAGTAAGCTGCTCAAAAGTAGCTTGTGCTATGCTCACACAGTGCCACTCACTGTCCAGTTGCACTTAACTTACATATGGCTCAGAAACAGTACGAGCTAGTAAGAATCTATTAACGTCTTCAAAAGAATTCCTTAATAGTTATATAAGTCCAGTTCAGTGTGTACCTATTATCGTCGTCACCGACGAGGACGTAAACCCTTTTAATTGCAGAAAGAGTCAGGTTTTGAGCTCTGAAACTAAAACCTCTGTGACACTGCACTGAAGGGTGATGAAACATGTCGGCAAGACGGGAGCCCCCTGTCAAGCTAGCAATTCCAGCCACTTTGAGAGAAAGAATGCTGCAAGGGCCCGGAGATAAAGGTTCTAGACGCGCACCTTTTTTTTCATCACTGAACTGTCACATGGCTTGCTTCATCAGCTCGACCTAATCCGGTTCTTGCTTGTGCTTGGGTGCAGGCACAATGGCCGGCCCTGGTCCCCTTCTCTATCTCTCTCTCTGATCTGCAACAGCAAGTGTACAACGCACTCAAGCATGCATGCTACAGGTCCTCGACCCCCAAAAGTCACAGGATGACAGGAGCCAACCGCCCTAGATCCGGCACCAGGCTACGCTAGCAGCATGATCTTCCCTTCAGAGCTCGGACCATCCTGCAAGCAAATCTGCAACCGACGCGGCAGGCGCCCTCAGAGTACGGAATGGTCCCTGAGCAATCACCAGCAGCGAAATCACGGTACGATGGGTACGAGCGATCGTCCCGGACAGAAGAGAAGTACCGTACCTGGGGATAGATTAAGAAGATCAGATCAGATCAGATCAACTGCTGCTTTCCGTATCATCTCTGATGAACGAAACTCGGCAGAAAATCGTTCATCTCGTCGCTCCACGTCACGATGACGTCGCAGCCGTCCGAGAAAATCCCATCTGAAGCCTCGGCCGTCGGATCTGCTAAGGACGGCAGTCCTTGTTCCAAACATTACCTGACGCCGGCGGAGCTAGAGTCCTCCAGAAGCCTCGCAAGTTCACATCGGATCACCGCTCTGCCTCATCGCCGTCGCGGGGGACGATCTCATCTTCCTCACACACACATACATAACCAACGAAACAGTAGCTGCGCCGGTTTATTGGCGATCCGCACCGAGCGAGGCCACCGCCGCCACGAGAGGATCAGCCGATCAGGCAAAGCTATGTGAGGGGATTGGATGGAGAAGAAGCTAAGCCCCTCCTGTTCTCGCCGCCCTCCGGCCGTGTAAACCATCGGGCCCGTCCTCGCAGCTCGTCAGGAACGAGGAGGACACGAGTGCGTGCGGTGGTTCCATGCGCAGCCTCCGGCGTCAGTGCTGTTCCTCTGCTTCGGAAGCGCGAGGTCCCTCACCGTGGAGCAGGCGCACGAGGCTGCCCACGCTGGATGCCTTTGGCCCAGTCGTCACCACCAGCATCGATTCGATTGTATGGAGGAGGCGGTCCAGCTCCTCGTCTGCTCGATAAATGGGGTTGAGGAGACGGTGGCTCTGTCCAAGGAGTGGGACGCAATGGGCGGCACGCAATGTTCCTGGCGTTGGGACTTTCACACATCTGCAATCCTTCACATGTATGATGTATGCAAGGTGTTCTGATCTTAGTGCCACGTCTAAGGTGCTCGATGCAATGCGCCAATGCTTCAGGTATCAGGTATCATGCTTCAGATGGACACTTGTCGACGTGTCACAAGAGTTCGTCAGCAGAGACGAAATTTCAGGATATGGTTAAGAGTTGATGAAACTGCTTACCTTAAATTACCTCTCTCCTGAAGGTGTCGGTGACGGTGCATCAGAACCAAACTCCAAACAGCACCAGACCAGATCCGCATGGCCGGCTGCTGCACAGAATTCACTGGAGAAGGAGCTTTCTCTGTTCCAAATTTACGGCAGGAGCCTAGGAGGGGCTACGAATTGGGGCAGAGCAATTCTTCAGTTTGATTGCCACTCATCAAGTGCAACACCTCAAATGTTCCCCCCTGGCGTCTTGTAGAACGGATTAACATAAAACTAGCTCCTCAAATTTTAAAGGAATAGATGAAAGTCGGCATGCTAAAGAACAGAACAAGGATTGCAGGTACTTACAGACAAGCAAAAGATAGGTTTGCCACATAACTACCGCCTGAAGGAGGTGGTAAAACGAAGGACAAAGCATCATTGGAATATCGTAGGCCAGTAATGTGAGGGTACAGGTGACCACATTAAGCTCATCAGAGTGAGTCATAAAAGAGGACCTGTAGAAAAAGAGATTAGATAATGTCAAGGGTCATATGCTAAACAGCATATACTTTGATCCACATTCCAGAAAACACTTCCTGGAGCATAGAAATTCCGCAACACACATGCAAACCACCTGAATTTCTAGATACTACGACTTGAAGAAATCAGAAAACAAGGAAGCCATCAACTTTTAAGAGTAATCTGATCCTAATTTTTCTGCATAAACCCTAATTGTACTGCCAGTTACAAACAACAATAATATTTGAAATTTCAACTCTCTCAGGCTGTAGCAATATCAAAAGGCACCCGACAATATTTTTCTTGTTAACCCTGAAACGAAGTAGTCTGTCTCGAATAGCTTCAATCCCATCACCAGTTTGTAAGATCAAACAACACCATAATTGAATTGATTGTTCAACAAAGATCAGTTTCTCGAAGGATGCATGATACTCAAATTACTTCTCCGTTGTACAGCTACAAAGGACAAAATTGCTGATTCATCTATTCATTCAATGACTTGTAGATAGGGTCATAGGGAGGTGCAAAATTTACTCAAATCTTAACACAAATAAAAAAAAACTGTACATATAAAAAAAAGAAAAATATGATATGTTTGAGACTCTATCCAAGAAGGTCCTAGCAAGTTGAGTGACATAACAGGAGTAACTCATTGAATCCTGAAGGAAGAAACACTTTTGACTGAAACTAGTTATGCTATCTGCTGGAAGCAAAGATCAGGTGAAAAAAAAAATGAATACCCGGGTTACCGATTACTAAAAAATGAATACCCGGGTTACCGATTACTAAACCAGGCACAGTTAAATGTACTCGTCCTTACAAAATGAAGCCCACAGCTGTGGACAGCTTGCTTGACAGATCCCTTTTGTCTCCAACTCTCCATGGTGGCCAAGGCCAACCAACCCTAGTCTGCAACCCCTAAGCTACGAGCCTCTGTGGTTGCAGACATTAACATATGCTGTAACTGTCAAGCAGATACAATTATCTTTGCAGAGAAGATCAATGATGATTTCTATCAATTGATGGACAGAATGCCATAAGATGCCAGCTGGTGTTAATTTGCCATGGCAAATCATAAAAGCAGCCTTTTCAAACCAAGACCTGCTAAAATTCGTCCGAACAATTCAGAAATGACTTGTAATCATTATTTGAGATATCCAAATCACCAGGAAAGCAAGTCAATTATACGGAACATACTTCCTCTTCTGTGCTCAGTGGTTGCTAAAAATTCGTCTGAACAATTCAGAAATGACTTGTAAGCATTATTACAGATATCCAATCACCAGCAAAGCAAGTCAATTATACGAAATGTACTTCCTCTTCTGTGCTCATGTCCCCAGCAGTTTGAAGTTGTGAAGCACCCTCAACATTAAAAACGTATGGTTTGCTTCTGTTTCCATCAATCCAGCTTGTTCCTGGTTCTTTCTTCACCTTTCGTGATTTCATCAGGTTCCTTACTTCCACAGCATCTTCCCATCGCCCAATGGTTCTGTATACATTTTCAAGAAGAACGTAGCTCAAGTGGTATTGAGGCTCCAATTCCATCATTTTCTTGGCAACCCTTACTGCTACATCTGGGTTAGTATGCGTGGCGCAGGCACCAAGGATTGCTGCCCACACTGATGAATCATCTCTAAATGGTGACTTATTTACCAGATCTTCAGCCTCTTCTAGAAGCTCCACTCTACTGAGGAGGTCAACCATGCAATTGTAGTGTTCAATACCAGGGGCAATGCCGTAGTCTTTGGTCATCGAGTTGAAGTAGTTCCTTCCTTCCTCAACCATACCATTATGACTACAGGCAAAAAGAGCACCAATGAAACTGACGTAGTCTGGCCTCACCCCTTCCCTGACCATCATATTGAACAGACTGATAGCTTGCTCGCCATGGCCATTCTGAGCAAAACCACAAATCATGGCATTCCATGTAATCATGTTGCGGTCACTGCTCTTTCCAAAAACCCTGTACGCGTATTCTACCTCACCACATTTCGCGTAAAGGTCCACAAGTGCGGATTCGACAATGACGTCGCTGCATCCTCTCATCCTAATAAAACGGCAGTGGATTTCTTTTCCTAGCTTCACTGCAGACAGGCCAGCACAAGACCGCAAAAGAGTTCCCAAGCTGTACCAGTCATCATCCTCAATATCCATCTGCCGAAACAATGAGAGAACCTTCTCGTGCTCCCCGCTTTGGCAATAACCGCCGAGCAGCGCGCACCATGAAACTGCATTCCGGACCTTCATCATGTCGAACACCTTGCGTGCATCCACCGTCATCCCGCACTTGGCATACATGTCAAGCGTGCTGCTCTCCACAATCACGTTCCCACACAGGCCACGTGTCACAACCTGCGCGTGCGCCTCCCTACCCTGTCTCGCCCTCTTCAAGTTCCCCAATGCCGTCATCATGGAACCAAACGTGCAGCCATCCGGCCAGACCCCATTTATAGAAACCATGGCACGGAACCACCGCAGAGCCTCCTCGAACCAGTCGTTCCGCACGAACGCCGATATCAGCGAGGTGTAGCATATCCCGTCCGGGGCGCGCATTTCCTCGAACGCCCTCCGCGCGTCGGCCGGCGCGCCCGCGTGGCCGTACATGTCCACGAGCGCGCTCAGCACGACCCCGTCGTCGCCGTACCCTCGTACGACGATGGTCCCATGCACGCAGGCGCCCGCGCGGAGGTCGCGCAGCACGGCGCACGCCTTGGCAGCGGCGGAGAGCGCGTGCGCGCTGGGGGCGACGTCCTCGTCGGCGCCGCAGCCGCCGGAGGCCATGGTCCTGAGGTGGCGGAGCGCGCGGCGCGGGTGGCCCGCGCGGAGGAACGCGGCGAGGACGGAGGAGTGCGCGACGACGTCGCGGCGGGGCAGGTCGTCGAACGCCCTGAGCGCGTGCGGCAGGTGGCCCGGGAGGCGGACGTAGAAGGCGAGCAGCGCGTTGGCGAGGTAGCGGTCCGCGAGGAGGCCCGAGCGCGCGGCGCGGGCGTGGAGGCAGTAGCCGACCCGCGGGGGCAGCGGGCGGTGGAGGAGCACCGTGGCGAGCGGGAGCGGGGAGGAGGCGGCGGAGGCCGCGGCGAGGCGCGCGGCGCCGGGGACGTCGCGGGACTCGAGGAGGCGGAGGACGGCGGCGGCGGCGCCCGGCCGCGCGGCGGGGGACGGGAGCGAGGGCATCGCGTCATGGGGCGACGGGAGCAGAGCGTGGCGCGCCGGCGGCGGGGAGTCGCCGCGCCGTGTTGTTTCCTCGCGGGGGCGCGTCGCGTGACGGCGGCGAGTTAGAATTGGTGTGGTGATCTCTTCACAGCCGTCCGATCTGGAATCCCACGGTAGGAATGTCCTGCTGCGGTTTGCGAGGGACCCCGTGCAGGGAGGCCGGGAGGGAGCATCACCTTCCACCTGCTAAATAGCTTCGGTTCGTCGCGAACAGCAGCGGGCAGTCCCAGCCAACGGCCAGAGATACTTGCTGCTCCCGGCCTCCGGCCATCCTTCCCTGCCTGCCTGCACCAAGAATACGCAGGCTGCCCATTGTGTACTGCATTCCTCAATCTGTACATCATTTTCGTTCGATCAATTTGTCTCCAGTATATGCAATGGTTGCAGAATGCAGATGACTATTAGATGCAAGCCTTTGGGATCTGTAAAGGCTCTGTTTTCGTTGTGGTGTCTTAGTAGGGCGTGCAGGTAGCTGCTCTGGTTGCCTGCTGTTAGTAGGGCATTTCAAGCTAATGACTAATTAATAGTTAAATAAATAGTATTGGCTCCTGTTAGGAGGGCTAATGCGGCATACAATCCTTTGAAATTAATCACCGAAGGGGGGCCGGAGCTCAGGATGGCCCTAGATAGCTCTGCAACTGCTCAAAGGTAAAATAGGGGTCTCTCAAATCTCGTCCAGGGGTCAACTTCGTCCCTTGGCTTTTGAAAAGACCGACTTAGTCCTTCACGTTTTCGGTTCAATTTCGTCGTCCATCTGAGTTGGATTGCCAAGTAAACGCGATACGTCATCCAAATACATAGCTCACTATAACAATATCCTAAATACCCTTGATTCATTTGAAGACCCCGTACCATCCTGAAATCAAAACGGAATGATTATGTTTACATGTTTTTCATGTCCAAAACCATAGCTAACCGGCCTAACTAAGAAACATCTGTATGTACTTGTGCATGTACAAAATGGTTGGCTGACGAGTCAAAAAACAAAGGATACGAGTGGCCATCAACCTCAAAAATTGAGAACATAATAAGAATTTTTTTGAGACAGAGAACATAATAAGATCAAGGAGACTATGAAGCAAACATTCACGAAGTGGGGCCAGTTTCGTCCTCCATCCGCGTGTCCGAATCGGACACGGAGTTCTTTCCAAAAAGAAGCGCGGCTGGGCTCGGATTTCTTTCCAAAGAATGCATCGGACACGGATGCCTCAGCCATTGCCGATACAGGTACTATTGCCACCGCTGTTGCCTCCGCCGGTGGACACGCACGCCGCGATGCGCCGGCTCCCCAGTTCGACTCGGTATCAGACGGCGCCGTCCAGAGCTATAAAAATAACCCACGGCTCTCCATGCATGCTTCAGACACATTCGATCCCAATTCGCCGACGTGCCTTCAGATTGCTGCAAGGCCGTGCGGAAGAAGGAAAACCAGCTCCTCAGCTTCCGCGCCACGTTCTCCGTCCCGACGAAGAAGATGGGGAAGAGGACCCTCGCCATGGTCGTCTACGACCCGGCCGCCCAACAGCGCGCCGTCAAGCAGGCGCGGCCGTCGCCGGCTGCCGGCTCCGTGGTCCCGTACGACGTGGAGCCCATAGACGCCGTCCCGGTGAACTCCGTCGCGCCGCGGCCGCGGTCGCGGCGGGCACCGCTCCCGCCGGCGCCTGCCATGCCGGAGGAGCCGAGGTACCTGCGCGAGCACATCCTCCCGGCGCTGGGTCTCCGGGAGGACCTGCCGGTGCACTTCATCGACAGGAAGCGGGTGACGGACACCGACGTCGACGCACACCAGAACCGCTTCCGCGTCCCGTCCGACGGCGTGCGGCACCACCTCCGCTCGATCCTCACCCCCGAGGAGCTCGAGCACGCCAACCTGCTCCACGATCCAGTACCACGGCCGAGGAAGAAGAAACACGGGTCGGAGCCGCAGCTGGAGGATGTCAGCGCCGCCGACAATAATGAGGACGACGAACAGGGGAAGAAGATAAGGAAGAAGACGCAGGGGAGGAAGCACGGAGGGCTGCCCGTGAGGCTGGTGGACGTCGCCGCCGGGGCCAGCAGCGAGCTGCTGCTGTCGCGGTGGGAGAGCAGCGGCGGCACGATCGTCAAGGGGGGAAGGTACATGGACTTCGTCCGCCGGTGTAGCTTCAAGGAGAAGGACGTCGTCGACATCTGGGCCTTCAAGCAGCGCGCGTTCCGGCTCTTGGGAAACACCATTTACCACGAGAGCCCTCTGCATCTTCTCATCGTTAAAAGAGACTTGAACGGAGCAGAGTAGGGACTACTGCCCCGCCCACAAGCGAACGCGACTTATCGGTCCATCGTGATGACTCTGTTAGACAAATTGGAATGAGATGCTTATAATTAGATATTTAGATATGTCATAGGAGTAGTTTCTTTATGTAAAAATTGGTTTATTTATTTATTTATTTATTCCATATTTGATCAACAACCATATGAAAGCAAATTACTAATGCGAACATAGTCTCAGAAATTTGCGTGGCCTTGCCCATATCAAACTGAGTAAATTGGTCGGTTTGCACTATAGTTGACACTTCTACAGTGGTTGTTCTGTATATATATGCCTCGTAATTTATTGACACGCACGTGCTACTTTCATTATGCCGGTGATTACGACGTTACTGCTGTTTTGACGATGAGGAGTCCTGGTTCATATTTCATAGGGCATGTCACATTTGGTTCCTGTATATTTTGACGATGATTAGTCTTGGGTTCGAACTGTTTCGTCAAGCGTGATTTGATAAAAAAAAGCCTAACAAGTGGGGGTCGTAGGAGGGATAATGTTTTAATGAGTGGTGGGTCCGTTGGCCGTGAAATTTTTTGCATCTTTATAGTATAGATATAGATAGATAACTGCTAGTATTACGTTGTGCATGTTCATCTAATAAGAGGTTAATGGCGTGTAAGTTCTGCGTTTAATACACCAAATAGACTGAATAAAAGACCTCTAATATATGGCTGTAGCATCAGGATACATACTTATTGTAGATGCAGTCTTTTTTTCTGGAGAACCCCGTTCACGTTTGTTAAAACAAACAGATAAAAATTCAAGAGCAAAAGTGCATGCCAAAGATCCTCCGGCAACACTACCAATGACAATCTGCGGATGGAGAAGGGGATGTGTGTAGCGTGGAAAGGTGGAGGCGGAGAGGGACTTGCCGAGGGACTGGTGGCAGCTTCAGAAAAAGAATGAACAGATACAATGAAGGGAGGGGAAGGGGAGCCAAATGTATCAAGGATATTTAGTAAATTTGCAATAGTGGGTCATAGATAACGTGTTGCGCTTACTTGTCAGTCCAATTTGGATTGGGGACTAAATTAAACCGGAAACATGAAGTTTAAGGACTAAATCGGACTTTTCAAGAGTCGGAGGACGAAGTTGACCCTCGGTCAAGGGTTGAAGGACCAATTCATCTATTTTGCCTTTCTCATTCTTTTGGGGGGGAGAGCTCTGAGGCTAGATGTTTGATTAGAGGGAAGATTTGTGAGATCAAGCCCCGCCACACAGGCCTCCCATTGATGTATAAGTTTAGTTAAGATTATTATTCAAGATAATGTTTGTGGTTAGATCGGACAACTTACAAATAAGATGTTAATTTTACCATATAATCATGTGATTCGCCAGTGGTTCAGGTTCACATCTTCATTGTGTTCATCTGTTTCCTAACTGCATGTTTTTGTTTGCATCTAAGATTATGGTGCCGGCACATAAACTACATATTTCATGAGGGAAACGGATCAGATACGTATGGAATCAGATTCGGATAGTATTTTTTACAACATTTTCTCGGATACGAATATAAAATGGATGTCTTGAATTCGGATACGTTCGAATATTTCATTGTCTTTTGTGACAACAATTAACAACTATTATTTTATTTTATTTATAGATTTAGAAAATAATATCATCATGAAACATATAAATAAATATTAAATATAGTATACGTAGACAAGAATCACTTATTAAAAATATTTTTTAAAAAATAATAATTAAATAAATCATATAAAATAATTTATATTAATAAAATAAGTAAAAATAAAGTATTTGAGTGTAATTTATATAGATAATATACTAGTTTGAAACTAAATCAAAATAATATATGTATACAATGGTTTTGCATATGTATTTATTCTATTCGAATATCGATAATATCGGATATTTCATCCATATCCATATTTATTTCGAATTCAGATATATCCAGTTTACTTACCACATTAAAACGAATACGGATATAGATATCCATATTTACGTTTTATCAGATACAGCCGGATAATTCGGATAACCATTTTACCATCTCCGTCCTTACATATTTGCATGTCCCAGTTTTTATTTGGTTGCAACTGATTGGCAAATTTGTGAAGTGCTCCAAGTGTTGTTTCCGTGTGTACTTTATGCTGCACTGTAACACATTTGCATCAAATTTTGTAATAACGATTAAATTTGAGGAAAAAAGTTGGTTTTTATTTTTCTACAATCTATTTTATTTATTTCACATATACGAAGATAAGTTGAGTAGCGAACAAATTTGATCTGACATTTTTTTATATGACGTGAAAGCTGGGCATCCTTTGGTCTGACGAATACGACAAAGAAAGCACGGAAACAAGCCAGCGGCAGGATTTAGTTTTCAATGTTATTTTTCAGTATAGATTATGGAAGTATTTTTTTTATAAAAATAGGCTATTTAATCAGTTATTTTGTTGTGTTAATTGTTGTTATAAAAATGCGATCTATACTGAGCAGAACATTTATCATAATCAAATGTTTACATACTAAATTTTTAAATTTTCCAATCTTTATTTACTCATCACTGCTAAAAAATCTTTATGTATCACACAAAACTTATGTGAAAATGGTTTTATTATTACGGTGATAATAGTACTGTAGTACAAGTACATTCACCGCTGGAGACACGAACATCAAACACTACTACGCTGACCATTTGGTCCATTTGCGTGCTTACAAATACCAGTGCAAATAATAAACTTGGCTTATTAGCTTAACAACGTCACTTGGACCAAAGCAAAGGACAGGCACATAGCACAGTAGCAAACTAGCAACACACAACGACACACCATGATCTTACCAGCAACTTTACTCCTCCTGAGCCTTCCCCGTCTGCTCCTGGGGCAGCTCGCCCTCGGATTCCTCACGGCTGGCCGCCGGTGCCTCCACCTCCTCAGGAGCCTGATGATCAGATGCCGCCACCGTCGCCACCGCCTCTGCCGGAGCAGCAGCCTCCCCATCGAGTTCGTCGTCGTCGTCGTCGACGGGAACGACCACGGCCTTGGCCTTCTTCAACGTCACCCCACGGCCACGCCGTTCTCCTTCTCCCTCACCGTGCGGCTACGCTCCAGCGGCTGCCGCTGGAGCTGCAGGGTCGTGGTCGACGACGACGACGACATCGTCCAGGACCTGGACGGTGCCAAGCTTCGCTTGAACCTCTTGCGCCATGGCGGCCTCCAAGACGTCCTGCTGCACGAGGAGGAGCTATTTCTTCTTCCACCCCGGTCATGTCCTGGGCGATGGCGACCGCCGCCTCGTGGATCTCTTCCTCCCGGAAGCAGTTGCCGTCGTTGACGGCGGCTGCTGGGATCGCGTGCTGGATGACCTGAAGGCCAGAAACACAGGTGATGATATGGCAGACTTTTGTTGCACATGCAGCAAATGATATATATCATATACTCCATATATGTTCAATCATGTATATTACAGAAAGCGTAAGACCTCAGCCGTTGCCATTGCGGAGTCGTATGATCGAACAGTTCCGATCGACCTCGTTTTCCTTTGAGGAGTATGATTGCCGGGATGGTTTTGCCATATGCAAGAGCGCGCCGTGCTGCTTATATAGCCAGGAAGGGATGGCCGGATGGACGACTAGCGATACTTTAGATAGAAAGAACTAGGGGTGGTAGTAGTAGTACTGAATTACTGAGATTTGCGTGGGCGATGGGGATTGATGCCCTTCACACTTTTGCATGCCACATCGGCTCTGAATGCGAGCCCTGCCATATACGTACACGGGGTTATGCCCTCCCATGAGGCGACACCAAGCTATTAAGTTGGTAAATTTTTTGTAGTTGTATACACACTCCTATGTTATCTGAAATGACTTGTAAAAAAAACTGTCAGATCTTAGATTATTCGATCTAGATCTTGTGCGCGGTGCTGTCTACATATATACTCTTCTTGCTCTACATTTACCGCACCTATTCACTTGTTTTTCCATCGCCTCCACTCCAACATCCCGATCGATTCCCAAACCTAAGGTATATTACACGCAGCGTTCTTTCTCTCCTGCAAGAATTAAACTGTTCTCCGATATACGTACAGATCGAGCTCCTAAATGTTTTTTTTTCTTTCAATGATATAGATCAGCTCCTGAAAGTTTTTTTCAATGACAGAGCAGAGCTCCCTGAAAATTAGTTAAGCTCATGCAATGCTCACACGTCTTTCAAATCTGTAACTAAATCTAGCTAGTGTTGCCACCGCTCCAAGCTTCTTCCAAGCTCCAGCCAGCATCCGCATATGCATATGCGCCTCGTGCTACGGGGTGTCGCGTTTGTACGCGGCAGCCTCCGCTAGCTCCGTGATCGCGTCGGCAGGGGCACGAGGCCAGACCAGATGCCCAGATCAGTGGATCAGCCACGTACCGGTGCCTCCTCTCTCCCCTCTTCTGTGGTTGTGGGCAGCAAGCCTCGAACGGCGGCGGCCGGCGTCGTGACCCCTAGCTAGCTTCGCTAAAAAACTGATTGGTTAAGTTTGTTTAGAAATCGAACCGAGCTCAAGCTTCACCCAAAGGCTCCCGAACTTCAACGAGCCGAGCTCGAGGTACACGTACGGTACACAGCAGCAAGACGACTTATTTTTTTTATCAACCATGCATGGTCCGAAAATAGCAAAGCTCTCTCTCTACGCGCGCGCGCGCTTCTCATGGGAGGTTACATAATACTCCGTACAGATTATCTATATATCAATCTATTATTATCTACATACCAATTTAATTTAGCAAAGAAATATTCAAGGGCATTTAACAAAATATAAATACAGAACAAATAATTTGTGAACGTGGACCAATTTTATATTGTGAAGGGTACAATTTAAAATGGAAGGAACAAATAGTGAAATAGCCAGTAGAAATGAACAAATATTCATAGAGGCTATTTGCAGAACACAGTTTGTATACTTGGGACACTTGAGGGGAGAACCAATGCTACCTAATCAAATTTCACAAGGGTATATTGCCTAATGTATACCCATAGGGTCTACCTCCCTCACATCTACGTCTTTCCGTCAAGCACCAAGCACCATGCACCTCTAACCACATCTACGTCTTTCCGTCAAGCACCAAGCACCACCTCTAACCATAGGCACCACCGTCCATCTGTACCTTACGCATGCCGATGCTGTTCTCACTTGAGGAATTAATCTTGTATTACCAATAAAAAAACTACAACATAATACAATTTTTCCCATATGATATAATTGCCTTCGCACCTATCCCAGTCTTCCTGCATCTGATTGGGATATTAATGTACGATGGTCTATACGAACTGAATTTGGTCATATGCATATTCAAATAGTATTAGTTTCTATATTCAAATTGAATTTGGATACCGATATGAGTGTTTTCATGTATAAATTCAAATCGGATATATAACTCGGATTTGAATTTACATTAGTAAATGTACTCAGTTCAACTCAAAGAAAACGAATATTTCAACAAATAAGTTAAATAAAGTGAAAAAATAGTGGTTCAAAACCTTAGGTGGCCATTAATATCCCAATTGTGACTACTAGTCCATTAACCCGTGCTCCCGCACGGGCTATTGACTTTGAAAGATATAACTATTTGAAATTTCCAAAAAGAATTAGCCACCATAGCTAATAGTTGAAATTCCTTGCCTCACTCTCCTCTGAGCTGTTAAATATTCTTAACAGCATACTCATATAAATATGTACTTATCCTTATGCAATTGCTTTATATTTTAGTTAGCAATTACTATACACACTTTTATTTATCCACATTGATATTTTCACTTTGCAATGCACCTCAATATACGTGTGTGTTTGACATGTGCTTGATTGAATCCTTAGTTTTAGTTTTCCTACATATACGTATACATGGTTTACTTAATGATCGACACATCATGCATTCGTACCTTTGGTGTTTTGCATATTAGCAATGGCAGAAAATAAGTAGTTGAGAATAATATAATGGTGCTATGCTCGGCAAATAATTCTAAGGGACATAATTGTTTCAAATTAAAGGCTAAATGTGTAGCGCCTAGCTAATCAATATTGCTTATTTTTCATTTATTTCTAACATATTTATATTCTACCATAATATTCATACAGATAGTTTCTTGCCACAATATTATAGAAAATATTCATATGAAATACTTGAGTTGGCTCACAGCAGTTCCAGTAATTCAGTGGAACGCAGAGGTCATATACCGAATGTTCCTGCAGGGCAGAAATTCCATGCTATGCTCTACAGTAGGCTACTCACAATGGCTCATACTTCTATACTGATTGAATTCTCCTAAATCTACTACTTGAGACTTCAACAGATCGATTCATGCATCTACATACAATTTTGGATATTGTTTTCTATAAAGAATTGATCATAGATTAATTGGTAAGGTTTCTTGTTGTGAACCTGTCCACCCGGGTTTTGAGTACTCGACTCAGCATATGTGTTGCATTTTCCTGGAGTTATTTCAATATTTAGCTGGCGTTATTCCTTCAGTGGTAGGCAACATTGTCGTTGATAGCGAGACAACTGTGGTGTTCAACTTCGTCAATCTCCACATCTGCTCATAGGGATAGGGTTTGCTTGCATGTAGTCATAGGGATGAGTGTGCACGCATTGTGAGCATCTGCGTCGGTACCGGTGTTTCTAAAAAAAAGAATAGTATCATTTTTTTGTGAGGAAACAATGAATGATATTTGGCTATGCTGATCACCAACCTTTTTGAGGAGCTTCACCATCTTCATTGTTTCTTTCCTCAATCTAAATTATGCTCTTGGGTGACTAATATATGAGGTTTTTTCTTCCTGTACTAAAATTCCAATTGATGGCGCTGTAGAATGTTCCTTTCTTTTGTACATTTCAAAAACCAAAGGCAGCTGCAATGAGAACATTATTATATCCAAATTAAATGAGGTTTCATGAATGTTTTTGTTGAGAATCCGTTAACCAAAACTGCTTGCATTATTTTCCTTGCCTAACATAAACAACGAACATCAAAATTTTGAGAAAGACCATTCAATATTTTTTTGAGAAAGGACACAAAAAAATGAGACCTTCACATGGAGGTGCATGGCCGTTTGTACCGGAGTTCTCCGCATATGTCAATTCTGAGAGTCGATCTTCCTGGTGCTTTGACTGCCCCGCAATTGCCCATCCAAGATTCCGAGAGTCGATCTTCATGGTGCTTGGACTGCGCCGCAATTGCCCATCCAAGATTCCGAGGCAAGGTACCACTGTGCTGATTACTGCCACCAACATCCGTCCGGCCTGAGGTCGTCGCATACCACGACGTACGTCTCCGTGCCCCGCATCAACAACAGAATTAATCTTCGGGGTGCTACCCGGCCTTGGTCGTCTCTATCGTCATGCGCAGCACGACGCTTGGAACTTTGCTTAGGGCACCCTCATGCAGCAGGGCTGTCGAGCGTGGCGCTCCGGCTTGCCAGCGTCGTCGTTGTCCGGCAAGCTATCATCGACCAATACATCTTTACCACTTCTTGCCTATGCCCACCTCTTACACAGATAAATATTTAATTAATATGCTACGTGCTGTTTCGAACCCAGGCCGCTGTGCCTTGGGTGATGGTCCTCCACGTCTGCTTAGGAAAATAAATCTCTAATTGTTAGCACATCGGACGGTTATAATCATGAGACCTAGCACGTGAAAGTAAGATTAAGGGTCGGATGTTTCTGTTTTTTGAGAGAATTTCTATGATTTATCTATTTTTCTAGCACGTCTCGCAAGAATTATTCTGGAGCCTCCAAAAGGAGCCTCCAATTAGTAATAGTAAGATACCGTGGCTTTTTCTATAATATTTTTAGAAAATGCATCTAATAGAACTCATGTTAGTGAAGTCTAATTTTAAATTAAAATAATCTGATGGTCCGCCTTGCTCGTTGTCTAAGAGGTTCACATACATATAGTGCGCTTTTAATTATGTTGTTTTAGTTATTGATTGAGATTTAACTTTTCAGGTATGTAGAGAATCTAGCTAGACACCGGTAAGTTCAATCACTCAATGGAAAGAGGGAAAAGAAGGGACGATAAAAGATAGGTTTTGTTGTTAGAGAAAATATTTAGAAGGAAAAAGTCCACTTTACTCCCCTCATGTATAGCGTTGGTTCAAATAACCCCCTAAAGTATGACATGGTCTATTTAACCCCTTGTTTTGGCAAACCCGGATTAAAACACACCTTTTAACGCAATCTTAAAACCACTAGCTGGTTTTCGAAATGGTTTTGCTGACTAGTTTGCCACGTTAGCGCCTACGTGGCAAATAATCTTTAGGTCCATGGAGCCCCCTCTGCTATTCACCTGTTTCTCGCCCCTAGCCTCCCGTGCATCGGTGGCGGCTCCAAGACTAGCAGCCTGTTCTGGGTATATGTGAAGCCAAGAAAGTATCACAGCATCATTTCATCTTTCAGTTAACTCTAGTGCATCCTCGATCACCAAATACATCTATCTTTGGCACTGAAAGCTACTGGCTCCAATAACCATATCACAACTGTCCAGGAGGTAGAGGGAGATACTCTCTGCTTGTCTTTGAATTCAGTTTCAGATAGCTCTCTGCTTGCTTCAACAATCACAGTTTTGGCTATCCCAATGTGCTTACCATTCCTAGCTGCAAAATCATAAACCAATTAAATCTCACGGTGTATACAGTTTCAATTTGAGCCGTATATTTTTAATTTCAATCCAACTCCTGAAATAATAGAAATGGAACACACCTATGTCGATGCCCCTGCAACAGCTGCAACCATATAGGTGCCCCTAGGTCGATGATTCAGTGTCATGTGGACGACGGATGCCTGTGAGCTGTGCAGCAGACCGCCCAGCAGACCGCAGTCGCCGCCCAGAGCCATGGAGCCACGCGCAAGGGCCAGCCTGTGCCCTACGCAGCAGGCGGCGGCCGCCGCACAACCGCCTGGTGCCTCACCGACGCCCACATGACCGCGTGAACCACACAGCAGGTAGCAGCAGTTCCGTCAGGCCAGGTGCAACGCAGGGGCACGAGATGCAGGATGACACGCACGAGATGCTGGTAGCATGGGCACATCGCCGCCGCCGCCGGCGGAACTTGCTAGTGCTGCCACGACAAGATACAGAGATGGGATTGGAGAGGGACAAAGGGACAAAGGCGAGAAACAGGTGAATAGTAGAGGGGGCTCCGTGGACCTAAAGATTATTTGCCACGTAGGTGCTAACGTGGCAATCTAGTCAGCAAAACCATTTCAAAAACCGGCTAGTGGTTTTAAGATTGTGTTAAAAGGTGTGTTTTAATCCGGGTTTGCTAAAACAAGGGGTTAAATAGGCCATATCATACTTTAAGGGGTTATTTGAACCAAAGCTATACATGAGGGGAGTAAAATGAACTTTTTCCTATTTAGAAATATTTGTTTGATCTTGTTGCTATCTATATTTCTGCATGAACATAATAGTCTTTTTTGATAACTTTATTGTAATTAATGAATCGATTGGTTCTTGAATTACTCAATTTTTAATTTTGTAAAGGTAGAGAATCCATTACAATTACAATTCCATGGATGATTTCATTTTCCATTATGAGTAAATTGCGTCCAACTATACAACAATTTGGCAGGTAGGTGCAAATTCATCCAACAACTTGTAAAATGCTCAATTTAGTACACAAACTTGACATGTGGGTGCAAATTGGTCCAAAAACTTATAAAATGCTCGAGGTGGTACAATAACTTGACATGTGGGTGCAAATTAGTCAACCAACCTATAAAAATTATTAATTTAGTATAATAATTTGGCCTATAAATTAACAACAGCAACCTATAAAAATTCTTAATTTACATTTCAAACTTTACAACAACAATGTATTAAGCTTAGTAGATAGACCTATGAATAATTATTTATTTTTCTATTAGGATGTTGCTTCTCAATTACATACAACTTATTTATTCATCAGTCTAAATTCAACCAAATTATAGAATAACACCATTAGAATTATTGAAAGACTGAAGTCTATGAGAGAGACTTTGGAACCTTTATTTTTTTGCACTTAATATCATCTATCCAATAATTCTATAGAAAGTAACTTTGTGTATGTCCTTTGAGCTCTTTTCCCTTTCTAAATAAGTATAGGAGGATTTAAAAATATTTATTTTACATATTGGTTTCTTTTTTTAGTTGAACAATGCATATAATCAAATATGTAGAAAACTACGAGGGTGGACTTATCGATATTGAATATAAAATTAAATATTCTTAATCAAAACTAAATCACTATATAAAAATAATTAATATGAAGATAACATTAATTTCCTAAACATTAAGGTTCTTATTTTAGCTAAATACATTACTATAGCAACGCAAATATCAATAGTCAAATAAAGCGTAATAATTTGCTTCGACGTGAATATCTATTATGACCCGACATTAGCAAATACGGTGTTGATGTAACATTTGGACCATGGATCCACTAATTTACAAAGTTATTTGACTAAAATGAGCATTTTGGTGAAAGGGCCTCTAGCCTAGTGGTTAGAGAGCCTAAGTAGCACCCAGCAGATCGAAGTTCGACTCCCTGTGGGAGCGAATAATTGGGTTTAGAATAAAAAAAATATAAAAAATAGGTAGGGCTTCCCCTCCCGACTTCGGTCAAAAAAACGAGCATTTTGCATGTAATTGGACAAATTTGGATCCACCTATCAAGTTATTGCACTAAATTGAGCCTTTTATAAGTTGTTGGACCAATTTGCATCCATCTACTAAGTTGTTGTTTGGTGGGTGTAATTTACTCTTCCATTATTAAACTTCAATATTTTAAAAAAAGAATATAAATTTAATTATAAATCTATACTAAAAGGATCCTAGAGAATTGAAAATACCTCCCACAAAAAAAACCACCCCCACCCTCTCACAGAGGACCCACCTGTCGGGCTTTGGTGGGAGGGAAAAACTAGAAAGCATCAAAATTTTTGCATGTTCCAGGCTCTTTTAGTTGTTTCCCCGCTCAACTTTTTTCACCCAAAAAAGGACCCACCTAAATATACCCACATTTGTACCCACGTCTATACACAATTATCCTGTATTACTAATAGACAATAAATCGAGAGTTTTTCTTCATATAAATAAATGCCAACTATTGAGTTTTGAGAATACATAAAGCTCTCTATACATGAGAGAGCAAATATAAAGTATTTTTAAAAGCGCTTCACACGGCTGGTCTGTTTACCATGGTCCACTAAAGTGACACTGTTTTAGTACCTACATGTTATCAATAAACGTGTGTGGTACATGAGTTGAAACAAATGTATAGAAGAGAGTTTAGCACGCGCGTGCCGCGTAGGTATTGCAACTATATTTTATATGTTGTATTTGATTTATTTTATACATATGCGTGCGCACATGTGCCTTTGCTAGTACATATATAAATGTAAATAAAATAATTAAAATATATTAATGCAAACAAAATATAAATTTATATAAAATTGTCTCTATATTTGTTAATACACAAAATGGTGTTGTACAATATGTCTACATTTATAGGCATGTAATAAAAATGTGCTTATGATACTGTTTCTACATTTTTTGACACGTAGTTTTGTGTTACTATAAAACGTAGCAAATGGCACGTCACCGGCCATGTTGTCCTCACGTGTCGCTGTCACGTCCAGCATCTAAAGCGTCTCTATAGTAGTAGACATGTAACATAAATGTCTCTACTAAATTGTATCTACATTCCTTAACACACATTGAAGCAATACTATGTTGTGTAACTATAACACTAGACATGTTTTATATGTGTGTCCACAAAAGTGTGTAGATGTATGTGGACATGCATCTAGTGTGTCTATGAAACGTCTTTTTTCTTTATAGATACGCTTAAAGAATTCATCTAAAACCTGACGCAGTCCATACGAAGACGCTCCTAACACACGAAAGCATATACATTGGCATAAAGATGACATAAAGTGTTTGTAACTCTAAATAAAGCATACCTACATGGGGGGTATTTAGTAGTGTGGTAAATATGATTAAACATAAGGATACATGCAATCTAAATACTACTCATTAATATTTAAGTTTGAAATAAATTAAGAAAAAAATAAATTGATTTCCAAACAACTTTGGAGCAAAATATCTAAATAAAACTTTGTTCTTCTCAGCAGTCTTACTTTCCATCAGATTTTCAGAAATTTTCTCTACAAGGAAGAAGCTAACGAGGCAAAACGGTTGGTTGCCCTTTTCTGCGATAACAAGAGATGTACGCTCATCTTTCAATAATTCAATGGTCATCATGCAGTTGCAAAATACTTGGTTAGATAAAGAAGAGTGGATTTGGCACCCCGTGCAGTCCAATTTTGTGACCACTTTATTCCTCATCAGATTGTTCAGCAATGCCATTCTTGCAAGGAATATTCTAATATGGTCACTTTTATTTTTAAGAGAGAGACCGAAACGTTCAATTCATTACATACTGCGGCTTCTCAGATAAATTAGGCAAGTGTTGGTGTGAGGCAATACAGAACCAAGAAAAACTAGAGGACGAGAGCGAAGCCTGGTCTGAAAATAACAAATGACCATGCCACAGACATAGCAGCGAGAATGAAGCCCACAGCACTTGCAGAAGGTATATATAGGTGTCTTGAGCCGTGAACATGAGCAACAAACAAACAGACACAAAGCAAAATGGACTTCACCAAGGAAGCCATGATCAGAGCTGTGTTCCTCCTTGCGCTGGTCTGCAGCGGTGCGCACGCCGGGATGAAGGAGGCGAAGGATTCTGCTCCGGCGGCAGGTGGTGGCGCTGCATGCCCTGGCGGGACGTGCGACATCAGCAAGTTGGGTGCGTCCGGCGACGGCAAGACGGACAGCACCAAGGCGCTGGAGGAGGCATGGGCGTCGGCATGCTGCGGCACCGGAAAGCAGAAGATCCTGATCCCCAAGGGCGACTACCTGTGTGGCCCACTCAACTTCACGGGCCCTTGCAAGGGTGACGTGACCATCCAGTTGGATGGCAACCTTCTTGCGACCACTGTAACGCCCGCGTTTTAATCTCTGGGAAAATCACCTAAATAATCCACCCGGTGAAGATCTTTCAAAATGTTTTACCGCCGAGCTCCCTTTTCCGCCAATCCTCCCCGCCTTGTTATCCCCCCCTTTCCCTGTTCGCTTCGTTGTCACCGCCCCCCCTCTTTTTCCGTCCCGCCTCGTGTCGAACACTCTCGGGTCGCCCGCCGGAACCGCCCACCGCTGGCCGACCGTCGTCGACCGCCCGTCGTCCTTCATCCGCGAATCCCGCCGCTTCCCTCCCCCCTTTTTCCTCTTTCTTCCCCTTCTTTTTCCTTTTTCTTTTCTCCTCCTTCTCCCTCCTCTGTTCTTCCTCTGCCCCGAGCACCACTCCCCTGTCCCACTCGCCGCCGACCGCCGGTCCCCCGGCCGGCCTCACCCGCTGCCCCCTCGCTTCTCCACCACGACACCGCCGTGCTCTCGGCCGCGCTCGCGCCGACGCACCTCCACTCCAGCACCCGCTGCGCCACTGGGCAGTCCCGCCCTCACGCCACCGGCGTCGTGCCGACCACCGCTGCCGTGCCGGCCGCAGTCGACGCCGTCGCCGCTTCCCGGCCACCGTCCAACCACTGACCGCCTGCTCGCACGCCACCACCCACGCGCACGCGCCGACCACCGCTGCCCTGCCGTGCCGACCACGCGCACGCGCCGACCGCCGCAGCACGCTCACCACGCGCGTGCACGCCACCGCAGGCCCCGCCGCTGTCCCGTCGCCGCATCACCGCGTGCACGCCACATCCCGACGAGCACAGGGCCGCCCGTACCCCAACCGCCTTCAATTCGCACCACCCACCCGCCATTGCCGCCGCCGAGCAACTCCACCTCCACCCTCTCGTCGGCCCACTCCCTCACAACCCCTCCGCGCCTATAAATGGGATCCCGAGCACCCTTCTCCTCACCACCAGCTCACCCGCCCTCCAATTGAACCCCTCCGCCACCGTAGCGCCGCCGCCCCACTGCCACTATCGCCTCCGCCGCCTGCTCCCGAGGGCCGACCACCTCACTCCACCTCCGCCCGAGGTAGGACCACCAGTGGACTTGCCATGTCCCACTCTCTCCTTTCCCCCTGTTCCCGTCCATCGCCGCCGCCCCATTCGCCGGCGATTTGGCCGAACAGCACCGCCGCCGTCGCTCCCCCCCCCGGCACTGTGTCGCGAGATAGAAGAAGGGCATTTTGCCCATAACCCCCTGTCGTTCTTCATATTCAAACCCGCGGTCCACATGAACAGGAAACCCCCTCTCAGACACATTTACACATAAACCCCTGCACTTTCACCAAATCAACCCGCAGTCCAACGACCACTATTCCCCCTCTCTCTATTTATTTCGCCAGAGGCCCCTGAACTTTCCCATAATTACAGAAAGGTCCTTATTCTTTATAAACAGCCCCTAAACTCCACTAAACTCGTCATTTCATGCGCCAAATTAATCCCGTTTGACCCCAAACTCCACCACAATTTTCACCAATGTATTTTCGCCAAATCCAACCCGTCCCTACTCAAAAATAATCGTGTCATTATCATCCGCTCTCGTTTTCCGTTCTTTCTTTCTGAGCTCAATAAAAACCCTTTTTCTTTTTATTTATTGGGTGTTTGCTTGTGTGTGCCGTAGACTCCGCTGTGAACGAGGAAGGACTCGAGGAGGAGCAGTGCTATGAGCAGGAGCTTGGAGACCAAGACCCCGGGCAGGAATCCCCCGAGGGTTGGGAGAACGGCAAGTGCAATCCCACCCTTTGATGCATATTGTTGTCCCAGTGTTTATAAACACAACCCATGGCCTGATTTATAAAACTTGCATGATTTTACTGCTAAACCCGGTTGGATAGCCATACCTTGACTGTTATGACTGATTCCTTGACAACCTAGATTAATATTTAAATATGACAATGTTCTATTTGATTATTAGTCACTGCTAGAAATGCTTAGGAACATTTTACCATTATACCCCCATTACAAATTCTTGGTGTTTACAAAAGCAACCGTGTGCGTGCCTTAAAATAAAAGAGATGATTTGTGTAAAATAAATGAGTACCCGTGTGGGATGAGACAGACGGTATTTCCGTGTGAAATACCGAGGTGAGCTCGAACCGGTGTGGTTGAGCATGGTGGGAGTTGTCTATCCTATCACAAGTTTTGGGATGATGTTGATGTGTCATCTAGCCTAACCCATTTTTACTGTACCACCACTCGACCGTTGTATGTGGCAACGGCCTAGCATAAATCCCACTAGTTGAGCTGCTGGTTATGTGGTGTGCTGGTGAGCAACAGAGGGCCATGGAGCCGGGGATACGGTCTATGTGAGGTATGCCCCTGGTTGGAACCTCGTTGGTAGGTTGCTAACCCCTGGTCGCGTCTGTGGTAACTTGTCGGTTTAGCTATGGTGGGTAATGGCTTTGATAGGAGCTGCACTAGCACTAAGGTGTTCTTGTTGTGGTAGCCTACTTGTGGTTGTGTACACCTCTGCAGAGTTAAAACCTATCCGGATAGCCGTGTCCACGGTATTGGGCGAGTTATGGCTTGGTCACTCCACTAGTCCCCTGTTTTGGTGTAAGAAAAAGTTGGTATTTGATCGAGCTGAGAATTGTTTTGGACTTGGGCTGCGACAGATGGGAAATCTGGTAGCAACAAAATCCTGTACGAGAAAATGTTACATTTACTGTTCCTTTTAAAAGTAATATTTGTGAAAACCCATTGTGAAAACCAACCCCTTGCATGTGTAATAAAAATTGCTTTGCTGCTAAAGGAACCATGAGCCTTCCTTGTTACAATACTTGCATACTTCTGTTACTCCCTCCGTGGTTGTGGTTGCGCTTGCTGAGTACGTATGTACTCACCCTTGCTTAATCTGTTGCAGAGGCAAACCCGGACCTTGTGCCTGAGGATATCGTCTAGAGGGGTTCGTTCTGCACCCAACCTTTGCCTGTGTGTTAGGGCCACCCGCTGGAAGCCGCATGCGTTGCCACTCTGATGAAGATCTCTTTGTTATCAACCTTTTTATCTGGAGCTTAGCGTTAGTTCTGTTTGTCGTGGCCCTGCAATGCCACCGTCTCCCGTAATGTTGTTCCTGTACTGAACTATCTGTTGTAATAATGTGAACCAGCATCCTGGGACTGGTATTTGTATCACATTAAGTTCTCTCTTTCGAGGGGACGCTTCAGGTGGTATCAGAGCCGATAGGTTGGCCGTAGGACGCACCCCTAGGATCTTGACCCTACCTAGCCTTCTCTCACCAGTTTGTTCTTGCCTAATCCTTTTCCCCCACACAAGTACTCACCGACGGCTTTTTGACTTGTTCCAGATGGCCTAGCCGGTTGACGAGGGTTGGGGCGAAGGAGTCTGCCCCGCAGAGCCTGGCCTCCCCAAGTTGCTGCTGCTCAGCCTGGAGCACGTTGGAGTCACAGAGATCCCCGAGTACTTTTGCCGGGAGTTCACCACCAATGGTACCCGTCGGTGCTGGATGTTCATTTTTGTGGGAAGGAGCTCGCTGTACAAAGAAGTGGCACCTTGGTTTGTCCACGCCACCGGCTACGACCGCCCCAATGCCTACCGCAAAGCCGCAAGAAGGGCCCTGATGTGCCTCCGCACACTCTACAGGCAGTACCTCGTGGGAACAGCACTAGGTTTTACCCCACCTCTGGTGAGTGGAGGACGTGAGTGGATTGCTCAGATGAGGAACCTTGGGAGAGATGAGGATATGGAGGACACGGTATCCCACTTGTCCATTTACCTCACTGGTTTGGACAGGCTGTACCGAGAGACATCGGGACAGCTGAGGCACCAGATCCGCAGAGCCGAGAAAGCGGAGAAGGAGTTGGAAGAAGTGAAAAGAGAGTTGGAGATTCAGAAGGTGACAGCTACTCAGGCTGTCAGCTCCCTAGCTGCTCAACAAGCTAGATGCCAGGCTTACTCTGAGTACATGGATAGGCTTGAGGCCTACAGGAGGGAGAAAGGGCTGTTGGAGGGAGAGCCCGAGATGACCCACGTGGATGCAGGCACACAGACCGAAGAAGAAGTGCTAGAGTATCAGCTCCCCCTGAAGAAATGCCGAGTCTGTCTAGAGTAGATCAGCACTTAGTCTAGTTTCTCCTTAAGTAGAGTTTGTTGTACCTAGTTAGTGCTACCGGCTTAACATCAATGTACCCATGATCCTTGTACCCCGCCATGTTGTGCAATAAAAGTCATCTTTTATCCTGCATCTGTTCAATTTTTGTTTTCCCCTGGTTTCAGATGGCGGAACAAGGATGGACCCAGGGAGTTTGCCCAGTCACACCGGGCTTCGCTAGCCTGTTGATCCCCGCGCTGGAACGCCTCGGTGTACCAGAACGCCTGAGGTACTACAGCAGGGAGTATGAGCACCATGGGACTCAACGCTGCAGAGTGGTCATAGTTGTCGCCAAGAGTGACCTCCACCCTGTCGAGGCATGGCGTACGACCGCCACAGGGTTCAGGCACCAGGACACCTACCCCTTGGCTCTCAGAAAAGCCCTCCGCTTCATGTGTAGAATCTTTGAAAGGCACCTGGTCCCCACTCCAATGAGGTACTTTCCGCCAGTCGTCAGAAGTGCAGTCTGGCGAGCCCGCGTAAGGAACTTGGAGCAGCGCCGTCAAGAGGAACCCATCCTGTACCAAGTGGTCACCTACCTCAATTCCTTGGACCAACTCTTTGACGAGCAGGCTGAACGCCTGAGAGAACAGACCTCCCGGGCTGAACAAGCAGAATTCTCGGTCCGCATGCACCAAGTCCAGGTGGCCCAAGCTGAAGCAAGAGCTGCTGCTGCCATCAGCAATGAGGCAGTCGCCCAAGAAAGCCTCAGGCAGGCTCGGGACCTGCGTATCCAGGATTGGACCAGAAGTGGAACACCTGTCCCGGCAATTGGAGAACCCCATGTCCTACTTGGGACACCGATCATGGCATGGGGAGAAATTGTGGGAAACCCACTGGCACTGTCGGGAACTCCGGCAGGATCGCCGCCCGTTGAAGAAGGACCATCTGAGCCGCCTCGGGAGAATGGGACCTTGACCGAGGCTGAGCAGGCTCGACTTGCACCGCCAGAGGACAGCTCACCCCGCAAGTAGGCCCAGAGTCAAGCGCTCGAATGGGAATGAAGCCAGCTTGGTCCGGAGAACCCTTGTATCCCTAGAAGTAGTTTCCCTACCTTGTCCTGTACCCCGCCCTGGAGTGCGAACCTTGTTGTACCCCCCCCCCCCCAAGTATTGTAACCCTCAGCCTTTGGAATGGAACCTTGTGTGCTTGCTTGTCAGTTTGTGTGCTGTTCTGCCTTTTTAAAATGCGAACTAATCAACTTAAACATCATTTTAACCCAATCTCACGCAGACCTTACTCAACCTGCAGATGGTGAACACTCGTGCTAGCGCCTCTCAGAGACGCGCCCCTCTTGTTGGAGGAGAGCAACCAGAAGGAAGAAGAGAGAATCCTGAGAACCAGGAAGTGGATCAGCAGGATCCTATGGGAGAGAACCAGCCTGAAGGACAAGCGCCTGTAAGAGGCGGACCAGAAGCAAGCCATCCCAGAAGTCAGAATGAGGGACTTTTGTTATGCCCCCACTCCCACCAGATTTCAACTTGGCACAGGCTTTGTACCACCACACTCTATTCATGCAAAATGTGTGGAATGCCAGCCGCCGTCAGGAGACAGCCCGTAGACCCAGTGCGGGTGACAAGTTGACCAACTTTCTGAGAACCAGGCCTCCCACCTTTGGAGGGTCCAGCAACCCCTTGGAAGCAGATGACTGGCTGAGAACTATCAAGAGAAAGCTGGAACCATTTGGATGTGGAGACCGTGACAAAGTTCTTCTGACCTCCCACCAGCTCACTGGAACTGCCTTAGCTTGGTGGGATGCTTATTGTGCAGCTTCCCCGAATGAGTTCGCAATCACCTAGAAAGAGTTTGAAGAAGAGTTCCGTCGCTACCACATTCCCGACGCCACCATGAGGCGCAAGGCAGATGAGTTTCGTGCACTAAAGCAAGGAAACAAGACTGTGGAAGAGTACACCCATGAGTTCACGGAACTGGCCCGTTATGCACCCGATGAAGTGAAGACAGACGCGAAGAGGCAGGATGCGTTCATTAGAGGTCTACACCTAGATCTTCGAGCCCTGATAGTCACCCACAGTTTCCCTGACTTCAATACACTGATGAACAAGGCCATTGTCACAGAAAAGGCCAGAATGGAGGCAAGGCAAGAGAACAAGCGCCAGTTCTTGGAGAGCAAGAACCGTCAGATGGACCGCTCACAGAAACCTAGGAGCTCCGGTTATGCTGCACCTAGACCCCAGGCTCCCGTGCAGTATAGGACCCAGTTTCAGGCCACAAGCTCCCAGGCTCCCAACAACCAGTTCAAGAGCCATACCACCTCGAAGCCACCACAGAGCAAGGTCAGTCAGGCCACAGCCAGCAACAGCAATACGAGAGCCTGTTTCAACTGCCGTGAGACCGGGCACTACATCGCCGATTGCCCGTATCCCAGGAGCAAGCCTGCGATATCAGTCTACTCCAACTCGGTGAATGGACCCAAGCCACCAGTGTCTGGAGCCAACCGTGTACCCGTCCGCAGCACCAACACCGGCAGCAACAACAACAACCCCCAGCAGTCGTATGGACGAGCCCGCGTCAACCACATCGACGCGCAGGAAGCTCAAGGAGCACAAGGAGTAGTACTCGGTGAGTACCTAGTCAGTTCAGTTTTGGCAACAATATTATTTGATTCTGGGGCATCGCATTCTTTTATATCATCAAGTTTTGTGGAAAAACACAAGATACCCACAGTACTACTAAAGACACCCCTACTAACCCGAACACCTGGAGGTGATATTAAGTGCCAATTAGGTTGTTCGCGGGTACGGATCCTTTTAAGTGGGGTAGAGTTCCTAGCAGACCTAGTGGTACTAGAATCCAAAGGAATAGATGTGATCCTTGGAATGGATTGGTTAGGCAAACACAATGGTCTCATAGGTTGTGCTGACAAGGTAGTGCACCTAACCAACCCAGATGGAATACAAGTAGCCTGTCACACCAAAGGAAGTGGACCAGATCCTATGATCTTTGGTATGGAAACGAAAACCATAGAAGAAGTCCCGGTAATAAGAGAATATCCCGATGTTTTTCCTGAAGTTTTACCCGGAATGCCACCGGATAGGGACATAGAGTTTGCTATTGAACTAGTCCCTGGAACCTCTCCTATAGCCAAGAGACCCTATAGGATGGCAGCCTCAGAGTTAGCAGAGTTAAAGAAACAACTGGAAGAGTTGCAACAGATGGGCTTTATCAGACCCAGCACATCCCCTTGGGGAGCCCCAGTACTCTTTGTAAGGAAGAAAGATGGGAGCATGAGGTTGTGCATCGACTACCGTGCACTAAATGATGTCACTATCAAGAATAAATACCCACTCCTTAGAATTGATGATCTCTTTGATCAGTTGAAAGGAGCCAAGTACTTTTCCAAGATTGACTTAAGGACTGGGTATCACCAACTGAAGATCAAGGGGAGTGACACCCCAAAGACCGCATTTGTCACCTGATATGGGCAGTATGAGTTCACGGTGATGCCATTTGGACTCACCAATGCACCGGCCTACTTCATGAACCTTATGAACAAAGTATTTATGGATGAGTTAGACAAGTTTGTCGTAGTCTTCATTGATGATATACTTATCTACTCCAAGAGCGCCGAAGAACATGTACAGCACCTGCGGGTAGTATTGGAAAAATTGAGAGCACACCAGCTCTATGCCAAGTTCAGCAAATGTGAATTCTGGCTGGAAAAAGTAGCCTTCCTTGGCCATATTTTGACCGCAGAGGGAGTAGCAGTAGACCCAGAGAAGGTAGAGGCAGTCTCAAACTGGCAACAACCAACCAATGTGAGTGAGATCAGAAGTTTCCTTGGTTTAGCTGGGTATTATCGGAGGTTTATTGAAGGATTTTCCAAGATAGCTAGACCCATGACAGAGCTACTCAAGAAAGAAAAAAATTTAATTGGACTGAGTCGTGCGAAAAGAGTTTCCAAGAGTTGAAGGAAAAGTTGACCGCTGCCCCAGTCTTAACCCTACCAGATATTCACAGGGATTTCGTCGTTTACTGTGACGCGTCCCGCCAAGGATTAGGGTGTGTCCTCATGCAAGATGGGAAGGTTGTGGCTTATGCCTCCCGACAACTTAGACCTCATGAGCAGAATTACCCAACGCATGATTTGGAATTTGCAGCCGTAGTGCACGCACTCAAGATTTGGAGACACTACCTAATTGGGAACAAGTGTGAAATATACACGGATCATAAGAGCTTAAAGTATATTTTCACTCAACCAGACCTGAACCTCAGACAGAGAAGATGGTTAGAATTGGTTAAGGATTATAATGTGGAGATTCATTACCACCCTGGCAAGGCTAATGTAGTGGCGGATGCCCTGAGCCGGAAATCCTACAGACCCAAAAGTGCCCACCTACAAGAAGAAATGGCACGACTAAATGTGCACATCGTCCCTCGGAATAATAGTCACCAACTGACGATCCAGTCCACTCTGGAGGATCGGATCAGAGAAGCCCAGGGAACAGACAAGGATTTAGTGCAGATCTGCAAGCACACCGGAGAAAATAAGGCACCAGACTTTAGAGTCGACAGTAAAGGAACGCTGTGGTATAAAGACAGGATTTGTGTGCCTAAGGAAGGAAACTTTAGACAGATAATCATGGACGAGGCTCACAACTCGCCATATTCCATTCACCCAGGATCCACCAAAATGTATTTGGACTTGAAGCAGAACTATTGGTGGAAAGGAATGAAAGCTGAGATAGCCCAGTTTGTCGCTCAGTGTGATACCTGCCAAAGGATTAAAGCAGAACACCAGAAGCCGGCAGGTTTATTACAACCCCTGCCTATCCCAGTTTGGAAATGGGATGAGATAGGAATGGACTTTGTGGTAGGTCTACCCAGAACACAGAAGGGACATGACTCTATATGGGTAATAGTGGACCGACTCACTAAAGTCGCTCACTTTTTACCTGTACGGACCAATTATGGTGGAGAGAAACTAGCCAAGCTCTATGTGGGGAACATAGTAAAATTACATGGAGTGCCCAGTAGAATTGTTTTAGACCGAGGGACCCAGTTCACCTCGAGATTTTGGAAAAGTTTGCATAAAGCTATGGGCTCCAAGTTGGATTTTAGCTCCGTGTATCACCCTCAGACCGATGGCCAGACAGAAAGGGTAAATCAGATTATGGAGGATATGCTGAGAGCATGTGTCCTTACCTATGGTAAAGATTGGGAACAGAGCTTACCCTATGCTGAGTTCTCCTATAACAATGGTTACCAGGCAAGTTTGGGTATGTCCCCGTTTGAAGCCCTCTACGGGAGAAAGTGCAGGACTCCTTTGATGTGGTCAGAAGTAGGAGAGCGTACACTAGTGGGACCCACGCTCATAAAAGAAGCCGAGGAGAAAGTAGCTAAAATTAGGGAGAAGTTGAAAGCAGCTCAGTCCAGACAGAAAAGCTACGCAGACAAGAAGAGACGAGAACTGGAATTTAATCCAGGAGATTCTGCTTATCTCAAGGTTTCACCCATCCGGGGAACCCGTAGATTTCAAATCCATGGAAAGTTAGCCCCTCGGTATATCGGACCATACCCGGTGCAAAAGAAAGTTGGAAAAGTGGCCTACCGATTGGAGTTACCCGAAGCAATGTCGGATATACACCCAGTATTCCATGTTTCACAGTTGAGAAAATGCCTGAGAGTACCTGAGGAAGAACACATACCGGAAGAAGAAATAGACCTGCAGACAGATCTACGGTATCAGGAAGTGCCAATCAAAATTTTGGACACCGTCACCAAGAGAACCAGGAACTCCGAAGTACGGATATGCACAGTACAGTGGAGTAGACACAGCGTAAAGGAAGCTACGTGGGAAAGAGAAGATGCTTTGAAGAAAGAGTTTCCCCACCTTTTTAGGAGCCAGCCGAATCTCGAGGACGAGATTCCTTTTAAGTGGGGTAGGTTTGTAACGCCCGTGTTTTAATCTCTGGGAAAATCACCTAAATAATCCACCCGGTGAAGATCTTTCAAAATGTTTTACCGCCGAGCTCCCTTTTCCGCCAATCCTCCCCGCCTTGTTATCCCCCCTTTCCCTGTTCGCTTCGTTGTCACCGCCCCCCCTCTTTTTCCGTCCCGCCTTGTGTCGAACACTCTCGGGTCGCCCGCCGGAACCGCCCACCGCTGGCCGACCGTCGTCGACCGCCCGTCGTCCTTCATCCGCGAATCCCGCCGCTTCCCTCCCCCCCTTTTTCCTTTTTCTTCCCCTTCTTTTTCCTTTTTCTTTTCTCCTCCTTCTCCCTCCTCTGTTCTTCCTCTGCCCCGAGCACCACTCCCCTGTCCCACTCGCCGCCGACCGCCGGTCCCCCGGCCGGCCTCACCCGCTGCCCCCTCGCTTCTCCACCACGACACCGCCGCGCTCTTGGCCGCGCTCGCGCCGACGCACCTCCACTCCAGCACCCGCTGCGCCACTGGGCAGTCCCGCCCTCACGCCACCGGCGTCGTGCCGACCACCGCTGCCGTGCCGGCCGCAGTCGACGCCGTCGCCGCTTCCCGGCCACCGTCCAACCACTGACCGCCTGCTCGCACGCCACCACCCACGCGCACGCGCCGACCACCGCTGCCTTGCCGTGCCGACCACGCGCACCACGCGCGTGCACGCCACCGCAGGCCCCGCCACTGTCCCGTCGCCGCATCACCGCACGCACGCCACATCCCGACGAGCACAGGGCCGCCCGTACCCCAACCGCCTTCAATTCGCACCACCCACCCGCCATTGCCGCCGCCGAGCAACTCCACCTCCACCCTCTCATCGGCCCACTCCCTCACAACCCCTCCACGCCTATAAATGGGATCCCGAGCACCCTCCTCCTCACCACCAGCTCACCCGCCCTCCAATTGAACCCCTCCGCCACCGTAGCGCCTCCGCCACCGTAGCGCCGCTGCCCCACTGCCACTGTCGCCGCCGCCGCCTGCTCCCGAGGGCCGACCACCTCACTCCACCTCCGCCCGAGGTAGGACCACCAGTCGACTTGCCATGTCCCACTCTCTCCTTTCCCCCTGTTCCCGTCCATCGCCGCCGCCCCATTCGCCGGCGATTTGGCCGAACAGCACCGCCGCCGTCGCTCCCACCCCCCGGCACTGTGTCGCGAGATAGAAGAAGGGCATTTTGCCCATAACCCCCTGTCGTTCTTCATATTCAAACCCGCGGTCCACATGAACAGGAAACCCCCTCTCAGACACATTTACACATAAACCCCTACACTTTCCGCAAATCAACCCGCAGTCCAACGACCACTATTCCCCCTCTCTCTATTTATTTCGCCAGAGGCCCCTGAACTTTCCCATAATTACAGAAAGGTCCTTATTCTTTATAAACAGCACCTAAACTCCACTAAACTCCTGGTCGCGTCTGTGGTAACTTGTCGGTTTAGCTATGGTGGGTAATGGCTTTGATAGGAGCTGCACTGGCACTAAGGTGTTCTTGTTGTGGTAGCCTACTTGTGGTTGTGTACACCTCTGCAGAGTTAAAACCTATCCGGATAGCCGTGTCCACGGTATTGGGTGAGTTACGGCTTGGTCACTCCACTAGTCCCCTGTTTTGGTGTAAGAAAAAGTTGGTATTTGATCGAGCTGAGAATTGTTTTGGACTTGGGCTACGACAGATGGGAAATCTGGTAGCAACAAAATCCTGTACGAGAAAATGTTACATTTACTGTTCCTTTTAAAAGTAATATTTGTGAAAACCCATTGTGAAAACCAACCCCTTGCATGTGTAATAAAAATTGCTTTGCTGCTAAAGGAACCATGAGCCTTCCTTGTTACAATACTTGCATACTTCTGTTACTCCCTCCGTGGTTGTGGTTGCGCTTGCTGAGTACGTATGTACTCACCCTTGCTTAATCTGTTGCAGAGGCAAACCCGGACCTTGTGCCTGAGGATATCGTCTAGAGGGGTTCGTTCTGCACCCAACCTTTGCCTGTGTGTTAGGGCCACCCACTGGAAGCCGCATGCGTTGCCACTCTGATGAAGATCTCTTTGTTATCAACCTTTTTATCTGGAGCTTAGCGTTAGTTCTGTTTGTCGTGGCCCTGCAATGCCACCGTCTCCCGTAATGTTGTTCCTGTACTGAACTATCTGTTGTAATAATGTGAACCAGCATCCTGGGACTGGTATTTGTATCACATTAAGTTCTCTCTTTCGAGGGGACGCTTCAACCACGGACCTGAGTCAGTACAAGGCCAACTGGATCGAGATCCTTCGCGTGGACAACCTGGTGATCACCGGAAAGGGCAAGCTCGACGGAAAGGGCCCCTCCGTGTGGAGCAAGAACTCGTGCGCCAAGAAGTACGACTGCAAGATCCTGCCCAACTCACTGGTGTTGGACTACGTGAACAATGGCGAGGTGTCCGGCATCACCATTCTCAACTCCAAGTTCTTCCACATGAACGTGTTCCAGTGCAAGGACACAGTGATCAAGGACGTGACCATCACCGCCCCCGGGGACAGCCCCAACACGGATGGCATCCACATGGGAGACTCGTCCGGGATCAGCATCATCAACACAGTCATTGGCTGCGGTGACGATTGCATCTCCATCGGCCCAGGGACCACCAAGGTAAACATCAGCGGCGTCACCTGCGGCCCAGGACATGGCATCAGCATCGGCAGCCTGGGGCGGTACAAGGACGAGAAGGACGTGACAGACATCACGGTCAAGGATTGCACGCTCAAGAAGTCCACCAATGGCCTCCGAATCAAGGCCTACGAGGACGCCAACTCGGTGCTCACCGCCTCCAAGATCCACTACGAGAACATCAAGATGGAGGATGCCGCCAACCCCATCATTATCGACATGAAGTACTGCCCCAACAAGATCTGCACCGCCAGCGGCGCCTCCAAGGTCACCGTCAAGGACGTCTCCTTCAAGAACATCACCGGCACCTCCTCCACCCTCGAGGCTGTCAGCCTCCTCTGCTCCGACAAGATCCCCTGCAGTGGCGTCACCATGGACAATGTCAAGGTCGAATACATCGGTAAAGACAACAAGACCATGGCCGTCTGCCAAAATGCCAAGGGCTCTGCCACCGGATGCCTCAAGGAGCTCGCATGCTTCTAAGCGCGCACGGGATCGTCATCTAGTATCATTTAACCTAACTTCCCTATCTCCTCCATTGCCATATATCTTTCCATTCACGATGCTAACTATCACCACCATCACCTTCATTTCCCTTATTTCGAGCTGCGATCGATCCATCATAGAGGTAACATGATGCTGAGGAGACTTGGCTAGGATATTTGTCTGGTTTCTTGATTTTCCTTGGAAGTGAGGAGACTTTGTGTGCAACACTAAGAATGTAATAAAGCACCGATAGATGTACTCCATGCCCTCGTGCCAATTTTCATTTTTATGTTCTTCCTTTTTTTTTGGTAATCTAGACATTACACGATGTATAACTAGTGCCTTTGAGCAATCAATGAATGGATGAAGCTGCGGCCATATTTCTTGAGTTGTTGTCATACGATTTCCTGGTTTGTTGAGAAATATTGGAATGAGTAGTTATATTTTAGAAACGATCCATAGTTCAATTCAACACCTGGTGTTTGGATTTAAGATTCAAAGGTGACGTTGAGATCAAGGAATATATATATATATATATATATATATATATATATATATATGACAAAATATGAGACAAATATTGTCTGTTTAGTGGGGCCATATTTAGGCACAGAAGTAAGAAAAAGAAAATGGAAAACATATGATGTAAATTTTAGGCAGGAATTTTTGAAAACACATAGTTTAAACTATTTTAACTGATATTTAAAAAATCAAGCATTATAGATTTCAGGATCTGTAGCAACCAAATTTTGATTTCAGCCTAGTTCATGGAGTAAATTCATCAGTTGTGTATTATATGTTCTTAGTGTTGCACACAACACTCCTGAATTCTGAGCAAAATTAGGAAAGCAGATGAATATCCTTGCTAAATGTTGACGTAAAAAGTCAGGCAGTGACAATCTGCGCAAACACACGATCGATCTCGGAGATTTGCTTCACTATGATGACGAACCGGTAATCTTGAGGTTCAGGGCGTGCTAGTCAATTTGACCTGTAATTGATAAGGGAATAAAATTGTGTAAAATTCCTATGATTCCGAACTGTTCTTCTATGTATCGGATCGGCTAGAGCAGCCGATGATAGTTTAAAGTCCAAACCTAAGGCTCAGATCGGCCATACGCTTAAAAGCTTGAGAGCCGATTTGAATCTTAGATGGAGACTGATAAATTGGTGATAAAAACTAAAACTTAACAGAAATAATAGGTTAAATCTTTTAAGATCTAGCAGATATCGATGCCTTTGAATGAAACAACAAAGCAGAGCATAACAACCTAAATCAGCTAATCTAATCAGCTAAACGGTGACGTTCGATACATGAGTGTAATAATTAGATTCTAGATAAAAGTGAGGCACTTAAACCTATAATCTAAAGATTACGATAACTTGGTGATAACTTGGTGCAACGATTAGATCTTAGATACAAGTGAGGAACTTGAACCTACGATCTAACAATTACAATAACTTTTATGAGATCTAGATGAAACTATAGCGATACGCCCGATAGTTAAAGCCTAGAGAGCACCAGGTAAAAGCGGAACTTACAAGCAAGCCAGAGATCACATAGATGCAGCCCAGCGAAGACTTGGAAGAACTCATAAAACTACTGAAACTAGGGTTTAAAAGTAGATGCGATGCGAATAGAGTAAAAGTTTGTTTTATTTGGTGTGTACAAAGTCTCCTCCTAGCCCTAAGGCTGCTATTTATAGCCTAAGATACAAACTCCACGTCGATCACGACGACTCTCAAACTTGTCAAAAAAGAAAGTAAACATTCCTAAAGTAACAACAAAATCTTAAAATACGCCGAACCACGACTCTCAAACTTGACAAAAAAGAAAGTAAACATTCCTAAAGTAACAACAAAATCTTAAAATACGCCGAACTCATTGTGGCCCGAGCGTGACATACGTCAACCATTTATCCACTTTCAATCGCTTCATCTTGAATCGGCTCTGGCCACATATGCTGTTGAATTCCGCTAACCGCTTTCACCATCGGCTCTTAATTTATTCTAACTTGATCGGCTTCCCAATGAGTCGGTCTTCACGTTCACCTTCAACCATCGGTTGTAAATGGCTATTCTTCCTCACATCTTTTGAATACCGGTGAAAAAATCGGTGTCAGCACTGACTCTCCTCAGTCTTGTGTAGTCCTTAGGATGGAGCGGCTCGAAAGGGAAATGAAGGTGGGGCCCGAGTACATGGAGGACATCCATAAGTGCTCTACTAGCAACTCCAGCAGTAGCCCCTACTTGAGGCCCCTCTTTTTTTTTAAGTAGGGGTTATATCTACTTTCCGGGGTTCTAAAGTTTGCCCACAACTCCAGCGGTAGCCCCTACTACTCAGCACCTACTTTGTTCATGACATGTTGGTATGTGGGTCAACTCTATTTTTATTTTTATTATTTTAATTTGTTCACTTTCTTACGCATGGGTCTGTGATGGAGATCGACCTCAGGTTTGGGCGGGGCAGCGAATCTGCCCGAGCTCCACATGGTGGCAGATTCAAGCTCGATGTGGCAGAGCTCGAGCTTGGGGCGTCGATGGAAGATCCCGGGGTGACGATGGTGGTCAGCCTTGGCGCTCGATAGAAGAGCGCGGGGATGGAAGAGAGAGTGTGTGTGGGCCTCCCTAGAGTAGGGACCCGGGTAGGGTCCCTGGAGTGCGTTTTTGGCTTTCAATAAACAATTACGAGCCTTGCTGGAGTTGCGTTTTTTTAAGTAGGGGCCTTGCTAGAATTGCGTTTTTCAGTAGGTGCCTTGCTGGAGTTGCGTTTTTTAAGTAGGGGTCTTGCTGGAGTTGCTCTAGGAACATTCTTAGTGTGGCACACATCATTGTTATTCGATGTCTCCTGACTCATTTTCGATCAAATACAATTGAGAAGCATCAATTAAATTGGCTGAACGTTAAAACTAAATGTTTGAGCAAATCCACAAGTAACCAAGCATGGCAATACTGTTATCTGAAACTGAAACGATACTCAATAAAACTAATGAAGTAAAAATCACATGATCCAAAATCCGTACTAGAAGTAAAATCATATGATGCAAAAGCCTTTTGAATTAGACTCCATAATACCTGGTCACAATATTTAAGACTACACATGCATGAACTCAATTCATAACCACCTAAGGATCAATAAGTGCCGGCTGCAGGAGGTCAGTGTCTTCAACGTTGGTTGCTGCACTTTAGGGCTTGGTTGCCACTTCATTATTCGGTGTCTCCAATGGCGGACAGTGTCTTATGGAATCACTATTCCTAGTGGGAGGTGAGACTGTTACAGTGGTATATTCTCGGCTTGGTGATCAGAGTTCGTTCGGTGGTTGAAGTTATTTTTTCACCTTTGCTGGATTTGGCTCAAACTCCGGTTCTGTAGTTCACCCGCATGTGGTGAAGCTAGTCCTTTTCGAGTTGACGTCATGTAACAAGCCAGAATGCTGTGTAACGACTACATGATCTGTCTGTTAGAGTTTTTTTATCAGTGGTTATAGGATGTCTTAGCTATATGTTATTTTTGATGTGTGCTTTTCTTTGTTGTGGTGGCATCCGTTTGTAAGAATTGTGGACTGATGCATTCTCAATCAAGGATGACTAAAGCCAGAAATAAACTTTCCATTATTAAAAAAACATGCAACTGAAGTGATAGTTACCACAAAAAGTCAGTGCTAAGAACTGCGTGCTGGTGCTGGTGCTGGCTGCTTTTCAGATGTACAAGAACTAAGAATAATTCTACATCAACCCTTGACGGCTTGACCTCTTGAAAATTGTCTAGTTAACACTCTCACCTATGAAGTGATAGTATATGACTTTTCTATGTATTTTTTTACGGTGTTCATATCAAAATTCGGTTGCTAGACATCCGAGAATCTATAACACTTGATTTTTTAAATATAGGTTTAAATAGTTTAAGCTGTCTCAAAATTTACTGCCTAAAAAATTAAATCATACATTTTCCATTTTCTTTTTATTATTTTTGGGCTAAATACAGCCCCGCTAAACAGACAATATTTGTCTCATATTTTGTCACTAGAGAAACTATGCCCTGCGCGAAAGGCGCGTGCTACCTTAATTATAGGGTTATTTTAGACTATTTGGTTGGTGGTTACGTGTGATGGGTAAAAAAAATCATAGTGAGAAAAGTAATACAAAAGCGGCATCAGCTCTCTAGAAACATCATTTTTTTTCTTGTTTGTGAAAACTTTGCATGTCTTTTCCACCGTTATATCTGATATGTGGGTCCTCTATGAGGTGGGTTGGAATTATTTAGGTGAGAAGTGTTTTCAAAAGAACTGGATCCGGATAGTGTAGATATATATGGTCCTGCTTGATCTCAACATCACCTTTGAATCTTAAATCCAAACACCGAGTGTTGAATTGAACTATGGACACTTTCTCAAACATAACTGCTTGTTATAATATTTCAAGAGTACATGAAAATCATATATATGTCGAAAGCTCAAGAAATATGATCACACATTCATTGATAGCTCAATAGAAGTAGTTATACGTAGTGTTATGTCTAGATTACAAAAAAGAAGGAAAAGCATAAAAATGAAAATTGGCATAACTTGGGGCTCGAGTACATGGAGACATGGAGTACATCCATAAGTGCTTTACTACATTCTTTGTGTTGCACACATCATTGCTATTCGATGTCTCCTGACTCCAGAGAGAATTCAAGAAATTAGAACAACATCCATATAGACTAGATTTGCATGATCTACAGTTTATTAATTACTTAATCTCAATGATCGATCGATCGCTGCTCGAAATTAGGGAAATGCAGGTGGTGGTAGTTAGCATCGTGGACGGATATGTGGGGAATGGAGGAACAAGGGAAGTAAAGTTAAATGATACTAGAAGATGATCCAGCACGCGCTTAGAAGCATGCGAGCTCCTTGAGGCATCCGGTGGCAGAGCCCTTGGCATTTTGGCACACGGCCATGGTCTTGTTGTTTTTGCCGCTGTACTCGACCTTGACGTTGTCCATGGTGACGCCACTGCAGGGGATCTTGTCGGAGCATAGGAGGCTGACGGCCTCTGGGGTGGAGGAGGTGCCGGTGATGTTCTTGAAGGAGACATCCTTGACAGTGACCTTGGAGGCGCCGCTGGCGGTGCAGATCTTGTTGGGGCAGTACTTCATGTCGATGATGATCGGGTTGGCGGCGTCCTCCATCTTGATGTTCTCGTAGTGGATCTTGGAGGCGGTCAGCACCGAGTTGGCGTCCTCGTAGGCCTTGATTCGGAGGCCATTGGTGGACTTCTTGAGCGTGCAATCCTTGACCGTGATGTCCGTCACGTCCTTCTCGTCCTTGTACCGCCCCAAGCTGCCGATGCTAATGCCATGCCCTGGGCCGCAGGTGACGCCGCTGATGTTGACCTTGGTGGTCCCCGGGCCGATGGAGATGCAATCGTCACCACAGCTGATGACCGTGTTGATGATGCTGACCCCGGACGAGTCTCCCATGTGGATGCCATCCGTGTTAGGGCTGTCCCCGGGCGCAGTGATGGTCACGTCCTTGATCACCATGTCCTTGCACTGGAACACGTTCATGTGGAAGAACTTGGAGTTGAGAATGGTGATGCCAGACACCTCGCCGTTGTTCACGTAGTCCAGCACCAGCGAGTTGGGGAGGATCTTGCAGTCGTACTTCTTGGCGCATGAGTTCTTGCTCCACACGGAGGGGCCCTGTCCGTCAAGCTTACCCTTGCCGGTGATCACCAAGTTGTCCACGCGAAGGACCTCGATCCAGTTGGCCTTGTACTGGCTCAGGTCTGTGGTCGCCAGAAGGTTGCCATCCAATTGGATGGTCACATCGCCCTTGCAAGGGCCCCTGAAGTTGAGTGGGCCACACAGGTAGTCGCCCTTAGGGATCAGGATCTTCTGCTTCCCGGTGCCGCCGCATGCCGACGCCCACGCCTCCTCCAGCGCCTTGGTGTTGTCCGTCTTGCCGTCGCCGGACGCGCCCAGCTTGCTGATGTCGCACGTCCCGCCGGGGCATGCAGCGCCACCACCTGCAGCCGGAGCGGAATCCTTCGCCTCCTTCTTCCCGGCATGCGCACCACCGCAGACCAGCGCAAGGAGGAACACAGCTCTGATCATGGCTTCCTGGCTGAAGGCCATTTTGCTTTGTGTCTGTGTGTGTCTTACTCGTGTTCATGGCTATGGCGCCTATATATACCTTCTGTGCGTGCTGACGGGCTTTGTTCTCGCTTCTATGTTTGTGGCATGGTCATCGCGCGTGCTGACGGGCTTTGTTCTCGCTTCTATGTTTGTGGCATGGTCATCTGCTAATTTTAGACGACTAGGCTTCACTCCCGTCCTCTAGTTTTTCTTGGTTCCATTTTGCCAGACACCAACACTTGGTTAATTTATCTCGGAAGCGGCAGGATGTAATGAATGGAACGTTTCAGTCTCTCTGTTAAAAATAAAAGTGACCATATTAGAATATTCCTTGCAAGAGTGGCATTGCTGAACAATGTGACCAAGAATGAAGTGATTACAAAATTGGACTGCATGGGGGTGCCGAATCCACTCTTCTCTGTCTGACCAAGTATTTTGCAACTGCATGTTGACCACTGAATTAATGAAAGACCAGGGTTCATCTCTTGTTATCCCAGAAACGGGCAAGCACCATGTTGCCTCGTTAGCTTCTTCCTTGTAGAGAAAAACTCTGCAAATCCGATGGAAAGTAAGACCTGCTGAGAAGAACGAACTTTGTTCATAAATGCCCAAGTAGGATAGTGGGATGACAGCGAAGGACACAAATGTGTTAATTGAAAATTAAATCTTGGTGACATGCTTGCTAACTAAGAGAAGTCGGGATGGACGATAAAAGATGGGGACAAATGGATGGGCGGATGAGGGAACAGTGGCATGGTGATTAAGCTTAACATGAGAGCTATTTGCAGCAATTATGATGACCATGTTATTAGTGTCTTACAGGATTCTATAGATATAACAAGGTAAACCACACAAATAGTACCACTCGATTCACTTTATAATCCATTTGATCGGAGGTATAAGAATATTTTGACTTTGCATAAGCTTTGTTTGTAAAATATATGGGTTCATGTGTTTCTTTTTCAGACAAAACAACAAGTAAATATAAGAAAAACATATATAAAGTAATCTATCATCTTGAGGAGCTCAATGATGCCCAGATCTTGAGCACAATCATTCCATAAGACTTGGAGACTAAGTTCCACATTTGATCTCTTGTTGTCCTCCGTTGAGCTATTTCTGCAAGAGAGCTCTCCTTACAACTGATCGATGCTGCCCATCTTGACTGTGCCAATTGTAGCAAAATGGATATATGTGTCATTGGTTTGTTTCTTTTTTCTACTTAGTTTTGTATAAACATGTGATGGTATTATGTTTCTTATTTTTATTATACTAGTGTATTTGTGATAAGTATTCTCCTTCTTCAACTTACAAAATCAAAGACATTCATCTATTAATGTTTACTAAATTTAAAAAACATATTAGTTATTAAACAAATTCCATGCATGTATTTTTAGTGGATACTTCTTTATTCAATGTTACGCCATTTTTAAGTATCATGGCGTTGATGCTGAGACAAACTTTGCGGTCTCTACACTCTTTACATTCCGCATTATTTCTTGCACTAATTTGCTCAATTACCTTTCATAGAATTTCCATGTGTAGAATTACCTCGTGATAAAGCTATTGAGCGGTAGAGATAAAAATAAATAGATAAACCTAGTGGACATTTAGATAGAATTTGGAACAGGTTTTTATATGTGCTTGGAGTCTTAGTTTTTAGAAAACTTAACTCACCCCCCTCTTAAGGTGTCACGGTCCCGTCAGGGTGTGTGCAGCAAGGGACTTCATAAGCGTAGCCACATGAGAACCATGGATGTCGCCGATTCTGTATCCAATGAGGAGCACGACAAGGGAAAAATCCTCAGTGTATGTCGTGCTTGGGTAGCAATGTGAGAAGATAAAGGGGTGCGTGCAGTGGTGTGGGATGGTGAGAGGAGACAAGATACTATGGGTTGATGTAACACCCTAGTTTTGAATTTACTAGGTTTTTAAATTTTTTCTAAAATTTGTTAGAATAAAATAGAGAGTGTGTACAATTATTTTAAAGTAAAGCAATATTTTATAAATATTAAATTCAATCAATATAGGTTACATATATAAGGTGGTTGTTGCATTCATGCTCTTGCATAGTTTCGTTGTTTGGAAAAGTGTGGATTTCAAAACCTTTATAAAAATTCGAGTAGAGTTCGTTAATGTGTTTAAGCTTAAGGACTAATATTTCTGGAATGTATATTTAAAGGGCCAAATAATATTTTAGGGCTTTGACCATTTTCTTTTCCCCTCTCTTTCCTTAAGTTTAAATTCTAAACCTAAAACCCTACTATGAAACTAGGCCAATTTCGGCCCCTACACCATCCCCACCCGGCCCAAATCCCCTCCTCCCCTCCCCCTTCTCCCTTTTCTCCTGCGGCCCACAATCTCCCTCCCGCACGGCCCACGGAAGCCCAGCCCTCTCCCTCTCCTCCCGCAATGCCGAAGGCGCCCAGCGCCCAGCTGCTTTCTCCCCCACCCGCTGACACACGGGGCCCACCCGTCAGCCTCTCCCCTCCCCCTCCTATGCTTCCTCTGCCCACCCGCCGCGCCGCCGCCGCGCATCACCGCAGCTCGCGCTAGCGCTACCTCGGCCCCACCCGCAAGCGCCCACGCAACGCCTCTCTTTGCCCCCCTCTTAATTGCCCCGGCCCATTTCCCCCACCCCGCCTGCACGCATCAAAGGCGCGTGATGGCCATTACCGGCCATCAAGGCCACGACCGCCTGCCAGGCCCAAATCCCCCGGCACACGAGCTCCTCCACCCCTACAAAGGCCCCACGACGAGCTCCAAGCACCCCCCTTTGCCCCTCACCAAGCCTCGCGCGCTGCCGTGCCGTCATCTCCGTGGAATCAGCGCCGCCGCCTCTCATGGTGAGCCTCGGTCGTCGCCCCGGTCTCCACCGTCGCTCCTTCTCTCTCTCCCTCTCTGCTTCCCTCACCCGCGCAGGAGCTCCAGGAGACCACCGGGATGCCAAGATGCGCGAAGCCGAGGCCCGAAGCACGTCCCCCACGCGCACCCGTGACCCTATCCGCTCCGCGCCATCGACGACCCGCCTCCACCACGAAATCGACGACTTGATCACCCTAGGAAGGTTCGCCATCTCCTCCTCTAGCTCTGGGACAAAACCGCATGCGAAACGGAGCACCGTAGCGCTTGGGCCACCCGACTCCGGCGAGCCGCCGCCGCGAACCACCCAGCGCCGCCGTCGGGCCTCGTCGCCGGCAACCAAAGCCAGGCGGCGCAGCGCCAGCCGCTTGATCGGCAGCGGGCGGCCATGATTAAATCGTGGCGTACCCCTTCGCGTTTTAAATCCACGTCGTCCATCATGAGATCAACCGCTCAGATCGGTCCTTGACCCAAGTCAATCGACCGGCCTGGCTGTTTTGCGCCTAGGCCCCCGCAGAACCTAGTTTTTACGTCGCCTGTGCACCGAGTCTAGGAAAACTTGCTTTCTAGCCCTTGTTGTCTATGTTAATTATGTTTAGGCCCCTACTCAGTGTAACTAGCATATAAACCCTTGTATTTTCACTGTTTTACAGCATTTGTTTACTGAACCTTGTACATTTCACATTATAGACCTTGCAACTTTCTGAAAATTATATTATAGCCCTTGTTAACTAATAAAAATGTAAAATCCTATTTGAACCTTGTTTAAAATGCTTTGTTGATGTCATAATTTCTTATATGATGTCATTAATTAGTTATTTTATTCTGAAAATATCATAATCCTTGACAACGCTATAAAAATTAGTTTTAGCTTATATAAATACTTTTAGGTGCTAATAAAATTCCAAAAAATAGTTAAATCACGTTCTAGCTCATAGCTTTTGCGTCCTAGCTCTGTTTTAGTCCGTTCTTGTTGCGATGGTCCTCTTTTTGCGTGGGCTATCGTTTACAAGCATAGTTTCACGATGGTCATGTTTTATAAAATTAAATAAAATATTAAATTAATTAATTACCTTTCAACCAGCTTTCTAAATAAAACTTGTTTAGGATTATACACCGGCTTTCGATATATTCGTGTTAATTTGAATAATGTCAACATAAATATATTTTTAATTTGTAACTTGTTTAGTTCAACACGACACGTTGTCATAATTCGATTAGACTATTTCACATGTCTTTTATTTCAAGATAAACAATTAAATGGCTTAATCTAAATGCAAACATTTGTAAATAAAATATGACTAGGATTTAATTTGCTTTTGAATTAAAATAATTTGAATAAAATTCAACATGGGCATTTCTTTGAAATATCCTTTACACATGCTTTCTTAAATTGAAATAAATGCAGCTCATAGTTGTTCCTTTTGTATATAATTCAAATGTTCGTTAGCTTTATCTTTTCAAGCGTAGCTTCATTTTAAGCGCTTGTCGTGCCTTTTACATTCGTTGTAGCCAGTGTTAGCTAGCGGTATATTTTCGAAAACTATTTTGTTATTGCTTGGTGTATTGTTCTTAGTTGTGCATGTATGTTATTTTCAGTTGATTTGTTTACGTTGAGGAACGCTTCTGAGCAGGGAGACTTTGGAAAAGAGGCAAGTGTCTTGATCATCTTGACTCTTGCGCCTTTATTATTTTACATGTTATCACCTTATATTTATGCTTCTTGCATTAGATGTCAATTTGATGGGAATCCTATATAGGCTATTTACTAGCTTTTTCATGACATTCCTTGAAGCCTTTAGAGGTACCTTTTTATGGGTAGCATATGCTTAGCTTGCTCAACATGGGATGGGTTATAATTAATCTTGATTAATGAATTATGCAACATTGGGTTTGGTAATCTTTTTAGCAACCTGGAATCCTTAGGTGGCTCAGGCAAGATGGGTTTGTTGCGAGGTTGTGAAGAGATGGTTGTTGCCTGAGCCAAGGTTAATAAGGATTGATCTGTGGAGTGACCACCCAGGACAACAGTACAACCATGAGAACTAGATGGGCAATGGTCTTGGCTATGTGACTAGGGGAAATCGGGAAATCCAGTGGTCTGCGTTAAGCTGTTGGGGCTGGGGTGGACTCAAGCACGACACAATGATGGGTACCCGAACCCTGAGTGGATTAATGCGCGCTGGTGAACCTAGTAACGGCCTCGTAGTGCACCGCGTAGCACTCACATCTCGGAAATGTGAGGGGGGTTAGCTGCCCCCAGCGAATGGTGAGACACGACTCATGGTGAAAGTGTACAACCTCTGCAGAGTGTAAAACTGTTATAACAGCCGTGCTCACGGTCAAGAGCGGCCTGGACCCTCACATGGTTAGTTGGTTGGGTGGACTACAGTTGTGGATAACTATGGGTTGGTTAGTTATATGTGGGTTTAACCTTAAGTTGGATGTGGTTTGGGAAGCCTGAATATTATTAATCTTAGGTGCTTAATTAAAACTTGACCAACTAAAATATGAGCTTTGCAGTCCACCTAAATAGCCTTCCTTGTTCATAAGCCCCTCATGTCATATATTTCCCCCACTTGCGGAGTACACACCTCCAGGTGTACTCACCCTTTTCCTTTGAACCCCCTGTTGTGTCTCCCCCTGCTACTACTCAGATAGTGTTGAGAAGACTTGGAGAAGGAGCCATTTGTGAAGACTTGGAGTCCTAGGCTGGCGTGCCCCCGGTCGACGTTCCTGCGGATTATGGAGCCCTCCTTCACGATTCGATTTATGAATGTGTAATTTTGTTTAAGACCCTTTGGTCATTTTGTAAATATTATACATTTTGTAATTGATATTGTTCTATTATTCACTTATGATGTCACTTTATGCATGAATTTTGATCCTGGGCATGCATAAAGGGTACGTTCGGTTTTGTCCTTAAAACCGGGCGTGACAGTTGATTAGATGAAACATCATGTATTCTTTAAAAAAACGTTACAATGTACGACAGCAGTGTGGGTCAATGAGAAACATGACAAAGGAGAGATCCTCAGTTGATGCCATGCCCGGGAATGACAGTGGGTATGTGAGTGACGTGAGAAGACGAAGGGATGCGTGCGGCATGCGGGATGGTGGGAGGAGATGAGGTACTATGTGTTGATTAGGTAAAACATGATAGGTTGTTTAGAAAAAAATTAAAATGTACTAAAGTACTATGGGTCGACAAGTTGTACAATAAAGGAGAGATCCTCGGTGTGTGCCGTGCTCGGTGTTGACACCTAAAATTGGCAGGGCTGTGCAAACCGGTCTGATCGGTGTGCACAAACCGGTCAGACCAGTTTGGAAAACATTGTTAAAATGTAGATTGGACATCACCATTACGTAGCCCTCGTCGAGACGATCAAGATGCATACGTCGAACACTTAAGTTGGACTTCGGATGAGAGAGTTATGACTTCGGCAACATCTGCACTCGGGAAAAGAGGTCAGACCGGTTTTTAAGCTATAATTCGAGTAGGTTTAGGTTTTCTGATGTAATCCCATATTGTAGCTGAGTCATGAGGGGTAAGACTTCCCTGGCCTATAAATATAAAGGCTAAAAGGCCGGTTGAGTAATCCACAATCGAATCAAACATTACCTTTACCTTTTACCTCAAACCCTAATCTCTTCCAACCTCCATGCTGCTCGTCTGCTGATCTCCGCAACCAGAGATGACATCCTAAGGCTCGCTGGTCAACCTAGGACCTAGGACCGGGTGAGAGCTTCGACAGTCTTTGCTAGTTTGCTCGTAAACTATTCGTTCTTCGCCACGTAAGTGTGTTGGTTATCTCTTTGCCGGTTTTCTCCTAAACCTTGCCGTCCTCCAACACGTAAGCTTGGTAGTTACCCTCACGAACAGTCGATTCCAGCGAAACCCTAGAAACCGGTCAGACCGGTTAAGCAAACCGGTCAGACCGGTTTGTGTGAACTTGCCGCTCTTCAGTTTGTTTCAAGTACTCTTGTGTGTTGACCGAGATTTGCGTCAACACATTTTGGTGACTCCGCTGGGGAACGATAATTCTGGTTATTAAAACAACCGAATTTTTCTACCCTAGCCGTATACTTAATTGATCTATTATTTTGATTCGCCACTATAGTTGCATCTGATCTTTTGGGACCGATTGCATCTATACTTGTGACTTTGCGTCAGGTTCCTCAAACCGATTGCATTGTGTTTTGCTTGCTGCTTCATATTGAAGATTAAAGTAGAAGCAAAGTCTTGGTCATTGATTGCTTGGATTATCTTGAATATCTGGATTTATCACAAGACTAGAAGCATCAAGACCTATTATGGCGGGCTATCCATATACTTCACATCAGTTGAACTACAATGGTTCCGAGTTACAATTTGCAAATACATTACATATGTATAATAATTATTTTGCAAGTACCATGAATTCTCATGTTGATGTTGCTAGATATGATACTAGTAGGCATATTGCATCAGCTAGTAATTGTTCAGATGGAGTTACTTATGCACATTATAATTCTGAATTTTTGATGCAAAAGCCATTGCCAAATAATATGCATGATTTAAATTTTAATGCTACTAGCAACATACAACATTATCCTAACACATCAGCTGCAGAACAAATCACATGCCGATGAACAATTATCAAGGCCAAACTAACATAGTGAGTTCGGCCAATCTTTATGAGACATCATGTGCTAATGATTTTAATACTGTTCAGCAAGGTGTTTCATATGCTTATTCATCGGCAACAAATTCAGAATATTTGACTCAAAGCATGCCGATGAATGAGAAAATTGGCCATACTAATTTTAGATATCCGGTCAGTTATTCTCAACCATCATATGATACACAACAAGTACCTCAAGTGAATGTTGCATCTACGTTTTCAGCACAACATGCAAGTGCTAATAATCATGATTTGACTCAAAATGCTTATGATAACTCTAGCCAAATTGATGAAAATTCAGCAAGGACACATGCTCTTCTTGAGAAGTATATCAACTTATTTCATCATAATAATAAGAAGAATGATTCAGATTTGACTAAAAGTTCGGTAGTTACAACAACTGAACAATCTGGGTCTGTTCAAATAAAAGAAATAAGCTTGGTTGTACAAAATCTTGTCTGTAACAAGAAAGCAGTTGTGCTTGAATTCCCACATGAAGTTGTGTATTTGTCTAGCGATTATTCTGTTATCAATAAATGTCAACTCATGGCTGGGAAGAGTTCATCCAATCAAAATGTTGAAGACCATGGCATTGGAGGCAAAAAGGAGGCACTGACATATCACGACTTGGTGATTCCCAGCAAATTTGGGAAAACCGGTCTAACCGGTCCTATAATCAAGTCTGACCGATTTCTACAGAAAGTAACTATTGTGGGCTGCCATCAAGAGAAATACGACACCATCTATATCAAGGTTCCACGCCTCTCCAAAATTTTCAGCAAGGTATGCTTTGCAAGTAACTCCCAATCAGATCATGCATTTTAAGTTAATTCATCTACTAGTGGTGCTATTATGAATACTTCTAAAAGATCGATTGAGGATGGTAATTTACTTGCTAGTAATGTCATACCTTCAGATTATGTCGGCTATTGTAATGTAAAAGTTAGAAAGGCCGATAACAGCAAGATTTTGACATTTAAAATTTCTCCATCATCATTGCCAAAGTTTTTCTCTACATGGTTTACTTATGGTAATTCTGGGATTAAAAATAAGAAACCAAAACCGAAAAACATTGTGGAATCCGACGATGATATAGTGATGAACTCTAAAGCATCGGATGTGAGAAGCACAAGAAAAAGTATAGCTGAATGGATTAATGAGAAATCTAAGCCATTCGTTTGCACAACCTTAAAACCTTCTCCACAAAAGCATCGGTTAGAGAAAATAAAATATACTTTCAATTTCACTTTGTGTGATGATTTATTTGATATATTGCTGGAGAAGAATTTTATTAAATCTTTTGATCACAAAGTCTTGTTGTCATCTCTTGATGCAAAGGAGCGAGATTATTGCAAGTTGCATAATTCATTTGATCATAGTATTAAGAATTGCAACATGTTTCGCCAAATTATACAATCGGCCATTAACTCCGGACGATTGAAATTTGCTCATGCATAAGAGAATGACCGGTTGGAATCAATTGGTCTTGATGATAAGATACAAAATTGGCCAACATCGGCCAGTTTATGTAACAAGGAAAATATTGGTAAAAAGGAAGATTCTAAGCTCTCAAGTAGTATAGAAGACATTGTCCAAATTGAAGATGTTTCAGAGGACGATGAGCTTAATAAAAATCTAGAAAATACTGGGGGACAAACATGTTCTTCACAATCGGAACAAGAACCGATTACTCCTGTTGTGCTGACAAGACCGGTTTGCTCAACCGGTCAGACTGGTTTTGATCAGGGACACCCAGAAATATTGTAGTCAGGGTGTCTTAAGATGAATGGAAGTAAAGACCATGTTAAGCACAATGGTAAAAGGCCGAAGCTCACTTTTGATGAACTTCTGGCTAAATATCAAAAAAGAAAATAAGGCCAAGCGTGCTAATCAGTCAAATGGTGATAAAATATGAAGATCACCTCCTAAACATAATTCTGGGAATTGGAATTGGCAAAGAAAGAGTTTTAATCCAGCAGCACCATATTCTTCTTTCAGTCCATCAATACCAGTTCCATATGCTCCGCATCCCGCTAATTTTTATCCTTACTCATCACGGGGGTGGAATGATTCGTGGGCACATACTCCTTCATATTTTAGGCCATATCATGTAGTACTCCTTCATATTTTAGGCCATATCATGTAGAGTATGCAGCTCCAAAAAAATCATCATATGAAAGACAACCTTATGTTAAAAATGACTGTTTTGACCATGTAGAGAATGCAATTGGGGGAAACACCACACCCAATCAGGGGGGTGACCTTTCATATATATAGCCAATGTGGCTTGTGTTACAAGGAAACAATCCTAGTCAATCCTAGTACATGGTAAGCCTATCAGCTATATATGGTAAGCTACAAACAGCTATACATTTCCTAATACCCGTCTGCAGTCGCAGCGGGAGGAGTGCGGACGCAAAGACTGGACCTAAACTCGGTGAAGAGCTGTACAGGGAGGCCCTTGGTCATGATGTTAGCGAACTGATGAGCGGAGGGAACATGAAGAACCCGGACCTGTCCAAGCGCCACCTTCTCGCGGACGAAGTGGATGTCGATCTCGATGTGCTTCGTGCGACGGTGGTGGACGCGGTTGGCCGCCATGTAGACGGCACTCACGTTGTCACAATAGACAATGGTGGTGGAGGCGAGGGGAAGATGGAGCTCCTGGTGCAGTTGGCGTATCCAGCAACACTCAGCGACGGCGTGAGCCACTGCGCGGTGCTCCGCCTCGACGCTGGACCTTGATACCGTGGTCTGACGCTTCGATGACCACGAAATCAGGTTGTCGCCGAGAAATACGCAGAAGCCGGAAGTCGAGCGCCAGGAGTCCGGACAGCCAGCCCAGTCGGCGTCGGAGTAGGCAGTCAGACTGTCGACGGGGCCGGTGCCGATGTGGAGGCCGGAGGAGAGTGTGCCCTTCACGTAGCGCAGGATGCGCTTGACCAAAGTGAGATGAGGCTTGCGAGGGTCGTGCATGAAGAGGCACACCCGCTAGACGGCATACGCTAGGTCGGGGCGAGTCAGGGTGAGGTACTGAAGAGCACCCACCAAACTCCTGTAGTCAGAGCTGTCAGAGGCAAACAGCGGGGCACCATCCGAAGCCGATAGCTTTGCCTGAGTATCAACAGGGGTCGCCGTAGAGTGACACTCAGCCATGCCGGCGCGCTGGAGAAGGTCCACGGCGTACTGTCGCTGGGACAGAAACATGCCGTCAGACGAGCGCGTGACGGAGATGCCGAGGAAGTGGTGCAGGTCACCGAGGTCAGTCATGGCGAACTCAGAGGCAAGTTTGGCCATGATCTGCTGAAGCAGCGTCGAGGACGAGGCGGTGAGGATGATGTCATCGACGTAGAGGAGCAAGTAGGCGGTGCTCGCGCCCTCTTTGAGCATAAAGAGGGAGGTGTCGGAGGCCGAGGCGACGAAGCCGAGCTGTCGAATGAAGGTGGCGAACCGCTGGTACCACGCTCGCGGCGCCTGCTTGAGTCTGTACAAGGACTTCTACAGGTGGTAGATGTAGTCAGGAGCAGCAGGGTCGACGAAGCCAGGCGGCTGCTGGCAGTAGACAGTCTCGTCGAGGTGGCCGTGAAGAAAAGCATTCTTCACGTCGAGCTGGTGAATGGGCCAGGCACGGGAGGTGGCGATGCTAAGAACAGCCCGGATGGTCGCCGGTTTGACCACCGGGCTGAACGTCTCATCGTAGTCGATGTCGTGCTGCTGGGAGAAGCCGCGGATGACCCAGCGCGCCTTGTGCCGAGCAAGAGTACCGTCGGAGTGGTACTTATGCTTGAAGATCCACTTCCCGGAGACGACATTGGCACCAGGCGGTCGCAGGACAAGACGCCAGGTGCCGTTGTCGATCAGGGCCTGGAACTTATTGGCCATGGCCGCGCGCCAGTTCGGGTCGGCAAGCCCGCTGCGGTAGTTCGACGGAACCGGCGACGGGATGATGGCGGCCAGCCCCTTCTACTCTACGCGCGGGATGACTCCAGACTGTGTGCGAGTCACAGGTCTGGGGTGCTCCGGTGGTGCAGGCATAGGGGTGGGTGCTAGCGGCATAGGAGGGGCGCTGGCGCTCGAGGTCGGCGAGAGTAGACCAGCAGCGGCGGTGCTAGAGGCGCCAGAGGGGGTCCGGGCCCAGGGTCGGGCCCGCCCGGAGACACAGGTCCTGGCGGGGGCACTGGACCACGCCCGCCCAGACCTGAGGAAGTCGGTGGTGCTGACGGGGGCACATGACCACGCCGGTCAGTACCATCGCTGGTGACCGGCGGTGCAGCTGCTGTAGCGCCGAGAGCTGCATGGTTAGTAGAACAAGGCACCAATACCGCGTCATCGTCTAGTAGAAAGTCGAGCGAAATACTAGTAACTGGAGAAGTCCAAACATCACAATGTAATAACTGAAAAGGTGCAGTAGTCTATGACACAAAAGAACTGAACGGAAGGCAAACATGTTTTCCTAACTGACATGAGTGGCAAATGCAACGTTCTATCTTATTACAAGAAATGGAACTAATTTTATTAAGACTGGCGAGGGCTGCTGGACCGGGGTGGCCGAGGTGCTGGTGCCACAGTGAAGCGGACACAGCAAGGAGGCTGGAAGCAGAGGTGGGTGCGGCTGCCGACAAGGTGTAGAGATCTCCATCGCTATTGCAGCAAAGAATCACGCGACCCGTCCGAGTGTCCTTGACAGAGAAACCGAAAGCGTCAAATTCAAACGAACAATTATTATCGCGAGTGAATTGCCTAACGGAAAGAAGGTTTCAGACAATGGAGGGGACGACAAGAATATTTCTAAGAGCGAAATTAGACATGCTGGTGGAAAGAGTAGAGTGACCCCTAGACGTGACTGGTATAGAAGTGCCATTGCCTACTATTATGGAAGAAGAAGATGGAGGGAGGCGGTGGGTCAGTATACCATCATTTGACGTCATATGGGCAGATGCGCCGGTATCCACCACCCATGGGGAGCCTCCTTGCATTGACATCTGCTGCAGCACCACGATGAGGCCAGCCTGATCCCAAGATTGGGATGGGGCCGGGGCCTGCTGTGGCTGGGAGAAGTGCAGGAGGGCATAGGCGGTGTGGGCCTGGGGGGTGGGGCCCAAGAGGTCGGGCGCGTGCCACCCCTAGCCACCCCAGCCTGGGCCGGCCTACCCGCCCCGCGGCCCAGCCCAGGGGGACATGCACACCCAGGGACCAGCGGCGGGAGCCGGTCCCCGGAAGGGCGCGCCGCCAGCACCGTAGAACGAGCCACCGCCGCCGCCGCCGTAGTAGGGCTTCTTGCCGCCGCCGCCGCCCTTCTTCTGCCACTTCTTCTTGCCGTCGGTCTATGACGGCTGCTGCTGCTGGGGGCCGGCGCTGGATCCCGAAGGGACGAAGCGGCAGCCGAAGTTGGTGCAGAGCAGAGGATGTCGTGACCTTCTCCTCGTTCGACAGGCGCAGCTCCTTCAGATTGAGCTGGTTGCGCGCGTCGGCGAGGGTGAGGACCGACGAGGCAGCGATCTGGTCCGCGATGCCGGAGTATTTCTTGTTGAGGCCTTTGAGCAAAGTGAGCACCAGAGTGGGATCTGGAACTTCGTGGCCGGCGTCGCGGAGGGCATCGGCGGCGAGCTGAACCCAGTGGCAGTAGGTGTCGATGGAGTCATCGCCTTGAGTCATCGAGTGAACTGGTGCCTAGAACTGGTTGTGGATCGCTATCCAGATCTGGTGCGTTGTCTGCTCGGTGGAGTTCATGGCGAGGTCAAGGACGGTGTCGGAGACGGAGCTGAAGAACCAACTGCGGATGCAGTAGTCCGCCTGCAGCCAGGCGGCGTCGTCGGGGCGAGGAGGGGAGCCGTCGATGTGCGCCATGAGGCCAAACTTGCCGCACATTGCCTTGAAGGCCGATGACCACTTGGAGAAGTTGGACTACTTCATCTCCAGGGTCATGGGCACGTGTGTCTTCACGTTGATGGTGGCATAGGGGATGGTGAAGACAGCTACGGGCCCAGAGGTGGCCGGCGGCGATGGAGCCGCCGTGGTGGACTCGCCGGTGCCTGACATGGCAGCCGGCGGCTAGTAGATTGGATCAGGGAGAGGCAGCGGAAGAGGGGGGAGAGAGGAAGGTAACCGAATTAGGGGAGAACCCAGACTCGTGATACCATGTAGAGAATGCAATTGGGGGAAACACCACACCCAATCAGGGGGTGACCTTTCATATATATAGCCAATGTGGCTTATGTTACAAGGAAACAATCCTAGTCAATCCTAGTACATGGTAAGCCTATCAGCTATACATGGTAAGCTACAAACAGCTATACATTTCCTAATAGACCATAAATATTGATCTAGAGTTCAAAATAAGAAAAAGGTTGTCAAGCAGATTTATGTAGTGAAAAATGATGGTCGCAAAGCTACAAGTTCAGATCTGAATACAATTGCTGAAATGCCGATTAATGTGTTAAAGACTTCGACTATTAATGGCAATGAAAAGAAAATTTCAGCTATTGATATTCCAAATACTAAATCTAGGCAAAAGAGGTTAAAGGAGCCGAACATTAAGAAGAAGTTGTCGCGGTCCAAAGCTCAAGCACAGCCGAGGCATTTACTCGGTTCATCAGGTTGGCAAAAAAAGAAGCTCCAGAGACTTAGTGCCCAAGAGCTAAAAGAAAAAGGTATGGCGTGAGTTCCTAAAGGAAGCATTCAAACTCAAGACGAAGATGATGTTTGCACTGAAGTTACAATGCAATTAAAGAATAATAGAAGGTCCAAGAGACGATCTTCAAATATAAGGTTTGCACCGAATCATCAAAATTATTGGTCAGTGCATCATCCATTTGGTTCACAAATGCCATATGCGCCTGTGTTTTGGATTCATCCATGAATATGTTTGGTTATTCTCCATGCTCTTATTTTGATCCTTGGACGTCATGTGGGTCTTTATATCAAGGAGGGTTATCACCAAATTATTATACCTATTGATTAATTTCAAAAAGCCGAAATATTTAATTTCTAGAGATGGTTTTATTCTGGATTTTATATATCTCTGTACACTATTTTGTCTATACATATTCTTATGGATGAATTTACAGTGGATGATAATTTCTTGGCAACATATACGGCCGATGAATGTCTTTGATCATCGTCCTAAAGTGTTAAACTTCCCGATAAGATATCACCTGATTATTTTAATGCTCGGGGGCAAGAAAGTTCATCAAAAGAAAGTTGACCAGCTGATCAGGAGAAACCGGTCAGACCGGTTTCCAAACCGGTCAGACCGGTTTGTCCCAGGATTAATAGAATGAGCATTTTTTCCTTATGGATTTGATATTCGTTTTGGATCGGCTTGAAAGAGTTCTCAAGGCATTGGTGTTGTTTTTGTTTCATCAAATGATGTTATAGCCGGTTTAAACATTTTATATCAATATTTAGGCCGAATATGAAGTTTTGTATTCGAGCTAGAAATCTTGTGATCCATAGGTGTGAAATAGGCAAAAGCATTTGGTAATTCAATATTGATAAGTGCAGCAAGTGCTTACGTTGAACTGATGCTTATTTGGTTCACAAAAGGAGTATCATAAAGATGCCTAGATGTGATATCTTGCTTTGATGAATTTGTCATTTACCATATACCTAGAGATGTTGATAACGAAGCAAATATTTTGACATAGTAAACATCTGGCTATATGATTAGAAAAGATCAATTTCATATCAAAAGGCCGATGTTCGTTGGTATTAAAGTGCACTCTCTGGACAAACCGGTGCAACCGGTTTGTGAGACCGGTCTGATCGGATTTCATGATCGATTTGACACATCATAATGCAACTGAGTTGAGGAGCATTGCAAAGACCCATTGTTTTCATAATGATTTAGTCGATTTTATACATATGTGGTGAAGATGGTTCTAGCCATTGTATCAAGTATTTATAACCGAGGTGGTGTGTACTCGGGTTTGTATCACTCATTCATCATGGGCAAATGAAAACAACAAAGATGATATTGCTATACTGGTTAGTACCAAGTAATATGGCCGATGAAGCTTTATTGATTTTAGAATAAATACATAGATGATGTACTATTATTAGTCATCGGTCTTCTATGATTTTTGGTCAAAATAGATGTTTCTTGATACGCAAGCTTTACCAAGAAACATGGGGCATATGTTGACACCCAAAATTGGCAGCACTGTGCAAACCGGTCTGACCAGTGTGCACAAACCGGTCATACCGGTTTGTATAACATTGTTGAAATTCAGATTGGACTTCACCATTGCGTAGCCCTCATCGAGACGATGAAGATGCATATGTGGAACACTTAATTTGGACTCCGGATGAGAGAGTTATGACTTTGGCAAGATCTGCACTTGGGAAAAGAGGTCAGACCGGTTTGCAATCCGGTCAGATCGGTTTTTAAGCTGTAATTCGAGTAGGTTTAGGTTTTCTGATGTAATCCCATATTGTAACCGACTCATGAGGGGTAAGACTTTCCCGGCCTATAAATACAAAGGCTAAAAGGCCGATTGAGTAATCCACGATCGAATCAAACATTACCTTTACCTTTTACCTCAAACCCTAATCTCTTCCAACCTCCATGTTGCTCGTCCGCTGATCTCCACGACCAGAGATGACGTCCTAAGGCTGGCTGGTCGACCTAGGACACGCTGGCGACGTTCACACCCTGACGGGGTCCCTCCCGGGTGAGAGCTTCGACAGTCTTTGCTAGTTTGCTCGTAAACTAGTCGTTCTTCGAGACGTAAGTGTGTTGGTTCTCTCTTTGCTTGTTTGCTCGTAAACCTTGCTGTCCTCCAACACGTAAGCTTGGTAGTTACCCTCACGAACAGTCGATTCCAGCGAAACCCTAGAAACCGGTCAGACCGGTTAAGCAAACCGGTCAGACCGGTTCGTGTGAACTTGCTCCTCTTCGGTTCGTCTCAAGTACTCTCGTGTGTTGACCGAGATTTGCGTCAACACCCGGGAGCAACGACAGGGATGCGAGCAACATGAGAAGATAAAGGGTTGCATGCGGTGGTACAAGCCGAGGTACTATGGGTTGATTAGATGAGGGGCACGACAAACGAGAGATCCTCGATGGACGTCATGCCCGGGAACAACGGCAGATCAACGATGGGAATGTGAGCGATGCAATAAGATGAAGGGCGCGTGTGGAGATGTGGGACGGCGAGAGGTGACGAGGTACTACATGTTGATTAAATGAAACATCATGGGTTCTTTATAAACTTACAACGTACTAATGCATTGTGGGTTGATTCCCATAAACATTAGGGGGATTTTTTGTAAAATTATGATGTACCGAAAAATCAATCGTTGCTTTATTATTAGGTAAAGATTATATGCCAATGCTAAATCCACAATATTTGTCTCATCATATAGCACATATATATGGTCTCCATCCCAATGTCACCTTTTAATTAGAGTAAAATACACCATCGGTCCTCAAACTTGTCCCGAGGTGTCATCTAGGTCCCCGAACTCTCAAAATGCATATTTGAGTCTCATTTAAGCAAGTTCAGGGACTCAACTATGCATTTTGAGAGTTTGGGGACCTAGATGACACCATGAACCCAGAGACATCGGATGTTGAATTAAACTACCAACAATTCTCATGGTTTCATCCTTTCATTAATGGCTGACAATTACTAGTTATACATAGTCTTATGTCTAGCTTATAAAAAAATATGTCTTCCCTACAAAAAAAACACAAAAATAAAAATCTGCTCTATTACATAAAGTAAAAATCATATGATACAAAATCCTTCAGAATTAGACTCCATAACTATCTGGTCACCAAATTGAAGAGTACAGATACACGAACTCAATTCAGAAACACTTATATGTAGACCATGCATGCAACTGAAGTGATAGTATCACACAAAGTCAGTGCTAGGTACTGCATGCTGGTGCTGGCAGCTTTTTAGATATTTACAAGGACTAAGAATAAGTCTACTTCAACCCTTGACCTATTGTCATATTTGTCTAGTTAACCCTCCCACCTATGAAGTGATAGTAAAAGACTTTTCTATTTATTTTAATAGTAATTACGGCGCTGAAATCAAAATTTGACTGCTACAGATCCTGCAATCTATAACACTTGACTTTTTAAAAATATAAGTTAAAATAGTTTAAACTATATGTCTTGAAATTGGCTGCCTAAAATCTAAATCATATGTTTTCCATTTTATTTTTCTTACTTCGGTGCTTAAATATGGCCCCGCTTGTGGGATATGGGTACCCCTGGGCCCATTGTCAGACCAGACTACGGCGGCCAGGGCCCACATCTGACAGGCTTGTGGGCCGAGCCCTAGGCAGCCCACACGGGCACCCCGACTTGGAGAACAAGTTTGATGAAGACCCGGTGGGCGACTCGTCCGGATATCCAGGGATATTCTGTTGTAACCGACCTGGCTTAGAGTCCTGGTCGGAGCCAAGTAGGTTTAGATGGAAACCGACTTGTAAACCCTAGTCCGTCAACCCTATATAAGGCGGCCTAGGGCACCCCCACGAGGGACATCCCGATCAAGCATCGCATCGAACCATACAAGCAATACAAACACCACCACCGACACATGACGTAGGGTATTATACCTCCGGGTAGCCCGAACCTGTCTAAATCAGTGCCTCCTGTGTACCATCAAGTCACTAATTCATCAATCGCCCCTCCTACAAATCAACCACTCGGGTACCCCCAGGTGGATTGCCGGTACTAAGGTCCGACAGTTGGTGCACCAGGTAGGGGTAGATTGGTGAGCTTTTTCGATTCGAAAACACCGCTGGCTTGATGGCAGATCAATCCGACATCGTCTTCCCGGCGGACGTTAGCAACAGCCCCAAGCACCTTCCGGGATGCAGCTTCTTCGCCGACTCCAGCGACTCAAGCTCCACCAACATCAACTTGACGCCGGTGGACTCGACTTCAACAACCCCGGGGACTCCCCCCGACGTGCCAGATCAGCTCATGCAGCAGATCGAGCAGCTCAGCGTCCGGGACCGGATCCCAGATCTGCTTCCCCGGCGCCGAGTCCCTTACCCCGATGAGATCGTCGACGGGCTGAATCGCATCAACGACACGCTCGCTGAATGCATCGCCATGTCCGAGCGGGCGTTAGGCCGCTCCGGGAACACGTTCCCCCACGGGCTGAAGAACGCGGCTGCCGACTACTCCGGTCGGCTCCCGCACCGCGAAACCCAGATCCAATCTGGAAACCCGCCCGAACCCACCCAGTTTCCGGACTGCGGTGAATTCCAGGTTGCCACGACCGTACTCGGATCTCCCGAGAACTCGGCAGATGAGGCATCAAGCCGCACCTCACGACATGATCGCGAGGTACTCGTATCTGAAGACCAAGACGCTCCAGAGCACGAGACCGTGTCCGCGTGGCAACGCCGTATAGATGCAAACAACAACAGAGCTCAGCGCCGCCAGGCCGAAGCAGCCAACGCGGACACAGATGGCGACCCACGCGACGAAGAGCTGGATCCCTTGGACCCACGTAACCTGGAACGTGAGTTCTAACGGGCACGCACCGACTTCCTCACCCCATCCGCAGCGATTGCAGCATGTGTTGTCGAGCTGGCGCACATGGCGGCCACCCTAGAGGCGGCCCGAGTCAGAGCCCGGCTAGCTGTTGCGCAAGATCTCCATCAGCAAAACAAGCAGGCCAGATCAAGATCTAGCCGCTCGCGCTCAAGCAGATCAAGTTCCCGCAGGACCGGACACAGCAGATCCGATCGGGAACAGCGCCGACCTAGATCCCCAACCCTGGAAACCATCCCAGAAGAGGTAGATCAGGAACGCATGGCGGACAACCGACTAGACGGCACCCTCGGAATCGCCACGGTGACGGCTATAGGCGGAGTAACTATCGCCGCAACGACGAAGACCTTCGCGACCGGCTTCATAGGCCGGACCGCGATGTACGAGCAGAGCTCAACAACCGGCATCGCGAGCGTGACGCAGCCGAGCTAGAGCGCTGTGAGCGGTACGACCGAGATTACGGTCGGCTCGAGCTCCGAGCTAATCGCTCCGAGTACTCCGACGTCGATGATCATCGCGCACGCCGCGAGCTGGATGAGCGCGATCGCTATGATCGCCGATACGGCTCACCTAGAGCCCGCGATCGCTGTCATGATGGAGGCAACGATAGATTCGGCGACGACGACTTCGAGATTGAAGGCTTCCAGGCCTTCACCAAGCGCCTCCGCAAGGTCCAGTGGCCGGACACCTTCAAGCCGGCCATGGTCGAGAAGTTCGACGGACGCTCTGACCCCAAGCTCTGGATCCAGACGTACATCACAGCAGTCCGGGCCACACGCGGCAACACGGACCAGGCGGCAGCCTACTTCCCGGTCATGCTAGGGAAGACGATGCTCCTGTGGCTCTCGGGACTCCCGGAGAACTCCATCGATAGATGGGCGCAGCTCTGCAAAGTCTTCACCGAGAACTACCAAGCCACCCACACTCGTCCAGGCACTAGGTTCGATCTGGACCTAGTACGCCAAAACAGGGGTGAAAGTCTCCGAGACTACACCAACCGCTTCTTCGAAAACCGTAACAAGCTTACAAATGTCGAAGAGAGGGACGTCATCGACACCTTCCGGCGCGGATTGTATGACAAGGACGTCTTCTGCAACCTGTTCAAGAAAGACCCCAAGACGGTGGGGGAGATGATGAAGGTGGTCGAAGAAGAAGCTGAGGCCGACGCAGCCGAGATAGCCCAGTTTAGGACCAGAGATCAGAGGGACAAGGACTACGACCGCCCACCGGCCGAGCAAAAGAAAACCGAACCATCGCGCAACAGACGCAGCAGGCCAGACATTGCCACCGTTGCAGAAGGTGAAGGCCGGGAAGAATCAAGACTCCAGCCCGAGGAACTCGCACGCCTCAACGAGCCGTGTCCTCTTCACAAGGACGCGAAGCACTCGTTCAGAAATTGCTGGACCATGAAGAGAGAAATTGGCGCCGCTCCAGCAGCAAAGAAGCCTCGCTACAACAACAATCGTGGCGACAGAAGGGACGGCGACCGTCGCAATGACCGCCGCGACGATCGTCGTGACGACCGCCGCGATGACCGCGATCGCCGTCGCGATGACCGGGTACAAGACGATGATAATCGCCGCCCGGATCAGAACGGCGCACCTGTCGACGAACACCAAGGCAACTTTCAGTGCGCCGACTGCCAGGTTAACGTAATCCTGGGGGGCCCTGACGCGTTCCGCGATAGAAGGAAGAAGAAGCTCCACAACCGCGAGATAAATCTCGTTGGCACCAAGGGAATCGAGTACCTTAAGTGGTCGGAAACTCCGATCACCTTCAGCAGGAAGGACGACTGGGTCTACTTGCCTGAGCCAGGCTCCTACCCACTGATTGTCAACCCGGTTGTTGACAGGGTCCCCCTGACCAAAGTGCTAATCGACGGAGCCAGCGCCCTCAACATCGTCTTCACCAAGACCTTGAATGACATGGGGTTTGACTACAGCAGGCTTCGATGCTCCGACCACCCGTTCTATGGTGTCATCCCAGGGAAGGCGGCCTACCCCGTGGGACGAGTTACTCTGCCGGTCACCTTTGGCACGCCCGATAACTACCGCACCGAGTTCCTGCACTTCGAGGTCGCCGACTTCAGCAGCTCCTATCACGCCATCTTTGGGCGGCCCATGCTGGCTCGCTTCATGGCGATCCCGAATCACACCTACTTGGTTATTAAAATGCCGGCCCTGAACGTCAAGATGTCGTACGAATGTGATGGAGAAGCAATACGCCTTGCCGAGCTCTCTCGTCAACTCGGTAACAGCGTATTTCTCGCAGCCGAGGCCAAAGCAAATCCACCCGCTGACTCCAAGGTGCCGGAGCAGGACGCCACGATGACAGCGCTCGAGCCGGACTTAGAAACCAAGGCGATCCCCCTCTTCAGCGACGACCCCACCAAAACGGTGCTGATAGGCCAAGGCCTGTCCCCCAAATAGGAAAGCGCACTCACCTCCTTCCCGCGGTACAATTGGGACACATTCGCGTGGAAACCCTCGGATATGCCAGGAGTCCCAAGGGAGAAGGCTGAGCACTCCTTGCATTTGGTGAAGACAGCCAAGCCAGTCAAGCAGAAGCTTCGTCGGTTCACGCAAGATCGCAAGGAGGCCATTAGGGTAGAATTGAATAAACTCCTAGCAGTCGGTTTCATTCGGGAGTGCATGCACCCCGAATGGCTTGCAAATCCTGTACTTGTAAAGAAAAAAACTAGTGAATGGATAATGTGCATTGATTATACCAATCTCAACAAGCACTGCCCGTATCGACCAGGTAGTCGACTCGACGGCCGGATGCCTACTACTCTCCTTTCTCGATTGCTACTCCGGCTACCATCAGATAGCCGTTAACCCGGCAGATCAAGACAAGACGGCGTTCATCACGCCGCACGACATATACTGCTATAAAACAATGACCTTCGGCATCAAAAACGCCAGAGCGACGTACCAAAAAGCAATCCAGAGTTGCTTGGACACCCAAATCGGGCGTAATGCAGAAGCTTACGTCGACGATGTCGTGGTCAAGACCTACGACCTAGATACCCTGATCGCCGACCTCCAAGAGACGTTCAATAACCTCTGGCGCTTCAAGTGGAAGCTAAACCCGACCAAATGCGTCTTTGGGTTACCCTCAGGCAAGCTCCTAGGGTTCATGGTGAGCCAGCGGGGCATTGAGGCCAACCCCACAAAGATAGCGGTGATCCAGAATTTACCGCGGCCCAAGAACAAGAAGGAAGTAATGAAGCTAACAGGCATGATGGCAGCCCTAAGCTGGTTCATCAGCAAGCTAGGTGAACGCGGCACTCCCTTTTTCAAGATCTTGAAAAAGGTCGACAAGTTCGAATGGACACCAGAGGCTGACCAAGCGTTGGCCGACCTGAAAGCCTTCCTAGTCACCCCGCTGGTGCTCACCGGGCCTCAGAAAGAAGAACCCCTCCTACTATACATAGCAGCAACCACCAACGTGGTAAGCGCGGCCCTGGTCGTGGAACGCCAAGAAGACGAACACTCATACCCGGTACAAAGGCCGGTGTACTACATCAGCGAAGTGCTAGCCGACTCAAAAATCCGGTATCAGCACCCCCAGAAGCTACTCTACACCCTCTTGATTTGTTCAAGAAAACTACGCCACTACTTCCAAGCGCACTCAATACACGTGGTATCCAATTTTCCACTCGGCGAGATCCTCCACAACCGCGACATCAATGGCCGAGTCGTCAAATGGGCGGTTGAGCTCGGCAGCTTCGACATTACCTTCAGGGCAAGGCAATCTATCAAATCTCAGGTCCTGGTAGACTTCCTGGCCGAGTGGACGGAAATTCAAGTGCCCACACCAGCAGAACCGCCCGAGCACTGGACGATGTACTTCGACGGCGCCCTAAATCTCGAAGGTGCTGGCGCAAGCGTACTCTTCATATCACTAGAAGGCAAACACCTCAAGTATGTGCTGCAAATTCATTACAAGGCAACAAACAATGGCGCCGAGTATGAAGCGCTCATCCACAGGCTCAGGATAACTGCTACCTTAGGCATCAAGCGACTACTATGTTATGGGGATTCAAAGGTGGTAGTTGAACAAGTCAACAAAAATTGGGAATGCTCCAAAGAAACTATGGACGCCTACTGCGCGGAAGTCCACAAGCTGGAAGCCCACTTCTACGGGCTAGAATGCCGTCACGTACCTCGTGAGGAGAACGTGGCCGCCGATGTCTTATCAAAACTTGGATCCAAGCTCTCCCAAGTTCCTGCCGATGTATTCGTACAAGACTTGCGAAAACCGTCCATCAAACTTCTGGACGAAGGCGAACCTACAGCCACTGCCGACCATGTTGTCGCAACAGTATCAGCTCCACAGGAAGCAGAAGAAGACTGGTGAGAGCCATTCATCGCATTCATCAAAAACGGCCGCCTAACCGTCAACGGTGACCTCGAGGAAGACAAGGTCGCCCTCGAGCAGATTAGTCGGCGAAGTGCCAATTATGTGGTCATCGGTTCCGAACTCTACAGAAAAGCAGCATCCTTAGGAGTACTCATGAAGTGCATCCTGTGCAGTGAAGGGTTGGCATTGCTGCATGAGGTACATTCGGGCACATGCAACAACCACGCGGCAGCTAAAACGCTGGTCGGAAAGGTCTACAGATCCGGGTTCTTCTGGCCCACGGCGGTCTCTGACGCAAGGGAACTCGTCCAGCGTTGCGCTGGATGCCAATTCTTCTAGAAGCAAAAGCACCTACCGGCTCAGGCGCTCCGCACCATCCCACCATCCTGGCCTTTTGAAGTCTGGGGGTTGGATAATGTGGGACCATTGAAGCCAGCCCCTGGTGGGCTTAAACACATGCTAATTGCGGTGGACAAGTTCACCAAATGGATCGAGTACAAGGTCGTCACCGACACCAGGTCAGCCACGGGAGCAGCCTTCTTTCAAGAGCTCACGCATCGCTTCGGCATCCCCAATCGGATCATCACCGACCTCGGCTCCCAGTTCACAGGGCATGAGTTCTGGGACTTCTGCCAGGAAAGCCAGATCGATGTCTACTACTCGTCCTCCGCCCACCCCCGGTGCAATGGGCAGGTCGAGCGAGCAAACGGCATGGTCCTAGACGCCCTCAAGAAGGAAATCTACGATGCGCTTAACCCACGCGCAGGTCGCTGGGTTAAAGAGGTACCACATGTGGTATGGGGTCTTCGTACCCAGCGAAGCAGAGCAACCGGGTACTCACCTTTTTTCATGATCTATGTATCAGAAGCAGTATTCCCCGCTGACCTAGCGTTCGGCGCCCCACGAGTCAAGAACTACGAAGAGGGACAAGCCGAGACAAGTCGACAGGTCGACATCGATGCACTAGAAGAACACAGGCTCCACGAGCAGCAAATTCGCCGATATCACGATAGGAACGTCAAAGAACGCTCCTTAAACGTGGGCGACCTGGCCCTGCGCCGAGTCATGAGCTCGGCAGGCCAACACAAGTTGTCAGCGCCTTGGGAAGGACCCTTCATCGTGAAAGAAGTTATATCTCCCAGAACCTACCGCCTAGAATGGGCTAACGGCGACTCAGTTCCGAACGTCTGGAACATCCAGCATCTTGCCAAGTTCTATCCTTAGTCCATAATACAGCTTTGTACCTTATCCCTTTATTTTGAATTCAAGATTATCCACTTCACAAATGCATTAAATTTTGTGTCCCTTCAACAGTGCTAATGCATTAATATCCCACCGACAGCCATGAGCTCGTCCACAGACAAAAAATTGCTCATGCAAGCAAATAAACTCGGCATGCCCGATGCACTATACCCAAAATCTAAACACCCGCATGCGTACTCTGCCGGGACCCTACCTATGACTAAGCCTCCATGTAGAGCATCGTAGCATGTAGGAGAGCTGCCTCCATGAGAGCTCCAGCCAGTTCACCACCCCAGTCCTTAGTGCGTGTCATGATAATGGTGAAGTGCCTAAGATCGTTAATTCGACACAAATCATCCGAATGAAAAGCTACAAGCTTAAAAATATCACTTATTGCACACGACTTTGCAAACATACTACATGATTCTCTCTCTCTCTTTAAACAGGACTTGTACCCGTTACATCAACGATGTTGCGGACTACATCGATCGCCAAGCTGGAAAAAGATTCTGTCAACTCTCCAAATTGCTCCTCTGTCAGGTTGGGATGGTACCCGTCACGGATATCCTCCAGGTTGAGGTCGGGGTTGTATGAGTGCACGAGGGCCAATGTGCTCTTGACCGCATACTGTGCGGTCTCGGTAGCCATCCCCCTCGCACTATCCGGAAGAATACGCAGCCGATCGACAAGGGGCTCCGCCGGCCGACCTCCTGGTACGTGAATGCCGTCGCAGGCAAACACAGCTACCTGCGCCAGGGTCTCGTAGCGATCCACAACCTCTGCACATGTGCGCGGGTTATGACAGGACCCGGTATCATGAATGCTGGGCAAGGAACTTGGGAGTTATACGTACCATTAATGGCGACGTGGTGCGCACCCAGGGCGCGGCTGTGCGCGCCGACAAGGTCCTACATCTCCTGCTCCATCTTCGCGACCTTCTCTTCCCAGATCTTCTCGCGGGCATGACCTGCGCAAGAGAACCACCCATAACCAAGCGTTATGGCCTCATGATCAGTGCAAACTGGAAATTCAAGTCGGCGTCGCACGGGCTTCTGCTCACTTTCAAGGGCACGCTTTAACTCGGCATCCCTCTCCCGCAACACTGCCGTCGTGTCCTTGAACTTGCTGTCTACCACCGCAAGACGGTTCTGGACGCGCCCCATCTCATTGGCATGACCTGATATCATGGAATAACTGGGGTAAACACGACGCGGCAGGCGGGTGAGTACTTTACCAATGGCGAGCTGCGACAAGGGAACACTCACTGGTGTTGGCTGCTTCCAGTTGAGAAACGAGCTCCTGGTTGAGTTTTGCCAGGCCTTCCGCGTCCGAGTCCTTTTGGATGACGACTCCCCGTGCCTCACTCGCAATGGTTCGGACTCGGGTCCTGAGCTCCTGCAGTTCCCGGTACTCATCTTCGGCAACGCGCATCATCCGCGTGCACTCCATGGTCCCAGCCATCAACACCTGCATCAAATAAAGCTTAGCACTGGAACAAGAAATCCAGGACAAGACCAGTGGAAGTTACCTCCATGTCCTCCAGCATCGCGCCAGAGGAGTTGCGAATCCGCTCCAGCGCCGCCTGGTTCCTCTTGGCCAAACGATCGTAGAGTTCAGGCCGGCTCAACTCCTCCTCCTCCACCTCCTCCGGCTCAGCATGCTGATCTAGGAGTGCATCATCATCAAGCTCCGGCATGCCCGAATCTTCTTCGTTAAGCCCCATGCTCGGGACAATCTCCGACTCATTGGTCACGGTGACCACGGCTACCGAGCTTGATCCTCCGGCAGCGTCGGGAGCTGCGGTTGCCGGCGGCCCCATCTACGCCGTCACCGTCCCCGCTGAAAGAGGCCCCTGGGATGCAGCGTCCCCCTGGTCACCGGCGTCATCCGATCGGGTACGGGAGGTATCCGCTAGAATGGTCATATCCCTGAAGATATCGTAACAAAGCAGTTCCAAACGACAAATCCGAGCATGAGCAACTTAACCGAGTTTGAACTCTAACCTGTTACTCCTGCTCGGCCGTTTGAAGATGAAGCCTGACGGGCGCGGTGGCCTACCCTCCCCCGACGACGGCAATATTATGGCCGACCGCACTACCGTCATCTCAGTAGGAGCGTCAGGATCCTAAGCCTCATCCTTCTTGTTAGGAGAGGCAGTCGCGTCCTCGTTGGCTGATGGCATACGATTGGCCCGGCGCTTCTTCAAACGCGGCGCATTGGACGCGGACGCCTGCGCCAGCGCCGACCTCTTCCGCGACTCGGCAGCGGCGGTCTGCACCTGCGACGCATATATCTTTCGAGTAGCAGCCCGGGTCCGCGCCGTGGCGACCAGAGACTCCACGCCTGCAGCATCATCATTACCCGGAGGAGAACCAAACTCCTCAGATTCCCAGTCCTCCAGATCGTCAATGACCGGAAGCCGGTCGTTCCTCGCCTCATCCGGCCTCATCACCTTCCGCCGTGGCGCTGGCTCCGTGTTGGGCAGCGGCGCCGGACAAAAGAAGCGCTTGGTAACCTCCTAGCACGGAAAGATGGGAGAGTAAGCTCAAACAATCTACAAGACAGGAAAAAATTCTTGACAGGCAAAAAGAACTCGGAATAGAAGCCTTACAGCAGGCGAAGGATTCTTCAGCGCAAATGGGGACGGAGCACCAAGATTGTTCACCTCCCCCTTCATCATGCCACTCACCCGCCTGATGACTTCGTCCGAGTCCAGGCCCCGAGTGGTCTCCCGGGTTGGATCAAGACGACCCGAGAAGTCATATGCCGGATGAACCCGGTCCTTAATCGGCTGGATGGCGCGAGACACAAAGGACACCGCCACCGCCGTGGCAGTCAGGCAACGCTGCTTCAAGCCCCCAATCATCACCAATAGATCGGGAATATCTCCGCACTCGTCCCCGACCGGAAGATCGCGCCAGGAGTCCTGCTCCTTCGGCGCCATGCCAGTCCTACCCGGAAGCAAGGGCGGCTGGTCCGTCATCAGAAACCACTCCCGATGCCAGTCCTTGTGGTAGTCATTCAGCTGCAGATCGAAGTACTCCTTCTGCCTCCCTGCACGCAAGCAGATGCCTACCCCACCAGTAATCCGAGTAGGGCCCTCGCCCTTGTTCCCAGAACCGATCCACTTGACACGATACAAGTACCGCCATAGATGAAAATGGGGGGCGATACCCAAAAAAGCTTCGCACAAGTAGATGAAAAACAAATTTCAAAAATCCCATTGGGATTGAGATGGGAAAGCTCCAGACCATAGTAATGCAGCAGCCTGCAGAAGAAGTCGCCGGTCGGCGTGCTGAAGCCCCGCTCAACAAAGTGCGCGAAGACGGCGACCTCGTTGGTGTTCTCGAAGGGCCTCTTTTCCTTCCTCGGCAACCTCCACGCCATAGTGTTCTTCGGGGGAAGCACACCGCGGTTTGCCATGTCCTCCAGGCGCTCCATCATCATCTTGGTTTTGCCCCAGCTAGCTTCCTGCTCGGCCTCCGACGGCACTCCGGCCGCCCCCAGGGCTTCCATGGTAGCACGCTCAGCGGCTTCCTCGGCCATGAGTATCCTCCCACAAGAAGGGCGGAGCAAGGGGTGGATGAAGGCAGGAGTGCGGGCGCACGGCAATGGGGATCAATCTACAAGTTTCGCGTGGCCTTGGGAACTTCGCTCGGGCGCAATGGCGGGCTAAGCAAAAAGCAAGGCAAGGAAGATGAAGGGTGCGGCGCAACGGTGGGATGACGTCAACGGTGCCCCCGATCGCGTATTTATAAGGCGACGCCCTCTCTGACCTAACGGCTCCGAAACTAACGGACGGAATCCGCGGGATTGGCGATACGCGATCCGCCGGATCCGAAATTGACGGAGGGGATATGTTCCCATTTCAAACGACTCGGCGCGTTCCAAGAGAACCAGGCCAAGTCCCTCGCATGCTCGGGGGCTGGGCGTCGGAAGACGACTCGGCGCGTTCCAAGAGAACCAGGCCAGGTCCCTCGCATGCTCGGGGGCTGGGCGCCGGAAGACGACTCGGCGCATTCCAAGAGAACCAGGCCAGGTCCCTCGCATGCTCGGGGGCTGGGCGCTGGGTAGTGTCTGGTAGATCTATATGACTATCCTTGACCACTTTGGGGGGTCGGACACAGTTCGCCACCACAAACAAATGAACATGTTCATATTCCATGCTTCGCAAATCGCGAGTTTACAAGGAAAAAGTACATCTGACCAAAGGCCATTTAAGCATACAAAGACATAAACCGCTCTTTAGGCGGTTCTTGGACCACTTCAGTTTGGTGTCCTGCACACAATCACCAAGAGCAGTTTCCACAGCTTTCTCGACGATTTTCTTGTGGCATCCCACCAACTAAAGGACCTTGTGGCTGCACTGCTGGAAGAGGGTAAGGACTAGGCGTCACCTCCTTCGGCGCCCAGGCTCGGATCGCGCCACTCGTCCTCGATGGGCTCCCTAGTGAAATCAGCTACTCGGCGTCATTCGCTAGCTTTTTGACGAAGAGTACACTTACCACAGCCTCCTCGCCCAGATCCACCAAGAAGTAGGCACCTCCCACGCATATGAGGAGCGCGATGCCCTGCTCCTTTCCCGCAGCATTTGCACCACCCTTCGACGATTTTCTTCTGGCATCAACGACACGCACCAAGGCATGTACCTTGGACTATTCTGCTCTCACAAGCAATCCTCTCAGGAAGAAGGATCCTCAAGATCCACATGGTAGCTACCCCCTTCAACACACTACGGCGGTGAACCACGTCGGTGCGTCTATTTATAGGCATTCCAGGTCGCAGTACTGTTGGCCCATGAGCCATTAACGCCTGAGAACGGATGTGCATGCATTTTGCTTTTTCTCCGGGCAGGCGGCCATCAATGCCCCTTGACTGAGCATGCTCAGATGCGGGAATCCCGTAGGGCCAGCTGTAACAGCTTTTGACCAAGCAGGCTCGGCTCGTAGTTATCAACACACTGTTGAGTCACGGGTGCTGAAAATTTTGGCCCCTTCCTTGGTGGCAGCATGCTCTCACCTACCTTTACCTCAGTCAAATTGACCGAGTAAGTCCTTCAACTCGGCAAAGTACTCTTGGTGGTAGCAAGCCTTCACCAACTCCTGGGCAACACGTTGTCTAGTTATTTTTTGAGCCTTGGCTCGCTTATTCTAACCAACCCAACGCTCGGAGGCTACTGTATACAGTGCTCCTAATCGTCGCCCTGTACTCGGCCCTCATGAGGACCGACTGACTACCTCGAAAGACATGGCGTCGGGTTGGGTGTTTTCTCTTTTTTGAGCACCGCCCACCCTTGTGCCGACTACTTGTTGCAGTACCTTCAGCCGACTACATTGGCCTCGTTCCTTCATCAAGCAGTTCAACACGCGCCTGCACGTTGCTCGGGGGCTTGTGGGATATGGGTACCCCTGGGCCCATTGTCAGACCAGACTACGGCGGCCAGGGCCCACATCTGACAGGCTTGTGTGCCGAGCCCTAGGCGGCCCACACGGGCACCCCGACTTGGAGAACAAGTTTGATGAAGACCCGGTGGGCGACTCGTCCGGATATCCAGGGATATTCTGTTGTAACCGACCTGGCTTAGAGTCCTGGTCGGAGCCAAGTAGGTTTAGATGGAAACCGACTTGTAAACCCTAGTCCGTCAACCCTATATAAGGAGGCCTAGGGCACCCCACGAGGGACATCCCGATCAAGCATCACATCGAACCATACAAGCAATACAAACACCACCACCGACACAGGACGTAGGGTATTATACCTCCGGGTAGCCCGAACCTGTCTAAATCAGTGCCTCCTGTGTACCATCAAGTCACTAGTTCATCAATCGCCCCTCCTACAAATCAACCACTCGGGTACCCCCAGGTGGATTGCCGGTCCTAAGGTCCGACACCGCTAAACAGATAATATTATTCTCATATTTTTTCATATATATATTTCTTGATCTCCTCACCTTTGAAACTTAAATCCAAACACCAGGTGCTGAATTGAACTACAGACTGTTTCTCAAATATAACTGCTCGTTGCAATATTTCTCAACAAACCAGAAAATCGTATGACAACAACTCAAGAAATGTGGACGCAGCTTCATCCATTCATTGATAGCTCAAAAACACTAGTTATACATAGTGTCAAGTATAGATTACAAAAAAAGGAAGGAAAACCATAAAAAGTCTGTAGACAAAATATGCAGGACAAGTATACACGGAGTACATCCATCAGTGCTTTATTACATTCTTAGTGTTGTACACAAAAAGTCTCCTCACTTCCAAGGAAAATTAAGAAAGCAGACAAAATATCCTGGCCGAGTCTCCTCAGTCTCCTGTTGCCTCCATGATGGATCAATCACAGCTCGAAATTAGGGAAATGAAGGTGGTAGTGGTGGTAGTTAGCATCGTGGATGGATAGATATATGGCAATGGAGGAGCTAAGGAAGTTAAGTTAAATGATACTAGATGATGATCCCATGGCCATTTAGAAGCATGCGAGCTCCTTAAGGCATCCGGTGGCAGAGCCCTTGGCATTTTGGCAGACGGCCATGGTCTTGTTGTTTTTGCCACTGTACTCGACCTTGACATTGTCCATCGTGACGCCACTGCAGTGGATCTTGTCGGAGCAGAGGAGGCTGACAGCCTCGGGGGTGGAGGAGGTGCCGGTGATGTTCTTGAAGGAGACGTCCTTGACGGTGACCTTGGAGGCGCCGCTGGCAGTGCAGATCTTGTTGGGGCAGTACTTCATGTCAATGATGATGGGGTTGGCAGCGTCCTCCATCTTGATGTTCTCGTAGTGGATCTTGGAGGCGGTGAGCACCGAGTTGGCGTCCTCGTAGGCCTTGATTCGGAGGCCATTGGTGGACTTCTTGAGCGTGCAATCCTTGACCGTGATGTCCGTCACGTCCTTCTCGTCCTTGTACCGCCCCAGACTGCCGATGCTGATGCCATGCCCTGGGCCACAGGTGACACCGCTGATGTTGACCTTGGTGGTCCCCGGGCCAATGGAGATGCAATCATCACCACAGCCGATGATCGTGTTGATGATGCTGACCCCGGACGACTCTCCCATGTGGATGCCATCCGTGTTGGGGCTGTCCCCGGGCGCGGTGATGGTCACGTCCTTGATCATCATGTCGTTGCACTGGAACACGTTCATGTGGAAGAATTTGGAGTTGAGAATGGTGATGCCGGACACCTCGCCGTTGTTCACATAGTCCAGCACCAGCGAGTTGGGGAGGATCTTGCAGTCGTACTTCTTGGCACATGAGTTCTTGCTCCATACGGAGGGGCCCTGTCCATCAAGCTTGCCTTTGCCGGTGATCACCAAGTTGTCCACACGAAGGACCTCGATCCAGTTGCCTTGTACTGGCTCAGGTCCGTGGTCGCAAGAAGGTTGCCATCCAACTGGATGGTCACATCACCCTTGCAAGGGCCCGTGAAGTTGAGCGGACCACACAGGTAGTCGCCCTTGGGGATGAGGATCTTCTGCTTCCCGGTGCCGCCGCATGCCGACGCCCATGCCTCCTCCAGCGCCTTGGTGCTGTCCGTCTTGCCGTCGCCGGACGCGCCCAGCTTGCTGATGTCGCATGTCCCACCGGGGCAAGCAGCGCCACCACCTGCCGCCGGAGCAGAATCCTTCGCCTCCTTCTTTCCGGCGTGCGCGCTGCCACGGACCAGCGCAAGGAGGAACACAGCTCTGATCATGGCGCCCTTGGTGAAGGCCATTTTGCTTTGTGTATGTGTCTTGCTTGTGTACGTCCTTGGCTCAGGCCGCCTATATATACCTTCTGTGCGTGCTCACGGGCTTCATTTTCGCTGCTATATATGTTTGTGGCATGGTCATGATATGCTATTTTCAGACCAGGCTCTGCTCCCGTCCTCTAGTTTTTCTTGGTTCCATATTGCCTCACACAAACACTTGGCTAATAATTTATCTCAGAAGCAGCGGTATGTAATTAATTGAACGTTTCAATGTCCCAGTTAAAAATAAAAGCGACCATATTAGAATATTCCTTGCAAGAGTGGCATTGCTGAACAATCTGACGAAGAATGAAGTGATTATAAAATTGGACTGCATGGGGTGCCAAATCCACTTTCTGTCCGACTAAGTATTTTGCAACTGCATGATGACCACTGAATTATTGAAAGACGAAACGGACGTACGCCGTCGGTGATCTCCATATTGCCTCACACCAACACTTGGCTAATTTATCTCAGAAGCAGTAGTACTAATTAATGAATTAAACCACATATATCCTTGGGAAGCCACGTGGAGAGCCGCCAACACTCGACGTTCGGCGTGTCAAAAAAAAAACACTTCGTTCGGCGACGGAAGGAGGCTCCGGCCCGTGCCCGACGTGCACTGCCGGTGAGGCGCGTCTTGAGACCTCGCTCGACGCTCGCCGGGAAGCCACGTCGAGAGCTGCCCCGCCGGGAGGCGCGGCTCTTGAACTCCAATATGGTAAAGAGTTTAAATCTATGGTTTTCTTTTCACATTAATGCTGATACGTAGTTCATGATGTTGCCTCACGCAATTATTCGGCAGCTGTGTATAGTAAGGCAGGTAGGAAGACACGCTCTAACATGGAAGAAAAGAAATCGTCCTCCGTTGCAGCTTAGGTGAGGAAACAACAACATGCATGCACAAATTAACTCCCACTACACTACGTGAAAACCTCAAATAGGTAACGCGGGATTGGTAACGGACTCACGAAGCCCGTTACAAGGTGCGACATCCGTAACAGGCGGAAACAACGACCGTTACCAATAAGCGTGTCAGGACCGGGCCCAGCCCCTGCACAACAACGCCCGTTACTAATAATGATTTCTGGTAACGGTCGTTGTTCGCGACCGCTACTAGTATTTCTTGTAACGGACATTACACACAACCGTTACCAATAATACTACCATCCGTAACGGTCGCTTAATGTCCGTTACAGGCTGGGACTAGTAGTAACGGCAGTTGTAATAGGCACTTAAAGCCCGTTACGTATCTTTGACTAGTGGTAACGATGTTAGGTTTGGCCAGTTAACGCCCGTTACTAGTGTCGGAGCTCAATTATTATTTGCATAAGCTACAGTAGCTACAGTGTGTCGTCTTCCACCCCGCTGCTGATGTCGGCGCAGAGCAGCAGCCGGCGGGCGACGTCCACTCCGCCGCCGTCCTGGCGCCCGCCCGTTCTCTCTCCCGCTCTTTGACTCGTCGTCGCCGCGCGGGCGACCGCGCGCGACCGCGCCTGCTTGCCGCCCGGCCGGCCGCTAGCTAGCTAGCAGCTCCGCGACGCCGGCGCGCCGGCAGCCCGCACGCCCCGTCCTCCGCAGCTCGCCGGTATGGATTTTGCCCCACTCGTCGTCCTCCGTCGTAATTCCTAGCTCGATCATCATCATGATCGATTTTGATGTGATATATGTAATTTTTAATTAAAAAACATTTATTTTAATCGAAGTTGTGTAGATGATGGCGATTGATCGGGCTTGGATGTATATACCACCTCAAGATTTGGGGCTGTTCGTAAGACAGGTCAAAGGTAATGATACATAGTGCCTGTTACTGATAATGAAATAGAGTCTGAAACAGGGTTATGCATTTCATCTAAAAACAGAGAGGGGGTTTCTTGGTGACCAAAGTGAGAGAGAGAGACCCGCCGCTCGCCGCTTGCGCTTCTTATCCTATTCCCAGCGAAGGAAAAAAACTGTAAAAACTTATCAGTAACGGTCTTTATCAAAGGGCCCGTTACGAAAAAATTGATGCCGCCTTCAACTTTTCAGTCGCTTCAAGTAACGTGCTTGACCAAAGTGCCCGTTACGAAAAAGTGGATGCCGCCTTCAACTTCCCAGTCGCTTCATTTAGAGGGTTTTCCAACCAAATTAAATCTAATCTTCAACAAGACTTTGCAAAGATCGAACGAAAAAAGATGCAAAATATTAACGAACCAGTCACATTTATTCAAGCAGTCAATCCAATCACAGGCATTGAAGCAGTTAATCAGACCACGTACTATGAACAAAAAACACACACATAATGCAGTCATAATATTCAGAACGAAGAAGAAGATGCAAAATATTTACAAACCACACATAACATTAATTAAAATAGTTCAGGCGAAACCACGTACACTACAACAAAAATATTTACAAACAGTGCAAAATAATAAAATACTATCATCTACTCCTCCGCCTCCTCGTCCTCCTCCTCGTCCTCCGCCGCCGCCGCCGGGGGATACGCCGCCGCGATCGCCGGATGATGAATCCTCATCACCTCGGCGACCTGCCACAGACCGAAGACGTAGTGCTGGACGGTCTGGTTCACCGGGTCGTTGACACTCGACAGACCAAGAAGAGGCAGATATGCGTTCATCCTGGTCCAGGTGTCACGCAGGACGTTGAGCGTCCACTGGCGGTCGATGCCTGGGAGCACCGGCGCCGGCGCCGGCGGCGGTGGAGGATGCGGCACCGGGTTGGCGGCGGAGGAGGACTCACCTTCGGTCCTGCGACGCTTGGAAGAACTTCCCTCGCCGGCGGAGACCATGGCGGTTGCTAAATGTGTAACACCCTAATTTTGAATTTGCTAGGTTTTTAAATTTTTTCTAAAATTTGTTAGAATTAAATAGAGTGGGTGTACAATTATTTTAAAATAAAACAATATTTTATAAATTATAAAATAAATCAATATAGGTGATATGGATAAGGTGGTTGATGCATACTTGCTCTTGCATTGTTTTTGCTGTTTGGAAAATTGTGGATTTTAAAAACATTTATAAAATCCGAATAGTTTTCGCTAGTGTGTTTAAGTTTAAGGACTAAATATTTCTGGAATGTATATTTAAAGGGGCCAAATAATATTTTAGGGCTTTGCCCAAATTTTCTCCTCCACGCCTACACGGCCCACCAAGCCTAGCCCCCTTCCCTCCTCCCCCTCCTGCACGGCCCAACCCAGCGGCCAGGCGCTTTCTCACCCAGCCCAGCCCGTCAGCGCCCTTCTCTCCTTCCTCCTTCCTCCTCTGCTTCACTGCACGGACACCGGAGCGCCGCCGAAGCACGGCTTGCCTTCGCCTGCGAGCGCACCCGCCCGGACCCACCCCGCAGGCGCCTTTACTCCACCTCACCTTAACTACCCCGCTGTTTCCCCCTCCTCCCCCACGCGCTGCAATGGCGCATGATGGCCATTTACCGGCCATCAAAGCCGTGACCGCCTCCGCCAAATTCCCGGCCACCCCGCACCCTTTCTCCACCTACAAATGGCCGGCATAGAATCCTGACCCTCCCCTTTGCCTCACTGCACCGCCACCCGAGCCCCTGAGCCACCATCGCCGACGAAATTGGCCGCTGCCCGCCCGCCATGGTGAGCCGATCGAGTCGCCATCGATCCGCCATTGTGGACCTCCTTCTCAACCTCCCCCACTTCCCTTGCGTGCGCCGGACCACCACGAGGCCTCCCGGACGCCCAGACGTGCGAAGGAACGGCACCAAGCCCATCTCCCACATGAGCCCGTGGGCCCGTCCGCTCCGCGCCATGGACGACCCTCCTTCGCTGCAAGAACGACGACTTGATCACCCTAGCGAGGTTCGCCGTGTTTCCCTCTCTCTCTAGGACGAAATCGCGCTCGAAATGGTTCTCTGTAGCTCGAGATTGACGCAAGTCCGGCGAGCCGTCGCCGCCGCGAGCCAGCGCCGCCGCCCAGACAGTCGCCGGCGAGCATTGACTGGCGGCGCGTCCCTGGCCTTTAGATCCCGTGCCAGCGGCCCTGATTAGATTGCTCCATACCCCTTCGCGTTTTAAATCACAGCCGCACGTTTTGAATCGGGTGGCCCAGATCGTCCCACGACTGAATCAGTCGCGGCCATTTTGCAGATTAACCCCTGCACAATTCGGTATTTGCGCGCGCTGTGCGCTGAGTCTTGAAAAACATGCTTGCTAGCCCCTGTTAACTATAGGTAATTACGTCCAGGCCCCTGTCTACTATATTTAGCATATTAAACCCTGTATTTTCCCTGTTTTACAACATCTATGTACTAGACCTTGTATATTTCACATACTAGACCTTGCAACTTTCTGAAAATTATATAAATACCCTTGTTATTTAAGAATAATGTAAAAACCTATTTAAACCTTGTATAAAATACCTTGTTGATGTCATATATTGCTAATATGATGTCAAAAATTAGTTTATTTTACTTTGAAAATATCATAATCCTTGTCAATGCTATAAAAATTAGTTTGAGCTTAAATAAAATTCTTTTAGGTGTAAATAAAATTCCAAAAAATAGATAAATCACGTTTTAGCCCGTAGCTTTTGCGTCCTAGCTCCGTTTTAGTCCGTTCTTGTTGCGATGGTCCTCTTTTAGCGTGGGCTATCGTTGCAAGTGTAGTTTCACGATGATCATATTTTATAAAATTAAATAAAATATTAAATTGGTTAATTTCCTTTAAATCAACTTTGTAAATAAAACTTGTTTAGGTTTATACACCGGTTTTTGATAAATTCATACTCATTTGAATAATGCTAACATAAATGTATTTTTAACTTATAACTTGTTTAGTTCAACACGACACATGAAATAATTCGATTAGACCTTATCACGTGCTTTTAATTTATTCCAAGTTAAATGTTAAATGGCTTAATCTATATGCAAATATTTGTAAATAAAATATGACTAGGATTTAATTCGCTTTTGAATTAAAATAAATTGAGTAAATTAAACATGGCTATTTCTTTGAAATATCCTTTACACCTGATTTCTTAAATTAAAATGAATGCAACACGTAGTTGTTCCTTTTGTATATAATTCAAATGTTCGCTAGTTTTATCTTTTGAACCGTAGCTTCGTTTTAAGCGCTTCTCCTGCCTTTTGCGTTCGTTGTAGCTAGTGTTAGCTAGCAGTATGTTTTCGAAAACTATTTTTCTATTGCTTGGTGTATTGTTCTTAGTTGTGCATGTGTGTTATTTTTAGTTGATTTGTTTACGCTGAGGAACGCTTCTGAGTAGGGAGACTTTGGAAAGAGGCAAGTTTCTTGATCATCTTGACTCTTGCGCCTTTTATTATTTTACATGCTATCACCTTTTATTTATTGCTTTCTTGCATTAGATGTCAATTTGTTGGGAATCCTATATAGGCTATTACTAGCTTTTTCATGACATTCCTTGAAGCCTTTAGAGGTATCCTTTTATGGGTAGCATATGCTTAGCTTGCTCAACATGGGATGGGTTATAATTAATCTTGATTAATGAACTATGCAACATTGGTTTGGCTAATCTTTTAGCAACATAGAACTTTAGGTGGCTCAGGCAAGTTGGGTTTGATGCGAGGTTGTGAAGAGAAGGTTGTTGCCTGAGCCAAGGTTAAATAAGGATTGATCTGTGGAGCGACCACCCAGGACAACAGTACAACCATGAGAACTAGATGGGCAATGGTCTTGGCTATGTGACTAGGGGAAATCGGGAAATCCAGTGGTCTGCGTTAAGCTGTTGGGGCTGGGGTGGACTCATGCACGGCACAATGATGGGTACCCGAACCCTGAGTGGATTAATGCGCGCTGGTGAACCTAGTCATGGCCTCGTAGTGTACCCCGACACTCACATCTTGGAAATGTGTGGAGGCTTGCAACCTCAGCTAAAAGGTATCACGACTCATGGTGAAAGTGTACAACCTCTGCAGAGTGTAAAACTGTTATAACAGCCGTGCTCACGGTCAAGAGCGACCTGGACCCTCACATGGTTAGTTGGTTGGGAGGATCACAGTGGTGGTTAACTGTGGTTTGGTTAGTTATATGTGGGTTTAACCTTAAGTTGGGTTTGGTTTTGGGAAGCCGAAACACCATTAATCTTAGGTGCTTAATTAAAACTTGACCAACTAAAATATGAGCTTTGCAGTCCACCTAAACGGCCTTCCTTGTTAATAAGCCCTTAATGTCATTCATTTCCCCCACTTGCGGAGTACACGCCTCCAGGTGTACTCACCCTTTTCCTTTGAACCCCCTGCTGTGTCTCCCCCTGCTGCTGCTCAGATAGTGTTGAGAAGACTTGGAGAAGGAGCCATTTGTGAAGACTTGGAGTCCTAGACTGGCGTGCCCCCGGTCGACGTTCCTGTGGATTATGGAGCCCTCCATCACGATTAGATTTACGGTTGTGTAATTTTCTTAAGACTCTCTGGTCATTTTGTAAATAATAAATGCTTTGTAATTGATATTGTTCTGTTATTCACTTATGATGTCACTTTATGCATGAATTTGATCCTGAGCATGCATAAAGCGTGCGTTCGGTTTTGTCCTTAAAACCGGGCGTGACAAAATGTCAGCAAATGAGAATGGAGATTGGGGAGAGGAGATTGGGGCGGTTGATATACTGGGCGAACGGGGAATGGGGAACGGTTGCTATACTACGTGTGGTTGCGAATTCGAGGCGTTAACAGAGTCCGTCTGCAAATGCCGTGTCGTCTTCATCCCTATCCGTAACGGGCGTTGTGACCGTTACAAATGTGAGGCGTTCCTCCGTCACCCATCCCCATCGGTAACGGGCGTTGTGTCAGTGACCGTTACAAATTGATATAAGTAACGGACATTGGGAAAGTGCCCGTTACATATGTGAGAGCAGAGTCCGTCAAATGCCATTACGAATTCTATTTTAGTAACGGGCTTTAGAAATGTGTCCGTTACGAATATGTGTAAAGCAGAGTCAGTCAAAACCGAGTGACCTTTCCTTTGGTTGTTACCTCGTTTCCCGTGCTCATTTACTTCTTCCTCCACTATCTCGATCTGTCTCCACTATCTCGATATGTCTCCACTCCTTCCATTCTCATCGCTCATTTTTCTCTCGCCGGAGGACTCGAGGTAACAAACCCCTGTTCTCATCTGACGCCGGCGAGGACTCCTCATTTGATTTTTCTTCTCATTTGATTTTTCTTCTTTTTCTTCTTTTGATTGATCTCTTGGAGGACAGTTGTTTTGTTCTTTAATAAATCTTGGATTCTTTTTGTTCAGATCTCATCTCTTGGAAAGATCCCAACACTTTCCATCCCCTAGGTAGCTTCGAGCTCGATCTGTTCCTTCTTGCAACGTGACTCAAGGTAACTCGATCTGCTCCTTCTTGCAACTGGTAGATTGCTTAATATCTATATTTTGGACTATATATGCTGGTAAAATTTAGTTGTGATATTTGTGATATGCTGATAAATCTCATTTGGTTATATTGGACATAGCTACTATTAATTTTGGTAATATAAATCTCATAGTATTTGGTTATATAAATCTCATATAGTATTGGGTTATATAAATCTCATAGTATTTGTTATATTTGTTGCTAGTAACATTTAGTAAAATTATGTTCATCTTTTCGTTCTTGCTATATATAACAATGATTTGGTTATTTTCTTTTCATTTGTTTATTTTTCATATGGCGTCGTTGCGTCTTAAGGATGATTCGGCTTTTGTTAAGGAGATGGTTCCCATCTGCCGTGATCAGGAGATCTATCTTGGAATAGAAGATGGTCCACAGGAATGTCTTGTGTTAGCTTGGTCTTCGCACAATACGACCAAAGATAGGTTCATGGCGACCGTTCGGGCTTTGGAGCGTATCGTCACTGATACGAAGAGTGTTTCTGGGTACCGCATTGCTCCTGATGCTGCACGGAACCGTGCATTTGTTCTTTGTCCGGATGCTGCAATGGCTCAGGAGCTTCGTGGTCGGTTTGTGAAGGTTGGCAAGGAGACGATATTCTTCGACTTCGTGGCAAGTGTTGTGCCGTTGTATGAAGATGTCAACCAGCACAAGCGAGTCCGTAGGTGCAACTGATCCGTGACGACTGACGATGGAGTTATGAAGCTTGCATTGGTCTTCTGTTATCATCATCTGCACTTTTATCATCTTTGTGTCAAGCTTTGTATCAAGCTTCAACTTTGTGATATATATATATGAACTTCATGTGTGTTTGTGTTATGAGGTTGCTGAACATTTATGTGTTTGTATTATTGTGCAAGAAGTTTAATTGCACTTTCATCATTGTGCAATGTCTAATGAATGGTTGCATCTCAATAATTTGGATGAAACTTATTCATATATAAGATGTAGGGAGTTTGACTTTTTTGACCAAGACGTTGACCGCTCGTCTTATTAAAAAGATTTGTGAAAATATAGTCAAATTTAAGTCATTTCTGTAGACTTTGTATTAATAAAGCAAGTGGCCACAAAAAATATGATAACTTGCGCAAAACTTTGATTAGTACGAGCGGTCAACTTTGGGGTAAAATAAAGTCAAACGGCCTACACTTTAGATCGGAGGGAGTATGAACTTTATGAATTGTATGAAACTTTATGAGTAAAGTGCACCCACCATACATGAGTTGCATTACTATGTCACTTTGGCCCAACAAGTTGCAAATGCAGCAATACGATACATTAAGTTACATAATACGGTTCCTATGGTCTAAAATTACGCAACAACTGTATTTTGTGTCATGATATGTACTAAGATGGAGTTCCCCGTTCTGCGATGTGTGGATCTCAAGAAGTTGGATGAAAATTTTCAACAATAATATGAACTTTATGAAAGTTTATACTCCATCCGTTTTAAAATGTAGGGAGTTTGACTTTTTGACCCCAACGTTGACCGCTCGTCTTATTCAAAAAATTTGTGAAAATATAGTCAAATTTAATTCATTTCTGTAGACTTTGTATTAATAAAGCAAGTGGCCACAAAAAATATGATAACTTGCGTAAAACTTTGATTAGTACGAGCGGTCAACTTTGGGGTAAAATAAAGTCAAACGGCCTAAAGAGTTGCCTTGATTTGCATCACTTTCAGTAACGGGCTTTACAAAGTGCCCGTTACGAATGAAGTTTTGTTTCGTTAGATGCAGATCCAATGGTCAAATTTTCATCCGCGCCTCATTCCCGCGCCCAAAATTTGCATATTTCCCCCGACCCCGCGGCATTCCCCCCCCCCCCCCGACCCCGCGTCATTTCCACCAAACGCTAGCGGCGGCGCGGCGGCATCCACCCTGGCGCGTGCGGCTTCCCCAACCACCAAACCCTAGCGGCGGCGCGGTGCGGCTGCATCCACCCCGGCAGAGCGGCATCCCCGCCCAAGAACCCGGGACCCGACCCTGCGACGGCGACGCGGACCCGGCCACCTCAAGCAACGCGGCGACGCGGATCCACCCCTCCGGCAACGACGACGGCGAGCAGGACTACTTCATCTGCAGCGCAGGTCAGTGCTCCTCCAACCCCATACTGTTGTGCGCTGTTGCATCTGATGTTGCTGTGCCTACTACGCTGGTTGCACCAATCTTCTTGTTACTTTGCTGTTGTTTAGGCTCCGTTCACCTTGACCAGATTTGGCTCGATCTATATGTCATGGATACAGATCCTGCTCTGGCTGCTGTTCCTTTCCTATTTTTCTTTGTTCAAAGGAAACTCGATCTGTATGTCATGGACACAGATCCTGCTGTGGCTGCTGCCAAGTTCTCTTTTTCCTTCTGCATTTTTCCATTAGTTCTGCATGTTAATCTTGTGTAGAATCGGGTTCAAGGCTCGAACCCGGCTGCGCAGATTGCTGATGCTCGCGGACTCGAGGTTACACCTCGGCCATGGCTTGGGCTCACGCACGCGCGGGGAGAGCTCAAGACTCACCCGCGGCGCGGCCATGGCGCCCGCGCGTCCAGGGTACTCCCGGTGCGCGACGGCGACACGACGGCCCTGGGATGGCAAAGCGGCGACGGCGGTCTGCAGGCTGGGTTTTGCGGCGACGAGGTCCTGCAGAAAACAACGGCCGCGGCTCGAAGGCCGGGTCCCAGAGACTGGCATGGCGGCGGCGACATGGCCGGAATAGAGGAAACAGAGCGGAGACAGGGCTTGGACGGCGGCGGCTCACCGCGGTGGACGTAGAGGTACGCAGCAGCTTGGTGAGGACGCCCGGTTTGTCGATGTCCAGCTCCTCCTTGCGCTCCGCTCCGGCGACGGCTCTTCCTCCTGCGGCAGCTTCACGGCGTCGGTGGCGCGCGGTGCTCCGGCTTCTCTTCGGCTCTCCTCCTCTTCTTCCTTGGCACCTTCTCCCTCTCTCCCCCACTCGAATTGCTGGAGGAGAAACCCCAATGGGGGGTGGCGGTGGCTCGAGGGGGAAGTGCGGTGCCGAGGGGGATTTTATAGGGGCGCGGCTAGGGTTTGAGCGGCACGGACGGCGATGCGGCCTGGGCGTGCGCGGCTTTACACGCGGCAGCATCCGGACGGGCCGCGGAGCTCTTCGACGGGATTGGCCGAGCGGCGGCGTGGGGCAGAACTGAGCACGCGTGCGGCGCGTGAGCGCGTGAGGAGGAAGACGGCACTGTGCTGTGTGGGTCCCTCCGGTCAGTGAAAGATGGAAGGAGAAGGGGGTGCGGTGGGAGTTGGGCCGCTTGGTGGGCCGGATCCAGCGCCGGGCTGGGGAAGAGAAAGTAAGGTGATCTGGGCCGGGGTTAGATGGTTAGGGAGGTTTTGCGGACTTTAGGAAGTTGATTCGGCCCAAGAGAGTTAGAGAGGTTTGGGGAATTAGTTTGGTTAGCTAATGATTTGAATTCAAATCTAGGAATCCAAACAAGGAACCACAAAACCAAATAAACTCCAAATCACATCTATTTGCTCCTTAGCACTTCAAATGAGTTTAAATTTAAATTTAAATTCACCTAGGAATAAAGGGAGCAATTTGAAGACATTCTTATATGTTTGTTTGCATGCACTCAATTCACCAAAAATTTTTGAAACCCACATTTTTGCATTCAACAATCCTACGATTTTACGGGATGTTACAGTCTTTCCCCCTCACGAGAATCTCGTCCTCGAGATTTGGGTCTACCTATGGCTTGAACAGATGTGGGTACTTCTCTCTGAGAGCTGACTCCGTCTCCCAAGTTGCTTCTCTTTCAGAATGGTTGCTCCACAACACTTTGCAGAAAGGAATGGTTGTACTTCTGGTCTCCTTGACCGCTTTGTCCAAGATCTTCTCTGGATATTCCAAATACTCTAGTGTGTCTTGCAGATCCAAGGCTTCTGTCCTGACTTCATGCTCTGGAACTCGCAAGCACTTGCGTAACTGCGACACGTGAAACACTGGGTGCACTCCGGCTAGCTCTTCAGGTAGCTCTAGATGATATGCCAATTTGCCCACCCTGGTTAGAATCTTGTAGGGTCCCACAAATCTGGGTGCTAGCTTCCCTTTCACATGGAATCTCTTACTTCCCCTGAGGGGTGACACTTTCAGGTACACGTGATCTCCAACCTCGAACTCGAGGTCCCTTCTTCTCTTGTCGGTGTAACTTTTCTGCCTACTCTGAGCAGTCTTCAAGTTCTCTCTAACCTTAGCCACATTCTCTTCTGCCTCCACAATTGAGTTAGGGCCAAAGAAGGTTCTCTCTCCCACCTCTGACCACATAAGAGGTGTTCTGCATTTTCTTCCATATAGGGCTTCAAATGGGGACATTTTCAGACTTGCTTGGCAGTTGTTTTTGTACGAGAATTCTGCATAGGAAAAGCTCTTCTCCCTATCCTTGCTATAGGTCAACACACATGCTCTCAGGAGGTCTTCTAGAATCTGGTTCACTCGTTCTATCTGACCATCCGTCTGTGGGTGGAACGTTGTACTGTAGTCTAGTCTGGTCCCAATCGCCTTATGCAAGCTCTTCCAGAACTGAGCTGTGAATTGCGGTCCTCTATCGGATACGATACTCCTAGGTGCCCCGTGCAACTTGAGAATGTTGTCCACATATAGTTCTGCTAGTCTGTCCGTTGAGAACCGATCCTTGACTGGTATGAAGTGGGCCACTTTAGTCAATCGATCCACTATCACCCAAATAGCATTGTTTCCTTTCTGAGTGTGGGGTAATCCAACTATGAAGTCCATACTGATGTCTTCCCACTTCCACATTGGAACCTCTAAGGGCTTCAGTAACCCTGCCAGTCTTTGATGTCCTGCCTTGATTCTTCGGCAAGAGTCGCACTTGGCTACACACTCAGCTATGTCTTCTCTCATCTTCTTCCACCAGAATCGATCTTTAAGGTCTTGATACATCTTGGTGCATCCGGGGTGAATTGAATACTTGGAGTTGTGGGCTTCGGCCAATATGGTCTTTCGGATGTCATCATCTTGTGGTACACAAATGCGTTGCTTAAGTCATATTGTTCCTTGAGCATCAACACGGAAGTCTGGGGCTACTCCACGCTGTATATCCTGAATCAGCTCCTGAATTTCTGGGCAGTCTTTCTGAGCATTCTTGATGCGTTCTTCCAGGTTATATTTCACTCTCAGCTCTTTTGGTTGGCCTTCTTCTACAACCTCGAGCCTGAGCATGTTCAACTCCCTTATCAACTCCGGCTGTCTTTCCTCCATCATCAAGATGTTGCAATAGCTTTTACGGCTCAGGGCATCTGCTACTATGTTGGCTTTCCCTGGATGGTAGTGTATCTCCAGGTCGTAGTCCTTGATCAATTCCAACCACCTTCTCTGCCTCATGTTCAGCTCTGTCTGTGTGAAGAAGTACTTCAGACTCTTGTGATCAGTCTAGATGTCACACTTGTTGCCAATCAAATAGTGTCTCCAGATCTTTAAGGCATGTACCACTGCTACTAGTTCTAAGTCGTGGGTGGGGTAGTTTTCTTCGTGCTTTCTCAACTGCCTCGAAGCATACGCGACCACTTTGCCTTCTTGCATCAGTACACATCCTAGACCTTGTCTTGAAGCATCACAATATACCACAAAGTCTTTCCGAATATCTGGCAGAGTCAGCACTGGGGTGGTGGTAAGCTTATGTTTGAGCTCTTGGAAGCTTTCTTCACACTTTTTTGTCCACTTGAAGGGTACATTGTTCTTGAGCAACTCTGTCATTGGCTTGGCAATTTTGGAGAAATTCTCAATGAATCTCCTATAGTAGCCTGCCAATCCCAAGAAGCTTCGAATTTCTGTGACACTCTTTGGTTGCTGCCACTCACAAACTGCCTCAATCTTTTCAGGGTCCACTGCTACGCCCTCAACTGTCAGCACGTGGCCCAAGAAGGCAACTTTCTCCAACCAAAACTCACACTTGTTGAACTTCCCGAAGAGCTTGTGTTGTCTCAACTTCTCTAGCACTATGCGCAGATGTTCTTCGTGCTCTTCTGCTGTTTCTGAGTAGATCAGGATGCCATCAATGAATACCACTACAAACTTGTCCAGTTCTTCCATGAATACTTTGTTCATCATGTTCATAAAGTACGCAAGTGCGTTTGTCAGCCCAAAAGACACTACAGTGAACTCGTACTGCCCATATCGAGTTACAAAAGCTGTCTTGGGGATGTCTCCTTCTCTAATCTTCATCTGGTGGTACCCCGATCTCAGATCTATCTTGCTGAAGTATTTCGCCTTCTTCAACTGATCTAGCAAATCATCAATTCGAGGTAGCGGGTACTTGTTCTTGATAGTCACTGTGTTCAGAGATCGATAGTCTACGCACATGCGCATAGATCCATCCTTCTTCTTCACGAACAATACTAGCGATCCCCATGGGGACGCACTAGGTCTGATCACTCCACTATCCAGCATATCCCTCAATTGCTTCTTCAATTCTTCGAGTTCTTCCACAGACATTCTGTACGGTCTCTTGGCAATTGGCCATGTGCCTGGTTGCAACTCGATTATGAACTCCACGTCACGATCAGGTGGTAAGCCTGGTAGTTCTTCTGAGAAAACATCTGGGTACTCACAGACTACTGGCACTTCCTCAATGGTCTTCTTCTTGATACTGTACACAAACTTTCTCATTGAAGGCTTCCTGGATCCTTCTTTTGCTCTTTGTGGCTTGACGGACACTTTCAGACCACTCGGGTGTGTCAACACTACTGACCTGGGTGAACAACTGATCACTCCCCTGTGAGCTGTCAACCAATCCATACCAAGGATCACATCTATGCCATCAGACTTCAGTACTGTCAGGTCTGCAGAGAATCCAAGTCCTCCTAGTTCCATGCCAACTGCTGGGCACACTTGGGTGCATCTGAGCTCTCCTAGTGGTGAAGTTGTGATTACGGGTCTAGCTCTAGGCTCTGTATGGAGTGACTGTTCCGTAGCAAACTTTGACAAAACAAAAGATCTAGTTGCACCAGAATCAAATAGTACCGCAGCTTTTGTGCCATTTACCAAGAACTCTCCGAGTACTACTTCAGGAGCATCCTCGGCATCCTTCTCAGTCAGGTGGTTAAGTCGGCCTCTGATGGCTGAAGGCTGTGGCTTTTTCTTTCCGTCTGGGCACTCAAACGACTTGTGACCTGGTTTTCCACAACCAAAGCAAACAAGGGGTGTCTTGTCACCAACTTCTGGGGTGTTGTTCTGTTTCTGGCCTGAACTTTCCTGAGCAGGGTAGTTTCTGGTCTTGTTCTCAAAGCTGTTGCTGTTACCAGTCTTGTTCTCGGTGTTTAGGATTGCACTCCTGACAAATCCTATCCCTCCTTGGCTTAAGCTTTGCTGGAATCCCCTGCGGAGCATGTTGCTCTGGCCACTCCTCGGTATTTGACTCAACCTGAGGTTGTGCTGTTGCTCGGCTTTTCTTTTCTTGACTCTCCAAGTGTCTTCTAAGTCAATTCTTTCCATCTCCACTGCTATAGCTCTGTCGATCATCTCTCGAAGCGAGTTGTGACTGCTGGAAGCAAGTGCCATTCTAAGTCCTCTGTGTAAGCCTCTCTGAAACCAGAATTGCTTCCTCTTCTCGGTGGTGATTTCCTCCGGGGCATACCTCGACATTTTAGCAAAGTGTCGAGCGTACTCTGCCACTAACATACTTCCTTGTTTCATCGTTCTGAACTCCATAGCTTTGTGGATCATCACTTGTTCGGGAATGTGGTACTCCCTGAAAGCTTCGCAAAACTCTAGCCAGGTGATCTATGCTGGGTTCTCGTGTGAGTCACAGTAGCTCTCCCACCAATCTTTAGCTGCTCCCTCCAGCTGGTGTGCCGCTAGGGCTACACATTCTTCTTCAGTGTAGTCCGTCAAGTCTAGCTTGGTCTCGATAGTTCTGAGCCAGTCATGAGCATTTAGTGGCTCATCTGAGTAGTCAAACGTGGGTGCCTTCAATCTGATGAATCTTTCAATCTTCTTCTGGAGGTCTTCCTCACGGTGACCTTGTTGGTTCTGATCTTCCTGGAGCTGTTGCATTGCCTATGCCATTTGGGTATTGGCCTGTGCCATCTGTTGCATCAGCTGGGTCTGAAAGGTGATCACTTCTGCTAGGTCGGCCGGTGGTGGTGCTGGTGTGCTCACTACACGACCTCGGCCTCTGCCTCGACTAGTACCTCGACCTGCCGTAACTGCCTCTTCTTGCACAGCTCCCTCAGAACGGGCTAGCAAACGGTTCGACCTTCTGATCGTCATTTTCTGAAATTCACGAGTCAGATAAGTGGTGGTCAGGTAGGGTTATAGTCACTGGTAATCTAATTGTAGGAGTTGCACACATGAAAACTTATACACTAAGCTACACTCAAGATGAACAACAAGAAAGCTGCAAGAACAGCCACAAGGACCGAGCACTCAATCAAAGCATTGCACCTTAGACACTTGTGTTATCCCAAGGTCAACTCCTGGAACCTCGGAGATTAACACATCTACTCGGCTTAAGGATCGTGGCTGGTCCAGTGGTGGTCATGTACTATATCTACTATGGCACGACGAAGAGCACAAGACTATCATCTGCCACTTAGTTAGAGGGGTTGTTAGTAGCAAGAGTTAGCAAGGTTAGATGAGTGAACAATAGCACAAGGTGTGATAAGGAATAGTTCAAGGAATTTCTTATATAGTAACAGACTCATTTAGAGCTATGAGCTTCTGGTGCTTCAGGCCTTCACCTCCACAGGCATCCTTGAGCGCAGCGCACATCCCCTCATGACAACATTCTTCGTGGTTGATCTTGTACTTGGAGTCTTCTCCTGAGTACCCAAAGACTGTCCCCAAGGAAATGGGATAGGTCCACGTCACCAACCATAATATGCAGCAATGCTTTATAGTGGCCTAAACTAGTATTAAAGTATTCAAGGAGTATAAGCTGGGGTTTCCTATGCGCGCAGCAGCGATATAACCAAGATCATCTCAACTCCAAACACCTTTCCTCACCAGCACATACACTCCCCAAAATCCATCCAACAATCTCACAACCACATCGGGCTCGTCCTGCCGCAACAGGTTCTCGCAATAATCATCCGCCAACACCTTTCACTCTCTAGTCGACTCGGTGAGCTCCCTCCCCACCTTGTCTCAACAGCCTCAGCTGGTCCAACCTCTCATAATCCAAATCAAGGATAAGGTAAGAAAGCAGAATCCCATGCTAATCTGGATGGATCAGATGCGAGATCGTCCATGACCGTGGACACGGCTATACGTATAGTTTTCACTCTGCAGAGGTTGTACTCCAGGAACCACCCGGGCTGCGAGTTGGTGCCCCAGCTCGAGACGCAGCCCACAGCAAAGACCCCATAAAGTAACGGTACCATCCTGCTTCCCTGGGCTCGGGAAACATCTGCACGCTAACATCTGCCCCAGGGATGTGAAACCTTCCCACCAGGGCCAGTCGGGGGCAGTGGTAAATCAGAGTACACCACAACGAGTCCCCCTTACGCATATCGAACTCGATCCTCCTACAATCCTGGTACCGCACTAGATAGGCTTGCTGGAACCCTCCCCATTCTGGGTAGATGGTGAGCACTGTAATTCCCACTTCCGAAAGGCATCTTGATGCGGTCCTTAATTGTCGGTAAAGCGAGTATCAGCGTCAAAGCGATCCGCCGCAACGGTCCGCAATTGGCACCCATTACAGGTATGGCCGCCCAAACTCCTCAAAAGTATCCAAGTAACCATGTACCCGCAACAGGTACTCCGTAGGAACTGTCCGAGTTCAGTTCCCAAGCACCCCAATCAAACGATCGGGTTGTTATCACTCGCCTCCACCGCCTAGCTGCACTACTCCTCCCAAGCCACCCAACTCACGCCAAGAAGATCAATCACAACCATCCCAACACATGCAAGCATAGCATTCTCATATAGTGGATAATAGGTAGCAAGGGAACAGGGTAGATAAATGGCAGTGCAGGCATATTATCATCATGCAAGTAAAGTAAAGCGCTAGCATACTAGTTGCATGTCTAATAGGTATTTCAGAGAATGACTGGGCGTGAACCTGGGACTTGCTCTTCCAGTTCATCGAGGTAGTTGGAGTAGTAGACGCCCTCCTCTTGACTCTCCGGACCTCCTAAGATCGCGGAAAGAAAATAAAGACGGGAACTACTAGCAAAGAAACACCAAAACGACGAAGCAAGAAGACCCAAACAACACCAAACTCTACACTAACGCGTAGGTCATGATTTTAGAAAAATATAGAAACTGGTTTCATATTTTTCTAAGCTATGGTTGATTTATTATTAATTTTTGAAGTTTAAATCATTTTCTGAAAATATTAAATAATTCCGGAAAATAAAATCAATCAGACTGGGACACGTGGCAGCACCAGGGCGTGCCACGTCAAAACTGCTGGCGTCAGCATGACGTCATCAGTGGGGCCGGCTTTGCTGACGTCATCGTGGGCCCGGATGACGTCAGCGTTGACTTGGTCAACGTTGACCAGTCAATGGTCAGCATGGTCAGCGGGGTCAGCGGGCCCACAGGTCAGTCTCTGTTAGTCTATGACAGGTGGGGCCACGGTGTCAACGATTAAAGGAAAAAGGAAAAGGGAAAAGGCTTCGCGGGCTGGAAACGGGCCGAAGGATCTAGGCCGGCCCAATAAGCTTGGGCTGGCGGCCCACGAAGGCGTGAAGGCTGGAGCTGGTGTGGTGGACTGGGTTCACGGTGCACCGTGAGGATGGTTCACGAGCGCCGGGTCTACAGGATCACTCTGCGGCTGGGTGGACCTTCTGCGGCTCGGTCGGCTGGGTCTTGATGTGGTCCGGCGTGCGGCCTTGGCCGGCGCGAACGCGCGTGCGCGGCGGCGCGCTCTGGCACGCGACTGGCGGCGGCGGCCAACGACGGCAAGGGTCAAAGGATGGTCGGCGAGGCTCAGAAAGCGGGGAAAAAGTTGGAGCTAGGTTTCGCGAAGGTGATCGGCAAGAACAAGGGAAGGCTCGGCCGGCGGGGTGGGCTCCCGACGCAAGCGCACGGCGGCGCGGCCATGGCTTCATGGCGGCCGGCGGTGCACGGATCGGATGGAAAGGTTCAAGGCTCGGACCCGGCTGCGCAGATTGCTGATGCTCGCGGACTCGAGGTTACACCTCGGCCACGGCTTGGGCTCACGCACATGCGGGGAGAGCTCAAGACTCACCCGCGGCGCGGCCATGGCGCCCGCGTGTCCCGGGTACTCCCGGTGCGCGACGGCAACACGACGGCCCTGGGATGGCAAAGCGGCGACGGCGGTCTGCAGGCTAGGTTTTGCGGCGACGAGGTCCTGCAGAAAACGACGGCCGCGGCTCGAAGGCCGGGTCCCAGAAACTGGCATGGCGGCGGCAGCGACGACATGGCCGGAACAGAGGAAACAGAGCGGAGACAGGGCTTGGACGGCGGTGGCTCACCGCGGTGGACGTAGAGGTACGCAGCAGCTTGGTGAGGACGCCCGGTTCGTCGATGTCCAGCTCCTCCTTGCGCTCCGCTCCGGCGACGGCTCTTCCTCCTGCAGCAGCTTCACGGCGTCGGTGGCGCGCGGTGCTCTGGCTTCTCTTCGGCTCGCCTCCTCTTCTTCCTTGGCACCTTCTCCCTCTCTCCCCCACTCGAATTGCTGGAGGAGAAACCCCAATGGGGGGTGGCGGCGGCTCGAGGGGGAAGTACGGCGCCGAGGGGGATTTTATAGGGGCGCGGCTAGGGTTTGAGCGGCACGGACGGCGATGCGGCCTGGGCGTGCGCGCCTTTACACGCGGCAGCATCCGGACGGGCCGCGGAGCTCTTCGACGGGATTGGCCGAGCGGTGGCGTGGGGCAGAACTGAGCACGCGCGCGGCGCGTGAGCGCGTGAGGAGGAAGACGACACTGTGCTGTGTGGGTCCCGCCGGTCAGCGAAAGATGGAAGGAGAAAGGGGGTGCGGTGGGAGTTGAGCCGCTTGGTGGGCCGGATCCAGCGCCGGGCTGGGGAAGAGAAAGTAAGGTGAGCTGGGCCGGGGTTAGATGGTTAGGGAGGTTTTGTGGACTTTAGGAAGTTGATTCAGCCCAAGAGAGTTAGAGAGGTTTGGGGAATTAGTTTGGTTAGCTAATGATTTGAATTCAAATCCTAGCAAGGAACCACAAAACCAAATAAACTCCAAATCACATCTATTTGCTCCTTAGCACTTCAAATGAGTTTAAATTAAATTTAAATTCGCCTAGGAATAAAGGGAGCAATTTGAAGACATTCTTATATGTTTGTTTGCATGCACTCAATTCACCAAAAAATTTTGAAACCCACATTTTTGCATTCAACAATCCTACGATTTTACGGGATGTTACACATTCGTAACGAGATCATCGACCCAGAGGGCGAATTCCATAATGATAATCAACAACCAGTAGGTGATCAAGGTCCCGAAGGTGATCAAGTTCCAGCAGGTGATCAAGGTCCAGAAGGTGATCAAGTTCCAGCAGGTGGTACTACTTGAAACTTGTAGACCTGAATGAAACTTGATGATGTTTATGGTCTTTCCTCTCATAAACTTGTAGTTTACATGATCAGTCTGCCTATCCCAGTAGGGGATAAGATTCATCCAACTTGAAACTTGTTGCATGTGTATGATAAGATACAAACTTGATGTGTACTTGTGTATATATGTGATGTGTATCTCAATCTGTATGTGATGTGAATAACCTGGGGGCTGCCAAATCCTGGCTGGTTCCAGGATGCAGCCAGAACCAAGCCAGATTCTGTGGTGGTGGAACAACAAAAGGTAACGGGGACATTTATAGAACGTTACAATTGAACACAAAGGTAACGGGCATCAAGTAAGAACTGTTACCTACACAAAGTATCAGTAACGGTTGTTACGTAACGCCCGTTACAGGCACTGACCCGTGGGTCCAGAAATGAGATCGGTCAGTGCGAGACCGTAACGGTTGTTAAGTAAAGCCCGTTACAAGTACTGACCGGTGGGACCGGAGAGAAGACTGCTCAATGCGCCGCCGTAACGGTTCTTAAGTCAAGCCCGTTACAAGGTTTGCGTTTTAGTAACGGTTGTTACGTAAAGATCGTTACAAGTGTTGTGATTTCGTTATGGTTCTTAAGTAAAGCCCGTTACAAATGTATTGTTTTGGTAATGGTCGTTTGTCTGTGCGCGTTACGAAATTGATCTGTGGGCCCACAAAAATCGCAAGTTTGGGTTACTGGTTGCTTATAATGGTAACGGTCGTTGTGAAGTGCGGGTTACAGGTTTTGGTCGTTCGTAACGGGCAAATTGCCCGTTACCTTTGACCGACTATTAGTAACGGAGTAAGGGTAACGGGCGCATTGCCCGTTACCTATGGCCATCTACGCCCGTTACAAATCTCGGTTTTTCACGCAGTGCTAGGTGCCAGAAGAATTTTAGTGTTTAACTAGAAACTCTACAAACGGAGTATCATATAAATACGATAATATTGTGGTAATGTTTGTATTTGGGTGTTGTATGAGATACGACTTGGAGTAGCCGCCGCCGAACCCATAAGGCCCTCTCTGAGGGTTGCAGCGTGGAGGTCAAGTGGCTAATGATTCCTCCGCAGAAGAATATAGTTATGCCATGGAGATCATGTCTATAGGAGATGTGGACGATCGGATAACACCATATCGGATATGATATAAGGTAGTGTTTGGTTCCAGATCTGTAACACAAAAGTTAATGGTAACAGATAGCAATGAGAATGGAATCCGAACAATTGAATACATGATTTGTTTGGTTCATCTCCGTGACGGCTTCCGTTATGTACCTCTGCACGCATGTACTTGTAGGAAGCGGTGTGAGTGGCGAGGAAAAACTGGAAGCAAACCAAGGTTTTAAATAGAGGACTAAGGCATTTAGCAATCGACCTCCAAAATCAACTAATAGCGGGGTAATGGAGCTAATCTTCTAAATCAGCTATAGCTGGATATAGCGGAGGCTATAGCCGGCTATCTAAAACCTTGAAGCAAACCTGACAGGAGAGACGGGACGGGATCTGATTCCACTCGATTCAGAGCGGTAACAGCTTTGAACTGCGCTGCTAACAGATACCGCGCTAATTGATTACACCGTAGCCCAATCAAACGTAAAATCAACTACCACGCAATCCGTTAACGGGACAAAAAGAGCCGAACCAAACACCATCTAATACATGTACGAAATGCATGGGTCGGCACTTGGTGAAATGAGAGTATAGGAAATATAATGGTGCCGGGCATGAGCATATATGTGGTTTCATTCATTAATTAATTAGCACATTACTACTTCTGAAATAAATGAGCCAAGTGTTGGTGTCAGGCAACATGGAACCAAGAAAAACTAGAGGACGGCCGGGAGCGAAGGCCTGGTCTAAAAATAGCAGATGACCATGCCACAAACATAGCAGTGAGAATAAAGCCCGTCAGCACACACAAAAGGTATATATAGGCGACAGGAGCCATGAGTATGGGCAGGACATAGAGAATATATAAGAAAAATGGCCTTCACCAAGGACACCATGATCAGATCTGTGTTCCTCATTGTGTTGGCCTGCGACGGCGCGCACGCCGGAAAGAAGGTCGCGAAGGATTCATCTCCGGCGACAAGTGGTGGCGCTGCATGCCCCGGCGGGACATGCGACATTAGCAAGCTGGGTGCGTCCGGCGACGGCAAGACAGATAACACCAAAGTGCTGGAAGAGGCATGGGTGTCGGCATGTGGCGGCACTGGGAAGCAGAAAATCCTCATCCCCAAGGGCGACTACCTGTGTGGCCCGCTCAACTTCAAGGGCCCTTGCAAGGGCGACGTGACCATCCAGTTGGACGGCAACCTTCTTGGGACCACAGACCTGAGTCGGTACGAGGACAACTGGATAGAGATCCGTCACGTGGGCAACCTGGTGATCAATGGCAAGGGCAAGCTCGACGGACAGGGCCCCTCTGTGTGGAGCAAGAACTCATGCGACAAGAAGTATGATTGCAAGATCCTACCCAACTCACTGGTGCTGGACTATGTGAACAACAGCGAGGTGTCCGGCATCACCATACTCAACGCCAAGTTCTTCCACATGAACGTGTTCCACTCCAAGAACATTGTGATCAAGCACGTGACCATCACCGCGCCCGGGGACAGCCCCAATACGGATGGCATCCACATGGGAGACTCATCCGGGGTCAGCATCACCAACACGGTCATCGGCTGCGGTGACGATTGCATCTCCATTGGCCCGGGGAGCACCAAGGTCAACATCACCGGCGTCACGTGCGGTCCAGGCCACGGCATCAGCATTGGCAGCCTGGGGCGGTACAAGGACGAGAAGGACGTGACGGAGATCACAGTCAAGGATTGCACGTTTAAGAAGTCCACCAATGGCCTCCGGATCAAGGCCTACGACAATGCCAACTCGGTGCTCACTGCCTCCAAGATCCACTACGAGAACATCAAGATGGAGGATGCCGCGAGGCCCATCATCATCGACATGAAGTACTGCCCCAACAAGATCTGCACCACCAGCGGCGCCTCCAAGGTCACCGTCAAGGACGTCTCCTTCAAGAACATCACCGGCACCTCCTCCACCCCCGAGGCCGTTAGCCTCCTCTGCTCCGACAAGATCCCCTGCAGTGGCGTCACCATGGACAACGTCGAGCTTGAGCATAGTGGCAAAAAAAAGAACAAGACCATGGCCGTCTGCCAAAATGCCAAAGGCTCTGCCACCGGATGCCTCAAGGAGCTCGCATGCTTCTGAGCGTATATGGTACGGTCACGTGGTATCATTCTCTATGTCTACCTAATACTAAAGAAAAGACTGTTTGATCATTTTCTATCACAATGCCGATAGGTGGGCCTCACATCATGTTACCATAATCACATCTAATCCAGAGACCAAGTACAATACAATACGCTAAAATTAAGTTAAAACATGAGAGAAAAGAAAAAATACATAGATCAGGACCGATTAAATCTCTCGATCTCTTCCTAATCATAAAAAAAAGGATTGATTCAGCGCTACATCATAAATTTGCAATAAAGACCTTAAAATTTTATTAATTAACCCGCAGTTCTTTTATTAGATATTGTTTTTTCGAAAAAAAAACCATAGAACCGCGTCTCTTCACCACCAGCGTCGTCCGCGTCCCCGCGGCGTCGGAAAGCCCGCGGCCCACCGCTTTCCCTCTGTCGCGGAGCCATCGCTTCCCTCCTTCCGCCACCCCAAGTGTTGTCCGCTTCTCCACAGTTGCAAAAAAAAGCCCTCATATTTATAGCAATTTTCGTGCGTTCTGCCTCCTAAAGCAATTTTCGTCCGTCTTCCTTCCAAGGCCTACATAGACTCGGCCCTCCTCCTGCATGAATCGAAATCGAAAAGAGAAAACTAAAACTGCATCGACCAATCTCAATTGGAATAGAAAACGAACCAGAGTCAACAAAAAAGAGATCAAATAAAATATGGAAGAGAAAGAGGACCCAATTGTCTTGATCACAACAAAATCAATAGAAATTGAAAGAATAGGCAGAGGATCTAACAAGGGCCAGGATCTAACAAGGGCCGGAGCCGGCGCCATCATCGACTCGTCGTAGAAGAGCTCGACGCTGCTGGCGGGGGTGGTCGTTGTCAACTGGCTCCAACTCCTCCAGAACCGACGGTGAGCCCTGCTGCTGATCTCCAAGGTGAGACGCCGACAAGGTGGTTCTCGCTCTTGGATTCGAAGGAGATAGGTAACAAAACAGAAAGAGTGCTGCTTATTGTACGTTTGTGCTAAGGAGGAAGATAGTGATGGCTTGACGCAGCGTTGGGGCTCGCTCAACGGAGGTGGCGGCAAGCAGTCAAGTCCTTCACAATCGCCATCTCATGGATGCAGTGGAGGGCGGCGACGAGATCATCTATTCCCGTTGGTCCTGCGATGGATTGGAAGCATGCAATAGCTTTTAAAATGATGGACAACGGCACTAAAGATTGAGAAAAAGCTATTGGCTGAAAGAATTTGGCATTTTGGCTCAGGATCGCCATGTGCTGTATATTTGGAGAGAACGAGCTCGCTCGTTGCCAGGATAAAAGAAAGATGACGAAGAATTCGAGCTACAGGAAAATGAGTTTTTCTGTTTTTATCTGTTTTTCTTTTTCGGAAATTATTTAATATTTTTAGAAAATGATTTAAACTTCAAAAATTAATAATAAATCAACCGTAGCTCAGAAAATTATGAAACCAGTTTCCATATTTTTCTAAAATCATGACCTACGCGTTAGTGTAGAGTTTGGTGTTATTTGGGTCTTCCCTTTTCGCTGAATTGGAGTTCCTTTGCTATTAGTCGCGTCTTATTTTAATTTTCCGCGACCTTAGGAGCTCCGGAGAGTCAGGAGGAGCCGAACCACTACGACAACTGCTTTGACAAGGACGAAGACCTTTGCCCAGGTTCACGCCCGACCATTCTCTGAAATACCTATTAGACATGCAACTAGTATGCTAGCGCTTTACTTTACTCGCATGATAAACCTGCACTGCCTTTGTTATTATCCTGATACCTTGCTACCTACTACTCACTTTATGAAATATGCTATGCTATGCATGTGTTGGGATGGTTGTGATTGATCCTCTTGGCGTGAGTTGTGGGTGGTATGGGAGGAGTAGTGCAGCTAGGCGGTGTAAGCGAGTAATAACAACTCGATCGTTTGATCGAGGTGCTGAGGGGCTGCACTCGGGCAGTCCCTACGGAGTACCTGTTGCGGGTACATGGTTCTTGGATACTGGTACTCGGTGAGTACTTGAGGAGTTTGGGCGGCAATATCTGTTATGGGTGCCGATTGCGGACCGTTGCGGCGGATCGCTTATGATGCAGATACTCGCTTTACCGATAATTAAGGACCGAGTCGTGCCCCCACTTCGGACTTGGGATTACCGTGCTCACCATCTACCCAGTATGGGGAGGGTTCCAGCAAGCCTACTCTAGTGCGGCGCCGAGACTGTAGGAGAATCGAGCTTGATATGTGTAGGGGGGATTCGTTGCGGCATAATCTCCCTGATTTACCACGGCCCCCGACTGGCCCCGGTGGGAAGGTTTCACATCCCTGGGGCAGATGTTAGATCAGATGTTTCCCGAGCCCAGGGAGACAGGATTGGCGCCGCTACTGTTTAGGGTCTTTGCTGTGGGCTGCGTCTTAGGTTGGTTGCGGACTAGCCTTGCAGCCCGGATGGATTCCTGGAGTGCCACCTCTGCAGAGTGTAAACTATACGTATAGTCGTGTCCACGGTTACGGACGACCCATTTCTGAGAAGCCCCGCCTAGCATGGGAATCTGCTTTCTTACCTCATCCTTTGATTTTGGTTATGAGAGATTGGTCCAGCTGATGCTGTTGAGACAAGGTGGGGAGGGAGCTCACCGAGTCGACTAGAGAGAGAAAGGTGTTGGTGGATGATGTATGCGGGAACCTGCCGTGGCAGGACGAGCCCGATGGGAAAATGTGAGGCTGACGGGTGGAACTGGGGAGTGGTTGTGAGTGTGTGAGGAGGAGTTGGTGATGAGACGAATTTGGGTTATTGCTGCTGCTTGCATAAGAAAACCCTGGCTCAAACCTTGATTATTTATATATCCTAGAATAGACCACTTTAAAGCTTGCATCATATCATGGTTGGTGACGTGGACCTGTCCCATTTCCTTGGGGATAGACTTTGGGTTCTCAGGTGAAGACCCCGACCACGAGTTCAACCAGGACGGGTGGTACGACTGAAGGGAGCGCGCTACGCTCAAGGATGCCTGTGGAGGAGTGGACCCTAATGAACTAGCTACCGCTGCGCAGATGTTTCTTATTGTCGATTTAGCCCAGAGGGCTTGTACCAGACGCTATGTTTTTATATATGTCATGTAATGAATCTTTTATCGTTGTATGGATGTGATATTCGACTGAGATGAGTTCTATACGAGATAGCTGCTATTCCTGCGACTATCTCAAGGGTACAGGGAGTCGGGTTCTCGTCGGTGAGAATCCGGTTCGTCACAGTTGGTATCAGAGCCATACTTGACCGTAGCGCGTAGCCCTTAGAACGGAAACTTAGGACAGAAGCTCTAACTGAGTCATCTACTGTATATGAAACTCCTTGGACTATTTGAAAACTATATATATGTATATCTCAACTATTTACGAAACTTTTACCCTTACCTTACCTTACTAACTTGCTAACTTACTAACAACCCACTAACTGTCTGGCAGATGGAAGGAAGAGGATCAGCAGATGAACGACGGGAGGTCAGGACCACAGGAGCAGACTGTGGAGGTTTGGCAGTGCTACTGAGGGAGGTGTTGCGTGCAGTGGGGGTAGATGTGGACAACGTCTTCTACGAGGGCTGGACCTACGGCCCTGGTGAGGGAGTACAAACCCGGTTGCAGATGATAGTACCCAATATCCCTGGACGGCCAAGGTCACTGATGTTACGAGCAGCTACCAGCGAGAGCACCTTCAGTTGGGCAGTGCAGACTATAGCTATGAGGATACTCCGACTAGCCACACTTGTGTACCAGAACCAGCTCAGTCACACTCGTTTCCGGTACCTACCGAGGGCTCTTGAAGATCCAACAGACAGAGACGCAGTCAGCTTGCAGGCTCGTGCAGCAGACCGAGAGCGGAACGCGACCCTGCGGACCTCAGTTCAGTGCATGATTGAGCAGGAGTACTTAAACATTGGCCTAGAAGAGAAAGTTGCCAAGCTAAAAGAGAAGGTATGGAAGCAGGACATCCAGCTGATGGAGAAGGACAACAGGATCGCCCTACTCGAGGAGCGACTCAAAGCTAAGGCAAGAGAAGTCAGAAACCTGGAATACGAAGCTCGCAACAACAGGCAGTTGGCAGGACTGATCCGAGCAACTCACCATGCTCGAGATGTCCGTCTGGAAGATCAACTCACAGAAAAAGACAAAGAACTGGCAGCCAAGGAAGAAGAGATAGAGGGACTGAAAGAGGAAGTATATTGGTTGGACAGTCACAACTCAGAACTTCAGGAAGAGGTGGATAGCTACAAGGAGAAGAGTGGACGAAACTATCAGCTGATGAAGTACTTGAGTCTTCAACAAATTATGGCAAAGGATGAAGCTCGAAGGACCCTTAGTAGTTGGGTAAGGTCAGACAGGAAGAGGGTGGCAGAGGTGATCACAGTGAACCAAGGACTTCCAGAGGAACGCAGAGTTGAACCCAGAACCGAGAACTACAAAGTTTCACCAAGCCGAGTTGAGCCAATACCACCACCTGAGACTCGAACCCTTACTCCCGAGATGACAAGACTGAGACAAGAACTGGCACACCTAGAGCAGCAGTTGGCAAGACCTGAGGTGGACACAGTGAGGTTGGCAGCGCGCCTCACAGGCACTTTCAGCAGTATGAGACAGATGCAGTAGGCAGTATCAGCAGATGTCAGCAGTAGTGATGAGACTTGTATCTATCTTCATGAGTAGATGTTTAGACTTAGTAGATCATGACCACCTTTTGGCTCAGCCATGATGTAGCATTCACTTAGATGTACTAATCCTCAAGGTTCCAGGAGCTGGCCTCGGGATAGTACTCGTGTCTAGGGTGTAATGCTGTAATGAATGATCGATCTTTGTGGATGTTCTTGCAGTTTTATTGATGTTCATATTGAGTGTACTTTAGTGTTGAGTCTATTTCATGTGTGCAGCTCCTACTCTAGTTACGCTAACCTAACCCTTACCGACCGCCACTAAATCTGCTCTATGAAAAATACAGCAAGATGTCGATCCGAAGATCCAACCGACTGCTTGCACGTTTTGAGGAAGCTGAGCAAGAAGAGGCAGCAATGGCAGCTAGAGGCAGAGGACATGTCAGAGGTCGTGGTCGCGGAAGAGCGACAGCTGCAGTTAGAGGCAGGGGCCGAGGACGCGCAGCAGGCGTGCTCCAGCCCGAGAACAACGCACCAGGTGGAGAACAGGAAGTGGAGATGGAAGAACCAGCAGTGGAACCTCAGCAGAACCAGCAGAACGACCAGCAACCACCGCCACCGCCTAACTTGGTAGAGGTGATGACTACTCAAACACAGCTGATGCAACAGATGGCACAGGCCAATACTCAGATGATGCAAGCTATGCAACAGATGCAGGGAAACCAGAACCAGAACCGTCAGGGACACCGTGAAGAGGACCTGCAAATGAAGATTGAAAGGTTCATCAGGCTGAAAGCACCCACCTTCGACTACTCGGACGAGCCACTCGACGCACACGACTGGTTGCGTACCATCGAGACGAAGCTGGACCTGACAGATTACACTGAAGAGGAATGTGTGGCCCTTGCGAAGCACCAGCTTGAAGGAGCAGCAAAAGCGTGGTGGGAGAGCTACTGTGACTCTCACGTGAACCCAGCTCAGATCACCTGGCTAGAGTTTTGTGAAGCTTTCAAAGAGTACCATATCCCAGAACAAGTCATGGTGCATAAAGCAATGGAGTTCAGGACAATGACCCAAGGAAGTTTGTCTGTAGCTGAGTACGCTCGACACTTTGCTAAGATGTCAAGGTACGCTCCCGAAGACGTCAACATTGAAAAGAAGAAGCAGTTTTGGTTCCAGCGCGGTTTGCACAGAGGTCTGAGGACAGCACTCGCAGCGAGTTCACACAGGACACTCAGAGAGCTGATCGACAGGGCTATCGCAGTTGAGAAGGAGAGAGTGGGCCTCGAAGATACTTGGAGAGAAAAGAAAAGAAAGGCTGAACAGTTGCACAACCACAGACTAAGTCAGAGGCCGAGGAGTGGCCAGAGCAACATGCTCAGGAGAAGCTTTCAGCAGAGCAACAGCCAAGGAAGCTTAGGGTTCAACAGAAACAGCTACCAGGGTAACCGAGGCAATAACAGCAACAGTTTTGGTAGCAGAGGTAACAACTACAGCAGCTTTGGTAACAGAAACAACAGCTACTCAAGTCAGGGAAACCCCAACTGGATGCCAAACAACACACCCAGAGTTGGTGGAGGAACCTCAGTGGTCTGTTTTGCTTGTGGGAAGCCCGGTCACAAGTCTTTTGACTGTCCGGAGAAGAAGAGCAAACAAACCCCAGCCAAGGCACCGGCACCTGGAGGACAAGACAGGCAGCCAACTTCAGTGCAGAGGGGACGCCTCAACCACATGACAGAGGAAGAAGCCGAGGACGCTCCCGACGTTGTGCTCGGTGAGTTTTTAGTAAATGGCATTCCAGCTTTGATATTGTTTGACTCTGGAGCAACTGGATCTTATATCTCGATAAAGTTTGTGAAAGAGCAGTCACCCCCGACAATACCTAAGGCTAGACCTATAGTCACTACTTCTCCCCTAGGAGAGCTTAGGTGCACCTTAGAGTGCCCAACAGTTAGTCTGATGATAGGTGGGCAGGAGTTCGTAGGAAACCTGACAGTCCTGGAGTCAGATGGAATTGACGTGATACTAGAAATGGATTGGCTTACAGAGCACAAGGGAGTAATCAGTTGCTCACCCAGAACATTTGAGTTAACACACCCTAGCGGAGTCAAAGTAACAGCAGAACCACAAAGAAGAAGAACAGGGAAGAGATCCAGAACATGTATTCTGAGGCAGTTGGTATACTCTATCGAGAAACAGACGATCGAGGAAGTGCCTGTAGTGTGTGAGTACACTGACATGTTTCTCGAAGAATTACCGAGATTACCACCTGACCGAGACGTAGAGTTCATAATTGAACTGCAACCAGGCACAGGGCCCATTGCCAAGAGGCCGTACCGAATGTCAGTGGAAGAGCTAGAGGAACTCAAGAAGCAGCTGAAGGAGATGCTTGAAAGCGGTGTGATTCGACCAAGTGCATCCCCATGGGGATCGCCAGTGTTGTTTGTGAAGAAGAAAGATGGATCAATGCGCATGTACGTAGACTATCGATCCCTGAATGCAGTGACGATCAAGAACAAGTACCCATTATCTCGGATTGATGACTTGCTAGATCAGTTGAAGAAGGCCAAATACTTCAGTAAGATTGATCTGAGATCGGGATACCACCAGATGAAGATTAGAGAAGGTGACATTCCCAAGACAGCATTTGTGACTCGGTACGGGCAGTACGAGTTCACTGTTGTGTCCTTTGGATTGACCAACACACCCGCTTACTTCATGAACATGATGAACAAGGTATTCATGGAGGAACTGGACAAGTTCGTAGTGGTGTTCATTGACGACATACTAGTCTACTCAGAGACAGCCGAAGAACATGAGGAGCATCTAAGGATTGTACTGGAGAAGCTGAGGCAGCATCAACTCTACGGGAAGTTCAGCAAGTGTGAATTTTGGCTGGAGAAAGTAGCCTTTTTGGGTCACGTGTTGACAGCTGAGGGAGTAGCAGTCAACCCAGAAAAGATTGAGGCAGTAGCAGAATGGAAGCAGCCGAAAAGTGTCACGGAAATCCGAAGCTTTCTGGGTTTGGCCGGATACTACAGAAGGTTCATTGAGAACTTCTCCAAGATTGCCAAGCCAATGACCGAACTACTCAAGAACAATGTCCCGTTCGAGTGGACGGACAAGTGTGAAAGAAGTTTCCAAGAACTCAAGCACAAACTCACTACAACTCCAGTGTTGACCCTGTCAGATATTCGCAAGGATTTCGTAGTCTATTGCGATGCTTCGAGACAAGGTTTGGGATGTGTTCTAATGCAAGAGGGCAAGGTTGTTGCTTATGCATCAAGGCAGCTGAGGAAACATGAGGAAAACTACCCCACACATGATTTAGAACTGGCAGCAGTGGTACATGCATTGCAGATCTGGAGGCATTATCTGATTGGCAACAAGTGCGATATCTACACGGACCACAAAAGTTTGAAGTATTTCTTCACCCAATCTGAACTGAACATGAGGCAGAGGAGGTGGTTAGAATTGATCAAAGATTATGATTTGGAGATACACTACCATCCTGGCAAAGCCAACGTAGTGGCAGATGCCTTGAGCCGAAAGAGTTACTACAACAACTTGGTGATAGAAGAAAGTCAGCCAGAACTAGCAAAGGAGTTGTACATGCTGAAACTCGAGCTAGTAGAAGAAGGAAAACCCCAGGAAATGAGAGTGAAGTACAACTTAGAAGACCGAATCAAAGAAGCTCAAGAAAAGTGCCCAGAAATCCAAGAAATAAAAGAGGATATCCAACGAGGAGTAGCACCTGACTTCCGGATAGATGAAGCAGGGACAGTATGGCTAAAAGACCGTATTTGTGTACCGCGGGACAAGGAAATCAGGAGAACAATTCTCTCAGAAGCTCATGAGTCAAAGTACTCGATACACCCAGGATGCACCAAGATGTATCAAGATCTGAAGGATAAGTTCTGGTGGAAGAAAATGAGAGAGGACATAGCTGAATATGTAGCCAAGTGCGACTCTTGTCGAAGAATCAAGGCAGAACATCAAAGGCCAGCAGGACTGCTGAAACCACTAGAAATTCCAATGTGGAAGTGGGAAGATATCAGCATGGATTTCGTGGTTGGCCTACCTCGCACTCAGAAAGGAAATGATGCTACTTGGGTCATAGTTGATCGGCTGACAAAAGTAGCTCACTTCATACCAGTCAAAAGCACATACTCAGTAAGCAGACTAGCAGAGCTATACATAGACAACATTCTCAAGCTGCATGGGGCACCAAAAAGTATTGTGTCAGACAGAGGACCACAATTCACAGCTCAGTTCTGGAAGAGCCTACATCAAGCCATCGGGACAACCTTGGAGTATAGCACAGCTTACCACCCTCAGACAGATGGACAGACCGAAAGAGTGAACCAAGTTCTTGAAGACTTGTTGAGGGCATGTGTTCTAGCTTACAGCATAGACTGGGAGAAGAGTCTCTCTTACGTAGAATTTTCCTACAACAACAGCTACCAGGCCAGCCTACAGATGTCACCCTTTGAGGCACTATATGGCAGAAAATGCAGAACACCTCTAATGTGGTCAGAGGTGGGAGAACGAACACTCTTTGGACCTGACATGATTGCAGAGGCAGAAGAAAATGTAGCCAAGATCCGAGAGCACCTGAAGGCAGCTCAGAGCCGACAAAAGAGCTATGCGGATAAAAGGAGACGAGATCTAGAGTTCGAAGTAGGGGACTTCGTCTATCTGAAAGTGTCACCCCTCAGAGGGCATAAGAGATTCCAAGTGAAAGGAAAGCTAGCACCCCGTTTTGTTGGACCGTATCAGATATTGGAGAGAGTAGGAAAGCTAGCCTACAAGCTGGACCTACCTGAGGACTTAGCTGGAGTACACCCAGTGTTCCATGTATCACAGCTGAGAAAATGTCTGAGAGTACCGGGGCATGAGATCAAAACAGAAGCGCTAGACCTACAGGACACCTTGGAGTACCTAGAGTACCCAGAGAGAATACTAGATAGAGCGGTCAAAGAGACCAGAAGCACAGCTATCCCATTTTGCAAAGTGCAGTGGAGCAATCATTCAGAAAGAGAAGCTACTTGGGAGAAGGAGTCAGTACTGAAGGAGAAATACCCCCCACTTGTTTAGACCATAGGTAATCACAAATCTCGAGGACGAGATTCTTGTGAGGGGGGAGACTGTAACAACCCTAAAATTCCCTATAGGATTTGTTGAGTGCAAAAATGTGAATTTAAAATTTTTTGGTGAATTGTTGTGCAAGCAAACCCATGTTTAAAATTAAATTCTATTGCTAAGGATGAAATTCTTAAGCAATTTAAATTTGAAATTTAAAATTTATTTGAAGTGCTAAGGATGAAATAGTGTGATTTGGAGTTATTTGGATTTATTTGGATTTTTGGTTGGTTTGAATTCAAATTCTAGATTTGAATTCAAACTCTAACTATTTAAACTAATTTCAAACTCTTCTAACTGTTCGTGGGCCAAAACCCGAAGCCAAAGTCCATCTAACACCCCTTAACTCCTTTCGCCGAGCCAACCCACCGAGCAGCCCGTTCGGCCTTTCGGCCCAGCTGCGGCCCATCCTTCCTCCCCCGCCGCGTCCCCGCCGCGTCTCTCTCTCTCTCCCACTGATAGGCGGGCCCCGCCTGTCAGCTTTCTCCCTCACCTCCCGTCATCTTCCCCGCGCCGCTCTCTCTCTCTCTCTCTCTCTCTCGCGACCGCGGGCGCCCGTGACCTCCAACCACCCGAGCTCCGCGGCCCGTCTCGATTGCGCCGCGTGTCCACGGGCGCTCGAGCACTCCATCCAGCCGTCGAGCCCCTGAAACCCTAGCGCCAAGCGCCTATAAAACCCGCCGCCGGCCGCCTCTCCCTGTTCAAGCCGCCGCCGCCCCCTTGGGGTTTCCCGATCCAATTCGGGGAAAGAGAGGAGAGGGAGAGGGGTGGGGAAGCTTGTGGAGCAGCCGGAGCAAGGAGAGGAGGACCCCATCGTCTTCCCCGCGTCGCCGCCGCCGAAGCCGACGCCGCCGTCCGTGGACCCGCCGAGGAGGAGCCAGACCTGGGACGGGAGGAGGAGCACGAGCACCGGAGGAGCACCGCGAGCCCTTCCCCGAGCTGCAGCGTACCCCTACTGGCCCCTAGGTGAGCGCCGCCGAGTTTCCCCTTTCTTCTCTGTTTTCGGCGAGTTGCGCCGCCGCCGCCGTGCTAGCCCCCTGGGACCCGACCTTCGAGTCGTGGCCATCTTCGTGTGCAGGAACCCGTCACCGCTAACCCCTCTGCAACCCGCCGTCGCTCGAGCCTTGCAGCCGAGGCCGCCGCGGCCGAGCTTTGCTCGCCGCGCGCGAACGCCGAGGCCGTGTCGCGGCCGTGGGTGACCACGTTCCCGCGCACGCGCACCCAGCCGCGTCCCAGCAGTTGCTGAGGACTGCGCGCGTGCAAACCCAGCCAAACCGAGCCGTCCGAGCCGAGTCTCTGCCCGCGCGACGCCGGCCACCGTGGCGCCATGGCCGCGCCGCCGCCGCTCGCGTCGGGAGCCCGAGCCGAACCCAAGCTGTGGCCTTGTTCTCGCCGTTCGTGATCACCAAGCCCTAGCCGAGCTATTCCAGCCGTCCTAGGCCCCAGCCGAGCCTTGTCCAGCGAGAACCGCCGCTGACCGTCGCCACTGGCGTGCTCCAGTGCGTGCCGCGCGCGCGTCGCGTCGCGCCGTGGCCACGCCACACGAACGACCACACCAAGCCGGCCACACGAGCACCGCAGAAGATCCCGATCGGCCATAGATCGATCCCGTGCACCCGGCTCACGTGAACCGCACTCTCGGTTCACGGTGGACTTGGTCCACCATAGCAGCACCAGCAGCGCCCCCTTCGTGGGCCTAAAGTTTGCGTTTAAGTCTGGTTTGCACCCTTGAACTTTTCCGGCCCAGTCACTTTCGGCCCAATGACAGCCCAGCCAGCGTTTAATCTTTTTCTTTTTCTTTTACCCGCGCTGACGAATGGGGCCCACATGTCATACTCTACGAGTCACTGACACAAGGGACCCACTGACCAGAGCTGACCGTTGACCGTTGACCGCTGACCGTTGACCCGTTGACCCGTTGACCGTTGACCAATCAACGCTGACGTCAGCAGGGCCCACTGCTGACGTCATCCTAGGTGGACCCCACTGCTGACGTTAGCAGACTAATTTTTATCTGTTTTTCTTTTTCGGAAATTATTTAATATTTTCAGAAAATGATTTAAACTTCAAAAATTAATAATAAATCAACCGTAGCTTAGAAAATTATGAAACCAGTTTCCATATTTTTCTAAAATCATGACCTACGCGTTAGTGTAGAGTTTGGTGTTATTTGTGTCTTCTCTTTTCGCTGAATTGGAGTTCCTTTGCTAGTAGTCGCGTCTTATTTTAATTTTCCGCGACCTTAGGAGCTCCGGAGAGTCAGGAGGAGCCGAACCACTACGACAACTGCTTTGACGAGGACGAAGACCTTTGCCCAGGTTCACGCCCGACCATTCTCTGAAATACCTATTAGACATGCAACTAGTATGCTAGCGCTTTACTTTACTCGCATGATAAACCTGCACTGCCTTTGTTATTATCCTGATACCTTGCTACCTACTACTCACTTTATGAAATATGCTATACTATGCATGAGTTGGGATGGTTGTGATTGATCCTCTTGGCGTGAGTTGTGGGTGGTATGGGAGGAGTAGTGCAGCTAGGCGGTGTAAGCGAGTAATAACAACTCGATCGTTTGATCGAGGTGCTGAGGGGCTGCACTCGGGCAGTCCCTATGGAGTACCTGTTGCGGGTACATGGTTCTTGGATACTGGTACTCGGTGAGTATTTGAGGAGTTTGGGCGGCAATACCTATTATGGGTGTAGATTGCGGACCGTTGCGGCGGATCGCTTATGATGCAGATACTCGCTTTACCGATAATTAAGGACCGAGTCGTGCCCCCACTTCAGACTTGGGATTACCGTGCTCACCATCTACCCAGTATGCGGAGGGTTCCAGCAAGCCTACTCTAGTGCGGCGCCGAGACTGTAGGAGAATCGAGCTTGATATGTGTAGGGGGGATTCGTTGCGGCGTAATCTCCCTGATTTACCATGGCCCCCGACTGGCCCCGGTGGGAAGGTTTCACATCCCTGGGGCAGATGTTAGATCAGATGTTTCCCGAGCCCAGGGAGACAGGATTGGCGCCGCTACTGTTTAGGGTCTTTGCTGTGGGCTGCGTCTCAGGTTGGTTGCGGACTAGCCTTGCAGCCCGGATGGATTCCTGGAGTGCCACCTCTGCAGAGTGTAAACTATACGTATAGCCGTGTCCACGGTTACGGACGACCCATTTCTGAGAAGCCCCGGCTAGCATGGGAATCTGCTTTCTTACCTCATCCTTTGATTTGGGTTATGAGAGATTGGTCCAGCTGATGCTGTTGAGACAAGGTGGGGAGGGAGCTCACCGAGTCGACTAGAGAGATAAAGGTGTTGGTGGATGATGTATGCGGGAACCTGCCGTGGCAGGACGAGCCCGATGGGAAAATGTGAGGCTGACGGGTGGAACTAGGGAGTGGTTGTGAGTGTGTGAGGAGGAGTTGGTGATGAGACGAATTTGGGTTATTGCTGCTGCTTGCATAAGAAAACCCTGGCTCAAACCTTGATTATTTATATAACCTAGAATAGACCACTTTAAAGCTTGCATCATATCATGGTTGGTGACGTGGACCTGTCCCATTTCCTTGGGGATAGACTTTGGGTTCTCAGGTGAAGACCCCGACCACGAGTTCAACCAGGACGGGTGGTACGACTGAAGGGAGCGCGCTACGCTCAAGGATGCCTGTGGAGGAGTGGACCCTGATGAACTAGCTACCGCTGCGCAGATGTTTCTTATTGTCGATTTAGCCCAGAGGGCTTGTACCAGACGCTATGTTTTTATATATGTCATGTAATGAATCTTTTATCGTTGTATGGATGTGATATTCGACTAAGATGAGTTCTGTACGAGATAGCTGCTATTCCTGGGACTATCTCAAGGGTACAGGGAGTCGGGTTCTCGTCGGTGAGAATCCGGTTCGTCACAGCCACCCCCCCCCCATGCTGCTTTCTGCTAGCTCTACTCCCTGCCATGTTTCCTGTTGTACTCCCCCTTACACCTGCCTACTTTGCTCCACTATGATCTATTCCAAAGTCAAATCACATCTCATCGAGCTCTAGTTTGATCCTGTCCTCCTCGATCTCGTAGATGGCGCGACATCCCCTTCAACGCCATACTCGCCAGCGATGAGGTGGGCAAGCGTGTGGTCGAGGGGCTCCTCGACCTCCACGACGCAACTATAGTCGTTGTCGTTGTGCGAGCAGTGCTTGAGCATGAGGACTGTGCAGGAGGGGGCACGCCGCTACTTAAAGAGGCGAGCTGTAGATGAGCAACTGGCGCAGCTCCCCCCCCCCCCCCCCCCACAGAGCGCAAGGAGGTGGAGGCCAAAGAGGCCATGGGTGGGGGGCCTTGGTTGTCATTTCCAGCAAAGAGGATCGAGACTAGGTTTGGGAGATTGGAGATCGGTGATATGAGGTGGGTTGGATATGAGGTAGGTTCTACCAGTCAAAGATGGAAATGAGAAGGAGAGAGAAGCCAGAGTGCTTCAGGACAGGGGCACCATGGCCATTTTCCATGGATAATCCACACTAGCGTGAAGAGGTGGCATGCCATATCATAAAAAATGGAATTTTGTCGCTTCGCTGATAGAGGGATGACAAATCTGTAGGTGTCATTTTAAAAATGGTTCCGAAGGAGTGTCATATGTAAGGATGGTAAATTATTAAATACTCCTTCACGTGTTCACGTCCATAGTTTATTTAACTTTGACCTTTTTTAAAGAAAAATAAAATATTTCCAGTTTCTGCAATCACAAATAACTAAGTTTTAACTTTGATCTAGCAAGATATCAAGATAGACATGCTAACGGATCAACTGGTCCATGTTGTGTCCAAGCCACCGGTAGTGCAACCATACTGCTTTTCACTACTACATGCTTCTTTATCACAAACGGTTCTATAGGGCCATCACAAACAGTTTTGGAAGGCCTTTGTGAAAAGTGGTTTGTGATGACATATGTCAATTTGTGATTTTCCTCCACCTGCGAAAAACCCAAAAAATAGAAAAACAATTTATTTCAATGTGGGAAGGCTACCAACTAAGTGGCCGGCGTGATTCGAACCCACGACCTCTCCCTTGCGCGTGACCTCCTCCACCACTGCACCTCTCCATCACTTGTGTCTAGATGTCGTTCTGATTCCTATCATATTATACTAAGTCGAGTGTAATTTGCTTGTTTGAGGTCCTAAACGATTTCAAATGCAAAAATTGTCAACTATAAAGTTTCATAACTTTTTAAAATCTACAACTTTTATTTTGACTATTTCTCCATCCGAGGTCGTTTATAAAATTTGAATTTTAAATTTGAGAACATTCAAACTTAGATCTTGTTAACTAGATGATTTCAAATGAAAAGGTTGTCAACTATAAAGCTTCATAACTTTTTGAAATCTACAACTCTTATTTTGACTATTTCTTCATCAAAGATCGTTTGAAAAAACTCAAATTTTAAATTTTAAGAACTACAAACTTACTTTTGATGAGTAAAATAGATTCAAATTAAAAAGTTATAAACTACAAAGTTGTATGACTTCTGAAGATATACAACTTTTCTATATGTCATTTCTTCATCTGATGTAGTGAGAGTAATATTGTTCACAAATCTTATAGGTCTCTCTTATAGTTTTAGGAAACTCTACGAGAGATATCCATTTTATGAACAATATCCATATGAATTGTCGAATGAAGAAATGACCAAACTAAAAGTTCTGCATCTTGAGAAGTGAAACAACTTTGTAGTTCAACACATTTTGATTTGAATTGATTTACTACTTCAAAATGTGGTTTTAACGTGTACCATACACATCATCACAAACGATTTTTGCTACAAACCGTTTGTAATGCCCACGTCACAAACGGTTTGTATTAACAAACGGTTTTTGTTACAATACAAACCGTTTGTGATGTGGACCATCACAAACGGTTTGTAGCAAAAAACCGTTTGTGATACTGCCTCACCATCACAAACGGTTTTGGTGGTTGCCCGTTTGTGATGTCGCTTTCTGTAGTAGTGTTTGGAAGTGCAGCAGCCAGACCATGTCTCATAGTCTCACTGACACCTAGTCTTGAAGAGGTGTGGTCTGATGCATCCCTTGTGGCAGTCTGATGATGCTCTTCGCTTTAGCACTGATTTATTCTGTTCAATGTGTGATGACTTGCTACTTGGCTCGCTGAGATAGGTATTTGCTACAATTTGGTCGATGCCACACCAAATTTCTAGCGATATATGTCTCACCATGCGGATTCACAATTTCATCGGCGTCATGGCGATTCTGCTACGACTTCACCTTTCTTGATTTAGTTGGGGCCGCAAACTCACCCTGGATTTTGTTAAAATATGCCGTGGCATATGAGGGGTGCGGATGTGAGCTTCTCTGGTAGCGTGGATTTTGTCAACTTTGTGGCTATTCCGTGCCAACTATAGACGATGCTATGCATGATCCGATTAAGCCCCAATGCTCAAAACGCTTATGTAGGCTCCACGATTTGGTTGATGATCCATCTAACTTGCAGCTCCGCTTATGAGGTTGCCAATGTACCCTCAAGTACACGCGTTGCCACTGGCAAGGAATTTTACAAATGTTCTTTTCTGCAGATGGCACTTCTTACGTGACTAGCCTGGGTCGGATTATTTCCTACCTACTTGGACCAACAGCTAGAAGACTCATGATGCCGAGACAAATCAGCCATGAAAGAAGGCAAAGAGCCAAAGACTGGTGCTCATGGCAAGAGCAGCTGCCTAACAGCCTAACAGACTACACCTACACAACTATACTATACAGCATGCAGTTCCAAGAATTCGTTGAGGGGGCAAAGGTCAGAAAAAGCATTATACTACGTGCAATAAATCTCGGTCTGCGCAATGCATCATGACGCGTACGTTGCTTCTCCCTCCGAGAGAGGCGCCTGGCAGCCATGGCGTCGCGCTCGGGTGCTCTTCTTCTTCTTCTTCTTCTTCTCGCCATGGCGACGCGGTTCGCGGCTGTCGCCGCCGGCGCCGGCGGCCCGGTCTTCAACGTCACGGATTTCGGCGCGGTGGCGGACGGCAAGACGGACAACTCCAAGGCGTTCCTGCGGGCGTGGATGAAGGCGTGCGCGACGCCCGGGAGGCCCGCCGTCGTCGTCCCCAGCGGCGGGAGCGGTAGCGGCGGCTACCTCCTGCACCCGCTGGTGTTCCGCGGCCCGTGCCGCGGGTACATGGAGGTGCGCGTCGCCGGCGTCCTCCGCGCGCCGGCCGGCCTCGCCGCCTTCCGCGGCTGCCGCGAGTGGGTCCACTTCTCCAGCGTCGACGGCCTCCTCGTCACCGGCGGCGGCACCTTCGACGGCCGCGGCGCCACCGCCTGGCCCCTCAACGAGTGCCCCAAGAAACGCGACTGCAAGCTCCTCCCCACCGTAAGCAAGCGTCCCCTCCAGCCAGCTGCATGATCCCCGGCCGCCCGATCGGAGGATCGACGGCTCTGATTGATTCTCCATGATGAGCTTCTTCTTCTTCTTCCTTTTGTTGGTATATATATATATACAAATAAAGTCTATCAAGCTGGGGCGGGTGCGGAACGCGATGATCACGGGGGTGACGTCGCTGGACAGCAAGTTCTTCCACGTGACGGTGGCGGGCAGCCACGGCGTGCGCATCCACGGCGTGCGCATCGTGGCGCCGCGCGACAGCCCGAACACGGACGGCGTGCACATCCAGGGCTCCTCCGACGTGCGCGTGACCGACTCCGCCGTGGCCACGGGCGACGACTGCGTCTCCGTCGGGCCGGGCGCCTCCGACGTGGTGGTGTCCGGGGTGACGTGCGGCCCCGGGCACGGCATCAGCGTGGGCAGCCTCGGCAGGTACCCCGGCGAGGAGGACGTCCGGAGGCTGCGCGTCGCCAACTGCACCATCGCCGGCACCTCCAACGGCGTGCGCATCAAGACCTGGCGCGGCGGGTCGCGCCCCTCCGCCGTGTCCGGGCTCGTCTTCGAGGACATCGTCATGCGCAGGGTCCGGAACCCCATCATCATCGACCAGGAGTACTGCCCCTACGCCTCCTGCCGCGAATCCGTACGTCAGAACCAAATTAAACCGATTTGAATTGATTTGGTTTCTTGCCGATTTGAAACTGCTGGATGGGTGCAGGAGCAGCGGCCGTCAGCGGTGAGGATCAGCGACGTCAAGTTCAGGAACATCAGGGGCGTGTCGGCGACGCAGGTGGCGGTGAAGCTGTCGTGCAGCGAGGCGAGCCCGTGCCGCGGGCTGGAGCTCAGGGACATCGACCTGCGCTACGTGAAGCGCGGGGTCGCCACGCAGTCGCAGTGCGCGCACGTCGCCGGCGGCGTGGTCGGCGGCACGCTCGTCCCTCCCTCCTGCATATGAAGGCTGCCGTCTGTTGGATGATATGCTCTAGATCGAACAACTGAGACGGAGCGAATTTTGGCTTGGATTTATTTGTAGTTCTGTAAAGTATAGTACTAATCGTTAACATGGACAGAACACTGCTGTACTGTAAGTTGTAATCAAGTTAATTGGTCAAATTTCTTGATCCAAATTAAAACACAAAATTTTGCTTCATTTATAGTCGTGATGAAATATCTTAATCGGTAACATAGCCAGAACACTGCTGTACTGTAAGTTGTAATCAAGCTCGTCAGATTTCTTGATCCAAAAACGTTCGTCAGTTTTCTGATGGCCCGGATGCCTGGGGCTACGCAATGGCAGGTACCCGCTGCAGGGATCTGGATCCCCTTGGTGCCGGTAAAATTAGAATACAGTCTTCTTGGGGGAAAACAGTAGAATTCAGTCTCTACGGCCTGATTCCATGGAGTCCATTGCTTGGCTGCTGGTTCTCATCTCCGTTCCAGCACGTCCCGGAGACGAGTCAAGCGTAAGTGAGAGGTGGCGACTCGAGCCGGCTGCTGACTGCACTTCAATCTCACCCTCGAGGCTGAGCATGTGCTGAAAGTAGGAATGAGGCCAGAGTCCTGAAATGAAATCCGACCGGCAAGAGCGTCAGTCAGTTATCTAACATCATATGTTCCTCCATTCAGAAATCAGAACCAGAAACGTAATGTTCAGAAAAGGATGCCAATGGTATAAAGGTGCTTTCATCTGACAAGAAGGAGTGTTCTACGTACCTTGTTCACCGGAGGGTGGTGGGAAAAACTGCAGGTAACAGAACGACGCGACCACCAATCCTGCAGGTGCAGAATTACATTACAGCGTGACGGACTGACAGTGTGATCTTCAGAAACCAGAAGAGCTTGGCAACAACCAATGGACAGGAAGCAATCCAGACCCAATCGAACGTACCGAGGACTCCGGCGGTGAACACGTCCTGCCAGTGGTGCCAGTAGTCGTCGACCCTCGACACGGCGACCATGGCCGCCAGGAGCAGCGGCGCGGTGACGATGCAGAGCTTGGCGACGTGGCCTCCCCGGTCGAACGCCTTGATCTTGCCGGCCAGGTACCACGACAGGAAGCCCAGCCCGGCGAAAGACCCTGCAATGCCCAATGAGGCCAGTGTTCAGCTAGCGTTGGACGCAATGCAGGAAATTAATTCCAGGAAATGGAAATGGCCTTCAGAATTCTTGAGTGATTGATGGAGTTGGACTTACACGAAGTGTGGCCGCTCGGGAAGCTCTTGTACCCTTCTTTGATCACGCCCGGGTCGCCATGACAGATGACCTCTCTAGTGACGTTGTCATACCTCTGGTTGAAGAATGAATACTCGTCGCGTTTAGTGAGGTGTCTGTCAGGCTTATTAGCTCTGAAGAAGGCGAGCAGCTACAGAGCACAGTCTGGACTCTGAAGTTCAGGACTTTATCAACCCATGATGAATTCACTCACCGGCATCCCGTCGGGAAAGCAGCGCCAGAAGAAGTTGGGGCGCGGCCGGCCGACGCCGTCCTTGATCGCATCGGTCAGGACGGCGGTGATGAGCACCGAGAACAGAAGCCCTGCTAGATCATATCATGTTTCATGTCAGAAACTCAGAAGCTCTAGCAGCACACACACACGCCAGAGGCACACAGCCGCAGAGAGAATGGCCGGATTGGAAACGGCGGCGGCGCAAGGAACTACTTGCCGAGGATGGCGTGGTGCAGGTCGTACACGTTCCTCCGCCTCACGTATATCCCGACGACGATGGCCATCGGCACAACGACGGCGACAACCTGCACATAGCAATCAACCAATCAATCAATCAATCAATCAGAGAACCAGCAAAGTTTGGTTACTGAAAGAAGGCGTGCGCACGCACCGGCACGGCCCAGACGGGCACGGTGTTGTCCTTGAGCGGGTACCGGAGGCCCGGCACCGCGTCTTCTCCGACGAACCGGTGGAAGGGCTCGATGAGGTTGAGCGCGCCGTCGAGGGCCGCGAGGACGACCAGCACCACCCAGTCGAGCAGGTGCAGCCTCGCGACCCGGGTCCCGTGGGTCTTCAGGTACAGGCGCGGCGCTCCCGGGTGAGCGGCGGCCACCGGCGCCGGCGCCGGCGGCGGTGGCATCTGGAAGGGATTGCGGAGATGCCAGGGGACAGTTGCAGAAATCGACACAGGTGCTAGCGCGTGGAGGTCCCGACGAGGCGTAGGTTCGAACTGCGCTGGAGGAGGAGCTTTGAGTGCTGGAACGGGCGTGTGATTGGAGAATCTGTGCGACGGACTTGCTTCGTCTCAGGAGAAGCGACGGGTACTTTTTCACGTGGCTTCAACCTCGGAGTCCAGCAAAATAAGTGGTGCTCTCTGACAAATGCGCGTGATGCATGCCATTTTTTTTTGGAGTTGGCTAACGCACGGCCGGCCGTGCCATGAGCCATCGGCACGGCCTCACAATTTTAGGTAATAATTAACCGATGTCCAGTTCTACCTTGTCTGGTAAAAAAGTTACACATCATATTCTAACCTACTAGCGACTCAATGATGATGGACGTACTTACATCATAAAATGCCAATCGGCAATATTTAACGTACATGAGAAAATTTGGATGTGGACCCATACAACTTAACTTTTAGCATTCTATATGCTGGTAATCCATCTCAATAGATACAAATAAACAACTTTGTGTAACCTCATAGGCAACATTTTCAAATTTTGTGAGCAAATTAGAACATGGACAAGAGCATTTTGAACCATAAACGATCTGCCATCTCAATATACACAAAACAAAGTATTCATGCCAGATCCTCCAGTACCAAACGTATGGATTGGTTGCATCATCATCTTCATGTGAGCCCGCTCTAGTAACAAGCAAGAAGTAAATGTAAAGAAAAATGAGCATATCTTCAGAAACATATGTGAGCCAGAAGTGCACAAATTATCAGTACTTTTTTCTGCGGTTTTCAATTTAGAACTGCAAAAAAGGAGCAATAATCAGAGAGCATATTAGTACCTATGCAGCACTGTTGATAGTTGTTCATGATCTAGAAGTTACGAGGACAAGCAATCAAAAAGGAATTACGAAATGCCCAATGAAAAATTGCCTAACGAAATGCCTAGTCTACAGCCATATTATTGTTTATCTCGTCCATTTTCTTAGAAATGCGTAACCTACCTATTTTGTCCCAATGGTTTTTAATTCTAGAAATCATTTCAGCCAAAAAAAATATGTGAAACTTACCTACTGAAGTTACATTGTCTTGTTAAAGTAAAAAATTGCCTAAAGACTTGCATTATTTTGCCTGATGAAAGTTGTAAAATTGCCCATTAAATTACATTGCTATGTTAATGGTCACATATAATGTTTTGTAGGTGACCTACTACTGAAATCGAAGCATTACAGACTAATAACAAGGAGTGATGTGATATAATATGTTATCACAATCTTAATAATGTCTAATATCTAATACTTCTTTCACTATTTCAAACAAGAAAACATGACTAACCAAAATCGGCTAGATCCCCTGAATGGCTGTGCTTAATCAACTACACTACCTCATTGCTGATCCTAAAAAATTCCTATCACTTAACTTTAAACAATGATATGGCACATCAATGGAGAAAATCAATAAGATTAACTATGATATGCAGGAAAGCTTTTTTGAAGAATAGCATAGCAGTACCTGCAACAGATCGAATCCATGGATTTTATTAATCATACCTGAGCAACTATTAAAATCTATAGATTATGTTAACCTAAACAACATAGGAACTAAATGCTTCTAAGGAACAGTAACATGACAAACTAATATGCCTAACCAATAACGGTACTTTTCCTAACTAATAACAATACTTTGCTTATCTAAGTACAGTAAGTTGCCTAACCCAGAATACCAAAGTGTGTAAACCAATAATCCTTTGCCTATCTAGGATTTCATATATTGATATATTCATATAGTAGTAAATTATCATCTGAATGGCATGCTGAATCTTTTTGCCTAATCCAGTACAGCTACCAGTTACTCAACACAGTGCACGGATCTCATTATACTGTTTGTATGCTGAATTTTCATATATGCTGGATTTTGTTCATTTTCTTGCTGCAGTATGCTGAATTCATACATTAAAAGTTGCCTACCTCATTATACTGTTTTGTCTAGTGAAGAAACAAAAACTGCCTATTTAATTTCATTGTTATGCTTAAAAATGAACTCACTTTATCCTGTTGTTTTTCTCCCCTGTTATTTGCATACTGCAGCAAGAAAATGAATTCAAAATACACTGAAAAAAGATAACAATTCTTACTACTACAAGACCATGTTGTTGGAGATGCAACATCTTACTACTGCAGGCTAAGTATTCAAGTTTTAGGCTACAATTCGAAGTATTCAAGTTTATTATTTACCCTTGTTTACAAGATAACAATTAGAGCAAACGATATATGCTATAGACCAAGGTATGTAGCAGATCTACAGTTTTTTATCCGAAATGATTTCTATGATCTATAGTTTTTTCTCCCAGAGCTAGGGATCACAGCACAAAAAAAAGGATTAACACAGAAACACATATCTGCATGATTTTACATGTTCTTGTTGTGTACTCCTAAGATGGCTGCACACGAAAGCTTTACTTCGCCCTAAACATTTACTTGGACTGCTTCAGTTTGCTCCTCTACTTACTGTTCACCTCTTCCTTGCACACACACAAAAGTTCGATAGGCAAAAATTTAGTTAAAAAAATTGTAGGAGATGCAGGAGAGGGGGGTGTCAGCTGCTAGACAATGCATGTTTGGATTTGATGTAGGTTACATAAAAGTTGCCAAATGGGAGCTATAAAAAATTCTTACTGCAGTGCATTATTTTGCTCAACAATGTGAAAAAAGAATTTCCTATTGAATTCATATAATAAAAGTTGCCTACCCCATTGTACAGTTTTGCCTAGTGAATAAACAAAAACTGCCTATTTAGTTTTGCACCACTGAACTTCACCACCAGCATCTCACGGGCACAATCAGAAGAACGTTGAGCAGCGAAATAACAAAAGTCAACTACGAGTATTACATCGACATTGTTCTACCAAATATCCCACATCAAATTCCTAAGCTGACCACACCTCACACAGTGATCACTTGAGCTTGTAATCGGAGATGATAGTGAACTACGACTATAGATCAACCTTGTTCTGTCAAATATCCTACATTAAATTCCTAATCCGACCATTCCTTGCATAGTTTAAATCACTTAAGCTTGTAATTGAAATGGTAGAACTCCTGCAATACCTATTCAATGTGGTAACAGGGAAGAGCTAAAATGTGATTATAGCAGGAAGGCTATGGGTGTTTTTTGACCGAGAAGAGGAATCACTTGCAATCGGGGAGTGGGAGGTTAGAGGATGGTGCTGTGGGTTCCACACGTGAAGCCATAGCCAGCAGCAGATTTCATTCCCAATCCAAACCGTAGAATAGGGACCAAATCAAATTGGGGAAATTAGAGAGATGGGGAAGAGAGAGAGATGTACCCTTGACATCTAATAAATATTCTTAGTATATATATGGTTAATTGGGCATACATTAATCCAAATTTGCTAATATAGACGCATAGCAGGCATAAACTTTGCAATTCAGAACATCATTTTGTAAGCATATATTGGGAACTCCTACTTGTATGAAAATAGCAAGCATATTATTTCTTCTAACTAATAAAACTACTTTGTCAATCGAAGAACACAAACTTTCCTAACTAATAACATTACTTTGCCTAACTAATAACATTACTTTGCCCAACTGAAAATTGTAATTTGCCTAACAAAGAATAACACTATGCCTAACTGAGAACACTACTCACACATTCCTATGAAAAATTCAGATTTCATTTGAGAGAGTAAGTAATTTTAAGAGCATCATTCACTAGTACTTCCTAAAGAACAACGCCCTTGAAAATGCCACAGAAAAATTCATGCTTAGTACAATAAAGAAACATTATTGATCTTCTTCATTGATTCAACAAAATGAAAATCTTTCTGTGTTCGTTCTTACTAATTTGCCAAAGCAAACCAGACAGTTCAATTAGCAAAAGAGCAAGCCAGAGTAAAAAAACAGCAGGATTATCAGTCAACCATCACCAAGACACAAACCGAGCAGCAAATGCTAAGTACTAAGGTACTAAGCAACATTTACCACTCATCAACAAAGGAACAGAAGTTGCATGCAATATCTATAATCCTACATAACAATGATTGTGCAGAAACTAGACAGAATGATAATAACAGATCTACCTCTGCATTTTTTATCTGGAACCATGGAATCAGATCTTACCTCAATATGTGATGCTCCCTGAACCAAATCCATCCTTGACTTTAGCTCCCCCATCAACATACAGGGGACACGTCATGCGAGAAACACACAGGAATCCTCTCGTCAGAAATCCCCATATATGTGGAAACAAAAAAAACAACATAAATGTGTCTCACCATCGTCGAATCCGCTCCTCCTCTGCTGCTGGAATATCAAGACCCCGGTTACTCCCTTCGCTCCCCAAACCCTAGGTTGAATCAACTGAAGAAAAATTCCCCAAATCAGTTCATTGTTCGTGAGGAAATGCAGGGGAACTCGAATCCGAAAAGCCTCTGCCGCTGGAATACCAGGGCCCGGTTACTCCCTTCGCTCGCCAAACCCTATGTTGAATCAACTGAAGAAAAATCCCCCAAATCAGTTCGTTCTTCGTGAAGGAGATGCAGGGGAACTCGAATCCAAAAAGCGAAGATGGCTGGGACTAACCGTGCTTGCTTGCAGCGCCGCTCTGACCTTCGATTTGCACTTCCTTCTCAGGAGGCCGACAGGATTCAGCAGGTTGTGGTGGTGTGTGGAGGGAATCGCCTGGAAGGCGCAAGAGAGAGAGGAACCCTAGAGAGAGAGGGAGGGAGGGGAAGGAAATGAAATATGCAGGCATGGGGCGGGGGGGGGGGGGACAGGAATGGGAACGAGTGGACGACGCTAGAAAATTTCTCCATGTGTCTGACACCTGGGTCCCTCATAGCATTCAAGCGGTAACGTGCGCTCGTATCGCAGACGGGCGCGTGGATAGAGCCGGCCGTTCCAGTCGATAAACGGACGGCCGGCTGTATAGAAGTCTTTACCTTTTTTTTTCTTTTTGTTCGTTCCCATGCATGACTCCTTTCAAGTTTCAAGTCTTAAAGACCAAGGAAGGACGGTAGGACTACGTGCATGGATGACCACTCAAGATCATGTAGGAAAACTCGTGCCAGAAAGAGTAAAATACACGGTTAGTTCTTAAACTTGTCATGTTTCTAAACTTTTAAAATATATTTTTAGATCTTTGAACTTGTCCAAGTGTGACATCTAGGTCCCGGTCTTTCAAAATATATTTTTAAGTCTCCAAATTTGTCCCAATGTATCATCTGAGTCCCTAAATTCTCAAAATACGTCGGAAACATGGAGAGATCTAGTGCAAGAATCAGGAGAACTCTTCATTTTATCGCGTGTTTGGACTAGTGATGATACACATAAGACCATAATGAGTTTACGAAAATATATTTTTAGGAATTTACGAATCTGGATACCACCTTTGTACAAATTTGAGGATTTAAAATGTGTTTTGATAGTTTAGAAATTCAAATGACATATTAGGACAAGTTTAGTGACATGAAAATGCATTTTAAGAGTTAAGGGACCTAAAATGACATCTAAATACAAGTTTAGAGACCGCCCACATGTTTTACTCTGCCAGAAATATTCAAAACTCTTTCGTTAGGATTCTGATGGCCCATGCCAATATATATCAGGCTATGCAATGGCAGGGTACACGCTGCAGCCTACACGCAACTGATGAAATATTCAAAACTCTCTTGGTGTATATATATCAGGCTATGGAATGGCAGAGCACACGCTGCAGCCTACACGCGACTGATGAAATATTCAAAACTCTCGGTGCTATAGGGTCGTAATCCGATCGTCGATTTCTTCTACCCGATTCTGGTTCCCCAGTACATGACTGTCCTACCTAGTCCTATGTGTGACAGACATCCATCATCCGATGGAAAGTACTCTTGTGGCTGCCTATAATCGATTTTCTTACCGAGAAAATATATTTTTTTCTCGGGTTCTCGCCAAGAGGATAATCTAGATAATTTTAGAACATCACTTCTTAGCAACAACGTCGCCGGATAATAATAATAATAATAATAATAAATCTACCACGGGAGGAGACTCCACCCAGTCTTTATTCTAAGAAGGTGTCATGCTTCGAACCAGGATCAGGACGGAAGTTTCAACGATTTCCGGAGTCCAACGCTCTAACCCGTCCACCGCGAGAAGCTATGCAACATCACCTGATAATGAATCCCTACAAACTTTCATTCAGGAGTTCCTTTTCACGATTTGCAAAAAAAAGTTTCACATTCACAATAGAGTCGGCTAGTTGCACACCTTATTTACACATAAAATAATTCCTCCATTCAAATTATTAGTTTGTTTGATTTTTTTATTATAGGTTTGACCGCTCGTCTTATTCAAAAAAAATTGTGTAATTATAATCAAATTTAAGATGTTTTTGAAGAATTTTTGTTAATAAAGCAAGCCACTACAAAAATTATGATAATTTACACAAAATTTTGAATAAGACGAGGGGTCAAACTTAGAGTCAAAAGAATCATAATTTGAATAGAGGGAGTAGCAAATAGGATGCGATCATATGCCCAATAGCCTACGGAACCCCTTATGCGTGTTTCACTTTTGAGTTGGTGTCAATTGTGCTGCGTAACTAAAGATGGCTACCTATTCATGTGTTTCCCTTCCTCCTCCTCCTCCTCCTCCTTCTCCTCCTCTCCCTTTCGACCGTGTCATGTCAATCCACCGTTTGGAGTGACTGATAGCATAATTTGTTGTGAAACACTGGCACAGATGCAAATACCAACACACATTTACCTTTATAAATATATGCACGCAAACACTACCTTATATGAGCATTTTCGAGAGATTGGACGAGCAGGTGTTGAAATTGACGTCACCATAGGCACCTCATTGTCGATGTCACGTCACCTACCACTGAAAGAATAATGCTGATTAAATCCTTAAATAAATCCAGAAAAATACGCCATATTACTAAATTGAGAACTCAAACTATGGTGGGTAAGTTCCACAACAAAAAATCTTACTAGGTCGCCATTGCATAATTAGCATTGCTGCTGGTTAGGTTGGAGCATAAATGTAGGTTAACTAGAAAACTACCGTACGAAGAAACCATGTCCTCGGTGTGATTTGGTTCTGCTGCTGGTACTATCTAAAAGACCTGAAATACCTCCCACAACATGTGGCGATAGGACATATAGCTTAGACCCGCTACTGGCCCATCTACCTCTTCTTCCCAGCAACCCTCCCTCGCTGCCGCATCTTCTACCACCCCGGTCGACAGCGCCATACCGGCTCGCCGCGCCGCCTTCCACCCACCCATCACCGCCTCATTCCCGCCCTCCCCTAATATCTCCATGTGACGCCCCCCGCCTGGAACTTGGCCCTACCGCCAGCAGCCACCACCCTGGCCGGTGACGCTCCGCTGCCCGCCCACACACCGCAGCCCACAGCCAGTCGATTCCTCCTCCCCGATGCCCATTGGATCCCCCTCACACCAGCCCTGAAAACCCGAAACCCTAACGCTGCCACCAGCACCATCGTCTCTGAGCCGTACCTGCCCACCTCCCACCCCTCAACCGAGTCTCTCCGACCTTGGGTTCTTGCTGGCGCATGTGAGGTTGACGTCGACGGCTGAGGAAGCGCTGAGGAGGAAGCCGAGCAAAGAAGAGGATCCAACGGCTAATAGTGGGCGCACAAATCTATAACAATGGAAGCCAAGTAATCTATCCGTTCCAAAATGTAGGTCGTTTGACTTTTTTCACCACAATTTTGATCGCTCGTCTTATTTAAAAGGTTGCGCAAACTATCATATTTTTTGTGATGGCTTGCTTTATTAATATAAAATATTCAAAAATATCTTAAATTTGACTATATTTTTATAATTTTTTTAATAAGGAGAGCGATCAAACTTGTCGTAAAAAAAGTTAAACGACCTATATTTTAAAACGGATGGAGTAGTAAAAAAAAAACTTCCGAAAGCTATACACAGATTCCCCACAACCTGTACCAACCCAAGCCGGCCCAAGATGGCCCACCAACATAACTTTAAGGCCCCTAACTCACACCTCCACCTCGCTGAGGGCCTCACCCCGACGGGCCGCCAGGCAGCTACGGCCCGCTCCCCTCCCCGTTCCTCTTTCGCAGCCGAAAGACTACGCCCCTGTTTTCACTTTTCCACGAGACAGAACCCTAAACCCTCTCTGCAACCCCGCCCGCCTCTCTCTCTCGGCGGCGGCCCCTCCTCTCGTCCGCCCACCTCCTCCGGCGGGTCCCTGCGTACGCCCGCCGCCCGCTACCCTCTCAACGTGCGGCGACGCCCGCCGCCTCTGGCTCGGAAGCGCAGCCGCCGCTCTCGCCGCGTGCCACCGCCGTGCTCCCGCAGTCGCCTGCGTCGTCTCCATCCGGGGCTCTGGCCTCGTCGCGGTGCCGCCTTGAGCATCCGCTGCGGCGGCCGTCCCTGGTAGCTTCGCCCTGCTCGTGCCCTCGGGAATCCGGCGAGGAGGAAGGGCGCACGCGCGGGGTCTGGCATGTCCGACGGGCGGGGTATTGAGGTTTGTACCTGCTTCTTCCACTCGTACGCTGATTGTTTCATATACCAGGTTAAGCTCGCGGCAGCCTAGAGGTAGCTACGGTCCCCCCCCCCCCCCCCCCCCCCCCCCCGATTTTGAAGAATTAGTTGGATTACCAAGTCCGTGTCCTTTTCTGAAGCTCAGTTTGTGCTTGGGAAATAAATTTGATCATAGCAGTGGAATAGACGCAGTGCGCCTTGCACTTTGTTAATCGCCTAATTTGTCTCCTAGTCTGCTCTTGTTAATTGCTCTAGGAGAAGTTCAGCTGAGGAAGCTTTTCATTCATGATTCACTAGCTCCATAATTTAGTAAGTGATTAGAAACCTTTGCCAAATGAACTGGCTCCATGATATAAAAGCCTCTTTACTGCTAGGTGGTTAATTCATAATGCGACAAAATAAAGTTTGCGATGAGTAGTTTTGAAGTTTTACTCCATGAAGCTGTACAAAGCCAGGAGCTCGGAGCTGGCATGCACGATGGGGATGCTTCGGAGGGGACTCTGGTGCCATTTGCTGCTTGAGACACTGAAGAATCTTGAAGCCGGTCTTTTGAAAGATATAATATGTGTAGCTTGTCTTTGCCGGTAGCTGATAGACTGGTTGGTGGTGGCTTGGAGTGCCGGCTAATGTTCCTTTTATGTCACGGTTCCAATATCTGGTAATGGTGAGCCCTCTGTGCTCCAGGATCTTCTTAGGACCTCGCTTGTTTCGTTTTGTCGGCACTAGGCTGCTAGTGAGCAGTAAATGGTCTCTGATTCGAACAAAAAAAACTGTGCAATTTTGTTGCTTTCTAGTAATGAAATTCGGGCGCGGTCCCTTCTGTGGAAAAACGGGTGACTAAAGTCATGCTTATTCACAAGTTACCTAAAAATTAAAATAGAAATTGAGTTGAGATTGGGATGAAAATTTGGGGTTAGGGTGTGGAGGTTTATGTTGGAGTAGCAGCAGCTATAGGATGAGGTGCGCCTGCGCCTTCTTGGGCATTCGGCAAAGGACTGCCGCAAGCCCAAGAAGGCGCAGGCGCACCTCAACCTATAGCTGTGCTTCGGAAAAACACTACTATGTGCTTCCTTGACCTCCTCTGTTTCACCTAATGCTCATTCTATAGCTGCTGCTACTCCAACAGTTTATCTGTGCTGGCAGCTATAGAGGAAGCCTGGGAAGTTGGCAATGGTTGCACATGACTGGGGCACCGCCCTCAGGGGTGGAGGCTGGCCGATGGGCGGTAGAGGCCGATGGGCGGTAGAGGGGGTGGGGTTGTCACACACGTGAACATTGAAGGGTTAGTCCCGGTCAGAGGTGGCAGCCATGGGGGGCTCGGGAATACAAGTTCAGGAGGTCGGAGGAGAGTAGGTTTGCTTGGGTCTGGCTAATTCTTCTCCGATATCGATGAGGTTGCGTGAGCTCGAAGTGGAGTGAGGTGGGGCAGCGGTGTCATGCAGAATATGTTGAGCAGATAAGACGAGGAAAGTTTTAGATGAAGAAGCGCGCTATCTGAAACATCAGATTAGATTGGACTGTTAGCAAACGGGACTAACAAACCAAATTTCAATCAACTTTTATGGATATCGACCCATATAAGTTCTATTTTTACTAGGTATGATGTGTAAAGACCTTTTGTTACCTATGTTACATTACATTACAGTTTGCTCAAACAGTAGCAAATATTGTGAACAACAAAAGATCCCTTCTTTGCAGTTAATTTTAAATGTAAGGTATTTAGCTTGTTGCTAAACCTATATTGGCTTTATCTGCTATCTGAATGGTTTTTGCACTTTTGTTTTTCAAGTTTCAGCTTCCTGTTCACTGAGTGCCATGATTCGTTTTTTGTTCTTTGCTTGCTGCAAGAAAAATATTTTTTTAATTATTTATGTCATTACATTATTCCAAACAATTACTGGATATCGAATACTGAGTGCAAGAAATTTCCTTTTCCTTTTTTTTCTTCCCTCCTGTTTTTCCCTTATTAAAGTTAGCTGCAGATCATTCGTTTCAGTTTCTATAGATAGACTATGGATATCACACTATGGTGTCTTGTAATTGTACAGCTTATACTTCCCTGATAATTCAGTGGATGATGTTATATTATTTACTTCATGAGCAGGCAGCATCAGAGGAAGTGGATTCGATCCACTTCAGCTTCTATAGGGCTGATGAAATTAAGAGGATCAGTGTTAAAAAGATCACCAAGTCAGAGCGCCTTGATGCCAAAAACCTTCCTGTTCCAGGTGGCTTACTGGACCCTGCAATGGGACCCATCAATGATATTGATATGTGAGTTCCTTATCCAACTTCTGAAATCTTGCACCACACTTGGTATCTTAATCACAGTGCTGAGTCCTAGGGATCAGTTTACAAGGAAGTAACACAGTGAATTTTCTTGTGTTTGACACTAATTTCTGTATTTTTTTTCCTAAGGTAAATCATATGGAATTGCCTGAGTATCTTACAAAAGTAACATCTGTATTGTATATTTAGTTGCTGTCTTGTAAGATTATGGCATGATTATATCTGATTAAGCCAAAAACTGCCAGATGTGCGTTCTGCTTCCCGCTGGTGTAGGAAACTGCCACCCTAGAATTGCCGCCATAAATTGGTTTGGCATATACCATTTTATAGGCTATATAAGTGTAGACCAAATTCAATCATTATTATTTAGATTTCTGACTTGTACATTTTTCATATGGGTCAGTTTGGCTGTGTTAGAGTAGTATCTGGCCCATGTAGGCCTTTGGCCCATTAGGCCCATTCTTGTATATGTAACCTTGGAACCCTAATTTCCAATCTATCTGGTCATTCCTGGAACTACCGTAACATGGTAACAGAGCCATGGAACTCTCCTCTACCGTCGCCGCCGCCGTTTTCGCCGCCGGGTGAACTCCTTCCCGTGCGCCGGCGAACCTGACCGGATCCGGTGGTGTGGCGGTCTTCCCTCCCTCCTCTACCCTTCTTCCTCGCGTGGCTTCTCCGCCCGACGCCGCGGGCGCGCGGACGCGCGTCTCCCCTGCGCGGGCCTGTCTCCGCCCGGCGCTGCGGGCTGCTCCGCCCGGCGCCGCGGGCTGCCGTCTGCCCGCGCGCCTGCCGTCTGCCCGTGCGCCGCGGGCTGCTCCCCTGTGCCGCCTGCCGTCCGCGCGGACGCGCGTCTCCCATGCGCCGCCTCGATTCGGCGCCGTTCGTCCTCTTTGCGGCCGGAGCTTCCTCTTCACGCAGAGTGCTCGTGCCGTGCATCTCCGGCCGAAGCTTCTTCGCCTCTGCCAGCTGGGTCGGTGCTTCTCTTCTCTGTGAGTTCAAGCTGCTGCTGCTACTCTTGTTTGTGTGCTGCCCTGTCCTCTGTGTTGCTGCCATGGGGTCCTCTGCTCCTTCCAACTACCAAGGCTGTGTTTTGGATGTGAAGCTTGACGGCACCAACTACAGAGAATGGGCCTTCTCTCTCAAGATGTTGCTGAAATATGGTGGTTCTGCTTTTCATCTCACTGATGCTCCTCCTGTTGCTCCTACTGCCACTGAGAAGGAGATTAAAGCTTGGCATCTTGCCGATGACCGTGTCATGGCCATCATATGCATGAGTACTGATTTGAGTATTCGTTCCTGTCTTGAGGATCACAAGACTGCAAAAGAAATGTGGGATTATTTGCAAGGTCGCTATCAACAAAGCAGTTCAGCCCTTTGCTACTCCCTTCGTCAGAATCTTCATAATCTTTAGCAGCAGGACATGTCAATTGAGGAGTACTATATTGCCTTCAACAAGATCTCCAGTCAAATTGTCTCCATGATACCCAAGGCTCCATCCTTGTGTACAGCTTGTACTGCAGCTTGGGCTGCTAGAGAGCAACATGATCAGCAGGACATTATGTTTGATTTTGTGATGGGGCTGCGATCTGATTTTGAACCCATTCGTGTTCAGCTTTTGGGGCGACCGACGCTTCCCACCCTTTCTGACACACTGTCTGCTCTCATGGCAGAGGAGACCCGGCTCAAAACTCTTGATGCCAACTCTATGGTGTCTCAACAACACTCAGTTCTTGCTGTTCCACCTCTGTCTGTTGAAGTTGACATTGCAGCAGCTGCCTCTTCTAAGAAGGCTCCTCAGAAGACTCCTTGCAACCACTGTGGGAGGACCAATCACCCTGATTCTAGGTGCTTCAAGAAGTTTCCTCATCTTCTCACTGAAATGCGTGAAAAACGTGCAGCCCGTCGCGGCTCTCAGGCAGCACCTTCCACCTCACCGGGCTCCTCAATTCATTTTCCTGCATCAGCAGCAATGCCTCAATTCATACAGCAGCAGTCAGTGCCTCAGTATCATCTGTTCCCCCAACCATCAGTGCCACAACATGCAGCAGTCAGTGCACCTCAATTTCAACATCACCCCAGCAGTACTATGCCTCCTCCACTCAGTGCTTACACATCCAATGCCTCACAGTCAGGTACTAATTTTTGGGTGTTGGATTTGGGTGCTTCTTTTCACATGACTTCAAATTCCTCTGTCTTGGATTCTTGTCGGTCTCTTTCACATTCTCATCATGTTCAGACCGCTGATGGTAACCTCTGCCATGTTACTCATCAGGGCAATCTGAACAGCTCCAAGTTCTCAGTTTTTGATATCTCTCTTGTGCCAAAACTCTCCATGAATTTAATTTCTGTTGGCCAGCTTGCTGATCTGAACTGTGTCGTTGTTTTTGACGACACTTCTTGTTTTGTTCAGGATCAGCGCACCCGAGCTCTTCTTGGTACTGGCCGTCGCCATAAGAGCTCATCTGGCCTCTACATCCTTGATCGTCTTCAGCTGCCACCCTCTACATCGCCATCACCATCTTCACCGTCATCTTTTGCTTCTGCTGCAGCCACCTTTCCTCAATGGCATCACCGTTTAGGTCATTTGTGTGGCTCACGTCTGTCTATTTTAGTCAAGCAGGGGGTTCTTGGTCATGTATCTGTTGATTCTTCTTTTGAATGTACTGGCTGTAAACTTGGGAAACAGATACATCTCCCATATCCCTCTAGTGACTCTAAAACTAGTCAGCCTTTTGCTCTTGTACATTCTGATGTATGGGGCCCTGCTCCTTTTGCTTCAAAGGGTGGTCACAAATACTATGTTATTTTTGTTGATGACTACTCTCGCTATACTTGGATCTATTTTATGAAGCATCGTTCGGAGCTATTGTCTATTTACAAATCCTTTGCTAAAATGGTTCATACCCAGTTTACCTCTTCTATTCACATTTTCCGATCTGATTCAGGGGGGGAGTATCTATCTGCTGTTTTTCGTCAATTTCTTTCTTCTGAAGGAACTTTGCCTCAGCTCTCTTGCCCTGGTGCTCATGCTCAAAATGGCGTGGCTGAGCGTAAACGTCGTCACATTCTTGAAACTGCTCGGACTCTGCTCATTTCTTCGTTTGTGCCAACTCATTTTTGGGCTGAAGCTGTTTCTACTGCCATCTATCTCATCAACCTGCAGCCCTCCACTCGTCTTCAGGGCAAAAGTCCTGGAGAAATCTTACACGGCTCACCTCCTAAATATGCACATCTTCGTGTTTTTGGCTGCACATGCTATGTTCTTCTTCCTTCTACTAAGACCACAAAATTGACAGCTCAGTCTGTTGAGTGTGTTTTTCTTGGCTATAGTCTTGAACATAAGGGCTATCGTTGTTATGATCCTTCCGCACGCCGTATTCGCTTTTCTCGTGATGTCACTTTTCTAGAAAACAAACCATTTTTTCATTCATCCACACCTTCACCGTCATGTGCTGCACCTCCTTTCTTGTTCTACCACCTTCCGACTTCATCCATTCTCCTGAACCAACACTTCCACCTTCTCATACCTCTATTACTCCTTTTCCTTTCCATTGTAGGCGTCGTCCCCGTGTGCCTTCTACTGCCTCCATTCCTCCTATGGATGATTCTTCTTCCTCTGAGCCTCGCTACGATCTCAGGGATCGTTCTGCCATTCAAATCCCTGATCGACTTGGTTTTCCCACTGCTGGTGCTGTTTGTGAGCCTTCTTCTTATCATGAAGCTGTCACCCTTCCTGCTTGGCGAGATGCTATGTCAATTGAACTTCAGGCTTTACAACGCACGGGTACTTGGGAGGTTTTTGCATTACCTCCTGATGTTGTTCCCATCACCTGCAAGTGGGTATACAAGGTTAAGACCAAAGCTGATGGCTCTATTGAGAGATACAAAGCTCGTCTTGTTGCACGAGGTTTCCAGCAGGCATATGGTCGTGATTATGAGGAGACCTTTGCTCCTGTTGCTCACATGACCACCGTTCGCACTCTTATTGCTGTGGCCGCCAATCGTTCATGGACCATCTCTCAAATGGATGTTAAAAATGCTTTTCTTCATGGTGATCTGCAAGAAGATGTTTATATGCATCCACCACCAGGGGTTCAGCTTCCTCCTGGATATGTTTGTCATCTTCGGCGTGCTCTTTATGGTCTCAAGCAAGCACCCTGTGCATGGTTTGAACGCTTCCGTTCAGTGGTTGTTGCTGCAGGATTCACTTCTAGTGACCATGATCCTGCTCTCTTTGTTCACAACTCTTCTCGTGGACGCACTTTAATTCTGCTTTATGTTGATGATGTGCTGATCACTGGCGATGATCCAGACTACATTGCTTTTGTCAAAGCACGCCTTTGTGATCAGTTCATGATGTCTGACTTGGGTCCTCTTAGCTATTTTCTGGGCATTCAGGTTGAATCAACTGCTGCTGGTTACTATCTTTCTCAGGCCAAGTACATTCAAGATCTTGCTCGCTCTGGTCTCACTGATACTAAGACTGCTGCCACTCCTATGGAACTTCATCTTCACTTGAAGACATCAGATGGTTCTCCTCTTGCTGATCCGACACGGTACCGTCATCTGGTTGGCAGTCTTGTCTATCTCACTGCTACCAGGCCAGATATTGCCTATGCAGTTCACATTCTCAGTCAGTTTGTGAGTTGTCCTACCACAGTCCACTATGCCCATTTGCTTCGGGTTTTGCGGTACTTGAGAGGTACAGCCTCTCATCGCCTTTTCTATGCCACCTCAAGTACACCAACACTTCATGCCTATTCAGATGCTACTTGGGCCAGTGACCCTGCTGATCGACGATCTGTCACTGGTTATTGTATTTTTCTTGGTGGTTCACCTGTGGCATGGAAGTCCAAGCGCCAAACTGCAGTGTCTCGGTCTAGTGCTGAAGCTGAACTCAGAGCTCTTGCCACAACAACTGCAGAACTTATTTGGCTTCGTTGGTTGTTGGCTGATTTTGGTGTTGAATCTGCTTATCCTACTCTTCTTCGCTGTGATAACACCAGTGCCATTCAAATTGCCAACAATCCAGTGAAGCATGAACTCACTAAGCACATTGGTGTTGATGCCTCCTTCATCAGATCACATTGTCAGTCATCTACTATTGATCTTCAGTTCACACCGTCTGAACTTCAACTTGCTGATTTCTTCACCAAGGCTCAGACTAAGGATCAACATCAATTTCATATATGCAAACTGAATGTATCTGACTTTGTAATTTCTTAGCTACCTTTAGTTTGAAGGGGGGTGTTAGAGTAGTATCTGACCCATGTAGGCCTTTGACCCATTAGGTCCATTCTTGTATATGTAACCTTGGAACCCTAATTTCCAATCTATCTGGTCATTCCTGGAACTACCGTAACAGGCTGGACAAATTTGTGAAATTGGAGGAAGTATTCATATATATTTTTGCAATCAGCAGTTGTGAGAGCATACTCTGTGTTAAACATAAAAGTGATATTATTAAATGTTTTGGTAACTGAGTTCAGTTTTGCTATCATTTAAAATGGGACTGTTTAAGCAAACCTTGGTGATCTCCTGCCTTGTTCTTTTTATGAGGTTAAAAATACACTTCTAATTTCTGACCATGTCCAATTTTAATGGCCAGCTGCAAGAGTTGTGGTCAGCATTCTGTTCGTTGCCCTGGGCACTTCGGTCATATAGAGTTGGCAAAACAATTGTTCAATCCTCTGCTGTTTATGAGTCTGAAAAACCTTCTCTCTGCCACATGCTTCCATTGTCACAAGTTCCGCTTGAACAAGGAACAGGTGAGTCCATGTTTGTCTCATTAAGTACAAAGGTTTCTCATGCCACTACGTGATCTTATAGGTGATTTTACTTTATTAGGTTGACAGATATGTGAACGAACTTGAACTGTTAGTAAAAGGTGATGTTGCCCGTGCTAAAAATTTGGAAGACAGGGGTAAAGAAGCCTCTGTTTCAGAGGAAGTTGAAGACATTACTGAGGCCACTTCAAGTGATAAATCACATCCTGAGAAAGACAAGAAAACCTGGACATTGATCCAACTGAAGGAGGTTCTGTCAATTTTTTCCAACATTATGAAAAAGAAACAGAAGAAGTGTGCAAAATGCGACATGAAGAGTCCAGCAATCTCAAGTCCTATATTTGGTTGGTTGCTCAAGGTATATATCTATATTGGTTTTAGCAGTTTTGGGCTAGTGCTTTGTTGTTAGTTCAGATTTCTGTAAATCATTCCAAAATTAGATATATCTACTTTTTTTTATATTTTCTTAATTTCCATGTTTCTGATTAAATTGGGGTAGACACCTTTACCTGACTACTGTTTCAGTCTCTTCAAAATGGATTGATTGAACCACCTTCTATGCCACGGTAAATGCTAATGCTAGCTGTGTTAGTTCTTACACAACTTATCTCTATATTCTCCCTAAGAAAAAAATGTTCTATGTTTATCATTATCTATTCCTCTCACCGCACTCCTGCTTAATCTTTGCAAATTACATCTACTATACATAGTTTTAAAGGCGTCGCCTAGGCGTCCAGGCGTACCCAGCTCGCCTTGGGAAACAGTGACCCCTTGTCCCCTAGGTGATAAGGCGTTCCCATAATTCTTGGGACGCCTTACCGCCTTTGAAACATGGCTAATATATCTCAAGTGTTAGTTTTAGAACCTGTATAATTGAAACTTCAGTTTTATTGAACATTAGCAGGGGCCAAACTGCCCCCCTTGACTCAGCAAACTTATTGATGATTCAAGAATGCATCCATAACCACAAGCCCTTAGATTGTTTGATGCACTAGCCTAAGGCCGCATTCTCGCTTCGAGGTTCTCAACAAGCAGGCCAGGGAGACCATGAGGTGCTGCACACGACTGCACACAGCTCAGGGACGAGATGGCACCCTCCGCCAGGGCGCCTGGTGCCAAGCCTTCTCGCCCTCAACCTTGTCTTGTTATCCACAACACAAGCTGCTCCACTCCCGCACTCCTCGCTTACTGGCAGCGCACAAGTACTCTGTCCTAATTCCTTGACTAATGCCATGGCGATTTTCAACAAAGCTGCTTTTACTATTACTATTTACAAGTAGAAATTGGAATTGTATAGCAGTATATTAGTTTGGTATGGTCAGTAGTGGTTTTGTAAGCACTCCTTTTTTTTTATCCTACCATGACACCCCCCTCCCCCCAGGATTTCAAGTCACGCTTTGCCACTGAACATAGTTCACTAGTCCATTGACCCGTGGTTGTGACATGACAGTAATTTTAAGAGACATAAGTGTTAGAAGTTCAGGTGTAGGTAATCAGAATTGCTTATATTTGCATCAATATGCTCATAGCTTCCTGCAGACATGTATATGTGGTTTGCATGGCTACACACATCATGCACGTATACCTTTGAGTTAATGTTTCAGTATTCATAGTCAGATGTGGCGATGTGGGTGCTTTAGAAACATATGTAGAAATACTTTGATATTTTTCATAATGACAGGTAACTAAAACACAGATTTAGGTTGCCACTCTAGGTTATTTTTAATAATGACAGATGGGGGTAATTTAGAAGCAAATTGAAAGATAGGGTGAGGGGGTAACTTTGGATGTTTTTCCATAATGTAAGTGGGTAATTTTATAGTAAACATAATAGAAGCAAATTCTGTTTTTGTAAGAATTTCTAGGATTTTGTATCTCTTATCTCTAGCACTTTTCGTGAGGATTAACATGGGAGTCCCTAATGTTAGATAAGATAGAAGTATATAAATGAACCACATATATGTTAATAGATTTTTCATCGTAAGTAATTGCATAAGCCCTTCTTTCAAACATTAGATGCCATCCCATAACTTCATATGTTGTCCATACACCACGCATGCCTTACTGGCATGTGAACCGGGGCCCACATGTCAACCACACACTTAGTGGCATATCGTGCATTGTTTACTTTCAGTGGCAAGCACTGACATGAAATCCCTAAGACTTCTCAACAATATCCATGAAGGAGGTTTTTATTAGCAATATCTGTTTTGTGTTGGGTATGGTTGGTTTAACCTTGATGTCAGATTTTTAGTTGAAACTCTTAATGTGATAGCATTTGATGCATCTCAATTCTTCATTACATGTGATTGCACCCTCTGTTTTGTAGGACACAAGTGCCTCTGCTGTAAGAGCAAATGCAATTGCCGGTTTCAAATTGAAGGGAGATGGCGGTGCTCACAACTCAGGGGAAACTGGGGTTTCTGGTCTTGATGAAGAACCAACACCTCAGTCCAAAGGGCCAATCAATGAAGTCGGACGCCTTTCTGATGACACAATTAGAGAAATGGTGGCATCATCAGGAAAGAAGCATCTATTGCCTACAGAGGTATGTTTTTGTTGTTTCTTGAGTTTATAGAAGGCAAATGCAAGCTTTTGGAAGCAGATCACTAAGCGTTTTCTTACTCAACTGTTTCAGGTTGAATCTATCCTCAAGGACTTGTGGAAAAATGAAGCCAGGTTCTGCATGTTACTTTGTGACTTCCAGCAGAATACTTTAAGTGTATCAGAAAAGAGAAGGGGCTATGAGATGTTTTTCTTGAATAGTCTCCTTGTCGCACCAAACAGATTCCGTCCGTCAACTAGCTCTAGTCTTGGAGTAAGTACCTCAGTTATCTGTCTGACTGAATTTTGTTCTGAGCTAACAGCTTTAGGTGTTTTTTGTTGTAGATTATGGAGCATCCACAAAATGTTCTGCTAAGTAAAGTGCAAGAAGCCAATCTTGCACTACAGAATAACAGTGCTGGTTCTAATCATATGGATGTTCTCAGAAGATGGATGGATCTACAACGAAGTGTAAATGTGTTATATGATAGTAGCAAAGGCCTAGGTAAGGATGCATTCTCTTCTTAATGATTTGGACTGGTGCCTTTTCCTTTGGTACCCAGTAAGCACTAAAGAACAACTAAACTCAATGTGTCTTTTCTCTTTGTAACCTTTTGGTGAGTACTCCAATCAAGACCTGTGTCATAATATGTGGCTATGTGGTGTTCTGCATTCATTTTGCACACTACTGGAATTTGGAAACATGAATTGTTCTGACTAGTATAGTCAACTCAATAAACACCTGCTGAAACAGTGTTGTGTGTCCTGGCTCGAGATTTAAAAGGTGGTAAGGCGAGGCGAGGCGAGCGACCCCCTTCCGGACGCCTAGGCGAACAAGGCGGACGCCTAGGCAACGCCATACAAACAACTTAATATATAATACCACTAAAATTAACAAGCATATCGACCTTAATATTACCAATTTTTACTTCTTAGCATAAGAAAATAGAGTTCTAGACCATAATAAGCATGATAAAGTACAGACGGGGCATTGGACCACTACAATCTGCACCCATACGACAAAGTAAAAGTAGACAATACAGAAGCAGACAACCTCCTGTGATGTGCTCTATTTTATATGCAAACAAACAACAAGCAGTAGGCACTAGGCAGGCCACAGCAGTCAGCCGTGAGACAATAGTACAATACAACTATTAAAAACAGATAGAGGAGGGGGAGATGAAGAGAAAGTGAGAAACGGAGTCACCTCGGGTTGAGGGGGCCAGCGGGAAGGAAGTCAGACCTGGGGGCCGGTTGGATGGCAAATCGGGGGCGGGGTGGAGCACTAGCGCTTGGTCCTTGCGCCTGGAGGAGAGCAGAGGGCAGACGGCTTGGGCTTCAATCGATTTGGCGGCCGGTGGGCTCCAATCAATCTAGGAGGCAGCAGGATTCGGTCACTGCTTGCTGGAGGCGACGGACGGAGGTGTGGGGCTGCTGCTTTTCGCGCGCGCTACTTATTTTTCCGCGACCAAAGCATCCGCCTGAAGCGCGTTGGCGACTCCCAGGCGCCTAACAGGCCAAGGCGTCCACCTTACTCGCGCCTACCTAGGCGAAGCCGACGGCCAGAGTTTCTACTTGTCTGGACAACTAGGCGACACCTTTTAAACAATGGGGCTTATATGATCTGCTATTTTTCTTGTTACTGTAGATTAGTATTGGATGAGTGTTCGTGATAGTATGGATGTATTGCTTCAGTCCTATGCTTCCCCTTGTCAATTGTGGGTGGTAGTGGATGGTTCTTGATGTTATTTGCCAAAGGATCACCTTGGCTTCTGGGTATTTGAGAGCTGCTTGAAATAAGTTTCTGTTTATTTAAGGTGCAGTTATTCTTGCGGAGGGTTATGTTTGGTATAATATTTGTCTCTACTCATCATCTTTTCTCTATGTTTTAAGTTCTTGACTCGTTTTGTCTAACCCCACAATAATGTATGATGGCTAAATGTTTATGTTGATATAACAGTAAATAGTGAGAAGAATGCTCATGGTATACGCCAATTATTGGAAAAGAAAGAAGGAATTCTTCGACAAAAAATGATGGGGAAGAGGGTCAATTATGCATGCCGATCTGTTATATCTCCAGACCCGTACTTGGCTGTTAATGAAATTGGCATTCCTCCTGTTTTTGCAACACGGTTGTCGTATCCTGAGGTATGTGTGCTCCATGCATTGATCTGCAGCTGTAAATTATTCTGCATTATTCAATTTGGATCTGCTTTGTTTATGTTTGTGCTCTGAGTTGCCTTGACCCTGTGATTCCCTTTCCTTGCGACAAATCGTCTTGGCCCCTACAATTCCTCTTTTAACAACCTGCCCTAAACCCTTATGTATTCTCTCAACTAATGAACTAATCTCAGATATTTATATATGCAAGATACACCTAACTAGCAAGAAACCCAAATATTCTTATCTGGTGTTTGAAGTTTTCATCCAACGAACTTTATGTGCAGCTGAAATTAATTTTTAGCCTAACGAGTGAGAATGTTGTGCACTTTGGTGTGCTGATTTCAGGAGGTCTGCCCAGTTGGGACCTAGGCCGCCTGTTCTTTGGTGCAATGCCTACCTGATGCTGTGAATAATGCTCAGGAAGTAGCTGTTAAACACATATTCAGCCGTCCAAACCTTTGGAATTTTATGCACCTGGTGAACACCGGTACCAGTTCTTTTTATTCACCCCATTCAGGGTAGTATCAAAGATTCCCGCGGCATAACGGTTAGAGCGTTGAACTCCGGGGGTCAAACCCCTGTTGTCGGCCCGGATTCGAATCTTGGTACCAACTTCTTTAAGACAAAATCAGAGGGATTTCTCTCTGGTTGTTTTTTTTTTGACTGGACATGCTACCTGACACAACTTTAAAATTTTTGCACCAACTGATCCTGAACATCTGATATGTTCAGATTCTACCATCCAGGTGGCGAATCCAGCTGTTGGGCATTAGCTGGAAAAGAGTCCGCAAACCCCCGCTGCCGCCCACCGCAGCGGCCGATGCTAACTCGTCGGCCGTCGTGCCCTCCTCCAAGCGCTTCCGCGCGACCCGCCGTGCTATAAACTTAACGCTGGAAAAGGGTTTAACAAGTGTAGTTCATGATCTCTCTATGAATTCAAATAAACGATTTATAGGATTTCTAGCACCTGAAGTGAAATGCATGCTAGTTTGAGTCCGAGACACATAAGCAAAGTGAAAGTACTAGCCAATCAGTCCATAGTATTATAAGTTTATAGCTGTCATTGTAAACGGAGATTGTAGCATCGTACACTGTGATCCAAACTCTTGGATAGGTATCATGTTATGATGTACGTAAGCAAGATCATGAGATGTCCCTATAACACACATCTGACCAGTGGTGAAGCTAGAGCGAAATGGAGGGGGGTGCGGAGTATCACTACAAGTACAAGGAACATTGCCAATGAAACCTATATTTATTTGTAAATTTAGTTACTAAATATAAACACTATCAGAGGAAAAAATAAAAATATAGTATTTACCAAAATAAAGAGATCCACTAAAAATATTTGTTACAGGGTGATGACTTAGGGCTGTCATGTATCAAAGAAAGGTTAGTGGTTAGTATACTAAAAAAATATTATTTAATTATTTAACGGTGTATAAAATTGAATAAATGACTTAATTTTCATTTTTTAAAGAAAAAAATGAGCCACGGAAGATAGCGCTCCAATTTACCATTTGTGTAGTTTAAGAATTAAAAAATAAGAATACATGAATACAAAATTACAATGCTACGTGATGGAAAGCTAATTTTTATCATTTTTATGTGATTTGCACTTTGACTTTAATTCCCTAAAATCCAAAATTGAAACAACCAATAATAATTTTGAGGCTTTATTTGAGCCAAAATTATATTAATATCGATAGACTATCAAAGAGAAAACATATATTTCTTCATACTGGATTGCACAAAGACAAGGTTGCGCGGTTGCAACCGGCCTGTCATGCTGTGGAGGTGTCACACCCCAAATTTTCTAAATTTGGGATGTGAATAAATAATATAAATAAATACAATGATTTTCTCTAATTTATAAAATTTTCCAAGGTTTAAATAATTAACAGGGAATGTAATATATATATATATAATATATAAAATATATATATATGTATTCTAATTTCAAAACAACATATGTTTATAACTCTCTAAAATTCTGTTACAAAGAGTATCTAATAGCTCCCTAATTTTTTTTAGAATTTAATTGAAATTCTATCCTTTTAATCAAATTAAAAGGATCCTAATTAAATAATTTATCTAAAATAAGTTTTTGTTGTATTCATGCTGTTGCATTGATTTTTTGTTGCTAGTAAATTAAATTGGAATTTAAATTCTGTTTAAATTCGAATTTGATTTGCTTTTGTTTGAGTTTTAGAAAAGTTTAAATAGCTGAGTTCGTTTTCGCCCCTTAAACTCTTGGCCCAGTCCAAGATTGCCCCCCTGGACTTTTTCTCCCACTCGCTTTTTCTTCCCGGGCCGATTTCCTTTCTCCCCGCCCGGCCTTTCCCGCTTTAGGCCCAGCTTCGGCCCACTTTTTCTCTCCCCGCCGCTCTCTCTCTCTTTATCGCTGACGCGTGGGGCCCGGTTGTCGGGTCCGTCGTCTCCGACCCGATTTCTTCCCCGAGGCCGAGACCGTCCCGACGCCGCCGCCTCCGACTTTGAGTCCCACCGCCGCACGCCTGCCGAGACCCTGTTCCCCGGCCTACTTAAAGCCCGCATACCGCCCTTGAGTTTCCCCAACAGAGCCGCAACCCGAGCCGCCGAGTTGAGCCGCCCGCGTCGCCATTGCCGAGCTCCGCGCCGCCGACATCGATCCGCCGCTGCACCGCCGCTCCACCCCTATCGGTCGCGCTAGAAGCTTCGCCAGAAGGTACCGCTCCTCCCAAGCCTATTTTGCTTTCGGGTTCTACCTCCGCATCGTGCTGTCGTCGTTGCTCTGCGTCGTCCGAGCTCCGCCGCCGCCGTTGCTCGTCGCCGGCCGCCATCGTCGCCCTTCCCTCGTCGAGACCTAGCCCAGCGAGTCCGCCATCGTCTTCTCGTCCCTCCTGTCTTGTTCTTGTCGCGAATTGCAGCCCCTATCCTCGCGTTCGCGTCGCGCCCGAGAGCTCCGCCGCCGCCCATGGCGCCGCCGTCGTGGTTCGTCTCGGTGCGTCATCCCAGCCACCCAATCCACCCTAGATGTACTCGTCGTGGCCCTGTGAACCCGTAGAGCTTGATCTCGTCGTGTTTGGAGCACCGTAGCCGAAGATCGAGGTTAAGCCGGCGAAGCTCCGCCGCGGGATCACGCAGCGCCGCCGTCCCGGCCGTCCCCGCCGACGAGCCGTTCCCAGATCCAATCCCGGCCGTCGGATTAAGATCCAACGGTCCTCGTCAGTGCCAGCCCCGAGTCAAACCCGAGAATAACGGTCAGCCCTGGCCAAATTGCTAAAGAGCCCCTGAGGTTTTTGAAAATCAACCTGCGGTCCAGTTTAGTTCAAAAATAATTACGTTTAGGTCCCTTTTCTTCTGTTTTAGCCCCTACAAGATTTAAAATTATGCCCGAGGTCCTGTTTTGGTCTTTTTACCCGTAAACCCTCGAGTTTTTATACAAAATTATGTTTTAGCCCTCGGATTTTCGTAGTTAAGCCCCTAGAACTTTTAAAACTTTGCCAGCAAGTCCCTAGACCCTAGAAAAATCATATCTGTCATGTTTTAACTCCGTTTTAATCTGTTCTTGTTGTGTTAGCTTCGTATCAACTTAAACTACGCGTTAGTACTGTTATTTACGCCATACTTTATTTCTGAAATTTATTTATTATTAATTTGATTAAAGGCTAATTACATGTGCTTTCTTAAATAAAATCTAATTAAGTTTGACACATCGGTTTTTCTTGTTAAATATTAAATTGATTAATATTTATTCCATGTGTTTTGTAAATAAAAGTTGACTAAGGTTATATCTCGATTTTCATAAATAATATTGACATGATTAATATTTATTTTGTAATTTTTCTAACTAAAATTTAATTAGGCTCTATCTTGTTGCTTCATAAAATTATGTTAACTTGATTGATGTTTATAATCACTAGTTCTTTAATTAAAAGCTAATTAGAGTTAAACTTTGAATTTTTCATAAATAATTATCAATCTTGATTTATATTAACACAAATCTGTTTTAATGACAATATGACAAGTTTAACTAGAGATATAAAGTTATTTGATTAGATAAACATGTTCCTTTAATTAAAAGCCAATTAAGAATTATATTTTGGTTTTCTTATTAATGTTAATATGGTTAATATATTATAAGTTTTAAAAGTGATAGTTGAACAAGTTATAATATTGGAAACCTAGGTATAACTTTGATGTAACTTGGATTAAGGTTATATTTAGATTTCATATGTTTTCATAAGATCACTTTTACTTGGTTTAAATGGTTATTAACTAGTGTTTCTAATTAAAGCCAACTTAGAAGCTTCACTTCCAAGTAATTTGATTAATAAACCTTCAATGTGACTTTGTTCTAGTGTTCTCGTTTTGCTTATTAACTATCTACCTATTAAGTTTTCTCTATAAAATATGATTATGTTATATTTCGGATTTTAATAAGCTTATGTAAAATTGATTAATGAGTATTAAACTAGATTTCAAACTAAAAGGTGATTAGCGTCAAACTTAATGCTTTCTTAAATGAGTATTAATTTGTGTGAATGTCAACATAAATGTGTTTTATCAATAATATTGATTAGTTCAACATGGTCAATAAAAGTTAATCAATTAGATGCTCGCATCTGTTTTATTACTAAAGTTATGTGTTTAATTACATAATATCTACAAAAAAAATAGTTATAAATAAAATACATTCTTGGTTTTACATATGTAAATATAATTAGATCAATTTCCAGGAAATAGTCTCTTATATATGATTTTATCAAATTAAAATTTATAAAGCGTCTAGTGTTTCCTTTTATAATCTAAAGTCTTCCGCTAGTTTTAAGTTTTCAATCGTAGTTCTGTTCTCAGCCTTTCCTATGCCTCTAAACCCAATCCTGCTAGTGCACTCTACGTTTCTCACTTAGTCCCTATTCTGTTTTGCCAATCAACTGTCTCCAATATTTATCGCATCCTATAAATTCATTGGCCAGTGTTCCAATGTCCGCAGCACTCTTTTCTGCAATCCTGACGCTAGTCCATCTTTTCTGAGCCATATCACTAAGTTTGAGTATAGATCTTTTCTTATGTTGTGGTTTCTCTGCAAATCAATATTATTTTAATTTTTAACTTTATATTGCTTCAATGATATGGTGTGAGTTACTATGTCATTGTATTGTAATATAAAATTAAATTATTAAAGTAATATATTATTGTTTGAGATCCTCGTATTCATAAATCTTCTGTACGTGTGATATTCCTTGTGCCAATTAAAGCTCTGCCTTGGAACCTTCGTATCTTTCTTTCTCTCTCTTATCTTCGTGGTCCTTAGGTTCTCGTAACCATAGTAACGAGCCCTATCTGTTAGTACGCTCTTTTAAAGCTTTTCTTTTCATTGGTGTATTGTCCTTAGTTGTACTTGTTTGTTTGCTTGTATAGTTTTATGCTTGCATGCTTGTGTTCGATGATTGCTACGAGTAGACGGAACGTTGTTCAACTAAAAAAGACTTTTGAAGATATTTTGAGCAGCTACACTTTGGAGAAAGGCAAGTGTCCCTAACCATCCTTCTACCTATGCTTTATTTATAATATCAAGATGTTTTAATCGGAACATGGAGAACCACCCAGGAAAACAGTGCAACCATAAGTACTATATGGCTCTGGTCTTGGCTAATTAATTAGAGACTTTAGTGGATGGTGACCTTACCCGAAAGGGGCAAGAGGTGCGGCGGTTGACGGGGTATAGCTCGGTCCTCTTGAGCTGTGGGCTTTGGTAAGAGACAGATCTCATTAGGGAGGGTTATGCTTTGCTTCTGAACCGGAAACCTTAGCGGGTTACTATTTACTAAGGAATCTTTGTAAAGGCCTCGTAGCGTCCCTATGCGGTCACACCTCGGTAGTGTGATTTAAGAGGATTGGCCCCCTCGGCATGGTTGGGTTTAAAGTTCTTTTGAACTTTTACGCGGCTTATGGTGAAAGTGTACAACCTCTGCAGAGTGTAAAACTGTTATAACAGCCGTGCTCACGGTCAAGAGCGGCTGTTAATAACCAGAGATCAAATTAATATCATGTTTAAGTATGTTTAAGTATGTCACACCCGGCCCAGTTTGTATGGCCCGGTAGTGGCCCATTAGTGCGGGATGCACATGTTTAGTGCCACATTGCTAGTTGAGCAAGGGTGGAGGCAACTTATAAGCCTTTGTCTTCCAGCCATAGCACCTTCGGGTTAACCCTTTTACACGAAGCGAGGACGAAAGTGTAAGCAGGGTGCTATGTGTACGCGTGCACGCCCCTCGGAAGGGCTGTGCGGGGCGGCTCGTGAAAGGCGGGGTGTTACAAATGGTATCAGAGCCGACCCTCGCGGTTGCGCGTACGGGTCAGTGTGCGGGCATAGGGCGCATGGCGCGTATGGCCCGGATAGGGCATACGGCATGGACTATGGCGCCGGCACTGGACGTACGGTCGTGCGCTAAGGGGGAACGTTCCTGTACATTTGCCCGGGTGGGTGAGTTGCGCCGACGAGAACGTCGGGTTCTTTGAGGGGGGGTGTATGTCACACCCGGCCCAGTTTGTATGGCCCGGTAGTGGCCCATTAGTGCGGGATGCACATGTTTAGTGCCACATTGCTAGTTGAGCAAGGGTGGAGGCAACTTATAAGCCTTTGTCTTCCAGCCATAGCACCTTCGGGTTAACCCTTTTACACGAAGCGAGGACGAAAGTGTAAGCAGGTTGCTATGTGTACGCGTGCACGCCCCTCGGAAGGGCTGTGCGGGGCGGCTCGTGAAAGGCGGGGTGTTACAGGAGGCCGGTGAGAGGAGCGGTCTAAGTTGTGGTCAGTTGTCCACCGAGCTTCCTCCGTCCGTCGACGGGCATCCACTACTCGGCATGCAGCGAGAGGAAAGTGTGAGTGGGACTGAGCAGGGGCACAGCGCGACGCAGCAAAGACGAGAGAGAGAGATATTGATTCGTTTATTGAGTGTTGTCCCACGCATTTATGTTCAACCATAGGGCTAAATAATGATTTATATTGAATTTAGAAGAACATACACATCAAAAAGTCATAAAATATCATTATTAATGACTTTTAGTTTAAATCTTTTTAGTTTTGAGCGAGCTGCTCAGCAGTGGGGGTGCACTGTATGAAGCTAAGGGGGGTGCATACATGTCCGGAACATGATAGCTACAACTAATTTTTTTTTTATGAGGGGGGTGCAGCTGCACCCACGGTGCTCTACTGAGCTCCGCCCCTGCATCTGACACCGCGAAGGCTTTTGCTACCTAAGTGGTCATATGTTCATTTTGTCTTTGCTTCTCATATTTTAACGTCATTAGCCTTGAATTTACCTTTGACTTGCTGCTAGTTTACTGCTAGTTTTCTGACAATGCTTTCATTTTGCTGGGACCATTCCTTCATATTCATCAATCAACCAACTAAAGGCCTAGATGCTTCTTTACTACAGTAGTATATGAACTGTATCCTTCTGTGTGGTGCAGCATGGTGCCAAGCAACCCTGCAATGGTTCCGAGCAATACGCTGATGGATCATCTGGAACGTGGTAGAACATTAAAGGGTGGGATATGTATGAGTTGTAAGGAAGATTGGGGGTTGGGATAGGTAAGGGATGGAGGTTAATATGGGATCGGGAGATATCCTATCCCACTACTGCAATATGGATACTCCTTTAGGGGGTGGGTGGAGGTGGATGTACTCGAGATATGTTGGTTACTTTACGCAAGTCATGCACTAACTGTAATGATTGCTTCAACCAGGTGTACATGTATAGATACAAATGTAAACGTTCTTTTGTTTGTAGTGATTTCTTATTTTGTTTAGGATCAAACTTAATTCTCAGACTTCCATTTTTCTTTAAGATGCTACAGCAGAAAACAAATGCAGAAACTGTTGTATATCAGAGGTGACATTAAATAATTAGGTTGAAAAAAATGTTACCTCATCTTCTTTTCTTCTTTCAAATATTCTAGTAATAACAAAAGTTTAGCCGCTCTTTCCAGGAACTTGTTATCTTTGAATTGTTTATTTGGAGGACTTTTCATATTTTTTTAACACTGTTTATCTTTTTCTGCGCAGAAAGTAACTCCTTGGAATGCCAAAAAACTCCAAGAAGCTATAAGGAACGGTGCTGATATTCACCCAGGCGCAACACATTATAGGGACCACGATAACATGTATAAGTTACAGGCGGACCCTGCCAAACGCCATGGCTATGCTAAGAGGCTACCTTCGTCCAAAGGATCAATTTCTCAGCCCGGGAAAGGCCCTACCTGCGAATTTGAAAGCAAAGTTGTGTATCGACATCTTCAAGATGGTGACATTGTACTTGTCAATAGGCAGGTATATCTATATTCTTCAGCATTAATAATCTGAAAAAAAATTCCTCCAGTTTATTGTGACACCGTTTCAGCAAATTGGTTTTTTATATGCAAGTCAAGCATCCAAATACCTGTATTACTCATTCTTAGTAGTGTTATATAAATGGATCGAGTGTTAGGGGCAAAATCTGCTAAAGAGTGGTGCATAGTTGTTTGCTGTTCTATGTGCATAGATAAAAGGACAAATCAAAGTGAGGGTGCAGAGGTAACAAGTGAAAGAGGTTGCGATTAGACAATAATGATGCCAAGCTTCTCGCGGTGGTCCAGTTAGACCGTTGAACTCTGGGAGTCGTTGAAACTCCCGTCCCGACCTGGGTTTGAAGCACCAACACCTTCTTAGAACAAAGCCCGGGGGAGTCTCCTCCTGTGGTCGAGTTTTTGATCACACAATAAGGATGAGGTGACATTGAACGCAGTTTCAATGTTAACATATCCGAGCTCCGGCGAGTTCTTGCCTGCTCTCCCAAAAGTTTTAAAGCACACTTTTGAAAGCAAGTGATTGCTTGATTTTGCAACCACTCACCATTCTTCCCCTAACCATACTGCTTATGATTCTGTACAAGAAATTGCTGTTGTGGGCGATAGGGTTATTACTCAATTTATCCATGAACAGTGATGTAGCTCTTCCAGTACATGGATTTCATATTTCCCTAATCTCTCATTTTTTCTTGCCTGATTCAAAGCCTACTCTTCACAAGCCCAGCATGATGGCTCATTTTGTTCGTGTGTTGCCTGGAGAAAAGACGATACGAATGCACTATGCCAATTGCAGGTATTTTGGTAATATATATATATATATATATATATATATATATATATTGTTCCATGCTGCACTGTCCTTTTGCCTACATCATGTGAGCAATTACCTGTTGTCTCTTTTTAGCACCTACAATGCAGATTTTGACGGAGATGAGATGAATGTGCACTTTCCACAAGACGAAATATCTCGTGCTGAGGCCATGAATATCGTTGATGCAAACAAGCAATACATTGGTCCTAGGAGTGGGGATGCTGTCAGAGGTCTCATACAGGTATAGTGTACATACACAATTGTGATATCTTGATTCGTTTGTGAAGTCTCATACCGAAAACACATTTAACTTGCTCATCCAGCAGTTTAATGTCAAATGCATCTATCCTGGTTAGTGAACCAATACTTCCTGTTAGACCTTGAATCATGTTCTCTTTGTTTTTGTGTAACAGATAATTATTCTATCTTTTATATTAAACTTCTTTTGTTTTAATTTTATAGGACCACATTGTTGGTGCTGTACTACTGACAAAACAGGACACCCTTCTAGGTCGTGAGGAATATAGTCAGCTTGTCTATGGGTCCTGTGTTCCCTCAAATTGTGGCTCTCGTCAACCTGATAAAAAGGTTTCTGCTATTAAGGATGATGGTGCACTAGAACCTGTCCTTCCTGCTATTTTGAGGCCTAAGCCCTTATGGACAGGAAAACAGGTTAGATGTTTGTGATTTCTGACAAACAATTCTCTGCTGCTCATGTTGTTATCCAATCTTGGGAATTGCTTAAAAGGCATCTATATAACTTCTTTCTTTACAGGTTATAACAACTATCTTGAATCATGTAACAAAAGGTCGTACTCCGTTTACTGTGGAGCAGAAGGGAAAAATACCAAAAGAATATCTAATCCCTGGAGAACTCAAAGATGATGATGATGATGATGGTGAAAGAAAAGAGAAAGAAAAGAAAGAGAAAGAAAAGAAAGAGAAAGAAAAGAAAGAGAAAGAGAAAGAAAAGGGAAAAGAAGAAAAAGAAAAAGAAGAAAAAGAAAAAGAAGAGAGAGAAGAAAGAGAAAAGACTATTTCTGAACTGGTTTTATATATTCATGATAATGAGCTCATAAAGGGCATGATAGATAAGGCCCAGTTCGGAAAATACGGGATAGTACATACAGTTCATGAACTCTATGGTGCAGATATGTCTGGAATGTTGCTCTCTACATTCAGTCGCTTGTTTACGCTGTTCTTGCAGGTAAACTTAGAAATAGCACTACATGTTTTTTATTGTGGGTGATTCACCAGTAACATCTGTAGTAGTTCTAAGTGTGCTCTAATACTCTTCCCTAACCGAACTGATGGAAATACACTGTAAACTATATATCCTTTCTAGATATACTGTTTATTGAATGTCTTTGCACAACTAGGGCAATTACCAAATTTATGCGCCCAAGCTTACTGTGTTCTCTTAGTCTGTCGTCCATAGCCCATATGACATAACTAGGGGTGCTGATATGTCTTCAATTTTTTTTTAAAAAAATAAAATGACGAGACTAGCCGCTGCAGACATTGTAAACATATCCAAATTGTCTTGGTAATGTTGAATTTAATATGCAGCGCAAAACATGTTTGTTTAGTACCACAGCATTGAACTTTAGATGGGCCATGGGGGTGACGAAGGAAGGAAAAGAAAATAGGGTTGGATGAGTGGTTGAGTTGAGACTGCTTTTGACTGAGACTATCGATTTAGTTGGTTGCGTTTAACTACACTTGAACCATTAGTGTAGTCATACGGCAAACAAATTTGTGACTAAGCAGTGATACATATCCCGTATCTGTGGACTGTGATACATATGAGAATTTTGCTTATCTGACACAATAACTTTATTACTGATTTTGTGTTGCCCAGCATGTACTAGGCGTTTGAGTAACACAGTTTGCTGATTTTGCTTAGTCCTTTCATCCTTTTTTGGCATATCATGTGATACTAGCTCCTGCACTGGTATGTAGTTGTAGGCTATTTGGTACGAACCTTACCAAGAGTCATTCAGTATCTCTAAGATGTAGCCAGAATGTATTTTAATCACAATATCATGAGATGTATTAGAAAGCCCTTCGGATGCTACTGTATCAGATCTATTGATGTTTGTTTGGCACCAGATATGCATTGGATCTTTTAGGAAAATAATCTCCACGTAATAAATTGTGACCAACATTGCCAAAATTGTTATATAATATTCTACTTGATACAGCACTTATTAGATAGTTTGATGCATACATGTTTTGAGTTTGAATGCATTTCTTTTGATACAGCACTTATTAGATAAGATAACCAAATTGTTATATAATATTCTACTTGTATTGTCCTTTTTCTAAGCAGTTTTGTATTTATCTTCTTTTGCTCTGGGCGCTGCTAATATCTTTTGGTTTCTTTCAAGTACAAAAGTTGTCATTGGTTTGTGATATTGTAATTGATCAAGTAAGAAAATGCACTTTCTTCTTACAGTTTCATGGTTCTACTTGTGGGGTAGATGACCTGCTATTATGCCAAAAGGCTGATGAACAGAGAAGTAAAATAATCGGTAGAAGTGAACGGAACAGTGAAAAAGTCCACAGGGAATTTACAAAAACTAAAAAGGATAAAAAAGGTTCGTGGAACTCTGTATCCATAATGATTTGCATCCAATAAAATAGTTGCTTTATTATTTGACCTTTCTGTTTGCACTCTTGCTTCATGAGGATTGTTTATTTGCTAATTTTTAAGCAGATTCAGTAAAATTGCAAATGGAGGTGGAGAAAGTTATAAGAAGGGATGGTGAAACTGCCACGATTAACTTGGATAGAAAGATGAGTAATGCTCTAAACGAAATAACATCCAGAGTCAATAAAAATTTATTTCCTTATGGTCTACAGAAGCCTTTTCCTGGAAATTGTCTCTCTCTTATGACTGCAACTGGAGCTAAAGGTGGCGAGGTAAGATTTTCTTCAGTCATAACTTAATATACTACATTATTATTAATTCACCCTATGCTATTATTATTTCACCCAGAAAGCAGACCGAGGTTAATATGGATCGTGTTCATCTGTCTTCATAGGTCAACATGTATCAAATATCATCATTGCTAGGCCAGCAAGCGTTAGAAGGAAAGCGTGTTCCACGAATGGTTTCTGGGAAGACTTTACCGTGTTTTCCACCATGGGATTTTTCTTCCAGAGCTGGTGGTTTCATCAGTGATCGTTTTTTAACTGGTCTGCGCCCTCAAGAGTATTACTTTCACTGTATGGCAGGCAGAGAGGGGTATTTCTTTTTAACTCTTTTCTGATCCATAATAAGTATACATTTGCATCTGTATTGGCATTCTACTGTGTTGATATTGACATTTATCATTTAACTGTTCTTTAAAAAGACTGGTCATTAAAAAGTAGAGAATGAATAAAAAGCCGCTACATCAGTTATTCTCACTATTTTCCTTTTTCTTTATTATTTAAAAATTCGAATTAAAAAGAGCACTCAAAGCCTGTTTCCTATCCATCATCTTTTCTGGCTTTTTGAGATGCTCTGTCCTGATTTAAAACGAAACAGAGAGATGCTCCTAGCAGCCTAGATCCAACTTTGTTCACCACTCTCTCTGGCCGCTGGCACGATACAATGGTACAACACTGTTTGGAAACATGCGTTTTAAGTTGTGAACTAACATGGGTATCCATCGTTCATACATTTTCATAGGCTAAAACTGTATGGATATCAATTGGTTGTCTACATTATTTTTTTTATAGTATATGGTTCTGTGGGTTGGAGGTTGGCCCTATCAAAGATACAAACCATATGCATCTGTTATGACCTCCACTTGCATGTTGTGTGGAGATAATACAAACCATATACAGAAGCAGAAGGAATTGCATATTTTTTCTTTGAAAGGAATGCGTCAGGAGAGGTGCCTATTTTACTAAAAAGAAGACTTTTTGAATAAAAAATGATTGTGATATTATTATAAAAAATTGAGTTTGATACTCATTAGTAATCAGTATAGGATAATCCTACCATTAGAAAAAGGTATGTGAAATTCTGGATGCTTCTGCCACATGCTTTGGATTTATGATATTTAAATTTTGTGCGTTTTATGCAGGTTGGTTGACACAGCAGTCAAAACATCCCGTAGTGGATATCTTCAGCGTTGTCTTATCAAATGTCTGGAATCGCTGAAAATCGCTTACGATCACACAGTACGGGATGTTGATGGATCAATTGTACAGTTCTTCTATGGAGAAGATGGAGTTGATGTGCTGAAAACTAGCTTTCTCAACAAGTTCAAAGAACTAGCTGATGTAAGACATTCAATACTCAGCTATAAACTAAAGTCACCTTGAATTTGAAATGTTTCCCCCATGGTATTTTTGGTGGGCTTTCTAACGGCATGCTATGTTTGATCCAATCTACAGAACAAAAAAGCTGTCCTCGAAAAGCTCACTGGTAATGATGAGAATTACCTGTTACCAAAACCTAATTACTACATTACTGAACTGCCTCCGAAGTTGACTGATCAAGCAAAAGAGTTTCATAAAAAGCTCTCAAAGAAAAAGAAACCCTGTGGTTACAAGATGGAGGAGAAGGACAACATTACGGAGGAGGAACTACTGAAGTTAGTGAAAGTCAAATACCTATGTAGTCTTGTAGAACCTGGTGAGGCTGTTGGCGTGGTTGCTGCTCAGTCAATAGGAGAACCTTCAACACAGATGACGTAAGCTCTCTAAACCTACAATAAGCTCTCTAAAACTAATATATGTCATGGCATTCCCATATATTAATTTCTCCAGTCTAGGCTAAACCTTTCCTTGGTGCACTTCTATTCGGAGGAAGTAGTATTTATAGGTTGACAGAAGTTCTTTCCCTCGTTTTGGTAGTGTTGCACTGATTATCCATGTTGCATTTCAAGGTGATAAAACACTCAAATACTGCATTGCAGGCTCAACACTTTTCATCTTGCTGGAAGGGGTGAGGTGAATGTAACGCTTGGCATCCCTCGGTTAAAAGAAATACTGATGACTGCATCAGCTAAAATTAGTACGCCTATTATGGAGTGTCCTCTGCTTCAAACCGGGTGAGCTTTGTTTGTGTTTACTTTCAGGATAATTAATACTTCAATTTTTGTTTCTGCCCTCATTTTCATAGAAAACTATCAAAAGCTCATGAAAATTTCCTCACAAATATGATATTACACCAAAATGTACTCAAAACTTCCAGCACAACAGTTTTGCGAGATATGGGCGCTTATTCGTTGTTTCTGTGATTGTCTAGGGATGATGCTGATCGGGTGGCTGCAAAACTTCGGAGGGTTCGTGTGGCTGATGTAGTGGAGAAAATTGAAGTATGCACAGTTCCTTTTTACAACAGTAATGGCCATGTTGCAACCCTGTACAAGTTACAAATGAAACTCTACCCACAAGAGGATTACCCTCCTCACTCGGATCTTACTGTAGATGAGTGCCAGGCAACCTTAAGAACAGTTTTTGTTGACGCGATGGAACATGCAATTCAAAAGCATCTAGATCTGCTGCACAAAATCAATGAAATCCGTGCTGTTAAGGTAAACGATGCAGAGGGCTCAACATCAGATGGCAATGACGAATCTGAAAGTAGACATGCTGACGGAGAAGACACTGGTATGAGTGATGGTGATGATGAAAATGATATTGATGATGACTTGGGAACTGATGCAGAAAAGCGGAAACGGCAAGAGAGAGATGAGATTGAGTATGATGATGACACTGAAAATGAAGAGGAGATGGATAGTGAATTTGAGGAAGAGACCAAAGTTAAACATCGGAGCGATGAGGATCCAGCTGAGTCGGGTGATGAATTGCAAGAGTCTGACGAAGGAGACAAAATCTCACAGTCTGAGATTACTTCAGTGGATGACATGTCAAATTCTGCCAAAAAGGGAAAAAAATCAAAAGAAAAGCATAAAGAGAAAACTCAAACTGAGGAGAAATCAGGTGAGCGCAAACAGGAGCAGATAACTCACAAGCGTAGGAAAAAGTTAAAACGGACTGTCCATGTTGAATCCAAAGATTTGGATTTTGAGATTCACTATGCCTTTCATGATGAACCTCATATTTTACTAGCTCAGGTAACTTCTTTGTTATCATTTGTACTTGTACTTCAGTTTTCTTGTTCATTTGAACGATTTTTAATGGATGTATTAATTTACTTGTTCAGATTGCCCAGAAGACAGCTAAGGCTATTTTTGTGAGGGCCTGCAGTAATATTGACAAATGTAAAGTGGTAGAGAAAAAAGAAGATAAAAAAGGTATGGTTCTACAAACGGAGGGGGTGAACTTCGAAGTGTTCTGGAACCTTGAGGACTACATCAGCATCAATGAGATAAGGTCAAATGACATCCATGCAATGCTGAAGACATATGGGGTGGAGGCCGCACGGGCCACCATCGTCAAGGAAGTGAGCGGCGTGTTCAGCGTCTATGGCATCAATGTTGATACACGGCACCTGAGCATGATTGCCGACTTCATGACCTTCGATGGTGGGTACCGGCCCATGAACAGACTAGGGATGGGGCAGTCCAGCACATCACCATTTGGCAAGATGACATTTGAGACGGCAACCAAGTTCATTGTGGAAGCAGCCACACATGGGGAGGCTGACTCGCTTGAGTGCCCCTCGGCCAGCATCTGCCTGGGGAAGCCCGCGAAGGTGGGGACAGGCACATTTGGGTTGCTGCAGAACCTTGGCTTGGAGGAGCCCATGGTGATCTAAGCCTAGTTGGCTCCACAAATTTTGGTCCAAGCTACTTGTAGGAAAGACCAGGCGGGGTTGTTTATAGTTTGCTGGCATGCAGCTTTCATGTGAGCACCATGAGGCTGATTATACCGTGTAGAAAAGCAGCTATATTTTGATCCCACGGTGTAAAAGAACCCCACACGGTGTAAACAACAATTTTAATGTGTAATGTATTTTGTGAGACAATCAGCTGGTGTGAGCTTTCTCAGTTTGCTCAAATGTTTGGCTGAAACAGCATACGTAGATTACCCGTGTTGGTCGAGTGCATTCCTCTTATCCTGTGAAACCAATCAATTTATGCTGCCAACCTGCCGTGTCATGCTCGTGTCATTGTTATATTATTTTGAAATCTTGCTATATAATTTCGTTTGTCACTATAATATCACCTTCAAGCAGCTGCCACCTGCCCACCTGTTGAATATGTCAAACTATTTAATACCAGTAATCAGTTGTCAATTCATCAGTATTCATCAAACAGTGGGAAGTTTAGTGTACTATGTGTCTATGTTTATGAAGAAGTTCAATGTAGCTAAGACACATGCCTTGACGCCTCTTTCTATTGCTCCATCAGAGATCTCCATCTGTAAACCACTACTTGTCAATCGATTCTTGCTAAATTTTAAGAAAACAAAGCTAAGATGCACTTCCCTCTTGCAGTGTCTTATAGCTTGCAGGCGAAACACTTTTTTTTTGCCAGAAGCAAACACCAGGACCAAAGAAAATCAGCGCCGCATGGAACTAAGGCCTTGTTTATTATTTATTAGATCCCAAATTCCACCCCCAAAGTTCGCTATGTAAAAAGAAGATTCTTATCACATTAAAACGTCGGCACATGCATGAAGTACTGAATGTAGATGCATTAAAAAACTAATTGGACGTGTGCCATCCGCGGATATATTTGCCGAGCCATCCCGTAACCGTTCATGCCTGCCACGATACGTTCACACAGGTACGTGACGCAACGCAACCTGTTCCCGGGCGGCATCATCGGCGCAGGCGCATGCGCCGGCGGTGCTCTTTGCCCCCAGTGATTCGCTTTCCGGTTCTATCTCGTCGTACGGCCCCCGGTGCCGACCCCGGCCCGACAGCGACGACACACACGGCAGCAGGCGCCGGGTCCGGGACACGCTGCGGCCGCGAATCCCACAGCTCACACACTCTCTCTGTCTCTCTCTCGTCATATACCTCCTGAGTCGTGACTAATGGATGGATGGATCGAAGACGCATCGCGGCGCCTTCTCCCTCAGCTCCGGGTACGTACGTACGCGGCAGGCGGGCCGGGGCGGGGGGCCCGTCGGGAATATTTGCACGTTGCCGGCCGCGCGGCCTGCTTGTCCCGGCCCGCCTGGCGTGCGAGAAGTCCGGCGAGCGCGGGCCGTACCGATCCCCGTCGGCGTCGGGCATCGATCCCTGATGGATGCATGCATGTATCAGGATTCAGGAGTACACATTGTTTGACTTGTCGTTGCCTGCCTTCGATCTCATCGATCTTGTGGTTTCGATCATGCAAGAGCCATGGAAACTAACCCAGGGGCAGTGTTATTTTAGACTGGGGATCGATGAAATGAACAAGCTAGCACGGTTCTTTTCCCTTTTTAAAGAAAAAGGAAAAGAAAAGGAAAAATCCTCTTCGTTTTCGAGGAAACAGTAGGTTTGATTGATCAAGTTGAAACTCGTACAGTACCTGCAAATCTCTCTTGGAAATCAAGACGATGGACACATGGATGAGTGATCGATGCGATGTGCCTGCCTTTTCTTTCTCGCATTATATTGCCTGCCTGATTATTACATCCCACGCACTGTTTTGTCACGTACGCCAGCCAGAAACGTACTGTTCGTGTTTCTCCTAATATGACCCCAACAAAACGAAAACTGTAGCGCCACACATCAATCCAAAAGCCCCCCCGACGTACGTACGCCTGAATTCCAGACTCTGAAACAGCATAATAAGGCCTACTATTTCCCAAGAAAAAAACGCATTATTCTTCCTCCCTACCTTTGCATACCATGTACGAGTACGTGCTGCATATCGATCTCTGCAGCGCCTGCGGGCAGATCGATCGACGCGTCCCATCCGCAACGACGACTCGTCATCAGCAGCTTCATCCGTATCCTCGTACGAGAGCGAGCTGAGCGAGCGCTCACTGGCTCACTGCATGCATGCATGATGGCGATCAGAGCTGGCTGATCCTCCTGCTCCTCGGTGTACGTACGTACTGTGATCGAATTGAATGTGCACACGCGCGCCAATGCTCTCCACCATCGTGTTCATGCCGACCCGGCAACAATATATGTCTCCGCCACCAACACGCTCATCATGTACGTACGTTCAGCCAGGCATATATCCAATTCAGCTGAGAAGTTATACCAGGCCGGTCGCAACAGTGTCGACGTACGGGTGCCGGCCGATGAGATCCAGGCCGGGCACGGAGGATATGATGATTGCGCTGCGCCCCGGCCGGCACTCCCTGGCGCCGGGATCGGAGTAACTCCGCTGCCCCGCGGCGCCGGGGCAGACGCCCCTGTGCTCCAACAGTGAAACCCGGCCTCCTGGCCGGGGCTAGCTCTCGGCCAACACGTACGTCGCGGGCGCGCATTGGTGCCGGGGCGCCCGGCCCCGGCCAATATCTCCTCTCCGATATCTAGCTTTCTCCCGCCCCGTCCGGCTAACCGGCGGTCGCCACTCGGGAGTCGCCGGCCGCGACGGCGACCGGTGTCGATCGAGCGAGGTGGCGCGCGCACGTACGGCGGCACGGGATAGATGATATCCCGGCCTCTACCGTACCGGGTAATGATGCGATGCTATGCGATGCGAGGAAGGAAGGCTCGGATCGGATCGGACAGGGCGGAACCGGACAGCCGCTACAAGCTAGCGGCGCGGCGGTGAGGATCGGCCGGAGGCCATCCGTGCTGCATGGGTTGCAGGTCGCTGTCTAATAACATGCATATGCTGCTGCCGCAGGCGCGGCGCATGCTTCATTCGATCCATCCATCCGATCCACTCGTGGCGTGGCGTGTGTGTGCGCGGATGGTGATTTGCCTGCATCTCGTCGCGTCGCGCCGCCGTACTACGTACCTGACCAGGCCAGCTGCTTCTTGGATCAACCCCGATCGCGGCAGCTCTGTTTCATCACTGTTAGAAACAGCTAGCCATCACTGTTAGAATGATAAACATATATAGCACGGAATTGCTGACTGCGTGTGGTGTGTAGTGTGTATATTGTGAGCTAGCCAATGAGCAGAAGGGCCCGGCCTGGCTCGGATCAATAGCTATTAGCTGGTGACTGTGACAAGGACGTAGGAGCAGGGCGATGCAACGACCCTTGTGTGATTGAACCAACGTGTGTATACCGGGGGGGAGAGGGAGAGGGAGAGAGAGAGAGAGGGAGAGATAGATAGAGAGAGAGAGAGAGGGAGGGAGAGGGAGGGAGAGGGAGGGAGAGAGAGGGAGGGAGAGAGAGAGAGAGAGAGAGAGAGAGAGAGAGGAGGATGATGGCTTTCCCATTGATGACAAGTAGAATCAGTCTGGATGACACACACATAAGATGATGTAGTCGTATATATCTATGAGCACACGTACACACCTGGTCACCGTGGCGTCGTTAGCAGGTAGAGTAGAAGATGCCGGACGGAGACGTTGAAGTTGAGGTGATGTAGCTCGGGACCAGGGCCAGTTGCAAGTGCCAACGGGTCGATCTGTACATTGACACAAATCGATTTAAGATTGATTGAGAGACAAAATAGATATATTTCAATCATATCCAAACATATGATCGATAAAGGAAAACCCTAATAGCATAGCCGGTAAAGATCCATGAAGTGTGAACCCTACAATATATAAGATCGCGCGCAGGTTCAAAGAGATAGAAATGGGATCATCGCCTTGGAGTGCAACGGGGAAAGTTGTTGTGTGAGTGGTGGATCAGGGATCTTGCCTATTGGATACATCTACAAAGTATGAATATTGTATTGAGCAGCACGCCATAAAAACAATGGAACATGTGGGCAATTCATTTAACACTTATGTATCAGAAACTGAAACAGACTGTATGCGAGCTGAGTAAAAAGCCTCAAATGACGATTACAGTGAAAAACAATGGAACATTTGAATTGCAAATCTTTGGATAATAAAACAATTCTGTCGTGGAAATATATTATTCGTGCTGTTGCTTGCATGGATCGGAGGTCCATATATGATCAGTCTGTCACTGTGCCCTACGTACTCATTCTTCAGCTCATCACTCCCACTGCTGCAGTGCTGCTGTTGGTCGATCGTCTGATGAGTGATCACAATAATTTCAATCAGCTGAACCTAAAAAAAAATCCGTTTTATTGTAGCATGCATGTGCATACAAAGAGGGTCATGCAGCTGACTGATTAGGGAAGCCAGATGAAACCGAGACAGCATGCATGGGTGCTAGCTCGGGCTATCTCTACTGCAGCACACGCTGTACGAGCCGACAACAGTGGCCTCGATCATAAGATTCTTTTTGTATGGGAGGACCACGCTCCCGTCCTTTTCCAAGACCCAACTTGAAAGCATCACATCGCTGTACCCGCGCCTCGCTATCTATCGATCTATTCTCTCCGTCCGCGCCCATCGATGCCCTGATGCATACGCATGTTTTGCTGCTGCTGCTGCTGCTGCTGCTGGCCGGACTCTGCTAGCTCCGAACCAACTGCAATTGCAGCTACGTATTTACGTCTGCAGCAGGACCGTTACTGTACACCATCGACGTGTACAGTGTCGAAAAGAGCTGGTTGAGGTAATCAGCGGCGATCGATTCATATAATTTAGGTGGATGCATGTAGCATCTTGAATTAATTATCTTGATGTGTGAAAATACGAATCGTTATTGCATTGGATCACAAACAATCTTAGAGACAGCGAAAAAACTAATCAATTATGTCCTACCATAAGAGCATCTCCAAGAGCCTATCTAAAATATACTCTCTAAATTATCGTTTGGAGAGTCATTTGATAAAAAAATTATTTTTTATGTCTTTATATTTTCCAACATCTTTTCTATACCTTGTGCACAGTCTAGAGAGTCATCTCACTCTCCATCTTTGACTAGCGAGAAATCCGGAATAGAAGATATCTATATTTGGATATCCAATTGAAGAGGCTGTTGGATCGTGTTTTTTCACCAAAATCTCTATTTCTGTGAGTTAGAAAAGATATAAAGAGTATCTTGAAGATGTTCTAACAATGGGATCCTGATTCATATACTCTAACATCTCTGCGGAAAATCAGTGAATATGCTTAAGCGGATGATAGTCATTTTGTTCTCTTGAACTGTGCATTACGAACATCATCTTTTTTACATGTATGCACAAAATCAGCCTAATCCAGATATATGCCTCAACTGGTGGCGACGACGCAGCGCCTAGATCAGAGGGCGCGAGGGATGGTGCTGATTCGGAACATAAGAGCCCGCGTACCAAAGAAGAAGAGCAGCGTGGGGTGAAACCACCACTCTAGGGATTATGGCATGACCATACATGTTGGTTTTTAGGGGCACCACATGCATGTCGCGGTCAAGAATGAGAGCCAAATGACGATGATCTAGCAATATCGGGTTGAAGTAGAGAATGCCACTGTGTCTATGGGAGCCATGCATCATCTTTGGCGGCAAAAACTAGCACGGAAAGAATCTATGTTGGCAGTCAGAGGACATTTTGCGCTGACTGTCTACTCGATAGGAATTCTCTACCAGAATAAATGCCCATTTGTGCTGGTGGGTTTACGTATACCCGCCAGCACATATATATTCCAGTGCTCCATGTGCATTTCCATACATATATATATATATATATATATACAAAAGACCATACTTATATATGTAGATTGATGCACATACAGAGTATCTATCAATACTATAAGGACCCATTTCTTTTGAAAACACTTCTCACCTAAATAATTTCTACCCACCCCTTACAGAGGACCCACAAGTCAGGTCTAACAGTGGAAAAGACGTAAAAAGTTTTCACAAACAAGAAAAAACGATGTTTCTAGAGAGTTTATGTTGTTTTGGTATTACTTTTCTCACCATATAATTTCTTTATCCACCCGACGTACCCACCAATCAAATAGTCTAAAATAATCATCATAATAAAGGTAGCATAGTAAATACAATATCACACTATAAGATATCAAACAACACTTAGATAGGGACACAATATAAATAATGAAAGCGTATACGATTCAAATATTTAATAAATTCAATACATATTACAATCCGATTGTTCATAGAGCATTACAAGATCCAAATGTTCAACTGCGTACATTATTACACCGCTGGAGATACATGACATAGTTAAGATCTCCAATCTTACACCCTAGTTCTTCATCAACATAAATCAAAGCACAAATGAGTGCGCTTTTTTCTTTCCTTCACGTTCACGATCAAGTGCTTTGCTATAGATGGTGAATAATGTTTGTGAGGAAGGACCAAGGTAAGATTGAACATCAATAGAAGTCTGCCTTCCTATCAATTCTAAAAATTCTAAAATACAAAAGAATTCCAATAAATTGTTGTAGAGCATATTAAGACAATTTCTAAAAAACAATTAGCATAACAAAGACTTGAACATTTTTAGATCCACTAATTTATAAATTCCAATTAACACTAGAAAGGATAAGGGACAAACCGTGCAAACTTTAGAAATCCAGAACATACTGCAAACTAACTGTCAGTCACCACACTTAACATCAATATGCAATAGTAGAAAGACTTTTAAAAAATAAAAAAATGAAAAAAGCTGCCCTTACCTGACCTCGGTGATGGAGTGGAGGCGGTGGTGGAAGGTGGCATGAGATCAGAGAGACCAGCGCCAAACCGACCGTTGGAGGAGGGATGCATCGAATTCAGTGAGCTAATAGGGTCGGAGTCGCGGAGGGGTAGGGGTCGTCGGAACACCCAAAGTCCATGACGCATCCCGAAGTGATGGTGGGGCCGCCCCATGGCGGCTCTGGGTTAACTGGGGGTGGGAACATTGTAGGTGGCGACACTGGTTCAGTGTGGCAAAGGGGCCGGTTCGGCGGCTCCTGGGGACAGGGTATGCGCCAGGATTGGACCAAAAGCTCGAAACTCGCAAGCTGGCCGGCTCGGCTCGATGTATTTTCTAACGAGCCGAGTAGCTATTTTTGTTCGTTTCGTTAACGAGCTAGCTCGAGCCAGCTCGCGAGCAGTCGCGAGCCAAACAAGCTAGAAGGCTTATAGTAGTCTAATGAGCAAATTATTAATTAGTTATTACTTGTGTATACTATATGTATGGTTATAGATGATCTTATGGTTATATTCTATTATTATAATACAGTAGAGTAGATTTTGAAAATATTAAGACCATATAATTACTATAATTTTCATTTTATATATATTATTATGGTAATTTTAAATTTACCTCTAGCTCGTGAGCCTAACGAACCAGCTTGATCCGTTAACGAGCCGAGCCAAGACACCTTTTTTGCTCGTTTACTTAATGAGACGAGCTGTTTAATTAACTAGCCAAAACGAGCCGAGCAAAAACGAGTAGAGCTGGCTCGGCGTCCACCCCTAGTCTGCGCTGTGCATTAGAGGTGCAGGCTGAGTCGTTGCGACGGTGGAGGTTGAGACCGAGAGATGGTGCTATAGGCGTGCCGCGGCTCAGGAGTGAGGGTTTTCGGTAGTCTAGTGGCGATGTTTCGGTTGGTCCCCGGGATTTATAAATTTTGCCCCCTCCCCTCCAATATATGGAGGCATTTCTGTTGGCGAACCACAGATGCAGGGGAAACACCCCCCCCCCCCCCCCCCCCAACAACTACACACACATGCCATAGTGGAGAGGGGGGGTTGCTTGTGATGCGGGTTTGAAACCATTCATGTATGTTTTTACATTTTTCCATGTAGAATTAGGTATATAGCTTGTAGTATAGATTTTACTCAATTTCATAATAATTTAACATATTCCAATGTTTTTGCGAAATTTAAATTCTTATGAGGTAATTTTCACAAAATTAGTCTTATATGTCACAAAGTCTTTTATAAGTGTAGTACAATTCATAAAGTTGTTGTGTTACAGGTTTCATATCTTTTCAAAATGATCTACTATTTTCTAGAGATTAAATAAATTTTTACTCTTTATTGATAGAAATTTATATTTAAATTACGTGTGTCTAGAAAATATTTACAAAATTATATAAATTTATATATTGAGTTCTAATGCTCCATTATAAATTATATACATATATAAACTATTTGAAAGTTGCAATTATATTCATTACATAATTCAAGCTTCTATTTACATCCCCATGAAAATATTAATAATAAAACATAAACGTGATAAAATTAAATCTAAAAATAGGAATGCAGTACTTTTGTGGGTCAATAAACAAGGCAAATATGTTTCACTATATTTAACAATAATTAGAGTATACATGTTTCACAAATTGATACACCTATCATATATGTTCATATAACTTAAGCCAAACTTTGAAGTTCATACATCATATCACCTCTTTTGGCGATATTCACTCCAAGCTATTTTTCACATGTAATATACTAAGTATTAGTTCTATGGTAGGATTCTAAATATTTTTTGAACCTATTATATATTTTTAGTGATTAAATTATTTTTTTGGCAATTTTACATAAATGATTTGTGCTCGTGATTGGCTAGTGCCGGTGTAAATGTGTATGGTACTTAATTATGGAAGAAAATTAACATGTATGGCAGATGGACCATACGGCCGTGGGCCTACTCTGTAGACGAGAGAGATAGGAGAAACACCAAATCTCTCGATCTTTATAGTATACTAGCAAGAAGACGCGTTCAATAGAAATCATTCTCCAAAGATCAAATTAGATTAGGAAGGTCATAGCGTGGGCAGGTAGGGGCGTGGGTACGCAAAGTGGGTAAATTATTTGTCTGGTGAAAAAAGTAGCCTTCAAACGGTGGATACCCTTTAGAAAGTGCTATTTTTGTTTGACATCGCAAATTCATCAACACACTTTTCTCTACGGATGTGACGCGTGGGTCCTTTGTGAGGGGTGGGTAGGAAAATTTTAGGTGAAAATTGTTTCAATTCTACTAGTTCCTTATATAGTAACTAGCAAAGGCACATGTGCGCACGCATATGTATAAAATAAATCAAATATAACATATAAAATATAGTTGCAATACCCGCGCGGCACGCGCGTGCTAAACTCTGTTATATACATTTGTCTCAACTCATGTACCACGCACATTTATTGATGACATGTAGGTACTAAAACAGTGTCACTTTAGTGGACCATGGTAAACAGACCAGTCGTGCGAAGTGCTTTTAAAAATACTTTATATTCGCTCTCTCATGATAGAGAGTTTTATATATTCTCAAAACTCAATAGTTGGTATTTATTTATATGAAGAAAAACTCTCCGATTTATTGTCTATTAGTAATACGGGATAATTGTGTATAAACGTGGGTACAAATGTGGGGTATACCTTTTTTGGGTGAAAAAAGTTGAGCGGGGAAACAACTAAAAGAGCCCGGAACATGCAAAATTTTGATGCTTTCTAGTTTTTCCCTCCCACCAAAGCCCGACAGGTGGGTCCTTTGTGAGAGGGTGGGGGTGGGTTTTTTGGTGGGGGGTATTTTGAATTCTCTAGGATCCTTTTAGTATAGATAGATAGATAGATAGATGGTACATGGTGGCTTGGCTTGGATCGAACAATCTATATATAGAAATGAAAATCAATCTTATATGGCCATAATTGGATCCTTATCTATATACTCTAGCATGAAAAGAAGGTAATAGCTAGGGGAAAAGATATGAGGTTATTTTACCTTTAGATATGGTTCTCTCTCCATGATGATCAGTAGTTGCAACTACTAGCAATAAGAACAAGCTAGGGGCTTCTAAGCATGTCCTGTATCCTGTATGTCAATGCTGTTGTTGCAGCACGTACAACACGTACTGCCATGCGATCGGCAATCTTGATGGTACATATGTGCACAGATCTATGTTGGTTGTTCAGAAATTGTTGCGCCCAACATTCCCAAAATTCAGTAGTGTGGGGCTTTTGGGGACACTGTGGCTTATTCATATTGAAAAGGGACGAGTCATGGACTATATTGCATTGCACAGTAGACGTCCATGTTCCTACGTGTGCGTCTAATTAACCAGTAAGCATGTATATACCGTGTGGATTGCAAGATCTGCTACAACTCATGGTGTGGTTGTGCGTTGCGTCCTGCATGTTTTTATGGCGATACTGACACAATATGGAAGAAATTGCATGCCGTGGCCATCATGCTACTGTCAAGCACACTATAGCAAAATAAAAGTTTAAATCTTGAACACCCTAGAATATTATGGAAAGGGCGTTTCACATTTTTTATATGTGATAAATTAAACATGAATAATCGACACAAAGGGGGACTAATGATCATCCACCAACAACATCGTTGAGTACGAGCACGAAAGCTATCAAGACCTTCGCCTATGGTCATGCACCTAAATACTAGGAGCTACGTACTATTTGGTACGGGCACCAAAGGGCCTTTCTTGCAGCGAATGTGATGCTGACCAGGACTGCAGCTAGCTGCAGGCTGTCCCTGCATTGGTGCAAGGGCTCTTCTCTGAATTATATCCATCGCCATCGACATGTGTACATCTGCCGTTGCCGAGCAGCGCGGAGAACAGTATCGCCATTGAATTCGGGCTACAAGAAAAGGTGAAAAGGAGGAAGAAAGGGGCCATGATGAGTAGTATTCGTAGTACTTGATTGATTGAGAGATGGTAGCAAAAGACTGCGCATTGAGTTACAAGATCAACGGCGGTATATATACGTAGTAACAAGTCTTTGGATTGGAGATCCAGCTCCGGCAGCGCCGCTATGTGTACATTTGCTTTTCTGTACACCTATGGGCAATCAAATTGACGGCAGACAGATGTGGCTATCTTGTGCGCAGCACCAAGGGTCCAAGGCTAATAAAACGGAAAGGAGAAAAGCAAAAAGCAAGCCATCCATGGAAAAGAAGTATGTTCACCGCTTTCCATCGACATACAAATCCTGGAGAGATCGATCAGTAGAATGCACAATTGCGTTCGCATAGGTAGCTGCTAGTAGTTTCATGTAGCATGGGGGGCGGATCTACTTGCAGCCGGGCAATAGACCCAGGAACCAAATCGTCGACAGGAAATGTACAAACATTGATTGTCCAGGAAAGTTACACTGCAGAATTTATGTCATGGGTCACTGTCTACAGAAAAGCAATATACACATAGGTGTGTAGCTATACCCATTTTAGGTATATGCATTATTTACACAAAAAAATCACATTTTCATGTCAATATTAAAGCTGATGTATTCCATAAAGTATGTCCATGGTAAAAATAAAATGAGTTAATTATTCTTGCCATAAAAGATAAGCTTCACCTCTAGTGTACAGGTGAGAAAAACTATAAGATAACCGTATATGTGCCTATAGTTAGTAGCAAATAGAATTCCAATATTATAAGAATGGTTGAAAAGGAATATTTATCCTCTTATAGGCAATCTAAATGGACCACTCCAATATTCTGACAAGTATAATTTTATTCAATTATTTGAAAAAAATAATTCAAAAAATTAAGGCAAGGAGGATAGATGAATTAAGATGTTGTTGGTCAGGTCAAGGAGGATAGCAATGAAAAAGTTCAAGGGTGCGTTTGGTTCTCACACTATCCTCGCCTGGCCTTGCCTTGCCTAGATGGCACGAGCAACGAGAAGTTTGCCCAGCCAGGAGAGCCATTTTAGGATCAGCCTAAATGTCCCTCACAATCACCTTGAATTTTAATTTTCCTCAAATTCCTCTTTTATTGTTCGTAGTCAAATATCGATCTTTTGGCAAAGATTCACCATTTGTATCTGTGATTATTAGCTAAAATTTTGTTGGATTTAGACCAGAATTTCACAAATTTCTACCATGAAATTTTCATGTCAAGTTCATGCCTTTTCTAGGTATTATTTAAATCAGTTAAATTTGTAGTAAAATATATTTCGTTTGAGAAGATCCCTAGGATAAAGGTCGATCATGTTGCTGTGAGCCTCCAGATAAATTTTCATCAAACTTGGAGGTCGTTTGATCGGTTTCTGAGCAAATCTTGGAGTTTCCCAGCGTATTGTTTTTTTTTCACAATTTTGATTCTCCAGATTTATTTTGAGAGTTCATTTTAGAAGATACAGACTTCATTTTTGGATGTTGGACTTCTTTTCGAAAGTTTCAGACCATATTTTTGAAGTTCAGTTAGGAAGTTTTAGTTCTCCGTGTGTGGAAGTTCGAATAAATGATAACTCCAGAGAACTTCAAAACAGTTTATCAGAAGAGTGTTTTCAATTTATGAATGGTGTTTCAAGCCTTTTATATATTTTGTTTCGCTTGGCCACTTTGATTGTAACCTTTCTTAGCATGATTCCTATGTCCAATAAATTTATTGTGGCTACGTGAACTTATCGCTTAAAGAGAGGCTTGTAAGTAAATTTGAAACAAAGGCCAAAGATCTTGTGAATAAGTTTTAGTGGTTCTCATTCGTCCCTATCTGGTCACTGTCGGTCATCCATCCATCCATTCCTTGACACAATATGTAGTGATCATTCACGCAAACTCATGTATCACGAAGAAAAAACAACAAAAATTGCCACGGCAACTAAAACTACTCGAACCTGGCAGTGATGACATTACGTAGGCAAAGGACTGTATTATAGCGTAGATTGTTATAATTGTTGGATTAATTGGGCCTTTGGCCCATTTCATTCTCAATTAATCAAAGAAATTAAAGGTCCACTAATAAATGCTAGGGGTCTAAATCCCGGATTGAGAGTCAACGGGAATCCTAACTAACTTAAATGGTGGATCAAATGTGGACTGCTTGAGAAGTTGGTAAAAAGAGAAGGACGTGCCACACGCGCACTCGCTCGCCTCGCCGGGTCGGGCCGTGGGCGAGGCGAGTCTGCTGAACGCGTCCAGGTTCATACTCCCTTCCTCCCTGAGCGCATATAAGAAGAGGTCTTTCCTCCCAGGCGAGACACACTCGAAAGCTCTCTCTCTTCTCTGGTATTCCTCCCAGGAGACCACTCTCTTCTCCCTGTTGTTTGCTGCTCTCTCGCTTCGTACGCGTCTGCTCGCTGCGGTGAACCACTACTTCGTCTACTTCCCGACGGCCATCTCCAACAACCCGTACGACTACTTCTCGGCGTCCCCAGTCTGTACGACTACTTCCTCTCCATCACGCGAACGACTACATCCCGGAGGCCGTCCGAGTTACTTCACCGCATCGCCTCGCCATTGCTTCGAATTTGATCGACTACTTCAAGCAAGCTAGTCACAATGACTGGTAATGGCGATTCCGGTTTCGTCCCTGGGTACACACTAAACCTTCTCTGGTTTTGCTTGTTGTTCATGTTTTGTACGAGATTAAACCTGAACGCCAGCACATGCTTTGCTCTCACTGGATCACTCATAATTGTCATGAATTTATTGATAATTTATGGAATTAAAATGTACCGAAAATTGTCTAGATTTCTAACAATAATGTTTGTAAGTACCGATCCCCAACGCTAATTTTATTCCAAAAGGAAAAGGGATGCATATATTATCATATAAGGGCGGGCACACACACATTGTGTACGTCATGTTTTTTTAAAAAATAAACATAGAAATATAGAAGGGCCGGGCTAACTAAATTGGTAGCTGATGCTATATAGAGAAAAAAGTATGGGAGAGAAAATACTGTACACGTATGCTACTACACGTATACCCTGGAGTTTGTAAGGTACTTAAAATATACCTAATGTTTATCGTGAAATTGATTGATGAATAGGACTAAAGGATCGGAATGAGTGCTGGCGATCGGTTTCTTCCATGCATGTCCAACTTCATTAGAATAGTACGATACAGTTGGCACGCAATGTGTCAATCCATTCTGTTGCTGTTGCTGGAACAGATACTAGCTACAGGAAATGAATTGATTGAATGCGTGGTGCCCTAATTGCATACATGCGAGCTCGGTTTATGTTCCGTGGAGAACCTGCTGTAACTCGGGGTTTAAGCCACAGAATCCACACGTGTACTCGTATTTTTTGAATTTATATATTTTAGAAATTAATGGCACCATTTTGTAGTCATAAGTTAGGGCCTGTTTAGTTCCAAAAAGGAACTCCCAAATACACTATGCAAAAAGAAGATTCCTCATTACATCAAAATGTCATAACATGCATGGAGTATTAAATGTAGATGAAATCAAAAATTAATTGCACAGTTTTGTTGTACTCTGCTAGACGAATATTTTGAGCCTAATTAATCAATTTTTGGATAATTTTTCACAAATACAAACGAAATACTACAGTGTAGCGCAATAATTACGGAGTGATATTTTACTCCCAAATTCAACCTCCCAATTCTAACATCTAAACACCACCTAAGTAACCTGTCTGTCAACAGGCATATGTGATGTAGTGACTTCGTTTATCTAAGATCTGACTAGCATCTGCATTTTGTACCATACCTATACCTGCATATATGTATGGTTTTCTCGACTTTACTCATCCCCTTTCGAAACACATGGTCCACACGCAGCATATAAACGTTAATAATAAGTTATCTTTCCAAATGACCAACCATTTGTAGTTTTTATATTCGTTATCTACTACAATAACTGTTGTGCATAATATGTTCGTTGGAAATGGTTTTGTTGGTAATTTGTGAAAATTATTATGATGGATAAGAAATATATATTCAAAATCTATGGGGCATAGGCACTCAGAGAAATGGTAAAGATTACTTAAAAACTATATATAGTTTATTACTCATAAACACAGGAAAGATCGAAACTGCTAGCTAGAAAGAGCTACAAGACTTTGATATGTGTACTATAGAGAGCATGTTGAGTAGCAAATGTACTCCCCCCATCTCGAAGTACAAACTGTTCTATGATTCAAATCTTTGTCCAGAAACAAGTCATTATAGGATTCAAATCTTGTCCCAAAACAAGTACTTTTACCCTATTTAGTACATTTATTCTCTGGCAGTAATCAACTAATGACAAATATGATTCATAAAAAGAGTAATCAAGATCATTTTATTTTTTTATTAATATGTTCTAAACTTTCTAGAATAACTTGGTTTTTGAGATGGTCGGAATATGCAGGAAATATATTATCAGATTTTAAACAATGTATTTTCAAATTAACCTTAATCAGAATTATCTATATGCAAAATGCAACATGGCACGGATGGATGAACAGCGGAAGAGGGCGAGCCGTCCCAATCAAGCCCATCAATGCATGCTCCATCGGCCGATGGGAAGAGAGGAGCATAATCTATTGAACCAACGTACCACCCTCTTCCTTCCTGCATCACGCTATTCCCCATTGAAGCTCACCACTGTTCATCTGCTTCCCATTATACCTTGAACCTTGCTTGTCGGTTCCAAGTTACTGTTGCACCATTACGTTGCATTTCATTACCTTCGCAGTACACAGTAACACATCGTCCCCTGCTGCCAGCTGCGCGTAGCCCTGCATGCATACACTGCGAGATCAGTGATTATTACTCAGCATATAGCTCGGTAGTATTAGGGCAAATACAACGGTGGAGACAGTTGTTGTCTTTTTAACATAAATAGACGACTGAAAAGACAGCTTATACAATGGGTTGTCTGTTTGGCTGTATGTATGATAATTAATTCATCATTTGACACACAAACTCATGCTGATATACCTTGATCTTTGTAGTTGTTTTTGTTGTATACATCAAAGAATTAAAATACATACAAATATGTGGTTGACAAGTGGGACCCTAAAACAAATTGTTGTTAGCAAATAATGCGGAAAACAAGATCGAACACGAGACACGATTTAACGTGGAAAAACCCTTGCGGGAAAAAACCACGGAAGACAATCACTATTGAGGAGAGTTTACAAGTAGGGATGATACATGGCTTATCTGTCTTGCCTTGTCTTGTCTTGTCTTACCCTACCGTCTACATAGGCTTACATATATATAGGCGGATCACGCGCCCGTACTTGGTTGCGTTACCAAGGTGGGACTAAACTGTGCACTTTCTGAGAGAAACCACAGCGCGATGGGCCTCCGCTTCGCTCCGGCCCAAGCATGGCCTATATCGTGGATGTGAATTTGGAACATATCCAACAAACTCCACCTTGAGACAAATTCCACTTGTAGACGAATAATAAACCTCCATATTCAATTCTTTAATGTCAATGTCTATCGGACTAACCAATGAGTAAGATCACTTGAGTATTCTTCCAACACTTGAGCAAATAACCAATAGGTTCAAACACACACAGCTATCAACAAAGCAGACGAACAAGCTGAGCCTTCAACAAATTCATAATCCCAGCAAAAATCTGAGTCTGTGCAACTGGCCTCGGAAAAATAAATGGCAATAATGCTCAATCATTAAACGACATAAAGTCGCAATATCACCTGTGGTATTAAATAAATATCCAGTGAAGAACTCAATTACTGCTCCATTCAAACACGGTTCAGATGTGGGCATAAATGTGCAACCAACAAAGTATAAACCTCTGCAATAGACCCTGCAGTAGTGCAGTCATGAGTGGACGTCTCCACCTTGAACAATAAATGTACTGAATGCTGGCCAGTACAAAACATTGTAGTATCTATGCAGCAACTTTGATCTAGATCCCTCAACAGGAGCAAAGACAGCAATAAACGTATTGCTTCCGCAATACAAAACACTGTAGTATCTAGTCAAACAAAACTTCCTCTGTTGCACTTGGAATCCTCCACCTCGAACTCAATTCGGAGCAAAACCTTCACTTTCAATTAACCAACTCCATTGGAGTAAAAGAAAACCATTAGGCTGGCATGAACGATGTTGTTAAAACATCGAGATGAATTAACTCAAAGTGATCCGATAATAATCCCAACATCTCCTCAAAATCTCAATATATCTCAGCAGTGGAAATCACATATCATAGAAGCCATATGAAAGAAATAACCAGAAGAAAATAATCTGCAGTAAATAATCTAGAAACGTTACTGTGAAACTCTAGCAATAACCTGCAGCCTGTGTACACCTCCTGTGTACGATTAGCAAAGAGTTAAGAACTCTCCTGGTACGTCTTCGTGTGCACGTAGCATAAATCCGCAAAATTGATTTTCACGGGAGGAGCACCCACGCTCTGTCTCTCGATCCGCGTGCGCAAACAGCAAGCGGCAGCAGCAATTTTTTTTCTCCCGACGACAAGCGGCAACCTTTGTAGATGACACGACCAGCAGGTTCGAATCAAACTCGGCGACTTCCACCGATGCACGGAAATCGATTCCGTGGAGAACAGCCAGTACTCGGTAGCCGATAGCAGATGCGTTCGGTGAGGGAACGCAGAAAAAAAACGGCGGCGACGCGACTCCTAATTTTTTTTCACTCGATCTCGTGCCAAGCTCTGATACCACTTGTTAGCAAATAATGCGGAAAACAAGATCGAACACGAGACACGATTTAACGTGGAAAAACCCTTGCGGGAAAAAACCACGGAAGACAATCACTATTGAGGAGAGTTTACAAGTAGGGATGATACATGTCTTATCTATCTTGCCTTGTCTTGTCTTGTCTTACCCTACCGTCTACATAGGCTTACATATATATAGGCGGATCACGCGCCCGTACTTGGTTACATTACCAAGGTGGGACTAAACTGTGCACTTTCTGAGAGAAACCACAGCGCGATGGGCCTCCGCTTCGCTCCGGCCCAAGCATGGCCTATATCGTAGATGTGAATTTGGAACATATCCAACAGTTGTGGATATTAGATTCTTTCAGGGGGTTAGCTGTAAAGAACACAAGACACATAAAGTATATGAAATATTACAATTTTTTTCAAGGTTTCTTTAAAAAAATAACCAACCTTATCCTCATCCGTGATCCTCATCCTCACAGATGAGTGGATGACTCTGTTTCTTCTTCGCGGAGTCCCGGGCTCACCCACGTCAAGGCCGCGCGGGAGAGTTGTCGCCGCGGTGTTGAGCCCCCACGAGAAGCGCCGCGGTGTTGAGCCATCACGAGAAGCTGCTGGACTGCCTCAGCCTGCGCTCCCTGTCCGGAGCGTCTGGCTCCTCCCCGCGCGACGTCGCCGGAGCCTCCGCGGCCGCGGCCACGGCAGCCGCGCCTGGCGTCGTGATGCCCGTGAACTCGGTGAGGTACGAGGTCTCCCATTCCAATTGCAGGATTCTTCTTGGCTTTGCTGATTTCTTCTCCTCCTCCTCCTCCTTCATTGTTTCGGTTCTCGGTGTAGCTGAAGCGGAAGTCGAAGGGGAGGTCGGAGCTTGCCGGCGGATGGCCACTGCGGTCCAGCGAGGACGGCGGGCAGTAGGCGGGCTTCTTGGCGCGGCGCTTCCTCACGGCGGCGGAGTCGGCAGCGTGGCGGGCTGATTTCGCGCCAAAGATCTCCCGCACGCGCGCGCTCTCCCGCAGCAGATCCTCGCCGCCGTCGACGACCGGCAACTCCTCGGTACAGCGCGCGCCGGACTCGTCTTCTCGCGTGGGAGCACGCGCTCCTGCCGTAGACGAAGGAAACGATGGCCTTGCCTCGATCCTATCACGCGGGGGTGTTTCTGCAAAAAAACAGTGCATGCCTACGGCTGTCTACGGCCCGTTGTACGTGCCCTTAGAGTCTACTACTACAAAATGCACATATATACGTATATGCTACTTCCTCCGTTCCAAATTGTAAGTCGTTTTAGCAAATCTAGATTCATAGTTAGTAGTATGTATCTAAATACATACTTTTAACTATGAATCTTGAAACACCAAAACGACCTACAAATTGGAACGGAGGAAGTATCTATGATATATAGGCCTGCTAATTCCTCCATTGCTATATGGCAAGCAAGGAAGCTTGGATAAAAAGGTTTTGGTACTATGAGAGCGGCCAGCAAGGGCCAAGGAGAAACGAACAGCACAGCTGCAAATAAAGAAGGAAGCCACTGCTCAACATTCAAGGCCAAGGGGGCCGGTAAAACCTACTGTGCAGGCCTAGCTAGGGTTTACCCTGCATCTGCATTGCCTCCCCCATGAATGGAATCATGGGCCCACCAGGCTGAGCCACTGCTGGGCCTGGATGGGGGCCCAAGGTGTAGTGGCCTGTCGTTTGGGCTTGGTTAGGTCTAGCATGCATGGCATGCAGGTGCTGGGTGTCGTCGAGTACGCCTTTTGCTTCTCCGGTACGAAGTAGGTCTAGCTTGTCAGTTCGTTGTCGCCTACTGTTCATCTGAGTCAGAGAAATCACTTATTCAAAAAAAAAACAGCTAGAGAAATCAATACACGCTCTTGCACTGAATGAAGCTTGAACAAGTCCAATGAGCTTTATCGATAAAAATCGACAAGTTTTAAGGACCTTCAGAGCCAGTGTGAACTTTAATCATGACACATCGTAAAAACTCAAGATTCCCAAGAGAATTCTTTGTAGAAAGAGTCCTCTGAAATAAGGTCACGCTTTTCAGAGAGACTTGAGGGCTAAACCTATCGACATATACTCTATAATAAGCCCAGAGATAGGAGGTCTGGCCTCAAGTACAAAATCAACTTGACGAAATTACATACAACATTAAAGGCTAACTAATTGGGCACGTTAAGCCCAACGACTAACAGATCTTCTAAGACCTTGTCAATATATACCTTTGACTCACTCGTACGGGGTCATGCTATTTCAACACAGAGTGACCTTTTGTAATGGACGCTTTCAATATAATGGATAAAAATTAAGATATATAATTGATACTCCAAAAGGTATGCCAAAGTTTCCTGTTGAATTTTAGGGTCCAACTAAAGCCTTATTGCCTTTATTGTTACTTCAGAGTGGTGATGGTCCATAAGGTATACATAATACATGCTACTATCTGGTCATTCGTTGAGTTTAGCATGCCTGTTTGGTATATCTGTAGATTCTTTAGCTAGATATGATTTGATCAACTCCCATGGGAACCAAGATATGTACATGTGTTGTAGGTGGACTAAGTGTGTTACATCTAGAAGAATTGGTGTTCTTCTTACCTACAAATATCAATATATATATAAAAGTATTGGGCCGTAGCCCTTTTTGGGTCAAGGCCGGATAATTGCTTTATCCATTATCTAAAAAATATATATATAAGTATTGCATGAGGTAACCAATTTAATATGTATATAGTCTCTGCAGATCGGGGAGTGAGTTCGAGTTCATGGACAATCCAGCATGCGATAGCATGACCGCAACTGGCTGGCCGGTATAGGGTTCGGAGCTGAGTACACAGCATTAGATAGCTGTGAAATCCTAAAGAAACTCTTTGTTTCTACATGTATGATTTGACCAAAGATGTCTCTTATCTATAAGCTAGTCCTGATGACTAGGATTTGAGAACAAGTCCAGGTTTATGTGACAGGCATATATGTAAAACGTCCAGTGCCTGACGAGATAGAGGCATTATATAGCACACGGTCCCGCATGTTGCTGCACCGACAATGCATACTCATGACATGGGAGACTTTTTTGCCCCTTTTTTGCATGACTAGTTCGCCACCATGTCCAGGATTTTGTTGCCTAGCTCACGTTGGTGCGTGGCTAAATTTCGAATCAAGTTTTAGCTTTCAAAGATCCACTCCACGAGATGCGTTCATCGATTATTTACATTTGATGGAGGATGTTTTGTGATATGCTAATTTCAAAGATCCAATGGTATGCGATGTTTGAATTTAAGGGTTAATAAGCTCTTTTTTTCGAGTGCTCCTATGGAATTTGGAGAAAATCAATTATTAATTACCATCAATATCCCTTACACTTCCACTCTTTCTTTGAGTTCGATCACCTTTTTTTGTGAAGAATTTTAACTCCGTCAAGTTCTATGTTTCTTGTTCTCAGCATATTCTAGTGATGGTCACCCCACTGGTGTGTTTTCTTTTTTTTTCCTTTCCTGTTTCATGATGTATCGAAATAGACCCTCAAAATTTTAGTTTAATTCATTCGCATGCTCATTTTTTTCCGGATACAACCATTCAAATAAATTTGTTGACTTATGCTCAACATATCACAACTTTATGTAAGTAGCAATATATGAGAAAATAATTGTTTGTGAGGAGGAACGTTATTGGTGCTGCTGACCTAGTCGCAGATAGAGGTTTGGAACATCGAAGGGCAGTCAAAATATTGTAGAACCTCGCGTCCACTATCAGCAGTGTATGCTACTTGTAGTACTGTACAGCTCACTAACTAACTAATCCAATATCTCAGTCACCAATTTGTATCCCATTAATAATGCCATCTTGATATATTTCACCATAAAGCTAATTATTGCCTGAAGTAAAAATTCTTGCTTCGAAGTCTTTGGGAAAATAAAATGTACAGAAGCATATAGTGGTGTTGTGTTGTTAATTTTTGCACGCGGCAATGGTGTATAAGAGTGGCACATCTAGAGTGAAATCAAAGGTGCTGCAGGGTGCCCCCACTAAGGACACATGTGCATCTGTGCCTTCTCCCTTGTCATATTTGTGCCGTCAAAACCCAAAGTAATTATTATATACACTGAAGAAATAGTGGCGGCAAGTCGAACAAAAAGGAGGCTAATAAGGAATTGACGTATGGATAAACAAAGTGAAGTGCGCTGAGAGATAAAAGTACCTCACTTAGAGCATCTCCAAAAGTCTCTCTAAACCCCACTCTTTAAATCATCGTTTAGAGAGTCATTTGCATAAAAATCGTTTTCTATATGTTTTCGTTTTCCAACAGCTTCTCTATATCCTGTGTGCACACTGAAAAGCTATTCTCTTTTCTATATCTGAAGAGCGAGAAATCTGGAATAGAGAGTGGCTATGTTTACATAACCAAATAAAAAAGCTGTTGGAAGGTGCATTTTTAATCAAAATCTCTAAAACTAGCAATTATGATAAATTTAGAGAGTCTCTTGGAGTTGCTCAGTATGTGATGTGCAGGATCATATCAACCGTACCACCAGAGATTTATGGATGAAAATTTAGAATTTATTGTAACACAGGGTTCAATGTAAAAGAATTAATAAAATGTCTTAGCAATCAAAGGTATATATGAAAATTAGCACTATCAAAGTCCCTTTCGCCAATGCACACGCCACTGCACTTGTCTCCCCTGGCACGACTCAACCCTCCACCCTGCAACATCACACTCCTTGTACAATGCAAGTGCCGACATGCCTTTACCTATAATTTTTTCTATTTTAAAAGATATATCATTATTTCAGAACATGGATCAATAAACTTTTCTAGGCTTAGCATTTATATTTAGGGTTGTCATATGGAAATGACACAGATTAATTTATCAGAATTATTTTTATTATATTATTTTGTTTAAAGTTAATAAATAATAAAGTGTTTGACAATAAAATAAGTGTTTAAACACTTTTTTATTAATATCCACCACCACATTAAGAGATTAAGGTACTTACTCATGTAGTCATGTGACCATTTCGTGCTTACTCATGTGGCTCACCCCTGATTTAGTTAAAATAAGGGACAGGGATTAATCGTTCAAAAAATTTAGCCACCATTCATTTACAAATTGAACTGGACATTATATTTCAACACAAATGTAGCAGTACTATATGGATTTCTGATTGCTGGCTGGTGTACACGCATGAAACTAAATATTGTTGTTAAATTCTTGCAAGTATTTGGTCCATCCAAAATTCCAAATGTACATTAATTATATTGTTCCAAATGTCCAGCCAAATGAGCCTGAACTAGCGAAGCGGTCCCATGCACACTAGTCAAAGCAAAGAATTTACCACGCAAGTGGCAATCCAAGTACAGCTTCCAACCATAGGTTGCACTACAAAATTGATTCCCGGGGCTCCGCTGCCGCTAGCTGAAGCCAATGGCCTGTCTCAGGCTGTGGCAACAGGTAGCTCGCCTGTCAAGGTTGAACTGTTTCCCTGTCGCACAGAGTTGTGTGAGTAGTATTATATTTATTTATTAACTAGTAAAAAAAGAAAACAGGACTCAAGCATTCAAATTAAGTAAGTATATAGTACAAACAAACAAAGCAACAACCACAGTGATTATTTAACCACCAAAGGCAATCTATGACTTAACTTGCAAAAGCTGCTGGCCCAAAAGGTCTGCTTTAGTATTCCACTACACAAAGCAAAAGTGGCCTATCTAGACATATACATATATAGTATATCATCTATCACAATTGGTTTCCCCTACTCTCTTTTGTTTCTTTCTTTTTTTTTTTTGCAGCGTTCCTTCCCATAATTAGTCTCTAAAGAGCACAAGGGAATAATAGAAGCCGTTCTTTTTTTATTATCATATTCTGTACATAAATTTACTCTAGTAAATAATTGTTAAAGTATATGACGACGGTGTCGATGTCCAAAACAACACTCTTTTGTAGGTGGGCCCAGCTGTGTTACTTGTTGGTACACCTCCTGGCTGCCTCTTCCTCTAAAACTTTCTCTCTAGGTGGGACACAGCAACATGCATGTAACGGTAGCATGATGCATGCAAGCTTGTCATGGTGCCATCTAGTCTATCTTCTTCTCTGTGATTATCTCTGTTTGAGCTTGTTTAGGACTTGATGCATGCATGTGCACGTTATAGTACTCATCTGACTTATTGTTTTGTCACGTAGCAAAATTTTAGTGATTGATATGATTACACGCTTGAATTCTTTTCTTCACCCTTCTTGCCATTTTCGCAACAGATTATGCATTGAATGACACGTACTGGTATGTTTTTATACAGATATAGATAAATTTCTGCAGGGGTTCATGCATGTTTATTTCACCGAGTGGAGTAAATTTTGTCTGTGGTCAATGAATTATTGCAGGGAGAATATTTGGTTCCCATACTTCCATGGGAATTGAAGAATTCATGCTTCCAAGTCCCAAGATTTTCTCCATGCATTTACTCAGTATAGCATACTAATTACTGCGCTAGCTTCAGTATGAACTCCTCACTTTCAAACCTTTGCTTTTGTTCCTACTCGCCATCAACCTTCATATCTGTTCTCTCTCTGCTGTCAACCAGGCCGGTGATCCTCACCTCTTTCTCTCCCTCCCTCGCCCCCTTTCTCTCTCTAGTGAATTTCCCTTTCATCCACTACAACCTCATTTACACCTTTAGGGCTGCAAGCACACGCCTCTCTCTCTCTCTCTCTCTGGCTACTCTCTCTCTACATGGCTACTCTCTTTCTCTCTCTACATCCATAGCTAGAACAGCAGCCGCAACCCTTTCTCTCTCTCTATAATAGTTCCCCCCCTCTCCCTCCCATCCACTGATCCACACCTCTTCTTCTCTATCTTCAGCTCCACTCCAGCCCAGCTGCTGCCTCCACCATGGGAGACCCCTACACCAATTTCTTCAGAGGCTACTACTCCCACTTCCCTCCCTCCAACCCTTCCCCTGCCGCCGCCGCCGCCTTCTCCAGCAGCTACGCCTCCTCCTACCTCCACCCGCCTCCCCCCTCCCCTCCCATCAGGGAAGCCCTCCCCCTCCTCAGCAACCTCACGCCGTCGTCGTCAGCCACCAACCACCACCAACACCACGGCGACTCCGCCGCCGCCGCCGCCCAAGATCATCACAAGCGCGCCACCTCCTGCAGCGGCCAAGAAGCGGCCGATCACGCCGCCGGCGAGGTCACCGTGGCCTTGCACATCGGCCTGCCCAGCCTCAGCCCCTCCGACTCCGCCGCCGGCGGTGGCGAGAGCCAGGAACCGGCACCGGAAGGGAGCGGCGGCGGCCTGCAGCAGCAGCCAGGGGACGGCCATGACGGAGGGGAGGAGGACGGGGACGACGGGGAGGGCGGCGCCATGGCGGTGGGCTGCGCGTCCATCGGGATCGGGAGGCTGACGAAAGGGCAGTACTGGATCCCCACCCCGTCGCAGATCCTCATTGGGCCCACCCAGTTCTCCTGCCCCGTCTGCTACAAGACCTTCAACCGATACAACAACATGCAGGTCTGCTGCTCAGCTCGCCGGCTTCTCATCACATCGATCTGATCTGCCTCATCCTCGCGCTCTTCTGATGTTCTTGCTCGCTCTGCCTGATTCTGATCGATCTGCTGCTGGGTTTCGTTCTTGTTCATTCATTCATGGTTGTCATAACCTGCATGATGATGATCATACTTTTTGTTGATTGGTTCTCTTGGTGTTTTGATCTATCTGAATTGATTTCTTCTCTGATTTTTTTGTGTGTGCTTTGCTTGCCGCATGGATTAGACTATCAGAGAATTGCATGCATCGATCAGAAGCTTTTGTGTGCTTGCCTTGGAGTGGATCTAGGAGGGGAGCGCCGCTGCTGTATGAGTACTATACCTGCAGGCTGCTCTCTTGATCCCGTGTACGGTGTGAGCCATATCTCTGATTTGATTGAACCGAGCAGGCAGCAGGAGGGTACAGAGGCATGCAGTAATGGCTGCCGCCGTGCCAGACGGCCATTGACATGGGGACGAACTCAGAGCCTGAGCTAGTATATAGTGTTCTTGGAGTCTGCGCTTATGGCGCCTTTTTCAATTGGCATCGCGGCGTGTGGCGCCGCAGAGAGAGGGTATAGGGAGAGAGTAGTGAGAGAGATCTGGAGAAGAAAGATCTGGCAAAAAGGCATCTTTATCGTCTTTCCCTGATCAGTTCCTTCAGGCTTACACAGATGTGCATCTCAAGCAACAAACAAACGCCCCCCTCTCCCTCTCTCTCTCTCTCTCTCTTTCTCTGAAATTCTCTCTCTCTAAAACTCCATCTTCTCTCTCGGCGCAAGCCAACAAACCCCACCACGAGCAGTGCCCTTCCGTGTTGCACAGTCCTTTGCTCAGACCCCTTCTGTAACATCCCTTTTGCTTGCTCGATTTGATCGCCTCTCTCATCTTCTTCCCCCTTTCTCTCTCTCTCTCACTCATAGATTGATGTGCATCTATGAGTGTGTGTGTGTGTGTGAACGTACTCCAAGGTAGTGTAGCCATGGTACTACACCACACCAGCATCGAAGAACGAGGGGATCCGAAGGCATACGTACATCATCAGAGCTAGCTGAGCTGATGAATGGTCCCGTCCCTCATCTCTGCACCTTAAACCACCTGCCCCATCCCCCGTCTCCTCCCTCGCTCCACCACGTGAAGACACCTCCACTCCACTTACACCCTTCCAGCTCTCACCAAGCTCTCGATCTCCCCCTCATCTTCCTCCTCCCCCCTACCCACGAGTCTAGCTAGGTCCAGTACTCACCCAGTGTGTTCAATGTTCATGCATGCAACTAACGAACTGTATCTGTAAGTACGCCTAGCTAGCTGCATATATATTATATATACATATCGACGATCGATCCATCTCTTAATTTCTTCTCGCCTAATTTGATGGATGGATTTATTGCCGCGCGCGCGCCGCCGTTGACGACCGATGATGATTAATTCTGCAGATGCACATGTGGGGCCACGGTTCGCAGTACCGCAAGGGCCCCGAGTCGCTGCGCGGCACCCAGCCGACGGCGATGCTCCGGCTGCCGTGCTACTGCTGCGCGGCGGGGTGCCGGAACAACATCGACCACCCGCGCGCCCGGCCGCTCAAGGACTTCCGCACCCTGCAGACGCACTACCGGCGCAAGCACGGCATCAAGCCCTTCATGTGCCGCAAGTGCGGCAAGGCCTTCGCCGTGCGCGGCGACTGGCGCACCCACGAGAAGAACTGCGGCAAGCTCTGGTACTGCGCCTGCGGCTCCGACTTCAAGCACAAGCGCTCCCTCAAGGACCACATCCGCGCCTTCGGCCGCGGCCACGCCGCCTGCGGGATCGACTGCTTCGACGACCTCGACGACGACGACCGCGACCCCTCCTCCGAGGTCGACCACGCCACGGCCGCTGCTAGTACTACTGCTACTGCTACCACCAGCACTACTACTGCCGGCGCCGCCGCCAGTTCTCGCCACCACCACCAGTGGAAGCCGCCGCCGCCACCGCCACCGTCGTCGTCGAGAGGCTCCGCCGGCGACCGGCTGCTATAGGGTGAGTAATTAAGTGCGTACGGTACTAGTACACAATCGATCTCTGTAGCCAAATGCAAAGGTATACTTGTGCACGAGTGTGACCATGTGTGTTGAGACTTGAGAGAGTCGTGTCGCCGAGGATCGGAGAGCTGATTTAGTGCAAGAGATCAGAGGTAATATATAAGCAAGCAAGGGTTTCCATTAATCGATGAATGAACATATATATAAGCTAGCATGCAGGAAGAAGGGTTGATGCATGTATGCGTGGTTAATATGGAGTATAATTGTTAAGGTTCTAATTCTCGGCTGGGGGTAGCCCGGCCCGTAGCCTAGCTAGCTTCATTGTATGTGTAGTAGACTTGATCGATCCATTCTGGTATATGGTGAACGGTGAAATATACAGATTGTTAATGTTAACTTGAGGTAATAAATCGTGCATCATACCCATGCATATGCATGCAAAGTGATGAGGAACATATACTGTGTATATAGTAATCCTACATATACACTCTGCTGGTATATACTATGCTTATTTTTCTTTGTTTTGGGGGTTTGTGATTTTCCCCCTTTGTTTTAGCATGTTAACCATGCTATAACCAAGTAGTATCGATTAGAATGGATTTTTAAATCTTATATATATTCTCTTTAAAGATGAAGTGTTATATATGGTTTGATTGGGGATATATTGGGGTAAGTAATGGGGTTTGGTCCTTTCAAGTTGTAGCAAATTACTAGTTTTTTTCTTAAAAATTGGCCGAGAATTAGAGCACTAGTCCTATGCTGCCCATTTCTCACATCCTGATATTTTTACAATGTCAAAGAATTGAATGCATTTCAGATCTGATGCAAGATGTTAATTTGAGATTTTGTTTGTAAAATTTATGGTCATTTTGACGTAATTACATAAAATTTCTGAAATTATGTTTTTTGAGACAAATTATACATAAAACTAAACCTTGAGTGAGTACTCTTGCACACCAGTGTTGTTTGGAATTTTTGCAGTCGACTTTTTCCTAACAAAGTGATTGGTTTTCGTATCTTTGAGAAATAATTTTATTGAGTGTGTATAAATATGATATATATGTTTATTGGAGTATGTAATTACTTTAACTATTTTTTCCACAATTTTTACAGACAAATTACAATGAACATTGACTTTATTTTGGACACCAAAATAGAAACTATTCTTTTTTGAAGTTTTCTTTTGGGTCATAATATTAGTATCCAGATCAAGCTACTAATTTGTATTTGTTGGTTAGGAGAATTTTATTAATCAATAGCAGACTCGGGAGTGCACAAAGAGAATGGAATTTTTAAGATTACATTTCTGAAAAAAGTATAGCATACCATGCATTTACCTATACCTGCAAATTAAGTGTAAATACTTTTTGTCTTGCAAATGTTAGGTCTTTAGTTTCTTGAGGCAAGACACAGCTGGATGAATATGTATACATATCGCCTAAGTTTGATTAGATAATACGGGGCAATAGAATATGCCTTTATTTAAGATTGTATCTAGTGTTTTTTTGAAAGGCCTGGTAACACATTGTAGTTTAGGAAAAAGCAAATTACTTCTTTTTTAAAAAAAATGAGTTTAGATTACAATTCGGCATTTCATATAAGTCGACCATATGTGTGAACCCAATCCAATCCACTGCTAGTACACTGGAAAATTAAGTAACTAGCCTTGCATATATGTGCATGAAGAATGGAATCAAAATGCACATGTAAACCATTTTTGTACAGTTCAAGTACAACCATACGTGTAGTCTGATGCATCGATGAAAATTTCCATATCTAGGTGTGATTTGAGCCATTCCATCTTGATTTATACTTGAGTTTTACACAAAATTAACCATCACCGAAAAAAAAACTAATATGGGGTAGTGCGTAGGAGCTATATTTCAAACCTGGTTGTTGAGTGCATGCGAAACAAGTTGTCTCAACATGCAGCACACCTGGTGGATCCCAATGCATGGGAATCTCATAGCTAGTTTTGCTTTAATCCAGTCATCTTTTGCACAAAGATATATGTGCTTTGCTAAAGTTTATCCCTTTGAGCAACCTTCCCCCCTATGCTTGGGATAACCCTAGCTTTCAAGAATGTGAAGCCCATGCATGCTTTGCCCCCAATGGCAAATGCAGTGTGCTTTTCAGCCTGTTAAGAATCACGAGAGAGGAGGGTCTATCATCCATGCCCAATAATATGTTCATGGATTTAACTGAAAAAGGAGGAGGAAAAGGTAAAGGTGAATGATTATACAAAATCTAATGGATGATATCTTAGCGAACTATGCTTGTCGATCCTACAGTAGTTTCTTTCATCTGCAGTTGCCTACCCCTGATTACGTACACCATGCAATGATCAAAGTAACAAAAGAAGGCTTAAAGTTTGCCTTTTTTTGCTATTGCTTGAAACCTTAACCTTTGGTTCTTTACGTCGCCTTTAGCTTTGCTACGTACCTTTCTCATGTTTATCAGCTGAAAATTGGTTTCTGGGAGATATATATGCCACTGTTGAGTTTGTCATGAATCCCCAGTAAATTTATATTAAACTTACTGCTCCATGTTAATTAGTGTATATATGAAGTGTCAACTCAAAAAAGGGCAACCTTGGCCTGTAGATATATTAATTAGCAGGGTATATATATTGCTTACAAGATTGATTTTAGAAAATATAGTCAATATAAGATTTAATAGTACACGCGTGTAGTGACTTGTCGACAAAATGGTTTCACTAGACGAACTGTACACCCCCAGTGGAAACCTGTTTACTTGTCGGCCAGATGACGAATGAAATGCCAATGTATAGTGGTAGGGGCTGGTCCTATGAAATTTCTCATGGGATAGCATTTGCTTGCTAGCTTTTAGTTTTATGACTCATTGCCCGCATGGATGCATATATATATGCCTCTACTGCTCTATTTACGTACCGCTACGTTATAGCACCTTCTTTTACGAACAAATAAAGCCTTCTAGAGAGAGTAGGCATTATGTCTCTAGGCACTAAGGCACATGCTTGTTTCAATCGATCTTGATGGAGAAACTACAGGCCAAGGCAAGGCCAAAGTCAAAATCAAAACAAATCTGGCTGATATTTATTCTCCTTTCCTAGAGTATATATATGCATGATTTACAAAAAAATATATGTTCCTCCCAAAAGGATCATGTTTTATCAAGGATTCAAGGAACATGCGAGATTTGTTCATTATCGTAATTTCAATGCTATTTTTACCAATAAATTGCTGCTTTAAACTATTAGATAAAATTGCTGCTGTAACTCTTCTGTCTCCAATGCAAGTACCAAGGGCACTATAGCTAGCAACACATGGAAAGTCCTATTAAAATTCTTGCAGATACATAAATATACAAATTTGCGCACGCATTCATGTAAAACTGGGAAATAAACAAAATACAACAGAATACAATTTTCACAGGCGTTTGGTTAATTTACTTGAATGTTTTTATTGTAAACTCAAAATCCGAAGTGCCAAAAATATTGGTAAATAAATCAAATAAATGTCTCGTTTATTTCCCACCCCAGCACAAATATATATCTGAGTTCAAACGAGGGCAGTCCAAAAGGAAATTGTTACTATATGAATATATACAAAAACATCATGCATTCTCATTTCCTGTTCAATTTCTCTTTTGAGTACTGAATTGTTTTTTAGAAATGCAACCGCACACAACCAAGTTCATACAAAGTTTTCAGCTCACAGGCTGCCGGTTATCAGTACTGAATGAGAGACCTTTCACCTGTTCTATCTACCAGACTACCACTCTACTCGTCCGTTTGCTATAGCTTCTTCTATGATCAGTCACTAGATTCTTTCAGACAAGGCCAAGTACATGTCATAATTACCTGGGCAGAGGGAGAAATTTTTTCCTTCCAATATACAGAAAGCTCTATACTCATTTCTCTGTCCCATTTCTTTTCTTGAGCACAACAAGAGTTAGCACTTTGAGCTGCTCAATTACACGGTGTTCCTATGTTTGTTTCTTCTTCGATGGTCAGAGCCAGCCATACCTCTACGGTACAACGGTGGAGAGAGAGAGAGAGAGAGAGAGAGAGAGAGAGGGAGAGAGCAGCAGCAGCAGCAGCAGATACAGAGTGATTGTGGCTTTTCAACCCTTCTGCCTCGCGCAGCATTGATGCAAGGCAATGGGCAATGGCAGCTTTTTTTAATATTCTTGCTGCTTCTATAGCTGTTGCATCTCCTGATAGCTTCCGGCAGGATGAAAAAGCTCTCTGTATAGCTGCGTCTTTTGCCTGTGAAGGTCGTGAATCGTCTTTTTACACGTCGAGCTCCTTGTTTTTAGTGTGTGCATGCATAGTAAATCAACAGTCATGCAATATGAAAAATCGTATGATTAGCTTGCCTGAAGGAACAGAACGAATGAGGCACAACTATATGGTACCAAGTATAGACCAGCATGCATGACAGCTTACTGTTCACTAGTAAATTTGTCTGGTTGGTGGGTGTTAGTAAATGCTAGCTGAAATAGTCATCCGTTTCACTATTCACGAGCTAAAATATTTACTTTGTTCTACTGTAGTAGTTTTTAGCAGTTCTGTCTCCAACAGCTTTGGATATACGAGTTGGAGGCTGAAATTACATCCTGGCCCTTGTGGTAAATTCATCTTCATAGATGAGTTGAGTAGGAGAAGCTGAGGTCACTTGAGGCAAGGCCGCAAGGGATATAGCATCAGTCAATCAGTGTGCTGCTGCTCCCCCGCTGACTCAACTACTCCCTCCGTCCCACAATATAAGCATTTGTTGACTTCTGGTGATTAAGTTTGATCACTCGTATTATTCAAAAAAATTATAAAAATATAAAAATAATTATAATATACTTAAAATTTATACGATGATAAAATATGTCATAAAAAATAAATAATATTTTCACAAATTTTTTGAATAAGACGAATGGTCAAACGTAAATCATGAAAGTCGAGAAATGCTTATATTTTGGGACAGAGGGAGTAGCATTCTTCGGACAAGTCTTATCAGACCAGCTGAACAATGATGGATCCATGTCGATGGTCGCTGGATGTGGTCAGGGCAGTGTGGATGCCATTTGTCTCAAAAAAAACAAACAAATATAAATATCAGGAAAAGAGTGTTTTCTTTAGGTCAAGAAAATAAAAAAATCGTAAAGTAGTAATATATCACTTCTTTGAAGTCAAATAGCACAAGCCCACATACCATACTCCCGGACAGATTATGTAAGAATGACATATGCGATCTGACTGGGCTGTTTCTATATACGTAAGTATGATTGAAAATTTGCATGCCCTCTCTAATTTGAAGGAACTGGGTGTTTGAAGAAACCTTAAGATAACAAAAGAAATATGAATAGCTTTAGCAAAGACGATGTAACATATCTAGGTAGAGTTAGCTCGAGTTTTCCTTTTCGTTTATTCATAGGCTTGCAAAGAGCTTGCAAGGGGTGCCGGTTTATGCCCTGTTTGAATATATGTTGTGGTTTTGAGAAACCATAGTATTAAGAAAATGTAGTTTTAAAAGTTAGAAGCGTACAAAACCATGGTTTTAAAAAAAGAGGTATAGAGTGGAGTTTCTAAAACTCCAAAAAGACTAGTACAGTTTAAATAATACCATGGTTTTGAAAACTACAAAGTTGTAGCGTCCAAACACCTCACAAAACTTTTCGAAACCAAAGTATTTTACAAAACCGTAGTATTCTTCTAAAACTCCAAAAATACTTTATATCCAAACAGGACCTTAAGGTGCAAAAGTACTAGAGTAAAAAGTGGGTTCAATGACACCTTCACCGTCGGGGCTTTGTTGCGGGTCGCAAACGGCAAAGCCTTTGCCGTGTACATTTGGGTCTTTGCACGACAAACACCATGTCTCCGGTAGTGCTTTATGCATACACTGATACAGTCAAAATTGATTATTGAATAACTCGAATATATCAATGACCCAAATGTCTATATAAGCCCATTTATTGCTGGTCAAACTTTTAAATTTTCACCATCAAAATCTACAAAAAAAACACATATGCAGGTTTATTTGATTTCAGTAGCTTGATGATGAAAAAGACTTTCATTCTATATATCTCTCTATTTTAAAATAGAATATATATTTTCATAGACATTGTTATTAGTCAAAGTACTACTATATATATCAAAGTCCATGCTAGTACCTGTCCTAGTCTTGCTTTTCGATATTCAAAGTACTTTACCTTTTCGGTTTAAGCGTACTATTTTTTTTCGTGAATCAACCATATGCGAGTGAAGAGAAGAAGAAGAATACCGCACGCACGCGCGCGCGGCGGGAAGGACGAGGCCACGCGTGCGGCCTCGAGTCGAGAGCAAGCAGCGGCGCATGGAGCTAGGGAGGGGCAGGGACGCGAGATCCACGCACGGCGCGCGGGCACAGGGAGCCTCTGCTCCCCCGCTGCCGTGTTGGACACCGATGCCCGTGTCCCGGGCCTGGCCGGCACCCGCCCGGAACAGGTGCGCGCGAGGGCACGGGTGGGCAAATCCATATGGAGGCGGGGTTTACACTGCACTCTCCCGTTCCTTCTCGTGCATGCGCCCGTCCGCCGATGCGATCTCCGATCCAACCCGTGTTCGAGATGGATGTGGTGATTAAGGTGCATGCGGTTGACTTGTCTAATTAGAAGAACCATGTGCGGATTTTTTTTAAAAATCCTGACATACTGTACTCCCTCCGCTATGAAAAAACTGACGTTTAGCACAGCGACACGGTCATCAAAACACAACTTTGATCTCTTGTTATTATAAAAATATTTATCAAAGAGTGATATATGTATATTTTTATGAAAGTATTTTTCAAGACAAATCTATTCATGTAGTTTTCACATTTGTAAACTCAACAATTTAAAAGTTATTGATGATTTATATTCTCAATGTTTGAACCAAATCTTATCCTAAACGTCAGGTTTTTCAGAACAGAGGGAGTAGCTGGGTAATCATGCATCTACTTTCTTTTTTGAGTAAAATATATGAGTGGTCTGTAAACTTATCTCGTAGTGTAATTTAGATTCTCGAACTCTCGAAACGCATATTTAAATCCCTAAATAAACCGTATCATCTAGATCTAATGTCCTGAAAAGACCCCTATGCATGATGACAAGAATGCAAATTGAGCATGATCTTTCAGTACTTGTTTCCATCACAATACTTAGAAAACTTTATTTAATTATACCATAACGTAATTATAGATCAAGACAAACATCAACAATATATAGGGGTACTTTTGGACCTAAATAACATACTTTAGTAAGTTTAGAGATGCTAATATATTTTTTTTAGAGTTCGAGAACTCAGATGACACTCTGGAACAAGTCTGAGAACCGCTGGTGTATTTTACTCTCATTTTTTTTTATAAAACACAAATGCAGAAGCTCACATATGCAGAATCATATGTATCCTTAGTCATCACACAAGAGATGCTAGGAATAGCATTGCTGGGGAAGTGAAAATAGATCGCCACATCGATATCATATTTAAAAAAAACGTTTTGCGATGGGCATTGAAAGTGCTTGAAGGCATTGGTTATTTCATTCCGTAACTTAAAAATAACTTTGTATAAAAATGAAGCTGGATGGTGAAGAGGATGTGGCTTGGATCACTGAGAGAATTTCTGAACTGGTTTCTTTTTTAAATGATCACAGCATCTTGTTTTGTTATGACTACTAGGATATCCTATGTGAGCAAAGTAATATCACTACTCCAGGAATCCCTATCACAAACGGTTCACAAGACCTATCACAAACAGTTTTGGGAACCGTTTGTGACATATCGTTTGTGATGCCCGGGGCATCACAAACGGTTCTTGAATCGTTTGTGATACCCCCATCACAAACGGTTCGTAACACCAACCGTTTGTGATGTCCTGCGTCCGAAACAAACCCCAAAAAATACGAAAAAGAATAGAGAAAAAAATATTTTTATTTTTTCGCGCATAAATCACGTGCTATGCGGCCGACTGGGTTCGAACTCACGACCTCTCCTACGCGCATAGCATCCTCTAACCGCCGCACCACTACGTCACCTATGACTAAATGCCATTTCTATTCCTATCATATTATACCAAACCGAATTTAAATTGCTTGTTTGAGGCCCTAAACGACTTCACATTAAAAAGTGTTGAACTACAAAGTTTCCTAACTTTTTGAAATCTACAACTTTCATGTTGACCATTTTTTCATCCGAGGCCGTTTACAAAATTTGAATTTCAAATTTGAGAACATTCAAACTTAGATGTAGCTAACTAGATGACTTCAAATGACAAAGTTGTCAACTACAAAGTTTCATGACTTGTTGAGATCTACAACTTTTATGTTGACCGTTTTTTCATCCGAGGTCGTTTGAAAAAACTTAAATTTCAAATTTTGAGTACAAACTTACTTTTCATTAGTAAAACAAATTCAAATTAAAAAGTGGTGAACTACAAAGTTGTATGACTTGTGAAGATCTACAACTTTCATGTTGACCGTTTCTTCATCCGATGTAGTGAGAGTAACATTGTTCACAAATGTTATAGGTCTCTTATAGTTTTAGGAAACTAGAACTCTATGAGAGAGATGGATTTTATGAACAATATTCATATGAATTTGTCAAATGAACAAATGACCAAAGTAAAAGTTCTACATCTTGAGAATCCATAAAACTTTGTAGTTCAACACTTTTTGATTTGAAGTGATTTACTACTTCAAAATATGGTTTGAATGTGTATCATACACATCATCACAAACGGTTTTCATTACAAACCGTTTGTGATGACCACATCACAAACGGTTTTTCATACAATACAAACTATTTGTGATGTATGTGTCATCACAAATGGTTTTTAAAACAAACCGTTTGTGATGTGAGGTATCACAAACGGTTTTTCAAAACCGTTTGTGATGAGGCCGTTTGTGATGTCGCTTTCTGTAGTAGTGTATCTAATATATAATTTTTAAAAGTTCATAGATAAACATGGAGCCTACAACAGAAAAAAAAACTTCTGCTGGATCTATCTTTTATTGCTCATTAGCACAATACAGACATACATATACTTTCTTTTGTGTAAACTATTAAACGGTCCTCATCCATGTACATATACTCTCAAATTCAATTTTTAGCTCTCTAATCTATTTGAGTGGATCGTCCATGGGGCCTTATATGTTATCTCCCCCGCCATCAATTTTTGATGTGGGACTAAACCTAATAGCTGTCAATGATGGTTACATGCCCATATTGCCAAAGGCGATGAGTGATTGAACTCAAATCGACGAAGCCATAGTCCAAATGTCATATCTTTTACCCGTGCCCAAATCACAAGGTTAGTGGATGTATTTGGTTGTTTAGATTGGATTTTGTTGACAGAGTTCTCTGGTGAACGTGCCCTGTGCTGATATGGTCTATGCGTTGTTCGCTTTTTTTTGTACCGTTAAGCTATAGCTATCATTTAGCAAAGCTGCATAACCTTGGTGGTTAGTTACCTTCACTGATTATGTTATTGCCATTTTTCTTCATAGAAAAAGTCTAAATTACTACCCTCAAGGACGAACAAAGTCCGGATAACCCCTAAAGTATGTTTTGGTTCATTTTGCACCAACAACTATCTCATCAGTCGAGTATACCCCTTTATAATATTTGTCTTTTTTATTTCCCCGTCGCAAGTGACGTTTTAAGTTAAAATTTTGTGGGATGATAGAGACCCATATATAGTATTTTTTTAATATAATACTAATTTTTCATAAAAAATTGTTTGATGTAGTTAAATTACATATCATAGCATTTGAAAATAATGATGAAAAAGTTATAATATATTCTTTTAAATATAATTTATGATCTGCTCTATTATACCATAAAATTTCAACTCAAAATAGCATGTGTGCATGGAGAAACAAAAAAGAGAAATTTTTTATGAAGGGGTAAACTCGACCGATTGAGATAGTGGAGGTGTAAAACGGACCAAAACATACTTTAGAGGTTGTCCGGACTTTATCTATACTTTAAGGTAGTAATTTAGACTTTTTTCTTTCTTCATATGTATGATAGATGGTCTTGGCAAGAGGCTTGAGGGAGAAGAAAGAGGGGAAGACCGTAGACGAGATGGGCCGGGATAGATCAAAGAGAAAAGCAAAAGACAACTGAAAAAAAAAAGAAGAGATGTGGAGAGCATTCGTTGCCTGGCCTCTCCTTGCTTTCCACTTTATATCAAGCACCATGAATTGAAGGGAAAGAAAGATAGCCAAGGTACGTGGCGCACACGGCCGGGATACCTTCTCACAACATATCAAATCACGGGATCTGCTAGATAGATAGAGTAGGATAACATGTAGTACCAGTAGCTGCCTACTTGGAGAGACATGCATGGCATGGAGGCCACCAAAAGGAAAAACAACCATCCAGGCTTATATATGCCTGGGGTCGTATCCGCCAAAGCCAACCCGGCTCCCATGTTAAAAGCAAAAGCAATACCGGCATCTTTGAAAAGACCTCAGCTTGCTAGTGGTATATATGACTTTCAGGAGTGTATGTCGGTGTATATATATGTGCATTTTCATTCAGAGAATTAATGATATACAGTTGTGTTTGTGTATATATTAACAGCCTGCTCTTTTCATTTCAGGAAAAGGGGGAGAGGAGACTATTATACATATCCTATATCTATATATCAACTAGTGCGGTGGTTCTAATTAAAATAACCCAAAAAAATAACTTTCGTTCAAAAATCGGCACAAACCAAAAGTCTAGAGTTGTCATTCTTATTAACCATGTCGAGGACTTTAATTTATGGTCATTTTTGTGATCAGATATATATATATAGAGAGAGAGAGAGTATATATATGATCAATTAAAATTGCAGGGTACCACACTATAAATAGTAGTATATTCACATTTCAATTGATGATCAATTAAAATTGCAAGAACTATTATGAACGCACTGATGGTATATCTTTGTATACAAGAGAGTTTCAAACTTGGATTGATTATGATGGACGGAAGAGAGGATGTATAGAACTATGAAGGGCAAAAGTTTTTTTTTGGTACGTAGTACATGTTATCATATATATTTGTTATTCTAGAGTTGTCATTCTTATCAACCATGTTCTTTTTTTGGGTACGTATATGTATACATGTTATCATATATATTTGTTCTTAGTAAGTACGTATTTCAAATAAAATAGGACATTCCAGCGATTCATTGGCCATAGAAGATCCCCGGCGCTCGTCTGCGTCAAGGAAGAAATTTTACGAATTTTTGACCTCTGCCAAAAGGCATCCCATGATCTCTCCTTGTCAAAATCACCCCTGTACAAAATGCACCGAGTGGGCCAAAGGTTTAGTGGAAGTTACCGGAAAAATTCAAAGTTACAGCAAAGGTTAAAACAAAAGGACTGACGACGAGCTGTAGTGGTGATAAGAATTGTGCCAGCACACAGTCCTCGTAAGTTTGCTGTTTGTCGTCTGTCCCTTAATCAGCACATATAATCCGTACTATTGGACCCACGCATATGTCTTACAAAAATATATGCCATCAGCTAATTTTGTACATAGCATCTCTGGTTTTTACTTTTACTATATTAACTACCTAACCGAATTAAAATCAGTGAAACCTGGCATCCAAACTATCCAAGAAGGACAAACATTTTTTTGGAGATGTACCGAGAGATTCCACACTAACTATATTACTTGTTTGATCGAGAAACAAATTCTTGTACTGTACATTGAGAAACCGAAAATGCACTAAACTCCAAGTCATAAACCCAGTACCTCCTGGTACCTTCTCAAGTCCACTAAAAACCTATTACATGAAAGTAGTATCAAACAATCAAATTTCAGATTGTAACATAGCATATCCAATGCTGATGCCACGTTTTATTCCATTATATTATCTATCTAGAAAGACCATTGGCTCATGGGACCATCATATATAGGGTTTCCCCTGCCGCGTTTCACATGAAAAGACTTGATGCCCTGCTCCGCACTGATTGCATTGCATGCGAACCGTTGCTCTGTCGCCTGGAATTCTGGAAAGACATGCCGGGGTGGGCGACTGATCGGCGGGCGCCGTCGGCGGCGTCTCGGCGACCCGCCTGTGCCATGCATGAACGGAGGAGGAGGCGCGCATGGCTCGGCTCCGCTCCGCTCCGCAGAATGGTATGGGCGGGGCAGCCTTGAATGCCATGCAAAATGCATGCATGCACCGGCCGGCGACGGCGACGAGAGTGCCCATCCGGTGTGTGCAGTTGTCTCGTTCGCCTGACATGGCATCTGCATCGTTGCCATGCCATGCTCTTCTAGTCTTCTTCTTCTTCATTCAGACATGACGAAGAGACAGACTGAGACCTGAGAGTTGAGAGCCAGAGACGCAAACGCAAGGGGACCAGTGAGTGAGTGAGCCTTTTTTTTTGGAGAGAGAACAGAGGAGTGAGGACGAACCAGTTACCAGTGAGTACCTTAGGTTTTCCGGGCCGTATTAGTAGTGTCGGGCTGAAATAATCAGAGAACCTCACATCAAATGTGGTCCAAGATTTATGGGCTTATTTCGGCCCAGATTGGAAAAGGTGGTCCAGTTCTTATTTTCCATTTCCTTTTGGGAACCGCTCGTTTGTGTTAGGATGGAAGGCAGTACAATCAACAATGTACTTTTTCTGTCCCAACGAAAAATACAATTCTGATATCTGGACAAACAATTACATAGATGCATAGCTAGAATTTTTGGGATAGAGTAGTACTGTATGCATCTAACAAAAAAATCAAAAGAGAATTCAAGCACATTTCATGAAGAATGAAACAAGAAACAAAATATAGTAATTCCAAGGCAACAAATCGATTTTACGAAACAACGAAACAATTCATATATTTCAAATGGGTAAAACAACAACTGGATACGAATACAAAGATATATGGCAGTCTATTTAACCGGAACAGCATACACGACACACGCATATAATAATCATATTCAAGATTAAAAACAAAGAACAGCATTGCAATAATCGCATGCATGCACGCGTGCAACGCTGCCCAGATCATCGATAATCTTCCTCCCAATGCAAATCACCTCGACGCATCCGCCACCTATATTGAACGACGAGAGATGATCCTGGCCGGTCGATCAAGCGGATCGGACGGTCCGACCACGCTTAGTGGAGGTAGTAGGCGAGGAGGGAGACGAGGAGGGCGGCGGGCGCGACGGCGAGGCCGGACGCGCCGCTGGCGGCGGCGGCGGGCCCAGCTGCGCCTCCCGCGGCGCCGGCCGGTGCGCCGGCGGCCTCGGCCGACGACTCGGAGGCCTCCGGGGCGGCGCCGCCGGCGGCGGACGCGGCCTCGGTGGAGGCCAGCACGGCGGTGGCCATGGCGGCGGCGACGAGCAGGGCGAGGAGGATCCTCTTCATCTCCATCTCGATTTCTCGGGTTGGGGTAGTGGACGTCGGAGACCGGTGGTGGCCGGCGGCTTGCCTTGCCTGAGGTCGTCGGGCGGTGGCTTGCTTGCTCCTCTCGGTCGGGCGGCGAGAGTTTATTAGTTTCTTGGCTCTTATTGAAGGCTGCTGCTGCTGCTTCAGCTCTGTCTGTTGCTTCTGCGGCTTTTGGGAGGAGGGGAGGCGAGGGCTTTATAGGGAGGTGGTGGCTGCGCTTACTCCCTCCGTCCCGTAAAAAATACAATCCTCACTTTTTAAAAAGTCAAACCATTTTAATTTTGACTGAATTTATACAAAAAGTTACTAACATTTATGATACAAAATAAATATCATTAGATTAATCACAGATTATATTTTCATATTAAATAAATTTAAAGACATAAATATTAGTACTATTTTGTATAAATTTGGTCAAAGTTGAAATGGTTTGACTTCTCGAAAAGTGAAGATTGCATTCTTCACGGGACGGAGGGAGTATGTGGTTATGCGAGAGATTAGGGGAGGTTTGTGAATGCTAATCTTGGGGTGTTCTTTTGTTGGGAGGCTGATTTGGTCGGATGGCTCGCGGTTTCTCCACGTGGATGGTGGAGCGGCATCTGCGTTTATTAGCATTTGTGCCTTTTTTTTTCTTTTAACATGAAGGAGCGGCATATGCTTTTGACTTTTGATGCATATATAGATCAGTTGATTTACTTGAAAAGATCAGCGTCGCTGCAAGAGATCTTTAGTTTCCTGAATTTGCTACTAGTAGACATTGTGCCTATGACGAGAAGCCTGGCGAGTGGCGATGGAACAATTGTTGCTGTTGTCTCTCGATGCATTCCACGTATGTGAGATATCAAGCAGATTGAGAAGCATATATGGCTGGTACAGTGTTCAAAATGCAGCTGTCTGATCTGGTGTCATGCTTGAATTCCGGGAATTCGGCCATTTTCAAATATGGTTCTTGACTCAGCTTGATGTTTTCAGTAATTTTTTTCCTCCAAGCTTGGGCTAAAAGGCCCGACGTGGGCTGTAAAAGAGGGCTCTCCCCAGGCCCACAGCAGGTGTGTGTGGTACACACTGACCACACAACACCCAGTGAGACTCCGTTGTTTCTGTATAGTTTTTGGAAGTTTTTTTAACAACATACTTTCCAATATATTGACGTAAAAATCGAGCAGTGAACCTCTACGTAGACAACACACAATAGACCTCGGAGATCTGCTTTACTCCGATATAGTACGTAGCATGCCAGTCAACTTGATCTGTAATTGACAAGGGATGAGAAACGTAAAATTCACAGATTGACTATGATTCCAAACTGTCCTCTTTGAGTCGTATCAGCTTAGATCAGCCGATGCGTTGTTTAAAGTCTAAATCCAAGTCTAGATCGGCTATGCTTTAAAAGCTTGAAGCCGACAAAGAACATGTAAGTAGATCGGATAAATTGTGATAAAACTAAAACTTAAAAGAATTAAATAAATAATCTATTAAGAATTAGCAATTATCGATAACTAGTGAACGAGAATAGAAACATATCAAGAAAGCCTAAAGCTGACAACCCTAATCAGATCTATGCACTTTCGATAAATTCATGTAACAACTAGATGAAAATGATACACTAAAACCTATAATCTAGCAGGTATGATAACTCTTAGGAGAACTAGATCAAACGACAGCGATGCGTCCAGAGGCTTAAATCTAGATACACTAGGTAGACGCGGAACTTATAGGTAAGCTAGAGATCAAGATGATACATCCCTGCTTGACTTGGAATAACTCGTAGGTAATTACTTTACTCTACTCCTAGAGCAGAAACGTCGTAACGGTACTTGAGAAAGTAGATTGTTTTGATTGATTGATGGATCATAATTACAATGGCCATGGGTACATATTTATATCCTGGGCTAATGAATCCTCAATTATCCATATAAAATTTCTCTAACAAATATCTAAACAAAAGGAAACTCTAAGATACATACTCTAATTTCCTTTCTATAGAGTCACATTTCATGAAGCTTTCCTTGGCCGATCCACCCACAAACAGATCAATCTGCATGATTATCCAGACTCTTTGCTCGTGACATAGGCCAACAATCATGCCATAATCCTTCCTTCTTTATTTTAATCACCTGCAATTATATGTGCTAGCCCTTCCTGAATCGCCTTGCATGCATACATACAAATAATGATGAGCAACATTCTACTGAGCCTGTTGTCATTCTACTACAGCAGTTGTACTGGAATGATGAATACCTTGAGAAGGTAGAAATATAAAGAATTTTGCTAAATAGGAAAGGAAAAGACTTTCTTTCTAAAGGAAGAAATATGCTAATTTGATTAATATTAGGAAAAATATTAGGAAATCAGATGAGTGAGTTTATGCTTCACTAACTGAATGATAAATGACTACAAGTGAAGGAGATATACGGTTTATAAACAAAAAAAAGACCCAAAATTTCAAACACTAGCCTAGAATCACAGAAAACTACAAGAAAAAATGGTAAAAATTTGCTCGTTAGGAGCCCATCCAAGATTATTGTAGACCCAACGAATTAGTAGTTCCCAACCGCAGGTGGAGTGAAATCCAACAAAAAAGTCAGTAACTAAAAGAATAAAAAAACTTTATTAAGTCATTTAAGTTATAGAAAAAATTCCTGAACCCAAGAATTAAAAATGACAAGAGTCATTTAAGTAATAGAAAAATTCCTGAACCCAAGAATTCAAAATGACAAGTTCTTCTTTACCCAGAGAAAAGGAAAAAGTCTACTTCACTCCCAACCTATGAGGGGTGGAACACATCACCCCCCAACCTATGAAAATGAATTTTTTACACCATAAACTTTCTAAAACCGGACAAATTATCCCCTAAAGCAGTTTTGAAAAATCATAATAAATCACAGAAAAATCGTAAAATGGAAAATCAAATTGTGTTGGACTTCAAATTAGTAGTTCTATGCAGTGAACATATAATACAGAATGTGTACATTTTTTTCCTATAACTTTAGATCTATGCTTTTCTTCATAGCTGTAAAAAATATACTAAAGCATACCATATTATATGTTCACTACGTAGATCTACTAATTTGGAGTCCAAAACAATTTGATTTTTCATTTTATGATTTTTCTGTGATTTATTATGATTTTTCAAAACTGCTGCAGGGGGTGATTTGTCCGGTTTTAGAAAGTTCAGGGGGTAAAAAATCCATCTTCATAGGTTGAGGGGTGATGTGTTCCACCCCTTATAGGTTGGGGGTGAAGTAGACTTTTTTCCCAGAAAAAAGAATCACTTAGAATAGCCAAACAGGTTACATTTGTTGAGAAATGCAAAATGATATGGGCTTAACATAATTTTCCATGCAGCCCCTATTATGATATATCTCTAGTCCTACCGATGCATTTTTAAAAATTACCATGATAACCAAATTCTCTTTTCAATGTAAAAGTGACACAACATTATGAAATGAAGCTATCCTTCTTCTATTAGGATCAAGATATTGTAAACCAATAATAAAACCACTCAAAACTATTCAAGTGGTTAGGTATTTATTAAAAAGATAGTCACTTTTGAGTTTCCAGTTTCGTCAAATAAGAGTTTTATTTGGAAGGTTCAATGCTTTTTGTTTTTGAGATATAGCATATACTCATCCTCATATACAAGCACCCATACTCATCTATATGTGAACATATGTTTAAAAATACAAGAAGTCATGCTGGGTTGGAAACTCGAATGGATGGACCATAAAAAACTTAAGCATGAGGACATAGCTTTAATGCTAATGCCCGATATGTGTTCATAAAACATACATATAACACCTATGAGTGGTAATATACCAGAGTGGTATTTCCTAGCTTCTGGAAAAGGAAAGAGTGGTATTTCCTAGTAAAAACATAGAGAAAGAAAAAAAAGGCATATAAAAAGGGTAGACGCCTAGGTGGCAATCCAATGGCAAGGATCTCTACCCGCCCCTAGCATAGAAAAATCGCCGCAGGCCAGTGAGGGGCAGTATGGTAATTTCACGCCCTCTTCAGTTTCCTTTATATCTCCACCACTTCCGCCTTGTTTAGCCCCAAATCGAAGCCCACCGAATTCCGTGTGATTCCTCTCCTCTTACCTTCACGTTCTTCCTAGGTTAGCACCTCGCAACTCTTGATTCAATCCGATTTCTCTTTCTCCCCCTTTTTGATCTTTAGATTTGGGACCTTAAGCTCACATCATGCGGTTGATCCAGGCCATATGTTTTATGTTCTCTTTTGATTGTTCTTGATTATTTGATCGGTTTTTGTGCCTTGCCGCTACAGGGATCGGCAAAGAGGAAGCACGGAAAGGGCCATCTTGTTCAAGGTTCGTGGTTTATGGCCACTCTGCATCTAATTAATATCTTCTTATTGTTTTTTATTTTTTTTGGTGAAAATTGTATTTGCCTGGTAAAAGTGCTAAGATTTTTCTAGCCAATGTTGAATGGGATGATGGAGCCAGTTGAGCTGCTCTAGTTTATTTGATATGGTCTCGATTTTTGTAGCGAATAGTGATGAATATCGAGAGAAATTCGGGTGTGCTATTGTAAAGGCGCTTCCTTTCCATGTATCAGTCGTTGTTGTTCCAGGTAGTTGATGTCTCTTTAGGTGCTTTTCTCAAAGTTAATGAGTATATATGGTTGCTAATTTATAGATTTGTTTCTTTGTTGCATAACCGTGAAATGTTGTGGTTTCTTTTACAATTGATTCCGCCCATATTGTGGGGCTTTTGGGTGATTCGGTTGTTAGCCTAATGATAATGCAGGTTCCAAAGCTAGTATCTTCAGTTTGATGTTTAAAGAATGGTACAATTAACCTTTACAAGACGCTTCTTGGAGTTAAATTTAGTATGCGCAGGGTGTTGATTCATTAGGCTGAAGCATGTTTTGACGCATCAAGATAGCTTGATTGTTTTAATAGATTATATGATTGTCACTATTATAGTAACGAATGTCAGAAAAGTTAGAATATCTCGTATCATCTGGTTGGTATTGATCAAGTGGCTTCTACCATTTCTAGTTACGGAAGCCATGGAGCGCAAGGAGACTGGATGCCAGGCCCATGAGGGACCCATCCTTTGCATCAATAAGTGTGGCTTCTTCGGCAGTGCTTCCACCATGAATATGTGCTCCAAGTGCCACAAGGAGATGATAAAGAAGTTGGAGCAGGCCAAGCTAGATGCCTCCTCTACGGACAACATCGTCAATGGCAATGATGTTGTGAAGGAATCGGTAATTGCTAACAACTCAGTGGTAGATGTTGCACAAGTCGAGGTGCAAGTAAACAAGCAACCCACTGATGTTGTTGAGCCTAGTAAGGGGGCGACGATTATCTCCAAAGGCAAGGAAGTGTTGAATAGGTGCAATGCTTGCACGAAGAGGGTTGGGCTTACAGGATTTAAGTGTCGGTGTGGGAACTTGTATTGTGCACTCCACCGCTACTCTGACAAGCATGATTGCAAGTTTGACTATCGGGCTGCGGCTAGGGATGCCATTGCCAAGGCTAACCCATTGGTGAAGGCGGAGAAACTCAACAAGATCTAGGAGTTCCTATGGCTAGCGCAAGAAAGATTGCAACATACCGTACTTTGTCATGCAGATTTGCTGCTTGATCCATGCCTTTCCCTTTAATGTTTGCTACTATAATCTCGTTATATATTCGATAGTGCAATGCATGGTGCAAACTTTTGCACCTTCAAGAACCCTCATCTGCATCTGGTCTATTCAAATGGTTTGCATGTTGGCTATGTTGTGTAAGCTTTATTTATGATTGTCTTGCTCAGGGTATATTGTAGCTTCACATTTAGTCCATGTTTGTTTGAGTTGTAGCAAAAAGCTCTCCTCGGCCTATTTTTCAGCTTTGAGTAGCTTTCCAGCTTTTCCAAAGTCACCAAAAGCCCGAAAGCTAAAACAAACGGATCCTAACTTTGTGATTATCTGCAACTAAATGTGATGAATGTTCTCCTCACTATCATTTCTACTGCTTGGACCTTGAATCTTGTTCGTGTTCAAGTTTCCTTAAAGCACCACGATGTTGATTCTAATTTGATTGTTACAATCCTACCAATCAGAAGTGTTTTGAATAGGTAGGCATATCGTCAACCCATGATGCCACGACATGCTAGCTACCTAGCCATGCCTTGCGCCAGGAAACATGGCTCTTCAGCTCCTACATGTGATTTCATTTACAGGGAGTACAAACATGAAGTTGTGGAACATTTCCACCCAATGTAGCCCTAGACTATGGGTGCACCCTTTCGCCCTTGGCCAATAGCAAGTACAAGACTTAGTATTGAGTGCCCAGTTTCACCAGTTGTTCATCAATTAAAAATAAGTGGTTTACACATTTGATATTAAAAAATTCAAAATTATCCGCATGGACTCAAGTGAAGAAAAATCTTATATGAAATTGCAGCACTCGTGGATTTATAAAGCTATTTAGCTAGTAACTTTTCTTAAGACCATTTAGATCCATCCAAAGCTTTCGATAAAAAGGTACGCCCTCCATCCTAGAAGCATAAAGAAAAAGAAATCTCCAAAGCCCTCAATCCTAGAAGCATAAAGAAAAAGAAATCTCCAAAGAAAGGAGGAGATAATGGTTTTGAATCTGATAAACCATCTGATGTAGGTTCTTCACACAACAACAATAAATAGCGATTTTTGTTGTCGCATGAGTGCTGTCGGCTTCCGAACGGATGGTGTGAATGTGCCATAATTGACAGTGTATTGTGTTTCTTTGACAATGAGTATGTCCCGAGCCTAGCAAAGGATTGGGCTGGTTGTACCTAGACCTTTATGCTACAATCGCTACAGTATGAGAAGCACTGGCCCAGGTCATGGCCCTAGTGGCCCTACCCTTTCCTCCGCCCCTAAGGACACCCGCAATAGTTATAGAGAGCAGCTCTCTATAGCTATGTTCAATCAGCTATAGGGAGTATTATAGATAACTTCTCCAATAGACTCATTATTGGCACAATCTACCGGGTCTCAGGGGACCTACACATCAGGAGACTTACCCTTTCCCTCCTCCCATGTGGTCCTCAATGCCTTCCCTCTCTGCCCCATCTGCTCGCACCAGTGCAATCCTCGCCTAGCGTCGCGTGTGACATCACGTGTTTCGCTAGGCCCGCTCGTGGCCATTGTTGGCCGGGCGCCCACCCTCTGTGCTCGCTGCCAACGCGGTTGGGCCTCGCTTGCGCGCGGCGCCGGCCATTGCCCTCATTCTTGCCTAAGGTCGGGCCACTCACCGTCCCATCTGCTCTGCCTCACCTATACCCATCGCATTGGACACCACAACTCCTTCCTATGCCAGCCACCATGTCTATGGCCCTCCTCCTTCACATGCATGTCCTCATCGGCTCCAAAGCTCCGCGTGCCCCGTTCTCTCTGCGGCGGCCAGCCTTTGCTTCACCTATTCTCGCACTCCGCCCAAAGTCGTGGCAACTGTCGTGCTTGCCTACATCAGCGTCGGGTACGGCGAATTGAGCATCTATTGCGCATCCTCCCGCACCGGCACGGGGATTGCGTGTCGTGCTTCTGCTTGCACCGTGGCGAGGGCACTAGCGGCCGCGTTTCTCCACCACGTGCTCCGGCTGCCGTCTTTCTCCTCTGCTTGCACTGCTTCTCCTCTGCGTGCTTCGGTGGTCGTGTGTATCCTCCGCTTGTGCCGATGGTTGCACTTTTTCATGCTCTGGCGACCAGGATCGGGCCCAGATCTTCGCAGCGGCCACGTCCGAGCCCCTCCCCATGGTGAGTCTCACGAGCTCCTTTACCCCATAGTGGTGGGGCCACGACGCTCTTCTTTCTGCCCGATCACTCGTATCCTCCTCCACCTTGCATCATCCGCATATACCATGGGGTCCACTCAGCATGGGGATGGGTGCTAGCGGCTCTCGCCAGCCATATCGATAATTTATTCTCTCTCTCCTACATGGAACCTTGAAGAAAGCATATCGACACTCTTGCGGGTGCCCTAAGCGTGCATGCCATAACGTTGCTGGTGAGTGCTCCTTTTATATCCATGGTGGATCATGGACCAGTTTATGGATGGCACCAGATGGGAGAAGGAACAAGATAGAGAAGAAACTACCATGTGGGAATCCTCAGGATGGGAATGGGCCGGGTCGACCCATTGGGTAGTTGGCCCGGCCCATAAAAACAAGGCCAATGGGTCGTACGGGTCGACATCAAACAGAAAATGAGGCCATAGGGCCGCACCCTACCGACCCAATGGGTATGATAGGGCCGACCCAAAAGTCCCACGTAATTTACATCCATATATAGTTTCGCATATAAAAATTAACTTTGCATCTGTATCTTTGGGTGCATACAAGATATTGGTTGAATAATTTTTTTCATATTGATGCCTAGCAGAACATGTACAATATTTTTTTCCTTCTTTGCACGTAATTACCGGTAGTATTATAACAACACAATTATTTTTTCTTTTTATGAATTAGCAATTGCCAAGTAGCAACATGGCCAAAACTTATCCGATTGTTTGCTTAAGCATAGCCTAAAGGGTGAACAAGGCCAACCCATATTACCCATTGGGCCATCGAGGCCATAGGTAAAGACTAAATTGGGTCGGCCCATGGCCCTCTAAAATTGACCTTGAGGCCATGGGGGGCGGGTCCAAGGCCAGGGCCGGGCCGGCCCATTCCCATCCTGAGGGAATCCCACTTCACTACAGGGCTAAAGTGGACTTTTCATATTCTATCTCTTTCCTCGCATAAAAAGTGTAGTATCACAAATGGCTATAGCGTCCTATTTTAGTGCCATGTAAGTAAATTTAATGGCACCACACTAATTTATCGAAAGACATAGGAAATGTGTTCCATCCAAATGAAATTAGGTGTATACTATTTTCAAACTTTAGAAACTGCTCCACAATAGTGTTTGGCATAAAAATTTTATTTCACCTGACCATCCCTAGTCACGTAGGTTGCGCACTAAATATTATATGTTATGGTTAGCCTATGGAGCAAAAAATGCATTGAAGCTGTCACTTCTAATAAAAGGACACCAAAATTAAACTCTCCCTTGGATTTTTCGAAAAACAAACTTTTTATTGGTTTTAGAAAAAGAAGAAATGGCGGACAAGTATTTTGCACGTGGGTTGCTAAACGGGGCCGAGACCCTCTCCGCCTCCGCCCATCAGCAGCCTTGGACTGTGATGGCCCATAAATCAACGGCCTATCTAGGGCCCAATCTACGTAAAACCGGGGGGGGGGGGGGGGGGGGGGGGGTCGGGGGGGGGGGGGGGTCCTCGGCCCATGGCAATCACACGCTTGACACGCACATATCGGTCGTCTTCTGGAGCTGGTGTCGCCCGCAGTTCCCCGCAAGGCCGCAACAGAGACGACAGCGCGGTTGCAGCGAGAGGGACAAAACCCTTGCCATTCGCCGCCCTCCTCGCGCCGCCGGCGATCCAGCCCGCCGGGATCGGCTCCGAGGTTGTTCTACGCCAACCCCTCCTCCCCGCCCCAGCGGAGATCCGGGCCGCCGGAGCCGCCCCCGGTCTAGGGCCGAGAGGTTCGCTGCCCCACCCGCCGCCTCCGGTCCAGGGTTTTGGAGGTGCCGGGTCTCGAATCGTGGAGGTATGCATCCCGAGCGATGCGCATGCTTAGTCGCGACGGCGGATGACTTGATCGGGAATTTAGGGTTTCGTCGTGTGTCGGTTGTCCAAGGTTGGCTCTTGCGATTTCGCACCGTTTGCGGCTGTTTGCTCGTGGATTGGAGCCCACATCCTGTTCCGGTTCGTGTGTGTGTGTGTGTGGAGGTAGGGAGGCGTTGCGTGCTTAGATCCCTCTTTGCGGATTGCAGTTGATTAGTTGGATTTGCTTGCTTTTTATAGCCTTTTCGTGCTTTGTGAGCAACCTTTTTCTCGTGTGCGGGAACAGCTGATTGAGTGGCACGCTTGGGATGTGCAGGCCTTTTAATGATTGTAGTGAACTATGTATTCTCCATCTCGCTCGTTGATAATGCCTAAATCATGTTTTGCAGTGGCTTGCGTATGTATGACGCTGTTACCGTTATGACACATTCCTCATGATTTTATCCATTTTTGACGTCCAGACCAGTATTGATATGCACTCTCACTCGATTCTCTTGTTTGTTTGTCTCTTGTATTGCGCCCTTGTCGCTTCTCTAAGTATTTGATTGTTAAATAGCTATATGGATGTTGGCTTATTGCTGCAAGGTATTATTTATTGCACAAAAAAGTTTCCCTCGGCGGTCATTATTGTCTCCATTTCAGCTTGAATTATGTAACTCATTAGCATCAGTTCTTTTGTGCCCCTTGTAGTGGGTTTCTGTGCAGCATAGTAAAGTTGTTGGGTAGCTTCACTACATGGGTTACTTTCTGTAATTTAATTAATAATAACCAGCTAAGCAATTCCAGCTTTAGTACGTAAGTTGCTAATATTGATTTGCTTCATTACATTTCTGCTCAGTTAAATAATGCGGATAGGTAGCTTCACTACTTGATGGCCTGCCATAACTTTTCCCCCTGCAAATATAAGTCATGGAAATCTTTAGTTCTATTAATGAAACCCGTTACTATTGTTACGATGTTTTCTGTGGTAAATATGTTGTTTCTGCTCAGTTCAGTGATGCTAACAAGTGTTCTTAAGGTGTCGCCTAGTCATTGTATAGGCAATAAGGTGCTCCAGGAGGGCTGGGTGTCCTGGATACCTTGCCAAAAATGATGAGGATAGAGGGTTAGGGGGAGATGTCGACGAAAGATGGGAATGAAACTGTACAGAAAGATGTAGTACATTGTTAGCTCAATCTTTGCTTTTTAATGTTTATTTTGTGAGTGTAGAGTGATTTCCATTGATCACTTGCTGTCTTTTTCGTTTTTTATAGCGAAGTGTTTCTATATTTTATCACTTTCTGAATAGTTGACATGCAATTCATTTTGTTGGATTTCTGTTTTGGCACTTATCATATTCAGCACGTAAGGTTATGCATTTATTTGTGCAGGTTGACATTTAACTGGCCATAGTTTATCAAGTGTTAGCAATGGGTTTTGATAATGAATGTATCTCGAACATTCAATCCCTTCCCGGTGAATATTTCTGCCCTGTTTGTCGGACACTTATATATCCCAATGAGGCTCTACAAGCTCAATGCACACATCTATATTGCAAAGCCTGCTTGGCATATGTAGTGGCAACCACAAAAGCTTGCCCTTATGATGGCTACTTGGTGACAGAAGCTGATTCCAAGGTATGCATATTCAGTGAGTTCACATGTATGAACTAGTGTCGCTCCTCTTATAACCTAATTTGCAACATGCAGCCTCTGATGGAATCAAATAAAACCCTTGCTGAGACAATTGGCAATGTCGCAGTCCATTGCCTGTATCATAAGAGTGGCTGCCAATGGCATGGAACACTATCTGCCTGTATCACACATGGTACCACTTGTGCATATGGGAACTCCCCTGTTGTTTGTAATCGTTGTGGGACACAAATTGTGCATCGTCAAGTGCAAGAACATGCTCAACTCTGCAATGTATGTCCATCATGTCTTTAATAACTTCCTATGCATGTCTAGAATTGTGTTGGTAGTGATAGTTTCTTTTTACTTTTTTGTTATATTGAAGGGCTCATCTCAAACTCAACAAGCTGATGGTACCCAGGCACAGTCAGTAGGAGTTACCACTCAGGCAGTCCCCCAAGATCCGTCACTCGCCTCAGCAGGATCTGCTGCAGCTACAGCTACAACCCTGCCATCTTCAACTACAACCACAGCTGTAACAGATTCTGCATCAGCAACAGGAGGGGCAGCTGGTGCAAGCACAGCAACATTGCCTCCTTCCTTTTCAGATACATCAGGTTCTGCTTCACAAACTTCAACAGCTGAGTATTACCAGCAGCAGCAGCAGCTCCAATATTCACAGTACTACCAGCAGCAGCACCCTGGCCCTTACATGCAGCAATATCAACAGTATGGCCAATACCAGCAGGTGTATCAGCAATACACGCAACCCCCAATGCAAGTACAATCCCAAAACATGATGCAAGGATCTGCACAACCAGCTTCATATGTTCAGCCCCAAGTGCAATCCTCCCAGCCGCAGTACATGATGCAATCCCAACCCCAAAGTCAGCCCCAGCTCCAACCATCAACAGGTCATCCACAGCTTCAGCAGCATCCATTTCAATCGCAACCCCAAAGTCAGCCCCATCTTCCAGTACCTGCAAGTCAGTCACAATCATCAATTCAGTCAGCTCCTCAAGTTTCACAGCTACAGCCACAAAGTCAAGTACCTCAACAACTGTCTGGTCCTCAAGTACAGCCTGCACCACATGCACCAGCTCCTACTCAAGTGGGTAATCAGCAATTTGCTATTAATTCTACCCAGGCAATGGCTCAAGTGCAGCCACATGTACAAGCCCAACCTCCACAACAGCAACATATTGTTGCCCAGCAGCAACATGCGCATCTGCAAGCTTTACCTACGCAGCAAAATCTTCAACCTCAGATGCAGCTTAACTCTCAGCTTCAACCTCCACAACTGCAGCAGCAATCATACCTGCAGCCTCAGGCCTATGCTCAGCAAACACATCATATGCAACCCCAGAATGCTTCATACCCGCAGCAGCAGACACCTCATGGTGCTCCACTGCAACCACCTGTACATGCTTCCCACCAACAAGCACCTGTTTCTCAGCATCCTGCACCAATGCGTCCTCCATTGCCAGGCCAACAGCCAGCTATGCTGCCTCCTCAGGCAATTCAGCATACACCGCAACATCAACAACACATTGGATACCATGCTCAGTGGCCTCCACACTCATCAGTTTCCTCACAATCAGTTCAACCATACCAGCAAGGAATGCCCTCATCGCAACAACAGGTGCATCCCCAACCTGGTCAGCCTTATACACAACTGCATGTTCCTGGCAATGCTGGACACCATGTTCAAAATTCTGCTGCTAGAGCTGCGAATCATCTTGCACCGCCACAGCAATTTCAACATCAACAGCCAACACCGCTTAGAACTCAGTCACCTGCTGCTGGACAACCTATTGGGCAGGGTTCTTTAGATCTGGAAACACAGAAGTCAGAAAATGCAAGTAATGCTGCTGTTAGTGAAAATAAAAACAATGGTGCTGAATCAGCTGTCATGAGACCTACAGCGTCACAATCATTGGGTGATGAAAACATGAACAGCAAACATAATGGTTTCAGTGGTGTTAGCAAAGATGCAGTGCGAACTGGTATTGCATCACATGGTGCAGATGGTTCGATCAGGAGGGATGGAATTGCTGATCGGGCAGGCAATTCTCATGGTCCAGTTTTGCAGGGAGGCAAAGACCACAAGGCTTCAGATGGATCTACTAATCATGAGAAAGGAGGACCATTCCAGCAGATATCGCAGCAAAATGCAGGGGCACTGGGCTCCTATGTGCCCCCAGGCATGGGACCGCAACGTCAATCTGGACCCGATAGAATGTTTCCTCAGCATATGATGCATCCTGGTCATAAACATGGTTTCTCTGAAAATGTTCGGCCTCAGTTGCAGCAACCACATGGTTTGTTTCATTCTGGAATGACACCAAGGCCATTTGGAGAGAACCAGACTCAGATGCCAACATCGCAGCCTGAACGTCATGGTATCAGACTGGGTGATGGTATGGTTCGGCCACACATGGTTGGCCCATTGCCTGAACGTCATGACACAATGTTGCCTCCCTTTGTCCTTGAACATTTGGGCCAGCCACCTGTAAGTGGAAGAGCTTTCCATGAGGAGGGGTTCAACACTTCAGGGGAACACCTTAGGTCAAATGCAGCATATCCTGGTAGACATGATAATATTGAAGACGGTCTGAAGCAGTTTCCAGGGCCAGCCCATTTGGATGGTCAGGGCCTGCAAAGGAATCCTAGACCTTTTGAGGGAGCTTTAGGTCGACCTGATGGTTTCCTTGATTCATATTCAGGAAGGCCTCCATTTCCAAACCAGAAAAGTCCATTTCCTGTAGGCTTGCATGAGGATTTTTCAAGGAAGCCAAACGCTACTGTTGGTCACCCTGACTTTCTGTCACATGTTGCAGAATTTGATCATCACCGGGCTGATGGAATGCCCAATTTCAGAAACCCAGGTATAGATTTAATAACTATAAACTTATGGAAGACTTCATTGGCAGCAGGTTATTTGGTTCCATGAGTGAAGCTTACGACTCCTTGGAGCTTTTATGTAATATTCCAGTGATGGTCCTCTATTGAATTCAAATGGCTTTCAGGTCCATTTGTTCAAGGGATGAGTGGTGGTCCTCATGGTCCCCGTAAAGACAAGCTTGGCTCTGGTAATCTTCCTGGGAATTTACAACATCCTTTTGAGGGTCCAGAGTTCACCCCAACTCGTTTCAACCCTGGTGATTCTTTTCCTTCCACAAGCCTACATGTTGTTGGTTAGGTGTGGACAGCCCTATGGATGGCCATTGCATTTAACTGAACCTTCTAGTCCATTTTGTAGGTCACATGCATCTAGGTGATCCTAATCTTGTCGCGGACTATTCTCAGCACAGATTTCCTAAAGAATCAGTGCGCTTTGGTTTGGTGGGTCATCAGTGCTAGCACATGAATTTATTCTGTTACAAAGCACTATCACTTTCCATATCCTGTTATTGTTGTTGATTATGTAAGCTCTAAGCTATTGTTCATTGTTCTGTCTAGGGTGGATCCTTGAGCAATGGAAATGTTGGTTGGTGCAGAATATGCATGTTTAACTGTGGGAGTGCTGAGAACCTGGATCTGCACGTACAGACAAGGGAACACCAACAATGTGCCATGGACATTGTGCTGAAAATGAAACAAGATGTTGCAAAGAGGCAAAAACTGTGAGTTTTTTTAAAACTAATTTGATCTCGAATATCCAAAGTTAAGCATCTCATTGTGTAGACTCTGAAATCACCTCCTACTCAGGAATTTTGGAGGCCCAAAGTCATTCCACAACAAAAAGGCAGCTGGGAAGGGCCAATTTCGTGGAAATAGGCGTTAGTGTTACATGGTTAAGTGCTTGATGTGATTTTGAAGGTGAGTTATGGTGGTTCCACAAGTGCAGCCATTGTGTCCCTACGGTTCTGTTGATTACTTCTGAATCCTTTTTTTTACCAGGTTCTACTGAAGCTTATGGACGTTTCGAAGGCAATTGAGAATCAGGATCTCCTTCAGACACCTTGTTCATGCAGTTCAGCATATTTGAAGTGGAACTTGTAATGGTCCCAAACTTTTGTTGCTATGTTGATCTGCAGAGTTCACATTCCTTTATGATTTCTGTGGTTACCATTTTGGATGTCTTACTTCACATACTTGTGCAGAAGTTGTTCCGGGAATGCTTTAGCTTGCTAGTACCCTTTAATTTGCTATATGGCTATATGTGATAATATTAATATATGACTCCATTGTTTTTCAACTAGGCTCATACTTCGTATGATGGTGACCTAATACTAGTACAGCAGTACACCGCGCGTGAAACTTTTGCAAAAAGACTTGTAATTGTATAGACAGCCATAAAATAGAAAAATATCATTAAAAACTTTTGATAAAGGGCTGATGGAAAATTGTTTCTGGCACTTCCAGTGCCTGAAATTTTGCTAGTTTTGCACAGATTAGTTCCCAAAACCTTAATCATATATTTTTTAAGGATTGAATGCTGTATCGTCTTTAATGAATTACTTATCATGGAATGTGTTATGTTCACATAAAAAAAGAGGAGATAATCTGCTGCATTCCTGATTAAAACTTGGACTAGAGCTACTGACAGACATGTCTATGCCATTGCACAACAACATAGCCTTCCCAAGCAACAAAGTTTATCTCATTAAAATGGTTACTTTTTTTTCTACGAGGACATCCAGTAGTGTTAAAGGGAGGCTTAGAAGGGTGGAAGAAAAACACAAATATGAAGAGGTTTGAGCGTGACTTAGCTTGAATGTTAGCATGGGATGAGAATTGATGGTGTCTAATTGAAAAATTCAGAACCAAAGGATGCATGCCCGAATTATGCTCTAATAATGTTCAAAAAGAAAAGAGAAAAAGAAAGATATCTGCATGATTTTCATATGAATACTGGTGTGTGCATCATGCATGCAGAGCTTTTTGATACCGATACTGGAGTTGCATTGTTCACTTCTTGCTAATTACTTAGTTCCTGGAGATAGTGATTGTTCACTTGATTCTTATTCAGAATAGGACCTCACTAGAACCCTACTGACAATAAATGTCAATTATGTTTGTTAGAAAATCAGCGCAGGTTAGAAAGTTTGCTTGCTGGTTTTGGGACTGCAGGAGCTGAGGAGAGACTTTGTTTTCTTTGAGCTGTGATAGCTACTCCTTGCTGGTGGCTTTTGCCTCTTGTATTTACAGCTGAAATATACACTACAAAACAGACATAGTGGCTTACTCCCTAAGGCAAATACTAGAGTAGACTTGACTTGACTTGTACACCCTAAGGAAAGGACTTGACTTGACTAGCTTACTTTTTTTCTTGAATACGCAGGAGAGCTTTTCTTGAATACGCAGGAGAGCTGCGTATTTTTGTATTAAGAGTGACTTGACTAGCTTATTAGCTAAGGAAACTTACTAGGTGCCCATACTAATACTAGGTAGATAAGATAAGCACACAAGAATTATTCTATCAATTTTTTTTATGATATACTGAATTTTGTAATTCACTGCAGCTGGACACATGACTTGTTCAGCTATGTTTGATGCGATTGTTCACGTGATATATTTTGCTGCTGGTGGCCTTTTTCTAGATGCGTTTCTACCATAGCGATCATTAAATCATTTGTCTTTTGCTGTTTGTTTGCTAAGCAGAAATTGGAAAGTGTAGGATAATTTCCAGCCGAGGGCTCTTCTGTCATACTTGCATGCTTTCCTAATGATGGTTATGATGACATGCTTTCCTAACAATGGCAAGGATGATATGCTTTGATAATCACGGTAAGGAAAGATATGTATTGATCTTTTATTAAAATGCACTTTGAACTTTCTGACAAGAGTTTTTCCCATATAGATTATGGCTAAAGTGATTAAGCCAGCCTATTGCATGTCTACTGTTTGGACACTGGTGAATTGCTTTACTTGTAGGATTCATAGAAAACAACTTGAGATAGTTTATCTGTCGATAGTTTATCAGCTGATTCGTTGTAATGTGTCCTAGTGTAATGTTGGATCAATTTACAGCCTTGATAGTTTGCCTGGTAGTATTGCACACAGAAGATTTTGCCCCCAAACAAAGTTGCTTGGGCATCACATGGAATATATTTCTCCCAAATTCAGGGTACTTTGGAATTAAACTTGTCATAAATTTTCTACACCTTCTCATGAATTTTATCCAAACTACTCAAATCCACATATGCAGCTTCTTTGACCTAGTTTACTGTGATTTTTTATAGAAGAATACTCAGACTTAGGTTTAGCAAGATGATAGCGTTGCTCAGAACAACTGTGCGCTTTCTATTCTATACTACACTTGATTGTAGTCAAGCTATTGAGAAAGCCCCATCTTTTTCCTTTTGCCGCATGCTTGATTTGGAGATCAGCTGCTTGCCTGCTTGCAACTGAACTGGCCAGAGATTTACTCTGTTCAAAATTACATGGTATATTTTGCCTTGCACAAGACCAAGAAATCATTAAGATGAATACACTACCCTCGTTATCATCTGAAAAGACTGGTTGGATATGTGGCTGGCTACCATGATAACTTAGCAATTGGTACCAATGGTTTTGTATTCAGAAATGGTGGGTGAAATCCAATATCTGGCTGGCTCAAGTTCCATTGGTTTCTGCCCAGTTTTGGACCCAAAGACTGGACTCCTATAAATTTATAGTTTGAACCTGTTGCACATTTGATCTTTTAGGTATAAAATAGAGCTAAATACAAGTATTTTTGAAGTAGCTATTCTGGTTTAGAGGCATGAAATTGGAGGGGTGGTAGGGTAAAAGGAACCATTCGTGTGGCAACAATCCAGTCGGTTACCACTAATTTTCTTGAACCTGGCTGTCCTCCTGTTTAGATTTGAACTGTAGGATGGTGGGGTAAAAAGGAAATGTATGCTGCAACTTTATTGTATGAATTTTTTTTATATACTTAACTTTATTGTATGAGTTAGGAGGTTGTTATGGTACTAACCTGTATGAAAGTATTATTGTTGTGTAGTGAACTATATGTACTAACACTTATCTACTTGGTGATCTTGTTTGTTGTTTGCACTTGGCATAATTATATAGATCTATGTTTCTTTTGCGTCTATGTTGTTCTGTGTTATTTTGGGATTCTTGTAGTAACTCAACTGATGGTGGATGTGCCTGAGTGCCCAACTGTACACTACGTTCGATCCGGCTCATTTTCTGCCTGCATCCGATTTTTTAGGCTCCACGGCACGTCGTATGCTCTGCTGTTTGATGAGATACTAATAAATGTAAAATGCCAGTGTTCCTTATTGCAGTCACCTATGTAAACATTTTTTTTTGTGTGTAATGTGTCAAAAAATCCTCATTGTGTGCACAAATTATTTTTGTCCGACGTTGTAAATACTACCTAGATTCTTGTTATGTATTCCTAAAAATTAGTAATGTGGTGTAAATATTCCAATGCTCGTTTTAGTCGGTTGTGGATGTGCGCCTACTAATCAATGCGCCCACCAATGTAATAAATAAATTATTGTAATGTATTCATAAAATTTCACGTAAAATTACGGATGTTCAATTCTTGTGATACTAAAATGTGGCTGCCGATGTACTCCTTCCTTCCATGAGGAATGCAAATCTGAGGCTGAAAAAAGTCTGACGAAAGTACAGAGGGAATAAGGGCCCATTTGGTAGGGCTCCAGCTCCACCAAAAACAGCTCCGGTAGCTAGAGCAGCTTCCCTGGTGGAGCTGAAGCTATTTTAGAAATGTGTTTGGTAAAACAGCTTCTCTTGTATTTTTTGAATGGAAGAGAAAATTCAATTGTCTAATATGTCCATGGTTTTCTAGCTTATTTCTCCTATCTCTCAATCACACACATCCAACAGTTTTTAAAATTGCTCCGTGGGTTATGATCGCTAGGTGAAGTACTCGTTTTCTGAAACGAAAATAGCTACCGGTAGACTACCAGAAACAATAACACACTGTACGAAGGAAGGGCTTTCCGTTAGTCTCCTTGGCTCACCTTCAAATTGACAACTCAGCCTTCTTAGTTCCAACATCTCAAGAAAATACAACATGCATGGGGCAGTTCAAGCACCATATTTCACGCATCTACAGCCCCTATCCTACAACTTTGAGTGCATACTAGTCGATGATGTTCATACCGCACAGGCCCAAATGACAACCCAAAACAAACAACAACGCTAGACTAAAACCTACGCAATACAAGTCCAACAAAAGATGTTACATAATTAAACTTTCAGATCCATCATTTGGATATCGATTCAGCAGCACCTTTATGATCAAGATTATACTCAGAGATGAAGAAGGCGCTCTGGTTCTTCCATAGTGACAAAAGCAAGTAACTCTGTCAATTTCACTGCAAAGTGGTGCAAGACAACACTTCAAAATCATATTATGAAGACAAAGGCATGAACTAATGACAGACTCGGCATGCTAGAGTGACACTAACTAAATTAACCAAGCTATATCACTTATACTAGCCATAGATTAGTAATATGTTGCACAAATAAACAACTACATTTGCTTTATACTTTTGGAAGTATCTTTTTAAATTTAAACCTTGCAAAAGCTGATTATCCTATCAACATAGAACATTCATATATGAACTGTCCACCCACACATCATCATGCACACCTATCAAGTCTCACAACCTTCAATTTTGAAGTTCAAACACCTAAGGAACACAAGAGACTCAAAAAGGGTGATGCCATGATGTCAACAGAAAATTACTAAGTGACTTAAAAGAGCAGTAACAAGCATCAGACACTGTCACAATCTCACAATATCCACATTAGACTTTACAATTATCTTGAAACCATGACTTGCAACACTCTAGAGCTTGGATCAGGAAGATGTTCTCGAGTGTTGTTACCTTCTGATGCAGTGCAGTTCACCCAGACTACATAATGATGTATCTACCCATCCGAATTACCTAGGCTCCCTGAAACGGCCAAGAACACAAAAGTCAGGCTCTGACCCATTACTAATATAGTTTACTTTCATTAAATCAGATCAAACAAACATTCAGCAATGTTCAAAGCAAAGACAGAGTGTAGTGGTTTGGGTCCCAGCAAAGAGTGCTGCTCATAGCAAAGCACAAATGTTCAAACAAGAAAGATTCAAGATTTCCTTGTGCAAATTTGCAGCGAGGTAATCCACCCCCACCGACATTTGAAGCTAGCCGTCAAAGAACTTGTTGGCAGGTCGCAAGAGCTCGGCGCCCTTCTTATCTATTATTTGGTTGTCTTCTTCCCTACGAGGATCGACGCGCGTGGATTGGAGCCATGGCCGCCTCCACGACGGCGGCCGCGTGGTTCGTCCCCGTGGTTGCGCTGCTGCTCCATGCGGCGGCGCCCACCATTGCCGCCGGGGAGGACGAGCCAGCGGCGCTGCTCGCCTTCCGGCACGCGGCGGTGGCGTCCGACCCGTGCGGAGCGCTCGCGGGCTGGGCCAACTCCACCGCGGCCGGGCCGTGCTCGTGGGCCGGTGTCCCGTGCGCCCCGCCGCCCGACGGTCGCGTCATCCCCTCAACCTCAGCGGCATGTCCCTCGCCGGCGTGCTCCTCCTCGACGCGCTCCTGGCCACCGAACGGGCGGATCGGCCGTCGGCTCGCCGGATCCGCCGGGGTCCCATCGGCGTGACCATCCGGAGGCAGCCCCCGCCGGCTAGCCATCCGCCGCCGCCGGCGCGTTTCTTGCGGGCGAGGGAGAGGAGACGAGGGTTGAGAGAGAATGGCAATTTGGTCGTAAATTCGGCGAACTTCGGGGGTAATTTGGTAAGAGCCGCGGGGAGCATGTTTTTTCGGGCTCCGTGCGCATAGTACAAAACTGGGAATGGCTCCTTACCCGGAGCTGTTTTTTGACCGAGCGTTCGGTACGGCTTCTGCAGAATCCGTTCGTGGAGCCGGTGGAGGATCCGTACCAAAGGGGCCCTAAGTTGATTCCTTGGACTACCTCCGTTGTTAAATTTAGAACAAGCTAACTAGTTTATTTGAACTAATTAGTTTATACCAAATGTTATAAATTCGAGAACCGCCAAGCTTGTGATAGATTAGTTAGTGTTGAACTTCCGAAAGTCGTAGAAACTCCTGTCCTGATCCGAGTTTCAGGTATAGTATATTCTTAGAACTAAGCTTAGGCCTTAGTGAGAGTCCCACTATGGGGAATTTTTTTAAGAAAAATTTGAGAACCTAAAGTATATTGAGGTAGCGAGGGAGGACTGCAGGAGAGCCGGTGAGTGCCAGAGGTGATAGAAACGTCGGAGCACTGCATAGACGGCACCGGCTTTTTTTTTTGTTTTTGTAGTTTTGCTGTGTTTAGCTATATTATTGCATAATTTGATGCAATCGGGACATGCTATCCTTTACAGAGCTGAGTGTAGTGCATTGGACTTTGTTTTTTTTCTTTTGCCGTATTGGTACCGTGAAATTGCAGATATTGTTCGTGATTATATACTGGTATGTCACGCTTTTGCCAACACACTATTACTGGCAAGTAGAGCTTGAATTATAAGATACACTTTGCATCCAACACCCGAACATTATGAAATCAGGGAGCCCAACGTTGTTACTGATTGCCAGAGCTTGAATGATTAGGAAAACATACAAGAAGAACCCCTTGACATAGCTTTATTAGTGCAAGTGAACCCATGGAATAGGAAAGGGAAATGGAATGGGATGGAGAGGTGGCTATGAGATAGGGATATCAAGTTCCGTACCCATGTTTGGTATCGAATGGCTATTGGACCATCTGAAGTACTTTATAAACTCAGATTTGTGCTCGTCTGGAGTGGTAAAGAATTCATTCTGACCAATTATAAGAGCAGTCTTCACGATTTCATTAGTACAATTTTCTAGCACGTTAAACAATTGATCCCTCAAGCCTCAAGTTCTTTGGCAAGTATGGATAGCACTCAGAACAACTTTGCTTCAGCATCCACAAGAGTTTTGGGTGATTATGCTACACTTGAAAACTCCAAAGCAAATCCATCATCGAACATCCTCTTGCAACCACCTGTACGTTTGCTTCCAGTTGGTCGATTGTTACCCTGGCATCGCTGTTGAAAATGGGAGTTAACAGAACTTTCAGTTTGGTGGGGTTGCTTCAGTCACATTTGCAGAAGAATGTTCTTCATGCATATCAAATTGATCCTCAGTTTCCTCAAAAAAAAAAGAAGGCCCTTTAGCCTTGGATCCTTTTGCTAGATCAGTAGCACAAATCTTATCACAGCTCAATTTTCACAATCCAAAAGAAACGATGATATCATCCTGCTAACCCTTGCATCCGACAAGAAAATTTGCAGATCATGGCTGCCTGCCTAGCGGGACAGTTGATTCACTTAACAGTGCTATGGAAAACTTTTAAAGAAAAAACACAAAGAAACCTGAAAGTACTGCCATGAAGACTTAGTGGTCTAAGTGCCCTACCGGAAGCATGGTTTATTGGAAAAAATGACCCATGGTTATATGCTTCTGATCTTTCTGCAGGGAATAAGAAACAACCCAACATGATACAACAATTGTGCAGAGATGTAGGCCCAATCCCAAGTGAAAAATAACTCAGTACTTCTTAATGTAGTATACAGTTGATACATGACGGCATTGAATCTACCGTTCACCTCATTTGTTGCCTCCCAATGGCTCTGAATACTGTTATTCTGAACCAGGTTCTTCACATGGTTGCGGAAGTAGTCGGTCACCCACACCACCAACATATTAAGACCTTTCTTAATGCAAATCTGTCAGAACACAAAATAGTCAGAAATTTCAAGCACACCGGGGCAAGTTATACATGCAATCGACAGGTTGTCAGTCATATATATATAGCACATATTTGGAGAAGACGGCCTATCTAATTGTTTGGGGCAAGTTATACATGCAATCGACAGGTTGTCAGTCACTATATATAGCACATATTTGGAGAAGACGGCCTATCTAATTGTTTGGACATTTGAAGCGCTTGGCACTGAAAGAATGGATACAGAATCATACAAAATGACCCGCATTGTAGGCAGCATACTTGGAACACCGAGAAAATTTGTTTACAGCTTCAGGCCAATGTGTAAATCTATTAAAAAATACAGCCTCTACTAGAGAAACACCATTTTGAATGAGCCGACACTCTGACTATAGAATCCACCATTATTCTGAAGCTGCTTTCGACAAAACCCAGAATAGAGCAGATGAAATCGATTGGATCTTTGTAGTAAGGATGTGTTTCTAACAGCCTCGAATCTTTTGTATGGAAACCCTCCGGCCTTCAGGATCTTGGCAGAAACTATACCACTGCTGCCTAGCGCGTTTGTCATCTGAAGAAAACTGGAACGGGGCCGACCATTCATTGCTTGTCCATTACTTTCTGCAAAACTTTGCAGCTTTTTATCGTCTTCTGATATTTGCAGGTCACTATTGTCATCTGAATGATCCGATTTGTCTATTGCATGACGACCATTGGAGGAACCATTTTCCTGTTTGGTGTTCTCTATCAAACCAACAGCTTTCCGTGCATCAGCGATGAGGCCATAGGTGCTTTGCTTCGGCTTGACACCAGTCTCATGCATCATCTGAAGGACTTCCTCAGCTTTCCATGGCTGCTTCTGTTCACTGTAACCCCAGATCAGAGTCTCAAATGTCCTGAGATTGGGATGGATGCCTGATTTGCACATCTTCTCATAGACTCTCATGGCACTGTCCATGTCGGCCACGCTGCACCACCCGCTGATGACAGTCGTGAAGGTGACGACATTTGGACGGACACCAAGCTGGCTCATTTGCAGCAGGAGCTCTTCTGCTTTCTCAGGCTGCTGAGCACGGACATATCCTTTAGCAAGAATACTGTACACCTGAGGATCCGGCTCGATTCCTGCCTCGATCATCTTGTCGAACACCTTCATGCATTTGGCCATGTGGCCTAGTGAGCTGAATGTGTTCAACTGGTGGCTGTACGTGACAATGTCAGGCTTGATGCCAAACTGCTCCATCAGCCCAAGGATCTGCATCACATCAACACAAGATTAAACAAATGCATTAATTATCGTGCATGTAAATGAACAGAAGTGGAATGTTTTGTCCTGAACTCACATTATTGACTGCAGCCATGTGATTTGCATCAAGGAAGCCCCTGAGCAATGTGTTGAAGATGACGACGTTAGGAATGACTCCTGCGTCCTTCATTTGCCGGACGCACCGGAATGCCTCTTCCAACCTGCCCTCCCGGCAATAACCACCAATGAGTATGCCCCATGTTCGCTCACTGGTGCGCACTCTAGTCTGAATCTCCAGAATGAGCTCTTCTGCTCTCCATGTCTCGTCATTATTGGCATATGCACTAGCTATGGTATTGTATGTGATGATATCGGGCTCAAAACCACCTGCTCGCATCTTTCCCACAATGCTCCAGGCCTCCTCAAGATTTCTCTGGTCACACCACGCTTTCACACGAATGTTGTATGTTGTGAGGTTAGGCCTGACTGATTCTTCAACGCCCATCATGTCAAAGACACGCTGTGATTCTTCAGGTTTGCCTACAATGCCATATCCTTTTATCAATGTATTGAAGGTGCTTGTTGTTGGGTGGCAACCAGAATGCTTCATTTTCCAGAACGTGTTTATTGCTTCACCCATCCGCTTCGCCTCGACAAATGCATTGATCAAGGCATTGAAGAAGATGGGGTCTGGCCTCAATCCAGCTAGCTCAACTTGAGCGAGTAGTGAAGGAATCGACTCAAACATCCTCTGGTTTGTCAGGGCAGTTAGTAGAGTTGTGTATGTGACCAAAGAAGGCTTGTGCCCCTCGTCTACCAGGTGCTTGAATACAGAGTGTGCCTGGTAAGGCTTCTTTGAGTCGATTAGAGCTCGCATTTGTCTTGTCCGGTTAATGACTGATTGACATGCATGCCCTTTCGCACATGTTGTGCACGGCTGCTGCTTCTGGCCTTTTGATGGTTGTAAAGCGCCATTACGCCCATGCTTCTCCTGAAACATAAGGAATATTTTCTTTTTGTCGGAAATCAGTATGGAGAGAGCAATGGAAAAAAGAATAAAATATCACCTCGGGTGATTTTGATTTAAGCTCTTCTAATACCGAACAAAACTATTTTATATATAGTAAAGTACAGAAAACATGTCGTGTATTGACACAGTCAGAAACCAAAGTGCTCCATTATCATGCACTACGTGAAGCGTGTTGCTTTTTCATATGCCAGGGACTCAGGGAGAGGAGAGCAATGCAGTGTGTGAACTTGTAAAGACATGAAACTGTGACGCCACTCTATCTTTGGTTTCTGATGCTTACTTTGTTGTGTGATCCATTATTCAACCCATCCCCGTTGATTCTTGTCTTGCCTGTACTCTTCAAATCGGAGGTCAATGTCAGCTGTACTCCGTTCTCTACCATGATACCATGCTTCTACAAGACCATTCCTCAACCTGGTTATTCATAGCATCGATTCCAGATTCAGTAACTTTTAAGAAGAACAATCAGGAAGTCAAAATATTATCCGTCCAGTATACATACTGCAGCTAGTGCGTTAGAAATAAAACACAAGTAGTGAACCACTTAGCCTGTGCTAGTGCGTTTCAGTGAGTCAGTCTAGAAGAAGTAGACAGGCAAGAACGTACTGGGCGGAGATTTGAAGGCTCACAGAAAAGGATAAAAGACAGTGAAACAGGAGGAAGCTTCACAGTTCATCCAAGCAAGCAAGCAGGCCGGCGTCCTTACCAACGGAGGGAGGGACGGGGAGAAGGACGAGGTGCAAAGCCAAGCCCAGGCGGACCTCCAGTCCAGCGAGACAAGAGGAGGGGGGAAGGTGGAGCTCGCTGCACCGGGGAGATGTGTCTGGCCGAGGATGGAGGAGGTGTTGGCGCCCCACGGAGAGCCACAAGAACTTTTGGGGGATGGGGATGGGGATGGGGTTGAACCGTTGGGTGGGCCCGTGGAGGAGAGGTGGGCCCTTCTCCACGTCAGCTCGCGAAGCCCGTGCCGCTTGACCGAGACAAGAAGAAAAAAAAAGAGAGCATGGACAATGACTGACGTGTGCCCAAAACAAGCCCCCACTCTGCTTTTAGCATTCCACACATCTTTTTGTTATCCTCTTTTCTGTTGAAATAACTAAACATTGTTCTTTTGCGAAACGATAAATACATTTTTTTAACAATGAATTAGGGCATGATTGAAAGGAGAGAGAAGGAAGAGTTTCACGACGTGTGAGAAGAGTATATCACTGTAAAACTCCTCTGACACTGTTTTTAGTCTAGATAATTATATGATGAAACTGTGCACTGAGATTGAAATATAGAAATATAAAGATGTGTGCTCTCTCTCTTCGAAGTGATGCGGTAAAACTAAACTTGGCATAATTTCCAACAGGTACATTTGCCACTCATTTGCCTTGGGAAACTATTTCAGACCGTTTGCAACGCGAAATTCCCACGAAACGGTCCAATTTTAATTGAGACATAAAGAGAAGAAAGAAAATCCCTCGTTCCAAACATGTATCAACATTGGGACAACTAACCGAGTAATAGCCCATGTTCTCGGTCACCTCCAATCCAGCATTTTTCTTGGTGAGAGGCAGAATCAACCTAGACCTGCAGTTTCTACTCACTGTCAAGCTCCAAGGTTGAAGTAGATGGTGTAGAACTCATCCCTCAAGGTGAACAATGGCTCCAAGAGGAAGTTCCTCCGCAACCCCCTGGCGGCGAAGCTCATCGGATGGTACCGCCGCAGTGGCTCGACCCGCGCGAAGCTCGCCGCGCGCCGGAACCACGCGCCGCCGTCACCGCCGCCGCCACGCTTCCGGACGCCGCCACAGCCGACCTGGACGTTCTCGCCGCCGGCGAGCAAGAAGCACCCCAGCCTGGCCCTGAGCTGGAGGGACACCGAGCCCGGGCTGCCGTCGAGCCCCGGCACGACGTCGAGCAGAGCACCGGAGCTCTGCTCCGCGGACACCGTGAGCTTGTCCGTGACCACCATCCCCGGCATGTCGAACGGCTCCAGCATCACGGATGCCGTCGAGTTCGCCGCCGCGCCGGCGCCGGCGCCGCCCTGGGGGATGAGTCTGAACGTCGCGTGGACGGCGGTGTCGGTGCCGCCGCTGTCCTTGGGACGCTCCTGCATCTTCAGGGAGCCGTTCACGGCGGAGAGCACGAAAGCCTTGTCGCCGGACTCTTGCACGAGGGTCACCAGCTGGGAGTCGGACTCCGGAGGGATGGGGGTGATCCAGTCTGAAATCGCCGCCGTGGCGCCGCCGGTCTTGGCGTCCCAGTCTCCGGTGGTCAGGCCGGCGAGGAGGAATGGCCCGAACAAGACTGCCTGGATAGATGCGTATTCCGGCCGATCATCTGAAAGTTTTAGTTAACAGAGTCATTTAGGAAACATATTTGCTTAAAAAACTTCAATTTTTATGTCGTCATAAAATAGGTGCAGACAAGTTTTCAAATTTTAGCAAAAAAAGAGTAATAGACACCCAAAATACTAGTTTTAGTACCTTATCAAAAATTATTGGGAGTAAAAATAGACTCATCCTCCAACCGTTCCCAAAAATTAGTTTCCAAAAAAAATTATATACGGCCACATCAGCATCCACGGCCCACGTGTTTTTTTTCTACGTGAAAAAAATATGTAGCGTGGCCTCGTTGGCCTTTTTTTGTCCGAAAAAAATCCTCTCTTTTTATCTCTCGGTGGGGGAGAAACAAAGGCAACCGTATGGGAGTACCGGGAGTGTGCAAAGTGGGGCTATATTTGGCTTAGAATAGCTCTGGTTTTGGGCATGCTAAAATATTAGGTATGGAATTAGACACCTGTTCGAGCACTATTTTCTATTTCTTATTGTCAAAATTAGTTATTGAGTAGATTTATTGGGCACTCTTGAAGATGCTTATCAAACACCAATTGTATGGACAATTTTATCGTGCTTCTTGTTGAATTTCACTGTAAAATAGAACATTTTTAAATGAATTGTAAATGGAACCGGAAATTCACCTTTTATTGCTTCAGTTCGTAGGTGGATAGGTAACTGAAGTGACAAACGATCGTCACTATCCCACTGCTTGCTGATTGTGAGGAACGTCCCTGAGACAAGATCGTATAAGAAAAAGTACCCCTGTTATTCATCGAGATGGTTAGAAGAATTCATTTATTTTATTTGCATTCTGATTGTTCAAAAAATATACCTGGAGATGTTAATTCCAGATCTTTGTCATTCAAAGTTGCCTTTGCACCGCTCAAAGATGTCCATGATGGTATTCTCACTTTCAGTGTCGCAAATTGGCCGTTTGTCTGCATGAAAGAGATCAAACTGACTAAATGCTAAATTGCTGATCATATGAAGAATCATCCTTGAATCTTTTCTCTTGTAAAAGTGGCGATCTCATGTGGATTTACCTTTGCAGTTATGAAGAGTGAGACCTGAAGATACTGATCAGAGGAGCTGAGTGGCTCCAGCTTCTGGGTGACTGTAAGGCCGGCAGTTCTCCAGTTGAACGTGCTTGGTATGAACTGAATAATGTACAGTGATGGTCTTTCACCTTTCTCCTCAAAGTAGATGGAATCCCCCAGCTTGGAGAAGGATTCTATCCCTGCAAACACAAATTTTTACATGATTCAGAACTTGCCTTCCAATCGGGAGTTTTTCAGAACAAAGAATTGTTTCACTTACCAGTGCCATAGCAACACCAGAATGAATTAAACTGAGTTCCCCAGCCATGGTAGCTTTTTGCCTTGGATCTCCCAGGGCCCTGTGGCAACATGTAGATCATCACACCAGGATCCCTTCCTCTCTGGATGCTCAGAACGCCATTGATCAGTGCTCGCTCGTAGTAGTCTGCATATGCGATTTCCTTTGTCCATCTGAATAGATGGCGTGAAACCTGCAAGCTTTGTTGCAGAGATTGTAACTTGCATGTAGACATGAAAAATGCAGTAGATGCTTTCTGAAAATTAACAGGCGAAGCACCTTGAGCATGTTGTAGGTTGTGCAAGACTCCTCTGTCTCGGTGGTCAGTGCTCCAGCTAAACGCTTCGGGTCGGACCTGAAAGAAACCATTTTAGAATTTCAGACATGTTATGTCTGAAAAAACAAAAAGTATAAAACCCTGAACTTGTGAGTCATCTGTGATGCAGTACCAGAATTCGCTGACAGATGTGCCGCCAGTCGCATAGGCGTGGGAAGAATTCACTGTGTCCATGAAAAACGTTGCAATTTCCTGGTCCATGAAGAGTCAGGCTTATGGTCTGCTCGGTCCACGAGTTGCATCAGAACAAGAGAGCAACTACTAGCATGAGGATAAATAGCACTCTTTTACTATTTTGAAAATTAGAATTATCATGTCCGAGGAAATTATTTTTCCCAATGACTTCCCTACCTAAATCTGTATGAATGACTTCCCTACCTAAATCTGTATGAAGTACTTGAATTACCTTGTAAAGAGGATCACCTGTAACCTCATATCGCATTTGCCCGCCGATGACAACAGGGATATGTGTGTTGGCATGGAAATCTGAAAGACTGTCGGCCTGAAAAGCAAAACCATGGGCGGGCGGGGGGGGGGGGGGGGGGGGGGGGGACATGAAGTTATGTCCAGAAATGATTTTAGATGGCGAAATTATTCGAGAGACAGCAATAGAGTGCACTTTAGTTGATGTAGTCGTGTAGATGTGTGATGTGTTTAGAAACTAGAGAATATCCATACAAAATTGTACTAAAAATACATTAGCAAAATACAGAGGACCAGGAAGTAATTGAGCTCCCCAGAGTTCAGACCTGCACTGCAAGCAGCCCAAGGAAGCATGGCTTGTCGAAAAGATGAGCGAGCACCAGATGCCTCTGATCATTCTGTCCGACACATTAACAGAGATATCTTAGCAATTCCACTCAGTCAAAAATGGAGATTAGCGTATCGACTCAATGGATTAGCATCAAAATTGAGAAGGTAGCATTAGCAAATGGTGCGCATGATGGATACCGTGATGGTGTAGAGCTGGTAGAGCACGTCGTTCATCCCGCCGGTCTCCTCGTTGAGTGACGTCCAATGGCGCTCGATGTTGTACCTCCGGATGACATTGCTGACGCGGCCGGCGAAGTAGTCGGCCATGGCGACCACCATCCCCAGCGCCTCGCCGTTGCCGGCGACGACGTGCTGGTCCAGGAGGCCCTGCATGATCTTGTGGATGGTGTAGTAGGGGGCCCAGACGGGCTTGATGGCCTCGAAGCGGTCGAAGAACTCGTCGGGGAAGGCGGAGAGGTAGCCGGAGCCGGCGGCGCGCTGGCACTCATGGAGAGCGTCCACCACCGCCGCCATCTTGCCGGCGAGCGTGGCGTTGTGGGTGCTCGCCCACATCTTGGCCGTTGCGCTAAGGTAGTGCCCTGCTTGCACGAAGGTATTTCACTGCTTCAAGCTCCAGTTTGGACCGTGCCAGGCAGTTTCCAGTGATTCCATACCAGCTATAATCATACACTGTATAATTTCTTTGAAATTTTGTGCTCTAAACTAACTGAAAACAGTTACTAAATGAGTAATTAGCCGCCAAATTTGATCCAGCAAATCAAGCGAGTTGGGCCGGGCCATAGCCATAGCCCAACTGGGTGGTTGCCTTAATTGGGCTCAAATACTCTTATATGGGCCAGTGCCGATATAACTCCATATGTGGAGGCCCATCATGGTGCATTGGAGGAAAAATGGATCATCGTGAAACAAACGGAAATAAAAAAGCATTGGTGAAACCAAACACATCCATTGTTTGTTCCATTCAAGGTTAGGAAGTTGCTTGTTCAAAAAAAAAAGGTTAGGAAGTTTAAAAGTTCTAGCCTCACACTAGTTAAGGACGCAAACCATCAACTTTGTTTAATCATTAAAATTAAAATAACTTGGTTTTACTCACGTATAGGAATAAACTAAATATATTTGTCATGGATCATGGTATATTTGTTTTGGGTAGTCTGCTTTGACATAATTTTTTATATCTTCTTTTTTATTTTCTTTTTTACACTATGTGCATTAGCTATGCAGAGGTCGATAATGATCTTAGTGTAATTGTATCTTCTCGATGTAATTGGCTAAGATTAATAAAGTTTCCCTTATCGAAAAAATGGTATATTTGTTTGCCCCTTTGAAACATTTTTTTGTCAAAAAGAATTGCAAAAAATAAAACATAATATGCATGTACTGTACATGGCTATAACTAAATACAAATGTACAAATATTGTCGGTACCGAGAAAATTTCAAAACCTGTCTGGTTGGTGCCTAACTTAATATGTCATACGAGCCAACAAGAACAATTGTCGCACTAGCAGCTAGCAAACTTAGCAAGAAATGCGTTGCCCGGCCGGCCTTGAGCTCTTCCTACTCCCCGTGTCGGCGGGATCAATGGCGGTGTTTAGATCCAGAATCGGTACTGCCGATTCGGGTCTGCAGCGGTCTGGCCGGTCTGACGCGCGTCAGGCCGGCCACTGTAGCGTTTCGTTTGTATGTGCGAAAAATTGTCCAAAAATTTATTAATTAGGCTCAAAATGTTCGTCTCGCAGAGTACAACAAAACTGTGTAATTAGTTTTTGATTTTATCTATATTTAGTACTCCATGCATGCTATGACATTTTGATGTGATGTGAATCTTCTTTTTGCCTAGTGAATTTGGAAGTGGAAATTTTGGAACTAAACAGGGCCAATAATGCTCTCACGAGAGCATCTTTCTCACGTGCCAACAAGACACGGGATTGGAGTGGAGTGGCATGCCCTACACGGCCACCACCCACAAGCTAGCCTGCCTTTCCCACTCCCATCTCGCATCATCCCCGTGCCATTTTTCACCGGGAACGTCTCGTGTCCAGCGACACCGGCACGAGCTCTGCCACAGTAGCCACGGCTGTAGCTCCACAGAGTATAGCTGGCTAGTGCCGCGCGCACACTAGTAAATCAAATCTCCGCCCGGTCGATTTGGCGTCCGGAGCACCCAGTAATGGCGGGGAGTAATGGCCGTGTCCGGCCGGCCGCCGGGAACGGACGGCGGAGCATGCCTGCATGTGCGTACTGGACGATAACAACGAAGAGGGAGCGTGGACGTACCGACGAAGTGGCCCCGGAGCTCCATGTCGGGGCTCTCCCAGCCGCCGTAGGGCTCTCCCGGCGCCGGCAGCCTCGCCTGGGTCCGGAAGCTCCAGACGAGGCGGTCCACGTCCAGGAGCAGCAGGTACTCGAGGTTGGTGCGCTGCGCGCGCCCGTACGCCGCGTCGCCGTCGGGGTCGAGGCGCACGTCGTGCAGGGACACCTCCTCCAGGAACGACGGCCCGGCGCCGCCGCCGCCGCCGCCCGCCTTGAGCGACCGGTACAGCATCGCCCAGTCGGACTCCCCCGCGGCGGCCGCGGCGCCGGTGCCGGCGCCGGCGAGCGGCGGCGGCATGAGGTCCATCCACGCGGCCTCGTCGGTGGGGTTGAGGTGGTGGTCGTGGTCGTGGAACAGCGCCTCGCGCAGCCGCCACTCCGGCGCCGACGCCGGCAGCCGCGCCCGCACCGTGTGCGATGACAGCTGCGTCGGGATGTTGGTGCACTCCTTGGCCCTCACCGCCACCGCCGCCGCCATCATCGCCATCACCGTCGCCACCGCCCACGCCGCCATTCCAAGATAACGTACCCTCCGGCCTCAGTGGCCAGGCCACCACCTCTAGCTAGCCTCCTACGCTACCACTCACGCTCTGACACACACATGCGCCGAGCGGATTGATGTTGTGGCCTCCCAAGGACGAACGAGGAGATTTTAAAGGCGTTTTTATTTATCCCCTGCGCCCACACACACACACACACACAGTGACACGGCCGGGCTGGAGAAACGGACAGGGTCGATGGCACGGGCAACATGTCATGTCAAAGCGGCGCGCGCGTGACGACGGCGGCGGGCGGGGCATCGGAGGCGCCGCACGGAACGCCACGGCGCGACACGACACGAGGACGAAGAAGCCCGGCCGCTCGTCTCTCATCCCAGAACGAACCCAGGCCAGTGACACGGCAGATCGTCCCCGTCGTCGCCTCTCGCGCTCACATGTCGCCACAGGACACGCACCCACCCCCCGGCCGGACCTGCTTGTCGCCGGTTTCCCTTGTCGCGCTGCGCGCGTGTTCCTCTTGGCTCCTTGCGTCCCGTGAGGGATCGGAGGACGGTGCTTGATCTCGTCGTCGTCATCTGCAACTCCTCTAGTCATGGAAGCATCGCCGACGGTGATCGGCGTCAGATCAGGCCGGAGAGGGACGGCGGTTGGAGAGTCATCGGAATTCTTGCCGTCACCTCGTTTTTGTTGTTAAGAGTCTTCTTCCTTCTAATGATATCATCTCGTGCTAAAGATGCTACGGGCACTAGCAGGCTGTATTTGGGAATTCCGATGACACTCATCGTAAGCTCTCAAATAAGGATTGGAGAATAGTGGAGGAGAGATTTCAGAAGAAGGTTAGCAGTTGGAAGGGCAAGCTTCTCTCGTCAGGAGGGAGGTTGGTTCTGATTAATTCAGTGCTCTCAAGCCTGCCAATGTACATGATGTCTTTTTTTAGAATTCCTAAAGGTGTTCTCAAAAAATTGGACTATTATAGATCAAGGTTTTATTGGCAGTGTGATGAGCATAAAAAGAAATACAGATTGGCAAGGTGGAACATATTATGCATACCAAAAAGTGTGGGGGGTTTGGGTATTTTAGATCTGGACATCCAAAATAAATGTTTACTAAGTAAATGGCTTTTCAAACTTATAAATGAAGAGGGTGTGTGGCAGGAGATCATTAAGAAAAAATATCTCAAGAACATAACTGTGTTCCAAGCTGTCAAAAGGAAAGGAGTGTCCCAATTTTGGGCAGGTCTAATGGAGGTTAAAGATCTTCTTGTAGCCAGGGGCCGAATGAAGGTTCAAGATGGCTCCCAAACTAGGTTTTGGGAGGATTTGTGGCTTGGGGATCAGTCTTTGATGAATAAATTTCCTTCCTTGTACAACATTGTGAGGAGAAGAAATGTTTCAGTGGCGCAAGTTTTAGGGACTACTCCACTTAACATTTCCTTTCGACGCGCTTTGGTTGGGGATAAGTGGGATAAATGGCTTAGTCTAGTGGGGAGTGTTCTTGATGTAAGGCTTAATGAAGGCAAAGATTCTTTCATTTGGGCTAGAGGCAAAATGTTTTCGGTACAGGCTATGTATAATGATATATTGTTGGAGGGTAGAGTTCCTGTTGGGGGTTTGGCTTGGAAGGTTAAAATTCCCCTTAAGATAAATTTTTTTTATGGTATCTTAAGCAGGGAGTAGTGCTGACCAAAGACAATCTTGCTAAGCGGCAGTGGAAAGGGTGCACTTCTTGCTGTTTTTGTAGTGAACAGGATACGATTCAACATCTTTTCTTTGAGTGCCCTTTGGCTAGGTTGGTTTGGAATACAGTAAGTTTAACTTTTGGTCTTAGGAGACCAGTTAACACGTCTGATATGTTTGGCTCATGGTTAATGAGTATTACTTCTAAGCACAGGAAACTTGTGTTGCTGGGTGCTGCAGCAATTTGTTGGGCGCTTTGGCTTAGTAGAAATGAGGTGGTCTTTAACAGATCGAAATCTAAATCATGTTTGCAGGTGATATTTAAAGGAACTTATTGGATCAGGAGTTGGTCCATTTTGTCAAAAGAGGAAGAAAGGGGAAGATTGAATGAAGGAAGCCGAAGTTTGGTGGTCACAGCACTAGAGGTTTTTAACAAGACCGGGTGGAACATTTTGAAGAGGATCAGGAATTAGTTCTGCTCTTCTATCAGCAGGAGTTCTTGTTTCTTGTTTCTGTAATCCTGGAATATGATTCTTGGTGATGGTGGCGATTTAATTTCGCTGGTTGTAATGTTACTCATGGCTGTGGGCATCCATTTTTGGATGCTGAGGCCGGGTTTATCCTAGTTCTAAAAAAAAAACTAGCAGGGCCGCACGCATGTGCCTATGGATCATGCTTCCGCCCTGTTTGCAGGGAAAATGCCCACCCCATTCTAGTGGGAAACTAACCATTTGCAGCGAAATTAACCACTTGATTCGTAGATCTTTGTTCATGGTCATGGGGATACAGGTTGTCACTGTACGTACAGTCCAGCCAGCAGCCACAGTTGCGGCTAGTGAGCGGTGTGATCTCCCCGGTCGGTCCTCCAGGTTCGTTCGTTCACGGGGAGACGAGAGGCCGCGCGTGCTGCTCCGATCATCCGCATCAGCTGCTGCCGGCGGCGTCGTCGGAGACGAGGCTGAAGTAGACGGTGTAGAACTCGTCCTGCAGGCTCCGCAGCGGCTCCAGCAGGAAGCTCCGCTCCGTCCCGCGCGCCGCGAAGCTCAGCGGGCCGTACCGCCTCAGCGGCGCCGCCCGCGTGAAGCTCGCCGCGCGCCGGAACGCCGCCTCGTCGTCACCGCCGCCGTTGCCGTCGCCCCGGCACCCGACGCCGACCCGCGTGGCGTTCCCGCCGGCAGCCACCGCCGCCGCGGGAACCGTCACGAAGCACCCCGGCTTGCCGCCCAGCTCCAGGGACACCGACCCCGGCGCGCCGTCGAGCCCCGGCACGGCGTTGAACAGTGTGTCCTGGCCGCCGCCCGGGCGGCCGACGGCGAGGCCGTTGGTGACCACCATGCCTGGCCGGTCGAACGGCTCGACCGTCACGTTCGTCCCTTCCGCCCCGCCACCACCGGCGAGGCCATAGACGCGGAACGTGGCGTGCACGCACGCGTCTGTCCCGGGCGCCGGCTGCTCCTGCATCTCCAGCTTCCCGTCGGTGATCGACACGGACAGGACGCGCGTCCGCCCGCCGCCGGCGCTCTGCGTCAGGGTGACGAGCTGCGAGTTGAGCGACTCGGATGAGAGCGGGGTGACCCAGCCGGCGACGGAGGAGGCGTTGGTGGCGTTCACTTCCCAGATGCCCGGGGTCAGACCCTCGTTGGAGTGGTTGCTGTCTGTCACCGGCAGGTTGCCGTGTGTCAGGCCGGCAAGGAGGTGTGGCCCGAACAGCACTGCTTGGATCGATGCATACTCTGGCCGGTCATCTGGAACCAAAGTTTCGCCATTTCAGCCTCCTAAGTTCAAACACTTGAATTTGTTGCTTCAGAAAAAGAAGACACCTAAATTTGAACACAGCCGAAAATGCTCGATGCTGATATTTGTATGAGATCTCGTACCTTTGATTGCCTCGGTTCTTAGGGTGATTGGGAATTTTAGGGTCAAGGTATCTTCATCCCAGAGCTTGGTTACAGTGAGGAAACCACCTGCAAGGAAAACAAAAGCATGAAACAGACCTCAGTTTTTTTGTGGGAGCAAGAAGCATGAATCAATCATTTACACTGATGACCTCATATCAAAACAGTATCAAATTTGTTCTAAAACAGTATCAAGACAGAAGTAGAAAATTATTACTGGAGTTGCCAGCTGATGTCAGGTTTAGCTTTTGGCCATTCATAGTCGCCAATACGTCATCTGTGGATGTCCACGACGGGATCCTCAGGCTCACCTTTGCCAGTTGGGCATGTCCCTGCATGTATCACAGTATGAAAGCAGAATAAAAAGTTGATTCCATCCTGATCCTTGAACCCAATAATGCAGTCTGCAGATCACGACTGGCTGACAGTGAAATTCAGAAATTACCTTTGCAGAAACGGTGAGCCAAACTTCAAAATAAGTATCCGTTGAGAAGAGAGGTTTCGCTTCTTGCCTGACAGCGAGGCCTGCGGATTTCCAGTGGAAAGTGCTTGGTATGTATTGGATGATGTAGAGCCCTGGAGTTTCACCCTCCTCCAGGAAATAGATGGAATCCCCTAGCTTCGAGAAAGATTCTATCCCTGTCAATTCAAACCAAAAGATTCAGAACACAACATTAACAAGAGCACAGTCGTGTAATTGTCCAAGAATTACCTGTCCCATAGCAGCACCAGAATGTGTCGTTTGGACCTCCCCATCCTCCAGGATTCATCGGCGGAAGGCCAGAGGGTGACTTGCCGCTGATGCTCTTGGACCGGCCAGGCCCCATGGGGAGGAAGTAGAGCATGACACCAGGCTGTGTTCCTCTCTGGTTGCCCATGATCCCATTGATGAGCAGCCTCTCATAGTGGTCCGCGTACTTGGCCTCCTTTGTCCAGCGGAACAGGTTCCGCGACACCTGAAGACAAACAATTCTACCGGATTGTGTTCTGCATGATGCGATTGGCGACGAGGAGTGGGGATGCTCACCTTGAGGAAGTTGTAAGTGGCGCAGGTCTCCTCGTTCGAGCTGATTTTGATCTCGTCCACCAGTCGTTTCGGGTCATGCCTTGCATAGAATTTGGAGCAGGGAGATTAGCATGCTGTCATGAACTATTAAAAAAATGAATGGTGTGTCAAAAAAAAAACTGTGAGTGGTGATAAAAAGCATGTGACTCACCAGTGTTCCATGGTAGATGTGCCCCCAGTTGCAAATGTATGAGAAGAATTCACCACATCAAACAAGTATGTCGATACGTCCTGTGCCATAGATTGTTTTTGTATTCAGTTAACTGAAATTGTACAAGGAAACAACAATTCCTGCATAAATTTTTATTGTAGATTGAAAAATAACCCAACAAGATAGCTAGCGACATAGTCCATCATGGCAGGGTCTAGATAAATGCTCAAAATTACTTAAATAATTTACCTTGTAAAGATGATCACCGACAACTTCATATCTCTTCTGGGCACCGATGAGGACAGGGAGATGGGTATTAACATGCAAACCTGATATGTCATCATTCTGAAAGATGAAGATCAATATCAAGACTAGAAACCTAAAATAGAAAAGAGGGAAAACAAAAATAGAAGTACTGACATGAAGACTGAGTGGTCCAAGGAAGCACGGTTTATCGAAGAGATGGGCCATTGTCAAATGCTTCTGGTCTTTCTATAGGGAGCATAGAAGCAATGCTATAAGAACAATATAACGCGACAATTGTGTGCATTAATGTACTAACAATCCAAGTTAAAAAGTACTGCTGAATGCAATGACACGAAGATTACCGTTATTGTGTACAGCTGATACATGACGTCGTTGAACCCACCGGTCTCCTCGTTCATCGCCTCCCAGTGCCTCTGAATAGTGTAATTCTGTATCAGATTCTTCACACGGTTGCTGAAGTAGTCGGTCATCCACACCACCACATCAAGCCCTTTCTTGTTCCCGGCCAACGTGTACTGATCCAGAAGCCCCTGCATAATCTGTCAGAACGCCAAACTAAGCGTCAGAAATCAACACGACCACTGATGAACAGTGAGTGCATTTTCAGTTCTTGATTCACAGTGCTGCTTTAGACGAAGCAATCAGAAAGTACAATGCTGGATCGAACTGATTAACGAAGACGGAATCAAGGACAGTAGGACACACATAAGCACCTTGTGGGTGGTGTAATACGGCGACCATGCCTCTTGCAGTTGCTCGTACAAGTCGAACATGGTCTCTGGATACGCCGCGAGGTAGCCACTGCCCATCTTCTTCTGGCAGCTGTAGAGGATGTCCACCACCCTCGCCATCCGCTGCCTGAGGGTGTCGTTGTGCGTGCTCGCCCACATGTGCGCGCTCGCGCTCAGGTAGTGCCCTGCGAAACCCACACACAAGATCAAGCAGCCTGCTCATCAAACGGTCGAAAAATGGAGATCGATCGAGGCGAGTGCAGTGCAGGGAAGACATCATATCGATCACCGTACGAGACGGGCGGCCAGAATCGAAGAAATTGGCAACGGACCTGCGAAATGGCCGCAGAGCTGGCCGCCGGGCGCCTCCCAGCCGCCGTAGGGGTCCCCGACGGTGGGCAGGCCGGCCTGGCGGCGGAAGGTCCAGGTGAGGCGGTCGGGGTCGAGGTAGAGCAGGTACTCTAGGTTGGTCTGCTGCGCCCTCCAGTACATGGACGGCGTGCCGGCGTGGGGGCCGTCGCCGCCGTCGAGGCGGACGTCGTGCAGGGGCGCCGGCGACAGCAGCGGCTGCCCCGGGCCCGGCCCGCCGCCGCCGCCGGCCCCGCCGCGCGTGAGGCTGCGGTAGAGCGCCATCCAGTCGAACTCGGCCCGGCCGCCGCCGCCGCGGAGCCTGCGCGGGAGCAGCGCCATCCACGTGGCCTCCTCCGTCGGGGTGAGGTGCGGGAGCCCGTCGTCGTGCCGCCCCTTGGTGTCGTTGAACAGCCGGTCCGTGCACAGGTGCAGCGCCGCGCCGCGCCGCACCGACGCCGCCGCGCACAGCAGCAGCAACAGCAACGCCGCCGGCCGAACCGCCACCGCCACCACCACCATGGCTCGCGCCGTCGCCGGCTCGATCGACCGGGCAATGCTACACGGCTGCAAGTTCCAGAACAGTGGACGATCTGCTACCAACTCTGAGGCGCCGGCGAGCCACCGTGGAGCGGGTGTATATATAGGGCGGCGGCATGGTCAGTGAGTGAGTCAAGTGTCAGGAGACCAGGTCGATAAGCGTCCATGGAGACGAGTGCGTGTGCGTCGGCATGGATGAAACGGCCGGACGGATGGATAAACCTTGGGTCCACCTCGGAGCGCCACGTTTCTCTCATCGTGCCTACCGGCTACCGCCGCTCGAATCGCTCGTCCCCTCCGAGGCCCCGACGCTCCCACCACCACCGCCATTCCGACTCCGATGATGATGAGCAATTTCAATTTCGAACTCTCCGCCAATCTCTCTTCTTTCTCTCCCGTTGGCGATCGTCAGCGGCGAGGCGCTGAGCCCATTTTGTGTTTATTCTGAGGAAAAGCCCAGTTCGTTTTTGGGCCTGGGACCTGTTGCACACAGGCCCATCCCAAGTCTAACAATATCCAGAAGCACTGAAAATCAAGGATACCCCCTTTCTCCCAAAAATAGAAATAAAACCGCACCATTCTCGAGCTACGGACTTCAAAACTTCTTCGATAATTCTAAGTCCCACGTACTTCCAAAAGCTACGCATATTCGACAAAGTTACGAACAAAAAATCGAAACGAGTATCACGCGCAGCTGGCATACCTAAACTTGCACCAAGTTATCTCCCAGATCTTTGCACCGAGTGGATTCAAATTCCGCAGGGAAGCAATCGACCCGTGCGGTTCTGTGCCAGTCATACGTTGCTCTGTCACTCCTGGCAAGGCAGTACCAATAATCGGTTCATCATCTGTTACAATATGCGCATAAAGGGCTGCAGCGACAGCTACAGCTAACCATGGTAGCCTTTCCAGTAAATTGTCATTTTGCCAGATTCATACAAAGACACTGATAAGAATCAATTATTGCTCTACATGTTTTCCTTAGTTCCAGTATAAGGCGGTGAAGCCAACCATATTGGAATTTTAGGACCTTGTCACAATTATTGTATGTTCATGTCATGGTAATACAGACAACAGGAACCAATTATATGTACAAAAGCCTTCCTCAAATAGCGGTTACCAACAATGCTAGTTTATCAAGGCCAGTTGTCACTGAAGCTTCATGAAAAGACAGACCATAAGGACCATGGTAGCTGATTAGTTGAATGCATAACAGCTTCAGCTATAGCTAGTTTTAATAGGTTCTATGTGACCTGAGTTGACAGAGCATCAATCACGCTTATATTACCACAGTTCACATGGTGATAATGATTTGGTAGGGAACAAGCTACCGATTTTAAATTGCATCTGGAGCTGCACTGAAACAAGTAAAGAACACTCTGGAAATTAGAGCGTTCTGCACCTGAAGACAGTTTAAATTACCTCGCAAAAAAGGCAGAGCAAAATCTGACTAGTTGAAATGATTGCATTGCCACTTTACTGCAACAGCTGCAATTTTCTGTGTTGAATTACCACTTTACTGTGACAGGTGCCATTTTCTAATTGAATTGACCCTACTGCGACAGCTGCAGTTTTACGCCGAAGAGCCCCAGTTCACGAGGTTACAAGGTGGAAGGAGCACATTGCCAGTGCCAGTGGTGCCTGAGAGGAAGTGCCAAGGTGCCTGTAACCAAAATAGGTTTTAGATTTCCAAGTTTCGTGCACTAAAAATATGTTTGGTCATATCCATTTTGGAAAACAAGTGAACATAGTTTGCTTGAACAATGATACAAAAATGCTGGAGGAAAAAATGCATGCAACTGTCATATTTAGCTTTTAACCATACAGAGATACTGCCACAGTGCCACTCCATATAGTCCACACTACACATTTTGAAGGTGCATACCAATGGAAATTCTGGCACAGGCTGTTCCAGGAGAATTTTATCAAATGTATATGGCATAAAATACTAAACTTGTATGTCATGTACCAACAAATAATACAAATGTTAACTTCAGTGAGATGCAATTGAAGACATGTGCTCTGAAAACTCTCTTAAAAAATGTAGAGCGTTGGATGAACATAGATATTTGACCTGTGATTCGCAGTAGCTGAAGCATTTTCAGTGCATGCTATATACTGCCTCTATAAGGCAAGTGATTAACTTATGCATGACTTACATTGGTCCCGTTTGGGAGCTTATAGCGGCTTTTGCTACTCCGACCAGCTGCAAAAGCTAAAAGTTTCCCGAAACAGGTCTGCTTTTCCCTTGTATTTGGCCTAAATCTTTCATATAGCCCTTGGAGTCTCCAAGCACAACAACTGAATTTATTATCAGAATGATTCATGTATGGTGCCTACAAGGGAAACAGCTCTCAATTGTTTTTCCTTGATAACCACAATAGTATATCTTATAAAGTATGAACATGCTGGAGACTATTAAAGTGGACTGAACAGACAGGAGAGGTAAGTAATTACGTTCTTTGCAAAAGTCTTCTCTGCCATGTTTCAAAGGCGGTAAGGTGTCCCAAGAAATCTGCGACCGCCTTATCGCCTAGGCATGGCGTCACTGTTTCCCAAGGCGAGCTAGGTGCTCCTGGACGCGACGCCTTTAAAACTATGCTTCTCTGTACTACTGTAGTAATCTGAAATCAGAATGTGGACCACATGATATTGACACTTTCCGTTAGTTCCCCTCACTGTATTATCACAAGGACAGATTCCACTAACAGCAAAGCAATCTGAATAGTATAGCATTGTATCTTTCACCAGTAATCTCCACAGGTGCAAGTTCCCTCTGTAATTAGATGAAAGCGATTTTTGTCTCTGAGGGATATCTCTCTTCCATAAACTTTCGAAACAAACTTAGCAAAATTGTGGCAGTCAACACAGATGCGAAGATTCTTCATAACCCGGATGGTCGAACCTGAAGGAGTACTCATCAGTCCAAAAGTTATGGCTAGCTTCTCACTGTGGCCAAGAAGCATGCGTTCTTTCTGCTCATCATCAACATCATGAAGCACACAGCTCAGGTCAGGAACAAAACCAGCCGCTTTAATAGCAACATATATCTGTTTAATCTTGGCATTTATATCTTCCTTCCTGGGGTGGAAACGCTCACTGGAGTGGAAGGTATGAATAACCTTGTCAAGAATCATCCAGCTCCGCCCTGGTTCCTTTATCACAGTCTTCTTCGACATTAACTTCCTCACTCTGAAGACATCTTTCCACATCCCAGCAGCAGCATAAATATTAGAAAGGATCACATAGTTTCCAGCATTTTCCGGTTTAATGTCAAGAAGCTTCTGGGCAACAAGCTCGCCAACATGAACGTTGGCATGAACTCTACATGCACCAAGCAATGAACCCCAAATTGCTCGAGTTGGTTCAAATGGCATCTTTTGTATCAAATTTAGTGCCTTTTGAAGTAGTCCAGAACGTCCAAGAAGATCAATAACACACCCGTAATGTTCAGTAGTGAGGAGTGCACTCTGTTCTTTGACTATAAGATCAAACATATCAAGGCCCTCATCAACCAGTCCACCATGACTATAGCCGGACAAAACAGCCAACAGAGTAACGCTGTCAGGATTCACTTCTTCACGCATAGATCTAAAGAGCTGAGCAACTTCATGTGCTAAGCCATGCCTTCCATATCCCATAAGTATCGCATTCCAGCTAACAACTGATCTCTCTGGCATGCTGTCAAATACCCTTCGTGAGTATAAAAGCTTGCCACATTTGGAGTACATATCAATCAAAGAATTCTGTAAAGCCATGAAAAATGGCAACTCTTTACGAAGTATTAGCCCATGAACTTGCTTGCCATAATCGAGGGAAGCAAGCCCAGACAGTGCATTGAGAAGGGCTGTGAAGGTAACTTGATTGCATTGCATCCCTTCATTGTACAACTGCCTGAACAAGTCCAAGGCCTCCTGATCAAGGTCCAGTTGGGTGTAGCCAGATATTATAGCGGTATAGGAAACAACATCCCTTGATGGAAGCATATCAAACACCCTCCGAGCTTCTTGGATATTCTCTAACTTGGCATACATGTCAGGAAGGGCACTCCCTACAAACATGTGTAACTCAAAATTTGTCTTGACGGCAAAAGCATGGACTTGCTTGACCTGATGTATGCCTTGAGAGCCAGTAAGGACTGATGCCAAAGTGAATCCGTTAGGCTCACATCCTGCAAGTTAGAAGTAAAACTGGTTACACATATGGCATAATTTAGTAATATAGCATTGCATACACCATCCTGGAAGAACATCAAAATTTTGGTGCGTGCTGTAACAAAGAACAAGCTTGCAAACTTGATGGTTGATGGATATCATGTTGGACAAGACAAAGGACAGACTTAACAGATTGTTAGGTATAATAATGATGGAAAAGCTAAATAATTTAGTTAGATGATAGTGGATGCTTGCATGTTAACAGAGAAAATGTGAAAAAGATGTATCATAGGAAAAAGGCTTAACCTCTGACCAAGCAGAATGTGCACCCAGTTTAGACATTGCAGAACTCAAATTTCATTTGGATACCAGATATCAATGCATGTATTTAAGCAGATACAGTTTTGTTAACCATAGTTATCCATTATAGTATTAGACAGATTGAAAACTGCCACATCTTATCATATTAGTCACTTTGTTAGTCAAATGAGGAGTAGGTAGTAACTATGGCAAAAGAAGATCAAATGGTTAAAGTGATCTACCAGCTCTGAGCATCGTGATGAACAGGTCAAACGTCTCGGCGGGCCGTTCGTTCTGAGAATACCCCGAGATCATGGCCGTCCACGAGACCACGTTCCGCTCGGGCATCCCGTCGAGCACGTTCCGTGCGTCCTCCAGCGCGCCGCACCTCGCGTACATGATCACCAGCCGTGTCGCCAGGTACAGCGCCGGGCGGTAACCCACAGCAACCATGCGCGCGTGCACCAGCCGCCCCTCCCTGAGCGACCGCCTCTCGACGCACTCCGTGACGGCGGCGTCGTAGTCCTGGAACCGCGCGGCGCCGGCCGCCGGGAGCGCCGCCACCGCCGACGCGGAGCGGTGCGCAAGGCATACCGCCGCCGCGAGACGACGGAAGCCGCGCGCGGCGAGCATGGCGTCGTATCCGAGAACCACGAGCTCGCGCGGGCATTTCACCGAACACCTCGCGCGCGCACCGCCGTTGTCGAGACCAGCGAGAGAGAGAGGTGGCGCCTTGCTCCGGCTCGTGGGCCCCACTATTCAACCTAAGAAAGCTCCGTCAGATCATCAATGAACGGCTCGGATCACATTTCGGGCTGGGACTATTTGATACGGAGTACATGATGAAAAATACAAGGGTAAAGTGCAAACCAGGGTCCTCGATGCGAATTATTCCCACCGGCCAAGGCGGCCATTAGCAGCGAGGGAAAAGAACATTTGAAAAAGCTTCACACATTTCGGAGAGAGGCAAGCGCGGGCGGCGGCCGCCGGCGAGGAAGGCAACTGCTAGGGATTGCTCTCGCTACCGAATCGGATCTTCGAGGTGAGTTCCACCTCCTATTCTCCCTCTCCACCTCGCATTTCGCGTCCTCCCTCGCGAAGATCCGCCCGGATTGGGCGATTTAACGTTCTAGGGTTTAGTCAGGCGAACCAATCTGAGGTTACGATTCTGTTCTTCTCTGTAGAAATGGAGGGGAAGGTGCTGTCCGTCGATTGCGGTGGCGCCGCCGGCGACGCGGCGGATGATCTCAAGTACATCTCCGGGCTGAGCACCATTCTCGTGGCCACCATCCAGGAGGTGAAGGACCAGGTCTCCCAGATGGAGTTCATCTTCTGCAGCCAGCTCTTCCCGCACATCCAGGCGAAGGCGAAGCTCGTCCAGACGCGCCTCGCCGACGCGATGAAGGCCAGTGAGGATGAGTGGAGGAAGAGGGAGGCCAGCCTGGTGAGCCAGCTGGAGGAGCTGAGCAGCAGGAAGCACCAAGCGGAGGAGAGGCTGCTGCGGATGGGGAGTGCTCTTGAGGAGATGAAGCGGAAGCTTGAGGATTCGGAGAGATTGGCTGCAAGGCATGAGGCTGAGAAGAAACAGCTTCTGCGGAGGTTGGAGGATGAGATGAGGAAAAGTGAGGTGGTTCATCGGCTCCAGAGGGAGATTGAGGAGAAGGCTGCTGAGGTGGCTAGGGAGAGAGAGGCACATCAACGGCTGCTGCAGCAGGTTGACCTGAAGGATAAGGATCTCCTTCTGGAGCAGGGTAAGAGGAGGGACTTGATTGAGGATTACACTCAGCTGAAGACAAACTACAAGCAATTGAAGTCTCAGTACAACTTTCTTCTTGGAAAAATTGACCAGAATGAAGGCTCCAAATCTCATGTAGATATTCCTGTAGATAAAAGAAACACTGAAGTTCCTCCAAGTAAGAGAAAGCTCAAAGGTACAGCTATCTGAATTTCTTGATCAGTCAATTTCTTTGGCATGCTTTAATTTTGTGAGTAATCAGCTTTTGTTCCTGATTTGTTACTATCTGGAAGAATAGTGTGGGGCTTTGGATTCTTCGCCCATGTAAATATGAAAAGCTATGCTTTATATTCTGACCAATGCCCTCAAATATAAATCCTAAGTGTCAGCATTGTTAATAGGCTCTGATTGATGATTTTGGAACTAGTGATTGGACCTATGTCTTTACATTGTCTTCCTTGCTTGATTTTCAGATTTGGAGCACCCAAACAAGGAGAGCATCCAGGTCGCTTCCATAACAAGGGACCTGAAGAATGACTCTACTCCAGGTGCCAAAGCCCAAGCTGCCCAACATGCTAGTTCAGTCAAGAGTCCATTCAGGAACTCACGCCTTGCTCTGCCATCTCACCCAACCAATCCACTGCCAAATAAAGCCGCCAGCAATTCAAAGTTAGAGGCTTCATCCAGCGTCGTCGGCCCAAGTCTACACTGGAGAGAGACCCGTGCACGCAAAGAACCAGGTTTTGCTGATCCACATGATGATTTCCTTGATACACCTCTGGAGGCTGTCAAGAATACTATCAGGAACCCTGCAACTCCAGAAGAAGCACAGGCTCTTGCCGCCTCTCCTCCTCAGGATATGGAATTCAACAATTCAGATGATGAAACTCAAGATATGAATAATGCAACTCAAGGCCTGAAGAACATTCCCAGCATGCCAGCTCCCAAGCAGCAAAGCACCATATCAGTACATCCACCAAAGAAAGATTTCAAATACAGAGAATCGGTAAGAAAGAAAGCTGATCGTGAGAACCTGAAAGGTGTCGAGTGCAAGCAGTGCAAGAAGTTCTATGACGCTGTTCTTCCTGATGGCCGTGCAAATGGTGATGGTGCGGGCTCTACAAGCTTGCGATGTGAGCATCACGATGGTGTGTCCAGACATAGGTACAGGTATGCTCCACCTTCGACGCCGGAAGGGTTTTGGAACATTGGGTTTGAATCAGAAATGTAGTGGTACATCAAGTGGCAGGAAATTTTCAATAGTGTGTACAGATAGTCAGATACAATATCTTGTCATAAGGTATGGTCTCAGTCGCTCCAAAATATTTTAGAGATGCCTACAACAAATTGCATGTTGTTGCTCATGTTGAATAAATGTACATCCTATCATTAAGGCCTCCTAATACTGTCAGTATGCTGAACATAGAATGCTCTGTCAGATTCATCATTTTTGGACATTTTCTGTAATGAAACCATCTGTAGTTACCATTGAAAAGCAGTTCTCCTGCTTTTTGATAGAAAGAAGACATCTGAATAACAGTCTACATCAACTGCAAACCTCAGTCCTTGTACTATTACTTACTATGTTCATTGGTTAATTCTTTCAGTCGTTTGCAGTTACTTCAGTATATGCAGTAGGTGACAGCCTCTCGGCCGCGTAATGTAGAACTTGTTATGGCAAACCAAAGTTGACTCTACCAAAAATATTAAGTTGTTGGGAAATAACTGAAAGCAGGTCTTTATTTGAGTTCCTCTACTATTCTCAAGTACTAAATAAATATATGATGTTTACTTAATTAGAACAAACTAATTAGTTCAAATGAGCTAATTAGTTTTGTCCTACATTATATATTTATAAATGGAGGGAGTACGAAAGGCTTGGTTTTACTGTCACTTCATTTCATTTTGTTGTTCTTCAGTCATCTTCTGCTCTGTTTGAAATCATGTGTTGCTATGCCCTCTTTCATCGCGATTTAGTTTCAGATGCATCCAAATTATCTGCAGAGAGTTTGGTTCAGATGTGAGATGAACAGAATGTATAACATAAATAACGATTGAACCATCCGAATTCTCGTCAGCCGACGCGTCTTTCTTCGTCATCGAACTTGCCCGTGCTTACGACATCGGTCTCTGGTCCCTGACGTTGACAGCGCCCTAAACACACACGTGCTGATGTGCCCACTACACTAAGCGTTGTCTTGAACTACGTACAAACTTCTCACCTAACCAGTCAAAACTGTTTACATTCGTATTTAAGCGAGAAAAAAAAAGGACTCGGCAACTCTTGCAATAGTTTCGTTGCTTGTAGAAATGCCATCAAGTGACAAGGGTATAGGAAGACCCATAACTAATGTTTGTTCATCAAATAATGCTGCTCGTATAACCTTAAGATGGGACACTTATGGTCAGAAATACACCAAGAATACATCACCATTCAGCAATAGACCAGAGTATCGCTTACCCATCTCTACAACGATAGCAGCAGGAAAGCTGGTATCCTCTCATCCATGATCCATCCTCGTTTATAGCTCCGTACCAATAGTATCTCTATCTCTATATGTACATCCCCTTTTCTCAAAATGTTGATTTCCCAGCGCTTGACATCGCCATCCACAGCCGCAGGCTGCAGCCGTTGTACATTCACAGCTAGTGTGTAGCATGATCAACTGAAATTCAGTGATCGCCGTCGCCCACCGCATATGTTCAGCTTGCTCTCCTGACATGCTATCTACCATCACTGCTCACAGCTCCGTCTTTAGTTTGCTCGCCTGGGGTTGCTGCGCTCCTGCAGAAACCCATGAAAATGGAGGTCAAAATGAATGCGAGAATTCAAAAACTTTTGATCTCTTGACAGATGGTAACAAATTGAAACTGGTCCAAACCATCAAACAGAAATTTCAGAGGAACGGTTGAATAAAACTCGGGCCAATCAATGTGAGCTCATGAACAGGAAATCTGCGTGTCCAGACTCCAGAGCTGTGCAGGGGCCGCCCGCGATAAAGATGCTGGCCGGAGCACCGGACAGTGCTTGCTGTATGCCACTCAGCGCTGAGCAGGCACCGGTACACAAGAAGCTGTCAATAATTTCTGGGCAAAAACAGATTCTGCCAGCCGCAATGCAGTACAGATATATCATCTAGTAGTCAGAAGGGGTCCCAAGGGGTTTAATGATTCCTGAACGCTTTGCATGATTAAACCTGTACCTCCAACAGCTCCTGTCTCTCCTCAAAGCGCTCTGCTTGGATCCAGGGCCGCAGATCGGTTGCCCAGATCCGAACGGCAGATCACTGGGGCTGTCACGCCTTCTCTTCTATTTCTTTCATTGAAAGCTGTAGCAGTGGCTCTAATTAATCTAGATCATTGTAGCTTGTTTAGCTTGGGTTGATTGTAGGATCTACGATTCTAGATAACCCATCTAGAAATGACCACTTAGGCTGGCCCGGACTCAACACTCCAACAAACAATTTATTCCTCTACAAGACTACAATACCGATCCATTTATCCAGTCCTGCCCTACGCTTCTTTAGCTACAAGGGCAATAGAATACCACACTGGTCCAGCTATCTAAGACATTTATAATATAATGTAGTTTTAGACTATTTTCAAAAATGTAAGGGTTGGCAGATCTAGTCGTGGTGCATCATCTGGTAGATGGTAGATGTCAGGATGAAACAAATAGATACTCTGTTCATGCATTTGCTTACAGAATAGTGGCACTCATGCTGCAGATAGTGGCACTCAGGCTGAAGTAGTTTCCAGCTGGCTAGCTCCAACACATCAAATTGGACGCCAGAGACCCAGACAAGTAGTGGACAACTTACAGAAACAGTGGGCCCGTTCACAGTTGTACGAGTGGTCAGAAGGGCCCAAGGGACCAGATCTGCATCTACAGGCCTCATGCAGCCAAGCCCAAACAGAACGACGGGGAGCGATATGGTTTCTGGTTCTGGACATGCATTTATTGATTCGGGCCATCCACACCAACCAATTGGGCCCGCCGGTGCCAGAGAGAACAGATCCACCAGACCCATGGCCCCCTTGCTTTACCACCCAAAATAGTGGCGACGATGGCTATAATGATTGAACAAACAAAATAAAAGAGGCCAAGATCCAAGATACATACTCTAATCTGATCTTTCTAGCAGAGTTATGGGCTCATATGCTTCTTTGCTAGTATGAAAAGTCAAAATAGCTGTAGCTACATGAGATTTTCTCTCTCCCCCAAAAGGTGCACAACAGTTCAAATTAAACGTCTCTGTTACATTTGAATCGACAAGCTAACAGAGGAGTCTCTACTTGGGATCTATGGTTAGTTATTCTATTTGGGATCTATGGTTAGTTATTGTGTTTATTAGCTTGTGGAAAATAGGTGGCCACTTGGTCACTGTAGCACCGTATGCTTTTATGTCTTTTGCTTCACCTGTGTTTCTTCAATAATACTGATACTATTTGCAAACTGGACCAGTGCAACACCAATGCTAGCATATTAAAGATTTTATCGTGATTGTAAGATGGCTTCGAATACATAAGTAATTTCCCTAGTAGAAACTATGCATCACAAAATTTTGAGCTGTAACGCACATTTTAAATATTTACCTATCTGTACATTTACTAAACACTCTGGACAAAGTAAGTTACAGAAGTCGTGGTCCAAGCAAGGCTGAGATACTTGAAGTAAACGACAAGCAACTAAATTCAGTCAGGAAGGGGTTATAGGATTGCATGCAATTTTACCAGAGCTTGTTAGATCGTAGCCGAAGAGAGAAGGGCTGGGGCTGCTAAAGACGGGAGGATGCCCATTCCCCCGCTTTTCCCACTGTGACGCTGCTTGGTGTGGATGTGCTAAATCACCATGCCAGAACTGCTGTTGAAGTTGCATCAGATGCCTTGCTCCATGAACTCCCATTTCTGGCCAGGTGACCTGCTCCAAGTCGATTCCATTCTTGCAGTTCAGGCCTGTTATTCTTCCACACTGTAAATGTAGTTGTAAGAATACAGTTACTCAAAGGAACAAGTACTATGTTTTCCAGCAGGAAAATTGTAAACTTTGAAACATACAAGGGATTGATTTAGTCAGGTGGGTATATGATTTGCTTCCACAGAATTTGCAATCAGACATGCTTAAATTTCAGAGAGCGTGCATATACAAACCTTTTCGAGGTTTTTCTGAATATATAATGTTCCTATAAGTAGCATGCGGACCAGCAAAGATATAATCATGCATTAATCAAGCAGACCTTATATCATTTTTAATAGGATTTGTTCAAATGATAACCATCGATGTGAGTGTATTAAGTTCAGTTCATTCACAAACCTACCTACCTTGGTTCAGCCGTCCAGTTACAAGCAAACAAAATTTTCACTCTAAAGGCAAACCTAAAGTTTGGACCCTGGAATAATGGTAGACCAACAGGCTGTCAAGGTAGAGGGGCAAGCATGCCAGAAATATCCCTCACTTCCCATTGGAAGTACTCCAAGAAGCACTGGGAAATGGCACCTCATGAATTGGAAAATGACAACCTTTTCTATTTCTTCCATGTATAACTAACTGACTACATGGCACATATAGATGTTACAGTAGCTTGGTTCCGTACAACAACTAGGTTCCCAACAAGGCTAGAACCAGAAAGAGCAACAGCATATTTAAGAGTATGCATGAAATATGTCGTATTGATTGTGACAGTGTGAAATAGGGAAAACAAAGCAGCTGCGTGCAAGAAAGAGATTCTGCAGAAGCCAAACATACAGATAGGAAAATATCCATGAGTGAGCTTAGTTTCCATTAATCAGGTATGGTGCTCCAGGAAAAAAGCTTTGCTTGCAAAAGAAATATTTCTGTAAATCTATGCAGGCCCAACTTGTGGAAAGCTGACAAAAAGGGATGGCTGCATAAGTACCTCTGTGGTCAGAAAGCTGTCAAGCCCACCAAAGTCGACCCTTGGGTTTACAGCTGCGAGCCTCATTGACAAGTACTGGACCAACCACAATCACCAAACAGTAATGAGATTAGGAGAAAGAAACTGCTTATTATGTTGGATAAAACAGGAATGGGCATTTCAGATTTACAGGTTGTACAAGGGATATGAATAGTTACCTCAACTTGCCTTTGGAGGGACTGAACATGATTGATGATCTCATCCAACACCAGCGCTGTTCCTGATACCTGATAGGGCCCAAAAGGCAAACAACAGCCGTCAATTAACTAATCCCTAATCCTCAGTTCCTCCGATCTCAATATGTTATTAAAAAGAAAGCAAAAGCAAATGGAAACCACCTAAAGTTCCATTCCAACGTTGGAAACAGAGATTGAAATTAACACTATTTTACAAGAATTGAAGTGTGTGTGTGTGTGTGTGGGGGGGGGGGGGGGGGGGGGGGGACTGTAGCACAGCCTTTTAGCATCACCGAGAAGATCGTGTCATGCATGAATAAGCGGTAACAAGCTTGACTCCAGAACTAATGTCCATCCCTTCACAACAATGGATTACTGTTTGATTTTGTTGCTGATCCAGCTAAAATCACACCTCTTTATGAGTTTTTGTGAGAGAACAGTAGTTGAAATAAGTCTTGATCATATATTGCACACCAACGCTACCCGTCCACATTGGCCAGCCCTGCATGATGGTTGAAGGCAACACGAAACCTCACAGGGAATTGACCTACAACCCCAATCTCCCATAGTTGATTGACATCTCCAGAGGGCAGACCGAAAGCTGCTGTCCTTGCAATGAAACTAATGGTCAAACCACCCCAGCAGCAATGGCACACACCAACCACTCACCCATAAACTGCACGCACCAACGAAAACCAGACCATCCTCCACTCCTCCCCCAATGGCATCCTATCCAGACACCTCCTCACACGCAGCCTTGCCTCCTCTCCAGATCCCCGCAACCAAAGATGCCGACCCATAATCAATCACATTATTGCCAGCGCAAAAAGGATAGCAACATTCCATTAGGATAGGAGGATGGAGGCCTCATGGCATTGTCACAGCGACCAGCCCAGTCCCCCCTTCCCCTCCATTAAGCTAGCTGCCCCCGGTGCCTTTTAAAAACGTCTGCCACATTCTGCCCAGACAACCACGGCCAAGGCCTCCGCCAGTTCGGTACGCCGGATCAAGGTGCTTCTCCCCTTTATCATCCGCGAGGAAGCCGGGCCATTAGACCCACTCCCGTCGTGCAACACACCCATATGGACGTGTCGCCCGCAGGGTGCCAGAATAATCCGGCACCGCCACGTTTTGGAACGCGTTGCATTTAAAAGCTTCTCCCGCAAGCGCTGATAATGCTTTGCTTTCTTTTGCAAGGACTGGGGCAAGAAGACGGACACTAGCATGCTGCACGCCAGCGAGGGGGTCTAGCAATTTGGATCGCAGTGCCCTTGCACAGTTGCAGATGCAAAGGGAGGACCATTTGGAGGGTGGCCTCTCAAAAGCAGTAAAAAGACCACCGAAAGCAGGGGGAAAGAGTGTACTTGGCGCGTAGGAGAGCCGAAATTTACACGACACTACGCGACATGGTCGCCGTTTAGGCTTCCATCCAGAGGCAATGCTGGGTACCGAAATTGAAGTGCGAAATGGAAAAGTAGACGAATAACTAGTAGACGGAACGCGGCATAAATAGTAAAATAGGGAGGAAAATGCAGGGCAGGGGCACGGACCTTGCTGCAGCCGGGGACCAGCTCCTTGAGGAGCTCCATCCTCGCATTGATCTTCTCGCGTCTCGCCTGGATGAATTTTAATTTTAATTTAATTTAGAAACAAGAAAAAGGTGATTAGCTTTTTGATGAAGCTGGGTGGGCGAATAATCAAGTGATTAGCGGCGAAAGCGACCCCTGGAAAGGGGCTAGCGACGACGTCACCACGTCCTAATCACCCAATCATTGGCATAAACCCCACGGAATCTAATCCCTCGAGGCTTGATTAGGCGCGGGCGGGCTCGCGATTAGCGGCGCCGGCGGCGAAGGCGGAGAGGGACTCACCCGCTCGGCGAGGCTGTGGCTGTCCGTGGCCTGGCCCCGCCTGGCCCGCACGTGCACGTACGCCGGCTTGTCGTCCTCGCCGTCGCCGCCCGCGGGCTTGTCCTCCGCCGTCTTCCCCTTCTTCGCCGCCTTCCCCTGCGCGGCGGCAGACACCAGAGCAATCGGAAGTGAGCTCCTCCGGCGAGGGATAGTGAGGCTCGGAGAGGGGCGCGCGGAAATGCACACGCGTGGTGTACCGGTGTAGTTGTAGTCTACCTTGGAGGCGCGGTCGGCCTTGCGCTTGCCGGCGTTCGCGGCGGCGGCGGTGGGAGGAGCCGGTGGCGGGGTCGGGGACGGGGAGGACGGGGACGGCGACGCGAACGCGGAGAAGCGCGCGGCGCGGTCCACGAGGTGCGGGTCGGAGGGGAAGGTGGGCGCGGGCGCTGGGGCGGGCTCCGCCGCCGCCGCCGTGCGGGGGAGGAGCAGCTCCATGGCCTGGGAGGTGGGGAGCCCCAGCAGCGCGGTGAAGGAGCCCCCGCTCCCGCTGCCGCCCCCGCCTCCTCGGCCGGCGGTGGTGGCGGCGGCGGGGATCAGCGGCGCCTGGATCTCGGCCCCGGCGGCCGGGAGCTCCTTGGGCGGCGAGGGGTGGCGCATTGGCGCGTCTTCCAGGACGTGGGGAACGGAGTGGGGAAAAGACGGGTCGGGCGGAAGCGGAGGCGGGGAGGGGCGGTGTGGCGGTCGTATATATAGGAGGAGGAGGGCGGCGCCGAGGCGAGAGGTGGTGTGCCGGTGCCGCGTGACGGCCTGAGCTGCTGGCCTGGTGCGCTCGTTCGGCCGGCTCCCCTCCCGGCCTCGGGGTCAAGAAGGAAGGCGAAGGGGGCAGCGCCGCGCAGTGGGGGAGGGGACTGGAGAGGAGGACGGGGTGGTTGGTTTTTTGTTTACTGCGGGTCTCTTTTACCGTGTGGGGCCCGCTACGCTCCTAGGCTGGGGGCCTGGGGGTGGGTCCTGCGAGAGAAGAGGACACTGACGGTGAAAATTTGTTGGTGTTGACTTTTACCATTTTCGGCAGTGGGCGACTGGGCGTGGCGTGGCGTGGTGGACCGGACCGGAGCGGAGCGTGTGGTGAAAGCTGGCAAGCTGCTCTGCGAGTGCACGGTCTCGCACGGACGCAGGCCAGTAAAAAAGGTTTCGGTGCAGTGCAGGAACGCTTCGCTCACCGTAGCCTGATCGGCACGGTCAAAACCCCGGTTTATGAGCGGCTAGTGGAGGTAGAGCCGCCGGTGGTCGGCAGGGTCTTTTGTTGGGTCGGCTTTTTTCCTCGTCTGGGTCACCGGGTGCCCGCGTTTTACTCTCCGGGAAAAATACCTAATTAATGCACCGGTAAAAATGTTTTCAAAACTTTTACCGCCGAGCTCCTGCTTCCGCCAAAACCCTTCCGCCTTGTTATCACCGCCCCTTCTTTTCCATCCCATCCCGCGTCACCCGCTCTCGGGTCGACAGTCGGGCCCGCGCATCGCTGGCCGACCGCCGTCGACCGCCTGTCAGCTTTCCGCAGCGAATCTCGCCGTCTCTCCCCTCTCTTTTTCCCTTTTCTTTTTCCCCCTCCCCTTTCTTTCTTTAACCCTTTTCCCTTTCCCCTTCCTTTGTTCCCCCTCGCGCTGAGCGCTGCTGCTCTGCTCGCCGTCGGCCACCTCCCCCGTCTCCCTGCCTGCGCACCACACCCCACCACGCCGTCGCTGCCGTGCCGACCACCCTCGGCTCGTCGCTGTGCACCCTGCGCCGGCCACCCCCACCACACTGTCGTGCCACCCTCGCCGTACCGCCTACGCCGGCACCACGACACAAGCAGCGCCGCTGAGCCGCTCTGACCGTCGTGCACGCCATCGCCCCTCTGCCACCGACCACCGTCCTCCTCGTCGATGCGCCGCTGAGCCGCGCCGCTCCACGTGCTCGCCGCGCACGCCACGCTGCCGCACTGGCCGCCGCCGCGCCGTCCAAGTACACGCGCCACCACGGTCGCACCGACCACCGTGCACCGCTGCCGTGCCGCCCACTCTCTGCTCGTCGCTGCGACGCTGCGCCGACCACGCGAGTTCACCGCCACGCTGCACAGCGCCCCGCCCCAGCCGTCCGCGCCGCCCGTTGTACCCCGCGCCGCGCCGTGCGCTCCACGTACACGCGACGACCCACGCCACTGCCCCACCACAGTGTCACACTGCTCCGCCACAGCACCGCCCTCGCTCCCCGTGCCACCGACCGCACCGGCCTCCATTGCCGCCAGCGGCCCTCTCGTCGGCCCGCCCCCTTGGCTCACCCCCGCGCCTATAAATAGGCCAGACGGCTTCTTCTCCACCACCTCCCGCTCACAAGCCCCTCAGCTCACCTCCACCGCCGCCGCAGCACCATCACCCACCTCCATTGCCGCCGCCGCCACTGCTCTCGTGGGCAGTCCGCCTCGCCGCACCGCTGCCTAGGGTAAGGGCATGGGTGGACTCGTCGTACTCCCCTCTCCCTTCCCCCTGTCCAATTCCACCAACGCCACCCCACATCGCCAGCGAGCCGGCCGACCGACGCCGCCGTCGCCCCCTCCCTGTCTCTGCTCTATTCGCAAGAAAGAAGACGACCATCTTACAAATAACCCCCTGCCTTTCTCTCTTTTCTAACCCGCAGTCCAAACCCTATTCCCCCCTCTCTGTCAATTTCGCCAGGAGCCCCTGCCTTCTATAATTTTCGCAAACAGATCCTTTTCTTTTAAAACAGTCCTAAACCCATCATTTCATGCGCTAAATTAATCCCGTTTGACCCCAAACTCCACCACAAATATCACCAGTATATTTTCGCCAATCTATTCAGTCCATATCCAGAAATAATCATGTCACCACCATCACTCTCTCGTTCTCTGTTCTCTCTTTCTGAGCTCGGCAAAACTTTATTTCTCTTATTTATTGTGTGTTTGTTTGTGTGTGCCGTAGACCACGGTGTGACCGAGGAAGGGCTCGAGGAGGAGCAGGGTTACGAGCAGGAGCTTGGAGACCAAGACCCCGGGCAGGAATCCCTCGAGGGTTGGGAGAACGGCAAGTGCAATCCCATCCTTTGATGCATATTCTTGTCCTAGTTTTTATAAACACAACCTATGGCATGTTTTATAAAACTTGCATGATTTACTGCTAAACCCGGTTGGATAGCCATACCTTGATTGCTATGACTGCTTCCTTGACAACCTAGATTAATGTTTGAATATGACATAGCTCTGTTTGAATGTTAGTCACTGCTAGAAATGCTTAGGAATGTTTTACTGTTATACTCTCCATTACAATCACTTGATGTTTACAAAAGCAACCGTGTGCGTGCTTTAAAACAAAAGAGATGGATTTTGTGAAATAAAAGAGTACCCATGTGGGATGAGACAGACGGTATTTCTTGTGTGAAATGCCGAGGTGAGCTCTAACCTTTGTGGTTGAGCATGGTGGGAGTTGTCTATCCTGTCACAGTTTTTGGGATGATGTTGATGTGTCATCTAGCCTAACCCACTTCATTGTACCTCCACTCGCCCGTTGTATGTGGCAACGGCCTAGCATAAATCCCACTAGTTAAGCTGTTGGTTATGTGGTGTGCTGGTGAGCAACAGAGGGCCATGGAGCTGGGGATACGGTCTATGTGAGGTATGCCCCTGGGTAGAACCTCACTGGTAGGTTGCTGACCCCCTGGTCGTGTCTGTGGTAAGTTGTCAGTTTAGCTATAGTGGGTAATGGCTTTGAAAGGATCTGCACTGGCACTAAGGTGTTCATGTTGTGGTACCCTACTTGTGGTTGTATACACCTCTGCAGAGTTAAAACCTATCCGGATAGCCGTGTCCACGGTATTGGGCGAGTTACGGCTTGGTCACTTCACTAGTTCCCTGGTTTTGGTGTAAGAATGTGTATGGTAAATGTCGAGTTGAGAAAAGATGTTGGCATAGGCTATGACAGATGGGGAATCTGGTAGCATAGAAATCTTGTGAGAAAGACAGTTAAGTTTATTAATACAACTACAAGAAATGTTTGTGAAAACCTTTTGTAAAATAAACCCTTGCATGTGTAAAATTAGCTTTGCTGCAAAATAAACCATGATCATGTCCTTGAGTATATTCCTTTGCATGCTTCTGTTATATCCCTTCCGTGGATGTGGTTGTGCTTGCTGAGTACGTATGTACTCACCCTTGCTTAAATTATTATAGAGGCAGGCCCGGACTTTGTGCCTGAGGACGTTGTCTAGAGGGGGATTCGTTCTGCACCCAACCTTTGCCTGTGTGTTAGGGTCACCCGCTTGAAGCCGCATGGATATCCACTCTGATGAAGACCTCTATGTTATCAACCTGTTTATCTGGAGTCTAGCTTTTGTTCTGTTTGTAGTGGCCCTGCAGTGCCATCGTCTCCCGTAATGTTATTTATGTACTGAACCATCTGTTGTAATAATGTGAACCAGCATCCTGGGACTGGTATTTGTATCACATTAAGTTCTCTCTTTCGAGGGGACGCTTCACACTCGGACCGGCCGCCGGAGAAAGAATTTGCAACACTGAATTTGGAAAATTGAGGGCCAGGGCCGACTTATAGGCCATCATTTTTGAAATGAGTCGGTGATGTACTCCGCATGTTTGTATAGGTAAGGTTGGAATAGTAGTCCACCAGTAAAATTTTCTGAACTTAGTTCGGGCTTGGTTTGGTTTGATTGGGGGTCTAAAAGCACGAGACGCTCAAGTTTTTCAATGTCCTTTTGAGTTACTACTTAGATGGCTAGACAAACTCTATTCAAAGAATCTAAACTGTAGAATAAAATTCTGGATTTTTGGTTTAGTTTCAGCAAATAAAAAGTGTAGTTTTGAACAAAAACATCTTGACGCTTCTGCATTTCTCAACCTCAGCTCTATCACCATCTCTCTTTCTAGCATTATCGGAGCCATCCTTATAACTTCATTGCTCAGTCTCATGCACTCCTCACAACGTGACAAAAGTCTCCTCCATGCTATAGGCAACGACGCACCACTCCTTCCCAGCTCCGCCCTCTCCCACTTCCTCACACTCCGGATGCGTTTGGTTTGTGGGATGGCTCCGATCAGGACGGAGCGGTTCCATTCCTCGTAGTGTTTGGATGGCTCCTGAGAGGAATATTCTCATAAGATTCGGGACTAAGCCATCATAAAAATTCTCCCGGACGCACTCATCCCACATTGACTCTCTCTCTCTCCATTTCTCACATCTAGTGGCTAACAAATGGACCTCACCTGTCTCATCCCTCCAACCAAACATAAATATGAAATCATTCTATCTCTTCAACTAAACATTAGTATGGAACCATTCTATTCTTAAAACTGGAATAGAACCATCCTATCCTACCTTGCTCTTGAACCAAGGACACCCTAAAGCCTACGGAATCAATATTCACATTCGCCGATAATTATCTCAACACGGTATCAAGACGAAGCCACAATGGATTGTTGTCCATCTCAATGAAACCCTTAATTATATAATAATGAGACCATTGTTGATAATAACAATCTCATTATAGGGGCCTATCCCCCCCCCCCCCCAACCCCCACCCATACACAGTCACTGTCACCTTGCGTTCTCCCCTTCACAGTCACCAATAAGCTGCTGCGATTATCTTCTCTTAGATCGGTGATGATTGAAGACTGAGTAAAAAAATTGGGTAATTGAATGGTCCGATCACCTTAAGTTTTAGTCAAAAATTTAGTTACCATTTTTAAAAAATTACAGTACTTATTTAGACTATTTTTTCGATCAAATTATTTAGACTATTTTTTCGATCAAAATCTAATATGCTATTCTAGGCCTCGCAGCCGTCGCTTCTCGTTGCTACAATGATGTAGTTATCCAGAGATAAAATCCTCTATACTATTGTGGGGAATCGTATATCAATTTTTAATGTCTTCTACGATGATACTATCGCTCTCTCATATCTCCATATGACTGGTTCCCTTCAATCACGCCGTTGAGTGTCGTGGTTAGGACTTAGGAGTTGATACTAGTGCTGCCGTGGGCCGTGGCATACTATAACCGCACCATCCTTGACACTCGACCATCATTTGAATAAATTGCCTAAGCTGCGGAGTTAGTACGTTTGGAGCCGCTACGAGCAACGTTCTGCATTGGCCTTTTACGTCCCAATTTCCTCGACTAAACCCATGTTGAAACCATTCTGAATGGCTATAAGTCCACAGCACTGAACAAAGGCTTCCTTGTTACTAGTCCTGTCCGATCTCCGTTAGGTTGGTTTGCCGTTTGCATGTGCGCCGATTTTTGTTCCGGCTGGGACCTCAGCACAAGTCGCAGGTCGAGATGATCCAGCCGGCAAAGTCTAGGCCTGCTAATGGGCTGAAACCCGCTCCCAAACCCACCCGGCCCCATTTCTAGCTAGTTGCATGTGTCAATCCAACCCAACCCAAAAATCTAGCTAGTAGACCCGTCCCGCCCCAAACCATTAGATACATTTGCACCCTAAGATCAACACCCATGGAGTACCCATGGGTCTTAGTTTAGGGGTTTACTCTTGAGGTGGGGCCCACATATTACATCTATCACCATACTTTGTACAAAGTTGATGATTATGATTTTGAGCATCACCAACAAATTTCAGTCAATTTGGCTAAAATTTTATAGTGTGAACGCGAGGTTTTAATTTTAGGGTCCGACTCCGAGCGTGGGGCCCACCTGTAGGTCTAGTCACTCAACTTTGCACAAAGTTGCTACTTATCATACCGAGCCATCTCCAACAAATTTTGGTCAATTTTACAAAAATTTTATAGTGTGAACGCGGGGTTTTAATTTTAGGGTCCGACTCCTGACGTGGGGCCCATCTCTAGGTCTAGTCACTCAACTTTGCACAAAGTTGCTACTTATCATACCGAGCCATCTCCAACAAATTTCGGTCAATTTTACTAAAATTTTATAGTGTGAACGCGGGGTTTTAATTTTAGGGTCCGACTCCTGACGTGGGGCCCACCTCTAGGTCTAATCACGTTACTTTACACAAAGTTGCTGCTTATCATACCGAGTCATCTCCAACAAATTTCGATCAATTTTACTAAAATTTTATAGTGTTAACGCGAGGTTTTAATTTTAGGGTCCGACTCCTAACGTGGGGCCCACCTCTAGGTCTAGTCACGCTAATTTGCACAAAGTTGCTGCTTATCATACCGAGTCATCTCCAACAAATTTCAGTCAATTTTGCTAAAATTTTGTAGTGTAAACGCGAGGTTTTAATTTTAAGGTCCGACTCCTGACGTGGGACCCACTAGCCATAATGGCTAAAGTACATGTAAACTCCATTGATGATACGACCCATTTTAAACCATTCCAACCCACACCGATCCACATTTACACTAAACCCGCCCCACCCCGCCCCACTCATTGATACAACCCATTTTAACCCATCCAAACACAGTCCATATCAGAACCTAGCCCATAAAACCCGCTGGGACCCGACCCATGAGCAGGGGGCAAACGTCCTCAGTGTCCCACGCCGCCGCCCCGCACGGCTGCGACACGAGTCACGAGGATAGCCCGGTTCCAACGTCCTAGGACGGGTCTGCGGGTGACGTCGTCATCTCGAGACGCACGCACGTGGTGGGAGTGGGAGGGCGGGCGCGAGACGGCGTGTCAGCGGCGCGAGCGAGCCAACGAAATGCTCGTGAGAAAGGGAGCGCTCCCGTGGCCGTGGCCGGCCGGGCTAGGCGGCGGCGCGGCGCGGCGCCTCCGACCCCAATGCGTTCGAGCGTGTGGCCGTGGCAGAGGGGAAGGGAGAAAAGCTGCCCGCGCTGGCTGCTGCCGACGGCTGCTTCAATTCCCTTTACACGCGGGCCGGGGCAGGCAGCTGGTCAACGGGGATCCTTCGCCAATGTTTAGTTCCAAATTTTGGACTGCAAATTTGGGAGTAAAGTATCCCGTCCTAATCATTGTGTCACTGTATCATTTCGTTTGTATGTGTGAAAAATTGTTCAAAAATTGATTAATTAGGCTTAAAATGTTCGTCTCGCAGAGTACAACAAAACTGTGTAATTAGTTTTTATGGTAATCTACATTTAGTACTACATGCATGTTATGATATTTTAATGTGATGGAGAATCTTCTTTTCGCATAGAGTTACTACCTCTGTCCACAAAAGAATGCAACTCTCGCATCTCGAGGAGTCAAACAGTTTCAACTTTGACCAAGTTTGTAGAAAATAATACTAACATTTATGTCTCAAAATAGATCTAGTATGAAAATATATTACATGATTAATCTAATAATAATTATTTTATATTATAGATGTTAGTAATTTTTTGTACAAATTTAGTCAAATTTGAAAATGTTTGACTTCTCGGTACACGAGTTGCGTTCTTCTGTGGACGGAGGGAGTACTTTTTATCTATACAGGGCCGTTGCGTTGCGCCGCCGCCGGCCTCGTTGCGGCGCCGCCACTCCGCGGCCGACACTTCGCGGTGGGATGTGGCGCCACGTGGACCTTTGTTGGTTGCCGATATCTTCGGAGCTCGTGCGGCGGCCGCCAGTTTGAGTTTTTCTCAAAAAAGAAAAAAAAACTCCGCCAGTTTCAGTTTCAGGGCCCAAACACTTCGCGGTGAAATGAAATTTGGCCCGTCCGTGATCTGGCCTTCCAGCTCCAACCTTTCTCCGTTTTCTCTCTCTCTCTCCAATTCCAGCCACGGCCCACGGTGTGTGTTGGGAGATTCTGTGCGGTTTGGCGAAGCTGCGCGCCTGCACACGTCGCCGAAGGCCTCCGGAAGCCCACGCACCGCCGAAAAGGAACACAGAGATATTCGAAACAAATAACTACGTGGTTTCGAGCGAATTGCGTTATGGTCGATACAACGGTTTAGTGGGACGCTACCCATTAAGATTCAAATCCGGATGCTCGCACCTTTTTTTCTGAGATTTTTACAGGATTTACCGGCGCTATGCGTTAAGTGGTTAGCGGTGTCCCGTCGACAACGAGGCGTCAATGGTGACTTCGCGAATCTTCATATCTACCGGGTGCGGGACGGTACCCACCAGGGTTCAAATCCTAGTGCTCGCACCTTTTCCTACGGTTTTCTCAGGATTTACCGGCGCTAAGTGATAAGCGGCGTTCCCGTCGACAACGAGGCGTCAATGGTGACATTGGGAATCTCTAGATCTGTCGGGTGCTCTGTCCTTCGAAGGTGCTCGGTTTGCGTACTTGTATTCATAGGGGTGAGTGTGCGTGTGTGTGAGCGTCTGTATTGTACTGTGTAATTCTAAAAAAAAAACGTGCTTTGGAACCAAGATGATGTCCAAATCAAATGACAATAGTCTCATTTGCATTTCTTGAGAAGATAAATGTAATCTTGTTTCAAAACTCTTGTCATGAAAAATATAACAATGAAATTGGGATCTCATTTGTACATTTGGTTTAAAATTACAAATTTTTTTTGACTTTGGCATCCACATTTGCACAAAACCCCGAGCACGGGTTGATCATTTGCATTTCTTGAGAAGATAGATGTAGTCTTGTTTTAAAACTCTCGTCATGAAAAATATAGCAATGAAATTGGGATCTCATTTGTACATTTGGTTTAAAATTACATTTTTTTTGGCTTTGGCATCCACATTTGTACAAAACCCCGAGCACGGGTTGATGGACTGTTCCCTTTTACTATGCAATGGTTGTATTGGGCACAGAAGATCGAACTATGCTAGTCCACATAAGGGCAAACGACATACAAGACAATCCACAGACAGTCAATTTTAGTGACTTGTTAAGTGCATCAACTTAACAAGAAACAAGCTAATAGTCCACATAAAGGATTTACTAAAATTGATCAATTAATAAAAAATAAATTATTTTATAACTAGTCACTATTGCGCCATCCAAGCACGTGCATAGTGTTGTGATCAATTGTTTCATGTGATCATGTGACCTTCATAAATTAAGGAGCATAGAATTAATAGCCACATAGAATCTATGCATGCAATGTAATGGTCTCGTGGGAGTTTTATTCAGTTTTATAGGCCTTTTAGTAATTTGAACACGAGGAGTGTCATGGCCATGAAATTTTTGTCTTTTGTCATCTTATAAATACCCTGTCAAGTCATTACTTTTACTTTTTACTGATGTGACCATTTATTTATTGTCGTGGAACCTTCCACGACATCTCCGATGAACGGACATCCACCACATTTTCAATACTATACCCTGTAAAAAAAACAAGATCCTTTCATCATTGAGAAGGATTCCCACGATAAAATCGATCCAAACCATCGAGTCAAATGCAAAGCATGCGTGTACGGGAATATTCATGCATGGGAATCGATCGCACATGTAGGCTGGCGGTGATCGAAGTTCACGGCCGCTTCACCTGCAAATAAAAGGCGGTCTGGCGCACCGGTCAGACCACGACGCTGTCCGCGAGTCCCTATACCCTAATTTCACTACGTTTGGCCATGAGCTGGGCGATTAGCGTCGAGTGTTACGGATCGTTGATGCCAACAAAGCATGTACTCCACCGACGTACCTGTCGCATGTTATTTTAGGCCTGCCGCCTGCTGCCTGCCGGCCGGCCGGCCTCTCGGCAAAACAAGATGACCCGGTCAAGATATTAGCACATGAACTACAGACAAACCCATTCCACAAGTTGCAGCCTGCAGCTCTAACAGTGATTGCATTCGTAGTCACACTATCGTCTGTCACTCTCCCTTGAATCTTTCCACCACATACAGACAATACTCTCTCAAGGGGCTAGAAGTTGTATATGTTTCCTCAAAAGGCCGAAGCCAGCTTTATAGATAAAGCATAAAGGAAATACTAGGATTACCAGTTTACAATACAGCACAAGCCGCAGGACGAGCAACATCCAACAGATCCTAAAAAGGACCCTCTAGGCCTCTCGCCAGAGATAGGTCAAGACTACTCTAGACGACCAAGCTAAAGGGTCAAGAGACCAAAACACCATCTATTGGAACTGACCACCTGCGGAGCCTAAAACTCCATCACCAACGGCTACAGGAAGAGCTCCAAACAACGCCTTCAGGAAGGCAAAGGCGCAACGGCGCCAGCGTTTGGTTTTCACCACGGAGAGCTTCCACGAACCGCCGTCGAACGAGACCGTGTAGACAACGCCCTCAAGAGGGAGGCGCAGAACGCCGTTGCCCAACCCAGCACCCGAGTTGAAGCTTTCGCTTGAGGATCACCGCCCAACGGGCCGAGAGTACCAGTACCACTTCCACTCGCTTCCATCCATCGCCCACCTTCGCGGCCGCCGAAGCTCACCACTAGGTCCCATATGCACTCGCACGGCAACATCCGACCTTCGAAAAGGTTTGGGACCCTCGATTGGTCCCAAATCTTCCGTCGTCCCCTCAACGGAACGGCACCGTGCCTCGCAAAGTGAGCTGGAGAACATGAACCCAGCAACGGTGACTTGACGGCGCTATGGGGACGGCTTCGTCGGCGACGCAAGGACCGGAGGTGGACCCGTCGGCCATGATGAAGTCACAGCCATCACACCTCCCACACCGGCGCCGAAGCCCGGGCCGCCGGCGGCCCCAGGCCACCCGCCGAGCAGGCCAGTCCCATCCAGACGTGCGGTCAGGAGGCCAAGCCGCCGCGGGAAACGGGACGAGCAAGGCCAAAGCCGTCGGCCCGGATCCGAGGGGAGGGGAGCCGCCCCGCCAGATCCGGCCGCCCTCGCCGGGGTAGGGGTCACCGCGAGGCGACCCACGCCTCCCGGAGCCACGCTGAGCCCAGGGACGCCGCGCCGACGGCCGGCCGTGAGGCAAGGCCCAGATCTGGGGGTGGCCCCAGATCCGGCCGACCCCGACGAAGCCGGCGGCAGGACGCCTGCGCCGGCCACCCGCCGCCATGGCGGCCCACGCCGGAGGGAACGCCGGCGAGGGAGGGGCACGCCTGGAAGCAGGAGCCGGCCGGAGGGAATCCATCGGGGAGGCGCGGAGAGAAGAGAGGGAGGAGAGGGGAGCCCCGCCACCCCGTCCTCACAGCCGCGCGGCGGCGGACTGCTCGGGCGGCGGCGGGGCAGGAAGCGCGCGGGTGAGCGGCTGAAGAAGCGTCGGCGGCGCGGGTTCCGCCCGCGTCGCCCTCGAGGGCCTCCCCCGGAGAGCAATTCTATGATGTCGTTGTAGAAGTTGTATATGTGATAATGTAAGATGATATTTTGGGATAAAACAACAACGCAGATTACGAATTCCGGTAGCAGTGTGAATTAAAAAAAATAAAAGAGCATCTGGAGCTTCAAATTCATAAGCAACAACGAGTGGAAGGAGAGTTTAAAAAGAGAGTAAATTTTGCAATCCTACTGAAACCGTCCATTTCACAATGTCTCTCCTAAGCCGGATCTTGGCGACAAATTTCTAGTAGATTTGAGGCGCCTGATATCTAGAAGGCGACAAAAAGTAATTGATCCCACATGCCAGTGGTGCAGAGCCGTGCAGTGCAGGTCAAGGCATCTGCTGCCAACATGTTATCATTTGTCTCCAAAACAGTAGCAAAGTATCTCAGTATTAGCACATACTACTCCGTATATAAAAGCCATGCTAGTAACGCGATGCCACACAAGTGCAGAGCGATCGCACAAGCGGCTAGCCCCGGTCAACTCTGAGCTAGCAGAGAGCCTGAGCCGCCACCATGGAAGTGGCCGCAGCAAGAGACCTCCTCCTGACGCCCACCACCCTCCCCGTCCTCATCCTCGTCGCCGGCTTCACCGTCATCTACCTGCTGCGCCGCCGCCGCGGCGGCGCCGGCCTCCGCCTCCCGCCGAGCCCGTACGCGCTGCCCTTCCTGGGCCACCTCCACCTCCTGGCGCCCCTCCCGCACCAGGCGCTGCACCGCCTGGCCGAGCGCCACGGCCCGCTCCTCTACCTCCGCCTGGGCTCCGTCCCCGCCGTCGCCGCCTGCTCCCCGGCCGCCGCCCGCGAGCTCCTCAAGACCCACGAGGCCGCGTTCCTCGACCGGCCCAAGCCCGCCGCCGTGCACCGCCTCACCTACGGCGGCCAGGACTTCTCCTTCTCGGCGTACGGGCCCTACTGGCGCTTCATGAAGCGCGCCTGCGTCCACGAGCTCCTCGCCGGCCGCACCCTGGACCGCCTCCGCCACGTCCGGCGCGAGGAGGTGGCGCGGCTCGCGGCGGCGCTGTCGGGCAGCGCCGCCGCCGGCGCCGCCGTCGACGTGGACGCCGCGCTCATGGGCCTCACCGGGGACGTCGTGTCCCGGATGGTGATGAGCCGGCGGTGGACGGGCGGCGGCGAGGGCAGCGACACGGACACGGAGGAGATGCGCGCCGTCGTCGCCGAGACTGCCGAGCTCACCGGCACGTTCAACCTGCAGGACTACATCGGCGTGTTCAAGCACTGGGACGTGCAAGGGTTGGGGAAGCGCATCGACGCTGCCCACCGCAAGTTCGACGCCATGATGGAGAGGATACTGACGGCGAGGGAGGGCGAGAGGCGGCGGCGGCGGGAGGAGGAGGAGGGGGTCGCCGGCGGCGAGGGTGCTAAGGATGTGCTGGACATGCTGTTCGACATGCACGAGGACGAAGACGCCGAGATGCGGCTCACCAGGGATAACATCAAGGCGTTCATGCTGGTACGTGTTGTTTTTTCTTGTACTATATATCCGTATTGCTGATAGCCGGCCTGATAGTGTTATTTAGTGAAACAATATAAATTTCGTAATTGTCAGACGTACTCTTGCGTAGATCCAATCATGCATCGGGTCAAGCGAAAAACGAAGAAAAAATGTCTCCTCCCATGTGATTGATTGGCAGAAACAATGTATCCAACGCTACACTAACATCGAGAGAACTGCTATTTTCAGAAGTAGTAAAAATATTCTTTTTCGTAAAATTGATCATAGTTGAGCATAATTTGACTCCATGCAAAAATTGTTTGGCTAGTTCATTTCGAAGATCAAGCTTTTCCCTAACCCGAACAGAAAACAGGTTGATCATGTCACGTGCATCTCTCTAACAATCTAACCATGTTCAAATAATACATTTGCAGGACATCTTCGCGGCCGGCACGGACACGACGACGATCACGCTGGAGTGGGCCCTCTCGGAGCTGATCAACAACCCATCCGTCCTCCGCCGCGCGCAGGCGGAGCTCGACGCCGTCGTCGGCGCCGCCCGCCTCGCCGACGAGTCGGACATCCCTCACCTCCCCTACCTGCAGGCCATCACCAAGGAGACCCTCCGCCTCCACCCGACGGGCCCGCTGGTGGTGCGGCGCTCCCTGGAGCCCTGCAAGGTGTCCGGCTACGACGTGCCCGCCGGCGCGACGGCATTCGTGAACGTGTGGGCGATCGGGCGCGACGCCGCGAGCTGGGCGCCCGACCCGCTGGCGTTCCGGCCGGAGAGGTTCATGGAGGGGGAGAACGCCGGGACGGACGTGCGCGGGCAGCACTTCCACCTGCTGCCGTTCGGGTCCGGGCGGCGGATCTGCCCCGGCGCGTCGCTGGCGATGCTCGTCGTGCAGGCGGCGCTGGCCGCCATGGTGCAGTGCTTCGAGTGGGAGCCTGTGGGGGGAGCGCCCGTGGACATGGAGGAGGGGCCCGGGCTCACGCTGCCGAGGAAGCGCCCGCTTGTGTGCCACGTCAAGGCGAGGTTTGACCCCATGCCGGCTTGTCTCGCCGCCGATGAGGACGCGGCGGTGGGGGCTGCGGCCGGGAAGTGACGTGCCGTGGCGGTTGGTGTTGTTCGTCGTGTACTCGTGTAGGACGGCTGGGAACCTGGGATTGGGTTCAGGCGGTCAGCTGGTATTTGTTAGCATGAGCTTGATATGAGCTCAATTTGCTCCGGTTTCTGGGTACCTGTTCATTCATAGAAGCGAAATTTCCGTTCAAAAAAAAGCAGAACCTGTGATCTTTGTTGATGTGTAGTGTTAGATTCGAAATTGTTGAAAGTTTTTTCTTTTAAAAAGGTTGAATTAAAAAACAAATTCTGATGCATCAGCTCCGGTCCATCGATGATCGATCGGTTCGAGAGTAGAATGCCAACCTTTTGTCGTTTCAAATGCAGCGGCAGCAACCCTTGTTATAAAATAATACATGAAACAAGATCGAACACGAGACACGATTTAACGTGGAAAAACCCTTGCGGGAAAAAACCACGGAAGTCAATCACTATTGAGGAGAGTTTACAACTAAGGATGATACATGGCTTATCTATCTTGCCTTGTCTTGTCTTGTCTTACCGTCTACATAGGCTTACATATATATAGGCGGCTAACGCACCCGTACTTGGTTGCGTTGCCAAGGTGGGACTAAACTGTGCACTCCTGAGAGAAACCACAGCACAATGGGCCTCCGCTTCGCTCTGGCCCAAGCCTGGCCTATATCGTGGATGTGAATTTGGAACATATCCAACAAACTCCACCTTGTGACAAATTCCATCATGTAGACGAACAATAAACCTCCATATTCAAATCTTGAATACCAATGTCCATCGGACAAATAAGATCACTTGAGTATTCTCCCAACACTTGAGCAAATAACCAATAGGTTCAAACACACACAGCTATCAACAAAGCAGACGAACAATCTGGGCCTTCAACAAATTCATAATCCCAGCAAAAGTCTGAGTCTGTGCAACTGGCCTCGTTAAAATAAATGGCAATAATGCTCAATCATTAAACGTCATAAAGTCGCAATATCACATGTGGTATTAAATAAATATCCAGTGAAGAACTCAATTACTGCTCCATTCAAACACGGTTCAGATGTGGGCATAAATGTGCAACCAACGAAGTATAAACCTCTGCAATAGACCCTGCAGTAGTGCAGTCATGAGTGGACGTCTCCACCTTGAACAATAAATTACTGAATGCTGGCCAGTACAAAACATTATAATATCTATGCAGCAACTCTGAACTAGATCCCTCAACACGAGCAAAGACAACAATAAACGTACTGCTCCCGCAATACAAAACACTGTAGTATCTAGTCAAACAAAACTTCCTCTGTTGCGCTTAGAATCCTCCACCTTGAACTCAATTCGAAGCAAAACCTTCACTTTTAATTAACCAACTTCATTGGAGTAAAAGAAAACCACTAGGCTGGCATGAACGATATTGTCAAAACATCAAGAAGAATTAACTCAAAGTGATCCAATAATAATCCCAATATCTCCTCAAAATCTCAATAGTCTCAGCAGCAGAAATCATATATCATAGAATCCATGTGAAAGAAATAACCAGAAGAAAATAATCTGCAGTAATAATCTAGGTATGTTACTGTGTAAACCTAGCAATAACCTGCAGTCTTGTGTACAACTCCGTGTACGTTCAGCAAAGCTGAGAAAATCTTCTGGTAGCTTGTCGTGGATTGGTCTGGAGCCTCTGGCAAATACGGAAACAGATTCCGTCTTAAACTCCACGTCGATGAGTCTTGTACGAGGTAGCCAATCACAAATTGATCCGGCTGGCGGCACGTGATAAACAAGGACGAAACCCTAATTTTTTTTAACAATCTCGTGCCCAGCTCTGATACCACTTGTTATGAAATAATGCGAAAAACAAGATCGAACACGAGACACGATTTAATGTGGAAAAACCCTTGCGGGAAAAAACCACGGAAGACAATCACTATTGAGGAGAGTTTACAACTAGGGATGATACATGGCTTATCTATCTTGCCTTGTTTTGTCTTGTCTTACCGTCTACATAGGCTTACATATATATAGGCGGCTAACGCACCCGTACTTGGTTGCGTTGCCAAGGTGGGACTAAACTGTGCACTCCTGAGAGAAACCACAGCACAATGGGCCTCCGCTTCGCTCTGGCCCAAGCCTGGCCTATATCGTGGATGTGAATTTGGAACATATCCAACAACCCTTTGGGTTGGTTTGTCAATGGTCATGGACCAATTGTGTGCTTACAGCCGAACAACAGTTCAAAGCTGCCTCGCGGTTTCAACGCCCAATTTTCTACTGCTCCAAATCTCCCGAAAATCACACCGACACTGCTGATGCTGCGTGGTATGCTGACAGCAACGTCAAACAGACATTTTGATTCTTCTAAAAAAGGATGAAGAAACAAGCATTTTATCCTTCTTCAATTACCATCTTCAGATCCCAACGCCATTGGAAACATCACTAAACCCTCATTTCTGGGTATGGTAACATATTACTAGCATGTTGCTAAGCTCTGTTGCACGAATTGTTGTTACCACGACCATTTTGCCTTTGGAGTGGAAAACATCTGATAGGAGATTAAAAAATGCTGGCCTATCATCAAAGCAGGTTTCTATGAGCTGTGTTTAGCTTTTCAAGCTGGAGATGTCTGCCTGAAAAGTATCAATGGCTCTTTTATTACTTTGATACCCAAGGTAGATGGTCCCATGAGAGCATCTGATTTTCGACCAATCTCGTTGCTCAACATTTCCACCAAGATCATCACAAAGCTGTTAGCTAATAGATTACAGAAAGTCATCACAAATCTGGTCCATAAAAATCAATATGGTTTCATTCAGTCTAGGACCATCCAGGATTGTGTAGCTTGGGCTTTTGAGTACTTGCACCTTTGTCATCATTCTAAAAAGCCAATTATTGTTATACTTAAGCTGGATTTTGAAAAAGCTTTTGATAAGATAGAACATGAAAGTATGATACAGATCATGAGAACTAAAGGCTTTGGTACAGCTTGGCTTAGTTGGATGAGGGATATTTTCTTTTCTGGCACATCTTCAGTTCTATTAAATGGAGTTCCAGGTAAAAGATTTTTCTGCAAGAGAGGTGTTAGGCAAGGAGACCCTTTGTCTCCATTATTATTTGTTCTGGCAGCAGATCTTCTGCAAACATTGATAAATAGAGCAAAGGATGATGACACTCTCAAGTTGCTTGTTCCCCTACTGTGTACACAGGACTTTCCAATCATTCAGTATGCTGATGATACCCTTATCATTATGGAAGGATCTCAACCTCAGTTATTGGCTCTCAAATCTATCCTACAGGACTTTTCAGCATCAACAGGACTTAAAGTGAACTACTCCAAATCCATGATGGTGCCCATCAATGTTACTGGTTCTGAAACCCTGGCTCTGGCACAGTCATTTGGGTGCAGCATTGGGACTATGCCCTTCACCTATTTGGGGCTGCCACTCAGTCTTTCTAAACCGAAGGTGGAGGATTTTTGGCCCTTGGTTTCTAGATGTGAGAGGAGACTCATTAGTACCTCAAATTTCCTTTCGCAAGCAGGTCGCCTACAGATAACCAATTCAGTTTTCACCTCCTTGCCGACCTTCTGGATGTGTACTTTTGCTTTGCAGAAAACGGTAGTTAAACATGTGGACAAGTTCAGTAAACATTGTTTGTGGAGAGGAGCAGACATCAATGCAAACACAAGGCCAAAGGCAGCTTGGGAAATGGTTTGCTTACCAAAAGATGAAGGGGGTTTGGGGGTCCTTCGAATGAAAACCCAAAATGAAGCACTTCTTTTGAAAAACCTTCATAAATTCTTCAATAGGGAGGATATTCCCTGGGTTCAGCTAGTTTGGGAGAAATACTATAATAATGACAAATTGCCAAGCCATGTTAAAAAAGGGTCCTTTTGGTGGTGAGACATTCTGAAATTACTGGATACATTTAAAGGAATAGCATCAGTGGACATAAGAGATGGGATGAGTTGTTATCTGTGGCATGATATGTGGGGAGGGAGAGTACCTAGTCAGGCCTATCCAGAATTGTTTTCTTTTGCGAACAAGAAGAATCTCACTATTTATAAGACCTTAAATAATACCTCCATTTTTCAGTTGGTCCATATGCCTTTGTCAGAACAGGCACATAGGCAGCTGGAAGAGTTGCTAGCTTCTTTGGATGACATTCAGCTGACCGCTGAACCTGATCTTTGGACATACATCTGGAACTCCCCGGGTTTCTCTTCATCAAAAGCCTACAAGAGGTTAATTGGAACAATGACAACGCATCCCCTGTTCAAATGGCTGTGGAAAGCCTCCTGCCAGCCCAAGCACCAGGTTTTCTTCTGGTTGCTCCTCAAGGATAGAGTCAGCACTCGAGAAATTCTTAGAAGGAAGCACATGATCTTACCATCGTACAATTGTGTGCTCTGTCAAGGCTCCTTGGAAGAAAATCGGGATCACCTTTTCTTCTTCTGTCCATTTGCCCAGCAGTGCTGGATGATTATTGGATTCCAACCAACCATTGGTGCTGATGCTTTTGATATTCTCAGTTTGTGCAAAATTCATCTTAGTCTGCCTTTCTCTATGGAGGTAATCATCATGTTGTATTGGTGCATTTGGATGGCAAGAAATGACCTCAGTTTTAGAAACTTGGCACCATCGGTTCAGAATTGCAAGGAACTGCTCAAAAGGGAGCTGGGTCTAGTTGCACTACGATCCAGGGATCAGAAAGCTCTCCAAATCTCTCAATGGATAGAAGCCTCTCTGTAATTAAGCTCATTTTCTTTGTTTCCTTTTTTGTGTCCTGAGTTGGGCGTGTGAACTGTTTTTTATGGTTCTTAATATATTATATCCAGAAGGGTAACCCCCTCCTGTTTCATCAAAAAAAAAAATCTGATAGGAGATTCAGAGAAATGTATGTAATCGGCTATTCAGCTTGTATTATCGGCTGAAAATTTCGTGCTCCAAAGCATGCTGTCATCCTTATGCTTCAGACAAACATAGTTACACAGGAATGCTTTCAAATCTCAACCTAGGCGCTGAAATCCTGAATCTTATCAGCTCACACACTAAATGTTTAAATAAATGAAATCAATACTTTAAACTAGATGCTCATTTAACATATATCGTAAACCAGATAAAACTTTGCTCTACGAAGATGTCTTCATGACAATCAGATGCCAGTGAGCCCATTATCACACATAACAAGGATCTCCAGCCCTGATAGGATTGCAAGGCTTCCCGATGGCTCTCAGGTTACTGCAAAAGTTGGAGCCTAATGAGCTGACTGCAGTAGTATGATCCATGTTTGTACCAAGTATCATGGTATAGGACCAGTTATCCTATTGCCGCGTAGTGTCAACTCGGTAAGATTTGAAAGCTTGCTCATGTCTGCTGGCAATGGACCGCTGAGCTGGTTGTTCTCTGCTTTGAAGACCTTCAGCCCTATCGGCAAGGACAGGATGGGTCCAGAGAAACGGTTGTTATGGAGCAATAAGTAGTTGAGCAGGGTATATTTACCAAGGTTCGCCGGGAGCTTACCGGAGAAGCTGTTGTTGTAGGCGTAGATTGTCATGAGCTTCTCATTAGTGAAGAGGGTCTCAGAGAGAGGGCCAGAGAGGTAGTTGTTGGACACACCGAGAAATCCCAACAGCGAGTGCTTACCAAGCTCTGGCGGGAGTTCGCCAGAGAGCTGGTTGTTAGATATCCAGATGATTTCGAGCTGAGGGAGCAGCCCGATGCTCGCTGGAATCTGTCCGGTGAACCGATTTCTGAAGAGAGACATGAACTCCAGTTTCTTAAGTTTATCGAAGGCTTCCGGGATCTTTCCAATAAGATGATTCCGCGACACGTCGAGCCAAACCAAGTTCACTGCCGTGACATCACTCGTTAGCTCGCCAGAGAGAGCATTGCCTTTCAGATCGACGTACTCAAGCTTCCGGTGCTGCCACACCCACGCTGGGATTGAACCAGTGAGGTTGTTCCACGCCATGGCGAGCTGCGTGAGCTCCGTTAGTTTGGCGAAGGCCTCGGGAATCTCCCCAGCTAGGTTCATTTTGTCCATCCAGAGATAGGTCAGTTTGGTGAGCTTGACGAACTCCGTGGGCACGGGCGCCGGCGTAAACACGTTGTCGGCCAGCGTGAGGATCTCGAGCGCATCAAGCCTGCTTATCTCGGCCGCAGGATACTCGCCTGTGAAGCTGTTGTTGTCGAGGAGCAGGGACTTGAGCGCCGGAAACCTCGTCACCATGGCTGGCACTGTGCCTTCAAAGTAGTTGGAAGAGATGTTGAGGTGCTCCATCAACGGTGACAAGCCACCCATGTCGGCTGGGAGTGCTCCCTTGAAGGCGTTGTTGGAGACGTCAAGGAAGCGGAGCTGGGCGCAGGATTTGAGCGCTGCGGCAGGGAAGGCGCCGGTGAGGTTGTTGTAGGAGAGGTCGAGGTGGGTGAGGTTCTTGAGCGTGCACACCGACGCCGGAACCGGACCGGTGAGGTGCAGGCGCCGTAAAGATAGCTCCATGACAATTCCGCCGTCGGCGGCACACCTGACGCCCTCCCAGCTGCAGTGGCCGCTGGCGGCAGGGTCCCACGATTCGAGCTACGGGGGGTTGCCCCAGTCATGCTTGACGGCGAGCAGCGTCTCGCGGTCGCCAGTGGCTGGGTGATCGGACCTGCACTTGCAGCCGAGTAGGATGGATAAGATGACGACGACAGGGAGACAGCAGGTGTTGGATCGTGCCATTGTTCTTCGCGGGAAGCGTTGCTTGCTTCGTGAGCACGAGCGGCGAGCTTAGGCAGCTCAGTTTTTTTTTGGACAGCTTAGGCAGCTCAGGTGGGGACGAGGTATATAGTGGAGCGCGACTGGGGTGCGAGTGCGACTGTTACGTCCAAGGGTCAAGTCTTGTGTTCTATCATGTGGACAGGTCAACGGTCTACGCGTACTAATCAACTTTGGGTGTTATTCAAACATAATTACGCTGAAGTTTCTTGTGGATTGGAATGTTATGCTCATTTTGTTTGTTAGTGGCGAGTTGGTGACTGACGAGCAGTTATTGCGGTGCATTTACGCCGTTAGAAATCCATTCGGCAGAAGATCAATCTATCAGCAAATTAGAGCCCCCCGAGAGGCCCCCGCATCGCCCTCCTCGGCCGGCTCGGGCGGCGGAACCCTAGCCACCGCCACCCGCCTCCCCTCCCTCTCGTCTCAGCCCCACCGTCGCCGGAGGGGACCGCCGGAAGTCTGCGCGACCCCTAGGAAGGCGGCGGCGGGATCTCTCGCCATGAAGGTCGCCTGCCCGCTGGATCTGGGAGGCGGCGACGACGACCATCAACATCACCGTGCGGCGGCGGCGGTGGCTTCACCGGGCGGCGGTGACCATCAACACCACCGTGCGGTGGCGGCGGCCACGCGCACGGCGGCCTGCCTGCGGCGGCGCTTGGGACGGCGAACTGCCGGTCGGGGCTGGCTCAGTCCAGATCCCGACCGGCGGAGGCGGCGCCCTCCAGGGTGCGCTATCTCATCGTCTCCGGCGGCCTTTGGGGGCGGGGGCGGCATGCAGGCCGACTCCCCTCCGCTGATGGCTCAGTTCCAGATCCCGGTCGGCGGGGACGCTCGTCCTCCCGGGTGCGCTCCCTCATCGTCTCCTTCGGCCTTTGGGGGCGGCGGAGGCATGGTGGCCGGCTCCCCTTAGCTTCCTGCTGGTGCGGCGGCACGGTGATATTGGCTAGATCCAGATCCCGGCCGGCCGCTTCCTCGTGCGCCTTTGGGGGCGGGGACGGCAATGAAGGCGGTGATGTCCGACATGGCAACGGCGGCAGCGGCTGGGGAGGCAGGACGTTTTTCCGGTCGGTGTCGGCCTCTCTTTACGCGTTTATGCTCGAATTGGATTGCAGTCTTGTAGGTCATCAGACGAAAGTCATTCCCGGGACACCGGTGCCGACAACGACGACGTCACGCAACGTCGTTCTCCCTGTTTAGGGCGTTGTTGAGATGCTCCTTGCTAGTGAACTTCGGGTGAAAACTCAATTCCGGCTCACCGGTGGGGCGGTGGCGTCATCTTTGACGTCGTTTCCTTGTTGAAGGCACCCCCTTTAGGTCCATTTCATACCGTTTCGCCTTCCCTTTTTGGCGTTGCTAGGCATCGTCGTGGTGTTGGCAACTTGACGGAGTGAATGCGTAGAGGTTACTGCTTTGTGGTCGTGGTCAAGTATGAATTAGTCCGTCATCAAGTTTCTAAGTAGACGAAGATGGTGATGGTTTGGTGCAAGATAGAAGCAAGGGAGGAGAAGAAGATTGAGGCTTAGTCTTCTAGTTTTTTTCTTTTTTTATAGCTTTCATCTTGTGTTTGTGAGCTCTCGTTGTTGAGGATTAGAGTCTAAGAACTCTCTGTAACATTTGGCTATATATGTCCACTTGTGGATAGAGAGGCCGGATTTTATCCTTTATCTAAAATTTACTCCGTTAAGAGTAATTACATTAATCGCTGAATTTATGAAATGGAGGATCTAATAATTAGATTTAGTAGTAGTTTATTTACAGAAAGGCTTTAGACTTGATCTGTCTCGATGTACATAAAGTAGTAGATTCGAAAAGGTTGAATTAATAAAATTTCTGACGCATCAGCAAAGTGCCAACATTGTGATCTTAAATTCTGATGGCCCGTATAGTACATGCACTTCGGAAGTGCTGAACTCTTTGTTCCTGGGTTGAATTTGTCACGAGCCGATCTTTCCAAAAATTAAAATAAAAGACAGGTCATGGGCCAACGGCCCTCAAAGCACAAAAAGTCTGTTCAAAGCTGCCCCCTTCTGTATCAATTTTCTACTTAAATCAATTAGAATCGAATCATACCTCTGGCTGACAGCAGCGTTAAACAGATATTTTGATTCTTCTAGAAAACATTAAGAAGAAAAACACTTGATCCATTACCATCTTATATAGACCTTAATACCGTTGGAAACATCACTAAACCCTTATCTTTCTTGGCACGGTAACATACTACTGAGATGTTGCTAAGCTGTGATCCAGGAATGGTTATTACCGTTGGCCAGAAATGTATGTGCCTTTGGAGTCGAAAACATCTGTCAGGAGTCCAGGAGATTCAGATAAATTTGTGATCAGCTTATTTTATCCGTGAGGTTGCCGAGCGCCTCCGGAATCTCACCGACTAGGTTCATGTCGGCTATCCAGAGATTTGTCAGCTTGGTGAGCTTGACGAATTTTGGCGGCATGGGAGCCGTCGTGAACCCATTGAAGGCTAACATGAAGCCCCGGGATGTCGCTTATCTCGGCAGCAGGGTACGTGCCGGTGAAGCTGTTGCCGTGGAGCAGCAGTGACTTGAGAGCTCTGAGCCGTGCCACCGCGGCCGGCATGGCGCCACCGAACTGCACAGCATATATATATATATATATATATATATGCAAATTGCAAACACACCAGTCCAGCGGCATTATTCAAACTTAACTGGTTGAACATGCACGCGCCGCCGATCCCAAGACGATCGATCAACCAACCGTTCCCTGGCCGACCACCACGTCCACTACGTCTCGCAGATGTGAAAGGGATTGGGCGGTTGGGCCGCGTAAGACACCTGGTTCGGCGCGCGCCATGACATCGTCGAAACGTGCCCCGGCGCCTGGACATCCCCTTGGATCCGACACCTTCCCAACGGTACCCAATACCACTCTGGGATGGTATATGGTATAGACATGGAGTAATTTAGTAATTGCGACTACCCGTCGCCGGTCGCCGTACAGAGACAAGAGATAGACGTCGGAAAAATGAGAAACAGAGGGAAATGAAAAAGATTGAGAGGGAAATGAAACGGCAGGTCAGTAAATTTGAATGATCGAATGAAAAAAATTACTTAATTACATTAATTACAGTGATGTCATTTATATTTCTTCCAATAATACCCTTATACTACCTATATCACTCACCATATACTACCTATACCACTGGTCCACGTTATAATGGTATATAATTTTTCTCAACTAATCAGAAGTTTATATACTGCTCCTTTTTAATCAGTGGTATTGGGTACCGTAAAAGACCTCTACGTACCGGAGGGGGAGAACGCTGGGATGGACGTGCACGGGAAGCACTTCCAATTCCGCCTGCTGCCATTCGGAGGAGCTGAGGGCGGCCGGCGGCGGATCGGATCTGCTGCCCCGGCGCGGCGCGCACGTCGCTGACCATGCTGCATGCTGGTGGGGTGGGTGCAGCAGGCGGCGCCCGCCGCCATGGTACATTGCTTCGAGTGGGTGCCACCCGGCCCGTACGTGGACATGGAGGCAGGAGGGATCCCGGGCTCATCCTGCCGAGGAAGCACCCCCTGGGTGTTGCTTGATCTCTCGTCCTTGCAACGGGCCGCGCGCTAGTTTTCTAACAGAACGGAAAGCTCAAATGCAGACCCGTTCTTGGGTTGGTTCGTCAATGTTCATGGGCCGATCTTTCAAAATAGAGCCACGGGCCAATGGTGCTTACAGGCCGACAACAACCAGTTCAAATCCGGGCTCTGTTTCGCCGTCATTTGGCCCAACGTTTTACTGCTCCAATCTCTCAAAGAATCACAAAGCGGCTGAGTGGTGGCCTGACAAACTAACATTTTAATTCTTCTAGAAAAAGGACGAAGAAACAAGCAATTGATCCTTCTTGAGTTGCCGTACGTATTATAGACCTTAATACCAATGGAAACATCACTAAACCCTCTTTTCTTGGATCGGTACCATACCAGTAACATGTTGTTAAGCTCAAACCCACGAATTGTTGCTACCATTATCATTCGCCTTTGTATCGGGAAACATCTGATATGACTATATGAGGTTCACATAAATTTATGCAACCAGCTATTTAGCTTGTGTATTGTCCCCTAAAAAATTCGTGGCAAATTATTGAGCTTCACAGCATGCTGTATTGCTGTCATCCTTATTCTTCGGACAAACATAGTTACACAGGAACACTGTCGAATCTCGAACTAGGTGCTGAAACTTATCAGCTCAGACACTAAACATTCAAATAAAGGAAATCAGTAATTTGACTCTTCTAGACGAGGATGATTCAAATAAAGGAAATCCGATGAAGAAATACGGAGAAAACTTTGCTCTCTGAAGACGTGTTCATCAGAATCAGAGGCCAGTGAGCTCATCATCACACGGATCAAGGGTCTTCGACGCCAAATAGGACCGCAAGGCTTCCGACAACATTGTGCCTGAGATCAGGTTGCTGCTAAGTTTGAGGCTAATGAGCTGGCTGCAGCAGTACAATCCATGTTTGTAGGATCTAATTAGTCCCCTTCCTGCCGTACTTACGGGGTTGTTCCCGGCGACTCATTAGATCCTACAAACCACTGGATACTTGTACTTGTTACTAAATTACCCTTAATAATTTCTTGCTTATACTATATACCACTGGATAGTAGTATAGAGTACTGTAAAAGACCTCTCATGGTATGGGACCAGTTATCCTGTTGCCGCGCAGTGTCAACTCGGTAAGATTGGAAAGCTTGCTCATGTCTGCAGGCAATGGGCCGCTGAGCTGGTTGTTCTCTGCTTTGAACACTTTCAGCCCTATCGGCAAGGATGTCGGGATGGGTCCAGAGAAACGGTTGTTATGAAGCAATAGGTATTCGAGGAGGATACAGTTACCAAGGTTTGCCGGAAGATTACCAGAGAAGTTGTTGTTGGAGACGCTGATTCCCCTGAGCTTCCCACTAGTGCAGAGGGTCTCTAGCAGAGGGCCAAAGAGGTGGTTGTTGGATACATCGAGGATAGTCAACAATGAGTGCTTACCAAGGTCTGACGGGAGTTCGCCAAAGAGGTGGTTGTTGGACACATCGAGGAAAACCAACAGTGATTGCTTACCAAGCTCCGGCGGAAGTTTGCCAGAGAAGTGGTTGTTGGACACATCGAGAAAAGTCAACAGTGAGTGCTTACCGAGCTCTCGTGGGAGCTCGCCGGAGAGCTGGTTGTTGGACACATCGAGGAGAGTCAACAGTGAGTGCTTACCAAGCTCTAGCGGGAGTTCGCCAGAGAGTTGGTTGTCAGATATCCTGATTCTTTCGAGCTGAGGGAGCAACCCGATGCTCGTGGAATCTGACCGGTGAACTGGTTTCTGGAGAGAGTCATGAACTTCAGTTTCTTAAGTTTACCCATGGCTTCTGGGATCTTTCCAATGAGCCGATTCGACGATACATCGAGCCAAACCAAGTTCACCGCCATCACATCACTCGTTAGTTCGCCAGAGAGAGCGTTGTCGTTCAGGTAGACGTACTCAAGCTTCCGGTGCTGCCACACCCATGCGTGGATTGAACCGGTGAGATTGTTCGACAACATGGAGAGATCCATGAGCTCCGTGAGGCTGGCGAACGCCTCCGGAATCTCCCCAATGATGTTCATGTCAAGCATCCAAAGAACTTTCAGCTTGGTCAGCTTGGCGAATTCTGTCGGCACGGGAGCTGCCGCGAAGTCATTGTAGCCCAGCATGAGGCACTCGAGTCCACCAAGCTCGCTTATCTCGGCAGCAGGGTACGCTCCTGTGAAGCGGTTGCTACCGAGCAGCAGCAACCTGAGCGCCGAGAGCTGCGCCACAGCGGCCGGCACGGCGCCGTCGAAGCTGTTCCACGACAGGTCAAGGTCCTCCATCATTGGCGACAAGCGATCAATGTCGGCCGGGAGAACTCCAGTGAATGCGTTGTTGGAAATGTCGAGGAAGCGGAGCTGGGAGCAGACGTAGAGCACGGCGGCGGGAAAGGCGCCGGTGAGGTTGTTGTAGGGTAGGTCGAGGCCGGTGAGGTTCTTGAGCTCGCACACGGACGCCGGGACCGAGCCGGCGAGGTCCAAGCCCGATAAAGAAAGCTCTGTAACAACTCCGCTGGCATTGTCGGCGCACGTGACGCCCTCCCAGCTGCAGTGGTCTGCGGTGGCGGGGTCCCACGATGCGAGCTAGCTGCTGCCTCCAGTAGTTTCTCACAGCGAGCAGCGTGACGCGGTCGCCGGCTGGTGCAGGCTTGGAGCTGCACTCGCGACCGAGGAGGAAGAAGACGATTAGGATGGAAAAATGACTGGGGCTGGGTCGAGCTCGAGCCATTGTTTCTCACGGGGCGCTTGGTGCGAGCATGTACAAGCGGCGAGCTTTAATTATTAGTGTGGGGAGGGGATCGGAGTGGAACGAATGATGACGACTGGAGTGCGGAACGCGACTTGAGTCAGCGAGTCAACCGTCGTTCTACTTACGGGTCAACGGTGGACATGGCTTGCTGTGGATCTTATCCCAGGTCACACGCACGTCTAGATGCACCGGCTTCATGTGTTTTCTTACATCAGCCACTAGCCCACTATCCGCTCGGCCCTCGTTTCTCGCGCACGTACTCTTGAGTGTATAAAAAGACTAATGACACTGAACACATTAACATATATGTTTAGGCTTTCTTATATGTTTAGGCTTGATCGTCATATATCTTCTTCATAAATGCTACAATTACTTGCCCACATCATCCATCCTCCCCGGGTTGGAAATAAGAACTCTCACCTCAAGGTCAAGCTAATTTTCCCTAGATCGGTAAAGTGCCAGCTTACTGTACGATCAACAGGGTCAAGATAAGTGTACTCCCTGCATATCTGATAAGGAAGACGTTCTGACGTTCGCTTCGATTGCGTAAAGAACGCCGTTCTGGACTTCTGGTCTCAGGTGGGTGATTTTGGACGTGTTTGCCCTTCCTTAATTATCGTCGTCCGCTGCGCTCGTTTCTCACCTACCGCGCTGATGGACCGCTCCACCGCCGGCACATCGCTACTCCCGTGCGCCGGCCTCTGGAACTCCCACTCGAGCGCCATGGAGTTCATGCGGGAGGATCGAGCTTGTTGTTGCCGGGCTCGGAGACGACGGCGGTGTCAGACCATGCAAAAATACGTGAACAGCAAAATTAAGCCCACCAAGAGTCGAACCTACAACCTGTTACCTAGGGGATCATTAATTGTGCTAACCAGTTCAAGCTGTAGTTGCATGTGGTATAGGAGTATCCCGATCCAATTTAATAAGGATAAATAGAAAAAATTCTACAAACTTAATCACTTCTTACTATGGTATTTCTGTTCTAAACGTCTTCCTTTTCAGTTACCAAGGGAGTACGTCGTTTTGCATTTCTCGGATAAGAGATGTACAGCTACAATTTTAATTTATCACGGCACGCAGCCTGAGTGGCTGGCAGAGGAAACTAATCAGCTCATCTCGTGTCCAGAGGCGACATATGGTCGAGCGCGAGGGGCCATGGCCGTATAACTGATGCCGACGAGGGCATGTCCACAGGCGACAAGTTCTTTTACGGTCTTAAATTAGCTTATTCCTTCCTCGTCTCGTGGTGTGTACAGTACTTGTATGTGTGGCCGGGCATTCCGACCCGTGCGGTGTACGTGCCGCCTCCATCCGGTTCCGGTGCACGGCCTGGCCGTCCGTCGTCGTCACGCGCCTCTACGCACCCTCGAGATCGAAACACTGCACGCTGCCCGTTTCTCCTGAGCTGTGGGCGCGGGGGATAAATGATAGCCTCGAAACGTGTGTGTCATCGCAGTGGGGCGTACCGTAGGCGCGTAGCACGGGTGGTGGCCGCTGACGGTGCCTCGCGCGCGCGCGAGGTGATGGCGGCGGTGGTGGCGGGGAGCATGCACCACGCCACTCTCGCTGGGAAGATGGCGCCGGCGGTGGACGCGCTCCACGAGTGCCAGCGCGCCGCCGGCTCCGGCTACCTCTCCGCCTTCCCCGCCTCCTTCTACTACACCATCCACAAGATCATGGAGGGCCTCCTGGACCAGCACGTAGTGGCGGGCAACGGCAAGGCGCTAGGGATGGCGGTCGCCATATGGCCCACTACTTCGGCGCCGGCCGCGTCAGCAACGTCATCTGAAGGTACAGCATTGAGCGCCACTGGGCGTCGCTCAACGAGGAGACCGGTGGGACGAATGACATGCTCTACCAGCTCTACACCATCAAGTGGCGGAGCCAAGATTGGGAGTTAGGGGGGCTTAGTTCTTCTTTCAAGTCTTTTCTTCATTATTTTCTTCCTCTTTTTCTTTATTCCCCTTATATTTCTCCTTCAATTTCAGTGGTGTTTTGGGCAGTAAGGGGGGCTAGAGCCCCCCTATCCCCCCGTAGATTCGCCACCTACTATCAGCCTTCTTTCCATTTCTCTTGGAAAACATTCACAAGAGATTCAGAGTGATGTGTATGGTTGCTGCTAATATCTCTTTGTGCAGAACGATAAGAGGCATCTGGTGCTCGCCCATCTTTTCGACAAGCGATGCTTCCTGAGGATGCTTGCCGTCCAGGTTTGAATCCTGAACAGCTCAATTCCTTTCTGTCCTTCTGTGCTTTTCTACTGCATTTTCAGAACAACTTTATACGATTTTTCTTTAGTTACTACTAAGCGCAATAACTTGTTGTTTATTTAATAATTTTACCACGAAAATACATTTCTGAACATTGCATTTTTTTATCCCCATCGTTTTTCTTTTAGGCTGACAGTATTTCGGACTTCCACGCCAACCCAACACACATATTCCAGTTGTCGTCGGCAGGCAAATGCGATATGAAGTTACAGGTGATCCGATTTAAAAGATAATTCAAGTATTGCACATCAATTTATTAGGGAAAAACAACTTGAAAAGGTTGTAAACTAGGAGAGATTTCCTCCGAACATGATAATTCCAATTCTGAAAAGAGTAAATTGCACCCACCATGCAACAACTTGTATGATTGTATCGCTTTGGTCCAATAAGTTGCAAAATATGTAAACACATACACGAACTTGTCAATTATGTGCATCTACTGTCAAATGTATGCCATAGAGCCTATTTTACCATGGTGGCATGCCACATAGACTATTGTTTGGGTCACATGTATTAATTTTGAGGTGGTGAAGGACAAAATACAAAGTTGATGACTGATGCAACTTCTAGGTTTAAGCTGACCATGAGCCTAGCTCAAAAAAGAGGACATTGCAACATTCTTCGTGTACACAGTGAATTCTTCCCATGCTTATGTAACTGGTGGCACATCTGTTGATGAATTCTGCTAATGCATTGTAACGGTTTTATTTTTGTTTCAGACTTGCTATCTCTACAATTCAAAGATGATTTTTTGCCAGGTCTGATACAAAGTGTTTATCTAAAAATCTGAAAACTGAGACACGGGACGCATAACTTACAACATGCTCAAGGTGGTTCAATTCTTTATGCTCACAGGTTGAATTTTCTCTTGTTTAGATAATTTAACAACATTTTTCATGAATAGAGATAAGTTACAATTTACTCCCTCCTTTTGCTTTTATAAGATGCACACGTATATCGAGATTCAAACTTTACAAACTTTAACCAATAATTTAAGCAATAAAGTTTATTTTTTATAGTGCAGGTTTGGTATAATAAAGAGTATTTTCTAATGATTACAAATTTATAATCATAATATTATAAGATAAAATAAATGAATGGTCAAAGTAAAATTTAGAAGACCATGCCGTGTCGAGTGGTGCCTTATAAAAGCAAAAGAAAGGAGTATGCAACAATGCCTGCAGGTTTTGCGCCATCTTTTCAGATGGATGAAGGAGATTGTTTTTTTTGAACTGAGAACGTCAAAGAGTTATGGCATAATTTTTATTAAAATAAGGAAGAAAATAATATAAAACAAAATTAGAGTCAGAACAAATAAGGTATGAAGGATATTGTGTATGCGGAATACTATGAACGAGCACTGATGAACAGCGTGCTGAGCATCCAGATAGGCAGAGATCCTAGAGTGATGATCTACATGCTGCCCCAGGGCCCTGAGAGCTCATAGGTAAAGGCCTACCACAAATGGGTAATTCCATATGGTTCGTTTTGGTCAATTCATAATTGGAGAACATGTGGTTACCAATCTTTCAAAAGTAGTGTGTGTGGGGGGGGGGGGGGGGGGGGGGGCTAGAGCCCCCCTGCTGCTATGTTATTTTCTGCTTCCACCTACAACTACCCTCTTTGATCCGAGACAAAATCTAGGTGACCATGAGCCTAGCTCATGAAACATGACATTGCAATATTCTTCGTGGACACAATGAATTCTTCCCATGCATATGTAACTGGTGGCACATCTGTTGATGAATTTTGGTAATGCATTGTAATGGTTTTATTTTTGTTTCAGATTTGCCATCTCTACAATTCTAAGATGGTTTTTGTTAAGTCCGATCCAAAGAGTTTAGCTAAAAATCTGAAAACTGAGACACACTGTACGCACAACTTACAACATGATCAAGGTGGTTCACCTGTTCATACTCACAAACTTCTACTTGAATTTTCTCTTGTTTAGATAATTTAACAATATTTTTCATGACTAGAGACATGTTGCAGCAATGCCTGCAGGTTTTGCGCCATCTTTTGAGATGGACCAAGGAGATTATTTTTTGAACAGAACTGAAGGAAGAACGTGCTAAGCATCCAGAGAGGTAGAGATCCCGGTGTGATGATCTACATGATGCCCAGGGCCCTGCTCGCTCACAAGCAAAGGGATACCACAAATGGGGAATTCTGTATGGTTCATTTTGTTGTTGCTATGGCATTGGTAAGTGAGAATTCCAACTTTTCGAACCCGACAATGGGGATGTAAAGTTTTGAATTGTGCGGTTTGAGTTTGCAGGGATAGAATTTCTCCAAACTGGGGGATTCCATCTACTTTGATGAGAAAGCCGAGAGACTCTGCCCAATACTAATGAGACTGATACCTGGAGCTATATATGGAATAGTCCCTGTTTCACTGCAGCAAAGGCTTATAAGACTTTAACAGGGCAGAGGGAGGTTCATCCTGCTTTTAGATGGCTTTGGAAATCTTCTTGTCAGCCAACTCATAGAGTATTTTTCTGGTTGCTGCTTCAGGACAGGCTTAACACAAGAGGGTTGCTTAAAAGGAAAAATATGGTACTTCCTTCGTATGACTGTGTGCATTGCAACAATTCTGTTGAGGAAACTCTGCAACATCTTTTTCTCGATTGCTCTTTTGCACGAAACTGCTGGGCTAAGTTGCACTTGGAAATAGCAAACCCTTCGGACCCTCACCGAACTCTAGAAGTTTTCAAGCAACAGTTGGGAGTTCCCTTCTTTATGGAGATAATTATCTTGATGAGTTGGAGCATTTGGATGTCCAGGAACGATCTGATCTTCGAAAATGTTCAACCAAATGAGGAGGCCGTTTGGTTCTTTTTCAAGAAGGTGTTTGCGCAGCTTATGCTTCGAGCAAAAACTAGTTACTTTCCCCTTATTGAACAATGGAGAGACTCTCTTCTGTAATGCTTTGTTTGTAACTCTTTGGTTCTTTTCTTTTTCTAATATAATTAATCAGTAGGGGAATTCCCCTCCCGTTTCTTCAAAAAAAAAAAGAAAGCCGAGAGACCAGCACTGCTACGCCCTTGGAGTATCTTTGAAATATTGGCTGCACTCATTCTATGGAGACATCGGAATTTAAATTTTTTAAGGATGAAAGTCTGACTGTTAATTGAAACTTCAGATGATCGGCCGGAGTACGCGACTATCCAAGCTGGTCTGTTTGGGTTGTTCCTCCTCGCTGCCCTCAACATCGGAGACTGGGACACCAAGACCGGCGGCACCACGGCTGCCATTTCAGACTAGATCACCCTCATCCCTCTCTGAAGTCTGACTCCCAGCTGACTCTCGTGCAAGAATCCAGTGGCAAGGCTTTCGTGCTCTTCACCGTTAATGGCTCCCTGAAGATGCAGGCACGGCCCAAGGACAGCAGTGGCACCGACGTTTCCGGCCACGTGACATTCAGACTCATCACCTAGGGCGGTTGTGGTGCCACAGTGAATTCCATAGCCTCCATGATGCTAGAGCCATTCGACATGCCGTGGATGGTGGTCACAGACAAGCTCACAGTGTCCGTGGAGAAGAGCTTGGGAGGTCTGCTTGATGTCACGCGGGGGCTCGACGGGAGCCCAGGCTCGGTGTTCCTCCAGCTCAGGGCCAGTCCGGGGTGCTTCTTAGTCGCCAGTGGCGATAAGGTCCAGATCGGCTGTGGCAGCGACCGGAAGTGCGGCGACATCGATGGCAAGCTTCGCAAGGGCCGAGCCGCTGCGACGGTACCACCAGATGAGATTCACCGCCAGTGGATTGCAGAGGAACTTCCTCGTGTAGGCATTAAGGGACGAACACCATCCGCTACAACCTCGGAGCATGACAACCAGCGCCCCCCCCCCCCCAGTATGCAAGGAGACTCAATGACAAATGAGAGGAAAAGAGGAGGAAAGGGTACATCGGACATTTGACTTCTTTTACAATTCCAATAAAATAGGTGAAGCCATTTTGCAAAAAAAAAAATGAAATAGTTAGCTTCACCAGAGAAGCCATTTCACCGGAATGCAACAACGGAGCCATTTTCGATGGGGCCAGACCCTGCACCTTACAGGCTAGAAAAGAAACTATAAAAGGAAAACCAAATGAAACATTTCCCTTGACTGAAGAATAGACTTTCTGTAACCGTATACCGTACAGTAGGACTTGGGTCATTCAATTCTTCACAGCATGCTGTCCGTGTGACGAAAGACGGCGGAAGAAGTTGCTGGGCACGGTGGGCAGGCTGCTCTGAAACCTCAGGTGCGACAACACATAGAGGCCAACACCCAGAACGGCGTGATGTAGAGCACATGGCTCTAAAATTTCGGTAATTTTGTTGGTGACCAGAAGAAACAAATCCGAAATTTACTATTACACTTGTGTATATGTTTTATTGTAAATATAGTACTTTAGACTTACATTTTCCATTGTTTGTCTTGCATATTTACCAACTTAATAGTTATATAGCCATGAATCATACTAATCATTTGTTTAGAAAAAAACTTTAGAAAATCACATGATTTGGCAAAGAATAAATATATTTTGGCAATTTTTTTCTGAAATTTTGCGAATTTCGGTGGTGATCGAAAAAATTTGTAGCTCTAAACTTTCGGTAATTCATAAATTTCGGTAATGGCTACTCACATTTTTTCTAGATTTATTCTAAAACATATGGTGCTCTGGATTTGTATTCATTTTATCCCCTATGAGTAGCAACTCCCCAGTCCCCACATATAGAAATTACATTTTCCAGTTAATATGGGGGCACCTTGTACTACATTCATCCAGTCCCGGAAAGCAAGCATCTTTATGCTTGACGCAACACCAGCAGTCAGCCTTACTATATCGTCCTCTGCAATCAGAAGGGTAGCACACCTTCTGGTTACCACTTCCATACATGACTGCTCCGCCTATTTTTCAGGCATGAAAAGTAAATCTGTCAAGGTACATACATACGCAGAAATGACTGTAAAATAGGCATAAATTCGGTTATGAAAATAAACATCCATTAGTGTCCCTCTTAGTTCATCTTAAATAAGAAAGCAAGAGATCTTAGCAATATGTATGGATGTGGAGAAACATATCAGATACTCTGTAGTAATCAAGTTTGGAAGACATTGGAAACAGCAAGTTTTTGATCTATTTCGCTTACATTCCGTATGAATGGAAAAGCATCCGAGGAGAACCAAGGAAATCAGCACTAGTGCGCCATTGTGCATTGTGTGTTTCTCCATACTGTAAAGAACGAAATGCTTCTTGTATGTTCTTGGGAGATGTGTTCTGCTAGAAGCGATGCATTGACACACATATATAGGGTTCGTATATATAGGACAAATAGACTCTATGCATGTATGATAATTAGCAGAAATTGGTCACTGCCAGGCTAGTAATGAATGCAGTCCTTTTAAAGTTAATTACATCTTACTCGCAAAAAGTTAATTACATCTAATTATACCTTTGATTTTAAAATCGGGTCCATGTTGCCAAAATAATTCCATTGGTCTTATGGATTGATTTGCTTGTTTAAATTTTGTTTGACGCATATAAAGGCATTACCACCAGCCTTTAAATCATACGTATATGTCAATTTGCTGTTTTAAGAGCATATGTTAGCTACTGTTTATTGGGCTAATTTCACTTTCCCTTGCTAAATCCTCTTAAAATGACATCCAAATTGGCTTGTTCTAATTTAAGCACCTTATATATTTAGAATTATCTTAATCAAAAGCCGATTACGGTCAAAAGAAATCACTTTCTCCCTTTCAGCATCCTCACAAGGGGTTTCCTATCCATCTCCTACAAGATGGTTAAGCTATGTAACTTTTAGCGCACTAGCCACATCTAGTCTAACCAATGTAAGATTGGCTTGCCCACTAGACCCACTTTCACGTCATCAAAGTTATATGGTTGGCTTGCTCCCCGACCTCATCTTAACTATTCATACTCAAACATAGGAATGACATTAAGCTAAGTTCTTACGGAAGATTTTTTTCGTCCTCAAACCGTCCTCGCAAGGGTAGACATGAGTATTTCCGTCCTGGTTTGGCCAACATGTCTCAGTTCTACTAGGCACAACAAAAGGTGTGTCCAGAGAAAATTGATCCGTGAGAAGAAGATGGCATGGGATCTGTCGCAAAGATGACCCAAAAAAAAACCCAAACATTTGAAGCATATCATCACCCTTGTTCATAAGACAGACATAGTTACACCTGTGAACTTTATCAAAGGAGATCTTAGGGTGCCCAAACTTAACACCTCACACACTAGGAAATAAATTAAGAAATCAAAAAAGAAACGAAACATTCTCGATCTTGACCGAAGAACAGAGCATTCTGCAAGCGTAGTACTCATTCAAATCTTCAGAGCATGCTGTCGGCGCGCGAGGGCAGGCGCCGGAAGAAGTTGCTGGGCACGGCGGGCAGCCTGCTCCTGAACCTGGGGTGGCGCAGCACGTAGAGCCCCGCGACGAGCGCCACCACCTTGAACGGCGTCACGTAGAGCACCACCGCGGCGAGGAGGCAGAAGATGACGAAGAGGCACGTCGCCCTCGGGTCCCTCCAGCTGAGCAGCGACTGCAGCCTCTCCCCCTGCGTGGCCATGTCCCCGACCACCGTCTGTATCCTCCCGGCCACGCTCCTCAGCCTGTCGTACCTCATGTACACCACGTCCTGCTGCCTCGACGTCGGGAACGTGTCGAACTCCTCGTCCAGCTCGTCGGGGTGCGCCGCCTCCGCCCACGACATCTTCGTGTCCATGTGCGGCGGGTGGCGCGGCCGCCGCCGGTAGTTCCAGAGCCCGATGAGGAACATGTAGAGGAACACCGTGGGGAGGATCAGCTCCGGGTACCACACCAGGATGAGCAGCAGCACGTGCACGAGCGCCGTCGTCGCCGCGTTCCTCCACCTGCACACGTCGGAGAACCACCGCGCCGCCGCCGCCGCGCCGGAGAAGAGCGAGACGGCGCGGAAGAAGTTGGCCTTGCTCCGCCGCATGCTCCACATGTGGGACTCCACGTCCAGCATGTACTCCACCACCTCCCGCCGCAGCGGCGGCTCGGCGCGCCCCAGCCGCGCCGCCACGATCCCCATCGCCTGGTACCGGAGCGCGTCCAGCTGCGTCACCGTGAACGGGTGCAGGTAGTGCATCCTGGGGAGCAGCGGCTGCGTGTAGAGGTGGAGCATGTTGACGAGGGAGAGGCAGGTGAGGCGCACGGCGAGCCGGAGCTCCCCCATCTTCTTCACCCCCGACTTGTGCAGCGCGATCAGCGGGTACGCGTGCGTGTACACGCGGTCGGTCTCCAGCGTCGAGAGCCGGATCCGGATCTTGCCGATGCGGGCGTCGCGCGTCGCCGGCGGGGCGGCGCCGTTGCCGTTGCCGTTGTTGCCGAGGTGGCAGTTGTCGAAGACGGCGATGGTGATGACGGTGCAGGGGTCGAACACCTCCCAGGTGTACTGCTCGTTCCAGGCGGGGGAGGGGTTGCCGATCATGGTGCGCGTGCGGACCCACTTCTGGCCGTACTTGGCGACGCAGTAGGCGTCGGTGGCGCCGCGGCCGTCGCGGGTCTTCATCGGCGGCAGGCCGGCGGCGCCGAGGATGCCGACCTCGAGCACGCCGACGGGGGGCTTCCAGAGCTGCCGCGCCGTGGGCCGGGTGTCGCTGATGTACATGGTGGACTCGTCCATCACGTGGTACGCGCCCTCCAGGCAGGCGCGCACGTGCACCCGGCTCGCGAACCGGAGCTCCCGCCGCGTCTCCCCCTCCACGGCGGCGCCGACGCCGAACCTCTCCAGGTCGAACCACCGCGACTGCACGAACGGCCGGTGGTCGAGGCGCTTCTCGAACAGCGTCAGCGGCAGCGCGACGCGGCCGAGGAGCTCGTCCTTCCCCGGCGCGACGCGGTCCTCCACCATGAGCACCAGCTGCTCCTCGAACGGCTCCGCCACGACGAACACCAGGTCCTCGTTCCACCGCGGGTTCAGCGCCGGCGCCGCCACCGCCGACGTCTTGAGGATCTGGTTCCCGAGCTGCGCCTTCACGAGCAGCTCCGGCGCGCGGCCGCCGGGGTGCTGCGGCTGCACGTCCTGCGCCTCGATCACGTTGACGCGGAGGTACCAGAGCTTGGGGGAGACGTAGGCCTTGGAGCGGACGCTGGCGACGCCCTCGCCACGGGCGGCGGCGGCGTCCGAGTGCCACGCCTCCGGGAACGCCTCGTCGGCCTGGGTCCCGATCCAGACGGCCAGCATGAGCTCGCCGCGGATCTTGCCGCCCTCGCCGCGGCGGCGCTCCTCGAGGCGGTACCACTGCGGCGCCAGCGGGCTGTCGGGGGGCACGCGGGTGGGGACCTCGGCGAGGTCGAAGGTGACCTTGCCGACGTAGTCGTCGCGGCCGAGCATGTCGCGGTCCTTGAGGAACACCTCGAGGACGTTGGACTGGACGCCGGACTTGGAGAAGGCGAACACCTGGTCCCACTCGGGGTTGGCGCGGCGGTCGAAGTGCCAGGTCTTGCCCTTGTAGTTGCCGAGCCGGACCTCGACGTAGGGGTCCATGGCGGCGCCGGTGATGGGGTTCGGGGGCAGGTCCTTGGCCTTGACCACGCGCACGTAGAGGAAGAACATCTGCTCCACCAGGTCGTAGGTGCTCGACGATTTGTCCACGCCGAGCCAGCCGGCGAGCCCGCCGCCGCCGCCGCCGACGGGGCGGGCCGGGCCGCCGGAGCCCTTGGGCCATTGCTCGCCAAGGAGAGGGTTCGTGTCCTTGAGCTGGAAGTCCTCGTGGTGCGGGTCACCACCACCACCCTGCCCGCTCATCCTTGCACTATCCTGCTCTGAACCTCCATTGAAGAACACACATTGATCAGAAAAAAAAATCCTTGAAGAAACTGCATAAAATTAATTTACTCCTCATTTTTTTCACTTACTGGTGTAAAAACTTATGAAGCTTGGGTCTGCTGCACTAGGTAACAATGGCGAGAGGTACTTATATTATATGATAACCTAGACTAGAAGCCCGGCACACATCTGCAAGAACACTTGAAACGGCAAAGAACAAGAAGCATGTGTTGGCACGCAGAAGAGCAGAAACTTTGTCATGCACTCTTGGAAGGGGCTGCCATGGAGGGGGCTGGATAGCAGTGGCAGAGAAAGTTTTGGGCAGGGAAGTGTCACGGCCAGTGGCCCTACTGCGCCTGCAGGGTGATCGTGGCAAGCCTCGCCGGGAAGTAAAGCGCCCGCCTGACCCCGGCGAGAAGGAAGGTATACGAGAGGCGTCGACAGTATCAACCTGCCGCCTGAGCTAAGCAGCATAAGCCTCCACCAAGCCTAGTCTAAAACCCTGCTGCTCCTCCTTGAGAGAGATGCTTTCAGAGAGACATGAGTTTCCAGCTGAGTGGAGTTCTTTGAGAGGGAAGCTGTCTGATGACCTTTTTGCTTGGGTTCTTTGAAGATGAGCAGCCACTGATGACAGAGGAAAGAGGCCGGCGATCGATCAAAAGCACCGCGGATCATGTGGCGAAAGGCGATCGAAAGAGGGTGTCAGTGCGTGGTAAATCAAAAGCAGGGCGATCGATCGATTGGGGAATCGATTCTTTGGGCTGCTGAGGGGGCTTTGTTTATGCTCCGCCATTGAATTGGCGTGCTCTCATCCTCTCATATTGGGGGCAAGGAACCTTTGCATAGTTCAGGGACACCCATCGGTGCTACGTATGCCGAGGTAATTTCCGGCTTGGCTGCTGCTACTCTGTAAACACAGCAACGGCAATGAGAAAAATAAGTTATCAAAAAGCCATCTTTCTTTCCATGCGCGCGCGCGCACACACATAAAAGGTGTACACTTGTATATTAACATTCGAGCTTGTTTACAAGAAAACATTTTAGGCAAAGGAAAGCTCATCACATACTCCGTATATTTTGAGCTTTTATCATGCTTTTACCCAATCACATGCTTCTACCCAATCATTTGGTATTAAAAGTTTGGAAATGTAGCAACTTGAAATTATGGTTCATGGAAAATTTTAAAATATGATTGCTGTGTGATGTATCTTGACACTTTAGTTTATATAAACGTTGACAATTCATTTTAAACAACCACGATCTATTTCAGAAAGGAGTAAATAGCAATTCAGAATACACGCATTTTTTTTAAAAAAAATTAACACCTTTTGTGTATACAGATTGAATAAGTGAAAATGCAGTGCGCATAGTTCTACGAATTATACATAGATTTATATAATAAAATAAATGATAGCACTGCATTTTCGCTTCTCACTATAAAAGTACTTTGTTTTGGCTTCATTCAAAGTACACTATCTGAAAATGATGCTGAAGTTGTGGGTTTAAGCGTGTCACCTATCCGTTTTCTTTTGACCCAAGAGTCAATATCACTGCAATGTATACCGACTGAGTAAATGAAAAACGCAGTGGTCAGAATTTTACGAAATGCACATAGATTTATCTCATAAAACAACTTGTAACAGTACATTATAACTTCTCGCAAAAAGGCACCTCTTAACTTTATCTGCATTTCAAAGTACACTGCAACCGCGCCACTTTTTCTTATTTGACTGAATGTTCGCTGGAAATTGAAATGCGTCAACTGTGAATTGAAATGTTGTCAGTTAGTTAAATTGATGGAGAATTTCCGAGCTACTATACAGCACACACGGGTGGCACGGCATGCAGTGTTATATAAGCTTAGCAAGGAAGCAGACGGAAGTTACCTTTATTCCATGGCTGGTAGGCAGCAGCTCAAATGTGTCAAAAAGCATGCGTCGAATATATTCCCATCTCATCTCGCCACCACTTACTTAGCTCGAATGTGTTCAGACCCTCTAGTGGCATCTGATCTGTGCCGCGTATGTAGGCGTGGTGCTTGATTCGGAAGATGATCACCGTAGTAGGTCATTCTTCTTTCAAAAAAAAAAAAATTAAGCATAGTAGGTCAGCGTTTAACGGTCACCGTAGGCCGCAGGGGGCATTTGAAACTATTTCGGCCGAGCAGCAATAAGGCCCATTAATCGATGAGGCCCAGATGAAAAGCAATTGGTAAATATTTACGCAGAAAGCCCAACAACGAGTTGGATCTGGGGCTGGGGTTCTGGCACTCACGGACCGGCAGAGTGAAATCCCAACAACGAGGCGGGTGGGTAAGTGCATGGTAATAGCAACAAGCCAAGGTGAACTTCAGCACCAGGGCAATGACACTAAACTCAAACAGGTATGCTTATTTGCTAAACACAGTATTGCTCTTGTAGTTAGCAAATTGTTGACAGTCAAAATTGGCTTTGGCCCGGCCAAACCGGTCTATAAACCGCCGGTCAGACCGGTTTGGATCTGTAATTCGAGTAGGATTAGGATTCCGAGTTTAATCCCATACTGTAACCTATTCGAAAGGGGTAAGACTTCCCCGGCCTATAAATATAAAGGCTAGAAGGCCGATTGAGATATTCCAATCGAATCAAATACATTTATCCTTTACCTTTTTATCTCTCAAACCCTAATCTTTTCCAACCCTCATATTCTGTTCTTTGCTCGTCTCTACGACGTTCAAAGGCGTTCTAGGTGGCCTGCTGACCCTAGAGCAACCCTAGATTGCTTGAGTTCCAACGGGGTCCCTCCCGAGCTCGAGTTTCTAGGTCTTCACGGTTTCCCGACCAGAAGCGGTCAGACCGGTCCTTCAAACCGGTCAGACCGGTTTGCCCCGGGAAGTCAGGAGTTGGCCGTTGTGACGGCCGTGCTGCGCGTTCGATCGACCTTCGAGTGTGTTGGCGCGCTTTAGTGTCAATATACTTTTTGGCGACTCCGCTGGGGACATAGATTGATCTGGTTTTAAGACCGATTTAATCTACTCCAATTATGTCTGGATCAACGTGCGACCTTGACAAAGACAACATCATCACCGCGACGATGGAAGAGCTCACGGACGAGGAGCGGAAGCGGTACCTGATCGCTGAGGAGCACTTCAGGGCGCAATTCTTGAAGGGCTTCAAGAAAGATCGCGGTGGTCTTGTCAAGAGAGTGGAGGAATTTGTCATGCCGGCTTTCAAGCTGGCGAACGATCAAGTTGAAGAACTTCCAAAGGTAACTGGCGAATCCTCTGATTTGATGCAGCAAATTACTCGCATGATGGATGATAAATTGCTTGCTGCACAAACTGTTACTAGTGAGTTGATTGCTAATATGTCGGGTAATTCTGATAAAGGTAAAAATAACGTAGACTCTAATGAATTACCTAACGCAACTCCTAGCTCATTAGGCGTGCCAGAAAATGTTTTAGATCCTAATTTAGGCATGCCGATGAATTTTTATGTGGGACAATCACTTCACCCTGGTTCGGTCCACGAATCGGTCAGACCGGTTTTCACAACCGGTCAGACCGGTTTGGCCTCCTCTGGTGGTCATACCGGTTCCATGGGTGCAGGAGCAACGGGTGCGATGGTTTTATCTAATACGGTTGCTTCTGGTCCTGTTTACACTATTCCACGCACTACGGTTGCAGGAAGTATACCCCACGGATCTGGCACGTCTTACGGGCCGATTCCGAATACTTCTCAAAGTGCGCCATATAATGTTCCTCGTTTTCCACAAAATAGAGGTGATGTGAACTATCAAGCTGAGTTAGCTAAGTTTAAAGAAGATATAGCTAATACACTTAGAACAAGACTCGGGCTTGAATTGGGTACTTCACGCTTATAAAAAACCGTATCCGCCTGAATTTGATTTAGTTGCTTATCCTAATGGTTGGCGTGTTCCTGATTTTATTAAATTCAGTGGCGAAGATAATAGAACTCCTTGGGAACACATTAGTCAATATATCTTGCAATTAGGAGAAGCATCATTTTATGAACCATTGCGTATACGGTTGTTCTCATTATCTTTATCTGGAACTGCTTTTTCATGGTTTTCTTCGCTTGCTCCTAATTCTATTCAAAATTGGACTCAATTGGAGCGTAAATTTCATGATCATTTCTTTAGCGGAGAAAACGAAGCTAAATTATCTGATTTAACATCGGTTAGGCAAAGTCGAGAGGAATCGGTTCTTGATTATTTCAAAAGATTTAAAGATGTTAAGAACCGATGTTTTAACATAACTGTTTCTGAAAAGGATTTAGCAGATTTAGCTTTTGCGGGCTTACGGTCTCATTTCAAGGAAAAACTAGAAGGTTCTGATTTTCTTACTATTAATCACTTGCAAATGAAGGCTATGAGTCTAGAACTTAAATTTAAGAATTCAAAGGAATCTGCTAAACCTCATCGTTCGAATGTGCATATTATTGATAATGATTTTGATAGTTCGGACGATGATAAAGAAATTTATGCTGCTGAATTTGTTTGGTCATCAAAGAGTAAACCTGGTTCTTGTCCTTCATTGAAGCCGATTCAGAAAAATCGGCAAGAAGAAAAATTTACTTTTGATGTAGCCAAATGTGATCGTGTTTTTGATGAATTGCTTAAGAATGGCTTTATTAAACTTTCTCATGCAATTCCACCAGCCGATCAATTGAAAAATCGTGCATATTGTAAGTGGCATAATTCGTTTTCTCATGCGACCAACGATTGCAATGTTTTTCGACGACAGGTACAATCGGCCCTTAATGAAGGTCGATTAGTGCTAGCTGAAATGCAAGTTGATAAGGCTCCTTTCCCTGTTCGTACCTTGGATTTGAATACTAAGGTGCTGATTCGGTCGGAACAAGCCGATGGAGCTAAAGGAAAGAACGTGGTGATTGGAGACCCAAGACCGGAAAAAGTTGATGATAAAGTTCCGGTCAGAACAGTAATGATTGGGAGGACTCTGGATGGAAAAGAGTCTCTGAAGATTACTATTAACACATCAAGGCCCGGGGGGCAAGAAAGTTCCTTGGAGAAGAATCGGTTCGCTAGCCAGGCGAAACCGGTCAGACCGGTTTCACCAACCGGTCAGACCGGTTTGTCTCCAGACCGTTCAAGGACTTTCAAGCCTAAGCGACCGGAAGTGGGTACTTGGAAATTTAATGAGCCAAAGGTTCAAGGGAGGGTTCTGAAGCAAGGACCTACTTTTTCTCAGCTCATGAACAAGTACACAAAGGCCGTTCAAGTTGATCGGCCAACAAAAAAGAGACAAAGGTCACCACAGCGTTGGATTGATTCTACAGCTTATAAACGCCGTGGTGATGTTACTGGGACTTCGGTACATGATCGATTGGGCTCATACCAATCAGGTCCTTCGACTACACCCAAAAGCGGTCAGACCGGTTTCGGTCTGAACAGAGGTTTCAAGCTCCTCCTAGGCAAGAATACCGTGTCAAGGAGAAAAAGGAGGACGTGCAAGCCAAAGCCAGTGGGTTTATAAAAATTGGCAACATTCCACTGGTTATACAAGATTTGGGTAGAAAGCCGATAGTCATTGGAGATTCGGCTCCTGTTCCAGTCAGAAGGCCGATCATGGCTAATGATCATGAGGCTAGCAGTAGCAAAGGCGTAAAGAAGGTCTTCCAACCAAGATGGTGTCCTTCTGGATTGACTCATACACAAAAGCGGAAATTACAGCGCTTACGAAACAAAGAAAAAAGGGAACAAGAAGCTGAGAAGCTGAGGGATGAACACTTCAACAAATACAGACCTACGATTCCTCAGACCAAGATCTGACAAGCTAAGCCCGTTGTGCAATCAGCAGCACAACCGGTCAGACCGGTTACTGAATCCGGTCAGACCGGTTTGGATCAGCCTACCGCTGCCAAAGCGGTCAGATCGGTTTCTGGAACCGGTCCAACCGGTTTAGCGACAGAAGCGGGAGCTGAGATTACTTCAACCATCGATGCTACTCCGTCAATTCCTCCAGTGGTTGAAGATGAAGAATTGGTTAATTTTGAACCTTCTCCAGAGCATGACAACATGGAAGTTAATATTGTTTATCTATCTTCTGATTATTATGTGGTGTCGGAGGAGGAAATATCTCATCTTCAACTTGGACCTCGAGATGCTGTTTTTCAGAAGCCTAGTGAATCAGAGAATCATCTCAAGGCTTTATATATGAGAGGGCACATCAACGGGAAACCAATTTCTCGTATGTTGGTTGATGGTGGAGCTATTGTAAATCTTATGTCGTACTCTCTCTACAAGAAAATTGACAGAAAAGACGAAGAATTGATCAAGACGAACATGACGGTCAGTGGAGTTGGTGGAGGTGATCCCATTGGTGCCAAGGGGGTGGCTTCTATGGAGTTGACCGTCGGGAGCAAGACTATTGCTACGGCTTTCTTCGTCTCTGAAGTGCAAGGTAACTTCAGTTTAATCCTTGGTCGAGATTGGATTCATGCAAATAAATGTATTCCATCTACCTTGCATCAATACCTTATTCAATGGATCGGCGATGAAGTTGAAGTTGTACATGGTGATACTTCTTCCTTCGTTGCAACGGCCAATTCCGATTCTCTTAGTGCAAATGAGAAGGTCCAATGTTTGTCGGGCATGGATTTGACCGACTATGAGTTGATCAGTTGCACCAAGGATGGTTTTGTTCCTGCTACATTAAAGCCGATGGAGAATCGGTTGAATTACTTGCTGTAATTAATGGAGCAAACAAATCAACAGAGACAAACCGGTCAGACCGCTTCTGGAAACCGGTCAGACCGGTTTAGACCTGAACAGTGCCAGTCGAGCCAAACCGGTCAGACCGCTTCTGGGAACCGGTCAGACCGGTTTACGTCTGGACAGTGGCTTCAAGACCGAATTGATCATCATCGAGCTCATTCGGCCGGTATGTTCGAAGCTATTGAAGATCTCGGTGATATGGATAAGTTGGGTCAGGGTTTCACGTCAGCCGACCCTTTAGAAAAAATAGATATTGGTGATGGTACTATTCCTAGGCCAACTTTTGTAAACAAAAATTTATCGGCTAAGTTTAAAGCCGAGTTAATAAATTTGTTGAAAGAGTATGTCGATTGTTTTGCTTGGGAGTACCGTGAGATGCCGGGATTAAGTCGTGATTTAGTTGAGCATCGTTTACCAATAAAAGCCGGTTTTAGACCTTTTAAGCAATCGGCTAGACGTTTTAATCCCGCTATTTATGACCAAATAAAAGAAGAAGTTAATCGTTTATTAGATGCTGGTTTTATTCGGACTTGTCGTTATGCGGAGTGGATTTCTAATATTGTTCCCGTTGAAAAGAAAGATTCAGGAAAACTTGGAGTTTGTATTGATTTTAGAGATCTTAATAAAGCTACTCCAAAAGATTCATATCCTATGCCTATAGCCGATGTCTTAATCAATGAAGCTTCTGGACATCGTGTTGTTAGTTTCCTTGATGGTAATGCTGGATATAATCAAATCTTCATGGCCGAAGAGGATATGCACAAAACAACCTTTCAATGTCCGGGATTTATTGGTTTATTTGAGTGGGTGGTTATGACTTTTGGATTGAAGAATGCCGGTGCAACTTATCAAAGAGCTATGAATTTAATCTTTCATGATTTACTTGGTGTTATTGTGGAAGTATATATTGATGATATCGTAGTTAAATCGGATGGCTTGGATTCTCATTTGGCCGATTTAAAACTTGCTCTTGAGAGGATGCGACGGTATGGTTTGAAGATGAATCCACTCAAATGTGCTTTTGGTGTTTCGGCTGGGAAGTTTCTTGGGTTTGTTATTCATGAGAACGGCATAGAAGTTGATCCCAAGAGAATTGAAGCTATGAAGAAAGTCGAAGCTCCTGCTTGCAAGAAGGATTTGCAAAAGTTTCTAGGCAAGGTAAACTTCTTGAGAAGATTCATAATTAACTTGTCTGGAAAAGTTGATACTTTTACTCCTTTACTTCGGTTGAAAGATGAAGCCGATTTTACTTGGGGGGCAAAACAACAAGAAGCTTTTGAGAAGATCAAAGAATACTTGTCTTCACCACCGGTGGTTAGGGCACCTAAGAGAGGGGTTCCATTCAGACTTTATGTGGCGGCTGAAGATAGGACTATTGGGGCTGTTTTGACTCAAGAAATCGGCAACAAGGAGTATGTGATTCCTTATATAAGCCGATGGCTCATCGATGCAGAAACAAGGTATACTTTCATTGAGAAGTTGTGTTTATCCTTGTACCATGCTTGTACTCAATTGAGGCATTATTTGTTATCTAGCACTTGCATCGTGTTATGTCAAACCGATGTAATTAAACATATGTTGCAAAAGCCGATTTCTAGTGGAAGAGTCGGTAAATGGGCTTATGCTTTAGTTGAGTATGATTTGGCTTGTGAACCTTTAAAATCTATGAAAGGCCAAATTGTAGCTGATTTTATTATTGAGCATCGGATAAATGATACAAACAACTTCGACTTCGGCTATGTTACTTGTACACTGAAAGTGCATCTAGGCACTTAAGTGTTTTGGTGATTTGTATGACAACATGATTTGTAATCTAACTTGTTTGCTTAAGTATGTGAGCAGGGGATTATTCTTATGGATATTCATGTCATGCAATTGTTAACAAGAATATGCGCTCTATTGGTTTAATAGTGCAAAAGCGAACAAGTGGATGTGATCCCATGTGATTAATTTAGACAATGACAAGCAAATAGAAATGGCAAATGAGACAAGAATTGATGCCTATGGATAGGTCTCATTTAGAAGAAGCTTGTCAAATAAAATTGGGACAACTTAATTGAAGATATTGGATATATCTCGCATAGTTGAAGACATGGATTTCAATGTGGACTTCATGTGGATGCAAAGCTATGCCTAGCTTAAAGTGGCAAGATAGGATGAAAGGGAACAAACTAGATGGCTAGTGACGAGGTACTAAGCGAAGTGAAGGACAAGGTTGACTTGTGGCCGAGGAACTTTGCTAGGGTGAAGTGGCTAGTATCGAGGTTTGGTCTCTAGGCATTAATCAAGCCTCATCTAGTGAAGCAATGCATTGCATCCAATCATTATTGAATAATATGATGAAGTGACTTATGAATTGGTATGGATTAGTGATCATACACTTGGAAATTCAAAGTCACTAGCTCAAGTTGGATTTACTCAGCAAGTAAAGGATGTTGAAGCCCTCAAAGTTGATATTGGACAATTATGGCATCAATGAAGAAATAGAAGCTTAAGTGGAGAGTTTATTTATTATTTGCAATCTTGAGTATAGGAATGCCGTACTATCAAGAGGGATGCAACATTAGTTGTTTGACTACACACCAAAAAGTGCTCATAGGTCAACCCATGTGAGATAGCCTTTGAGAGGAGCGTTTTTGGGACTTAGTGTGCTGGTTGGTCCAAAACCGGTCTGACCGGTTTTGGAAACCGGTGTGACCGGTTTTGGGAGCTCAGGAGTGTAACGGCTAGTTTCGTTTGAAAACCGGTCTGACCGGTTTGGGAAACCGGTCTGACCGGTTTTCCACGGGCATAACGGCTAGTTTTTGTGTGTGGGGTATTTATACCCCCTAGTCCTCACCTTTGAGGGCTGCTGGTTCTATTGGGTCTCTTGAGCGACCAGAAGCATTCTTTGCACCAGCAAGCTCTCCCCAAGGCTCTCTTTGTGAGAGTTGGTTGAATTTGTTCTTATCTTTGGATTGGGTTGAGAGAAGGTTTGTGTGTGTGCAATAGAGAGCTAGTGTGAGCTAGCTAAACCAGTGAGGAGTGAATCCATAGCTTGAGCACTCGCGGTTGAAGTCTAGCGACTCTTTGAAGCATTTGTTACTCTTGGAGGTGAAGCCTCCTAGACGGCTAGGCGTCGCCGGTGAGCCACCAAGGTTGTGGTGTGCCACGGATTGTTTGTGCAGGTGTGGTCTTGCCTCCTTTGGGAAAAAGATCAAGTTAGTGGAAACGAGGAGATAGCTCGACCTTTGGGTCACTAGGGGCTTCCTCAACGGAGACGTAGGATTCACTGTGCTTTTGGGCGGCCTTTGGGCAAACAGCGAATCCGAACTTCGGGAAACAATTCGCTGCGTCTCCATTTTGGTTTGCCTCACAATTTCCTTTCTAGCACATATATTTGCTTCCGCTTCGATCTACTTGGTTGTGCTTGTAACAACCCTAAAATTCCGATAGGTTTTGTTGAGTGCAAAAATTCGAATTTAAAAATTTTTGGTGGAATTGTGTGCATGCAAACCAACATATAAGAGTGTCTTCTATTTTGCTCCCTAAATTCTTAGGCAAATTAAATTCAAATTTAAAATCAATTTGAAGTGCTAAGGATGAATTAGTGTGATCTGGATTTATTTGGATTTATTTGGATTTTTGGTTGGTTTGAATTCAAATTCTAGATTTGAATTCAAACTCTAATTGACTAAACTAATTTCCAATCCTATTCCTGTTCGTGGGCCGAAATCCCGGAGCTCAAGTCCATCTTTCCACCTTTAACTCTTTTTCCGATCCAACCGACCAAACAGCCCACTCGGCCTTTCGGCCCAGCTCGGCCCAACCGTTCGCCGCGTCCCCGCCGCGTCGCCATCTCTCTCACTGACCACCGGGCCCCGCCTGTCAGCCACCTTCTTCCCCCCCGCGTCATCTTCCACCTCCCGCCGCTCTCTCTCCCTCTCCCGCAGAGCGCCGCCCGTGACCCAACCACCCGGCCCCTGTGCGGCCCGTCGCGATTGCGCCGCGTGTCCGCGAGCGCTCGAGCTCCCTATCTCGCCGTCCGTGCCCGCCAAACCCTAGCCCTAGCGCCTATTTAACCCGCCGCCGGCCGTCTTCTTCCCCAAGCCGCGCCGCCCCTTTGGGGTTCCTTCCAGATCCAATTCGGGGGAGGGGAGGAGTAGGAGAGGGGTGGGGAAGGTCCAGGAGCTGTTGGAGCAAGGAGGAGTGGAGCCGGTCATCTTCCCCACGCCGACACCGAGCACCGGAGCGCCGCCGTCCATGGACTCGCCGACGAGGAGCCGGACCAGGGACGAGAGGAAGCGCACGAGCATCGCCAAGCCTCGACGAGCACTACACCGAGCTGCAGCGATCGTCTACGTGACCCTAGGTGAGCGCCGCCGAGTTTCCCCCTTCTTCTCTGTCTCCGGCCGAATTCCGCCGCCGCCGCCTGCTAGCATCCTGTGAACCGGCCATCGAGCCGTGTATCTTCTGCAGGGACCCCTCGAGCCGCTGCAGCCGTTCGCAACCGCCGACGCCCTAGCCTTGACCCTGGCTGCCATGCTGTCGCCGCGCACCGAGCGAGCTCGGGCCGCGCGAGCGCCATGGCCGCGGCGCGGTCAAGCCCATGGCTTGAACTGCGCGCGCGCGAGCCAAACACACCCACGCACACACGCACCACCCAGCACCGGAGCACGTGCACGGCCCTCGCGGTCTGAAGCACCGGGCCTGCGCGTCGCCACGGAGCCGGCTCGCCGGAGCACCCGTGCCGCCGCCGTCGCACGTCGGGAAGCCACTCCGTCGGCTGATCCGAGCCCTTTTCACCCCGAACGTGTTCGCCTAAACCAAGCCAAGTTGTTCCGGCCGTCCTAGACCCAAACCGAGCCTTCTCCGGCCAGTTCCGCCGCGGACCGTCGCCGCCGGCGTGCTCCAGAGCGCGCCGCGTCGCGCCGTGGCGTGGCCACACCGTGGACCACACCAAGTCGCCACACAGCCGTGCACAGACGATCCCAGTTCGGCCACACCCTGATCCCATGCACCCGGCTCACGTAGACCTATCTCACGGTGCACCGTGGACTCAGTCCACCAGACCCGATCCAACAGCCGCCCCTTCGTGGGCCTAATTCCCGCGTTTAAGTCTGTTTAACCACCCTAAACTTTTCCGGCCCAATCGCTTTCGGCCCAATTCCAGCCCAGCCATCGTTTATTCTTTTTCTTTTTCTTTTAACAGCGCTGACGTATGGGACCCACCTGTCATACTCTTTGAGTTACTGACACATGGGGCCCACTGACCAGAGTTGACCCGCAGACCGTTGACCGTTGACCCCCGTTGACCATTGACCGGTCAACGCGACGTCAGCAGGGCCCACTGCTGACGTCATCCCTAGGTGGACCCCACTGCTGACGTCAGCATGACGTCATGCTGACGTCAGCAGGCTAATTATTTGTCTGTTTTCTTTTTCGGAAATTATTTATTATTTTCAGAAAATGATTTAAACTTCGAAAATTATTAATAAATCAACCGTAGCTCAGAAAAATATGAAACCAGTTTCTATATTTTTCTAAAATCATGATCTACGCGTTAGTGTAGAGTTTGGTGTTATTTGGGTCTTCTTTCGTTGCTGTCTTAGTGTTTCTTTGCTAGTAGTCGCGTCTTATTTTCTTTCCGCGCCCCTAGGAGCTCCGGAGAGCCAGGAGGAGCCGGACTACTACAACAACTGCTTTGACGAGGACGAAGACCTTTGCCCAGGTTCACGCCCGACCATCTCTGAAATACCTATTAGACCTGCAAACTAGAATGCTAGCGCTTTACTTTACTCGCATGATAAACCTGCACTGCCTTTGTTATTATCCTGTTACCTTGCTACCTACTACTCACTTTATGAAATATGCTATGCTATGCATGTGTTGGGATGAGTGTGATTGATCCTCTTGGCGTGAGTTGTGGGTGGTTTGGGAGGAGTAGTGCAGCTAGGCGGTGTAAGCGAGTAAATAACAACTCGATCGTTGATCGAGGTGCTGAGGGGCTGCACTCGGGCAGTCCCTATGGGGTACCTGTTGCGGGTACATGGTTACTGGTTACTTGGGGATTGGTACTCGATGAGTACCTGAGGAGTTTGGGCGGCAATACCTGTTATGGGTGCCGATTGCGGACCGTTGCGGCGGATCGCTTGAGATGCAGATACTCGCTTTACCGAACAATTAAGGACCGAGTCGTGCCCCCACTTTGGACTTGGGAATTACCGTGCTCACCATCTACCCAGTATGGGGAGGGTTCCAGCAAGCCTACTCTAGTGCGGCGCCGAGACTGTAGGAGAATCGAGTTTGATATGTGTAGGGGGGATTCGTTGCGGCGTAATCTCCCTGATTTACCACGGCCCCCGACTGGCCCCGGTGGGAAGGTTTCACGACCCTGGGGCAGATGTTAGATCGGATGTTTCCCGAGCCCAGGGAGACAGGATTGGCGCCGCTACTGTTTAGGGTCTTTGCTGTGGGCTGTGTCTCAGGTTGGTTGCGGACTAGCCTTGCAGCCCGGATGGATTCCTGGAGTGCCACCTCTGCAGAGTGTAAACTATACGTATAGCCGTGTCCACGGTTACGGACGACCCATTTCTGAGAAGCCCCGGCTAGCATGGGAATCTGCTTTCTTACCTCATCCTTGATTCGGGTTATGAGAGATTGGTCCAGCTGAGGCTGTTGAGACGAGGTGGGGAGGGAGCTCACCGCGTCGACTAGTGAGTGAAAGGAGTTGGTGGATAAAGATTTGCGGGAACCTGCCGTGGCAGGACGAGCCCGATGGGAAATGTGAGGCTGATGGTTGGTTTTGGGGAGCGGATGGATGTGTGTGTGAGTAGGAGTTGGTGTTGAGACGAAATTGGGTTATTGCTGCTGCTTGCATAAGAAACCCTGGCTTAAACCTTGATTATTTCTATATCCTTAGAATAGGCCACCTTTAAAGCTTGCATCATATTATGGTTGGTGACGTGGACCTGTCCCATTTCCTTGGGGACAGACTTTGGGTTCTCAGGTGAAGACCCCGACCGCGAGTTCAACCAGGACGGGTGGTACGATTGAAGGGTGTGCGCTACGCTCAAGGATGCCTGTGGAGGAGTGGACCCAGTTGTTCTAGCTACCGCTGCGTAGATGTTTCTTATTGTCGTTTTAGCCCAGAGGGCTTGTACCAGACGCTTTGTCTTTATATGAGTCATGTAATGAATCTTTTATCGTTGTATGGATGTGATATTCGACTGAGATGAGTTCTGTACGAGATAGCTGCTATTCCTGGGACTATCTCAAGGGTACAGGGAGTTGGGTTCTCGTCGGTGAGAATCCGGTTCGTCACAGTTGGTATCAGAGCCATACTTGACCGTAGCGCGTAACCCATAGAACGGAAACTTAGGACAGAAGCTCTAACTGAGTCCTCTATTTTATATGAAACCCCTTGGACTATTTGAAAACTATATATAAGTACAACTCATCTATTTGCAAAACTTTTACCCTTACCTTACCTGACTAACTTGCTAGCTTACTAACAACCCACTAACTGTCTGGCAGATGGAAGGAAGATCAGCAGATGAACGACGGGAGATCAGGACCACAGGAGCAGACTGTGGAGGTTTGGCAGCGCTACTGAGGGAGGTGCTGCGTACAGTGGGAATAGATGTGGACAACGTCTTCTACGAGGGATGGACCTACGGACCTGGAGAGGGAGTACACACCCGGTTGCAGATGGTTGTACCCAACATCCCTGGACGACCAAGGTCACTGATGCTACGAGCAGCTACCAGCGAGAGCACTTTCAGTCGGGCAGTGCAGACTATAGCTATGAGGATACTCCGACTTGCCACACTTGTGTATCAGAGTCAGCTCAGCCACACTCGTTTCCGGTACCTACCGCGAGCTCTTGAAGATCCGACAGACAGAGAAGCAGTCAGCTTGCAGGCTCACGCAGCAGACCGAGAGCGGAACGTGACTCTGCGGACCTCAGTTCAGTGCATGATTGAGCAGGAATACTTGAACATTGGCCTAGAAGAGAAAGTTGCCAGGCTAAAAGAGAAGGTATGGAAGCAAGACCTCCAGCTGATGGAGAAGGACAACAGGATCGCCTTACTTGAGGAGCAACTCAGAGCTAAAACAAGGGAAGTCAGAATCTTGAACTACGAAGCTCGAAACAACAGGCAGTTGGCAGGACTGATCCGAGCAACTCACCATGCTCGAGATGTCCACCTGGAAGATCAGCTCACAGAAAAAGACAAGGAACTGGCAGCCAAGGAAGAAGAGATAGGAAGTCTGAAGGAGGAAGTATACTGGTTGGACAATCTCAACTCAGAACTCCAAGAAGAGGTGGATAGCTACAAAGAGAAGAGTGGACGAAACTTCCAGCTGATGAAGTACCTGAGTCTTCAACAAATTATGGCAAAGGATGAAGCTCGAAGGACCCTTAGTAGCTGGGTAAGATCGGACAGGAAGAGGGTAGCAGAAATGATCACAGTGAACCAAGGACTACCAGAAGAACGCAGAGTTGAACCCAGGACAGAGAACTACAGAGTCTCACCAAGCCAAGTTGAGCCGACACCACCACCTGAGGCTCGAACCCTTACTTCCGAGATGACAAGACTGAGACAAGAACTAGCACACTTAGAGAAGCAGTTGACAGAACCTGAGATGGACATAGTGAGGTTGGCAGCGCGCCTCACGGACACCCGCCGAGACAACAGGCAGTGATCAAGCAGCAGACAGAGACTGAGGCTGTGAGGTTGGCAGCGCGCCTCACAAGCACATTCAGCAGTATGAGACAGATGCAGTAGACAGTATCAGCAGATGTCAGCAGATGATGAGACTTGTATCTATCTTCATGAGTAGATGTTTAGACTTAGTAGATCATGACCACCTTTTGGCTCAGCCACGATGTAGCATTCGCTTAGATGTACTAATCCTCAAGGTTTCAGGAGCTGACCTCGGGATAGTACACATGTCTAGGGTGTAATGCTGTAATGATTGATCGATCTTTTTGGCTGTTCTTGCAGTTTATTGTTGTTCATCTTGAGTGTACTTTAGTGTTGAGTCTATTTCATATGTGCAGCTCCTACTCTAGTTACGCTAACCTAACCCTTACCGACCGCCACTAAATCTGCTCTATGAAAAATATAGCGTGATGTCGATCAGGAGATCCAACCGACTGCTTGCACGTTTTGAGGAAGCCGAGCAAGAAGAGGCAGCAATGGCAGCTAGAGGCAGAGGACGTGTCAGAGGTCGAGGTCGTGGAAGAGCAGCAGTTGCAGTTAGAGGCAGAGGTCGTGGACGCGCAGCAGGCGTGCTCCAGCCCGAGAACAATGCACCAGGAGAAGAACAAGAAGTGGAAATGGAAGAACCAGCAGTGGAACCTCAGCAGAACCAGCAGAACAACCAGCAACCACCGCCACCGCCTAACTTGGCAGAAGTAATGACTACTCAGACACAGCTGATGCAACAGATGGCACAGGCCAATACTCAGATGATGCAAGCTATGCAACAGATGCAAGGAAACCAGAACCAGAACCGTCAAGGACACAGTGAGGAAGACCTACAAAGGAAGATTGAAAGGTTCATCAGGCTGAAAGCACCCACCTTCGACTACTCGGACGAACCACTCGATGCACACGACTGGTTACGTACCATCGAGACGAAGCTGGACCTGACAGACTACACTGAAGAGGAATGTGTGGCCCTTGCGGCGCACCAGCTTGAAGGAGCAGCAAAAGCGTGGTGGGAGAGCTACTGTGACTCTCACGCAAACCCAGCTCAGATCACCTGGCAAGAGTTTTGTGAAGCTTTCAAGGAGTACCACATACCAGAACAAGTCATGGTGCATAAAGCAATGGAATTCAGGACAATGACCCAAGGAAGTTTGTCAGTAGCTGAGTACGCTCGACACTTTGCTAAGATGTCAAGGTACGCTCCTGAAGACGTCAACACTGAGAAGAAGAAGCAGTTTTGGTTCCAGCGTGGTTTACACAGAGGTCTGAGGACAGCACTTGCAGCGAGTTCACACAGGTCACTCAGAGAGCTGATTGACAGGGCTATCGCAGTTGAGAAGGAAAGAGTGGGACTTGAAGATACTTGGAGAGAGAAGAAAAGAAAGGCTGAACAGTTGCACAACCACATACTAAGTCAGAGGCCGAGGAGTGGCCAGAGCAACATGCTCAGGAGAAGCTTTCAGCAGAGCAACAGCCAAGGAAGCTCAGGGTTCAACAGAAACAGCTACCAAGGAAATCGAGGCAGTAACAGCAACAGTTTTGGCAGCAGAGGTAACAACTACAACAGCTTTGGTAACAGAAACAACAGCTACTCGAGTCAGGGAAACCCCAACTGGAAGCCGAACAACACACCCAGAATTGGTGGAGGGACCACAGTGGTCTGTTTTGCTTGTGGAAAGCCCGGTCACAAGTCCTTTGACTGTCCAGAGAAGAAGAACAAACAAACCCCAGCCAAGGCACCGGCATCTGGAAGACAGGACAGGCAGCCAACTTCAGTGCAGAGGGGACGCCTCAACCACTTGACAGAGGAAGAAGCCGAGGACGCTCCCGACGTTGTGCTCGGTGAGTTTTTAGTAAATGACATTCCAGCTTTGATATTGTTTGACTCTGGAGCAACTGGATCTTATATTTCGACAAAGTTTGTGAGAGAGCAATCACCCCCGACAATACCTAAAGCTAGACCTATAGTCACTACTTCTCCCTTAGGAGAGCTTAGGTGCACTTTAGAGTGCCCCGCAGTTAGACTGATGATAGGAGGCCAGGAGTTCGAAGGAAACTTAACAGTCCTGGAATCGGATGGAATTGACGTGATACTAGGAATGGATTGGCTTACAGAGCACAAAGGAATAATCAGTTGCTCACCCAGAACAGTTGAGTTGACACACCCTAGCGGAGTCAAGGTAACAGCAGAGCCACAAAGAAGAATAAGGAAGAGATCCAGAACATGTATTCTAAGGCAGTTGGTATACTCTATCGAGAAAATGACGATCGAAGAAGTACCTGTTGTGTGTGAATATCCTGATGTGTTTCCCGAAGAACTACCAGGACTACCACCAGACCGAGACGTAGAGTTCATAATCGAACTGCAACCAGGCACAGGGCCTATTGCTAAGAGGCCGTACAGAATGTCAGTGGAAGAATTGGAGGAACTCAAGAAGCAGCTGAAAGAAATGCTTGAAAGCGGTGTGATTCGACCAAGTGCATCCCCATGGGGATCGCCAGTGTTGTTTGTGAAGAAGAAAGATGGATCAATGCGCATGTGCGTAGACTATCGATCCTTGAACGCAGTGACGATCAAGAACAAGTACCCATTACCTCGAATTGATGACTTGCTAGATCAGTTAAAGAAAGCCAAGTACTTCAGTAAGATTGATCTGAGATCAGGATACCATCAAATGAAGATTAGAGAAGGTGACATTCCCAAGACAGCTTTTGTGACTCGGTACGGGTAGTACGAGTTCACCGTTGTGTCCTTTGGATTGACCAACGCACCTGCTTACTTCATGAACATGATGAACAAGGTATTCATGGAGGAACTGGACAAGTTCGTAGTGGTGTTCATTGACGACATACTAGTTTACTCAGAAACAGCCGAAGAACATGAGAAGCATCTGAGGATTGTACTAGAGAGGCTGAGGCAGCATCAACTCTACGGAAAGTTCAGCAAGTGTGAATTTTGGTTAGAGAAAGTAGCCTTTTTGGGTCACGTGTTGTCAGCTGAGGGCGTAGCAGTCGACCCAGAAAAGATTGAGGCAGTAGCAGAATGGAAGCAGCCGAAGAGTGTCACGGAGATCCGAAGCTTTCTGGGATTGGCAGGATACTATAGAAGATTCATTGAGAACTTCTCCAAGATTGCCAAGCCAATGACCGAACTACTCAAGAACAATGTCCCATTCGAGTGGACGGACAAATGTGAAAGGAGTTTCCAAGAACTCAAGCACAAACTCACTACAACTCCAGTATTGACCCTACCAGATATTCGCAAAGATTTCGTAGTCTATTGCGATGCTTCAAGACAAGGTTTGGGATGTGTTCTGATGCAAGGGGGCAAGGTTGTTGCCTATGCATCGAGGCAACTGAGGAAGCATGAGGAAAACTACCCCACGCACGACTTGGAACTGGCAGCAGTGGTACATGCATTGAAGATCCGGAGGCACTATCTGATTGGCAACAAGTGCGATATCTACACAGATCACAAAAGTTTGAAGTATTTCTTCACCCAATCTGAATTGAACATGAGGCAAAGAAGATGGTTAGAACTGATCAAAGATTACGATTTGGAGATACACTACCATCCTGGCAAAGCTAATGTCGTGGCGGATGCCTTAAGTCGAAAGAGTTATTGCAACAACTTGATGATAGAAGAAAGTCAGCCAGAACTAGCGAAAGAGTTGTACATGCTGAAACTCGAGCTAGTAAAAGAAGGAAAACCCCAGGAAATGAGAGTGAAGTATAACCTAGGAGACCGTATCAAAGAGGCACAAGGGAAGTGTTCAGAAATCCAAGAAGTAAAAGAGGATATCCAACGAGGAGTAGCACCTGACTTTCGGATTGATGAAGCAGGGACAGTATGGCTGAAAGACCGTATCTGTGTACCACAGGACGAGGAAATCAGGAGAACAATTCTCTCAGAAGCTCACGAGTCCAAGTACTCGATACACCCAGGATGCACTAAGATGTATCAGGATCTGAAGGATAAGTTCTGGTGGAAGAAAATGAGAGAGGACATAGCAGAGTATGTAGCCCAGTGCGACTCTTGTCAAAGAATCAAAGCAGAACATCAAAGACCAGCAAGACTGCTGAAACCACTGGAAATTCCAATGTGGAAGTGGGAAGATATCAGCATGGACTTCGTGGTTGGCCTACCTCGCACTCAGAAAGGAAATGATGCCATTTGGGTCATAGTTGATCGATTAACGAAAGTAGCTCACTTTATACCAGTCAAAAGCACACACTCAGTAAGCAAACTAGCAGAGCTATACATAGACAACATTCTTAAGCTGCATGGGGCACCAAAAAGTATTGTGTCCGACAGAGGACCCCAATTCACAGCTCAATTCTGGCAAAGCCTACATCAAGCTATCGGGACAACCTTGGAGTATAGCACAGCTTACCACCCTCAGACAGATGGGCAGACCGAAAGAGTGAACCAAGTTCTTGAAGATTTGCTAAGGGCTTGTGTTCTAGCATACAGCACAGACTGGGAGAAGAGTCTATCCTATGCAGAATTCTCCTGTAACAACAGCTACCAGGCCAGCCTGCAGATGTCACCCTTTGAGGCACTTTATGGCAGAAAATGCAGAACACCTCTAATGTGGTCAGAGGTGGGAGAACGAACATTCTTTGGACCTAACATGATTGTAGAGGCAGAAGAAAATGTGGCCAAGATCCGAGAGCACCTGAAGGCAGCTCAGAGCCGACAGAAGAGCTATGCAGATAAACGGAGACGAGATCTGGAGTTCGAAGTAGGAGACTTCGTCTACCTGAAAGTGTCACCCCTCAGAGGGCATAAGAGATTCCAAGTGAAAGGAAAGCTAGCACCCCGTTTTGTTGGACCATACCAGATACTGGAGAGAGTAGGGAAGCTAGCCTACAAGCTAGACCAACCAGAGGAACTAGCGGGAGTACACCCAGTGTTCCATGTATCTCAGCTGAGAAAGTGCCTGAGAGTACCAGAACATGAGATCAAGACAGAGGCATTAGACCTACAAGACACCTTGGAGTACCTGGAGTACCCAGAGAGGATACTAGACAGAGCAGTCAAAGAGACCAGAAGCACAGCTATTCCATTTTGCAAAGTACAGTGGAGCAATCACTCAGAAAGGGAAGCCACTTGGGAGAAAGAGTCAGTGCTGAAGGAGAAATACCCCCACTTGTTTAAACCATAGATAATCACAAATCTCGAGGACGAGATTCCTGTGAGGGGGGGAGACTGTAACAACCCTAAAATTCCGATAGGTTTTGTTGAGTGCAAAAATTCGAATTTAAAAATTTTTGGTGGAATTGTGTGCATGCAAACCAACATATAAGAGTGTCTTCTATTTTGCTCCCTAAATTCTTAGGCAAATTAAATTCAAATTTAAAATCAATTTGAAGTGCTAAGGATGAATTAGTGTGATTTGGATTTATTTGGATTTATTTGGATTTTTGGTTGGTTTGAATTCAAATTCTAGATTTGAATTCAAACTCTAATTGACTAAACTAATTTCCAATCCTATTCCTGTTCGTGGGCCGAAATCCCGGAGCTCAAGTCCATCTTTCCACCTTTAACTCTTTTTCCGATCCAACCGACCAAACAGCCCACTCGGCCTTTCGGCCCAGCTCGGCCCAACCGTTCGCCGCGTCCCCGCCGCGTCGCCATCTCTCTCACTGACCACCGGGCCCCGCCTGTCAGCCACCTTCTTCCCCCCCGCGTCATCTTCCACCTCCCGCCGCTCTCTCTCCCTCTCCCGCAGAGCGCCGCCCGTGACCCAACCACCCGGCCCCTATGCGGCCCGTCGCGATTGCGCCGCGTGTCCGCGAGCGCTCGAGCTCCCTATCTCGCCGTCCGTGCCCGCCAAACCCTAGCCCTAGCGCCTATTTAACCCGCCGCCGGCCGTCTTCTTCCCCAAGCCACGCCGCCCCTTTGGGGTTCCTTCCAGATCCAATTCGGGGGAGGGGAGGAGTAGGAGAGGGGTGGGGAAGGTCCAGGAGCTGTTGGAGCAAGGAGGAGTGGAGCCGGTCATCTTCCCCGCGCCGACACCGAGCACCGGAGCGCCGCCGTCCGTGGACTCGCCGACGAGGAGCCGGACCAGGGACGAGAGGAAGCGCACGAGCATCGCCAAGCCTCGACGAGCACTACACCGAGCTGCAGCGATCGTCTACGTGACCCTAGGTGAGCGCCGCCGAGTTTCCCCCTTCTTCTCTGTCTCCGGCCGAATTCCGCCGCCGCCGCCTGCTAGCCTCCTGTGAACCGGCCATCGAGCCGTGTATCTTCTGCAGGGACCCCTCGAGCCGCTGCAGCCGTTCGCAACCGCCGACGCCCTAGCCTTGACCCTGGCCGCCATGCTGTCGCCGCGCACCGAGCGAGCTCGGGCCGCGCGAGCGCCATGGCCGCGGCGCGGTCAAGCCCATGGCTTGAACTGCGCGCGCGCGAGCCAAACACACCCACGCACACACGCACCACCCAGCACCGGAGCACGTGCACGGCCCTCGCGGTCTGAAGCACCGGGCCTGCGCGTCGCCACGGAGCCGGCTCGCCGGAGCACCCGTGCCGCCGCCGTCGCACGTCGGGAAGCCACTCCGTCGGCTGATCCGAGCCCTTTTCACCCCGAACGTGTTCGCCTAAACCAAGCCAAGTTGTTCCGGCCGTCCTAGACCCAAACCGAGCCTTCTCCGGCCAGTTCCGCCGCGGACCGTCGCCGCCGGCGTGCTCCAGAGCGCGCCGCGTCGCGCCGTGGCGTGGCCACACCGTGGACCACACCAAGTCGCCACACAGCCGTGCACAGACGATCCCAGTTCGGCCACACCCTGATCCCATGCACCCGGCTCACGTAGACCTATCTCACGGTGCACCGTGGACTCAGTCCACCAGACCCGATCCAACAGCCGCCCCTTCGTGGGCCTAATTCCCGCGTTTAAGTCTGTTTAACCACCCTAAACTTTTCCGGCCCAATCGCTTTCGGCCCAATTCCAGCCCAGCCATCGTTTATTCTTTTTCTTTTTCTTTTAACAGCGCTGACGTATGGGACCCACCTGTCATACTCTTTGAGTCACTGACACATGGGGCCCACTGACCAGAGTTGACCCGCAGACCGTTGACCGTTGACCCCCGTTGACCATTGACCGGTCAACGCGACGTCAGCAGGGCCCACTGCTGACGTCATCCCTAGGTGGACCCCACTGCTGACGTCAGCATGACGTCATGCTGACGTCAGCAGGCTAATTATTTGTCTGTTTTCTTTTTCGGAAATTATTTATTATTTTCAGAAAATGATTTAAACTTCGAAAATTATTAATAAATCAACCGTAGCTCAGAAAAATATGAAACCAGTTTCTATATTTTTCTAAAATCATGATCTACGCGTTAGTGTAGAGTTTGGTGTTATTTGGGTCTTCTTTCGTTGCTGTCTTAGTGTTTCTTTGCTAGTAGTCGCGTCTTATTTTCTTTCCGCGCCCCTAGGAGCTCCGGAGAGCCAGGAGGAGCCGGACTACTACAACAACTGCTTTGACGAGGATGAAGACCTTTGCCCAGGTTCACGCCCGACCATCTCTGAAATACCTATTAGACCTGCAAACTAGAATGCTAGCGCTTTACTTTACTCGCATGATAAACCTGCACTGCCTTTGTTATTATCCTGTTACCTTGCTACCTACTACTCACTTTATGAAATATGCTATGCTATGCATGTGTTGGGATGGGTGTGATTGATCCTCTTGGCGTGAGTTGTGGGTGGTTTGGGAGGAGTAGTGCAGCTAGGCGGTGTAAGCAAGTAAATAACAACTCGATCGTTGATCGAGGTGCTGAGGGGCTGCACTCGGGCAGTCCCTATGGGGTACCTGTTGCGGGTACATGGTTACTGGTTACTTGGGGATTGGTATTCGGTGAGAACCTGAGGAGTTTGGGCGGCAATACCTGTTATGGGTGCCGATTGCGGACTGTTGCGGCGGATCGCTTGAGATGCAGATACTCGCTTTACCGAACAATTAAGGACCGAGTCGTGCCCCCACTTTGGACTTGGGAATTACCGTGCTCACCATCTACCCAGTATGGGGAGGGTTCCAGCAAGCCTACTCTAGTGCGGCGCCGAGACTGTAGGAGAATCGAGTTTGATATGTGTAGGGGGGATTCGTTGCGGCGTAATCTCCCTGATTTACCACGGCCCCCGACTGGCCCCGGTGGGAAGGTTTCACGACCCTGGGGCAGATGTTAGATCGGATGTTTCCCGAGCCCAGGGAGACAGGATTGGCGCCGCTACTGTTTAGGGTCTTTGCTGTGGGCTGTGTCTCAGGTTGGTTGCGGACTAGCCTTGCAGCCCGGATGGATTCCTGGAGTGCCACCTCTGCAGAGTGTAAACTATACGTATAGCCGTGTCCACGGTTACGGACGACCCATTTCTGAGAAGCCCCGGCTAGCATGGGAATCTGCTTTCTTACCTCATCCTTGATTCGGGTTATGAGAGATTGGTCCAGCTGAGGCTGTTGAGACGAGGTGGGGAGGGAGCTCACCGCGTCGACTAGTGAGTGAAAGGAGTTGGTGGATAAAGATTTGCGGGAACCTGCCGTGGCAGGACGAGCCCGATGGGAAATGTGAGGCTGATGGTTGGTTTTGGGGAGCGGATGGATGTGTGTGTGAGCAGGAGTTGGTGTTGAGACGAAATTGGGTTATTGCTGCTGCTTGCATAAGAAACCCTGGCTTAAACCTTGATTATTTCTATATCCTTAGAATAGGCCACCTTTAAAGCTTGCATCATATTATGGTTGGTGACGTGGACCTGTCCCATTTCCTTGGGGACAGACTTTGGGTTCTCAGGTGAAGACCCCGACCGCGAGTTCAACCAGGACGGGTGGTACGATTGAAGGGTGTGCGCTACGCTCAAGGATGCCTGTGGAGGAGTGGACCCAGTTGTTCTAGCTACCGCTGCGTAGATGTTTCTTATTGTCGTTTTAGCCCAGAGGGCTTGTACCAGACGCTTTGTCTTTATATGAGTCATGTAATGAATCTTTTATCGTTGTATGGATGTGATATTCGACTAAGATGAGTTCTGTACGAGATAGCTGCTATTCCTGGGACTATCTCAAGGGTACAGGGAGTCGGGTTCTCGTCGGTGAGAATCCGGTTCGTCACAGTGCTTATCTTGTGTGCAGGGACTAGTTGAACCTGCTAGAAATCATCTACACAAGCACTACATCAAGTTACTTTTGTGCTAAAGGACGAAAAGGGGGTTAATTTACATTCTTGTGTTTCTCAGTCAGAAACCGGTCTGACCGGTTTCCCAAACCGGTCTGACCGGTTTTGGTACTGACTCTGTCATATTTCCAGTCTAAGTTGTTACGGAGTATCCAGAGGTGTTGCGGAGACTCCGGCCTTAACCCCGGAGTATCCGGCATACCCTCGGAGTATCCGGAGTTGAACTGACAAATTTGTCTTAAGTGTTGGAAATTTGCAGAATCACCTATTCACCCCCCCCCTCTAGGTGACATCACGGTCCTTTCATACACCATGGAAGTTATACTTTGATGGATCGGTTTGTAATGATGGGCAAGGAATTGGTGCTGTTTTGATCTCTCCAAGTGGTGCCGTTTTTGAGTTTTCAAACCGATTGGAAGAAAAGCGAACCAATAATCAAGTTGAATATGAAGCTCTTCTTTTTGGCTTGGAATTTTTGCAAGACATGAGAATAAAGCATATTGAGGCTTTTGGTGATTCGCTCCTGGTGGTACAACAAGTGTCAAAGGTATGCCGATGTTATAACGGCTCATTAAATGCCTATCTTGATAGATGTCTTGATGTCATTGCCTCTTTTGATGAATTTACTATCAAACATATTCCAAGAGAAGAGAATGACAAGGCAAATACTCTGGCTCAGAAAGCATCTGGTTATATGGTTGCAAAGAAGTATTTCTATCTCCAAAAACCGATGCAAACAAAGGCCGAGGTTCTGGTTCTGGACGAACCGGTCACACCGGTTTCAGAAACTGGTCAGACCGGTCAGACTGCCGGAACCGGTCTGACCGGTTCTGAAACCGGTCTGACCGCTTCGTCCCTTGACAGAAGCAAAAATCCTTTGGATGATGCTAATCAATCCAAAGTTGAAGATCAGGATTGGAGGGTACCTATTATTACTTATTTGAGAGATCCTGGTCGTGGTGCAGAAAGAAATATTCGGCGAATATCATTTAAATACGTTTTACTCGACGATGAGCTTTATCGTCGAAACGCCGAAAATTTGCTATTGAGATGTCTTAATTCGGATCAGGCCAAAGTTGCCATGGGTGAGGTCCATGAAGGTATTTGTGGTACACATCAATCGGCTCCAAAGATGAAGTGGTTACTTAGGCGAGCCGGTTTCTATTGGCCTACTACGATGGCGGATTGTTTCAAATATTACAAAGGATGTGAAGAATGTCAGAAGTTTGGAAATTTGCAACTTGTTCCCGCTGCATTGATGCATCCCATTACTAAGCCATGGCCATTCCGAGGTTGGGGATTGGATTTTATTGGACAAATTAATCCTCCATCATCAAGAAGACATCGTTTTGTGTTGGTTGCTACGGATTATTTTACCAAGTGGACCGAAGCGATTCCCTTGAAGAATGTGACGCATTGAGAGGTAATTGAGTTTATTACACAAAACATTATTCATAGATTCGGTATTCCTCAAACTTTGACAACGGATCAAGGTACTTCGTTTATGTCAAAAGAGGTACGTGAATTCGCCAAATCCTATAGAATTAAGTTGCTCAATTCATCTCCATATTACGCTCAGGCTAATGGACAAGCTGAGTCAAGTAATAAAACTTTGATCAAGTTAATCAAGAAAAAGATAGAAGAAAGTCCTAAGAGATGGCATGAAGTTTTATCCGAAGCATTATGGGCTCATCGTATATCTAGACATGGTGCTACTAAAGTTACTCCTTTTGAGCTTGTGTATGGTCAAGAGGCCGTTTTGCCTGTTGAGGTAAATCTGGACGCTTATAGATTGGCTAAACAAAATGACCTTGATGCTGTTGATTATCACAATTTGATGTTGGACAATATTGATGAGGTAACCGACAAACGATTGAAAGCTTTGAAGGAGATTGAGAAAGATAAGTTTCGAGTTGCTAAAGCTTACAACAAGAAGGTACGAGGAAGATATTTTCAGATTGGTGAACTTGTTTGGAAGACGATCTTGCCTATTGGGACAAAAAGCAACAAGTTTGGTAAATGGTCACCAAGTTGGGAAGGGCCCTATAGAGTTATCAAAGTCATTTTTTGGAATTCTTACATGCTAGAGACGCTGAAGGGAGATCATTTGCCTAAAGCTATCAACGGAAGGTATTTGAAGAAATTCTATCCAAGTGTTTGGCAAGACGCATGAAGACCAATGGCCGGTATATTATTGATATCGTCCTTAGCATAAATTTTAGCTTCTGAATTGTAAATTACTTGCTTTTTAGTTCTCAAGTTCACTAAAAACGCAGGGGGCATGTTGACAGTCAAAATTGGCTTTGGCCCGGCCAAACCGGTCTGACCGGTTTGGATCTGTAATTCGAGTAGGATTAGGATTCCGAGTTTAATCCCATATTGTAACCTATTCGAAAGGGGTAAGACTTCCCCGGCCTATAAATATAAAGGCTAGAAGGCCGATTGAGATATTCCAATCGAATCAAATACATTTATCCTTTACTTTTTTATCTCTCAAACCCTAATCTTTTCCAACCCCCATATTCTGTTCTTTGCTCGTCTCTACGACGTTCAAAGGCGTTCTAGGTGGCCTGCCGACCCTAGAGAAACCCTGGATTGCTTGAGTTCCGACGGGGTCCCTCCCGAGCTCGAGTTTCTAGGTCTTCACGGTTTCCCGACCAGAAGCGGTCAGACCGGTACTTCAAACCGGTCAGACCGGTTTGCCCCGGGAAGTCAGGAGTTGGCCGTTGTGACGGCCGTGCTGCGCGTTCGATCGACCTTCGAGTGTGTTGGCGCGCTTTAGTGTCAACACAAATACTATTATTTTTCATCAAAAAATGATTCTCCATGTAACTTTCCAGATAATTGTGGGACAAATTGTTGATACATTGTTATGGTAATCCTTACTTTTGAGTCAGGTGGATCTTGGCTTGGCTTGAGAGCTATGACCCATGCCAGAGGGTAGGTCCATTGAGAAATAGAGAATTCAACTCTTGCTAGCGGTCCGTAAACTAACTCAGGGCATGCCCTGGCCTAAGATGGTAGAAATTAATGTGGTTATTCGTTTCTGTATTGACAAAATTCAATTATATTGACTATGTAAGTACCAATATTATACTCCTACTTAATTGATCTGACAATGCTCTTGATTTAGTTTTCTAAAAATGGAAAATTCAAGGGCTCATATATCATATACCTTGGTTGTATTTACCGAGCTGGATCAAAACAGCAAACAGGGTAGAAATGTCTCATTCCTTAACAGCATCTGATGGATTGTTCCATATCTCCGAGTTGTACGACATTTGTTGTCTTGTAGCTACGAATTCAAATATCCTCACAGTTTTGGAAATGCCATTTATGCGGTTCTATAAGCAAACATTCAGGCATATTCCACTATTGTACACAATGTACTATACTCCGTACACCAACAATCGATACGGTAATCATTTCATTAACTCCACCACAGCTCATGCGTGATAAACATTTTTTTCTCCAAAAATGGGTAGGGACTAGCTCAATCCGTGATAGATATATAGATGGTTGAACATATATTTGATAAGGATGAACGGGACGAATAATTCATAGATTTTATTCAGATTTTTCACATGGTGCAAAAGGCATGATTTCCGTTGTACCCCAAATAACGTCAGAACGACCTCTATGGGTAGGGGCAAAGACGGTCACAAAATTACCATTGTGCACTGCTTCATTGACACTAAAGAACATAAATAAAATCAAAAGAATATATGGTAACAAAGAGTCTTCTTGTAGGAGAGATATATTTCTATTGTGGTGCACCAGCACCAGGGAAGCATAACGTAGCTTCACCCCTGTCTATGGGCATTCACAAGAAAAAAGATTTAACAATATTTTTAGAAAAACAGTTCTCTCTCTGTTTTTCAAAAGTCAAACTATTCTCAAGCTTCATTATTCATCATTATTATTCTGCTAAGCTTAATAAATGAGATAAATAGTAAAAATCAAAGAGAAGGAGCAAAATAAACAATAAATGAATGCATAAAAAATTGGACCGGCCCAGGCGCCTAGCCCACCTTGGCCTTGACCCATTCAAACCCACGACCCTCTCGCCTCCTCGGCTCCTCCCTTGCCGGCGGCACCTCGACGATCCCAGGTAGCGTCCGATGATGGCACGGCCGGTGCGTCGGCGTGCACCATGGCCGGTGAATCCATGTCTCAGGCGCGACGGCGAGGCTCCTCCGACCTCCACCATTGCCGGCGGCGGCTGAAACCCGTGGGCGATTCTTGGGTGGTTTTCCGTCTATAGAAACTGAAGTGAGCAAGCGACGAGCAAATCTCCAGCACCAGCAGGCTGGAGATAGAAGCATATCATAACCGAAGGCAGGAATTAAATGAGTTGGGAAATTCCGTACACAGGGATGAACACGGTCAACCCCCACTCTATAAGTCCCCCTCCCCTTTGCTGCGTTGCACCTCACCTAAAATTCGTCTCGCTCGCTCTCTTGCTTCGCTTCTCTCCTGTCCTGCTTCCCCGAGAGGTTCTTGCAGGGAAGCCATTGCAGAAGGTAAGAAAGGTTGAATCTTCTTTTGGCTTCTACGGCATTCTAGCTTCTTTGGTATTCTCCGATTATTTGTTGCTGGGATTTTTGGCGCTTGGCAGCACACGGTTAGCGTGGTAGCTTTCTTGATTCTGATTATTGCATTTGTTTTTCATGGGAGAAGAGATGGACGCGGGCAACTTCCCGGCGGGGCTGCGCGTGCTCGCAGTCGACGACGACCGCGTCTCCCTCATGATCCTAGAGAAGCAGCTGAATCACTGTAACTATACTGGTGAGCATTTTCGCCCTCTAGGCCTCCCTAAATTTCCCCCTCAATGCCGTTGTGATAGATTTAGGCCAAGGTCAGATGTTGAAATTTCTGAGTGATTTTTTTTCCTGCTTGTTGTGTGGTGCAGTGACAACAGTGACGGATGGAGAGAAGGCGCTGCACATGCTCAGGGAGAGGAAGGATGGGGACCAGTTCAACCTGGTTATCAGTGACGTCGTCATGCCCGGCATCGATGGTTTCAAGCTCCTTGAGCTCATCGGACTGGAGATGGACATCCCAGTCATCAGTAAAGCCTATGCTCAAACTCACTGCTTTCCATTTTTATGCATGGTGTTCATCTGATCCTGATTCCTGAAGAGAATAGCAATCATGATAAGTAGTAGTACTAGTACTATTTTTGGATAATGCTTTGGATAGATGCACTGAATGGCTTTTATATATACTTTAGCTGGTACACCGGTAGATCTGTTTGTCGCTTGATCTTTGGGTAGTACAGGGATAAATGGCCACACACCAATCATTAGTTTGATTCTCGGATGCAGGTCTTCTGTTACGACTTACAAATAAACCTAATAACTGCTAGCTTTTAAATATACTTTAGCTGGTACACCGGTAGATCTGTTTGTCGCTTGATGTTTGAGTAGTACAAGGATAAATGGTCACACACCAATCATTAGTTTGATTTTCGGATGCAGGTCTTCAGTTACAACTTACAAATAAACCTAATAACTGCTAGTTTTTGTCATTCGAGTTTTGTGTGTTACCATTTGTTCCTAAGCGCTTGGCAAAGTCGAGCTGGCTACTTAATTTCGTTAATTTCACCTGTGAATGAAATATTTAGCAAATCGTATGTGAATCTCTTATCAGTCTAGCTACTGAAATGTTGTTTGTAGTTCATGTATAGTAGGTCCAATCAAGCTAACTGCAAACTTTTGTCGTTTGTAGTTTCGTGTGTCACTAGTAGTTCATAATAAAGCTAAATTTGATCATTTTCGGTTTCATACAATACCCAGAATTCTTGAGCTCTAGGTGCAACCAAGATAACTTGTGAGTTTTGTAGTTTGCAGTTTCGTCATTACTATTGGTTCTTTGCCAGTGTCATTTTCAGAAGGATGTGAACTGTGCCCTGTCCTAATAAATCTATAAAGATTCTCTTATTGAATTCTTTGAAACACCAAAGTGTGCATGATAGAGACTTGCTATCTTGCCACATCACATATGTGATTTGCTTAAAAATAAGGTAAATGACACATGTATTGCTTAAAGAAATGAAGATGGAAAGATGTGCCTAGTCAGCCACATAAATGAAGGCCACTTGATTATTCAGTGTCTAGTCTATCGAGCTAGCTTGCTGAGTTCTGCATTTCCTACTTGTACTTATGTTGCCTTATGTCATGCAGTGTTATCTGCGAATAATGAGACAGAGATTATGATGAAGGGGATAAATCATGGGGCTTGTGACTATTTGGTAAAGCCAGTGCGCCTTGAACAACTTAGGGGCATATGGATGCATATGGTGAGGAATAACAAGACTGATCCAAGGAACAGCAGTAGCGGTGGCAATAATTTTGCTGATCAGAAGTTGCAATCTGAGGATGGTGATAAAGGTGACAAAAATGGTGCAAACCGCATCAGGAAGTATTCAAAGAACAAAAAGGATGTGGGTGGTGCTGATGAGGACAAGGAGAACACATCCACCCAGAAGAGGCAAAGGGTCCATTGGCCTGGTGACCTACACCGCAAGTTTGTACAAGCTGTCCATCAGATTGGCATGGATAGTAAGTTCCCACTTCTATCAACATTAAGCTTAATTATTTTGTTAAATTTGTATCTGGTAACAAATATTTGTTTCCATAAATGCAGAGGCTGTTCCAAAGAAGATACTAGAAGCCATGAATGTGGAAGGTCTCAGTAGAGAAAATGTTGCAAGCCATCTGCAGGTTTTGTTTCTACTCTTATGATTGACTGATATGCTTGAGTTCCTATCTAATATAGTTAGGATATTTGATCAAACTTGTTTTTCTACCCACTTGCCATCTCAAACTAAATATTTATGTTTATGTAAATATTTGATCAAACTTGTTTTTCAACCCACTTGCGCGCCTCACAAAAGTTCTTGTGGAGGCATACACACACATATACAGTTTGGGATGGTATTCACACACATTTATGGAATGTGTGAAACTACAGAAAACTCAGTTTTTTTCCTGAATATTTTTCGTTTCTCCCTATGATTAAGAGACCATTTCATTTCTTTTATGCCCTTGTACAGCAATCCTTCTCTAAACCAAATGTTACTTGCCTATTTTGTTATTTCAGAAGTACCGTATCTACCTGAGAAAGCTCAGCGAGGGCAAACTCAAGAATCCTAATCCATTTGTCGATGGACCCAAAGCATGGTGGAGTGACTGGGTGCCTGCTAATATCAGTATGACTGTACCGGAAAGTTTTAAGCATCATTCAGAAGTTGGTAGATACCAATCAGTCCCATCCTTTGTTGACTCTCAGAGCTCAAGCAACCTCTATGCAAGGATGAATTCGCCATCTGCAGTTGAAACACACAGTGTTCTGTCCATTCAGTCAGATCAGCCCATGAACTCCCGGAGTAACTTGGGCATTCCTCGACAGGACAAGGATGTCATGGAACCAATTGGCCACAGTGTCACCCTGGGCACTGTACCTATGCCACCGCTGCAGGATGTGAGCAAATTCATGTTGAGTGGTTGGCTGTCAGGTGCAAGCCAATGCTTCCCTTCTGGTCCTTCTGGCAGCTCGTTTGCAAATATATCAAATGGTGTTGTGTACAACACAAGCAACCCTCCCTCTCTTGGAATTTCTGGCAGTTCATTTGCAAACATTTCAAATGACAGTCCACCATTGGCCACGAGCATGCAATTTTCTTCATCTCGTTCTTGCACCTCCTATGCGAGCATATTGCGTGGCAAGATCTTGGGGTCAAGCAAAGGTATTCCATTTGAAGACATAGCAGATGGTGGGATGCTGGCTCCTTCCGATGATTTACCAATGCAGTCTCCTGAGTTGGTGAATCAGCGTTCTGTTCAGATTCAATCATCTACTGACCTATTCAACCAAGTTGCCAGGGAGGCTCACCAATTTCCAAGACTTAGCGACTCCTGGAAAGCTGATGAGCTGTCAAGGTTTCCTGATCTTGATCACGATGTTAGAATGTCGAAATGCCCATCACAGGGGAACATCATCAAGATCAACCAGTTGTCGAGACTTGCAGCCTCCTGTGGACAGGTCCAAATTGCTGGAATCATGGGTAGAACCACATCAATGATAGGTGTCAGTGAGCAGGTGCCCCAATTCAACTTCGGAAGCAACACATACTATACAACAGTACCTATCAGTGACTCCAATCCAGGTAGTTCTGCAAGCACCAGACCTGCATTGCCTAACCTTCAGCTAGACAATTATGTTATGGCAACTCCGATCCCGAATGATGGGGGTGCAAGTGGCAACCTCCCTGAAGACGGTACCAATCAGCATGCTGTTGGTGATCAAGTGACTAACAGCGATGAGTTCCTCGTGGGAACAAGTGACCCGCGGAATGGAGCAAGTGGTGACCTGGATGAAATATTTTCTGATGACTGGTTTAATGATGTAAGATCCTTATTCTTTTCATGAATAAACTCTGCTCATTCTAATCTACCTGTTTTGTCCTGATTTTTTCGAACATAAGACATGTTTAATTGTTAGTTTATTTTCGAACATGACTGATATGATGTTGGTTTAGTTACTTCTAGTTGCTAGTGTTCAGTGAATTGCTCAGATTCAACATGCTTGTTCATGCATAATTTCTAACATAAGACATGTTCAATTCCTAGTTTATTTTGATATTTATTTCTATCTAGAATATTTACAGGATTTACATGTGAAATTGATGACTACTACTTAGGTGAGGTTTTTCTAACTGGACTTCTTTTGTTACACCAGGATTTCATCAATAGTGGAGATACTTTCACAGATGGGGACTGGGAGTTTGCCACTTGACATCATATCCAGGAGATCGATGTTTCTGCATCTATGTAGCCCAGCTGCTGACCAAGTCATGGTTCTGGCATGTTGTATTTGCAAACATTGTCCAATTTGTAGTAGGCCATCTTCAATGGAATCCCATGTTTATCTAGCAGTGTAGTCATGGACTCATGTGGGTTATCATTTCTATCAGTTGTAGCTTTCAACTTGGTGATTTTAAGTTTGGTGGGAGGTTTGGATGTACTCCTGGCAACTCTCAGTCCAACTGTCATCTGCGGTTTGAATTTGGTGGTTGTTTTTTTTATTTAAAATCACCTAGCCCCACTAGGGCTCTTTTTTTAGTTGGAATCATAGAAAAGAGTTTTGTCAGATAGAACCAGTTTCTGTGTATGCTTTAGATATCCAGTTGTATGATTTTCATGAACTATTTGAATTTTTTTTCCAATCCCTACAATGTTGTTATTTCTTGAAATTGGACAGATAGCCCTAATTTACATGCATGGAACAGATAGAATAAGTGCAACATAGTGCTATTGTTCACTGCTATCTTAGAATTACAGAAAAAAACAGAAGTAGTAGTGCAGAGCATGAAGGAACTTTCAAGTCATGATTCATGTTTAACAGTTTCTGATGCTCAAGTGGCATAACTTGACAAGTCACCTTGCGTTATCTTAACTTTCTCTGTTGACCATTCCGTGTATATCCTCTTTCCTTTTCTTCTGTGCGGATATAAGTATATCTTTTTTGTTCACTGCAACAGCACTGGCTTTTTCTGATGTTTATTTTTTTTTTGTTTCTGATGCTCAAGTGGCGTTTTTTGTTTAACAGCTTCTGATGAATGAAGTTGTTTTAGCCATGTTCCTAATGGTACTGATCTATCATCAATCTATCATCACTCTGTGATCTCAACTTGCTTCTTTTACTCTATCCCATTTCAAAACTCAGAGACTTCTTTTGCAAACTTTGAATAACATACTGTCTCATCTTGCACACTCTTTTTTTTTTCATTATGCATCTCATGTTTTAATGACTTCTGAGTTATTTCAGATTATCTAATTTATGGTTTGCATGAATAATTATGGGGGCAGCAGGGGCAAAGGAGCTTGTAGCTTGCCGACCATTTGCTATGTGAAACGAATCAGAATTTGGTTTTAGAAATTCCGGTTCTCTGTACTTCTTCTTTGATAGTCCCGCGTACGTAAAATTATGGCTCTCTGGTACCTCTTTTGATAATCCCACGTACCATATGTGTCTTGGAAAATATCCCATCCATACTACAAAATAAGAGAACAATAGTGTGCTTTGTTACATCGTGAATAATCTGGAGTACAATATTGCCATCAGCTGATACAAGTCCATGGGACTGAATAACATTAGGAAAAACTCTTGCAAAGTGGAAACTAGGTTGTCATGACATCATCTCCAGACTTGAGACTTGTCTCCATCACCACAAGCATAACTCGATTGTATACTCACAGCTCCTCAGTCGTACCAGCTGTTGTGCTTGAACTCATAGTTTGACTCCGAACCTAAAACTCAAGGTCTGCTCACTAAGGAAATGGGACAAGCCAAGTCACCACATGATGTGTGAAGTGAAGAGTACCTAATCTAATGAAAAAGTAGCTCAAGTGGTTTCCTATGCAGCAGCAGTATCTTATAAGAGCCTTCATCCGGAAAACCATCCTCTCAAACCTCGAGCCGAGACGAGTGAGCATAAATGGTGTATGGCCATCGGGCAACACAACACTGGTCAAAAAACCTAAATCAATTGACACTATCTCACTTTCCGGGGCTTGGGGATATATGGACGCTGCCATACAACATCACGTTGCCGTTGGGTAACCATCACCCTTATCCAAATCCATACCCGTTGTATTTTGATAGAGTATGGATTAAACTTGGTTACGGGGAGGGTATACGTGGACAATACCCGTTTTACCTACATACCCATCCGCCTCAATCTCCGATTCCCTTCTTCTCCATGAGAGTGCTCTATTCCAAGCTATTTTCTTCTCATGACTGTCTGTTATCTCTCATCCGTGGACGGAACTGAGCGAGCGCCAGCAGTAAAGCACATGCCGCGGCGGCAGGGCGGGAAGAAGGCGACGGCGGTGCCGCGGCGGTGAAGGGGGTGGACGTCAGTGTCGTCGTCGTGGACCTCCGGCGGGGGTCCTGATGAAGAGCTCCTGATTCTCGGGGGACATGATTGCGTACCCCGCCATTGTTTGTTCTCTTCTGCCGTGTTGGATGCAGTGCTGTGTGGATCGATGGTCGATGCCACCGCGAGCTGCTTTGCAGATCAACAACGCTAGGAATCCCTGCTTCCTGCTCTTGCCGCTGCCTTGGGCTCTCCGTTGCCTTCTACTGTAGTTATCCATTAGATTATCCATGTCTGTTGGGCAATTATACACTTATTTGGGTATGGATTAATTGGGGATGGGCAATCTGCGGGCATGGATGTGGGTAATCCGTTTCCTCCCCAGTGGCATCGTGAATACAATATGAGACTATGAAATACTTCTGCCATGGCCAATGGGGACAAAGTAAACAAGGGATAAAGGGCTTTCACCACTCCACTCCCTTAACAAGGCTAAACAACATACTCCCTTACATTAATTTTCATCCTAACGCCTATAGGCTTGGTTCCAACTCACAACCACAATAGTCTTGAGCTAGACTTGTTACCATACCATGCACATGGTGTGAAAATTTGACAAATTCCCAAGAGGCATAGTTACTCCTACTTGTTCCATAATCTACCAAAGATGAGAACCTCCATCCGATCCATGTTATTAGTGCTAGCTGCAATCCTCGTCCTGTGCCCATCACATGTATATAGTCTCCTACTCCTTAAGTCCATCCAAAACTCATACTTACCACAAGCACACCATCAAAGCATACCCCAAATGCCTCTCCCATGACAACCAAATACAAAGATAAGGTCATGCTTGCTCTCTAATGCATGCTACTATCTTTAAATCGAACCCATATTCCCATTTTCCCATACACGTGAAAGCATAGAACCACGATATGTACATTTGAAATTAGTAGTCGGAACGTGGTGAAACCAGTTCACCAGGAAGGCGTAGGGAAGAGAAGGGGATACAATACAAATTTGAATTCCGGAATTCCCGGACTGGCGATCGCTAGGCGATTTGCCAGATCTCGCCGGAGCACGGTGACGTCTCCACCGGTGAGGTGTTCTGCCGTGGCAAAGCCTTTGCCGACCTGGCAACTGCTGTGACCTTCCACGGCTGCATCTCCTTGGTGGCCATGGCTCGTTGATGGAGGACGAGTGGACGCCGGTGCAACCGCAGGCATGCCGACGGCGGAGGAACTCGGACCCTCTTGCTGACAAGCGCGCTGTGGCAAGGTTTTGGGGCCATGAAGATGAGCGGGACTCGATTTTGGGAGCTGCATCAGGGGACGACTCGCCGCTCAAGGGCGGATCGGTACCCATTATGCTGGGGGATGCCGCGCCGATGGCTGGTGGATCGCCGGATAGTGCTTCAGTGCACTGTAGCCGATCCGACAACAGGGTCTCGGTGGCCAATTCGAAGGCGTCGGGGGCTACTGAATCAAGGGAGTTGCTGATTGACTCGGCAGCTCTCTGCACCAACAACAATTGTGCAATCACAGGACGTCGACGTCGACTCACCATGGCTCCAATGCAGGTACGCAACTTATTCTCGGTTGAAGATGATTTTGATTCTGTTACTGCTTTGGCATGTACAGAGGATCTCGATATATCTCAGGAAGTAGCCACTCATGATAAATTCAGTGTGGATTGCTCTCCTACGACAAGTCGTAAGCCTGACAGTTATGCCGATGTTCTTGATTGCCAAAAACTTGAGAAGGTCTACCATGAATGTATCATGGCAGGATTCTCTTCTCAGGAGGCAAAGGAACACGTTAGATCAAAATCTGAAATTGTAAAAGAGTCCAATCGGGAGAGTGATGATTTGTTAATCGAAAAATTTTGGGATCAAGTTGGTTTTCCAAAGGGTACTAGATGGTGGGAGCATGATCAGACGTCTGATGAAATGTCTACGTATGTTGATCATGTGCATTCAGATAACAGTGTTGGCATCACGGATCGAGTAGCAAAACCAAAAGGTTTTGTTATGAAATCATGGAAGGGTCCACTCCCAAAAAGAAATTCACCTCCAATTACCCTGAACGCTTTCTTTCCTAAAGAATTGAGGAGTAGCTCTGAAGTTGCGATCCATTCGTGTGTGCAAAATAATGGAAATCTGAAGCTGCGGGCTCCTAATTGTGGACGCGAGCCCTGGTGGGCTGTGTATCCAGGACGGCCCGTTAGAGCATCGCAGAGTTTGGTAGGACTTCCTGCGCCGTCGCCAGGGTCTGGTGCGAAACTCACGCAAACTCCTGCGCCGCCGCCAGGAGTTCCCGTTCCATTGCGCTCGTACGCCGAGGTCGCTAGGGCGGCGATGCCTCACAACCATCCCAGGGCGCCGCCTCTGGGGGCCCCCTACGGTCGTCGTCCACTACGTGATGATGGTCGTTGGCTGGGGCGCAGGCGTGATGTGCAAGGTCGCGGAGATGGACGTGGCCGGGGTCCGGCCGGCCGCGGCGATGGGGCTGGCCGTGGCCTGGACGGCCGCGGTGATGCTGGCAGTGGAGGGGCTGGCCGTGGCCCGGCTGGCAGAGGTGAGGCTGGTCGGGGCTCGGCCGGGCGTGATGGCCCTAGCCTAGCAGTGGCTGGACGAGGAAACGACCCCGGCCGAGGGCTGGCTGGCCGGGATGGGCCTGTTGGCCATGGCAATGGGGGCTTACCTGGCGACCGAGCTGGAGTGGACGGTGGCCAAAGTGGACCTGCAGGTCGGGGAGAGGTCCGGCGTGTGTGGCAACCTATGCAATACAATGATCCTGCACCTCAAGCCGAGTCTACTGCTCAAGGAGAGGCAAGACAGCAGCAGGGCCAATCACAAGGTGCTGAGCATACCATCAAGAAGAAGCGTGCCTTCTGTTTCCGCTGTAAGTGTAACGGACATGTTAACACTGAATGCCGGGCGGATCTCGACTGCATAATTTGCAACAAGAAGAACTCTCATATATCGGTCAAGTGCCCCATCCTGACATGGCCAAGGAACATCACATCGTTGCATGGATCAGTCAAAAAGGAGCTGGCATTCGTTCAAGTGAATGATGTGGACTACAAACTAGAGGCACCGGATCCAGCCCCTACGGGGCTTGTGTCAGTGGATGGGCCGCCAATTTCTGCGGAGGCAGTGCAAAGCGAAATTGCAAGATTAACCAGATTAGATTGGCGTTGGGAAGCATTGCCACATGGTGAGAAGTCTTTTCTGGTGGCTTTTCCTAATGTAGAGACTTTGCGCAGTATGGTGGACATTGGTTATCAACTGAAAAACCATGGTGTCACTATTACTGTGTCGGAATGGCAGAGTGATCAGGATATTGTCCCAGCTTATGAGCTAGAGGAAGTCTGGGTGCACATCACCAATGTCCCCCATAAGTACCGACACTTTTTGGTTTTCTGGGCTTTGGGCCAAGAGATTGGGAGTACCAGGGAAGTGGACATGTTGACATATAGGAAGCTGGGTATTATCAGAGTAAGGATTGCAGTAGTGAAGAAGAGTTGCTTTCCCATCACTACTGACTTGGTTTTCGGCAATGTTGGCTATAATATCACATACACGTTGGAAGAGAAAGACTTTGTGCCAGCTGCCTCTCCACCAGATGCTGCTGACTTTATGGATCAGGATGACCCGGAGTCAGATAAGGGTAATGGCAAAGAGGAGGGCGAGTCCTCTGCTGCAAAGAAAAGAAGAGGGGATGATGCACCGAATAATTCAACCGGCACTGAGCAAGGAAAACAGACAGGAAACGGTCCGGAGCCAATGCAATTGACACTCACGCCTATTGGTAAAAACAGACCCTGTCCACCTTGGCAACCATTGGTTATGATGAAAACAGGAGACACATTACCACCGATAGCTGTGACCCCGCCGAAGGGAGGGTTTCGCAACGATGGTAATATTATACGTAAGCTTCCGTTTAATGCATCACCTCCTTGTCGTTCCAATTTATATAATAGAGTTACACGTTATGAAATTGGAATCTCATGTAAATCTTTGAATATTGCAGCAGTGGAGATGAGTAAGGCGGCTACTAACCAGGGACAACTCAGCGACCTGCCGGCACCTAGCGGCCAAGTGGTGGCCAGCGGCCAGCCAGCCAGCGGCTGTGAGGCGGCCAGCCAGCAGCCTGCCGGCGGCCAGGCGGTGGCCAGCGGCCAGCCAACCAGCGGCGGTGTGGCGGCCAGCCAGCAGCCTGCCGACGGCCATGAGGTGGCCAGCGGCCAGCTAGCCAGCGGCTGTGAGGCGGCCAGCCAGCAGCCTGCCGGTGGCCATGAGGTGGCCAGCGGCCAGCCAGCCAGTGGCTGTCAGGAGGCCGGCCAGCAGCCGGCCGACGGCCATGCGGTGGCCAGCGGCCAGCCAGCCAGTGGCCAGCCAGCCAGCGGCCAGCAGCAGATCAGCGGACCAGCGGCTCTCGGTGGCCAGCAGGCGGCCAGCGGCCCAGCGGCTGCTAGCGGGCAGCAGCTGGCCAACGGACCAACGGCTGCCATCCTGCGGCTGGCCGGCGGCCAGGGGCCAGCTAGCGACCAGGTGGGGGCTGGCGACCAGCGGCCACCCAGCACCCAGGATGTGGCCAGCCACCAGCAGTCCGCGGCCAGTGATCAAGCGGCGGTGGCCGGCAAGGCAGCCAAACCGGGTGGGCTCGGCCAGGATGTGGCTACACCTGCTACGGGTAAATCGGTGTCTGGCATAGGTGAGGTTAATGAATCACCATTGAATGATGTTTTAAGCCCTATCCATCCGGATACCTCATCATATCCTACTGTGTTTTCAGATGGCCCGGTGATGATAACTTCAACACCTTCGGGATCGACTAGCACAGGCTCGGGACCTGATAAATCAGGTACTGGTTCATTACTCATGGATGGTAAACGTCGTAGTGCGAGAACTAATAATAAGCTGTCTGACGTTGGACTTCCGATTGCAGACGAGCTGATTATGGAAAGGGCTATGAAACGCGCAGCGGCTCGGAACCTAGATGGTAACCTGGCATCGCCGCACTCGATCACTATGACGCACTCCAGTGGAGGTAAGTTATCTAAAAGCTTGTGCATTGCGAATCTAAATTCCATAGGAGTCTCGTTAGGCAATAGTATAGATACAATTAATCTATCCTACAGTGCACTTAAGCGGATCCACGTTGACAAAACTGTGGTACAAACCAAATCCCACAGTGCTGGAAAAATTAATCCGGTGGATAATCCTTTTGACTATAGTGATGGGGAGGTGCATGAGATTAATAATGATCTTCTATCGCACTTAGTAAAGGATTTAACAGATGTGGATTTAGATGACTTGGACTTGGACACTAAAATATGTGATCTCCAAGTATCGGGTCGAAGAACTAAGTCTGCGTCTAAGAAAAATAAAGGACGCCATAGGCAGCAAAACAAACATAACATGGTTACTCAATGAAAGGCATTTACTGGAATAGCAGAGGTCTATCAGACTTGGCTAAATACCGGTATATATCGGAGGCAATACGAGAACATGGTCTAGACTTTGTTGCAATTATAGAGACTGGCAAGCAAGATATGTCTCGTGCAAATATCAATCGTCTCTCAGGGGGTGCGGATTTTGTTTGGCACGGCTTGCCACCTAGGGGTAGGTCGGGAGGAATTCTCTTGGGCATTAATTCCCTAGTGTTTGATTTATCTATTATCGTTGAAGGGGAATTTTTTGTTAAATTCCATCTGCGAAATAAACAAGATGATTTCAAATGGATTCTGATGGCGGTGTACGGTCCGGCTCAGGAGGAGTTTAAGACTGCCTTTCTGTCGGAATTAGTACGGACCTGCCAACAGAACCCTCTGCCAGCTTTGATAGGAGGAGATTTCAATATCATGAGGCATAGTAGGGACAAGAATAAAAATAGTTTTAATCCTAGTTGGCCTTTCCTTTTCAATGCAGTCATAGATAGCTTCGATCTTAGGGAGATTGAGTTGTCAGGTAGACAATTCACCTGGGCTAACTCTCTTCCGGACCCGACTTATGAAAAACTAGATAGAGTCTTGATGAGCACGGAATGGGAATTCAAATACCCCTTGGTAACTGTTCGGGCGTTAGATCGAGGGATTTCAGATCATACTCCTTTGCTACTAGAAACGGGTGACCCAGCCTTTTCTGGTCAGCCTAAACAGTTCAAGATGGAACTTAGTTGGCTGAATCAAGAGGAATTTAAAGAGAAGGTCAGAGAGATAGAGAAGGTCAGAGAGATTTGGAATCGTCGGGTACAAGGGCAAAACTCAGTCCAACGTTGGAATAGGAAAATGGGAGCATTAAGAACGCATATCCGGGGATGGGCTCGACATCGCCATGGGTTGTACAAAACCCAAAAAGATCAGTTCCAACGCATTGTGACAACACTTGATATACAAGCCGAACAACGAATCCTAACAGAGGTAGAGAGAGAACAACTGGAAAACGCTCGGGATGATCTCGCAAAACTCCTAAGAGAGGAGGAATTGAGGTTTTATCAACGGGCCAAAGTGAATGATGTCCTGTTGGGAGATAATAACACCAAGTACTTCCAGATGGTGGCAAATGGTAAACATAGGAAAAAAAGAATATTCTCCCTAGATCATGAAGGCAATAGAATAGAAGGACAACAACACCTCAAAGAATACATTACCCAATTTTACAAGGGTCTATTCGGTCCTCCGGAGGAGAGTCACTTTAGCCTGGAAGAGCGAACAAATGATATTACGCAAGTAAGTCAGGCTGAAAACGATTTTCTCACGGCCCCTTTTACTGAAAAAGAGGTTCGAGAAGCCATCTTTACCATGGAACATAACAAAGCACCAGGGCCGGATGGATTCCCGGCTGAGTTTTATCAGCATTTTTGGGAGACTATTAAGGGTGACCTGATGACTATGTTTCATGAGTTACACACCGGTGATTTACCGCTGTTCAGTCTCAATTTTGGAGTCATTACTTTGATACCCAAAGTTAAAGAGGCTAATAAAATATAGCAATATAGACCCATCTGCTTACTGAATGTCAGTTTCAAAATTTTTACGAAAGTGGCAACACTCAGAATTAATTCAGTAGCAGACAACATTATCAGCCCTACACAAACAGCCTTCATGAGAGGTAGGAATATTTTGGAAGGAGTAGTAATTCTACATGAAACAGTACACGAACTGCACAGAAGAAACCAGAATGGAGTTATATTCAAAATTGATTTTGAGAAGGCATATGACAAAGTCAAATGGGATTTCCTGACACAGACACTCAGATTAAAAGGTTTCTCATCCAAGTGGATTGAGTGGACTAAATCTTTTATTTCGGGTGGCAGTGTCGCGATCAATGTCAATGACGAAATAGGTCCTTTCTTCCAGACAAAAAAAGGTCTCAGACAAGGTGATCCGCTATCACCTATCCTTTTCAACATAGTGGCTGACATGCTCACACTTCTAATCAGTAGAGCTAAAACGAATAATCAGATACAGGGTGTGGTGCCCCATCTAGTTGATGGCGGCCTTTCCATACTCCAGTACGCTGATGATACAATTTTGTTCTTAGATCATAACCTGGAACAAGCTCAGAACATGAAGAATATTCTTTGCGCATTCGAGCAGTTATCGGGTCTCAAAATAAACTTTCACAAAAGTGAAATCTATTGTTTTGGTGAGGCTAAGAACAACGAAGATCAGTACAAAGAACTATTTGGTTGTAACCCTGGAACCTTTCCTGTCAAATATCTAGGCATTCCTATACATTTTAGGAGACTGGTTAATAATGACTGGTTGAGGATCCAGGGGCGATTTGAAAGCCGCTTAAGCAGTTGGAAAGGGAAGAACCTTTCATACGGAGGCCGGCTAACCTTAATCAATTCAGTTCTTAGTAGTCTCCCGATGTATATGATGTCCTTCTTCCAAATTCCAAGTGGAGTTCGTAAGAAGCTAGATTACTACCGGTCTAGATTTTTCTGGCAGAGTGATGAGCATAAGAAGAAATATCGATTAGCTAGGTGGAGTACCTTATGCCTCCCACGGGATCAAGGAGGACTAGGGATACACAATCTAGAACTTAAGAACATAGCCTTACTCAGCAAGTAGTTATACCGTCTGCTTACAACGGATGGTACTTGGCAACAAATTCTACGTAACAAATATCTAGGGACCAAGCCTTTGGTTCAGGTCCAATGGAAAAGCGGGGATTCACACTTTTGGGCTGGGCTTATGAAGGTTAAGAATGACTTCCTCAAATTTGGCACGTTCACTATCAGAGATGGGTCCCAGATAAGATTCTGGGAAGATATATGGTTGGGTAATAGGACTCTTATGGAGCAGTATCCCCAACTATATAATATAGCGAGGAAAAAGCAGGATACGGTGGCTGAAGTACTTAGTACGGAGATTCCCAATATATCCTGGCGTAGAGATCTTATTGGACCTAAACTGATAATGTGGAATAATTTAACTGCAAGGCTGGCAAATATAAACCTTACTGACGAAGAAGATGAATTTAAATGGAGTCTGAGCCCGACAGGTGTTTTCACTGAGAAAACACATTATCTGGCGCTGATTTACCAAAATGTACCAAATACAAATAAGAGATTATGGAAATCAAAACTTCCACTTAAGGTTAAAGTTTTCCTATGGTTTTTAAAGCGAGGTGTTATTCTTACTAAAGATAATCTGGCGAAACGAAATTGGAATGGCAGTAAACAATGTGTCTTCTGTCATGAAGATGAAACCATTCAGCACCTTTTTCTGGAGTGTCGTTTCACACGTATGGTATGGACTTCGGTCTACGCGGCTTGGGGTTTACCTAAACCATCTAGTGTGACTAACATGTTTAATAGTTGGCTGAATTTTGTACCACCAAGTTTTAAACCTCTGATATTTGTAGGCGCGGCAGCCTTATGTTGGGCGGTTTGGTGCTGCAGAAATGCAGTGGTTTTCGATAACAAGTCTCCAAATTTTTTGCAGGTTATCTTCACAATGGCGCACTTGCTCCGCAGTTGGTCTATCCTTCAACGGCCATCATCGCGGGACAGTCTTGTGGTGGCGTCGCAGCGTTTGGTCCAAGCGGCCACGGTTATTTTTGGCCGGGCATATGGGTGGCGGTCTAGTCTTAGGATTGGCAGCTAATTAGGCCCGGAGTTTGTGGAGCATTATTTTTTCTTTTTTTTTTGGCTGTGTGTCACTTGGCAGAGGCCGGGATCTTTTCAGGCGGATGTATCACCTCGATGTATCTAACTGAAAATTAATAAAGTATCCCTTTTCAAAAAAAAAAGTAGTCGGAGCATTGAACCGGTGCACCAACATCTCCACTTCCATCCGGCTTTTAGTTTTGTGCCTATAACTCATTAAACTTGTACCTGTGAAACATGTGCATGGTGTGTTCCAAGGACTACCATGTTAAGGGAGGTAAACCAGATCCCTTAAGAGGTTGCTAATTCAGCTTTAGCTTGTTTCGTTTGGGCAGATCCTCACATTGGGGGCCCATTAAGAAATAAGGGATTCAACTCTTGCTATTGAGCCAATTCAAGGACCTAGCCTAAGTGTTAGACCCACCCTTGCCTTCTAGTTATAGTGATAGGTATTTTTACCACACCGATGACAGAAATTATCGCATTTCTTCATCTCTATTGACAAAGGTTCAAGAAATCATATACCTCTTATTATTACAGAGCTGGTTCCAAATATGGTAGGACTATCTGATTCCTATTCTGACTTCAGAACATTCAGACTGTTCCATATACAATATGGTTGTCATGTAGCTACTATTTTTGTACCCTCGCCATTTTGAAAATGGCATTTATGTGGTTCTATTAACAAAATATGTGCAAGTTGTACTATCGTTGATAACAAATGCACTATACACCAACAAACTAATACATAATCGTTTCATATTGACTCAATAATCCAGCTCATGTGATAACCATAAAAATGGGTAAGAACTAGCTATGACCATATAAAAGATTGAAAATTATGTCAAGGATGAACTGGATGAACAACTTATAGCTTTTATTAAGATTTTCTCATGGCACAAAAGACATGATTCCCCACGTTGCTCCTAAAAATACTCGATCACGAGAGGAAACTCCACCGGGCTTAAGAAAGTGCCGTGCTTCGTACTAACCAGGTCGGGATGGAAGTTTCAGCGACTTCCAGAGTTCCATGTTGCTCCTAAACAACATCAAAATGGCCTCTATGGGTGCATTTACACAAAAAATAAAAGGAAATAGCATTTTATCTCATTTTTAATGAAATAAGCCTATGTAGATTTTCAATAATCAAAACAACTCTGAAGTTTCATTATTTGTGAATATTTAATTTCCAGTTCACAAAACTAATTAGCCAAAAAAATGAATCTTAGGCATTTGGGTTTGCCTTGCCACCTTGGTCTTAGCAATGAAAAACAACAATCAACTCACCACCTCCATCACCGGTGGCTCCTCGATGCATGCCAGCGAAACATAGCAAGGTACTGTCTAATAGATAGTGGGGTGGAGCTTTCCCTCAAAGCCATGGATGACAATGGCTAAAACTGTGGGCCATTGTTCATTGATCTGAAAAGTTGGGAGCAAAGTAATGAGAAAAATCCGGCGAGCTGGTGATGCATATTAGCGTAGCATAACCGAGGAAAGGAATTAATTAGAGAGAAAATTCGAAGGACGATAAACACCTTCCATCTTTGCATCTGCATGCACTCGAATCATCTGTGCTTCTCACCGGCCCCATACCCCTTCCCCCACCCACCTCACCCATAATATAAATCCTCCTCCCTATTGTTGTGTTGTGCTTCATCCTGAATTTGTCTCGTGTTTTCCTCTGTTCCCTCCTGCAGCTCCGAGAAGTTGTTGGAAGCCATTTTGCAGCAGATAAGAAAGGTTAGATCTTATTTTTTTACTTCCATGTATTCTTTTGGTGTTCTTGATTTCTTTGGGGGGAGAGGGGTTCAACAATGTTGATTGTATTTTTTTTCCATGGCGAAAGATATGGATGCTGGAAAGTTCCCGACGGGGCTACGCGTGCTCGCCGTCGACGATGACCGTGTTTCCCTTATGATCCTAGAGAAACAGCTCAAGCATTATAACTACAACGGTGAGTGTTTTGATCCTCGTGGCTTCCCTATAAATTTTCCCTGCAATCTCGTTGTAATAGATTGAGGTCAGGGCTAGATTATGAAATTTCTGAGTGATGTTTTCCATTTGAAATTCTTGTTGTGTGGTGCAGTGACAACAATAACCAATGCGAAGAAGGCACTGGATATTCTCAGGGAGAGGAATGATGGGGACCAGTTTGACCTGGTTATCAGCGACGTCGTCAGGCCCGACATCGATGGCTTCAAGCTCCTTGAGCTTATTGGCTTGGAGATGGATATCCCCGTCATTAGTAAAAACCCCTTCTCAAACTCACTGCTTCCCATTTTTATGCGCATCATTCCTCTGATCCTGCAGAGATAATAACAATCATGAGAAGTAGTTGTAGTACTATTTTTGGGTTTTGTTCTGGATAGATGCATTGAGTGTGTTTTACATACTTTGGTTGGCATGCAGTATGCAGTAGATCTAGTTTGTTTCTGATTTCTGAATGGGTTTTGTTCTGGATAGATGCATTGAATGGGTTTTACATACTTTGGTTGGCATGCAGTAGATCTAGTTTGTTTCTGAATATTTGAGTAGGATAGAAATAAATGGTCACATGCCAATCATGAGTCTTGATTTTACAGCGCATATCTTCTATTATAATCACGATAATAACTCCCAACTTTTATGGTCTGCATTTTTGTATGTTACCATTTGTTCCTATGCATGAGGGGCAATCGAATTGGCTTATTAATTTTGTTGCTTGTGTTCATTACTATCTGTTCATAATCACTAGATGGTGTCGCCAACCACTTAATGTTGTCGTTTGGTCTCATGTGTTAAGCCCTATGTGAATTGTTATTTGACTTTGTGTTCTAATAAAAATATTTCGGTCAAAAAGTTCTCGTGAGGTGTCTTTTAGTTTCATATGTCACAATTTGTTAGTAAGCCCTATATGCAAATGTATTGTTGTTATATACTTTGCATTCGTGGTGAGGTGTCTTCTTAAATTTCTTGCACCAAAGAGAAGGAAGAAAATTAAATTGCAGTGCTGGAATTCAATGTGGCTCATCCACTACGCTACAGCTAAAGTTCTAAATGGAAAGTAGATAGAATATTAGTTAAACATTTAGAAATTTAAGCTTTCCAATTTTATCAAAGTTCTTTTTACTTTGATTTGTATCAAAACATCTGTGATTTTGTGAATTTTGTTGGTTTCATTAGCAAATGATTTCTTTAGCAAACAAGTATGTGAATCCCTGAATAAAACGAGCTACTGGATTGTTGTTTGTAGTTCATTTCATAAGTTTGTAGTTATATTTATTACTATTTGTTCGCTTCTAGGGCCGTTTTCTGAAGGATGTGAACAATGCCCTATCAATAAATTTGTAAAGTTTCCCTTTACTAATTAAACTCTATGAAAAATACAAAAGTGTCCATGATAGGCACTAGCCATTTTACTACGTGTGTGTGACACATTTGCTTAAAAAGGTAAATGACACATGCCATCCTTAAATAATTGAATGGAAAATGTGCCTAGTCAACTAAATAACATGAATGCTACTTGATTAATGTCTAGTCTATTGAGCTTGTTGACTTCTTCATTTCATAATAATTGACCTTATGTTGCCTTATGTCATGTAGTGCTATCTGCGAACAACGAGACGGAGACTATCATGAAGGGGATAAATCATGGGGCTTGTGACTATTTGGTAAAGCCAGTGCGCCTGGAACAGCTTAGGTTCATATGGACGCATGTAGTGAGGCATAGTAAGACCGACCCGAGGAACAATACTAGCAATGGTAATGATAATGCTGGTCAGAAGCTACAATCTGGAGATGGTGATAAGGGTGAGAAGAATGGTGCAAGCCACACCAGGAAATATTTGAAGAAGAACAAAAAGGATGTCGATGGTTCTGATGAGAACAGCGAGAACACATTCACTCAGAGGAGGCAAAGGGTGCAGTGGCATGGTGACCTACACCGCAAGTTTGTACAAGCTGTCAATCAGATTGGCATGGACAGTAAGTTCTCAAATTTCATGGCTTTTCTGTGAACATTAAGCTTAACATTTTTATGTTAAATCTGTTTCTCATAATAAGTCTTGTTTCTGTTAATGCAGAGGCTGCTCCAAAGAAGATACTGGAAGTCATGAATGTGGATGGCCTCAGTAGAGAGAATGTTTCAAGTCATCTGCAGGTGTTGTTGCTACTCTAATGCTTGACTTCTATGATTCAGTTCCTATCCTTTATAGTTAAAGATATTAATTTTCAAAAAAATAGTTAAGGATATTTGGTCAGACTGCTTTCTGCCCAATTGCTATCTCAAACTCAATATTTGTGTTTATGTCAATTGAACTTGTAGACACTTCTCGTGGAACTTGTGTGTGCACCACACAAAAGTTCTGTGGCATACTCACATATATTTCAGGATGGCAGTGGCGAATCTAGGAATAAAATGTAGGGGGGGCTGAACTTAACATTGGGCCTGATGGCTACAGTATTTAGCTTAGTGGATTTGGGTGGTGGCCTGTGGTAGAAGGGGAATACCGACTGGGCTTTGACGAATTGGGTCCAACTGATGGGCTGCTTCTATTATTTTCGCCCAAGCTGGCCCAACTGACGGGATGGAGTCTTCTTCTTCCCTGAGCTCCTCCCTTCCTTCATCCATGGTGTTCAAAAATCATGGGGGGGCTGAGGGGGGGCTCCATGATGCTGCTGGCAGTAGGGGGGGCTCTAGCCCCGGCCGCCCCACCGCTAAATTCGCCACTACAGGATGGCATTCACACACACACATTTCTGGAGTTAGTGAAAGTACAGTATACTTTCAGCTTTTTTTTCTCCTGAATATTTTTCGTTTTCTTCCCATGATTAAGAGCCCATTTTATTTGCTTTATGTAGTTGTCAATTCTTCTCTCTTAACAAAATGTTAATTGTCTATCTTGTGATTTCAGAAGTACCGCACCTACCTGAAAAAGCTCAGCGAGGGCAAACTCAAGAATTCTAAATCAACTTTTGGTGGACCAAAAGCATGGCGGAGTAACTGGGTACCTGCTAATAGCAATATGAATGTACTAGAAAGTTCCAAGCATCATCCTGAACTTGGTAGATACCATTCATCCCCATCCACTGTTGACTCTCCAAGATCAAGCAACCTTTCTCCAAGGATGACTTCTCCACCTACATTTGGAGAACACACTTTTCTGCCCAATCAGTCAGTGAAACTCATGAGCTTCCATAGAAACTTGGGCATTCCTCGGCAGGAAATGGAACCAGTTTGTCATGATGTTAACCTGCCTGAAGGTGTTTTACCAGTGCCGGTGCAGGATGTTAGCAGATCCACATCTTCTGACAACTCCTACGCACCCATATTGACTGGTGCGCTGTCAGGTACTTCTGAGGGCTCCTTTGCAAATATGTCAAATGGTCTGGTGGCCAACACAAGCAGAGCTCTCTCACTTGGTATTTCTGGCAGTTCATTTGCAAATATCTCAAATGACAGTCCACGATTGGCCACGAGCATGTGTTTTCCTTCTTCTCATTCCTGCTTCTCCTATGCGAGCATATTGCATGGCAAGGCTTTGGGTGCAAGCATAGGTATTCCCTTCGAAGACATAGCCAACGGTGCGATGCTGAATCCTTCTGGTCATTTACCATTGCATTCTTCTGAGTTGGTGAATCAGCCTTCGGTTCAGATTCAATCATCTTCTGCTGGCCTATTGAACCAAATTGACTGGGAGGGTCACCAATTTGCAGGACCTAGAAAATTCTGCAAATCTGCTGTTCCATCAAGGTTTCCTAATCTTTGCCACAACGTTGAAATGTCTAAAGGCCCATCACAGGGGAACATCATAAAGATCAACCAATTGTCAAGACTTGCAGCCTCCGGTGGACAGATTCCAACATTTGGAAATGAGTGTCAGAAGCAAATTACAGGGGTCATAGGGAAAACCACACCAATGGTAGGTTTTGGCAAGCAGGTGGCACCATTTAACTTTGGAAGCAGCACACACTATACATCAATGCTTATTGGTAACTCTGATCTAGGTAGCTCTTCAAGCACCAGACCTGCATTGCCTAACCTTCAGATAGACAATTCTGTCATGCCGAGCCAAATGCTGAATGGTGGGGGTCCAAGTGGCGATCTCCCTGAATTTAGTACCATTAATCAGCAATCTGTTGGTGATAAAGTGATTAACAACAATAAGTTCCTCGTGGAGCAAGTGGTGGCCTGGATGAATTTTTTTCTGATTGGGCTAATGAAGTAAGATACTTTCTTTTTTTTCCTAAATAAATTCTTCTCAATCTACCTGTTATGTCCAAATTTTTTCTTCATGCTCCATTTTTTCCATATGTGCTCTGAGAACATATACTGTATGCAAGGAATTTACTTAACTGAAGATGTCTGTTTAGTTAATTGTACTTTAACTTGTTAATACTCAGTGCGTTGCTCAGACTCATTAGGCTTGTTCTTGTTAATGTAAGACATGTGTAATTGTTAATTTCTTTTCAAATTTATTTATGTCTAGAATATGTAGATGCTTTACATGTGAAATTAGGTACTACTACTTAGGTGAGGTTTTTCTAACTGGACTCTTTTGTTACACCAGGATTTCTTCAACAATGGTGATTCTTGATTTCTTTCATAGATGGGGACTGGGAGTTTTCCCCTTGATGTCATATCTGAGAGATGATTCTGCATCGATGTAGCCCAGCTGCTGACCAAGTCATGGTTCTTGCATGTAGTATGTGCAAACATTGTGCTATTTGTATTAGGCTAGCCAGGAGCAGGCCATCAGGATCCCATGTTTATCCAGTAGTGCAGTCATGTATGGATTCTCCTCGTGTCAGCTGTAACTCTTAAGTTTTAATTTGGTGGTCTAAGGTTTTTTTTTATACTTATGGTGTAAGGTTTGGAGTGAGGTGTGGATATACCACCCCTGACAAACTCTCAGTCCAACTGCCTGAAAATGGACGGATACACCTATATTTGTTTCAATTACAAGAGTATGGCTGGAAGAACGCGCATGAACGAACTGCGCGCGTACCTGCGCTGCGAATGCGAGGGACGCGGCTGCCGGCGAGCGAGGGGCGGCGTGGCTCCCGGGCGCTGCCGCGCTGGAGGTGGCCGCTGCGCTGGGCAGCGAAGGATGATGCCAAATCAATTGAAGCGCGCAGATGGCCGGACGGAGCAACGACCTTCGCCGCAACAGGATCCGGCGGCGGACGGCCGGACGTGGGCGGAGGCGCGGCGGAGCCACGACGGAGAGCGATCGCCGTTCGCCCGATCGGAAGGCGATGCGACGCGCGCAACTGAAAGTCGCTAGGCGGCAGTTGCGGTAGGGCTGAGAGGGCTCGCCGATTTCTATATGGGCCGTATACCTCTGTTGGGCCGAAATCTACGGGTTTTACAGCGGCCCACCCAATGTTGTTGGATGCCCACGCTTAGTAGAAGGCGGCAATCTCGAAGCATCCCGTTCCCCAGGAACAGTTGAGAAAGGCGACGCCGAGGCGATTTCGGTCCTCACCGCCGGATCCGCCGGCTTTCCTCGCCGCTGGTGCCCTCTGTGGCACCGGTGTGATGGGAGATCCGCGGATCCGGTGGGTGATGTACATATCCCCTACTAATAGGTTAGGATTAGGGTTGGTTCTTCTCCTGATGAGTATTTCGTCGGGAGCTTTTTGTCTCCTCCAAGCTTCCTCTGGTGGTGATGTCGGTGGTGGTCGGGAGGTGCTCGAGAGGCGTCTGGAGCATGAAATTGCTTTATGCGGAGGATTCGGTATCGATGAGGTTTTCTTCGTTATTTTCTTATGCGTCGGTATTCGATTCCTCTATGAGTTTCTCTATGCTACTTATGCCCATGACGTCAGTAGAGTCATCGTTCTTGCAACCAACGATATGGCTGCTGGAGGCTGGAGGATTGTTTGGTCCCTCCAAGATGGATCCATCTGGGGTTATCTTGTGAGGTTATTTTGCCACCTGCTCGTGTGTACGGGCTGGTGTTCTTCGGTCCCCATCGTGGGTTTGCTGCTTGTTGATCGGAGGTGGCAAGTGAGGCGACCGGTGTCAGATTTCGGTGAAAGTGGAGATTGCCCGGGGCGTTCAACGGATAAGAAACATGCTTTCAGTGTGTTACTGATGGGCTTCAAACTTGTAGTCTCTTTGTCGATCCGAGTATCGGCGGTGAGCTTCATTCTGGGTTTCCTTCTTCATTACGGGAGGTGGAGGACCGGACTGCGGCAACGACGGTCGAAGGCGGCAACGGGCACTGGGTGTTCCTGTCCAGGGTTTATATGTAATTTCTTTTTTAGTTAGGGTTGCCCAGTGAGGGGGCTGGTTGTAATACTTCTATATCAATAAAATCCAACCCTTTTCTCAAAAAAAAAAGTAGAAGGCGGCAAAAAAAAATCGCTGGTTTTCATCTTCTTGTTGTTCAACTGATCAACTCCAATTTTCCTGTTGGAAGTATCCAGTATGTATCTGTCTGTATCCTACACAAAGGTTGTGATCCTTGGTACATTAATTGGCATGGGGTTGCTTAATTCCATCATCATTCTTCTATGTCACAGCTAAGCTAGCTACCACAGTACGCGTATGCGTATACGCATCGATCTCATCCATGGCGTTGATCGGTCGTCTCTACCCGGCAGGGCCTCTCGCCAGCTGGGGCGCCGTCCGGCTGGTGGTCCAGAGCGTGCTGAGCGCGCGGAGGCGGCAGAAGTAGTCGTCGACGGCGACGAAGCACCGCGCCGCCTGCCTCGCAGTCAGCATCTGCCGGAGCGCCTGCAGCGCCTGCATCCGCAGCTCATCCGCCTGCGTATATATTTATCATTTCGTTGCACGACACAGCCGTGTGATGTATTATTGAGAAACGAGCGAGAGCGCATGGCTGAAGACGAAATGAAATTAACTGAGGGAAAAAAAATCGTCACCGACCTGTCTGAGGAATGTCCCGAGGGTGGCCAGCTTGTCCATGGCGAGGGCCATGTGCATGTGCCCCATCCCCATGTAGCCCGCCGCGGCCATGTCTTCCGCGCCCGGGTGAGGGTGGTAGAGCTGGCCGCCGAACACCCCCGGCGGCGGCGGCTGCGCGTCGGAGGCGGAGACGACCTCGGAGAGCGACCGCAGCAGCGCGTCCAGCTCGGCGTCGAGCCCCTCCTCCGCGCGCCGCGCCGCCTGCTCCACGTCCCGCGCCCCCGTCGCCTGCTGCTCCGCCAGCGGCTCCACGTGCCGCACCGCAACCTGCATCCGCCGCCCACACAGCGCGCGCGCACGTGTTAATTAGTTAGCATTTAGCAACAAGCAAGAGACACAAATTAATTAAAGGAAGGGCTAGCTCGATCGAGGAGCAATCGCTGAACACCGGCGGTCGTTCTCGCTTCGACGGCGACGACGATGTTCTTTAATTTCAGTCTCTCTCACACACGCATGGATCGCCATCGTCGCCTCTCGCCGTCAATGGTGACGCCGGCGGCAAAAGCCGCTGCGGATGCCATCAAATCAAATCCTCACCTACTCCTCAGCTCCCCGGGCGTGTGTGACTGATACGTGTAGAAGGAAGCCTTGGTTGATGTGACACTGCTCGTGTACGTACGCAGGCGGCATCTACCCTAGCCCGGCCCGGCGACTTTTCTGAACCGGAGCTTCGAAACTGTTCCATCAACTACCGTGACGTCCCACCTGCTACCCCCGATCCTTACTTGCCCTGCTAATCCACTGCACCTAATCCCTCGAGACCAAATTATACACAGCATATTATATACAGCATCAGTTTTAGACGTACTGTATATAAATATGTGCAAATCTTTGTTTTTAGTTTTTTGGATTTGGCATACTATATAGGATGATGGAACGTCGCGCACCATGGCATGGCCCCACATGTCAGCGACACTAGGTGGGTGTATTTTGTATACGACTGGAGAATAATGCTACTAGCTAGTGGTGTGGTGTGTACCTTGATGAGCTCGGAGGGGCGGAAGCCGCCGATCCAGAGGAAGCAGCGCTCGGCGGCGCCCTTCCAGAGGCCGGAGAGGAGGTGGAGCGGGTCGGCGGCGGCGAGCCGGGCCTTGTGGCCCATCAGGGCGCCGTAGTGGGAGAAGGCCTCGTCGGCGTACGCCCGCAGCTCGCCGTCCGGCCGGTGCTCCTCCGCCGCCGCGCGGAGACGGGTCACCACCTTGCTGTGGTCCCCCAGCCACCGCTCGTACTCCAAGTTGAACAGCGCGGCGTCTGCATGCATATGCATGGCATGGGCACACGTGTGTGTCCATGTCCATGATCGATCAGTTGACCACTGGATAGAGATGAATGAATCTGTTGGTGAAGATCGACAACAAACCTGGGCTTACAGTTCCTGCTTGACCCCATAGTGCACCCTGTGTGAACAAATGAGGAGGCATAATTAGCACTTCAGCTTCAGAACTAAGGAAGATGCATGAATAGTATTATTGATCTTTTATTGCAATGTTCTGTTTGTGGAAATTAAAGTGATTTGTGGCAAATGTGCGCAATCTTCATTCCTCTGAAAAAATCGTAGGAGTTTCAACGATCATGGTAACATATATGCTTCGTGGTATAGTTTATAACATTTCACCAAATTCAACCAGATCGTTCTAAAATTATTCACCATTTTTATCATTTTACCTGATGAGTCCTTGCTATCTGCATCTCCTGCTCTAGATGTGCCAGCCTGATCCTTCCTGACTCTAGCTGCTGAATGTAGGCCTATTGCAGACGCAACAAATCAAGGAATAAGAAATTATTAAGTAGTTGTATATTATTACGATTCATCCTCCATGAAGATCAAGAAATGAAACTTTCAACGAAATGTATATATATGCATGTGTAGTCTAAAACAAGTCTTTTCTCTAGGTGTTGGGTTAACTTCACCACCCTATAATAATATGTCCAGTCTACTCCCCATCTCTGAGTTTGTCAATTGCCTTTTCTTGCAGGACTTTTGCTCCTCATGTTTTGAGCGTTGACTTGTTCACTATTTTTTAATGGAGAAATCACTAACTACTACTAGTACTCGGTAATAGACTAATAGTAGACGCACGCGGTAAGTTAATTGTAATTACCTTCTTCCTCAACCTGCTCTTCCTCGCGGCCTCCCTATTTTGCGCGAGCCTCCGCAGCGTCTTGGGGTCCGGCGTCCGGGGCCCCTCCTGATCCGAGCTCGAAGCCCCCGCGCCGCCATGCTTCCCGCCGGAGCTACCTTCCCTCTGGATAATTGTGACCACAATTCACAACGCAAGTACGCAACACACATTTACACGCATGAATTGAAGAAGCTCGCGATCGACGACCACCGGAGACGAGATCGAGATCAGATCGATCATATACCTTGATCATCGCTTCCTTGGAGCTCTTGCCTCCGGCGAGCGACCCGCCGCCTCCGGCCTTGGACGACGGCGCCTGCGAGTTCTTGGAAGGGCCGGCGACTTGTGCTGCCGCCGCTGAAGAAGTCATGGAACCCTGAATAGCAAGAGAGGAAAGGCATATATATACTTGATTGCACCATCAAGAAATCGTCTGTCGTGGTGTGAGCTAGCGAGGTCGTAGAGGAGCTTGAAAGGATACCTTTGGGGATGGCTCAATATGCATTGGCTGGGAGGGGAAGATGTTGAGAGTCTCTGCAGGCAACAACAAGTCCTGCAAACATTATGACTTTGTAGAGACACACACAGGCACACGCACGCGTGTGCACATATACTAATGTGTTTCCAAAGATGGTTAATTTTCCAGATGCATGTGGGAAAAATATTCTACAGACATAAAGTTTTCATTCCACACACGCAATGGTAAGTCGTAAATAAACTAGTAACAAAGGGAAAAAGGAGGTGTAAAAAGTAAAATGCTGGTGGTTAATGTCAGAAATATGGAGGGGAAAACGTGTGTAGAATATTGTGATTTGCCTTATTTTAGCATAACATATCTTGAAACTATATAAATTTGTGTTTGTTACGTGTCACACTAGCTACTAGTTGGTAGCTGGAAATGTATCGGGAAATTACAACAGTGACAGATGAAAAGATTTGGGATCAACCGGTGAGGAAACACATTGGTATATCTCCAAATGGTGAAAGCGACGAAGCGGAAAGGACTTAGAAGACTGAGCACCATGGTTTAGTTTGCACTTCGGGCTAAGCTACAACTCAATCAGCCAGATCACACATGCTTATTTGGATAAGTTTGCAAGACATGAATTTGTCACTAATGGAAGCTTGGCAATGACATATTCCCTAAAGATATATGCTTATACTGGGCAGTGGCCGGCCAAGCATTTGTCAAAAGAATGAACTTTTTGCAATATCAAGCGGCTTACGCGGTTGCTGTTCTTGAATTGATGGCTTAGCTTGCTGGCCATCAAAGTAGAGGAGTAGGGCTTGATCCAGATCAGCTTGCATGTCATATCCTTCTGGATCCCTTCTTCTGCACTTTCAGAAATGCAACAGAATATCATAACTGCTCTAATCTTTATTGAGTAGCTGTACAGGTTTAGAGTATAAATTTAAAAATGTTTTAGTCGAAAGAGCAAATTGACTAGTGCTGGAATAAGATCGAGCTCTCATAGAGAGGTTGAACTAATTCCTTTGTTTGCTACAGGTTTGTTCACCAAAATGAAAAAAAAATAACACCATCAATTATTTATTTGAAAATAGCACATAATCAAAGAATTGGTTCTCTCTGTCTCTCTAACAGGCAGAACTAGAAAAGGTAAAATAATGCATAAGGGAGGTAAAGGTTCTTAATTCATCTTCGGATTTGATAGCCGCAGCACAACTTTTATTAGTTAAATTGATGGAATAATCACATGAGTAAACAAAGATGACGATGAAACAAGCAGCTCAGGAAACAGCAGCCACCAATCTTAGTACTCATGCTAATCATGATGACCAGATAACAGGATATTGTCAAAGGGAAATCAAAAACTGTAGAATTAAAATAAATGGCTGAAATGGTGCGAAGTATGATTCAATTTTGAGAAAAGGTAGAATAGAGAAAAATAAAGGAGAGCTAGATAGCTAGCCAGCTAGAAGGCTAAATGGATGGGTTAACTTACATGCTGCCATGGAGGGATGAAGAAGCTTGGATCATGCCTGAGGTGGAAGGATAAGCCATTCAGAATTTCAGATGCTTCCTTGGACAAAGAACTCAGCTCTAAACTTGATTAGCTTCTTGACCAACACTTCACATAGAATTGGCCCCTCTTGAAATGGAGTGAGACATCCTGCCAATCCAAAATCATCTTTCTCTCCTTCTTCCTCTTCTTTTGTGGCAGAGTTGCTATATGGTCAACTGATCGATGAACGGAGATGAGCAAAAAAATTGATCAGTAAGCAGCCGCGGCTTTGTTCCCCTTTGCTGCCAGATGACTTGCCCAAAAAATCACTTGTGAGCTGTGTGGCCTTTCTTCTGACCAGAAGGAACGGATGACTTTTGGCTTGGGGATCGGAGTAGTTGTGCAAGAAATAGAAGGTAGCCAGTGGCTATAGAAAATTTGGAAAAGCAACATATCTTCAGACTTTATAAAGAATTAAGAGATGTGACAAGGTCTATGCAATCGGGTAGTTTTGGAGCGGTTTTACACTTGTCGTTTGTTTCATATCTTTTCACATATTGACATTTCGGAGGGTGGATTTGGTTCAATTCCTTAAAAAACATATCTCAAGAATGAGTCCAAATTGGCTCCATCTTTTGGATCTACTTGCATGGATAGAATAATAAGTTAAAGAGCTATTCAAAATAAACTTGAATGATACAGATGAGAAGACAAAGAGCCTTTCCTGATGCTTAATTAATTAATTAATCCATGGGGGTGATGTGCCTTGTTTAGCCTGGGGAATACAAATAGCTAGCGAAATTTATCTATTTAAATTACTTAATTAAATTGGTGTCTATCAAATTACACGGAGTGGATTAGCTTAAAAGACAGATTTATTTTGTTCGCCCCACTATCAAGGTTAGGTGTCATGTCGTTCTCAAGCAGATAGATCCATTTCTCTCTTGACTCAAGTTATCGTGTTAAATTAGCTAGACGTTTCTGTTTATGGCTGGGATTAAGCCGACTTGATCTATAGAACATAAGGAGTTTCCATGAGATATATGACATTTCTGCTGGTTTCTCCTTTTCTTTTCCTTAGGCAACTGGTACATGTGTCGTATGGTAAGAATACTATAGGTACAAACCCTTTAAACCCAAAAACTGCAATCCTGTTTAATTTTTATTATTATGTTTTATTGACTTTTTTTTTGAGATTATGTTTTATTGACTTTTATTCTAGAGCTCGAAGCCGGTTAAGGGAAAGTGGAGTCTTGATCTGCTACCGCAGCAAATTAATTCATCTGCAGCTAAAGTGTCTAACATACTACTACGTACTTCTCTACATAGTACTCATTGACATAGCTAGAGCATATCATACTGGCAAATAATAAACGAGTAGTTCCTGCCAGATTTATGAATGATTTCCTATGCCATCCCATGACTGAATGAGTTAAAAATGAAAACTCATCGTCATGTTTGACTCTGATCTGAGTCCTCCTTAATTCCTGGCATAATTGGCCACTTTAATCGGTTATTGTCTGCTGGTAATCCTCCCGTTCGATTGATTCTCGGGCTGTGCTACATAAATACAGATACGCGTGCACAATCATTTTGGCTCAAATGTTGATTCATGCAGCAAAACTAGCAGGTTTCAGATATGTGAATCCAAAACTGACAGTTCTGGTAACTTCTGCAGAAAACATATTATTCTTGTATCATTTCAAAATCTGTGCTCAAACGAATTAAAATCCGCCAACAGTTCTAGATTTAAAACATTTCTCAAGTGTTTTTTTGAGAATTCAAGTGTTCTTTTTAAAATGGATGACGGTTATTTCCCTTTTTTGGATTTGTTTCTCAAATAGCCAAATGTACAATTATGACATTTTTAATTAGAGAGTTTTACTAAGTGGCTTTGGATTTTTTTTAATAAAAAATGTCGGCAGGGGAACTTTTTTCCCCTGGAGAATTGACCAAGTTAGACGACAAAACCCTCATCCCTTTAGGAGAAAAAAGAATACTATTTGACAAAACACTTGATGAAATATTTAATATGGTTGCAGTGAAAAGAAATGACTCCTTCAAACGAAATTCAAATCGAGGCGCCGCCCGTGGAGTACAAAGGGTCCGTACAAGCAGTGAAGATTCAATTCAAAGGCGAGAACGGAGAATATGACGTTGCAGAGAGGCAGTTGGATGGCATGGTAGCTACAGTTCAACGACTACACAGTGCAGTGCTCGTAAAGCTAAAGCCAATGGGTTCCTTCCTAAATACACATTCCTGGGACTTTCCTTCTCAAAATAAAATGGCTATTCCCAGCTTTGACATTGTGACAGGGAACGGGCGTTGAAGAGAATTGGTCATCGTTCTAGTCTAGTTTTGAGTTTTATGCCTTGACCACTACTGGACCGATGCAATTAAAGGTTATGCTAGTAGAATGCAATAGAACTCTGAATAACTGATTTGGTTCAGACAGTGAGAACAGTCCGATCCTTCCTTTTTTTCTTTTTTTTTTAGGGTGACCCATCCTATTTTCTAGGGTGGGAGTACTAGTAAGCCCTGCATTCGATGATTTTCTGTCAATATATCAAAAAAGAAGGATGTTAATAGTTTTGTCATCTAAACTAGGATTATAAATTTATAATATATGACCTCCAATTTATAGTAGTCATATATATATATATACAAATATGGCTAACAAAATTGTCGTGTCTGTTGGAAGACGTGAGATGCTAGCCGTGAGGAAGAAGGCCGCGTCGTGGGTGGATGGCATTTTAGGCCATAGAAAACTTGAGCTTGGTTTTTTACAGTGTAAAAATAAATTATGTTATCCCGCGACCGGTCGTGCAGGAGCGAAGCACGCGAACCTCTCTCACAGTCCCAGGGACAACGATCCTCTCTCTGTCCCAGACTCCTAGCCCAAACCATGTGTTAGAGAAGCTGGACATGCGCGCAAAAAAACATAGTTGAACATATATGACCGTTGACATCACAAAATTAACAAGTCGTATTTTATTTAAGTGAGCATTATTTTCTCGTCAAGCATCCGTTCTCAAGTCATTTTACACCACTATACTTCTTGTAACTACGAAACAAGATTCATATTTGATATGTTTTGAAGATTTATATACTAACTACTAATCTACTATACATATTCAACATAAGTTGGCATTGCATAAAAAGTTGTTCCAAAACATATGAATTATAGGTCTAGTTTTATAGATCATGGGTCTTCTTTTCCTCCATTCACAGGAATTAGAGATGAAAGTAATGTAGATAAATTCCGCATCTAATCCGATCCGAATTGGGTATTTAAAGATATGAAGAAGAGTTTTATCTTGATATCCATGCAGTTATGGATAATCCAAATCCGACTATGTGAGGATGTGGAGTAGGATATGGTTTTAGCAAAATCCAACGGATATGTATTATCTAATAATTGAACACGGATTATCCGAAACTTGTAATAGGATATCCGATTACTTTACTGATCCCAATATAGTACAATCAAGCGTGGCCCAGAGAAATATATAATAATCTGTAACCCACAAGCTCTCAGCTATATATATTATGTACATGTACATTGGTAAAATCCTAAAACAACTGGGGTTTGATCGGTAGTATTGTGTGAATCGCGAACACCGGCTGTCGAACAGCTTACCCCTTTCACCTCGACGGACAACATGAGACTCATTGGGAGTATTTTTCATATTATATTGTTGCTTTGTAGCTCCGATTTGGAAAATATTCGCCACCATAAAAAGCTACATATAAGAATATATTATCCGTCTATTTTAATCTGTTTCCACACCCCGATCTAAGTCCGTACCATTTTTGACATCCGAAAAAATCGTCTCCATAACTGCATCCGTGAATATCATCCTCTCTGCTCCGCATCAGTGAATATCCTCTCCGCTCCGCATCAGACAAAAAATAGACATGGGTAAAGATATGAAAAAGGCCCTTTCAAAGACATGGATAAAGATATGCAAAAGGCACTTTCATCCTTAACAGTAACGGAGAAGAAAATACTCTGCGGACAAGGTTCGCACAGAAAACGGCGGTCTCTGTTTGTGGTAGGGCACGACCGGAAGCAACTTGCTTCAGTCCAATCAATAAATTAGTACATAATTGATCCAAAAATAAGCACAAGCACCACACACCATGCCAATCAATAAGGGAGAAGGCTGTACAGATTAATATATAAGGGACCTTTGGTGACATTTACGATTGTGCTAAGAGTTTCTACACGCTAGAATCGCATTTTCGAAGTTTCTACACTGCATCTGAATGCTCACAATCTTCATCTCATTTCTACTTCTCAAAAAAAAATCTTCATCACATGAAGCAGAGCACATAGGCGGTAAACACGTCATAGGTAAGTAGAGCGGTCTGCAAAAAAGGTTCAAAAAAGATTGTTAATTATTGTACATGATAAGCCTGCCACAGTTATTATTTATCAGTCAGACCTCAAAAACTATCTATCGCAGTCTTTCCGTGCAACACTTTTTTGTTGAAAATTAACTGTAAATGGCTACATTTAATTTACACAGTGTTTATATACAAACCTCTATATCTTTGGTTAAGAATGTGGTACCAAATGGTGGCGCATTGTCTTTATGCATAGACCGAAAAAAAATAAAAAAAATCTTGGAAGTATAATTGGCAGATTGTAATTAATTTGAAAGTGGTAATCGACTTGCCGTTACAGGTTGTGACGACTTTCAACTTTCAAAATTTTATCTCTGATTTGTCTTAACGCATGGTAACAGGTAAAGCATAACGTACTTTGCATGACGAAAGGGAGTAGTAGTGCCACACGTCGTGCGGCCCATCGACCTCCGCAGGCCCACGGCGACGTCTCCGGCGCAGGCTCGAGGAGCGGCGCGTCGGTCGCCGGTGACCCCCACGCACCGGCCGCCGTGCCGTCCCACACGATCGTCCGTATGCCGTCGATGTAGACTTCCTTAAACGCAAGCGTCGGGCCGACGAGACCGCGGCTGCTGCGGCGGCGGAACACACGGCGCCGGCCGTCGTGGCATGATGGTAGTTTAATTTCCTGACCCCTCGATTTTGTACGTGTACTATACATATATATAGCAGGGGCTTAGTAGAGAGAGTAGATCGATCAACTCCGACTCCATCACGATTCAGTCTCAGCGACTTTCTTGCGGATACGATTTGGGACTTGGCAATCGATTCATAATAATCCAAAGTCCTGCTTCGGCTTCTAAAAGAAAAGGACGCGTTATTCTTTTTTTTTTGGAGCGATGCTCGCGTGAGTGCCGGACTCCTCAATGGGCCGCATGCTCGCGTCGGACGTTTGGTTGGCCCACCAGAGGTGCAAAGTTGCAGCCATAGCAAGCCCAGCTATACAGCTCCTTTCCCTCGAAAGAAAAGGCTACGAAAAAAATCCATTTTATCTCCCTCATGTGTCACAAAAGTTTGATTTGGCGCCCTCAACTATGAAACCGGGTAGCTGAACTCCTACTATTAATACCGGCTCACTTGACCTCCCTCTGGTTTTGACCCCGGTTTTGAACACCTGTCAGCCACATAAGACTTTGACATGTGGGGCCATGCTGACTCAGCGTGAATGAATAAACAAAACCGACGCCGACCCCGACACAGGGGGAATCGCCTTTGCCGTCGAGTGCTACGCCGCCGTTCTCCTCCGGCCCCTGTTCTCCCTCGCTCCTGGCTTCCTAGCCGGTAGCAAGGGGAGCGGGGGTCCGTCTTTTAATAGATCGAGTCCTTATCAAGTTCTTAGGTTTAGGGTTTTTTCGCCGTCAATGCTTGGCGGTGGAACTAGGGTTTGCTGGAGGAGCGCGGCTCCTTTGCGGCTTGTTTTTCCTGGCGGCGTCGGCGATGATGCGGAAGCGACGGCGTTGCACGGGAATAATTTCTCCCGGCTTCTTCCGTTCTCCAGTGGCGATCTTCTCCGACACCAACGGAGAGGCCGGGGAGACCTGTTCAGGAGTCCGAGGCCGACGCATCTTCGTCTTTTAAGGTGATGATGTTGCTGACCCTTTTAATCTCAAAGAAGATGGTCTCTGGTGGAAATTCGAGTTGTGCTCGGATTGCCGGCGATGGAATCGAAGGTTGTGTCGTGGGTGCTGGAGTTGGCCGATGCACCTGGGAGGCAGTGTACTTGGCTGATTTGCCTAGCAGTAAGCCCTCATCTGCGGCCTCCATTTTGTGGAGATTGGCTTTGGCGTCCGGTGACGATTGGGAAGCGGCTTCGGCGGCGGTGACGAACAGATTCCTAAGGACTTCGAGGAAGATGAATAGGAGTTTTGGTTCTTTATAATTTTTCTTTTCTTTGGGATTCTGTTTGTAAAAGGGCAGGTGTACTGTGCTAAGATCAATACATTTTCCTTTTGAGGGAGTCAAGTGAGCCGGTATTAATAGTTGGAGGAGTTCAGTTATCCGGTTTCGTAGTTGAGGGCGCCAAATCAAACTTCTATAAGAGATGAGGGAGGTAAGATGGACTTTTTCCAAAAGGCTATACCACTCCTTTGAAGATAAGCTGAAAAGGTAATACCATAAACGGGAATTTCTAAACAACACTAGAGTAAAATTTGTTTTCTTATCAGTTTTCAGTCAATTTTCTGGTCATCACATTTTACTTTAGGATTGGTGATTTATTTGGTTGGTTTTTGTTTTTGTTGACATCGATGCTGTTCCAAAGCCGCTTTTGTTTCATTTATTGTATTGACTTTTGTCGTATATAAATTCTGCCGGGCCATCAGCCGTGGCTGGAGCTCTCTCCCCTGCGTGGTGCCGTGGGGGTTTCAGTCAGCAAACATACATGATACATCACTGAATTATCCCTGGGTATCACTTATCAGTCTAACCGCCAAAAGGAGTGAAACGGTAGCATAAATACACACACTTCATAAACATTTTTCCCTGAGTATCAGTCTGATCACCAAAAAGCGTGAAACGGTAGCATAAACACAAATACTTTGCCCTGGGTATCAGTCTAACCATCGTTGGTCTAACTGTAGAGAGAGTAACTGAATTATAAACACATGCGATGTTGGATTAATTGGGCCAATGGCCCATTTTAGTCTGAATTAATCTAAAGAAATTACAGGTCCACTGATAAATGCTAAGGGTCTAAATCCCAGATTGAGAGTCAACGGGAATCCTAACAAACTTAAATGGTAGACCAAATGTGGACCACTTGTGAAGTTGGTAAAAGGAGAATGGCGTGCCACACGGGCGCGCATGCGCTCGCTCGCCTCGCCGAGCCGTGGCCTTGGTCGTGGCCATGGCCGAGCCGCGTCTGTTAAAGACAATAAAGCCAGAGACGTTACAGTCTTCATGAGGAGAGTAACTAACGACCGTTATTATCATGAATTATGTAAGTGACGCTGACGCTTAATGGCATTATGGCTGGGCGTCCAGGTTCATCCTCCTTCTTCTCCTGAGCGCCTATAAGAGGAGGCGTCTCCTCCCGGTACTCCTTTCAGGAGACCACTCTCTCCCTGTTGTTTGCTCGCGTTGCATTCCCAATGCAAGCTTTGCGCGCACTCTGCTTACGTGAGTAGTTGCCTCCGAACCCCGTCTGCCCTGAGATCTTGCTCGGGATAGGCAGGCGATAAGGTTTTTGGAGAGCGTACTCGTACGCGCCTGCTCGCTGCTGTGTTCGACTACTTCGTCTACTTCCCGGCGGCCATCTCCACCAACCCGGCGACCACACGTTGTACAACTACGTCCTCTCCATCACGCGAATGACTACATCCCGGAGACCGTTTGAGGGACTACACTGCATCGCCTCGCCACTGCTTCGAATTTGATCGACTACTTCAAGCAGGCCAGTCACAATGACTGGTAACGGCGATTCCGGTGCCTCCGGTTCCGGTTCCGTCCCTGGGTGCAAACTAAACTCTCTCTGGTTATGCTTGTTGTTCATGTTTCTTTTGAGATTTAACCTGAACACTAGCACATGCATTGCTCTCACTGGATCACTCACAATAGTCATGAATTTGTTGATAATTTCTGGAATTAAAATGTACCGAAAAATGCCTAGATTTCTAACATGCGAGACATGTCTGATTTCTCATTTTCTCCACGTATCAGTCTAATTGTAGAGTAATAGGGACAAAAAGCTCAGGCTGTGGGAAAAGCAAATATACAGCACCGAAATCGCCCTGGAATCTATTCACGCTCACCAAACATACATTGCCCCAATTCTGTTGTACAACCATCAAGCAGAGGTTTCCAGATTCCTAAACTTGATTTCTTGGGATTTTCAGGTGTCAAGATACCTCACTGCCAACGCTACAGTTGATATAGGAAATTAAGTGCTTTAATCACCGACGACACTGCCAAGATTGCAAAACTCTTTCCGGTATAACTTCGGAAGCATACGCAGCACATCGAGGTAACACGAGTCAATGTAACGTTGGAAGATAACATGCCAACATAACTTGGAAGCACATAACAACTGTTCAGAAAACACAAGAACCAGAAAATTTGCAACCAAATACCTTCCGTTATCTTGTTCAAGATCAGCAAAACCAAATACTGATTATCAAGCAAGGGTAAACCATGAAATCATGGAGACTAAATCTGTCCATTCAGATGCCCCCTATCGAAGGCGCATTCTCACTGTTTACTGAACTGTACAGTTGCTGTATAAGGTGGTTTGCTTGCGGTTCAACAAATGAAACCGACATCATATGGCAATCGCGCTAACCATCACTAGTCACCCACGTGAGCACTAATCTGCTAAATAAACAACTCACAAATTCACAAATTCGGGCAGAGTATGCAGCTGAGATACTCCTTGACGCACAATTGGATGAGTAGGCATAACTTTTGGATACTCCTTGAGGCACACTTGGAAGCTGTCTTGTTGGAGTGTCAAACAGGCGACCGATATCCTAGATCTTGTTGGTTGTTGCTGTCAGCATCCTGCACATGATAAAAAAATAATTTTATTAGGAATAGAAGGAAAATTATGAAAACATAAGCAGATAACAAAATTGGAGATGTAAAAGCAGCTGGCAATATTTGTACCTTGCAAGAGAAACATGACGTCCCTACATATTTATGCCACACCCATCAGGTTACCAGAGCCATTATAGTAAAATGACCCACAAATATCAATATGTTGGTAAGATTGATGGGTATTGTCTTCCAGAGAATGTAATCCACAAAGCCCATAACACTTAAGACAATAAGCAGTGTAAATGAGCCAACAATATTTTTCACGATTGGTCCATGGGCAATATGCGCTAGAAGAACTAAACGAACCGGATTCTCGAAACTGAGAATCCGACTCCCTGTACCATTGTGATAGTCCTAGAATCCACAGCTATGACGTACAGAACTCATTTCAGTCAAATATCACATCCATACAACGATAAACATGACTTCAATCATTAATTACATATCAGAGTACGAGATTAGTACATGTCACTTGGGCTACATCGACAAGATGAAACATCTACGCAACGGTAGCTAGGCCTCCTTGAGCGAAGCACGTAACCCTCCAATGCAGCATCCAACAAAGCTGTAGTTGTCACCTGAAAGCTCCAGAACTGTCCCCAAGGAAATGGGACAGGTCCACGTCACCATCCATATATATGCAAGCTTTAAAGTGGCCTAAACTAGGGTATAAAATATTGAAGGGCATTAAGCTGGGGTTTCCTATGCGCAAGCAGCAGCAATAACCAAGTTCATCTCATCTCCAAACACCTTTCCTCACAAAGCACATACACTCCCCAGATCCAACCATCAGCCTCACATTCACATCGGGCTCGTCCTGCCACAGCAGGTTCCCGCAAACATCATCCACCAACACCTTTCGCTCACTAGTCGACTCGGTGAGCTCCCTCCCCACCTTGTCTCATCAGCAACGCTGGACCAACCTCTCATAACCCAAATCAAGGATAAGGAAAGGAAGTAGAATCCCATGCTAGTCGGAACTTATCAGAAGCGGGTCATCCGTAACCATGGACACGGCTATACGTATAGTTTACACTCTGCAGAGGTGGCACTCCTGGAATCCATCCGGGCTGCAAGGCTAGTCAACAACCAACCTGAGACAGAGCCCATAGCAAAGACCCTAAACAGTAACGACGCCAATCCTGTCTCCATGGACTCGGGAAACATCTGATCTAACATCTGCCCCAAGGGTGTGAAACCTTCCCACCGGGGCCAGTCGGGGGCTGTGGTAAATCAGGGAGAGTACGCCGCAACGAGTCCCCCTTACACATATCAAGCTCGAATCTCCTACAGTCTTGACGCCGCACTAGAGTAGGCTTGCTGGAACCCTCCCCATACTGGGTAGATGGTGAGCACGGTATTCCCACGTCCAAAGGTGGAACTCGACTCGGTCCTTAATTGTCGGTAAAGCGAGTTTCAGAATCATAAGCGATCCGCCGCAACGGTCCGCAATCGGCACCCATAACAGGTATTGCCGCCCAAACTCCTCAAGTAACCAAGTATCCAAATAACCATGTACCCGCAACAGGTACTCCGTAGGGACTGCCCGAGTGCAGTCCCCAAGCACCCCTATCAAACGATCGAGTTGTTATTACTCGCTTACACCGCCTAGCTGCACTACACCTCCCATACCACCCACAACTCACGCCAAGAGGATCAAATCACAACCATCCCAACACATGCATAGCATAGCATATATCATTCAGTGGATAATAGGATGGCAAGGTAACAGGATATAAGCAATGGCAGTGCAGGCTCATCATGCAATTAAAGTAAAGCGCTAGCATACTAGTTTGCATGTCTAATAGGTATTTCAGAGAGTGGTCGAGCGTGAACCTGGAGCAAGGTCCTCTTCTTTCTTCACGTAGTCAAAGACGAGATCGATGAAGTCGTCCGAGTCTTCCGAGGATCCTAATAATCGGATTACAAATAACAACGATAACTAAGCAAATGAACTCCAAATGAAGAAGCAAAGAAGAACCAAATAACACCAAATATTATACTAACGGGTGGATCATGATTTTAGAAAAATAGTGAAACTGGTTTCATATATTTCTAAGCTAGGATCAATTTATTATGAATTTTTAAATATCGAAAGATGCTTTGTATTTGGTTAATTACGAAAAAGAAAACGACAAGGACATGTGGCATCACCAAAGCATGCCACATGTCGGCTCTGGGTTAGTTCTACTAACGCTAGCAGTGGGCTCTACGTACGTCAGCGTTGACCGAAAGACAGTCAACAACTCGTTAGCGAGTCAGAGGGCCCCACATGTCAGCATGTGGATCCCTACATGTTATTGGACCCTTAATTCATGTCAAGTTTGTGGGTCCGATGGTTAGTGGAAAAGGCTACACGAGCGAGGATCACTTGCGGACAGCGAGGAAGGGTGTAGGTTTGGTCCAGGGGCTGTTGGGATACTTGCGGCCAGGGATGGCCAGCTATAGCCAAGCATGGCCAGCCATGGCCGGCTGTGGTCAAGCAGGAGATAGCTGTGGCCGGCTGCAGCCAGGCTGCTGCTGGCCGCGGCCAGGTTGTGGCCGGCTGGACAAGGCTACGGGTGGCCAGGGGTGGCTATGACATGGCTGTTGCTAGCCAGAGGTGGCCACAACAAGCTGGGACAAGGCCAAAGGCTTCCAAGGTTAGCTGGATCAGATTTGAGGTCGAGGGATAGCGGAACAGGAAGGCACACAAGGTGTTCGATTAAATGCCAAGGAGGCATTTGCCTCACTGTCGCAACGCAAGGGAGGCTACTTGGCTTGACGAGGCTAGGGTTCTTGGCAAGGCATGGAGACAAAGACGGCTTCCATGAAAAGGGCTAGCGGCTGTGGCTTGCACGCATTTGAACGCGCGTGCGACGTCACGGCATGGCGCGACGAGCATGCGGTGGCTGGCTGCGTTGTGTTAGCAGCGCGTGTGCGTGGTCACCAGCTATCGCTGGGCTGCGCCACGGCTTGGCACGCGACTGGGAGCACGTGCGCGGGCTCGCGGTTGTCCGCGGCCGCGACACGGCCATGGTTCGCACGCGGGCGCCGGCGTTCCGGTTCGCGGCGGCATGCGGCTGGCTTGGGAAGGGTCAAGGCAACGGCGGGGTCACGACAATGTCTTGGCTGCGGCGACGAAGGCAGCGGCACCCGCAAACGAGAGGCACGGCTCGAAGACCGGCACACAAGCGACGGCGGGCTGCGGCGAAGCGAACGGCACACGGAAACAAGCGGCTCGAAGGTCGGACATGAGAGGTTCCATCGGCACATGGCCGGACAGCAAGTGGGGCTGGAGAAAGACGGACAGCGTGGCTCACCTAGGTGGCTGTGCATTCCGTCGAACAGATCGTGGGCGAGGTGAACGAAGGCAGCAGCTCGCGGTTCAGCTTGGACATTTCGTCGAGCAGGTTTGGGGCGTGATGGAGTCCGATATTTCGTCAACTTGGCTCACGGTTCAGCAGGGTCGTCGTCTCCATGGCAAGCTCGCGGTACTCAGCAAGGTGTCGTCGCACTTGTCCCCGCGTCTGGCTCCTGCTTGCGGTTCAGCCATATCATCGAATAGGTTGCGGTCGAGTCCAAGGCAGGTGCGACGTGTAGCAGCTCGGTGTCTTCGTCGTGGTTCAGCTCAACCGCCTCGTGCTCGCGGTCGACGGCGTGGTTCCCGGCGAGGTCGTCGCGGCTCCGTGCGGCGCTCCCGCACAGGCGGTGGTCCTCTCCTCCTCTCCACGCGCGGCGTCGGCTTGAGGAAGACGATGGCGCGGCGCCGGGCGACGTCGGGCTCGCGGTCGTAGGTGACGTCGTCGATCTCTTCGTGTTCGGCTCGGAGACGGCGCAGCTCCTCCCCGCGGTTCTGCTCCTCTTGTGCGGCGTCGTCGTCGGCGGCGGCGTGCGTCTCCTTGCGCACGTCCAGCTCTTCCAGCTCGCGGTCGCAGACTCGCGGCTACTTCACGGCGGCGGCGGCGCTGAGTTGCTCGGCACCGCGATGCACACCTCCTCCTCCGGCTTTCCCCTTCTCCTCCCTGCTTCCTCCGCTCCTCATCCTCTTCTTCTCTTTCTGTTAGCTGGTGGCGGCGGAGGGGAAAACCCAAGGGCGGCTGTGGAAGGGAGGTCTCGGCCGTGGGGGTTTTATAGCCTGGAGGCTAGGGCTTGGGCGCCGTCTTGATGGGACGTGCGGCTGGGATCCCTCGGCGTCCGTGCTGGGGCACGTGGCTCACATCCGCACGGCGAGAGGCGAGGCGAGCAGGTGAGAGCGGCTGGGCTGGTTTCCGTGCTGGCGCGAGAGAGGAAGCAGCGGTAGAGAGCTTCGTGCGAAAGAAGAAAGGAAGGGAGAGAGAAAAGAGAGCGCTGCGAGGCAGCGTGGGGATGACGCAGCTGTTGCTGCTGCCCCACTGGTCAGCGAGACACCAGGAAGGGGCCATGCATGCTGCATGCGACGGCGGTGGCATGCTGGGCTGGACTGGAGCAGAACAGCTGGGCTGGGCTTCACGCAAGGGAAAAGTGTTGGGTCAGACTTCTTGCAAAGAGAAGGTGAGAGAGGGTTTGGGCTGGATTTCGGGTGAAAGGAATGGAGGGCTCCGGTGGATTACTCATCAAGAAAGAAGAAACGATTTAGAGGTGGAGTTTACGTGGCCGATTTAGAGGTGGAGTTTACGTGGCCAGGAACATGCAAAGCATGGAGATAGAGATTGGGCCAAAGCTCACGAAATAAATTGATATCAATTTATTTCGTAAACGTGATACAAATGAATTAGACTAATTTTTCGGGAACAAATTAATTAGCAAAGAATTAATTTAAGAAGCCGGAAAATAGTCACAATCCAAATGAAGCTCATAGAAGTTTAATACAAATGAATTAGATTGTTTCCCGAAATCAAATCAATTAGCATGGAATTGATTCGAAGAGTCGGAAAATTATGTCGTAATTCATTTGATTAATTTCCAGAGCACTCAAGGATTGAGCAGGCCGAGAAGTTAGCGGGTTGGGTTAGTTGGTTAATTAGCAGGCTTCAGTTAGCAGGCTAAGTTAGAGGGCTGATCAAAGTTAGATAGGACGATTAGGGGTTAGAGCCCAAGTTAGTTTAGGAAATTAGTTGTTAGCTTTAGATTTAATTTGAATTTAGACTTCAAATTAAACCACACACAAAGAACCAATAAACCAACTAAAGGCCAAAACACACTAACATTAAATTATCCTTAGCACACAAGGCAATTTAATTAAGTTAATTACTAGGAACTTAGAGAGAGCACAAGAAGAGCCCTATGATTATGAGCAAAGCACATCAAGTACGATTTTTTTTTGAAATCCACATTTTTAACATTTCAGAAAAATCTGGGATGTTACAAGAACACCCAGCAACCCAATTGTAACATGGGCAACGAAAAAGGCGAGCAGAATCAACTTCTCGGTACCAACCCTGGTGTTATTCAGTAGGGCAAGCAATGTTGAATGCTTTTTGTCTTCCTTGTCCTCTTCATTTGCCTGATCAAATCTGGGAAAGAAAACCAAGACTATAGGTAGGGTGAAGAAAACAAAGGCCAGGAGTAGATCTCTGAACATCTTCATCCAATCTGTCCGTCCTTCCTACAAGGTAAAAATGATAGCAATTTAAGTGATGATGAATCCCCTCCCTCCATCAAAAATTGTTCTATTATGGATAATTAAACACTAATCCAGAAAAATATGTAATTGATATATCCAGTTGACCAGCTTTTAGTTTTTTCATCTAGTAGAGTTTTCAACGAGGCTTGTATTGAGACTATTGTACATGTGATGGTCTCATTACTATGGAAACCGATGAGCTTAATAGATTGAGAAGATTGTACCTGACTGGCAACTGTTGTCACCAAATTTGACCCGAGTGTAGCACCAAACTGAGGGCCCTACAAAATGAGAACTTTGTCGGTATAAGAAAGTAACTATTTCTGAACTAACTTATATCCAAAGCTACAAGGGAAATAATTTTATCTGAAATTTGCATGAAAAACTCCGGAAGCAAATCATCGTCGCTTGATAGAAAATGTAAAATGTGGCTGTACAAGGGATATGGAGGCATACTCATGGGAACCCGCTGGGGTTTGCGCCCGATCTTTCGATGAGAGGCATGGGGGATAACTCGATTGGAGGAGACAACGTTCACGGCCCGACTACAACCTTTCAAAGACTGCGCCTTAGCGACCGATACACCACCTCCTATGGATGCCGCGATCTTGTGGGAGCGCGTCACCCGACCTGTCCTGCAAACAATCGAAGAACTAGCAAGAACAAGTATAATACAAGTACTGAATTTACTAGATGAGAATTGAAGTGTCTCAGTCTCAAACTCAATCACCAACGAAGTGGGGTTCCGTCGACTCAAAGACGGACGGCTGGACCAGCACGCGCGCTTACAAGCAAGTAGCAATGGCTAAACTTGATCTAAACAAAACTCAATCTGTTTGTGGCGGCTATGGAGGGTATATGAGAGGGTGGAGGACGATCAGGACCTGGTGGGGTCGTCCCACAACCCTAGGACGTGCCCCTATTGAGCCCCACTTGATACACGGCCCATCGGGCCAAAATAAAGTGACGCAGCACCGTTGGCAGAAAAGGTCTCTGTAGTAAATCGACGATTGCGGCCGCATCCGAACAGATATGAAGGTGAGTCCGGATCCATCTGAAAATAGACTTGATAAGCTTTCCATGAAGTACTTGAACGCCCAAAAAAGAGTCCGTATGTGACCGTGGCGTCCATCACAAGTCGATGCTTTTCTGCAGTCCGAATCCAGCCTCCAAAACGTGTTGTACTTGATCTCTTTCCATCTTTGGGCCCAAAGTGACGTGGTGGCCTGGTGGAGGACGTGAGGAACACTTGGACTTGGTCCCCAATCAACTTCTTTGGTCCTCCATGCCTTCCATGTGTGTCTAGCACTCTTTTCAATCCACGTATGTATTTCTGAAAATGAGAATGAACACACATCATGGTGCAGCATCAATTCGTCGAATGTAGGAATAATAATCATGATATATGATTGATTCACCTTTGGTTTACAAGACATTAATATGGTCGTATCTAAGCCGGTGATGTCCTCATCACATACTGCTATAAATAATTATTAGCAATGAGAACAAACTTTTATGATGTAACCATCTACTCTGCAAAGAACATTTTCATCAATGTGTGACTACTGGGCACTCATTTTCTTTGCCCTCCTCCATTTCTTGCTTGGTTATATGTATTATAGCTGTTACTGGCATCTGTCAGCAATCGTGCCAACAAGTTAGCTAGAGTCAAACGCAGCTGCAGATGATGTCCAGCAATTTGGAAAAAGTACTATCAGCTTGGACAATCCCATACAAAACGCAAAATGTAGTGAACTCCAGAGCCTGAAGATTGAAGTATTGTGTGTGTTTTGAAGAGGAAAAGAAGGCAGCATCCCCAACATAATGAAATTGCTTAACAATTACCACTATCACATGCCTTTGGTATGAAAACCAGAAGTAAAGAAGTGATAATGGTTGACTCTGTGCCAAGGTATCCACCACGTCCCATGCCGGCCCCAAGCCATGACACCAGGCGTTGGAACTTGGAAGGCTGCAACTAGCATGGTTGGGGTATCACCCACTGCTCCAACAACTTCAGAGTTAGTGAGCTGTCCTTCCATTGCCACCAAAGCTACCATGGTGATGTCAGAGGAGAATGGGCCAGTGTCTGAGCTGTGAGCAAAATACTCACTATGCTGAAACGCATACTTGAGGATGGCCACAACACCGTCCTCGACACCACTCTCACTGCCATCTAGCCTGTTGGCCACATAGTGGCATCACGCGGCAAGTCAAGCAACGTCACTGTCTCCAGCCGTGCCCGTGCACCACTAGTTGCCAATGATTCAGTGTGTAACCACTTGGAGGAATCCACCAAGCACAAGCTAAACAGATAACAGGCCTTGCACACCAAAATTGATAACAAGATGCGGTCACTGCCAAATTCTATGCTGTTACTAGTCCATGCTGCGATTGGGTATGGTGTGGACTCTACAACAATATTTCGCACCATGCACCATGCTGCTGAATGTTGGAGCCAACACTGCTATAACCATTGGCATAATTGTCATCAACACAGTCAATGTTGCACCTGTCCCTATCAGAGAGGCTAAGAGTATACTATCATGTCTGTGGGGGTAGACACCAAGCTGGCCATATATGGTGACATGGGGTGGTACAGAATGTCAATTGGATAGAAAAAAAACGAGCAGAGCAACCATGCTGTGATTTATCTCCTGACCTGGCCACCTCCAAGAAAAAGTACTATTGTGCTTTTGTTGTGAATAAACTCAATTTTGAGACTGACTGTGAGACCATAGCCTAATTGGCATGAGCATCAAAGCAATGGAGGCACGGTGCTGTTGTATTCACCACCAGCAAAAGAAATATTGGCCTGTTTAGGAGTACTTTATGTGGGAACGCTACAGAAATGCAGGATGGTTTTATCAGAAAAATATTGGCTGGAGTGATACCATGGCTACCATCTGCAAAGTTTGTGGCTGTTCTCCAATGGTATGTTAAATGTGCGTGGTTCAGTTTCAGTTCAAGAAAATCAGACTGCACAATAGCAGAAACATGGGTTTCTATGAGTTATGTAAGCTGGGAGTGTCTGGGTACCACTGGCTTCATTGCAGAGCTTAACTCAAAAGCTACTCGTGCAAAGATATTGCAACTACCTTGGGTCCAGGAGATGAGATGGATTCTCAAGATGTGGTACAGTTAATTGTGTGTTCAGTTAATTAGATGGTAATGGAGAAATGCACTCAAATGGCAGCGGGGAAATGCTTTATCTTGTTGTGGGATTACCGGGGAAATGACCTATTTCACAGGAGTATTTAAGCAGCAAAATCATGGAAGTAGGATTTTTACTTGCTAAGAACACTTTGCTCAAGGAAAAGTGATCATGGGAAGTATTAGCTCTCTTAATGGTATTGTTACACTGTGCAATTGCAAGCTGCGCTAGAAATTAAGAACCAAAAAATATTCAAGGTGAAATGGGTTCCAGATGATAGTGGTTCAAGCCCTGTCTGATACCTGATGTATTGAGGATCAGCCAATTCAAAAGAATACTCACATTTTTGCTATTACAGTGGAGATGATGGCAGTTTGAAAGAAAATCAAGGCAAATAATGATTACATCCTTGGTTTCCTGAAGGGTACCAATCAACTACAAGCTGTCACTCACTGATCCTGGAGATGGCAAACAAATTTGTCCCCAATCCCATATCCTATTTGTCCCCAAATTATCTCCCCGACCTATCTAAATCCGGTGTTTAAGTTGAAGAACTGATATGGCGCTTGAGTTGTTTAGAGTTTAATCGATCGGGTACCTAAGAAAATAAATGCAAACTAGCATTGCAACTTTGCAAGTGGGAGATTCGGGTTGTAGCATACCTGCCGCAACGTAAAATTGATGGGGATTTGCACTGCGGCGTTCTGCCCCGGCGCAGCGCCACCGCCCACCACGAAGATGGTCACGGGGGCAACCAACTGCGCCCGCGAAGGGCGAAGCCTGCGCCACGTGCCGAAGACGTCACCGACACGGCCGAACGGCCACATTTGCAGAGGGGAAGTAGTTCTCGGCGCCCGATGCGTGCTTGAGGAAGCCGGGGTGGGGGAGGAGGTGGCGGCGGGCCGCACGTGCGACGCCGGGGCGCCGGAGTCGGCGGCGTTGGACGCCGTGTTGAGGTTGCGCGGCTCGCGCCACCTGCGGAAGATGTCGCCGACGCGCCCGAACGGCCACACTCGCGGAGGAGTTTCCGGTGCTGGAGACGTGCTCGAGGTTGACGAAGCCGCGATGGGAGAGGAGGCGGCGGGGGCGGCGGGCAGCACGGGTGATGCCGAAGCGGGGGAGGATGGGTCGCTGGGCGCCAACTCGATGTCGGATCCGGATCCCGCCGTGGACCTGCTCGGGGCCGGGGCGCGCGCACCCATTAGCGGCGCGGTCTCGTCGGGGCTGTCGTCGGGATTTTGTGGGCTGTCGTCGGGGGTGAGGGCGCCATCACAGCGTCCCGGGAGCAGCAAGGCGCCGGCGCAGCGGACCCCCGACGCCATCGCCGGGCCGCCCCGTCGGGGCGCGGTGGCTTCGGGCTTGCTTGGAGAAGGCGTGCGCTAGCGGAAGGGTTTAGGCAGTGGCGGACCGTGAAGCAAATGGTAGGGGGGCAATTGAAAAAAAAATGCAAGTGACAAAATTGACATTAAAGATAGCATCAGATATATGATATATAACGCTAGTCACACATCAAGTGACTTGATAAACCATTACAAGCTAACAATATATACTAAGACTAGTTATATATATATGCATAGTCGCATTCAGTCACATTTCACAAAATACCAGTGACTGCAAAAGACCATGAGACAAGCACCATACCAAAATACATGTCAACATATAGGACTACCACAACCTAAAGGTCTGCTCTTCTTTCCTTCAAGTTCTTGAAATCTGTGATTATGTCATCATAAGTGTAGTGTCCTACAATTTCACTTTCAATATGCACCAGCAAGCTATTGGCAAGAAAGTCATCTTCCATACTATTACGCAACCTTGTCTTAGTGATCTTCAAGACAGAGAAAGCACGCTCAGCACTAGCAGTTGAAACTGGGAGAGTAACAAGCAAACGAACCAATCTATCAACCAAGTAAAAGATCTTTTGTCTTCCAGTCTCAACGATTGCTTGACACAGGTCAACTAAGGTTGCAATATCTTTCATATATGCACTGCTAGAAGCATCAACAACAAAATGGTTGAGCTGACGCTCTAATCCAATCATTTCTTGTCCATTGAAATCTGCTGGATAGTACTTCTCAACCAACTTGCATATCTCAGTTGCTTGGAACGAGATAAATCTATTTTTAGGTATCAATGTCACACTAATGGATAAAAGATCCATCACTTTCTCATTGAATTTCAAATGTAATTCAGCCAGCTGAGTGTCAATTGTTGCACGAAATATCTCCACTCGAAAGTAACGCTCATTAGTAAAGTGATCAGGTTGACGACGAGCACGACCACCACGCAAGATGTATGTTCCTTCCATGTCTGGAATAGCAATGCCATGATCCACACAGAACTCAACAACTTTGCAAATAAAATTTCCCCATCCATCATCAGATCTCAGCTGCTCAAGAAGAACTTTTGTAGATTGCACAAGGCGAATTGCCATCATCTCGTTTTCTTTTGTAAAATGAATGCAGAGTTTTCAGCTGAACCATTTCTACCTGATTCAATAATCGCATATTCACATCTAGTCAATTAGATCTGAAGTTGAAAAAATCATACCTAGCAAGAAATTAGGGGAAAAGATTGAAGAATCGAGACTGGAGAGAGAAGATCGAAATTACCTACAGGCTACAGGGTGCGTTGAGTGCGGCAGCTATCGATCTGTTGAAATACGGTGGGGAGACGGCGAGCACGCGAGCGGAAGTGCGGCAGCCCGAGCGTGCGGAGTGAACCCCGCCGCCGTCGCCCGCTGCGACGCACGACTGCACGAGTGCGGAGTGCCTGCTGCCTACCTATCTGTCAGCCTGTGTCCGTGTCCTGGCCTCCTTGGCTTTGGGCTTAGTTTATTTGTTTTACATTGTTTAGGCAGTGTTGGTCTGTTGGTCACTTGGTCGTTAGACATCATGGGCTATGCTGCCGTGCTGGCCTGCTGGTGCTGGGTGCTGGGCAGTGGGCTGCAGGCCTGCAGTGGTATTTTCTATGGGCTACATATGCATAGTTTGGAAATGTTTGTGGAGCAAGGGGGGCCGGAGCCCAGCTTCGCCCCAACTACGGTCCGCCAGTGGGTTTAGGCCATCAGGGGCTCTCCCAGACGTTAATAGAGTGGTTGAGTTGTTAATTTAAGTGCTTATTAAGCAAAAAAATACTAACTCATTTCCAAATTATTATAGGTCATTTGACTTTTTTTAACACAGTTTGACCGCTTGTTTTATTGAAAAAATTGTGTAAATATAGTCAAATTTAAGTTATTTTTAAAGAATTTTTGTTAATAAAGCAAGTCACCACAGAAAATATGATAATTTGCACAAAAATTTTGAATAAGACAAAAGTCAAACGAACTATAATTTAAAACGGAGGGAGCACATGAGGATTTATAAGATGGTAAAAGAAAGTTCTTTGTTTGGGATTCAGAACATCAACTCGATGAAATCATCATCCGTTCAAATTAAGAAAAAATCTCTAAATTCTAAGGGAAAAACTGTAAAATTTTGCCAAAATTACAAAATTTAGTTGGACTGGCAAATGTTACCTTTTGAAAATACCAAAAAAAATATTACTAGAAATTTGCAACATTAGCCTAAAAAGAAATGAGTAAAGTGCATCAGCTATATATAAAGTTTCATACGGTGCATCCACCCTACATAAAGTTGCATCGTTATTTTACTTTGATCCACGAAATTGCAAATGTCAGGCACACTATGTACTATATGTAAGTTGTTAGATATATACATTAGTACACATATGATCCATATTCACTAGTAGTGGGCATTTTGAAGATGTGGCATGATGGTGACAAAGACATGGATGAGTCTAAGTACATGCTTAAAGCAGAGGACGAGCTAAATGGAAACTTGGCATATAAAATATGCTCACATAATCTCCAAACAAAATGTTCCCCTCCAAACAAGACCCTAAGACCATTGTCTAAAAATCATCATTAGCCCTAAAATTAAACCTCACAACCACAAGCCTACCTCTAGCAATGGTGCTTAGGATAGTGATGATCAAGTAGCTTCTGTTAAATAATTTTTTAGATTTTTTTATATTCATTTGTAATATGCAATGACAAAATCTACGGAAATTTTACATCATAAGTTCTATTATTATCATTACTAAAGTAGGCATTTACTGATGCTAAGTAGACTTCTCTTGTATTTTTTTACATGGTATAATTTATATCATATACAAACCAAGACAAATTGATAAGAAATTGACAAATCATGTATGGTGATAAAAAAAATTAAATATGATACTACATCATGCTAGCTGATAGTAAAAGCCTCTGACTGTACAACTCTACAACTCTAGTTGCACCATAATCCACGGACCTTAACGCAAAGCATATATGTCTTCGATCTAGCATATGATCACCTTCGAATCGCGCCAGCAGCCCAAGGCCTCGACTAAGTCGATCAAGAATGAAATCACATATTAGGGAGCTTTCCGCATAAAAATATCGCTACAAAGGTGTCATACTCAATCCACGTGCCCTTAACTCCTCCCAGACTCCATCTCAGCATATATTATAGCACAAATAACATAAGTAAACAATTCCGAACCATATGTTACTGTATTATGCAACTTAACGTATGGTATTGCCACGTTTTGTAACTTGTTGGATAAAAATGAAACAATGATACAACTTTATATATGGTGGGTGTACTTTACTCAAAAGAAAAATGTGCTACACATAACAATTGGCACGCGTGAGTATACATAGTTGTGCTGCATAACCGACGGTGATGATGTAGTACTAGCTGCATGAAAGAATCGAAAAAAAATCACCACATGTTATGTGTTTATATTGTACACTACGCTCTCTTGTGATTGCAGGGTTCAAACCCGTAATCTTCCTTGGGACAAATGACTTGTCATTTGCTAATAAAAGTTTGTTGAGTGTTTTTTTACCAAAGTGATTCTAAGATTTACTATGCAAATATGTGTTCGCTTAAGAAAGATGTATTTTGCTTCACGCCTACATGTGCATGCATGCGCAAATGATTGCAACACGTGCGGAGGCAGATCCAAACTTGCTACTAGGGTTCATCTTCCCATCTTTTTCTTCGTCCTTTCTTTCCTTCTTTTTCTCTTCTTTTTTCATATATGCTCCATTTTCTTCTTGTGAAGCTACAATCATGTGCCATTTAACGAGGCATGAAGCAGCACGTGTAGATGGCAAACATGTCGAAGATGATCAAATCAGTCTAATTATATTATAATAAAAATAAAAAAGGTCTAAATTACTGCAATCAAGTATGGCCTAAGTTGCCTGCAAAAAAAAGTATGGCCTAAGTCCGGTTAACTCTTAAAATATGTTTTGGTTTATTTTACACACGCAACTATTTAATCGTTGCAATCTACCCTTTCGTAAGATTTTTTGTTTTTATTCTCCATGCACAAATGGTGTTTTAAGTCAAAATTTAATGGTATAATAGAAAGAATCATAAGTTATATTAAAAATATATAATGATTTCTTCATCATTATTTTGAAAGACTATGATATATAATAATAAATTAACCATATCTATACAAATTTTATAAGAAATAGTGATGAAAATCCATATTATTTTCTTTAAAAATACTCTATATTTTCCACTATTATCCCACAAAATTTTAACTTAAAACACAACTTGTGCATGAAAAAAACAAAAAGACAAATCTTACGAGGGTTTAAAATGAAACAAAACATATTTTAAGGGGTTACTTGGATTTTGTCCATACTTGAGGGTAGTAATTTGAACTTATTTAATAAATAAGTGTCACACTCTAAACTCTTTTGCATTTTAGAATGTGATAAGTAAGCATAAATAATACAATAATTTTCTTCTTTTTTTACAAATTGAGGTTTATATAATCAATAGGGTAGTCGGTATAGGAAAACGATTTTTTTTCTAAAATAAGGAGACAAATGTTTGTTGTATTCATGCTCATGGGTTTGTTTTATGCGTTGCTTTGTTGTTCAACTTTGAGTTTAATTTATTTAAATTCAAATTTGAAATAATTTTGTTTGATCCCTCTATAGAAGAGTTTAGGAGCCCAAGTCCAATTTCCGTCCATAAAAATCGGCCCAATTCAATCTTTCTCTCCAGTATCTTTGGGCTAAAGGACCCGGTAGCATGACACCGGCCTAGTTTCTCCAACTCGAGCGGCCAATGCAGGAAATCGTCGTAACCTCTTTACGCTCTCACCTCTATCTCGATATATCTCTCTTTGCTCGATGGACCCCGCATGTCATCCCCAACCTTCATATGTGACCGACCCAAACTCGAGTCCACGCCGATCTTCTACTGTCGTACCGTACCCCATCGACCGAATTCACGCCAACACGCCTTGCCACCAGCCCATGGAGTCATGGACCACCCATCGCACCGTGGAGCACCCGCACCACCCTTTTGCATTGGCGCATCGGCCCACGCAAGGGAACCATGAGCCCTCATCAACACCTAAAGCCCTAGAGAAACCGCGCTCACGATCACTGCTTTCTATTTTTCCTCTTTTCCCATCCCTCAAAATCCCTAGATAGCCCGCAGACCCTAGTGCCTGCCGCTGCAGCTGATCTTGGCTGCCACTGCCAACCTCTCATTCAGAAGTGGCCCAGAGCTTCCTTAGGAGCTTTGTGTGGAGGTAACCAACAACCCTTGCTCTCCCTTTGGTCGCTAATTAGCTCGATGTACCTGCAAAGAACCGCCAGATCCACCCCCTCCTCAATATGATTGGGCAATGCATGGGGGCAATCTTTGAGAAAGGTGATGTGTATCAATGTGTTGAGAATATGCCCAAGAGACAACTGGATTCGATCCATTAGTCTTAATGGGCCACAAATGTTGTGAAGCCCATTAGCAGGGGAAGGGGTGCTTTATTTATTAGTCCCATATTGCTAATGGAATATGGTGTGGAGAATTTCATCCTAATAAATAGAGACCAAACCCCTCCTGAGAAAGATACGACTTCCAAGCAATAGTTGCTTTTCTCCCCATCGTGCTCGCGGACCTAGCAGTCCGGCGCGCGACGTTTCAATCCTTGTACGTGTGGATACCTCGGAGGTGCTGCGCTTGGAGCACAAGGACGAACCGCACGTGCAGGACCAGACGGACGTAAGCAACTGCACTGCCTGCCACTTCGACGCGTTCGTCTACATCGAGACGGCTTCCGCTGCAACTGCGCGTCTAGTGGTAACGATCCGTGATCTATAACTGCTGTTGTTCCTTTTATGGGTGAACGAGTTTTGTGTGATAGCGTAGCCCTCCCTCGTTTCCCAACAGTGGTATCAGAGCCGTAGTTGTTTCGTTATAGATTCGGATGCCAGCATATAGAGATATGCTTGGTTGTAGATTGGTCTCTGATCGGTTCGTGATCTCCACTATGATGGTAGTGTAACGAATTACTCCTACTGGTCGCAATTCCGCCACCGGAGTTAAGTGATACACACAAACCCAGTCATGGTGAGATATAGACCAATTGGATTGGTCGAATCGAACTTAGATCAATGACCGCGTCGCATGTCGATATACGACTATGTTGACTAGGATTCACTATGATGGTGGTGCAAGAGAGCAGCGGACGGTCCGCAAGTTCAGTCGGAATTTTGACAGAAGCGTTTTTCCAGCGTTCCAGAGGGTCAGACGGTCCGCCAGAGCAGGTCGGACAGTCCGCAAGGAAACGACGGACGGTCCGCAGGGAACGTCGGACGGTCCGGCGAAATTAAAATTTTGAAAAAAAAACGATCCCTCAAAAATTGTTTAAGTTCTAAATGTCCTCCCAACTAAATCTTGCACCATCACATGTCTTGTACAATTAGTGGTGGGTCTATGAAATTAGGGTGCCACTAGTTTTCCTTGACTAGATGGGTTTGTATCGGATACTTACTCGCATAAGGAGTTGGTTAACTTAAACAAGGTCATCTTAACGGTTAAGGACCTTGGGACATAAAGGTTGGACGCCGAGACATAGAGATGTCAACCAACAACAGGAGTCATATATGATATGATTAGCAAGAGTTGCTTACCGATCTACCATGTCTTCTAGCGGTGATGCTAAAGCTCACTAGTTGACTTGTTAGTTGTGGATCCTGAATCACTAAAGTATCAATGGAGGGATATTGATTTTAGTGGGAGTAAATTCCGTTAAATTGTCTAATGTATTTTACTCTGTCATAGATACATTGTCTTAGTATTTTGCATTATTTTCTGTTGTAGATCAATGGCACCTAGCACACCGTTTTCTTTGCGTTCGATCCTTGAGAAGGATAAGTTGAATGGAACAAATTATGCGGATTGGATCCGAAACCTTAGAATTGTTCTCAGGGCTGAGAAAAAAGAAGAAGTTCTAGACACCCCATTACCAGATGAGCCTGATGATAACGCAACTATTGCTGACAAACTTGCTTACAAGAAGGCATGTGATGTCAATCTTGAAGTGAGTTGCCTTATGCTTGCTTGCATGGAACCCGAGCTGCAGATGCAGTTTGAGACAAACCATGAGGCGCATGATATGATCGAGGCACTCAAGGATATGTTTCAAACTCAGGCCAGGACTGAAAGGTTCAATGTCTCAAAGGCCTTTGTGGAAACAAAGCTAGCAGAAGGCACAGCTGTAGGGCCGCATGTGATCAAGATGGTTGGTTACTCCCAGAGGTTGGAGAAGCTAGGCTTCCCACTTGGCCCAGAGTTAGCCACCGATTTTATTGTAGCATCACTTCCGCCTAGCTTTGGGAACTTCATCTTGAACTACCATATGCATGGGGCGGAGAAGGGATTGAATGAGTTGTGTGGTATGCTCAAGACAGCAGAGGCTGACATTAAGAAAAGCACTAGCAGCAGCCATGTGATGGCAATCCAAAACAGGACTAACTTCAAGAAGAAGGGCAAATCTTGGAAGAAGAAGGGCAAGGCTAAAGATATGATCTCTCAGCCAAGCTCAACGCCCCAGACTGAGTCTGGACAAGCTGCAGAAAAGAAGGAGTGCTTTTATTGTAAGGAAATTGGTCACTGGAAGAGGAATTGCAAGAAGTACCTGGCTTTTCTGAAGAATGGCGGCAGTAAGAGTACTAGTGCATCAGGTACACTTGGCATTAATATTACAGACATTTTTCTCGCTGAATCTTCTATTAATTCCTGGGTATTTGATACCGGATCGGTTGCTCATATTTGCAATTCGATGCAGGGACTAATAAGAAGTAGAAGCGTAGGAAGAGGCGAAGTTTATCTCCGAGTGGGCAATAATGCAAGAGTTGCTGCTTTGACCGTCGGGACGATGCAACTCCACCTTCCGTCAGGATTTATCATGAAATTGAATAATTGTTATTTTGTTCCTAGTTTGAGTCGAAACATTGTATCTCCCTCATGTTTGATGAAGGATGGTTATACATTCGCTAGTAATGACAATGGTTGTGTGATCTCAAAGAATGGCATGTTTGTGGCTCTTGCATCCATTGTGAATGGGTTGTTCATTTTAAATCTTGATGATTCACCTATATGTAATATAATTGCTAAAAGGCCTCGGCTAGATGATTTGAATCCTACCTATATGTGGCATTGTCGTTTGGGTCATATAAGTGAGAAGCGCATGAAGAAGCTCCATTCTGATGGACTTTTAACTTCGTTTGATTTTGAATCATACGAGACGTGCGAAGCTTGTTTGCTAGGCAAGATGACCAAGGCACCTTTCACAGGTTTTCCTGAGAGGGCGCAAGACTTGTTGGAACTCATACATACTGATGTATGTGGACCAATGAGCACGACAGCTCGAGGTGGATTTCAATACTTCATAACTTTCACTGATGATTTTAGTAGATATGGCTATGTCTACTTAATGAAGCACAAGTCAGAGACTTTTGAAAGGTTCAAAGAGTTTCAGAATGAAGTTGAAAATCAGCGTGGTAAGAAAATTAAAGTCTTGTGATCAGATCGTGGAGGCGAGTATTTGAGCCACGAGTTTAGCACTCAGCTAAAGAGTTGCGGAATTGTTCCACAGCTAACGCCACCTAGAACACCTCAGAGGAACGGTGTGTCCGAGCGACGTAATCGAACCTTGTTAGACATGGTGCAATCAATGATGAGCCAGTCAGACCTACCGTTATCATTTTGGGGTTACGCTCTAGAAACAACAGCTTTCACACTAAATAGGGTACCATCTAAGTCCGTGGAGAAGACACCATATGAGATATGGACTGGCAAGACTCCTAGTTTGTCTTTTCTGAAAATTTGGGGTTGTGAGGCATATGTCAAGCGACTTCAGTCTGACAAGCTTACACCAAAATCGGACAAGTGCATATTCGTGGGATATCCAAAGGAAACAATTGGATATTATTTCTACAACCGATCAGAGGGCAAAGTGTTTGTCGCTAGGAACGGTGTTTTCTTGGAAAAAGAGTTTCTCAAAAGCGAGAAAAGTAGACAGAAGGTGTATCTTGAAGAAATTCAAGATGAGCCTATGAGGCAAGACTTTACGAGTGATGCTAATGTAGCAGAACAAGTTGAGGCACCTGTGGTAAGAGAAGAACCGCCACAACCACGAAGGTCGGAAAGGCCACGTCGCGCTACACAGAAAATGAATCTCCTAGTTACGGGAGAGCGCGACATATTGTTGATGGACAACGATGAGCCTAGGACCTATGCGGAAGCTATGATGGACCCAGATTCCGAGAAATGGCAAAGTGCCATGAGATCTGAGATAGATTCCATGGGGCAAAATCAAGTTTGGAACTTGGTTGACCCGCCTGATGGTGTGAGACCCATCGAGTGCAAATGGATCTTTAAGAAAAAGAGAGATGTAGACGGAAATGTTAACGTCTACAAAGCACGACTTGTTGCAAAAGGTTTTCGACAAGTTCAAGGAGTTGACTACGACGAGACATTCTCTCCAGTAGCGATGCTTAAATCTATCCGGATCATTCTAGCAATAGCTGCGTATTTCGATTATGAGATATGGCAGATGGATGTCAAAACAACTTTCCTCAATGGGAACCTAGAGGAGGATATATACATGATACGACCCGAAGGTTTTGTCGATCCAACTAATGCTGAAAAAATATGCAAGCTTCAGAAATCAATCTATGGATTAAAGCAAGCATCTCGGAGTTGGAACCTTCGTTTTGATGAGGTAGTCAAAGGGTTTGACTTCCGACAGAATGAAGAAGAAGCTTGTGTTTACAAGAAGGAAAGTGGGAGCTCTGTTGTATTTCTAATCTTGTATGTGGATGACATACTGTTGATTGGGAATGATATTCCTATGCTAGAATCCGTTAAGACTTCGCTGAAAAATAGTTTTTCTATGAAGGACTTAGGGGAAGCTGCATACATTCTGGGCATAAGGATCTATATGGATAGATCAAGAAGGCTTATAGGATTAAGTCAAGATACTTATATTGACAAGGTACTGAATCGGTTCAGCATGGAACAGTCCAAGAAAGGGTTCTTGCCTGTGTCACATGGCGTACACCTCAGCAAGACTCAGTGTCCTACGACGACTGATGAGCGGGAGCGCATGAGTAAGGTCCCTTATGCTTCAGCAATTGGATCCATCATGTACGCCATGATAAGTACTCGTCCAGATGTCTCATATGCTCTAAGTGTTACGAGCAGACACCAGTCTAATCCAGGTGAAAGTCACTGGACAGCGGTGAAAAACATTCTTAAGTACTTTAGAAGGACTAAAGATGTGTTCCTAGTCTATGGAGGTGAGAAAGAGCTCATTGTAAAGGGTTACACTGATGCTAGTTTCCAAACTGATCCAGACGATTCAAAGTCGCAATCAGGATTTGTGTTCACAATAAACGGTGGTGCTGTAAGCTACAAAAGTTCTAAGCAAGATACTGTGGCTGATTCTACAATGGAAGCAGAGTACATCGCAGCTTCAGAAGCGGCAAAGGAAGGTGTTTGGATGAGAAAGTTTCTCATTGAGCTTGGTGTGTTTCCCAATGCATCTAGCCCATTGGAACTCTACTGTGACAACAATGGGGCAATTGCACAGGCTAAGGAGCCGAGGAATCACCAGAAAAACAAACATGTACTGCGGAAGTTTCACCTCATTCGAGAGTTCGTTAGACGTGGTGAGATAAAGATATGCAAAATACATACGGATTTGAATATTGCTGATCCTCTGACAAAGGCTCTTCCACGGCCTAAACATGAATCACACACAAGAGCTATGGGTATTAGATATCATTTAGATTAGCTCTAGTGTGAGTGGACAATGTTTTGTATCTATGACATATTGTTTATTTATTGAATATCCATGAAAGGCAACTTGTATATGATTAGCAATTATGTGAATTGTTTGTGAAACTCTATACTTGTATGGTTATTCAAAAGGATTGTTCCTAATTTGATTAGCACATGTATTAGTTGATGACTATGTTTCACAAGTCATGGACATGGAGATGTCAAACTAATAATGTGGGCACATGTATGACATGGGGCTGGAATGACCCAGTTTGAGACTTGTATATCTCTTTTTCACAACGCGTATGCTTTGTCCTTAGACCTGAGATTGTCGTATGTACTCAAGATGTGAATTGACCTACTTAGGGACTACCAAACGCTGCCCCGTAACTGGGTAGTTATAAAGGTGGTTTTCGGGTTTGTCAGGAAGCATGCTGTGAGGCATGGTCAATCAAGATGGAATTTGCCCCTCTCTATACGAGAGAGATATCTCTGGGCCCCTCGAGTGATCGGATCAAGAAATGCATGGCCGTGCTAGGTTAAGTGTTAACCTCTTAAAGAATCCGACTCACAGATTCGAGAAAGGGAGGTCTTACTTGGAGTTAGACCAAATATCGTGAGGCAAAGGGAATAGCTTGTACATGATGTTGTGGTGGTTCGTCTGATATGATCTTTACGTATTCATGGGAGTTGACACGTCTTGCTAGAGGCCGCTATCAACTATTGGAACGGGTAGGAGTACTCGAACCATGTCTATGTATACGTGAACCCAGAGGGTCACACACTTAAGAGGTTTGGAACACTGAAAAACTTGCTTATGAGATTGTCTCTAGTGCAAGTGGGAGATTGTTGGGAATATGCCCAAGAGACAACTGGATTCGATCCATTAGTCTTAATGGGCCACAAATGTTGTGAAGCCCATTAGCAGGGGAAGGGGTGCTTTATTTATTAGTCCCATATTGCTAATGGAATATGGTGTGGAGAATTTCATCCTAATAAATAGAGACCAAACCCCTCCTGAGAAAGATACGACTTCCAAGCAATAGTTGCTTTTCTCCCCATCGTGCTCGCGGACCTAGCAGTCCGGCGCGCGACGTTTCAATCCTTGTACGTGTGGATACCTCGGAGGTGCTGCGCTTGGAGCACAAGGACGAACCGCACGTGCAGGACCAGACGGACGTAAGCAACTGCACTGCCTGCCACTTCGACGCGTTCGTCTACATCGAGACGGCTTCCGCTGCAACTGCGCGTCTAGTGGTAACGATCTGTGATCTATAACTGCTGCTGTTCCTTTTATGGGTGAACGAGTTTTGTGTGTGCTAGCGTAGCCCTCCTTCGTTTCCCAACACAATGTACCTACGTATAAGATCTATATTGTTTTTTTTAAAGTGATGCCCCCTTTATTTCAAATTATAAGCTAGTTGGCTTTATTCTAAGTCAAATTCTATACCTCGCTCAAGTTTATAAAAAGTACATAAGTTTCTACAATATCAAACCAATTCATTAGGTTGACCGTAAAATATATGCTGGTAGTGAATTTGTTTGATATTATAGATGTTATATATTTTTGAAAATTTAATCAAATTAGATATATATTTAAGTTAAATTAAAACTAAAAGTCTCTGAGAGAGAGGTGTATAGGAGATATGATTTTCCACCTGCAAGCTGCAACCCAAAAATAGGAAAAGCGACAAGAAATTTGCAGTTTCACGAGCACAGCCCCATTACTTTCATCAGTTGTACCATTTCTCTAGATATCCGTAAAACTTGTACATGAGGACGACCCCATTTTTTCGTCATCTCTGTACGACATTGCAAGTTCAGTACGAGGAGGGAGCTCAAGTAGGAAGAAATGAAATAAACCTTTAACCAGGCGGAGAGTTTTACGGTTCAAATTATCTGGAATGCTGTTTGTATAGAGGGAGCATTTTATGTTTTAAATTATTTGAAATGCTATGTTTTATGTTAAGTACTATAAATAATAACATGTGCCAACAGTCTTATTTTTGTGAAGGTGCCATGTGCCGTCGGTTTTATGTTAAGTAGTTGGAAATAATAACATGTGCCAACAGTCTTATTTTTTGTGAATGTGGTATAAATAATGTAAGATGATTCACCTGCTGGCTGCGATCCAAATTACCCTGAAATAAGAAAACAGAGAAGAATTCTACAGTTTGCACGAGCCCACGACTCCATTTTTTCGGCCTCCAAAAGGTTACTTCCAAATTTATTATGCAAAAAGAAGATTCCCCATCACATTAAAATGTCATAACATGCATGGAGTATTAAATATAAATAAAATAAAAAACTAATTGTACAGTTCTGTTGTACTCTGCGAGACGAACATTTTAAACCTAATTAATTAATTTTTGAATAATTTTTCGCATGCGGGCTGACGGATCCGGCGCTCATATTGTTGCACTGTTTCCACCGTTCAGATCTCTGTGTCTCCTGTCTATCTCTGCCTCCTCTCTCACACAGTCACCCTTGCAATGGCCGACGAGCCCCTGGATGCGTCCCCGTCGGCGCCCTCCGCCGCCGCGGCTGCGGACGGAGTATCCAGCGCCTCCGCCCCCGCCCCAGCGCTCCGGCCGCGGCGGGAGGCGTTCGAGCACGGGCTCCTGCCGATCCCCAAGCTGGTCTTCCCGGAGGGCACGCTGACGCAAACCCTAGCCCAGCTGAAGGAGAGGCTCGCGGCGGGGGGCGTGCGGGTGGGCGCCGCGGCGCTCGCGGAGGCGCTGCAGATCCCCGCCGAGCAGGCGGCGCTCGTGCTCGGGACGCTCGCCGCGGTGCTCCCCTCCGAGGACCCTGTGCTCGGCGAGGATGGCGCCGGGGAGGCCGACCTCCGCGACCTGCTCCTCTTCCTCTACATCCAGTCCTACAAGCGCCTCGTGCCCCGCGGCCACAAGGACTCGCCCGCCGTCGCGGACGTGTGGCCATCCACCTCCGCCTTCGACGGTTACCTCTCCGCGCTGTCCCCGATCCAGGTCAGGCTCCGATCGGGCGCTAGTTTGATAGCTCTCATGCATGACGTTGTGGTGTCCAGCATCATTTATGGATTTCTGATTAGTGTCTGTTGGAGGAGATCGAAGAGTGGCCAAGTGAATTTTTCAGTTTGATTTTAGTGCGAAATTGTATGCTTCGTTCAATATAGACTGGGTCTTGGATATGGATCGGACATTTGTACAAGTAACACTGTGATAATCCATTTCTGAAATGGGCCAAAAGCCTTGAGCGCCTATGATACTTGATATTTGTTTAATTTCAATTTGAAATGCATTCAAAGCAATTATTATAGGTGTCAACTTTGAAATACGACTGCTTCCTGATGAGAATATGATAAAGCTTTGTATTGTTCCCTGTTCATTGCCACTCTTTTCCTCATTGGATGTATTTGCATATGCATTTTTGCACACTGTTTCGTTTTGTAACTTTGGTACATTTTACCAGTTATCACAGTTTGTGGCTGCTGGGGTTTGTAGGAAATTTTGGCATTTGATGATTTGTTAAAAGATCAACAGTTTTATAGGGAATGAGAAAGAACTTAATTTGTTTCCTGATAGTTGATTCCAATGTTGCAGTAGTGGATTGAAAGTAGAAAGTGTTCAAATCTTTTCCTCACAGTTGATTCCAAATATTGAAGTAGCTGATTTGAATGCTGCATATTCTAAATGTGCCCACTCTTTACTGCAACTTTACAGCCAACATATTGTTTCAAATAAAGTGCTGTAATATCTGATAGATCACCAATGGTTGATGTTATACATCTTGCATTAGTAGTTCAAAAAGTTGAGAATTGGAAAACTATTGCAGCTTGTTTACGAACTAATGGAACATTTCATTCCACTGCTATAACAAGTCTGATTTTGTTTGCTAAATAATTCAGAAGGTTATTTACAAGGTTTGAGTTAAGGAAAATACTTTCATGAAAAATGCAAAATATGATTGCCTGACCAGTGAGCTATTGCCTCTATTGTTTGTATTTTCCTTCCAAATGTTATCATGTACGTAGTATTACAGTTCCTCCAATCCTTGTAAAAAATTAGCTCTGCAAACATGTTAATGTTGTACTGTGCTCCTTTTCATAACTGCTATTATGCCTTCCTCTTTGTTATTGCCATTTCTTGCAAGTTGCAATATCTGTTTCTTTTATCAGTATGGAGACACATGACTTCTACTTTTTATTTGTCTTGCATTTTTCCAGAAATGAAAAAAATCTTGACATTGTTTATATATTTTTGTCGCTTTGCAGTTTATACGCTGCAATAGTCGCCGGTTTATGCCTTCACAAGCAGATGATGAAGTTCATCAATTATCGTATTTGCAAAAGCATTTGGCCAACATCCTAACACTCTTGTCAGATTCTGTTGATGGAGAGGGTGATGATTCCATGGTTAGTTTTTTACTTTTCCTGCTCTTGTATACTTGCTTGTTTCTTCAAGTTGATATAGTTGTTTATGTAATAAAGGCAAAGCTCTGTGGAGAATAGCAATACTAGGATATTAATTTTGGATATGAAACATGAGGCTGCAGCACCAGAAACTGCCAACTGTTGTTTTTAGTAGATCATAATTATAAATGCCACGTAACTTTGTTCCTGCATTGCAAACAATCCGATTGATGGATTATAAACTATCCAAATATTCTAATTATAGTTTTGATCCTTTATACTTACGAGTGAGCTAGAAACAGTGAAAACTACCTGAAGCAACTCCTGCCCAGTACTCATTGCTACTACTAAGATAAAATTATATGCATTATAAATGAAATGCAGAGATCACTGTTTTTTGATGGTAGACAAAGGATGAATCAGGTAAAATACTCCTATGGGCTGTTGATGATGATCTGATTTCATGCGACCAGGTCTAGGTGGCATGAAGAACATAAGAGATTTGTTATATTACTTCTTGAACTGAAATTTTGTTGATAGATTGCAAAATATAGGTAGTTAATCTTCTAATAAATGTGAGATACTGGATAAAGATTTGGTGTACATGAGTGGTTCCTTACTATTGCGGAACACAGTAATCCACATTTATGTCGCATGCCTGCTTCTCTGATTAAAAATGCCATGCATGCACCGCGGTTGGTTATACTTACCTGAGGATTCCTCAGACACTAACTTTCTCTAGAATTTCTTTATATGCAGGTATTGACAATGGAGACTTTTGAGCACCTTGGATTTTTGTTGCAGCTCTCTGAAGGAACTCCTTTAAGCCAAGCAGCTAGCTTTTTCGCAAATTCTGATCCAGACATGCCTGCTGCTCCTGTACCTGCTTCTCTGGTTCATGATTGGATATTGCAGCATATAGCTTCTACATTAGAATATATGGCAGAAAGGTCAGCAGCAAGAGAAAACAGCCAGCAGAATGCATCTGATCCTGATGTAACAATGTCTGATGCTGGCACGAATACAAGAATTCATAGCAGCTCACCAACAGGAACTTCTGCGCAAAATTATCCTGGGTATTACCAAAATACAACATTTGTGGAGGGTTTCTCCAAAACTTCTGTTGTCAAACAAGCATCTGATATGAAAGGGCATTCAATAAAGGTATGCTTGTATTTGGTTTCTATAGTAGATTGTAGATACTGAAAACGACTGATGTTTGTCCTATGGCCTTCGTATTTCCATGTTGTAGCCTCAATACTGGAATTTAGAAGCTGCGATTGGCAGTGATTTATTACATTAAGAGATGTTTTTGTAGGTTTTGAACTGCCATGATTCTGTTATCTACATTTTAGCCCCACTTAAGTACGCAACCGTCTATGGCTGTTCTGACACTACCATCGTTTTTGGTGCTATTGGTAAGGTATGTGTTTCATATAATTTTAGATTCCATGCCATATTTCTGTTTGATATTATACGGTATGAGACTCCTGTATGACTTTATATTTCAGTGCACTCTTCTTTTTGCAAGAACTCTATCCTATAGTTTTCACTTGCTTGAATTAAGTACCTTTCACCTTATCGAGTATTAAGACAAAGAAGTTCTATGTTATCAGGTTGTAAAAGTGGAGCATTGCGAACGAGTACAGATTATTGCAGCTTCGAAACGAATTTGTATTGCCAATTGCCGTGAATGTACCTTCTACTTGGGAGTAAATCACCAACCTCTTATTGTGGGGGACAACCATAAATTACAAGTGAGTTCTTGCTCTTCCCATCAGTGCTTTCTTACTCATCACTCATCAGGTGTCGTGTATCAGTGTATGACACTCTATAATATATTAATATTTCATTATGTTATGAAAAGATACAGAAGATGGTAGACAGTTGGAAGGTAAAATTTAGTAGTATGTTGAAAAACAAAAATAACTTCTTGAACCTTAGTGCAAGATTTTATTTATTCATTTTGATTTCAGGAAGTTCTGTGCTTTAAAACATGGCACTGCATATACTTTAATTTTCAGCATCTTGAGTATTTTAATTTGTATTTTAACAGGTTGCTCCATTTAATACCTATTATCCACAACTGGGGGAGCATTTGGCCCAAGTTGGTGTGGATCCTAATGTCAACAAGTGGGACCAACCTTTCTTATTGGGAGTTGTTGATCCACATGATTCATTATCACATCCTGCTGGGGTTTCTGATGTCCAGGCTGAGTCTGCCACTTGTCTAGACCCAGATCTATTTATGAACTTTTTGGTATGTGAGCTATATGTTTGGTTCGTAGATTATTGCAGCATTGCAGAAGAATTGAAAAACCTCTGTGAATTAAACCAAAACCTTATAAGCTTTTTATGCTGAGCAGATGTCTTGCTTTGTCAACATTTTGTTTGCGATGCATCTGAATTTATAAGATTGTTACTCATTTTTTTTCTCATAATGTTCAGTGTGTTCATAGAAGTTGGAGCCTTCTAAGTCATCACATCTTGGTTGTTACTATTGGATCAATAAATTGACAATGCTTTGCTTCCACAGATATTCCACACCTGAATATGGGTGGTAATACTTGTGTTGTGATTACATAAAACCTAACATTTGACGCATTTTGAGCACCTATGTTATTTGTTTTTTCTTGCAACACAAAAGTGACGATCTAGCTAATTCTGCGCAGATTCCTAGTTGGTTCGAGCCACAAGGGCCTACCAAATACAATCCGTTTACCTTGCCTGAAGTTTATTGGGCATCCCAAAGGAAAAAGGTATACATGTTGAGTGATGATAATTTTGTATAGATGGGATGCTGTATCTAACATTCATAGAATAACATGTATCGTGTTATGAGAAATTTCATTATCGATAATATCATTCCATTCACAAAATAGTCAATCTAGCTGCTTGTATTTTGAGTTTTTGACAATTGCATGGAAAAGTGGAGAAAATGTTATATATTAAGTTGTTAACACATACAATTGCTTGTATTTTGAGTTTTCTCCATTTTATTTTCTAGTACATTTTAGTAACATATTCCTAAGTATGCAGAAAAAAGTATTTGCACATCTTTCTGAAGTTCATCTTTCTTATTGTAAAATTTTCAGCACGCTTCTCTGGAAGATGTTCAAAATAATATTCGGGAACTAGAGATTGATGATAACCGGAAAAAAGAATTGGCATGTGCCCTTCATGCTCAGTTCAAAGATTGGTTATATGGTGAGTTATGTTTTGGTGTAACTATGATGATGGGATTAATGCTTTCATGATTTTTGTTTTTACCTATTTTTTGTCCTACCAGTTAGAGACTCATTATGTGTTTTGAGGTTTTGATGTTAAGTTTGTCCATCTTGTTACCTTGGCTCAAGTTGGTGGGTCAGTTTCACACTTCCACTCCATGTAGAATTTCTTATCCTATAATGCACAGTTTATTGCTTACAAATCAGGTGCCCATTGCTGGTAAATTTCAACCACCCCAAAAATGTACGGAACATGGACAAAAATACTGTAGGGACTTTCTTTAGATGATTGGAGGCTTGACTGTTATTTTGCCATCTCTGAATTATACATTCAAATATTGAACACATAGATTCATAAGTTTTGAGACGCCAGTTGTTTAATTCAGTTAGTGCTGTTTCTGAAGTTGTGATATTCTCCATTGGAATCTTGTCCACCACAAATGTTTGTTTACTTGAACCTGGAATGAAATGCTTTGAGTGTCTACTAACAATTTTGAATCTTATTTCAGCTTCAGGCAATATCCGCCAGCTCTACTGTTTGCAAGGTGAATAAGTGCGGGATTCATCTGTAAGTGGGTATGTGCATGTACAGGATTGTGCATACTTGGCCCAAGTTTCTTTCAATCATTCCATTCCGCGCATCCAAGACATCCAAGCTGACTTCTCGTGGCTGCACTGATGCAATGGTTGTTCAGCCTGTAGTGTTTGTGGAGGGAAGTATGTAAAAATGTACTGTCTTGTCTTTTTTTTAAATTTTGATCACTTCCCTCTTTTTGTTGGTGATAACTTATAAGGTTGCTGTAAATCTTTTGGGTTTTTTTTCTGGCTTCATATTTATATCCGTCATAAGACTAGCGGCTACTCAATTCTTTTGTGTTGGCCTCTTGGGGGAAATAACATTCTTTTGACCATCAGACGGGGTCACTTACAGCTATACTACTGTGTATTTGTTCTCATTATTTATTCTCAAAGAAGCCCAGTAATTTTAAGGCGTACATTCCGTGAACTGACGAGATCTTGCCCCGGTGAGTGAAAATTGACAGCTTTTGATTTTACAATTGCCTGACCTAGCCATTCCGTACAATAGAATTATTCAAAATCCTGTCAATGTACACACATGCACCTCGTGTGGGCTGGCTGTCATCTGTCTCACTCCACCATGTACACTATTCTCAGGCCTCCGATCCTGACCCTCCCTGCCACGGGCACCAGCGTCACCGTCACGCTGTCGTCTCCCTCGGCGCCCAGGTCCTCCAGGAGCTCATCCAGCGCCACCCTCATGCTGGTCTTCACCGCCACCTGGCCCTCCGCCTCCACGACACGAAGCTGCCGGCCACCTCCCTCGCCCCCGGCCCGACCTTCTCGTGCTCCTCGGCGTTCACGTACACGTCGAACCTGACGAAGTCCGCGCCGTCCGCCTCGATGCCCTCCACCACCAGCACCTCCACCTCGTGCCGGCCTCCCGTGTCCCCGTGCCGCGGCCGCATCACCGCCGCCGACACCGCCGCGTCGAGCGACACCGGGAGGCCTCTCCGGCGGCTCATCAAGCCCGGGGTGACCGGCGGCCGCGCGCCGAGCCACGGCGTGCCGACCTCGGCGTACGCGTACCGGAGCTTCCCGATGTCGAGCACGTCGCGGACGGTGACGCGCACGAGCCGGGCGTCCTCGTCGTAGAAGAGGAAGGACGAGTCGAGCCAGTCGGGGTCCGTGAAGTCCGCGTGCCGCGGCCGGCCGTCGCCCCGATCGCCGCCGCCGGCGTCGCGCCGCCAGACCTCCCAGAGCCGGTCGGTGTTGGCGTGGTGCGGGAAGATGGGGTCGCGTGCGGAGGAGTAGTAGGCGCCCATGTCCTCGTGGTTGGGGCGCGACAGGTCGCCGGTCCACCGGTGCACGACGTTGTGGAGGCTCAGCTCCACCGTGCCGGCGCCGGGCTTCCCCCGGTCGCCGGCGCGGTAGGGCTGCCCGTGGAAGAGCGACGGCAGCGGCGCGTTGGTCACCATCTGCTTGTACATGATCCGGAGGTTGAGCTGGACCTGCTGCTCGTCGGTGAGGTTCTTGTCCGCGTGGGCGAAGTCGAGGTCCACGACCCGCGGCGGCGCGTGCCTCGGGTTCCGCAACGGGTCGTGCAGCGGCGACGCCACGTCGGCGAACTCCGCCGGCACCCGCATCCCCTCCGGCAAGTCCCAGCCCCAGAACGGCACGGCGAACGCCGGGTCGTCGCCGAGGAGCCTCGCCGCGACGCGCTCGAAGAAGTAGAGGTAGGCGCGGTGGAACGGGAGGAAGAGCCACGAGTAGTGGATCTGCACGGGGAGCTCCGGCCGCCCCGCCTGCCGGTACGCGCCGGCGCAGTAGGCGCAGTGGACGTTCGCCTGCTGGTAGAAGCTGCGCGGGTCCGACGCCGGCAGCGCCTTCATCAGCGCCACCGCGCGCGCCAGCTTGGCCACATCGTCCGCGGCGGCGGCGTCATGCGCCGGCCGCCTCGTCCGGAGCGGGGCGGCCGCCGGGTCGGGGAACGTGAAGTTGACGGGCACGGACGCCGGCGCCGGCGGGCAGCAGTGGAAGGGCGGCAGCGCGTGGGGCGGGAGGCTGGGCTCGCCGCACCACCGCAGGTCGGTGACGATGGGCCTGCCGCCGCCACTGCCGGCTTTGTTCCCGGCGTTGCTTCTGCCTGCCGACATGGCGGCGTCGCCGGTGCAGGAGATGAGCTGAGGGTCGAGTCCGGTGGCGGCGAGGATGGTTCTCGACAGGGAGTACGTGCATGGGCTTAAGGCAAGAGGGAGCAAGATGGTGACCGTGGAGGCGAGAGCGCAGCAGAGGACGATGCCAAATAGGAGCAGAGTGCCGCTGCTTCCTGCCATGGCCGTGTGCCAACCTGTTGCCTTGGCGAAGCTTTGAATTCTGAACAAATTAGATACTACTACGTACATATATATATGAGAACTATATATATATACTAGGCAGTGCAGGAGTGCAATAATATGGGTGCATTGTTTACGTGGGACCTGCTTAATTTCTTTTTCTCTCCCTCACCGCTGCCTTCCCAACCAACGCCACCTACTCCCGCATTGACTCCTGCACCTATCTCTTCCCCTCTCTCTCCCCCATCTTCCTCCAACGACGGCAGCGGCGGATGGGGCCGGCCTCCCTGTCCGGCCGTATGGCGCCGCCAGCGGCGCCCCGCTCCCGGCCGCGCATGCCAGCGGCAAGCGGGTCGCCGCGGCGGGGAGGCAAGGCGGCGGGAACGTGACTGCAGCGGGCCGCGGCGGAGCGAGAGCGGCGGTGCGGCGGGAGCGTGAGTGCGGCGGGGCTGCGGCTGAGCGGGAGCTGCCGGGCCGTCGGGCGGCGGCGGAGCGGGAGCAGCGGGACGATGGGCAGAGGCCGAGTGGGAGCGGCGTGGCAGAGTGCGAGTGGAAGCGGCCGGGCGGAGAGCGAGGGAGCGGCGAGGCGGCGTGCCGGAGGGCGAGCGTGAGCACACGCGCCGAGCAGGAGGCGAGCAGCGGGGGTGGCCGCTCGATTGGCGACAGCAAGGCGTGGGGGCCACGCGGCGGGCGGGGAATCGCGGAGCGCCGGATGGGCTCGAAAAGGTTGCGCGATATGATCTTACCTATATAGAAGAAGAGAGAAATGCATGACACTGCCACTGGCGGATCTATGTTGGGGCGAGCTGGGGCAGTTGTCCCAGCTAAAGTTAGGATCGCACCTGTAAATTCCCTTCTTCTTTGATGATTTTTAGAGCTCCGGCATCGATTTTACCATGTATTGGTGCAAGAACCATCAATTTTTTCTTCAAATATGAGGTAATATCTCAACTTTGCATTAAAATTATGTGATTACAATGTATGGATGTATTAATGCAATGTGCTTGATTTCGGTTCTGTCGATCATTAAAAGTTCGCCCCAGCTGGTATTTTTTTCTGGCTACGCCACTCACACTGCTATCACCTAATGAATTTAAAGCTTTTTGTTTGCTTTTGGAACTACTTGATGCCTTTTTGACATCACAACCCTTGTTTAGAAACTTTTAATATACTTCCGGTCTTTAATTTATATATATATCCTTGCAATTTCCCACCGGGCTTGCACCATATAAAATATCAATATGCAAATGAAGAGCATTATATATGGGTAAGCGTGCACGCATGAGTATACTTGTTTGTTTTGTACTACGTTTTGTAGGAAAAATGAAAAGCTCTTCTCGATTGCATTATTTGGCATTGTAATGACTTTTCAAAGCACTTATTTCCTTGCAAATTTGAACGGAAATAGTTAAAAAGCAAATTTACTGGACGGCATTTCTTTTAATTTATTTAGTAGATTTTGCATGAAAGCCACAAACAATTATAAACTCAATTTTGACATACAGAAACACATGGTACCAGCGCGCACCCACACACAAGTGTGCATGCATGCGTATAGTTGTTTCTGTTTGTACCATGTTTTGTAGAAAAAAATACAAAGTTCTTCTAGATTGCATTATTTTGCATTGTAACGAATTTTCAGAACACTTATTTCTTTGTAAAATTAAATGGAAACAGTTAGTTAAAAAAGCATGCCTCTAGGACGGGTAGGAGCAAAAATTATTGGACAACATTTCTTGTAATTTATCGAGTAGATTTCGCATGAACGCCAAAAACAACTAGAACCTCATACAATATAGATGAAAACGGTCAAAAATGATATGATAATGTAGAAAATGAAAGCATTGGGACTTTTATACATTTTGTCAAATAAATAATACAGATACCGTTAACATATTACTATAAAATTAGTTAAAGAGGACAACTTTTGTGTTTTGCTAAAAACATGATTGGTCGAAAACGATATCATAGTACAAAAAACAAAAATTGTCGGTAGAGGATATATCCCGATCATTTTCATATATGAATTGACACCTATCTTTATTAATGTCTTTAGAAGTTTGAGAAATCTTGAGATTGATGAAGTTAAGACGACTCTTGTTGTAGACGGATATATGCCGAGTGAGAGATTTTGAACCTATACCGGGAGATTCCACAATTAAAGAAAATCTGAACAAATGAGTTAAGTTTAGTTTGCAGCTAGAAACTTAACCTTATTAGTGTCGTTTCGAGTCAAACTTGTTTGCTAATATGACAATTATTGAACAAAAGTTTCACACACATATGAATGTTCATCATGTACAGTGCTTCTCATTTGTTGTCTACATAAACGATCAAAAACCAACTGAAGTTATTTGAAGGAAACTTGAAACTATAAACTTTTATTAAAATACAAAAGAGGGGTCACTATAACTTGTAGCTTGCTTTGCACGACCTGTAATTAGTTTATTCCACATGAGAAAGGCATGGAAAACGAAATGAGGAATAACAACCCTGACCTCACAAGTTTCTCTTTTGGAAACTTTGATGCCAATTGAGAGCATCAGAGTTTTGACCGGATAACTGGAAGATCCAATTCATAACAAAAAATGAGATGGCAACTGGAAGATCCGATGGCCAAAAATGAGTGCATCAGAATCAGCAATCCTGCACAGTTCCTCATATCTTGTCGATGCGGACCGCCACACGCCCACAACAATTGAAGCTAATATTAAGGAAACTTAAAAGTATAGGCTCTATTAAAATAATAATGGGACGTCACTATAATAGTTGTAGCTTGTTGCGAACTGATTCTAGATCACTTGTTAACGTTCTTTACATTGGAACCTGTCCATTCGGGTTTGAGTTGTCGACTCAACACCAGTGTCGTATTTTTTTGAATTTGCTACATGATTTAATTAGCGTTATTTTTCCTGTGGTAAGCAGCGTTCTCACTGACAGCAAGACGTCTACAATAATTTTGTCAATCTCGAGATCTGTTGGCTTAGTCTCTTAGAGGTCCTCATAGAGATACATTTGCGTATATGTATTCATAGTAATAAGTGCATATGCATGTATATAAACACCTATGTTTGTACCGTGTTTCAAAAAAAATAACTAGTAGCTTGCTTCGCATGGCCCGTAATGACTTTACTCTGCATAAGAAAGGCATGGATCATTAAATTTTATACACGTGATTGTTTGTGGTAAGGAGAGGAGGAACACTAGCATCCAAGACCGCTTGATGTTTTTTTCTCCGAAAACTCTTTGCGTCATTTGGAAAGATTGGGGTGCAAAATATTAGTTGCCGGGGAAAATCGAGAAAAGAACGAAAGTCAGAGCGTCTATAAAGAAAACATCAATTGTGAGCATAGCTGGTGGCAAGAGAACAGAACAAACTGCAGATTATCTTGGCTTGAGAACTGAGAAGAGAGGTGAGACGTGATTGTACTTGAATTCAAACCAGACAAGCTTTGGCTATCTGGGAACGAGATGGCCCAGATGGCGGGAGCGGCTATCTGGGCCGCTGCGCGAGACCATCCACAACCATATATTGGTGGTTAAAAAGCCCAGTAGTAGACCCAGCATCGGCTTGGTGTAACTTGCGCGGCCCGCTCGACTTCTGCACTACCAGTGGGCTACTACTATTTGTGCAATCTATAATGCTGCAGATAATTCCCTACTTCCTTTCCCTAAAAAAAAGATAATTCCCTACTTCCTATAGATTTGCTTCACGAAATTTAACATTGTACTACCTCTGTTTTTTCTTTTTGCGCAAAATTGTACTACCTCTGTTAAACAAAACGAATTAAAATCAGCAATGGCGACCTCCATATGAGATCAAGCCGTGACTGAGAAGCTCTCCAAGATTGACGGCAATGCCCAGGTTTTTGCCTGTGCTGAGGAGTGCAGCTTTTATAAGCATCACCGGTCCACCGTCGTCCCTGCTACAAAGATTGACGGCAAGGAAGGGCGACAAATCCCGTTTGTGTGTGTTGAGATTTGAGAACGCTATGGTCCTGTGGAGATCAACATGTGCACAAATGCTAGAGGAATTTGAGTTATTAGCTGAAAAACTGCAAATTATATGAACTGCGAAGTTAGCGCCAATTAGTCAAACACTCAATAAAGAGAAATTAGCAACTAGGCTGTTCTATATAAGTTGGGAGGAAGCAATACTGGACAATAGTAGGGAATTTTTTTTGATTGGAACTGTGTTTGACTGAAGCTTTAGTAGAATGACACTAACAAGTAACAACCTCAAGACACTAAAGTTGAAAAGCATTACCTGGCAAGAGGAGCAAAATATTTTTATTATTATTAGCGACTAGCAGTTTAGTTATTAAAGGAGATTGGCCTGGAACCATGAACAGAGTTTTGGGTGGTCCACTACTCCACTCTGTGCCCTGCTCATCGTGATCCTCCTGCAATGAGGACATGAGGGATGGTCCAATTCCTCCATCCCGACTGAAAACATTGTATGTTGATGTATACACCTTGTACTATGGACACGGCCGGTGTCCACTACCTCCGGCTCAACCTTCCCTAAATTCATTCTGAATTTTACATGGGCTGTGCTAAGGTGCACTAATTACCTGTTAGGAGGTAAGACTCCAACAAAGCCATCAAAACTGTCGTTCCGAGATTCCTGGCTGCCGTTGTTAATCGTGGCTGCAATCTCGGAGAGATGATTAGAAATTGGGACGACGCGGCAGTTTTTTTTCTTTAATCTGACCCTCGCACACAGGCTGAAGAGGATTTTATAAATTGGCTTCCGATTGGGCCCTACAACATAGACGTACTATTTCAATCGTATTAGTGTTATATGAAGAAAAGATTATTTACTGACACGTGATACTATGTAGTTTTGTATAGGAAACTCTATTGTTAGAAATAATGTTTATTAAATATAGTAGGTCAGCAATTTGTAATAGTTCACTAAATTATGTCAACTAATTTTCGTGCTATTAAATTATACATGTACTATATCACACAAAACATACTTTCAGATTCTAAATTTTTAAAGAATTTAATGTCATGTATTGTTATTTCATTTTCACTATCCACTTTTCTCTCATCATCTTTCAATGTTGTAACTTCCATCATTTGTCTTGCCTTTATAAATTGGATATTACATATAACATTATATCATCTTATAAATATAAATATATTATAACAAACTAACCCATATGAAAGAAAATTTACGGTTCATTTTGTCATGTTAAGAAAAATATGTTACAACTTATCCATGTCACTGTTGCGAAAAAATGTGTTACAACTCGCCCAGATATCAATACTACGACTCGTTCGGGGAAAATTCTTTGTCCATCATTATAAGACGAAATTAGGTCTAAACTCATTTAACTTATCACAGGAAAAACAATGAAATGTCTAATATATTACTAGACGCAACACTCAAACATTCATGTCTTTGAGGATACGCGGCTGCTGTAGCAGCAGGGCCGTACCGCACCAGATCCACAACGATGCTCATGGCTGCGCAACCGGCCACCATGTCTCACGTACGTGCGCTAGCCTGGGACCAAGCGAATCGATGATTTCGTTTCGTACTTTGGTCGTCGTCGCCGGTGGCCAACCCAGTGGCTGCGACGTCGCGGTGAGCAGTGGCGCGGCCCGCGAACGTGTGCCACGCCTTAGTGGTACGAAGTATTAGTTGGGCTATATATCTCGGTATTTTTCGAAAGCCAAATCTACCCACCACCAATCGCATCGCCCGACGTTATCCGCTCACAAAAGCTAGGACCCGAAGACTACCGACACGTACAGCATGTTCTTCTCCTTCTAATTTTTACTCCCTCCATCTCATCATGATTGCAATTATGATAATTTCAAAAAATTCAAAAAAATACAATTCTAACAGAACTACCTGTCTTAGATAATTACCTATGTCTCACGTACCTAACAATCTCGATAACAGGCACACACGGAGTGCTCACGTACACGGACACGTCATCGAATTGTCCCACGACGCCCACTTCCTGCTCTTTTTTTATTTTCTGATGTTTTCTTCTATTTTTTTTAACCAATTAAGATATTACCTTTTAAGAGGTAAGATCTCATCAGATCAACGGTTCATATTCATTTCAGAGTACCTTAGCAAAGCCCATTTTACATAGCTCCGATCCTTATACCGATCGACTGAATTTCATATATTTTATGAGTTTCACTCTAAGAAATCGAACGAAACGTGTGTCACGCGCTAGCTTGGATTCTTATACTTGTCGACCGGTAGCTATATCCCTAGCCACCATGGGTCTCACCTACGTGCGCTAGCCTGGGACCAAGCGGATTGATGATTTCGTTTCGTACTTTGGTCGTCGTCGCCGGTGGCCAAGCCAGTGGCTGCGACGTCGCGGTGAGCAGTGGCGCGGCCCGCGAACGTGTGCCACGCCTTAGTCGTACCAAGTATTAGTTGGGCTATATATCTCGGTATTTTTCGAAAGCCAAATCTACCCACCACCAATCCGTTCACAGAAGCTAGGACCCGAAGACTACCGACATAGCATGTTCTTCTCCTTCTAATTTTTACTCCCTCTATCTCATCATGATTGCAATTATGATAATTTCAAAAAATTCAAAAAAAAATACAATTCTAACAGAACTACGTGTCTTAGATAATTAGCTATGTGCAGTGACAATCTCGATAACAGGCACACACGGAGTGCTCACGTACACGGACACGTCATCGAATTGTCCCACGACGCCCACTTCCTGCTCTTATTTTTATTTTCTGATGTTTTCTTCTATTTTTTAACCAATTAAGATATTACCTTTTAAGAGGTAATATCTCATCAGATCAACGGTTCATATTTATTTCGGAGTACCTTAGCAAAAAGCCCATTTTACATAGCTCCGATCCTTATACCGATCGACTGAATTTCATATATTTTATGAGTTTCACTCTAAGAAATCGAGCGAAACGTGTGTCACGCGCTAGCTCGGATTCTTATACTTATCGACCGGTAGCTATAGCTTATATCAGCTCCCTAGCCACCATGGGTCTCACGTACGTGCGCTAGCCTGGGACCAAGCGGATTGATGATTTCGTTTCGTACTTTGGTCGTCGTCGCCGGTGGCCAACCCAGTGGCTGCGACGTCGCGGTGAGCAGTGGCGCGGCCCGCGAACGTGTGCCACGCCTTAGTCGTACGAAGTATTAGTTGGGCTATATATCTCGGTATTTTTCGAAAGCCAAATCTACCCACCACCAATCGCATCGCCCGTCGTTATCCGCTCACAAAAGCTAGGACCCGAAGACTACCGACACGTACAGCATGTTCTTCTCCTTCTAATTTTTACTCCCTCCATCTCATCATGATTGCAATTATGATAATTTCAAAAAATTCAAAAAAATACAATTCTAACAGAACTACCTGTCTTAGATAATTACCTATATGCAGTAACAATCTCGATAACAGGCACGCACGGAGTGCTCACGTACACGGACACGTCATCGAATTGTCCCACGACGCCCACTTCCTGCTCTTTTTTTATTTTCTGATGTTTTCTTCTATTTTTTTTAACCAATTAAGATATTACCTTTTAAGAAGTAAGATCTCATCAGATCAACGGTTCATATTCATTTCAGAGTACCTTAGCAAAGCCCATTTTACATAGCTCCGATCCTTATACCGATCGACTGAATTTCATATATTTTATGAGTTTCACTCTAAGAAATCGAACGAAACGTGTGTCACGCGCTAGCTTGGATTCTTATACTTGTCGACCGGTAGCTATATCCCTAGCCACCATGGGTCTCACGTACGTGCGCTAGCCTGGGACCAAGCGGATTGATGATTTCGTTTCGTACTTTGGTCGTCGTCGCCGGTGGCCAACCCAGTGGCTGCGACGTCGCGGTGAGCAGTGGCGCGGCCCGCGAACGTGTGCCACGCCTTAGTCGTACCAAGTATTAGTTGGGCTATATATCTCGGTATTTTTCGAAAGCCAAATCTACCCACCACCAATCGCATCGCCGGACGTTATCCGCTCACAGAAGCTAGGACCCGAAGACTACCGACACAGCATGTTCTTCTCCTTCTAATTTTTACTCCCTCCATCTCATCATGATTGCAATTATGATAATTTCAAAAAATTCAAAAAAAATACAATTCTAACAGAACTACCTGTCTTAGATAATTATCTATGTGCAGTAACAATCTCGATAGCTAAATTAGTGGGATTGAGATAATTACTAAGATAACATGGTCATCTGCTAACCACAATTGCACTTTTCATAATACGGAGTAAGTACTATATTAGCAATTATCATGTACAGTAAATAGGTTTCCACACTTCCCTCTCAAAGCTTATAAACTATTATCTTTGGTTGTTTTAGCTTCTTATATATAGATGATATGTAACAAGCAGTGGCTAGCCGTAAAAATAAAGACAATGAGTTAAGATCTTACTTAAGCTGTTAAAAGATGGAAAAACATGCGTTTGCATAAAAATTGGAAATAGGCAAGATTAATCGTGAGAAGAATAATTATGCAAAAAGTTAGGATCCATTTTTGGAAAATAAAGATCCTAGGGAAGAAAAACAAATGAGATAATATTTTAACTAAACTTTTAGTAGAATCGGGAACGAAACTTGATTCTTTACATATTAGATCATGAGTTAGTAACAGTAGCCGAGTTAATAGTAGTACATGTTCACTGCGTGAAGATATGTTTTAGCTAACGCGGCATAAGTAACTGATAAATGAAATCTGTTTTTTTAGAATGATAAATGAAATCTGTTACCTTTAGTAACGGTGACAATGACACTACCAGAATGCTTCACATCCGCCCGCCTCCTCCGCCTCGGCCATTTTTGGACCCGGTGCTGATGGGGCTTCAGCACCGGGTCCAACGGCTAGGAGCGGGGGCGGCGCGAAGATGTGTCAGGGCGGATACATTAGCACCGGGTCGTGGCAAGACCCGGTGCTAATGCACCCTCTTTAGCACCGGGTGCAGCCAGCAACCGGTGCAAAATGGCCGAGGCCATTTCGCACCGGTTGCTGGTTGCACTCGGTGCTAAAGGGTGCACATTAGCACCGGGTCTTGGCAAGACCCGGTGCTAATGTGTTTGAATATAGGGGCTTCTCCCTCCCCCGCCCGAGCCAGCTGAACACTTAGGCGCTGTGTTCATGCTGCTCGGCCGTGGGAGGGGAAGTGCTGCCCAATTTTTTTTTCAAAATTTGTGAAGATTCTACTCATCTAAGGAGCACTACAAGGTACACTCTTTCATTCTCTAATGTTTTATTTAGCTTGTAATCCTTCAAAGATTTAGAAATAGATCGGGATTTGTGAATCAAAGTAAAGCTAGCTAGAGAGAGCTTGTGTTCTTGGAGGAGAGAGAGGAGAGAGCTTGAGTTCATGGTGGAGAGAGTGTTCATGTTGTGTTTTAAATGTAGAGAGAAGGCAAGCTAATTAGTATTTTGTTTTGTATGACTTGTGAATAGTTATAAGGCTTATAGTAATGTAGTTTTAGAAATTACTAGAAAATCAATATAAAATGCTAGAAAATCTTATAAATTAATAGAAAATCTTATAAATTACTAGAAAATCTTATAAATTACTAGAAAATCTTATAAATTACTAGAAAATAAATATAAAATGCTAGAAAATCTTATAAAATAATAGAAAATCTTATAAATTACTAGAAAATCAATATAAAATGCTAGAAAATCTTATAAATTAATAGAAAATCTTATAAATCTTATAAGGCTTATAGTAATGTTATATTTAATGAATATAGTAATGTAGTTTTAGAAATTTATTTATATAATGGAATATATATTATAATTTGTATTTATTTATATATTAAATTTTTTTATCTTTAAATTGTATTGTATATTTGTTATTGGTTAATAATGCAGATGAATAGACAATGGATGTACGGGGACCCCCACGCTCAGGCGTTCCGTGATGGCCTCAGGACGTTTCTCGATGTCGTCGAGGCTAACAGGACGCCGTCCGGTTTCATGTTCTGCCCATGCACCCATTGTAAAAATATACAATCGTACAAACAAAGAGGTTGTCTTCAGGTGCATTTGATGAGGCACGATTTCATGAGGAATTATTCTATTTGGACGAAGCACGATGAAAGAGGAATTCTAATGGATGAAGATAAAGAAGACGAGGCCGATGACGACATTCCGTTATTGGCTCAATACTACGGTTCCTTTGCATATGCTGCAATGGGTGATGCCGATGAGGAAGATGTTGCTCGGGAAGACGATGCTCAGAAAGATGTTGCTCAGGAAAATGAACCTACTGATGGACTCGGGCAAATGTTGCGTGATGCCGAGAAAGACTGCGACAATGATAAGGAACTGAAAAAGATACATCGCATGTTGCAGGACCACAAGACTGACCTGTACCTAGATTGCAAAGAGGGGCTAAAGAAGTTGGGTAGCACACTTGAACTTCTGCAGTGGAAGGCAGCAAATGGTGTTACTGATAAGGGTTTAGAGGAGCTACTGAAACTCGTAAAGAAGATTCTTCCAGAGGGTAACAAATTGCCATCGACGACGTATCAAGCAAAACGTGTTGTTTGCCCTCTCGGTTTGGAGGTGCAGAAGATCATGCGTGTCCTAATGACTGTATCCTCTATCGCGGACAGTACGGACACTTGGATCGTTGTCCGGTTTGCACCTGCGCACGATACAAGATCAGGCGGGACGACCCTGGTGATGTTGGGGGAGAGCGTTCTAAGAAAAAAATCCCTGCGAAGGTGATGTGGTATTTCCCTCTGATTCCCCGTCTGAAGCGTTTGTTCAGGAACAAAGACCATGCCAAACTGATGCGCTGGCACAAAGAAGAACGTAAGCAGGATGACATGTTGAGACACCCCGCCGATGGATCCCAGTGGACGAACATCGACAGAGCATTCCCAGAGTTTGATGCTGATGCGAGGAATGTTAGGCTTGGTTTAAGTACCAATGGCATGAACCCTTGGCAGTAGTCATAGCACTTGGCCCGTGACTGTTTGTATCTACAACCTACCCCCCTGGCTCTGCATGAAGCGGAAGTTCATTATGATGCCAGTGCTCATCGAAGGCCCAAAGAAACCTGGCAACGGCATTGATGTGTACCTAAGACCATTGGTTGACGAACTTTTGCAGCTGTGGAAGAATGAAGGTGTTAGCATGTGGGATGAGGACAAGCAGGAGCAGTTTGACCTTCGAGCACTGCTTTTCATAAGCATCAACGACTGACCTGCACTAAGTAACCTATCAGGACAATCAAACAAAGGATATAAAGCATGCACTCACTGTTTAGAGGAAACCGAAAGCATGTATTTGAAACATTGTCGTAAAGTTGTGTACATGGGTCACCGTCGATTCCTTCCGGCGAAGCATGAGCTACGAAAGAAATGTGCGCATTTTGGCGGGAATGCTGACTGTCGTACAAAGCCGAGACACCGGAGTGGAGAAGAGCTATTTGATATGGTGAAGGACCTACACGTGGTGTTTGGCAAGGGAGACGGAAGCCAGGCTGCTCCGACGGGCGAGGATGGTCGTGCCGCGATGTGGAAGAAGAAGTCTATCTTTTGGGAGCTACCTTATTGGCAACATTTAGAGGTCCGTAACGCGATTGATGTGATGCATCTGACGAAGAATCTTTGCGTGAACTTGATAAGCTTCCTGGGTACTTATGGGCAGCCAAAAGATACACTGGAAGCACGTCAGGAGCTGAAACAATTGAAGCAACGGACTGATCTACATCCAGAAAAGAGAGACAAAGGACGCCTGTACTTGCGTCCTGCCAGCTTCACTCTCAGCAAAGAAGAGAAGGCAAGCATGTTTGAATGCTTGAACAATATCAAGGTTCCGTCTGGCTACTCCTCCAATATTAAGGGAATAATAAATATGAAAGAGAAGAAGTTCACAAACCTGAAGTCTCACTACTGCCATGTGTTGATGACACAGCTGCTTCCCGTCATACTCAGGGGTGTGCTACCAGTTAACGTGCGGAAAGCCATTGTGAAGCTATGTGCATTCCTCAATGCAATTTCTCAGAAGGTGATCAATCCAAACCATTTAGATCAGCTACAGAACGACGTGGTGCAATGTCTTGTCAGCTTTGAGATGATATTTCCACCATCCTTCTTCAATATCATGACACATCTATTGGTTCACCTCGTCAAAGAGATTCGTATATTGGGCCCAGTATTTCTACACAACATGTTCCCATTTGAGAGGTTCTTCGCTGTCCTAAAGAAGTATGTCCGTAATCGTTCTCATCCAGAAGGATGCATTGCTAAGGGACACGAAACGGAGGAGGTCATTGAATTCTGTGTTGACTTTGTCGACGATCTTATGCCGATTGGTGTGCCCGAATCCCATCACGAGGGGAGACTTGGTGGAAAGGGCACACTAGGGAGAAGATCGATGATGATCAAGGACGTTGAGACATTTCGTAAAGCGCACCTCACAGTTTTGCAACAATCAACCTTAGTTGCTCCGTACATCGAGGAGCACATGCAGATTCTCTGGGACGAAAACTCAACAAAGTCTGCGGCCTTCATTCAGCGTCTGCACAATAGTACTTTCGCCGATTGGTTGCGAAGACGTCTTATGGGTGTCGAGGGCATTGACGCGCAGCTAGCTTTTGTAGCTAGAGGTCCATCGAGCACGATCTTGACATTCCAAGGATACGACATCAATGGGTATACATTTTACACAAGAGCCCAGGACAAGAAAAGCACCAACCAAAACAGTGGTGTCCGGATCGACGCGACAGACACCAATGGCAATACAAACTCATACTATGGAATCATAGAGGAGATATGGGAACTAGAGTACGGACCTTTGAAGATCCCACTGTTCAAGTGCCAATGGGTGAAGCTGACTGGAGGAGGTGTTAAAGTTGAAGCGGACTATGGAATGACGTTAGTGGACCTAAACAAGATTTGCTTTCTAGACGAACCGTTCGTCCTGGCCAAAGCTGTCACACAAGTTTTTTATGTGAAGAACATGGCTAGCAGACCGAAGAAAGGGGCGGATAAGAAAGGTGGGGGTAAGCAAATGGACCCATCACAAGACGAGCCAAAACGTCATATAGTTTTTCCTGGAAAGAGAAAAATCGTAGGAGTTGAGGACAAGACGGATGAAGATTATGATATGCTCGATGGCCGCCCTCCATTCTCAGTGGTTGATGACCCAAGCATCCTGTTAGCGGCGGAGGAGACACCGTATCTACGGCGTGATCACAATCAAGGAACATTTGTAAAGAGGAAGTTTATTAGTGTCCGAGTAAACGATGATGCCATGTAATTTAATTCTAGCATTTTATATTGATTTTCTGGTAATTTATAAGATTTTCTAGTAATTTATAAGATTTTCTAGTAATTTATAAGATTTTCTAGTAATTTATAAGATTTTCTAGCATTTTATATTGATTTTCTAGTAATTTATAAGATTTTCTAGTAATTTATAAAATTTTCTATTAATTTATAAGATTTTCTATTAATTTATAAGATTTATAATCTTTTCTGGTAAGTTATAAGATTTTCTAGCATTTTATATTGATTTTCTAGAAAGTTATAAGATTTTCTAGTAATTTATAATATTTTCTATTAATTTATAAGATTTTCTATCATTTTATATTGATTTTCTATTAATTTATAAGATTTTCTATTAATTTATAAGATTTTCTAGCACCGACCGGCCCTAAGGGCCTTTAGCACCGGGTCTTGGCTGCACCCGGTGCTAAAGGGCCTTTAGCACCGGGTCTTGGCTGCACCCGGTGCTAAAGGGCATTTAGCACCGGGTCGTGGCTGGACCCGGTGCTAAAGGCCACGACCGGGCCGCGGGGGCCGTGCGGCGGGGCCAAAGACCGGCCTGGCCACGGAGGCCGTGCGGCGGGGCCAAAGACCGGCCTGGCCACGGAGGCCGTGCGACAGCTGGCCACATCACCGGGCGCACACGAGCCACGTCACTGGATGAACAAGAACAATTTTTCTTTTTAATCTCTGTATAAAAGTTGTAACTAGTCGTTCTCCCTCGTACAAACTTCAAAAAAGATAATTTTTCTTCCTAACAATTCCTAAAATCATACTCTATCAAGTTATGAAACTTATTAATGTTATTATTTTGAAAAATCTTCTTGTGTTTGAACAATCCAAATTTTGAATTAAAAATGACAACTACAACCAAGGTTTTTTTCATACTAGGTGATGTCAAATGAAAAAGTGATGAATACCAAAGTTTCATATTTCATCATGATCTACAATCTTTATTTAGGTCATTTTGTCATTTTCAAAATGGGTAATAACATGTAGTACAAATTTGACAAGTCTCTAATAAAGTTTTAGAAACTATGCGAGTGAATCTAGGATTAATGAATAATGTATACTACCACTTTCTCAAATGCAAAAATGACTTAAATAAAGATTGTAGATCTTGATGAGATATGAAATTTTGGTATTCATGACCTTTTCATCTGAGACCATTTAATGTTCCAAAATCTTTCATTTAGTTATCAATTTTTGTAATTTATAAGATTTTCTAGTAATTTATAAGATTTTCTAGTAATTTATAAGATTTTCTAGTAAGTTATAAGATTTTCAGGTAATTTATAAGATTTTCTATTAATTTATAAGATTTTCTAGTAATTTATAAGATTTTCTATTAATTTATAAGATTTTCTATTAATTTATAAGATCTTCTAGAATTTTATATTGATTTTCTAGTAATTTAAAAGATTTTCTTATTTAATATATATTTTTAATAGGTATTAATAACTATATTTATAAGATTCCCAAATAGTAGCCCCCGGTGCTAAAGGCCGGTTTGAAAACTGGGCGCCAAACGAAAATTTGGGGCCTTTAGCACCGGGTTGATCTAAAATCCGGTGCTAAAGGCCCCCAATTTTCGTTTGGCGCCAGTTACGGCCTTTAGCACCGGGTGTAGAAGACCCGGTGCTAAAAGGGGGGCCTTTAGCACCGGGTCGTGGCTGCACCCGGTGCTAAAGGCCTTCGTCTGGCGCACAGTTACCCCCTTTAGCACCGGGTGTAGAAGACCCGGTGCTAAAAGGTCTTTCGCACCGGGTGGTGGGAAGACCCGGTGCTAAAGGGGGGGGCCTTTAGCACCGGGTGCTGTACAGACCCGGTGCGAAAGGTCCTTTAGCACCGGGTCGTGGCTGCACCCGGTGCTAAATGCCCTGAACCTATATAGGCCGGGGACTTCTCTCCCCTCCCTCAGTTCACCCTCATTCCTCCCAGATCGAAACCGCCGCCGGTGCCCCCTCGTCTCCTCAGCCGCCGCCCGTGGTCCCCGCGCCCACGCCGCCGCCGCCTGTCGTCCCCACGCCCACGCCGGGCCGCCGCCCTCGTCCCGGGCCGCGCCGTCGTCCCCACGCCCCACCCCTGTCCCCGCGCCCGTCGGTCGTCCCCGCCGCCGTCCGTCGTCCCCGCGCCCGTCCTCCCCGCGCCGGCGCCCCTCGTCCCCGCGCCGCCCGTCGTCCCCGCGCCGGTGCCGCTCCTCGTCCCCTCGCCGCCGCCGCCGCCGCCGCTCGTCCCCGCGCCGTCGTCGCCCGCCGCCTATCACGCGGTGAGCCTCTGTGAAGCCGGCCTTCGTGCCGTGCGTGCATGTTTGTGAGCCGGCCTTCGTGCCGTGTACGTGTTTGTGTGTGCAGCATTTGCTTAGCGAACGTGTTCAGCCATGCGCATTTGGGTTCGCTAACCAAATGTTCTTAGCCGAACGCGTTCGCTAAGCACATACATTGAAAATATTAGAAATTACATTGAATTGTATATTGGAAATGTTATATGTTTGAAATGTATATTGGGAAATGCTCAATTTAAATGTATTGGAGATATTTACATTGAAATGTATATTGGAAATGTTATATGTTTGAAATGTATATTGGAAAATGCTTCAATTAAATGTATATTGGAAATTCTATGTATATTAGAAATATATGTGCTTCATTTAAATGTATATATTTCTTATCAATTATTTTTAATTCTATGTATATTAGAAATATATGTGCTTAATTTAAATGTATATTGGAAATGTTATATGTTTGAAATGTATATTAGAAAATGCTCAATTTAAATGTATTGGAGATATTTACATTGAAATGTATATTGGAAATGTTATATGTTTGAAATGTATATTGGAAAATGCTTCATTTAAATGTATATTGGAAATTCTATGTATATTAGAAATATATGTGCTTCATTTAAATGTATATATTTCTTATCAATTATTTTTAATTCTATGTATATTAGAAATATATGTGCTTCATTTAAATGTATATTGGAAATGTTATATGTTTGAAATGTATATTGGAAAATACTTCATTTAAATGTATTGGAGATATTTACATTGAAATGTATATTGGAAATGTTATATGTTTGAAATGTATATTGGAAAATGCTTCATTTAAATGTATATTGGAAATTCTATGTACCCGAACCCACCGCGCACCCGAACCCCTTAGCGAATCCGTTTTTTCGCGCACCGACTCCCCTTAGCGAACCCTTAGCGAATCAAGTCACACCGCGCACCCGGACCCCTTGGCGAATCCGTTTTTCACGCACCGACCCCTTAGCGAAAATGTTAGAAATATTGGGAATATGTATGCTTTGTATATATTTCTTATCAATTATTTTTAATTCTATAGATGGCGGACAACAACAACCCCATCCCACCCATGCAAGAGGAAAACAACAACCCCGTCCCACCCATGAAAGAGGACAACAACACCCCTGTCCCACCCATGCAAGAGGACAACGACACGTTCTTTGCGAATCAACTTTTCAATATGGTAACCCAACCAATGTCCATGGATGATGTGTTGGGGATCATTGGAAGGGATGACAATATCCAGGGCGACAATGTTGCAAGGGCCGAAAATGTTGAAGGGGCCGCCAATGTCCAGGACGAAAATGTTGAAGGGGCCGGTAACGAGCCCTCGTCTAGTCAGGTGTGTATATAGATAACATAAATTTGTATTGTACATGTCAATTATGTATACCATCTCTATATCATCTCGTATATATGTAATTCTATGTAGGCCGCCTCTGCTTCTACAAGTCGAGCTAAGAAATCAAAATGATCGACCATGAAGAAGCTGAAGGATGTCAAGTTACACATCACCCGAGTGGAGGATGACGGGGAGCCAGTTGAGCCCCCAAAAGTGGCCAAGAAATTTGTATCTCAGTGCGGGGTAATTGTACGAGACAATGTGCCCATTAGTATCAGAAAATGGAAGTCCACGGACCCCACTGAGGAGTACGTCCTCCCCGATACGGAGAAGGAGATGCTATGGAGGGAATTAAAGGCAATATTCGACTGGCCTAGCACTCATGAAGCAGAACTGAGGGATTGGACAATGAAGAAGATGGCAGTTCTATTTCAGGATTTCAAGAAGAAGTTGTACTCGCATTTTCTCAAAACCGGAGAGGCCCCGGATCCTGAGAAGTATAAGAATATCACCAATGACGAGTGGAAAGCATTCCTTGAGTACAAAACCTCCGAAGAGGGTGCAACGGCTAGCGCTAGAAACGCTGGAAACGCCGCAAATAAGAAGTACTCTCATAAGATGGGTTCGGGAGGTTACAAGGCAAGCATCGCTAAATGGGAGAAGATGGAAGAAGATCTATATGCTAGAGGCATCACTCCAGCGACACATGACTGGCCCACAAGGACCAAGCATTGGTACTATGGTCATGGAGGCACCCTAAGCCCAATCGACGGCTCCTTAGTTTTTCCCGAGGACTTGCGAGAACTAGCTCAGCGTCTCCTCGATATCCTCAGGGCATCTGATAGGGGAGAATTTGTTGCCGATAGAGACAGAGATGGGCTAACCTATGCCTTAGGGAACAAGGAGCATCCTGGACGGACGCGCGGCGTAGGCACAAGCATCTCATGGAAGAAAGGTTTCCAAGAGCACGCCACCACCTATAGGAGCCGTTCGAGGAAGAAGGCCGAATATGAGCAGAGGGTGAGGGACCTAGAGCAAACGGTTGCCGCCCAGGGCTCAAAGCTCCAAGAAATGGAGTCAGAGATGGAGCGACGGATGAAGGTAGCATGGCTGCAGATACAACAAGCCACAGGCGGGACCGGTTCCACAGAGCCTGCACCTCTCCAACAAGCCGCAGGCGGGACCGGTTCCACAGAGCATGCACCTCTCCAAGATGCGGCCCTTATTTGCCCTCCAGAACAATATCAAAGCAGTCACGCTTCCACACAGGCCGCTGAAGCGGTCCGTTACACCGTGGATGAAATAACTCAACGGACCGCGTGCGAGCTTGTCGTCAGGCAGAAGAACTTAGCTGTGGTGGTACGTATGCGACCTTAGTTCATACTGCATACATTTCACCGTAAATACCATTCATTTACTAACTTTCTTTGTGACTACTAACTTATCAGGTCGCATACGGTATGACCAAACGTGTGGAAGAAGGGCAAAAATGGCACTGCAATGACATTCCACATGGTTACGTACCTGTTGAGGTGGAGCAAGTTGTCACCAGCTGGGAAGACTTGGAACTTGACATCCCCGGAGGTGACGGAGAAACAAAACTCGGTCAGTGTTCTCACTGCATCATTCTATGGAGCAAGGCAGACGTCGTCATACCCGGTACACCTGCGGCTACCAACAAGCCCCCGTCACCTCCAAGAGATCCACAGGATCATGACTATTCTCCGGGAGCTCCTGATGCAAGCCCGTCTCCTCCGCCAACGAGGTCTCCGTCTCCTCCGCCGAAGAGGTCTCCGTCTCCTCCGCCAAAGAGGTCTCCGTCTCCTCCGCCGCGGAGGTCTCCGCCCCCTCCGCCAAAGAGGGGACGCCGCACTAAAGCCTCTGCCCCCACTCCACCAGCGAAGAAGGCGCGGAAAACCAGAGAGAAGCCCGCACCAGAGAAAAGAGCAGGTGAGAAGACTCTAGAGGAGCTCGAAGCCTCGGTTAAAGCAGACACAAAGAGGCAAATGGCCGAGTGGAGGAAAAAACCTGAGCCGAAGCCGAAGCTTGATCCCACCGTCGTCAAGTCATTCCTCGGTAATTTGAGCAAGGGTCAATAGAAGGAAGTAATAGTAACAGACTATGACCGCTCATTACTGAAATCTCGCCGGAAGCGGAAGGCTGCAGATAAGGAGGCGGGCCCATCCAAAAAGGTTCCTCAGCTCGGCCAGCAACCTCAGCGGCCCTTGGGTCCATTGCCATCACTGGACGAGCTTAACATGCAACGAGTAATGGCCGAGACTGTACTAACCAGAGCGCAAGTCCTGGGGGAAGAAGAGGTGCCTGTAAACACAACGTTGAGGTGGCCGTTTAATCTTGGCGAGCCTATGGTCCCTCCTGAAATGGAGAGCAAGCTACAGACGAAGATGCGCCGATTCCATGAGTGGTACTTGGAAGAATCAAGAAGGAAAAAACGGCGCATGATCAAAGTAGGCGTGAAGGACCATGATTTCTACAATGGTGACGAGGATTGGGTGTGACTGAGGTTTAAGGATATATATGAGCTGTACTACCGCGACACCATGGACGTAGATTTGATCACTTGTTGGACAATGTAAGTACTTTGTTGTTGCTTATAATTCACAGTTTGAAAACAATAATTCCAATCTATGCTGATGCGAGCTTTATTTATTGCTTAACATATGCAGAATGGAGATTCAAAAATGTCGGAGAGATAATATATATGACGTTGGTTTCGTTGATCCTCGAAGGATAAGTGAAGCAATGATACTGCACAATCCTGAGGAAACATATTTAAACCTATACAAGTATATTAAGAAACAAAATTACTGCGACTCCATACTAATCCCGTACAACATCGAGTGAGTACATACACAGGCTTCTTCTTATACTGTCTGTGTACTAATTCATTTCTGATTATAATGTATACGTGTGCACAGATTCCACTGGTTCCTAATAATATTGTGTCCTGACCGGGGTGTCGTGAACGTCTTTGATTCGTTACACACTCCAAAAGAAAAACTACAAAATATCATGGACATGATGACAAGGTGATGTATATTTTCCCCTACTTAATTCACCCTTTACACTCGCAATGACTTAACTCAATTTTTTTGTTCGCAGGGCCTGGATTCAATTTCGTCAAGAACACCCGGGAATTGTGAAAGGGCCTCTAGCCTAGTGGTTAGAGCACCTGAGTAGCACCCTGCAGACCCAGGTTCGACTCCCTGTGGGAGCGAATTAACTAGGTTTGGAATAAAGAAAAATTAAAAAGAATAGGTAGGGGCTTCCCCTACTGACTCTGGTCGAAAGAACACCCGAGAATTCAACATGAAACACTAAAATGGAACATTGGCTTTCCGGTAAGCAAGTAATTTGTACATGTAGGCCTCGGCTAATATATTATATGAATTTTACTTAATTTCTTTTGGTCGACAGTGTGCCAAACAGGGGCCGGGAAATAATTTATGTGCATACTATGTTTGCGATTTTATGTGGAATTGGGGACATAAAAAGCTTACACAACAGGATATTATGGTACGTAATAATAAACACATTTCCATTATTATTAAGTGCACAATTATTGTCTCCAACTCGGCGGATTAAATATCTTTCAATTATTTGTAAATTACAGATGTTCAACCTGAAGGAAGAGTCCCTAAAGCTAGAAAGAATTGACGCAATTGCAGAACAGCTCGTCAGATGGATCTAGGACGAGGTCGTCAATCTCCGAGGAGAATACTACTCGCCAGTACTGGAGGACGTGCCGGATAGTCCAACAAGCTAGTCGTCAATCTTAATTAAGTAGAAAATACAGTTTAAATATATATAACTCGAGTTGACATGCATGAATATCTACTTTTGTAATATATATGTCTTCTATTTTGATGAAATGTCAGCTAATATGAATATAGAGTCGGCCGAATACGCATTAGAATACACGTATTAGAATATATACGTATATAGACGTGCACGCATGGCTACTGAAAAAAGCAAAAAAAAAAGAAATCCGGGGCCTTTAGCACCGGTTGCAGACAGCAACCGGTGCTAAAGGCAGGCCCTTTAGCACCGGGTGCAGCCACGACCCGGTGCTAAAGGCCCTGCCCCGCAGCGCCTTTAGCAGGGCCTTTAGCACCGGGTCGTGGCTGCACCCGGTGCTAAAGGGCCCCTTTAGCACCGGTTATTCAACCCGGTGCTAAAGGGGTACCCCTTTAGCCTCGGATTAGTTGCACCGGGTGGGAAACTCGGTGCTAAAGGGCTTTCCCACCCGGTGCAGATGTCGATCATTCTGGTAGTGTGGACTTCATCAAAGACCACATTACCAATAAGGCGTATAGGTTGGGCCCAGCTCGGTGGTGAACAATGTCCGTTACCTTTTCAAATATTGTGTTTAATGGACTTTAGTAAGTCTGTTACCATTGACTAAGTTAAAGGTATTGGACTTCATTTATCGTCTGTTACCTATGTTAGCCCTATACATTATGAACTACTCCATTTGGAAATTGGCCAAGTCCTCATAATCTTATCTAGTTACATGCCCTAGCGCTCGCACCGCCAGCTTAGTTAATGTCTGATGGATACCCTGAAGTTGCTGGATAACACTAATCTAGTCTCTTGTCGCTTTAGGCTCATAAGTTATGAGCTCAACTAAGAAACTTTGGAGACTGTTCAATACTGGGATACATGAGCATGTCAATTGTTGCCCATGAGATCTAAACTCGAGCTAGGTGTCATCTTGAGGAACTCGGGTTTAAGGTGCAAAGAGTCCATCTCGATCCATCCAGGTATTCTTCTGTTTTTTTATCTGTCGAGACATTTCTTTGCAAAACTTCTTTATTATTGACTTGGTGGTCAAGTTCGCGACGATCATAAGCCGGGAATTCTAACTTATACAATTGGAGTTATCAACGTCAGTGTCATTACAAGCACATCAAGAGAAAATATGTTAAATGCAAGTTGGATTTTGAACATTTGATATTTTTCCTCTTGGTTTTATTGTAATAAGAACGGTATCAGTTACTCCAACTGGATAAATTAGAATATCCAGCTTACGAATCAGCATGGAGCTCGATCACTTAGTTCGAAAAAAAGAGTTTTGCAAGGAAAGGATGAAAAATGAATAAAAATTAGAAAAAATCTAAACGATAATTACCACCTCCGTAGCTTTTATCACCTCCATAGCTTAAGAATATTGCAAGCTATGTAGCAAAAAAAGATAATTACTGCATCCAGAGAAGGATCTATCAGAAACATATCAAAGCTATGAAGGTGGTAGAAAGAATCGTGTGGGTAGTTGATCAAACCTCGGCCACTTTGCTACTGATAACACATATCTAGAGTGTTGTTTCGGTGCAACTAGCTAGGTAGTTTTGCCTGCATTCTTTGACGCGTGAAGCGTACATGATTCAGGGGCGGACAGAAATCGGCCCAGCGCCTAGGGCCAGCTAAAGGAGATAATGGGCCACCTACACTGGGCCTTAGTAGCTACAGTAGATACAGTATGGAGAATTCGGCCCAACGCCTAGGGCCATGGCCCATGTGGCCCTAGGCGGCTGTCCGCCACTGACATGATTGACACTACTTACTACTCCCTCCGTCCCGCAAAGAGTGTCCATTTAGCATTCAAATTTTGTCACACAAAAAATGTCCATTTAGTTTTTAGAGATGCACACATTAATACAAAAGTGCAAAGAGAAACGTAAAAGTGCATAAAGAAATACATAGAGCCAATCAAATAGTTAGTTAATGCTATTTTTGTAACTCCAATGAGGGGTAACATGATCGTTTATCATGACTACTAATTTGTCTGATATTTTCCAAAACAGCTTGTTATTGTGGGACAGAGGGAGTATATTCGTGTGATTTATCTACAATTCTACGTGACGTGTGTCGACGACAATCTCACACATCACTAGAAATTTAGCCTATTGCCATGGAATGTTTTGTAACAATATTAATTTTATTGCAATAGGTAAGTGTTATTACCACCATTTAAAAATACTAGCGATATATGAACCATAGGACCACAAATATTTTGCATTGTGAAAATATTGAGTTTTGTTGCAAAAGATATGGACCATATGGCCACAAATAAAAATGTATCTTTGCATTATGGTGATTGTATTGTCGCAGTTTATTAGTGTTGTAATACCCCCGAAAATGGTTGCAATAAAAGAGTCACTATAGCCTTGATGGAAGTACCATTGCAATACATGAATATTATTGCCATGCTAACTACTGCACCGATTTTATATCTATTGCCACATTTTTAGTGCACTCTGGTTGTGGATAAGAAAAAAATATTAGAAAAATATACGATAAAAGTGCTTGTGGTGTAGTGGTAAAGTGTTCCGTCCTAATAGGTCTAAGGTTTGATTTCATCCGTAGCTATTACCACCAACAAAAAACCGTTGCAATATACTTATTGCCACATAGGTAATTGAATGGCTACTAACGAAAGTGGAATTGTAGCAATTGATACCTACTGCAACAATTTTGGCCCTATTGTCACGTTTTTTCATGGCTGCGATTGACAAAAATCTAGTAGTGACCTCACGAAAACATCTTTGTGCGCGTAACCTCACGATGCTCAGACGACACAGCGTCACAAGTGTTCCCACATGTAGCACGCGTAGTTCCATCTGCAGCGCCCTGCTCCGTCTGTCTCTATAAATTGGACATCCGGGGCATGCTCTTTCATCAGACATCCAAAAACCTTCCTCGCCGAGTCGTCGTGCAGCCAACACACACTGCACTGAAGTACTAAACACTAATTAGCCATAATGCTTACGTCCACGCAGCCTCTAGTAGGAGCAGTGCTCTCCCCGAGCCATGGCCCTTCTTCTCCTTCCTTCCCCAGCACAGTCTCGGCAGGCCATTGGGCGCCTCGCCGAGGCGTCTCCAAAGCACGCCGCACCCGCATCAGCGTGTCCGAGGTCGTCAATGGCCAAGCCGCCGTGGTCACGGCCGACCAAGAACAGGCCGGCGTCGTTGTCACGCGCCACGGCAAGGGCGGAGAGCACGTCGTCACACTGAAGGCCACGGTGAAGGTGCACTTGAAAGAGGCAGAGTCCGCCACTCCGGTGAAGGTGGCGGACATGGCTAGCCGGCAGTGGCTGTTCCTTGAGTTCTTCGACTCGGAGCTGTTATATATATCTGCAGAAACGGGCGAGGAGAGGCGCACATTCTCCAACCCCGCCAAGTACTTGCGCATGGACGACGGCGGCACCACGGGTTCCTTCATATACGAGGCCTCCATCCAAGAGCGCTCGTTGGGCGCCGTCGCCGCCGTGCAGGTCCAGAACCGCTACAGCAGCGAGGTGTACATCTCGGACATCGACGTCGACGTCGCCGGCGCCGGCGAGTCGAGCGCCGCCGTCAAGTTCCGCTGCAACTCATGGGTCGCCTACAACCCCGGCCACAATACGCGGACCTTCTTCCCCCTCAAGGTCAGCAGCTTTATTTTCCTGACAGAAGGCGAATGAAAAGCTTCAGAGTTTGGGGACACCATATATCTCTCTTTTCTGCTGTATTGTGAGAGTTAAGTTCGGAGATTTAAAGATAAACTTTGAAAGATCGGTGACCTAAATGACACGATCTAAACAAGTTCAGAGATAAAAAAATATTTTGAGATTTTGAGACCTAAATAACACTGACACTGCATGATAAATTTAGAGACGGCTGATGTATTTTACTCAGCTGTAGATATTATATTCTGGTGCCTGACTGAGACTGGTTCGTGTTCTTCATGGCGTGTGGTCCGTGCAGTCGTACCTCCCGTCGCAGACGCCCAAGGGCGTGCAGAGGCTGCGCGAGGCGGAGCTCTCCGCCATCCGCGGCGACGGCCACGGCGAGCGCATGGCGTGGGAGCGCGTCTACGACTACGACGTGTACAACGACCTCGGCGACCCGGACACCGACCCGAGCACCAAGCGCCCGGTGCTCGGCGGCGCCGAGCGCCCCTACCCGCGGCGGTGCCGGACGGGCCGCCCCCGCTGCACGACGGACCCGTCGTCGGAGACGCGGGCGCCCAAGGGCAGCGCCGACATCTACGTGCCCCGGGACGAGGCGTTCACGGAGCGCAAGGCGGCGGCGTTCGTGACCAAGACGTTCCTTGGGGGGCTCTCCGCGTTCGCCACGTCGCAGAAGGTGGCCGGCGACAAGCGCCGGAGCTTCCCGTCCCTGGCCGCCATCGACGCGCTCTACGAGGACGGGTACAGGAACCAGCCGGGGCAGCACGAGGACAACCTCAACAGCTACTTCAAGGACCTGCTGGAGAAGCAGGTGCAGCTCTTGCTCAAGGGCGAGAAGGAGGAGGTCAAGGAGGAAATCGGCAGGCTGTTCAAGTTCCAGACGCCGGAGATTCACGACAGTAAGATGAGATATATAGAATGCGTCCATCGTGCTTTCTTTGTTCCTTCACTTTCCCTCTGTGTACGATACTGACGAGCTAGATGGAATGGATCGAATTGCAGAGGACAAGCTTGCATGGTTCAGAGACGAGGAGTTTGCGCGGCAAACCCTGGCAGGAATGAACCCGCTGAGCATCCAGCTAGTCACGGCACGTTCTTGAATGATCCTGTCATCACATCAGTACGCTAGATTCATTGACTAACTGTTTTTGATGGATCTAACTGTTCTCTCTTCGTCAACAACATGTATCAAAAAATGCAGGAGTTCCCTTTTCGCAGCAAGCTCGACCAGGAAACCTACGGCCCAGGGGACTCCCTCATCACCAAAGAGCTGATCGAAAAGGGCATAGGCGGGGTCATGACAGCTCAGGAGGTGAACAAGCATGCATGACCTGAACATTCTCAGAAATAAATTAAATTGATAGAAAAGAGTACACCACACCGGCATATAGATGATTGCTAACTGGGGTGTACAAGTGTACAACTAACCCTGACTGACATTATGGTACGCACAGGCCGTTTCGAACAAGAAGCTGTTCATGCTGGACTACCACGACATGTTCCTGCCTTACGTGCACGCTGTGCGCGAGATGGAAGACACGACGCTCTACGCCTCGCGCACGGTCTTCTTCCTGACAGAGGAGGGCACGCTCCGGCCGATCGCCATCGAGCTGACGAGGCCCAAGTCCCCGAGCTTGCCGCAATGGCGCCAGGTCTTCACGCCGGGTTCCAGTGTCAGAGACTCCTGGCTGTGGCAGCTCGCCAAGACCCACGTCCTAGCCCATGACACCGGCTACCACCAGCTCGTCAGCCACTGGTAATATAATAGTACTCTGTTTACTTGCACCCATACATGCATGTGTGGAACGATGGTTGTTTGGTATGTACTTACATGTACACGGCTGTTCCATTCCTTCTGTCGTCAGGCTGAGGACGCACTGCTGTGTTGAGCCCTACATCATCGCGGCCAACAGGCAGCTGAGCCAGATGCACCCCATCTACCGGCTGCTGCACCCACACTTCCGCTTCACCATGGAGATCAACGCCCAGGCGCGCGGGTTGCTCATCAACGCCAATGGAGTAATCGAGAGCAGCTTCTCGCCGGGGAAGCACTGCATGGAGCTCAGCTCAGGGGTTTACGACAAGTTCTGGCGGTTCGACATGGAGGCCCTGCCGGCCGATCTGATCCAGAGGTAACAAATAGTCCCTAACCAAAATAAGCTCATCTCAGTAACAAATAAATCTGATGTTTTTTTTTGTTCGAAACTAAGGGGCATGGCGTTCCATAATGACAACGGCGAGCTGGAGCTGACCATCAAGGACTACCCATACGCCACCGACGGCCTGCTGATCTGGGACTCCATCAAGGAGTGGGTGTCAGACTACGTGAATCACTACTACCCACTCGAATTCGACATCGCCATGGACACGGAGCTCCACGAGTTCTGGAAGGAGGTGCGCACGAAAGGCCACGCCGACAAGCAGCACGAGCCATGGTGGCCGAAGCTGGACAGCCACGAGCGCCTGATCCAGGTCCTGAGCACCATCATCTGGGTCGCGTCGGGGCACCACGCGGCGGTGAACTTCGGGCAGTACCCCTACGCCGGCTACCTCCCGAACCGCCCGACCATCGCCCGGAGGAACATGCCGACGGAGGAGCAGGACATGGCGGCGTTTGCTCGGGACCCGGAGAAGGTGCTGATGGACACGTTCCCGTCGCAGTACCAGAGCACCCTCGTCCTGCCGGTGCTCAACCTGCTGTCGTCGCACTCGGCCGGCGAGGAGTACATCGGCACGCACTCGGAGCCAGCGTGGGCGGCGGACGCGGAGGTGAGGGCGGCGTTCGTGAGGTTCAACCGGAGGATGATGGAGATCGCGGAGAAGATCGATGGGTGGAACAAGGATGAGGAGCTGAGGAACCGGAAGGGCCCTGGTGTGGTGCCGTATGTGCTGCTCAAGCCGAACTATGGAGACCCCAAGGACATGGCGTCGGTGATGGAGATGGGCATCCCGAACAGCATCTCCATTTGAGCTGCACTGATGAAGAACATCCGGCCATTAATGCTACACTCTAATTATTTTTTTCAAAGTTACCCACCTATGCTATTATGAAAAATAGGCTAAAATAACCTCTATAGTGCAAGTGAATGCATGTGGTGACTTCGTGAATTTCATGATCGGATCTACTGGCCCAGTCATAGGGGTGAGTATGCGTCAATGTCAGCGTATGCGTCTGTACTGGTATTTTATAAACAAAAAAGAAGTATTGAATGAGAGTAGGAGGCATGCCTTTAGATACTAGAGTACCCGACTTACAGATTAACTATACAATGCGAGTGCAAGAGAATTCAAAGGAAAATTATAGGAGAGCTCTTTCTTACGTAAAAATGCACGGACATTAGGTTAGAAAAATATACGTATCATTCTTCACAAAGTATAAACGACGTGTACTTACATAAAAATATTACCGCATATAATTTAAATCCTATATCTTGAAATATAAAAAGCTATTTCATGGACTTCTACTATTCACATGTCCTATTAAATTCTAGCCTATATACGTATCTGATCCCAAAATTTGCATTGAAATTACCTATACATATGTAACTATAAAATAAAATATCCCAAAGTATACCAGTATACTTAGTCTAAATTACTTCTACCTGCCAATGCTAACATAAAAAAAAGTGTACATGCACGATGTATGTGTCACTATATATATAAACCATGTAATACCTATCTGACAAGTTATGAGAAGTCAAACACATAGTTCAAAATGTCTAATTAACCACGTGTGAGACACATAACAAAGTTGCGATGCAAAGTGCAAAAAGAAATGTAATGTGGATAAAAAAATGTATTGCTAACTAAGGTAGTTCATAACCGGATAAGATAAGGACATACGTAAAGTATCATTTTAAGATATTTTAAAAATGAGAGAGAGAATGAAATATAGATTAAAATTAATTGATACAAATTATTTTTCTATAAATGTTTAATACGTATTTATCTTAAGTATGATACAGACATAGTCTCTCATGCTTTTTATTGTTAATTTGATATTCAGGGTCATGGCGTTCCAAGGGGAGGACGGCAAGCTCGAGCTGACGACTACCCATACGCCAACGATGGCCTGCTAATCTGGGACTCCATCTATCAAGGAGTGGGTGTCAGACTACGTGAATCACGTACTACTACCCGCTCGCCTCAGACATCGCCATGGACACGGAGCTCCACGCGTTCTGGACTGAGGTGCGCACGAAAGGCCACGCGGACAAGCAGGACGAGCCGTGGTGGCCCAAGCTGGACAGCCACGAGAGCCTGATCCAGGTCCTGAGCACCAATATCATCTGGGTCGCGTCGCGTCGGGGCACCACGCGGCGGTGAACTTCAGCCAGTACCCCTACGCCGGCTACTTCCCGAACCACCCGACCATCGCCCGGAGGAACATGCCGACGGAGGAGCAGGACATGGCGGCTTTTGCTCGGGACCCGGAGAAGGTGCTGATGGACACGTTCCCGTCGCAGTACCAGAGCACCGTGGTGCTCCCCGTGCTCAACCTGCTGTCGTCGCACTCGGCCGGGGAGGAGTACATCGGCGTGCAGTCGGAGCCGGCGTGGATGGCGGATGGGGAGGTGAGGCCGGCCTTTCTGAGGTTCAACGGGAGGACGATGGAGATCGCGGAGAGGATTGACTGTCGGCGGAACAGGGATCCGAAGCTGAAGAACCCTGGTGTGGTGCCGTACGTGCAGCTCAGGCCGAACTATGGTGACGTCAAGGACATGACGTCGGTGATGGAGATGAGCATCCCGAGCAGCATCTCCATTTGAGCTGTGAGCCATATATGTGTCTAGTTGTATAAAAGCTACTTGAGCCCGGGCTTCTGGTGTGATAACCTGCAGGCATCTATCCGCCTGTACTACTAGCAGCTCGATCTCCCATCTGCCCCTTCTCTATATAAAGGATAATAACATGTGTTCGATACCACGCTGCCTTCAAGAAGAGTATGATATATATTGGCTACATATATGGCTGCGATGTGTACTGCTGGTTGCCTTCAAGATTTATACGTGTGTACCGAGAGACCTTGAGAATAGTAGGCTTCATTGGTTCACCAAACATCACAGTAGAGTAGGAAAGGGAGGCAAAGGGAATCAAAGCTCAACCAGAGAGAGCGGAACTATGAGGGTAGTGCTTGGCTTGTTCCTGGTAAAAAGAATATAGTGATAGACAGCTGCGTGCGAAACAGGAGAGACACCACGTTGGCCCATGGTGGTGCAGTAGCACCCGGGTCCAAATCATATCCTCCTCGTCACTAGCTCCTTGATCTCTCTAGGCCGAGAGATGTACATCAGACTTAGAGATGGCAATGCCTCTGCGGCTCTGCGTGCGGCCTCGACCTCGAGAGACAATAAGCACACTCATCGTTCAAAAGAAACAAGACTAGCAAACATCTGCCCTCTCTGTCGCAGGCTGACTTCAGCTCCGGCTAGCTAGCCTTCTGGTATGATACGATCAACCTGCCATGATGAAATAAAATAACCTGACGGCATTTATCTCGCAATCTTATTTCTACCATGGCCCGCTCATTTCGAAATTTACCGTCGATCTGACCTCGCACTTCTCAGACAAATAGCACATGGTACCCCCCTCTCCCCAACCTTATCACCTCCACTCCACATCTAGCAATCTTTCTCTCTCTCTCTCTCTCTTGCCTTTTCCTCTACCCACTCTCTCTTTCCTTTTCTAACTCCTGCTCTCTTCCCATCCTTGATCCAAATTGGGCGTGACGGCCATGGCCGGCGGAACAGCGGCGGCCCGGTGAGCGGCTGCAACAAGGTGGGGTGCAGGCATAGCGGCCCAGCGGGTTGTCGCCAAAAGCCAGCTGCCTAGCTGACTGGAGGCACGACAGTTCGACGGGCCGGTGGCGGACGGCAGGCAAGGCTTGTCGTGGTGGGCCGAGCTTCGACGGCGACCGACGGATGTGACAAGAGGGAGATGGCCCTGCGAGCTCCTAACACGGGAGCGGCAACAGGTGTGGGGGCGCGGCAGCAGGCATGCGCCTGGCGAGCTCACCGCGTGGGAGCAGCGGCAGGTCGGGGCATGGAAGGCCGTCAACAAGGAGCCAACACTTTTATTTCTTTTCTATTTTCCAAATTTATTAATTGTTTGTTTTCAAATAATTTAGCTATAATTTATTATATTTTTTACCCCATAATGTTTTGCATGATTTCTATTTATAATTTTTTCTTCTAAAATTTTTAGATTATTTGATTTTATATTTCTAAACATTTTCCTATATTTTTTGCATATTTGTTACAAAACTTCTTCGCATAGTTTTTTGTGACACCAACTTTTTTGTATAAATTTTGTTTCTAAATAGTTTTCTATTTATTTTTTTGTAGTTTTGTTGTTAACTATTTTCTTTGTTGTTGGTTGTAGAATTTTTTGTGTCCGAATATTTTCCCCTAAATTTTTGCATAGCATTTTATTTTCCAAAATCTTTTGCATAAATGTTTTGCGATTCAAAACTCTTTTCCATAACGTTTTTCTTAGTTGATTCTAAATAGTTTTATATATTTTTTGGTTTTGTTCAAAAGTTATGTTCCATTTTTTTCAAAAACTTTGTTAAGCAACTTTTTATTTTTAGAGTTTTATTTCTAAACTGTTTTTTTGACCGAGGTCGGGAGGGGAAGCCCCTACCTATTTTTTTTTTACATTTTTTATTCTGAACTCAATTATTCGCTCCCACATGGAGTCGAACTAGAGTCTGTTGGGTGCTACTCAGGTTCTCTAACCACTAGGCTAGAGACACTTTCACTTTATTTCTAAACTTTTCTTAGAAAATTAGTGTTTTATTTCCCCTTTGTATTTAGATATATTTCTTAAAAACATGTTTTAACTTTGTGTATAGTTTTTTTAAAGTGCATCGTTCTAATTTTGTTGAGATGTGGGATTGGTTGAGGGACCAGTGAAGTCTTGAAGCGCATGGCAGTGGAGTAGGTCCCGGAGGACCACTGTTTTGGAGACCGAAGCACCTGGAGATAAAAAAAAGGGTAACATCTGGTAGAAAAATTGACGGCGCGGAGCCAAACTTACGGGCAACTATAAACTAAGTAGCCCGGGCCCCATCTACCTGCCATTGTTTCTACAAACACGTCTCACTAGGCCTGTACTACTAGCACCTCTCCCATCTCGCCCTTCTCTATATAAAGCTCGATAGCACGTTGCCTTCAAGAAGAGTATGATATATGTATTGGCTACATGGCTGTGATGTGTACTGCACGTTGTTGCCTTCAAGATTTATATGTACCGGGAGACCTTAGAATAGTAGGCTTCATTGTTTCACCAAACATTACAGTAGAGTAGGAAAGGGAGGCAAAAGGAATCAAAGTTCAACCAGAAAGACCGGGAACCATGAGCGTAGTGCTTAGCTTGTTCCTGGTAAAAAGAACACAGTGACAGCTGCATGCGATACAGGAGAGACACCACGTTGGCCCATGGTGGTGCAGTAGCACCAGGGTCCAAATCACATCTTCCTCGTCCCTAGTTCGTTGTTCGCTCTAGGCCGAGAGATGTGCATCAGACTTGGAGATGGCAATGCCTCTGCGTTCGGTCTCGACCTCGAGAGACAATAATCACGCTCGTCGTCCAACAGAAACAATGCCAGCAAACCGCTGCCCTCCGTGTCGCAGGCTAGCTGCAGCACCAGCTAGCCTGAAAGCTTGCCGGGGGCTAGTCTAGTCGTGTAGATAGCTAGGGATAGGATGCAACCAAATGTCGAGTCTCTGATCCATTCTTGGTGTGCTTCTCTGTTTTAGTTTACTCACAATACTTTCAAATTCTTGGCATATCTGGTTATTACTCATATATACGTATTCGTCCCGGGCCAAAAGCGAGCACTACCTGGCCTGCTGAACTCAATCGGCTATAGGACATCCTCCATGCCGCCGGATTTAATTATGTGCCAGGTTGTTCAATAGAAAGGTCTCGTTAGACATGTTGACTACGTCCCGGAAAGGCGGAAACAATATGTATGAAAGTTTTTTTCTCCACAAAAAAGCGAACTTCAGTCTGAGTAATAATTCACAGTTTTATCTTGCCACTTGCTAGGCAAAAGCTTCCTCTGCATATCAGATGCTTTTGACAAACAATAATCACAATACGATAATAGGTTAAAAGGCATTTTTAGTGACGGTTCACAATTAAGTTTCACTCAGCAGCCAGTTTGTAACCCAATACAGTGCGTGCTTGGTTTTCGTGGTAACCCAATTAACCCAATTAAGTAACAGTAAAAATGAACTGATGATGAAAATGATTATCACTGTCGATTCAAATGAACCAAGAGTAAATAGTGGCGGAGAAAGAAACTCATCAGGTGTAGGTTTCGCGGTTTTAGTAACAGTGCAATAAAACTCCCCACTAACACTGGTCATATCTCCACTAATGGTTTGCCAAGCTTCCACGTGAATTATTCCTAATGTCTACCTTTCCTATTAGCATGTTATCCGTCTTCCTCTGCTTTTGTTCATTCAGCATATAAAAGAGCTAAACCAGAGTATGATATATATTGGCCACATGGCTATGATAGTACACATAGTTCTATTCTATGATTGAAGAACATAAATATAGAACACTATATAATATATGTAGTCAAGTACGTGACATGCCCACCTGTATATTAGGTCCTTGTAATTTAAAACATAAATTATTCATCAACATTTTTTATCTGTGGAAAGTAGTTATTCTCTCCATCCCAAAATAAGTACACTTCGAGCATCCAAATTTTATCACATAAAAAGCGCATTAAGCCTATAGATCAGCTAGGTGGGTAGTATCTAACTAAAAAGCAACATTGCCACCAACAAGAAAATCACACTACTACAATAACGGTTCAAATTAAATAGCATTTGTAGAAGCGGACTCTGCGCCCGCTCCCCCGCTGCCGCACCTAAAAATCAGTGATCAGGAGTCCGCACTGAGCTGTTCCGGCAAATACCATTTGCAGGGCAGTTGGCCGCCTCGTCCGCACCCGCAAATGTTATTTGCAAAGTTGGGTGGCACCCTCGATCGGCAACCCGCACCTGCAAAATAGTATTTATGGTGTAGCTGAGAAGGCAACCGGACCTACAAATAGTATTTGCACGCTTCAGCCTCGACCCTCCCCTACAATACCTCCTGCCCTCCCAAAATTCAAAATTTCAAAACCTAACAGCCCCTACAGATAATCTCCTGCGTGTCTGGAAGTGGAAGAGGTTTCCCGCATTTTATGTTGTATTTTTAGGGATGGACGAAATTTTGGGTCACCCTTGAAAATCAATTTTCAGGGGTGGCTGTTTCCTGGGTAGTGGCCCTGCGTGTCGTCCCCGGAAATAGCTCTCATTTCCATGGGCAGCGCATGGCCTTAACCGCTCCTAGAAATTGCCATTTCCATGCATGAGCCCCTCTTGGAAATGAGGGCTATTTCTAGGAGCAGCTTGCAAGGCCACCTACCCCGATGTGGAAATATATTTTCAGGGTCGGGTCAGTTGCTATAGTGCAATGTTCGATCAACGGTCACAGTTTCCGTTTTCGTCCGCCCCTAAATAAGAATCACCCCGCACCTAAAAATCCTTTGTGTAGTAGTGTCATACGGTGAAGTGCATGGAGTTAATCAAATTTTTAATTGGCACTACTTTCCTGGTTCCACTACATGCACATTTATTCAAGATCGAAGAACATATAATATTTTCCAATCACAACTACCATGAGTAACTAGGGATAACAACAAGGTAATTTTTCTAAATTACCACTCCGTTTCATATTTGCCACAAGTGCACTTATTTTGGTATAGTGGGAGTATATAGTTAGACTGTTCTATGCATTACAAGGGACTTCGTCTATAGATGGTTTAATGTCAAAAGGTAAACTATAGCACCACAAAATTATTAGGAGAGATTTTATAATATAGAGATCTCACCGTATCACTTTATCATTGCAAAAACTTGATTAAACTAACCGATACAAATCAGATCTCCCAGTTATATCCACATATTCATCTAGCATGGAGAAAAAAAATAAAGAATAGAATAGCCCACAAATATATAGTTGCATCTATGTCAGTGTGGTAGACTGGTACGTGTGGTCTAACTGCATTATTGGGAGGAAAAAGTCCATTTTACAACCTCGAACTATCACAAGATTCCGATTTTCAACCTTGACTATAAAACCGGATAACAAAGGCCATCCAAATGTCAAAACCGTGCAAATTTAGCCCTTAGAGTGGTTTCGAAGGTGGTTTTGTATTTTGTAAAAAAGATTAAAAAATCCACTTAGATCTAAAAATCAAAACTAATTCATCTTAAATAAAAAAATGAAACCAATATCAAAAAATTTCAAAAAATGTAACCTATCTATTATTGCTCTATTTGAATCTTAATTATTCAAAAATGATAGGCATAACTATAAGCAATCAAATACTATGAACATGAAAAAAATTGATCCGATTAACCGGCAAATATAGTGACAATAGATAGGTTACATTTTTAGAAAAGTTTTGACACCAATTTTATATTTTTTTGACTTAAAATGAATTACTTATGAATTTTTTAGTTTAAATTTGAATATTTTTAATTTCAAAAAAATGGAAAACCACTTTCGAAACCATCTAAAGGGCTAAATTTGCACGGTTTTGACAGTTGGATGGCCTTTCTTATCCGGTTTTGTAGTTTAAGGTTGAAAATTGGACTATTGTGATAGTTGGAGGTTACCAAATGGACTTTTCCCTTATTGGGAAGGGGAAGCACCGGCAATTCATGTTCAAGTGCTACTGAGAGAGATTGCGCCAGATAGTATTATTCTCGATCTCATTAGAATATTGATCAACATGACCGACTTGATGCCGGTGCTGTTGCACATCAGGTCCAGACAGAACATTGGTACTTGCTCAACGAACGTTGTAGCATCCTTTACTACATCCAGAACCATGGCTTGCGGCAAATAAACCACAGGTAAGGCACAGACACTTGCCATCATAAAAGACCATCCGGTGAGAGCAACACTGAAACAGGAAGCGCAAAGTTAATTTGCCCTCTGGGAGGTGGGGTCAGAAGAGAGAGAGAGAGAGAGAGAGTTGAAAACTCGAAAAGCAGCAGTGCTAATATGAAACAGAGGATCTTTTTTTTTCGAAGCAAAAACAGAGGATCTGGAGTTCTGCTTAGTTTCTTTTTCTTCACTTTTTTTGCCAGACATTACATTTCTTAATTGAGATGTTTTACAATGATTGTAGAGGTAGCCATAGGTACCCATAGGTACTGAAAGTACCTAGTATTTTTAGTAAAGAATTAAATTAAATAAGAAAAGGGCATTATGGTAATTTTGATCAATTAAAATTCTACCGTACTCCTCCAAAGCCATCGTCAATTCCCATCCGGTAAACAAAATGGCATCGTCAGTTCCCCTCCGTCCGCAGAAAATAAAAAGGAGTCGCTCTTCCCACCCCCGCCGCCGCTCGCCGCATCACCGACCCAGGCGCCGCCGGGCCGGTACATCCCACACCCACCACACAGATGAATTGCATCACCCCCGCACTGCTCATTCTCGACGTCGGTGCACCTCTCTTCTAGGGGAGGCAGCGGCACTCTACAATCGCTGGCTCGCTGCTCGCAATCTCGCGCCGCCGCGGCTCGTAATCCCGCGCTGCCGCAATCGGCTCCCGGCGAAACCCCTCCCGAAATCGACTCGCGGCGTACCTCCTCCCCAAGTCGGGCCCCGGTGTCCCCCTCCCCAAATCGGCTCGCAATTCCTCCTCTGCCGCACCCAGCCTTTGTCAGATTAGGTTGCTGTCGTGTGATTCGTGAAGAACAGTTGGCCCCGATCGATTCTGCAAGGTGCCGCCATCTCTTTCGGCATCCTCGAGCGCCTGCTAAAAACGATTCGTGGCCGTCGGAGATCGCTGCCAGGTACGTTGAATAGGACTGTTTTTTTGTTTGTCGAATGAATGTGTGAGGCGATCTGAAATTAGTTAGAACGGCTAGATTCTTGCGGCATTGGATACAATTGTTGCGGAGTGCTGAATTAAATGATCTCAAATCCCCCACATTACTGAAACAAAATGTGTCTAAATATTCCACTCAGACTGTAGAGGCAACAGTGATTACAAAACTGTATTTTGGTCAGGCCAATTTCAAAATCCTTCGAATATGGATTCTAGACTTACTCTAGTGGTAGGAGTCTTCTCACTGCAATCACCTTTTATCGGTAAAAATGATTTGAATCACGTGTAGCTTTGGTGCAGATAGCAAGCTGATTGGTTGAGTTACCTTTTAAGTCATTGCTGAAAAACATATGGTTCAGTTACCTATTCAAACTCTGATGCAGACCAAGGCATCAAGTAATATTTAGTCAGATGGTCACATTAACCATTTAGTGGTTCTTGGCATTGGGTTGTGCGGCATTGTGTCCTTTTTTAAAATTTCTTCAGATGTGATCCTAGTTTGCCATGATATAGTGTCATATTTTCCATATGTGATATTTTGTTGGTAGAATATGTTGCTAATTTGGTGGTATATTATATGCGGGAAGACATGACTGCTAAAAGCACAGAGGCTCTATCGGAGTATTATGAAATAGTCAGCAAGATGTTTGGTAGTGAGGATGAAGGTTTCCATTTTTACAACAAGTATGCTTATGACAAAGTGTTTAGTGTGCGGAAGGGCTATGTGGAGTGGGACGAAGCAAATGAGGAGATTATTCTGAGAGAATTGTTGTGTAATCGGGAAGGTTTCCGTGAAGCGAAGTACATGAGGAAACAAAATAGGAAGAGGAAGGCACCGAAAGTCACTCGAGTTGGGTGTCCAGCCAGAATAGTGATTGCACAAAACCGCGAAACACGGCAGTGGTATGTCAAGGATTTCATTGGTGAACACAACCATGCTTTGGAACCAGAGCTTGCTTGCATGTTGCGTTCGCATAGGAGAATCAGCGACGAGCAGAAAGCTTCAATAGTAGAGATGGAAAATTCTGGGATCCACAAACACCAAATCAGGGATATTCTGGAAATGCAGTATGGTGGGTTTGATAATGTCGGATGCACAAGCAGGGACATATATAATTTCTGCTATAATTATAAGCAGGAGACAATTCATGCTGGTGATGCTCGGATAATTATTCGTCACCTAACAGCACGGCAAGATAGAGATCCTGAATTTTTCTTCAAGTATTTGGTTGACAGGGAGGGCCATCTAACTGGATTGTTCTGGTCTGATAGTCAGTGTCAGCTTGACCATGAAGCTTTTGGTGATGTTGTTGTATTTGACAGCACATACAGGACCAATGGATACAATATGCCCTTTGTGCCTTTTGTTGGGTTGAATCACCATCGGAGCACTGTAATATTTGGATGTGGAATTATCTCTCATGAGACCAACGAGGCATATGAGTGGATGTTGCAAGTAAACTTAGCTTCAAGGAAACTTAGCTTTCCTGCAAGTAAGTCTCGCGGCACTAATAAACATTTACTACCAATTTTTACAATAACCTTACGGTGAACAATTCAGTACACTAATTAATGTTTTGATGCAGTATTGGTACTGGGAGCATGTCCAAGCTCATAGCCAGTACGGAATTTCCTATTCTCCTATACCTCCTCCAGTGATGGCACAGTGGGATGAAGCCAATGCAAAACTAAGAGATAAAGCTTACAGAGATGGCAAATTAGATGGAGGAGTGGTACACATCATGATCGAAGTATTTCATTTTTCACATTTTTATTCATGTAACTAATATAGTGCCTCCTTGGCAAGGTTGTCATGGAAATTGCAGTTCAAACCAGCCAGCAAAACAATAACAGCATTCCAGGAACCACGACCGGGCACAATGAAGACAACCATACACATGCAAATGACATGCACCATCAACAGCCGGGAGGCCACATTTTCAGCAACCAACAAGTAAAAAAAAACACATCTTGCCTTCTCTAAATATCATTGAATGAAGCATTAAACCTTAGACTAAATGACCTCTACATGTCATAGGTGGACATGATACTTCAATTAATCAACAAGAATCAGCTAGACACTGAAAAAAAACTAGGCCGCATAGCACTGGACCTAGATCAAAAAATTGATTCAAAGTTTCTCCACATAACGGACATGTTGGCAGAAATCAAAGCTGAACTGAAAATGGAAGGTGTTGTTCAAACAAGGGTGTCCAAGGTAGAGGACGACCTTTCCCGTATCACAACACAATTGAAGGTAAGGATATGGAATATTAACAGAATGATTTCACCCACATCTTCCTATGTATTCATTCATTTTTTTTCTGGTTCAGGACATTACATCCTTTATTCGGAACAATGCACCGGAAACTTCAAAGGCCACATCTTACCAGGTAAAATTAATATCCCAACCCATAGCTGAAAGTAACTATCTTTACATATGGTGTCCACTATATTTCTCGTAGGAACCAAGTGCTTCAGCTGCAGATTTACCGGTGCCCAAAAATCCAACTGTACCACCCAATACAGGATAGACTTTGCAAAACAGGATGCAAGATGATGCTGCCCCAAAACATCATATTGCACCACGTAAGCCTGTTTTTGAGATGGACTACTCCTTGACACAGGAAGACATGGATGTTGCATATTTTCTCAGAAACAGTTACGAGGATGCTGAAGTAGTTCTAGTTGGTGACACTCCCCTTACAGTTGCCCAGTTAAAGAGGAATGTCTCCAAACAGTGGATATATGGCCAAGTAAGCCCCTTCCATTCTCATTCCATGTACTACTACAACCTATGCCTACTCTTACCGAATTGCAGGTTATTAATGCCTTTGCGTACAATAGTAATGTGGAGACTGATGCGACGTCATTCCTTACAACTTATATTTCCGCGAAGCTGACAGGAGAAGGTTATCCTCGAGGAAGCAAAAGCCGGATGGTTGGCATTATTGCTAATAAATGTTTAGGACGACATATGGTACGAATGCTTGCACAATTTTCTTTACACATTTAACTATCACAAAACCAATGCAATTTAAAAACTTATTTTTCCACAGTTATTTCTCCCACTGAATGTATGTGGTTGCCACTGGATTCTGCTAGTGCTTAATTTCATTAAGGAGGAGGTTCAGGTCCTGGACTCTTTAGCCTCCAATCTTTCATTGCGAGATGAGGTGAAGGAGTGTGCCCGGGTAAGTGTGCTACTGCTGCCTATTTGTAGCACAATGGCAGCGAAGCTTTAACACAGCTAAACCATGTTTCATATTATCCAGGTCAGTGCCATACAAGCATGCATTGATGATGCCGTTGAGGGTGGCTTGGTGGATTTTACTAAGCCCATCAACCTTACTGAATGGAAGAAATGCCGCTACACTAACATACCACAACAACTTAACGAGTACGAACTGTGATGCAAATTATAACTCCCCTACACATGATAGATATGATGATTCGTTGACTAAAATCTGCAGCTATTCTTGTGGGGCATTCGTAATGAAGTACATGTTGGCATGGGATGGGGAAAAAGTGGCCGAGCATTTCACAAATGTAAATGGAATACTACATTTCTTTACAACGCTTTCCACTAGTTTCTGCATTCCTTTATTTACTAACATACCCATTCGTGTCCCTAGGCACAAGTAGAAGTATTCAGCTGGAAAATGTGCACTAGGCTTTTGCTCTCAGAATGCAACAAACAAAGATTGGACTCGTACAAGAAAGTGCTAACGGTTTGTGATGCTCAATATACATTCGTTTATATGTTTCCCCTAGCCTGTACATATTGTCAACATAACTAATACTTTCCATTACCTACTGTAGAAGAAAGATTACGATGAAGCGAAGGCAAAAGAAAATCAACAAGATGACCCGAACGACGACCACATTGAAGAAATCATCGATCTAACTTTAGATAAAAATCCCAAGAAATTGGGCAGCGCAAAACGGAAACGTGGACACCCAAGGAAGAAACAAGATCCTGCTGATCCTATTGTACAACAATTTAGCACCGAGACAATTGCTGAGCGTGTTCAGAAGAAGACAAACAGGGTCTCCAAGCCAGGGCCACTTCAAAAGAGCCCTTATAAGCAAATTTAATCTTTCATGATAATTTGTTGCCATTGTTAATCAGTTCTATATGTACAGGTTGCTACTTTCCATGTTCCAAACAAACATTCCCATTTTTATAGCTCAGGTTTCTGAAATACTTTGCAGATAAGACATAGTTTTGTAATGTACTATTTGAGGTACAATGTTCAAACTCTGGGGCTAAGCAAAAGTAGCGTCTAGGGTCCTATATTTATATTGGAACCACGAATCGTTAAGCAATTGCAACATGCAGTCATCCAATGTTCAAAGCAAATATTACTCCACCTCGTTATTCAATGCAAACGAGATTACTGATCCATCCTATTAGCTGCTACTTGATCATCTAGAGCTAAAGCCTGAACAACCAGTAATCAAAACTTTCTCCTGATGCCTTCGAAATTATACCCCAGTTATGCTCCGTGAATAGGAAGGGAAACCAAGTACAGGAACATAGGAGACTCTGCCTACACAAAAGCGTGGAACACCCTCAATCCAGTACACCACAACAAGCATGTAAGGGCGCATCTTACCCCAAGACAGGTTGGAGTGGATGCAATAGGCGAGATGGTGGAGCTGCTTGTGGGGCGCGTGTATGGCGCCGGTGCCGACAGGCTGCACCATCATGGGCTGCATCGGCATCATGGGCGGCGGCACGGCCACCAGTGGCGGCGGTGGCTGGTTCGTCTCCCCCGTTGAATCAGCAATGTCACGCGAATGCCCAACTCCTCCTCCACGTACCCTGCGCAAGAACAAGCAACCAGAAGCACTCCTCATAGCACCACTCCCCAACTCAATTCAGGCATTTCATCGAACACATGAGCCAGCACCCCATATATGTATAGTACCACAGGTCAAGCAGGCAACCCACCGGTGTCGGTGTTGTAGAGAGACCAGAGGTACTTCTTGAAGTCCCGGTTGGCGAAGAGGATGCGCACCCAGACCCGGAGGTCGAACTTGGGGTCGGACCGCCGGCGCGCTTGCAGCACTGACCCGCCCATCCCGGACACCAGCAGCACGGGATCCTGGTCCCGGTCCCCGTCTCCCGTAGCCGCCCTCCCCCCACGGGAGCGCCCGCGGCGCCGCTGGCCCCGTCGGCGGAGGCGGAGCACGCGGAGGCGGAGGCGGAGCGCCGCGCCGAGCATGGTTACACCTTCCCTGCTCCTGGAGGACGGCACACACAGATCTGGGCCGGCCCTCCTGTTGGTTGCGGCTGCGGGAGGATCCAGGGTGGGGCGCTCCGCCGGCCTCCACCGCCTCCCTCCCCGGTGAGCAGGGTGCTCCATGGCATCTCTCCCATGGAGGGGAGCTACGGGCGGCCGGGAGATCCGGCGGCCTCTCCCTCCCCCGGCGGTGGGACCTGAGGACGGTCGTCGGAGAATCGAGGGATGCTCTCACGGTGAATTTGGAGGAATGGAATCCTTTTCCCTGGCTGCCAGAGGTAGGAGACGAAGTGGATAACGTGAAGTCCAAAAAAAACGTTAGGCATCAGACCAAACGTCGGACATTAAACGTGAAAAAAACATCCAGAAGTTACCCACGGGAAATTACCATTATACCCTTTTTAATTTCAGAAAAAAATATTAAATTAATAGTGGATCCCACCATTTTTAATACTTGGTCCCACGAATTTAGTACTTCTGGGTACCTCTATTTAGGTACCTTTGGGTACTTGCGTTGTTTCCACCGTCCGATTTCTCGGAACAGATGGCTCTCATTGATCCCAATCATTATAAAATTTCTCTTCTTAATTAGCTCTGTTGTTAGAAAATGAAGAAAGGTCCTTCATAACTGCTTCATGTTTTAGCTGGTCATGCTAGGCATCGTCACCTCTTCCGAGCTGGTCTGGCTGTCTCCCGGTGTGGCTGACGGGGGCAGCACCGCAGCAGCAGCTGATTGTATTCCACCTGTGAATGAATGAGAATGCTCTCTCGACTTGCCAACAAAAAAACTGCTTCATGTTTTAGCAATGCAATCTAGCTTTACTACACTGCATTCATTCATCCCAAACACCAACAACCGTACGTGTTTCATTATTCTAATTACAACCAAACACCAAGGATACTTATTAAACTGTCTTTTTGCCATCCATGTGGAAGGGTAGTAGTTTGAGAATTCTCACTATATCATTGATAATTTAATTCATTCATTTTACGCCATCCAAATTTATAACATCCTTCAGTACCATTGCAAATTTAACTACATCCCTTGTGTGCCGTTACCGTCATATTTACCCTCAAAAACACCTTGACACCATTAAAATGTGTTTAGCCAACTGCATCGGCCACCATCATTGCCCATATTCCCCTAAATCGAGCCACCGGCAACCCAGGTCAAGCACCGCCCCCGGTCCTCAGTGTATCCAGATCGCGGTGCCTACTCTCGGTCATGCTCGCCTGGATCTCGAGCGGCCACAATATATGCTCCGATCTGCACAGGGGCGGACAGAAATCGGCCCAGCGCCTAGGGCTAGCTAAAGGAGATAATGGGCCATCTGCACTGGGCCTTAGTAGCTACAGTAGATACAGTATGGAGAATTCGGCCCAGCGCCTAGGGCCATGGCCCGGGTGGCCCTAGGCGGCTGTTCGCCACTGGATCTGCACCCGCACGCCCTGAAGAATCGGTGCAGGTACGATGCCCAACTTTGCTAGGCCGATCGCTTGCTCCTGTGCCGCCCGCAAGAATCGGTACGACTCTAGTTGTTTGTCCTCACATTAACACCAACAAAATTAGCTTCCTAGACATCTATACACAATTACACATGCATGTACTATGCGCAAGGGAATTTAAATTGAACTTGCCTTGTACGTACACGACGTACTCCTAATAATGCAGTACGGCATCACCCACGTGTTGGGAATATGCCCAAGAGACAACTGGATTCGATCCATTAGTCTTAATGGGCCACAAATGTTGTAAAGCCCATTATCAGTGGAAAGGGGCTGCTTTATTTATTAGTCCCATATTGCTAATGGAATATGGTGTGGAGAATTTCATCCTAATAAATAGAGACCAAACCCCTCCTGAGAAAGACACGACTTCCAAGCAATAGTTGCTTTTCTCCCCATCGTGCTCGCGGACCTAGCAGTCCGGCGCGTGACGTTTCAATCCTTGTACGTGTGGATACCTCGGAGGTGCTGCGCTTGGAGCACAAGGACGGATCGCACGTGCAGGACCAGACGGACGTAAGCAACTGCACTGCCTGCCACTTCGACGCGTTCGTCTACATCGAGACGGCTTCCGCTGCAACTGCGCGTCTAGTTGTAACGATCCGTGATCTATAACTGCTGCTGTTCCTTTTATGGGTGAACGAGTTTTGTGTGTGCTAGCGTAGCCCTCCCTCGTTTCCCTACACCACGTGCATACTCCCTCCGTATCACAATTAGATGACGTTATAGATTCGGATGCTAGCATATAAGATATGCTTGGTTGTAGATTGGTCTCTGATCAGTTCGTGATCTCCACTATGATGGTAGTGTAACGAATTACTCCTACCGGTCGGAATTCCGCCACCGGAGTTAAGTGATACACACAAACCCAGTCATGGTGAGATATAGACCAATTGGATTGGTCGAATTGAACTTAGATCAATGACCGCGTCGCATGTCGATATACGACTATGTTGACTAGGATTCACTATGATGGTGGTGTAACGAATTACTCCTACCGGTCGGAATTCCGCCACCGGAGTTAAGTGATACACGTAAACCCAGGCATGGTGAAATATAGACCAATGTGATTGGTCAGATAGAATTTAGGTAAATCGCAGGTCCGCTCAGGAACGGCGGACGGTCCGCGAGAGAGCGGCGGACGGTCCGTAAATTCGGTCAAGAATCTTACAGAGACGTTGTCTAGCGTTCCAGAGGGTCGGACGGTCCGCCAGAGCAGGTCGGACAGTCCGCGGAGCGGATCGGACAGTCCGGGAGAAACGGCGGACGGTCCGCGCAAGAACGGCGGACGGTCCACAAGAGAGCGGCGGACGGTCCGCAAATTCAGTCGGAATTTTGACAGAAGCGTTTTTCCAGCGTTCCAGAGGGTCGGACGGTTCGCCAGAGCAGGTCGGACAGTCCGCAAGGAAACGACGGACGGTCCGCAGGGAACGTCGGACGGTCCGGCGAAATTAAAATTTTGAAAACGATCCCTTTAAAATTGTTTAAGTTCTAAATGTCCTCCCAACTAAATCTTGCACCATCACATGTCTTGTACAATTAGTGGTGGGTCTATGAAATTAGGGTGCCACTAGTTTTCCTTGACTAGATGGGTTTGTATCGGATACTTACTTGCATAAAGAGATGGTTAACTTAAACAAGGTCATCTTAACGGTTAAGGACCTTGGGACATAAAGGTTGGACACCGAGACATAGAGATGTCAACCAACAACAGGAGTCATATATGATATGATTAGCAAGAGTTGCTTACCAATCTACCATGTCTTCTAGCGGTGATGCTAAAGCTCACTAGTCGACTTGTTAGTTGTGGATCCTGAATCACTAAGTATCAATGGAGGGATATTGATTTTAGTGGGAGTAAATTCCGTTAAATTGTTTAATGTATTTTATTCTGTCATAGATATGTTGTCTTAGTATTTTGCATTATTTTCTGTTGTAGATCAATGGCACCTAGCACACCGTTTTCTTTGCGTTCGGTCCTTGAGAAGGATAAGTTGAATGGAACAAATTATACGGATTGGATCCGAAACCTTAGAATTGTTCTCAGGGCTGAGAAAAAGGAAAATGTTCTAGACACACCATTACCAGATGAGCCTAATGATAACGCAACTGTTGCTGAGAAACTTGCTTACAAGAAGGCATGTGATGTCAATCTTGAAGTGAGTTGCCTTATGCTTGCTTGCATGGAACCTGATCTGCAGATGCAGTTTGAGACAAACCATGAGGCGCACGATATGATCGAGGCGCTTAAGGACATGTTCCAAACTCAGGCCAGGACTGAAAGGTTCAATGTCTCAAAGGCCTTTGTGGAAACCAAGCTAGCAGAAGGCGCAGCTGTAGGGCCGCATGTGATCAAGATGGTTGGTTACTCCCAGAGGTTGGAGAAGCTAGGCTTCCCACTTGGCCCAGAGTTAGCCACTGATTTTATTCTAGCATCACTTCCGCCTAGCTTTGGGAACTTCATATCGAACTACCATATGCATGGGGCGGAGAAGGGATTGAATGAGTTGTGTGGCATGCTCAAGACAGCAGAGGCTGACATCAAGAAAAGCGCTAGCAGCAGCCATGTGATGGCCATCCAAAACAGGCCTAACTTCAAGAAGAAGGGCAAATCTTGGAAGAAGAAGGGCAAGGCTAAAGATATGATCTCTCAGCCAAGCTCATCGCCCCAGACTGAGTCTGGACAAGCTGCAGAAAAGAAGGAGTGCTTTTATTGTAAGGAAATTGGTCACTGGAAGAGGAATTGTAAGAAGTACCTGGCTTTTCTGAAGAATGGCGGTAGTAAGAGTACTTCCGCATCAGGTACACTTGGCATTAATATTACAGATATTTTTCTCGCTGAATCTTCTATTAATTCCTGGGTATTTGATACCGGATCGGTTGCTCATATTTGCAATTCGATGCAGGGATTAGTAAGAAGTAGAAGCATGGGAAGAGGCGAAGTTGATTTCCGCGTGGGCAATAATGCAAGAGTTGCTGCTTTGACCGTCGGAACGATGCAACTCCACCTTCCGTCAGGATTTATCATGGAATTGAATAATTGTTATTTTGTTCCTAGTTTGAGTCGAAACATTGTATCTCCCTCATGTTTGATGAAGGATGGTTATACATTCACGAGTAAAGACAATGGTTGTATGATATCAAAGAATGGCATGTTTGTGGCTCTTGCATCCATTGTGAATGGGTTGTTCATTTTAAATCTTGATGATTCACCTATATGTAATATAATTACTAAAAAGCCTTGGCTAGATGATTTGAATCCTACCTGTATGTGGCATTGTCGTTTGGGTCATATAAGTGAGAAGCGCATGAAGAAGCTCCATTCTGATGGACTTTTAACTTCGTTTGATTTTGAATCATACGAGACGTGCGAAGCTTGTTTGCTAGGCAAGATGACCAAGGCACCTTTCACAGGTTTTCCTGAGAGGGCGCAAGACTTGTTGGAACTCATACATACTGATGTATGTGGACCAATGAGCACGACAGCTCGAGGTGGATTTCAATACTTCATAACTTTCACTGATGATTTTAGTAGATATGGCTATGTCTACTTAATGAAGCACAAGTCAGAGACTTTTGAAAGGTTCAAAGAGTTTCAGAATGAAGTTGAAAATCAGCGTGGTAAGAAAATTAAAGCCTTGCGATCAGATCGTGGAGGCGAGTATTTGAGCCATGAGTTTAGCACTCATCTAAAGAGTTGCGGAATTGTTCCACAGCTAACGCCACCTGGAACACCTCAGAGGAACGGTGTGTCCGAGCGACGTAATCGAACCTTGTTAGACATGGTGCGATCAATGATGAGCCAGTCAGACCTACCGTTATCATTTTGGGGTTACGCTCTAGAAACAGCAGCTTTCACACTAAATAGGGTACCATCTAAGTACGTGGAGAAGACACCATATGAGATATGGACTGGCAAGACTCTCAGTTTGTCTTTTCTGAAAATTTGGGGTTGTGAGGCATATGTCAAGCGACTTCAGTCGGACAAGCTTACACCAAAATCGGACAAGTGCATATTCGTGGGATATCCAAAGGAAACAATTGGATATTATTTCTACAACCGATCAGAGGGCAAAGTGTTTGTCGCTAGGAACGATGTTTTCTTGGAGAAAGAGTTTCTCAAAAGCGAGAAAAGTAGACAAAAGGTGTATCTTGAAGAAATTCGAGATGAGCCTATGAGGCAAGACTTTACGAGTGATGCTAATGTAGCAGAACAAGTTGAGGCACCTGTGGTAAGAGAAGAACCGCCACAACCACGAAGGTCGGAAAGGCCACATCGTGCTACACAGAAAATGAATCTCCTAGTTACGGGAGAGCGCGACATATTGTTGATGGACAACGATGAGCCTAGGACCTATGCGGAAGCTATGATGGACCCAGATTCCGAGAAATGGCAAAGTGCCATGAGATCTGAGATAGATTCCATGGGGCAAAATCAAGTTTGGAACTTGGTTGACCCGCCTGATGGTGTAAGACCCATCGAGTGCAAATGGATCTTTAAGAGAAAAAGAGATGTAGACGGAAATGTTAACGTCTACAAAGCACGACTTGTTGCAAAAGGTTTTCGACAAGTTCAAGGAGTTGACTACGATGAGACATTCTCTCCAGTAGCGATGCTTAAATCTATCCGGATCATTCTAGCAGTAGCTGCGTATTTCGATTATGAGATATGGCAAATGGATGTCAAAACAGCTTTCCTCAATGGGAACCTAGAGGAGGATGTATACATGATACAACCCGAAGGTTTTGGCGATCCAACTAATGCTGAAAAAATATGCAAACTTCAGAAATCAATCTATGGATTAAAGCAAGCATCTCGGAGTTGGAACCTTCGTTTTGATGAGGTAGTCAAAGGGTTTGACTTTCGACAGAATGAAGAAGAAGCTTGTGTTTACAAGAAGGAAAGTGGGAGCTCTGTTGTATTTCTAATCTTGTATGTAGATGGCATATTGTTGATTGGGAATGATATTCCTATGCTAGAATCCGTTAAGACTTCGCTGAAAAATAGTTTTTCTATGAAGGACTTAGGGGAAGCTGCATGCATTCTGGGCATAAGGATCTATAGGGATAGATCAAGAAGGCTTATAGGATTAAGTCAAGATACCTATATTGACAAGGTGCTGAATCGGTTCAGCATGGAACAGTCCAAGAAAGGGTTCTTGCCTGTGTCACATGGCGTACACCTCAGCAAGACTCAGTGTCCTACGACGACTGATGAGCGGGAGCGCATGAGTAAGGTCCCTTATGCTTCAGCAATTGGATCCATCATGTACGCCATGATAAGTACTCGTCCAGATGTCTCATATGCTCTAAGTGTTACGAGCAGACACCAGTCTAATCCAGGTGAAAGTCACTGGACAGCGGTGAAAAAACATTCTTAAGTACTTTAGAAGGACTAAAGATGTGTTCCTAGTCTATGGAGATGAGGAAGAGCTCATTGTAAAGGGTTACACTGATGCTAGTTTCCAAACTGATCCAGACGATTCAAAGTCGCAATCAGGATTTGTGTTCACAATAAACGGTGGTGCTGTAAGCTGGAAAAGTTCTAAGCAAGATACTGTGGCTGATTCTACAACGGAAGCAGAGTACATCGCAGCTTCAGAAGCGGCAAAGGAAGGTGTTTGGATGAGAAAGTTTCTCATTGAGCTTGGTGTGTTTCCCAATGCATCTAGCCCATTGGAACTCTACTGTGACAACAATGGGGCAATTGCACAGGCTAAGGAGCTGAGGAATCACCAGAAAAACAAACATGTACTGCGGAAGTTTCACCTCATTCGAGAGTTCGTTAAACGTGGTGAGATAAAGATATGCAAAATACATACGGATTTGAATATTGCTGATCCTTTGACAAAGGTTCTTCCACGGCCTAAACATGAATCACACACAAGAGCTATGGGTATTAGATATCATTTAGATTAGCTCTAGTGTGAGTGGACAATGTTTTGTATCTATGACATATTGTTTATTTATTGAATATCCATGAAAGGCAACTTGTATATGATTAGCAATTATGTGAATTGTTTGTCAAACTCTATACTTGTATGGTTATTCAAAAGGATTGTCCCTAATTTGATTAGCACATGTATTAGTTGATGACTATGTTTCGCAAGTCATGGACATGGAGATGTCAAACTAATAATGTGGGCACATGTATGACATGGGGCTGGACTGACCCAGTTTGAGACTTGTTTATCTCTTCTTCACAACGCGTATGCTTTGTCCTTAGACCTGAGATTGTCATATGTACTCAAGATGTGAATTGACCTACTTAGGGACTACCAAACGCTGCTCCGTAACTGGGTAGTTATAAAGGTGGTTTTCGGGTTTGTCAGGAAGCATGCTGTGAGGCATGGTCAATCAAGATGGGATTTGCCCCTCTCTATACGAGAGAGATATCTCTGGGCCCCTCGAGTGATCGGATCAAGAAATGCATGGCCGTGCTAGGTTAAGTGTTAATCTCTTGAAGAATTCGACTCACAGATTCGAGAAAGGGAGGTCTTACTTGGAGTTAGACCAAATATCGTGAGGCAAAGGGAATAGCTTGTACATGATGTTGTGGTGGTTCGTCTGATATGATCTTTACGTATTCATGGGAGTTGACACGTCTTGCTAGAGGCCGCTATCAACTATTGGAACGAGTAGGAGTACTCGAACCATGTCTATGTATACGTGAACCCAGAGGGTCACACACTTAAGAGGTTTGGAACACTGAAAAACTTGCTTATGAGATTGTCTCTAGTGCAAGTGGGAGATTGTTGGGAATATGCCCAAGAGACAACTGGATTCGATCCATTAGTCTTAATGGGCCACAAATGTTGTAAAGCCCATTATCAGGGGAAAGGGGGTGCTTTATTTATTAGTCCCATATTGCTAATGGAATATGGTGTGGAGAATTTCATCCTAATAAATAGAGACCAAACCCCTCCTGAGAAAGACACGACTTCCAAGCAATAGTTGCTTTTCTCCCCATCGTGCTCGCGGACCTAGCAGTCCGGCGCGTGACGTTTCAATCCTTGTACGTGTGGATACCTCGGAGGTGCTGCGCTTGGAGCACAAGGACGGATCGCACGTGCAGGACCAGACGGACGTAAGCAACTGCACTGCCTGCCACTTCGACGCGTTCGTCTACCTCGAGACGGCTTCCGCTGCAACTGCGCGTCTAGTGGTAACGATCCGTGATCTATAACTGCTGCTGTTCCTTTTATGGGTGAACGAGTTTTGTGTGTGCTAGCGTAGCCCTCCCTCGTTTCCCTACACCACGTGCATACTCCCTCCGTATCACAATTAGATGACGTTTAGGACAGCGACACGATCTCCAAATCACAACTTTGACTCCTATTTTCTATAGAAAATATTTATTAGAAAGTTATATATGTGTACTTTTATGAAAGTAATTTTCAAGACAAATCTATTGATATATATATGATTTTTACATTTCTAAACTCAACGGCTTAAAAGTTATTCATGATTTATATTCTCAAGGTTTGACCTAAACCTTGTTCAAAACGTCATCTGATTGTGATACGGAGGGAGTATATAAACAACTGCCTTCTGTACGAGTTCGTATGCGGCACTAGCGAATCAATTCTAAAACCTTTCCAACGTGATTTATTCCAATATAGGAAATGGAGACAGCAGGAATTCAGATGCAAATGTTGTCACTCCATTTGTCCAACCAATGTTTCGCAAATCTGCGAAGTAGAGAAATTCTATTGTTTCTACTCGCTAAACAGGCTCCGTATTGATGAGTGGAGCTGACATAGAATAGCGAGAAGTGTATAGGCAGACAGGTAATGTAGGGGAGGCGCCGGGCCGGGATGGAGTTCAATCGAGTTATTGTACATTTTTTACCGGCCGGCACAATTGCTAACTGTCCAGTGCCGAGATGGAGGGAAATGATCTTGACTCTGATAATTATTATATGTTCAAAATTAAGATTTCGGCCACGATGCTCTTCTCTTAGTCACGTATATGTTGCCAGACTTCACTTTGAGCGGGTAGACAATTAGTATTCATGATTTCTCTGCATGGAATAAATTATCATATTTTTGTCTTTCAGTATGCAACTAGTACTTTTCACGAACTTCGTCCCAGTAGCGGAGCATATCGGTTATTTGTATGAATCTGCCTTAGCTAACCACGTAACTACTCTGGTTTAAGAGTCACACAACTTTCTAGAAAATCCGGAGCAAAACTCTTGTTTATTTGGTAGGCAACTCTAGATTTAATTCCACAGTCTGAACATGGTTGGTGAATCATTTGTTATGTTGTATGCGATGTCACAATGCATCGTAAATGGCAGGCATATGTCTGTAGTCTGTTCATATATTACTCTGTTCCTCTAGTTACCATGCAAACAAGATAAGCTCTTTCACAGAAGAATTGGAGAGCCGGCAAAGCGAAGAATGTGAATGGAACCAATGAGTGCAAAGCTGTTGTTAACATCCAGTGGGGAAAGGAGGCACCAGGAATTTGGGGGCCCAACAGAATTGGATGCGATGTGTACTACGCGTTGCCTTCAAGATTTATACGTGCCGGGAGACTTTGAGAAAGTAGGCTTCATTGTTTCACCAAACATTACGGTAGAGTACGTAGGAAAGGGAGGCACAGGGAATCAAAGCTCAACCAGAGAGAGCAGGAACCATGAGGGTAGTGCTTAGCTTGTTCCTGGTAAAAAGAATATAGTGACAGCTGAGTGCGAAACAGGAGAGACACCACGTTGGCCCATGGTGGTGGGTCCAAATTATATCTTCCTCGTCACTAATTGCTTGTTCTCCTTAGGCCGAGAGATGTGCATCAGACTTGGAGATGGCAATGCCTCTGCATTCGCCCTCGACCTGAGAGACAATAATCACGCTCGTCGTCGTCCAACAGAAACAAGGCCAAGCAAACCGCTGCCCTCTGTGTCGCAGGCTAACTGCAGCTCCAGCTAGCATGAAAACTAAGCTTGCGGGGCTAGTGTAAAGATAACTAGGGATCAGATGCAGCCAAATTAATGTCAAGTTTCGGATCCATTGTTGGTGTACTAGATCTCTGTTTTAGTTTACTCCCAATTCTTTCAACTTGTTGGCATCTGGTTTTAGTCATACGTATTCGTACCGGGCCAAAAGAGAGCGCGCACAACGTGGCCTGCTGACCTCAATCGGCTATATATAGAACATCCCCCATGCCGCCGGATTTATGTGCCAGGTTGTTCAATAGAAACGTCTCGTTAGACATGTTGACTACGTTCGGGAAACAATATGTATGAATGTTTTTGTCTCCACAAAAGTGAACTTCAGCCTCAGTTTTGTCTTGCCACTTTTTTTTGAGAAAAGCTGCTTTCATTCATTCATTCGTATGGTTACAATCATCCTGCAGTAGTGGCACTAGAAAGCTAGGAGGGTCATTCGCCTAAACCTCAAAAACAGAAGAAGCAGCAAATTTAACAGTTTTGTCTTGCCACTCGCTACATAGGTAAAACACTCCTCTGCATATCGGATGCCTTTGCCAAAAAATAATTACACTACGATAATACGTCAAAAGGCATTTTTTAATGACGGTTTACGACTAAGCTCTCACTCAGCACCCAGTTTTTAATCCAATATGGTGCGTGCTTAAGTAACAGTAAAAATGAACTGATGATGAAAATGATTATCACTGTCAATTCAAATGAACCGAGACTAATAGTGGTGGAAAAAATTCATCATGTGTAGTTTTTGCGGTCTCAGTAACAGTGCAATAAAACTCCCCACTCACACTGGTCTTATCTCCTCCACTAATGTTTGTCAAGCTTCCACGTGAATTATTCCTAATATCTACCAGTCCTATTAGCATGTTATCCCCTTCCTCTGCTTTTGTTCATGCAGCATCATAAATATAGAACACTATGTATGTCGTCAAGTATGTGACATGTCCACCAGTATATTAGGTCCTTGTAATTTAAAACATAAATTATTCATCAACATTTTTTATCTGTGAAAAGTATTTTTTCTCTCCATCCCAAAATAAGTGCACTTCCAGCATAAATAGTGCATTTTAAGCCTATAGATCAGCGAGGTGGGTAGTATCTAACTAAAAAGCAACATCCGCACCAGGAATGGTTCAAATAATATTTGTAGGAGTGGACTCTGCACCCGCTCCCCCACTGCCACACCTAAAAATAATTGATAACAGGAGTGGGCACTGAGCTGCAACCACAAATGCCATTTGCAGGGGTTGTCGGCCGCCTCGTCCGCACCCACAAATGTCATTTACAGGGTCGGGTGGCGCCCTCGACCGGCAACCCGCATCAGCAAATAGTATTCCTACCCGCCTTCAACCTTGCCCCGCCTATACAGATACCTCTCACCCTCCAAAAATTCAAAATTTCAAAATCCTACCCGCTCCATAGATAATCTCCCGCACGTCTCAAGGAGGAAGAAGATGTTTCCTGCATTTTATGTTGCATTTTCACGGATGGATGGAATTTTGGGCTGCCCTTAAAATCAATTTTCAGGGACCGGTGGTCGTTGACCCAACCCTTGAAATATATTTCCAAGGGGGTGGCCTTACGCGCCATCCCCGAAAATAGCTCTCATTTTCAAGGGCGGTGTATGGCCTTAACTACTCTTGGAAATGACCGTTTCATGCACGAGCTGCTCCTCTAAATGAGGGCCCTCTTGGAAATGAGGGCATTTTCAAGAGCGGCTTGCAAGGCCACCTACCGAGGATCGAGTCAGTTGGTACAGTGCAATGTTCGATCGACGGGCGCGGTTTCTGTTTTCGTCCGCCCCTAGAATAAAATGACCCTGCACCAAAAAATACTTTCTGTAGCAGTGTCATACGGTGAAGTGCATGGAATTAACCAAATGATTAATTGACACTACTTTACTGGTTCCACTACTTGCACATTTATTCAAGATCGAAGAAAATATAATATTTTCCAATCACAACTACCATGAGTAACTAGGGATAACAAGGCCATTTTTTAAATTACCAATCCGTCTCATATTTGCCAGAAGTGCACTTATTTTGGTACAGTGAGAGTACATAGTTAGATTGTTATATGCATCACTATGGACTTCGTCTATAGATGGTTTAATGTCAAAAGGCAAACTATAGCACCATAAAATTATTAGCAGAGATTTTATAATGTAGAGATCTCACCGCACCACTTTATCATTGCACAACCTTGATAAACTAACCGATATGATATAAATCAGAACTCCCATTTATATAAAGCCACTCACATACTCATCTAGCATGGAGAAAAAGAAAAGAATAGAAGAGCCCCCAAATAGTTGCATCGATGTCAGCGGTAGACTGGTACGTGTGGTCTAAGTTCATTGGGAAGGGGAACCACCAGCAATTCATGTTCAAGTGCTAATGAGAGAGATTGGGCCAGGTGCAACAGGCTCACCTTCAAGTGTTCTCGATCTTAGCGCCAAGCAGTCACAGGTTGCTAGCAAGGCTGCCGACGATCCTCATAGACATGTCATCCATGCTCTCGCCCTCCATGAATGCAATGTTGTTGAAGTCTCGCCGCAGCTTCTGCGCGTTCGCGACACACACGTGCTCGACACCCATGTGCATGACCTTGATGGCCTCCCACGCCTCTCGCGTCGAGTCCTTCTTGCGACCATGCTCAGCATTTGGGTCGGTACTGAGCAAGCGTTGGTCGCGAGCGCCTGCTGATCCTCATTGTACTCCACCTTACCAGGGTCAATCGCACCCTATAGGTCCTGAGCCTGCAGGTTAATGCACATCATCACTACCCACTACAGATAGTTAGTCTTCAAGAGCATGGGTACGGCACTGACATCGGTGACTCCTTCACCATGCGATGAACCATAATGAGAAGCTTCCCCTATGAGCGTACATGGCCGCGCCCGCGTTGGCTTGGCGGCGATGGCGATCGTTCGTGCCATCTAGGCATAGGTGGTGTGCTTCCTCGCCATGGGGGCATTCGCAACGCCATCAGATGCGTGGAAACGAACATGGCTCTGATACCACTATGGAGCTGACTCTAATAGGCCAAATAGGAGCTGGTCAAGCTGAAACTCGAGTCTCGTTGGGTAGACTTCGACACGCAAATGCAAGAACGCAAGAACACAAGAATGATTTGATGCTGCAAAACAACCAACAGTTTTCTGTACTCCCTTTTATTCTGGTTACAACATATGCACCCGGCCATTTCGCCCACGAACAAGCGAGGGGTCCGTGCGCGGCTCACGCAAGATGTCGCATGGCCCGTCGACTCAACGTGGCCATGCGAGAGACTCGACATTCCTCCAACAAACGAGGCTGCCCACTAACTACTATCTTGAGAGAAGACGATGAACTAATAAACTAACTGACACATATGAACAAAACTAGATTACGCTAACAAAATACACAATAGCCGTTTTTTGAAATTTGTGCGTTTAATTAATCAAAATGGTTTCGTTCATGTTGTTCTTCAAGGTATCAGCAGGTTTCAGGTCAATCTCCATTCGAATTTGACCTTGGAAGAAAGGCTTAGCTACCCCAGATTTAACCACATATATATGTCTACCTAGCTACAACATAAACACATCTTAAACATCTACCATGTTTAATTGTATGGTTGGTGGACTGGCCTATTCTTTATTATGTTAAAAGCATACTATACTTCATGTTACAAAGTTGTCCAAAGGCCATTATCTGAAAATTTTAGACAGCATAATGGAAAGGGGTGGGAATTAGAAGTATCATTATCTCCTATAGAGAAGTATCTTCAACTCCTCTAAGCCCTTGTTTAGATGCAAAATTTTCACCCCAAATTTGGCCCCTTCAGCGCATGCGCCACTGTAGCATTTCGTTTGTATTTGTGAAAAATTGTCCAAAAATTGATTCATTAGGCTCAAAATGTTCGTCTCGCAGAGTACAACAAAACTGTGCAATTAGTTTTTGATTTCATCTATATTTAGTACTCTATGCATGTGCCGACATTTTGATGTGATGAGAATTTTCTTTTTGTATAGTGAACTTTAGGGGTGGAATTTGGGATCTAAACAAGGCCTAAGAAGAAAACAGTAAACTCTCACTAGATGATTTTTTTGCTATTTACACAAACGAACATGACAACACAAGAACACAAAAAAATTTTAGGCTGCCACTTAGACTTTTTTCACTCAATTTCTCAGGTTAGTACAACCTCCTATTATATGCCCTTGTTTTTATAGACGGCCCACTAAAAAACCCAACATAAACTAGACTTGAGCATCGTCTCCCAATAAATATTTTTCAATAATGTACTAGCTAATAGAGATGTTTTAATTATTCTTTAATAGTTATAGAGGAAGTTGCTTTTGCAGTTTCTCAATAATCTAATCCGGAGTAAACTCATATTTATTTTTGTAAGTAACGCTAGATTTAATTCCACTGTCTGAACATGGTTGGTGAATCACTTATTATGTTGTTGCAATGTCACAATGCATCTCACGGGTCATAAATGGCAGGCATATGTCTGCAGTCTGTTCATATATTACTCTGTCCCTCTAGTTACCATGCAAACAAGATAAGGAGCTCAACTCTTTCACAGAAGACTTGGAGAGCCGGCAAAGCGAAGAATGTGAATGGAACCAACCTGTACAAAGCTGTTGTTAACATCCAGTAGAGAAAGGAGGCACCAGGAATTTGGGGCCAACAGAATTGAGGGCACTGCTAATCCAGTTGGAAAGGCAGTCAACATTATCTGCGGTCCACATACTCCTAGAACTAAACAAACCCGGCCTAATGCTTGAATCAAGCTAGGTCCCTGGGTATCATTCAGCACGCAAGGAAGGTCCAAAGCTCTGTGTTGAGGCCACCAAGGTCTAAACTTGTGCATTGGTGAGGCTGATCCTGCCTGATGGAGCGCACACATTAATCCTAAAATAACAAAAGAAAAAAAACTAAGAATGAGAAACATACGTGCAGTTAATCTTATTGCGTCCGAGTACTATGTAGGTGCCAGAAAAGGTATGAAGTTATCAATAAGAGCAGTATTCCTTCAGTCACCCTTCATACAAAAATTGGAAAGAAAAGAAACAGACACCTTCCTCTCATCAGTCACTGATCTCTGCTTCCTTCTTCCATGGAATCCAATGCTTGGCTGCTGGTTCTCAGCTCAGTTGTTGCAAAAAGATCAACTGATGGTTGTTGATGGTGCATATTGGAGTTTGTTGTTGATTGTATCTGTTGGCTTTCACCCTCACGGCGGCGAATATGCTCAAGATATGCATGAGGCCAAAATCCTATAATTCAACATTTAATTAAATAACCTTAGCAATTTAAAGGTTCGATAAATATAATGCACCAATATTTTTTAGTGCAGGTCCTAAAGCCCGCTTTGGCAGTTGATTAATCCAGACAGTGGAAACATATTAATTGTTTTTTCCTTAAAAAGAAACAATTGTATCCTATTCTAATATGTTCATCTATGCACCATACCATGTTCACTGAAGGGAAGTTGAAAGAACTGAAGGTAGCAAAATGAAGCAACCACCAATCCTGCAGAGTTGTGCAAAGCAGAGTTAATGGCTGTGCAATCTTTAGGAATCGTAAGAGTTACAGTAGATGGAGAGTAACTGAACTGAACTTGATACCTACCAAGAATTCCACCGGCAAAAACATCCTGCCAGTGGTGCCAGTAGTCACTCACTCTCGATACCGCAACCATGGATGCAAGAAACAGAGGAAGAAGAACGATGCAGAGCTTGGCAACATGGCCTCTCCGATCGAAAACCTTGATTTTTCCAGCCAGGTACCAGGACAGAAATCCAAGCCCAGCAAAAGAACCTGCAAGAGTACGAGAAAAACAACTAGCCATTCTATAAGAGGGAGCATTGGGGGAACTGGATAGACCATGCCAAAAAAGTGGCAAACTGCATTCAGAGAAGGGCTTTCAGAATTTTAGCCGACCACTTACCTGAAGAATGCCCACTTGGGAAGCTCTTGTACCCCTCTTTGATTACGCCCGGATTTCCGTGGCATATAACATCTCCGGTGATGTTGTTGTACTTCTAAAATCGAGTGTTCAGGTAAATCATTAGTCAGAGATACAGGTGAGAGGTCTTTTATGGTGCCTTGTACCACCACTTAGTAGTATATAGTATAGAGAAAAATTAAATAAGGATAATTTAGTAATTAGAGTTGATTTTATATTTTCTCGGCGTGAAAGCCGCCGCCTGCCTCATCCCCGCACGATGGTTCCGCCGCTCTTCTCGCGGTTGTTTGTTTGCCCGTATGTCCTTCCGGTGCTGTCCGGCCTTGGATACGGGTTGCCGCCGGCGGCTTCCTCTATCACTTTCTTACGTGCGGCGTGTGAGGCTGGCCGTCACACCATCCGGCGACCGCCCGTCCCTCCTGCCTTTCAGGCTCTGTGCGCATCACGCGAGCCGGGCCTCGGCGTGGGCGTAGAAAGACTGGACGCCGCTGGGTTGAGTTATCCATGAAGTATACCTGCTACTGGGTGTTTTAAAATCTGATTGAAAGAAAAACATGTGTACTGCAGCTGGATTGGAATAGCGATTTTGATAACTGACTTTGATCATTGTGTTTGCATAATGTGGATGAAGGATGGATGTTGCAATTTTCGTCCTAGTGGAAAATATTCGTTAAATGTAGTTAGGATATAGTATTTTGTGTGTCAATAGTTAGTACCAACTTAATGTAACGTGGATTTATATATTCTAGGTGGTTCTGAAAGACAGTTGTTGGCTGAGTGTTCTAAGCATAAGCAAAATATTCACTTATGACATTTGGATGTTATATATGGAGCCTTCATTTCTGATGGTTTGACTTTCCAGATTTTTTTTGTGTGTACTGAATCCATAAAGACTACTTTTAATCATAGAGATCATATTTAGCATGATTGCATCAATAATTTGATAAGCTCTTCCGTTCATGTTGAAATTGTGTCTATATGATTATGGCTCACCTCCATTTCTATTCTGTTAATCTTCAGTGAGCTTGTAGTATCTCCTGATTCTGAACTTGGAGTAGCATGTGAGGTCGTGTTGTACTTGGCCGGCGTCTTCAGTAACCTCCTGGGCGTCAACCTCGCCGCCGATGGGTGACACCCCCGTGTAGTCGATGCGTACTTGTTGTGCCTCAGCTTGCCGCGCGTGGGCGCGCGCCTGCACCTGCTGTAGCGGCGTCTGCCGTGCGCCGTTGGCAGGCAGCAAAGACTCCAACGCCAACAGCCCCGACGAGGTCGACCTCGTCGGCATCCAACCACGTTCCTACGAACACCGCCGCAAGGGCCGCCAGGTTAAAGTTTCCGGCCGCCGCCACCCCTGCCTGCCACGGCGGAGGGAAGCACCAGGCCCGCGTCGATGTCAGCGCTCCCTGAGCCGGAAGCGGCTGATAATACGGATATGGATGTTTAAATTACACTCATGCCACTTATTTTTATTCCAATAATACCCAATACTATCTATACTACTTATGCTATACTACCCATACCACTGGTCAAGATTATAGTGGTATACAATTATTTTCAACCGTTGGATATTTGTATACTAGTCCTTTAAATTAGTAGTATACTAGTCTATCAACCCGTGCAACTGCACGGGCTAGCAATTTTAAAATATAATAAACACTTTCTTCGTCCACAAATATAATTGATTTTGGTGTATAAATTTTATCTATAAATATTATGATTTAACATATCTCATTACCGTGTAGGCTACCATTTAATGCAGTGGTTTGTGCCAATCAATCTTGATTAAACTGTCCTATTAATCACAAAACCCATTAGTACTTGTAGAGGGGAGAATGGTAGTAGAATATTTGAATTACTTGACTTAATATTGAAGGTGTAGTATTATAAGGAAAACCCATCACATATGTCTATTTTATACAACTCTAATTATACCATTTGTTAAATATAAGTGAAGTGCCCAAATAATTTGAGCCATATATGTGATCTATATTAGCACCATTTGTATGTGAAAAAATAACCGTTTATAGGAAATGCGCTTCTATAATCTTATGGATAGGAAAATGGTGTCTGAGATATTGAAAATATATACCATGTGTACTATTTGGCTACATATGTTCAAATAAACACATGGTATATGAGATTATACATATAAATGTCATAATTACATGGGCATTAAGGTTTATATATATATGCCCTTTCTTTTAATTAAAGTCCATTTCTAATTAGAAAATGCTCTATCAAAGCCTATATGTCTCTTACCTTCTTCCTAGATACCTCATTTCTCCTTTTTTTTAACACACTATAGGGTATTTTCTGGTGCTATCTACATTTATCTCTAATTTGGAAGATACGAATTTTATTTGCCTCCCTTCTTTTCCCCATTTAGATTTCACATCTGCATGTGTTCTCATCACAATAAAAAAATATTATTTAGTGCTTATAACCAATAATAAGCTTATCGTAGGTTGTATTGAGTTATGCATCACATCTTTATTCAAGTATCCATGTTTAGCTCCTTTGACTTGTTTTTAGTTTTTTAAAATGTTTGTGAAAAACTGATCGTTCACTATCGCTGCTCCCATGCAATTTAAGTTTAAAAAAATGTGGATAGAAAGGAGCTAGAATGAATAGAGAATTACATACGGAGAGGCGGTAGGATCTTCAATTTGCACCTGTTCTGGGATCAACTCGCCAGACTCCTAAAATCAAGAGTTCATCAATGTATCTGCTATGATCGAGATCATGTCAACTGCACCAGCTGCCTTTGTCATCTTCTATGCCCATCAACGTTGAATCGTCGTAGACATAAAATTAATTAAATCCTGTCACTTTGGTGGCGTCAAATTAGTTTTAATCGGCCACCGGTACATGTGTCATCAACTCATATCGATTATCGTGTCAAGCTTTGAAGGAGCATTGAATAGATTAAAAATCAGACCTTGATCATGTACTGTTTCTCTAACAATCAGCATGTCTGCTTCCTGATGCCACGCTCCAGATGAACGGCAGCTGGCTAGCCTCTTCTGGACATTACTGTTGGCTTCACGCTTTCCTACCGCGCCATCTGATCCACCGCTCATGTTGCGGCCTCTCTCGCGGCGCATCATCACAGGCCTATGGATAACACCCCCGCTCGCGGCCTGCTCCCTCCATGGATGGCGCTTGCCCGGGCTCTTGCTTACAACAGACGTACGTCCTGGATCACGCTACAGGCTGCCGCTGCTTTGGTGATCATCAAGGAAACCGCTAGGGTTTAGAAAAGTCACGGGCGTAACAGATGAGATTAGAGGAGCACAACCTCGTAGATAATTTTAGAATGGCAGGTGGGTAATTTAGTTATAAATTTAGGGGTTACTTTACAACCTTTTTATAATGGCATATGTGGGTAATTTTAGAGAACATGATAAATCTAAGGGCTATGATGATTTGAATCTATCAAATACACGGCCGGATGTTTCTGATTATTGTGAGAATTTATAGGATTTATCTTTTTTTCTAGCGCGTCTTGTGTGGATTAACGTGGAGGCTTCAAAAGGAGCCTCCAATTGGTAATCACAATTGATATGGTCCAAGGCACTTTGACACAAGAACAAATTAAAGTATTCATCAGAACATTTGCCACTACAACAAAATGAAAAGTTCATCTGAACACTTGACACTACAACAAAATTGCTTGTTGCTGCCGCACTGCTTCTTGGGGGAGAGCTGGAGAGTATATAAATGTAGAAATTGGAAACTTTTGGCTCTCATGCTGGCGACGACCATAAACCCTGCCGGAAGCCAGCCTGGTGGCTATGCCTTCAGTTGTGTATGGACTGCAAACAAACTCCATAACACCAGAACAATTCTAGGTCGACACGCATACACTACACGTGCGGACCTCGACAAACATATATATATATATATATATATATATATATATATATATATATATATATATATATATGACCCACCATTTCCTCTAAATCACAAATATATAAGAATTAACCATCGTTTACAACAAGTTACAAATGTGTCCACACAAGTTCCAAAGCTTCAATAGTTATGGACCGAAATATAGCTCACCATTCAGGAGCATGATGTCAATCATTATGAAATCGGTTAGCATCTCCTCAATCATCGTTGGTTACCGGGCTCTGGGTGCAACATAATATTGCAAAATTGCACACTAAAAAATATTTTATTAGCATTTATTAGTCAGCATAATAGGGCAAGTAATGCATACGCTATGATGTGTACATGTAATGGATATTTCTAAGGTTTTCTCTCCTCATACACTACGTCATCATGTTCTACGCAGTCCATATGTCTTGCTCTTCGATAGTTGTTGCCACACTGCATGAAAAATGTGCTAGACATAGGTGTTATGGAGTGTGAGTTAATTTAAATCTCAACTTATTTTTACCTTTATTATGAAGGTATGCCTTATAGGCCATCTGTATGTCGTTGCTATATGCAAAAGCAAGGAGTTTTATTCATCCTATTAGTCCTTGTTGTCTAAAGTTTTGATACATTACTTAGGCCTTATCATAGGATTTCGTACAACAGGTGTTACGGATGAAAGGTTTTTCTAGTAAATGGTGTAGTTGGATCGAGCATATCGTTTCAGGAGGGAGTGTGTGTGTGTGAAAGTGAATGATGACATGGGGCACTTTTTCCAAACAAAAGGGCTCCATCAAGGGGACCCGCTATCTCCAATTTTGTTTAACATTGTTGCAAATATGCTGGCTGTCTTGATTGAGAGATCCAAAAGGCAGAACCATTTTAATGGTCTAGTCCCTCACTTAGTTGAAGAGGGCCTCTCAATCCTTCAATATGCAGATGACACCATACTTCTCTTGGAAGATGATTTGGAGAGGGCTAAGTATCTAAAGTTAGTACTATGTGCTTTCGAAAAATTATCATGCCTCAAAATTAATTTCCATAAAAGTGAGATGTTCTGCTTCGGGGAAACGAAGGAGAGGATAGCGGAGTATGTGGAGCTTTTTGGATGCAAGGAGGGATCCATGCCTTTTAAATATTTGGGAATTCCGATGTGTCACCACAATCTATCAAATAAGGACTGAAGGGTAGTAGAGGAGAGATTTCAGAAGAAGATTATTAGCAGTTGGAAAGGCAAACTTCTTTCGTCGGGAGGGAGGTTAGTCTTGATTAATTCGGTGCTTTCCAGTTTGCCAATGTTCATGATGTCCTTTTTTAGAATACCTAAAGGTGTTCTCAAAAAGTTGGACTATTACAGATCAAGTTTTTTTGGCAATGTGATGACCATAAAAAGAAATACAGATTGGCTAGATGGATCATGTTATGTAAACCAAAGTGTGTGTGTGGGGGGGGGGGGGGGGGGGTTGGGTATCTTAGACTTGGACATACAGAATAAATGCCTTTTGAGCAAGTGATTGTTCAGGCTTTTGAATGAGGAAGGGATGTGGCAAGATATCCTTAAGAAGTATATCAAGAATAAAACTCTGTTCCAAACTGAAAAAAAGAAGGGAGATTCTCATTTTTGGTCGGGGCTAATGGAAGTTAAAAATCTCCTTGTAGAAATGGGCAGGTTGAAGGTCCATGATGGTACTCAAACTAGGTTTTGGGAAGATTTGTGGCTTGAAGATCAGCCTTTGATGAATAAATTTCCATCTCTATATAATATAGTAAGGAAGAGAAATGTTTCAGTGGCGCACGTTCTAGAGACTACTCCACTCAACATTTCCTTTCGAAGAGCTTTGGTAGGAGATAAGTGGGATAAGTGGCTTAATCTGGTGGAGAGTATTCTTGAGGTAAGACTTACAGATCGAAGTGATTCTTTCATTTGGACTAGAAATAAATGGTTTTGGGTTCAGGCTTTGTACAATGATCTGTTGATTGAAGATAGAATTCAGATTGATTGTTCGGCATGGAAGATCGATTAAAATTCCCCTTAAGATAAAGATTTTTCTGTGGTATCTTAAGAGTGGGGTAATACTGAACAAAGACAATCTTGCTAAGCGACAATGGAAAGGGTGTACTTTGTGCTGTTTTTGTAGTGAGCAAGAAACAATTCAGCACCTTTTTTTTGAATGTCCTTTGACAAGGTTGGTTTGGAATACAGTAAGTATAACTTTTGGTTTTAGGAGACCAGTGAGTACTTCGGATCTGTTTGGCTCATGGTTTATGAGTTTTGCACCAAAGCAAAGGAAATTGGTGTTGTTAGGGGCAGCAACTGTATGCTGGGCGCTCTGGCTGAGTAGAAATGAGATGGTCTTTGACAAATCAAAATCTAAATCATGCTTGCAGCTGATTTTTAAAGGATCATTTTGGATCAGAAGCTGGTCCATTTTGTCAAAGGAGGAGGAAAGGGAAAGCTTGAATGAAGGGAGTCAAAGATTGGAGATAACAGCTCTAGAGATTTGCAACAAGACCGGATGGAATGTTTTGAAGAGGATCAAGAACTAGTGCAGTCCTGCTATCAGTAGTAGGAACCCTTTGTGTCTTGGTTTTTGTTTTGCTGAAACCTGTTGATAGGATGGCGATTCAATGTCCCTGGATGTATTGTTATTTACGGCTGTGAGCAACCAGTTTGCTGAGGCCGGGTTATTCCTATTTCTGAAAAAAACATTACTTAGGCATATAAACGTATCCTAACAAAAAATTAACTATAAAGTTGTAGATTTTGTCAAAACCTATACTTTTCATATAAAGCTTATGTCCATCTAAGTAGGTATGCAAAAGCTATGAATTTTTAAATACAAACTGAAATGTAGATTACAAAGGCAAGAAAATTATCCATGTCGGCTGTATTAATCAATTATCTTTGTCGGTTATTTCTGAGAGCCCACACGGATAATTCTAGAGGCACAGATGACTCTTCATCAAATGGCCAGCACAGATAAGCCGATACTAATTTGTGTCTCTAGTGAGTTGGTTTATTCCATAATAATCTGTCTAGTAGTTGGTTTATCGATCCCATAATAATCTGCCTATGTACGAGAATTATTGGGCCCCACTATCTCTATTTCTGTTTCTTTCTTTAGTTTGGGTGCTTAACTATTCAATTGGTTCCGCATGAGTCTTTACACTGGATTGAGTGATGGAGTCATGGTCGACTCCAGCAACATCAATGTTAGTAGCGCTTCCAGTTATAAATTACAAGCAGTGCGCTAACCTTCTTCAGTTGCTACTATTTCGTGCCACACACAGCTCGTGCTCACGTTTCCCGTGTGAGTTTTAATAAGAAAGAGCAAAAGCAAAATGATGATGACTTGATGAGAATGAAACCGCTTGCATCGCCGCTGTTGTAGTGAAGTCCAGTTGGAAAGAGAAGCACCAGGAACTCGAGCTCAACCTACTTGAAGCAATCAGGAGGAACTTCGTTGCCGAAGCAGAAGAAACCATGGGCTGGTTGTAGCATAGTTGCATTCCAAAGCTAAGCTCTACTGGATCTGGATGCACGGCCGCTGGAGAGGCAACACATTTGTGTTGGGAGATCAGTTGATACAAATTACCACCACCACATGTACTCGTTGGCGACGAACTGGATGCCACACTACTGGCCTACAAATATGACTAGCATGCAGTACTGCAGTAGAGTAGGTGCAGAGCCAAGAGAACTCATGCAGCAACAAAGAAAAAATGAGGCCCGGAGTCCTGCTTTTGATGAAAAAGGTTGTGCAGAGTACAAACTGGGATGGACACAATGCTGGAACCTAGGATTACACCCGCTATCATCTCTAGTCTCTAAGATGAGTTTCTCGATCCCCCCAAAAGAGGGTAGATTCGAAAAAAAACCCTTCGCCCCCGCGTCGCCTCCCAAGGGCGACACGGGCGGCTCCCCCGGCGCCCCGCAGCCCGACCCCGCCGCCCTCCCCCTCACCTCCGACGCCGCCGGAGCTGCGCGTCGGAAGCCCGGCGAGCAAAAGGAAGGTGGCAGCGGGGCCATCCCCCTTCCTCTCCCTTCCTTTCCTCTCCTCCGAGCTCCCGTTTTCTCCTCTACCCCTCCTCTCCTGCAGGTCCATTGCCTAGGCCTCTGGCCAGATCCATGGCGGGGGCGACCGGATCCGCGGTCTTGGCGGCCGGATCCGCTCGGTGTTGGTGGTCGGCGTGGGTGGCCCGGCTCCTTCTTGTTGGAGGCACCCGGGTGCTCGGCGCGGCGACTGATGGCGGCGACTTGCCCGAGCAGCTGCGGCGGCTGCTCTCGCGTGGCTGGGGCAGATAGGGGCTCGGCGGCGTGGGGGCCCTGCTGTCCCTCGCCGGCGTGGCCTCGACGAAAGGGGCCCGGCGGCCAGGGGGCCCTGCTCCCTGCGACGGCCTCAGCTCTGGATGGTGCTGGTGGCGTCATGGTGGCGCGACCAGCGGCGGCTTTGTTTGGGCGAGTGCTAGCGATGTCGCGGTGGCGTGGCTAGTGGCGGCCAGACGACGGTGCTCCTTGGACGCCGTGGTGGTGTAGCTGGTTGTTCCGAGCCGTCTTCTCTGGAAGCGATGTGTCGGTGATGCCGTGGTGGCATGGCCGACGGCGTTTTCTTGCACAGCCTGTTTTCTCGACGCTGCCATGGTGGTGAAGTTGGCTGCAGCCGTGCGATGGCCCACCAGTAGCACCAAGGAGGTGTGGTTGGTGGCGCCGGCCGTCTCTCTATTCCGCCACGGAGATGAAGCGGGGGAAACCCTTCTCTTTTTGGGACAACGTCAATGGCGCTTTTGGCGTCATGCCCTTCCTGAAGGTGACGTTGAGCTTCTCCGGCGGGAGACTGCTGCCTACGTCCTCCTGCCTGGTGCCTCGGCGATGGTGCATTGTGAGAGTGCTTTCTTCCCTCTCCTTCCTTTTCTGTTTTTCTTTTCTTTGTTCCAGTTTAGATAGTTGAAAAAAAGGAAAAAAAAAGAGAGCATTAGAGTAGAGAAGAAGAGAGTCTTCAATCTGGGGAAGTGGTGATTAGTTGCTCGCCGATGTCCCAATCCGACCGAGTAGAGTTGGCTCGTGTCGATGTCCCATTACGACCGAGCAGAGTTGTTTGAATTGCTTACAACGGTGTGTGTTGATGCCCCAATCCAGGCCACCGGGTTGTTTTTTCAGTTGAGTTGTGCGGTGCTGGTTGATGTCCCAATCCAACCCACCGGAGTTGTAGAGTTGTTCGGGGTTCCTTACCCCTTGAGTTGTGCGGTTGATGGACCGGAGTTGTGTGAGATGGTATGATACCTCTCTAGTTGTACGGTCTTCGGACCGAAGTTGTATGGTTTTCGGGCTCGGTTTTCCTTATAAACAGGGCCAACTCTCTTCTTCTACTAAAAATTTGGGAAAACGTAAGCTTTTGCTACGTTAACAACATGAGAAAGTTGTTCTCTGTTATCCTTGGCAATTCAGATCAATTCCCTTTCTCATGTTTAACATTGCCCACCATTTTTCTTTTGAAAGAAGGAATTGTCGTTTGTATAATTTAGTGTGTATAGAATGCTTCGTTCGATCTGTCCATGTGGTTCCTTTGTTTGAAACTCTGTACATACTCCGTACGCCGGCTGCAACAAGGAGCATGGGTTTTCAGAGTAGCCCGTCCTCCGCCTTATCTGTCGCTTACTCGCTTTCGCCAAGCTCCGAGAATCTTATCCAGACCGCTATGACCACTGGTGTGAGCTATCCGTCATCAGGAGCTGGCATCCTGGATTCCACTATAAGACCTCTTCCAACAATCGACTCTTACACCAGCTTATGAGTATTTTAATCTGTGAATAGTACCAAAATGAAGAGGCAAGCGCTCTGCGGCGAGATAGTCTCAAGCGCAGCCCGAGGCGATTCCCTCTCTCGTGCACGGACTCCAATCCACTGTAAAACACTGTGCTGCTCTTTGAGTACTGTAGCTAAGAGATGGTGGTGTCTCATACTGTTGGAGGAGGCCTAAGTGTGCACTCCATCTTTGTTGATTTACTCTCGCGCCTGCATCATGATCACTAATGAGAAACTGTGTATGGATGAAGAACGCCGGGAACAACATCCCCGTTGTCGAGGCAGGTTCAGTACTTCAAGGATTCCTGGTCTAAGATGGTCGCCAGCAAGGGCTCCGATGCGCGATCATGACGGTAATGCTTGCATTGTGCATAATGCAGAGCACGGCTGTGTTTAGTTACTCTAAACTATTCATCATATCGAAATCATATTAAAACATTAAATATAGTAAATGACGCATGCATTTAACACTAAATATGGGTAAACAAAACAACTTATTACACAGTTTGGATATACGTTGCGAGATGAATCTTCTGAGCCTAGTCAGCCCATAATAAGATAATATTTACCACTAGCAAACGAAAAATGCTACAGTGTTTTTCAGCTTCACTTTTCGCCTCTTTTTAGGACCTGTTTGGATACTAGGGAATAAAACTAAGGGACTAAAATTAGTCTATAAGGGACTAAAATTGTTGTTTGGATCTCATGACTAAAAGGGACTAAAGATGCTTTAATGACTTGCACAAAGACGATTTTACCCCTGCTCATGTACCCCTCCTTCCCGCACACGCCCTTCCCCTCCCTCTCTCCGTCCGCGCCGCCCCTCCCATTCCTCCCTCCCTTCTCTTCCCAGCGGCGCGCGGCTGCGGGCGGCGTCAGCGGCGGCCTGGCGGCGGGCGGAGCGGCCGAGCTCCGGCGGCGCGCCCTCCCTGGCGGCGCGTGCTGCTCAGCGCGGCGCGGACGAACGAGTGGGAGGGTGGCACGAGCGCAGCGGGCGGCGCCGGCGCGACGGCAAGGGGCCGAGCGGCCGACAAGCTCGACAACTTCGGCGGCGACGACTAGCTTCGCGGCGGCCCTCGGCGCACTGGCCGTCCGCCTCGGGATCCTATCGCCACGGCGCTTCCCCAGGCGGCCTCCACGGTAGCGGGAAGGCAGCGGTGGCGGGGCTGCGGGAGGGCGGCGGCGGGGAGCGATAGGGCTGCGGCGGCGGGAGGGCGGCGGGGAGCGCGAGGCTGCTGCGGCGGCGGTGCTGCGGGAGGGGGTCGCGCGGCGGCGAAGTGGGAGGGATGCGTGAAAAGTAGGAGAGAGATGGGGGACCGTAGGAGGGAGTTCATCTGGTGGAAAGTACCAGTTTTAGTCCCTATTAGTTCCTCTTGTGGAGCTTATGGAACTAAAGGGTTTTAGTCCCAAGGATTTGGATCTTTAGTCCCTATTGAGACTAAATTCAGTCCGTTTTGGTTGTAGTCCCTGGAACAAACAGGCTCTTAGCATCTAAACATAGACCACGTGATAATCTTGCAAAAGTTGTTCATAATCTGGCATCGATCATGTTGCCTCAGGAGCTGTACACAATAGGCGCAAGGAAGTTCGCCGCGATTAACGTTAGGCCTGCCGATTGCGCGGGCGCTCGACGCCCGCGGCGGGCGCGTGCTCGGCGAGCCGGAACAAGCTCGCCGGCGGCTTCAACGATGCCCTGTGCTCCCTGCTCGCCAGCCTCGGCGCCGACGCTGCCGGGGCTCGTCTACTCCCTTGCAGACTCCTATGGGATCATGGCGGACATCTTCGCCGACCCAAAGGCGTCGGGATTCACTGACGTCGCCGGCGCGTGCTGCGGCCGCGGGCGGCAGACCCACCTCCAATCTCTGTGCCAACCATGACCAGTTTTACTTCTGGGACGGGACCCACCCTTCCCAGCGGGCCGCGTGGATCAGGGTCCAGGCGTTCTACGACGGCCCGGCCCAGTACACCACGCCGATCAACTTCAAGCAGTTGGTTTTCCCTTCATCCCCTCAAAAAAAAAAGGTTGGTTTTCGCTTCATGGACCCACCCAGAGAATTTCTCGTTTCCTGCACTGAACGTATTATTCAGATGACCAGTGATGCAACAATGGCCGTATATGTCCTTATCTCTCATTGTGGTAGTGGCGATAAGAGAGCAATATGATTCTTCTCCAAGTTGCACAAGTGACCAGCACCGTGAAAGATCGATATTCCCTCAATTTTTTTTAGAACACGATATTCCCTCAAATAGCTAAGCATACGAGATGTTTGGGCCTATATGAAGCCTGGCTATTCGGCCCAATCAGTCTGGGCCAGCCCGGCTCCTCATGATCCGTTAGTTTTTCCAATTTCTTATTCTTCGCTCGTTTTTTAGTACCATACGGCCACCTAAACCTGAAACTCGCGTGCTCATAAGCTGCGTCGGCATGACTATGTCACCCACGTGGCAATCGTGGTAAGCCAGTATCATTATGAAATATATGCAATTGGTTTCGACATTCTTCTACAGTGACCGGATGCTGCGCAGCACGTGAGCACACTATATGTTGAGCTTTTAAAGCCTTTTTTGCCATTTATTTTTTTGCAACGTGAGCGCACTATTTTTGTGCTTTAAAGCTTTTTTTTTTTGAAGGGCGGGCTTGGTGCAGCGGTAGAGCCTACCGTCTGTAACCGGAAGGTCCCGGGTTCAAGCCCCAGCCTCTGCACATTTGTGCGGGTAAGGTTTGGACGCTATTACAACCCTTCCCCAGACCCCGCACGATGCGGGAAGCCTACGGCACTGGGTACGCCCTTTTAAAGTTTTTTTGTCATTTTTTTGCCATTTTTTTTGCCAAGTGAGCACACTATTTGTTGTTCTTTAAAGCCTATTTTCCATTTATTTTTTGCCATGGTTGAGAAGATTGCTTTAAGTGAGCACACTGTATGTCGTGCTTTAAGATAATATTGGTTAATTATAGGATAAAATTTAGAAAAATACAAGCATATTTTATCGCGCACAAACGTGAAACCCACTCGGCAATGATGGCAAAAGAACAAAGAGGCAAACGGGTATAGGACTGTAGGAAGCGGTCGCCCGCCTGGCGATCGGTTGAGTGCCAATAGGTGAGCAAACTACAATTTGTCGATGTCTTGAGGAGACACTGACGTCGTGTATGGAGAACACGTTGAACTCCTGTTTGAAGCAGGTGTCTAGCTCTCCTAGTTAAACCATGTACTCCGTATACAACAACTTCTCAGTGGAGGGTAGCAACTCTGAATTAACTGCACAACAACAGGCCACGAGGCACATATCTGTTAGGTATGAAACTTCTCGGTGGAAGGCAGTAACTCTGAATTAACTGCATAACAACAGGCCATGCGGCACATATCTATTAGGTAAGAAACTGTAATAGTAAACAGATGGCATGAGAGGCCACGAATTTCTTCAGGGCTAAGAGGTTAGATATATATATACTGCCGATCACGCCAATTAACTTTTTTTAAAACACTACATACACATATGCTCACATGTACACACTCATGCTATAAATATATGCACACAGACTGAGCTGTCAGATTTCGAGGTTGACATAGTCACCACAATATCTCGATGTCAAAATGCATGTTGTCTACCACTAAAATAATAATACCTGTTAAATCTTGGAATAAATATAAAAACAGTTAGCAAATGCGCCGAGTCAATTAGTCAAACCCGGGTGATCAAATTACACCAAAAAAACCTCACTAGCTGAGCTACACTCAGTTCGCAATTAACTTAAATCCAATGTCCTCTCCCCAATAATTATATATTGAGCTGATAACCGCGTGCACATGTGAGCCATTTTTTTGTTATAAATTCAGAATTGCATTCATCTTAGTCTAGCCGTAAATGCATCAGGTAAACCCATCATCTTTGTTTTTCATAAGGAATTTTGCAGAAAGTCCGCTCTTCGATCTAGTGATCACACCACATGAGCTGCTCATTTGTAGAGAGAAGACAAAAAGGACTGGTAATATGGTTCATTCGCAAATGTCATATTTGACAAATTATTAACACCAGCAGGAGAGAGGCTAGGATCAGTTGTCAACAGTGATATTAGTCAAGGGATCAATTATTTTTGGAATAATTTCTGAGCACTGGACACTGGAAACACACCAATTGGAGGGACTAGGATCGGTTTTTATCAATAGTGATAATAATCAAGCTTAAGGCATCAATTATTTTGGTGCAGAGCTACAATTAAATATTTTTTGACCGAAAAAGCTCAAATTAAATATTGGCAGAGCCCTTTCCTGCATTGTTCAGCCATACAACAAGAGCAAATGCTTCAGTGTCACGTGTCCTGTCAGTTCACTAACTACTGTTGCTAATTAACCGGGAGCTCTTAGAAATGCAAACCCTTGTTTCGTCCGTCAGCTTGATGCTTGAACACATGAACTTTGGTCGAGAGCCTTTAGTCACAATGGAAAAATTCCCACCACCAGGGAACACTACATGTTTTTCTTGCTTCTCTAACCTGGAGCAACTTCTCACCCCAGAAATACAATTTTTTCCTTCGGTTGCTCCATACAAAAGGCTAAGCAAGAACGCCTACTGTAATATTGGCCAAAAAGGGAACTGTATCTAACTCTTTATTTCGTGTCAACGAAGTACGAAGTTCTAGCTTATGGTCTTCCGATCCATCAACCTCGACCTAGAAGAATTGTTTAGTTATGATGATGATGTTGAAATTCTTTGGTCAGCCAACCCCATCAAGAAACAAGAGCCGGGAATCAAGACGCGGTCCTGACTTGCATATTTTGGAACATGAAGTGCAGAAATGCAAAGGCGTTTAGAGATGAGGTCATGAGGACTAAAGTGAACTCCCAAATAGCAAGAAGGTGCCGGGACGATCTGTTGGCGTGGTCAAATAGATGTAGTAACCCCTTAGACAAAGAGAAAATGATGGAATGGAGTAACTTTTCTTCCTTATATTAGCTTAGTTTTCCTAGGCTTTCCTCTGTATTTCTTCTGAACGAGTCTCCCTTTAGAATGTCTCTGTGTCATGCTATAATAAAACCCTGTAATGTTCATATTTCTTTGGCAATTAATAAAATTTGAGGCAACCCAAGGGCTGTTGTTTCGTTCAAAATAATATTTTGGAGTATAATATTTCCGTGAGTACATGACGTCGGAAACGTGATCGAATATGAGCATATCTGCCCAATCAAAAACCGGGCATGTGTATACTTATAACTTTTGACATACTTGAGAGTATATATGACGTCTTTCGTTCTTGTCTGGATGCATCCACAAGCACTCGAGCACATTAAATTCCATCTCCACCACTCGGGGATGCAAAGTTAATTAGTGGATTTTACAGCTGTATATATATAGATATGTTATGTAAAGTACTAAAGTTATTGACTATCGGTCCCCGTGATGGCAAATATATAGCTTCCTTCTTTTAATATCTGCTGCTGTAGAGCTAGACCATGTCAAGTGACAACACCCCAGCTATCTACAATATTAATGTGTGGGTTCTAAATATTGGGAAGAGAAGGCATCAGGAACCCACCCCTTGCAATTCTTCACACTCACACCTCGACCCCGTTAGTGAACACTCCACGAACAGGGACGAAGTTAGCTGCTTGCCAATTGACATCTATATTGCCATTCTAGCTCGTGCCAAGACATGTCAGCTGGCTAGTAGAAGCTAGGACCCAACTGATACTTCTTATGGATCTTTTCTTTGTAATGTTGATATGATCACAAGCTGGCTCTCTGGATTTCAAACACCATGACCAACTGACTGCCTCTCTGGAGTCCAAACACAGATCAAGGCTCTGTGCCAGTTCTACTGTTAGAGGTTACAACCAGATGGCAACTTCAGATGGTACAGAATGCATGAAACAACAAGGTCACGTGAGACCGAAGAAATCCATAATTCAATACATGGCTCACTGGAGTTAATCATTGAAGCGATGCCATCTTGTAGAGATGACATCTACAATAGAATACATATCGAAATAAATGAGTGAAATAGATCATGATTCAATTATGCCACTGTGTCAAGACGATGTAGGTCTTTTTTTTGGAAAACGTGCTTAGCATGTATTTTATTTAGAGAAGAAGAAAATACAGTCACAAACAAACAAACTTTACAAGGCGGACCGGGGGGTTTGGGCGAGAAGAACTAGGGCCTATAGATAGCTACGCGACCACGCCTAGGCTGTAGCAGGAAGACAATGTTCTTAAAGCTAGCTAAGGCCCAAACACGACTGACCTCTAAAATATCCTGAGCACATTTGACAAAATTGGAGGAAAGAGTCCCTTCATCAAATTTATACCAAATTAATTCAAAATCTAGAGGTTGAAACAAACTAAAAATTGGAAGAGTTGCTAGTTACCAACCTGAAAATAACTTGATGGAGTGCTTTTTTCAAAAAATGTGACATTTCTTGAGAAATTTGGTAGAAAATTAAATGGCCCCAACAAAGGTGAAAAAAGTGGTGACCATCGGGTTGGAGAAAAAAAAAGGAAGAAAAGGGGGCTTTCTATTGTATGCACCATCACAAATGGCTTATAACACGAATCGTTCGTGATAGTACTCATCACAAACGGTCATCACAAAATATTCGTGTTATAAACCGTTTGTGATGGTGCGTCGGACCGTCACAAACGGTTTGTGATAGCCCCATCAAATTCAGTTCCAACGACTATACCGCCCACCTACTTCCCAACCGGTTACGATGGGTATCATTACCGGCTCACCTAAAACCCGATTATGTAGTAGTGCTTGTTCACAATTCGTTAGTTCATTATACCTCTGTTGTCCAGTTCATGGCAAGTTTAACTATTAACATCAAGAGAAAACAAAATATGGGCCATATCCGTAAACTGATCGAGTATAAAAATCTAGGGAGTTAGTCATTACACCTGTACTCCACTAACCTATTTGGAATTTACAAGGTAAACGCATGAATACAACGTTTCTTTTTTTTGCTCTTTTTTTCAGCACTTCCCTTGGGCAGTTGGGCACTACAAATATGCATATTAACATTGTTCTATGTTAAAGCTAGCTCAAGTGGATGCGTTGGATATATAGTACAATGATTAAGACAAGGACATGGTCGATGAGATGCATGAGAACCATGATAAAGTGCTTACAAAATAGCTGCCCCTTGGCCATATATGCTAAGCGATTGATCGATCAGAGGTATGAGCTGTCCATGAAGATTCTTGCTATATATAAGCCTTTTGCTTGGCGCCTTATTCGGCAGCATCAGGTCGAATAAAATGTTGTAGCAGGTGCCGCCGCCATCTACGTGCACTACGTGAAAACCCCAATAGGTAACGGACTCACGAAGCCCGTTACAAGGTGCGACATCAGTAACGGGCGAAACAACGACCGTTACCAATAAGCGTGTTAGGACCGGGCACAGCCCCTGCACAACAACACCCGTTACTAATAATGATTTCTGATAACGGTCGTTGTTCGCGACCGTTACTAGTATTCCTTGTAACGGACATTACACACAACCGTTACCAATAATACTACCATCTGTAACGGTCGCTTAATGTCCGTTACAGGCTGGGACTAGTAGTAACGGTAGTTGTATTAGGCACTTAAAGCCCGTTACGCATCTTTGACTAGTGGTAACGATGTTAGGTTTGGCCAGTTAACGCCCGTTAATAGTGTCGGAGCTCAATTATTATTTGCATAAGCTACAGTAGCTACAGTGTGTCGTATTCCACCCTGCTGCTGCTGTCGGCGCAGAGCAGCAGCCGACGGGCGACGTGGATTCACAAAGAATTACACGTGTTGGAACAGGCATGGTGAGGAACAGAGTCTGAAAGAGAATCTGAAACAGAATTTATGCATTTCATCCGAAAAAAAACAGGGAGCATACACAACACATGCATGTTCAAATATATAACAGGACACATTATATATATAACAGGTATGTTCACAGACATTACATCATAGTTAATTAGTTATTAAGTACTGCATACATGGTGCCAGAAGGGACAAAAGAACAGAACATGTTCATCTCTTTTTATCTAACTTCGACCACGCATCTCGATAAGTGCATTTTTAAGAACTCTTTTCTTCTCTTCTGCTTCTTTGAGTTTTGCTTTGAGTTATTTCTTCTTTGATTTCTTGCGCTCAAGTTCGGAGGTCAGATAATCCACTTCTCCTTTGAGATTTGCTGCCTTTTCCTTTTCTTCCCAGAGAGAAAATTCCAACTGTTTTTGCTTCTTTCCTGCCTCACTTAGCCACATTTCCAATTCCTTGTTTGCCTCCTAGCTTCATCGAGGTCTTGCAAGGCCTTGTTGTACTTTTGTGCTGCCTCCTTCTTCAGCTGACAAAGAACACAAGGATGGATGAATCGTATCTGAAAATAAAACAGATAGTCAAATGAGGCAGTGCCTTAACATGTGGCTAGATTCACACAGTCAATTATTTCACACACAAACAGCAATGATCTGCCAAACAACAAGATATGTTGTTCACACAGTCAGTCCTGATACTATATGAACTGCATAGCACAATTTCAAATTTTATAGACATAAACACACAACCTATTATTTCACACACATGAACTGCATAGCATAATTGTTTCACCTAGCCTAACAAGGATGTTACAGAATCTATATGAATCACACTGCCTATTATTTCACACACATGAATTTGCATTTCCAGGTCACAATCAAAGGCATTCCCAGATAATAATCAGAGGCATGTCTAGTTTATCAAACATTAAACCCTAAATAGAGCAGATTCTTCAGCATTTAGATACACAATTCAGCCTCCAGACGAGGAACGCCGGAGTCATTGTTTGATAAACTCATTGCGCACCTCGTCGCCGGAGTCATGGTCGGAGGAAGAAACTAGGTCGATTTCCACCCGAGGGGGAGCCGGAGCCGGAAGGACCGACGAAGAAGGACCACCCTCTCCCAAAGGGACGATTCCTCGCCTCTGCAGCCTCTAGACGCCCCACGCTCTCGCACGGGGAGGACTCCTCGCCGGAGCCGGAGCCGGAGCCGGAGCCTCCTCTTCGCCGCTCGCGGCCGCCGCGGCTTCCCTTGCAGCAGCGGTGGCGACCTTCGGAGGGCGAGGGTGCTCCCTCCCCCTGGCGCAAATGAAGCGGCGGCAGCGGCCCTCCTCGCCGCTCTCGTGAGCCCTGGCGGCGGCCTTCGCAGCAGCGGCGTGCGTGTAGGGATGTCGGCCCACCACGGTCGCGGCGGTCTTCATCGTGCAAGAAACCCTCTCCTTGTGAGGGGAGGGCTTCTTGGCGCTTCCGCTTGCCTGCATCCACCGGCTGGTGTGGGGATCCCGCAGCTGGGCAGGATTGAAGCCGGACATCTCCGCCGCTCGCCGCTTGCACTTCTTGGATCGCTTCTTGGATGGGGAGAGAGAGTGAGAGCGAGTGAGAGAGAGAGGGGTTTCTTGTTCTTTTTGGATTGACCAAAGTGAGCGAGAGAGACCCGCCGCTCGCCGCTTGCGCTTCTTATCCCAGCGAAGGAAAAAAACTGTAAAAACTTATCAGTAACGGTCTTTATCAAAGGGCCCGTTACGAAAAGACTGATGTCGCCTTCAACTTTTCAGTCTCTTCATGTAACGGGATTGACCAAAGTGCCTGTTACGAAAAAGTGGATGCCGCCTTCAACTTCCCAGTCGCTTCATTTAGAGGGTTTTCCAACCAAATTAAATCTAATCTTCAACAAGACTTTGCAAAGATCAAACGAAAAAAGATACACAATATTAACGAACCAGTCACATTTATTCAAGCAGTCAATCCAATCACAGGCATTCAAGCAGTTAATCAGACTGTTACAAATTGATATAAGTAACGGACATTGGGAAAGTGCCCATTACATATGTGAGAGCAGAGTCCGTCAAATGCCGTTACGAATTCTATTTCAGTAACGGGCTTTAGTAATGTGCCCGTTACGAATATGTGTGAAGCAGAGTCAGTCAAAACCGAGTGACCTTTCCTTTGGTTGTTACCTCATTTCCCGTGCTCATCCGTAGGTGCAACTGATCCGTGACGACTGACGATGGAGTTATGAAGCTTGCATTGGTCTTCTTTGATCATCATCTGCACTTTTATCATCTTTGTGTCAAGCTTTGTGTCAAGCTTTGACTTTGTGATATATATATATGAACTTCATGTGTGTTTGTGTTATGAGGTGGCTGAACATTTATGTGTTTGTATTATTGTGCAAGAAGTTTAATTGCACTTTCATCAGTGTGCAATGTCTAATGAATGGTTGCATCTCAATAATTTGGATGAAACTTATTCATATATAAGATGTAGGGAGTTTGACTTTTTTGACCCCAACATTGACCGCTCGTTTTATTCAAAAAATTTGTGAAAATATAGTCAAATTTAAGTCATTTCTGTAGACTTTGTATTAATAAAGCAAGTGGCCACAAAAAATATGATAACTTGCGCAAAACTTTGATTAGTACGAGCGGTCAACTTTGGGGTAAAATAAAGTCAAACGGCCTACACTTTAGAACGGAGGGAGTATGAACTTTATGAATTGTATGAAACTTTATGAGTAAAGTGCACCCACCATACATGAGTTGCATTACTATGTCACTTTGGCCCAACAAGTTGCAAATGTAGCAATACGATACATTAAGTTACATAATACGGTGCTTATGGTCTAAAATTACGCAACAACTGTATTTTGTGTCATGATATGTACTAAGATGGAGTTCCCCGTTTTGCGATGTGTGGATCTCAAAAAGTTGGATGAAAATTTTCAACAATTATATGAACTTTATGAAAGTTCATACTCCCTCCGTTTTAAAATGTAAGGAGTTTGACTTTTTTGACCCCAACGTTGACCGGTCGTCTTATTCAAAAAATTTGTGAAAATATAGTCAAATTTAAGTCATTTCTGTAGACTTTGTATTAATAAAGCAAGTGGCCACAAAACATATGATAACTTGCGCAAAACTTTGATTAGTACGAGCGGTCAACTTTGGGGTAAAATAAAGTCAAACGGCCTAAATAATTGCCTTGATTTGCATCACTTTCAGGAACGGGCTTTACAAAGTGCCCGTTATGAATGAAGTTTTGTTTCGTTAGATGCAGATCCGATGGTCAAAATTTCATCCGCGCCTCATTCCCACGCCCAAAATTTGCATATTTCCCCCAACCCCGCGGCATCCCCCCGACCCCGCGTCATTCCCTCCGACCCCGCGTCATTTCCACCAAACCCTAGCGGCAGCGCGGCGGCATCCACCCCGGCGCGCGCGGCTTCCCCAACCACCAAACCCTAGCGGCGGCGCGGCATCCCTGCCCAAGAACCCGGGACCCGGCCCTGCGACGGCGACGCAGACCCGGCCACCTCAAGCAACGCGGCGACGCGTATCCACCCCTTCGGCAACGACGACGGCGAGCAGGACTGCTTCATCTGCGGCGCATGTCAGTGCTCCTCCAACCCCATACTGCTGTGCGCTGCTGCATCTGATGCTGCTGTGCCTACTACGCTGGTTGCACCAATCTTCCTGTTACTTTGCTGTTGTTTAGGCTCCGTTCACCTTGACCAGATTTGGCTCGATCTATATGTCATGGATACAGATACTGCTCTGGCTGCTGTTCCTTTCCTATTTTTATTTGTTCAAAGGAAACTCGATCTGAATGTCATCGACACAGATCCTGCTGTGGTTGCTGCCAAGTTATCTTTTTTCTTCTGTATTTTTCCATTAGTTCTTGTTAGTATGTTAATCTTGTGTAGAATCATGTAATCCTAGTGCTTGCTCTTAGTGCTTGTTCATCAACCAATCAGACATTTAATCTGCCTTTATCATATATATGTTCTTACTGTATCTGCCTTGTTATGTTTAAATTGCAAATTATCTATCAATTGTTCTGGACTATGTACTGCTACAATTGTTAGTTCTTCTTAGTATGTTGATCTTGTATAGAATCATATAATCCTAGTGCATTTTACTAATTGTTTCTTTGTCCTCTTCTTTCATGTACCTGCCTAATGTAATGTACACTTCAATGATGCTTTGGTATATAAGCATTGGTATATAAGCATCGCACAAGGAAGCAGTTTTGATAAAATATGACTCTTCTTTCAATGTCCTCTTCTTTCATGTACCTGCCTAATGTAACAGAGCTGCTTTGATATAGGATCTCATTTCTTCGGCCTGTCTAAATATGGTTAGTACCTATCCCCAACCAGTATGCTAAGTAAACTATCAATTCTATGTGTATATGTTGTACATGCTTATTTTATTTAGGACCTGTATTGATTTCTAGTCTAATAGTAGCTTATAATAATTTTGTTCACATTTCCATCCCAGCCTTCTCCTAAAAATAGTATATTGCTCTGCCTTCTCCATTTGTTTTTAGAAACTGATCGACTTTTACCCTGTATTCTCCTAAAAATTGTATTATGCAGGATTTCAAGCTTACCAAAGAACCGATTAATCCAAAAAGACTAAGGGTGGTCCAGGAGATGATGTGTTATTTCATTCATAACGAGATCATCGATCCAGAGGGCGAATTCCATAATTATAATCCATAACCAGTAGGTGATCAAGGTCCAGAAGGTGATCAAGTTTCAGCAGGTGATCAAGGTCCAGAAGGTGATCAAGTTCCAGCAGCTGATCAAGGTCCAGATGGTGATCAAGTTCCAGCAGGTGGTACTACTTGAAACTTGTAGACCTGAATGAAACTTGATGATGTTTATGGTCTTTCCTCTCATAATTAAACTTGTAGTTTACATGATCAGGCTGCCTATCCCAGTAGGGGATAAGATTCATCCAACTTGAACTTGTTGTATGTGTATGATAAGATACAAACTTGATGTGTACTTGTGTATATATGTGATGTGTATCTCAATCTGTATGTGATGTGTATCTCAATCTGTATGTGATGTGAATAACCTGGGGGCTGCCAAATCCTGGTTGGTTCCAGGATGCAGCCAGAACCAGGCCAGATTCTGTGGTGGTGGAACAACAAAAGGTAACGGGGACATTTATAGAACGTTACAATTGAACACAAAGGTAACGGGCATCAAGTAAGAACCGTTACCTACACAAAGTATCAGTAACGGTTGTTACGTAACGCCCGTTACAGGGTCTGACCGGTGGGTCCAGAGAGGAGACTGGTCAATGCACCGCCGTAACGGTTGTTAAGGAATGCCCGTTACAAGCACTGACCCGTGGGTCCAGAAATGAGACCAATCAATGCGAGACCGTAACGGTTGTTAAGTAAAGCTCGTTACAAGTACTGACCGGTGGGACCGGAGAGAAGACTGGTCAATGTGCCTCCGTAACGGTTCTTAAGTCAAGCCCGTTACAAGGTTTGCGTTTTAGTAACGGTTGTTACGTAAAGACCGTTACAGGGTCTGACCGGTGGGTCCAGAGAGGAGACTGGTCAATGCACCGCCGTAACGGTTGTTAAGGAATGCCCGTTACAAGCACTGACCCATGGGTCCAGAAATGAGACCGGTCAATGCGAGACCGTAACGGTTGTTAAGTAAAGCTCGTTACAAGTACTGACCGGTGGGACCGGAGAGAAGACTGGTCAATGCGCCTCCGTAACGGTTCTTAAGTCAAGCCCGTTACAAGGTTTGCGTTTTAGTAACGGTTGTTACGTAAAGACCGTTACAAGTGTTGTGGTTTCGTTACGGTTCTTAAGTAAAGCCCGTTACAAATGTATTGTTTTGGTAACGGTCGTTTGTCTGTGCGCGTTACGAAATTGATCTGTTGGCCCACAAAAATCGCAAGTTTGGGTTACTGGTTGCTTATATTGGTAACGGTCGTTGTGAAGTGCGGGTTACAGGTTTTGGTCGTTCGTAACGGGCAAATTGCCCGTTACCTTTGACCGACTATTAGTAACGGAGTAAGGGTAACTGGCAATGCACCCATTACCTATGGCCATCTACGCCCGTTACAAATCTCGGTTTTTCACGCAGTGGTGTGTTGTAGTTGACAGTCAGATAACTTAATGGACAGATTGATGCTGACTAAAATAAATAAATAAAAATGGTCAGATTACTTTCATTTCTAAATAATACGTAGTACTTTTTTGTGGTTGTGTTGAATGCATATTTTCATTGAAAAAGATATAAAACATTGTGTATTTTGACCACCAGTTAATATATGTAATGTGGATAATTATGCAACTAGATTCAAGTTTCATACTACATCGGCTTTGCATCTATAAAAAATATATTTGAACAGAAACTCGAAGTCAAAGTTTAACTATATATGAAGGTCAAGACAAAATAAAAAATACGTCTTGTCTCTTAAACTGATGGAGTATTACTGTACTCCACTAACCTTATTCGAAATTTACAAGGTAACGCAAGAATACGACGTTTCCTTTTTATTTCCTCGTTTTTTTTGCAGAACTTTCCTTGGATACTACAAAATATGCATGTCAGCATTGTTTTATATATCTTAAATAGCCGCTCAAGTGGATGCTTCGGATATGTATAGTACAATGATTAAGACAAGGACATGGTCGATAAGATGAAAACCATGATAAAGTGCCTACGAATTAAATTGCTGCACCTTGGTCATACAACTTAGAGATGATCGATCATGGGGTATGAGTTAGCCATGAAGATTCTTGCTCTGAGCCTTGTGCTTGGCGCCTTATTCGGCAGCTTCGGGTCGAGTAATAAGATGTCGCAGCAGGTCCCGGCCATCTACGTGTTTGGCGACTCGACGTTGGACGTCGGCAACAACAACTATTTACCCGGGAAGAACGTTCCTGTTGACACCAAAAATTGGCACCGGGAAGAAGCTGACATGTGGGCCAGATTTGGTGGAAAGATACCATTCGGCTAGGAGGCTTTGCTGGAGCATTCGGCAGGAGACGCTCTGCGGTCGGGAGCGCGTTATCATTCGGCAAAGGTGAAGCATTCGGCAGGAGACGCTCTGCGGTCGGGAATACGTCATCATTCGGCAGAAGCATTGTTCCGCAAGCGAAGAGTGGTAGCATTCGGGAAGACATGATGACGTGGATCAACATAAGGAAAAGGCCGATTCGAACATGGAAAGCAATATGGGCACGAAGATTCGTCATTTATTTTTAGAAACAAGTGTTGAAGTCGTGTCCGACTAGGAGTTGTATCAAGACCTGGGTATAAATATAAACCCATAGCAATTGTAGAAATCATCACGAATCAATCATACAACAAACCGGCCCCGTGCCAACATCGAGTCCTTTAGTCGAGTCGTCGAGTTCTTCGAGAGGAGTCATCGATCCGTCGACCTCCGTAAGTACCGGCAACCTTGTATCATGCTTAGTATCATGCGGTGGATTTAAGCTTTGATACAAGTAGTCTTGTTACCATGCTTAGTATCATCTGGTGGATTTAAGTTGTGGTTTCAAGAAGGTTCCTCTGTTAGGTCATGAGCCATGCGGTGGGCTAAGATCTAGTATGGACCAAGTTATCGGCTCTGTTAGATTTAGGCAAGATCTAACAGATTCATTAAGTTACCCCGTGTTGCTCTGTTTTCACTATGTACTTAATTCGTGCAGCACACCTTTGCCCAATCTAGATCGGCTAGGATCGGCTTTGCTTTATGGTACGACGATTCATCCCCTTATAGCCGAATCCGAAACCGATCTAGGTTGCTACGTGTCGCGGGTTCAAGCTTGTCGGCATTGTGTAGATCTTGACAGAACCGGGTATCATGCGGTAGATGCAGGTTTTTGGGTCGTCTTAGAGCTAATCATCCGGTGGATTAGAATTCGATTCGATCTGATAGATTTATCTTTACCGATTAGGCTTGTTCCTTCGCCATGGACCCCGATTCGGCTAAATAGCCGTATTCGGCAGTGCTCTCACGAGTGAACGTGTGTTCGCGGGTTTGCCTTGGGCATGAATGCTTTTAGCCTTTCACGATTAGATTGTATCATGCGGTGGATTGATCTAGTCTGATTGGTGGTGTGGCCTCAAACGAGTCAGGTGCTGCTTTCGGCCTAACATCGTTTGTTGCCATACCTGACGGGTGCTGCTTTCGGCCTATGCATTCTTGTTTCGATGTAAATTCGTGACTTTGTTGTGGGTTCGTAATTAAACATTGAATGCTTTTAGCTTTTCATGGTTAGATTGTATCATGCGGTGGATTGATCTAGTCTGATTAGTGGTGTGGCCTCAAACGAGTCAGGTGCTGCTTTCGGCCTAACTCGTTTGTTGTCATGCTTGACGGGTGCTGCTTTCGGCCTATGCATTCTTTGTTTATTACGAATTTATGATCATGTTTCACCCCTTCAATTTATTTATCATGCTCTGATCCTCGTTAATCGGCTATGAGTATATGTTGTAATGTTCATTCTGTTGAAAGCCGATCTTTCGTCATGCTTACGTCATGCATTCGGCAGTGCGTTCCTTGCGTACCTTACCGATTGCCGAATGAGATTTTAACTGCCGACAGATAGCTTCTCTGTAGCTATTTGTCTCTCGAGATTGGCTTCAACGCCGCAAATATGGAACTGTCTGGTCTTACCCGGCACGTTCCAGGTTTTGATCTAAACGTTTTTATCCCTTTGTTAGTTTTCAGGCAAACTGACTGGCACGCTTCCGGATTCGAAAGCCCGGGCCGCATTTGAAGCCAGCTTGTTCGGCTTGCTGTGTGCTTGGCGTGAGGTGCGGATTTTACGTCAACACACTTTTTGGCACGCCCGGTGGGACACACGCAAGTTTTCAAGATGCCTGAGTTGAGCGACATCATGGATGTCACTTTGGAAGAGTTGTCTGAAGAACATCAACAGATGGTAAAGACTGCTGCTAGTCAATTCATTAACAAATGTTTACTGTCTTTCACCAAGAACAGGAGCGGTGCACCTTTTCTCAAGTCCGATCTGCCAAGAGTTCTCCTTCCTGGGCAATCTGATCTTACTGAAGAAGAAGAGAGGGAGAGATTCTCGGGCTTGTTATACAAAGCTTTGGGAGAGACAATGACCAATCACAATGCTGCGTTCTTAAACAGTTTTCGGCATATAATGATAAGCATTTTTGGTCAGCATGTGGATAAACCCTTTGAGCAGATACATGGGCAATTGGGTGGTCCGACATACTTCAATGTTCAAGCACCAGTTCAGAAACCACATGGTAAAGGAAATGCTGATGAAACTGGAGGTTCTGGTGCTAAAGATATAAATGGACAACCGATTCGGCAAGATCCTCAGCTTGCATTGCCGAAAACTCGCACATACGGTGATATGGCATTCGGCACCACAGGGAATCCGCCTGCTTCTGCTTACAAGATATCTCCCTTGAACAACAGATTGCAGAGGGATTTATATGGAAACGGATATTCAGAGTTTATGGATTACAATGCTATCGATGCTCTCCCGAATCCTGGGTATGTTGGTACTGCAGGCATGCTTGCGGGAAGACCAGGGAATCAAGATACCAGTATTGACCTCATGGTGCAAAAAATGACCGATGTATTGCAAAACCAATTCGGTCTGAAGCCTAAAAATCAGGGATACATGTACTCATCTCCTTTCCCAGAATGGTACCAAAGGGTATCATTGCCGAATAGAGTCAAAGTGCCTACAGAGTTTACTAAATTCTCAGGACAAGATGATACTAGCACTGTAGAACATATAGCTCGATATCTGATGCAGCTTGGAGAGGCTTCGGCAGATGAGGCTTTCAGAATCAGATACTTTCCTTTGTCACTAACGGGTCCAGCTTTTACATGGTTTGCTTCTTTGCCTGCTCAGTCGATTTGTACTTGGAAAGACCTGGAACAGAAATTCCATGCTCATTACTACATTGGCAGTACCGAGAAAAAGTTGGTTGATTTGACCAGCTTAAGGCAGAGGAATAATGAAACACCTACAGAGTTCCTCAGGAGATTTAGGGAAACTAAAAGTATGTGCTTTTCTCTGAACATACCTGATGATCAACTAGCTGGTATGGCTGTAGCTGGAATGCTGCCTGCTATTCGGGAGAAGCTATTCGGGATGGAGTTTGATGATCTGGGCCAGTTGTCGCACAGATTGGCCTTGATGAGTAACCAGGCGTATGGCTTCAAGAAGGATGTCAGATTTGCTAAAAATAATGATGTGGCTGACATTTATAACCAATTCCTTGAAAGAGCAGATCAAGAAGATGAATATGAAGATAGCGAGGAGATAGCTGCAGCAGAGATAGTGTGGAGCAAAGAACCAGTTACAATGACTCAGAAATGGATCAAACAGATGAAGGGAACATATGATTTTGATGTGACAAAAGCAGACAAGTTGTTTGAGTTCCTGGTGAAAGAAGGCCGAATCAAATTGCCGGAGGGGCATTCTATGCTTCGGCCTGATGGAGTGAAAGATAAGAGGTACTGTGGATTTCATGATAGAAATTCTCATTCCATTAATGAATGCAGAGTCTTTAGGATGAAGATTCAGAAAGCTATCCAAGAAGGACATCTGAAATTCGACAACAAGATGAAACTGGACAGTAACCCTTTCCCTCAGAACATGATCGGGTTCTCGGTTAATATGGTGAATGCTGTTCCATCTGGAGAAAAGGGAAGATTGAAAGTTTTAACCTCAAAGAAGGCAAGGCAGGATGGTTCAGTTGATCCCACTCGGCAGATCACAATTGAGCAGGTTCGCCAGAAAAATCTTCGGTTCCCGAATAGCCGATTAGAAGTGGGAGAATCCTTTAAACCTAGAGTTACTACACGTATTCTCCTCAACAAATGGCAGCGTCAGCAAGAAAAAGAGCGTTTTCAAAGGCGTGAATACGAGGAGGAGAAAAGAAGACACGAAGAAGAAAGGTTTGAGGAAGAACAAGAAGAGTATGCTCGAGAGCAGGAACGTGCGCATTGGGGGTGTGCATTCTTCAGACACTGTTGGAACGAAGGTTTGAAGCTTCCTACATGGAATAATTGTCCTGAATGCAATAGTAGATATGATGAATATAGGCAGGGAACTATCAATCGCCGATCTGTCCATGAAAGAATTGGCAGGGTGCATCCTAGTGATGATCGGCGTTTTAATGATCAACCAAGAAAGAGACATGCTGATCACAGATGGGTTGATCATGAGGAAGAAGATCGTGAGTACGTTTGGCAGAAAGGGCAGTGGTGCCCACCTGGTTTAAGAAGGAGTCAGAAGAGAAGAGTTCAACGCCTGAGGAATCAAGAATTAAAGCAAGCAAGGCCTAGGATGAGATCGATATGGCTCCCAAAAGACAGGCCTGACGAACATGGTCATTCGGCTCCTACATGTATGGTATGTTTTCTGCCGAATGAATTCATGGCTCCAGCTAATCAAATTGTACAGGAAGAAATATTGCCCGATATAGATGATGCCGAACAATTTGGGTTAATGGCACAATTGATGTTGAACAAACAAGCTGTTTTTGAGAAGCCAGCCCAGAATCGGCACATGAAGCCACTGTACTTGAAGGGATATGTTAATGGCAAACCATTGACCAAGATGTTTGTCGATGGAGGAGCTGCTGTCAATGTAATGCCATATACCACATTCAGGAAACTTGGTATGGGCCCTAGAGATTTGACACCAACAAGCATAATTCTAAATGACTTTGCTGGAAATCCTTCGGACACCAAGGGGTGCGTGCATGTTGATCTGATGATTAGGTCCAAGACTCTGCTTACGACTTTCTTTGTCATTGAAGGCAAAGGGGCATATAGCTTGCTGCTTGGAAGGGATTGGATTCATGCGAATTGTTGTATTCCATCTACTATGCATCAACAGCTTATTCAGTGGATAGATGATGAGGTGGAGATTATCCAAGCAGATGATTCAATAAGCGTGGCAAACATGGAACCAGCTTTCTGGGAGTATCAAGGCATAGATTGTTTCTCAGGTAAAGACTGGGGAGAAGGTCCTGTGGCACCAGCCAGCAGTGATCAAAAGCCGATCGAAGCAGTCGGCTCTCATAGTAATTTTTGATGGAAAATCCAATTGATGGAACTGATGGAAAATTAGGACGTGGATTTGTGTCGGCCGATAAATTAGAAGAAGTGGACATTGGAGATGGTGACAAGCCAAAGCCGACATTTATCAGTGCTAACTTGGATTCGGTTTTCAAAGAAAAATTGGTGACATTGTTAAAGGAATACAAGGACTGCTTTGCTTGGGATTATTCGGAGATGCCCGGTCTAGACCGTTCTATTGTTGAGCATCGGTTGCCAATCAAACCTGGATACAGACCTTATAAGCAACCACCCCGGAAAATCTACAAGGAAGAAGTGTTGGCCGATGTGAAAAAGGAGATTGAAAGATTGCTAGATGCAAATTTCATTCGGCCATGTAAATATGCAGATTGGATCTCTAATATTGTTCCTGTCTATAAGAAAAATGGAAAGATGAGGGTTTGCATAGATTTTAGAGACCTAAACAAGGCTACACCCATGGATGGATATCCAATGCCTATTGCTGATTCGTTGGTTGATGCTGCTGCTGGATACAAAGTGCTCAGTTTCATGGATGGTAACGCAGGATACAATCAGATTTATATGGCATTGGAAGATATGGTAAAGACAGCTTTCAGGTGTCCTGGACACATAGGGTTGTTTGAGTGGGTTGTTATGACCTTTGGATTAAAAAATGCCGGTGCAACTTATCAAAGGGCTATGAATTATATTTTTCATGAGTTGATCGGCAAGATTGTGGAAATATATATTGATGATGTGGTGATCAAGTCATTGGATCATGAGTCTCATTTGGCCGACATAAGGAAAACTCTAGAATGTACCAGGAAATATGGACTTAAGATGAACCCGAACAAGTGTGCTTTTGGAGTTTCGGCTGGAGAGTTTCTGGGATTTTTGATACATGAAGGAGGAATAGGAGTTGGTAAGAAAAGCATGAAGGCGATTGATGAAATTGTTCCTCCAACTAATCTTAAAGAGCTACAATCACTGCTTGGCAAGATAAATTTTGTGAGAAGGTTCATATCGAACTTGTCACAAAAGGTGTTGCCCTTTTCCTCACTGTTAAAAATAAAAAAGGATCAAAAGTTTGTATGGGGTGACGAACAACAGAAGGCTTTCAATGAAATAAAAGAGTACATGAAGAAGCCACCAGTATTGGTGCCTCCACAATTGAATAAGCCTTTCAAGTTGTACGTGGCGGCCGATGCCCTAACTATTGGATCGGCCCTCATTCAAGAATTTGAAGGGAAGGAAAGAGTGGTTGCATACCTTAGCCGAAAGTTACTGGATCCAGAGACAAGGTATTCGGCTATAGAGAAACTTTGCTTATGTGTTTACTACTCCTGTACGAAATTTCGGCACTACTTACTACATGCCGAATGCATTGTGTATTCAAAGTTTGATGTGATAAAACACATGTTGTCTATGCCAATTTTGAACGGACGGATTGGCAAATGGATTTTAGCTTTGTCTGAATTTGAATTAAGATTTGAATCGGCAAAGGCTGTTAAGGGACAGATTATTGCCGACTTCATTACTGAACATCATGATGCATCGATAGATTTGCTTAATATTGTTCCTTGGGTGTTATTCTTCGATGGATCTTCATGCAACAAAGGTGGTGGAGCAGGTATCTTATTAATTTCACCCAAAGGAGAAACATTTGAATTTGCTGTTCCCATTCAATCTGTTGTTACTAACAATCAAGCTGAGTATGAGGCATTGCTCAAAGGGCTCCAATATTTGAAAGAAGCAGAGGCCATTGCAGTTGAAATTTTTGGAGATTCAGAATTGGTCATAAAGCAATTGAATGGTGAATATGAGTGCAAAAGTGATACCTTGAGGAATTACTATGAAGAATGCAAAGAAATATTGAAGAGCTTTCGGTCAGTAATTCTACAACACATTCCTAGAGGGGATAATGGAGAGGCAAATAGATTGGCCCAAAGTGCATCAGGTTATAAAGAGCTTCGAGAAGTTTTTGCTAATGATGTATACGCATTCGGGAGTAATCTGGCAGAAGATGATTGGAGAAAAGAGATTGCCGATTATCTGGAAAATCCATCCCGAAAGGTTTCTAGAAAGCTCAGGTATAAAGCTTTAAAGTTTGTTCTTCTTGATGATAATTTGTATTATAAATCCCTGGATGGAGTGTTGTTACATTGCTTAAGTCATGAAGAAGCAAAAAGGCTGATGAGTGAAGTACATGATGGATTGTGTGGAGCACATCAATCGGCCTACCGAATGAAGTGGGTTATTAGAAGAACTGGATATTACTGGCCGACAATGTTGGAAGATTGTTTTGAATATTATAAAGGATGTCAAGACTGTCAGAAATTTGGAAACATTCAGAGAGTTCCGGCATCGGTTTTGAATCCCATTGTCAAGCCATGGCCATTCAGAGGATGGGGAATAGATTTGATTGGCCAAATAAATCCTCCATCTAGCAAGGGGCATAAGTTTGTGCTTTTGGCAACCGATTATTTTACCAAGTGGATTGAGGCAATTCCATTAAAGAAGGTGACGTCGGAGAATATGGTTGAATTTGTTAAAGAACACATCATTTACAGATTCGGGATTCCTCAGACAATCACCACTGATCAAGGGACTCAATTTACATCTTCAGAATTCAGAGATTTTGCTGAAAGTATGGGCATCAAATTGTTAAATTCTTCTCCTTATTATGCCCAAGCTAATGGTCAGGCAGAGGCTTCTAACAAGATTATGATTAAAATTATACAGAAAAAGATTGATCAGAAGCCGAGAAAGTGGCATTCGGTACTCAATGAGGCTTTATGGGCTTACCGAATGGCTCCACATGGGGCTACACAGACGTCTCCCTATGAGTTGGTGTATGGACATCATGCTATTTTGCCATGGGAGATACAATTAGACTCAAGGAGAATAGAGTTACAAAAGGATTTAAGTTCTAAAGATTATAAAGATTTAATGATGGACGAATTAGAAGATTTGCATATGATTCGTCTCAGGGCTTTGGAGAATATTGAGAAGAATAAAGTGCGAGTTGCTAAGTACTACAACAAGAAGGTGAAAGTTAAGCAATTCACGGAAGGTGATCTAGTTTGGAAAGCAATATTGCCGATTGGAACCAAATATGCAGCATTCGGCAAGTGGTCTCCAAATTGGGAAGGTCCTTTTAGAGTGGTTAGATGCATGCCTGGAAATGCATATATTTTGAAGACATTGTTGGGAGAAGAATTTGCTTCTGCTATAAATGGAAGATATTTGAAGAGGTATTATCCCAGTGTTGAAATCGATCGGTGATTGATATATTAATTTGCCAAACAGCCGATATTCGGGAAGAAATCGCCTTCAGAACAAATGTTAACAGAAAAGGAAAATGGCCGGTACTGAATGTATTGCCCTTAACACAAAATATACTACATCAGATGATTCATGCAAGATCACAAAAGATAAGTTTTATTGCCGAAATTCCATAAATCCCTAGTACAAACTAATGGAATAGCTTGTTCAAGACGGATTGGGGATGAATGGAATCGGCAATGGCGGCGCCATGAGCATCAAGGCGATCTATGGAGACCTCGATGTCGTCGATCTCCTCCGGGTTACCGTTAGTGAAGCCGGTTGGTAGCCTGGAGTAGTCGGTGTTGGTGTGCGTCGACATGGCGACTAGGCCTGCGGCAGTGCCCAGACGGATGCCGTGCGAGGCCACCTCATCGATACGGCCCGCCACCGCGCCGAGACGAGCTTCTGGTGTGTCCCCAGAAGCATTCACTTTGTTCGCCAGCTCGTTCACCAGCACCTTCAGCCGATCGAGTTCGGCATCACGCGCTGCAAGTTTACAAAAGGGGCAACAGATTAGTATCATTTGGGGGACAAGATTGAGATTGAGCGAATTGCAGGACTCACCATCAATGACTTCGAGCAGTTGCTTGCGCTCGTGCTGCCATTCGAGGTCAGCAATCCCGGCTTGCTTGGAGATAGCCTCCAGTTCGCGACGAGAGTCGTCGCGCTCCGCCTTGAATCGGCGAGCATCACCATCCGTGTAGCGGTAGTCGTCCGATTCGAGAGATCGATTGGACGAACTCGAAGATGCCGCAGGAGCGGCGGCCGGAGCTGCGACTGGCGCGCCAGCGCCGGCAATCCATTGAATTGCCCTGAAAGAACAAAGAGATTCGTCAAGAAAGAGGGAGGAAATCTCGAGAAGAACAGAGAGAAGCGAGTAGCTACTCACCTGCGGCGAGCACCGGCACGACTTCCTTCGGCCTCATCAGCGGCCGGGCGCCTCCTGTTGTTGTCGGCCATTGGGGTTCCTCGGAATTACTGTGGATGGGGAAGAGAATGGCTTGGACCGGCAAGAACTTGGAAGGCGAAGAACTTGATGAAGAAACCGTGGGCTGCCTGGGTGTTTATTTATAAAACCCGCAGAGGAAATCGTGGCCAAAGATCGTGGCACGTATTCCGAAGAGTTCGGAAGGTGGAAAGGATTTTCCTAGCCGAATGGCTCCCATGTCGCTTGGGATCCTTGCCGAATCGTATTCGGCTTTGACTGGGTAAGATTCGGCTGCGTTAAGTTAAAAGCATTTTTTAGCTTAATATTATTTGTAGATGATCTTGCCGAATGAGTTGTTCGCAATGATGGAGAAGAAAAGTTAACAGCTACGAATTCACAAGATGAGGCAATTATTCGGCTACAGGTTATTGGTTACAAGTTACAAACCCAAGTATTTTGAAATTACATTTGTGGCATTGGAAATCATGTTGCTAATGTTGTCTAACAAGTTTTTGTCAGCTTCTTGGGTTTTAGCCAGAGCCTTGAGCTTTGCCTTGAGTTGTTTATCCTTGTTCAGAGTGGCTGAAGCTTCTTTTCGTATTCTTTCTGATAACTTGGGAAGCTCAGCAATATTCTTCTCGTCAGCTTCAATTTCGGCCGATAAGCGTTGCAATTCGGCTTCAAGTGCAGCTTTCCTGGCCTTTTTGCTCTCAAGATCAGATACCAGCTTGGTCAACAGCTCATTATTCTCTTGATCTTGAGAGTGCAGGGCTTTTACTGACTGCTTGATCAGAGATCTTTTTTGCTCTAAGGCTGGCAGAGAAGATTGATTGCTCAAGGCTTGCATCACTGCTGCGAATTGCTGATCCAATTGAGAGACTGGCTCCAATGCGGTCTTGATGTCAGCTGGGAGTTCTTGATCAATGGAGTCCAGTACGTCTCTTAATGAAACAGCATGTGTAGCCTGGTCTTGGATGCTCTTATTCAGTAAGGATAAGATGTCTTTCAGCTTTGCTTTGGTTTCTTCTGATAAATCTTGGCTAGAAGTAATCTCTTCTCCTTGTTCGGTAACCCAATCATCCACAGCAAAGGAATAGCTGGGTGATGAAGTGGATTTCTCCTGAAAAGGGTTCTTGCCGAATTAGTAAAAGAATTGCCGAATGAGAGAGAGTCAAGAGAATTGAATGATTATGTTTACCTCGGCCCTGGCTTCCCGAGTGGGAGATGGAAGTGTTTTGAGTTCCATGATGGGAGTTTGTGTATCTGGCTGAGGAGAAACCGGAGTGTCAATTGAAGAGGATTCTATTCCTGTTTCTGGAAGGGGCAGCAAAGCTGAAGACGAATCATGAGAAAGGGAAGAGCTTTCCAAGGCAGGATCTGTTGAAGCTTGTTCTGCAGTTGACAAGAGAGTAAATGCCGATGACAAGAAATTAAGAAAAATGAAGTGATATATTTTTTACCGTTCAATGAGGCATCGGCAATTTCTATGCTAGCCAACCATTGCTGGGCTTTGGCCTGAAAAAACAAGGAAAGATGAAGTTGAGCAGAATATTATTGACATCATGGCCAAAGAAAGAGAGATCTGACCTGGATGATTTTCTTGGGAACCACTTTTCTTTTCTTTGTGCCTGAGGAGGCTGCCAGGGCAAGGGTCTTCCTTTTGACAGATGATGGCCTGGTGATTTTTGGATCCAGGATAGCTTGTCTGGCCATTATTTGAGCTAAAGTTGGGGATTGATATCCCAGAGCTGAGATTGGGCCTGCTGCCTTGTATACAATTGCCCTGGCAAGAGGGGCAGGTATAATGTCCTGCAAAGATGGTAAAGTCAAGGTCAAATTGGATCTTTATTTGATTGAAAGTGAATAAAAGCTGAACATATTACCTCTGAGCTTGGTTGGTAGTCTGACATCAACTCGAGACAGAGAGGATGAATTGGCACATTGAAGATATGATCATGAAGTTCTTGCCACCAGATTATGAAGCTAGGGTGTGCAAATATTATTGGCACAAAGGGCTCAGGTGCGTAGATTGTGTCACAGCATCTATAAGGGAAGATTCTTCTTGTTTCTGTGGCATCTTTGATGATTTCCCTAGGCTTGAGAAATTCATGAAGGAATAGCCTTGGGGGCACCTGGCCACATCCCAATTGCCTGGCTGCTATGTTCGGCTGATAGTATTCATATGTGCTCTGAACTAGTCTTCCCCCATGAAATTCGGCTGGCAGGATACAAGGATGGATAAAAGCATTGAAAATTGCTATAGAATGTACGTCAGTGCATCCAGATTCAAAGCCGAATTCACAGGGGAAGATGAGGTTGTCATTGTCCAGATATGGAAACCAGAGAGGATGATCAAAGCCTTTGAAGAAGAGCTCAAATAATTCACAGATATTTTTGTTGATGGATACAGTAGAAGCAGCTTCTCCATAAGATTGACAACCTTTGGTTTTCTTGATCTCTCCCTCTGCATAGTTGATGGAAGGGAATTCTCTGCTGTTGAGATCAATGGCAATAATCTGATGCATGTACAGTTGTAGCCACATCTGGACAAACCACCAGGGACCATTCACACAAGGTATTTTCTTGTTGGTGTGCATCAATTGGGTAGTTTGATTAAGCATGTGATAGACGCTGCCCAGGAGGTATTTTCCCAATGGGATGAGTTTACCAGCAGCCAGTTCTTCAGCCATCACGATGTGGTTCAGAGTTGGCTCATTGGCTTTGCCACAGAAGACATACCTGCACAGCCACATATTCAGGAAAGCCCTGTACTCTACATCGGTCAAGGGGCCATCAGACATATAATTTTGGATGTATCTTTTATATCCAACCCCTGTTTTGACTCCTGTCTGCTTGGAGGAACCCTTGTGGTCATATGGTCGAACAGTTTCTGTTATGTTCAGACCAGTCATCATATATACATCGGCCAAGGTGGGAGACATTGGACCATGACCGAATAAAAAGGCGTTGGCACCATTGGACCAGAAGTGGCAAGCTGCAATCAGAAGGTTCTCATTCTTGGGTGTTTCAGCCAATGACAACTCCAAGCAGTGAGATATGCGCAGACGATCCCAGTTCTGTGTTTGGGGGCTTTTATCATCTAATATTCTCTTGTACCAATTCCTCCAGCCTGCAATCGGGGGCAGAGGCCAGTTCTTGAAAGTGTCTTGCCACTCGTGAGGATTGGCCAGAGAGATCTTGAACGGGATCCTTTGGGATTCGGCTGCGATGAATTCAGAGGGATCTGAGTTCCCTACGGGGCCGAGAAAATACGATGGAGATTTCTCTTCAACAGGGATGAGGATTTCGGCAGCTAGGGCCTGTCAAGCATGGAAAAGGATAAAGAGATTTGAGACAGGAATCAAGAAAAGATTATCGAATAAGCTTGGAGAGATTAAAGTTTACCTGAAGTGCGAAATCTTGATTCGCCATGAAGAGGTTGAGTCTTGAAACGCTGATGACCTAGAGTGCGGATCTGAGTGGAAGCCTCGTGGATTCAAAGGAGAATGGCGGATGTCGAGTAGAGTTGGCTTGAGAATGTTTGGTGCTTGTGGTCGATTCCGAAATAAAGATCACCTTTATCCCGAAATCGAAGGGGCATGTGTTGACACCAAAAATTGGCACCGGGAAGAAGCTGACATGTGGGCCAGATTTGGTGGAAAGATACCATTCGGCTAGGAGGCTTTGCTGGAGCATTCGGCAGGAGACGCTCTGCGGTCGGGAGCGCGTTATCATTCGGCAAAGGTGAAGCATTCGGCAGGAGACGCTCTGCGGTCGGGAATACGTCATCATTCGGCAGAAGCATTGTTCCGCAAGCGAAGAGTGGTAGCATTCGGGAAGACATGATGACGTGGATCAACATAAGGAAAAGGCCGATTCGAACATGGAAAGCAATATGGGCACGAAGATTCGTCATTTATTTTTAGAAACAAGTGTTGAAGTCGTGTCCGACTAGGAGTTGTATCAAGACCTGGGTATAAATATAAACCCATAGCAATTGTAGAAATCATCACGAATCAATCATACAACAAACCGGCCCCGTGCCAACATCGAGTCCTTTAGTCGAGTCGTCGAGTTCTTCGAGAGGAGTCATCGATCCGTCGACCTCCGTAAGTACCGGCAACCTTGTATCATGCTTAGTATCATGCGGTGGATTTAAGCTTTGATACAAGTAGTCTTGTTACCATGCTTAGTATCATCTGGTGGATTTAAGTTGTGGTTTCAAGAAGGTTCCTCTGTTAGGTCATGAGCCATGCGGTGGGCTAAGATCTAGTATGGACCAAGTTATCGGCTCTGTTAGATTTAGGCAAGATCTAACAGATTCATTAAGTTACCCCGTGTTGCTCTGTTTTCACTATGTACTTAATTCGTGCAGCACACCTTTGCCCAATCTAGATCGGCTAGGATCGGCTTTGCTTTATGGTACGACGATTCATCCCCTTATAGCCGAATCCGAAACCGATCTAGGTTGCTACGTGTCGCGGGTTCAAGCTTGTCGGCATTGTGTAGATCTTGACAGAACCGGGTATCATGCGGTAGATGCAGGTTTTTGGGTCGTCTTAGAGCTAATCATCCGGTGGATTAGAATTCGATTCGATCTGATAGATTTATCTTTACCGATTAGGCTTGTTCCTTCGCCATGGACCCCGATTCGGCTAAATAGCCGTATTCGGCAGTGCTCTCACGAGTGAACGTGTGTTCGCGGGTTTGCCTTGGGCATGAATGCTTTTAGCCTTTCACGATTAGATTGTATCATGCGGTGGATTGATCTAGTCTGATTGGTGGTGTGGCCTCAAACGAGTCAGGTGCTGCTTTCGGCCTAACATCGTTTGTTGCCATACCTGACGGGTGCTGCTTTCGGCCTATGCATTCTTGTTTCGATGTAAATTCGTGACTTTGTTGTGGGTTCGTAATTAAACATTGAATGCTTTTAGCTTTTCATGGTTAGATTGTATCATGCGGTGGATTGATCTAGTCTGATTAGTGGTGTGGCCTCAAACGAGTCAGGTGCTGCTTTCGGCCTAACTCGTTTGTTGTCATGCTTGACGGGTGCTGCTTTCGGCCTATGCATTCTTTGTTTATTACGAATTTATGATCATGTTTCACCCCTTCAATTTATTTATCATGCTCTGATCCTCGTTAATCGGCTATGAGTATATGTTGTAATGTTCATTCTGTTGAAAGCCGATCTTTCGTCATGCTTACGTCATGCATTCGGCAGTGCGTTCCTTGCGTACCTTACCGATTGCCGAATGAGATTTTAACTGCCGACAGATAGCTTCTCTGTAGCTATTTGTCTCTCGAGATTGGCTTCAACGCCGCAAATATGGAACTGTCTGGTCTTACCCGGCACGTTCCAGGTTTTGATCTAAACGTTTTTATCCCTTTGTTAGTTTTCAGGCAAACTGACTGGCACGCTTCCGGATTCGAAAGCCCGGGCCGCATTTGAAGCCAGCTTGTTCGGCTTGCTGTGTGCTTGGCGTGAGGTGCGGATTTTACGTCAACAGTTCCCAAGGCGCTCCAGCCCTACTACGGCATCGACATGCCGGGCTCCGGCAAACCAAATGGAAGGTTCAGCAATGGCTACAACACCGCGGACTTTGTCGGTAAGTATATATATATACATACATATGTTACATGGAATGCTTGTTTTCATCTGGTTGTATACATGCGTTGCAGCAAAGAGCATGGGTTTCGACACTAGTCCTCCGCCTTATCTGTCTCTGGCACCAAGCTCCGAAAATCTGGTCCTGACTGCTATGTCCACTGGTGTGAGCTACGCGTCGGCAGGAGCTGGCATCCTGGACTCAACTGTAAGTGCACTCGATCCATCTGATGTGTCAAATAAAGAAAAATCCCGCGCATACATGTGGTGATTCGTGAGAAACAACTGTCTATATATGCGTGAAGAACGCAGGCAACAACATCCCGTTGTCGAGGCAGGTTCAGTACTTCAACGACACCTGGTCTAAGATGGTCGCCAGCAAAGGCTCCCATGCGGTGAACACCCTTCTCTCCAGATCCGTCTTCCTCATCGGCCTTGGTGGCAACGACCTGTCCGCGTTTGCGAACGAGCAACACGGCGACATCGCCGCCTTCTACAACACCCTCATCTCCAACTACAACGCCACCATCACGGTAAAGCGAACTGAAGATATGTACAATCGTGCAAACTTTTGGTACCCTTTAATTGCATATATAATTCGATGATGATGTTGTTGCATCAGGAGCTGTACAAAATGGGCGCAAGGAAGTTCGCCGTCATCAACGTTGGGCTAGCCGGGTGCCTGCCGATTGCACGGGTGCTCGACACGGCGGGCGCGTGCTCGGCCAGCCGGAACAAGCTCGCCGCCAGCTTCAACGACGCCCTGCGCTCCCTGCTCGCCGGCCTCGCGCCCACGCTGCCGGGGCTCGTCTACTCCCTCGCCGACTCCTACGGAGTCACGGCGGACATCTTCGCGAACCCGGGGGCGTCGGGGTTCACCGACGTGTCCAGCGCGTGCTGCGGCAGCGGGCGGCTGGGCGCCGGGGGTTGCACGCCGACCTCCAGTCTCTGCGCCAACCATGACCAGTTTTACTTCTGGGACGGGATCCACCCTTCCCAGCGGGCCGCGTCGCTCAGGGTCCAGGCATTCTACGACGGCCCGGCTGATCAGTACACCACGCCGATCAACTTCAAGCAGCTGATCCTGACGTGTTGATTACTGTAAATTAACATTGTGACTTGTGAGAGGGTGAGTATTGCAAATATTGTATGTATTGATGTATTTGACTTGTATTATCTACTGCCAATCAACAACTGTGGATTGTTCGTGTTTCCTTCAGGACCCGTCATTTAGTGCAGACGCACACGCTCACAATCACGTGTACGCAATCACTCATATAAATAAACGCATAACCTTAATTCTATGATCACCTTCAACAGACTAAGACGGGATGGCACATCTTGAGATTGACGATATCACTACGGGCGCCTCATTGTCAAGGGGCACATCGCCAATGCAAGAAAATACAAACATCCGTGCCGAATCGGGGATTCGAATACGGGTAGACAGGTTGCACCGCAAGTAGGGGTGGATGTTGAGCCAGCTCGGCTCGGTCTGGCTCGGCTCGTTTGAGCTCGTTAGCCAAACGAGCCAGCTTGGCTCGGCTCGTTAAGGAAACGAGCAAAAATCCTGACTCGGCTTGGCTAATTAAGCTCGCGAGCTGGCTCGTTAAGCTCGTTGAGCTAGGGTTAAATTTAAAATTGCCACAATAATATATATATAATATAGAAAATTATAGTATTTATATGGTCTTAATATCTCTAAAATCTACTATACCATACTATAATAATAAAATATAAACATAACATCATATATAACTACATATAACTACGTATATAGTATACATATATTATTAATAATTAATAATTTACTCATTAGTTTATTAAACCATCTAGCTCGTTTGGCTCGCGAGCAGCTCGCGAGCCGGCTCGAACTCGCTCGTTATACTAACGAGCAAAAACTCTTGCTCGGCTCGTTAGAAATATGCATCGAGCCGAGTCGAGCCGAGCCGGCTAAGATACGAGCGAGCTAACGAGCTTCGAGCATTTTGTCCGGCCCTAACCGCAGGCAACCTCACAAGGTGAGCTATACATAGTGGGGACCCTATAACTTGTTCCTTGCACCGCTGGTAGTACTCGATCCACGGGATTTCGTGAGCAGGAGTTTATTGCTCGCTTTAGGCGGATACTTTGTCATATCATGGTTCTATGACTTGATGCTGGTCTCCTTTGCGTGGATACTTTGCCATCGATATTGTAATCTCTGTTGGTACTTGATACGCCAATTGGGCTTCTTTAATTTCTTTCTTGCTGCTCTAGTTGGTATCAGGTTGCTTATCATTGGCTTAGTGGCTTCTACTCTGTGCAAGGCGCGTTCTAAAATATATATATATATATTTGACAGATCGGCAACAACGACCGTACTATGTATGTAAATAGTTCCACATGGAAAATACTCATATCCCACAAGGACCCCCCTATTGTAAATAGTCCCATATGGAAAATACTCATACTTTAACCTTACCTCCTGAATATATAAAGGAGGGCAGGGGTCCCTAGATAGGGGCACCGCATCGAACCATACAAGCAATACAATCACCACCACCGACACAGGACGTAGGGTATTATACCTCCGGGTAGCCCGAACCTGTCTAAATCAGTGCCTCCTATGTACCATCAAGTCACTAGTTCATCAATCGCCCCTCCTATAAATCAACCACTCGGGTGCCCCCAGGTGGATTGCCGGTCCTAAGGTCCGACAGTCCTAGTAGACTCCTACTAGGACTCGGTCTTCTTTGGGCCGGCCGCCGCCGCCCTCGATGATGGGCCCTAGGGTACCCATATCCCACACTCGTCAAGACGACTATTTTCGTTGTGATTGGAGAGGATCTACCGTGACATCCAAATTAGGTGGAAGATCGTTAAATATTTTTGCTAAATGACAACTTGCATTTTCTGCTACTGTAGATTTTTTGAAGTGGAGATGCAGTTCAAAAACTAGATACCACCCTCAGGTTACAATAGGAAGGGAGAACCGACAGAGGTGCGTGTGCATATATCTATATATACGGCGTTGTAATCTTGTTAATTCTGTCACTGAAATTGAATTCTATGCCAGTAGAAAAATGCACCACAAAAAAAAGAAAAAGGAAAATGGATAGAGCCATCATGATAAGCACACCTTTCATATTCCTCACACTTTACTACGGAAGAGCACTATTGGGAACAGGTAGTTGGGTACATTATATTACTAATGTTACATGATACTTAAATTAGCTTTGTATACTCGCATTAGCCAATGCAACTTTCCATTATATATGGCGCAGGCATCTCCATGGCCGTAGAGGGAACGAACAAACCAAGGTTTCTTAAGGAACACCATCAGAATTATATATTGTTGGCACCTAGAAATTAGGTATTGGATGCACAAGGAATTCCTTACCTCTGCACATTGGAGATGGTAGCTGGATGAATGGATGACTTGGTTGTTGACAGTCTCCGTGATGCAGAAGGGGAATGGAAATTTGATGAGCCCTTTACCTGTATGCTATTATAAAAGTTGTCAGTTAACTGTGTGCCATTAGAAAGTTTGTAGGCACCTGTATGCCATCGACCGAACTATCTTTTACCCGTGTGCCATTTTGGACGGATTGGGAGGTAACGGTGTTAAATAGAGGCGTGAAAAGACAGATTTGCCCTTGGTATTAAAAAGATGACAAAAATGAATTTTCAACAGTAGGAAAATATGAAAAATCGGTAAATAATTTTAAAAATGATAGAAATAATTTGAAATCATAAAATAATAAGAAAATTTGTAATTAAATTATAAAATGCCCGAAAAATGCCCAAAAATTATAAAATGCCCGAAAAATTCGTAAATAAATTAAAAAAAATTTAAACAATCAGGATAATTCATTAAAAATCAGAAAAATACCAAATTAATTAGAAAAAATATCAGATTAAATCAGAAAAATATGGGAATAGAATAGAAAAAATACATGACATTATTACTAAATTACTTAGGTCATATCATCAACATTCAAGCAAATGGGTCATATCATCAACATTCAACCAACATTCAACCAATATTCAACCAACATTCAACCATGACCATTACAAATAATATCAGAAGGAGTAGGTTCTCCATACAACAAGTGTCTGCAATTAACATGTTCATTACAGAAAGCATCATAGCAAAAGAAGTAGTTCCATCAGACTACTTGCAAAATAACACTCAACAATCACAAGTTACTCCATCTGGAGTTTCTTCTTACTTCTGGTATTTGAAGCTGGGCTCTCTGGACTGGCTATCTCAACTGGAGCCCTCTTTGGTGTAAGCTTCTTGACGATTGCAGCACGTTTCTTCGTTGGTGTCTGCACTGGATGGCCCTCAATTTGGAGAGGAGCAGGATCGTTGGAGCCAGTTCCAGATCTTGTGTGAAAGCAACAAATTTAAAGCAGTTGTATTATTGCAATTGACAAAGCCAGAAATAGTGAAAAGAGATTAAGACCATACTTGCTAGACCTGCTAGTACTTGTTGTGGTGGTTGCTGGACCCTTCCTTTTGCTAACACCTATCTTTGTATATGGCTTTCTCTTCCTTTTCTTGTGTGTAGAATTGGCCATTGCCTCATTGTGTGGGAATACCATCCCTGATGCAGAACTGGTCTCAACAATGGGCACAACAATGCTAACTCCATTCATCACTGCCTGCCCGCAATCAGTGCTAAATGTAAGCCCAACTGGCGTGCCTATAGCTTCCTTTAACCTCTCCATGAACCACACCCAATTCTCATTTGTTTCTGAGTCAATGACACCAATAGCTACTGGGTACATCCAGTTATGACCATCAACTGCACAAGCTATGCACAACTGACCCATGAACCTTCCATTCAAAAATGTACTATCTACTGCAAGATATGGCCTACACCCTTGTAGGAAGCCATCAATACAAGCTTTCAAGGCAAAAAACAGCCTATTAAACCTTATCTTATTGTTGATGGTGTGGTGATCAATCACAACAAATGAATCAGGACTACTTTCCTCTATCTGAGCCTTAAATCTATACAGATTGTCAAAACTTTTATCCCAAGGGCCATAAAGTTTACCCATTGCGAGGTGCTTACCTAGATAAACCTTCCTGTAGGTCACATCAATTTTGTGGAGCTCATTCAACTTCTTTCTCAAAAATTTGGCTCCCAAATTTCCATCTTCCTTGAGCCAATCAATCACTTGTTCACACACCCAAAATTTTGTCACCCCTACACAACTGCCTTCCCTCCGAGTGCTGTGATGCCCGTCATGAGAGTGTGGATTCCTCTTCACCTGCAAATATATCAATCCATAAGCTATTTACTAGAACCAAAAAATTATCAATGCAAAGAAAGTGTTGAAGGATTAAATATTACCTGAACTGTCCCGTCTTTGAGAGTAGATGCATGAAGTCTCCACCTACAGCCCACTTCCTTGCCACTGCAGTACACCCTGTATCGAGATTTATCACTCTTTTCAATTGCATAATTGAACTCATATTTCGTAGCATGTGAAGCTAAAGCCAACTTAAATGCATCCATGTCTGAATACAAAGTGCCTACTGCCATAGGAGGATCATTCTTGTCATAATCAACATCAGGCTTCTGCGCAGGCTCTCTATCTATCACAATCTCATCAATATCCTCTATTTCAGCATCAGACAAAGATTCATAAGCACTATCTGATTCATGGCATGTTTCTGATTCAGAATCCTCTGATTGTCCTTGTTTGTTGCTAGCATCAGGAACTGGATTTTGGGGGCCCATGTCAATATATAAACCTTCCTCATCAACACCCACATGCTCAAAGGATGGGTTTGGGTTAGCAAGGAAATCAGTGTCAACAGATTCAGTGTGAGTTTGAATACTAGGTTGTGCTAAGCTAGGACATGGCATTGAAGGTGTGAATGGGGCTTCAATTGAGTGGACAGTAGCACTAAATTCCCATTGTGGTATCTCAGGAGGAGGCTCACTATCAGGGCTATGATAAGAAACACTCAACAGACAACGCCTCGAATCCTTATGTTTTGCAAACATTTCAACTAATTCTTGATCAGAGCAGATTTGGATGTTGGTCTTTCTATCCATGCTGAAATAAAAAAGTGAAGCTATTTCAGTCGGCCGGGGAGGATACTATTCAACAATTTCATCAACCAAGTCCATGAAGTTGGTGAAGTCAGCATCCACGACTTTGTTCACCAAATTCCACCGAGATTTCAAATTGTGAGAAATAATCCTTATTTCTAGATCGAAGCTAGTGTTAGAATCCATCCCCTTTACTTTCTTTTTTCCTGTAATGTGTAGAAAGCCATATGATTATAAGCTTCATTGGGCACAAACATACAGAGCAATAGCACTACTAGCTAGGGATTCACTTGAACAGATCGCATTTGTTGAGAGAGGGAGGAGAAACGGTGTTAGTCTGTACCTCAGGACGGAGAAGCGAGAGCACGGCAGCCTGTGGCGCGTTGGCAAAGAGGGGAGGCGCGAGGGCACGGCGGCTTGCAGCCCGGCGCGCTCGCTGGCGCTCGCCTGATGCGGCCCTGGCGACGGCCTGGCGCAGCCCCGCCCGCACGGGGGCGCGGCGGCCCGGTGGCCTGGCCCGCCCGCACGGGGGCGCGGCGCCCCGACGGCTGGCGCGAGGAGCACCCGGCGGCCCTGGCGACGAGGCAAAGGGGGTATGCGGCGGCCTGGCTGGGGCGGCGGCGGACCGGCGATAGGCGGAGCCCGGCGGCGGCGGACCGGCGGCGGCGGCGGAATGGCTGGGGCGGCGGCGGCGCTATGGCTGGACAGGGCGGGGGCTGTATGGCTGGGACGGTTGCATCCACAGGGAAAGGATAGGGTTGGGTTCAATCTTCACACAAGGGTACAATGGTCATTTCACTACGTGGGGCCCACTTGTAAGATGCTGCAATCTAACAGAACATGGACGGAATGGCACACGGGTAAAAAAAAGTTCGGTCGATGGCATACAGGTGTCTACAAACTTTCTAATGGCACACAGGTAACTGGCAACTTTTATAATGGCATACAGGTAAATGACTCAAATTTGATCGAGGTGAGGTCGCAGGTCAAACAACTTGAGATCTCTCGACTGGCGTGGGCCGTGGGCCCAATGTTCTCCTGCTGGCCATGCTCACTCATAAGTCATATATCAAATTATCAATGGCTGGTGGGAAGAGCTCATAGTGGTCACAAACGATGAATTTGTAGCCATCGGACTGGGGCATGTGTAAAAAATATTGAAGTCAACTATTGTTCAATTTACATATCTTTGTGAATTGAAAACGCACTCAACCGAACTAACCAACCGTAACAGTTAACACTGATCATATACATAGACAATGCATCATCATGGTTTAAGACATCCTTGTGCTCTTATTAGGATCAAGTAACAAAGCTGGCTTTCAAATGATTGGAAGGACTCACTGCGGCGTTAATATATCCGAGTTCAACTAACCTAGTACAGATAGTTGGAAGATTACTCATCTATGTCTTATGTTCAAAACATCAAAAACATATGCCATCTGAATGACAAACAACAGCCATCTAGGCATCTACGCATGTACTTTGTTCTTCCATGATAAGGACCATGCCATCTACAGAATGCGTAAGGCAGCACCCATGCCACAATTTGGTGTCATAGCAGGCTAAATAGAAAAGGCCCATGAATATAACTGCAATATTAAGATATACAAATCTGCATTTGTCAACTAATTGGAAGAAGAGCGCGAGGCATTAGGAATCCACGCGGCCATATATGTTCGAGAGAGCCAAGCATCATTCCTTTTAGCAAGAATCGGAGTCAAACATGACCACATCGCTACTCCAAGGCTGTCAAACTCTCCTTAGTCCTTAGTATGCCTGCTTCTCTTGGGGGTTCATGCTTATTCCTTTTTCTCTTTTCTGAACAAACCCTATGGTGTGAGAGTCCTTTCTTAACAAACCTTGTCCTGTGTTGCCCAGCAACTTCATCGATCAATGGAAATGCAGATTAGTCTATTACTGTCACTGCTACTTCCCAAAGTGATGTTCATCAGTTAGCCATCGAGCTCTTTTAGGTGCTCTATACTAGGCTATATATATTAGTGAAAAAGACTAGTATAAAAATATCTCACAGCTAAGATTAATTGTATACTATAGGTAATATATATATGAGTAGTATAAATAGTATAAAGATATTATTGATAAAAAAACACAAATAACATCACTATTATATATTTTTTTGACACTAGCACAAAGTTATAATATTATTAAGGCAGGAAAGATTAAATTGATTACCAAATTATTGTCAAAATTTGAATAATATATTACTAAATATTAGTATGGACTATGGAGCACCTAAAAATAATATCAGTCACGATCGATCAATGGCATCCGATAAATTACAAACTATGCCAACGAACCATACACCTCCCAAGTGCTATGACGATAAATAGTATCGTAACATAAAGAGCGATAGATTTGGTATTTAATTTCCTCTATCGTCTCTTGTCTATAGCATGGGGTCCACGTGTCATTTCTATTAGATGCTTGAAGTCACTACCAGAAAATTCATCATCCGCCCCGCCTATATGCCTCGGCGCACTCAAGAACCAGTGCTAATGCAACATTAGCACCGGACATAAAATTGGAGTACCCGGGACCCTTTAGCACCGGTTGGTAACACCAACCGGTGCTAAAAGTCCCCTTTAGCACCGGTTGTTGTTACGATCCGGTGCTAAAGGGTCCCCTCCTTTAGCACCGGGTGGTATTACACCCTTTAGCACCAGGTGGTGTTACGACCCGGTGCTAAAGGCCCTTTAGCACCGGTTCATAAATACGACCCGGTGCTAATGTGTGTGTCACATGCTACTTCAAAAGGAGCGCATCTTTTATTCTATCACATGCGCTGTGTAGGTGAGATGGTTAGGTGGGTGCACGCGCGCGAGCCAAGAGGTTGGCTAGTGGCCCCACCTTTAGCACCGGTTATTTGACCCGGTGCTAAAGGTGGCACCCTTTAGCACCGGAAGAGTAGCACCGGTTGGAAAACCCGGTGCTAAAGGTCCACGTGTCATTCCGGTAGTGAGTGGAGGTCCACGTGTCATACCCACAAACCATATGTTTTAAAAAAACGTGCATTGGGCATCTCCAATAGTTTTTAAGAAAATGAGACCAATATCACAACTATAATTCAACGTAGGGTAAGAAAACAAATACTTCTTGTTGGGGATCTGGCCTTGGTGTTGGACTTTGTTAACACCATAGCCCCGGACTGGGCGAAGATGGGTCCACACGGGGTTTAAGCATTTTATGTCATCTTCGCTATACTTTGTTAATTTTTTACTGTCTTTGCTGCCCTTCGCGAAATGTTATTGCTGTGCAGGAGTGTTGGGGAAGCGTTTCGAGCCCAGGCACATGCGCCGGATCATATCAGTCACGAAGGATAGCCAACGCTGCGCAGTTTCCGGGCGTAATCGAAGGGGCTGTATGGAGGACTGAGCAGGTTTTACCATGGTACGTTAGGATATTCTGAGAATATATAGTCGTTGAGTGCGTGCGTGTAGGATAGCCCCATGAGTACCATGTACGTGTTGAATTTATCCTATGGTAGTTTTGTTAGTTAGATCTTCGGGGGCTGTTGGCTGCGGCTCCTCATGGTCGGTGTTTTATCCCAACGCTACTTTCATGTACTACAGCACATTTAGGAACGGGATGCAACAGCAATTCGTAACCGTGCTTTTATCCACGTAATGCTTCTTGTTTCTGGCCTGCCGATTGGCAAAGTGGATTGGACTGCCTGAGGTGTGTTCGCAGGCTAACCAACTGAAGGTCAGAAGACTAGCCTAGGCAAAACTGCTGTCATTGAGCACAATGATCGTACGAATATATCTGCTACTCGCTCTGCGGTGGCGTGGTGTGCTGCCAGCAGCCTAAATCGTTTTCTTCTGATCTTAAATGCTCCTTAGTCGGGGCTCGTGTGGTCTCCAAAATCAACCCACGAATGTGGTGATGATTCAGTCTCTGTTACCCGTGTGACGGTAGCTAGCAAGCTAGAGTTGGACTTGGGACAAAATTTGCAATTCAATTGTTTGCTCTGCACCTTGCTACCTCTGCACGTTCGAATAATTATCTGGTCTTAAGATTAACTTTCAAATACTATTGCGCAAATAGAGAAAAAATCGGAGGATTCACATTTCTGGTCTGGACTGATGAAAGTGAAACAAACTTTTACCAATCTTGGTACTTTCTATTTTAAATGACGGTAAACAAGTCAGGTTTTGGGAAGACAGGTGGCTGGGTAATTTTATCCATCCCTTTACCATATTGCTAGGAAGAAACATGATACAGTGGCCACAGTTTTTTTCAGGATCTCTCTTAATGTGTCTTTCAGAAGATCATTACTAGGGCCGGATTTAAATTTGTGACATAATCTAGTTAGTCGCATAAGTCATATACAATTAAATGATAGTGCAGATAGCTTTAGATGGAACCGTACACAATCCGGTTTGTTTACTGTCAAGTCTATATATATGGCTCTCATTAGCAATGGTAATGCACAACGAAATATACAAATATGGAAGCTGAGAATTCCGTTAAAAATCAAAGTATTTATGTGGTATTTAAGGAGAGGGGTGATCCTCACGAAGGACAGCTTAGCTAAGAGGAATTGGAATGGCAGTAAACTTTGTTCTTTCTGTTCCAATGAGGAAACGATTCAGCACCTCTTTTTTGACTCTCGTATGGCCAGATTCCTCTGAAGGATTGTACAGATTGCTTTTAACTTACAAACACCCAAGAGCTTTAATTATATGTTTAATATATGGCTTGTAGGGGTGGATAGGAGGTTAAAGTATCAACTTTTAGTCGGCGCCTGGGCTTTATGCTGGGTAGTTTGGCTCAGTAGGAATGATATGGTTTTTGACAAATCTTCGACGAAAACTTATTTGCAGGTACTGTTCAGAGGGACTTACTGGCTTCTGTTCTGGGCACAGTTACAACGGCGTGAACAAGAGAGAGATGAAATAAAAGATACATGCCAGGCAATGGAGGTTATGGCTATGCGTCTCTTTGCTCACCATGGTTTGAGTTTTAGCAATAGAATTGCAATATAACTCTCTTATCGCCTTGAGTCTGCAGACGGAAGCGCTGCTAGTCTATAATTGAGGTCGTAGCCAAACATGGTCAAGGCCGAGTTTTAATTAAATCCATTATCTAAAACCTGGAGATAGATAATTACAGGCGCATCTGGATAACATGGTTGTTGAGGTTGTGGCCATACCGCAAATATTGTAGCAACAGGTTCCTCTGGCTAGCGGCAAATGCTATGCTCAAACAAGTATGCAGTTAACAAACTTATTAGTCACTTTGTTTAGAAAAGAACCAAATCATATTGAATATATGTAATATCCTAAATTAAATGAATTAACCAACTTTACCACCATCCTGTCATTACTCATTCCTCACATGCTATAGTGTCAGTACTACTGAAAGATGCCACATGCCAGGGTTATGATGACGGATGATAATACCAGATTCATAGTGATACACGATTTTCAATGGAATTTAAACCCCATGGTCCATTTTGATTACAAGCATGTGCTGTTACTAACTACTGCAACACTTTTTCTATTTTACTGTTATAAATAGCAAGCACCTGTGCATTTCCACCATCAGTTGGTAGAGAGGGAATAAACAATCCAACTCGCATCTCTGAAAGAACAACACAACAGAACGGTTTTTTATAATGGACTTAATTAAAACCCGGTCTTGATCATGTTTGGCTACGGCCTCACAACAGAACGGTTTGGATCGTCAAAATAACAGTTCTGATGGAATATCTTGGTAAAGAAGGTCGTTTAGGAAAGAGATGCACCAGGGAATTCGTCACCTCTGTGCGTAATCTTGACGGTAGCTCAGAAGCAAGTTTATGCTTGGTGTAGACTGCCCCTGGTTGCATTGGGGAAACGGCTATTTGAGGTTCAGTGTGGACCAGTGGCGTAGGAATTTTCTTCTTATCCTGGTTGCTTGTACATCTAGACTAGTGCGAGGTATACTGTACAGTCGTCTCTTAGCCATGCGATGTATGATTGGGACTTGAAAAGGAAAGATTGTACCAATTGTTGTGCTCTCTACACTTTGCTACCCAGAGATAATAGCTGATGCATCTGTATAACATGGATCTTGAGCATGTGGCCAAACCACGAATCTTCAGACACACGTACCCAATGACCTGGTGGCTAACGGCAAGCAAATGCTACGGTCAAGTATTTTTGTTGTCATAATAATGAAATAGTCACGCTTTTCCAGAGAGGAACTAAATCAATATTGAACTAACATAAAGTTAACTTCATAGTCTCCAAGATTACTCCGTGAGTCCTGAAATATGGAGTATCTTAACATTTAACATTTGTCCCCTAATATAAAGGATATGTACGGTAAATTAAGACTCTTTTTGCTAATTAGCATGTCACACCTCTTTCTTTCTCCACCGCCGAACCAATCAAACTAAAGCCTGCACAATTACTTTAATAAGAGGTACATACATTCGACTTTTCCATCCTTTTATCAAAAAATTGTACTAAAAATCCTAGGGTCCTTTATATTTACAGGGACGAAAGCGTTACCTATGAGTAACAATAATGCATCCATCTTCCTCATAAAAAATGGCAACCACGAAAGGCCTTGTTTAGTTTCTAAATTTATACTCCAAAGTTCACTATGCAAAAAGAAAATTCCCATCACATCAAAATATCATAACATGCATAGAGTACTAAATGTAGATGAAATCAAAAACTAATTACACGGTTTTGTTGTACTCCGTGAGACGAACATTTTGAGCCTAATTAATCAAATTTTAGATAATTTTTCACACATACAAACGAAATGCTACAGTGTGTATTTATGGCGATGTGACGCGCACAGTCCCAAATTGGACTCCCGAATTGGGGATCTAAACGTGGCCTTGGTGTAGTTCAAGAATCAAAGCTTAACAAGAGCTCTACCAAGAAAACAGGGGATGATGGAAACAAACCAACATCATCATCGATACCTCACGTATAGACACAAGGTCCAATAGGAAAAGGACGCATCAGGAGTCCAAGCACATAGCACCATGACGGAATGGGGACAATAATTTCCAAACTGGGAGAGTAAAGGGAATCAGCCAACTCAAACTTTTGGTGAGAGCTATGGATTGTCTTAGCTCGGGTATGGTCCAAGAGAGGCATGCGATTATTGTGGCCACTTTTGTGAGCATGTGAAGTTTGAGTTGGGTAGGCGGCTGGAATTACTATTTTTTGCTTAAGAAGCATGGCCAAATTGAATTAGAATTATTTCTGCATCTTTAAACCAAATGGCATTCAATAGTGACTTGACCAGAAACAAAAGATTATTTTTAGAATGCAAGGAGGCAAAACTTCTACTGATCTCAATTTTTTATCTGTATCTATTATTAAAACAAGTAAGGCTTGGTGTGGTCTCACACCAAGACTTACCAAGCCTTACTTGTTTTAATATATATGCCCATGGCGCCACGCCGCCGCCAGCGCAACACCGCGCTGCTGGGTGTTGTTACTGGTGTACGATGACGAGGGCCACCCGGGTAACTTCAGCGTTGGCCCTGACATCTAGAATAATAAAGATATTTTTTTGCTTTGAATAAACGTATCTGGACTTATAAAAGGAAAAGGTATTGCTCAAACTGTCTGTAGTCTTCAAGGTTGATTGGTAGATTATTTACATGTCGAGTTATGGCTTGTGCATCTATGCATTAATCCCTCAGTGATATACAGGAGCAGGATAAATAACCAAGCTCGCCTCTTTTACGGTACTCTCTGCCAACAAAAAGATGGAAGATATATATTGGGAATTGGAGGCAAAGTGAATCCCTAAGCTCTGCACAATCAAGTCTTTGTCGCAATAGCGTTCCAATGTGCTTGCAACTGCAAGGTTCCAAACCAAGCCGTATGATTACGGTTTGGGAGGTTCAGTTTGGCGGCTCGTGCGGTTTAAACCGGAGATGGTGGAGATGAATTCCGAGCGCAGGGAGGAGCTCATCGAGGAATTTGTCACCGGCAGCGCGCTGTAGTGAAACAATCTCCAAGTCGTCGGCGGCAGCGATGCAAGTCGGCGCTGGTGTGTTGAAGATGCCGCTTGCTTATTTGTTTCGTTGTTAACATTAAATTATTGCAATAATTGCATGGATTGATCATTGATCCATGGATGGAATTGGCCTGGTGATCTGCATTGATTTATTCGGGAGCACCCGTTTTATCTTCCTGCCAGCAACAGATCGAGCGTGAGGGACGTGTTCAGGTGGTCGTGACTCGTAGGTCTGCCGAAAGCTTCACCATGGCAGTTTCGCTGCCACTCACTCAACACAGCCAAACATGGCTCGTTGAGTTGAGGAACTGCAACGGAGCAGAGCACAAATTCGAAGGTGGAAGCACTATCACACACATGTCCAGTTTCAAACGTAAAGCAAACCAACGGATACAAAACCGGCACCGCTATTTGGTCTTGTTGGTTCGCCAGGTTGAATGTTTGAAAAAAAAATATATATTAGGATTTTTTATGGTTACTTTTATAGGCTATGGAATCTAATAATAAATTAACCATAGCAATATGAAATTATATAAAAAAAGATGAACAAATTCGATCATTAACTTAAAAATATCACTTGTGCAAAGATAAATAAAAAGACAAATTTTAGGAAGGGCTAGGTTGGACAATTAACATAATTCTGTAAGTAATTTCAACCAAAATAGTGAGGGAAGTAATTTAGACTTCTTCTATAAAATGGGCATTGCAAAGTGATTAGCAAAATGGAACATGTTGTTATAAATGTGTGTTTATGTGTTTCTTGATACACTCCATGGCATGTAGCATGTGGTTTGGAAACACTCATGGTAGTGTTAAATGTTTTGAGATAGACGTAACACTCTCGTGTAAGTGGTGTTGCATGTACTGGTCTTGAATCAAGTCGTGGACTTGTGCTTTTGTACATGTCTCCATGTGATCGTAAAAAAAAATTACATGTTTTCATGTGTTGTTAATGTGCAGGTGTTGCTTGATGTGGAACATGGTGGCACACTTCTGAGTTACTTCTAGCCGAGATAATGGCACTTCAACAAAACTATTTGGGTTTATTTTAGATCATTTTGTGGCACCAGATGGAGAGTTCAGCATTATTTAGAACTAGCTTTGATTGTTCCTTTCAAATTTGTAATATTATGAAGTGGCGTGAACTTATTGTATGCACATGTAATTTGTTTGATGAATTGTGCTAGTGATATGTACTGTGGTTGTGAGATATGTAGTTTATATGTTTTGTTGGTATCAATTAGAGATATGTATATATATTTTGTTGGTATCAATTACTATGGTGTCAAAACAGTGCTATATTTAAATAAATTTTTGCATCTTGAAATATAGATCATTTCAAGTTCAAACTGACGTTGATAATGTGATTATCATTATCGATTTTATATCCCAGACCAATGGTGACAGATTGTTTATCACTTTGGGTTTGAGTCCAAACTAGATGTGATAATTTGTATCATCGTAGCAGGCTACTGACACGAACCGTGGTGATAATATCTTTTCATTTCACCAAAGGTTTGCATACCAGCAACAATAATCAACATTATCCACGCCAGTCTTTTTCGGATGGCTGGCCAAACCCACGGCGATCAGGGTTACAAACCGCATGAGAAAAATATTTTTCTATTATCTATGTTTCAAATTACTATTCATTGTTGACTTTTATTCACAATGTTTGACCATTTACCTTATTTAAAAAGGTATGGAGTAACCATTTATTTTGTCCATGGCTTACTTTATCATCAAAGGTACTTTAAGACTAACATATTGTTTAGTATATTTGTAAAAAATAATATAAATAAGACAAATGGATAAACGTTGTCAAGAAAAGTCAACGGTAAATAGTAATTTAGAAGAGAGAAGAGCATGAGACCTCTAACTCCATTGGAAGGTGAACACTTACGCAACATATATGTAAATGGGTTAGAGAAGTCCGAGTATTGCGCAAGACTATATATATCTGGTCATGTTTCAGTGTCAGGAAAGTGCGTGCAGTTTGTTTGCTTTATGGATAACCGTGTCAGAATCAAATTTAAATTTCTGTATGCATATATATTTGAACCCCAGGACTCGGTACCCTTGAAATAAATTTTGGTTGTCAGCCATGGAAACCACCATTTACTTCACGAGATCATCTTTTACTGTTACTATATGTGTAGGCTGTGAACTAGTATTATTAGTGTATTAGGAAGAGAAGGCCTTAGGAATCCACCCCTCCCACCAATATAATCCACTATCACGCCTATGGCAATCAGTCGGCATCGTTAGAGAAACGCATAATCTCGGCTGGCACGTCAGCCAGGACACAATTGGGCCAATAGCCTACCTTGTTGCTTGACTAGTCACCCGATGCAACTAGCTCGATCACTATCTGTTAAGATGGGGTACTACGGTAGTACTCCCTCCGGTTTGATAAAAGAAGTCGTTTAGGACAGCGACACGGTCACCAAAGCATAACTTTGACTTCTCTTTTCTATAAAAATATTTTTTGAAAAGTTATATATGTATACTTTTATGAAAGTAATTTTCAAGACCAATCTATTTATATAATTTTCACATTTCTAAACTCAACAACTTAAATGTTATTCATGATTTATATTCCCAATGTTTGACTCAAACCTTGTCCAAAACGACTTCTTTTACCAAACTGGAGGGAGTAGATGCTTGGTGGAAAATCGTGAAATAAAATCAGTGGTCCCGTGATGAGTTTAATGCTCTAGGTTTATTGATAGTCAATGAGGAAAATGTCTCAATTGCTCAAGTTTGGGTTTGGGTCAAGCAAATAGCTGATTAATTACTAAACATCTACCCATGCATGCTTAGATACTCCCTCCGTATGGGATTTAGATATCGTTTTGGATAAGATTTTAGTCAAACATTGAAAATATAAAGCACGAATAACTTTTGAGTCGTTGAGTTTGAAAATGTTAAAACCATATGAATAGATTTTTCTTAAAAATATTTTTATAAAAGTATAATATATTGTTTCCAATAACTATTTTTTGTAAAAATAAGATGTCAAAGTTACGTTTTGGAGACCGTATCGTTGTCCAAAACGACATCTAAATCATAAAAGGAGAGAGTACCATGTCTAGATACATACTCCCTCCATACCCATAAAACAAGTCGTTTAGGATGACGACACGGTTTCCAAAGCATATCTTTGACTTCATATTTTTATAAAAGTATTTGTTAAAAACTGACATTTATACTTGTATGAAAGTATTGTGCAAGACAAATCTATTCATGTAGTTTTCACATTTTCAAACTCAACAATTTAAAAGTTATTCATGATTTATATTCCCAGTGTTTGACTGAAATCTTGTCCAAAATGACTTGTTTTATGGGTATGGAGGGAGTAGGTGCTGTTTGGTTGGGCGTTTTTAGACCGTAATCAGATTACAGCGCAATCCAATCCCGTTAAACGATTTTGTTTCGCCGACTGTGTAATCAGGTCGCACGGTATTGGATAGCGGCTCTATTCAAACCTGTTACCGCTCCCCTATGGCCGTAAACAAATCACGCTGCCTCTTGCGAAACAAAGCAGCAGGGGGCGTTACTCTGCTCCATACCGTTACACCTTGGAAGTTGGAACCAAACAAAACACGCAAGTATTCATTCCACCACTGATACTGCTGTGATCTGATTACGTTTCCATTTACATTACCATTCCATGAACTAAACATCACCATAGTAAATATATTTAGGTGGATAGCAAAAGCTATGTTATGCTTGAGCTCAAGTATATTTATGGATCGATGATAAACAGCATGTGATCCATCTCTATTGTAGAGCTCAAGTAAGTTTTAGAACCCATTGATCCATTATTGTACAACTGCATACGGGGTTGACAAGACTAGTGTTACATTGCATCTTTCTAAAATGTATGGGGCATGTACTAGAAGTCGAGGTATCGGGGATTCACCCCACTCAGAGAACCAGAAACAAAGCACGGCATAGTGAGAAGATGCATGATTTCTGATTTCTAGGCAGCAATCCTAGGAACCTCGCGAGCAACAAAGAATGTAATAATAGGCCCTACATACAACGATCAGCCCTCATCCTAAGCAATCGAGGAAACAAGTAGATCATGTTTATACACCGTGCGATGCAACCGAGGACTAACCCAGTAACATTTAGTTATATTGTATTTTAGACAAGATGACATCCTGAAAGAATTATATGCACAACTAGTTATGGCATTGTTTGGTTTCAAATTGGCTAATTCAGAGGAGCTTTTTTCGGGTCTTGTCTAGTTATCCCATGGTTCTTATTTAAAACCGATGAAGATAATATCTTTCATGGTTTTTGTTTCAAAGTGTCTAATATAAATCCAAATATCTTACCGATATTTTAGATGGTTCTAGCCGTGTTGAGGCCTACCTTAGACAGCTCTCAGCTTAAGTCATTGGTGATCATGTTGCATGATCCTAAAACCACTGTGACCTATTTAAGATGAACAAATTTTGTAGCAATAATAACTTATTTGATTCTGATGCTAAAATGGTCTCTAGTCAATGTGAACTACGAAAATATTATTTAACTCAACGCAAATCTGTGAACTAAATCCCATTTGACGAATTGAAGCCGGATGTACAGGAGCAGCATGATCTTATATGCTGCTTCAGTACGGTGAGCCTTTCCCTGCTGGCGGCATTGTCCAAGCATAACGGTTAGTGCGAACCATCATTTGTTTATGCCACGACCCAACTGCTTTGAATCCTCCTATTGCTGAATCCACCAACTGCATATATATATAGTGATAATCAGAAATAATACTTGTAAATATGCCACCAACCACAAACTTCATCCACATGTTAAAGCATTTTCCAAATATACTTATATATACTACTCCAGCTTCACTTGAAAAGTCTTTTTTTTTGTTGTGCCCCGCTGTTCCATTACATTCTTCAGTATCACTATTCACTAGATCCTTTACATCTGCATTGAACATGCATGTTAGTACAGCATATGGTGGCGACCTAGAGAAGAGGGACAATGAGAGATGAACCAAGATCAAGAAGGCGCAAAAGTACAGAGGGAATAAGAGACATGAGGAAAAGAGGTGGAAGTGTACTGGAACTATGTGGCACAAACACCCTGGGTGAGATTACATAACTAGATCCTTCGAGCATCTGCAAGATACTCTGTATTGTGTTAGCTAAAAATAGAGATTATAACCCCTCGTAAAAATAGAAAGCCATATAATTCAATGGGGTAATCCAACAAATTCTGTAAAGATGACTAGTGAGGTAGACTAGCTAAAAATAGCTAGCGAATGAGGTAGGATGGAGAGCCACTAAATTTGGAGATTCATTTACAGAGTCTGTTAGAAACGTTTTTTCTCTAACAATAGCTAAATTTAACTTTAGAAAATGATTTGACTAGTCTCTTGTAGATGCCCTAGAGCAATGGTGGCTAGTCAAGCAATGTTATATTTCGGTAGCACTTTTCCACATTGGCTGAAACGAGAAGACCGGAAGCGCCACACATTTCCTTAGACATTGGATAAATTGGTTCTAGAAGTAAAGAATACTTTACGTGTGCCCGATAAATAAGAGATGGCTCCTCACCTAGTCAAGCGTAACAAATCAATCAACCCTGACGTCATGATTTCTGGTGCACAACTGAAGCGTAGCATAGGCATAGTCGCGAAAATGGCATCTAGGTGCATGCCACTTCGCTGCTGAATCCACAGCACACACGCAAACACATCATGGCTGCAGAACCAACACGTACGAAATGCTTCCCGGCGACGCCTACATGGGAAAGTCTGCCAGGCATGCACTCCGCACCAACGAGTAATGGTAAGCAGCGGGCCAATGGAGGGTTTGACACAACAGGACAATCACCAGTCACAGTTGCCATTGGTGTTCGAAACAAATGGCGTGAAAACATCCGTTGTCGCTTCTGCGGCCTCAGCTGCTCCCCAAAAGTATTTTTTTGATCTTTCAACTAATATAAACGGTTGTCCTGTGAAGCACATGTTGGCTGCTATATCTTTCCATACCTGCTTCATGAGGATATGATGATCAAGATAAACTTGATTGTGTTAAAAAAATTAATTTGATGTTACAGTTGTTGGCGTATAATTTGCCATATCTATGGTATCTTTATGTTTTTCTATGCCAGACAAACTGGATACAAAGTAATTTTGTTTAAGAATATGTGTAGCACGTATTTTATTAAGAAGAAAAGAATTATATTGACGCGGACTCAAAATAATCCTCGACACGCAAAAACAACGACTACCATAAAAATAGCGGATCGCGACCCACACCAGAACTACAAGAAATAAATCCTACACCTCACACCAACCACACAGCGCCAACATGACAGCCCTGCAAAGACAACCGGGGCTTACGACTAGCCGCTAAGACAGTCGAAGCAACAAAATATAAGGGATACGGAAGAAACAGTCAGACGATACATCCAGGAAGAACACAACACACGAATATTTCTCAGTTAGCCCATTCTTCGTCGTCTACACATGCATGACGAGAGCAAACTAGCATTCATCGATCTTAGGCCTCAAATTGGCAGCAGGCTTGAGAGTGCACCACATCACCGACATGCGAGCCCCTAGTGGACCATCCTCCAGAACAGCATCACGGCACCCGTCGTCGAGTTGCGACATAGCCCAGCGCCCCGGGACAGCATTTATTTCTCGTGCCCACATCCCACTCGGGTATTTCGTCGAACGCCTTGTAAGGGCGTGTTTCCTTCCTGCACCTGGCCTGAGCCAGGCTCGCGGGGTGCAGCGTGTCTGTTCGGTTGCCTGCACGTCGGTCAGAGTCTGGCTGGCTGGATGCAGATTCCGCCGCCGAGCCAGGCTCTGGGAAACGAGTTTTCCCTCCGTTTTCAGTGGCCTGGCTAGTACGGTGCGATATTTGCCTAGATAATGACATAATTAGTATAATGATTAGCATGTATTAAGTGATATTAATATATTTTAAAATATTTTAAGATAATAACATTGTAAATAAAGAATATTAGAGTATGATTATATAAAATAAAATTATATGATGAATATTTAATATTTTTTTATCTCACGCAACGTAATCTCATGCGGACAATCAAACGGTATTTCTTCTCAATCAGTCTCTGCACATACAACCAACCAAACATAGCACGTTGCATACACTTAGCCTCATATATATACGAGCCAGGTAAGCTCATACGACCAACCAAACGAACCCTAAGTCTCCCTGACACGTACTGTTGAATCGGAGGTAGCACTACAACAAATATGAGATTTTATAATGTTTCATTTATGTCATAGAAAGTGTAAATTACGTCATATTTTGTAATCTGTGACATTCGTGTGACGTTTCTACATTCGTCGCAGAAGCCCCGTAATAAAAGATATTCAATGACGTTTATCCATTTTTTCGTCATAAACTTTGTGACGATTCCTATGTCGTCACTAGATTATAACGCTGGCTTTTCGTCGTTAAAGACACACAAAAAACGTCACTAAACCTTGAGTACGGATGACATGGCAGTGACGTGGAGATGACGTGGCAACAACATTGTGACGTTTTAGTTCGTCGAAAAACATTGTATGGCCCAAGAAGGCCCATACAATGAGCAGTCATTTATGGGCCAATGCCAGTTGTAAGGCCTTTTTATTTTATGTTAAAAATTATTTTCTAAGCCCATTATTTTGATTTTCGCAAAGCCCACTACAATTTGGGCCCAAATATTTTTACAGCCCTATTTTCGACATTTCAGCCCAAAATCATTTGCAGAGCACAAAACAAATTCTAGCCCATCAAAATTCACACATTTCAGCCCATCATGGTGCTCGATCAGAATAGAAATTAGTCAGACCAATGATCTAGTGAGCTAAACAAGATACGAAATTCCACTCTAAGAGTCCATTCTGCTGTGTTTGTGATGAGGAGGTGACAGCATCCATCGACTGACCAACCAACACCAATCTGCAGCAAAAAAACACAAAGCAAGGTTCATTGAATGAGATATCAGGGAACTGATCTCTGAGCAAGCAGGTTGTATGCAGGCTATAATTTGGTTCACAAAGAGTCATGAAGTAATGCATACTGCTATTCTACCTGCTGAAAAAATGTGAACTCTGTGATTTCCATGCCATCCATCCAAATCTCCAAGTCCACTCCCCAAGCACAAAGAACATGTCACCAATAAGAAACATCAACATGATAAGTATGAGATTAATTAACTGCAGCAACAGTTAAGATACAACTATGCTAATGCATCAAGTTATTTGAGCAGAGCCACAATGAAAAAATGGTGTTATTATTTGAATTGAAGGAAACAACAGGAGGAAAAAAAACAAGACAAGACAGCAGAACCAATTACACCTAAGTGAACCAAAAAAATGAATTAGTACATTAAAAACAGTAATATAATAAAGAGTAAATTAAATATTAGAGCTTGAACTGAATAGACTATTACTTCGCATCTACACTTGTGACAGGCAATTTTTCTGAAAATCACATGGGCATTGAGGTACTTGGCAGTAAATTACGTTGCAACAGTGAGGAACAAGCAAATCGGAATGCAGAGGCACAAAACTAAGTGTAGCAGAAAAATCAAGCCACCTGCAGTTGATGACTTGATGCCTCGATTGGCAAAACAGGTGCTTTCACTTACAAGTCTACATGATATAAATTTTCTATGTTACATGACAGTATGGACACTAGGGTGCTTAATCTAGAGATTAGACAGGCAGCAACAGTGTAGGAAACTAGTTACAGCCACAAAAGAAAGGATGGGGAACATTTCACTTACTCCTTCAGAGCAGCAAGCTTGACTTCAGTTCCACCATACTCAGGCTATGTATCATTCTCTCACTCTATTTACTGGTGATGTATATGAGTGCATCAATCAAATGTAGGAGTATGAGTTACTCTGTATGTGACTATGCCTGCACTACCACTGAAGTTAACCCTGAAACTGAAGCAAGTTACTGCTAATCAGTGTAATAAATAGCATTGATAGCGGTAAAGGAACCAATAGTACTCAAGATTAACTACGCACAGGATCTTGCCATAAGCGACAACAGAACATAAAAGGCATGTCCAGACTCTGGAATCAATCCAGTCCCTCATAAGCTTATAACAGAGCAAAGGTTCAGACATTTTCTCATTCTTCTACATTAACTTGCATCACAGGATAATGAAATCCCCTCTTGAGACTCATGAGCTGTATTTCCTCCAGTTACTTGTATATTTGAATTGCAAGAAAATAGTTCATATAAATGCTACATTGCTCTCTAACTGATTGCAAAATATTCGAACCACTATTGATTTATTTTCATATTGGAAATCCAGTGAACCAATCCCTCGGCCTATGTTGGTTGAGACTGGACTAAAGATGAAAGCTTATTGATTCGACGCACGACTTGAGAATCAAATCGCAATAGGCTACCCCCAATCACCGCGTACAAAATGGTATTACCAATTCCATGGATCGGGCAGGAAGGAACGGAGTAGCCCTCGTAGTCGATGTGCTCCCCGATCAGATTCACCCTCCCTACAACAACACGCAAAACAACCGCCGCCCATCCCCAAATCAGCCTCAACTCCGCTCACGAACGTACGCGCACGGACGCACTGAGACCCGAAGCCGAACCTAGGAGCAGTGCCTACCTGGGGGACGCACTGAGACGGCTGGAAGCGCTCCCCGAGGCGGGAGAAGCGGAGGCGCGCCTCGTCGAGCTGGGAGCCCTCGCCGTAGACCGGCTCGTGCGTGGATCTGAGGGGGAGTGGATCTGTGGCGGCGGCGGAGGTGTGGCGGCGGCAGCAACGCTCGGTCGTGACCGGAGGGGCGGCGTGGAGGTGAGGAAAGGGAGCACCAGCCGCGAGTCGCGACCAGTCAGCGGGGATGGCGAGGAGGGGGAGGCTGCAGAAGATGGGGTGCAGCGGTGGGAGGGAGGAGGCGCAGAGGGCAGTGTGCGGCGAGAGAAGAGAAGTGTGCGGGAGGAGGAGGAAACCTAGGGTTTGGTAGGTTATATACCATATCAATGTGATCGGAACCGTCGGATGGGCAATGGACGGCTGAAAATAACTGGGCCGTTTGGGCCGAAACGGGCCCTATTTCATTTCTTCTCTCGTTAACGTTTTTCTTTTTCTTTTTTATTTTATTATAGTAGCACATTAAAATAAATATCTTAAATTAACCGATATATTTTTCACACGTAACAAACAATATAAAAGTTACCATGTAGGAGTTCCAAGAATTTCTAAGTAGATTTGCTATTTTCTACCATTTAAATGAATTTATGCGTGTTTACGGAAAGTAATTTAAAATTGACCTATATGTACCTCTAATAAGATTCAAAAAATTTCTAAAAAACTATATTTAGGCGCCTATGGAACATCGTGATGAAACATAAAAACAAACACTATTAGATGAAACATCGTGATTTTATAAAAAATTATAAAAAAAATCATCAAATTTGGAATTCTTACGAGGGATAAATACCAATTACAAAATTTAATTCCAGATTAAAAAGAGAAGAGATGAATGTTCATGGGCCGGACCACGGGCGACAATTTCCCAAAAGTTCAGGGTCTTAAACGAGAAACAGGGGCACAATTGTAAATACTTTTTGAATACGGTTGGACATCGTGTTGATTTTGAAATAATGCAGGGGTTCTTTTGCAAAGATGCTGCGCTGACTGGTATGCAACCGGATAGACTCAGGACTGACGTGGGACCGTTGGATCTTGATCCAAGGGTTTAGCTCAGATCTAGGGAAAAGCTTGGGTCGCCGACGGGGACGGGGACGGCGGCGCCGCTAGCTCCTCGCGGCGGCGCGTCGCCGGAGCGAACACGTTTACAAGCTAGGGTGCCTGATTTTGGATAGGGTTTGGCACTAGAGAACCACGGGAGCACGCGCGAACTCAACCGGACGATCCATGACGGCAGGGGAGCGACGTAGATGGCAGCGGCGCCATGCGCGCGCGGCGGAGGGCTTGTCGGACCAGGGCGGAAACGAGCTAGGAAGCTCTATTCGCGACAAGAGTTGGCCGGGGAGAGAGCTGGGATCGTGGGGAGAACAGCCAGGTACTTCACGTCGGGCAACGAGGCACGGAGGCGGCGGACGACGTTGACCGGCGGCCGGCCATCGACGGCGATGCGGCGCACGCGCCACAGAGCACGAGATCGAGCGAAGAGGGGTGCGGTCTTCTTGTTACCTCAGCGCGAAGCTGCACCGAGGTTCGTCTCGAGCGGAGCGGCGGCAACGACGGAGATCGACGGCGGAGCTCCAACGCGGCGGAGACGGAGGTTGGGGATGACATGTGGGCCCCACATGACAGTGGCTCAAGGAGAGGGGGCGAAAATTACTGGGCTGGCGGCTGATCGAGATGGGCTCAGAGAGCGAGAGATGGGCCGCGGAGCGGGAGCGAAAGAGAAGACGGGCCGGCAGGGAAACATTGGGCCGGAGGACGGGAGCTGGGCCGGCTGAAAGAGAAAGGAGGAGGGGAAAAACCAGACCAAGGAGAAGTTTAGGGAGCAAAGGCGAACTCAAACAGGAAGAGCTATTCTAAGCTTCAAACAAATGCAAATTAAATTTGAATTTAAACAGAATTTTTTAAATTTAAACACCACCTCATATGTGTACAAAATTAAATACCGAACACACTAACAAACGAAGGTGTAGCTCAGCGGGACCCACCCTAGTATTGTATTTTTCTTTTGCAAAATTTATGACATTTAACACTTTTGCTTAATGACAAAATAAAATTCGTCACGATTTTGGCTTTGCCAGAGTTTGTGACGATTCTTAGTTACTGTTAATGACGAACGCCTCATTTTTTTCGCTAAGTTGCGCAGTATGATATAGAACGTCACAAAACCAAACATGATAACGACGAATAAGTCGAACGTCATCAGATATTCGTCACAAAATCACATATTTGTTGTAGTGTAGGCGTGGACGAGGGAACCCGAGGCGAAGAGACGTTGGGGTGGGGTGGGCGAGCTCCATCCTGAGCGCACAAGCATGGAGGTGTCCGGCAGAGGCTAGACCTAGGGTGGCGCAAGCGTGAACGAGTGAAAGGCACCGGGGACGAGCAGGTTGGTGCCGACAAGGAGGCAGCAAGGATGGGGGCACAACTCTACGGGAGGCCGCAGCGTGCATTTATACAGGCGATCCTGGCTCTCTGTGATCGAAGAAGAGTCCACGTGGACCTTGTCGATCGTGTCACCGGCAAAAAAAACCAAAGGAAAATCATGGTGGAGGCGATGAGGTAGCCGGGAGCCGGGATGACATCAGCCACGTACAAAATGTTACTTGCTTTATTATTAGGAAGAGAAGAGATTCATTAGGAGATGATCTACCGTGACATCCAAATTAGGTGGGAGATCATTAAATATTTTTGCTAAATGACAACTTGCATTTTCTGCTTCTGTAGATTTTTTAAGTGGAGATGCAGTTCAAAAATTAGATACCACCCCCATGTTACAATCGAAGGGAGAACTGACAGAAGTGCGTGTGCATATATCTATATATATATATATAGGGCGTTGTATAACCTTATAAGCTAGGTGATACCCCGTTTCGGCGGGAATCTTAAACAAAATTGTAAGATAAAATTTGAAAATAGAAACTACGTACTAAGACCCTGTTTGAATTCTTTCATTTCGATGGAATTAGAATTTACTATATAATATATAAAATAGACTATTTATCTCAGAATTTAACGTTCCACAACTTTCCGAAGTTTAGATATAAGCCTATCTTAAATTCATGGGGAAGGGAGATAGAAATTGATCCTATAGATCCTCTTTCTTAATTATCCCTCCCATATAGTAAAAATACATCACATAAGTATCTCTCCCATATAGCCAACAATAATAAATAAGTCCTGGTGATGATTATTAGAATGTAATTCAATTCTAAGTATTCAAACGGGGTCTAAGATTGTATGGCAACATTCTTTTGCAAACAATATTATACATGAAAGCGTGTTCATTTTATTGAAAGACAATGGCTCTTAAATGATTGATCCTCCATGTATTTCTACTATAGGAATTATGTAGCATGGTACTCGTATAGACTAAAAAATTGCATATGCTATTAGTTAAAAAATTGATGAAAGATATAAATAGATTGTTCTAGTGGATGGTGACATGGATATATAGCTTGCATGCTGAGAGTGTTTTAGTGGATAGTGACATAGATAGCTTGCATGTTGAGATAATTTGTTAGTGTGGTGCATCTATATAGGTTGTATAGATCTGTCACTGAAATCGAATTCTCTGCCAGTAGAAAAATGCACCAAAAAAAGAAAAAGGAAAATGCATAGAGCCATCATGATAAGCACACCTTCCATATTACTCACACTTTACTACGGAAGAGCACTGTCGGGAACAGGCAGGAGGTACTACGTACATTATATTACTATTGTTACATGATACTTAAATTAGCTTTGTATACTGTATTAGTCAATGCAACTTTCCATTATATATGGCAGGCATTTCCATGGCCACACGTTCCTGGTCGTAGAGCCGTAGAGGGAACGAACAAGCTAAGGTTTCTTAAGGAACACCATCATCATTATATATTGTTGGCACCTAGAAATTAGGAATTGGATGCACAAGGAATTCCTTACCTCTGCACAATGGATATGTTAGCTGGATCAGTGGACGACTTTGGTTGTTGACGGTCTCCGTGATGCAAAAGAGGAATGGAAATTTGAGGTGAGGTTGCAGGTCAAACAACTTGAGATCTCTCGACTGGCGTGGGCCGTGGACCCAATGTCCGTGCTCTTGGGCCCAATGTTCTCCTACTGGCCATGCTCACTCATACATCAAATTATCAATGGCAACTTGGTTGGCATGTGTGTGCACGCTGCCAGCAAGCGTTCGATCCCTGTGATCGTCGTTGGTGTCTCATCGGGGCATGCCTCCAGAATAAAGTCGGCAGCCTCTCTTGCGTGGAGCCACAAAAGAATTGCGATGCACCCATCGTCTACGGAGTTATGAGTGGCTTCGGTGATCTCAAGAAGGACGCGATCTCCGTATATATGTGTAGTTGTAGGTTTGGTCGTATGCGTGTGGTATGAGTGAGGCGTGCATGAGTGGGGTAGGTGTGCGTAGGTGTATGAACACATACTACAGCTGTATCCAGATGAGAGGCTTCAAAAACAATTGTCAATGGCTGGTGGGAAGAGTTCATAGTCATAGTGGTCACAAACGATGAATTTGTAGCCATCAGACTGCAGCATGTGTAAGAAAAAAATATTGAATTCTATAATTGTTCATTTTACAAATCTTTGTGAATTGAAAACGCACTCAACCGAACTAACCAACCGTAACCGTTAACACTGATCATACACATATACAATGCACGAAAATCTCCAGTAATAATCTACGTCATTTTTTTCAGAAGTGCGTCATCATGATTTAAGACATCCTTGTGCTCTTATTAGGATCAAGTAACAAAGCTGGCTTTCAAATGATTGGAAAGGACTCACTGAGGTGTTAATATATCCGAGTTCCATTAACCTACTACACATAGTTCCATGATAAGGACCATGCCATCTACAGAATGCGTAAAGCAGCACCCATGCCACAATCATGGTGTCATAGCAGGCTAAATAGAAAAGGCCCATGAATATAATTGCAATATTAAGTTTGTCCACTAAATGGAAGAAGAGCGCGAGGCATTAGGAATCCACGCGGCCATATATGCTCATTCCTTTTAGCTAGAATCGGAGTCAAACGTGACCATATCGCTAATCCAAGGCTGCCATACTCTCTGTTAACAACCAAAATTGGTATGGCTGTGCAAACCGGTCTGACCGTTATGCACAAACTGGTCAGACCGGTTTTTACGTTGTCATTTGAGTAGGTTTAGGATTCCGAGTTTTGTCCCATATTGTAACCGACTCATGAGGGTTAAGACTTCCCCGACCTATAAATATAAAGACTAAAAGGCCGATTGAGATATCCCCAATCGAATCTATCAAATCTACCTTTTCTCGTTTTGTCTTTACTTTTATCTCTTTACCTTTCTCTTCCAACCCTACAATGTTGTTCTTCTTTCATCTCCAAGATGTCTGAGGACGCCCTAGCTGGCCTGCCGAGCCTAGGACAAACCAAGGTGCGCCTGCCCTGATGGGGTCCCTCCCGGGCGGGCGTTCGTTGGTCTCTCGCCGGGCACCGCCGACGAGACCGGTCTGACCGGTTATCAATACCGGTCTGACCGACCTGCGTGGAGGAGCAGCAAGGAGCCCTTCCGTGCGCCGCACGTTCAAGTGCGATTCGTGTGTTGGTCCGAAATTAGCGTCAACACATTTTTGCGACTTCGCTGGGGACGAAAATCAGGGTATCATGGCCGATTTGTCAAACCCTAGTAATACGACATCGTTTGAAGAACTACTTGAGGAATATCATCAAGAATATGACAGAGCAGTTCAAAGTCTATTCTTGTGTTACTACCGTAAGACAGGACAAGGTGTTATCAAGATTAAAGAGTGGCAGCCACCATCGACCATCGCCATATTAAAGGAGATACAATCTTCCGGTACTATATCTACCTATGTTAAATTTTTGAGTAAATTGCATTCACCATACAACAACTTGTATTGTTGTATCATTTTGGTCTAATAAGTTGCAAAACATGCAAATAAGTACACAAACTTGTCAAGAGTGCGCATCTACGGTCAATATACGCCATAGAGCGTATTTTGCCATGACGGTGGTCCACATGGACTATGGTTTGGTTCACAATCAATGATTTTAAGGTGGCAGATAGATGGCATCATGTTCTACGTCCAATGTTTTTCTAAAACTCATGATTTTATTAATACATATTCAGTATTAAAAAAAATGGATGTCACCTAGTATCAAGACTGCTGCAATAATGTGCATGGATGCGTTGATCTTTTGCACATCACAAGCGCACTAATTTTCATATTTGTTTTTTACGAGTATTTTTTCCATTTATTTGCTAATCACCCTCTTGTTGCTGAGCATCGTCTTCCATATATGCCTAATTACCTATTTCTTCAAAAATTCGATGAACCATTGCAGTGTGTCACGTGAGTTAGATGTTCTCATAGACCTTTTTAGCACTTTGCACTGTAAAAAGGTGTTTGTAGTAAAACCATTACATTCTAATAATTATCACCAAGACTTATTTATTATTGTTGGCTATATGGGAGAGATACTTATGTGATGCACTCTTACTATATAGGACAGATCATTAAGAAAGAGGATCTATAGAATCAATTTCCATCCCCTTTCCTGTGAATTTAAGATAGGCTTATATCTAAAATTCGGAAAGTTGTGGAATGTTAAATTAGTCTATTTTATATATTATATAGTAGATTCTAATTCCATCCAAATGAAATAATCCAAACATGATTTTAGTATTTTCTACTTTCAAATTTTATCTTACAATGTTGTTTAAGATTCCCGCCGCAACGCGCGGGGTATCACCTAGTTCTCTAAATCTTAGGGGCGTCGGGGCGACATGTAAAGCGTCCACATAGCACAGGACTGAGCGAGCGGGTTTTACCATGGTACGCTAGGATAATTCTGAGAATATAGCGGTTGAATGCGTGCGTGTAGGAAAGGTATATATCATTACCGTGCCTTGGGCTTCCTATAAATAGCCCCGTGAGTACCATGTAAGAGAAAGGTTAATATATATAGAATTTACGTGTTTTCGTTTCTTATGTGTTGAATTTGTCCTATGGTAGTTTTTAGTAAGATCTTCGTGGGTCCTCTTTCCCTTACGAGGTCCCCGAAGATTGGGCTAACTGTTGGCTGAGGCTCGTCGTGGTCGGTGTTTTATCCCAACGCCGCACTTTCATATACTACAGGACATTTAGGAACGGGATGCAACAGCAATTCGTAACCGTGCTGAAATGTTACATAAATATCAGAAGATAGCCGAGCAAAAGCAAAGCAATCGGTTAGGAGATCAAAGTTGGTAGTCATCATCACCAAGAGCAAAGAAGCATCAACGGTCATCTCATTATTCTTCAAAATTTATTCCGTCGATGCATGTGCCATGGAATGCGTATCTAAGTATACCTAATTACAATTCATGGTCTTGGTATAATCCTTGGTCTTCTTTTTACAATTATCAATATTATGCTTCTGATGCACCAAGGAACTACGGTTGGTCGTTATGGCCATATCAAGATTTCAATTATTAGATGACCTGACCATTGAAGATTATTTTTCTCGCACGCAAGCTTTACCAAAAAACAGGGGGGCATATGTTGACAACCAAAATTGGCACGGCTGTGCAAACCGGTATGCACAAACTGGTCAGACCGGTTTTTACGTTGTAATTCGAGTAGGTTTAGGATTCCGAGTTTTGTCTCATATTATAACCGACTCATGAGGGGTAAGACTTCCCCGGCCTATAAATATAAAGGCTAAAAGGCCGATTGAGATATCCCCAATCGAATCTATCAAATCTACCTTTTATCATTTTGTCTTTAGTTTTATCTCTTTATCTTTCTCTTCCAACCCTACAATGTTGTTCTTCTTTCATCTCCGCGATGTCTAAGGACGCCCTAGCTGGCCTGCCGAGCCTAGGGCAAACCAAGGTGCGCCTGCCCTTACGGGGTCCCTCCCGGGCGGGCGTTCGTTGGTCTCTCGCCGGGCACCGCCGACGAGACCGGTCTGACCGGTTATCAATACCAGTCTGACCGACCTGCGTGGAGGAGCAGCAAGGAGCCCTTCCGTGCGCCGCACGTTCAAGTGCGATTCGTGTGTTGGTCCGAAATTGGCGTCAACACTCTCCTTAGTCAAGCACACCAACTAGATGCTTGAAGCGGAGGCCCACATGCCATACCCACAAACCATATGTTTTTTTAAAAAAAACGTGCATTTGACATCTCCAATAGTTTTTAAGAAAATGAGACCAATATCACAACTATAATTCAACGTAGGGTAAGAAAACAAATGCTTCTTGTTGGGATATAGATGGGTTAAGTTGCTCCCGCCTTATATGTGTAGGTGGGCTGCCCCGCCTTATATGTGTCACATCACCCCATGTGATCCTCTCCGGAGATGTTTATGGGCTCTCCCGTCACCATGTGACTCCTGAGATGTTACAGGTTTCCTGACATGTGGTGACTCCTGAGATGTTACAGGTTTCCTGACATTCGGCTATGATATGATACCCCCCTTGTTAGAGTGCGCAGTGGAATTCGGCCCAGCCTGCTATACCCACGGGCCGACGCCCCAACAAGACTAGGTCCACCGAAGACACAATCAACCAAGACTCAGGCCTAATTCAACCCAAAAGACTAGTCTGATAGCTAGGTAAGGGCTGCACCTACCTTATATGTTGTACTCCCTCAACATCAATTTTCGATATGGGACTAAACCTAACAGTGTGGAGGACATTATTATCATCATGTTCACACACGAAGAGCCCATCATCATACAAAACTATATTAGCGCTCCCCAGTAAGGAATTCTCTCAACATGCAAGCTATCTATGTCACCATCCACTAAAACAGTCTCAACATGCAAGCTATCCATGTCAACATCCACTAGAACAATCTATTTATATCTTTCATCGATTTTCTGTAACTAATAGCATATGCAATTTTTTAGTCTATACGAATACCATGCTATAGAATTCGTATAGTAGAAATACATGGAGGATTAATCATTTAAGAGTCATTGTCTCTCAATAAAATGAACATGTTTTCATGTATAATATTGTTTGCAAAAGAATGTTGCCATACAATCTTAGACTCCGGTTGAATGCTTAGAATTGAATTACATTCTAATAATTATCACCAAGACTTATTTATTATTGTTGGCTATATGGGAGAGATACTTATGTGATGCACTCTTACTATATAGGACAGATCATTAAGAAAGAGGATCTATAGAATCAATTTCCATCCCCTTTCCTGTGAATTTAAGATAGGCTTATATCTAAAATTCGGAAAGTTGTGGAATGTTAAATTAGTCTATTTTATATATTATATAGTAGATTCTAATTCCATCCAAATGAAATAATCCAAACATGATTTTAGTATTTTCTACTTTCAAATTTTATCTTACAATGTTGTTTAAGATTCCCGCCGCAACGCGCGGGGTATCACCTAGTTCTCTAAATCTTAGGGGCGTCGGGGCGACATGTAAAGCGTCCACATAGCACAGGACTGAGCGAGCGGGTTTTACCATGGTACGCTAGGATAATTCTGAGAATATAGCGGTTGAATGCGTGCGTGTAGGAAAGGTATATATCATTACCGTGCCTTGGGCTTCCTATAAATAGCCCCGTGAGTACCATGTAAGAGAAAGGTTAATATATATAGAATTTACGTGTTTTCGTTTCTTATGTGTTGAATTTGTCCTATGGTAGTTTTTAGTAAGATCTTCGTGGGTCCTCTTTCCCTTACGAGGTCCCCGAAGATTGGGCTAACTGTTGGCTGAGGCTCGTCGTGGTCGGTGTTTTATCCCAACGCCGCACTTTCATATACTACAGGACATTTAGGAACGGGATGCAACAGCAATTCGTAACCGTGCTGAAATGTTACATAAATATCAGAAGATAGCCGAGCAAAAGCAAAGCAATCGGTTAGGAGATCAAAGTTGGTAGTCATCATCACCAAGAGCAAAGAAGCATCAACGGTCATCTCATTATTCTTCAAAATTTATTCCGTCGATGCATGTGCCATGGAATGCGTATCTAAGTATACCTAATTACAATTCATGGTCTTGGTATAATCCTTGGTCTTCTTTTTACAATTATCAATATTATGCTTCTGATGCACCAAGGAACTACGGTTGGTCGTTATGGCCATATCAAGATTTCAATTATTAGATGACCTGACCATTGAAGATTATTTTTCTCGCACGCAAGCTTTACCAAAAAACAGGGGGGCATATGTTGACAACCAAAATTGGCACGGCTGTGCAAACCGGTATGCACAAACTGGTCAGACCGGTTTTTACGTTGTAATTCGAGTAGGTTTAGGATTCCGAGTTTTGTCTCATATTATAACCGACTCATGAGGGGTAAGACTTCCCCGGCCTATAAATATAAAGGCTAAAAGGCCGATTGAGATATCCCCAATCGAATCTATCAAATCTACCTTTTATCATTTTGTCTTTAGTTTTATCTCTTTATCTTTCTCTTCCAACCCTACAATGTTGTTCTTCTTTCATCTCCGCGATGTCTAAGGACGCCCTAGCTGGCCTGCCGAGCCTAGGGCAAACCAAGGTGCGCCTGCCCTTACGGGGTCCCTCCCGGGCGGGCGTTCGTTGGTCTCTCGCCGGGCACCGCCGACGAGACCGGTCTGACCGGTTATCAATACCAGTCTGACCGACCTGCGTGGAGGAGCAGCAAGGAGCCCTTCCGTGCGCCGCACGTTCAAGTGCGATTCGTGTGTTGGTCCGAAATTGGCGTCAACACTCTCCTTAGTCAAGCACACCAACTAGATGCTTGAAGCGGAGGCCCACATGCCATACCCACAAACCATATGTTTTTTTAAAAAAAACGTGCATTTGACATCTCCAATAGTTTTTAAGAAAATGAGACCAATATCACAACTATAATTCAACGTAGGGTAAGAAAACAAATGCTTCTTGTTGGGATATAGATGGGTTAAGTTGCTCCCGCCTTATATGTGTAGGTGGGCTGCCCCGCCTTATATGTGTCACATCACCCCATGTGATCCTCTCCGGAGATGTTTATGGGCTCTCCCGTCACCATGTGACTCCTGAGATGTTACAGGTTTCCTGACATGTGGTGACTCCTGAGATGTTACAGGTTTCCTGACATTCGGCTATGATATGATACCCCCCTTGTTAGAGTGCGCAGTGGAATTCGGCCCAGCCTGCTATACCCACGGGCCGACGCCCCAACAAGACTAGGTCCACCGAAGACACAATCAACCAAGACTCAGGCCTAATTCAACCCAAAAGACTAGTCTGATAGCTAGGTAAGGGCTGCACCTACCTTATATGTTGTACTCCCTCAACATCAATTTTCGATATGGGACTAAACCTAACAGTGTGGAGGACATTATTATCATCATGTTCACACACGAAGAGCCCATCATCATACAAAACTATATTAGCGCTCCCCAGTAAGGAATTCTCTCAACATGCAAGCTATCTATGTCACCATCCACTAAAACAGTCTCAACATGCAAGCTATCCATGTCAACATCCACTAGAACAATCTATTTATATCTTTCATCGATTTTCTGTAACTAATAGCATATGCAATTTTTTAGTCTATACGAATACCATGCTATAGAATTCGTATAGTAGAAATACATGGAGGATTAATCATTTAAGAGTCATTGTCTCTCAATAAAATGAACATGTTTTCATGTATAATATTGTTTGCAAAAGAATGTTGCCATACAATCTTAGACTCCGGTTGAATGCTTAGAATTGAATTACATTCTAATAATTATCACCAAGACTTATTTATTATTGTTGGCTATATGGGAGAGATACTTATGTGATGCACTCTTACTATATAGGACAGATCATTAAGAAAGAGGATCTATAGAATCAATTTCCATCCCCTTTCCTGTGAATTTAAGATAGGCTTATATCTAAAATTCGGAAAGTTGTGGAATGTTAAATTAGTCTATTTTATATATTATATAGTAGATTCTAATTCCATCCAAATGAAATAATCCAAACATGATTTTAGTATTTTCTACTTTCAAATTTTATCTTACAATGTTGTTTAAGATTCCCGCCGCAACGCGCGGGGTATCACCTAGTTCTCTAAATCTTAGGGGCGTCGGGGCGACATGTAAAGCGTCCACATAGCACAGGACTGAGCGAGCGGGTTTTACCATGGTACGCTAGGATAATTCTGAGAATATAGCGGTTGAATGCGTGCGTGTAGGAAAGGTATATATCATTACCGTGCCTTGGGCTTCCTATAAATAGCCCCGTGAGTACCATGTAAGAGAAAGGTTAATATATATAGAATTTACGTGTTTTCGTTTCTTATGTGTTGAATTTGTCCTATGGTAGTTTTTAGTAAGATCTTCGTGGGTCGTCTTTCCCTTACGAGGTCCCCGAAGATTGGGCTAACTGTTGGCTGCGGCTCGTCGTGGTCGGTGTTTTATCCCAACGCCGCACTTTCATATACTACAGGACATTTAGGAACGGGATGCAACGGCAATTCGTAACCGTGCTTTTATCCACAATGCTTCTTGTTTCTGGCCTACCGATTGGCAAGGTGGTTTTGACTGCCTGAGGTGTGTTCGCAGGCTAACCAACTGAAGGTCAGAGGACTGGCGCAGGCAAAACTGCTGCCATCGAGCACAAATGATCGTAGGAATCTGCAACTCGCTCTGCGGTGGCGTGGTGTGCTGCCAGCAACCTAAAGCGTTACCCTCACATGCTATAGTACGTGACCCTCGTTACCACCATCCTGTCATTACTCATTCCTCACATGCTATTGTGTCAGTGCTACTGAAAGATGCCACATGCCAGGGTTATGATGACGGATGGCAATATATACCAGATTCATAGTGATACACGATTTTCAGTGGAATTTAAACCCCATGGTCCATTTTGATTACAAGCAGGTGCTGTTACTAACTACTGCACCACTTTTTTCTATATACTTTTCTGTTATAAATAGCAAGCACCTGCATTTCCACCATCAGTTGGTAGAGGCACAAACCATCGAGCTCGCATCTCTGAAAGAACAAAAGCACAACAGAACGGTTTGGGTCGTCAATGGACTATCTTGGTGGTAAAGAAGGTCATTTAGGAAAGAGATGCACCAGGGAATTCGTCACCTCTGTGTGTAATCAAGACAGCAGCTCGGAAGCAAGATGATGCTTGTTGTAGATGGCCCATGGTTGCATTGGGGAAACGGCTGTTTGAGGTGCAGTGTGGAGCAGTGGCGTAGGAATTTTCTTCTTATTCTGGTTGCGAGGTACATCTAGACTAGTGCGAGGTACAGTCTCTTAACCATGCGATGTAGCAAGGATATGATTGGGACTTGAAAGGAAAGACGTACAGTACCCAATTGTTTGCTCTCTACAGTACTTTGCTACCCAGAGATAATAGCTGACGCATCTGTATAACATGAATCTTGAGCATGTGGCCAAACCACGAATCTTCTAGACACACCTACTCAATCACCTGGTGGCTAACGGCATGCGAATGCTACGTTCTAAGTATTTTTGTTGTCATAATAATGAAATAGTCACGCTTTAATTTTCAGAGAGGAACTAAACCAATATTGAACTAATATAAAAGTTAACTTCATAGTCTCCAAGATAACTACTCCCTGCGTCCTAAAATATGGGGTATCTTAATATTTAACATTTGTCCCCTAATATAGAGGATGTAGGGTAAATTAAGACTCTTTTTGCTAATTAGCATGTCACACTTTCTTTCTCCACCACCGAACCAATCAAACTAAAGCCTGCGCACTTGTACTTTAAGAGGTACATACATACGCCGTTTCCATCCTTTCATCAAAAAATTGTACTAAAAATCCTAGGGTCCTTTATATTTACAGGGACGAAAGCGTTATCTAGGCCTGTTCGGCTGACTGATGCTGGTGGTTGGTGCTGATTTATGCTGAGAGAAAAATACTGCTGACTGGCTGATTTGTGCTGTGAAAAAAATAATACTGACTAGCTGCTGATAAGTCAAGCGAACAGGGCATCATCTTCCTCATGAAAAATGGCATCCATGAATTGGTGTAGTTCAAGAATCAAAGTTTAACTAGAGCTCTACCAAGAAAACGGGGATGATCGAAACAAACCAACATCATCATCGATACCTCACGTATCACAAGGTCCAATAGGAAAAGGACGCATCAGGAGTCCAACCACATAGCACCATGACGGAATGGGGACAAGAATTTCCAAACTGGGAGAGAGTAACGGGAATCAGCCAACTCAACCTTTTGGTGAGAGCTATGGATTGTCTTAGCTCGGGCATGATCCAAGAGAGGCATGCGATTATTGTGGCCACTTTTGTGAGCATGTGAAGTTTGAGTTGGGTAGGCCGCTGGAATTACTATTTTTTGCTTAAGAAGCATGGCCAAATTGAATTAGAATTATTTCTGCTTGCATCTTTAAACCAAATGGCATTCAATAGTGACTTGACTAGAAACAAAAGATTATTTTTAGAATGCAAGCAGGGAAATCTTCTACTGATCTCAATTTTTATCTACATCTATTATTAAAACAAGTAAGGCTTCGTGTGGGAACTATTCATAACGTGGTATTTTTGCAACATCAACATCAATCTGGTTCAAGAAAGGGTGGGAAAAACCGATCTGCCCATGGCGCCACGCCGCGTCGCCGCCGCCACCGCAACACCGTGCTGCTGGGTGCTGTTGCTGGTGTACGATGACGAGGGACAAACCTCGGGTAACTTCAGCCTTCACTACTAAAGAAAGCGACATCACAAACGGTCTCATCACAAACGGTTTTGAAAAACCGTTTGTGATACCCCCATCACAAACGGTTTATGAAAAATTGTTTGTGATGTGAGGCCATCACAAACGGTTTGTAGCAAAAATCGTTTGTGATGGCATCACAAACGGTTCGTATTACAAACTGTTTGTGATGGTTCACATATTACGAACCGTTTGTGATGCCCCTCATTACAAACGGTTTTTTAAACCCTTTATGATGATGTGAATGGTACACGTTCAAACCACATTTTGAAGTAGTAAATCACTTTAAATCAAAAAGTGTTGAACTACAAAGTTTTATGGATTCTCAAGATGTAGAACTTTTACTTTAGTCATTTCTTCATTTGACAAATTCATATGAATATTGTTCATAAAATCCATCTCTCTCGTAGAGTTATAGTTTGTAAAACTATAAGAGAGACCTATAAGATTTGTGAACAATGTTACACTCACTACATCGTATGGAAAAACGGTCAATATCAAAGTTGTAGATCTTCAGAAGTTATGAAACTTTGTAGTTGACAACTTTTTAATTTGAAATTGTTTTACTAATGAAAAGTAAGTTTGTAATTAAAATTTGAAATTTGAGTTTTTTCAAACGAACTCGGATGAAAAAACGGTCAACATGAAAGTTGTATATCTCGACAAGTCATGAAACTTTGTAGTTGACAACTTTGTAATTTAAAGTCATCTAGTTAGCTAGATCTAAGTTTGAATGTTCTCAAATTTGAAATTCAAATTTTGTAAACGGCCTCGGATGAAAAAACGATCAACATGAAAGTTGTAGGTTTCGAAAAGTTAGGAAACTTTGTAGTTCAACACTTTTTGATTTGAAGAAGTTTAGGGCCTCAAATAAGCAAATTAAACTCGGTTTGGTATAATATGATAAGAATCGAAACCATATTCAATCATAAGTGACAATGAGGTGCAGTGGTAGGGGAGGTCTCGCGCGAGTGGGAGGTCTCGAGTTCGAACTCGGCTGGCCGCGGAGCGCGCGATTTATGCGCGAAAAAATGACTCCCTAAATGAAAATAAATTTTTTTCCCTAATGTTTTCGTTTTTTTTGGAGTTTCTTTCGGACGCAGGAAATCACAAACGGTCCGTTTGTGATGGGGGTGTTCCCAAAACCGTTTGTGATGGGGCTTGGGAACCGTTTGTGATAGAGGTCCGTGGAGTAGTGGTTGGCCCTGACATCTAGAATAATAAAGATATTTTTTTCTTTGAATAAACGTATCTGGACTTATAAAAGGAAAAGGTATTGCTCAACCCGTCTGCAGTCTTCAAGGTTGATTGGTAGATTATTCACATATCTAGTTATGGTTTGTGCATCTATGCATTAATCCCTCAATGCATGATATACAGGAGCAGGATAAATAACCAAGCTCACCTCTTTTACGGTACTCTCTGCCAACAAAAAGATGGAAGATATCGGGAATTGGAGGCAAAGGGAATCACTAAGCTATACACAATCAAGTCTATGTCGCAGTGCGATCCCAATGAGCTTGCAACTGCAAGGTTCCAAACCAAGCCGTATGATTACGGTTTGGGAGGTTCAGTTTGGCGGCTCGTGCGGTTTAGAACCGGAGATAGTGAAGATAATTTGCGAGCGCAGGGAGGACCTCATCGAGGAATTTGTCACCGGCGCGAAGCGCGTGGTAGTGAAACGAATCTCCAAGTCGTCGGCGGCAGCGATGCAAGTCGGCGCTGGTGTGTTCAAGATGCCGCTTATTGCTTCTTTGTTTCGTTGTTAACTTTAAATTGCAATATATAGTTGCATGGATTGATCATTGATCCATGAATGGAATTGGCCTGGTGATGTGCATTGATTTATTCGAGGGCACCCGTTGTATGTTCCTGCCAGCAACAGATCGAGCATGAGGGACGTGTTCGGGTGGTCGTGACTCGTAGCTCTCTGCCGCAAGCTCCACAATTGCAGTTTCGCTGCCACTCACTCAACACAACCAAACATGACATGGCTCGTTGAGTTGAGGGCCTGCAACGGGGCCGGCCGAGCACAAATCAGAAGGTTAGTGGCACGATGATGTCTCCAGTTTCAACGTAAAGCAAACCAACCGCTGTTTGGTCCTGTTGGTTCGCCGGTGTTGACACAAAGATGCGACAACACACTCGAGATCGCAGTACGGCCGTCACCACGGCCAACACCCGGCCTCCCTCGGGCAAACCGGTCAGACCGATTCTAGAACCGGTCAGACCGCTTTCTGGCAGGAGGTCGTGAAGACCTAGAAACTCAAGCTCGGGAGGGACCCCGTCGGAGCTCAAGCAATCTAGGGTTGCTCTAGGATCGGCAGGCCACCTAGAACGCCTTAGTACGTCGCGGAGACGAGCAAAGGACAACAATTAGGGTTGGAAAAGTGTTTAGAGTTTGGAGATAAAAAGTAAGGAACAATTGTGTTTGATTCGATTGGAATAACTCTCAATCGGCCTTAGCCTTCATATATATAGGCCGGGGAAGTCGTACCCCTTCCAATTCGGTTACAATATGGGATAAAACTCGGAATCCTAATCCTACCCGAACTACAACTTCAAACCGGTCTGACCGGTTTGGCAAACCAGTCAAACCGGTTTCCCTCGGCTGTTGCCAATTTTGACTATCAACACATGCCCCCCTGTCTTTTTAGTGAGCTTGCAAACTAAAAAGCATGTATATAAACAATTACAACTCAGTAGCCAAAATTTATACTAAGGGCGATATCCAAAAATCTATCGGCCATTTAATCTTCATGCATCTTGTCATACGCTTGGGTAATATTTCTTCAAATATCTTCCGCTGATAGCTTTAGGTAAACGATCCCCTTGTAATGTTTCCAGCATATAAGAATTCCCAAATATGACTTTGACAACTCTATACGGCCCCTCCCAACTTGGAGACCATTTACCGAACTTGTTGCTCTTCGTTCCAATAGGCAAAATTGTCTTCCAAACAAGCTCTCCAATCTGAAAATATTTTCCTCGCACCTTCTCGTTGTAAGCTTTAGCAACCCGAAGCTTATCTTTTTCAATCTCCTTTAAAGCCTTCAACCTCTTGTCAGTGACCTCATCAATATTATCCATCATCAAATCATGATAATCAACAGCATCAAGGTCATTTTGTTTAGCTAATCTATAAGCGTCCAGATTCACCTCAACAGGTAAAACGGCCTCTTGACCATACACAAGCTCAAAAGGAGTAACTTTAGTAGCACCATGTCTAGATATACGATGAGCCCATAACGCTTCGGATAACACTTCATGCCATCTCTTAGGATTTTCTTCTAACTTTTTCTTGATTAATCTAATCAAGGTCTTATTACTTGACTCGGCTTATCCATTAGCCTGAGCATAGTATGGAGATGAATTGAGCAACTTTATCCTATAAGATTCGGCAAATTCACGTACCTCTTTAGACATAAATGAAGTACCTTGATCCGTAGTCAAAGTTTGAGGGATACCGAATCTATGAATAATGTTTTGCGTAATAAACTCAATTACCTCTCTATGTGTCATATTCTTCAATGGAATCGCTTCGGTCCACTTAGTAAAATAATCCGTAGCAACCAACACGAAACGATGTCCTTTTGATGATGGAGGATTAATTTGCCCAATAAAATCCAACCCCCAACCTCGGAATGGCCATGGCTTAATAATATGATGCATCAATGCAGCAGGTACCAATTGTAAATCTCCAAATTTCTGACATTCCTCACACCCTTTATAGTATTTGAAACAATCCGCCATCATAGTAGGCCAATAAAAACCGGCTCGTCTAAGTAACCACTTTATCTTGGGAGCCGATTGATGTGTACCACAAATACCTTCATGAACCTCTCCCATGGCGACTTTGGCCTGATCCGAGTCTAAACACTTCAAAAGCAAATCTTCGGCGGTTCGACGATAAAGTTCATCATCAAGCAATATGTATTTAAATGATAATCGCCGAATATTTCTTTCTGCATCACGACCAGGGTCTTTCAAATAAGTAATAATAGGCATTCTCCAATCCTGATCTTTAAACTTGGAGTCATTAACATCATCCAAGACTTTTTTGCCGCTGTCAGGGGACAAAGCGGTCCTGAATCTCGGCTTTTGATTGCATCGGTTTTTGAAGATAGAAATACTTCTTTGCAACAATATAACCAGATGCTTTCTGAGCCAGAGTATTAGCCTTGTCATTCTCTTCTCTTGGAATATGTTTGATCGTAAATTCATCAAAAGAAGCTATGATATCAAGGCATCTATCAAGATACGCATTTAGCGAACCATTATAACATTGGCATACCTTGGATACTTGCTGTACCACCCGGAGTGAATCACCAAAAGCCTCAACATGCTTAATTCCCATGTCTTGCAAAAATTCCAATCCAAATAGAAGAGCTTCATATTCAACTTGATTATTGGTACGCTTTTCTTCTAATCGGTTTGAAAACTCAAAAACGGCACCACTTGGAGAGACCAAAACAGCACCAATCCCTTGTCCACCATTGCAAACCGATCCATCAAAGTACAATTTTCATGGTGTACAAGCAACATAACCGACGTCGAATTCATAAGTATCATCAATCTGATGCTCAACAATAAAATCAGCTACAATTTGGCCTTTCATAGATTTTAAAGGTTCACAAGCCAAATCATACTCAACTAAAGCATAAGCCCATTTACCGATTCTACCACTTAAAATCGGTTTTTGTAACATATGTTTGATAACATCGGTTTGGCATAACACGATGCAAGTACTAGATAATAAATAATGCCTTAACTGAGTACAAGCATTATATAATGACAAACATAATTTCTCAATGAAAGTATACCTCGTTTCTGCATCAATGAGCCATCGGCTTATGTAAGAAATCACATACTCCCTAGCATCGATCTCTTGGGTCAAAACAGCTCCAATAACTCTATCTTCAGCTGCCACATAAAGTCTGAAAGGAACCCCTCTCTTAGGCGCCCTAAGCACCGGTGGTGAAGACAAGTACTCTTTGATTTTCTCAAAAGCCCCTTGCTATTTTGCCCCCCAGGTAAAATCGGCTTCATCTTTTAACCGAAGTAAAGGAGTAAAAGCATCAACCTTTCCAGACAAGTTAATTATAAATCTTCTCAAGAAATTCACCTTGTCTAGAAACTTTTGCAAATCCTTTTTGCAAGTAGGAGCTTCGACGTTCTTCATAGCTTCAATTCTCTTGGGATCAACTTCTATGCCATTCTCATGAATAATAAATCCCAAAAACTTCCCAGACGAAATACCAAAAGTACATTTGAGTGGATTCATCTTCAAACCATACCGTCGCATCCTCTCAAGAGCAAGTTTTAAATCGGCTAAATGAGAATCCAAGCCATCCGATTTAACTACAATATCATCAATATACACTTCCACAATAACACCAAGTAAATCATGGAAGATTAAGTTCATAGCCCTTTGATAAGTTGCACCAGCATTCTTCACTCCAAAAGTCATAACCACCCACTCAAATAAACCAATAAATCCTGGACATTGAAAGGCCGTTTTGTGCATATCTTCTTCGGCCATAAATATTTGATTATATCCGGCATTACCATCAAGAAAACTAACAACACAATGTCTAGATGCTTCTATAATCAAAACATCGGCTATAGGCATAGGATATGAATCTTTTGGAGTAGCTTTATTAAGATCTCTAAAATCAATGCACACTCTAAGTTTTCCCGAATCTTTCTTTTCAACGGGAACAATATTAGAAATTCACTCCGCATAACGACAAGTCCGAATAAAACCAGCATCTAATAAACGATTAACTTCTTCTTTTATTCGGTCATAAATAGCGGGATTAAAACGTCTAGCCGATTGTTTAAAAGGTATAAAACCGGCTTTTATTGGTAAACGATGCTCAACTAGATCACGACTCAAACCGGGCATCTCACGGTACTCCCAAGTAAAACAATCGACATACTCCTTCAACAAATTTATTAACTCGACTTTAAACTCAGCCGATAAATTTTTGTTTACAAAAGTTGGCCTAGGAATAGTACCATCACCAATATCTATTTTTTCTAAAGGGTCGGCTGATGTAAAACCTTGACCCAGCTTATCCATATCACCCAGATCTTCAATGGCTTTAAATGTACCTTCTGTTTTTTCTCGAAAATGATCAATTCGCTCTTGAAGCCACTGTCCTGACGTAAACCGGTCTGACCGGTTCCCAGAAGCGGTCTGACCGGTTTGGCTCAACTGGCACTGTTCAGTCCTAAACCGGTTTATCTCTGTTGATTTGTTTGCTCCATCAATTACAGCAAGTAATTCAACCGATTCTCCATCGGCTTTAATGTAGCAGGAACGAAACCATCCTTAGTGCAACTGATCAGTTCATAATCGGTCAAATCTAAGCCCGACAAACACTTAATATTATCATTTGCACTAATAGAATCGGAATCGGCCGTTGCAACGAAGGAAGAAGTATCACCATGTACAACTTCAACTTCATCGCCGATCCACTGAATGAGATATTGATGCAAGGTAGAAGGTACGCATTGATTTGCATGAAAACAATCACGCCCAAGAATTAAGCTAAAGTTACCTTGCACTTTTGAGACGAAGAAAGTCGTGGCAACGGTCTTGCTTCCAATGGTCAACTCCATAGAAGCCACACCCTTGGCGCCAATAGGATCACCGCCACCAACTCCACTGACCGTCATGTTCGTCTTAATCAATTCTTCGTCTTTTCCGCCAATCTTCTTGTAGAGAGAATAAGGCATAAGATTCACGATCGCCCCACCATCAACCAACATTCGTGAGATTGGCTTCCCATTGATATGACCTCTCATGTATAAAGCCTTCAAGTGATTGTTTGATTCTTGTGGCTTCTGAAATATAGCATCACGAGGCCCAAGCTAAAGATGAGATATTTCTTCCTCCGGCACCACAAAGTAATCCGATGATAAATAGACAACATTAACACCCATATTGCTATGCTCTGGAGAAGCTTCAAAGTCAACCATCTCCTCATCTTCAACCACGGGAGGATTTTCTGGCGTAGTACTTGCATTTATAATGGGAACATATGTGCTTTCTGCCTCTGGTTCCAAACCGGTCTGACCGGTTCCAGAAACCGGTCGGACCGCTTCTGTCGCGCCCAAACCGGTCTGACCGGATTCTGAAACCGGTCTGACCGGTTGTGCTACTGGCTGCACAGCTGACTTGGCTTGCCAAATTTTCTTCTGAGGAAGCATTGGCCTATATCTGTTGAAATGTTCATCCCTTAATTTCTTAGCTTCCTGTTCCCTTTTTTCTTCGTTTCGCAAGCGCTGCAACTTTCTCTTTTGTGTATGAGTCAAACCAGAAGGACACCACCTTGGTTGAAACATTTTCTTCACAGCCTTGCTACTCCCAGCTTCATGATCATTAGCCATGACAGGTTTTTTAACAGCCAAATTTCCAATAACTATCGGCTTTTTATCCAACTCTTGCATAGCCACTGGAACATTACCAATCTTAACAAACCCATCAATCTTGGCTTGCTTTGGGTCCTCTGTAAGCTTCACTTCCTCCTTCTTCTCCTTGACACGATATTCTTGCTGAGGAGGAGCATATTGCTTCTGTTCAGACCGAACCGGTCTGACCGGTTTGGAAACCGGTCTGACCGCTTTGCTGGCTAGCGCCGAACCTGATTGATATGAGCTCAATCGGTCATGTACTGGGATCCTAGAGCCATTGCCCATGTAATCTTGTGGTGATTGTGGCATGGGAAAGCACTGCATCCATATTCCTTGGTCCCATGTTGGATATGGAGAATCTGACGCCGGAGGTGCCCATGGCATAGTAGCATACATCTTCTGTGGGGGAAACACAGTAGTAACATCACCACGACGCTTGTTATTATCTGAAGAATTATTCCAACGTGGTGGTGACCTTGTTCTCTTTTTTGTTGGCCGATCGACTTGAACGGCCTTTGTGTACTTGTTCAAGAGCTGATTAAAGGTAGGTCCTTGCTTCAGAACTGTACCTCTAACTTTAGGCTCATTAACTTTCCAAATACCCACTTCCGGGCGTATAGGCTTGAAAGTTATAGGTCGGTCCAGGAGCAAACCGGTCTGACCGGTTTGGGAAACCGGTTTGACCGGTTTCGCCTGATCAGCGGACCGAATCTCTGTTGATGAACTTTCTTGCCCCCCGGGCCTTGATGTGTTAATTGTAATCTTCAGAGACTCTTTACCATCCACAGTCTTTCCAAGCATCACTTTCCTGACCGGAATTTGATCATCAACTTTTTCCGGCCTTGACTCCCCAACTATCACATTTTTTCCTTTAGCTCCTTCGGCTTGTTCCGGCCGAATCAACACTTTAGTATTCAAATCAAGTGTATGCACAGGAAAGGGAGTCTTGTCAACTTGCATCTCAGCTAGTACCAATCGACCTTCATTAATAGCCGATTGTACCTGTCGTCAGAAAGCATTGCAATCATTAGTAGCATGCGAAAAAGAATTATGCCACTTACAATATGCATGATTTTTTAATTGATCGGCTGGTGGAATCGCATGAGAAAGTTTAATGAAACCATTCTTAAGCAATTCATCAAAAACACGATCACACTTCGCAACATCAAAAGTAAATTTAATCTCTTCTCGCCAATTTTTCTAAACCGGCTTTAATGAAGGACAAGAACATGGCTTAGCTTTTGATGGCCAAACAAATTCAGCAGCATAAACTTCACTATCCTCATCATCCGAACTATCAGAATCATTATCAAGCATATGAACATTAGAACGATGAGGCTTAGCATTTTCCTTAACATGTTTTAACTTTAATTCGAGACTCATGACCTTCATTTGTAAGTGATTAATAGAAAGAAAATCAAAACCTTCTAATTTCTCTTTCAAATAAGATCGCAAGCCCACAAAAGCTAAATCTGCTAAATCTTTTCCAGAAATTGACAAATTAAAACATCTATTCTTTGTATCCCTAAATCTTCTGAAATAATCCATAACTGATTCCTCTCGACTTTGCTTAATAGATGTTAAATCAGTTAATTTAGTTTCATTTTCTCCGCTAAAGAAGTGCTCATGAAATTTACGCTCCAATTGAGACCAACTTTGAATAGAATTAGGAGCAAGCGAAGAAAACCAAGAGAAAGCAGTTCCAGTCAAAGTTAATGAAAACAAACGAACACACAATGGCTCATAAAAGGCTGCTTCTCATAGCTGCAAAATATATTGACTAACATGCTCCCAACTGGTACGATTATCTTCACCATTGAATTTAACAAACTCAGGAACACGCCAACCATTAGGATATGTAACTAGATCAAATTCAGGAGGATATGGTTTTTGATATAAACGTGAGCTACTCATATCTATCCTAAGCTTTGTTCTAATTGTATTAGCCAGATCCTCTTTGAACTTAAAGAAATCGGCTTCATAATTTGCACTAGTTGTATTCTGAAAACGAGGAGCACCATACACAGTATTATGAGCAGTATTTGGAATCGGTCCAAAAGAGACACTAGATCCCATAGGTGCGCTTCCTACAACAGTAGTGCGAGGGGGTGTAAAAACAGGACCAGAAGTAGCTGTATTGGATAAAATCATTGCATTCGTTGCACCTACACCCATAGAACCGGTCTGTCCAACTGAAGTGGGCAAACCGGTCTGACCGGTTGGGAAAACCGGTCTGACCGGTTCTTGGACCGAACTAGGATGAGGTGGCTGGCCTTGATAGAAATTCAGCGGCATACCCAAATTATGATCTATAATATTTTCCGGTATACCTGACGTGCTAGCATCAATTTTAGGGCATGCATTAGGATCTTCTAAAGTATTTTTACCCTTATTAAACGCCTCAAAATTACTAGCCATATTAACAATTAACTCACTAGTAACAGTTTGTGCAGCATGCAACTTTTCATCCATCATGTGAGTTATTTGTTGCATTAAATCAGAGGGTTCACCAGTTACCTTATTAGGAAGCTCCTCAACTTGATCGTTAGCCAACTTAAAAGCTGGCATGATGAACTCTTCAACTCTCTTGACGAAGCCTCCACGATCCTTCTTGAAGCCCTTCAAGAATTGCGCCTTGAAGTGTTCCTCAGCAATCAGGTACCGCTTCCGCTCCTCATCCGTGAGTTCTTCCATCGTAGCGGTGATGATGTTGTTCTTGTCGAGCTCACTGGTTGCACCTGACATCTTCGAGGTAGATTAGATCGGTCTTGGAACCAGATTAATCTTCCCCAGCGGAGTCGCCAAAAAGTATGTTGACACAAAGATGCGACAACACACTCGAGATCGCAGCACGGCCGTCACCACGGCCAACACCCGGCCTCCCTCGGGCAAACCGGTCAGACCGGTTTCTAGAACCGGTCAGACCGCTTTCTGGCAGGAGGGTTGCTCTAGGATCGGCAGGCCACCTAGAACGCCTTAGTACGTCGCGGAGACGAGCAAAGGAATGCAATTAGGGTTGGAAAAGTGTTTAGAGTTTGGAGATAAAAAGTAAGGAACAATTGTGTTTGATTCGATTGGAATAACTCTCAATCGGCCTTAGCCTTCATATATATAGGCCGGGGAAGTCGTACCCCTTCCAATTCGGTTACAATATGGGATAAAACTCGGAATCCTAATCCTACCCGAACTACAACTTCAAACCGGTCTGACCGGTTTGGCAAACCGATCTGACTGGTTTCCCTCGGCTGCTGCCAATTTTGACTATCAACAGACAGGTTGAATGTTTGAAACCTTTCATAAAAATATGGTTTCAAACCTAACCATGGACAGGCATGTGCTGAAACATGCTGTCCGTAGAGCTTGCAAGCGCGAGGTTTATATTAAAAGGAAAAGGTTTAAATAATTCCTCTTAAATATGACCAATGCATAATAACCCCTAAACTATTTTTTTGGTTCAAAGTCACTCCTACTGTCCTACAACTATCAATCTACGGAGTATCCCTTCATATAATTTTTTTAAGTTAAATTTTTGTGTGGTGATAAAGGATATCATATTTTTTAAATATATATATATATAAGGATTTTTTATGGTTACATGTATAGGCTATGGCATCTAATAATAAATTAACCATAGCAATATGAAATTATATAAAAAAAGATGAACAAATTACGATCATTAATTTGAAAAATCACTTGTGCAAAGATAAATAAAAAGACAAATTTTATGAAAGGGATGTCGTGATCATTTGAGGAGTCGCTTTGTGAGGTAGCAACATTGAGCTCATAACTTGCACCCAGTCCCTAGGAGTTTAAGCAACCTCCACCATTAATTAAGACCACTTGATCGAACTCCCATGTCATTGGCAAGGTGAAAGGGTGTCGTGATCAGGTCCTTTTTATTACAGTACAAAAGGCAGTAATACATGGAGTACTACAAAAATATGTCCGTTCTTAAATTACTGCGCCATTGTTGGTATACTGTCATAATAACACATGTGTTTCACTAGGGCACACTCAACAGTATAAAACATTCGCAAGACCATTGGGGTAAAAAATGAAACCCATGGCTATGGCTTTGAGAGTTCGAAGTTCCTGATATTTGTGTCATCATCTCATGGGAATAGGAGGCACAATGGAAAAGACTATTGGAAGCTTAAAAACTGAATTTAGCTAGGAAGAGTAGTCAATTGACGATTGCTGGGTACCATTGAAGGATCGAAATGGCGACCAGAGAGAGGGGGGGAGTGAATGGGAGCCGATGAAAATTTCTTCTCGAAACTCGGCCTATATCCCAAAATCACCCACCAATGATTCCTCACAAGCTTGCCAAGGTAGCGTAGTCACAGCGGACCTACCAACCCTAGGAACAAGCTAGAATGAAGTATCAAGCGGAAGCTCAACTCAGGAAACAAAACGATTAGCAATCTGCCTGGGTCAGGGCGGACCGTCCGCACAGAGGTCGCGGACTGTCTGTGGTCATGGCGGACCGTCCGTCTAGATAGGGTGGACCGTCCATAAAATCACCTCAAATCTCCAGTAGCTCCAGGCCCTTTTTCGGACTGTCCGAGCTCCTACCGCGGAACGTCCGCCAGTGTCGCGGACTGTCCGAGAAGGTCACGCAGACCGTCCGTGAAAACACTTAGCCAAATCCAAGACAACACCGTTGAACTCTTCTGCACGAACCGTCCGCCAATCACATGCGGACCGTCCGGCAACCTCGCGGACCGTCCGCCAACTTCGCGCGGACCATCCGAGAAACACGACGGACGAACAGAACGAACAGCTACAGAAACCCGCGGATCTCTCCTCCCAAATCCATCACCGGATCTCCCAAACGGCTAGAGCTCTTGAGACGAAACTTTGGGGAGATGATTAGCACCCTAAGAGGATGTTATGCCCCAAAAATCTCGGCCTCTAACTCCCTACAACTCGAGAAATTTTGGATCACACGGAAGAACACCTTCTCACGAGTTCATCCCAAAAACTACGAATCGAGACCGATTCCCGGCGTTTGAGAGGGCAAGATCACACACAAAGAGGCGCAAGGCACTTACCCATGATCCCCTCAAACAAATCCGGAGCCAAACGGTCTAGAAACGAAGAATCGAGCCACGAACGAAAATAGCACAAAAAGGAACTCGAGGAGAAACAGAGAGATTCAACTAGCACTTGATTTCATTCCAACAAACAAATGTCAGATTCTATACAAGGCTAGCAACCTCCCAAACATCCTCCCGCTAAGATCGACATGAAGCACGGGCTAGCCTAGAGAAGCAAGAAAGAAAAAAATGAACTAGAGTTCCAGGGCAATAACTTGCCATCCCCTCCACCTCCTATTTATATTAAGTGTCCTGGTGAAGGGAAGTGACCATACTACCCCTACAACTTAACTCTACGATACACGCCCTCAAGGGCAAAACAGTAAAGTTGCAGGTAACTCCTCCGGCTGAGCACGCCGTCCATCCGGCCTTGCTTCCCTCCGACGCAAGCTCCCGGATCCCCCCACGCGTCCACCGCTTCGAAGCTTCCCGAACACGCTCGGATCACTGTCTCTGTCACGTTGGGCCTTCGGGCTCGGTTTTGAGGCCCAAACCGAGAAACCCTCCTCCGATGGTTTTGTGGCCCAACCATCAAAACCCCGCGTACAAGCTTCGGTCGTTAGCCGCCACCTTGCACCGGCTCCAAGTACACGACCTCGTCTTGCTCTTCTTGCACCATATTGACTGCACTTGATCCCGTCTGGCCACCGGGTCCCTCGAACCAAGCCTACTTGTCTCTCCACTCCTCGGAGGCCACTCTAGCTAAGACCTTTCGCGCTTGTTCTTCACCTGCACCAATGCAAACCAAGTCGCACCAACACCTGCAGTACTAAGCCAAGAGTCAGTCCACACAACGTTGTCAACCACTCATCACACTGAGAAGCGACCATCCACCGGTCCTCGGACACACATGGTCCTCAATCTCCCCCTTGATGAGTGCATTGACAACACACACATAATTCAGGATATGAAAAAGGAAAACAGAAAAAAAAAGAAAAGAAGACTCAATCAAGTGACCAAAGCGAAGAACAAGCCGAAAACAAAGTCACTCGAAAGAGAAAGTCTCGGTCCCCTAAGACAAGGGCAATGGCTCAACACAACCGAGACAATGAGCTCCAAATGTCGACCCCTCAAGAAGAGGCAGAAAGGGCTCAACACCATCGGCAAAAGAGCAAAGCACAAAAATCAGGAACACAAGGAGCTCCCCCTGCAGAAATGCATACTCCCCCAGAACAAGTGCATACAAACTCAAGTTCTCCCCCTGAACTGAGTATCCCTCTCAATGCAAAGCAATGCATATATGCTGAATTGGAACAAATTCTCCCCCTTGTTACCAATGCATGAATCAAGGCACAAATGCAAAAGATTCAACCTAGAGCTTCTCAAATATACAATGAACAATATAAAATGCTATACATGGTCAAATGAGCAAGTAAGATATTCCTAGGTGTTGTATAAGCATTGCCAACAAAAATTCATGATTGTATAAGCATATGGCCAAGTAGTTTCCAATTTAACCAAGTTTTTCAAAAATTCACCACCTCATGAGCAAAAAGTCATTTTCAAGCCAAAAAGAGCTATTTCATACAAAAGTTGTCCCCGGTTACCTATTCTTAGCAAGAGATCATTGCAAACACCCACAATCTAGTTCATGTCATGTTAAAGCTACCGAGTCATGTGTCTACTTCCAACAAGAGACTTCTCTTTGGTAGACACATGCAACGGTTTAGCACCCAATTTTCACATTTAAACACAAATGACATGATCAACCAATTTGAGAGCATGTATTCGAATTTGTAACACTTCTTTTTCAGATTTTAAACATGGTACATGAAATGCCTTTGCGGCAACAAGAAGCTTATGCCTCTCCACAACATAGACAATGGGCTAAACATTTGCAATGATAAAATGATCTTTGACCCAAATGGCAAGAAATAGATACCCAAGCACAACCTAAGCATGAAAAAGAATTTAGGCTTGAACTCAAACATTTAACCAATTTGCTCATGGGTGAGATCAAGTTTAGCATTTTAAAAATCATTAGCAAGCACATTATGGATATACAAAGAATCAATCAAGTGCTTAGCTATCCAACACGACAAGACTATCCACAAGTTCATTAGCTCAAATGTAGCAAGTTATATTGGTCACTCCATATAAGAGAAGCTCATCCTATCATGCTTCAAAATAAATATGTACAAGAAACAAGCTCTAAGTATATCACAATGTATCCTATATGACAACTGCAAGACATATGATACACATGCAACAAAAAGAGCATGATATACAAATTATACAAGAAGGCTATACATATGCTACAAAGTGAGCTCCAAAACCAACTCAGAAGGGAAAACACACCCCAAGCTCCCCTCGCAAACGGGCAAAAGTAGCTTGGTCAAGCGGTTTGGTAAAAATATCGGCTAGTTGGTTTTGGGTGGAGACATGGGATAACTCAATATGTCCTTTCTCAACATTGTCTCTTAAGAAATGGTATCTCACGTTTATGTGCTTGGTTTTTGAGTGAAGCACCGGGTTTTTGGCTACACTAATGGCACTGGTGCTATCACATAGAAGTGGAACATGTGTATAACTCAAACCAAAGTCACTCAGGGTAGAAACCATCCAAAGAAGCTGAGAGCAACAACTAGCCGCGGCTACATATTCGGCTTCGGTTGTAGACTGAGCAACACTTGACTGTTTGCGAGAGGACCAAGAAACCAAAGACGAACCCAGAAACTGACAAGTCCCAGAAGTGGACTTGTGATCCATCCTACACCCAGCAAAATCCGCATCGGAATATCCGCGGAGTGTGAGTGTGGAGGAGGCAGAGTACCACAAACCAAGCTCAGGAGTGAAACGAAGATACCTCATGATTCTCTTCACAGCCTGGCGATGAGACGTCCTTGGCGAAGCTTGAAAGCGAGCGCACAGACACACGGCGAAGTGTATGTCCGGCCTCATCGCAGTCAGGTACAAGAGTGAGCCAATCATGCTCCGGTACGTCTTCTGGTCCACCGGTTCTCCATCTTCATCCGCATCCAAAGCTGTTGTCGTCGACATGGGAGTGGACAACGGCTTTGCATCTGTCATCTCGAACTTCTTCAACAAATCTTTCGTGTACTTGGCTTGATGGACAAACGTGTAACATCCCGTATTTTTATACGGAATGTTATTGTGCAAAAATGTGAATTTTCAAAAAACTTTTTCGTGGATTGCCTGCTAGCTAGAAAATCATAAGGATGTCTTCTTGTGCCCTTCCTAAATTCCTAAAATTAAATAAACATTAAATGAAATTAAGGTGTATTTTTGGCCTTAGTGTGATTTTGGGTCTTATTTGGTTTTCTTGGTGTTTATTGTTTGAAGCATTCAAATTTAAATTAGATTCAAATTTGAATTCAAATACTAACTAGCCCTAAAACTAATTGGTAAAACCCTGTAACCTACCTTGGGCCTAAACCCACCAACTCTTCTAACCCAACCCAACTAACAAAGACCCGGCCGGCCTGCTAACACCCCACCGACCCGCTAACATCCCTCGGCCCAACAACCCCGCCGGCCCAGCTCGCGCTGCTCTCCCCACTCCCTCTCCCTTTCGCTCTCTCTCTCGCTGACAGGCATGGCCCGCCTGTCAGCTTTACCTCTAACCTCGCGTCACCCCCTCTCCCCCACACACCGAGCACGCAGCCGCTCCCCCGTCGCCGGCGCTCCACGCCAAACGCGCCGCACACCCATGCGATGGACGCCGCGTGGCTTAGGGCACGGACGACGAGGATCGCTAGCTGTCCGCGCCCGCCCCCGCAGCCGGAAACCCTAGGCGCCCCGCCTATTTAAAGGCCCGCCGGTGCCGCTTCCCCGTTCGAGCCGCCACTTCCCCCATTGGGGTTTCCCTTCCACAAAACAGCCGCCGTCGCTCGGAGTAGGAGGGGAGAAGTGGAGGAGAAGGAGTGAGGGAAGCCGAGGAGGACCCCGAGCTCCGCCGCCGTCGTCCGCGCCATCGTCTCCGAGCCGCCGCCGCACGTGAGGGGAGAAGGCGCCGTCCCTGAGCACCGCGAGCCGACGTCCACCGCCGTTCCGCGAGCCCTTCACCGAGCTGCAGCGCACAACTACCCCCGCCGCGGTGAGTCGCCGCCGGCGTTTTCCCCATCCTCTGTTTCCTCTCTATTCCGGTCGTCGAGCCGAGGACGACGCCGCCGCCGTAGCCCCTCTGTTTGCCGGCCTTCGCGCCGTGCTTCTTGTGCAGGACCCCCTTCCCGTATCCCGCCGTCGCCATGCTCCGCCGTCCCATGGCCGCCATGGCCGCCGGACACCGGGACCGCCCGGACCGTGCGAGCGCCGCCATGGTCATGCCGCGCGCAAGCTCATGGCTTGCCGCACGCGCGTGAGCCCAACCCCCGCAATGCGTGGCCTTGCCTTCATCGCGCGTGAACGACACCGCGCCGGAGGAACCCGAGCTCACCTTGCCGCCTCGCCGCCGTGGCCGGAGCCAAAGCTCCGCCGGCGCTCATCGGCAGGCCGCCCCGTCGGCAAAAACCCTGTCTTTTCTCCCCGTCCGCAACCACAAAACCCAGCCGGTTTTTTTACCCCGCTTCCCGAGCCTCGTCGACCACTCCTGGCCTCGCCGTCGCTGGTCGCCGCCGCTCGCCGGAGTGCGAGCGTCGCGCGACGTCGCGCGCGGCGCGCACCCCCGCGGACGCCGCACCGCGGGCCACAGCAACTGCACACACCGCCGGATACAGACGATCCCGCCGCGGCCGCACCCCGATCCGGTGCACCCGGTCCATGTGGACCACAGGCGTGGCGCACGGTGGACCTAGTCCACAGCGCATCGAGCCAGCCAGGCCGGCGCCCAGCGCCTGTTGGGCCGAGCCGGCCACTTTTGGCCCGCAAGCAGCCCGACGCCCCTTTTTCCTTTTTCTTTTTCAGAAACGCTGACCACCGGGCCCCACCTGCCATAGACCGGCTCTCGCTGACCTGTGGGCCCACTGACCTTAACCGTAGACTGGTCAACGTTGACCGAGTCAACGCTGACGTCATCCGGCCCACGATGATGTCAGCATACCCGGACCCACTGATGACGTCAGCATGACGTCCTGCTGCCGTCAGCAGTGATGACGTGGCGCCACCAGGGGCTGCCACGTGTCCCTGTCTGTTATTTTATTTTTCGGAATTAATTAAATGATTTCAGAAAATGATTTAAACTTCAAAAATTAATAATAAATCAACCGTAGCTCAGAAAAATATGAAACCAGTTTCATTATTTTTCAAAAATCATGACCTACGTGTTAGAATTGAGTTTGGTGTTGTTTGGCTCTTCCTTGGTTCTCGTTTGGAGTTTATTAGCTAGTAGTCTCGGTAATTGAATTACGGATCGGTATTTAGGAGGACCGGAGACTCACGTCGGGACTGAGGAGGAGGAGTTCGTTGAGTACTACGACGAGGAGGAGTCACCAGGTTCACGCCCATCCATTCTTTGAACTCCTATTAGACATGCTTGTAGAAGTGCTATGCTTTATTTACTCACGTGAACTGCCTGAGATGATAAATCGTGCATAGCATGTTTAATTACCTTTTTCCTTGCTATCTACTGCTATATTTATACCTATGCTGTTGGGAATGCTCCGCTTGCATGCGTGTGAGGAAAAGGGATACTTTTAACTGTTTTCGGTGTGAGTGTGAAAATAAAGGAGTTGGAGGATTTGAAAACCCCCTTTTGTTGAAGTGAGCGCACCGTAACCCAATCCTCGGATTGGGGGCTGGGGAAGTACACTTGGGTACTTCCTACGGAGTGCCTGTTGCGGGCACAAGATTGGTTTGACCCGATGTTGAGGAGTTGGCGGCGATACCTGTAATGGGTGCGAGTAGCGGACCCCCGTGGTGGGTACGCATTTCGAGAGAAGAGCTCACTTCGACAGTTTGAGGACCGGTCGGACTAGCTGCTTCATTGGGACTTATCGTGCACTCTGTGTGTCCATTATGAGGGTGGGCCCGATCCGAGCCTAGCAAGTGCGGTGCCAAGCCTGCAGGAGGATAGTGTTTCAGTGTAAGGGGTATGGATGTCCAAACGGGCTGCCCGGCCCGGCCCTAGCCCGGGCCCGCCCTGGCCCGTTCTTCACCGTGTCGGGCCAGGCCCGGCCCTATGTCCTGCCGTGCCGGGCCGTGCCAGCCCACGGGCTAAGCCGACGGCCCAAGCCCGGGCCTGCGGGCTCATTTCATGCCGGGCTGGCCCGCAATAGCCCGGCACTATGTCCCGGGCCGGGCCACCGGCAGCCCACGAAGGCAGCTCCAGCCGGCCCACGAACGCGCCGACGGGAGGAAGGGAATCCTGTCGGCCTGCGCGCCGCCGGCCCGTCGCCCGCGCTCCCGTCGGCCTGCGCGCCGCCGGCCCATCGCCCTGTGCGCCGCCGCTCGCGCCACTGCCGGCTGTGGAGGAGAGGAGGGGGTAGCGGGCGATACGGCAGCGCCGACGGAGAGGAGAGCCGGAGACCGAGTGCGAGACGACAGAGAAAGAGCAGGGACGGCGGCCGCACCGGCCTCCGCCGCGGGCAGGGATGGCGACCGGGCCGGCCTTCGCCGCGGGCACTCCGCCGAGCGCAGGGATGGCGGCCGCGCCGCCCTCCGCCGCCGGCACTCCGCCGCAGGGCAGGGGCAGCAGGGTGGAGGAGAGGAGGCGGCGGCGCCGGTGGTGGAGGAGGGGATGAGCGAGGTGGCGCTGGCGCGCCGCGACGGAGGGGAAGGCCAGAGGAGCGGGCGCTGGGCTGCGTCGTGGCGGAGGGGCGGGCACCGGAGGGGCGGCGGCTGAGGGGGGAGTGAGCGAGTGGAGGGGGCTGGGGGCCGGGGGTAGGGTTTGGGGGATGGGGGGTATTTCGTGGGCTGGCCGCTGGTGTGGTGGGCTGGTGGTCTGGTGGGAGTGGTGGGCTGGCCTGGCCGGCTGGGCCGCTCGGCCTCGGGCCTTTGCCGGGCCGGGGGTTAATCTCCGTGCCGGGCCGGGCCGCCTGGCGTGCTGGGGTGCCGGCCCACGCCCGGGCACGCTGGCCGGGCCGGGCCAGCACGGGCCCGGAGATGGCCGAGCCGGGCCGGGTTTGGGCCGGGCCAAAATTACGGGCTTTCGTGCGGGCTACCGGGCCGCGGGCTTTCTGGACATCTATAGTACTAAGGGGGACTGGTGTTGACCTTTGCTCCCTGATTTGCTTTGGCCCCCGACTGGCCCCGGGGGAGTGCTTCACAATTCCGGGGTGACCTCTTGCGGGAGGATGCGCCCAAGCCCGGAAAAGAAGGATGGTGCCGTAACTACTAGACCTCCGTTCGGTGTTGTGTGGCTCAGTTGGCTTGCTACCTCCTGGGTGCACTTCGCATAGATTCCAGGTGTACACACTCTGCAGAGTTAAAACTATACGTATAGCCACGTCCTTGGTCATGGACAACCCCCTTTGAACTGCTCATTCTGTTAGTGTTTTGGTGACTAAAACTTCTACCTCTCCCCTTTTTAAACTAAGGACCCGGCATGGCCGATGAGATGGGAGGAGCGGGAGTTCTCCCATCGAATAGATGTTGGAGGCGGGAGCCTGTTCTGTCAGTATTGCCCGTGGAGGTGTGTGTTGGTGTTGGAAATTGTTTTACAAACTTCTATATGCTGCTGCATAGGAAACCCCTGGCTTTTCCTTGTCTATTTGTATACTAGATTAGTCCACCTTAAAGCTTGCACATCTATGGATGGTGACGTGGAACTGTTCCAATCCTTGGGAATAGTTCAAGGTCTTGCAGGTTACGAGTCCGACTTCGACAACAACGCTGATGGATGGTACGACTGAGGTGCGGCGCTACGCTCGAGTGGTTGCCTGTGGAGGAGATGTAGATGAAGCCCTGATGACTTAGCTACCGCTGCGTTGGCTTTCCTTTCTGTCGATTTAGCCCAAGTGGCTTGTACCCGTACTTCCTATGTTGGGAGATGTAATAACCTAAACAATGCACTGTTTTATTCGACGTATGGATGTGATAACTTCTGGAATGAGTTCTGTATGCGATAGCAGTTGATTCTGAGACTATCGCGGTGATACAGGGAGTCGGATTTTCGGTAAGGAAAATCCGGTTCGTTTCAAAACGTCCCGTCCTTGACTTGCTTAATCTGTAGCCCGAGGAAGTATTGTAGTTCTCCCATCATCGACATCTCAAATTCCCTGCTCATATCTTCAGAAAACTTGGCAACAAGCACATTAGAAGAGCCACCAAAGATTATATCATCCACGTAAATCTGAACGATCAAGATATCTTTGCCAACACGAAGCAGGAACAGGGTCTTATCAATGGTGCCCATCACAAACCCCTTACTCAACAAGAACCCTCTCAGCCTTCCATACCACGCTCTAGGTGCTTGCTTGAGGCCATATAGTGATCGGTGGAGTTTGTACACTCGGTGGGGATATCTCTCAATCTCGAACCCAGGTGGTTGTCTCACATACACTTCTTCCTCTATCACCCCATTCAAAAAGGCACTCTTCACATCCATTTGGTGCAACTTGAACCCTTTAGCAACAGCAAATGCTAGAAGGATTCGAATTGCCTCCAAACGGGCAACAGGAGCAAATGTCTCCTCATAATCAATTCACTCTTTTTGTGAAAAGCCCTGGGCAACCAACCTCGCTTTGTTTCTCACAACCTCACCACTCCCACCTTGTTTGTTCTTCCAAACCCACTTTGTTCCAATAGGATGGCAATTTGGTGGAGGCTCGACAAGTTCCCACACCTCATTCCTCTCAAAGTTCTCAAGCTCTTCGTGCATGGCATTGACCCAATTCGCATCAGATAAACCATGTCCAATATCTTTGGGCTAAAAGGAGGCAACAAATGCAGAATGAGCAAAGTTAGAATTGTTCCTTGACCTTGACCGTGTAGTACGTTCATCGATGTCTCCAATCATTCCTGAGGGTGGATGGCGAGCTTGAATGTGTCTTGGTGCCTCACGTGTTGAAATCGCCTCCCCCTCAACCGCTGCTTCCACTTGATCTCCATGTACTTGTGTTGATGTCAAAGTGGTGGATGGACCATCATCAACCGTAGTCGTCGTAGTGGAAGTAGTAGGTACAATCGCCATTGGAGGATCACCATCTCCATCATCATCTTCATCATCCCCATCCTTGTCTTCAAAGATCGTCTGTCACATCTCTTCATCACCTGCACACTCAAAGACAGACGAGCTACATGGAATTGTCTCGTCGAATGTTACTTTGCAAGTCTCCATGATTTGGTTAGTGGCAAGATTGAGCACACGATATGCTCTAGAATGATTAGCATAACCAAAGAAGATACCATCATGAGACCGAGACTCGAACTTATCTAGATTACCCTTTTTGAGAATGAAGCACTTGCAACCGAAAACTCGAAAGTGACTCACCTTGGGGGTTCTCCCATGAAAGAGTTCGTAGCAAGTCATCTTCTTGAACGCACGAAGGAAAATCCGATTAGACACATAGCACACGGTGCTCACCGCCTCAGCCCAATACTTCCTAGGAGTCCTATGCTCATCGAGCATCGTCCTGGCCATAGTACAAATGGTCCGATTCTTTCTCTCCACAACACCATTCTGACAAGCGACATAAGGCGAAGAAAACTGATGCTCAAGACCTAGATCAGAGCAAAAGGTTTCAAATCGAGCGTTCTTAAACTCCGTGCCATTGTCACTGCGTATAGCTCGTATGGCATCACCATTTCGCTCATTTTTCAACCTCAAGATCAGATCTCGAACAAAACCAAACATTTCATCCTTAGCCGCCAAGAAATACACCTAGGTATAGCGAGAATAGTCGTCCACAATCACAAGAACATACCACTTCCCACCGACTGAGCGAACGCGAGCTGGACCAACCAAGTCCATATGTAAAAGCTCCCCAGGACGCTCAGTCATCACATCGGTCAGGGGTGGGTGGGAAGTAGCGACCATCTTGCCATGCCTACAAGGTGCACAAACCAAATCCTTCTCAAACCGAAGCTTGGGCAATCCTCGGATAAGGTCAAGACTGCTCAAACGAGAGAGCAAGTCGAAGCTCAAGTGACCCAACCTCATATGCCACTTCCAAAGCTCGGAAGAGAAACCAGCAATGAGACAACGAGCAACACCAAAAGACCTCGAGAAATCAGCAACGAAAACTTGACTCTCGGGAATGATCATGCAAACAAGGTCACCTCGAGAATCAAGAATCCGAGAAGCACCACTAACAAACCGAACCTCAAAGCCCTCATCAAGCAGCTGAGAGACCGAAAGCAAATTAAAGCCAAGCGACTTGACGAGAGCAACACGCTTCAACACAAACTTCTCGCTCACCTGAATATCACCTTCTGAGAGCACTCTTCCCTTACCATAATCCCCAAAAGTGATGTACTCCCTTGTCATCACCGGGGTGAGGCTTGAGAACCAGCTTTGATCTCTGGTCATGTGTCGAGAACAACCGGAGTCAATCAACCACAAGCTCCTCAAGCCTCCCACCTGCAAACTCAAAAACGAGACCAAGAATAAGCGAACGACTCAACACTGGGGTTAGAACAGAAGGAGTCAAACCAGTGCTAAGCCATCTGCTCAAAAGAAGGGTTAGCAAAATCCACTCTACCAAACCTATCAACCTGTGGAAACCTCTCACGCCTAACCGGAGGAACACCACGCGGGGGAAAACGCTGTCCAGGCTCCCTCTGGTAACCAAAACCACGGTCGTCTCTCCTGAACTCGTACTGACCACGAGAAGGAGGACGCCTGGCGAAACCACCACGTCTCTGAGGAACTCTCCCACGAGGAGCAAAGCCACGAGCATCCTCTCTAGGAATCAAACGAACAAAACCATCACCCCTAGGCAAAGGTGCACGAGGCTCAGGCACGCTATGAGAAGAGCGGTACCTGTCCCGGTTACCCATTTCCTTCTCACGCCTCATCTCTCTCTTTTTCCTGAAGCAGAACTCCTCTTGGTGACCATCCTTACCACAAAACTCACAGTGGTAACGGACTGGTTTTGGCTTTGGATCTCCACTCGGCTTAGGCTTCTCACTAGGTTTGAGCTTTGGATCTTCTTTCGGCCCTGGCTTCTCACTAGGTTTGAGACCACTCGACTCTCCACAAAGATCACTCGCTTTTGGAAGTTGTTGGCTGGTGTGGTAGAAGCTGGTGGATCAAGAATAGTATCGAGTTTGTTTCTCAGGTGGTTGGGTTTAGGATCAAAGGTGTTTTTGGCTGGGGTTTTTTGTGGAGGAAATGGCACACCCTCACAAATCATTTCCTCATTCTTAACCACCGTCTCCCAGCCAAGCCCACGAGAATCACCTCTTCTGAGCTCAGTCATCATCATTTTCAACTGAGGCTCTCGACTTGACATCCAACCCAAGCACTGTCTCAACTCGTCATTTTCTTTTTGCACACGATTCATTGCATCCTCAATTTCACTGTTCTTCAAAGCATTTTTATCACACACAGCACATGCAGGTGATTTAGCAGAACATTCGAGACATTTGATTTTAGCAAGAGCATCATCAAGTTTTGCATGCAAGACAGGGCAAGAGGTACAAGCTCCTAGCAAAGCAGATCTAGATTTCAATTCTTCAAGATTTGACTTAAGCAAGTCACATTCTTCAATTTTAGACATATGTTTGTTCTTAAGCTCAACCAATTCATTCATCACAACATCACAATCATTGCAAGTATGCTCATCAGAGACAATAGGAGCACTTTTCAAAGCATCAATTTCAGATTGAGATTTAGCAAGTGATAGTTCAAGTTGAGCAATTTGATCTTTAGAGGCAACAATAAAAGACTCAAGTTCAACAACTTTCTCCTTAGACTCACCAAGCAACGATCTAAACTCCCTCTTCTCCTTGTTGGTCTTACGTAGCACATCATCACGATTATCAAGCAATTCATTCAACCTAGCATTCTCCTCTAACAAGAAGTTGGGATCTCGATTTACCTCATCCTCAGACTCTGACTCGGAGTCTTCTCTTGTACTCTTCTTGTTGTCGGAGTTGTGCGCCATGGTACAAAAGCCTCGGGATGCCATGCATGCCAAGCCATTGAAGTTCTCGTTCCTCCGGCGTCGACCATGATCTTCATCCTCGCTGCTTGAGCTTGATGAAGAATTGCTTGAACTTGTGTCGACGTCGCTCGCCCCGGCCACCATGGCTCGTTCCTTGCGCTTGTACTTGTGCTTGTGCTTGCGGTCACCATGCTTCTTCTTGTTCTTGTCCTTGTCCTTGTACTTGTACTTGTGGTTCTTGTGATTATCCCTCGAGCGGTGCTTGTGCTTGCGGTCCGGCTCTGCTGGCTCCGGACACTCGGCGATGAAGTGTCCCATCTTGCCGCACCTGTAGCACGTACTCCCAAAGCGCCTTGTACTCTTGCGGTTCTCGTACATGCGCCTGAACCTCTTGGTGAGCAACGCGAGATCCTCCTCGCTCAGCACCTCGAACTCCTCATCTGGCAAAGACATAAGCAAAGACAAGGCAAACTGCCGTGAAGAGTTAGCACCAGATCTAGAACTAGAACCACTCATAAGAGCCAGACTATGGGAATCAGTCGGGTTCTCAAGCTTGGCTCTAGCTATCCTATCAACCTCTGAGGACTTGAACTTTGAGAACAACCCATCGACTGTGAGTGTCAGATAGCTAGCCGACTCAATAATCGCCTCAACCTTAGTGCCCCATACAGACATATCCAAGCAGTGTAAGAGCTTCAAAGCCATATCATGGTCTGTATACGAGAGGTTGTTAATATTGGCTCTCATGTTGTTCACTATCACGGTGAACCTCTGGAACATGGCATCAATTGACTCGCCGGGCAAATGAGAGAAGTTCTCATATTCCCTCCGGTAAGTCGAAAAGAGCAGAGCCTTAACTCCACTATCACCACCATGGGCTATCTCCAACTTTTGCCAGACCTTGCAAGCAATATGCTCTTCGATCACACGATTGAATTCATGCTCGTCAAGCACTTTGAACAAGAAATCAATGGCTTTTGCATTTGCCTCAAACTTGTCCTTAGCAATTTGTGTGTCTCTCGAAGCAGGGGTGGTATAGGTAGTATCAAGGGTGATATCCCATAGCAATCATCCCTTGCTTCGGAGGAAAGCTCCCATGCGAACCGACCACATCCGGTAATTCTTCCCATCGAAGAGATGAGGACCCGAACCCTTTCCGGCGTACGCCATCCTTGGATCTTAAGACTAGTTAGAATCACGAAGATCCGTAACCCGCTCTGATACCAATTGAAGGATCGAAATGGCGACCAGAGAGGGGGGAGTGAATGGGAGCCGATGAAAATTTCTTCTCGAAACTCGGCCTATATCCCAAAATCACCCACCAATGATTTCTCACAAGCTTGCCAAGGTAGCATAGTCACAGCGGACCTACCAACCCTAGGAACAAGCTAGAACAAAGTATCAAGCGGAAGCTCAACTCAGGAAACAAAATGATTAGCAATCTGCCTGGGTCAGGACGTACCGTCCGCACAGAGGTCGCGAACTGTCCGTGGTCGTGGCGGACCGTCCGTCTAGACAGGGCGGACCGTCCGTAAAATCACCTCAAATCTCCAGTAGCTCCAGGCCCTTTTTTGGACTGTCCGAGCTCCTACAGCGGACCGTCCGCCAGTGTCGCGGACTGTCCGAGAAGGTCACGCGGACCGTCCGTGAAAACACTTAGCCAAATCCAAGACAACACCGTCGAACTCTTCTGCACGGACCGTCCGCCAATCAAATGCGGACCGTCCGGCAACCTCGCGGACCGTCCGCCAACTTCGCGCGGACCGTCCGAGAAACACGACGGACGAACAGAACGAACAGCTACAGTAACCCGCGGATCTCTCCTCCCAAATCCATCACCGGATCTCCCAAACGGCTAGAGCTCTTGAGACGAAACTTTGGGGAGATGATTAGCACCCTAAGAGGATGTTATGCCCCAAAAATCTCGGCCTCTAACTCCCTACAACTCGAGAAATTTTGGATCACACGGAAGAACACCTTCTCACGAGTTCATCCCAAAAACTACGAATCGAGACCGATTCCCGGCGTTTGAGAGGGCAAGATCACACACAAAGAGGCGCAAGGCACTCACCCATGATCCCCTCAAACAAATCCGGAGCCAAACGGTCTAGAAACGAAGAATCGAGCCAAGAACGAAAATAGCACAAAAAGGAACTCGAGGAGAAAGAGAGAGATTCAACTAGCACTTGATTTCATTCCAACAAACAAAGGTCAGATTCTATACAGGGCTAGCAACCTCCCAAACATCCTCCCGCTAGGATCGACATGAAGCACGGGCTAGCCTAGAGAAGCAAGAAAGAAAAAAAATGAACTAGAGTTCCAGAGCAATAACTTGCCATCCCCTCCACCTCCTATTTATATTAAGTGTCCTGGTGAAGGGAAGTGACCATACTACCCCTACAACTTAACTCTATGATACACGCCCTCAAGGGCAAAACAGTAAAGTTGCAGATAACTCCTCCGGCTGAGCACGCCGTCCATCCGGCCTTGCTTCCCTCCGACGCAAGCTCCCGGATCCCGCCACGCGTCCACCGCTTCGAAGCTTCCCGAACGCGCCCGGATCACCGTCTCCGTCACGTTGGGCCTTCGGGCTCGGTTTTGAGGCCCAAACCGAGAAACCCTCCTCCGATGGTTTTGTGGCCCAACCATCAAAACCCCGCGTACAGCCGCCACCTTGCACCGGCTCCAAGTCCACGACCTCGTCTTGCTCTTTTTGCACCATATTGACTGTACTTGATCCCGTCTGGCCACCGGGTCCCTCGAACCAAGCCTACTTGTCTCTCCACTCCTCGGAGGCCACTTTGGCTAAGACCTTTCACGCTTGTTCTTCACCTGCACCAACGCAAACCAAGTCGCACCAACACCTGCAGTACTAAGCCAAGAGTCAGTCCACACAACGTTGTCAATCACTCATCACACTGAGAAGCGACCATCCACCAGTCCTCGGACACACATGGTCCTCAACCATGAAGTCTTACCACCAGTCACTGTGTAAGCGTAGAGAACGTAAGCCCATCGACTCCACCACAAACAGGAAAGAGCGCCGCCAACTTGCTGACATCGAATGCATTTGCCGAGCAGCTGAGCAAGCCTCGTTGAAGCCTCACGCCATGTTCTCTGTTTAGTTTGTCTGTCACCGCAAACACCCCTCGCCCAAACATGAGTACCATTAAAGATGAGTTGGTAAGGGGAACAACGAGAATGTTCTCGGTGTAATTTGTCTGTCAGGTTTGTCCCTCCGGTGCTAATAACCTCTGCCTCACTGTTGAAGTGCAATTGTAAGTGTATGCACCTACTCTCTCGGTTCAAAATTATTAGTCGTCATTCTAATTGTTAGACCAGGTTTTAAGAAACAAAATCAAGTATAAACTATACTCCCTCTGTATCACATTTAGATGTCGTTTCGGACAACGACACGGTCTCTAAAACGTAACTTTGACTTCTTATTTTTACAAAAATATTTACTAAAAAATAATATATGTATACTTTTATAAAAATATTTTTTAACACGAATCTATTCATATAGTTTTCATATTTTCAAACTCAACAATTTAAAAGTTATTTGTGATTTATATTCCCAATGTTTGGCTAAACTCTTGTCCGAAACGACATCTAAATATGATATGGAGGGAATATATATTCTAGGATCAAGGTTCATACATATATTGACATTATCGATGAATAAGGTACAATATCACGTAAAAAAACTCAGAGTTACTATAGCTAATTAATGAAGCGAAGACTCCATACTTCACACAGACAATCGTCACACGGTTGCGTACGTCTAGAACTAAACATCATTTTCATCAACTTTACATTTGTTCTTCCTCTGAGCAGCAATTAGCAAAGGTGAATACACTTATGGTTGGTACTCGGCAAGGCCAAAAAAATCAGAGAGTAAATTAATATCAACTTCAAGTAAATTAATCATGCAAGGGCTCATACCGCTCTTGACCGTGAGCATGTCTGTTATAACAGTTTTAGACACTCTGCAGAGGTTGTATATTTTCACCACAACCCGTGTTTTCCATTACCCCGAGGTAGCACACTCAGAAGTTAAGAATCCATTATGAGGTATCTACAGAGATTCTGTAATAAGTAATAGCCCACTAAGAATTCGGTTGAAGCAAAGTATAACCCTTCCTACCCTACCCTACCCTCCCTAATGGATCATCCTGCAAAGAGGCGGATCGGAGTCGAGCACAAAGCAGAAGGTACTCGGTCGCACGATGTCTCCAATTCAGAAGTGTACCAACCCATGTAAAACCAGCACCGCGCCACTAGGGGTTAGTCGGTGAATTGCTGAACATATAATCTCACCTCTGTAACTAGGGGTTAGTCGGTGAATTGCTCCTGCATCTGTTAGGTCAAGTTTAACTATACTGTTATTATACAGTTTCATATATAGATTGGAGCAACTAAGTTCTAGATGGTGATGTTGTTAGAGTGGCGCAGCGGAATCCGGCCCGGCCCACTATACTCACGAGCCAGCACCCCATCGAACCCAGATTCACCGGAGTCACAACCAATCAAGGCTCAGGCCTAACTCAACCCAAAATACTAGTATGATAGGTGAGGGCTGCCCCGCCTTATATGTTGCGCTCCACCCTCCATCAATTTCCGATATGGGACTAAACCGGCGAGGGCTAATTTCCCAACAGATGTGATCAAATGTGTGTCGCAGGATGAAACGAAAGGGTCTGATTGTTTTTATCTAGTTTTGTAGGCATTGGTAACTGGGAGTAGGGATTGCATGGCTATGAAATACTATTTTTCTCTCTTCTCATAAAGATCCTGCCAAATCAGTAAATTTACTGATATGTCTAGCAATTTATTGTCATAAAACCCCATGTGACACATCCACTGAGACTGACCATGCATTTCCATCAGAAGATAGGCATCTCCATACTAACTTCTTTTTAACCGGAAAACAGCAAGGGAGGCCCCTGCTGTGATATCCATGCCAACTGCCCCCGATGATAAATAGAATGCATATCTTCCATCTCTCAGCGTTAAAGCTAAACCAAATTGACACACTCACTCATCCTTCCCGTGGTAGAAGTACGAGTATAGCATACTAATTGACCTATCAGTAATATGTCGTGCACTATTAATTAGGAAAAGGAGGCACCAGGAACCCACACACAACCGGGCACAAAGACCACCTAATAACAGCATCATAGGAGGACACGCATACCATTTTCGTACTGCGCTCCAGAGCACGCGAAGGCACACCAGCCAGTATCCATCTAATCGGAAGGAAGTACGGAGTACGAGCTAAATGGTTGGTTTAGAGTGTCTTGATGTCTACCTGTCTGGTCTCATGTAGCTACAGGTTACATTTGTGGTCCCGTACCCCCGTGGCGTTGCATGTAAGAGCGGCGTGAGTAATATCCAGATAGCAAATCTTGGACAAAAGAATATTTCAACGCCATAGGGTTGCTCTCAGTCTCAGAAATATTGCTGTTTGACATGGGCATACTTTTATACCGCGATTCAGCCTCTGCATCACACGTGGGAGGTCAGGAGCTGAACACCCTATATTAGGTGCCCTGAGACAAAACTGACCACCCTGTACATGTATGCTGGTGCCACCTCGATCATATCTTGAGTATATTATGCTAAATGGCCACCATTTTTGGGTGCGCTAAAGCCAAAATCTCAATTTTAAAGTGCCCAAGGTAAATTCCACAATTTCTGCTTCAGGTTATTCAGTGTATTTAGATTAAACTAATATTAAACCCACACGATTAATCACATTTTTCAAGAAGTGATCACACTATATGGACTTTCTTATAAGTGCTCACTCATTTAATCTGGTAAGAAATCGTAAGAGCCTATAGGCGAGTTTGGAATATATATAACTGATACCTGAATTGTTTCCCTGGCTAGCTAGGCCTGTTGGATATAGGGGAATTGTTTCCCGTTTTCTCCTCCTCCTTCCTCAATGGCAGACATGGCCACGCTGGCGATTGAGGCCAACAGCTGCTAGATCCGGCAACTCATTGGCTAGATCTAGTGCCTCCCTTAGGCTGCGGAGTGCTTCATCACATATCGATGCAGGGGTGGCCGCAGTGTCCATGGCGGGGCGGGCTTGCAAGCCCGTGTGCGAACAATGGCCCAGGCTTGGGGGTTGGCAAGGGTAAGGGCAGCCATGTGGGGCGCTGGGCCGACAGCAGTGTCGTTCTTCTATGCGGTGGCGGCGGGAGATGGTTGTTGTGCCCTGCCCTATGGCGGCCGATTTGGTGCATCAAGGGGTGGCGGTTGGGCTCGGTAGACAGGTTGGGATGGTGGGCCCAGGTGAAAGCCTTGACCGGTAATCTTGCTGGTGAGTGGTGACGACAGCAGGTCCACCCCAGGCATCATTTCCAGATTGGGGTGTAGCGTGAGGCCTCCATCCTCACCTTATGTTCTCCAGATGAAAACACTATCCAATTAGTGGTTGAATAATGGCGGTGCTATGGGCATATTATTCCCTCTTTGGAGGCGTCATTCCTCGAGAACCATCTCAGTTTGTGGCTGCCGGCTAATGCTACTGACGGCTGTGACTAGCACTGATTTGATCGGTCTTGCGATGATAACACTTTTGTAGATGTTGTTTTCCTTCTTACTTGCTTCGTGTTGGGAGAGTACTTTGGTGATGTTGTTCATGTGAGACGAGGGGAATGCTTGAAGTTATGATGGAGATCAACTCAAGTGCGGTTTCTACAGAAGATGGATCTTCAGGCAATAGATGACCATGTCTGCTTTCTGGCAGTAACATGATTCTGACATCAAAAGTCTCTGAGTAAACAAATGACATGAAAGATTGTTGTTATATGAGGACAAAGTAAAAGCAAGAACGTAGAAAAAATTTGAAACTTAGTCTTTCTTCCTTTCTTCCTTAGTCCTTTAGATTTATATCTTGTTTTTCAGTATTCTTTTTTTTTAGAAAAGGGAAGCTTTATTGATCTTAGACAATTACATTAAGATGATACAATTATATAAGATCCAACCCGGCCTCTGCATAACTAAGATGCACACAGCCATACAAAAAAAAATGAGAGCGCCATGACCAAAAAGACCATGTCGCAGCAAGCTACCACAAGCGACTTCACTTTCATCCGCTTCACAAACCAAAGCAGCTCTTGGACTATGACGTAGGCTCCCGAGACAACGCCTCCAACGAGGAAACGGCACTCGCATGTGCCGACGTTGCAATGACCCAATCAATTCAGACCAGATCAAAAGTTTTCACCCGAGGGAGTAATTCATCTTAATCCAAATAATGCCTTCAACAAGGTCACTGCCAGGTACAACCAATTAAGGTCATACCTAGGAACTTCTTCCCAGAACCGGTGAATTAGTAACAATTACCACCACGACATAGCCACACCGTGTTGCTTTCCCCTTCTTACCAAGCCAATGCTTTCATATAGACCAGACCTGACCCACTTTAAACGGCCACGAACTCCAAATCCGGCAGACCATCTGAAATCGTAGCCTGAGATATCATGCTGCGAAGTAGCCACTGGGTACCCGTGCATAATCTATCAAAATAAATTGCAGATAAAATCCGTCTTCGAGTAAGAGAATCCGCGAATCAAGCCAAGGTGACTCATGTCTCCTGGTCTATATGAAAATAAAGGCGAAATTGAAGATGTCATCACCAGATGTAGTTGCAAAGTCCGAACCAGGGGATGTCGTCGCCGCCGCCGATTGACTTGGGGATCCGAACCCGCGCAACCGCCGGCCATGGCATCACACAGGCCGCCTGCCGCCGCGAGCCACCCGTACCTGGCCGGCCGCCGGCCACAGGCCCGCGCGCATGGCTGACTGTCGTTCGCGCGCGCCACGCGACGCCGGCCTTCAGGCCCCACGCGCTGGCCGGCCGCTACGGGCGCACCCTGCTCGCGCGCCCCGGCTGCCGGCCGCCGCAGGCCCCGCTCGTTGCCGTCCTCGCCGCTGCATCCGACAACCTAGATCCGCGCGTGAGAGACCAATCCCGGCGGAGAACTCCCCGCCACCACCATCCCTGGGGTCAGCCGGGCTTCCGGTGGCACCCTCCGGCAGCGGTGAGGTGGGGTGGAGGGGAGGGCTCCGGCGGCGCCGGGAGGATTTGCCGCCGCACGAGTCGCCGAGACGGGGGCGACGCGGGGGTGTTGAAGTTTTGAATTAAAAACTCATGTAAGTTTTGGTCGTAGATATCCATATGTGATATGTCGATACAATCATATAGAGGCATGATTTCTATCTATTATCTAAAAAAGGCCTGTTTGGGTTTATTGTGCTGTGGCTTGAAGAAAAACATTGCGTTAGCTTGTACGTGTCGACATTCCTGTAATTTTTAATCCAGGCTTGATTGGTGGACTATTTGAATGCCGTGGCATAGCTGGTACATATATGCATCAACCCCTAAATGATAAACAGATACAAACAGAACAACCAAGCCCACCACATCTTTTCACAAAAACTGTATGTAACAAAGTCAATCAAGAAATCCGACAGTAGTTTAACGCAAAGCGTGTGACTCATTGGACTTGGAGGTACTCATTCTGTCATTGCTATATTGTCGGGACGACACGAACACCGAAAATGGCTGAATCCCTCGTGTCTTTATATTGCCTCTGAGACCGCGTTAATAAGCAGTCATACTTCGGTATCGTGATGCAAAATTGATCAACCCCGTACATTCGCAATGTCACCAAAACGAACGAGATGGTTGGTGGACTACCAATGTGCAAGTTATGGTCGGCTACACTTTACACCGCGCAGATGATAAATTGCATACATCTTCCATCTCTCGGCTTTAGAGCTAGAGCAAGCTGACACTCATCTATCCTACGGTAGCAAGATAAAAAGGGCTGACAAAGAAGTCAAGAACGCCATCTCACTCTATGGAAAAAGAAAAAAAAAGGAAAAAAAAAACTCTGTAGGTTGTGAACTGATAAGAAGAGGAGGCACCAGGAATCCACCACTCCGCAGGAGCTACGGTGAACGGGCAGCATAACCAAAGGATGGGCGTTCCAATTTCCCCCAACATAGTAGAGTAGGTACTAGCAGTGCACTTCTATCAATTTAGCAGCCATCTATATATCCCATGGTAGGACTACAAAACACATTTTGATAAGAATTCGAGAAAGCTAGGATCAATCAAAAGTGGTTATGCAAAACATTAGGAAGAGGAGTCGCCAGGAATCCACCTCACAAACACAATGAGATCCTCTGACCACCAGACAGCGTCATCAGAAGACGGATCATCCTGTTTTGCCCATCCTGACATATTCCAAGACCCACAGGCCAATGTTCTGTTCAGCCACTCTGGTCGATGTCCTAGCCAGATTGATAAATTCGAATTGTTCAATCAGTGGCCCCATGCCACTTGCAAAATAAGAGTTCTCAGACAATACCTCAAACTGTATTCCATATGCGACAGACAATCAAGAAAGCCGATAACAGTTTTAACACAATGCGTGAATCGTTGGATATACTCATTCTGGCATTATCATATCGATGGCACAACATGAACACCCAAATCCCTCACCACACGTTATCCAAAGAATTATTATGCAAGTGACATGGGTCATGCCTTTTATGTTATGACTGAGCCTCTGCATCAGGAAGCAGGTCAGGAACTGAAGACCCTATATAATGGGTACCATGGTACAAAATCAATGACCCGTTACATCAGCAATGCCTTATTATTTCTTCCGCCAAAATTGAGTCCCTAGAAAAACAGCACAAGCACTAGGTGCCTTCTCTATACCGCATAAATGTAAGATGAGATGAGGTGTAGCGTTTGTTATTGGAAGATGCTGCTCACGGAGCCATCACGGTGAACATGCCAGATTGTTTCTGCCACAAGGTTTGCCATTGAAAGCACCGTCAGCTGAGGGAAGCATTTGTCTTCCGGTAGCAGGATGGAGTTTGTCACTATAACTTCCTCAAAGATGCCCCCAGAAAGCCTTTCGATTGCAGGAGGGCTGCAAAGTCAACCATGTTACTATAAAATTTGTCTTAAAGCAATAACCATGTGAGAATATACAGACAGGGGCTGACCAAACTGAGATAAAGCATCCTGCTACTTTCTGAAATCAGCATAGTTTGTCAAGCATAATGAGCAACAAAGTAAATTTTACAAATAATAGTCAGATTTATTCAAGCACCTATGTAGACAAAATCAAAATTTACGGCAGATACTCCAAATACCAAGGGCAACATAGAAGCCTTGTAATCTTTAGAATGATAATGGCAAATGGACACCAATTTGGAGTGTGATCAAACAAAATGGCATCCACTGGAAACCAAATCCACGCTCAACCATTCATGTGTTAGCTTACAATATTACAGAGACAAAGTAAGGGTGCAGGAAAAAAGTTGGTGTGGGACAGAAGGGTGTTGCAATAAGGTAGCTTCTACGGTAGTTATAGCACAAAAGAAAATGTAGCTAACTTGAAGAGTCCGATTTGAGTGCAATAGACGGTACACAGTAGGCACATAATTGTTCAGGTTAGATCCTGGTCGGGTGAACTGGGTTGTCCCCAAGAGTAGCAAAGTTATCATGACAGAAGCGTAAACTGCTGCTGTGGTCTCATTGTTGTACTTTTAACTAGTGTCCTGAGTGCACTTGCAATATGATATTAGAAAAAACTCAACAATGAAGCCTCACAGCATGCCAACCTTCTCCGTCATTACAGAAATACTGAAAACATAAGTGTTCAATAATGCCAGCTAGCAAACCTGAAAACAGCATGTGTACAGCAAGCATAGACAGCTTCTGCTCCCTCTTGTTTTAACAAAGCTGCTGCACTAGTGATTGTCCCTGGATTTGGTAAAAATCAGAGTACTGGAAAAAATACACTAACAACTGTGTAACCGAAAAAGGCAAAAAAAAAAAAAGATCGCCAACCTGCTGTGTCGATCATGTCATCGACCATGATAGCAACTTTCCCTTTTACATCACCGATTAAGTGCATGACCTGAAGGACATCGGTACTCAGAAGTAGGAAACTCGAAAATATGATGCAACAGCCTCATAAGTCTTTTACTCTTTTTGCAAGGTATGAATTTTCACAGATCAACGGAAGTCAATACAAAGATGGGTGGGTCAAAAGCAGCAAAGAACATAGATAGATTAATGAAACGTCAGGTGTTAACATATTTGCATACAATATTAGTATTCACAAAATTATAAATATTATAGTGAATAACCAGTTTTAACTCTGCTAACTAGCCAAACTCCTATTTGGTTTGTGGTTTCTAGAACCTTGATAAAAAAAAGGTTGGGTAGTGAAATAAGAACTGTTTCAGTCCAAAGGTATAAAATTCTGACCTCTGACATGTTGTGACCTTGTCTTCTTTTATCAACAATGGCTAAAGGGGCATCAAATAATTTCTTGGCAAATGCACGTGCTCTGACAACACCGCCCACATCAGGAGAAACAACCACAAGATCTTCAGATATTGTCTTGCTAGCGAGGTAATCCAGAATCACAGGCTACAGGGTAACAAAGATGACACTAATCAGTTATCAGCTCAAGATTTCAGGTGTGCAGCTTCTTTACAAGTAGATGCAATATTTAAGCATTGTAACATCAAAGAAAGCACTTATTCTGTTAAGAATACCTGTCCATATATATGGTCCACAGGGATATCGAAGTACCCCAATGCTTGTGTAGAATGAATATCACACACAATGACACGGTCACTGCCAGCTTCTGTGAGTAAGTTTGCAGCAAGTTTGGCAGCAATGGCCTCACGCCCTTGAGCCTGCATCACCGAAGAAATTCCTCAATTCAACAGAGTAAAAACTATATCTTCAGATATTAGCGCAAAGGGAGAAACAATCATTTCTTTGATTCAAGTTGTGCAACTCCACTCCTTGAAGTAAATTCTAGAGACCCTGGTGATACTTAGTTTGCCGACATTATTGCATGAAAATCATCATTGATAAACTTCATTTTGGAGTCTACAATGAAGTTGGGGTACCAAACAAGTTGCCAACTTTACTGCATGAAAAAATGAGCATCAGCAGTGTGCACTGCACTGACAACGATCCTTGAAAAGTAGCTCCAATGTTGAATCTTGTGTTGATGATGCTATCTTAATTGCATTTAGGCAGGAAACAAGTTGAAAAATAAGGAGTTCACTTCAGAACAATTTGAATTCTCTGTATTTCAGTTAAATTCTGAACCTGGACTTGATATAGACTAGAACTATAGATCACTGAATCACTTAGATAATACCTTTCTGTCTGCTCTGGCATACCCAAAGTATGGAATGACAACAGTGATAGACCGTGCTGAAGCCCGCCGGCATGCATCAATCATGACAAAGAGCTCCATGAGGTTTTCATTGACAGGAGAACAAGTTGGTTGGACCAAGAACACATCACATCCTCTCACGCTCTCTTGCAGTTGCACGTAAACTTCTCCATCAGCAAAGCGCTTGATGAGGATCTTGCCAAGGTCTACACCAAGGTAAGCAGCAATTTCCTGGAAGTAAATACAGAGAAAGGCATCCAGTATTCAGTAGCACGTTCACAATCACCGATCAGTACATTAACAACCATAGCAAATAAAACATGGAAATCTAGAAATCAAACAATATGGAAATGTAGTCAATTGGCCGTATCACACCTGACAAGGTGCAAATCCCTTTCATGTCTATTTTAGTAGTGCTGTCACAAAAGTCACATTCACAATCATAGTTGACCAAAGATACAAATACATAAAGCACTGTACATTTTTTAAAAAATATTCGAAATACAACTGCAAGAGTGACATCCCTTACACATAAAGCACAAAATCAAATGCAATTGTAAAAACAAAATTTCTACATAAAGTGGCATTTGACAACTTAAAACTACTGTAGAACAAGAAATCAACATATACAACTCCTGGCCACAGCAGGTTGCTTAACAAAAAATTAAAAAAAAGTTTTATTTTCTTACTCAAACAACGGAACCGAACGACCAACGCGGAGGAGCAGAGCAGGCGAACCCACCTGGGAGAGCGGGCGGTTGGCCGTGCCGGAGAAGATCTTCATCCTGGAGTCCCGCGCATCCCTTGGCAGCGCGGCGAGCCTGGCCTCCTGCGCGGGCGCCTTCGGCGTCCACACTGCGCCCCGCGGCTCGACCCCGCCAGTCCGCTTCCCCCCATCCACCACGCGCAGCTGCTCGCTCCCCAGCACGCACCTCTGCGGTAATGGAAAGCAAAAAAAAACACACACACACAGCAAGAGCTCACCAGTCAGGGAAGTCACCACCCCGCGGGCGCCAATCTTAAAAGCCTGACACGCACTCCACGACGAACGAAACGGAGGCTCACCGGCGAGCGGAAGCGCGGAGCGGCGGCGCCGCGCCCGCGGCGCGGGGAGAGGAGCAGGGAGGACGCGGTCCCCGGCGCGGCCGCGGTGGCCGCCATGGCGAGGCAGGCGGCGCGCGCGCGCGGGGCTAGGGTTGTGGGAGTGCGGAGGGCGGTAGGGTGCGGGCGCAGCTCGGCTCGGGGGAGTGGCGGCGGCGGCGGTGGCGATGACTGCGTCGCGGCCTGGATTCCTTTTCTGCGGTTTTAATTGAGGTTAGGTGCGTGCCCCATTCGCGCTTTGTGATTCCACTAATTTTGGCATATGGAGTGGGAATTTATATTAGAATATCGTTACTTTGCACTTTGCAGCCGCATCCAGTCATTTCGTGGTAATTGCATCTTTGGCCTGTTTAGTCCAAAAAGCGACTCTCAAATACACTATGAAAAAAAAGATTCTCCATCACATCAAAATGTCATAATATGCATGGAGTATTAAATGTAGATGAAATCAAAAACTAATTGCACAGTTTTGTTGTGCTCTGTGAGACGAACATTTTCAGCCTAATTAATCAATTTTTGGACAATTTTTCGCACATACAAACGAAATGATACAGTGTTGTAATGATTACGAAGTGACATCTTACTTCCAAATTCAACCTCCCAATTCTAACATCTAAACACCACCCTTGTGCCGTTGGGGAGCTTTGTAAATTTAACGGTCTGTTTGAAGCCTAGAAATTTTATAGGACTTCTGCAAGATTCCTGATTCCACTACAAACGGCATCATTGGTGCTATAATGGAAAAAAATGTGTTTTTAGATTAGACATTGGTGGTGTTTTTGTTGGTATCTAAAGATGCATCTGGTGGTGTGCATCGTAATCAATTTTATTTGTTCTTGTGCATTAATCTCATCCACGCTTTGATATTTTGTTTGTTTCCAATCAGATATAGAACATTGGTCACCTTTAGCATTATCTGAGTCAAAAGGATCTGGTTCTGTCATTATTCTGGTGTGGAAATAAATAGGTATTGATTTGTTGCGTAGGCATCAATTGATCCCTTGAGTTATCAGACTTCTTCAAAACACTCCAAGCCACCCATAGCAATGTTGTTATGGGATATATGCGCTATTCTTGATATTATAGAGAATGTTTCCCCTAATTTAAAAAGGGAAAATAAAGTCACAACTCCTTCTAAGATAAAATTACATAAACTACGAATACCTAGCTTGCGCAAAATAATATATCATAGGATGCTACTTCCATAGATTTGAGGAGAAAATGATCGATTCTAGAGGCACCAAGAAAGTCCCTTGTTCCATGACCTGTTCGCTTGGCTTATCAGCAGTCAGACACCAGTATTTTTCTCTCAGCATAAATTGACACCACAGGCCAGCCATCAGCCAGTCGAATAGGTCAATGTGGGACTAGTTGGCAATTGCCATTTGCCAGGGTGGGCTAGGTTTCACGTAAAGCTTGAAAAAAAAATGAAGGCAAACTTTGCCATCCAAGCCCGACTGGAGTTAAAGGTGAAATCTGATGATCACAATAAATCCAAGCCCTAAATACCGGCCGTCAAAATATGAACAATTCTTTGATAGAACACTAGATGGACAATCTGGTAGTAGTTAGGGAAGCTAGAACGATGATCTTCTTTAATTAATATGGTGTATATCATGTAACATATTGTCAAGAGTCGGTAAAATGCATTGCGCAGCAGCTAAATCTTTCTTTGGAATGGTCCGAAAGATGTTGTGTATGGATTGAGGAGTTCCTTCCTGGTGCTGGTGGAAGTTTACCTTTTGTTTGAAAAGGATAGAATATACAGTAGAATTAAGAAAATGTCCAAATCCAGCATGAACCGAGGGGCAATTGGCAAATGCCAAAGCACACTCAGGCACTCAACATCAGTTGGGCCCGCCGGGCAACGCCAGCGGTCCACCGCCGTAACCGTCCTTAATCCTTATCCTACGCAAACCAACTTGCACGTCGGCCCCAGCACGTGTGGAGCCCACGTGTCAGCGCCATTGCGTCCGTACGGGAGCCATTTTTCCCTCGGGTTGGGCGACTCTTTGGCACGTCACCGTCCCCCGTCGCACGTGCCGATCCAGCGTTAAATGCAAAGAGTCAAATGCAAAGAGGCAGCCCAAGAACAAAACGGCAACGACCACCTACAGTACGACTTATTTTATCTTTTGCCGATCGAATCCTTTCTGCCTGTCTCGCTGCCCTTGGCACGGCGAGTAAAATCGGTAATCACAGTCAGCAGAAGCCGTACGTACTGTGTGAATGATGAATCATCAAAAATAATTACTGTAATCACTAATCAGCAAGGGAGCAAGGTGATGACGTCGGCGTAGCAACGTCATACTAGAGCACGTTTCCTCGTAAGCGTCACGTGCGCCAAGATCTGCTGGTTCGGGCCCGATCTGCTCAGTTGGCAGCTTTTTAAAAAAGTTTTTTTAGGGCGCTTTTTAAAAAAGTTGATTATGGGCATATATCAAAATTCCACTCCCAAATTTACTGTGAAAAAGAAGATTCTCCATCACATCAAAATGCCATAACATGCATGGAGAACTAAATGTAGATAAAATCAAAAACTAATTGCACAGTTTTGTTGTGCTCTGCGAGACGAACATTTTGAGCCTAATTAATTAATTTTTGGACAATTTTTCATAAATACAAACGAAATGCTACAGTGACGTAATGATTACGAAGTGACATCATACTTTCAAATTCACCCTCCCAAATTCAACATCTAAACACCACCCTTAATTATGGGGAAATTAGCACGTTTGTTATTTTCTAAAAAAAACACTACAAAAATCAGTCATGTTGCCTCCTATCCAAGCCATGAGGATGCCTATGTTTGGCATCTCGCACCCGGCCGGTTCCTGCACTCGTGAGATCCTGAAAATGAAAACTGCCCAACTAGGTTAGCTGTCATTTATTTTGTCACTAGTGGATACTAGCTCAGTATTAGTAGTCGTGATCATATTTGCAAGTTCTTTTCCAATTCTAAACGTGTGTGACTTATTTATCATATGCTTCATGTTTTGCTCGAAGTACGACGTATGGCTATGTATTGACTTTCCATGCGTGTACCGATTTGTTGAAAACACGACGCTTCTAACCGACTAAGTCAGATGAAACAACTGTCTTTTGTTGCTTATCTTTCCATCTCGATGGCCTGTGGGAATTCGTATATTTTTATTTAGTTACGAGATATAAACACGTTTCAAACTATACTCCTTGCTTGCTATTCTTTCTTGGTGACCTCACCACTGTAACACTCGAGTTAGGTCTTAGGGCCTAGATCTAAACATGATCTAGCGGTGTAATGACGCTACTAAGTACCAAGATCATAGGGTGATTGTTGGGCTTGTAAAACAAGGGCAGAAGGGGGGAAAAACCTAGCACATGCATATTACACTTGGAAAGGTAGGGGCAGGGAGGTAAGTTTACCTACCCTTGTAGTGAACCTTAATGGGCAAAAGGGGCAAGACCCATTCGTTTACAACAAGAACGCGAATAACGTTCATACTCTCTCAACCACTTCTCCTCCCATCTCCTTTCATAGTCTCATCCATAATATTTCCAAACTTCCCGCAATGAAGAGAGTACCAGTAGAGAGTGTTGCACACGCCCTTTGCAATTTTCACATTCAATTGTGAGGAAGAATGACAAAAAGAATTGTTGCACCAAAAGTAACACAATAACAATAAAAAAGTTTTCTAGATTAACTTAACAAAAAGTTTAGCACAACTTGAAATTTTAACCACGGCACATCAATCGATAACGCTTGGTTACGTGTTGAACAACTTTTTATGTGTGTTTTTCAACCAATGGTTAGAAAAAACTTGTCTGAGGCTGTGAGCAATAATAAATCTATATAAATCTATACTATAAAGATCCAAAACTTTTGAGGAAATCATAAAACGTTACGCCTCGTCGTGATAAAAAAACACATGTCTACGTGGAATCGTCGAGTTCGTAACCAATACGGCCTCTGACCAACTATCGTTATATAATCTTATTTTCTACTAATCGTGTGTTTCTATTAAACGTGTGTGTCGCACGTGCGTTCTTGCTAGTTATTATAAAAGAAAATAATATTGCCATGACTCTTATAGTCTACGACGCTGACTCTAATATGAAAAGGCAGAAAATATTTTGCCACGTCTACACCGGTATCCAATCAAGGATCAGTTGTTTTTTTTTTTGAAATAAAAAGTTGCTTAACATTACATCCACGGCAAAATGCCCGGGTGGGCATGGCTAACTCCTAGCATGATGCAATTGGTGCGATTATCATCATGATGGAATTAGCTCTGCTCTCCACTGGCTAGTTATTAGTTGCCACCAGTAACCAAGTGTTAGTAGTTGCAAATTGTGTTTGCGACTTTTTATTTTCCAAACAATGCGTATGACTCGTTTTGTCCTATTAAAAGGACTTGGTTCTACCACATATAGCCCGTGTTTATACTATGCATCTAATCTTTGTCATAGTATGTCTTGAAAATTGATTGCTCTCATCAAAACAAGTTTGAAGCCACCGTTTTTGATTATCATCTTTGATTATTTATCATGCCAATTCTATATAAATTATATTAGGTGCATCATAAGATACGATTACATTTCAAACTACCATTTCAAACTACCGTCTTTATGGATCATGATATATTGACACTAGCCGTGTCAGTTGTTAATCTAGGTCAAGCGAACCTAGCCAAACAAACCAACCAAAAACGTGATTGTTCGGTTGGATCGACATGGGCGCCGGGGTCATGCCACATGGAACTAGGTTGTGTGCGTGCCGACACGCTTGTTTGGCCTGCATGCTTCACGCAAGCCATATTTGTTCCATGCGACACACCTTGTGAGCCAGCTCCAGAAGAAACACCTTTCAAAGGGCGTGAGCCAGCTCATCGAGGTGTGTCACGCGCGTATTCATACACGCGGGACACAACTCACGCGCGACACACCTCGTGAGCCAGCTCCAGGAGAAACACATTTCATTGTCGTTTCTCAGAAACCAGACCGAGCTAGGCTTTTTGCACACATCATACCAGCCACAGCTGAGTGTCGAGCCAACCAAACATAATCATGTTACATCTTACATGTCAGACCGTGGCTTATACAGCCAACCAATCACTCCTAATTATTTTTGAGTTTTCTCACCTCATCATCATCATCCGTCACCACGTGCTCAATCCATCAAATTTCGCTTCTTGCTTTGTACACCCTCCGTAATTTCGTATCCTACCGCAACAAACCACTAGCGGAAGAAGAAACGGCGGTAAAAGTCAAAGTAACGAAGCATCAGCCGCGGCGGCAAAAATCCCCCCAAAAGCACACAATTTTTGCTCGCCCCAATTTTTACCGCGAGCGCCGCGCCGGGCAGAGCAGCGGCAAACACGACCGGCCGCACGGGCGCGGGCGCCGGCGGGAACCTGCAAGCGTGGCCATTCCCAGAAGGCAGACCGCGTCCATGAACCAACATCCCACTGACAACCCGGTCCAGCTGCCCGACCCGCGCGTCCCGAGACCCTCGCCCACCTACACCGCGCCCACGTTGCCCTCGCGTCCCACCCACCCAATTCCCTCCCGAAACTCCCCCACCTTTTCGAACACGAGTCGGTTTCCCGCACGAAAGACCCACCCACCCGAAACTACACTACTCACTGACGCTGGGCCCGAAACAGGGATACTGCCCTCTGGACCAGTCACACCACCGCCCCGCTCTCCGAAATTTCAGGCCGTTTTCGAGAGGGGAAACGCCGGAAAGTTGGTTCAAATACCCCGCCTGCCTTCCTTCATCCGCCGTCTCCCCTTCCTTCCTCAGCACACCACCGGCCGCCCTCTTCTCCCCAGCACACCACCGCCCGCCCCCTTCTCCAATCCAAGCCCCACCCAAACAGCAGCTTGCTCCCCTCTCGCTCTCGTCGGGGGCGCTAGGGTTCGGGGACGCGAAGGGGCTAGGGCTTCCCTCGCAATGCCGGAGCCGGAGACGCCGCAGCCGCAGGAGGCGGAGGTGCCCCAGGCGGTGGACGATCGGCGGCTGCTGCGGTCGCGGTACCTCGCCGTGAAGAGCCTCATCAGCGGTAGGGGCGCGCTCCCGCGCGAAACTCGCGGCATTGGTTTGGTTCTGATCGCGGCTTGGTTGTTTGTTGAGTTTGATTTGGAGTACGTTTGGTTTGGTGTCTGTGTGTGTGTGTGCAGATGAGAATGATGATATGGCGAACGCGGACCCCGAAAAGTTCCGCTCCATCATCAACCAGGTGGAGAGCCTGCACCAGCATGGTAAGGACCATCTATCTGCTTTTACTGGCCCGCGGGCAGTTTTTGAGGTTTTGGATGGCGATTTCCCTCCCGTGCAGTTTTGGAAAGCAAAGTTATGTGTGTGGTTTTGTGGGCCGTACGATGGGTGGTTTATTTCAGCAGTGGATTTTAGACGGGCCTTTCATCGTTTGGAAACTCTCTCCAATGGCTCGCAGTTTATGAATGTGTTTTCTCTTCTACAGTACAATGTTAATTTGGTTTGTGTTGACGTTGTTTGACCGCTTGGAAACTCTCTCCAATGGCTCGCAGTTTATGAATGTGTTTTCTCTTCTACAATACAATGTTAATTTGGTTTGTGTTGACGTTGTCAGCGAGTCAGTGAGATGGTCATGCTTCATTTTCATTTATAAGAAATACACAACTGAAATTTGGAAAAATATTAGGTAACAGGGGAATGTTGTTGAACAGTTGACCTCTTTCAATGCGGTACTAGTTCAGGCCCGTCCTACTAGTTTTTTTTTTGAACATGGAATTGAAACCTGAAACATGTTAGATAATACACATGTACTTATGCGGTTATGCCATGCTAAGATATTCAATTATGACCATATCATCAAGGGCATTTATTCCTCAAAGTTCTGCATTTTTACCGCCTTTGGCATCAGAGAGTACTGTTCTACTGATAGATGGGGCTAGGGACAGGTCCCAACTTAATTACTAACAGTGCTGTCTTTGTGATCCAGTTCAGAGGCCAAGGGAGCAAATAGCTGATGCAGAAGCCCTGCTGGACCTTGCTTCCAGTTTGGTAACGTCAGTAAGTTCCCATTCATCTCTGGGAATCACGCCTTCTGATTTTATTGCTGGACTGCTGAAGAAGTTTGGAAAGCAAGGGGGTCCTGATAATGAGCAGGCCTCGTTGGATTGGGCTCGTGTTGGGCGTGCTGCCTCTCATGTTTTCATGGCTGCCCCTGGATGTGCTACCATGTAAGAGATTCCCTGCTTGTTCTTTTTAGTCCATTTGGTGGTTGTAACTTCCAAGGGCTTGAAAATTATTGTGTTTGTTTTGACAGGGTTGGCCCCATGAAGACAGAAGTGAAGCCACGAAGCGTTTGCATTAGGAAAAAGAGGACTGCAAGACCTCGTGGAAGTGCTTGCCCTGAACAGGTGCGCTTCTGTGTGGTTTTAATTTAATGGTAGTAAGGACATAACTTTGTACTTGTTTGCTGAATATGCTGATGTGGTAGGCATCATCTGCTTAATAATAAGTTGGATAAATATTTATCACATGGAGTCAAACACAATGAAAATATGCCACCATAGCATTATGGTCAATTTACCCAAAACAGGTATGATTATTCACCGCACCATGTATGCCATGTTGATACAGGACTTTAGTGAGTTCTACAATCAAATCTAAATTTCCTACGAACACAATTATTTTCTAATATTTTTGTATGTTCTCCATTTTTTTAAGTAATTTCTTCTCCATTTTGATTCAACTATGGCTGCAAATTTTAGAGATTGATCAACTTCTTTACCTTTATGTTTGTATTCTGATGTTCCACATGTATCCATTACGTAGATAGCTAATCTCAGGTCTTGGGGCAACATACTCTTTACAATATTACTGCATTGCACAAAAATAGGTGTGAATCATGTTGGAACCACAAGATCATTATCAGTTTTGTTATGCAATCATTCTCTGATGGATGGACTAATACAGAGACCATACTTTATATTTTGGACGTAGCTGTTTGTAATAGCATTTAAAATTCTTTCCAACTTCTGACACTCTGGTCATCTTCTGCAGCTTGCTGACCCCACTGAGAAAACAAAGAGTGATACTGATAAGAATATGTCTGCTATATTTAACCTGCTGAGGAGGAAGAAAAATGCAAGGCTGGAACACCTTGTTTTAAACAGGACATCATTTGCCCAAACAGTGGAGAATATCTTTGCCTTGTCATTCCTAGTGAAAGATGGCAGAGTTGAAATCGATGTGAATGATAAGGGGCATCATATTGTCTGTAAGTACTCTGTTGCTTGGTCACTGTTTTGATGCTGTAGTACCATGGCTATTCTGTTATGTATTACTGTACTGTGGCTAATATATTAATCTATTGACTCAACAGATCCAAGGAATGCACCTGCTGCTGCGGACATTGCCTCAGGAAAAGTGGTCTACAATCACTTTGTCTTCAGATTTGATTTCAAAGACTGGAAGGTATTGTTTCAGTAAAGAGTTGCCATTTTATTTCAAAATAATAATTAAAATATGACCCAGAATAAAATCCTGCATTCCACCATAGATTATCAATTTAATCATTTAGTGTGTCATGCAAGTAGATTTTTTCTAAACTTTCCTTGGCAAAGGTTGCAAGATAATATCAAGTTTACATTAAAGTTTTTTTTACACCCGATATATTGTGCAGCCATTGCATACAGGGTAATCTAATACATGATATATTAGGACTTGAGGAACACATAAAATGAAATTTGATACTTATCTTTCTCTGGACAAGTAATTTTGGTTTATATGCCTGATTGCCTGTATGATTGATGTATGAGTTGCCATGCTTTTTACTGAAAAGGGGAAACTTGCATTGCGATCTGATGTGATCTTGTCTTGCCTTCATTTCCAGCTCATGAAAGGGGTTGTTCCAGAAGGGGAAGAGCTTATGCCACACAGGTCTTCTCTGGACGCACCTGGCACATCAGGAAACAATCATCCAGAGCCTGAGTTGCCTGCGCCCACACAAAGCGCGCCGATCAGGAAGAGATGCAGGAACCGAGGCCTGGTCTTGCAAGACGACCCCACAGGCACGCATCAGCTCGTGGGAGACAAGATGGTAGCAGCCATGGGCGCGAAGGAAGTCTCAGAAGAGGAGAGGGGAGCAGCAACGGGCACGAAGGAAGTCTCAGAAGACGAGATGGAGGCGGCAACGGGAGGGAAGGAAGTCATGGGCGACAAGATGGTGACCAAGTACAGGAAGGAGATCAACCTGACGTACAAGCGCAGGCGTCTCTTCCAGGACAACTGATCGTGGTCGACAGCCTACATGTTTACGTAGAGACGTGATGCCACTCACTTAGCTTAGCTTAGGTAGATGCATTTGCGCAGGGCACCTCACTGAGCGGCGTGGCGCTGGTCGTGGTGGCTTTTGGAATGGTTGGGTGCGTCACGATGTTTCGGAGGCGCTTTCAGTTACTGGTGTATTTAGTGCTGAGGTAGCCGCAGTCAATTCAGTTTCTGGTGTATTTAGGGCCGAGGTAACCGTAGTCAAGATGTTGGATGCTTTGCAACGCTGATTAATGCTTAAGTTCGGTGACAGTTGAACAGGTTTGCTAGCACTAGTCTGATGCTCTTGGCCTGCTGCTCTGAATTTCTGCTGATGCAGGTGGCCAGGTGAACCTGGAAGTACCCAGTGTACCAGCCTCGTGAAGTTGCTCTGGATTGATGTTGAGCGTGAGGTAGGATCCAATCCATAGATGTGGTCTGCTGCAGTCGATAGAATTTTACCAAAAACCACTCATCACTTCATCGGCCATCACGGTATTTTCCGGTTCAAAGTATCTGAGCATGTGCCATTCCCCGTAAGGCAAAAAAAGAGCAAACATTACGGAACATAACACTCTGCCAGTTCAGCTGATAATAAATCAAACGAACTAAAATTTCACATACTTGGTAGGCAACTTGATAGTCTCACAAAGTCGCAATGATACTGCAGTAAAAAAAAATAATGTACAGCAACTTGATACTGAACGGGCATCACACCAATGCCAGTTTGGCTTGTCATGCATGTTGATAAAATAGTCCTCAGTTCTGGTATTACTCAGAAATACTACTATATAAGCAGAGTAACCACTAACCACCACAGACGGATCAAATATCAATTTCAAAATACCTACGGAACATCACACCAATGACAGTTTGGCTGGTCATGCAAATGAAATGAACTAAAAATCCAAGAGGAAAACTGAATAGAACTGCAATAATACTCCAGCCAAAAGTGCCTAACCAAAGGTACAAAAATAGGATCCAGGACGGAGAAGAAATGGAGGCCAAACACAGTAATTCTACAAATCCTAGAGCACGGTCATTCATAATCTTCTATCTCACAGTTACAGCGGTACGACTCACTACAAGCCATAGTACATATTTCTCAGGCAGCATGGGGCTTGCACAGGGGTATAGCACATTCCATGGGCAATTGTCCTCAGTTCTGATGTTATTCAGCCACACTGGCAGAGTAACCACCACAAGCAACAATAGGCATATCTATCAAGCAGCAGCAGGTTTGCGCAGCTCACTTTCACCATGGGCGAAGTGGCACCTGTCCCCAAACGTGCAGGCACCTTTATTGAAATTCTCACACAGCTTGGTCTTGAAGTTGCTTCCAGGGCCTCCAGCATGAGAACCCCTGCCTGGGTTGTTCTTGGCTTGTGGTGGGGCCTTACCACTGATGCGGACGATCAATTCCGTGACCATTGCACTAGCATGCTTGATCTGATCGAATGTGCCCTCAAGCTCAATGTTTTTAAGGTTGGGATCAGCCTCATTGTCCCGGATGGCCAACTTGGCACCAGTCACACGGGATATATGCTTTGTGTTGGTACCACCCTTCCCAATGATACCACCAGCAAGAGATGCATCGACACTGATCTTGGCTGTGGCTGAAGCACCGAATGTTGATGGAGGAACCATGTCTGGGACAGGCATTGGCGGGGGCATAAAGTGACCATTGGGCCCTGGTCCCATTGGAGGAGCTCCCATTGAGTTGTCCATCTGCATGGGCTTTCCAAGCTCTCTCTCTCCATGAGCAAAGTGGCACTTGCTCCCCCATTTACATCCTTCTGCAGTGTTGTACTTGTTACACATGCGAGTCTTCACAGCAGGGGAAGGTGGGCCATCATGACTACCAGGTCCCATAGGCATTCTTCCTGGAGGAGCCGGAACAGGAGGTCCACCCAAGTTGGTCATCTTTGCAACAGCCTGATAACCGCCAGGGAAGTTATGCAGAAAGTGGCAACTTGCACCAAAGGGGCAGCCAGCAGTGCTGCATAATGAAAACAACATATAAGCAGCTGAACATGCAAATATATCTGATAACCTTAGAACTGACATATGAATTGATGATCCACAAATGCAGCCAATGTTGATAATATAGTTTATGTTACATGCAGCTAAATAATGCAACCAGTTTATATGATTGCTATATTGATATGCAGTAAATGAAAACAGGAGCAAATGATAATACAAATTGTTTGGCAAGTTATGTTTGATATAAATGCCATTCATAATCAAGCTCTGAAGGAGTATTAGTGGTTTGGCCACTCCTGCATCATGTTAATAAGAAACCATAACGGGAGAAGTGACTGCCACAATTCACAAAGGAATTGAAATGCAGTCCCAAGCAGTATGTTCAATCAATCTTCTTATCTTGATTTCTTCAAGTAAACCCATCCCGTGGTGTTACTGACTGATTGCTCATCTGAGAGTAAGTTTCAAGTCCCTCGCAACCATTGTTGCATCATTCAGATTTTCACAGTGATATACAGCAGTAGGTTCCAAATTTTACTCCATTGAATGTTCTTAAGCATGGATTAGACAAAAACCTGTAGCAGAATCTTGGTCCAACCATTTGTTAGCCTCAATGAAAACATTTAGCAACATAGCAAAATTTTAATTTACGAAACATATAGTAAAAATGACAATAGATGTTACCAGGTGGGAGTTGATTTTAGGTTAGATTAGAACCTGAAAAATTTGGTGCACGGCTTGGATTTGCTTCCTACACCCATTTGAGTTGTCTCCGATTCTGTTACACCAAATTTATTACTTCCTCCGATTAATCATGTGTTGCTTTACTAGATCATGTGGCTCGGGAAAGTAATGCGAACAGAATAAATAAATCCATTAATGAAATAAAGGTGACTACATTAAAAGAACATCAATGATACTGCTATAACGTCCATTTATCCAGTACGCAAGCATTGCCATCTTTGGCAATTCCTTAAAAGCACTGAAAGGCTTGCATGTGGCAGTTCTAAGCAGCAGGCTGGAGATGTAAACAGAGCAGTAGCAATAGCAATCTAGCACCTCAACCACAACACTATCGGCGCATAACACTTATTTTCTAAAAGAAAAATTCCCGCAAAAAATCCCAAACGGCTCGGACCCCTTTAGCTCCACCGTAAACCAATCCCCCAAAAGGCCAAACAAATCTAAGCCACCAGCACTCCAAGCTCCAAACATTCCAGATCCCGCCCTCCGGCAACGGCAGCAAACACTAGTAAAACTTGGGATCCCCGCAGCTCGCAGCCAAGCCACGAACGGCGGGCCGCAGATCCGACCAACGACGAGCGGCTATAAACCCTACCGCACAACGGTAACCGAATCGAGAGAGCTCGAGAAGCCGCTCACCTCTGGCGCGCTTGGGGCCGCCCGCGCCGTTGGCGCCCTCCGGCGCGCCCCGCTTGCGGGTGTCCATGGCGAGCTCGGGGGAAGGGCGCGCGAGCGCTGGCCGATGGCGGCGGCGGCGGCGGCGGGTAGAACCCTAGCTAGGGTTTCGCTCCCGCGGGCGGCGGCGGGTGGGAGGTGGGAAGGGGTGGCCGCAGTGGGAGGCCCGAACGAACCAGAGAAGCGCGGCCGCAAACTTGGGTGAGGACGGGTCGGGAAGTAGGGTTCAGCTCCTGGGCTGGGTTAAATCGGGTTGGGTCCGTGACGCGTGGGACCAGGACGGGTGGACCCACACGTCAGTGGGCAACGTCACCGAGGATCCGGGCGTTTCCGTCCGTGGTGCCGTGGCGGCTCTCGGCTGGCTGCGGCCTGGGAGTCTGTGTGGCGCGCAGGATTCGCCTCGAGATTGGAGTCCAGCCTAGCTTTTTTTGAAGAGAAACTAAAAACTGTCGGAATAAAAGGAATTTACGCCGCTTGCTATTTGATAAAAGGAACTGGTCTATCACGTGTTAATAATTACTCCCTCCTTCCTCGATTCTTAGGCGTACGAAGGAGGAGTCCAGAGACCAAGGCAGAAATCAGACGTGTTTAATGGCCCTGTTTAGTTCCTTCGAAAGCCTAAAATTCTCTCTCCAAACTTCACTATTCACCTATCACATCAAATCTCTCTCATCATGCATGGAACACTAAACATGGACAAATAAAAAAACCAACTACATGGTTTTGATGTACACGACGAGACAAATCTTTTGAGCTTAGGTCATGATAGGACAACGATTACCACAAACAAACGAAAAATGCTACAGGACGCTACAATGTTCGATGTGATATTTTCACCAAACTTCACAGTCCTAAACACCGCCGATGTTGCACCAATTCTTTGGACCAATCACGTCGCAGCCTCGTCGCTTCGTTCCCCGTACAGCCCAAGCTCGCCCGCTGGTCCAGAGCCCAGCTCGTTCCGCATTTAATTCTCTTCATAACCACGATGAGGAGTACCGAGGCAGATGGGGGTTATCGAGGGAGCGCGCCCTATTTACGTGAAAAAGCAGAAAAACGCTATACGCCTTAGAATCGACGAAGGAGGGAGTAAATTGCAATAAAAACCAAACACTACCTAATTAGATGCCTGCTACCAAGATTAGATATAGCGCCAACCAAATATGCTCGAAATTTCCTTTCACTGTCGTTATTTGATTTCATATTCTTTCTCCCTGGATTGGAAATGTAGTGATCCAAATTAAAATTGCACATTCATACTCCTAAGTTGGAAATTATATTGATGCAAATTAAAAGTCATGTGATTCACAAATCCCAGTGGAGCACCCACAGGCCACAGCTACAATGGGTACAGATGAGCTACAACATTGGAATAGTGAGTCCGCTGGAATTTGAAAATGATAACTACAGTATTTTATTATGTTATACTGAAAAAAGAAATGTAGGAACCGTTTCAAAGCCCTTTGACTTAGTTTTTTTTTTTGCAATCTTTCCTCTCCTTAGCTCCTCTTCTCATCTTCCAAATCATGATTAAAGTTTGGCGTATACACCGCCCCAGCGTGAGAACACAAGTTCGGTTAATGCACAGGCGGCCGAGCAAATCACTAGCCTCAGCTAGGCCAGTCTCAACAGGACTTTAATAAAAAATTTAATTTTATGTCACATTAATAATTTTGCTGACTTGACAAAGCGAAGATCATCGTCATGATACCCAACAGTCTCGGACTCTCAGTTACGTCGCAATGAAATTGGACTGAATCTGGCCTTGTGCACAGCTGTCAGTCTGTCACCGATTCGCTGCGACATAATTTTTTCGAATCAAAAGGAGACCAACAAACGTGATCCGATCCGAGACATAAGTTATATAATATACTCCCTCCATTCTAAAATAACTGACGTTTAGGACAGCGACACGGTCTTCAAAACACAACTTTAACCTCTTGTTATTATAAAAATATTTATCAAAGAGTGATATATATACTTTTATGAAAGTATTTTTAAGACAAATCTATTCATATAGTTTTCACATTTACAAACTCAATAATTTAAAAATTATTGATGATTTATATTCCCAATGTTTGACCCAAATCTTATCCTAAACGTCAGTTATTTCAGAATGGAGGGAGTATGTGCATTCTTCCAAAAAAAACCGGCCATCGTTCGTACCAACCCAGCCAAGCTTAACGCATGAAGTTCAGAGAATCAGAGTTCAGACCGTATCCACACATCGTTTGGAAAATTCACACAAATCCCACGGTCAATCTTCCAACATGGACACATGGTAAATAGCTGAAGAACATTGTTTGCTATGGAGATAATGACAGCGATCGTGGAGGTTCTGGTCCCAGTGCGAAGAAAACTTGGTGCTTGAACATAATCTGTTGCTGTTCCAATCAGTAGAGTAGGATGCTCTTCTGGTTCCATCTGTGGGATCTGGGAGCCCAATGATTATAGGATGCAAAACCTTGGCCTGCACTATGAGTACCTTGACCAGCTTCCGCTGCTGGTCCTATGGAAGACCCGGGGCTTGTGCTTGGGGAACGTCTCTTCCCAGTCTGGGTTATTGATCAAGTATTTCCAGATCCTATATCAAGAAAACATACAGTAAATTCAGAGTGAAGAAATTCAAGGGAAGTATAAACCACACATTGAGATTCATTTTCCTGCAAAATATTGCATGACTTAATTGACGATGAGGATTAGCTAATTGTAAGTCACAGACTAGTTAAGCGATAACTACAAGGGTAACATCAGAGAAATATTCTATTCATGACCACGAAAGAAGAGTTGAATCTAGTTTGTAGATGTACATACCTTCTTTCGTTTTCCACAAAATGAGGTGGTTCTGCAGCTGGAGAGGTGGAGCATTGCATTAGGACTTCAGAGTCTGAAAGCTGGTTAAGTGAGGATGCTATGTCGGCCCAATCTGGCATCCTATATGACAACAATGAGAGAGAGATGTACGGTCAGGAAATACTGCAAACAAGTGAGGTACTGCAGCAAAGTATTATTAGTAGTGATAAGATGTGTTCTTAGGTTATTTCCTGCAATGCTTTCTAGTAGTTGTAATTTATATACTTGATAACAAGATTAACTCTTAATATAGCAAAACGAAATGTAGTTTTGTAGTTCCAAATGGGATTCAAAATACGAATGATCAACATGAACATGACAAAGCTACAACAGAACTTTTCATGAGAAGAGGCACTAAACAAAGGGGGATTACCGATTTACCATTGTTGGAACAACAATTTAGAATTCTCCTATTGTCAAACAGTAGTCATACACACATACTATTTTATCCTGTGAGGTCGAGGTAAATTACAGGAAAAAATATCTGTTTATGTAACTACTAAACAATATCACAAAGTTCAGAGTCACTTGGTTTTAAATACAGAGAGTTTGAAACATTTAAATGAAGGCATCAAATATTTCTTTGAGTATACAATGTAATAGGTGGGAGAAATTAAGATACCAGCAGGCAGGTGCAATCCGAAAAACATCACACTGAGTATCATAAGTCTCCAGTAACCTTCCTTGCCAAATTGGATCATAAGAACAAACACTCACACGAATTCGCCTGACAACTTCATCTGGACATCTTGAATTCATGTCAAAGTTTGCTGGTGTGACAACTCCAGAAGAAGTTTGAACCTAAAGGCAGTAGGTGGACTTATGAGAATTATTAACCCAGGTGGAGTATTTCCCTTGTGCAAGAAGCATGAAAGCGTTATGTAAAAAGCATGGAAGATTTTTATGTTCTGCTAAGGAGAGGAAATCACTAACCACAAATCCACCAATTACTGGTAGTGCATTCCCAAGTGAATCAGTTGTTGTGTTATTTTCAAGGACACAGAACAACCGGAGATGGAATTGTTGCTGGAACTTATGCAGCGCTTCAACTATTTTGCAACATAGTGGATAGGAATACCCTTCCTGTTTGATGTGCTTCTTTCCAGATGAACGGACTATCTGTCGAGTGAATAATGGTAATTGGTTCCATAATTTCTGTATCACTCTAAAAAAAAGAAATAAACACTCAACTAAATGATGAACAGTCAATAAGTTCTGAATTTTGACCTTTGTGGAAGCATCAGAAAAGCCACCAATAAGGTGAACCTGCAGTAAAGTGCTAGTGAGAATGGCTAAAAAAGCATGTACTATATATTTCATAGAGAAATTATAGTTAAAAGGTACAAACATCAAATGGTGCATTGTCATCACCAAGTAATTCTAACATCTGTTTGAGCCCTCCCTCCACAATTTTTGGGAAATCCATATGGCTAACAGAGGTCCTGGATCAAACAATGGAAGATCAAAGGCATCATCAAATGTCCTAACTTTCAGTGCATTCAGGAATAAAAATATTATGAATTTCAATAGAAACTGAAGCCTTACAGGATCAGATAAATGCGCACTTCTTTTCACTTACATTCCAGTCCTGTTGTTGCGAATTACAACACCAATGCATGTAGTAGCCTCGTCTGTGCCCGCTAACTATAGATGCAAGGAACATATTAACTCATGTATTATAGTAATTGAAATGAAATGCATAACATAGAAAACTTCAAATCACATTAGAAATGAGGCCGGATAACCAGAACAAGTTCAGAGAAGATGTCAACTTTGCTGCAACATAGAATTAAACAAATAGGCAACTGCAAGGTATAGAAACTTGTTCATTAACAAGCTCTACTCCAAATGCAACTGCAAAGCAATATTGAACCCACATATCAGTATTCTATAACCATCCAATGTATCCTATATCCCTATTCATCAAACATGATAAAGCTAAAGACGGCATGCATACTTTCTTATAATCACTTTTCAGGACGATTAATGTTACACTGAATTAGGCTGATGAATGGACAAGAGATCAACCAATTTCTCCAAGGTTGCCAAAAGGTCCAGTTCAAATCAAACAATAGTAGTAGAACATTGACACGAAATCGTTCAAAATACACATTGAAACCTATGAACTGGCCAATAAAAAAGTAGAAAAGCCTCCGACTTCCAAACCCCCAATTTCACCAGAAAGCAACAGGAAGCCCTTACAATATTCCCAAAGCTCCCAGCACAAGAATCCCCGCTTTATCCTTCGCCCCCAAAAGTTCTCTGCTTTGTCCCAAAGCAATTCCCAAATCGTGTGGAAGTGTGAAACTGCCGAGACCTCCCCACTCCCCCTCCTCAACTTCAGAACCTCACATCTTTGTCTGGATAGCAACACACATGATTTGGCCCAGGAAAACAAAATTCACCTTTCTGGCACAGATCATCACTGAACTACGGCCTCATCAGCTACACAAGCAACTCCCTCGTTAACCTCCAAGATCCCCATTTTTCTCACCCAAAAGGCCGGGGCCCTGTTCTACTCGATCAAACCGCGAGAGGCTAAGGCGATAACAAAACGACGACCCTGCCTCTCTCTCTCCCTCACCTCGACGCGCGCCGGATCCACCGTGGCGTACTCCCGCTGGAAGACGTAGACGTGCCTGGGTGCCCCCTCCTGCCCCGCGGAGATCCGCGTCTCCGGCGTGGCCTTGAGCCGGTCGGCCGCGTCGCGGAGGCCCGGGTGCGCCTCGAGCGCCGCCACGAGCTCCATCCCGATGGCCCCCTGCGGAGACAGACCGGGCGTCCCCAGGATCAGAATTCGGAACAGAGAGACGGAACGGAAGCTCAGGCACAGGAGCTCGTCGAAGTGAGGCAGCGTACGAACCGGTGCCGTGCGGGAGGAGGCGCCAGCGGAGGAGGGGAGGACGGGCTCGCCGTCGACGAGGAGCATGGCGCCGGCGAGCGAGACCACCTGAGCCGGAGGAGAGCTGGAGAGGGTGGTTCAGACTCAGACTCGAAAAGTCGTGCAAGCGAACGAAATTCCAAGCTTCGTCGCGCTCGTAGTTTTCAGGGGCCTTTTTAGGTTTTTGGCTTTGATCGAAGGATAAGCATCGCGGTCGCAGGACATAGTCAATTAAACAAAAAATAACAAATGCTAGTCGAATCACTGCACTTAAATTTCTCACATGGTTACACTTAGATTTCACTCATAACATTTCTTGTAGTTTTGAGTTAATTTTAACACTTAACGATCTAGATTCTTGTAGTTTTGAGAGTTTTGAAACTCAAAACTACATGAATCTAGATTGTTAAAAGTGTTAAAATTTTGGTATACAAAGTGTCTTCGTAGTTTCAAAACTACAAGAATCTAGATCGTTAAAAATGTTAAAATTTTGGTATACAAAGTGTCTTCGTTTGACAAAAGCAAAAGTACGCGATTATTGACCGAAGTAGGGAGGGGAAGCCTCTACCTATTTTTTATATTTTTTATTCCAAACTCAATTATTCGCTCTCATAGAGAGTCGAACTTGGGTCTGCTGGGTGTTACTCAAGTTCTCTAACCACTAGTCTATATGTCCTTTCACAAAAAGTACGCGATTATTTTGGTGCTGTAGTTTTATATAATTTTTTTGAGCACCTTAACATCGTCAAATGAAAAAAATTCAAAACTAGAAAGTTGTAGATCTCATCGAGGGCTACAATTTTGATATAAAAAATATCTTCATCCGATGTCGTATTGAGGAGTTATGATTTTTCAAAGATTCAGCTGAAATGAATTAGAAAAGGAAAAAACAAAACCGCGGTTGCTGTAACAAATCCGGGGTCGCACAGTGCCATAGAAGCCATGCAAAACCGGGTTGGACCTGCGGTGAACGGGTTCGCAAGTTCGAGGGGCTGGATGTCTGGTTTCTAAGTTCATGGACCTATTTGACACAGCGCTGCAAGTTCATGGACTAACGGTGTATTTTACTCTTTCTTTATATATATATTCACCAGAAGTCTCATAAAAAAATAAACTACATTTATTCTCAAATATATAGTACATATCAGTTTATTTTAAAACTAGAGCGTTTGTTCTAAATAACGTACATTTGAAACGGATATATGTATTCTTTTAATTATCTGCATCGGTAATATATTTTAAAATATACTAGTTTTTGTAAAAAAAAAACCTAACGGTGAGGGAGGGATGCTCCGATCATTTTTAGTACAGGTTTACGTTGGTCTTACATGCGCGACTATACGTTTATAGAAAGGATAAACATGTGTGCATTGGTCGTTCCCTTATATGTACTTTTTTTCAACCATAAACCTTTCTTAGTTACGGAGTACCATTGAATCAGTCAAAAGCTATCCGAGCGCTCTCTCTCCAAAAGAGATTTGGAGCTACTGAAGTTGATTGATGTTTCTCTTACACGCGCACGCGTTCAGTATTCCGGAAGTTCTGATTTTTTTTTCTATAACAGAAGTTCTGATTAGTATTGCAGAGCCATATCGTAGGAAAAAGATTCAACGTTTGCTTGTATCAGATGTTTGCTTGGCACTCATAAAACGGACGACGCGTCACGGATCAGGTTCGACTGGATTGCATCGGCACGTCAGTCCAAGCAGAAACATCACGGAACACGATGCTGATTCGAATGATGAGGGTGACGCTGATCGGCTTATTGATTGTTCATTCTGCCACAAATCTGAGCTAAACGAAGTATCCAGACCCTTCGCAGCAGCAACTGAACATTCCTTTTGGATCATTGGATGGGATGGTTTTCCGGATTGATGGATAGGACGACCGTATGGGTCCAAGCGATATATGAACGCTTCTTCAGTTCTTCTATGGCCTGTTTTGACAGGATTAGCACCTCTGATCGCCAAGTGTATAGTTTACATACATATATTCATACATCTCTCCATCTCTGAGAGATGTAGAGACTAGGGACTAGTGAGCATCATCTTAGCCTTTGTCCGAGGACCTGGGCTGCGGATCTCATGAATATTCATGGTGCACTAGCAAGCCTAATTAACATATAATTAGTGCAGTAGATTTAATAGATTCATCTAGCAAATTAGTCATTAATTATATAATAATTTTTAATTAATTTATATTTAATATCTCTTTTTTGAAAGAGGAATATTCATTAATATCTCTAATTAACATATTTACATTCGATGTGACGGGAGACACGGGTGGATTGCATTGGGCAATGGATACTTGTTCCCATCTCTTGGTCGACGAACGACTGACAATTTGGCAAACAAAGAGTCTGCTCGGGATGCGGTTGTCTGCCAGCCATCTCTGTAGGGAATCATTAAGATAAACACTGATGCTGCCTTTTCGTACCAAGATACTAGCGCTAATGGTACTGTGATCCGCACTGCGGAAGGAGTGTTTGTGGCAGTAGCGGCAAGATCACTAGCGTCTTGTTTAGTTCCAAAAAACAACTCTCAAATTTACTATGCAAAAAGAAGATTTTCCATCACATCAAAATGTCATAACATGTATGGAGTATTAAATGTAGATGAAATCAAAAACTAATTATACAGTTTTGTTGTACTATGCGAGATGAGTATTTTGAGACCAATTAATCAATTTTTGGATAATTTTTCGCACATACAAACGAAATACTATAGTGACGCAATAATTACGAATAGACCCCAAACTCTCAAATTTGGTACACCAAATTGGCCTAGACTCAGTTGGATCGGTGTTGATGGCGGAGGCCGAAGCTCTCAGAGATGGCGTGTGTTTGCTCCCGCAAGGGATTACGAAGCACATGATGGTGGAGATGGACTCACAGGAACTTGTTACCCTGTGCCCTATGTCATTCCCGTAGGTCGCAGAGATCAGTAATGGCTGATGGCTCCTATATTGAAAAGGCATAGAGGACCTGGCGTTCATGTCGTTCTCGGTAGTTTACGCCAAGAGATCGGCGAATGATGCCCGCTCATATCTTTTTTTTTTGATGAAAGGAGCTTCATTGATCATATCATCATATTACAATCAGCTGCTAGCAAGTCACGAATAGTAGCTGGGGGCTCATCTCGCCACTCCGCCACCGACTGCTCTCGTGATACTTGCCTAGCACACTTATGAGCTACCCTATTACAAGATCGACTAGCAAAAACTAGGGAAAACTCATCGAAGCTCCTACTAATCTGCTTGATCTCCAGCAGGATCAGGCGAATAGCCGACCGTTGTACCTCCAGCTTATCCCAAAGATGGATGAGCTCCAAACAGTCAGACTCCAAGCATACCTTGGTTATACCCAAGTATTGTGCCAGCTGCAGGCCGTCCCTGCACGCAAGTGCCTCCGCCGTCAAAGCGTCAAGGCAATGAGCTTGCCAGGATGCTCGACCAGCTACAAAGATACCTGCATGATCTCGGATGACTACTCCCGTTGCTCCCATACCATCAGCTGCCTGAAAACCACCATCAACATTGCACTTGAACCAGCCGCTTTGTGGACGTTTCCAATTCTGAACCATGCAACTGTAGCTAGTCCGGGCTCTGTTTGGCTGGAAGCGGTTCCTCTGCAGTTAAGTTACCTGCAGTTGGGTCAATGACAGGTGGACTCTACAATCAGGCCCACTTATTAGCGAGTGAATTGTAGGAGTTCAACTGCCGAGGAGACTCATCCGTTTGGCCTGCCCAGCCCCCTAGCTTCTTGTGGCCATGCTTGCAAACTGATTTTTTTTAGAAATTACACCGTACAACGCAGACGATCACACACGCACGTACACTCATCTCTATGAATAAACGTACGCAAACCCTACTTCTATGAGCACCTCCGAAGGACTGAGCACCCGACAGATCTGGAGATTCGCTATGTCACTATTAACACCTCGTTGTCGACGGGAACGCTGCTTACTACTTAACGCATAACACCTGTAAATCGTGGGAAAATTTCAGAAAAAACTGCAATCTTGTAAGCTCTCCTTTAATCATTGAAGAAGCTCTGTCCCTGACCGGTGGTACAACTCTCCAATAGATAGACTGATATAAAATGGGGAAACGAACCAGGCGGACAGTGCCAATGGAAAAGCACTACCACACTTTAGCCTACTTCGCCTTCGTTTCGGCCCGGCCTGTCCGGATCAGTGCATAAGCTCCTCGGCGCTGATCGCGCGGACCGGTCCAGCCCGCGCTCGCTGCTGGAAACTCTCCCCGGTTCTCGGCCCACCTTGTCCTCGCCTCGGCCCGACGGATCTGTGCCCGCGTCTCCCCCCGCTCCTCTTGCTCTCGAACCCTTTTCTACTGCTAGTCACGGCGGCGGCGGCGGCAGCCGGCAGGTCGGTGACCAGCGAGCGATGGCGCCGCCGGGGTCTCGGCGGTGGGCGTACGTGCGGGTGATGGCCGGCACCATCCTCGGCGGCGCGCTTGGGTTCTACGTCATGCACCGCGTCGAGACCTCCTACAAGGCACGTCCGATCTCGCGCCCGCCCCGCCCTGCGCCGTGCCTCGCGCCGCCGCTCTCCGCTTCCTCGTGGGCTCACCCCCGCGCACTTCTCTTGCAGGCGAGGATGGAGGAGAGGCTGCGGAGGTACGAGGCGCACATGCTCGCCAAGGCCAAGGAGGCGCAGCAGCTGCAGGACGAGGCCGCTGCGGAGGACAAGGCCCAGCTCCTGCCCGACTCATGACGCCACTTCTCCTCTTCCGCGTGCTCGCTTCCCTGAATTTTTAGGTAAGAGCTGCGGCCACTAGCTTGCTATTTCTGAGGGTCTTTCGTGTGAGGTGAAATTGAAGTTGATGAGGGAGAATTTCGGCCATTTCGGTCCCCATTTAGCCAGCATTGTTCGGTTAAAGCTCGTTGGATTGTGATCTGGTTCGATGGCTTTAGTCTATACATTTTGTTCAGGCGCACAAATTCATCTGATGCAGCAAAACAAATCCAATGTTAGCGCATTCATGCCTTGCTAATAAACAACTCTGCCTGTAGCATCGTTGATGCCCTGATGGGGCATAGTGCTTTGGTTCTTATGGATTGAAGCAAGGGTAGTCAATAAGTGCGGCCTAATCTAGTACTCAAGTAGTGTTGGAATTAGCGGCTGTATTTGGTTTGTGCCCAAACCATCCTTACCAAATTTCTAGCCCAAACTACTGGAAATATATAAATGGAGCAAATCAATAAATGGTTAAAACTAGTAATGCAATTGCCAATGGCCTTGGTAACTTTGAATTGTCAAATTGCCTTTCCGGGTCATCATAATAAAGTGCTAAAGTTAGGTTAAACGTTTTTCTTAAATGTTGGTAGCATGCTTCATCAGACCAGTTAACAGCAACACAAAACTTTTTATCTTTCCTGGACAGTTCAAGGACAGAACACCTCTTGCATTAGTGGGCATGGTAATAACATAAAAGGTTAATAAAAATTTCAGGCTTCAACCTGCTGACATTCTAATACACAAATTGAATAGAGTAAAATTACTGAAGGACTTTCCTCAGGAACAACCTGCAATGGTTAGGTCCTTAAAAACTCAAAGGAGATATATATACATGCTTGATTGCTCAATGGGATGTTGAAATTATTGAAGAGAAATTGACTCTCCAATTCTTGCCCTTCAAATGGTCACTACTGGTTAATATATTTTGCAGACAGAAACAACTGACAGGTATAGTTGAGATCAAAAGTGCTATTACTGTCCGGCAACATGCATATTTTCCCCAACCTCTTTGGACTGACTAATGTTTAAAAATGACAGTTAAATTCCTAACTGATCAATCATATGCATGCTCATCTGTTTAGATAAAAGACAAAGGCTAGTGATATGACCTGAACTATGCATTTACAAGAGCAGCAACGCATCTCCAAATTTATGATCCGCGAATTCAAGGCTACTATGGTTTGTGGTTCTTGAAAGGGGACTCTTTCTATTTGCCCATTTCCTCTTGTCATAGCTCATCCCTAAATTGGCTGCTTTCTGATTATATCAGCATCCTAATACTAGAGTTTGTGAGTATTAAGCTCTCTAGGAATCTCAAGAAGGCTAAAATACCAGAAAATTCCTCATAAAAATACTAGGTGCACAAAAATGTATAGGTGAATATATTTATGAACTCAATTTAACATTTGAACTTTTAACTTATTGTGTGTAATCTGAATGAATAAATGGAAGGGTGGGAATTACCTTGTCCCACTTGGGCTGACTCAGGCGATGGATTCCCAATTGTTATTGGAACAATTCAGATTAGACCCAGTGGATTAGATTGAATATGACATGGTTCACCAATATAATCATGTGCACTTGATGTTTCCTCTACATAGTATACCCTCTTTCTAGATTTTCAAGACTCGATTTTGAAAAATCAGTCATCTGACTTTTCGATTCTCCATAATTGAGCATTCAAAATCGACCAGAAGCTGAAACAAAATCGAGCAGTTCTTCCTGCAGTGCTGGCGATAATTTTCTTTCCTCATATTGTGCTTCATCCCTAATAATCCCTGATGGCCTTTTTCATTACATCCTGAATGCACATCATTTAGATGAAATTAAACCAACTTTTATGTTTGCACTTTTGCAGAATAACATAGTGCACTGGGGCACAGGAGTCCACTCTTTCTCCAGAATCCATACTTTCGTCAGAGGTAGTGACATAAGATCGCATGTACTTTTGGCTTGTTGCGATCTTTTCTGTTTACAAGAAAACTGCACTGTTGGAGTGTAAGGTCCAGGTCATTTGTGTAAAAGTCAATATCTGCACCAACTGCTATATGAAAATGTTGGTCTCCTCAACAATATCCGTGCAATGAAGGAAGGATCGAACAATTGATGGTTTTTTCGTACCCACCATTTTTGCGCGATCTTTTTATCCTGATGACTGCAGTTACCTGTACTTTAAAAAAAAAAGAATCTCAGGCCAGTTTCTTTGGCTCCTCTTTTATGTCACCATCAGAAGTAACAAGTGGGTGTAAAAGCAAAATATTTCATGATTTGGTTTCAGGGACTAAGTAGTCCCGTCACATCGAAGGGAAGAATGCTAATTAGAAGTATTAATTAAAATATGCATTACATAAGCGAGGACTAAATTACGATACGAATCTATTAAGTCTAATTAGTCCATAATTAGACAATAAAATGCTACAATAATTATTTAATAATTACACACTAATTATAGGTTAATTAGGCTTGTTGGATTCGTCTCGCGAAGTAGACATGACTTATGAAATTATTTTTATAATTATCATTTATTTGAGGGACTAAACTTTAGTTCCTAGATCCAAACACAGCAGGCTTCAGTCCTGTAATTTTGTTTCTTTCATCGCCGTGTGAATTTGGTCATTTCCTTTGGAATTCCAACTCTTTCCCTCCGCAGGCACCCTGACAGTGATCGACAAAAGTGTGCCAGACGTCAAATTCACCATGTCAGGATGTTTGTTCTTATATCTTGCTCAATCACTTCCGCTGGAAAAGCATGGTTTCACATTGACAACCAATAGTGTTTTCTGACAACATATTATGTTGATTGATTAATCTTGTTGTCTGCAATCATGTGAGCATCAGCGTTTGTACATCACAATTTGTGGCATCAAGCAGGCCAAGCATTATCACTAACCAGCTAGTCCTACCACTAAACTATTCTTCAGCTGCCGTGAAACCCTTATCCCAGGGTAGCCTTGGCTGCCGATATCCAAACCGCTGGTGGTTTTCTTGCTCTGCATATAAAGCCACGTGCTCTTGCAACCACTATTGCCTGCATCTACCACACCCAGCTCTGTTAGCTGCCCTGTCACCTTGCCAGACTACACTGATCTTTTAGGACACTCATGATCAACTGCTGATTTCTTTCGTGTTTCTTTGGGGGACAAGTTGTGTCCTGCTTCCCTGATGGGGGCTGGAGATACCGAAACAGGTTCGGCCGCCGCCCTCGTCGGCGCTGCCAGCCACTACCAGAACCCTAGTGGAAGGTGGTTTGGAGGGGTGGCTGCACTTGCCCGTGTGGATTGGAGGGAAACCAGGAGGAAGGATCAGGATTCAGAAGGGTTGCATCTATCGCTGTCTGGTGCCGCCAACTTGCCATTTAGTACTTCTCATATCTAGATGTCAGCTTTAATTATGAGTTGACAATTGGGTCAAGCACATATGCATCAACCCAGTTCAGCATACAAGGCACTTCGTTCCATTCTTCAGAGAAAAGTTTTCTTCAGTAGTTTTCTTTCAACAGGGAACATTAATTTATTTATGGAGAAGAATTATAAGCATGGCAACACGGCTAAGCAAACATAAGGTGATTCTACTTTGCTATTAACTTCTTTTGTTATAACTATTCTTGTTTTCAGTTATAACTTATTGTCTTGAGAAAACAACTTACAAATCAACTTGACAGCCTTTTTCTATGTCTTTCCTTCTACAATTTGTTAAGTGAATATCGTTGTTACATGGCAAAGAAAGAAAGTTGTATCATTCACAAGAATAAAAAGAAACACTATCCACTTGACGTTAAAGTGTAGAGTATTGTTGCCCCTTGCTGATGTTCACTGCATGACATCACAGCTTGAGGCGAGGCACGATGGTTGAATAATATATATTTCTTTTTAAAATTTCTGATTCAAGGGCTTGGATCCAACCAATAGCAACATGGTACTGCTTTATCAGCGCATCTCTTTTGCCAATAAATTTGATAGGGAAATTATTCAGTGGTTAGCCGCTCGTTGGTACAGCCTCAAGGACAACAACTTGGAGTGCTCCAACTTGTGATTTTCAATAGTAAAATAGATGGCTCTAAAATATCGTCCGTTTAGTTGACTATAGTTTCTTTTTTTAGTACTTATCTTGCCTTAGTGATGCATGTAGTTGCCACAAAACTTTTCCCAATCTTTTAATTCATAGCCAAAAAGCATAAAAAAGGTGTACAGTGTAAATTGCTAAATTAACTACTGCATCCTGCGTCTGACTTCTTTAAAGCCGATGGCAATGTAAATTATTAAATCAGTACCGCATCTTGTAGTTCACACAGGAAATAACTGCACCTAAAATGTTCAGAAACCACCCACAAATTCTCCTTTTATGAACAAGGACAGCTGATTTATTTAGCATTCTGTGTGTTTGACTTCTGAAATTGACTAAAAAGAATCCACTTGCATAATTTTCTAAAGCTAACCTTTCTGCCTGGTGGTTGGGTGGAGACAACTGTTTACTAGTACAAAACAAACACCAGCCCAAAAGACCCTTTTTGGACACAGTTGATACCTGCATTTGATATTTGGAGTTTCTAAAAGGTTGGACTATGATGGATATCGAACATCTTGGACCCTTGGGAGGGATATGGATAGTTGGGATTACGCAAAAGAGCCTCAACAGTTAAAGTATTAAAGATCCGTAGAAAAGATGGGAGGTGCATGAATCTAACACTTCACTGAATTAAACTGTGAAAATGGCAGCTAGACAAAAGGTAAAATATTTGCAGACAAAACCGATGAATATGATACTTTCAGATAGGTAAGTTGAGCCCTCGTTTAGTTAACCCTGAAAGCAATTTTTCCATGCAATTAATGGCAGAAAGTGAGATCGAAACCTGGTCAGTGCACATAAACATCCCTAGCCAGGCTCTTTTCCTAGTGATAAGATGTGTCATAAAGAACCAAGCTTTTTTGTGTGTATTGACTGACATGGGGCTAAATGGAACTAAGTAGATAATCAAATCGGTTCATCCATACCCTAAAGTATTATCTAATTCAGGCTTAATAAAAGAACACCACTGGATCTTGTTTAAGATAGCAGAACTTAGGACACTTATAAAATAGGCAGCCTAAGCGCATAGGGGCACATTAGCTTATGGAAGAGTCGTTTTCTGCCAGCCAGCTTACACTCCTCTACATATTGTTAATCGCAACACCATCCAGACTAACAAAGACTTAAAGTAGAATAATGACATAAAAAATTCCCATCAAGGAAATTATACATCTCAGCATACATTCATAACCACCTGTTTGTACCCATCCTTTGCGATAGGTGAACTTAAAAAAGAGTTGATCAGAGTATTATTTGAGTGCAGGTCCACTGAAAGGGACACTTAACTAAATCGGTGCTCATGAAAGACAACACGCCTGCACAATCCATTGTGCGAGATCGGTGATCTAGCTAATCTGTTGAACCACATGTCGATCTTATTCAGGATAGACCAGCTTTTCAATTTCCCTCGAGGGTAGAATGATGATCGAGCAAGAGTGCAACAATGTGCAATTAGTACGCCAATTACCTTGATATGATCCAGTTGCAAGGGTCACTGTTCTTATTATTTTGTGGGTCACATTCATAGCATAGTTACCTAGCACTCAGTACACAGCTAGGCGATAATTATTTACATCCAGATTGCGAAAGAAATTGAAGCACCCCCCAAATTTCCAATCCTTATATGACTTCACCCTCCAGTTACCCTTACATACACATCATGGATCACTTTTCTGATTTCATCCACTTACATTGGTCATTTGGGTGCTTACATTCGTTTCACCATCAGAAATGTGAGCACACAAATGATCAATGATCCCTGTATATACGACCCCCTTATACATCCACATCTATCATTGGGGTGCAAGAAACTTGTCCTAAACAATAAGAAGAAACACAAAACAATCCAACCGGCCCAAATTCTCGACGAAACCGCAAAAATTTCTCACGGCACAAAAGGAGCAATAAATACGCAAGAATTCAAAGGCTCTATAGACCTGTATGAATCAAGATGCGTACATTTCACCAACCCAATCCAGCCTCGACGAGGCCAGAGGCAGCAGGAAGTCATCGGCAGCATCAGCCAGGCCTTGGAACACGTCGGCTTCCTCCTCCAAGAAGCTCAGGAAGCCTCCCGGGTTGAGATCCATCCACAGGTCGCCGCTGCAGTAATCGCCGAAGCCGCCTTCCTCCACCTTCACCTCGCACTTGATCTTCCTCTTCTTGCTGGGCTCCTGCGGCACCGCGAAATCGTCGATCCTCCCCGTCGCCGGCGCCGGCGCCGGCCTCGGCCTCTTCTTGGTCGTCTCCTTCTCCTCCTCCTCCTCTTGTACCGGCGGCAGTGTCGCCGTCGCGGCCATGCCGGCCGGCGTGCTGACGCAGACGGGCTTGCCGGTGAGCCGCTGCACGAGGTCCCGGAAGTTGGCGACGTCGGTCTTGATGATCTCCGGTGCAATGATGTGGATGATCCTTATCTTGGGCCGCGTCGGCGGCGGCGCCGGCGGCGGCGTGTGCGAGGCCCCGAGCGGTGCCGGCATGGTCGATGTGCTCACGCCGTGGTGCTCCTCCATTGATGCGGGTATGGTGCAGCAGCGAAATCGAGAGGCTGAGGCTAGAGCTAGAACAGCCTAGGGAAGGGGGCAAAAGTGAAGCGGAGATGGCGATCGATGGTGTAGATGAGATCGACGACGACGTCGAGCCGGCGATGATGATGATATGGTATTGTGGAGAAAGTAGGATGGAAGGAGCTAGCTGGAGGTTGCTATATATAAGGTGGGATCGTAGAAGGGAAGAGAGAGGGCTGCTAGATAGCTAGGCGATGAGGAGGAAAACCAATTTTCAAGTTTTGAAAAGAAAGGATAGATGAGCCCGCATCATCAACACAAGTGTGCCGTCAAGTCATGAGGCGAATAGATACAAAAATCATACACCCTTTGAGAGTCTCTCAGAGGAAAGGATGTCATGGAAACATTGGGGGCCGGGTGTGTTGTTTAGTGAGGGGTCAGGGGTGTGTGCGCGTGTTAGAATAAGCACAAGTCCAGAAAGGACAGCAGGTGTGGGTGCACTTTTCTAATAGCGTATATGGAAGGGAGTGATTAGTTTAACACGATGTGGTGTGGTTCTAGCTAGTTTTGTTGTAGTAGCATGTACTTATCCAAGATAGCTAGCACTTGATTAGCATGTGGATTTTAGGAAGTTGCTGATTGACTTTCTACACATGCATATACTATATATGTTACATATACACATATATGTATATATGCTTAGCAATCACATATATCCTGTAGCATGCATGATCGATCTTTTGTTACCTCACTTAGGGCCTGTTTGATAGAGCTCTACCTGATTCTGATTCTCTATGGGAGGTGATTCTCTGAGAGAAGTGATTCTGTGGCTGAAAGTGATTCTTTTTTATTCTCTATCATAAACTCTCAAAATTAGGAAGTTGCTGATTGACTTTGTACACATATACTATATATGTTACATATACACATCATACACATATATATGTATATATATGCTTAGCAATCACATATGTCCTTGTAGCATGCTATGATCTATTGTTGCCTCAATTAGCACGGCTACACCTACTAGAGTCTCGTGTCCACCTATGTTTAGATATGATATTCGATCGAGAGTTCAATTGACGTTTGTATCCATCTCTAGTTGGTGTGGACGCCAGAGGTTAGACTTCGTTCATTCCTTCGTCCGAAACAGTGTACCATTGATTGGTATCATGCAGTGTTACTTACGTGCCGAGATGGAATGTGAAGCAGGAAAAAAGGAAAAAGAATCACCCTTTTCTGATCAAATTGCACACTCAGCACTGACCGCACGCACCAGAAGAGGATGGATGCAGGGATCGAGCTAGTAAGGGGCAGTTACGTATAGCTCTCCCAAGGCCGGCCCACACGAAAACGCTGGTCGGTCGTCGCTGAGTTCGTTCTCCATCGCGTGCGCACGCACCTTAGCTATCCCAGAGTCTCCGTCGCTCGACCCTGCCCGTGTCCCACCGAGACATCGGCGCGCCGCTCCCGTTCCCATCGTGTCCACGGTGAAAAAGCACACGGGCGGCCGTGCGCGCGCCGACTCTTCTCGGGGGTCTCGATTCCGCTGGTTTTGGTAGGATGGTTTCGATCCGCGACCACCCTTTTTTTTCTTCTTTTTTTTGCCAATCCTAATCGTCTGGACACCTCGGCCTCGTTAGCCTAACTAGCCTCCTTAACAAAACAAGCAAAATGTTAGTTTGGCTTGGCTTATTAAGTAGCTCGAATCAATTTGTTAGGCTCCCAAACCAGATGTAGATTTGGAGTTACCGTCTCGATATTATATGAAACACAAATATATTAATCATAAAATTCTAAAGTTCTAAAATCCATCTTACATGGAACTCTGGTTAGAATGTGACTTTCATTACAATTGGGAGAGCGGAGTGAATTGGGCCCTACTTGATTGGGTTCTATGTGTTGACTCTTCTCGCTTGCTCGTTTGGCCTACGAGTTTAATTTGCTTGAGTTAACTTGATAACGAAATGAATAAAAAGTCTCTCCTATTGAGCTGATCAAAACTACAACCAACCAAGCTTATTAGTCGGCTTGCGAATTTCGGTCCAGCCTGGCCATTTCCCACTCACCGAGAGGCACCGCCGGCAGCGCGCGTGCCAAAGTGCATACTCCAAGACGACTACAACCGGCGCTCGTGCCAAGTGCAAATCTCGTTCGGCTGGTAGTAGTTGGTGCGAGTGATGGAGTGAGTGAGATATCGAGAAAGACAAGAGCAGCCACGGCGTACGCGATAAAGAACTGTAGTGCATCATGTCGCCTGTGCTGAATAATCTTCGCCTCCGATCCGCCTCTCCTCTTCCTAGTGGACTCATCTGATCGATCAAATCCAACTCAGCTCATGGCACAGATCAGGTGAAAGCGAGTCATGAGCGATCCATAGGCGAGGGAGCAATCACTCGTTCTGACCCTGCATTTATCGTCGCTCCAGCAGGTAGTCCCCACCTTAGCTAAACGAAACAACCAAATGATCACCGAGTTTTATTTTTTTGATCAAGGGGCCGAACAACAAAGTGAATTGTTCAAAAAAAATGATAGAGTAAACTGAGCCGTCCAAATTTTAGTCAAAGATCAAACCGATACATTTTTTATACACTTTTCTCTATTATTAATGACAAGTTTTCAAACTGAGAATGCTGTAAAAACTTGTCTACATGCGACCACGCATAAGCATGGATTATTTTATTTTTTTAATAAAAAGTAAAATAACGGAACTTTTCCATTTCCTTATAGGACAAAACAACCGCCATTCCTACCCTCTTGTTTTGGGACCAATCAGACTGTACTATACACCTGCAACACAAAACCGCCACATTTTAGAATCTTTTACACAAAACCACAAGTACTTCGACTAGCAGGTAGCACGTAACCATGCATCTTTTAGGACTATTTGTACTAAATCACGAACATGTTGTCCTTAATAATTTGTAGCCAAACCAATTGAACTGTACAAGCGCTTGAGCTTTACATCATTGTATGGCCAGTAGAAATAAATATTACTCTTTCTGTTCTAAATTATATGTCATTTTTGCTTTTCTAGATACATACGTTTCGATACAGATAAGTTAGGCTAATCCTAACGCTTTGTATCATGTTTTCGTATCCAAAATTGACATATACATATGAGCATTAAATTGATACGTAGAAACTATGACAATTAACTGCTATATGTGCTTGCATCCATTAGAGTGGAACCAAAATGTAAATATGGATTTATATTCTTATATTTTGAGCCCAAGTACATCTTACCGGAGGTACAACTTTTTTCTTTTTTATTTGAGTTTATACTATTAGATATATGGGCCCGATCTATATAAATAATTCTCTATAAATCTGAAAGACTCATTAGCATTGGAGAGATGATACACCATCTATTACTACTATATTATTAGTAGATAAGGGTGTGGGGTGTTTTGCTCCCTATAAATACGCCAACTCCTCGGGGAAAAGACGTCCCCTAGGTTTGGGAGCCTTCAAAAAAATCTATACGAGTTTGGATTGCCTCTTTCTTGCTCATGCGCTGCCACAACCATTGCGTTGTGTTGGTGTGCATCGGTAAATATGAGAGCAGGTCTGTGGAACTACTCTTCATTGTGATACTACACCAGGAGAGGACAAATAAGGTTTTGTGGAAAGTGCTCCACGTGACTCCTCAAGATCTCCACCGCAGTTCGTCCTTTGTCCAAATCATACACCGTGGCATATCGTTATCTCCAACGTTGCCTGCTGCGTTCCGGTCTGCAACAATGTTGTCGTTCCGTTTGCACCGTTCGATGTCACGCTTTCCGTATATGCATCCATTTAGTACGTGCACCGTGATCCAATTTACCTTTTCATCATGTTACTGAAATCATGATATGTTGTGGTTGGTGCTTACTAGTATGACAGAGAATTGCATACTAGTTCCTATTTTTATCTTGCTTTATTTAATTCGAAATTTTATATATCAATTGGCTAATTATTTAACATATACTACATCAGCAAAAAAAGTTCTAATAATACAATCCAGTAGGATTAACCTTAGCGCTTCACACGTGCAATTGATGTGGTTGGTCATTGTCTTCGGCTGCGTTGTCTCAACGTTGTTTGCGAGCCCTTGTTTCGCTGGCAGGGTTGGTACGCTCGTGGCTCTGCTTCTGCATTGACGCGTGGAGCCGTGGACACAAAGATGTTGTTCTAGAACCGGGCCATCGGGGCGAGCGTGTGGGAAGAACAGAAGGAAGTGGACAGAGGTGTGAAGTGCGTGGGGATCCAGATCGACGGTGCAGATTTGTAGATGCTGGCATGCTATGCAAGGAGAAAACCAAATGTATATACTCCTTGTTAATATGCGTCGTTAAAAACAAAGGCAGACACCTTGTTAGAGGAATGCATGGTTGACTTTCAAATTAAGGAAGGTATGTCATATACTGAAGGAAGGTCTCATAGCAGCATGGGCACAGATGGACAGATACAAAAGTACTGTTGTGCTAGATACATACACCACTTTTCTTTCTTTCTTTTTTTTTTGAAAAGCACAAATACATACACCTCTAGAAATGTACTGCAGCAGATGTGGGTGTACATTTCTACTATGGAGCGCTGAGGATGTTGAGGTTCTAGCTTTTTTTTTGGTACTATCATGTACTTAGTAGCTGCTAGCTACGTCTCTTGATTGTCATGTGGCGAATCTAATTGTTCGATGCGATCCATTGACTTTTGTGCTATCACTATATATACAACTTGTAGCAGTGAGGGATGCTGATACGGAGTATATGTCAATACCTACTATTGAATGAATCGAACACAAAACTGTGCGCCGGTACAGTACGTGTAGTGTAGCCGTAGCTGTGACTTTTAGAAGAATGAATGCCACTACTCACTGTAACATGTAATGCAGGAAGGTTGACCTTGACTTCATAATACACAGTAGGTCAGTAGGGAATACACATAAATAGAGAAACACAACTCCTTTACTTATATTTCTTTTAATGCCTGTTTGTTTGACAAGTGATTTATTATGGGAAGAATCACGGTTCTACAAAGGGAAGTGATTCTCTATCACAAACTCACTGAAGGGAGTGATTCTTTGTGTAAAAGTGAATTAGTTTTACGGCTCCAAAAAATCTTGGTTTATTTTAAAAAATCACTTCGCCGAATAGGTCCTTATAAATCTGAACTATGTCAAATAAGTCCTTATAAGTTATTATAATGCCTACACTACGGGAAACCCGGCATATGCCGAGTGTCCGAAACTTTGCCGAGTGCATTCTGTCGAGCACTCGGTAAAGAAAGACTTTGCCGAGTGTCCGTAGCAAGGCACTCGGCATAGAGACGACACTCGGCAAAGAGGTGCTTTGCCGAGTGTCAGGCCAGCGACACACTTTGCCGAGTGTCAGGCCAGAGGCACTCGGCAAAGAAGGCGCACGTGCTCATCACGCGACACGCCCGCCAACGGCCGCCCGCGGCCGTCCGCAGCCGTTTGGGAGGCCCCTGGTTTGCTGAGTGTCAGCTCAGCGACACTCGGCAAAGCTGCGGCACGTGTCCACGACCGTTGGCGGCCGTTTGAATTGTTATAGCTTTGCCGAGTGTCCTCCAGCCGACACTCGGCAAAGAGGTGGCACGTGCACTGCAAATGTCCAGCCAGACCCGGGGTTGGACTTTTGCCGAGTGCACACTTTAGACACTCGGCAAAATTTTTGAAAATTTGAAAATATTCTTAAAAAATTTAGAATTCAAACATAAAGTTTGAAAATTTGAAAATATTTTTAAAAAACTTGGTGGGTTTGCCAAGAGTTGCAGGTCGGCACTCGGCAAACCTCCTGTTTGCCGAGTGTTCACCAGGCAACACTCGGCGAAGCTAGCCTTTGCCGAGTGTTTCTTTGTAAACACTCGGCAAAGTCAGGACCTTAGTTTTTAAACTTATGTTTTTGGACTCCAAACTTTATTTTTTTCCAGTGATACTTGTCAAAGGCTCTTTATATCTTATGTGGAGCCCGTGGGAAAAAGTTGAGATGATTTCGAAAAGTTTATATATACGACCCTTTCCAATCGGAGCATATCCCCGTAGAAGTTTCGGAGAGTTGAGAAGGAGACAACTGGATTTCGAAACGAAGTGAAGTTGAATTAGAGTTTGAGTTCATAACTTTTTCTATAGGCAATAGACGACGTAGATTGCTTCATTTGAAGTTATCATATTTTTCTGGACCCATTTGATATTTTTTAAATTATTTCTACGCCCTTCTCTGCATGAAATAATGAAAGTTACGAAGGAATTATGAGCTATATAGGCATGAAATAATGAAAACATTTCATTGAAGCATAAAATGTGCATTGTTGAATGTATTTGACAAGATATTTTGGTGTGTATTTGTTCAAATTTGAAAAATTTGGTACGATGCAAATGTTCTGGGAAATGTTTGCCGAGTGCTACACTCGGCAAACAACACCTTTGCCGAGTGTCAGATCAGAGACACTCGGCAAAGAGCACCTTTGCCGAGTGTCAGGTCAGAGACACTCGGCAAAGATGCCACGTGGGCTGGTCAGCCCGCGGCCGTGCGGGCCACGTCATTGGCCCACATGGCACCTTTGCCGAGTGCCCACACTCGGCAAAGGGAGTGTTTGCCGAGTGCCCTAGCCCAGACACTCGGCAAACAGGCCACGTGGCCGTCCCCTTCGGCCGCGCGCGGCCACGTCAGCGGCCAGCGCGCGGCCACGTGGTGGATCTGTTTGCCGAGTGCCCGATCTGGGACACTCGGCAAACAGGGGGTGCCCGGGCGGACTTAACCGCCCACGCGGCCCCCAACCCCATCTATTACGCCGCCTCTCGCCTCTCTCCCCGCCCGCCGCCTCGCCTCTCTCCCCGCCCGCCGCCGGCGCCACGTCTCGTCCGCCGGCCGCGACTCTGCCGCCCCGATGCCGTCCCCGGCTCGCGACGCCGCCTGCCCTCCGCGCCCCGGACCGCCGCAGGGCGCCGCCGCCCGCCCGCCCTCCGCGCCCCGGGCCGCCGCCGGGCGCCGCCGCCGCCCCGACGAACCCCGGCCGGCCACCTCCCCGCCGCCGGCCCTCCTCCCCGCCGTCCCTGTCACCACCGGCCCGGTCGCCGCCGACCTCCTCCCCGCCGGCGCCGGCGTCCTCGCCGGCCTCCTGCCCGCTGCTCCCGGCCGCCCCTGCCCGCTGCTGCTCCCTTGCCGGCGGCCCGTGCCCCTGCCCGACGTCCTGAAGGTAATTATTTTTGGCAAAATTGTTATGAAAAATTTGCTATGCATGTGTAGAACGTGTGAAAAACTTAGTTGTCAACAATACAATACATGTGAAAAACTACTTGTCAACTTAGTTTGTGGTAGGATGTGGTAGTTGTTGTTTTGTGTAGGATGTGGTAGTTGTTTTTTTTCATACATAGGATAGAAACATATATATTTATGTGGATATGGATGATAGAATTTTGATGTATATATGTGGTTGTCGGCCTTCGTGCCGTGGATACGGTTATGTGGTTGTCGGCCTTTGTGCCACATCCTTGTTATGTGGTTGTCGGCCTTCGTGCCGTGTTTTTTTGCAGGATGTGTGGTTTCAGAAACCTCCCCGTGTAGGGGAGGTGCTGCCGAATTTTTTATTTGATAAAAAATTGTTTTTATTTCAGTGAGGCCGTTGCACCGTCTTCAACTTGGACCCCGACACCGCACGTCGTTCCCCGCCGTCTGCACCGACACGAGCATCACCGACTCGCCCGCCGTCGAGCCCGTAGGTGAGCACATGCAAAACCATACACCCTCAGTATTTAATTCGTAGATCCATATTTAAGTTGTGTACTTTCTTCATCTCTTGTATTTATCTTTACCGTGTGGCTTCTTTGCCATGTTCTTGCGTTTTCTATAGTAAATAAGATGATATGACATCTTATTTACGGTAGGATATGCAAAACATGACAAAGAATTCATACCGTACAGTTAAATACAACATGCCAAGATTGTGCACAACTGTGTCACATAACCTAGTTAGGCGTCTCCCGTTCGAAAGAGATACGGTTGTGAATATGTGAATCTTTGCATATGTCTAACCGTATCTGTTTCGAATTGTCCACGTTTTTGGACAGCTCGAGGATGTGTAGATGGGTACTTTCCATGCTCTACTCGTACCGAGGCTGAGTTTCGGCATCATCTCCCTGTTGTTCTCCGAATACACAATCTCCGTAATTGGACGTGTATTTGGAGAACAACGGGGAGGTGCTGCCGAAATTCCGTCTTGGATACGAGTAGAGCATGGAAACTAGCCCACACTCGAAGACCATGCTTGCAGAAATGGAAAAGCTTGCTCCCGTGTTGCTATGCAAGTTGGAGAAGATATTTCCACCGGGCTTTTTCAACCCGATGCAGCATATGATTCTGCACCTTCCGTATGAGGCACGAATGAGAGGGCCTGTGCAGAACCGCTGGTGCTATCCAATTGAGAGATGTCAGAAGGTTCTTCGAACTAAATGCAAAAATAAATGCAAGATTGAAGCTTCTATTGCATAGGCTTACATTCTCGAGGAGGTGTCAAACTTCACAACGAAGTACTATGCTGACAACCTCCCTAGCGTCAACAATCCACTGCCTCGTTACAATGTTGGCGAAGTTGAATCGAACCTCAGCCTTTTCCGAGGGCAACTGGGAAATGCAAGTGAAGGCACCAACAAAAACTTGACAAATGCAGAGTGGCGCGCTATCATGCTTTATGTGCTCACCAATCTATCCGAAGTTGAGCCATACATGCGGTAAGTTCAGAACAATCTTGTTTTCGAGTACCTAGCCACTATTCTGCATCCAACACTCTTGTTTCTCGTTCATACAGGGAATTTCTTGATCAATTATGGCGTAATAGGAGGGCTCCTACCCCGCACGAAGTTGATGACCTTCTTAAACATGGAAACCTAGATTTTATTTCTTGGTTCAAACGGAAGGTACACTTAATTTCAGTCTTGTCCTAAATTCGACGTTACTGAAGTCGTGTCATTAATATAACAAACTATCCTGGTCGAACTCGCAGGGCCAATCCGATGGGTCTATGAGTGCCGAGTTGAGACAGATCGCCGATGGTTGTACGTATAAGGTCAAGTCATTTACCGGATATGACGTGAATGGTTATCGTTTTCGGGTATCGTTTTCGCACAAGTCATGAGCAGAGGATGCCCAATCGAAGGACTACAAATACCGGAGTCTATACTCCAGGCTCTGATGGGGCCGATTACTATGGGAGACTTGAAGAAATATACGAGCTTAATTTTGGTGGAAGCAAACCTCTTTCTCCTGTTATCTTCAAATGTCATTGATTTGATCCTTTAGTGGTGAGACGGACCCCTAGTCTTGGGCTAGTCGAAATTCGACAGTCATATGTCTTACCTGGAGATGATGTCTATATAGTGGCTCAACAGGCCACCCAGGTGTATTATTTGTCATACCCGTGCAAAAAGGACAAAAGGCTTGAGGGTTGGGACGTTGTATACAAAGTGTCGCCACGCGGTAAACTACCAGTCCCAAACAATGAAGATTATAACATAGATCCAAACACCTATGAAGGAGAGTTCTTCCAAGAAAATAGGCTAGAAGGGTCTTTTGAGATAGACTTAACCCAAGCGGTCGGAATGGATTTAGACTCAGAAATGTTTGTTGACGAGGACACTGG